>OZ024872.1:67254009-73064009 GCA_964017185.1 Rugalucina vietnamica
TCTCTCTCTCTCTCTCTCAACAATACCGTATACTTGCTGATACGAAACTGAGATTGTTTTGAAACTAAACAATGGACGCATGTGCCATGGTGGGAATTGCTGCTTTTTTGTGGAAGCACTGCACGATTCAAGAAGGCGCTCGTTATAAGATGCGTCCGTGATGCAGAAATATAAAGAAAATCGTAAGCAGACCGTGTTTACAACTTCTTATTAAACTATAAAAAGCTTATACGTACCTTCTGTGCGTTGAAGACCTCAAACAAAGCCTTATAGAGGTGCCATCTCTCAAACGAAAACTGAGTGTCCTCTAAGCTTGTCTTGAACTGTACAAGGCCAAAGCTGAAGTGAATATTACATTATTTTGATCTTCTTCACTTGGCCACCAGGAACATATATTTCTTTTACTGTGAATACTAAATATATTTCATTGCGAGTGTTGTAAACATCAGAAGATACATGAAATAAATAGATAGATAAATTCATGTTTAACATAGTTAATGGGTATGACGAGATTGAGTGCAGGCCTAACAAATCAGATGTCACCTGTTTGAATTTTGAACTTGTGACGATGATAATCATATTATTCCATTTGCTACAAATTGTTAGTAAGTTATTATTTGTCGTATTGTGAAGTATATATTAAAGTTTTGCATTCCCATAAAGTGTTTTACGAAAATTAAACAGATCTATAAAAAATTTTGTTTAAGATTCTATAATTTCTGAGGCAGAATGTGGATCGGTGGAAAACTTTCAACCAAGACTTTGCGTACAGAATGTGATGAAATTTCCTTCTCCTTGCAGTACATGTTTGTTTATGCTGTAAAGGTTTGTACAATCAGTCAATTAAAACGCTAATTTCTTTAAACGTTAAGATGTGTGCGGTTTCCGTCCAGCAAAACAAAAATTAACTAACCTGAACATAAGTTCCGTTTACTACCTTTACATGGTATTGTGCCCTAAAATTAAAGGACGTTTAGTAGACATTTTAACGGACCTTTGTAGCTGTAACATTTCAACAAAACAAGACATAAAGTTGTCTTCATGTTAAATACATACTATCAAAAGTAAATGAATAGGCTTTTGATACTATATGCTGAGCCAGCAGTAAATTCTGCCAATCAACGCTATTCTCAATGCCATAGATTACCAAGAAGAATGGACTCAAAAAGGTTGAATTAAATTAAAAATTCTGACATTTAAGCTCCAATTGATGTGCGCACCTGTTTGACAGAGATAAAGACTTAAACAGTTACTCCTGCTTGTAATTACATGTACTCATGTAAGCGTGTCTTTTATTAGAACCAAACTAAGGTGCAGACTGATGTGCTATAATTAGCTCCTCTATGCAGATGATATGGACAATAATGCTAGCTCAAAGGCAAAAATGCAAAGAGCCATGGATCAAGTCTCACAGTCATGTGATAACAATGATCTAAGAATCAGTACAAAAAACAGAGGTTGTACACCAACCAGCACATGGAAAACCGTGCAATGAACCAACCATCACTGTGAATGGACAAAAACTGAAAGTTGTTGATAAATTCACTACCTGGGAAGCACTCTCTCCAGAGCAGTGTACATTGATGATGAGGTCACTGCCAGAATTGCAAAAGACAGTGTGGCATTCGGAAGACTCCGCGAAAATGTCTGTGAGCAAGATGGAATCAATCTTGACATCAAGTTGAAAGTCTACGAGGCTGTGGTACTGCCAACCCTCTTGTATGCACGTGAGACCTGGACACTATACCACTGTCATGCAAAGAGACTTAACCATTTCCACTTAAGCTGTTGGAGAAAGCTGTTAAAATAAATGGCAAGACAAGGCTCCAGACACAGAGGTCCTGAAGAAAGCAGGGGTGCAAAGCATGCATAATGTCTTAAAGCTAGTACAGCTAAGGTGGACTGGACATGTTATAAGAATGCCAGATGAGCGACTCCCAAAGAGAACTACAGGAGGGAAAGCGCTCTCAAGGTGGCCAGAAGAAAAAGGTACAAGTAGGCAAAGATTAGGAAAAGGCGCAATCAGAAAAAGATTCCCACTCCAAAAACCGAGGTGGGAAAAAACCAAACTAACAATCAGGTACTTTATACCATGAAATATATCGTAAGCCGAATGAGCAGCTATTTTCCCAATAGGTGGCCACTCAGTTACCTTAACTTAACTAAAAATATGAAAACATACATAAGGCGCCAACAGCACAAAAAAATTTAAACACCAAGACTTAAAACAAAAAGAACCACTACAGAAGTATCGACTTGGAACGATCAGTAACACAAAGTTACTGGCGGGCTTAAGCCGGTTTTACAGGTACCTAACCTCACCCTCAGCTACAACGCTACAAAGACACACTCAAAGCCTTTCTGAAGGATTTCGAAATACCAATGGGGTCTTGGGAACAGACTGCATAGAAGCGCCCAAAGTGGCGAGGTGTCAGCAGCAAAGGAGCAGCTCTCTATGAAAAACATGGAATCTGTGAAGCTGAAAGCGCAAAGAACGCAAAGCTAATACCAATGGACCACCAGCTGATTCAGTGACACTGACTTGCTCTACTTGCAACCGACAGTTTATAGCTAGAATTGGCTTTGTCAACCGTCAATGAACTCAACAACACACGCGAACCTATTTAAGAAATAATGATGGTCCTTCTCATTAGTGAGAGACCAACGACAAATTGTTTTTGGTTGGTTGGGATTTTAAAATTTAATTGTTTAAAATTCCTGAACCTTATATTCTTCAAATGAGCCACGTCCTGAGAAAACAAACAATCTGCATATGCGAAAACAAAGACGCAGATCAGCTTCGCGGTAACCGCGAAGCTGATCAGCGCCTTTGTTTTCGCTACACGGATAGTACAATTCCTCTTGTTCCTAAATCCAAAATTTCAAGCTTCTAGCCTGCTTCTGTGATTGTACAGCCTGATTTGTGTCAGTCCCGTTCGGAAACCACATTGTTGGTTTCCCCACGAGGCGGCTCAAATAAAAGATGATTTTGACTCACATGCACGGAGTATGTTATCTCATCGAGTGGAAATGCCTCATTGTCATGAATTTTACCTGTATGGTTGGGATCATTAATGCCACCGTCGGTATACACCTTCCTAACTTGTCCACTAAACCAGCTACTATCGGCGTTTTCTACCGCCGGGCAATCATTACCAGTTCGTATATGGCAGTCGGTGTCAATGTAAGGTTTCTTTATCAGGAGATCCCAGGTAGCGTTCAGAACGTTTATCTGCATTTCCTTGTAACTGAAACAAGACTTTTATGCTCGTATTCGTATTGCCATATTATTGTTTCAGTAATTTGAGCCGCCTCGTGGGAAAACCAACAATGTGGTTTCCGAACAGGTCCGACACAAACCGACCTGTACACACACAGAAAAGAGCTAGAAGCTTGAAATTTCGTATTTAAGTAGAAGAGGAATTGTACTTTCCGAGTAGCGAAAACAAAGGCGCAGATCAGCTTCGCAGTTACTGCGAACCTGATCTGCGCCTTTATTTTCGCCTGTGCAGATTGTTGGTTTTCCCATGTGTTGGCTCATTTGTTTCTTAGTAATAATCAACCTGTCTAGCGGACGTGGAAGAATAAATGTTAAAACTGTGGCAAGTACAAGAAATACGTCTGTTGACAATGTTCAAGAATGAAAAGCCAGCTTTATTCTTGCTTTGAAGATGATCCTACTGTTTGTAAAATTCTTTATTCATTGGATTCTATTGCAGCATAGTGAAACAACAAGCGGTCATCTATGACTATATGCACGTATAATGTGCATGAAAAAGGACAATTTCTGGGAACCATTTCCTTTGCCAGCAATACGAAAACTTGCCCATGCAATATACAGAGAACTTTTTCAGCTGTAAAAATTGGAAATTTCGTTGGAAAAATTTGGCTATTTTTAATATTTTAGCTCGAAACATACATTGTGGGTACACGTTAGAACCGCCTCGCCGAGGCGGTTCTAACGAGTACCCACAATGTATGTTTTGGATCAAAAATAAAAAAAATAGGTATACCCCCTCAAACCCCAGTTTTTCTATATAAAAGTGGGGTTCAAGGGGGTGTACATCACACGGACATGTTTTCGTGATGATACTCATTTCTTCAAGATTACTCACTTATGCATACTGTTGTCAGGAACAACGTAGGTCTGCAAGAAATGTGATTTCTTAGAACGACCAAAGAAACACATGCCTTAAACAAAACCTTATCAAAAAGCTGTAAATCAATCACAGTGCAAAATTAATTTTTAATGATTGATAAGCACGCCAAGCGTGCTAGATTACAAGGGTATTATAGCGTCCTCAGTTATTCTTTGTGAACATATGTTAGAGAAAAAAAATAACCGTAAGTGTACGTTGCAATTTTCTTGTTTTTTTTTTTTTTTTTTTTTTTATATTAGCTCTTTCAATACATGTTTGCCAAATTTTAACGACATATACTTAATCAAAAACCATACCGTAAAGTAAGTTACTTACAATGAATGAATTTTCCCACCAACCTGAAAAAATGAAATCCATGTAAAACACAATGAAATTTAAGATATACGATGGGATGAATTAAGGGTTTATTACAATGATGCTGTTTTTGTTTTCAAGCGTATTATTCCCAAGCCATCAAAGAACTCATCAACACACACGAACCTATTCAAGAAATAATGATGGTCTTTCTCATTAGTGAGAGACGAACGACCATTATTCCCAAGCACAAACGAAAAGAAACAAGCCGAGTGTACTTTTGAAGAACACGTCATTGATGTCTCAGCAAAAAATGTTTCGCAATAAGAAAAAACGTATACTAGCCGTTACGTGAAAAGGCTTTGCGCTCAAGAAACTACTGCTTAGTTGTACTGTACATACTGTACATAGTTTTTAATAAATCATAAATTTTACTCTGGCTTTCATCCTCAGTTAACGTCCCCCAGAAGTCAGTCTCCTGCATATAAGCGCCTATGTAGAGCCGCTCGTCATCCCACCGAACTGAAATACGGTGTAGGAAAGTGCGCACCACGCATATCTGTAAACACGCAAACAAATGAGCCGCCTCATGGGAAAACCAACAATCTGCATAGGCGAAAACAAAGGCGCAGATCAGCTTCGCAGTAACTGCGAAGGTGATCAGCGCCTTTGTTTTCGCTACCCGGATAGTACAATTCCTCCTCTACTTAAATCCGAAATTTCAAGCTTCTAGCTCCTTTCTGTGCTTGTACAGCCCGGTTTGTGTCGGACCTGTTCGGAAACCACATTGTTGGTTTTCCCTCCAGGCGGCTCAAATTATGTTAGACGGAATCACCACGGCCGGCACCAACAAATAATTTTGTTAGTCTACTGTTTATAACCAATAACTCCGACAACTTATGCGAAACAACCCCTTTGAAAATCCCCGAACTAAAAATAATGAATTTTATCGTGAAGATGGTTTCAAAGTAGATTACCAATTTCATTGTGAATACAGGTAGTTAAATCAATCAACCTGGAAAGCATGTGTGGGGCAAACTGACAGACAGACTGTTGAACTTACCACAGACTTATTGTCAGATAAAAAGGTAAAAATAGGAAATGATCAGGAAACGGACAATTAAAAAGAAATTGCCTACTTCAAAACCCGAGGTGGGAAAAAACTAAATAAACAATCAGGTGCTAATGGACATTTAAAGGATAAATCTAAGCGGAGAGCGAAATTAAAATTGAAGATTTTTAGAGGGGTCATCTCATGCTTTTATGATGACAATAATGTACGTTATAATGTGTATGTTATAATGGGCCGACGTTTGGCCATTAGAAGTCGACAGTAAACGACCGGGGCGAACCGTTTTTGTCTAATGTCTGTTGGCCATGTTTTACTGCATGACCACGGTTCCCACCGACGGTGTTAGCAACACTAGTACCGAATAACACAGAGCACACTCGCGTATAAACATGAGAGGGTTGACAGTAACCGAGACGTAGCCTTGGACAACCGACCGGGTCTCATCACACACTAAATCCGGGACACACGGTCATGAATCGTACGGACTCCGTGGCTAAACTGACCCATGCACTTTTCTCAAAGGGCTGTCAACTTAAAAGACGCGCCTGTCAAAATTTTCTTTCAACATAATTTAGGAAATCGATAAGAAGTCTTGATCCATGCCCATGTTTTATGTACGTAGCAGTTACATGTAAAACCATTGGACACAAGTCGAATTAATTTCACTTGAGATGATCCCTCAGGTAAACTTTAATTTTCAATTCCTAGTTCAGTTTAGACTAAATCTTTAAATGTCCAATAGTAAGAAAACATATCGTAAGCAGAGTGAGCCCAAAAGGCGGCCACTCAGTAACCCAAACTTAACTAAAAATATACTCCTCAAAAAATTCTAAGGGCCACTGTATTATGTCCCATATATTGTAGTTTCAGGTACCCCAAGTTCAGCTCAAATTAAATTGAAATCCCAAAGGACGCAGATACCCCTTTGCATTTGCATTATTTTTATATTGCCTGGAAGGTTATAAATGTAAGAAATTTGAAACAGAAAACACCCTGCCAAAACCTGTATGGAATTTTTTGCAAATCTGATTTTTTTCCAAAAATTGGCTAAAACGTGACATTTACACGCAAGTGTGAAAATTTCACAGTAACAACATTTTCTGCAATGCCTTTAAAAGTGACTTTTATGGAAAAATCAAACTTAAGTTGAATTGACGTGAATCTGTGGACTTTCAGAAAAATGCCATAATTTCAGGATTTTTGAAAAAATGCAAAAACTGTTCCATGGACTTTGGGAGGACATATGCTTTTTCAAACTTCTTTAGTCAGTTACTTCAAAGCATTATCTGAAACAAATCAAATGAAACAGGCATCCTGTGACCTTGGGTAGTGCCATTAAATTTTGGTTAAGTATTGGGTGCTTTACACAAGAATATATGGAAAATATTACAGTGGCCCTTAGATTTTTTGAGGAGTATATAAAACGTACACAAGGTGCTAACAACAACAACAAAAAAAAATCAACAACAAGACACAATACAATGAGGACCACCACAGAAGTATCATCTTGACACGATCTGTAATATAAACGTACTGGCGGGCTTAAACTAGTTTTACATGTACCCAACATCACCCTCAGCTTCTGCGGTGGTTCACAACATTTAGTTAGTTATTCGGTCCTCGTAGTGAATCCCTAACTAGTCAATGAATCATCAAGGAATAACAAAAACCTTGGTGAACCCGGTAGTCTCGCAAATCACATGACAAGTACGAAAACGAAAAAAAATAGAAGTCGTGATATGGGCTTACCAACAAACGTCTCCGTCCATGGAACCTCGGCCCATGCCTCGTCATCCAGGCGACCGTCCATGTTAATTGTCTTGCCATTCAGATGGTATGCATTGTAGGTCAATGGTAACCCAAATGTGTTGCAAGTGCCTTCTTCATAGCAGGAATTGGCAATAGCTTTCTCTAAATATCTGAAATAAAACAGACTGCCATGAGCAAACCGGCTTATACATTTTAACATCACAGATATTACATGTACACGATTCAAAGATTGTTTTAAAGAAACCAGCGCACTTGATTGTCGAGGCGTTTTCACTATGATCCTTTGGCGTATCTGGAAAGCGTAGCTCGGGTATACTAGTCTGTCTGTTTAAAACTTGGCGAACTATGTTTAACTCATGAATTAGTTTTGTGATTGATAAACACCTCTTCATTTTATAATTTCATGTTTTTGACCCTACTTATGCCCCTATCACACTACGATAAATAGTCTCACGAATTGTCACGAATTGACAATTTTTGACATTTTTTTTTTAATTCGTAGCTGAAACGTAATCGATTCGTGACGTTCTTAACTAATTCTTACAGTTCGTAGTAAGTTCTTGCCATTCGTGGATCAGTCAGAAATTCGTGGCCAAAATTTTGAACTGTTCAAAATTTTGGTCCCGAATTTTCGACCATAAAAAATCGCAGTTAATTCGCAACAAGGTCGTAGTGCATTCTTTGACATCGTAACTGGATCTCATTTGATTCGGATGCATTCGTAACTCTTTCGGGAATTCCGGAGCTTGTCACCCAACTACGAATTGACCAAGAATCCGTTACGAATGTCGCGAATACGTGCCAAAGCAGATAAGAAATAGATAGGAACTATCTACGAATTCAAAGCAGTATGCGAATCAGCCAAGAGTTTCACGAATGACTTACGACTTAACTACGAGTTTGTTAGAAGCAGGTGATTAATAGGATGTAATATCGAAGTTTATATCACGAATGTTACTCGATTGTACCGGAACGCGCTACGAAGTCCACGAATCAGACAACAGAAATGTAATTAAAAAGGTACATACACCAAAGGGCAGGTGATGTTGAAAACAATGTTATCATTTAAGATGCGACAGAAGGCAGTTCCGTCAGAGAAGCTACTTGTTTACTTCTAAGAGAATCCAGCCTCAGAGGTGAAAAACGTTGTAGAGACTCAGTAATTGGGTAGTTATGTTGTTAATTCATAAACAAGTGTTTCCCAAGTATCATCGAATGCGTCCTGGGGCCTTAGCCGATAAAAAAAAATAGCACGAAAAAGTGATCATCGTCCTTCATTTATTTTGAAACTGATTCTCAAGCAGTTTATAACTATCTTGAGAAAAATCTCACGAATTGTCAAGAACAGCTACGAATATTTATTATTTGCACATGTTATCGTTTTACTCGTAACTGATTCGTAACTGATTCTCAAACTTTCGCGCAGCATACCCTCAATAGATTATGTAAATCGTTAAGAATTCTTACCAAGTTCGTGCGATTGCAGCCGAGTCCGCCGAATATTCGTAACGCTGTCGTGTCTGTGTCACGAAATTCCACGAATCCTAAAAATTATGAATTCGTGACGATTCGTGAGACTATTTATCGTAGTGTGATAGGGACATAATGGGTGACAATTGAGTAGGCTAGACAACGTCTTGTACTTGTATATTCTAGTTAAGACAACAGTCTCTGTTGTCCTGATCTCTATACGCTAGATTATGTTTCAATGGTTTTAACCATATCTTCAGCGTTAAAATACAACTTACTGTTCTCTATATGCCTTGTGCTCCTCCGTAAACTGCTCTGGCTTACATTTGTCTGTTAAATGATAACATTATTTATTACATGTTTTACTAAAACATAAGTTATTGCATACTTACTTGGCTAATACGGCTCGAGATGTCTAGCAACTCGACGTTGGACAGATAATTATCTCAAGATTTTTAGTTTTCTTCAATTACGCAGAAAACGCATGTCTTATTCACACATTCTTGAAAGCACCAGTCAGGATTCGAACCAGAGACGCCAAAAAGGAGACATGGTGACATGCTAGCGTGTAAAACCACTGTACGGAGGCCCAATTTGTGTAATTCGCCCGTGTGGGTCCACCATTTTTATTTCGTGAAGTTTAGTTTTTTCACATGCCTATTATACAACATATTCTCAAACGGACTGGTTTTCACGCGCTGTTATATTTTAATGTTTCGACGAGTAGATTTGACAATCTCCCCGTTTCGTTGTCTCTATGGGTTATACTATCATTGAAATGTCACACTTACATGGTTTAACGTTTGGGCATCCTTTTTGAATCCATTCATTTAACTCGTCCTGTTGCGCATTGGCTAATAGGTACAGCACGCAGAACACCAAGAATATCTTAAACAAAATACTGTCTCAGGATATTGCAATATTTTTACCCCACTTTAATATATACACCACGACAAAAGTTCAGCATATATCTATAAATTTCAGTCACCAACAAAGTATTTCAAAAACATAATACAACAATATAATTTAAGGAATTGAAACATGAAGCAAGTAATAGATGAAACAATTCTCGAATGCTACCATATTTAGAAATTTAGTGGACAATTTCTATGGCGAGTAGTATGTGAAACTGGTGTGACAGGTGTCTGCACAATTTACTTAGTGTTCTTCTAAAACATGAACTGTGGGCCTATAGACTTGGCAACTTCGAGCCAGAGAGAGAGAGAGAGAGAGAGAGAGAGAGAGAGAGAAACTGTTAAAAAGCAAATTTCAACAGCAGGATAGTCTTTGCAAAGACTTGTATTATCAACATAGAGCCAAATATTATAAATGGAGTTTTACAAAAAGAATCTAAACCGATTCTAAATTAAGATGATTTCTCATAATACCCCCGCCTATCTCAAATGGCTAAGAGGAAAATACAGTCGGCATTATGGATGATGTTCAGGTGTCTTCAAGAAACTGTCTATTTTGCCATGTCAAATAATTTATTTTATTTTATGATGTATAACAAATGTTCAATGGGTATTCTAACCAATGAAACCCCCAAAAGCTTAAAAACAATTGACACTAAAAAAAAATGTGCTCGTAAACATCAGCCAAGTAACGGACATATAAAGCACGAAGCTGTTTAAACTCCATGCAGTGTGACAGGAAGTTTCAAATTAACTTCCGGATTCCCGCAATACTATTCCAACAACACTCTCTTACCATTTCAGTTTCCAGACATTCTCGCGTTCCAGATCGAACATTACGGACTGTCCCACAACAGCTCAACCGATATGAGGCCAAGAGAGCCTGCTCGTTAGTTCATACTACGGCTCTAAATGACCTTTATATTGTCAATTTAGCCATCCGACCCATGTTTGACACCACAAAAAAGCTAAACCTTGAGTCCATGAAACTTTCGGGAATCATAGTTGTGATCAGACGATAACAAATTGCATTCACAATATTTCAATTAATGCAATAACGCCTCTTGCACCCTCGCAGTGACCCAACAATACTGATGACTTCGACTGGACTTTGCATATTGACATCAGAATATTCTAATGGCTCATTTAAGACCGCTTTTTTGGTCGGAGGAGTCGAAAATGGCGTCAGTGACGGGAGGCAACGTGAGTTGTGTCAGACAGTTGAGAGTTTCAATGGACTTTGTGTTGCTGTAACACGATTTGTTTGGCAGACCAAATCTGCTTGTGTGGGGTGGGTGTGTAATGTTGGTTCTTTGGAGCTGTACAGTATTCAGAACGGGTCGCTGACTGGTAAATAATACGGATATGGAACTTTGGGTATCAGTGTTCATCCATTTACTGGCGCATTGGCTCCTGAGATTACTTTAATGGTCGATATCGACAAATTGCAAAGGGGGCTAGAGGGGTTAGGGGGTTCCTTAGACGCGAGTAAGTTCAGCGCATGGACTGGCTATCACGTCCTCCTCATATGAACTCGACTGAGCACATGTGGGATTGTCTACAGAGAAAAATCGTGGTCTAAAATGTCCAATGTGGGACGCGTGAATGTCTTGAACGTGAGCTGGTAGACGATCGTCACGTTGATTTAGAGCTTCCGACCACATTGCATGTAAAATATACAGGCCCAAGATGAACTTATCCAATATCAAGCAGACATCAACGACCATGATGTTGCGAAAAGAAGACAATTTCTTAATTTTACTACCCCACCCACAATGCGTAAAACAACCAATTTTGATGATAGTGTATTTGCAGGTTCACTGACAAGTTAATTGTCGATTGATTTAAAGCTTTTGGGGGTTAATTGGTCAGGGTACCCATTGTATATTTATTAATAACATAAAAAGAATTTTTAGACATTTACAAAATCTGCAAAATCGATTTTCTGGCCCTTTGATTATTTTGAGGAGACTATTTGTTTAAGGCCATTACATGACTTTAATCATTGTCATAGGCAGGTACGCTTTGCATCATGTCAACTGTAAATGCTAGTCTCAGACGCAAATTTAATAAATTTGATAAGCTTGCAGACAATTTATATATGTGCTGAAAACATGCATTTGCAAGGTAGCATTATACAAGGCAGTGCGTACATTTAAATTCCATTTCTGCTTCTGTACTTTGTCGAATGTGGTGCAAGTTTTAAGGCGTCTACCATGCATTTAGGTCAGAAAGTGGCAATATTCACAGAACTTGCATAATACCAATCGCCGAAACTTGAAAACTTGACTTTAAATCTGCCAGAATTTTGGTATACGCCAAAGGCAGCTTCCTGAATCTGTGAGTCCTGGATTTTGATTCATCAGGATGTTTATCATAATTTATTTGTTTGTTCTTGATGATTCATTTACTAGTTAGAGATTCACCACGAGGACCGAAGAACTAACTAAATGTTATGAACCACTGCAGAAGCTGAGGGTGAGGTTACGGCCGTGTAAAATCGATTTAAACCCGCCAGTAACTTTGTGTTACTGATCGTTCCAAGTCGATACTTCTGTGGTGGTTCTTTTTGTTTTATGTCTTGGTGTTTAAAATATTTTTGTGCTGTTGGCGCCTTATGTATGTTTGCATATTTTTAGTTAAGTTAAGGTAACTGAGTGGCCACCTATTGGGAAAATAGCTGCTCATTCGGCTTACTAAATGTTTTCATGGTATAAGTACCTGATTGTTGGTTTGTTTTTTTTTTCCCATCTTGGTTTTTGGAGTGGGAGTCTTTTTCTGATTGCGCCTTTTCCTGATCTTTGCCTACTTGTACTTTTTTTTCCTGTCTGATTGGACTGTTGATGATCAATATGAATCAAATATCATTTTAACACACATAAACTTATACACAAAATGTAGAATTTTCGTTCAAGAAAGTTTAAAAGTCATCCTGGAATGATCGATGCAATACTGGTGAGGTCAATTTATTTTGCGACATTGCAGGGGTATGTTATTTTTGAGACGGAGCTGTAGGCATTGTATATAATATACTCCTCAAAATAATCTAAGGGTCAGAAATTTTGCAGATTTTGTGCATGTCAAATAATTTATTAATTTATTTTTATGGTGTATAATAAATGTCCAATGGGTATCCTAACCAATACACCCCAAAAGCTTAAAATCAATCGACATTAAACTTGTCAGTGATCATGGAAAACCGCTACCTTCTAAAATTCGCTATTTTACACAAGGTTGTTGGGATAGTAAATTCTACAAAAAACTTCTTTTTATAGTCTGATTATTTTCAATGTGCAGGGCGGAGCCTGTCAATTTTTGATTGACAATGACAAAATTGACCATTACATCTAACAAAAAAATATAGCATGTTCTTAGTAACATGCTATTAGGAGGGGTTCATAGAAATTTGGAAGTTTAAAATAATATGAGATTGTGATATTAATCTACACCGACAAGAAGGATTATTCCTTTTAATTAGTAACGTTTAGTGCATTTTGATACTAAATAAAACAGATACTGTGTTAAACCGTAATAATTCCAACTTCACTAATTTCCTACATTCTGATTGGTTGTTTGCAAGACTTTATACTTCGATAAAAGCAGTGCGTAAGAATACTCGGTTTTCATCTGAAAATTGGCGCGACGTTACGTGATAATGTGACGTTTATTCGAAGAAACATTGACGTCACCACATTTAAACGTCATAAAAACAATGGATGAACGCGTTTTGAAGGTGTCGAAATGATTATTTGGAATTTCTATAATAATGGACGCTTTTTCTTTTAACAGAACATCTTGCGGTAAGTGTTTTAAAGGGAAACATTACTATTTAATTCCCGCATATGATTTTCATGAAACTTCCTATGCTTTAAGATAATTGTATCCTCGGACTAAAATCGAAATAAAAGGGGGGAGTCACCGGCTTCGTTTCCATGGTATCAGACCTTTTTGGATGTGTCACGTGCATTCCAGAAAAACGCACTCGTAGTGGACATGTGTTATAATATATATGTTTTTACTGCAAAAACAACTTGAACACACGATGAGTGTTATTTTCTTACATTTTGAGCCTATTTGCTCTTAAACTGAGGAGATAACATGCAAAATTAACTTTCCCGCCATCTGTTCAAACCTGGAAAAAGTACGTATTTTTGCGATACCTCCTAAACTAAGCATATGATTTTGATTAAATTACACCAACAGATAGGAAACGTGGTAACCATTTAAAAGTTCAAATTAAAAGTGGGGGTCACCGGATTGTCTTTGAAGATATAGAGAAAAAACGTTCAATATTCCCGCCGTTTTCGTTTTAACGCAAAACGTTGCACTGACGTCGCGTACATTTATGCGACGTCATCAATAGCAAAATAAACGTTTTCACATATAATTAACCTTATACACGAATTAGGGTATATCAATTGCCACAGAACTTCTTTAAAGATAAAAATGAACAATATGCATACCCGCTTTAGGACTTAATTATGCAGAAACAAACAGAGTAAGATTCTACAGCTTGCAACGTCATTGAGAAATCAAAACAAAATGACGTTAAAAACTACGCGTATTATGCACATACTTAATGCCGACGTTGCGCAAACAGTATGCTCATAAACAATAGTAATGTTTACCCTTAATCGTATTGTTGTGTGTTGAAATTTGACGCTTGAATTTCTCATGTTCCAAGCCCCAGTTCAAAATCGACATGTCTTTCAATCGGTCCAGACGGCGATATTTTCTGCCAAAAGAACAATTTTGAATGAAGAAGAGGTGTTTTTAAGCTCCCGCTTTTTCAGCCTGCCTATAGCAAGTCAGTTTTAGCTTCTATTAATTGCGAGAAGTGAGTTCTACGCTTTGGAAATTTTCAAGATGGCTGCCCCATGAAGATCCGTTTTGCTCTATTTTCCTTCCGCTGGCTGTAAAAATTTTAATCAATGTAGATAAGTGCAGTGTAATGAGACAAAGTTGGAATTATAAGGAATGAATTATTATTTTTGTTGATTTTATCGATGTGTAAACTCAGGCGAATCACTCACAAACTTTTTCATAAAGCCCTTCGGGCTTTATTTAGTTTGTGAGTGATTCGCCTGAGTTTACACATCGATAAAATCAACAAAAATAAAATTCATTCCTATAATGGTTTCATCACCACGTCTAAAAAAATTGTTGACTTGACCTGTAAAACTCAAAAGAAACTCCACCAGCAAAAGAAGCTTTTATTAAAATTTCCAAACATATATTCTTGCTATCTGAGTGACCCAAAGTTGTATAGCGTGCTTGTGCCTAACTTGATTAGATTCTCTGAGTCTCCAAACAAAGATTTCAAATACTTGATGAAAGTTTGACTTTGCCAGACCAAATCAGAATAATACTACCACAGAATCAAGCAATAATGGAAGTACAAGGTGAATCCAGTATGTTTCAAATTTTTCAAAGCTGTGCTATAAATACAATTTAAATCTAAGGTAATGTGGCATAAGCCAAAATCTGCTAGCACGTGACTCAAATGGTATATTCTTAAAAGTGAGGTTAAACTAAATTTTAGAGGCGTCGTGTGATGTAGCATAAATCCGTACTATAAGAAATGTGGTTGCATGACGGATACATGTATGCAGGGTGCAATAACTCTTCGGTACGGTTTTCCTGCGTTCTAAGTAAATCACAATATTGTTGTGCACATAAAATTCTTCACATGCTATTATGTGGTGAACAAGAAAAATATAATATGAAGTATTCATATTATATATGGCGTTGCTACATGCAAAATGAATTATCTCCATCATATTACTAGAAAGTTTTTAGAAACGAAGGCAGATTTGACATACTTTATAACCCAGAAAGTAGTGGCTTCTCACTATGACAAAATAATTTGAATGGAAAGTTAAATAAGCCATCATTTAACTAAAGTAAACCAAACAAAACTGGGAAAGCAGTCACTATTTGATCCAACGATGACTTTAACCCATTTTGTGGCGATGTCAAATTTTGTTTCTTAGGCATTTCTAAGATATTACTGTGGGAAACGTTGTAACAAATTGGAATAAGATTTCGATTTGAAAGTTGGTTAATATACACCATGAGGTTTAGAGGAGATTTTCATTTATCATGTACAAATAAAATTGACAAAGCCGACTGACGCCATGACATGCCAATCCTTTTAGCTTAACTAGCACCTATTAGCTCACCAGTGAGTCTCTGGATCAGTTGAGGTAGAACTTATTTTTGAGTTGGCATATGTGTTGGACTGATTTCCCTCCTGGTGCACCCCCTAGTGAAGTATTGTCAATTTGGCGAGTCACTGGTAAACCATTCAGATTCAGATGCAAACTTCTGTGGTGCTTCTTTTTGTTTTATATCTTGGTGTTTAATACTTTTGTGCTGTTGGCGCTTTATGTATGTTTTCATATTTTAGTTAATTTAACTGATTGGCCGCCTATTGGGAAAATAGCTGCTCATTCGGCTTACGAAATGTTTTCATGGTATAAGTACCTGATTGTTAGCTTGGTTTTTTCCCACTTCGGGTTTTTGGAGTGGAATTCTTTTTCTGATTGTGCCTTTTCCTGATCTTTGCCTACTTGTACCTTTTTTAAAATACTGTATGTGTTCTGTGAAGAATGTTATGATATGTAATCAGATTTTTAGAGTTCAATATCACAGACATTGCCGGATTTAATAAGAAAATGACACAGTATCCATTTATCATTTACTTAAACTGAGCATTTCAGCATTTCAATATTTTCTTTAGTACTGGACATTAATGTGTAGACCAAGAATAGCCGCCTTGTCTGAAGCATTCTCATCATACACTCTTACAATTTCAGTTATGTTTGCAGTTTCACCATTTACTAAAACTGTCATGGTTTTTGGTATACTTGTCATTTTCAAGCCAATGAGCTCAACAAATTTTGAAAATTATCATCAAATTCCATGAATGACAAAGTAATTTCTTTCAGTCATCTTTTCCAAGGAATATCTCTGCATTTAGCACTGCCTGAGTTGATGAGCTGGTGGTTGAAGGAACTGGCCTAATTTGAGACTGGCAGGTTCTCTGAAACGAAAGGGTCAATGGTCTAGTAAATGATAACCTGAGGTCTGGTATATACATGTATAACAATATTAAAACATGTATGAATACTATAATGCAAGATTTTCCCTCTCAATGACATTTTCTTCAGTTTTCCCAAACCAAATGCCCAGGGAACCTAGAGTTCACTATTGCCTCAAGTAGGTCAATGACGGTGAAAGTCGTAATTTATAAGCATAGATTCTTTCCGCCTGCAACATCCCAAGTTCTGTTGAAACTGGTGCACTAGCTCTGGAGTAGAAGATTTTAGATACTTCTGTGGTGGTTCTTTTTGTTTTATGTCTTGGTGTTTAAAATTTTTGGTGCTGTTGGCGCCTTATGTATGTTTTTTCATATTTTTAGTTAAGGTAACTGAGTGGCCACCTATTGGGAAAATAGCTGCTCATTTGGCTTACAATACTTTACCGGTCCCGCATGGTAAACAGCTAAGGTCCATTCTATCCTATAAACCCTCCAGTTCACAGGTTAGCTTCCCATAGGCAGGTTACTAGTGTTTAATGCAAATTTCTTTCACAACAGACAAATGTTACATTTGTATGAGCAGAAGAGGAATAATATTTTCATGAGCAAATCTACATACCAATAAAAGATTTGCTGATTTAGGGCTGTTCTTGGGTTCACCTCAGTGCTAATCAAACATATTACCATGAAGTTGCAACATTATAATTGCAGGAAGCAGAAAAAATGTTCTCCAGCCTGAAATTAAAAAGTTACTAATTTTGAGTGTCTATCCATTGGACTTTCTAACTTTTGACCCAGGCTCAAAATTATCTGTACATGGCATTTACAGCATTTGTATTGACACTCTTCTTCTAATCAAATTAGGAATCAATATGATTTTAAACAGGTTTTTACAAATTTTCAGTTGAGATTAAAAGCTGAGTCAGTATATGATATTAGTTTTGGCCTGACATCGCAGCTAAATCCTGTCTGAAATACCAGCAACACCCCTTGTGAAAAATATTTAAAGGTGCTTTAGAATCAAGTAACTCATTCATAGGAAATAGGAATCTCAACAAGTAGCCCAAATGCAATGAACGCTCTCCTGAGAGTCAAAAAAATACATTCACTGGACAAAAGAAAAGAAGTCGTGGATTTTACCATGCATGGGCATGGCAGCCATCTTGACCAGGATTTTTTGTATACACATTGGTTCCCACTTCCTTTAAGTTGGCATTGATAAGCCAAGCAGTTTCAGAGAAGAGGTTTAAAAATTATGGTTGTATACATAATATTGCCCCCAGGTGGAAGCAGATGAACCCCTGAGGTCTAATCTTTTTTTAAAATCATTGATATTCAGTCCTACTTCTTCACAAAATGGGGGGAGGGGCAGATGAGCCTGTGGGGGGGAAAGTTATCAGAATCATTTATATTCAGTCCTGCTGCCCATTCCATGCAAGATATTCTTTTTAAATGACATTTAACCAGTTTTTCCCATTCAAATGCATAAGCGACCTATGATGATCTTGCAGTAAAATATGCCAAGGTCTAAACAGGGTCATGATTTATATATACTTTGTAGTACTTTAGTGATTCATGCTTCACGCAAAGTTGAGCATCTTGGTCATGTGATCTGAATTA
The DNA here is from genome assembly GCA_964017185.1 of Rugalucina vietnamica. Classification (NCBI taxonomy): domain Eukaryota; kingdom Metazoa; phylum Mollusca; class Bivalvia; order Lucinida; family Lucinidae; genus Rugalucina; species Rugalucina vietnamica. The sequence goes on from OZ024872.1 coordinate 67,272,352, forward strand.
TTTATATAGACGTTGGACTTTGCTCCCAACATCCTATAGATGCTCATACGAAATTTGGCTTTGATTGGTCAAGCTGTTTCAGAGAAGAAAATCTTTGAAAATGTGAACGCACACATGCAGGGATGCCGGCTTGAGTATCATCCTATAAGCTCCCCATTAGCCTTCAGCTCAGGTGAGCTGATAAGCTTTGACAAAAGCTTACCATTTCCATCTGAGAGAAACCTCTTCCTGACTCTCTTCTCTGGCATATCTTCATCTTTGTGTTCTCAACCATGCTTGAAATAGCATCAATGATATCAGTCATCTTCTTCATGGTGATAAAACCATTCTTGTCAATGTCATACAAATTGAAAGCCTCTGGAAAAATCAATGAATGATATATGAGCCACCACATGGGAAAAACAACAATCTTTATAGTAAAAAACAAAGGCACAGGTCAGCTTCGCAGTAACTGCTGATCGGCGCCTTTGTTTTCGCTACTCGGATAGTACAATTCTTCTTCTACTGAAATCTGAAATTTCAACGTTCTAGCTCTTGTCTGTGCTTGTACAAGTCGGTTTGTGTCAGGCCTGTTCGGAAACTACATTGTTGCTTTTTATACAAGGCAGCTCATATAAAACAGTAAAAGTTACTAAAACTACAGCTAAAGAGTTTACAAATGTCATGAACATGTACATTATATCAATATACCTACCTTTGCAGAAGTTCTTTGTAACTACATGTATTTGTTTATAATTTAAGACTAAAGTAGCATGCCATTATTTTTTTTCAAAAAGATTTTTATCAAATGCTTCATTTAATATGATGCCACAAAATATCAAACTTCCAGTCCCCTTAGGTCCTGTACGATATGTTTGCTATATGCCTTTCATCATTAGGTCCCATTAAATGAGATGCTAACATTTGAATGAAGTCCTGGAATTTTAGAACTATAAACTTGTTGCTCTATATTACACCAGTAAATAAACTTTATGACCATCTTCACTTTCCAACATGCTCTTACCCATTTACTACATCTGTGCCACCCATCAAACAAATTCCTTCATGTGTTCATGTCAGATAGTAAACTGTCTACAGACTCTGTATGACTGATTGACCTGAAAAAAAGAGAACTAGAAATGCGTGTTTGTAAAACAACATGCCCCCAACTGTATGCTTGTCCCTAAACTGGCACTTTGTATGATTCATTTATTTCATATGAATGAATCGAAATTTAATTTCCTGAAGAAGTTGTTCGGACCAGAAACAGAATGTAAGCTTTTTGCAGACAATTTAGAAATGGAGTAAAAAATCAAAAAGGAGTAATTTTGTCGAAATTTGACTGAAAGTCCTCAAAAGTTTACCAGGTGAGCTTCTTCTCAGCATCAACCAGTATACCAAATATGAAGACTCTAGCTCAAGTACTTTTTGAGATATCTTGCACACAAGATTTTCAAATTTTGTTTTCAAAGGGACATAACTCCAAAAAGGGGCATAACTTAGACATGAAAAAATATGGGTCAAATATTTTTTCATGAGGAATTTGTATATGAAATTTCATAACCCATCATTCACCATTCAAAAGTTTCAAGTTGACCAAAAAGTGGGAAAAAAAATCAATGAAATTTTCAAAATTGCATAATTTTGTCAAAATTGACAGAAAGTGCTAAAAAATTATTCATGTCATCTACTCCTCAGCCCCAATCAGTGTACTAAATATGATGGCTCTAGCTTTAATACCTTTTGAGATTTCTTGCACACAAGATTTTCAAATTTTGTTTTCAAAGGGACATAACTCCTAAAAGGGGCATGACTTAGACATGAAAAATATGGGTTGAATACTTTTCATGAGGAATATACATTTGTAATTTCAAAATCCTAATATTCACCATTCAAAAGTTCCAAATTTCACTGAAAAGTGGAATAAATCAATGACATTTTCAAAATTGCTTAATTTTGTCAAAATTTTAAAGAAAGTTCTCAAAAGCTAATCAGGTCATCTACTCCTTGGCCCCAACCAGTGTACCAAATTTGATGGCTTTAGCTTTAATACCTTTTGAGATATCTTGCACACAAGATTTCCAAATTTTGATTTCCAAGGGATAATTCAGAAAAGGGGCATAACTCGGGCATGAAAAAAAAATATGGGTCAACAATTTTTTCATGAAGAATATACATACAAAATTTCAAATCCCGAGCATGCACCATTCAGAAGTTTTAAAAAAGGTGACTTACAGACACACCCACTCACACATGCACAGACAGACAGACAAGCCGAAAACAATATGCCCTTCCAACTTTTTCAAAATTGGGGTCATAAAAAACAACTAAATACATTGTGTTTATCATACATTACCTAAACATACACTTAAAATCATGATAGCATTATTTCTCCCACAAATTTATATATGTATCAGGCCTAAAAAAAATAGCTGTGTTTCCGCTAACGGTCTGAAAAAAATTAGGGTAGGTAGGTAGGAAAATCTTTTTATTTTCATTTTAATTTTTACGCAAAAAAATCCAGGGTAGGTAGGTAAATGTAATTTTTTTATACACAGTTTTTATTGAAAAAGGTCAAAATGGTCAATGCCGGGCAAAGGTATAAGGTCTACGTTCTTCAGCCATGTGAACCCATCAATGTCAAAGACTGGCAACATATTTTATAATAAGATTCAGTCTCCTTGCCTCAAATGAGGTTGATAAACTTTCAGTCTCATCTTGTTCATAGACCACTATCTGAGAGCAGGGTGGCCTAGTGGTAGAGCTCAATGAACTGTAAAGTACTGTGTTGGAATCCCACCAGCACTGGGTCTTGTCCTCCAGAAAGAAACCTTCTCCCAGATATGCATCCCAACAATGGCAACATGACCTAAATAAAGTTGACTGCGATGCAAAACCCCAATACAAACAATTTAGGGGATGGTATAATCTGACATATTTCACACAACAATACTCTTATTGCATGCAACTTAGCAGGAAAGGTCAGTATTGACAAACTAATAAGAAATAAACAGCTTAATTTTCAAAACGAAATCTGAAGAACCAGGGCTGGAGTCAAATACTTTCAAAAGTATTCAAATACATTACAATTACTTTCAGTGATAATTGATTACAATTACATTACAATTACCAGACCATAAGAAATGTAATGATTACAATTACAATTATTTAGAAAAGTAATGATTACAATTACAATTACTTTTCAAATCACCTTCATGTGTGTCAAAAAGTTTGATGTGGAATCTGACAATCTGTCCTCCCCGATATCAATGACGCACAGTGCTTGCATTTGGCTTTAACATTTCCAGTTATGTCAGGAGGAATTTCAAAATAGCTTGAAACTGGTGCAGCCATTTCAAATTGAGCGGAATGAATGCCTTGATACAAACTAACATTCACATCACATTATAGTAGATTAACTGTTATTTAGAAACTAGCCATTTTACAAGACAAAACAATTGTCATAATTGTGACAAAGCTCAATTGTATATACTAACAACAGGTAGCAATTTGGATGCGCACAGGTACTTTTCACATGAGCTGACTATTTTGATCTCTAACAAAAGATTTTTACACCTTTGTGATGTAGGGCAAGGCACAGAAAAATGTCATTTTAACCATGAAATCTTGTTTAGCTTTGCTCTTGATTTTTGTAATCTCTATAACCTGTAGACCATTTGGGTTCTAACTTCGGAACTGCATTAAGTCTTTCATCATGCAGAACACTCAAATGCTACACTTGAGATTCAGATAAAAACAAACAGATAAGAACACATTTTTAATGCTCTGTCCGGCTTAATGAATTTACCTGTGAAATCAGCTATGCATGAAGACATGAGCAGAACTAATAATTGTTTGTCCAATTTCTTTAACTGCCCCCCCCCCCCAGCAAATAAAGGAGAAAAATACAACATCATCTTCCAGACTTTCCTATAGTAGGATTAATTCATTTATTTTTATTATTTTTTTCTGATGTATCTGGGATCTAAAACATCTGATTTCGGCAAGTGAAAAATGTTTTAAATTTGTTCTTATTGAATATCATTGTAACCAAGTCTTAATATATGTAGCGGCTACCTTGTTCCGGAATGGGAAAGATTTAGTCATTTTGCTCTCCATGCATTTTTAGTGATGTTTTCTGATCTTTGTTGTGAATGTCTGTGTTGGGATTTCAAATTTGATTGTACAATTGCTGTGCCTTCATGCTTGCTTTACTTATTTTTTGTTTCTCAAGTTTCACTATCTGTACCATTTAGTTTCTAGTTGTGGCTTAATTTGCAGTGGGAAAAGTGAAATGTATTTGAAAGTATTTGAAAGTAATTATAATTACAACTGAGAAAATTTTCAGTAATTGTAATCATTACATTACATGTATTTGAGCCAATTCATGATTACAATTACTTATAATTACTTTGAAAATTGTATTTAATTACAGTTGAATACAATTACTGATTACAATTACTACAGCCCTGTGAAGAACACAAAATTTCGATAAATAGACTACTCCCGAATTCAAAACTATAACTGTAACTGCATATCTGTTCCGGGTCACCTCAGCCCATTGTACAACTGCAACTGCAACTGAACTAATGAAATTGCCAAATGCAGGGACTCCCTTTAATTTATAAGGGATTACTGAATCTGAATACATGTAGTTTACTGGTGACATAATTTTAGTGTTGTAGTGAAAACTAACATTAACAACTACGCCGAAAGGTGGTGCGCCTCTATATAGGCGGAATCCCGGGGGCGGAATATACATCCGAAAGAAAGGTGACACGCCAAATGACATCATTTCACCAGGGATTTGGATGGGGGAGTATTTAGTCCCTAGAACGCACAACTGAAGAATTCTCTGAAAGCAACACCTGTTTATTCTGATTGTATTATCCTCCAACCGCTAGGAGGTCTCTGCTATCCCCGAGTTACGGTATGATTGCCATCACAAGTCTCCGATGATAGAACTACATTACCCGCCACTTACTATCATCTTAACATATTTACAGTATGCCATACTCTATCATTGAAGTCATTTTATTTTGCGGGGGAGGTAGGAGTAGGTGGAGAGAAGCCAGTATTCGCCTTATAAATGCTGAGCGCATTTTAGCAAGATAGCCACTGGTACCATTTTTTAACGTCTTTGGAATGACGCGGCCTTGGATCGAACCCACAGCCTCCCGCTTCTGCAGCGGACCCTGTAACCATTACGCTATCGGGACCGTTATATCATATTGCAGAAAGACAGGTTAGACCCTGATGAGAAAAGTTTGTTTAATTAAGAACACTTTGAAGTGTTGTGACATGCCTTCGGTATATTCACTTTAAGAACAAGACATTTCTAATTCACAGTGGAATAAAACTCCTGAATGGCTCAGTTAACTCGTATGCCAGTTGAAGAAGCATGAAGTCAGTGTGAGTGCGTGTGGGTACAGATTTTGTCTGTAAGTCATGTCTGAAGACTATTCACAGCACAGTCTTCAGCCTCGTCACAGTATGTCCTTGTGAGCAGTTTGTTCTGGAAAATTGTCATGGGGCCTCGGTTTATAGTCTCAATACGAAGGACTGGAGAAACACGGGATCTTATCTACAATCTCTGGTTTACAAGGCAAATGGCTTAACCACAGCACCACGGTGGCTTCTAAATGACACCAAATTCTACGTCATTTCGACGGAGTCTTGCTAAATAATCGGGGGAACTCTTCGATACAACAGAATAGACGCTGAAACTATCAGAGACATATCAGAAAAACCAACAAAACCCGCGACACGAAATGCTTGGGTCAGGCTACAGAAAATGCTGGGTCGGATGTCGTTATTCTTATTTTTTTATTTTAACCATAAAAATAGCAGAGTCGGCGGGTTGAGACAGGGTCGGTCGGGTTAGCGGAAATACAGCTTTTATTTTTTTACGCCTAAGTTGGGGCTAACTCAGTTTAATAAACTGATGCGTTAGGCTATTAAATAAACATATAAACACTTTGAAAAAACACAGGCATGCATCTCGAGAAAAATCTGTAAGCCAAACAATGCATCTTAGCCCAAGTTCTATTGCCCCAGGATGCCAAATAAAAAAATGTTCATACAATCACAATGCAAAACAGTGCAGAGAAGTATAAAGCATTTGCGAAAAAAATTAACTTGTCATTCGTTTTGTTCGACTTCACTGACTCTGTTAAATAAACTGATCATCGAGCAGATAGAAACTTACAAATATCAGCTACTTCAAGCATCATTATGCTTCAAGCTGACATAAAATGTATGATATTACATAAAAAGAGCTATTCGGCCATGTGTTATTTCCGGTCAAAATGAAAGTAGAAAACGAACCACATCGGAGCGATTTTTAACAAAATTACAAACGATTTTCTGCCTGTTAAAACACACCCTTAATCAAGGCTGAGGTAGTGATCTAAAGTAGTGAATGAAAAATAAATGGGCCAATTAAGAAAATTAGCCAGATACTGATTTCACTTCTTTCGACCACTCTATTGACGTATTGTCAATTTAGCGTATCAACAGTAAACCATTCAGATTCAGCATAAACTGTATAATGTGGTAAACTTGTTAAATTGAATTGACATCGAAGAAAACTTAGTTAATCATAATGTCATTACAAGCCAGTCTGAATAAAATCGGAAATCATGTTGTTACATTATAGTGCAGGTCACAGCAGCTTGACACACATTCAAGTCATGTCAGTTGTGCATTTGATTGGTCGACAGAGCCACACCTCCAAATCGACGGCATTTGATTGGTCTACAGAGCCGTAGGTGATTTAACGAAACCAGGTCAAACGCAAATCGAGACCCAAATCTAACCTGAGATAAAGATACATCTTTATCTCAGATCTAACGTTTTATATCCTCGTTTGCGAAAAACTCACTAAACATGCAAAGAAAAATTTACTCACCGCACGTCAGTCCAATAAACACACAAATTCGCCAGTTAAAAGCACGAAATTTCCGTCGAGGATAAGCTATGGAATCATCGACTCGAGAAAACAAAATGGCGACGTAAGTCAAGCTTGTCATGAATCAAAAACCCAACTGATTGGTTCCCCGCAGCAGGTATTGAAACCCATTGTAAAATTATTGAAACGAGTACCAGAGGGCTCTCTATGGCGTAATTTTGGACTGATCCATTGAAAAGGGGACAACAGGTTATTTTAACTGTATTTCAATACATCAAATAACGAATTCATAGTGACTAACCATAATAACATCCTACAAAATAACAATATAAAGCTGCTCCGACATTATAGTTCTCTATCTTCTTCGAATTTTATTAAAATAAACAGCTAGTCAAATCTAAACACCCACCAAGAAGATACCAATCGAATTTTGATTATAAGATTAGGCACTATAAGACTAATTCTTTAAATAATTATTCTATTAATTAATCTAGAGAATTATTTATATTTTGAATAATTATAACAGTAATAATTAACGCCTAGAAAATTCGAACCATACTGGATTCACCTTGTCCTTCCATTATTGCTTGGTTCTGTAGTAGTATTATTCTGATTGGCTCTAGCAAAATCAAACTTTCATCATGTATTTTAAATATCAGAGAATGTAATCAAGTTAGGCCGAAGCACGCTATACAACTTTGGGTCACTCAGATAGCAAGAATATATGTCTGGATTTTTTAATAAAATCTTCTTTTGCTGGTGGAATTTTACATATGTTTGTTTGTTTCTTTTCAGTTTTAAAGGTCAAGTCAACAATTTTTCAGACGTGGTGATGAAACCATTACGGTTTAACACAGTATCTGTTTTATTTAGTATCAAAATGAACTAAACGTTACTACTAAAAGGAATAATCCTTCTTGTCGGTGTAGATTAATATCACAATCTCATATCATTTTAAACTCCCAAATTTCTATGAACCCCTCCATATAGCATGTTACTAAGACCATGCTATAATTTTCTTGTTATCACAATCTATGTCCGTTTTGGACAGTATCGGTTCGTTTCGGACAGTTTCGGTCCAATCCGGTAGATCGTGATACCGCATGTCAATCATCTATGACAGCGGACGTGAACGAGAACACTGACTGTATTGGAAACAACATATAATTTCATATGGATCTTTTTCCGATAAAAACCGATAAATAGGTCAACGATCGAGAGAGTTCGTCCAAAAACAGTTGAAACTAAGCAACACTACTTAATATCATGAAACAATACATCTCCAGTTTAATTTTATCATAAGCATCGTAAGCGTGAAGAAAATAGATTTATTTATCGAAATGATGAAAAGTGACAAAAATGGCCGACAAAACAAACTCTAGCCTAGTCTAGTCTCGAAGTGCATGGGGCCCAAGAAAGGGAATTCAATATCGTGCATTGAAATAGTTATGAAAAATGCACCTTCATAAACCCATAAGAGCCTTATTACGTCAAATGATTGACAGAATACCGAAAACATATGGAGAGGTCAATACTACGGTTAAACACTTCCCTCTTGAAAGTAGGTAGTTCTCACTTGGATTGTTACTTTGAGCCACTTGTTATTGTTGAACCAATCAGTGTCAAAATTTAACCTCATGCACTGAAAATGATGGGTAAACACATACTGTCACAGAAAAATATTCTGTACTACATGACTGTATTTATATATGACCATATTGAAAATTCCCTAAGTAAATGCCTGGTAAACATTCTTGTTGTATGACTCTCTGTTTTTCCTTTCATGTGTAAAACTTTAATCCTGATACAAGTAAATATCAAATGAAGCAGGCTTACTTTTAATTACTAATTTAACTAATGAAGGCGGCAGAAAAAAGTGCAATAACTTACTGGAAGTCCCAGTACGGATCTGTAAAGTGTTGTTCTTTCCGAATCTGTTGCAGCAGCAGCAGCGAAAAAAAAAAAAAAAAAAAAAAAAAAAAAAAAAAAACACGAAAAAAAGTCAAGTTAGCAGCAGCGAAACTTTTTGTCACCTATTGTTTTCGTTTAAATATAGCTATTAGCGCAATAGCAAAAAAGATGAATTCCACAAACACGTCTTTACTATCTCTCCTATTGCCCGAGTTACAGAGAAAGGTTCTCTGTCATCATTAAAAGAGGAAAAGTTTTGTCGACAACGTTTTTTGTTTTTGTATTACTGTGAGCACATTAGAAAACGGTGATGAATGTCGCAAACATAATTATTCCTTGCCGCCTGTGACCCAAGTTCTGGACAAAAGTTCCCTGTCACTAGAATTAAAAGTGGATTTTTGTGGCCAATATTTTAGCTCACCTAAGCCCTCACAAGGTGAGCTTATAGGATCAGGGTACTTGAGCCGGCGTCCGTGCATCCGTTTGTGCGTTCATCCGTTTACACTTTCAAATATGACTATTTTCTAAGACCACGCCAAATGCCATCATTGTATTCATTGAGGTGGGGGAATGAATGCATTAGATTTAAAAAAAAGAGTTTTCTAAACCACAAGGCCCATAACTTTCATATTTCAGTAGTGTATAGTACTCCTCTTTAGAAATACTGTCAATTGTGCCCATGGGGTCCATACAGACAAGGCTCCAGAGTATCATCGTCTATCTTGAAGGCTTACACTGATGAGTAAATCACTGAGGTGAGCTACGGGACAATTTGGTCTCTCGTTTTCGTTTAAGTCAGTCTATAGCGCTATAAGAAACGATGATGAATGTCATCACATTCATACATTTTGTATCCCACCTATTACCCAGTTTGAACTTTTGTTCTTAATCTGTGTTATGGGTGGGATGGTTGCAGCATAAGTATTCGTTTCCTATAGTGCTCACAGCCAGACGAAACTGGAAAAAATCGGCAGCGGGTGACACCTCTTAATTTATTTTCGGCATCTACTGTTAATCTACACGGAGCTTCTAATTCTAATATGTTTCGTAATAATCTTCAGATTAGGTTATCTCCACTCAAATCACCAATTTTACGTAAATATATTAATCCGTTCAAGAGACCTGGAATGTACCCCAGTATTTCTAAGTGCAATGCCCAAGAAGTGCAACTGTTGCAATCATTTATGCTCTAAGACTACTATCACTTTATCTGTGAATGGTAGGACATTTTCAGTGGTTAATGATTCTGATTTAGACTGAAAATCAGTGGATCTTGTATATGTTCTTACTTGAAATACAAACAATTGTAGGATGCAATATGTTGGACAGACTTGTCGAACTTTGCAAAAACGATTTGGTGAGCACTATCGTAGAATCAGAAAGCCCAAAAATAATGATACCTTTCTGTACCATCGTTTTAAGCGCACTGGTCATTCTCCCAATGATGTTAAAGTTCAACCAGTGGAGAAAATCTCATATGATGAAAATTCTTCAGTTAGATTCAAAAAACATTAAACGATTTGAAACTGAACTTAAATAGATAAAATTACTGCAAACACCCTTTCCACTGGGATTTAACGACAACATTTACCATGAAGGAAATATTTCCAAAATGCCCGATTTTGATGTACTTACACTTTCAGAGTCTCGTAAACGTAAATCTAGATCTCATGGTATACGGAAAAAGGGTAATGACAAACGTAAACGGTGCGCTGCATTGAAATTGAACATTTCCCTTAATGATTTAGCTGTTAAACTAAGGATTCACGGTCGACATCCAATGATGTCTTATCTTAGTTCTCTACCTATTGCTGCATTACGTTCCTTGGACACAGAGGCTAATAGATTTTACGATAGAAATCATCAAATGTATGACGCTGCACTGTTAACAAGATGTTATACTCAGCATGCTCTTCGTCCATTTATCGATTCAGAATCTAATCACATTAGAAGTTTTATTAAAATTCCTTTCATCAATAAAGGAATTGACTTTATTGATTTACCAAGCATATTCCAGGATAAAACAGTGATACAGTCTATACCTACCTACTTCCAAAATTCAGAACCTCCTATTATTTGTTACAAATATAACAAACCAATCAGAAATACTATTTTTAATTTCAATAAACTTGTTTCTGATCTTGATATCCATGCTAATACTCCTAAGTCTTGAGATTGTAAAGATTCAAAATATGTTTATCAACCAGCTGGACATATAGTTACTGGAAATTTAAAAATAATTTCGGATTCTAGAATTCGCAAAATTGTTTCTAAAGGTCCGAAATATAGATTCCCTTCCTACATTAACTTCGACAAATGTAAGGAGGAGATTGTATCTGCATTAAATAATTTCGGTAATCGATGGTGTAAACGAGAGGGAGTTGAGGATAATGCTCTTAAAGAATGGAAAAGAAGTATCTCCACTATCGTGGATAAACGTATTAAGTTTTATTCACAAAATACTATTTTTTTACCTCCTAAACCCAAATCGTCATTCAGGCATTTGAAGCAGGGTATCCAAGAATTTCATAGAAAGCATGTCTTGGTTCCGGCAGATAAAGCCGCTAACAATGTTGTTGTCGTTTGTAGGCTTCACTACGTTAACACCTTAAAACAGGAGCTTGATGGTACCAGGGCTTATCTGGAGACAGACACTGATGAGGTATCTGTAGTTAATGCCCACTTAAACGATTTACCTGTTAAGTTTTCTGTTTGTGTCAATGAAGGCCAATACGAACTTCCTACAATGTATTGGTTACCTGAGCCTCACAAAAGACCATACAAAGCTAGATTAATTGCAAATTCTAGCTCTTGTACTACCACTGAACTTTCTGAATTATTAACTTCCTGTCTTACTGCTATCAAATCTCATGTTATAAGATACTGTGAGATAGTGTATGAAACTTCAAATAAAAATTGGTTTTGGTCAATAAAAAATTCTGGTGAGGTGCTCAGTAAATTGAAGTGTAGAGGGTTCCGTGCGACAAGCTTGTCCACATATGATTTTTCTACTCTGTATACAACATCACCACATAATATAATTAAAGAAAAACTTCTGGATTTGATAGAGTGGACCTTCAAAAGGGCATTAAAAACTATGGTTCACTTTATTTGGCATGTAATGACAGAAAGGCTTTTTTTACTTCCTCTGACCAAAGTCGGTATACACTTTGGTCATGTCAGAATGTGTGCGACGCCTTGTCCTATCTCCTTGATAATATTTATATTAGATTTGGGACCAAGTTATACAGACAAATTGTTGGAATTCCGATGGGTACAAATTGCGCACCTCTCGTAGCTGATTTATTTTTATACTGCTACGGAAGAGATTTTATGGATTCTCTTAACCATGGTAATCAAGCTGATGTTATCGAGGCTTTTAATTCCACATCTAGGTACCTCGATGACCTTTTGAACATTGACAACCCTTATTTTGAAGGTATGGTCAATCAAATTTATCCACCTGAACTTCAGTTAAACAAAGCCAATAATCAGATACCGAAGCCGCCTTTTTAGATCTACATCTTTCTGTTTCAAATGGATTTGTTTCTTCTAAAATTTATGATAAGCGCGATGACTTTGATTTTGATATAGTAAATTTTCCTTTTTTGGATGGTAACGTTCCTCGTCGTGCTTCTTATGGTGTATACATTTCGCAACTTTTTAGGTTTGCTAGAGTCTGCAATCATGTTACAGACTTCAACGCTCGAAATAAATGTTTAACGGCAAATCTTCTCCAACAGGGCTATCGGTATCATTAACTTCGAAAAACCTTTTCTAAATTTTATCGTAGACACTATGAATTGATTTCCAAATATAATGTTGGGTTAAAGACGCTTTTAAGTGAGGGCCTTTCGGAACCTGAATTTTATAGTGACTTGGTTTACAAGTTTAAGAAACTTAAAGGAATTAACGATTTTTCTTTTCAGTTCAGAAAAATCATAACACGTTACAGACGTATAGGTTATAACTTGAATGTTATGCGACAGTCTGCATGCTTAATTTTTAAGCCAATCATGGTTGATGACTATGCTGCCTTCTTTAATTGCACGCCGGTGGGTTGGGCGTCAGATTCTATGATGGCCCCGACTTAAAGCTATTCATTTTAGTTGGTTGGGGCCGGAGCGTCTTGTCTGTTGCTTGGCCCACCGGGGTCCAACTGGTGTTTTTCTTTTGCTCCGGAGTTCGTAGGTTATTCGGCGCCTAGGGATCTCCATCGTCGGGCAGCTTACTCAATCTGTGAGTCCTGGGTTTTGATTCATCAGGATGTTTATCATGATTTATTTGTTTGTTCTTGATGATTTATTGACTAGTTAGAGATTCACCACAAGGACCAAATAACTAACTAAATGTTATGAACCACTGCAGAAGCTGAGGGTGAGGTTAGGTACCTGTAAAACCGGTTTAAGCCCCCCAGTTATTTTATTACTGACCGTACCAAGGCGGTACTGCTGTTCTGGTTCACACTTATCAAAGTTATTCAAATTACGAGTTTCATGTTGCATGGCTTTGTGACCACCCGAATATAATGGCTGTTCACTTAGCCCTCTGCATTTACTTATTCTGTCCAAGCTAGCACTGTGACCACCTAATACCTTCAATAGCTGCTCACTCTGCTTTCCGTTATTTATGTTAATCGTTGGTATCTATGTTTAGTATTTTCTTAATATGATTTCTTATTTCTTGTTTATCACTGAACCACTACAGAAGCTGAGGGTGAGGTTAGGTACCTGTAAAACCGGTTTAAGCCCGCCAGTAACTTTGCGTTACTGATCGTTCCAAGTCGATACTTCTGTAGTGGTTCTTTTTGTTTTATGTCTTGGTGTTTAAAAAATTTTTGTGCTGTTGGCGCCTTATGTATGTTTTCATATTTTTAGTTAAGTTAAGGTAACTGAGTGGCCACCTTTTTGGAAAATAGCTGCTCATTCGGCTTACGATATGTTTCATGGTGAAGAGTGCCTGATTGTTGGTTTGGTTTTTTCCCGGCTCGGTTTTTGGAGTGGGAATCTTTTTCTGATTGCGCCTTTTCCTGATCTTTGCCTACGTGTACCTTTCCATAACGTTGGTAATAGTTCTGTTGCAGCATTCATCATCTTTTTCTACATAGCGATCACAGCCAAGCAAAAAATAAAAAAAATAATAATAATAAAATAATAAAAAAAAATTGGCGACACACACTTCCTTGCATGGAACTTTTTGGTGAACGTTGGTCGTAGATGACGTCGAAAAGACGTGATTGTGACATTCATTAATTGTCATTTTCTTATGCGTTAGCCAAAACAATCTGCGACAAAAATGTTCACTGCAAGCGAAATTGCTGCTTACTTGACTGTTTTTCTCTGTAGCAAAATAGCTGCTCACTTGACAAGTTTCGCCACAGCAAAATTGCCTCTAACGTGACTGTATTTTGCTGCAGCAAATTTAATTCTAACGCTGCGAGCAAAATTGCCGTTGACTGCTTTTGCTGTAGCAAAATTCCTGCTACATGTAACATGAGCGATTTTGCTGCAGTAAAATTGGTGCTAACGACCGTTTTTGATGCAGCAAATTTGCTACTAATTTGACCGAGCTGACCCTGTAGGAAATATAACTAAAATCAGCTGGTTCTCTGAATCGCTTTATTTTTTCGAATGGTACTTAATTGACCTTCTACCATGTCTACTGCTGTCATGTAACATCAGTAAAGCAAAGAGTTGTTGACAAAAATAGAGGTATTGGCTAACTTGATAGAAATATTTGAGTGTAGCTGTACGGTTCTATTTTAGAAACAAGATGTTTATGTTTTTGTGTGTCTACCATACACTTCACCTATTTTGAAATCATTCAGGTTAAACACAGGTATAGAACAAAGACAACAAGCATAGTCACCTTTTACCTCAATTGTACATTGTCAGCTATGGGACCCTTTTTCAACTGTTACAATGAAATCATCCAAGGCTGGGCTTAGCTAAGGTCTTCCCTGCACATTGAAAAAATTCCAAGTATACACTGTATGAATATGAGAATATGATCGCTAACTTCAACCCAGTAACGGGCATATAAAGCATGCAGCTGTTTAACCTCCATGCAGTGTGACAGGAAGTTTCAAATTAACTTCCGGATGCTAGCAAGACAAATTCCAACAACACCCTCTTACCATTTCAATTTCCAGACATTCTCGCATTCAAGATCGAACATTACGGACAGGAATGATTCTCTGAAGACTGTCCCACAAGCGCTCAACCAGTTTGAGGCCAAGAGAGCCTGCTCGCTAGTCCATACTACGCCTTAAATGACCATTTGAGCCACCTCGTGGGAAAACCAACAATGTGGTTTTCGAACAGGTCCGACACAAACCGGCCTGTATAAGCACAGAAAAGAGCTAGAAGCTTGAAATTTCGAATTTAAGTAGAAGAGGAATTGTACTATCCGTGTAGCGAAAACAAAGGCGCTGATCAGCTTCGCGGTTACCGCGAAGCTGATCTGCGCCTTTGTTTTCGCCTATGCAGATTGTTGGTTTTCCCATGGGGCGGCTCAATTTTAATTGTCCACTAAGCCGTCCGATCCTTGTTTGACACCGCAAAAACACTAAAACTCTAGTCTATGATGCTTTCCGGAATCATGTTTGTGATCAGACAATAATAACTGTCTTAAAATAAATGCAAGGAGGCCTCTTGCACCCTCACAGTGACCCAAGATTCCTGATGACTTTGACTGGATTTTGCATATTGACACCAGCGCATTCTAATGACTCATTTGAGACCGCCTGTTTGGTCGGAGGTGTCGAAAATCAACTATGACGTCAGTGACGGAAGGCAATGTGGGTGGTGTCAGACAATTGAGAGATTCAATGGACTTTGTTTGAAGACGATTTTGTTTGGCAGACCAAATCTGCCTGTGTGGAGTGGGTATGTAATGTTCAGAACGGGTCGTTGACTGGCATGCAATATGGATATGGAACTTTGGGCGTCAGTGTTCATCCATTTGCTGGCGCATTGGTTCCTGAGTTTATTTTAACGGTTGATAACGACAAATAACGAAGGGCTAGAGTGGTTAGACGGTTCCTTGGACGCGAGTAAGTTCAGCGTATGGACTTGCTAGCACGTCCTTTTGATATTAACATGATTGAACACGCGTGGGGTTGTCTACAGAGAAGAATCGCGGCTTCTAATGTTCAATGTGGGGCGCGGGAAAGTTTGGAACGTGAGCTGGTAGACGATGGGGCATGATTCCTCTTGTGAACATCCGGAAGTTGATTCCGATCACATTGCATGGAAGTTAAACAGGCCCAATGAACTTATACATTAACAAGCTGACATCTACGGCCATTATGTTGTGAAAAGAACCTAATTTCTAAATTTTACTACCCCACCCACAATGTGTAAAATAGCCAATTCACTGACAAGTTTGGGGGTTATTTTGTTAGGGTACCCTTTGAGAATTCATCATTCATCATAAAATAAAATGAATTATTTAACATTCACAAAATCTGCAAAATTGAATTCCTGGCCCTCAGATTATTTTGATGAGTATATTTGGTGAAGGGTTTATTTCTACTATGTGAAGGAATCGACGGTTGTCCTATGCAGGACGTGTCGATAAAAAGATAAAGATAAAGATACATTTTTACTAGTTCAGTTTTACGTCACTTTCAATATCATTTCAGCTCATATGAGACGGGCAAATCAGTAGGTGGGGCTTAAACGGGAGAACCCCAAGAAAAACCCACCTGACACACCTGCAGCCAGAACTTGGCTTGTCTCACATGTGGCCAGAGCGAGGCTCAAACCCACACCAGACACAGCAGTGAGATGATCGAATGATTAAGAAACAGCGCCCGGGGAGAGGGGGAGGGGGCGCCGATAAAGATATAGCTAATTGATAAATATCTAGCAACTTGTTTAAAAAAAAAATCGGTCATTGTCTAAAATAAAAGCCAGACAATTATCCAAAAAATTATCAGTGGAAAACAAAATAAAATAGATAAAAAAAAAAAAAAAAAAGAAACAAAAAAAACAAAAAACAAAAAAAAAAATAAAATAAATAAAATAAATAAATAAAAAAGAAATAAAAAAAAATCATAAGATATAGTTCCGAAAAAAAAAATAGCCTAAATACTACAATTAATTTGCGTTGATTTACAAAATACATAGTTGCAAAATTTATCACTTACGATTGTCTGCTTCATTTTGAATTTCTTCGTTCTGAAAATCTCACCACAAAACAGTGAACTGCGCGTTTGAGTGCGTTTATTGATGGGCAAAACGCTGACAAAGGAAATACGTATGCCATCAGGAAAACACGTCCATGCAAAATATACCCCTTTAAACCCCACTTTTACATAGGTAAACTGGGGTTTCCAGGGGTATACCTATTTTTCTTATTTTTGCTCAAAAACATAGATTGTGGGTACACGTTAAAACCGCCTCAAAAATAAGAAAAATATCAAAAATTTTGTACTGAAAATTTCCATTTTTTACAACTTTAAGAATCACTATATATTGCATGGGCAACTTTTCGTAATGCTGTAGACAGTAACAGATGCGGAGGGTCGATTTGACCCGAGGCCGGTTTGAACCAGATTCGCAGCTGCTTAAGCCCCAGTCCCACTGCTCTTACGATCGCCTTAAGACCAGGTTACATTATTGTGATAATCACATGTAAACTCAGTGGATCGCAAGACCGTTCTTAAGTGACTTTGGGCGGTCCCTTGAAATAATCAACACTAGGGATCATTATAAGGGCATTCCAAAATATCTATTATACTAACCCAAACTTCAAACGTAACATAAAACATGGCTGATTTTGATAGAAATTACTGTAAATTCGGAAATTTTCGCGTGACTTTTATTTCGCGAACTTTCTATTTCTGAGTTATTAGCGAGTTCTTAAATTCGCGAGTGAGTGTCCGTGTATTCTATAAAGTTTATAGTGACACTTTATTAGCGAGAACTTTGAATTCGCGAGGCAACCAATTCGCGAATATTAGCGAAAATTAAGTTCTCGCGAATATTTCCGGATCTACAGTAGTTTTCCTGGCAAATCCCACTGACAGCATTTAGTCAATAATGACCAACAAACATTTTAAAGCCATTGAATTTGTTCTAAGGATTAGGGATCACTAAGGTGTCTTCTGATTGGTCAATTTTCCTGGTTTAATTTATCTTTCAAGCATTAGGCACCTCAGTAGTCCCTCCCAGGCTATTGGGACAGTGAAAGGTTCAACCGACCTTTTACATCAAGGCGCTATCGACGTCACTGTGCCAAATAACGTCGAAATGCTCTGTGTGACAAGGGAAAAATTGTAGTCATGCTCAATATTGCTTTGCATTTTCGGATTTTAGGGGTATTGCTATATCAAAAAAGTACAAGCAGGCAATGATCAGGAAAAGGCGCAATCTGACAGAAATTCCCACTCCAAAAACCGAGGTGGGAAAAACTAAATTGACAATAAGGTACTCATACTTAGAAAACATCGTAAACTTAGTGAGCAGCTGTTTCCCAATAGGCAGCCACTTAGTTACCTGAACTTAAATAAAACATGAAAACGTACATAAGGTTCAAACAGTACAGAAATTCGACTCCAAAACATTAAAAAATGGAACCACAACAGAAGTATCGCCTTGGAACGATCATCAGTAATATAAAATTAATGTGTGTGTATGTGTGTGTGTGTGGGGGGGGGGGGGCTTATAACCGGTTTTATAGTCGCTTAACCTCACCCTCATTTTCTGCAGTAGTTAACAACATTTAGTTAGTTTTTTGGTCCTCGTGCTGAATCTCTAACTAGTCAATGAATCGTCATGGATATACAAATAAATCATGATAACCACCCTGATGAATCAAAACCGAGGACTCAACAGATTCAGCAAGCTGCCCGACGATGGAGATCCCTGGGCGCCGAATAACTTACTGAACCCCGGAGCATAAGAAACCACCAGTTGAACCCCGGTGGGCCAAGCAACACTGTTTTTCTCACATTACTCATTATTTTGATACGAAATTCACAACATTAATTACATAGATATGTCAATTTTTATTGCAATCGAACCACGGCAAACATGAAAAACATTTGAATTTCAAATTTTGAGTTTTAAAGCTCTTAAGTTTAGATACATGGTAGGAAAATTTGAGTGTTGGATTTTCAGTTTTGTTCAGTATATATTATTTATTTATATGCGAAAGGTGACTTTCAATCATGAAACATGTGTTTCTCTGTTATATAATATTGTCTGGTTTGCAGATAATATGCATGCACTTAATAAACATCTGATTTCCAAACTAATGTAACATATGTGGAGATTGTACTGCAATCATTACGAAAACACGTCCATGCAATATACACCGATTTTTTAAGTTGTAAAAATTTTCAGTAGGATTTTCTTTTTATTTTTCTTATTTTTGCTCAAAACATAGATTGTGGGTACATGTTAGAACCGCCTCGCCGAGGCGGTTCTAACGAGTACACATAATCTATGTTTTAGAGCAAAAAAGAAATATAGGTGTACCCCAGCATACCCCAGTTTTGCATAGAAGAAAAGTGGGGTATAAGGGGGGACATGTTTTCCTGATGATACAGTAATTTATCGTGCTGTTTCTCCAAAGTAAATACGCTAGTTTAGTCATCGCAAATGCAAAAACATACATTCATATATGCATATATTTCCAAAAGTAAGACTAGACTTCCGGTCATTGCAATGGTGTTGCGAGGGTCATGCAATATATACATATATTTTCAGTAAATATTCATGCAAAATAAGTTTATTAACTGCCTTCCGATCAGACAACGCGACATTTTATTCAATAACATCACAATTTATGAAATAATTGCATTGCATTTCTTAATTTTGACATGAGAATGGAACTTCATATGCAAATTTCAATCTACATCATTCAAACATCTTGAAAGTTTCAGTTATATAAAGATTTGCATCTTGTACTTGTAGATCAGATATACACATGGGACATTTCAAGTTTTGTAAAGATATGGACATTAAAACAAGATTACGCCTCTTTGATAAGATGGAAAGGGACTGATAGCTGAAAAGTGTAGATGTGGAGACATGCAGAAGTGTATATATGGAGATATGCAGCTGATTAGAAGTGTAGATGTGCAGATAGGTAGATTTGCAGATGTGTAGAAGTGTTGATGTGTAGATGTGGAGGTGTTTACAAGTGCAGATATAAAGGTGTGCCGATGTGGAGGTATGCGACCAGTAACTAAAGGTCTACACTAATATTGGGGAGACTATAGTTCGTATAAACTGAATGCTATTTGCTCTTGACTAGCTATTGATTCACCACAAGGACCGAACTACTATGTTGTGAACCACTTCAGAAGCTAAGGGTGAGGTTAGGGCCCTGTAAAATCGATTTAAGCCCGCCAGTAATTTTATATTACTGATCGTTCCAAGGCGGTACTTCTATTGTGGTTCTTATTGATATATGTCTTGGTGTTAAAAATTTATTGTGCTGTTGGCCGTAGGTAACTGAGTGGCCACTTATTTGGAAAATAGATGCTCATATGGTTTATGATATGTTTTCATGATATAAGTACCTGATTGTTAATTTAGTTTTTTCCCATCTCGGATTTTGGAGTGGGAAATCTTTTTCTGATTCCTCCTTTTCCTGATCGTTGCCTACTTGTACCTTCTTATAGGATTCGGTATATTTTGCTATTACTGCAGCTGGTGCTGTTCTGTGTGGCGGTTCTTCAAGGGTTAGCTCCTGAAGGAGCTAAATTTGTACCACTGTTTATTCAGTTAATGGCCCCTAATGGTGCAATATGATCCAAAGATCAGATGACTGTCATAATGAGGTGATTATCTAATCTCCACAGGATGTAATAAAGAGGTCCCAAAGGATAATACTAGTACCTGTGATCCACTTTTATGGCCCCTGATAACCTGTGCAATAAAACTGCTTCCGTCTGCAATCAATATTGATTTTTCCTATTTGGGTCCCTACCTGTATTCAGAGTCATTGTCAGGCCACCAGGTCTCTGGTGTCCTGTCTCTGTTATGTGACTTAACAGCAAAATGTAAATCATACTATAATTTGAGCAACGTTTGTCTGTTTGTTTGTCTGTTTGTTTGTTCCCCTACTCCTCCCAGGTCCTTGGGCCGATCTTCACCAAACTTGGAGGGAAGGTGGAGGGAAGCCCCGGATATTAGCTTGAGGGGTTCATTTTTTGAAAGGTCAAGGTCATCGAGGTCAAAGGTTAAATTTATGGGGTTTTTTTCTGTTTGTTCCCCTACTTCTCCCAGGTACTTGGGCTGATCTTCAACAAACTTGGTGGGAAGGTTGAAGGCGGCCCCGGATATTAGCTTGAGGGGTTCATTTTTTGAAAGTTCAAGGTCATCGAGGTCAAAAGTCAAATTTATGTTTTTTTTTCTGTTTGTTCCCCTACTTCTCCCAGGTCCTTGGGCCGAGCTTCACCAAACTTGGTGGGAAGGTTGAGGGCGGCCCCGGATATTAGCTCGAGGGGTTCATTTTTTAAAGGTCAAGGTCATCGAGTTCAAAGGTCAAATTTCTGTATCTCGGCAGTCCTTCGTCCTATTTGCATGAAACTTGGTGAGTGTATACAGGTTGATCCCTGATTAAGATTTATGGGTCCAATTGGGTCAAAAGTCATCGAGTATCGAGGTCGAAGGTCAAAGGAGGATTGACTATTTGGCCTATATATGCCTATACTTTAGCAGCCCAGAACACTGTTATTAAGCTCCTGGTGCTAATCATTTATGTTTAGGACAGTACATCCATGTCTTGTGAAGATATTCATGCTGAGATATTTGCATATTTTGTCATTATTTGGTAGAAATCTAAGTTTCAGAGGGGGTGGGGGTCTAAATTTCATAAAAACAAAAGATCGAAATTTTGAGGTTCTTTCGGCATGCTCACAATTTTTATCACTAATGTTTCTATTTTAGAGTGTTTAACCGACAGACAAATGCAGGAATCAAGAAAAATCACCAAACACTGTTTAATGTCTTTAAAATTTGAAATGTAATAAGGAAAATATTTGGGGGGTACCTGTATAGCATTCCTACTGTTGAAATATTAGATTACCATATTTGTTATAAAAGTATAAATGAAAGTGTTTCACTGATGTTTCCTGTCTGGAATCAACTTAAACTACTAATTTTTTTAAACCTGCATATGGCTAGAAACATGAGTTATTACGAAGGATTTTTTTTTTTTTGCATTATTTTACATGCAAAATATAATTACTCTGGCCCAAACTTTATGATAAATTCTTACAAGATAGTTATGGCCAATATGTTGCATAACAGATATATACACATGTCCTGTTTTATCTAACACGGCTACGTATCTCCACAATTCAGTATAAAATACATGTAAAATCATTGCTTGTCAGTTTGTTACTGTATCGTTCAGACATGGCTAGAAGGATGCACCACTTCCTGGTACTATGTGAAGCAGCAAACCATGTAGTTTGCTTAATAACACAACCCTGTGTTAATGGAGTTCGAACCCAGGACCTCTTGATTCTGAGATAAATTTTGATTGAATTAATGCTTAACATCCCAGTCAATAGCTATGGTCATGTGGAGACTTTGCCTCCATTTTATGGGACTTTTATCCAAAATTAGGACGTCATGACATCCACAAAATGCTTCAAATATAACCACTCAACTAAACCTACAAGGCTTATATGTATGGTTGGTTTGACTTGAACCACTTTTTCTGGGCAGGCTCAGACTTGAGCCGTTAACCAGTTATCAGATGGTCATTCAGCAGCGTAGAAGCTTAGCCTGAAGGCGCAAGCAGACTATCTATTTCTTTAGGTTCCAACGGGCATGTGCCCATATTCCCACTCGACCACCCTTGGAAAACTATCTTGTGGCTGTTTGTTACAGTGTTGAACTGAAAACCATGTCTTAATGACTGATGAATAGCAAACATAATTAACAACTTTGTAGGTAACAGGGCGTGAATAAATCAAGGGTGTATTTGTACAGTATGTTTCCAAAATATTGTAACACATATTGGCCAAATCATTTTTTGCCTGCGCCCAAATTATGAAAATTGGTTTTGCAGCATCCCAGTTCAACTTCACTGCAGTTAAAGTATTGTATATGATTGTCCTTTTATATTATTTCAATTTTGATAACTTTATATCTGCTAGTTTTGCCTGAATGAGAAACTAGGACTGATAATCATATTTGATCTCTCGTTTTTGGGCTCTAGAGTATCGTTCCCCCCCTAGAGCCAGCACGCCATTTTCATATATTGTGCGGATAATGACAACACATTTGCAGGCAAAAGCTTTTGTTGGCTCTCGGGGGGGAACAATACTTTATAAAACTTTTTCTGATTTCTATATATTTAATAACAAAAATGATTGTTCCAGCTCAAAATATACATCCTGGGTCATCAAAAACGAAACAATTAATTCTTCTATCACACAGCCCCTTATTCAGGGAAGCTAACACGTGAATCAAGAGAACAATGACCAACTTTTATTTTTCCTTAAAACCATAGGCATTTGTAAATGGAAATAGTCAATGATTCTTTATGTTTTTTTTTCTGTTTGTTCCCCTACTTCTCCAAGGTCCTTGGGCCGATCTTCACCAAACGTGGTGGGAAGGTTGAGGGCGGCCCCGAATATTAGCTCGAGGGGTTCACTTTTTAAAGGTCAAGGTCATCGAGGTCAAGGTCAAATTTCTGTATCTCGGCAGTCCTTGGTCCGATTTGCATAAAACTTGGTGAGTGCCTTATTAAGATTTATGGGTCCAATTGGGTCAAAGGTCATCGAGGTCAAAGGTCAAATCTATATTTTGTTTCTGTCGGTCATGTTTTTTCTGTTTGTCCCCCTACTTCTCCCAGGTCCTTGGACCGATTCTCACCAAACTTGGTGGGAAGGTTGAGGGCGGCCCCGGATAATAGCTCGAGGGGTTCATTTTTTAAAGGTCAAGGTCATCGAGGTCAAAGGTCAAATTTCTGTATCTCGGCAGTCCTTTGTCCGATTTGCATGAAACTTGTTGAGTGTATACAGGTTGATCCCTGATTAAGATTTATGGGTCCAATTGGGTCAAAGGTCATCGAGGTAAAATTTCTGTATATCGGCAGTCCTTGGTCTAATTTGCATGAAACTTGGTGAGCGTATACAGGTTGATCCCTGATTATGGGTCCAATTGGGTCAAAGGTCATCGAGGTCAAAGGTCAAATTTATGTTGTTTTTTCTGTTTGTTCCTCCCAGGTCTTTGGGCCGATCTTCACCAAACTTGGTGGAAAGGTTGAGGGCGGCCCAAGGTCATCGAGGTCAAAGGTTCCTCTGTGTTTGTCTTATTTGAGATTGTGTGTGTGTGTGTGTGTGTGTGTGTGTGTGTATGTGTGTGTGTCTTATTTGTCTTCATCGCCGCAATCATCTTAATGCTACGTCGAGACGGGTAAAATTTACTAGTATCTTTAGTATGAGGATCCCAAACAGAACAAGTTTTTCCCACCTCGGTTTGTTTTTGGAGTGGGAATCTTTTTCCGATTGCGCCTTTTTCTGATCTTTGCCTACTTGTACCTTTCCATATTCCAGGACTGGGCGCACCAGTCCTTTAAAAGCTGCTTCTTTAACATCTTGGGGGCAAGGAAATAAGTTTCTCCTCAAGAATCCAAGTGTTCTGTTGGCTTAAGTACAGATATTGGTGATATAGGTATTCCACTTCAAGTCATTTGTAATTGTTACACCTAGATATTTTTCCACAAGAAACATCTTGGTTTAAGTCGTCAATAAGGTCCATTATATATCGCTACACCTCATCTGATCCCTAATCCATTTGCTTTACAATATACCGGGAAATTGCATGCCACGTAGCTACATAGTGGCTGTATTACTGAATTCTATTATATATATATATATATATATATATATATATATATATATATATATATATATATATATATATATATATATATATATATATATATATATATATATATATAAATTTAAGTCCATGACCCGGGTAGTGATATAACTTGAAATTCAAAAATAGACACGCTGTAAATTATTGTTTTAATCATTTTCTTCTGCTACCGGTTACATCCTTTTGGAATTTTCAAGCTGATATATATGTGTCATATATATATTAACAACGAGAATGGTCCATGTATAGAACACAATTTCGCTATTTTCGCTATTTTCAAGTAGACGTCGCTAGGTGTTTTGAAGGTTACGTTATTGTTTATTCGTTATGTTATTACATTATAGCCGTAAATTGACCACGTTGTATTCTAATTATATCTTTTTAACCACGGTTTCAAATGTTTTATAAGAACGTTTCTTTCATTTTTCGTTTAGTCGCATCTTGACAACGCATTTTATACAATGGCAAGTAGTAGGGAATACTTTTTTAATGTGTCGAGGATGGCAAGAATAGAAGAGGAGGTACTGTTTACTGTCTGTCGTTTTGAAATAGATATCCGTTTTAATTCTGGTCTCTTTATTCATGACCTTAATATCTAGAAATTGTAATGCAGTGCCACTATCCGATGGTGAAATTTAATGAGGGTCTGGATGGGGGGTCCTGGTATTCACTAATCACTAAAAATTTAGCCATTTATTCACTGTCATTAAAAGTTTGGCTTATTCATTAAAATTAGCTCGATTATTCATTAAAATATGATAATTACTAGAACCGCCTTCTTCACCCAGCTAATTTCTAATAGCAAATATAGGTATTCCCCACCTAAGGCATCCCTCATCTAAAGCCACAAAGACTAGTTCTATGATACTTAATTGTAGACTGCTGAGTGCAACCTTGATTTTAACATCTTGAGAGAAGCATATATTATCTGCTAGACCACAAAGCCTCATAGAAACTTTCCAAAATAGTTAACTGATATATTAGCAAATCCTCTTTTAAATCTGTTGGGCATATAATCCCCTCCAAACTGTATACTGAATATGCCCTGGGTTTCACCCTGAATCTTTCTCTTCAATTATGCTTATCAAAGGTTATTTAAGAAAAATTGTAACTTCAGGGGTAAAAGTTATAATAAAAAGCTGTTGTTTTTATTTAGTTAACTAGTAAGCATAGGAGTACTATGTGAAGTATGATTTTGTGCTTGTGCCTGATTGTACAAAACATTTTATAAATGTCTTAAATACCGAGCGAGCGAAGCGAGCAAGGAAAAAATTATGTAGCGCCATATAAACTGCCAGTTAGATTTGCATTAACGTTCTTAGTCAGTACTGGCTTGTTTCTGATTGCAAAAGTCACCATTATTATGTTCTGTCATATAAAAAAGCAAAGTGATGTCCGTCCACAGAAAGTATTATCATTATAGGATTGGAACATACATAATAAGGACAAAGTGGGGTAACAGAATAAAGAGAAAATACATATACAAGTGAAATAGTATCTGGCTCAGGAAATGACACATTTTTTTAAAAGATTCATGAAGTGAGTCCCTACATCCTATGTCTTTCCAAACATTCAAAGATTTCAGAAATATGACCATAACATTTGAGCTAAATCGGGTCTGGGGGCGAAAAAATGAAATTCTGGAATGTCAGGGAGGCCATCTAAGACAATTCCATTACGAAAACATGCCCATGCAATAAACAGAGATTTTTTTCAGCTTAAAAAAAAAAATGAAAATTTCATTGGAAAAATTTTGATGTTTTTAATATTTTAGCTCAAAACAAACATTGTGGGTACACGTTAGAACCGCCTCGCCGAGGTTCTAACCAGTACCCACAATCTATGTTTTGGAGCAAAAATAAGAAAAATAGGTATACCCCTGCATACCCCAGATTTACTATATAAAAGTGAGGTTCAAGGGGGTATACAGGGTCGGGGTAAATACCACTAAGAACTACTAAGAAGCACTAAGAACTACTAAGAAGCACTAAGAACAACAAAAAAGCATTAAGATCGTTTAAGGAGCCCTAGGAAATACACAGAAGCCCCGAGGACTATGAAGAAACACTAAAATGTTGTTATGAATTCAATTTAAATGTTTTTTAAATGTCTTTTTTATTCAGGTAAATGTTGAAACAAACAGACCCTCCTGATTTTCTCACCCGGGGCTTGGGACCCGACAACGGCACAGTTATCTGTTTATCTGATCAAATATTTCTACAGTTTATGTTTGGAGCACTGGGATATTTATTTTTGCTATTATGAATGTAAAGAATAAAGACGAAATGCAGCCGGCGTGCTGTTTTGCCGTGATTATTCAAAGATACATTTGTACAATCAATTCAAGATCGAGCATGTGTTTCAAACTAAAGCTGCAATTAAGATATTTGAAGATTGTGATGTTGAACCAATGCTGTTCGTCTTTAAACACTCAAATTTGATTGGTCATTACCGTTACAGTTTATTAAAATATGCTTAAAAGTTTCGCGGTTTATGAGGTTTATCTCCAATATGCAATCGTTGTTCAAAGGGTTGTCAAAGTTTATTGCCCACAAATTTAAGCTTCACACATTTTGAAAATCAGGTATTAATATAAGAAAAATGAGACCCGGTATGTGTAGAATTCAACAATAATGACGCTTGCACCACATTTAAGCAAAAAGTGAATTGATCATTTCTGAATTACAGGTGTTAAACAAAGTATTGCATTGATTTTGCGGTTAGATGTATAAATACTTATTTATCTATTTATTATTTATTTTATCTTTCTAAGGTTATATGCTTATTGTCGCAATCCGCAATGTACATGCATTCTTATTTAATAAGTAATTGGTACAGCCATATCTCATAATTTATTATCATGACACTCGAGACAATTATCAAATGATGCCCTAAGTAGATGTCCCGCTGGTTTGTTAAGTACGGCCATAAATATCTTAATCAGCATATCTGTTTCCAAAATGTTATTGTGTATCCAATAAAATTCCGTATCATCTTTCTATCTCTTTTACCGGAGTTTATCTAATAATCATTGAACACAACAGATTGCATGTAGTCATATTCTCGTCAATCTTGGTTTCGGGGAAAAAGGACAACTAACAAAGACATTGTTCCCGCTTAGAAGTATATATGCATACTAAGAGAATAAAATCTTGGCCTCGTTTTCACTGGGTGCTTCCTTAAGGTTTTGTTTGACTCTTTGGTAACGGATTTTGTTCTACTTCTTTAACACAGTAAATACCCACAAAACAGTGCCGACAATAACGTAAATTGCTTAATTTTTATCACATTTTAACGAATCAAATTAAATGTTACTATAAAATTGCATTCGAAGCACTATATTTTGATTTGAAATTCTTTCAGTGACGTCATAAATTAGAATCAAATCAAATCTTTGACCAAATTCTAGGAATTATTGTAGAAAAAAAATATTGTACTTGAATCAAACAAAACCAAATCCTATCGGGACCTATAGTAAAAGTCAAACAAAACCTTTTTATATCGGGACGAAGGAAGCACCCAGTGGTTTTAATTGCCGAAATTAATCAACATTTTTATGAAATAACAATAAAAAAAACTGGCCCATAACATATATAGTTTTAAGAGTCCCACCAATGACTACGTGTATATGCAGTCGGGATTTTGAATACGTAATTTGCAAAACAGATACCACATGACTGTACATGTACATGTATATACGGGTACATTATAAAAATTAAAAAAATAATTCACCGGTTAGCAGCGCTGTATCATTCGAAATGACGCAAAAAAACAAGATGTCCTTTTATGCTGATCCGTTTTGAGTATATTGGCGCCGGTATATTCTAGCATTGGCACGTGTCAGGCGACGCGTGTCACCGATTGACAATATAGGAAAGCGCACGTGTCACCGATTACAATATCTCTGCTTAATTTAAACAATTAGTTTGTTTTTCAATAAGAATAGTTCAAGAATTGTTTAATGGCTCTATTTCTCTGCACGACTGCATGCATATCTCGCATTGCAGCACATAACTAATTTTATTGGTTTGACTTTTTCTCAAGATAAGAAAAAAATATCTGAAAGCTAGAGAGTCTAGTATTGCCGATTTTTTTTTTTAATTTTCCGAAACAAATAGTAAATACTTTTATTTTCTTATCCTCCTGCTATTCGTCGTTTGTGTTTAATAGTTTTTTGATGTTCTTAGTGCTTCTTAGTGCTTTTTTGTGGTTCTTAGTGCTTCTTAGTAGTTCTTAGTGCTTCTTAGTAGTTATTAGTAGTTCTTAGCGGTATTTACCATGACCGGGTATACACTACATGGACATGTTTTCCTGATGACAGCCAATTTTAGCATATTCATTATTCTTTAAAATGTTATTAATCACTATTCATTATATTATTCTGCTATTCATTAAAATTTTTCATTTATTCATTATTTTATTTTTTAGGACCTACTTATTCACTAATCATTAAATTTTTGGCTCTTTATTCACTCTCATTAAAATTTTTAGGCCGTTATTCTTTAATCATTATACCCCATCCAGACTCTCTCTAATGAGGGATGGAGGGAATTGAGAAAAGTGTGTATTTTATCTAGTTCATTTTCATATCCGCAAAATATGAAAAAAAATCTTCCAAACATCTTTTCCACATTCTTTCGAAGTATGCTTTGAAATGTTCGTCGAATGTTTCTGCCATTTTGGTATAAAGTTTTGCTTCTAAGTAACCAAGAACAAGTGTTACGTATGTAGGGGCGAACTTACTACCCATTGTAGTTCCTTTCGTTTGATTGTAATAAGCCCCATTGAAAAAGAAATTGTTATTTCTAGGATAAAATTCATTCTATTTTTCATAAATTCTTTGCTAATTCTATTCTTAATTTCTTCGAGATATTTTTGTAACCAATATTCAATTACCGCCATCCTTAATTTATGTGTTATATATTTCCTGTATCGTGCTATTCTCTGATTCTTTTAAAAATAATTATTCCCGATGCAGTAGAGCGTCTGTAAATCTAACAAAATAAATAAAAATAAATAAAAAGAAGACACAAATAAAATAAAAACGGCCGTCAGGTATAAAAAGAATGATAAAAAATGATAGGGTCGCCTATGGCGGTAAATAATAGGCCACTAAATAGCGTTAATGACGCTATTTAAAGGTTTATAGATGCTAAAATTGGCGTACAGAATCGGAAGACCGCGGTGGTGTAATGGTCAGCACGTCTGGCCGGAATGCAGGAGGTCCGTGTTTCGATTCCCAACTTTCGTACGCTAATCATGTTTGTTTATACAAATACAAACTTTGAATGCAAATCAAGTAATCTTTATGACCCACCGAAAATACATAAAAGCAAAGAAATAAATGACGCCTGTACATCTACCTCAAAATATATAGAGATAAATCCACCTGACAATTAAACTTTCCGACCAATAGTTACAGGTCACACATGAGAAACACGCAGTAATTTACTAGACATAATGCTCCAACCATTCTCAAAATACGTTAAAAGCTTTATCAAAGATACACAAGATTTTTAAATAAATTACCAGAACAAGTGGACCCGCAAAGCGTACTAGTTTCCTTTGACGTTGTCAACTTATATTCAAATACTCCACATGACCTTGGGATAGAAGCTATTTAATTTTGGCTAAATATACTAAAGGACTTTGAAAACGCTTCACCATAAATTGGCCACAATGATGATTATTTCCTTTAGAATACAGGATATTTTGGCAAAAATGCCTTTGGACAGAAAAATACAATCCGTCTGCTTAAGTGTCAAACCAAAACCGAAACGTCAACGCCAGTGATTCACGTCATACAGTATCATTTCAAACGTTACCAAAATTCAGCAAAATCAAACTATTCGGACACAAGATATTCATCAGGTCCGACATGATGTCTGGAAAGAAACACCAAAAGCAAAGCAAATGCTGTTAGTTGTACTTCAATTGCACTGAAAGTAAGTTAATTAGTCACTTTTACGTTTATGAAGAAAACTTTAATTTTTACGTGTAATATGAAACGAATTCGAAAGTTTTCAAACGCAATAAATAGGCGCGGACTAGTATTATAATTACCATAACTTTTGCCGCTGTAATCGTATGCTTGTGTGTTTTGGCAACCTTACGCTTGACGTCAGCGAAAACGCTAGCTCCTTAAACGGCATTGAACGAATGTCCCGTTTTTTTTTATTTTGCTTTTTAGTGTGCCTAAGGTTGTATGCTATCAGCGGAGATAGTTTGTTTTCACAAAAAGCCTTTTTTTGTAGCCGCCCTGAGGTTTTCTTTGACAAAACAAGAAGGACGTAACGTTTCAAGAAAACAGTATTAGCAAACAATTAAGCAAAAAACTTTTTATGAATAAATATTATTTATTATGTTAAGATACACACTATTATGTGAGATTAATTTTAACCAATTTTAAGCAAAATGATAACCGATGTATAGTGAGGCGTTTTCAAAGTCCTCTAGTATAAGTATTCTAAAGAATTACAAAATCAGCAAATACTTTGGACGGAATAAAACTAATACTAGAAAACAACAGCTTTTGCTTCAATGACGCTCGCTAACTACAAACAAAAGGTACAGCAATGGGAACAAAGGTGGCTCTTACGCTACCCTCTTTTTGGCATACCTGGAAGAAAAACTATATAATCAAGCATAGAAAGACTGCGACTCAGATTTTAGAATATACCTAGAAGATTATTTCTTTATTTCTTGATGACTGTTGCATAATATTCACCAAATTAGAAGAAGAGTTAAGAAAGTTTCACACTTTATTAAACACACTCCACCCAAGCATAAAATTCACAACTGAAACAAGTAGAACCCGCCTTTCCTTTCTGGACACTCAAGTCACCAACCAGAATGGAAAACTTACTGTAAACCAACCGACTCAAAACAATACCTGCTTTACACCTCATGCCACTCTAAGCACATTAGAAATAGCATACCTTACAATTTAGCCGGAAGGCTGAAAATGATAGTGTCTGATGAAAAAATATTAATAACAAGACTTGAAGCACTTAAACCTACTTATTGTGGGCGTGGTTCCCTTTGTTTTATGTTTTGGAGTCAAATTTTTGTGAACTGTTTGATCCTAATGTACGTTTGTTTTCATAGTTCGGGTAACTAAGTGGCCGCCTGTTGGGAAATAGCTGCTCACTCGGCTTATGGTATGTGTTCTAAGTATATGTACCTATTTGTCAATTTAGTTTTCCTACCTCGGTTTTTGTAGTGGGAATTTCTTTCTGATTGCACCTTCTCTGGTAATTGCGTTTTTGCACCTTTTTTTATTGAAGCAAAAGTATCCCCCGGCACTCTTTGTAGATAGCATAAAAAAAGTAAAAGCGTTAAATTGAAAAGATTTATTGAAGACTAAAAACACCAAACATGATAGCAATTTAATACCATATGTTACAACATTTAACCCACACAATCCAGAAGTATTTCCCGAAACTGAAAACAATAAGTCACTCTTGCTGAGAGACGAAAGAATGAAAACCGTATTCGAAAAAAAAACAAAAAAAAAAAAAAAAAAAAAAAAAAAAAAAAAAAAAACTTTTTTAAAAAAAGCAAGCGTCAACCACTAAATTTGAAAAAAAAAAAAAATTACGAAGGCAGAATTTTCAAAACATTTTAAAGAGCACTTTGAAGAAACCAAATGCAACGGGCCTATATGTGGCCTTTTGCTTTTTTAAAAAAATAAGATCTACATATAGCATTAAGGATCAAATTTTCATAGTGACATCTAATATGACATGGACGGTAAAGAATGTCATTTATGCAACTGATTACCGGGGACGCAGAAAATAGTGTATTGGGGAAACAAGTATTAATTTGAGAAACAGAGTCACACTACATAATCAACACATCAGGCATGAGAATTTGTGTATGATCCCGGTTTATCGACACATCGCTTCCGGTTCAAATTTCGATCCCAAATATTTTATATTCCCTTTTTATAAGATGAAAAATAGCAACATAATTGACAGGAACGAAAAGGAAAAACAGTTCATAAAGAAGTTCATGCCGGAATTGAATTCTTTATAAAAACGTAACGTTATGAAGAGGCGCCAGAATATATCTTGTAACAGTAGTAGCCAAATACCGGGCATACCGGCATACATATATATATATATATATACAAGTTGGCATGGCAACCTTTTCAATTTGGCTTGACATGATAGCTGGTCACATTTGTCGTGTCTGTGAAAAGTATACAAATGTTCAGAACGTCACTTATTTTAAAAGGTCAAAACTAAATTAGTATTTCCCATAATTAAATATCCTGAACCTTATCAGGCGACCATGTATACACAACAAACGTATGACGTAGGCAAATTGTTATCATAAATGAGCCGCTGCATGGGAAAACAAACAATCTACATATACGAAAACAAAGGCGCAGATCAGCTTAGCAGTAACTGCGAAGACCTCTTCTTCCTAAATCCAAAACCTCCAGCCTCTAACTATCTTCAGTCATAGACATACACATAGACACATAGACATAGACACAGAAGATTTATTTTGTGTCGAATATTACAAACATTTAACATAAGCCCTGTAGGGCTTTTCTTCGACAAACAATTGTGACTGTACAGTCTGGTTTGTGTCGGACCTGGTCGGAACCCAAATTGTTGGTTTTATCATGCACAGTCTCAAATCAAAGTTCCCGATGCCACGTAGATTTCACAATTACGTTCTGTTTAGTTATCAGTGAACCAAACATATCGATCCTGACGTATGTGCGCTATTGGAAGACTAGCGTCTATCCTGGATTTTGCTGTCGCCTCAAAAGCATCGTCGCTTGCGGAAACCATTCTGACATCAGCACACATGTTGGACAGCACGAATGGAGCAACTTCTGTTTTGTAGAGGTCCATGTTGTATCGTCTCTTCAGTATTCTGTTTCTCTGGAAATGTAGGGACTCGTATACATATGTGACAAATCATAATCAAACAAGTCTGTAAAGGCGCTTAATTCAGACAATGAAAAACAGAAATTTACTTATTAAAAACAAATCAACCATAAAAACGCATTTGCGATGTTTACAATGACTGCGCCATTGTGGCAGTTACTGTTTTGTTCTCGGATGGACAACTTGTTAAAGATGGCGTGCATGATAAGATAGTGTTTGCAATGAGAAGGCGTCCGTGTTGTAGAAGCACAAACACGATTCACTTGCGCATTCGTGAGCAGTTTGCGTTTGTGAAAACCTATAAACCTACCTTCTGTGCGTTGAAGACCGCAAACAAAGCCTTGTACAAGTGCCATCTCTCAAACAAAAACTGCTTGTCTTCTAAGCTCTTCTTGAACTGTACTAGTCCAAAGCTGAAGTAAACATACCCTATGAATTTTAACAGATGGCTTCCATAAACATTGACGTACGTTGAGAATCATAATTGTCTATTATTGTGAATACCAAATACACTTTGTCACGTATATATATGTTGAAAACATCAGAATTGTCACCAAATTAATACATAAATGAATAAATTCGAATTAAAGCATGAAAGATGAAATTTGATTTTGCAATACAGGTTATATCATTCGATATTATGTGATTAGGTTCAAGTGCATTATGGCATTTGCTATTTTCTCGTTAGCGTACTCAGACAGTGCCATGAAGGTATCATGTTACAAGGATCGATTCAGATTTAATTCATATCATATTTTATGCTCGTCATAGTGTTTGGAACCTTCAAACAAATTTGGACAAAGTACTGACCAGGCGGCATTGTAAAACGATGTGATGTTACTGGTCCGAGCCCTGACCGAGTTAAGATAATAAGCATTTTTCACTAATTGTTTGTTAATATTTATTTGCCATATTGTGAAGTACTATTTGTTTGAATGAAAGACACGCAATTCGATAACATGTTTAATGAAAATATAGAAATTTATGTATACGTTTCTGGGAAATGTGGGTCTACATTATAAGTTGGCTGCCAAGCCCAGGCATCAAACCCTTTATCTGAATCCTGGAAGAGATAAAAAGCCAGCACATGTTTGATGAGCCTGTTTCTGGAAAAGAGCAATGACACTGCTTGGTGCTTTCGGAGCTTAGATTGAGGTACCTGTTTTTTTTTCTTATTGAAATTGAAATTTCGGATTTAAGTAGTAGAGGAACTGTAATATCCGAGTAGCGAAAACAAAGGCGCTGATTAGCTTTGCAGTTACTGCGAAGCTGATCTGCGCCTATGTTTTCGCCTAGGCAGATTTTTTTATAAGACTCTTGCATAATAATAATGAGACTCTTGTTTCTGATATGAACGAACACTATACGGAAAATGCGTTACGTTACCCAATAACGACCATATATATATATATGATATAAAGATCTTCTTGCGGAACTTGTTTGTTTATGCTATAAACGTATATATAATCAGTTATCTACAATGCTTATTTCTTTACGCATTAAGCTTTATGTGTTTTCCTTCCGATCAGCAAAACCATGAAATATCTTACCTGAACATAAGATCCGTTTTCTACCTTCACATGGTACTGTGCCCTGAAATTAACGAGAACTTTAAGTAGACTATTTTTTTTTCTTTTTTTCAGATCTTTATACCAGCAAAGACAAGGCATAAGGTTGCCTTCATATTAAATATGGAATCACTGTCATAATCTGGATGGGTATAATGATTAATGAATAACGACCCAAAAGTTTTAATAGTAGTAATAGTTTATTAAAGTGTCACATATCAACATCACATATATATACAACATTTTAAAGACTCAGAGTTGATACCCAGCCATAATTGGCTTACGAGACACTATTATCACAATTTAAACATTCATTATACAGAATCATACATTCATAGAACACATACATATTCAATCCATTACAAAACAAATATTTACAAATGGATCAGTAAAATCTAAGCCTAGGAATCATTTGAGCGAGTCTAAAACATTTAAAAGCACCTTGACTTAAATAATTAAACAGTTGTTTTCAAAATTTCCTGATCTTTGCCTACTTGTACTTTGTTTAGACACATGGTTAAGTTAAAATGAGATAATATGTTCAGTCCTTATTAAGACAAGGAGTTGGTAAGAGTGTAGCTTGAGATTAAGATTCAATGAAATAAAATTCAAGATTAAAGTGAATTTTGGCACAGTATATAGACATGTACGGCGATACAGTCCAGATTTTATATAGTCACTATGTCAGCAATCGCAAACTGAAGTTGCATGTCAGAGAACTGTCAGCTGAACTTTTAATGAGAGTGCATAAAGAGCAAACGAATAATGATTAGTGAATGATAATGAATAAACTGATAAATGTCTTTTAATGAATAGCAGAATAATACTTCCGCAAATGGAAAAGGAGTTATCAAGCAATTCCGCTGCTCTGGAATCTGTATTACAGAAAGTTCCTATGAGGCTTGTAAGTCTAGCAGTGTTTGTATGTATGTCTTATGATGCAAACATTCAAAGCTCTTTGCACACTGCAGTCAACGTTAAAATTAATATCAGGGACTGAGATTAGAGATAGGTGAGGTAGGGAACAAGGAAAAACAACACCCATTTGCTTAGGAATATGCCGAGTGAATAAGGCGTAAATAGTAATTATCATATTTTAATGATCTTTTAAAGATAAGTGAATACAGGATCCCCGTCCAGACCTCCAGTTAATGCTAAACCGCGGTGTGGTACATCCTTTATCTCATTAATATTATGCTTACTGCTCTTAAAGGATCTCAGTTTTATTTTTATTTAAAATTGTATCGGAAATAGCACAAAGGGAAGGACAGCATAGACAAGATAAAAGAAGAAACAAGATATACTGCTCTCTGGAGGTAAACGGACTCTCTCATTAGAAGTGCCGAAGAGTAAACCTTAATTATGTAACAAACCTACACAGTAAAGTAAGAATCAAAATACCAGGGTTTGGTTTAATAAAATAAAACCTACAGAACAACTCAAAGCCACGGTCTGTGCCATACAATATTGTAAATATAATTTGATTTTGACAATTTATAGAATACCTACTTATGTTTTGTCAAACGTACCTTATGAAGTCAACAAACCAAGTTTCACCCACGTTTGGTCGCGGCTGTACTCGGTCTGTATGGTTACTTAGTGCTTCAAATGTGAACGACCATTCAATACTCCAGAATGTCCCTGGAAAAGATGAAATTGTTGCACGTTAAGGTACTTTTTATCATCGCAGGGTGCAATAAAAATCATCAAAAAATTTATTTTCAACCACTGGAATTTTTATGCATGGCTGAGGTTTTGTCTGGGTCTAAACAATCTAGTTTATTGGGTAGTTCACCAGAGAAACATGTCCATGTAATATACTGATGTTTCCTAAGTTGTAAAAATGAAAATTTTCGGTCGATTTTTTTTAATTTTTTTTTTCTTATTTTGCCTAAAACATAGATTGTGTGTATACGTTTTAACCGGCTTGACGAGGCCAAGTACCGAGTATCCTCAATCTATGGTTTGGACCAAAAGTAAGAAAAATAGTTATATCCCTGTAGACCTCAGTTTTACTATACAAAAGTGGGGGTTAAGGGGGTATTTATTTCACGGACATGGTTACCTGATCTTCAGAGAGGCTGCTGTTATTTGAGCCAAGGCTCGTAAGAACCTTTCCAACCAGGTCTGAAACAAACACCTGTCTGTGTAGCCACAGAAGTTAGCTAGAAGATTTAAACTCGGATTCAAGTTAAGAAGACGAGGGATTGTACCATCCAAAAGCAAAGATACTCAGCTAATCTTAGTCTTTGTTTTCGCCGATGCATAATGCCGCTGTTTTCTCATCACGGTACCATTTTAATTTAAGCAGTAACTGAGATCTTTTGATAATATTTTTTTCATGGATAGGTAGACAGTCAAAATCACACCGTACATACGGCTCGTCAAATTCCAACTGGTACGCCAAATTCCAGATGTTTATGTCGGCGCGTGCGTTTTGGCGGGTAAGTTATTTTGCTGTATTTTACACAGAATACCTAAACTTTTCATGGTATAATCTTATCGAGGCTTATATTTTTTCAGTCTCCATCTGAAGAATAATTGATAATCAACTTTTACAGTGTATTTATCGTTTTATTCTGTCGCTAGGCGACAAAAACAATACGCCAAAGTACAGACGGGCGAATGTCATATGATAAGCGAAATTACAGACGGCCGATACGGAAAATTCCAGACGGTTTATGATACGGGTCTACTAAAACACTTCTTTGTCAGTATATGGTTTAATTTGCATCGCTACTAACCATAAATTGCATAAAGAAAACATTACTTGGAAAGGAAATAGAGTGAAACGACTGTCTTTTAACGATTTTATATGCCGTTTTTTTTACTCAAGATGGACAGGCTGATTGTACTTTTGACTACGTGGAAACTTGAAAAAAAATGAAAGCAGATAGTGTGAACATTTGATAATATTCCACATAATTTAACTGATACATGTATGGCTACTGCAAAGCAATTTTAAATATTCAAATAGAACACTACGCGACTCAGTACACGTACATGTATAAGCGCCATGAGACGGGGAATTATTTACGAATAGCGCATTGTTTCTAGCTTTAATTATATGCATACCCCTAATTTTGATTATAAATTCTGTATGGCATGGGCCGGAACTCAACTTTGCGGTCTGTGCCTGGGCATACCAGGGTTCAAACTGATTGTTGGTTTCCTTATGCGCCAATGTCCAGGGGCGTTGTTAGGCATCAGGTGTCTTCACGCATTCGCTCGGTTGAGTCTTCGCCCTAGAAACACCATGGCATAACCTGTGCTTTATTTGTTTGCCGATGTGCTTCTTTGATGGAATTTAATTTTTATACTAACTGAACAAATACATGTGTTTTTGTTTGTTTGAATTGATGCTTTACGTCCCAGTCAACAGATAAGGTCATGTCGGGACGTTGCCTCCATTTTATGGGACTTTTACGCAAAATGAGGATGTCATGACATCCTACAAGTGCTTGAAATATAACCATTCAACTAAGCCAAAAAGGCCTATACGTATGGATGGTATGACTTGAACCACGTTTTGGGCAAGCTCAGACCAGAGGGGTTAACCAGTAATCAGATGGTCGGTCAGTAGTGTATAAGCTTTGCCTGGGTGTACAAGCAGCCCATCTATTTCTTTAGCCCCCAATGGGTGATTGCCCACATCGCAACCCGACCACCTTCAAAAACATGTTTAAAAACACATTGAAAAGTGAGGAGAGACATGGGCTTAATCCACCAGTAATTTATCACTTCTTTTTCTAGATTTGAGCAGAAATGGCGGATCGTGTGATTGAGGAGCCCCTCGAAGGATCATTTCATTTAGCTGCAGCAGGACCATCGACTGCAGGACCATCGACTGCTAGACCTTCGACTGTAGCAGGAGCTTCTGCAGAAGAACACAGGTTCGAATGCAGTGCTTGTGGAAACAGCTACCAATCAAGAGACAGCCTATTTAAACATTTTAAGAAGCACACAAAGGAGTTTGTGTGTCTCAGCTGTACACAAGCTTTCAACAATGAGGATAAGTTAAAACAGCACAAAGCAATAAAGCATTCATTGCCGTTCTTGTGCACATATTGTGGCAAAACGCTAAACGGAAAGCAATCGTTTAAAAAGCACCTATTACTACACGAGGGCAAACCGCATGTATGTCCGTACCAAACGTGTGGAAAATCGTTCCTGACGCCAAAGCTGTTAACAGATCACATAAATGTGCACACAGGACTCAAACCTTACAGCTGCGACAACTGCGAGATGAAGTTCTCCAGACAGCCTTCACTATCTAAACATAAGATGGCTTGCGGGAGAGAACTCAAGTGCCCAGAATGTCAACGCGTCAATTTCGAATCAATGTTGATTCAATCAACTTTGAAACAATGTTGTAGAATCAATGTTGATTTAGTAAATCGTATTGATTCAACAATGTTTAAAGGTTGACCGAATCAACATTATATTAAGATTATTTCAACAATGTGTGTCCTAATGTTGATTCTACGGTTTCAACATTTTGTGCAAATGTTGATATAGTGAATCAACGTCGTGTGTCTTAAGATGGCCATTTTATCTTTGCCAATCTATAAACTGTATGACAGCCGTAACATTTCCAATTCAAGAATTTATTTTTTGAACGTGTTCTTAGGTATGAGCATCGTGTGTGTGTGTGTGTGTGTGTGTGTGTGTGTGTGTGTGTGTGTGTGTGTGAAGATGAATGAAATATTCTTATAAGGGACGCAAAACTTGGATTTAAAAAGTATACTTCCAAGTTGACAGCTTAAGAAGGCCAAACACTGCCAGGTATTTGAAAAAATCGCACTCAACACGTCTGATGCGACACGTATCCAAAGTCGTGTCTACGTCGGTTA
Organism: Rugalucina vietnamica; assembly: GCA_964017185.1. Lineage (NCBI taxonomy): Eukaryota > Metazoa > Mollusca > Bivalvia > Lucinida > Lucinidae > Rugalucina > Rugalucina vietnamica. The sequence goes on from OZ024872.1 coordinate 67,312,339, forward strand.
TTTCACGTATCAACAGCTATTGTCCGTCTGGTCTTTCAAGTATAAAACGACTGTCGTGGTTCGTATCATGTATAATCACACATGGTTCAAAAGAATGAGCTGCGCTATCAATAGTAGTAATTAATTTGAATGGAAGCTTAAATCAGGCTTTTAAATAGATACTAAGCTATATATATTCGAGCATGCGACTTTCAATTATTTCTAGTTATGGAGATATTTGGCAAAAAGTATGGATGTTTTCTGAAAAAGTGCCATTTTAAGACTTTCGTGCAATTTTTTCGCCAATCCACGGGTAAGATGACCATGACACCTGTATGTACAGATGCGTGGATGTCCACACAAGACTGCCGATTATTATTTTCTTCTGAAACCGTTAGCTAAAGTATAATAAAACAAGAAAAAACAACAAAAATAACTTACCCGCCAAAACGCACGCGCTAACATATACATCAGAAATTTCACGTACCAGTTGGAATTTGACGAGCCGTATGTACGGTGTGAAAATGTGAGAACTGATTTCGGAGTAAAAGTCATCGTGCCCTACTAGCATAGTTGCCAGTACAATTTGACATGCCGTTGGTATGAAAAAGAGGAAAAATCATTTCGTGTTTCAAACTTTTCATTAGGACCAAACTAAGGTGCAGACTGATATGCTAGATCAGATGCTTTGGACAAGAATGCCAGCTCAGAGGCAAAAATGCAAAGAGCAATGGATCAAGTCTCACAGTCATGTGATAACTATGATCTCACAATCAGCACATAAAAGACAGAGGTTGTACACCAACCAGCACCTGGAAAACCGTACAATGAACCAACCATCACTGTGAATGGACAATAACTGAAAGGTTTTGATAAGTTCACTACCTGGGAAGCACTATCGCCCGAGCAGTGCACATTGATGATGAGGTCACTGCCAGAATTGCAAAAGCCAGTGTGACATTCAGAAGACTCCGCGAAAATGTCTGTGAGCGAAATGGAATCAAGCCTGACACCAAGTAAAAAGTCTACGTGGCTGTGGTACTGCCAACCCTCTTGTATGCATGTGAGACCTGGACACTGTACCAACGTAATGCAAAGAGACTTAACTATTTCCACTTAACCTGTTTGAGAAAGCTGTTAAGACACGGTCCCAGACACAGAGGTCCTGAAGAAAGCAGGGATGCAAAGCATGCATAATATCTTAAAGCTAGCACAGCTAAGATGGACTGGCCATGTTATAAGAATGCCAGATGAGCGACTTCCAAAGAAAGTATTCTATGGAGAACTACAGGAGGGAAAGCGCTCTCAAGGTGGCAAGAAGAAGCGCTACAAAGACACACTCAAAGCCTCTCTGAAGGATTTCGACATACCAATGGGGTCTTGGGAACAGACTGCATAGGAGCGATCAAAGTGGCGAGGTCTCATCAGCAGCTCTCTATGAAAAAAAAAAGGAATCTGTGAAGCTGAAAGCGCAAAGAACGCAAAGCCAATACCAATGGGCCACCAGCTGATTTCATGACATTGACTTGCTCTACTTGCACCCGATAGTTTAGAGCTAAAATTGGCCTAGTCAGCCATCAACGAACTCACCAACACACACGAACCTTTTCAAGAAATAATGATGGTCCTTCTCATAAGTGACAGACGAACGACAAAATGTTTTTGTTTGGTTGGGATTTTAAGATTTAATTGTATAAATTCCTGAACCTTATATTCTATGCACGGATAATGTTATCTCATTGAGTGGAAATGCCTCATTGTCATGAATTTTACCTGTATGGTTGGGATCATTAATGCCACCGTCGGTATACACCTTCCTAACTTGTCCACTAAACCAGCTACTATCGGCGTTTTCTACCGCCGGGCAATCATTACCAGTTGGTATATGGCAGTCGGTGTCAATGTAAGGTTTCTTTATCAGGAGATCCCAGGTAGCGTTCAGAACGTTTATCTGCATTTCCTTGTAACTGAAACAAGACTTTTATGCTCGTATTCGTATTGCCATATTATTGTTTCAGTAATTGAGCCGCCTCGTGGGAAAACCAACAATGTGGTTTCCGAACAGTTCTGACACAAACCGGTCTGTACCGCCAAAGAATGTGGCTAGAACTTGAAATTTCGGATTTAAGAAGAAGAGGAAGTGTACTATCCATGTAGCGAAAAACAAAGTCGCTGATCAGCTTCGCGGTTACCGCGAAGCTGATCTGTGTCTTTGATTTCGCATATGCAGATTGTTGGTTTTCCCATGTGTTGGCTCAATTGTTTCTTAGTAATGACCAGCCTGTCTAGCGGGCGTGGAAGAATAAATGTTAAAAATGTGGCGATGTTCAAGAACAATGTTCAAGAATGTACAGCTAGCTTTATACTTGATTCGAAGATGATCCTACTGTTTGTTAAATTCTTTATTCACTGGATTTTATTGCAGCAAAGTGAAACAACAAGCGGTCATTGACTATATGCACGTGTAATGTGCATGAAAAAGAACCATTTCCTTTGCCATCATATTCGTTTCTTCAAGATTACTCACTTATGCATACTGTTGTCAGGAACAACGTAGGCCTGCAATAAATGTGATTTTTTAGAACGACCAAAGAAACACGTACAGTCCAACATGTCTTAAACAAAACCTTATCAAAAAGCTGTAAATCAATCACAGAGCAAAATTTACAATGGTTGATAAGCACGCCCAAGCTTGTAAATGTGTTGGGTCCAAGGTTAATATAGCGTCCTCAGTTTTTCTTTGTGAACATATGTTCCAGAGAAAAAAAATAACCATAAGTGTACGTTGCAATTTTCTCGTTCTTTTTTTATACCTATTAGCTCTTTCAATGCATGTTTGCCAAATTGTAACGACATATACTTAAACAAAAACCTTACCGTAAAGTAAGTTACTTACAATGAATGAATTTTCCCACCAAACTGAAAAAAAAATGAAATCCATGTAAAACACAATAAAATTTACGATATATTATGGGATGAATAAGGGTTTATTACAAAAATGCTGTTTTTGTTTTCTAGCTTATTATTCCCAAGCACAAACGAAAAGAAACAAGTCGAGTGTACTTTTGAAGAACACGTCATTGATGTCTTAGCAAAATATGTTTCGCCATAAGAAAAAAACGTATCTTCGTCATGAGTTTACTAGCCGTTACGTGAAAAGGCTTTGCGCTCAAGAAACTACTGCTTACTTGTACTGTACATACAAAACAATGGGCATAATTATAGAAATGCTGTAGTTTTTAATGAATCATAAAGCTAACTCTGGCTTTCATCCTCCGTTAACGTTCCCCAAAAGTCTGTCTCCTGCATATAAGCGCCTATGTAGAGTCGTTCATCATCCCAGCGAACTTTCACCTTGGTCTCGAAATACGGCGTAGGAAAGTCCGCACCACGCATATCTGTAAACATGCAAATCAGTTATGTAAGGCGGAATCACCGCGGCCGGCACCAACAAATAATTTTGTTAGTCTACTGTTAATAACCAATAACTCCGACAACTTATGCGAAGCAACCCCTTCGAAAATCCACAAACTAAACTATGAAGATGGTTTCAAAGTAGGCTACCATTTTCATTGTGTGAATACAGGTAGTTGAATCAATCAACCTGGAAAGCGTGTGTGGGACAAATTGTCTGGGACAGACTGCTGGACCTACCGCAGACGTACTGTCAGGTAAAAAGGTAAAAGTAGGAAATGATCAGTAAACGGACAATTAAAAAGAAATTGCCTACTTCAAAACCCGAGGTGGGAAAAACTAAATAAACAATCAGGTGCTAATAGTAAGAAAACATATCGTAAGCAGAGTGAGCCCAAAAGGCGGCCACTCAGTAACCCAAACTTAACTAAAAATATAAAAACGTACATAAGGTGCTGACAACAACCAAAAAAAATCAACAACAAGACACAATACAATGAGGACCACCACAGAAGTATCACTATGACACGATCTGTAATATAAACTTACTGGCGGGCTTAAACTAGTTTTACATGTACCCAACATCACCCTCAGCTTCTGCGGTGGTTCACAACATTTAGTTAGTTATTCGGTCCTCGTAGTGACTGATCCCTAACTAGTCAATGAATCATCAAGAACAAACAAAAACCTTGGTGTTCCCGGTAGTCTCGCAAATCACAAGTCAAGCAGTCTTAATGTAAACGAAGACGAAAAAAATAGTAGTCGTGATATGGGCTTACCAACAAACGTCTCCGTCCATGGAACCTCGGCCCATGCCTCGTCATCCAGGCGACCGTCCATGTTGATTGTCTTGCCATTCAGATGGTATGCATTGTAGGTCAATGGTAACCCAAATGTGTTGCAAGTGCCTTCTTCATAGCAGGAATTGGCAATAGCTTTCTCTAAATACCTGAAATAAAACAGACCGCCGTGAGCAAACCGGCTTATATATTTCAACATCACAGATATTACATGTACACGATTCAAAGATTGTTTTAAAGAAACCAGCGCACTTGATTGTCGAGGCGTTTTCACTATGATCCTTTGGCGTATCTGGAAAGCGTAGCTCGGGTATACTAGTCTGTCTGTTTAAAACTTGGCGAACCATGTTTAACTCATGAATTAGTTTTGTGATTGATAAACACCTCTTCATTTTATAATTTCATGTTTTGACCCTACTTATGGGTGACAATTGAGTAGGCTAGACAACGTCTTGTACTTGTATCTTCTAGTGTTAAAACAACAGTCTCTGTTGTCCTGATCTCTATACGCTAGATTATGTTTCAATGGTTTTAACCATATCTTCAGCGTTAAAATACAACTTACTGTTCTCTATATGCCTTGTGCTCCTCCGTAAACTGCTCAGGCTTACATTTGTCTGTTAAATAATAACATTATTTATTTCATGTTTTACTAAAACGTAAGTTATTGCAAAATTACTTGGCTAATACGGCTCGAGATGTCTAGCAACTCGACGTTGGACAGATAATTATCTCAAGATTTTTAGTTTTCTTCAATTACGCAGACAACGCATGTCTTATTCATGCATTCTTGAAAGCACCAGTCAGGATTCGAACTAGAGACGCCACAAAGGTGACATGGTGACATTCTAGCGTGTAAAACCACTGCATCGAGGACCAATTTGTGTAATTCGCCCGTGTGGGTCCACCATCTTTATTTCGTGAAGTTTAGTTTTTTCACATGCCTATTATACAACATATTCTCAAACGGACTGGTTTTCACGCGCTGTTATATTTTAATGTTTCGACGAGTAGATTTGACAATCTCCCCGTTTCGTTGCCTCTTTGGGTTATACTATCATTGAAATGTCACACTTACATGGTTTAACGTTTGGGCATCCTTTTTGAATCCATTCATTTAACACCTCCTGTTGCGCATTGGCTAATAGGTATAGCCCACAGAACACCAAGAATACCTTAAACAAAATACTGTTTCAGTATATTGCAATATTTTTACCCCACTTTAATATATACACCACGACAAAAGTTTAGCATATATCTATAAATTTCAGTCACCTACAAAGTATTTCAAAAACATAATACAACAGTATAATTAAGAAATTGAAACATGAAGCAAGTAATAGATGAAACAATTCTCGAATGCCATCAGATTTAGAAATTTAGTGGACAATTTCTAATTGAATTATCTCAGTGCTATGCTAAACCTTTGGCGAGTAGTATGTGAAACTGGTGTGACAGGTGTTCTTCTAAAACATGAACTGTGGGCCTATAGACTTGGCAACTTCAAGCCAGAGAGAGAGAGAGAGAGAGAGAGAGAGAGAGAAAATGTTATAAAGCAAATTTCAACAGCAGGATAGTCTTTACAAAGACTTGTATTATCAACATAGAGCCAAATATTATAAATGGAGTTTTAGAAAAAGAATCTAAACCGATTCTAAATTAAGATGATTTCTCATAATACACCCGCCTATCTCAAATGGCTAAGAGGAAAATACAGTCGGCATTATGGATGATGTTCATGTCTATTTTGCCATGTCAAATAATTTGTTTTATTTTATGATGTATAATAAATGTTCAATGGGTACCCTAACCAATGAAACCCCTAAAAAGCTTAAAAACAATTGACACTAAACTTGTCAGTGATCATGACACAACACTATCTTCAAAAATTGATATTTTACACATGGTGGGTGGGGAAGTTAATTCTACAAAAAAAAAAAAAAAAAAAAAAAAAAAAAAAAAAAAAAAAAACTTGTTTTTACAAGAATGTGCTCATAATTATCAACCAAGTAACGGACATATAAAGCACGAAGCTGTTAAAACTCCATGCAGTGTGACAGGGAGTTTCAAATTAACTTCCGGATGCCCACAATACTAATCCAACAACACTCTCTTACCATTTCAGTTTCCAGACATTCTCGCGTTCCAGATCGAACATTACGGACTGTCCCACAACAGCTCAACCGATATGAGGCCAAGAGAGTCTGCTCGTTAGTTCATACTACGGCTCTAAATGACCGTTATATTGTCAATTTAGCCATCCGACCCATGTTTGACACCACAAAAACGCTAAACCTTGAGTCCATGAAACTTTCGGGAATCATAGTTGTGATCAGACGATAACAAATTGCCTTTACAATCTTTCAATTAATGCAAAAATGCCTCTTGCACCCTCGCAGTGACCCAACAATACTGATGCCTTCGACTGAACTTTGCATATTGACATCAGAACATTCTACTGGCTCATTTAAGACCGCTTGTTTGGTCGGAGGAGTCGAAAATGACGTCAGTGACGGGAGGCAACGTGAGTTGTGTCAGACAGTTGAGAGTTTCAATGGACTTTGTGTTGCTGTAACACGATTTGTTTGGCAGACCAAATCTGCTTGTGTGGGGTAGATGTGTAAAGTTGGTTCTTTGGAGCTGTACAGTATTCAGAACGGGTCGCTGACTGGTAAACAATACGGATATGGAACTTTGGGCATCAGTGTTCATCCATTTACTGGCGCATTGGCTCCTGAGTTTACTTTAATGGTCAATATCGACAAATTGCAAAGGGGCTAGAGGGGTTAGCGGGTTCCTTAGACGCGAGAAAGTTCAGCGCATGGACTGGCTATCACGTCCTCCTGATATGAACCCGACTGAGCACATGTGGGATTGTCTACAGAGAAAAATTGTGACTTTAAATTTGTCAGAATTTTGGTATACGCCAAAGGCAGCTTCCTGTCTGATTGGACTGTTGATGAATATCATTTTAACACACATAAACTTATACACAAAATGTAGAATTTTCGTTCGAGAAAGTTTAACAGTCATCCTGGAATGATCGATGCAATACAGGTGTGGTCAGTTCATTTTGCGACATTGCAGGGGTATGTTATTTTTGAGACGGAGATGTAGACATTGTATATTATATACTCCTCAAAATATCTAAGGGCCAGAAATTTAATTTTGCAGATTTTGTGCATTTTATTTTAGGTTGTATAATAAATGTCCAATGGGTATCCTAACCAATATACCCCCAAACGCTTAAAATCAATCGACATCAAACTTGTCAGTGATCATGGCACAACACTACCTTCTTAAATTCGCTATTTTACACATAGTGGGTGGGGTAGTAAATTCTACAAATAACTTCTTTTTACACTGGATGAATATGAGAATATGATCGCTAACTTCAACCCAGTAACGGGCATATAAAGCATGAAGCTGTTTAACCTACACGCAGTGTGACAGGAAGTTTCAAATTAACTTCCGGATGCTAGCAAGACGAATCCAACAACACCCTCTTACCATTTCCAGACATTCTCGCATTCAAGATCGAACATTACGGACAGGAATGATTCTCTGAAGACTGTCCTACAACCGCTCAACCAGTTAGAGAGCCTGCTCGTCAGTCCATACTTTAAATGACCATTTAATTGTCAACTTAGCCATCCGACCCATGTTTGACACCGCAAAAACGCTAAAACTCAAGTCTATGATGCTTTCCGGAATCATGTTTGTGATTGCCTTAAGATAAATACAAGGAGGCTTCTTGCACCCTCACAGTGACCCAACAATCCTGATGACTTCGACTGGACTTTGCATATAGACACCAGCGCATTCTAATGGCTCATTTGAGACCGCCTGTTTGGTCGGAGGTGTCGAAAATCAACTATGACGTCGGTGACGGAAGGCAACGTGGGTGGTGTCAGACAAATGAGAGATTCAATGGACTTTGTGTTGTTTGAACACGATTTGTTTGGCAGACCAAATCTGCCTGTGTGGAGTGAGTATGTAATGTTGGTTCTTTGGAGCTGTACAGTATTCAGAACGGGTCGTTGACTGGCACGCAATATGGATATGGGATTTTGGGCATCAGTGTTCATCCATTTGCTGGCGCATTGGTTCCTGAGTTTATTTTAACGGTTGATAACGACAAATAACGAAGGGCTAGAAGGTTAGACGGTTCCTTGGACGCGAGTAAGTTCAGCGTATGGACTTGCTAGCACGTCCTTTTGACATTAACACGATTGAACACGCGTGGGATTGTCTACAGAGAAGAATCGCGGCTTCTAATGTTCAATGTGGGGCACGGGAAAGTTTGGAACGTGAGCTGGTAGACGATCGGGCATGATTCCTCTTGTGAACATCCGGAAGTTGATTCCGGTCACATTGCATGGAAATTAAACAGGCCCAATGAACTTATCCATTAACAAGCTGACATCTACGGCCATTATGTTGTGAAAAGAACCTAATTTCTAAATTTTACTACCCCACCCACAATGTGTAAAATAGCCAATTCACTGACAAGTTTGGGGGGTTATTTTGTTAGGGTACCCTTTGAGAATTCATCATTCATCATAAAATAAAATGAATTATTTAACATTCACAAAATCTGCAAAATGGAATTCCTAGCCCTCAGATTATTTTGATGAGTATATTTGGTGAAGGGTTTATTTCTACTATGTGGAGGAATCTACGGTTGTCCTATGCAGGACGTGAAGATAAAAAGATAAAGATAAAGATACATTTTTTACTAGTTCAGTTTTACGTCACTTTCAATATTATTTCAGCTCATATGAGACGGGCAAATCAGTAGGTGGGGCTTAAACGGGAGAACCCCGAGAAAAACCCACCTGACACACCTGCAGCCAGAACTTGGCTTGTCTCACATGTGGCCAGAGCGAGGCTCAAACCCACACCAGACACAGCAGTGAGATGATCGAATGATTAAGAAACAGCGCCCGGGGGGAGGGTGGAGGGGGGCCGATAAAGATATAGCTAATTGATAAATATCTAGCAACTTGTTCTGAAAAAAAAAAATCGGTCATTGTCTAAAATAAAAGCCAGACAATGATCCAAAAAATTATCAGTGGAAAAACAAAATAAAATAGATAAAAAAAAAAAATAAATAAATAAAATAAAATAAAATAAAATAAAATAAAAATAAATAAATAAATAAAAAGAATCATAAATATATTTCCGGAAAAAAAAATAGCCTGAATACTACAATTAATTTGCGTTGATTTACAAAATATATAGGTGCAAAATTTATCACTTACGATTGTCTGTTTCATTTTGAATTTCTTCGTTCTGAAAATTTCACCACAAAACAGTGAACTGCGCGTTTGAGTGCGTTTATTGATGGGCAAAACGCTGACAAAGGAAATACGTATGCCATCAGGAAAACACGTCCATGCAAAATATACCCCTTTAAACCCCACTTTTACTTAGTTAAACTGGGGTTTCCAGGGGTATACCTATTTTTCTTGTTTTTGCTCAAAAACAATGCAAAGTCAAAATTTTTGATATTTTTCTTATTTTTGAGGCGGTTTTTGATTGTGGGTACACGTTAAAACCGCCTCAAAAATAAGAAAAATATCAAAAATTTTGTACTGAAAATTTCCATTTTTTTACAACTTTAAGAATCACTATATATTGCATGGGCAAGTTTTCGTAATGCTGTAGACAGTAACAGATGCGGAGGGTCGATTTGACCCGAGGCCGGTTTGAACCGGATTCGCAGCTGCTTAAGCCCCAGTCCCACTGCTCTTACGATCGCCTTAAGACCAGGTTACATTATTGTGATAATCACATGTAAACTCAGTGGATCGCAAGACCGTTCTTAAGTGACTTTGGGCGATCCCTTGAAATAATCAACACTAGGGATCATTATAAGGGCATTCCAAAATATCTATTATACTAACACAAACTTCAAACGTAACATAAAACATGTCTGATTTTGATAGAAATAAGTTTTCCTGGCAAATCCCACTGACAGCATTTAGTCAATAATGACCAACAAACATTTTAAAGCCATTGAATTTGTTCTAAGGATAAGGGATCACTAAGGTGTGTTCTGATTGGTCAATTTTCCTGGTTTAATTTATCTTTCAAGCATTAGGCGCCTCAGTGGTCCCTCCCAGGCTATTGGGACAGTGAAAGTTCTTTCGGATTATTCATCAGAAGAAAATGATCTTTCTAACGGCATGCTTAACTTAAAAATCAAGCGACATTTGGGGTGGACAAATTGCGTGTATTGTCTAGCTACTTTGAGATTGTTTTCTAATTTCCGTAAATCACAAGTCTTATCGGCAAACCCCGTAAACCGGGCGGAGAATGACGAATACCTGTGTATTAGCATCTACTAGTTACATGTTTTATAAAGGTGTAATTCTTCTTTTCCTTATTATTTATTTATTTATTTATTTATTTATTTATTTTCTACAACATGGAGATTACTTATTCACACAAAAGAAAAAAAAAGAAAAATGATAATCGCTTTAAAATTTATGACAGATGCTACACAATGATCGAGATTATCTTTTGAGTTTAATTTTATAAATATTACATATCCTCACATAATGTGACATCTCTTAACAAAAAACGCATAGTAAGAATGGACATCCACATTGTTGTCGTACTTGCAATTAGTCCAATTAAAGTTTGCATTTCACACCTGAGTAAAACTTTTTACTCAATCCGGTGACCAAACAATAGCGTCTCCGTGCCCCAGTCTGAACAAAGCAAAAAAAACCGACATGAGGATTCTTAATTATCTTCAATAAAACCTCTCTCTCTCTCTCTCAACTTCGATGAAATTAAGATTTTTTTTACTGTGCTGCTACTTTTTACGCTGATTCTTTCTGATTTCATTTCTGCTAGATCATCCCGTTCAGTTTTCTGAAGCTACACAATTTCACATTTTGAGCCGCGGCTTGGTAAAACCGGTATAAGGGGTTTCCGACCAGGTCTGACACAAACCGGCTTGTGTACTACAACATTTGGCTAGAAGCTTGAAACTTCAAGGAATTGAACTATCCGTGTAACGAAAACAATGGCGCTACAGCTAGGCAGCTGCTACACAGCTGATCTGAGCCTTTGTTTTTGCCTAGGTAAAATTCCGATTTCTCATGACGCGGCTCATTTTTAAGGGAAGGTGTACCTGTTATATACATATTGTGACAATGCAAGGTGTTGATCAGCCTGTGCACTTGAAAAACTTGTCCAAGCGGGGTTTGATGGATTCAAAAGCAAACCGGTGTACGCATATTTAAAGACTTGAAAATTGGAAATATTAAAGTTTAAGCAAATAATTAGGCTGCGAGGTGGTTCTAACGTGTGCCCACAATATATGTTTTGAGCAATAATAAGAATAATATCAAATAATTTCTACTGAAAACTTTCAATTTTTACGATTTGGGAAAAATATGTTTTTTGCATGGGCGTGTTTTCGCAATGCTTACATTTAATACGCGACATGTATTATTTACTTTTAGCACTTATTGTGAGGAAGCAATAAATAACTAACTAACTAACTAACTAAATAAATAAATAAATTAATTAAATAAAACACCGTTAGAAATAAATAAATAAGAATAATACAACTGAATGCTTACAGCACACAAAAAAGTTAGCCCATTGGTTTAACCGCGATGGTGCGATTGTCACGGGTACCCACAATGTGCATTGTGAATGGGAAAAACACGAATTTTCTTTTATTCGAAATTTTGTCTTTCTTACCGTCATTAAAGTAACACATATTATTTCATCGTCGAAGTCTCGAGTTGATAAATTTATAAGACAAGTTATGATCCAATTTTATGGTTGCCCTCGGGCTATAGTTACACAGGTAACTACGGACATAGGCGCCAGGTAAATCGTAAATCACCGGAAAGAACCGAAGATGATTTACCTGTACCACTAATCCCCTCAGCTGTTAAGACGCGCTGAGGAGACTTTTTCCACATGAAAAAAGTACAAGCAGGCAATGATCAGGAAAAGGCGCAATCTGACAGAAATTCCCACTCCAAAAACCGAGGTGTGAAAAACTAAATTGACAATAAGGTACTCATACTTAGAAAACATATCGTAAACCGAATGAGCAGCTGTTTCCCAATAGGCGGCCACTTAGTTACCTGAACTTAAATAAAACATGAAAACGTACATAAGGTTCAAACAGTACAAAAATTCGACTCCAAAACATTAAAAAATGGAACCACAACAGAAGTATCGCCTTGGAACGATCATCAGTAATATAAAATTAATGTGTGTGTATGTTTGTGTGTGTGTGTGTGTAAGGGGGGGGCTTATAACCGGTTTTATAGTCGCTTAACCTCGCCCTCATTTTCTGCAGTAGTTCACAACATTTAGTTAGTTTTTCGGTCCTCGTGCTGAATCTCTAACTAGTCAATGAATCGTCATGGATAAACAAATAAATCATGATAACCACCCTGATGAATCAAAACCGAGGACTCAACAGATTCAGCAAGCTGCCCGACGATGGAGATCCCTGGGCGCCGAATAACTTACTGAACCCCGGAGCATAAAAAACACCAGTTGAACCCCGGTGGGCCAAGCAACACTGTTTTTCTCATATTACTCATTGTTTTGATACGAAATTCACAACATTAATTACATAGATATGTCAATTTTTATTGCAATCGAACCACGGCAAACATGAAAAACATTTGAATTTCAAATTTTGAGTTTTAAAGCTCTTAAGTTTAGATACATGGTAGGAAAATTTGAGTGTTGGATTTTCAGTTTTGTTCAGTATATGTTATTTATTTATATGCGAAAGGTGACTTTCAATCATGAAACATGTGTTTCTCTATTATATAATATTGTCTGGTTTGCAGACAATATGCATGTACTTAATAAACATCTGATTTCCAAACTAATGTAACATATGTGGAGATTGTACTGCAATCATTACGAAAACACGTCCATGCAATATACACAGATTATTTAAGTTGTAAACATTTTCAGTAGGATTTTCTTTTTCTTATTTTTGCTCAAAACATAGATTGTGGGTACATGTTAGAACCGCCTCGCCGAGGCGGTTCTAACGAGTACACATAATCTATGTTTTAGAGCAAAAAAGAAATATAGGTGTACCCCAGCATACCCCAGTTTTGCATAGAAGAAAAGTGGGGTATAAGGGGGGACATGTTTTCCTGATGATACAGCTGTTTCTCCAAAGTAAATACGCTAGCTTAGTCATCGCAAATGCAAAAACATACATTCATATATGCATATATTTCCAAAAGTAAGACGAGACTTCCGGTCATTGCAATGGTGTTGCGAGGGTCATCCAATATATACATATATTTTCAGTAAATATTCATGCAAAATAAGTTTATTAACTGCCTTCCGATCAGACAACGCGACATTTTATTCAATAACATCACAATTTATAAAATAATTGCATTGCATTTCTTAATTTTGACATGAGAATGGAACTTCATATGCAAATATCAATCCACATCATTCAAGCATCTTGAAAGTTTCAGTTATATAAAGATTTGCATCTTGTACTTGTAGATCAGATATACACATGGGACATTTCAAGTTTTGTAAAGATATGGACATTAAAACAAGATTACGCCCCTTTGATAAGATGGAAAGGGACTGATAGCTGAAAAGTGTAGATGTGGAGACGTGCAGAAGTGTATATATGGAGATATGCAGCTGATTAGAAGTGTAGATGTGCAGATAGGTAGATTTGCAGATGTGTAGAAGTGTTGATGTGTAGATGTGGAGGTGTTTACAAGTGCAGATGTAAAGGTGTGCCAATGTAGAGGTCTGCGACCAGTAACTAAAGGTCTACACTAATATTAGGGAGACTATAGTTCATATAAACTGAATGGAACTACTTTGTTGTGAACCACTGCAGAAGCTAAGGGTGAGGTTAGGGCCCTGTAAAATCGATTTATGCCCGCCAGTAATTTTATATTACTGATCGTTCCAAGGCGGTACTTCTGTTGTGGTTCTTATTGATTCATGTCTTGGTGTTTAAAATTTATTGTGCTGTTGGGGCGTTTTGTATGTTATCATATTTCTAGTTAAGTTTAGGTAACTGAGTGGCCACTTATTGGGAAAATAGCTGCTCATTCGGTTTACGATATGTTTTCATGGTATAAGTACCTGATTGTTAATTTAGTTTTTTCCCATCTCGGATTTTGGAGTGGGAAATCTTTTTCTGATTCCTCCTTTTCCTGATCGTTGCCTACTTGTACCTTCTTATAGGATTCGGTATATTTTGCTATTACTGCAGCTGGTGCTGTAAGTAAGTAAGTAAGTAAGTAAGTAAGTAAGTAAGTACTTTATTTAGAGAGGGTAACCCAATTGGTTTAGCACCAATCTTCCTAGGGGCCCTCAAAACATAATACATACAAGCAATACATACAAGCAAAATACAAAATGTCATGGTTACATGTAAATGAAACATCATACAGTTAACAAGACAGACAGAGAGAGAGAGAGAGAGAGAGAGAGAGAGAGAGAGAGATAGAGTGAATTAATGGCAGCGGAGGTAACTCATTTAAATATTTAAGATTAGTTCAAGCTTTAAGCCATATAGTGCATCTCTTTACAAAGTTATCTAATGTCGGCGACGTTTTTATTTCTACCGGAATACTATTCCAAACAATTACGCCAGAGAAGGTAAGACTGCCATTGAATAAGTTACATTTTGGTTGAGGTACTATATAATTATGTTGCGCAACTGATCTTAAACTTGAGACGGTGTTGTTAAGATTTATGTCTCTCATATGGAATAATTCCTGCAAATAACTGGGTGCAATATTGTTATGGACCTGATACATAATCTTAGCCTTGTTAAGAAAAACAGACTGGTCAAAATGACAAAATATTAAGACGTTTCAATGACTCTTCAAGTCAACTGTATTCTTGTGATAAGATAAGTTTGCATGCTCGTCTTTGTAATTTGTTTATCTTATTTATATTACTATTTGACGTGTTACTCCATATAATACTGCAATACTCAATGTGTGGTTTTATATAAGCATTGTAGAATAAAAGTCTGTGGCTTGGTGACAAATAAGACCGTATCTTGCTAAAAAGCCATAAATATGATGCGAGCTTCTTTGATATGTGGTGAAACTGATCATTCCATAGTAGATTTTCATCTACACAAACACCTAGTATTTTGACATTCTTATTTCAATATCACTGTAACGCAAAGATAAAACTGATTTTTCTAAACGTTGTCTCTTTTGCCTAGTCGTTATTAGCATTACCTTAATTTTTTCTGTATTAATTACCATCCCATTTTGTCGACACCAATCTTGAAGTGAATTAAGTGTCAGCTGAAGGTTAGATTGAAGTTGATCAATGTCTGTTTGAAAGTCATAGAATATAGTATCATCTGCATAAAGATCAACAGCAGCTGATTGTTTAAGCGCTAAAGGCAAATCATTAATGAAAATCAAAAATAGTAATGGTCCTAGGATTGTGGTGTGTGGCGGTTCTTCAAGGCTTAGCTCCTGAAGGAGCTAAATTTGTACCACTGTTTATTCGGTTAATGGCCCCTAATGGTGCAATATGATCCAAAGATCAGATGACTGTCATAATGAGGTGATTATCTAATCTCCACAGGGTGTAATAAAGAGGTCCCAAAGGATAATACTAGTACCTGTGATCCACTTTTATGGCCCCTGATAACCTGTGCAATAAAACTGCCTCCGTCTGCAATCAATATTGATTTTGGGTCCCTACTTGTATTCAGAGTCATTGTCAGGCCACCAGGCCTCTGGTGTCCTGTCTCTGTTATGTGACTTAACAGCAAAATGTAAATATCTTTAGTATGAGGATCCCAAACAGAACAAGTTTTTCCCACCTCGGTTTTTGGAGTGGGAATCTTTTTCCGATTGCGCCTTTTTCTGATCTTTGCCTACTTGTACCTTTCCATATTCCAGGACTGGGCGCACCAGTCCGTTATAAGCTGCTTCTTTAACATCTTGGGGACAAGGAAATAAGTTTCTCCTCAAGAATCCAAGTGTTCTGTTGGCTTAAGTACAGATATTGGTGATATGGGTATTCCACTTCAAGTCATTTGTAATTGTTACACCTAGATATTTTTCCACAAGAAACATCTTGGTTTAAGTCGTCAATAAGGTCCATTATATATCGCTACACCTCATCTGATCCCTAATCCATTTGCTTTACAATATACCGGGAAATTGCATGCCACGTGGCTACATAGTGGCTGTATTGCTGAAAAAAAAATTTGATATAAATTTAAGTCCATGACCCGGGTAGTGATATAACTTGAAATTCAAAAATAGACACGCTGTAAATTATTGTTTGAATCATTTTCTTCTGCTACCGGTTACATCCTTTTGGAATTTTCAAGCTGATATATATGTGTCATATATATATTAACAACGAGAATGGTCCATGTATAGAACACAATTTCGCTATTTTTGCTATTTTCAAGTAGACGTCGCTAGGTGTTTTGAAGGTTACGTTATTGTTTATTCGTTATGTTCTTACATTATAGCCGTAAATTGACCACGTTGCATTCTAATTATATCTTTTTAACATCGGTTTCAAATGTTTTATAAGAACGTTTCTTTCATTTTTCGTTCAGTCGCATATTGACAACGCATTTTATACAATGGAAATATAAAGTATTTCGGATCTGAAGTCGAGCATGTGTCTATGTGGGTACTTTGAGGAATTTTCCTTGTTGTAGGGTGGCGTATCTGCTGGTTATGGGTAGTAAGTTATGGATAGTAACCACCTGTTTCCTCTATGTAATTATCACATACAAGAATTCCTTACATGTTATCACATGACAATTTTAACATCACAGCTCATTTTAGTCATGATTAACTTTTATTTGCCCCCCCCCCCCTGTAAGGGCCGCATAGACCACAGTTAGATCTTCCGCACTTTTGAACAGCATTTTCAGTACAACTGTTTTCAAACCTAGCTTTTGTTTAAGAACGCAGTGAATTATGAGGCTGTCTTTTGCTCTTTAACAAAGGAGTTTGTATTAAAATGGATTCCATCACTTTGCTCTTCTCAAGTATGCGTCTATTTTGATTGATGATTCCAAACAAGTCTGGGTTGTTTGGATTAAATGTTGTCACAAATGGAATATTTTTTTTGTTTATTTTCTCAATTCTTCTTTCGTCTTCTGATGTGCTTTGCTGATGCCATCCTGAATAAGTAGTAATGGGTATTTGCGTTCTATCAAGTCTTGTTTTAGCTCCTCCATCCCTTTCATAAGTTGACCATTTTCAGATATTATCGTTTTATTCTTCTTGCCAAATAGTACGGAATACTTTTTTAATGTGTCGAGGATGGCAAGAATAGAAGAGGAGGTACTGTTTACTGTCTGTCGTTTTGAAATAGATATCCGTTTTAATTCTGGTCTCTTTATTCACGATCTAGAAATGGTAATGCAGTGCCACTATCCGATGATGAAATTTAATGAGGGATGGAGGGAATTGAGAAAAGTGTGTATTTTATCTAGTTCATTTTCATATCCGCAAAATATGAAAAAAAATCTTCCAAAAATCTTTTCCACATTCTTTCGAAGTATGCTTTGAAATGTTCGTCGAATGTTTCTGCCATTTTGGTATGAAGTTTTGCTTCTAAGTAGCCAAGAACAAGTGTTGCGTATGCAGGGGCGAACTTACTACCCATTGTAGTTCCTTTCGTTTGATTGTAATAAGCCCCATTGAAAAAGAAATTGTTATTTTTAGGATAAAAAAATTCATTCTATTTTTGATTAATTCTTTGCTAATTCTATTCTTAATTTCTTCGGGATATTTTTGTAACCAATATTCAATTACCGCCATCCCTAATTCATGTGTTATATATTTCCTGTATCGTGCTGTTCTCTGATTCTTTTAAAAATAATTATTCCCGATGCAGTAGAGCGTCTGTAAATCTAACAAAATAAATAAAAATAAATAAATAGAAGACACAAATAAAATAAAAACGGCCGTCAGTTATAAAAAGAATGATAACAAATGATAGGGTCTCCTATGGCGGTAAATAATAGGCCACTAAATAGCGTTAATGACGCTATGTAAAGATTTATAGATGCTAAAATTGGCGTACAGAATCGGAAGACCGCGGTGGTGTAATGGTCAGCACGTCTGCCCGGAATGCAGGAGGTCCGTGGTTCGATTCCCAACTTTTGTACGCTAATCATGTTTGTTTATACATATACAAACTTTGAATGCAAACAAGTAATCTTTATGATCCACCGAAAATACATAAAAGCAAAGAAATAAATGACGCCTGTACATCTACCTCAAAATATGTAGAGATAATTCCACCTGACAATTAAACTTTCCGACCAATAGTTACAGGTCACACATGAGAAACACGCAGTAATTTACTAGACATAATGCTCAAACCATTCTCAAAATACGTTAAAAGCTATATCAAAGATACACAAGATTTTTAAATAAATTACCAGAACAAGTGGACCCGCAACACGTACTAGTTTCCTTTGACGTTGTCAATTTATATTCAAATACTCCACATGACCTTGGGGTAGAAGCTATTTAATTTTGGCTAAATAAGTATTCAAAAGAATTACAAAATCAGCAAATACTTTGGACGGAATAAAACTAATACTAGAAAACAACAGCTTTTGCTTCAATGACGCTCGCTAACTACAAACAAAAGGTACAGCAATGGGAACAAAGGTGGCTCTAATTTACGCTACCCTCTTTTTGGCATACCTGGAAGAAAAACTATATAATCAAGCATAGAAAGACTGCGACTCAGATTTTAGAATATACCTAGAAGATTATTTCTTTATTTCTTGATGACTGTTGCATAATATTCACCAAATTAGAAGAAGAGTTAAGAAAGTTTCACACTTTATTAAACACACTCTACCCAAGCATAAAATTCACAACTGAAACAAGTAGAACCCGCCTTTCCTTTCTGGACACTCAAGTCACCAACCAGAATGGAAAACTTACTGTAAACCAACCGACTCAAAACAATACCTGCTTTACACCTCATGCCACTTTAAGCACATTAGATATAACATACCTTACAATTTAGCCAGAAGGCTGAAAATGATAGTGTCTGATGAAAAAATATTAATAACAAGACTTGAAGCACTTAAACCTACTTATTGTGGGCGTGGTTCCCTTTGTTTTATGTTTTGGAGTCAAATTTTTGTGAACTGTTTGATCCTAATGTACGTTTGTTTTCATAGTTCGGGTAACTAAGTGGCCGCCTATTGGGAAATAGCTGCTCACTCGGCTTATGGTATGTGTTCTAAGTATATGTACCTATTTGTCAATTTAGTTTTCCTACCTCGGTTTTTGGAGTGGGAATTTCTTTCTGATTGCACCTTCTCTGATAATTGCGTTTTTGCACCTTTTTTATTGAAGCAAAAGTATCCCCCGGCACTCTTTGTAGATAGCATAAAAAAGTAAAAGCGTTAAATTGAAAAGATTTATTGAAGACTAAAAACACCAAACATGATAACAATTTAATACCATATGTTACAACATTTAACCCACACAATCCAGAAGTTTTTCCCGAAACTGAAAACAATAAGTCACTCTTGCTGAGAGACGAAAGAATGAAAACCGTATTCGAAAAAAAAAATACACTTTTTTTTAAAAAAGCAAGCGTCAACCACTAAATTTGAAAAAAAAAATAACGAAGGCAGAATTTTCAAAACATTTTTAAGAGCACTTTGAAGAAACCAAATGCAACGGGCCTATATGTGGCCTTTTGCTTTTTTAAAAAAATAAGATCTACATATAGCATTAAGGATCAAATTTTCATAGTGACATCTAATATGACATGCACGGTAAAGAATATCATTTATGCAACTGATTACCGGGGACGCAGAAAATAGTGTATTGGGGAAACAAGTATAAATTTGAGAAACAGAGTCACACTACATAATCAGCACATCAGGCATGAGAATTTGCGTATGATCCCGGTTTATCGACACATCGCTTCCGGTTCAAATTTCGATCCCAAATATTTTATATTCCCTTTTTATAAGATGAAAAATAGCAACATAACTGACAGGAACGAAAAGGAAAAACAGTACATAAAGAAGTTCATGCCGGAATTAAATTCTTTATAAAACGTAACGTTATGAAGAGGCGCCAGAATATATCTTGTAACAGTAGTAGCCAAATACCGGGCATACCGGCATACATATATATATATAAACAAGTTGGCATGGCAACCTCTTCAATTTGGCTTGACATGATAGCTGGTCACATTTGTTGTGTCTGTGAAAAGTATACAAATGTTCAGAACGTCACTTATTTTAAAAGGTCAAAACTATTAGTATTTCCCATAATTAAATATCCTGAACCTTATCAGGCGACCATGTATACACAACAAACGTATGAAGTAGGCAAATTGTTATCATAAATGAGCCGCTGCATGGGAAAACAAACAATCTACATATGCGAAAACAAAGGCGCAGATCAGCTTAGCAGTAACTGCGAAGATAGTACAATTCCTCTTCTTTCTAAATCCAAAACCTCCAGCCTCTAACTATCTTCAGTCATAGACATACACATAGACACATAGACAATGACACAGAAGATTTATTTTGTGTCGAATATTACAAACATTTAACATAAACCCTGTAGGGCTTTTCTTCGACAAACAATTGTTAAACAACAGTGACTGTACAGTCTGGTTTGTGTCGGACTTGGTCGGAACCTAAATTGTTGGTTTTATCATGCACAGTCTCAAATCAAAGTTCCCGATGCCACGTAGATTTCACAATTACGTTCTGTTTAGTTATCAGTGAACCAAACATATCGATCCTGACGTATGTGCGCTATTGGAAGACTAGCGTCTATCCTGGATTTTGCTGTCGCCTCAAAAGCATCGTCGCTTGCGGAAACCATTCTGACATCGGCACACATGTTGGACAGCACAAATGGAGCAACTTCTGTTTTGTAGAGGTCCATATTGTATCGTCTCTTCAGTATTCTGTTTCTCTGGAAATGTAGGGACTCGTATACATATGTGACAAATCCTGATCAAACAAGTCTGTAAAGGCGCTTAATTCAGACAATGAAAAACAGAAATTTACTTATTAAAAACAAACCAACGTGCCGTGTCCATAAAAACGCATTTGCGATGTTTACAATGATTGCGACATTGTGGCAATTACTGTTTTGTTCTCGGAATGACAGCTTGTTAAAGATGGCGTGCATGATAAGATAGTGTTTGCAATGAGAAGGCGTCCGTGTTGTAGAAGCACAAACACGAGTCGCTTGCGCATTCGTGAGCAGTTTGCGTTCGTGACATCCTATAAACCTACCTTCTGTGCGTTGAAGACCGCAAACAAAGCCTTGTACAAGTGCCATCTCTCAAACAAAAACTGCTTGTCTTCTAAGCTCTTCTTGAACTGTACTAGTCCAAAGCTGAAGTAAACATGCCCTATGATTTTAACAGATGACTACCATAAACATTGAAGTACATGGAGAACATTTACCTTTTATTATGAATACCAAATATATAAGGTCACGTACGTTGAAAACATTATAATCGTCACGAAATAAATACATAAATGAATAAATTCGAATTAAAGCATATGAAAGATGAAATTTGATTTTGCAATACAGGTCATATCATTCGCTATTATGTGATTAGGTTCAAGTGCATTATGGCATTTGCTATTTTCTCGTTAGCGTACGCAGACAGTGCCATGAAGGTATCATGTTACAAGGATCGATTCAGATTTAGTTGAGCCTTCAAACAAATTTGGACAAAGTACTGACCAGGCGGCATTGTAAAACGATGTGATGTTACTGGTCCGAGCCCCGACCGAGTGAAGATAATTAGCATTTTTCACTAATTGTTTGTTAATATTTATTTGCCATATTGTGAAGTACTATTTGTTTGAATGAAAGACATGCAATTCGATAACATGTTTAATGAAAATATAGAAATTTATGTATACGTTTCTGGGAAATGTGGGTCTACATTATAAGTTGGCTGCCAAGCCCAAGCATCGAACCCTTTATCTGAATCCTAGAAGAGATAAAAAGCCAGCACATGTTTGATGAGCCTGTTTCTGGAAAAGAGCAACGACACTGCTTGGTGCTTTCGGAGCTAAGATTTATCCTAGTTTTTTTTTTTTTTTTTTTTTTTTTTTTTTTTTTTTTTTTTTTTAACAAATACCGCGATTCATGATTAGCACTATTAACAGAAATGTCAGTTACATTTCCGATAGAATATGACTGTTATATCATGAGACTCTTGTTTCCGATATAAACGAGCTCTATACGGAAAATGCGTTACCAAATAACGACCATTTATCTTCTACAATTTCTAAAGCAGAATGTGGATCGGTGAAAAAGTTTCAACCAAGTCTTAGCTTACTTTCTGCTTGCGGAACATGTTTGTTTATGCTATAAACGTATATAAAACGCTAATTTCTTTACGCATAAAGCTTTATGTGTTTTCCTTCCGATCAACAAAACCATGAAATATCTAACCTGAACATAAGATCCGTTTTCTACCTTCACATGGTACTGTGCCCTGAAATGAACGATAACTTTAAAAAAGTA
This sequence comes from Rugalucina vietnamica, assembly GCA_964017185.1. Classification (NCBI taxonomy): domain Eukaryota; kingdom Metazoa; phylum Mollusca; class Bivalvia; order Lucinida; family Lucinidae; genus Rugalucina; species Rugalucina vietnamica. Next base: position 67,335,080 of record OZ024872.1, read on the forward strand.
CAAGTAGGCAAAGATCAGGAAAAGGCGCAATCAGAAAAAGATTCCACTCTAAAAACCGAGATGGGAAAAAACTAAACAATCAGGTACTTATACCATGAAAACATATCGTAAGCCGAATGAGCAGCTATTTTCCCAATAGGTGGCCACTCAGTTACCTAAACTTAACTAAAAATATGTAAACATACATAAGGAGCCAACAGCACAAAAATTTTTAAACACCAAGACATAAAACAAAAAGAACCATCACAGAAGTATCGCCTTGCAACGATCAGTAACACAAAGTTACTGGCGGGCTTAAACCGGTTTTACATGGCCATAACCTCACCCTCAGCGTCTGCAGTGGTTCATAACATTTAGTTTGTTCTTCGGTCCTCGTGGTGAATCTCTAACTAGTCAATGAATCATCAAGAACAAACAAATAAATCACGATAAACATCCTGATGAATCAAAAACCAGGAATCACAGATTGAGTAAGCTGCCCGACGATGGAGATTAGTGGGCGCCGAATAACCTACTAACTCCGGAGCAAAAGAAAAACACCAGTTGGACCCCGGTGGGCCAAACAACAGACAAGAAGCTCCGGCCACAACCAACTAAAATGAATAGCTTTAAGTCGGGGCCATCATAGAGTCTGACGCCCGACCCACCGGCGTGCAATTAAAGAAGGCAGCGTAGTTATCAACCATGATTGGGTTAAAAACTAAGCATGAAGACTGTCGCATAACATTCAAGTTACAACCTATACGCCTGTAACGTGATGATTTTTCTGAACTGAAAAGAAAAAATCATTACTTCCTATAAGTTTCTTAAACCAAGTCACCATAAAATTCAGGTTCCGAAAGGCCCTCACTTAAAAGCGTCTTTAACCCAACATTATATTTGGAAATCAACTCATAGTGTCTACGATAAAATTTATAAAAGGTTTTTCGAAGTTTATGATACCGATAGCCCTGTTGGAGAAGTTTAGCCGTTAAACATTTATTCCGAGCGTTGAAGTCTGTAACATGATTGCAGACTCTAGCAAACCTAATAAGTTGCGAAATGTATACACCATAAGCACGGCGAGGAACGTCACCATCCAAAGACGGAAAATTTACTATATCAAAATCAAAGTCATCGCGCTTATCATAAATTTTAGAAGTAACAAATCCATTTGAAACAGAAAGATGTAGATCTAAAAAGGGGTCTTCGGTATCTGATATATTGGCTTTGTTCAACTGTAGACATTTTTTTTCTTCTGATCTTTATACCAGCAAAGACCAGGTATAAAGTTGCCCAAGGCAAATAGTTTCATATTAATATGGAATCACTGTGACAGTCGTAATCTGGATGGGGTATAATGATTAATCCAAAAGTTTAAATGAGAGTGAATAAAGAGCAAAGGAATAATGATTAGTGAATGATGGGGTGTTAAAGATTAATGAATAAATGCCTTTTTAATGAACATAGCGTACACGTCTTATTAAATTTCTGTGCATTTTTTCTTCCCTGAACCATGAACATTACGAAAACATGCCCGTGCAATAATCAGGGATTTTTTTAAGAAGAAAAAGTTGATAATTTCGTTGGTCATTTTTAGATATTTTTCTTATTTTTGCTCAAAACATAGGTTGTGGGTACAATAGAACCGCCTCGCCGAGGCGGTTCTAACGAGTACCCACAATCTATGTTTCGGAGCAAAAATAAGAAAAATAGGTACACCTCTGCGTACCCCAGTTTTGCTGTATAAAAGTGGGGTTTGAGGGGGTACACATTTCATGGACATGTTTTCCTGATGAAGTTGGCATATGGTTTCAACTATAAAACTGGGCAATAAAGTGTTGCTGATGCAGCATCTCACTGCAGGGGGTGTGTAACTAGCTGATAATGTCAGATAAAAATATTTTCATCAATGTGCAAAATCGTTAATATTTCATGTAGAAAACGGATTGAAAATGCAATTTTATTCAAAAGATTCTGATAAATATGAATTTCTACTTTGTTTTCGTCTAAAATGTAGAATTTAATATTTTGATTTTTATATAGATATATCAATTATCAACAGACAATTAATCACAAGATAACCATAGCAAAATTTGCATAATGACTGCAGTAGCACTGGGGGAGTAAATTATTTTATTACTTTGTAATTTGCACCATCTGTACCCGAGATACCTTTTATCTCAGGCAGAGTGAAAGGTATCTCGGGGTCCAAAACAATAAGACATGTGAACGCAATGAATAGCAGAACAATACTTCCGCAAATGGAAAAGGAGTTATCAAGCGATTCCGCTGCTCTGGAACCTGTATTACAGAAAATTCCTATGAGGCTTGTAAGTCTAGCAGTGTGTGTATGTATGTATGTCTTAAGATGCAAACATTCAAAGCTCTTTGCACACTGCAGTCAACAATAAAAAAAACACCCCCTTTACTTATGAATATGCCGAGTGAATAAGGCGTAAATAGTAATTATCATATTTTAATGAATCTTTTACGGGATCCCCGTCCAGACCTTCAGTAAATGCTGACAATTAACACATTCAAGGGTCACTGAAGAGGCTTAAGTAGTCGAAACAGCCATATGGCACATCTCTTTTCTCATTAATATTATGCTCACTGCTCTAAAAGGATCTCAGTTTTATTTTTATTTAAACTTGTATAGGAAACAGCACGAAGGGAAGGAGCCAAAAATGATGAAAAGGGAATGGACAGCATAGACAAGAAAAAAAACAAACAAGATGCACTGCTCTCTAGACGTTAACGGACGCTTTCATAAGAAGTGTTGAAGAGTAAACCTTACTTTTTTCACGAACATACACAGTAAAGTAATCGAAATATCAGAGGTTTGGTCAAATTAAAATAAAACATACAAAACAGCTCAACGCCACGGTCTGTGCCATACAATACTGCAAATATGATTTGATTTTGACAATTTATAGAATACCTACTTATTTTATTTTTTGTCAAACGCACCTTAAGAAGTCAGCAAACCAAGTTTCACCCACGTTTGGACGCGGCTGTAGTCGGTCGGTATGATTGCTTAGAGCTTCAAATGTGAACGACCATTCAATACTCCAGAATGTCCCTGGAAAAACAGTTGAACGTTTAGGAACGAACTATTCATCAACACAGTGTGCAATTAAACCAATGGCAACAGTTTCTAAAAGTAAGGATTGTGGCACCGTAAAATCTAATTAAGCCCTGAAGTTATTTCTTTACTGACCGTTCCAAGACGGTTATGCTGTAATTTATCTTCTGATATTTTGTTTATTTTGTCTCTATGTTGTACTTGACACATTTGTTCTTGGTAGATGCTAGTTATACGCTCGTAGTGTTACCTTGTCAGGAAAGAACTCTTGTTTTTGCCGCTATTTGTATAGTAATAATTTTGCGGTGTTTGGTGCTGTCATCTCTCTCCCACACGTTGTCATGGTCGGAATTTTAAATGAGCCGCCTTATGGGAAAACCAACAATTTGCATAGGCGAAAACAAAGACGCAGATCAGCTTCGCGGTAACCGCGAAGCTGATCAGCGCCTTTGTTTTTGCTACACGGATAGTACAATTCCCCTTCTTCTTAAATCCGAAATTTCAAGCTTCTATCCTGCTTCTGTGACTGTGCAGCCTGATTTGTGTCAGACCTGTTCGGAAACCACGTTGTTGGTTTTCCCACGAGGTGGCTCAAATAACTATCCCTCTTACTTCAAACGCAAGAGTATTTGGACTTAAGGCACATTCATAATGATTTCTCGAAGATTGGAATTGCCTCCATGTCTTGAATTTTACCTTTCTCATTTGGGTCATTTATACCACCGTCTGTATAAACCTTCTTAACCTGTCCACTAAACCAACTGCTATCATCAGCTTCTACATCCGGGCAATTATTACCGGTCCTGATATGGCAGTCTGTGTCAATAAAGGGTTTCTTTACCAGAAGGTCCCAGGTGGCGTTCAGAACGTTGATTTGCATTTCCTTGTAACTGAAACATAAACGTGGTGTGTGGTAATAGTACACATTGTTATTTTCCTTTTCTTTGCCTGATTGTATTATCTTTTCTTAGTAATAATGTCTATTGAGATATTTGTAAACATGTTACCAGTCTCTAACTAATGTTTAAGAATGCAAACTTTAAAAGTACTTACTTTTTATATATTCAATTTTCCGTTGAAAAAATGGACAACTACGCGCTTTGGAAATTATATCACGTGAATAGAGCATATTTGAATAGAGCATATTTGTCAACATGTGACATGTGCATGAACAAGCAGGTAACTTGATGATACATTTCTTTTGACAGAAAATTTATTTCTTCCAGATTACTCACTTATGCATGCTGTTGTCGGGAATAATGTATGCCTGCAATAAATGTGATTTCTTAGAATGCACAAAGATTCTTATTTGTTGTTTTGTAATTTAAGGTTATATTAATGTCTTTGTATCTGTGTTCCGAAAAGCTGTAAAAGGAACCATTCGCAAAGGAACTTAAAGTGACTGACAATCACGCTATTACATTAACATAAATATGATTTCAACATACTAAGGTATCTATGACAGAATGTTTATTTTTAAGTTAAATTTTATCAATAATTTTTAGTCTATGAAACTTGCATCTCTCTTTTAAGACAAGCACAATTAAGATGCCTCCTGTTGAGCATGACATGGGTATTGATTTAGAGTTACTGTACAGAGATACTTTTCATAATTTACAATAAATTGCCTACTTACAATGAATGCATTTTCCCACCAAACTGTAAAATTGAAAATACCAAAGAAACATTAAAACTGAGATCCTTTAAGAGCAGTGAACACATTATTGAGAAAGGGTTTCGACTATTAGAGTCTCGTCAGTGACCCTTTAGATTTTGCAACATGATGCCAAAGAGAATTACTGAAATTTTGCACTTTTCAACAGGGTAGTCGATACAAAGACTACTATTGTCTAAATGGGACCAAATATATTAAACATTGGTAAGAAAATGAATCTTGATCGATAATAAGTTTCCGATTTCTCAGAATATCCTCGCTGATCTCAAAGGACCAAAAAGAAAATATAACCTGCACTATGTATTCAAAGGAATACATTGGAGACGAAATTTGTTTTATGTACTAACTATAGCTTTATGCATGATCCTGTATGACAAGCCTTATAATTTTAAACAAGCATATACAATATAGGATTAATGTCCATAAGGGCCCTGAGAAATAGCATAATGCAAAGAGCGACTGACCACCAGATTTCTGGTTAAATGTCCTATTAGACTACGACACCGAATCCCAAGCTGTTCTTTGATCATGGCACTTTCAAGTAAGACAGTACTTAAGCTGCTGTTTGATCATGCCACTTTCAAGTAAGACAGTACTTAAACTGTTGTTTCATCATGCCACTTTCAAGTAAGACAGTACTTAAGCTGCTGTTTAAACATGCCACTTTCAAAAAAGACAGTACTTAAACTGCTGTTTGATCATAGCACTTTCAAGTAAGACACTACTTAAACTGTTGTTTTATCATGCCACTTTCAAGTAAGACAGTACTTAAGCTGCTGTTTGAACATGCCACTTTCAAGTAAGACAGTACTTAAACTGTTGTTTGATCATGGCACTGTCATGTAAGACAGTACTTAAACTGTTGTTTGATCATGGCACTTTCATGTAAGACAGTACTTAAGCTGTTGTTTGATTATGCCACTTTCAAGTAAGACAGTACTTAAACTGTTGTTTCATCATGCCACTTTCAAGTAAGACAGTACTTAAGCTGCTGTTTAAACATGCCACTTTCAAGTAAGACAGTACTTAAACTGCTGTTTGATCATGGCACTTTCAAGTAAGACACTACTTAAACTGTTGTTTGATAATGGCACTTTCAAGTAAGACAGTACTTAAGCTGCTGTTTGATCATGCCACTTTCAAGTAAGACAGTACTTAAACTGTTGTTTCATCATGCCACTTTCAAGTAAGACAGTACTTAAGCTGCTGTTTAAACATGCCACTTTCAAGTAAGACAGTACTTAAACTGTTGTTTGATCATGGCACTGTCATGTAAGACAGTACTTAAGCTGTTGTTTAATCATGGCACTTTCATGTAACACAGTACTTAAGCTGTTGTTTGATTATGACACTTTCATGTAAGACAGTACGTAAGCGGTTGTTTGATCATGGCACTGTCATGTAAGACAGTGCTTAAGCTGCTGTTTGAGCATGGAACTTTCATGTAAGACAGTACTTAAGCTGCTGTTTGATCATGCCATTTTCAAGTAAGACAGTACTTAAGCTGTTGTTTGATTATGACACTTTCAAGTAAGACATTACTTAAACTGTTGTTTATTTGTCAAAATACTCACTCTTGCTTTCATCCTCTATTAACGTTCCCCAAAAATCTGTCTCCTGCATATAAGCGCCAATGTAGAGTCGTTCATCATCCCAGCGAACTTTCAACTTGGTCTCAAAATACGGCTTCGGAAAGTCCGCACCACGCATATCTGTAAACGCACAAATCATCAGACCAAGGAGTGCATTAACATGAGCCGCCTCATGGGAAAAGCAACAATCTGCATAGGCGAAAACAAAGGCACAGATCAGCTTCGCAGTAACTGCGAAGCTGATCAGCGCCTTTGTTTTCGCTAATCGGATAGTATAATTCCTCTTCTACTTAAATCCGAAATTTCAAGCTTCTAGCTCTTTTCTGTACATGTACAGGTCGGTTTGTGTCGGACCTGTTCGGAAATCACATTGTTGGTTTTCCCACGAGGCGGCTCACATAATACTGTCACAGACGTGCGACGTGCTTGTCCACATACGATTGTTGTACTTTTTATACCACATTATCACATATAACCTGATTAAAGAAAAACTTCCCGATCTGATAAAGTGGACCTTCGAAAGAGCATTAAAACTATGGTTCATTTTATTTGGCCTGTAATAGCAGAAAACTTTTTTCACTTCCTCTGACCAAAGTCGATATGCACTTCGGTCATATCAGAATGTATGCGACGCCTTATCCTATCTCCTGGATAATATTTATATTAGATTCGGGACAAAGTTTTACTGACAAATTATTGGAATTCCCATGGGTAAAAATTGCACACCTCTCGTAGCTGATTTATTTTTATACTGCTACGAAAGAGATTTCATGGATTCTCTTAACCCTGACGATCAAGCTGACGTTATCGAGGCTTTTAACTCGACTTCTAAGTACCTCGATGGCCTTTTGGAACATTGGCACTCCTTTATTTTTAAGGCATGGTCAATCAAATTTATCCGCCTGAACTACAGTTGAATGAAACCTACACCACAGATACCGAAACCCCCTTTTTGGATTTACATCTTTCTATTGCAAATGAATTTGTTTCTTCTAAAATTTATGATTGATTTTGATATATTTAACTTTCCGTTTTTGGATGGAGACGTTCCTCGCCGTGCTTCGTATGTTGTATACATTTCGCATTTTATTAGGTTTGCTAGCGTCTGCAATCATGTAGCGGACTTCAACGCGCGAAATAAAAATTGACAGCCAAACTTCTCCAGCAGAGCTATCGGTATCATGAACTTCGAAAAACATTTTCAAAATTTTATCGCAGACACTATGCGTTGATTTCCAAAATAATGTTGGGCTAAAGACGCTTTTACGCGAGGGTCTTTCGGAACCAGAATTTTATGGTGACTTGGTTTACAAATTTAAGAAACTTATAGGAAGGAATGATTTTTCTTTTCAGTTTAGAAAAATCATAACATGTTACAGACGTATAGGTTATAACCTGAATGTTATGCGACAGTCTGCATGCTTAGTTTTTAACCCAATCATAGCTGATAACTATGCAGCCTTCTTTAATTTCACACCGGTGGGTCGGGCGTCCGACTGTATGATGGCGCCGACATAAAGCCTTTCATTTTACTGGGTTGGAGACGGAGCTTCTTGTGTGTTGCTTGGCCCACCGGAGTTCAGCTGGTGTTTTTCTGCGCCCAATCTCCATCGTCGGGCAGCTTACTGAATCTGTGAGTCCTCGTTCTTGATTCATCATGGTGGTTATCATGCTGTGAACCACTGCAGAAGATGAAGGTGAGGTAAGACGCCTGTAAAATCAATTTAAGCCTCCAGTAATTTTATATTACTGATCGTTATTAGGCGATACTTCTGTTGTGGCTCTATACAGAGGATACTTACATATGGAATTTATTAAATAAACCTTCGGCGTTTTTAATAAAAAGATATATGAAATGAGTACGAGTGTAAAAGTTCCTTTTATCATATGACTTTTTATCGCCAAATTTTCAATGAAAATTTACACAGTTGTTATAGCATTACGGACGTCGTCAATGACGTTACGAATTTCCGCACATGTGGTCATAACATATTACATTTATTTTCAGATATTCATATCATACAAGATCACGGCTTGCCAGACCAGAGTTGCCTTACCCATGTGGTTCCCAGGCCAAGACTCGGGATGTTGAATATACTAATTCGTTATTACAGTAAACCACCATGTTTTTCCACCGACGGGGTTTAGCTGTGGCTCGGCTCGGCTGTTCGTTACAGCATTTTGGAAGAGGGAATAAAAATGCAATTACAAGGAAACTAGAAATCCTTTGGGGATACGAAGAAAGCAACTGGCAAAATAGCAATGAGATTATCTTAATATCTATCTTCGGATAAAATTATCACCCTGTATATCCGTGATACAACCAAATTTGTTACGACACATATGGCAGCAACATTTCCCGAAAGGTGACGAACATACATAAGGCATCCCTACTCTCTTTTCCCACAAACTCACGCCCCAGACATCCTTGCCTTCATGCCAGTAAAATTGAAATAATCGTCAACTTACCGTTCTCCATTTTTTCCACCTTCGTGAAATGTTGCATCAATTTGTGCCGTAACAAAGTTGGTTTCATCACGGATATAAAGGGTGTTATGTCACTTTGAAACGCGAGCTGCAAAGATTGTTTACCTAAGCGACATGCATCGGATTTCTTTTCTTTTAAGGACTCGTCACACATAAAATTATACGAAAATCTTTCGACGTAGGCCTGCGTTTGTTTTTGTTCGTTTGCTATATATTGCTATACGCCAAAGTCAACACCTTTGGTCATGTCGGGACGCTTGATGTTGAAAGGGATGTAAAGCAATAAATCAAACAAATAAAAAAAAACCTTTTTGCAATAAAACGCAAGTCTACATCAAGGGGACTTTCGCTTATGTGTGACGAGGCCTTAAATCGCGGTTACGCATTTAACTGTTTGGTAGCCGTGAAGATAAATAATGCAGTCTTAAATTAGTAAAACAGTGCAATGTACCAACAAACGTCTCCGTCCAGGGTACCTCGGCCCATGCCTCGTCGTCCAGTCGCCCGTCCATGTTGATCGTTTTGCCATTCAGGTGGTATGCTATGTAGGTCAATGGTAAACCAAACGTGTTGCAAGTGCCTTCTTCATAGCAGGAATTGGCAATAGCTTTCTCTAAATACCTGACAAATACAAGACTTAGTGACCAAAACAGATGTCACTTAGACGGAACGTCAAAAAACTGGAGCTATCTTGTTTGTTATGTCAAAAGACTGTGCTCATGTTACACGCATTTTCACCCAAACAGGTAATATATCAGAACGACCTGAATATTATAATTATCTTTGCGTGTTGCAAATGTAATAGGTAACCATTTAGGCGAGTAAAATTGGATTCCACCAGCAATCGGTTAATCGATAAATATACATGTACCTGGAAAATGAGGTCGAACATACAAAGTTTGGGCCACGGAATTATTTCTACTGTTTGTACGTGACATCATACGCGCACAGAATATTGATGTCAAGATGCAAGATAAAAGAAATTTTTATCTTTCGTCGGTTTTAGTAAAACAAATAGCATTAGCTACATGAGCTATATTCCGAGTATACATTGTAATAGCAGCTGTAAAAGAAAAATAACAAATAATATGGATATTTATACAATGACTGTCACAGCAGGACATACCTATTGCAATGCGAAAAATAAGACGCCTTGCACACTAAATTAATAGTACACGTATTCATTAGAAAATTAGCTCACATACTAGTAATAAACATGGGCAAACACCGGGGACACAGGTGGATCGAACACAGAAGTCCGATGCTCTTCTACTACGCCACCGCGCTATCCAAGATCGTTTTGAAAAAAAAAAATACTTACATTGTATATAACCAGTATAACAAGAGCAAGTACAATTAGATACAATTGGTCTGACAAAAACGGAATACAAAGTTCAACAAACTGGAAACCACGTAATATTTATGCTTTATGATTTCATGATTTGGGTGATAATATCTTTAGCCTATCGAATGTCTATTCTTACATGATGCAGCCATTTAAAAACTAAAACTTTTTTGTCTTTTTGTCTCGTTGAAACACATACACACACGCACGCACAAGAAAGGGAGCCTTTTCGGGAAAAAAAGATGTATTTTTACGTCCATGTTATCTACAGATTTATTTATTTATTTGGTTAGTTAGTTAGTTATGTGTGGGTGTTAAATGAATCTATGTCAAGGCAGAAAACATCAAGAAAGTGTCTGCCCGGCAAGGCGCGAACGCGCCCTAAAGTTTTAAAACCATAATTCACTAATTTCAACGTTAATGCAACTAAGTAAGTAACTAAGTAACTTACTGTTCCATGTACGCTTTGTGCGTTTCTGTAAACTGATTCTGCTTGCATTCGCCGGTTAGCGATCCGCCATCTGCTCTGTCCGTTTTGCATTTCTTTTCGATGGCAAAGTGTCCTATCAAAATTCCTAAAGCGAAGAAAACAACGACCAATACTATCGCAATTATCAAAATTACTCTCGTTTTTACTCCTTTGGCAGATTTATTTTTCGAGGTTTTTGTTTCTGAACCCATGTTTTTCTTTTGAGGCCTTTTACAAATATGAGGTGTTGATGCCCTAAAGCAATATCATATTCTCGAATGTTCAACATTACGAAAACTTACCCATGCAACATACAGATATTTTTCAGCTGTAAAAATTGAAAATTTCGTCAGAAAAAAATTGATCATTTTTATAGTTTTGCCCAAAACATAGACCGTCGGTACACGAGTCCCCAAGATCTATGTTTTAGGGAGCACGGTGGCGTAGTGGTAGAGCATTGTGTCCTTGAGATTCATTAACTCCCTACAGTACTGGTTAAACCCAGAAAGCATTGGCTTCGCCCCGACATGACTGAAAAATTGTTGACTGGGACGTTAAGCCTCAGCACACACACACACACACACACACACACACACACAAAAAAAAATCTATGTTTTTGAGCAAAAATAAGAAAAATGTGGTAATCCCTGCATACCTCAGTTTTGCTATGTAAAAGTGGGGTACAATAGGGTATATAAAGAGAGGATATTTGCTTTTTTGAGGTGAATACCAAATAAATTTCATCGAGTGAGTTGAAAACATCAGAATTTTCACGAGTGCGCAGCACGAGTGAACATTTTTATGTTTTCAACTCACGAGATGAAATATATTTGGTATTCACCATAAAAAAGGCAAATTTTCTTTTTAATTTATACAATGCATGGGCATTTTCCAATTTACAAGGCAGGCAGTGAAAATGCAAAAACCAAAGATTTTTGAAAACACAAATAATTTTGGTACCTTATTGTTTCTTACGTTCTAACTAAGAAAATGAATACCCTAACTTTATGTTTTCGTTCATAAATAACAGAGTTATAGGCGTTTGAATTTCTGAAGTGCGACAAATTCAATGACGTCAAGTAAATGGAAACGTCAGAAGTAATCCAAAATCTACAGTGAAGATATATAGAGATTATCATATGACAATTTTCATATCGTACCTCGTATCAGCCCGAGACTCTCGTATCAGCCCGAGGGCCGAAGGCCCGAGGGCTGATGCGAGAGTCGAGGGCTGATACGGGATTCGAGGGTTGATACGTGGGTACGATATGAAAATTGTCATATCGTAATTTTTTTATCATATATTTTAATTCATGACCATTTTTTCCCTTTCTTTGTTTTATTTTATTTTATTTTATATTATTTTATTTTATTTTATTTATTTATTCATTTTGACATACCGCCAAAGCGTGCAGTAGAGCGCATATTATTTCCACATTAGCACAAATCGAAAATTCGTCTCGACATGAAAAAATACTGTTGTCTGTGACATAAAACCACAATCCAAACAAATCTAAAATGCCTGCGGTACACTACTTAATGAACTCAATACAATAGGAGCCGAGTGCTCCGAATATAATTTTATTAGCCAATCATTTGGTGATACGGCTTTTTCTCCCTAGGGATGATATGGGTCACGTGGGTATGTGAGCCAATCATTTGGTGATATGGCTTTTTCTCCCAAGGGAGTGATATGGGTTTTATCAATTTTTGAACGGATACGGCTGCCACGATACGTGAACGTAACTCTTGTCTGTATCGCATATGCAAAAAGAACATATTTTGTAGAAAATATATGATAAAGGCTGATATCAGTCACTAGTGACTTTTGATATCAGTGAGATTTGATATCAGTGAAATTCATATCAATGAAAATAACAATTTTATCAAGTTTTTATATACATTGGTTTTAACTGTAAAGTATAAAATAAAGACTGAGGAATTTTATCTAAATGGCTTAAATGGAATAGATATTGGTAGCGTGAAACTATTTCTATTACTTTATGCAGATGATATGACTATTTTCTGAAACTGAAGATGGATTACAACGAGGTTTAAACGTTTTAGAAAGTTATTGTAATATGTGGAAAATCACAGTAAATATAGATAACGATAAGGTAATGGTATTTAGACAAGGGGGCATATTACGTCGTGATCTAAAGTTTTATTATCAGGGTCAAGTAGGTCGTTTTCTTACCTAGGCACAGTGTTCATTTCCGGCGGTTCGTTTTCGAATGCACAAGTTACACTCTCAGGTCAAGCACAGAAAGCGATTTAGCTTTGTGGTTATTTGCATCCATTTTCTGACATAGCACCTACATGTAAGCATATTTTGAATCTGTTCGATAAATTAGTTTGCTCTATTCTTAACTATTGTAATGAGGTATGGGTTTTTTTTGTAAGGCGAATCAAATTGAGAGGGTCCACATGCAATTTTGCAAGCATTTACTAGGGGTTAAGCAATCAACCCAGAACAACTTTGTTTATGGCGATCTAGGAAGAGTCAGTTTTCAAGCTATACGATTTACAAACATAGTCAAATATTGGCATAAAGTTGTCTCAAAGCCTGCTAATAAATTAGTTAAAGTATTGTACAATCAAATGAAAAAGGATCTCGATAATGATGATTCAACTATAAATTGGGCAGTTCTGGTACGGAAATTATTATGTGATTTAGGTTTTTATAACGTGTGGCTGCAGCAAGGAGTTGGAGATGTCAATATTGTCTTGAATATTTTTCAAACAGAGAGTTACGGATAACTTTCAACAAACATGGCATAACGAATTACATAATTCATCCAGAGCGATATTTTATAGGGCAATTTCTGAATTCCATTATCAAGAGTATCTAGAAACTGTAACAGTTTTAAAAAATCCGAATTGCGCTTTCAAAACTACGAATGTCGTCACATCGACTCGAAGTTGAGACTGACAGATGGACTAGGCCAAATTCAACCCCAATTGCAGAACGCTTATGTAAAATATGCAATAAACTTGAAGATGAATTCCATTTTGTTCTTGAGTGTCCGGTATATTCATATCTGAGAAAATCATATGTCAGCAGATATTATTATAACAGACTGAACATGTATAAAATGGTTGAACTTGTTATACTACTAATAAAAAAGCACATTAGAAACCTGTCTATATACATTTATAAAGCTTTTGAATTAAGAAAAATGTAGTTTTTGATCATTGCCTACTTGTACCTTCTTTTTGTTGCAGAAGTTAATTAGATATTATCATTGTTTATTGAAACTAAAGTTATTGGTCAAAAGCATGCTACGCAAAACTATGTGTAAGATCAAAGAAATTTAGAAGTGCACGCGACCTCTCCATATATGTTATATATGTTACACATGTCATCAATGATAGTTGCTGATTGCTGATATTGTATACGTGCTTATGATAAATATTCCTGTATATACTGTCGCCATTAATGTTTTTTTTGTATGTGTAATGTTCAAGAGCCAATAGGCCTATATTTACGAAATAAACTTCTTCTTCTTCTTCTTCTATATATATAGTTCGGCTTTTTTGAAGGCATAGATGATAATGACAAATCTTTAGTCCGAAACAAAACAAATTTTGTCCCCCCTAAAGGCCGAGACCAGCTATTAGATAATTTTGTCGAAAGCACGATCAACATTCCGCTTGAAACTCAAGATAAGTCAAAGATCAAACGAAACATAAGCTTTTCGGAGCAAAAAGCAATATCGTCATTGGCAAATGATACAAGTATAATCATTAAACAAGCTGACAAAGGCGGCGCCACGGTCATCATGGATAGGCCATTTTATCAAAAGCAAATTGAAAAAATACTACTTAACACAGACTACTACAGTAAACTAGATCATAACCCCCACAAAGAAATAATGAAGAAATATAGATCAATTCTAAAGAAACACGAAACAGAACTTACAGAAAAAGAATTTGATTATCTTACAAACTTTGAATGTAAATCTAGTAATTTCTATGGCCTGCCAAAAATTCACAAGAATAAAACAATAAATGAAGCTTGCAAAAACTCTACCTCAAATTATGTGGAACTAAAACCACCAGAAAATCTTTCATTCAGACCAATTGTTGCTGGCCCTGTTTGTGAGACGCACAGACTCAGCAACTTAGTAGACATTTTACTCCAACCATATACAAAGTACATAAAAAGTTATATAAAAGATACAAAAGATTTTCTACAAAAAATACCAGAAAATATAGAAGAAAACAGTATACTTGTCACATTTGATGTGGAAAATCTCTATTCAAACATTCCACATGATTTAGGTTTAGAAGCCATTAAATTTTGGTTAAGCAAATACCCTGAGGAACTGCCAAATAGAATAAGCAAAGAATTTATATTGGATGGCATTAAACTTATTTTAGAAAACAACAGTTTTTGTTTTAATGACAAGTATTACCTTCAGGTTAAAGGCACAGCAATGGGGACGAAATTTGCTCCAGCTTATGCAACACTTGTTTTAGCATATCTAGAAGAAAAGATGTACAAAAAGTCGGAAACAGAATTCAGTCAAAATTTCAGATTATATTTAGAGGAAAACTTCAAAAGATTCTTAGATGATTGCTTCTTAATATTCAATCAACCAGAGAAAGATCTGGACAAATTTCATCACTTATTGAACAGCTTACATCCTAGCATCAGGTACACAATAGATAAAAGCAGAAAGCAAATATCATTTTTAGACACTTTGATAATCAATAATAATGGAAAAATTGAAACAGACATTTATTACAAACCAACAGATTCGAAACAATATCTTTTGTATACTTCATGTCACCCAAAACACACCAGAAACAGTATTCCATACAATTTAGCTAGGAGGTTAAGACTGATAATTTCGGAAGAAAACACTTTGATTAAAAGGCTTGAAGAATTAAGGGAATTTCTGTTGAAACAAAAGTATCCCCCGGCACTCATTAACGATAGTATAGCCAAAATTAAATCTATAAATAGGCCTGATATTTTAAGGACCTTTGATAACAAGAATACAGAAAACAGTGACATACCATATGTAACAACATTTAATCCACACAATCCAGAAATTTTTCCTGAAATATGCAACAACAAATCAATACTTACAAGAGATAGCAGATTAAAATCTATTTTCAAAAACAAAACATTTTTAAAAAGTAAACGTCAGCCACCAAGTTTAAAAAAATTACTAACAAAAGCTAAATTCACTAATAGACAATGGCAAATACCTACAGTTAAAAAATGCAAAGAGCCCAGGTGTGGGCTCTGTAAAATACATAATAGAAGGATCGTCATGCAATTTCAATGATGATGTCTTCAAAGTAAACTGTGATATGGATTGCACAGTGAAAAATGTCATCTACACTATAGAGTGCCGGGGGTGCCATAAATATTACATAGGTGAAACGAATAATTTGAGAAAGAGAACGACTGTTCATAACCAGCACATTAGACATGAAAACTTGCGAATGATCCCGCTAAGTGGGCACATAGCCTCATGTTCTAATTATGATCCACAATATTTTATGTTTCCGTTTTACAAAATGAAAACAGACAGCATCATAGAAAGAAAAGAAAAAGAAAAATACTTTATACAAAAATACAAGCCGGAATTAAATTCAACATAAAATACGCAAGTGGAGATGCCAATTATGAGTTCGTTACGTTTAATTATCCACCCCATTATTATACGCAACGTAACGTTTTCCCGACGTTACCGTATAACCTTGACAACGTCTTTAATATGAACATTGACACGGAGATATAATGGCTTTGAAAATTGTTTTTAACATGAAACCGGTAAGCCAGTAATAAATTTGTGTTGTGCATCTAACTTTTGATTTATTTATCAATATATATATATATATATATATATATATATATATATATATATATATATATATATATATATATATATATATATATATATATATAAAGTAGAGAAATAAAGATGTACTAAATTGGCGAAGGTAGGTTTCGAACCCGCAGACTTCGGCTTCGGCGCCTAGCTATACAGGGCCATCCCCTCTACCGACTGCGCTACTACGCTCCTTAAAAAAGGAGTTATCATAGCTCAGGTTTAGAGGCGATTTCCCTGCATAACCCGTCTGATAGGTTATTATTTTTCGTTGTGCAAGCACACTCGTCTATATACATGGAATAACTGGATCCTGTGGATAGGATGCCAAAGCTCGGAAATAATATTTTCATATCAAAGATATACAAACTTCAACAGCTATTCCTGCCAAGATCATTTCTGATACAAGTACATCGGAAAAATTATAAAGTAGAGAAATAAAGATGTACTAAGTTGGCGAAGGTAGGTTTCGAACCCGCAGACTTCGGCTTCGGCGCCTAGCTATACAGGGCCATCCCCTCTACCGACTGCGCTACTACGCTCCTTAAAAAAGGAGTTATCATAGCTCAGGTTTAGAGGCGATTTCCCTGCATAACCCGTCTGATAGGTTATTATTTTTCGTTGTGCAAGCACACTCGTCTATATACATGGAATAACTGGATCCTGTGGATAGGATATATATATTACATGGACATGTAACCCCGATTATAAATCTGGTATTTATTGTAAAAAAAAAAAATATTAGGGATCAAATTGAGGGTCGTGCAAATCAATCACTTGAAGTCGAGACGAAAACAATATACAAAAACATCTGACACGTAAATTAGAATCTTTTTCAATTCATATTGCATAATCCCGTTAACGTTTTGTAGTCATCATTGCGAGAAGTTATGTCACAGCAACCTGTAACAAGAGTCGAAAAGGACACGTGCACCGATTATACGGATACAGAAAACGCCATTTCGATCACATAAGTGTAAAGAAAAATGTGAAAACAGCTGATTGAGTAGGAAGATTTGACATTTTAAAAAATACCCAAACTGTATCAAATAGCAACTAAACGATGTATGATGTTGTTCTTAAGAATATTGATCATGTTTGTCAAAGAAAAGTAATTTGGCGGCTCCCGTGGTCGAGCGGTTAAGAGCGCTGTTTCTTTATCACGCGATCATCTCACCGCTGTGTCTGGTGTGGGTTCGAGCCCCGCATTGGCCACACTAGTAGTGTGAGACAAGCCAAGTTCTGATTGCGAATGTGCCAGATGGTTTTTCTCGGGGTTTTCCCGTTTTCGCCCCACCTACTGATTGGCCCGTCTCATATGAGCTGAAATAATATTGAACGGGACGTAAAACTGAATTGAAAAGAAAAGAGAAAAAAAGTCATTACGTTTTGAGATCTGACCCAACAGTTTTCATCAATACTGTCACAAGACCAACACTGTTAATTTGCAAATCTAACGATTTATATGTCCATATTATGTTTGAGAAATATATCAGCTCTAGCAGTGAATTGCTGAGTAATAATTCACTGTTTGGAGGTCAGTTGTAAAGCACATCAAATCACGAGCGCGAAGCGCGAGTGATTTATCTGCTTACAACTGACCGACAAACAGTGAATTATTACTCAACAATTCACGCACTAGAGCTGATCTATTTCCATTCTAACACACAATCATGGACGAAAATACACATGAAGCCTTCCGTTGCTACCATTTCGACGCCATTGCATTAAAAAGTCCCGCCAAAAATTAGACTGTTTCACTAACGTCTACATGTATTTGTCACGTCTTTTGAGCAAAAATGACGTTACGCCCGTCTGTCGCCGTAACTGACGTCACATTTGCATTTGAAATTGACGTCATAGCTCCCGCGCTTACAAAGTGTGAAATTGTTGTGCAATATAACACGTTTTCAAATCATTGGCTATATAGGCGCGGTGTGTTAGAATGATTTAATAATACCTAGCCTTGTAATAACAACACGGTTTAGTCGGAAAGTGCCTAGTATTTTATGCTTGGTCGCCATTTTGTAGCGCCAATGTCAAGGATGTCATTGTTTTATCATCGTAAATGAACAAGTAAAGTGCCGGTCCCACTGAATCGTAAGCAATCGTACGAGTGTCTAATCATAAGGTACAAGTAGGCAAAGATCAGGAAAAGATTCCCGCTCCAAAAACCGAGGTGGGAAGAAACCAAACTAACAATCAGATACTTATACCACGAAACATATCGTAAGCCGAATGAGCAGCTATTTTCCCAATAGGTGGTCACTCAGTTACCTTAACTTAACTAAAACTATGAACACACACATAAGGCGCCAACAGCACAAACAAAAATTTAAACACCAAAACATAAAACAAAAAGAACCACCACAGAAGTATCGCCTTGGAACGACCAGTAACACAAAGTTACTGGCGGGCTTAAACCGGTTTTACAGGCGCCTAACCTCACCCTCAGCTTCTACAGTGGTTCATAACATGTAGTTAGTTCTTCGGTCCTCGTGGTGAATCTCTAACTAATCAATGCATCAAGAACAAACACATAAATCATGATAAACATCCCGATGAATCAAAAACCAGGACTCACAGATTGAGTAAGCTGCCCGACGATGGAGATCCCTGGGCGCCGAATAACATACTAACTCCGGAGCAAAAGAAAAACACCAGTTGGACCCCAGTGGGCCAAGCAACAGACAAGAAGCAACTAAAATGAATAGCTTTAAGTCGGGGCCATCATAGAGTCTGACGCCCGACCCACCGGCGTGCAATTAAAGAAGGCAGCATAGTTATCAACCATGATTGGGTTAAAAACTAAGCATGCAGACTGTCGCATAACATTCAAGTTATAACCTATACGTCTGTAACGTGTTATGATTTTTCTGAACTGAAAAGAAAAATCATTAATTCCTATAAGTTTCTTAAATTTGTAAACCAAGTCACCATAAAATTCAGGTTCCGAAAGGCCCTCACTTAAAAGCGCCTTGAACCCAACATTATATTTGGAAATCAATTCATAGTGTCTACGATAAAATTTAGAAAAAGTTTTTCGAAGTTTATGATACCGATAGCCCTGTTGAAGAAGTTTTGCCGTTAAACATTTATTTCGAGCGTTGAAGTCTGTAACATGATTGCAGACTCTAGCAAACCTAATAAGTTGCGAAATGTATACACCATAAGAAGCACGGCGAGGAACGTCACCATCCAAAAAAGGAAAATGTACTATATCAAAATCAAAGTCATCGCGCTTATCATAAATTTTAGAAGAAACAAATCCATTTGCAACAGAAAGATGTAGATCTAAAAAGGGGGCTTCGGTATCTGAGATATTGGCTTTGTTCAATTGTAGTTCAGGTGGATAAATTTGATTGACCATACCTTCAAAATAAGGGTTGTCAATGTTCAAAAGGTCATCGATGTGGAATTGAAAGCCTCGATAACATCAGCTTGATTATCATGGTTAAGAGAATCCATGAAATCTCTTTCGTAGCAGTATAAAAATAAATCAGCTACGAGAAGTGCACAATTTGTACCCATCGGAATTCCAACAATTTGTCTGTATAATTTGGTCCCAAATCTAATATAAATATTATCAAGAAGATAGGACAAGGCGTCACACACATTCTGATATGACCAAAGTGTATACTGACTTTGGTCAGAGGAAGTGAAAAAAGCCTTTCTGTCATTACATGCCAAATAAAATGAACCATAGTTTTTAATGCCCTTTTGAAGGTCCATTCTATCAAATCCAGAAGTTTTTCTTTTATTAGATTATGTGGTAATGTTGTATACAGAGTAGAAAAATCATATGTGGACAAGCTTTGAGCACCTCACCAGAATTTTTTTATTGACCAAAACCAATTTTTATTTGAAGTTTCATACACTGTCTGACAGTGTCTTATAATATTTGATTTGATAGCAGTAAGACAGGAAGTTAATAATTTAGAAAGTTCAGTGGTAGTACAAAATTTGCAATAAATGAGGGTCTGGATGGGGTATAATGATTAAAGAATAATGGCCTAAAAATTTTAATGAGAGTGAATAAAGAGCCAAAAATTTAATGATTAGTGAATAAGTAGGTCCTAAAAAATAATGAATAAATGAAAAATTTTAATGAATAGCAGAATAATATAATGAATAGTGAATAATAACATTTTAAAGAATAATGAATATGCTAAATTTGGCTATGAAATTGTCTTAGATGGCCTCCCTGACATTCCAGAATTTCATTTTTTTCGCCCCCAGACCCGATTTAGCTCAAATGTTATAGTCATATTTCTGAAATCTTTGAATGTTTGGAAAGACATAGCATGTAGGGACTCACTTCATGAATCTTTTTAAAAAATGTGTCATTTCCTGAGCCAGATACTTTGTTTGCTTATGTATATGTATTTTCTTTTTATTCTGTTACCCCACTTTGTCCTTATTATGTATGTTCCAATCCTATAATGATAATATTTTCTGTGGACGGACATCACTTTGCTTTTTTATATGACCGAGCATAATTATGGTGACTTTTGCAATCAGAAAACAAGCCAGTACTAAGAACGTTAATGCAAATCTAACTGGCAGTTTATATGGCGCTACATAATTTTTTCCTCGCTCGCTTCGCTCGCTCGGTATTTAAGACATTTATAAAATGTTTTGTGCAATCAGGCACAAGCACAAAAACATACTTCACATAGTACTCCTATGCTTACTAGTTAACTAAATAAAAACAACAGCTTTTTATTATAACTTTTACCCCTGAAGTTACAATTTTTCTTAAATTAACCTTTGATATGCATAATTGAAGAGAAAGATTCAGGGTGAAACTCAGGGCATATTCAGTATACAGTTTGGAGGGGATTATATTCCCAACAGATTTAAAAGAGGATTTGCTTAAAAATCAGTTAACTATTTTGGAAAGTTTCTATGAGGCTTTGTGGTCTAGCAGATAATATATGCTTCTCTCAAGATGTTAAAATCAAGTTCGCACTCAGCAGTCTACAATTAAGTATCATAGAACTAGTCTTTGTGGCTTTAGATAAGGGATGCCTTAGGTGGGGAATACCTGAGGGTCTGGATGGGGTATAATGATTAAAGAATAATGGCCTAAAAATTTTAATGAGAGTGAATAAAGAGCCAAAAATTTAATGATTAGTGAATAAGTAGGTCCTAAAAAATAATGAATAAATGAAAAATTTTAATGAATAGCAGAATAATATAATGAATAGTGAATAATAACATTTTAAAGAATAATGAATATGCTAAATTTGGCTATGAAATTGTCTTAGATGGCCTCCCTGACATTCCAGAATTTCATTTTTTTCGCCCCCAGACCCGATTTAGCTCAAATGTTATAGTCATATTTCTGAAATCTTTGAATGTTTGGAAAGACATAGCATGTAGGGACTCACTTCATGAATCTTTTTAAAAAATGTGTCATTTCCTGAGCCAGATACTTTGTTTGCTTATGTATATGTATTTTCTTTTTATTCTGTTACCCCACTTTGTCCTTATTATGTATGTTCCAATCCTATAATGATAATATTTTCTGTGGACGGACATCACTTTGCTTTTTTATATGACCGAGCATAATTATGGTGACTTTTGCAATCAGAAAACAAGCCAGTACTAAGAACGTTAATGCAAATCTAACTGGCAGTTTATATGGCGCTACATAATTTTTTCCTCGCTCGCTTCGCTCGCTCGGTATTTAAGACATTTATAAAATGTTTTGTGCAATCAGGCACAAGCACAAAAACATACTTCACATAGTACTCCTATGCTTACTAGTTAACTAAATAAAAACAACAGCTTTTTATTATAACTTTTACCCCTGAAGTTACAATTTTTCTTAAATTAACCTTTGATATGCATAATTGAAGAGAAAGATTCAGGGTGAAACTCAGGGCATATTCAGTATACAGTTTGGAGGGGATTATATTCCCAACAGATTTAAAAGAGGATTTGCTTAAAAATCAGTTAACTATTTTGGAAAGTTTCTATGAGGCTTTGTGGTCTAGCAGATAATATATGCTTCTCTCAAGATGTTAAAATCAAGTTCGCACTCAGCAGTCTACAATTAAGTATCATAGAACTAGTCTTTGTGGCTTTAGATAAGGGATGCCTTAGGTGGGGAATACCTATATTTGCTATTAGAAATTAGCTGGGTGAAGAAGGCGGTTCTAGTAATTATCATATTTTAATGAATAATCGAGCCAATTTTAATGAATAAGCCAAAATTTTAATGACAGTGAATAAATGGCTAAATTTTTAGTGATTAATGAATACCAGGACCCCCCATCCAGACCCTCATAAATCTAGCTTTGTACGGTCTTTTGTGAAGCTTAGGTAACCAATACATCGTAGGAAGTTTGTCTTGGCCTTCATTGACACAAACAGAAAACTTAACAGGTAAATCGTTTAAGTGGGCATTAACTACAGACACTTCATCAGTATCTGTCTCCAGATAATCCCTGGTACATTCAAGCTCCTGTTTTAAGGTGTTAATGTAGTGAAGCCTACAAACGACAACAACATTGTTTGCGGCTTTGTCTGCCGGAACCAAGACATACTTTCTATGAAATTCTTGGATACCCTGCTTCAAATGTCTAAATGACGATTTGGGTTTAGGAGGTAAAAGATTAGTATTTTGTGAATAAAACTTAATTCGTTTATCCAAGATAGTGAAGATACTTCTTTTCCATTCTTTAAGAGCATTATCTTCAACACCCTCTCGTTTACACCATCGATTACCGAAATCATTTAATGCAGATGCAATCTCCTCTCCACATTTGTCGAAATTAATGGAGCCGCGACGTGAGAAAACCGGTCTTCGGGGTTTCCGACCAGGTGCGACACAAATCGGTCTGTACAGTCACAGGAGCAGGCTAGATACTTGAAATTTTGGCTATGAGTAGAAGAGGAATTGTACTATCCGAGTAGCGAAAACAAAGGCGCTGATCAGCTTCGCAGTTACTGCGAAGCTGATCTGCGCCTTTGTTTTCGCATAGGCAAAAATCCGGTTTTCTCAAGATGCGGCTCAATGTAGGATGGGAATCTATATTTCGGACCTTTAGAAACAATTTTGCGAATTCTAGAATACGAAATTATTTTTAAATTTCCAGTGACTATATGTCCGGCTGGTTGATAAACATATTTTGAATCTTTACAATCTCAAGATTCAAAATATGTAAACCGGACATAAGTTTATTGATAAGACCGTGCATGCAAGGTTTGTAAAATGTTTTCCAACGCTATAATTCTGATTTCTTAACTGGCGTACGCGGGTCAAAGAAATGACCCCCGAATTAATATTAAGACAATCTTATAGTGATCTTAAGCGATATTAAGCATAGTGGGACCCAATAAATTACTACAAACATCAAAACCTGGTTCGTAAATAAAAAATAAAATACTTATCGTTTCTTTAATAATATATGTAAATGTATAAAATTGCCGATGGGTGTCGATAGGTGGAGTATCGAGTCTCTCTGTATTATCATTCATGGGTTTGGTGACACAATCTTCTCAAGTGTAGGGATTTTCATTTGTACAGTACTTCTCTTGTATCTTCTTGTATTAAATTTTGTATATTCTCTTGTGTAACTATAATTTAATGTACTTGGCAAGATGGTGAGAATTTTACAGTGATAAAATTGCTCAGTTGCCTAATGCGGATGTTTTTAGCTCCTAAAATCATATCAGAACAAATCATTTTTGCCTAGCGCACATTGATTCTTTAAACCTAGGTTTGAACTTCAAGCCCGGGTTTGAAAAGTTTAAACCCTGGTTTCAAATTAATTCTGCAAACCGGGTTTTCAACTTTCAAACCGGAGTTTCAACTAGCCAACTGCACATTTATTTTGCATTTGGCTAGTTGAAAACCTAGACTCAGACCTTCAGCTGTTATTTACAATCTCCATGCATGTTTACACAAAAGCATTCCGAATGTGCCATACAGCCTCAGTGCCAAGCGTCTACTTACCGGTCAAAAATAGTTTTACTTTACACATCAAATTTTGAAACCCGAAATTCACTATGAAAAACTAAATTCTGCTCACCCTCACTTCGCATACTGTTCACAGAGATATTTAATTTTATCTCCAGGTGATGTTCCATAAGAAAACTCTCTGATTTCCTGCTTTAAAGCCATAATTTCTGTGAGATTTACACATTCAGCTAGCTAATTGGCTCCCACTTTTGGAGAGCAACGCTAAGCCAGTCAAAAAAAAAGCTCTCCATGCTCACGCGACAAAGCGCGCGCCGTGACGTCAATGCACCTCCATGACGTCAACTAGGTCGAGTTCGGATGCACTCACCACGTGCAATCCTGTTTTATTCAATTGGAAATTGTTTGATCAAATAGAACCATCAAGGTCCGCAACGGAACATAGTGGAGTGGGGTTTCGCAACTACCCAGCAGGCACATGACGTCAGAATGACGTCAGATCAACGTCGGTGCGATCTGACGTCATGTGCCCGCTGGGTAGTTGAAACCCCAGTAACTGCACAGCTGATCAGCGCCTTTGTTTTCACTACACGGATAGTAAAGTTTCTTTTCTACTAGTATACAATATTTCAACCATCTAGCCTTCTTCTGTGGTCGTACAGGCCGATTTATATAGGACCTGGTCGGACCTGGTCGGAAACCCCGGTCCTGTTTTCTTCCGTGTTTTCTCACGTCGCGGTTCAAATATACTCGAGTACACATTTGTAAGACTTGTTGAATAGTGAGTGACCCACGACACGGAAGTATTTCTCCGTTTTTTTCAATATCTGCTTTGATGTAAATGTTTAAATCATTTGCTCTTTATATGTTTAGTATTATGTTTGCGTGTAGTTGGTAACAATCCTGTTTCTGGATTTTAAAACCAATATAAAGATATTTGATTTGATTTGATTTGCATCACTGACAATACACAGTTACATATACACACATGCATATGAATAATGTCGGCTAGCGATTCGGTCTACGGTGCTTCATTATTATCTGCCTCTGATGAGGACTTAGATGGTTTCGCTCAAAGTCTACCCCCAGAGCTGAATACGTATTTGAGGACAAGGCTGGTGGGATATTTATGTGAAGAGGACCGATTCTCTGCTGAAATTCAACAACGCGAACGTGGTCAGCAGCCGTTTTTGGTTTGCTCTCTTGCTCGTCACCCATCAGGTATGCGTTCTTTTTTCTCTATCTAAGCTAGCTGTGTCTCATTTTCGTAACAAAGCTCAACAAGTATTTTGTTTCTTGTAACCGTATTGCTGCCGGTGATATATTGAACACGAACACAGTAACATTCAACAACATACGTAAAGCGACATTACAGTTAAAGTGTTAGTTTAGCAAAGTTGTTAGTTTAGCAAATTCCTACTTTCAGTCGCTTTTCAACTCCTCTTTCGATTAGCGAAAACATTTTTCAAAACATTACAATATCTGATAAATACCTACGACAAAAGAAGTTGAGGTAATTTATACATCTATTTTAAGTCGCTTTTAGCGAGTCTGATATTTTATGACACCCGATCCATGACGTAATACTGGCACACACGGCGTGTCACAAGAAAGTAAATCGGCTAAACTGAAAGACAAATTTATCAGGTATGCACTCATGAAAATAAATAGAAAATATGCAAACGCTGTAAAAATTATCCCATGTCAAACATAAGCAATTTGTGTTGTTAGTTCCGCAAACTCGTTTTCACCTTGCTAAAATCAGTACGTTTAGTTGCTGCGGTTCAAACACAACTAATTGACGTCCCAGACAACAGCTGTGGTCATGTTAGGACAATGCTGCTAGTTTATGGGACTTCTACAAAAATGATGGAATGTCATAAGTGTCGAGACGTGGTGATGAGGGGCGGGAGGCGGGGAAAGCGCAGCCCCGGAGACTGATGGCAATGAGGAACAGCAGCTTGGTCAATTGGAGCTGTTCTAATGTACAACACAATGGGGTAGGGGCTTGAATATCTGCTTATAAGTGTACTAAGATACATTTACAAATTAAATAAAGAGCATAAACCATTATATATATATTATTGTGCATGTGTATACTTAATGCTAAATAAATTTATTTGTATTGTATAAACGTAATTAATTTTGAAAAACAAAAATGACTTGTGCACAATAGGTATGAGTACTTTGATTTGGCCATTTTTAGGTCCCGTCCCCATATGACCTTAGCTGTTGGTGGGACGTTAATCCCCAAATAAACGAAAATATGTTTTTAGAAAACGAGGCTCCTGAATTACTGTTGTTAGTGTCAAAATTAGGGACTGAAAATTGAGATTCAAGCGAACGTTTTAACGTTGTTCTGTCACATGCAATGTAAATTTATGTTTCACGTATGTTCATGTGGAATGTTGGGCGCATCTTTGTAAGTCCCTCTCGGTTTGAAATATCAAACATATCTTCTTAAATGTCAAGAGGTAGTCGTTTACATACAGCAACAAGTAGTGTAACAAAAACTCATCATATTGCCCAGGCACATGCTGATAATATTGTCTTATACGCTCTTTAGACGAAAACAATAATTTACAATTTAGCATAAGGAAAGATGGTGATAAGCATGTGTGTTTCTGGCATGTTCAGAACTCAAAGTCGGCAATACTGTCACACTTTTGAAACTATTGTACCCAAAAGGCGATGCTATCAAAGTTATCTCGTGAAAAACTTCGGTTTCTGAAACGGAATTTTGCGAACGTTGTAATAACGTTAATGGTTCATTGATTTTTTTCTATATCTTATGTGTTATTTGAGAAAGAAAGTACATAATGCACCTCAATATAGCTTCCTTTGACTATTTTATGCACAAAAGGCAGTTTGCAACTCTTCTGTACATGTTTATTTCACTGGCCTAATAGCGTTTGCGGAACACAAGTTTGCGGATCTAACAACAGCTGGTGCCCCTACATTTACGCTTCCAGAATCAAAACGGAAGACGCGAATTCAAAAACCTAATCTGCATGTGAAAGGATATAGATTTGTTGATATGCTCATGCCAAACCATTTCTGATATATGCAGTAGTAATGTCAGGATACGACGACGACGAGAAGTGTTTGCGGAACTAGACATTTTACTGTATCTTTACACAAGTTAGGTACACGAGTATATGTATTTGATAGTTTACATAAATCAATTCAATTCAGTATATTTTGGGTCAATAATGGATTCCGGGTTTAATTTATTTATTTTTCCCGATCTAGTTTTACAATAGCATGTAAATTTCCAATCCGAAAATGAATATATACTTAATATTTAACTGATATACATGTTAGATTGATGTCCTGTATATGGAACATAGCCAAACAGTTTAGCGCCAGATGGGATGCCATAGAAGCTGCCATCCCATCTGGGACTCTTCTGTTTGCATATAGGAATTCCATTGAGGAATGAAAAAAAGAACTATTTTGCCCCTACTCACAAAGTAATTACGCTGGGCGAGTCATGGATACGTCTCTAAAAGGTTATAATTTTCTTTCCAGAAACCTCGCAGAGATCGAAATCCAGAGATAACCGGACTAGATACATCCACGTTAAGAATCTACCCTCTTCTGTCGACGCCGATTTTCTAGAAATTTTCTTCGAAGCCCGCAAGAAGCAAGGAGGAGGACCAGTTAAGAATGTATCACTGGAAAAAGATAAAGGTTACGCCCTGGTTGAATTCGAAGAGGCACAATGTAAGTGTTAAAGTATTAAAGAAATAATAAAAGATACAAGAACAGATACACGAACAGACACAAGTAAATTTCAAATCCCAACCCAGACACCAGACAGGAAGGAGATGACAGCACCAACCATAACAAAAGAAGTTGACGACACGATAGAAGAGTAAGTTAGCTATCTCTTTCCCATCATTCAAAAATACAGAGTTGTCGAACACAGCAGAGAGGATACAGGATTACTCGTTTTCTGTCGCATATGCGAATAAACAAACGCTAGTACATTTGTAAAATTGCACGAGTTCTAGATTTGTATGCTTCTTATGTTCATGATGTAAACTTGTTCATTTTAATCGAGTTAGCACTATTTCACCCGACAACGATATCCCATCTTGAAGGTATTTTGGACATAATCTGTCATATCTTTCTCATGAAAAATGAGGGTTATAATGGGAAGACCAACAATCTGCATAGGCGACAACAAAGACGCAGATCATCTTCGCAGTGACTGCGTAGCTGATCAGCGCGTACAATTTCTCTACTTTCAAAATCCAAAATTTCCAGCCTCTAACCATCTTCTATGACTGTACAGCCTGGTTAGTGTCGGACCTGGTCGGAACCCAAATGGTTGGCATTATCACGCACAGGCTCATTTTTGTCTGTTTCAGCTGTCGACATCGTTATGGAGAAACTGCCAATTAAATTGCTCAACAACACCTTGGATATCAGAAGATACACGCCATTGCTACAGGACAATGAAACTATCCAGAGACTGGAGATTATTGGTCTGCCCGGTGACCTATCGGAAGATTTACGACGTGAATATCTCGGGGGAATGGTCGGTCCATCTACTCATTCTTTTGATTCAAAACCTCAAGGTCAGTATTACTCTGAACCTTGCCGATACATTGTCTGCTTAGTACATGTACCTCAAAATATCTGGTCTGACACAAAACTGAGAATATCAGTCCCGGAACCTGACTATCGGTGCTCTGTGCACATTTCTTTCACCATAGGTTAATACCCAAGAAGCGGTGCAGGGATGTTAATCCAAAATACAAGCAGTTGACCGATCTTTCCATTTAGCCATCTATTATGTTTATATCCCATAGTTCTTTTGTCAGTCAAGTTTAAACTTTAAATTGATGCTTAACCTCCTAGTTAACATTTCTTCAGTAATATCGAGAGAGAACCGCAGCTTCCCCACCTGCGTGCTAAGTTCGCATTACGAAAACTTGCCCATGCAACAAACATATATTTTGAGCTTTTAAAATTTAAATTTTTCAGCTGAAAAATTTTGACATTTTTCTTATTTTTGCTCAAAACATAGATTGTGGGTACACGTTCATAACCGCCTCGCCGAGTTGGTTCTAATGAGTACTCGTCATCTATGTTTTTGAGCAAAATATGAAAGCGCATATACATGTAAGGTGCAAACAGCATAAACATTCAACTGCAAGACATAAAACAATAAGAACCACCACATAAGTATTGCCGTGGAACAATCAGTACTATAAATTACCATCGGGCGTAAACTATTTTTACACGGCCATAACCTCACACTCAGCTTCTGCAGTGTAGTCTTCTGCATGAGGAAGCAGATTTCGTGCCTCTGACTTTCGCTGATGAGATTTTTACCACCGGGCCACCAGAATAAAACTGACCCAAATGCGCTCGTCAGGTTTTAGTTGCCGCTGCATGCATTTTATTTTCGTATACGCAGGAATTTTTTCCCATGACCAAGTGCTACCAATTTATCTACACCACTTACCAAACAGAGAATCCAAGACCTAACTTTTTTTTGAAACATTCAAAATAGCACGTAGTCTATAATTAACAAAAGAATGAACACTTACTAGGGGTAAACATGCTCCGATTGACACATGGTAGTTACATGTGGTACAAAGGGGCGTTGCGTATCAGCTTTACCGTCACCGAAACACGTTGCTTCAGACGAGTTGGCTGTAGGCCGTGGTCGTTAAGCAAGAAAACAAATAAATAAACGAACCCACGAACAAACATTTTATTTACGATTGAATAGTTGGATAAATAAAATTGTCCTGAATGTGCGTCGATAAAATGAAAAATCTTGAGATAATCCCTGACATTTTGTCAATGTATAGTGTATTTACATCTCAAAGTACATTTCATAATAGGCAAGAAATGTCTATTACGGCGAAAATGTTCCATATTATATATTGTCGGCTATATACACGTAGAAGGGAGAAAATTTATAAATTGTCGGTTACATTAAGC
The DNA here is from genome assembly GCA_964017185.1 of Rugalucina vietnamica. Taxonomy (NCBI): domain Eukaryota; kingdom Metazoa; phylum Mollusca; class Bivalvia; order Lucinida; family Lucinidae; genus Rugalucina; species Rugalucina vietnamica. The sequence goes on from OZ024872.1 coordinate 67,365,458, forward strand.
GACCAAACATGTTTCCCTCTCGGGGGGCGGGGGGGGGGGGTAACTACCTATATATGACGTAGTAGGGATGTGCCGCCCGAATAGCCCCCTTTTTCAGCCTCGCCAGATATATGAATAGGTTACCTTTTTCAAGTCAAAATATATGAATAGGTTACCTTTTTAGTAATGATCGTTAAGTGGTTGATCTATTCACTTCAACGAACTAGTTACCATTTGCAGAGTCTACAAGAAGAATGTCACCTATTACACGAGAAGATTTCGGATCCTTTGATGGGAAACCTGTTTACCGGTATAGTGTGCAATCTAATATTTATATTACTTTGCATTTATCATTAGAATACATGTATGTTATGGAATCATCAATTTTTTAGTTTTTTTACCAATAGTCTTTATTTAATTATTGAGACAGGTTTGATGACAGGGACGTAATACAGAAACCTTATAGGTTTCTAGGTTGCACCAGATATGCAGTTTTAAGTAGAAAAAAAAATGTACAGGTTAGCAATGGCCAGGAAATGGTGCAATCACAAAGAAATTCCCACTATAGCGACACTGATTTTATGAGCAAGAACTCTAGAATATACTACTTATACAAACAGATCAAAGCGACGAAAATAGTGTTAGAAATAATTTTAAGAGAGAAGCGAAAACAACAGACCCATCAATTATTTTATTTTCAGATACATATTGAAAAATAAAAACAATATAGAGATTCGGATAACAAACTATGGAGCAAACATCACGAATATCTTCACACCCGATAAGCATGGCCAGATAGATGACATTGTTCTTGGTTATGATACATTTGAAGGTATTTTATTACAAAGCCCATACGTGACGACTTTAGGTCGTGGAAACTGATACTGTCATTATCCGGCATTTAATTTCACACAAATTCATTAACAACCAGCTGGTGCTTTGTGGGCCTTAAACAAAGGACAGTTGCAGAAATTACAAGACATATGAGCCTGTGCGTGAGAAAACCAACAATTTGGGTTCCGACCAGATCCGACACAAACCGGGCTGTACAGTCACAGAAGATTGTTAGAGGCTGGAATTTTCGGATTTAGCAAGTAGAGGAATGGTACTATCCGTGTAGCGAAAACAAAGGCGTTGATTGTCTTCGCAATTACTGCGAAGCTGATATGCCAATGCAGATTTTTGGTTTTCCGATACGCCGGCTAATATCTTATTCATAATACTGGCTTTAATTCTTACATGTTCACTTTGTATATTGTTTCCTGTTGTTTGTATTATTCCTTTTAAAGAAGCATTCTTTTTTACAGAATACAAAACTAACAAAGATAAATACGGCGGTGTACTAGGTCGCTTTGCCAATCGCATAGCTGGTGGCCGTTTCACTTTAGATGGGGTAAAATACCAACTTGAAACGAATCTCGGACCAAACCATCTACATGGTGGACCAATGGGATTTCACAAGGTATTATGATTTTGATTGATTTATTTCGGTATCACAGATTAGCAAAACATACACATACATGTACAATATAAAACAGAACAATGTAGTAAAATGTTATCTTCATACATGGGTGCATGAAAATAATCAATTTTCCATTGTAAAGTTATATGGCTTGCCAATCAATACCAAGGATGACACAAAAAAGAAAGAGTGATCTCTCTTATTTCCATTGTGGTCCTTAAGTGCCGATTTGCAAGTCATAGTGAGGCACTGTTGATAAATATTCAGATAGTCAAACATTATCAAATAAGCATACAAAACACCCAAGTTACATGTTGCAATATACTTATAAAAATATACTATATACTATTAAGAACAAATATATCCTAAAATACCACCTGCGATTACCTAATATGTTAAATAACATTAAATTCATATTAAAACAGAATCTAAAAGATGAGATTTAACTGCTGTTCTAAAAGTCGTTAAGCTATTTACATTTTTAATATTTGATGGAAGAGCATTCCAAAGGGTACAGCCTGTAAAGGCAAATGATTTTTTGCCAAAATTCTTCACTTTGGGAAGAAGGTAACATCCATTTTCTCGAAATCTTGTACTATAGTTACGGATAGACGAGGCGAGGCAAGAGTAAAACGCTCACCCATATATTCAGGTGATGTTCCTGATCTGATCCTAAAAATGTGATTTAAAATCACCTGATCTACCCTTTTGGAGACTGGCAACCATCCTAAAGATTTAAATTCCTCAGACCCTACATGAGACTTTGGATCCAGTTTCAAAACAAATCTAACCATTTTATTTTGAGTAACTTGGAGTCTTTCTCTTAAGAATTTTGATAAACCTGGATACCAAAACGAACAAGCATAGTCAAAGTGACATTGAATAAGTGACATAACTAAAAGTTTTTTAGAATGCAAGTTAAGAAAATTCTGTTTTCTGTATAAAAACTTCAATCGGGCATTTGCCTTCTGAACAATCGATTTAACCATGGTTTCACCACTCAAACACTGTTCTAAAACTGCGCCTAAATATTTCACCTAGACTCAATCTGCGTCCCTTTACATGAGATTCTTAAGTTTGATTGCGACCTTAGTCTAGATTTAGAACCAAACAAAATGGATTCTGTTTTTCCTAGGTGCAACGAGAGTTTATTGTCAACAAGCCATTCACTTATCACCTCCAGTTCATTCTGTAGCAAAGATTCAATTGTTGATATTTTCTTATCCGCAACCAAGATGGCAGAATCATCAGCATATAAAAGAAGCTTGTTATTTATAGCACCTGACATGTCATTGACATGATATATTAAAAATAAAAGAGGTCCAAGGATTGACCCCTGGGGCACACCACATGAAATTGTAGAGCTAGAAGATAAAATTCCAGACACGTCAACAAGTTGCTTACGATCTGACAAATAAGATCTAAACCATCTAATAATGTCTTGATTAAAACCTAGTGCTTCCATTTTCATCAATAAAATACCGTGATCAACGGATGCTACCGGCTTCGTAAATGGTCAACAAAACAGACACGAATTAAGACCAACGCTGCTGAAATTGTTACTGATTTACCTAGTTAGCATATTCTGTCCGATCTTGAAGGTCCAGTAGATGAACCCGCACTGTAAATGCTGCAAAACGAAACTACAATTCACGTAAAGGTGTGGTAATATATAAAACGAAAAGTGAGTTTCTTTAATGGAATCTATATACAGTCAAGGACCAAAAGTATTTCCACAACGTCGGGATTTCCATAGACTTACATGTATTTTCATGTTTGCAAGAAAAATTATCCTGCGTCTTCTGGTCAACGGATTTGCATGATTTTCGTGTAATTTGAAGGTTAAATAAATAAAGCAATAAACAAAGGTGATTTGGCGAAGTTTCAACGTTGCATTTTCTATATATAACAGTTTGAAAGTTTAGGAAATTTTGAAAAAAGTCACTTTCCCATTGACGTCAATGGTGACGTTGCCCAAAAATTGTCAAAATAAATATAATGTGTTGTTTAAAAATTGGTAGCTTTAAAATGCATGCACAGAATTGATTGAAAATATCTTGTTACTTGCTTTATTCGTTCGCCTTTCAAATGACACCAAAATCACGAAAATATGTTGACCGAGAGAGACAGGATAATTTTTCTTGTATACATGAAAATACACGTAAGTCTATGGAGTTTTTGACGTTGTGGAAATACTTTTGGTCCTTGACTGTAGTAATACAAATGATACAGATTATTTTTAAAATCACATTCTTAATTTCACCAGTAGCGGTATAAGCAGTGACCATAAAACACACCTTCTGTTCAAGACGATGGATTTATGAGAAATCAAAAATGAAGTAACGGTTTTGTTGTTTTTTCTTCTTCTCACAACAGAGGCTTTGGGACTCCAGTATAGAAGGAAACAGACTTGTTTTGTCCTATACTAGTATAGATGGTGAAGAAGGCTACCCTGGGACGGTAAAGGCGACTGTATCCTTTAGGCTGACAGACAAGAACAAACTAAGAATTCACTACTCAGCAACTACAACTAAACCAACACTTATCAACCTCGCAAGCTATAACTATTTCAATCTAGCTAGTCAGGTGTGTAGTTTGTCTTTGGATGTTGTTGCTCATATTCAGTTCGATACTGCTTGTTTTTCATCGCTTTATTTTCCTTCTTTGATTAAAAATGATCGCAAGAGACCCGTAGAAGTGTGTTTTTCTTGAACACCAACATAGAGACAAATAAAATATTTAATAAAAAATAAAATTGAAGTCTCGTCAGTGACCCTTTAGATTTGGCAACATGGAGCCAAAGAGAATTACTGAAATTTTGTAACTTTCAACAGGGTTGTCAATACAAAGACTAGCATTATCTAAATGGAGCCAGCTTTAAGTGCAGTAATATATTAAAGAGAAAGGACAAGGACTACACTGTGGTTTCGGCTACTGAAGGACGTTTTACCATGTGTTTCCGCCGAGACGTAAACCGCATTAAAACTACGCCACCAAATGTAAAAAATGTTTATTTCAAGAATGCATGAAAAGGACTGTGTTTTATTATTGCATTTTAGTTACAAAAGTTAATATGTATATCATTGTACATGTACTGTTGAAGGCATCTGGAACATTGAAGGGCCACATCATCCGTTTAGCCGCAGACAAATACCTGCCCATGGATTGGTCGTGTATCCCCATAGGTAATCACGGTCACATTTAAGAAAGTGAAGAATGTATCTTGCAAACATAAATTTCAAAAAAATCTATTCCATGCGTTAGATATTTCACGCATATCCCATTTACACAATTTATACATCTCGCTGTAGTAGTGAAAACTAGTATTGGCCATATTGCGCATATATCACTGAACCCTCATCAGTGACCCTTTATAAAACCGGCGACGGTAGCCAGATAAAATATACTGCAATTTCAAAAAATTTACACAAGGTAAGTCTAAATCAAAGACACGTCAAATAACTAAAACAATGTTTAGAAGATGGCTTTTAGTACTCTGAATATTCTTACTGATCTCAAAGGACCGAAAGAAATAATACAATCTGCACTATGAATGATATAGGGGGTTGTATTAAAGCAGCTTCGGAATTCATTTTCAGGAACAATAAAAGATGTCAGTGGTTCTGTCTTTGACCTCACACAGGACACAGACCTTGGACAAAGATTATTGAATGTTCCCGGTAACAAAGGCTTCGACCACATATACTGCTTGGAAAAGCCAGGTTGGATAAAGCACGCAGCTAGGTAATACATCTTATCTGCTACAATTTCCAAGATCCGTATCTGCTTTGGAAACAAAGCCAATTATCAAGCAAGATATAGAAACGATATTTAAAGAAACGCAATATTAAAAGAAACGGAGTGTCTACTGACAGACGTCAATACAATAAATGCGGTAAATGTGCTATTGACAGAAATGCGGTAAATGTGCTATTAACAGAAATGGGGTAAATGTGCTATTGACAGAAATGTAAAGCCGTTTTGAGAACAGGATTTCCACATGTACGTGCACGATTCGTCATAAAGAGCACAAAAATTACAATTTAGCATTTGATGTTTGTTCTTATAGAGTAAAAGAGTCAACATCGGGAAGGATCCTTGACTTGTATACAACGATGCCAGGAGTGAAACTGTATACGGTACATTACATAGATGGCCAAAACGGAAAGAATGGTGTCACATACAGAAAATACGGTGGTTTCACTCTAGAAGCAACCCATTATCCTGACAGTCCAAACAAGGTAAAGGTACCCACCTCAACTAAAGCATATTTCACAAGAAAACAAAACGGTGTCAAGCGCCTTTTGAATATTCTTTTGGATATTCAATGGGGAAACATTCATGTTTATTCAATTGAACATCTGGTGTAGCGCACGCTGTTTTATTCTGTCTAGTCTTGTCATTTGTACAGGTGCTTCACAAAATTGTTATAGGTAGTCATTTTCTCATAATTATTTACATACCCAAATGTGATTAACGGGGAAGCCATCCGCTTTGTTTCGCAAATATCAAACTTTTTATTGCATGGTACACTACCGCTCGCGTATTTGTACTCATCGTTTACGCGTAACATACGCGCGTAATACGTGCGAATTACGCGCTTAATTTATACGCGTACATGTCCATAACCAATAAGAAATCAATTTCAATTACGCGTACCATGGAAATAATGCGCGTATATTACACACGATATCTTTAGCCAATGAGCGACCAAATCGTTAAGCTAGTCATTACGCGTAATTCAGAGTATAACGCGTATATACGCGTATTGTTCCAACCAATCAGGAGTAAAACAGTCAGACACACACGCGATACGCGTAATAAAACAGCCCATTATGTTAAGATTCCATTAACGCATCAAAATAGAAATGAACGAAGAAATAACATGTCAAAACCTTTCCTCGAGAAATTCTGAATACTTAGATCGGTACTTAGATCGCACAAAGACTAGTGTTTCAATATATTGTGCTTGCGGGATTATTTCGAAGGAGAGCAATTTCAGGGACTGTGTTTAATATATACATGCATATAAATAAGAAAAAGGAATCAAACCTTCCTTCATGAATCAGGAACAGCAGAGTTTGGAACACATTATCCATCGCATAACTGGTTGAAAGTAAAGTCACACAAGTTTCAAAATCACGATATATCAGTATAATCCATTAAACTTGCACTTAATTTTCATAACAATAACAACATCAACCTTTCGATACTATAGCGTGTATACCTATTGTCATTACGCGTATGATACGCGTAATTCGCGTAGGCGTATTGACAATGTGATTGGCTTATCATTTATACGCGTAATGAACAAACCTTACGCGTATTGACGATTTTATGTATGCTTATGAATATTAATGAGATACGATACGCGTATATATGCGCATGTTACGAGTATGTTGCGCGTAAAAAGTCTTACGCACGTAATACGCGCGTATTACGCGTATGATATGCGTAAATGGAATACAAATACGCAAGCGGGAGTGTATGTTTAAACGACTACCATGCTTAAACGGACGAAAAAAATCAAATTAGCTAGATGCCCCCCCCCTCCCCCCCCAATATTTTATAAATAATGTTGAAATTGGACAATAAAATTGTATAAAACTAATGGCAAGTTCTGAATTCTAAATATTGATACTTGATGGGACGTCCAAAATTCCCTGATAAACACGGCCTATATCAGGGATACTTGTATGTATGACTGTATGGGCACTGCACCAGTTACAGTGGCGGATTTAGAGGGGGTTCAAGGGGTTCGCTCGAACCCCCCTCTTGGTCCAAATTATGTTATTTTCATGTGGAATTTCAAGAGATTTTGTGTGAAATTAGGCAAACGAACCCCCCTTTTCTAAGTTATTCCTATGATGTTCACATTCTGGTCGGCCAGTTTACACTATCAAAACCTCCTAAATTTAGTGTGTAATTTGTTATTGTTTGATGTCCTTTTATTACATGTTTTGTGTATTTGGCAATCTGAATAAAGAATTGAATTGAATTGAATTGATAAAATGCACATGTTCATGTTTTCTTGGGACACCACTCTTGATTTCATGCAGTATCTGGACCACCTTAAGTTTCTGGAATATCTCCTTAGGGGTGAACATGAACGGGGTAGGAACGCAGATTTTGATGCCAATTAAAGTATTAAAAATATGTCAATTAATGTCATCAGGTTTTAAAAGCATTGTCAACAGATCATGATATGATATGCAATAGATCTTAGCGAAGTACCTAGAAATGAGCCACCTCATGGGAAAACCAACAATCTGCATAGGCGAAAACAAAGGCGCAGATCAGCTTCGCGGTAACCGTGAAGCTCATCAGCCTCTTTGTTTTTGCTACTCGGATAGTACAATTCCTCTTCTACTTAAATCCGACATTTTAAGCTTCTAGCTTTTTTCTGTGCTTGTACAGCCCGGTTTGTGTGGGACCTGTTCGGAAACCGCATTGTTGGTCTTCAGAACAGTTGCGGGGTATTTAAGGCATAATGGGCATTTGACTGAAATTGCCTTTTACATTACTAGGTTAGATAACAGGGCGTTTATATTTCACCAAAGGATAAGAGTAGTTGCCCTCAAAAACGTAAACAGTGCATTAAAGCTTGATTTCGTTAATTCGCACATTTATTGTCATACGTTAGATGACATCTGCCATCTGTATTCCTACCGCTTTCAAGTTCGACCTCCAGAAGATATTCCAGAAACTTAAGGTGGTCCAGATACAGCATGAAACCAAGAGTTGTCTTCCAAGAAAACATGAACATGTGCATTCAGCCAAATATCCAGTGTGCCATCACGAAAACATGTCCGTGTGAAGTATACCCCCCTGAACCCCACTTTTATATAGAAAAACTGGGGTATGCAGGGTATACTGTTATGTATGACAGTTACTTGTTGAAAGATGTGCATTCAGTACTGGTAAACTTCCCAAGGGAGTATGCCCAGGAAAGTATGATGTTATACATATGATGTTTACTTGTTGTCCTTAGCAATTATTTACTTTTAGTGTCCCAGATATTGGACATAAACAGGTTGTTTACTTCAGAATTTTCTAGAAATTTCAAATTGTTCTTTGACGGAAAAGTCCGGAAAAATCTGGAAGAACCAAAGATGTAGAATCTTCTAGAAAATTTTTTTTTTTTATGTCAAAAGAATATTGTGGAATTTTCTGGAAGGATAATGGCCTCTCTAGAATATTCCAAAACATTAAATTTTGGTAAACAACTTGTTATTTTTAGTATATGATATCATAGAATTTGCTGGAAGAATCCTGAATGTTCCTCAGTGCTATATAAGGGCTACAAATTTTCATAAGGACAATCTTTGGGTACTGTTACTATTAAGAAGTCAAAATCTATCTTATTGGAATTTAAACTTATTCTTGGATTACTTTGTGATATTCGATTCTGGATTGGGACATAGTGCTATTTTGAACTTTAATTCTTGGGATCAGAAACTGATACAGACTTGTGTTAAAAAAATTCTGAGGGACATTCAGACATTCTTTAAGGGAATTAACATCTTGAAAGGTATTGTACATTCATTTTTGTTTGATTGTATATATGCTTTTGATTGTTTCACATGTAATTACTGGTTAAATCACTTCTAAATAGATTTGTTAAATTTTAAACAAAGCTTGTTGCTGGCTAACCAACTTGTTGGTTTCCTTAATCTTCTAGTTACGCCTGGCACGTAACAGAATTGGGGGCTGAGCCGGGATTGAAATTTCTTGTGCACCAAATTTATTTAAAATTCTAAAGTATCTTCACTGTTTGCTGTTTAAATAGCTAAAGCCAGCAAAAAGCAACCATGTCATTCAAACTAAGTGACTTTATTGCTGCGCCTTCTCAGGAGCTGTTAGATAAGGCCAAAAAGAGTGACCTCTTAGACATAGCTGATCATTATGGGTTGTCAAATATCAAGACTTCCATGTTAAAACATGAAATTAAGAACATTTTGATTCAGTTTTTTGTTGACGAAGAAATTTTTGATTCCTCGGCTACTTCTCAGATTCTAGTCACTCAGACTGACTTGCAGTTGAGGGAACTAGAAATCAAAAGACAAATTGAGATGGAAAAACTAAAATTTGAGTATGAAGAAAGAATAAGGTTGGAAACTTTAGAATGGGATGAAAGAATAAGGGCAGAAAAGGCCGAAAGGGAAGAAAGAATAAGATTGGAAACTTTAGAACGGGAAGAAAGAATGCATAAACAAAAGTTAGAAATGGATAAACAAAAGTTAGAAATGGAAGAACGAGAGAAGGAAAAACAAAGAGAATTAGAACGAGAAAAAATTGAGTTAGAAAAAGAAAAATTAGAACGAGAAGAACGGCTCAAAATTGAAAAAGAAAAATTGAGATTTGAATATGAAGAAAAAGAAAGAGAAAGGCTATTTCAGTTAAGAATCAAAGAAATTGAATTTAATGAAAAATCAAAATCAAAATCCTTATCTTCAGACACAAGCAAAATATTTGATGTCACAAAACACATCCGTCTCGTTCCTCCATTTCAAGAAAAAGAGGTTGACAAATATTTCTTACATTTTGAGAAGGTGGCAGTAAACTTGAAATGGCCAAGAGAGCACTGGACCTTGCTTTTGCAAAGTGTTGTAATTGGTAAAGCTCGAGAAATTTACACTCAGCTTTCTCTTGAGCAAAGCTCAGATTATGATACAGTAAAGGAATTTATTCTTAAGGCTTATGAGTTGGTCCCTGAGGCATACAGGCAGAAATTTAGAGACTGTAGAAAAGAACATGACCAGACTCATGTTGAGTTTGCTAGAACAAAAGAGCAACTATTTGATAGATGGTGTTCTTCAAAGAAAGTAGGTTCTGATCATGCAAAGCTAAGGCAGCTCATGCTTGTTGAAGAATTCAAACGGTGCATAAAATCTGATGTTAAGGCTTTCTTGAACGAAAGAGAAGTTGAAAACTTGGAAACAGCAGCACGTTTAGCTGATGACTATGCTTTGACTCATAAGGCTTCATTTGTCAACAAGCCATATCCTAGGAAACCATATAACCCTCAATCAAAGCAAATTACCCCTCAGTCAAAACCATATTCCCCTCAGTCCGGTCCCAAAGCCAATCCCAGTAATCCAACTGACAATTCCAGTCCAAAACCCAAATTTTCTAGTGAAAACAAAGGACAAAATCCCTTATCCCAGCCAATTTGTAATTATTGTAAGAAAACTGGCCACATTATTTCTGAATGTTTGGCACTGAAACGAAAGAAAGAAAGAGAAAATCTAGATAGTGCTAAACCGACAGGTCTCACCTCCTTAAAGGCTAAACCGCAGTCTTGTATCCAGGAAGAAAACCCTATACTGACCAGAACTTGTAAAGAGTCAGTCTCTGAGGATTCTATTATGGAGATTTATGAACCATTCTTATCAGATGGTTTTGTGTCACTTAACAGTGACTCTGCCCAGTCTACCCCTATCAAAATCTTACGAGATACCGGAGCTTCTCAATCCCTTATCTTGGCAGATACCTTGCCATTTTCCGAGAAGTCTTCTTCTGGGACAAGTGTCCTTATCCAGGGCGTAGAGTGTGGATTTGTTAATGTACCGCTCCATAATATCTATTTGTCCTCAGACTTAGTTAAAGGTCCCGTGGCTGTAGGTATTAGACCTTCCTTACCCTTTAAAGGTATTCATTTGCTGTTAGGCAATGATTTGGCAGGAGATAAGGTTGTGGTAAACCCACTTTTGACCAGCACACCATGTGTTGATCAACCGCCTGATCCCATTGAGCAGGAAATTCCTGACCTTTACCCTTCTTGTGCTGTTACTAGGGCAATGGCAAAGAAAGCCAAATTATATGATGGGATGCAGGACATAAATTTAACTGACACTTTGATAGGTCAGTCCTTTAATAAAGAGATTTCAACATCTCTTTCCCCTAGTCAGTCTGATATTCAGACTGACCCTAGCAATCCAAGGTCGGGGTCAGAAAATGACCTTTCACCTTCCAACTCAAATGACCAAGGTCATGACCAGCTGTCAAGGTCACAGCTTTGTAAAGAACAACACAGTGATTCTGAGATCTCGCCTTTATTTGAAAGGGCTTTAGATGAAAAAGAAATATCCCAGGTCCCTGTTTGCTATTATGTCAAAAATGGCATATTAATGCGAAAATGGCGTCCTCCAGATGTCTCCGCAGAAGATGAGTGGACTGTTAACCACCAAATTGTGGTTCCTAGGGTTTATCGCCCTGAAATCTTAAACTTGGCTCATGAAACACCCATGTCAGGCCATTTAGGTGTAAATAAGACCTATCACAAGATCCTTAATCATTTCTACTGGCCAGGAATAAAATCTGATGTATCTCAACACTGCAAATCCTGCCACACTTGTCAGATGGTAGGAAAACCCAATCAGACTATTCCTAAAGCTCAGTTACAGCCCATTCCTGCCTTTGATGAACCTTTCAGCAGAGTGATTATTGATTGTGTAGGTCCCTTACCCAAAACAAAGAAAGGTTGTGAATATCTTCTGACCATAATGTGTGCTTCAACTCGCTTTCCTGAAGCTATCCCACTCAGAAATATCAAGGCTAAAACAATAGTTAATGCACTTGTGAAGTTCTTCACATTTGCAGGCCTCCCAAAATCTATCCAGTCAGATCAGGGCTCAAATTTTATGTCAGGAATTTTTCAGCAAGTTATGTACGAACTTGGAATTAAGCAATACAAGTCATCGGCTTACCACCCTGAAAGCCAAGGTGCCTTAGAAAGATTCCATCAAACTTTGAAAAACATGATCAGATCTTACTGCTTTGACACTGAAAAAGATTGGGATGAAGGCATACACTTGCTTCTATTTGCTGTAAGAGAATCTGTACAAGAGTCTCTGGGGTTCAGCCCATTTGAGCTTGTTTTTGGGCACACTGTACGTGGACCGTTAAAACTTCTAAAAGAGAAATTTCTCTCAGATGATGACAGTTCTTTGAACTTACTTCAGTATGTGTCTGATTTCAAAAACAGACTATCAAAGGCCTGTGATGCAGCTCAGTCCAATCTCAAATCTGCTCAAAGCAAAATGAAGATTCGTTATGATGAAAATGCTAAAGACAGAAATTTTGAACCTGGAGACAAGGTACTTGCTCTCTTGCCCATTCCTGGCAGACCTTTACAAGCTAGATATTATGGCCCGTATACTGTTGATAAAAAGTTAAGTGACGTGAATTACATTGTTAACACTCCTGGGAGGCGCAAGCAAAAACAGCTGTGTCACATTAATATGCTCAAGAAGTATATTGATAGGGATAGTTCTGTTATTTCATCAGTAAATATAGTTAATTCTGTCCCTCATGAACAAAATCAAATGGACTCTGAGGACTTCAACTTGGAGAAATCTGATCCCTCGTCATCGAAACTCCAGAATTCTGACATACTACAGAATCTTGATCAGAAACTGTCTCACCTTGATTCAGACAAAAGACTTGAACTGAAACAGTTAGTTCTCGAATATGAGCACTTATTTCCAGACATTCCATCCAGAACTGACAAAATCTATCATGATGTTGACATTATTGAAGGTTCAAAACCTGTAAAGCAACATCCTTACAGAATGAACCCTGTAAAACAGCAATATTTCAGGGAAGAAGTTCAATATTTGCTGGACAATGATTTCATTGAACCCAGCCAAAGTGAATGGAGTTCTCCTTGTATTCTTGTACCAAAGCCAGACGGGACATTTAGAATGTGCACAGACTATCGAAAAGTCAATTCTGTCACTAAAACAGACACTTTTCCCATCCCACGAATCGATGACTGCATTGATAATATTGGACATGCCAAGTATGTTACAAAGTTCGATCTGCTAAAGGGATTTTGGCAGATACCCCTCACGGACAGAGCAAAGGAGATCTCGGCATTTGTTACACCAGATGGACTGTACCAGTATAAAGTCATGCCATTTGGAATGAAGAACTCGCCTGCGACTTTTCAGCGGCTGGTCAACAGTTTGATTTCCAATCTGGATGGCTGCAAAGCCTATATCGACGACGCTATTATCTTCAGTGAGGAGTGGCAACAACACTTGCAGACAATTAGAACATTCTTTGACCGGCTAAGTGATGCTAAACTAACTGTGAACTTGGCAAAAAGTGAATTTTGCCATGCAAACTTGACATTTCTTGGACACATTGTAGGTCAAGGTCAGGTAAAACCTGTAGAAGCTAAAGTTGAGGCTATCTCAGATTTTCCTGTACCTACTAGCAAAAGACAACTGATGCGCTTTCTGGGTATGGCTGGATATTACAGGAAATTCTGCAACAACTTCTCGGCTATAGCTGAGCCTCTGACAAACTTGCTTGGTAAGAAGGCCAAGTATGTTTGGACGGATGACTGCCAGAAGTCATTTGATAAGCTCAAGGCCATACTTAGAAGTGCTCCGGTTCTCTTAGCACCAAGTTTTGACAAAGAGTTCAAGTTGGCTGTAGATGCCAGTGATGTTGGTGCAGGCAGTGTATTGTTGCAAGAAGATGACAATGGTGTTGACCATCCTGTTTGTTATTTTTCCAAAAAGTTTAACAAGCATCAGAGAAATTACTCTACCATAGAGAAAGAATGCCTATCTCTAATCCTTGCACTTCAGCACTTTGAAGTTTACTTAGCTTCTTCACATGCACCAATTGTTGTCTTCAGTGACCACAATCCACTGACTTTCATACATAAAATGAAAAACAAGAACCAGCGTTTACTCAGGTGGAGTCTCATGTTGCAAGAGCACAATCTTGACATCAGACATATCCGAGGAAGAGATAATATCATTCCAGACACCCTAAGTAGAGCTTAAATGCCTCTACAATGCTGATGTCCAGCTTTGTGCTGTTGTATTTGATTAGTTTTGCACAAATTTTGCTAAACATATTGTATACAATTATCCAGTATTGCAAAAGAAAGCTTTATTTTATAAAACTTTCTTTTCTTTGAAGAGGGGAAGTGTTATGTATGACAGTTACTTGTTGAAAGATGTGCATTCAGTACTGGTAAACTTCCCAAGGGAGTATGACCAGGAAAGTATGATGTTATACATATGATGTTTACTTGTTGTCCTTAGCAATTATTTACTTTTAGTGTCCCAGATATTGGACATAAACAGGTTGTTTACTTCAGAATTTTCTAGAAATTTCAAATTGTTCTTTGACGGAAAAGTCCGGAAAAATCTGGAAGAACCAAAGATGTAGAATCTTCTAGAAAAATCTTTTTTTTATGTCAAAAGAATATTGAGGAATTTTCTGGAAGGATAATGGCCTCTCTAGAATATTACAAAACATTAAATTTTGGTAAACAACTTGTTATTTTTAGTATATGATATCATAGAATTTGCTGGAAGAATCCTGAATGTTCCTCAGTGCTATATAAGGGCTACAAATTTTCATAAGGACAATCTTTGGGTACTGTTACTATTAAGAAGTCAAAATCTATCTTATTGGAATTTAAACTTATTCTTGGATTACTTTGTGATATTCGATTCTGGATTGGGACATAGTGCTATTTTGAACTTTAATTCTTGGGATCAGAAACTGATACAGACTTGTGTTAAAAAATTCTGAGGGACATTCAGACATTCTTTAAGGGAATTAACATCTTGAAAGGTATTGTACATTCATTTTTGTTTGATTGTATATATGCTTTTGATTGTTTCACATGTAATTACTGGTTAAATCACTTCTAAATAGATTTGTTAAATTTTAAACAAAGCTTGTTGCTGGCTAACCAACTTGTTGGTTTCCTTAATCTTCTAGTTACGCCTGGCACGTAACAATACCTATTTTTCTTATTTTTGCTCCAAAACATAGATTGTGGGTACTCGTTAGAACCGCCTCGGCAACCGCCTCGCCGAGGCGGTTCTAACGTGTACCCACAATCTATGTTTTGAGCAAAAATAAGAAAAATATCAAATTTTTTCCAGTGAAAATTTTCATTTTTACAACTAAAAAATTTTCTGTACATTTACATGGGCGTGTTTTCGTAATGGCCTTAAATAGTCCAGGTGATATAATTCATTGAGAGCGTTGACTGTAGTTTTAAACTTAACCCCGCAACTATTCTTAATATATGAGCCACCTCGTGGGAAAACCAACAATGTGGTTTTCGAACAGGTCCGACACAAACCGGCCTGTACAAGCACAGAAAAGAGCTAGAAGCTTGAAATTTCGGATTAAAGTAGAATAGGGATTGTACTATCCGAGTAGCGAAAACAAAGGCGCTGATCAGCTTCGCGGTTACCGCGAAGCTGATCTGCGTCTTTGTTTTCGCATATGCAGATTGTTGGTTTTCCCATGGGGCGGCTCATATATCTAGGTATTTTGCTAAGATCTATTGCATATTATATCATGATCTGTTGACAATGCTTTGAAAACCTGATTCCATTAACTGACACAATATTTTAATACTTAAGATGATATCAAAAATTGATCATCTGCTGCCTCGTTTTTGATTCATCAGGATTTTTATCATGATTTATTTGTTTGTTCTTGATGATTCACCGACTAGTCAGAGATTCACCACGAGGACCGTAGAACTAGCTAAATGTTATGAACCACCTGCAGAAGCTGAGGGTGAGGTTATGGTCATGTAAAATCGATTTAAGCCCGCCAGGAATTTTATATTACTGATCGTTCCAAGGCGATACTTCTGTGGTGGTTCTTTGTGTTATATGTCTTGGTGTATAAATTTGTTTTGCTGTTGACGCCTTGTGTATGATTTCATATTTTTAGTTAAGTTTTGGTAACTGAATGGCCACCTATTAGGAAAATAGCTGCTCATTCGGCTTACGATATGTTTTCATGGTATAAGTACCTGAGTGTTAACTTAATTTTTTGCGACCTCGGTTTTTGGAGTGGGAATCTTTTTCTGATTGCGCCTTTTCCTGATCTTTGCTAATTGTACCTTTCCACATACTGTATGAAACTAAGAGTAGGGTCCCAAGAAAATACGACCATGTGCATTTTATAAGGATATTGGACACCCTATCACGTCACAAGACTTGCCGTTAGTTTTATACAATTATATTGTCCAAGTTTTATCATAATAATATATGTTGGCGAAACTGGCCAGTTTAGATTTTTCCTCCGTTTAATTATGGTGATCGTTTAAACATACAATGCAATAAAACGTGACATTTGCGAAAATAAGCGGATGGCTGCCCCGTTTAATCACATTGGGGTACGTAAATAATTGAGAAAAATCGCTTCCTATAAAAATTGTGAAGCACCTGTATAAGTATTACATGTAACAGTAACGGCATATAACAGCTGTAGCCTGCCAAGTACATTTGATGCCATTTTTCTCTTGACAAAATGTTTTCATGTTTCTTCGGGCAAAATTCGGTTTTGTCAACTTTGCTGGTTATCTTCTCTACATACGAGCTTCAGGACAGGTTCTCACTTTTCATCAGGAAAACATGTCCGTGAAATGTATACCCCCTTATACCCCACTTTTATATAGCAAAACTGGGGTATGCAGGGGTATACCTATTTTTCTTATTTTTGCTCCAAAACATAGATTATGGGTACTCGTTAGAACCGCCTCGCCGAGGCGGTTCTAACGTGTATCCACAATCTATGCTTTGAGCAAAAATAAGAAAAATATCAAGATTTTTCAGCTGAAAATTTTCAATTTTTAAAACAAAAAAAAATATCTGATTATTGCACGGGCAAGTTTTCGTAATGGGATAGTCAGGTAAAGGACCTTGTCGCCAGCGATCAGGTGTATGGTAAAAGTTATAGCCAAATATGTGATTAAAGTCCGCAAGTGCGTAGCAGTCAAAATACAAGACCGTTTGGAAGACAAGACTTTACAACTTTCTGATGTCCAAATTTCTTAAAATGTGTCATATGCTTTGTTGTTGACACTGATCAAAACACAATTTCCGAAACGTTTTGTTCATTATAATTTATATTTTATGATTATATATATTTCAGCCTTCCTTCCCATCACCCGTTGTGCGACCTGGCGAAGAATATCGACATAAGACAGTTCTCAAATTCAGTGTGGATAGTTAGACTAAAATGGATTTGGCTTCTGTCGGTAACACTGAGAATCAACTGGACATGCAGTGGTGCAGTGCGTCGAAGATCATTATTGCTCTATTCCTTTAAGAAAGTATACCATTTGCAGGACATTCATGGGAATGAACAAAAATGACAATGATCATATGAACAATATTCGTCTTGTATTATATGCAAAACCATGAAACTAATGCCAATGTAAGCAATTATGCAGATGATGATCAGAAATTTATCGACTCAGTATATGAAGGTAGGTAGTTGTTAAGTTCATAATAAAACGCTACTTTGTCTTGAAACTTTCGAAACAATTTTCCTTTGAACTTCAAGTAATTTTATTACTGATCGTTCCAAGGCGATACTTATTGTTTTATGTCTTGGTGTTAAAAATGTTTGTGCTGTTAGCGCCTTATGTATGTTTTCATATTTTTAGTTAAGCTTAGGTAACTGAGTGACCACCTAATGTGAAAATAGCTGCTCATTCGGCTTACGATATGTTTTCCTTGTATAAGTACCTGGGGTTAGTAACTCGTAAGGTCCCCTTCTTACGACATACTTACGACGATCTTAAGATGACCGCCTTAGAATTTACGCCATTACTATTCCAGCAACTCTAAACTATCGTAACGTTTTTTAAATGAAAGGCGCCACTTTGTAACATAATACGATGCT
This sequence comes from Rugalucina vietnamica, assembly GCA_964017185.1. Classification (NCBI taxonomy): domain Eukaryota; kingdom Metazoa; phylum Mollusca; class Bivalvia; order Lucinida; family Lucinidae; genus Rugalucina; species Rugalucina vietnamica. The sequence goes on from OZ024872.1 coordinate 67,383,591, forward strand.
AAGGTGGCTTGAGTTGACCGTAAAGTTATGATGCTGTTAAGTTGTCACCGTAATTTAAGGTCCTTTTCAGTTATTCGACATAATCCCTAAGAGATACTCAAGTTGGTCGTAAGATGATCTTAAGCTTTAGATGGCTTTGAGTTACTAACCCCTGATTGTTAGTTTAGTTTTTTTCCCACCTCGGTTTTTGGAGAGGAATTCTCTTTCTGATTGCGCCTTTTCCTGATCGTTGCCTACTTGGACCTTTTTCAAGCCGAATTTCTGTATTTCCACCTGATGTATGTCAATGGCCTTGATGGTATGATTTGCGTTTTCCGTGGTCATTGTTCATGTTCATTTCTTTTGACTAAATCGGATGAAATATTTACTGACACATTGAGTATACTTATTGTGCCACTCTAAATATATGTTTAGTACAGTTATTCTTGGATATTATCCGCTGGTGGGAATGAACCCAGACCTAGTTGGTGAATTCGGTTACGTGTCATGGTAATTACATGTAATAGAAATAATGCGTTTCTTCATTCACTTATCCATACATAACGTTATGAAATGGAACCACTTTAGATACATTATAAATGTTAGATACAACACTATTCTAATGCTGCTATCCAGTCATTTCATAGCGACAGTGAAATCAGGAACAAAATTTCAAAGTTACTGGGCGGTATGTAAGTTATCAAAACAATGGCGGACCGCAAATCCGCAAATACGACATATTTTTTAAAGATGCGGAATTTGATCGCACTGTTTCTGTTCAATAAAGTATGCGAAGGTACATTTTTTGTCATTATTGAAAACAATTGAGTCCATTATGTTTTGAAATTACGTTATTTTTTAGTTCATGTACGATGCAGTATTCTACTGCGGACCTAGAACTTGGTTTGATCACAGAGGACGTTATATGATCCACATTATGAGAAAACAAACAATGTGGTTTTCGAACAGGTTCGATACAAAATGTACAAGCACAAAATATGGCTAGAAGCTTGAAATGTAATGTATAAGCACAGAAGATAGCTAGAAGCTTAAAGTTTGGGTTCAGATAGTAGAGGAATTGTTCTATCCATTTACAGTAGCGAAATCAAAGGCGCTGATCAGCTTCGCAATTTTGGATTTAGCAGCTGGTGTTGTGCCTTGTGGCGGCCCTAACAAGTCTCCCCGTACATCATCCATAGTGCAGGTTATATTTTCTCTTTGATCCTTTGAGATCAGCGAGGATATTCTGAGAAATCAGAAATTTATCGGTTAAGATTTTTTTTCTAACCAATGTTTATCATATTTGGTCCCATTTAGACAATACTAGTATGTATATCGACTACCCTGTTGAAATATGCAAAATTTCAGTAATTCTCTTTTGCTCCATGTGGCCAAGTCTAAAGGGTCACTGACGAGACTTTAATAGTCGAAACCGCGGTATGGCCCATCCACTTTCTCATTTATGTGTTCACTGCTCTTAAAGGATCTCAGTTTTAATTTTTATTTCCTTTTACTGCAGCCGGTGTTGTGCCGTGTGGCAGCCCTAAAATGTCTCCCCGTACATCATCAATAGTGCAAGGTATATTTTCTCTTTGATCCTTTGAGATCAGCGAGGATATTCTATTCTGAGAAATCAGAAATTTATTATCGGTTAAGAGTTATTTTCTAATCAATGTTTATCATAGTTGGTCCCATTTAGACAATACTAGTATGTATATCGACTACCCTGTTGAAATATGCAAAATTTTAGTAATTCTCTTTTGCTCCATGTGGCCAAATCTAAAGGGTCACTGACGAGACTTTAATAGTCGAAACCGCGGTATGGCCCATCCACTTTCTCGTTTATGTGTTCACTGTTCTTAAAGGATCTCAGTTTTAATTTCTATTAGATAGTAGAGGAATTGTACTATCCTTGTAGCGAAAACAAACTGCGAAGCTGATCTGCGCTATTGGTCTCGCATATGCTTATTGTTGGTTTTCTCTTCATGGTGTAATATATTAATATATTAGCCTGTCGATATGGTTTGACTCCATTGTCATTAAAACAGATTCTGCACATTTTATTGGTTCAAAAGCTCCACGAAGAATATGTTCATTTGTACAATATATGTATCTCGCCGACTCAAAATAAATCTAGTCATGTCAAGTATTATTTTTATTTTGTTTTCAAACTGCACTGTCAATGTTTCCAGCTATTGTTTGTTGGCCGTAAGAAATGTCGTCTTCGTTATCGAAGATAGTCACATAGCCATTAAATTATAAGAATCCAAGATATAAACGTGTAGAAGGCTGGTGGTCTAAGTCTATTTCCCGTACTCCGTTGATGTTTGTAAATATAGTGGTCAGTGCAGACTCGAACCTCTGACGGTGACACACGGCTGTAGTAGGACAATGTGATATTCTTTGGGGTGAGGAGTGTAGTTAGCCGCCCGTTTCTCTCCTCAAATTCTGTGTGGTTCAGTTGAATCTGTCGGCAGTACAGAAGGGGCGATAATGCCTGAAACTTCTGATCATACACCTTGTGAATATCGTTTGCCGAGAACAAGACCGTGTAATTATGGACCGTTGCCGCTAAGTCGGTAAAGTGTGGAATTGAGCGATCAAGGGGACCGTTGAACTCTTTCCAAAAACGAGCGCTCGATGTCAGCTTCACTGAGTAGGTGATGCGTTTCATTTTCATATTGGCCATTGTTTTGTTTTCAAGATGATTGAGGAACGGTTTTATCGTTGCTTTAGAATCGTGTCCAGGGAACGAACGTATTACGACAAGAGATAAGAAGTAATCTTTCGGATCCGCTTTGCATTCAAACAGCCCGATGAATTCGACAAATATGTTCTCCGTTATTGCACGTAGGATACTCTTTAAGGTGGTGTGGTACTTTGAAATCTGTTTTCGATCAAGGGATACCAGGTCGCCCGTCTGAGGTACCAATTTTATTGTTAGAAGTACTGGCATTCCGTATATTTTCTTAAGGGGCTGAACACATTGACAACCGACCATGAATTCCCCTGCTGGACAATAGACCCGTCTGCAGTAATGCTGAAAGTAAGACGAACTGAGTATAAGTCAAAAATGGTCGCAAAACAGATATTTCCACTCCTTTTATTTTAAGACCGTACTTATATATACTCAGTAGCTCTGTTTAAGAGCCAACGACTGAGCGGACTGAAAATTGTTGACTGTGGCGCAAGGTCATGACTCAACATACAAGTATTCATATCATGCACCGCGTTCATATGATTATGTATTATGACTGAATATCTGAAGTCGACATTTATTCCAACCCACATATTTTTTAGAGAAAGGTTCACGTAAACATGCTATTAAAAACTCGTTATTGGAGCAGTTTTCAATTACCTTTTTGCATCATCGTCGTAATACTTACAAGATAAACATCAAGCAGTTCATCGCAGCGACACTTGTCATGCCTTTCTTCTGTGTTCCGACTGTTATCACCTGCGTCAAGAGCAGTATAATCCATCAGTGCTGTCATTCCTCCATGTGCAACCTTTCCCGTTTCTTCCTTGTAGCCGCATTGTTCATTACTGCTTCGGGTTTTATGTATGTACTGATTTCGACAGACAAAAAGGTAATAGAGTATATTCGGAAATGGGTAAGGTCTTCCTAGAATGTCTGCAATAATCACTGGACTGTAAATATTTTGAATTGCTCTTTCCAACATCGGGTCGTCTATTATAATATGGGTATCTGGGTGCTTACACGGAAAGAATATATTCTTTCGCAGACACTGTTTCTCCTCGTGTGGAAATGGTGGCGTATATACAATATTCCCATTTTGAGCAATGAAGCTCAATACGTCCGTATAAGTTTTTGGATATGGTGTTCTCGCAGTAGTGTAACTAGAGCGATTTAAGAAATATGAAATGTCGTGTTGGAATTTAGCTATCGGCGTCCAGGACAAAAGGTCTTTATCGTCGTTATTACAGCTTGCGCAGTGGGCGTTCCAATAGATTCGTCCGGTGAACGAGGACGTCACTGGGAACATGAATTGACTACACTGAAAAAAAGTTATAAGAGGCCACCTCATATTTTTTCTTCTAGTTCAGAAAGTAAAATACGATCAATTAAAATTCATGATCATATGAATAAACCAATGTCTAACAGTGGCTCTGTGAGTTTCTGCATTCCAAAATGCGTGATACTTCTCACACAGACGAAGCATGTGTAAAGGTACCCTATTTCAAAAAGTCACACTTTATTTGACATCAAATTAAATGTCATATTATGACGTTGTGTTTTTACATTTTAATTTATTTGAAAGTGCTACTGACTGCCATGATGCAAGATAAAATTAAGTCAAAAGTGTTGCTGCAATAAGAATCTTCGTTTCTGTTTTGTACATGCAAGAAGACAACAACCTGAATAACAGGAATTCAGCTTTTGTATGCAATTTGCATACCAACTTTGTTCTTCTCCAGTTGCGTTATTATCAGCAGCACGGCATTGAAATTTTCAGCGATTATTTAGGTCAAATACTAGACTCTGATAAACTTTGAAAATTAAAAAAATCGTCCACAAATTTTGTTATTTTGTTCGTTAAAGATTGGCATTGAAACCGGAAGTGTGGGGCAGCCTTGACCTGTTGGTCCTCGAAAATGGTCTAAAACAGTTCAGTCGAGTTATATCTCTCATTTCCAGGCCTCATCAAGTGAATTTAACAGGGGTCAACATGTTTAAGAGGCACATTTATGAATTTTCCAAAACATTTCAAAATTGGCGATTTTTAAAAATGCATAAAAATTCTACCAGTAGAGAAAATTCGAATGTTTGATGTTTTTCCGAGCCGTAACGACCCCTTTGATGACACCCGTTCCTTATTTCAATAAATGGTGTGCTGTATCTAATTTTTTATTTAAAAATATTGATTTTTGCATTTTTACTCCAAAAACGCCTTTAGTAAAAGAAAATTATTTCATAACACTTTGGAACTTTACTTACTTGAGAGACACGTCTTTTGGCAAAAAATCGTGCAATTTTGAACATGGCTTAGAAACAAAAAATGAGTTTGAAAAGTGGCCTCTTATAACTTTTTTTCAGTGTATGATAAGCCATAGGACTTTCACACATGCTTACTTTTTGGTCACTGAATTTGTTCATGAAGCATTTCGTTATCATGAAATAGCTGTCAATATCAAGATCACCCTGTATCTCGGGTGTATCTTTGTTTTCATAGCTAAGCCACGAAGCTTTGATGCACTCGCTGTACACACTGGCTATATTGCCATCCGTATTCGGATTGTCGTAATCCATAACCGGATTACTGCCATTTGTATCCGCATTAGCGTCAACATTACCCGGATAGTCGTCACCCATATCCGCATTAGCGTCAACAGTATCCGCATCGGCATCTCTCGTATTCGCATTGTTGTCACTCGTATCTGCATTGGCGTCACCCGCAACATCTTCATCAAGCTTTGACAAACAACAATTTCCATCTTCGCGACAACGTTTCGTTTCACATGTACACGGTAGGCAACATGTTCCTACGCTTTTATGCACTTCTTCAATTCGATAAGTTTCAGTATCAATCGCTTTAGGCAATGTTTTCAACACGTCAGAGGCATTTGTTATTCCTTCGTCTGTACAGATCGGTTGTTCTGGACAAAACAGAGCTTGTAGTTTTGCAGCATAGTCAATAAAATCATCACTAGTATTTCTCAATTTCACAACAAATTCCAATATGGTCTCAAAGCTTTCATTATCAGAATGACCCTGCTGCGTCAGAACTTTTATGACAGTAAATAAGTAAAAATGAATTATTATTTTCGTAATGTACATCATTTTCACTGTAACACACAGTTTAAACTATTGTGTTTTTCTAACATACTATCTTCAGTTCTGAACATCTACAATTTGAAAATAATTTCTACTTTAACAGAGAATTTTCGACTCGATTCGCTGTTTTCGTGTCACGTTGGGTTCGTTAATTACATATCTCAGTGATCCTTAGCGGGGAGAGACGCATTGTGACAAAAGACACAATTCCCCATTTAGTTCCAAAGATAAGTCAGTATGTAACAACAGTGTTGTCAGTGTTTTGTTTGCTCAAAACATGATTTTAACGCCCAAGAGGGTGGTTCCTGTTGGTCCGGCAGATGTTGTTTGCTCTGCAAATTTGACTGATACCATGAAACACAATCGTAGTTGTAGACATTTGCTTTGTAGTCGACTTTGTTATAACATACTTTTTAATCTAAATTTGAAATCTAAAGCTGTAAAAATTGCTGACTACCCTGTATGTTTGATAATGTATTGTGCTAATTATGACTTTGTAGCCATGGCCACACATAATAAGCATAATCTGACGTTCATATTCCTCCATCTCCCGTTGTTATACATATTAATTTGATAGTATCAAATCGCGTGTGGCTGCAGAAAACAGAAAACTAAATCATAATTATTATAATAATGTCAACTTTTTATATATTTTACTTTTTTTAGATTCCACCAAGATGTTTTATGTTCATGCAATCTTCCAAATCAATCTCTAAAACCCAGAATTATTTGTTTCAGGACTGATATTTGTTCCAACTTCTCAACGTAAGTATTAACTTGTACAGTCCGAACACATACACTGATGCATGAAGATAACACATCAATCTTTACATTAAATGATCGTGTTTACGTCCTTTTCAAGATTATTTCAGCTCATTTGAGACGGGCCAGTCAGTAAGTGGGCGAAAACGGGAGATCCCAGAGAAAAAAACACACCCGCAAGCAGAACTTGGTTTGTCTTGCATGTAGCCAGTGCGGGGCTTGAACCCACACCGCACAGCGGTGGGATGATCGAGTGATTAAAAAACAGCGCCACAGGGCCGCGCATTAAATAATTAATGGTGTAATATATACATTTATTGAAGGTATAAGTGGGCAATGATCAAGAAATGGTGCAATCAGACATAAATTCCCACTCCAAAAAATCCGAGGTAGGAAAACACATTAAACAGTCAGGTACTTGTAATAAAAAAAAAACATATCATAAAAATAAAATAAAATATAATAAAACTGAGACCCTTTAAGAGAAGTCATTTGAAACTTATTTTGGAGGACTGACACATCAGGTACAACCGACCACTTCAGCATGGTAGAAAGACTTGTACACAAACGTCTGATATAGAGATATATTGGAATCTCTTTCGTAAAACAAGAGCAAGCTGCTATAACAAGAGCACAGGAAATTTCGGTAACTGGACCGTAAAAAGAGATGACGTTGCAGCTGATATTAAGCTTGAATTTGCATAAGATATAGAGGATATTTACTTTTTTGAGGTGAATACCAAATATATTTCATCGAGTGAGTTGAAAACATCAAAATTTAGATGTTTTCAAGTCACGAGATGAAATATATTTGGTATTTAAATTACCGATAAAAAGTAAATTTTCTATTTTATTTTATACAATACACGGGCATTTTCCTATTCACAAAGCAGGCGGTGAAAATGCAAAAACCTAAAAATTTTGAAAACACAAATAATTTTGGTACCACATTGTTCCTAACGCTCTAACTAAGAAAATGAATACCCACACTTTATGTTTTCGTTCGTAAATAACGGAGTTATAGGCATTTGAATTTCTGAAGTGAGGCACATTTAATGACGTCAAGTGAATGAAAACGTCAGAAGTAATCCAAACTCTACAGTGAAAATATCGGCTGATATCAATCACTAGTGAAAATATCAATATCAATTCTGCAGTGAAAATATCACTTTTATCCATTTTTTCAACCTCGTCTTTGGAGTGGGAATTAATTTCTGATTGTGCCATTTCCCGATCATTGCCTGCGTAAACCTTCGGGTAATATATGTATTACACCATTAATCATTTAATGTACAGAATGATGTGTTATCTTCATGCATCAGTGTATGTGTTCGGACTGTAATAGTTAATACTTACTTTGAGAAGTTGGAACAAATATCAGTCCTGAAACAAATAATTCTGGGTTTTAGAGATTGATTTGGAAGATTGCATGAACATAAAACATCTTGGCGGAATCTAAAAAAAATAACAAAATAAAATAAAAATAACAAGAAAAACTATAACATGTGCTACATGTTATATACGGCCTTGTTTCATTTTATTTAATGCTAATATTGAGTGGCCGATCAAACATGCCTTTTCATGCATTTACGTTTGAAAAAATGGATTGTACTCGAAGCCGCCATGCTTCTCGATATACTCTCGACATAATCTCGACATGTTGTAGCAATGTAACATTTGTAACAAAACATATGAAACATAATGTAACGTATGTGACATAATACAACACATATAACATTGTACTACATAACATAATATGCACGCCATGCAACATATGTAATATATATATGTACGTATGTTACGTACATTACAAACGTAACATATAACGTATTATATGTAATGTATGCAACATTACAAAACATATGTAACATAGCATGGTACAAAGTTAATCATATGTTACATACTGTAAAAGGTGTAACATAACGCAGTGTATGTAACACATTTGTGCGTGTAAGATTTAAAGAGTAAACATACTTTCTGAAGTGTTTGAAGAAAAGACGTCTTTAATATCAGGTTTCCATTGATTTTGAAATGACCTCACGATTTTTACAATTTATTTTCATTATCTATACTAGCTATTTTTATCGTTGTCGACGAATCGTATGATATATTCTCGACATTGCGCATAGTTAATCAATGTAAATATCATGCAACATATGTTACATATGTTACATACGTAACATATATAACGTAACATATGTAACATATGCAACATTACAAAACATATATAACATAGCATGTAACAAAGTTTATCATATGTTACATAGTGTAAAATATGTAACATAACGCAATGTATGTAACATATTTGTGCGTGTAAGAGCTTTAGGAGTAAACATAATTTTGCAAAAATAAACATTAGATAGCCCTCCCCCAAATAAATTAACATAGCTAGCTATTTATGGCATAATGGTGTAAACAATTAATTCAATATTAAAACAATACATGTTTCACTTATATATATGCACTCTCTCATGCTCTCATTCACATATGTGGTGTCGTTGCATCTTAAGAATTTTCATACATTCTGAAATAGCGTAGCTCATCAAAGATACACACAAAACAGACAGTGTTGTTATAGTCAGATCTATGATATCTTGATAAATCTCAGTATTGAATACATTATAAACGGAAGTAACGTATGTGACATAACGTGTGTGACATAAGTTATGTAATGTATGTAACATAATGTATCAAAACGCAACATATGTAAAACATGAATGGATCAGCACCCGTTATGCAACATAGCGTTATGTTTGTAGCAAAACACGTAACATAATGCATCTTATATAACGCATGTACCATAACGTTACAGATGTAAAATAAAATTACATATGTAACATAATATATGCAACATAACATAACGCCACATATGTGAAATAAAATGTCACAGAACACAGTGCATGTAACTGAACATAACATAGCATTTAATATGATACATACATAATGTATTTCTTATACCAACGTACAACAATACAGACACGACTACCTGGAAGAGTCACATTCAACAGTGCCACCAAGCAGTCACAATCAAACGGACTACCAGACAAAGTCACAATCAAAATGACTACAAGGTAGAGCGTTAACGTTGTCAGCAGTTTGTGTGTGTTTTATACATTGTATTTTTTCTGTGACAGTGTGTTTACCCTTCATTTTCAATAAGTTTATGTTGAATAGACACAGAATGGTTCAATAGTAGCATGTATTGACTCTTTGTACGTATAACTGTTGGTTAATAATTCAAAAAATGATAATTGATCTGTCGTAAATGCTCATCACAGAAATAAGGCTAAACTGTACTATATGAATTATAAGTTTACGCTGAGTTGGTTATGTGAATATCTAAATGCCCAGTCTGCACATCGAAAATGAAGTTTCTGAATTTACAGTGCCAATCCCACATTAATGTCAGGTTGAGCGCAATAAATAGTAGTGGGCAAGTTAATCGTCAGGACGACAGAAACGCATGCAACACGGACTGTAGAGTTGTTTCATTGTTGTCATAAAAATAACCATAAACTCTTGGGTACAAAACCCTATTAGTACCATGACGCATGTAGGTCAGCGGTTAATAGCGGTCAACTTTAATTTTCATGCGTTCTAACATTTTCAACAATCAATGACTTTAGAGACATCATTCGAAACTGGGCGTGATTTGTTATTTTGGATTTGGCCTCTATTAACTGTCACACCATTTCTCAAACACGGAGTAAGGCAACCGTTAGAAAGACAATGTTAAGAGCTTTTTGTTTGTTCAGTGCATGTCTGTTTATTTAGTCACTCACATGTAACTGTATGAACGTAGCTATATGGAGTACAATAATACACACTTGTGCATTTATTTGATTTGATACCAAACGCAACAGCTATGGTTATGTCGGGACTGGGTCACCATTTCTGAATTACAACAACAAAATGCCCGCAATATACGTGTTTAGGCGTCAAGAATCTCGTCTTTTTCTTACGACCTTATGGTCAATGAAGATGTAATATTTATTTAATTATAGCTAAAAAGACCCCATTTGCGGTTCCATGGGCGATGCCGCATATTTCGGTCAACGTTTGGCGATTCATGACTTATTCATTATTATTTATTTAATTCAATTTTTTTGTATTCAGAAATCTTAACCTTAGGACGAAGTGACTCATACTAACTGATGTATTTTACCCTATTTAAGACCTTAGTTATGGTGTTCTGGAAGGGTCAAAATGGCATAACGTACAGATGTAACATAATATTACATATGTAACCTAACATTATATATGCAACATAACATAACGCCACATATGTGAAATAACATGTCACATACACAGTGCATGTAACTGAACATAACATAGTATTTAATATGATACATACATAATGTATTTCTTATACCAACGTACAACAATACAGACACGACTACCTGGAGAGTCACACTCAACAGTGCCACCAAGCAGTCACAATCAAACGGACTACCAGACAAAATCACAATCTATGACGGTGTGCCGGCATTCTAGGGGTTAACCTCTATCTTAAAATAGGGGCGAACCTCTAAATACAGTATGTGGGTGCACCCCTATATTTGCGGGTGCATGTCTATTTCGAAATAGGCATGGACAGATCGGTTTACCACTTCGGTCAATTGACCCTTCCAGTACACCATACTTGGTGATGTATTTTACCCAAATTGCTAGGAAGACAATCTATTTTTGGAATATTGGATTTGCCCATTCTATTGACTTACAGGTATAATAAGAACACAAACTAAATTACATATAGTTCTACATACTAAATGCTAGATTTTTTTCACAAGTTGTCTTTGAAAAGACATTTTCTCGTGATTGGAGATTAATGAACATGAGTTATAAAATAGAAAGCAACGGAAGCATGCGGAAGCATTTGTTTACACCCCTGTGCAGCAAATGGAACAACCCTTCATTGATAATTGGTAATAAGTGTGCTGGAAGTTTGGATTAGTCTATTATAGTGAATAACACGTTTTACAGGTATGTCAAGTGAATAAAACAATTAATCATTCAATTTCTACATTCTAAGTACTAGATTTTGTTCATTATAATTTCAAAATGACCAATTTGGACCTTCCTTGTAAAATTTATTATACACAGTTATGAAACAGAAAGCAGTGAATCATGTTCATTCTTTTCTTTACACCCCGTTTCGATTGAAGGCAATGTTGTAACGGTCTCACATGGACCAGCCCATATTGATTTAATGTCAACCAAAGTAATAAAACTAGTTGCTTTGACACTATATTCTATGTAGCAATGCTTTGATAATAGAATACGTTTCATCCTAATACAATGATTATTAGGAAACAGCATGAATAACTCCTAAAATATGATCACTAAATATAAATCTATGAATGAAACTGCTTCATGAAAGGACGCCATTATAAAATTAATGGAACTGCTTCCTGACTTATGACGTATTTCGAAGTTGGTAGTCCAAGGGTGATTCAGGTACTTCTTAACCAAATTTCGAAAAGCAAAAACTCACTGTATAGACAAATGAGTACCTTTTAATTTTTACAGAGACCACATAATATCAAAACATCAGCTTTTGAAACTCGTCAAAATTCAATAAATACACTTTTTTGCAATAATTCAGAAGTGAGCACACCCACTTCGGAATAGTCCATTTCAAAACTGGTTTTAAGTATAGGCCTATAAAGGTATTAACTCAAGAATAACTAGAAAGAGATTCTTGTTTCAATAATACACTAAGGCCGTAGATAAAAATAAGTTATTGTTACAGTAATAATCATTAAGTTTTCTGTTTTCTGTAGAGACACGCGATTGGATACTATCAAGTTTATAATTGAGCCGACCCCATGGGAAAACAAACAATCTGCATAGGCGAAAACAAAGGCGCAGATCAGCTTCGCAGTTAACGATCAGCGCCTTTGTTTTCGCTACTCGGATTGTACAATTCCTCCTCTACTTAACTCCAAAATTTCAAACTTCTAGCTATTTTCTGTGTTTGTACAGGCCGGTTTGTGTCAGACCTGTTCGGAAACCACATTGTTGGTTTTCCCACGAGGCGGCTCAATTATAATCTGTATAACTACGTGAGACGGACAAATATGAACGGCACGAATAGGTGTATTCCTCTTTAAAAAAATAGTTGACCTTTATTTTTTTTTCATGCATGTCCGAGTTATGCCCCTTTTCTGAGTTATGTTTCTTTGAAAACAAAATTTGAAAATTTTGTGTGCATGATATCTCAAAAAGTATATTAGCTAGGGTAACTGATTGAGGCCAAGAGTAGACGATCTGGTCAAGTTTTGAGAACTTTACCTTAAATTTTGGCAATATAGCTATTACCAGACACTGTCAGGTAGTTCAAGTCCGTAAGTGCAAGTGTAACCGGTCGACATGTTGGTCGTTACCTCAGTGGCAGAGTACTCGAACGCTAAGCGAGAGGCCCTTGGTTCGAGTCCCTGTCGGGTCACTATTTTCCGCCCCTGTGGCATTTGGTGGCTCAGAGTGGGTCCGTGATCGGGCTGCGAGCAGGAAAAATGGGATCGTCACGTCGGTTTCGGCATGGTTCCGAGTAGATTCGGGGATGTTTAGTCTAATTGACAGTGTAATAGAATCGAACGGACACGTGGTCACCATGGTGGAATTTCGGCGACACGTTCAAATAGATTATTATTTCTCTATTGTTTTCTTGTAAGCAGAGAATTTACGGAACAGTTAAGCATACACACGACAAAGCTCATATGAACAATAATGAACAATATATGTAATTTACAAAATTTATTATGGCAGAAAAGACATGAAACTATTTTAAGCAAATATGATGACATTTATCATGTCGACCCGTTAGGCTAATAATTAATTGCTATTTCAATGGTGCACTTATTTCAATGCCACAATCATAATATTTCACATGTTTTGTGCATGCAATGCTATTCTTTTAAAATGTTTTCCTCTGGGGAGAATGTTCATTAGATATAGTAAAAGTAATGTGATTGGTTTATCTAAATTTCTTTCAAACATATTTTTGAGGAGATCAATTGGTACCACTTTAGATATTATAGTTGGTAGATGCAACACTATTCTAACTGCGGTCCTTCTTTTGCTATCCAATCATCTCACTGCGAAAATGAAATCAGGAACTAAATTCCCACGATACCATGGTGTGAGCAGTCGAAACATCAGCGGACTCCCACTACGACAGTTTCTAACGATGCGTAATTTGATCGGACTGTTTCTATTCAATATAGTATGCGAAGGTACGCTTTTGTCTTAATACAAAACCAGTTGTGTGCGTGTGTGTGTGTGTGTGTGTGTGTGTGTGTGTGTGTGTGTGTGTGTGTGTGTGTGTGTGTGTGTGTGTGTGTGTGTGTGTGTGTGTGTGACTTGGTTTGCTTTGTTTGCTTTGTTTAAAACTTTTTACACTTTTAGTCTGTTTAATAAGCCTTGAGGAGGCAGTGTTATTGTGTCCCCACAACTTAGTTTGAGCACATAGGACATTCCCATTCCAGTATAAGCCATCCGATATGACGTGGTACCCCTGTTATAGAAACCGATTCTGCAAATCATTCGGTCCAAAAGGTCCATGAAGCAATACGTTCATTGTGATGTATCTCGCCGACTCAAAATAAATCTTGACTTCTCTAAAGCATTAAATGTTTTGTTTTCAAACTGCCACCGTCAATTCTTCCAACTATTGTTTGTTGGACGTTAGAAATGTCGTCTTCATTATTGAACTCGATAGTCATCTGGCCTAAAATCATTAGAATCAAAGATATTAACGCTTAGAAGGCAGACTGAATCTGTTTCCCGTACTTCGTTGATCTTTGTCAATACATGTATAGTAGTCAGCGGAGAATCGAACCTTTGTCGGTGATACACGATTATAGTTGGACGGTGTTGTTCCGTTGGGTGTAGTTAGCCGCTTATCTCTCGCCTCGAACTCCGTGTCGTTTAGCTGAATCTGTCGGCAGTACAGAAAGCGTTAAACCGTGTAATTATGTACCGTTGCTTCTAAGTCGGCAAACACGTTCCAAAACCGAATGCACGACGTCAGCCTAACTGAGTAGGTGATGCGTTTTATCCTCATATCTGTCCAGATAATCGAGGAGCGGCTTTATCGTTTCTTTCGAGTCGTGTCCAACGAAGGAACATAGTACGATCAGAGGCAAGAAGTAAGCTTTGCATTCAAACAGTCCGATGAAGTCGACAAAGAGGTTTTCTGTAATTGCCCGCAAAATCGTGCTTAAAGCCTCGATATGTTTTTTTTTAATTGTTTCTGATGGAGGTTCATCAGGTTGCCAAAATGCGGCACGAGATTTACAGTAAGAAAGTAAGAAGGACCGGCATTCCGTATATCTTCTTAAAGGACAGAACGTACTGACAGTCGAACATGAATTACCCCGCTGGACAGTAGACGCGTCTGCAATAATGCTGAAAATTGGACGAACAATGTATTAGTCATGAAATAGTCGCAAAACAGATACATCAGGAAACATGTCCGTGCATGAATACCCCACTGAATCCCACTTTTATATAGTAAAAATGGGGTGCGCAAGGGTATTCCTATCTTTTTCTTATTTTTTCTCCAAAACATAGATTGTGGTTACTCGTTAGAACTATTTTGTGTCAACCCATAGGTTTCTCAGACGACGGTTCATGTTAACATGTTATTGTAAAAACCTTTACTGGAGCATTTGAGCAGAGGTTCTTTTTGTTTATTTTATTTAATACTTACAAGATAAATATCATACAGTTAATCGAAGTGACACTTGTCGTGTCTTTCTTCTGAGTTCCGCATGCTATATCATTTCTCAAGAGTATTGTAGTCCAGCAGCAGTGTCAGCCCTACATGTGAAACATTTGTAAACGCATTGTTCATTACTGCCTCGGGTTATATGTATGTACTGACTGCGACATTCACGTTCGAGCTCAATATGTTTTAAGCATGCTTTTTTCTATAAAGCTCGGCCCGTCTTGGACGAATAAGTTCATCACGCGTTATAGATATCTTGAATACGGTTTGAACGCGTTTGGTGTACGTTTTAGGCACGTCAGTGTACGCTACATACGCGTTCCGATTTTACGAGATATAGGTTAAGACGCTTACCAAACGCTTAAGATGCTCCAATCATGTATGAAAAATGTGTTGAACGTTTGATTCGCGCCTTCAGCGTGTGCGTAACGTGTCTGGGAGTAACATAAACGTGCTCAAACATTGTAAGCGTTCGGAGATATTTATACGTCTGGTACTCACCTGAGTCACACGCTAATGCGTGACTGCTAATTAAAATTTAAGAAGAAAATTAATTTGTATACGTCCAAACACTTCATCGTGTTGAGATTTTTCATACGAGCGGTGCGCGTATGTCTTATACGCTGATGAATGACTGCACTTTTACTTGTCGACATTTGCAACGCATTTCCTCTCGCATATTAAATTCAAATGTTATCTACTTTTATGTCTTGGGTTACTTCAATACTTAGAATTTTATTTATATTCTGCTATACAAATGTTGGCCTTTGCCTGCGGTTTTAATGCGTGGTTTGTAGTCAAGTTTGTTTTGGGAAAAGTACGCAATTTTTCATCTTAAGCTATGTTCTCATTGTCCCGGTTTAGCTCCGGGATGAACCGTGACGAACCGGGATAGAACCGTAGCGCTACCGTGGCAAACCAGGAAGAACCGGGGTAAACCGGGCAAACCGGGGAGCCTTCACGGTTGTATCAATATGTTTAATACGACCGGGGCGAACCGAAGAGATGTCAAAAACCGGGTAAAACCGGAGCGGCACCGTGATAGCACCGGGACTCGACCGTGATAAACCGGGATGATCCGGCGCAAACCGTGGGTAACCGGGACGGCATCGGGGTGAACCTGGACGGCACTGGGATTAACAGGGACTCCATCGGGGTGAACCGGGACGCCACCCGAGAAACCGGCTTTAAAAATTGACCATGGTTAACCCCGGTTTGCCCCGGTGGCGTCCCGGTTCACCGTGGTTTCCCGATTCATCCCGTTGGCGTCCCGGTTCACCCCGGTTGCTAACATTTTCAATACCGGCAAACACCGGGGCATAACCGTCGCGGGGCCGGCAGTCAACGGGACGCCACCGGGGTGAACCGGGACGGCACTGGGGTGATCCGGGACGCTACCGGGATGAACCGTAGTAAAACCGGGGCACACCGGCTTGCACCGTGACGATACCGTGGTAGAACCAGGACCAAGACCGGGACTACACCGGGGTAACACCGTGACTGTGAGACTACGATCAATTTAGGTAGGAACAGTTCGTATACCGGCTTGTCTTCACCGGGGCACACCGGGGTAGAACCGGGACAGTGAGAGCGGGGCTTTAAATTGATATCTAATAAAAATAATTGTTAGATCCTTTGGAAGCAGTAAAGCATTCAAAGCGAGAAGATGGGCCATATTGTACAATTTCGGGTAATGAACCTTCATCAGTGACCCTTTACAAAACTGGCAGCGAAAGCCAGACATTTTGCTGCAATTTCAAGAATTTACATCTGTGTAGTCTAAATCAAAGACTCATATTCCAAAAGGGGCCAAATAATCTAAATACTGTTAAGATGTTAAAGCTGTAAAAGTCGCAGCTGGCTATTCCGTATGGTTGATAACGTATTATATAAATTATTCCTTTGTCACCATTGCCACACATATTATCTGCTTCATAAGAGCCGCGACGCGAGAAAAGATGTCTTCGGGGTTTCCGACCAGGTGCGACACAAACCGCGCTTTACAGTCACGGAAGCAGGCTAGAAGCTAGAATGCGCTGATCAGCTTCGCATTTACTGCGAAGCTGGAAATAGCGGGAACTTTGACCTTTGGTCCAGCAAATCTCTTCTTAAAGCCCAACCTGCGGGTACTGCTCGTTGGTAAAACACTGCTGTTGCCCCCGGCAGTCTGCTATCGTTTCATTTCACGACCCTTTTTGCCTATATAAAGCAAACCCCGGGTATTTCCCCCGCACTGCCGTTGCAAAACTGTGGTCAAAGCCCCGCTTATTTCCACGGCTATTCGCCGCCCTCCCCGGGACTGGGGGGAGTGGTTACAACTGACTAGTGCATGAGATTAGTGGTATCCAATCGCGTGTCGCAGCAGAAAACAGGAAACAAAATGAAGGTAATTATGCAAACGTTTCGCTGAATCCGCCACGAGATTTATCTTAATGCAATCTTTCGAATGAATGTTTAATATTTATACACAGCATTGTTGGTTTCAGGGTTGATATTTGTTCCAACTTCGCAACGTAAGTATCAACTTGTGCACTTAGTTAAAAATCGGGGCTATGCGCAAAAGGTAGTCGAAAAGCTTACAAAATAGTCCCATGATACACTATAGTAATAAGAGTGACGTAAGAGATTCACCTTGGAATCTGAATGGCAAGTCCGTCCCTATTGGTTAAAATGTATTTATTTCATTCATATGCATGGTACATTTGTATCGTCACTCCTATGTTGATTTAGCATCTTTCAACGGGTTAGTCGATACAAGGACTAGTATAATCCAAATGGAACGTTGGTTGGGAAACGAATTTAAACCGATAATTCTCTGATTTCTCAGAATTCACTTTATTCCCAAAATTATGCACGGTTTGCAGCTCACTTCGAACAGGCTCACTGCGCTGCATTGTTAGACGTATTTTTCTTAAACTATCCTGTTTCATTTCCAGATTTGACAAACCGAAGCCAAGCATGTGATTCTAAACATTTCCAGGAGTGTTCACAAATTCGGCAAAATACCTCAACTGACTTTTGCAGGTACTAAAATGTTTCATTATAAGAGAATGCAAAGTACTGAACTGCCTCTAATGAGGACTTATTATCATAAGACGCCATTGCAATAAACGGCGATGACGATCAGCAAAATACTGATGGTTTTGAGAATTTGGATATATATTTTACACTTCAACACATAGTATACCTTTTCAAGTTTAGAGCAACACGAAAATATAATGATGTCGTTCTGAATAGTACTTAAAAGCCATTATTAGAGCAAAACGCTCTGTACTTAATCCCAAACTGTATGTCTCTACGTCTGATCTAAGCGGGACCTGCCTGAAACAATATTAAAACTGGAGAAAAGCGAACTTGTTTCTGTTAGGTAGAATGACCCTGCTCACCTGAGGTTTGTCAAGATGAAAGTTTTAGGTTTTGTGGGGGAAGAGTAAATTGTACCAGACCAGAATATGACGCTGTTGAATCAAGTGAACATAACCAGTAATTACATTTCTGTTGTTGTAGGAATTTTGAACGATGTGTCTTGAAGAAATGCAACGTAAATAAGGAAACGTGTAACAGCTTCGAATTACCGAGAACATACATCGCATACCATCTGAACGGCGCTACCATTAATATGGACGGTGTGCTGGATGACCAGGCCTGGCAGGACGTTCCATGGACAGATAGCTTTGTAGGTATGTACACATCCTTGGATACATGATAACAAAATATTATGGTTTGATCCTTTGGAAGCAGTAAAACATTCAAAAGATTTTGCATTACGAATCGTAAATGCCATTAGCCGGCTTGTTTGTTTTTCAATATAAAATTTGTCGCCAATTATATATTGCTGCTAAATGCATGTTAACCATAAAGGAGCTGCATGCACGTATATCAAGGCGTCGGTGTATTCGGTAATATTGTTTTCGTATTTAATATCATATTTTGATTTTAAGTTTTGGTACTACATATAATTGTGTTATTGTTCCTATGCTTGGCCATAAGTTATAACTTGTTTACACAGAATGATATGGTTGATATAAATGTGGTAGACACTTGACCAAATCCAATGCAAAGACATTTGAGTGCAGCATAATATTATTTTCCAGATGTTCGTGGGTTTGATTACCCAAAGCCATATTTTGATACAAAGGTGAAAGTTCGTTGGGATGACAGCAAGTTATACGTAGCTGCTAGAATGGAAGAGACTGATTTCTGGGGAACGTTTACCAAAGACGAAAGTTTAGGTAACACGCTTTTATTCGACGAAGTCGTATAAGATCATTTTGTGACCCACATTTTAACTTGTATGGAAGAAACTGATTGTCATGGAATCATCTTTGATCCATATACACATTATTTTCCGATGTAAATTATGTTTTCTTTTCTTTTTTATTACATTCATATTTTATCTTCATATCTACGCTGAAATATTGATAATAACTATCACTTAAAACGGAAGGCACGGGAACAATTAACTGTGTCGGTGCTCTTGAAAATCTGTTTTACGTGACGTAAAAAATATTCCATACAAAAAATTATGAATGAATCGACGAACTATTTTCTGTTGCGAAACTTTAAATGCGGTTTAAGAATGAAATGTAATTCTGCCTCAGTGGCTAGCCTGTTGTCCTGTTGTATATTAGCACAACAGGTACGAGATGATATTCTCAAACGATCCTATTGGTTGGGTAAACAATAAGCTGGTGATTTGCCGTACCAATATCAGGGGAAAATTAAACTCATTATTTATTCCGTACCGGCTATTTAGGCTATTAGAACTGTTGGAAAAACTGACTACCAACCAATCAATTGCTATTTATAGATACATGCAGTAATGGTCAAATGTATAAATCGATCAGATAAATCATATATGCAATCAATGGATTGTATTTTGCATCATTGCAATCTCTTTGATTTAATGTCTAAATTTATATGCATACAAATAATGCAGCAATTTTTGCTTTAAAAGTGCATTTTATACTCAGAAACGTCTTGCAGACGACAATTCTTACACTGCGTATAGTACACAACTGTTACAAGAAATATCTTTAAAAAAAGATATACGACGAAGGCGAAGACGTAATATTCCCATCGGTGTTCCGTTAGACCTCTCCCATACAGAAGTGGGGCAAGGTCACGAAGTATATCGGAATGCAGGTTAGCCAGCTGATCTAGATTATTTGAAGGTGTTGTGTGGGGAAAATGAAGAATGTGTTTAAAACAAGTACATTTCACCAACTACAGAAGGTGGACCACTTTTGGAAATAAAAAGTAAAACTGGGCCCCTTTAAGAGCAGGGAAAACATTAATGAGAAAGTGGATGGGCCACGCCCCATAGATTTCAATGTATTTTCATGTTCACTAGAACCAAAATTTCTTTTATAAGGTTTGGAAGATAAAATTCAGCTTTTATCATGTTTGTTGCATTCATCAGCTCATACATGTAAGTTGTAACTAAACCAATACCCACCATCTCAGACGAAAAAAGGTGTAAATTTGTAAAATTTGTGGAAGGTTATGTTAACCGTTAACATAAACCAAATAAAACATTTTCGGTTTTTGAAGTATTTTATACACACTGTTGGTGATTTGTCTTATTTAATTTTAAAAAAATCAGTGCTAACATAAGTCGCCAACAGTTACTACCGGCCTGGGATCAGACCGGCAACCTCCTGATTATAAAGCGATTCCGCTAACAATTAGGCCACATCAGGAGTTATTCTGTATAGGCCTATGTGTAAAAAGTTACTATATAACTGTTATAGAAAGTAACTGAGATTCGGATATTTTAACTGCAATGGGTTATGCTGTTTAATTTTATAAGGTAAAGATGTTCGGAACCAAAATATCCAACTATTCCAATGGTCAGGCAATGGGCGCAAAACACATGTATATGGTTGCCCGAGTGAACAAAGAGCTTTGCCTCACAAAAGCGATACATTTCGTAAAAGTTTTGTGCAGAGAATTCGTTCATGGTAACTTATTTTCTCTTGGTATACCGGCTGCTATATCAAGCCTTTTTGCAAATGTAAAAGTAAGCGGTTTTCAAGAACTTGCTCAATCAGAAAAGAAAACCCTGTTCTTGAAACCCGAATACACGTACAAACGTAAAAGCGATTGCGTCCCGCCGCCCTCAACAGATTCTATGACGCGGGGCTCCTATCACTCAAGTTGTTGTCGATGCGTTGCAATAATCGTGTTTTTCTGTCTTTTTTAATGTTTAACGTCCATAAAAACAGCTTAGGTCATAAACTCGGTGAAAAGTCTCATCTGAAAAAAAAAAGAAAAAAAGAGAGAAGCCGGGGATTAAAAGCGCGACGCTTTATTTACAAATCGAGTAAGAGAGGTGAAAGTTTTCAAGCAAAATAATTTAAAATCTTACTATTTTATAATAATCGCTCTAAATCATTATATAATGGCACAAATGACATACATGAGATGAAATCTTGTGGATCAAGTTTTTTTTAATATGCCTTTTCAATGCAAAATTCTTTTATAAATTTCATTTTGTCCATAAAAACTTGATGTGCTCACCGTGTTTCAAAAATTTTGCAGGTCCTTTTAGGACAAACTGAGACCAAGATATTGACAGTAAAAAAACCCTATCGTCCACCAAGCAAAAATTTTCTGCAAGAAAAAAAAAATTATCAGAGGCGAAGTATTTGACTTTAATTATATTGTACATGAATTTGATGAAATATAAATGTTTTAGACCCATTGTACAATTTTTCAATCATGAAATCATCGTCTTCCCTTCGTCGTATATCTTTTTTTAAAGATATTTCTTGTTATAGTATTAAATTATGTCAAAACTTCCTAAACAAAATACACTACGAATACAATGATACAAGCCGCTCAATGCATTTACCTTGTATAGTGCAAATACTTTGCCGTTTGACCTCACGTGATGAAGTTTTGTAAACACTTGAAAAGGGGCCCCTTTTTGTCTTACACGTTTTCCCAGTACCATGTGGTTATATTCTGTTTACCATCATTGAGTGTCTTTATTGAAAGCATATTCATTTAAGCAGTCCGATCAACAAATGCATATTAATGTCAGAGGCTAATCGGCACGGTCAAAGTATTTGCAATATATATGACTTAAACAATATTGGCGTTAAGTGTGTAAAGAAATATAAAAATGGTCTTGCCACCGCCAGTCTGACCGCAAATGATGGCATCATTGGTCAGTTTCGATACATGACGTGGACAACATTTTCCGTGTCACATCAATACGTACAGCTTACTTCTTGAGTGTTAAGTTATCTGCATTGGAAACAACCTCTTATTTGCAAAACGTATTTATATTGTGTAAGCTAATTGCCAAAATCTATTTCAGTGTATTTGGAAAATTCGTTTGAGGTAAGGTATCGCATACAGTTCTATTTTATAAAGGTACAAGTAGGCAATGATCAGGAAATGGCGCAATCAGAAATAAATTCCCACCCATAAACCGAGGCGTGGGAAAGACATATTCTATCTAAAAGAATGCGACGTAAATCTATTTATCATTTAGGGATTACTCAAACTAATGATACTCATGCTTTATTGTTTAAACACCATAATCTTTCCATTTTACGTCACGTGTTGAATTATAAGCAGAGGGGTATTTTCTTTCTTAAGATGTTTTCTAGTGTCAAGTAATGCACTTGGGCATGTTTATTTTGATTGATTGATTGGGGTTTAACGTCCCACCAACAGCTAAGGTCATATGGAGACGGGTCCTCGGTTTATAGTCCCATCCGACGGACTGAAGAAGCCCGGGATCGAACCTGCGACCCCTGGTTTACAAGGCGAGTGACATAACCACTGCACCACGGAGGCTTCTTTGGGCATGTTTAGGTTAGAATTACTGCAATGGTTTTTTCGAAGCCATATTCGCTAGAAGCATTGTAACCAATCAATGCTTATCAAAGAAGGGAATAATAAATAAAATATGAAAGGTTTGATCCTTTGGAAGCAGTACAATATTCAAAGGGAGAAAGTATGGACTATATTGCAACCTGCATGGTCAAATAAAACAATATTAAAATTTTAAATGTTTGTTGAATTCTTTCTTTCGTTTTGGTATGATTTTGCTTTTTCACAAATATACTAAATATAATTGTCATTTTATAGGTATTTATTGTCCCCGATGGATCTATGCACAAGTAAGTATGCTATAATAACTTCCCTTTTTACAAAACAGTTCTTAAGATTCATGAACATTTAAATGATGACTTTCGCTTCCGTAAACTCGGATCATTGTTCCAGTAAGCGAAGACAGTTGCCAATACTTTCCTATAAACGTTTTTACCAAACAAGTGACATTTTATGTAAATGATGTATTTGTTTTTACACCAATACCCAATATATAGTCTCGATAATAATTATCCTAGGAACACCGTGTGTTGAGTACTTAAAATAAAAAGGTACAAATAGGCAAAGATCAGGAAAAGGCGCAATCAGAAAGAGATTCCCACTCCAAAAACCGAGGTGGGAAAAAACCAAACTAACAATCAGGCACTTATACCATGAAACTTATCGTAAGCCGAATGAGCAGCTATTTTCCCAATAGGTGGCCACTCAGTTACCTTAACTTAATTAAAAATATGAAAACATACATAAGGCGCCAACACCAAGACATAAAACAAAAAGAACCACCACAGAAGTATCGCCTTGGAACGATCAGTAACACAAAGTTACTGGCGGGCTTAAACCGATTTTACAGGACCCTAACCTCGCCCTCAGCTTCTGCAGTGGTTCATTTATACACAAATATAAACAAGAAATAAGGTAAATCAAGTCAAGAAAATGCATATTATATGTACCAACATGAAACATGTATAACGGAAAGCAGGGTGAGCAGCTATTGAAGTAAGGTGGTCACAGTGCTAGCCTGGACAGAACAAGTAAAATGCAGAGGGCTAAGTGAACAGCCAAATTATATTCGGGTGGCCACAAAGTCATGCAACATGAAACTTATAATTAGAATAAATTGGATAAATGTGATCCACAACAGCAGTACCGCCTTGGAACCGTCAGTTATAAATAACTGGGGGCTTAAACCGGTTTTACAGGATCCTAACCTCACCCTCAGCTTCTGCAGTGGTTCATAACATTTAGTAAGTTCTTCGGCCTCGTGGTGAATCTCTAACTAGTCAATGAATCATCAAGAACAAACAAATAAATCATGATAAACATCCTGATGAATCAAAAACAAGGACTCACAGATTGAGTAATTCACATTTATGTAGCTACAAGGAGCTCGAGATAAGCGTGCGAAATGTAACCTGGGATCTGCGAATGAGGAAACCCTACCTGGACAGCGATCCATGCACGGACCCAGACCTTCTACGCGACAATCTCTGGTTTAGCAATATGGAGAAGAAGACATACACGGATGGAGTGGTAAATGATATAAATGGAACAGGTAGATTTTTGAATGTAAACTTTTTTTTCACTTCTTTGTGTCCATATTTTTCCTTCTTATAAGTATAAGTGCGTAAAACTTCATTGAGTTTGATGATCTTTTTTCCATAATAAGAACGCAGATAGAAATTAAAACTTCATTCATGATCATCCGTTAACAACACAGGATCCATTAAAATAGCTATAACGCGAACTTTCCTTGTACTGTGCATGCAAAAAAAATGGTATAACGTCACGTTCTTAGAGGCAAAAACGTGTTTGATAATAGGTACCTACTGGAGTGTTGAAATGGCCATGCCCTTTAGTGCCTTATCTCAAGATACCAACCGAAAGCAGGATGCACCAAATCAAGATGAAGCATGGTTTATGTTGTTTACAAGGTAATAGAAAGAAAATTTGCATTATATGCTTACAAAGAGTACGTGTACTAGGGCTCGATCTCTAAACTTGATAACCATTGTATCACCAGATTCTCGGTGTTTTCAGTTTTAACCTTTTTTGTTTAGAACTTTGTCACTGTGTAGAGGCTATGTGTGTTCTTGTCATTGCCTGTTTAATTAGAAATGAGCATGCTTAACACTGAAAAGTTTGATAAAGACAACCCAAAAACCAAACAGACACAAAAAGATCAAACCTTTTAGCATAAGTAAAACACACTTATTTTCAGTTCAGTTCAATACTTCAAGTGTCATATTGCTCTAACTTGCTTGGTGTTACACCACGTACTTGTACTTTGACCATTTTTGATAATCTGGTAAATGATGTCGTTTGTAAAGCCATTTTCCTCAATAGAGACCTTCTTGTATTGTTGTGCTGTCGGGGCGTCTATTTTGTGCTATGTATGTTTTCAGACCAGAACATAAATTTAAAATTGAAAACGGATCATACATAAAGGTATGTTGTTGTTTTTTCTACTGCAGCTGGTGTTGTGACGCGGGGCGGCCCCAAACAGCTCCCCGTACATCATCCATAGTGCAGATTTCAATTTCCGTTTGGTCCTTTGAGATCAAAGAGGATATTCTGAGAAATTGATGATCAGTGTTTATATACATTTTGTAACCTATGTTAAATATATTTAGCCCCATTTGGGTAATACTAGTCTTTGTATCGACTATCCTGGTGAAAATTCAAAATAACAGTAAATCGCTTTGGGTCCATGTTGCAAAATCTAAAGGGTCACTGACGAGGTTTTAGTAACCGATGCCCGTCAGCGTTCGCACTAATATGTTCACTGCTCTTAAAGGATCTCATACAAAAATAATTGTGGTGAAAACGTTTCTGATGTTATTTATGCAACCGTTATATTCATTTGTATTTAAAATGACAATGAAATTAAAAATAAATTATACGCAGCCTTCATCATAATACCCATAATGCCAATACCTTCCATACAGGATGTAGATGCAGCCACCAGTTACTGGTCATGGAATCCAACTCTTGCTGTGAACTATCACATTCCTAACAGGTACGTGTTGATACCTATCAGGAAAACATGTCCGTGCAAGGAATACCCCTTAAACCCCACTTTTATATAGAAAAACTGGGGTTCGCAGGGGTATACCTATTTTTCTTATTTTTGCTCCAAAACATAGATTGTGGGTACTCGTTAGAACCGCCTCGGCGAGGCGGTTCTAACGTGTACCCACAATCTATGTTTTGAGCAAAAATAAGAAAAATATCAAAAATTTTCTACTGAAAATTTTCATTTTTTACAACTTTAAAAACCTCCGTATATTGCATGGGCATGTTTTCGTAATGCCTACCCATGACTTTAAACCTAACCCAGACACCAAGCGGTAATTAAAGGAAGAAAAAAGTAGAAGAGATGGTCAAAGTACATATTTTAAAACACACACACACACACACACACACACACACACACACACACACAAAAAAAAAAAAAGAAAAAAAAGAACTCGTGTGTAAACAGTGCAAGATGTTCAACACTTTCCCAGTTTGATTGACATCTAGAAAGGTGGGAGAGAGCTAGTTATATGTCGTAAAAGGATTTGTTGTATTTTATATAATGTCTTGGGTTTTGATTTCAAATGTCTGTGCCATCTTCTAGATATATTTTCTAGACGTGTTTAGCAATAGTTTTCCTTTGATATTTCTGTATGTTTACAATGCTTTTCTTATATGATACTTTAAGCATTTTGAGCATTATTTCTGTTTAAAGGTACGGACTCGTTCAGTTCAAGAAGAATCGTGTGGATAAGCAGTTCTACTTCGATGAATGGCACATCTACAAAGCCCTGTTTGAAATGTATGATGCATTACATGTAAGTACGGCACATAAATATGTACACAATCACCCTGAAACTGACTAGAGATTACGCACTCTCCCTGGGATTCCAAAAATAAAATAAAACAATATTAATACACAATTCTTTCACGTGATGATACATCTTTGTAGCCTAAAATACAGATTATCTCTCGCGCTGTAGAAAAACAACAACAACAACAGCAACAAAAAACTCACAACCCTGGCGGAGTGCGATCTCATGGCATTATTATTATTATTGTTATTACTATTATTATTATTATTATTATTATTATTATTATTATTATTATTATTATTGTTACATGGATAACGATCGAACTCCTGTGGAACAGAGCTTTAGCATGACTGTCGAGCCTAACTTAAGTTTTACCAGCACGGTGACTACATGTAAGTGTACCAACTTTGCTATGACAGATCTTGAAAATCTGCTCCAGATGAATTCGCACCTTATCCATACTGTTCACATAGTTAACATGTACTTTTGATTGTATATATAAAATGTATATGACAGATATTATTATGCATAGTAGGATTGATTTTCATAATGAATGTAAATTGTAATACCGACGGGAGAGGGCAATGATAGGCTTTGCCTAAGCCCAATCCTTGTCGCATATATGTATTTGTATATATATATGTTGGCAGAAATTTCATAATAAATAAATTACATGTAAGTACTATTACCTAAATTTCCGTCAAACATGTGTTTACAGACGACTCGCTTATTTTTATTTTCTGGGCAAACAAAACTGAAGAGAGCATTTATTTCTGCTTTGCTGAATAGGGTTAAAATTTCAATCAGGACAATATGTTTATATCCAGCTTGAAATATTATTCACTATTGAGCCTATTGCAAACGACATTAAATCACATTTTTCTACAACATCAGATAATCATGTCCGTATAATATATACCCCTTATACCCCAATTTTATATAGCAAAACTGGGGGGTGCAGGAGTACACCTATTTTTTATGTTTACTCCAAAACATAGATCTATGTTTTGAACAAAAATATGAAAAAATGTCAAAAATATGAAAATTTTCAATTTTTACCGGTGAAGTAATATCTGTATTTTACATGGGACAGTTTTTGTAATGAGCATATTATGTTAACACTGCCGTCTAAGGTATGTATAAAACATTTGAGCCGCCTCATGGGAAAACCATCACTCTGCATAGGCAAAAACGAAGGCACAGATCAGCTTCGCACATTAATCCGAAATTTCAAGCTTCTAGCTCTTTTCTTAGACTATACAGGTCGGTTTGTGTTGGACCTGTTCGGAAACTACATTGTTGGTTTTCCCACGAGGTGGCTCAATTAATCGATGACTATATGTAAAGTGCCGGTCCCACTGCGCTTAATTGCTAATCGCTATACAAATCTCTAAATATTAATTTGGTGGTCATTGTTTTGGCCCCAATATGCAAATCAAGAAAACATTAACACGTTGGAAAACATTTTACATAATTTGCATGCGCAGTCTTATCACAAAATAAATGATAACACAATCGTTCTAGTGCTTACGATTCAGTGGGACCGACACTTAAGATACATGTAATTGTTTTACAGACATTCAAAGTTCTAAATGGTATGTTTACGACGGACATACATCTCCTGCTTGTTTATTCCAGTAGCGATCTACCGAGAAAATTAGACGCGTATCTTATAAATATATAGAAATGATTTATCTTATAATATTATGACCTGCCATCGTCCACACGTCCTAAAATTGTGACAATATACCAGAAAGTAAATCTATGTGTAGCTGTAAATTAATAATATGGTGTCCTGTGTGTGTGTGTGTGTGTGTGTGTGTGTGTGTGTGTGTGTGTGTGTGACTTGGTTTGCTTTGTTTGCTTTGTTTAAAACTTTTTACACTTTAAGTCTGTTTAATAAGCCTTGAGGAGGCAGTGTTATTGTGTCCCCACAACTTAGTTTGAGCACATAGGACATTCCCATTCCAGTATAAGCCATCCGATATGACGTGGTACCCCTGTTATAGAAACCGATTCTGCAAATCATTCGGTCCAAAAGGTCCATGAAGCAATACGTTCATTGTGATGTATCTCGCCGACTCAAAATAAATCTTGACTTCTCTAAAGCATTAAATGTTTTGTTTTCAAACTGCCACCGTCAATTCTTCCAACTATTGTTTGTTGGACGTTAGAAATGTCGTCTTCATTATTGAACTCGATAGTCATCTGGCCTAAAATCATTAGAATCAAAGATATTAACGCTTAGAAGGCAGACTGAATCTGTTTCCCGTACTTCGTTGATCTTTGTCAATACATGTATAGTAGTCAGCGGAGAATCGAACCTTTGTCGGTGATACACGATTATAGTTGGACGGTGTTGTTCCGTTGGGTGTAGTTAGCCGCTTATCTCTCGCCTCGAACTCCGTGTCGTTTAGCTGAATCTGTCGGCAGTACAGAAAGCGTTAAACCGTGTAATTATGTACCGTTGCTTCTAAGTCGGCAAACACGTTCCAAAACCGAATGCACGACGTCAGCCTAACTGAGTAGGTGATGCGTTTTATCCTCATATCTGTCCAGATAATCGAGGAGCGGCTTTATCGTTTCTTTCGAGTCGTGTCCAACGAAGGAACATAGTACGATCAGAGGCAAGAAGTAAGCTTTGCATTCAAACAGTCCGATGAAGTCGACAAAGAGGTTTTCTGTAATTGCCCGCAAAATCGTGCTTAAAGCCTCGATATGTTTTTTTTTAATTGTTTCTGATGGAGGTTCATCAGGTTGCCAAAATGCGGCACGAGATTTACAGTAAGAAAGTAAGAAGGACCGGCATTCCGTATATCTTCTTAAAGGACAGAACGTACTGACAGTCGAACATGAATTACCCCGCTGGACAGTAGACGCGTCTGCAATAATGCTGAAAATTGGACGAACAATGTATTAGTCATGAAATAGTCGCAAAACAGATACATCAGGAAACATGTCCGTGCATGAATACCCCACTGAATCCCACTTTTATATAGTAAAAATGGGGTGCGCAAGGGTATTCCTATCTTTTTCTTATTTTTTCTCCAAAACATAGATTGTGGTTACTCGTTAGAACTATTTTGTGTCAACCCATAGGTTTCTCAGACGACGGTTCATGTTAACATGTTATTGTAAAAACCTTTACTGGAGCATTTGAGCAGAGGTTCTTTTTGTTTATTTTATTTAATACTTACAAGATAAATATCATACAGTTAATCGAAGTGACACTTGTCGTGTCTTTCTTCTGAGTTCCGCATGCTATATCATTTCTCAAGAGTATTGTAGTCCAGCAGCAGTGTCAGCCCTACATGTGAAACATTTGTAAACGCATTGTTCATTACTGCCTCGGGTTATATGTATGTACTGACTGCGACATTCACGTTCGAGCTCAATATGTTTTAAGCATGCTTTTTTCTATAAAGCTCGGCCCGTCTTGGACGAATAAGTTCATCACGCGTTATAGATATCTTGAATACGGTTTGAACGCGTTTGGTGTACGTTTTAGGCACGTCAGTGTACGCTACATACGCGTTCCGATTTTACGAGATATAGGTTAAGACGCTTACCAAACGCTTAAGATGCTCCAATCATGTATGAAAAATGTGTTGAACGTTTGATTCGCGCCTTCAGCGTGTGCGTAACGTGTCTGGGAGTAACATAAACGTGCTCAAACATTGTAAGCGTTCGGAGATATTTATACGTCTGGTACTCACCTGAGTCACACGCTAATGCGTGACTGCTAATTAAAATTTAAGAAGAAAATTAATTTGTATACGTCCAAACACTTCATCGTGTTGAGATTTTTCATACGAGCGGTGCGCGTATGTCTTATACGCTGATGAATGACTGCACTTTTACTTGTCGACATTTGCAACGCATTTCCTCTCGCATATTAAATTCAAATGTTATCTACTTTTATGTCTTGGGTTACTTCAATACTTAGAATTTTATTTATATTCTGCTATACAAATGTTGGCCTTTGCCTGCGGTTTTAATGCGTGGTTTGTAGTCAAGTTTGTTTTGGGAAAAGTACGCAATTTTTCATCTTAAGCTATGTTCTCATTGTCCCGGTTTAGCTCCGGGATGAACCGTGACGAACCGGGATAGAACCGTAGCGCTACCGTGGCAAACCAGGAAGAACCGGGGTAAACCGGGCAAACCGGGGAGCCTTCACGGTTGTATCAATATGTTTAATACGACCGGGGCGAACCGAAGAGATGTCAAAAACCGGGTAAAACCGGAGCGGCACCGTGATAGCACCGGGACTCGACCGTGATAAACCGGGATGATCCGGCGCAAACCGTGGGTAACCGGGACGGCATCGGGGTGAACCTGGACGGCACTGGGATTAACAGGGACTCCATCGGGGTGAACCGGGACGCCACCCGAGAAACCGGCTTTAAAAATTGACCATGGTTAACCCCGGTTTGCCCCGGTGGCGTCCCGGTTCACCGTGGTTTCCCGATTCATCCCGTTGGCGTCCCGGTTCACCCCGGTTGCTAACATTTTCAATACCGGCAAACACCGGGGCATAACCGTCGCGGGGCCGGCAGTCAACGGGACGCCACCGGGGTGAACCGGGACGGCACTGGGGTGATCCGGGACGCTACCGGGATGAACCGTAGTAAAACCGGGGCACACCGGCTTGCACCGTGACGATACCGTGGTAGAACCAGGACCAAGACCGGGACTACACCGGGGTAACACCGTGACTGTGAGACTACGATCAATTTAGGTAGGAACAGTTCGTATACCGGCTTGTCTTCACCGGGGCACACCGGGGTAGAACCGGGACAGTGAGAGCGGGGCTTTAAATTGATATCTAATAAAAATAATTGTTAGATCCTTTGGAAGCAGTAAAGCATTCAAAGCGAGAAGATGGGCCATATTGTACAATTTCGGGTAATGAACCTTCATCAGTGACCCTTTACAAAGGTACAAGTAGGCAAAGATCAGGAAAAGGCGCAATCAGAAAAAGATTCCCACTCCAAAAACCGAGGTGGGAAAAAACCAAACTAACAATCAGGTACTTATACCATGAAACATATCGTAAGCCGAATGAGCAGCTATTTTCCCAATAGGTGGCCACTCAGTTACCTTAACTTAACTAAAAATATGAAAACATACATAAGGCGCCAACAGCACAAAAAATTTTAAACACCAAGACATAAAACAAAAAGAACCACTACAGAAGTATCGACTTGGAACGATCAGTAACACAAAGTTACTGGCGGGCTTAAACCGGTTTTACAGGTACCTAACCTCACCCTCAGCTTCCGTAGTGGTTCAGTGATAAACAAGAAATAAGAAATCATATTAAGAAAATACTAACATAGATACCAACGTTTAACATAAATAACGGAAAGCAGAGTGAGCAGCTATTGAAGGTATTAGGTGGTCACAGTGCTAGCTTGGACAGAACAAGTAAATGCAGAGGGCTAAGTGAACAGCCATTATATTCGGGTGGTCACAAAGCCATGCAACATGAAACTCGTAATTGGAATAACTTTGGTAAGTGTGAACCAGAACAGCAGTACCGCCTTGGTACGGTCAGTTATGAAATAACTGGGGGGCTTAAACCGGTTTTACAGGTACCTAACCTCACCCTCAGCTTCTGCAGTGGTTCACAACATTTAGTTAGTTCTTCGGTCCTCGTGGTGAATCTCTAACTAGTCAATGAATCATCAAGAACAAACAAATAAATCATGATAAACATCCTGATGAATCAAAAACCAGGACTCACAGATTGAGTAAGCTGCCCGACGATGGAGATCCCTGGGCGCCGAATAACCTACTAACTCCGGAGCAAAAGAAAAACACCAGTTGGACCCCGGTGGGCCAAGCAACAGACAAGAAGCTCCGGCCCCAACCAACTAAAATGAATAGCTTTAAGTCGGGGCCATCATAGAGTCTGACGCCCGACCCACCGGCGTGCAATTAAAGAAGGCAGCATAGTTATCAACCATGATTGGGTTAAAAACTAAGCATGCAGACTGTCGCATAACATTCAAGTTATAACCTATACGTCTGTAACGTGATATGATTTTTCCGAACTGAAGAGAAAAATCATTTATTCCTTTAAGTTTCTTTAATTTGTAAACCAAGTCACCATAAAATTCAGGTTCCGAAAGGCCCTCACTTAAAAGTGTCTTTAACCCAACATTATATTTGGAAATCAATTCATAGTGTCTACGATAAAATTTAGAAAAGGTTTTTCGAAAGCCAGACATTTTGCTGCAATTTCAAGAATTTACATCTGTGTAGTCTAAATCAAAGACTCATATTCCAAAAGGGGCCAAATAATCTAAATACTGTTAAGATGTTAAAGCTGTAAAAGTCGCAGCTGGCTATTCCGTATGGTTGATAACGTATTATATAAATTATTCCTTTGTCACCATTGCCACACATATTATCTGCTTCATAAGAGCCGCGACGCGAGAAAAGATGTCTTCGGGGTTTCCGACCAGGTGCGACACAAACCGCGCTTTACAGTCACGGAAGCAGGCTAGAAGCTAGAATGCGCTGATCAGATTCGCATTTACTGCGAAGCTGGAAATAGCGGGAACTTTGACCTTTGGTCCAGCAAATCTCTTCTTAAAGCCCAACCTGCGGGTACTGCTCGTTGGTAAAACACTGCTGTTGCCCCCGGCAGTCTGCTATCGTTTCATTTCACGACCCTTTTTGCCTATATAAAGCAAACCCCGGGTATTTCCCCCGCACTGCCGTTGCAAAACTGTGGTCAAAGCCCCGCTTATTTCCACGGCTATTCGCCGCCCTCCCCGGGACTGGGGGGAGTGGTTACAACTGACTAGTGCATGAGATTAGTGGTATCCAATCGCGTGTCGCAGCAGAAAACAGGAAACAAAATGAAGGTAATTATGCAAACGTTTCGCTGAATCCGCCACGAGATTTATCTTAATGCAATCTTTCGAATGAATGTTTAATATTTATACACAGCATTGTTGGTTTCAGGGTTGATATTTGTTCCAACTTCGCAACGTAAGTATCAACTTGTGCACTTAGTTAAAAATCGGGGCTATGCGCAAAAGGTAGTCGAAAAGCTTACAAAATAGTCCCATGATACACTATAGTAATAAGAGTGACGTAAGAGATTCACCTTGGAATCTGAATGGCAAGTCCGTCCCTATTGGTTAAAATGTATTTATTTCATTCATATGCATGGTACATTTGTATCGTCACTCCTATGTTGATTTAGCATCTTTCAACGGGTTAGTCGATACAAGGACTAGTATAATCCAAATGGAACGTTGGTTGGGAAACGAATTTAAACCGATAATTCTCTGATTTCTCAGAATTCACTTTATTCCCAAAATTATGCACGGTTTGCAGCTCACTTCGAACAGGCTCACTGCGCTGCATTGTTAGACGTATTTTTCTTAAACTATCCTGTTTCATTTCCAGATTTGACAAACCGAAGCCAAGCATGTGATTCTAAACATTTCCAGGAGTGTTCACAAATTCGGCAAAATACCTCAACTGACTTTTGCAGGTACTAAAATGTTTCATTATAAGAGAATGCAAAGTACTGAACTGCCTCTAATGAGGACTTATTATCATAAGACGCCATTGCAATAAACGGCGATGACGATCAGCAAAATACTGATGGTTTTGAGAATTTGGATATATATTTTACACTTCAACACATAGTATACCTTTTCAAGTTTAGAGCAACACGAAAATATAATGATGTCGTTCTGAATAGTACTTAAAAGCCATTATTAGAGCAAAACGCTCTGTACTTAATCCCAAACTGTATGTCTCTACGTCTGATCTAAGCGGGACCTGCCTGAAACAATATTAAAACTGGAGAAAAGCGAACTTGTTTCTGTTAGGTAGAATGACCCTGCTCACCTGAGGTTTGTCAAGATGAAAGTTTTAGGTTTTGTGGGGGAAGAGTAAATTGTACCAGACCAGAATATGACGCTGTTGAATCAAGTGAACATAACCAGTAATTACATTTCTGTTGTTGTAGGAATTTTGAACGATGTGTCTTGAAGAAATGCAACGTAAATAAGGAAACGTGTAACAGCTTCGAATTACCGAGAACATACATCGCATACCATCTGAACGGCGCTACCATTAATATGGACGGTGTGCTGGATGACCAGGCCTGGCAGGACGTTCCATGGACAGATAGCTTTGTAGGTATGTACACATCCTTGGATACATGATAACAAAATATTATGGTTTGATCCTTTGGAAGCAGTAAAACATTCAAAAGATTTTGCATTACGAATCGTAAATGCCATTAGCCGGCTTGTTTGTTTTTCAATATAAAATTTGTCGCCAATTATATATTGCTGCTAAATGCATGTTAACCATAAAGGAGCTGCATGCACGTATATCAAGGCGTCGGTGTATTCGGTAATATTGTTTTCGTATTTAATATCATATTTTGATTTTAAGTTTTGGTACTACATATAATTGTGTTATTGTTCCTATGCTTGGCCATAAGTTATAACTTGTTTACACAGAATGATATGGTTGATATAAATGTGGTAGACACTTGACCAAATCCAATGCAAAGACATTTGAGTGCAGCATAATATTATTTTCCAGATGTTCGTGGGTTTGATTACCCAAAGCCATATTTTGATACAAAGGTGAAAGTTCGTTGGGATGACAGCAAGTTATACGTAGCTGCTAGAATGGAAGAGACTGATTTCTGGGGAACGTTTACCAAAGACGAAAGTTTAGGTAACACGCTTTTATTCGACGAAGTCGTATAAGATCATTTTGTGACCCACATTTTAACTTGTATGGAAGAAACTGATTGTCATGGAATCATCTTTGATCCATATACACATTATTTTCCGATGTAAATTATGTTTTCTTTTCTTTTTTATTACATTCATATTTTATCTTCATATCTACGCTGAAATATTGATAATAACTATCACTTAAAACGGAAGGCACGGGAACAATTAACTGTGTCGGTGCTCTTGAAAATCTGTTTTACGTGACGTAAAAAATATTCCATACAAAAAATTATGAATGAATCGACGAACTATTTTCTGTTGCGAAACTTTAAATGCGGTTTAAGAATGAAATGTAATTCTGCCTCAGTGGCTAGCCTGTTGTCCTGTTGTATATTAGCACAACAGGTACGAGATGATATTCTCAAACGATCCTATTGGTTGGGTAAACAATAAGCTGGTGATTTGCCGTACCAATATCAGGGGAAAATTAAACTCATTATTTATTCCGTACCGGCTATTTAGGCTATTAGAACTGTTGGAAAAACTGACTACCAACCAATCAATTGCTATTTATAGATACATGCAGTAATGGTCAAATGTATAAATCGATCAGATAAATCATATATGCAATCAATGGATTGTATTTTGCATCATTGCAATCTCTTTGATTTAATGTCTAAATTTATATGCATACAAATAATGCAGCAATTTTTGCTTTAAAAGTGCATTTTATACTCAGAAACGTCTTGCAGACGACAATTCTTACACTGCGTATAGTACACAACTGTTACAAGAAATATCTTTAAAAAAAGATATACGACGAAGGCGAAGACGTAATATTCCCATCGGTGTTCCGTTAGACCTCTCCCATACAGAAGTGGGGCAAGGTCACGAAGTATATCGGAATGCAGGTTAGCCAGCTGATCTAGATTATTTGAAGGTGTTGTGTGGGGAAAATGAAGAATGTGTTTAAAACAAGTACATTTCACCAACTACAGAAGGTGGACCACTTTTGGAAATAAAAAGTAAAACTGGGCCCCTTTAAGAGCAGGGAAAACATTAATGAGAAAGTGGATGGGCCACGCCCCATAGATTTCAATGTATTTTCATGTTCACTAGAACCAAAATTTCTTTTATAAGGTTTGGAAGATAAAATTCAGCTTTTATCATGTTTGTTGCATTCATCAGCTCATACATGTAAGTTGTAACTAAACCAATACCCACCATCTCAGACGAAAAAAGGTGTAAATTTGTAAAATTTGTGGAAGGTTATGTTAACCGTTAACATAAACCAAATAAAACATTTTCGGTTTTTGAAGTATTTTATACACACTGTTGGTGATTTGTCTTATTTAATTTTAAAAAAATCAGTGCTAACATAAGTCGCCAACAGTTACTACCGGCCTGGGATCAGACCGGCAACCTCCTGATTATAAAGCGATTCCGCTAACAATTAGGCCACATCAGGAGTTATTCTGTATAGGCCTATGTGTAAAAAGTTACTATATAACTGTTATAGAAAGTAACTGAGATTCGGATATTTTAACTGCAATGGGTTATGCTGTTTAATTTTATAAGGTAAAGATGTTCGGAACCAAAATATCCAACTATTCCAATGGTCAGGCAATGGGCGCAAAACACATGTATATGGTTGCCCGAGTGAACAAAGAGCTTTGCCTCACAAAAGCGATACATTTCGTAAAAGTTTTGTGCAGAGAATTCGTTCATGGTAACTTATTTTCTCTTGGTATACCGGCTGCTATATCAAGCCTTTTTGCAAATGTAAAAGTAAGCGGTTTTCAAGAACTTGCTCAATCAGAAAAGAAAACCCTGTTCTTGAAACCCGAATACACGTACAAACGTAAAAGCGATTGCGTCCCGCCGCCCTCAACAGATTCTATGACGCGGGGCTCCTATCACTCAAGTTGTTGTCGATGCGTTGCAATAATCGTGTTTTTCTGTCTTTTTTAATGTTTAACGTCCATAAAAACAGCTTAGGTCATAAACTCGGTTAAAAGTCTCATCTGAAAAAAAAAAAGAAAAAAAGAGAGAAGCCGGGGATTAAAAGCGCGACGCTTTATTTACAAATCGAGTAAGAGAGGTGAAAGTTTTCAAGCAAAATAATTTAAAATCTTACTATTTTATAATAATCGCTCTAAATCATTATATAATGGCACAAATGACATACATGAGATGAAATCTTGTGGATCAAGTTTTTTTTAATATGCCTTTTCAATGCAAAATTCTTTTATAAATTTCATTTTGTCCATAAAAACTTGATGTGCTCACCGTGTTTCAAAAATTTTGCAGGTCCTTTTAGGACAAACTGAGACCAAGATATTGACAGTAAAAAAACCCTATCGTCCACCAAGCAAAAATTTTCTGCAAGAAAAAAAAAATTATCAGAGGCGAAGTATTTGACTTTAATTATATTGTACATGAATTTGATGAAATATAAATGTTTTAGACCCATTGTACAATTTTTCAATCATGAAATCATCGTCTTCCCTTCGTCGTATATCTTTTTTTAAAGATATTTCTTGTTATAGTATTAAATTATGTCAAAACTTCCTAAACAAAATACACTACGAATACAATGATACAAGCCGCTCAATGCATTTACCTTGTATAGTGCAAATACTTTGCCGTTTGACCTCACGTGATGAAGTTTTGTAAACACTTGAAAAGGGGCCCCTTTTTGTCTTACACGTTTTCCCAGTACCATGTGGTTATATTCTGTTTACCATCATTGAGTGTCTTTATTGAAAGCATATTCATTTAAGCAGTCCGATCAACAAATGCATATTAATGTCAGAGGCTAATCGGCACGGTCAAAGTATTTGCAATATATATGACTTAAACAATATTGGCGTTAAGTGTGTAAAGAAATATAAAAATGGTCTTGCCACCGCCAGTCTGACCGCAAATGATGGCATCATTGGTCAGTTTCGATACATGACGTGGACAACATTTTCCGTGTCACATCAATACGTACAGCTTACTTCTTGAGTGTTAAGTTATCTGCATTGGAAACAACCTCTTATTTGCAAAACGTATTTATATTGTGTAAGCTAATTGCCAAAATCTATTTCAGTGTATTTGGAAAATTCGTTTGAGGTAAGGTATCGCATACAGTTCTATTTTATAAAGGTACAAGTAGGCAATGATCAGGAAATGGCGCAATCAGAAATAAATTCCCACCCATAAACCGAGGCGTGGGAAAGACATATTCTATCTAAAAGAATGCGACGTAAATCTATTTATCATTTAGGGATTACTCAAACTAATGATACTCATGCTTTATTGTTTAAACACCATAATCTTTCCATTTTACGTCACGTGTTGAATTATAAGCAGAGGGGTATTTTCTTTCTTAAGATGTTTTCTAGTGTCAAGTAATGCACTTGGGCATGTTTATTTTGATTGATTGATTGGGGTTTAACGTCCCACCAACAGCTAAGGTCATATGGAGACGGGTCCTCGGTTTATAGTCCCATCCGACGGACTGAAGAAGCCCGGGATCGAACCTGCGACCCCTGGTTTACAAGGCGAGTGACATAACCACTGCACCACGGAGGCTTCTTTGGGCATGTTTAGGTTAGAATTACTGCAATGGTTTTTTCGAAGCCATATTCGCTAGAAGCATTGTAACCAATCAATGCTTATCAAAGAAGGGAATAATAAATAAAATATGAAAGGTTTGATCCTTTGGAAGCAGTACAATATTCAAAGGGAGAAAGTATGGACTATATTGCAACCTGCATGGTCAAATAAAACAATATTAAAATTTTAAATGTTTGTTGAATTCTTTCTTTCGTTTTGGTATGATTTTGCTTTTTCACAAATATACTAAATATAATTGTCATTTTATAGGTATTTATTGTCCCCGATGGATCTATGCACAAGTAAGTATGCTATAATAACTTCCCTTTTTACAAAACAGTTCTTAAGATTCATGAACATTTAAATGATGACTTTCGCTTCCGTAAACTCGGATCATTGTTCCAGTAAGCGAAGACAGTTGCCAATACTTTCCTATAAACGTTTTTACCAAACAAGTGACATTTTATGTAAATGATGTATTTGTTTTTACACCAATACCCAATATATAGTCTCGATAATAATTATCCTAGGAACACCGTGTGTTGAGTACTTAAAATAAAAAGGTACAAATAGGCAAAGATCAGGAAAAGGCGCAATCAGAAAGAGATTCCCACTCCAAAAACCGAGGTGGGAAAAAACCAAACTAACAATCAGGCACTTATACCATGAAACTTATCGTAAGCCGAATGAGCAGCTATTTTCCCAATAGGTGGCCACTCAGTTACCTTAACTTAATTAAAAATATGAAAACATACATAAGGCGCCAACACCAAGACATAAAACAAAAAGAACCACCACAGAAGTATCGCCTTGGAACGATCAGTAACACAAAGTTACTGGCGGGCTTAAACCGATTTTACAGGACCCTAACCTCGCCCTCAGCTTCTGCAGTGGTTCATTTATACACAAATATAAACAAGAAATAAGGTAAATCAAGTCAAGAAAATGCATATTATATGTACCAACATGAAACATGTATAACGGAAAGCAGGGTGAGCAGCTATTGAAGTAAGGTGGTCACAGTGCTAGCCTGGACAGAACAAGTAAAATGCAGAGGGCTAAGTGAACAGCCAAATTATATTCGGGTGGCCACAAAGTCATGCAACATGAAACTTATAATTAGAATAAATTGGATAAATGTGATCCACAACAGCAGTACCGCCTTGGAACCGTCAGTTATAAATAACTGGGGGCTTAAACCGGTTTTACAGGATCCTAACCTCACCCTCAGCTTCTGCAGTGGTTCATAACATTTAGTAAGTTCTTCGGCCTCGTGGTGAATCTCTAACTAGTCAATGAATCATCAAGAACAAACAAATAAATCATGATAAACATCCTGATGAATCAAAAACAAGGACTCACAGATTGAGTAATTCACATTTATGTAGCTACAAGGAGCTCGAGATAAGCGTGCGAAATGTAACCTGGGATCTGCGAATGAGGAAACCCTACCTGGACAGCGATCCATGCACGGACCCAGACCTTCTACGCGACAATCTCTGGTTTAGCAATATGGAGAAGAAGACATACACGGATGGAGTGGTAAATGATATAAATGGAACAGGTAGATTTTTGAATGTAAACTTTTTTTTCACTTCTTTGTGTCCATATTTTTCCTTCTTATAAGTATAAGTGCGTAAAACTTCATTGAGTTTGATGATCTTTTTTCCATAATAAGAACGCAGATAGAAATTAAAACTTCATTCATGATCATCCGTTAACAACACAGGATCCATTAAAATAGCTATAACGCGAACTTTCCTTGTACTGTGCATGCAAAAAAAATGGTATAACGTCACGTTCTTAGAGGCAAAAACGTGTTTGATAATAGGTACCTACTGGAGTGTTGAAATGGCCATGCCCTTTAGTGCCTTATCTCAAGATACCAACCGAAAGCAGGATGCACCAAATCAAGATGAAGCATGGTTTATGTTGTTTACAAGGTAATAGAAAGAAAATTTGCATTATATGCTTACAAAGAGTACGTGTACTAGGGCTCGATCTCTAAACTTGATAACCATTGTATCACCAGATTCTCGGTGTTTTCAGTTTTAACCTTTTTTGTTTAGAACTTTGTCACTGTGTAGAGGCTATGTGTGTTCTTGTCATTGCCTGTTTAATTAGAAATGAGCATGCTTAACACTGAAAAGTTTGATAAAGACAACCCAAAAACCAAACAGACACAAAAAGATCAAACCTTTTAGCATAAGTAAAACACACTTATTTTCAGTTCAGTTCAATACTTCAAGTGTCATATTGCTCTAACTTGCTTGGTGTTACACCACGTACTTGTACTTTGACCATTTTTGATAATCTGGTAAATGATGTCGTTTGTAAAGCCATTTTCCTCAATAGAGACCTTCTTGTATTGTTGTGCTGTCGGGGCGTCTATTTTGTGCTATGTATGTTTTCAGACCAGAACATAAATTTAAAATTGAAAACGGATCATACATAAAGGTATGTTGTTGTTTTTTCTACTGCAGCTGGTGTTGTGACGCGGGGCGGCCCCAAACAGCTCCCCGTACATCATCCATAGTGCAGATTTCAATTTCCGTTTGGTCCTTTGAGATCAAAGAGGATATTCTGAGAAATTGATGATCAGTGTTTATATACATTTTGTAACCTATGTTAAATATATTTAGCCCCATTTGGGTAATACTAGTCTTTGTATCGACTATCCTGGTGAAAATTCAAAATAACAGTAAATCGCTTTGGGTCCATGTTGCAAAATCTAAAGGGTCACTGACGAGGTTTTAGTAACCGATGCCCGTCAGCGTTCGCACTAATATGTTCACTGCTCTTAAAGGATCTCATACAAAAATAATTGTGGTGAAAACGTTTCTGATGTTATTTATGCAACCGTTATATTCATTTGTATTTAAAATGACAATGAAATTAAAAATAAATTATACGCAGCCTTCATCATAATACCCATAATGCCAATACCTTCCATACAGGATGTAGATGCAGCCACCAGTTACTGGTCATGGAATCCAACTCTTGCTGTGAACTATCACATTCCTAACAGGTACGTGTTGATACCTATCAGGAAAACATGTCCGTGCAAGGAATACCCCTTAAACCCCACTTTTATATAGAAAAACTGGGGTTCGCAGGGGTATACCTATTTTTCTTATTTTTGCTCCAAAACATAGATTGTGGGTACTCGTTAGAACCGCCTCGGCGAGGCGGTTCTAACGTGTACCCACAATCTATGTTTTGAGCAAAAATAAGAAAAATATCAAAAATTTTCTACTGAAAATTTTCATTTTTTACAACTTTAAAAACCTCCGTATATTGCATGGGCATGTTTTCGTAATGCCTACCCATGACTTTAAACCTAACCCAGACACCAAGCGGTAATTAAAGGAAGAAAAAAGTAGAAGAGATGGTCAAAGTACATATTTTAAAACACACACACACACACACACACACACACACACAAAAAAAAAAAAAAAGAAAAAAAAGAACTCGTGTGTAAACAGTGCAAGATGTTCAACACTTTCCCAGTTTGATTGACATCTAGAAAGGTGGGAGAGAGCTAGTTATATGTCGTAAAAGGATTTGTTGTATTTTATATAATGTCTTGGGTTTTGATTTCAAATGTCTGTGCCATCTTCTAGATATATTTTCTAGACGTGTTTAGCAATAGTTTTCCTTTGATATTTCTGTATGTTTACAATGCTTTTCTTATATGATACTTTAAGCATTTTGAGCATTATTTCTGTTTAAAGGTACGGACTCGTTCAGTTCAAGAAGAATCGTGTGGATAAGCAGTTCTACTTCGATGAATGGCACATCTACAAAGCCCTGTTTGAAATGTATGATGCATTACATGTAAGTACGGCACATAAATATGTACACAATCACCCTGAAACTGACTAGAGATTACGCACTCTCCCTGGGATTCCAAAAATAAAATAAAACAATATTAATACACAATTCTTTCACGTGATGATACATCTTTGTAGCCTAAAATACAGATTATCTCTCGCGCTGTAGAAAAACAACAACAACAACAGCAACAAAAAACTCACAACCCTGGCGGAGTGCGATCTCATGGCATTATTATTATTATTGTTATTACTATTATTATTATTATTATTATTATTATTATTATTATTATTATTATTATTATTATTGTTACATGGATAACGATCGAACTC
Organism: Rugalucina vietnamica; assembly: GCA_964017185.1. Lineage (NCBI taxonomy): Eukaryota > Metazoa > Mollusca > Bivalvia > Lucinida > Lucinidae > Rugalucina > Rugalucina vietnamica. The sequence goes on from OZ024872.1 coordinate 67,427,030, forward strand.
CTGTGGAACAGAGCTTTAGCATGACTGTCGAGCCTAACTTAAGTTTTACCAGCACGGTGACTACATGTAAGTGTACAAACTTTGCTATGACAGATCTTGAAAATCTGCTCCAGATGAATTCGCACCTTATCCATACTGTTCACATAGTTAACATGTACTTTTGATTGTATATATAAAATGTATATGACAGATATTATTATGCATAGTAGGATTGATTTTCATAATGAATGTAAATTGTAATACCGACGGGAGAGGGCAATGATAGGCTTTGCCTAAGCCCAATCCTTGTCGCATATATGTATTTGTATATATATATGTTGGCAGAAATTTCATAATAAATAAATTACATGTAAGTACTATTACCTAAATTTCCGTCAAACATGTGTTTACAGACGACTCGCTTATTTTTATTTTCTGGGCAAACAAAACTGAAGAGAGCATTTATTTCTGCTTTGCTGAATAGGGTTAAAATTTCAATCAGGACAATATGTTTATATCCAGCTTGAAATATTATTCACTATTGAGCCTATTGCAAACGACATTAAATCACATTTTTCTACAACATCAGATAATCATGTCCGTATAATATATACCCCTTATACCCCAATTTTATATAGCAAAACTGGGGGGTGCAGGAGTACACCTATTTTTTATGTTTACTCCAAAACATAGATCTATGTTTTGAACAAAAATATGAAAAAATGTCAAAAATATGAAAATTTTCAATTTTTACCGGTGAAGTAATATCTGTATTTTACATGGGACAGTTTTTGTAATGAGCATATTATGTTAACACTGCCGTCTAAGGTATGTATAAAACATTTGAGCCGCCTCATGGGAAAACCATCACTCTGCATAGGCAAAAACGAAGGCACAGATCAGCTTCGCACATTAATCCGAAATTTCAAGCTTCTAGCTCTTTTCTGTGACTATACAGGTCGGTTTGTGTTGGACCTGTTCGGAAACTACATTGTTGGTTTTCCCACGAGGTGGCTCAATTAATCGATGACTATATGTAAAGTGCCGGTCCCACTGCGCTTAATTGCTAATCGCTATACAAATCTCTAAATATTAATTTGGTGGTCATTGTTTTGGCCCCAATATGCAAATCAAGAAAACATTAACACGTTGGAAAACATTTTACATAATTTGCATGCGCAGTCTTATCACAAAATAAATGATAACACAATCGTTCTAGTGCTTACGATTCAGTGGGACCGACACTTAAGATACATGTAATTGTTTTACAGACATTCAAAGTTCTAAATGGTATGTTTACGACGGACATACATCTTATTAAACCACCAGCCTATGTCGCATCGTCAACCTGCGTCGACGTAAACATAACGTTCGCTAATGGAACAGACTTTGAAGTGACGGCAACGTCAAGGGTTGATACGGCGGCACAGACGGGTCATATTAGGACAGACAGATATATTTGGTTCACATAACTGTGATGATGTTAACTTGTGTTATGTACCTACCCAGCAGGCACATGACGACATAATGACGTCAGATCGACGTCGATGCGACGTCATGACGTCGCATCGACGTCGATATGACGTCATTATGACGTCATGTGCCCGCTGGGTACCAGGTCACTACATCTAGAATTGCAGTAGCAAGTGTTGTCAAAAATAAACGTGCTGTATTTTAATCTAAAGTATAAAATAATCTTTTATTTTATACTTTACAGTGAAAACCAATGTATATCAAAACTTGATAAAATTGGTATTTTCATTGATATGAAATTTCACTGATATCAAATCTCACTGATATCAAAAGTCACTAGTGACTGATATCAGCCTATATCTTCACTGTAATGACGTCAGAATTTTTGGATTACTTCTGACGTTTCCATTTACTTGACGTCATTAAATATGTCTCACTTCACAAATTAAAACGCCTATAACTCTGTTATTTATGAACGAAAACATAAAGTGTGGGTATTCATTTTCTTAGTTAGAACGTAAGGAACAATGTGGTACCAAAATTATTCGTGTTTTCAAAAATTTTTGGTTTTCGCATTTTCACCGCCTGCTTTGTGAATAGGAAAATGCCCGTGTATTGTATAAAATAAAAAGAAAATTTGCTTTTTTTCGGCGAATACCAAATATATTTCATCTCGTGAGTTGAAAACATCAAAATTTTCACTCGTGCTGCGCACTCGTGAAAATTCTGATATTTTCAACTCACTCGATGAAATATATTTGGTATTCACCTCAAAAAAGCAAATATCCTCTATGTCTTTTTATATGTAGATTTAAATACTAAAATATAAGTGAAAACCAGTTCAAACATGTTGTCATCATAGTTTGAAGGCACCTATTCCAGCTGCATCCTTATAAATTTGGTTGTCAAATTCGAACACACCAACCATTAATTATAGTGTTTGTGACTTGGCAACATGCTTATCTTGTTTTGTTACAACATTGTCGAATGAACCGATCATCCATCAGTGCCGAACTGGTATATTGTATCTTGTTTGTATTCCTGGCCTGGTCTCAACACTGTGGTCGGAAAACTGGGCTGAAAATACAAATTACGTAATGGAATAACTAGAGTCCGCCACAAACCAAATAGACGTGATACAGAAAATAGTTTAGTTACCAGGTTCAATTCCGATATGGTTAACGCTAATGCAGTCGATATAGACACTTGGTGAAACTTATTGGACCGAGCAGAGGATCTTTTCGTTATCTGCCCAATATATTAATATGAGCCACCTCGTTGGAAAACCAACAATGTGGTTTCCGAACAGGTCTGACATAAACCGAACTGTACAAGCACAGAAGCAGGCTAGAAGCTTGAAATTTCGGATTTAAGAAGAAGAGGAAGAGTACTATCCGTGTAGCGAAAACGAAGACGCTGATCAGCTTCGCGATTGCCGCGAAGCTGATCTGCGTCTTTGTTTTCGCATATGCAGATTGTTGGTTTTCCCACGAGGTGGCTCATATATAGATCACAACACAGTAGCAATTAAAATGTGAACCTCTACCTTGTGTGATGTAAATGTAATGATGGCATCTGCGATTAAACCTAAATCAGCCCGCTTTTTATGCTAGAGCAATTCAGGTTCTAAACCCTTCCAGAACAATGAAGTGTCATGGGAAGTTAATTTTTAATACCAAAGACACACACATTAAAATCCTCAGATACTTGGGACCAACCTCATTTGGGCTATCTGGATAATGCTGGGCTTCCAAAGCAAATGCACCGTATCTGTTGTAAGTTTTACCGCCTTTGCCTGGCTGGTCTTTCAAATGATAAGCCGTATAAAACTGAATTCCTGGCTCCGTTGTAAAGACGTCCAAAGCCCTTCCAGATGTCGGATGAACTACTCTAGAAATTAATTATTAATTATACAAATAATTTTAAGATTGGTTCAATGCAGTATTTTCAGATAGATAACTTCCGTATTCTGCGCCAAAACAACTCTACCAGTCCATCATTCCGACTGATCTTATAGGGATTTGAATTGATACAATCGGAAGCATACTTTAGCCTTTTAAGTACCAATAATGTTACCATTATATCTAACGTCTGTTCCTCTTTCACAATTCTTTCACCATTGGCATTGCAAAAATAGATATTATGCTTACATGTACAAGCTACTCGGAGACAGAAATTTATGACTCAGTGACATCATTATCATATTTTTATTTGGTTTATATGCCTCATGTCCACCTGAGTGTTAGAGAAAACAAACTGGATATGAAGAATAGTTGTCAGACCTTGCTGCGTGTTTCTTCCAGCCTGGATTTTTCAGGCAAAAATTATGGTCGAAGCCGTAGTTGCCAGGGACCTTCGGAATTCTCTCGCCAAGTTTTGTATAGTTACGTAGGTCAAACTCAGTGCCGGTTACATCGGCTAGAATGCCTGTAGAAATTCGTAATAGACATCATTAGAAGTCATATGCATACGGATGACAGTATCATAAATGAAAATGCACAAAATGGCAAGTCTCTGAATATGAGTCAAACAAGAAACTCTCCTGCTTGTTTATTCCAGTAGCGTCAATAATGCTGTGTTCTAATATGGCAAAATAGTATGCCTTTCAACCACATAAATGTAAAACCGACATTACGGTCCATAATACTATCTTGATGACAACATAGAATGCATCATATGGTACCTATAGGTATTTGTGTAATATCCACCGGTAAGTAATAGCCAGCCTGAAGTCTGATCATGTGGTCGGCTATAGTTCCTGCATCCTAAAATAATAGAAAAGAGTTTAAGTATAATCATGTGATATATACTGTATAGCACTGTACCCGAATAGAACCAGCATCATTAAATTACATAGATCTACCGAGAAAATTAGACGCGTATCTTATAAATATATAGAAATGATTTATCTTATAATATTATGACCTGCCATCGTCCACACGTCCTAAAATTGTGACAATATACCAGAAAGTAAATCTATGTGTAGCTGTAAATTAATAATATGGTGTCCTGTTCTAGAACTTCACAAAAAGGCAAATCTAGAAGAAAAAAAATCACATTGATACTCTGGATATACATGTAAACCAAATGGTGATCATATTGTAATGATACGCGATAAACGAGACGTTCCGTTTTGTTATTATTTTTATTTGTCACGAAGGCATTGCAAAGTCACCTGATTGGCCTTGAATACGCACCTGCCCCGCCAGATTAAAGTAGGCGTGATTTGTAAGGTTAATTATCGTCGGTTTGGACGTATGAGCTCTGTAGGTAATGATGAGTTCATTTCTGTCAGAGAGCTCGTAGGTCACGGTGACATTCAGTTGACCCGGGTAATGTTCCTCTCCATCCGCACTACTGTAGAACAACATCAGATTGGAACCAACTACAGACGCATCCCATAGTCTCTGTAAGAAGATTTCTATCTGTATGTAGTTTCTTTTTGTAGAGCTTGGCGACGTATATGTACATAACACATCTACTCTTAAGTTCTTTATATTTAAAAATAATTGTTTCTAACTTATCACGTGATCCTTTACAGTCACACTGAAATGATAAAAATGGACACTGCCCTTCAATCAAAGTAAAGAAGCATTATTCTAATATCAAATCCATACGGAAAGTATTTTACCTTGTCAAACCCTTTCAGTCCGCCATGAAGAGCGTTTGGTCCATTGTTTTTCGTCAAGTTGTATTTAACGCCGTCTAGGGTGAAATGACCTCCCGCTATTCGGTTGGCATAGCGACCAATTAGAGCACCAAAATATGGTGTGTTGTTAAGATAACCTGCAATAAATAGCCCGTCCACAAAAAAATGTGTATAAATATTTGACAAAGGCACGGTGCAGCTAGAAAACTGAAGGAAGTCATTTTATGTAGAATTGGTTTTGAATAGGCACAGCTTAGTCAACTAACATCAATTTCCACCCAGTCTGTGTGTTTTACTTTTTCTCTGAACTGACTTTTCCAAAGTTACAATAATGCAAATACGGATGTGTTTCTGATATCTTACCTTCAAACGTGTCAAATCCAAGCACAATATCCTCCCGGTTGTTATTTTTGTCTGGGGCAAAAATGTTGGTGATTGTTCCACCATAGTTCAAAATCTTCACTTCCACATTGTTCTTGTTCTTTAATGTGTATCTAAAATGGCAATGCAAATGGTATAATCATGGTTACAGAGGATTTAAGTCGATCAAGATATTTGATTCCAAATGGCGCATGTTAAAACCATGAATATCGTAGATGGCGCACGTTATGTTTGTTTCTCATGATTCGAGTTCCAAAGTTCTAAAAGGATGTGCGTGGGAAATGCTAAAGGCGTAAAGAATACATGTACAAGGCTGAATGTTCGTAAGTGTTTAAATTGAGCCGCGACGCGAGAAAACCGGTCTTCCGGGTTTCCGACCAGGTCTGACACAAACCGACCTGTACAAGCACAGAAAAGAGCTAGAAGCTTGAAATTTCGGATTTAAGTAGAAGAGGAATTGTACTATCCGAGTAGCGAAAACAAAGGCGCTGATCAGCTTCGCGGTTACCGCGAAGCTGATCTGCGCCTTTGTTTTCGCATAGGCAAAAATCCGGTTTTCTCACGATGCGGCTCAATTATGTTAAGTGTTGTGATGTCCTCTTTTTCCGCCTTTGGTTGGGATTGTAAATTAAAGTTTGTCATTTCGTGTATGTTTTGCTCTAACTCTACCTGTAAACGTCTTTTCCTTGAAACTTTCCAAACAATTCCTTGGTGATTGGGTCTTCTGCTACCGGCCTATCTGTAACGAATAAATGAGTCGTATTGTGACAAAATAAGCGAGTTGCATAATTGATACGTTTTACCTGCGCTTGCATTCTGTACACCTAGAGTAACGCTAAGAGAAACCATTTATTGTTTTCAAGCCGTGAACATAATGTACACGTAAACTAACAGTTTACCTTAGTATTCCTTTCTTCAGTGAATCTATATTCTTGAAATATCACCATCCACACTAAATCTGTGAGTTTAAGCAACTATTATAAGCATTGTTATATTTAGTCATACTACTGTTAGTAACAACTTCAACATTACCTGTATTTTCCTTTCCACAGAAATGGATTTGAAGCCCTAGAAACACCGCGACTCCAACCAAAGATGCCAGCAATACAACAGCTGTGATTAAGGCAGCGTTTATCTTCACCGCAAGTCGATTTATCCTCTTCTCAGACCCATCTTGGGGGTCTGGTTTAGATGGTTTGGATATATAGTACTTGAACACCATGGTGGATAAATTCACACGACACAATTTTTCAGGGAATGTACGTGAGACACAAAATGTTGAAGATCATATTAAATTACTTTTCTGTATATTAAAACTAAGGTCATTTTATTAGTATGCTACTTTTGGTCTAAGTGAAATTTTAGTAGATTGATTTGATACTCCAGCTAATTTGTAGTTTATATAGTGACGTTTGTAAATCATAATATAACAAAATTAAACCGTGACTATAAAATGATAACAAAATCATCACTTTGTTTATAAACAATAAAATTATGCAAATAGGTATTTTGCGTATTTATTATGAAAACAATGATCACGAGTAAACCTCTGGAAAGATAAAATACAAATAACCATTGTTTTATTTATTTTCATCTTCATTTCGAACTAGATTATCAATTTTACACTTTATCAAAGTTAAACTAGCTACATTGTACATGTAGCCATACAAATCATTTCTATCTTGTATAAAAAACATGACAGTTAGAGAGGATTCGCCTGAAACTAAGCCAGTGTGGGTTGACTAAAATTTTATTATGCCTTTAACATCGTAGTTTTTCCAGCTTTATACCCATAGTGTTGATCCACGCCCTGTTATGATTTCCTTTTTTGTTTGGCATACGTAGGCGTGAGGTAATTTTAGAGTTGCTGGTTAATCCCCAAAATAACCTATATCTTCAAGGATGAACGACACTATTTCGACATAGCTGATATATTTCCTTAAGTCATCTTGAAAACAGGAATGTCACTGATATGAATTGCGTTTTCCATATCAATTCAAGCTCTTGCAAGTTTGTCATTTGTAAATTTTATCAAAAAATAACGTAGTTTTGCAAAAATTATCACAAGGAAGTAAATGCATATTTTCGTTTCCTTTGTGTAATTTGACAAGTGTGCGTGTAAATAAACACAAATGATAGCTATAGCCGCAAATTAGATGGTGATATAGCCTCCTGGTCCCTTCGGTCGTGACGAAAATACATGTTATATTAAAGAGTGTAAATGTACACGTATGTTATAGTATTCCGAGAATTATTACATCTCTAAATTAAATTACATATCCTTTTTAAATAGGGATGTTTGACCACCTCTCTCTCTCTCTCTCTCTCTCTCTCTCTCTCTCTCTCTCTCTCTCTCTCATATGCACAGTGGCATGATCTTTTTAGTTGTGTCTAAAACATGAAAATGAACACGAGAACACATCATTGTTTTATTCAGCAATTTCCATGTTAATCCATGATTTGTTCGTAGTCACTGAAACATTCAGAAATTTTCAATTTATGAGCTTGGTCTATTGATGTATATTTAACTTTGACGCTGAACGTCTCAGTCATCATTGACGCTGCCTCCATTTTATGCGACTCCTACCAAACATTGAGATACCATGTCATCTGCAATGTGCTGCAATATATTACCACTAATGTAAAATCTAAACCTTATTCACTGAACGAATGCTTCTTGTGAAGACAAGTGCATGAAAATGTATCGAACGCATTTAAGACTGGAATGACTTTTGAATGGATAACAAAATGAAACATCGAAAAGTCAAGGAAAACAATTTCAGTGTTGGGAGTAATATAACAGTCGGAAGGGCAGTGGTTTCAAAAGTCTGCGACGCAATGCAAGCATCCAATACGAGTTTGTAGAAACAAGGTAGGGGACACCAAGTGAAGGCGAGTACGGCAAGACATGGAAAAACATAACATGGATAGCGAAAATATGACGGTCTTGGAAGGCAATTTCTAAAAACAAAGGAAAACGACATTCAGTCTTGGAGAAACATGTTAAGACTATTATAATCAAGATGACAAAGTATCATGTTTTATTTATTATTTTGGGGAAAGGAAAAGAAAAGTGAGAAGTGAATTTTAATACGGTCATGTAAAGCAAAAAAAAAAAAAAAAAAAAAAAAAAAAAAAAAAAAAATATCTCATATAATAACTTAACATCAAACGACATGAACACAGTATTCAAATTCGACATAACACTGAAGGTATAAATGTAAAATCCCATCAAAATAAAATCATTTGCATAACGTGAAACTAATATATGAGCCGCCACATGGGAAAACAAACAATCTGCCTAAGCGAACACAAAGGCGCAGATCAGCTTCCCAGTAACTGCGAAGCTGATCAGCGCCTTTATTTTCGCTACTCGGATAGTACAGTTCCTCTTCTACTTGAATCCGAAATTTCAAGATTCTAACTCTTTTCTGTAACTGCACAGACCGGTTTGTGTGGGACCTGTTCGGAAACCATATTGCTGGTTTTCCCACGAGGTGGCTCATATTCTAATTACTGAGAAGCAAGGTCCCGCTCTTACGAAATGGATTTCCGCCTCTACAACCTACATGTGATTGTATTCATTAGCTATGAACAATTGTCCTAGACTAGCTACATCAAAGTATTCCACGGCTAATCATCAACTTGTTATACTAAACTTGTACAGCGTTTCTTGAGTATACTCTTCACCAGGTCGTAAGACTGTGTTTGGAAACGCCGGCTGGAAATAAAAAAAGGGGCAATTTATTAGCTTTAGACGCATCAATTCAATGTCCATGAATGTATACCTCATTAAGCCCCATTTTTATTTGGATATACAGTGGTATACAAGTATGCTTAATTGTGGTCCAAAACATACATTGTGGGTACTTCTAACGTGTAAGCACAATCAATGCTTTGGACACAAAATGTCAAAATGTATCTTTTTTGTCGGATGAAAAAAAATAATTACAATGCGTGCGTTTTCGTAATGCATTAGCAGTAAAGCAATTATTGAAATTATAATTTAAATATTTGTTGGGACTGGTTCAAGGAAATGTCCAAAACAGGCGTTGAAAGTATAGGGAAAACGGCAAATGATGTTTAACACTAAATACAATATAAATGCGGGTTCGATGGTCCGACATTCGAATTCAATAATGTAACACGATTCTAATCCAATTTAGAAACTAATCCTAGTACATTGTGTTCATTTCATCAGGAAAACATGTCCGTGGAATGTATACCCCCTTAAACCCCACTTTTATATAGTAAAACTGGCGTACGAAGGAGTATACCTATTTTTCTTATTTTTGCTCCAAAACATAGATTGTGGGAACTCGTTAGAATCGCCTCGCCGAGGCGGTTCTAACGTGTACCCACAATCTATGTTTTGAGCAAAAATAAGAAAAATATAAAAAAAATCTAATGGAATTTTAGATTTTCACAACCAAAAAGAACTGTATAGCGCACGGGCGTGTTTTCGTAATGTTAACAAGAGAAGAAGAAGCCTGGTTCGTACCTCATTCGGACTATTAGGATAATGTTGAGCTTCTGTTGTGAATCCTCCATACTTCTTGTACACCACCCCTCCCTTCCCGGGCTGGCCGTCAATATAGAATGATGTGTACAGCTGCATACCAGGCTCTGTGGTGGACATGTCTAGTGTTCTACCAGACGGAGTATGAATAACCCTACAATTAATGAAAATATTTACTGAAGAACCAAAGCTTGAAAGTAGATCTACATTACATCTAATTTGAGAAATGCGAATTTTCTATTGACAAAGAGCTGATGTGGTGCGATTTTCTTTTTTCCAAAATCGTAAATGAGTGAGGGGCTCTTTTCCTAAAAAATTGACGGAAATTTAGACACAATGTAACATAATGATAATATAGACGTAAATAGACATAGTTTTTAGCGAACATGAGTTACTATAATTCGAACAATACTTAAGAGTTCGCCCGGGATGCCCAGAAAGACGTTAAGTTATATAAAGACAAAACTTCGTTGATAGTGGACTTATAATAGCATACTTAGCTGCATGTTTCTTCCAGCCTGGTTTCTCGAGACAGAATGTGTGGTCGAACCCAAAGTTTCCCGGGACCTCTGGTATTCTTTTACCAAGGTCTGTATCCTCGGTTAAGTCGAATTTTGTACCCTTTACATCGACGATAGCACCTACATGTACAGCAAATACGTCTCGATAAATATTATTGCTAACGGCTCTGATCATACTACAATGATGTATGCCGTTTCATACATCAAAGCCCAAATTAGACTATCCAGAAAAGAGAGGTTCACGTGGCGTTTGCTCTATACAGCATTGTGTACATGCAAATGAGAATAATATATCTTAAGAGTTTGGGTTTATCCTCTCACCAACAATTATGATAGACGGGACCTGTGTTTACATTACAGTTTATCAAAAACAGCCTCGAGATCGAAGCTAGGTCATCTGATCAACACTGTATTATCAAAATAGAGTCAAAAAAACATTGAACCAACCAGTAGGAACACTTGTATCATCTAGAGGTAGATACTTGTCAGCTGCCAGTCTTATCACATGATCATCTAAATTACCGGTGCCCTGGAAATAAAAATTCAAAATAATCAAAATTGATATTTCAACATAGTTTTAAACTGCAAATGTAGGTTTCTCTATAAATTGATTTCCAAATTGAATGTTGGGCTTAAGACCTTTTTTCGCGAGGGCCTTTCGGAACCAGAATTTATGGGGACTTGGTTTACAAATTTAAGCAATTTATAGGAAGGAATGATTTTTCTTTTCAGTTCAGAAAAATCATTATACATAACAGACGTATAGGACATAACTTTAATGTTATCAGTCAGAGCACTAACAAGTGATCTTAAAATCACGTTCTCTGGTGATTTTTTGGCTCCAAGAGAAGACTGCAATAGCATGAATAAATGCCTACTTTTTTTGTTTTATTTTGAATTTCGCGCTGTTTTCCAAATGCTAAGCTATCCGAGGGGTAAATGCAAAGACGCGCCATTCAGTCACATGGTCAGAGGCAGCCAAAGTGTAAGCATCGCAGAGAAAATCGAGAAAACCTGTGAATTTTATGTGAAATTTTCGTGATTTTCAAGTTCAGTTTTGAAGGATTTCCTATTTTTTGTGAAGACAGCGCCTATTTTTTTCTGATAAGTTTGGAGTCTTATTCGTTGAATAGTGAAAAGAAAGTGTGGTAAGTACTGCGCGCAGTGGGTTAAAAGTTGAAGGGTAACCCCAAAAAATCACTCCGCATCGTGATCGGCCATTGATCGGTTTGGCCGATCACTGTTTCAAGTAACACTTTCTCAATGAAATAAAAACCACAAAACTCGATATGGCTTCTATGTTTCTTGGTTTCATCTTAGCTGACACTGCTCGTCATCTCCCTTAACATGTTGGCATTTGTGCCTGGCAAAATGAACAGACAGCACCTTACCTTTTTCTTATTTACTTAAATCACCCATGCAAGTGATTTGATAGATCAAAATAATCACCTGAGGAAGTGATATTTAAGATAATTATTTCAAACAAAGGGAAACAAATCTTATATCTTGTGACTGATTTATATAAAAATGTACTGCACAAGGTGATTTTCAAGTGCTCTGGCTGGTTAAGCGACAGTCTGCATGCTTAGTTTTTAACCCAATCATGGTTGATAACTATGCTGCCTTCTTTAATTGCACGCCGGTGGGTCGGGCGTCAGACTCTATGATGGTCCCCACTTAAAGCTATTCATTTTAGCTGGTAGAGCTGGAGCTTCTTGTCTGTTACTTGGCCCACCGGGGTTCAACAGGTGTTTTTCTGTGCTCCGGAGTCAGTTAGTTATTTGGCGCCTAGGGATCTCCATCGTCGGGCAGCTTTCTCTATCTTTGAGTCCTAGATTTTGATTCATCATGGTGGTTTTCATGATTTATTTGTTTGTAGACTAGTTAGAGATTCAGATGACCCCGAGGACCGAACAACTAACTTAATGTTGTGAACAACTGCAGAAGCTGGGGTGAGGTTAGGTACCTGTAAAATAGATTAAAGCCCGCCAGTAATTTTATATTACTGATCATTCCAAGGATATACTTCTGTGGTGGTTCTTATTGTTTTATGTCTTGGTGTTAAAACGTTTTGTGCTGTTTGCGCCTTATGAACGCTTTCATATTTTTAGTTAATTTTAGGTAACTGAGTGGCTACCTATTCGGAAAATAGCTGCTCGTTCGGCTTACGATATGTTTTCATGGTATAAGTGCCTGATGTTAATTTAGCCTTTTTCCCCCCTACGGTTTTGGAGAGGGATTCTCTTTCTGATTGCGCCTTTTCCTGATCGTCGCCTACTTGTACCTTTTCATTCGCTTCGAAAAATATTGCATCGTATTATGCGTTTCAGAAATCAATATATATGATCGTAGAATGACGGTTACCATTTCGCGCAATTAGAAATTATACTTTAAGTACGTACCTGGCCAGCAAGATTAAAATATGCGTGATTTGTTAGGTTGATGACAGTTGGTTTTGTTGTTTTGGCTGAATATTTGACCTCTAGTTCATTATCATCTGTGAGCCCATATGTTACGTTGACCGTCAGTTGCCCTGGGTAGTGCTCGTCTCCGTCGGGGCTCACGTACGTCAGGAGCAGTCGGTTGTTCTCTACCTTGGAGTCCCAGACTTTCTAGAAGGAATAAAGTCATGCAATTAAACAATTTGCTCCTGTGTCTAAAATGAATTGACTCGTAATATGCATTCTGTGGGTTCTGTGTTTAGGAATTAAAACTACATCACTGGTTCTATGTCTTCAGGATACAGTCTTTTGCTGATTAGGGCGATCGATGCCTTAAAGGTACCACTGATTATTCAGTTAAAGACCCCTAACGGTGCAAAATGATTATTAGATCAAAGGACTGTCATAATGAGGTGGTTATCACATCTCTGCAGGTGGCAGAAGCCCCTAAAGGATAAAACCTTTAGATCCACTGTTTATTGGCTCTATGGTTCCTGATGACATATGCAATAAAACTGCCTCCTCTGCAATCAATATTGATTTTCCTGTTTTGGCCCCTACCTGTATTCTTAGTCATTGTCAGGCCTCAAGGTTTCTAGTGCCCTGTCTCTTATCTAATGACCCCCAAAAGACAGGGAAATGTGTCTTTAAAGGCATGTATTCCTGTCTATTGATGGTCATTAGTTGATCAATGATATGAGACAGAGCAATAGAAAACCCATTTACCTGACAATGAATACAGGTATGCTAGCGGTCACAAAAATCATTATTGATTGCAGATTGGGGCGGTTTTACCACACAGGTTATCAGGGACCATAAAACTAATAAACAGTGGTACCCCAGGTATTATGGACCTCTTTATTATCCCATGCAGAGATTAGATAATCAATCACCTCATTATGACAGTCCTTTGATCTCTGGATCATATTGCACCACTCGGGGTCATAAACAGTGGTACCACTTTAGCTCCTTCAGAAGCCCCCCCCCCCTTTAAGCGCATCAGGGATTCCACAAACGGTTTTGCCATATGACTTCTACGGAGTGAACATGTCAATAATGGGGCAATGCCCTTACATTGGGATACTTCTAGGATGATTGACGAAGGACTGATAAAGACAACTGAAGGGTGGTCAGTGATACAAAAGCGACACAAATACAGAGACCTTTGCATAGCGAAAACATGCCATTACCTTATGAAATCCTAGCGCTCCGCCATGAAGTGCGTTAGGACCATTGTTTGTTGTTAAATTATATTGCACGCCATCAATTGTAAAATGTCCACCAGCAATTCTGTTAGCATAGCGACCTATTATAGCACCAAAGTAAAGATCGTCCTTCTTGTATTCTGAAACAAAAACGCTACAAGTGGTGTGAAAGGTGTATTGCTTAACAAAGTGTTAATCTAGGAAAAGTTTTTAATCAAAGGCGTATCTTATGCAAATTTCAAAATTGATTCTTATATTCCGTTACAAAGATGTCTTCGAAAATTGTCCTTGGATCGTGAATATAACACAGCTGTACATGAAAGCTACAGTCAGAGACAAAGAATCAGGATGTGCATTACGAAAACACGCCCATGCAATACTACAGAAAAATTTTTGGTCGTAAAAAAGAAAAAAATCACTGGAAAAAATGTCTTATTTTTGCTCAAAAACAAAGATTGTAGGTACACGTTTGAACCGCCTCAACGAGGCGGTTTTGACGAGTAACCACAATCTATGTTTTGGAGCAAAAATTGGTAAACCCCTGCAAACCCCAGTTTTGCTATAAAAAGTGGGGTTTAATGGGGTATTCATTTCACAGACATGTTTTCCTGATGGAATGTAAGAAAAAGTCTTGCTAGAATGAATGTTACTCTCCGTCGTTGCATATAAATCTGGTTAAATCTGGACACATTCTAAGAATGTGCCAACCATAATCGAAGGACCTTATTATTTTACCTACCATCAAGAGTATCATATCCTAGAGCGATATCTTGCACCTTCCCATCTTTATCTGGCATCAGTATGTTCTTTACTATCCCACCATAGTTCAGGATGTGGACTTCGAGGTTCTTGTTCTTCAGAGTATATCTACAATCACATAGGAAGGAAACACTTAAAATGGAAAATTGCGTCTAACAGCAAAACAATGGTTTGTCTTCTTAAACGCCGGAATTTGTCCTATGGAAAATAGGAAATTTCAATGAGCAGCCAAACAGTGAAAGTTACACTGAAAGGTCCATGGAGAGAAAAATAGTCCCTAGGTAGGCACCATGATGTAAAATCGCTGAAATCAGATAATCATAATTGTAAATGCATGCCATAGCAGAAAAATCAGGTGTACCTAAACTGGTAGAGTAGATAAGAGGTTTAATAAATACAGTTGCAAAACGTTTAAGCCCATCTACAAGAGATATGTGTCCGTATCTTTAAAACGTTTGGGGTATTCTGACGTAGTTCATACGTATACATTGCATATTAACTACGGAAGTCTTTGAGACAACTGCGCGTCTTTAGATTCATAAAATCTTACTTACTGGAAAACATCCTTGCCGTCATGAGTTTCCAGGAACTCTTCTTTGATGGGCATACCTATTTGCGCTGAAAAATAACAAGCATATTTTATAGTAAAAATACAGAGCAATATTCATTTTAGAAGAAAAAAATGTTTCGACTTATATAGAGATTGAAATGTTAAACATTTCTTTTACTAATTAAAATGTGAACAATGACGCATTAGTCTTATAAAGACGTCACTGTCTGAACGATTTACAGCAAATGACCATAAAAGTATGTGCTGCTAATCTGTTGAGGATCGCTTCAGTAGCTGCTCACTCGGCTTATAATATGTCCCCTTGATATTGAGAACCTTAGTGTCAATTTAGTTTTTGCAGTCGGAATTTCTTTCTGACTGCGCCATTTCCAGATCATTGCCTACTCTTTACCCAACCAACAATAATTTTAAATAGTTACCGGCTCATTTTTATTAGAGGCACGCCTGATAATGGATTAACTAAAAATATATATTTGTGCCATATTAAGCTGCTATTTATCTACATACACTAAAATTAGCTGTAGGGTCCTACATTATTTTGACTCAGTACTGATGAAAAAAGGTCTATTTCTAAGTCTACTGATTTCTATGTGTATTATTACCTGACATAATAATTATTGGCGCAAATTCTTCATTGTACATGTTGAATTTGAAGACAAATTAACGTTTGGTTTAGACATTGCAGTGGTAAATTCGACGATGCAACGCAAACGTAAACAAAGATGAAACAAAATACGCGCATTTTCAGAAGTACTAGAACTGATCGAGGATTGAGTCCCAATAAACGGCTTTCATTATTAACAGCTTCCACCTTATCATCAGGAAAACATGTCCGTGTAATGTATACCCCCTTGAACCCCACTTTTATACAGCAAAACTGGGGTATGCAGGGGTATACCTATTTTTCTTATTTTTGCTCCAAAACATAGATTGTGGGTACTCGTTAGAACCGCCTCGGCGAGGCGGTTCTAACGTGTACCCACAATCTATGTTTTGAGCAAAAAGGAGAAAAATGTCCAAAATTTTCTGCTGAAAATTTTTCGTTTTTCACAACCTTAAAAATCTCTGTGTATTGCATGGGCAAGTTTTCGTAATGATGCCCACAAACTCCTTCGAAATACGTTTGGTCAATAAACAATTACGATTGGTGCCTTTGAACAAATATCCGGATGAAGCCTTTTGAACAAAACAACAATTTGACGTCTTACCTGTTTCGCACGGGTGTTGCTTCGTTGCCAAATATATCACGATTATTAGAAGAACAACGATAACAACACTAAGACCGCATACAGACAGACAAACAGTCCTCTTGCCACCTGCTTTGCGGGGTTTTGCTATCGCCATGTTTTCACTGTTGCATTTATTAAAATATGAGCCGCCTCGTGGGAAAACCAACAACGTGGTTTCCGAACAGGTCTGACACAAACCGAGCTGTACAAGCACAGAAAAGAGCTCAAAGCTTGAAATTTCGGATTTAAGTAGAAGAGGAACTGTACTATCCAAGTAGCGAAAACAAAGGCGCTGATCAGCTTCGCGGTTACCGCGAAGCCGATCTGCGTCTTTGTTTTCGCATATGTAGATTGTTGGTTTTCTCATGAGGCGGCTCATATGTATAAACGTACAACAAAATATTGTAAACGTTTTCGTCTTATGTTTATGATCACGGGGTCTATTCGTCAAGCCAATATGCTCGGGAGTTGTGCTGGTTAGGGTCAATTTAGTCAGGTGTTTCATTTTTTTTCTTCATTAAATGAAAAAATATAAGAACTTAGGTCAGCAATGTACATTTTATGAAGTGCAGTCTCTAGATACATATTAAAACATCAAATAAACATTAACAAATCTATGCAAAAGGTTGAGAAGCGTTCAACGAAAATGTTCAAAGCTCATAAAAATACGTGCCTCATTCGCGAGAAGATAAACTAGCGGTACATTTTGGTTGATTTGTCGACACACTTGTGATTTTGAGCAGACTGTTAAAGGTGAGTACACTTGTTGGTCTTCAATGATTTATATATTCAAGAAATAACATTCAATTTTGCTTTGGAGGAAGAACAGCATGTAAACATGTAAAGTTTAAGAATAAAATGTAGGGGTGGTGTGAATGCAAAGCACAAAATCATGGGTTGCGATATTTTCAAAAACATGAAACTGTTAAGTTTTCGTTATTTATTGAGATTCGTTCGTGATCTGGTCTCTTTTAAAAGGGAATACCACAATTAATATGTGCAGTTGCACAATAATAAAGACTTTCGTTAAATTGTTACTGTAGATCGAAGAGTAATAGTCGTTATAAGCATTGCAACTGATTTGTACGATTACAGTGAAAGTGTAGTGTTCATGCCTAGGTTAATTTGATCCGATCATCGTACGATTTTTCGGTCTGCGATTTTCCATACGATTTTAGTCATCGTAGGTGATCGTGAGCTACGACGTATGTGTTAACAATTCAACGATTTCTTGCTCTGGCTTTCGTCGATGTTTTCAGTCAGAACCGTATGGATATCGTATGGAAATCGAAGGGTATCCGCACTCTTTTATTGGAAATCGTACGGAGCCCATGCGATGTCCGCGAGATGTCCCTGTGATTTCTGACTGAGCCCTTGCGGTCTCCCTACGATCGCTGTACGATGTTTTGTCCACAAATTATCATAATAAACCTTTCGGCGATCGTACGATCATCGCAGGGTCTCCGTACGGCGCGCACACGACGTGTCAACGGGCTACGGTTTTGCGATTTTTAAAAATTTGTCAAAGTGCAGACTATTACAAATTCGTAGAGGCTATGATCATCGTTGGAACATCGTAGGATCATCCTGCGAACACCGGCCGAAAATGCCAAAATTGGCATCTGCGATCATCGCAAGCTAATCGTAGGCCAAATGTATGCTTTGCGTTTGTCATAGTAGTCATTGATGTGAGGATGAGCTGGGCATTACGTCCAGTCCATAATTTAGGTCAAACGAATGCAAGATCTAGGTATACGGCTTTCATTTTTATATAAAACACCAAAAACAATTCAACTTAATTTCAAACCACGCTAAAACAATCGCCAGTTGAATACTGCACAACATGCCCATTCAATGAGAACAATCTATTTCTTAAATGAGCAAATTATGCACCCTGCATACGACATTATTTGCCACAAATGTACGGGCCCAAATGTACATGGGAATATATGTAGGATATGAATAGGCGCGTTAGCTGAATACGTCTTATACATAAACAGGGTGCGTTGCATAATGCTAGCGCTAGCAAGCACTTCGTAACTATTTCCTATGCAACGGTGTGTTTCAAAAAAGTGTTCGCCAGCGCTACGTAACGCTGCCAGGAGCTGCCTCTATAAAAGCAACCCGCAGTTGCTAAGGAACAAGGAAGATCAAAATGGCTTCATCAATATCTCAAGGGTTCGCGTTATTCCACTAACGCCAGAATTAGGAAAACGTACAAGTAGGCAACGATCAGGAAAAGGCGAAATCAGAAAAAGATTCCCACTCCAAAAACAGAGGCGGGAAAAAACAAACTAACAATAAGGTACTAAGAAAATAAATACATTTAGTAAGCCGAATGAGCAGCTATTTCCCAATAGGTGGCCACTAAACTTAAGGATGTTCGCTGCCAATGAAAAAGTATTCAATCTTTTTTTCTAACCACTCTTTTTTGATTCCAAAATACAACATAAGACATTTGAAAGCAAAATGAATATAGGGTAGTGTGCATTTTTTCAAGCTACAGGCCTCTGAATGAGACCTCTGAGTATCATGTTTTAAATTTAGTAAAATTAATTTAATTTTCAATTCTTTGAAACAAACCTGTCTTGAACGAAAATACACCTAGAATGCTTTCAAAAGTCATAATATTTACGTAACGCAGACTATTTTTGGCCAAACGCATAGAAAACTTTGCAACTGGAAGTGGATGACAAAATTTTACGAGTATTTTTCCAACCCTACCCCCATACTTGAAAAGGCGGAAAAAATCAATATTTTGAAATGTGCCAAACCCATATTTGTTTATTCAAACTTTTTCTTGTATTTTCACACAACATAGAACTTTGTTATATTGTTCGAATAAAAGAAAGAAATATATAGGGTAGTGTGCATATAAGAGAGAACCAACAACTTGAAAATCACTATTTTCAGCCTTTTTTCAGCTGTTTTGTTTCTTTAAGCCCATTTCATAAAACCACCTAAAATTTTAAAGCCAGCGCACCAAAGACACAAAGACTGACTTAGAAGACCATGTACACATATACTGCAGCTAAAATAAACAAAGAAATAGTTCAATTAATCGGAAAATATGTAATATTCAAGTTTAATCTACCCTACCCCCTAAATTTCACTGACAACTAAATTTTTCTGAAAAGTTGCAGAAAATGGGGTGAAAAAATGAAGTTTCTTAGATTGACAATTTTCATGGCTCGTTCAATGCATATCATCATTATGTATCCAAATATAAAATATTAGGAAAATATCTCCAACCGTTTACGAGATATTCAACAAAAGAAAAACCGGAAGTTCCGAAATGTCAAATGTTAGCAGCGAACATCCTTAACTAAAATATGATAAAAAGCATAAGGCGCCAACAGCACAAAAAATAAACACCAGGACATAAAACAATAAGAACCACAACAGAAGTATCGCCTTGGAACGATCAGTAATATAAAATTACTGGCGGGCTTAAACCGGTTTTACAGGTGGTTCATAACATTTAGTTAGTTGTTCGGTCCTCGTGGTGAATCTCTAACTAGTCAATGAATCATCATGGACAAACAAATAAATCATGATAAATTCCATGATGAATCAAAAACGAGGACTCACAGAATGAGTAAGCTGCCCGACGATGGAGATCCCTGGGCGCCCAATAAATTACCTACTCCGGAGCAAAAGAAGACCACCAGTTGAACCCCGGTGGGCCAAGCAAAAGACAAGAAGCTCCGGCCCCAACCAACTAAAATTAATAGCTTTATGTCGGGGCCATAGGAGGGACCATTTTTTGTTTTGGGATGGGATAAGATCCTTGTTAAGCTTTCGAGCCACTATAAACAAGCCTAATTATTTCAAATTTGAGAATGGTTGCGATTGCAAAAACAATATGAGTACCTGGTACAGTGTCAGTCTGATTGCACGTTTACCGTACTAAAGCGTCTTAACATTCACGGCCACCTGAAAAAATGTGCTTATACTAAGATTTTTTATTTTGGACTCGCTTTCATGAAGCGATTTCGATTCCCAGGAATGTACGTACTGGTTATATATATTTGTGGGTCGAATCGGTTATATATATTTGTGGGTCGAATCGGACAATGTCCGGTGCATAAATATTCAAAATGTGGGGAAAACTTGTGAATCTGGCCGAAACTGTTACATCAAAACAGCCACGTATCGAAACTTTGAACATCGAAAACTAGTTTCCTATTGCATCTTCGCCACTCTAAGTTTGATTTCTACTAGCGTTTGTAAATTCTCTTGAGACTGCATATCAGGATTTTATTCAAAACCAAAAGATAAAACAGTAATCATGCAACTTACCTGTTCACCTGTCTACTCCATTTCTTTGTTTACATTCAATTTCTCACAACCACTACCGGAACCAGCTTATATCTGGACGACACCAGATTATAAAGGCTTAGAGAATAGACCCCTTGATGATGAAGATTAGTCGTTATTAAAATCATTGATCGGGATAAAATTGGTGGACTGGAAAGTTTTGAATAGAAGGTCTATTCAACACATGCCTGCTTTTGTGAGGTCGTCCAGTATATTAGTGGTTTGCTCTCTCATCCTTACAATGATAGTGATTAACTATGAATTTTCATAAACTGCTCTATGAACGTTGAACCTTATGAAATGTTGACTCTTCAGTTTTTGCAAAGTATCGGCGTATGTGGACATTACGAGGTCGTGTATTTAGTACAAAAAGATGTTAATATATAAATCATTTTAAAAATCCATGTTCATCAATGTATTTTCTGCTGGTATACTTAACAGTGTTGCACCATTATTGCGTCATACTGTATACTGACCAACGTAAAGAACGGTACCGATATATATTCTTGCTGATAATTTCTAAGACAGAAACTCGTGAAACACAAGATTACTGGATAAAATATTCATATTGGTTAGTTCAATCAAAGTCATGAAGTCTGGCAAACTCTTAGAAACTGTAATAGCAAGAACTTACGACAGAAAAAAAGACAGGCCTACTAGAAGAAAAGCCTCACAAAAGGAAAGAAAACAAAGTCAAACTTGTATGGACAGAGAAAGAGACTAACCTTATTATCTTGACACCACCAAAATGACCAGTCAGTTTGACATTAATGTAGAATATATTGAACACGTGTCGGATTTTCACTATCGTTGTAATGTTTATTTACACAGCTATGCATTGATCATACCATGGGTCATATGTGTTATCGATAAAACGAAGTCAGATAAGTGATTTTCCTCTAACCAAACATTATTTACGAGATTTTCTCCCCTTACAAAATCTAAAGACAAGGCA
This sequence comes from Rugalucina vietnamica, assembly GCA_964017185.1. Classification (NCBI taxonomy): domain Eukaryota; kingdom Metazoa; phylum Mollusca; class Bivalvia; order Lucinida; family Lucinidae; genus Rugalucina; species Rugalucina vietnamica. The sequence continues at coordinate 67,449,032 of OZ024872.1, forward strand.
GCAAACATGTAGTTATATCATTTAATGGCAATGTTTGGATTGTGGTGGAAGCAAAAATCCATACAAAAATACTTACTATAGTAAATCCAAGGAAATCGTGTTTTACTGCTCGTAGAGGGAGACAAAAATTGAGGTAAAAATACATCTGTCAGAAGTGGGATTCGAACCCACGCCTGGAGAACCAGACTGCGACCTGAACGCAGCGCCTTAGACCACTCGGCCATCCTGACTTGCGTTTTGCTTGTACATAAAAATTGTATTTATATTTGTCATTATGCGTGGTTGAAAAAAATTTTTTTCTCATACCCTAATTGTTAAAATATTTTGTGTAATTAATACCTGTGAATGGGCAATATTTTAAAGTATGATCATTTTAAAATGTCTAAATTCCTGGTTATGTAAGAATATTTGAAAATTGGTTATTGTAATATTCTTGGATGGCCCCAAGGACAAATCTATACTGGTTTTGTACGATTTCGTAGCATGTTTCCCTGAAAATATTAGTAATCATTATTCCTTTGGAATCCAGGTTGGAAATAACATTAAAATAAATAAATACAAATTCCGTTCCAGGGCGGCTCTGTTGTAATTCATCTCCATGTTTCTGTTTATCCTGCCTGTCTCTCTTTTGGGCTCGCTACCTTTGTTGTTGATGATGGTCGGATGGCAACCGTGTTGGGAAATAGCTGGTCATCTTGCTATCCATGTGGGTTGTTGATATGTGATATTTTGTGCTGTCCTTTCTATACCGCCTGGCGTCATTTGTTCAAAATTAACGATGTCGTTAAGGATTCTAACATTTCATCAACAAAAAGTAATGTTGAGTGTATTTGCTTAATACTTAACGAGTGACGTTACTTGCCCCAAGGTTATAAAACTTTTTTCAAGCTCAGCTCAACCGAGCATGAAATTTCAACTGCTGATAAATGCTAAAATAGTCAAAAATTGTGGAAAATTTAGGTTTAAAACTCAAAAACTAGTAATTTATCCTGCTCATAAATGTTAAAATGCCAACAAGTGTTGGCATTTTAACATTTATGAGCAGGATAAAGGATCTTTGACAGTGGTAATGGGAGTCACAATGTATAGCTGCCCTGTATTTCAAAAAATATAAAAGTTGGTAAAATGCTTCAACCAGCACACATTAGTTCACTGCCAGTCCATATTTTAGCATATTGGACTTTGGTCCCCATTTCGATACATGCATAGCTTTATTTTTGGGCTAAAACAGCTATTTTTTGTATTGAACATATAGGAAAACAGAAAACTGTTTTTTGAACATTGTTCCCCCCCCCCTCCGAGTACCAACAAATCCTTTTGCATGTTGATAGGTCATCATAAAATACATATTATATTTGAATGGCTTGTTGGTACTCGGGGGGGGGGGGGGGAACAATGTTGCCCAGTCGAAAATGTAACCAAAAAACTATGTACATGTATATAAAATAGTTATAAGTACTTAATACAGTGAGAATGGTAGAAATTAGCTTCTTTCCTATCAAGTGCAATTAAGCGAGACATACATGTACTAGTTTTGTCATCCGATACGGCAATATAATTGATTTTTAACCATTTTTCATTTTTTGATGCATTCAAAAAATAGAGAAATAACATTTCATGGAACAAACTTTTGAACCAGTCTATACTACAACACAAGTTAAAACATACACGCCCCCTAATCTTTCAAAGCACATGACTGAATTCAACATGTGGAGAGATGGACAAATAACGGGTCATTTGTCCCTCAATGCACTTAGACTATATATTAGAAAGTTGTCAGTATTAAAATTGTGTAATGGATGATCTCTAAGTACATGTTTTTCGTGTCATGACATGAAGATTTTGACTACTTCATGCATTTGCTTTATTAAGCTTCTTAATCCATGATTTACAGGGAATTGAGGTCTGTGATTCTAGACAAATTCTTGAGTGGCATCATCTTGGTTTACTCTTGGCAGTATGTCTTGACTCATTTAGACCAACAATATTTCACTGAAGTACGCCTTTCTCTATACATTTCATTGATGTGTGTTATAAAAGAGATAGCAGGGCTAAATAGGTGCATGTATACCGTGTATATGCCATAGTTTTAACATTGAAAAATATGTGACCACTGTAGGAACATTTTAACATCAGAAAGCATTTAGATTTCATATGCATCTAATTTGAATGGTGCCATGCATGCATTCATTCATTCCAGACATGCAAATAAGTTCTTCTGTGTCATTTTATGTTAAGGAAAAGCATACAGTAATTGAGGCATCCATGAGAAAATGTGTTTTGCAGATACATGTACCATGCTTAAAGTACAGATTATCTGTGTGGTAGTCGCCAATGGCATGGACATTTTGCTTCCTCTGTGATTTTAAACCCCCGATTTGTGAAGTATTTTGTCATGTTCTTTGACTACATAAGTTGGGTTTATGTTCTACCTGTTTGGAAACTAATGACAGATTTTCTCATGACTTTGCTCAATACTTGTCATTGTTAGCAATGATATACAGGTAACTCCCAAAATAATTTATGAAAATAATGTCGCTTATTAAGCATCAAACTTTTGAGATGAATTTTAGGGTGTCTAGGACCCTTGGCACTGACCTACATGATTAAAAATCACATCAATGGAGGAAGTGAATACAGACATGCATCAAAAAATGATTTTTATTCCAATTTATATTTTTAAATTTTTGACCCCTACCTCCGCTTTGTTAGCCATTTCTACAGTATGTGTAGGAATGGTTCATACATTATAGCATTTATCTGTTCTTAAGACATCATTCTACCTTTCTCATTGCAAAGTTGTAGTAGAAATTGCTTCAAAAAGGAGTTTTGGGCTTTCGAAAACAGGGCATATTTTACAGGAAAGGGTCAATGGTCCTTTTAGTCTGAGCTGAGCTGAGCATGAAAAAAGTTTTATAACCTTGGGGCCTGGTCCCTGGTGTCTATGTCGTTCGGATTTAAAATTAAATTCAATCGATTCCTGGCCGCTCTAGTCTAACATTATTTTTACGAATATTAAAACAACCATCAGAGACAAAACAGAATGTCAGAAGTGGGATTCGAACCCACGCCTGGAGAACCAGACTGCGACCAGAACGCAGGGCCTTAGACCACTCGGCCATCCTGACTTTCATATTATTCATTTTTATAACTATATATATTTTGGTTTGTCAAATTTATGTGACTTTTTTCCAACCCCGGGTTCAAATCTTTTGTGCCCCGTTTTGCGCTCTTCTGGATGGATCATAAAATTACAGAGCAGAGAATTAATTGTCGGGGACTCCATATTAATCCCTATTCTGACCATGGTGGACCGCAGAGCGGAACGTTATTTCGTAGAGTTATCGGTCAAAGTATTGAGGGTGTAGCCCCCCCCCCCCCCAAATCGTACGCGGGACTCAGACCCTTCATTAACGGTATTCGGGACGCAGAAGGCTGGTACTCGGGATTCAACAAATACCGCAAATCGTACGCGTATTCACAAATTTGTGCATTCCTAATGGTTTTGGGAATGTTCTCTAACCCTTTTTATGGTCAAATATTTTTCCTCGCTCGCTTCGCTCACTCGGATTCAAATGTTATAAATGACATAAATGTACTATTCATGACCGAACACATATATGTGTTGTTGGCACAAAAGGATGTATCCTTTGGACTGTTGTTAGTCCGACCCTTTCTTGCATATGTGAAAAAGACAATATGCAGAGAACACATCCGTTCGGATTTTCCCTCCTTTTAATTGGATATTTGTTTCTTTGAAAACCGAAAAAATGACGACTGAGAACATGTTCATGGTTCCTAATACACTCTGTTTATTGAACTACCACATAATGTGCTTATAAAATTTACACGCATGTAAATGTACTCCGGTGTGTAAATTTTTGTGCAAATAGCACAAATGCACACCGGAGTAAATTTACCAATGAGTAAATAAATTCCTGCAAATTTTATTTTTACATTTACATACGCGTGAAATTTATTTTTGTGTCCCATGTGAGCGCAAAGTAAAATTTACCCATGAGTATTTTTATTTCAAGTCATTATCTGCGTTTAGATAACGATTTTCAACATTTTTTGTTCTTTACCAGTGTTGACTAACTACATGGCAGTAAATGCTGAAGCTGTTGACCTTGTTGTTGAAAAAAGGTTTGTTGCCATTCAACGTATTTTAGATTATGTAGACTGCAGCCAGCCACACTATTTCTTTATCATTCTGTGGCCTATCTGTGGCGATAAGGAAAGACTGTACCATGACTTTAATTCACAACCCTGAATTACAAGGAGAATTGTGTACCGCTATGCAAGACATGGCTTCACAACCCTGAATTACAAGGAGAATTGTGTACCGCTATGCAAGACATGGCTTCACAACCCTGAATTACAAGGAGAATTGTGTACCGCTATGCAAGACATGGCTTCACAACCCTGAATTACAAGGAGAATTGTGTACCGCTATGCAAGACATGGCTTCACAACCCTGAATTACAAGGAGAATTGTGTACCGCTATGCAAGACATGGCTTCACAACCCTGAATTACAAGGAGAATTGTGTACCGCTATGCAAGACATGGCTTCACAACCCTGAATTACAAGGAGAATTGTGTACCGCTATGCAAGACATGGCTTCACAACCCTGAATTACAAGGAGAATTGTGTACCGCTATGCAAGACAGGCTTCAAATTTCACATGCCTTTTTCCTTCATTTTCACAAACCGTTTAATAATTGTAATAATTTAGTAATTGTAATAAATTTAAGCACCATACGACTCTTTACACTTTCCATTTTACACGTGGATCCCTTTTATTTGTATATTTCATTATCCATGTTCGTGTGCCTTGCGAGAGCATTTCCGTACGACATTTATACAAGCATTAGCTAGAGTAGGCTAGATCTACGAGAAAAAAGACAGAACTAAACGATTGTATTCCATTTTACCTGTTAGGCTGCATTTTTTGTCTTAAATAGTATTCGGACTCAGGGCACACTTTAAAGAGTATTCGGGATTCAGGACAATAATTAAAGAGTATTCGAGACTCAATGGGGGAGGGGATTACACCCTCAGTATAACCAAAGCTACTGTAATCTTGTTCCACGTTTTTCCGGTGGACGAGAAAGTGTTGTTTTTTGTTTTTTGTTGTTTTTTTTTTTTTTTTCTTTTCGCATGTTTAATTTGATTTAAATTCGTTTCGGATTATTTATCCATTAATTTCGTTTGATTTTGATAAATATTAAGTTCAATTTTTATATTTCAGGTTAAATGTTGATAATATTTGGTACCTTATCGAAATTATGGTCTCTTGATGAATTATCGAAACTTTTACATATTTACCCTTTGAAGTTTTCAAGTGTATACTTAATTTCGGATAGTAAAACTTGAATCTATACTATTGACTTACAGACAAAAATGAATTGAGCCGCGCCATGACAAAACCGGATTTTTGCCTAGGCGAAAACAAAGGCGCAGATCAGCTTCGCGGTAACCGCGAAGCTGATCAGCGCCTTTGTTTTCGCTACTCAGATAGTACAATTCCTCTTCTACTTAAATCCGAAATTTCAAGCTTCTGGCTCTTTTCTGAGCTTGTACAGGTCGGTTTGTGTCGGACCTGGTCGGAAACCCCGAAGACCGGTTTTCTCACGTCGCGGCTCAATAGCCGGTGTAATGAATCCTCTTTTATGTTGGCACAAAAGGATTCCAAAATATATTCATTTCATTTAGGGTTTTCTGTAGTGAAATATACAAGTGTTTGTTCAATGAATTAGAAATTGTCAATAGTTTTCAAACTCGAGATAATGTCTTATTGATTAAAGGTGTGGAAAGTTGGCAAAATAATTTTATTTCTGTCTACGAAAACGTTATATTGGTAAGAAAGTCGTTTTCCTAAGTTTTATTTTCTAGAATTTTTTGTTTTTTGTATAATCTGTGTTTTATTCTTATTATTCTTTTCCGAAGTAGGAACGAGCGCAGTCAATTAGTGGATTACTGAAATGCTTTATGTGGGTAAGTATTTTATTTCATTTTTAAAACATGTTAAACACGTGTCCGAATAATTCCATTACCGCGTGACATGTTGACCAGTTGACCATTCATCTAGTATTACTTGCAAATAAGACCTTCGTCGCTGTATCTCATGTCGGTTGATATCATGAATCATTTTCGTGTTCACCCGAACCTTCATTGATAGCATTAATATTTGTGGTTGTACCGGCTTACTATACGTTTTCTAAGTATAAGTGCTTGATTGTTGATTTAGTTTTTTTCAACATCGGTTTTTGGAGTGGGAATTTCTTTCTGTTTGTGCCATTTCCTGATCATTGCATACTTTTACTTTTCTATGAACTGACAGGGATAGTCTATGAAATGTCAAGAATATACTATGGAACAGTATCAAGAAAATACTATGAAATGAAAGGAAGGTTTTATAAAATGTACCACATAGACCGTGAAATGAAAGAAAATTTCTATGAAGTAGATCAAATATACTATGAAATAAAAGTTCGTTGAAAAGTACCAAATTTTACAAAACTGTCTATATAATTATCAATTTGAAATTATATTTGAAAGCAGGCATTTGGGCAAATTTTGATAATAAAATAAAGCCAAGAGTTAGAGTTTTTAATTAACTAGGCGCAAGAATTTTACAAGAAGCGAGACATATGTAAACGGATTATTCCTCGTACCTAATATAAGTTAGAAAATAGTGAAAGTCAACATGATACTTGTGCCATGTTTTGACAAGGCTGATATGCTTCTTATATATGGGCTAAGAAAATGTTTTTTTTTTTTGTATCTATGTTTCAACCAGAAGAGTAAAACAGTTCTATTACATCGCGCATCATGTATGTTTTGTACGCATCTGATTTTTCTTTTGTTTCTCTAGTTTTAGAGAAAAAAGGAGCATTCACTGAAAAAGTGATGAAAAACTAAAACTTTCACAATGACTGATTAATCAGAGCAGGCGTTTCCACCCATACTAGTCAACATAATTGAGCCTCCTCATGAGAAAACCAACAATCTGCATATGCGAAAACAAAGACGCAGATCAGCTTCGCGGTAACCGCGAAGCTGATCAGCGCCTTTGTTTTCGCTAGACGGATAGTACACTTCCTCTTCTTCCTAAATCCGAAATTTCAAGCTTCTAGCCTGCTTCTGTGCTTGTACAGCTTGGTTTGTGTCAGACCTGTTCGGAAACCACATTGTTGGTTTTCCCACGAGACGGCTCATACTGAATTAAGCTTCTAGGATGTTATTACCTATCTCAGCAGTTTAAACTCGTGACAATTCAAGCAAATAGAAATCTTCTTTGGCTCTGCAGTACAAATCAGTTGGGCCTTAAATGGTCGATGACCAGGATCTACGACGAGGATTGCAGAGTTTCTAATAACACGACAGGTATGATATCATATGGCGGCAATGTTTATCAAAAGATAATGCTAAGTCACCCTATTGATAGGGTAGATAATATTGGCACAAGCTATTTGACAGTGTTATGCTGCTCTCACATATACCGAATATCCCTTGCGAATGTTAAAATTTGAAATTCGCGCTGAAATTACCGAATATGATGCGAATGGACGAGGCGGGGCTTGTTCAAAACGATGTCTTTGCGAAAGCGTTAAGAATGCTTGCGTATCCTTACAAATGTCTTAAGAATGTTGCGATTGATTGCCATACACACTACCGATTTCTTGAAAATGCCTAACCAATGTTCCGAACGCTTACAAATGCCGTTACAAATAATACGAACGTCTTGCAAACACCTTACAAATGAAGCGAATGTGTAGCGAATGCTTGCCGAATTCTTTTCAGTTTTGACTCGTTCGCAAATTTTGTAGCCAAGAATATCAATGTAAAACGAAATCACCCACAATGCTAAGGGGCATGGAAAAGAAATATGTCATTATTGATCCAAGTCTTCTCTTGAGACACACACCACTTTGTTGTTTCTCTAAATTGCGATTTACACAATAAAAAAGACAATTTTACTGGGCAAACAAAAATTTCACGGGACTTTCGTTGGTCTGTCATACATTAATGGATAGCTTAAAGCTAAACACCATAAATAATGACCTTTACTTGAAGGATAGGGCCAGAATAAATAAACTATGCTAAACACTGAGTCTTTAATGTGAAAATGTTGCGATTCACTAGCGATTCTTTACGGACATCAAAACTCAATAGAATTTAATGCTACCGAATCCTTGCAAATGGCTTGCGAGTGTTACAAATGTCTTCCAATCAATCCGAATTGTTTACGAATTCTTTACGAATATGTTAAGAATATGATTTCCTTGCGAATTTTAGGAGCATGTTCCTAATTTTCGCAACATCTCGAAATTTTCACCGAATGCTTCCGAACGCTTACAAATGCTACCGAATGCTTCCGAATTTTTAGCGATTAATGCGAATTTGCTCAAAATTTCATTCGGAAGGGCATTCGCAAGGGAAATTCGGTATATGTGAGAGCAGTATAAGCCAATGTCAACAATCTACTATTGGATATATGTGAACTGATCAGTAATAAAATTCAGGACAAAAATAGGCATTATACAGTAGCTTTCATATCCAGTGGTATATAATTTAAAATAAAATCATTTCCAAAGCTACTTTGATTCCACTGGGATATAAACTTAGGACACAGAAAAGATATATTTTTGTTAATAAATACATGTTAGAATGGTCAGATGTTTAACCCAGCGAAGCAAATATCATTTTTTGACTTGCTAGTGTTGAAAAGTCCTAATTGCGATATGCGTTCTAGATAAAATCATAATTATTTTGTATATTTTCACAATGACTTTATTGTTGTCCAACACTGTTTATTGTTAGTTATTGTGAAAATACTTGCTTCACTATTTTAAAAGGAAAGAGCATTTATACCGAGGTCTACATAAGTCTAATTTTATGTATACAGCGGCATAGTGATAGAAAGCCCACCAAGAATGTTCTTATTGTTAAGCTGTTGTCAGTACTTTAGTTTTGCTATGTATAGGCCTACTTGTCAGAGCCGTTGGACCAAAACGAAATTTCAGGAAATGATACAATCACATTTCAAATATCAGCTTAGAAACAAGGTGCGAATAAAATGATATCACTGGACACATAATACTAGTAAAACAATACATATGATGGGCAAGATGACAATCTCTTTCCCTGAACGGTGGACATCCGACTAGCTTCAAATAAAACAACAAAGATGGTCGGCAAAACAGGGAAGACAGATTGTACAGAGAACACAAGAATACATAACTGCGTCACTGGTCACAATGTTTTCAGTGATGATGCCCATCAATGAATATTGGACAGTACAATCTTGCATTTTTTTCATGATTGCGCACATATCTGTTTACGAGTTACGTAGTTAAGGACGATTTTATCAGTGCAGTGAGATGTGCAATAAACCATGTTTTAGTGCATATCATTCTTTTATCTAATGACTTAATTTTATCAATAACAATTTGACGGAATCAATATGAATCTAATAAACGATTATGTCATGTTCATTGTCTTGATTTACTCTGACTTTGATAGGTTTATTCAGGTTCAGGCGGACTTTATTTTATGAAATGCTTAAGCTGGATATCGTGTTTTTCAGACTGGCATTTTGGCTATTTTGATAAGAAATATTTATCTAGGCACATGAACTAAACATGAGGCGGCACATACGTAAAAGGTATTATTCCTGGTATACTATATACCGCAAGCTCAGCATTTTACTCATTCTGAGAAAAAGTAGCTTCTGCAATCTACATTTATTTAATGGTTTTCAATTACAGGAAGCTGTGGAAAGTTTGAACCTTCAAGTTGTCAATTACCTATATAAAGTGAAAGACCAACAAGTTATTAAAATGTTATTTTGATTAGATATTAGCAAATATAATAACGCAACGCTGTGTCTGGTGTGGGTTCGACCCCCGCACTGGCCACATGTGAGACAAGCCAAGTTCTGCTTGCGGGTGTGTAAGGGGGTTTTTCTGGGGTTTCTCCCGTTTTCGCCCCACCTACTGATTGGCCCGTCTCATATGAGCTGAAATAATCTTGAAAGGGACGTTAAACTGAATAAAAAATGATAACAATAACGCAAGAAAAACCATTAACACTAGGCTATATATAAAAATAGAAATGAAGTTTGTGAGTTGAAGTAGGTTCTAAGTTGGAAAATAGCGAAAGTCAACGAATCCTTATGCCATGTTTTGACAAAGCTGATATGCTTCTTATATATGGGCTAAGAAAATATTTTTGTAACCATATTTCAACCTTGTAAGAGTAGAAGAGTTCACGTGCTTATGTTACATAGTTCTATCAAATCGGATATCATGTTGCTTTATAATACACATCTTTCTTTTGATTCTGTACTTTTAGCAGAGAAAAAAAGAGCATTCACTGAAGAAGTGATGAAAAACTAAAATTTTCATAATGACTGAAAAATCAAAACACGCGTTTCCATCCATACTAGTCAACACATTTTGGTTAAGCATCAAGGATGTTATTACATTTCTCAGCAGTTTTAACTCGTGACAATTTAAGCTTAACATGCTAAAGGAAATCGTCTGTGGTTCTGCAGTACAAATCAGTAATGTTAGGCGGCAATGGTTGGCACCAATCAAGACAGCTTTTTCAAGTACACTCTATGTATGATATCCGATGGCGGCAATGTTTATCAAAAGATAATGCTAAGTCACCCTATTGATAGGGTAGATAGTATTCACGGGGGTGATTCAATTGATACCACCTGTGCTGTCGTCCGAGACGTTACTGCATATATTGCTGTCGTCCGAGTATTCCGGTTTTCGTCCGAGTACTACGGCTGTCGTTATCATCGGTGCCCCTATTTCAGTGCCCACAGGGCCAACAGATCGTCGCTAATCAGCGCATTTATCACCGAAAATTGTCAAGAAGATATTTATCGTTATTACAAACGTCTTTCCAGTTTTCTTAACATAAAGACAATCACAAGAATTTATTTTTAGTACAAAACATCGTTTTCTCGCGTGTTTTTCTTACTTTCAACATATGCAACCATTCCATGTAAGCGAAAGTATCAGGGATATTACGCTTTCCATTTAGCCTTTGAAAACTGTAATCATTTACCCAATTCATTGCGTCCTTCAAATTTTATTTCCCGTTTTTAAAAAGCGTGATACGGCTGTCGCTGACCCCTGATACGGCTGGCGTTTGTTTATTGATCAGTACGATACGGCTGTCGATAGTATTTCGAGATGGCATATTGCCCGTTGAAATCAAATTAAACATATTTTATGCATTTATTTTGTAGTTTCTGAATAATTTTCGTATGCTACTCATAAAAAGACGACTATACAGATCGCTAGAAAGCATAACAGTAACCTCGAAAAACACAAATGCTACAAATAGTCTCTTCTGTAATGCCATATAAGATGATTAGTGAAGTCACATGAATGAACAATGAGTCTCTAAGTACAAACTTTGCATAACATGTTTTCTGGAAATGAAAACGATTTATAAGCTGACACAGTGTCGGGAAACAAACTCCGTGTATGTTATATATTTTGTGCATACGTTAGAGAGCGCGTTCGTACTGCACATGTATACTGTCGGAAATCGCGTATTGCTATATTCATATGAAAGAAAATATTTCACACATATCCTATCATATGCGGCATAGTATAAGAACTCTTTAGCAAACTTTTCTTTCTTTGAAACATCTGTCAACATCTAGAACACTTCGGAACTTAAATGTTTCGAAGTGTTCTCGGCGACCAGATGAAAGTATGTGTTTTTTTTACAGTTTCATATACAGTCATATGATAGTATATTTAAAATATTTCACAAATGACTCATGCAAACGGCATCACAAATTTTCCGAACTTAGGTCGGACAACGCACTCGAATAGCAGAATAACTAGCTCTTTCCCAACAAGGTAGTCATCCGGCTATGTCGCAACCAAAACCAAAGGCAACGAACACAACAGAGAGGCAGGCAAAATAAGCAGTCGTATCATGATAAACCACCTTTGGTGGGACGCCGATGAGCGTATTTACTATGGACAACGCCGAAAACCATTTTTCCTGGGCACATATAGGTAGGCACAATTAGCAATCGTATCATGAAGATAAACCACTTGTCCTGGGATGCCGATTAGCTTATTTACTGGGAAAAACAGCGAAAACCATTTCTCCTGGGGACATTTTATAAAGAAAGAAAATAAATATAGTGTTCAACTGGCGAACATATGTAAGAAAAAAAAATGATGTAACTAAGTTAAAATCCAAACCAGAAATTTAGAGATTATTTTTATAATCAACAAAACCATTTTTCCTAGGCTAAAAGATATAAATATACAAAATGCCGATGCAGTAAAGCCAAAACCAGAAGATACTAGGCGGATAGGAGACCAACTTTACTAGTTCACCAAAAAGTAAATTCGCGAAACCAAGAAAGGGGGGGGGGGCGGGGGGAGTCAAATAAAAAGATGAAATCATTGTATTCGATTGGAAATCAACATCCCAACCCAAAGACATCCCAAGCGGGACAGAAAGAACAACACAATGTATCACAGAGCACAACCAACACACGTGAACCTTTGTATCGCAGAGCAGAATATTACACTTCGCGTCATTTAATGACATTCGAGAGCGACTACAAGAAAATATACACATGAATGCAATATTATAAGGTATTATGTACTAGTCATTTGTAACAACGGGCCCCCACCCCCGGGGAATAGCGGGAATTTTGACTTTTGGTCCAGCAAATCATCGCTAAAAGCAATCCTCGCTGAAAAAAAAAACCCACCCTGTGAGGACTGCTTGTTGGTAAAACCATTGCTGTTTTCTCCACAGGCTGCTTTAAATTTCACGGCCCGTTTCCCACGCACTGTCGTAGCAAAACTTTGGTCAAAGCCCTGCTCATTTCCACGGCTGCCCCCGCCCTCCCCGTGGATGGGGGCGGACGGGCGTGGTTACAAATGGCTAAAGTGCATTACACAAATGATCAATCAGTCAATTTCGCAACAGTGTCTTTTTCCGCTGTAAGACAATCGTGACGCTCATCAAAGTTTAAATTGTATACATTACACTTTCTGATTTGGATAATGCATGCGAAAATGAGAAAGCAAGTATAGACGACGTTCAATATTCATATTTGAAAGTTCGGCGGTGTGTCATGTAAATATCTTACTTCGTGTAACCAACCCACCGTGGTTTATCGTTAGAAATATGAACAAAGTGAAATAGATGTTATTTCATTCATATTTCTGAAATCTAGGATGCCTTAGACTTAGTTTTACCCATATATTTTCAATTATTACCTGTTCTAAATTGTCGACATCCGTAACGAGTTTAACCGACAGCCGTATCACACATATTTACAACTGATCGACAGCAGTAACACCAAAAGTTAAACGCCCCTTCACACCCTTTCTGCTTTGGATTTTTTATAACTGTAAAAGGTTTTATCTTTGCAGTTATGTTTTCCATGTTGTTCAATAAATGGTTAGAACTGAGAGATGCTGATTATTAAAGTATTTGCATATTTATGTGATTTTTGCTTTTTTACGATTAAACACAAGGTTGTATGCAAACTAGCGACCCAAAAACCCGTACAAACATATTGCACGATAGACAAATATCTAACAACACATTCTAGCAGAAAAAAGATAAATAATACCTTCAAATACAATCACGAGCCGCTTTTACGTGTGTACTGTTTGTGTTACGACAGCCGTAGTACTCGGATGGAAACCGGAATACTCGGACGACAGCAATATATGCAGTAACGTCTCGGACGACAGCACAGGTGGTATCAATTGAATCACCCCCGTGGTATTGGCATAAGTTAATTGACAAGAATAACCAGTGCCAACAATCTAATATTGGATATATGTGAACTGACCAGGACAAAAATAGGCATTATTATGAAGTTTTCATATCCGGTGGTATATAATTTAAAATAACGTCATTCCAAAGCTTCTTTGATTCCTCAGAGGGTATAACCTTATGCCACAGAATATATAGGTAAAATGGTCAGAAAGTAAAGATAATTTGAGCCGCCTCATGGGAAAACCAACAATCTGCATAGGCGAAAACAAAGACGCAGATCAGCTTCGCGGTAACCTCGAAGCTGATCAGCGCCTTTGTTTTCGCTACACGGATAGTACACTTCCTCTTCTTCTTAAATCCGAAATTTCAAGCTTCTAGCCTGCTTCTATGCTTGTGCAGCTCGGTTTATGTCGGACCTGTTCGGAAACCACATTGTTGGTTTTCCCACGAGGCGGCTCAATTACAGGTAGAATGGTCAGAAAGTAAAGATAATTTACTTTAATCATTCTTTGACTTGCTAGTGTTGAAAGTCCTAATTGCAATATGCGTTCTAGATAAAATCATAATTATTTTGTGTATTTTCACAGTGATTTTTTGTTGTCCAACAGTGTTTATTGTTACTTATTGTGAAAAAGGTATTTTGCTTCACTTAAGGAAATAGCATTTATACTGAGGTCTACATAGGTCTTAGTAATAGAAAGCCCACCAAAAATTTTCTTGATTCTTTATTTATTTTTGCTACTTATAGGTCTTCTTGTCGGAGCCGTTGGACCAAAACGAAATGTCAGGAAATGATACAATCAAATTTCAAATACCAACTAAGAAACCGGGTGCGAATAAAATGATATCACTGGACACATAGATACTAGTAACACAATACATATGACTAGCAAGATGACAGCTCTTTCCCTGAACAGCCGACATCCGACTAGCTTCAAATAAAACAACAAAGATGGTGAGCAGAAAAGGGAAGAAAGATTGTACAGAGAACACAAGAATACATTACTGTGTCACTGGTTACATTGTTTTCAGTGGATGATGCCCATCATTGGATTTTGGACATAACAATATTGCAATTTTTTCATGACTATGCACATATCTGGTTACGAGTTACGTAGTTAAGGCCTTTTACGATTTTATCAGTGCAGTGAGATATGCAGTATAACATGCTTTAGTGCATATCATTCTTTTATCTGATGATTTAACTTTATCAATAACAGTTTGTTGGAATCAATATAAATCTAATAACAGATGAGCCGCATCGTGAGAAAACCGGATTTTTGCCTAGGCGAAAACAAAGGCGCAGATCAGCTTCGCGGTAACCGCGAAGCTGATCAGCGCCTTTGTTTTCGCTACTCGGATAGTACAATTCCTCTTCTACTTAAACCCGAAATTTCACGCTTCTAGCTCTTTTCTGAGCTTGTACAGGCCGGTTTGTGTCGGACCTGGTCGAAAACCCCGAAGACCAGTTTTCTCGAGTCGAGGCTCAGATAATGTCCTGTTCATTGTCTTTGTTTACTCCGACTTTGATAGGGTTATCCAGGTTCATACGCACGGGACTTTATTTTATGAAATGCAATGACTATTCTATGAAATGAACCTTTTTGAGACTGGTATTTTGGAAAATTTTGGTGAAAAAAAATAAAGTGAAGGTAAAAGCTAGAGCTTTATTCTTCCAGGCACATGAACTAAACACGAAACGACACACATTTAAGCGGTATAATTCCTGGTACCTAAGTTGGAAAATAGTGAAAGTCAACAAGATCCTTATGCCATGTTTTGACAAAGCTGATATGCTTCTTATATATGGGCTGAGAAAATATTTGTGTATCCATGTTTCAACCTTGTAAGAGTAGAAGAGTTCACGTGGTTAGGTAACACAGTTCTATAAATCTGATACCATGTTGTTTTTATACATATCTTTCCTTTGTTTCTCTACTTTTAACCGAGAAAATTGGAGCATTCACTGAAAAACTAAAATTTTCACAAAGTCGAAATTAAAGCACGCGTTTCCACTGAGACGAGTGAACACTTTTGAATGATTAAATTCAAGGATGTTATTACCTTTTCTTGACAATTCGAACAAATTGCTGTGGCTCTGCATGTTTAATCAGTTTTGTCTGAAAATGGTCTATGACCAGGCCCCAAGGTTATTAAACTTGTTTCATGCTCAACTCAGCTAAGCTTGAAATCTTGAAATCTTAATGGCTCATAAATATTGAAATAGCCAACATCATTTGGATTTAATGTTTAAACCACAATAGCCAACATATGTCTCAGTTGAGTCGAGCATGAAAACGTTTTATAACAACAAGATCAGGATTGCAGAGTTTCTAAAAACACGACAGGTATGATATCCTATATGGCGGCTTTGTTTATCAAAAGATAATGCTAAGTCACCATATTGATAGGGTCGGTAATGTTGGCATTAGATATTTGACAGGGTAAGCAAATGTCAACAAACTACTATTGGATATATGTGAACTGACCAGTTAGGACAAAAATAGGCATTATACTGAAGTTTTCATATCCGGTGGTATTTTTAATCTAAAATAAATCATTTCCAAAGCTAGTTTTATTCCATTGGGTAACCTAAGGACACAGAAACTCTTTTTATTCAAACATGGATGAAATGTGGTAAAAGGGTCAGATTCGTAGCCCAGCTAGGCGAAATGTATTTACTTTAAGCATTCTTTGACTTGCTAGGGTTGAAAAGTCCTAATTGCTTACAAAAAGTACAAGATAAAATCATATTTTGTATACATGTATTTCAACAAAGCAATTTTTGTTGTTCAAAAGTGTTAATTGTTACTTATTATTGGAAAATTGTAGTTTGCTTTGTTGTAAGGAAATAACATTTATATCGAGGTCTACATAGATTTGAGTTAATGTATAAAGCATAGTTACAAAAATCCACCAACAATGTTCTTGATCGTTATGGTGTTGTCAGAAAAACTTGTCAAAGCCGCTGGACCAAACACAATTTCAGGAAATGGTACAATGACAATCTAAATATCAACCCAGATACAAGACGGGAAGAAAATTATAATACAAGTCCTCACATTGACGAGCAAGGTGATTAACACTTTCCTTGAACGGTGATCATCCGGCTAGCCGCTCAGCAAAAGCAACAAAGTTGATGAACATAACAGGGAAGCAACACAACAGAGAACACAAGAATACACATCTTCTTCACAATGTGTCAGTCAATTGCATTTAGATTAGAAATATTTGTAAGGATACCCTGCATTTTTTCATGAATGTGCAATTATCTGTTTACGAGTTTTTAAGGATTTTGTAGGATTTTATCAGTGCACTAAAATGTGCAATATAACATGGTTTAGTGCATATCATTCTTTTATCTAATAATTTAAATTGATCAATAACAATTTATTGGAATCGATATATATCTAATAAAAGATAATGTCCTGTTCATTGTCTTTGTTTATCCGTACTTTGATAGGGTTATTCCGGTTCAGACGCAGAATTGCATGACAATCCCATTACGAAAACACGCCCATGCAATATACAAAGAATTTTAGCTGAACGAAGAAGAAAAATATATTGGAAAATTTCGATATTTTTGATATTTATGCTCAAAACATTGATTGTAGGTACACGATAGAACCGCCTCGTCGAGGCGGTTCTACACGAGGCGGTTCTAACGAGTACCCACAATCTATATTTTTTGGCCCAAAACTAAAAAAAAATGTATACCCCTGTGTACCAAAGTTTTCCTATATAAAAGTGGGATTTAAGGGGGTCCTTATTTCATGGACATGTTTTCCTGACGAATTGCATGACAAGCCACAATAATTGCAGTACAACTTGTGCAAGGCTAGGCCTAAATCATGATGTGCATTTAACTATTGAAACTCAATACAATTTATATGACATTTCATTACGAAAACATGCCCATGTAATATACAGATTTTTTTTAATTTGTAAAAATTGAAAATTTTCACTAGAAAATGTTTTATATTTTTCTTATTTTTGCTCAAACCCGAAATTGTGGGTACACGCTAGAACCGCCTCGCCGAGGCGGTTCTAACGAGTACCCACAATCTATGTTTTGGAGCAAAAATAAGAAAAATAGGTACACCCAGGCATACCCCAGTTTTACTCTATGAAAGTGGGGTATAATGGGGGTATTCATTACACGGACATGTTTTCCTGATGTATAAAATTGATAGCCCAATCTAATTTATAAAATTTTCTATTGATCTGAATACTACTTGATTTGATTTGAATTTTACAGTGTGTGCTTATAAACTTTGCATGTCGTGGAATTTTGTTTTACTTTTTCAACACTAATGTTCACACATTTGTTCTGAATAACGTTAATAACTATAACCTGCCCTGTATGAAATTCTTGTTCACACCAGATAAAAACTGTTCTTAATTAATGTATTCCGGAACTCAAATTGCTGGACGTATAGACAAACCGTTCCGAATCAACTTCTTCCGGAATAAATATATGTCGTCTAGTACCAATACAGCATTCCTGTGCAAAGCGAATGGACTAAATGCTTACCATTAGGCATATGTTAATGCGGAAAACGGAAAACATTCGGACCTTAATACACTAATGGCACCGATATTAAACCGGCATAAACGAGCTGAATAATTATGAAGTTGAATTAAACAAATTGTGCAACAAAACATTGACGCCCTGGTAGCTGAAGTTTAAAAGGAATAGAAATTATTGTGCGTACCAGGTGGATAACTGACACTTACTTACGTTTCATACGTCGTTAACATCTAGTCAGGCTCTACAGCCTCTGTTGATGTATTTGGATATGTAGGCCGTTGTCTTGTCCTCTCGCCGGCAGAAGGGAGGGGCCAAAGGAAATGTTATTGCCGAAATACGGTCAGCTGCACTAAGAAGTAACACACGAAGTTTCTTATGCCTGAAGATACTAGGTGGTGGAATTTTAAGTAGAAATAGTTAAGACATGAAAGCCGCCGCATGGGAAAACCAACAATCTGCATAGGCGAAAACAAAGACGCAGATCAGCTTCGCGGTAACCGCGAAGCTGATCAGCGCCTTTGTTTTCGCTACTCGGATAGTACAATTCCTCTTCTACTTAAATCCGAAATTTCAAGCTTCTAGCTCTTTTCTGTTCGTGTACAGGCCGATTTGTGTCGGACCTGGTCGGAACCCAAATTGTTGGTTTTCTGTTTGCTTTATCGAATCACTATACCAATGTATTGAAATGAAATGCATAGATGTATTTGGTCTGTACCCGTATACTGATAACGTTTTCTCAATACTATATTTCAGGTGTATTGGCATTGAAATCAGTCAATGATATGAAAACTGAAACCTGTGGCTAATAGAAGAATGGAACCTAACTGTTTACATGGTGTAGGAAGCCAAAATACGACACCTCGGGAACTAGTATCTTATTGACGTGGTTCAAAAGCGCCGATCCGAAACACAAGAATTGATTTAAAGCGCATATGGATTCGTGCCTAAATGATCAGCCTTTGACACGAAATTGACGTATAATTAATGCATTATTCCAATGAGAAGGGGTAGGCAATATGGAATACTATGGCATTCAGTGTGATCACTCTAGGATTAATAATACTCAGTATAGCCACCCTTGGTGTCATTATAAACGTCTTGTCATTGGGCCTTAAACTATGCAAGGAGTTTCAGATTCCAAAACTGTGGAAGTATTCTTTACTTTACCAAGACATAGCCCATGTTATTCTTGGGTGCGGATTAATTTTGTTTTCTGTATACACTCAATTAGATCTAAAGGAATTGTGTGATTCAACTGGGTTCTTAACAGTTTTTGGATTATTTTTGTGCTTCTTCTCATTCCTGACTACAGCAGTAATCATTCTAACTATTCAAAACCCAGGCAAATCATCCAGTTTATCATCCTTTCACAGGAACATCGTTTTAGCCGTGATAACGCCCGTAGTTCTTGTAAGTGGAGTATTGGCGTTTATTCCGAACGTTGCTACATCATTGTTTGACACATCGACGCCTTATAAGATCCATTGTCTTCCTATTCCAACTCCTGGACAAACAGGAGCAGCCTTTGGTGTTGCTTTAACAGCTCTTTGGTGGATTATTTTGACATCGGCGTCTATTTGTGACATAATCAGCGCGCTAAAACTTTGGAAATTCTATAACCGCGTCAACGGTGCTCAAGATAACGTCTGGCAAACGCAGCTTCTGAACCAAGGCAAGACGTTACTGAAATTGTTGTTGATAGAACACATCATATGGTTATTATCATTAGGTCTACTAACGGTTGTTGCTTACGTCGAGTCTTCCTTGCTGGAGGATGACGCCTCATGGGTTGTTATGACCACGTTAGCGGTGTCGACAGTATTACATGGTGTTTTCTCTAACGTCGGTAACACGATGTGGTCAAGCTGTTGCTGTCGAGCGTCCAACGCCGTCCAAGAGCCACACAGGAAGTTGAAAAAGTTGGAACTCATTAAAATTGAGGTAAGATCGAGTCATTTAGTAACGTCTTTAGCCTTTAATTAAAAGTTTTTTCACCGATAAAAGGTGACTTAGCCTTATTTTTTCATTGATGAAAGAGGTGTGTTAGTCTTAAAATAATCATTTTCATTAATGAAAGGGATAACAATTTTCATTGATGAAATGGGTAATAATAATTTCCATTGCTAAAAAGGAAAACATTGATAAAAGGGAAAATATTTTCAATAATGAAACTGAGGGGCGGGTGTTAGCCTTAAAATAAAATTTTTCATTGATGAAAGAGATAATAATAATTTTCATTAAAGAAAATGGCGGGGGTTAGCCTTAAAATAATTTTCATTGATGAGAAAAGGATAATAATGATTTTCTTGGAATAGGGGGTTAAGATTATGGGCTAAACTCTTTTCTCTGGTCGGGTTCACTGGGATTTAAAGATTAGCCGTCTTTAGCTCCGGTGTTTCAGAGTCCATGTTCTTTCTTTTTAACATCGCAGTGCTTGTTGTTTTTGTGATGATTCATTATCCAGATAGCAAGCTGCTAATAGAACCGAACAAGTTCTTGTAGTTAAAGGAGACAAAGGGAGATGGTTGGGGTTCCGGAGAATCGATTTTAATCTTCTAGTTATTTTTCATTATGGAAACATCTCCGTTTGCACAAAATATTTTATAATACAGCTTGTTTGGTTTGTATTTTCGCATTATAAAGTTTACTACATTCTTCATAAAATATCATGCATAGTATTTATGTTCGCCTCATCGAGCTTGTTTTAAAAGATGCCAACAATATATGATTTTATGGATAAACATTCATAATCATATATCAACTCTAGATTTCCTCCATTTTTACTATATGCTAGGTGCAAATCTGGGGTAGCTTTCATACGGGGATGTTTCCGTGATGTTTATTGATCATTCCAAGACGGTTCTGATGTGATTCACCTTCATATTGTCTATTTATTCTGTGTAACTTTTTGTTGTACCCATTGGGAAAGTGCTAGTAAGATTGCCCTACATACGTGATGCAACGTTTCTGTGGTGTTTCGTGCTTTACTTTCTTTCACGGCCGATTTCTGGGTTGAGAAAAAGCCAGTCATCTCATTCTCTATAGGTGCCGTTAAACAAATTTGTTATGTTTTGTGTTGTGCTTTCTTTAACGTTTGGGGTCTAGGTTGGGAGTATAAATTAGATTCATAATTTCCTGGACCCAGTTGTTCAAAGCATTGTTAGCTTAACGATATCGTTAAGACATAAATTTGTTAAGCAAATACCAGCTAAAGTAACAAATACACTGTTATTTTTTTGTTGAAAAAATGTGAGAATCCTTTGCACTGCAAAGGATTCTCACATTTTTTCAACAAAAAATAACAGTGTATTTGTAATATTAATGTTTGAAATTTTAACGAAACGTTAACTAACGACATCCTTAGTTTTGAACAACTGGGCCCTGGTCTCTCCATTTTTACTTAAAGCAACAATTTTCTAGATTAACGTTTTGAAGTAGTATTCTAGTATGTCATCATCTAGCGCCATCCACATGTTCTTTGTTATGTTGTGGTGTTGCACAATTGTCTTTATGGTGCTTATCAATTGATTTATTTGTTTTCTTTGATATCTGTTACATTTAGATGGTCATCTCTTTTATTTGGAGTACTGGTGGCTTCGGTTGTGGTAGGTTTGGTAGGCCTATTAATGTTAAGTTAAGTGTCTTAATCCTCCGTACTTCAGAGAAGATCGGTAGCTGAGATATAGTTGCGGCTCCGGTTGATTTCGTTTGCCCGTTACAATACAAAGCGTGTTCCGCTTTGTCTTTGAAGAAAGGCTTTTGGTTCTGACCATTGCAACACGAAATACTAACTAGTGGGTTGAATACTCAATATTTATCTGTTACTATAACAAATTTGACTTGGTTCTTTTTCTCAAGGCAATTATCCTGATAGTTGACAGATATTTATGACAATGATATTTAGGCCTGCTTTCAAAAATGTCATTCACATGTCTATACTATTTTATGAATATGTAAAATTGTTCCATTTTCATTTACAAATATATTTCAAATAGTTTTAATTTCCAAATCAAAACATGTTGATTAAACATAAATCATTTTTGCCTTGAAAGTCATTTATAAATTTAAGTTTAATAGCTGTCATCATAGTGTCAATGTGGATTTTGAAGGCCTCCTTGAAGATTTCTAACACAGATATCTATTTCTTAATTAATTTCGATTAAAATTAATGTTGATTGTAACTTAAACTCTTTATGGAACTATGTTTTAAAGATTGTCTACGGATTGTCTAGCACACAATACTTTTGGCTTCCTGTTGCATCCATGGCATGCTTTGTCCATTATATTCCATACAGTAATTTTATTTTCGAAATCTTCAAATACGATATTTGCTCCTTTGCGCTTTTAATATAGATTCAGACTTCCTGGGACACTCACCCAGTCTTTAAGTAGCATTTGCAGACGGTTGTCTTATCCTCTTTGGTATACGCAGATCACAAACGTTTGAGGTATGAAAACCTTACACCAAATATGTTCGGTAATAGCATTTGTCTGGCGACTCTTAACAAAAAACTACAAGTAGGCAATGATAAGAAAAAGGTGAAAAACAAAGAATCAACATGTGAAGTTTTTAATTCTGGTGAAAATTAATAAACTACATTGACATCATCTAGGTAATTGAATATGAAATGGCTTGTATACATTCTTTAAATTTTAAGGTAGAATTGCAGACATGTATTCTATCAAAATAAAAAACTGGGGTCTCTATATTATACATAGGAACGACGGAATGCAGGTCATATTTTGTTTTGTATATAATGTTGATATCCGATATGGAAATCAATTTACTTAATAAAGTATACCAATGCATATTAAGCCATATAAGCCTGACGACCATCTTATGGGTCAAAGGCAAACAGCATAACCCCAGATGAGACGCCGCATTCTGCGGCGTCCCATCTGGGGCTTCTCTTTGCTGAAAGAAATTTCATCGAAAAATTGGATAGAATTAAAATTCACACTTGTAGTCCCTAAAACTGAAAGTGGACTCATCCAAATGATAATGATAGGCAAGTCCATTCTTCATGTATGGGTTAAGCCATTTTGTAGCATATTGATATTTGATATGCCGCTAGAGTCACATTATTGACGACATTTACTAAAGTCACCATGATTTTATCAAATGGACTAAATTGAGCAAAGCATTGATTAAAGTCATTAATAAATATTTGATCAAGGACAAAAGATCAATCAATTGTTGGTGCTGAAAAGCCAGAGAGAGAGAGAGAGAGAGAGAGAGAGAGAGAGAGAGAGAGAGAGAGAGAGAGATTTACCATTCATGTCTTTCAAACTTCTTGCATGTAATATAAGAGCTTCTATCAATTCAGGACTCTTTTTTCAGTTCTTCTTTAAGTTAGCTTTAAAACTTCCAATTTTCGCAATCCTCTGCTTAACGTTTTGTATTCAATAGATTATGTTTTCTTCCCAGCAGAAAGATTTTGTTTCATGTTTGGATGTCTGAGTGAGGACAGTTCATTTATCCAACATACGTACTTCATCAATGATTTGCTGTTACATTCTGGTCATAAAGCAACTTTTATTTTTTATTATCTTTGTTCCGTTCCGCTTGTGCTGCAGCCCTCCACTTTCTATTAGGCATCAGTTTCGTTCACAAATCTGGTTATCGCTTGGAGTTATCGTTGTATTGGCATGAACATATACATGCAACTCTTCATTTCCACGGTTTCCTTACCTAGGGTAAGACATTGCCAACAACCTCTTAGATGCTTTTACTATTGGCTTGACCAGTCATAGTGGTGTTATGTAATACTGCTGTTGAGTTAGGACGTTCATCTCTCTACAAAGTACTTTCCTGTTCATGATAATGTACACGTTTGCCTTTGAATTTCATTTTTGAAACTTAAAAAAGATAATAGTAGACGTGCGGTCGCCTAGCATTGTTTCAGGTTTAATCCTTTGGCAGATAATTTTGAATGACTGTTAGGATAAATCTTTTAGATGTGGCACATGCGAGTATTGTGTAAATAAGGATTAATGCCAACACACCTGCCTAAAGATAAGTTTGTTGGAAAGGGCATGAGAGACCTGTTCCAAAACCGATTTTGATTTTTCAAGAGATACACTTATGATTTTTGAAAGGCTAATTAACTCGGCACTTTTGAAGCAAAGGTTATCACTTAAACCATGAACAATAGTTTGGTTATAAAACCAGGTCATGTCTTTGTGGCAGAGATTTCACCCTTTGCCACCAACTTAGGTAGCTTGTTTAATTAAAGAATTCATAAATTACATGTACATTTTTTATCTTACCCAAATGGATAACACTGTCCACCTAGTCAACGATTACATGCATGACATTTTGATTATTGTAGATACGCATAATGCATTTGTAGTTTAGAATAAATGTATATGTGTATATGTAAAATAGAACATGCAATGCGTGTTTTGTTACCACTATGCTCAATTTGTTCTAGGCAAAAGGGAAGTTACGCATGAAAGCAACATGGTCCATCGGGAAAGGAGCTTCAAAGAAGGGCATGTTGAAAGTATATGGCGTCAGTCATCTTAAATCATGGGCTCAAGAAATCGTCATGCTCGGCATGCTCAGGCGAGCTCAGCACCCTAGTCTGATACAGTGCTTGTGGACAAACAGTTCGAATCCATACTATGAAACCATGACCTTGATCTCTGGGGAAATAATCACCAGCGATTCGAGGTAAAGTGAATTACTATCATATGAAACAAAATCAACGCCAGATTGTCCTTAACCTGGCACATAAATTAATTCTGTTATAGACATGACCGAGGATATTTCTATGTCAAAATACTTTAATGAATACGATAAATATCGTACATTCATGAATTTGGTCATGTATAATAAATGTTTCCTTGCAGGAAAGAATATTTCCTTACAACATTTTGTTTCAGATTGTGTTGAAAAAGGACGCGAATGTGATGAGTGTCTCTCATAATATTTCCGTAAAAATACATTCATTCAAAAACGATTACATATAAAACGCTTGATCAATCAGAACTTTTTGAAACACGTTTGAAAGACATTTACATATTTAAGTTGAATTTTGCATTTGTTTGTTTCTTTGATCATCTTGCATAACCCGATTGATCATTGATGTCCATGTCCTAGGGAAACCTGTCTGTGTCTTCTTTATCAAAGTAAAATTAATACTGAAAGCAGCTCGTACTTTGGGAACTTTGTTCAAGATTAAAAGAACAGAGATAAAGGATCTGTTGGTAAATTATTTTGGTTGTTTGCACTATAAGTCTTTCATATCGTGCAAAGTAACACCTTAAACAAATATGTCGATAATATTATTCCTTACTTTCAGAATAATTTGTTTGGAAATGACCAATGGCGGCACGCTACAGACGTTTCTGCAGAAAGTTGAACTTCCGCTTCCTGAACCATGTCAGCGCATGATCATTCATGACGTAGCGGAAGGGCTTTTCTACCTCCATCATGAAAATATTCTCCACAACAACTTGACAGCTTCTTGCATTTATTTGAAAGGCTCACTGCAGGTAAATTTGATAAAGAGGTACAAGTATGCAATGATCAGGAAAAGGCGCAGTCAGATATTTCCCTTCCAGAAACCGAGGTGGGAAAAAACTAAAATGACATTTAAGGACTTATACTGAGAAAATATATCGTAAGCCGAGTGAGTAGCGATTTCCCAATGGGTGGCCACTAAGCTACTTGTATATGAAAACGTACATAAAGTTCAGACAGCACCAAAATTCGACGCCAAAACATAACACAAATAGAACCACAGCAGAAGTATGGCATCGGAACGATAAACTCGACATAATCCTTCTTCTTACAAACCTGACAGTGATGTAAAAAGGCACAGCCTGTTATACTAAGATGTAGGATCACTTCATTAAGAAACTTTAGTGGACATCGTTACCAATGGTGTATGCTAGCCATGGCATTTTTCTGCCTATATAGC
The DNA here is from genome assembly GCA_964017185.1 of Rugalucina vietnamica. Lineage (NCBI taxonomy): Eukaryota > Metazoa > Mollusca > Bivalvia > Lucinida > Lucinidae > Rugalucina > Rugalucina vietnamica. The sequence continues at coordinate 67,475,291 of OZ024872.1, forward strand.
CGTAGCTACTACGCATACATGTATCCGTAGTTTTAGACACATGTAATGAATTCTTACACGAGAAATGACGTCGTTAAATCCCAACATCTGAAAATCAACTAGCAAATATTTTAGACTTGCAACAATCAACAGTCTCTGTCATTACCTGTAAATATCTCAGGGCATAGCATTTCATTTCACATGTTTGAATTTCATGCACATATTTTAGACCAAGTCGAGGAGGCAAAGAAAAGTAAGTCAATTCACGTGTGTGCTTAATTGTCGACAATGATGCATGTGCATGTATTAACAAAATAGTGCACCACTTTAAGGCAATGCATAGAAAAAATAAGAGATTAGCAAAATGACTCTGAAATTGCATATATCCACTCTTGGCCTATCAGTAAGTTGTGCAAAGAAAAGTAAGTCAATTCACGTGTGTGCTTAATTGTCGACAATGATGCATGTGCATGTATTAACAAAATAGTGCACCACTTTAAGACAATGCATAGAAAAAATAAGAGATTAGCAAAATGACTCTGAAATTGCATATATCCACTCTTGGCCTATCAGTAAGTTACAGCTGCATATTCAGCTGTCAGAATTGTTCACCATGCTCGTCGGACATCAGGTGCCTGTATTACGTATCTTTAATGCATACACTTTCGGTGACTGAAGCCATAATAACTACAGTTTGCTTTAATCTAAACGTAATTATGATTCAGCGTTTTGAATTCAAGCTTGCGATTTTCTCCACACTACCAGTTTTGAATTGGAGGCCAATTTAATTATATATTTTAAGTGGCATTCTTTCACTTTACATGTTTGTTTTGCTTAACTAAACGTTTTCAAGAAGGTTTGAATTTTGCTATGCAAACATGGTGTTCACACTTGACACACAAATTTAACACTTGAAACTGTAGTGCACAATACCGTTTGTAATCATTTCTGGTTGAAACGAACTGTGATCAAACAAATGCTGTATTGTTGAAGACATACATGTTAACTTAATTATATTCAATTTTGAACTAACACATAATTAGTTGTGCCTTTTCGTTACAGTAAAAGTATTTAAAGCTTGTTGAAAAACTAATATGCTCTACAAAATGAGGTTATACTGAAAAAAAATTTTTTAATACGTACGTACTTCATTTCAGTATTCAGAAATTTTAGACATGTACATGTAATTATGTCTCTAAATGATGATGCATCTGAATGCACTGTATGTTAAAATATATGGGAACGTTTAAAATCATCTTATTTTGAAGAACATCAATACATACGAATGCAGCAGATGGTAATTGTTGGCAAACAATTCTGATAAATGCATCTGTTTCCGTCAAATCTCTTGCACTTTTTTTCGCTATCCAATTCTACACTGTACAAATCCAAGATTACCTAAGGGACGGACAAGGCCTTATGAAATGATTTTGTCGTAGAAACCAAGATGCAATAAAGTAAAGCGACACGTTTTTTACACAAATATGGCATAAAAAATGAAACCGAACTAAAAAGAATTGAAGCAGTAATAGTGTCATTCTGTTTGCATACCTATTTCTCAGAAATACGCTTACATGTAGCGCTGTCCTATTTATTTTGTCCACGATATCATGTTAATAAGATCGATGTTTTAACTTTAAATATTTCCCATGTTTCAGAGCATGGTATTACGTGCAGCCATTGGTGACTTTGAAGATGCTCAGATATACGGTACCTTACAGCAGAGCTTCGACGATACAATCAGAGAAAAACGTTATTTCTTCCTGCCCGACATACGATCATTTGCCCTCGTGGCTCTGGAGATAGTCAGTAAAATGTGCGAAAAGAAATTCCAAAATCGTTATGTTACTTACGATTCAGAGCATGTGCCTCTGAAATTGAATCTCACAAACTGTATTTCTGATGAGGAAGATGAATTTGGTGCTCAATACGGTTATGAAATTGAAGATACTCATCGCATGTATGGCGGTATTCAACCTGAAGATATGTACTATCATGAGCGAACTGAGAGGTGCATGTCGCCAGAATATACAATGAAAAATAGAAATGACTCTCTTGAAAATTTAATGGACAAAAATAGACCAATGTCACCAGCTTATAACGTGCCAAATAGACAATCAACTCCAGAAACTGTCTGTTCTGACTCCGATGGAGAAGATAGAGAGGTGGCTAAGTATACTTCAGAGCGAAAACCTTTAAGTTCTGGTCGGCCATTATCACCGAAGGTTTACAAAAACTCTGAAAAGAATAGTGTTAAACACGAAACGGAAAGAACGTTAAGCCCAAATAGGGTTATGTCGCCTTCTAGTATCGGCAAAGTGAGTCAAAGAAAAAGCAGAAAAGATACACCAAAACCGACTGATATAACGCTTTCTGCAAATAGAGTGAAATCACCACAAAGAAGTTTATCACCTAGTATGTATGATCATGAAAGGTGCGTATCTCCTGATCCTATGAAAGATGCAAAACTTCAAGAATTACGAAAAGAAACGGAATCTGGTAAAAGGTCTACGAAAAAGGAAAGAAAAACTTCTTTTTCTCGTAAACAAAAAAGTGAAAAACATGATGACGGTCAAGCATTCGAAGCATTTGTTGGTGACAGTGCTGCAAAACAGTCCAAACGTAAAGATGGAAATTGGTTAACAAAACCATCATCAATTTTAAAATCGATAACAAACAATGAAACAGCAGTATCGGTCTTTAAAGCAAAACCTGTGGATGAAGAAAATCATTTGGACGCAATTGAAGAAGAGGATATAGAGTCAAACCAGAACAAATCCCGACAAACAAAGTCTTTCAAAAGTAAGGAAAAAGTAAAAGGCGAGGTATGGGATATAATCGATGAGCAATTCTATACTCAGTGTAATAAAAAGGCGAGTAACAAACTGAAGAAAACTGTTTCTGGTGAATCTAGGTCAAGTTTGTGGTCTTTCATATCTACCCCAGATGACTGGGACGATGACGATGAAATAAATAACATTCTGGATTGTCTGCCCGGTATGGCGGAACCCTCAGAACTAAGACGGAGTGCTATAACAGTCGAAGAGATTATGAAGGAACAAGAAAGGGCCATGTTGAAAAAGAATGAAACAAAACGATTTACACTGGCAGACTTGAATAAATCAAAATTTGAACTGATAGATTATTACGAAATGTTAAAAGCCAGGCAAATAACAATAGATCAAGTGCCACAGGATAAACGGGAAATGTTGATGAATGTCGTGGAATTGAAACTTGAAGAAAAACTAAAGAAGGAAGGGAAATTTAAGGACAATGGGGTTATCCGAAATGATGAATTATACAGTAACGCAATGGCCCCTGGTGGTGCAGGCAATGACAATAGTGCGGAGCCTGTAAAAGTTGTCAGCTTTAGGCGCGCTCAACAATCAAACTCAGCCACAGTGACTTCAGGTGTAAAACAAGTGAATGATTCAAGAGCAAAATCGGCTCCTCTTAAGCGTCCACGAACTCCTATGAAAAAGCCTGAATCAAAAACACCTCAGATAAACCCTGCATTTGCAGATTCGCAAAACATTGTGAAGAGAAATAAGGCCCGAAGTGCTTTGCGAAAGGCGTTGAACAATAAAAATACTTTCAATGGTGTACCAAGACAACATGTTCGTACACCAGTGGGTGAAAAGCAAGACTTAACAGTGAAATACGCAACGGTTAAGAAAATAAATGTTGAATCGCACGATAATCATGAATCAATGGACATGTGTCAAAGCAACGATACTGAAGTTCTTAAGGTGCCGGTGCCAACAAAAGAAAGTTTCTCTATAACTAAGGTTAAACCGGCAAAAGTGAGTGTCAAACGGTACTCTAGTTTCAGTAGTAATGAGAGTTCAAGTAGTTATCTGTATAATGACAATAGTCGAAAGACGGACGTATCTTTAACAAGTGGGGAATTAACATCCGTCTCGTCACAGTCAGAAAGTGATCAATTTGAAACAGATGGACATATGACGGATGTCGAAGGTCAAAGCGCACAAACGTTCAATGCAAGACGAAAAGTGTTAAATAGAGGGCCAGGATCTCGTGTCGATAGTGGTTTCGACAGTGGGTCCATGAGTAGTGAAATGTCGGCACCACTACATTCAAAACAATATTATTCACCTATTCAGAATACAAGTGCTAAACATAATGTTAACTCATGGGCTAGGAACTATAAATCGATGGAATTTATTCCGAATTCTCCGTTTGATATGTCTGGCAATTTCATATCACCGTCAGCTAGTCTTCCGGCAGAGAAATTTGTTGAACAATTCGCTTATCCCGAACGACCATCTAGTGCTGTAAGGAATGCATTTAGTTACTCTGTGTCAGCGAATGGAGACAATAAGCATTTAATGGACAATGATAGTGGGATTGGTCTTTCAAAGCATATTTCAAATCAGATAAGGTCGAATATGAATGAAATGTCATCAGGGTCAAGCTTAAATAGTGACAGTACAATAACCCCTACTATGATAAACGTTGCAGGGTCTGCAAACAAGGGTACGATAAATTTGAATCAACGACCAATGTCACCTTCACAACGACCTATGTCACCTTCACAACGACCTATGTCACCTGAAATTCCTGTTTCACAACGACCAATGTCACCTGAAAGACCCATGTCGCCAAATGTGAGACCAACTGAACATAGACCAATATTAAAAGCCAAAGCGCGAGTGTTATCCCCTAACAGGGACCAGTCAACAAGTAGGCCAACGTCAGCAGCTTCTAATCATGTAATGGGCAATCGGCCCTTTTCACCAAATGGTAGATCAGATCAGAGACCTTTCTCGCCAAATGGCAGAACGAACAATAGGCCTTTTTCACCTAACGGTAGATCAGATAGTAGTCCGTTTTCACCAAACGAAAGGTCAGCCAATAGACCATTCTCACCGAATGCCAGATCAAAATCTTCCGAAAGACCTTTTTCGCCAGCTGGACGCGAAACCTCAAACAAAATGCGGTCAACTAGACATTCGTCACATTCTCCCGACGGTCGAAAATATCAGAATCAGCATTTAACCAATCGGAACACGATATCCCATTCCCCAATTGTTCAAATAAACTCAAAGCCACTAGTGTCAAACAAAGGCATTGAAAGTGCTGAACAAACATCTGTGGCTACGAAAAGATACCGTGAATTAGTCAAACAAGGAGTGCCGTTAAGAGCCTCTGCTATCGAATCTAGTCCGAATCGAAAGGAAAGTGACAGAAATGCCGCTGATTCAATGTCAAGGCCAAATACAGCTGAAAGTACTGTTGAAGAACCGGTTGACAATGAAAAGTTATTTGACGATCTTGAATCGAAAGGATTTTTCGCTAACCGTTCTAGGTCACCAAGCCCCGCAAAGGGTTCAAGCCCGTCAAGAAGTAAGACTTCAAATGAGGGATCAAAGAAACATGAGGGTAACCGACATAGAAAGAGAAACAAGCATTTACCGTTGGACCAAATTGTGCGGGAGGTGCCAGATCAAACACATCGATCACAGTCAAAACCATACCGATCTCAAAGCAACAATCATCTAATTGTGTCTGAAGACGCCTTCTTAAATCAACCAACGTCAGAGGACTCCGAAACCTGTAGCATTAAAACAACGAAAAGTTCTGGATCCACACCCTCTGGTTCCAGACCAAAAGTTGTGGTCGACGCGGAACTTGTTATAGACAGAATATTTTCTCAGAATCACCCTGATGATAATGAACTAGACGTTGAAGTGGAAGCAGCATTAGGACTAGATAAAGACCCCTTTAAAACGATGAATACGCTGTATTCCAATGACGGAGGGCCAAGTACCGCGGACCTGGCTAACATGCCACTGTTGAATGGGGTGAATCAAAATCATATTCATGAGTGCGTGGAGTTGGTGTCTAACCTTCATGTGGTGACAGTGAGGGATTTACTGCCGGCCAGACAGGAAAGTTTTGACATATTACGAAAGAAGTTACACCAAGTTGGTCAGCTGGGAACGGTCGGGAATCAGGTGATTATCATTTTTTTCTTAAATGTTGTAATTGATAAAAATGTGCATTCGGTGAGCTCAATCTGAAACTGAGAAACTTCTTCACGCGCAAAATGTTCCCTTGTCTGGTCCATATATAATAAATTATCGTTCATCTATAACTCTTGTCCTAAATAAAATATCAATCAATTCGCCTACGTATTTAATATAAATTATATATACTCATCAAAAGAAGTTTTGCACCATTTAGATTTTTTCGTATTTTTAAGTGACATTTTAACTAACAAATTTTTAAGTTAGCTTTTTGAACTTGCACAGTCTGAAAGAGTTTGATAATGTGTGTGATAAGACCAAAAACTGTTGCGGAAACGATTTAAGGAAAAAATGAAAATTCCAGTTTTCTGTAAATGCTGAAAATTGGAAAATCGAAAAAATTCCACAAAAAATGCCACAGCATCAAGAACACATTTTTGGTTCCAAATTTACACACAAGAGCTCCAAAGCTAATGATTAAGCCTAAAAACAATTTAAAAAATCTCAAAAGTTTAATAAAAATTCATTTTTTGACAAAATTGCAAGTTTTGAGAAAAAATGATAAATATTGAAAAAAATGAGTAAAATCGAAATTCATTTCAATTTTTGATCACTATGAGATGTTTTGACACCAAAAATTGCCACCTGTTTTCTTTCTGTTAAAGGCAATCTCATGTCAAAGATGTTGCATGAGTACTTTTTTGACATGCAGCTTTTTAAAAATTCTGAATTTGGAGGGGTTGAAAACCAGTACCTTCAGTTAAACATTAATGGGTGCTGCATGCTGTGTTTGAAAGAAAAACAACTCATTTTATTGGAGAGATGAGTTACTAAGCTTTATCTGAGAATTTAAACAAAATCTCAAAAATCGTTATTTTTGGTCAAAAATAGTGTTTTTGTCAAAAAAATTCAATTTTTAGTTTTTTGCTTTAAACGATTGCTTTCAGTATCCCGAATGAGGATGTGAAACGAATTCGGGTTTGGAAGCCCAGAAATAAAGATGTGGGCTTTTTGCTGCATCCCAAATTTTGGTGTTTTCAAAACATGCATTTTTGCACATTTTTATTTAAACTTTTTAAGAAGAAATATTGATTTGTCATTCAGGAAGTCCAGCCCTTTAAGATGGCATTAAGTTTTCAAAGTTTATTTGAAAAATATCTATAAACTGGACATTATTTTAAAATGAGAAAAATATTAACTGGTGCAAAACTTCTTTTGATGAGTATAGGAAATGATATCAGAATATTTGCAAAGTGATGAGTTCAACATAGCAAAGATAATTCAGTATAGGTTGCAATTATATGGCTTTTGAATTTGATATAGGCTTGGCACATATTCAGATAAGTAAGATACGTGGTTATGTTTACTCTATTCACCCCAGATTTATTTTCAGTAGGCCTATTCGATGGCATTATGATTATTTTACAGTTTAGAAATAATATGATAGCTAATGTGTTTTGTGACGAGAAACACCTTTGTTCAATAAAAATGAAAATGTAGTTTCATCAGAAATTGCCGTTTTAATCACATTACGAAACATGCCCCGAATAATATTGAAAGATTGTTAAAGTACTAAAAATGTGAGTTTTAACAGAACATTTTTGATTTTTGTTTTTCTTATCACGGCGAGGCGGTTCTAACGAGTATCCACAATCTATGTTTTGGAGAAAAAAATAAGAAAAAATAGGCATACCCCTGTAAACCCCAGCTTTACAATAGAAATGGGGGGGGGGGATAAGAGGGGGTAAACATTAAACGGACATGTTTTCCTGATGACGCGGCCTGCTTCTGTGGACCCGTAATTTATTTTCTTTCAAACGCAATTCATATTCAGTTTCATGGTCTTTAAACCAATACACAACGTTTCTGTGTGGCATTTGTTATTCTAACTAAATCTATTATTTTTTCAGCATAAACGGTTTAAGTGGGAATCCCACGATTTGATTTAGAGATTACACCTTTTTTAAGCCGGGATCAGATATTTATTCAATCGTATCTCATTGTTTTCAGTTGTTGGACATCATCAATAAATGCTGGCTCCAGGAGATGCCCCCGACCTCTGGTGACCTGGTAGAACAACTTACAGATCCTGTCGCAGAAACAGAAGTTTAATCCTAACAAGATAGATATTATAGGCAGATGTCCTTGCCAAGATTTCTGAGATGCCCCATACTTTTTCTCATTCTTAACAATGTCGATCAAACTCCATATTTTCGAAATCTTATGACTATTCCTACTATGATTTCGTGGATCCGTCTTGTCGTGGCTGGATAATACATACTTAAAAGACCCATACCGAAAAGTCGCATTTGACGATTCTCTTGTCGTTAATATGTCAAAAACATGTTTCTTATTAGGCTAAAAAGTCAAATTTTCTAATGTTTTACATTTTGAACACCTTTTTATCGAAAACAAAAATGCGCTTTACGCGGTGTCGGAAAAGGGCCGAAAAATCAAAGGGGAAAAACTCTAGCGAGACCAAACCGGAAGTGACGTTTAGTCGTACAATATATCAGCCATTTAAATGAAAGACACACAAAGTAAATGCTTACACAAAACATTTATCACAAATTTTACACCATGCAACGCCGACGTTTTACTTTTTCATGTTCTTTGATAATTATCAACATTATCGGAATCATTTTATAAACAAAACATAAAAGGAAAATAAATTATGGTACATTACTTGCATGTGAAAATAGCATTTCGCATAAAGTCCCGCATTTGAACCAGTTTTTATCATTGACAAAGTCTCGTAGTTCATAATCTTTCTTTTGTTACGGCCGCTAAAACAACAAACTTGAATACCCGACACTTTTATTACCTTACCTTACGCAGTGTGTATATCGGTGATCTATGATGTTTTTATGTGACACACGCCGACACACGCCGCTAGATTGCGGCATATATCACTCGGCGGCACGTGGCAGATACTCAAAGACATTCCAATCTCATTGAGTAAACGAGTCTACCGACATTGACTCTATTCTAGATATTAAGAATAGACTACTATTATTTTGATCTTTCTTTCTACATTTAATTAAAATGTACACGCATTTATTATGATATGATTTTTCTCAGGATTTTTAAGTAAGCGACGCCATGAGAAGAATTGCATAAACCAAGGTGGAATTCCTATGATTTTATGTGACGAATGTATAAGTTGTATTTAAAATGGTAGTAACCCCATACAGTCACGACGCATATGCGCATGAGACGTTCAAGCGCAGACGCCACGTAATTCATTCATCCCGCCCTTCCTGACCTTTATTTATATTTTTAAAAAGGTAGAGACGATGACCGGCTAGCTGTTAAGTGCCGGTCCCACTGAATTGTAAGGAATCGTACGATTGTCTAATTATAAGTTTATTGATAAGACTGCGTATGCAAAATATGTATTTTCTTTCAACGTGATTCTGCCTTCTTAATTTGCACATCGGTGTCTAGGAAATGATTCCCAAATTAATATTAAGACAATCGTAGAGCAATCTCAAGCGCAGTAGGACCGGGACTTTACGCGGCTGCATTAAAATATTAACACACACACACACACACACACACACACACACACACACACACAGAGAGAGAGAGAGAGAGAGAGAGAGAGAGAGAGAGAGAGAGAGAGAGAGAGAGAGAGAGAGAGATGTGGTTCGGAAAACACGGCATATGACTTACATGAACAAGTATCGTAATGTTTGATGAGCGCTCATATCAAAAAATTGTTGTCGATACGTGTAATTGTTAACTGAACTTCTGTATATAATGATGATTGTTTTAACAACTACATGTACACTGTACCTTTATTATTGTGCGTAACCCCCAAAATAAAGTACGGATTAAATCAGGTCCCTCGGGGCTTGTGTTTTATTGGTTAACCATGTTGATTGCACATGGTTTTTATTTGTTGATTAACATTAAGATTTGCAAATGTGTCCTTAAAGAATGAATGTACTTGAACATCTTTTTATTATGATGAAGAAGAAGAAGAAGAAGAATTTATTTCATAAGTATAGGCCTATTGGCCCTTGAGCATGACAAATACAAACACAATTATGGCGAACAGTATAAACATGTACCTTCAAAGAGTAGCATACATACATCTCGTATATAATATAACTCATATAAAATTTACAGGAGAGGTCGTATACATATAAACAAACAATTATGTGTATTTTATATGCCAACATAACCTCAAACACAGAATATGATTTTGTTTCATGTTAACATACCGTATCAAAAGAAGGATAAATGTATTATTGAGTTGAAACCTGGGTTTCCCCCTATATTTAATTATATAAAACATCTATTAATTGACATTTGTTACAAATAGTACATTTTTTCTTAGTTCAAAAGCCTTAAATATAAATATTGAAAGATTCCTTAGCCTCTTCTTGTTTGTTGTATTCAAAAGTTCAACCATTTTATACATATTTGGCCTATTAATATAATGCTTGTTAATATACACTTTCCTAATATCTGAGTAAATGGGACATTCTAGCACAAAATGAAACTCGTCCTCTAGTTTATTACATATTTTACATAATCTTTCTGCAAAAGGAATTGAATTTGGTTTTACCCACCTGCCTGTTTCAACCTCAAGTCGATGCGAGGACAGTCTAAGTTTAGCAAGCGCTGTTCGAAATTTCTTAACTGTGACAATTTCTAGATAGTCTTGAAAACGAAACTGCGAAAAGGTCCTATAAAATATAGCTCTTGACGAATCGTGCAGCTCGTCATGCCATGATTGCATAAAATGGTCGCTTACCCGTTGTTTAAAAATACATAGAAAAATATTAACATTTCCAACCCCTTGTTGCAGCCAAACCTCATAAAATCCTAGTTTACATAATAATTTCCGTACGAGTACTGCCCAATTAATAATAGAATCATTTGCTTCAAAATCACTTATCATTTGACAATATAAAATGTTTACCAACTTATTATGATGTAAGTGATTTGTACAAGAGAGAGAGAGAGAGAGAGAGAGAGAGTTTATTTTCGATTTGCAAAACTAAGTCGTCACATTGGCAAATGCATGTCATGATCGAGATAATCTCTAATTTGCGAGTAACGGCGCTCACGCTGAATACTTTCGTTCAGACGTTGATCTCTCTCGCACACGCGCATGCCGCCAATAAGAATATTATTTCGTGTATTCTTACGCAACATAATCAGCATAACACGGACAATGGTATCAAAACAAGTTTGTGATCGCGCAAGTAATGAAATAATATTATCAAAAAACGGATGTTTTATCCTTCATGTCACATGAGAAACAATGAAAATTAAATTATTATTTCCCCGAGATTTTAATTTTATAAGAACGGGTAAAAACGGCATGTATTCCTTATTACTTTGATACTCGGATCTGAAATAATTGCCATTGGATTCAAACTTTGGTAAAGTGCTAAAGGCCTCATGTGTGTGAATGTAGAAAGTGTGTTATTATTATTTATTATTTTTTTTTTTTTTTTGGTCTAGATTTGATTTTTAAAACAGCATATAAAATCATTTCGCAATAAAACAAAACTACATAATTTATGGTCAAAATGAACATAATCATGACACGAATGGCCTTGTTATTACGTTATCCAATGGTCTGACTTTTTCTGACTTGTACGAGATGACGTCACAGATACTAAGCCACGCCCACACAGGTAAGACAGCGGAAAAACACGGAAACAACCGATAATTTGGTTCCGTACTGCAATATTTAAAAAAGTAATTAATTTGTATACCCGCATATGAAATTTTGTTTTTTGGACATGGATCGATATATTAATATGATTTATTTTTATTTTTAATCGAAATAGTACGTGGAATATCGTCTTTAATGTACCTTATTTTGTTTTGTAATCGGGCAATTCGTAAACATGATAGCCATGTTATTTTGTTTGATTGCAGAGAGAAACTTAGACAAGATATGGGAATGATCATGAAATAATGTGATAAGCTGGAACCATATTGCCTAACCATTATGCATTTAACTGTGATATTTACAAGCTGTGATAGATATTCTACGAATCTGATGAATTGTTGAAATTATTTTTAAATGCAAAAAAAAAATCATAAAAAATGAGCCACGTCCTGTATTAAAAAGAAGTAATTAACGACATCTTTTTAAAATCGCAGGCACACATTAGCGTATAAGACAAACGCGCGCCGGACGTATTGAAAAAAAAAATACAAAATATGTCAGAAGCGCGTCGGAGACACATATGTAGAAACGCAATACATGTGCGTTTTGTACTCGTGGTGTACGATGTACTTCGGTGTGCGTTCCCAGTGCGTTTGGCCTTATAGGAGCTCGGATGGTCTCGGGTGTGTGTCTTCTACGTTAATAATGTTCAGCACGCTTACAGGTGCGTTAACTACGCTTTGAATGCGGTTTAGGTACGTCAGTGTACGCTACATGCGTTCCGAGTTTAAGAGATGTTGGTTTGGGCGCTTACCTTCAGTAACGTGCCCCAAGCGCATATGAGACGCGCGTTAAATGTTTGTAGCATGTGCTCAACGTGTCTGAGACGCAACACAAACATACTCTAAAAATTTCAGCCTATGGAGATTTTTATGTAACGTCTGAATCACACGATAATTAAAGTTTAAGATCAAAATTAATTTTATACGTCCAAAACCTTCAGCGTGTTGAGACTTTTATACGCCCGGTACGGTTAGTCTTAAGTCCAAATACGCTTGTGCCAAATACGAACACATGTGAAAATTTACTCTAACATGCAAAATTTACTCGGGATAAATTAATAACGCATGCGAACGCAAATACACGCCGCAGTAATATTTACAAGCGTGTAAAGTTACGCCTGGTTTGATCATATGCATTTATATGTGTGCAAATTAATCAAGGACCATTTGATAATTTCTTTTTGTCTTACATACACAAATAATTGGGTTTATAAATCTAAAAAGTCTCCCCGTACATCATCCATAGTGCAGATTATATTTTTCTTTCGGTCCTTTGAGATCAGAAAAGATATTCAGAGTGTTCAAAACACTTACGTTAAGAAACATACTTCTAAGCAATGTCTAATTGTTTGACCCCGATTAGGAATATGTCTTTGATTTAGACTTGTCGTATAAATTCTCGAAATTGCAGCATAATAGTCTGGCGTTCGTTGCCGGTTTAAAAAGGACCGAAATTGCGCAATATAGTCCATACTATCTTCCTTTGAATGTTTTTACTGCTTCAAAAGGATCAAATCTTTATATTTTATTTGCTATTACTGCAGCTGGTGTTGTGCCATGTGGCGGCCCTTAAAAGTCTCCCCGTACATCATCCATAGTGCAAATTATATTTTTCTTTCGGTCCTTTGAGATCAGTAAAGATGTTCAGAGTGTTCAAAACACTTACGTTTAGAAACATACTTCTAAGCAATGTTTTATAACTGTTTGACCCCGATTAGGAATATATCTTTGATTTAGACTTGTCGTATAAATCACAATAGTCTGGTGTTCGTTGCCGGTTTAAAAGGGCTACTGATGAGGGCTCATTACCCGAAATTGCGCAATGTAGTCCATTCTATCTTTCGTTGAATGTTTCTACTGCTTCCAGAGGATCAAATCTTGATATTTTTAATCCAGAAATGTTTTACTTCAACATAAAGATACCCTGAGTGATAAAATCTGTGAGAAAATTTAATTTTAGTCACATGTTGATTTGCACACCGGAGTACCTTTGCACACCGGAGTAAATTTACACACGTATAATTTGGCTTTATACGCTAATGTGTGACTACATTTTAAGGCTTTGACTACATATTACGTTTTAGTTCAGAGTGTTTTTAAACATACCTTATTAAAGTTATTATGAATGAAGCTATTAGCCCGAGACAACATTTTTCTAGCGGTTTTTTTTTTTTTTTCGGACATAATTTAGATGCGGCTCAGGGCCCAGTTGTTCAAAATTGATGTTACCGTTAGTTAACGATTCCTTAAATTTTCAAACAATGTCTTCATATTACAAATACAGAGTATTTTTGTTGATAAAAATGAGCCGCATCGTGAGAAAACCGGATTTTTGCCTACGCGAAAACAAAGGGCGCAGATCAGCTTCGCGGTAACCGCGAAGCTGATCAGCGCCTTTGTTTTCGCTACTCGGATAGTACAATTCCTCTTCTACTTAAATCCGAAATTTCAAGCTTCTAGCTCTTTTCTGAGCTTGTACAGGCCGGTTTGTGTCGGACCTGGTCGGAAACCCCGAACACCGGTTTTCTCGCGTCGCGGCTCAAATATGAGACATTACGGAAACACAAAGCATTCATCTGATTTTAGTTAGTAAGTAAGTAAGTAGTCAGTCAGTAAGTAATTAAGTAAGTAAGTAAGAAAGTAAGTAAGTAAGTAAGTAAGCAAGTAAGTAAGTAAGTAAGTAAGTAAGTAAGTAAGTAAGTAGTCAGCCAGTAAGTCAGCCAGTAGGTCAGTCTTTTAGTAAGTAAGTAAGTAAGTAAGTAAGTAAGTAAGTAAGTAGTCAGCCAGTAGGTCAGTCTTTTAGTAAGTAAGTAAGTAAGTAAGTAAGTAAGTAAGTAAGTAAGTAAGTAAGTAAGTAAGTAGTCAGCCAGTAGGTCAGTCTTTTAGTAAGTAAGTAAGTAAGTAAGTGAGTAAGTAAGTAAGTATCTTAGGACGGTAAGTAAGGAAGGAAGGAAGGAAGTTCTTTATTTTAAGAGGGTGACCCAATAATTTTGATTGTATCTTTGCATTAATTACACTGGCTGTCCATAAAAGCATGTATTTTGAGTATCTGTTATGATCACCTCATCGATTCGATGACAACAGATACCCACAATATATGATTTTATGAATTAATATTAAAATCGATAATTTCATACCTACCCCTAATTTCCCCCGTTTTTACTATATGTAAGGTGCAAATTCGGGTTCCTCTCATATGGAGATGTTTCCATGATGAACCTTTGCAAAAGATTCTAACATTTTATCAACAAAAATAGCAGTGTATTTGCTATTGTAGTCGGCATTTAGTTGAGTTCTTAACGATGACGTTAAGCTAACAAAGTTTTGAATAACTGGCCCCAGTTGTTTAAAAGAGAACATTATTTTTCGAATTTGTGTTTTGTTGTATTTATTTTACAACTGCATTGTGCAGTGTAAATAAACATGGTCCGTTTTGCTGAAATGCAAAATTTGATAGATTCGAATGGTGGTTTATCCAAGAGAACAGTCGAATAACAGGCGACCCAATTTAATGCATTTTGTGCGTAGTTTTGTACGCACAGTATAGTTGGGGACCTCGGTGGAAATAATAGCCAAGTTCCAAACATTTAATTGCATGTGCTAAAACAACTTTTCAGCTTAAACGATGGCATTTGAACAGTTACATAAAAAAATGAAAATAAAACTGAGATCCTTTAAGAGCAATGAGCATACACTTGGCAAAAATGCCAACGCACTACTTTTAAAACTTAAATAAATTCACTCTCGTCAAAGATTTGACTTTGAAATTTGGCACACGCTTCTCTGTTAAGCATTTACACAAATCTATCATGTTATTTCACACAGTTTTTCTCTCGAAATCGCGCTATAAGGAAATCATGAGAAACATGTTTTCTGCACGTGCTCCCTGTGGTATGTAGTTTTTCTCATTCTGAAACTAGTTTGAAAAGCCTGGTTATGTATCGGATCGAAGTCAATAAAATTAGTTCGTCTATCTCACTGCTGGGAATCACGTGATACGCAATGTTTATGATATGTGCAAATTGTAAACAAGAAGCCGCCATTTTCCACCGGGTCTAGGTAAGTCTATCGAGTTTTCTTTCAAATGCTGAGGGATAATGATGGATGAATATGCCCACTCCATGCAGATACATCAGATTTATTTAACCACGTGCGAGCTAATCTTTCAAAGTGTTTTGTTTGTGTAAACACTTCATTCCAATCATCAAAATTGTTTGTTGCCATGTACACCAAATATTTATTTTGGGCCTTATTCATTCTTCCAGCAACAATGCGTCCTTTCTTAGAGGTAAAATAACATTTTTTCAAAGGACAATTACCTCCATTTTACAGAAATATTCTAAGTGCCACATGAAAAAAGATAATCAACATCATTGACATTGCATCCCTATACACATGCAATGTGGATTGATACCCTCCACACTAAAACAATAGTCATCATGTTTCTATTCTTTCGTCGATAAATGTATTGATTGCTAATGCACCAGTCCTTTGTAACCATTGCCCCCGCCCCCCCCCCCCCCCACACACACACACATACCTACGGTGAAGGGTGGGGGATAGCCGGGCTTAAGTGCAGAGCAAAGTAATTACTTGTCGAGTGTATCCGCAGTGCAGGGGGAATGACAAGGTTTTTTATGCATTAGGATCCTTACTCCAGGGCAATTTTCTATTTCTAAGGTGAGGCCAAAGAGCAAAGCTTTGACCCCCCAGTTTGCCACCCTGTGTGTACGGCTTATAGCAGGGCACTGAAAGCAGAAATGCCAGAATCACCGCCCTTCCCCGTAGGTGGATGAGCAGTGGTTACAAATGACTTGTGCACAATAGCAGCTAAAATATGATCAAAAAAAAAAGTAATAAAAAAAAATAAAAAAAATAGCCATTCTTGGTTTTGTTCAATATTGAGAACGAATCTTTGAATGCTTTCCTGGCTTTATTATATATCAGCAGCCACACATTAGCGTATAACCCAAACGCTCGTCGGGCGTATGAATACTCTCAACATGCTTTAGATTTTGGACGTATAAAAATAATTTGTCCCTTTAACTCGCTTTAGCAGTCACACATTAGCGCCTGACTGAGACGTGTGCCGGACATACAAAAATCTCAAAGTGTTGAAGTACGTTTGTGTTACTTCCCGGACGCGCTAAGCATGTGCTACAGGCGCACAGCAAACGTTCAACGCGCGACTCACAAACGCTAAGGGCACGCAATATCTCATAAAATCTGAAAACGATTGTGGCGTACACTAGCGTGCATAACACGTGCGCCAAATGCGTCAATAGCGTATTCAACGCGCCTGTAACGCGCATGGAACTTATTCGAAACGTAAAAGACATTCGCACAAGACACGCCCAGCTTCTGGAAAAAATTTTAAGCACGATTAAACACAAACGTGCATAGAGCGCGCACCGACCTTTAGCGACGAATATCAACGTACACCCAGCGTACACCAAGCGTACACCAGAAAACGCACATGTAGCGCGTTTCTAATGTGTCTCCGACGTGCTCCTGACGTAGGTTGAATCATTCAAAGTTTGCATTTTTGTCAATACGCCCGGCGCGCGTTGGCTTATTCTGCTATTTTAAACAGCAGTCACACACTAGCGTATAATCCAAACGCGCGCCGGGCGTGTCGACAAAAATGTAAAATTCAAAAAACGCCAGGAGCACGTTGGAGACACGTTAGAAGCGCGTTAAACGCGCGTTTTTTAAGCTTGGTGTACGCTTGTTGCACGTCGATATACGTCGCTGTAAGTCGCTGCGCGCTCTAGGCGCGTTTGCCCCCCCCCCCCCCCCCCGCCACAAAAAAATCAAACATGCTTAAAAACTTTCTAGCAGTTCGGTGTGTCCCGGGTGTGTGTCTTATACGTTTTGAATAAGTTCAATGCGCGTAACATGCAAATTAAGCATGACCTGAAACAGACAAGCTACTTTCAAACTAGATGCACTGCGACAGATAAAATGCAGGTTTGTTGGACACGCATCTTTAACATATCGCAAATTTTATACCCATGTACACCACATTAATTTTGAGAAATGTGACATTAATTTTGCATATGCCAGTTTCGATAAGTTTTTGGGTATCATGTATGCTCCAATTTAATACGTTTTTATCATTGTCGTGTGAAGAATTTGTACGTATTCATCACATCTGTGAAGAACTTTTTTTTAATATATACAAACGGTACCAAGATTCGCGTGTGTATTTTTGACATGTGAAGAATTGGTGCGTATTCTGCAAACTTTCTGTCAAGAACTGTCGAATTAAACTGTGCGAATGTTCATTTTCTGGGGCACATGGCGCTCTTGACGGTAGAAAAGCCTATGCTTTTACATGTCAAAAGTGAGTATAAAAAGGTAAGGAGAAGTTTTTGATATGTGTAAAAAGCTAACTGATACTTTTTGCATACTTTTTGCAGTAATTTAGAAGCGTGTGAACTTGTCTTTGAGAAACTCTACAAACTGGTTTAAGGCCCCCAGTATTTTTGTTTGTATTACTGATTGTTCCAAGGCGATACTTCTGTTGTGTTTCTATTTATTTTATGTTTTGGAGTCGAATTTTCGTGTTGTTTGAACCTTATGTACATTTTCATAGTTTTTGTTAAGTTCGGGTTACTGTTTGGCACTTATTGGGATATAGCTGCTCATTCGGCTTAAAGGGAAACATAATTATTAAATTCCCGCATATGATTTTCATGAAACTTCACAAGCTTCAAGATAAATTGTATCCTTGGACTAAAATCGAAATAAAAGTGGGACGTCACCGGCCTCGTTTCCATGGTATCAGAACTTTTTAAATGTTTCTCGTGCATTTCAGAAAAACGCGTTCGTAGCGGACATATGTTTTAATATATGTGTTATTTTTGCATAAACAGCTTAAACATACGATCAGTGTTATTTTCTTAAATTTTGATACTATTTGCTTTTGAACTGAGGCGATTACAAGCAAACTTAACTTTCCCGCCATGTTTTCAAACCTGGAAAAAATATGTATTTTTGCGATATCTCCTAAACTACGCATATGATTTGAATTAAATTAAACCAATAGATATGAAACGATGTAACCATTCAAAAGTTGAAATAAAAAGTGGGGGTCATCGAATTGCGTTGGAAGATTTAGAGAAAACCCGTTCAATATTCCCGCCTTTTTCATTTTAATGTCAAACCTTGCACTGACGTCGTGTATATTAATGCGACGTCATCAACAGCGAAATAACCGTTTTCACATGTTATTAACCTTATACACGAATTATGGTATATCAATTGTCGCATAACTAATTAAGAATAAAAATGAACAATATGTTTACCCGCTTAAGGACTTAATTATGCAGAAACAAACAAAATAAGATTCTACAGCTTGAAACGTCATTGGAAAATCAAAACAAAACGACGCTAAAAGCTACGCGTAACATGCATACACTAAACGCCGACATTGTGCAAACAGTGTGCTCATGAACAATAGTAATGTTCTATAGTATAAGTACCTAATTGTCAATTTGTTTTTCCCACCTCGGTTTTTTTTTTTTTTTTTTTTTTTTTTTTGAGTAAGTAAGTAAGTAAGTAATTTTATTCTACTTTAACCAAAGACATGGTCATGTGTAGTACATACAAATACAAATATATCATACATGTACATATATGATACCAAATATAACACACAATTGGTTCCAATGGCAGCCTGATATTAATCCATCACATGTATATGTATCAAAACTCAAATGTTACAAATGCCAAACAGTATAACATACTAGTACTTTAACTAATATAAAGTCATTTTTAATCATACAAACAACATAATAATATATGCTTTGAAATGGGAGAAAAACATAATATATCCAATGGAAAATAAAATAGTTAACATATTATAGTGTGCCTATTGACCATACCTAATCTTAAAAGCCTTTTCAATATAAATTGATAGATTACGTATTGTTTTCTTATTTGTTGTTGACATTAATTCCTTTAATTTTAAAATATTTGGTCTATTCCAATAATATCTTTTTATATACTGTACCCTTAGATCGTTGTATAAATTACATTCTAACAAAAAATGAAATTCGTCTTCAATGGAATTACAAGTTCTACATTTGCTATCAGCAATTGGTATTCTATTGGGTTTAGCCCATCTTCCTACCTCAATTTCTAAACGATGTGAAGCTACTCTTAATTTTGTCATGGCAACTCTAAACTTCTTAACGTTAACACAATCTAAATACATCTGATATTCAAAACTAGGAAATATGGAATAGAAACTTGCCCTACTTGACTCACTTAATCTACTATTCCAGTTCTGTATGAAACAATCAGTCAATCGTTGTTTAAAGACCCGTAAAAATACATTCTTATTTCCTACACCTTGATTAACCCAAACCTCGTGAAAACCTAGGGAAGATAGTAAAACTTTAACGTTTGATGCCCAATTCACACAATTATGACTTAATTCAATATCATTAAGCATTACCTGGTATGCCAATTTAATAAACTTTGTATCCTGAGATTCTAAGATTCTAAACCAATATACCATAATGGAGTAGAGCACTTTGTTTTGTATAGTTGACCTTCCCAATTCGCCATACACAAAATCATTTTGTGTTGTCCGCTTTACGCCAAGAAGTTTTTTACAAAACTGTAGATGTACTGTCTCTTGCTTTAAAGGTTTTGAAAATCCCCATATTTCCCCGCCATATGTTAAAATTGGAGTTATCAATTTATCAAACAAATCAAGTGTATGTGCAGGTGATATATCAACAAATCTGGATAAATATTGGTTAAGTTTAAATATTGCTTTAAGAGCCTGCCCCGACAAGGTCCTATGTGTTTCATTAAAAGCCCCTCCCGTTGTAAAAGTAATTCCAAGATATACAAACTTACTAACAATTTCTAATACACTTCCTTGAAACGTAAAAGACAAATTTACAGGTAAATTACCACCATTTCGAAAAACCATGATTTTTGTTTTTTCTGTATTAACACTAAGTTTCCATCTTTGACAGTAATCACTTAATACATCCAATCCCTTTTGTAAGCCATCACTTGTATTTGAAAATATAACAATATCGTCCGCATAAAGAAGCAGATATAGTTTAAGCATTCCCATATCAATGCCTTCAACACCATTTTGCATAAGTTCATTTTCTAAGTCATTAATATACATACTAAACAAAAATGGAGATAGACACTCACCTTACCTAACTCCTATATAACTGGAAAACTCATTGCTCAGGTTATCATTAAATTTAATTCTACTTTTTATATTACTGTACATAGACTGAATGACATTTAGTATTTTACCTCTTACACCATTCTGAATAAGTTTAAACCATAACACATCCCTGACAACAAAATCAAAAGCCTTTTTAAAATCAATAAATGCTGAATACAAAAATTCACTCTTGTTTAAACAATGTGTAATTATACCATGCATTACAAATATGTTATCTAAAGTTCCCATACCTTTTCTAAACCCAGCCTGAGCTTCAACATAAACCTGATATTGTTCAGCCCACTCGTTAAGACGAGTATTGAGAATATTTGTAAAAAGCTTACCAACTACACTTAGCAGAGTAATTCCCCTATAATTTTCTACATTTTCAATGTTTCCTTTTTTATGCAGCGGCACAATATATCCCTCCCCCCAAGCGGTCGGAAATGAACCTGTTTCAAATATTTTATTAAAAAGTACAAACAAATATTCAATAAAGTTATTAATGCCATATTTGATAAATTCATTTAAAAGCTGATCTGGACCAGAACTTTTACCACATTTTAAAGATTGTACCCCTTTTCTTATTTCATTTTGACTAATTTCTACATTTAGCTCCTGAAACATAACATCTAATTCACCCTTAACATATCTCTCATTAAATAACAAAATATCTTCATCCGCTTGATAAAAAGTGCTATCAGGATTATTAATAGCCTTGAAATAATCAGCAAAATGCTGAGAAGTTAAATTTTTTGGTGCATTTGAACTACATAACTTTTTTAATAATTTCCAGTAATTCTTAGCATTTTCATACCGGGCTTTTTCTAACTTTTGAGTTTCTAACTTTCTATATGCATACCTGCTTTTTCGTAGCACCTTCTTATATTCTGCTCTAGCTTGCACCATAGTTTCTCTACAGATATCATCCTGCTTGTTAGTACGGTAGTTACTTAAACAAGAATAAAAATTTTCTTTTAAGCTTACAATCATCATTATACCATGGCCGGTTACTTTCAGAATGCAAAGACTCATTATTCATAGACTTTTTTTCCCAAATTTCTCTTAAATAGTGGGGAACAAACTGACTCTACTGTATTTTGAAAAGATTTTAAGTTTTCATTTATGTCAACATTTTCACTTAATAAATCACTTTTGAGCTTCCGTAAATCAGACCTTACTCTATCTGACTCCAGAGCAGTTTGATATGCTGCAATATGATCATTATTCCACACATATTTATACTTCACCGAGGATTCTATATTTTCAGGGTTTCTATCACTACCAGTATAATTAGAACACAATGAAAAATTAACAATGCAATGATCACTTAAGATATTTGGGTCACTCACATTAAATTTTTCAACCAATGAAAATATTTGCTGACTGCCAATCACATAATCCACTAAACTACGTCCTGTTCTTCCAACAAATGTGCATTTACCAATATTAGAATCGGCCCCAACCCTGCCATTTAAAATTCTAAAGCCTGTCAGCAGTAGGGTAAAAGTGATAGGACCAAAACAGTCTTCAAGACTTTTTTTGATCCTATGACGTCACATCCGGCCGCCATCTTGACATGACATCACATCCGGTGGCCATCTTTAATGACGTATATCCGGTCGCCATCTTCACTGACCTCACATCCGGTCGCCATCTTGGATGACATCATGTCCTGTCGCCATCTTGGTATGGCGCAATATCCGGTCCGCCATCTTGGATGATGACATAGAGCGTCACTCTCACCAAACTGGGTCATCTATTGTTCGCCCACCTGCGCTCGGTGGATCCCTAATGCGTTATTCGATACGGTTTCCATTTTTAGAACAGCTGATGCCATCCGGGCGGCACCCACTGTCTGGAATGCGGTCATCATTCGATACACACCACACCCGCTGTAGCTCAGTCGGTAGAGCGCCTGGCTGTAAACCAGGAGGTCGGTGGTTCGATCCCACTCCGCGGGATTTTTTTTTTAATTGGCTCTCGAAGAAACAGCTATGTGTTAACTTTTTAATAGCAGTAA
Source organism: Rugalucina vietnamica (assembly GCA_964017185.1). Taxonomy (NCBI): domain Eukaryota; kingdom Metazoa; phylum Mollusca; class Bivalvia; order Lucinida; family Lucinidae; genus Rugalucina; species Rugalucina vietnamica. Next base: position 67,498,188 of record OZ024872.1, read on the forward strand.
CTTTCATTTAACTCACACTTGTTGTCGGATAAGCCTATGAACTAGACAAACACGGACAATGAGGCAAAGAATGCCATTTTACAGAGATTTGTTCTTTTGTTTTGGGTGGGTCGAGACACCAGCGGCTAGGTAACAATACGGGCTCTGTTTCTAATTATAGCTCTGACCCAGAAATTCGCGTTTGGATGAAATATATGCCTTTCACATCAATTTTATCAGTTAGTATTTCATAGCACGTCATGGCGCAAGCGCAATTAGACGCCGTCAGTTTTAGCATGTGTAAACCGGAGCTTTCTAGTTTGCTTTGTTTAGTCGAAAAGAAGGAAATTATTTGTTGGATAGATGACAGATTTTCTTTCGAAGTAAAACGTACGAAACAAGGTACTATAGTTGTGCTGAAAGAAGGAAAAAAGACATTTAAACTAACGATTGAAAAACTGGAGGCCCTGTGTGACTTAAAATATGGAATACTTCTATTAGACGCATTTTTACGCGGAAATGAAATGTTAGACTGCTAGGGAGCCAATAGGAGTGTCTGCCCATGTAGGCATTTGGCTTTGTATATACGTATGTTGAACCATTGGGCAATGTTTTTATTCATGTTTGCGTTCACAAAGAAGGAACAATGTTTTTAACTCTGTGCTACCTTATTCACCAGTATATAGCCAAACAACTCATACCTCATTACAACCTCAGATTCGAGTCCAGAGAAGCAGCCAATAGGCTGGTGGAGCTGTACGAAAACCAACCGGAGACGTTTTATAAACTATGGTCGCCATTAACGTCATCATTATGACATTTTTCAGTCTTCACTGATTGTCAGTTTTATAGACTAGACATGGACGTCTTTTCAAATCGACATTTATACGGAATGGGAATGTTTGAAGACAGACTTTTGACATTCCATAACTGGCCAAAACAGATGATGCCTGACAAGTATTCTTTAGCACACGCAGGCTTTTACTATACTGGCCAGAGTGATTATACCGTGTGTTTTGCCTGTCACTTAAAACTTAACCAATGGGAGAGACATGACAGCCCTTTGCGTGAGCACAAACTTCGTTCTCCAGGATGTATCTATATAAAGATGGTCGGTTGTGAGAAGTTCTACTGCGACGACGAAACTCCTTGAACACAGAGTGTTGTGTCAACATTATCGTGTTTGAACAAACTAGCTTCTTCTAGATAAAAACATACACTATTTTGGATTTATTCAAACGATGGAAATTCATAATGAAGGGTTCTGTGCTAAACAATCATTAGATCAATTGGCATTATTGTACGCAGATGAGTGTATGAAAAATGTGTTCTCAGTAGCCAGACAAATGTGTTATGGGTGTCAAACAGGACATTTATCACAAACACGCCACAGTTGCATCTCTTTGAATTCTCATGAAAAGCTGGTTCGTTATTTTCCGCTTATAGTTAGAGCCATAGACGAAAATAAAATCATCCAACTATGGAATAGTATCGTCGCTGACACTGACTGTTCAAACTGTAGATCTATCAGGAGACTTGTTGACGATACCATTTGGAGAAAGACAGTGTTACAAAACGAGCAATGGCTGAAAACGCTTTATGATACTGTGAAAAGAATGATACAATTAGAAGCACGATTTTATGATAAGTTATAGTTGGTGCTGTCTCGCCTGACAAATGTATTTCTCTGAATGTCATTTTGTCTAGAATATAAATGTTTTATGTATTTACTCTCTTCGTTTTGATGATACTCCCGATCATATATATATATATATATATATGAACTATCATATCACAAACACCCCACATTCTTGTACTGACTTGCCCTAAAGATGGACGAAGACAAAAACGCCATCTTAGAAAATTATTATTTCAATGCTGGGAATCCGGCTGCTTTTTCCGGCCCTCAGAAATTGTACAAAGTGTTAAGCAAGAAATATCCCGGACTATTCGGTCTGGGATATATCAAGAAATGGCTTAACAATCAAGATTCATATTCAATCCAGAGACAAGTTCGTCACAGGTTTAAAACGCCTAACGTACGAGTCTCCGGTATCGACGAACAATTCCAAGCAGACTTGGCCGACGTGTCTAATCTAAGTAAAGAAAACTCTGGGACGAATTATCTGCTCTTTGTGATTGATGTGTTTTCGAAATACCTCTGGGTTTTACCATTGAAAGATAAGACTGCTAAATCGGTGATAGAGGGCATGTCAATCGTCTTTAACGAAAGGAAACCTAAAAAGTTACAGACAGATAAAGGGTCAGAGTTCGTCAATAGATGGTTCAAAAAATTCATGACCGAAAACAATGTATATTTCTTCACCACCCAAAATGTTGCGAAGGCAAGCGTAGTCGAGCGCAGCCAGAGAACCCTTAAAGGAATGATGTATAGAATGATGCGTCAAAAAAGAAGTTACAGGTATATCGACTACCTCGATAAAATCGTGGCTAGTTATAACGCTTCTCCTCACAGAAGCTTACACTACCTGGCACCTAAACAAGTCAGTAAAATCAACGAAGCCAACGTGTGGGCTAGCTTGTATCTGAAGACGACGCCAAAATCGAAAAGGAAGTCCAAACATGTAAACAAATCTTTCGCCAAATTTAAGAAAGGTCAGTTGGTGCGAGTAAGCTTCCAGAAAAGACCATTCGTTAAATCATACGACGACCAGTTCAGTACAGAAGTATTCAAAATATTTTCTTCTAAATTTATTCAAGGTATACCCATGTACGCACTACAAGATCTTCAAGGCGATAAAATCAAAGGCCATTTTTATAATTCTGAGCTCTTAGCTATTGACAAGGACGCCGATAATTTATGGTTTATAGAGAAAGTGTTGAAACAAAGAAGACGTGGAGGAAAGCTTCAGTATTTCGTAAAATGGGACGGGTTTCCGAAGAAATTTAATAGCTGGATTGACAGTGATTCCGTCATTGACAAAAGTGATCGAGGTGCGTGAAGATGGAGCATTACGTGTACATCAAAAGTGACGAAAGCGACCTCTATTTCCCCGAGAATAAAGTTTACAAATTTAAAGTTCATTTATCCACTCCTTTGTATTTTCCCGGTGTTTGGAAAGTGGGACTCGTGGAATTCGAAGCTGGTAGAGGGAAGTCTAGACTGCCAACGAAAGGCGACGGTGCTGTTTACGTGTTTACCAATATTTGCAAGAGCAGCATTTTAGATGGTGCCGAAAAACCTGTTCTCAGGAGATTGCCGATGAATGAAAAGAACGGTTGGAGTTATATCTTTGATAGCCCCATCTATCTCCCAATCAGCAAGAAGGAGTTGATTGAATTTGAAGTGTATATAAAAACTGATGACGATTCGTTTGCCACATATTTGAATTCCCCCGCTTATCTTACACTCCATTTCAAACGATACCCATTTTACTCTGACACTTTCTGATTAATCAGATACAGATATGTCACAATTTTTGATACACGTGCGCTTTCTGAACGATTTGAGAATCGCTAATCCTACTGTTCGCTGTCAGATGATTCGAAACATGACATCCGATCAAATGAGCGCAATAGTAAAAGTTGTTTTCCATGTCACCAACGGTCTTATTCCAACCCTTCTACAAGATCGGGATTATTTTGCTCAATATCGATTGGTGCTTAGACGTTTAAGCAGCCCTAGAGTACCTTTTGCTTCTAAGCGTCAGACCCTACTGCAATACCGCAATACTACACTGTTACCCAGGCTACTGGATACTTTCTACCTAGTTAGGACCTTCAGACACCTAGCGCGCTCACACGAAGAGTAGAGTCAATCGATGTTATATATAAAAGCTACATCTTTTTTTTTGTCAATGTCAGTCATTCCAAGTGAGTGAGTCTAATCGGTTGCATTATGCCAAACATGAATCCTTCAAAACTGTACGTGCCAGACCCACAGAAATGGGTGAAATTTTATAAAAACTTAGCCGAAGGGAAAATTCAGATAAAGCCGACCAATCAGATGAGAGGCGGCGGTAGAATTTCTCATTCATTTATCGCACCCATAGACAAGTACCTTAAGGAGTGTGAAGAACCAAAAGCGTCAACGCCAGTGAAACTAGTGTCTACCACGGAACAAATGGTAGATCAAGCAAAGAGCGAGTTGGAGAGGGAAGGTCGGGACTTAAAAACGATTGCTCAAGCGATAAAACCTCAGACAAAGTCAAAACGTCGAAGTGGAAAGAGCTCTTCCGAGGGACGAAAAAACAAGAGAACAAAACTGAAGAAATCGCCTCGCCAGCATCGCATAATCAAAACAGAACTGAAGAATAAATCGAAAATTGGCAAACGACAAACTGGTGGTCATAAAACTACAAAGCACAGTATCAAACGTCAATTTATTCGATTTCCCTTGTTTGAAAGACGCTAAACGGAGAGACCAAATATGTCCATAGTCAACAAAGAAGAATTTGCAGAGGGTATGCCAAGCGAGCTGTCCCTGTTTGATTTACCACCCACACAAACGGCCGTGTCGGAAATATACACCCAAGAAATACGTCCTATAAGTCAACTGGGTGGAGATGGACCGATCGAGTTTCGCATCAGTGGACAAAATTCTCTTGACTATTTGGATCTGGCCAATTCGCAGCTCTACGTCAAGCTGAAGGTCAAAAAAGCCGATGGTTCCAATCTAGGAGCTACCGAAAAGGTTGGGCCGACGAATCTATTCTTGCAAGCATTGTTTTCTTCAACCGAAGTGACGCTTCAAAACAAGGCCATAATCACTTGCAATTACAATCCATACCGTGCCATGATAGAAACATTGCTGAACTTTGGGGGAGATGCTAAGAAGTCGCAGCTTCTATCACAGCTTTTCATCAAAGATGATAATGACCATCCCGAGGACACTGACCCAGGAGGTGCTAATTCTGGTCTCTACGCAAGATCAAAGTACACAGCTGATTCTCGCTTTCTAGACCTTCAAGGGCCCATATACCACGACTTGTTTTCCATGCAAAGGTATCTCATCAATCAAGTAGATGTCAAACTGAAACTTTATAGAAGCAGTCCGGCATTCTGTCTAAGCTCTGGTGAGGCCAAGCCGGATTATCAGATAGAGATTCAAGACATCTACCTGTTAGCAAGGAAGATTCGGGTCAATCCCTCTGTGATATACGGGCAGTCGGCAATGCTTAAAACGACAAATGCGAAGTATCCCTTTATCAGAGGCGAATGTCGCGTGCAGAGTATTCCAAGTGGGAGCACGTCTTTTCATTGGGAAAACCTGTTTCAAGGACAAAAACCGAGTCGGGTCGTCATAGGATTCGTGAAATCGAAAGCAGTGTCTGGAGACTACAAAGCTAATCCTTTCGACTTTGAGAACTGCGGTATACAATCTATTTGTCTGTACGCTGATGGAGTTCCAGTGGGAGGAAATCCCATCAAAGTTGATTTTACATCGACGACTGGCGCTACCGTGATGCGAGCTTACACCGAGTTGTTTCAGAGCACTGGTAAATGGAACCACGACGCTGGGAATGACATAGATCGAGCAGACTTCATCAGAGGAAACTCTTTGTTCGTGTTCCAGTTAGAACCTTACTTCACAGAAACCGGACAGTACATGAGCTTGATGAAAACGGGCAATCTGAGATTGGACGTTCAATTCAAGACAGCACTGACTAGTAAGTTATTTTGTTTCTTAACCGTTACCAGTATTATTTTCATATATCAGAGAATTGCCCGACTTATTTGAAAGAAAACAACATACCATTTAACATTCTTATTTTTTTTTTGTCTCATTACAGATACTACCAGTTGTATAGTCTACAGTCAGAGCCCAGGTTACTTTGAAGTATCAGAATCCAGGGATATTATCTCAGAATGAACACCTCGCAGTTACAGTGCTGTGTCAAGTGTGACTCGATATTGAATGAACGTGTGGTCGTTTGCGCTGCCGACCGTTTTCCAGAAAGACTTACTTATTTCCCTTGCGCTGTGATAGCTAATACCGACGAACACGATCGACCAGGAAGGCACTGGTGTGCTTTTTACTTCGATCAACGCGGGCGTGGAGAGTTCTTCGATAGTTATGGGCACCCGCCAAATTATTACAGCAAATTGTTTCTTCAGTTCTTGAAGTCAAATGCCAAGGCAGATGCCATCGTGAACACCAAACGACTACAAAGTGACTTTTCCAAAGTCTGTGGGTTTTATTGTTTGTGGTTTCTTCATCAGCGATTCCAGAGAATACCCATGCAAGACATTGTCAACTCATTTTCTGAAGACTTTTTCACCGGCAATGATGATTTTGTTTATAAGATGTTTTTACGTGCTTTCCCATATTGCCCTAAAGATGAGTGCGCATATAACCAAACTTGTAAATCATTGTTTTGATTCATCAAAAACTGCAGCTATTTGTCATGTGTGGTTGCGAGATTGTATGGCTACAATTATCACATTTTATCACGTTTAATATGTCAACGTTTGAATGAAGTTAAGAAAATTATAATAAAAGTATATATTGTATACGTTTTTCTGTGTGTTTTTATCTCTTCCCCGTTAACGTCTTTAAAATAACCGCTCTCGATGATACACTATCATTGATAAACTGACTTTCCTGAGGGCAGCATCGATATCTGCAGTAACGAAACGGTCGTCATGGATAAAATAGACTCAACGACAATCCAATTACAGTGTCCTTTCACATGCATTATTGCTGGAGCTACTGGGTCGGGGAAAAGCACTCTATTATTCAAGATTCTTCGACAAGGAGACCAAGTGTTTTCGTCGCCTCCGAAGCAAATCATTTACTGCTACGGGATTTACCAGACACTTTACGATGACATGAAAAGCCACCTTTCACATATTCGATTTTATGAGGGTCTGCCCACTAAAGACGACTTAGAATCGTGGGCAGCCGTAGAACCAGGTCACAAGGTTCTCGTGTTAGACGACCTTATGCAGAGGGCCGTAAAAGATCCCGATATAGCCGACCTGTTCTGTCAGTTTAGTCATCATCTAAATTTCTCGACCATTTTTGTGGCACAAAATTTATTTGCAGACGGTATGCGTTGTTTGAGCTTAAACACGCATTACTTTATCCTGCTGAAAAATTCTAGAGGAGTGCTTCAGGTGCAGACTCTCGGAAAACAAATTTTACCGGGCCAGTTACCTTACTTTATGGACGCTTATGGAAAGGCCACCGAACCAAAGTACGGATATCTTCTCATCGATCTCTCGCCTCATACTGATCCTAAATATAAACTTCGCACTAATATATTACCGGATCAGTTAACCATCGTTTATCTTCCGGAGCACACCAAGAAGCATTAGACATGAGTAAATTAACCAAGAAAGAGAGTTGTTTTCTGCGACTTCTGTTAACAACCAGCCGCGACCAACAACAGGCCTTGATTAAAACCATAACGCAGCAACAACTGAAGGCCGTGGTTCAAATAGCCTATAACGTCCTCCAAGGAGCGAGAGAGGTGTCAACCAAAGACGTAAATAAACTCGCAAAACATAAACTAGTTATTCATCGTTTCGTCGCTAAGGAGACTACACGTGTTAGAAGAGTGCAACTGTTGGCAAGGTACCTGCACATTATCCTACCTTTGTTAAAAGCGATTGAAAAAGACCTGAAGTAATGGCAAAAGAATTCGTACTAGTACCTAGACATAAGTACGAGCATATGGAAGAATTGTTAATGAAGACGGACAAAACAAGAACATTATCCAATCAGGATGGCGGAGAAAATGACAGACCGATTAAACTAGAGTCCAGCGAAGTGAACAGAAGCCAAGACAGTGCGCAAGATGATACTGGAAGCCCAATTTTACACCACAAGGCAGACAAACAATTTGAAAATGAACCTCCACAACTTTATGTGAAAAGACCATTGAGCCAAATGGGCTTTTACAAAGACGACAATGTTAACAATGACGGTGTGAGACGCAAACGAAGGGCTTTAAAACCGAAGTGGATTAATTATACAATCTAACATTTGCTCTCTGAATGTATTTTAAAAGAGCTGATAATAGATACAATAAATGAATAAATAGCAACCAATGTCGTTTGTTTTCACTTAATTCACTTTATTTCATTTTAAAAATAAAAGTGTCAAAAGTGCGTTTGTTTCTGACTTATTTCGATAGCGATAATCTAAATGGATTTGCAGCAACGGTTTCGAGACAGGGCAATGAAGCAATGAGCAGGAACTGGCACAAGCACGTTAACCATTCGCAGACGTGAGGATTGGAGAAACATAGTGAAACTCGCATCTGACATGCGTCGTTGTACGCGAGATTAATGGTCTAGACAAGGCAATATATTATCCCATGCAGATAAGAAAGTTTTAGTGGCCTCACCAGTCGTCTTTTCATATAAACTAAAAGTGATTCGAAACTGACATTTCCTAACCTCTTTCGCACCTGTCAGTGGAATTTAGAAGACTGTGTCAATGGAACCGAGAAATAACAAAGCAAACAAAATCACGAATGAAAATATTTTAATATGATTATACATAAGTACATACGTTCCATAGATCGTAAGCAACATAACAGTGAAGATAAAGTATAATGTCAAATGATCGTTATAAAGATAAGTCAGTGATGACAAGTTCCACTTTTTACATTTAGAGTAACGTTTTTCTAATGGTCATAATTAGTGCACGAATTTCAATTCATGAGGACACAGTGACACTTTTAATTATCACATACGCATTGACATCTGATTTAGCACAAGCAAAAGCATCGAGGGCCTTATACCCAAACATCAAACTAAAGTGCATGGCAACATAGTTATTTTTCTGGTATAACAAATGACAAAGAGGAACATTGCATACTTGAGATTGACGGGTATAAAAGCATCATATAAAGAACATACCAAAACAAAAGTGAATAAAACACACACTCTTAGGTATGACAATTATGCGATTATTGACTTGTGTTTAGCTGAGAGATTTTATAATGCCCATATGCATAACTCTCGACCGGATTGACTAAATAACGTTTATCATCAAATGCCGATAAACCCGTTTTCGAAATGGTTTCACAGAAAATTTGATGGCTATGACTTCTAATTGTACTCATTTGACATTGCTGCTGAGTCTCTTGGAACAGTGTACTCTTATAGTCGTTGAACCGGAGGTCTTTCTGCACAGCCACTTTGGCAATGCCTTTCAATCTTTTTGATTCAGAATCGTCACAGACAAAACTGTACATTTTACTGCGCAGCCCCACAAACTCTGAAATAGGCTTGCCATTGGTCTCGTCTTTCATTTTTCCCAGGACTTTTTTATTTCTATCACTGTGAAGCACGTTGTCTTTGGGATAATCCGAGAAATCAAACAGACATTCATCCTCTTTCATGTCAGCGTAAATATCGTTCGTCTGACAATGAAAGAGGAAACTGTCTGTGTCTGTCATCTGCAACTGGATGTTGGCGCCGTACTTCTTCTTCAAATAGTTATAAAAGAAGTCATACATGGCAAGTTTGCTCAGGTCCAGTATGCACATGCCGCTGTAACAAGGCTTGTACAGCTTCACTTTGGCACGCTCCATTTCGACCGCCACAAGATCTTCCTTAAAGATCTTGGTTGTCTTGTAAGTGGGTTTGGCGGACAGTTTTGCCAGACGCTTCCGAGTGTGGACGAGCTCTATGTTCTTGTGCTTGCGAATATTTTCCATCGTCTTACCAAACACGGAGACGTTCATGAGCTTATAGAAGTTCTTTTGAAAGGCCGATGTGGCATTCTTTCTCATCTCCGTGTTGAAGTCTATGTAGGGCTTCATCCACGCCTCCTGTCGAAATTCCAAGACTCTGTGAATTTGTTTTATTTCCATGCCAAGCTTTAGGTAAAGCTGCAGGTTTCGAAAATGGACGACATATTTATCTTTGTCCTCCAGAGTGGTCATCAATTTTTCCACTTTTGCCCTGGGTGGCAGCGGATCGTCGTCTTTTTTCCCATGCAACTTTTTCCAAAGTTTGGCAGCATACGGTGACAACTCTGCATTCGAAATATGCTTCTTTTCCGGAGCAAGGGGATAGTCATTGTGGCTATCATGCAGATGCTCTCCATATTTCAGCGAACATTCAACAATATAGCCATTTTTCCCATTTTCCGGCATCGAGAGCACATCAAACCGTTCAATTTCGCCTTGGTTTAGAAACCGGAACGAGCCCACTGCAAGATTTTGAACCATTGCATGGCCATAGAGGTTATTCATGTCATAATATACTAAGAAGGAAGTAGGTTCGGATGGCTTATACTGATCTTTCATGAGAGGATTATTGGCACGAGCATACCGATTAGCGATGTAGCTTATGCCCCCACGAATCCCGGCCTCGACGAATAAGATCTGATCGATGTCTGTCATCAGCTCTAAAGTCACCCCAGTCATTTTCAAACACGCAACCCAAGCGAGACCGGGTGACGTGTAAAAGTGGCAAGGATCCAATTCATACTGATCCATGCAAACCCCTCTGAACGCTTCAAACACATCGCACAGGAGTAACACGTCCGTCTTAAGATAAAGGTCGTGGTATTCTCCCATATTTTGGAGCTGAAACGTTGTAAATACATTCTGCGCATGTGCATAATCTTGATCACTTATGTGCTCCTTTTTAATCTTGGAATAAAACTCTTCTCTGGGGGGCAGTGCAGTTTCTCCGAATCTCGCTTCATCGTCCATGTAGTCGTATGGATAGACGCCTTTCCGCAACAGCAGTTTTGCTCGGTCGTTACGAGGGAACTCTGATGAAAAATGCGGAAAGGCGTCTATGCCATCCTTGCCGAGATCTTCGACCAACGTTTCCAAGGACGATGTGAGAAACTGGAAACTGTCGATAAAACGTAGTCCACCCAGAGAGAAACTGACGTAACGTTCCGTGTTTTGCGCGATGCACGTCAGTTTAGCGTCTTTAAACTTTCCAAGACTCTCGCATATGATGTGCGCATCGAAATTGCGCAAGTTATGCAAGATGACTGGCACAAACTCTACTTGTTGACAATTTAAATTGCATTGATTATGAGCCATGCCAATGAAAGCACCGGTCACGTGATCGTGGTGGCGTACAGGTTGCCTATTGGTCCCATCATACAGAGAGAACAACTTCTTGCAAAGACAGCATGAATTAGCCCTTTTAGAGGCTTCTTCCTGTTCTGCTGTCATCGACATTGGCGTCACTTGCTTCAAAATCTGCATAATTTCTTCCTCTTCCCGCCTAAGATGTTCTATAAACTTGGAAGAGGCATCAGATCCTCGGTATACTATAGTTGGTTTGCTGTACTTTGGATCGGTGCAGACCACCTTGTAACCGAACCCACACACGTCTAATTTAGTGGTGGGCGTGGTATGAGAAAAAGAGGGATCTGGAACGCAGGACGCCATTTTGCGGTTTAAAGTTTCAAAATCCGCATAAATCACGAAAGGGACTTTCAGAGTTTTACAAAAGTCTTTAAACTCTAATATATCATCTTGTCCCTTTTGCGGTAAAACGACCTTTTGTGCCCCGTGAGAAGAGCAGTAAGAGAGATGGTCGTTGCGCAATTGTTCTCTTATAAATCCGTGCAGGCAGTAAGGACAATAGTAACTTCTTCCAACATGCGTCTTAGTCCTGGACAAAAATCTGTCCAAGTCTTTAATCAGACAATAATGACATTTCTGCCCTTGTTTCAAGAGCAACAAATTGACATGGTGTAGACGCTCTGAATGGGTGGTAATTCTCAAGGGCAGAATATCCTTGTCCTCATAAGTAAATACGTTGACAGAAATGTCCAGATTTTGAGCCTCAAATATATTTAGATGCGTAAGAGGGACGGGGAAATCAATTCCGCTCATATTTATCTCATGTTCATAAGGGAAATAGTGGTGAACAGATTCAGGGTTTGCACTGATGGGATGAAGTGAGGCTAAGATGCACCAGGCAAAGCATTTTTGGTCCTGATTTCGAATGTTTAAGATAGAATGACTCCATGATAGGGATTTTGGCAAGGGAATAAAAGTTGAACCCGTTAAGGGAGCGTAAACAACTGTGTGAATTTCGAGTTTGAGGACCTTTTTAAGATACCATCCGGAACCTTCTCTCATATATTTTTCCATGCTAGCGAAAATCTTTTGAAGGGCCTGGTTGAGGTTTGTCTCATTCCAGGTTTCTTCCGAAAGAAAAACGTAGGTTTGGCTTCGAAAGAACGGTTGTGATATGGCCTCCTCGCCATCTTCACCTCCCTCTCTTCCCATTTGAACCTGCACACACAGATTCCATTTAATACCTCGTGTGGCCCGAGACCTAGAGAACAAATAGTCACGAATCTGAGATCTAACATTTCCCAGAAACGTGAGCAAATCCCTGGACTCATGACCATGAGGATAAATATATCTATGCTGCACGCTGCTTTCTAAAGCACTCTCGTTCGATGACGGGTTGTCAGCAGTAGCAGCATCAGCTTCGTGAGAAGAAGAGGGCTGACCTCCACTCTGCAAAGCATGCTCAAAAGAAGAGGGACCTTCCGTGCTAGTAGAAGGACCATTAGACTTTCGTCCTGGCAATGGATGGGCATCATCTACATGGTGAAGCAGGGAGGCGTAATCACCAAAAGACTCTGAGCAATGTCGGCATGACCACGTGGAAGGCTTTGTGGGTTTTGTTTGACCATGCACTTTAGTTTTATGACGAATCATATTAGACTTCGTAGAAAAACATTTTTTACAAATATTGCACACTTTATCATTTGTTATTTTGGCAGACACTACACCATGGAGCTTTTTCATGTGACGTCTCAAGTTACACTTGTCGTTGAACCTGGTATCGCAAAAATCACAGGTGATCACCAAGACATGACTCAGTTTATGTTTGATTAGTTTCTGCATGGTAGTGAATGATTTGCAACATTCTTCACAAATAAAATCGTCCTGTTTTGGTCTCTTAGCCTCTTCGACATCACTCTCTTGTTGTTGGCTTCTTTTCATCTTGAACAGTTATACGCCGAGGGCTGAAAATAGAATTAGAGGGATACTGACATACTTTGTTATGCACATAAAAATAAAACGCAGTGCAGATAAAATTAAGTATGAAAATAATGGAACTGACAAGTAGTTTTTTTCTTTGAAAAAGATAGTTAAGAGCTGAAATATATGACCTTAGAATATATCCTCTACCATATACATTAATGTCTGATAGCGGCTATGTTGAATTTTAAATAGAGCAAAGCAAATAGCAGAATTATGCATGGTAGTTTACCTTCAGAAAACTAACGAGAGGAACCACCGTCAGATGCACTACACCACAGGGAGATAAACTACTTGAAAATAAAAGAACAAGGTTATACAAATTGAACATGAAAACAAGCAAGCTAACAAATGAAAATTCAACGTGGGATCCTTTTCAGAGCAGTAAAGATATTGATGAAAAGCAACGTGGGTCATACCCGGGCTTCGGCTACTAAAACCTCATCAGTGACCCTACATGGAGCCAGAAAAAAAAAAGATACTGCAATTTTACAAATTTTAACTGGAAAGTCGACAGAAAGACTGGTATCAAAACATTTAGAATCCCTATTTAGAAAATGTATCTAAACCTAATATTAATTTTGATATCTTGCATTTATGAAATAGTTAACATAAATTGAAAATATAAAGTATGACACAGATACAGATGCAAAATGAACATAACACAAGTACCGCCTTGGAACGAACAGTAATATGAAATTACTGTGAGATTAAACTTCTTTTACATTCTTTCAATCTCGTCTTTCGTCCCCCCCCCTTTTTTTTTATTTAATAATAGTGAATCTTTCATACCACCTAATGTCAGTTTATAATTACTATAAATACAAAATTTTCAAGGCAATTTGCTTTTCACAGTGTATGAAATTGTAATTAAACTTACCGTGTCCTACGTACGGCGAAAACTACTTGAAGTCTGGCTTTTAGTGCTGAAAAAAAAAAGACAATTGAGATATTTATAATGACTTGAGAGAATGTTTACTAAACACGAGTAAAGCACTGGAACCCACCCCACCCCCGCCATATACTACTACTCTGTAGGCCAAGTTGAATAGTACATGTGATTCATAGTCAAACTGTAGCTGTTCAGGTTTAAATCTTCTAGCATATATACATTCGACTTGATTTTCTTCTCAAACTACCATGTGGAGTTTAAAGAATTAAGAGTTAAATGTGACCATTCAAAGATGAAAAGCCACTGGGTTTCACAAATCGCTAAACCATTTACTTTATCCAGATATGTGCTGAACGCTTGCATACTGATTTTATAGGTGCCTTGAATAGCATGCCGAAGAGCAAAATTTATTGAAATACATAAATGCAACCAAATATAAAATAAAAGATTAATAAAGAGTTACTGAAGCTTTAGGTTTGTTTAGAATTAATTCTAGGGATTCCTCTCCGACAGATATTGACGGTATATTTTGGATGAAATGATCCTGTGCAGAAATAAAAAGCAAGCTATTCCGAGACGAGAGGATTAGAGCGAAACAGTCCACGGCCTAAACTAGCAATTGGCCGATGTAACCCTCCCAGTCAAAATTACCTGTTCACGTGTATGGAAGCAGTGTAAACTGGGTGACATTACAAACTATGAATGGCATTACAAACTATGTCGAAAGGACGCCTAGACATGAATGTCGGGCTCAAACTGATCTTTGGACGAAGCAACGCCTGGATAAAATTATTCTGAGACATCAGCTCAAAACGATGTGATTATTTGTATAATAGCGGTAAATACATCGAGGGTCGGACTAGCTTTAACCAATCTCAAGCATGAAATAAAACTAACCGGGGTCCAATAAACTCGTTGAACGACCCTCAAACAAATAAAATAGCGTTACAATAAAGGGACAGAACCTATAAACATGTTCTTAATTTAACATATTGAATTGCTTTGCCTTTAACTTTTGTTGGTTAAGTTACACATTCACGCTTGAAATACACTCAAAACCCATTATTTTGAAAGGAGAAACGAGTTTGTATTTTTTCCCCATTTTCATTTTATAAGTTAAACAGACCAGAAACTATGTTTAAATATTTGATGTAGAATGTTAACTCAAATTGAATTTTTTTTTTGGATAACGTTTAATAAATGGATTTTCTCTTGAAATGGTAAATTTTTTAACATATATAACTTTTAAATATCTGCTTTATCTAATTGTGCAGTGTTCACAATATATGTTTTGAAAATATAAAGTTGTACTTACTGTGAACAAAGTCACTCTAAATTATTCCATATAAACTTTTTTTTTCTTTCAAAATATTTTAAACTCGACTGACTGTTTCAATGCTCAGATTTGGTTCTGATCGAAGAAGCGGGCAAAGCTAGTTATATATACGTGTCACATGAGTTGCTTTGGTCTTTCAAAATATTGTGAAATATTTACATCAGATAAGCCATAAATTAGGCTACATTCCGGATCCACCTATTGTTACAATTTGGGCTCAACGTCACGTTCGCTGAATCATTGCCAGTGAGGAGAGATCCACCTTTTTGAATTTACAGGTGTTCAATGTCACGCGACTGTTGAATCATAGACCTTTAAAACAGGAGATTAATGAGGTATGTTAACTTTTTCGGCGTAGGCGAGCAATTTCAAATGCATTAGAACAATTCAAATAGACATGGTCGAGTCTTGAAAACGCATTAAGCTTTGACAAAACAGCAAAATAACCAATAAGATGGGAAAATAGACGCCCATTTTTAGTGAAAAACCCACTTGTCGAATCAAAACCACTTCGGCAATATTCTTCTTATATATGCAGCATTGACGCACAGATGCATGTATGCGGCATCACACTAGATTGTCAGCTGATTTTAAAGTGTACATACACGTATGGGGAATATGGAAAAGTGTTACATGAAGCAGTCAGATTACATGTACACGTACGTTGAGCGGCGTAAATTTATTTTTTTAACTATACACTAAAGCCAAATTAAAGCAAAATGCTAGATCAAGCAATTCAAACACGTTCTATAATATAAACCCATGATGTACTAGTTTTGTTTACTCTGTATAGGTGTATCATGTCGCAGTATATTAACAAAAGAATCACCGAGGCCTGTTTAAGGCTCAATGCATCCATGAATGGTATTTTATTCAATAGAATATTATGTTTTGAGAGTATCTAATATCAAAACAAATAAACCGGCGCGTTATTTGAATTTCTAATATTTCTTGTCATAAAGAGCCCATATTTTCAAAGCTAGGTAGCTCAGATTGGTTAGAGCGCTGGATTATTTATCCAGAAGTCGGACGTTCGAGTCGTCCCCTGGTTACACTTTTATATGGGCTTTTCGATAAGAAATTTTGTTTTAACCAAAACAGTAACATACTTACCCTACATCAAGACAGCTCCGGTTCACGCGAGGTAAAACTGACAGCATCTAACTGTGCATGTTTCATGATGGTAATGACTATCAAACTGAATGGCAAAAGATTGTAAGCAAAACTCCAATTTAAACCTTGATTTCTGGGCCAGGTCTAAACATAGACACAGTCCATTTATTGTTACCCAACGGTCGTGACCAAACACGCATTCCGGGATCCACCCGAAACAAAAGATGAAAGACATTCCGCGGTTAGATTGGCGTCGCGATGGCCCTCGTCCAGCTATAAATAGCATAGGAAAACAATGAAAGCCGTATCGAATAACGCATTAGGGATCCACCGAGCGCAGGTGGGCGAACAATGGATGACCCAATTTGGTGAGAGTGACGCTCTATGTCATCATCCAAGATGGCGGATCGAATATTGCGCAATACCAATAAAAAGGCGACAGGATATGAGGTCATCCAAGATGGCGACCGGATGTGAGGTCAGTGAAGATGGCGACCGGATATACGTCATTAAAGATGGCCACCGGATGTGATGTCATGTCAAGATGGCGGCCGGATGTGACGTCATAGGATCAAAAAAAGTCTTGAAGACTGTTTTGGTCCTATCACTTTTACCCTACTGTCAGCTTACAAAAGTCCAGTAATTCAGTCCTATACTTGTTAGAACCATGGTCTTCTGACATTCGCTTTAAAGGCATATCTGTTGCATAATCATCAGGAAGCACATGTATGTGTACCGAGGAGTCATCCTGAACATAATCAGGGAAATCAGACGTTCTGGCATTAAAATCCCCACAAATTAGAAAATGGCATTTATTATTTGTCAAGTTCTTAATCTGGATTGTGTGATCTGACAGTCTGTCAAATATATTCAAATTATCCATCAACCCTAACCTACTTGAGCCCTCTGGCACATTGTATAACAAACACAAAAATACATCTTCTTGCAAATTGAATAAACGACCTTCAAGTTTTAGCCATAATATATCATCACTGTCTTGCAAAAACAATGTCGAGTCGGTAACTAGTTCGTTACGAATATATGCAATATATGCAATAATACCGCCTGAGTTACGTTTGGCCCCACGTCTATTCAAAGTTCTATTAAGCTGAAAATGCTGAAATCCATCAACATTCACAATTGATTCATCTCCCAGCCACGATTCAGTTAATAACACTATGTGATTGGATTTAAATACCTGTCTTAATTCTTCCGATTGTAATTTATTTACGTTTTTTGACACTAGTCCTTGGATGTTTAATAAGGCACAGTCAATGTATGTTTTCTCCCCGTACCTCTATGCGTGTGTATTGTCTTGTTTGAGTGGGAATTTAAATTATGAGTGCGCATTTTCCTGATCATTACCCACTTGAACCGTTCTTATTTGATCGCTCTTGATCGCTACGGCTTATAAAAGTTAGCCTAAAACTTTTCATGGTTTATACGGTTTAGCTCCAGTAAGCATTTTTGTTTAAATTAGGGTTAAAACAAGAGCTACCAAGCCTTAAAGGAGAACGTTCAACGACAATTCCGTTTAAACTCAAGGTCATTTTGGTGCAAATTTTGTTCAAATCGGTCAAGGATTAAGTGAGATATTGTGATTTGAAGTTTTGGAACGAAGTGAATATTTAATTAGAAAACTGTAAAACCATAAACAATGAATAAATTCTATATTTCAAATCTTTTATGGAGGTTTGTGTCCAAATTGATAGTAAATCAATAGTACAAAACAGTGTAACAAAAAATAACAGAAAAATATTAATAAGGTTTCATTATTATTAATTATGCATATTAAGTAGAACTTTATGACGGCATTAAGCCTAATGAATATCCAAGATGGCCGCATATTTTAACAGAAACTAATGTATATTCAAACCAACACAACTTTCTCAATATCCATCTGATTTTAATAAGGTACAAGTAGGCAAAACTTGTACCAAATTGTTAAGAGAGGCAACTACTTTCATTTAAGATGCATTGTGTTTTAACCTTGCCTTTCCCTTTCAGATTCCATGTTAGAACAAAATGAGAATAAAACATGCAAAGAGTGTGTGTCTGGGGTCGTTGAAGTGTACTCAAAAGATTCTAAACATCTAAAGCAAATACCAAAGTGAGGGTGAAAAAAGGTGCAATTTTAAAGTGACTTAACATATGACCCCCACCTGGTTGATGGCTAATTTTTGAAGCACAGTTTTTGCCCCTTGTTCAAAAGTGTGATCGAATAGCATATCTATGAAATGGAACTATAAATTTTGTTAATTCTTATTAGCTTTATGGAAAATTGGTTAATGGCATCATTACGTTTCTAATTTTGTCGGGTATAGTAAATAAAGAAATTAAGAAAGATAAAGGTATTCAACATGAAACATTTAAAAAACCATTGATGGATATGAGTGGTAAAGAGTCAAACAGTTTGTATGATCTAGTACTTTCTGAACTAGCGAAAAACATGGCTTTGTCCGTCATTGTTTTGGACCTAATCAATTTTAGAGAGCCAAAATTCATCTACTTAAATATTAAACTGACAGAAGATAAGAACACAATTTGTTTGTGTGGAAGGAATCAATTTAGTTTGCTGTGTACATGGTATCTAGCAAAGTACTCTGCTCGTAAAATTGCAGAATTTGGTTTTATCCGTTATGAAACAACTTCCCACGGTTTTATAATACCACAGCAGTATGTAATGAATTTCAATGCCATGATTAACATTTAATGTTAAAGATATTGAAGGATATAAAGCTTATGTGTGTAGGGTAACAGCGTATTTTAAGTGAATTTTTGAAGTGTTTGAAACACTGGCCAGGTGAAATGCCACAAACTATGGCTCAAATTCTTCCAAATAGGGTTGTCCATGGAATGCACTAGGTGGCATAAAAATCAACAAGCGTATCTTGAAGTTATTTAGAAAGAAAACAAAACTGATGACGTCATTTGTTTACATTTTGGTGTATATGGAAACATTTGCGGTCACATGATTCCCAGCAGTGTATCTGTTGAACAGAGGGCCAGAGCAGTCGGTTACGGTTGAGGGGGTTACGTCTTTTACGCTTAAAGTCAATGCAATAAGGAACACTTAATTTCGTCATTTGTTTCTATTTAAAATATAACCATTTGGTATTATTCTAGTTCAAATTTGAAAGGCAGCCATTTTGTCTTAAAGCGATTTTTTTTCACTTTAAGTATGTCCATCCGTCCGTCCGTCCGTTCACTCGTACAAAGACTCAGTTGTAGCCCGTAAAAGTGTTTTGTAATTTCCGCAAATCCTCAAACCCGTCGCCAGTTAGAGCAAGTATTGGCTACTGAGTGGGCTAACATTCTACAAAATGTAATAAGAAATCACATCTACGCGCTAGCGCTGTTTAGCGGTGGTATGAGCTAATGGAGGACAGACTAGATATTAATTTGTTTAGATGATAACTGATGATTTCGAAGTTCTGCTTACTTGTCCTTTTGGGAAACTTATCTAAGCATTAAATTTCAATCTTTCTTAATAAATTATTGATGAAATTCTCACTACCACACAATAAAGTTGTTCTGCAAATCATTTTTATAACGTTATGTACGATTTTCCCTTACCTTACACTTCCGTTGTTTTCAATACGTTTTCCAGATTTTTCGAATTATGTGTGTGCTAATCAAAAGCTCAATAAATTTCGATAGAAATCACCGATCGTAATGAAATTTCACCACATTATGTCAAAGTGATGTATCGTATCATGCAGCGAATTTGAACAGTTTCTGACTATTCGTTTTTTGAAATATTTTTAAAAATCTTACTAGGTGCGTTGGTAATTTGGTTAAGTATATTAATGAGAAAGGGGATGGTTCATACCGCATTTTCGGCTACTTAAGCCTCTTCAGTGACCCTATGAGAGAGAGAGAGAGAGAGAGAGAGAGAGAGAGAGAGAGAGATATATATATATATATATATATATATATATATATATATATATATATATATATATATATATATATATATATATATATATATATATATATATATATATATATATATATTGTTTTTAATCATTGTTGAATGGCCAAGCGATTTTGAAAGAATTCACGAAAGACGACATAATGCACCAGCCACCGCTCTGGTCCGGGGAATAGCGGGTCATTTAATTATCAAGTTTTTAAAGCCCTGCTTAAATCCTAGTACTGCGGGGTCAGATTTGAGGTAAAATCCCTGCTAAAAGCCGCGGTCTGGAACAACAGCTAGGAGTTTTTTGAATGAAACAATATGAGAGAAGGTTTGGAATTTCTGAATGTAAATGTACGGGTACGTGGAAATTTAATAAGGACCATAAAAGTAATTAAATAGTAAAATATACTTAACCACAAAAGAAAGTTGACATTTTTTGTTTGTGTCCTACTCGTAAGAAGGTACAAGTAGGCAACGATCAAGAACAGGCGCAATCAGAAAGAGATTCCCACTCCAAAAACCGAGGTGGGAAAAACAAATCATTAATCAGGCACTTATACAATGAAAACATATAGCAAGCCGAATGAGCAGCAATTTCCCTCAATAGGTGGCCACTCAGTTACCTAAACTGAACTAAACATATGAAAACATACATAAGGTGACTTTTAACAAATAAGAACCACCACAGAAATGTCACCTTGGAACGATCAGTAATCATGATAAAATATAAAATTATATATAAAAATTGAAACCTATCCTAAAACTAAAGACAAAATTAATGTTTATTTGAACAACAGGACAACAAAGATTGTTTCTATAGAACAATTATTAATCAAACGTCAAACATGACGTTACGACGTAACATGTCATGATAGGTCAGTTAATGTTACCATGATCCTAAAATGAAATAGCATGTAAATTTGTCATATTTGAATCGCCAACACACGGGATGTTGCCCCGGCCTGAATCCCCAGTTATTTTCTACGATTAGACCTAATGGGAGCACATCATACGACGAACTAGTTGTCAGCTGGGTACCGGTGACAATACCCACGTGACCGCCCATCGCGATGACGTCACCGGGTACCGGTGAACTGTTACAAAGTTCCCAGCAGCGTTTAGCATGAAGCTTATCCTCCCATTCAGCCGCAGAAATAGGACTGTAGAGTAAGGACCGCCTGTTAATAGAAATATAAGATTTTCATTTTGAATATTTGAACAACAGGATACAGGATAAGAAAAGGTAACATATGAGCCGCCTCGTGGGAAAACCAACAATGTGATTTCCGAACAGATCTGACACAAACCGGCCTGTACAACTACAGAAGCAGGCTAGAAGCTTGAAATTTTGGAGTTAAGTAGAGGAGGAATTGTACTATCCGTGTAGCGAAAACAAAGGCGCTGATCAGCTTCGCGGTTATTTGTTTTCGCCTACGCAGATTGTTGGTTTTCCCATGAGGCGGCTCATATATAAATGCAATAAATAAATCTTCAAAGCCAGAAGCAAACAAAAGATATTATTATTGTACATTAGAATTGCAAAGCCGGCGTTATTCTAGCTTTCAAGGCCGAAATGTCCATATAAAAATGCAGAAAGTTGTGTATACTTGATAGTCTGATATGCGTCTGATGTAAAAGTTTGTCATGTTACCTGTTAGGAGCAAGTGCACCAGACATCCTCAGAACATACGCAACAAAAAGATGACATTTATCTGTTTGTGCGGCTGCACGTACATCTAGACTTGTTTTCCACAGCCACCTTTTTGAAGACAGAAATGTCTTCGCTGTTTCCACTATTCCATCAGGATCAGCACAGAGGGATATCTGTCAAAGCGAACGAAATCGTTTATACCCTGCATGTCTTCACTTTTACTGTATACCATAGAAAAGTATATCCACCATACTCAATCATGCCCAAGAAAACGCATGAACTAATAAACAAACCAGTGCAGACGTACAGAAGAGCAGAATTTAAGAAGGAACATTTAGTCATACTCATATACAGATAGTTTACCTTGGCTACGAAACAGAGCAATAGGATCAGTTTTATTTTTACTGCACACTTTTTAGCCATTGTCGCTTGTCCTGTTCTTCTTTTGATTTAGCGGATAATGTTTCACGTTGTTGTTACCTAAGACGATATGTCCATCGTTTAAAGTGTGTTACACGAGAATGTTATTTATCACCTACTTATTGAAGGGAAACATCAAACATTTGTAACGAATCTGCCGAGCCAAGCCACGGCAAACTCCGTCGGTGTTAAAGCATGCTCATCCACCAAGGGTGGTTTACTGCGCTATATACTCTACACTTACTCGCTTCACAAAGTCTCGAGTTTCTAATTTGTATATTACTAGCACTCCAGATGCCACTTATACTGTACGTTGCCCCAACGTATTCTGCCAAGGGAGGCTATCTCGTCCGCTCCGGCAGTTGTCATCATCCCACCGCTGTCACCAAATGTAACGAACAGCCGAGCCAAGCATCAGCAAACCCCGTCGGTGGAAAAGCATGCTCACCCACCAAGGGTGGTTTACTGCGCTATATACTCTACACTTACTCGCTTCACAAAGTTTCGAGTTTCTAGTTATATTACTAGCACTCCAGATGCCGATAATACGTTGCACCAACGTATTCTGCCAAGGGAGGCTATCTCGTCACACACTACAGGAAGGTACAAGTAGGCAATGATCAGGAAAAGCCACAATCAGAAAGAAATTCCCACTTTAAAAAACCGAGGTGGGAAAAACTAAATTGACAAGGTACGTATACTTAGAAAACTTATCGTAAGCCGAGTGAGCAGCTATTTCCCAATAGGCGGCCACTCAGTTACCCGAACTTAAATTAAAAAAAATATGAAAACGTACATAAGGTTCAAACAGCATAAAAAATTCGACTCCAAAACATGAAACAAGTAGAACCACAACAGAAGTATCGCCTTGGAACGACCAGTAATATATAATTACTAGGGGAAGGAGGGAGGGCTTAAATCGATTTTACAGGGGCGCCTGGTCTCAACCTGATCTTCTGCAGTGGTTCACAACATTTGGTTAGTTGTTCGGTCCTCGTGGTGAAACTAGTCAAGGACAAACAAATAAATCACGATAACCACCGTGATGAATCAAAAACGAGGACTCACAGATTAAGTAAGCTGCCCGACGATGGAGATCCATTGCAGCCGAATAACTTGCTGAAACCCGGAATAAAAAGAAAAACACCAGTTGAACTCCGGTGGGCTAAGCAACAGACAAGAAGCACCGACCCCAAACAACTAAAATGAATTGCTTTATGTCGGGTAGAGTCTGACGCCCGACCCACCGCGTGCAATTAAAGAAGGTAGCATAGTTATCAACCATGATTGGGTTATTAATAATCTTTATTTATATTAACAATCAACATAAGCTCTGTAGAGCTTTATATTGCGGCCAATAATGATAATAATTTATTATTAATAAAAATATTATATAGGAATTCAAATAGGGATTCAAATATCAGTTATATAATGATGAGTTTTAAAATCTCACTTTCAGCACAACAGACAGACAGACAGACAGACAACCAGGACAGGTCAGTTTGTCTTCTGCGAATATCTCAAGTACAAATCCCTCCCACCAATGTAAAGATGAATCCATTAATTTTTTATACAAGTCCATTTGGGGCCGTTGCCAAAATCCATTTTTGCACAATGTTACATGATTATATATATACCAAATAATCCAGTTTAAAAGTCCAAGCTAAATTACGTGTTTTAAAAATTGTCCCCTCGGTCTTAAGCTTTAGGGGACTTTTTTAGATATCCTTTAACAGATATATTTGAATGGCGGTTCATACAGGAGAAGAGTCGAAGAACGAAATGTATATTTGTGCGTAGTATTCTATGCACAGAATAGTTGGAGTCCTCGGCGGTCAAACTTTCAATTTTTTATTGGAAGTACTAAAACAATTTATCAGCCTATACAATGGCGTTTGAACTGGTTTAAATAATTGTTGAATGTCAACGCGATTTTGAAAGAGAACATGGATGACGACAGTAAGATGTCACCATCGTCCTTAAAATGAAAAGCATGTAAAGTCATATCTAATCACAGGATATTGTCCTGGTCTGAATCCCCAATTATTTTCCACGATTAGACCTAATGGGAGCACATCATACGACGAACTAGTTGTCAGCTGGGCACCGGTGACAATACCCACGTGACCGTCCATCGTGATGACGTCACCGGGTGCCGGTGAACTGTTACAAAGTTCCCAGCAGCGTTTAGCCTCCCATTCAGCCGCAGAAATTGGACTGTAGATCATGGACCGCCTGTTAACAGAAATGCGTATTTAAATACCATGTTTTAGAATTTACAACAATACATGGTTAAAAGCTTTGATTTACTGTTGAATTTGTTCCACTATTTCAGAGAGGCGGCGTTGCTATTGAATTCTCGTTTGTTTGTTTTTTCTTTATCACAGTGCTTACAATTTGCTTTCTGTTTGTTCGTTTGATTTTTTTTTGCATGCCATTAACACCATTAACTCATATTTGACGAATGGGTTTTCCCATCATGGTCAATTGGGTGAGTCCACATTCATTTGTAGGGATGTTAGGAGTGATTTTTATTTTTTATCTCATTTTTCGATAAAATTCCTCCAAGCAAACAGAATAGCCCCAGATGGGACGCCGCGTTCTGCTATGCTGTTTGCCTATGTCCCATAAAAGGGACGCCAGGCTTAAATGAGTTAACACGAAGCCTTTATGTGGGACGGTTTTCCTGGGAGAGCTCAGACCTTCTAAGCTGTTAGTCAGTTGTCAGCTGGTCGGTCAGTAGTTTTGGGCTTTGCCAAGAGACACAATCAGCCCAGCTAGTTCTCAAAATCCCAGTGATCGGACCCTGTTATTTCTTTGATACTTTATTATTTAGCTAGGAAGCATGCGCTCAGAACCATACAAATGCTTGTTATTAACTCATATAAATGTGGGACATTGGCAAACAGTATAGCCGCAGATGTGACGTCGCAGAACTTGACGCGGCGTCACATCTGGGGCTAAATGTTTGCACAGAAAAAATTCATCGGAAAATAATTATTAAAAATCACTTCTAACACCGCAAAAAATGAAAGTGGACTTAACCAAATTCATAACGATTGGAGAATCATTTCGTCAAATATGGGTTAACAAGAGAGAATGATACGAGCCGTCTCATGGGAAAACCAACAATCTGCATATGCGGAAACAAAGGCGCAGATCAGCTTCGCGGTAACCGCGAAGCTGATCAGCGCCTTTTTTTTCGCTACTCGGATAGTACACTTCCTCCTCTACTTAACGCCAAAATTTCAAGCTTCTAGCCTGCTTTTGTAGCTGTACAGGCCGGTTTGTGTCAGACCTGTTCGGAAACCACACATTAATTGTTATGCCCCCAACTTTGAAAAAGTTGGTAGGGCATATTGCTTTGGGCTTGTCCGTGTGTCCGCACCACTTTTTTCTTAACTTTTAAACGGTGGATGCTAGTGTCTTGAAATTTCATATATGGATTCCTCATGAAAAAAAAAAAGATGACCCGTATTTTTTTCTTTTCTGAGTTATGCCCCCTTTCTGAATTATCTCCTTTGAAAAAAAATCTTGAAAATCTTGTGTGCAAGATATCTCAAAATGTATTTGAGCTAGTGCTTTCATATTTGGTATGCTGATTGGGGCCAAGGGGTAGATCACCTGATCAGTTTTTGAGAACTTTTTGTCAAATTTTGACAAAATTACGGAATTTTGAAAATTTATCAATTTTACCACTTTCGGATGAAATTTGAAACTTTTGAACAGTGGATGCTAGTGTCTCGAAATTTCATATATGGATTCCTCATGAAAAAAAGATGACCCGTATTTTTTTTTCTTTTATGAGTTATGCCCCTTTTCTGAATTATCTCCCTTTGAAAAAAAAAATCTTGAAAATCTTGTGTGCAAGATATCTCAAAAAGTATTTGACCTAGTGCTTTCATATTTGGTATGCTGATTGGGGCCAAGGAGTAGATCACCTGATTAACTTTTGAGAACTTTTTGTCAAATTTTGAAAAAATTATGGAATTTTGAAAATTTATCAATTTTACAACTTTCGGATTTAAGTGTGCATCTGTTATCACTGTTAGTCCTCAAGTTTGCTATTTGTGCCCAGGTCAACTCTATTTGCTTACATGATTTTCAAAAATAATGAAAAAACTGTGCCAGGTTAGTGGCAAGCATACAGTTGGGGGCATTGTGTTTTACAAACACTTATTTCTACTTGGTTTTTTCCACGAGACGGCTCATACATACATGTTTCCTACCTGTTAGGAGCAGGTGCACCAGACATCCTTAGAACATACCCGACAAACAGGTGACATTTATCTGTTTGTGCGGCCGCACGTTCCTCTAGCTCTGTTTTCCAAAGCCATCTTTTGGAAGACAGAAATTTCTTCGCCGTTTCCACTATTCTATCAGGATCAGCACAGAGGCATGCCTGCCAATGTAAATGAAATCTTTTAATACATGTATGTCTTAACATATGCTTTAAAAAGTATAGGCCAAACGCGATAACACTCAAGCAAACGCATGTAGTTATTAACTCATTTAAGTATGGAACATGGACAAACAGTAAAAAGGTACAAGTAGGCAACGATCAGGAAAAGGCGCAATCAGAAAACGATTCCCACTCCAAAAACCGAGGTGGGGAAAACTAAATTAACAATCAGGTACTACTTATACCATGAAAACATATCGTAATCCGAATGAGCAGCCATTTTCCCAAAAGGTTGCCACTCATTTACCTAAACTTAACTAAAAATATGACAACATGCATATAAGGCGCCAACAGCACAAAACATTTTAAACACCAAGACATAAAACAATAAAACCACCACAGAAGTATCGCCTTAAAACGATCAGTAATATAAAATTACTGGGGCGGCCCCCGTGGCCAAGCGGTTAAGAGAGCTGTTTCTTAATCACTCGATCATCTCACCGCTGTGTCTGGTGTGGGTTCGAGCCCCGCTCTGGCCACATGTGAGACAAGCAAAGTTCTGCTTGCGGGTGTGTCAGGTGGTTTTTCTCGGGGTTCTCCCGTTTTCGCTCCACCTACTGATTGGCCCGTCTCATATGAGCTGAAATAATCTTGAAAGGGACGTAAAACTGAATTTAAAAAAAAATACTAGCGGGCTTAAATGAGGCCCTCCCAGGGGTTTTGGGATTTCAGGGAGAAGGGCTATTTATTTTCAGAGAATTGGGGAGAAGGGTCATTTATTTTCAGGGATTTTGGGAGAAAGCATAACTTTTTGGGGTTTTAGGGAGCAGGGAGCAGGGGGCTGAAGAAAAATATTTTAGGGAGCTGGGGAGAAAGGTAGTTTTTCTTTCAGGAAGCAAGGAGCAAAGACCCCCCTGGGGGCCTCTTAAATCGATTTTACAGGTACCTAACCACACTCTCGGCTTCTGCAGTGGTTCACAACATATAGTTAGTTGTTCGGTCCTCGTGGTGAATACTTAGCTAGTCAATGAATCATCATGAACAAACAAATAAATCATGATAAATACCATGATGAATCAAAAACGAGGACTCTCAGATTGAGTAAGCTGCCCGACGATGTAGATCCCTGGGCACCAAATAACCGTTATTAACTCCGGAGCAAAAGTAAAACACCAGTTGAACACCGGTGGGCCAAGCAACAGACAAGAAGCTCCGGCCCCAACCAACTAAAATGAATAGCTTTGTCGGGGCCATCATACAGTCTGACACCCGACCCACCGGCGTGCAATTAAAGAAGGCAGCATAGTTATCAACCATGATAATGCAGAACGCGGCGTCCCATCTGGTGCTATTCTGTTTGCTTAGAGGAATTTTATCGGAAAATTGAATAAAAATTTTAAATCACTCCAGAAGCCCCTACCTATTTAAGTGGACTCATGAGAATGATGTGCAAGTCCATTCGTCAAATATGATTAAACAAACCAGTGCCATGAAGCAACAACACGCACATAATGAATACATACAGAAAAGCAGAATTCAAAAAAGGAATATGAGCCGCGACGCAAGAAAACCGGTCTTCGGGGTTTCCGAAGAGGTCCGACACAAACCGGCCTGTACAAGCACAGAAAAGAGCTAGAAGCTTGAAATTTCGGATTTAAGTAGAAGAGGAATTGTACTATCCGAGTAGCGAAAACAAAGGCGCTGATCAGCTTCGCAGTTACTGCGAAGCTGATCTGCGCCTTTGTTTTCGCATAGGCAAAAATCCGGTTTTCTCACGATGCGGCTCATTATAGTCATACAGATAGCTCAATTTAAATCATACCTTGGCTACGAAGAAGAGCAATAGAAACAGTCTTACTGCATGCTTGTTAGTCATTGTCGCTTTTTATGTTCTACTTTTGATTTAGCGGATAATGTTGCGAATGCACGTTGTTGTTACCTAAGAGGATACATGTATATATGCCCAACGTTTAAAAGTGTTGCACGAGAATGTTATGTATTACAGCTTTCACCTACTTCCCGTGACATTTACATATTAAAATAGTACGTCAAGCATTCAGAATAACATCAAGTAGCCCAAGGGCAACGATCGCTCACCTGAGAGTCAACAAGTACAGTCACTGGACAAAGTAATTCGGGTTTTTACTATGTGACCATGAAACCCTACCTACATCAGCAGAATAGCTCTTGTCTGGATTGTGTATCCTCTTGTATGCCATTTTGGTTCACTTGAAAAAATCATTTAAGAAGGTCAGGGTCCTATAATTATCCCCGGGGTGGGGCCATATTTGACCCCAGGGGCTTGATTGGCAGGATTTATGTAGAGCTCAACGTGACATTGTTGTATATCAAATATACAAGCTTTGTGTCATGCTGTTGCAGAGAAGATTTTTTCATGTATTTCCATTATAAGTCTATGGTAGATAATGACATGCCTGGGGCGTGGCCTGTATGGACCACAGGGGCACCATTGGCAGCATTTATAAAGGGGAGTTTTATCCATTAGTCCACACAACATATGAAAGCTCTAGGCAAAATGGTTTCGGAGAAGAAGATTTTTTTATGTTTTTCCAATTGTAAGTCTAAGGGAGCTATTGACACCCCGGGTTGGGGCCATTTCTGACCCTAGGGGCATGCTTGGCAGGATTTATGTAAAGCTCCACATAACAATGCTGCATACCAAATATAGAAGTTTTGGCTGTTGTTGTTTAAGAGAAGAAGAGTTTTACATGCATTTTCCATTGTAAGCCTATGGCAGATAATGATGCCCCCAGGGCGGGACCTGTATGGACCCCAGGGACACGGTTAGCAGGATTTATAAAGAGGGTCACTATACATTGCTACACACAAAATATGAAAGCTCTGGGCCTTGTGGTTTCAGAGAAGAAGATTTTTTTTATGTTTTTTCCCATGATGCCCCTGGGGCGGGGTCCGTTTGCACCCCAGGGGCACGGTTGGCAGGATTTATAAAGAAGACCACTATACATTGCTACACATAAATTATGAAAGCTCTGGGCCATGTGGTTTCGGAGAAGAAGATTTTTTTTATGTTTTTCTCATGACGCCCCCGGGGCGGGGCCCGTATGGACCCCAGGGGCACGGTTGGCAGGATTTATGAAGAGGACCACTATACATTGCTACACACAAAATATAAAAGCTCTGTGCCTTGTGGTTTCGGAGAAGAATATTTTTTTTGTGATTTTCTCTTTGTTTGTCTATGGGAGCTAATGACCCCCGGGGCGGGGCCATTTCTGACTCCAGTGGCATGGTTGGCAGGATTTATAAAGAGAACAACCACACATTGCTACATACAAAATATAAAATCCCTGGGCCTTGTGGTTTCGGAGAAGAAGATTTTTTTATGTTTTTTCCCATGACGCCCCCGGGGCGGGGCCAGTATGGACCCCAGGGGCACAGTTGGCAAGATTTATAAAGAGGACTATTATACATTGCTACACACAAGATATGAAAGCTCTGGTCCTTGTGGTTTCGGAGAAGAAGATTTTTTATGTTTTTCCAATCGTAAGTCTATGGGAGATATCTGTTGCCATGGAAACCAGAGTTCTGATCCGACCTGGCCCAAAACCTAATACAACCTTTCCCCCTCCTCAATGATGCTTAAAATTTGATCACGATTGGTCTTGTTGTCTTAGAGATATTCAAGTTTGAAAATGTGGACGGACGGACGCACGCACGGACGGACGCCGGCTCGACTACTATACTATAAGCTCACCTTGTGAGCCTTCGGCTCAGGTGAGCTAATAAAACTGAGATTCTTTATATATTTTATTTTATTTAAGAACATAGTAATGAGAAGGAGGATGGGCCATACCGCGGTTTCGGCTTCTGAATCCTCCGCAGTGACCCCATAGATTGTTACCAATCTCAAACGTCAACAAAGAAAATGTAATCTGTACTATGAATGATGTACGGGGAGACTTTTTATGGTCGCCACACGGCACAACACCAGCTGCAGTAATGGCAAATAAAATAAACCCCATTATGTGATGTTATTGCTATGCCAAAAATGTACTTGGTGTCTTCGCCAGACAGAATCCTACCGATAATTTGACTTGGTACCCATACTTTCAAACTGCTGTCTAAATTGTCAGTCCCAAATGGTTATAATGCATTTTAACTGATTAAACTGTCATCTTAGCGTATTAGCAGTTTGGAAGACAAGAACGGGCATGATTTGCGTTTGCACACGGCACGGCATGAGAGTGGTAGCAACAGTTGGTTGCACATGAAAACAATAAACAACACAGACCCCCTGTTTATAGAAACCGGTGACTTGATGCAGGAACAGTAAATACGCATCACGCGACAGAACAAGGTGCATACTACCCAGAGATCAAGGTTGAATGATCAAAAAGAATTATGGACAATTCAGACCTTGGCTAATTCTGACCGCATTCGGACCTTAGCTGTAGTCAGTTCGGACATTTGCGTTTGGGCTTGCTTATTACCCAATGCTTTGTATCTAACCTTAGTTCGCGAAACTGACTGCAATATTTAGCTGAGAATTGTAAACCTACTCTAAAGAATATATCTATATAGATATTGCTAATTCGATGGGTATTGATATTATTGTAACGAACGGCCGAGCCGAGCCACAGCAAACCCCGTCGGTGGAAAAGCATGCTCATCCACCAAGGGTGGTTTACTGAGCTATATACCTAACAATTACTCTAATCACAAAGTTTCGAGTTTCTAATTTGCATATTACTACCCGCTAATATGACGCTAATACGTTGCACCAACGTATTCTACAATTAAGGGAGACTATCCCGTTACATTACTTCCCCCTCCGAGAAGACTCGCCCCGAGTCTTGGCCTGGGGACTACATGGGTAAGGCAACTCCGTTCTGGCAGTTGTCATCATCCCACCGCTGCCACCAAATGTAACGAACGGCCGAGCCGAGCCACAGCAAACCCCGTCGGTGGAAAAGCATGCTCATCCACCAAGGGTGGTTTACTGCGCTATATACCTAACAATTACTCTAATCACAAAGTTTCGAGTTTCTAATTTGCATATTACTACCCGCTAATATGCCGCTAATACGTTGCACCAACGTATTCTACAAGGGAGACTATCTCGTTACATTATTTTATATTTGAGCCGCCTCATGAGAAAACCAACAATGTGGGTTTTTAACAAGTCCGACACAAACTGATCTGTCAATCACAGAAGATGGTTAAAGGCCGAAAATTTTGGATTTAGAAAGTAGAAAAATTGTAGCGTAAGGCGACCAGTGATCGATCAGGGACCAGTGATCGATCAACTAGTGGTTACTGGCTGATACCTAAAGTAAATCTTATGCTAGTCTCAACTTAAAGCGCATTATACTAGTATCACCTTACAAACATTAATTTATATTTATTTTGAAAGCCTGTCTATCTTGCATTTTCTGGTATTTTGCGAAGATGGGGTCTTATTTGTACTGCTTAAAAGTGGTGATTGTTCAATAGATTCTTCAAGATGAAACGATCTGCATCCCTTCCGA
This sequence comes from Rugalucina vietnamica, assembly GCA_964017185.1. Classification (NCBI taxonomy): domain Eukaryota; kingdom Metazoa; phylum Mollusca; class Bivalvia; order Lucinida; family Lucinidae; genus Rugalucina; species Rugalucina vietnamica. The sequence continues at coordinate 67,530,366 of OZ024872.1, forward strand.
GTGGCTAAAAATTTTTAACTTTACTGCATACTAAACAAATCTGATCCACATTCCAACTTTTGTAGGATAACGCTGCAATTAATGGACAATTTCTGTGATTTTCAGCTGTTTTTCAACAGTTTTCCATTGTTTCTATGTGTGCTTATGCTTTTTACCAGCTCATTTCGCTGCTTTATTTCTTTAAACTCACAGAAAATTTCCAAATTGTGTTTCGTGGCTAGAGAAACAATAATTATTTTGTCTAAAAATGTACATACCTTTCAAGTTAAGCCCCGTTTACACATTCACGGTTTTCTCTTCGATTCACCACGATTCATTCCGATTTCTCATGGTGATAAAAATCGGGGTGAATCGTGGTGAATCGTGGCGAAAAGTGGAAATATTCAGTGTGACTACGATTCCAGTAAGAATGTCCACGATATTAGTACGGTGTCTGTAAGGTATCGCTACGAATCAATGACGATTCATGACGGCAACGCTACGGTCAAGAAGGATTAACCACGGTGGCACAACGAATGCTCACGGTGCTTGTACGGTTCGATACGGTTCTAGTACGATTCACGGCGGTAGCCGTCGTGGCCAATCGTGGAGCTCCGTAGCGAAACCGTGGATGATTCGTAGGACAACCGTACACAATTCGTGGTGAATCGTGAGAGTTCGTGGTGTCAAAGATTCCACGGTTTCGCTTCGGAGCTCCACGATTGGCTACGATCTCTCACGAATAGCGGCGAATATAGCTACGGTGTCAGTACGAATAAGCACGATTCCGCTACGGTTGCGCTACGAATTAGGCCACGCCCAATTACCACCACGATACGCCACGAACGTTTTAAACTGTTTAAAACTTCCGTAGCGCTACCGTGGAGTTTCCCGAATCATCACGATTCATCAAGATTCACCACGATTCACCACGGTTCTGCTACGAATCACTACGGTACACCACGGTACACGACGATTTACCAAATCGTGGCGAATCGTAGCGGCACCGTGAATGTGTAAACGGGGCTTTAGCCACGGTTTGGAGAGAAAAAGTAGGTGATCGATCACTGGTACACCTGACCCTGATTCACGCTGTATTATGGTGGGTGTGTTAAAATGACGTCACTGAGAACGTGACGTGATGACGTCATAAATTTACATAAAGAAAAACATGGCAAAGGTTCAAGCTTCGATAGGGTATGTACACATGCATTCTCCAATGCATATTTGATCCGAAAATTTATTAAACATGGCTACTTTTGATCGACACGCTACTATCCGTGTAGTCAATTCGGATCTTGGCTAATTCGGACCTCAGCTATAGTTAATTCGGACCTTACACAATTCGAACCTTGGTCAATTCGGACCTAAACCATTATCGCCCTTTCGCTTCCCTTTTCAATAGTGAATCTGCATACATCTAGAATATGATCTGATGTCGCAATGGTAACCAAGAACCAAAGACAAGAAACTGTCATTAGAATTCAAACCACGCCTTGTAACCCAAACTGGGAAAAGATAAAACAACAAATATGCAAGCTACAAGTAGGTTAATCAGTGAAAAACTTGGTCTTTATGTAAGAAACTTTTGCCAAAACAAAACATAACCAATCACAATAAATCATCGCATGCAAACTGTCAGTAAAATTCAACCAAGGGCGTTTGCGACTACATCATAGTCGAGCCGCCTCGTGGGAAAACCAACAATGTGGTTTCCGAACAGGCCCGACACAAACCGGCCTGTACAAGCACAGAAAAGAGCTAGAAGCTTGAAATTTCGGATTTAAGTAGAAGAGGAATTGTACTATCCGAGTAGCGAAAACAAAGGCGCAGATCAGCTTCGCGGTTACCGCGTCTTTGTTTTCGCCTATGCAGATTGTTCCCATGAGGTGGCTCATACAGTTCTATTAGACACGTAATCCTAAATACAAACTATATTAGCTTCTAGCATTGTTTATAAAAAGGCGAAGTACCATAAATAAATGCGAATTGGTTAAACAGAAAAACGCGTTCGAACGGCAATTGCGGAGACATTTCAAAACCTTGACTTGGTCCGCGTGCGGATGGTTGGATTTTTTTTTCACTCTCTCACTTCGGAATTCCAGCAAAGTACGCACTTTTCGCATCCGCTCATCGATCTGCATACATCTACAATATGATATGATGTCGCAGTGGTAACCAAGTACCAAAGATCTAGTCCATATCAGCCCATTTGTTGTACACATTTTATTCACATATTGTGAATATGATCCAAGTCGATAGATCACCTTTCGCATATCTTGAGTCAGCTTTTTGTTGGCTATTTATTCGACTGAAATTAATATTCTGGTTTGGTGATATGATGCGAAAGTGCATTCCCTATTATTCAAAATAGCTTGGCTCTTGCTATAAGAATATTGATATCACTTTTGTCTTGAGTCGTTTGTTAGTTTGTAAAGGGTCAACGATGAAGCTTCATTACTCGAAAACTGCGCAATATATCCCGCCTTCTTATTCTTGAATGTTTACTGATTCCAAAGGAACTGGAGTGGATAAATTATTTGATTAACCACGTCATTATGTATATAAGTACATGCAAATGCCCACTGCAATGGAACAATCTGCAACCGCCGTCCCTGCTGCTAGATTGTATACTGTTCCTGTCGAGATTTTCAGCTCACCTGAGCCGAAGGCTCACAGGTGAGCTTATAGTATACCCATGCTCCGGCGTCCGTCCGTCCGTCGTTGTCCGTCCGTCCGTCGTCCACAATTTTCAAAGATCTTCTTCTCTGAAACCGCTTGGCCAACCAAAGCCAAATTTAATACAATGGTATTAAGCATCTAATGTGTAATGTGAACCAATGTGTATATAAGAAATTCAGGTCACATGACCAAGATGGCCGCCATGCCCATATATGGTAAAAACCCTTCAAAAACCTTCTTCTCCAGAACCGGTGGAGAAACATTTGAATGGGGAAAATGTTTAAAATGTCATTTAAAGTGAAAATCTTGCAGGGAATGGGCAGTAGGGCTGAATATTAATGATTCTGAAAAAAAAAAATGGACCACAGGGGCTCATGTGCCCCCACCCGGGGCAATATACATGTATATCTCCATAATATTCAAACGTCTTCTCCTCTGAAACCGCTCGGCCAATCACAGCCAAATTTTATGTGAAGCATCAATAGGAAAGGTGACCAATGTGTATATGAATAATCCAGGTCACATGACCAAGATTGCCGCCATGCCCATATATGGTAAAAAAAACCTTCAAAATCTTCTTCTCTGCAACCGGTAGATCGATTTCAACGAAACTTGGCATGTAGTATCGATGGCTTAAGTACTATAATGTGTATATAAATCATGACCCTGTGATGACCTTACCTATTTTACGGCAATGTCAACATAGCAGTGGAGAAGACTTTTAAAAAGCCATTTAAAGTGAAAGTCTTGCAGGAAATGGGCAGAAGGATTGAATATTAATAATTCTGAAAAGAAAATGGACCCAAGGGGCTCGTCTGTCCCAACCCCGGGGCATTATATATGTATATTACCATAATATTCAAACATCTTCTCCTCTGAAACCGCTTGGCCAATCAAAGCCAAATTTTATGTGAAACATCTATAGAATGGGGGAATCAATGTATATATTAATAATCCAGATCACATTACCAAGATGGCCGCCATGCCCATATACGGTAAAAAACCTTCAAAAATCTTCTCCGGAACTGGTGGACCGATTTCGAAGAAACTTGGTATGATCATGACCCTGTGGTGATCTTGATCTATTTTACGACAAGGACAACATAGGTCGCCTATGCATATGAATGGGGAAACTTTTAAAAAATCATTTGAGGTGAAAATCTTGCAGGAATTGGGCAGCAGGACTGAATATTAATGATTCTAAAAAAAAGTTGGAACCAAGGGCTAATATGGCCCCACCCCGGGGCAATATACATGTATATTACCATCATATTCAAACATCAATTAAAGCCAAATTTTATGTTACGCATCCTTAGAATGGGGGAACCAATGTGTATATTAATAATTTAGGTCACATGACCAAGATGGTCGCCATGCCCATATATGGCAAAAAGCCTTCAAGCATCTTCTTCTCTGAAACCAATAGACTGATTTCAACGAAACTTGGCGTGAAGCATTGATGGCTAAAGTACTCCAATGTATATATAAATCATGACCCTGTGATTACCTTGACCAAGTTTATGGCAAGGTCAACATAGGCTGCCTATGCATTTGAATGGGGGAAAACTGTTAAAATGTCATTTTAAGGGAAACGCCAGCAGGAAATTGGCAGAGGGACAGAATATTGATTATTCTGAAAAAAGAAAATGGCCCAAGGGCTTCATCTGCCCCTGCACTGAGGTTAAATATCAACATATTCAAACATGTTTATTGGTATATGCCACATATCTCAGGTGAGCGTTTACAGGACCATTGGTCCTCTGGTTTCTTATTGCGCACCACATCTCATGATATGTGATAAAGGTGACATGTTAGAGAGAAAGACAAAGCAAACGACCAAAAGAAGAATAAAAACGAACATTTAATGATTTAATTTTACAAGTGACATTGTGACATGTGTACATGTTCACTACAAACAGGAGTATTAAAATATTTATCATAACATGCATTGCAGTAATAAAAAGGTACAAGTAGGCAAAGATCAGAAAAAGGCGCAATCAGAAAAAGACTCCCACTCCAAAAACCGAGGTGGGAAAAACCAAACTAACAATCAGGTACTTATACCATGAAACATATCGTAAGCCGAATGAGCAGCTATTTTCCCAATAGGTGGTCATTCAGTTACCTTAACTTAACTAAAAATATGAAAACATACATAAGGCGCTAACAGCACAAAAAATTTTAAACACCAAGACATAAAACAAAAAGAACCACCAAGAAGTATCGACTTGGAACGATCAGTAACACAAAGTTACTGGCGGGCTTAAACCGGTTTTACAGGTACCTAACCTCACCCTCAGCTTCTGTAGTGGTTCAGTGATAAAGAAGAAATAGGAAATCATATTAAGAAAATACTAAACATAGATACCAACGTTTAACATGAATAACGGAAAGCAGAGTGAGCAGCTATTGAAGGTATTAGGTGGTTACAGTGCTAGCTTGGACAGAACAAGTAAATGCAGAGGGATAAGTGAACAGCCATTATATTACCTTCCAAAGAAGTGTTATTATAGCGTTAATTAATTTTATATGCATGTAGCGTTAATATACTGTATACAGTACATAAATACATGGTAGCTCAAAAGATATCCTAAAGACACCAGCATTTACACGCTCATCTGCAAAAATTTCGTACATATCCTTTTTAGTTTATCATAACTCCAGGCAACAGTTCAATTTGCTGATGAGGATACTTAGGAAAACCACTTTAACTAAAGAAGCGGATTCTTGCATAACGGTTTCTTGTTCTAGTCAGCATTAAAATGTTTCTTGCTTAAATAATTCGATGCCAATATTTCACGTGCTCACCAGCGACCTAAAAACGAAAAGCACGTGAACTGCCCGTACTTGTAGCGCCAGCAAATGGGCATCTGACCCTCTCTGAATCCCCAGTCATCCTCCACGATGATGCCCAGCGGCAGGTCATTGAATGACGACCTCGTTGTGAGTCCATCACCCGTGACGATCCCCACGTGATTGTACATCACGATGACGTCACCAATCATTGGCGGGCTGTCGCAGAGCTGCCAGCATCGTTTGATGTGTGTCGTGTCCATCCATTCGGCTACACCGATAGGACTGAATTTTGGGGGATCCCTATCAATGAACAAATATAATATTATAGACGTATTTTTTTTTTCAAGTAAACTTATTTCAGAAGAAGATGTCTCAACCCAGAGCTATTAACCGATGGTCACATAAGTACTTCCTTACCTCTCTGAATGACTAACTCCGGAGGTGTAAGACATTCTAGCTTTTAGGCGAATAATTGCATAACAATAAAGATTTGCCAATCACCCATATTTGACTATGGATTCTCCCACCATTATCAATTGAATGAGTCCGCTTTCATTTAATAGGTGTGATTTTTATTTTTTATCTCATTTTTCGATGAAATTTCTCTGTGCAAATAGAATAGCCCCAGATTGGACACCGCGTTCTGTTGCGTCACATCTGAGGCTATACTGTGTCACTGACGAGACTTTAATAGTCGAAACCGCGGTATGGCCCATCCCCTTTCTCATTAATGTGTTCACTGCTCTTAAAGGATATCAGTATTAATTTTTATTTGCTATTACTGCAGCTGGTGTTGTGCCGTGTGGCGACCCTAAAAAGTCTCCCCGTATATCATCCATAATACAGGTTATATTTTCTTTTCGGTCCTTTGAGGTCAGCGAGGATATTCTGAGAAATCAGAAACTTATGATCGGTCAAGTTTCATTTTCTGGCCAATGTTTAATATATTTGGTCCCATTTAGATAATAATAGTCTTTGTATCGACTACCCTGTTGAAAGTTGCAAAATTTTAGTAATTCTCTTTGGCTCCATGTTGCCAAATCTAAAGGGTCACTGACCAGACTTTAATAGTCGAAACCGCGGTATGGCCCATCCCCTTTCTCATTAATGTGTTCACTGGTCTTAAAGGATCTCCGTTTCAATTTTTATTTGCTATTACTGCAACTGGTGTTGTGCCGTGTGGCGGCTCTAAAAAGTCTCCCCGTACATCATCCATAGTGCATGTTATATTTTCTTTTTGCTTTTTGGTCCTTTGAGGTCAGCGAGGATATTCTGAGAAATCAGAAACTTATGATCGGTCAAGATTCATTTTCTAACCAATGTTTAATATATTTGACCCCATTTAGATAATACTAGTCTTTGTATCGACTACCCTGTTGAATGTTGCAAAATTTCAGTAATTCTCTTTGGCTTCATGAGGGTCACTGACGAGACTTTAATAGTCGAAACCGCGCTATGGGTTATCCCCTTTCTCATTAATGTGTTCACTGCTCTTAAAGGATCTCAGTTTTAATTTTTATTTGTAATAGCATCGTGACAGCGATTTTGACCGATTTTCCCAGTTGCAAAATAGACGGGCTTCAGTGGACATCAGGAAAACATGTCCATGTAATGAATACCCCCTTAAACCCCCACTTTTATTTAGCAAAACTGGGGTATGCAGGGGTATACCTATTTTTCTTATTTTTGCTCCAAAACATAGATTGTGGGTACTCGTTAGAACCGCCTTGCCGAGGCGGTTCTAACGTGTACCCACAATCGATGTTTTGAGCAAAAATAAGAAAAATATCGAAATTTTTCTGATGAAATTTTCAATTTTTACAACTTAAAAAAATCTCTGTATATTGCATGGGCAAGTTTTCGTAATGACAGTTCACGATACCTGTTGGGTGCAGGTGCACCGGCTTTCCTAAGAACATGTGCCACAAACATGTGACATTTGTCTGTCTCCTTGGGAGCGAGCCCTGGTAATTCGGTTCTCCACAGCCATATGTCGGAGCCCTTAAATTTCTTCGCCGTCCTCGCTGTTCTCTCTGGATTAGCACAGAGGCATGTCTGGTAAAGCGAAAACAAAAATTAAATACAGTTTACAAGATAATATGAATCTGACACACTATGCTTATACATTCATATAATACACACCCTTTCACCACTCAGTTATCATAATTCAATAAAATCATATAAACTCTGGCATTCTTCTATGGTTTGCGGCCCGACACAAATATGGATATGGGATGTTCGATATAGCTCATTTTGCGTAAAGGTTTTCATGACGTAGAAAGAAAGAAAGAAAGAAAGAAAGAAAGAAAGAAAGAAAGAATCATACCTGGACCAGAACGCAGAGCAACAGAGCGCCGATAGCACACGCTTTCTCCATCTTCGACTGTCAAGTTCTGTATCAATGCGCTATTAAATTGATACGTATCCGATAATATTGCTCATCATCATTCGTTTGTAATTTAAGAGCCAAAAGTTCGCGCAAGTTCAGACGTTTGATACACGGGTATGTTGGACAACGAATCGTCTTTCATTGAGGTGCGCAATCCCACATTCTATGTCAGTCGGTCGTCAATATTGTTTTCTCTGTTTCACAACAACCAACGATTTTTTTTTGTTTGTTTAAATCTTGAATGTAAAAACACACCAGGTCAACATTCAGTGTGCACAAAACTTGCATACCTGGCAACCAAGGATACCATAGTTTTAGCAGAGAATTGAAAACATCGAAAATGATAAGACTTTTTTATATATATATAAAGGTACAAGAAGGCAATGATCAGGATCAGGAAAATGGCGCAATCAGAAAGAAAATCCACTCCAAAAACCGAGGTTGGAAAAAACTTAATTGACAAGTAGGTACTAATACGTACAAAACATATCGTAAGCGAGTGAGCAGCTATTCCCCGATAGATGGCCACCCAGTTACCTTAACTAAAACTATGAAAACGTACATAAGGTTCAAACAACACAGAAATTCGACTCCAAAACATAAAACAAATAGTTCCACAAAAGAAGTATCGCCTTGGAATGATCAGTAATATGAAAGTACTGGGGTGGGGGCGGCTTAAATCGATATTACAGGACCCTAACCTTACCCTCATTTTCTGCTGTGGTTCACGACATTCAGTTAGTTGTTCGGTCTTCGTGGTGAATCTAAAACTAGTTAATAAAGGTTTCCACACCTATTCACCCTGCCCGTGTTAAACATTTTTAGAAATTTAACAAAATTATGATTTTTTGTGGGCTAATACATCTTGGAGAGGTTGGAAACAGTGTTAGAACTGTCAAAGTTGAAAATAAAAAGTACTAAATGGCGTAAAATCGTATAACTGAAATTGAGAGAATTTCGTGACCGTTCACCTGTAAGATTATCGGACATCTGAAGCGTCACCTGTAAGATTATCGGATTCTATAGCGTCAGTCGTTAACACACCGCTACAAATGTAAATTATAAGAACAGCTAATAAGTAAGGTACAGGTGAAGGCGGAGAAGTAAGGTACAGCATATGGCGACGTTCCAGCTGAAAAGCTGTTATACGTGAAAGCGTTACAGGACTGAAATGAATTGTTGCGGTAACTTCATTTCTTTCTTTTTTCCTATCAACACCGACACAAGGACTTGCTGTTTTATATAAATATACAAATTGATGATCCTACAACAACTATAAGAAAGTCAGTTAGCAAACTGGCAGAATGAGCAGAATGAACTGGTAAAGTTAGTAAACTGGCAGAATGAGCAGAATGAAATGGTAAAGTTAGTAAAGTGGCAGAATGAGCATAATGAGCAGAATGAAAAATGTCTTTTGCTCATTCTGCCAGTTTGCTAACTTTACCATTTAGTTCTGTTCACTCCCGTTTGCTTACTTTTCCGCGCCAAGAAAGTCGTCGGTTGAACTATACTTTTATATGTACCAAATGTTGTTCGCTGCAGCGGTCATGAAATCTCTATTTTCAAGGACTGATATAATTATCAAGGCAGTTTAAAGTCAAATTCGTCTGAAATTCGAACTCAGATATTCAGTTATATATGAACATCTTAATGCGATCTATTACACCAAACATGGCTATTGTTACATAAATGACGTGACATCAATCAGATTTGTTTGTTTTGTAGTTCTTTCAGCATCAAACACCAAAAACCTTATCAAAAACTACCCAAAATGTTATTCATTTCATTCCTTTTACCAGCAAATTCTACCTGAATACGAAGGATGAAAATTGAGCCTTCGCATGAGAAAACAGACGGTTTGCATATGCGAAAACAAAGACGCATATCAGCTGTGCAGTAACTGCACAGCTTATCAGTGCCTTTGTTTTCGCCACACGGATAGGATAGTCCTATTCCTTTTGTACTTATATCCAAAGTTTCAAGCCTCTAGCTTTAAGTTGTGACTGTACAGCCTGGTTTGTGTCGGACCTGGTCGGAAACCGAAATTGTTGGCTTTCTCATGCACAGGCTCAATTAGTTTTCTTTTCCATGATGACTAACCAGCAGAGCGAAAGTTGACCGGCATCAGGATGAACGAAAAATCGCCTCGATTTGGTCAAAGGGAAATGATGAAGTTGTCTTTATCATATATTTACTACAAAATATACTTAAGGAATTAAAATACGCAACACACTAAATTTCAACTTTTACGCATGTATACTGAGCCAAACATATAACGCAACACGGTTATTGCATGTTTTTCGCATTTTATTGTAACGTATGACGTTCTACCCGACATATGATGGTCAGCAATTACCAATGAATAAATTGGTTACAAAAGTTTAAGATTTCTGGGCATGGGTCACTGAGCTCGAATCTGATTGGTCAAAACGGTTATTTTGCTGGCATGCGCCCCCGGAGAGATTCTGGAAATCAATTTGCACACAGATTGCTTTTTTATGGATCGCCCAGTGAGGTTCGATGACGTTATTGCAATATGGACTCCATTTGTACCCAAAATTTCAAATCAAAGTTTGCATCATTGAAAATTGGACGTTTAATACTGCGCATTCCACTGAACACAATAGAAAATGGAGTCAGTGAAAATTCTAACAGCGAATGTTTTTAACGAAACCTTTGTGAAAACATGTTCATTCCTTCATTCAGTATTGTCAGAAAACACAACAGCGTCAAGTTGTTGGGACAGGAACGTCTACAACAAATGTTAAAATGTGAGTAAACTGGAATGGTTGGGAGTAAAAATGAGTCTTCAACTCTGTTCAAAATTGAGCAAAATGGACCCTTTGACTGTAAAATTATTCATTGTCTAAAATAGGGCAGGGGTGACCCTGAAAAGCGACAGTAATTTCTAATGTACGAATACACGTCACATGTCGCATTCTGGAAAATCACAATGCATTTGATTTTTTGCCAAGACCCTACCTCTGAAAAATGATTAATTTCTTGAGACGCATAACACAGAATGTTAAAAACAAGATCTTATGGGATAGTTCGATAGTCTGGCAATCTTATTGAGTGGAGGAAACGTTTATTTGATACTGTTCTTGTGTATAACAATAAAAATAAACCGATGTTGCGTTATAAGTTTGGCTCAGTATATTTGGCATTTTGATAAAATCCTTTCATGGAATAACCTACTGACTTCTTTTTGCACGTGATGAAATGAGAAAACGTCATTTTATTGACAAAATTAACGAAAAACGTCGAAAACTATGAAAAACGCAAATTGTGATGTAAACGTCGGGGCGAAAGGGAAGATGACAAATTCTTTGCATGTGGGTTACGTGACGTCGACTTGATAATATAGGGATCAACCATGGTTTTCAGTGTTCAAACATTCGATGGATCACGAGGAAGGTCGCAAGATCACAAGGCCGCAGGCCGCGTGTTCAAACACCTTCCGAGTGATCCAGCGAATGTTTGAACACTGAAACAAACCATGGTTGATCGCTATTCTTGCATTTTCACTCCAATCCACTTAAAATCTCTTGAAAATAACATTAACAACGTAAAAACGCACCGAAAACCGCGGAGCTTCTTCAACGTCGGCCATTTTGTTTCTTTGAAATACGTGACGTCACGTCACTTTGACCAATGACGTCGGCCAAAACCCATGTTCAAACGGCACGTGAATTTCATGATTTGAACATGGGTTTTGCGGTTTGAAAACGGCTTTCGACCAATCAAAAACGGCTTCAAACAGCTATGCGCATAGATATCTATGCAAGAATGTGCATTCTTGCATAGATATCTATGTGCATAGCTGTTTGAGGACGATTTCGATTGGTCGAAAGCCGTGTTCAAACAGTAAAACCCATGTTCAAATCATGAAATTCACGTGCCGTTTGAACATGGGTTTTGGGCGACGTCATTGGTCAATGCGACGTGACGTCATGTGTTTCGTAGAAACAAAATGGCCGACGTTGAAGAAGCTCCGCTGTTTTCGGTGAGTTTTTACGTTGCTAATGTTATTTTCAAGAGATTTTAAGTGGATTAGTGTGAAAATGCAAGAATAGCGATCAACCATGGTTTGTTTCAGTGTTCAAACATTCGCTGGGACACTTGGAAGGTGTTTGAACACGCGGCCTGCGGCCTTGTGTTCAAACACCTTCCTCGTGATCCATCGAATGTTTGAACACTGAAAACCATGGTTGATCCCTATAATAAAGACTAGGATCATTGTATACTTAGGTGCCGTCCTATGTTGCGTTAAATGTTGTTAACGGAATGCTGAGGTTTACAATAACGAAAAATGAGTAATTAACGTCATTTAAATTATTCGATTTTGGCTATTTGTACCTAAACGGTATATACCGAACCAACATACGACACGGCGTGCTTTTTAATCAACAGTGACGTCACAGGTACCGTAGAAATGGATCATCGGAGCGTTTGTTTTGACGTTCGTTAAACAGAATATCACGTTTTGTAAAGGAGCGAAACGGATTATATGCTTTGAGTAACATTCGATTTACGCACTGTAATCAAACGTTTGGCAATTGATCATTTTTTAAATCAGAAAATTGGAAAAACATAATGAGAGTCTTTAAAATGCAGGATGTTGGTTTTGACGTTATACTGGACGTTTTATGGACGTCTGAAGTACAAACGTCATAATGTTCACGTAAATAAACATTTTATTGAATATAACGCATGCCGAAGGAAGTTTAACTGGCTTTTGACTCATTTTTCGATTGACGTTGGTGACGTTAAACGTCCCATAGCATACCCAAATGTTACCAACTGATCAATGATTACATCTGCAATCACTTTTAGGGGTTTTGGAAACAAAATATTTGTTTTGATTTCAAATTTGACATTTAGTGATCATGGTTACAGGGTGTGTTAATGTAGGTCAGTGTGGTTACGCGTACGCCATTAAGCATACGTAACCGATATTGTGACTCAACCTGTTGCAATTTGACGTTTAGATATTGTTTTCATATAAGAAGCTCAGTTATACCACAGACTTGCATTACAAAGCATGTTTTAGTAACCCAAAGTATTTGTTGCGTTTCTTTATTCCTTAAGTACATTTGCATATGCGATACAGACAAGAGTTACGTTCACGTATCGCGGCACAGTATCTCGAAAGCCGTATCCGTTCAAAAATTGATAAAACCCATATCACTCCATTGGGAGAAAAAGCCATATCACCAAATGATTGGCTCACATACCCACGTGACCCATATCATCCCTAGGGAGAAAAAGCCGTATCACCAAATGATTGGCTAATAAAATTATAATCGGAGCACTCGGCTCCTATTGTATTGAGTTCATTAGGTAGTGTACAGCAGGCATTTTAGATTTGTTTGGATTGTGGTTTTATGTCACAGGCAACAGTATTTTGTCATGTCGAGACGAATTTTCGATTTGTGCTCATGTGGAAATAATATGCGCTCTACTGCACGCTTTGGCGGTATGTCAAAATAAATAAATAAAATAAAATAAATAAAACAAAGAAAGGGAAAAATGGTCATGAATTAAAATATATGATAAAAAGATTACGATATGACAAGATTCATATCGTACCCACGTATCAACCCTCGAATCCCGTATCAGCCCTCGACTCTCGCTTCAGCCCTCGGGCCTTCGGCCCTCGGGCTGATACGAGAGTCTCGGGCTGATACGGGAATCTCGGGATACGAGGTACGATATGAAAATTGTCATATGATAATCTCTATTTATTATATAGCTATAAATATCAAATGATTAAAACTTAGGGATAAAAGCCGAGTAACAAGTGTGCAGATATCAGACGATATCTGCACACTTACTTGATATTGCACACTTAGTTAAAAGCGAAAAATTCTATTTATAATACATTTCCATATTCTTGACTTGAGGGTCATCGTGCATAATTGTAAAATTGGGACGGCAACTCTTATGACGCCATCTTCATCTGACGTCGCGTGGAAAATGACGTCATACCGGGCCGTTACGTCAGCTGAAGTTTGTCACTTTCAGATTTAAGCGATTTAAGCCGAAAAAAGAAAATAAAATGTCAGCAATATTGATTCAATTGCAAATTGTGCTTCCAAAAAGTAACAGTGCAAAAATGATATCATCTGATATTGCACTAAGTGCAAAAATGATATCACGTATGGATCTTATCGCGGCCGTTGTGTAGATATTTCGATTTTGTAAGGCTAACTCTCAACAAAACATCAAATATGAGAAGCAAATATTTATAGCTATATAATAAAAGGGTTATCGCACTGATATCGGTGAATATTGTCCCGAGTTGGGATATCGTAGGACGCGAGCTAACGAGGGACAATATTCACCGATATCAGTGCAATAACCCTATAATATAATCTGTCACAAAAACCTTCCATTGCTAGTCAGTAGTGGTAATTTATCTTTTCGTTAAACATTATCTGATGTTAGATCACGAGCAAATATAGACCCTGGATCACATGCTGCAACTACCGATCATGACTAATCTGTATGATTTTATGTCATGGTCATGAAGTTTGGGAAATATTATACAGAGCTATCCGTAAAATAGGTTACAAAAACTCCGGCCTTATAATCTTACCGGTTTCGTGACGCATCTATTATGGTTGCGTGATCCGTTTCATTACCCGTATACCCGCATCAGAAATACGAGCACTGTTGTAAGGATAGGACAAGTCATGCTGTGGACAGCGAGACTGACTTCCGGCTGGGATGGTTCGGGTTCAAGATAAGATGTTGCAGGGCTCTGTTGCATAAACTTAAGCTGTCATTAAACCTTAAGCTGCCATTAAGTTCAAAAACTCTCTTAGCGAAGATGGCATTAATTTTCTGCTGCACAAAACAATTTTAAAGTACATTTGGAGCTACATTTGCAAATGACAGCTTTAAGGATGTTCGCTGCTAACATTCGACATTTCAGAACCGTTCCGGTTTTTCTTTTGTTGGATATCTCGTAAACGGTTGCAGATATTTTCCTAATATTTTATATTTGGATACATATTGATGATATACATTGAATGAGCCATGAAAATTGTCAATCTAAGAAACTTCGTTTTATCACCCCCTTTTTTTTGCAACTTTTCAGGAAATTTAAGTTGTCAGGAAAATTTAGGGGGTAGGGTAGATTAAACTTGAATATTACTCATCTTCAAATTAATTGCACTAGTTCGATGTTTATTTTAGCTGCAGTATATGTGTGCATGGTCTTCTAAGTCAGTCTTTGTGTATTTGGTGTGCTGGTTTTAAAATTTAAGGTGGTTTTATGAAATGGGCTTTAAGAAACAAAACAGCCGAAAAAAAGGCTGAAAATGGCGATTTTCAAGTTGTTGGTTCTCTCTTATATGCACACTACCATATATATTTCTTTCTTCTATTCGAACAATATTACCAAGTTCTATTTTGTGTGAAAATACAAGAAAAAGTTTGAATCAACAAATATGGATTTGGCAAATTTCAAAATATTGAGTTTTTCCGACTTTTCAAGTATGGGGGTAGGGTTGGAAAAGGAGTCGTAAAATTTTGTCATCTACTTCAAGTTGCAAATTTTTCTATGCTTGTGGTCCAAAATAGTCTTCGTTACGTAAACATTATGACTTTTGAAAGCATTTTAGGTGTATTTTTGTTCAAGACAGGTTTGTTTCAAAGAATAAAAAATAAAACTAATTTTACTAAATTTAAAACATTGTGCTCAGAGGTCTCATTCAGAGGCCTGTAGCTTGAAAAAATGCACACTACCCTATATTTATTTTGTTTTCAAATGTCTTGTGTTGAATTCTGGAATCGAAAAAATGTGGTTAGAAAAAAAGTTTGAATACTTTTTCATTGGCAGCGAACATCCTTAAGTAGACACTAATGTCGATTTTCAATAACAATAATTCAACAGGAGCAAAACTGGCATTAAGTTAACTGGAACTTTAACCTGTCATTAAGAGTTAATAAAGTTTTATGCAACAGGGCCCTGAGAAGAATCTGCCTCACTCGAGGACAAGAAGAAACCAGGTACTCTGGCTTTGCATGTACAAATGATCGTAACTGTAATTTAAATGTGCCTTTTCGGTAATGAGCTGCATTTGTCCAATCCATAGACAAGAAAAGCTATAACATGTAGCCACATGTAATAATTGGGCGGTGTGATACAAGTGGTAGAAATACTAAAAAGAAATATGGCTTGATTTGCTAAGGTTTAATTACGGAAACGGCTCCGTGTTAAAATTCCTTCATTCATCGGACTGCTTTCCACTGATGCGGGCGTTTCGGTCAATTAACAAATAGATACAGACATTAATGATCCGGTTCCGACTATGACTACACACTCTGTTTATGCAAATACAATGTATAATCTGTATTCTAACTCGAGCGATGTAGTCACATAAAAAGAAATTTAAAAAGTTCAAAAGAGCAGTCATCCTTTCATTTAACAATTAATGCAATATTTCTGAACAAGATCGTGATTGAAGAATAAGACTAAATGCAAAACTTAAGAATGGTTAAGAAATATGTGAGGGTCGGGTGATGAACCCCTCCCCTCTTGATTTCTTGTGGTGAGCAAAAAAGATTGGTGGTGAGCAAAAAAGAGTAAAGAACCTATGAAATGTCAATTCAAACCGGACATGATGTTTGAATATTACAGTCATATACATGTATATAGCCCCGGTGCAGGGGCAGACAACCCCCTGGGGCCAAAATGTTTTTGTAAACATAAATATTCCATCCATTTGCCCATGTCCTGCAAGTTTTGCCCTTCAACTCACATTTTAACAAATTTCCCCATTCGAATGCATGGGCGACCTATGTTGACCTTGCAGTTAATTAGGTCAAGGTCATCAGAGGGCCATGGACTGATTTATACAAACTTTGTAGAGCTCCATTGCCTGATGCTTCATGCCAAGTTTCAAAATCATAGGCCTTCTGGTTTCTGGTTCTGGAAAAGAAGATTTTTAAAGGTTTTGCTATTTATAGCCATGGCGGCAATAACTTTTGTTCCCCCTTCCTGAGGATGCTCCATATAAAGTTTGGCTTTGATTGGCCCAGCGGTTTCAGAGGAGAAGATGTTTCACGGAAAATTGTGGACAACAATGACTACAACGACGACGGTCGATGGAGCATGGGTATACTATAAGCTCACCTTGTGAACATAACGGCTCAGGTGAGCTAAAAATGGGACCTGGCGTGTATACTAGTATACAAATATGCATTCAAAGGAGCATGTTGGCCTGGTGGCTAGTGCATCAGACTCTGGTTAGGGAGGTATGGAGTCGATCCCCACTGGTGGCTGGCTTATATCACTGCACGATGAGCAAGGCACATTGACTCTGGAAAGTACTGGTTAATACACACAAAGGAGTGTCCCAAGCTGGGGACATGACGGAAATATTGTTGACTGGGACGTTACATCCATACCTAAATCATGTGGGTTGTACATTTTGTAAAGTGTTGTTTCTTAGTTTTTCTTAAAAATCTGGCAGCTGCTGACTACGCCATTTTAGCTCAAAAAATTCTGGTGTTCGATTTAAGGTCTAACATTCCTTCTTGGTCATCAATTTTTCAGTTATGTCTGGATGGTGCGACGGTTTTCTGGGTATCAACCAGGGTACAAATCATGAGAGCCATGGACTAATTTCCCTGCTGGCGCACCTCCCCCCACCCCCTGGTGAAATATTGTCAATTTGGCGTGTCACCAGTAAACCATTCAGATTCAGATGTGTCTTGTTCAAGGACTCAATCAAGTCCTAGTGGGGTTTGAACCCAGAACCTTATGATTCAACACTACGCCACTGCCCTCACTAAGTACATCTAAGTACATGACTGTAATGTGCTAAACCTTGGCTGCAGCAATCATGCCTGTATAGCTCTATTTCAGGAACATACTCTGAATCCCTGGCGACAGGTTTTCTTGCACCCCGACTGATCTCGAAGTCATAAATTTTAAAACCAACACATATGTCATGAAATTTCATGTATTTATTTCTGTTTATGCACACTAGGATAGAACATAAATGCACTATATACTTATATGATACATGTACATGTTTGTACAAAACACATGCAATGTTTTTTTTGTGTTTTTTGTTTTTCGAATTTAAGCATGAAAACTCCATGTGACCTGCATTGTCCTGTTTGTCCATTAATGGATAATGAAAGAAAGTTAACCTTGATAAACAAATCCATATTGCAAGTATTATAATCTATATCTGGTTATTCAGAGAGAATTGTGAATGAAAACAAACAATGCCGATGCCATGATAAATACCTGTGTGGAGACAACTTTCCACAGATCACAATTTTCTTTGTAAAGTTGTTCTAAGGCAGGTAATTGCATACTACAGTCTTAGAGTCTTTTACTGACTTTATCCGCGTTGGCTGTTTTCAGTTCTGGATAATTGGTTTGGTATTCTTACTATATATCACTGAAACATGTTTCGTGCACATGCACGTTTGTTAACAGCTTCTCACCATGGTCTAATGCCACAGACAGCAAGATCCTTCATGCAGAAGAAACAAACACTCTGAAAATAAATGAATACACGCATCAGTAATATTATGTTCACTAGAAACACAAAATAACAAAACAATGACATTTTCACATATCAAAATTGGACATACATGCAGTCACTTTCTGAGTACTACGAAAGGGCTCCTAAAAACAGTTCCTCCTTGTGACGTTTCCTCCAGGACTATTTGCGCAAAAAATCGAATGGGGCTGTTTGCTAAAAAAGGTGAGACGATTCGCTCAAAAATCAAATTTATGGGTAGGTTCACCAATTATAGTTTTAGAAGTCCTTAAGCGACATGTTTATCCTATTTAGATGTCTTAAATTGTTCATTGAAATGACGTAAAAAAAAATAAAAAATTTCAATGAAAAAATCATTAAAATCAATTTTATAAAACATGTGGCACTCTTCGGGAGTAAATGTCCCGTTCGAAAAATATTTTTTTACGCAAACAGTGCCGGGAGGAACTGGTTTGTGCGTGGAACATCCTGTAACACCATGAAAGCCATGTGTACTATGTAATGTTTGTTTTAGCTCACCTGAGCCGAAGGCTCACAAGGTGAGCTTATAGTATAGTAGTCGAGTCGGCATCCGTTCGTCATCGTCCGTCGTCGTCGTCCGTCGTCGTCAACATTTTCAAACGACTTCTCTCTGAAGCTGCCAGGCCGAATCTTTTCATATTTCACATATAGCATCTACAGTGGGGGGGACGAATATTTGTGTTTTTTTTATTTATTTTGATCGGATAAGAACTCTGGTTGCTATGGCAACTTGAAGTTTCCATTGACTTGTATGGAGAAAAAGTGGAAATTGGCATTTTCTGTTGTCAGGTTGGGGATATTTGAATTTTGTTTTTACGTAAATGTTTATTGAGTAGTCCTCAACGTTTAAGGCAACTTTTGTAAAAATCATTT
This sequence comes from Rugalucina vietnamica, assembly GCA_964017185.1. Lineage (NCBI taxonomy): Eukaryota > Metazoa > Mollusca > Bivalvia > Lucinida > Lucinidae > Rugalucina > Rugalucina vietnamica. The sequence continues at coordinate 67,549,638 of OZ024872.1, forward strand.
TATTCGTTTTGTTGCTATAGCAACATATAAAGGGTAAATTTTCGAAAAAAATATTCAAAAATCTTCTTCTCAGAAGTCGTACGGGGGATGAAGCTGAAATTAAGCATACATGCTTATGACATTAGTCTGTACAAAGTTTGTGTTTTTTATTGTCTTTGTCCAACTACTTTGGTTGCTATGGTAACTTGAAGTTTCCATTGACTTATAAGACAAAAAGTGGAAATTTGCTATTTCTGCCGTTCATTGAGGATATTGAAATTTTGTTTTTACATAAATGTTTATTGAATAGTCCTCCCTGTTTTAGGCAACTTTTGTCAAAATCGCTTTATTCGTTTGGTTGCTTTAGCAACGTAAAGGGTAAATTTTCGAAAAAAATATTCAAAAATCTTCTTCTCAGAAGCTGTAAGGCGGATGAAGCTGAAACTTTGCATACATGCTTATGATATTAGCCTCTACAAAGTTTGTGTTTTTTATTGTCCTTGTCCCACTACTTTGGTTGCTATGGCAACTTAAAGTTTCCATTTGCTTATAAGACAAAAAGCAGAAAATTGCAATTTTTTGAAAACTATTGCAGCCTGAGACCTGAAAAGTGGTAGATGCAAACAACTAATGGAGTAGATGAAGGTATGTGATTAATTTAGGCCAAGGTCATCTTTTGACCTTGAATGATCTGTCATCCATACACACTTTTCAAAGATCTTCTTCTCTGAAACCGCTTGGCAAATGAAAGTGAAATTTTATGTAGCATTCCTGGATAGTGGGGACGAAAATTTGATCACGAAATCTGGGTCACATGACCAAGATGGCCGCCACGCCCATATATGGTAAATAAAAATTAAAACTTAGATCCTTTAAGAGCATCGAACACATTAATGAGAAAGGGGATGGGCCATACCGCGGTTTCGACTATTAAAGTCTCTTCAGTGACCCTGAAATTTTGCAACATTCAACAAGGTAGTCTATACAAAGACTAGTATTATCTAAATTGGACCAAATATGTTAAACATTGGTAAGAAAATGAATCTTAACCGATAATAAATTTCTGATTTCTCAGAATATTATCGCTCAAAAACCACTCAAAAATCTTCTTCTCCAGAAAGGGCTGGCCGATTTTCACGAAACTTGGTATGATGCATTTGGGACTCCAGCCCATCGTAGTTTGATCAAATAATGATCCTAGGATGACCTTGACCTATTTAACCTCAAGGTCAATTTTGGAAACATAGGCTTTAACATGGGAAAAAGTGAAAAATATGGATTTATTGAAAAAGTACAAGTAGGCAAAGATCAGGAAAAGGCGCAATCAGAAAAAGAATCCCACTCCAAAAGCCAAGGTGGGAAAAAACCAAACTAACAATCAGGTACTTATACCATGAAAACATTTCGTAAGCCGAATGAGCAGCTATTTTTCCAATAGGTGGCCACTCAGTTACCTTAACTTAACTAAAAATATGTAAACATACATAAGGCGCCAACAGTACAAAAATATTTTAAACACCAAGACATAAAACAAAAAGAACCACCACAGAAGTATCGACTTGGAACGATCAGTAACACAAAGTTACTGGCGGGTTTAAATCGATTTTACACGGCCGTAACCTCACCCTCAGCTTCTGCAGTGGTTCATAACATTTACACGGGGTCTATTCTTCAAGCCAATATGCTCGGGAGTTGTGCTGGTTAAGGTCAATTTAGTCGGGTGTTTCATGGTTTTCTGTATAAAATGAGAAAAATATAAGAACTTAGGTCAGCAATGTACATTTTTTGAAGTGCAGTCTCTAGATACACATTAAAACATCAAATTAGCATTAACAAATCTTTGCAAAAGTTTGAGAAGCGTTCAGCGGAAATGTTCAAAGCTCATAAAAGCACGTACCTCATCCGCGAGAAGATAAACTAGCGGTACATTTTGGTTGATTTGTCGACACACTTGTGATTTTGAGCAGACTGCTGAAGGTGAGTACACTGTTAGTCTTCAATGATTTATATATTCAAGAAATAACATGTCATTTTGCTTGGGAGGAAGAACAGCATGTAAACATGTAATGAATAAGTATAAAATGTAGGGGTGGTGTGAATGCAAAACACAAAATCATGGGTTGTGAGATATTTTCAAAAAACATGAAACTGTGAAGTTTTCGTTATTATTGAGATTCGTTCGTGATATATACTCTTTTAACAGTTGCACACTTTAAGGCGTTCGTTAAAATGTTACTGTAGATCGAATAGTAATAGGCCTTATAAGCATTACAACAAGTTTGTACGATTAACAGTGAAAGTATTATTATAGTGTTTATGCCAAGGTTACATTTGCCCCGATCATCGTACGATTCAGTTTCGGTCTGCGATTTTCCCTACGATTCTAGACATCGTAGGTGATCGTGAGCTATGACGTATATATGTGTTAACAATTCAACGATTTCTTGCTCTGGCTTTCGTCGATGTTTTGAGTCAGAACCGTATAGAGATTGTATGGAAATCGTCTTTAATTGAAAATACTACGGAGCCCGTGCGATGTCCGCGAGGAGTCCCTATGATTTCTGACTGAGCCCTTTCCCTACGATCGCCGTACGTTTTTTGTCCACAAATTATCATAATAAATCGTGCGGCGATCGTACGATCATCGCAAGGTCTCCGCACGTCGCGAGCACGACGTGTCTACGGATTACGGTTTTCCGATTTTTAAAAAAAATGTGAAAGTGCAGACTATTACAGATTCGTAGAGGCTACGGAGATCGTTGGAACATCGTAGGATCATCCTGCGGACACCGGACGAAAATGCCAAAATTAGCATCGTGCGACCATCGCAAGCTAATCGTGGTACAAATGTAACCTATGCATTAGTCATAGTAGTCGTTGATGTGAGGATGAGTTGGGCATTACATGTACGTCTAGTCGAACGGAGGCAAGAATTAGGTTAAAAGTCCCAGTCGTCAATGGTTGAGTGATGTCGGGAGGGATTCAAAGCTCCCTGTGTAGGACCAGATATATGGTGCATAAACGTATACGCCCGCCTACAAATACAAAAGCATATTTGCTAAACAACATTTGAGCCGCGTCATGAGAAAACCAACAATGTGGTTTCCGAATAGGTTCGACACAAACCGAGCTGTACAAACACAGAAGACGGTTAGAGGCTGAAAAATTTGGATTTAGAAAGTAGATGAATTGTACTTGCAGAGTAGCGAAAACAAAGGCGCTGATCATCTTCGCAGTTACTGTGAAGCTGATCTGCGCTTTTGTTTTGGCATATGCGAAATGTTGGGTTTCTCATGATGCAACTCATTCAGTATATTTGAGAGATGTCTTGTAATGTCATTTGCCCGCCTGGTGCCTGTGTGTACGAGCGTAAATTATATATTCAATTATGTATATTCCTGGACATCCTGGTCTACAGATTTACGTTCCTTGTGATCGTATCATCATGTTTGCAATATACATGGGTGGAAACCTTTAACTGTAAGTCGATGTCAATAAGAATCGGACTCGCTATCGCTCGAGATATTTTGCCCGGTCATCATAAAATTTCTACATACTGTGTTTTTGGTACAATCATTTTTTTTAATTGTCTCTTGAATAAAAAACGTACATTAACACATAACAATTAAACATTTTAAAAATGTTTCGGTTATGACGAAGACAGAAATAATAATATAAACCGAGAGCGGTGACCTGGTGGTAGAGCGTTAGACTCCGAAAAGAGGTTTTGGATTCAATTTCAACTGGGGTAACCGTGCTGCGTCCTTGAGCACGACACATTTACTCCCTAGAGTACTAGTCAAAACACAGGAAGCAGTGGCTCCGTCCAGACGTGATTGAAAAACTGTTTTAACTATTTTCTATGCAACAGTGTGTTACAAAAAAAGTTTTCGCCAACGCTACGTAACGTTCCCAGGAGCTGACCCTCTGAAAGCAACCCGTCGTTGCTAAGGAACAAGGAAGTTCAAAATGGCGTCATCAATATCTTAAGGGTTCGCGTTATGCAACTCACGCCGGAATTAGGAGGAACCATTTTATGTTTGGGGATGGGGTGAGATCCTTGTTAAGCTTTTGAGCGAATATGTCTCTCAGCCACCATAAACAAGCTCAATTATTTCAGCTTTGACAGTGGTTGCGACTGCATAAACAATATAAGAACCTGTTACAGTGTCAGTCAGATTGCACGTTCACCGTACCAAAGCGTCTTAACATTCACGGCCACCTGAAAAATGTGCTTATACCAAGATTTTTTATTTTGGACTCGCTTTCATGAAGCGATTTCGATTTCCAGGAATGTACGTACTGGTTATATATATTTGTGGGTCGAATCGGACAATGTCCGGTGCATAGATATTCAAAATGTAGGGCAAACTTGTGAATCTGGCCGAAACTGTTATATCAAAACAGCTACGTATCGAGACTTTGAACATCAAAAACTAGTTTGCTATTGCATCTTCGCCATTGTAGTTTTGATTTCTACTAGCGTTTGTAAATTCTCTTGAGACTGCGCATCAAGATTTTATTCAAAATCAAAAGATAAAACAGTAATCATGCAACTTACCTGTCCACCTGTCTACTCCATTTCTTTGTTTACATTCAATTTTTCACAACCACTACCAGAACCTGCTTATACCTGGACGACACCAGATTATAGAAGCTTAGAGAATAGACCCCGTGATTTAGTTAGTTCTTCGGTCCTCGTGGTGAATCTCTAACTAGTAAATGAATCATCAAGAACAAACAAATAAATCATGATAAACTATTGCAGCCTGAGACCTGAAAAGTGGTAGATGCAAAACAACTAATGAAAGTAATACGTGATTAATTTAGGTCAAGGTCATCTCTTGACCTTGGCTGATCTGTCCTCTATACACACTTTTCAAAGATCTTCCTCTCTGAAACCAGATGACCAATCAAACTGAAATTTTATGTGGAGCATCCCTGGGTAGGGGTTACGAAAGTTTGATCCAGAAATCTGGGTCACATGACCAAGATGGCCGCCGCGCCCATATATGGTAAAAACCACTCAAAAATCTTCTTCTCCAGAACCGGCAGGCTTATTTTCACGAAACTTGGTATGTAGCATTTGGGACTCCAGTCCATCATAGTTTGATAAAATGATGACCCTAAGATGACCTTGACCTATTTTAAGGCAAGGTCAATTTTGGAAACATAGGCTTTTACATGGGAAAAAGTGAAAACAATGGATATTTTGTAAACTAAATGCAGCCTGAGACCTGAAAAGTGGTAGATGCCAACAATTATAGAGTAGATGAAGGTACATGTATGTGATTAATTTAGGTCAAGGTCAATTTTGGAAACATAGGCAAACATGGAAACATGGACCCAACTAGGTCTCAGGTAAGCGTTTACAGGACCAATGATCCTATGGTAACTATTGCAGCCATAGACCTGAAACATTACCAAGATGGCCGTCATACCCATTTAGGGTAAAAAAAAAATAGAAAAAAATTACTTTGTCCAGTGACTGTACTTGTTGACTCTCAGGTGTGCGATCGTTGCCCTTGGGCTACTTGGTTTTTTTTTTTGTTTTTTTTTGTTTTTTTTTTTTTTTTTTTTTTTTTTTTTGTGGGGTGTTTTGTTGTTGTTTTTTTTGTATTGAGGCTTCTTTTCCTGATCTTTGCCTACTTGTACCTTTTTACATCTCAGTCAACAATTTTTCAGTCTTGTCAGGATGGGTTTAACCAGTACTGTAGTGTCTTGCTCAAGGACACAACACGGTGAAGGCTGTAGGGATCGAACCCAGGACCTCTTTATTTAAAGTCCAACACATTACCATTACGCCAACGCTCTCCCTACTATGTAATGTGATGACTAATATCACTAAAGTAAAGATGATCTTACCAAAAACTGTATCGTTGAAATAACACTGAAACATCTTTCCGCTGCTTGAATCATTAGATATCCAACATACAACATTGTCAGTGTGTCAATCTTTCAACCGAAACAATAATCTGAAACAGACAAATATCATTTGAACTCTTTCATCATTTTCATGTCTGTTGGTGTTTTATCCAAGTTTGAAGTAGTACTGTCAATGTACATGTATCTATCCTGCCATACCACCCTATATACCCGAATATTATGCGCATAAATGTATCAAAAAATGTACTAGTATAAATAAACATTTTGAAAGACACCATTTTATGAAAAATAAGTCTGTGAGAAGATACAGTTTAAAGAGTGTTTTGTTAAAAGATAATGTGTTAAAGATGCAAATTTAGATGACCAGTAATAAAAATATCACAGCGGATGCATTTAATTGTTTGATTGTGTAAAAAATTAAATGAAAAAATCATGTCTCACAGTCCCAGACCCAGGAAAAGATCCAGGTATGGGTCGTGTAGCAAAATACATATAATTTGGCACTGGCACCTAGGCATTATACTAAGGAAATTGCATACAAAACATTGGTTTGACCTCAACTCGAGTTTGCAGCTCCTATTTGGCATCCCTATAATGATACTCAGACTGCTAAGATACCTGAGAGGGTGCAAAGGACTGCAGCCAGGTGGACCTGCAGGAGATGGAGGAACACCAGTAGCGTTGGTGATATGCTAGACAAACTTGAGTTTCCATTATCTGGAGTCCCGCAGGGAGCGGTCCTCCTAAGACACACTCTGGTATAGTGTATCTTGATAAAAACAAATACCTGACCCCAGCACCCAACCTTAAAGAAATACACAAGACAATTTACCTATAGTCAGGTCTGGTACACGTCAGGATTGAGGTCAGGGATTTTTTTTTTGTGTGTCTCAGGGGCCGAAATTAGGCCTCATTCCCAATGCAAATTACTATTAGGTGTCTTTTTCCCCAATCTGAAGAAAAAATTCCCAATTACAGCTGAAAATAATTTTCAACAGTTCCATACATTGTGAAATTCAAACTTTGCTGTTAGAGAGAAATGTTATTTAACTTTTGACACTTTTGATGATGAATTATTATCTAATTATTCTAAATGAAACCCCTTATTAAGCTATGTCACTTTGGAAAATATCAATTGTGAATGTATAGAACTTAAAATTTCCCAATTCCGAATTTACTTCGCTAATTGTCCCAATCAGAAAGGCCCTAGGGCCCCTTCCCAAAACTGTCAAAAAATCCCTGGAGGTAGGGTTTTTAACCTCATTGAGGTTTGAAAATGTACATAAAATTACTATATTAAGAATTTTTAAACAAATACAGGGTGTTAAGAAAGTTCGAAGACATCATTCAAAAGGATACTGAGTGTTAAATAAAAGCATTTAGATATTATTATATACTGTTATTGCTTTATAGCAAACTGATAGGAAAAATACATGTGGAAAATAAGCGACCCCTCTTCCGAATTGAGTGTCATAAAATGCAAAATGTGGGTTTAACCAGTGCTTGTCCAAAAAACTGTTTAAATTTCCAATACCAGTGGATTCACATTGAAAACATTGATTACAAATATTGTCAAGAATGTTTTATGCAAATGTGAGTCATCAATTTCTGTTGTCTAGTAAACTTTATGGAATTGCTCAGCAAAGTCTTAGGGTACCCCCATTCTTGAAATAGGCCACAAATAGTAGGGGGTATAGGTAAATATTTTATGAACATTTGAAACTGCGTAGTTATTGTCATTTCTTTTTCTAATATGGGCCACAACGTGGGAAAATGTGCCTTCGGGCATTTATTTGAGTATTAGAAAAACAAAGGTACACTGAATGTATGATATTTTTAGAGTCTTTTACTCTTTATTTGACCAGATCATTTCATTTATTTTGTGAGTTATGGCCGGTTTACTATATGAACCCTACAGACGTCATTGTCCTGAGGGATGGCGTCAAAGTTGCGCAATGCATTTCTGCATGTTAGTAGAGCTTGCAAAACTCGATGCATTTGCTTAAAACTGTTTCAGCACTGGTCAGAACCTATTGCTAAGATAGAAACATACCATCCTTACAGACAATTTGTCGCAATTATTTTGTCTATTTTAATGATGACACGGTTGCTATGGTAACCGTTTAACGATACATACAGGAAAATTTTGTGTATTATGGGCTAAAACAAGGGCAGATAACTCAAAATGTTGACAATAAATATGTTTTCAAATTCATTCATTTGGTAGCCCAAAGTTCAAAGATTACAAATACAATGTTATTTCTATTACGCGGATTACATCATTTTTCCGCGTTTTGCTGCTTTCTGCTAGTAATGCCAGAATGTCCGAAGGTACATTATGTCGCGTTGGGGTTCATATAATGCTATTAGATATGTTGTGGCATAATGGAAACTAATTTTTGATGACGCCCCTTCCTTATTTTTGAATAAAACTTATTGAAAAACATGTTATACCTAAGCCTGTCCCTCAGTATCGTCAACATGAAATTTTGCGTTAACGAAAACGTTATTATTTTGAATATAACGTAAACATACAGTAGTTTTTTTAGATTTGAGTGGTAATATTTGATACAGGGGTGTGTATTGTTGTGGTTTACGGTGTCCATGCCAGTAAAAAAGTTATATTGTTAATAAAATTCTCAATTTTTCGTCATTTTACCCTATTTTTGCAACTTTTTGGGGTCAACCTTAATGTATGATAAATTTTAACCACATAATCCAGAAAATGAACATTTTAACAATTCTGTTCACTATCCCGACACAATACATAATATGAAATATTTTATGTAAGTTATTTGCTTCATTCTTTGATTCCATTAAGTCTTGATTTCCCCTACCCCCTATCAAAACACCCACAGCTTTTCTGATCGAAAATCATGCTTTTTCATCTGATGAAAAAAAATGTTCTGAAATAGCTTAATTAAAATAACTGTTATGTTCATGGTGATGTTAAGGACAGTGACTATCACTTAGTTATTTTATGCTCCCTGGTTTATATTGTGAATAGTTTAAATTATGTTTAATATGCCACCCCTTTTTACACAAATATCATAGAGAATACGGCAAGCTGTGGCACCCTGACTTAGAAATTGTAATATAAACCAGTCAAAACAGAAGTTGTAGAAGTTCTTTTATACTGTGCAAACTGATATCAAAATGGGTTTTAATTGTGTTGATTTTTGAGATTGTGTTTTTATTCATTATGAAGTTATAAGGAATATTACAATGTCTTCGAACTTTCTTAACACCCTGTACATGTAGCTATGTTGCTTGCAAAATGTGCAGCTTTCAAATGAAACATTTTTCAGCAAAATCTGTTTGAGAATTCTTTGCAAATTCCTCCAATTTCATACATAATAGGAGGAAGGGGTAATTTTTGAGATTTAAAATAAAAGTCTTCAATGTATGGCATGTATTTGAATAGTTTATCAGTACTTCTGCTGCTTTCTGTGTATTTTATACTTTTTTCTGAGAATATCATCATTTGATGTTTAACATTGCTGAAATACTAGTAAACAAAAACTGAAAACAAGTATAAACTTTTTTTAAAAAAAGGATCACCACTTACACCTGATGTCAGTGGAAGAAACCAGGTTTGTGTCAATCAGAAAGACGTCAATGTCGGACAGTAAAAGTAAAAAAAAATGTTTCCGGTAACATGCCAGATTTTTTTTTTTTTTTTTTTTGAGGGAAGCCTAATTACCATGTAAAATACCTGAACATAGATATACAGTTTAATCAGAATTAAACTGTTTTCTCCTCCAGTGCACATGCACAGCTTCTTAGTTAAAACTTCAATTCAACATTTTTTATTTGGATGAAGCTTCCACTTGGCCCACATGATACTTCAGCAAACACTTAAGGTACAGGTGATAATGCATTACTGTTTCAAAGCACTCAATCTTTGCATTGTGAATCTGCAATTGTGCCTGTAAGCGTACATAGTGATTCTGCAAATGGCAATATTTTACTGATTGTTTCCACTTGGTTTTCTTTGCTTAAATTGCATGCCATCTCAATGACTTTGAAGTTCGTCGACCAACATTTCCCCACCCACCTCGAATGACTCGGTGGAGGGGCTTAAATCAATTTTACACTGAAATTGTGCAATTGTTTTTGAGATGGTAAGTGGGTTTTCCTTGAAAGTGTGAAACTTTTTGAACACATCATTAGTGTTGATTGACCGTCTAATGATGACATTAGTTTTTTTTCACTGCCGTGCTAGCATTTTTTTATGCGAAGTGCGAGAATTTGTTGGCCACTGCCACTGGAGGCCGCCATTTTATCAGTACTGCACATGCGCATGTATTGATCGTATAATCGACGGTACGCTAACTGTGATATTCTACGGAAACATTCTTTTTTTTTTTTTTTTTTTTTTTTGGGGGGGGGGGTGCCTTAAAGCAGAAATCAATGGTAACATTAGGTAAAAACATGTTTTGTAAAAAATATTCTCAGATTATCATTAATTTTCAAAACAGTTGTATCAAAAATAAGTAAACGACCAAGGTTAACAAATTTATCAAAGCACAATTTTGTGTGTAAGGCGTAAAATAAAAATAGCCTTGTTTCCGCTAACATGCCGAAGACAGGGTAGAGTCGGAAAATCTTTTTATTTTTTGTGTATTTTTTTCTTTCTTGAAAATGGGTAAAAAGGTAGAAAAGTGCTAAAATTAATCATAAGTACTCGAAACAAACATGTGATAAAGTTTAAAACCAGTAGGAAGCTGAATGCGAGTTGACCTAGTATTGTTGAAATTATAGCAGTTTTTAAATCATTGTCTGTTTTCCATTTCAAATGTTGAGGGTCGGTCTGCATAAAAATATTTTTATTTTATTTCTATTGGCAATAAAAACTGCAGGGTCGGCACAGAAACTCAGAGTCGGTCGGGTTAGCGGAAACACAGCTATTTTTTGTTTACGCCTAATGCTTCATTTTTCGAAATTTTGCACATGTCTATGCATATTTCAAAACTCAATGGAGGTTACAAACCTCAATCGAGGTATAGGTAACCTCAATCCTGACTTGCATCAGACCTGATAGTGATGCCCTGAAAAATTCATTTTTCCCAAGAACTATTCAGGTTTGGAATAGTATCCCTTCTCGAGTGGTCTCATCCAAGACCATTTCAGGAATTTAAGGTTTCTATTTAAAACATAGGCCCATATCGAGGCAGTCGTTTTAGTGTAAATAGTTTAAATGGTCAACCCCAAAGCTATTTTTCCCAAAACTAAATTCTAAATTTAGCCAACCACCCCACACCTGAGGTGATGATCAGAAATTTTGTTGTTTTTTTTTGTATTGAGGCTTAACGTCCCAGTCAACAATTTTTCAGTCAAGTCGGGACGGAGCCAACTCTTCCTGGGTTTAACCAGTACTGTAGGGAGTTGATGTGTCTTGCTCAAGGACACAACATGGTGACGCCTGTGGGGATCGAACTCAGGACCTCTCGATTCGGAGTACGACACTCTACCACTACGCCACCGCACTCCCTGTAGATCAGAAATTGATCAACTCAGAAGATAGGTAGCTTTTTCACCTGCACCCAACTTCTCTGGAAGTCATCAAGCCTGGTGCCGCCAACAGAACAGTGCCCAAGAGTGTGAAAGATGAAAAACAGACAGAATTTTTTTTTTTATAAAACAAATGGTTATATAATACACAGTATGCGTGTCGATTATTTCCTGTGGGGTCCTGTTGGTTAGAATCTCCAAGACTACCAGACAGCAAGCGTCCAGACCCAGACGGCTAGATTCCTGGTCTAAATTTAAGGTCCGGGACTGGATGGCTAGAAACTGCCTTTTGAAAAGCTTAAATACTTGTATACTTCACAAGAAATGAAGCATTACAGTGACATTTGGTAAATATACTACCTACTGTAGTGACCAAAAATTCATGAAATGCCCCGCAATTCTATTTCCAAGTATTCAACAGTCTGACAATCAAATAGAAAGAGTGATACAAACCTTGAGTCATTTCTTTCTTTGTAAACATGGATCACAGTGGATTTTGATACTCTACGGTACCAACTTCGAATACCGGTAGGTTTAACAAAGAAAAACTAAATATTAAATATAGCAAGATATTCAACATCTGGCAAACATGTAAGTCCTATGCTATTCAAAACTGGACTTTACCAGTGGAATTTCCTTGGTCAAGTTATTCAACTGAAAGTAGGTCAGCTTGTACAGACACCTGTTGCAAAATAAAAATCATTAATAACAAAAATTAAGCAAATAAATCCTTCTCTCCAACCTCTGATATGACAAATTTAAACTGATATCCACTAACTAATAAAACAAAAACAAAATATTTCCAATTGATTCAAGTAAGTAAAATTAATGGCCGACAGGTCCTTCTAAGCTGTGGAGGCAAATAGAGGCCCCATATAGGGAAAACAAATTGAATTTGAAAACAGACAGAACAATGCAAAGCTGATAAAATCCAAATAAATAATCAAAACACCGATAAACATAACATCAACGAGAAGAAGAAAAATTCTCAAACACATACATGGAACCATCTGGCAAAACAACATGCTAATAAAGCAAATTCCAAACAATTTCCAGAGGAGCTAAATTTAGGCAATTTCATGAACCCCATATTGAGCCTTTTTTCCTGAAACCAAATGGACTATTTATTAATATTTTCCTAAACATTGTTTATCAATTCACTGATATGATAATTTCTTATCAATTAATTAATATTTTATTAATTATTCCGCCCAGATAAAAATATCATTATAAGTTTCATGGATCGTGGTTTCCGACTCTATTCTTTATTTCTGATTTAGTGCGTTTGAATATTGTTTCGTTAAATTGTCTGACATTTTTCTAGACTGCTACATAACACTGACAAAGATGCCTTTTAGACGGTCTATAGAAGGCTGTCAGGACGATGATCGTCAGTCCTGTATGATGTAGTCTTATTATTTGGGTATATTTTACGGGTATATAGTTTAGAATTTAACTTGAATAGATGAACAAACAATAACTAAATCTCAAGTGACACATTTCCTTCTCAAATTTAGGAAAGGATCAAGTATCCGAACATGAAGTCACCATACTATAGTGTATTTAAGATAGAAAATTTCTCATCACAAAGACCCAGGACAAACAGTTTATCAGAAGCGCTATCATCGTGATCATGAGGCAGTATCTGGGGCAAATGCTTGTGCTGGGCATTACGTCAAAGGTATATTTTATTGTATTTTTCTTGGTGATGATTATTGTGCAGTACTGCCACTGTATTAGATGGCTTCAAATATGTAATATACATTGGATGGTTTGTTTTTGTTCTATGTATACAGAAAGTTTCTGCTGACACACGAATATGTTTTAAATCAAAACTTTAAAATTGAATCTAAGTCTGAGCTTATTGGTGACACGCCAAATGACAATATTTCACCAGGGGATTCGGATGGGGGAGACATTAGTCCCTAGAACGCATCTGTAGCCTTTATATATGTCGGATTCGCAACCGCAGATCAAGGTATTTGTAAAAATGTTAATCAGTGCGTATTTCCATTAAAGCGGAAACACGCCTATTATATATGCTACAGTCTTTAGTTTTAAAAATTGAAAATTTTCAGTAGATCTGTTTTTATATATTTTTCTTATTTTTGCTCAAAACATAGATTGTGGGTACACGCTAGAGCCTCGGCGAGGCGGTTCTAACGAGTACCCGCAATCTTTGTTTTGGAGCAAAAATAAGAAAAATATATTCCTGGGGCCAGTTTCATCAAAAAAAGTTCCTAGGACAAATCTTAAAAGTGTCCCAGGACATTTTCTGAGACATGTGTAAGTCGGTTTCATCAACACGTCCTTAAAGTGTCCTACGCCTTAAATCTGCGTTTCATCAAAAGTGTCCTACTTTAACTATGCTGTTCTGTTGGGCCCCATAAATATCATGTGCTTGATCACGTGCGATCTTATTTTAGCTGTGTAATGGGACTGTAATAGCCATAAAAGTTTTAGCTTTTTCAAAAGTTTTAATCACTCGTCTAAATTGCGATGAAAAAGACCTGGTATAAAGAAGAATATTTTGTAAATTTTAAACAACCATAAAATTGTTAAATAATTTTCTGTTAATAGCAGTCACACTTTAGCGTAAACGAAGACAAACACACACCGGACGTGTTGACAAAGTGCAAAATTCATCAAACGTCACGTCGGAGACACGTTAAAATGCGTGACAGGCTCGTCATGTATGCTTGGTAATCGTTGTTGTACATCGTTATACGTCGGTGCGCGTTCCGAGCGCATTTGGGTTCAAGACTGGGCTCGGCGCGTCGCGAATAAGTTCAACACGCGTTACGTGTGCGCTGAATGCAGGCACGTCAATGTATGCAACATGGGCGTTCCAATTTTACGAGGCATTGGTTTGGGCGCTTGCCGAACGCTTTGAACAGCAATGTGCCCTAAGCGGGTACGAAACGTGCAATAAATTTTTGAGACGCTCATGTGACGTTTGTTCAATGCGTCTGGTGCGTCCACAATTGTCAGCGTGCCTGAGTCGCATGCGACTGTGTGACTAATTGAAGTTTAAGAAGCAAATTAATATTTATACGTCCAAAATCTGCAGCGCAAGACGAGCGTTTATCTTACCCTCTAATGTGTGACTGCTCTTTATGTCGCATATTCTGATGTATATAGAAACCAATTATTTGCCTACGTAGAAGAGTTATGTCCGAGATTCAAAGAATTAAACGTTTTTGAGAAATTCAATTATCTTTTTAATTCCGATGGCCCAATCAAGATTCTTTTATAAGGCAAATACGACAGATTTTAATGATAGTAACGTTTAATATATGTACTCGTCAGTAACGTTTAATATATGTACTCGTCTCTCTTTCTATTTATAGCTTTCTCATCTCTTCTCTTTCTTTCTTTCTTTCTTTCTTTCTTTCTTTCTTTCTCTCTCTCTCTCTCTCTCTCTCTCTCTCTCTCTCTCTCTCTCTCTCTGTTGATAATCTGTTAAATATTGTTAATGTCTCATGTATGTATTTGAGATTCAACAATAAAATTATTGTATTGTATTGTATTGTATTGTATTGCCTATCTGATTTTTTTTTTTTTTTTTTTTTTTTTTTTTTTTTTGTGTGTGTGTGTGTGTGTGTGTGTGTGTGTGTGTGTGTGTGTGTTTGTGTGTGTGTGTGTTTTACGAAAACACGCTCATATGTGATCTTTTGGGGGTACGATGTCGACGTCACAAATCATGATTGAATGTGACATTAAATCGCACGCAACAATAATTGGATTTTTGTCCATTCAAAAAGTAGTTTTAAAAGAAACCTTTAAGAATCAAATTCTACCATGTAGTCCATATTTGTATGAGGACAATATCATGAATCTTTAACTCAGTGTAACATACGTTTATTTTCCATGCTTTTTATCACTTAAGGGGAAAACACTAGAAGCAAACTGAGGACGTTGCATTTGTCAATTTCGCATTTACATGTATCTAAAGTGCTGTTTCAATATCCGTTTAAAAATGAAAAAAAAAAATGTTGAAATCTGAATTTCCGACTTTTGATTTCACAAGACCAAAAATGTCAGATATTGTCACATATATAACAAACTGTTGATAACGTACAAAAAATGTGCAAACAGCAGAATATTTAACACCAGACTATTTATAAAACAAATAAAACAACAACCAAATGATCGCCTTGGAAGGGTCGGTGATATAAAATAACTCCAGCGTTCGATGTTTATTGTGGATATTTTGAACTTAATTTACTTGTCGTGCTCGATGAGCAACATCGTCTATGTGCTAAGTTGCATTATACCCATAATGCCAGTCGACAAAGATGCAACATGTATCACATTGGCGGAGGGGTTGGGGGATGGGTGCCCGAGTACGGCTCAAGTGAACCTCTTTTTGACCAAATTATGTCGTTTTCATTGAAAAAAAAAATATGACACAATTTAAGCGATAACGTATGAAAAGGAACCCTACCGCTCAATTTGAAATTCTTGATGCAAACGTCAATTTAATTAATTAAATGTATGATTTCCGCAGTTTAATTGAGGATATTTGATATTTACAGACTTCGTTTCTTATAGCATTTACTCTTGATAGGTTGTCGTGGTGACTTACAAGGGTACATTTTCGAATAAAAAAATATTCAAGAAAATTCTTAAATTTGTTTTGGGACAAAGCAGTATTTGGCACTGTACGTATTCGTGTCTGACAAAAAGCAATTTTTGCATTTTAATTCTAGTTGGGTTTGAAACGTGGTTGCTTTCTTAACGTTCAAGTTGTTTAAGCGTCGACTGGATGCGTTTTCGATATTTCTGACACAGTCAACTTAATAGAATTCTTTTAGTGAAGTTTTAGCGTTGAAATATATTCCAATTTCAAAATATCGATATAAAAATGTTTAAGATCGACGATCCTTCAAGCTGATGAGGATCCATTGTATTTTTATATAATATGAATAGAGGGTTTCCAATTCAGGGTTGGGTTAATTCTGTCCTTCTATCTGTGCATCCATTCATCTGTGAGTGTTTTCCGACGTCGGTGCCAACTCTCAAAGATAAACTGAGCATGTACATAATCATCGGCCTCCAATTAACGTCTCTTTAAAAGCAGCAGCGAGGGGTAGTTTACCTAACTATACATAATGACATGAAGTTTGACGGCTTCGTGCCATGGTAGATTTGTCATGACAAACGAGCGTCCTTCTCAAAACAAATACGTTACTTACATTAACTTCTGCATGTACTACACGGGTAGGTCAGCATCTTCTTCAGCCTCCAATACCAATTGAAAGGCAGTAGCCATTTCTAGCACAACAGTCTTTCGGATGAGACTTTAAACCGAGCTCACGTCTCCATATGATCTTAGCTGTTGAGTGGGATGATAAACACCAAATCAACCAATTTCTAGTACATGTACAGAATTTAGGACAAAAATTTTCAGATAGGACGCCGAAATAGTTGTCCTACGTTTAAGACAAGATCTGAGAACTTCCTAAATTTCTGGAGTTTAATGAAACACGACTTTTGTCTTAAAAACGTCCTGGGACATTTTTAAGGACAAAATCTTGTCTTAAACACTTTGATGAAACTGGCCCCTGGTCTCTATATTCTTACTTTAGACCCCCCAAACCGCAGTGTGTTTTTACTATATATATATAAGTGGGGTTTAAGGGGGTAAACATTTCACATACATGTACATCTTTTCCTGATGATTTTCGACAGCTCGTGTTTGGTCAGTCACTATCCAGTCTAATGGATTACTATGGTGGCGGATTCCCAGATTATGGAACCGGAGGATTTCCTTATATGGGCGGGCTCGACACTCAACAAGATAACCCAGCAGCCATCCGCCAAAAGATGGTACAGAATGCAAAAGGACAGATTGGGTCGGACAGATATACGAAGAGTAGTAGATACAGAATTGGCAAGAACAAAGATAAATGCCACATCTTTGTGTTTGATGTCATCCAGGAAAGCGACGGCGTAGCACCTCAAAGGTACACACACTTTATTTCTGCAACAATGTGTGTTTGACTGTAAATATTACTGCAGATTTCTGTCACTCCGCAGTATCAACCCGAGACTCCATTATCAAGCCCGAGAGCTTTAGCTCGAGGGCTGATAATGGTCGAGGGTTGATACGAAGGGCGATGACCAAAATGCCCATGTTATAATCTGTTTATCACATCTTCTTAATCCTCTATTCCAAAGGTTTGTTAGAAATGCGAAAAACGTTTATTTCCTGTTCTGCGTTGAAAAAGAAAATGGCACCATAAAAATGACGTTACAATGACGTAACGTCATTGAACTTGACGTCACATAAAACGTGGCGCGACAACGTCGCCTGCGGGCATTATAACCTCTCCGTTCAAAATGCATGATTTCCGGTTATCAGCCCGCCCATACTGATAACCAGAGGGCGGGAAACACATTATCACATATGCAAACTTGAGGTTATCGCTGGAAATATAAGTCTAAGTATGTGATAATATGATTTCTACCTTCAATCAATTTATAAATAGGCATGTGCGTGAGAAAACCAACAATTTGGGTTCCGACCAGGTTCGACACAGATCGAGCTGTACAAGCACTGAAGATGGCTAGAGATTGCTTTTGGATTTAGAAAGTAGAGGAATTGTACTACCCGTGTAGCGACAACAAAGGCGCTGGTCAGTCTGATCTGCGCCTTTGTTTTCGCATATGCTGATTGTTTGTTTTCTCATGCAGCGGCTCAAATGTTGTCCATGATCACTATAACTGTTGTCTGTGTTGAGTACCAACAATTCCCAGCGGGCTCATGACGTCATGTCGACGTCGCATCGACGTCATGACGTCGCATCGACGTCGGCATGACGTCATTGTGACGTCATTGTGACGTCACATCGACGTCGACATGACGTCATTATGACGTCATGTGCATGCTGGGTTCCCTGTCTCAAAGCTCGGCTTCCTCTCTTATTTCTAGGTTTCCGGCGTTCCCCACCCGTGGGACACCCATCACCGCGAAGCAGTGGCGACGGACAAACACAATGTTTATAAGGCTAACAAACCATTTCAAACTCTGTCCGGCCTGGGCGAACGCTGGTGACATCATTGCTTGCGACGATCACGTGGCAGTCGTGACGGGAACCAGGTCTTCTGTGTTGGCAGATCCTGATGCAAGTCCCAGCGGCCTGATAGCAGAGTCTGATTTCGGGTTCAGGGAAGGGCAAAAATGCACCTGTTGGCGTTATGTTTAAATTCAGTCAATTTCAATCAACACCAATGTCTTCTTCCTCATGAGCATTAAAATTGAGCCGCCTCGTGGGAAAACCAACAATGTGGTTCCCGAACAGGTCCGACACAAACCGGCCTGTACAAGCACAGAAGAATGCTAGAGACTGGTAATTTTGGATTTAGAAAGTAGAGGAATTGTACTATCCGTTTAGCAAAAACAAAGGCGCTGATCAGCTTCGCAGTTACTGCGAAGCTGATCTGCGCCTTTGTTTTCGCAAATGCAGTTTGTTGGTTTTCTCATGAGGTGGCTCAAATGTTCATAAAACGACTTTGTTAGCTTGACGCCTATGTTTCCACTCAACTTTATACAAGAAACATTTAGACACAACTTTTAAATACGATATGTTCAACCAAAGTAAAATGCACCATCTTTAAGTCTTTATGCGAGACGATTTGATAACTAATGAGACAGAATTTTACAAGTCTGAGCAAAATAAATTTATTTGAAATCCACCGGTTTACAGTGTTTATCTCTTATACATTTCTTTATTTTATACTTTACAGTGAAAACCAATGTATATCAAAACTTGATAAAATTGGTATTTTCATTGATATGAAATTTCACTGATATCAAATCTCACTGATATCAAAAGTCACTAGTGACTGATATCAGCCTTTATTATATAGCTATAAATATTAAATGATTAAAACGTAGGGATAAAAGCCGAGTAACAAGTGTGCAGATATCAGACGATATCTGCACACTTACTTGATATTGCACACTTTGTTAAATGCGAAAAGTTCATTTTATGATACATTGCCAAATTCTTGACTCGACGGTCATCGTGCAAAATTGTGAAATTGGAACGTCAACTCTTATGGAAAATGACGTCATACTGGGCCGAAACGTCAGCTGAAGTTTGTCACTTTCAGATTTAAGTAATTTTAGCCGAAAAAAGTAAACAAAATGTCAGCAATATTGATTCAATTGCAAAATTTGCTCCCGAAATGTAACAGTGCAAAAATGATATCATTTGATATTGCACTAGTGCAAAAATTGTATCACTTATAAATATTATCTTCGTGTAGATATTTCAATTTTGAAAGGCTAACTCTCAACAAAACATCAAATATGAGAAGCAGATATTTATAGCTATATAATAAAAGGGTTATCACACTGATATCAGTGAATATTATCCCTCGTTGGGATATCTACGGACGCGTCCTTCGATATCCCAACTCGGGACAATATTCACCGATATCAGTGCAATAACCCTATAATATCTTCACTGTAGATTTTGGATTACTTCTAACTTTTCCATTTACTTGACGCCATTAAATGTGTCTCACTTCAGAAATTCAAACGCCTAAAACTCCGTTATTTATGAACGAAAACATAAAGTGTGGGCATTCGTTTTCTTAGTTAGAACGTAAGGAACAATGTGGTACCAAAATTATTTGTGTTTTCAAAAATTTTTGGTTTTTGCATTTTTACCGCCTGCTGCCTTGTAAATTGGAAAATGTCCGTGTATTGTATAAAATGTATAAAATAAAAAGAATATTTGCTTTTTTTTTCGGTGGATACCAAATATATTTTCACCTCGTGAGCTGAAAACATAAAAATTTTCAATCGTGCTGCGCACTCGTGAAAATTCTGATGTTTTCAACTCACTCGGTGAAATATATTTGGTATTCACCTCAAAAAAGCAAATAACTTCTATATAGCACATGTAATGCTTTGAGACAAATACGAGGTTGAGCAATCTGGTGTTCTTTTCATTTCATGGACCTTGCCGGCTGACTTACATGTATCATGTATGTATTTTCATGAAATCGTTGATAACACTGCTTTCCTATGATACATATTAGGTAGAAAAATGTCTAAAACGAAAAGATACCGCTACTAATTTCTACAAAATGTTATAACATGAGATCAACCGGTATGGTCAAACTATTCACATAATACCGATCATAATTATCACAGACTAGAAAATAATACTGAAAGTCTCCAAAAATGCGTTATATATAGTGTGCGTTCACATTTCTTTCCAGAGGCAGCTTCACCGCCCATATCGCACGCACATGGGTGCTAATGCCACAAGCGCGCGAAAAGCCACGTGGTGCACCAGGTTTATTCTAGACCTAGACTAGTCGCGCTTCTGAATCATCTTTTGTGTCCTTTGAATTCTCGAACTACTTTAGCCAGCGATTCCATTGATTCTCCGATTCCACTTCCTGTTATGGCGCATGCGCCCTGTACTACCCACTGGCGGCTTGTGATTTCAGTCAGATTCAATCTTTTTGTAATTTCTTTCACTCCAAGCGCACCTGAAATAATACTAATAATGAAAATATCAGCCCGGCTGTTTTTTATTTATTTTAGAAGGTACCTTAAGGTTAAAAATCTCAATCATATGTTGTGTTTTTTTATTGGGAGTGGGAGTGGGAGTGGAGGGGGAGGAAATACCAGTAGCCTATCAGAAGTAAATGAATGTTGCTCAAGGAAGGTTTCAAAGCCAGGATGGTTCGATTCGGAGCCGCACAGTTTAAACTACTGCGCTCCATAATAGCAACTGTTAAGCTACAGTCACACTGTCACGTTTCGAGGCCTACGTTTTACTACGTTTCCAAGTCCCACGTTTTGCTCTAAATTTGTCCGGTTTTGCAGGATGTTAGGTTTCAGTACGTTTATAGCTACGTTTTGCGACGTTTTACTCCGTATCGCTACGTATTGCCCGGTTATCCAACGGCTTAGGGCCACAGTTTCACTAGGGATTGGTACGTTTAGCTACGTATTTACTACGTGCCGATACGTTTTCCTACGATTTAGTAGGTTTTATCAGGTTATTACTACGTAGCGTCCGGATAGTTCACTTGTACCCGTGACGTATTTATTGGAATTATCACACCAAAATCAATTAGTTGCATGATGACCACCAAGAGAGGATCCAAGAAAAGCTCCAGGGGTGGCAAATCTGCGCGTGCACCGGGGCTGTTAAGTGCACTGCAAGATGACACAGAAGAGGTAACCTTTTTTAGCTCGCCTGCACGAAGTGCACAGAGCTATTGTTGTCACCTCGGTCGTCCGCGTTTACGTGTACGTCCGCGTCACACTTTCGGTTAAAGTTTTTAGAAGTCTATATCTCTTGAAGTTTTATGCAGTACCATCATGACCCATCCTGGGTGACCTTGAGGTCAAGGTCACAGACTTAGAAATTTTATGTTAAAGTTTTTCATTAAAGTTTTTAGAAGTCTATATCTCTTGAACATGTTGATGGATCAAGTAGATACTTTGCATGTTGGTAGATATTGGTCTGAAGTTTTATGCAGTACCATCGTGGTCCACCCTGGGTGACCTTGAGATCAAGGTCACGGAATTTTATGTTGAAGTTTTTCGTTAAAGTTGTTAGAAGTCTATATCTCTTGAACATGTTGATGGATCAAGTTGATACTTTGCATGTTTGTAGATATTGATCTGAAATTTTATGCTTTTACGACCCACCTGAGCGACCTTGAGGTCAAGGTCATGGGTCATAGATTTTGATAAATTTAGTGGCAAAGCACAAGTCAGGCGAGCTACGCTGTCCTGCGACAGCTCTTATTCTCTATATTTTGTGACTCGATTTATTGCATCTTTTAATAAACAAACAAACAAAAAAAAAACAAAAAACATCACGACCAAATTGTACACATTTAGTGCATATTACAATTTGTTTCGAAATTGAATTGCACCCAATTCTTAATCCCATGCGTACTGGTTATGAACGAGCGTTGGATGATCGTATTCTTAGGAAATTTAATCGTATGCTTTTGTGTCCTTCTTAAGACGTATGAAATATATTCTTATAAACACCATGATTCCATATCATATAAAATGTTTGGGAAATCAGCATTAACCTCTATTACGACCCGTATGCGTAACCAAACGTAGTAATACTTAGTTAAATCGTAGTAGAGCGTGTCAATACGAAGTGATACCCAGTAATACCTGCTGAAACCTACTGAAACCTATCAAAACGTAGGGAAACACGTAGCAAGTCGTAGTAAAACGTATTGAAACGTAGTCCCTGCGTATTGATACGTAGAGTTCCACCGGGTTGTAATTTACGTTTTAGTACGTATTTGTTACGTATGTACTACGTTTTACTACGATTCGACTACGCTTTGCTACGTTTTACTACGCTTTACTAGGTATAAGCTACGTAAATCAGAGTGCCACGTTCGAACTGTTTTTTTAGTTCAAACGTGGCATGGGCCAGGTATATAGCCGTATATAGCCGTATGTAATACGTTCCACTAGGTTGTAATACGTTTTACTACGTATATTGCCGTATTGCTACGTTTCAGAAACGTAGTAAAACGTAGGCATCGAAACGTGACAGTGTGACTGTAGCTTTATGTCCCATCGCACCACTCATTCATTCGAGATCACATGATGCGTAGCTTCTATAAATAGCACAGCTATTCGATACAATGTATCATATAAGTACAATCTCTGACATATTGGAGTCGACTCTTTACCTCAGTGGTTAGAGCATTAGATTTCTACCCCGGTGGTCCGGGTTCGAATCCCATCTGGGACGTGGTATTTTTTTTTTTTTTTTTCAAACTATGCATCATTTCTTAGTAACGAATTTTCATATTCGTAAGACAACCAGCTTTGTTAATTGATGCGTGAGCTGATATCATATCGGGATAGTCTGTTGTTCAACACTGGCGCATTGTCCATATGCCAATACGCAGTGCATAGTCGTTCGCCAGTTACTAAAAACCCTTCATTTGCGATCAGCGCAAAAGATTATCAGAAAGGTATGTATGAACAAGTCTTCATGAACGAATCAGACGCAAGGTTCGCTTCAAATCGGGCGTCGGGATTGCATGTGCGCATATGAGTCGCATTAGTGGTACCGACCTAGCTACCATAATCGTGACTTTTAATTAAGCGTTACTTTAAAGAATACTATACTTCATTTTGAACAAACGAAAAATATCCACAATACAAGCATTTTGACACCAAATTTATAAAATTCGGTTTGGTGGTTTTGAAGAAATGGCAATTTTAAAATTTAACAATATGGTGCCGCCAATTTTAGCTAGTCACATGACCAAAAAGGGGAAAAATGCTTTATATTTACAATAGTGTGCTTAGTTTTACATTTGCAAAGAGATCAGTATTATTCTATTAAGTATTATTGAGTGAATGAAAAGTATTTCGAGAACTTTCGAACTACAATTTACATGGAAATGGCAGACATTTATAATTCCATAATCGTGTTAGTGTGAGGGAGTGACGTCATACCCTTACAGTCTCGTTCTGGATTTGGGCTATCAAAATTTTCAAACCGCTATAATTTTCTGATAATGTATCTTGATTGATTTTCATATAATTTCTTGCAAACTTTTTAACTACCTAACGGCTTTTATAAAACGCACATATACTAGTTTGTGAGCCTTTTTAAATGGCCGACACAAACCTCGTTGCCGACCTTGTCACAGCTGGTCGTTGGTTAGCTCTGTACCTTGAGCGCCTTTGTTACATACATGTACGTACCAGGAAGATCCTGTTTGTTAGCCACTACGACTACCGGAGCTCCCCGTAGCTCCTGTGAGGAGATAAGCCTGTGCAGCTCCTCTCTCGCCTCCTGTATCCGCTCTCGGTCTGCGCTGTCAACCACAAAGATGACACCTGAAACACATCACGCAAACATCTCCATAACGCTTCTCTGGTCATAAGGCAGCCATCCGTATATATTAACTTGCCTCTGATAATGTTTTTTTTTTTTGCAGAAAAGTTTTGTATGGAGGACGATAGACAGTGTTTTGATGTCAAAATCTCAGGACAGCCTTAGCTTGTCCTAATAGGACCTGAAAAAAAAATTTGAAAATCGGTCAAGTGATAAATTTTTAACGGTCAAAATGAATTTTGAATAGGGATTTTGCAATGACAAGGGATGTAATCGATGATCGCAAAAGCTGATACTTTTCGAAATTTTTACTTGATCATGAAGATTTAGCCTCAAGTTATATGTGTCATTTAAAATGATTTCGAACAATCCTTTTAAAATACGAAGGATTTACGTTTTGGCGGGAAAATATTTACCTCCCTTACATGAGATTTTTGTACAGAAAATCACTATTCAAAATGTTTTTGACCATAACTTTTTTATTTGTCAACCGATTTTCAAATTTTTTGCTGCACATTTTGCGACAAACTAAATGCTCAATTGTGCCAGGAAAATATTTTGGATAAATTCAAACAGTTGCAAAATATCTGCGAAAAAAACATCATCACACACTAGGAAATACACAGGTATTTCCGAGGTTGGTCATCGGATGTCATGACATACCCAATGTTAGGTAGCAGCCCCATTTAATGGAGGTAACGTCCCGAGACATATCCAGAGCCGTTGATTGGGACATCGAATCAACAAATCAGACATATATTAGTGATCGTCAACATTCGAAACAGGAGGTCGCCTGTTCAATTTTGTCACTGAATCGTTCGTAATAAGGAAGAAGATCATCAACTTCCTGGATACATATTTCATAAGGAAGTTTAATCACAACTATGGATTTTGATTAAAATGTTGGTTGCTATGAGTCGTTCAAGCTTGACAAGATGAAATTTGTCTTGTGGTTTAACGTCACATTCAATGTTTCGCTCTGTAATATCGGGACGCGGGCGTTTTGTGATATTAGACAGCGCAATGAGGAGCTAATATTTCTGGCTCAATGACATAACTATTTTCTCGACCCGCAGTCCGAAACCAATATCGACTTGGCCATCTCGCGGCCTAAGCATCAGGAAAACATGTCCATGTAATACCCCCATTCCACTGGACGGCGTTTCCACTACGTTCATGGCGTTCTTAAAACACTTGTGAAACGCCGTGGAAGCGCCGTCATGTGAAAACAAAATAGGATTCCAACGCTTTTACTACGCTTCTAGTACGCTTTGACTACGTTCTCGCTACGCTAGCGACGTTCTTGTTGCGCTACTACAGCGCTTCTACGGCGCTTTAGCAATCCCCAAGCCGCATCAGCTACGCTTCCACGACGTCAAGGGATTTCTGTCTACGCTTTGACTACGCTTTGCCTACGCTTACTACGTTCCTGCAGCGTCCTTTCTACGTTTAGAGCTCAGGAACCGCGTTTCTGTTGCGTTTTGTCCATGAAAACTCAACAAGTTAAGATCTTTTTCAGCATTTGACAACTAGTCTTCAAAGAAAATGAACCGTATGGTGCCAGTATGGTTAAATTGTCGGAGGCTGGGTGGCAGTACTAGTAACGTTTGCTTTTCTTCCCTTTCGAGGTGGCATTTTCTTTTATGTGGATTGCTTAAATTAACATTTAACAATGAAGACAATGCTAAAACAGGTGACGTATTTATACCCTGGTTGGCACGTGCATGCTGTAAATCGCCATGAACGTAGCTCAAACGCCAAGAGCGCAGTAGAAGCGTAGTGGTAACGCAGTCAAGACGCCAAGAGCGTACAGAAAGCGTAGTGGTAACGTAGTCAAAACGCCAAGAACGTACTGGAAGCGTAGAAGAAGCGCGTTGGTTGATATTGGTAATTTGGTCGAATCGTAGTGAAAGCGTGAGTAGCGTGGCAAGGACGTACATAGCGTAGGAGAAGCGTACTAGGATCGCGGACAAATATCGCTACGCTTTTACTGCGATGCTGCTACGTTTCTTCTACGTTATGCACGTTACGGCTACGATACTGCTACGCTAATGCCGTTCTTACTACGCTTTTACTACGCTTCCACTGCGTTTCGTGTCCACGGCGTTTTCTCTACGTTAAAGTTTTTTAAAAATCTTTGAGCAGGGTCAAAATTTTCAAATTTGTTTGGCGTTCAAGGCGCTACCAGTACGTTTCTACTACGATCAAGGCGTTTCGACTACGCTTCTGGCGCTCTCTCTACGTTTCACGGTATTTTATGTCCATATTTGGAAACGTAGTGGAAACGCCGCCCAGTGGAATGGGGGTATAATGAATACCCCCTTATACCCCACTTTTATATAGCAAAACTGGGGTATGGAGGGGTATACCTATTTTTTCTTATTTTTGCTCCAAAACATAGATTGTGTGTACTCGTTAGAACCGTCGCCGAGGCGGTTCTAACGTGTACCCACAGCAGAAATACATGTAAGAAAAATATCAACGATTTTCTACTGAATATTTTATTTTTTTACATATGAAAAAACAAAAATCTGTGTTTTCGTAATGGAATCTTCATACGGGTACTTACCATCGGTTCCCCTGAGATACATCCTCCAGAGGGCCCTCATTCTCTCCTGCCCTCCCATATCCCACACCGTCATAGTCAGGCCCTTAACAGGGGTCAAGGTCTCCACGTTGAACCCTATAGTAGGGATACTCGGTAATGTCTCGTTCAGTTTGAACTTGTAGAGTATCGTTGTTTTACCTGTAACATGAGGGACTGGGGTTTGTTGTGGTTTGCATTTCGCAAGAATCGTCAGTCTTCGTGGTAGGTTACTGAATAGCTTAACCGGGTCTTCACCCCCATTCAATGCGAGCGTGAACTGAGGTTGTGTTTAAGAGGCCAGCATCGTTAGCTTAAGTTATAGTTGCGAATTCCCAGTGTAGTTTTATACAGACCATTCAGATAATATGCAGTCTCGTTGATGATGGCTGTTTGACCAAACTAAAAAAATTCTAACCCAGAAATATGGAACGCCAAAGCTGTCTGATGGTAAGGAATAAAAACATTTGATTCATCATCGTCATTATATCCTGCTCACATTTGATTATATGTTGTATAGTGTGCATTGTATAATGAGAAAAGTCCATTATATGTTGGATCAGGTTCTTTATATTATGAAAATTTTCATTATATGATGAGTAAACATCTTTATATTATGGTAGACTTACATTATATGATGAGTAAACATCTTTATATTATGGTAGACTTACATTATATGCTGATACAACCTCATTATATTATGTATGTTTCTCATTATATTATGCGCTATTGTCTGTATATGCATCAAGTTCATTATATGGTTCGATAACTGCATTATATGCGCAAACTTCATTATATGCGCAAACTTCATTATATGATGTGACAACTACATTATATGATGTGGGCGATTTTGCGAGAAGAAGAATTACATTGACACCGTTATTGTATACATGCCGGGACTACCGGACATACTGCTGAATCTATCTATCTATCTATCTATCTATCTATCTATCTATCTATCTATCTATCTATCTATCTATCTATCTATCTATAATCATCATGACCATGATCGATCATCACAATCTCCATCATCATCGTCATTATGATATATCATCTACAGTATTGATGATGATGATGATGATCGATATTGAGGATAAAGATGTTTACTCATCATAATAATGAAAATTTTCATAATATAAAGAACCTGGTCCAACATACACTTGGCAAAAATGCCAACGCACTACGAAATTTGGTACACGCTTGTCTCTTAACCATTTACACACACCTACTAGGTTATTTTGCACAGTTTTTCTCTGGGAATCGCGCAAATAAGAAATCATGAAAAAACATGTTTTCTGCACGTGCTCTTTATGGTATGTAGCTTTATTCATTCTGAAACTTGTATTGGAAGCCTGGTTATGTATCGAATGGAAGTCAATAAAAATGGTTCGTCTATTTGTTGAACAAAGGGCTGGAGCGATCGGTTTAGTTGAGGGGGTTACGTCTTTTACACAGTTACGTTTAAAGTCAATGCAATAAGGAAGTCTTTATTTCGCCGTTTTTTCTTTCTTGAACACAACCATTTGGTATTATTCGAGTTTAAGTTTGAAAGGCAACCATTTTATCATATAGTGAAATTCGTTTTCACTTTCAGTCTGTCCGTCCGTCCGCCCGTTCACTCGTACAAAGACTCAGTTATGGCCCATAAACGTATTCTGTAATTTCTGTAAATCCTCAAACCCGTCACTAGTTAGAGCAAGTGTTGGTTGCTGAGTGGGCTAACATTAAAAAAATGTATCCTATCCACGCGACAGCCCTGTTTAGCGGTGGTGCGAGCTAATGGGGGGACACACTAGATATTAATTTGTTGAGATAAATTGAACTGATAGATTCGAAGTTCAGCTTACTTGCACTTTTGGGAAACTTTCTTAAGCAGTGGATTCCAACCTTTGTTAGTGAATTATTTATGAAATTCTCACTATCACACAACAAATTTGTTCTGCAAATCATTTTTATAACATGTACGATTTCCCCTTAACTTACACTACCGTTGTTTTCAATACGTTTTCCAGACTTTTCGAATCATGGGTGTGCTGACTAAAAGATCAATAAATTTCGATAGAAATCACCGATCGCAATGAAATTTCACCACATTATTTCAAAATGATGTATCTTCTCATGCAGCGAATTTGAACATTTTCGGTCGATTCGTGTTTGAAATATTTTTAAAAATCTTACTAGGTGCGTTGGGAATTTGGTTAAGTATATAATGGACTTTTCTCATTATATAATGCACACTATACAACATATTCAAATGTGAGCAGGATATAATGACGATGATGAATCAAATGTTTTTATTCCTTACCATCAGACAGCTTTGGCGTTCCATAGAGAAACCTTGCACAATTCTCTTTCAAAAGGTACATTTTCATGACTTTGTTAAAGATCAAATAATATATATATATGTACGATTAAATTAGAATTAAATTACAATTACCTGCTCCGTCTAGGCCAATCATGGCAATTCTAGCAGGGCACTTGCTGAAAGACGTCAATACCTTTCCCAATTTTGAGGCTATCACACCCATCACAGTTTAACGTTACACTATAAATAGTTCCTGCGACGTTTAATGCAGTACATAAACATGCACATTCAAAGTTTAAGACATACTTGAGGCATAGTTTAATACACTATAATGTCCAGAGTTATATTAGATCATCACTGTATTATTTTTATGACCATTCATATTTTTTCATATTTTGGAAGAAAAATACTCACTATTAACTGTCACATTTTGAAATTATTTAATATTATTCTAAATGCCATTGTAGTGAAATTCACACACCGACAGTTTGTATTTGTACATGTATATATAAGGCGGGGATGTTATAACATGTAATTAGGATGCGCCTCAAAAACCACAAGAATGTTTAGTTTTATTTTAAAGATATATATTGACCCACATTTTCATTGATAAACTTGAAAGAAAATATTTAAAATTCCCAGCTTGTAGTTATTCTTTCTTCCTGTTCACAAGTATGAAGTCGATACACATCCAATTGTGACTCATGCTAGGTAACACGATGGCACTTGACTCCATAAGGGGCAGATAACCGTCACCTGGCTGAAATTGTAGGAGTGTCCATTGTTTACATAACGTTGCCGGTAGATGACCGTTTGTTAGGACATGTTAGGTCACTGCAATAAAGTAAATAATACGGTCATCTTATATTTTAAATATTTTTATTCTTTGTGTGAAAAAAAATGTATAAATAAGTTTCCTTATAAAATATATCTAGCATAGCATAAAACAGTGTCCGACCGGGTATAGTTGAAAATCTGATTAGGCCCATGTTGACGACATTATTATGAAGCATCTTATACCGAATTAGTTCTATGCTTTCGGATATGATGGGAGATGTGCATTTTACATTACGAAAACTTGCCCATGCAATAAACAGAGATTTTTGAGCTTTAGAAATTGGAAAATTTTAGCTGAAAATTTTTGATATTTTTCTTATTTTTGCTCAAAACATAGATTGTGGGGCGGTTCTAACGAGTACCCACAATCTATGTTTTTGGAGCAAAAATAAGAAAAATAGGTATACCCCTGCGTACCCCAGTTTTGCTATATAAATGTGGGGTTCAAGGGGGTATACATTTCACGGACATGTTTTCCTGATGAGCGGCCCACTCTTTATGCTTTGTTTAACTGAAATAGGTTTCTTTAAAAGAAAGTATTAAACATCAAATCATGTCTCCGTTAATGTATATAAATATATCATATCAGAGGTTTTTTGTTTTGTTTTGTTTTTTCTGTGTGAGTACATGTAATTTCGATATAAAGAAAATGAAACGATAAGTAGTAAGTCAATATCATGAATTCAGTTTAGAAAGCAATAAATAAGCAAACTTACCGCTCAGGCAGATACTCCTATAGGGATGTCCGCATCCACGTCAGCGCTTCGTATAATGAGAATAATTTATTTGCAAAACCACACTCTTCCTTGTGAAGAAAATAATTGAATCGACGAAACGAGAAAGCTTAATGAATCCTTAACACAATCTTTTTCCGCCAATTGTCAACCGCAATTTGGCACAAATCTTAGAAGGGAATGTCATTTAAACGGTGGTCTGTATCTAGACATTGATCATATTGTGATTGTATCATCAAGGGGTCAGTGGTTGCTTTATTTATTTGTAACTGTTTCTCGATTTCAATACACAACATGACTCAAATTACAGATTACGGGTTTTTTAAACCCACTGATTTAGAAAGCCCATAGAACTGCAAATGAGCCACCTCGTGGGAAAACAAACAATGTGGTTTCCGAACAGGTCCGACACAAACCGGCCTGTACAAGCGCAGAAAAGAGCTAGAGGCTTGAAATTTCGGATTTAAGTAGAAGAGGAATCGTACTATCCGAGTAGCGAAAACAAAGGCGCTGATCAGCTTCGCGGTTACCACGAAGCTGATCTGCGTCTTTGTTTTCGCCTATGCAGATTGTTGGTTTTCCCATGAGGCGGCTCAAATCTGTCCTAATATAAGGTGAATAAACGCCCAAGTATCGAATGAAATCTTTAGTCATGCAATGTTGTTTAACGATATGTACGTTGGTGTTGAAAAGAAATGGTCAAAATCTTATCCATTTAATCCATTTTACATACTGTTAATTTTAAGTGGATTTAAATTATTATAATTCTTACAATTAATATTTTTCAAATTACGTTGATTTATTCTTTCATATATCGAATATGAGCCGCCGCATGTGAAAACCAACATTTTGCATATTCTGCAGTAACTGCGAAGCTGACCAGCGCCTTTGTGTTCGCTACAGGTATAGTACACCCCCTCTTCTTCTTAAATCCGAAGTTTCAACCTTCTAACTAGCTTCTGTGACTGTACAGCCCGGTTTGTGTCGCACCTGGTCGGAACCCAAATTGTTGGTTTTCTTACGCACAGGCTCATATTTTCTTTAATTCAAATTAAATGCGTCACCTCTGTTAGCGTGAATGTTCTAATTCCCTGTTTCCAAAACATTTGAAAACGTATGTGAATTCTTTAGGAATATTTTAAATAGAAATCACTGTCGAAACAGACCACAAGACCTGGGAAAGGACTATAGGTTCTGATTGTGTACAGAACAATGTAACAACATTGGTCTCTTCTTTTATAATGAAAATATGCCAGTTGCACATGATCTTAAAGCAATTCATTTTAGTTGGTTGGGGCCGTAGCTTCTTGTCTGTTGCTCGGCCCACCGGGGTTCAACCGGTGTTTTTCTTTTGCTCCGGAGTTGGTAAGTTATTCGGCGCCCAGGGATCTCCATCGTCGGGCAGCTTACTCAATCTGTGAGTCCTCGTTTTTGATTCATCTTGATGTTTATCATGATTTATTTGTTTGTTCTTGATGATTTATTGACTATTCACCACGAGGACCGAAGAACACTAAATGCACGAAATAAATGTTTAACAGCCAAACTTCTTCAGCAGGGCTATCGGTATCATAAACTTCGAACAATATTTTCTAAATTTTATCGCAGACACTATGAACTGATTTCCAAATTTAATGTTGGGCTAAAGACTTTTACGTGAGGGCCTTTCACGGCTGGTAATGTCGTTAGGGGCAATCAAATGTTATGCAAACG
Source organism: Rugalucina vietnamica (assembly GCA_964017185.1). NCBI lineage: Eukaryota > Metazoa > Mollusca > Bivalvia > Lucinida > Lucinidae > Rugalucina > Rugalucina vietnamica. The sequence goes on from OZ024872.1 coordinate 67,582,062, forward strand.
GACGCCTTACGGGAGCTTCCGGACATGAGTAACGGGAACAGAACACGAAAAACAACATGTGACATTTGTTTATGTTTACTCAAATTTCTCTGTTCGGAGGTCAATATTCTGAAATCGGGCAATACTATTCCAAGAAGTATTTATTTCTGCATACTTTTTTGCAATCGTGGGAGTGTGAAATGCTGTTGTATCTCTAAAATCCATATTTTCCTGGATGCGAGGTATGTTGTTTGTTCTGTTTTGAGCTGTTACTGGACATGTTTTGGTGCATTGACGGCCAGCTTATGTAGACAAACATATTTTATTGGAGCCTCTCAGTGTAAAATGCCATGTCCAAAGAATCTGCCATAGAAATACTGCTTAAAAACGTTGCTAAAGAAGAGATGGGAAAAAAAGTTATGACTTACGACATGACTACCCCTATCGGACCGGCTACCCCTAACGATCAGAGTGGACTTGCGGAAGGGCTCATGGAAACATCCAAAACCACCCCAAACATTCAGAAGGCACGTGATCGGCTATTAATACAATAGGAGATAAGAAGTATGACAGAACTACTCAAAAATAGCATGAGTACCACGCCAGAATTACTGCTTTAAAAGGCCACCGTCACTTGGGCTCCTAGGACCTCTAGCACCAGAGGTCAGTGTTCTATACCGCGATTCGCTCAGTTACTGGAATAAAATCGCCGATATTTCAGTAAATTTCCGTTTTCGAATTGTTGCTATATTATAAAATAATGCTATATTATAAAATAATCTTTAAATGGGACTTTGCTGCAATAGCAGGAATTCGTCTCGTTAGGTGCAATAGTGCTGATAGGGGCAACCCATGTCGATAGGGGCAACATAAACGAAAAGCTCAGCTTCTACACAGGTAACAACTGAGAATAAATCCTGACAACGTTTGTTTGCAAAACAAAATGGATTAGGACACGATTATATGCAGCAAAAGTGTATTTTAAAGCATTTGTTGTACCGAACACCCTCACTTGCAACCACGAAATCTGATTACACCGAAAACCCACACACATGAGAAAGTGGATCTCAAGTAATCTATTGACGTTTGTGTGTCCGATTCATTCGTTTCGGATGCAGACATAAATACTAAATGGAATGGTATTCTCCTTTTTGTATATATAAAGCTGCAATACTGTGAAAAAATGCAATTTGTGAAAACTCACTTGGCTGTTGACAAATGTCTGATCCCGTAAATCATGTTCGGAAGCTCCCGTGAAGATTCGCTTTGCATAACCTTACGGTTGCCCCTAACGACATTACCAGCCGTGCCTTTCGGAACCAGAATCTTATGGTGGCTTGATTTACAAATTTAAGAAACTTATTGGAAGGAATGATTTTTCTTTTCAATTCAGAAAAAATCATTACGCGTTACAGACGTATAGGATATAACTTAAATGTTATGCGACAGTCTGCATGCTTAGTTTTAACCCAATCACGGTTGATAACTATGCTGCCTTCTTTAATTGCACGCCGGTGGGTCGGGCGTCAGACTCTATGATGGCCCCGACATAAAGCTATTCATTTTAGTTGGTTGGGGCCGGAGCATCTTTTCTGTTGCTTGGCAAACCGGGGTTCATCAGGTGGTTTTCTTTTGCTCCGGAGTTAGTAAGTTATTGGGCGCCCAGGGATCTCCATCGTCGGGCAGCTTACTCATTATGTGAGTCCTCGTTTTTGATTTATCATGGAATTTATCATGATTTATTTGTTTGTCCATGATGATTCATTGACTAGTTATAGATTCACTACAAGGACCGAACAACTAAATGTTATGAACCACTGCAGAAGCTGAGGGTGAGGTTTGGATCCTGTAAAACCGGTTTAAGCCCGCCAGTAATTTTATATTACTGATCGTTCCAAGGCGATACTTCTGTGGTGGTTCTTATTGTTTTATGTCTTGGTGTTTAAATTTTTTGTGCTATTGGCGCCTTATGTATGTTATCATATTTTAGTTAAGTTTAGGTAACTGAGTGGCCACTTATTGGGAAAAAAACTGCTCATTCGGCTTCATGGTATAAGTACCTTATTGTTAGTTTTTTTTTTTTTTTTTTTTTTTTTTTTTTTTTTTTTTTTTTTTTTTTTTTTTTTTTGTTTGTTTTTTTTGTTTTTTTCGCCTCGGTTTTTGGAGTGGGAATCTTTTTCTGATGCGCCTTTTCCTGATCGTTGCCATATGAACCACTGCAGAAGATGGCGAGGTTATGGCCATGTAAAATCGATTTAAGCCCGTCAGTAATTTTATATTACTGATCGTTCCAAGGAGGTACATCTGTTGTGGTTCTTTTTGTTTTATTATATGTCTTGGTGTTTAAATTTTTTGTGCTGTTGGCGCCTTATGTATGTTTCCACCTATTGGGAAAATAGCTGCTCATTCGGTTAACGACATGTTTTCATGGTATAAGTACCTGATTGTTAATTTAGTTGTTTTTTTTTTTCCATCTCTGTTTTTGGAGTGGGAATCTTTTTCTGATTGCGCCTTTTCCTGATCTTTGCCTACTTGTACCTTTTTATGCACAGCTGCGAAACACGTGGTACGGAATGGGTGACGCACGATGAAATTCTGTCCGAATTTGAGATGAGAAATTCTAGTATTCTCATATAAGGTTTACTCTATTGACTGATAGATAGGTCATAGTGCAGTCAATGCAGGAATTGATCATTTATTGAATGAAAGTAACATAAGGAATCAAAGTTATTTCGTTTTCGCAAACACTTCCACCCTTTGAACATATACTGAGTACTTCCATCACAATAAGATTGAAGTGTTTGCGAAAACGAAATAACCGGGATTTCTTAAATGTATTACTTTCTTTCAATAAATGTTCAATTTCTGCATTGATTGTACCTATCTCTGAGTCAGTAGAAGAATCGCTGCAGGAGAAAACTCGAAAATCTTACCTCACCTTCTGTCTCAATTGCAGTGTGTGTCACCGATCATTTATCGGTTTCTATGTCGTATACAATACCACGTGATTCTCATAAGTGTTATGACCAACACAGTTTTCCGTCTTCCAAACACTGACATCTAAATACAATATGCCATAGAGCTGCGAACATATACGATGTCAGGGTGACAAAGATTACAGTGGTGGATTTAGAAGTGACTCGGCTGTTTCGCTTCAACCCCTCACATCGGACCAAATTATTTCAATTTGATGGAAATATTTATGAAAGGTAAAATGTTGAGAACGAACCCGCTCTTCATGGATTTAAATATCTCGTGGTGGCTCCTTCCAAAAATCGTGGATCCTACCCTGGAGTATGAACATGTATGGTGCAGACTGCTATGCAGATCATAGATTGGTTGTTGGAAATCTACACCTACGAACAAAAAAATCGCGTTTGCAACCAGCACTGAAGGATTTAATGGTCGTCTCGAGATTCATTGGTCTTCTTAACCCATTCGTGACAAATAGACGTGCCCATTAGTAACAACTGGGATGCTCCACTGTCATTTTCTGGGACCTCAAGAGTGATTTTGATTTTTTTTTTCTCATTAAATTCCTCCTTAAACAAACAGAATAGCCCCAGATGGGATGCCACGTTTTGCGGCGTCACATGTGGGACTAAATCGTTTGCCTATGTCCAATGTCAAACCATCCATACATACATGTATAAATTTAATTTAATGCTTTATTTCTTTAACGAGGATTCCTCATGAACAACCCGTGGGTCACTGGTAGGTCTCCTCACAAACATATGTACAAATACAAACAGAAAACAAAACATAAATACACACAGTAACAACGAATATTGGCAACGAAAAGTTAGCAGCATGGCAGAATGAATTTGGTAAAGTTAGCAGCATGGCAGCATGGCAGAATGAATTCGGTAAAGTAAGCAGCTTGGCAGCATGGCAGGACGAAATTAGTAAGTTAGCAGGATGGCCGTACGACCGAATGAAATACATGTATCAATTAACCAGTGTGGTCGTACAAAAGACAAAAAACGTAACATTAAAATAACTAAAATGCTCACAAATTAAAAAAAAAATATACCGTTCCGCCAAGACTATGAAAATCCATACTTCTATACTACTCGACAGTTAGCCCTACCAGCGCATGTATTTAGAGATATAAAGCGTTTTCCTACATTGAACGGTTCTCCAGAAATCCCATGCTGCTGGTCATTTTCGTGCTGCTAGCAGGATGAAATTTGCCTTTTGCCGACACCGTTCCGCCAAAACTTTGAAAATCCATACTGCTATACTACTCGACAGTTAGCCCTACCAGCGCATGTATTTAGAGATATAAACCGTATTCCTACATTGGACGGTTCTCCAGAAATCGAAAAAACGGTCATTTTCATGCTGCTAGCAGGACGAAATTTGCCTTTTGCCGATACCGTTCCGCCAAGACGATGAAAATCCATACTGCTATACTACTCGACAGTTAGCCCTACCAGCGCATGTATTTAGAGATATAAACCGTTTTCCTACATTGAACGGTTCTCCAGAAATCCCATGCTGCTGGCCATTTTCGTGCTGCTAGCAGGATGAAATTTGCCTTTTGCCGACACCGTTCCGCCAAGACTTTGAAAATCCATACTGCTATACTACTCGACAGTTAGCCCTACCAGCGCATGTATTTAGAGATATAAACCGTTTTCCTACATTGGACGGTTCTCCAGAAATCGAGGAAAACGGTCATTTTCATGCTGCTAGCAGGACGAAATTTGCCTTTTGCCGATACCGTTCCGCCAAGACTATGACAATCCATACTGCTATACTACTCGACAGTTAGCCCTACTAGCGCATGTATTTAGAGATATAAACCGTTTTCCTACATTGAACGGTTCTCCAGAAATCCCATGCTGCTGGTCATTTTCGTGCTGCTAGCAGGATGAAATTTGCCTTTTGCCGACACCGTTCCGCCAAGACTTTGAAAATCCATACCGCTATACTACTCGACAGTTAGCCCTACCAGCACATGTATTTAAAGATATAAACCGTTTTCCTACATTGGACGGGCTCTCCAGAAATCGAAAAAAAAACGGTCATTTTCATGCTGCTAGCAGGACGAAATTTGCCTTTTGCCGATACCGTTCCGCCAAGACTATGAAAATCCATACTGCTATACTGCTCGACAGTTAGCCCTACCAGCGCATGTATTTAGAGATATAAACCGTTTTCCTACATTGAAAGATTCTCCAGAAATCCCATCTGTCCGGATATTCATCCTGCGAACAGGACGAATTTTGCAAATTAGATATATATTTTTTTTTTATTTGTGAGCATTTTAGTTATTTTATTAATGTTACGTTTTTGTCTTTTGTACGACCACACTGGTTAATTGACATTTCCTTCGGCCATACTGCCATGCTGCTAACTTACTTAACCAGCCGTACGGCCATCCTGCTAACTTTCTAATTTCGTCCTGCCATGCTGCCAAGCTGCTAACTTTTTGACCTACGAATATTTACATTTGTACAAGTCCGGTATAAGCCTGACTGGGGTGTTTATATTCGCAGCACGTTTTTGGATGTCATGTAAAATTCCCATGAAATGGAGGCAACGTCGCGACTTGACCATAGCTGTTGACTGGGACGTGAAGCACCAATTCAAACAAACAAACAAATAACAAAGGTGCCAGGCTTATAGAGTTAACGTGAAATAAAATGCAAACCACTCTTTTTCAGAGTGAGCGTGATTATTTGCACGTATACGGGTATATTATTGGTGTTCGACTACAAAATAAAAGTAACGTGATATTGAACTTCGCCATGAAAATTTGAGCCACCTCGTGGAAAACCAACAATGTGGTTTCCGAACAGGTCCGACACAAACCGGAATGTACAAGCACAGAAGATGGCTAGAAGCTCGAAATTTTGGAGTTAAGAAGTGGAGGAATTGTACTATCCGAGTAGCGAAAACAAAGGCGCTGATCAGCTTCGCGGTTACCGCGAAGCTGATCTGCGTCTTTGTTTTCGCCTATGCAGATTGTTGGTTTTCCCATGAGGCGGCTCATTTATTGACCTCGAATAGAATTTCGTCACCTAGTTTCTCTCATTTCATTTGAATGAATAAGTAATAATATTCAACCCACTTTTAAAAATGACACGCCATCAGGAAAACATGTCCGTGAAATGTGTACCCCCTCAAACCCCACATTTATATAGCAAAACGGGGGTATGCAGGGGTCTACCTATTTTTCTTATTTTTGCTCCAAAACATAGATTGTAGGTACTCGTTAGAACCGCCTTGGCGAGGCGGTTCTAACGTGTACCAATAATCTATGTTTTGAGCAAAAATAAGAAAAATATCATTTTTTTTTCTGCTGAAAATTTTCATTTTTTTTTTTATAGCTATAAAAAATCTCTGTATATTGCATGGGCGTGTTTGCGTAATGTGAATGAATAAGTAATAATATTCAACCCACTTTTAAAAAATGACACGCAATTGTTTTAGCAATAAGATCTTAAATGTAACTTGCTAAAGAATTTTGTCTCGCCACCTACAGCACGAGATATTCGTTCTAATCAGCGCACGATCGCTCATAAAGTATGTGCGCTCATTAGAATATATACGATAGTTTGAAATAGCTATTAAGCCGCTTTTTGAGGGTGATGAGGTTTCCGACATTTTCTGTGCTGTTCACACATAGACGGAATATTTCCATCGGTATTCCGTTAAACCTCTCCTCTGTCAAGGAAGTGGAACGAGGTACCGAAGTGAGGCGGAGTGACAGTTAGCCAGCTGATCTAGTTCACACAAAGAAGATTGCTCGGAAGGAGGATCTACTGTCTGTACATCGTCTTTCAGAAACTGCATTTTTCAAATCTCACTTTTCTGAAACACTTCAAGAAAAATATGACCATATCATCCTTTTGCAACCGAAAAGTCGTAAAAAGTGCCGCAAAATTTTTGAAAATCGGTTCTCTAATAGAATGTTTTGTTGTTTTTTTTTTTATGCCCTAAAAATTATTTTGAATAGACCTTTTGCATGTGCAAGGGAGCTAATCCAAACATCTTAACGTGAAAATCAAGCAAATCTGCGGAACGGTTTTATGAGTTTGGCGCTCAGCTATGCATACAACACAATTTTGTTTTGGTTTGGTGCATTTTACATGAAAAATAACCAATTTAGATTTTTCCGGGAAAATAGTTACTTCCCTTGCTGACATTTTACAATGGAAAAAGTCATAACTTATTCAAAATTATTTTCTGGCATAAAATATTTATTTGTTAACTGATTTTCAAAATTTCTGTGACACTTTTTAAGAATTTTGAAATGCAAATGGATGGCATGGTAATCTCTTTCTTGAGGTCTTTCAGAAAAGTGAGATTTTGGAAAAAAAATAACAGTGTCTGGAAGATGGTGTATAGACAGTAGTGTATGTTGCAAAATCAAAGTAATAATAAAGAATAAAACATCAAGTAAACATGTCCATGCAATGAATACCCCTAAACCCCAATTTTATATAGAACAACTGGGGCTTCAGGGGTACACCTATTTTCTTATTTTTGATCCAAAACATAGATTGTGGGTACGCCGAGGCGGTTCTAACATGTACCCACAATCAATGTTTTGAGCAAAAATATTAAAAAGATCTTTTTTTTTTCCAGAAAAGAAACTTTCAAGTTTTACTGCTGAAAATAAAATCTCTGTATATGGCATGGACAAGTTTTCGTAATAAATGCACATGAACTGATACAGTTAAATTCAAATTCCCAACCCAGACACAATGCGGGAAACAATGCACAGAGCACAAAACATCAACAATGGTACAACACGCATGAAGAACAAGATCTTATCCAAGACGGTAGACTTCTGCCTAAGGCTCCGATCTGCGAAGTTGGTATTAACGCAAACTGCAAAGGACACGTTTTCTCACGATGAGACCCATAGTATGTTGATTGCTTACTCTCGATAGGTGATGAGTTTTACTTATAGGTCTCATTAAAGAGTACCAACAACATTTACAAAACACTTGTGTGTGTTGAAAATGCTCCTATATATTGTATGACACATGCCTAACATATTTCATAGTACTCTAGACTGTCTCGGGTTACGGCCACAGTACAAAGTAGCGGTTGAGCCGCATTGTGAGGAAACCGGATTTTGCCTATGCGAAAACAAAGGCGCAGATCAGCCTCGCAGTAACTGCGAAGCTGATCAGCGCCTTTGTTTTCGCTACAAGGACCGTACAATCTCTCTTCTTCTTTAATCCGAAATTTCAAGCTTCTATAGCCTGTTTCTGAGACTGTCAGACCGGTTTTCTCGCATCGCGGCTCATTTGATTTCCAACAGAGTCGAGTTTGTTTCAAAACAAATATGGAATCTCTAGCCCTGTATGCATTTCTTGTTACGTTCTCTGCCGAGGTGAGTCTATGCGTTTATCTATTTTCATACGAAAATGATACTGAAGAATTCGGATATCCCAGCACTTAAACAGCAGTCACACTGTAGCGTATAACCCAAACGCGCGCCGGGCGTATGAAAAATCTCAACACGCTGAAGACTTTGGGCGTATAAAAATTAATTTGTTCCTTTAACACGCTTTAGTAGTCACACATTAGCGCGCAACTGGGGCGTGTGCCGGACGTATAAAAAATCTCAAAGTTTTGGAGAACGGTTGTGATACGTCATAGACACGCTAAGCACGCGCTACATGCGCGCATCGAACGTTCAACGCGCGTTTCACACACGCTTGGGGCACGCTACTGAAGCAACATCTAATAAAATCGGAACGCACATGGAACGTACACTGGCGTGCTTTAAACGCGCGCCAAACGCGTTCAGAGCGTATTCAACGCGCCCGTAGCGCGCGTGGAACTTATTCGGGACGTATAAGTCACACGCCCGGGACACGCCGAGCTTTTAGAAAAATTTTAAGCATGTTTAAAATTTTTTTTAGCCCAAACGCGCGCGAAACGCGCAGAGACTTTTAGCAACGTACAGCGACGCGCGCCGGACGTACACCAAGCGTACCCAACGCGCTTGTAGCGAGTTTTGAACGTGTTTCCGACGTGCGTCTGGCGTGTGAGGAATATTTTGCTATTTTGTCAACACGCCCGGCGCGCGTTTCACTTATACGCGGATGTGTGACTGCTCTTTTATAAACGTTAAACTGATCTGAAAGATAAGCCACATTCCTTATTGTTTCTGAATCTTGATTAAAAATTGAAAATTAAAGTTGTATTGTGACCCCCCCCCCCCCCCCCCCCACACACACACATCCCCGAACCCTCAACTTACGTACATCTTTACTTAAAATCATTGTTGCTTTTATTTTAATGCCAAGTTAATGCATGCTTGAGATTCCTTTTTTCAGATATGCTTGGGATACAATGATATAAGACCAAGTACCATTGTCCGTATCGCCAGGAGGTATGCCAAAGAAAGCTCCCGACAGTTTCTCTGGTCCACCGAGATGCCGGAAATGATGGCACCTGGACAAACAGACAAGTCGCACTTGTTTGTGGCACATGTATTACAAGAAGCTGGAATTCCTGCACCAAAGAGGTATTTTCATGCTAGCTAACATGATTAGTAATTATCCGAAGTCGACCATGTACTTTGTGAATATTTACCGAGACTATTGCTAAAAATAAAGGTGAAAAATTGATGCTTAACTGAAAACAAAAAAGTTGCATTTTAAAACGATTATCATCAAACCTAAGAGGTATTTTCCTGCTAGTTGATACATTAGTAATTTAACTATCCGAAGTCGAACTTGTAGTTTGTGACTAGTTACCAAGACTATTGCTCAGAATTACGGTGAAAAAAATAGATGCTTGATGGAAAACAACAAATTATTCATTTTTAGTTGCAATTTTAAAACGGTTGTCATCAAACTGTTTACAACACACGAAGATATATAGCACATATGTTATGATATTACAATTGAGCATCTTAGTCATTCAGACCCTGTTGAAAATATTCACACACCACACTATTTTCTGTCCGTCTTCAGAAACTATTTGTCTGGTATACCCATTGGTGCTATGGAATGGGCCAACCCGAACTCTTACATTTTCCGGATGACTAATTGCTGGAAGAGATGTTCTGGGGCAATGCAAATTGGTGACGTCATCTCCATGGATAATCACGTGGCCATTTTCACGAGCTACCGGGGCTCAACCAGTCCGGCGAATGATCAATCCATGCCGCTTGGTGTGGTAAAGGAATCAAGATGGGGATTCAGACCGGGGGACAAGCCTTTTTGTCGCCGATTTCGATATGAAAATAGTCTAACCTGCTTCCATTACTGAACACTTCTAAGTTGAGCCTTCGCATGAGAAAACCAACATTCTCGGTTTCTGACCAGGTCCGACACAAACCAAGCTATACAAGCACAGAAGATGGCTTGAGGCTAGAAATTTTGGATTTAGAAAGAAGAGGAATTGTACTATGCGTGTAGCGAAAATGAAAGGCGCTGATCAGTTCGAATCTGAATAAGCCAGAATCAGAATTGATGTTGATACAAGCAATTATTTTATACTCTACAGTGAAAACCAATGTATATCAAAACTTGATAAAATTGGTATTTTCATTGATATGAAATTTCACTGATATCAAATCTCACTGATATCAAAAGTCATTATTACCCAACCCAATATATACAGAGTAATTGCATATTTTTCGCTATATCATAAGTTGGTCTCTGACCGGTCCATAGTTTTGGATATAACATGGAACTATACCATGGCCTGGTACCCAGCTCAAAAAAAGATAATATACAATGGCCTGGTACCCAGTTCAGAAGATGTCAGAGCTATAGCAATGTTTCACTATGTCACAGGTTGGCCTTAACTGCGCATGCCTGGACCGGTCCATAGTTTTGGATATAACATGGGACTATACCATGGCCTGGTACCCAGCTCACTAGATAAATAAGGAATAAGCTGGTAGATGTAATAGAAAAATCAAATCAAATAATAGATAGGTGGTAATTGAAAACACAAATGCAGTCCTCCGCATTAATGACAGTCTTTCAAAGATGCTAAATACCAATTTCATTTTGAACTAATATGGAGAGTCGGACGAATTGAATCTTCCTGGTATCTTGTATATACATGTATGTTATTGTTGGGTAATAAAACAGTTATTTCATGGCTGTTTAGTGAATAGTCAAAACCATTGCCCCTCGGTGCCTCGGATGACCCGGTGGACTATTGCCCTCGGCCTTCGGCCTCGGGCAATAGTCCACCATGGTCATCCTCGTCACCTCGGGGCAATAGTTTTGACTATTCACCAAACCACCATGAAATAACTGTTTACTAGTGACTGATATCAGCCTATATCTTCACTGTAATGACGTCAGATTTTTTGGATTACTTTTGACGTTTCCATTTACTTGACGTCATTAAATATTTCTCACTTCACAGATTCAAACGCCTATAACTCCGTTATTTATGAACGAAAACATAAAGTGTGGGTATTCATTTTCTTAGTTAGAACGTAAGGAACAATGTCGTACCAAAATTATTCGTGTTTTCAAAAATTTTTGGTTTTCGCATTTTCACCGCCTGCTTTGTGAATAGGAAAATGCCCGTGTATTGTATAAAATAAAAAGAAAATTTGCTTTTTTTCGGTGAATACCAAATATATTTCATCTCGTGAGTTGAAAACATCAAAATTTTCACTCGTGCTGCGCACTCGTGAAAATTCTGATATTTTCAACTCACTCGATGAAATATATTTGGTATTCACCTCAAAAAAGCAAATATCCTCTATGTATAAATCCGAAACTAGTTTGCTAGAAAATCGGAGCCGTGCTGTTTTATATTCCTATATGTTGATATGTAGTGATTCTTGGAGGGTGATTCAAACATTAAAATGAGGCAAAAGAGGACATAAAAAACGACTGGCACTGATCCAGACCTGCAAGCAGAAAGCAATAGTAGAATCTTGTGAATGACTAAGACATACGGTACTGTTACTAAAAATACTCATTTTCTAAGCTTTTAAATCCTCGGGGGGGGGGGGAGGGGGGGGGTAACTACCTTTATTATATAACTATAAATAGACAGTATTTCAGACAATGCTTTCAGTCCATTGCATATTTTGTCATATTCTATAACCTGGGGTTTTTCCCATTGAATATTTGTTACTAAATTTAGAACTCTCTCTGTCATTGGAAATGTACACTGATTACTGTCAAGCAGTAATGCCAATGAAGTACAAATGATGTTTATTTGAATTTAGACTTTATGTCCCAATAAACATTTTTCAGTCATGCTGGGACTATAAGTAAACTATATGTATACACTAATTCATTTACAGATAAAAAATAGTTATTTTAAAATTATTTTTATCATGTTTTAAAAAAGAGTGTTATATAATAAAACAATTGTTGACTATTGAGTCATCGAATATGATGTGATATCCAACAGAGACTACCAATATTGACTTCGGCTTCGCCTCGGTCAATATTGGTAGTCTCTGTTGGATATCACATCATATTCGATGACTCAATAGTCAATAATTGTATAATATATGACGTAGTAAGGATGTGCCGCCCGAATAGCCCCCTTTTTCAGCCTTGCCTGATATATGAATGGTTTGCCTTTTTCAAGTCAAAATATATGAATGGCCCCATTTTTTCATATTTAGTCTATGAATGACCAAATTTTTCGGACATCCATGTTTAAGAGTCCTTTTTTGCTGACATACACAGCTCAGAAAGTCGAAATATTTATATATAATTGTGTATAGGTTAAAATTTTGTATGTTAATCAAATATATGAATGGGTCACTTTTTTCGAAGGCATGATTTCTGAATTGGTCCCTTTTTTCGATTACCAGGTATATGAATGGGGTATGTTTCGGGCGGCACGTCCGTACCAAAATTACCTCCGAGTTACCCCCCCCCCCCCCCCCCCGAGTTTAAATCATACTATTTTCATTGCCGTGCGACAAATAATGCTATTTTTATATCGGATTATTTTAATAAGACTGGAGACAATTTTGTCACACTTGGCGTAAATGCATGTTGAAGTACGTCACAGAACTCTGTACCGTACTTATAGTGGAACATACATTTCAATTTCTTAAAATAGAACTGCGTAGTGGAGAAAGAAAAATGAGCCTGTGCATGAGAAAACCAACAATTTGCATAGGCGAAAACAAAGCCGCAGATCAGCTTCGCGGTGACCGCGAAGCTGATCAGCGCCTTTGTTTTCGCTACACCGATAGTACAATCCCTCTTCTACTTAAATGCAAAATTTCAAGCCTCTAACCATCCTCTGTGACTATACAGATCAGTTTGTGTCAGACCTGGTCGAAACCCAAATTGTTGGTTTTCTCATGCACAGGCTCAAATAGTTTAGAAGAATCAATCGAAAAAAAAAAGAAGTATTAAATTTTGACACTCGAAAGTACAAACATGCAAGAGAACAATCAAATAACCAGACACCTACCCGCTACTCAGCGCAAAGTAAATCAAACTGCACGTTAACATCGTGTTACACAATTTTTATTTGGTATGAATATCGCGCGTCACGTCAATGACTTCTGGAAAACGATTTTAATATAGAAATTACTGAATCAGATACAGACCACCAGACCTGGAAAAGGACAATATAGTTCTGAATGTGTACAGGACAATGCAGCAACAGTGGTATTTCTTTATAAAGAGAGTCATGTTCTGCTGGATATGATCTAATGACCAAACCAGTTTTCCGTTTGCTTTACAGGGAACACTGACATCTTAATACATGTACACTATGGCATAGTGCTTCGATGAGATATCAAAGAGCCGCCTCGTGGGAAAACCAACAATGTAGTTTCCGAACAGGTCCGACGCAAACCAGCATGTACAAGCACAGAAAAGAGCTAGAAGCTTGAAATTTCGGATTTAAGTAGAAGATGAATTGTATAATTCGGCAAATAGGTTACTGTATAGGCGGTAACTTTAATATTCATATATGGGCGTGGTCGGCTAGTCGATTTGTTCAAGTAGGGAGATTATAGGTCAGCCTAGACCGCTGTCACATATTTACCGTTAGAAATCAGATACTCGCATTTTGTCCAATATTTGAATTAGACAAACCCGTATTTCATTCTTCTTTTCTAACGGAAAACACGTGAGTTGAATCTTTTAACTGTATACATTTGGCTTTTACCTAAGACAAAGGTAGACCATACCCAATAACGTATTCATGAGGTAACGCTCATACAGTGACCTATTTGCCGAATTATACTATCCGAGTAGCGAAAACAAAGGCGCTGATCAGCTTCGCGGTTACCGCGAAGCTGATCTGCGTCTTTGTTTTCGCCTGTATGCAGATTGTTGGTTTTCCCATGAGGCGGCTCAGTGACAAAGCGTACAGTAGGCTTGGGTGGTTCGCTTGAACCCCTCCCCTGCGACAAAATTATTTCAATTTCATGGAGAACTTTGAACTTTATGAAAAAAAAAAAAAAAAAAAAAAAAAAACAAAAAAAAAACGGGTAAAATGTTGAAAATAAACCGCCTCTTGACCGAGGGGGGTGGCTCCTTCCAAAACTCCTGGATCCGCCCCTGGAGTATGAACATGTATGGTGCAGACTGCTATTGGCTGTCAGTAAAACCTAATTCGCGTTTGCAACCAGCACTGAAGTATTCAATGGTCGTCTCGGAAGCCCATTAGTAACAACTGGGAGACTCCACTGTCAGTTCTTATTTCATTTTTCGATGAAATTCCTCCTTTAACAAACAGAATAGCCCCGGAATTATTTAGCCGCTTCTCGAGGAAGCCTGCTATGAAGCTACCGACATTTACCGGGCTGTTTAGTCATGCACACTAGAAAGAGAAATCCTACGTGTTACCCTGTGTGAGAATTTCTTATCTTACCCTCGCTATCTCAACCTGGTCGCACCTTCTTGCGCTTCAGTTGCATTCTTTTTTATGGAAAACTCTCAACCACGAGACCCCGACTTCAAAGGCGCGCTGCCGCCAAAATTACAGTGCGGATCGACGCTTATCGCGTTCTTAGTTTGAAGAAATCATGTAAATAATAATCAAAAAACGCGTAGAGATTTTGTCGATATTTGTCTCAGAAATGCAGTATTTTGTGTTGCGTACTATGTCTCCACGACGGCTAGTTAGTTGTGAGCGCAAGATAAGCTGGCGGTGATCCGGCTCTAAACAAAATAGATCGTGAAAAAATGGTAAAAGGACCGTAAATGGTTGCAGTGTGCGAGAAAAAGAATCCTTAATGGATGTCAATTGGAGATAGGCATTTTTACCCTCGGGATGACCGGCCCGGGCGTAACCTCAGCTAGCGGCAGAGCCTCGGTACCGACCGGCTCGGTCATCCCTTGGGTGGAAAAGGCCTATCTCCAATCGACAACCATTAAAGATTCTTATAATCTAGTGTACGTCAGTACAAAATCAAAGTAAGACTAAAAGACAAGGAACTGATATAATTTATTTAAAATCTCAACCCATCCAAGGCGGGAAAATGTACGTCACAAAATTTTAAAACACGTATGAAGATCAAGATTACTAGCTCTTTCCCAAAAAGGTAGCCATCCAGCTAGCACCGACCAAAGACTATGATTGGCTGATCTGCGACGTTAGTTTCACATACTGCAAATGGTAGTTTTTCTCACGACGCGACTGCTCGTTCGTCTCTCACTGATGAGAAAGGCCATCATTATTTCTTGAATAGGTTCGTTTGTGTTGTTAAGTTCTTTGATGGTTGACTAGGCCAAGTAGAGCAAGTCAATGTCATGGAATCAGCTGGTGGCCCATTGGTATTGGCTTTGCATTCTCTGTGCCTTCTCTCAGTTTCACAGATTCTCTCTCTCTCTCTCTCTCTCTCTCTCTCTCTCTCTCTCTCTCTCTCTCTCTCTCTCTCTCTCTCTCTTCCCCCATAGAAGGCTGCTCCTTTGTTGTTGAGACTTTGATCGCTCCTGTGCATTCTGTTCCCAAGACCCCATTGGTATGTCGAAATCCTTCAGAGAGGCTTTGCGTGTGTCTTTGTAGCGTTTCTTCTGGTCACCTTGAGAGCGCTTTCCCTCCTGTAGTTCTCCATAGAAGACTTTCTTTGGGAGTCCCTCACCAGGCATTCTTATAAGATGACCAGTCCACCTTAGCTGTGCTAGCTTTAAGACAGTATGCATGCTTTGGATCCCTGCTTTCTTCAGGACCTCCGTGTCTGGAATCTTGTCTTGCCACTTGATTTTAACAGCTTTCTCAAACAGCTTACGTGAAAATGGTTGTCTCTTTGCATGACGCTGGTATCCTGTCCAGGTCTCACATGCATACAGGAGGGTTAGCTGTACCACAGCCTTGTAGACTTTCAGCTTGGTGTCAAGCTTGATTCCATTACGCTCCCATCATCATCAATGTGCACTGCTCTGGAAGGTGAATTTTTCAACAACTTTCAGTTTTGTCCATTCACAATGATGGTTGGTTCATTGTATGGATTTCCAGGTGCTGGTTGGTGCACAACATCTGTCTTTTTGTGCTGGTTGTGAGATCATAGTTATCAAATGACTGTGAAACTTGATCCATGGCTCTTTGCAGTTTTTGCCTCTGAGCTAGCATTCTTGTCCATATCATCTGCATAGAGGAACTCATCTACTATAGCACATCAGTCTGTACCTTAGTTTTGGCTTGCAACTTTCTAAGGTTGAATATATTGCCATCAAAACGGCACCTGCTTGGAAAACCAGCGTCACTGTCGTGAAAAGCAACCATGAGCATGGTAGAAA
Source organism: Rugalucina vietnamica (assembly GCA_964017185.1). Lineage (NCBI taxonomy): Eukaryota > Metazoa > Mollusca > Bivalvia > Lucinida > Lucinidae > Rugalucina > Rugalucina vietnamica. The sequence goes on from OZ024872.1 coordinate 67,598,720, forward strand.
ACATCATGCTGAACAGTGTTGGTGCCATAACACAGCCCTGTTTGACCCCATTCGTTACTTCAAACGGTTCAGAGAACTCTCCATCATTTTGCACACGTGCCTGCATGCTATCATGAAATTGCCGCACTATGAATCTGGGTGGACAGCCAAACTTGGCCATGATTTCCCAGTCCATCACGACTGACTGTGTCAAAAGCTTTGGCGAGGTCGACAAAAGTCATGCATAGCTTGGTATTTCTCCTGAAGCTCTCTTGCTGTGAAGATCATGTCAGTTGTGCCTCTGTCTTTCTGAATCTACAAATATTTGCTTTTCTGAGATAAGTCACTTCTGATCAAGATGAACATTCAGGCGATTTTTGCCAGTATCTTCCCAGCAACGGATGGGAGGGAAATGCCGCCTGGCCCGGTCATCCCTTGGGTGAAAAATCTCCAATCGACACCCATTATTAAAGATTCTTATAATCTGCATGTAGTGTACGTCCGTAGCAAAATCAAAGTAAGACTAAAAAGACAAGGAACTGATATAATTTAATTTAAAATCTCAACCCACACACGGCGGAAAAAATTACATCTCAAAATGTTAAAACACACATGAAGATCAATATTACTAACTCTTTTCCAAAAAGGTAGCCATCCAGCTAGCATCAACCAAACACTATGATCGGTTGATCTGCGACGTTAGTTTCGCATACTGCAAATGATTTCTTTTTAGCTCGCCTGAGCCGAAGGCTCACAAGGTGAGCTTATAGGATGACCATAATCCGGCGTCCGTCCGTCGTCCACAATTTCAAAGATGAATATCTCAGAGACCAGTAGGCCGATCGCAATCAAACTTTATTAGCAGCATCATTGTAGTGGGGCATTGCCTGTATAAGGTTTTGAAGCAGATTGAATTAGAACTCTGGTTGCTAAAAAGTCCTATAAAGCCCTAAAAGTCTCCCCGTACATCATCCATAGTGCAGGTTATATTTTCTTTTTGCTCCTTTGAGATCAGCGAGGACATTTTTAGAAATTAGAAATTCATTATCGGTTAAGATTCATTTTCCTACCAATGTTTATCATATTTAGTCCCATTTAGATAATACTAGTCTGTATATCGACAACCCTGTTTAAAGTTGCAATATTCAGTAATTCTCTTTGGCTCTATGTTGCCAAATCTAAAGGGTCACTGACGAGACTTTAATAGTCGAAACCGCGGTATGGCCCATCCCCTTATTCATTTATGTTATCACTGATCTTAAAGGATCTCAGTTTTAATTTTTAATTGCTATGGCAACAGACAACTCCCATAGACTTTGTATGGAGAAAATGTTGTCCATGCATTATCTCCGCTATTTTCAATTGGATCTTTTCCATATTTGCAAGGAACAACAACTTACATAAGAGCTCGGATGAGTTCGAAATTCAGCCAGATCCGACCTCGGGCTGCGTAGTTATCTGCCCTTGAGCGTTTGAAAAAAACCCCTATAAACTTATAAAGGGAAAATGGTGTCCACGCATTATCTCCGCTATTTTCAATTGGATCTTTTCCATACTTGAAAGGAACAACAACATACATAAGATCTCGGTTGAGTTCGAAATTCAGCCAGATCCGACCACGGGCTGCGGAGTTACCTGCCCTTGAGCGTTTGAAAAAAAAAATCCCCATAGACTTATTATGGGAAAATGGTGTCAACGCATTAACTTTGTTATTTTAGATCAGATCTTCTTCATTCTTCCATGTAACAAGGACAGCCATGAGATCTCGGTTTAGTTTAGAATTCCACGAGATTTGACCATGGACTGCGGAGGTAGGTGCCCTTGAGTCCGTCGTCCGTCCGTCATCGTCAACAATTTCAAAGAGCTTCTTCTTTGAAACCGCTTGGCCGATCAAGTTGAAATTTTATGTGGAGCCTCCTTGGGTAGCGGCATTTCAAGTTTGATCGCGAAATCCAGGTCACATGACCAAGATGGCCGCCACGCCCATATATGGTGAAAAACACTCAAAAATTTTCTTGTCCAGAACCGGTGGGCCGATTTCCACGAAACTTGGTATGTAGCATCGGTGACTCCAGCCCATCATAGTTTGATAAAATGATGACCCTGGGATAACCTTGACCTATTTTACAGCAATGTCAATTTTGGAAACATAGGCTTTTATATGGGAAAAAGTACAAACTATGGACTTTTTTAAAACTATTGCAGCCTGAGACCTGAAAAGTGGTAGATGCAAACAACTAATGGAGTAGATGAAGGTTTGTGATTAATTTAGATCAAGGTCATCTCTTAACTATGGCCATGGTCTGTCGTCCATACACACTTTTCAAATATTTTCATCTCTGAAACCCCTTGGCCAATCAAAGTGAAATTTTATGTGGAGCATCCATGGGTAGGGGGAATAAAAGTTTGATCATGAAATCCGGGTCACCTGACCAAGATGGTTCCCATGCCCATATCTGGTAAAAACCACTCAAAAATCTTCTTCTCCAGAACCGGCTGCCCAATTTTCACGAAACTCAGTATGTAGCATTTAGGACTTCAGCTCATCATAGCTTGTACATATGATGGCCTTAGGATGACCTTGATCTATTTTACTGCAAGGTTAATTTTGGAAACATTGGCTTTTACATCGAAAAAGTGATAACTAGGTCTCAGGTGAGCGTTTACAGGACCATTGGTCCTCTGGTTTCACGACGCGACTAGATAGGGAGTTGGTGGCCGCTTGTTCCATTTGCTTTCTCATATCAATGTTGGTAATAAGCACAAATATGACTCATCAAAAAATATGACTCATCGAAAATTTACAAGTAAAACCGGTGTGTTGAAAATGCTCCTATATATTTTATGGCACATACCTTACATATTTCATAGTGCTCTAGACAGTCGGGGTCACGGCTATAGTACAAAGTAGCGGTAATTGTGCATGCAGGGTGTACATTTAATTTGATTTCAAACATCGTCGAGCTTGTTTCGAAACAAATATGGAGACTGTGGTTCTGCTTGCATTTCTTGCTGCGTTCTCCGCCGAGGTGAGTCTACTTGTTATTCTATTCTCATAGGAAAATGATTATGGAGTAAGTGACTATCCCAGCATCTATAAACCTTAAACTGATCTAAAAGATTGGCTATAGTTTCTAAATCTTGCTTACAAAATTGAAAATTGAATTCGCCGTGTAAACTTCCTTTTCAGACATGCTTCGGATACAATGATATAAGACCAAGTACCATTGTCCGTATCGCCAGGAGGTATGCCAAAGAAAGCTCCCGACAGTTTCTCTGGTCTACCGAGATGCCGGAAATGATGGCATCTGGACATACAGACAAATCCCACTTGTTTGTGGCACACGTATTACAAGAAGCTGGAATTATTGCGCCAAAGAGGTATTTTAGATATGAGCCTCCGCATAAGAAAACTTAGCTTTTGGGTTCTGACCAGGTCCGACAAAACCCGGGCTGTACAGTCACAGAAGATGGTTAGGGGCTGGAAATTTTGGATTTAGAAAGTAGAGGAATTGTACTATCCGTGTAGCAAAAAGAAGGGCGCAGCACGTTTGCGCGACCAATACGTTTGCGCAAAGGTTTTTTTTGCGACTTTTGTATGCGCGAACTTTTTGCCACGTTCATACTACGTTTGCGCGATAATACATTTGCGCGAACTTTTAAAACACATGTTTCGCCATGATGCGTCTTAAGATATTGCCTGTGATATGTGAACAATCTTCAACACAAATACCTTTAATACAAGCATTTTTAACGATTAAAAAAAAAAAAAAAAAAAAACATGTGATGCAAGATGTAAAACAGATTCAGATTTTAAAGATGCTCTTGGTGGCAAAATGGAACAAGAAAGCTTGATAGACTTAATGGCCAAGACATAGGCCATGGTTTCTGTGAGACAAGCTTCCCACCTCTACGATTGGTGAACAGGATGCACAGATAAAACGAGCATGAGCAGACCCCTCCGCTCCATGTACCAACTTTCAAAATTTGATATTTCCTGGAAACTTTGTGGCAGGGAATTCCACAATTTAGCAGCAGCAGAGCGGAAGGAGCTGACACCATAAGCGCTTGTTCTCACCTGTGGTACTTTTACTGTATTTGTATAACTACTATCCGTGTAGCGAAAACAAAGGCAATGATCAGGGTTAGCGCGAAGCTGATACATGTAACCGCGAAGCTGATCTGCGTCTTTGTTTTCGCCTATACAAATTGTTGGTTTTCTCGTGAGGCGGTTCATTTATTCCTTCAGAGGCATTACGGAAATTCCCGTTGGTGCTATGGAATGGGCTAACCCGAATTCATACATTTTCCGGATGACCAATTGCTGGAAGAGATGTTCTGGGGCAATTCAACTTGGTGACGTCATCTCCATGGATAATCACGTGGCCATTGTCACGAGCTACTGGGGCTCGACCAGTCCGGCGAATGATCAGTCCATGCCGATTGGTGTGGTAAAGGAATCAAGATGGGGATTCAGACCGGGGGACGAGCCTTTTTGTCGCCGATTTCGATATGAAAATACGTTAACCTGCTTCCATTACTGAACACTTCTAAGTTTATATATGTCGCATCATGTGAGACCAGGGCACAGAATTACAATGCTCCCTTAATGTTAAGGAAGACTTTAGTTAAGGTGGCAAACTTCTGCATCCAAAAACATGCATTTAAATCATAGACAAATCATATGTTTCTGTTCTATTATGTAAAGGACATTTTAGTTTAGTGTATAGTTCTGTAAAATCTGTTATTGATTTTAACGGTAAAATACACTACTTTAACTTCTAACTGGGACATGACATTAATTTTGCTTGTTTCACCCTCGTTACAGGGTTCCGGAAATACACTGAATTCGTACAGAAATCAGGTTAGGGGCACTTCTAACGCAACACTTATATTTTTCATCATATCTCAAAAATTAAACCACCAAATCATGGCGTACACATGTCTTATTGTTTTGGACCCCTAGATACCTTTCACTCTGCCTGAGATGAAAGGTATCTCGGGTACAGATAGTGCAAATTATAAGGTAATAAAATAATTAGCTCCCCCAGTGATACTGCGGTCATTATGCACATTTTCGTATGGTTATCTCGTGATTAATTATCTGTTGATAATTGACATATCTATATAAAAATCAAAATATTTAATTGTACATTTTAGACAAAAACAAAGTAAAAATTCATGATAATCAGAATCTTTTGAATAACATAGCATTTTTAATCCATTTTCTACATGAAATATTAATGATTTTGCACCTTGATGAAAATATTTTTGTATCTGACATGATCAGCTAATTACACACCCCCTGCAGTGAGCTGCAGCATCACGAACACTTTATTGCCCAGTTTTATAGTTGAAACCATATGCCAAGTTATTGAAATTTTCCACAAACATAAATCAATTATGCTTGCCTATTATCTGTATTTTTTATCGAAATTGGTTGTCCACAACTTAAAAAGTATAAAATTTATCTAACAAGCCACTCAAAAATGAAAAGTCGCAAATAGGTCACGCCATTAGCGAATTTAATACTAACACAGCGGTGTCTCAAAAAAGTATCATATCAAGCTCGTATCCCATATCCCCAACCCCACAAGCTTACAAATAAGTTTTCAAGCAATAAAAAATCATATGATGTGTTTAGTCCAAGAAGTAGCTTTTTGGTCACCTCTGGGAAGCGTTTAAAAACAGGCGTGTGCGAAATCACCGTCACAGCGTTGTTTCAAGAAATCAGCAGTAACTGAAGTAGATCCTTGTGGAGGAGTAGAGAAACATTCCACAAGGACTTGTTATGAAATAAATATGTTTTGTATATAGGGAGGAGGTGTTCCTGTGTCATCCAGTCCCATTCTGAATATACAGGATATTAACTTCACTGCTATGATATCGTAATAACTTGCATTTACTTATAATTGTGACTTTTTGTTTTTCAGTCATATGATATAAACATCTAATTAATTGCGTTATAGTCCATCGATTGTTATGAAAATTACAGAAAGTAAACATGAATAGATGAACTAAATTTGTTGAAAATTTCAATAAGAACGGTTAATTGATTTTTGAGTTATGTCAAAAAGGTAAGTGTTGCGTTAGAAGTGCCCCTAAGTGTATTGAGTCAAAATTTGAACCTTAACTAAGGTGAGCCTTAACTTTAAGGAAGCAATTGTAATTCTGGGCCCAGGTCCCGAGGTTATAAACTTACTTCATGCTCAGCTCAGCTGAGACTAAAATTTATCCTGTTCATTAATGTTAAAATACCAACAATTTAAGATTTAGAAGCAGAATAAATTACAGGCTTTGGCAATCTTAACCTTAAATTTCAATCATTTTTGGTTATTTCAGTAATTATGAGCACTTTAAATTTCATGCTCAGCTGAGTTGAGTAAGAAACAAGTTTTATAATCTCGGGACCAGTACTATGTTCCAACAGCAGAAGATGGTTGGAGGCTAAAAACATTATGTAGATGTAAAGGGGTGTGATATCTATCTAGCAGAATTCGAGGACATATCCTTTTGTTTTTATACCACATCAGGAAAACATGTCCATGTAATATATGAGCCGCATCGTGAGAAAACGGGATTATTGCCTATGCGAAAACAAAGGCGCAGATCAGCTTCGCGGTAACCGCGAAGCTGATCAGCGCCTTTGTTTTCGCTACTCGGATAGTACAATTCCTCTTCTACTTAAATCCGAAATTTCAAGCTTCTATCTCTTTTCTGAGCTTGTACAGGCCGGTTTGTGTCGGACCTGGTCGAAAACCCCGAATACCGGTTTTCTCGCGTCGCGGCTCATATATAATTCGGCAAATAGGTCACTGTATGGGCATTACCTCGTGATTTCGTTATTGAGCATGGTCTACCTTTGACTTAGGTAAAAGCAAAAGGTATACAGTTAAAATATTCAACTCACACATGGTTTCCGTTAGAAAATAAGAATGAAATGCGAATTTGTCTAATTCACTGGATTGGACAAAATACAGGTATGTACATAAAGGACATGATAAGCCAATGGATAAGCCTAATTCATATAGACGTATAACAGTAGCTAGTAATCTGGGTAGAATTGTTGAAAAGGTTCATTTGGAGCTATCTAAGGATGACATTCTTCCTAGTCAAAATCCTCTTCAACGTGGTTTTACCAGTAAAACCTCGCCATCAAATGGAAGCCTGTTGCTGACGGAGGCCATAGGTGAATCATTAGACAGGAAGCAAGAATTAAATGTAATCTTCGTTGATGCAACACAGGCTTTTGACAGAGTCTGGCATGACTCAATGCTCGTGAAATTGTATGATGTGGGTCTCAATGGAAGAAAGTGGTTATTTCTCAACAACTGGTATGAAGACCTGACCTCGCAAGTAAAGTGGGAAGGTGATATATCCAGTTCCTTCAGTGAGACTATCGGAGTGAGGCAAGGTGGTACATGGTCCCCAACAGGATACAAATTCTTCATTAATCCATTGTTGAACATTGTAACTGACCATGACATCGGGTTCCGCATCGGTACGGAGTATTGTGGGACAGTAGCCGTAGCAGACGACCTATTATTCCTGTCGGAATCAGAGAGTGATCGCCAACTTCAGGCCAGCATACAGGAAGAATATGCTCTAAAGGAACATTATAGTATCAGTGAAACAAAAACCAAACTTATGAACTTAAACGCTAACAATGTAAACTCTAGTTATCAAGATTGTTTTCTCAATGGAAAAGCCCTGGGTACAGCTGAAGAATACAAACACATCGGTGTTACCAGATATAGTAACCTGAAAATAGCAAATAAATGTTTAGTAGAAGAAAGAATTACATCTGCTAGGCGTACAGCCTATGCACTCATGGGTGCTGGTTTTCATGGACATAACGGACTTAATCCAAAAGTGTCAAGGACAATTTACAACCTGTATGTATTGCCACGTCTGCTCTACGGACTTGAAACTGTGATTCTTCTCCAAAAAGACATTGATAGTTTGAACGATTTTCATAAGGATATGTTACGTCGGATACAACACTTACCACAACGTACAGCTCTACCTATTGTTTATGGTCTCGTGGGACAGTTTCCTATCGAGTTTGAATTACATAGACGACAATTTACTCTGTTTGGTAACATCATTAGAGAACAGTGTGTAGAGAAGAATCTTGCTCTTCGGCAATTGGCAGTTAAAGATGATAATTCACACAGTTGGTTTATCATGATCAAGAAAAACCTGTACAAGTATGGTCTTCCAAGTCCATATGAGCTACTCGAGGATCCACCGTCAAAATCTTCATGGAAAAGAATTGTGAACGATAAGTTGGAGAAATACTGGAAAGAACAACTGATAAGCGATTCACTGAAAAAGACTTCTCTTCAGTTCTGGAACCCGAACATTATTAACTATAATGTATGCAGTCAAATCTGGGAGTCTGCTGGAAGTGACACAGTTTCAGTACATAAAGCAAACATTCATGTGAAATTGTTAAGTGGTACTTATATTCTTCAAAAGAACAAAGCTAGATTCAATCAGTATGCAGTTAGTAGTTTGTGTCCTCTCTGTGGTAAAGATTCTGAAGACCTAGTGCATTTCATGCTGAATTGTGAGAAATTGGAAGCGGTACGACGACCCTTCATCACGAAGTTACAGACTTTGCTTGCTTCTCATCATGGGAATCACTGGTGGACTCAACTCAGCGACAGAAATCGGGTACAACTGATATTGGATAACTCTAAACTGACAGATATCAATGAGCTGACGAGAACGCTGATCTGGGACATTTCTCGAGGGCTGTGCTATGTTTTGCATTCTACGAGGAGTGCTATCATTGACACGGTTATAAAGTAATTACACGTAGTGTGCGGAAAGGACAGAATGAGATGTGGCTCTGCACATGAACTTTTATGTGTCCATATATTTTATGTGGTGCTGGGACTTCATTTTATATAAAGTTTTTATAGTAAACGTTTCTGGGAAGCAGCAAGACAAGAATAGAACTTTTAAGTTTACAAGACTTTTTATAACTACGTCTTCTAGACGGTGCTCCAGGAAGTGGAGGAATATCCTATCAACATAGAACATAGGTAGCTGATTTCTAGTAGTAAATATGTGACAGCGGTCCAGGCTGACTGATTTCGACTTTTCTATAGTCTCCTCACATGAACAGATGGGCTAGCCGACCACGCCCAGATATGAATATTAAAGTTGCCACCTATACAGTAACCTATTTGCCCAATTATACACCCTTATACCCCACTTTTATATAGCAAAACTAGGGTATGCAGTGGTATACCTATTTAAGATTGTGGGTACTCGTTAGAACCACCTCGGCGAGGCGGTTCTAACGTGTACCCACAATCTATTTTTGAGCAAAAATACGAAAAATATTGAACATTTTAAATTTTCACAAGTTAAGAAATATCTGTATATAACATGGATGTGTTTTCGTAATGGTTTCACAGACTGTACTAAACATAACGGCTAAGTTGGAAGCATCATGTATTTAAAAGGAGACAAAAGAAAATTTATAGACTAAATGACCGATAATGTAATGCCTAGGTTGCCCAATTGCAAAGTTCAAGGACTGTAAGCTGGTCATTCTGACATTTTCTACAATATCTATTAGAATCCATTTACATACATGTATAATACTTATTTGAACCTCAACGCGACAAAGTGTACCTTCGGACATTCTGACGTTAATAGTAGAAAACTGCACAAACGCGGAAAAATCATGTAATACATGTTTTAAAAAAAAACATTGTACATCTAATATTTGAACACTGGGCAACCAAATAAATGAGTTCTAAAACATATTTATTTTCAAAATTTGGAGTTATCTGCCCTTGTTTTAACCCATATTATACTTATTTTCCTACATCCATCGTCAAACGGTAACCATAGCAACCAACTAGTCACACAAATAGACAAAATAATTTCGACATACTGCCTGTAAGGATGATATGCTTCCATCTAAACAATAAGTTCTGGCCAATGCATAAATAATACCATTCAAATTTATCTAGTTTTGTGGGCACTACTAAATGCAAAAATGAATTACGCAACTTTGACGTCATTTTTCAGGACAATGACGTCTATAGGGTTCATATAGTAAATTTGTCATAACTCACAAAATAACTTGAATAAACAGGTCAAATAAAGACCACTCTACTCTAGAAACATTGTTCATTCAAAGTAAAATTGTTTTTCTGATACTCAAAAAATTGCCCGAAGGTACATTTTCTCATGTTGTGGCCCATTTAGTTTCATTATTTTTCGGACTGGCTGCTGTCAATTCAATTCAATTCAATTCTTTATTCAGATTGCCAAATACATTTTAGCGCATCTACAAAACATTCAATACAAATACACAAATACACTAACTTGACATATTTTATCGTGAGTACTGGATGACCGCAAAGCAAATCTTGAGGAATGCTAATGCAGTGCCCAGAGCAGTTATACTAATATGGCATCCCTGATCTAGGCTGCGTCTGCCAGCAACCATAAAATTGCGATCAGATCGGACATCCAATACGCATGAAAAACAGATACATGTAGGATGATAAGCATATGAATGGTAATATAACAAGATTATGACATGACGTAGGTGGCATCTCCAAAGTAGTATATCAGTGTGTTTCAAAAGTTACACATAATATGAACTAAGCTATAGTGAACTGACATAGACTGAACTGAAAAATTGAAAATGTTACAGTTCACTACGACATGACTACACTGAGGGGCACTTCTAACGCAACACTTACATTTTCCATCATATCTCAAAAATTAAACCACCAAATTTATTGAAATTTTCCGTAAATATAAATCAATTATTCTTGCGGATAGTCTGTATTTTTCATTGAAATTAATTGTCCACATCTTATAAAATATCAAGTTTGTCTAACAAGACTCAAAAATGAAAAGTCGCAAAAAATATGCCATTGAAGAATTTAATAGTATCATATCGGCTTCTCAAAAAGTATCATATCCAGCTCATATCCCATATCCCCAACCCTACGAGCCTGCAAATAAGTACTCAAGCAATAAAAACATCATATGATGCCTTTAGTCCAATAAATAGCGTTATTGGTAATCTCTGGGATGCGTTTAAAAACAGGTGTGTGCGCAAATACCGTGTTGTCTCAAGAAATCCACAGTAACTGAAGTAGATCCTTGTGGAGGAGTGTAGAAACATCCCACGAGGATTCGTAATGAAATAAATGAATATATTTTGTCCATGAGGTGTCCCTGTGTCGTCCAGGCCTATTCTGGACACACAGGATATTAATTGACTATGATAAACTTCCTTGCTGTTATATCCGAATAACTTGCATTTAGTTATCAGTTCAACCGGATTATTGTGACTTTTTGTTTTTCAGTCATATTATATAAACATCTAATTTATAGCATTATAGTCCATCGACTTTTATGAAAATTGCAAAAAGTAAACAAGAATAGATGAACTAAATTTGTTGAAAATTTCATGAAGAAAGGTTGATTGGTTTTTGAGTTGTGTCCAAAAAGGTAAGTGTTGCGTTAGAAGTGCCCCTCAGTGTATATGTATATATTTAAACATATATAATAGTAGTTACTACTTCATTGTAACAAAATCTATCAGAAAAACAGATGTTTCTATGTAGCGGCTATTATGAGAAAATAACAATAGCCAAACCATCTACTTATTTTGTGGACACTTTCTAATATGTAAAGCGTCACCAATAAAATTACAAATGCATTTACAATTTTGTTTAGTTTGTGGGTTAAGAATATGTTTAACTGCGTCTATTCCTTTGCCAAAATCATGTACAATTTCTGATATAAACCTATTGTTTTTGCGTTTGGAATCATACTTATTGCAGTTTAAAAGGAAATGTTCCTCAGATTCTATTGTGTCCGGACAGAAGGGACAGAATCGTTTCTGTCTTACAATTTTCGGTCTACAATAACGCATTGTTTCAATATTAAGTATATGACAACTAAGCCTAAGTTTGGTAATTAAAGATCTCTTAGCTTTACTAAAATTCATGTTTAAATAACATGGTACACTAAAACTATTATAAAGGGTACTAAAAAGTTCGAGTTTACTATCAGAAGATTCCTTGATATGTGCTAAGTTAGTCTCTACTTTGTTCTTATAAAATACTTGTAAAGTCTGAATAAAGGCACCTTTACTCAAGCTATTAAGTTCTTGTATATTCAGAAGCTTTTCCAAGTGTCTAATGTTTGTGAGCCACGAATTATTACCCTGCAGAAACAGCTGTTTGTCAGTTTGATATAGTTTATACAGCAATCTGTCAGATGGAAGCTTGATGAGCCTGCAGTAGTAACTGTGCATAAGTTTAAGTATTGATATTGATATAGGGAACCGACCTAGTTCACATCTCGATGCTAAATTAGAAGTTTTATTATGCACTCCTAAAGAGAATCTGCAAGATTTCAAATGGACAAGCTCAAATGGATATTTATCATCCATTAAATCTATCTTATAATCAGAAATCCAGATTTCACTAGCATATGTTAATATTGGCTGGATAAGTGTATCAAATAATTTGGATAAAGTTTCAACATTTATGTTACTGTATTCTTTAATTTTTGAGTTAAGGCTAAATAAGGCCTTTGTTGCTTTGGCTGATAAGTCTATTGACGCCTGTTTCAGATTGCCTGTGAAAGATATATTGACTCCTAAATACTGATAATTGTAAACTTGCTCAATCGAAGAGTTCTTATATTTCATATCATCCATGAATACCTTCCGTCTTCTGCTAAATATAATAACTTTGGTTTTATCTAAGTTGACCTCAAGTTTCCATCTGTTACAGTACTGTTCTAAAATAGATATACAATTTTGCAAACCTTCCTCTGACTCAGATATAATTAGTAAATCGTCAGCATATAATAAACAGTTTATATTAACATCTTCAATTAAAACTGGTTTACAATCTTCGTCAAAACTATCACATAGGTCATTAATAAAAACATTAAAAAGTAGAGGACTTAATCCATCACCTTGTTTAACGCCTCTGTAAGAAAATCTTGCTGGTCCTAACTTATTGTCTGCTTTAAATCGAAATTTTGTGCTTGAATACATACTTTTAATAAGTTTATAAAAGTTGCCCCCAATGTTAGTTTGTGTGAGCTTATAAAGCAGAGAATTTCTTGAAACTGAATCAAAAGCTTTAGCAAAATCAACGAAGCATCCATATACAGGCTTCTTTAATTTGTACACATATTTGTTTATTATAGTTTTAATTGCAAAAATGTGATCAGTTGTTCTATGGTCTGGTCTGAAACCAGCTTGAAAAGGACTGAAAAAATTATGCGACTCTAAATGTGTTATAAGCCTATTTTGAAGTAGGCTAGTAAATAGTTTACTGAGACAGCTAGATAGACTTATGCCTCTATAATTATTGCAATTATTTTTATCACCTTTCTTATATATAGTTGATATTAAGGACATATTCCAAGTGTCTGGGTACTCTGTATTATTTAGTATATAATTAAATAATTTTACAAGTGGAAGAGTAAGAACTGAGGAGCCATATTTTAGCATCTCATTTGATATGGTATCAATACCTTCTTTTTTATTTACCTTAAGGTTTGAGAGTCCCTTTCTGACTTCCTTGCAATTGAATGGGAAGTCAAGATCATGTGATGTCGACTTATCAGACAAAAAAGCATTTATCTCCTCATCAAAATTAAGTTCATTATCATTTGGTTTATATAGTTCCTCAAAATAATGTGTCCATTCAGATATGGATTTCACGTTACTAGATTTATTGTTAGGACCTTTCATGTCATTTAAGGTTTTCCAGAAAAGTTTTGGATTTTTATTACGTGTATCTTCTAACTGATTTGAGATCTTTTTTACATATTCCGAGCGTTTCTTTTTACGAAGTCTGTTATAATCATTTCTTACTTTAATAAATGTTTTACGTAAATCAATATTATTTGGATTATTCAATACTTTCCTGCCTAAACTCTTTAATGATCTTCTTAAGCTAAAGCAGTCTTGATCCATCCAAGATTTTTTATATCTATGTTTATTATTGTTATGCTTCTTCTTACATTTAAAAGTAACTGATTCTTTAGCAGTTTCAAGTACAATCTTGTTGAAACTCTTGACTGCTTCGTCTGTGCAACTAAATTCCTGCACATCTAGTGAAGCCATAAATTCAGACAATCTTTTAATAGAGCTTTTACTGTTAATTGATTGAATAAAATGAGATTTTGAGAACTCGGACCAAATAAATTTTCCATTCAATTGACTAACTGGAACTGATTCTTCAGCCTGTGTATAATTACATGTCAGACCCATCCGTATAGGACAGTGGTCAGAAAACTCATTTGGAGGTTGAACATTAAAGAATCTGATTCTATCGAATAATTGTTCAGGCGCTAAAATGTAATCAACAGAACTAACTCCACCATTATCATGAAAACAAGTAAAGAATCCTAAGGAATCTCCAAAAGTTCTGCCATTTAAAATTCTCAAACCTGATTCAAGGCATAATGAGGCAAGTAGTTTTCCACTTTCGTTCGATATATTGTCTATATTATTACGAAGATTGGCTTGGTCATGTATGTAATTGTCTGGAGTTTGACAATAATTTTTGTCTATGGAACCATCATCATGAAATACAAAGTCGAGCAACGTACCAGTCCGCGCATTGAAATCGCCTGTTAAGATAATATTACCCAGATTACTGTATTGGAGGACATCATCTAACAGCTTAGAATAGAATTCAATATTAAATGTTGAGCCTCTATTTGGTGGCATATATATTGAAGCTATGTATATAGGCTTCTCTAAATTGAAGGACAAGCTATCTAGCTTAAACCATACAATATGGTCTGAAACACTTTCTAATGATATACCTTTTTGAAGGTGATCTTTGAAATAAATGATAATTCCTCCAGATCTTCTGCCTCGCTTTTTATTTTTTTTTCCTGGTACATGAAAATTACAATAGCCAGAAATTTCAATTGGAGAATCCTTATGAGTCCATGTTTCAACTAAACTAAGAACATCAAACTTATTTACAATGTTTACAAACTCAACATCTTGAACCTTCTTTGAACTTAAACCTCGTACATTCCAACTAGCAATCTTTAACATAACATCCATGACTATCATTAAAATTCACATTTTAAATGAAAAACATATTTCAAGTACTTCACCAGGGTATATAACTATATCTGCTATACAGAGATACTAATTTACTCAGCTCAGCTTATAGTAACTATGACTCAGTCGATACAAGCATATTGTAGGCACTCGTTAGAAGTATCTAGGGCATTTCCAGTGTGTATTATATATAAAATGAAAATCACCTACAGAGTAGCCCCCGAGTCTAGATTTGCAGCATCCACAAAAATATCAGGTCTGAATTTAACTGTAAGTCAACAACCACTTACTTACTGAGAGAGGAGAAAAAAAATACTTCTAATTCTCTCTCAATTGTAAAATTGTATATCAAAACATATTTCCTTATGACCTTAGAAGTGAGACTCTTTAAGCATCACAATACATGTATCTCAAAACTAGACATTAGAAAAATGCAAATACATGTATTTATCAAATAATCACTGTTAAAAAGTTAAACGCAACTTTATAGAACTACTAAAACATATTTACATTCAATCTAGTTTATCACTACTACAAATTGTACTATACTACCATAAAGTTATGAAATATAATAAATTCCATACAGGTATTATATATAAAATGAAAATCACCTACAGAGTAGCCCCCGAGTCTAGATTTGCAGCATCCACAAAAATATCAGGTCTGAATTTAACTGTAAGTCAACAACCACTTACTTACTGAGAGAGGAGAAAAAAAATACTTCTAATTCTCTCTCAATTGTAAAATTGTATATCAAAACATATTTCCTTATGACCTTAGAAGTGAGACTCTTTAAGCATCACAATACATGTATCTCAAAACTAGACATTAGAAAAATGCAAATACATGTATTTATCAAATAATCACTGTTAAAAAGTTAAACGCAACTTTATAGAACTACTAAAACATATTTACATTCAATCTTGTTTATCACTACTACAAATTGTACTATACTACCATAAAGTTATGAAATATAATAAATTCCATACAGAAGTAAATCCTCCTACTCTGTAATATTACTGTAAGTTTTCACCAAAGTACACCAATGGTAATGATCAGACTGCACTACCATACAGTCTCATCATCACCCTTGCTGCTCTTTATAAGCTTCTTCTTCTTATGGGTAAAACTTATTATAAATGGTATGTACCTGCTGAAAATATTATTTCACCTAACTTACACATAAAACCTATATTATGCCAGTCATGGTGACATTGGTCTAAGGGAAACAATTCTGTTTCAACAATTACAAAACTAGTGTCTCACAAAACTGTTTAGTGTAACTAGGTATCTCAGCTAGCATTAAATGCTTACATTATGGCAACACAATTGTGCAGTTATAAATGTATTTCTAGGACAGCAAAAATGATATATATCACCAGTCAGTTTAGTGTCAACAGCGAGTACGTCAAATCATCTAGCACTCGCCCTTTCCTTAGTACGAGCGTATTTACTAGTTTTAGGCAATATCAAAGAAGTATTTTTTTTTCTTTTACATTTATCGGTCTGAACAATTAGCTATTCGATCAGTCTCTTTCAACTCGGATATAGTCATGCCACTCAAAGGTTGCTGTATTGTTTTGACATTTAAAATACCATATTGATTATATGATTTTTTGCCAATAGACGGCCCTCAGCTGTTCCTGTAATATTGTATGTTGTCATACCGTAGCTGGATTTGACGTTAATGCAAACGTGGTGCAATGGCAGATTGCTGGAGATTTTGTCCAGAATTCTTCTTGCCACCCCTGGATTGTTCTTTTCTATCTCAGCGAAAAATAAACCGAGTTCCTTCGCAGTGTAAAATGTCTCCGTGTCTATTCTGAGTTGTTGTTTTAAGAAAGACTTAATCTTTTCTACCACCGCGTTTATCGCGTTACTCATGGCTATCACGTGAACCTGGGCCTCATTACCCCTACCACCTGTTTCTGCTTTACACATAACTTCGTTATCCTTTCTTAGCATAGCAAGCATATTCTGCCACTGACTTGACAGAAATGCGGCCGCAGACTCTGTACAAACGGGGAACACTGTTTCCTTGACTGCTCCTTCGATAATATCGCAGCATTGGGCAATATGTGTCTCATGGCTACAGATGACAAGTCGTTTATTCTGAACATCCCACGTGCATATTAGTTTTTTGGCATCCAGTGTTGAGTTTATGTACTCCATGACCCGTGAAGCCTCAAACATTTCGGGCGAAATGCATTTCATATTGTACACACAGAAAGAGCTCAAAGTCTTATACAGGTCGAGCTTCACGGATACTACGTCTTCCGTTTTACCTCTTATGTCAACTCTATTGTTCTCAAAATTAATCTCGAACTTCACGCCTGGAAACCTTTCTGCGACAGCTTTAGAATATTCCATGGCTTCAAGCATTCTTAGCTTAATTGGTATGATATCCACAATATACTCGTCGTAAGATTCGTCGAAGTTCATCGATTTCTCACCCTCAGAGTCATATTCCGCACACGAATTCTCGACTAAACCAAGAGTTTCATCAATATCTTTGGCCAGTAACTCTTCCGCCAGCTCTTCAGGCAAATCGCGTATTTCCAAGTTGTGTATAACACAGCTATCTGCTATAAGGGGCTGGTACGGCTGAACGCTAAGCTCGACATCCATAAGGCTGATGGGTACTTTACTCATTACCGTAGATACTGCTTCATGTTCTTCAAATTCAACGATCGCCCAATGCTTTGTTCTGTTGAGACGTACATTTTTGACGGGGCTACCTGCACCTTTCTTCTTGGACTCAAAGAAAACTTCTATGACTTCGTCATTCACGCTCGGTGGAATGTTTCCAACGATAATAGAAGTGTAATTGGTTTGATCAGCATGTAAGTTATCTACCGACAGCACTTCATCTACAATCTTAGCATCGTGTTCTTTACCCCCTACAATTAAAACATTTTTTCAACCATCAGAGCATAACCCATGAACTGTAATTT
This sequence comes from Rugalucina vietnamica, assembly GCA_964017185.1. Taxonomy (NCBI): domain Eukaryota; kingdom Metazoa; phylum Mollusca; class Bivalvia; order Lucinida; family Lucinidae; genus Rugalucina; species Rugalucina vietnamica. The sequence continues at coordinate 67,616,750 of OZ024872.1, forward strand.
TAAACGACCAAGAATATATTGCACCAGTCATTTGTAACCAATGCACCTACATACCCACGGGGAAGGGCGGAGATTATAACTTTTCAGTTTTCATTGCCCTGCTATTTAAGCACAATCCCCAGGAGATATACTGGAGGTCAAAACTATGCTCTTTGCTCTGTCCTCCGCCATAGAAAATCTCCTTGGGGTAAGGATCCTAATGTCAAAACTCCGTCTTTCCCCCTGCACACTTTGGTACAATCAAAACGTTATTGCCCCGGACTGTAGCCCGGCTATCCCCACCCTTCCCAGTACTGATGAGTAGGATGGGTCCGGGATATTTGACTGGTGCTTAAACATATTTGTTTTATGGTCGAACAGTAAGTTATTTGCATATTGTGTACCTTCACGTTTCTTTTTCAGGTTTGTTTCAGTATATAAAGCATAGCCGTGGCAAAACCGTGATTGCATGTCACAACTCAATGAATTTATATCTGCCGTAACTTAATTTACAAGAGTTCATATGGCCTTGCTGTTCTACATATAGAGGATTTTCGGAAAACGAAACTAGAACAGATATGCTGTCTGTCTGAAAACGTCCTTGAACGATTTCGCCCCATTTAACACTGTTTAACTCATATGGCTTATACAAATTATCTCTGCTACCCACACTTCACTGGAAAGAAGGTAGTTTTAATTTACATAAAAATGAACGTTTGACATACAATCATTTTTCCACGTTTATCCCTCCATAAATTGATAATTTGTACTTACTAGCCTTGATCACGAGTCTGGCAGCCTGTCCATCTATTTGATGAATATCTGCGGAGAAATTATTCCCTTCACTTAGATAGGATGTTACCCGAGTACGCACGAATACTAACAATCTTTCTGGGACTCGCTTGACGGTCTTTTTACTCGTATCTTCATTGCTCGCCATTATGTTAATATTGATTTCGACTTACTTCCTTGAAATTATGACTGGTTTCTGTACTGCATTACATGTGCTGTAACAGTAGTTTGATATCATCTGATAACCAGTTATCAACGCCCTTGAATAGTATTTAAATAGGTATAGTTCGGCAAATGGGTCACTGTATGGGCGGCAACTTTAATATTCATATCTGGGCGTGGTCGGCTAGTCCATCTGTTCAAGTAGGGAGATAATAGAAATGTCGAATTCAGTCAGCCTAGAGCGCTGTCACGTATTTTACAGTTAAAGATCAGCTACCTATAGATAGTTCCTGCATGACAAATATCAAGATTTTGCCACACAAAATGGCCGATTTTGTTTGCATACATTGGGTTAACTGTATTTCTGAATACAGTAAGGTTAAGCTTGAACGAAATTATGTGCAACTATTCTATTGTCAACCTCTTACTAGTTTGAGAACAACTCACTTGATCAGATAATCATAACTGTACATAACTGGTTTACCCTGGAAAATCAGCCATCTTATGTGTCAAATATGCATGTTGTGACATCATGCAGGAACTATCTATTTTGTCCAATCCAGTAACACTGCTGGGAATCACGTGATACGCAATGTTTATGATATGTGCAAATTGTAAACAAGAAGCCGCCATTTTCCACCGGGTCTAGGTAAGTCTATCGAGTTTTGTTTCAAATTCTGAGGGGTAATGATGGATGAATATGCCCAGTCCATGCAGATACATCAGATTTATTTAACCATGTGCGAGCTAATCTTTCAACGTGTTTTGTTTGTGTAAACACTTCATTCCCATCATCAAAATTGTTTGTTGCCATGTACACCAAATATTTATTTTGGGCCTTATTCATTCTTCCAGCAACAATGCGTCCTTTCTTAGAGGTAAAATAACATTTTTTTCAAAGGACAATTACCACCATTTTACAGAAATATGCTAAGTGCCACATGAAAAAAGATAATCAACATCATTGACATTGCATCCCTATACACATGCAATGTGGATTGATACCCTCCACACTAAAACAATAGTCATCATGTTTCTATTCTTTCGTCGATAAATGTATTGATTGCTAATGCACCAGTCCTTTGTAACCATTGCCCCCCCCCTCACACATACCTACGGTGAAGGGTGGGGGATAGCCGGGCTTAAGTGCAGAGCAATTACTTGTCGAGTGTATCCGCAGTGCAGGGGGTATGACGAGGTGTTTTATGCATTAGGATCCTTACTCCAGGGCAATTTTCTATTTCTAAGGTGAGGCCAAAGATCAAAGTTTTGACCCCCCAGTTTGCCCCCTGTGTGTGCGGATTATAGCAGGGCACTGAAAGCAGAAATGCCACAATCACCGCCCTTCCCCGTAGGTGGATGAGCAGTGGTTACAAATGACTTGTGCACAATTGCAGCTAAAATATGATCAAAAAAAGAAAAAATAGCCATTCTCGGTTTTGTTCAATATTGAGAACGAATCTTTGAATGCTTTCCTGGCTTTATTATATATCAGCAGTCACACATTAGCGTATAACCCAAACGCGCTTCTGGCGTATGAATACTCTCAACATGCTACAGATAATAAAGATTTTGGACGTATAAAAATAATTTGTCCCTTTAACTCGCTTTAGCAGTCACACATTAGCGCCTGACTGAGACGTGTGCCGGACGTACAAAAATCTCAGTGTTGAAGTACGTTTGTGTTACTTGCCAGACGCGCTAAGCATGTGCTACAGGCGCACAGCAAACGTTCAACGCGCGTCTCACAAACGCTTAGGGCACGCTACGGAAGCAATATCTCATAAAATCTGAAAACGCATGTGGCGTATACTAGCGTGCATAACACGTGCGCCAAATGCGTTCATAGCGTATTCAACGCGTCTGTCATGGAACTTATTCAAAACGTAAAAGACATTCGCACAAGACACGCCCAGCTTCTGGAAAAAATTTAAGCATGATTAAACACAAACATGCCTAGAGCGCGCACCGACCTTTAGCGACGTATATCAACGTACACCCAGCGTACACCAAAAACGCGCATGTAGCGCGTTTCTAATGTGTCTCCGACGTGCTCCTGGCGTAGGTTGAATCATTCAAAGTTTACATTTTTGTCAACACGCCCGGCGCGCGTTGGCTTATTCTGCTATTTTAAACAGCAGTCACACACTAGCGTATAATCCAAACGCGCGCCGGGCGTGTCGACAAAAATGTAAAATTCAAAAAACGCCAGGAGCACGTTGGAGACACGTTAGAAACGCGTTAAACGCGCGTTTTTTTTTAAGCTTGGTGTACGCTTGTAGCATACGTCGTTGTAAGTCGCAGCGCGCTCTTGGCGCGTTTGCCCCCCCCCCCCCCCAAAAAAAAAAAAAAAAAACTGAAAAAAAATCAAACATGCTTAAAAACTTTCTAGAAGTTCGGTGTGTCCCGGGTGTGTGTCTTATACGTTTCGAATAAGTTCCATGCGCGTAACATGCAAATTAAGCATGACCTGAAACAGACAAGCTACTTTCAAACTAGATGCACTGCGACAGATAAAATGCAGGTTTGTCGGACACGCACATTTAACATATCGCAAATTTTACACCCATGTACACCACATTAATTATGAGCAATGTGACATTTATTTTGCATATGCCAGTTTTGATAAGTTTTTGGGTATCATGTATACTCCAATTTAATACGTTTTTATCATTGTCGTGTGAAGAATTTGTACGTATTCATCACATCTGTGAATAACATTTTTTAATATATAGAAACGGTACCAAGATTCACGTGTGAATTTTTGACATGTAAAGAATTGGTGCGTATTCTGCAAATTTTCTGTCAAGAACTGTTGAATTCAACTGTGCGTATGTTCATTTTCTGGGGCACATGGCGCTCTTGACGGTAGAAAAGTCTATGCTTTTACATGTCAAAAGTGAGTACAAAAAGGTAAGGAGAAGTTTTTGACATGTGTAAAAAGCTAACTGATACTTTTTGCATTAATTTAGAAGCGTGTGAACTTGTCTTTGAGAGACTCTAAAAACTGGTTTAAGGCCCCCAGTATTTTTTGTATTACTGATTGTTCCAAGGCGATACGTCTGTTATGGTTCTATTTGTTTTATGTTTTGGAGTCGAATTTTCGTGCTGTTTGAACCTTATGTACGTTTTCATAGTTTTGGTAAAGTTCGGGTTACTGTTTGGCACTTATTGGGAAATAGCTGCTCATTCGGCTTAAAGGGAAACATAATTATTAAATTCCCGCATATAATTTTCATGAAACTTCACATGCTTCAAGATAATTTTATCCTTGGACTAAAATCGAAATAAAAGTGAGATGTCACCGGCCTCGTTTCCATGGTATCAGAACTTTTTGAATGTTTCTCGTGCATTTCATAAAAACGCGTTCGTAGCGGACATGTGTTTTAATATATGTGTTATTTTTGAATAAACAACTTTAACATACGATCAGTGATATTTTCTTAAATTTTGATACTATTTGCTTTTAAACTGAGGAGATTACAAGCAAAATTAACTTTCCCGCCATGTTTTCAAACCTGGAAAAAATATGTATTTTTGCGATATCTCCTAAACTACGCATATGATTTTATTCAAATTAAACCAATAGATATAAAACGATGTAACCATTCAAAAGTTGAAATAAACTTGAAGTGGGGGTCATCGAATTGCGTTGGAAGATTTAGAGAAAACCCGTTATTTTTCGTTTTAATGTCAAACGTTGCACTGACGTCGCGTATATTAATGCGACGTCATCAACAGCGAAATAACTGTTTTTCACATGTAATTAACCTTATACATGAATGAGGGTATATCAAGTGTCGCATAACTAATTTAAAATAAAAAAATGAACAATATGTTTACCCGCTTTAGGACTTAATTATGCAGAAACAAACAAAATAAGATTCTACAGCTTGAAACGTCATTTGAAAATCAAAATAAAACGACGCTAAAAGCTACGCGTAACATAGTAAATCAATAGCACAAAAAAGTGTAACAAAAATTAACAGAAAATTATTAATAAGGTTTCATTATTATTAATTATGCATATTTAAGTAGAACTTTATGACGGCATTAAGCCTAATGAATATCCAAGCTTTTAACAGAAATTAATGTATATTCAAACCAACACAACTTTCTCAATATCCATCTGATTTTAATAAAACTTGTACCAAATTGTTAAGAGAGGCAACTACTTTCATTTAAGATGCATTGTGTTTTAACCTTGCCTTTCCCTTTAAGAGCCCAAGTTAGAACAAAATGAGAATAAAAGATGCAAAGAGTGTGTGTCTGGGGTCGTTGAAGTGTACTCAAAAGAGTCTAAAGATCTAAAGCAAATACCAAAGTGAGGGTGAAAAAAGGTGCAATTTTAAAGTGACCAACCTGGTTGATGGCTAATTTTTGAAGCACAGTTTTTGCCCCTTGTTCAGTAGTGTGATCGAATAGCATATCTATGAAATGGAATCCATAAAATTTTGTTAATTCTTATGAGCTTTATGGAAAATTGGTTAATGGCATCATTACGTTTCTAATTTTGTCGGGTATAGTAAATAAAGAAATGAAGAAAGAAAAAGGTATTCAACATGAAACATTTAAAATACCATTGATGGATATGAGTGGTAAAGAGTCAAACAGTTTGTATGATCTAGTACTTTCTGAACTAGCGAAAAACATGGCTTTGTCCGTCACTGTATTGGACCTAATCAATTTTAGAGAGCCAAAATTAATCTACTTAAATATTAAACTGACAGAAAATAAGAACACAATTTATTTGTGTGGAAGGAATCAATTTGGTTTGCTGTGTACATGGTATCTAGCAAAGTAATCTGCTCGTAAAATTGCAGAATTTGGTTTTATCCGTTATGAAACAACTTCCCACGTTTTTATAATACCACAGCAGTATGTGATGAATTTCAATGTCATGATTAACATTTAATATTTAAGATATTGAAGGAAATAAAGCTTATGTGTGTGTAGGGTAACAGCGTATTTTAAGTGAATTTTTGAAGTGTTTGAAACACTGGCCAGGTGAAATGCCACAAACTATGGCTCAAATTCTTCCAAATAGGGTTGTCCATGGAATGCACTAGGTGGCGTAAAAATCAACAAGCGTATCTTGAAGTTATTTGGAAAGAAAACAAAACTGATGACGTCATTTGTTTACATTTTGGTGTATATGGAAACACTTGCGGTCACATGATTCCCAGCAGTGAGTAAACTAGACAAACTCGGATTTTCATTCTAACGGACAACATGTGAGTTGAGTCTTTCAACTGTATACCTTTAGCTTTTACCTAGGTCAAAAGTAGACCATACCCAATAACGTATTCATAAGGTAACGTCCATACAATGACCTATTTGCCGAGCTATACATGCAGTAAGTTAATTATTCATTTTAAGAGGGTGACCCAATTGGCAAATCCAATCTACCTTGGGGCCCTCATTAACAAGTTAACATATGTACAATATCATATACAGAAAGGTACATATGAAATGAGGCATAATGTTAGTCGAATGTGATTAAATATAAAGAAAATCACATTTTGAACAAAACGTAAACATGATTAAAAGACAAGTTCAGTATCTTAAATCAAGGACATTATATGTACATAGACAGAAACAGTCGGTCAGCACTTGCATATGCAAATGCAGACATACAGTGGCGGTGGGGATTAATAAAAATAATTATATTAAGTGTCCACAATACAAGGAACATAATCGTTCTATACATAAATATGAGTTTCACGTCTCATTTTATCTTTTCTCGGCGAGGCGGTTCTAACGTGTACACACAATCTATGTTTTTAATAAAAATAAGAAAAAATATCAAACTTTTTCTACTGAAAATTTTCAAATTTACAACTTAAAAAAAAAAAACTCTGTATATTTCATCGGCGTGCCTGTCAGTAACACAATGTCCGCTGCATCGTCGCCTTATGTTATTAGGAAACCAAATCTGTTGATATAGAAATTGATAATACTAACGGGAAACGCAGGGTTTCATAACAAGGCGCACATTGACTGTTCAAAAAGCAAATTGTTATACGTAACATAATTGGGTTTCAAGACATCTTCATTTTTCTAAGGAACACGAAACAATCAATTTCTCCCAATGGTACTAGGTTGAGACTTAGAAGTGCTGTTTCAGTTGCTATGATGTTGCCAACAAAATTACAAACGTGGCCATTTCAAACATTGCTGTGTAAAACAAATGGACTCCATTAAAACTAATCGTAATTAAATGAGGTCCTTAACACATCAGCTACTAAGTGGTGTATTGTAAGAATTTATATGTAAGATTACCTGTTAATCTTGTTTTAAATTTTGAAGCAGTTTTATTTGTTTACGTTACCCCACCCACGTGGGTAATGGCGGGCGGAAGTTGTTTATTAGGACAGGTTAAAATAATATATAGCTTTTGTTTAATTAAGTTTGCAAGAGCCCCTTTTTCTTTTTCTAGTCATGATATAAGTTATCTTTCTTATTAATTTTATTTTTTAATGAATTTAGTAATTTTATTTTCCTTCTCGAACAAAGTCATGTGACGTCTTTCATCCAATCATATTGTTTGTTTTCCACGCTATATTCCTTGTATTTCATCTTTCAATTCTTTATTACACTAGGTCAACACAGGGTTAACAACAAGTGAATCAAATAATTTCAAAGCAATTTTCATCATGATATCATGGCAAAAGCCAAAGAGAAAGATGGTAGAAAAAGAAAGAAAAAGAAAAAGGAGCACAACAGGCGTTGAAAATAACGGCTTTTCCTAGTATCAGCCAATCAGTGTTTGTTTACATCATATCTTAGCCAATCAGAATGCATGATACCCAAGCTAATTGTTATTCATAATTTTGAGCGTCAGTTTCAAATTATTTCTCTAAATGCATGGACGTTGTTGATAGTTGTTGATAGAACTTTCAAAATAAAAATGGATTAAATCGGTGATTGATTGTTGTGTTTATAAACCATTGCTCTCGGGACTTAAATAACAGATTCTTCTGCTAGAAATTATCGTAAAAAGACGATCAAAAACGCACGTTTTATTTTGAATATTTACCGACTTTCCCACAGGAAATAAAAATGGCGGACTCTGTATTCGAAAAGGACTATGTAAAATGTGCATTCTGGATTCCTGAATGGTACGTGATGAGCAAACGAGAGGAAGATAAACTGAGGAAATACATCAGGGACACTAGATCTCACGATGAGGCCCGAATGTTCCGTATTATGGACTGTTCGGCATTCTGTGACGAACGCTTTTGCTATTTTTGTGCTTCATATGAAAAGGACATCCAGCCACTGTGTACGCCATGCAATGGTTGCCCAGTCAGGGAATAGACATTAACGGTACGAGATTCTTTGATTCCCTTTACGAAACATTAATTACTCAACAGAAATGGCAACTGAAACGGATCAGTTAACGATCGAATCGGGTCACGTTTCGGACCTCAGTGATCAAGACATTTTGATACAGTATTGTCTACAAAATAAGGTAAACAAAGTCGCTGTAGACGAACTGTTAAAGCGCGGTTTCGACAGTCTCGAGGCCTTGAAATTAGTGGCGATGGAAGATTTGAGCTCCCAAAATATACCCATGGGTCAACGGCGCCTTATTCATCACATTGCGCAGGCGCTGAAATCTGACGACGCAACTTCCGGTCTGTCCGGAAATACACCATCGATGACGTCAGCGGGGAACACCGGGGTTCCTCACAATACTTCCGGTAATACATCGGAAACTTCCGGAAGTGCCACCATTACTGATGGAAGCACCGGGGCTTCCTACGCTAACCAACCAGCAGCTCAGCAGACAACCTTTGGACCACAAGGCGTTTCACAAGACTTTTATAATCAAGCACTCCTTGGGACTTTACTAAACCAGCAATCTCAAGCAGCGAACAGTGCAAATTTAAATGTATTAGGAGCTGGAACTCTCAGTGCAAATCTTAGTGCTAATAATAATAGTGCAAATATTCAGGGACCACAGCCATTATTGAGCGACCCACAAGTGCATATATAGCCTCGGCTACTGGTAAGTCCACCTCAGCTTATTTTGATGTCTGTGATTTTGTTCCCTATTCGGTGGAAGAAGATGTTGTCGTTGGGGGTCAGGGAGAGCAGCAGTTAGTGATTAAGGCTGGTCCCAAAAAGCCAAGGCTAGAATCGCACACCTTATCGCAGTGGTCCGTAGCAAATCTAGCTATTTTATATAGGCTTGTAAATGATGGAAGATTAGCGGGCTCCAGTTTAATGGACTATTTGTCTTATTCGACGAAAGTCAACCAGTGTGGTTCAGAGATTCAGTCTTATCTCAGTGCTCCTTTATGATAGGGAATACCGTAAACTTCAAAGTACTATGGGGTTCAGGTGGGGTACCGATGTGCAACACCTGCATACCCTTTTCCTTCAGCCCCGCGCTAACACAGGTACCCAAGTGATGTCTACCACCAACCAGCGTGAGGGTACTGGCCAGATCCCACACAAACCTAAGGTGGATAAACGTCCAGACATTTGTAGGAATTACAATTCTGAAAAGGGTTGTAGTTATGACACTTGCCGTTTTAAACATAAGTGTATAATACCTGGGTGCGGTCAAGAGCATCCTGCTACCAAGCATATGCAGCCAAAAAAGTAGATTTTGAGGTCAAGCCCTTGCCGGGATTGTGTCTCGCAGCATGGGAGGAAGAATTAGGGAACGACAGCGACCGTACCTTCATCCTGAATGGTATCAAACATGGGTTTGATATCATTGATGATGATGCTGACATAGCCCCAGCATCTTGCAGGAACCACCCTTCTGCTAGGCCGAATAATCCTTTGTACGAAAAGGCAACCATCCAGGTCAAAAAAGAAATTGAAAATGGTCATTATGTTGTCTGTGACAAGCAACCAAAAATAGTCAGCCCCATGGCTGCTATTCCAAAGCCAGATGGTGATGTCCGTCTCATCCATGATTGTTCTCGTCCGGTGAGTGAGGCGGTTAATGACTATTGTTCATCAGATTGGCAACAAAAATTTTCTCGTGTTGACGATGCAGCGGCATTAATGACTGAAGGTTGTTTTTTCGCAAAGGTAGATTTAAAGTCGGCCTACAGGAGCGTGGGTCTAAGTAAGGCCAGTCAAGAAGTGACCGGACTCTCCTGGGATATTGATGGGTCCACTGTTTATCTCCGCGATACGCGTTTACCTTTTGGAGCTCGTAGAAGTGTTGGCATATTTCATCGTCAGACTCAGGCTGTAAGGCGTATGATGGCCCGCAAGGGTTATGACCTCATTATTGTTTACTTGGATGATTTTCTCATCATTTCTGAATCAAAGCAAGTTTGTGCAGAAGCATTAAATGTTCTAGTACAGCTTCTCCGGAAGCTCGGCTTCATGATACACTGGGGCAAGGTTGTCGATCCCACAACGCGCATTACCTTTTAGGGATAGAGCTTGACTCTGTTTCTATGTCCCTCAGGCTCCCTGAAGAAAAGCTTTTTATCCTGAAGCAAGAACTTCAGAGTTCTCTATGCAAAACCCGTTTTACAAAGCGTCAACTCCAGTCCCTGGCTGGACGCCTATCGTGGGCAGCAAGTGTCGTTAAAGGCGGACGAGTCTTTCTCCGCCGCATCTTCAACCCAATTCGCATGCTCCGGCATAATGCGCACCGCGTTCGCGTCAGCCATGATCTTAAGAAAGATCTCATATGGTGGTCGACCTTCATCGACACATTCAATGGAAGGTCTATGTTGATTGACCAATGCCCCATTGAATGTGTTTTTACGGATGCTTCCGATGAGGGAGCAGGTGGTTGTTTTGGTGGGGACTGGTTTTATTTCAACTGGTCCTGTGACTGGCCCCAAGCAGCTTCTTTCCACATAAATGAAAAAGAAGTTATTGCCGTGACCTTGGCGGCATATCGCTGGTGTCCTTTATGGCGGAATAAACGCATCATCATTTACTCCGACAACTCGGTTACTGTTTCTGCGCTTAATAAAGGCACATGCCGCAATAGTGAAATTATGCGTTGTATCAGGAGTCTCTTTTGGTTGTCTGCCAGATACAATTTCCATTTAACTGCTCGGCATCTTCCCGGTATCCAAAATATAGCAGCAGATGGGGCATCTAGAGTTAGTTCCCCTGGATACCTTGAGGTCTTGTGGCCTTTCACTGATGCCTCACCACTCCATTGTCATATGTCGCCAACCACACTTCTTTTTCTGCTTAACAGATATCCGAACTGGCGTAGAAATTACCAACTCTGGAGTGGTAAGTGCAGCAGGGAATTTGCATGCCAGCCTGGACCAAGAGGTACTCCACTATCGAGCGAACAGTTTTTCCGCAAATACCTCAAAGACTTACTCTGCACAGCGATCAGCTTTTTTCAAGTTTTGTGTAGATATGGGTATCAAGCCCGTTCCCTTATCCCAAGAGAACCTTGGGAGATACATTGCATTTTTATCTCGTCGACTGTGTTTCTCGTCGATTAGACAGTATTTAAATATTGTAAGATTAATGCATTTAGAATCTGGTCTCCGTAATCCGTTGGAAAATAATTGGTATGTGACCTCAATTCTCAAGGGTGTTAAGAGAGTTATGGGAGATGCGAATGTGCAAAAGTTACCAATCACTCCTGAGATTTTGCAGCAAGTTTTCATCACCTTAGACTTAAACTGTGCCTTTGACCGGACCTTTTGGGCAGCTTGCCTTGTGGGTTTTTTTTTCTTTTTTAGGAAATCCAACCTCTTGGGACAATCACATTTGCAGTTCGATCCTAAACGCAGTCTATGTACAGGTGATGTACAGTATCATCTTGACGGTGCTGTGCTCACAGTTAGGTGGTCAAAAGTCATCCAATTTCAAGAACGCATATTGCAAATCCCCTTACCAAGAATTCCTGGATCCCCTCTCTGTCCTTCTACAGCATTGCTTCGCTTGTCCCTGGAAAACCCAAAATGTACCAATCCCACTCCTCTGTTCTGTTATACCTGGATGGGCGCGTCATATGTCCCGTTAACTCAGAAACAGTTCTCAGACAAATTGAGGGATTGTCTAACGCGTATTGGCCTCAACTCGTCAGAATACTCTGGGCATAGCCTGCGTCGAGGAGGAGCTACATATGCTTTGCGGTGTGGGTTGCCCATTGACCTTATAAAAATCCAAGGGGACTGGCGCAGTAATGCATGTGAGCGCTACCTTGAACACGCCTTTGAGCAACGACAACAAGTAGCAAAACATAGCTGCATCTTCTTCTTAAGTGGGGAACAGGTCACATCTGTGATGAGGTGGACCAATTAGTGACTGTGATTATATGCCTTGTCATGCATTGTTTTCTTTTATATGATATATTTTAAATTAATGTTGTTTTTACATGCATGCCATATTATGTTATGTTTGGTTTTTCTCATGCTCTCCTATGCATTATTTAATTTTATACTTCTACATAACTACATCTACACAGCTTTTGGGATTTGGAGGAATATTGTTGAAAAAATTTAGACAAGTTAGCCATTATTATTTAATTATTAATTATGATGTTTTGTTGCTCTTACATGTCCAAACGTTTTTCAATTATATGGTTTCAAGTACCCAAAAGTTTGTTGAGTTTTCTTGCTATCCATGTTTCGCAACACCTAGCAGTTTCAAGACCCACTTGAAGCTGGATGGTGTTGCCCCTTAATGTGGAAGTAATTTAAATGTAAGATTACCTGTTAATCTTGTTTTAAATTTTGAAGCAGTTTTATTTGTTTCCGTTACCCCACCCACGTGGGTAATGGCGGGCGGAAGTTGTTTATTAGGACAGGTTAAAATAATATATAGCTTTTGTTTAATTAAGTTTGCAAGAGCCCCTTTTTCTTTTTCTAGTCATGATATAAGTTATCTTTCTTATTAATTTTATTTTTTAATGAATTTAGTAATTTTATTTTCCTTCTCGAACTAAGTCATGTGACGTCTTTCATCCAATCATATTGTTTGTTTCCCACGCTATATTCCTTGTATTTCAAAATAACGGCTTTTCCTAGTATCAGCCAATCAGTGTTTGTTTACATCATATCTTAGCCAATTAGAATGCATGATACCCAAGCTAATTGTTATTCATAATTTTGAGCGTCAGTTTCAAATTATTTCTCTAAATGCATGGACATTGTTGATAGTTGTTGATAGAATTTTCAAACCCGCCCGCCACGCCCTTTTTTCTTTTGTATATAGTTAGTTTAGAGTCAGTAGTTTTTAGTTAGAAACCATATGATGTTGAATATATGCATATTGTTAAACAAGCCTTAATACGGTTGCCTATGCAACTGAGTACCCTATGGGGTAGCACTTCTTATTCACCTTCATGTATGTCGGAATAATTGAATATTAATCCTTCCAAGATAGTGCTAAATTACATGTATCTTCTAAATGAGATTAATGGCTCCCTGTTGTGCCAGTCTAGTCCTTTCTCATTGTGGAATTATTATATTCATTGTGATAGAATTATGTATATCCATGGACTCCATCAGTGGATAAAAACCTGTGTATGTTGTTCCCCTGTGATTCAGCTCTATATGGACCACGTCCAGTGGATTTTGTTTTATTGGACTCCTTACAACTGTGCTGGAGCCAATGATACATGTGAAATGGACTCCATTACCCTGTGCTGGAGCTTAAATAGTGTTATACAGGTACTTGCTATATAAACTTACCCAATGGCAGTCTCTAGCAGGTGTAGGCTTGGGCTCCTGTCATCAACAGCGTCTAGACAAGTCGATGAACTTGGAAGAAATGAGCCCCGAACAGAGGAACTACTTTCCCAGGTCGAGTGGTTGGCGTAGGAATATATCTCGAGCTTCACGTGTTGTTGCTGTGAGTTTCTATCAGCTGATACCGCTAGGAGGCGTGCGGACCTGTAGACTGGTTCCCGAGGGAGAGTTAGGTTATGGCTGGCACAACAATAGTTAAAAGACTCCTTAATATGTGGAGCTGGACTATTCTATGTGTTAGCTGTGTAAATGTGATATGATGTGCTGTTTCTAGTCTTAAGTTGCTTACTTGCTGGACTAGATTAATGTGTGTTCAATTGAATTTCTATGTGCTGTTTTAAGGTTTTAATTTCCGACATATGTGGAGGAGGTATATTGTTGAAAAAATTTGGACAAGTTTGCCATTATTATGTAATTATTAATTATGATGTTTTGTTGCTCTTACATGTCCAAACATTTTTCAATTATATGGTTTCAAGTACCCAAAAGTTTGTTGAGTTTTCTTGCTATCCATGTTTCGCAACACCTGGCAGTTTCAAGACCCACTTGAAGCTGGATGGTGTTGCCCCTTAATGCGGAAGTAATTTAAGAGTTCAGAGACATGCACGGCATCAGGAAAACATGTCCATGAAAAGTTTATCCCTTGAACCCCATTTTATACAGTGAAAATGGGGTTAGTAGGGGTATGCCTATTTTTATTAGTTTTGATCTAAAACATACATTGTAGGTCGCCTCTGTGAGGCGGTTCTAACGTGTACCCACGTACCCACGATCTATAGTTTGAGCAAATATATTAAAAATATCAAGTGTTTTTTTTTTTTTTTTTTTTTTTTTTTTTTTTTTTTTTTTTCCAGCTGAAAATATTATAATCTGTATATTGTATTGGCATGTTTTCGTAATGGGGATGGCATGGTACTAGCAAAACAAATGCTTTCAGTTGTATAGGTACGCGCGGCTTCAGCCTCAGTAATATAAATAAGCCGCCGCATGGGAAAACCAACAATCTGCAGATGCGAAAACAAAGGCGCAGATCAGCTTCGCAGTAATTAATCAACGCCTTTGTTTTCGCTACACGGATAGTACAATTCCTCTACTTTCTAAATCCAAAATTTCCAGCCTCTAACCATCTTTTGTGACTGTACAGCCTGGATTGTGACAGACCTGGTCGTAAACCCAAATTGTTGGTTTTCACACGCACAGGCTCATTAAAAAGCCTTGTTTATTGGCTGTCGAATTCCTCAGAGAGCCAATCATAATAGGTCACAGACAATTTTTCATTCCTAAGGAACCATTTGCTACCTTAAAAGCATCTGAAGTACCATTAATAGCAAATCAATATGCGACTGGTGTTTTTGTAATTCGATCTATACAATATAGAATAAATATGTCACCCTTTTCCATAGTCTGGCATCATTGTTGAGTGAGGAATCACATTTTCTAGCAAACTGTCGCTAACTAGCTGATATCACACATGCGTTGGTGTTGAGCGAAGTATCTGACATATCATCATAACGAATTCAGGTTTGGTAGATAATTTATCTATATGGTGGAACACCGGTAAAAAAATATCACTCCGCCGTACCCCTCGAAAATAGTGCATTTAAAAATTTCATCCACACATGTTTGATGCTGAATAGTGAGAACATTTCCTACATTCTGTGTAAGATCTCGCATTTACTACAAAGTATCGCCATAAAACGACACAAATCACCATGCCAAAACGGACTATATCTCATCGGAGGCTTCTGTTTGTACACTACCCCCTACTAAAATCCGGACCATTCTAGAGTGTAAAATCCACCCCTAACACATTACGAAAACATGTCCGTGAATTGCATACCCCCTTAAACCCCACGTTTATATAGTAAAACTGGGACATGCAGGAGGATACCTATTTCTCTTATTTATGCTCCAAAACATATACTGTGAATACTCGTTAGAACCGCCTCGCCGATGCGGTTTTAACGTGTACCCACAATCTTTGTTTTGAGCAAAAATATGAAAATTATCAATTTGTACAACTTACGAAAAATATTGCATGTGTGTGTTTTCGTATTTGCATACATGTAGTTTCCGCGTCTTAAATGTTCTATCATCTTATCACGTTATGCTGTGAATCACTGAATCACTGCTGAAGCCTAGAGTATCTCCTTTCAGAAGCTTACTTGCAACTTTTTAAAAACTATAAGCAACTGGGGATGAATATATAAATTATCATGGTGATGGAGGTGGTGATTATGCATGCACTTTTTATGCTGAAGTTTCATAACTCAAAATTTCTAATTCTTTCCTTTGCTAAAATCCGACCTTCATCCGTTCCTGTAATTCTACATTGAGGAACGTCATCAAAAGTATGATAGTTTTCAATGGTCACATATTGCAATGCAAACTCGCTAGAGATAATGTCCAGAAGTTTCCGTGCTAACCAAAAATCGGTTTTGTCTAATTCGGCGAACCGTGTACCGAGTTCACAACAGTTAAATGTTTCGGTTGTTATTTTGAGCATCCCTTTCAAAAACGTTTTTATCTTTTTCACTATATAATCAATTACATCATCGGTTGTAATCACGTGAACCTCCGTACCGTTTCCGCTACTGACTGCGTTACATATTACCGCACTTTCTGCTTGCAATTTCGTCAGAAAATCATGCCACTGACTTGATAAAAATATGCTTGCCGATTCAAAACAAATAGGGAAAATTACCTCTTTGACCGATCCTAAGACTAGATCGGTACATCGCGCAATATCAACTTCTTGACTACACATAAATAGACGTTCGTTCCTTACTTCCCATGAGCATATTAGTTCATTTTTGACCAGTTTATCGTTAATATATCCCTTTACTTTCGTATACCGGTATAATTCTGGGGAAATACATTCCACATTGTACACACAGAAAGAACTCAAAGTCCTATACAAGTCAAGCTTCGAGGATACTAAGTCTTCCGTTTTGCCGCTAATACAAATTTTATTGTTTTCAAGATTTATTATAAACTTCACACCTGGAAACCTTTCTGAGACAGTGCTAGTATATTCCTTGGCATCGAGCATTCTTAGCTTAACTGGTATGATATCCTCGATATACTCGGTACCAGAGTATTCGTTCATCGATTCCTCAACCTCAGGGTCATTTTCCGCACTCGAATTCTCGACTAAACCAAGGGTCTCGTCGATATCTTTGGCTAGTAACTCTTCCGTTAGTTCATCAGGCAAATCGCGTATCTCCAAGATGTATTTCACATCCATCTGCTATAATGGGCTGGTACGGCTGAACGCTAAGCTCGAAATCCATAAGGCTGATGGGTAATTTTCTCATTATCGTAGAGACTGCTTCGGGTTCTTCAAATTCAACGACCGCCCAATGCTTTGTTCTATTGAGAAGTACATGTTTGACGTGGGCACCTGCACCTTTCTTTTTGGACTCAAAGAAAACTTCTATGACTTCTTCATTCACGGTTGGTGGAATGTTTCCAACGATAATAGAAGCGTAATTGGTTTGATCAGCATGTAAGTTATCTACCGACAGCACTTCATCTTCAGTCTTAGCATCGTGTTCTTTACCCCCTATAATTAAAACAAATATTTTCGAATTTCAGAGCATAAACCATAAACTGCAATTTTAAAAAGACTAAGCATACATTTTTATAATGCACTAGTTACCACTCGAGCAGTAACAACTGCCCCCACACGCCTACGGGGAAGGGCGGGGATTATGACTTTTCAACTTTCAGTGTCATGCTATCATCGGAGGTTAAAACTATGCTCTTTTCTCTGCCCTCCACCATAGAAAATCTCCTTGGGTTAATTAAGGATCCTAATGTCAAAACTCCGTCTTTTCCCAGACTGCTGGTACAAATAAAAAGTTATTGCCCCGCGTTGTAGCCCGGCTATCCCTCACCCTTCCCAGTAGGTTGGGGCCCGGATAACATTTGACTGGTGCATAAACATATTTGTTTTATGGTTAAACAATATATACTGTATCTGCCTAAACAAAAGAAGAGACTCAGCCAATACTACAAGAAAATGTCAATGTGTTCATATGGCCTTGCTATACTACATATAGAGGATTTTCGGAAAAGGAAACTAGAGCAGTTATGCTACTCTTTTTCTATCTGAAAACGACATTGAAATGATACGAACAGAGTTACCTGGTCATATGGCTTACACAAAATATCCCCGCTCCCCACATATTCACATGGAAAGAAGATGGTTTTAATTTACATTAACATGAACTTTGACAGAGAATCATTTTTCACGTTTATCCCTCCATAAATTGATAATTTGTACTTACTAGCTTTGATCACGAGTCTGGCAGCCTGTCCGTCTACTTGATAAATATCTGCGGAGAAATTATTCCCTTGGCTTAGATAGGATGCTACCCGAGTCCGAATAAACCCCAACAATCTTTCTGGAACTGGCGTGATGACCTGTTTACTCGTATCTTCATTGCTCGCCATTTTGTTAATATTGATTTCGACTTACTTCCTTGAACATATGACTGGTTTTTGTTTTGTATTTCATATATTTTAACAGTAGTTTGATATCAGCTGGAAACCAGTTATTAACGCCTATGAATAGTAAGTAAATACGTAAGTAAATAAATTATTTATTTCAAGAGGGTGACTCAATTGGCAGTTCCAATCTTCCTTGGGGCCCTCATTAACAAGTTAACATATATACAATATCATATACAGAAAGGTACATATATATGAAATGAGGCATAATGTTAGTCGAATGTAATTAAATATATATATGAAAATCACATTAAGAACAAAACGTAAACATGATTGAAAGACAAGTTCAGTATTTTAAATCAAGGACATTATATATTCATAGACAGAAACAGCCGGTCGGCACTTGTATATGCAAATGCAGACATGAGTGGCGGTGGGGGTTATCAAAAATAATCATATTTTAAATATGAGTTTCACGTTTCATTTTATCTTTTCATTTTCACCATCAGACAGCTTATTCTAATAAATCATTATCATTCGACCAAGAATCCGTCATGATTTACGTGAGTATATTTTCAAAGCCATATTTTATGTTTCTGTTCATGTACAATGATTTATGATTTACCAAGAATTAGCTTGTATCGCATTTTTCATTTTGACGTTGTAATGACGTAAGCGATTTTCAGTAAAAAGCGTCTAAAACATTAGAAATTCACTCGAGTAGAAATCAGACACCATGGAATGATATCCAGATGTCTTAGCCGACGGAAAATACAACATTTGTGGACATGTTTTGGCATAAACAATTTATCAGCACTTCCGTTGACCGAATAGCCGTTACAAGCGCTGTAAGTCCATTCATATCGCGATAATCATGTAACATGCGTTATTTCTGATTGCGCCTTTTCCTGATCTTTGCCTACTTGTACCTTGTTATGCGATTGGGTCTATCTTATGGCTTTAAAAGAGTTTGATTTGGGTTTGTTTGTTTGTTTGTTTGTTTGTTTGTTTGTTTGTTTTGAGGTTTAACGTCCCAGTCAATAATTTTTCAGTCATGTCGGGACGGAGCCAACGCTTCCTTGGTTTAACGAGTACTGTAGGGAGTTAATGTGTCTTGCACAAGGACACAACACGGTGACGCCTATGGGATCGAACCCAGGACCTCTCGATTCGGAGTCTGACGCTCTATTACTACGCCATCGCGCTCCATTTTGGCTCTTGGATTCCGTTTGACTATAAATAAACAATTAACGCAAAATAAAACTTGTAGACGTCACGCAGACCTAATGAATGTCAATCGAGAAACAAAATCTACAAATGATTTTGTTTTACCACGTGCGTTCGAAAACAGCTTTCGAATTGATTTTGATTCGCCGACACGACACTGTAAAAACTGGTCTCTCTCTGTAAATTTGTAAATGCTCCGCGTTGCAATTCGTTGACCATAAGCGCCAGCATTCTGATTTTTGTATTGTATGAAAGACAAAGGACGGAACTGACTATCATATCGTCAACGAAACTCATTTTCAGTCAAAAATAGGATGCAAGTTAATTCTTCGAACATGTGTATGTGTTGCGAAACTATTGCGTTTAAGTACAAGTAAGTATATTCTTACTAAATTTGAAAAGAAACTGCAATTGTGGCACATATCAAGAGAGTAACTAGCTTTTTTTTTTTTTTTTTTTTTTTTTTTTTTTTTTTTTTTTTTTTTTTTTTTTTTTTTTTTTTTTGCGAACCATACTTTTGTACTAACTGATAAATGGTAAAATTGGTGCTTTGAGCTTTGATTAGTACATGAAGCGTCGACGGACAGATGTTGTTAATATTGACAAAAATAAAAATCCGAAAAAAAAAACTAAAGCCAAATTCAGCCACAGTCTCGGAAATAACTAGACAAAAATTAAGAATTAGATTATTACCTCCCTTTTTATTTAAAATGATAACGACAACTGATGCCTGTGCCCTGCCAAAACTACACGTGATATTTCTGTTGTTTTTCCTGGAAATGCTAGGTACCATTCACAGCATTATTAAAGATAATCTTAATCACAAATGACAAGGAATTTGGGAGCTACGGTGGTTTAAATACTCCTAATGGCATTTTACATATATTTTCACTGACTAAACTTTTGCCGATGTTCATATGTATCACGGTCCCTGTAGCATGTATGATACATTTCATTTATCAGCTAATAGATTCCTTATAGGGGCAATAATAACGTGTCGCTGACCATCAAATATTCTTACTGGACCAGAAAATAGATTCTGCAAAAACATAAGCAACCCAATAAATGTCACTTGGCGTTGTTTCATTTCGTAGCTCACCAATAATATGTACAGTAAAATGTCTAGTTCCGCAAACACTTCTCGTCGTCGGGGTATCCTGACATTACTACAGTATATATCAAAAATGGTTTGACATGGGCATATCAACAAATCTATATCCTTTCACCTGCAGATTAGTTTTTTGAATTCGCGTCTTCCGTTTCGATTCTGGAAGCGTAAATGTAGGGGCACCAGTTAGATCCGCAAACCTGTGTCTAGTTCCGCAAACGCTATTAGGTCAGTGAAATAAACATGTAGAGAAGATTTGCAAACTGCCTTTTGCGCATAAAATAGTCAAAGGAAGCTATAATGAGGTGCATTTTGTACTTTCTTTCTCAAATAACACATAAGATATATATATAAAAAAAAAATCAATGAACCATATTAAATTATCAACGTTATTAAAACGCTCGCAAAATTCCGTCTCAGAAAACGAAGTTATCGAAATATAATTTTTTTCACGAGATAACTTTGATAGCATCGCCTTTTGGGTACAATAGTTATAAAAGTGTGACAGTATTGCCGACTTTGAGTTCTGAACATGCCACAAACACACATGCTTATCACCATTTTTCCTTATGCTAAATTGTAAATTATTGTTTTCGTCTAAAGAGCATATAAGACAATATAGTACTAATATTATCAGCATGTGCCTGGGCAATATGATGAGTTTTTTTGTTACACTACTTGTTGCTGTATGTAAACGACTACCTCTTGACATTTAAGAAGATATGTTTGATATTTCGAACCGAGAGGGACTTACAAAGATGTGCCCAACATTCCACATACGCTATTTACATTGCATGTGACAGAACAACTTACGTTCGCTTGAATCTCAATTTTCAGTCCCTAATTTTGACACTAACAACAGTTCTAGTAATTTAGGAGCCTCGTTTTCTGAAAACATATTTTCGCTGATTTGTGGTTTAACGTCCCACCAACAGCTAAGGTCATATGGGGACGGGCTCTAAAAATGGCCGAATCAAAGTACTTATACCTATTGTGCACAAGTCATTTTTTGTTTCAAAATTAATAATACGTTTATACAATACAAATACAAATAAATTTATTCAGCATTAAGTATACACATGCATATAGCCTACAATTATCCACACCATAAGGCATTGTGTTGTACATAAGAACAGCTCCAATTGACCAAGCTGCTGTTCCTCATTGCCATCAGTCTCCGGAGCTGCGCTTTACCCCCCCCCCCCCCTCTCACCACGTCTCGACACTTATGACATTCCATCATTTTTGTAGAAGTCCCATAAACTAGCAGTATTGTCCTAACAGCTGTTGTTTTGGACGTCAATTAGTTGTGTTTGAACCGCATCAACTAAACGTACTGATTTTAGCAAGGTGAAAACGAGTTTGCGGAACTAACAACACACCTTGCTTATGTTTGACATGGAATATTTTTTTACAGCGTTTGCATATTTTCTATTTATTTTCATGAGTGCATACCTGATAAATTTGTCTTTCAGTCTAACCGATTGAATTTCTTGTGACACGCCGTGTGTACCAGTATTACGTCAATGAATGTCAGACTCGCTAAAAGCGACTTAAAATAGATGTGTAAATTACCTCAACTTCTTTTGTCGTGGATATTTATCAGATATTGGAATATTTTGAAAAAAAATGTTTTCTTTAATCGAAAGAGGAGTGAAAATGGATTATAACCCACCATAAACTTATTTTTTGTTCATAAGGTAAGGCATGTTGAAAAGCGACTGAAAGTAGGAATTTGCTAAACTAACAACTTTGCTAGACTAACACTTTAACTGTATATCAGCTGAGCCTCATTTCGATATCCGTTGACCGAATTTATGACTTACACCAGGAAAAAATGTCCGTAAAATGTATACCCCCTTGAACGCCACTTCTATACAGAAAACCTTTGGTATGCAGGAATATACCCAGCTAACAAACAAACGTTTCTAAAACGTTACTGGAACGTTTTAGTTTGGTTTTGAAAACGTTTGGTAGTTTGGGTTTTTTTAGGGATTTTGTGGAATTTCCAAAAAGTATTTCTAAACGTTTTGGTAAAACGTTTTTTGTAAACTTTCCCACGACCTAAAGGTCACGTATAGTAGCCGGTTAGAATAGTTTTTGAACCTCTGCGCCACCCCTTCAACTCTAGTTCGTCATGAGGATCGGTCCCCCTAATTCTACGGAAAACACCACCTCTCCCAAACTGAGCTGCATGAGGATCGGAAATCCAAAACTGTTCTATCCGGCTACAATACAAATTTTATATTGCAAAGAAAGCTGTGCATCTCTATCGTTAACGATTTAACCTGTTTGAAGGTTAAACGTTATACCAAAACATGCATTTAACAATACAAACAATGACACTTTGTTTGTTTATTATTATTATTATTATTATTATTATTATTATTATTATTATTATTATTTAGGGTCCAAATGACCAAAAGGTATTCTCCAGTAGAGCCTTGTGTCGTAGTTTCTGCTCATAACCTTTTTCTATCACACCTGTAGGGATCCTGAAACATATAATTTGAGAAACGTTATTTCAGAACGTTTCTAAAACATTTCAATAACGTATCTTGTACAAATGAATTCGAAACTCTTCGAGGCGCTTAATGTTAATGAAAATTGCAATGCCTTAATTATACACTATATAGAGATTAGTATAATATTTTCTGGACCAGGCGATGGCTTTTTATGGCTAATACCCGCCTCATAAAGCACAAAATATTGATAGCTGCGAAAACACATGACGTTTCAAAAATATCACTACAGCCAAAGTTTCATTCTGTTGATTTATTTTCCTTAACATCTAGGTAATTTAGATACAACATAAATGGCAAACAAAAAGCTTAAACCCACATTAGTTCGGAGCAACATTGAATAAAAAGTTGTATTTACCTTATCGCAGTTTCCTTTGTTCTCGCGTTTTGAAAATACATGAAGCTTCCTCCACGTGGCACGCCATGTGCTTCGAAAGTTTCGAAAACGTTTTTTAACGTTGTAATGGAACCAATTGAAAATCATATAAAAAATGAAATTTGCGCATGTCGTTATGTCGCGGTCTTGTATCTTTATATTAGTAGCTCATTTACTAACTCTATTTGATTTTCAGATTTCGGCATGTATATTTGTAAAACGTCCTTCAAACGTTAGGCTCAGCCAAACGTTCATATAACCAAAGTCGAACGTTGGTATAACATTCTAAGAACGTTAAGTTCACCCAAACCTTCATACAACCAAAGGCGAACGTTCCAAAAACGTTTCTTGTTAGCTGGGTACATATTGTTCTTTTTTTTTTTTTTTTTTTTTTTTTTTTTTTTTTTTTTTTTTTTTTTTTTTTTTGCTCCAAAACATAGATTGTGGGTACTCGCTAAGGCGGTTCTAACGAATACCCCCAATCGATGTTCTGAGCAAAAGTGTTACAAATATCAAACTTTTTCTGATGAAATTGTTTTTTTTTTCTGCAGCTGAAAAAATCTCCATTCTTTAATGGATATAGAAAAAAAAATCTATATTGCATGGTCAAGTTTTCGTAATTATAATATCAGATTATGGAGACTGGTGTGGTTATAAAACAGATCGCAAGGCTCCTGAGTTTCAGTTGCTATGCTGTTGCCAACAAAATTACAAACGTGGTCATTTCAAACATTGCTCTATAACACAAGTGTATTCCATTGAATATTTACGTGGTAATTAAATGAATTTCTTAACACATTACTTAGTGGTATGTTTTAAGAATTTATCAGGTATCAGGGAAACATGTCCATTAAAAGTGTACACCTTGAACCCCATTTTAAGCAGTGAAAATTGGGTTTGTAGTGGTATACCAATTTTTGTTATTTTTGATCTAAAACATAGATTGTGGGTCGCCTAGGCGAGGCGGTTCTAACGTATACGCACGAGCTATGTTTTGAGCAAAAGAGTTTTCTGTAAAAATAACGTTGCTTCAGACTAGATGTAATGTAAGTAAGCCGCCGCATGGGAAAACCAACAATCTGCATATGAGAAAACAAAGGCGCAGTTCAGCTTCGCAGTACCTGCGAAGCTGATCAGCGCCTTTGTTTTCGCTTCACGGATAGTACAATTCCTATACTTTCTAAATCCAAAATTTCCAGCCTCTAACCATCTTCTGTGACTGTACAGCCTGGTTTGTGACAGACCTGGTCGGAAACCCAAATTGTTGTTTTCTCACGCACAGGCTCAAATAAACCTTCTTTATCAGCTGTCGAATTCCTCAGAGAGCCAATCATAATGTGTCACCGACAATATTTCATTCCTAAGGAACCATTTGCTACCTTAAAAGCGTCTGAAGTACCATTAATAGCAAATCAATATGCGACTGGTGTTTTTGTAATTCGATCTCGATATAGCTTGACAGAGTAGATATAAAATGAATATATCTTATACATAATATGGCTTTCTTGAATGAGGAATCGTATTTCCGAGCAAAGTGCGACGATTCTACTAATGTCACGTAGTCATGTTGATGCAAGTGTTTCATATATCACTTTATTCATTTCCAAGGTTGACTTTGCGTCCAAAACTGATAAGAACAGTCGTTCCGAAAATGTTAGTAGTTTCCGTTCAGTGACGCCTGTCCA
Organism: Rugalucina vietnamica; assembly: GCA_964017185.1. Lineage (NCBI taxonomy): Eukaryota > Metazoa > Mollusca > Bivalvia > Lucinida > Lucinidae > Rugalucina > Rugalucina vietnamica. Next base: position 67,641,766 of record OZ024872.1, read on the forward strand.
TTCTGATTAACGTTGGCAAGCAATTATAACTTGCATTATCAACTGAACACCATGGTGAGAACTACCATGTGTTCTTATCGAATGAAAACAAATAACTGATGGCATTACAGAAACATGCCCATATATACAGATTTTTCTCAAGTTGTAAAGATTGAAAATGTTCAGTAGAAATTATTTTATATTTTTCTTACTTTTGCTCAAAACATAGATTGTAAGTACAAGTTAACGAGAACCCACAATCTATGTTTTGGAGCAAAAAATATTAAAAATAGGTAAACCCCTGCATACTCCAGTTTCACTATAAAAAAAAATTGGGGTTTAAGGGGTATTCAATACACTGACATGATGTTTTCCTGATGGACTGCTGTGTTTTTTGGCACTCCCCGGACCTTCAACATAACTATTAGATCTACTTTTGATGTTATTTCGTATCTATAGGTGTGCCCTTGATGTGTTATAATGTAATTTTAAAAGCATTCTCTCGCCGGATATTGTCTTCTAATCACTTGAGAGCTTAACCCATATTTGACGAATGGATTCTCCCATCATTATCAATTGGGTGAGTCCACTTTCATTTTAAGGGGTGTTGGGAGTGATTCTTAATTTTTATCTCATTTTTCGATGAAATTTCTCTAAGCAAACAGAATAGCCCCAGATGGAACGCCGCGCTCTGCTGGGACGCCACGTGCTGCGGCGTCACATCTGGTGCTATTCTGTTTGCCTATGTCCCATAAAAGGAACGCCAGGCTTTAATGAGTTAACCACAGTCCGACTACATACATAATAGAAATTTACGAAAGTCAAATCCCAAGTGTAAAGTCTGCTTGACATTACGAAAACTTGCCTATGCAATATACAGAGATTTTTTGCAGCCGTAAAAATTGAAAATTTCATCAAAAAAATGTTGATATTTTTCTTATTTTTGCTCAAAACATAGATTGTGGGTACACGTTAGAACCGCCTCGCCGAGGTGGTTCTAACGAGTACCCACAATCTCTGTTTTGGAGCAAAGATAAGAAAAATAGGTATACCCCTGCATACCCCAGTTTTGCTATATAAAAGTGGGGTTGGAGGGGGTATTTATTTCACGGACATGTTTTCCTGATGTAATAGGAATTTACGAAAGTCAAATCCCAAGTGTAAAGTCTGCTTGATGAGAATTCGAATACTGAAAAACTGTTGTCATGGTTATTAAATAGAAACTCAAATTTCTAGACATAACCATTTAATAACAATGGTGGTTAAGGACTACTTTTAAGCAGAATACAACTGCGACAAGACATACTATTGCTGCCACAATGTTTTCAAATATGATTAAAGACATGTGACATTTCAAATTAAATTTTAAAGTAGAGAAATATTATGAGTAAACTGAAATTACATGCACCCTATTTTACCGGATTAGCAGAACATTCTAAGGTTTGTAAACCAATCTGTCGTTGACCAGAAGGTAAATGGTGCATTCATTCCGGGCGAATAACACACAAGCCGTTCAAAGTATATCGAAAACGAATGTAGCACTGGTGTATGTAGTAGGCGTTTCAATAGGTCCTGCGTAAGCAAATGATCATACAGTATCGTTGCAGATTCTCAGATGTTGGGACCAATACATGTAATCAATATTTCGGCCCTAATTATTACATTGACTGGTAGACTGGAGCAGTCGGTAAAACTGACTCTCAGTGAAAGAGCGAGATTGCAATGAGCCGTTTCTGGCATCCTCAATGACTGTGCTGACCTGAGCTTTCCACGGTGTTCCACGGTATATGACAATAACTCTTTATTAACCTGACACACACCAATTGGATAGTAAACGAGTGCATGTTAATGTCGACAATTCATAAGCTTAATAGCACCCTGTACTTTTTTCTCAGAATATCCAATATATCCAATTCTGATACGTTCATTCATAAAAAAAACTGTTAGATTCTCGTCGGAACTAAATAAGAAAAACACACATTTTCTATCTTCGTTAAGTAATAAGTATGAAGCATATATCTCTATTATTCGTTGACAATATCAGGTTGCGAAACGTGTAACAGGTTTGAAAAAACAATTCTGTCACATGGTTGCTATGGTTACTAGGCCGACGTGCATTGAATTGAGGACAGGTGAAATAAAATGCTGGAAAACATATTCCACAGTGCGTACTTCTACATTTATTTTGTACGTATGTGTATTTGTTTGTATTTGTATGTATTGGAATTATTACAAAAAGGGATCATGGACAAAGCCCAAAACCATATGTCCCATTTTCTCCGACTCTTTATACCTGTAATTCAAGTTTATTATACCTCATTCATATTCATTGGCTAAGTGTGGATTTTGATTGGTCCAGAGCAGGTCACACGGGATGTGCCAGGGTTTTAATTTCCCGCCAATCCACGGTCACATTAATTCAAATTAGATATTAATTTTATTTTTAACATTTGATTACCTTATGGTCCTTATTTAGTACAAATGACCATGCACATTAACATTCATAAATTCAGGCCCCTCTCTGATAAATCGGTTTCATCAGAACAAATTCAGCTGTTGTTCCACAATATTGTCAGCCTCCGGGGAGCCGGGGATTTTAGCAGGGATTTTACCACAAATCTGACCCCGCAGTGCCGGGCTTTTAGCAGGGCTTTGAAAACTGAAAAGTTAAACGCCCTAGGGGAGCCGTGGATACAAATGGTATTAGATGTCAAACATAAAATGTCAAACATGGGTGGATGAAGCGGCAATTTTTGATTGCTTCAGTCTATGTATACATTTATAATAATATTTGTTAACAAGTACAAGCATTCAAGCATTGATTAGAATGATTAGAAAAACTATATATACATGTACGCTTATTTCACAAAATGAACATTTGACATTTGTAAGACTCTCTCTCTCTCTTTCTCTCTCTCTCTCTCTCTCTTTCTCTCTCTCTCTCTCTCTCTCTCTCTCTCTCTTTCTCTCTCTCTCTCTCTCTCTCTCTCATTACTGGCTCGTATCACTATACATTTGTGTTACGTAACGCGTCCACTTCAAGTCATCTTTTCCTTCAGGTTCTTAGGCCAGTAGAAAGTATCATCCTCATCAAACAACAGGTTGCACTCGTGGTATGTGTTTTGTATTTCGCGCTTGCTTATAAATAAGTTTAATCGTACCCACCTTCAATCTCAAATACACACCATTGTCGCCGCCAGGTAGCGCTGTAAGCACTGACCTGTCGCAGTTGACGCTTGGCTTCTGGGATTGACCGCCATTGCGGCCATATTTTCCGCCATAATTAGAGTACCTGGCATGCGAAGACATTCATTTTATAATCAGGAATTGAAGGTATTTTGTAAGATTCTCTTTCGATATGTATTATGTTACCAAGATAAATATAAACATAAGTTTTGGAGGAAAAAAAATAATTTAGATAAGGTTTTACATAAGGTATCGTCTGATCTCATGAACACGAGATTAGCCGATTTTGGCTATATCCCATAATTCAAAGCGTCAAATTCGAGAGATCTAGATGAGGTCTCGTCAGATCTCGCGAGAATGAAATACACACAAAACACATACGCACGCATGCGCGCGCTTCGTTCATCGTTTATTTTCACTATAAGATTAACTTTTCGCTTCGCTTTCGCTGCTCTACGACCGTAAACATGGTAAACACAGCTAATCTTTCATCATCAACAGCAAACGTTCTCCTCTGACTACATTACGAAAACATGCCCTTGCAATACGCAGAAATTTTTTAAAGTAGTAAAAAAATGAAAATTTTCTGTAGAGGCGGTTCTAACGTGTACCCACAATCTATGTTTTGAGCAAAAATAACAAAAATAGGTATACCCCTGCATACCCCAGTTTTTTCTATATAAAAGTGGGGTTTAAGGGGGTATACATTACACGGACATGTTTTCCTGATGTATTCAGCAATGTCATAAAGAGTACGTGCATTATGCAGGATTTTTGGTCTTCCCGAAAGCCATTTATTTATTGATTGTAGCTGTACATCGTGAGAAAACCGAATTTTTGCCTAGGCGAAAACAAAGGCGCAGATCAGCTTCGCGGTAACCGCGAAGCTGATCAGCGCCTTTGTTTTCGCTACTCGGATAGTACAATTCCTCTTCTACTTAAATCCGAAATTTCAAGCTTCTATCTCTTTTCTGAGCTTGTACAGGCCGGTTTGTGTCGGACCTGGTCGGAAACCCCTAAGACCGGTTTTCTCGCGTCAAGGCTCAATTTTTTAACGATTCTTCGACCATAACTTCGTAAATGTTAAGAGACTGTGATATTTTGTCTAAACAATTTCCATGTTAGATGTTTTATAAATTAGATGAAAGCCAATCGCTATTTTATTCCATCGAAGTATATCCCATCCCTTCAATTTTCTTGTGCACAAAGTAGCCAATCACAATCAAGAGAATAACAACGGTCAAGGCCACGGCCAGAATAAGTGGTATAAATATCTCAGAGTGAGCTGTAGAATTTTCAATGGGGCCAAGGTCATGAGGGCACAGAATACCTGGAAAATACAGAAAAGCGATAATTTCATTGTCATCAACTTTTGTTTGTTTGTTTATTTCTTTGTTTGTTGCTTAGCGTCTAAGACAAAAGTTATGGTCGTCTTGGAACGCCATTTCCATTCTTATGGTAATCTGCAATCCGCTGCATTGTAGCTTTTATGTTATACAAAACCCCTGTGGAACAAAGGTATCCATATTTGTTTGAATGAAAAGGCATGCATATCTTTTTCTTTGATTTGGTAGTAAAACTATACTATCCTACACCAACCTATCTATCCATATCTTACACGTACCTTTACCATTGTCCAGCCTCACAAACTTTGAGTATGGCTGAAGTCGAACCTGCGAAAACACAATGGCTGCCTGCGCCCTGGGCGAGTGAAAGATAACTTTCTGGTTCTGTTTGTTGCATTCTATTGTTTCATTGTATGAGCTCTCGTAGGATAATGTCTTATTTTTCGATGCATTTCCGCGTTCTGGAAGAGAAGAGACAGTCATTATCATATGAGCCGCTACGCAAGAAAACCCGTCTTCGGACTTTCCGACCAGGTGCGACACAAATCGGCCTGTGCAGTCACAGAAGATGGCTAGTAGCTTGAAATTTTGGATATAAGTAGAAGAGGGCTGGTACTATCTGAGAAGCGAAATCAAAGACGCTGATCAGCTGTGCAGTTACTGCACAGCTGATCTGCGTCTTCGTTTTCGCATAGGCGAAAATCCGGTTTTCTCATGACGAGGCTCCTATGAGTCATGCCATAAAAACCCTATCCGGTGCCCATGTTAGGCATAAAGAAGGTAGCTAGTGACTTAAAATCCTCGCCTTAAGAAGTAGAACAGTTACAATGACATCTACGCAGTTACTATGCATCTCATCGACACCTATTTAGCATTGTAAAACAAATCTTTGTCTCAAGACCCAGTTCATTATCAAAACAAACTTTTAGACTTGTCAAATAGATCTCTGCATTTGCTAATTGCTAAGGATGTCATTATGGTAAACTCTCCTGAATATATTGTGTGCAATTAGCGCTGCGCATAACGACCCATAGAGTCACAGCATATAAAGCGGGACAGACTAAAACGCTGAATTTTCTGCTGAATTCAGCAACTGACTGATCAGCGGAGATATACTAAAACGCTGAAATGCTGAATTGCTGATTTTTTTTGTATACCAATTTTGATCGTTGTTAGCAAATGCAAATGGTAATTTTATGTATTTGATAACATTTTTCAGTGTTTAAGAAGTGTCTTTGTCCGTGTGCGACCATACCATTTAGAAACTTGACAGTCGTTTGCTGATGTGCTGATTTGAATTAAATTAGCTATGATGTATTGAAATACATCAAAAGTATTCAAACTATTATGTTTTCAGTATAGTTCCTGCAGTTTCATTTATGCATGTGGACAGTTTGATACCCTATCACACAGTCTGATCACATCACCGTAATTCGAGATAATTACATTTAGCTTAGCTTAGTAAGAAATCAAAACTTTCAACAGTGGCTATGGATATGTGTTGTACTCTACTTGGTCAGAATTCTCACAGAAAAGTGTTTATCGTAGAATGAGCAGTCCGGTCTGGGTTCGATTAGAAATGCATGTAACATTTACCAATTGAAGAAATTGAAAAATATTGCAAGACGGGCCTTCCTTCAATTAAACATAGAAACAAGAAATGGGTGCGGGTGTTTGTTTGATTGATTTGTGGTTTAGCGTCCCAGTCAACAGCTATGGCCATGTGGGAATGTTGCCTCCGTTGTATGGAACTTTTACTCACTATAAGAATGTCATGGCAATCATAATGCGCTTGAAACTATAACGACCCGAGTACACAACTGATGCTTACATGAATATGTATAGATGGATTGGCCTAAACCACTTTTCCTCGGCTGGTTCCGATTCTGGGTGGTTAACCCGTAATCAAGATCATTACCAAAAACACAACATTCTGAACTTGATACTTCTTATGTGTTACAAACCATAATAACTGATCACGAAAATCAGCACATCAGCAAACTATGTGGTATGATCGCGCATACTGCAATATAAATGTTTGTTATGAAATACCATAAATGAAGGCTCTAAAATAATTATTGTGAGAAATATGCATCATCCAATAGTGGGTTTCATAATGCTTCTGATTTACAACAATGCCCTATTATTTCAACAATATGCATATGTTCTACCGAGAATGGAGCCGCACTAACGATGGTAGCAGAATGCTCCGAATACATGTATAAAATTATTAAAAATTAAAAATGCCGACAAAAGTGCGATGGTGCGATGATAGAGCATCTTTAATTGGTACGGTAGGTGTAGACTGGCACGTGCGTTTATAATGTCCTATGACAACTTTGTTATTTACATTCTGTTGTCTCTATACCATCGTAATCGTGATAGTCATTCATTTTTATTTAATGTATAATTAATATTTTGTATCAAAATTATGGTATAATATGCAAAACAAAGTTTAAAATTGACAACGAACAAAAATCAGCACTTCAGTATTTCAGCGTTTTAGTATATTTCTGCTGATCAGTCAGTTGCTGAATTCAGCAGAAAATTCAGCGTTTTAGTCTGTCCCATATAAAGCGTAGGAGCTTAAAAATACAAAACATCACCAATTGAGCCGCCTCGTGGGAAAACCAACAATGTGGTTTCCGAACAGGTCCGACACAAACCGGCCTGTACAAGCACAGAAAAGAGCTAGAAGCTTGAAATTTCGGATTTAAGTAGAAGAGGAATTGTACTATCCGAGTAGCGAAAACAAAGGCGCTGATCAGCTTCGCGGTCACCGCGAAGCTGATCTGCGTCTTTGTTTTCGCCTATGCAGATTGTTGGTTTTCCCATGAGGTGGCTCAATTGTTAAATCCATTAAACACTTATTATTGTCCCCATTTGGTTGAAGAATAAAAGAAACAAGCGCAGGTGTTGAAAATCATTTGACGAATGTTAACGAATCCAAAGGTCACTCGCTTAATAAGCTGTAACAGCCCCATAAACAGGTCCAGGAGATGACGATTTCGGACTTTATAACCCTAAAACGATTGTCCTGGACCTGATAAAGGATGATATGTATAGCATCATGCTTTGTAGCGCTATAATGATATGTTGTAGTGATTTCAAAATAACTGCGGCAGTGAACTAGATGGTGCATACTTTTTCGGGTCAAATCTGCAGTAAAGATACAAATATTAGAGAGGTTGAGAAAATGAACTTGTAACTTGTACGTGTACGTGTAGAACAGTTTTATCCCCAAACTTCGTCATTTATTACAAGTTCAAAATACTCGCTACACGTTGAGAATCAGTTAGGCTGTGAATGAAATAAATATGCGACTTGTAAGTTTTCTGGTATCCGGACAAAATCCCCCCCGGACAGAATCCCCCCCACTCTTTTTTGTTTACTAGGACAGAATCCCCCCCAGTATATCTTGCAAATAGGACAGAATCCCCCCACCCCTTCTCAGACAGAATCTGCTTCAATAATTGAGCAATCTTTGAATTTATTTAGATATTATGAAGTTGACTATAATAAGTGGTGATTAGAGAAAATTAAATATGACCATTTGGTTATTTTCGATACCTTTTACTATAACTTAGTTAATTACTCAACACAAAGAAGTTTGTGTCACCTCATTATTGCTATTAGCTGTAATTATAACATATTAAGATGCAGCTTTCTTTAAAAATTAAAAACCAAACAACATAATTATCCAATCATTAGCAAACAATGAATAAAGAAACTTTTCTGATGCAAAATAGTTGACATATAGCAATGTAACAATATGATTATGGAGATTCTGACTGGGAGTGGGGGGGATTCTGTCCTATTTGCAAGATATACTGGGGGGGATTCTGTCCTCGTCAACAAAAAAGAGTGGGGGGGATTCTGTCCGGGGGGGATTTTGTCCTACACTCAAGTTTTCTTTATATGTTTCCATCGATAGGTCAGGTAGGTATAAGCAGAAACGAAGTTCGATGAAGCGTTGCCAAATCGTTTTGCACGTGCAGCCGAAGCAGTGGCGGATTTATATCAACACATGTATAAACAATAAAAAAATTCAGCTGTATATACTTTATGAAATCTACACGTACACGTTCGATTTTCTCAAACGATTTTACACTCAAAACGATCGTGTACGGGTAAATATAGCTACAAGTACACGTACACGTTACAAGTTTATTTTCTCAACCTCTCTAATATGTATAGGCGACATTTTCCTTGGTATTACTAGTTAATTCGAATCGAAAAGATGTTCATAGGAATAAATGAGCCGTCTCGTGAAAACACCAACAATGTTGTTTCTCAACAGGTCCGACACAAACCGGCCTGTACATTTACAGAAGATGGCTAGAAGCTTGAAATTTTGAATCTGGAAAGTACAGGAGTTGTACTATCCGTGTAGCGAAAACACATGCGCTGATCTGCGTCTTTAGATTGTTGGTTCTCTCATGAGGCGGCTAAAATCTTATAAATAATGCTTTGAATATTATCAAAACATCATCCCATATCGACCCTTAATGGGTTTTCCTTTTCTAAACTAAGGACTGTCTTTGTAACGACATATTTTCTTTGGGCCATTTAATAGTGCAACAGAATTTCTTACTTGATAAAACCACAAGATCTGATATTTCATGTCCGGGACTGTCTGTTTGAGAGTTCACTGTAATGTCAGTAACTGTCAGTGATGCATAGTTAGAATCATCGACCTATAAACAGATATATCATGCATAAGGAAAACATGTCCGTGAAATGTTTACCCCGTTTAACCCCACTTTTATATAGAAAAACTGGGGTTTGCAGGGGTATACCTATTTTGCTTATTTTTGTTCCAAAACATCGATAGATGGGCTCCGGGACGTTTCGCGCAAAAACCAGTTCCTCCCGGGACGGTTCGCGCAAAAAATATTTTTCGAACGGGACGTTTCCTCCCGGGACGGTTCGCGCATTTTTCAAAAAATGATTTCAAGGTTTTGGTTATCAAAATTAATCAAGTAAATGCAATGTGTATGTTAAACTAATTATGGACTTAATGGAAATGTATTTTTTATCTTTGATTTTTCTGAGAAAAATGTTTTATTCTTATTTTTTCTTAAATTACGGGGACGATTCACCCACGGGACTGTTCGCGCAAATGTATTTTTCAGTGATAATGCAAACGTTTTCTTAAAAAGGAAGGAATAAAAAGTCCATATTATTAAAGAAATATCTTTTATTCAATATTTAAATGATATTCCACATGTGGGTTAATTTATCAAGGCTAGCCATGAAACATTGAACAAAATATAGCACCTGAATAAAAAATAACAAGTCGTTGCTTTGCTGTTTTGAAATTTGAAAATAGGTAATAAATACGACATTTACAATTAGAAATAAAATGGAGTGGTTTGTATCTTCATTGTCCTCTGTATATACTTGCTCGTTGTCGGCGTTACATTGTATCTATCCCATATGGTTCTGGAATTTGCAGTGAGGTCTGCGGGACGGCACTTATTCTCAGCCAACGTATTGCATCAATCATACACAAACTGTTTTTGTTTTCTTTAGCTTATTTTCATTTTTTCATATCTGTAATTTGTGATTCAATCACAAATTCAATCCAGGGCCTGGATAAATAAATAAATAAATAAATAAATAAATAAATAAATAAATAAATAAATAAATAAATAAATGAATAAATATTTGTTAAAATGGGTGTTATGACAACAATTGCAGTAATTATAACGTTGTTAATTTTGAACTGGCCACTAAAGTTGTTTGTGATCAAACGGGTAAACAAAATAAGATGATAACGCATATCACCATAATGAGCCAAACAATCTTATTTAACCAAGGGTTCATCAAACATCTGAAATATTTGTTTTTAATGATGCCAATTATTTAATTATCAATGACTTAAGGATGTTCGCTGCCAATGAAAAAGTATTCAAACTTTTTTTCTAACCACTCTTTTTTGATTCCACATTACAACACAAGACATTTGAAAACAAAATAAGTATAGGGTAGTGTGCATTTTTTTGAGCTACAGGCCTGTAAATGAGTCCTCTGAACACTTTGTTTTAAATTCAGAAAAATTAATTTAATTTTCAATTCTTTGAAACATACCTGTCTGGAACAAAAATACACCTAGAATGCTTTCAAAATTCATAATATTTACGTAAAGCAGACTATTTTGGACCAAAAGCAATGAAAAATTTGCAACTTGAAGTGGATGACAAAATTTTACGAGTCGTTTTTCAACCCTACCCCCATACTTGAAAAGTCGGAAAAATTCAATATTTTAAAATGTGCCAAACCCATATTTGTAGATTCAAACTTTTTCTTGTATTTTCACACAAGACAGAACTTAATATTGTTCGAATAAAAGAAAGAAATATATAGGGTAGTGTGCATATAAGAGAGAACCAACAACTTGAAAATCGCCATTTTAAGCCTTTATTCGTCTGTTATGTTTCTTAAAGCCCATTTCATAAAACCACCCAAGATTTTAAAACTAGCACACCAAAGACAGAAAGACCTACTTAGAAGACCATATACACATATGCTGCTGCTAAAACAAACATCGAACTCGTGCAATTAATTTGAAGATGTGTGATATTCAAGTTTAATCTACCCTACCCCCTAAATTTTACTGACAACTAAAATTTTCTGAAAAGTTGCAGAAAATGGGGTGAAAAAATGAAGTTCCTTAGATTGACAATTTTCATGGCTCATTCAATGCATATCATCAATATGTATCCAATATATAAAATATTAGAAAAATATCTGCAACCGTTTTCGAGATATTCAACAAAAGAAAAACCGGAAGTTCCGAAATGTCAAATGTTAGCAGCGAACATCCTTAAAGCTCACATTATGACATTTAGCGTCAAATTAAAGTAATCAATAATCACGGCAACTAATTTTTTGTTAACGTCACATCCCAGTCAGCATTTCAAATGTTATTTGCACGGCTACCCAGCGGGTTCGACCCCCCCGCCCCCACACACACACCTATAGTCGAAAATAAAAAAAATTGAGCATACCCGTATTCCCGCATCCACGGTGTTGCTTACCCAGCCTCCCCCCGCCCCACCCACCACCCCACCACACACACGAATCACAACTCAGGACCTGCTGTGGTCTTTTGCATCTTCACATGAATTTAATGTCGACATGCAGACAGTATATAATAAAATTAAAATATATACTTAAAGATAAATCTTAAAAATTTAACTCCCAATGCGACAGAAACTAGCAACTACATGTATAAAAATAGCCTATACTATTTATTTTGCAGGTTGTAACAGTAAAAACGGATTTACCCGTGTAAATGCATGTTTTTCGCTCACGCATCGAAAACAACGACCTTTCATAACAAGTTTATGAAAAATGTGGCAGAGTGTTGAAATCGCTTCCCACATTCACAAGCTTAGAGAGAGATTGGAATCATGCTCATTTGCAAAGCAAAACACTTATTGTATCAATCAATTTATTTATTACAAAAAATGGGTGAATCGACCTCTAAATTTGATTTTGAGCGAATCGTCCCAGTTTTTTTGCGCGAACCGTCCCATTCGTTTTTTTTGCGCGAAACGTCCCGTAACCCGATAGATGTAAAATAGACACATATGCTTATCTATACGAACTTGCATGTTTCGTCTTGCAAGTATGGCCTGGGTTGTGAATTATTTCATATTGTATTGTATCACCAATTCCTTGAGTTTCTAATCTTTTTTACAGCGGAGGAAGAAAAAAGTAAGACCAGTATAACAAAGTTCTTTCTTATGCTTTTAAGATTAAGAAGTACACAAAGAACCAATCAGTAAATTGTGTTCTTTTTGTGTAACATATACAAAGCATGCATCAGTGGTGTATAATGCCATTTTGCAAACATGTCGTGGCAAAGGTCACACTGGTTCCGTGTTCCGCTAACTAAACAGTTAAAACGGGATTCAGTCGATCACGGGGAGGTGACAAGAAACAATGAAGCCAATATAACATATACGAAGCATGCGTCATTGGTGTAACATATGCGAAGCATACATCATTGATGGAACATCTACGAAGCATGCATCATTGGTGTAACATATGAGAAGCATGCATCATCGGTGAAACATATACAAAGCATGCATCATTGGTGTAACATATACGAAGCACGCATCATTGGTGTAACATATATAAAGCATGCATCATTGGTGTAACATGGTGTAACATATACAAAGCATGCATCATTGGTGTAGCATAGACAAAGCATGCATCATTGGTGTAACATATACAAAGCATGCATCCGATTTTTGTAACATAGACAAAGCATGCATCATTGGTGTAACATATACAAAGCATGCATCATTGGTGTAACAGATACAAAGTATGCATCAAGTTGCTGTACATGTAACACTGATGATATACAAAGCATGCATGATTGGTGTAACATATAAAATAGTATGCATCATTGGTGTAACATATACAAAGCATGCATCATTGGTGTAACACATAAGCATGCATCATTGGTGTAACATATACAAAGCATGCATCATTGGTGTAACATATACAAAGCATGCATCATTGGTGTAAGTAATCTATCTTAAACCTGTCAGACAAGGACTCTTTTACAGGTAAACATGTCCGTGTAATGTATACCCCCTCAAACTCCACTTTAATATAGAAGAACTGGGGTTTGCAGGGGTATGCCTATTTTTTTGCTCCAAAACATAGATTGTGGGTACTCGTTAGAATCGCCTCGCCGAGTACCCACAATCTATGTTTCGAGCAAAAATATTAAACATATCAAATTTTCTCTCATGATTTTTCTTTCATCTGAATGCTCTGTATATCACATGGTACCTGCGGCTTTAACACAAGATGTACTTCTAAAATACCATCCTGTGTGATGAGTGAAAGATGTGATGTTTGGCTGTCGCATTTGGCCTGGTACACGTCCTCGGGTAGATGGAAGTCTGTGATATACTCTTTCTCCTGGAATTACATATGAGCAGCTACGCATGAGAAAACAAACAACTTAAGTTTCCGACCAGGTCCGACACAAACCGACCTGTGCAGGCACAGAAGATGCCAAGAGGCTAGAAATTTTGGATTTAGAACATAGAGGAATTGTACTATCCGTGTAGCGAAAGCAAAGGCGCTGGTAAGCTTCGCAGTTACAAGTTACTGCGAAGCTGGTCTGTACCTTTGTTTTCTCATATGCATATTGGTGGTTTTCTCATGACGCGTCTCATGTAGATTATATAACCATGTCTGTGGGCCAAAGCCCAACCTCTGAATTACAACTTTGAGCCGCCACAAAAGAAAAATAACAATTTGCATATGTGAAAACAAAGGCGCAGATCAGCTGTACAGTAACTGCACAGCTGATCAGCGCCTTTGTTTTTGCTACACATATAGTAAATCCCTCTTCTTCGTGAATCTGAAATTTAAAGCTTTTAACCTTTTTCTGTGACTGTACAGGCTGGTTTGTGTCGGTCCTAGTCAGAAACCTTTTTTTTTTTCTCATGCAGCGGCTCATTTTGAGTTGATTTTCATCAACTTTATCCGCTTGTTCTTTTAGTTTGCATGTTAAATTACACGGTGCCAATGCATTCATGCATTGTTTCATTGATTTGCATGCCGCGCACGCCTTTATTCCTGACGCTAGCTACATGCACCTAGCCTGAGTTGTACAGTAATAACTAAAGTTTACCGCACTCGTTCTAATAAGCGTATATTTTGGTTACGGTTACAAAATGCCATTCAAATAAGCGCACATTAGGAACAGAAACAAAGTGCTAAAATTACCATGTCAAAACTACCAATGATGACGTCATGTAATTGTTTCAAACATTACAAAATAATGTTTGGTCATCTTAACTTGAGTTTTAATGCGGTTAATGTGGTATTAGTTGCGAAATCTCACTCCGCTATATTACACATATGTTCCATATCTCTTCGTTGCGATCCCAGTTGGTTTTTCAATGGTGAAACAGAGTGTCGATAATTGCAACTTTTTACTTGGCAGTCCAAATCCATAAAAGTCGCTTAGTTTTCGTTTTGTTGGCATTTTTGAGTACATTATTCTACCTATGCTCATAATATTCCTTGATATGTGCCCAAACTCGTACGGGTGGATGCCAGGTCTGTAAATGACCCTGGGTCATAGAACTAGGTCAAAGATCAAATGAGTGCAAAATTGCAAAAATCTGTAAAAATAAAAATAAACATTATTATTTTGGAAAATCATGGAGTGATTTTAGGAAACTTGTACTCATGTTATTCCTTGACATGTGTCCAAAGACATAGGGGTGGATATCAAGACTGTGAATGATCCTGGGTGACAGAATTAGGTCAAAAGTCAAATGAGTGCAAAATAACAAACACCCGTTACAATAATCAAATAATTTGTATATCAAACATGGACTGACTTAAAGCAATATGTGCTCATTCTATTCATTGACAAGTGCTTAAACTCATACGGGTATATTCCAAATTTCTTACTGCCTCTGGGTCACAGAATTAGGTCAGAGGTAATATGAGTGCAAAAATATCAAAACCTGTAATGATTACTAAATAATGCATTTCTATCACAAAATCATGGGATGACTTAAAGAAAGATTCCCAAAGCATTTGTTGTACATCTCTGAGATGATTTAAGGCTGATCTAGAAAATAATGCTTGTCAGCCATTGAGGTCAAAGGTCAGTTGAGGTCATCAATTCAAAACAGGGTATACCCTGAAAATGCAATCACAATTTCAGTTAATGGAAAGTTTCAGTTGTAAAAGTAGCTGACAGAGATAGGTCTTGCTGTGCTTGTTTGGCATTGATAGTTTTAAGTATGAAATGCAAATCTGGACTATAGTAATCTGTTCTTGCAGGTCTATTTGGGCCCCATTGCACTGTTTCGCTTAGGATGAAAGTGTAGCATAACCAGACTAAATCATTAAAACAAGCATATTTCACTATTGCCCACAAAAATAAATTTTCTTAATCTAAACTACTTTGGTAAAGATTATACCATAGGATATTCATTTCATTTGTACATGATGTGAAGATCCTGTCCTTAGTGAATGTAATTTCCCCAACCCATTGACCCCCCCACCCGCAAGAAACAGACAAGCAAAACGACAAAACAGATAATACGAATGCATTGTTCATTTTGCCCATTTTTAGAAGTGTAGCAATTTCCAGAATTTAAGTCATGATATAAAATTTAGAAATATGGAACTTTAAAAGATGGGGTACAAAATGGCTACCAACATAAAATGCTTGGCAATAAGAGATCAATATGGTTATGCTAAACGTACTGTCCAATTTTGATTATGCGATAACTTTAATTTTGGTATAGCTTTCCACAGTCAGTTGTTATTTAGCAAATAAAGCTGCAAAATTGATAGGTATTGCAGCGTTCCAAGAAGACAATGCTTAACTACATATGCTCAGAAGCAAACGTTTAGTCAGTGAAAATACATGTAAAATTCCACTGAGCCTGTTTAAATCAATGTGTCTTCAAACCTCATTGATAGCTTAGGGTTGAAAATATTAACTAATATTTCCAATATAAACAATTGAATTATCTTATGTGGTTTTGCGTGTTTACACCAATTTTCCTTCTTATTTTAAATCAAAGGGAGGCAATCCCCAAATGTTTAATTTTTGACATGTTATTTCTCGAGACTGGGGCTGAATTTTGCTGAGAGTTTTTCGGATTCTTGTCACTAGCAACAACTTCTATTCCACAGCGCTATAAATAAAAATAATTATCCATCGGGTAGTTGCAGAAATGATGTATTGCGAATAAGGCCAATGACTGTATCAAAATGTTTAACTTGGGTAGTTTCTTATCAAATTAAGAAAGAAAGAATCATTGCAAATTCAGCAAGGCCATCAGCAGGATAAATAGTTACGGGGCTAGTCAAAGTTAATAACAATGTCAAAACTATCCTCTGAGTATAGTTAAGCCGAGGTAAGCAAAGAGTGCATAAAATGATATTTAACCTCATTTACACCATGCTTGAGAGCTATGGTAAAATATGCAAATAAGAAACTTGGTACTTCTAATACATGCAAAGATAGCACGCATCAGTGCAGTAAACCACTCTTTGTGGTTGCAGTGGTGAGATGATAACAGTTGTCATGCAAGAATTGCTTAGCCCACGCTATTCCTAGACCAAGTCTCGGGACAAGGAAGTAATGTGACACTGTGTGTCATAGATATGATATGCTGGTATAATTAATGAGAGCCATGATGAAATTTACATATAAGAAATTCAATACTTTGAGACACAAGTAAGTCTTGCATATATACGTGTGCAGTACTCCCCACTTGGTAAATGAGAATAACTTTTGATTGACAGGCTTTGTTGTTAGTACGGCTCATGTTGCATAAGTAGTGTACTGACAATATGTTTAGCTTTTAAATCATAGAATGAGCAGCGACCTCAGTAAAGCTACACCAGACATTAGTTTGGATCTGCAGTGACTTTTCAATTTTATCTGTCTAAAAACCAAACATACACAAGTTTATATACTTCATAAGTAGAATATAAATGTAAGTAGTCTGATCAAATGATAAAAAGCAGCAGCTGAGCTTAATCAATGAAGTAATGTATTTATGATAATCATGCAATAACATACATATTATGATTTTATACCATACTCTATTTTCGATTGTGTAAAATTCCCCAAGTTGCTATATGGTACCTTAATGAATGGACGTGTGTACAAATGCCTAAGTCAAAGCTAGCATCTCAATGACAGCACAACCAAACCAATCTCTCTACCAGTGCAAGACATCTCTACGTAATCAGAGTCTCCACAAAAACGTATATATCTTTCCTGTTGAAAGGCTTTAAATTCACGAAAATGTTTTGCTCTTCCAATTACACTCTAATCACTCTGCTGACAAACCATATCACGTGACCGTAAGCCAAGCCTAATGGCGGAGTCACGTCAATGTCAGCCGTGTCGTTGTTTATTTGCTCAAATTGGCGTGACGTCAGTCGCATATTGCCATGACCTTAAGCTCGAAAAATTAGCATTTGGGCTGTTCTGAAATTCCGGTCAGTCTGATTTGATGTCAAATATCCGAAATATTAGCAACATTTTTTGGAACTAAAAGACAGATACTTGATTGATAATAAAAATGCAAATATACGTACTGAAATTCAGATGTTTAGCTTTCACTGGATGATGAGAGGCCCTTCGAGCTTCACAAACATCAAAACAGCCTGAATTTCAATCAATTTATATTTATCAGTAATATACTATTTATTGATCTGGCATATTGGAAGAATATATTAGCTTGACGACTAAATTATTGAAGAGAATATGCCCTAGACAGAGTTGCTTGCGATGAAATCTACTAATCTAGATTACTTATGTTCTCCATACGTAAGGTAATACAGTTTTACCAATATATATTTAATTATTGCTGTTGTGGCAGCCATCTTGACCACCATCACCATACAATAAGTAAAAAAATACAACATTAGTATCAATCTGACTCATTTGAAATAACTCTGATTACCATCAATACTCTTATTTTCAATCATCACTTTTCTCAGGGTCAAAATTAGAAAACAACATGATATTTTTTTTTTCCTTACATGACATTGAAACTCAAGTACATGTATATAAATCAATATCATTTATAAATCCAAACTAACTGATGGCGATCAACACCATAGAGTATCGAATGTTTCTTGGTTTAACAAAACAGATAAATTATAATATGAGAAAGTACAATAAAATTGGATGTGTATGAAGATTTTTAGATGAGGGTAAGTTACTTGTACATGTTATCAACTGTTATAGCATTCTCTTGTTTTTGACAGCCATATTGAACACCATCTTGAAATGATATAAACTACAAAATAAAACGGTAGTCTCAAGAAGTACCTAAAAGAACTTTATCTCCATCAGAATACCACTGGCACTGATGTTTATATAGACAATTGTAAAAGAGAATGAAAATAAGCATTTTTTTTGCACTAAAGTGACCTTTGACCTAAATCTGCATTTTTGTTGTAACAATTTTGCTGATTTAAACTCACAAATGTATTAGATGTAATTTAGGGGTTATTTTGACAAATAAATTGAAAATATTACATAAGCTACTGCTGATATGTTGAAATATATGAAATTTTGCACTTTGTTGACCTTTGACCTACTTTTGGGTCTCCGGGGCATTTTCAGACTTGGCATCCACCCTAGCGTGTATGGTCACACATCAAGGAACACATTTAGCATGGATGCCAAAATGTACTCAAAAATGCCAACAGAAAAATATTTTGATGGCTTGGGAGGCCAACTACAAGAAGAATACACTTCAACAATGCATTACTAACATATTTATTGTGCTTTTAGAAAAAAAAAATCCAATCTTTTTTGTCCGTTTTTGGCGGTTTTATTCTCGTTTAAAAACTTCTGGCTGTCAAACTTTCAGTGCACTAAATCGTCCGTATATGTTCGTAGGTTTACGCCGAAAATTAACTTCCGACCATTTCCTTATATTGAAAGTTAATTGTCAATTAATATTTAATTGATCAATTAGTATAATGCAGCGCGTGTTGCAACGTAACGTTGACGTCAAACGACGCGCGCCGAATTCAAAATGGCTGACCCGATTGACGTCATTTGTAGAAATACGTGTATATCATTGGACAAGGCTTAATCATGACCTTTCAACTGGATTAAATTAATGTTCGACGTCAGTTTCCGTAACGTCGGCATATGTGTTCGGCTCGTTCCGGAAACGGTCCCGCACGAGTGAACACGATGACAAACGGCTGGAAAATGAACCTGTTGCAAAAAGTAGACACCGAATTTTGTGGAGAAAACTTGATTGATGGAAATTTAAATATGTGTTTCATCAAATAGCTAAGTGTTGGTGAGCATTTCTTTGTATTAACGATAGAATTCTAGGTGAAACAATCGATGTGTAAAAACGGCTTATTCTCACCATCTTGATTTACGGATGGACACGAGGCTGAGAGTACATTCGTAATGGTGACGAGACGTTTCGCTCCATGGAGATTGTACACATCGAATGAGTTGTACGAGTCTAATGTGGTATAAATGTGTAAAATTGGTATAACATACCAATATGAAGAAGAAGAATGATTTATTCGACTTAAACAATACAGTTTCTCGTTATTACAAATATATAAAACGTGAACATAATATGCGAGTGAGAATACTACCCAGCAGACATTTGACGTCGGTTGGACGTCAGATAGACGTCAGACTCCGACGTCATAATGACGTTGGATTTAGGTTGATTTTGAAAGTTTGTTTGACGTCAAAAACAGACGTCATTCTGACGTCAAAAACAGACGTCATTCTGACGTCAGAAAAACAACGTTGGTTTGATGTCTCAAATGTGACGTCATAATGACGTTGGGGTTAGGTTGATTTTGAAAGTTTGTTTGACGTCAAAAACAGACGTAAATCTGACGTGCTAAAACCGATATCGTGAATGTAATTATAATTAACATTCTGAAATCCTGAAGCGGATTCAGAAGTGCAGTGATGCACTATTGTTATTCCCTTTCACTCCTTTGATAGAGTTATTCGGGATATACAAAATGTTTAAAGTCTCATTATACTTTCAATCATTTTTTTCAATTTTGATAATTTTTGATATGTTCTAGTGCTTCGTTTGCCGAACATGGATCTGTCGAAAACTTCCCAAATGCATTACAGATAAACCAATTAAAGACTAATTAAAATTTGACAAAAATGAGTGACAGTGATAAATATACATTTTTGCCCGCCCTTCACACTCGAATTTTATGCGCAAAGGTCTGGAATACCGGAGGTAAATAGAAACACGTTCTAAACTCTATTTACGACCAAAAGCAACTCGGAGTTATTAAAATAAACACATTTGAAAGTATGATCGTGTGCATAGACAAATCCTGTTCTTCACTACTTGTCCCACGCATTGAAAGGCAATGGTGTGTACCACAAAGTGATATTTTTGTTGTACATATTTAATCGATTCTTGTCGATTTTGATTACGGAGAGGCGACATACGGGGAAATTAGGAAAGATAACAATAGGCGCGGTGAAAGACCGTTGAAGTACTCAATTTCACATTCTTTAAATGCATTACGTGAACGACGGTGCATTCATCTTTACACCAACATCTTGGCCACGTCACATTTCCTCCTGTAGTAATGCTGTATTTTGCGGCCAGCATTCATACGGTGTGGCGTTGCAATAAAATCAAAGAGAACTTTATACGTCTACCGCAACAATTCTTAATGCCCCGGGTTAAAAACGAGAATAATGTTGTCAGAGATCGAGTATGACCTATGTCGACCCGGGAACATCCAGAACTAACCGTGTAAACCAGCTAACCGTCTAGTAGGTTAAGCGCAGTTCCGATTCGCACATGCACACGTCATATTCATGAATGCGACGCAGCAGGTACTTCTAATACGCTACCGTGCATCGGATGTACGTAACGATAAATACATGCACATCACGAAAAGACGGTGTATGAATGGTGTAGATATCGCTGCTGCTCTTGCAGATCATCAAACTACATTTTACTAAGCAATTACATATGGGCCTTCGCATGAAAAAAATCGTTGTTTTCGACCAGCTTTGACACAAACTGACCTGTACAATCACAGGAGAAGACTAGAAGCTTGAAATTTGGATTTAAGAAGAGGGATAGGGGATAGTACTATCCGTGTAGCGAAAACAAAGGCGCTGATCAGCTGTGCAGTAAAGATCAGCTGTGCAGTTATCAGTTACTGCACAGCTGATCTGATCTGCGCTTTTGTTTTTGGCATATGCAGATTGTTGGTTATGTTATGTGGCGGCTCATATAAACCACTCGATTAGCCTTAAAGTAAGACCTCTTTTGAAACATATGTTTTGAAATTCAATCAATGTTTAAGCGACCAGAATGCCAACTGATCCCGGCCTCAGTACATAGATAGCATTGGGGTCGATCATTCTGTAAATATGGCGGCCACACATATTGGGACTAGGACACATACGCCACAGGAACGTCAGAGGCACGTCACACATACGCAGCTGGAACATTTCACGTCATTGGTCTCAGTGTATCAAGTCAAGTCAAAATCTCTTTATTCCCTCGTGCAAGGAAAATCTAGGAAGAACAGTATAAGTAGCTCGACAATGACCCCAGACGGTTCAAAGACCGGATAAGTATCGAAATTGACATGCACGTGTCACTGTTACGTGACAGTAGTATATTTACTGGGATTGTATGGACTCACAAGATTTTATGAACATATCCTATCATAGTATTCATGTATCATGTATGAGAGATAGACCTATACATGGATCTCTGGAAAAAAAGCCTCCGTGGTGTGGTTTTACCTGGCAAAACAGGGGTATGTGTTCAACCCAGAGATCTTTTAGTCCTTCGGATGAGACATTAAATCGAGGTCTCGTCCTCGTACTACCATTGGCTGTTGACTGGGGCGTAAAACACCAAATCATACACATGTTGTACGATTTCTTCGTGTCGCTAAAACTGTCTACATCATTCCATGATTTGGTCTTCCTTTCAAAATGACTTTTCCACACAAACTTTTACTCGTATCCCAGGGTTTCAGCATATCGCTATAAAAGTGTCCTGTTGGTGTGCGGGTTGTATTGCTTCAAATCCTCTACATTTTTACTTTAATATTAATTATCTCTAAGATGTTTACTTTTAAGGTGTATACTTTTTCATCGAGCGTGTTGAAAACAGAATTGTCACAGGTGCGTAAAAATAAAAACAACAACTGATGTTCCTTACGTTCTAAGACAATGAATGAATATCCAGATTTACACTAATCACTGGGTGCTTCCTTGGTCCCGATATAAAAAGGTTTTGTTTGACTTTTGGTACCTTTTTTTTCTTCTACACTAACAGAGTAAATCTCCACAAAACAGAGTCGACAGTAACATAAATTTCATAATTTATATCACTTCTTCATAATCAAATAATGACTTACTATAAAATTGCATTCAAAGCACTATTTTATGACTTGAAATTATTTCAATGACGTCATAAATGAGAATCAAATCAAATCTTTGACCAAATTCTAGGAATTATTGTAGAAAAAAATCTTATACCAAAATCAAACAAAACCAAATCCTATCGGAACCTATAGTAAAATCAAACAAAACCTTTTTATATCGGGACGAAGGAAGCACCCAGTGCTAATGACTACCCAAATTTTCTGTTAAATATACATGTAGGAGTTTAATTTCTGAAGTTTGTTAGTTTGCTTTGTCTGGACGGCCCCAACGCTCCCAGGGTTTTCACCAGTACTCTGGTTTTAATGTGTCTTCCTCAAGAACACAACACGGTGCCACCAGTGTGGATCGAACCCGGGACCGCTTCATCAGGACTTCGATGCTCTAGCACTACGCCACCGCGGTCCCCTGTTTTCTGAAGTGAAACAAATAAACTTTGATGAAGTCTTTTGATTGGAAACGTCAGAAATAACCAAGAAATTACTGTAGAAATGTCGACTGACTTCAATCAACAGAGACAATATCAATATCATTCCATTGGTGAAAACACCATTTTTATAAAATATAATTGTGTTAAAGGAATAGGCCCACAAACTATTGTGTGTGCGTTTTGTAGCTGAACAGTTTGCAACAAATTTTATGAAAATCAACCAAGGTATAAGAAAATTATAGGGGTTTGAAAATTTTGATGGCCCAAATCCAGAACGAGGCTGTGAGGGTATGACGTCACTCCCTCACAATCATGGAATTGTAAATATCTGCCATTTCCACGCATATTAAAGTATGAAAGTTGTTGAAATACTTTTCATTCACTTAATAGAATCATACTGATCTGTTTTCAAATGCAAAAATTAAGTCTACTACTGTAAATAAGCATTTTTCCTTTTTGGTCATGTGACTAGCTAAACAAAATGGCGGCCACCATAGGCGGTCATTGTTGAATATTAAGACTTTCTTCAAAACCACTTAACCGATTTTAATAAATGTGGTGTCAAAATGTTTGTTTCGCCGATCTCTTTCTTTTGAAATGAAGTATTTATAGTAATGTTTGTAAACCTATTAATATCTTCATTGACTTCACTGCTAAGTTAAATCTTGTAAAAGATAGATCCGTTGGAGCTCGGTCACTGACGAGGCTCAAGTAGCCGAAAACATGGTATAGTGCAGTGGTTATGTCACTCGCCTTGTAAACCAGGGGGTCGCAGGTTCGATCCCGGGCTTCTTCAGCCCGTCGGATGGGACTATAAACCGAGGTCCCGTCTCCATATGACCTTAGCTGTTGGTGGGACGTTAATCCCCAATCAACCAACTTTCTCATTAATATGTTCACTGCTCTTAAAGGGTCTCTGTTTATATTTTATTGCTGCGTTCTAACACTTTCGTCATGGTGCAGGCAGGTGGGTCCCGGTTTTATTTCCGAATCGGTAGAACCTAATGTTAAACTGGTTGGTCCTTAAGGGTGTCGTGTCATGCAACGGTCTTGTGCTGGTGTTTCACGTTGTTGAAGAAAGTAGCAACCACTGAGATTCACGGGGTGAACCGGGACTCCAACGGATCCAAAACGGGCTTCAAGGTAGGAAAACTTTTAAAGGCCCCTGTTCATTAAGGTGGAATCCCGGTGAAGGCCCGGTTTGTGTCGAATGGCACGGTGTCGTTCCATTTACCCCCAGTTTACTTTTGATCATCCCGGTTTATCATGGTCGAACCCCGGTGGTATAACGTTTTGCACTCGGTGTTGCCCATGGCCAGTTCTGCAACGGAATTTCCCGGCTTGCCACGCATGTCTACGGTGACGTTATGGTTCTACTCCGGTTCAACACGAGTCATCCTGGTTAACCGTAAATAATCCAGGACTGTGAGAACATAGCTTAAACATCTTCCAAACACCGTTTGATTACTACAAATGTGACGGCTCGCCAGTAAACCCCAGTTCGTCCCCGTATGCCAAAGATTTCCACGGTGGCGTCACGGTTTATCCCTGTCAGTCGACGCGGTTCATTCCGCTTTACAGCGTAAACTTTCTCCTACTGTGTAAGTTGGCAACGTCCTACAAGAATAATTTTAATAACAGTAATAAATTTTAAGATCAGGAGACATATCCATGAAAAGTATAAGCCAAAATCCCTAACTTTACGTTGTAAAACCGGGGTATGCAGGTATTTACATATTTTTGATACCAAACATAGATTTTGTTTACTCGTTGTTAGAACAGCCTCGGCGAGGCGGCTCTAACGTGTACCAACAATCTATGTTTTAAGCAAAATTATTCAAAATATCAAATTTTCCTATGAAATTTTCAATTTTTACAAATGAAAAAAGAATCACTGTATTTGGATGGGCAAGTTTTCGTAACGATAAGGTAATCTTTTGCAAACGACCATAATTAGTGGTAGTGGGCAAGTCTGCAACACGATAACTACTTCCGCCGTGTAGTGTTCTCCAATGAGGCACTTGATAAAGCTTCGCATAATACTGGTTGACACCCAGAAACCGCTGGCGTCGTCCCAAGATGACTGAAACATTGTTGATAGTGGTGTGAAGCCATAGCCAAACCAACCCTGATGTTACCTACTCTCAAAAATTGTGAGTGAAGGGTATTTTAGGCCGCACACGAAATTATGACATTCATTTTCTGACCTTTATGTTGTTGCTGCTGCTTGGCCTTTAAAGCGAAATGTTGGTGTTTTTTTTCTTTAATGAATGCACATGTCTTTCAACATATTCCAAAAAACTTTAGAAATTGCAGACATACCGGGCCTGCGTTCGTTTGTATTGAGGTTTAACGCCCCAGTCAACAATTTTCTAGCCGCTTCAAACAAACTATCACCATTTGATTATGGGTCGCCAGCAATATTGCGAAACTAATCTTGTAGAATAACTTCAAAAGATTAAGAATGAAAAATGAAAATGAGAGAAAGCCACGTTAGCAAAACATTGAAGAGAGAGAGAGAGAGAGAGAGAGAGAGAGAGAGAGAGAGAGAGAGAGAGAGAGAATCTATCCCACCCCACGAGTGCATATCACGACTTCCAAATGATTGGAAGAAGTCCAATTAAATGGAGGCACCGTCCCGACATGAACATAGCTATTGAATGTGACGTATTGGATATATTGCGTGAGAGTGAAAATAGAACTTACATCTGGGCCCTCTTGATAGGCATTGACAGTCTCTGTGTCCGATTTTCACTAACAATGCCTAAAACGATAAAATCATTACATGGAATATTACGTGAATGCATTGTTGTTATGCACTAGTCATTTGTAACCAGGGCCCTAACTCTTAACCCTGGTGAATAGCGGGGACCTTGACGTTTGGTCCAACAAATCCCTGCTAAAAGCCACCCTGTGGGGACTGCTCGTTGGTAAAACCACTGCTGTTTTCCCCCGTTGCCTGCTATATTTTCATTTCACCGACCGTTATAAAGCAAACCCCAGATATTTCTCCCGCCGCCTTGGCCAAACTTTGGTCAAAGGCCGCTCATATTCCGGGGGAGCGTGGTTACACTTGACAAGAGCATTACTGGCTATGGGCACAGTGTGATGATCTGTGATTATCGATAAAAATCTCAAAGTACAAGCTCGACACTTGTTATTATTAATGTTTTTTTTTTTTTTTTTTTTTTTTTTTTTTTTTTGAGAAACGAATTCTTGTCTTAAGTAGACATACCCCACTGTGAACCTCAATTAAAATTAATGTACATGTACATGATAATAAAATCTTGTTCTTATACCACTTTCAATTGTTACAATGTCTAAATTTGCATGGTGGACAATGTGCGATTCAACAGATTTATATCCACGTCCATTCATGGGGCATCATGGCTCTTTAAGCAGGATGCACAAAGCTAAAAACATTCAATATACATGGGTTATTTTTAGTTTTATACATGTTTGATAAACAGAACTGAGACTGAACCCTTACCACATGTCTAGAAGTTTTGAAGACGCCTCGTCATGGGACCTCGCATAATATTCTCCTCTTCCCTAAGCTTGTCCTCCATATCCCGTTAAAGAATCACTGACTTCTAAAATTATTGCCTCCACATTGACGAACCGCTCATGGATGCATGTTGTTTATATTTTAAAGATGACGCGAGACTATTTGAGTGCGCAAGCCTACTACGTTTCCACGCCTCTAGCCACGCCTTTAACTCATTTTAATAATTTGGCTTAAGACAAAAAATGTAAATGAAGCAAAATTAAGGTATTTCCCTTAATTTTAGCTCAAATTAAGGCGCGTCAATGAAAATTGTAATGCCCATGTTTAGGCACCATTTTAGCACGAAACTTATAACCCAAAAAATATTTTTCACATATAAAATTGATTGAAAGTATAATGAGACTTTAAGATGTTAAATCACTCCAGATCTGATGTTGGTATATCTTATTTATGTCAAATTTTATTGCTATATGGTGCTAAAACAAATAAGACATTAGTGTAAATAATAAGACTATTGTGAACAATCAGTAATTTAAAATGGTGAAATAAGTATTAAAATATACAAATTTCATTTTCGTCTTAATAGAAGGTTTAATAATTTAGTGAAAGACTTTATTTTGATTAACAAATAATTATTTTTTCTAAATTAAGCATGGTGGGCGAAATATGTGATTTCCGATACGAGACCTAGATATGACTTTTTTAAAAGTGACAATGTTGAAATTATTATTTGAATTTGATTTTGTTACATAATTTGCGCAAGAAATTATGTCAGTTCAAGGGCAGCTAACTCTGTCGACATATGACGTTAGACTTACGTTTGAATCCGGCGTCATTTCGACGTCATATCAATACGTCCACTGACGTCAGGACTGGACGTCAGGTGGACGTTGATTATTGGTTTTATTATATACCTACCAAAAATAACCATTGATACTACCCATTTTCCGAGACAAAAATACGGAATCTTGTATCACCACACTGTCCTGATACGATTCCGTATCACCATCCTCCATTTTTTACCCAACAATATAAAATCCAGCACCTAAAGCCGGCATCTAAATCTGAATGACAACCAGAGTAATTTCTATTTTAATTTATAAAACAACAACTGTTTCAGAAGTTAAAGAGGTTCGATTGTCATCAAAGCAACATAATTAACAAAAAATTAACGACTTTTCTAGCTTTGACGTAAGAACTGGCACAATGTTACGTCATCAAAGATTTGACGCAACGTTGTATGGTACGTCGGCATAATGTCGCTTTACGATTTGAATTCTTGTGGCTGATTACTTTTGTAGGTATATAATAAACGCGTTATTACTTCAGTAACTTGATCTGATGGGTCGGATCACGTCTCGTAGCTGCGCCAGGAAAGACCGGATCACGCTCGTCTCCGACTAGCGTGATCTGGTCTTTCATGGCGCAGCTACTCGACGTGATCCGACCCATCAGATCAAGTTACTGAAGTAATAATGAGTATGTATGACGTCGTGACCAAAATACAACCAATATCCGACGTCAAGTTAACGTCAGATGCCTGCTGGGGACGTGTTTTTCGTATATGTCGTCAGAGTTAGCTGCCCTTAAACTGTCATAATTTCTTACACATATTATGTAATAATATCAAATTCAAATAATAATTTCAACCTTGCCACTTAAAAGTCCTATCTGAGTCTCGTATGGGAAATCCCATATTTCGCCCTCATGCTTAATTAATGTAGAAAAAATGATTATTTATTAATCAAAATAAAGTCTTTCACTAAATTATCAAACTTTCAATTAAGATGAAAATAACATTTGTATATTTTAATATTTATTTCACCATTTTAAATAATTATTTGTTCAGAATAATCTTATTTCTCACACTTATGTCTTATTGGTTTTAGCACCATAAAGCAATAAAATTTTGCTTAAATAAGATGTATCAACATCAGGCTGAATTAATATCTTGAACATTGTGTATGTCCCGAAAAACTCTATCAAAGGAGTGAAACCTAAAACCTCCTTCCGGTTGAGCCTTCGGGTGCTCCCGGAACAACAAACCCACAAAAAACAACCTCCTATAGTACTGGTGTCGCCCAGGAAAAAAAAAGGAGTGAAAGGGACTATCAAAAGTGCATCACTGCTCTTCTGAATCCACTGTTATTCAAAAATGCGAAAAAATATACACCTTAAACTATTTATATGACATTAATTCAAACGTCGTTTTTAGGACGTCAGATTGACGTCAGCTTTCAGACGTTAAACCGACGTTGGCTTTAGCACGTCAGATTGACGTCTAGTTTTGACAACAAACAAACTTTCAAAATCAACCTTTCTCCAACGTTATTATGACGTTGGAGTCTGACGTCAAACTGACGTCCAACGGACGTCAAATGTCTGCTGGAAGTAACATAGAAAAAAAGAAAAAAGAAAGAAAGAAAGCAAAAGAAACACACGAAACGAATGATCTGATTTTTACCCAAAGTGAAGTTTCATTAATTTGCACACCACACATGGTCAGAAGTATGAAAAACACAAGGTCTAAATCACGTCTTGATTACGACGTCTAATTGACGAACTAGTTGGACGTCAAAACAACGTCTAATCCAGACGTCCAAAAGACGTCAGGAAATGACGTCTGATAGACGTTGGAAATTGGTTATATGACGTCGCGACCAAAATATAACCAATATCTGACGTCGAACAGACGTCAGGTGCCTGCTGGGATGTTACAAATGCTGCAATTATACTTGCTCTCTATATGTATATGCTTGTCGAGCAGTGTGCGCTTATGCACATGATTTGCGGAAACGACAAGGGTGTGCGCTTATTGGAGCATGTGCGCTAATTAGAACAAATACGGTAGTTCTCGTTTGTTCTGATAAAGACTGCTTGCAAAAGAAAGAATTAATTGGACCGGGAAGTCGCGAAAGTATCCAAAGTTGTTCAGAGTAAACTTTCATGCTTCCCTCATTAGCTTATGTATAGAGGAAACTATAACAATAATGTTATTATAGATGTTATGACAAAGGCAAACTTAATAATGAATCGTCAAATTCTCTTCCTAATTCTATTCCAGTGAAATTCTAGAATCGATCAACAATTTGAAAATTCCTATTGTGTCCTTGTTATGGAGATATCCTGCGAATTGAAATCCGAATATAAAGAACCATATTTGATTTCAATCTAATTTTATTGGTTGACTATTCAAATGCAATGTCATGTCGGTGTTGCTTTTCCGCCGCAAATGGAATCGCACAATAAAATGGCAACATAAACTGGTGTTCATTTTTATGTCATTCTTATTACGAAATACGAAAGGAACATCTGCAGCCACCATTATGAAAGTGACATCACAGTGTGAAAGTTGTTTATTTCGGTTAATTGAATCCAAGGGCGTGTATGAGAGTAGCGCACATAAGACCCAAATTCCTTTATTTATTATTGACCGTTCCAAGGCAGTGCCGGTTCAGATGCCAGGCGTTATACTACACGCTTTGGTGTAAGATTCAATTTGCAGCCGTGACCATACAAGTGACGCTACACTGCGAGAGTTATTAACTAAATCTGCAAGAAAAAGAATCTATCATTCGTGTAAGGTATGGATAGACAAATCTGTCCCTCAGGTCACAGCCTTGCCGAGTAAAAACAAGAACAATTAATATCAAAAGTTTTCAATTAATTTTTTTCACTGTTTACAAGTTCAGCAAAATATGTGTATTGCATGGGCATGCGTTTGTAATGAAACCATAGGCGAGTACCTGGTTTGTGCCTGGGTCAGTGAGGTTCACATCCACAACAAGGTCTAGTTCGCCGAAAGAGATGCATGATGTAAGGTCACCGTATACAGCCGTTGGAGCTTCTGTGACAGCTAGGGTTGCTGACCATGTAAGGTCAAACAGCAGCAAACATAGGCCTAAAATAAATAGGAAACTGACAATCATTACGGTAACTGTGTATACATTTTTTTTTTATTTTTCAGAACAATGTTCCACTGGCAAGAGCTGAAGACATAATTTATCACTCATTCTACAATAACTTGCACATCCTGGAAAAAAAAATGAATAAAAATAAACTTTTAAAAATGAACTTTTTTTGGTATAATACATCACTAGTCTTGATTATTCAGGCTTCATCTTGTGGAATTTCATCACCCTCCCGATATTCTTGCCATTTCTATATAGCATTTTGAATTTCAATTGGGTAATCAGCGTGACATACTACATGTAAACGAAATATAACTAAACCACAAACTCAATGTATATCTCTAACTAATAAACTTGGTTTTCTCAAATAAAAAAACATATTAAGTAGATTAAATCAAGCAATAAACATCCTTTTATATCTACTATCGAAAAACTAAAGAAATGATGTACACAATGCAGGCTTCTTAATTCAGAATTTTCAGTGTTGTTAACTATAATAACATCTGGCCTGTACATCAGAATTATATAAAACATACAAAGTTAATTGCATTTATCCTACATGTTGGCGGAGCTTATAGTTATTGTTCTAAATACATCTTGTTTTATAACACGTCTTGTTTTATTCAGCGTCACGTAAATTACTTGCTAACGGTCACATAAATTATTTTTGCAATACAGGCACACAATGGCATTAAATATTATCCGGTGAAAGACTTTATCCGGATACGTTTACTCCTAACAGATAATCTAGTGTGTCCCTATTTCACTTTTGAACAATTCTTTTAAAGTTTGCACAACATTCTATCATAATGTAATATACGTGACGGAATACTGTAGTTTACATGACGGTAATATTAATGTCACCTACATTATTTTCAAACTTAGACATGTTAGATATGTTTGTGTTTTTGCTAATTTATAATGAAGCATCGACTTTGAACCAGTCTGCACATGAAGTAAATTTTTGGATGATTATAATCACAGAATTTTTAGTAGAATATAACTGTTATATTTTGATAAAATGTATATTAATCTCGGGGCTGATATTTTACTGTTGGTCAATATTTTGGCATGGACAGTTGCGATTAACAAATGTAGTACTGTATTGTTACATCTTTGATTGAAAGAGGCAAAGTCCTTTATTCTCCACTGTCTTCAACAATAATCGATAAATAGAGTTAATCTGTCTTTGTACTTTACGTGACAAATGCGTAATTTACGTGATATTGCTTGCAAAAAAAAACCCATCATATTCTGTAAACTTAATTACAGAGAAACTCTTTGTGGACATTTAAACATATAAAGACACTGATTCAAAGCATAATCGTGGCTTTAAATAGATCATATTAGCATTTTGAAAACAGGTAGCGTCACGTAAATTACTGTGACGCTAATTACTTTAGCATCCGAAAATCCCACCTTAGATTCGTTTGATATGAACTCTTTCTCTGTTTTTTTTTTTTTTTTTTTTTTTTTTTTTTTTTTTTTTTTTTGGTTGTTGTTTTTTTTTTTTGTTTTTTTTTTTTTTCAGATGTTTCCGACCACCATACTTTAATATTCAGATAATTTTGTTTCAAATACCATGTTGGATTTGTAAAAAAAATCAGTGTCACGTATGATTACAGCTTAAAAGGACGCACTGGTTTAGCAGGGGGACTAGATTTATTTGACCAAAATAGAAAGGAAAATGACATATCTTTATGTTATTCATATAAAGGACATATTCAACTATTTAATGGGCACAGTTTGATCTACAATAAGAGAAACTACTATAAAGATTTGGAGAATCTTCTGTAGTGTCACGTTAATTACAGAAAGTCTGTCACATTTTTGCATACTACGGTTTGTGACATGTCGTTTTAGGTGGGATCATGCATTATTCACTACTACCAGGAAACTTAAAAAAAAACATAATTGGGTATCATACTTTGTTCGGTCTTAATTGAGATTACCAAATTTTGAAAATACAACCAACCCTGGTGATATATTGAATATCACTTCAATTTCAATTAAACATCCCCAGACAGGGGTTGCGCTGCTTATTTTACAATAAGTGATGGTGTACTTTGGGAATATATTTTAACATCTACGGCTGTAATCAGTCTAACCATTCTACTCTGTTTACATATTTAGGTATATAACATTTTATTGATACACAAACACAATTTAATCTGAATATCAGAAAAATATTACTTCCATTTTTCTAAGTGGTGTTATTGAAATTGAACTGAGACTACATATGTCTCTCATCTGATGACACACGCCAAAATAGATCCCATTTTTAGGTATTATACATGTAAGTACCCTGTTTCATATTTTTTAATTCCGTTATTTATTTTGCTTTTATTGGCGTTACAATTTTCAGTGTTGTAGAAAATAATATTTCAAGCGTATGATGCATGCAATATTTTCTGAGAAGAAGTAAACTGTTCAAATATTATATTAAAAGGTACAAGTAATTTGATATGCCTTTTGCATTCATGACGGAATGCAGTAGATCAAAATTAATGATTTTATCATTTTACTTCAAATATGTTTTCAAGAATAATATTTCTTTAAAAAAAAATACATGCACTGAATGATATAGACACATAACTTATTTTAAAATTTTACCGATTCCTTTATTTCTATGTGTATATGTACCTACCTACAAAAATTGACAATAAATCACACAAGGAATAGGCCATCATTCTTATTCCATGATCACAGAGCAGATTCCTGCAGGTAATGAAGCAACCAAAAGTCCGGTCAATGATCACATCCCTAGGCAACAGCAGATGAGCCTACGCATGAACAAACCAGCATTTTGAGTTTCCGACCAGGTCCGACACAACCCGGCCTGTACAGGCAAAGAAAAGAGCTAGAAGCTTGAAAATTTGGTTACAAGTAGAAGAGGAATTGTACTATCCATGTAGCGAAAACGAAGGCTCTGATCAGCTGTGCAGTTACTGCACAGCTGATCTGTGCCTTTGTTTTCGCCTATGCATACAGTTTGATTTCTTATGCAGCGGCTTAGATGATGTCAATATCACATAAGACTGCTGCCTCAAGGAACGGCACGCAAATAACTGTTGAATTATTGAAGAGACAATTCCACTGCAAGCTCTGATGAACAGATCATGGCCAGAGTCCAATGAGCAGCGACGTGAGAAAACCGGTCTTCAAGGTTTTCGACCAGGTCTGACACAAACCGGTCTGTACACTCACTTAGGAGGGCTAGAGGCTTGAAACTTCGGATTTAAGACAAAGGGAAGTTCTGTACTATCTGTGCAGCGAAAACAAAGGTGCTGATCAGCTGTGAAGTTACTGCACAGCTGATCTGCGTCTTTGTTTTCGCATAGGCGAAAGTCCAGTTTTCTCATGGCCAGACTCCCAATAAAACAAACTCAATAAAATGCCTATATAACTGGCTGTATACAAGAAGCGTTTTGTTTTCCATTCAAGTTTTATGGTTTCTCTATTTCTCCACAAATAGACGTCATTGCTTTGTTTTCGTACATACCTTTTGGACTTGTAGCGTCGCTCCTTCAATGTCGAAACCCCATTAAAACTAGTTAGAATACAACTGGCATCCGAAAATAGCTAGATAAAAAAGGTCAAAGTAGGCAATGATCAGAAAATGGCGCAATCAGTAAAAACCTCCCACTCAAAAAATCGAGATGGGAAAACACCTAAATTGACAATCATGTACTTATACAAAGAGAACATAGATATAACAGTAAGCCGGGTGAGCTAATAGCACAAAAATTAACACCAAAACATAAAACCATCAGAACCACAACAGAAGTATCGCCTTGGAACGATCAATAATATAAAATGACCGGACGGCTTAAACCGGCCCACCCTCAGCTTCTGCTGTGTTTCACAACATGTATGTAGATCCTCATGGTAAATTTCTAACTAGTCAATGAGTCATCAAGAACAAACAAATAAATTATAATAAATATGATGAATATAAACGATGACTCGCAGATACAGTAATAAGCTGCCCGGCGACTGGAGATCCCTGAGTGCCAAACACCAGCATTGGAAATCTGTAGCAAATGAATAACACCACCAGTTGAACCCCGGTGGACCAAGAAACAGGAAAGAAGCTCCGGCTCCAACCAACTAAACAGTAAGCAAAGACCAGGAACCGGCACAAGTACAGCCAAATTCTTGCACAAGAATAAAAAAAAGCCAAGAGGTCCCATATAAGTTTGAGATCAGCTGTAGATTTTACCATGGTTCTAAAAGGTCATGTTGACAAAACCGTAGCAGTACCGTCGTCACCTTGCACTAAAACAGAAAAAACAGTGGAATTGCGTGTAAAACAAGAATCTAAAAACTTCATTTATTGCCAAGTTCCTGCTTTTGCTTGCCGTAATGTGGGGAAGTCTGTGCCTAATGGCCGTTACTGACTAATGTCCGCTACGATACCATATATTTACACCCCATGATTGGTTTTGAATTGACATGCAAATTTGCAAAAAATAATGTGTATTATATATACTTAATATTCTCTGTATTGTGTATTCTAAGCCGAGATTTATTTTGTTTCATGTCGAATAGCTACGCACTTGCTTATGATTCTTTAACTTGACATTGCAATTTTAGGCAATTTAATAGAAAGAAACAATTAATTCTGGGTAATTTAAAGTAATTTACACTGTTTTATCTCCATGTAGCCAGAAAAAAAGTTCTTTATAGCATTCATGGTGGGCGACTATTAAACTATGTGTTTAACCTTAAGTATTTTAAATGGGTTACTCTTTCTGGCATTACTAACGTTTTCGCTCGAATAAGGTCTTCTATGTTTTGTTCAACACTCAAGGGCACGTAACTCTATTTTTTTTGTCCAGTTGACAAACATCCATGGTTTAATTACTACATCGTAAAATGTCATATTGACCCGTAGGACAACATGTGAACTGCTAGATTTGGGATTTATTAAGATATATTACACTAGTTTTCTTGGAAGTTGCTTGGATGTTTTATAACCTAGTTACGGACTGGAGCAAATCATTCTTGTGAATTACATAATTCAAGACCCTCATCCGTCACAATCATTCATTCCTCTAGGAACTAAGTGAGTAATTAAATTGAGCCGCTGCATGGGAAAACATACAATCTGCAAAGGCGAAAACAAAGGCGCAGACCAGCTTCGCGGTGACCGCGAAGCTGATCAGCGCCTTTGTTTTCGCTACACGGAAAGTAGAATCCCTCTTCTACTTAAATCCAAAATTTCAAGCTTCTAGCCTTTTTCGGCGACAGAACAGGCTGGTTTGTGTCGGACCTGGTCGGAAATCCAAATTGTTGATTTTCTCATGCACAGGCTCAATTGCCGATGTTCAGCAAGCGAATATTGGTAACGCGTTGCTAGAGAATCTGTATTTCGAGGATTTCAGCCATTGCAGGACTCGTCATCCATTCCGCATGTAACATAATTGTACTACCATTGGCATAGAAGTTTCTGAATCGGCAGTCACTTAATAGCAAAATTTCGTAAATATTTAGTGTTGACTCAGTGTTATAAAGCTATAAGTATTTAACTTTATTCAATTTATTTCAAAAGTTTGAACCATAAATGTTTGTTTGTTTGAATTGATGCTTAACGTCCCAGTCAACAGCTATGTCGGGAAGTTGCCTCCATTTTATGGGACTTTTACCCAAAATGAGGATGTCATGACATCCAACAAGTGTTTCAAATTAAATATAACCCACCCAACTAAACCAATAAGGCGTACGAGTATATGTATGGATGATTTGACTTGAACCACTTATCTTGAGCAGGCTCAGACCTGAAGGCACAATTAGCCAATCTATATCTTTAGGCGCCAATGGGTGGGGGAAAGTATTGCAACGACTGAAGATTTTAAGATAAAAGGCAGGTCTTTCCCAGCAAGACTGCCATCCAGCTCCAAAGATGCCAAGTACAACAGAGAAGCAGACACAATGAACAGATGAACAGACCACATAAAGAAAAAAAAAACTTGGAGAAAAAAAAAGCATTGGAATGATCAGGAAAGAATTGACCAATTCATTTACTAGTTAGAGATTCACCGCGAGGACCGAACAAATAACTAAATGTTATGAACCACTGCAGAAGACGAGGGCGAGGTTAGGGCCCTGTAAAACCGGTTTAAGCCCCCCAGTAAGTTTATATTACTGATCGTTCCAAGGCTATACTTCTGTTGTGGTTATATTTGTTTTATGTTTTGGAGTAGAATTTTTGTGCTGTTTGAACCTTATGTACGTTTTCATAGTTTTAGTTAAGTTCGGGTAACTGAGCGGCCGCCTATTGGGAAATAGCTGCTCACCCAGCTTACGATATGTTCTATAAGTACCTAATTGTCAGTTTGGTTTTTTCCGCCTCGGCTTTTCGAGTGGGAATTTCATTCTGATTGCGCCTTTTCCTGATCATTGCCTACTTGTACCTTTTTACAGCAGCCAAATCCTCACCTTAGAAACATGCTCAGTACTTACCATCTACTCAGTTTTGGCATAATGATTTAGGTAGGTCATTATCATCATTAAGCGAAACACCTTATAAAAATAAACATAGTGGCATAAAAGTGACAAAAACGCAGCGTAATTAATAACAAATACTTTTATGACATGCCTTTTGACAGCACGGCCTGTAGTTGAGCTTTGTCGCCAGAAAACATGTCATAAGAGATTTTCCAACGAAGCAGGCCATAAAGACTAGAGTTCGCAACCTCGCTGGGGTATCAGCCTGGTTATTTAGTACAATATCTAGGTTATTCGTGCTGCATACATACAAATTTTAGCCTGCGGCTCTTTTCTGCTGACGGGTAGGAAACAGATTTTCCCATCACTCAGGTCATAAATCCCTGTTTGCACACCTAAAACCACCACTTTATTTACTTTTCTCAAAACTACATACATAATACATGTATCATTACCTGAAACAATTGTGTAGCCATTACATGTGAAGAACATTTATAGTTCAAATTATATTTCTATTAAATCGATACCATAATGCGCGAAAAATATGCAATGGATGAAAACTTTGGTTCTGAAAATGATAGTAAAAGCGGATTCTACATTTCGCGCGGAAAAGGTAATTTTATGTTAAAGCATATCAAACCAATGATGGAATGTACCTCAGATAATCTTAAGATAATTTATAAAAGCAACATATTGCGTTCATACAAATTTTACCACATGGAACGTGAGGTCGCATATATTTTTATGTTGTTTTTCAAGTTGAATAAAAAGTTCTTACTGACATGTAGTAATGCATTGTAAAATCATGCTATTTTAACCACTAAACATGTGATCGCCAGGTATCGCCCGCCATTATGTCCACCTAAAGGACTGTTGTAGAAGGTTTTTCCATCCAAAACGATGGAAAAAAACTTAGTTTTAGAGAAAAGCTAATTGGAAGGAAAATCCATTCCAACAGTTAAAGTGGAAGGCTTTCCATCCAAGAGTCATTTTTTTCTAGGACTGGACAGGTGAGACAACCTCTATAATACATGTTTACTCACGTTTCAATTATCCTTGCCTAGGGTTTCATTCATAAATGTAACTTTGAAATGTATACAGGTGCACCCGAACTGAATTTCGATGAGGTTGACCTTTGGATATCGCAATATCTCCTATATGTTTCTTTATTTGTAATACCATGATTTTAATAATAAAGGGGGAAAATTGGTTAGGCCAGGCCTCGGTTTCGGTTTAACCTTATCAGTGACCCTACCAGTCTGGCAATATTATCTGGAGAATATACTGTATTTTGGCAATTTTCATTATCATTACTTAGATCATGAGCGTCTATACAAATAACTGTTTTAAGTCAAATGAATTCCGAATATGTAAACGTATTTAGAAAATGAATCTGAATCTTACTTATTGCTTTTTAACCAATCAGTGACCATTTAAGTCATATCAGACTGGCATCACTAGAAGCATTAACTGTAGAAAATACTGTCATTTATATTCTAAATGTCTTCTACACATGTTGCTGGCACAGCTGTCAGGCTAGACAAAGTTTAAATGCAGTTGCATAGATTCCAGTCAGTTCTCACCTGGTAAAATACATCAAGTCCCGTGTCTCTGATTCTGAATTGTTTGTCTCTTGCTATCTGAATTTCATTTGCATTTTAGCCAGTTTACTTCTTCCTTCGTCCATACAGACAGACGACTTTCTCCAATTTGACTTATCTAGAGCTCTACACTTCTCTGCAAGAGTGTTTTGATAAACTGGTCATATATCATGGAATCAGCAGTGATTTGTTTATATGTAACTACATGATAGTTAAAGAGTGATGTTAAAAGCAGCAGACTGGCTGTAATACTACCTGTCTTTTAAGTAGATTTAAACTGAAGCTAATTTAACTGCAAGAGCTGTTGAGATAAAACGAAAATGAGAACCCCAAAATTGGGGGAGATTGGTGGAGAAAGTCGCCAGTGTGCATACTGTTTGACAAGTCTCTCACTACTTTTTGTTACAACCAGAGACATATACAGATACATCTTTATCTCAGTTACAACCTCCATGCGTATTAGACTCAGCTGGTCATGCTGGTACATGTATTCTTTCTCGGTCCACCATTCACGACGGTGGTCCCACCTACATCTCATAATACCAGTAATAGACGTTGGATCTGGCATCGTTTTAAGTGCCCTATGACCGGCCACAAAATATCTCATCATGTTGTAAACCCTTTCTTCATCCAGTTCCAGGACCCGAGGTTATAAAACTTTTTTTCATGCTCTACTCAGCTGAGCATAAAATTTAAATCATAAATACTAAATTAGCCCAAATATATATTATAATTGAGAGTTAAGTCAAAGCCTGTAATTTATCCTGCTAATAAAAATTAATGTTAAAATGCCAATTGTTGGCATTTTAACATTTATGAGCACGATAAATATTAATCTCAGCTGAGCTGAGCAAGAAAAAAGAAAAGTTTTATAACAGCACCAACTTTATGTCTAATTCCTGGATCTTTTTCAATTAGCTCGTTCACCACCCCCCACCCACTTAATACAATGCATTTGTTACTTCATCTATTTCCCAATAATCTATCTTTGCAGAGAACTTAATTTCTTTATGAATGACTTTGTCAGACATTCTACTCTCACTTTCTTTCAACAGTTTATCCATTCAGTCTTTTCACCTTTTACGGAGATCCATTATGTTCATTTCTCTAAAATTTCAAAGGTGGTGATCATCTTCTCCGTCTGTTTTAGTTAAGGTCTTTGGTCACAACATTAATGAGAACAAAAGGGGAAATACTAAATATTGAAAAAACATTTGTGGTGGTACATGTACGTTCGAGATCGAACTTATCTAGAGGGCAACAGGGAAAAAATATAAAAAAAAAAAAAAAAAAAAAACGCCCGTCTGGGTTATCCTTTTCGTTTTTTATTTTCTACGATATAAGTATATCGACAACTAGTCCTTTGTAGGTTTTCAAATGTTGTGAAGCATTGCAGAAGATGAAGGTGATGTTAGGCGCCTGTAAAACCGGTCTAAGCCCCCTGTAAATTTATATTCTTGCATAGATATCTATGCGCATAGCTGTTTGAAGCCGTTTTTGATTGGTCGAAAGCCGTGTTCAAACCGCAAAACCCATGTTCAAATCATGAAATTCACGTGCCGTTTGAACATGGGTTTTGGCCGACGTCATTGGTCAAAGTGACGTGACGTCATATATTTCATAGAAACAAAATGGCCGACGTTGAAGAAGCTCCGCGGTTTTCGGTGCGTTTTTACGTTGTTAATGTTATTTTCAAGAGATTTTAAGTGGATTGGAGTGAAAATGCAAGAATAGCGATCAACCATGGTTTGTTTCAGTGTTCAAACATTCGCTGGATCACTCGGAAGGTGTTTGAACACGCGGCCTGCGGCCTTGTGTTCAAACACCTTCCTCGTGATCCATCGAATGTTTGAACACTGAAAACCATGGTTGATCCCTAATGCTATATTAATGATTGTTTCAAGGCGATGCTTCTGTTGTGGTTTTGGTTGTTTAATGTTTTGGTGTTGAATATTTTTGCTGTTTAAGAAATAGATCAGCTCTAGCAGTGAATTGTTGAGTAATAATTCACTGTTTGGAGGTCAGTTGTAAAGAAGATCAAATCACGAGCGCGTAGCGCGAGTGATTTATCTTCTTACAACTGACCGACAAACAGTGAATTAATTCTCAACAATTCACGCACTTGAGCTGATCTATTTCGATTCTAACACACAATAAACGGTAAAATTGTTGCTGAAACCGTCGATATCGTTCAGCTTTCCGCCATTGCATTTCAGATATCCCGCCAAATATTTGACTGTAATGCTGGTATTAACACACACTTATTACGTTTGTTGTGCGCTAAAACGACGTTTCACCGTCTAACGCTGCTTTGTGGGATAGCTGACGTCACAAATGCCGCAAAGTAACGTCACACTTATTCGCCCAGTGAAATTGTTGCACAATATAACACGTTTTTTTACCATTGGCTATATAGGCGAGGTGAGTTAGAATTGCACCTTATGTACATTTTCATATTTTAGTTAAACTCGGGTAACTGAGTGGCCGCCTATTGTGAAATAGCTGCTCACCCGGCTTACGATATGTTTCCTTGTATAAGTACCTTATTGTCGATCTAGTTTCTTCCGACCTCGGTTTTTGGAGTGGAAATTTCTTTCTGATTACTCAATTTCCTGATCATTGTCTACTTTTATCTTTCCCCTATTTCGCTTCAAAACAAAGGTACTGAAACATTTTAATATTTACAGCCCCTATTAGAAAACTCTGTATGGTATATTCCTTGTTCTATTTCAGCTGTCATTGTGGTACTCGTGTTTATAAACTTATTGGCTGCTGTTGGTCTGATCGTTTTCTTTACAACAAAGCCTCCCGTGCCCGTGGGTAACTGTACTACAGGGACTGCAGGTTAGGATATATTCTTTACTTAGCTTGCTTTTAATTTCATCCACACTAAACGAATGTGTGTCTTTTGTGGGACATAAAAAACATTTACACTTTCGAATGTCCGACAGATTGTGGTGCATCGTCGAATTTACTCACATTGCACATCTAGTCAGCCTAGGTTAACTTACTTACTTACTTACTTACTTACTTACTTACTTACTTTACTTTACTTTACTTACTTACTTACTTACTTACTTACTTACTTACTTACTTACTGTCCTAAGATATTTTAAAAAAGTGTATCAATCAAATAATTTAATTCTGGCCTAAACTGGAAATGATGCTTCACATTTTGTTCCAGATACATTTAATGAAACAACCATTGCGCCACCACAGGGACACCATGACGGACGTCTTCCCAGAGACATAAAACCAGTCCATTACATTGTTGAACTCTTCCCTAATATATACGGTGACGATCCAGACTCATTCTCCGTCTCTGGATATGTGCGGATAAACATGTTGTGTGTTTCAAGTACAAACAATATAACACTTAACATCAATAAACTGGACTTACTTAACGCCACCGTCAAGTTTGGATCAGTGAATGACTCCACAGAGACTCCTCATTTCGAAAATTATGAAATAGATACTAAATGGCAGTTTTTGACTATTCATTTGGATGGTTCCCTACGTCCTTCCGTAGAATATTTTTTGGAAATGAACTTCACGGGACCATTGAAATCTGACTACGCTGGATTCTATCTTAGTACTTTCAGACTAAAAGATGCTAACAGGTAATAAGAAATTGTTTACTAACGTACATCAATTTAGTGTACTCAGTACATCATTTTATTCTCTTTAATTTGGACCAATTGCAATTGATCGTCGGTTAAGGCACCATCTTCTGTCACTGAGAAACATACGTAATGCTCAATGCTCTTGCGCATTGATGAGAGTTTCTGAAACAGTTTGTTTTAAAGAAATACCGCAATAGACGAGTTTGACTCAACCTAAAGGAAAATGTTCCAGGAAGTTTCCAAGATAATGTTTTATAAACATAAAGCTCAATATTTACTGCCTTGACAGTAGACTGATATTGTCATCTTGTCCATTAATATTGTTAATTTATTGAAATGATCATAGACAGATAAGACAAATCCATACAAGTTGATTTTGAACTCTGACTTTAATATTCTTTCAACAAAGTTTTATTGACAATCATTCAAATGCCATTTTCCCGAAATTTCCAAAGGCA
Source organism: Rugalucina vietnamica (assembly GCA_964017185.1). Classification (NCBI taxonomy): domain Eukaryota; kingdom Metazoa; phylum Mollusca; class Bivalvia; order Lucinida; family Lucinidae; genus Rugalucina; species Rugalucina vietnamica. Next base: position 67,684,226 of record OZ024872.1, read on the forward strand.
CCGAAGTGTTATTATCACATTTTCAGATATGTTGCGGCAACTCAGTTTTCCCCCACTGACGCCCGTAAAGCTTTCCCCTGCTTTGACGAACCAGACCGCAAGGCCACTTTTGACATCACTCTGGTGCGAAAGGAACCGTTAATGAGTTTGTCCAACATGCCACTGCTCAGAAGTGAAACAAGGTGAGTAGGTAGGTATTGTCATGCATCAAATGTCTCTCACTTGGAACTAAATTTAATGACATCAGTTATGCTACCACCTTTCGGTGCTTGTCTTCAATAAAATTGTAGTGCAAGAAGTGTGACTTCAGTTCCAGGTATTTTTGACTTTGGTAAATAAGAAAGGACTTTGTTCCTTATTGTAATTACTTTTTCTATAATTTTCATCTTTTATACAATAAACACAAGAAGTATGTTGTAGTGGCACGCCCTTCAAGTATACATTGTTGTTTCTATCCTCAGAGAGAATTACTCTTTCTCGTCTGGAATCGGGGTTAGGGTTTTTGATTTAATTGTCGCGTATGGTTGGCATGACTTCTTACACCCGTTAACTGCAGGAAAGGCGATCTAATAGCAGACGTGTATGAGACTACCCCTGTGATGTCCACATACCTGTTGGCATTTGTTGTTGGAGACTTTGGCCATAGTGAACTACAAGCAAGACCAGGACTTAAGGTATTACTTAGTCAACAAATGCTAACTAGTATATTTAGGGATTATGTCAAGACTGCCAGGAAACTAAGTGTTTTAAAAATTAAACATTCTAAAATGACATGGAAAGGTTTCTAGTCTTAAGACTGAAAGTCTTTTGCATGGAAATTCTTATCTTAAGCAAAACACACCTATTATGTCAATAAAAGATGAAAAAAAAAAACTAAGATATCATAACTGAGGACTGAGATGATGACATAGTGCAGGTTTTCGTTTACCTTCTGTTCCCTTGTCAAACAATCCCTGGTTTTCCTTACTATGCGGCAGATATAGCTGACACATGGCAAATAATTTCAGTTTAAAGCCTGGGTTGATCGAGACAAAGTTAACAAGACAGAGACAGCGCTAAAAATTGGAGCTGAAGTTTTGTCTTTTTTCGAACAGTATTTCAACTCATCATTTCCTCTTCCAAAGCAAGGTGAGAAACCCTTCATTAAGCTGATCAACAAAATTATGTAAGCTTACTGTTTTCTATAAATAAGCTTGCTCTGTAAGATATCACTTTGATTATACAGACATTAATTACAATATTTGTAGCTATCCTTATTTTGTCGACGTACGTTGTAATACCCTTACACTAATGCTGGACTTGAATCTGGAGATACTGAAATAATCTAGTAACCGGCTCCAAAATTGAAGACGGGAACTTACCAAAAATAGCAAATAAAAACTGTTACAAAAAGAGCAAGCTTTTTAATGAGCATCTCAACAATCTAGCATGTAAAGCTATGTATGAATTTTCTGGTGGAGCAGACGTAAGTCAAAGAACTTGCCTTGCCTTACTCATAATTTTGCTGATTTATCTTCAGACACATGTGGTGTACCTGAGACAGCTGTTGGTGCTATGGAAAATTGGGGCCTCATTATTTACCATGAAGACAGGATCTTCTATGCACCTGAGGAAAATCCTTCAACGTCGCTTATTGAATCAGCGGACACTATTGCGCATGAAATCACGCATCAGGTAGGATGCTTATGAAAACATGCCCATGTAATAATGAGAGGTTTTGAAAGCTGTAAAAAATGAAGAAAAAAATCTGCAGGAAAATTTTGATATTTTTCTTACTCTCTTAGCTTTGCTCAGCCATAGATTATGGGAGCATGTTCTAACGAGTTCCCACAATACATGTTTTGGAGCACAAAGAATATAAATGGTATAATTAATTTCTTCAGAAATCGGTTTCATCTATTGGAATTTTCAAGCTGAACCCGGTTGCTGAAGAACATAATTCAAAAAAGGCTTTAGTGTCTCTTTATTGACTTTTAAATTATATCAATACCCCACCCGGGTAGATTAGTTACAAGTAATGAAGACCACATCTTCTATAAGTGAAGAAAACCCCATTATCGAGTCAGTGGATACTATTTTTCATGAGATTGCACATACAGTGCTAAACCCCCACTTTTGCCCTGTTCGGCATGATCAATTATATTTTTATGACGACATCAGCGAGGAATTTCACCGACCAAGGAAAACAAATAAACGTTAAATCGGCGATTTTTCGCCGAGGTAGGATACTTTCTTGGTTTTGTTTTATACTCACTCGTTAGATACGAGTAATTGGGGGAGTTTCTACATGTATATACGAGAGGAAAACCCGAGCAAAGTCGCTCATTAATACTATTACTCACGAGATCGCATATCAGTTACATATGCGGAGAACACCATTTGGCTTAGAATATTTTCAACGATTCCCGTCTTATTTGGAAAGCACAATACACTGAATATTCTGCGTTTCCCTAAAAGCTAATGCTACATATTTTAAAATAACGTGTTTAACTGTTTCTTGACAAAACACTAAAATAAACATAATGAACACAGATGGTTTTTAAAAACGTCCATGAGAAAAAACAAGGCAATAAAAAGCGAAACACAAACCTCGACACATGTTGTTTAAGTGAAATAAAATGTATCTCATAACTGTTTTTGTTCTGTGGTTTGGATTTGTTTACAGAGGTTTGTTAAGTGCGTCTTGGCTCAGTCCTGGTAGACTGACTCATGCTGAAGGGGGGCGGACTGAGTCAGCGACTGTGCTTTAACTTGAATCTTAATCCAAAATTAATTAAATCGCATTTATGAATTAAATCATAAGTTCAGACTTGATGAAAAAAGCTAACGCAATAAAAAAGCAACCTCCATAGTGCAGGTTATATTTTCTTTTTGATCCTTTGCGATCAGCGCGGATATTCTGAGAAATCAGAAATTTATTATCGGTTAAGATTCATTTTCTAACGAATGTTTATCATATTTGGTCCCATTTAGATAATACTAGTCTGTATATTGACTACACTGTTGAAAATTGCAAAATTTCAGTCATTCTCTTCGGCTCCATGTTGCCAAATCTAAAGGGTCACTGGCGAGACTTTCATAGTCGAAACCTTGGTATGGCCCACCCCCCTTTCTCATTAATGTGTTCACTGCTCTTAAAGAATCTCAGTTTTAATTTTTATTTCATAACGTTTAAAGATTGAAAATTTTCAGTTGAAAAATGTTGATTTGTTTTTGTTCTTATTCTTATTTTTACTCAAAACATAGATCGAGGCAGTTCTAACGAGTACCCACAATCTATGCTTTGGTTCGTTAATTGGGGTTTAACGTCCTACCAACAGCTAAGGTCATATGGAGACGGGACCTCGGTTTATAGTCTCATCCGACGGACTGGAGAAGCCCGGGATCGAACCTGCGACCTCTGGTTTACAAGGCGAGTGACATTTGGACTAAAACGAAAAACATATTGCATATCCATTCACATCCCAGTTTTACTATATAAAACTGGGGTTCGTGGGGTATACTTTTTAGCTCACCTGAGCCGAAGGCTCACAGGTGAGCTTATAGTTTACCCATGCTCCGGCGTCCGTCCGGCGTCCGTCGTCCGTCCGTCGTCCGTCCGTCCGCCGTTCACAATTTCAAAGATCTTCTCCTCTGAAACCGCTTGGCCAATCAAAGCCAAACTTCATGTGGAGCATCCTTAGGAAGGGGGAACAAAAGTTCATATAAATGGTCCAGGTCACATGACCAAGATGGCCGCCATGGCTATAAATAGAAAAAAAACTTTAAAAATCTTCTTCTCCAGAACCAGAGGGCCGATTTCCACGAAACTTGGTATGTAGCATTGGGGATGCGGGCCCATTATAGTTTATATAAATCATGACCCTAGGATGACCTTGACCTATTTTACGGCAAGGTCAACTTAGGTCGCCAATGCATTTGAATGGGAAAAAATGGTAAAATGCTATTTAATGGGTAAAACTTACTGGGAATAGGCAAATGGACAGAAGATTAATGTTAATGGAAATTTTAGCGCCTGGGGGGTTGTCTGCCCCGACCCTGGGGCAATATACATGTTTGTTATGTGACTGAAGAAAATCCTGTCTCCTGATTGGCTCATTCAGTTTTAATAAATCCTAATATTTGCTTGAAAGCAAGACTAAACTGATGAAAACCAGATCAAACCAGTTCCTCGAGGTTAATTATTTTGACAGTTTTTCTATATTAACTTCCAAAATCTATATTACCCTCCTGAGTACCCAAAAATAGCATCACCATGAAATTAGCATGGGCTAGGTGAAATTGACATGATTTGCTGTATGTGTATAAAACCTGCCACTTAGCTATAAATAGTCTGAACTGATTTCAGTTCATGAAATCTACATGCTTTGCAGTAACAAATTTTACAGGTAAACAAAGCACTAGATACTGAGGTGTATTTGGTGATAAATTAAGAGATAATTTTGTTTATTTTTCATAAGAACCTTTGTTGTTGGTACTCATTGGAATTGTCTCATTGTGATGATATTTATGTGAACCCATAACATAGGTTTTATGAAGAGCTAACTGTTACGACCTAGCGTAACTAGACAGGTACAGCGAAAAACAACCAAGTAATTTAAACTTAACAATATTTAATCAAACAAATAAATGCTGCAAATGCATACAAACAAACAAACAGATAAGTAAATAAATAAATAAATAACTTACAAAGTTAATGTCAAATAAGTCATTGTCCCTCAAATGTAAGTCCACAATCCAGTAACCAGAATATGAGCACATGTATATTTTAATCCACACTTTTATTCTAATCCAAAACACTAGTGAAACAACCAAAATTATATACTTTAAATCACTTCAAATTTCTGAATGCCTAAGACTGAATTGGGACCTATATTTATACATCTAAGGAAATTCTCCAGGTTTCTAGAGAATGATATAATAAACTTTTCTCTAGAAAAGAAACGAACTAAACGAAAGTTCTTTTAAATTCTCCAAAGAGAATTTAGAATTCTCCAGAGAGAATTCAAGGCCGCAACGACCATCAAGACTAAACGAGAGTCCACTAGACCCTTCGAGATCTCAGTATACATAGTCCAAATATATTTTTAACTTATGGTAAAAAAAAAAAACACTCACTCCATTTTCATCTGGAATTATCCACAAAGTGCTCATAGAATTTTCTATACTTCTAAATTATATAACAGTGATAAAAGTCAATGACATTCTTCTACAAAGTTCTAGATAATAAATTGTAGAAACATAAAAAGAAATATATATTAATTAATTGGGTTACTCCCCTTTGATTATATATATATAAATTATAAGTAATAGCTTTTAAAAGAATCAATATTATTGAATCAATTATATATAACATAACAAAATTATTCTTCAATTATAATCAGTTGCTCCTCGTTATCTAGCCTTCTTTGACATCTGTTATGATTCTTTTAATGAAAATATAAAATAAACATTATAACAGTTGAAAGTCATATAACAAAACAGTTATTGACTTCAATTTCGGTAGATATAAGGATTTATCTACCCTCAATAGTGATATTCACCTCGGCCTTACGGCCTCGGTGAATATCACTTTTTCAGGTAGATAAATCCTTATATCTACCTCATTGAAGTCAATAATTGTATAATATTACAGTGATATTCAAAGATCTTCTTCTCTGAAACTGCTTGGCCAATCAAAGCAAAACTTTATGAGGAGCATTGTTAGGAAGTGGGAATGAAAGTATATATAAATGGTCATGGTCACATGACCAAGATGGCTGCCATGGCTATAAATAGCAAAAACCTTTAAAAAATCTTTTTCTCCAGAACCAGAAGGCCTATGATTTTGAAACTTGGCATGAAGCATCAGGCAATAGAGCTCTACAAAGTTTATATAAATCGTGACCCTTGGATGACCTTGACCTATTTTACGGCAAGGTCAACTTAGGTCGCCCATGCATTTGAATGGGGAAAATTGTTAAAATGTCATTTGAAGGGCAAAACTTGCAGTAAATTTGCAAATGGACTGAAGTTTAGTGTTTTCAAAAAGAAATTGACTCCAGGGGTTGCTCTGACCCGGCCCTGGGGTTACATACATGTATATTACCATTCTAGTCAAACTGGCAAGTTTATTGGTATATATCTCGGGTTTCAGGTGAGCGTTTACAGGACCATTGGTCCTCTGGTCATGGTTATGTTTTCCTGATGGGATTGTTTTTCAGTGGTTTGGGAATCTTGTGACTCAATCCTGGTGGAGCGATCTGATGCTAAAAGAAGGCTTCGCTATCTATTTCTCTCATGTTGGGGTGAATCAAGTCTATCCGGAATGGAACATGGTAATATTAATGCCGTGTTTCATAAAATACACTATATTTGACTTTAATCTATGGTCCTTTAATATTGCCATTGAATCCCTTTCATTTATATTTTAATATTTCCTTTGGACAAGAAACCCGAATAACATGTTCCTGTGAATAGTTTTCATTTATGGCCTGATACTTTCATGACCGTGAATCTACGCATTAAGCTATCAGGTTAGTCCCTAATTCATCAAAGTAATTTTGGTCATGCTCCTTCTATTGTTCATATCGTTCCCGATTCTGTATGTTAACCGAATATGCTACTTCCTGGTGAATTACACACAGCTTTATACTCAACCAATACTCATTTCAGCTGGACATGTTCCCAGTGAGGAAGATGTATTCTGTATTTGATATTGATGGTCTCACCTCATCTCACCCTGTCTACCTACCACTGGCAGATACTACAGAAATTCGACAAGTATTTGACTTAATCTCCTATGATAAGGTATGGAAATATCATGTGTATCAGTTTTAACATGAAAAGATATTTTAGGTAAGTAATGATCAGAAACTGATGCAATCATAAACAAATGTCCCTACCTAAACGTTTTTTTTTTTGTTGTTGTTTTTTTATTTATTTATTTATTTATTTATTTATTTATTTATTTATTTATTTATTGTGTGTGTGTGTGTGTGTGTGTGTGTGTGTGTGTGTGTGTGTCAATTATTGACTCCATTGCTGACTAATATTATCTGGCCCAGAAAACGTGTTCTCATACTGGTCAGTTCTGTGTTTTAAACTACTGACTCTATAAAAAAAATAGATTCATTGGATATTTCAGTACTCAAAGATAAAAGTAGGCAATGATCAGGAAATGGTGCAATCAGAAAGAAATCCCCACTACAAAATCTGAGGTAAACTCAATAAGCAATTAGGTACTTATACTAAGATAACATATCGTAAGCCGAGCGAGCAGCAATTTTCTCAAAAGGCAGCCACTCAGTTGCCTTGCTTCAACATCTTCCCGAATTGTGCACTTTAAATAGAAGCCGTCCTAGTTATTCAAAAGTTGGACATTTCTCTTAGATAAAACAAAGAATTTACATTTTATTGATAAATGCATTGCCACAGACAGATCACAATCGTTTTAGCATTTCTCTGATTGTATCTTCTGAAGTAGGCTTTAACTGTCTCTCTTGTTGTCAAGTAAGACTGGAGAGCAATGTATCTGCTTTCAAAAAGTAAAATGCAATGAATCCGTTTTCAAGTATAGAACAAAAGGCCGCAAAAGGCTGAAAACGAAACAAACATAAGCAAAATCCCACCAAAAAACCATAGGTGGAACCAAATAAGTATTGGTCGACCAAAACGTTAAGGAAAGACATAAAATGTGTTGTATTTTACAACAGGGAGGCTGTTTGATTCGAATGTTGAACTTCATTCTTGGGGACGACATGTTCCGAAAGGGACTCAAGGTAATTATTAGAGTTAGAATTGCGGGACCAGCAGTCGATGCAGGCCTAGATTTGCAGTTTGTTACATTTTTTTAAACTGACACGCACTATACAGAAAGTACATGGAAATGATATTGTGACCAAGCAGTTCTTGTCGAATATAGATGAGTGTATGCATTACGAAAACTTGCCCATGCAATATACAGTGATTTTTTCCGCTGTAAAAATTGAAAAATTCATCGAAAAAAATATGATATTTTTCTTATTTTTGCTCAAAACATAGATTGTGGGTACACGTTAGAACCGCCTCGCCGAGGCGGTTCTAACGAGTACCCACAATCTATGTTTTGGAGCAACAATAAGAAAAATAGGTATACCCCTGCATACCCCAGTTTTGCTATATAAAAGTGGGGTTCAAGGGGGTATACATTACACGGACATGTTTTCCTTATGTTTATCGCTTTGGGGTTGCTTTTATTCTTAATATTTCAATACTATTAGATCAGCCGATAAGCCGTATTCTATAGACATTGTCTATCTCTTTTTTCTCTTCTCATGTGTCTTAACCCATATTTGAGCCGCTGCATGGGAAAACCAACAATCTGCATAGGCGAAAACAAAGGCGCAGATCAGCTTCGCAGTAACTGCGAAGCTGATCAGCGCCTTTGTTTTCGCTATATGGATAGTATAATTCCTCTACTTTCTAAATCCAAAATTTCTAGCCTCTAACCATCTTCTGTGACAGTACAGGCCGGTTTGTGTCAGACCTGGTCGGAAACCCAAATTGTTGGTTTTCTCACGCACAGGCTCATATATTGTTTTTGTTGTTGTGTCATAGTTAGTTTAATAACTTGATTTAATAAACTTTGAAACAAACCAAATTTGTCCTAGGAAATCGAATAAAATTGCGTACTTGCTTTTGTATTGACAGAAATATCTTGACGATTTCAAGTTCAAGAATGTAGGACACGACGACCTTTGGTATACATTAGGAAACGTAAGGAAGCTTGTGTTATTTGAATAATTGTGGAACCCTGCTGTTTTAATTGCATCTCCAATTTAATTAAGCTTTTAATAAACAGTTTTAAACCACAGACCGTATGTCTATCAGCTCACAACGTACATTTCAAATGTCCTGATTTCTTCATTTTTCCGAAAAAAGCAAAACATTTCCTGTACTGCAAAAAAGAGTTATACTTCCTAGAATATGAAACCCTTAAGTTCGCTTCTCGTAAATTAAATTTATATCAGCTTTTTTGTTGGCTTTTCATCCACGCTTTTAGAAAAATATAATATGTTTATGTATCAGCACTCTATCTTCTGGCTTCTGTTTGGCAGCAAACAGTGGCAGACAATTTTCCATTAGACATTAAAGGGATAATGGACACTTGGATGTATCAGATGAATTATCCAGTGATAACAGTTAGTCAGCCTACGCCAGGACAGCTTAGACTTGTACAATCTAGATTTCTTAATAATCCTCAGCAGGCTGGTAACGAAACTGGAGATTCACCAAACGGGTATTGATTATGATTATTCAACTTTATGTTTTACTGCATTGAAGAACAATTGAATATTGACCAGGAACTGAAATAAGCATATTCTATCAAACCCAAAATGATAAATAACTAAACAAAACAGAAAAAAAAAGTACGATCAGATAGTAAACCAAGGTGCAGACATTTCCTTAGAGATGCCTTATCAGCTACCGTATCCAAACCATTCGTATTACGTACATTTACACACATAATAAACCCGCTACTCTTTAATAGTGTCAGTTCTTAACATGATGAAATAATCTTTAGACTGAAAATCCGCATTCCAGCAATACATGTATTTTATGCAACAATATTTAGTCATCAGTTTTCTAAAACGAATCTCATAGATTGGTAACGTCTTTTGCAGCTATATATGGAGCGTTCCTGTGACCTACACCAGTAGTGCCAATCCATCTTTCAACAGCACATATAAAGACATAGTGTGGATGAATAATAAAGATTTGGGTAATGCATAACTTATCAACTACAACCATTCACTTAAGGCAGCCAATGAATATTTAATTTTATAATTACATGTTCGTTCCAATCAAGGGGACTGGCCTCGACAGAAAAAGACTCCCTCGACTATATTCCATCTACAATTGTTTCAATTTATTTTTCCACAGTTCTGATAGACAAAGATCTGCCAGACTTGAAAGACAATGTGAGCTGGGTTATCTTGAATCTGCAACAAGGTGGATACTACAGAGTTAACTACGATAGTCACATCTGGAAGGGACTTGTAAAGCAGTTGGCATTGGACCACGAGGTAAGTTTTAAGATTGACCCTGTATACGAACATATGGAGTTCAAACTAGTATTTCTACTCCACGAACGGACCATTTTCCTTTTTTGGAAGATGAATTGACTCTACTGATAAGAGGCAAACTCAATATATTGATATGGAGTGCCTATTAACCCCATTGCCGATTCAAGTCAAAAGACTGACTACAAGGGCAGCGTTTCACTCGCTCTAAAAGATCAATTCAATATTCCTCCTAGAACAGATATATATTTTGTCAAACTATTTGTTCTAGGCTGTGCATGTCGTCAATAGAGGTCAACTAATCAACGATGCCTGGAGCCTGGCAAAGTAAGAAAATTTACCTCTAAATTCTGGGTGCAGTTTTTCTAATCAGCAAGTCATTTAAACCATACCGCATACCAGAGCCCCAGACTATTCGACATGACTGTATTTCTTTCTTAGTCGAATGCGCAATGACAGAATATATTGTGTCCTTGCTAATTAGTGTGAATATTCTCAATTTGGACGTCTCCAATTCTATTCTGGGATACGTATATGTGGTGCGTCTAAGTCAAGTCTGTAATGCGGTCCTCTGGGAATTCGACTGGCAGTTAATAAATACAATTATCCTATTGTCTTATGCAATATATTAGGCTGCTCAGTTCCATTGAAGGTTTGGTCACATGATAATTGATTACTGATCTAATAAGTGCCTGGAATATGTCTTATTGAGACAAAGCTTCGCGAGTGGATATCTATCTTAAGGCCAAAATAGACTGTACCAGTATACAAGACAGTTATTTTCACGATTCACTAAAGACCCTTATTCTTGTATACCATTATTGTTCTCAATGTATTCTATGCAAAGGATTTGAGATTTGTCGGTTCATCAATGTTACTTCTTAATAACGCTCATTAAAACTAGCTTATTCATTGTCCGGTATGAAATGCATTTCCACAAATCGAGAGTACTTTATCTCCCCTACTGTTTAGCCCTTTGGTAACATGACTCTCCAAATACCTTCTCTCGACCATAGTGTGTCTCCAAACGTTTACGCTCATTAAAGCTAGTTTATTAGGCCCGGTTGACGTATGAAATGCATTTCTACAAATCGAGAGTACTTTATCTCCCCTATTATCTAGCCTTTTGGTAACATTTGAAGTTAATCTTGACTGTCCAAATACCTTCTCTAGACAAACGTTTACGACATGGCTTAAATACACATTGTGGAATAGAATTGCATGTACAGGAAGTTGGTTGAATTCTGTAATTCTGGTACTCGTCAACTTTTTTAGGGCATCCATGGTACCACTTGCCATACCACTGGAGATGTTAGAGTATCTGAGAAAAGAGAAACATTATGTTCCTTGGGCAGAGGCATCACGACAAATTAGCTATCTAGATGTGTTCTTGCAGGAAACTAATGTTTACGACAAATTTAAGGTGATGTATTATTGTTCTTTGGGTGATAATTTGATTGTTATTGCTAACAGAGGAAATGTGTTTGACAAATCACCATCATCATGTAATTTATTTAGTAGTAGTTCCATTAACAACTAGACCGGGCGTATTTTCTCTGAAGGAAATGCAAGGTTTTCATTCTTTAATTATTATTACCGTGATTTTCATGCATTTGCATAATGTTATCTAATTTCCATAACATACAATTTTCAATCTTTTTCCACATGTACGAACAATACATCAATGATTAGTTTCGTTGTTACATCAAAATGCTATTTTAAATGTAACTTTACTGGGTCAAACGAAACTTTTAGATGAATTTAGATAACTTGTGTGTGGCACGTTTAGAACGTGATTATAAGCGCAAATGATTTCCTCATTGTTTAAAGCGAATGAGGAAAGCTCGTTGATCTCTCAAGAGAGTGATCAAATTGAAACTGATCTGTTAGCATTAGTCACAACATTCACAAGAAATCAGGAACTGTATTTCACATTGCTGCATTAAATAATGCAACCCATATGTCAACATAATGACAAAGAAACCTTGAAACAAAAAAGGGTACTAAATAGCAAATCGCTTTGCCTCGTGTATAAATATAATTTATGTCGTTTGATATGGGGTGCCGTTTTACTATAAAATCCCGATTTTTTTATATCAAAAATTCGATTTTTTGATATCAGAAATTATTTTTTGATATCAAAAATTCGATTTTTTGATATCAAAAAATATTATTTGATATCAGAAATTATTTTTTGATATTAAAAAATCGATTTTTTGATATCAGAAAATCGAATTTCTGATATCAAAAAATCGAATTTCTGATATCAAAAATTAACTACGATTTTTTGATATCAGAAAATCGAATTTTTGATATCAGAAATTCGATTTTTTGATATCAGAAATTCGATTTTTTGATATCAAAAAGTAATCCTGATTTTTTGATATCAGAAATTCGATTTCTAGATATCAAAAAATCGAATTTCTGGTATCAGAAAATCGAATTTCTGATATCAAAAAATAACTACGACTTTTTGATATCACAAAATCCATTTTTTTGATATCAATAATTCGATTTTGTGATATCAAAAAATGTAGAGTATTTTTTGATATCAAAAATTCGATTTTGTGATATCAAAAAAACCTTTAGGCCTTCTTTTGCTGAGAAAAAAATGACAGATCCCTCAAATTGTTAATAGGCTTGCATGGGCTGAGTTCAAGTGTTTAACTATGGTCACTATAGTTTTCGCGAAAATCTACTTGGAATCCGCTGTGTATGTTTTGAAGTAAAACTACCGATAAATGCGCGGCATTTCAGACTTGAAACATGAGCAGCAGAATCTTTATTGAAATGGACCGGAATGTGCCTATAATTAATGGACACTCGTATATGTCTTTGGGTACTTTTTGTTTTCTTTCGTGAATAAGAGCCGCCGCCTGAGAAAACCAACAATCTGCATAGACGAAAACAAAGGCGCAGATCAGTTTCGCAGTAACCGCGTAGCTGATCAGCGCCTTTGTTTTCGCTACACAAATAGTAGTACATCATCAGTTCCTCTACTTTCTAGATCTGAAATTCCAAGTTTCTAGACAGCATGCTTCTGTGACTACAGTCCGTTTTATGTCGGACCTGGTCGAAACCCAAATTGTTGGATTTCTCACGCACAGGCTCATATGTTTAATATTATATGCTTAAATATAGATAATTAATATTATCAGCCTGATATAAGTACCATACAAGTGTGTGCTGCGGCGTACGATGGGGGTAATAGCTGGCATCAATTGCCTATGCTTGCCGGGTCCCTGAAGACTACAGTCACGTTGTCACCACTCCTTACCCATTTCTGTCAATGTTTGCCCTTGTTCTTTTTATAAAACAGCCCATGATATGAGGTCTAGTCATAGTTTTGATCGAAGAAACCGTTGAAGCAGCGTTAACATAGAACAATTATTCCCACTCCACCTCCTTCTGCCATCCGTAAACCAATGCGCAACTGCAGGAGGTTATTTTTATTATGTTTAAATGAAACACATCTGATACTTGTACTTTAATGCATATGAAATACTACACAATTTCACAGCAGGAAGGCCATTCCGATAATTAGGTCCATCCGGTAAAGGAACCACGTGGATGCCACGAGGTGCGACTGGTACAGAGCGTTTCGCGAAAAGTCAAACTATGGGACAGATAGTTGAGCGAGTTGCCTTTCATTAAGGTGGCGTCATACCTAGCCGATTTTGACACACGATGGCCACACGAATATGAAATTTTCAATTTCGCGCGATTTTCGCCACGAATTTGATAAAAAGCCAATATTGAGCCGACGCATACACGAAGCCTACCGATGGCTACACGATGGACACACGATGGACACACGAATAGCTAACGATTATACCCGAAGGACTCGCGAAGATAGAGGAACTGGCAGTTTTGCATACGATGTTGTTGCGAATGGTACACGAAGACCTCACGATGGCTTTACGATGGCCTGACGACATCGTGTTAAGTGTAAAATGTATTTCCGATTGTGTCCCGAAGGCACCACGTGACTACCCCATGTTAATGTAAAATCAATTTCAGTAATTCTCTTTGGCTCCATGTTGCCATATCTAAAGGGTCACTGACGAGACTAAATAGTCGAAACCGTGGTATGGCCCATCCCCTTTCTCATTAATGTGCTAGCTGCTCTTAAAGGATCTCAAATTTTAATTTTTATTTATGGGTTGGAGTCAAGGCTTGGAGTCTTGGAGTGTTCTTGGGCTGCCGTATTGAAGCGGATTCTTGAAGTGGAACCCTGGAGGGAAAGTTTCGAGTGGAACAGGAAATAGTTTTTTTAGAATACAAAGAAACTTTCCGATATGGGTGTTAATTTCAATCATAGCAATACCATGTTCAAACAGATTATATAAGATAAGGATCTATCAAAATGTACATGAATGATGTGCTAAGACATTAACAGCTGTTTTATTATAGTTTTCTGCTCCACTCCACAGTTCCACTCCACTCCATGCCTCCATAAAATACACGGTACCTATATACTGTATACTGTAGGCTGGTGGTTGAACGAACCCCAGTCTCATTTGCCTGCAAACATGGTCTCTTTTGAGATAGCATTTAATTTGTATGCTTTCGCTGTTGACGTCCATAGTAATAAGTTAATTAATATCAGTTACTTTACAACACTGTTCAAGCTTCATGAGTACTTTAAACCCATCTTTCGCTTGAAACTGGCACAAAACTGTTCTTGTTAAAATGCTCGCAATGGGTTAGTCTATTAGAAAAAAAAACGGGCGTTTCTTTAAAGACAGAGTAATAAACAAACCAAATACCTGTAAGAGATGATGTTTCTCCTGTAGGAGTTTTTTGTCATGCTCCAGCTGCATGTATAGCAGCAGTACTGCAGCCTTCTTTTTCCTAATTGTTTTTTCCTCGAAATACGCCATGATTTAAAAGTATTCCACTTGAGGCTTCTGAGAAAATGTTGTGTGGGTGCTAATTGTTTGTTGTTTTTTTTTTTGTTTGTTTTTTTTTTGTATGTCCAAGTTACCCGGGGAAATATTAGGACAGTTTTGGTTAATATCGTGTTTCCATCCTGATGCCATCGTGTTCTAGATTTTTCAAATACGATGCGTATACGATGGCGTTGCGAAGGCCACCCGATGTCGTGTTGCCTTCGTAACACAATCGGGCAGCATCGTGTGTCCCTCGTATTGCCATCGTGTAGCAAAACCTAGCAGATGGTGCCGATGACCACACGACAGAAGTACGATGTAGTCCCGATGTGAGAAGATGGCCTCACGATGGCTTTACGATGGCCAAGATGTTACTCGCGAACTCAACACGAAATTGAACCATCGTGTGTCCTTACTGTATTTTTTGGCATGTCAAAGATTTTGATGCCGCTCGCGATGGTGATGCCGAAGGCTTAAAAAATCTCCCGATGGACATACGATGGGTAACGATGCACTCACGAATGGCCCGATGTCTTCACGATCCCCGCCGAATTTGAAAATTTTCATAATCGTGTGTCCATCGCGTGTTAAAATCGGCTAGGTATGACGCCTACATTAGTGAGGATGACAATTTATCACCGACATAAAATGCATACATGGCCGATCGGGAATCGAACACCCAATCTCTCGGTTGCAAAGCAAAAAAACTATCTACTTGACTCTCGTGACAATAGCTAACACCCGAACTAACCCATAAACTGTTTTCTTTACATGGGAAACTACTCTCATTGTTTCTTGTTAGGGAGCCATCATTTCTTAGATGGAAAATTTTCCAGATTTTTTGATATCAAAAAATCGAATTTTTTATATCAAATAATCGCTTTGATTTTTTGATATCAGAAAATCGAATTTTTGATATCAGAAAATCGAATTTTTGATATCAAAAAATCAAAGCGATTTTTTGATATCAGAAATTCGATTATTTGATATCAGAAAATCGAATTTTTGATATCAGAAAATCGAACTTTTGATATCAGAAAATCGCTTTGATTTTTTGATATCAAAAATTCGATTTCTTGATATCAAAAATTCGAATTTTTGATATCACAAATTCGATTTTTTGATATCAGGAAATACCCCTGATTTTTTTGATATCACAAATTCGATTTTTTGATATCAAAAATTCGATTTATTGATATCACAAATTCGATTTTGTGATATCAAAAATACTGATTTTATAGTAAAACGGCGCCTCATAGTTTGAGCGCAACGAATTAGACATTAATTTGTTTCTCTTGCAGCCGCTTTGAGCAACTTTAGAATAGTGTAGCGACAGCCCGTTTATTAGCATTGTTCGCTTTTGTTGAAAGGTTTTTGTAAACGTATCATTCAAGCTCGGGCCGCTTAGAAAATAACCATATTTGTATTTTTTTTATTCTAGTGTAGAACGGGAAAACATTGTGCCGTTCGGTTATGGTCGAGCTCACGTAATAGCATATGATTTTAAGGTTCTTGGGACGAACAGTATTGATAAGTCTTAATGAAGTTGTGATTGAAATGTTATACAAGGGTGTTATCTTCTTAATCTGGCACTCGACGCTTAACGCCTACATTTATGACTGGTGCACCGCTGTCTGGTGTGGGTTCGAGCCCCGCTCTGGCCACATGTGAGACAAGCCAAGTTCTGCTTGCGGGTGTGTCAGGTGTTTTTTCTCGGGGTTCTCCCGTTTTCGCCCCACCTACTGATTGGCCCGTCTCTCATGAGCTGAAATAATCTTGAAAGGGACGTAAAACTGAATTTTAAAAAAAATGAATGGTGGAATTTGATGTTCTTTCTGTTTATTTGTAAAGTTGCTTGGTGTGGGGCAAGAGAAAACTATAGCTAAAATATCACGTTCGTGCGACAAGGCAAACTGTCTTCTCTTTATCTACGACTCATTGCCTCTTTCTTCACGTTTTCAAACACTCTATGAGTTGAATGCTTATAATATTACTTCTCCCATCACCCTCTGTACCCGTGATACAATCAATTACCTTACGTCGGAGACTGATACAACTAGACGCGGCGCGTGGCGGAAGATGGAGTCAGGTGAGTTGATGATTATTTTAATTTTACAGGCATTTATGCGGGGGAGTTTGGGTCAAGAGTTGGCAGAGAAATAAAGTGTACATACCTCTGTTTGTTTGCCATCAACAGTATTCTAAACAATATCTCCTTGCCACAGAAACAATAGTTTTCTCGGCGGAAAATTCCACCATCGTCACGAAAAATGATTGCATTTGCTAATTTCTCCAATCTTTCGTCACCTATTGACATTTTTAACATTTCAATATAGACCAAAACATTCTTGGTTACATATAAGCAGAAAACAATAATGAAGTCAGGCTGGTTTACTCACAATATGGTGTTAAACATACACAGGGTAGATCGATTAGGATACAACTAACCTAAATGAGTCAATTACCTCGATACAACTCACGTATAAGACTTTTGGATAGAAAATGATGCTCCTTACGTCGGAGAATAGAGCAAAAAATGATACTACTTACGTCAAAAGACTATTGTACATTGAAAAGCCCACGGATTAGCGAGCACGAGTGTGTCGGGCAGGGCAAGTTTGCATGTGTTCCTTATATCAACATGTTCCAAGGGCTCTTGATTGTGCAATTTTAACGGTTGGTAATACGGAATGCTACTTATTTATTTATTTATTTATTTATTTATTTATTTATTTATTTATTTATTACTTTAGTCACAACGCATCCAAGGTTGACCAACAGTTCACACATCTCCACCAACAAACGCATAAATTTTATCAGCAGAATGTATCTCAATCTCAATCTCAAAAAAAAAAAAAAAAAAAAAAAAAAAAAAAGAAAGAAAAAAAAAGAAAAAGAAAAAAGGGAAATGTCTGCATTGTTCGTTCGATTGGCGTTCTTCACGTAGCCCCCCCCCCCCCTACACCTCTAACAAGACACGATTTGTTTTTATTATTTATGCTGGCATTCCGTTAGGCCCCTTTCTTGAATGGAACGAAGCACCGATACTAATTTCCAACATAGATTAAAAATATATGTTCATGATTATTAAAAAAAAAACAAAAAAAAAAAACAAAAAAAAAAAAAAAAAAACAACTCGGCGAGGTGGTTCTAACGAGTACCCACAAGCTACGTTTTGGAGCATAAAATAGAAAAGATTGGTAAAAACCATATAGACCCCAATTTTACTATAAATTTAGTGGGGTATACATAAAATACCAACATGTTATCCAGATGAGTTATATGATATCAGAATTTTAAAAAGACGTCAAATATTGATTCAATAATAATTATAATAATAATAATAATAATAATAATAATAATAATAATTAAATTCATTAACAAAATTACTGGCAAACAGTCAGAAAAAATCGTGACCAGTCCGAAAAATAGATAAAACACACTAAGTAAAACTTCTTGAGCCCTTGGAACATGTTGACATAAGGAACACATGCAAACTTGCCCTGCCTGACACACTCGGGATTGCTAGTCCGTGGGTAGACGGAATATTTCCATCGGTGTTCCGTTCAATAACTCCGCACCGACTGTCACGGAAGTGGAACTAGGTCACGGAGTGTATCGGAGTGTAGGTAAGCCACCTGATCGAGTCCATGGGCTTTTCAAAGTACAATAGTCTTTTGACGTAAGTAGTATCATTTTTTGCTCTATTCTCGGACGTAAGGAACATCATTTTCTATCCAAAAGTCTTATACGTGAGTTGTATCGAGGTAATTGACTCATATAGGTTAGTTGTATCCAAATCGATCTACCCTGTGTGTGTTCAACACCATATTGTGAACAAACCAGCCTGACTTCATTATTGTTTTCTGCTTGTATGTAACAAAGAATGTT
The DNA here is from genome assembly GCA_964017185.1 of Rugalucina vietnamica. Lineage (NCBI taxonomy): Eukaryota > Metazoa > Mollusca > Bivalvia > Lucinida > Lucinidae > Rugalucina > Rugalucina vietnamica. The sequence goes on from OZ024872.1 coordinate 67,703,052, forward strand.
TTTGGTCTATATTGAAACGTTAAAAATGTCAATAGGTGACGAAAGATTGGAGAAATTAGCAAATGCAATCATTTTTCGTGACGATGGTGGAATTTTCCGCCGAGAAAACTATTGTTTCCGTGGCAAGGAGATGTTGTTTAGAATACTGTTGATGGCAAACAAACAGAGGTATGTACACTTTATTTCTCTGCCAACTCTTGACCTAAACGCCTGTAAAATTAAAGTAATCGTCAACTCACCTGACTCCATCTTCCGCCACGCGCCGCGTCTAGTTGTATCAGTCTTCGACGTAAGGTAATTGATTGTATCACGGGTACAGAGGGTGCCCATTGTCAATACATCTATACATCAATACATAATTTTAGATATCATTGAATTTGAGCATATCCAAGATGAATAAGACATATTAGTATATGGATACTGAAGCTCAAAATTGTTAGCAAGTTCTACCAGAGATCTGATTAAACCTTTTTCTAAGAACATGCCTTGGTGAAAGCTCAGGTGGTTTGTTCTTATGACATTTTTGATGAAGGCCACAAACACTGAGACAAATGGGTACTGACTTCGGTTTATACTGCAACAAAAATAGTTTATGACGGAATAGACATTTTAAATTGTATATTGATATTTTTATTTCATTTCAGGTATTTGTAAAGGATCAGTTACAAGGTTTCTATTTGGATCTGACATCTAGAAGCAATGCCCTGTCAGTTATTGATGCGTAAGTAGAAATAATGTGGAGGTTCATTTAAATTTGTGGAACCTTTGTCTGTAGTAGTAAAAGCCATACAGGGCTTATGTTATATGTCATATTTCATATATATATGACGTACAATAAATATTCCGTATCTGTATCTGTAACTGGTGGATAGATTTCAACAAAACTTGGCATGTAGCATCTGGGCCTAAAGTACTACAATGTGTATATACAACATGACCCTGTGATGACTTTGACCTATTTTACGGCAACGTCAACAAAGGTCACCCATGCATTTGAATGGGCAAATCCAGGTCACATGAGCAAGATGGCCGCCATGCCCATATATGGTAAAAACCCTTTAAAATCTTCCTCTCCAGAACTTCTGAACCTATTGCAAAGAAACTTGAAATGTAGCTATTTGGATTAGAATACTACAATGTGTACATAAATTATGACCCTGTGACGGCATTGATAGATTTTACGGCAAGGTTAGCTTAGGTCACATATGCAGAAAACTTTTAAAATGCCATTGTAGGAAAAAACTTTCAGGAAATGGGCAAATTTACAGAATATGTATTAGTTCAATTAAGTAAATGACCCAAGGGATTATTCTGAGCATGCCCTTTGAATATGTACATGTATATGATCATTATAGCCAAACAAATTTATTTATATTTCTCAGATCTCAGGTGAGCGTTTACAGGAACTTTGGTTATCTGGTTAAAATTACCAGTACCAATTCCTTGACAATCTAGTGACGAAATCATCTTTTTCTTTTGAACTGTATTTATCTGCACTGTTTAATGTCTCTCAAGATGCCAAAGCGCTTAACAATCATAAATAGTGTTCAAACATAATACTTATTACTTATATCTATTTCTGTATTATTAATATCAATTTCCGTCAAGGCTTAGACTCCCTTGCGGGTGATTTCATTACGAAAACTTGCCCATGTAATAAACAGAGATTGTTTGAGCTTAAAAAACGAAAATTTTCAGCAGAAAATTTTTGATATTTTTCTTATTTTTGCTCAAAACATAGATTGTGGGTACACGTTAGAACCGCCTCGGCGAGGCGGTTCTAACGAGTACCCACACTCTATGTTTTGGAGCAAAAATAAGAAAAATAGGTATACCCCTGCATACCCCAGTTTTGCTATATAAAAGTGGGGTTCAAACACGGACATGTTTTCCTGATGTCGTAACAGAATTTCTGTTACCTCTATAGGCCTGTTGTTTTTCAATTCTTGTATGAATGACACGCTATCTGGAACTGTAATTGCCAATTTGTATCCTTCACACATTTCTAGTGTCTGTCAACTTATTCCCATGAATAATGGATAACAGCAAATGAGCAAATAATTTCTAGGAGATTCTAACAAGAAATATTGATGGTAACAAGGTCATGCCACTATATTATGTCATGTTTCATTTCCTAAATTCACTAAATACATACTAGTTTTAACTGGCCAGCCAAAGACAATAATAAAGAAACCAGTCCTGGACCATCACCATATACGAGTGACAGCGTCGATTGACTACCCAACAACATGGTTATTGCGCGTCGCAAATTCATATAAACATAAGTTACCTTATTTAGTCGCAAATTTTACTTTATCGACAAAGTTGTCATTTTTGGTACATTGTACCGCCTGACGTCTGCGTTTGGATTTTAGATATAGTTGTTGCAATTCCTGGGCTTATTTTGTCATAGTGTCGATGTTACTTACTCCGACTCGACAGCGTGCCCCGTTGTCGCTTACTCCGACAGGACACGGAATATCCCAATAAGCATTTCTTTTCTGTTGCAGACTGACATGGAGTGTTCTATCAGCCCTGGCATGTAAATACGGACTGACCGAATGTACCCAAATGGCCACAGAGTCATTCAATAACTGGTCAAATGATACAGAAAACTATTGGTAAGAAGGAAAAGGTACAAGTAGGCAAAGCTCAGGAAAAGGCGCAATCAGAAAGAGATTCCCACTCCAAAAACCGAGGTGGGAAAAAAACAAACTAACAATCAGGCACTTATACCATGAAACATATCGTAAGCCGAATGAGCAGCTATTTTCCCAATAGGTGGCCACTCAGTTACCTTAACCCAATTAAAAACATGAAAACATACATAAGGCGCCAACAGCACAAAAAAAACTCCAAACACCAAGACACAAAACAAAAAAGAACCACCACAGAAGCATCGCCTTGGAACGATCAGTAACACAGAAAACTATCTTGTAGAAAATAATATCGCCAATGGGCAAACGAGTTTAGAAATGATCACCGAACTTCCATTGATTGACAAACGCTCATTGCCAATAGATACGTATAAACAACTATGTAGAAATAAATAAGCAATGGACATTAACCGGCACAAGCAAAGCCAAAGTCCCGAATGCCCCTAACACCAAGATGCGAAACAACCAAAATGACATGAACTGTGATACAAATGAAACAATTGGTCACCCGAGTGAGCAAAAGGCAGCAATTTTGGAAACTGTTACCTAATTAGGAATCTACCAAGCGACAAAGATGCCCTTGTTATACTATAACAAGGGCATCATTGTCGCTTGGTAGATTCTTAATTCTGTAACAGTACCGAAGAAACACATTGGGAACTACAGAATGAAAAATAAATTGAAAAATAAATCAGAACTGCGTCACGATGACTATCTTCTGTCAGAGACATGCATGTTTTAAATATGCATGTATATTTCTTTCCAGGATAGATCCAAACATACGTACAACCGTATTGTGTACCGCAGTAAAAGAGGGTGGGGAAAATGAATGGGAAATAGTGTTTGAAGCATACCAGAATACAACAGCTACCAACAAGAAGATGAGCTTATTGTCTGCCATGGCTTGCAGTGAAAACGAGACACTAGTGCATAGGTACTCGACCACCTCTTGGTTATCTTTAATCAATCAGGCTTTTTATAAAATATATTAAACAAAGGAGATGCTTTATTTTCCTAAAGCATAGCATGTAACAAAATGCCTGAACGTGTTGCAAGTGTGTTGTCAGTGTAGGTTCGTTAAAAAGAAACTGCCTTCCAAGTGAAGTATATAAAATTATATGTATTTCATAAACTATATTATTATGAATGATATTTGATGTTAGTTGTAGTCTGTAATAATGAAGAAAGACACAAATATTAAGCTAAACAGTACAAACTTTGCCCCACATACCTTCTCTGATGTTTTGAGGGTAAAACATAAATGACAATTTCCATCAGGAAAACACGTCCGTGCAATGAATGCCCCCTTAAACCCCACTTTTATATAGTAAAACTGGGGTTTGCAGGGGTATACCTATTTTTCTTATTTTTGCTCCAAAACATAGATTGTGGGTACTCGTTAGAACCGCCTCGCCGAGGCGGTTCTAACGTGTACCCACAATCTATGTTTTTAGCAAATATAAGAAAAATATCAAACATTTTCAGCTGAAAATGTTCAGTTTTTAAAGCTAAAAATCTCTGTATATTGCATGGGCAAGTTTTCGTAATGTTTTCAGATACCTAGACTACACAACGAATGCGTCTATAATCCAAGGACAAGACGCCATAGAAGCGCTGACGTATATCGCCAAGACACCCATTGGTAGGCGACTCACGTGGAATCATATCACAGACAACTGGGAATTCTTCATGACAGAGTAAGGGAAATAAGTACAACTATTGCTATCTTGGTGTTTCCAATTTAGTGTTCCCCATTAGTTCTGGTATACTATTCCGATCGCCCTTTAAATGCATACTTTTGCATTTAAAACCAGAGACATTGACATGAGCTACTAGTATTTCAAACGGCAAATAGATCACCATTGAAAAAAATGGGAGTACAGGTTAAAGTTACATTCAGTGGTTTAGTGCATATCTTCTCTGATTTTTGTCTTTTAGGTACGCAGGCAGCTTGTTTTCCTTAAACTATCTAATAGAAGGTGTGACAAAATCATTTTCTACAGATGACCAGTTAAAGCAGGTGTGTAGTATTTTTTTTTTTATAAAATATTGCATGTATGCACACGGGTACCCAACTGTTAATCGTGATTATTGATGCGACGTGGAATGTTAATGCATGCTACTGTGAAGTTTCGTATGCGTCTGCGAGTTCGTTACGAATGCGACGTTCCACATCCTCTGTCCTTGGACGGTAAGTACCACATGCTTTGCTCTCGTGAAAATAAACAAAGCCGAGTTTACAAAATCGGCTTCCACTATGATCTGCAAAAATCTTCTATATTCCCACTTGAAGTCAATTGGAATACTTACGGCACTTGTGTTTTTCAGCTAATGGTTTATAAAGTTGACAGGAAGATACAAGATTGCCACGAAAACTCACTACATTCTTAAAGTCCTTTTGTTTTTCTAATTCTTGACCGTAAACTATAAGAAGTATAACACAGTCTTGTGGTGTCTTGATTGAAATATGTATCAAAATGGCTTTGTAAATGCACACTTATTTACTGAGCGTGAAAATCAGTAAGTTAAGGATCTTTCGTATGCATCGTAGATTTTGTTAAAATTTAATATGCGACACAGAAATGCATCGTGGAAGATTGAGACCGATGAATCAGTAAAATAAAATAGCAAATGTTACGATATGGAGACAGTGATGCATTTTCTTCAATTAATATTTTCTAGATACATGTTAAAGGGGTCAATTATGTTTTTATACTGTATTAACATTTGCAGAGGCTGGAGAAAGTTGTTTTAGCCTGAGGCCGAGGGTTCAATTAAAGGGCTCCCGATAGACTCTTCTAATTGCAATAAAATAACCATAGTTGATCGCTGTTCTTGTACAACACACCATTCCCACGGAAAACTGACTGACAACCGCACCTAAAAACCGCACAAATCCCTTTAATTCTTTTGTTTTCTCCCCCCCCCCCCCCACGCGCGCTTATCAAAATGCATGTAGCCACCGATATTAAATGATCAAATAATACTTAGTTTAGCCTTAGTGGTCATTTAATGTTAGAATTACCTATTACATATTATCTGTGTCACTGATATGCCCGAAAATGATTTGCTGTTTCGAGGCAAGAAGTCACTCGAATGTTGACAAAGCTATATCAGAAAACCACTCGGTGACCTCATTCAAAATAAAAGTGGCACATGCTTAGAAGCTCGCTCAACGAAGTGCATGTAGTACAAGAAAAAAATACACCATGCAATATTGCGCTTGATAAAAGCGCAATTTATGCTTCTGCATTGACGTAAATAACTTTTGTAAGAGCACAACAAAATGCTAATTCTTCCATGACTCATTCTAGTAGTACGTACCTTCATTTTCGATGCATACAAAAGATACCTATCTTACTGTTTTTCACGCTCAGTAGATAAATGTGCATTTACAAAGCCATTTTGATACATATTTCAATAAAGACACCCATAGGACTGTGTTATACATCTTAGTTTACGACCAAGAATTAGAAAAACAAAAGGACTTTAAGAATGTAATGTGTATTCGTGGCAATCTTGTATCTACCTGTCAACTTTATAAACCATTAGCTGAAAAACACAAGTGCCGTAAGTATTCCATTTGACTTCAAGTGGGAATATAGAAGAATTTTGAAGATCATAGTGGACGCCGATTTTGTAAACTCGGCTTTGTTTATTTTCACGAGAGCAAAACATGTGGTACTTACCGTCCAAGGATAGAGGATGTGGAACGTCGCATTCGTAACGAACTCGCCGACGCATATGAAACTTCATAATGGCATGCATTAACATTCCACGTCGCATCAATAATCACGATTAACAGTTGGGTCCCCGTGATGCATCTTTAGATACGTTTAGATGCACAAAATCATTTTCTACAGATGACCAGTTAAAGCAGGTGTGTAGTATTTTTTTTTAAAATATTGCATGTATGCATCTTTAGATACGTTTAGATGTAATGAAACCGTTGCAGGTTTCTATCATTGTGCCAACAAAATAATAAAGATTTTAATTAATAATTCTAAAATGAGTATGCAAGTAAAGTTGGTTGTATCTCTTTTACAATTAACAACTTAATTTTGGGATTTTGGGGAAAATGGAATAAACATCATTTGATTAAGTCTAATGTTAACACAGAGACCAAACACATATACATGCACGCACTGAAACGTTTCTGTATTTCAGCTGGACGACTTTCTGTCACTTTCTCTGGACCTGGGACCAGCTAAACAAGCCTTCCACCAAGCCAAAGAGAAAACGGCCGCTAATATTGCTTGGATCAAAGACAATGATCAAACTATATCTGATTGGTTAAACGCATTATGACATCGTTTATATATTAGCTGAATTAAACTTTAAAAAATTACCTCATACGAAAAGGATTCCAGTGAAGTATGTTTTCTTCCATACTAAAGTGTAGTTTCCCAAAATCAAATTGTACAGTGTAGCTGACTTGAAATCAGCCCAAGGATTGTACTTAACAAAATCTAGAAACCATGTAATAATTCTTCTTATCTGAGATTATTGCAGTTTTGATATGTTGTTATGTACGTATATATTATTTACATCGAGATTATACTAGAAAACCCTCTCTCTCTCTCTCTCTCTCTCTCTCTCTCTCTCTCTCTGTGTGTGTGTGCGCGCGCGCGCACGCACGCGCGCGCGTGTGTGTGTGTGTGTGTGTGTGTGTGTGTGTGTGTGTGTGTGTGTGTGTGTGTGTGAACGAATATCTTTCATAATGTTCAGCGTGTAGTCATTTTCAAATAAAAACATCTTGCCACAATGTAATGTGATCTGATGATGGCATATCCATGTACTTACACGTATTTGTTCAAAAAAGTGCACACCTGTATGTTCTTTTACTAGATGGTAATGAATGTTAAAATGTTAACAGTTTCTAATAAAACAAAAGTAAATCAAGTATGTTTTTTTAAATAATAAACATGAAATGTTTGTGTGGATTAGGCAAAATAATAATACTGTATGGCATAAAGAATGACGTCGGAAGGTTAAGCTTAAGGCTATCCGTTCTACAATGTCATACTGCTCACTGCTACTCGTATAATGCTTTGGATGTGGCCTTTTCCGCTAGATTGAGTAGGGCCGGGAACCAGATCGGAGAGATACTATCAAGTCAAGTCAAAGTCAAGTCAAACCTTTATTTCTCTCAGTCCATTATTACAATGGCAATATGAGGTAAACATATAAAGACAACATCTTACATAATATCATACAGAGGTTCAGAGTAAATAGCCATGTAATACTTTCTAAATACAAAACATTACTCAGTAAACATAGATACAATGTTTACATTTCAAAAGATGCTAAACATAAACTTACATAAGAAATTCTGTTACCATGGATAGTTATTGATTTTTATAATTGTAAATATATCGCTTATAAATGCACACAAATTTCTTAATGTGGTGGTATTCTTACAATTGAATAGTTCAGAAAATTTTAGCGTATTCGGTCGTACATAAAAATGCCTTCGTAAATATTGTTTTCTTTCCGTTATTCATGTTAAACGTTGGTATCTATGTTTAGTATTTTCTTAATATGATTTTTCTTATTTCTTGTATATCACTGAACCACTGCGGAAGCTGAGGGTGAGGTTATGGCCATGTAAAATCGGTTTAAGCCCGCCAGTAACTTTGTGTTACTGATCGTTCCAAGTCGATACTTCTGTGGTGGTTCTTTTTGTTTTATGTCTTGGTGTTTAAAATTTTTTTGTGCTGTTGGCGCCTTATGTATGTTTTCATATTTTTAGTTAAGTTAAGGTAACTGAGTGGCCACCTATTGGGAAAATAGCTGCCCATTCGGCTTACGATTGTTTCATGGTATAAGTACCTGATTGTTAGTTTGGTTTTTTCCCACCTCGGTTTTTGGAGTGGGAATCTTTTTCTGATTGCGCCTTTTCCTGATCTTTGCCTACTTGTACCTTCTAATATTTTCTAATTCCCGACAAACAAGTACATAATGAAACTCATCTCCAATTTCAGTTTTGCATAAATTGCATAATCTCCTCTGATGAGCTATTTTTTCCACCCTCCTGTTTCTATCGGTAATCGATGATCACGTGTTCTTATTTGTATAAATAATTTCCGCTGCTTTAGTGGGAGAGATACCAAATATTGCTCAAAACAAAAGTTATTTTTGAAAATTCTGTAATTAAACCCACTACTGCTGGCTGTCTGAAATCGAGAAAAACCAATTTGTTATAAAAATATCTCTTAACTTTTGTCGTACTGCGTTTACTAACCATTTTTATTTGGAAATGTGTGGTTATCCCATGCTCCACTAAAACCACAACTGCAGAGTATATCTTTAACTTTGTGAAACCATTTAAATTTAGTGTTATCATTGTTTTCACTTGTATATATACTGTATGTTGCATTGTAAACACCATACGATAATTTATTAGGTGGTCCAGAAACGATTGTAGCCCAGAAAGAAATCATGCGACAATAAATTTCAATATAAATTGGGAAAACCCCTGTTTCTCCATACACCATAAAATTTGGTGTGCTTGTTTTCATATTCAAAATAATTTTCAGAAATTTTAAAACAACTCGCTCTAATACATCAAGATTTGCAAAACCCCATACCTCGCTTCCGTATAAAAGAATAGGCTGAACCATTTTATTAAAAAGATCTATTTGTAAATCAATAGGAAGCATTAACGTTCTTGATTTTCTTACCAAATTAAACATTGCCTTTTCAGCTTGCCCTGCCAATAATTTCGTTGCAGAAAAGAAAGACCCACTCCTACTAAATAACACACCTAGATACTTATAGTCCTTTTCAACATCCAGTGTTTGGTCATTTAAAGAAAAAGAATATTGTGCTTGCCTACCTTTATCAAAAACAACAACTTTTGACTTTTTTATATTAACAGTTAATTTCCATTGTATACAATAATCATTATATATATTCAATGCACGCTGGAGTCCATTAGAAGAATCACTCATTATCACCGTATCATCTGCATAAAGAAGTATGAATAGCTTAAAATATATGTCTATATCATTATCTTGATTGGATGACATACACTCAACCCCACCATCAATATCATTATCGAGGAAAAACTTTTCCAAATCATTTAGATAAACTGAAAAAAGAAAGGGCGATAAATTTTCTCCCTGTCGCAAACCGATATTACATGTGAAAAATTCAGTTTTTTCACCATTTACAACGAGGCAAGACTTTATGTTACTATACATGTTTTTAATTAGAGTAAGACATTTTATCGGAGTTTAACCAGAATATATAGGAAAAGGTTCAAGTAGCCAAAGTTCAGGAAAAGGCGCAATCAGAAAAAACATTCCAACTCCAAAAACCGAGGTGGGAAAAAACTAAATAAACAATCAGATATTTATAACATGTAAACATATCGTAAGCCGAATGAACAGCTATTTTCCCAAATGGTGGCCACTCAGTTACCTAAACTTAACTGAAAATATGAACACATATAAGGCGCCAACAGCACAAACTGTGACATTTTAAACACCAAGACATAAAACAAAAAGTATCGCCTTGGAACGATCAGTAACACACAATTACTGGCGGGCTTAAACCGGTTTTACATGGCCATGACCTCATCCTCAGCTTCTGCAGTGGTTCATAACATTTAGTTAGTTCCAACTAGTCAATGAATCATCAATAACAAACAAATAAATCATGATAAACATCCTGATGAATAAAAGACCAGGACACACAGATTGAGTAAGCTGCCCAACGATGGAGATCCCTGTGCGCCGAATAACTTACTAACTCCTGAGCAAAAGAAAAACACCAGCTGGACCCCGGTGGGCCAAGCAACAGACAAGAAGCTCCGGCCCCAACCAACTAAAATGAATAGCTTTAAGTCGGGGTCATCATAGAGTCTGACGCCCGACCCACCGGCGTGCAATTTAAGATTAGATATTCGAGAAAGACTTATTTTATACAAAAAGTGTTTATTATAGTTTTACATTTTTCGTTGACGTTTTCATATACTCAAGGATATTTCAAATATGGAAAAATACTGAGATAACACTCTGTGATGCTCAGTGTGAGGCACTGTGTATGGACCATGTTGTAAGTTATCAACCATGATTGGGTTAAAAACTTAGCACATGAAACGCTCTTGTACTATAACCCAATTTCTACGTCCTTACATTACATAGCCATTTGAGCTCTTAAACGTGTTTACAGTAATCTTGTGTAGCATTTTTATGAAATTAATGTCACATTTTAGAGATAAGGTTTGTTTACAGCGATAAGGAACCATGGAGTCATTCTTCGATCAAATCCAGGCAACAAAATTCTGAGCGTCACGTCAACGGAAGTAGTCGCTATATTCGTGAAAATTAAAAGTCGTTATAAACATCTGCTCGCATATAAGAAATTCACCGTGTATAAGATACCCAAAATGCCAAAACTGAGTCACGATGAACAAAATAACGAGCTTATCTGACCACTCTTGATTCACGTCGTTTGCGCACAAACACCGTGACTCGTCTTATAAATAGCATAGACTCTTGAATGAGGTTTGTGGCAGAGATAACATCATTTAAGACAATGGTCACAAGCCACCGCAAATTGAAATGGCTTTAACATTATGGAGATTAGATATTCGAGAAAGACTTATTTTATACAAATAGTGTTTATTATTGTTTTACATTTTTCGTTGACGTTTTCATATACTCAAGGATATTTCAAATATGGCAAAAATACTGAGATAACCCTCTGTGATGCTCAGTGTGAGGCACTGTGTATGGACCATGTTGTAAGTCCTTTTCAATTCATTTCTATATATTTTTAATTATTTTCCACCCGTACTTGGTGATATGTTGCAAAATATTCTCTTTTGACCCTAAACCAATCTTGGGAGATCTATAGAGATCAGTCAACATGATGACAAAGCATTCTAGATGAAAAGCGGGCCAGTGCTTTAGCATGCTCATCATGATTAGAGCAATGACGTAGGTGTTCTGTACATATATATAGGATTAAACTACTGTAACAATACTATACAACTAACGACAGCCGCATTGTGTCAAAGAAATGTATTTTGAATTTAAGAGGACGCCACTAGATACAAATTGAGATTTTAAGTCAAAGACTTATGCTTGGGCGACTGATCCCAACACAACACCCTGACGATCAAACATGCAGAACTTGAGACCTCAGCAACAAGCTTATCAGCAGTTTTCAAACTACGTCTGGCACTGACAAAACATTGTCATGAACATACAGCATTATTTTGTTGAAATGTACATTAAATATAAAAGAAAAAAATGCCATATTTGATGAAAATAGTTTTCAGAAAATACTGATATGTTTTCTACCAGAAATGTGTACGATTGGTCTTTCACACATGACAGTTCCATAACCATGGAGTTCTCCATATCCATGGTATTACAATGTGTCGAGTTTAGAAACATTTAATTTTTGTCTTATGTCTAACGTAAAGTGTCAAGTTTGCTGAAACGTCACGTGATTGTGTCGAAAACGATTAACGAATTATCTAAATCAACTTCATCAAGTCACGATTTTTCGATAATTATTGTGATAGTTTAATTATGATAAACAAAGAAGATGGGCTTAGCCGGATACTGTGGTATAAATCGATCCCTTTTGGATGCTTTATCATCAAAATATAGCCACAATGTAAACAAGACGACCGCTTTTCCAGATGGCAAAATTCTCACCCACAAGATAGTATATAGTGTGTCGGTAAAGGACACAGGAGGTGAAATGTTATCTGTGTTAGCGGTCAAACTTTTTTTTCGGCTGTCCATTCAATACAATAGAAAATGTTCTAATTTCGATTTTCATCAAACCTTTTAATAATCTGAAAAATATATAATATTATAATGAAGACGTGCATAAAATGCAACAAGCACAAAAATTCATTACAAAGCAATTAACATTTAAACAGAAGCAACCCCGTTGGAACGGTCAGTATTATAAAATTACTGGGACTAACATAAAATTACTGGGACTATATGAAAATAAAATTTGAGTTCATTTGAAAACATGAAGTGAAAACATTAATGAGAAAATGGATGGGTCATATCGCGGTTTCGGCTACTAAAGCCTTATCAGTGACCATATAATCCTGGCGAGATGAAGCTAGAGATATTTACTATTGTTTTCTACTACAGGATCATGGATAGTCGATACAAAGACTTGCATTATCCGAATGGAACTAAATAATTGTATCGATGTTTAATAGATTAATCTTACCCGACAAAAAAAATCAGATTTCTCATAATAAAACCGCTGATTTCAACCGAAAGGAAAATGAGTTGCACTATGAATCACCTACGGTGTGACGCTTTGAGGGCTACCACACGACACTTCAACAGCTGCAGTTATAACAAATGAAAATAATTTGAGTTCCATTGAGGGCCAAATAAATTGGTCAAAATAAGTTAAGCCCCAGCTAAAATATTTCCATAGACTTACTGTTAAAATCTCGAAATTTGTTTTGTCATAACCTTTGACTGAATGAACAATTTTACATGCAAATTTCAGCAAATAAGCTTCAATTATTCTTCTAAAAATGGCTTGATTTTCATTGATGTCAGGAAGTTTTCCATAGCATGACACACGTTTTAGTATACGTCACGAACAGCTCCCTATTACCCCCATAGTAAAATTGGCAAAAAAATCTGGATACTCTCGGATTAAGAAGCATATATCGAAAGGAAACCTTTGAGCATTTAGTTTGTCGCAAAATGTGCAGCAAAAATTTTGAAAATCGGTTGACAAATAAAAAAGTTCTGGTCAAAAACATTTTTAATAGGGATTTTCTGTACAAAAATCTCATGTAAGGGGGGTAAATATTTTCCCGCAAAAAATTTAATTTCCTGGTATTTTATTATAAATGCTCAAAATCATTATAGACTGACACAAATGACTTACCAGAGACAAAATCTTCATGATCAAGTAAAAATTTTCCAAAAGTATCCATTTTCACGATCTTGAATTATCTCCCTTGCCAATGCAAAATCCCTATTCAAAATTCATTTCGGTCGTTAAAACTTTATTTGCTGACCGATTTTCAAAATTTTTGCGGGTCCTATTAGGACAAACTAAAACCAATATTTTGACATGAAAATAACTTTCCTATCCTCTCCCACACAAAAATTGTCTGTGAAAAACCATTATCAGAGGCCAGTTTTTAAACTTTAGTGTCTGAATACCATCTTTTAGAAACTGCATTTTTCGAAATCTAACTTTTCTGAAACACCACAAATATGACCATGCCATCTTTTTACAACCCATGAGTCCTAAAAAGTGCCACAAAAACTTTGAAAACTGGTTCACTAATAAAATATTTATGCCCAAAAATCATCTTGAATAGGCATTTTGCATGTGCAAGGGAAGTAATCCAAACACCTTAAAACTGAAAATCAAGCACATATGTGGAATATTTTTAAAAGTTTGGGGCTCAGCTATGCATGCAAAACAACTTTGTTTTTAGTTTGGTGCAATTTAGATGAAAAATAATCAATTTAGATTTTTTCCGGGAAAATGGTTACTTCCCTTGCTGACAATTTTACAATGGAAAAGGCCCTATTCAAAAATATTTTCTTGCATGGAATTTTTATTTGTTAACCGATTTTCAAAATTTTTGTGGCATTTTTTAAGACTTTTGGAATGCAAAATGGTGAAACGCTCATATTTTTCTTGAGGCCTTTCAGATAAGTAAGATTTCGAAAAATGCAGTTTCTGAAAGATGGTGTTCAGACAGTAGTGTTTTCACAGCATTTTTTTTTCATTTTACGTCTTTTCCAAACACTAAAGGGCAGTCAAATCCGCACCTGGGGGTGAAATCTGGCTGAAATTGAACTAATCAGAGACATTATGGTTGTCCTTGTTACTTTCAAGAAGGAAGCAGATCCGATCCAAATTCGCAAAAGTTGCTACAACATTGTCCCCATTACAACCTTATGAGAACTACCTTTTGCAACGCAAACCAGGGTCTTACACTTTTTGATCTGCCTCATACAATAACGCAGGCAATCCCAAACCCAATAGTGCTTCATGTAAAACAGGAGTGCTAATTTGCTAGGACACCTAGTCGTGGAGAGTAAAAAAATGACTGAATTGAGACCGAGACAAGGAAATCACAGTGAAGTTTTCAGATTACACACGTTTTGCTAGGTGGGTCTTCAACAAGTGGCGTCATATATGTTTGAGATACGGGGAATCGCAACTAGGACACCGCGTTTTCGGCCTTGTCTATACACAGGTACAAACACTACGTCACAAACCACGTGGTCTATAAAATCAAGGTAAGTCATGTGACCTTCACGTGACCTCTTTTCACTTCCAGGTGGCAAAAAAGCAACCTCGGGTCAATGAATGTGTAATGAATTGTAATGTTTTGATGTATAAAAGTGTAAAACAATGTCAAAATATTACTTATTCATAACAAATTAATTTCCAAATATGTTCGTTCATTAGTTGATGCTTGTTTGTTATTTAGCGGAATTAGAAAATATGAATTTAAAAGGTTTGCATCTCAGTCAAAATAGAGCCCATAGAAGTGATTGAGGATTAATAAAAAAAGGTTTTAAAGGTAAAGTAAATGCATGAACGTATCGTTAGGGTCTCCAAACGGGTGACAATGGAAAAAAATGGGTCCGGTCGTTGAGCGCCTGTGAAAATATTTTATACCGCTTGAAATAATAGAGAGCCAGCAAGACCTACATACGGCTTGCAAAATAAAACGTGTGAAGTTTTTTCCGCCAAAAAAGAACCATATTTCATATATGGGACCGGGAAAACTTACCAAATCGTGGTCTCAATATCTTTTATCCACACATCACTTCTCAGTAACAACCACCTGGCCACTCCCAGCTTTAACACCGTTATCATGCATCCATCAGACATCCATGCAGCTTTCGCGCCATGTCCTGTACCTGGCAGTTTCGCACCAAGGTGCTAGTTTCTAGTCATTTCGACCCAAAATTTCACAGCTGGAAGCGTGTAGGCCTACCCTTAAACACTACATCTGTCTGAACAGTTTACATGTTAATGCACAAAAGGTATCGCGATCCCCGAACTGAGATAGTGCTTAAAACAGGAACATGGAACCTAATCATACGCTAGATTACATGTATGTCTATTTCTAAAATTGAATTAAAATTGTTAGACTTCCACTATGAATCGGGTTCAAACCAAAGGGTGTGGGAGACAGAATGCTCGGGGAACACAACGTCTATTGCATTTTAGTTCGATTTTAAAGTAATTTCACACCATAAATAATAAAACATACAATAATCTGTGGGTGTCCACAAATCAAATTATGGATATCAACATTTATGGATATCATTTAATCAAACTAGTTCATGGATCGATTTATGGAAATTAAAAATGAACTATTGTAATGTCCAAAAATGTGAATAAATAGTAAAACAGCACCCAATACGGCTCCACCAGTGATAATAACTGGAAGCAATCCTGCAAACATATACAGTTGAGAGACTCGTTTTATCCTTTTTCAGCCTAACTGTGAGGGGTTATGTGCAAAATCAAACAGAACATGGATAGCATCTTGCGATGTAAGTAACTTCTATGTGTTTAACCTACTGCGCTTGAGGAATTCAAAGTATCATGCCAGGTAAAAAGAAAGTACAAGTAGAAAATGATCAGAAAAAAAAGCGCAATCAGAAAGAAATTCCCACTCCAAAAACCGAGGTGGGAAAAACTTAATTGACAATTAGGTACTTATACTTAGAAAACATATCGTAAGCCGAATGAGCAGCTATTTCCCAATAGGCGACCACTCAGTTACCCGAACTTAAATAAAATTATGTAAACGTACATATCAAACAATACAAAAATTCGACTCCAAAACATAAAACAAATGGAACCACAATAGAAGTATCTTTGCTTCAAGTTCCATTGGTAATCATATATGTCCCACATCGCAATAGGTTTTCAAACTAGACGAACAATTCTAATAGGTGCGTATTATTATATGCACGAGATCGGTCTGCAAACAGTTGTGACGTTTTGAGAGGTTTTGTGTTGTCCTTTTTCCTGCCTGGTGTCGGGACTGGGGATTTCATGCTTCAGTTCCTGTGCCTTCTCTTCTTACTTCACAATGTCGTTGATTCCTGTAAATATTTTAATCAGCCAAACTAACACAAAAGTACTGCACATCGGTTGTTGATATTCGCAGCGCAGTAAATGCCTATCTACATTTCAGGGTCCATATTGTCCAGGAACATGCTCTCTACTTCAGAACCGCTATCGTAGGTATTCTCTACTATAGTTTAGAGTTTAAGTGACAAAGGTGTCGATCTTTGTTTTTCTTGTCAGTAACTATTGCGTTTGTATGCTTACCTAAACTTAATAAAATCTTAAGTATTTACCCACTGCAATTTTAGCATGAACAAAAGAGAACTTATCTGTTTATAGCATATGTTTATGTTCATTTGATGTCTCCCTGACATTTTTGCAGGAACTATACCTCCCTAAGTCTAACCTCCGTTCTTAGTTTGGTAATATTTGCCACTCCAGTGGCCAACTATGTATGTTTCTATGATTGATTTCTTTTTCAGACGATCAGATCAACAATCTAGTGCCCACACCAACCCCTCGCATTACCCATTTCGATGACACAAGTTTCGAGTTGTCATGGGACGCACCCCCAGTGACCCCACTGACAACTATTTTCGTTATACAACAGAAAACAGCCGGACCCCGTAACACCAGTACAGTGAAAATGATAGACTGGGTAATTTATTTCGTCAAAGTTACCGTTGGTCTCCGTTAGGCTGGGTGTGTATTTTGTCAAATATACAGTTCCGCAGTTGTGCTGGCTTATTTAATTTGTCAAATATACAGTTAGGATGGGTAATTTATTTTGTCAAGTATCCGCAGTTGTGCTGGGTAATTTAATTTGTCAAAGAAACAGTTGGGCTGGGTAATTTATTTTGTCAAATATACAGTTGGGCCGAGTTATTTAATTTGTCAAATATATAGCTGGGTGGGTAATTTAATATGTCAAATATTCAGTTGTGATGGGTAATTTATTTTGTCAAATGTACTGTTGGGCTGAGTAATTCAGTTTGTCAAATTTACCGGTATAGTTATATTCATTTGTTAAATATACACGTATGGTAGGTAATTTATTTTATCAAATTTACCGTTAGGATAGGTAATTTAACTTGTCAAACATACAGTTGTGTTGGGTAATTTATTTTGTCAAATAAACTTAACAGTTGGGCTGGGTAATTTATTATGTCATATAGACAGTTGGGCTGGGTAGTTTATTATGTCAAATATACAGTTTGGCTGGGTAATTTATTTTGTTAAATATACAGTTGAATTGGGTAATCTATTTTGTAAAACAAAAACAACAGTTGCTGTGGGTAATTTATTTTGTAAAATATACAGGTGGTCTGGGTTATTTATTTTTAAAATATATAGTTGGGCAGGGTTATTTATTTGTCAAATATACAGTTGGGCAGGTTTATTTATTTGTCAAATATATCGTTGGGCAGGGTAATTCGTTTTATAAAATATACAGTTTGGCTTTGTTATTTATTTTGTCAAATATTTAATGGCTATGTAATTAATTTTGTCAAATTAACCGTTGGGTTGGGTAATTTCAGTTGTCAAATATACAATTATGCTGGGTAAAATAATTGTTAAGATATGCAGTAGGGCTGGGTAATTTATTTCGTAAAACATTCAGCTGGGCTTGGTAATTTAATTTGCCAAATATACCGTTTGACTGTCTAATATACTATTAGACCGGGTAATTTATTTGTCAGATATATAGTTAATATGATTAATTCAGTTGTTGGCTTATTACGAAAACTAAGTTGCGGTAACTTAATTTGCCATTGATGGTAACTGTACCTTTTTTTTTAATTTTGTCTAAAATAACGTCAGAATTGATAATTTTGCTTTTGAGTTGCTCAGAAAAAAAATGTACAAAAACTTCGGTTTTTGGCGTGGGAATTTCTTTCTGATTGTGCCTTTTCCTGATCGTTGCCTACTTCACCGTGTCCATTCGAAACGCATGAAAAGAGGTCGTAACGCATGATCGGCGGCATTTTCACGTATGATTGCGGTAGTTTCCTACGGATTCGCCGCCATTTTTGGAGGAAACTTTAGCGGTAAGTTTTTACAAACTTTTATTTGAATTATTTAAATAGACCTTTCCAACGAACGATCTAGCCTATCCGGATCTACATACATGCCTCTAATTGCCGAGTGTTCTACTGATGCATAGGCTTCGATAGGACTCGCAAACATTCGAGGAGATTATTGTTTTGCAAGTTCGGCCATACACGAAAATAACATTCGCCCAAAAACGTTTCGTACTTTTCTCATTTTCTTCAAAGTTTTGACTAACTGTTGGATGATTTTGTTTTTTGACATCACACTTTAACTTAAGAAGCCAATTTCTCATGATTTTTCCCGAACAACCACGGGTTAAAACAAAATACGTCAAAATTAAAGTAACGCACGATAATACGGCAACCTTTCAAACTTTGCAAGTATTTACAATGAATAACATATTTTAAGGGGTAAAAGCAAGCCAAACGCTCATTTGTCTCCAGTTTACACGTTTGGTGCTCGTCAATTGTACAAAGCTGAATCCTTGCTGTAAAACAGTAATTTGCTGACCATGTTGCTCGGTAGCTCTGTTGGCATAGCTATCAAAGAAGCAGAAGAAGAATGTGGCCCGACCAGGGCACGATCCAAGGGTCTCTCTCTTACCGTTTGAGCATATAGTTAGTCCATTACTTTGAGACTGTCAGTAATAAATTACAGAGAGATTAAATCAAATATATGGACAAACCTCCTCCCTTTCTACAATTTATCTATATTCTGATGTTGACCGAGTCATATAAATTACTGGAATGACCCCGAGTGGGTACTCTGACATTTTCGCCATCTCTATACATAGGCATGGCCTATTTTTTTTTGAGTCAACATTTCGAATTTCGGTATTTTGGGGTTTTCAGAAAAAATGGCTATCTTGGGGGTAGGGAGATTTAAATGGATACTTTGTTGCCCATTGTTTATTTCTTTTTTTTTTTTTTTTTTTTTTTTTTTTTTTTTTTTTTTTTTTGGGGGGGGGGTTGTTTAATGTCAAATTTAAGTTGTTTTTCATATTTTTTTCTCCAATTTTCCGTACGAAAATCAGACCGACCCTACACAGGTTGCCCCTAATGTGGAGAGTTACTTGCAAACACCTGGACATTCACACCGCCTTACATTTATACAGCAACAGAAGGCAATTTCAAAAGTAGAAAGTAAATGGTGTCACGACTAGTATACTTTTCCAGCATTCAGTCTTGAAATTATACCACCTTTTCAAGTACGGCGGTAACAGAGAAATTTAGAGGTGCCGACATGACCTTGAACCGTCCAACAATCTGTGGACCTGCTCTTGAGCACAAATCCGCGTGTTGAGGTACTATATTATAACACTCTACAAACAGGAAAAGACAATAAACAATTATAAGACTTCTTTTTCTAGAGTCAGCAATGCCATTTCCAAGCCAAGTAGTAAAATAGTAGGTAGTAAAATAGTTAAAAAAATCGAAGGGGGTCAAAGTACGAAACTATCCCCTGCTACCTAAACAGCATGACTCTAATATATGCCAAGTATAAGCTTTTCAAAAAAGCTTGCGATCTCTCAGCACTTTTTTCAGTGTATGACTACGTATACCGTGACCAAAAGGACTCTTGCAGCTCGGCTCGGCACTGCTATAAATAGCTCTGAAATAGTTATGTTCTACGGTGCCGTAGATACGGAAATACCATGATGAATACCAATAATGATCTAAAAATTGAGTTCCCTTGAGCTATGCAAAAATTCAAAAGAAGAGGTTGGGCCAGACAGATCTGTTTCGAGTAATAAACTCTCCTCAGTGACCCTGAATAAACTGGCAATGAACAGATAAAATATGTACAGTAATTTCAAGCTTCAGCAATGCAGTCAATCAAAAGACTGATATAAATCAAATGGTATCCGAATAGTAAAACCTGTAAAAACTCAACTCAAATTAAACCATCAGTCAATCAATTGTACTTGGGAGGGATTTAATCATTGCTCAATATATCAGTATTTACACAGAAGTGTGCTACTTTCGTTTTCATCAAAATCGTCTTTTTTCTCTTTTCTTTCTTTCATACTATATATACTGACTTACTGACTATCGATTGTGAATTCTTTTAATCGATTGCCGCTGTTGACTCGCCGCATAACACTTCTAGATAAGGCTGTAGCATGTATGTATAGGTGGTACCCCCCCCCCCCCCCTATAATACACCATCCTGGCTGCGTGAAAGAAACATTGAAACAAATCTGAAACTGTTTTATTATTTGGGCATAAATAGAATACAGTATTCACAACTTGTGGTTAAACGACCACCGACTTCTGGTCATCTTGATTGGACCATGCAATTGCAGTAGGCCATACGCGCATGCCGAGAGATCTGCCCGAGCCTTTCCTGATCTTTGACTATTCTGCTATTGATGATGGTTGACACATGATCATACACTTAAGATAGCGATGTGAGATTGCGAGCATCTCTTGGAAAAGCTTAACTTTTGTTGAATATACATTGTGCAAAGATGATTGAGCGTATATGCGGCGTGACTATTTATGCAATGCGCTCTAGACCAGGGGTCCATAACCAACTCGCACATGCACCTGGCACATGAACACACTATGTTAATATGACCTATGTTTATCTCATCAAGATTGACACAGAGATTAACGAAAAAGAGGACAAACAAAATTTACGCGCATGCCTCTTACAAAGATTGGCTTTTGTTCTATTGGCTACCGAGCTCAGACCTTGCTGCCCTCATAGTCCAGAAGCACATGATACCGTATTTTATTCAAGATTAAACTATGGAATGTTAATTAATGTTAAAATAAATAAGACGTCGCACAGAGTCAACATTCATAAATTGTTGAAGCCCTTTTATATGCTGTTTATGGACAAGGGAATTAGGGATGGAATGCAACTTCAGTAAAATATTACACCTGGAAATGAAGTAACCTGGACCTTACTTCAAACTACAACGGGACTTGACAACAAATGATCATTTGGCTTGCTTTTACCCCTTAAAATATGTTTTTCATTGTAAATACTTGCAAAGTTCGAAAGACCAGGTTGTCGTATTATCGTGCGTTACTTTAATTTTGACGTATTTTGTTTCAACCCGTGGTTGTTCGGGAAAAAAATCATGAGAAATTGGCTTCTTAAGTTAAAGTGTGATGTCAAAAAGCAAAATCATCCAACAGTTAGTCAAAACTTTGAAGAAAATGAGAAAAGTACGAAACGTTTTTGGGCGAATGTTATTTTCGTGTATGGCCGAACTTGCAAAACAATAATCTCCTCGAATGTTTGCGAGTCCTATCGAAGCCTATGCATCAGTAGAACACTCGGCAATTAGAGGCATGTATGTAGATCCGGATAGGCTAGATCGTTCGTTGGAAAGGTCTATCTAAATAATTCAAATAAAAGTTTGTAAAAACTTACCGCTAAAGTTTCCTCCAATAATGGCGGCGAATCCGAAGGAAACTACCGCAATCATACGTGAAAATGCCGCCGATCATGCGTTACGACCTCTTTTCATGCGTTTCGAATGGACACGGTGTACTTTTACCTTTTCATTTGCACTGCCTTCTGTTTTGCTAAGGGAAATATTTCGTCAAATCAAAAATATTCAGTACGGCTTCATGACTAATAATACTTGATCAAATATATATTTTGGATAACTTGCTATCAAATATACCCGAAACCAGTTACCTTATGTAGCCAAATGTATGTAGCATAAGGCCGTATAACCATTTTTGTCAAATGTACCACCAAAGTAGGCCTACACCTATCGAGAAGTGGAAGACATTGCTCTAAGTATCAAATGCGGGTTTGTTTCAGAGGCACAACCGGGACCAGGGTGTAGTTTATTGACTGTGTGCTCCATGAAACACACTACACATGAAAAACAACTTTATCACAAGATGATGTTGTAGATACAGTATAGCCTTTCTTTCTGTTTAGACACGTGTTACCAAATACAAGATAGACAGAGTAGACGTCTGTACCAATAACAGTTACAGAGTGGTCGCCGTCAATCAGTTCGGGTCTATGGGATTCAGCAACTATATTAAAGTACCAGGTAAGACAAGCAGACCAGAAGACAAGGAGACGTTATCTGTTTATTCTATCTGTCGAGCTCTGTCAGAATTAGTGCCAACTTTTATTTTTGGTTAATGCTTGCTGGATGGCTACCTCATTGGGAAAAAGAGGATGTGATATTGCACGCACATTGTTATAATTTTCAGTGTCTTGTTTTGTCATTTCTTTAACGCTTGGTGCCTGGTTGGGAGGATTCTAAATTAGGTTGGAACATAATTCCTGCTCTTAATTTATCGATGCCGTTTTGTTCTCTGTACAAGTAGACATCATTACTATCTCACCACATGCATTGTCTGGCACTTGTTTTTCGGTTTGTTACTTCAAGTTTGTTCCCTTCATGAATCATACAGAACAAAGGGTATGTGCACGGTGGTTGACTGCCATGTTTCGTGAGAGCCAGTGGCAGGAATGCCGCATCCCTTTAGCATTTTACCATTACCAATAAATTCGTCAGGCTAATCAGTAGATACGCAAAGGCCGCTCGCAAGGATATTTTCATGTGCATAGCAACGGAAAAACGTTCGATTTCATTGGAGTTCAAAACGAATCGACAATCAGTGCCTTCATTTGCAGCAATCGCCTGTAATATATAGTCTTTCAAATCTTCTGAGACTTTCAGAGAAATTCCTGCACATATCTCTGCATATCGACACATGCACTTTTCTCAATATTTTTTGGTCTTTGTGTCTTTTTTATTCAACCGAAAGTAAGGTTCAGTCGCACCAATAAACAGATGAAAATAACGAATTCAGGCTTAAATAAACGTTTTACTCCCATTTGGACACCTATTTCATGATCAAGATCAATTTTTCGACCATTTGCACCTAAAATTTCCGAAAAATAAGCGTTGGAGTCATTTTTCTTTGCAAATGTTTGTGAACGTACCCTCATTCCAAAAGTCAATAATGGCGGTCAAAAACAAGTTCCCAGCCTGATTCACGCCACCAACATGCTGACATTATCGACTCAAATGTGAAAGGAAAGATGTGTCACAAAATGCTGAGTAACAAAACTTACTTCAAAGACATAATCCTGTAATGAAATCACATAAATAATGTCTGTTCCTGCTTCTTTTTATAAATAAACAATCCAAACATGAATGGTTATGACGCAAATTGTCCTCCAGATGCTGACGTCATAACTCTGCGATAAGGGACATTCAATAAATTTCAAGACAGTCGATTTCAGTTCAAATCGGTATCACTTTATGCAATTTTGAAGTGAAAATTAAAATCTCTATATGCTCTATATGGACAGAAATATGCAACTGATCAATACAACAGCATGTCATCATGCAGCACGTGAAATGGAATCCAATTAGTGATGTGCAGGTGCGACCAATGACCCCCCCCCCCCCCACTCTACTCGCTCACTGAATGATATTGTAATATCGCCACGGTCGATCACGCTGTTTTATTGACTTTATGATTGACTCTTGTATTTTAAACGTATTTTATTCAGTTTTACGTCCCTTTCAATATTATTTCAGCTCATATGAGACGGACCAATTAGTAGATTGTATCAGATGGGACGAAAACCTGGCACACTCATGCAGAACTTTGCTTGTCTCATGTGTGGTCCGTATGGTGTTCGAACCCACATCACGCATAGCGGTGAGATGATCGAATGATAAAGTGCGGTACCTAATGAAATATCAGCGCTTTTAGCCAAACATACATGTATTGAATGATAAGTATGCATGTGAATAGAAATGCGATGAGGTGGTCCGTACGCTTCCTCCTCTCCTCTCTTAGAAGGTTGGGTTTCCTTTCTAAATCGCTCAAATTTAAACTTGTAAAATATGCGGTCCGGCATGGGCCTGGTCACATTTTTATGGCCGAACGAAAACGGTTTTAATTGGCCTTTTTCAATTTTCAATATTTTGGTCCAGTATCATGTATCATAGACCGTTTCCATTTTTCATGCGGCGACTCATGATTATTGATTGGTGGTCATCTGATAAATAAATTAAAACAAAAACATGCTTTTGAAAGTTGCAAATATATTAACGACACATTATCTTACTGTCTGAAGCGATGAACATGCGGCATAGTATTCTTTAATTTTGTGGTAAACATGTGAACTAGCTCAAAAAAAGAGGTAGTGAACTTTGGTTCCAATGGCAATAAAGGTTGGAATAAAGTTTTTGTGAAGATTTTGGAATGTTAGTGAAAACAGAAAAATATCGCAATGCTGTTCACTGTAAAGATAATCTCGCGGTACATACGGCGCAAAAAATGGTTGAAACCAAATTAATTTCGCTATATTCACTTTATGAAAGCACCAAACAGAATCGGTAATAATTGGTAATAAAAATAGTGGATTCAACCGTCATTTTGTGTCGTGATCATAGACAAATTATTTTTGAATGGAACAACTTTGCGATAATCAACCCTCTATCATTAAATACGTCGAATGTATTCACGAAAACACTGAGACCGATTTCTGGTTACCTTTGGAACAATCTCGAAATTACCATTGCCGGAACATTTCAACTACCTCTTTTGGAGCTCGTTCCCATGTTTACCACATGTATTGGATACAATTTTAGCTTTGTGACTTTCTTCCTGTGACTTTCGTCCGTACATTTTTACGTCACAAAACCTTGCAAGTGACTTCGAGTCTTGCCATACCGGCTCGTTTTCCTAGCAGTTTGCACACTCATATTAAGCAGAAACCGAACAATCAGCCAATGTCAATGGTTGTATACAATCGATCATTCGACCCCACTCCCACCCCCGCCTTTTCACATCAGGAAAACATGACCGTGAAATGTATACCCCATTAAACACCACCCCCACTTTTTTTATCGAAAAAAAATGTAGGGGGGGGGGGGTGCAGGGGTATACCTTTTTTTCTTAATTCTGATCCAAAACATAGATTGTGGGTACTCGTGTACCCACAATCAATGTTTTGAGCATTAATATTAAAAATGTGATCTTTTTATTATTATTATTATTTTTGCTACTGAAAAAATTCTCTGTATATTGCATGAGCAAGTGTTCGTAATGTTGGGGTCGTGAGGAAAAAAAAGCCTGCTAATGACGGTAGACAAAAATTAACGACTGAGAGCCTACACAAGAAAGTGGTTGAGTCAAACTATTGTTTATTTGGGTGGTTAGTGAGCCGCGTCATGAGAAAACCAGATTAATGCCTATGCGAAGCAGATCAGCGCCTTTGTTTTCGCTACACGGCTAGAACAACCAAATTATCTCTTTTTTGGGTTATTTGCATTGCAGCGTGTTCTTTTGCTAGTGTTTGTGACTGAAATTATACCCTGGTTTGGGGGTCCTCGTCAGTGCCAGATATATAGTGATTGTTGTATCGAGTATATTTTGAAATTCAGTATTTATTCTATCATAATCATTTATTGTACTTTATGATATTCGAATTGGAAAATATAGTGATTACATCACTCAAACATTGATGTAAATCTGTGACTATGTACAATAATTAGGAAACGCCTGATTGCACAAGGATTGACAAACATCACCTACCTAATCGCCTATCGATCTAAGTTCCTTGAGCCTTTCATTACGAAAACTTGCCCATGCAATATACAGAGAATTTTCATATGAATTTTTTTGATAATTTTAAAATTTTTGCTCAAAACATTGATTGTGGGTACACATTAGAACCGCCTCGCTGAGGCAGTTCTAACGAGTACCTACAAGCCATGTTTTGGAACAAACTTGAATAAGAAAAATTGTATACCCCTTTATACCCCAATTTTACTGAATAAAATTGAGGTTTAAAGGGGTATTTATTGCACGGACATGTTTTCCTGACGATTGTCGAGGCTCTCCCAGGGGTTTTGGGGATACAGGGAGAAGGGCTATTTATTTTTAGGGATTTGGGGAGAAGGGTAATTTATTTTCAGGGATTTGGGGAGAAAGCATAACTTATTTTGGGTTTTAGGGAGCAGGGAGCAGGGAGTTGAGGAAAAACATTTTAGGAAGCTGGGGAGAAAGGTCATTTTTCTTTCAGGGAGCAGGGAGCAAAGACTCCCCCCCCCCCGCTCCTAGCGGGGGGGGGGGGGTCATTATCTACAATTTTTTGTAACAAGAACCCACACTGCTTTAGATTCCTTAAGGTCCTAAGTACTTACTAAAGAAGTTTTGCTGGTATTTGGAAAAACAAAATTTACACGTTGGTTTCTATGTCAGTGTAAATTGAAAACAGACTGACCTTATACTGCATTGCATGACATTCACTGTGCCTTATCAGAACGCATAGTCGCAGAGAAAAATTGCGTTTCTTCATAGTAGATGATAAGCAACGCATAGTTCGAGATAGAATGATGAATTACCGATTTTAAAACACAATTTATGTTTCTATTACAGCCTATCCGTACCACCAATTACGGTTCACGGAAGAAAAAATATAATAAAAAACCCACTGAAGGAAAAACCACACAGAGGCGTTTCTTTATTTTGCAAAACTACGAGATACAAAATGAGCTGCCGTAACTTCAGTATCACATGGGACAAGCTTTTCCCGCGTTTTTCTGTCAACAATACACCTATTTCATTGGTTATACATAACACAGGCTAGAAATAGATATAAATTGTGTATTTATAGAATCACCGATGCCAAAAATATAACCGTTTCATAGAAATAGCCACTGAAAGTAAATTAATACGGCAACGCATAGTTGGGAAAACACGAAACGCATAGTCAGAAAAGTAGCATCTCTACTTACCCACAGAACAAGCGTCAGGTGTCAATCAAGGTCTCTGCTTCTAAGAGAAGATATGTGCAGGAAAATGTCGTCGAAAACGGCGCGAAATCGAGACAGAAAAATCAGGCGTGTATCTTCTAAAGAGTTTATAGAGATGCTACTTTTCTGACTATGCGTTTCCTGTTTTCCCAACTATGCGTTGCCGTGTTAATTTACTTTCAGTGGCTATTTCTATGAATCAGTTATATTTTTGGCATCGGTGATTCTATCAATACACAATGTATGTCTATTTCTAGCGTGTGTTATGTATAACCAATGAAATCTGTGTATTGTTGACAGAAAAACGTGGGAAAAGCTTGTTCCATGTGATACTGAAGTTACGGTAGCTCATTTTATACTTCGCAGTTTTGCAAAATAAAGAAACGTCTCTTAGTATTTTTTTCTTCATTGGGGTTTTTATCATATTGTGTCTTCCGTGAACCGTAACTGGTGGTACGGATAGGCTGTAATAGAAGCATTTATTGTGTTTGAAAATCGGACATTCATCATTTTATCTCGAAGTATGCGTTGCTTATCATCCTACTATGAAGAAACGCAATTTTTCTCTGCGACTATGCGTTCTGATAAGGCACAGTGACATTGTCCTCGCTTGAAAACCGCTTCGATCGTCGTTTAGGGAAAGTAATTCAGTTAAGAGTATTGTGGTAATTGTTATCGCAGTTGTTTCCCTTGAGTTGAAGTGCATGCATGTCGTCACAATAAACTGTACTCGAGTACCTCATTTTCACCAGTTGCTGTGCATGAACTACATGTAACACTTAATCTTAAATGTTGAAAGAAAACTGAAAGAAAAGGGAAATATTGGAACCCATATTATTGATTAATTATTCGAACTTTCCGAACGACCCTCTTAACAGCTTAATTAAGTGACGCCATTTAAAAATTTCGATTTTCCAGGAAACACGCATTTTCCAGGAAACAATAACACGAGAAAACCTATCGGGATTTCTGACAAAGTCCAACACAAACCAGCCAGTAAAGTCAGAGAAGAAAGATAGAAACTAGAAATTTTGGATTTAAAACGAAGAAGAGGCGCCTATCTCTGCTGCATCTGATCTCAGTGTTTCTACATCGGATCCAAAATAACCGAGTTTCTGCATATACAAAACTTAGGCTTTGTCACGATGTGGCGCATTATTTGTTTACAAAAATGACAGAAGAAAGTTTCTTGAGCATTCTACTTAATTTTTCATTGTTACATGACTTATTTTCCATGTATTGTTGGTGCTCAAATGGAGTCTTGTTGCCGTTGAAGGTGAGCATGTTTACCGAATTCGTTTTTAATTTTGGTTCATGTTTGAGCTTGAAAATTTTCAAATGTAGAAATTCTCCCGTTTTTTCAGTTAGCCCTAAGATGGACTAAGGCATTCTTAAACATTCCATTGCCAAGTCAGAAGATTTGGCAATGGAACAAAAAAAAAAAAAAAAATAGAATGGCAGGTAGTTTTGCTATTTCTGCATTTCTGTGATCTGGGACACCTGCCGTAAATCAACGAGTGCGCGACAATCATTCAAACAATTTTGCTGACAATGCATGAATTTGGTAGATGAAAGAAGATAGTAAGTCCTACAAAGGTGTTTTAACGATGAATGTGTGTTTTATTGCCATAAAACGTGACTGACATTTGGCTGGAAATTCGACGGCCATTTTGCACAGCGATAACCTCGATAAAAGTCGGTCAACTTCGTGGCTTATTTGCCGGCTTCATAGAATTTCTCCCGCATAACCCGAATGCTCGATGGAAGACTAGGGTTTCCTCGCAAGACTAAGCTATAAACCCAACAAATTAGCGTTGGAGTCATTTTTCTTTGCAAATCTGAAAGTAGGAGGTATTTCACTTCCTCCAGACTGATCATTTCAGACACTTGTGCAGTTTGATCTTAAAAGCTCACACTTTTCAATGTTTTGTTTCTCTGGTATGCAATTTAAGAAGAAGAATTAAGAGGCTCACTTCTGATAGATTTGCATGAGTGAACAACATTTTGAAAAGCGTTTTTAAGCCACTTGAAATGTCGCTATATTTGGCGGGAAATTCGGCAGCCATTTTAAAGAATTATTTTGCATGCGGAAGAATGTTCCTTAAGAAAATGAAAATCGGTCAAATCGAACGTTTGCTTATCTACTGAATTGTTACTGTAAATTTTTTATACTTCCTGAACTATTGAAAATGGACCGAAAAGAACCTATTCGTGTTTCGGTAGGTAGTTGAACTCGAATCCGATTGCAGTTGTAGTTATTTTTGCTATTCACAGTTGTCGTTCTCGTGAAGCTATGCGTGACAAATTACCGGTCCCGATAGCGTAATGGTTAGAGCGTCCGCTTCGGAAGCGGGAGGCGCGGGTTCGAACCCGGGCCGCGTCATACCAAAGACGTTAAAAATGGTACCAGTGGCTACCTTGCTTGGCGCTCAGCATTCATAAGGCAAGCACTGGCTTCTCTTCTCTCATAAAGATAACTTCAATGATGGGAATACAGTAAATATGTTAAGGTGATGGTTGGTGGCGGGCAGTGTAGTTCTATCATTGGAGTCTGGTGATGGTAATACCCTTACTCGGGGTTAAAACGAGGTGCGCCGATAAGTCAACGGCGGAACACTACATACAATGGCGCGAAACTTAGAACCAGTTTGGAAATGTTTCCGCGGGGTATATAGGTAATTTGATAACAGTTTGTGACTTGTGATTCTCTTGTCACCTACTCCTGCAACATTTAATTTCGATTAATGTATGTACCGAGCTCTAATGATGGTATTTTCAAAAAGTCACCAGTTTTCGCGACAATTAATTTCTGATAGGGCATGTCGGCAAGGTACTCTTCCGTGAAAAAAAATCAATATCGGTCACCTTTCCCGCTATTATCTTCATTCGGTGGAGGTGGTAACCTCGGTCATTATCGCTATGCGTTTACTACTTTCAGACGCTAATAAAACCATAATTTGACCAAAATATTACGCATTCCTTACATTGGAATAAATCATATCCGGAAATCTAATAGAATATACAATGCTTTGATGGAAAAATTTCATTTTGAGTCCATATTTTGCGCTCCAAATTTGGTATGGCATAGCGATAAACACCGAGTCATGTACCTCCGCCGAATGAACAAACTTACCTGTATGACGTCATCCCAACATGCCCTATTGTTTAGTTAATTGCCTAAATTAGCATAATGCAAATAACATAGGATACTCATTTAAGCTTTTTCTTTGATTAAAACATATTGATTAACATAGAAAAAAAGTCTTATAGTTTGTTTTAAAAATATTGCTCATTTGCTGTCCACAAAAATTGCTAGGGGCAGGGTTTGCATTCAACCCGGTGGACGGAAAAAAAGGTCTCATGAAAGATTTTAAGTCAGGGAAAAAAAAATCACTGGAAAAAAAGTCAAAGGACAAAAAGTCACAAAAATAAAATACTAAAAGAAACTACATATAATCTGTATATACATGAAGTAGGATATTGTGGCAGAGCGGGGATTCTTGGCTCCAGTGCTCGAGTCCCCACCACTGATCGTATAGTGGAGGTTCGATCTCTGGATACAAGTTTCAGATTGAGCAGTGAAAAGCAACAAAATTGTGTTTTACAGTTGTATTCTATTGAACGTATTTACATGTTATATTCACCCTTATGAATTGATGTGATGTCGTATAGTGGTTTTAAGTTGTAAAGAAAATTAACATTTTGATCCTAAGTGAGCATCAAGTTATCAGCTGAGATTTTGTATTTGGTATGAAAAATGAAAAGATGAAGATGATTGAATCTGAAGGGGGTTACTGCATTTTGGAATTTAATGATTTAGAAATTTAGTTCTGGTCTTTGAGATCAGACAGCCGAAAGAAAAGAATTTAGGGTTCAAGGTACAAGACCTTGACTAGGCTGCTCTGGCTACTAGAACCAGACTGAAAAAAAGGGTTCCAAACTTGAAGTTCGGACGTAAGAAAAAGTGTTCTCGACTATTGTCAAGACATGAAAAAGGTTCTAGTCAAAAATGACCAGACGTCTTACCTTACATTTTTACCATGAGACTTTTGACATCCCTTCAGACTGATTTGACAGTCTGTAACCCTATGCTATATGTTAAGATTTTATTTCTGCTTAAAGGTGACTTAAAAGTGAAATTTACTCAAAATCCAAAAGTATCCAAAATCGATGTTTTCTTATTATGATACTTTGCATAAATTCAGACAATAAATGTAAAATTTTATTTGAAAAAGTTCTAAAGTGAAAGAGTTAAAACAGGAATTTAATTAATTCTAAAATGTACAAGGGAAACAACTGACTGATTACAAGTTTTAACTTTAAACAAAGACCTACTTCAAACAAGATAAAGCTTTAAACACAGGCCTACTACATACCTCCATTGCCATTTTGAAATACGAGGTACGAGTATTTCTAGGAAATTAAAATTGTCAAAATGTTCAGCTGATTTACAATGAATTTCAATAAAATTAATTTCCTTAATCCATCGCAAACATCACATCGTAAATAAAATTGATATGGCATTGGTTGTATCCAGTGCTTGGCCTCGTGGTCCATAGATCGTGGTCCATAGTAGTTCGTTTGTAAACGTCATAGTTTGGCAAACTCCTCCATAAGCAAGGACTGAAACGACTGAACACCAGCTTCAAATATCTACATAGAAAATTGCATGTGGTCTGTAGCCTTAATAAGTTACAAGTGACAACCACAGCTTTCTGGTTCCATGGATTTATAGCTAGCTAACCATTGCTAATGGCTTTCACTGTAAGGTTTTATACTGAATGTCAAATAAAATCTGATCTACATGTACAGACCAGCAGACGAAATAATGTGAAGACAATGATTATGTTACAGATTTAAAATCAGAGACAAAATGTTCATACATCAAAACAGACTAGACCTGCCATTGCCATAATAATCTTGTTACATGATTTCTTTTGCCTATGTGCCATCATTTCAAAGTTTGAATCACAGCATTGGGTCGTGCACTACCCTAGCGTATGATCTTTTATAATGATGTCTAGTAAATGGCTTAAATTGATGTCATTCCATTTTGAAGTACTGGACTTTTAAAATTAACGCAACTTACAACTCGGATTGGACAATCTCACAGTTACATCTCAGTTCTAGACTGGATAATTCAAACATCTCAGCTCAGGATCTGTATTGTGTTGTTGGCTGGAATTGCCATAAAGTCAATAATAAGAAGGCACAATTCTTCAACGTGTCGACATTTATTGAACACAATACAAGGGACGTAATCATATAATGACACGAATGCACTTTCGTGGATACGAACTTATGAAGCGTTGGAATATAAAGCGTTCAAACATTACATATACCCTTCTGCTAAGATAAAACATACTAATGCTTTCTGAAAATAGCTAGATAGTATTGTGAACTTTAAATAACCATTTTTAAACTATTATTAAGCAATGTATTAAACTCTAAGCAAAGTCTCAAAATGTTATTCTTATTCATGTGTAACTTATAAAAGTTTTATGGCTCAACTGAAACTTTTAAGTACATGTATACTCAAATACTTGTCAGAACAAATGATATTAAATTGTTCTCTTGTGAAACACTTCTGAAAAGAACATAATTATATCTCCAGTATGGATCAGCATTGTTTCTATGTAGTTACAATAGTGTTTATCACCAGTATGATTCAACATGTAGTTTATCTCTAGTATCAATACCTCTAGAATGTAATGGTTGTTATTAGTAATCACACAGTTTATCTCCAATATGAATATGGTATATGCTAAATGATTATGCTTTATAACACAGAACATTTAAACATAAATTGAGTAAGAACCTTTGGTTCTTTTGACTACACAGGGCATTATTATGGCCCATTAACACAGTGTAGCCAATATGAATCATTTATAGATTCAACTTAATCACTGGTTTCCGGTCTCGAACAGGATAGCGTCGTTCGGAAGTCACAACACTTGCCGGTTTCTCCGACGGTGACGTAACTCTCCTGGGCGTAGAACCACTTATCGCAGCAGGTGACTGCGATTCTATCGGCTGATTCTCAATAATCGGTAGATCGACTCCAGTGTTAATATCACTCATTACACCCTCCTTCACGTGAAGGTGCGAATCCTGGATTTGGTCAGCATGACGTCTCCAATTAACGTCAGGGCCAACTTCTACACGATACGACACGGGACCAGTTTTATCACTTATCGTTCCTGGAATCCATTTGAGATCGTTACCTCGATAATCCTTAACAGCTACTGTCTGACCGACCTGGTAATCTCTATCAACGGTTGATCTCACCATTTTACTCTGCGATTTCTGGACCGTTCCAGAAAGGTTTGGTTTTAACAAATCTAGTCGTGTGGTCAATTTACGTCCTAGAAACAGGGTTGAGGGACATTCTCCGGTAGTTGAATGAACAGAGTTCCTATACATTATCAAGAACTTAGACAGTTTTGACTGAACCGTTCCAGAGTCTGACTTTGCCGCTTTCATAGCCTGCTTAAAACTCTGTACAAAACGTTCTGCTAATCCATTTGTCTTTGGATGATACGGAGAGCTGGTTATGTGTTTTACCCCGTTACTTTTCAAAAATGAGTTCATCTCCTCTGACACTAGATTTGGGGCGTTATCGCTCACTAGGGTGTCTGGTAATCCGTTGTCCGCGAATACCGTTCTCAGTTCTTCAACTACTTTAGATGAAGTCGTGGTTTTCATAATTTTCACAATAGGCCATTTTGAATAAGCGTCTACTATGATCAGGTACATGGACCCTAAAAATGGACCCGCGAAATCGATATGAATCCTGGACCAAGGTTTACTGGGAAATTCCCACGGATGAATTGGAGCTTCTGGTGGGTTTTTCTTATAAGTAATACAACCTGAACAGGATTTAGTCAACTTTTCGATTTCTCTATCAATTCCTGGCCACCATACGTAGCTTCTGGCTAGAGTTTTCATTTTCACCATTCCCAAGTGTGAAGAATGTAATTCTCGAAGAACACCACTACGTAACTTTGGAGGAATTACGACTCTAAGTCCCCATATCAGACATCCTTGATGTAATGATAATTCATTTCGACGACTATAGTACGGTTCGAGCTCTTTATCACAATTGTCATTCCAACCTCTGGCTACCGCGTCATAAACACGAGAAAGTTGTTGGTCGCGCACAGTCGCGTGATGTACTGCCTTAGCAGTAATTGGCAGTGACTCAAATTGTGATACATAGAATATGTCCGTGGAGTCAGGCTCATTACTTTTTGATTTACTAGACACAGGTAATCTTGATAAACTGTCACAGTTACCATGAGTTTTAGTGTTTTTGTACCGAATATCATAATCATGTCCAGCAAGAAAAAGTGCATATCTCTGAAGTCTGGCTGCTGTAGTTACACTAACTCCTTTCGTCGGGCTGAATATCGACAGTAAGGGGCGATGATCTGTGATAAGTGTAAAGTGTCTGCCTAATAAATATAGTTCAAATTTCTTTACACTCCATACAATCGATAGCGCTTCCTTGTCTATTTGGCTATAATTTTTTTCTGCACTGTTCAGAGTCCTTGACGCGAACGCGATTGGCCGTTCAGTTCCATCTGGCATGATATGACTCAGAACACAGCCCAAACCATATGAACTAGCGTCGCAAGCAAGAGTTACGGGAAGATCCGGGTTGTAATGCGTTAACACTACGTCAGAAGTGATTAACTGTTTCACTTTATTAACAGCATCTTCACACCTCTGAGTCCACTTCCACTGTTTACCCTGAACTAGAAGTTCATGAAGTGGTCTAAGAATGGTTGATAAATTTGGCAAGAATTTAGAGTAATACTGCACGAGTCCTAAGAATGACCTTAATTGTTCCACATTCTCAATTTTAGGAGCATTTACGACAGCATCAATTTTACTCTGAATTTTATGAAGTCCACTTCGGTCTATCTCATGACCACAGAAAGTGATTTTCTCCTTGAAAAATTTACATTTTTCAACATTTGCTCGTAGACCATTCTCAGATAGGCGCTGGAAAACCATTTCCAAATTCTCTAAGTGTTCCTGATCAGTCTTCCCGGTCACAATCATATCGTCCAAAATAACCTGAGTTCCTGGTATACCTGACATCACTTGTTCAATTGTACGTTGAAATATGGCAGGTGCCGAAGCTGTTCCGTAAGCTAATCTTGTGTAGCGGAATAAACCCTTATGCGTATTAATTGTCAAAAGTTCTTTAGTACTATTGTCAACTTCCATCTGCAAATAAGCATCTTTCAAATCGATCTTCGAAAACATTTGACCCTGCGATAATGATGCGAAAATATCGTCTGTTCGCGGTAATGGATATTTGTCAACTTCTAATACCGGATTTAGTGTCACTTTGAAATCACCACAAATTCTTACATTGCCATTGGGCTTAGGTACTGGTACAATGGGTGTGGCCCAATCACTGTAAGATACTTTCTCCAGTATGCCTCTCTCTACTAAATGATCAAGTTCTTTATCAATCTTAGGCTTAAGAGCATATGGCACTGGCCTAGCCTTAACAAATTTAGGCGTAGCATTGTCTTTTAAATGTAACTTTGCCTTAATATCCTTCAACTTGCCTAATTCAGGTGAAAATATGTCTTTATATTTCTCCTTCAGATGTTCAACTTGTTGCAAAGGCTGAAATTTCAGTTTATTTACAGTAACAGTGTCCAGCTGTAATTCATGTATCCATTCTCGACCAAATAATGGCTTTTCACCCCCTTGAACTACATATAAATTCAACTGCTTAGTTTGACCATCTAATGATACTTCACAATTTATCATACCATTTATGTTTATTTCTTCTCCAGAGTATGATCTTAATTTCAAATCAGTGTCTTTCAGGCTTAAATCTGAAAAATGTTCCTCATAATCTGCTTGTGAAATAACAGATACACCTGCTCCTGTATCTAATTCCATGCTAAGATTCTTTCCATTAATACATGGTGTCAGATGTATGGCTTCTCTATTACTTTTACCATTAGTATTTGTGGTTACAGTTTTCAAAAATTCTGTATCAGTGTCACTAGCACTTTCAGACTGCTCTGTTTCTAAACTATGAATTTGACTTTTTCTGAATTGTGGTTTACATGCTGGTGTAATATGACCAGTTTTCTGGCATTTATAACATGTGGAATTCTTGAATTTGCATTCAAAGGGCTTATGATTAGTTCTAGCACAGTGATAGCAAGCAGTACTTTTCTGAGGCTGTTTATCACTTTTATGATACTGTTTTTCAGCTGTTTTCTTAGGTTTGCGAATCTTTATTTTCTGTACAGGTATTTGCTTATTCTGTAATTCTATGACATCTTTCGAAGCCGATTCCATCGCTAAAGCAATTTCAAGAGCTTTTTCATGTGTAAGTTTATCTACTGACAGCAATTTCTTTTGTATAGCGTCATTTCGCAATCCGCATACAAATCTATCTCGCAAGGAATCAAGCAAATTAGCACCGAAATCACAGTACTCTGAGAGTTTGCGTAACGCGACATTGAAGTCTTTCACAGACTCATCTGGATGTTGATCTCTCTTGTGAAATCGAAATCTTTCAGCAATAACTAAGGGTTTGGGGGAGAAATGGTCTTTTAATTTATCACACAATGTCTTATAATCTTTAGTTGAGGGGAGATCCGGATGACAAATGTCTCTCAACAATCTGTAAGAACTGCTCCCAATGAGTGACAGCAAGGCTGGGACCTTTTTCTCATCTACAACATCGTTTGCTACGAAATATTGATCTAGCCTTTCCTGATAGCATAGCCAGGACTCAGTATTTGCATCAAAACAATCAATTTTCCCGATTTGGAAAGCCATTTCGACGATATTCGACGATATAATATAATGCCGGATGATTATTGGGAATGTATCTCTACTTCTGCACCGGTTGAATTCCGCTCCAAGGAAAGTCAAATTTTCCCAATAAAACCGATTTTTCTGAAGAATCACTCCGCAGAAATGAACATTAACATTGTCTCTTTAATTTCTCGTCGCCAATATATTGTGTTGTTGGCTGGAATTGCCATAAAGTCAATAATAAGAAGGCACAATTCTTCAACGTGTCGACATTTATTGAACACAATACAAGGGACGTAATCATATAATGACACGAATGCACTTTCGTGGATACGAACTTATGAAGCGTTGGAATATAAAGCGTTCAAACATTACAATCTGTGTCTCTGGCTAGACAAACAACTGTAACAGCACTCACCCTCTGGAACTTTGTCGCAGGGTGGCTATACTATAACAAATCATCTTCAAATCCGGTACATATCATACATTTATTCTACCAGAAAACAAACTCCCAGTACCACAAACATCTATTTGATTTTTCATTAAACACAATCCGCAATCTGGTTTCAGCTTTATCTTTTCAGTTAGACGCAGGGTATCTAGACACCATGACAGGCTAGCGTAATTTGTCTCTAGTATGAAAATAAACAAAATATTCGAAATGAAATGCTGAACTGTATATTTGTACAGCAATCTAATTATAATATTCAGCTCATATGCAGTTAAAATAAAGAAAGTGTGACAACATTTAAATTTGCTTTTGAAATGTTTAGTCCCATATGTCCAAGATGTTCACATAATTCTACTATAAGGTGTAATCTATACACAGACCGACACTAAGCTTAAGCTGTAACCATAAAATTTGGCAGGCCTAACCAAAACATGATTTAAGCTTGAAACTTCTAACAACAATCTAGCATCATAGGTACTTTATGTACTGACCGTTTTAAGAAACAACTCACACCCGGAACTGGACCTTCTCGCAGTTACATCTCAGTTCTGGACGTCTCCAGCTTGGATAAATCAAATCATCTCAGCCCAGCAACTTTGTCTCTGGCTGGACCAACAACAACAATTGTTACAGCAACACACCTCTAGGACTCTGTCTCTGGGTGGCTATACTAAAACTATGCTACATCAGAACCGGTGCATGTTATCTTGAAATATACTTTTACTGCATCTTACCCAGTAATAAAGTACCTTAATGATGTCATACTATAATACGCAATCAACTTAAATGAATCTTCATCTTTTCATTACTGAGATGAAACACACATTCAGGCTTTGGAACACTGGGGCAATATATTCATTTAACAAAGAAAACTTTTTTTTCTATTTTATCTTTTATTCATTTTTATATGATTTTTTTCCACTTTGTAACTAGACTACTAACAAACATATGCATAATAACTTGTTTTTCTAAGTTATGCTGTCTGCATTTTATTTGGGTCCCGCTTCCAAAGCTTGATGATATGACCTTGACTCTGAACAAGTGTGATGCCCACTATAAATGAAAACAATGCTGCAGCTATGATATATGCCAACTGGCTATCAGTCATTCCGGTGGAAATGCCTAAAAATGGCAGAATTAATTTGATAGCATGTTTCATCAATTGTGTTTTGACACATGAAAGCATCCATACAGTAAATACTGTGGAAATTGTCAATTTTGAAAGCTGTAAAAGACATGCTAGCATGACAAGGCACTTACTAAAGAGTGCTGAAAAACTGCTAGCTACCCCTTTATTTTGCATGGGTCTGATTTGCATTTGACCATTTTGATCTTGTTTTGCAGCATTGTTTTCTACGTGTCTTTCCAGTATACTTATGGGTTGACAATCTCTGGACAGGTTTTCTGGGACTTGAGCATCCAGACTATTTTGATTTAATTCTAGAGAACAAACTCTAGACTTGTTTTCTAGGGCCTTAGCCTCCAGACTAATTTGAGTGTGTCCCAGAGTACAACCTTTTGACATGTTTTCTAGGGCTTGAGCCTCCAGACTATTTTGAGTAAATTCCAGGACATGGGCTCCCGGACTATTTTCATGAGTGAATTTCAAGGTACAGTGACCTGGACTATTTGGATGATCAAGTTTTGAGTTAGAATGAGAAATGCATGAATGTTTAATTTCCAAGGCACTTTGGCCTGGACTGATTGCATTTTGTTCCGAGGTATCAAACCTTGGACTGCCCATATGATTTATTTCTGTATTACAATATGAATGGTATGATGCACTAGTTTCCAAGGCACAAGGGCCTGGACGGGATGGGCTAAGTTCCGAGGCATCAAGCCTTCGGCTGGACAATTGTGTCAATGTGGACCTAGGGGAGTGTCTAAGTTCCGAGGCACCAGGGCCTGGACGGGATGGGCTAAGTTCCGAGGCATCAAGCCTTCGACTGGACACTTTTGTCGATGTGGACCCAGGGGAATGTCTAAGTTCCGAGGCACCAGGGCCTGGACGGGATGGGCTAAGTTCCGAGGCATCAAGCCTTGGACTGGAGGAAGGATTGAGATTCGAACCGGTCCCGGGACCGTGTGAGTAATTATTTTCCAAGGCACTAGGACCTGGACAGCTCAAATGATTAAGTTCCGAAGCATCAAGCCTCGGACTGTACAAGTACTTGAAGTTTGAATCCGGCATGGGACCGTTTGAGTGACTACTACTGATAGTACTAGACAAATAATTTGTGTTGGTGTCAGACCCGGGACGGGATGTATGGCTAACCTCTTGGGCACTTGACCCTGACGAGTTGGGTTCCGGGGTACTTAACCCCGGACTATGTGAATGAACACGTGCTCGGGCATGAGAGCCCAGACTACTGGGTTCCAGGGTAGACATCCCCAGACGAGATAAATGACTAGGGTCTTTGGTATGAATCTCATGATTTTGTGAATGAATGGACTCTAGGGTATATGCCACTGGACTATGAGAATGAACTGGTTCCAGGGTACAAGCCGCTGAAATTTGTGACCTTTGTGAACTGTGAGTTTCCAAGGTATAAGAACCTGAACTGTTTGTCGTGATTGGAAGAACACTGGAAAGATCACATTGTGAGGCTTTTTCACTTGTGCCTGGTCGGCATGTCATTTGTGACTGTGTATTGAATTTCTTATGAACTTTAGTTGACCTTTCTTTAAGACATAACTTGCTTTGCAATTTAAAATTCTTTGACTCTTTTTCTGGTGGCTGTTCCACCGGACAAGAATAATTTTCCTGTACACAAGTACTGGACTGCTTCAATTGTTGAGATTTTAACTCATGGTTTGAAATGACATTTGATGCATGCATTTGCCCAAGTGAATTACAGTTTGTCAAGTTGCCCTTATTCATAAGCTCTACATTTTTGCTTTCTTCAGGGGACGTAAGCCTTGAAATACTTTTTAAGTCCTGTGTATTTTGAGCTTTCAAATAATAGCCTAACCCTGTCTCATCCCTATGCACATTCTTTAACAGCTGAAACCATGAATAAAAAGTTTGAATCACTAGGTAATCAGAAGGAAAAATCACCCTGCGGTTTGAATGATAAGTACATTGAGGAGTTACGCAGTAAGCATAGTGTGCAGCTAACATCTGTAAAGAATAAACTTGATATGTGTGAAAAAGAGAATCAGTACCACAAAAATAAGTTGTCTGAGTTACAGAAAGAAAATGATAAACTTAATTTATGTAATGAACAACTTAAAGAAAGTAATGAAACTCTCAGAATACAGTTCTATGAACAAAAAGCTATATTAGAAGAAAAAGAATCTAATATTCACAAGCTTCAAGACAGATTGATGTCTATTGAATCTGAAATCAACGGTGAAAAGTGGCAAACAGTTAAACCAAAAGTTAAAGACAAAACTCTGCAAGTAGATCTTTCTAAACATGATGAAAATCAGTCAGTAATGAATGATGCACCCAATACTGAAATTGTTGACCTAGTTAATACTGATGAATTGAATGCTTCAAAGTCACAGGATGAAGTGATAACTGAAATTGAAACTGTTGATTTAATCTTACTTCATGACTCGGTGTGTAAACACATTAACTTGAATAGATTTTTAGCAGGCTCTACATCCAAGGGTAGAAGTTACACTACCTACACTATTTCTGAAGCTGCTGAGAAACTGAAACAGATTCCTATGGAACGCCTTTACTGCCTCCGGGTGTCTGAGTTTCTTATGGTGTAGGGACCTATCTTTATGTTGTGTGGACCTATCGTTATGTTGTGGGGACCTATCTTTATGTTGAGTGGAACTGTCTTTATGTTGTGTGGACCTATCTTTTTGTTGTGTGGACCTATCTTTTTGTTGTGTGGAACTATCTTTATGTTGTGTGGAACTGTCTTTATGTTGAAGGCAACTGTCTTTATACTGCGTGAACCTATCTTTATGTTCTGTAGAACTAGCTTTATATTGCATAGACCTGTCAGTATGTTGTGTGGAACTGTCTTTATGTTGTGTGAAACTGTCTTTATATTATGTAGAACTATCTTTATTATATGGAACTGTCTTTATGTTGTGTAGACCTATCTTTATGTTCTGTGGACCTGTCTTAATGTTCTGTGGACCTGTCTTTATGTTGTGTGGAACTGCTTTTATGTCATGTAGAACTGTCTTGTTGTTGTGTGGAACTGTCTTTATGTTGTGAGAACCTGCCTTTATACCATGTACTTTCTTCATTATGTTGGATACAGTTAATATTATGTTATGAATATACACCATTACGTCACACGCAAACGTAATTCTAACATGAGCTTTATCATTATACTGGTTGAAGATGATGTTATATTATGTAGAGATACTATTTTGTCGTAGGCAACTGTCATTGTGTTCTGTTCTATAATCATTATACTGGATGCTATTGTCATTATAGTATGTGGAACTTTCTTTATATTGTGTGAAACTGTCTTAATATTATGTGACACTGTCTTTATGTTGTGTGAAACTGTTTTTATGTTGTGCAGAACTGTCTTTAAGTGGTGTTGAATTGAATTTATTTTGTATAGAGCTGTCTTTTTGTTGTGTGCAACTGTCTTTATGTTGTGTGCAACTGTATTCATGTTTTGTGCAACTGTCTTTATGTTATGTGCAACTGTCATTATATTGTAAGGACTTATTGATTTTTTCGTAGTATCACTATTTACCGAAGCGCATCGCACTTATCGGAATCCGGGATGTTTCTGCCCCAAACCATTTCCTTCCCTAGTCGTTTCGCCCCA
Organism: Rugalucina vietnamica; assembly: GCA_964017185.1. NCBI lineage: Eukaryota > Metazoa > Mollusca > Bivalvia > Lucinida > Lucinidae > Rugalucina > Rugalucina vietnamica. Next base: position 67,745,601 of record OZ024872.1, read on the forward strand.
AAGACGTTTCCTCCCTAGTCGTTTCCCCCTAGTCGTTTCGCCCCCACTAGTCATTTCGCCCCACTTGTCGTTTCGCCCCCGAGTCGTTTCGCCCCCTAGTGTATATGAAAGTGACGAATGCATATACATATAATTTAATTACTTTTTTAACATCATTCCACGCCATGTAAAGACAAAGAACTATGCCACTTAATACAGTAAAGTAGTGCAAAGTGGTGTAAAGAGGCGTAAAGAAGTGCAAAGGGGCATAAAAAGACATAAAAGTGGCGCTTAGTGGTATAGAATAACATTAAAGCGCATTGTTTAGAGAGCAGTGAACATATTAATGAGAGAGAGGATGGGCATATAATGAGAGAGGGGATGGGCCATGGGTCTTATGCATCAGGAAAACAAGTCCGCGAAATGTATACCCCATTAAACTCCATAAATACACAGTAAAGCCGGGGTATGCAGGGGTATACCTATTTTTCTTATTTTTGCTCCAAAACATAGAATGTGGGTACTCGTTTCGCCGCCCCCCCCCCCCCCCCCCCCCCCCGACGTTTCCCCCAAACAGACGTGTGGCTGATAATTCAGTTGCCGTACTGGTAACCTGACATGCATTTTCAGGCCTTTAATTGAGTTAAAGGGAACAATCACAAGATCTAAATATTTACACGATTTCCAATTCACGGTATTATTTCTTTCTTCTTCTCTCCATTAATATACATTTATAACATTCTTATTTAAAATATAACCAGTAATAAAAACGAAATATTTGACGAAATGTTTGATATTTCACTGTCTGCTTGACACTTTGTAACCGATGCACAACATTTCGTTGAAAATGTGTTTTGTCGAAAATGTTGTAACTTCAAAAATATTCACCGCAATGTTTTTTGAAATTTATTAAGTAGAAGTCTAGCCTATAGGTCCACATTTTGAGCCACCAACCGCTAGGGTTAGTGTAAAGGTCTTGGCATGGGGACATTTTCGACAAATGTCATTTGCGACAAAATGTCGCAGCGGAGGCCTTTGTAACAGAGATAAAGCCAGTCAAAAGTTTTGTACAATGCTTCTGTCAGTAACATTTCATGTCAAACTGAAACCCACACTCTATGTAGCAAATGCTAACCAGTTATTCCTGTTGAGAAGAGTAAAGTGCTTTTACAATCATCACCATGGTCTTATTACAAAAAAAATAATTAAAAAGATAAATAAATAAATAAAATAAAAACAAAAATCAAAAAAAAAATCTGCTTGACAGATTATGTTACGCTCGAACCCCTCGATCTCCCAAGCCCTACATGCGGATTTAAATAACTAAAAATTGTACAATCTGCTTCATATTGTATAAATAATGCGCTTTAATGTTATTCTATACCACTAAGCGCCACCTTTACGTCTTTTTTGTGCCCCTTTGCATTTCTTTACGCCGCTTTACACCACATTTCGCTACTTTACTGTATCAAGTGGTATCGTTTTTTTTTTTTACTTTGCATGACGTATAATGATGAAAAAAGAAGTAATTATATTATATGCATTCTTCCCTTTCATATTCGCTAGTGGGGGAATCAACTTGGGGCCGAAACGACAATTGGGGCGAATGGCTAGTGGGGAAGAAACGACTAGGGGGATACGACTAGGGAGGAAATGACTTGGGGGCAAAACGACTAGGGGAGGAATCGGTTTGAGGGCGAAACATCCCGGATTCCGATAAAATGCAGCGTTCCGGTAAATAGTGATACTACGAAGAAATCAATAAGTCCTTACAATATAATGACAATTGCACACGACACAAAGACAGTTGTACACAACATAAAGAAAGCTCGTATAGAACATAAATACAATTCAACACCACATAAAGACAGTTGCACACAACAAAAAGACAGCTCTATACAACATAAATTCAATTCAACACCACTTAAAGACAGTTCCGCACAACATAAAGGCAGTTTCACACAACATTAAGACAGTGTCACGCAACATTAAGACAGTTTCACACAGTATAAAGAAAGTTCCACATACTATAATGGCAATAGCATCCAGTATAATGATTAATTGATTATAGGACAGAACACAATGACAGTTGCCTACGACAAAATAGTATCTATACAAAATATAACATCATCTTCAACCAGTATAATGATAAAGCACATGTTAGAATTACGTTTGTCTGTGACGTAATGGTGTATATTCATAACATAATATTAACTGCATCCAACATAATGATGAAAGCACATGGTATAAAGGCAGGTTCTCACAACATAAAGACAGTTTCACACAACATAAAGACAATTCTACATAACATAAAAGCAGTTCCACATAACAAATAGACATGTCCACAGAACATAAAGACAGGTCCACGGAACATAAAGATAGGTCCCCACAACATAAAGACAGTTCCACAAAACATAAAGATAGTTCCACACAACATAACGATATGTCCACAAAACATAAAGATAGTTCCACACAACATAACGAAATGTCCACACAACATAAAGATAGGTCCCCACAACATAAGGAACTCAAACACCCGGAGGCAGTAAAGGCGTTCCATAGATTCCCAGAGTAAAAACTTTGGTTCTACATGTAGCGGTTAATGATTTGAAATCTCAGGACTCAGCAGTACATTGTTTTGAGAGGTACAAATCTCTCATTGATGAAGCCCAAAACAAGTCGGACAAATTAATATTGTCTCTCCCTTTACCAAGCGATGAACAACCATTACAGAGTAATATTGTGGCATTCAATAGTTTGGTTTTGTCGAGCTTCAATAATTCAACAAACATAATCATAAACAAGAATGACAACTTTGCTGAAAATAATTGTGTGATCAAAAAGTTCTACGTAGACAGTATTCATGTGAATGCTACACAAGGTACAAAACTTCTCGCGAGTAATCTGAAGAGGGCTGTATTTGGGCCCAAGAGGCCTTCTGTAAATCCACCTGTGTCCAGGCCAACGCATAGTAATAATCAGAGCCACGGATCTATGAACATGATGAATAGTGCTTCCAGATATATACAGCAACAACAGCATCAGCGAATACAAAACCGTGTCAATCAGTCAGGAAGAACTGTCAATAACAGTCTGCCATTTCAGGGAAATGGAAATTATAACTTTAATAACTTGCCATTCCGAGGCATTAATCCTCAGCCCTACATACCAGGGTTAAACACTTCACAACAGAGACTAGAAGGGGACAGATATCAAGGCTTTCAGGGCTATCAGACACAATATGAGTACTAATATGGTCAGAATAAAGAGTTCATGGCCAATAGGCTCACAAACTCGATAAAGTCAGCTGTTTTGGATATGTTAAATTTTCAGTAGATGTTTTGGCTGTGTCACGTGAGGGCCTGTCTTGTGTTGTACTTGGACATTGATGCTTGGACTAAGGCGCACACCAGCTTTGTGATGGTCATTTAGCTGATGGGTGCCTTTTTGTGAGTATCCTGTCTGGGTGGTTGGACAGACTTTCCTTTGACACATCTTCAAGACTTGGATACTATTGAATATTTGTTCGATTTTTGCATTTTTTCTCTCATTCTTTATTTCTTGGTATGATATGAGCGGAGCCGCGCCATGAGACAGCCTGACTTTTGCCTATGCGAAAACAAAGGCGCAGATCAGCTGTGCAGTAACTGCACAGCTGATCGGCGCCTTTGTTTTCGCTACTCGGATAGTACAATTCCTCTTCTACTTATAACCGAAATTTCAAGCCTCTAGCCTGCTTCTGTGACTGTACAGGCCAATTTGTGTCGGACCTGGTCGGAAATCCTGAAGACCGGTTTTCTCGCGTCGCGGCTCATTTATTAATGTTGCAGTTAGCTATAATAGTATCACTGGGTTCTAAACCTTTATAAACATAATATTTCTGTAAGTCAAACAATTTTGTCATGGCAAAATATTGTTGAATGGGACGTTGATGCGAAATCAAGTGAGCATCAGTGGTGCAGTGGTGTGGTAAACATTTCTGGTTTTTGAGCAGAAACGCATGTACTAGTATGTTCAGGCATGGCTGAACATTGTTGAATGAATGTTAATTCTCAACAAAGCAAGCTGGTGCTACAATATGACTATTTTGAAAGGTCTCAAGAACATTGTTTTTTGAAAAGTTTCAAGTTTAAGAGTTCAATTGTTTAATAGTTAAGTTTTTCCTTTTGCATTAAATGTAAACTTGTCCATGGATGTAATACACTTAGATTTTTTTTTTTTTTTTTTTTTTTTTTTTTTTTTTTTTTTTTAGTGGCCTGACTGTGGGTGCACGTTGGAACCGCTCACGGTGGGTTGAGGCGGTTCTTGCGGATACCTGCAGTGTGTGTTTGGGGTTGGAAATAGGAGGATTAGGTATACCCTTGCAAACCCCAGTTTTTGGATAAGGAAGTGGGTTTTGACGGGGTATACTATTCACGGGCAGGTTTTCTTTAATTAACATTTTTTTTTTTTTTTTTTTTGTTTTTTTTTTTTTTTTTTTTTTTTTTTTTTGTTTTTTGTTTGTTTTTTTTTTTCTCGATAAGAAAGTGGGTTTTGAGGGGGTATACTATTCACGGGCAGGTTTTCTTTAATTAGTAGTTTTTATATGTACATACATATTTGTAAAAAATTGTGTTGTTTGGTGTCAAGTGAGTACTTGGTATAGTCATTCTGTAATAATCACAACAGTTTTCATTCCTGCATTATTTTATGCATTGTCTTACATTTGTATTTAACTCAGATTGGTCATGTACTCTCATATGAGTGTTTTATTAAAAGGTACATGTATATGGTTTATTTTATACAGATTTCAGTAAACTGATGCACCATCACTGTAGTAAAGTAGGAGTTGGTCTATAAATTCACATTTAAATATTGTGTAGATTTATTTTTTATTTTTTTTTTTTTTCTTTCTTCTTCTTTCTCTTTTCTCTCAAAATGTTTAAAGTTTAGATAATTTATTGCTACAATTCTTCTTACAATAAGGGGATGTTATAATATCTTTGATATTAGAGATCGTGTTATTGAGTTGCTTCCCCTTCATTATATAATGCTCCATTCTTTTTTTTTTTTTTTTTTTTTTTTTTTTTCTTCAGATGCTCAGTTCTTTGGAATGAATGCTTTCAGTTAAAAGTTGATAAGTTTTACAAGGAGTTGCTCTCTTTTATTGTTTAATCGAAATACTTAGTATTTATGAAGTTGAAAACAAAACTAACTATTAGTAGCTGGAATGTTCAGGGGCTGTTTTACAGAAATAATAATGAAAGATTTTCAAAGCTTCATGACACTGACTTTGTTGATCAAATTAAGTCTGATATTGTCTGTTTTTTAGAAACTAAAGCCCAGAAGGGAGATAATTTAACGTTGAAGGATTATACACTTTTAAAGCATTGTTTTAGACAACGAAATGGTAAAGGTATCTATGGAGGCATAGCCTTGTATGCTAAGGCATCTATTACGAAAGGAATCACAATATTAAACACTAAGTCGACAGAATATATGTGGGTAAAGCTTGATAGGTTTTTCTTTAATCATCAGACGGACATTTATATTTGTTTTGTTTATAATTCACCTAAATATTCAACGTTTACTAAGAGACAGAGTAACCTTCCTTCGGCCTTAGAAATGATTGAAGACGATATTACTAAATATTCTACAATGGGAAATACTGTTCTTTTGGGCGATTTCAATGCTCATACAAGCACCTCAGATCTTGATTTTGTTTCAGGTGATTATGGAAAAGGTATGGAGGATATCCTCCCTAATGCTTATATTTCAGATTCTGTTCTCTTGAGTAGGAATTCTTTAAAAAGTAATATAAAAACTGATGATTATGGAAGAATGCTTTTAGATTTATGTATTTCTTCTCAGTGTCGCATTTTGAATGGCAGAACACTTGGTGACACTGTTGGTAATTTAACATCATTTCAGTATAACGGTTGCGCAGTAGTTGATTATTGTGTTGTCGACCAAAGATTACTAGATAGTGTTAATTTTTTCAAAATTGGTGATTTCACCACTTTTTCTGATCATTGCCAGTTAACAGCTTGTTTTAGTTTAAACCATTTTGAAAATAATTATAAGTTAGAGAGAAAATCACCAAAAGGTATCAAATGGTCCAAAAATGTTGCAGATGCTTTTCAGTCACTGATTCTGTCCGATTCGGTGGAAAGATCAATACAAAACTTTTTGTCCTTTTCTTGGGATCCAAATAAATCTGATATAAATGAGGCCACAGAAAACATTAGTTCCATTTATCAAGTTATTAATAAATCCTTAAATGAAAGTTTTAGCTGTAAGGTTAAGACTAAATGTAAGAAAATAAAAAAGAAAAACAAAAAATGGTTTGATCAGGACTGTGATAGCATGTATAGGAACCTTAAGAGCATTGCTCGGAGTTTACCAAAGTCCTGTAATAAACCCGGCATTCTTCAACATTATTATCTTCTCCGTAAACAATACAAAAAACTTATAAGGAAAAAACAGCGCATGTATAAAAATAAACTTCTCGGTTCTCTTATAGATTTAGAAAGTAGAGATTCGAAATCATTTTGGAAAGTAATCAATGATTTTAAAAACAGTGATTCTTCGGTCAGTGATCAAAGTTCTAATATTGCTCCTGATGCATGGTATCAATATTTCAATGGTTTGATGAATGTTGAAGGTATAAATGAGTCTTCACTTCCTGAAGGTTCATGCATATCATCTAATTTTGCTAATGAGTTCAGTGAACCTATAACCTTAAAGGAAGTGAGGACTGGAATTAGAAGCTTAAAGAATAATACTAGTGTGGGCTATGATTGTATCAGTAATGAGATGTTAAAATATTCTAGTTCTAGTATGGTTCAGTGTATTTGTAAATTATTCAATCTGGTATATGAGTCTGGATGTTATCCTAGCCAGTGGTCTGAAAGCATGATAAAACCGTTATTCAAATCAGGATCTGAAAATGATCCATCAAACTATAGAGGTATTTCTATCTCTAGTTGCCTAAGTAAGTTATTCTCTAGAGTTTTATATAACCGTTTAGATACATATATTTTCAAAAATGATATTCTTATTAATAACCAGATTGGTTTCAGAAAATCTTTCAGACCCACTGATCATGTTTACACTCTCAAATCTATGATTGATAAGAGTTTTAGGAACAAAACTTATTTGTACAGTTGCTTTATAGATTTACGCAAAGCTTTTGATACGGTTTGGCGTGAGGCTTTGTTTTATAAGTTACTGAAATATGGTGTAAATGGTAAGCTTTTTAATATTTTAAAGGCAATGTATTCAGATGTAAAATATGCCATTAAACTTCAGGCTGGTTTAACAGAGTCTTTTTCTTCCAACATTGGTGTTAAACAAGGCTGTATATTAAGCCCTCTTTTGTTTAATCTTTTTGTAAATGATTTGCCTAATTGTTTCGACAGTAGTAAGTGTGATCCCATCCCTATGGGTGATGCTTTAGTTAATTGTTTAATGTATGCGGATGATGTTGTATTGTTATCCAGTTCTAAAGAAGGTCTTCAGCATAGCTTATCTAGTCTACAAAAATATTGTGATTCATGGAATCTTAAAATTAACATAGAAAAGACAAAAATTTTAATTTTTAATAAAAGTGGCAAATTGTTAAAAAATGACAAGTTTTTTATCAATGGTATTCTGCTAGAAAATGTTCAAGAGTACAAATATCTTGGAATTTTGATGAGGGCTTCAGGAACTTTCACAAATGCAATACAGTATTTAAGTAATAAGGCACTTAAGGTGATTTTCATGATAAGACGTAGGTTCCAAACAGAGTTTATAAATGCAAAGCTGTTGCTTAAATTATTTGATGCTTGTGTGAAGCCTATACTATTGTATGGTTCAGAATTATGGTCTGTTTTTAACATCAATATGTGCAGAAATGGCATTCATCCTTCTGATTTTTCTTTAGAAAAACATTATGATGATTTCTTGCCAGAAAAAATTCACTCAAGGTTTTGCAAATTTATTCTAGGTGTAGGTAAATATACATCTAATATTGCATCTAAAGCAGAATTAGGAAGATATCCTTTAATAATATTTGCTTTATTGCAGTCAGTCAAATATTGGCTTCATTTGAACAAAAATCCTTTTGACAATTATAGAAAATATTCATATGCAACGCAAATTCACATAGATGGAAGCGCAGAGTCAACATTCAGTCATCACATTAGTTGCCTGTTGAAATACTTTGGCTTTACACATGTTTGGGACAATAAAACAACACTATCTGTCCCAAGACTAATGCATGCTGCGAAAAAGACAATGTTTAGTAGATATGAACAATTCTTTTATGCCTTTATTCAGGGATCCTTTCTTAAAGAGAATTGTACTAATAAATTAAGAACTTATTGCACATTTAAGAAAACATACAACTTTGAAAATTATTTAGGTGTGTCTGTTGAAAAGAAAATTGTTTCACAATATTCAAGATTTAGATTGTCAAATCACCGATTAAATATTGAAGTTGCTAGATATTCTAGAACGCCAGTTACTCAACGAACATGCAATATATGTTCTTCTTCTGAAATCGAGGATGAATTTCATTTTCTATGTATTTGTTCTAAGTATGCTAATCTGAGAAATATTTTTTTTGAAGATATTGGTAAATTTATTGTTGACTTTGATACATTAAGTTTACACGAACGATTTGTGATGTTACTTAGTTCTCAGCAATCTGACGTTAATTTGCTAGTTGTAAATTATGTGAATAAATGTTTTGAACTTAGAGCCATGCATCAGGAGTAGTCATGTCAAGACTATTATCTATATATAGAAGAACCATTCAATTATTCTTTTTCAAACAAACTTGAATTGGTAGTTTTTTAATATTTAGTCTATGTGACGTCAATATTGATTCCAGCCTCATTTGACGATACAAAATAATAAAACAGGGATTCGCTCTTGTTTTTGCTCTTGGGATTGGTTGTGGATACTCTTAAGATCCGTTTCAGTGAGACGGGTGTAGAGGGTGCTCATACCCTTTGTCTTGGTCATTGAAAGAAAATAAAATAGCTATTTATTCAAGTCGTTACATAGACATATTTTGCATGTAGACATGATATCATACATATAATTATATTTGGCCCCTGTTCGATTCCAGCTGGTAGTTACAATGTGTGATGTTTGTGAAGGTGGATCCAACTACTTTGTTTCATGTCATCCGTTGTTTGTGGCCTTTTATATACTTCTGGGATGCATAAATGTAACACAGAGGTCTGTGTGGGGCCACATGCAGTATGGACGAATTTTTGAGATTGAGTGGTTTGATACACTAGTTAGTACATGTACTTTAGTGACGTCATTACATATATGTTTTTCATGTCATGTCTGTTATGATCCTATATGTTTTGGATTATTTGCAGAATAAATTTTGAATCTTTGAATCTTTGAATCTTTGAATCTTTCTTTAAAAACCTGTCTGGGATCAAGTGAATCTTTGCCTCAAACTCGGCTGACAATTGTTGAGATTGCATGCTTGATGCTTGGCTAGGGCGGGTTAGATCAACATTTTGTACAGGTTGAGCAGATTCTACATTATGATGGTTCCTTGGCTGGGATTGAAAACCTTGATTAATGTTTTGTTGGATTGGGTTTCCATGATTGTTTTGAATTGCTAAAGGCTGCAGATATTCTGCGTGTTGTCTGCATGGCACCGTGTTAGGTGTACCTATTGTGGGATAGCACTGACTTGCCCTTGGGTTGGGTGGGTATGGTGAAGGTTCAACTTCAAATGCCCTTGAGTGACCATAATGGCTCGCCATATATGGGTATACAAAGTGACCAAATTGATTAGCATCATAATTGCTTGAAAATTTGACATCATGGTTTGGATAACTCATAGAATTATCATATGACCTCAAAGGGGTTGTATGCCCTTGCCCTTCAAATCTTGTTGGCCTTTCATTTGGTGTCAAGCTACATGACAATGTCTGAGGGGGCATCCCTGGGTAGGGTATACCCATACTATTTGGGTCTCTTCGTGTCAAGTTTGGGTTGATATCTGGGCCCTGCCCTATTTGACCATTGGGGTATATTTGACATTGGGGCTGCATATCATATGCAGAAGGCCTCTGACTTTGCATTTGAAATCCTGTTAATATTTCAGGTCTCCTATTCATTGATGGTGTGAAATGGGAATCATAACTAACATGTGAATTCCCTACCCTAATGCCTTGGGTATACATTGATGACAAAGGGGGTTGGGTAATGTGACCTTGTGTCAGGTCACTCAGTGTGGGTGACATTTGAACATTTTGAAAGTGATACATGTTTCTTCACACAAGATTATTTTTTCAAAATTCTAAATGTAAATTTCTTTAAATCTTATCTATGCATTATTATTTGAAAATTTTCAGTGTTGCTCGCATTAACTGAGCTGCTCATCTGAGGTGACTTGTATCCTGGTCACGGCACCAATGTGGCAGAGCGGGGATTCTTGGCTCCAGTGCTCGAGTCCCCACCACTGATCGTATAGTGGAGGTTCGATCTCTGGATACAAGTTTCAGATTGAGCAGTGAAAAGCAACAAAATTGTGTTTTACAGTTGTATTCTATTGAACGTATTTACATGTTATATTCACCCTTATGAATTGATGTGATGTCGTATAGTGGTTTTAAGTTGTAAAGAAAATTAACATTTTGATCCTAAGTGAGCATCAAGTTATCAGCTGAGATTTTGTATTTGGTATGAAAAATGAAAAGATGAAGATGATTGAATCTGAAGGGGGTTACTGCATTTTGGAATTTAATGATTTAGAAATTTAGTTCTGGTCTTTGAGATCAGACAGCCGAAAGAAAAGAATTTAGGGTTCAAGGTACAAGACCTTGACTAGGCTGCTCTGGCTACTAGAACCAGACTGAAAAAAAGGGTTCCAAACTTGAAGTTCGGACGTAAGAAAAAGTGTTCTCGACTATTGTCAAGACATGAAAAAGGTTCTAGTCAAAAATGACCAGACGTCTTACCTTACATTTTTACCATGAGACTTTTGACATCCCTTCAGACTGATTTGACAGTCTGTAACCCTATGCTATATGTTAAGATTTTATTTCTGCTTAAAGGTGACTTAAAAGTGAAATTTACTCAAAATCCAAAAGTATCCAAAATCGATGTTTTCTTATTATGATACTTTGCATAAATTCAGACAATAAATGTAAAATTTTATTTGAAAAAGTTCTAAAGTGAAAGAGTTAAAACAGGAGTTTAATTAATTCTAAAATGTACAAGGGAAACAACTGACTGATTACAAGTTTTAACTTTAAACAAAGACCTACTTCAAACAAGATAAAGCTTTAAACACAGGCCTACTACAATATAATATTCACGAAATGGTGAGGAGCTGTCATAATTCCTGATATTAAAATTGAAACTAACTGAAACAAATAAAAGATGGGAGCCAACCTAGTGTATGGGACACGGTGATGCAATGGTAGACTAAAAGACCATGGAGCCAGATGTAAGGGTGATGGAAACCTAATCATGTAATATATACGTTGTGCACTTGAACAAGCCTCTAATAAGCTGCCAGACAACTGGTTAAGTATTGAGGAACCATTAGTTCCATCCCAACATGACTGAAAATTGATAATAATCAGGACATAAAACATCAACCCAAACACAGCTATTTTCATGATATAAGTTACAATAAAAATAATGATTAATGTCCATTTCTAACATTTCTAAAAAAGAAAACAAAAAAAACTATAATTATGTGATTTTTTTCCCACCCAAATCTGTGACTTTTTTTCCTGTGATTTTTTCCCTACATTCTTTTGCTACTGCTACTCAAGTTCTAAATTATGCATTCTTCTCCAGAGCTGGGATTCTCTTTCATACAGTAGAAAGGTATAATACACTTACGCAATACAGTCAAGTTCAAGTGTGCTCAAATCCAGCTAGGATTGGTATTTGGTCATAACTTTTTCTTTAGGAAAATGCAATGTTTTTCTACACTAACAGTACCTTTTAACTTGATTTATCATTTTATATATATATGTAACCCATTTCAAAGCCCTCAGTTGATCTGGTCAGCAAGCTACTCAAGATTTCATGAGAAGAAATCAATATTGGTGACCGGAACTGCTCCTATACTGCCTTTTTGCTCATTTGATGTAGGGTTTTAAACTCATTCAATATTGTTATATAATTAAATCATTTTTAGATGCTTTTAATATAGGGTTATTGCACTGATATCGGTGAATATTGTCCCGAGTTGGGATATCGAAGGACGCGAGCTTGCGAGCGTCCGTAGATATCCCAACGAGGGACAATATTCACCGATATCAGTGCGATAACCCTTTTATTATATAGCTATAAATATCTGCTTCTCATATTTGATGTTTTGTTGAGAGTTAGCCTTACAAAATTGAAATATCTACACGAAGACCAAGATAATATCTAAATGTGATATCATTTTTGCACTAGTGCAATATCAGATGATATCATTTTTGCACTGTTACTTTCGGAAGCACATTTTACAATGGAATCAATGTTGCTGACATTTTCTTTTCTGTTTTCGGCTTAAGTTGCTTAAATCTGAAAGTGACAAACTTCAGCTGACGTTTTGGTCTGGTATGACGTCATTTTCCACGTGACGTCAGATGAAGATGACGTCATTAGAGTTGACGTCCCAATTTTACAATTTTGCATGATGACCCTCAAGTCAAGAATTTGGCAATGTTTCATAAAAAGAATTTTTCGCTTTTAACAAAGTGTGCAATATCAAGTAAGTGTGCAGATATCGTCTGATATCTGCACACTTGTTACTAGGCTTTTATCCCTACGTTTTATTCATTTGATATTCATAGCTATATAATAAAATCATAAGTTACCTTAAATATTACGGGTTTCATACCTTGAGTTGAAGAAATGAGAATGATAATTACGATATAAAGATATTTTCAAAGCTTTTATGAAAAATCTACTTCTGTTTTCATATTTTCTGCTTTGAATTCAGCAAGGCCATAGCAATAAACACCAAGTCATTCACAAATGACCGATGACGTCATTCTGACTGGATCAATAAAAAGTAAAACACTGGTTTCTTAAAAATTATTATCTTTGGTGTTTCCTTTTAGCAATTTATCAGTATTTATATGTTAATATGTTGTCTGTTTCAGGTTTACAAGGTCATATAGAGAATCTAAAATACTCTGGTCAGGGTGTATACTTCTCCAAGAACATGTCTTTATTCATGGCTATCCTGGAGTGGTCACTGCCAGCAGGTAGGTTTGGGATAAAAAAAAAAATGTAGTTCATAGAGATATCTATCGATAGAAGCATAATGAAATCATGGTCAAGACAATAGATTTTGTTGGTTCAAAAGCTCCTGGCTTGAAGCTTAAATTCATGGTTATATGTCTTGCCAACACAAAATAAAGCTTGTCTTTTATGGGCAGTTATAATTACTTTTAGCACCAGAGGAATGTTCTGTTATTATGAATGTCATGTTTTTAGAATTCACTATAAAAGGCAGTTCAGCATTTTTTTTATGGAAGGTAGTATTTTTGTCACACAGTCTTAACTTATCCTCTCTGAAATATGAGTTATGCCCTGGAAACTGTAGATGTGTTAGAAATCATGATCACATTACGAAAACTTGCCCATGCAGTATACAGAGAATTTTTTCAGCATTAAAAAGTAAAATTTTCATTGGAAAAAAAAAAATGATAATTTTAATATGTTTGCTCAAAACATTGATTGTGGGTACACGTTAGAACCGTCTCTTCGAGGCGGTTTTAACGAGTACCCACAATCTATGTTTTGGAACAAAAATATGAAAAATAGGCATACCCCTGTATACCCCAGTTTTACTATATAAAAGGGGGGTTTATAAGAGGGTATACATTTCATGGACATGTTCTCCTTTTACAGGTTGGCGAGATGAAGATATAGGTCACTATGACATCAACCCAGCTGTGAAAACCTACTGTAAAGATATGAACCATCTCAGCCTGCCTACCTTCAGACAGATGGTAAGATTGAGCTGTTACCGAAGGTGGAGATTCAGTAAATACTGATAATATGAAGTGTTGTTGGACAACAAAAAGAAGCTTGGAATGGATACTGCTTATCCGCAAAATCGCTCAGAGTGGAGAGGTCATCTAAGAAAGAGACTTGACAAACAAGTCCAACCCTCACTAGAGGACAAGGGAATATAAAACGGATATGACGATGATGATGAATATTAAGATCTGTTCTTTTTGACATTTGCTAAGGAGGAATAAGTGCATTGACAACTGACAAAATTAGATTTGTTTTCTTGCTACTCCAATCAATTTCTGATTATTCTTGGGTGCACATGGTACACTCCGGTGTGTTTGCAGGATGAGCCTACATGCATGAGGATAGAACCTGTGTAGGGATCTTGAACCCGCACAAGGGATGACTGTCCCTGCACAGAGGGCCTCCAGTTAACGGCCCGATCCAAAGGACAGCTCACTGTATCATGTCATACCTGCAAATGACAACAAATTTTCCTCGCCGCCGGCGGGGATCGAACCCGGGACCTCTAGCACAAGAAGCCAGTGCGCTAACCACTCGGCTACCTTGCTTCCTTAATTCCCTATGTTAGTCATCTGATATATAATAAAATGTGCAGAGAACAAGAAGGCTGGCATTTTTTCTGTTTAGAGTTGTTTTTTTTTCAAAAGAAGCAAAGATGTCATGATAATGAAGAGTAGAAGTATTGTCTTTAAATGGTCAATAATAACTGGGTGGCATAGATTTATCTCACAGTGGAGACTCTAGCAGTGACCCTTATTTACTTTTTTTTCTGAAAAGTGAAAAGCTTTTTAGAGATTGTTAAAGAATTGTCTAGTTACTTGTGTGTTTCTTCCGTAAATTGTTTTCAGCAAAACCGTACCAAAGGGGCAAGAAGAGTATTAATGACAATATCAACTGTATCTGTTGGCTGTGTGTTTACACCACAGATACGGCTGGTCTCCAGATGTGGAGTGTATGGACCCTGGACCAATATCACTGTAGATTTAGGTAACATTTGTTGAAATATGAGCCCTTGCATGAAAAAAGAAAACAAATATCTGGGTTTCTGACACTAACCAAGCTACACAGCCATGGAAAAAGCTAGAGGCGTGAAATTTCAGATTTAAAAAGAAGAGACATCATAATTTTTATGGAGTGGAAACAAAGGCGCTAATCGGCTTTGCATTTACTGCTCAGCTGATCTGTGCCTTTGTTTTTGCATACGCAGATAGTTTGTTTTCTGATGCAGCAGCTCTTGCTGTGCTGATGTGAAAGCCTTTTTCTCTTTGCTTATGTGAAAAATAAAGGCATGTCCAAGACATTAAATTTTTCAAGACCAGAAAAATTTCAAGACTGGTCAGAAAAATTTTAGATAAAAGTTAAAAAAACAACAACACTGTACATCAATACCTTCACATTTTAGCCCAGTATTTCATTACGAACACGCCCATGCAATACACAAAGATGTTTTAAGCTTTAAAAATTGAAAATTTTCAAAAGTTTGATATTTTTCTTATCTTTGCTGAAAACAGTATTGTGGATACATTTTAGAACCGACACTCTGAGGCAGTTCTAATGAGTACCCACAATCTATGTTTTGGAGCAAAAATAAGAAAAATAGGTATACCCCTGTAAACCCCTGTTTTACAATATAAATGTGTAGTTTGAGGGGGTATACATTTCATGGACATTTTTATACCCCCGGCATTTATGCCGACGGGTATATAGCTTTCGCTTTTCCATTCGTCCGTTCGTATGTTAGTTAGTTAGTTAGTTCGTTTCTTCGTTCGTAATTCCGGAACGTTCGTGGAATTTACGTCAAAGTTTTGGTTAAAGTTTCTCTAGAGGTGTATATCTCATGAACCAATGGTCAGAAACCATTCATATTTGTACCATAGGTACCCTATAGGGTTTGCTTTGTTTCCATGAGTTCGGACCCCAGGGCCCATCCCCAGGGGTAGGGCTGGAGGTCAAAATCTAGGTCACCTTTAAAATATGCTGTTTACAATTTTAATGTTTCTTCTATAAGTCCATATCTTAACAAACAATCATAGGGATGTATTCTTATTTAGTTCATAGATACCCTATAGGGTTTGCTTTCATACTCCATGCTCGGTATGATCTCCAGGGGGGTGGGGCTAGAGGTCAAAATCTAGGATTTATTTATAATATGATAAATATCATAATAAATATTTTCTGTAAGTCTATTTTCTTGACATCCACAAAGTTTTATCAGAAAGCATTCATACTTAGACCATAGGTACCATGTAAGGTTCAGACACTAGGGTCCATGTGCGGGGGGTATGGCTAGAGGTCAAAATCTAGAACTTCTTTAAAAACATGTATTTCTTTACTTTTCTTTACCACCATGTTCAGAAATGATTCGTACTTGCACCAAAGGTACACTATAAGGTTTGCCCTGTTCCTAATGACATTAGACTCTAGGGTCCGTGCCCTGAGGGTGGGGCTAGAGGTCAAAATATAGGACATCTTTTTTTTTCTTTTTTTTTTTTTTAATATTATTGAAGAATGACATTCTACTTTACATCTAGGACCGAGGACCTGACCCTCAATGTCCGCTGTCAAGTCCTAGATTGAGTATACAAGTCAGCTCTGTATACTGCTCTAAAATAGATCTGTCATTCTACTACACCCCCCCTCCCCATGGTTTTAGACATACAAATTTATAAGATTTACTTGTTGAGGGCGCTCTCTTTCATCAGGAATTGAGGTTTAATGTGTCACTGTCAGTGAGCATGTCTGGATTGGTGGCAGTGGGCTGAGGGGTGGGGGCGTTGGAGGGAGCTACCAGCCGGGGGTATACGTGCCTCTCAAGGCACTATTTCTAGTTTTCTGATGTAGTTGGATGTGGTAAGAAATCCTGAAAGCATATTTTCTCACAATATGCCTCAATAGATGTCTAACATGATGAATAAATGTTTTCTTCAATTTCAGATTGCAGTCTGATCACTGGATACAACTGTAAACCCAAACCTTGTAAGTGCATAAATTAGATCATCATATTTATATGATCTTTGGATCTCATGTCTTTTAGCTGGGGCTTTAAACTGAGGCTGTATCTCTGTATCACCTTAACTGTATCTCTGTTTTACTATTGATGTCTGTTAAACTAAAAAACAAATTTGCACAGAACGTCTCTAAAATTGTTCTGCTGAGTTGAGAGACAATCTGACATTTATAATTCCCATAACCTGTGTCATATATCCAATCACAAACAATGGTATTCTTATTTTCCACATTGCCTGTAGTATACCTGCTGAAATTATAACATTTTATGGCAATTCCTGGATATTCAAAATTATCCACAATTGTCCATCTTGCAGTTGACCCACCAGGCAATGCCGAGAATGTCACCCTGGCTGTTTCCCCAGCCAATCCTCCAAGCCCCTTTGCTGTGGATCTTCACATACGATGGCAACCGCCTTCAGACCTTGGGAGTATGGGCAAGATAGATAAATATGTGATCCGGACAGGGAAGGCAGAGCAGCTAATACCACCACTACCTGCTTCCTTCACTGAAAAACCAATGGTTAGGAATGTGTCAGAGGTAATTTTCATTTTATGTTTTTCTTCAGATTTCAACTGTACATCAGAAAATTATGTCCGTGTAATGTATACCCCCTTGAACCCCACTTTTATATAGCAAAACTGGGGTATGCAGGGGTATACCTATTTTTCTTATTTTTGCTCCAAAACATAGATTGTGGGTACTTGTTAGAACCGCCTCGGCGAGGCGGTTCTAACGTGTACCCACAATCTATGTTTTGAGCAAAAATAAGAAAAAATATCAAAAATTTTCCTCTGAAAATTATCGATTTTTTGACCTGAAAAAAATTACTGTATATCATATGGGCATGTTTTCGTAATGAAATGTCTATTGTGTACCCTCTTAACATAACCTGTTACAGTTGTTACTGCACAATTTTTCCTATCTTTGGTTTTAAGAAGTAACTAAAGTCAAATGTTCTAAGAGATAACTAATTGCTTTCAATTCTGTGAATTTAAAGCAAATGATTCTAAAACTTGTTTGCATTTGATCATGTGTTAACATAAGCACATGTTAGATGTGTATCATAGCTTTTAACAATTTCACTTTTCCAGGACATCAGAGAACTGATATTTCAACTGAGAACAGAACCATCACCATTTACATATGGAGTGCAGGTAAGGTTATAACACTGTATATAAAATTCACACCAAGATGATTTTCTGATAGGGACACTGGCTTGTTTTGTGGTTTATGTCCCAGTCAACAATTTTTCAGTCATGATGTGACAAAGCCACCACTTTCTCAATACATGCAGTCTCGCATCCCAGAAGGGTTTGAACCCAGGACATCCTAATTGCAAGTCCAATGCTTTGCCACTAGGCCTCAGTATTCCCCTGTAGCAGACTGTTCGTTTAGCTTTATGTTAATGGAACAAATGGTAGGCTTAGAAAAAGGGAGAAGGCATTTACGTTAGAAACATTAGACATTGAAAAACTTTTTCAAGAAAAACTGAATGCATTGATAATTTGTTTGCAACAGAACTTGAGAGATGTTGAAAAATTGTATAACAGTAATTTGCTGATACTGTTTTCATAATGTTTAAATGTTGTTAAACACTATGAATGCGAATCTGCTTAAGGATAATAAGCCTATCACTCTAAGAGTTGGAACCTCAGAGAACCAATAGAATAAAAAGGGAGCAGTCTACTATAGTTTGGCATTACTTGCCTACTGTAGTAGATATATTTCTTGGAAAATTTCAATGAATTTATAATTTAATTTTGACTGACTGTCAATGTCTTTTTCTTTTTGCAGGTGATACCCTATGCCCCTAACCAGTACATGTCAGCCATGGACATGGGTATTTTACCTGTGAAAATGGTACATGTGGGACACAATGATTCTATGGCACTGTTTAGAAAACAAGGTAAATGTTTACATATTTTTCTTGCTATTTTGTCTGCATGCATGCAAATATCATATCAGTAAAGTAAGTACTGATTAGGGCTATTCCAGTTGAACATAGGTACCCCGGGAAGACGGCACTTTAATAAACTTCTATCGTAGGGTCCTTCGTTGGTTAAAATACTTCTGTACGTGGTGGGAGTTGGAGAAAAATTGCTTCTATAGGAGGTGGGGTATTTTTTCGTGTTGAAAATCGGTTCTAAGGTGTAAAATTCAATGCAATGCATAGAAGCAAATTGAACAGACTAAAAACCTTCCGATCTGACTTCGATTTTTTCCTGTGAGAGTGCATTGTCGCTGACAGGTAGCGCTTCACGCACTGACCTGTCGCAGTTGGCCAATGGGATCTGGGAAATTCATGCGGGATGCCCCAGCTTTCTTCGTGTGTCGTCTGTAGCCAAAATCGGCTATATCCCACAATTCAAAGCGTCAAATGCGAGAGATCAAGATGATGTATCGTCTGATCTCGCGAGAATGGTGAGAGTGCTCTTGATCACGTTAGCGCTGGTGACGTGTGCAAAAAAAAAACTGAATCAGGAAATTGTCAGCGATCGAGGTTGTTTTTTGTCATTTTAAGCCTAGAAAAGGCATTTGAACCGGGATTTTGGTCAGAAATCACAATTACAGACCTGCTGAAAGCTAAAATGGCGGCTCATTGATGAATTTAATGATGTTTAGACACAAAACGTAGCGATATACCGACTTGTATCGCTCTCCCAAAGCATGTATTAGCTTTTTGGAAAATGCAACATAGTGTTTTTTGAAGCCTGAAAAGTGGCGAAAAAGCAATTTTTTTGCAAAAAAAAAAAAATCTCAGTGGCACACGTTATTGGAAAAAAATAAATCTCTGCATGATAACGGTTAAGAGTGACGTTACACATATAATTAATTGGATATAGCCCATTGTTGAAAATAGGCACAATAATCATGAAAGCTGATGAGATTCAAACAAGCTTCCTTGTCCACATGGCTTGCTGATCAGGATGATAAAATGAAGATATATTTTCAAAAAATAGGTATTCAATCTTTATTATTATAGTGAGAACATTATTTTAATGACTTTTGACAAGAATCACACAATACAGTTCCGTAAAACAGCAATACAAAAATTTACTTCTGTTCCTAAAAAATTCCCTCTTAATTTACTTCTATCCGTATTAAATTTTGCTTCTGTAGGAGGGAGTTTTATTGAAATGAACGGTTCTGTAGGTGGCTCAGTCAAGATGAAATTCACTTCTATAGGTGGAGGGTCAAAATTAAAAGTGCCTTCTTCCCCCCGTACTTATGTTTTACTGGAATAGCCCTTAATAAAATATTGGGTAGATTGGTTTCAAAATAGCAATCTGACCTTCATTTAGCTGATGAATGCCTGATCTCCAATTTCTTAAAAAGTTTCAAGCCTAGGGTGTTCATAAACTTAAGTTGAATTATGACAATGTTTTCAGGAACTGTATTATATGACAACAACGGTACAGTGATAGTGTATATGAATAAGACTATGCCAGTTCACTTCATGTTTGATGTTCGACTGGGCAAAAACTTGAACAGTTCAATCAACAGATATGCTGTTGAGTGGGGTCCATTGGTTGGTCCTAACCAGTTGTTTGTGGAGAACAGAACAGTCGTACCTATGGTAGGTTCTTGTGTTATGATTAAATTTTGCATCTCCATTCCAAAGCAAGCCCCTTTACATTAAGTCACACTAAAATATAGGATGACTACATAGTATAACTAACTTTTATGTAGGCATGCAGTGGCGAAGCTCATGGCATGTAAGCCAGGGGCCATGGGTTTAATCCTAGGTTTCTTCAGTCTTTCACATATGACTATGAAACAAAGTCCTGTTTCTGTATGTGTTGAGAGAATGTTAAATGCCAAGGCAACTAAACAAACAACCAAAACACTTTGGTTTCTTACAAAAATGGCAAATTAAAGATGCTTTTTTTTTTGCAACTTTTTGGAGATAGCAATCCATCATGTTTAGAAAAACTCCCAGGTAAATTTTGATCTCTTTGTTGGCCAATTCCAGGCACCAATGATTTATGACGATGGAGCCGAACCATTAAAACAGGGTTATGCTAAAGGATATGGATAGACATTAATGTTGTGGACAAGCGACTTTCAGTGTGTCAGCCATTTTATTTATTTCTTGTTATTTCGGTCAATTTCTGACTTCATATACCTCATCCTAGTGCTGGGAACCAATAAAATTAAACAAAAAATATACTGAGTTGCTAGTGCTTTTCTTTCCTTGAACAGTATACTTTTTCAAGCCTTTGGCAGGACACACTGAAAGTTAGCTGTCCACATTGTTGAGAAGATGAATAGCACAAGTTGAAAATTGTTAAACACTCTTCAGTGTGTCTTGCTAAAAGCTTATCTGTCCTTAAAATGATGTTTGGAAAGCCACGAGGAATTACAAAAAAGGCAACATACCTCAAGACACCATGACCAGTATTGTATCATCTGCTGTTGTGCATGTTTATGCCCTTGTTTTGAGGTTCACCATCAATATTCCATTTTAGCTCACCTGAGCTGAAGAAGGCCCACCAGGTGAGCTTCTAGTATACCCTTGCTGTAGTGTTGTTGTCAAGTTCAGAGGTCTTCTCCTCTGAAACCACTAAACCAATTAAAGCCAAACTTCATGTGGAGCATCCTTAGGAAGGGAGAAAGAAAGTTTATATAAATGGTCTATGTCACATGACCAAGAGGGCCACCATGGCTATAAATGGCACAAACCTTAAAAAATCTTGTTCCCCAGAACTGGAAGGCCTTTGATTTGAAACTTGGCATGAAGCATCAGCACTGTGGTATATCTACACCGGCACTTTGCGTTTCGTCCTTCCACCGGTGTTACAGTAGACAAAATGCAACCTTTCCGAAATTGTTAATCTACGTCTTAAGAAGTCCTTTCTTAAGTATGTTCGTGTTGAGTTTCGACCAACAAGTATCTCTGTTTGCAAAAACATGAATTTTTTCAATTTTTATGCACAAAGACACTTATAAAAAGGAAAACTTCACATGTACAGTTTCGTCAGAAATGTCCGGTTTTTTCATTGGCGGACTTAATTTTACGACAAAACCGTACAGTTTTGACGAAACCGTACAATTTTGTTTTTGATTTTTAAAAAGTTTTAGGGCATTCATCCACTAAAACGTCATGGATTCTGCGACGAATGATGGTTATTCTTGTTCATGATCAACTAAGGTATAACAGAAAGCCCAGGATCGCTCATATTTTTCCAAAATTCTAAAATTTGATATTTTTATGTTGACACCTTTGGAAAGACGAAACCCAAAAGTGCCGGCGTAGATATACTACAGTGATCAGGGAATATGGCTTTGCAAAGTTGGTATAAATCATTACCCTGGGATGACCTTGACCTATTTTACAGCAAGGTCAACATAGGTCTCCCTTGCATCTGAACGGGGAAAATTGTTGAAATGTGATTCGAAGGGCAAAACTTGCAGGAAATGGGCAAATGACCTGAAGATTTAAGTTTCTAAAAAAAAAAGTTGGACCCCAGGGGCAATATACTGTACATGTATATAACCATGATTTTCAAAGATCTTTTTCTCTGAAACCGCTTGGCCAATCAAAGCCAAATTTATATGAAGCATTTATAGAAAGGGGGAACCAATGTGTTCATTAGTCATCTAGTCATCTTGGTCATTTAGAAAGGGGGAACCAATGTGTACATTAGTCATCTAGTCATTTAGAAAGGGGGAACCAATGTGTACATTAGTCATCATTAGTCATCTTGGTCATCTAGGTTAGATGACCAAGATGGCTGTCATGCCCATATATGGTAAAAACCCTTCAAAATCTTCTTCTCCAGAACCGTTGGACCGATTTCTACAAATTTTATGTGTTGGGGACTAGAGTACTACAATGTGCACATAAGTTTTGGGATATGGGCAAATGGACATAATATTTATGAATTTGAGAAAGAAATTGACCTCAGGGGTTATTCTGACCCTGTCCTGGGGCTATATACATGTATATGGACATTGTAGTTTATTAGTATATATATCAGATCTCGGGTGAAAGTTTACAGGACCAGTAGCTGACTCAAGCCATTAGGCTTACAAGGTGAGCATTGAATGAATCCCTCTGGCAGCCAGGCTGTTAAGGACGAATTGATCACCATGGTGCCATAGTACTTGTACGCACCTAAGTCCTGGCTCTGTCCCGACATGGTTGAAAAATCAGCTAGTCCCACAATGAGCACTTAATGCCTGTGATTTTGTAGAACCAGACAGAACTGAGTGTGTTCCTGAAAAGGACAGCTAGAGATTATGGATTAAAGGTAACATATACTCCTCAAAAAATTCTAAGGGCCACTATATTATTTTCCATATATCGCAATGTTAAGGCACCCAAAGTGAACCCTTATTTAATGGACATCGCAAAGGTCCTAGAATAGACGTTCCATTTGCATTATTTTAGGTATTGCCCCGAAGTAACTGACTACAAGACGTTTGAAAAAGAAAACGCCATGCAAAAGCCCATAGAACAGTTTGGGCATTTTTCGAAAATCATGAAATTATGGCATTTTTCTGAAATTCCATAGAATTACAAAAATTCAACTCGAGTTCGATTTTTCCTGAAATGTCGGACTAAAATGCATTGCGGCAAATGTTGATTGTGTAAAATTCGTTTTTGCCAATGATGGTCATGTTTGAGCTAATTTTGAAAAAAGGCAATTTTTTAGCAATTTAAGATTTATTTTTATTTTTTTTTAATTCAGTTTTACGTCCCTTTCAAGATTATTTCAGCTCATATGAGATGGGCCAATCAGTAGGTGGGGCGAAAACGGGAGAACCCCGAGAAAAACCACCTGACACGCCCGCAAGCAGGACTTGGCTTGTCTCACATGTGGCCAGAGCGGGGCTCGAACCCACACCAGTCACAACAGTGAGACTTTAAGATTTACAAAAACGTATCTCTGGACTTTGACATGACATTTCCGGTTTAAAAATTCTTATAGTCAGTAACTTCGATGGCATTATTTAAGATCATGCAAATGACGAATGGAATTGGTCCATGGGGATTAGCATTAAATTTGAGCTGAACTGGGATTGAATTACACGACGGTAGGGTATATGGAAAATAATACATGGCCCTTAGAATTTTTCGAGGAGTATACTTTATTTTCATCATAGTATGTGAAAAGTCAATGGCAAAAGTGACAAAAAGTTGGTTATGTATTAAATAACTTTGACTAAAAACAAGAAAATAAAAGTAATATAATTATAAAATCTGACAGTACTGTAGATATTGTCAAGGAGTTATGTTTATAATTTACAGGAATGTTGATTAAAACAACTGCAAAATAAAATGAAAGAACTTATCATCTAAAGAGTGCATGAAACATTCAATATGAATAACCTACTTAACTTGCTTTCTACAGCTGCAGTACTTGTCCCCTGAAGATGAAGTTCCTGATGCTACTGACTGGGAGGATGTTGAGGTGGTCTCCTTCCAACTACCTGAGTGTGAGTTACATTGTTACCCTAAATGAGGTGTTAAAGTAACTCATGGCTCCCACCATTAGCACTCGACTACCCAGTCGCTCCTGCTCCAACTTGGGTCACCCATCCAGCAACTAACAAAGCGCAATGTTGCTTAGCTTGCAACAATATCCAGACACACCACACATCGCTGTAAAAGCTAGCTCATACATTAAGGCAGGATGTGACTGATATACCTGTGCCACCCGTTGCCACCTTAGTCTAAACAAAGCATTCAAAACTACAGAGAGACATTTTATAATGAGAAATATGTGTAGAAAAATGCATGAGAAATAACCAAATTTTCCAGTTGAAAATGTTTATGCTCAGAATTAAAATTGCATTATATGAGCCGCCTCATCAATCTGCATAGGCGAAAACAAAGATGCAGATCAGCTTCGCGGTAACCGCGAAGCTGATCAGCGCCTTTGTTTTCGCTACACGGATAGTACTATTCCTCGTCTTCTTAAATCCGAAATTTCAAGCTTCTAGCCTGCTTCTGTGACTGTACAGCCTGATTTGTGTCGGACCTGTTCAAAAACCACATTGTTGGTTTTCCCATGAGGCGGCTCATATGTTGCAGGCATGAAATGACAATTAATAATTTCTTACTTGTTTTTCAGATGAAGAAGAGGTCCAGGAAGAGCCAAACCCACATGGTAAGACAACATACTGATTTCTTAAATACAAGGGCATATTTGTAAGAAAAAATTCTCACGGGTTTCTGCCAGGTCTGATAAAACTGGAACACCAAACATCAGAAGAATTTACTAAAGTAGATCACTATTTGATAGCAAAAAAGTGAGTGTATAGGCCTGCACTGCATTAAATGAGCCGCAATGTATGAAAACTGGATTTTCACCTATGCGAAAACAAAGGTGCAGTTACTGTGAATAGTCCTGCAGAGTTATGGGGTATTTTGTCGGAACCCGGAAATAGGGTTCAAACTTTTTTTCTTGACTGACTTGTAGCCAAGACCTTGCCCTTCAAGAATCTGAGTGATGTCACCTTGTCATCATTGAGCATTGTGAGATATTCAAGATGGCGTCAAGAAGGAGCTCCAAATATATGTTATCACTTGTTTTGCTATGTCTAAGACTTGAATACTTGTTTCATTTTGCCACATTTGGCTCTTAAACCATATCTTTGAAGTAGCCTGATAAATCACATACGTAAAATATTTTTTAAAAAATAAGCATGACGTCCAAGATGGCCGCCAAATAGAATTTTTGCACAGAATAGAATGTAATGCGCAGAACTTGAGCATTTTGTCTTCATTTTATCCTGTAAATTAATCTTATATTGTAGTGTCATGTACAGATGTGACTTAAGACCATTATTAGTACATTCTGAACCTAGGATGGCATCACAGATGGCAGTTTCTGTATGACAACAGCCTTATGAGCTTGGCTGGCATACGTATTTACTATCTGTTTAAGGTATTTCTAGACCGTATCAAAAGCAGGATCCACAGTTATAAGTTTCTGTGATGTTATGATTAAGGTATCGACATGTATGTCAGGGGTCTTGGGTTCAAGCCTTGGCTTTTCCAGTCCTTTGAATGAGACTTTAAACTAAGGTCTCGGCTCCACATGATCTTATTTGTTGATTGAGGTATATAACAAAAATCAACCAGAACAAACAGAAAGACGAATATTTCCCTATTGACGTGGTATTCATACTTCTTGAATATACATATATCTTCAAGCTATATTCAACATAGTGAGGCTAAAATAACAAGTTACAAAATTGATAGCCAATATGTTCAACTTTTATAAAACCAAGGTTTAGCCTAGCATATTGCAAATGTATATTGGTTATCGGTTTTGTGGAAAAGAGTTCCATGTTTCATTGTTGATGTTAGCCATATCTCGATACTGTCTGATCATTCTTACAGATATTGCTACTCTTGGTGGTAATATGCCTTTAGCGTGGGAATTTTATCTGCTGTTTACCACTTTCACAACAAACCATATATCTGACGTAGATGTTTCTACGTTGCTGCCATAACATCACCCAAAGCGGTCGTTTCCTTGATATTATCTGGTAAAGGCTAACTCCTCAGTTAACCAAGCATGTAAGGTATGAAACCCTTCGAAAGTGTTTACATACTGACCCCTTTCCTATGCACCAACAACAAAAGGTAACTGTATCACCTCCTGGCAGAAACAGCATGGACTGCAAGAAGGAAGTCTACTACGGTCAGACGTTTTGCCATCCAACCCAACATATTTCCAGTCCCTCCCTCCTCTAAAGCGGCTGCATTTCAGTTTACATTGACCTTTGAAATTTTATCTTGAGCAATGCAAAGACGTCCGTGTATGACGCTTATACATTTTTCTTTCTGCTAGCAATGACTTAAATAATACGTATTAGTTCTTGCTATTGTTACACAAGGTGTAGGTCTGAACCTGATCAGTGAGTGTGCTTTTCACCAGTTTTGACCTTATCTACTACATGTAAGCATCCTTTCTTGAAAGTTACTATGTATGCATATAGCCCAATACCCAGCATTGTATAGCTTTATTGAATGATAGAGTAAAGTATATTTCACTAAAAATGGATGCGGTCATCTCTTATCATTGAATGACGT
Source organism: Rugalucina vietnamica (assembly GCA_964017185.1). Classification (NCBI taxonomy): domain Eukaryota; kingdom Metazoa; phylum Mollusca; class Bivalvia; order Lucinida; family Lucinidae; genus Rugalucina; species Rugalucina vietnamica. Next base: position 67,772,639 of record OZ024872.1, read on the forward strand.
TTGATGACGTTAAATTCAATTTGCTAATCAGTCTCACATGGTGCAAGGCTATTCAGGTCATTTTGTAGAATCTGGCAATCCATGAGTGAATTAATATTCCTATACAAAACACAATCGTCAGCAAAAAGGTGAACAGTTTGCCTGATATTGTCCGGAAGATCATGAATGAAAATCAAGAATGACCGCATATATAGTAGTTGTCCTTAATACATATTAATTTAGATTTAGAACCGGCTGTTGCCCCTGCATCATCAGTAGTCATTAGCTGGCAGAAACCAAGAAAACCAGTCCTTATAGAGAACCTCACGATAGGCTGTTGAACACATGTGCTGACTGTTTCTGCATGTTAAGAAATTAATAAGATTGTGTCCAAATGTTAAAATTGTGGATCTAGCTAGCTTTTGTAAAAGCTAATACTTGTGTCCTGTTATAGTACGATTATGGCGGCCATATTGGTTCTTTCTTATTATGTGAGAATGAATACTAAATAATGCTGTTCACAAGCATTATATATTATGAGCATTTCAGATACATGACATTCGGTATATGCAGCACATGAATGGTATGTTAATCAATGAACATGATCTTTTAAATTATAATTATGGTGACAATCTTGGTCGTCATCTTTCTTCGTTTATATGATGTGGGGTCATAACTAAAACCAAAGATCTTCACTATTATGTGAACAACAAGAAATGGGCATTTCATACACAAGGCACTGTTAAAATGCAGCAATTGAGTGTCTTTTTAATAAGAGAATACCTCTTATATTATGATTATGGCATCCATCTTGGCCACCATCTTGAATTATTATTACTACACATGTATTATGTGGGTGTCAAACATTAGAACAATCTTTATTATGATGCTTACAACATAAAATGAGAATTAAATACAAAGCAACGGGTAAATTCAACTCTGGGGTTCTACATCCTTGCTTATGGTGACCGTCTCGGACGCCATCATGCTTTTTCCAAAACGCTTAATGATGCCAGGGTGGCATCATGCAGTTTCTGAACAAGCATGGCCTAGTGAATTGGAAGCCACAACAAAATTTCATGCGGCGCTATCCTCCAGATTATGCTGATAGCAACTGGACTATGACTGAGAAATCAACTTCAGTAACATCTTTGCGACAAATTCGAAGTTGACAACCATCTTTGACGCCATCTTGTATTCCGAAAATATAAAGAAAACAACTTCTATTCGAAATCACCTACTATTACTATTTTCAGTCTCCTGCTATACAGATAAGTGTAATATTTTCAGTATTTAAAGTGAACCAAATTGAGATAACACTGATTACTGTCATTTAATTTTGCATTCTGGCAGCCATCTTGGAAGCATTTTTGATATACTTGACCATGCTAGCAGGAAATGGTCTTTGACATTCAATTTATAGAATTATGTCAACTATTTGTAAATATGCCCTGAGTGCAAATAGAAGCTTTATTATGACCATTCCATATATTGAGACGCCATCTTGGACGCCATCTTGTTTTTCTCAAAATGCTCAATGATGACAAGGGGACATCAGTCAGATTCTTTAATGGTAACATCTAAGCAACAGGAATCAGCCAAGAAAAAAAGTTTGCACCACATTTCCGGGTCAAGCTGGATATCTGCAGGACTAGAAGCTGATCACCGCCTTTCTTTTAGCTACATGGAGAATACAATTACTCTACTTTCTAAAGCAAAAATTTCAAGCTTTTAGCCATCTTCTGTGACAGTACAGGCCGGTTTGTGTCAGTCCTGGTCAGAAAGCCTGAAGACCTGTTTTCTCACGTCATGGCTCAAATAATAATTTAAATTTACATAAACATTGTAACTTTTAGCTTCAGATTCCGTCAACTTGGTTCCTGTGTACATACTGGTACCCATCATAACCCTACTGATCCTGATCATCATATTCCTGCGTCTCGGCATTAGACGTCAACACTTCAAGAACCTGGAGCACAGACTTATTCAGATAGAGGGTGAAGAGGTTTACGGAGAAATAGAACATTATTATACCATGAGAACACAGGAGTAAGTCTTTTGTAGTCAACGTCTATAGAACTTATTTTTTAGTTGTAAAAAGAACCGATCAATGAAAGTTTTCTAGAAGAAAAGGTGAATTTGACATAAAAATGCTCTAGTGACAGCTTGCAGATTTGTGCTCTTGGCACTTTCATGCCTACCCTAAAGAACAATGTAAATTTATAAACTTGCAAACAGTAAGTGAAGTATATCTGACAAGCATTGCAAAGCATATGCACATGACCCTTATGGGTTACCATAGCAACATTCATATCCACCATGGAATAGAGGAAAGCAAAGAAACACAGGTTTTTCGTGATGCATCTCAAATTGAAAAATATTTTTCTACATTCTAGATCCAGCCAAGAAGACCTACCCCCTACTGTAGTACCTGACCCCTGGGAGCTGCCCCACACCTGTCTTAGGATAGGACGTACCCTGGGCAGTGGGGCATTTGGTCAGGTGGTGAGGGGCAGGATCAGTAGGAGCCTACTGATGCATCGCGGGATCAATCTTCACGGAGCAGACGGCAAGAGTGGACTGTTTGTTACTGTGGCTGTGAAGATGTTACAAGGTAAAGCGTTATCTGCCGTTATAATGTTGCAATGTTGTTTGGTAATAAATATTCTGTTGGGTGACCACCAATTGTTTTATGCAGTGGAATAGTGTTATATGTTCTTTAATCTCAGATGAGGCCATTGTTAAATGCTGTCTTTACTTATTTTTATCAGCTATACTAGTTTTAAAGGTTCAATGTTTGGCAAGCTTTGTTGCTCTCAAATTTCATATTTTATTAAATAGAACCATTGTATAGATCTATGTTTTATTTGGCCTTAATCTGTCTTACACAGAAGACACAGAAGACCGCTACCGAGAAGACTTTCTAAAAGAGATTCAAATGATGAAGGATATTGGTTACCATAGAAACCTAGTGAGCATTCTGGGATGTTGTACCCTGAGGGAACCGTACTGTCTCATTGTAGAACATGTGCCGTATGGCGACCTACTGACGTGCCTTAGAAAGATCAGGCACAAAATTCAAGAGGTAATGCTGCAATGTTTGCATGGACTTATTACACCTGGGCCTCTATATAACACACTTCTTTATGAAACGGGTATAACACTGATCACTGTTGGACCCCAATTAGTCATTTTAGACTATTTTTGCTATTATGTCTATACATTTTACTCTCGTTAGAACACCGATTGGATATCTAACATGGATATTGGATAGATCTTTGGACCCCAACAATAGCACTGTGTATAGCCGTACAGTGAGCCAAAACGGAAGTGACACCAACTGTACGCAAATAATCACTAGTTCCTAGCGATAAACAAAGACGCTCACGTTTTTAATATCGAGGTAAGTTCACTTTCACGCGACACTTTTAAAAGCGGTTTTCGGTTTTGAATAGCGAACTAAGCATAATTTTCATACATGATTTTCAAAACACCCGAACACGATGTATCTGTCTGCAAATCAACATATAATGCACGAAATCACTAAGATTTATTATTTTTCGCCCGTAAGCACGACAGATTTTCCTCTAGAAAGGTATGTTCTGATATACAATTTGGAAAGTTTTGCTGCTAGAACAGACAGATAATCTATTATCACAAAAACCCTTTACTCGATTTTGGCACAGAAACTCTAACATGTAAATAATTGGCTTTTGAAAACAGCCGCCCTGTTGCCAACAACTGTACGAGTAGTTACTTTAACACATTTCGTGTCTGTACGAATAGGTCTGAAAAAATATACATGTTTAACCATCTCCTACACTGATTCTAAGATGCTGCCTGACACCCTATCTTTTGCTGCACTTGTGTTGAAGGGCAATCTCTCGCCTGCTGTATGTGTTGGGGTCCACTATGAGCTATGAAGCATATTGAATGAGTCTTGTTTGGGCGCAATTACAATGGGACTCTATGGGAACTATAATTATAGGTCTCTGTCCATGTAAGAAATTAAATTTGGTGACCTCAAATGCATATAAAATAAATATTTTCCAGAATATATTGCCATGGCAACTTGGTATCTTCAATGTACTTATAGTCCAACCGTTCGTTTTGCATTCTAGCAAGCATCGGTCAAATGCCGCTTGTCAGTAGACTGTAGACCTAGGGCGCTACCTGGCGGTGACAATGTTAACTTTATTTTTGTTTGAATTGATGGCTTGCGTCCCAGTGAACAGCTATGGTCATGTCGGGACGTGGCCTCAATTTTCTACACAGTTGAACTTCTTAATTGGGTTACCATGACGTCAAATCGATGTTGTGAAGATTGTGGATGGAAGCTTGCTCCAATGTTAAGCCGGGCTCTCAACTGTATGTTTATAATTTTTAATTCGACGAAGTCGTATAATATCATTTTGTGACCTAGATTTTAATTTGTATGGAAGCAACTGCTCGTCATGGAAAGATCATTGATCTATACACACATTATTTTCTGGTGTAAATTATTTTTTGTTTTTAGCTCACCTGAGCCGAAGGCTCACAGGTGAGCTTATAGTATACCCATGCTCCGTCGTCCGTCGTCGTCCGTCGTCGTCCGTCGTCCGTCGTCCGTCGTTCACAATTTCAAAGATCTTCTCCTCTGAAACCACAAGGCCAATCGAAGCCAAACTTCACGTGGAGCATCCTTAGGAAGGGGGAACGAAAGTTTGTATAAATGGTCCAGGTCACATGACCAAGATGGCGGCCATGGCTATAAATAGCAAAAACCTTTAAAAATCTTCTCCTCCAGAACCAGAAGGCCTATGATTTTGAAACTTGGCATGAAGCATCAGGCAATAGAGCTCTACAAAGTTTGTATAAATCATGACCCTGGGATGACCTTGACCTTTTTATGGCAAGGTCAACTTAGGCTGCCCATGCATTTGAATTGGAAAAAATAGGAAAATGTCATATAATAGCAAAAAACTTGCTAGGAATGAGCAAATGGACAGTTGATTTATGTTTATGAAAATATTTTTGGCCCAGAGGGGTGTCTGCCCCTGTCCCGGGGCTATATACATGTGTATGACCATAATATTCAAACATTTTCTTCTCTGAAACCGCTTGGCCAATTAAAGCCAAACTTTATGTGGAGCATCATTAGGAAGAGTGAATGATAGCTTGTATAAATGGTCAAGATCACATGACCAAGATGGCCGCCATGGCTATAAATAGCAAAAACCTTAAAAAATCTTCTTCTCCAGAACTAGTAGGCCTATGATTTTAAAACTTGGCATGAAGCATCAGGCAATGGAGCTCTACAAAGTTTGTATAAATCATGACCCTGGGATGACCTTGACCTTTTTTTAGCAAGATCAACTTAGGCCGTCCATGAATTTGAATGGGAAAAAAATAGGAAAAAATCATATATTGGTAAAAAACTTGCTCGGAATGAGCAAATGGACAGATGATTTGTGTTTATGAAAATATTTTGGGCCACAAGGGTTGTCTGCCCCTGCCCTGGGGCTATATACATGAGTATGACCATAATATTCAAACATCTTCTCCTCTGAAACCGTTTGGCCAATTAAAGCCAAACTTTATGTGGAGCATCAATAGGAAGAGAGAATGATAATTTGTATAAATGGTTAAGGTCACATGACCAAGATGGCCGCCATGACTATAAATAGCAAAAACCTTAAAACATCTTCTTCTCCAGAAGTAGCAGGCGTATGATTTTGAAACTTGGCATGAAGCATCAGGCAATGGAGCTCTACAAAGTTTGTATAAATCATGACCCTGGGATGACCTTGACCTTTTTTATGGCAAGGTCAACTTAGGCTGCCCATGAAAAAATAGTAAAATGTCATATATTGTCAAAAAACTTGCTAGGAATGAGCAAATGGACAGATGATTTATGTAAATGAAAATATTTTGGGCCCAGACAGTTGTCTGCCCCTGCCCCGGGGCTATATACATGTGTATGACCATAATATTCAAACATCTTCTTCTCTGAAACCGCTTGGCCAATTAAAGCCAAACTTTATGTGGAGCATCAATAGGAAGAGTGGATGTAAGTTTGTATAAATGGTCAAGGTCACATGACCAAGATGGCCACCATGTCTATAAATAGCAAAAACCTTTAAAAATGTTTAAAAAATTTCTTTTTCAGAACCAGAAGGCCTATGATTTTAAAACTTGGCATGAAGCATCAGGCAATGGAGCTCTACAAAGTTTGTATAAATCATGACCCTGTGATGACCTTGAACTATGTAATGGCAAGGTCATGTTAGGTTTCCCATTCATTTGAATGGGGGAAAATATGAAAATGTAATTTAATGTCCGAAAACTTGCTAGGAATGAGCAAACGGACAGAAGATTTATGCTTCTGAAAATATTATGGGCCCAAGGGGTTGTCTGCTTCTGCCCTGAGGCTGTATACATGTATATGACCATAATATTCAAATTATTTCTTCTCCGAAACCTCTTGGCTAATCAAAGCCAACTGTGCAGAGGATCCTTAGGAAGGGTGAACGAAAGTTTGGATAAATGGTCTAGGTCATATGACCAAGATGGCCGCCATGGCTATATATAGCAAAACCTTTAAAAATCTTCTTAGTCCCAGGGGGTTATCTGCCCCTGTCTCAGGGCTTTTATAAATGTAATTGATAGAAATAGTCAGGCATCCTCTTGTCGAAAATTGCTTGGCCAATCAAAGCCAAACTGCATGTGGAGCCTCCTTAGAAAGTGGGACCTAAAACTATGTAAATTGTCCAGGTCACTTGACCAAGATGTCCGACATGCTCAATTGTGCAGACAGATTTTAATGCAGTATTCTTGATACTGTTCCTGGTGTGGAACTGATTATCAATCAAGAGCCGTTGAAAATTTGATTAGTCAAAAATGAATTTCATTTGGAAGCAAAAAAAATTGTTAAATTTTCCAGGTCACATGAAGAGTCTGTGGGTTTTTGCAGCTGATTTGTGCATCCACTTGGTAGCTTTTGATGCATAACACAGTGCTTTTTTGGTGTAGATGCTTAGATTTAAATGATTTCTTTTATATTTTCAGACCTGAAAAATTCACAGAGTAAGGGGACAGACTGGAGGACAGGTAAGTATGAATCATAGACAAGTCCCATCAGCGAGTGGGCACAAAGTCCGGAAAGGAGGCCGGCATTAAGTCCCATCAGTGAGTGGGCACAAAGTGTGGAAAAGAAGCCAGCATTAAGCCCCATCAGCGAGTGGGCAACAAGTTCCATCAGTGAGTGGGCACCAAGTCTCATCAGCGAGTGGGCAACAAGTCCGGAAAGGAAGCCGGCATAAAGACTTTAAAGAATACATGCAAATGACAGTCCGGAAATGATGCCGGCATGAAGTCCTGAAATAATACAGGCACTAATTCAAGAAATGATGACACTGTGAATTACAGTACAATTATTAACTAGAAAATGCTTCTGTGTATAGTCATGAAACAAATCTGCCTAATACTTCGAACACAAAAATCTCAGATAACCATTCTTCAGATTATTTAAGTACCATTGTGTTTAGAAGTGTTCATCAAAATGATGCAAACTTTTTCCGAACAGTCTAGAGGTTATAAGTGCACATGCATTGGCATACTCAGTTTGCCTTGATGTAGAATAAAGTTCACTATTAGAAATGGTACTTTATGAGGGTGAGTATAATATACAAATAAAATGCAGATTGAAAATTTATTCATCATATATAATTTTATTGAACTGAGAAAAAGTTCTAGCTGTGTTTAAAGTAGATTTATAAACAAAAACTTCCTTCAGAAAAGATTAAAAATAACATATATTTGAACATTTTGTTTCCTCCATTTTAACTTAATTTGATTCTCATAGGGGTGGTAGGGGATTGGGTATTGGAGGCATGGAAGAGGTGAATATATTGTTATATGATGATGTAATGGAATAAATGCAAAAATATAAATGTGTTTGTTTTCGTTTAAATCCTCCCCCCCCCCCTCTGCCCACCCCTCACCCTGCCAAAACTAAAATTAAGTTTGTTTCCCCCATATGTGATTAACCCTAAAAAGTTACTCCTACTCAGAAGAATTGGGTCCATTTTTTTTCACAAGGAAAATATATATTTTATTTATTTATTTATTTTGTTTGCTTAACATCCCAGTCAACACATTTTCAGTCATGTCGGGATGGAACCAATGCTTCCCATGCTTAACCAGTACTGTTGGGAGTTAATGTTAGTTAATGTGTCTTGCTAAATGGTGTCTTCTTTTATATTTTCAGATTGAGTAAAGATGCCTAAGAGGAAAGGGTGGAAAAAGTCAAAGAGCAAGAGGACAGACTGGAGGACAGGTAAGTATGAATCATCGACAAGTCCCATCAGCGAGTGGGCACAAAGTCCGGAAAGGAGGCCGGCATTAAGTCCCATCAGCGAGTGGGCACAAAGTCCGGAAAGGAGGCCGGCATTTAGTCCCATCAGCGAGTGGGCACAAAGTCCGGAATGGAAGCCGGCATTAAGACCTGAAAAGATGCAGGCACTAAGTCCGGAAAAGATGCCGGTGTTTATACATGAAAAGAAACAGGCATATAATCAAAAACAGTCAGTATACAACACTGAATTAGAAGGTGAAAATATACAAAATAAACAGACTGAGTTTCAGCATAATGATTTGTTAGAGGATGCTTTATTGACAAGTCTTGATTCAGAACAAAAAAGGGCTAACAAAGACAATCAGGCAAATACAAATGAGTTTCAACAGTTAGTTATTGATCTCAGCAAGCTCATAGAAAATGTTAAATCAAATGTACAGACAGATTTTGATGCAGTATTTCTCGATACTTTTCCTGGTGTGGATGCTGATTATCAATCAAGAAACATTGAAAATTTGTCTGAAAGACAGGATATAACGGTTTGTTCACAAAAAACAATGTTCCAACAACATGCATGGCATAAGAAAGACATTACAGCACAGCCTCATGTCAACAGAGATTCATCAGAACCGGGATTAGATAATGATGTGGTGTGTTACCAAGCAGTAAAATCATCGGTACAATTGTGGAATGCCTGTGATTTGGTCTTTGGAAGTTTTCACCAGAATGATGTCAGATTTTCTGAGCAATCAAGAGGATATCAATGCACATGTAACGCATTATGTATGCTGTCATACTCTTCATGCCTTGATACCGAAAAAAGCTCTATATTAGACAAGGTGCTTTGTGAGGGAGATGTTCTGTATCAAAGTGTTATAAAAAAATTAAGAGAGGATGGAAAATTTGTTAACCACCTGCTGACTTTAGAAGAAATTCCAGATGACTTTAAGGTAGAGATAGGAAAATTTACATCTGAGAAATTGCCTATTGTAAGTGGTGTGCTTCTTGATACTCAAAATCTTGGTTTGCCAACACTTCACGAAGTATTGCAATCCGTCTTTTTGTATGCAACATCAGGGCTCTTAACTATTGGAGCCATATGCTCTGCTGTATTTAGAAAGAATGACATGTATGTATTTTTTGATTCTCATTCCCATGGAGAAAATGGACTTTCGTCAAATGATGGTACGTCCTGTTTGATAACTTTCACAAGTATCAATGACTTAGTTACATATATGTATGCATTTTATGACAGTTTAAATTTGGATACCAACACCAACTTACAGTTTGACTTCTTACCTATCAAAATTAAAATGACTGAAGAAACACGAAGTTTTAAAGATCAAATGGATAGAAATATGGAAGCTTACTTCAATGATCAAAGGTTGAGACAAGCTCACAAAGCACAATTAAAACGAAGTAGAATTTCAAGCATATCAATTGAAGAATCAAAGGCGGCATTAGGAAAAAAAAGGAAGAAAAATCGCATGGAGTATTATAAACTTTATAGAAGAAAATGTAGACAAATCACAGCATTCAAAGCTAAAGAAAAACAATCAAAGCAGACTGCTAGAGCAAATCCTGTTTTTAAGGCCAAGGAAACTGTGTACCAGTTGGAATCAAAGCAATCAGCAAGAAAAGACCCTGTCTTCAGAACAAAAGAAAAAATATCAAAGCAATATAGGAGAACCAATCCTGTTTTTAAGGCCAAAGAATCTGTGTACCAGTTGGAATCAAAGCAATCAGCAAGAAAGGACCCTGTCTTCAGAACAAAAGAAAAAATATCAAAGCAATATAGGAGAACCAATCCTGTTTTTAAGGCCAAAGAAACTGTGTACCAGTTGGAATCGAAGCAATCAGCTAGAAAAGACCCTGGTTTCAAAACAAAAGAAAGAATAGCAAAGCAATCAGCAAGAAAAGACCCTGTCTTCAGAACAAAAGAAAGAATAGCAAAGCAATCTGTGAGAGCCAATCCTGATTTAAATGCCAAAGAAATTGTGTATCAGTTGGAATCGAAGCGAGCAGCCAGAAAAGACCCTGTATTTAAAGCAAAAGAAAGAGAATCAAAGCAATCTGCAAGGACAAATCAGGCATTCAAAACAAAGGAAAGGAAATCAAAGCAAATAGCAAGGGAAAATCAGGCTTTTAGAGCACGTGAGCGAGTATACCAGAATGCATCTAAAAAGAAGGCAAGGGAAAACCCTTATATTCTTGAATGTGAGAGAATTAAGAAGCAACAAGTAAGGCAGGAAAAAAGAAAAATTGAAGATAATTCAGAGATAAATGTTCCTAGAAAAAGATGTAAGCATGACACAGATACTGTTTCAAAACCTCATCATAAACATTTTGAAAATATTGAAAATGCTATCAAACAATTCCATTCAGATATCTCTATTGGACCTATATATGCTTGTTCATGTTGCCATCAGACATGGTTCAGGAAAAGTGTTTCAATGTTAAAGAACACCCATATTTCAGCAGAAAGTAAAAGACTCCATTGTACAGGTTTGACATCTTTAAGAAATGAAGAATGGATTTGTCATACCTGCTTGAGTGCCCTGAAAGATAGTAAAATTCCAAAGTTATCAGTTGCTAATGGCATGAAATGGCCAGACAAGCCTCCAGAGCTCAATTTACATCAGCTAGAAGAAAGGTTAATAGCCCTGCGTATCCCATTTATGCAGATTAGGGAATTGCCACGTGGTGGTCAATATTCTTTGAAAGGAAATGTTATAAATGTACCTGTTGACATTCAGCCCACTATAAACTGTCTCCCAAGGCCAATGGATGAAAATTTTACAGTTGCCATCCAACTGAAAAAGAAATTGTCATACAAGAAGGTGGATTTCAAAGAAAATGTAAGACCATTAAGAGTTTTGTCTGCATTACACTGGCTTATGAACAATAGCAAACTATATAAAAATTCTGGCATAGTTATTAATGATAGCTGGTTTCAGGAAGTTACTGAAAGTGCTGAGGATACAGTCAGAGAATTTTTGGAAGTGTCAAAAGAGCAATCCACGGGTAGAAGTAGTACAGAAAATGAAAAGCAGGAACAAGATAAAAGTAGTGAAAATGCAATTGAAGAGGCTACTGACTATGAATCTGATCATTACAGTGAGATTGATGTTAATGATCATGTTGGAAATATAGATACATTAGTGGATGATGCTGATATTGACAATAAATATGATAAAGTGTTCACTTTTGCACCAGGTGAAGGACAACATCCATTAAGCTTATATCAAGATCAAGAGGCTGAGTACTTATGCTTTCCAACAATATTTTGTGGCCAGACCCCGCCCAGCAAGGATGAAAGGGTAGTGCCAGTTCATTACAGTGACATTGTAAAGTGGGAATTACGAAGTGTTGACAGGAGAGCTGCACAGTCAGTTCCCAATATATTCTTTAAACATAAAAAGCTACAGATGAAACAAATAAGTGACAAAGTCAACTTAGCCATTAGAAGGTGTAAAAAAAGAGGCCAAAAAATCACAGCAGCTGAAGCTAGAGATTCCAATTATTTGGACAAACTTGTAAATCTTGATGAAGGTTACTATATATTTCGCCAGCTGCGAAATTCTCCAGCCTATTTGGAAATGCGCAAGAAAGACATTTTTGCAATGATTAGACAACTTTCCTTGCCTACTTGGTTTATGTCATTGTCAGCTGCTGATACTAGATGGACAGATCTGTTGAAGATGTTAGCAAAATTGAATGATGGCACTGAATATTCTGAAAAGGAATTAGAAAAGCTAACTTGGCAACAGAAAACAAAGCTTGTCCAGAAAGACCCAGTTACATGTTCAAGGTACTTTGATCATAGGGTACAAGAGTTCCTCAATACTATTCTAAAAAGCAGTTGTGAGCCAGTCGGAAAGGTACGTGACTATTTTTATAGAGTTGAGTTTCAGCAGCGTGGCTCTCCTCATATCCATATGCTTGTTTGGGTAGAAAATGCTCCAACTTTAGAAACAAACTCTGAAGAGGAAATAATTCAGTTTGTTGATCAGTATCTAACATGCAGTAGTGATAATGAGAAGACAGCAGATCTTGTTAAACTTCAAAGTCACAAACATTCTAGAACCTGCAGAAAAAAGGGAAAACCAATATGTCGATTTGGATTTCCATTGCCACCATTGCCAAGAACTATGTTGTTGTACCCTCTTGAGGAGAATGTTGACAAGTACAAAAAGAAGAATACAGAGCTCCAAAAAGTGATGAATGAGTGTAAAGAAAATGAAGATATGACATTTAACGAATTTCTACAAAACATCGCTAAAATGGACTTTGAAGACTACATTTGTTGCATCAGAAGCTCTTTGAAAGCACCGAAGGTTTTCTTAAAACGTAAAACAAAGGAAATGAGGATAAATCCATTTAATGAAAACATACTTCTTGCCTGGAAAGCTAATCTTGACATTCAGATTGTTCTTGAACCATATGGATGTGCTTCATATATAGTTGGTTATATAAGTAAATCACAAAGAGGAATGAGTGCACAACTTGATGCAGCAGCAAAAGAGGCTAGAAGAGGAAACCTTGACCTTAAAAAACAAGTCCGGCATATTGGGAATGTATTTTCAAACTGTGTGGAGGTTAGTGCTCAAGAGGCAGTTTATCTTGATCTGCAAATACCTTTGACAAAGTGCACAAGGGATATTGTTTTCATCAATACATCTATACCTGAAGAAAGAATCTTCCTGCTGAAGCCAAAAGCTGCTCTTGATGAACTTCCTGCTGAATCTACAGATATAGAATCAGAAAATGTCATACAGAGGTATTCTAAAAGACCAAGGCAGCTTGGGAAGTTTTGCCTGGCTGATTATGTTTCAAAGATTGATGTTATTTATCCGAAAGGAAATAAACTACCAGAGAAATTTGATGATACTAATGATGACGACAGTTTCGTCAGTAGCTCTGAAGATGAAGGTCATGAAAGTTTGGATGAAAGTGACACAAAAACTTCAGATTTGCTGTTCAAAGCAAAGAATGGAACAAAATACAAGAAAAGAAAAGTTCCAAGAATAATAAGGTATGTTAAATACAACCAGAAAAAGGATCCAGAAAATTACTTCAGAGAGCAGCTAATGCTTTTTGTACCTTGGCGAAATGAACTAAAAGATTTAATTGGTTGTTTTGGCACATATGAAGCTCATTATAACTCTGTACAGACATCATTGATATCCAAAAGAAATGAATATGAGCATCATGCTGAAGAGCTTGAGCTTGCAAGGCAGATGATGGAAGCTGAGGAAAGGGACTATGATCAAATTGCACCAAATGCAGAGCAAGAAAATAGGGAGGCAGAAGAAGAAGGGTCAGGAGAATCAGAAAAGTTTGTTTGTTTTAACCCAAGTAGAGTTGTAGAGCAGAGACATTATGATATTGGAATAGAACTACAGTCAACTTGCTCAGTACCCCCAGTAGAAACTAACAGCATTTTATTACCAGAAGAAGAATACTTAGGACTACTCAGAAGTCTTAATTTGAGACAAAGAGAATTCTTTAATCATATTGTGCACTGGATTAAGTGTAAAGATGAACCAGTCTACGCTTTCCTAACAGGAGGGGCAGGTGTTGGTAAATCAGTAGTGATTCGAGCACTTTATCAAAGTCTGTTCAGGATTTTGAATTTGAAAGATGGAGAAAATCCAGATGAAAAAAGAATTCTGCTGTGTGCGTACATGGGCTTTGCTGCATTTAATATTAGTGGCCAAACTATTTGCTCTGCATTTCACAGGAAAATGTATCAAAAGGGCACAAATCATCTTTCAGCTGATGAGTTAAATACATTCAGAATTAAGTACCGACATCTGAAAATTATCATTATTGATGAAATATCAATGGTAGGCAACATGACACTAAGCTTTATTGACACTCGCTTACAGCAGCTGATGGGAACAAAAGAAGTTTTTGGTGGTTTAAGTGTTATTGCTGTTGGGGATCTTTTCCAGCTTAAGCCAGTAGGTGATTACTTGATATGTCTTGATTTGAAAAAGGGAGCATCTTCACTGGGAAGGAACTTATGGAAAGAGCTCTTTACGATGTACGAATTGGTTGATATCATGAGACAGAAAGACGATCTAGCATTTGCACAGTTATTAAATCGACTTCGATTGAATGAAATGACAGAGGAAGACAAACAAAAGCTGCAGACCCGTGTTGTTGACCGTGAAACTGGTGACTATCCAAAGGATGCCCTTCATTTGTTTGCTATGAATTGTTATGTAGACAAACACAATGACACTATTTTGAGTCAGTTGCCTGGAGAAAAGTTTGTGATTCCATGCCATGACAGTGTTGTCTCAGCAAACATTCCTGCCAGCAGGCACCAGTCCTTGATTGATAATCTCCCAAAGGACTATGGACAAACAGGCCAGCTAAAGAAATCATTGACTGTAGTTGTTGGAATGATTGTTGTTCATACAGCTAATGTAGATGTAGAAGATGGTTTAACTAATGGTGCTACTGGTGTAGTAAAACACGTTGACTTCAGGTGGATGGAAGGAACTAACCGTCCTAGCATTATTTGGGTATTGTTTGATGACCCTCGGGTTGGTAGAGCAACACGTGAGAAAAACAAGAAATTCTACAATTCAAGCATTCATTCAGACTGGACACCTGTATTTGAAACACAACGAACATTTATAGTGAACTACAAAACATTTCAGAGAAGCCAGTTCCCAGTGACACCAGCTTCAGGTAAAACAGTCTGGAAAGCTGAAGGTGCAACAGTTGACAAGGTAGTTGTTGATTTGTCCCAGATTGTAACAAAGAAAATACCACACGTTCACTATGTTGCATTTAGTAGAGTGAAAAAGCTGGAAGATTTATATATACTGAATATGAATGAAGCTGCTATGGCGCTAGATGATGATGTGACTATAGAGATGCAAAGGCTACGCACAGATGCTGCCTTAGAACTGTGTTATGTTCCTCTGTATAAAATCGGATCAGACAAAACCAAAATTGCATTCAACAATGCTAGATCCTTGCATAAACATTATAAGGATGTCCAATTTGAACCAAATGTGTTGGCAGCAGATATCATTGGATTTGCTGAAACAAGGTTATGTAGTAGGGATGAAAATGTACATTTTGCCCTGAAACGGTTCAGACTTATTAGACTTGATGACACAGTAAAAGAGACAAACAACAGACCATATCATGGACTTGCATTGTATGTAAAGGAGTACTTGCAGATTCAGAAAGTTGTTAAAATGCAATGCAAGTCATTTGAATTCATATTCACTAACACTTTCAGCATTCAACGAAGTTATGTTCAAGTTGTTGTGTTGTACAAATACCCAAAAAGTTCACAGACAGATTTTAGAAAAGATCTTAATTGTCATCTTAGGCCTGTTATTGATCTGAATGCTAAATTAGTCATATTAGGTGACTTCAACATACAGATAGATGGTACCAGTACAGGGTTTGTGGATTTTGTGGAGACATTATTTGGGTGTATGCAGCAAATCAAGCAATGTACAACGGACTCTGGATCAGTACTAGATTTGATATTTTCAAATTCTGAAGGGCTTTGTGATGTCATTGAGGCTTATTGGTCTGATCATAAACTAATATATTGTGCCATAGACAAATAGATATTCAAATGAATGATGCTGAACATGAATGAAGTTATGAAGTACAAAAATCAGAATAAAGATAGCACCCTCAAGTTACATGGCAACTTTACAACTCGGCAAGAACATGGAAATTTAAATGAGCTAAATACATGTATTGTTGTTGACTAGGACTAGCAACTAAAATTGCTTTGTCTCAGTATTACTAAAATCTTCCGAATTGTATGTCATTTCAGAGTAGAATTGAGAATTTTGGTCTTTGTGGAAATCATTAAAAATGTAGGCGTAACCCCACTAGGAATTGAATCAGGTGGTTTAGCTTATTATTGGGGTTGCCACCTTTTTTTTTCTGTTTAATTTTTTTCTCTCTCTCTGTTTAAGTGTAACATTACATCCAATCATATTCATTTCAGTCATTTTTTGGCACTATGGTGAGTTCTTACAATTAGTTCACAGTGGCATACTTAATGTTCTGTATCAGTAATGAATTATTTTTGAATTGAGGCTTAATTACTGCTCTTAAAGGATCTCAGCTTTACTTTTTTACTCCCTGAATAGGGAGTGTGGAGGCTCAGTAGTAGACCTTAGAACTGGAGCGAGAGCCATCTCTTTGAGGTGTCATATATTTGTAGAAGAAGCTGTAATCACCAAAGTATTGGTCTAGTACTTATGAAGTAGTTGTTCTATTTAGGCATAACTGAAAAGATTTTGAGAGAGACATTAAACCTCAACTCTAACCAAAACAAAGAACAAAATAATTCTTTTATCATTATTGTTACATTTAGGCTGTAAAAAGTATCATAAAGTTATGTATTATTAATAGCAAATTTCACTATGGTAAAATGCAGTAACTGTTGTTATAGTGATATATATAATTTGTGTATAAAGAACATGTAAAAATACATGTATTCTCAAACAAGATGTTAGAATTAAAGAGACTGTGACTATAACATATGATTTGAGTAGAATCTCAAATATGCAGTATATTACTTTTTTTTAATAACATTGAAGCAGGCAGTTAGATGCATTGTGAAAATTTCATTGTAATGATATGGTGATAACTGATGTAACAAGTGCTATATAGTTTTATATTTGTTTTATAAATTTTTGGCAAGAGGATATGCTTTTCACTATATATTAATGCAAATTATGCAATGTTTTGTAAAAAGACATTATTGCAATATATTGATAAACAGTTAGTGGGAGTGGTCTTTTTTATTGTAAAGATTCTGTACATTAGTGAATGGTTGTATTGCTTCACAAAAGCATAGTGACTTAGAGTTTGATTCTGTGTTGATAATGTACATAAATACTGGTCAAAAGTATTTATTATTTACAATTATGTATATAGATTTAAACAAAAATGAACATTATGCTGGATTGAATGAATATTAGAAATATACTATCAGTACATATATTTCATTTTGTTTAAACTGTCATACAATCTTAATTTTATTGACAAGTTTATAAACATATTGCCCATTAAAAATGTGTCATTATTTGTCCTATTCTCTATGATGTAGTCTTGTATTGTTAATAGATTGTGTAAAACTATACATTTACAATGATTTTACAAGAAGGTACAAGTAGGCAAAGATCAGGAAAAGGCGCAATCAGAAAAAGATTCCCACTCCAAAAACCGAGGTGGGAAAAAACCAAACTAACAATCAGGTACTTATACCATGAAACAATCGTAAGCCGAATGGGCAGCTATTTTCCCAATAGGTGGCCACTCAGTTACCTTAACTTAACCAAAAATATGAAAACACACATAAGGCGCCAACAGCACAAAAAATTTTTAAACACCAAGACATAAAACAAAAAGAACCACCACAGAAAAAGGTATCTATTTAAGCCACAGAAATTTTACATGCATAAGTCCAGACTTGGAATGTTTTCTAACTGTTAATGTTATAGACACAGTCTCATTACTTCTACATCTACAATAAGATACTAGATTACCCAAGATTATTAAGATTCATGATTAAGTTTCTTCATCTTTTATAATCACCTTTTAAATTGTTGTCATTAGATTATAGTAGCCCTTATCATGTAGTATCTTTGTGTTTTATTTAAAAATAAGTGTCTAAAGTAAATACATTTTGATAGATGAACTATAAGATTCAGTGTACTGTAGTTCAATGAATAAAAAATATTAGAAAGCGACACTAGTTGTGTTTTCACTGAAACTCCTTTTGCAGCAACTAATTTTGCTTACCTGTGTAGTACCGTTAAAATGATGACAGTTGGTTGATTCTGACCTATTGATTACAAAGTTGGGTATGGCAGGACAGAGAAGTAGAAGGCATTAAAGCTATGATCAAGAACTGGCACAATGAGAACAAAGTCTCACAAAATCCCATATGGGAAACAACCAAATTTACAAAAACAGGTACTGGTTAAAGAGAACATAGTATAATAAGCAGAGTTAAATGTAGTAGCTATTTCCTTAAAGGTGGCCAAAATCCATACCAAAACATAGAATAGATAGAACTACTGCTGAACTACTATCTTTGAATGCTCAGCAATATATTTTACTGTTATTGGGCTTTAATTAGTTTTGAGAGGCGCCTAACACTGCGCTCGAAATCAAAGGAGGCACCAAGTGGTAATTAAGGTAAATGGTTTCATCAGATTTGGTCAGTTGATTTCATTTAAGTTTTATATTCCACTCAAGAGCTAAAAGCAAAACCTTCTTTTAAAGCCTTATCAGAAAAACTGGAGAAGCCTGGGATCGAATCCAGGATCCTGAGGAGTAGCTTAACCAACATTCTACAGAGGCTTTGGGTGCACCAGAATGTCCTCCCGGAACAGGCGATAGCTATCTATTAGGGTCTTATATGAGCATTTACAGGACCAATGGTCCTCTGGTATAAATCATGACCTTGGGTTGAAATTGACCTACGAAACTGTTGATTAAAACAGAAAGGTCAAATATTGCGGTGCATTCCTATACCAGAATGGACCGGAATGGACCTGATTGCCGAAATGGACTACTGGAATGGACATTTATATGTGTCATTGAGTACTTTTCATTTGGTTTTCGAGGACAGACTGGCCTAGAATATATACATACAGTGATAAGTTATAGAATTTAACGATAATTAGTTAAATTGTGTTCCTTACGGTCGGGTAGCCTGGGTCAGGTGCCCATATATGGTTATATAGGTCCTCGTCACAGTGCCAGCACATTTTACTCATTTCTACTTCTATATATATCCATATGTTTGCTATAGAACAACCACTGGTGATCTCTATATATTTCAATCAAAGAAACCTATGAACAGTGGCCCTATCCCAGACCCCACCTCTGAGCTTCCCTAACCACCCTGGGAAGTAAATTTTGCTATACTTAGATGAATTTTATCTGATGCAAACTACTCATACGACTACAGAAGTACATTTTATGCAAGTAAATACATTAAAAGCACCCAGAGCCATAGCATAATGTCCATTCCGGTAGTCCATTCCGGTAATTATGTCCATTCCGGTAAATGAACGCACCCTAAATATTGCCAGAAAGATCTGAAAGTTGGTAGAGACAGACAGTCTATAGAGTTAATAATTATGTGAGTATTTAAGGTCAAGTTTACATTTTACGTTAATTGACTAATATTGCCTTAGCCAAAGGTCATTGATCAAAGACAAAATCTCAGGTGAGCGATATCAGGACCATTGGTCCTCTGGTATTTTTTATTACACTCGTATTTTATCTTCATATCTACGCTGAAAGACTCATAATTACAGTCATTTAAAATGGAAGGCACGCGAACAATCCACTGTGTGAACACTTTTGAAAATCTGAATTATGTGACGTAAAAAATCTTCCATATAAAAAAGTATGAATGAGTGACGAAATTATTGTCTGCTGCTAAGTTTGTGATGCGGTTTTATGAATGAAACTGTTGACAAACCCGACCTTGAATTCCACATTATCGACCAATCATGTAGCAGACTATTTATAGGCAATTACACAGTATGCATACAGAAATTTCAAATGTAGATGAATTACATGAAACCAATGAATTGCAATTTGCTTTCCGATTGCATTATCACTTCTTTATGGTCTCCATTCATATGCAAACAAGTAGTGCAGCAAAGAATGCTTTATATATGCATTTGAACTCACAAAAGCATTTAGCAGACGACGTCCGACACTGTATCATCCAGTGAAACCGGTTGTTCCGATATCGGAGGTTGTTCGCTATCGGAGGTAGCATCCGACACTGTATCATCCAATGAAACCGGTTGTTCCGATGTCGGAGGTTTTTTGTTATCGGAGGTAAACAATGACTGACATGGAGAAACAGGATCTGTATTTATTCATTTTAGCTCACCTGAGCCGAAGACTCACAAGTTGTGCTTATATAGGATGGCCATACTCCGCCGTCCGTTCGTCGTCGTCCGTCCGTCCTTTGCCAATCAAAGCCAAACTTTACAGGAAGCCTTTATAGGAAGGGTGAACGAAAACGTATATAAATAATTCAGGTCACATGGCCAAGATAGCTCCCACGTCCATATAAAGTAAACACCCTTCAAAAATCTTTTTCTCCGGAACTGGTTGACTGATTTCAACGAAACTTAGCATGAAGCATCGATGACTCAAGTGCTACAATGCAAATATAAATCATGATCCTGTGATGACCTTGACCTATTTTACGGCAAGGTCAACATAGGTCGCCTATGCATTTTAACGGAAGAAAACTGTTAAAAACTTAAAATGTCATTTAAAGGGAAAATCTTGCAGGAAATCACTGTGTTCTATGTTTTGGAATTGTGTCCGTTTGACTAGGATCTCATGCCACTTTTGAATAGTTGATTTTGTACTAAGCTTTAACGCTTTGAACTATTTTTTTGTTTTACAATTTTTGTACAATTGGCCTATATATGCGGTCATAATTTAGCACCATTCTTAATCATAATTCAGACATTGCAAGTTCAAATATCTTGGGGAAATTTTTATGTTCGATATTGACAACGCCAGTGTCGTTTTCTGGTGGTTGTGTAGTGTGCAGAGGAACTTTTCATCTGTCCTACGCGCTATCGGATTAATATAAGGGCGATTTTGATTTCGGAGGTCAGAATAAACGGCTACTTTATTAAATGTTCGAATACAATGAATTTTGAGAATGTCATTTAATTTAAAAGGTCGTGAATTTACATTTCGTGCGATAATTTGATAAGCACTAGGACATCAGAGAATTTTTTTTTCATTTATTTTTTCGTTTATTTATCAGTAAAACATTAATTTACAGTCGTTGAGTGGTATTGGACAAATGTTTTCGATTTCCCTTGATTTATTAATTAAGACAAATCACCAGCAGTGTGTATAAAATACTTTTCCCTAGAAAAACTAAAAGCACATGCCTTGAAACAAATAGACATTGAATGCTTTAGTCTGGTAGCCTCCCTGGCGCATTCGTTGAGATACTCGATTTGTAAATAATGCGTCGGGCTTTCGATCCCCGGCTTCTCCATTTTTTTTTTTTTTTTTTCAGATAAGACTTTTAACCAAGTTTATGACCTTAACTGTTTATATGGCGTTAAACATGAAAGAAAAAAAAAAAAAAAAAAAAAAAAAAAAAAAAAACGTATCGACAACAACTTAAGTGAAAGGAGTCGCGTCATAGAACCTGTTGAGGGATCGGGACGCAGGTCTCCTACGTGTAGCGCCCATCGGTTTTGAGTTCCTACATGTACTTTTACGTGTGTACGTGTGTTCGGGGTTTTAAGAACAGAGATTTTCTTCTGATTGAGCAAGTTCTTGACCACCGCTTACTTTTAAATTTGCAAAAAGGCTTGATTCAGCCGGTAGACCAAGAGAAAATAAATTACCATGAACGAATTCTCTGCACAAAACTGATACAAAATGTATCGGTTTTGTGAGGCAAAGCTCTTTGTTCACTCGGGCAGCCATATACTTGTGTTTTGCGCCCATTGCCTGACCAAAGGTATAGTTGGATATTTTGGTTCCAAACATCTTTTCCTTATGAAATTAAACAGCATAACCCGTTGCAGTATCCGAATTTCAATTACTTTTCTACATGTATAACAATAAATTATTGTATAATAACTGTTGACAGATAGGCCTATACAGAATAACTCCTTCTGATGTATGTTTCAACATGAACAGTGCTTTTAACTCTCTCTCTCTCTCTCTCTCTCTCTCTCTCTCTCTCTCTCTCTCTCTCTCTCTCTCTCTCTCTCTCTCTCTTTTGGTGATAATACCTTGCCATTGCTATCAATTAAGTTGAAGTGATGGTAGCACTAGCATTATAGCTCTCTCTCTCTCTCGTGTGACGTTCCTGCTACGTTCCCGTGGCGTATCAGTGACGTATAGATCTGTATTCATATGGAATTTCACTTTCGTATGTACGGCGTACCAAGGCGTATGTGCTACGTACGTGTGACGTATGTAAGGCGTATGAAGTGTACGCGTGACGTATCTACGGCGTATGTACTACGTTCCATTCTTATATGTGGTGTATCTGTTCTGTACCATGCTTTTTAATACATATGAGATCAAATGGCTATGTTCACTTAGCTCATGCAATTTGCACATTACATGAACAGTTATAAATTATCAGAGGTTGAAGATACCACCAGAGAAATCTAGATAATCTATGTTAACGCCGACGACAAAACCCGAGGTGTGTGTGTGTGTGGGGGGGGGGGGGGGGGGGGGGGGGGATCTCCAAGCTCCCCATCCTGGTCGTAAGACGACTTGAACAATGGCAGAGGCTACACCAAGCGTAGCCCTGAAAGTACCCTGCACGACACCCCGAACCGTGCATGACTTCAGAAAAACGAAAACATTTAAATAGAAGCATTAAGAGTCTCTTGGAACGCCACAAAATATTCATTATACTCCTAATACGTCACACATACTCCACAGTAGCGAAACGTACGTAGCACATACGCCATTGATACGTGAGATACGCCACACGTACGTCGCTGATACGCCATAGATACGAAACGAGAGTCGAGGATACGCCACACATGCGTCACACATACGTCACACATACGTAACAGATACGAAAGGTACGCTGTACATACGTCACGGTTACATGGCATGTTAACCGCGACGTACGTGTGGCGTATCAGGAGTATGCGCTACGTATCTACGGCGTACCTGCCACGTTGCTTTCGTATGCACCACGTATGTGTGACGTATGTAAGGCGTATCGGACCTGCCATGTACGTGCTACGAATTTTTAAGTGCACACATAAAAAACGTAGCACCTCGGCGTATGAGGAGTATGAGCTACGTATCGAGGAGTATGAGCTGCGTATGCTCATGTATGTACGACGTACGCGTGACGTGCCTTTCGTATCTTGATACGCCATAGATACGTGAGTCGATACACGATAGTGTGACATGGTTTAAAATCGCTCTCTTGGGGATAATACCTTGTCATTGCTATCGATTAAGTTGAAGCGATGGTTTTGGATATATACAAACATAAAATAGTCAACTATTTCACTACCGAGAATCACGTGGTATTGTCTACATACAAACCGATAAATGGTCGGTGACAACCATTGTAATTGAGGCCGATGTTGAGTTTAGATTTTCGAGTTTTCTACTATAGCGTTTACTCTATTGACTGATAGATACATGTAGGTGCAGGCAAAGCAGAAATTGAACATTTATGCTGCCACACTGTGACGTTTGGTATGTGGCTATATACGATCCATGTGGGCCCAAAAAGTATATCTATGTAATCTGCATATGAGATAACGGAATATTCAAAACATATTATATATAAATACGCACAAAAATGGGCGAAATCCGCTAAAAATAAAATTCAATGATGACACAAGTCGTACAGTTTTTTCTTGATACTTTTTAACTAGTGATACTGTACGCTTGTCACTAGTCATACAGGCGATCGGAAGGGAGGCGTGCAATTCCTCGGTGAATACCCTGGTGAGTTTAATGACTTGGGGAATACCATGGTGTAGGGCTTCAACACAAATGATTTTCTTATCGTCCATCACTGGTTTGATCAAAATATGTGAACTCAGTTACTCATAATGGACTTCAAAACACAGATTTGACGGGTCATAAAAATGAAAAGTCAGTGATTTGCCACTTAATTTACAAGATACTCTGGAAAGCGTAAATATAATCACAATAAGCAACATATACGCTTATTAAGTTTTAAATTCTCTTTCCAACACCGAAAATCGCGTTTAGATTTGTTTCCTGAATTTTAATTTACATCGATATAAATGATCACTTACCTAAAGAAATCCTAAGGGCACTAATGATGTATTTGCGTACAGTATGTGTCACTTCCGTTTTGGCTCACTGTACGGTTATACACAGTGAATAGTGTTGTGAAGAGGTTGTGGTGTGTTTGGTTTGTTGGCTAGTGACTTCGAAGTTATCACCAATATAGACACACTTAAAGCTATGTCTTAGTCGACACAGATACTACTACCTTGTTACGAAGAACACACAAACATGTCCTTAATTTTTGCGTATTTCATATGTTTGCATTGTGCTAAATTCAGTTACCTGAATGATGATATGGAAAAAAATTATGATCTCAGTCATTGCAAATTGGGTCTTCAATAATTTTATAAATTCCTTAGAATTTGTTAATCAGTTAAATGTGTTGGTTCTTTAAGTATCTTTGTTACACATCTATACATAATGCTAACATCAGTGCTTGCTATGTCTCATTTTCAGCAAGAAGATGAGATTGGTAACTATGTAAACCAAGAAGTGGAATTGTTCAGTCCTCTAGACCTGCTGTCTGTAGCCAGACAAATTGCTCTCGGAATGGTTAGTATTTGAGCCGCCTCGTGGGAAAACCAACAATGTGATTTCCGACCAGGTCCCACATAAACTGACCTGTGCAGTTACAGAAAAGAGCTAGAATCTTGAAATTTCGGATTTAAGTAGGAGAGGAACTGTACTATCCCAGTAGCGAAAACAAAGGCGCTGATCAGCTTCGCAGTTACTGCGAAGCTGATCTGTGCCTTTGTTTTCGCCTAGGCAGATTGTTGGTTTTCCCATGTGGCGGCTCATTTGTGTGTTTGTTTGTACATGTATTGAAGTTTAACATCCTGGTCAACAAGTTTTCAGTCTTGTTAGGATGGATCCACCACTTTCTTGGTATTAGCCAGTACTCTGGAGAGTTTATGTGCCTTGCTCAAGGACATGACACAGTGCCCCAGTGGGGATTGAGCCCAGGACCTCTTGATCTAGAATCTGATGCTCTGCCACTAGGGCCATCACACTTCCTAAGGTTAGTGTATATCTGAGATTTGAACTAATAGAGTTTTATTGTATTACACTTTGATCAAAGGTAAGTCTTAATGTATTGACTAGTCAAGATAAGTAAAGAGTTTTTTCCCTTTGACTATAGGTACAGGTCTGACAATTTCTAGTGGCACATAACAATCCATTGTACCGATACCATTAAAGACATACTGGGGTATAGGTAAAACTGTAAATAAACTAAGAATTGTTTGAGACAGAATATCCCACCTAGCCTATGATATGATATTTTTTAAGAAGCTGAAAACAAATGATGTGGTTAGCTTAGACTGAAAAAAATATTGTATGATAAATGTGAAAACATTAAGATAGATGGATTTTTCTTACTCCACTTTGCTTGCACTTACAAATTCTATGAGCTTAATATCAAAGTACATGTAGTACTAGATTACATACCAAGGCAGCAGTGACTTCATCGTGATCCTTCAATATGACTGAAAAATTGTTGACTGAGACGTTAAGCAGCAAAACAAAACAGAGCATATTAAAAGCTAAGTAATGCTGTTCTCTGTGGCTGTACATTTGTTCCTCTAGAAGTTAGTTGCAGAATCTTTATTCAGCCATTCAAAACTTCATGTGAACTGGACTGGCGCAGTTGGTAGAGCAACAGACTGTGTGGAGGGGTCTCCAGTCCGATCCTCATGGAGGGCGTCTTCGGTTGTGGCCTTGAGGAAGTCATTTCCACAGCTCAATATATAAATATGTACTATATGTTCTTAGTTAGTCGTAATTAAAAATGTTGATATACATGTGAGCAACTTTAAAATAAGGTTATTATTATTTATTTATTATTAGCTCACCTGAGCCGTCAGGCTCACAAGGTGAGCTTATAGTATACCCATGCTCCGTCGTCCGTCCGTCCGTCCGTCGTCCGTCCGTCGTCCGTCCGTCCGTCCGTCGTCCACCATTTTCAAAGATCTTCTTCTCTGAAACAGCTTGGCCAATCAAAGCCAAATTTTACATGAAGCATCTATGGGAAGGGGGAACCAATGTGTATATAAATAATCCAGGTCACATGACCAAGATGGCCGCCATGCCCATATATGGTAAAAACCCTTCAAAAATCTTCTTCTCCGGAACCACTGGACCGATTTCAACCAAACTTGGCATGAAGCATCGATGACTCAAGTACTACAATGTGTATATAAATCATGACCTTGCGGTGACCTTGACCTACTTTACGGCAAGGTCAACATAGGTCGCCTTTGCATTTGAATGGGAAAAATTGTTCAATTGTCATTTAAAGGAAAAATCTTGCAGAAAATGAGCAGTAGGACTGAATATTAATGATTCTGAAAAAAATTGGGCACCAGGGGCTCATCCGCCCCCACCCCGGGGCAATATACATGTATATTATCATAATATTCAAACATCTTCTTCTCTGAAACCGCTTGGCCAATCAAAGCCAAATTTTACATGAAGCATCTACGGGAAGGGGGAACCAATGTGTATATAAATAATCCAGGTCACATGACCAAGATGGCCGCCATGCCCATATATGGTAAAAACCCTTCAAAAATCTTCTTCTCCGGAACCACTGGACCGATTTCAACCAAACTTGGCATGAAGCATCGATGACTCAAGTACTACAATGTGTATATAAATCATGACCTTGCGGTGACCTTGACCTATTTTACGGCAAGGTCAACATAGGTCGCCTTTGCATTTGAATGGGAAAAATTGTTCAATTGTCATTTAAAGGAAAAATCTTGCAGAAAATGAGCAGTAGGACTGAATATTAATGATTCTGAAAAAAATTGGGCACCAGGGGCTCATCCGCCCCCACCCCGGGGCAATATACATGTATATTATCATAATATTCAAACATCTTCTTCTCTGAAACCGCTTGGCCAATCAAAGCCAAATTTTACATGAAGCATCTACGGGAAGGGGGAACCAATGTGTATATAAATAATCCAGGTCACATGACCAAGATGGCCGCCATGCCCATATATGGTAAAAACCCTTCAAAAACTCTCTTCTCCGGAACCACTGGACCGATTTCAATGAAACTTGGCATGAAGCATCGATGACTTAAGTACTACAACGTATATGTAAATCATGACCTTGTGATAACCTTGACCTGTTTTACGGCAAGGTCAACATAGGTAGCGTATGCATTTTAATGGGTAAAATTTTTAAATTGTCATTTAAAGGAAAAAACTTGCAAAAAATGAGCAGTAGGACTGAATTTTAATGATTTTGAAAAAAAAAAAATTGGGCCCCAGGGCCTCATCTCTCCCCCACATCGGGGCAATATACATGAATATTACCATAATATTCAAACATCTTCCTCTCTGAAACCGCTTGGCCAATCAAAGCCAAATTTTAAAGAATCATCTGTAGGAAAGGGGAAATAGTGTATATGTAAATACTCGAGGTCACATGACCAAGATGGCTGCCATGCCCATATGTGGTAAAAACTATTAAAAATCTTCTCCCCCTGAACTGGTGGACCGATTTGAAGGAAACTTTGAATGAAGCATTGATGACTCAAATACTACAATGTAAATATAAATCATGACCCTATGATGACCTTGACCTATTTTACTGGAAGGTCAACAAAGGTGGCCTATGCGTTTGAAAAGAGATTACTGTTAAAATGTCATTTAAAGGGAAATCCTGCAGGAAATGAGCAGTATGACTGAATATTAATGATTCTGAAAACAATTGGATCCCAGGGGCTCATTTGCCCCTACCCGGGGCAATTTATATGTATATTACCATAATATTCAAACATCAGTTTATGAAATCGCTTGACCAATTAAAGCCAAATTTTACATGAAGCATCCGTAATAGGAAGGAGGAATCAATGTGTATATAGATAATCCAGGTCACATAACCAAGATGGCTGCCTTGCCCATATATGGTAGAAATTCTCAAATGGACTGAAAATTTATTTCAAGGAAAAGATTGACCCGATGGGTTGTCTGCCCTTATCCTGGGGCTATAAACGACCATATTATATCAACATATTTTTGTCTGAAACCGCTTGGCCTATCAAAGCCAAAATCGTATACATGTAGCTTCCTTTGATCTTTATCAACAACATTTTTAAAATCGGTCATGACCACCTGACCCAGATGGCTGTCTTATGCCTTAAAAATCTCCAGTATCCGAAGTCCTATTATCTTGAAACTTGACATGAAGTATTCATAAAATAGGGAAAATTGTTACAAAGTCATATATTTAAAAAGGTACAAATAGGCAATGATCAGGAAAAGGCGCAATCAGATTTAAAAACCCACCCCAAAAACCGAGGTGGGAAAGGTGGTATCTCGCAACAAATGTTCAAATGGATACAAGATTTATATTTATCAGAGAAATGTTACCCTGTATGCTGCCTGGCCCATTATTGTATTTTAGACATTACATTGTATTTCCATTCTATTTTCAGGTGCTTTCATGCCTAGGAGCAAGAACTGGCTGAAAATAGAAAATAAAAGGGAGGTCAAGAACAGATGAAGTGACAGATAAGTTTTAATAATTTTTTTGTAAAAAGGGGCAATCTGAAATTTAGAAACTAGAAAGATCATACTATTTTAGCTGTTGAAAATGAAGAGGCTTATCAGTCTGTCGAGTAGACTAGAGCAGCTGATCTGCTTCTTTGTTTGCGTTTAAAGTAAATTTAGTGTAGATCTCCTTCAGCACTAGAAAAACTACTATGCTATGAAAACAGCAAAGTGACAGATGAGTCTGAGCAGCTCCACTAACTGGCTACATTTTTTTTTAAACTTTCCTATGATGGTATAATATTTCTAGGTTCTATTTTGAAGATTTATATAGGCTAAATATTTAACGATTCTACACATTACCTTTTCTTTATATTTTCAGTTGATTAATCATGCCTAGACGAAAGGGTTGGAAGTGGTCAGAGACAAAAAGGAAGGAATGGAGAGAGAGATTGAGAGCAGATGGCAGACGAAAAGCAGAGACAGAAAGGGGGAAGCAGTGGACGAAGGTAGATGATGGAGATGGAACAGTTATGGATAGAGAGAGACGAGGAACAGATTGTGACGATGATGTGACATTAAGCCCACCCAACGTGGTGGCAGGAAGCCCACCCAACGTGGTGGCAGGAAGTCCATCCAACGTGGTGGCAGGAAGTCCATTCAACTTGGTGGCACATGACAAAGGCAAACAAATAAATGGCAAAGACAAGCAAATACATGCAAGGACCTGCAAACAAGCAAATATCTGTCAATTCAAACAGGCAATTATTGAGCTCAACTCACTTATAGCAAATATTAGCTCAAATGTACAGACAGATTTTGATACAGTGTTCCTAGATACTTTTCCTCAAGTTTATGCTGACCATCAGTCAATAGTCATTGAAGAATCATGTGAAAAAGATAGTATGATTTCTTGTCCTCAAAATACAATGCTTCAACAACTTGCTCAGCATGATGAAAATGTTAGCACACAGTATCATTTTAACAATGATTCATGCAGTGAACCCTGTTTAGACAATGATATAGTTAGTTATCAAGCAGCAAGATTACCTGAACCATTCTGGAATGCCACTGATTTGGTATTTGGAAGTTTTCATCAAAATGATGTGAGATTTTCAGAGCATTCAAGAGGATATCAGTGTACATGTAATGCGTTATGTATGTTGTCATACGCACTTGGTCATAGTGTAGATAATAGCTCAATGATAGATAAAGTACTTTGTGAAGGGGATTCTCTGTATCAAACTGTAATAAGCAAGTTGAAAACAGATGGAAAGTTCATTAACCAGCTTTTGAGCTTAGAAGAAATCCCAGATGATTTTGAAGTAGATATAGGAAAATTTGCTTTAGAAAAGTTTCAAGTTGAAAGTGGTGTTCTTCTTGATACTGAAGATCATGGCTTACCAACACTTCACTCTACTTTGCAGTCGGCATTTTCCTCTGTATCATGTGGCCTATTAACTGTTGGTGCAATATGTTCTGCAGTTTTTAAACAGAATGGGTTGTATGTCTTTTTTGATTCTCATTCCCATGGGCAAAATGGACTTTCATCAAGTGATGGTGCTTCCTGTTTAATAACTTTCTCAAACCTGGACGACCTAGTTACATATATATATGCCTTTTATGACAGCATGAAACTAGAAACTGATACTAATTTGCAGTTTGACTTCCTGCCAGTCCATATTAAGAAATGTCAAGAAGGACAGACGTACGAAGATCAAATGACAAGTCGTATGGAAGGCTATTTCAAAGATCAGAGATTTCGACAGGCTCTGAAAACACAAAGAAATGGCAGTTGTAGACTCAACTCTGAATCAAAGAAAGAATCTTTACTGAAAAAAAGAAAGCAGCGTAATCGCACTGAATATTATAGAACTTTTAAACAATTGGCTAGAAAAAATTCAGCCTATAAAAGGAAAGAAATGGAATCAAAACAGCGTGCAAGAAAAGATCCTGTTTTTAAGGATACAGAAATGAGGTATCAAATGGAATCAAAACAGTGTGCAAGAAAAGATCCTGTTTTTAAGGATGCAGAAATCAGGTATCAAAAGGAATCAAAACAGTGTGCAAGAAAAGATCCTGTTTTTAAGGATGCAGAAATCAGGTATCAAAAGGAATCAAAACAGCGTGCAAGAAAAGACCCTGTTTTTAAGGATACAGAGATTAGGTGTCAAAAGAAATCAAAGCAGCATGCAAGGAAAAACCCTGCCTTTAAAAGGAAAGAAATGGAATCAAAGCAGCAAGCAAGAAAAGATCCTGTTTTTAAGGATACAGAGATTAGGTATCAAAAGAAATCAAAGCAGCATGCAAGGAAAAACCCTGCCTTTAAAAGGAAAGAAATGGAATCAAAGCAGCAAGCAAGAAAAGATCCTGTTTTTAAGGATACAGAAATTAGGTATCAAAAGGAATCAAAACAGCGTGCAAGAAAAGATCCTGTATTTAAGGATACAGAAATTCGGTATCAAAAGGAATCAAAGCAGCATGCTAGAAAAGATTCTGCTTTTAGAATGAAAGAAGTTGCATATCAGAAGAAATCAAAACAGTCAGCAAGACAAAATCCTGCTTTTCTGGAACGAGAGAAAGTGTACCAGAATGTATCTAAACAAAATGCAAGGAAAAATCCGATTGTTCTGGAATGTGAAAGAATCAAGAAACAACAGATAAGACAAGAGAAGAGAAAATGTAATGACATTTCTAAAATGAATGTTTCGTGCAAAAGATTCAAACATGATACAGAAACCTTGCCTCATAAAACTCACCAGAAGGCATTTAAAACTATTGAAGAAACTATCAAACAGTTTCATTTAGATATATCTATTGGCCCCATATACATTTGTACATGTTGTCATCAAACATGGTTTAGAAAAAGTGTTTCAATGTTAAAGAACACTCATATTCCAGAAGAAAGTAAAAGGCTGTATTGCACAGATTACATGTCTGTAAATAATGAAGAATGGGTTTGTCATACTTGCTTGAGTGCATTACGAGAAAGGAAATGTCCAAAATTATCAGTAGGTAATGGCTTCAAATGGCCAAACAAACCTGTAGAACTAAATTTGCATCAGCTGGAAGAAAGATTAATAGCACTTCGCATTCCATTTATGCAGATTAGGGAACTTCCACGTGGTGGCCAGTACTCCTTAAAAGGAAATGTTATCAATGTGCCTGTTGATATTCAGCCTACTATCAACTGTCTTCCAAGGCCAATGGATGAAAATTTTACAGTTGCTATTCAGTTGAAAAAGAAACTTTCCTATAAAACGGTTGACTTTAAAGAAAATGTTAGACCATTAAGAGTTTTAACTGCTCTACATTGGCTTATGAACAACAGCAAACTGTACAAGAACTCTGGCATAGTAATTGATGATGACTGGTTTCAGGAAGTTACTGAAAGTGCAGAGGAAACAGTCAGAGAGTTTTTAGGAGTTTCAAGAGAACAAACTAATGACAAACATAGCATGGATAATGAAAAGCAGGAACAAATCACAAGTAAAAAGGACACTAATGCACCAGCTGATTATGATTCTGATCATTACAGTGAAATAGATGCTAATGACCATGTTGGCAATAAAGATACATTAGTGGATGATGCAGATATTGACAATAAGTGTGACAAAGTTTACACTTTTGCACCAGGTGAAGGACAACATCCTTTGAGTCTATATAATGATAATGATGCAGAGTATTTGTGCTTCCCATCCATTTTCTGTGGACAAACACCACCTAGCAAGGAAGAGCGAATTGTTCCAGTTCATTATAGTGACATTGTTAAATGGGAATTGAGAAGTGTTGACAGAAGAGCTGCACAGTCAGTTCCAAATATATTTTTTAAACACAAAAAGCTACAGATGAAACAAATTAGTGATAAAGTCAACTTGGCTGTTAGAAGATGTAAAAAGCGAGGTCAAAAAATAACTGCAGCTGAAGCTAGAGATTCAAATTATTTGGACAAACTTGTAAACCTTGATGAAGGCTATTATATCTTTCGCCAACTGAGAAATTCTCCTGCCTATTTAGAAATGCGCAAGAAAGACATTTTTGCAATGATTAGGCAACTTTCTTTACCTACTTGGTTTATGTCATTGTCAGCTGCCGATACTAGATGGACAGATCTATTGAAAATGTTAGCAAAATTGAATGATGGTATTGAATATTCTGAAACAGAATTAGAAAGGCTTACTTGGCAAGAGAAAACAAAGCTAGTTCAGAAAGACCCAGTTACATGTTCAAGGTACTTTGATCATAGGGTTCAAGAGTTCCTCAATACAATTCTAAAAAGCAGTTCTGAACCAATTGGAAAGGTACTTGACTATTTTTATAGAGTTGAGTTTCAGCAACGTGGCTCCCCTCATATTCACATGCTTGTTTGGGTAGAAAATGCTCCAACTCTAGAAACAAAGTCAGAAGAGGAAATAATTGAATTTGTTGATCAATATCTTACCTGCAGTAGTGATAATGAGAAAACAGCAAATCTTGTTAACCTTCAAAGTCACAAACATTCTAGAACCTGCAGAAAAAAAGGGAAACCAATATGTAGGTTTGGATTTCCATTGCCACCATTGCCGAAAACTATGTTGCTGTATCCTCTTGAGGAAAACATTGACAAGTACAAGAAAAAGAATGTAGAGCTCCAAAAATCAATGAATGAGTGTCAAGAAAATGAAGATATACCATTTGATGAGTTTCTAGAAAAAATTGCTAGAATGGACTTCGAAGATTATATTTGCTGCATAAGAAGCTCATTGAAAGCACCAAAGGTTTTCTTAAAGCGAAAAGTGAAGGAAATGAGAATAAATCCATTTAATGAAAACATACTTCTTGCCTGGAAGGCCAATCTTGACATTCAGATTGTTCTTGAGCCATATGGATGTGCTTCATATATAGTTGGTTATATAAGTAAATCACAGAGAGGTATGAGTGCACAACTTGACGCAGCAGCAAAAGAGGCTAGAAGAGGAAATCTTGACCTAAAGAAGCAAGTCAGGCATATTGGGAATGTATTTTCTAACTGTGTTGAAGTCAGTGCTCAAGAAGCTGTTTATCTTGATCTGCAAATTCCTTTGACAAAATGTACCAGGGATATTGTTTTCATCAACACATCTATACCAGAGGAAAGAATCTTTCTGTTGAAGCCAAAAGCTGCTCTTGATGAACTTCCAGCTGAATCCACAGATGTAGAATCTGAAAATGTAATACAGAGGTATTCTAAAAGACCCAGGCAGCTTGGGAAATTATGTTTAGCTGATTATGTCTCTAAGGTTGACATTACTTATCCAAAAGGAAATAAGTTTTCAGAGAAAGTTGATGACACTAATGATGATGACAGTTTTGTCAATACGTCTGGTGATGAAAGTGATGACATCTTTGATGATAACATTCAAAGTTCAGACCTGTTGTTTGAAGCAAAAAATGGAACAAAGTACAAGAAAAGAAAAGTACCAAGAATAATAAGGTATGTAAAATACAACAGAAAAAGAGACCCAGAAAATTACTTTAGAGAGCAGCTCATGCTTTTTGTACCTTGGCGAAATGAACAGAAGGATTTAATAGGTTCTTTTGGAACATATGAAGCTCGGTATAACTCCGTGCAGACATCACTCGTGTCCAAAAAAAATGAGTATGAGCATCATGCTGAAGAGCTTGAGATTGCAACACAAATGATGGAAAATGAGGAAAGGGACTATGATCAAATTGCACCAAATGCAGAGCAAGAAAATAGAGAAACAGAAGAAGAAGGGCCGGCAGAATCAGAAAAGTTTGTTTGCTTTAACCCAAGCAGAGTTGTAGAGCAGAGGCACTATGACATAGGAATAGAATTACAATCAACTTGCTCAGTGCCACCAGTAGAAACAAGTGGTATCTTATTACCAGATGATGAATATTTACAACTACTCAGAAGTCTTAATTTGAGACAAAGAGAATTCTTTAACCATATTGTTCACTGGATAAAATCCAAAGATGAACCAGTCTATGCTTTTTTAACAGGAGGTGCAGGTGTTGGTAAATCAGTTGTCATTCGAGCACTTTATCAAAGTCTGTACAGACTGTGGAATTTGAAAGATGGAGAAAATCCAGATGATAAAAGAATTTTACTGTGTGCTTACATGGGCTTTGCTGCATTCAATATAAGTGGTCAAACCATTTCCTCTGCTTTCCACAAGAAAATGTATCAAAAGGGCACAAATCATCTTTCAGCTGATGAATTAAACACGTTCAGAATTAAGTATAGACATCTGAAACTTGTCATTATTGATGAAATATCAATGGTAGGGAACATGACATTAAATTTTATCAACATTCGCTTACAGCAGCTCATGGGAACAAAAGAAGTTTTTGGTGGTTTAAGTGTTATTGCTGTGGGTGATCTGTACCAGCTAAAGCCAGTAGGTGATTATTTGATAAGTCTTGATTTGAAAGTGGGAGCATCTTCACTGGGACAAAACTTGTGGAAAGAACTCTTCAAAATGTATGAATTGGTTGATATCATGAGGCAGAAAGATGACCTTGCATTTGCACAACTATTAAACCGACTTCGGTTGAATGAAATGACAGAGGAAGACAAACAAAAGCTGCAGGCACGTGTTGTTGACCATGAAACCGGTGACTATCCAAAGGACGCCCTTCATTTATTTGCGGAGAATTCTTATGTAGACCAACACAATGACACTATTTTGAGTCAGTTGCCTGGAGAAAAATTTACAATACCATGCCATGACATTGTTGTCTCATCAAACATTCCTGCTAAAAGGCAACAGTCCCTGATTGATGGGCTTCCAAACGACTATGGGAAAACAGGACAATTGAAGAAGTCATTGACAGTAGTTGTTGGAATGATTGTTGTTCATACAGCTAATGTAGATGTAGAAGACGGTTTAACTAATGGTGCTACGGGTGTTGTGAAACATGTTGACTTCAGGTGGATGGAAGGAACAAATAGACCTAGCATTGTTTGGGTTTTGTTTGATGACCCTCGAGTTGGTAGGGCAACACGTGAAAAAAACAGGAAATTTTACAACTCTAGCATTCATTCAGACTGGACACCTGTATTTGAAACACAACGAACATTTATAGTGAACTACAAAACATTTCAGAGAAGCCAATTTCCGCTGACACCAGCTTCAGGTAAAACAGTCTACAAAGCAGAAGGAGCTACAGTAGACAAGGTAGTTGTTGATTTATCCCAGAAAGATAGAAAGTATAAAATGCCACATATGCACTATGTTGCATTCAGTAGAGTGAAAAAGCTTGAGGACTTATATATATTGAATATGAATGAAAATACTCTGGATGTTGATAATGATGTGAATATAGAGATGGAAAGGCTACGCAGAGAAGCTGCATTAGAGCTCTGTTATGTTCCTCTGTATAAAATTGGTGCTTGCAAAACCAAAATTGCATTCAACAATGCTAGATCCTTGCATAAACATTTTAAGGATGTTGAATTTGAACCAAATGTGTTGGCAGCAGATGTCATTGGATTTGCTGAAACAAGATTATGTAGTAGGGATGAAAACATACATTTTGCCCTCAAACGGTTCAGACTTATTAGGCTTGATGACACAGTAAAAGAGACTCGCAACAGGCCATATCATGGACTTGCATTGTATGTAAAGGAGTACTTGCAGATTCAGAATGTATTGAAAATGCAATGCAAGTCATTTGAGTTCATATTCACTGGCACATTCAGCAATCAACAAGGTTATGTTCAAGTTGTTGTGTTGTACAAATACCCAAAAAGTTCACAGACTGATTTTAGAAAGGATATCCACTGTCATCTTAGGCCGGTTATTGATCTGAATGCTAAGTTAGTCATATTAGGTGACTTCAACACACAGATAGATGGTGCCAGCACAGGGTTTGTGGATTTTATGGAGAAATTATTTGGGTGTATGCAGCATATTAAACAATGTACAACAGACTCTGGATCAGTGCTAGATTTGATATTTTCAAATTCTGAAGGGTTTTGCGATGTGATCGAGGCTTATTGGTCTGATCATAAAATAATATATTGTGCCATAGACAAATAAATAATGGAAAGGTGGTGCAGAACATGAATAAAGTACAGAACAACCAGTGTAACCCCTTTTGAGACAAATAATAATGTTTCTTACGTATAATGGCAACTTCACAACCCCCAAAAGATGAAAAGCTGAATATGTGATGACTAAATATTGTTATTGACTAAGATTAGCTACTAAAGGTGTCTTTAAAACTTTCCAACTGTTGTATCATTACAGAGTAGAGAAACCTTGTCCTTGGTATATGAAAAAGAAAATCAAGAGAAAAACGGCAAAGGCGTAACCCCACTAAGTATTAAATTCGGTGGTTTAGCAAAACTTGGGGTTGCCACCATATTTTTTTTTTTTTTTTCAATTTTTTCTTTTTCTTTTTTTATATATATGTGTGTGTGGGCCTAATTGTATTTTTTTGTAGTTGTAACAATACATGTACATCCATTTATATTCATGTCAGGTATTGTTTCACTATGGGTTCTTACAATTATTTCTCAGTGGAATGTTTGATGTACTGTATCAGCAATAATAATGTCTCCCCCCGACAGGGTCGGGAGACATATTGTTTTTCCCCGTGCGTCTGTCTGTCTGTCTGTCTGTCCGTCACAAATCGTGTCCGCTCTATAACTTGAAAACCGTTAAAGATTTTTCAATGAAACTTGGTACACTTGTAAACCACGACGAGACGATGTGTCATGCACAAGAACCATAACTCTAGCTTGAGTATTTTTGGAGTTATTTCCCTTTGATTATTTTCGATACAATTTCGTGTCCGCTATATAACTTGAAAACCGTTAAAGATTTTTCAATGAAACTTGGTACACTTGTAGACCACAACGAGACGATGTGTCATGCACAAGAACCATAACTCTGGCTTAAGTATTTTTGGAGTTATTTCCCTTTGATTATTTTCGATACAATTTCGTGTCCGCTGTATAACTTGAAAACCGTTTAAGATTTTTCAATAAAACTTGGTACACTTATTGAGCATGATCAGACGATGTGTCATGCACAAGAACCATAACTCTGGCTTGAGTATTTTATGAGTTATTTCCCTTTGATTATTTTCCATACAATTTCGTGTCCGCTTTATGACTTGAAAATCGTAAGAGTTATTTCAATGAAACTTGGTACTTTTATAAAGCACGATGAGATTACGTGTCGTGCTAAAGAACCATAACTCTTGCTTGCATATCTTTGGAGTAATTTCCCTTTGATTATTTTCCATACAATGTCGTGTCCACCCTATAACTTGAAAACCGTAAGAGAAATTTCAGTGAAACTTGGTACACTTATAAAGCATGATGAGACGATGTGTCATGCACAAGAATTATAACTCTTGCTTTCATATCTTTGGAGTTATTTCCCTTTGATTATTTTGCCATACAATTTCATGTCCACTCTATAACTTGAAAACCATAAGAAATAATTCAATGAAACTTGGTACACTTATAAAGCACGATGAGATGATGTGCCATGCTAAAAAACCATAACTCTTGCTTGCATATCTTTGGAGTTACTTCCCTTTGATTATTTTTCATTCAATTTCGTGTCTGCTCTATAACTCAAAAACCATTAGAGATTTTTCAATGAAACATGGTACACTTATAAAGCATGATGCACAAGAATCATTACTCTTGCTTTCATATCTTTGGAGTTATTTCCCTTTGATTATTTTCCAAACACTTTCGTGCCCCCTCTATAACTTGAAAACCGTAAGAGATATTTCAATGAAACTTGGTACACTTATAAAACAGAATGACAGGATATGTGATGCACAAGAACTATAACTCTTGCTTGCATATTTTTGACATGCACGTAGAAAGGGGGGGAGACATCAGCTTTCACATAGAAAACAAATTCTAGTTTATTTTGAATTAGCTCCTTAAATAGTGGGTATGGAGGCCTAGTGGTAGACCATTAAATCTTGAGTGAGAGCCCTCATGCTGTGGTGTTATATCTTTGCAAAAGAAGCTTTAATCACAAAAGTATTAGTCTAGTACTCTTCAAGCAGTTGGTCTTATTTTTGGCATAACTGGAAAGATTTTGTCAGGGATGTTAAAACTCAACTCCAACAAAAAGGACAAAATAATTGTTTTATCATTATAGTTAGGGAGCAATGAGATTCAAAAGTTATGTATTATGAATAACACATTTAAAATATTTGTTAGACTATGGTGAAATACAGTTGTAATGGTGATTATGTATAATTTGTTTGTAATGAAACTGAAAAAAAAAAAACATGTATTCTTAAATAAGATGAAGAATGAAAGAGACTGTGACTATAACATATGATTTTTTAAATAGAATTTGAAATAAAAAGTAAAATGCTTATTTCAGGTAAATTAAAACAAGCAATTACATTGCATTGTTAAGGATTCATTGTATTGATACGGTGATGAATGATGTAACAAGTGCTTTATAATTTTATATAAATGTGTAATAAATGTTTGGCAAGAAGACATGCTTTTCAGTATATCTTGTTACAAGACATTATTGTAATATTGCATAGTGATGAAAAGTGAGTGGGAGTGATATTTCTGATTTTGAAAAATCTGTATACATGTATTGACGGATGGTTGTTAGTTTAGGACATATTCTCATGTTGCTCCACAAAAGTATTGTAACTCAGAGCTTGATTCGATAATGATTATAATGTACATAAGTAATGGTCAAAAGTGTTTTGGTCAAAAGTGTTTATTATTTGAAAATATGTATATAGATTTAAATGAAAATGTAGAACTGGAAAAAGCTAAATTTTGCATACAAGCTAATGCCTAGCAACAAGTTTATGAACAGTAATAATGTGACATTACTTGAGTTATTTTTGATGTTGTGGTCTAGGCCTAGTATAATTCTTAGATTGTGTTAAACTGTACCTTTACAATGATTTTTACAAGGTATCTATTTTAGCCACTGAAATGTTCTTGCATATGTCCAGTTTTGGCATGTTTTCTGACTCTTAATGTTGTAAACACAGTCTCATTACTTCTACATCTACTTTAAGATACTAGATTAACCAAGATTCATAATTGATTAAGTTTCTTCATCTTTTTGATTCACTTTTCATAATGTTGTCATTAAATTAAGTAGCTCTTATTGATGTAATACTTTTGTGTTTTAGTAATAAGGGTCTAAGTTAAATAGATTTTAATGGATGAACTTTAGGAATCAGTGTAGTGCAATTAAATGAATAAAAAATATTAGATAAAAAAAACTAGTTGTTTTCACTGAAACTCCTTTTGCAGCAGCTAATATGGCTTATTTGAATAACACTGTTAAAATGATCACCATTTGTTGATTCTGACCTGTTGATTACAAAGTTGGGTATGGCAGGACAGAGAAGTAGAAGGTATTAAAGCAATGATCAAGAACTGGCACAATGGGAACAAAGTCTAAAAGAATCCCATGTGATAAGCAGAGTCAAATGTAGTGGCTTTTTCTTAAAGGTAACCAAAATCCACACCAAACCATAAACTAGAGAGAACCACAGCAGAACTTCCATCTTTGAATGCTCAGCAATATAATTTTTACTGTGACTAGGCTTTAATTAGTTTAAGAGTTGTCTAACTTTGCACTTAAAATAAAGGGAGGCACCAAGAGTTAATTAAGGTGGTTTCATCAAAGTTGGTCAATTGATTTTATTCATGTTTTATATCCCACTCAACATCTAAGGGCATATGGAGGTAGAACCTCTTTTAAAGTCTAGAAGCCTGGGATCAAACCCAGGATCCTGAGAAACAGCTTAACCAACATTACACAGAGGCTTTGGTTGACCAAATGTCCTCCCAGAACAGTTGATAGCCAGCTATTAGGGTCTTATATGTAAGAACTCAGGTGAGCGTTTACAGGACCAATGGTCCTCTGGTTGTTAAATGTTCGGACATTAAGCCTAATATTAAAGATGGTGTTTGAACCCACTGGGCAAACTCAAACCTAGGCCAACAATTTGAAGATTGCAGTTGGTAACTAGGATAATCACAGTTTTGCATCAGTTAGTCTTTCCTATATTAAACTTGACAATTCGGTATAATAGATTTTAACATGAATTGATACCACTAACTGCCTGCTTTAATCTCAAATTTTATAACTTAACATCTTTCTTTGAAGTGAGGAAATATGAATGTAAAGCATGGAGATATAGGTTCATTTTAGAAAATTTATAATGCATACATAATCCTATTATTCGTTAAATTGATCAAAATAGCTCCTCATTCAGCAACTTGGATTTTTTTCTTTTTTGATGTTAGATATCTGTTGTGTAATTAGCATGTTCTTACATTTGAACTGTGTCATGAGAAAATTAACTATGTGGTTTCCAAACAGGTCCGACACAAACCAAGCACTTAAGATGGCTAGAGGATGGAAATTTTGGATTTAGAAAGTAGAGGAACTGTATTATCTGTGTAGTGAAAAGAAAGGCGCTGATCAGCTTTGCAGTTAGTGCGAAGTTGATCTGTGCCTTTGTTTTCGCATATGCAGACTTTTGGTTTTCTCAAGGTGCAGCTCATTTACCTACAACAGGGCTAAAATTAGTGTTTTGTTAACGAGTTAATGTTTAATTTTTCATAAGGGTTTAACCATTAATCTGTAGTGTATTTAGGAATCGAAAATTGTAATAAATCTAACAGCTTTCATATAATGATTCTGAGAAGAAAGATAATGATATTTGGCTGCATTTCATCAGGAATTTATTTCATTAATTTCATGCTGATGTATGATGAAATGAAATTGTATTGCATTTTACTACTTTAATTAATCAAAGACATTGATAATGAAACTATATTTGTGGATGTATATAACCCAAGAAACAAGTCTTAATAAATGAAACATTTACTGCACACTAGCACAGTGTTTGATGAATAATTGGTATGTACAAAACACTATAACTATAAAACACAGTTTCAGAAATATTAAGTTTTGAAAACTGCTCTGGGCTAACACTGTCTCACGAGAAATTGAACATGTTGTATTGGCTAATTAAAGGGTGGCAGCACATTTGCACACATTTTTAGCTCACCTGAGCCGTCAGGCTCACAAGGTGAGCTTATAGGATGGCCATGATCCGGCGTCCGTCCGTCGTCCGTCCGTCGTCCGTCCGTCGTCCACCATTTTCAAAGATCTTCTTCTCTGAAACCGCTTGGCCAATCAAAGCCAAATTTTACATGAAGCATCTATGGGAAGGGGGAACCAATGTGTATATAAATAATCCAGGTCACATGACCAAGATGGCCGCCATGCCCATATATGGTAAAAACCCTTCAAAAATCTTCTTCTCCGGAACCACTGGACCGATTTCAACCAAACTTGGCATGAAGCATCAATGACTCAAGTACTACAATGTAGATATAAATCATGACCTTGCGGTGACCTTGACCTATTTTACGGCAAGGTCAACATAGGTCGCCTTTGCATTTGAATGGGAAAAATTGTTAAATTGTCATTTAAAGGAAAAATCTTGCAGAAAATGAGCAGTAGGACTGAATATTAATGATTCTGAAAAAAATTGGGCACCAGGGGCTCATCCGCCCCCACCCCGGAGCAATATACATGTATATTATCATAATATTCAAACATCTTCTTCTCTGAAACCGCTTGGCCAATCGAAGCCAAATTTTACATGAAGCATCTATGGGAAGGGGGAACCAATGTGTATATAAATAATCCAGGTCACATGACCAAGATGGCCGCCATGCCCATATATGGTAAAAACCCTTCAAAAATCTTCTTCTCCAGAACCGGTGGACCGATTTCAACCAAACTTGGCATGAAGCATCGATGGCTCAAGCACTACAATGTATATATAATTCATGACCTTTTCATGACCTTGACCTATTTTACGGCAAGGTCAACATAGGTCGCCAATGCATTTGAATGGGGAAAACTTTTAAAATGTAATTTAAAGTGAAAGTCTTGCAGGAAATGAGAAGTAGGACTGAAAATTAATGATTCTGAAAAAAATTGGACCCCAGGGGCTCATGTGCCCCCACCCCGGGGCAATATACATGTATATTTCCATAATATATATTCAAACCTCTTCTCCTCTGAAATCGCTTGGCCAAACAAAGCCAAATTTTATGTGAAGCATCTATAGAATTGAGGAATCAATGTGTATATAAATAATCTAGGTCACATGACAAAGATGGCCGCCATGCCCATATATGGTAAAAACCCATCAAAAATCTTCTTCTCTGAAACCAATAGACTGATTTCAAGGAAACTTGGCGTGAAGCATCGTTGGCTAAAGTACTCCAATGTATATATAAATCATGACCCTGTGATGACCTTGACCAAGTTTATGGCAAGGTCAACATGGGTTGCCTATGCATTTGAATTGGGAAAACTGTTAAAATGTCATTTGAAGGGAAAAGCCAGCAGGAAATTGG
The DNA here is from genome assembly GCA_964017185.1 of Rugalucina vietnamica. Lineage (NCBI taxonomy): Eukaryota > Metazoa > Mollusca > Bivalvia > Lucinida > Lucinidae > Rugalucina > Rugalucina vietnamica. The sequence goes on from OZ024872.1 coordinate 67,815,681, forward strand.
CAAATGGACAGAATATTGAAGATTCTGAAAAAAGAAAATGGCCCAAGGGCTTCTTCTGCCCCTGCACTGGAGTACCATAATATTCAAACATGTTTATTGGTATATGCAGCAGATCTCAGGTGAGCGTTTACAGGACCATTGGTCCTCTGGTTGAAAGAATATGGTTCATTTGTGCAAAACGGTAAACATGATCATTTGTGCACACAATTTCCCCAGGTAAATGTTACATTTGGGCACATCAAATTTTCTCAGGTAAATGGTATGTTTGCGCTTGCAAGAATTTTATAGGCAAGTCAAGCCCTCATTTCCAGTCCAAGCGGTACATCTTGCCTCATCCAAGCGGGCTATAACTCATTTCCAGTCCAATATCAATACAACTTACCTTTTCACAATAACCGTTACTCGCTCTCCCAGAAAAGAAAAAGCAAGACGGCAAATTTGTGTTGATGCACATAAAAAGCTTGCAAAGCCAGATGCAAAACTGCAATACAATGATTCTTGGAGGGAGATTTGATCATGACCACGTAAAAGAAGAGGACATAGCAGTAGAAAAACAACCATTGAGGCAGACTTGTAGCAGCTGGCCAAGGAAGAGATGCAAAAACATGCACACTAATGTAACACTATAACTGTGCGCAAATGATATACATTTCTGCGCTCAAATGAAAACTGTGCGCAAATGAATTTTTTGAAAAATGTGCGCAAATGTACCAATTAAAGAAATGCGTTTGTCAGATAAAAGTGAAATGGAAATGAAAGTGCACTTAAAACTGATAATCTACTTCTAGGAAGTTTGCCATGGAATAGAATAGCTATTATAAGTGACCATCCAGTCATGACCTCAGTGGCCATCATTCCGGACAATTATGTTACCCCTAACCGAAAGGGGGTGGGGACGTACTGTTTTTGGTGCGGATCCTGTTGGCGTCCGCATCCACGTGGCTTCTTTCTGCTGCAATGTGAACGAATTTTGACCAAACTTTCAAAGATACATGAATGAGAAAGTGGGAAAGAGTTGATTAGATTTTGGTGACCTTGACCTAATTTTTAAGGTCACCAGCCCATGAAAAATGAATAAATTAGTTGTTCTGATGCGAAATCTTCTGAACAAATATATGGATTCAATAACAAATATCAGTATTCCCCTGATATTCCCCTCTAAGAAGTTCAATTTCACTCAAAGAGTATTTGTTTGATTGTTAAAGGATAAGTTGTAATGTCTAGTTAAGCTTTCTGTTACATGTTAATCATTGATGTAATTGATATCAAATCCAACAGCTTAACTCCTCTTTATTACTCACTAGGAGGGAAATGAGCAATGGATTCAAAAAATCTGATGTTGGGTACGCTACCAGTCTGATACATACTAGACTGAACAGTCGCAGACGACAGCTACATGCTTGAAATTTTAGATTTAGTAAGTAGAGGGATTGTACTATCTGTTTAGCAAAAACAAAGGTGCAGATCAGCTGTGCGAATACCGCACAGCTGATCTGCGCCTTTGTTTTTGCATTTGTAGAAATCTGGTTTCCTCAAGATATTGCTCAGATCTTTGAGGTGGTTTAAGAGATTTCCTTCTGTTTTGAAGGCAGTGATTGATAACAATTACTTAGGGAGGAATCTTTTCAAGTATATCATGAATGTAGTGTAAAAATATCATGATTTCATGTGTAACATTAATCTTCAGACTGGGTGAAGCCTGGAATCCTTAGCATTCATTGACTACAAATGAGGGATGAAAATACTTTGAAGTAGAAGGATTGGTGGTTGTAGAAGAGCTCAACACATTGGTTTTCTAAACTATCAAACTTGTATGACTTTGCTGTAAATGTTTGGGGAAGAGTTGCTTTACATTTTGTTGTTTCTGATCAAAGGGGCTTTCTCTTTCTTTGAATGCTTAACCTAGCTAGGTTGGGTTATTTTATTATGGAACTCTGTTGGTCTTCCCTACCAGACCTCAGCTTAAAAACATGTCTTCTATCAATATTGCTCATATTAAAACAACTCTAGAATGTTAAAAAGCAATATTTACATTTTTATTGCAATCGCCCTAAATGAAAGTATCTTTCTTGATGTTCTTCATTTCCCAATGAAAAACATTAAGTCACGTGATCTAGAGGCCACGCCTATGGGCGGGGCGACGTCAAAACCCATCCAGTGACGTTGTTTGTTTACTCTTGTTTTTGTGACGTTGGTCGCGTATTGCCATGACGTTAGGCGCGAAAATTTGACGTTTAGGCTGTTCCAAAATTACGTTAAGTCGCATTTCATGTCAAATAACATGAAAATGAACGGTGATATGCGCAATTAAAAATCTGATACTTGATTAATAATATAAAATGTAAATATAAGTATTGAAATTCAGATTTTAGCTTTCACTGGATGATGAAAAACATTAGCTGTTTTAATGTCTCCGAGAAGCCCTTCGGGCTTCACAGACATTAAAACAGCCTAATGTTTTTCATCATCCAGTGAAAGCTAAAATCTGAATTTCAATCCTTAATTAAGAAAACTTACCCATGTAATATACAGATTTTTTTCAGCTGTAAAAATTGAATATTTCATTGGAAAGAAATGATGATTTTTAAATTTTTGCTCAAAACATAGATTGTGGATACACGTTAGAAACGCCTCTGTGAGGCAGTTCTAACGAGTACCCACAATGTATGTTTTGGATCAAAAATAAGAAAAATAGGTATATCCCTGTAAATCCCAGTTTTACTGTACAAAAGTGGTGTTTAAGGAAGGAGGTATGAATTACATGGACATGTTTTCCTGACAATTAGCTAGTGCTACTGTAGCAAATCTTGGTAAAAGATGGTATGGAATGACCAACAGTGTGAACCCTTATGATACTGCACCTCTTTGAACAGTTTAATCCTGCACCACATTGCCAAGGTCTATCTGTTAGAAAACAACTATAAAACAGTGTCACTTTCAGGAATACCTGTCCCAAAAAGGCTATGTTCACAGAGATCTTGCAGCCCGCAACATACTGGTCGGCAAAAACAAGACGGTAAAAGTTGGAGATTTTGGCTTGGCAAGGTACATTTACCATGATGCCGGCAAGGTGTATGTGAACAGACAGGGTGGGAAACTGCCGCTCAAGTGGATGTCTGTGGAGGCCATCTTTGATATGATCTTTTCTACAGCTAGTGATGTGTAAGTACAGGTCAACCTCATTATAAAACCCCTCATTATAACACAATCAAAAGGGGTGAAAACTGTCCATCTATAGTAGGTTTTGATTGAAGCCATATTGGATATGATCTTTTTTTTACTGCAAGTGATGAGTGAGAGCCAGTTAGAGCTGAACTGGGATTCAGAATAAAGAGGTATATTGTACTATCCTCCTATGTATCTATAATGTTTTTTTTTTAATTGATGACCTTCAAATGAGGTCAAGGTCAAATGTGGTTGTGGTTGCATTTATTGTGGGAGGTTGTTTAATATAGTCTTTTAATGGGGGAAATTAGTAACAATGGCCAGATGGTCTGTGGGTTTGGTTGGAATAACAGTTACTGTTTAAGATGGAATACTTATTCTTTGACCATTTCATCAGAAAACGAACTGAAGGTGGACAAGAACTAGCAGTGTGACAATGTTTAGTTTCGCATGATAATGAAAGTCAAGTTAAGTATTTGCTGAAAGTCATGAACCACATTGATGTAACCTACTATTGCTATACTGAAGGAGAAATTATATCAGTATTCATATTGTAAATATTATGGTTAAATCAGCTTTGGAAAATGCAAACAGGCTTAGCATTCTTCTAGGGCTCAAGTATGTGTTTAGTTAAGTTACTAGCATAAATATTGATAATAATATCATAAATACTTAGGTGATTGCCCACCCTCTAAAATTAACTGCATTAAGATATAAATCTATATTTTTGGAAATATTAATACTGCTACGTACAACAAAGCAAAAAAATAGATTGTTGGAAAGACAGCAAATTGAATGCACCAACAACACAAAGTTAGCATATTTATTGTCAAGATTTGAGCTGCCTTATGAGAAAACCAACAATCTGCATATGCGAAAACAAAGACGCAGATCAGCTTCGCGGTAACCGCGAAGCTGATCAGCGTCTTTGTTTTCGCTACACGAATAGTACAGTTCCTTTTCTTCTTAAATCTGAAATTTCAAGCTTCTAGCTCTTTTCTGTGCTTGTACAGGCCAGTTTGTGTCGGACCTGTTCGGAAACCACATTGTTGGTTTTCCCATGAGGTGGCTCATTTATTGTCACGTGAGGTTACTGCACCAGGATGAAAGAGATCATACTTATTGTCCAACCTTGAATGGCCAAAGTGAAGATTTGTTTATGGAAATTAATAACATAGGGACCTGCTAATTTTTCACCTCAGCCTATTGATTGAACAAATATACAGGTCACCTGCGCTATCTCAAACTCGGTTGTCTCGAAAACCCCACTTGTGTCGAAGTGAACTTTCACTCCCAGCGTCTCTCCCTATATGTTATTGTATTTTAACCTTGCTTGTGTCGAACTCGGTTATGACGAAAACTCGGCTGTGTCGAAGTGATAATTCGCTCCCCTTAGAAAAAGAACATTAGTTTCACCCTTCCTGTGTCGAACTTCGAAGTAAAAATCGGTCTTCGCCGATTTGATATCTACACACAACCTTTCATCTCTGGATTTGTTAAAGAACGTTTCGACATCATGTGTCAGGTCGTTTGAAATCACTATCGATGTGGTAAACATGGTGGAAAGGAGAACCACTCAGTCCGCAAATGTGAAAGAGATGAGATTTTCTAAATACCTTGGCTGGTCTCAATTTGCTTATCGCGATCTTCGGAAAACTCGAAGTGGTTTCTTCATTCCCCTTGATTTCGAGATAGCGAAGGTAGCCTGTACTTAAACTTTGGTCATTTATGAATTTATTACTGGCAAAGCTTTTCGAAAAAGCTTGCGATATAGATATAGTCGTGCCTGTAAAAGATAGGCAATATGCAAATGTTAAAAAGACTCAGGCCACAGCATTCCAGAGATTTAAGATGGCTGTCAGCAGGCATGGCACAGTCTACCTATAGTAAGAATATAAGGTACAGACATTGATACAATTGAATTTAAAATCCTAGTAAACAAGACACTAAGTGGGAAAGAATGTACAGCACAAAACCCAACAAAAAATGTTACAACACTCATGAAGAGCAAAATGTCAGCAACCAAATACAACAGTGACAAGTAAGGCAGAGAGGCAGATAGAATGCACAGAAAGTGGCCATAACATAAAGTGGGCATCTTAAATAAAGAAATCCAATTAAAAATAGTCATACAGACAGAAATACGGGCAATATAAATAGAGGATCTTACACGAGTGGTCATTTCATATGAAATTTATTAAACGAGTCTTTGGCGAGTTTAATAAATTTCATATGAAATGACCACAAGTGTAAGATTTGTTTTATCATATGACTCTCAAAAAAGGATTTTATCGCTTTCAAAGTGAAAATTTACATGGTTGTAATGGACGTCGTCAATGACATAACATATTCCCGCAAAAGTTAATACATAATACATACATGTGGTCATAACACTTTTATTACATGACGTTATCCACTTGAAAGTAGTGATGTCATATGACAGCATATGTTATAACAGCAGAACCGCCATATAACCCATTTGCACCTTGTGGTATTTAGTATGACAGGGAGTCAGTGTTGGATGAACCAAAAGATGCGAATCCTGCATAACTATAAATGCTCGCTCACCATGGCAAAATGGAAAAACAAAAGCATTTTTTTCATAAACTTGCAGTTTCAGGCCTGTAGTCTTTTTCTCGGTTTTTGGGGTGGGACTTACATTTTCGATATAGCTATATCCTGATTGAGACTTTCAGTTACACCTGTAGTAAGATTTGTATAAAAGTCTATATTATGCCCAACATATGCATGCAAATGATGTTTTTTCTCAAGATATGGCTCATATAACACCTGGTTTGTACATCCCCTTTGCCCTTTTGTTGTCATTATTTTGCCTATCATAATTTAATGCCCCAAGAAACTGGGTCTGTATGATAAAGTACACATTTTTTCGTTGTTTTAAACATCAAAAATATTATTTTGTCTCCCAAGGCATTTAAGCGGCTATATTCTTGACATACTTCAAACGGTATTAAATGTTCCAAAACTTGACTAAAACAATCAAATCCACAGGTGTTCGAGATGGGATTGTAAATATATACGAGGCGCAACGCGAGAAAACCAGTCTTCAGGGTCTCCGATCATGTCCGACACAAATTGGCCTTTACAATCATAGAAGAAGGCTAGAAGCTAGAATTTTCGGATACAATTAGATGAGGCATTGTACTATCTCTGTAGCAAAATCAAAGGCGCTGATCAGCTGTGCAGTTACTGTGCAGATGATTTGCGCCTTTGATTTTGCACAAGCAAAAATCCGGTTTTCTCATGACTCGGCTCATACATAAAGTGACTTAAAATTAATCCAGAGTTTAATGGGTTGTTTAGATAAATAAGTAATAAATGGTCTGCTACATAGCAAAACCATCTCAGAGCATCATCATAGATGCAAGCATTGTATCAATATTTTCATGACTTAGAGTCTTAAAAAGCTCTTTACAAAATGAATACATATATTTAAATTTTGCTAATTCGTATTACCAAAATTATTTCATTAAATGTGAATTTCAATGTTTCGATCATGTTTTCCCTGTGCATAAGCGGTAGATGATTTCCATAACTTGTATTCCTCGTCCGAAGAAAATTTGTTTCCAGTTTTAAAGTTTTTAAGAACTGTCTTCAAATATTACGATACGTTAACATCAATATTCACAAAAATAGTTGAAAATTGTTCTAATGCCTGATGAAGAAGACCAAGTTGTTATCTAAATTGTATAAGCAAAAAGTTGCAGAATTACAAGATGCATTTTTATTTGGTTGTACATAGATATTGTTTAACAAAGTGTTCACGACTTGGCATGACAGGTTATGATTATCGTAGCACTTAAGAAAACAATCAAAATGCAGGTGTTTATGCTATAAATTTTACAGAAATGTTTTAAATCTTTTTCATTCTTAGAGATTATCAAGGTGTCATGCTTTGGCTTTGCCTGTGAGTTAGATAGTGCATACAGACATTTAGGCAGTACTACTATAAAAAAAAATCCCATTGCTACTAATGCAAAATCAGGTCATTTCACCAACCTGTCAAATTTTGTCTGGGCTAAAGTCACTATTATGAACTGTAACATTCAGCGGACAAGAACATTACTAGTAGCAGTCAAAAAAATATGGGGTTATGCGGCATTTTTTTGAGCAAACTGTCATCCAATGTAAACAATGCTGATCCGCAGTAAATTCCGAGCTGAGATTTTAGTGGGCCATATGCAATATATTTTTCTCACTGGAGAGGTTGAAAATGGTGTTAGAAAATAATTTTATTTATTTTATTAAATACCTTGAATAGCTTTCCCAAAAATATTTCACTTTTACCAATAACAATAATCAGCAGCCAGAAAAGTTTCATTGTGTGACAGAATGCTCTCCCCAAAAGAGGCGGCGCTTGCATAATGAGTAAATATTTATGCGCTTGCATAATGAGTAAATATTTATGCGCTTGCATAATGAGTAAATATTTATAGTAGTGCAACCGACATGACATAGAGCCAAAGGATTTTCTATATCTGGGTTTTAAACCTGAAATCTATTTTTGATAAAAGCTAGTATCTCACTGGCATGCAAATTTCTCACGACTGTTTTATGAGTCTACAAGCAACTCACGAAGCTTACATTACTCCTAAAACAAGAAACAAGATGAATTTTGTCGCGGACTTTTGCACAACATTCGTGCGAGTGTCCCGCGAATTTTCTTGTGTCGCGAACTGGTCGCGAAGTTGTTAAAATTGTTTAAAAATTTCATGCGAATTTTTTCGCTAAAATATTTCGCAAGACTGTCGTGCGACGTTCGTGCGAGTGTCACGAACTTGTCCCCGCGAAATTTTGGCGAATTTACAATGCAAAATTTTCGCGACACTGGAACAAATGTCGTGCGAGTGTCACGCGACAGTCTTGTGAAAACCTTGCGACTATCTGGCTATAAAATAAAACTAATGTTACTCACATGGATGCACACAAAAAGGAACTGTCGCGCGAATGTCATGAAAATAAGTTACATTCGCGGGAAAGTCGTGAGACACTCTCACGAATGTCGCGCGACTGTCGTGCATTTATATTAAAATTTTGGCGAATTTACAATGCGAAATTTTCGCGACACTTGTACGAATGTCGTGCGAGTGTCGCGCGACAGTCTTGCAAAAACCTTGCGACTATCTGGCGAGAAAATTAAACTAATGTTACACACATGGATGCACACAAAAAGGAACTGTCGCGCGTTGTACGAATTTGAATGAAAATAAGTTACATTCGCGGGAAAGTCGTGAGACACTCTCACAAATGTCGCGCGACTGTCGTGCGACAGTCGTGCAACAGTCGTGCGGCTATCGCGCGACAGTCGCGATATATATTTTCAAAATTAGACCGAAACTGCGAATTTGTCGCATAAATGTTTTTTCAATGAGACTGCAACATGAAAATTGTGTTTATATCGTTAATCTTTGTCACGAAATAGTCGCAAACTATTCGCGAAATAGTCTCCAGTTGTCGCATTCCAGTGAGACAGGGGCTAAAAATGAAAGTGCATGCCCTCAAAAGCAGATTATCAGTTTAGAAGGATTCAAACTCGGCATGGTTTTTTCATCTTCTCACTTATAGTGATTAATTTGCATCCAGGCAAAGTTTATATGCTATTGACTGATCATCTGATTACTGGTTAACCGCTTAGGTCTTAGTCTGCCCAGGTAAAGTGTTTCAAGTCAAACCATCCATACATATAAGCCTTTGTGGCGTTACTTGGGTGGTTATATTTGAAGCACTTTTTGGATGTCATGACGTTCTAATTTTGGGTAAAAGTCCCATAAAAGGGAGGCAATGTCCCGACATGACCACAGCTGTTGGACATAAAGCATCAATTCAAACAATCAAACAAATGGTGATTTATTATGTTCCTTCACAGAGGTCAACATTTGATAATTTTTCCACTGAGTTTCCTAAGTGTTTAGTTATTGACACAGATACGCTATTTCCCGTATGGTATATTTAGATTCCTGTTTCGGTACCCGTTGTCAACATATGCTGGTATCTAGGTGTATGACAAACCTACCAAAGTTTATATGTACCAATTTATACCACGTGTATCCTAAAAAGGTTCCTTTGGGAAAGATTGTAAGATTGGCAGGCTTAGAAGGCGACTAATACATGTATGTATTTTTATTGTTTGCACTTTTTGTACATGCATTTGTTTACATAAAGTTGAAGCGGCAAGAAAATTAACAAGAAGCCTGTAGATGTCGAGAAAGCCATGCAAGAGAGAACTCTTTAAAATGAAGGTATTCATGCAGTAAATGGGCTAATCGTGATTTGTCAACTTACGTCACTATTCCCATCAATTAGCCCAATGCCACAAATTTATTTCAGAAGATTAGCTAGCTTTGGGTCACCTAAGCCGAGTATATAAACACTGTTGAAAATAAACTTGAATTTAATCGGTAAATTATGAGATGTTAATCATCATTGTTTTGACTTCAGATATCAACTGCAAACACACAGACAGGGAAAGTCAAACACCGACAAGTATTTCAGTGCAATGCATTTATTTTAGTGAATACAAATGGCGGCCCCCGTGACCGAGTGGAGAAGGGCGCTGCTTCCTAATCACTTGATCATCTCACCGCTGTGTCTGGTGTGGGTTCGAGCCCCAGCACTGGCCACATTGGAGGCAAGCCAAGTTCTGCTTGCTGGTGTGTCAGGTGGTTTTTCACGAGGTTCTCCTGTTTTGCCCACCTACTGATTGGCCTGTCTCATATGAGCTGAAGTAATATTGAAAGGGACGTAAAACTGAATTTAAAAAAATATATATATAAATGGCTTTCACAAAATATCCTATCTACAGTTTGATCTGAGGCAGTGTATCGATATGACTGCAATACTGTTGTCAGGTATTGTAATAATAAAGCATTAAATTGTCTATATTAAGAAAAACAATCTGTAATTTTGGAATTCGCACTATTAGTACATGTAGGCCCTTACAGCATTGAGACATACAAAGTTACTTAAATGTGGATGCACCTTTGATATTTAATTTTTATATCTGTCTGTGGATACGTAATTAATAATTATAACAGAAAACCCATAGATTAATCATTGCGATAGTTTAAAGCTATCAACGAACAAATGAGCCGCGACGCGAGAAAACCGGTCTTCGGGATTTCCGACCAGGTCCGACACAAACCGGCATGTACAAGCTCAGAAAAGAGCTAGAAGCTTGAAATTTCGGATTTAAGTAGAAGAGGAATTGTACTATCCGAGTAGCGAAAACAAAGGCGCTGATCAGCTTCGCAGTTACTGCGAAGCTGATCTGCGCCTTTGTTTTCGCCTAGGCAAAAATCCGGTTTTCTCACGATGCGGCTCAAATGATAAATGAAAATGATTTATTTTCTATTGATAGAAACACCCACTTTTCTACTGTTTTTGCCCGCTGAAAAAATCAGTAAGTTTAGCCCACAAATGTCAGATTTACGATTCAGAACATTGTGAGTGACGTTTTGAACATGACAATCATTGGACAATGATAGATACCGCAAGGAGCTGAAATGACAATCATGTGTTCATAAACAAAGTCGAATAATCAGTTACATACACCAGCACCGTGACTTTGCACCTAGATATTGCTCGGGAGGATAAATCACTAATTTGTTGAAATATATGAGCCAGTGCATGAGAAAACCAACAATCTGCATAGGCGAAAACAAAGGCGCAGATCAGCTTCGCAGTAACTGCGAAGCTGATCAGCGCCTTTGTTTTCGCTACACAGATAGTACAATCTCTCTTCTTCTTAAATACGAAATTTCAAGCTTCTAGCCTGCTTCTGTGACTGTACAGCCTGGTTTGTGTCAGACCTGGTCGGAACCCCAAATTGTTGGTTTTCTCATGCACAGGCTCATATAAAAAAAAAAAAAGTAAAAAGAGTGTTATTTCCTTTTTGTGTGCATCCATGTGAGTAACATAATATGAGCCGCGATGCGAAAAAACCGGTCTTCGGGGTTTCCGACCAGGTGTGACACAAATCGGCCTGTACAGTCACAGAAATAGGCTAGAGGCTTGAAATTTCGGACTTAGAAAGAAGAGGAATCATACTATCCATGATGTAGCGAAAACAAAGGCGCTGCTCAGCTTCGCAGTTACTGCGAAGCTGATCTGCGCCTTTGTTTTCACATAGACAAAAAATCCAATTTTCACATGACGCAGCTCATATTATGAAGATGCATATTGCTGAAGATGAAAATAGCTGCCCCCTCCCCAACCAATCACTATGAACATTTAATACGCAATCCCTTTGGTAAGGGAGCTAAAAAAATGATATTAGCAGCAGAGTGTCCTTGAAATATTTTGATATTTTTGCATGACAAAATTATTGGTTTTCTTTGAAGCCAGCAGATTCTACATCAGGTTAATCTGTATATGTACATCCTTCCTGATCAGTTTAATTGCATTTTAATTAATTATTTAGGACATAAAAGCCTCTAATCTTGCTGTAAGGACAAATAGCCTCTCTGATCCTTCAAAGGGCCTTAAACCCAAATGGTGGGTCTCTTTTGCTATGCCTCAATTTTCAGTCCAGAAGGTTTTTTAATTCACCAGACATTGCAACAATACCCCTATACACAGACTCCTGTCTAGATTTCATTTTACACCAAAATCATCCTCCAAAATGACATTTAAACAACTTAAATGCTCCCAAACAACTAATATATCAGCCATAATATGAGAAAACCATATTTTTGCCCAAGCGAAAACAAAGGCACATACCAGCTTCACGGTAACCGCTAAGCTGATCAGCGCCTTTGTTTTCTCTACTGGGATAGTAAAGACCATCTTCTTGTTTAATTCGAAATTTCAAGATGCTGATTATTAATCTTTTCTGTGGCTGCACAGACCCATTTGTGTCGGACCTGGTGGGAACGCAAATTGTTGGTTTTCTCACACACATGCTCATATTACAAAGAACAAGGATTTAATTAAATTCTCTTCATACAGGTGTTGGTTTTAAGGCCATTTTTAACACCTGTATATTATTGCATTTTATTGCTTTTTAAGAGCTAACAAAATAACTAGAGCTTCTCTTAAGATAAGAGGATGAGACTTGAGCCACCGCGTGGGAAAACCAACAATCTGCTTAGGCAAAAAACAAAGGCGCAGATCAGCTTCGCAGTAACTGCGAAGCTGATCAGCGCCTTTGTTTTCGATACTCGGATAGTACAGTTCCTCTTCTACTTAAATCCGAAATTTCAGGCTTCTAGCTCTTTTCTGTGACTGTACAGGTTGGTTTGTGTCGGACCTGTTCGGAAACCACATTGTTTGATTTCCCACGAGGCGGCTCAATTGTTGAGTGCTCTTAAACAATATTAAGCAGTATGGTAGATAAGGTAGGCATTTTCTCGATAATCGAGTGATAATTTGCTTATCTTTCCGTTTAGACTGTGTATGTGGGTACTCTTTAGAATTTGCCTCTTTTAGGCGATAGTTATGAGCATCACGACATGAGTCCTTGAAGGAAAAGGGACAAAGATTTTGTGCTTCAGTTTTAACAAATTTGTACCTTGTCTTGTCTTTGGTAGTAAGTTAACCTTTAACAAGCATTGTCCTGAGAAAGCCCCCCTTTCTGGCTCGGGCAGGCTAATCAACAAAAAGCATGTCAGCATCTTAGCATTTAAGAGGGCAAGGGGCTTGAAAAAGCTGGCATATCTAAAGAGACTGGAGTTTTGGTTCTGTCTTGGCAGTGAAGTCAATAATTCCATGAAGACTAATAGTAGCTATGAGGGTAGCTTATGGCCTTTGCTGTTTGCAAGTAACAAGCAGATTTCCACATGATGTGGTTGAAAAAAATACTAGGCTAGAACTTTGTTCTTAAAGGATCATAAATAGGTTCAAAAGGGTTTTCATGTTGTTTCACTTTGTTTTCCTGCGTTTTTTTTGTACTGGGATGGTATTATTAGAGGATTGAACCAGCATTTTGTCCAAAATATTTGTAGAAAAGAAAACAGTGTAGGCTGAGAATTTTTTATATAAGCTTTCGGCATTTCATGGGTCTGTCTCTACATTTCTGCAACTTCATAAAAAATGGCACTTCTTGGTTCACCTTAAAAGTTATCATTTTTTTATTGTTTATGGATCAAAATTCAGATAAGCCCCAGTGGAACACAAAAATAAATATTCAGAATAGTTTTGCCACCTACAAAGTTTGATATTTGAGCCGCCTCGTGGGAAAACCAACAATGTGGTTTCCGAGCAGGTCTGACTCAAACCGGCCTGTACAGCTTCAGTAGCAGGCTAGAAGCTTGAAATTTTGAAGTTAAGTAGAGAAAGAATTGTACTATTCGAGTAGCGAAAACAAAGGCGCTGATCAGCTTCGCAGTGACTGCGAAGCTGATCTGCGCCTTTGTTTTCGCCTAGGCAGATTGTTGGTTTTCCCATGAGGCGGCTCATTTCATTATGGTAACATACCCATGTAACATAATGTTGTCTGAAAGGCTGAAAATTTAATGTTGTTGGTGAAAAATTGCTATACGCATTCCTTTACTTGCTTAAAACAGATTGTGGTACATTTTGAGCCACGTCCATGAAATGAGGCTAAAATACCCAATATCTTTGTTTTTAGTAGACAAAGAAATATATTTACATTTCTAAATTGCAAAGTCTTAATGAATCTATAGAACTGAAATGTGATTCATAGGTCCATGAACAACATTGTGTCATGCGATGTCACATGATCAAACTTGATGTCATAAAAACATGGCTGTCACCAATGTGATTGGATGTTGTAAAAGTCATGAAGTCATCAATGCTGTTCTGCTGTTTGAACACACACTGAGTGTAAATTCTCTATTTGCTTGTAACGAAATGAGTCGCCTTGATAACGTTTCAACAAGCGATAGAGAGAAATGAATGTAAATATCAGCAATGAGTTTAATTTTTCTGATGTACATGGAGCTATGAACCACAATGGGTCGCTAACAAAGCTTACATGAATCCGTTTGGGGTTCAGTCATTTTGCATGCGGCCCACTGGTTCATAGCTCTATGAACCATGAACATCAGTTTGGGTTTTACTAAACTTTGTTTGGGTGTTGCTATGTTTGGCATTTCCCGTTGCTGATTCCATTTATCATTGTACTATTTCACCACGTGTCCGGTACGTGTGGGACAAGCCATGTTCTGCTTGCATGTATATCAGTGTATTTTGTGCGGGACACTCTCCTATTTGACCCACCTTCTGATTGGACATCTCATACGAGTGAAATTATCTTGAAAGTGATGTCAAACTTGATAAAAATTAGAATTCAGTTGGGTTTGAATTTCATAGACTTGTTACAGTGATGTTCAGAATCCAAAACAAGTGACTGTAGGAACAGGTGGCTGATGGATGAAGCATGAAATCAGAATCATTCCAAAATCTCTACTAGAATGCTTTTATGTCTATCATTTTAATCCATTCTTTGACTGTGCTGGAAAGATAAGGCTCTCACCAGCTTCTGAATGAGACATGGCATGAAGAAACCTGTCTTTGGGACTTAAATTGGGTTTCACACTTATGACTATAAGGCCTCGTCAAACATAAGCGAAAAACCCTTGACTAGATTTCCGTTTTATTGCGAAATAGAATTCTTGTTTGTTTGATTTATTGCTTTACGTCCCTTTCAACAGCTAACGCCTCGACATGACAATAGCTGTTACTTAAAGCAGTAACTGAAACAAACAAAAACTATTTTTAGCAATTAAACGCAAAGAAGAAAGATAGTTGAGGCATTGTACACTATATATCTTTGAAGCAATAAAAGAAAAATCCTAGTTTCAACTGTGCTATTAAATTGACGTTAAACTAAATTTTCAGTTTTGTATCCTCAAAAAGCTGTGTTTTTCATGATGTGGCCTAAAATAATGTTGGCTTTGTGGGCTATGAAATGGTACATCTGTTGAATTTGGCTGAAAGAATGTTGCTTTTGAGTTTATAGGAGATATCCATCATCGGTCTACAAGAAGTGAGATCATTCCTTTTCAAAGACATTACGAAAACTTGCCCATGCAATAAACAGAGATTTTTGAGCTTTAAAAATTGAATATTTTTTAGCTGAAAAATTTTGATATTTTTCTTATTTTTGCTCAAAATATAGATTGTGGGTACACGTTAGAACCGCCTCGGTGATGAGTACCCACAATCTTTGTTTTGGAGCAAAAATAAGAAAAATAGGTATACCCATGCATACCCCAGTTTTGCTATATAAAAGTGGGGTTTAAGGGGGTATTCATTTCACAAACATGTTTTCCTGATGTCTTCTGGTTATTATACCCCCGGCATTTATGCCAACGGGTATATAGTTTTCGCTTTTCCGTTCGTCCGTTCGTATGTTCGTTAGTTCGTTAGTTCGTTGGTTCGTTAGTTCAGTTAAAATGTCAAAGTTTTGGTTAAAGTTTCTCTGCTGGTGTATATCTCATGAACTAAATATCAGAAACCATTCATATTTGGACTATAGGTACCCTATAGGGTTGGCTTTGTTTCTATGAATTTGGACCCCAGGGTCCATGCCTGGGGGTGGGGCTAGAGTTCAAAATCTAGGTCACCTTTAATTTGCGTCAAAGTTTTGGTTAAAGCTTCTCTATTGGTGTATATCTCATGAACTATATATCAGAAACCATTCATATTTGGACTATAGGTACCCTATAGGGTTGGCTTTGTTTCTATGATTTTGGACCCCAGGGTCCATGCCCGGGGGGTGGGGCTAGAGTTCAAAATCTAGGTCACCTTTAATTTGCATCAAAATTTGGTTAAAGTTTCTCTAGTGGGGTATTTCTCATGAGCCAATCATCAGAAGCCATTCATATTTGGACTATAGGTACCCTATAGGGTATAGGGTTGGGTCCATGTTGCGGGGGGGGGGGGGGGGGGCCTTGAATTCAAGATCTAGGACATCAATACTTTTATTATTACTATTATTTTTTTTTTAATTTAGACTGACATTCTATTTTCATTTTCCATCTAGGACTGAGGACCTGACCCTCAGTGTCCGTGATTAAGTCCTAGATGGAGTACACAAGTCAGCTGTGAGTACTGCTCTAAAGAAGATATGTCACTCTAAAAACTACACTCCTTCATGTCTGTGGTCAAAGTGCTTTAGAATGCACACTTCTATAAAGTATTTGATAAGGGTACTGTCTTTTGTTTGGGATTTGTGATTCAATGTCAGGGGTGTACATGTGCTGGGTGGTTGTGGGAGGGAGAAGGAGGACTGGGTGACCACCAGCCGGGGGTATACGTGCCTCTCAAGGCACTTTTTCTAGTTTAAAATGACTGAAATGAAATACTTTTGCTTGTATGAACATAAGTTAATTGCATCTGCATTCAAGACATATTTTGCCATCTATGAAATTTGGCCAGACCACCACTTTACTTTGCTCCTGAATTCAACTGCAGCAGAAAAATACCAAAGCAGTTGGAAGCATACAAATATGCGGAAATTGATAATTATATGCACTCGTTTTTAATATCAGAACAAAGCTGTTTGCTATCTTTTCACTGTTTTCAACTGAGATTTCATAAAGCTGTTCTAGGAGATATATGAGCCGCCTGGTGGGAAAACCAACAATGTGGTTTCCGAACAGGTTCGACACAAACCGACCTGTACAAGCACATAAAAGAGCTAGAAGCTTGAAATTTCTGGTTTAAGTAGAAGAAGAATTGTACTATCCAAGTAGCGAAAACGAAGGCGCTGATCAGCTCCGCGGTTACCGCGAAGCTGATCTGCGTCTTTGTTTTCGCCAATGCAGATTGTTGGTTTTCCCATGTGGTGGCTCATATATCTGATGAGCCATGTTGGGAGCAAAAATTTCTTCAGACTTTTAGACCAATTCTGACACAAACTGGGCTGTGCAGCCACAGAAGAAGGCTAGGGAATTAAATTTTGGATTTGGGAAGTAGAAGGATTTTACTATCTTATGTAGTAAACAAAGATACTGATCAGCTGGGAATTGATTGTGCAGCTGATTTGCTGCTTTGTCTTTTTTATGCAAACATGCAGGTTTTCTTATGTCATGGCTAAGATGTTAGCACATGGATCTTTTTGATTTATGTTATCCTTAAATCACCATGGCTTCTGCCAAAATAACAAGCCTAATTTACTTCAAATACTGCTCTCTCTACTAAAGAACTTCTGTATGAAATTGCTGAAATTAAAATAATGAATAATGCATTGTAATCTTGTAAAAAATGCATTATTAAAAGAAATGAATAATGCATCAAAGTAGTGAATAATGTATCAAAGTAGTGAATAATGAAATAATATTAGTGAACAATGCATTGAAGTAGTAAAAATGCCTGGAAGTAGTTAACAATGCATTGAGTAGTGTCCAATGCATTAAAGTGGAGAGAGCTATATTGAATAAGTGAACAATGCATTCTCACTAAAAGTATGCTACTGACTAATGAAGCTTCAATCCTTATGGTGTCTGCTTATTTTGAACTTAGTTATACGCCCAATACCTTATTTCCATGGTAGGGGAACTTAGTTGTCTAATTACCATGAAGAAAAGCATATTCTCAGTCTCATCAATTCAATATTTACATGCCAATGAATTCAGAAGAATAAGTTAAGCATATATACATTCGTATATAATAAGATATAACAGTTTTAACAGAGTTTTACTGTCATTTAATTGAATGTGACTTTTGTTTGTCTGTAGTTGTGTGTGATTTCATGCAGTCCTGTGTCTGCATTGTTTTAGAAGTTAGCTAACAAGACTTTGAGCCACCTCATGAGAAAACCAACAATCTGCATAAGCAAAAACAAAGGCGCAGATCAGCTTTGCAGTAACTGCGAAGCTGATCAGCGCCTTTGTTTTCGCTACTCGGATAGTACAATTTCTCTCCTACTTAAACCCGAAATTTCAAGGTTCTAGCTCTTTTCTGTGCTTGTACAGGTCAGTTTGTGTGTGACCTGTTCGGAAACCACATTGTTGGTTTTCCCATGAGGCGGCTCAAGTGTGATAGTGATCTGCTGAAGCAGTTAAGATGCTATCTCAAAAGAAGTCTTGTTTTATCTGACAAACATTATGTCATGATTCTGTCATTATACTGTTATCTAAGACTAGGGTGCTATGCCACACACACATGATTGTTCTGCATATATATATATATGAGCCGCGACGCGAGAAAACCGGTCTTTGTGGTTTCCGACCACAACCAGCCTTTACAGTCTCAGAAGAAAGTTAGAATCTTGAAACTTCCGGAAGAAGTAGAGGTACAATCCGAACAGCGAAAACAAAGGCGCTGATCAGCTGTGCAGTTACTGCACAGCTGATCTGCGTCTTCAGTTACTGCACAGCTGATCTGCGTCTTTGTTTTAGCATAGGCAAAATTCTGGTTTTCTCATGACTCAGCTCATATATAGCCACATGAAAGAGTATAAATCTTGCTTGTGCACATTCTTGAACATTGCAACCTATAGAATAGCGGAGTATTTCGAATATTCCCTTGCCAGTGATATTAGAGGTCAAATCAGGTTCTGGATATATGGGGACCCAATGGCTGTAAATTTTTGTTGCATCTGGATGTTTTTTTTTTCAAAAACATATTTAATCATGACTTTTTATATGCAGCCCCCTCCCACATTTCCCCTTAATTTAGTAGAACTGGTTATCAAAATGACCACCAAACTACTTTGCTGAAGGACATTTTGAAATACCAGGATTTTCTAAATTCTTTCGACGGGTAGGCCGGGCATAAATGTACTGCAGTCTGATCAGGGTCTTTTCTGTTTAAAATTACAATTGAGTGTTATTTATTTATGTTCAGTATACATCAGTAACTAAATGCTGTTGGTTGTACATGGACTTCCAATGAACAATTGCATGACTATATTTCCAGATGGGCATTTGGAGTTCTGCTGTTTGAGATTGTGACCCTGGGTGGTTCCCCGTACCCTCTCCTGTCCAACACAGACCTACTTACGGAGCTAAAGAATGGCTACAGGATGGAGAAACCAGAAAATTGCTCTGATGAAATGTAAGTTTTGGGGGCTACATAGGTGGGGTATGACATGTTGGGAAGGGTGGTGTATCTTGTCCTCTCCAGCACATTACCAAAAAAACACCCATGTAACATACAGAGGTTTTTATATTTCTAAAAAATGAAAATTTTCAGTAGAAAATTTTTGATATTTTTCTTATTTTTGCTCAAAACATAGATTGTGGGTACATGTTAGAACCGCCTCGGCTCGGTGAGGCGGTTCTAACGTACCAACAATGTATGTTTTGGAGCAAAAATAAGAAAAATAGGTATACCCCTTGCGATATAAAAATGGGGTATTAGGGGGTATAGATTACACATACATAGTATGCTGATGATAGACACAGACCTAATGAAAGTGCTGAAGAATGGCTACATGATAGAGGAATCCAAGAATGGAGAAAGTCTCTGGATGAATGAATAAGGTGTAAAAAAGAAAGGTACCATGTATTTAAAAGCAATCCATTGTCTTGACCCTCTGAGTATCCACATCTTGATGGTTGGCTTTGTTGTGTTTGTTTTGTTTTGTTTTGTTTTTAGGCCCGTCAAGATTATTTCTCTCATTTCAGCCCTCTAAGATAGTCACATTGTGACTTTTTCGTTTTTCAAGATGGCTGCCTGGAAGGCTGCCACTCTCTGTAACTGTCCATGTATGGGCAAAATATTTATTGAAAAAAAAAAGACATATATATGTATTTCTATTTTGCTACAATGTACAAGAGATTCTGTACACGGAACTGATTATATCAGCTGTTTTTGACCAAATATGATAAACATTTACCAGTATATTAAGAATGCACCCCCACATGTCAATCTGACCTACTTTTATCTGCAACATATGCAGATGTGATACAGAAATCTTTTACTGCTATTTTAGACTTGTCTAAACTCAATTAAAAACAAAAAAACACATAAAAATCAAAGAAAAACTTGCTCAAATTCTAATTAGGGATGTTGCAGTTGTATGAAAATCAAATCATATGAAAGTGGCAGCTCATTAAATTGCATATTTTTGTCTGGATTTTGATTCAAAACCAATAATTGGTTTTGCAGTTAAATAAATTCCCGATTCCTCAAGGGATTCTACAAATATTTTTTGTTGAATCTGATTCTAATAGTAGTAATTACAAATGCAGTGAGATGATTCTTTTCAAGCAAACATGACAGAGGGTTAAGCAGCGGTAGTTTACTGCGTTTATCATTAGATTTCATAATATCAAATCGTGCTATCGAAAATCACTTAATGACAGGTGGTTGGTAAATCAATGCAGTGCTAGGCATTCTTTTACCAGGTGTATGATTTTGTTTGCAGCGCTAGGTATTTCTAGATCTAAGCTCGACAAATAGGGTGGACTAGTACCGAATCTGGTATTTGTATAGTAAACATTCTTGGTTTTTATCAATGGGAGTGTTTTTCATGTTTGTCCGAGTTATTTCTGTTACTTTGACAAGCAATTATTTCATAATCACCATGTCACTAATGTAACAATTGTCTGGTAAAGCTATTCGGTGATGGGTATTACCCAAAATGTGTTACTGCACTTTCAATTTGCAAAATATTAATACTAATGCATAGCAATTAATAATTATGTAAGAATTTCACATGAGTGTGCATTGTAAAGATAGTAAATTCCTTATTCTGGAAGGATGGAATTTTCTATTTGTTTTAAACACATGATTATTTTTTATCTAATTTTTAAATATTTTTATTTGAAACTATTCTATTTAAGAGCATTCAGTGCAATTTTCTGAAAAAAAACAAACAAACTGAAATACGATGTCCATATGACATAATAGTGATGTCATTTTGATATCATTGTAACCTGACCAATTATGTGACATCTTCGAGTCTGCCATGAACTCGTTTGAAAGCTTGCTAAATTAACTTCTGTCCTTCTGATCTGCACATGGGTGAAATACATTGGAGAAAAATTCAGATTTCTACATTTTGTGAAGCTCATTTTATAAAGGTGACTGATTAAGCAATGCAGAAACTTTATTCATAAAAATTGTTTTGCTGGAAAGTACACATTACGAAAACTTTCCCATGCAATATATGGAAATTTTATCGGCTGTAAAAATTAAAAATTTCATTCGAAAACTTTTGATATTTTTCTTATTTTTGCTCAAAACATACATTGTGGGTACACGTTAGAACCCCCTCGCCGAGGCGGTTCTAATGAGAACCCACAATCTATGTTTTGAAGCAAAAATAAGAAAAATAGGTATACCCCTGCATACCCCAGTTTCACTACATAAAAGTGGGATGTAAGGGGTATTCATTACACGGACATGTTTTCCTGATGTTATTATGATGATGAAATAACCTTGGATAACCTTAATTTGAAAATGTCTGTAGAGCTATTTCAGTCTATTGTTTACCATAATTTTATAATATTTAGGAGAGATTATGCCAAAAACTGGGTTTTAGAAAGTGTTCATTTTCATTCTGATTTACTATATTGTAGTATGTACTTCCGTTGCTATAGGCAAATAATGAAACATCTGCAGACTTTGTGAAAATCTGAAAATATCAGGGGCGGATCCAGGATTTTTTAAAAAGGGGTTCAAATGTAGAAAAGTGGGGTTCGTCAGCCTAAGTTCACTCAAAAATTCTTTAAATTCCCCATGAAAACGAAATAATTTGGCTCCAGAGGGGGGTTGGAGCGAACCCCTTGAACCCCCTCTAAATCCCCCACTGAATATTAAAGCAGTATGTAGGAGAAATGTAATGGTGGCAGGGAAAGAATTTTTTGACCTACAGTCAATAGCTGTTATAGTGGTGACCCATCAGTTTAGAGGCTGGAAAGCCTTGGAACCCATGACCAAAGTTTGACACTAGGCAAGTAAGAAGCTATGCAATGGCAGACAGTAGTGAATTAATGCCCTTGATAAATAGGGTAATTACCAAGGTGGAACAAATGAAGATGGGGTCCAATCATTTGAAATCCTTGGCTTTTATCAATGGGTCATAATACAGGTCAGGTGATAGTAGTAGCAGTAGTGAAGTACAGGCTTTTAACGTCATCCTGGGCCATCCTGGGCCGAACGGACTTAATCCATGGTTCCACCTCAAGGACGTCAGGTCAGGTGATAAATAAGTGTAATTATTTTAACATCTGTGCCAATTAAGAGATGTGGATGGAAATAAACTCAGAATTGAAGACTATAAGATCATAAAATTAGAGGTTTTAAACTATTAGATGTATGTAAAGAAAAATATTTTCCATATTTTGCATGGGAAGTAATGATAAAAGTAGAGGTAACCAAATAGTTGGACCTGGTAGTTTCAGAAAAGCATTCAAGGGAGAAAACTGACTACTATCTACCATTCACAGAAAGTCATCATGTTGCTTTCTAAAAATATGATTCATAATTTGAGAAAGCCTAAACAGGGCTATCATCCAATTTATTACTTGTAAATCTATAACAATGATGATCATGCATATTTAGCTGTAGTAAAGCCACTAATTAATGAGACTTTCTTGTTAGGAACCAAGTGATGGGCGTGAATCATTTAGAGTTGGGCGGTGAAAACATGACACTTTGTCAGAAACAAGGTGTTCTACAAGGGGCTAACAAGGACACTCTGAAAAATTTCTTGTTTTCCTGATAAAGAAATGAGCCTCGACGCGAGAAAACCGGTCTTCGGGGTTTCCGACCAGGTCCCACATAAATTGGCCTGTACAGTTACAGAAGCAGGCTAGAAGCTTGAAATTTCGGATTTAAGAAGAAGAGAAATTGTACTATCCGTGTAGCGAAAACAAATGCGCTGATCAGCTTCGCGGTTACCGCGAAGCTGATCTGCGCCTTTGTTTTCGCCTAGGCAAAAATCCGGTTTTCTCACGATGCGGCTCAAATGGATGTGGTGTCAATCAAGACTTGATAGAAAACCTATCGTAGGATACTAGACCATGTTTGGATGAAATATGATCACTTGCCACTTTACTGATAGAAACGGAAGCATTAACCTATTGCAGAGGATGACAATGCTATACATAATCCAGGCAGTAAAAAAATGTTTCAAAATAATGCAAATTGCATTTATTATCAGTGCTTTTTTGTTCATTTATGACATAAAAGAGAAATTAGATTTTTCCTCATATGGCTTAGTTTTGGACAAGGAAGCACAGTTACACTATTGGCAGATGGTGATATATGATGCAGTGCGGTGTTCAGTGACTCATAAATTACACTTTTGGTACTGCTGATGACCAATCGACATCTGAGCCGCACAATGAGAAAACCGGATTTTTGCCTATGCCTTATAATCACAGTCTTGGAATTCTGAATAAATGAAATGTTTGTCTACAGTGGTACTTACAACATGTGTGCATGTAAGAAAAATTAGAGCAAAAAATGGTTGCTTGAAACAATGTAGTGGTTCATTGCGATGTTTCAGCGCAGCCTAAAATTGATTGTATGAATTAATTGTGACTGCCTGCTAAGAAATCTGTCATTTTGTTTATTTTTGTTAATGGCCTGTGATCATTATAGTTATGTTTTACAATTAATATGGTCATCATATTTATGTTTTACAATTAATTTGGTCATTTATAGCAATGGGCTTGGCACGGAACATGCACAGGTGTGTTGTAATGGACAGGTGTTTTCTGTCCAACCGGTTAATTCAGGTCACGGATGTTTTAAGCAGTATGATTATGACGTTATAGCCTAGAATGATAGATCACAAACATATGTTTGACTAATTTCTCTTCTCTGTTTTGTTAGGTAAAGCTGTAGTTTGTCACTTTAAATTTTGCATGCTAGAAAGTTAAAAAGTTCATCAGGTCTAGTCACTACCTCCATGTGGAGTGAACTGGTCACGGTTCTAAACTGTTTTGGCCTCATATTGTGAAAACTAAATCTCACCTTTAAGTATCAGTGGCATATCCCTCCTGTATCTGTAGGAATTTTGCTACGCCAAGATCTGAGGTGTATTTTGTTCAAGCGGCCTATGTACGATGTATATGTGGCGTTTCTGCTACATTTCTGTGGTGTATTGATCAGTTGTGCATCTGTTTTCATATGGAGTTTTACTTTCATATGTATCAAGGCGTGTATGCTACGTATTTGTGCTACGCATAATGTATCCACAGTGTATGCACTACGTCACATTTATCTGTGGCATATCTGTTGTGTAACATGGTGTTATAATATCTATGCATACAAAGATGGATTGGGAGAGGGAAAACATCTTCAGTAGCTCCTCATCCTAGTTGTGAAACACCATCAACAAATACAGAGGCCACTGTGAACTTAACCCAGACAGAGCCCCTGACAAAAACCCAGACAGAATCTTCCAAGTCCATGACATTGCAAGAAAATGAGAACAAAGTAAACACACTTACATATATAGAAGAATTTGGATACTATTGGAATGCTACAAATACTCCTGATATGTCACATATACGCCACAACAGTGAAAAAAACAATGCATGTATGTAGCACATATGCTGTTGATACACGAGTTACACCACACATACGTCACTGATATGCAAATAATTGTGACAGTAGTGTAAGGCACAGATCAGGTACATGGTACATACTACCTTGCTGCAGATTGGTTTCTTTGATTTTGCTATGTGGTTAGTACAATCTTGAATCTTCAAGCCTCTGTGCTAAACATTATGTTAATGGAGTAAAGTATGTTTTTGTCTTGTTTATAAGCTCAAGGATAGTTTTCATCATTTGAGCCGCCTCGTGGGAAAACCAACAATGTGGTTTCCGAACAGGTCCGACACAAACCGCGAAGCTGATCTGCGTCTTTGTTTTCGCAAATGCAGATTGTTGGTTTTCCCATGGGGTGGCTCATTTTTTGATTGACAGGTTTCTAAGTAAGTGAAAATCTTTGGTCAAAAGTTACTGATCTCTTTTCTCAGTGGTTTGTTACTGTTAATGAAAACAAAGTAAACCACAAACCTATTGTCTTAAGTTGGGAAACCACGGTTTCTGTCACTGTCACAATGAAATTGCCTCCCACTAGCTTTATGCATTGCTTCGTCATTGTTTTTTCATTGAGAATTTCATTATCATTATAGTAGAATCCACTCATTACAAAAACCTGCCCATGCAATATAGAGAGATTTTTAAAGTTGTAAAAAAATGAAAATTTTCAGTTGAAATTTTTTGTTATTTTTCTTATTTTTGCTCAAAACATAGATTGTGGGTACACGTTAGAAACACCTCGCCGAGGCGGTTCTAACGAGTACCCACAATCTATGTTTTGGAGCTAAAATAAGAAAAATATGTATACCCCTGTATACCCCAGTTTTACTATATGAAAGTGGGGTATACGGGGGTATATATTATATATTACACAGACATGTTTTCCTGATGGTTTGTCTAAAGCGTTGGGATCATTCTTAGATGTGCATACGTGCATTCAGAAGCATCATAATTATCCCTACCTGCATTTCTGCAACACTCAAAGAATTAGTTTCTGTTAACCTTGCATCAAGGTCACATTTGTCCCATATGTTACTTTGTTCTGTCACCTTCTATATAGAGTTGTTTTGCTTCTAGCATCAATATTTGCTTGCTCTTTGCTCCTTTAGCATAGTTCATTTACTAAATATTGTAGTCCTAAGTTTTCATACAGTGTGGCATGTTTATGTCTAAGAAAATTTTGTTTGGACACAAAATTCCCTGAGCCAGACTTAGAGTCTGCCTAATGTAACTTACTGTAATGATTTGTTGCTTTTTGTTAAAAATCTTAACTGCCTATGTAGTGATGTACCTGTTGTGAGTTTGAAAATTTTCACATGATTTTTATTTTGCTAATTTCAATTTCTGAAACATTAGTCTTTATTTGAATTTGTTAGCTCTGTACTCATGCAATTTATAAATAGTTAATTATAAATAGTTAAGTCTTTATAAGTTAGAACTTAGAATTCACAGGATATTGAATTGATCAAAAGTAAGTTCCCTGGAACATTTTATCCTTGCAACAAAACTCCTTATGAGATATTGCATAGATTAAATATAATCATAAAGTAATCATTACCGACAGGGCATGGTCATAATTTAAGTACAAAAAGGGAGGGGCTATCTTAAACTTATCTCAAATATTTTGAAATGAGAAAACAATAAAAATGTGCTATTATAATCGAATTGTATTATGTTACTAATGAATAATAAGAATAACAAAGGAATCAGGACGTCTCCTTGAGGCAGACATTTTTCTACCACAAACTTGACCACAATGATTCTCATGTATAAAGCTTCATTATTATGCTACGATGAACTGCACTACATAGGGTAAATGAATGAAACATATGATGAGATGTCTGAACCTAAATAGTAAGACATGGACACCAAAGGCAAAAGCAAACAGTATGAAACATTAACTTTGAAAACTTTGTTGGGCAGTTAGGTCACTGTTTTTCAAAGAGATATTTTTAGATGATCAGAAGTATTTTAATTGTAACAAGAGGGTATGTGTATTTGTGGACAGCCTTTTAAAGGTCTAATTTATTTTTTCTATTGTCATAATGATGCTATTACTTTCCCAGAATGACAAAAGAGAACAAAAATTTGACACTAAAACAATATCCTTCGATGGGCGGAGGCACTCCGCGAAAGTTCATCGGTATGTTTATGAAAGTCCAAACCCACAAAGATATAACAGATCTTTAATTGTCATGACAAGAAATTCCTCTCCTCAAAGATTTGTAACCATTTTTTCTGTCTTTCACAACCTATTTTGTCACCATGGTATTTCCGTATCCAATCAGAAACTTGACACTCATTACATTGCCTGTTCCGGTAAAACACTAAAAGTGGTACAAAAACATTTTTTTATTGAACATATAAAGTTTGGTTCCATTATTTGTCATGACAAAACATTTATTCTGGTGTCTTTCTGACATTTTCAGTGTCTTTAAGATACATGTTGTCACGAGAATAATAAAATGTCCGATCAGAACTCAGAACAGCCGCCTCGTGGGAAAAACAACAATGTGGTTTCCGAACAGGTTCGACACAAACCGACCTGTACAAGCACAGAAAAGAGCTAGAAGCTTGAAATTTTGGATTTAAGTAGAAGAGGAATTGTACTATCCGAGTAGCGAAAACAAAGGCGCTGATCAGCTTCGCGGTTACCGCGAAGCTGATCTGCGTCTTTGTTTTCGCCTATGCAGATTGTTGGTTTTCTCAAGGGGCGGCTCACTATGACACTAACAACATTTACCGTTTCGGCGCTGTGCAAAAACGCTGTTAATTCATCATTCCGGGCAGAATGATTTAGGGCCATTAAAGTTGTATATGATATATATGTACTTGTACGCTAATAATATTTGATAGCGCCGATAAATAATTTGTCGCAAGAGATTTACCGCTTTTGGTAATATAGAGATGTCATAATGCTTATTATAAAATGTCAAGAAATTATGAAATTTTGATTGTTTTGGTGCATTTTCTCTTTGATGTTTCATATTAAAGTATAATATTTTTTGCAAAATGTGCTAATATGATTTATTTCTAAAACATAATTCAAAATCATTACTTTAATGTTCGTCAGTAGAAAACAATAAACCTTTGATGTTGCCTCCTTCTTGCCAATATTTTGCTTTCAAAAAACATATGTTTATATGAAAAATGATTTTATATGATTTATTTCACAGAAAATATTTCACTTTGGCACCTGGTACTGACATCAATGTTCTGTTTTACCTATTTGGACAATCAATACTCCCTTTGATCCGCTGTCCCCACCCCTTTGATGTATGAGAAAGGTGTCACATTACTACTGCCTATTGCAACTCTGCCTCAGGTGAACATTACTGGACACGGTAGTGTTCCTGGTCTATACTACTGGCCTTCAAGTCATGGACAAGACAGTTGAACACACTGTAGATCGTCATAAAATGGTGCTTGATCAGTTTGACTTTTAGTAAAGAAACGTCTAATTTGTTGGGGAAATACCAGATAGCAGGAAGTACATAGTAATGACACTGTACTGAAGACTGAAATTCTAAATATCATAGATGGTTTGAACAGTAAAAACTATATTGCAACAGATCTACGGGCTAGATAAATTTAAATGATTGTTTTAAAAATGCAAAATATGATTGTTCTAAGAATGCAAAATATGAAGGGCCGTTGGAGGCCAAATGACAGGGTCAAATTTTAAGGGAGGAAAGGCATACACTTCTGGGACATTCACTGGAGTTCAATCGGAGTTAAATATAAGAAATAAGCCAAAGACCATGTAAACTGTATCAATAATAGACAAGGTTGCTTTGGGCAGTTATTTTAATTGAAATAAATTGCAACATATGGTAAATAAAGTCAAATTATTAATGTGCCAACACAAGAGAAACATATATTATGCTCATGCAAAAAAGAAAGGCACTAGCTGGCTTGGCAGAAGTGCTCTCAAATCTGTGTGACATAATTCTAATCTATTTCCAAAATTTCAAGGCTACAGTAGTACTGTTGGTCTTTGAAATAAAGGACATTTGGTTGTATGGCTCAAACACCACTAGTTTTTCTTGTGATTTTAAGGTTCAAATACAGTTTTGAGATAACCATCTAAATCTTTTTCTGTGCTTTTAAGCCCAGGTTGTGAAAGGTACCCAGAGGAACAAGTTATAATACATTATTAAGATTTTATCAATTAAGTAAATAAGTCGAAGTTTTATTTTTAAAGTCAGTACTGTTGTGTCAATTCTTGGTGCTTTGACTTATATAATTGAGCCACTGCATTAGAAACCCTGACTTATGAGTAGATGACCAGGTTGAACGTAGCCCATCTTCAGCACTGGGCTTCCATATGGGCAAATGTGCATATGGTCTGTCAAGACTCAACAGCAATACACATACTCTAGCAGGAACATGTTTCAATATCAGATTTCTTGAAAGTTATGAATGAAACAAGATTGTGCCTGACATCCTTTTGCAGAAAATTAAGGTCCATTGATTGGGCTAAGGTTCTGATCTTTTTGTACTCACTGCCTGAAGACATTAGTAATTTTAAAAGCATTTGATTAAACCAAAATTTTTCATCAAATACTTAATCTTGGTTTAGTTTTAACATCTTTTATCGCCTTTTCATCAAAGCAGGCTGTCAACCAATTCCTATATTCCTATTAAACTCCTGTATTTTGGGTCCAAATCCTATATTTTTATGCACCTATATTCCTATAAATTCTCCTATATTTTGAAAATATTTCCTATATTTTTAGGAAAATTTGTTGCCGATGAATAATCGTGTATAGTAAATAGTAGTGCTCTGAAACTGCCTTTTGCCTTTTTATTCTTCATTCTTTATTTTTTAAATAAATTCATATTCATAATATATATTATATAGTGCATTAATGGACATTATGTCACTCTTTAGTAAGGGTTACTTGTAAATCCAAAGCATGTCCCATTTTCATAACCATAAATAAATTATATATCCTAATTTCCATCAAATTTGTCATGGTTTTATTTTGTCTTTTTTTATCTATTTTCTTCTTCCTATGACTTTATTTTGTTGTAAATTGATGCAACTATACAGTGTACAATTGATCCCAGGAAAGGCTGAGATCACATGAAACACAGGTATGTACCCTAGAGCTTCTGGGGGCCGCCTAATTCCAAGAGATTATTACATACAGTGTGTGTATTGATAACATTCTATACTCAACAAAAAAAGTTAAGGAAAATGAGTTTGAGGGCCTGGAACACAAGAACTGTTGTATTTCATGAAATATGAACTCCATATCATCATAAAGTGTCCTTTTATCCTTCAAATGAGGGCTTATTTAAGATGATGGCACTTACAGAAGCTTTAAAAATCAATGTCAAAGTTGACTGGTCGCCCCTCCATGTTTCACATAATTGCCATATTGTTCAATTTGTGCATCAATTGTCACTGGAGCTTTTTCACACAATAACCATGTCTCCATAGACACATGTTCTCATGAACAGCTGTACAGTGCACACACTGAGGTGAGCAAACCTGTTGTAAAGCATTTTCCGCACCAGTACCATTGTTGGTACCAGGAGGACAATGTCAGATGAAATCGCCCCAGTATCACCCAAGATTACCTACGTCGGTACAACGTTGAGGTCAAGGACTAGGCAACCCACACACCAGACATGCCTCCCGCTGAGCAAGTGTTACACATTCTGAGACAGCATGATATGGTCTGGTGTGGAATACTGGCACCAAAACCTCTCCTGGCTCTTGCTGTGGTTGCTTCAGGAGGAAAACGGCTGATTTCTCAGCACCAAAGTCGGCATATTGCTGGTCAGATTAATTAAAGAATTATCAGTTGACTGTGGTGCTTTGCAGCCTGATATTGCCATCTGGGAACTGATGCTGATACAGGAAAAGCAGTATGACATGCCTCAACATCTTGTCTTGTGCACTAATCTGTTGTCATGAGAAAACCTGTGTTCAAAGTCTATGCTTTTAAGGCAAGAGTCTACATTGACACTTTTTACTCAAACCAAACAATATTGCAATTTTGTGAAAACTGGATTGACGACTAGTCAACATTGATTTTGTTTTCCCCAGCCACAACTGATGCTACATGTTCGAATGAGGCCTCGTTGGAAAGATAAAAAGACACTTTATAACATACTAAAATTTGAATTTCTAATTCTCTACCAGATTTACTGCAATAAGCACCTGAACACATTTTCCTTAACTTTTTTTGTTGAGTATATTATATAATATGGGCTTTAGAATTTCAGCTGAGATTGGGAGTTGTGGATTTATTTTACCTTTGAGTTATATGATATCTCACTCTTTCACTATAAAATTTGTATATTTATTTTCTACTTAAATAAATGATCAGTGATAAATAAAAGTAGCTCTAAGTTTAGAAGTAGAGAAAAAGTTGACCTTGATTTTCTATTTATTCTTTTTTATATATATTTTTTCAATGAAAAAGCATTTATATTGCCAAAAGAATGCCTTTATATTAAAACCTTTTTAAATTCTGTGGGAGTCAGCTAATGGGCCTGTGTAGTATCACCATCCTGCATAATGCTTCTGCATACTTCATCATTACATGAATGGTCACCTGTCTGGATTGTTATGTTGTGGAACTGAATGGTTACTTTATCTAGATATTTTAGACATAAATTAATGTAGAAAAAGTGAGGGTGGAGGTAAGGATTAATAGTATAAGAGTATAGAATGAAGCTATTTTCACGAGAAAACTCCTATATTTTTTACTCAAAATGAACTAAAACCTCCTATATTTCTTAGAAAAAATTCCTATATAAACTCCTATATTTTTTAGAAGACTTGGTTGACAGCCTGTCAAAGGTGTTGAAAAATAAATTCAGGGAAAATTCATAATACCATATGTCTCCTGTTTTACTTGCATGCTGATTGCATGTAAAAGCAGTTAAAGTCAATCATTTGTAAAAGTAAAGGGACAGACTTTGTAGAGGTACACAAAAGGCCATGTCTAAATTTTTATTTTATCAATAATATTCTTTTACCAAATTAGTTTGACAAAGTAATGAAAATTGTCGCCCATCTCATGTTATGACTAATATTACAGTGAGTGGACAATGTTTGGGCGGTCACCATTGTTTACAGGGTGTAGGTGGTCAAGGATATTGGGGCTTAACTTAGCAGCTCAGTGGTAATTGCTGCAAGTTTAGATGGTTATCGGACTTGTCATACAATATTCCCTTCTGTTGAAAAATAATCATCACGAATAGATAAAAATCTTAGTCTCAATTTAAGGCCAATGGAAAATTTTAGTTTGTTTCATTACTTTGTTAGTTTAATGTTTTGCTGCATGGGAAAATTAAATCAAATTCCTTGAAATTAACAACGACCATGTCCAGTCTGCATGTGTCCCCTGTTTTTGACAAATTTGTGTAGCTGTACAATTGCTCAAAATTTGCAATTCAAGCTTGGATATGTATGTGTATGTACACTCGTTATCTGTTAGTCAGGTTTGAAGACTTGGTTAATAGTCTCTTCCAAAGGACTGGAGAAGCCCAGGATCAAACCTGTGACCCCTGGATTACAAGGCAATGGCTTGACCGCTGCACAAAGCTTCATCAAGCATAGATTTGGCAGCACCAAAACATAGTGACTTTAAAGTTACTCGATGTACCCAGCATTTCTTTTGCTTGGCCTAACTGATTTTTATCAGAGTAATTTGGTAAGATTGTGTTTTAGGCTAATCCAAAGCTTTTACTAAGGTTTAACATGTTGATTCATCAGACAGCCCCTTATGTTTGTCACTTAGGGTGATATTGCTGATCAAATGATAAATCTGTAACTGGGCATCATAGTTTTGAATAGATTATAAAGACACAAGATTGAGATTGTCTGATAAATACATAATAGAATATGATGTCTATTAATTCCTTACCTGATCATTAGTGTAAATATTATCTGTTGACAGTGAAGGGGGTGGGGACTCAGTCAATTCTTCAGTGTCATCGCTTCCTGGAAACTGAACCTATGTATACTAAAGGGACTTGAGTGTTTAAAACTGCTCAAGGAATCAACACAGAGGTGGTCGCTTAAAACCTGAGGTTTCAAAACCTTGACCTCTTGATTCAGAGTCAGACCCTGCCCTTGCAGAATTGCAGCGGAGTTCCAGCATGAATCCAGTTTTGCAGCATGAACCCAGCATGATTGCAGCATATGCTGCAATCATACTGCAAAAAATTACTATGGTGATTTAAATGGAAGAAACATGATTGCAGCGCATTTCAATTATGCTAATTAAGCTACTTTCATACTGCAATCATACTGCATTGCAGCGTGGTCTTATATAGTATAGCCATATACTGCAATCATGCAGCGTGTTTCAATAATGCAAATTACGCTGGCTTCATGCTGCATTGCAGTATGGTCACCATACTGCAATCATACTGCAATCATACTGGAAACAGTATACTGCATCAATTATGCAAATTACCGGTAAGCTGCTTTCATGCTGCAATCATACTGTTATCATGCTGGAACCATGCTGCATTGCAGCATGACTACAATAATTACAAACCTCTTAGCCTTGTACATGTATGTTGCTTCCATGCTGCATTCATGCTGTAATGCAGCGTATACTGAATTCATACTGGAATCATACTGCTTCCATGCTGGAAATCATACCACTTCTTTCGACAGGCCTGCCATGTTACCCCACCCATTTCAGCTGATACACTGAGAAGTTGTAAACATGAAAAGCTAGAATAAAAACATGCAAAAATCTTACATGCATGCATTCATGTTTATAACAGGACCTTTCAGCATTCAAATGCATACTTTAAAATTAAAAAAAACCTCATCAGATTGGTTGTCGTCATATGTCAAAGCTACATTCTTGCTTTATAGAAGTGCAAGTCAAATAGTGGCTTACCCTAAAAGCAATGAAAATTTGTTTCTAAATGCACTCACAAGTTCTGCTAATTTTCTTTGATTCTTTCCAGCCCTTTTTTTTCTTTAAATTTGCATTTGTAAAACAGCTTTCAAATTTCCCTCCACTTTTGGCAGCCATTTTTACCCATAATGCAATTGAAACAATGACATCATCAATAAATCAATATCTGTAAACCACTAAGTTAGCAGCATGATTGTAGTGTACGCTTCTATGCAGCATACGCTTCTATCTTTGCAGTATGAAATCAACGTATATGCAGCATATACCTAAATGGATCATATTATGCTAAGTTATAGCAGCATGAAAGCAGCATGGATCTAGCCAAGTAAAAAATTCTAAGACAGGGCAGTATGAATGCAGCGTACATCAAGCAGTATGATTCCAGCATACGCTGCAAAGAAGTATGACAACAGCGTATATGAAGCATAAATCCCAGCATACTTCCAGCGTATGATGCAATGCAGTATATATACTGCAACTGTGCTGCAGATATAGGGCAGATAAGAAGTATGAAAACAGTATGGATGCCGTATGGATGATATCAGCAAATGCTGCATTCCAGCATACGCTGCAATTCCGTAAGGGTGTACCATCAAGTTACCATGCTCTCAGAAATTTTGTTTTATGTCTGTTAAGAATGGGGGCCATGCACAAATAGAATGATCGGGATGCCAAAGAATGAATGAATTCATGAATATGTTGAAATGGGTCTGTTTGACCATGTCCAATTCTGGTTCCTTGATACATATTGACTGTATCATGTGATTTCTTAACCCAGTATATATTATAAACCTGAATGTAAAC
Source organism: Rugalucina vietnamica (assembly GCA_964017185.1). Taxonomy (NCBI): domain Eukaryota; kingdom Metazoa; phylum Mollusca; class Bivalvia; order Lucinida; family Lucinidae; genus Rugalucina; species Rugalucina vietnamica. The sequence goes on from OZ024872.1 coordinate 67,849,988, forward strand.
ATGTTGTTTAATATTTACATTATAAAAAATGTTAATGCCTGTTGCATGACAGAAGATAATTTTCATAAACTGTAATTATTACTGTAGAACTGGTTTCAATGGCGGCTTATATTCATTTCACTGGTAATTGCTATGTTCTAAACTGTGAAGTCTATTTTGTATCTAAATTATCAAAGAGTTTTTGTGTTGATAATTGAGCCGCCGCATGGGAAAGCCAAAAAGCTGCATATGGGATAACAAAGGCATAGATCAGCTTCACGGTAACCGCAAAGCTGATCAGCGCCTTTTTTTTTTTTCGCTATATGGATAGTACAATACGTCTTCTTTCTAAATTCAAAATGCCATCTTCTGTGACTGTACAGCCCGGTATGTATTGGACCTGGTTGGAACCCAAATTGTTGGTTTTCTCACACCCAGGCTCAATTGCAAATCTAAGAAAGCTTAAAATCAAATTATTCATTTCATCTAATATAGATATATTTTAAGAAAGAAGAAAAATCCAAATAATGTTTTTGTAAGTGATAGGCATAATTTAAAAAATTATTTCATGTTCCATTTATTTTAAAATGATCAAATTTTAGCTGCCACATGACTAAACAAACCAAATTACGTATAATGGCAGCAAACTTATAGGCATCGTCCTTGTATGTACATATCATAAGCAGAAACTCTTAAATGTTATGGTTTGTCACAAGTTTTGTTTAGAGCTGGGCAGTACTGCATGTTGTCCAATGGTGTTGTATACTTGTTACTTAGTACTACTTACATCACAATAATTGAGCCGCCTCGTGAGAAAACCAACAATTTGCATAGGCGAAAACAAAGACGCAGATCAGCTTCGCGGTAACCGCGAAGCTGATCAGCGCCTTTGTTTTCGCTACTCGGATAGTATACTTCCTCTTCTACTTAAATCCGAAATTTCAAGCTTCTAGCTCTTTTCTGTGCTTGTACAGGTCGGTTTGTGCCAGACCTGCTCAGAAACCACATTGTTGGTTTTCCCACGAGGCGGCTCAATTGTTGGACCTGATTAGAAACCTAAAGACATGCAGGATTTTTCTCAACATGGCTCGTATTATGCTCTTTTTGCACCCAATTTTGTATACCTGTAGTTGTGTTGAAATTTAAAAAATCTTTTATTTGTTGCAAACTGTGATATTTTAGTGTTCAAAAAAGCATTCAGGAACTGACATGGTGTCACAAGTCTGCATCTCATCAGCCATTTTAGTAGCTACTCTCAAGTTGGGTTTGTTAGTCACCTTTGCTTTCATAACTAGAAGAGTTTTAATAACACCAATGCAAAGATGGACTCATATACATTGTATATGTGGCTTTGGTATGAATGCAGTATTGTGCAACATAGCGCAGCTGCTTAGTGAGTAAATCATAGAAAATACTTCACTTGATGATACAAGCATGAAATTTTCACCATGTTTTCTTCAGATGACACAGATCAAATCCCAATCCCTGGCAACCTGGAATTCTGCCATTTTCAAGATGTCCACAAAAAACAAGATGGCTGCCATTTCAGCAGTGCATACATGTAGTAAATTGATCGTATCTCAGCTTCTATGTATTGCAGAACAACAAAATTGGTTCCTATTGTTTCACATTCAACAAGCTGACAGTTCATATGCATATCATGGGCATGTTATTTTAAATTAAAGAATAATTGTCAGAACCTCTTTCAGTCCTCTGTTTCTGTCGCAGTGTGGTGCTATTCTAATTTAAGGCCCACTTATTTTGATTAATCATTAATTAATATATGCAACATGCTTTCCTCATTCTTAAATACTTCATTAAAAATAAGCTTCACTTTTTCTTAGTTATGTCTTCATTATTATTCTGGTGAACATAACACCTGAATTTGGTACCATTTGTATTTCTTTGTATAAAATAGGAGGTATCATTAAACTGAACTGATGCCTAGTTAGATAGCTCTTAATTTTCATGAACAGTCATTTTCTGTATTTGTTATAATCTTTTTATCATGTGCCAAACCATTATGATTTAGAGTTTTAAGCTGACAAAGCTTACTACACAAAAATCTTACATTTGACATATGAATGAAATTTTCATATTCAAAAATATGCCAAAGTCCATTCACAAACCAAGGCGTTTTAATTGATATTCAGTTTATATCTGGGTTGATCAAATCTGCCTGTTAAACTTCATTGAAATTGGATATTTCTTTTTGCTGCAAACCACAAACTGTCAATCAGAAATTCTGTTTAATATATTAACATTAATAAGTAGTCCATTTTAATTTTAAGACCTGATTTTCATTTGTACTTCATCATGCATGTTAAATCAGCAGCACAGACAGTAATCTGTATGTGTGTTTGTAAGCTGAAATTATACATGCGCCTGCAATTTTCATATATAAATATCCAATTAGGAAAATTTAACTGGTATGTTTTTACTGCCATATATAAAAAGTGCAGTTTTTATAATTTTTGCTATGGCATGCATGTTCTTGTATTGTGCATTGGCCAAGCTATTTTCATGGTAACAGATTGGAAAGATTCTATTAAGTATTTCTTTTCAATTTATTAATTAGCAATGGCTATAATAAACCATATAATTTGCTTCATTCGTGTTGATATTTTCAATATATAGATTAAAACATTAACATTTTACTATTTTGAATAATCTCTCTGTCATTTTGATAATTCCTTACTTACTAATTTGATTTATGGTACAACTAATTAGAATTTCCACCTATTTCATTATATGAGCCGCCTCATGGGAAAACCAACAAACAGCATAGGCGAAAACAAAGACGCAGATCAGCTTCGCGGTAACCGCAAAGCTGATCAGCGCCTTTGTTTTCGCTACTGGGATAGTACAATTCCTCTTATACCTAAATCCGAAATTTCAAGCTTTTCATTACGAAAACACACCTGTAATATACAGTTTTTTCTTTAGTTGTAAAAATTGAAAATTTTCACTACAAAATTTTTGATATTTTTCTTATTTTTGCTCAAAACATAGATTGTGGGTACACGTTAGAACCGCCTCGCCGAGGTGGTTCTAAAGAGTACCCACAATCTATGTTTTGGAGCAAAAATAAGAAAAATAGGTATACCCCTGCATACCCCAGTTTTGCTATGTAAAAGTGGGGTACAAGGGGGTATTCATTGCACGAACATGTTTTCGTGATGTACAGGCCCGTTTGTGTCGGACCTGTTCAGAAACCACATTGTTGGTTTTCCCAAGAGGCGGCTCAATTATTTTGGTAATATACCAGTAGAACTGAGATCAGAAATTGTGAAAAAAATTTTGATAATGATTTGGTAATTTCAGTAATGGGTCAGTAATTCAACCGGTTAGATGGGAACATTGTCCCTGACAGTACATATTAGTTTCTTGAAAGGGCCGATTTTCACAATTACTTTATAAGTAATGATACAGTTATTTTTTAGTAACAAGTTTAACAGAATTGTCCATGAAAGAGATAATTAGAGAAAATTACCAATGCAGTATGTATAGTCCATTTAAATGAAATAAATAGTGATACAATTAAGTTGAAAAATTGTTATATGATACATGTACATTTAAAAAGAGTTCATATGATATAAGTGTTCCAAATATGCTGATACATGTAGTGTGTTTGATTCATGACAAGGGGATCAGTACCAACATATGAGCCACCTCATGGGAAAACCAACAATGTGGTTTCCGAACAGGTCTGACACAAATCAGGCTGTACAGTCACAGGAGCAGGCTAGAAGCTTGAAATTTTGGAGTTAAATAGAGGAGGAATTGTACTATCCGAGTAGCGAAAACAAAGGCGCTGATCAGCTTCGCGGTTACCGTGAAGCTGATCTGCGTCTTTGTTTTCGCCTATGCAGATTGTTGGTTTTCCCATGAGGCAGCTCATATTTCTTTCATGAAGATTTGGTCATACATGTGATATTTCCCTATTTCAGGGGGATCTCCGTATTTTGGAGCAAATCTCCCTATTTTGAATTTCAGAATTTCCTTATATATCTTAAACATCTCCCTATTTGGAATTTCAGATCTCCCTATTTAAAATCAAGAAATTTTGAAAAGCAAATCTCCTTATTTGGCTTCCCAGATGGATAACTTGTATGGATTTGGTCATACATATTTCTACAGCCATCTTCTCCTCCACTGATTCAAAAAAAAGCATTTAACAGTTAGTAATGAAAGGAATGTGCACTAAGTACTGATAACTTGCCCCTTGGAGGCTTGCCCGGGAACAATGTGTCCCTGTTTAATCATTTTTTGAGATGTTGGATATTACGGCACTCACCCTTAAAAAGTGGCTTTGTTTTATCGTTTCAGCTATGACATCATGTTGTGGTGCTGGAAGGCTAGACCCAGTGACCGACCCACATTCACACAGCTCTTGGGGACCTTTACAGCCATGCTGCAGAGAGACTCGGGCCAAGACTACTTCACGCTGGACGTTAATGAGGGACATGAATACTACAAGATAAAACCTGAAGAAATGGATAGAGATGATGGAGATATTGAAACTGCTATCAAAAGGATAAATGAAGAAACTATTAAAGTTGATGATGTAAAAATAGATAACAGTGGGACTGATAAGGTCAAGGTTGATGATTCTGGTTATCTTTTACCAAAAATGTCAGAAGAGAAAATTCAAAAAGAAATTGTTGGTATTGGAAAAGATGACACAAAAATGGACAAAACAACTGATGAAAATAAGAAAACCCAACATCAAAAAGTAGGTATCATTAAGCCAGTCAGATACATTCCCAAAGAAAATGTAGAAAAGGTAAAACCAATAAATGACAATCCCAGTGAAAATGTAGATCACACAAAACCAAAGAGTGAACCGCCCAAAGAAATTATAGACAAAACAAAAGCAGAAACTGACACTCCCGATCATGACACAGTAAGTAACACCTCTTCCAATGCTTCTTCTTTCAAGATAGGAAGAAGATCACCACCTGAGCTGGACAGACTAAGTGGCTCATCCGATGATGTATTTACTGACTGCCCAGGTTGTGTGAAGCTTGGTGAAAATAAACGACAAATCCAAGCTTGTCCTGAATGCAGGAAAACCAGGATTGAGCTATCTCTGTTTGACCTACACTCACCTGACAGAAATGATTCAGCAATTTCTAGTGCTACTTCAGATGAGCTTCAGTCAGATGATGGACAGTCACCAAACATAGTGGTTTCATCTACTCCTGGTAAAATGGACACTAAAAATCTTAATGAAAAAGACGAAAAAGCTAAAGCAATTGTCAGACAAGTACCAAGCACTAGCTACTATGATGAAGCAAGCATCTCTGAAATGATAAAGAAATGTCCTGCGTGGACTGAGCATGGGAGAAAGACAAATGAAAGTTTTAGATTTAAAGACAAGTTTATTGAAAATGAAAATGTTTTCAAAGCAAATGGAAATATGCTTGGCAGTATGCACAAAGGTAGCATAGAACCAACACCCTACTGCTATTCAAGGTACCATCTCTCCTCAGACCCATACTTCGACTTACACTCAAATATCGGCAAAATGGAAGCTTGGAGCATCGCAGAAACACAGATGTGAAATAATTGTTGTCTCACGAAAAGCAAATAAACCAAGGCAACTCTTGATGTTTTTGCTGTAGATCCATATCAAAAACATGGAAACACGTTCATATACTTTGATATTTTATTTACCATTCTGCACGCATTAACCCCTGGCAAATCTGAACTCCAAAGGTACGAAAATATAGAACTTTTTTGCTTTAATTGCTTTGTATTTTTGTTGTGGGGTAATTAGTATGCTTTAAACTTTGCCCTATGAGAAAGTAAATCTGGTACAAAATACATGTATTACTTCAATATAACACCTCAAGTATATGAGCCACTGCATGAGAAAACCAACAATTTGAGATTCTGACCAGGTCCAACTCAGACCAACCTGTACAGTCACAGAAGTGGGCTAGAGGCTGGAAATTTTGAATTTTAGTAGAAGAGGGATTGTACTATCTGAGTAGCGAAAACAAAGGCGCTGATCAGCTTACCTCAAAGCTGATCTACGCCTTTGTTTTTGCCCAAGCATTTTGTTGGTTTTCTTATGCAGCGGCTCATATGTAATTGATCTTTCAAGAAGCACTGAAGAGCACTTTGTATCTTTACATGGAATTCACCTGATATATAGATATTTCTAACAATGATAGCATTTTTTCTGTCTATAAAAGATACCTACACCATAGGGCTCTATTAAGGTTAGTTTTAAATGGGGGTTAGAAATTGCATGTTTTGTTTTGTTTGAAAGTAATTTAGAAAGGAAAAAAATGTTTTGAAGTGAGAATTTTGATGGATGACCTTTCTTTCCTTTGAAAACCTGGGTTTACTGATAAGAAAGCATATGGTTCAATAGTACAGTGTCTCTTAACAACTTAATCCTAGGAATGTATCAATGCATTGGTTGTTCTTACAAAACTGTTATAACTGTTAACTATTATCAAACACATTCTTAGATTTTATCATCAAGTTCATCTGTCAATTTTGGTATAAAAAGTGCTATGTCTGTATGATGAATGTTTATAATAGAATGTTCATAGGTTCTTATAGTTTTCTGCCCCATATTTTGGTTAAGAAACAGCATAAAGATCAGTCGAAGTAGAAAAATGGGCTGCAGCTAGATCGTCTATGCAAAGTGCAGTGCTTTGAAGGAAATTCAACCATCGTTGACAATGAAAAGACTTGATGCATTGATAGAACAAGGCATTAATGAATAAGTGCAAGCCATTGACAAAGATGAAGCCAGAAGATCTACAACTATTTTCAAGATGATGTACATATAGCTCAATGAAACAATAAAATCCATATGACAATGATTAATGATAAACACAACAGTCATTGTATCAATTGGCAATAAATAAAAAAATGATAAAATGGTTAAAAAGAACTCAAAGCATTAAGAAAATGTTAAAGCCTAAAGCCTTGGAATAAAGGAGACTCACAGTATAGATAAGAAAAGGATAGAATCTAATGCATTGATAAGATGGAAGAAGTCAAAGTATGAAAAATATAAAAATATGCATTGATCAGAAAAAAAAAATCAAGAAGATAAGAAGATAAAACTAAATGCATTTACGCGAGGTATGGCAGGAAAGTTCGTAGACACCATTAGTATTTTCAACAGGAAAAGAAATTTAGTGAAAATGAATATAGCTGGGTTTGCAAAAATATTTCATGAGCAAATAGACGAAATTTTATGAAAATCTGGCCAACACGACATCTTCTACAGCCTTTTATGTGCACCTCCCTAACCGGGAGCGGGGCAAGGGTCAACGTCTCAGTGACGTTACTTGAAGTTTATTGCTGTCAGTGCTTTATATATTTGTAACAAATTTAACCATGTTTCAGAGTTATTCCACATAGGGTCCTTGGATATTATGTGTATCCAGCTGTCAAATGCAGATCTGTGCCAACTGTCCTCAGGTTCTCTGATGACCGGTTGAACATATGAAACCATTTTCATTCGCTGAGAATGTAAGACGAGTGCCCTTCCGCCGCCGTTTATCATCTTAGATGATCTATCGAGCATCCAAAAATCAACTCGGCCACTTGTAAACTGGTGACAGACAAGCTGATAGTTTTTATGTTGTTGTTTATATCATTTCCATCGTGTTTGTTGGCCATTTCCATAACAAAAACACACAATTTTATGGTTATCAGCTGTTCTCCGACGTCAAAATTACGCATTTTTTCAAACAATTTTTTCGGACTGCATCTGAAATTTTATTCACAGATATCAAACTGTACTGCCGACAAGGCCCAAACATTCAGAAAACGTTGTTGATTGAACATTCTTTCAGGATCAAAATATTTTATTGTTACAGCACACTTCCGTGCCGTTTCACAAGCAAAACCAGAATGTAAAAATCGTTACATTTTATCACGTTTTGTCACCTGCCCCGCACGGCCCTACCCTCTAACAGAAAAGTGGCCATACCAAGCGCGTCATTACTTCAAATTGCACAAAATTTCTGAAATATACCCATAAGATATTGCTGCTTGAAATTATGCAAAATGCTTCTTCAACAACGCGTTACTTTTTCTGATAGCTGAAGTGTCTACGAACTTTCCTGCCATACCTCGTATAAGAGCATAGAACTCAAAGTATTAATAAAAGAATTCAAATCAATGCATTGATATGGGCATAGAACTCAAAGTATTAATAATAGAATACAAATCAATGCATTTATAAGAGCATAGAACTCAAAAGTATTAATAAAAAAATTCAAATCAATGCATTGATAAGAGCATAGAACTCAAGCATTAATTAAATGACAGATAAGACGATAGAACTTACGCACAATGGTTGGATTAAAAGGTAGAACTCAAAATTAATATGGGGATTCAAATTTTTCAAAAAATGGATTCAAAGATAATTCACTATTTTGTAAAAAATGAAAGTGTGTGAAAGCAAAAACTTGCAGACAAAACTTTGTTGCTTTGTTTCAAAACTTCGCAGCATTGTATTCAAAATTTAAGTGACAACATAAAACTTGCAAAGCAAGCAGCCCATGAAGCGGACATACAAAACAGATAAAAACATTAATTTTTTCCTCACTTTTGTGAACACCTGTGAGCAGTGAAAGGATTCAACAACTGTTAAAGGCTATTATCAGTCCTGTTAGAAGAAATATTGTCTTTAGAATTATTGCCTAGTTTATTATTATTGGGACAAATCAGACCTCCATAGATATATTATTCAACTTTGTATCTGAATTTTAGATGTGGACACTGCCTATAACTACCTTTGTCCTAAACAATAAGTGTTGTTCAGATGGTGAAGTTCAAGCTGATCTTTGCAGGCATTGAACCAAGTTTTATCAAAGTTTGGCTAATAAAGTGTCCCATACAGTCCATTATTAGGGTAGCTTGTCCAAAGGTTAACTTGTCAGATGAAATAAATGTAAAATCAGCCATGTTGAAACTGATGGTCCCTCAAAGAGGTCATTAATTTTGTCATTGCCAAAACATAATAAGAGCTGCTTCATGAGAAAGCCTGTTGTTGGTATAATGCTGAGCAAAGGTGAAGATCAGCTGCACCTGATCAGTGCCTTTGTTTTTGCTGCATAGAAAAGCACAATCCTACATTCTAAAACAAAATTTCAAGCCACCTGTCACTTTCTGATGCTGTACAGCCATTTTTGTCACACCGTGTAGGTGACACAGTTTCTCATGGTATGGCTCAAACTGTAAAATGGACATTCTGCTCTTTTTTAAACTAGGGAAAATTGAATATGTCAAGATCTGTATCAGATATGTCAGGAAGTCAGTTTTATTTGACCATTTCAATTCATGGCTAAAATATGGTCATTCCCCTTGACCTGTTCCTAAATTTATGATCATTTTTGCATTGCCACCAATCTACATAGTTGTTAAGATTGATGTTGGACACTTTGAAAAAATACTGGTACATGTACATGTATACTGGATTTAGCCATTCTTTTATGGTTTCTCTTATAACATGTTTAATGGCACCATTGTTTTATATTTTTTATATTGGCCAATATTGTATATCTGTTGGTAATATCAGTTGAATTGAATGTCATCAAATATTCTCACTTGGAAATGCAAAGGTTTCACAACGGATGCCTAAAAGCTTTATTGCAAAACTGAATTTGTATCAAATCCTGCATTTTGTTATGAAGCCTCATGTAATGCATCCTATTTGAGAAGCCTTGGCACTTGTCCTGCAGCCTATGTGTGTCTATTGACTGGTGAGAAATCTTGTGTGAGGTTAGAAGTATTACATGTATTGCAAATCTATCAATTGATTTCGAAGATTTCAATTTTGATTTATATTATTAAATTATTTTTTGTTCCCAATGTCTTGAAAAACAAATGGACTAAAAATCTAACCAGATTTCGTATTTGTTAATATCAATATTGACAAGAAATCGGTTTGCATTGTCAAATTTCATTTATTTCAAACTTGAAACAGCGTTATGGCCCTTGATTTATGTCAGACATTGTTATTTTATTTTCAAGATAAATACTGGAATAAAAAAAAATTGTGTACACATAACACTGACTAGACATGATGTTTTACAGGTTTCTTTCCATTCAGGAACCTGTACATAGCAATGGCTGTGTTATTAAGCTAAAGAATATTGAAATCTTCACATATCATTAAGCTGATTTTATCATATTGCCCCTCATTTGTTCAGCCAGATAAAAGTTTCCTATCACTTGTGCTTTCAAAATCCAATCCGAAAATTAAAACTGATAATTGCTACTTGTCCTGTCCAAATTCCTTAGCGCTGACTGATTGTTGATCTTATCTGAACATGTTTCATTTAAGGTTTTAGCCGCAGCTTGAGGAAATGTAAGTTGTGTTAAAACTTAAACATAAGTGAAGGTTAGAAAATGCATATATAAATCCTAATCAAAGCCTAATATGTTTTTCACCCCAAGGTATGTATAATGTATCTTGCTTCTTATACTGCCAACAAGTCTTTTTCACAGATGCTTTCTTACTTTCATTATTCTGTAACCCTGAAACAGTTTTTTCATCAAATGGCCAATTTGAACATTCTACTCTAATTGCTTCAACAATTGTAAAATGCTTGCACTTTGGCCTCGAAAGCGCACCTTGTTAAGCGGTTAGGACACTGGGTTAGCTTAACTGAACATCAGTTAATCATATAGACAGCCCTATAATTGGTAGAAAAATTAAGTCTTTAAACACTAGTTTTGTCAATAAGCTGTGCCATGAGAAAATCTGTTTTTCTCTTTTTTCTAAAAGCACAGTCAAATACCAGCTGAAGGGTAAAAGCACATCTGATCAGTCCCTATGTTTTTCAAGCTTAGATATTATAATCTCCTTACTTTCTCAATAAGAAATTTCAAGCTTTTAACAATCTTCTCTTACTCTACTGCTATTTTCTTCCAAAGACCGTTTTTCTCCCAGAAAAATCTTAGTTTTGTCAATGGAAGGGAATGTGTTATTATCGTTATCGTGATCTTTCCGCTGCTCATTTCATTGTCAACCCAAACAAAACCCTAGCAGACCTTGAGCATGACAGGAATGTATAATATTCCCACATGCAATTACACGCAGGTGGCATCTTCAGGCAGTCAAATGAAAACTTTTTGACTCTAAAAATGATTCTGCCAAGGAAAGTTCATTAAACTGAAATACTGATATGCTTACAAATCAATTGTTCTAAACTGTCCAGACATTCAATTAGATTTACTTTGTAGAAAACAATCACCGGCAAATAATTGGATCACACAACAGGACAAGCGGTTTACCCCCCAAGATTGTTTAACAATTAATTAACAGCTGATATTAATTAAAACAATGAACTGTTAAAATGTTGAGGTCAAGAGGTTATCGGATCTGTAAAACAATAGTATGTCACATACGAAGACACCATAGCTTGGAAGTAAATCAAAACAAACTTTTCAAAGTTAGTAGTAAATCTAATGTCTTAAGCATACCTATAGCACCATCAAATTGCCTCGGTCAAACATACATGGATATGTGTGATATTTACTTTCAAAGATCATGTTCTAAGTCCTCTTCCTGCCCTTCAATATTACGCATGTTAGCCTATCTGCAGTCTGTACATTAAAGGAGAACGCAATATTCAACAACAATACTAAAGAACTGGTCAAAACAAACATTTTGGTGCAAATTTTGTTAAAATCGGTCAAGGAATAAGTAAGATATTGACATTTGAAATTTTTGGAACGAAGTGACTTTTGGTGGCCATTTTGAATATTAATTAGAAAACTGTAAAATCTTAAACTGTGAATAAAATTCATATTTCAAAAATTTATATGGTGAAATATGTCTAGAATTGATAGTAAATCAATATTAGAAAACATTCAAGTATACATTAACAGAAAAATATTAATAGTGCTTCATTAATATTGATTATACATATTTAATTAGGGCTTTATGACGTCATAAAGCCTCATGAATATCCAATATGGCCACCTCCTTAAACATTGATGAATATTTAAACCAACATAACTTTCTTAATTTGCATCCAATTTTGATAAAACATGCACCATATTGTTAAGGAAAGCGAGTTCTTTCATTTAAGATGCATTGTATTTCAACCTTGCCTTTCCCTTTAAAATAAGCTACCCTTCAATATTGCTTATGTTTGTCTTTATGCAGACTGAACAGCAAAATAAGCTGCCCTTCAATATTGCTTATGTTTGCCTTTATGCAGACTGAACAGTAAAATAAGTTACCCTTCAATGTTGCTTATGTTAGCCTTTCTGCAGTCTGTACATTAAAATAAGCTACCCCTCAATATTGCTTATGTTTGTCTTTATGCACACTGAACAGCCAAATAAGCTGCCCTTCAATATTGCTTATGTTTGCCTTTATGCAGACTGAACAGTGAAATAAGCTACCCTTCAATATTGCTTATGTTTGCCTTTATGCAGACTGAACAGCAAAATAAGCTGCCCTTCAATATTGCTTATGTTAGTCTTTATGCAGACTGAACAGTAAAATAAGCTCACCTTCAATGTTGCTTATGTTAGTCTTTATGCAGACTGAACAGTAGAATAAGCCCACTTTCAATGTTGCTTATGTAAGCCTTTCTGCAGACTGAAGCCATTCTGCCGACTGAACTACTCTTCAATATATAAGCTGCCCTTCAATATTGCTTATGTTTGCCTTTATGCAGACTGAACAGTAAAATAACCTGCCCTTCAATATTGCTTATGTTAGTCTTTATGCAGACCAAACAGTAAAATAAGCTCACCTTCAATGTTGCTTATGTTAGTCTTTATGCAGACTGAACAGTAGAATAAGCCCACCTTCAATGTTGCTTATGTAAGCCTTTCTGCAGACTGAAGCCATTCTGCCGACTGAACTACTCTTCAAGTATATAAGTCTTTGATTTAGACTACACAAATGTAAATTCTTGAAATTAGAGCAAAAATTTCTGGCTTTTGCTGCCAGTTTTGTAAAGGGTCACTGATAAAGGTTCATTACCCGAAATTGTACAATATGGCCCATCTGCTTGCTTTTAATGTTTTTCTGCTTCCAAAGGATCTAACAATTATTTTTATTTGCTTTTACTGCAGCTGGTGTTGTGCCGTGTGGCGGCCGTAAAAAGTCTCCCTGTACATCATCCATAGTGCAGATTATAGTTTTCTTTTGATCCTTTGGGATCAGTGAATATATTTGGAGTATTTCAAATACATGTATATTGTACGTTAAGAATCATCTTCTTAACATTAATTTGATTATTTGGCCTCTTTGGGAATATAAGTCTTTGATTTAGACTACACAGATGTAAATTCTTGAAATTAGAGCAAAAATGTCTGGCTTTCTGCTGCCAGTTTTGTAAAGGGTCACTGATGATGGTTCATTACCCGAAATTGTACAATATGGCCCATCTTCTTGCTTTTTTGAATGTTTTACTGCTTCCAAAGGATCTAACAATTATTTTTATCTTCAATATATAAGCTACTCTTCAATGTTGCTTATGTTATCCTTTCTGCAGACTGAACAGTAAAATAAGCTACTCAAAAGGCTTCAATCTTGCTTAGTTGTTAGCCTTTCTGCAGACTGAACAGTAGAATAAGCCCACCTTCAATGTTGCTTATGTAAGTCTTTCTGCTGACTGAACAATAGAATAAGTTCACCTTCAGTGTGGCTTTTGCTAGCCTTTCTGCAGGCTGCACAGTAAAATAAGCCATCCTTCAATACTGGTTATGTATGCCTTTCTGCAGAATGAACAGTAAAATAAGCTACCCTTCAATACTGCTTATGTTAACCTTTCTGCAGACTGAACAGTAAAATAAGCTACTCTTCAATATTGCTTATGTAAGCTTTTCTGCAGACTGAACAGTAAAACAAGCTACCCTTTAATGTTGCTTATGTTAGTCTTTATGCAGACTGAACAGTAAAATAAGCTACCATTCAATACTGGTTATGTTAGCCTTTCTACAGAATGAACAGTAAAATTAGCTACCCTTCAATACTGCTCATGTTAGCTTTTTCTGCAGACTGAACAGTAAATTAAGCTACCCTTCAATATTGCTTATGTTAGTCTTTATGCAGACTAAACAGTAAAATAAGCTCACCTTCAATGTTGCTTATGTTTACCTTTCTGCAGACTGAACAGTAGAATAAGTTCACCTTCAATGTGGCTTATGTTAGTCTTTCTGCAGACTAAACAGTAAAATAAGCTCACCTTCAATGTTGCTTATGTTAACCTTTCTGCAGACTGAACAGTAGAATAAGTTCACCTTCAATGTGGCTTATGTTAGTCTTTCTGCAGACTGCACAGTAAAATAAGCTACCCTTCAATGTTGCTTATGTTAGCCTTTCTGCAGACTGAACAGTAAAATAAGCTCACTTTCAATGTTGCTTATGTTAGCCTTTTTGCAGACTGCACAGTAAATTAAGCTACCCTTCAATGTTGCTTATGTTAGCCTTTCTGCAGACTGAACAGTAAAATAAGCTCACCTTCAATGTTGCTTATGTTAACCTTTTTGCAGACTGAACAGTAGAATAAGTTCACCTTCAATGTGGCTTATGTTAGTCTTTCTGCAGACTGCACAGTAAAATAAGCTACCCTTCAATGTTGCTTATGTTAGCCTTTCTGCAGACTGAACAGTAATACAAGTTCACTTTCAATGTTGCTTATGTTAGCCTTTCTGCAGACTGAACAGTAAAATAAGCTCACTTTCAATGTGGTTTATGTTAGCCTTTTTGCAGACTGCACAGTAAAATAAGTTACCCTTCAATGTTGCTTATGTTAGCCTTTCTGCAGACTGAACAGTGAAATAAGCTACCCTTCAATGTTGCTTATGTTAGCCTTTATGCAGACTGAACAGTAAAGTAAGCTCACTTTCAATGTTGATTATGTTACCCGTTTTGCAGACTGAACAGTAAAATAAGCCCACTTTCAATGTTGCTTATGTTAGCCTTTTTGCAGACTGAACTGTAAAGTAAGCTCACTTTCAATGTTGATTATGTTAGCCGTTTTGCAGACTGAACAGTAAAAATAAGCTACCCTTCAATGTTGCTTATGCCTTTCTGCAGACTGAACTGTAAAGTAAGCTCACTTTCAATGTTGGTTGTAAACGATGTATCTTGTGTTTTGACAGTAGCTTTTCTGATATTGTTTTAACTCTGGTCCTTTTATATATATAGTGATCGTTGGTGGGCAATTGTTGCTTTTTCAGCAAGCGAGTAACTCATATAATTACAACAGAAAGCCAATTTCATATAATTATCTAGAACTGAACATCCATTTTAAAATACCAGGGAACCATTTGGACTGAAATTGTGTATTATTATCAGCCAGTAAGGCGAAAGTTTTATTAACATGCTTTTCTGCTTCACTGAGTGGCTACATGAGCAAATTAATGACTGGAATGAAAAGCACGGTATCAAAGGTACCATCAGTTTGTATTGTGTTAGATGATATAGTATGAACAGCTTTTAATTTTGTCAGGTTCTTTCCCAAACTTTATCAACCTGCGATACGGCGTAGATTGTTGTTAGCCTCTTTCCAGGCAGACCCTCTTAGATAGGGAGATATTACGTGTATGGCCTGTAAAATTGAAGCGCGTGGAAGGACTTTATCCTCTTATTTGCCAGTTTAAATTCAGTGATACTGTTGAAGCATGTCTGACAACAAACGATCTTTGTGTTATTTCAATTTCTTCAACATTTTGAACACGACCGAAAAACTAATTGACATTAGGTCTCATTGAAATGTACTTGAAACGAATCAAGTTTTTCTCAACAATCTTAAGGGGCTTTAATCCCATATATTATTTTCTTGAGGGTTTAAAATCAGTTCACAAAATCGTTGCTTTGTAAACAGTTTAATGTCCTCTTTGTAAGGCCGGCCTGTGTGTTCCGACTTGAAATGAGCACGGCGGGGTATTTTCGATACAAGGGTATTTTTCAAACCGCACTTATCCGCCGTGTAAATCGGATTTAATTGATTGCCGCATATTTTAGGTTTGAAAGGGGGGCCCTCTATCACTTATTTCAGCCTTGCCTGAAAATCATTCGTTCCGGATCCGATGCAAATCTGTGGCGGCAATCATCAGTGAAACTTTGCTTGGGTACACAATGGCCTCCACCGCTAAATGTTTCCTGGTGTTGTTCCTGGAAGCGATATTTGCACAAACACCCATTATAGTATAGTACTGCTGCAAAGTACGGAACAATAATTGCAGGTCACGAATGTATGTATTCCAAGTTTTGTCGATGTCGTCAGTTATAAATCAGTGTAACCACATGACGAAATCATTATCTCACCAGTACGACCTGGTGGTTTTCTGAACATCAAAGCCGGAACACTACGATCTTAATAGCTGTAAAACCGCAAAAATCCTCCCATATAAGAAACTACTTAACCAGTATTACGATTTTGGTAGTAAATCAACATATGAATGAGCCGAAAGGCGGTGATCATGTGTGTTTCTGTACGATGAGATCATGGACAGGCGCCACAAGGACTCAACTTCGGCTGAGCTCAAAAGAGGTTGTCTGGGTCGCCGTGGGTTAAGCTATAAGAAAGAAGGATTTTGTGCAGCCGGCGGACACTTCCGAACAAGGTCATGACGTACATAACGTCATTTCTATAGCAGAAACGGGGATGCTATCAAGGTTATAGGCTGGTCGCATAACCCCTGGCACAGAATTCTTTTAATGACGCGAGTACCATATCATTTCAAGTGTGTCAGCAAGCGAAAGTCTTCGGCAGTTGTCACCAGCTATGATTTGGTTGTGTTATTGTGGCCACTGTGTCCAAGAAATGAATTTTCGACGCCGATTAATATACCGACTCGGAAGCACGTTAGTCCAAATGTACTCTGCGAAGAACGTCCAAGCAAGCACGAAAGCCAAGTTCTCTACAAGGCCAGCCCAACTCGTGGCTTCTGCATTTATTAGCTCACCTGAGCCGTTAGGCTCACAAGGTGAGCTTATAGGATGGTCATGATCCGGCGTCGTCCGTCCGTCGTCGTCGTCGTCCACCATTTTCAAAGATCTTCTTCTCTGAAACCGCTTGGCCAATTAAAGCCAAATTTTATATGAAGCATCTATGGGAAGGGGGAACCAATGTGTTTATAAATAATCCAGGTCACATGACCAAGATGGCCGCCATGCCCATATATGGTAAAACCCCTTCAAAATTCTTCTTCTCCGGAACCACTGGACCGATTTCAACGAAACTTGGCATGAAGCATCGGGGACTGGAGTACTTCAATGTGTTTATAAATTATGACCTTTGGATGACATTGACCTATTTTACGGCAAGGTCAACATAGGTCGCCCATGCCTTTGAATGGGGAAAATTGTTAAAATGTTATTTGAAAGGCAAAACTTGCATGAAATGGGCAAATAGACTGAAGGTAGGTAATTCCGAAAAAAAAAATGGACCACAGGGGTTGGTCTGCCCCCACCCCGGGGCAATATACATGTATATTACAAAAATATTCAAAGATCTTCTCTGAAACCACTTGGCCAATCAAAGCAAAATTTTATAGGAAGCATCTATGGGAAGGGGGAATCAATGTGTTTATAAATAATCCAGGTCACATGATCAAGATGGCCGCCATGCCCATATATTATGGTAAAAACCCTTCAAAAATCTTCTTCTCCTGAACCAATGGACCAATTTCAACGAAACTTGGCATGAAGCATCGGGGACTGAAGTACTACAATGTGTTTATAAATTATGACCTTTGGATGACCTTGACCTATTTTACGGCAAGGTCAACATAGGTCGCCAATGCATTTGAATGGGGAAAACCTTTAAAATGTCATTTAAAGTGAATGTCTTGCAGAAAATGGGCAGTAGGACTGACTAGTAATGATTCTGAAAAAAATTGGACCCCAGGGGCATATTTGCCCCAACCCCGGGGCATTATACATGTATATTACCATACTATTCAAACATCTTCTCTGAAACCGCTTGGCCAATCAAAGCCAAATTTCATGTGAAGCATCTATAGAATGGGGGAATCAATGTATATATAAATAATCAAGGTCACATGACGAAGATGGCCGCCATGCCCATATATGGTAAAAACCCTTCAAAAATCTTTTTCTCCGGAACCGGTGGACCTATTTCAAAGAAACTTGGTGTAAAGCATCTATGGCTTAAGTACTACAATGTACTACAATGTATACATAAATCATGACCCTGTGATGACTTTGACCCAGTTTATGGCAAGGTCAACATGGGTTGACCATGCATTTAAATGAGGAAAATTGTTAAATGTCATTTGAAGGGAAAAGCCAGCAGGAAATTGGCAAATGGACAGAATATTAATTATTCTGAAAAAAAAAGAAGAAAATGGCCCAAGGGCTTCATCTGCCCCTGCACTGGGGTTAAATACCATAATATTCAAACATGTTTATTGGTATATGCAGCAGATCTCAGGTGAAGCATCTATAGAATGGGGGAATCAATGTATATATAAATAATCAAGGTCACATGACGAAGATGGCCGCCATGCCCATATATGGTAAAAACCCTTCAAAAATCTTCTTCTCCGGAACCGGTGGACCTATTTCAAAGAAACTTGGTGTGAAGCATCTATGGCTTAAGTACTACAATGTATACATAAATCATGACCCTGTGATGACTTTGACCCAGTTTATGGCAAGGTCAACATGGGTTGACCATGCATTTAAATGGGGAAAATTGTTAAATGTCATTTGAAGGGAAAAGCCAGCAGGAAATTGGCAAATGGACAGAATGTTGATTATTCTGAAAAAAGAAGAAAATGGCCCAAGGGCTTCATCTGCCCCTGCACTGGGGTTAAATACCATAATATTCAAACATGTTTATTGGTATATGCAGCAGATCTCAGGTGAGCATTTACAGGACCATTGGTCCTCTTGTTACAATTCGCGCTTTTTTCGCACCAACCACTGTAGATCCGGAAATATTCGCGTGAACTTAATTTTCGCTAATATTCGCGAATTGCTTGCCTCGCGAATTCAAGGTTCTCGCTAATAAAGAGTCACTATAAACTTTATAGAATACATGGACACTCACTCGCGAATTCAAGAACTCGCTAATAATTTGGAAATAGAAAAATCGCGAAATAAAAGTCACGCGAAAATTTCCGAATTTACAGCACCCAAAAACATTTTGCCATGAATTGTGCATACAATGCGTTCTCGATGGCGGAACATAATTACTGTATGAAAACAGTTTGATAATGGTGGTTAGACGATCAGCCATTCAAAATGTGTACATTCCATGTCAGCCTATTCTGAATGAGTAGCGATAAGTGATTTTATTTCTTGAGGTTTATTAAATTATGTCAATACTTTAAAAATACGTGAATTCATGGTCTCCCACATATTGGGTGGGAGAATTATAATTTTATGATTATTAATATTTACCACCATGATTGTATGAAAATGTTTGATCGCTTGAACTTTTGATTGAATGTATTCAGTAGATTTTAAACTGTTTGTAGACGCAAAATTGATCAAAATTTCTATTGATATGGGCGTGTGGATACTTCAAGGGCATACCCCCTCATCTTTTGGCTTTGAGTCCTATCTTTAGAAACCGTGCGTGTGGCATTGTAAACGGCAAAGACACCGTATAGCAGCACCTTTGTTGGCCATTGAAACTGAAAAGACAATGCTACTGGGCAACCGTGGAAAAGCCGTCCGGTAAGGCCTTAACATGTCTAATGCTGCAATTGAAACTTCGGCGTTCACAATCGTTGCATTTGTTAATGCTTCATTTCCATTGCGGTGTATCCTGAGAAATACATTTTCCAGTAGTTTAGAGGTTCGGTCTTGGGTCTCTTGCTAGAGTGTGCAGCATAAGGCTAGCTTTTCTAGAGACTGTTTGGAGAGGAAAGCTAGCAATGGTCGTTTCGCCTTGTTTCATGGTGTACTACTTACCATGGATAAAGCTATTCACGTGGCAAGTAGAGCAAGTTCTAATTTAAAACCCGTCTCACAGATACAGAGGGGTCTTCACATGCAAGAAGCAGTAAATTTTACGGTGTCGTTTTTGCACCAGATATTTTTCAATTACCCCCTGTACGTATACGGAAAAACTGAAACCTTTGGATCAATTTCTCAATTGAAGTCCCCTGTGTTTCAAAGACATTCAATTTTGACACATGTTCTTATTCAAATTTCGTTTAATAGTCAATTATACCGCTGGATTAGCTTAAAACAATGGGTCGGTGCGTTTGATCTGACCCCGTGCTTGGGTCTGTAGTGTAATTATAGTACATGATTGTCAACGCGAAGATATTAAATTGAATTATGTTAAAATACCTGTTTAACTGTTTAGTGATTCCATAGCCGGATAGATATTCAGATTTTCGCAGATGTCCATATAAAGTCTGGGGATCCACATCGCATGAGTCGTGTTTACTTTGAAGCGCATCAAACATTTTATCTGGCTTCAATATAACGGCAAAAACGTCAATTCTGACCTTGCCTAGAATACTTTTTCAATGCCCATATAGCATCCGGCTTACGGCGACGGTTGCATTTTATCTTAAGTTATTATATTTGTTCAAAAGGTCTGCTACACCTGTCATTCTTCAGCATTATCTACGGCAACCGATATTTGTCAGTGTTGGTCAGCATAATTTGTCAAGAATTTATTGTTATTTTTCAAGAATTTTGCAGCTCGCTCAGTTTTATTTGCTTAGAATCTGGTAGCATCAGACTTTGTTCAGCATTATTAGTTTTTGCAGCATTTGACCAATTTCAGCATTAGTCGGCCATGCTTGATTCCTACGATAACTCATGATGGCATTTTTGTTAATGCTCGGCATCCGGGCTAGAAGTATTCCTTAGGTTGCTGCTTCGCCACTCGCCCATCCTGTGGCGATGGGCGAGTGGCGAAGCAGCAGGTGTAGGACACACTGGGAGCTGTAGTTGCAGACCTGCACACAGGCGGCTCAGTTCTAATGGTCGCTTTCTGTGAGGAGAAGCAGTAAGCAGAATTCGGCAGTCGGCTGAGTGACTGAGCAGACCTATTTAGGACCGCACTGCTCACCCCCGTAGCATGGGGAAGGGGCTAGAAAAGGTGCCCTAAACAATTGCCTGCTTCAAACCCCCTGGCTGGTTAACCGCGATCAGCGGGGATCCCCTTAAGCGGTCGAAATACAAAGAAAAAAGCTAGAGTAATCCCCTTACGGATTGGCGCATGGAATGTGCGCACTTTAATGGATAGTGCTGGGTCAGATAGACCACAGCGTAGAACGGCCCTTGTGGGCAGAGAACTTGGGAGGTATGATATACAGATAGCTGCATTGAGTGAGACTCGGTTCGCAGATGTTGGGGAGATCAAAGAAGTTGGTGCTGGATACACCTTCTTCTGGAGTGGACGCAAAAGTGAAGAGAGGCGTGAAGCAGGAGTTGGCTTTGCCATCAAAACAGAACTTGTTGGTAAGCTGTCAGGATTGCCAAAAGGCGTTAATGACCGTCTAATGACATTGAGACTTCCTCTGTCAGGCAATAAACATGCAACTATTGTCAGTGCTTATGCACCCACAATGACCAATCCAGATGAGGTCAAGGACAAGTTCTATGATGACCTAGACAATGTTATTTCTGCAACACCCCGCACAGACAAGCTTATCCTTCTTGGCGACTTTAATGCCAGAGTGGGTACAGACCACCAGACCTGGGAAGGAGTTATAGGTCCAGAAGGGGTTGGAAAGTGCAACAGCAATGGTCTCTTGCTTCTCAGGAAGTGTGCTGAACATGATCTTCTAATCACCAACACAGTCTTCCGTCTACCTAATAGGAACAAAACATCCTGGATGCATCCCCGTTCCAAACACTGGCATCTCATAGACTATGTCATAGTGCGGAGAACAGACAGGCAGGATGTTAAAGTGACAAAGACTATGTGTGGTGCAGACTGCTGGACAGATCATAGACTGGTTGTCAGCAAACTCAACCTAAGAATACAACCTGCGAGGCGACCTCAAGGCAAGAAAGCTCCTAAGAGACTGGATGTCTCAAAGCTGAATAAAGACAGCATGAGACAAGATTTCTTAACAGACATTTGCAACCAACTGGATGCAATGAATCTCAGTTCAGAGGACCCCGAAGAAAACTGGACAGTTTTCCATAAAACAGTTCTTTCTTCAGCTGCAAGCACCTTAGGCCATCCATCTCGCAAACATCAAGACTGGTTTGATGAGAATGATGATGAAATTCAGAGGCTTCTTGAAGAAAAGCACCGTTTGCTCAAGGCACATCAAGATGATACTAGCTCAGTATCAAAGAAAGCAGCCTACAGCAACATTTGTAAGACAGTCCAGACCAAGCTTAGGGACATGCAAGATTCCTGGCTGAGGAAGAAAACAGAAGAAATTCAGTCTTTTGCGGATAGAAAGGACATGAAGAAATTTCATGATGCACTGAAAACCATTTATGGTCCAAAGAGTTCTGGAGCCACCACATTGCTCAGTGCAGATGGAAACACTCTTCTCACAGATAAAGAAGCTATCTTGGAAAGGTGGGCAGAACACTTCAGTAGTGTGCTTAATCGACCATCAAGCATCAATCAGGATGCAATCGACAGACTTCCACAGATAGAGTGCAATGTTCTGTTAGATGAATTTCCTACCGTTACGGAAACAAGAAAAGCAGTTCAACAACTATCATCTGGCAAAGCCCCAGGTGCAGATGCAATTCCTGCCGAAGTTTACAAGGCTGGGGGGCTACCCATGGCAGAGAAACTGACAGAGTTGTTTCACTGTATGTGGAGGAAGGAGGCTATCCCACAAGAATTTAAGGATGCATCCATAATCCACCTATACAAGCGGAAAGGAAATCCTCAAGTCTGTGACAATCACAGAGGCATCTCCCTCCTATCAATTGCTGGGAAGATACTTGCAAAAATTCTGTTAAATCGTCTGAATGCTCATCTTGATCAGACGGGACTTATCCCAGAAAGTCAATGTGGATTCAGAAAAGACAGAGGGACAATAGACATGATCTTCACAGCAAGACAGCTTCAGGAGAAATGCCAAGAACAGAATGTAGATCTATACATGACGTTTGTTGACCTCACCAAAGCTTTTGACACTGTTAGTCGTGATGGACTCTGGAAAATCATGGCCAAGTTTGGCTGTCCACCCAAATTCATAGCTATGGTGCGGCAGTTTCATGATGGCATGCAGGCACGTGTGCAAAATGATGGAGAGTTCTCTGAACCATTTGAAGTAACAAATGGGGTCAAACAAGGCTGTGTTCTGGCACCAACACTGTTCAGCATGATGTTTTCTGCCATGCTTATGGATGCTTTTCAGGACAGTGACACTGGTTTTCCAATCAGGTACCGTTTTGATGGCAACATATTCAACCTCAGAAGGTTGCAAGCCAAAACTAAGGTCCAGACTGATGTGCTAGATGAGCTCCTCTATGCAGATGATATGGATAAGAATGCCAACACAGAGGCAAAAATGCAAAGAGCCATGGATCAAGTCTCAAAGTCATGTGATAACTATGATCTCACAATCAGCACAAAAAAGACAGAGGTTGTACACCAACCAGCCCCCGGAAAACCATATAATGAACCAACCATCACTGTGAATGGGCAAAAACTGAAAGTTGTTGACAAGTTCACCTACCTGGGAAGCACTCTCTCCAGAGCAGTGCATATTGATGATGAGATCACTGCCAGAATTGCAAAAGCTAGTGTGGCATTCGGAAGACTCCGTGCAAATGTCTGGGAGCGAAATGGAATCAAGCTTGACACCAAGCTGAAAGTCTACAAGGCTGTGGTACTGCCAACCCTCTTGTATGCATGTGAGACCTGGACAGTATACCAACGCCATGCAAAGAGACTTAACCATTTCCACTTAAGCTGTTTGAGAAAGTTGTTAAAAATCAAGTGGCAGGACAAGATTCCAGACACAGAGGTCCTGAGGAAAGCAGGGATGCAAAGCATGCATACAGTCTTAAAGCTAGCACAGCTAAGATGGACTGGCCATGTTATAAGAATGCCTGATGCGCGACTTCCAAAGAAAGTTTTCTATGGAGAACTACAGGAGGGAAAGCGCTCTCAAGGTGGCCAGAAGAAACGCTACAAAGACACCCTCAAAGCCTCTCTGAAGGATTTCGAAATACCAATGGGGTCCTGGGAACAGACTGCACAGGAGCGATCAAAGTGGCGAGGTCTCATCAACAAAGGAGCAGCTCTCTATGAAAAGAAGAGAATCTGTGAAGCTGAAAGAAAGCGAAGAGAGCGCAAAGCCAAAACAAATGTGCCACCAGCAGACTCTATGACAATGACTTGCTCTACTTGCAACCGACAGTTTAGAGCCAGAATTGGCCTAGTCAGCCATCAAAGAACTCACCAACACACATCAGCACTATTCAAGAAATAATGATGGTCTTTCTCATTAGTGAGAGACGAACTATCAGGTTACTACAAACAACATAGGACCGGATGCCAAGCGTGAATTTGCATTTTAAGGTCACAGTGAGGTCAAAGGTCAACTTAGTGCATTTTGTGAGAGAAATCAACATAATTTCATAATATATGTACTTTTTTGTCACAAAAATGTTACAAAACAACTGATAGTTCATATAGAATGGTCCAGAAGCTTGCCACAAGGATTAAATTGACTCATGGGTTAATACACAGAAAGGTCAGAGGTCATACTGGTGCAAATATGCTGAAAATGCTTACACATATAACTCATTCCTTTCTTTAACTCAATTTGTTAATTTAAGAAATGAATTTCATTTTTCTGGTGTTCATGGAGCTATGAACCGCAGTGGATCGCGTGCAAAGTGAATGAACCCCGAAGGGGTTCATGTAAGCTTTGCTAGCGACCCACCCTTCGGGGTTCATTCACTTTGCCAGCGACCCACTGAACCGCAGTGGGTCGCTAGCAAAGCTTACATGAACCCCTTCGGGGTTCATTCACTTTGCACGCGACCCACTGCGGTTCATAGCTCCATGAACAACAGAAAAATTAAACTCATTGCTTATATTTACGTTCATTTCTCTCTATCGCTTGTTGAAAAATCACCAAGGCGGTCACATTTACCAGCAAACAGAGAATCTACACACAGTGTGTGTTCAAACAGCGGAACGGCGTCGACGTTTACAACGTCCAATCAGATTGGCGAGATTCATGTTTTTTGACGTCAAGTTTGGATAACGTCACGTCGCGTGACACAATGTTGTTCATGGAAGTATGAACACAAATGAACATCTAATGGTTCATCTAAGGAGGTTTTAGAAAAATGTAAATATTTAATTATGAATGTAACAATTGTAAATAGACATACTGTTATGCAGAGGGCTGAGGATTGCCATTAACGTTTGTTTATAGTAGTAAACATACCGTATTTGTGCTAATAAAGCACCCCAGGTTTGAACTAAAATCGCAATGTGTCAATACAAAATAAAATGCTACAACTAAACTTGATGTAACCTGATCCTATAAAGTTGCTGTGTCGTTTTCAATGCACTTCTGGTATTGTTTGGGAAATATAAGTACTGCTTGTGCCATAAACCTTGTCATAAATGCCAATATTGCCCAACAATGAACACATTTGCATGGTGTAAAAAAAAACACAGTTTTCACCCCCACCCCTAATCTGATTAAATAGAATTGGTTGTTCTAACACAAATACTCATATTCCAAAAGAGTGTGCGCTAATATACTATGATAGGTCTGGTCTGACAGTAATGCATGGACATTGCAATTTTACATGAATACCTAATATTCTAACCATTGAACTTGCTTATTCGTGAATTAATAATAAAAATACATAAGAAATTGGAGAAAATTCATAGAAAAAATAGGGGAAATACGTACAAAAATCACTTGTACCAGGGCTGAAAATAAACTCAGGATGCTGAAAGTGGTATAAAATGAATGCTAGGGAAACGAACTATCACCAACAAGTCTGATACAAGAACAATCTGATCTTCAATCTTATGAATATAAATGAAAGCTTTAGAAATAGGAAATAGAAAATGAAAAAAGTTAAACGGAATCCTACAAAATGACTTGCATCTCGGCAATCAAAAGCCTTAAAGTGCTGCAAATTGTATCAACTGATTGCTAGGACAATGTTCTATTATTTTTGTGATCTAAATATCTAAATAATAATCAAAATAATCAAGATATATAAATATTTTGATATTTTTGTGGTATGAATATCAGAAAGATATCACTGAATAATAACGGGCTATACCATTAAAACAGCATATATCTCGACTACCACTAGCCCTAGAAAGCTCAAAGTGGCATCAAATAATTGCTAGGACAATGTTTTATTGCCAAATGTTAAGATATTTAAATATATTTATTGGCAACCAAGACTGACAATTTTGTTACAGCACAACCTTCAATTTTCTGTTATTTTCATGATTTTTTTAAAATTTTTACCTAGTATTCACAACAGTCAATAATATATGGTTTATTTATAAGACTACACAAAACTATATGGCAACAGTGCATAGTACAAGCATTCTATTGA
Organism: Rugalucina vietnamica; assembly: GCA_964017185.1. Lineage (NCBI taxonomy): Eukaryota > Metazoa > Mollusca > Bivalvia > Lucinida > Lucinidae > Rugalucina > Rugalucina vietnamica. The sequence goes on from OZ024872.1 coordinate 67,876,449, forward strand.
TACCATTTTCAGGGCTTTAAGGGTACTGGCAGCCCAGATATATGTTATTTTGTTGATATACACTCTTCATTTTCGGTGATTTTCTTTTTCTAACTTATAAAGTTCCCATTCATATCCATACAACAAAAATATCTAATAATTTATATATCTGATTACATGAATATAGAACATTGTCCAAGTAATCATTTGATTCCAATTACAGCCTTCAGATGATTTTTACATGGTTTCCGTCTTAATTCTTCCGTATTTTTACTCCAATTTCTTAAGATTTTATTAATGGTAATGAAAAAAAAAATCCAATGACATATGTACAGGGTGGTTTGATACTGCCATAACAACAATTTGATACCATTTTCAGTACCTTAGCGCTTTTGGTTACCGAGATACAAGTCATTTTGTAGGTTTACCTGTTTAATTGTTCCATTTTTTTTATCTTTTTCGTCTAAATTATTCATTAATATTCATGAGAAGATCAGATTTTTCTACTACCAGACTTCAGTGTGATTGCCATAGCATTCATCTGATACCTCTTTCAGTATCCCAGATTTATTGACAGCTCTCGTGTAAGTTTTGTATTTATGTTAAATTGCTACGTCCATGCATTACTATTAGACCAATAAAGTATCTTAGAGCATATAACTGGTGGGGTTTGTGTGTGTTTGTTAGTTCGTCCAATACTTAAGAATCATGTTATAGGGGGTGGGCGTGGAAACTATGTAATTTTACACCATGCAAATGTGTTCATTATTTAGGACAAAATTCTATGGCCTTTCGGAGGCCCCTCTGACCAAACTGTCAGCCATAAAACTTTGTCCTAAAGTGCAAAAACGATCTTATATAACCTACCCCAAACCCTTAAATGGCAGTAGTTTTTTCCTTGTTTCCTCCGATGTTCAACATTTTATCAATATTCATGAATATACAAATGAGATGATTATCATATATTCCTATGACACCAATACATTTGTCATATTGTATTACTGGTGCAATAACCAAGTGCCATAATCATAGTTTATGCATAGAATTGGTTTATTCATGGGTTTTTAAACAATTTTAAGCCATTTGTAATGTTTTCATTAAAATTCATGAATATACAAATTAGATAATTTGCATGATTAAATGACTATGCCTCAGTTTTAACCTGAGACCATATTCAGTGGTATAGGGCTTGTAATAGCAGAGATATGATCAATTTTGTAGGTACGCCCCCATGCTTATGAGTCATGTTAATGGTTGTCATGGAAATCATGCATTTTTCATAGTGGAGATGTGTTTATTGTTGAGGAAAAAAACTGCTTTGCATTTTGGGGGTCCCAGTGAACGATTTTAAATCCATGAAAAATTGCCCTGGGGGTTTCAAGGTAGGTCAAATTAGCTCCCAGGGTATGTTTATTTGCAATGAATTGGAACGTTTTATATATGTCAACAATACAAGTGTAGTATTTGTAGCGTACTATTTACGGCGGTGCGGCTAGGTGTTGTGACTACTAGGAAAGATATTTGGACTTCTAAATATACCATACTAGCATTTAAGAAGATGCCACAAGAAGTATGAAACGCCTGGCCTTGTTCGGCATTTTATGCCAAGAAGTGTGTAGCTTCTGCCCTTTGTCTACACTATTTTGCCAAGAAATGTGGAGCATCTGGCCTTGTTTATTTATCATTATTGTTCAAGAAATGTGAAGCGTCTGGCCTTGTCAAGCAATCTTTTATCAAGAGGTGTGTAGAGTCTGGCCGTATTCTACATTATTTGCCAAGAAGTGTGTAGTGTCTGGCCTTGTTCATCATTATTTGCAAAGAAGTGTGTAGCGCCTGGCATTGTTCTACATTATTTTGCCAAGAAGTGTGTAGCGTCTGGCCTTGTTTTACATTATTTTGCCAAGAAGTGTGTAGCGTCTGGCCTCGGTTATCATTATTTTGTCAAGAATTATTAAGCGTCTGGCCTTGTTCAGCATTATATGCCATAAACTATGTAGCATCTGGTCTTCTTCATCATTATTTGTCTAGAAGTGTGTAGCGCCTGGCCTTGTTCTACATTATTTTGCCAAGACGTGTGTTGCGTCTGGCCTGGTTCTACATCATTTTATCAAGAAGTGTGTAGAGTCTGGCCTTGTTCTGTATTATTTGTCAAGACATGTGTAACGCCTGGCCTTGTTCTACATTATTTTGTCAAGAGGTGTGTAGCGTCTGGCCTTGTTCAGTATAATTTTGTCAAGACATGTGTAACGCCTGGCCTTGTTCTACATTATTTTGTCAAGAGGTGTGTAGCGTCTGGCCTTGTTCAGTATAATTTTGTCAAGACGTGTGTAACGCCTGGCCTTGTTCTACATTATTTTGTCAAGACGTGTGTATCGTCTGGCCTTGTTCAACATTATTTTGTCAAGATGTGTGTAGCGTCTGGCCTTGTTCAGTATTATTTGCCAAGACGTGTGTAATGTCTGGCCTTGTTCTGCATTATTTTGTCAAGAAGTGTTTAGCGTCTGGCCTTGTTCAGTCATAATTATTTGCCAAGCCGTGTGTAACGTCTAGCCTTGTTCTGCATTATTTTGTCAAGAAGTGTTTAGCGTCTGGTCTTGTTCAGTCATAATTATTTGCCAAGCCGTGTGTAACGTCTAGCCTTGTTCTGCATTATTTTGTCAAGAAGTGTTTAGCGTCTGGCCTTGTTCAGTCATAATTATTTTCCAAGCCGTGTGTAACGTCTAGCCTTGTTCTGCATTATTTTGTCAAGAAGTGTTTAGCGTCTGGTCTTGTTCAGTCATAATTATTTGCCAAGCCGTGTGTAACGTCTAGCCTTGTTCTGCATTATTTTGTCAAGAAGTGTTTAGCGTCTGGCCTTGTTCAGTCATAATTATTTGCCAAGCCGTGTGTAACGTCTAGCCTTGTTCTCCATTATTTTGTCAAGACGTGTGTAGCGTCTGGTCTTGTTTTACATTATTTGCCGAGATAGCATTGTTTATTATTTGTCAAGAAGTGTATAGCGCCTGGCCTTGTTTTACATTATTTGCCAAGAAGTGTGTAGCGTCTGGCCTCGTTTATCATTATTTGTCAAGAAGTGTATAGCGTCTGGCTTTGTTCAGTATTACTTATTTTACAAGAAGTGTGTAGCGTCTGGCCTTGTTCAGCATTATTTGTCAAGTAATGTGCAGCGTCTGGCCTTGTTCTACATTATTTGTCAAGAAGTGTGTAGCATCTGGCCTTGTTCAGCATTATTTGCCAAGAAGTGTGTAGCGCCTGGCCTTGATCTACATTATTTGTCTATATATGTGAAGCATCTGGTCTTGTTCAGCATTATTGGTCGAGAAGTCCGCAGCATCTTGCCTTGTTTAGCATCATTTGCCAAGAACTCCAAGACACCTGTAGCATCTGACCTTGTTCAGCGTTGTTATTTGTCAAGAACTTTCCGTATTCTACCGTTTTCTGTATTTATGCAACATTGGTCAACATGGACACTGTGGAATCTTACCTCTCTCAGTATAAGTGAACTGTTGTCAAGAGCTTAGTATCGCCCAACCTTGCTCAATTTTATTCGTCGAAAGTACAGTATGTAACAAGATTTTGTACACTTCCGACACCAAAATGATTTTTCGAGATATCAGTTCTGTTAAATATTCACAGAGAAACTTCAAATTGCTGGGACCAGGTGGTTTATCGCAGAGCCTCAGTGCTTCGTCCTACCATAAACAAATGAAGTAATCTTTAAAAGCCAAACCCCCTGAATTAAAGATCAATTTGTCAGGGTATAAAAATGTGTTTATCTCGTGTCATAAGCCTTTCCCTGTTTGATCTATGCCGTGAACACCTGGCTAATTGTTCTACTGTACTTACCATGAAGGTAACAAATCTATGCGTTTTGAATTATGATTTTTTTTTCTTTTGTAAAAGAAGACTACTTTAAATGAAAAAAAAATGTTACGGTCGTCGCTGTAGAACTCTTCAGTAGAAGCGAAGACCGTCTGGGTGCAGTTTGACGCTGTCCAATGAGCATTCTCAGCCAACTGGGGTGAGACAAAGTCTTCATCAAAATGCATATATACCGTTTAGTATATATCTGTTTAGAGGTGGTCGTAAATTAAGCAGTATGAGTTACGACGGTGAAGTTAGCAGTACCAGCAGTACTGCAGTAATACTGCGGCATTAGACCAGCAGCACCAGCAGTATTACACATCCGGACGAAAGTTACGCCCGTATTGTTCTTTTAGATTACTAGTCTATTGATCTTTTTGAACCATTTAAAATATACTTAAATGTTTTTGTGTTTGTTTTTCTAGCATAACGGGCTGATTCAACAATTTTTCAGTCATGTCGGGACAAAGCCACCACTCTCTGATATGGTATGTTCATGTGTATTCTTAAGCGCCACGAGCCACCGGCTTCTCGTCTATACTGTCCCAAAAATGATACTATTGGATTTACCACATTCACATTACCCTTTCCCCATATTTAAAGAATTAACATTGCTTATGTCTCACCGGTTCTATTTAAATGCAATGCATGCAGGTTACATGCACCGTAGTGCAAAGCCTGGGTCGCGTTGTCCACTAAGTGTCCGGCGTTGTCCTCGAAGTGGCCGCCCTCGATTTTTGAAAAAGAGAAATTCAAACACAGATACATATCAAATGCAACTGGAGAACATTTCTTTCACAATCTTTTGATACAATTAAATTCTTAATGAGGGACAAAACTACAGGGTGCAATGAGGTCCAAACCGGTTTTTGACCCCCGATCTTACCACCCCAGAGGCTTGAGTTTCTGACTAGACCCTGTTGGGATTGTTGGTATAGTAACACTCTTTCAGCTGCGTGGGGTCGGTATACCGGGATAACTCTTGTTCTCGAGAAAAAGTGGTATACCTATGTTATACACGCTAAAAAAGCGAAAATACATGTTTCTCAGCAGCAACATGTCATGCAAGTCATGGGCTTGAGTTTCTGGTCTCACCCTTTTTATAATATCGAGTGATCCCCAGTGGATGGAATCAGATAGGTGGCTATACCGGGATAACTCTTGTTCTCGAGAATTGGGGGGTCAAAATGGGGGGGGTGCAATGAGGTCCAAACCGGTTTTTGACCCCCGATCTTACCACCCCAGAGGCTTGAGTTTCTGACCAGACCCTGTTGGGATTTTGTTATGCTAACACTCTTTCAGCTGCGTGGGGTCGGTATACCGAGATAACTCTTGTTCTCGAGAAAAAGTGGTATACCTATGTTATACACGCTAAAAAAGCGAAAATACATACTTTTCAACAGCAACATGTCACGCAATTCATGGGCTTGAGTTTCTGGTCTCACCCTTTTTATAATATCGAGTGATGCCCAGTGGATGGAATCAGATAGGTGGCTATACCGGGATAACTCTTGTTCTCGAGAATTTGGGGGTCAAAATAGTGGGGGGGGGGTGCAATGAGGTCCAAACCGGGTTTTGACCCCCGATCGTACCACCCCAGAGCCTTGAGTTTCTGACCAGACCCTGTTGGGATTGTTGGTATGGTAACACACTTTCAGCTGCGTGGTGTCGGTATACCGGGATAACTCTTGTTCTCGAGAAAAAGTGGTATACCTATGTTATACACGCTAAAAAAGCGAAAATGCATGCTTTTCAGCAGCAAAATTTCACGCAAGTCATGGGCTTGAGTTTCTGGTCTCACCCTTTTTATAATATCGAGTGATCCCCAGTGGATGGAATCAGATAGGTGGCTATACCGGGATAACTCTTGTTCTCGAGAATTGGGGGGGGGGGCAAAATGGGGGGTGCAATGAGGTCCAAACCGGTTTTTGACCCCCGATCTTACCTCCCCATAGGCTTGAGTTTCTGACCAGACCCTGTTGGGATTGTTGGTATGGTAACACTCTTTCAGCTGCGTGGGGTCGGTATACCGGGATATCTCTTGTTCTCGAGAAAAAGTGGTATACCTATGTTAAAAACGCTAAAAAGCAAAAATACATACTTTTCAGCAGCAACATGTCACGCAAGTCATGGGCTTGAGTTTCTGCTCTCACCCTTTTTATAATATCGAGTGATCCCCAGTGGATGGAATCAGATAGGTGGCTATACCGGGATAACTCTTGTTCTCGAGAATTGGGTGTCAAAACGTGTGGGGGGGGTAATGAGGTCCAAACCGGTTTTTGACCCCCGATCTTACCACCCCAGAGGCTTGAGTTTCTGACCAGACCCTGTTGGGATTATTGGTATGGTAACACTCTTTCAGCTGCGTGGGGTCGGTATACCGGGATAACACTTGTTCTCGAGAAAAAGTGGTATACCTATGTTATACACGCTATAAAGCGAAAATACATGCTTTTCAGCAGCAACATGTGCCGCAAGTCATGGGCTTGAGTTTCTGGTCTCACCCTTTTTATAGTATTGCGAGATCCCCAGTGGATGGAATCAGATAGGTGGCTATACCGGGATAACTCTTGTTCCCGAGAATTGGAGGGTCAAATTGGGTGGGGGGTGAAATGAGGTCCAAACCGGTTTTTGACCCACGATCTTACCACCCCAGAGGCTTGAGTTTCTGACCAGACCCTGTTGGGCTTGTTGGTATGGTAACACTCTTTCAGCTGCGTAGTATTGAGTGATCCCCAGTGGATGGAATCAGATAGGTGGCTATACCGGGATAACTCTTGTCCTCGAGAATTGGGGGGTCAAATTGGGGGGGGGGGTCGCAAAGAGGTCCAAACCGGTTTTTGACCCCCGATCTTACCTACCCAGAGGCTTGAGTTTCTGACCAGACACTGTTGGGATTGTTGGTATGGTAACACTCTTTCAGCTGCGTGGGGTTGGTGTACCGGGATAACTATTGTTCTCGAGAAAAAGTGGTATACCTTTGTTATACACGCTAAAAAGCGAAAATACATGCTTTTCAGCAGCAACATATCACGCAAGTCATGGGCTTGAGTTTCTGGTCTCACTCTTTTTATAATATCGAGTGATGCCCAGTGGATGGAATCAGATAGGTGGCTATACCGGGATAACTCTTGTTCTCGAGAATTGGGTGTCAAAAACGGGGGGGGGGTGTAATGAGGTCCAAACCGGTTTTTGACCCCCGATCATACCACCCCAGAGGCTTGAGTTTCTGACCAGACCCTGTTGGGATTGTTGGTATGGTAACACTCTTTCAGCTGCGTGGGGTCGGTATACCGGGATAACTCTTGTTCTCGAGAAAAAGTGGTATACCTATGTTATACACGCTAAAAAAGCGAAAATACATGCTTTTCAGCAGCAACATGTCACGCAAGTCATGGGTTTGAGTTTCTGGTCTCACACTTTCTATAATATCGAGTGATGCCCAGTGGATGGAATCAGATAGGTGGCTATACCGGGATAACTCTTGTTCTTGAGAATTGGGTGTCAAAACGGGGGTGTAATGAGGTCCAAACCGGTTTTTGACCCCCGATCCTACCACCCCAGAGGCTTGAGTTTCTGACCAGACCCTGTTGGGATTGTTGGTATGGTAACACTTTTTGAGCTGCGTGGGGTCGGTATACCGGGATAACTCTTGTTCTCGAGAAAAAGTGTTATATACCTATGCTATACACGCTAAAAAAGCGAAAAAACCTGCTTTTCAGCAGCAACATGTCACGCAAGTCATGGGCTTGAGTTTCTGGTCTCACCCTTTTTATAATATCTAGTGATGCCCAGTGGATGGAATCAGATAGGTGGCTATACCGGGATAACTCTTGTTCTCGAGAATTGGGTGTCAAAACGGGGGGAGGGGGGGGGGGGCGGGGAGGTGTAATGAGGTCCAAACCGGTTTTTGACCCCCGATCTTACCACCCCATAGGCTTGAGTTTCTGACCAGACCCTGTTGGGATTGTTGGTATGGTAACACTCTTTCAGCTGCGTGGGGCCGGTATACCGGGATAACTCTTGTTCTCGAGAAAAAGTGGTATACCTATGGTATACACGCTAAAAAAATCATGCTTTTCAGCAGCAACATGTCACGCAAGTCATGGGCTTGAGTTTCTGGTCTCACCCTTTTTATAATATCGAGTGATGCCCAGTGGATGGAATCAGACAGGTGGCTATACCGGGATAACTCTTGTTCTCGAGAACTTGGGGGGGGGGGGGGTCAAAATGGGGGGGGGGGAGTGCAATGAGGTCCAAACCGGTTTTTGACCCCCGATCTTACCACTCCAGAGACTTGAGTTTCTGACCAGACCCTGTTGGGCTTGTTGGTATGGTAACACTCTTTCAGCTGCGTGGGGTCGGTATACCGGGATAACTCTTGTTCTCTAGAAAAAGTGGTATACCTATGTTATACACGCTATAAAAGCGAAAATACATGCTTTTCAGCAGCAACATGTCACGCAAGTCATGGGCTTGAGTTTCTAGTCTCACCCTCTTTATAATATCGAGTGATCCCCAGTGGATGGAATCAGATAGGTGGCTATACCTGGATAACTCTTGTTCTCGAGAATTGGGGGGTCAAAATGGGGGTGCAATGAGGTCCAAACCGGTTTTTGACCCCCGATCTTACCACCCCAGAGGCTTGAGTTTCTGACCAGACCCTGTTGGGATTGTTGGTATGGTAACACTCTTTCAGCTGCGTGGGGTCGGTATACCGGGATAACTCTTGTTCTCGAGAAAAAGTGGTATACCTATGTTATACACGCTAAAAAAGCGAAAATACATGCTTTTCAGCAGCAACATGTCACGCAAGTCATGGGCTTGAGTTTCTGGTCTCACCCTTTTTAAAATATCGAGTAATGCCCAGTGGATGGAATCAGACAGGTGGCTATACCGGGATAACTCTTGTTCTCGAGAAAAAGTGGTATACCTATGTTATACACGCTAAAAAAGCGAAAATACATGCTTTTCAGCAGCAACATGTCACGCAAGTCATGGGTTTGTGTTTCTGGTCTCACACTTTCTATAATATCGAGTGATGCCCAGTGGATGGAATCAGATAGGTGGCTATACCGGGATAACTCTTGTTCTCGAGAATTGGGTGTCAAAACGGGGGTGTAATGAGGTCCAAACCGGTTTTTGACCCCCGATCTTACCACCCCAGAGGCTTGAGTTTCTGTCCAGACCCTGTTGGGATTGTTGGTATAGTAACACTCTTTCAGGTGCGTGGGGTCGGTATACCGGGATAACTCTTGTTCTCGAGAAAAAGTGGTATACCTATGTTATACACGCTAAAAAAGCGAAAATACATGCTTCTCAGCAGCAACATGTCATGCAAGTCATGGGCTTGAGTTTCTGGTCTCACCCTTTTTATAATATCGAATGATCCCCAGTAAATGGAATCAGATAGGTGGCTATACCGGGATAACTCTTGTTCTCGAGAATTGGGGGGTCAAAATGGGGGGGGGTGCAATGAGGTCCAAACCGGTTTTTGACCCCCGATCTTACCACCCCCGGGCTTGAGTTTCTGACCAGACCCTGTTGGGATTTTGTTATGCTAACACTCTTTCAGCTGCGTGGGGTCGGTATACCGAGATAACTCTTGTTCTCGAGAAAAAGTGGTATACCTATGTTATACACGCTAAAAAAAGCGAAAATACATACTTTTCAACAGCAACATGTCACGCAATTCATGGGCTTGAGTTTCTGGTCTTACCCTTTTTATAATATCGAGTGATGCCCAGTGGATGGAATCAGATAGGTGGCTATACCGGGATAACTCTTGTTCTCGAGAATTTGGGGGTCAAAATAGGGGGGGGGTGCAATGAGGTCCAAACCGGGTTTTGACCCCCGATCGTACCACCCCAGAGCCTTGAGTTTCTGACCAGACCCTGTTGGGATTGTTGGTATGGTAACACACTTTCAGCTGCGTGGTGTCGGTATACCGGGATAACTCTTGTTCTCGAGAAAAAGTGGTATACCTATGTTATACACGCTAAAAAAGCGAAAATACATGCTTTTCAGCAGCAGCATGTCACGCATGTCATGGGCTTGAGTTTCTGGTCTCACCCTTTTTATAATATTGAGTGATCCCCTGTGGATGGAATCAGATAGGTGGCTATACCGGGATAACTCTTGTTCTCGAGAATTGGGGGGTCAAAATGGGGGGGGGGGAGGTTTGCAATGAGGTCCAAACCGGTTTTTGACCCCCGATCTTACCACCCCAGTGGCTTGAGTTTCTGACCTGACCCTGTTGGGATTGTTGGTATGGTAACACACTTTCAGCTGCGTGGGGTCGGTATACCGGGATAACTCTTGTTCTCGAGAAAAAGTGGTATACCTATGTTATACACGCTAAAAAAGCGAAAATGCATGCTTTTCAGCAGCAAAATTTCACGCAAGTCATGGGCTTGAGTTTCTGGTCTCACCCTTTTTATAATATCGAGTGATCCCCAGTGGATGGAATCAGATAGGTGGCTATACCGGGATAACTCTTGTTCTCGAGAATTGGGGGGGGGGTCAAAATGGGGGGTGCAATGAGGTCCAAACCGGTTTTTGACCCCTGATCTTACCTCCCCATAGGCTTGAGTTTCTGACCAGACCCTGTTGGGATTGTTGGTATGGTAACACTCTTTCAGCTGCGTGGGGTCGGTATACCGGGATATCTCTTGTTCTCGAGAAAAAGTGGTATACCTATGTTAAAAACGCTAAAAAGCAAAAATACATACTTTTCAGCAGCAACATGTCATGCAAGTCATGGGCTTGAGTTTCTGCTCTCACCCTTTTTATAATATCGAGTGATCCCCAGTGGATGGAATCAGATAGGTGGCTATACCGGGATAACTCTTGTTCTCGAGAATTGGGTGTCAAAACGTGGGGGGGGGGGTAATGAGGTCCAAACCGGTTTTTGACCCCCGATCTTACCACCCCAGAGGCTTGAGTTTCTGACCAGACTCTGTTGGGATTATTGGTATGGTAAAACTCTTTCAGCTGCGTGGGGTCGGTATACCGGGATAACACTTGTTCTCGAGAAAAAGTGGTATACCTATGTTATACACGCTATCAAGCGAAAATACATGCTTTTCAGCAGCAACATGTGCCGCAAGTCATGGGCTTGAGTTTCTGGTCTCACCCTTTTTATAGTATTGCGAGATCCCCAGTGGATGGAATCAGATAGGTGGCTATACCGGGATATCTCTTGTTCTCGAGAATTGGAGGGTCAAATTGGGTGGGGGGGTGAAATGAGGTCCAAACCGGTTTTTGACCCCCGATCTTACCACCCCAGAGGCTTGAGTTTCTGACCAGACCCTGTTGGGCTTGTTGGTATGGTAACACTCTTTCAGCTGCGTAGTATTGAGTGATCCCCAGTGGATGGAATCAGATAGGTGGCTATACCGGGATAACTCTTGTCCTCGAGAATTGGGGGTCAAATTGGGGGGGGGGTCGCAAAGAGGTCCAAACCGGTTTTTGACCCCCGATCTTACCACCCCAGAGGCTTGAGTTTCTGACCAGACACTGTTGGGATTGTTGGTATGTTAACACTCTTTCAGCTGCGTGGGGATGGTGTACCGGGATAACTATTGTTCTCGAGAAAAAGTGGTGTACCTTTGTTATACACGCTAAAAAGCGAAAATACATGCTTTTCAGCAGCAACATATCACGCAAGTCATGGGCTTGAGTTTCTGGTCTCACCCTTTTTATAATATCGAGTGATGCCCAGTGGATGGAATCAGATAGGTGGCTATACCGGAATAACTCTTGTTCTCGAGAATTGGGTGTCAAAAACGGGGGGGGGGGTGTAATGAGGTCCAAACCGGTTTTTGACCCCCGATCATACCACCCCAGAGGCTTGAGTTTCTGACCAGACCCTGTTGGGATTGTTGGTATGGTAACACTCTTTCAGCTGCGTGGGGTCGGTATACCGGGATAACTCTTGTTCTCGAGAAAAAGTGGTATACCTATGTTATACACGCTAAAAAAGCGAAAATACATGCTTTTCAGCAGCAACATGTCACGCAAGTCATGGGCTTGAGTTTCTGGTCTCACACTTTCTATAATATCGAGTGATGCCCAGTGGATGGAATCAGATAGGTGGCTATACCGGGATAACTCTTGTTCTTGAGAATTGGGTGTCAAAACGGGGGTGTAATGAGGTCCAAACCGGTTTTTGACCCCCGATCCTACCACCCCAGAGGCTTGAGTTTCTGACCAGACCCTGTTGGGATTGTTGGTATGGTAACACTTTTTGAGCTGCGTGGGGTCGGTATACCGGAATAACTCTTGTTCTCGAGAAAAAGTGGTATACCTATGCTATACACGCTAAAAAAGCGAAGAAACCTGCTTTTCAGCAGCAACATGTCACGCAAGTCATGGGCTTGAGTTTCTGGTCTCACCCTTTTTATAATATCTAGTGATGCCCAGTGGATGGAATCAGATAGGTGGCTATACCGGGATAACTCTTGTTCTCGAGAATTGGGTGTCAAAACGGGGGGGGGGGGGGGTGGAGGTGTAATGAGGTCCAAACCGGTTTTTGACCCCCGATCTTACCACCCCATAGGCTTGAGTTTCTGACCAGACCCTGTTGGGATTGTTGGTATGGTAACACTCTTTCAGCTGCGTGGGGTCGGTATACCGGGATAACTCTTGTTCTCGAGAAAAAGTGGTATACCTATGGTATACACGCTAAAAAAATCATGCTTTTCAGCAGCAACATGTCACGCAAGTCATGGGCTTGAGTTTCTGGTCTCACCCTTTTTATAATATCGAGTGATGCCCAGTGGATGGAATAAGATAGGTGGCTATACCGGGATAACTCTTGTTCTCGAGAATTGGGTGTCAAAACGGGGGGGGGAGGTGTAATGAGGTCCAAACCGGTTTTTGACCCCCGATCTTACCACCCCATAGGCTTGAGTTTCTGACCAGACCCTGTTGGGATTGTTGGTATGGTAACACTCTTTCAGCTGCGTGGGGTCGGTATACCGGGATAACTCTTGTTCTCGAGAAAAAGTGGTATACCTATGGTATACACGCTAAAAAAATCATGCTTTTCAGCAGCAACATGTCACGCAAGTCATGGGCTTGAGTTTCTGGTCTCACCCTTTTTATAATATCGAGTGATGCCCAGTGGATGGAATCAGACAGGTGGCTATACCGGGATAACTCTTGTTCTCGAGAACTGGGGGGGTCAAAATGGGGGGGGGAGTGCAATGAGGTCCAAACCGGTTTTTGACGCCCGATCTTACCACCCCAGAGACTTGAGTTTCTGACCAGACCCTGTTGGGCTTGTTGGTATGGTAACACTCTTTCAGCTGCGTGGGGTCGGTATACCGGGATAACTCTTGTTCTCGAGAAAAAGTGGTATACCTATGTTATACACGCTATAAAAGCGAAAATACATGCTTTTCAGCAGCAACATGTCACGCAAGTCATGGGCTTGAGTTTCTGGTCTCACCCTTTTTATAATATCGAGTGATCCCCAGTGGATGGAATCAGATAGGTGGCTATACCGGGATAACTTTTGTTCTCGAGAATTGGGGGGTCAAAATGGAGGTGCAATGAGGTCCAAACCGGTTTTTGACCCCCGATCTTACCACCCCAGAGGCTTGAGTTTCTGACCAGACCCTGTTGGTATTGTTGGTATGGTAACACTCTTTCAGCTGCGTGGGGTCGGTATACCGGGATAACTCTTGTTCTCGAGAAAAAGTGGTATACCTATGTTATACACGCTAAAAAAGCGAAAATACATGCTTTTCAGCAGCAACATGTCACGCAAGTCATGGGCTTGAGTTTCTGGTCTCACCCTTTTTAAAATATCGAGTAATGCCCAGTGGATGGAATCAGACAGGTGGCTATACCGGGATAACTCTTGTTCTCGAGAAAAAGTGGTATACCTATGTTATACACGCTAAAAAAGCGAAAATACATGCTTTTCAGCAGCAACATGTCACGCAAGTCATGGGTTTGTGTTTCTGGTCTCACACTTTCTATAATATCGAGTGATGCCCAGTGGATGGAATCAGATAGGTGGCTATACCGGGATAACTCTTGTTCTCGAGAATTGGGTGTCAAAACGGGGGTGTAATGAGGTCCAAACCGGTTTTTGACCCCCGATCTTACCACCCCAGAGGCTTGAGTTTCTGTCCAGACCCTGTTGGGATTGTTGGTATAGTAACACTCTTTCAGGTGCGTGGGGTCGGTATACCGGGATAACTCTTGTTCTCGAGAAAAAGTGGTATACCTATGTTATACACGCTAAAAAAGCGAAAATACAAGCTTCTCAGCAGCAACATGTCATGCAAGTCATGGGCTTGAGTTTCTGGTCTCACCCTTTTTATAATATCGAGTGATCCCCAGTGAATGGAATCAGATAGGTGGCTATACCGGGATAACTCTTGTTCTCGAGAATTGGGGGGTCAAAATGGGGGGGGGGTGCAATGAGGTCCAAACCGGTTTTTGACCCCCGATCTTACCACCCCAGAGGCTTGAGTTTCTGACCAGACCCTGTTGGGATTTTGTTATGCTAACACTCTTTCAGCTGCGTGGGGTCGGTATACCGAGATAACTCTTGTTCTCGAGAAAAAGTGGTATACCTATGTTAAAAACGCTAAAAAAGCGAAAATACATACTTTTCAACAGCAACATGTCACGCAAGTCATGGGCTTGAGTTTCTGGTCTCACCCTTTTTATAATATCGAGTGATGCCCAGTGGATGGAATCAGATAGGTGGCTATATCGGGATAACTCTTGTTCTCGAGAATTGGGGGGCCAAAATGGGGGGTGCAATGAGGTCCAAACCGGTTTTTGACCCCCGATCTTACCCCCCCCCCCCCAGAGGCTTGAGTTTCTGACCAGACCCTGTTGGGATTGTTGGTATGGTAACACTCTTTCAGCTGCGTGGGGTCGGTATACCGGGATAACTCTTGTTCTCGAGAAAAAGTGGTATACCTATGTTAAAAACGCTAAAAAACGAAAATACATACTTTTCAACAGCAACATGTCACGCAAGTCATGGGCTTGAGTTTCTGGTCTCACCCTTTTTATAATATTGAGTGATCCCCAGTGGATGGAATCAGATAGGTGGCTATACCTGGATAACTCTTGTTCTCGAGAATTGGGGGGTCAAAATAATTGGGAGGGTGTGCAATGAGGTCCAAACCGGTTTTTGACCCCCGATCTTACCACCCCAGAGGCTTGAGTTTCTGACCAGACCCTGTTGGGATTGTTGGTATGGTAACACTTTTTCAGCTGCGTGGGATCGGTATACCGGGATAACTCTTGTTCTCGAGAAAAAGTGGTATACCTATGTTATATACGCTAAAAAAGCGAAAATACGCAGCTGAAAGAGTGTTACCATGCAGCTGAAAGGGTATGACCAGAAACAAAAGCCCATGACTTGCGTGACATGTTGCTGTTGAAAAGTATGTATTTTCGCTTTTTTGGACCTCATTGCACCCCCCCCCATTTTGACCCCCCAATTGTCGAGAACAAGAGTTATCCCGGTATAGCCACCTATCTGATTCCATCCCCTGGGGATCACTCGATATTATAAAAAGGGTGAGACCAGAAACTCAAGCCCATGACTTGCGTGACATGTTGCTGCTGAAAAGCATGTATTTTCGCTTTTTTAGCGTGTATAACATAGGTATACCACTTTTTTTCTCGAGAACAAGAGTTATCCCGGTATACCGACCCCACGAAGCTTAAAGAGTGTTACCATACCAACAATCCCAACAGGGTCTGGTCAGAAACTCAAGCCTCTGGAGTTGTAAGATCGGGGGTCAAAAACCGGTTTGGACCTCATTGCATCCCCCCCAATTTTGACCCCCCCCCCCAATTCTCGAGAACAAGAGTTATCCCGGTATAGCCACCTATCTGATTCCATCTACTGGGGATCACTCGATATTATAAAAAGGGTGAGACCAGAAACTCACGCCCATGTCTTCCGTGACATGTTGCTGCTGAAAAGCATGTATTTTCGCTTTTATAGCGTGTATAGCATAGGTATACCACTTTTTCTCGAGAACAAGAGTTATCCCGTATACAGACCCCACGCAGCTGAAAGAGTGTTACCATACCAACAAGCCCAACAGGGTCTGGTCAGAAACTCAAGCCTCTGGGGTGGTAAGATCGGGGGTCAAAAACCGGTTTGGACCTCATTGCACCCCCCCATTTTGACCCCCCCCCCCCCCCCCTAATTCTCGAGAACAAGAGTTATCCCGATATAGCCACCTATCTGATTCCATCCACTGGGGATCACTCGATATTATAAAAAGGGTGAGACCAGAAACTCAAGCCCATGACTTGCTTGACATTTTGCTGCTGAAAAGCATGTATTTTCGCTTTTATAGCGTGTATAGCAAAGGTATACCACTTTTTCTCGAGAACAAGAGTTATCCCGGTATACCGACCCCACGCAGCTGAAATAGTGTTACCATACCAACAAGCCCAACAGGGTCTGGTCAGAAACTCAAGCCTCTGGGGTGGTAAGATCGGGGGTCAAAAACCGGTTTGGACCTCATTGCACCCTCCCATTTTGACCCCCCAATTCTCGAGAACAAGAGTTATCCCGGTATAGCCACCTGTCTGATTCCATCCACTGGGCATCACTCGATATTATAAAAAGGGTGAGACCAGAAACTCAAGCCCATTGCGTGACATGTTGCTGCTGAAAAGCATGTATTTTCGCTTTTATAGCGTGTATAGCATAGGTATACCACTTTTTCTCGAGAACAAGAGTTATCCCGGTATACCGACCCCACGCAGCTGAAAGAGTGTTACCATACCAACAATCCAACCAGGTTCTGGTCAGAAACTCAAGCCTCTGGGGTGGTAAGATCGGGGGTCAAAAACCGGTTTGGACCTCATTGCCCCCCCACCATTTTGACCCCCACAATTCTCGAGAACAAGAGTTATCCCGGTATAGCCACCTGTCTGATTCCATCCACTGGGCATCACTCGATATTATAAAAAGGGTGAGACCAGAAACTCAAGTCCATGACTTGCGTGACATGTTGCTGCTGAAAAGCATGTATTTTCGCTTTTTAGCGTGTATAACATAGGTATACCTCTTTTTCTCGAGAACAAGAGTTATCCCGGTATACTGACCCCACGCAGCTGAAAGAGTGTTACCATACCAACAAGCCCAACAGGGTCTGGTCAGAAACTCAAGCCTCTGGGGTGGTAAGATCGGGGGTCAAAAACCGGTTTGGACCTCATTGCACACCCCCCCATTTTGACCCCCCAATTCTCGAGAACAAGAGTTATCCCGGTATAGCCACCTGTCTGATTCCATCCACTGGGCATCACTCGATATTATAAAAAGGGTGAGACCAGAAACTCAAGTCCATGACTTGCGTGACATGTTGCTGCTTAAAAGCATGTATTTTCGCTTTAATAGCGTGTATAGCATAGGTATACCACTTTTTCTCGAGAACAAGAGTTATCCCGGTATACCCACCCCACGCAGCTGAAAGAGTGTTACCATACCAACAATCCCAACAGGGTCTGGTCAGAAAATCAAGCCTCTGGGGTGGTAAGATCGGGGGTCAAAAACCGGTTTGGACCTCATTGCACCCCCCCCCCCATTTTGACCCCCCAATTCTCGAGAACAAGAGTTATCCCGGTATAGCCACCTATCTGATTCCATCCACTGGGCATCACTCGATATTATAAAAAGAGTGAGACCAGAAACTCAAGCCCATGACTTGCGTGACATGTTGCTGCTGAAAAGCATGTATTTTCGCTTTTATAGCGTGTATAGCATAGGTATACCACTTTTTCTCGAGAACAAGAGTTATCCCGGTATACCGACCCCACGCAGTTGAAAGAGTGTTACCATACCAACAATCCCAACAGGGTCTGGTCAGAAACTCAAGCCTCTGGGGTGGTAAGATCGGGGGTCAAAAACCGGTTTGGACCTCATTGCACCCCCCCCCCCCCATTTTGACCCCCCAATTCTCGAGAACAAGAGTTATCCCGGTATAGCCACCTATCTGATTCCATCCCCTGGGGATCACTTGATATTATAAAAAGGGTGAGACCAGAAACTCAAGCCCATGACTTGCGTGACATGTTGCTGCTGAAAAGCATGTATTTTCGCTTTTATAGCGTGTATAGCATAGGTATACCACTTTTTCTCGAGAACAAGAGTTATACCGGTATACCGACCCCACGCAGCTGAAAGAGTGTTACCATACCAACAATCCCAACAGGTTCTGGTCAGAAACTCAAGCCTCTGGGGTGGTAAGATCTGGGTTCAAAAACCGGTTTGGACCTCATTGCCCCCCCACAATTTTGACCCCCACAATTCTCGAGAACAAGAGTTATCCCGGTATAGCCACCTGTCTGATTCCATCCACTGGGCATCACTCGATATTATAAAAAGGGTGAGACCAGAAACTCAAGCCCATGACTTGCGTGACATGTTGCTGCTGAAAAGCATGTATTTTCGCCTTTTAGCGTGTATAACATAGGTATACCACTTTTTCTCGAGAACAAGAGTTATCCCGGTATACCGTCACCACGCAGCTGAAAGAGTGTTACCATACCAACAAGCCCAACAGGGTCTGGTCAGAAACTCAAGCCTCTGGGGTGGTAAGATCGGGGGTCAAAAACCGGTTTGGACCTCATTGCACCCCCCATTTTGACCCCCACAATTCTCGAGAACAAGAGTTATCCCGGTATAGCCACCTATCTGATTCCATCCACTGGGGATCACTCGATATTATAAAAAGGGTGAGACCAGAAACTCAAGCCCATGACTTGCGTGACATGTTGCTGCTGAAAAGCATGTATTTTCGCTTTTATAGCGTGTATAGCATAGGTATACCACTTTTTCTCGAGAACAAGAGTTATCCCGGTATACCGACCCCACGCAGCTGAAAGAGTGTTACCATACCAACAAGCCCAACAGGGTCTGGTCAGAAACTCAAGCCTCTGGGGTGGTAAGATTGGGCGTCAAAAACCGGTTTGGACCTCATTGCATCTCCCCCCCATTTTGACCCCCCCCCCCCCCAATTCTCGAGAACAAGAGTTATCCCGATATAGCCACCTATCTGATTCCATCCACTGGGGATCACTCGATATTATAAAAAGGATGAGACCAGAAACTCAAGCCCATGACTTGCGTGACATGTTGCTGCTGAAAAACATGTATTTTCGCTTTTATAGCGTGTATAACATAGGTATACCACTTTTTCTCGAGAACAAGAGTTATCCCGGTATACCGACCCCACGCAGCTGAAAGAGTCTTACCATACCAACAATCCCAACAGGGTTTGGTCAGAAACTCAAGCCTCTGGGGTGGTAAGATCTGGGTTCAAAAACCGGTTTGGACCTCATTGCCCCCCCACAATTTTGACCCCCACAATTCTCGAGAACAAGAGTTATCCCGGTATAGCCACCTGTCTGATTCCATCCACTGGGCATCACTCGATATTATAAAAAGGGTGAGACCAGAAACTCAAGCCCATGACTTGCGTGACATGTTGCTGCTGAAAAGTATGTATTTTCGCCTTTTAGCGTGTATAACATAGGTATACCACTTTTTCTCGAGAACAAGAGTTATCCCGGTATACCGTCACCACGCAGCTGAAAGAGTGTTACCATACCAACAAGCCCAACAGGGTCTGGTCAGAAACTCAAGCCTCTGGGGTGGTAAGATCGGGGGTCAAAAACCGGTTTGGACCTCATTGCACCCCCCATTTTGACCCCCACAATTCTCGAGAACAAGAGTTATCCCGGTATAGCCACCTATCTGATTCCATCCACTGGGGATCACTCGATATTATAAAAAGGGTGAGACCAGAAACTCAAGCCCATGACTTGCGTGACATGTTGCTGCTGAAAAGCATGTATTTTCGCTTTTATAGCGTGTATAGCATAGGTATACCACTTTTTCTCGAGAACAAGAGTTATCCCGGTATACCGACCCCACGCAGCTGAAAGAGTGTTACCATACCAACAAGCCCAACAGGGTCTGGTCAGAAACTCAAGCCTCTGGGGTGGTAAGATTGGGCGTCAAAAACCGGTTTGGACCTCATTGCATCCCCCCCCCCATTTTGACCCCCCCCCCCAATTCTCGAGAACAAGAGTTAACGCGATATAGCCACCTATCTGATTCCATCCACTGGGGATCACTCGATATTATAAAAAGGATGAGACCAGAAACTCAAGCCCATGACTTGCGTGACATGTTGCTGCTGAAAAACATGTATTTTCGCTTTTATAGCGTGTATAACATAGGTATACCACTTTTTCTCGAGAACAAGAGTTATCCCGGTATACCGACCCCACGCAGCTGAAAGAGTGTTACCATACCAACAATCCCAACAGGGTTTGGTCAGAAACTCAAGCCTCTGCGGTGGTAAGATCGGGGATCAAAAACCGGTTAGGACCTCATTGCACCCCCCAATTTTGACCCCCCAATTCTCGAGAACAAGAGTTATCCCGGTATAGCCACCTATCTGATTCCATCCACTGGGGATCACTAGATATTATAAAAAGGGTGAGACCAGAAACTCAAGCCCATGACTTGCGTGACGTGTTGCTGCTGAAAAGCATGTATTTTCGCTTTTTTAGCGTGTATAACATAGGTATACCACTTTTTCTCGAGAACAAGAGTTATCCCGGTATACCGACCCCACGCAGCTGAAAGAGTGTTACCATACCAACAATCCCAACAGGGAGTGGTCAGAAACTCAAGCCTCTGTGGTAGTAAGATCGGGGGTCAAAAACCGGTTTGGACCTCATTGCACCCCCGCCATTTTGACCCCCCAATTCTCGAGAACAAGAGTTATCCCGGTAAAGCCACCTTTCTGATTCCATCCACTGGGCATCACTCGATATTATAAAAAGGGTGAGACCAGAAACTCAAGCCCATGACTTGCGTGACATGTTGCTGCTGAAAAACATGTATTTTCGCTTTTATAGCGTGTATAGCATAGGTATACCACTTTTTCTCGAGAACAAGAGTTATCCCGGTATACCGACCCCACGCAGCTGAAAGAGTGTTACCATACCAACAAGCCCAACAGGGTCTGGTCAGAAACTCAAGCCTCTGGGGTGGTAAAATCGGGGGTCAAAAACCGGTTTGGACCTCATTGCCCCCCCCCACCATTTTGACCCCCACAATTCTCGAGAACAAGAGTTATCCCGGTAAAGCCACCTATCTGATTCCATCCACTGGGGATCACTCGATATTATAAAAAGGGTTAGACCAGAAACTCAAGCCCATGACTTGCGTGACATGTTGCTGCTGAAAAGCATGTATTTTCGCTTTTATAGCGTGTATAGCATAGGTATACCACTTTTTCTCGAGAACAAGAGTTATCCCGGTATACCGACCCCACGCAGCTGAAAGAGTGTTACCATACCAACAATCCCAACAGGGTCTGGTTAGAAACTCAAGCCTCTGGGGTGGTAAGATCGGGGGTCAAAAATCGGTTTGGACCTCATTGCACCCACACCCAATTTCGACCCACAATTCTCGAGAACAAGAGTTATCCCGGTATAGCCACCTGTCTGATTCCATCCCCTGGGGATCACTTGATATTATAAAAATGGTGAGACCAGAAACTCAAGCCCATGACTTGCGTGACATGTTGCTGCGTAAAAGCATGTATTTTCGCTTTTATAGCGTGTATAGCATAGGTATACCACTTTTTCTCGAGAACAAGAGTTATCAAGGTATACCGACCCCACGCAGCTGAAAGAGTGTTACCATACCAACAATCCCAACAGGTTTTGGTCAGAAACTCAAGCCTCTGGGGTGGTAAGATCGGGGGTCAAAAACCGGTTTGGACCTCATTGCCCCCCACCATTTTGACCCCCACAATTCTCGAGAACAAGAGTTATCCCGGTATAGCCACCTGTCTGATTCCATCCACTGGGCAGCACTCGATATTATCAAAAGGGTGAGACCAGAAACTCAAGCCCATGACTTGCGTGACATGTTGCTGCTGAAAAGCATGTATTTTCGCTTTTTAGCGTGTATAACATAGGTATACCACTTTTTCTCGAGAACAAGAGTTATCCCGGTATACCGACCCCACGCAGCTGAAAGAGTGTTACCATACCAACAAGCCCAACAGGGTCTGGTCAGAAACTCAAGCCTCTGGGGTGGTAAGATCGGGGGTCAAAAACCGGTTTGGACCTCATTGCACCCCCCCCCCATTATGACCCCCCAATTCTCGAGAACAAGAGTTATCCCGGTATAGCCACCTGTCTGATTCCATCCACTGGGCATCACTCGATATTATAAAAAGGGTGAGACCAGAAACTCAAGCCTATGACTTGCTTGACATGTTGCTGCTGAAAAGCATGTATTTTCGCTTTTTTAGCGTGTATAGCATAGGTATACCACTTTTTCTCGAGAACAAGAGTTATCCCGGTATACAGACCCCACGCAGCTGAAAGAGTGTTACAATACCAACAATCCCAACAGGGTCTGGTCAGAAACTCAAGCCTCTGGGGTGGTAGGATCGGGGGTCAAAAACCGGTTTGGACCTCATTGCACCCCCCCCCCATTTTGACCCCCAATTCTCGAGAACAAGAGTTATCCCGGTATAGCCACCTATCTGATTCCATCTACTGGGGATCACTCGATATTATAAAAAGGGTGAGACCAGAAACTCAAGCCCATGACTTGCGTGACATGTTGCTGCTGAAAAGCATGTATTTTCGCTTTTATAGCGTGTATAGCATAGGTATACCACTTTTTCTCGAGAACAAGATTTATCCCGGTATACCGACCCCACGCAGCTGAAAGAGTGTTACCATACCAACAAGCCCAACAGGGTCTGGGTAGAAACTCAAGCCTCTGGGGTGGTAAGATCGGGCGTCAAAACCGGTTTGGACCTCATTGCACCCCCCCCCCATTTTGACCCCCCCCCCCCCCAATTCTCGAGAACAAGAGTTATCCCGGTATAGCCACCTATCTGATTCCATCCACTGGGGATCACTCGATATTATAAAAAGGATGAGACCAGAAACCAAGCCCATGACTTGCGTGACATGTTGCTGCTGAAAAACATGTATTTTCGCTTTTATAGCGTGTATAGCATAGGTATACCACTTTTTCTCGAGAACAAGAGTTATCCTGGTATACCGATCCCACGCAGCTGAAAGAGTGTTACCATACCAACAAGCCCAACAGAGTCTGGTCAGAAACTCAAGCCTCCGGGGTGGTAAGATCGGGGGTCAAAAACCGGTTTGGACCTCATTGCACCCCCCCCATTTTGACCCCCCAATTCTCGAGAACAAGAGTTATCCCGGTATAGCCACCTGTCTGATTCCATCCACTGGGCATCACTCAATATTATAAAAAGGGTGAGACCAGAAACTCAAGCCCATGACTTGCGTGACATGTTGCTGCTAAAGAGCATGTATTTTCGCTTTTTTTAGCGTGTATAACATAGGTATACCACTTTTTCTCGAGAACAAGAGTTATCCCGGTATACCGACCCCACGCAGCTGAAAGAGTGTTACCATACCAACAATCCCAACAGGGTTTGGTCAGAAACTCAAGCCTCTGGGGTGGTAAGATCGGGGGTCAAAAACCGGTTTGGACCTCATTGCACCCCCCATTTTGACCCCCCAATTCTCGAGAACAAGAGTTATCCCGGTATAGCCACCTATCTGATTCCATCCACTGGGGATCACTCGATATTATAAAAAGGGTGAGACCAGAAACTCAAGCCCATGACTTGCGTGACATGTTGCTGCTGAAAAGCATGTATTTTCACTTTTATAGCGTGTATAGCATAGGTATACCACTTTTTCTCGATAACATGAGTTATCCCGGTATATCGACCCCACGCAGCTGAAAGAGTGTTACCATACCAACAATCCCAACAGGGTCTGGTCAGAAACTCAAGTCTCTGGGGTGGTAAGATCGGGGGTCAAACACCGGTTTGGACCTCATTGCACCCCCCCCCCCATTTTGACCCCCCAATTCTCGAGAACAAAAGTTATCCCGGTATAGCCACCTATCTGATTCCATCCCCTGTGGATCACTCGATATTATAAAAAGGGTGAGACCAGAAACTCAAGCCCATGACTTGCGTGACATGTTGCTGCTGAAAAGCATGTATTTTCGCTTTTATAGCCTGTATAGCATAGGTATACTACTTTTTCTCGAGAACAAGAGTTATCCCGGTATACCGACCCCACGCAGCTGAAAGAGTGTTACCATACCAACAAGCCCAACAGGGTCTGGTCAGAAACTCAAGCCTCTGGGGTGGTAAGATCAGGGGTCAAAAACCGGTTTGGACCTCATTGCCCCCCCCCCCCCACCATTTTGACCCCCACAATTCTCGAGAACAAGAGTTATCCCGGTATAGCCACCTGTCTGATTCCATCCACTGGGCATCACTCGATATTATAAAAAGGGTGAGACCAGAAACTCAAGCCCATGACTTGCGTGACATGTTGCTGCTGAAAAGCATGTATTTTCGCTTTTTAGCGTGTATAACATAGGTATACCACTTTTTCTCGAGAACAAGAGTTATCCCGGTACACCGACCCCACGCAGCTGAAAAAGTGTTACCTTACCAACAATCCCAACAGGGTCTGGTAAGAAACTCAAGCCTCTGGGGTGGTAAGATCGGGGGTCAAAAACCGGTTTGGACCTCATTGCACCCCCCCCCCCATTTTGACCCCCCAATTATCGAGAACAAGAGTTATCCCGGTATAGCCACCTATCTGATTCCATCCACTGGGGATCACTCGATATTAAAAAAACGGTGAGACCAGAAACTCAAGCCCATGACTTGCGTGACATGTTGCTGCTGAAAAGCATGTATTTTCGCTTTTTTAACGTGTATAACATAGGTATACCATTTTTTCTCGAGAACAAGAGTTATCCCGGTATACCGACCCCACGCAGCTGAAAGAATGTTACCATACCAACAATCCCAACAGGGTCTGGTCAGAAACTCAAGCCTCTGGGGTGGAAGGATCGGGGGTCAAAAACCGGTTTGGACCTCATTGCACCCCCACCCCCCATTTTGACCCCCCAATTCTCGAGAACAAGAGTTATCCCGGTATAGCCACCTATCTGATTCCATCCACTGGGGATCACTCGATATTATAAAAAGGGTGAGACCAGAAACTCAAGCCCATGACTTGCGTGACATGTTGCTGCTGAAAAGCATGTATTTTCGCTTTTATAGCGTGTATAGCATAGGTATACCACTTTTTCTCGAGAACAAGAGTTATCCCGGTATACCGACCCCACGCAGCTGAAAGAGTGTTACCATACCAAGAAGCCCAACAGGGTCTGGTCAGAAACTCAAGCCTCTGGGGTGGTAAGATCGGGCGTCAAAAACCGGTTTGGACCTCATTGCACCCCCCCCATTTTGACCCCCCCCCCCAATTCTCGAGAACAAGAGTTATCCCGGTATAGCCACCTATCTGATTCCATCCACTGGGGATCACTCGATATTATAAAAAGGATGAGACCAGAAACTCAAGCCCATGACTTGCTTGACATGTTGCTGCTGAAAAACATTTTTTTTCGCTTTTATAGCGTGTATAACATAGGTATACCACTTTTTCTCGAGAACAAGAGTTATCCCGGTATACCGATTCCACGCAGCTGAAAGAATGTTACCATACCAACAATCCCAACAGGGTTTGGTCAGAAACTCAAGCCTCTGGGGTGGTAAGATCGGGGGTCAAAAACCGGTTAGGACCTCATTGCACCCCCCCCCCATTTTGACCCCCACAATTCTCGAGAACAAGAGTTATCCCGGTATAGCCACCTATCTGATTCCATCCACTGGGGATCACTCGATATTATAAAAAGGGTGAGACCAGAAACTCAAGCCCATGACTTGCGTGACATGTTGCTGCTGAAAAGCATGTATTTTCGCTTTTTTAGCGTGTATAACATAGGTATACCACTTTTTCTCGAGAACAAGAGTTATCCCGGTATACCGACCCCACGCAGCTGAAAGAGTGTTACCATACCAACAATCCCAACAGGGTCTGGTCAGAAACTCAAGCCTCTGGGGTGGTAAGATCGGGGGTCAAAAACCGGTTTGGACCTCATTGCACCCCCCGCCATTTTGACCCCCCAATTCTCGAGAACAAGAGTTATACCGGTAAAGCCACCTTTCTGATTCCATCCACTGGGGATCACTCGATATTATAAAAAGGGTGAGACCAGAAACTCAAGCCCATGACTTGCGTGACATGTTGCTGCTGAAAAACATGTATTTTCGCTTTTATAGCGTGTATAGCATAGGTATACCACTTTTTCTCGAGAACAAGAGTTATCCCGGTATACCGACCCCACGCAGCTGAAAGAGTGTTACCATACCAACAAGCCCAACAGGGTCTGGTCAGAAACTCAAGCCTCTGGGGTGGTAAGATCGGGGGTCAAAAACCGGTTTGGACCTCATTGCCCCCCCCACCACCACCATTTTGACCCCCACAATTCTCGAGAACAAGAGTTATCCCGGTAAAGCCACCTATCTGATTCCATCCACTGGGGATCACTCGATATTATAAAAAGGGTGAGACCAGAAACTCAAGCCCATGACTTGCGTGACATGTTGCTGCTGAAAAGCATGTATTTTCGCTTTTATAGCGTGTATAGCATAGGTATACCACTTTTTCTCGAGAACAAGAGTTATCCCGGTATACCGACCCCACGCAGCTGAAAGAGTGTTACCATACCAACAAGCCCAACAGGGTCTGGTCAGAAACTCAAGCCTCTGGGGTGGTAAGATCGGGCGTCAAAAACCGGTTTGGACCTCATTGCACCCCCCCCCCCCCCATTTTGACCCCCCCCCCCCCAATTCTCGAGAACAAGAGTTATCCCGGTATAGCCACCTATCTGATTCCATCCACTGGGGATCACTCGATATTATAAAAAGGATGAGACCAGAAACTCAAGCCCATGACTTGCGTGACATGTTGCTGCTGAAAAACATTTTTTTTTCGCTTTTATAGCGTGTATAACATAGGTATACCACTTTTTCTCGAGAACAAGAGTTATCCCGGTATACCGACCCCACGCAGCTGAAAGAGTGTTACCATACCAACAATCCCAACAGGGTTTGGTCAGAAACTCAAGCCTCTGGGGTGGTAAGATCGGGGGTCAAAAACCGGTTAGGACCTCATTGCACCCCCCCATTTTGACCCCCCAATTCTCGAGAACAAGAGTTATCCCGGTATAGCCACCTATCTGATTCCATCCACTGGGGATCACTCGATATTATAAAAAGGGTGAGACCAGAAACTCAAGCCCATGACTTGCGTGACATGTTGCTGCTGAAAAGCATGTATTTTCGCTTTTTTAGCGTGTATAACATAGGTATACCACTTTTTCTCGAGAACAAGAGTTATCCCGGTATACCGACCCCACGCAGCTGAAAGAGTGTTACCATACCAACAATCCCAACAGGGTCTGGTCAGAAACTCAAGCCTCTGGGGTGGTAAGATCGGGGGTCAAAAACCGGTTTGGACCTTATTGCACCCCCCGCCATTTTGACCCCCCAATTCTCGAGAACAAGAGTTATCCCGGTAAAGCCACCTTTCTGATTCCATCCACTGGGGATCACTCGATATTATAAAATGGGTGAGACCAGAAACTCAAGCCCATGACTTGCGTGACATGTTGCTGCTGAAAAACATGTATTTTCGCTTTTATAGCGTGTATAGCATAGGTATACCACTTTTTCTCGAGAACAAGAGTTATCCCGGTATACCGACCCCACGCAGCTGAAAGAGTGTTACCATACCAACAAGCCCAATAGGGTCTGGTCAGAAACTCAAGCCTCTGGGGTGGTAAGATCGGGGGTCAAAAACCGGTTTGGACCTCATTGCCCCCCCCCACCACCATTTTGACCCCCACAATTCTCGAGAACAAGAGTTATCCCGGTAAAGCCACCTATCTGATTCCATCCACTGGGGATCACTCGATATTATAAAAAGGGTGAGACCAGAAACTCAAGCCCATGACTTGCGTGACATGTTGCTGCTGAAAAGCATGTATTTTCGCTTTTATAGCGTGTATAGCATAGGTATACCACTTTTTCTCGAGAACAAGAGTTATCCCGGTATACCGACCCCACGCAGCTGAAAGAGTGTTACCATACCAACAAGCCCAACAGGGTCTGGGTAGAAACTCAAGCCTCTGGGGTGGTAAGATCGGGCGTCAAAAACCGGTTTGGACCTCATTGCACCCCCCCCCATTTTGACCCCCCCCCCCCCCACAATTCTCGAGAACAAGAGTTATCCCGGTATAGCCACCTATCTGATTCCATCCACTGGGGATCACTCGATATTATAAAAAAGATGAGACCAGAAACTCAAGCCCATGACTTGCGTGACATGTTGCTGCTGAAAAACATGTATTTTCGCTTTTATAGCGTGTATAGCATAGGTATACCACTTTTTCTCGAGTACAAGAGTTATCCCGGTATACCGACCCCACGCAGCTAAAAGAGTGTTACCATACCAACAAGCCCAACAGGGTCTGGTCAGAAACTCAAGCCTCTGGGGTGGTAAGATCGGGGGTCAAAAACCGGTTTGGACCTCATTGCACCCCCCCATTTTGACCCCCCAATTCTCGAGAACAAGAGTTATCCCGGTATAGCCACCTGTCTGATTCCATCCACTGGGGATCACTCGATATTATAAAAAGGGTGAGACCAGAAACTCAAGCCCATGACTTGCGTGACATGTTGCTGCTGAAGAGCATGTATTTTCGCTTTTTTAGCGTGTATAACATAGGTATACCACTTTTTCTCGAGAACAAGAGTTATCCCGGTATGCCGACCCCACGCAGCTGAAAGAGTGTTACCATACCAACAATCCCAACAGGGTTTGGTCAGAAACTCAAGCCTCTGGGGTGGTAAGATCGGGGGTCAAAAACCGGTTTGGACCTCATTGCACCCCCCATTTTGACCCCCCAATTCTCGAGAACAAGAGTTATCCCGGTATAGCCACCTATCTGATTCCATCCACTGGGGATCACTCGATATTATAAAAAGGGTGAGACCAGAAACTCAAGCCCATGACTTGCGTGACATGTTGCTGCTGAAAAGCATGTATTTTCACTTTTATAGCGTGTATAGCATAGGTATACCACTTTTTCTCGAGAACATGAGTTATCCCGGTATATCGACCCCACGCAGCTGAAAGAGTGTTACCATACCAACAATCCCAACAGGGTCTGGTCAGAAACTCAAGTCTCTGGGGTGTGGGATCGGGGGTCAAAAACCGGTTTGGACCTCATTGCACCCCCCACCCCATTTTGACCCACCAATTCTCGAGAACAAGAGTTATCCCGGTATAGCCACCTATCTGATTCCATCCCCTGGGGATCACTCGATATTATAAAAAGGGTGAGACCAGAAACTCAAGCCCATGACTTGCGTGACATGTTGCTGCTGAAAAGCATGTATTTTCGCTTTTATAGCCTGTATAGCATAGGTATACTACTTTTTCTCGAGAACAAGAGTTATCCCGGTATACCGACCCCACGCAGCTGAAAGAGTGTTACCATACTAACAAGCCCAACAGGGTCTGGTCAGAAACTCAAGCCTCTGGGGTGGTAAGATCAGGGGTCAAAAACCGGTTTGGACCTCATTGCCCCCCCCCCACCATTTTGACCCCCACAATTCTCGAGAACAAGAGTTATCCCGGTATAGCCACCTGTCTGATTCCATCCACTGGGCATCACTCGATATTATAAAAAGGGTGAGACCAGAAACTCAAGCCCATGACTTGCGTGACATGTTGCTGCTGAAAAGCATGTATTTTCGCTTTTTTAGCGTGTATAACATAGGTATACCACTTTTTCTCGAGAACAAGAGTTATCCCGGTATATCGACCCCACGCAGCTGAAAGAGTGTTACCATACCAACAAGCTCAACAGGGTCTGGTCAGAAACTCAAGCCTCTGGGGTGGTAAGATCGGGGGTCAAAAACCGGTTTGGACCTCATTGCACCCCCCCCCCATTTTGACCCCCCAATTCTCAAGAACAAGAGTTATCCCGGTATAGCCACCTATCTGATTCCATTCACTGGGGATCACTCGATATTATAAAAAGGGTGAGACCAGAAACTCAAGCCCATGACTTGCGTGACATGTTGCTGCTGAAAAGCATGCATTTTCGCTTTAATAGCGTGTATAACATAGGTATACCACTTTTTCTCGAGAACAAGAGTTATCCCGGTATATCGACCCCACGCAGCTGAAAGAGTGTTACCATACCAACAAGCTCAACAGGGTCTGGTCAGAAACTCAAGCCTCTGGGTGGTAAGATCGGGGGTCAAAAACCGGTTTGGACCTCATTGCACCCCCCCCCCCATTTTGACCCCCCAATTCTCGAGAACAAGAGTTATCCCGGTATAGCCACCTATCTGATTCCATCCACTGGGGATCACTCGATATTATAAAAAGGGTGAGACCAGAAACTCAAGCCCATGACTTGCGTGACATGTTGCTGCTGAAAAGCATGTATTTTCGCTTTAATAGCGTGTATAACATAGGTATACCACTTTTTCTCGAGAACAAGAGTTATCCCGGTATACCGACCCCACGCAGCTGAAAGAGTGTTACCATACCAACAATCCCAACAGGGTCTGGTCAGAAACTCAAGCCTCTGGGGTGATAAGATCGGGGGTCAAAAACCGGTTTGGATCTCATTGCACCCCCCCCATTTTGACCCCCCAATTCTCGAGAACAAGAGTTATCCCGGTATAGCCACCTATCTGATTCCATCCACTGGGCATCAATCGATATTATAAAAAGAGTGAGACCAGAAACTCAAGCCCATGACTTGCGTGACATGTTGCTGCTGAAAAGCATGTATTTTCGCTTTTATAGCGTGTATAGCATAGGTATACCACTTTTTCTCGAGAACAAGAGTTATCCCAGTATACAGACCCCACGCAGCTGAAAGAGTGTTACCATACCAACAAGCCCAACAGGATCTGGTCAGAAACTCAAGCCTCTGGGGTGGTAAGATCGGGGGTCAAAAACCGGTTTGGACCTCATTGCCCCCCCACCACCATTTTGACCCCCACAATTCTCGAGAACAAGAGTTATCCCGGTATAGCCACCTGTCTGATTCCATCCACTGGGCATCACTCGATATTATAAAAAGGGTGAGACCAGAAACTCAAGCCCATGACTTGCGTGACATGTTGCTGCTGAAAAGCATGTATTTTCGCTTTTTAGCGTGTATAACATAGGTATACCACTTTTTCTCGAGAACAAGAGTTATCCCGGTATACCGACCCCACGCAGCTGAAAGAGTGTTACCATACCAACAATCCCAACTCGGTCTGGTCAGAAACTCAAGCCTCTGGGGTGGTAAGATCGGGGGTCAAAAACCGGTTTGGACCTCATTGCACCCTGTAGTTTTGTCCCTCATTAAGAATTTAATTGTATCAAAAGATTGTGAAAGAAATGTTCTCCAGTTGCATTTGATACTGTAGATCCGGAAATATTAGCGAGAACTTAATTTCCGCTTATATTTGCGAGTTGGTTGCCTCGCGAATTCAAAGTTCTCGCTAATAAAGTGTCACTTTAAGCTTTATAGAATACATGGACTCTCACTCGCGAATTCAAGAACTCGCTAATAATTCGGAAATAGAAAATTCGCGAAATAAAAGTCAAGCGAAAATTTCCGAATTTACAGTATGTATCTGTGTTTGAATTTCTCTTTTTCAAAAATCGAGGACGGCCACTTCGAGAACAACGCCGGACACTTAGTGGACAACGCGACCCAGGCTTTGCACTACGGTGCATGTAACTTGCATGCATTGCATTTAAATAGAACCGGTGAGACATAAGCAATGTTAATTCTTTAAATATGGGGAATGGTACATGTGAATGTGGTAAAACCAATAGTATCATTTTTGGGACAGTGTAGACGAGAAGCCGTTGGCTCGTGGCGGTTAAGAATACACATGAACATACCATATCAGAGAGTGGTGGCAATGTCCCGACATGACTGAAAAATTGTTGAATCAGCCCGTTATGCTAGAAAAAACAAACACAAAAACATATAAGTATATTTCAAATGGTTCAAAAAGATCAATAGACTAGTAATCTAAAAGAACAATACGGGCGTAATTTTCGTCCGGATGTGTAATACTGCTGGTGCTGCTGGGCTAATGCCGCAGTATTACTGCAGTACTGCTGGTACTGCTAACTTCACATTCATGTATGAGTTACCATACTGCTTAATTGTTCGATCGTACCCACTGGCCAAGTTTGACGTCTTAATACTTCAGTTGGAACTGTGCCTGAGATTTCGCTGGCTTTGCAGATTTTCATTTTT
Source organism: Rugalucina vietnamica (assembly GCA_964017185.1). Taxonomy (NCBI): domain Eukaryota; kingdom Metazoa; phylum Mollusca; class Bivalvia; order Lucinida; family Lucinidae; genus Rugalucina; species Rugalucina vietnamica. Next base: position 67,908,598 of record OZ024872.1, read on the forward strand.
ATACAATACATTTTTTATACAATAGTCCTGTCGCTTACATCGTCTGTAGTTGTTCGGCCGTACCATGAATGTCAACGGTTGCAGTCTTACAATTTCTGTCTCAGTCCGATTTCTGTCTTGTTCACAGGCGCTCGACGACTGGACTCATTTTTTTTTTTTTTTTTTTTTTTTGCATTTTCACCCGTTTGGAGACCCTTATATAGTAGCCCATAGACGAGGGTTGATTGAGGATTGATAGAAAAGGTTTTTAAGGTAAAACAATTGCATGAACATATCGTAAGGGTCTCCAAACGGGTGAAAATGCAAAAAAAAAAAAAAAAAAAAATTTGAGTCCAGTCGTCGAGTGCCTGTGGTCTTGTTGTGGACACTAATCATCGTATTCAATTTCTCGTGTTTAAATGAACTGAGCCTATATTGTGAAGGACCTTGTGTTGAAGTAACATCATGATTCCGGTGCCGAGTTATGCTGGAATCCTAAAGATTTTGACCTCATTCAATATCACAATTGTGTCAGATTAGACACATACATATATACATATATAGGTTTGTTACATGTGTTCGCCAGTTGAACACTGTTTTTATTTAATTTCCTTTCATTAGAAAACCGAGGATGTCCCCAGGAAAAATGATTTTCGGCGTTGTCTTGTGGGGGCGGTGATCGGCGTTCCAGTGGGAGTTGTCTTCGTGATACAGCTGTTTATCATGTGTGCCTGCCTCTCTGTTGTGCTCGTTACCTTTGGTTTTGGTTTAGACTACCTGGATGTCTACCTTGTTGGGAAAGAACTAGTCATTCTGCCCTTCGAGTGTGTTGTCGGAAAAATGTTTTGTTATGTTTTACGTATTTTCTGGCGCACCTGGTGTCTATGTTAAGACTTTAAATTTAATTGCATCGATTCCTTGTCCCTCTATTCTTACTTTGGCTGGGGAATTCAGATAGTCAGCTCTAGTATTGGGACTTAGTGACCATTGCTTAGTTGAACAGTGAAACCGGAATGCACGTTTTACTCTTCAAAATTTATCCATGCACGTGTTTGACATGCATAATCTCAAACAATTATCCTTTTCGACTTCTGGACTTCCTAAAGACAGATGGCCCCCATTTTCCTCTAGAATAAGACCACCTTGTTAATCTTCACTTTTACACTTCGGTACCTCGTTCCACTTCCGTATTACAGAACACTGACTGGGAGTCTTACTGAATTTACCCTCGGCAATTCGTGTGTCTACCTGTAGTTGTACAGAATGAACGCCAATAAAAGAGGAAGTATGTCAAATGGTTGGATGGTCATCCTTCACTGACTTGAGCTGAACGGCTGCTGTAAGGACCCAGTTATTCGTACTGTCAATGAATGTATAGATCTATACATGTATTTATTAATTAACTACATTAATATTGATATTTGTATGGATAAATCAGCCCGCATCATACGAATAAAAAAACTGGGCCAATACAGAATAAGTCGGCCAATACGAGAAAAACTGGGCCAATACGAGAAAAGTCGGCCAATATGAAAATGACGTCATTCAACGTTCTTTTTCAAAAGAAAATGGCAGCCATGTTTTCCTGCGCAATTGCAGTTGTATTTGTAATATATGTTTAAACTGCAGTTGCATTTATAGAATTATAAAAAAATCGTCAACAGTTATCGCTAATAAAAAGGATAAACGGAATTCAGACGACGATTTCGGTTTATTTTGTATCTAGATTTAGTCATTCTTGTTTGAAAACATAAGGTTAGCAGGCATTTTAGTACGGCTTTCCAAGTCTCAAAAGCGCTTGTTTCGTCTTTTGAAACTTTATTTATTTATCCAGGAAAATACATTGTTATTATGTTCATTGGCCTTCCTCCAAGAGTCGACTCGCTATCATCAAGCTGGATGCTACATTCCGAAGGATGGGGAGGGTGGGGGGGTGATACTCACATATAAAATGGATATTTACGTGCCGCCCTAGGTTAAAAAGAAAGGGGCTTACACAGTGATTTATTTACAATTTTGAGACTATGGGTCATTGGGACTCACTTGATTCCAAATCAATAGGTCGAGCTGCAAACTTATGGGTCCTGAACACTATTTTTCACAGGAAATCTGCAAAATCACTGCATCCTGAGATCCACTCAAATAAACTCAAAAAAGGGGGCAGTATACCCGTACTGGCTTAATATGTGAGTACCCTCTCAACCCACGGAGCTGCATTCGAGGTTTAATCCGTAAATTCTTCATACTTGGGGCTTCAGTGATTAAAGCAGAATCGAATGGTTGATAGAATTTTTGTGCATGTACATTTTTGTTTCTAATAGTCTTTGTCAACTGCGTTGCATTGTCAAAGAGCAAAATTCAAATAGAAAAGTTAATTAATAAAATTTTCATTAATCAAGTAATTTCGTATTGGCCCAGTTACAGGTCCTCGGTCAGCTGTATTGGCCCTCGGCTTCGCCTCGGGCCAATACAGCAGACCTCGGACCTGTAACTGGGCCAATACGAAATTACTTGATTAATAACATTATAGTAAAATGGAGCCTGGACTACAATCTGGCTTTCCACAGCTATTTACTTGTCATTTAAAAGCGCTAGTGCTGCTGTGGCTCCGGATGCCCATTTATTATGTGCATAGTATATACATGTATATTCGGTTTAGTTCAGGTGACCGATTGGCCACCTTTTGGGAAACAGCTGCTCCCTCTGACTAACATTATTGCTAGCTTATAAAGTATATGGTCTGTGTGTTACTTTGGTTATTTCCGACTTGGTTTCATGAGGTTGTGCGTGTTTTGATGGTTCAGTTCCTGGTCAGTGTCTATTTTTCACATTTGATCGTCTTCCCTGAACGCGCTACAAGCAGACTGGCCTGCTGGAGACTGTCAGGAGATCTGATTCGACTTACAGTAGTACTTCACTTATTGTATAGATACAAGAAGGCGAAATTCATTTATTGTACTGTTACGTTTCTTTATGTCATGCAGATAATAAATATTTAATTTTTCAACGAAAATATATTCATATAAACCAAAAAATGCCAGATTTTCTTAGGCTTGACGTATTTATTAAAGTCGCTAATTGGCGCACCTGGTATTTCATTCATAATTCATAATTGTAGTAGTAATAATATTATTATATTTCTTCAATGTATGTAAGAAACAAGATGTTATCCCACCGTGTTAGATTTGAGAACAATGCCTTAAGATTGTGACACTTTGCCCCCTGTAAAGTGGCATTTTGTTAACTTATCATTGAAATAATGTACTTTTGACAGTTGTATTTTGTCAATCCACATGGAATCAGTAATATTTTAATTGATTTTTACACCTTAAATATTTCAAATATTTATATTTTACGATACAAATCTTAAACGTAAGACAATACTATGTGGTACACTGAATATTAGATGCACTGAAATGGCCTTGGGTTCACCCTTCCGATGTCTCGACATGATTTGTCTGGTCCTGGTATCCTTATGAAAACTTGTCCATGCAATATTCAGAGAGATTTTTTTTTCAGAGGCAAAAATTGAAAATTGCATCAGAAAAAAAAATGATTTTTTAATAATTTCGCTTAAAACATACATTGTGGGTACACGTTAGAACCGCCTCGCCGGCCAAAAACATTTTTGATCAAATGTTCTAACGAGTACCCACAATGTATGTTTTGGAGCAAAAATAAGAAAAATAGGTATAACCCTGCAAACCCTAGTTTTTCTATATAAAATTGGGGTTTAAGGGGGTATATATTTCACGGACATGTTATTCTGATGTTGGGTTTGAAACCAACCGCCTTCATTGCTATAGACACTTTAAGCCAGCCCACTGACGTATCGGGCCAAGTGGATTCGCCCCAAAGAAACTGATTGAAAAACTGTTGACTGAAATTGTTGACCAATCGCAATTCGAATGCATTCGTGTTTCTCAAAGCGTGTTGAATGTTGCGGAGACTGTCAGGCAATACATCAAGAAGGTTTGTGTGTTTGATCGATTTGATGCTTTACGTCCCACTCAACAGCTATGGTCAAATCGGTACATTGCCGTCTTTTTATCGGACTTCTACTCAACATTGGGATACAGATGCCTTGTGAAATGTGCTTTGAAATATCCACTTATATGTTTGGATGGTTTTGTTTTAAGAACTTTTCTTAGGCAAGCTTAACCTTCTGTGGGTATCAAGTAATCAGGTGGTCCGTCAGTCGGCTATATGCTTTGTCTAAGAGACGCAAGCAGCCCATCTTTTCCTCATTGTCCCAATGTAAACGTGGGTCGCACTGTAACTGTAGCTGGCAGACTTTTATAAGGGGATAGAGAAAAAATAAGTAATACAATTTAGTTTCATGTTTTCTATTTCTTTCTTTCATCATCTGTACTTTGCAATGACTTGTAAGTTCAGATCTGTTCTTCAATTTTGACATTTTATAATAAAATAACAGACATATGTACAATATCATGTCAAAATTTACGTTATATAAATAATTGTGTAGTATTTTTACAGGTCTTTGTCATGTACAAATTTCAATTTCTACACAATAGATCAATTAAGCAGGATACTTATTAGGCGATTTATGATTTTGTCTTTTTTCCCAAGAATCTGTATTGGCACTCCGTCGTTTGAAGCCAAAATCGTGACGTTCTGCTGGGGAACGTCACGTGTTTCAGTTCATTCTCCAAAAGTATCCTCCCTAATAAATCTATTGTTAACGTCAACAACTATGTAAACATAAAACTGGCATTTGTAACAAATAATGATTCACATTAATAACAACAAAAACAATGTAAAGCACTCTTTGTCAGCTAAATTTAGCCGGGACAGTTCTCGTTTGATTTAGTTGCATCTGACTTAGTACATGTAATTCGCGGGGCCTTGTCAAGAAAACTACATAGGATATCAGACTGAATCTAGATTTGCTGGGAACTGCATACAATAAATGCGCTGAATAGACTGTGTGTATGCACAGGCTGATCTGCACATTCCTTTCACTGTTTTGCTCATTCTACAGACTTTACAGCAAGTTTGATGACAAGCCTCGTTTGCCAGTGTTTCGCAATTTTGCGATTTCCATCGTCCGCCATTTTGTATCACTACATGTATCACGTTGTTGACAAACGTTTAACCCGCATTAAATAAAATGTTTCATTGTCAACAACCAATAGTAACGAAAGACAATTCAGTGTAAAGTCACACTTTAATATAGCACAATTCATGCCGCCGCCATTTTGATCGGACTATTCGGAAACATTTTGGCACTAGGGAAGATTTCCGAGGAGCTCCGATTTGGCGCTTCGCGGCGCGTTATATCAGCACACTTTGTGTTGAAGACTAGGCTTCGTCACCGACACCCACACCCTTCTACAACCATATTGTCATAAACTCGTAGAACTACTTTATCATATTCATCCACGTATAGAATTGTCATAGAGTTTAATGACGTAGGCACACAGCACGCGGGTGGGGCCGCTCTAGGGTCCACAGAGTGTACTAAAGTTTGCACTATTGCATGGTTTGTTGTATTAAGGTTTTCCGACAGGGGGAAAGGGCACTGTCCATTGCAGTAATATGCCTGGTAACCCACTGGCGCTATAATCCAGTCATTCCATCCAACATCATTGAAATCAACATATAAAGGATGTCTACTACACAAATTTTTATGCCCTTTTCTCCTTTTTCCGGGAGGATTTTCCTTCTTTTTACGGTCTTTTCGTTTTCTACACTTTTTACCCTTTTCGCCTTTATCACATTTTCTCCTCCTATTTTTCTTATTTTTCCGCTTCTTTCTCCTAGATCGTTTAGTGTTTTCAGATTTGTTTTCTTCAGTATTATCACTAGTACTATCAGAACTTCTACGAACACGAATTTGGCTACCTTTGCCATCGTTTGTATATGTCACTAGAAATGGTCTTTGTAAATTCCAGTCACTTTCTTCCAGTTCCGCGGAGCGACGTAATCGCACGTGACTCAACGGAGATTTGGACGGACTATTTTTATACGGTAACAATCTAACTTCCAAACCATGATTCATCCGCGGCCTAGCTTTCCATTTTAACACAGCAGGGTGAACGTCTAATGATATCCACGAGGAATTCTGCACTACCACGTCTCTAACGTCAATGAGCCGGCTCAACGGCTCAGCGTTGCTCAATACTGGTTTCATAATTTCGAACACTTGAAGTTTATGTTTTGATACACTAGTGGTTTCCGTTTGATTATGCTCCATGTACACCCGTAATTCCGAAGCTACTAATGACTCCTCTGTCGGTATATTAGTCAAATTGAACCAGAGTCTGGCACAGTTGTGTTCACTACAGCCGTCTAAATGCATGACATCTGAAAGACAAAGAAAAGAACGTGAAAAAACAGGGTGGTTTACAAATTCTACACTAAAAGACATAAGACATCATCAACATGAATACTGACATGCAGAATGAAGGAACTATGTAGCTCAACCACAAAATCAAAACGTCTTATTTGGAAACTGAAAAACGTCATTCTTTCACGGTTTATAATAATACGTCATAAGTTTGCTCACATGTATGCATTCCATGTTCTTACAAGGGCATAACTGCATTAAACTTCAGTAAACCAAACACCTATCAATTTTCCTTCATCTCTATTTAGTTAAGATCTATCTTCTTGGTTTAGCAATTTGTCATGATGAGTTGTAAGACCTAAATATTTCGCCCACATGTTGTGGTTATTTTCATTTTGTTTAATTGTTCGCGTGTAAAATAATTTTATGTGGTCTGCAATGAGGTTTGTGCAGAAATCTTCAGACGCCAAAGCTTTTTATCAAATTTTCATCTACGAAATGGAACATGCTCCTAACGAACCGGATTTCAGTCTGTCGGCTTGGGTACAATGCGTACGATACGATAAAACCATCGGGCTAATGGTAAGCAGCTATCCGATATTCAGTCGCACTCCTAGGCAAGTTTTCAAAAGTATGCCAAAAAAGGAAATTTACCTTGATGATAGAAACTTCTGACTGTGTTTGATGGCCCGACCCCTCTCCCCCGGGTAAAGATATCGGGAATGTGTCCGTCGTCCCCGGTCTGACTCCGGTACAGGTCTATCATGTACTGAGGTATTACGATATCTTTGGTTGGCCTCGGTCTCCGTGACATCCCAAACAACTTCAATAGACTAGATTCTAACGCCGCGATGGTCTTCTCCTTCTGTTCCTTGCGGAGGGGTGGGGGTGGTGATGATGAGCTGTGAGTAAAGAGGGAAGATGCGAGCCCCTGTACTACTATTGTGGAAATGAGAACTAGAATAACGCTGTAGTCCCCGATCATGATGAAGATGCCTGAAAGTACACAGAACAACTATTTTTGAGTATTCAGACAGAAAATATCGCTAAACATATAAAAAGAAAAAAAAAAATATTTTACATAGAATCTTGCAATGAAGAGTCTTAGACGTATATATTTGTTTTAACATTCAACAATCAAGGGCCACAAAATATTGATGCTGACAGCACATTCATTTCACCATTAAAAATTGTCGCCATTTCCAATGCACACATTTTTTCACATTCAAAACTGCTCCAGAAATTTTGGTAGTCGTCATATCCAAGACCGATATTATTAAAGTTGTTGTTTAGTATCCATTCAACTCGTTATTCTGTTTTGCAAAACTAAAAAAGGTGGCACTGCTAAGCACCATTTTGTTTGTACTCACGAGACATTAAAATTCTTATCCAACTCGTTTGAAAATAGTTTGTATATTCTGTTTTACGTTCCGGACACCATAGACGTGACATTTCAAGAGCTTGGAGAGAACTGAGCAATAAAACTACGACCAGTGACCATATACCTAAGCAGCAAGGGAAGCAATTAGCTTGTCTGGTTCTCTGATCGTGTGCCATCAAAGTCATAAAAGCGTCATTTGTTTATTTTCACTTTATACAATATTTTCAATTTTGATCTCAATTTCGATTATTATTTACTTGTTTTATAATTATTACGATAATAACTACAATTACTTATCTTTCGCAATCTTTATCAATGGACAAATGTAACAATATTGGCAATATTACACCAAATATTTGAAAAAAAAAAAAAAAAAAATAAAATAAAAAAAAAAAAAAAAAAAAAAAAAAAAAAAAAAAAAAAAAAAATAAGCACTTTTAATACTGATATAGTATCGCAAAGAAGAAGAAGTGATGATAATGTCATGTAGCGTGTAGGCAAAAGAATGACAAATTTTAGTTTGACAAAAAGTTTTTTTATCATATGCTGTACCCTTCCTTGTTCAAGTCCAAGCTAGAACAGTACTGACGTGATAAACATTAAAGTGAACTACGAAGCATTATCCGATCTCCCATAAAATTATCAAAGTATTGAGTGGGAGCACTTGTAAGACTTTTTTGACGTTGCGGTGACCACAAGAAAGGGCTTACCCCAACCATTTGTCAGAAACGAATGAATAAACAATACTAATAAACTGTAGTTTGTTTAACCTATATTGATAACTTTAAAGGAAGGAAAGCTAATTTAATGGCCAAGTTTACTTATTTGTCATTATTGTTTGTATGTCTATTTAACTCACTGCATGTATGGGCACAAATGTTAACGAAAGCTGATACTTCCCATTAAAATATTGTCATTTTTCAAGATAAAATTCCATTGCCCTAAATTGTGAAACCCTAGTCCTAAGACCTTGCAACCTAATATGGGACGTTTTGTCATTATATTGCACTTCTTCAAAAGTCTAGGTTGAAGGCAATGAAAAGTCGATGACATCTTGCTAAGCCATAGACTTTTGAGGCGAAACCATCGACAATCAAATTAACAAATCGACAACGGTAAATTAAGACAAAAGAGAGAAAACATCAGGAAAACATGTCCGTGCAATAAATACCCCCTTAAACCCCACTTTTAGATAGTAAAAATGGGGTATGCAGGGGTATACCTATTTTGCTCCAAAACATAGATTGTGGGTACTCGTTAGAACCGCCTCAGCGAGGCGGTTCTAACGTGTACCCACAATCTATGTATTGAGCAAAAATAAGAAAAATATCAATTTTTTTCCAGTGAAATTTTTCATTTTTACAACCAAAAAATTTTCTGTATATTGCATGGGCATGTTTTCGTAATGTGGTCTACAAATTATGATTCAGAACGCCTTCAAAGGTGTCAGTAAGGATTCGGAACACCTTTGAAACTTCGCCAAAAGTTGCATATAAATAATAAAACGAATTTATCATTATTTTTCATAATAAATTCAGGTTTACATTCAAAAATCAAAAATAGTAGAAACTAAAAATTTACCATTAGTTTGGCTTTCTCCTTTCCCTCTCAAGTACCCTGCTAATCCTATCAAAAATCAATCCAAATAAGGGATCAAGTATCCTTTCGTAATCTTCCAAACACCTTAATGACCCTTAACAGGTCCCTAAAGTCTATTTATAATGTTTGCTAGTTGATTTTGTCTTCTCAGTTAAATGACACTTTTGAGTTAATGAGTTAACGACTTGCACTTAAGTTCGCATGCCTGAGCGGACGACACTGCGAGTGAAACAGATGATTGCTTTAAACAATGAAAGTGATTAAAGTTGTCATGAGTCATATTTTACGCTCGATGCGTTTCAACATTATTGACTTTAAAGATTTAGAGATTAGTTATCCATTAAGAAATTCCTTTAATCTAGTCAATGTTTTATTTTAAAATTTTGCGTGATGTCACCCAACACTCCTACACTATTTTAAAGCAAATTTTACGCTGCAATTTCTCAAATTTTACCCAAAAATAGTTTTTACTCATTTTAACTTTCGCTCCTGTCCACTTTGTTTGATTTCCATACTATTATTAGCAAGCGACATCGTGAATTTCAACAATTTTGTTAAACAACCATAGTGACTGTCGGAAGTTTCTAGCCACAATTTTGCATCTCAGAACCAATATTTTAACGTTTGGATTAGAAATTATTTATCATTTCAAAACTAATGAAAACAGCGTGATCTTTTACAAGAATTTGTTTATCAATTGTGATAGACACCATACCATTTCAAAAGCATGTTTTTTCTCAGTTCCTGAAATTTGTTTCTTTGATTTTGTTGATTGCCACGATATTCATCAATTTTCTTGCACTTCAGAGTCAATGAAAATTGGGCGGCCCCCATGGCCGAGCGGTTAAGAGTGCCGTTTCTTAATCACTAGATTTATCTCACCGCTGTGTCTGATGTGGGTTCGAACCCCGCTCTGGCCACATGAGACAAGCCAAGTTCTGCTTGCGGGTGTGTCAGGTGGTTTTTCTCGGGGTTCTCCCGTTTTCGCCCACCTACTGATTGACACGTCTCATATGAGCTAAAATAATCTTGAAAGGGGCGTAAAATTGAATCAATGAAAATTGTTAGGGCGATAAATATAGCAATATGGACCACTTATAAAGAATGATATTTATTTATTTATTTATTTATTTATTTATTTATTTATTTATTTATTTATTTATTTATTTCATAATACGTTTTACCTGTTAATACTGACACCTCAATCTTATCTAAGGTAATTTGTTGAAAATTGGCACGAGTTTTGCTTTAATTTTCAATGAAGCCGTGGGAAACAAATTAAGTCATTCATGTTAATGGCAGAGAGAACAATCTCAACATCGGGACCATGGACTGACTAGTTGGGATTATCCCGTGCCAGCCAGACTCGCAGTCTCCCGAACTACAGCTTCAGACAAACTGGGCCTGTTAATCCAAGGCCGAGATAATCCCGAACACGCTTCTTATTTATGTGTCAAAATTGTCACACGACCTTCACTTGAGCCGTTGCTTGTGAAAACATAGTTTTGGTGTGTCTATCTAGACAAAAGCTTCCTTGGATGCAAAAGATACTACGATTTCGACGTTGTGATCCGGAAAAAAAAAGAGTTCGAATGGAGCTACAGCTGCGGTTGTATTGTTGAATTTATTTAATGGGGACGATTTCGAAAAACAGATTTATAGATCTCCGTCTAAATTCGATGTTTTCTTTTCATTTTCAAAAATGCAAGGGCATTCGTTTTGTAAAAAAGAACAAAAACGTTCCATTGCCTCAAAAAATGTTTACGTTTGTTCGAAAGCCAGACATTTAATTCATAGGAAGTTTGGTTGAGTTCCCGACGAAATATCTTTAAAGCTTCGTGTAACCTCTCAATCTATATCTGGTTTGAAAGATGCGAAAGATTTTTAATCGACAGCCCATGTCTCTAATTGAAGTAGCGTGTTGTATATTATTTTCTATTAAAATAACTTAGAAAGCCCCTAAACATAGTAAAGAATGCTGTATGGTTGAGTGTTTTAGATTATCGAAGCTTATATCTTGTTCAAAAATTAATGTACTTGAAATGTCGGTGTTTACATCACTTATCAAAGTTCGGGAAAAAGAAGATAAAAATAGGCTAAAGAAGGAGTGTCACAATCAAAAGTGAGCTAAAAAATAAATGAAAAATAAGTCTAAAAAGAAGAAAAACTGTCGATAGTGCAGACAAAGCATACATCTAAGGCGAGAGCCATTCATGAGCACTAAAACACATGAAAATACTGGAATAGCACATTTGGTTATGAAAATTAATCATGTCGGGAATAATAAAGCCAATACAATACGTTGATTAAATTTAATTTAGTTTTCTATAAAATACTTTCTAACATTCGGCATTCTGGCTGTCGTTTCAAGTCCCCAATAAAAATGTAGACCGCAAACGTTTGACAAATATTTTTTAATAAAATCTATTAAAAAATTGATATGCTTTGCCAAAAGTAAAATGAGAAAAAGTAACTTACTCATTAAAGTGTATAGATTAATCCAATCTTATCGGTGATTGACTATGATTTGCGGTGATTAAACCATGTTAACCTCCAGTTGAAACATTTAATATTAAATCTAAAATACAATCAGGTGTGAATTTATAAGTATTCTACAACTGCGACAGATGGCTCGTAAAAATTAAATATTCTATTGTAGAACCATGCAAGCCATTCAAGGAAGTTTGGCCAAACTGGGCACACTTATAACAGGTGATTAAAGGTAGATCGTTCTGGCGATTAGGGCAATTAGGCAAACCATAACAAACTAGGGACTCTGTAGACCATAAGGGCCTATCCAGGTTGTAAGCCGTCGGGTCTTTGCTGCTAGCGCCGCTGTGAAAAACATTTGGGAGCAACATATGTTTGCACAGACCCTGCGTTCTTTGGATTCTCTTATATGGATTGGTTAATATTGTAATGTAACATCTCTATCATTAAATTTGTACATGGCAGATATCTATCTCCTTCTTTAAACTATGATGCTGCTATGTAAATAATCATGAGAATGTCATGCGGGTGTGTAATGGAGGCGATACTGGAATGTTTTGTGAGTACTCGGTAATTTTACAATATCCTCAAGTACGGCAAAATACTGAGACTTCAGTTATAAAATGCTCAATGGAAACCAATCTTAATTGTATGATTTTCAGGAACTCAGGTCTGACGTCATTTTCTCAATGTTTCAGAGATTCAATACACAAAAAACAATCACTTAATTCGATTGTCTGCCACCGACTTAAAGACAAGATTTCATTAATCGCTCAACAGGTAAACTTTAATTGACAAACTAAATATCAAAGATTTTTGACACGCGCTACTGGACACGTGATTTGGTTCCAGGTATGACGTGACGTAAACTCTACACAGGTAGACACGTGCCACAGAAGTCATAAAAATGGCATTTAACTGACAGCGCGGTCTCAGCGGAAATGTAATCATTTGATGATTTTTGCAAATAGTTTATTTGGGTACCCGTCTGACAGAAATGTTATCAGGTACAATGTTTTGGTATAGTTAATACATCGTTCTTATTTTCCCTTCCAAAACAAGTATCTTAATCGGTTTCATGCAATGAAAATTTAAAAAAAATGTCAATGTTTAGTTAGTCTACTAACTGTCGTATGTTATGCATGCATTGCAATATATTTGATTATTTCAAACATAGTATTTGAAACAGGTGTTCCATTACGAAGGAATTTAATCAGATTTTGAGTATGTTCGAGTTGACTAGTTGGATAACGTATTTTATCTTGCGATAATTCAATGTTATAAGTTCGGTGTATTTACGCGATATGTCTTTAACCCACCGTATTAACAGCTCAGTATGGATATTCTGTCCCAACCTTTAATGTTGAAGAGAAGCAACAAGGTGGTTCACGCACTGTATCCCCTTCGTATAAATGTCATCAGTAGCTTGTAAACGCATTTGCCGTGTCATAAGTAAATCGCCGGATATTCTGACAAGACTAGAATGGCTTCAATACAAAAGACCTCAAATCCCTGAAATCACAAAGTTAAGAAGCAGACAAATTGTATTTTCATACTTAATAACGAAAGGAAGGTGCTGACTAGCTGAATAGTTACAGCATACCTTGCCAGCACCGTGCATTCGCATATCAAAAAGTAGGTTTTCTCATGACATGACTCAATTAAACCAACCATTTGCATTAGGTGATTTGAAGAAAAAATTGCACTGACTAGTCTCCTTGATTGAAATTAGGATCATGGCGAAAGTATAATTAGGACAATAAAACAATTATTATCTGTGTCACTTGTAAGCATCTGGACAGTAATATGCAAATGAACGGTTTTAAAGAAGGCGTTACGAACGAGAATTTAAGCGGACCCAGTATATCGAAATACCAAAGCGACACAGAAATGGAGAGATGCCGAACTGGAACCACGTTTTTTTGTCAGCGCATGTTTGATTGTAATTTGAAATCTTGATCGCACAATATCTTGATCATTATGCAACCAGGTATCTGGAGTACGGGTCCGACGAAAATAAAGTGTTAGGGTTCCACAACCCACTGTGTGTGCACTGAGTACTTGTTATTTCGACACGGTTGCTGATCTACGATGTTTTGTCCTCTAGCATATACGTAATAAAAACCGTGGTGCTTAGACGGGGTGGCCCTACACGGAACTGGACACCCTCTTGATTGTTGTTTAATTGAATTAACTGCATTCGAAGTACTCTTAAGCCAGATCAAGTGCACTTAGTCTGGGGCGGGATGTTTAGTTGCAGAAATGTTATCTTAACGCAAACGAGTAACGGAATTATAGCGATACATGTGTTACAAGTGATTGCGATCGCTCAATGATCGATGTTTGGTCATACTTTTCGTCTGACATAATGGAACACGATATATGTGCAAACAGTTATTCGATATTTCGGTACTCCATTAGACCATTTCCTTAAGAAGATGGAACGAACACCCACACTATAACAAACCGTTGAGGACTTAGTAATGTTAACCGACGGCTCTCGTCTATTTCGAGGCACTGATATAGATCTAAGCCTGGTCAAAACAGTTTTATCGTGTTAACACTGCGAGGTGTTCATTTCATGTCGGCGCGATTAGGCTTCCTCTCGCAATGCGCATTAAAATTGAATTTAGAAAGAAATGCTAAGATTTGTCAAGTGTTTGTTCTCGAGCGAAACTTAAGTTGACAAGCACATAATCAAAGTATATATCACCACAATCTTTTATACTAAAATAAACGTTAGATCAAACATATTCAGCGTAACATTACTGTGTAAGCAACGATCAAGTACTAAGTGGTTTTATGGAATGTTATTATCTGAGACGAAGCACGTAAAATATCAAATCCTAGCTTCTAAACCAGGCTAGAATCAAACACAGACCTGCCATCGGCACACAGAGAGGCACGTGTATACAAGCTTAATAATCCACATTTATGTATACAAGTACTAAGAGAGGCAACGAACAACTGAACAAGCAAACCAGACAATACGGATACTGAATACGAGACATATTTTATACATGACCTTTATCAGTTTTATTAAAAAAAGTTTACTCTAGTAATGATTAGGAAGACGGAAACACACGACGTTCCTTTATTATGTTGTAAGATTGAAGATATATGTAAAGTATGGACATTGTTAAAACTGCCATTATCTCGTTGCGACCACAACCTATGCTTTGAGCTACAATACGCAAGTCTTGATTTGGTTTTTCAGAAATAGTGCCGCGTTGCTGCTGCCAGTAAGCACAAATGAAAATGATCTGGGAAGAGCATTACCAATTTATGAGCTAGATCAGCTGGCTAACCTGCACCCCGATACACTTCATGACCTCGCTCGTGAGGTCTAACGGAAATGAGGTCTAACGGAATACCGATGGACTATTCTGTCTATGTATGCGCGTAATAACATCCATACCCGAAGAAGTAACTGAACGATTCATAGACACGTTTACTTTTATCTTATTTCGTTACGGCCTTTATACATCCTAACAAAACAGAGACGGACCTCGGCGCGCACGAACACGACGTTGCATTTTTGGTTTACTTCTCTAGCGAACTTGAGTCTTAAAGGTAAGACAGTATTGAAGTCGTAAACACCTGTCAAAACTCAATGTCCAGATAGTGATCAAAAGCCATGAGCAATTGTAGATTAAGATGAACAATATCTTTGCATGTCTGCTGGGTAAATTTGTTATCAGATCGATCATTCAACAAGACTTACATCGTTAATTCACTTTTGATTCATTGTCATGAAGAGATTAGTCAGTCAACATAATTTTCAGTGACTTTCACATTATATGTATATAATGGCGGCAATTCCAAATGGTTCGCGCAACTCAGTGCTGATCGTTTGATCGATTTAATAACACTACAGCAAAAGTCACTTATTGGTAATCAAAACGGGAAAGATGCATTCAGTTTCCAGGAAGCCTTCTTGGTCGCAATAGTAGGTCTACACTTAAAACAAGGTCACTGTGTCGTCCATCTCACACAAGACGTGTTTTTGGAGATTGAATTATAATATTGAATTTTATTGAACACAGGCATGTTAAACATACGGACATGTTGGTCGTATGTTATGTATGTAACTTTGACTGTTTTGTCATATTATGATACTGTAATAATTTATTTGCGCAATCGCTGACAATCTGAGACAGTTGAAAATGAAGAGATAATTTAGTGCATCATTGTCATGGTAATTAACGTTCGTATTACGATATATCTGGCCTTCATAACATGTCTAATTTACTGTACGACTTTGATATATTTATGTTCTCTCTACCTGAGGCAAACACCTGGCAAACGTCGGATGCCTTTCAAGCGGACAAGGACCGCAACGTCCGGTAATATTACCACCGATTGTCCCAGCGGTATTTCATAAGAAAGCGACTCTCGGTTCCATGCAATACACACCCACATCACACAGTAGATGTGATTTCGCATAGAACTGGGTCGCATCCTTATGTAAAACTGCTGAGATGTTGATTTTCACGAAGACACGAGGTTTTTTTTCGTCCCGCTTCCTACTATTTTCCGGTATCTCGACACGAGGCCGGTCATTTGGCACCGTGGCGACAGTTAATTAGATTTAAACCCGTTATTGAATTGGTCACATTTAGATCTTCTTGTGCTACACGTAGCAGGCACCCAATCGCGTGTTTTATTTTTACGTTCAATTTTTAAGCTCCAATCTTGCCTTTGAACTTAAACACATCGTTATACGTCTTCTGGTGTGACCCCGAGGACATAATCTCCCTCGGGGTGGACCGTGGCTAAAATGATGTAACCCATCATTCTATCATCATCATGTACATTGATTTATGGGACTAAAGTATTTCCATTTGTTATCAAGTTAAACATTAGCATTAAAGCTGTATGAAATACGACTTATAGTGAATAGGTAAACAAAATTAATCGCGATAAAAGATGTTATCGACATACTTCTATTTCATAAATAATGAAAATCTTTTCCTACGCACATCGATCATGCCCTAAACTGGCATGTCGTTTAACAGTTTTGAGCCACCTCATGATAAAACCAACGATATGGTTTCCGAAAAAGTCCGACTCAGCTCGGTACTCAAACCGAGCTGTACAAGCACAGAAAATGGCTATAGACTGGAAAAGTTGTATTTAGAAAGTAGAGCAAATGTAATATCCGTGTAGCTGATCTGCGCCTTTGTTTTCGCATATGCAAATTGTTGGTTTTCTCATGACACGGCTCATTTGGTGATTAAAGCTTTTTTTATACCAATAATGAATTGTGTTTTGCAGCTGTATAGTCATATGACAAAAGACTGATTAAAGTACATAACACATGCAAAGTTTTTGTAATTTCAACGTTCTGGTATTTTCATTTTAAATAACGGAATTTTTACCAATGAAGTTTAAGTTTAAATATGTTCTGGCATAGTTTACAATTTTGCATCTCTGTTCCTCGCTCATGAGCCCTAATGGGTGGTGTTTTGTTGTCAGTGTAAACTTGCTGTTACTGCATTTTAGCACTGTACATTTTAACAGATGTTTAACACTTTCAAGGTGAACAATGGAAAGGTATAGGACGAATATTTTAGAAAACGCATCTCCTGCTGTATTGTATCGTTAGTTGGTTTTCGAAGTGCTTCAGAAACTTTCAGAAAAGCCGTGAAGGAATATTAACCGTGCAATGTAATGTTACCAGTATGGTATATAAAGGCAAGAAATTGAACAAAATTTGTTCAGCCAGCTTCATAGGTTATCTTGGTTCTTAATCTCTATCAAAACATATCTATGCAGCATTGCAGGGTCATGTTTATATATTCTCTCGGACAGTTCCAAAGTAACATAAACATTGTATATACTAGAAGCTAAGCCTCTCTATGTTGAAGTTTCAAAGTGTATTTGTGACTACTTTGAATATTTAAAAAATGCAAATTTCTCTTAGTATACATTTGTTAGGACAAATAAAAAGGACTAAGCGTTACTGAAACAAAATATGCTTCAATTTGTTGAATTTGATCTTGGGTATACGCTGTAAAACATGAAGATAGCATAATGTTAGCTTCAACTTTTTATCAGTTTGTCCAATTTTGTCAGTGAGTATAAATGATCTTGTACTTGAAATGCTTTCATAAACATTTAACCAGTCTTGTCAGGAAACTGTTTTGCAATACAGATACAGTTGGAAAAATAATCACATGAAGTGGTCGTTTTTGAGCAAATTTTCTGAAATCGGACTTATATTCCTCACGGTCAGGTACTACATGTACTAGGAGGAAGAGAGATTTCATTTATTTTTTAAAGTTATCTCGTGAATACAATGCACAAAATAATGTTTATTTAACATAATACTATACATGTTGATCATTTATTTTGGTCTCTGAATTAACACTCAGATAGACTTGTTCACTTTGTCAGAGAGAGAGAGAGAGAGAGAGAGAGAGAGAGAGAGAGAGAGAGAGAGAGAGAGAGGTGATGTTTATATATTTAGCGATCGTTAACAGTTGTAACAGTTGCTGTTTGTCCTTATAGCCATGATCGTTCGTTCGTGCTTGCATTGCACTCGCCCAGTGGAACAAATGCGGCAACCCGTAATACCTCTGGGTATTTCCAGGTACCTGACCGGATTAGCGCGATACTTACTTCTATCCTATTTCTGTCCCGTCCGGTGCGGGTCTTCGTCGTATCAACATCATTCAGACCCTAACCCTGACTGGAGGATCAGAATTGTATTATCCAGTATGAAGAATAAACAGTTATCCAATACGTTATGGGGAAGATCACACAAACAGTAATTATCCACAATTCATAAACTTTCCATCAAATGTCGTTTGCTTTTCTTAGCACGTTACCACAATATATCACAATACAGCGTAGGAACGATGGACAAGAATGTAAAATATCCTCTAGTTGCGAATATGAAATCAACGAACTTTTAAAACGTATGTTGAATTATTTTTTTCTCAATCACTAAACCAATATTGACCTAAAATATCCGTTCAAATCAAATGGCTAATGTACCGATTCAATATCATAAACTTAAACTGTACACAAACTTTCATTTAATTCAAATTGCTCGTTTACACATACATAATCTGTTAACTTTCCTTAAGCATATCATTTATTAATGATATTTATAGGAATAAATTTGCACATGAATGAATAAATCCCACGACTTTTTGATCGTTCATTAATATCCTTTCCGCACACTTTTGAACGAAGAAGATTTGTTTGATAAAGTTTAACGCTAAATATTATGAAAACCAAGGTATACAGAGAAGTTATTTCATTTACTATCTATTCTGTACTATTACTATTGTAACTTCTTTACTAACTTTGACTATACTACTCTAATAATTGAGCCGCGACGCGAGAAAACCGGTCTTCGGGGTTTCCGACAAGGTCTGACACAAACTGACCTGTACAGTCACAGAAGCAGGCTAGAAGCTTGAAATTTCGGATATAAGAAGAAGAGGAAATATACTATCCGTGTAGCGAAAACAAAGGCGCTGATCAGCTTCGTGGGTTACCGCGAAGCTGATCTGCGCCTTTGTTTTCGCATAGGCAAAAATCCGGTTTTCTCACGATGCGGCTCCTATATGATTGGCTGAAGGGCGGACCTACTTTTTATTGCGACTGCCTTTGTACGTTGGCGTACCTCACCCGCGCTTGCGCACTGGACAGATTTTTACCTGAGTTTATAAAGGCTCGTCATTTATCAGTCAAACTAATACAGGTACTAAGATCAATTTAAGGCTAATATTTATGCTCTTCGGCGAAATGCAAGACTTGTTAAGTGTGTGCTAATTGAACATCGCATGAGAAAATCTGTTTTATGCTCTGTCGCATAGCAGCTCGCACGGATCAGCATAGTCTTATATGCACTACCACTCTTCGTTTCTGGTACAGTGACGTATCTTTTTTTTTCTGTAACCGTTGTTTTAAGGACAAACACCGTTTGTAGCTGGGTCACACATCGCTTTCTCTCAGGACGAAGCTCAATAAAGATCAGTATAACGCAGGTATTCGATACAAGTAACAAAACTGAGGAGAGAATGCGCCAGCGTCTACGTGTTCATAGTCGTCTGCATTTCGACTAGAATTCAGCTACTTTCTAGCCAAGGTTATCTTAATATAATCTGACAGCTCAGAACATTTATTATTTTCACAACCTCATTAAAATCGAAGAGAGTGTTTATCTACAAAATACCACTTCATACATCTGCAAGTTGAACATTCAACTGCTGGCCTCTGGTTTAATGCAAAATACAAAGGGAATACTCACATGTAATTTTGTGATGATAAAGATTTGTTTCTTTTGTTTTCATTTCTATGAACCAAAATAAGCTACTGCATGATATTCATTTACATCCTGTCATCAAAGCAATTCTACTGATTATGTTACTATAGAACTGACAAATATTTTCAATTATCCTATAGACATAGTACAGGGCCTATGGAGACAAAACTATGGTTAAATGAGTTAACGAAAATTAAACAATATGCATTAACTTTGCACCATCCTGACCCCGGGATCCTGACCTTTAGTACACTTGTTCTCTTCATATGTGCCATGGCAAAACAAACATAAAATTATTACTTAGTTTTCGTCTGCTTTTTTATTTGAATTGTGGGAAATTAGCTGTGTTTTGAGAAAACATCATATGGGGTTTCAATAACCTGGATAGGTCATCATGCTGTGCAAAATTACATAATGAGGAAACATAGTGTTCTTCTTTGTTTTCTTCTGAAGAAGAAGAACAAAAAGAAGAAAAATTATCATTTAGGACAAGCCTGTTCAGCTCAAACTTCCTACACATATTTATTGTTTGTTATAGCGTGGCTGGCACTAAGACCTCTCTCTGAGGCAGATTACCAGTTCTAAGTACACATACATATATTTTCACAATTAACTGCAACTGTTTTTCTTTGATCAGTATTTATAAACTAAAGAATGGTCTTAGACAATCAAAAGAAATATGCTAGATATGCTGATCGATTTGACGAGGCCTTGCTACCAACCGAACTGCTTTGCCACGGATGAACTATAAGATTCAAATATATAAATTTTGCGGTAGGTCTAGATAGCGAAAAGAGGCTCTTTTCGCGAAAAGATGCGAAAAGATGCGAAAAGAGGCAAAATGATGCGAAAAGAGGGAAATGAAAGGGGGAAAAGACATATTCAAGACATATAGACAAAGAAAATATGGAATATCAAAATAAAAAAGAAGATTCTGTATTGACTCTGTATGTTAATTTGTTCATTTTGGGTGTTTTATATCGATCGCCCTTGATATTGATTGAGATTATCTTAGGTAAAATTTCGTAATTGATTTTGAGATTTGTTTTATCCAGAGACATATACAGATACATAGAGGATATTTGCTTTTTTGAGGTGAATACCAAATATATTTCATCGAGTGAGTTGAAAACATCAGAATTTTCACGAGTGCGCAGCTCATGAGATGAAATATATTTGGTATTCACCGAAAAAAAAGCAAATTTTCTTTTTATTTTATACAATGCACAGGCATTTTCCAATGCACAAGGTAGGCGGTGAAAATGCAAAAACAAAAAATTTTGAAAACACGTTGGTACGTTGTTCCTTATTCCTTAAATTCAGCAAACAGACGATCAGCAAGATATACTAAAACACTGAAATACTGAACTGCTGATTTTTTTCTTGGTCAATTTTGAGTTTAGTTTATCAAATGTAAATAATGATCTAATGTTTTTATAGCATGTATAATGCAGTATGTGCGCGACCATACCATTTAGAAACTTGAAACTCATTTGCTGATGTTCTGATTTTTGTGATCAGGTATTATGCTTTGTAATCAGAATGTTATGTTTTCGGAACGTTGTCGCACAGTCAAATCACATTACTATTTTCTTTGCTTTTGTTTGTAAGTAATTAAAGCTCTCCACAGTCTCTTGTGGTTTCATAGGCTTAGTTGAGTTCTCATTGGTCATAATTCTCACAAAAACGTTTTTTTTTTTTTCGTAGAAAGTGTAGTCCGTGAAATCCATGTACATGTAATTGTTCATCAATTTAAGGTTTAATTAAGGAAATGAACTTAGTTTATAAATAGTACTTTTATGTTTTTGAACATTTAGAATAGAAACTTAAAGCGCATTTGCTGATGTGCTGATTTTCGTGATCAGGTATTATGGTTTGTAATACATAAGAAGTATTTGGAATGTTGTTTATGGTATGGATCTTGCAATTCATACATGTGTACTTGTGGACAGAGTTTAATACGCTATCGCGCAGTCTGGTCTTACTAATTTCTTTTCGTTCGTTGACAATAATCAAAACTTTCGACAATCTCCGTGAATCCATAGGCTGTGTTGACTTCTTCTTGAACAGAAATCTAATAAAAACTGCTGTTGTATTTTTTGCTAGAAGGTGCAGATCTTGAAATGCATGTGCATGTAATATTTACCTTTTCCAAGTTAAGGAGTTAAATTAAATTGTGCGCGTATTTCACTCCATGTAAAAGTTTCTGCCTATACGGTAAAAATGGACGTAATAATGAAGTTAATCTTCGAGGTGTGAACACGCGTATTTGTTTTCTTAACGGTGGTGTGAACGCGTGTTTCTGTTTTCTTAAACTTCTCTGGTACTTTGTTATTACAGCTACATTCTAAAAACGAAATCGATTAGTTTCAAGCCAGGTACACGTATCGCGACACACGCCACATTGATTTTTAATTAATACTGAATCTTGGTGGTCTAAATGGCTCTTATTTATCTAACTAATTATTCGTACATCCTTGTTGGCATTTTAGCATTTTGATAACATAAGCTTCAGAATAGTTTGCATGTATAACAGTTTAAAGAAGTGGTCTATAAAAAGTTTGTATGGTCTATAAAAAGTTTGTATACTCACCGACAAAAGATGAAACCCAAAACTAAATTGTATGTGTGAATTTTCACGATAGCCATTGAATGGCACGCGTGCACATGTTTATTGCTTCAAGATGACACCTGTGTAATTACCGAATGTTTTGATAGTACGAAGTGTGATGGTCCTGAGCACCTTTAATTTGTAGGTTTTGAATTTTCACGGTAGCCATTGAATGGTATACTTGACATACTTAAATGAAGTTTTTCGGTAGGAAAGTTAAAATGATATTTGTCTTATTTTTGCTCAATAGCATAGATTGTAGGCGGTTCTAACGAGTACCGACAATCTATGTTTTGGAGCAAAAATAAGAAAAGATATGTATAAGGGAGTACCTATTACACGGAAATGTTTTCCTGATGAAAAACACGTTGGGAGTGTCTACTTTCCAGCTTTTCAACAAACGGTAGCTGTTTATGGCACGCTTATCGAATTAGGTAGCTGTCTATTGCTTGCATTAATGACGCACGTTTATGGGTCCATAAAAGTGCGTCAATAATGCATGCAATAGACAGCTACCTTATTCGAAAAGCGACTACCATAGGGGCCATAAAGAGCTACCTGATTTTTAAGATATACCTATATATTCTAAGATTTAGAAATTTATAACAATCGTGAGATGTATCTTCAAAAAAAAAAAAAAAAAAAAAAAAAAAAAAAAAAAGCAGAAGAAGTCTTCCCACTTTTACATTAAATTAGAAAAGTTATCAAAATGTACAATTTAGCGAACATTTTATTTGTTAAATTTATTTGATTTATTCAATCTATTTAATTTTAATTTTTTATTTGTCTAAAACGCTACGTGTTTGTATGTTTGAAACAGTCCTATCATTTCAACTTTTATATTAAATACGAATGTATGAAAAAATATCACCATAACGAAAACATGCCCATGCAATATACAGATTTTTTCTAAGTTGTAAAAAGTGAAAATTTTCAGTAGAAACCAACAATTTGGGTTGCCAACCAGGTCCGACACAAACCAGGCTGTACAAGAAAGCAATGACCAGGATATAGTATCCAATGGGGACAAGCGCCTTTGTTTTCGCCTATGCAGATTTTTGGTTTCCCCACCTGGCGGCTCAGCTACGCTGCGTTCTTTTCTCGTATACACAATACATAGATTTCCCGTGACGCGTCCAAATTTTTAAAGTTAAATAAATTAAATTTACAACCGACTCATTCATTTTTAGATGACTTTAGCTAAAATAATGCATGCAAGATTGTAATAAGTATCACTTTGATTAACGCGCGGTGCTCAATTCCTTTTGGATTTGCTCAATATATAAAATTGTTAAAATGGTAATACTTTTGCTTATTTTTTTTTTTTTCCAAAAATATTTCAAATAAACATTGACATTATAAATATTTCCAAAATGTCAAGTCTGTATTATATATACAACTTTGATACTAACTACTGCCTCTTTTCCCTTCATTTTGCCTCTTTTCGCATCTTTTCGCATCTTTTCGCAAAAAGAGCCTCTTTTCGCTATCTAGTCCCACCCTAAATTTTGGCCAAAATTTTCAAATTTTATACCATCTGAATTAAAGTTAAATATATGGCTGGTATTGTTCCTTTTATTTTATTTACTGTTACATACCCCGAATGCTTGTGTTAATTGTAAATGCCTGCAGTTTCATTTGAGAGGTGAAAATATAGATGTGTTGTGAGAAAACATCCAGTGAGTTTATGTGACCAAACTGCGCAAAACACATAACATTAGCGAGATGTGTGGGTGCTTAAATCATTCTCTCTCTCTCTCTCTCTCTCTCTCTCTCTCTCTCTCTCTCTCTAAGAAGCAAGTTGTTCCTCACTGATGCAGATTACCAGTGCTTTGTGCATATTGTTTCACGATCAACTGACAACTGTTCTTCTCTTCTTTAATCAGCATAAACTGAAGAATGGTCATAGGCGAATCTTCATGAAAGGAATATGCATGATGAACTAATTGAATAATAAAAAAAATAATAATAATAATGATAATAATAACCACCGGTTGTCAATAGTCACTCTTTAATCATCATCATCATCATCATCATCATCATCATCATCATCATCATCATCATCATCATCAATGATAATAAATTATAATAATCAGATGGGCAACACAAACAGCAACCATGATCCTGAACTAGCCAATTAACTTTGAAATAAAAATGATTAAAATCATTTTATACTATCTATCCTCCTATGCTTCAGGCACTGTTAAAAAATTGTCCAGGCAAAATGTTTGCAAGCAAGTATTATCAGCTGTGGGGGAGTCTGGTAAAAATTGTTGGATTTGTGTTACAGTTTGTTGTTTTAACCATTAGAAGCTGTCAAATAAATCACCAGTATCAGAGAGATGTACTGTTAGCAGATTTTTGAAAATTTGGAAAAAGTTGGCGTTTTGCAGACAACTATTCAGCTGAAATTGAAAAATGTAATGTAAAACATACATTTTATACAATGCCAGATGAAGAAAATTGAAATAAGAAAGATGTTATCTTGCAAAAGGTATGTAATGTCAGGCGACATCGTTAGTTAAGGGCCGAAATGACCTTTAAAACAAGACAAAGACCTGTAATTATCTTTCTAATATACTCCCATTGTTATTTGCCCCAAAACAAGACTCATTCATGTGCTTCACAACTCGTAGTGGACCCCATCTCATTCAGCAGACCCGGCCGTATGCACTGATTAAAGTGCATGCAGCAAAAGATCGAAATAGCGTGGTAGCCAGCATCCACGGACCTTATTTTCCGCTGTTTAGGGACACCCTTAAACTGATCAACAATGAAAAATGACCATTCAAAAATCACTGCACCCGCAATTTAGTCATTGTACGGCAAAATCACATAAATGAGCAAAATATTCAAGAATGGTTACGCCACCTCATGATAAAGACGGTTGAAAGATAATCATTTATGACCAATCGTAGGCAAAGTTATTTTACATTGAATGCGATAGCTCACACTTTGGACCAATCGTTTGCAATGTTATATTTAGTGTCACGGGGTCTATTGTTACAGACAACGTGTCGTCAATAATTTTCCAGACTTTCCTCCATTGGAATTATGGACAATTAGGGCCTTGGCTAATTCGGCCCTAGTCAGTTCGGACCCCGACCACTGGTCTATTCGGACCTCGACCACTGGTCTATTCGGTCCCTATTCTATTGGTCAATTCGGACCTCAATAAGTAAAATTCTTTGGTCAACTTGGCCAATTCGGACCCTTTCCTTTGGTAAATTCGGACCTTTTCCATTGGTCAGTTCGGACATTTTCATTATGTATGTTCCATACAAAACTGCATTCAGATTAAAAACGAGTCATCCAAACATCTTGACTGAGGCTTCAATCCTAATATTCCTCTTACATTCTGCTGCATAATTAAATAGATTACGTGTTGCTTTCACGGCTGTTGTAAGCAGGCCTGACTGCTTTCTATAGTCATGCTCTAGGAGGTCTCGCCTCCATCTCGACGACGACCACTGGTAAAATGGACAAAGTGACTTCGCTCGCTGATTAACATGGTCGCAACACAAACATGAAAGTACCCGTAAGACAGGGCATAAGCTTACTGACTACTGACAGACCATCTGCTTACTGTTTAACTTGTCAGAAGGTCTTATCCATCCCAGAAAAAAATGCGGTTCGATTAAAAACATCCATACATACACTTGTTGTAGCCATAGCGGATCTGTAGATGATCCGGATCAAAAATAGTTTCAAAAGAATTTTACAAAAATATGAAACAAGAAATTTTTTTTAAACGAACTTGGCCACTTGGCTCTTGATTCAAACATATTTCATTCCATGGTCAATGATCGTGGATAATGACGTCAACATCTTGTTCATGTCCATATACAGAAACACGATGGAAAAAGCGTTCTTTTACACACGGCGATTCGCCGAATTTCCCGAAAATGAAAGGTAACATGTAAGTTATCTTTCGATTTTTTCCAATAATTTTCTGTCCTTTTGACGAAGTTTCCGTCCTAAAATCGACTATTGCGACATATTTAATTAGAAACTTTGAAACGGTGGCATTGTAGTTACTCCGGATCACGTTTAACCGCATACTGTCATTTTATGCTCTCAAAGGACTTGGATTGTTTGATGTTTGTATTAACTAAAGGTATATTTTTACATTCCGGGTGTTTATATTATAAAATTAAGTGTAAACAATGAAATAATCTGCGTTTTTAACAAGCATCATATACTATTCCGAGGCTATTCAGATCACCCATGGAACATCGTGTCTTCTGTTGGGGGTGGGGTTGAGCAAACATAGCTGTGGGAAAATGCCGCCGAAAAATGCACATGTTTTGGTCCTAGGAACATTTCATAAGGTTCACTGTATGACTACATGCAAAGAATTTGAAGAATAAACCCATTGGTGGTTATATATCGTCCATGATTCGGAATACCCCCAACTGATTCGCTTTGACTTCAATCATGCATAGGCTTTCACGGTCCAGTGGTTACAGTCGCGTGCTTGATCAAAAATGAAAACCAGTACCGTTGATGAGGAACTAAATTGGCTTCAAGATAATACTAAGTTTATAATACTCAAATCATTCATATGCGCATGCGCAGCAATTTTCATGAACTTGATCCGGAATGGGTAGAATACTTGTACAAGCCTTGGTTGATTTCTTGGGTGATCATAGTTTACAGCGCATTTTGGGTGTCATGACATCCTAGTGTTGGCCAAAAGGTCCCGCAAATGGAGGCAACGTCCCGACGTGACTATAGCTGTTGACTGGGATGCTGAGTCACAAGTCAATCAACAAAGCAAAGTAGATTCTATTTCACTCTTACATGAACTAATATTACGATGAATTTTTATTGCAATGATTTGAAGACACAGGCACCCTTCCATCTTGAATCGATTCAAGCATTGGCTGATTCGGACCTTATTTTGATTTGACATTTGGTCAATTCCACCATAAGCCGATTCGGACCTTGGCTAATTCGGACCCTATTTAAAAAATCATAGGTAACTTCGTCGACCCTCAATTGTGTCATCAGATCATGTGCTATGCAGACTGTACTGTTGAAGATGTGAGCGGAAGTCAGAAAAGACAATATTTTTTTAACCCCCCCCCCCCCCCCCCCCCAACATTTTACCGTAGACACAACGAAATATAAATTTGAAAATATCTGTCAGTCTGAACAAGCTCATTTCAGTCTGAAGATACGCCTCCCATGTGGCACGTAGGGCATTAGCTTCAATATACTTCCTACCTAATTTGCTTTTCTGGGAGATGGGGGGGATGCAGCATGTACCCTTGCATATGTAAAATAGGCCTACGGAGCATAACGTTGAGTACTTAAAATATATGACTTAGTTGTCTACAGAGAAAAAAGAATGTCATTCTTGCTGTTAAAGCATCGCTAAATCTATCCTGATCAACTGCACCACAGTTTTCGCATTCTTTTTCTTGGCTCAATTTAAACACCTGTGCGAGCTCTACGAAGGCGTGGCGAGTCCTTCAGATTGCACCCATTAATATAAAACTATGATCCCTTTAAAGACATTGATAGCTATATCCGAATAAAGGGGATACTTAAACCATCACTGGAAACCTGTCCCGATATGTCACACATTGTTTCCCTGCCAAAAAGGGGTCGGCATAACGCACATCCCCATCAAGGCTACTTTGATTTATTCCCGGTTCAGCTACAAAGTCAAATAGGGAGCAGCGAGTTGTCAGAGTTTCAATTTAAAAGGTAAAGGGGCAATTAAGGACCCCATGAAGCTTCGCCAACAGGACATCATTGTGAAATTTTACACGCTTTCTGCACGTGTGGACCAGGTGCGGATGTTTCATGTGAACAGGGACACTAAATTGCTGACGTTCTAGTACTCCCGGCTGAACGACAGAAAGTCGGGTATCGTGCCTCTTCTGATCAATGTAAACTTTTAATCGCAGATGGAGGGTTTTCTCTACCATTATCTATTTGCTTATTTGAGCGTCACATATCAAATACATTATATATATACAGATGTACAACAAACATCTGTTTAAAGACACTATAGTTTGCAATTTGCTTTAAAACAGAATACATGTATCACAGATATACCAAATGTACATTTAAATAAAGCATAATATGCATTCGCACACATTAAAATACTTTAACAAAATGTCTTTAAACCCAAAAGTTTGCAAATCAACAAGATTGCAAGATTCCATATTAAGATATTGAAAACAGACCAACCATGATTATCTTACGTACAAGTGCAAGCGGGGATCCACTGGTGTTTGCACCGGATGCTTGAAATACTTTGAAACAAAATGAGTAAAACAAAATACCAAATATGTCTTAGTTGGTATAAAAGTTTCTTTAATATGAAAGACGTTACTTAAGACAATACCAAGCCTTCGTGTAAGGCGAAGTTTCGAACAGCATTCTGGCAAACTTGTTTCTCCTCATTGAACATGTACCAATACATTTCAAGGTGTCCTCATTGATGTGTTACCTTCCAGACTTTTTTTCAACGACAGTTTACGACTTGTGTTTCAAATCGCCCTAAACGCCCCCTATATCATCATGATATACAAACTGGACGTTAACAACAAAATTATTATTTATTTAGTTCATTATCATTGCGGCTTCAACACGAGGAAGTCAGTCCTGTCAACTGGTACTCGAAAGCGATTCTTGCCAGCATACGAGCACAGACTAAGACCGTATTTCTTCTTGTACATATTCTCTTTGCTATGTCCATCTGAAAATTCCGAGCTTCTTGTGCCTCTCTTTGTCTTCGCAAGCGTCTTTTACTCAACCTAGTAGAGACCTCGGAAGACGTGTTTTCGCGTAACGAGTACATCCTCTTCTGTCAATCATTGGTTTTATGATTGATCATTGTTTTCAATTACTGATGAAGTCTTCATGAAACATTGTACACGTCAGGTAACGTCAAATGCGAGAAATCCCTTGTTCGATGGCACATCTCCGACTCCAGTAACGTCTACAAATCCGAGAAGAAATATTCCCAATGCACTGAGGCTATTTGCAGCTTCTTTCTGACTAACATCTTTTCTGTTCCGTTCCGGTTTTTTATTTTATTTTTTATTGTCTTGTAGACCTTATTCGACGGTGGACAATGTCCAGGACGGCACAGCTAGATTCGCTGACGTTGATCACGGTTTGTACGAGTCTGTTTTTATGTGTATTTTCTATCCTTTGCCATTTCGGCTGGTCCAAACTGCAAGAAGAGTTAACTTGCGTTTGCGCTTATATTCTGTGTTAAGGGGTGCTCACACCACAGCGTATAGCGCCAACGTATGCCGACGTATGAGATATTTTGTCCATACGTTGGTGTACGTTGCATACGTTCGCATAAGTTTTGCATAAGTTAGGGGTACGCTACAATATGCTGTCATACGTTGTCGTACGTCGTGTACGCCAAGAAATTTTGTGCATGCACAAAATTTCCAACGTATGCCGACGTACTGATAATACGTTACTCATAGGTTAGGCGTGCGCAACGAATACGTTATGCATAAGTTCATGAACGTTACTTATAAGTAAATCATACGTTCGCATACGTTGTCGTACGCCAAACCTCACCTGGATTTTTGTTTAGCGTATGAGAAGCGTATGAATAACGCATAACCAACGTACGAGCAGCGTGCTCGGAACGTATGCAGCGTATGTTAAACGTGCGATTCTAACACACCTCGCCTATATAGCCAATGGTAAAAAACGTGTTATATTGTGCAACAATTTCACTGGGCGAATAAGCGTGACGTTACTTTGCGGCATTTGTGACGTCAGCTATCCCACAAAGCAGCGTTAGACGGTGAAACGTCGTTTTAGCGCACAACAAACGTAATAAGTGTGTGTAAATACCAGCATTACAGTCAAATATTTGGCGGGATATCTGCAATGCAATGGCGGAAAGCTGAACGATATCGACGGTTTCAGCAACATTTATTCCGTTTATTGTGTGTTAGAATCGAAATAGATCAGATCAAGTGCGTGAATTGTTGAGTAATAATTCACTGTTTGTCGGTCAGTTGTAAGAAGATAAATCACTCGCGCTACGCGCTCGTGATTTGATCTTCTTTACAACTGACCTCCAAACAGTGAATTATTACTCAACAATTCACTGCTAGAGCTGATCTATTTCTTAAATAACGTACTCAGCGTATGCACAACTTACGCGTAGCGCATTGGTCAGCGTTCGGGATTTTATGTATAAAATGGAAGGAATAGGGACTGTGTTCATGATTAAATAGCCACACGGAAGCATCAAAATAATATACTCGGCCAACAACAAATTGCACAATGGGGTGTATGGCTAAATTGTATTCACTGTTATATTATCGCTTGTCCAGAGAATATTTTTTGTAAGAACTGGATGCCTTCAAAGCTCATATTCGATGACCCTTTATAAAATTGTCGACATATAAATTGAGAAAGATTTGTTGAATATTAAAGTCACCTTTTTTGTCGAGTATCAAAGGTAACAGAAAACTTAAGCAGGTAGATTCCACAATATGATGGCCCTTTTCAGTATATAGAATGATTACATTTTGTAGAAACGAAAAGTTGTTGAGAAATTGTTATTGGAGACTTCCTTAGTTGCGAGAAGTGTTAAGATTGAAACAGAAACAGACGCGAATCTTAAAAACGTTACCCATAATAATATATTTTTTTTCTAGATCTACTCAAGTAAAACAATAATACTGGCAGTGTTAATTTGTTTGTTTCGATTTTGGTATGCATGGAAGCTTACACTCATTCTAAAATAAGGTGCAAATCCTGGAGAAAAAAATGAAGAAAAATAAACTTTTAGAATTACACTTTTTCAACATACCATCACTATTGTCGATCATTCAGGCTTCATCCTGTAAAATTTCACCACCTTTCCGATATTCTTGCAATTTCTACATCATTTTGAAACTTGATGGGTATATTCCAATTTGGTAATCAACGTGACGCACTACATATGAACTAAATGTAACCATAACACAAACTCGACGTATATCTCTGACTTCAGTTTCTTAAATAAAGAGCAATATTAAGTAGATTAAATCAAACAAATAAACGTCCTTTCATATCTACTATCGAAAAATGTTAGATAATATGTGTATGATGCAGGCTTCTTGATTCAGAATTTTCAGTGTTGTTAACTTGCAACTATAATAACATCTGACCTGTACATCAGAATTATATCAAAACATGTAATGATAATTACATTTGTCCTACATGAGTGGCGGAGCTTATAATTACTTTTCTAAATACATCTTGTTATATGGCAGGTCTTGTTTTATTCAGCGTCACGTAAATTACTTGCAAACCGCGACATTAATTATTTTTGCAATACAGATACACAATGGCATTAAATATTACCTGAAAGACTTTATCTGGAAACGTTTACTCCAAACAGACAGTCTTGTGTGATCCTATTTCATTTTTTAATAATGTTTTACCTCTTGCACAGCATTCTATAAAAATGTAATATACGTGACGGAATACTGTAATTTACGTGACGGTAATAATTAAGTCACCTACATTATTTTTAAACTTAGATATGTTTGAGTTTTTGCTAACTTAAAATGAAGCATGGAATTTGAACCAGTCTGCACAAAAAGTTAATCCTTGGATTAATTATTAACGTAATTATTTAGTAAAACAAAACTGTTTTATATTGATAATTATGTATATTAATCTCAGGGCTGATATTTTTCTGTTGGTCAGTATTTTGGAATCGACAAATGCGAATAACAAATGTAGTATTGCTATGTCTTTGATTGAAGG
The DNA here is from genome assembly GCA_964017185.1 of Rugalucina vietnamica. Classification (NCBI taxonomy): domain Eukaryota; kingdom Metazoa; phylum Mollusca; class Bivalvia; order Lucinida; family Lucinidae; genus Rugalucina; species Rugalucina vietnamica. The sequence continues at coordinate 67,941,005 of OZ024872.1, forward strand.
AGGTGTGATCCTTTTAGATTCAACTGTTTTCAACTATAACTGATAAATAGACTTTAACTACCTTTGTATTTTACGTGACAAATGCGTAATTTACGTGACACTGCTTGATAAAACATCATATTCTGTAAACTTAACTACTGAAAAGTACATAATGGACATTAAAACATTTATTGACGCTGATTCAAAGCACAATCTTAGCTATATAATATGTCATATTGACATTTTGAAAGTAAGTACCGTCACATAAATTACTGTCACGTTTATTACATTTTCAACTTTAGCATCCGAAAAAACCACCTTAGGGTCGTTTGATATTAACTTTAATTTTTGTGAGATATATTCATCCTCCATACTTTCATATTCAGATAACGTTGTTTCAAATACCATGTTGAATTTGTAGAAAAATGGTGTCACGTATGATTACATCTTAAAAGGGACGCAATGGTTAAGCAGGGGGATTAGATATATTTGACCAAAATAGTAAAGCAAAATGGAAAATCCATATGTTATCCATATAAAGGACATATTCAACTATTTGATTGACACAGTTTGGTCTGCAATAAGAGAAAGCAGTATTAAGATTTGGGCAATCTTCTATAGCGTCACGTAAATTACAGAAACTCTGTGACATGCTTTTTTCGATTTTTGATGTTTGATATTTTTGTTTGTTTACAAGATATAAAATAACCATTTCTTTTACCAAAAGATAATGTCAAATTAAGTAAATCGAATGATGTTGTTTTGTGTGAAAATAGAATTTGTTCATTCTATCGCCTTTTGAATTTTTGCATTTAAGTTTGTGACATGCCTTTTTTTGTGGGGTCATGCATTATTCACTACTGCCAGAGATCTTAAAAAACATAACTGGGTATCATACTTTATTCGGTTTAAATGGAGATAGTACCAAATTTTGAAAATACAGCCAACCTTGGTGATATATTGAACAGTGTCACTCCAATTTTTATTTAACACCCCGAGACAGGGGATGCGCTGCTTATTTTAGAATGAGTGTTAGTCACTAAAATACATGTATCGAATACGATGATCTATTTCACAATTAAGTATAGTTTATGTTATATCATGCAAGTTTTCAGCTCCAGTCATTTATATATAAAAAATTGTCATTATTGATGATTTTGTCACTTTTGTTAAGTGACCCATAAACTCAGTTCTACCTAATTAGAAAATGATTCTTCTGAGAAACGATATAAGAGATCCACAAACTGCACCCGAAGAATCCGGTGTGTTGATTACTTTGGTCATTTTAATTTCCTTTTATTTACTTATTTATTTATTTATATATTTTCCATTTTTACTGGATATATGTTTGACTCCCTTTTATGAAGAACGTCAAGTTCGTTAGAAGCACGCTGTGCATACGTTTGGAATACGTCAGACGTACGTTGTACATACGCTCCTTCTAAGTCACGAACGCTATGCTAACGCTGGGCGTACGCTGCTATACGTTGTTATAAGTCATGATACGCCAGGGATACGTTATGAATAAGCTACTCATACGTTAGACATACGTTCCGTGCGCTAAGCATACGCTTTGTATACGCTTTATATACGTTCAGAGAGAACATTTTTCGGATTTTTAGCATAGAATGAACAGCATATGACAACGTACAACAACGTACTGGATGATTTTTTCATACGCTACTCATACGTTGGCCAATACGTTGTGGTCTGAGCGGGCCTTTAGGGAGATACCACACTGTCTTCTCGGTGAGTTTTCCGGTAAAACTGACAGCAATACACCTCCTTGATAAGAGGGTAATTAGGGAGAAAAGCCAAGAAACTCGTCAAACATTTGTCTATCTACACCATATCTTATTTTAGTATATTTCAAATCTGTCATTGGTTTATGATTGATCATTGTTTTTAATTACTGATGAAGTCTTCATGAAACATTGTACACGTCAGACAACGTCAAATGCGAGAAATCCCTTGTTTGATGGCACATCTCTGACTCCAGTAAAGTCTACAAAACCGAGAATAATATCATTTGAATTAGTATGATCCTTCGGTCGGAACTCTTTACCAACTTCAATTAATTTCGTCTATAAAATTAGATTTTTATTCTTAGTTTTATCTAGTTGCCCTTTACGACACTAGGCAATGATGCAGATGAGACATTAGGTTTGACAGACAATACCATTGATGTGGATCAGGAGCTTTTAGAGCTTTGTTACAAAATAATATTGCCCTCTTAAATGATTAGTTTATGTGTAGACATTGTCTCTTCAGTCAGGGTTGTTGTCATAGCTAATCTCAGTCTGTCATTAAGTACCAAACTGAAACTAGAAGAGCAAATTTGGCCTTATGTTTTTATCATGTGTTGGTAAAGAGCTATGACACCGATATCTTATAAAATTTTCTAATAAAGCTGAAATACTATATACCACAAGCTCAGTTTTTTACTCATTCTGAGGAATTTAGCTTCTGCAATCTACATTTATTTATTGGTGTTATAGACAAGTTATTAAAATGTTACGTTCATTAAGTATTAGCAAATAAAATAATGCAAGAAAATTGATTATTCCTAGCCGTAGAAAAACAGAAATTTAGCTTGTGAGTAGAAGTACAAAACGATACACCTCTTAGGCTAGAGAGTGGCGCCCAGAAACTAACCATACATGGTAAAACTTTATTTAAAATATGTCCTATTCTGTCAATCATTGGTTTTATGATTGATCATTGTTTGCAATAACATATAAAGTCTTCATGAAACATTGTACACGTCAGGTAACGTCAAATGCGAGAAATCCCTTGTTCGATGGCACATCTCTGACTCCAGTAGAGAACTTGCTCCTCAATACACTGAAACCATTAACTACTTTCCGTGGAACACCTTGTAAGAAGCAACGGTTCTGTTCCGGTTTTGTGTCATTTTTGTCGTACGAGCCTTATTCGTCGGTGGACAATGCAAAAACGACACATATAGGTTGACTGATGTTGATCACGATCACATCATGGTTTGAATCAAATATAGCTTGTGCATGTTTTGTTTCCTGCGAAGCCGCACCACTTTGGCAACTTGATAGCCAGTGTTTATGTATTCTCTGTCCGATGTAATTTATACCAAACTGCAAGAAGAGCAATGTTGGCTTTGCATTTCAATTAATATGCGTTTGCGAAAAGTAAGTACCCTTTTAAGCACTGTACTATCTGATTTAGTTTTCTAGAAAAATATCTGAAAGTAATACACCGCTTCAGTTAGACTTTTGCTCCCAGAAACGTGTCAAACATCACACCATATACATGTATAACTTGCTCAAATTCTAAATCTGTCTTGAACGGTCATTTATCGTTTTACGATTGATCATTGTTTTTAATTACTGATGAAGTCTTTATGAAACATTGTGCACGCCAGGTAATGTCAAACGCGAGAAATCCCTTGTTCTATGGCACATCTCTGACTCCAGTAAAGTCTACAAAACCGAGAATAATATCATTTGAATTAGTATGATCCTTCAGTCGAAACTCCTTACAAAGTTCAATTGATCTCGTCTATAAAATTCGATTTTTATGCCCCCAACTTTGAAAAAGTTGGAAGGGCATATTGCTTTCGGCTTGTCTGTCTGTCTGTCTGTGTGTGTGTGCGTCCGTTAACTTCTGAATGGTGCATGTTAGGGATTTGAAATTTCATATGTGTATTCCTCATGAAAAAATAGTTGACCCGTATTTTTTTTCATGTCTGAGTTACGCCCCTTTTCTGAGTTATGTCCATTTGAAAACAAAATTTGAAAATCTTGTGTGCAAAATATCTCAAAAGGTATTTGAGCTAGAGCCTTCAGATTTGGTATAATTGTTGGGGCTGAGGAGTAGATGACCTGATCAACTTTTGAGAACTTTCCGTCAAATTTTGACAAAAATATGGAATTTTGAATTTTGATCAATTTTTCCACTGTTTGGTGAAATTTGAAACTTTTGAACGGTGAAAGCTAGGGTTTTGAAATTTCATAGACAGATTCCTCATGAAAAAATAGTTGACCCGCATTTTTTTTCGTGTCCAAGTTATGTCCCTTTTTTGAGTTATGTCCCTTTGAAAACAAAATTTGAAAATCTTGTGTGCAAGATATCTCAAAAAGTGTTTGAGCTAGAGCCCTCATACTCAGTATACTGGTTGGAGCTGAGGAGTAGATGACCTGATTAACTAAAGAGAGTTATCCGTCAAATTTTGACAAAAATACGGAATTTTGAATTTGATTGATTTTTTCCACTTTTTCGGTGAAAATTGAAACTTTTGAACGGTGAATGCTAGGGATTTAAAAATTTCATATACCAATTCCTCTGACATGAAAAAATGATTGACCCGTATTTTTTGTCATGTCCGAGTTATGCCCCTTTTTGGCGTTATGTCCCTTTGAAAACAAAATTTGAAAATCTTGTGTGCAAGATATCTCAAAAAGTATTTGAGCTAGGGCCTTCATATTTGTTAATCTGGTTGGCGCTGAGAAGAAGATCACCTGATTAACTTTTGAACATTTAATGTTGACAAAATTACTTCATTTTGAAATTTTTACTCCATTTTTTGCCTGCAAAATAAAAACTTACTTTCTGTTTCTTGATCGAGGTCAAAACAGATGCAACCGAACAGCTACTTCAGAAAATCAAATTTCACTTCATTCGAATGAAATAAATGATCATACAAACTGCCAGTTTAGGGACAAACATACAGTTGGGGGCATAGTGTTTTACAAACACGCATTTCTAGTTATTCTTAGTTTTATCTAGTTTTGATTTCATGTGGTACACGGCAGCCCTTTGCGACATTAGGCAATGATGCAGATTAGTGGGGTTTAAAGGGGGTATATATTGCATGGACTGATGATGAATTCTCAATCCGATGTTAGTTAGACCAAACTGCAAAAACAGCAACTTTGGCAATTTATCGAATAAAGAATTGAATTGAATTGAATTGAATCTACACTATACCTTATTTTAGTATACCTTATTCTTAAACGTTTGCGAGAACTATACCTTACTAGCTCACCTGAGCCGAAGGCTCACAGGTGAGCTTATAGTATAGTGGTCGAGCCGGCGTCCGTGCGTCGTCCGTCGTCGTCCGTCGTCGTCGTCCGTCGTCGTCAACATTTTCAAACGACTTCTCCTCTGAAGCTGCCAGGCCGAATCTTTTCATATTTCACATATAGCATCTACAGATGGGGGGAACGAATATTTGTGTTTTTTATTTCGATCGGATAAGAACTCTGGTTGCTATGGCAACTTATGCTTCCCATAGACTTATAATGGAGAAAAGTGAAAATTGCCTATTTTTGCTGTCTTGTTTGAGATATTTGAATTTTGTTTTTGCAGAAATGTTTATTGAGTAGTCCTCTACGTTTCATGTGACTTTTGTCCTAATCCTTCATTTTGATTGGTTGAGGGCAAAATTTCGAAAAACATTCAAAAATCTTCTTCTCAGAAACTGTCAAGGGGATGAAGCCTATACTTTGTACACATGTTCCTGACAGTGGCCTCTACATAATTTGTGTTTTTATTCCAGGCGGATAAGAACTCTGGTTGCTATGGCAACTTAAAGTTTCCATAGACTTCTAATGGGAAAAAGTGGAAATCGGCTATTTTTCCGCTAAAATTGCAGACACTTGAATTTTGTTTTTGCAGAAAAGTTTATTGAGTAGTGTTTGACGTTTCTTGAGAGTTTTGTCCTAATCCTTTATTTTGATTGGTTGCTGGGGCCACATAAAGGGCAAAATTTTGAAAAAAAAAAAAAAAAAAAAAAAAAAAAAAAAAAAAAAAAAAAAAAAAGATAAACATTCAAAAATCTTCTCCTCAGAAACTGTTAAGTGGATGAATCCTGTACTTTGTATACATGTTCCTGACAGTAGCCTCTACATAATTTGTGTTTTTTATTCCAGTCGGATAAGAACTCTGATTGTTATGGTAACTTTAAGTTTCCATAGACTTATAATGGGAAAAGTGGAAATTAGCTATTTTTTGAAAACTATTGCAGCCTGAGATCTGAAAAGTGGTAGATGCAAACAACTAATGGATTAGATGAAGGTATATGATTAATTTAGGTCAAGGTCATCTCTTGACCTTGGCTGGTCTGTTGTCCATACACACTTTTCAAAGATTTTTTTCTCTGAAACCACTTGGCCAATCAAAGCCAAATTTTATATGGAGCATCTATAGGAAGTGGGAACCAATGTGTATATAAATAATCCAGGTCACATGACCGCCATCCTCATATATGGTAAAAACCATTAAAATATGTTCTCCAGAACTGGTGAACCGATTTCAACGAAACTTAACATGAAGTATGGATGACTCAAGTATACTACAATGTATATATAAAACATGACCCTGTGGTGACATTGACCTATTTTATGGCAAGGTCAACATAGGTCGTCAATGCATTTGAATGGGAAAAACTTTTAAAATGTCATTTTAAGTGAAAGTCTTGCAGGAAATGGGCAGTAGGACTGAAATTTAATGATTCTGAAAAAAATGGACCCCAGGAGCCCATCTGCTTTTAAAATGTTATTTTTTGAAAACTATTGCAGCCTGAGAACTGAAAAGTGATAGATGCAAACAACTGATAGAGTAGATGAAGGTAAGTGATTAATGTAGGTAAAGGTCGATTTCGGAAACATAGGCAAACATGGAAACATGGGAAAAAGTGACAACTAGGTCCCGGGTAAGCATTTACAGGACCAGTGATCCTATGGAAACCATTGCAGCCATAGGCCTGAAACTTGACCAAGATGACCGTCATACCCATATATGAAAAAAAAACACTTTGTCCAGTGACTGTACTTGTTGACTCTCAGGTGAGCGATCGTTGCCTTTGGGCTACTTGTTTTAGTATACCATATTCTTAAACGTTTGCGAGAACTTCTGTCAGTTTTCCAGTGTCACTGAAAACAATACACCTCTTCAGTAAAAGTTGTAGAGTGGCGCCCAGAAAGTGGTCAATCATTAATCTTCTACACCGTACCTTGCTAGAAGTAAACAATTTTACCGCGAAAACCAACAACTGAATGAACATTAACATGACATATAGACAGTTCTTAAAAGCAAATTGTCCATTTAGAAACAAAAACAGCAAGTATAAGCTGACTAAGGTGATTTAGGTAGACGGCTTAATGAAAGAGGTTTTGCCAAGGCTTACATAGTTGCACATCTAGATGTTGATATATTCTTGGATTAATATGTTTCGGTGGGTGATATATAGTTGACTCGAGCTCAGATCTGACGTATCGACTACCTCAGACAATTGTTTCAAGAAATAAAATACTCACAATCCAGAAATAAAGGAGCCATTGGACAACAAACTTATATTTGTTGAAGACATGTATGATGTTTTCATGATTCAATTCCCGCTCAAGGCACGATGTACAATATATGCAAGGAAGGAGATTATTCGTGTACGGGGTTCTAAAACATTTGAAAATGTGTGATTACATGTGGAAAGGATATTGCATAGTGGGACACTGTCTACGCTTATTGTCGTCGGTGGGCAACAGGCGTCGATGGGCAATAAGCGGTTCTACAGGGCAATTGGTATATGCGATATTTTGGAAAGTTTAATTTGGGATATGGGATGTTACCTACCCTTCTACCCAAACCTTACCAGAATCAAACGATTAACGTGGTATGGAGTGAATTTCAGATGTAAGATTGACAGTGCGCGTGCTAATTGACAAGGCAGGACAGGACGATGATTAGATGTCATAAAACTTCACTAAATATGACCACTGATTACACTGACAGATCAAGACAGCCCCTAACGTAACAAAACGTCAAAACGTCACCGCCGTAAGCAGAATACATGTAACTCCTTGTCAAATACAACAGCGCTGATTGATTTTAGAACAGAAAGACAGCTTAATGAGCGAAAAAATATTTATTACGTTTCAGAAAACTGTGTAAGCTCTATAAGAAAATAAAATAAGACAATAATCAAACTTTAAAGAAACAAACATTCCACACATCATCGTTCTTTATGAAACAACCACCTTGATGCCGACTTTAAAAAAAAAACTATTATGTCCCATCGCACCACTCATTCATTCGAGATCTATGATGCGTAGCTTCTATAAATAACTACAATGTATCATATAAGTACAATCTCTGACATACTGCGTCAGGGAGTCGACTCTTTGGCTCAGTGGTTAGAACATTGGATTTCTACCCCGGCGGTCCGGGTTCGAATTCCATCTGGGACGTGGGATTTTTTGTCGAGTGAACTTGAAGCAAATCCTCAGAATATTGTTGGCCTTGACGTACCTGTAATATTGGATTCATTTCCTTGCATCTCTAGATCTACATACCATACTACTTGTATGGTACCATTAATAAAAGCTAAAACCACCAACCTTGCTAATTTGCAAGTCACGCAGGTGCATGAAAACATGACGGTTTTCTGGCAAGGACTGGACATTGCGATGCAATCAGATAACATGCATTTGACATAACATCAACACCTCAATTGTTTGGTACTTCGTTCTTTGAAGCTTTGTTTTGCGTTGACAGTATGGAGAAGCGTATCAGAACGGAATCTAAGACTGATGACAATATCTCTTTACCACAATATAGGCTCGACATAAAACAAAAAAATCATCGGTTTAGTATGAGGGCCCGCTTTAAGTACCCAATGTGAATGAAATACTTATTTACGATATTTTGTGTGAGAAAATTGTTCGAATTCTCGAAGACAAAATCAAACAATAGGTCTGTAACTCTGGTCTTCTTTAAGACGAAGTCGTTAATCAAACAGGCATTGTAAAGCCGCCCGGCAATTTGATAAAAGAAGGTCCCAGGTTTATAAGGCGAACTGTGGTTACATAATTCAGTTTTGTTGAAAACAAATACATGAGTACTTGCACAGAATTAAAGTTAGGCCAACTTTCACCATTGCCTGAATTATTTGGTGAGAGTTTCGATGTTTCGAATGGCGAAATTAGCCAGGTAACTTTTTTGCAAATTATGACTCGGATTGCTTACGATCACAAGGCTTTCAGGCAAAGGGTTCCGTGATCAATGCTGTATTTTGATCATAGCATCATTTTCGAGTGTGTCACAACAATTGTTAGTTACACAACAGGTGGGTTATGCAGGAACCATGCTTGGTAGTTTTGGCAGGGTATTGACATATCCCGATTACAAGAGACTATTTGTCATTTCCTCTCTGACTTTTGAGACAGGTCTGTCATGAGAAGCTAAGCTATTTTCTGAGAACTCTGGCAGACATTTTCAGCAGATGCTACTTTGGCCGGTTGACAGATTCCTTGAGTCATCCGTCACTTAGCAATTTATGAGGGTCTGGATGGGGTATAATGATTAATGAATAATGGCCTAAAATTTTTAATGAGAGTGAATAAAGAGCGAAAAAATTAATGATTAGTGAATAATGAGGTCCTAAAGAATAATGAATAAATGTAATTTTTAATGAATAGCAGAATAATATAATGAATAGTGAATAATAACATTTTAAAGAATAATGAATACGCTAAAATTTGGCTATGGAATTGTCTTAGATGGCCTCCCTGGCATTCCAGAACTTCATTTTTTCTGTGGTCTGGACGTCCACAGACACGATTTAGTTCAAATGTTGTATTCATATTTCAGAAATCCTTGAATGTTTGGAAATACATGTCTGGAAGCCAAGCATGTAGGGGCTCACCTCATGGACCAATTGAAAAAGAAATGTCATTTGAAGGCAGAGAAAAAAATCATTCTGGATTTTTACTGAGCCAGATACTATTTCACTGTTTTGTTTGCTTATGTATATGTACTTTCTTTTTATTCTATTAACCCACTTAGTCCTTATTATGTATGTTCTAATCCTATAATGATAATCTTTTCTGTGGATGGACATCATCTTGCTTTTTTATATGACAGAACATAATCATTAGTCTAAGAGTGTCTTTTGTAATCAGAAACAAGGCAGCACTAAGAACGTTAATGCAAATCTATCTGGTAATTTATATGGTGCTACATAGTTTTTTCCTCGCTCACTTCGCTCGCTCGGTATTTTAAGACATAAATAAAATGTATTGTACAATCAGGCACAAGCACCAATCCATACATCACATAGTACCCCTATGCTAACTAGTTTACTAAATAGAAACAACAGCATTTTATTATTCCTTTTTACCCCTGAAGTTACAATTTTTCTTAAATAACCTTTGGTTGGTATTCATCATTGAAGGGTAAAACTTTGTTCGTATTCAGTATTTAAGGTGGAGGGGATTATACTCCCAACATATTTAAAAAGGGATTTGCTAAAAAAATCGGTATACTATTTCAGAAAATTTCTATGAGGCTCTGTGGTCTAGCAGAGTACATTGTATATAATTATGCTTCTCTCAAGATGTTAATATCAAGGTTGCACTAAGCAGTCTACATTTAATATCACAGAACTAGTCCTTGTGGCTTGTGTTAGGTGGTAAACACCTATTTGCTTATGTGAAGAAGGTGTGACTAGTAATTATCATATTTTAATGAATAATCGAGCTAATTTTAATGAATAAGCCAAAATTTTAATGACAGTGAATAAGTGGCTAAATTTTTAGTGATTAGTGAATACCAGGACCCCCCCATCCAGACCCTCATTTATGCTTAGATGAGCAGTGAACACAGATTTTTGTATTTAGAGTAAACAGCAAATTTACCGTAAGTTGGTGATCGGAAAAGCCCGTTAATATTTTTTTTTTTCAGTTTTAGGACGCAGGTTATTTTGATATATGGATACCACGCTATAGGACCCTGACCTTATGGGACGATTTTTTCGAGCAAACCAAAATGGCAGACAGAAGGATAAATAATGAAGATGCAGACATTTTTCTTGACGTAAATTGAGTTTATTTTCACCTAGGGCAAACTTGAATACATGTGCAGCTCGGTCTGTATCTAGTGTATGTTAGTGCAAGCAGTTTTTGTTCACTGGAGTGGTATGCAGAAAATAAATGACACACAAAGGTGTTCGGGTGGCTTTGCTCATGTATTATGTATGAAATTCGAAAGACAAAACTCATCCTAAAGTTCAGTTAAGTATACTTTATGTGCCAAGATAGGAATATTCCATCACACTAAGAACCCACAAACTCACATGAAGGCTACACTGTAAAACTAAACTGAAAAACTACTGGTTTTCATCACTGTACAGACATATAAAGTTCCCAAGTCGCGTGCAAAACAGTTCAGTATTTTTCGAGCAGTACTGAACGGGTATTTCGAGCACATTTTACATTGAACGGGTATTCTGAGTCAATTTCTGTACGGGTGTTTCGAGTACCTAAAGATTGTATTTAAACCATTGACTCATCAAAATCTTTGTCCTGACTCTTTATATCAACACAAAATTTAAATTGCGTGAGATGTGTGATTTATCCAGGCATTGGCAGAGAAACTGACAGAGTTGTTTCACTGTATGTGGAGGAAGGAGGCTATCCCACAAAAAATTAAGGATGCATGCACAATCCGCCTATACAAACAGAAAAGAAATCATCAAGTCTGTGACAACCACAGAGGCATCTCCCTCCTATCCATTGTTGGGGAGATACTGACAAAAATTCTGCTGAATCGCCTGAATGCTCATTTTGATCAGAAGGGACTTATCCCAGAAAGTCAATGTGGATGCAGGTCAATGTGGATTCAGAACAGACAGAGGGACAATTAAATAGACTGATTGATTGATTGATACTTTATTTTCTCCATAAAGGAGAGCACAAAATATATAGTGAGCACACAAATCAAATATACATAGAGAAACAGTAAAATGAACAAGGTGATCCAGAATATCTGATACCATTACAACCTTTAATAATTTTGTTTCAGTAGCACAAATGATTTAAATCTATATCAAAATAATCTACAATGATTCAAATTTTGTACGGTATACAACATTAATATATATACACCACTAACATGTAAAATGCAAGTGTTCAAACAATTTCATAAAATTTACATTTAAGCCTTTTATGACGTACCTGTACAAACGCATATGGCAAGAATTAAAACAAGAAATCTAAATATGAACATCATAGCTCACATACCTCAGTCGGTCTAAGTCATGGCCAAGTTTAGCTGCCTACACAGATTCATAGCAATGGACAAAAACTGAAAGTTGTTGATAAATTCGCCTACCTGGGAAGCACTCACTCCAGAGCAGTGCACATTGATGATGAGGTCACCGCCAGAATGACAAAAGCCAGTGTGGCATTCGGAAGACTCTGTGCAAATGTCTGGAAGCGTAATTGAATCAAGCTTGACACCAAGCTGAAAGTCTATAAGGCTGTGGTACTGCCAGCCCTCTTGTATGCATGTGAGACCTGTAGTATACCAGCGTCATGCAAAGAGACTTCACCATTTCCACTTAAAGAAAGTTGTTATACATCAAGCGGCCAGGCAAGATTCCAGACCCGGAGGTCCTGAAGAAAGCAGGGATGCAACGCATGCATAGTGTCTTAAAGCTAGCCCAGCTAAAGTGGACTGGCCATGTTATAAGAATGCCTGATGAGCGACTTCAAAAGACAGTCTTCTTAGTAATCTATGGAGAATTACAGGAGGGAAAGCGCTCTCAAGATGGCCAGAAGAAATGCTACATAGAAACCCTCAAAGCCTCTCTGAAGGATTTCGACATACCAATGGGTACAAGTAGGCAAAGATCAGGAAAAGGCGCAATCAGAAAAAGATTCCCACTCCAAAAACCGAGGTGGGAAAAACCAAACTAACAATCAGGTACTTATACCATGAAACATATCGTAAGCCGAATGAGCAGCTATTTTCCCAATAGGTGGCCACTCAGTTACCTTAACTTAACTAAAAATATGAAAACATACATAAGGCGCCAACAGCACAAAAAATTTTTATACACCAAGACATAAAACAAAAAGAACCACCACAGAAGTATCGACTTGGAACGATCAGTAACACAAAGTTACTGGCGGGCTTAAACCGGTTTTACATGGCCATAACCTCACCCTCAGCTTCTGCAGTGGTTCATAACATTTAGTTAGTTATTTGGTCCTCGTGGTGAATCTCTAACTAGTCAATGAATCATCAAGAACAAACAAATAAATCATGATAAACATCCTGATGAATCAAAAACCAGGACTCACATACTGAGTAAGCTGCCCGACGATGGAGATCCCTGGGCGCCGAATAACCTACTAACTCCGGAGCAAAAGAAAAACACCAGTTGGACCCCGGTGGGCCAAGTTGGGCCCCGGTGTTCCCAAGACCCGGTGGGTCTTGGGAACAGACTGCACAGGAGAGATCAACGTGGCGAGGACTCGTCAACAAAGGAGCAGCTCTCTATGAAAAAGAGCATCTGTGAAGCTGAAAGAAGCACAGAGAACGCAAAGGCAATACCAATTGGCCACCACTGATTTCATGACATTGACTTGCTCTACTTACAACAGACAGATCAGAGCTAGAATTGGCCTAGTCAGCCATCAAAGAATCACACAAACCTATTCAAAAATATTCTTTCTCTATTCTTTCTCATTCCCTATTCCCTATTCTTTCTCATTAGTGAGACGAACGACCAGGCATGTCATTTGTTTATGACACAATGTCATACAGAATATAGAACGTGTACCAAACACAATCCAACACCAATAGGTTATAGTCTGTTAACACATGACATAGTTATGACCATGCCTAGCACGTGTCATACTAGGTTTTTAGCACATTCCCTATATCCTAGAGAGAGAGAGAGAGAGAGAGAGAGAGAGAGAGAGAGAGAGAGAGAGAGAGAGAGACTTGTGACCAAATATCTATATATCTAACATGATTAAACAGGTGGTTTATATTTTGATAGCTAGTTTTCTGAAGCTGCATATGTAAAGTAGCGCATCACACTTTGCTAAATTATGCTGGTCTGTTTATTTGTCCACACTGTGATGTTAAATTCGCTGTGATTATATCGCTCGGACTACCCGTCCAGAATTTTAGGGGAATCCCCAGCATAAAATCACTCGAAATACCCGTTCAGAGGAATGCGACATTGCTCGAAAAATACTGTACTGGTCTGGGAACAAAGTTTATGTGTACAGTGGAATAAAATGTTGTTTTTCTCATAAATTGATATTGTTTTCGCATCCGAAAGTTATCCAGAGCATCTGTTGTCTTAAATATCACATTCACTAATTCAAAGAAAGCTGACCGATACTTTCTTCGTCCTGTTTTAGTCGTTTTCCTTATGTATGACATCGCTAAACTAGGTGAGCACACCACTTTCTAATGCATCTGGAAACTGGATTTGAACAATTTAACAATCATTGTTCTATTTAAAACTACAGGCTGATAAAATGAACATTTTCTTCCAAAACTGCTGTGTAGGAACAGTGAAATATGGTTAAAAGTCTTTAAATTTACCTTCGTTCGGGACAGGTAATCCAAACATCTTTAGATTGTCCGCCATTTTTTTGCTCGAAAAAATCGTCCCATAAGGTCAGGGTCCTACAGCGTGGATACTGTTGTAATTACTGAGCTGTCATTATTCCTTAAAGTGACGTTACTGGAGAAATACTCATATAGCTCAATGAAATCTCCAAGGAAATGGATAGTGGATTGAAGTGCATTTACCTAATATGAAACAATAAAATAGAATTCAGTCAGCGCAATGGAGAAAAAAGAAACAACTGTTTGCACCCCTTCGATTCCTGAAAGCTTCGAAATGTTCCCTTCCATGAAGGGTGTCTGTCCTATCACTCTCCAACAAAGCCTATGACGTGCTTAAGATCGTCTAGTCTCTAGACAATTGCACGCGTTGCTATCTGCAAACCAGACTAACTGCGAACGATCTCCATACTTTATTAGATTTCTCCTCTAACATTCATATTATCTCTGATCATTTGTTATACAGCTGCCTGCTGTTTGACTTTTGGCCATTATAACTGGATTATTTAAATGCTTTCAACGGAATCTTCAACAGGTGGGTTCAGACGTAAATGTGGTAGTTCTAGAAAGATAACATCAGCATCTGCCAGCCACAAAGCTACCTGTTTTTGACTGTATATAGGTGGAAAATATACAAACACAGGTGCTCAGTCGTAGAAAAAGAAAACGCAGATATATCACTGTCTGGTGTGAGGACATTGCCAAATCTCAGTACATTCGATATAACACTAATTGATGAACTTGGAAAAACCACAATTAAGCTATTTTGATATAAAGACATCCGAGTCCCAGAGGATTTTTAAAATAACAAACATAAGCACGTTTGCGTGCTTTATTCTAGGCACTTCTTTCCTTCTTCCAAGTCAGTGCATGATGTCCAGTAACAATCTCAGTGGTGGTGGTGACCTTCCGCAGAGATATGATGAAACAGTTAACGCGTCAAAGCTATCTGATATGTTTCTTCCAAACTATAATTGCACGTATAAGAAGGCCAGCCAAAATTATCAAGTCACCTTGTCTCTTGCGAGTTTACTTATTTTCGGTGTTCCATTGTCCCCTCTGGTGTTGAGCCATTTACGAACTCGGGTTATGGCCAAAATTTGTGGGATTGCATAAATAGAACGTCAACAAAAAGACTCATAATGGTGTGATTTGGCTTTCGTCTTAGCCCCTCGGTTCTAGTTGAAATTGTATCAGATAATGAACGTTGCCGTTTTCATCTGCTTATACTGTAAGCATAACCGATTTTCTCTCACATTCTCCAATGTCTGATAGCAGAGGAATAACTGAATTTATTGCAAGGTATTGTTCTAAGAACTCAGAATAATGCGATAATAATATCATTTTATGAGGCACAGGTGCGAAATTTAATGGCAGTGTGGCATTCTGCAGGGTAACGTTTTAACCCCTTATTTTTAAACAAATTTGCCGTAATTTAGGTCTTGGAAAAGGATAAAACAATAACAAGATTTTCTCTAATAGATATAAAGATCTGGCTTTTACACCTGGCGGGCTTTGCTTACACTAACACAACTTTAGCCAGATGCTTCATAGTATTGTGTTGGCTGTCTGCACAATGTTTAGATCGTATCATCAGAGATACTACTTAACTTAGACATTAATGCAGTGCAAATAGCTCCAAGAAATACTGAGCGTGACTGCAGGGCTTTATCTAGATCTGCTTTAAGAAAGCGTGATGGGATAGAAGTGATTTTAAAATCTATTGTCTAAACCAATTAATTCAACGTACTTATTTGTGCGTGATTTCTGAAGGACGTTTTTTACTTTGATGTATGAAAGCCTCAGTCAGATCTACTTGACGCGGGAAATAAACAGCAATGCAGTTATTGTATTTCAGAAATACACGCACACGCGTTTAGCATACTAATGCGTAATAGTAGTTATTAATTTAATTAAAGGAAATCATGTATTTGTGAAAGACATCATGGGTCCATACCTTCAGCGGTTCTTAGCAAGGACAGAGTTTATATATATGCATTATAGTCAAGTTGCATATTTTCGACGTCATATGTACCTGAAGGACACCACCCTTTCAGTAGGATCAGCATGATTATCAATAGAATCAAAGTCTGTTGTAGCCATATTCATTCTTCTCTCTGGTAAAGCATTTAACCTCCCAGAAGACATATTTTGCACACAATTAATTCTCCCACTGATGGAATCTCCGTAACAAAACTTACATCACCGCTATCTTGACAGACAACTAAATATTCCAGTCTTTAATGACACGGTGAGTACCACGTTATTTGCACGTACACACACGCGTACACACGCGTACACACACACGTACACAAGGACAGCCAAATTGCACTAGCATTATTAATACATGCACGTGAACTTGGCAAACGTAACAAGTGGTCCATCAGCGTCAAAATGCTCAGCGCCTAAGCACCTTGCATTTGGTTTCAGTCTATGGCGTTTTAAATTTGGCTAGCAATTCTTTAGATTTATTCCTGTGATTGAAAGTTTCAGTATACCGTGTTGAAACCCTTCACCTCCTCAAGGTATTCATTTTTTTGAAATCATCAGCCTCGTGATAATTTATTTAGTTCCAAGCCTTTGAAGGAATCAGAGAGATATCTGATGAAATGTATTCAAATGGACCTTGAAAAACACCATCGAGGCCTAAAACACGTGGATGTCTTATTAGAATAATAATAATAAATTAGCCGCATCGTGAGAAAACCGGATTTTTGCCTATGCGAAAACAAAGGCGCTGATCAGCTTCGCAGTAACTGCACTGCGAAGCTGATCAGCGCCTTTGTTTTCGCCACTCGGATAGTACAATTCCTCTTCTTCTTAAATCCGAAATTTCAAGCTGCTAGCCCTTGTCTGTAACTGTACAGGCCGATTTATGTCGGACCTGGTCGGAAACCCCGAAGACCGGTTTTCTCGCGTCGAGGCTCACTGATAATGGTAGAACAATTACATGAATTAAGAGCTCCGAGAAGTGACAGTTACACGACTGGGATCAGAATGAGCCGCGACGCGAGAAAACCGGTCTTCGGGGTTTCCGAACAGGACTGACACAAACCGGTCTGTGCAGTCACAGAAGCGGGCTAGAAGCTTGAAATTTCGGATATAAGAAGAAGAGGAAATATACTATCCGTGTAGCGAAAACAAAGGCGCTGATCAGCTTCGCGGTTACCGCGAAGCTGATCTGCGCCTTTGTTTTCGCCTAGGCAATAATCCGGTTTTCTCACGATGCGGCTCAGATTCAGGTGGCACATTGTTATTCAGGAACATACTGAACAAGGACTGATATGAAAGACACCTGTGAACTGTCAGAGAAACAGTCCAACTAACACAGGAATCAGAAGGCCAGGATTGCAGGTCACATTGATTGGATGCTTCGCATGCACTGCTTTCACTGTTGTGCAGGATGAGCGTTCTGATTTTTATGTAGGAGGACTTCTGATCCAGAGATGGATGATCGTACCAGGCATTCTTCAATTGGAAGTGAAAGCGATGGAGACGAATATTTAAGCAGGAAAATGAATAGAGAACGTTATACAATTTCAAAACAAGGACATAGGAAGCAAATTAAGATGCTTAAATGAAATCGTTCTATAATCCCAAACGGGTACACTGGCTTAAACGACCATGGTTAGAAAAGAAAGTGATTAACTAAACTAAAGGAACGTTTTATAACATTTAAACTAGAATTCGGGATTTCTCCAAACATTCTAGGTGTACACTAGTTTCTGTTTCTGTGTTCACAGCTCAAGCAGGCATAAACTGCTAAGTGACAGATGACTCAAGGAATCTGTCGACCGGCCAAAGTAGCATCTGCTGAAAATGTCTGCCAGAGTTCTCAGAAAATAGCATAACTTCTCATGACAGACCTGTCTCATACGTCAGAGAGGAAATGACAAATAGTCTCTTGTAATCGGGGAAATGTCAATACCCTGCCAAAACTACCAAGCATGGTTCCTGCATAATCCACCTGTTGTGTGATTAACAATTGTTGTAAGAATAACCTTTTGAAAACTGGCTATCAGTCACATATTAATTACATATCAAGGAATTTCCGCCTGCCCTGGTTTGTTCCTCACTATCTAGAAACTTACATTAATGAGCCGCGACGCGAGAAAACCGGTCTTCGGGGTTTCCGACCAGGTCTGACACAAACCGGCCTGTACAAGCTCAGAAAAGAGCTAGAAGCTTCAAATTTCGGATTTAAGTAGAAGAGGAATTGTACTATCCGAGTAGCGAAAACAAAGGTGCTGATCAGCTTCGCGGTTACCGCGAAGCTGATCTGCGCCTTTGTTTTCGCATAGGCAAAAATCCGGTTTTCTCACGATGCGGCTCATTTCATACACACATGTTGTGATTTTATGAAATTCATATGGACGTAGATGTCTTCTGCTTTCTGTTTGTGTCAGTATGAAGGCCAAGACAAACTTCCTATGATGTATTGGTTACTTAAGATTCACAAAAGACCGTATAAAGCTAGATTTATTGCAAATTCTAGTTCTTAACTGTCTAAATTATTAACTTCCTGTCTTACTGCTATCAAATCTCATGTCATACGATACTGTGAGACGGTGTAAAAATTGGTGTTGGTCAATAAAAAATTCTGTCGAGATGCTCAATAAACTGAAGTGTAGAGGGTTCCTTGTGACGAGCTTGTCCATATACGATTTTTCGACTCTGTATACCACATTGTCATATAATGTGATTTGATAGAGTGGACCTTCAAAAGAGCATTGAAAAACTATGTCAGAATGTATGCGACGCCTTAACCTATCTCCTGGATTATATTTATATTAGATTTGGAACCAAGTTATACAGACAAATTGTTGGAATTCCGATGGGTACAAATTGCGCCCCTCTTGTAGCTGATTTATTTTAGAGATTTCATGGATTCTTATAACCATGACAATCAAGCTGATGTTATCGATGCTTTTAATTTGACTTATAGGTACTTCGATGACCTTTTGAACATTGACAATCCTTATTTTGAAGGCATCGTCAATCACATTTATCCACCTGAACTACAGTTGAATAAAGCCAACACCACAGATACAGAAGTCCCCTTTTTAGATTTATATCTTTCTATTGCAAATGAATTTGTTTCTTCTAAAATTTATGATAAACTTGATATTGTAAAATTTCCGTTTTTGGATGGTGACGTTCCTGGCCGTGCTTCTTATGGTGTATACATATCGCAACTTATCATGTTTGCTGGAGTCTGCAATCATGTTGCGGACTAAAACTGTTAGATTTTATTCAACACGCGATATAAACAGCCAACCTTCTACCAGCAGGGCTATCGGTATAATAAACTTCGAAAAGCGTTTTCTAAATTTTATCGCAGACACTATGAATTGATTTCCAAATTTAATGTTGGGCTAAGACGCTTTTACGTGTGGGTCTTTCGGAACCAGAATTTTATGGTGACTTGGTTTACAAATTTAAGAAACTTATAGGAAGGAATGATTTTTCTGTTCAGTTCTGAAAAATCATCACACGTTACAGACGTACAGGGTATAACTTAAATGTTATGCGACAGTCTGCATGCTTAGTTTTTTACCTAACCATGGTTGATAACTACGCTGCCTTCTTTAATTGCACGCCGGTGGGTCGGGCGTCAGACTCTATGTTTGTCCCGACTTAAAGCTATTTATTTTAGTTGGTTGAGGCCGGAGCTTCTTGTCTGTTGCTTGTCCCACCGGGGTTCAACTGGTGTTTTTCTTTTGCTCCGGATTTCAGTAAGTTATTCGGCGCCCAGGGATCTCCATCGTCGGGCAGTTTACCGAATCTGTGCTTCCTCGTTTTTGATTCATCAGGGTGGTTATCATGATTTATTTGTTTTCCCATGATGATTCTTTGACTAGTTAGAGATTCACCACGAGGACCGAACTACTAACTAAATGTTGTGAACCACTGCAGAAGATGAGGGTGAGGTTAGGGCCCTGTAAAACCGGTTTAAGCCCCCAGTAGTTTTATATTACAGATCGTTCCAAGGCGATACTTCTGTTGTGGTTCTATTTGTTTTATGTTTTGGAGTCGATTAGTTTTAGTTACGTTCGGGTAACTGAGTGGCCGCCTATTGGGAAATAGCTGCTCACTCGGCTTACGATATGTAATCTAAGTATAAAGTGCCTAATTGTCAATTTGGTTTTTTCCCGCCTTGGTTTTGTGAGCGGGATTTTCTTTCTGATTGCGCTTTTTCCTGATCATAGCCTACTTGTACCTTTTCAAAAGTGTATGTATTCTTGCTGTACCGTAACGACTCCCGCGACTGATACTAAATTTCTGTGTCGAAAAACGTTATCTTTTCAGTGGAATGTGTTTAAACCTACGTTGCAACCAATGTCTGTCACAGGGAAATAGGAAATTATCATTTTTTTCACAGCTGAAAAACCTATGTTGCATGGTCATGTTCTCATAATGTACGATCAGTTTCAACGTGCGGTCTACCACAGCAAAAGGGCGTTAACAAACACACAAAATATTGTTTTAGTAATATTTGTAATCATTGGCTCGTAAGATAATATTGTAGCTGGTAAAACAATTGTCTCGATTCAGTTTCTTTCAGCTAGTTAATTTGGCAAACAAACAAAATCAATCCAAATATTCATCAGACAGGGTGGCCTACGTTTTTACCACAGTTACCGAGGAATAAAAACGTCTTCGAATCATCTCTCTTCATGGTTTCATTCTCCATCCATCGCTTTTATCGTGTCAGTATCTTGCATTACATTATTCAGATCTAACGATGAAACGTTTTGATCTAGTAGAATAAGATGTATTTTTGCAGTATTACAGCTTGTGCTGTAGGAGAATAGCATTAATTGACTGCTAAACGTCTGGTTAATAGCATTGTTTTTCGTGAAAAGCAAACCCAGTTCAAACATATTTTAACAGAACTTCGTCGAAAATATATATAACGTATGCATATACGATCTGTGAATGGCCACTAGGGACATGTTTCGATTTTTCTTGTTACACACAGTTCTCTGCCATTTGCTATTGTAAAAACAAAACTAAAGATTTAGTTAGAATAGAATAAGTTCAAACGAGCCAAACATCGTAACTCCCTTTGTCCAAGTACTTTCCTGGACTTTTACATAGAACCTCGTACTTTCTCAATAATGGGAGTAACTTGTTGATCTGTATTAGTGTCAAGAACTTCTCTATGCCCATTTAATTATTTGAATTCGAGGGATATTAAGCGTATCAAACACTATGACTTTAATTTATGGCACGAACACATGCTAAGGACACATTATTGTCATTAAATATATCATCATCATCATCATCATCATCATCATCATCATCATCATCATTATTATTATTATTATTATTATTATTATTATTCCAAATATTGTTTTAATTGCAATGTTTCACTGCAAATATTCTTTAATGTACTAACTAATTCACAATATGCTTACCGATTCGTCAACCCCGTCCATCTTACTCGTGTCTGTATCATCAAAGGGAATCATTGTTGGAACATCTCTGTGTAATACACTGTGGCTTGATTAATAACTTGTCTGCAGATATCAGATTCACAGGTAATTTTCGCATCCATCCTGAATTCATTTAACTGAACGAGATGTGATTCTTACTTTAAACAATGTGTTTCACAATATCTAGTCACATTTTTGTTCTTTCAAGAAAAGTTATTCCGCCTTGTAAAATTTTCACAAAACAAATGTCTAGAACTGTGTTGTAAGAGTTGTAGTAATGAATGTCATTTTAGTGTGCAAGTTTTAAGATTATATCAGCAGCCCTTCGCCAAGTAACCGTCAGACCACGCCTGTCTTGGCCAGGATTTCGCGCAGCTGTGTAATAGATTAGAGTATTGAAAGCATTGCACTAAACTACTATGCTCAGAACTGTGACAAAAGATGTTTCAGCACAAAATACTGATTATGCATATTAAAAGTCAGGTACCTGTAAAATCATTTAGTTTAAACTTTATATTTCTTTCACAATATACAAAATGGGACTCTTTCACAGTATACAAAATGGGACTCAGAAGAAAGTCCTAAGACTTTATCTAAACTGTTTCCCATTGGTGCTCTGTTAATATTACAGTACATGTAACACGATGAAACTAAGTAATTTGTAAATATCAAAGGATAGTACCAAGCAAATAAAGTGAAAACAGGAATAAACAATATGCATGCACAACAAGGTAGCCTTTTCAAAGATATACAACAGAGACATAGAGGGGGTGGGGGTTAAGGCGAGGTGGGAACCCCATCGCTGAGTTATCCTGCTGTCTGACAGTCTCCATATTATCATTACTGGTCTGGTTCATATTTGAATTAGAATGTTCTACCATGCTGTGGTCTGACAAGGTTGGGGTAGATGGGGTTAGCGGGCCTGGTGGTGTGTTCGAAGTAGATGGGGTGTTTGGACAGTTCGTATCAACACCGGCCGTATCAGTCTGTAGTGGCTCCTCAGTTAGTTTCTCGGCTGATTCTTGAACACTATGTCGCCCATTTCACATGAATAATAGAGAAATACTAATGTCAACTCACAGTCACAATTTTATCCTCCTTATCCCACATATTTCAACAAAATTTCACATTTTTTGAAGAGTCAATTTTGTACACAACCTAGTCACGTGAATCACTAGCCCGCCAGTAATTACTGATCGTTCCAAGGCGTTCTGTGGCGGTTCTTATTGTTTTATGTCTTGGTGTTAAATTTTTTGTACTGTTTGCATCTTATGTATGTTTTCATATTTTTAGTTAAGTTTAGGTAACTGAGTGGCCACCTATTGGGGAATTAGCTGCTCATTCAGTAAAAAATACGATTTGTTTTTTGGTATAAGTACCTGACTGTTAATTTAGTTTTTTTCCCACCTCGGCTTTTGGAGTGGAAATCTCTATCTAAATGCACCTTTTCCTAACTATCCTTTTCTTGCCCTAAATCATGTCAATGCTAATGTGAAGCTGGCCAGATCCTGTAACTGTTTCTCAAGATAATGGGCACTGGCGAAGTTCGGACGTAAGTCAAGCCACACAATTCTTACGTTGATCAAGAGCCATGACTGAAAGAGTTGTGAAAATTGACACAAAACACACTAAATAAAAGTGGAAACAGACAAATACTGAAGTGTCAGAGAAGTGGAAACACCAACAACAGCCGAAACCACTAGTGATAAATAGATTCGCCGTGAAACCACCGGTACCGGTTTCCTGTTTACATCATCTTAACCAATAGCCAGGAAAGTGTACGAGGTGGAACTGATCATACAGTCTGTCATAGTTACGGCGCTGAGATAAAACATGAAGAAGTGTCACTGTTTGAAAAATGTTTCCCTCAACAGTTGCGTCTTCTGCAAAGGTCATCCTTGTAACTTCTTATGTTCACATTTTCTAATGTCGATATTTTTGGGCTAACACACCTGTTCTTAACAACAGAAGGTAGTTACTTGAAATGTCATTTCCTTGTCGAACAAGGCATGAGTAAAATACACGTGCAACGCAGGAAATTAAAATAAAAAATCATGCGAAGATTGTTCAAGAAAATACTACTATCGCTGAAAAGCCAAACCAGTCTAGTTTATTTAACTGGTTTTCTTCTTATTGCACTTGAAGTCGACGTTGTTTATAAACAACTTCATCAGATCTTAAAATGTTTTAATCAGAATGATCAAACAACATAAAAGCAGGTGTTTGAATTTTAAAGAAAATTGAGTTTCGTAATATTCATGTTCAAGAGTCGCGAACGTGAACCGACTGGAAACAATTAGAAGATTTTCTCCTCAATATGAAATATTCCTCTGGAACATGTCTCTCTTTCTATTTGAAATGCTCTTGGTTTTACTCGATAAGGAATATTCCTCTTTGTCTACCTGAATATTCCTCTTTGTCTACCTGAATATTCCTCTTTGTCTATCTGATAAGGAATATTCCTCTTTGTCTACCTGATAAAGAATGTTCCTCGCATTTCTATTTGATACTCCCCTTCTTGATAAGGAATATCTCTCTGTTTCTATCTGATAAAGGAATATACTAATGTTAGAGAACTTGTGTTCCAATCCTATTGCATACATGTACATTTAAAAAGTTGCAATAAAATATGTTTAAACTAAGGAATATTATTTTTGTTCTGTGACAAGGAATATTCCACTTTTTTCTAATCGATAAAAGAATATTCCAAGTTTCATTTAATTAGGAATATTCTTCTTTATTTGCTTTATTATTTAGACTTGATAAGCAATACGTATTACGCTTTTTATACCCCCCGCAAAACGAAGTTTTAGGGGGGTATACTGTTTTCAGCCTGTCCGTGATTCCGTCATTCCGTCAACATTTTGACGTCTTTGCTGAATAACTTAAGTAGTTTTTGCCCGATGTTCTTCAAATTTTTAACACACCTGCACCATTCGACAACACATGTGTGATATGAATTTAGGGGCCAAAGGGTCAGTTTTGCAAGAGTTATGGGACTTTTTAAACCTATACATAGAATGTTTGCCATAGTGCTAATAGTGCATACTTTGTGAAATCAACTCCTTCTACAGCTTTCAATATTCTCTTTTGATACTTTGCAGATATGTGCCAGAGATATTGAAGATATGCATGAAGAAGTATTATGCTGAAAAAATGAATTTTGACAAATTTATAGCATTTTGAACTTAGCCAATTTTCGATAATTGCCATATTCAATAATGGTTGGTAGTGCATACTTTGTGAAATCAACTCCTCCTAGGGCTTTCAGTATTCCTTTTCAATACTTTGCAGACATGTTCCACACATATTGAAGATGTGCATGAAGAATTATAATGCTGAAAAATATTTTTGACAAATTTAAAGCATTTTGAAACATAGCCATTTTTTTAC
This sequence comes from Rugalucina vietnamica, assembly GCA_964017185.1. NCBI lineage: Eukaryota > Metazoa > Mollusca > Bivalvia > Lucinida > Lucinidae > Rugalucina > Rugalucina vietnamica. Next base: position 67,966,216 of record OZ024872.1, read on the forward strand.
CATTGCTTATGTACAATAGTGGTTGGTAGTTCATAGTTTGTGAAATCAACTCCTCCTAGGGCTTTCAGTATTTCTTTTCAATACTTTGCAGACATGTTCCACACATATTGAAGATGTGAATGAACAATTATGATGGTGAAAAAATAATTTTTGACAAATTTACAGCATTTTGAACTTAGCCAATTTTCGATAATTGCCATATTCAGTAATGGTTGGTAGTGCATATTTTGTCAAATAACTCCTCCTAGGGCTTTCAGTATTTCTTTTCAATACTTTGCAGACATTTTTCACGCATATTGAAGATGTGCATGAAGAATTATAATGATGAAAAAAATATTTTTTTGACAAATTTACAGCATTTTTCAACATAGTCATTTGTGACCATTGCTTATATGCAATAATGGTTGGTAGTGCATATTTTGTGAAATCAACTCCTCCTAGGGCTTTCAGTATTTCTTTTCAATACTTTGCAGACATGTTTCACACATATTGAAGATGTGCATGAAGAATTATAATACTGAAAAATTAATTTCTGACAAATTTACATCATTTTTCAACATAGCCATTTCTTGACCATTGTTTATATACAATAATGGTTGGTAGAGCATACTTTTTGTGAAATCAACTCCTCCTAGGGCTTTCAGTGTTTCTTATAAATTCTTTGTAGATTTGTTCCAGATATATTTAAGTTGTGCATGAATAATTTTCATACTGAAAAGTTATTTTTTGACAAATTTACAGCTTTTATTTAACTTAGCCAATATTTTACCATTTCTCATGATAAACAATACAGTGAAATCAACCTCAAGCTTTCAATATATTCTTTTAATATCTTATAGATGTGACTGGCATACTGAGGATGTACATGAAGGATTATAATGCTGAAAAGATATCTTTGACAAATTTTCTGCATGTTTGACTTAGGAAGTCATTGGCCAGCTTCAGATAATTTTGCGGGGGTATACTGAAAGCCTTGCTTGCAGCCAATTTCTAGTTCTGTTTGTTAAAGAATTGATCTCTCTTTTTTTCTACAAGATAAGCAATGTTCTGCTTTTTCTACTTTACAAGGAGTATCTTACCTTTTCTACTTGGTAAAGAATGTGCATCTTATTTCTACTTCACAAGAAATATTCCACTTTTTCTACTCCATAAGGAACATTCATCTTTTCCCATTGATAAGGAACATTCCTCTTTTCTATTGATAAGGAACATTCCCTTTTACCATTGATAAGGCACATTCCTCTTTTCCCATTGACAAGGAACATTCCAATTTCTTTTACTTGATAAGGAAAAGGGTACAAGTAGGCAACAATCAGGAAAAGGCGCAATAAGAAAGAGATTCCCATTCCAAAACCCGAGGTGGGAAAAAAGCTCAATTAACAATCAGGTACTTATACCATGAAAACACATTGTAAGCCAAATGAGCAGCTATATTCCCAATAGGTGGCCACTCAGTTACCAAAACTTAACTAAAAATATGAAAACGTACATAAAGCGCAAACAGCACAAAAAATTAAACACCAAGACATAAAACAATAAGAACCACCACAAAAGAATCGCCTTGGAACGATCAGTAATATAAAATTACTGGCGGGCTTAAATCGATTTTTCAGGGACCTAACCTCACCCTCGGCTTCTGCAGTGGTTCACAACATTTAGTTAGTAGTTCAGTCAATGAATCATCATAGACAAACAAATAAATCATTATAACCACCATGATAAATCAAAAACGAGGACTCGACGATTGAGTAAGCTGCCCGACGATGGAGATCCCTGGGCGCCAAATAACTTACTAACTCCGGAGCAAAAGAAAAGCACCAGTTGAACCCCGGTGGGCCAGTCAACAGACAAGAAGCTCCGGCCCAAACCAACTAAAATGAATAATTTTATGTCGGGGCCATCATAGAGTCTGACGCCCGACCCACCGGCGTGAAATTAACATTAAGGAACATTCATCTGTTCCAATTGATAAGGAACATTCCTCTTTTCCCATTGATAAGGGACATTCATCTTTTCCCATTGATGAGGAATATTCCTCTTTCTTTTACTTGATAATGAACATTCCTGTTTTCCAATTGATAAGGAACATTCCTCTTTTCCCATTGATAAGGATCCTTCATCTTTTCCCATTGATAAGGAACATTCCTCTTTTCCCATCGATAAGTAACATTCATCTTTTCCCATGACAAGGAATATTCCTCTTTTTTTCTACTTGATACGGAATTTTCCACATTTTCTAATTGATAAGGAAAACGTATTCTCTTTTTCTACTTGATGAAGCATACCCATTTTTTCTTCTTTATAAGGAATATTCCTTCTCTTTGATGAAGATAATCTTCTTTTTCTACTTCCTAGGGAATATTCTTCTTTTGTAGTCAATAAGGATTATTCCTTTTTCTCTATTGGATAAGGAATATCCCAATATTCTACCTGATAAGGAAAGGTACAAGTAGGCAAATATCAGGAAAAGGCGCAATCAGAAAAAGATTCCCACTCCAAAAGCCGGGGTGGGAAAAAACCAAACTAACAATCAGGTACTTATACCATGAAAACACTTCGTAAGCCGAATGAGCAGCTATTTTCCCAATAGGTGGCCACTCAGTTACCTTAACTTAGCCAAAAACACGAAAACACACTTAAGGCGCCAACAGCACAAAAATATTTCAAACACCAAGACACAAAACAAAATGAACCACCACAGAAGTATCGACTTGGAACGATCAGTAACACAAAGTTACTGGCGGGTTTAAATCGATTTTACATGGCCATAACCTCACCCTCAGCTACTGCAGTGGTTCATAACATTTAGTTAGTTCGTCGGTCCTCGTGGTGAATCTCTAACTAGTCAATGAATCATCAAGAACAAATAAATAAATCATGATAAACATCCTGATGAATCAAAAACCAGGACTCACAGATTCAGTAAGCTGCCCGACGATGGAGATCCCTGGGCGCCGAATTACTTACTAACTCCGGAGCAAAAGAAAAACATCAGTTGGACCCCGGTGGGCCAAGCAACAGACAAGAAGCTCCGACCCCAACCAACTAAAATGAATAGCTTTAAGTCGGGGTCATCATAGAGTCTGACGCCCGACCCACCGGCGTGCTATTAAAGAAGGCAGCATAGTTATCAACCGTGATTGGGTTAATAACTAAGCATGCAGACTGTCGCATAACATTCAAGTTATAACCTATACGTCTGTAACGTGTTATGATTTTTCTAAACTGAAAAGAAAAATCACTACTTCCTATAAGTTTCTTAAATTTGTAAACCGAGTCACCATAAAATTCTGGTTCCGAAAGGCCCTCATTTAAAAGCGTCTTTAACCCAACGTTGTATTTGGAAATCAATTCATAGTGTCTACGATAAAATTTAGAAAAGGTTTTTCGAAGTTTATGATACCGATAGCCCTGTTGGAGAAGTTTGGCCGTTAAACATTTATTTCGAGCGTTGAAGTCTGTAACATGATTGCAGACTCTAGCAAACCTAATAAGTTGCGAAATGTATACACCATAAGAAGCAACGACGATGAACGTCACCATCCAAAAACGGAAAATTTACTATATCAAAATCAAAGTCATATTCCTCTAAATAAAAGGAATATTCCTCTTTCTCTATTTGATAAGAAATATTCCTCTGTTTGTACTTGATACGGATATTCCGTATTTTCTACTTCATAAGGAATATTCTATTGTTTTGTCTTATAAGGAATATTCCCATCTTTTATACTTGATAAGGAATATTCCAGTTTTTATTAATACGTAATATTATTCTTTTTCTACTTTATATAAAACTATTCCACTTTTTCTACTTGATAAAGAATTATTCATTTTTTTTCGATACTTCTTGATAAGGAATATTTGAATTTCTTTTACGTTATAAAGAATATTCTTCTTGTTTTTGTTTGATAAGGAATATAACGTTTCTCCTCGGTAGGTAAAATTGCTCTTTTTCTACTTGTCCAGTAAATATTGCCGGTTTGCTACTTGATATTGAGGAATGTTCTTCTTCTTTTTTTCTACTTCAAGAGGAATATTCCCCTTTTTCCAGAATCCTATACGTAAATTATAGTCCTCTTTTCATTATTGTTAAGGAATAGTCCTCCGTTTTCTTCTTTGATAAGGAATATCGATCATGTATATCGATCTTGTATTCTTTTTGATAAGGGATGTCTATCTTTATTCTTTTTATAAGAAATGACCCTTTTGTTCTACTTGATAAGCAATAATCTTTGTTTTCTACTTGATAAGAAATACTCCTCATTTTCTGCCTAGCAAAAATAATCCACTTTTTCTACCTGGTAAGGAATAATCCTCTTTTTTCTACTTGATAAGTAATAATTCTCTTATGCTGAAATATTTATCTTTTTCTACTCTATAAGGAATTCCCAGCGCTTTTTTTACTTCGTGTGAACAACTTTTCATTATCCCCGTTTTAAACCTGTCAACCCCCCCCCCCCTTCCCCCCTGGGTTTCAAATAGGTCATGTCCAAGAGTGTTTCAAGCTCAAGCTATCAACATTTTCAGGTTTATTCATATGTATTTTCAGATATAATTTGATTGACGTTCATAGACATTTGTGGTACTTGTTTTCAGGGTTAAAGACAAACACATCCTTTATTCCACAATTTAATCGACGAAAAGTAAAAATAATTAGTACCCGGAACTCTTTAATTCTGCTGCAAGAGACGTCTACTTCAAGCCAAATATGCTTTTTACTTATTAAAGAGCAGGTGTTCGTAAACCTGGTAAACGAATGCTGGGACTCGAGTGGCATCTGACACTTGGTAAAAACTCGACAACCACTTTGCTGTACAAGAACACACGAGCCAAGTGCCAAGATCATATTTGGCTAGTAAAAGACTATAAATACTATAACCTATTTGAGCTTCTTCGTGGGAAAACCCATTACAGGTCTATGCGATCAAGAAAGATGCCGGTCTGTTATAGCATTCTGAAAGGCTGATCAGCACTTGTAATGCTTGCTGCCCAGACAATTAAATCTGCAGTTTCATTTTCCTTTATTCCAGAACTCTAACTAGACTCCGGAAAGGCACAATCTGGGGTGAGTAGGGCGTGATCAGAAACCGTACGGACAAGTTTTGTTTCGGCAGACCTCAAATACTATAATTTCTATTGGTGTCTGACTTTTCGATCACATGCCTGTTATTGCAATAGGCTTATTCCAGTGATAGTTATGTCAGGTACTGCCAAAGTATAAAGGTGTTTTATTGTTTAATTGCACAAACAGCTGGGTAATAGAAACCATTTTAATAAGTAAATAAGCTTTTCACAGAACGTACAGGTAGTTTTGTGCGTTCTTCTTTAAATGTAAAGCGACGTCAAAATCGCTCTTACCAGAGATTTTAACTCAAAGACCACTTTAAATTGACAGATGTTCATGTAAATCCAAGAAAAGGAACATTGCCGGGGTCATTTATCAACAGAAACTCGGAGACGAAATTGGTCTGGCAAAAAACGAATCGGTTAATACATGAGAAGCACATTTTGTACCCATCCGCAATGTATTGCATTATGTAAATGCTTATATATGATGCATTTTTAGCAGCTTTATCAAATTAATAATTGTTGTAACTTGTGCATGCAATCTTTTCATGTTACAAATTTTTATCTGCCAATACATGTTAAGTATGAATCATGAGTAGGTCCAGGAAGCGAAACAGTCAAAAATAAAGCTGCAGTCACATCCAAACAGCATTACGCATTTATAATAGAGAATTGTGGATACAAATTAGACCCACCTCGCCGATGCGGTTTTCAGAACGAGTACCCACAATCTGTCTTTGGATCACACATAAGAAAATACGTATACCGGGCCTGTATAAGGGGGTATACATTACACGGTCATGTTAACGTGATGGTCAGTGAATATATCGTTTGTCATTGGTTGGGGTCTGCTGGGTTTCATAAAATACAAGCAGGAGTTGCCAGTCTACGAATCTTGAAAATCAATTCAATCCTAATTCAAGAACCCTAGATTGAGCCCGATAGATATTATGCTTATCAGAAGCAATATCTGTAAGAGCTTAACGTAAGAAACATACACAAAATGCCATAAAACTAACATGAAACAAATATGCTAGACTATAAAATGGTCATTAGCATTGCAGTGTTCTAAGAAAAATGCAGCAACGTTAACAAATATGGGTCAGTTTGCCAGGTTAGATTCATTTGACTCTCGTAATTATATCACTGAAGCAAAGGCACAATGGTGTCATTCCTACATGCACAAATGTATTTTAATAGCATGGTATAAAAGAAAGAGATACCTTTGGCTTGTGTTCTTTCTTCTGGATTCTATCGCAATTTTCACAATTACACTTGTCCTTAATTTTTTTGCTCTTTCATTTTTATCAAATTGCATTTTTGTTGATGCTGGATTGTTTGTTTTCTGATCAATGTTTTTACTACGCTTACTACCATTCTTCGCGCATTATGTGGTAAACGGCAGTCAGAAAGCAATTCACACCGATGTGGCTTTGTTGACGCACATTCATGTTTCGCTATAGTCTAGCATCATTCTAATGTGCCTGTGCCAATTCCTCACTATTGCATTTACCATCTCGCCCTCTTCTGCTCACTAAAGAACTGACAAAATCTGTCTATATAACCGAAAGGCGCATTAAAGTTTATGGCTCTTTTAAAGCGATGCCTATTTGTTTTATGTTGGTTTTATTTGAAACTATGTCTGTTTTTTGCGTTTCTGTCTTGTATACATCATTTCTCATTAAATGAATTGATCTCTGGAGCGTCTAGAGTAACTTTTATCTTTCTTAACGAGCTTTGGGTGATGTCAAAAAAGTAATTATTATTAAACCTGTTTTCCTGTTAGTCTAGAATTCTATGTTGATCGAAATTGTACAGTCAATTTTCATTCATTCATTTAAATAATTCTGTGCAAAACTTAGGATTTACTTTTCCTGTTGTGCGGCAACTTGAACTGCATTTATGACTCAGTTAGAAAATGAGAATGTATCCGTGTTTCCTATTGACAAAATGTTTTTGTTGTTGTTGTTGTCGTTGTTTTTTTTAATTACCATTTCCATAGTGCCCTTCTTTTTTTCAATTTGTCAGTGGTTTGTTTCTTTTTTTCTGGCGCATTTTTGTTTCGGAAAAAACGTCATCAAGCCGTATATTGCTTTGCTGATAATTTTGTTCTGTATTGTTATTCTCTTGTTCTTCCTGAATCTCTGAAGTGTCCTTTTTACGATTTAGTGATATCCAAAAACGCGTCAGTCCTACCTGAAAGGACTTCAACGCAACGTCAAGCCTGAAAACGTCATGATAAAAAGCCACGTACTCGACATCTTTCCAAAGTACAAGATTCCTCCCATCTGTTGTCTTATCATTACAGTTCAGTCTGCTAATGTTGGCTTCTGGCCCAGTCCTGTCTGTTTCAAGAAGAGTAGGTGATGACATATTGTTTTATTTTGCGTAAATCTCCTCGAAACCGCATTTCAACAAATATTAGGAACTGATCTAGCCAAAAGAAATAAGCCTCGTTTATTTGTGTTTTCTCCATTTTATCTGTAAAACAAAAACAGTTCTGTTGATTTTGCCATCGAAACCTTGTTTTGTAGTTTTCGTAACCTGTATAGGCGAAGATATATGATGACTGACACTGAATGTCTGAATTTTCGTTCCGATGATCCAACTGACGAGTAGTAGGTCTGAAAAAATTTCAGGTTTGAGTCTCTGAACGGTTTCCCTGTCCATGAGAATAAAACTATGGTTCTATACTCTTCTTTGGAAACCAGAAAATTTAGATTTACAATATTGGGTCATATTGTCGTTTGTGCTCATAAAGTGAGCCGCCCCATGGGAAAACCAACAATCTGCATAGGCGAAAACAAAGGCGCAGATCAGCTTCGCGGTAACCGCGCAGCTGATCAGCGCCTTTGTTTTCGCTACTCGGATAGTACAATTCCTCTTCTACTTAAATCCGAAATTTCAAGCTTCTAGCGCTCTTCTGTGCTTGTACAGGCCGGTTTGTGTCGGACCTATTCGGAACCCATATTGTTGGTTTTCCCACGAGATGGCTCAAGTATTGGTTGTTACGTAGTCAAGTTATCTCTTCCTCGTGGTAACATGGGTTTCTTGTCATTTTGGTATTTAGATTCTGGTTGTGCTGAGACTTGTCCTGATTACCACTCGCCTTCTTGCGGTTAAAATGTGCATTTCTCATAAACGTCTAACTATTCAATTAAATAAACTTTTCGAAACCATTTTGAAGTTGAAAAACATATTTCAATATTTGTCCTCGTACCGTGTAGGGTAAAACGCCTTTGAAGTAAGAGACCAGGTACAACCCAGCTATTTTGATGAGTATCAATAATTAAACAAGATTTGTTTGGTTTAGGATTACAATGATCTGTCATACCTGTCACATCTAACCAGAGTCAAGTGATTTCTAAACACCTGGTCCTTTACACCTGTTTACCAACAATTACAGGCAAAAACGTTTAAAATCTTCGCGGTTAACCAGTGAAAAATGGTAGAGCACCGATTTCCACAGTCATTAAAAGAAAGTTGCACTGATTGAGGGAAACGTAATGCGGGCGATGATAGATGGCATCAGACATGTCAGCATTCTTGTAGAAAATCTTGTAACCGGCAAGAAGCAAGGCAATGTTAGATCAAGTTACAGAACCTTTGGGACATGTTCTTGTGTCAATGTCAAGCTGTATCATAGGAAACAAATAAGAGTGCCAAAAAGCCATTGGAAACGACTAGATCTGGTATACCGACAGACAGATACATCCTTGTATAGCTTGTAACTGCGTTTCAAAAATCTGTCACTTTTGTACTTTTATGGTGTTTCAAAACAAGGCAGTTGTTTTCTCGTAATAAACATTCGAACAGGTGTTCAAATTGGCCTAAATCTGTTTAAATTTCTTTGATCGCATATTTTCCAGTGGGAAAGTTTACCCGACAGTAGCTTTAATGCTCATGCGGTCAGCTGCTTTAAAACGCATAAAATGAGAATTGGTTGAAAATAAAACGACAATATGAGCAGTTGACAATGAGGAAGAGCTCATTAAATGTGCATGAATGAATTTTGATAGTGTTCAACAACTTGGTGAAACCAAAGTGAGTTTTAATCGTATATATTGAAATTGATTCTGAAAAATATTAACCGTGAATAAAAACTGTCGGCTTTAGTGAAGTAAAGGTTTCTTGGAATCGTAACAAAAATCATTGAAAGTTTTAGATATTTTAAATCTGTAAAAGACCCATTAACCTTCGGAATGAAAGGGAAAGGAAATAAATTATTCATATTCATATTCTATTGCCTTCTTAATTTTTCAATAAAGCCAGTAAGCCAATGAAAGCGGAATGTGTTACAGGATCTTACAGAGTTCGGACCTCCGCGAACGAAAATAGATAACGTTTCTAATAATGCTAATCAAAACATCCTTCAAAAACTGGTCTGACCATTTGAAGATCAACTGAACAATGCGATTTATTGTAAAATACCGAAGTTTATCGCAATTTAATGACAGCAAACATACATTTCAAGTGATAAACATTTTGTCAACTACAACAGGTGTTCGAACAATATTAAAGTTCAAAACCTTGGATAAGATGAAACAGTCAATCATAATAGGAAACAAGGACGCAAAAGGGACATAGATCGCAATTGTACAAGTCCAAATGATTTATGGCGTTCGTGAAGAACCTGTATCAAATAAAAGGAAAGCAGATTATGAGGAACCAAACCCCAGAACTTAAAATCAAATATCCAAATTCATGTACATAAAGTAATAGACTGGAAAACAAAGACGGTTCTTTCTTAAAAGATGACCAGTCAGTTTCCACACGTAACTTAAGATAACAAAGACATATTGAGGCTATTATGGACAGAAACACTTGTCCACACACAAACGCAAACGCGGGAATGCACAAGATAAGTACTCCCTTGGAACATTTAGTCGGTTAGTTTATAGGAGAGGCCATGATCTTGACAACGAAAATCTCTAACTTATTTACGCTTGAAAGATGCATGCGATGTTTACAGTAAAAGGCAGTTGACAACTCAATATAGCAATTTAAAGGCAAATGTTGTAATGTACCCAAAATACTGTAACTGGATCACACAATAAAACCTAGATATTCGCGTGTATAAAACACTTAAATAAACCACAAACTCTTCCTTGTACCTCGCTGTGCTCATGAGCAGTCATAGAATAAAAGTGAGCAAATAATAAATGAGCCGCCTCGTGGAAAACCCAGCAATGTGGTTTCCGAACAGGCCCGACACAAACCGGCCTGTACAAGCACAGAAGATGGCTAGAGGCTTGAAATTTTGGATTAAGATAGAAGAGGAATTGTACTATACGTGTAGCGAAAACAAAGACGCTGATCAGCTTCGCGGTTACCGCGAAGCTGATCTGCGTCTTTGTTTTCGCATATGCAGATTGTTGGTTTTCTCATGAGAAGGCTCATTTAATGACAGTGAAAATTGTTCTCGTAAATAAAGTCAACCACCATGTGTGTTTAAGATGGGCTATTTTATGGGGTGGTATCATTAACCAATGTTGACAATATGTTATTAACAAACAAACAAACAAACCTTAGTGAAGTGCTGTGTCTGATATGGTCAACTTTCTGTGGCCTGATTGGTTTGAAAATTGGTTTGAAAGCTGTAGAACATGGATCATAGATTTTTGATATGTGAAGAGCTGTGTCTGGTATGTTCAGTTTTTTTGTGGTCCGATTGGTTTGAAAGTTCCATGAAATTAGACATGTACAAATGGGGATTTTGGAACATGATCAACATCTTAAATGTTTTCAATGTTTCAAGAAAACTAAGAAAACTTCAGAAAATTCAGGTTTTACATGGATTAAGTTTGTTTGTGTTTGTATTGATGCTTTACGTCCTAATCAACAGCTATGGTCATGTCAGGGTATTGCCTCCATCTTATGGGACTTTTACCCAAAATTAGGATGCCATGACATCCAAAACATGCTTTGAATAGAACCACCACCAAAGCCAGGCACAAAGGTTTATATGTATGAATGGTTTGACTTGAAACCACTTTTCTTGGGCAGACTCAGACCTGAACCAGATGGCCAGTCAGTAGCGTATAAGCTTTGCCTGAATGCACAAGCAGCCAATCTATTTATTTAGGCCCCTTATCCCCACAGCACTACCCTACATAGAAGAAATGACTTGACCATGGACACCCTCATACCTTCTGTAACAGTTAGGGGTTCCAGGCCTCCAGGCCCAAATAATGATCAGAGGACTGAGAGGTTGACCATGGCCAATGTTACTGCAAGTTCCTTTTTTTTTACTTTTTAAAATAGTTAGGCTGTCATGTGGATAATGATGCATTTATAATGATGCATTAATTCTATGCTTTTGAAAGATATAATGTTTATGATGTGCCCTTGCTATTCCAGTTACTCTAAGCTGTCCTAACTTTTTTTCAAATGAAAGGTGCCACTTCGTAAGATAATACAACGCCAAGGTTACGATGCTTTTGTCACCGTAACTTTATTTCAGTTATTCACCATAATCCCTAAGTGATACTTAAGTTGGTCATAAGTAGATGGCTTTGAGTTGCCAACCCCTGGATAGGATGATCATTTATTAATAATAGTGGGGAAACCATTTTGAGAAAACCACATTTTGATTTACACAAACCTGGTTGTACAGAAGATGTACAGAGGCTGGAAATGTCATAGAACTGGTATGCATAACTTTGACACAAGCATGGATATACATTTTAAACTGTCAACGACTTGCCTAAAATTTACTCTGGACAGAATAAAACAAGACCTAAATATTTTTTTCTATTATTTATTAAAACAGGTATTGAGTATATAGATAACAAAAGTAACAGCAAGCTTAAAGCTTTTTCTAACCTTAAACCATATCACAGCATAGTTGGATAAATAAAAAAAATAATGGTAAAGCAAATACTAAATCACAGCAGCTTTAAGCATATAAATTAGACATTAAAATAATATTTCCAATTACTGAAAGGTTTTCAGATACTTCCATACAAAACATGTGTGGATACTATAGTACTAAATAAATTAAATTTAATATGTGTATTGCATATTGAATTAAACCAAGAAAACAAAATTCTTTATTACAAAAATAAGTTTTATTAGAACTTCTATCTAAATGCACTTTCTGGAAAATGCTTAAACAAAATATGAGATTCAATAACTTCTAAAAAGTTGCCTTCATTTTTTTTTCAAAGGTTTTGAAAGTGCAAAGACAATGATGAAGCAAATTTTAAATGAATACTATCACTCAAACTGTCAATACACTGAGGCAATGAGGCATAAGGCAAGATGAGTATCTCAAAAAAATGTGAGAAACCCTGATGTGAACAGTCTACACATTTGTATCTTGGTTGTATGCAACTAAGAGGCTATAGTAGCTTGTCCCCTACATAAAATGTCAGACATGAATTTGGTTTTTCAGATTCACTGAGCAGACCATCTCTAAATTTTAAAACTCCCCTGGTGAAAAGCACCTTAGACAAAGATTTCTAAAAAAAAGTTATTAATCAATACATTTGACCCAAAGAGAGAAGGCAAACCACAGAATGCAATACCCTAATAAGCCATATGAGCCGCCTCGTGGGAAAACCAACAATGTGGTTTCCGAAGAGGTCTGACCCAAATCAGGCTGTACAAGCACAGAAGAAGGCTAGAGTCTAGAAATTTTGGATTTAGAAAGTAGAGGAATTGTACTATCTGTGTAGCGAAAACAAAGGCGCTGATCAGCTTTGCGGTTACCGCGAAGCTGATCTGCGTCTTTTTCGCATATGCAGATTGTTGGTTTTCTCATGAGGTGGCTCATATATTAATACATGTATTCTTTTATCTTACCTGACTAATTATCTGTCCACAAAAGGGTAATACTATCTGCCATCAATATAATCAAAATCACAAAGAAACACCTCACACTAAGACATTACATGAGAACATGGTACATTTTGTTCTTCTAAAAAATTCATCTTATACTTATATATGCATTAATCTATAGCATCTTTGGCTGTATATTCCATAGTAGCTTCCATGCTGTTTCATCTATGTATAAAAATTTTGCCCTAATATCCTAGCTACCGAATACAGGTACTGTTTTTAAAAAAGTGCCACATTCTTTTAGATGGTTCAGCCTCATGGTATCTAATGCTAATGAAGTGTAAGGAAGCACCTCATCACCTGCTTTATAATAATTAAACAAATATCTTATCAAACAAAACTTTCAAAAATCAGTCAGATATACAGTTACACTGTTGTTCCTAACAATGGAGAGATCTATCCAAATAAGATACATTGAAAAACTGCCTGAACACTGTAATGATACAGCATTACATTCATTTTTCATTGCTAATCCTTTAAACATGTTTATATGCAGCCTTATATTTTTTATACTTAGGTTTTCTTAGGAAACAATAATATCATCAATGCCTATGACAAATAAAAATAATACAGAAATACCTCAATAAAAACAATGTATAATAATTTATAAAAAGAGCGGCAGCAAAAACCATCTTAATTTTTCATGCATTGCATATTTGTTTCATGTTAGTACTGAAGTATTTCTTCAAATTTTCTTACTAGGCAGCTCCACTATATTAGCATACTATCTATTTTTACCATTCACAAGAACAATTCGAATATAACATGCACACAAATCAAACAAATGCTGATTGAATTTATTATGTCAAAACATGAATAAATCTGGATAGTGGCTTCTTCTGCAAATAAATATTATGCAAAAATTGATACATTATTCAACCACAAAGCTTCATTTAGAATTCTAACAAAATCATAAATACTCAAAATACTGCATGTAATACATGTTGGCAAACAGTGCAAATTTGGCATATTATAGCAGTGTATAAGCTACATAATACTGATGAAAAAAATCACCTGATGTATGTATGAAAAAGCAAGTAAAATCAAGAGTACTAAATCTAAATTTTGATTTTTAATCTCTTAATACTGAGATTCATCATTGTGCAGTAAAAGAATTGCAGTGACAGCAAAGTTCTACTAGAACAAACCAGAGGACCAATGGTCCTGTAAACGCTCACCTGAGTCTGCTGCATATACCAATAAACATGTTTGAATATTATGGTATTTAACCCCAGTGCAGGGGCAGATGAAGCCCTTGGGCCGTTTTCTTTTTTCAGAATAATCAATATTCTGTCCATTTGCCAATTTCTTGCTGGCTTTTCCCTTCATATGACATTTTAACAGTTTTTCCCATCCAAATGCATGGGCAACCCATGTTGACCTTGCCATAAACTTGGTCAAGGTCATCACAGGATCATGATTTATATATACATTGTAGTACTATAGCCATGGATGCCTCACGCCAAGTTTCATTGAAGTCAATCTATTGGTTTCAGAGAAGAAGATATTTGAAGGGTTTTTACCATATATGGGCATGGCGGCCATCTTGGTCATGTGACCTAGATTATTAATATACACACTGGTTCCCCCATCCTATAGATGCTTCACATAAAATTTGGCTTCAATTGGCCAAGTGGTTTTAGAGGAGATGTTTGAATATTATGGTAATATACATGTATATTGCCCCGGGGTGTGGGCATATGAGTCCTTAGGTCCATTTTTTTTCAGTATCATTAATATTTAGTCCTACTACCCATTTCCTGCAAGATTTTCACCTCAAATGACTTTTTAAAAGTTTTCCCCATTCCAATGCATTGGCGACCTATGTTGACCTTGTCCTAAAATAGGTCAAGGTCACCACAGGGTCATGATTTATATTCACATTGTAGTACTTCAGCCATTGGTGCTTCATGCCAAGTTTCTTTGAAATCGGTCCACCAGATTCGGAGAAGAAGATTTTTTAAGGGTTTTTACCTTATATGGGCATGGCAGCCATCTTGGTCACGTGAACTAGATAATTTATATATACTTAATTCCCCCATTCCATAGATGCTTCACATAAAATTTGGCTTTGATTCGCCAAGCGGTTTCAGAGGAGAAGATGTTTGAATATTATGGTAATATACATGTATATTGCCCCGGGGTGGGAGCAGATGAGCCCCTGGGGTCCATTTTTTTTCAGAATCATTAATGTTCAGTCCTACTGCCCATTTCCTGCAAGACTTTCACTTTAAATGACATTTTAAAAGTTTTCCCTATTCAAATGCATTGGCGACCTATGTTGACCTTGCCGTAAAAAAGGTCAAGGTCATCACAGGGTCATGATTTATATATACATTGTAGTACTTGAGCCATCGATACTTCATGCCAATTTTCTTTGAAATCGATCCACCGGTTCTGGAGAAGAAGAGTTTTGAAGGGTTTTTACCATATATGGGCATTGCGGCCATTTTGGCCATGTGACCTGGATTATTTATATATACATTGGTTCCCCCTTCCCATAGATGCTTCATGTAAAATTTGGCTTTGATTGGCCAAGCGGTTTCAGAGAAGAAGATGTTTGAATATTATGATAATATACATGTATATTGCCCGGGGTGGGGGCGGATGAGCCCCTGGTGCCCAATTTTTTTCAGAATCATTAATATTCAGTCCTACTGCTCATTTTCTGCAAGATTTTTCCTTTAAATGACAATTTAACAATTTTTCCCATTCAAATGCAAAGGCGACCTATGTTGACCTTGCGGTAAAATAGGTCAAGGTCACCGCAAGGTCATGATTTATATACACATTGTAGTACTTGAGTCATCGATGCTTCATGCCAAGTTTGGTTGAAATCGGTCCAGTGGTTCCGGAGAAGAAGATTTTTGAAGGGTTTTTACCATATATGGGCATGGCGGCCATCTTGGTCATGTGACCTGGATTATTTATATATACATTGGTTCCCCCTTCCCATAGATGCTTCATGTAAAATTTGGCTTTGATTGGCCAAGCTGTTTCAGAGAAGAAGATCTTTGAAAATGGTGGACGACGGACGGACGGACGGACGACGGAGCATGGGTATACTATAAGCTCACCTTGTGAGCCTGACGGCTCAGGTGAGCTAAAAATTGTTGTTGTTAGCATTCTACAAAAAATGGACTAGAATGTAAACCCTAACAAATAAAACACAGAAATAAACTTGTAGTTGATCTTTTATAAAATAATTCTACAACTTGTCATATTTATACGCAAGTCATGGCATAATTTGCATCACAGTATGGAATGTTTCACTATTCTATTTCCCATTCCCATCGGCGTTTCTGTAACAATTCTTTGATATGACATGCTGGTTATAACCATCTTTGAGTCAAGATTAATAAGTTCTTTACACCCTATAGTCATTGCCTGCAATATCGATCTGGCTTCCAATCACTGCACTCCATTTTTTCATGTGCATGTGAAGTTACATGAGTCTGCATTCTAACAAAGTTGGTTGTATCACTTGGTATAAATGATGCTTTAGCTGGCAACATTCTATACCAAAACATGGTACAGAGAACTGAGCCGCCTCATGAGAAAACCAACAATTAGGGTTGTTCAAGTGATGGTGAAGAAAAAAATATCAACATCAAAAACCTGGGTGGGGGTCAGTTCAAACCGCCCTGGACAGGTTACCCCCCACCCCTGTACCAATAAGTTTCTTCTTTTCTGACACTGAAAACAAGTTTATAGGGCTTATCTTGTGATTTAAATCCAATATTACTTTATATTAAGGTTGTTCAAATGATGGTGAAGAAAAAAAATATCAACATCAAAAACCTAGGTGGGGGGTAAGATAAACCGCCCTGGACAGGTTACCCCCCCACCCTTGTACCAATTACATGTAGTTTCTTCTTTTCCGACATTGAAAGAAAGTTTATAGGACTCGTCTTGTGATTTTAAATCCACTTTTATTTTATATCAAGGTGGCTCAAATGATGGTTAAGAAAAAAAATCAACATCAAAAAACCTGGGTGGGGGGCGAGATAAACCGCCCTGGACAGCTTACCCCCCACCCATGTACCAATTAGTTTCTTCTTTTCCGACATTGAAAACAAGTTTATAGGGCTTGTCTTGTGAGTATGAAGCCAATACTTTTTTATATTAAGGTTGTTCAAGTGATGGTGAAGAAAAAAATATCAACATCAAAAACCTGGGTGGGGGTCAGTTCAAACCGCCCTGGACAGGTTACCCCCCCCCCCACCCCTGTACCAATAAGTTTCTTCTTTTCTGACACTGAAAACAAGTTTATAGGGCTTATCTTGTGATTTAAATCCAATATTACTTTATATTAAGGTTGTTCAAATGATGGTGAAGAAAAAAAATATCAACATCAAAAACCTAGGTGGGGGCAAGATAAACCGCCCTGGACAGGTTACCCCCCACCCTTGTACCAATTACATGTAGTTTCTTCTTTTCCGACATTGAAAGAAAGTTTATAGGACTCGTCTTGTGATTTTAAATCCACTTTTATTTTATATCAAGGTGGTTCAAATGATGGTTAAGAAAAAAAAATCGACATCAAAAAACCTGGGTGGGGGGCGAGATAAACCGCCCTGGACAGCTTACCCCCCACCCATGTACCAATTAGTTTGACATTGAAAACAAGTTTATAGGGCTTGTCTTGTGAGTATGAAGCCAATACTTTTTTTATATTAAGGTTGTTCAAGTGATGGTGAAGAAAAAAATATCAACATCAAAAACCTGGGTGGGGGTCAGTTCAAACCGCCCTGGACAGGTTACCCCCCCACCCCTGTACCAATAAGTTTCTTCTTTTCTGACACTGAAAACAAGTTTATAGGGCTTATCTTGTGATTTAAATCCAATATTATTTTATATGAAGGTTGTTCAAATGATGGTGAAGAAAAAAAAATCAACATCAAAAACCTAGGTGGGGGGCAAGATAAACCGCCCTGGACAGGTTACCCCCCACCCTTGTACCAATTACATGTAGTTTCTTCTTTTCTGACATTAAAAGAAAGTTTATAGGACTCGTCTTGTGATTTTAAATCCACTTTTATTTTATATCAAGGTGGTTCAAATGATGGTGAAGGAAAAAAAATCGACATCAAAAAACCTAGGTGGGGGGCGAGATAAACCGCCCTGGACAGGTTGCCCCCCACCCAGGTACCAATTTTTTTCTATTTTTCTGACATTGAAAACAAGTTTATAGGGCTTGTTATGTGATTTAAATCCAATATTATTTTATATTAAGATTGTTCAAGTGATAGTGAAGAAAAAAAAATCAACATCAAAAACCTGGAGGGGGGCAAGATAAACCGACCTGGACAGGTTACCCCCCACCCTTGTACCAATTACATGTAGTTTCTTCTTTTCCGACATTCAAAACTAGTTTATAGGACGTACTTGTCTTTTGATTGAAATCCAATATTATTTCATATTAAGGTTGTACAAATGATGATCAAGACAAAGAATATCAACATCAAAGTCTGGGTGGGGGGTAAGATAAACTGCCCTGGACAGGTTACCCCCCCCCCCCCATCCTTTTACCAATTAGTTTCTACTTTTCTGACACTGAAAACAAGTTTATAGGATCTCTTTTGTTATTTTAATTCAATATTCTTTTATATGCAGAAGCTTTGTATAGAAAATATAGTTATAATTGGGTGGGGGGCAAGATAACCTGCCCTGGACAGGTTACCCCCCAATAAGTTTCCACTTTTGCCACTCTGAAAACAACTTTTAAGGACTCGTCTTGTGATCTTAATCCAACATTTTCATTTTTGGATAGTTATAAAAATGTGTATAAAAATCAATCACAACCAATACTTGAAACTGGGTGGGGGGCAAGATAAACCGGCCTGGACAGCTTGCCCCCCGGGGGTGAAGATATCCAGGGTGGGGGCAAGATTTCCCGGGACAGCTTACCCCCCGGGGGGTAAGCCAACCGCGGTCAGCTTACCCCCCGGGGGGTAAGCTGTCCAGGGGGTAAGATAAACTGGGACACCGGGCAGTACAGTCAATCACAGAAGATAGCTAGAAGCTATAAATTTCAGATTAAAGGAAAAGAGGGATTGTACTTTCTGAGTAGCAAAAACAAAGGCGTTGATCAGCTTCGCCGTTACCGCGAAGCTGATCTGCGTCTTTGTTTTCGCCTATGCAAATTGTTGTTCTTCTCATGAGGCTGCTCAGCTGTCTTTTAACTGTTTAATTATGGTGTAACTGCCTGATCTGCATCTCCATGGTAGATTTCTTCCTGGGGTCAAACAGGTCCCAGATCCTGATACTGCCATCATCACTGCAGGATACTATCCTATCATGGGACACCTGGAAAAAAAAAACATGTTGGTAACAGGTAAGAAGTGACCATACATGTGATACATCTTAGAAGCCAACTAAGGGAGATTTACTTTTTGAAATAGGGAGAATGATTAAACAAAGAAGGATATTCTTGATTTAATAGGGAGATCTGAAATTTGAAATAGGGAGATGTTTAAGTTATATAGGGAAATTTTGAAATTTAAAATAGGGAGTTTTGCTAAAAAATAGGGAGATCCCTCCGAAATAGGGAGATATCACATGTATGGGAGTGACTAGGAATTGCCGAAATTGGAACATAAAATCTAAACAAAAATAAAGAAAAATATGATACGAAGGCAATGTATTCAGAGAGCGGACCACACAAATCTTTCTAAAAGGAGTTTGCTGCAAAATAGATCTACATTATTTAGTAAAATGCAAAAATAGCTTACCGGTAAATGTGAGTGAATACCAAATTGTCACATATGGCCATGAAGGCTGTTTCAATTAATGATCAGAGGTACACAGGATTACATATTTTGCACATGATATGCAGCTATAAGTTAAAGGCCATATCACCATGTGTTTTATAAAGTATGATATTGTTTTTGCAGTTGGCCTGGGCGTACACATTAGCTGGGAACCTTAAGCTTTTCCTGTAAACGAAGATCTGTGATTTTTTCTAATCCAATGAAAATAAATTCAATTTATTTTTAAGCATTTTTAAACAAGAGCTGATCGTGTGCAATTTGCCACTCGGGCCATATTTATCATATTCACTGCACCCACAGCTGCAATGAATGAAAGCCTACCGCAGGTTCTAAATAAGCCTATGTGTGAGAAAACCAACAATTTGGGTTCTGACCAGGTCTGACACAAACCAAGCTGTACAGTCACAGAAGCAGGCTAAAAGCTTGAAATTTCGGAAGAAGAAGGACTGTACTATCTGTTCAGCGAAAACAAAGGCGCTGATCAGCTGTGCAGTTACTGCACAGCTGATCTGCGGCTTTGTTTTCGCCTATGCAAATTGTTGATTTTCTCATGTGGTGGCTCAAATTATGTTAGTTTTCTTCATATGATGTCCTGTGCCACCATAAATTATAACTGAGATATTCAGGTGTTAACTTTCACTATAATTTTTCATATCCCTCAGGAGAGGAAATCTCAGCTGTGGGCTTAAAAATAAGCTGTAGAATGACAAAACTGGATTTTTGCATAAGCGAAAACAAAGACGCAGATCAGCTGTGCAGTTACTGCACAGCTGATCAGCACCTTTGTTTTCGCTTCACAGATAGTGCTATTCTTCTACTTCTTACAGGTGAAATTTCAAGCTTTCTAGCGGACAGAGGACTAAAATGGCTTGTATTCATGGGCTCCAAAGTGAAATTTTCATTGAGAAATTGTAAACACACCTGTTTGCCACCAAAGGTCAGGCCATGTACCAAAGTAGCAAGGATAATGAATAATGATGGGCTGCTAGACATCCCACTTTTTACAATGTTTTGACAATAGGCTGTAGAAATTCAGTTAATTTGGTGACAATCAAGGTAATTTTTGAACACCTGGGAAACATTTTTGTTACAGGTACATCCTAAACACATTTTTCTGGAGATTTTTTAACTGCAGAAAGGATGGAAGTAAAATACAGAAGGTTGGGATGAAACATTGTTACTCTGACTTGGAGGATGAAAAATGTATGTATTTTGCAATACGAAAAAATTGTACATGGCAAAAGTCATTCACTAAGTGCATCTGCGGCTATGAGTAAGAGCTACATGTACTTCTCTTGATACACATACATTTAAATACATTGCTTATTGAATGGCTAACAAAAGTTAACTCAATTAAGTGCTCAGTCTAGAAAGTTCATCAAAGGTGGGAATTTTCACTCATGGCCATGCCACGCTATTGAAAGAAACTGGGATGCAATAAATTTTAATGGTATTAGGCTAATTTTATGGAGTGCACCTGTATCTGAGGCCCTAGTTCTCACCATAGAGGGCAGTTGTATATGAGCCACAACATGAGAAAACCGGTCTTCGGGGTTTCCGACCAGGTCTGACACAAACCTACCTGTACAGTCACAGAAGCAGGCTTATTAAAAACCTTGAAATTTCGGATTTAAGAAGAAAAGAAAATGTACTATCCATGTAGCGAAAACAAAAGCGCTGATCAGCTTCGCAGTTACTGCGAAGCTGATCAGCGCCTTTGTTTTCGCATAGGCAAAAATCCCGTTTTCTCACGATGTGGCTCATATGATGACTTCAATTCTCACCATTTACAGCCAGTTATTGTCACATCTTAACACCGCCCTATCATTATCTGTTAGTGCTCTTCAATTACCCTCAATATTACCTTAGTTTGCTGTGTAATAAGCACATATGTCATGTCTCATTCCAGCGGTAGCTCTGTTGCAGTTCATTCTGTTATTCTGGAGTCTATTGCAGTGTTCTTTTCTTATATACGCATCAAAAGAAGTTTTGAACCGTTTAGATTTTTTTTTCATATTTTTAAGGGACATTTTAACTAACAAATTTTAAACCTAGCTTTTTGAATTTGCACAGTCTGAAAGAGTTTGATAATGTGTGTGACAAGACCAAAAATCGTGAAACGATTTTAGGAAGAAATGAAAATTCCCATTTTCTGTTAATGCTGAAAATTGGAAAATCGAAAAAAATCCACAAAAAATGCAACAGCATTAAGAACACATTTTTGTTTCCAAATTTACACACAAGAGCTCCAAAGCTCATGATTAAACCCTAAAAACAATTTTAAAAATTTCAAAATTTTAGTAAAAATTCATTTTTTGACAAAATTGCAGTTTTTGAAAAAAAAAACAAACTGACAAATATTGGAAAAATTGAGTAAAATCAAAATTCATTTCAATTTTGGATCACTATGAGAAGCCTGCCGCATGTTTTCTTTCTGTTAAAGGCGATCTCGTGTCAAAAATGTTGCATGAGTACTTTTTTGATATGCAGCTTTTTAAAAATTCTGAATTTGGATGGGTTGAAAACCAGTGCCTCCACTTAAACATATTAATGGGTGCTGCATGCTGTGTTTGAAAGAAGAACAACCCATTTTATTTGAGAGATGAGTTACTAAGCTGTATCTTAAAATTTAAACAAAATCTCAAAAATCGTTATTTTTGGTCAAAATAGTGTTTTTGTAAAAAAAAAAAATCAATTTTTAGTTTTTTGCTTCAAATGATTGCTTTCAGTATCTCGAATGAGGATGTGAAACGAATTCGGGTTTGGAAGCCCAGAAATAAAGATGTGGGCTTTTTGCTGCATCCCAAATTTTGGTGTTTTCAAAAACATACATTTTTGCACGTTTTTATTTAATATTTTTAGGAAAAATATTGATTTGTTATTCAGGAAGTCAAGCCCTTAAGATGGTATTAAGTTTTAAAAGTTTATTTGAAAAATATCTATACTGGACATAATTTTAAAATGAGAAAAACATTAACTGGTGCAAAACTTCTTTTGATGAGTATATTTTGGCTATATCTACATGACCAATCTAACGGTTAAAGCTGATCTTTCTTTATCTATACTGATGGACATAAGAAACCCAACACTTACATTTGGAGGCATAATCGCGAAAGAAGCAGATGTTCAACAAAATACAGATTTATACAGCATGGAATGCAAATCATTTCTACACCATTTGATTACAAAAATCCACATTTTCAATAAAATCCCTTTCTGTAACACGCGTAAATCACAAATCTTAAGTCTTAACCATTACTGACGCAGTAAATTTAAGATGAATAAAACAATTATTATTGTTATGCACTGGTCATTGCGACTGCATGCTGAATTTCTTTTAAAGACTTCAAAGACATGTTACATGAAAAAACATGTCAAAATAAGAAATCCACTCCGAATGGATAAACATGTTGTACCAATGAATTGTCAAAAGCGTAAGTGGTAAATTTCTTCACAGCGTATCTGATCACCTAAACCAGCAATAACGGTTTCATAACGAGGCCGTACCGGCTGAAAGTAACCACGACCAACATTAGGCTGAAAGACCAGCTAAAAATGTTCAATCAGCCCAACTTCTTTGATCGATAAATATGGTGGCAGATAGCATTCCAAAGAAATAAGGAAGGTGAAATGTCCGACTAAAATTAGACTTAACATGTATAGACTTTCAAGTGTAACCATTCAACCATAGCAATGCATGAGCAAATAATGCTTAAAGTACAGTTTACAATTCACAGTTTTTATCAATTGATTGCTGCCAAGAACAACTTCAGAATCATTAGACAATAGTAAGAGATGCTTAAATACCAAAATAATTTGCCCTTCAAGGGATAAACTTTACATTTAAAAGTGTTGGGTTTCTTTTGTCGGTCAGTTACATAATATTTATCTTCATTTGGTTTCAAGACAGGTTTTTGATTATGATTTTGCCATATCATGGCCGTTGCTTACTTTTTACTTGTCTTCATCAAAACAGTAGCCATAACAGTATGCCATATTTCATGACTGTCATAATTTTTGGGTCAAAAAGATTTCTTTATCAGAGACCACCTGAAAGCTTAACTTTTACATTTTCATGTTCTTGTTTATTATAACATTTCAATTCAACACCTGTTTTATGCTCCAATTGAAAATAAATATCATTTTAACAAAACTAATAAAATTTTATTATTTTCGAATAATCAGTGATATACAGCAACAGTAAATCTTAGATTAAAGTATATGAGCCGTGTCATGAGAAAACAAACATTGTGGTTTTTGAACAGGTTAGACACAAACTGGCCTAAACTGGCCACAGAATGTGTTTAGAAGCTTGACATTTTGGATTTAGAAAGTAGAGGAATTATACTATCCATATAGCGAAAATAAAGGCGCAGATCAGCTTCCCGATTTAACCACGAAGATGATCTGCGTCTTTGTTTTCACATATGTAATTTGTAGGTTTTCTCGCGTAAAGGCACACACGAGCATATGTACCAGTAGTTTCAGAGTAAGTACCAAATTTCTAAAGACAAAATCTGCCCATCAATTGACAAATGCTATTATTGATGATGAAACAAATCATAAAACTAATTCAGAATTCCTGAAGTTGCTCACCTGAGAACTACAGAAAGTAAATACTGATTGAGTCAGGACATTCACTTTTGCAGAATTATTACAAAATACTTGTATTAGCATCATGATTTAAAAAAAAAATCTTCCATAGTGCTGCATACCCAATATTGGAGATCTTTAATTAAGAGCTTCCATGCTTAACACATCAGAAAAACATGTACGTGCAATGAATACCCCCTTAAACCCCACTTTTATATAGTAAAACTGGGGTATGCAGGGGTATACCTATTTTTCTTATTTTTGCTCAAAACATAGATTGTGGGTACACGTTAGAACCGCCTCGGCGAGGCGGTTCTAACATGTACCCACAATCTATGTTTTGAGCAAAAATAAGAAAAATATCAAAAATTTTCCTCTGAAAATTATCGTTTTTGACCTGAAAAAATTACTGTATATCATATGGGCATGTTTTCGTAATAACATTACAGATCACATGAAAGGCTAAAAAGCTGCATTAAAGAAAGAGGAAGGGAAAGAATAAGTAGAGCGGTTTTAATGGATTTTAATTAAATTGTGAACCATTTATGATGGGTATAATTCTAAAATATGAGATGGGTTCCTTTAAAGAAAGTTTGAAATGGTATACATCATTTCAAAACTTTTCATATTAATAAATATTTATTGCATATTATATCCAGTGTAAAATTAAATATGGTTTTATAGCTGCATATCTTTTATATACAAAATATACCTGTCAAAACAAAAATCATAAATTTTGCCGTTTTGACACTACTAAACAAGTGAATAGAAACAAACTTGAGACCGACCACAATTGAATTCAGCCAGCACTTTAGGATGAGAAAAGGACATTTTTTTTTTATTTCTCTACAATGCTGTCAGATAGACAAATGATAAACTTGCTTTAAGAATAATGAAGGTTAATCTTTTTTAAAACACTTGTTTAAACCTTGAATGCCATCATGAGGTTTAGTTTATTTATGTTTTTCAAAGCTGGCATGCAAGGCATGAAAAAACTATACTATATAAACTGTATAGTCATTTTGCTATTTACCATGTATGGCCATGTCCTCTTATCGACTGGACTGTATCTGATTTTATATCCAAGTATTGCTGCTTTTACATGATGTTTCTGGCGGCCACGGCAGCCACGTTTGCTCGAAATGTAGCGTGCCGTGGAATTTTGGTAATATATTTCTTTGTTTACAAGATCTATTACGTCTTGTTAAGTTTTCTTACGCTGTTATTACGATACCCAATTAACAAGCCATGGTAGTGATAAGCGGATGTTTCACGGAGAAGCTAAGGTACTTTACATTTATCCACGATCTATCACAATTATTAGCACATTCTAATACAACCTATTAAAGCCAGATGTACGTAATTGACCTCACGGTAGAAATTTTTTATTTTTTGCATGTGAGTGTATTTTGATGTCCTACATACGAAAATGAAAAGAAATCGATACCGTTCCGAGCTTGTTTTCGAGATATCTGCCTTCAAAGTCGCCAAATTTGAGAGCGAAAATACATTGACGTCAACGTAAAATGCGATTTTCAAACCCCTTTTTTGTTGTTTTTCTCGATATATTTAAAAAAATCCACGGTAGGATTTTTTAAAAAACTGATATGTTATAGAGAAATTTCTGACCGACAGGTAGATAACGCGAAAGTCCATAGTTACCGGATTCGTTTTCCTGCTATAAGCGTGAGAAGGTAGGTAGCCGTTGCTAAATTCAGTTTGTTTTACGCGCGACGTCGGTTTTGCGCCAAAATCTCCGATGCTATATAGCATTAAATATTGCTAACGGTCGCGCAAATGATGTTTTCCCGAGGAAAACATGTCCATGATCTATATTTTGAGCAGAAATAAAATATAATATCATTTTGTTTACATTAGTTTACATTTCTGAAGTCCTCTGCATAATTGTATGAACATAGTTTCGTATTCTGAACGTAAACTGACGTTAGAAATGACGTTTCGAGCGAAAACTGACGTTACGAATGCGGAGTAAAAATGACGTTTCGACCCTTAGATACGCACGTTCCTTTGAGCGCCTTCAATTACGTACATCTGGCTTTAAGTTCTGATGCTGTCAGATGGGTTTTGACCTTTTTCCTTCTGCCAAGGTCTGCTACAGACGAAACGTAGACACCATGCAATTTAAAGCATTTTTGTGCCTTTTGTATAAGAATAAGTCCTTTGAATTAAATAATAACAACCATGCTCTTCAACAACCAACAAGAGTTGAATCATTAAGAATTTGGGGGATTTTATTTCTTCTTCAATGACACAGAGCAGCGTATGGTCTCATTTGTTTACAATAGTGACTGCTTCAATATGAAGGAACTTGTTCCCATGATATGCCATTTTATATTTTTAAACTTCATGCGCTGTGATAGCCCTAACATAACGTGACATACATAGTAGAACGGAGTCAACACCATCAAAGAACATAACGCACCATAACTTAACGCAACAAAACGGGTTGAGTATTCCGTAGGAAACTGGACGAGACGCGAGACGACCGTGATCAAACATTGCCAAACCTGGAAGATCCGTAGCTTGCCAGGCTAATCACAATCTTCCCGTTGCACTACAGACCACCTCCAAGTTTCGCTACTTACTGTTACGTACTGTCACAGTGTGTTACGTTCAGACCATTTTATCACGACCTATTACGTTTCTCATTTCCGCTGTGAT
The DNA here is from genome assembly GCA_964017185.1 of Rugalucina vietnamica. NCBI lineage: Eukaryota > Metazoa > Mollusca > Bivalvia > Lucinida > Lucinidae > Rugalucina > Rugalucina vietnamica. The sequence continues at coordinate 67,993,173 of OZ024872.1, forward strand.
TGCCGTGACATGTTTTTAAACTGTCAAAAAATTTGCCACCATGACGGCGCCTACAATACGTTTGCCTAATCCTGTTCCCCCTGCGTTGCCTCACGTTTATCCCGTTTTAATCATGGTGGTATGAAACATGGCTGCCATGACTGCCGGGAACATAGTGTAAACACTACATTATTAAAGATACTTGGCAAATTTGCATTAATGTGTGTGACATTATGTTATATCATATTTTACCCCAAATTCTTTATAAAAATGACAAAATGACATTATTTTATCTACATATCATAATCTGGTATATCTTTTGCATTAGATTTTACTAACAAAAACATCATAAATAAGCAGATAATGTTTTACCTTTAATCTTAACCATATTAAAACAGGGAAAAAAAGAATGCAATTTTCACATAACTTTGTAGTAAAGTACTGCATCAACCAGGTGTTGTTTGGTAAAGTTTATTCAGTTTGAAAAAATCATATTTAGTCCTAACTGAATTCTATTTTATTTTTATTCACATTTTGTAAGAAAATGATTGGAAAAAGAGATATGAGCCGCATCGTGAGAAAACCGGATTTTTGCCTATGCGAAAACAAAGGCACAGATCAGCTTCGCGGTAACCGCGAAGCTGATCAGCGCCTTTGTTTTCGCTACTCGGATAGTACAATTCCTCTTCTACTTAAATCCGAAATTTCAAGCTTCTAGCTCTTTTCAGTGCGTGTACAGGCCGGTTTGTGTCGGACCTGGTCGGAACCCAGATTTTTGGTTTTCCCACGAGGCGGCTCATATAATGAGAGTGAACTTACATTTTTTATGGAATTCAAGAAATACAATGGTTCTGTGACTGCAGTAGCACATGAATCAGTTACGCAAAAGCCCACAAGCCCATCGGGAAAACATGTCTGTGTCATATATACCCCCTTGAACCCCACGTTAATATAGCAAAACTGGGGTATGCAGGGGTATACCTATTTTTCTTATTTTTGCTCCAAAATATATATTGTGGGTACTCGTTTGTAACCGCCTTGGCGAGGCAGTTCTAACATGTACCAACAATCAATGTTTTGAGCAAAAATATTAAAAATATCTTTTCTTTTTCCAATGAGATTTTAAATTTTGACAACTGAAAAAAATTCTCTGTATATGGCATGGGCATGTTTTCGTTATGCCAGCGACCTTCATGTAGGAGGTGGTACATGTAATTAGGAGTTTAAAAGACTTTTGGAATGTTTTGCTGAGATAGATATATGTCAATACATAAATTTATAGACAGTTTATGATGAAACATTACTGGAAGCAGTATCCTATTACCAACCTGTAGAGGAGTTATCTGGACAGGGACAACAGTAATTAGCAGCATAGGTAAACATTAATTAGGCCATTATTATGCCATTACATAAAACATATTTCAGACAGATCATTATTGTTATATGAGCCACAACACGAGAAAAAACAGATTTTTGCCTATGCATAAAGAAAGATCGGTGTCACAGATAGTGCAATCCCTTTTCATCTTAAATAGACTTTCAGGCTGCTAACCTTCTTCTGTGACTGTACAGGCCGGTTTGTGTTGGACCTGGTTGGAAACCCAAGAAAGGATTTCTTGTAATGTACCTATCTCTATTCCTGGGCTAGGAGAAGAATGCTTGTTAGTAAGATGACAACTTCACTTAATGGTAATATATTTTGTTATTACAAGGCATCTATGCCAGTTCATAGACACATGAACCATGATACAAGAAAAATGGTCTTCAGGGTTTCCGACCAGATCCAACACAAAACGGCCTGTACAGTCTCAGAAAAGGGCTAGAAGCTTGAAATTTTGTATTTAAGAAGAAGAGGGAATGTACTATCCGAAAAGCGAAAAACAAGGTGCTGATCAGCTGTGCAGTTACTGCACAGCTGATCTGCACCTTTGTTTTCGCACAGGCAAAAATCTGGTTTTCTCATAGAAACATAACCTAAGTAGTGCTAATCAGCCTTCTTTCATTATTATGTCATAACAATAAGATGATTATTATTCTTACAAATGATCTGTTTCTTTGTTTTGCTTCAGTAATTTGTCTGACTACTAATGAACCTATGGATGTCAGAGTTTATCATTATAGGTTCCTATGAAACACAGTAAAATGCTGGGGACTGGGTAGTATCATATACTACATATTAAATTTGTACCAGGTCCTACTAATTTAACAATGGTAGATTGGACAGGAAAGCCAGGTTTTTGACATTATTTATTCTGACAGCGGTCCAGAGACTAAGAGGACAACGAAGGATAAAATGATGATGATGATGATGATGATGATGATGATGATGATGATGATGATAGTACTAACATATCAAGCATAATCAAAAAAATGACCGAAGCCCATGTTTTTCATTACTTAGAACCTTCTAGTCCTCCTTTATTGTACAACATGGTATAACAGGGACTTGGTCTGAAGCCCAGAAAACTTCTCTCAGCAGGCTCCGGTTGCACAGGCCACTCAATTTTCCAACAAGACATGTTTACCTTAATATCTCTGACGGGTCCCTTGTGCCCATGAAGAACTCTCACACTCGTCATGGTTACCAGATCCCATTCTCGGATAGTACCATCACTGAAAAACACACAGATACATGTAGTTGTGAAATTACGTTTTTGTGAATTTACACCCTGGGCTTCAAATAAAGTGCCTCCCGAAACCCCGAAATTGAACCCCGAAATTCTTAATTCTGAAAAAGCTCTAGCCATCCATTGTGTGTATATCAGCAGCAACTAGAGCAGTATTCACCATAGTAGATAAATGAGCCACCTGGTGGGAAAACCAACAATGTGGTTTCCGAACAGGTCCCACACAAACCGGCCTGTACAAGCACAGAAAAGAGCTAGAAGCTTGAAATTTCGGATTTAAGTAGAAGAGGAATTATACTATCCGAGTGGCGAAAACAAAGGCGCTGATCAGCTTCGCGGTTACCGCGAAGCTGATCTGCGTCTTTGTTTTCGCCTATGCAGATTGTTGGTTTTCCCATGAGGCAGCTCAAATGTTTGTTAACCCAATCATGTTTGACACTGAGAATATACTGGTTGATCATCTGTAACTTCAATCAAGCAGTCTAAAAATGAATCCTAAGTGGCTATATTTCACATCTATTATGATGTTATCTTTAGTTGAGCTGCTTCTTGGAAGCACCAGATTTCTAGCTATAGGAACAACACAGGCATAGAATAGACTTTGAATATATTCCATTTAAAAATGTTTTTATTATTTGCTGTTTGAACAATATGATACATGTCGTTACTGTATCTAAAAGTTTCAGACTGTAACATGCTTTGGTCACAGAGCAAGCTGCTTTTGTGTCAGACATAGTCGGGAACCCCAAAGTTTGTTTTCTTAGCGCAGCCAAAATGATGGGAGTGCAAGAGATAATGTCAAAGGTAGGTACAACAAGCTAGAAGACAAACTGCCATTCCAAGAATTTGTGTCATCCTTGAGACCAAACCAAGACATTGAGCCGCACAGCGAGAAAACCGGTCTTCAGGGTTTCGGACCATGTCCAACACAAACCGGCCTGTACAGTCATGGAAGCAGGCTAGAAGCTTGAAATTTTGGACTTAGATAGAGGAGGAAATGCACTATCCATGTAGCGAAAACAAAGGCGCTGATCAGCTGTGCAGTTACTGCACAGCTGATCTGCGCCTTTGTTTTCGCTTAGGCAATAAACCAGTTTTCTCATGACACAGCTTATACCAGACAGAATGATCAGGTTCCCTTGATGTCCATTACAGGTATGTCAGATCGGCTGATCACAAATACAATTATAAAAACAACTTAAAAACAATATTTTGTAAACCCAATATCGGTAAAACAATATAGAATAATTGTTCAGCACATTTTACTTCTCATACTCAATTTTGAAAATCATAACATTTGAAGTAATATAAAAACATGTATATTAGAATTGTTGGTCATAAATCTTTGAACAGTGGAAAGCAATTTTTTTCTCTGGCTTTAAACAGGAAAATTATAGACATATATACAAATATTTGCTGACTTCTGACTTTCACAACTTGCCGTTTTGTAGGCACTTTCCCTGATCCAGAGGTTAAATACCTGTCTACCAGCTTGTAACAAACAGGTGTTCATGTTCAAAGTGTCTGTCAAGACATACCAAGCCACTTTGTGAAAAATCATGTTAATTTCATATGCAAACAATAAAGCTGCAAACCAGCCTGCAAAGCTGTGCAGGCTGGTTTGCACCTTTACCATTTGCCACCAGGCTAGAGTAATTTCTCAACTAAATTCATGTGAAATCCCATGACCCCAGCTGTATCCAATATCTTAAGAGAACATTTTGAATGTATCCTTGTCATAAGGCACCAAAAACAAGTTTGTCAGCAATGGGACCCAATACCAGGAATACCTGACATCTACTAATTGCAGTTTTAATTAAACCTAATATTCCTAATCAGACCAGGATCTCACAACAACTGATGAAGGCATTCTAATAATGCCTACCTGTTGATCTTATGGAAAGGTTTTGGCATTAGAATCATTGACAGATCTGAGCTTATTTTCACAGATCATACCAAGAAAATACAATAGGTTGTATCTGGAATGAAGTATTGAACCAGTTTATAAGGGCAGAATTCAGAATGCATGAAGGACATAAAACACTTTTAACATTTGGCAAGAGGATCCGTGGGATTTGTGTAAATGTTAGCAACCTGTGAGGCTCATTTGTTTCCAGTATTTCCAGTTTCCACTCATTTTAATATCAGGCAAGCTTGAGTGCATTGTTAGGTCGCTATTAAGCCAGGATGAACCTAAGTCACCCGTAAGGTGGACAGCTTTTCCAACATTGTCTGCATGTTATGAGCTTGAAGTGAAAAACAGCTCAATTCAAAATACATGTACTAGTGCTAGTCACATCACATACATGTACATGTATTTTTTTTTTGTTTATTTATTCTTATTTTTTTAGCATTTTTTTTTTTTTTTTCAAATACACAAAAAGTTCTGACAACTCACCCTGAAGCAGTATAAAATCGTCCATCCAGGAAGACAAGCTTGTGTACAGCTTCTGTATGAGCCTGTATAGCTGCCTCACAGACACCAGTAGTCTTGTTCCAGAACTGGACACGGCCCAGGGGGTCTCCGCTGATGATCAGGCTACCCTTCATCTGAAAGACATCATTCATACAATTTTAAAGTAATTCTATTTGGTTTAGTCCGTTTATAGCTTTACGTCCCAGAAGTTTTTATCATGCCATGACTCAGAACTACTGCTTTTATGATGGACAATAACCTGTACTATCGGGAGCAAAATGTCACTTTCTACAGAATACACATGAAAACATGTCCGTGTAATATATACCCCCTTGAACCCCACTTTTATATAGCAAAACTGGGGTATGCAGGGGTATACCTATTTTTTCTTATTTTTGCTCCAAAACATAGATGGTGGGTACTCGTTAGAACCGCCTCGGCGAGGCGGTTCTAACGTGTACCCACAATCTATGTTTTGAGCAAAAATAAGAAAAATTTCAAATTTTTTCTGCTGAAAATTTTCATTTTTTTACAACTTTAACCAGAGGACCAATGGTCCTGTAAACGCTCACCTGAGATCTGCTGCATATACTGGTCAATAAACATGTATGAATATTATGGTATTTAATTCCAGTGCAGGGGCAGATGAAGCCCTTGGGCCATTTTCTTTTTTCTGAATCTTCAATATTCTGTCCATTTGCCAATTTCCTGCTGGCTTTTCCCTTCAAATGACATTTTAACAGTTTTCCCAATTCAAATGCATAGGCAACCCATGTTGACCTTGCCATAAACTTGGTCAAGGTCATCACAGGGTCATGATTTATATATACATTAAAGTACTTTAGCCATCGATGCTTCACGCCAAGTTTCCTTGAAATCAATCTATTGGTTTCAGAGAAGAAGATTTCTGATGGGTTTTTACCATATATGGGCATGGCGGCCATCTTTGTCATGTGACCTAGATTATTTATATACACACTGATTCTCCCATTCTATAGATGCTTCAAATTAAATTTGGCTTCGATTGGCCAAGCGGTTTCAGAGGAGAAGACGTTTGAATATTATGGAAATATACATGTATATTGCCGCGGGGTGGGGGCACAAGAGCCTCTGGGGTCCAATTATTTTCAGAATCATTAATATTCAGTCCTACTTCCCATTTCCTGCAAGACTTTCACTTTAAATTACATTTTAAAAGTTTTCCCCATTCAAATGCAAAGGCGACCTATGTTGACCTTGCCGTAAAATAGGTCAAGGTCACTGCAAGGTCATGATTTAATATACATTATAGTACTTGAGTCATCGATGCTTCATGCCAAGTTTGGTTGAAATCGGTCCAGTGGTTCCGGAGAAGAAGATTTTTGAAGGGTTTTTACCATATATGGGCATGGCGGCCATCTTGGTCATGTGACCTGGATTATTTATATACACATTGGTTCCCCCTTCCCATAGATGCTTCATGTAAAATTTGGCTTTGATTGGCCAAGCGGTTTCAGAGAAGAAGATGTTTGAATATTATGATAATATACATGTATATTGCCCCAGGGTGGGGGCGGATGAGCCCCTGGTGCCCAATTTTTTTCAGAATCATTAATATTCAGTCCTACTGCTCATTTTCTGCAAGATTTTTCCTTTAAATGACAATTTAACAATTTTTCCCATTCAATTGCAAAGGCGACCTATGTTGACCTTGCCGTAAAATAAGTCAAGGTCACCGCAAGGTCATGATTTGTATATACATTGTAGTACTTGAGTCATCAATGCTTCATGCCAAGTTTGGTGGAAATCGGTCCAGTGGTTCCGGAGAAGAAGATTTTTGAAGGGTTTTTACCATATATGGGCATGGCGGCCATCTTGGTCATGTGACCTGGATTATTTATATACACATTGGTTCCCCCTTCCCATAGATGCTTCATGTAAAATTTGGCTTTGATTGGCCAAGCTGTTTCAGAGAAGAAGATCTTTGAAAATGGTGGACGACGGACGGACGACGGACGGACGGACGACGGACGGACGGACGACGGATACTATAAGCTGGGTATACTATAAGCTCACCTTGTGAGCCTGACGGCTCAGGTGAGCTAAAAATCACTGTATATTGCATGGGCAAGTTTTCGTAATGAAACTAGTGCCAGTGGAGTTCAATATCAGGACCTCTCGATCTAGAGTATGACACTCATAAACTAGGTCGCCATGCTCCCAATTTCCATCGTAGCTTGACAGTATCAGCATTCACAATGCCTTGAACTTTCTTGTTTTGTTTTATCTACTACAGACAAAAATGAATGATTGTGATTTCTGAATATATACAAGAGATTAGGACAATGAGTTTGTTCAGAAAAGAATGCCAAATCATGTCCAATCACCTTTAAAATCACATCTCTCTCAGTTTTCTATAGTAATTAGCCAGACTTGTCAACCATCTTACCGCACACATTCAAAATACCAAGCTTAAACGCTACTATGCAAGGGTTTGAAGAATTTTTGGAAGCTTTAGGTATCACCAGGAGGCTGCTTTAGCATAGCCATACAAATCAGTAAAGGCTTATCAAGAAAAAAAAAATCATTTAAGAGTCATTTAGGTTCATTTTGCCCAATGCAAAATTCTTAACCTGTTGATCATACTCAAGGTTCAAGAAAAATAACAAGATCTGATCTGAAAGAAACTAAAACTACATGTATCACTAAATGAGCCGCGACGCGAGAAAACCGGTCTTCGGGGTTTCCGACCAGGTCCGACACAAACCGGGCTGTACAGTCTCAGAAGCAGGCTAGAAGCTTGAAATTTCGGATATAAGAAGAAGAGGAAATATACTATCCGAGTAGCGAAAACAAAGGCGCTGATCAGCTTCGCGGTTACCGCGAAGCTGATCTGCGCCTTTGTTTTCGCATAGGCAAAAATCCGGTTTTCTCACGATGCGGCTCAAATAATGATAAAACTTAAAAATCAACAGTATACTTTCTTGCTTTTAGCTATCTATACTCACTTCAAAATACAGTTTTTTATTCCTACAAAATTTAAATTATTAGGTTCATTTATGGCAAAGTCATTTATAAAGAATGTTGCTTTAACCAGATACAACAGAATACAAGCAAACAATTCGTCAGCTGAGGGCTATAGTGTTCTATCTCCATTTTTCAAAATCTGAGAAAATTGAGTTCAATTAAAGGTTTGAGACCTTTAAATAAGGTCAAAATGTTCATAATTTAGAGTAAACGTGCAGTGTGAACATGTATTTATGTTTAAATGAGCTTAATTTAAAAAATTAGCAGTTAAAATGAGGTAATTTTGGAAAAATTAGGATTTTTTTAGTTGGACATAGAACATTTTGCATAAAAATGCCCTTTTTTCATGACCTGGAGATAGAACACTTTGGTGACCCAGATTCCATAGCAAGTAATGCATCATTTTCTCATGTTTATATGTGCAAAAAAAATATACAATCAGTATCCCAATTAAGTCTTAAAGGCTGAATACTAATTATAAATCTATTTATCTCAAAAGTACCTTAAATGTCTTCATTATAGGTATCCTAGATATCATATAGTCAGTCCAATACCAATTGGAAGCATTTGACCATGTGACCCAAAACGTCACGTGACTGAATTACTCCAAATGCAGCCATCTCATTGGTCGAAATGGAGATAGAACAGTATAGCACTGCAGTTTTGGGCCATTTCAGGGCCGTCGTCGGCTTTTGAAAAGTGGTCCGGCCATGAAAGGTCAAGACGGCGTTCACGAGTGGCGAAGGCACGAGTAGGGAAAGAGCACGAGAGGGGGCGTTCCCACCTCTCGTAAGGGGGGTTCGGGGGTTCTCCCCCGAGAAAATTTTATATTTCCGGACGTCTGTAGAAACGATTTTAATGCACTTTGAGACAATTTTTGAAACATGATGAAGCCACGGTAATGGTCGAAAACTATGAGGCCTGAAATCTCATACTCACAGGATTCGCCTTTCCGAAGGAACGCTGAGGGAATTAGAAAGATGTCGGTTGATTAGGAACTGGTGGTATATGTTCCATGATATAATAATAACATGCACGTTTTAACAAATTTTGGAATATGAAGAAAAATAATGTTTGCGAAAATTTTATACGTAAAAGATTTTCGGCATGGTTGATTTAATGCAATAATACACAGTGATTGGGTTATTGTGAAATTATGTCTAATAAGTAGAAATTTCAACTGTGGAATACAGCTTAACGCTTAACAAGAAAAATATAATATGAAGTTCATATTATATATGGCGTTGCTACATGCAAAATGAATTATCTCCATCATATTACTAGAAAGTTTTTAGAAACGAAGGCAGATTTGACATAGTTTATAACCCAGAAAGTAGTGGCTTCTCACTATGACAAAATAATTTGACTGGAAAGTTAAATAAGCCATCATTTAACTAAAGTAAACCAAACAAAACTGGAAAAGCAGTCACTATTTGATCCAACGATGACTTTAACCCATTTTGTGGCGATGTCAAATTTTGTTTCTTAGGCATTTCTAAGATATTACTGTGGGAAACGTTGTAACAAATTGGAATAAGACTTCGATTGAATGTTGGTTAATATACACCATGAGGTTTAGAGGAGACTTTCATTTATCATGTACAAATAAAACTGACAAAGCCGACTGACGCCATGACATGCCAATCCTTTTAGCTTTTGAGCTGGCATATGTGTTGGACTGATTTCCCTCCTGGTGCACCCCCTACTGAAGTATTGTCAATTTGGCGAGTCACTGGTAAACCATTCAGATTCAGATGCAAACTTCTGTGGTGCTTCTTTTTGTTTTATGTCTTGGTGTTTAATACTTTTGTGCTGTTGGCGCTTTATGTATGTTTTTCATATTTTTAGTTAACTGATTGGCCGCCTATTGGGAAAATAGCTGCTCATTCGGCTTACGAAATGTTTTCATGGTATAATTAGCTGATTGTTAGCTTGGTTTTTTCCCACTTCGGGTTTTTGGAGTGGGATTCTTTTTCTGATTGTGCCTTTTCCTGATCTTTGCCTACTTGTACCTTTTTTAAAATACTGTATGTGTTCTGTGAAGAACGTTATAATATGTAATCAGATTTTTAGAGTTCAATATCACAGACATTGCCGGTTTTAATAAGAAAATGACACAGTATCCATTTATCATTTACTTAAACTGAGCATTTCAGCATTTCACTATTTTCTTTTGTACTGGACATTAATGAGTAGACCAAGAATAGCCGCGTTGTCTGAAGCATTCTCAATTTCTCATCATACACTCTTACTGTTTCAGTTATGTTTGCAGTCCATCTCAATTCATATTTTTTCACCATTTACTAAAACTGTCATGGTTTTTGGTATACTTGTCATTTTCAAGCCAATGAGCTCAACAAATTTTGAAAATTATCATCAAATTCCATGAATGACAAAGTAATTTCTTTCAGTCATCTTTTCCAAGGAATATCTCTGCATTTAGCACTGCCTGTGTTGATGAGCTGGTGGTTGAAGGAACTGGCCTAATTGGAGACTGGCAGGTTCTCTGAAACGAAAGGGTCAATTGTCTAGTAAATGATAACCTGAGGTCTGGTATATACATGTATAACAATATTAAAACATGTATGAATACTATAAATGGTCAAATGCATGTATATAAATCCAAGGTGCTGACAGATAAATTCTTGGGATCCTTTTTTGTTGTTGTTGTTGTTGGTCAGACTCATGCAGCATATTCTGTCAATTTGCTAATTTTGTGCAAGATTTTCCCTCTCAAAGACATTTTCTTCAGTTTTCCCAAACCAAATGCCCAGGGAACCTAGAGTTCCCTATTGCCTCAAGTACTAGGTCAATGACAGTGAAAGTCGTAATTTATAAGCATAGATTGTTTCCGCCTGCAACATCCCAAGGTCTGTTGAAACAGGTGCACTAGCTCTGGAGTAGAAGATTTTAGATACTTCTGTGGTGGTTCTTTTTGTTTTATGTAAAATTTTTGGTGCTGTTGGCGCCTTATGTATGTTATTTTTAGCTCGACTGCACGAAGTGCATAGAGCTATTGCAGTCACCCCGGTCGTCCACGTTCCCGTTCCCGTGCGCGTGTGCGTGCGCGTTCCCGTGCGCGTCACACTTGCGTTAAAGTTTTCTAGAAGTCCATATCTTGACAACCACTCATCAGAAAGCATTCATACTTGGACCATAGATACCCTGTAGGGTTAGCTTTCATTCCATGGCATCGGGCCCCTGGGTCCAGGCCAGGGGGTGGGGCTGGAGGTTAAAATCTAGAACACCTTCAAAAATGGCAATTCTTGTGTTAAAGTTTTCTAGAAGCCCATATTTTGACAACCACTCATTAGAAAGAATTGATACTTGGGCCATTGACACCCTGTAGGGTCGGCTTTCATTCCATGGCATCAGATCCCTGGGTCCATGCCAGGGGGTGGGGCTAGAGGTTAAAATCTAGAACACCATTAATAATAATGGCTTTTCTGTGATATAATATTCTAGAAGTCTATATCTTGAAAATCTTTTATCAGAGGGCTTTCATACTCGGACCATAGGTACCCTGTAGGGTTGAGTTTCATTTCATGGCATCGGATTTCTGGGTCCATGCCTGCGGGGTGGGGCTGGAGGTTAAAAACTAGAACACTGTAAAAAATAGATGTACTGCTGTGTAACTTTTACAATGAGTCCATATCTTGACTTGTAACAACTTATCATAAATCATTCATACTTCATACACTTTAGGTTCCATGACATCGGACCTCAGGGTCGGAGTCAGGGGGGGCGGGGCTAGAGGTCAAAATCTAGAACTCTCCAAAATTTTTCTTTTCTTTTTATTTCTTAATAGAAACAACTTAGGAAGATGGTTGGTCATTCATCTTTTGACATTGTGACACTGACTTGTGTGTTATGAGGGTAAGGGTCGGTTGACCTACTTTCCATGGTTCAGTGATTTTGCCTTATATCTTGATACTCAGTTAGTATATTTTCTTACTTCTTTCAGATTATGAGTGAGTACGACCAGGCCTTTGACCCCAATATACTTACAGGTCACTGTGACCTAATTTCACGGTTCAGTGATTTTGCCTTATATCTTTACACTCAACTAGTATATTTTCATACTTTTTTCAGATTATGAGTGAGTATGACCAGACCTTTGACCCCAATTTACTCATAGGTCACTGTGACCTAATTTCACGGTTCAGTGATTTTGCCTTATATCTCGGTACTCAAATGGTTTATGAACAAACTTCTTTCAAAGTATGTTTGCGTATGACAAGACCTTTGACCCTGAAGTAGTCCTAGGTCACTGTGACCTAATTTCACGGTTCAGTGATTTTGCCTTATATCTTGACACTCAATTAGTATATTTTCATACATTTTTAGATTGTGAGTGAGTATGACCAGACATTTGACCCCAATATACTTATAGGTCACTGTGACCTAATTTCACGGTTCAGTGACTTTGCCTTATATCTCAGCACTCAAGTGGTTTATTAACAAACTTCTTTCACACTATGACAAGACCTTTGACCCTAAAGTAGTCCTAGGTCAATATGACCTAATTTCATGGTTCAGTGATTTTCCTTTATATCTCGGCACTAAATTGGTATATGGACATACTTCTTTCACGATATGTATGAGTATGACAAGACCTTTGACCGTAAAGTATTCCTGGGTCACTGTGACCTAATTTCATGGTTCAGTGATTTTGCCTTATATCTCGACACTCAGTTGGTATTTTTTCATACTTCTTTCTGATTATGAATGAGTATGACCAGACCTTTAACCCAAACATACTTATAGGTCACTATGACCTAATTTCATGGTTCAGTGATTTTGCTTTATATCTCAACACTGAATGGGTATATGATCATATTTCTTTCACATTATGAGTAAGTATCACTAGACCTTTTACCCTGAAATACTTATAGGTCAGTGTTACCTTATTTCACGGTTCAGTGATTTTGCCTTGTGTCTTGGCACTCAGTTGGTATATGAACACACTTCTTTCACAATATGAGTGAGACCTCTAAATCTTAGGTAGTTATAGTTAACTTTCATGGTTCAGTGATTTTGCCTAATTGCATCAAGGCAAAAAGATGTATGAGCATAATGCTTTGGGTTACTGGTCGGGTTTGGCCTTATGTTTGACAAAGGTCAGAAGCAGTCGAGCACGCTGTCCTGCGACAGCTCTTATTAGTTAAGGTAACGGAGTGGCCACCTATTGGGAAAATAGCTGCTCATTTGGCTTACAATACTTTACCGGTCCCCCATGGTAAACAGCTAAGGTCCATTCTATCCTATAAACCCTCCAGTTCACAGGTTAGCTTCCCATAGGCAGGTTACCAGTGTTTAATGCAAATTTCTTTCACAACAGACAAATGTTACATTTGTATGAGCAGAAGAGGAAGAATATTTTCATGAGCAAATCTACATACCAATAAAAGATTTGCTGATTTAGGGCTGTTCTTGGGTTCACCTCAGTTCTAATCAAACATATTACCATGAAGTTGCAACATTATAATTGCAGGAAGCAGAAAAAATGTTCTCCAGCCTGAAATTAAAAAGTTACTAATTTTGAGTGTCTATCCATTGGACTTTCTAACTTTTGACCCAGGCTCAAAATTATCTGTACATGACATTTACAGCATTTGTATTGACACTCTTCTAATCAAATTAGGAATCAATATGATTTTAAACAGGTTTTTACAAATTTTCAGTTGAGATTAAAAGCTGAGTTATTATATGATATTAGTTTTGGCCTGACATCGCAGCTACATCCTGTCTGATATACCAGCAACACCCCTTGTGAAAAATATTTAAAGGTGCTTTAGAGGCACTTTTAGCCTTCACTGATTATTTGATAACCATTTTCAGATACATTGGCAGTTTGGTGAATTATATACTTGAAGCCAGTAAAAACGCAACTTTCAGCATATAACCTATCCAACGATTCTTGGATATTTCCAATGTTATTATATAAAATCATGAAATTGTCGTCCGGATATGAAGGCCATATTCGTCTTGTGCTAAATTAGCAAGTGAAGTAAAGCGATCTGCGTTTGTCGATTAAGGGACACAACTCAAACATGGACAAAACAAACGCAAATGCACCTTATCAATCCAGCTATACGTTAACCTTTATGACTAGCTCTTTTGTGTTCAAACTTTCGGTCAATGCCAATATTGCTCTAAAGTCTATGTAAACCAATCCGTAGATTGTTTTTTTTTTTCAAGTTTTGATCTTATAAAAGGCCATCAAAAACAGAACATGAAAATCGGAAGTGAATTCAAGAATGCCATTTTTGAAAATTAAAATTGTCATAAAATGGACCCATATGCTAGAACGTAACATCTCCTGTGTCCAAACTATGGAATGATTCTGTTTTATTGAAGTTTCGGTAGATTCTCAAAATCTGTGGTATTTTTTCGAAAATTTGAACATTTGGAAATTAATCTTGGTCGTTTCATCAGGTGGAATTGTCGGTATTACACCGTTTTTTTGTTGCTGGTATTCGGCTGCATACTTCCGCATTGAAATTGGGTTGCTATGCAAGGTTGAATGGGTTTAAAATCAAATTTTAATGATTTTGTCATTTTTCACCCAAAAATCAACCAGAAGTGCTAGATTGAGTTCAGTTTTCGCTGAACGATTCTCGGGCGAAGGGCAAGCTGACTTCGCTATAAACAAAGCGCACAAGGTGTCCCTGAAAGGTAGAAATAACCTGTATATCAGTTGCGTTTTTAATGGTTTTAAGTATATTTGTCAGTAACTATTTCTGAAGAAGGTGAAATACAAAAGGTGGTTTCCAAACATTTTATATTACTATACTGATTGTTCAAAGGCCATACTTCTGTTGTGGTTCTAATTGTTTATGGTTATTGGTTCACATTATGTGCTGTTTGCTCTTTATGCAACAGTTTTCATATTTTTAGTTAAGTTCAATTTGCTGAGTGACCACCTTGGAAGCAGCTGCTCATTCGCTTACCATATGCTTTCTTGGTACAAGTACCTGATTGTCAATTTAGTTTTTTCCCATTTGGGTGGGAATTTCTTTCCAGTTGTGCCATTTCATGACCATTGCCCACTTTTGCCTCTTTATAAAAAGAATCTGATATAGAACTATAAACTTGTTGCTCTATATTTCACCAATAAATAAACTTCATGACCATCTTCACTTTCCAACATGCTCTTACCCATTTACTACATCTGTGCCACCCATCATACAAATTCCTTCATGTGTTCATGTCAGATAGTAAACTGTCTACAGACTCTGTATGACTGATTGACCTGAAAAAAAAGAGAACTAGAAATGCGTGTTTGTAAAACACCATGCCCCCAACTGTATGCTTGTCCCTAAACTGGCACTTTGTATGATTCATTTATTTCATATGAATGAAGCGAAATTTGATTTCCTGAAGAAGTTGTTCGGACCAGAAACAGAATGTAAGCTTTTTGCAGACAATTTAGAAATGGAGTAAAAAATCAAAAAAGGAGTAATTTTGTCGAAATTTGGCTGAAGTCCTTAAAAGTTTACCAGGTGAGCTTCTCAGCATCAACCAGTATACCAAATATGAAGACTCTAGCTCAAGTACTTTTTTTAGATATCTTGCACACAAGATTTTCAAATTTTGTTTTCAAAGGGACATAACTCCAAAAAGGGGCATAACTTAGACATGAAAAATATGGGTCAAATATTTTTTCATGAGGAATTTGTATATGAAATTTCATAACCCATCATTCACCATTCAAAAGTTTCAAGTTGACCGAAAAGTGGAAAAAAAAAATCAATGAAATTTTCAAAATTGCATAATTTTGTCAAAATTTGACAGAAAGTGCTAAAAAATTATTCACGTCATCTACTCCTCAGCCCCAATCAGTGTACTAAACATGATGGCTCTAGCTTTAATACCTTTTGACATTTCTTGCACACATGATTTTCAAATTTTGTTTTCAAAGGGACATAACTCCTAAAAGGGGCATGACTTAGACATGAAAAAATATGGGTTGAATATTTTTCATGAGGAATATACATTTGTAATTTCAAAATCTTAATATTCACCATTAAAAAGTTCCAAATTTCACTGAAAAGTGGAATAAATCAATGACATTTTCAAAATTGCATAATTTTGTCAATATTTTAAAGAAAGTTCTCAAAAGCTAATCAGGTCATCTACTCCTTGGCCCCAACCAGTGTACCAAATTTGATGGCTTTGTAGAACTCCGTTCCTTAATGCTTCATGCCAAGTTTCAAAATCATAGGCCTTCTGGTTCTGAAGAAGAAGATTTTTAAACGTTTTTGCTATTTATAGCCATGGTGGCCATCTTGGTCATGTGACCTTGACCATTCATACAAACTTTCATTCCCTCTTCCTAAGGATGCTCCACAAAAAGTTTGGCTTTGATTAGTGGTTTCAGCCTCGGGGAAAAGCCGGGACTCTACTTTTGGTCCAGCAAATGCCCGCTAAAATCCCCACCCCATGCCAGGACTTCTCATTGGCAAAACCACCACTGTTTTCCCTCCGTAGCCTGCTATCTTTCCTTTTTCTCAGCCCTTTTTGACTATATAAAGCAAACCCTGCAAATATCTTCCCCGCACTGCCATGGCAAAATTTTGGTCTAAGCCCCGCTCATTTTTACAGCTATCTGTGTCTTACCAGTGCCAAAAACATCTAGTATCACCGTTTTTATAGGGTGAACCAACATCATAAGGCCTAAAAAAAATAGCTGTGTTTCCGCTAACAGTCTGAAAAAAAAATTAGGGTAGGTAGGTAGGAAAATCTTTTTATTTTCATTTTAATTTTTACGCAAAAAAATCCAGGGTAGGTAGGTAAATGTAATTTTTTTTTCGCAGTTTTTATTGAAAAAGGTCAAAATGGTCAATGGCGCGCAAAGGTATGAGGTCTACGTTCTTCAGCCATGTGAACCCATCAATGTCAAAGACTGGCAACATATTTTATAATAAGATTCAGTCTCCTTGCCTCAAATGCGGTTGATAAACTTTCAGTCTCATCTTGTTCATAGACCACTATCTGAGAGCAGGGTGGCCTAGTGGTAGAGCTTGCTGAACTGTAAAGTACTGTGTTGGAATCCCACCAGCACTGGGTCTTGTCCTCCAGAAAGAAACCTTCTCTCAGATACCCTTATGAAAAAGATTTTCTGCAGTAAAGCTACCATAACCTTACTGCAAGGTTGCAGCGAAGGAAAAGTTTGCCGCAAAATGATTTACGACTTCGCCGGACTTCGCCACTAGCGGTAATGTTCTTGCGAAGTGCTTTACCGCTAGCGGTGAATTCGCCAAAGCTTCACTTTTATGTATCGTATTACAAATGATTGGCTACATGGTTGCCACAAACTTAGCATTTTCAAGTGACATCGCCATAACATTACCAAAAACTTGCAAGTTTTAAATTGCACTTTTGTTTATATATCCTGTCCCAAGAACATGCAGGTAAAAACAACATACACTAATGATGTGATTTTAAATGATTCAGTTTTTTATCCTTTGACATCATGTGACCAGACTAAGACTAGCAAAGGATTTTAGTGCTAAGAACTTATTTCAAACTTGTATACATACATGCCAATATTTGCTTGGAAAATATATCTTTTTGGCAAAGTTATGGCGAACTTCGCCAAAGCATCACCACATCATAATTGCAATAATGTGCAAATGTTGCATGAAGAGACAGATGGTCTTGTAACCATGGTTGCAATATGTTATTAATTAAGATATCATAAAAGTGGTTACTTAATTACTTTTTGGAACAAAACTGTAGACACTTATAGGATGTTAGTGATGGAATGAACAGTCAAATTATAGGGTGTTCTCATGTTTTTCTTTTGTATTTGTGTACTTATTTGTTTGGGATTGTTCTGTATTTCATAAGTCTTGGATATACATAAAGAATACAGTCCATGAGAAGAGTTTCACGCATTTAAAATGGTATGTTAGCATTTATTTTATTGAAAGAGAAAAATAGATTATGGTATTCCACATCTAAACATGATTCTATAGGCTATGCTCAGATTTTATGTGCACAAAACATTTCAACTTTATTTGGAAAGCGTATAAAAAGACATTTGCGCTGTTAAATAAATGTAAATGTCTTATTAATGTAGTAAGAAAAAATATGTACAGTTATCTGCCGATAATCCAAAGCATTACATGCTACATGTCTTGGATTTCTACATGCCATCAACTTAAGCTTAGTCATTGAAATAAAGTAACCTGTTCACTTTTATTAATAAATTGTGAAATGGGTTCTGTGGTTAGACAGTTACCAAATTTGTCACTCTATGAGCTATATGTATATTCTATAAATCAAAAAAATGTCTTTTTTGGCATGTAGATATGGGAGCAATATGAGCAGTCATGAGAAAATTTGTCTGTGATTTCTGACCAGGTCTATATTTGTCAATGGAATTTCTCTACAGTGACAAAGACATCTATAGAGGCGATTGTATAAACAAATGTGCTGATCAGCTGTGCAGTTACTGCGCAGCCGATCTGCTCTGTTGGTTGTAACTAAGGTAGGTTTTCTGTGACACAGCTAACCTTATGAATATTCATTATTCAAATCATTTAGCTGGATGTAGCCAGTCCCTAAATAAGGTGTGATATTGCTGCGGCAAGGTTCACCGCAGCATTGCCGGTAACCCTATGAATATTCATTGACCATGAAAAACTTCTGGTGAAGTTGCTGCAGAGTTGCATCTTTCCATATTTGGAATCTAGTGCATCACCAGAACATCGCCACAAAAATTTTGCGAATTAATTAGACTGCGGCAACCTTACAGCAATCTTCATTTGCATGGTAAAATCTTTGCGGTAGCCTTGCAGCAGTGTTTGCGGCTAGCCTGCCGCTTCATTATGGTAGCTTTGCAGTTATGTTTGCAGGAGGCCTGTTTTTTTCATAAGGGTATGCATCCCAACAATGGCAACATGACCTAAATAAAGTTGACTGCAATGCAAAACCCCAATACAAACAATTTAGGGGATGGTATAATCTGACATATTTCACACAACAATACTCTTATTGCATGCAACTTAGCAGGAAAGGCCAGTATTGACAAAATAATAAGAAATAAACAGCTTTATTTTCAAAACGAAATCTGAAGAACACAAACCATCAACATGTACGATAAAAAGACTACTCCCGAATTCAAAACTATAACTGTAACTGCATATCTGTTCCGGGTCACCTCAGCCCATTGTACAACTGCAACTGAACCAACGAAAATGCCAAATGCAGGGACTCCCTTTATAAGGGATTACTGAATCTGAATACATGTAGTTTACTGGTGACACGCCAAATGACATCATTTCACCAGGGATTTGGATGGGGGAGTATTTAGTCCCTAGAACGCACAACTGAAGAATTCTCTGAAAGCAACACCTGTTTATTCTGATTGTATTATCCTCCAACCGCTAGGAGGTCTCTGCTATCCCCGAGTTACGGTATGATTACCATCACAAGTCTCCGATGATAGAACTAAATTACCCGCCACTTACTATCATCTTAACATATTTACAGTATGCCATACTCTATCATTGAAGTCATTTTATTTTGCGGGGGAGGTAGGAGTAGGTGGAGAGAAGCCAGTGTTCGCCTTATAAATGCTGAGCGCATTTTAGCAAGATAGCCACTGGTACCATTTTTTAACGTCTTTGGAATGATGCGGCCTTGGATCGAACCCACAGCCTCCCGCTTCTGCAGCGGACCCTGTAACCATTACGATATCGAGACCGGTATATCATATTGCAGAAAGACAGGTTAGACCCAGATGAGAAAAGTTTGTTTAATTAAGAACACTTTGAAGTGTTGTGATATGCCTTCGGTATATTCACTTTTAGAACAAGACATTTCTAATTCACAGTGGAATAAACTCCTGAATGGCTCAGTTAACTCGTATGCCAGTTGAAGACGCATGAAGTCAGTGTGAGTGTGTGTGGGTACAGATTTTGTCCGTAAGTCATGTCTGAAGACTATTCACAGCACAGTCTTCAGCCTCGTCACAGTATGTCCTTGTGAGCAGTTTGTTCTGGAAAATTGTAATGGGGCCTCAATTTATAGTCTCAATACGAAGGACTTGAGAAACCCGGGATCGTATCTACAATCTCTGGTTTACAAGGCAAATGGCTTAACCAAAGCGCCACGGTGGCTTCTAAATGACACCAAATTCTACGTCATTTCGACGGAGTCTCGCTAAATAATCGGGGGGAACTCTTCGATACAACAGAATAGACGCTGAAACTATCAGAGACATATCAGAAAAACCAACAAAACCCACGACACGAAATGCTTGGGTCGGGCTACAGAAAATGCTGGGTCTGATGTCGTAATTTTTATTTTTTATTTTAACCATAAAAATAGCAGAGTCGGCGGGTTGAGACAGGGTCGGTCGGGTTAGCGGAAACACAGCTATTATTTTTTTACGCCTAACTCAGTTAAACTGATGCGTTAGGCTATTTTAAAAACGTATAAACACTTTGAAAAAACACAGGCATGCATCTCGAGAAAAATCTGTAAGCCAAACAATGCATCTTAGCCCAAGTTCTATTGTCCCAGGATGCCAAATAAAAAAATGTTCATACAATGACAATGCAAAACAGTGCAGAGAAGTAAGCATTTTCGAAAAGTTTTAACTTGTCATTCGTTTTGTTCGACTTCACTGACACTGTTAAATAAACTGATCATCGAGCAGATTATGAGATAGAAACTTACAAATATCAGCTACTTCAAGCATCATTATGCTTCAAGCTGACATAAAATGTATGATATTCCATAAAAAGAGCTACTCGGCCATGTGTCCAAAAGGTACGAGAGACTGCCTACAGCACACTGGTCCGCCCCCAGCTGGAGTATGCAGCCCCCGTTTGGGACCCCTACACTAAAGAAAAAAGACTCCAGCTGGAAAAAGTTCAACGCCGGGCAGCACGCTGGACCACTAGCAATTTCGACTACCGGTCAAGCACTACTGCTACCGTAGACAAACTCGGTTGGAGAACGCTTGAGTTACGACGAGCAGATGCCCGTCTATGTCTATTTTTCAAAATAGTACATGGCCTGGTTGCTTTACCTCTTCCTGAATACATTGAACCTTCGAATAGAATCTCAAGATACTGCCATTCAATGACCTTCCGCCAGTTACAAACAAGTACAAACTACTATAAATACTCCTTCTTTCCACTGGCTATTGTCCAGTGGAATGCCCTCCCTGCAGATGTTGCATGCTTACCAGACCTTGAGTCTTTCAAGGTCGCAGTTAGTAAGCTGCAACATCCCAGGCCATAGACCCAGAAATAGTTGTTTTTATCCTGATTTTAAACTCATCTCAACTATTTTAACCTATCATCTTTTATCCGTCTTGCTGAATGCTTTTAACCTGTCTTTTCTTTAATTTTCAGCCTTATTCTTTTCGACAGCGCACCTGCCTAGAATGTCCGTGAGGGCGTATGGCAGTATATGAAGATAGATAGATAGTTATTTCCGGTCAAAAT
This sequence comes from Rugalucina vietnamica, assembly GCA_964017185.1. Lineage (NCBI taxonomy): Eukaryota > Metazoa > Mollusca > Bivalvia > Lucinida > Lucinidae > Rugalucina > Rugalucina vietnamica. The sequence continues at coordinate 68,014,670 of OZ024872.1, forward strand.
GAAAGTAGAAAACGAACCACATCGGAGCGATTTTTAACAAAATTACAAACAGGTTTTCTGCCTGTTAAAACACACCTTTAACCAAGGCTGAGGTAGTGACCTAAAGTAGTGAATGAAAAATAAATGGGCCAATTAAGAAAATTAGCCAGATACTGATTTCACTTCTTTCGACCACTTGTCAATTTAGCGTATCAACAGTAAACCATTCAGATTCAGCATAAACTGTATAATGTGGTAAATTTGTTAGATTGAATTGACATCGAAGAAAACTTAGTTAATCATAATGTCATTACAAGCCAGTCTGAATAAAATCGGAAATCATGTTGTTACATTATAGTGCAGGTCACAGCAGCTTGACACACATTCTTCACGTCAGTTGTGCATTTGATTGGTCGACAGAGCCACACCTCCAAATCGACGGCATTTGATTGGTCTACAGAGCCGTATGTGATTTAACGAAACCAGGTCAAACACAAATCGAGACCCAAATCTAACGTTTTATACCCTCGTTTGCGAAAAACTCACTAAACATGCAAAGAAAAATTTACTCACCGCACGTCAGTCCAATAAACACACAAATTCGCCAATTAAAAGCACGAAATTTCCGTCTAGGATAAGCTTTGGAATCACCGACTCGAGAAAACAAAATGGCGACGTAAGTCAAGCTTGTCATGAATCAAAAACCCAACTGATTGGTTCCCCGCAGCAGGTATTGAAACCCATTGTAAAATTATTGAAACGAGTACCAGAGGGCTCTCCATGGCGTAATTTTGGACTGATCCATTTAAAAGGGGACAGCAGGTTATTTTAACTGTATTTCAATACATCAAATAACGAATTCATAGTGACTAACCATAATAACATTCTACAAAATAACAATATAAAGCTGCTCCGACATTTTAGTTCTCTATCTTCTACGAATTTTATTAAAATAAACAGCTAGTCAAATCTAAACACCCACCAAGAAGATACCAATCGAATTTTGATTATAAGATTAGGCACTATAAGACTAATTCTTTAAATAATTATTCTATTAATTAATCTAGAGAATTATTTATATTTTGAATACTTATAACAGTAATAATTAACGCCTAGAAAAAAGATCACAGAGATCTAAGAGAGTTCTAGGATCACACAGAATTAAAGAACACTTTAATGCCGTCAAATTCCAATAATATGACAATACCAGTCTTTAATACAGGTGTCATTTTCGTGATTGTTTTTATAACGACCGTCTTTCACACCCTTGGGCAGATTCACTGAGCACGCTTAATATCAATTAATTGGGCCACCGCACTTCAATAAAAGTTGAAAAGGCAAACACGTTTTCGGCCGAATAATCGAAAATTGTGGTCTGGCCGAAACAATTTTCGGCCAAAAAAGTGGTACGGCCATGGCCGGACCGGCCGGACCGCCGACGACGGCCTTGCATTTTGGACATAGAACATAAAAGAACTGTTAATAACATAAAATCTAGATAGAAATATCAACATCTGACTACACTATCAGATAGAACATTTGATTCCAAATCCAATGGTATATCACACTTGATATGACCCAAAAATGGAGATAGAACAGTATAGCACTCAGCCGACGAATTATGAGGATATTTTAAGGGGACCACAGCACTTCTTGTTGCCATCATGCGAACATGAAGTTATAAACATGAGATGAAAATCAAAATGAAAATTTCAAAAATAAAGTGGTCTAAATAACACAGGTTTATATCATTCATAAATGTAACTTTATTACATTCTGGTCTTTAAGAATGTCTATTTATTTGAGTATATTTTCATAAAAGGTGCCCTTTTTGAGTTTTATATCTAACCTTCCCTTATATTTCAAACTATATTATACTTTTTCAAACTATATTATAGTTGTTATATCACAGTTGCAACATCAAATTTGTCTATAAAACTTTTTGTAGATACTTTAATTGCTGACAAATAGATAAGCATACACAACCCACACATTAGAATGTATGCTTGGCGTGTGACAGAATGTTCAGTAACTGGTGTTTTAGAAATAAAGAAGAAACAAAATCAGGGGACCAAATCATAAAAGCTCTGTTTACATATAGGTCTGGCAGATGCACAAAATACAATTTTGACAAGTTTTAAATAGGTCAAGTTCATGAAAGGGTTATATAAACTTTCTGTGCCATAATTCTTTGACAGTTCATTGGACTCTGATTATGGATGGTGGTCAACTTTATCATGTGACATAGACTTTTTTTTTTCTTTTTTTTTTAATTCAGTTTAAGGTTCCTTTCAAGATTATTTCAGCTCATATGAGACGGGCCAATTATAGTATGTGGGGCAAAAACGGGAGAACCCTGAGAAAAAACACCAGACACACCCGCAAGCAGAACTTGGCTTGTCTCACATGTGGCCACAGAGGGGCTCGAACCCACACCAGACACAGCGGTGAGATGATCGAGTGATTAGGAAACAGCGCTCTTAACCGCTTGACCACAGGGGCCGCTGTCTTCCTTTTGCCCCAATGACACACACCATGAGACTGGCTTTGATTCACTTGGATAAACCTAGCTGTGAAAAAGTAGTCAAGTGTTAAAATATACAATGTTTTAACTGACACACCGGTAGTCAAGTAAAATAAAGTCAGACACAATTGGAATGTTGGGCCCCCATCCATTGGGGCCCAGAGAAACAGATGGGCTGCTTATGCCTCTAGGCAAAGCTTATAAACTACTGACAATCTGATTACTGGTTAAACACTCAAAAGTCTGAGCCTGCCCAGGAAAAGTGGTTCAAGTCAAACCATCAATACATATAAGCCCTTTTGGTTTACTTGGGTAGTTTATACTTCGAAGCACATTTTGGGTATCATGACTCCTAGGATGTTGGGTAGAAGTCCCGCTATAAAACCGAGGCAAGTCTGAAGAAGTATAAAGTTATAATTATAATCCATGTATATTTCAAAACATCTGTCATAATTTGAGCCGCATCGTGAGAAAACGGGATTATTGCCTATGCGAAAACAAAGGCGCAGATCAGCTTCGCAGTAACTGCGAAGCTGATCAGCGCCTTTGTTTTCGCTACTTGGATAGTGCAATTCCCCTTCTACTTAAATCCGAAATTTCAAGCTTCTAGCTCTTTTATGAGCTTGTACAGGTCGGTTTGTGTAGGACCTGGTCGGAAACCCCGAAGACCGGTTTTCTCACGTCGCGGCTCATTTTATTGACATGTATCGGTTTCATTCAACCACCTAAAAGCATTTAAATTCACATTTAAATGAAAAATAATTTCATATTTCATTGTGATTATGGGCTGAGCTTCTTTGATATATCTAAAGATGCAAAAGTTGTGTCCTCATCAACATGTTAAACATGCAGAAAATTGATGAATAATAGAAAATGCTGAACTTCTCCCCCATTTAATCTGGGTTACCAAGTGTACAGGCATAAAATGTGAAAAAATGTTTTCATCCTGTAGCAAAATAATGTTTCTGTGCTAAAATGACTCTAAAATTAGACAAAATTTAATGCTACTGACAATATAGTGTGCCATATTGCACAATTCGAAAGCCAAAGTGTGCATAAGGTAGAAATTGAAGCCAAATAAAATGAATAAATCAGAGGCAAAAACAACAAGACAACATCTTTCAGTGTCTGGAACAAACTTTAAAACACCTGGACCGCAGTCTATCAACCATTCTGTTGTCTACCAAAAACTTGTGCACATAAATTTTCACATGATAACAGAAGTTTTTGCAGTCTGAGGCTTTGGAGTTTTACAGGAACCCACCCAACAATTCATCACAAAAGCCTGTCATGGCTGTATGGTTTTGTGTCAGACCTGATGCAAGAAAGCTATGTTTTGTTATTGCATGGCTCATATAATACTCACGGTGACAGTAATGATTGGTTCCGTGCAGCCTTCAAACACCCGCACACATTCTCCTGTCAGTATGTTACTTAGCCTCAGTGTCCTGTAAAATGAACAAAAAGAAATAAGAAATACCATTATTGATCACTCTCTCTTGCTCACATGTGTGCACTCACTCACTCACTCACTCACTCACTCACTCACTCACTCACTCAAAATCATTTTTGTCATCATGTAACGCCTCTTGTCAGTTGTTTACTCAAACAAGAGATTCAGATGATGCTACCTGTGCTGTCCTACAAATCATTTGTATACCATTGTAGTATGCAAAAACTTGCTGTTTTCCGAGTATCTACAGTCACATTTTGACAGCAAAATCCATAGTATCAACCCTCAATCATAAACTCTGTTTTGGTTCTAATTGTTTTGTGTTTAGGAGTCAAGTTTTTGTGCTGTTTGAGCCTGATGTATGTTTTCATATTTTTAGTTCAGTTCGGGTAACTGAGTGGCCGCCTATTGGGGAATAGCTGCTAACTCCGCTTACGATATGTTTTCTTGGTATAAATACCTAAGTGTCATTTTAGTTTTTTTCCCCATCCCTTGGTTTATGAAGTGGGAATTTCTTTCTGATTGCGCCATTTCCTGATCAATGCCTACTTGTACCTTCCGAACCTTAGGTTTTGCATGTGATGGTATACAAATGACACTGACGAAAGGACTCGGACGATAGTACTGGTAGCATCATTTGAATCACCCCATGTTAGCTAATTAGGCTCAGTATCATACAAATAGTCTTGAAAGGCTATCCTGATCAGACCATTAGACAAGGCTACCTGTGTGAGATCCTGATTCTGATCAGTTCATTAAACAAAATAGCATTATGCATTCACAAGAAAATTTGTCTACAGATGGAAGTGAACCAATATCGGTAATCTACAAAGTCTGATTTAAGTTCAACCTCTCGATTTTACAGGCTTTGAAACTGAATCTAATGTACTACTAAAATAGGACAGTGGTGATAAAAACAAGATGAGCAGAATATACAGGGGCACTAGGACAATCAATGCTCTTGCTTCCACATACCCATATGTTGGAAACAGATTTTTGTAATGATGAAGCTCAAAGTATAAATATTTCTTAATGTATTTATAATGAGGTAGTGTAAGGTTTTGATGATCATCTCTTGTAAAAACCTGCAGTGTTGAAGATAACTTCACTAATGTTAACACCTGTTACAATTCAACTCTGTATTTTTTTCTTTGATACAATCTTAGAGAAGAATAAGATACTGTCTTCTATCTTTTAGCTGTATCTCAACAAAAGTAGTCATCAGCATTTTTATCTAGGTTTTACACAAACCAGTTGTATATATAGCCACATTTAGATTGATACATGTACTAGTCATCTTTAAAATTCGGATTCAGAAGAATTGCATGATCTTCATTCAAAACTACATTTGTACCATAAAAAACAAGCATACACAAAAAGCAGGTTTTCTCACAGTGCTTCTCTTCTGATGAAGCATCTATCAGTCTAGAGCAAAGCCCTCAATGTCAGATTTACCATTTCATGAATAAAATCAGAAGTGAAATGAAATTTTATAGGACCCCACCTGATCCAAATACCAGAGGACCAACGGTCCTGTAAACGCTCACCTGAGATCTGCTATATTAACAAATTTTTATTTAAAAAATTTGCCCTTTATGGGGCCCCACCAACCAATCAAAATAAAGGATTAGGAAAAAAGTCACATGAAACATAGAGATATACTCAATAAATATTTCTGCAAAGACAAAATTCAAATACCTACAATTGGTCCAGAAAAAATAGCTAATTTCCACTTTTCCCATTATAAGTCTATGGAAACCATAGCAACCACAGTTCTTATCCGACTGGAATAAAAAACACAAATTATGTAGAGGCTACTGTCAGGAACATGTATACAAAGTACAAGATTCATCCACTTGACAGTTTCTGAGGAGAAGATTTTTGAATGTTTTTTTTTTTCAAAATTTTGCCCTTTATGGGGCCCCAGCAACCAATCAAAATAAAGGATTAGGACAAAACTCACAAGAAACATCAAACACTACTCAATAAACATTTCTGCAAAAACAAAATTCAAATGTCTGCAATTTTAGCGGAAAAATAGCGGATTTCCACTTTTCCCATTATAAGTCTATGGAAACTTTAAGTTGCCATAGCAACCAGAGTTCTTATCCGCCTGGAATAAAAAACACAAATTATGTAGAGGCCACTGTCAGGAACATGTATACAAAGTACAGGCTTAATCCCCTTGACAGTTTCTGAGAAGAAGATTTTTGAATGTTTTTCGAAATTTTGCCCTATATGGGGACCCTGCAACCAATCAAAATAAAGGATTAGGACAAAAGTCACATGAAACGTAGAGGACTACTCAATAAACATTTCTGCAAAAACAAAATTCAAATATCTCCAACAAGACAGCAAAAACTGGCAATTTTCACTTTTTTCCATTATAAGTCTATGGGAAGTATAAGTTACCATAGCAACCAGAGTTCTTATCCGATCAAAACAAAAAACACAAATATTCGTTCCCCCACCTGTAGATGCTATATGTGAAATATGAAAAGATTCGGACTGGCAGCTTCAGAGGAGAAGTCGTTTGAAAATGTTGACGACGACGGACGACGACGACGGACGGACGCCGGATCCCTCCCTATACTATAAGCTCACCTATGAGCCTTCAGCTCAGGTGTGCTAATAAGAACACCATCTCCCAATCCCAACCCACTTAAGAAAATTTTCTGGATCTGTTCAAGAATGTCTTGTACATGCATTCTACCTTCTACGAAGTGATGGAACTGTATGATTAACACAGCTTGGCAAAGGGGAGTTGTAGTAAAAGTGCACATGCAGTCAAAACAATGGGCTTTGCCAACAATAAAATTGAAACATTCTTTGCTGCAGAAAAAAGAACACAGAAAAAGATATGTCATTTTTGCAAAGTCATTTGAAAACCTCTTGTTACATAGGAAAAGCCAGAGGCCTTAATGTGATGGCCAATAACTGCAATCAGCACTTTCTGGTGCCACATATGAACCCTACTATCAAAATCAGAAATGCATGGCAAGCCAACATTTATCTGATCTGGTCTGAAAAACTTCAATGAGAGACTATCTCTGGATGTAGCTCATTTTCAGCCCATCACTATAACAAACTATTTTTCACTCAATGCCCTATGCCAGTTTATAATTTAGGGCTTCTAACCCACATATGCCTTGCCTCCTTTTTGTGGGACATAGGCAAAAAGTATACCCTAATAACCAGATATCCTGCAGCATCCCATCAAGGGCTATTCTGTTTGTTTAGAGGATGAAACAAAAATTTAATATCACTCCCATGTCCCTATATGTGAAAGAGGACTCGACAAAATAATAATAACGGGCAAGTCCATTCATCATAAATGGGTTAAAATTACAAAACCTATCAATTTTCTTTCTTGTTAAATTATTATTATGGGAAATAAGCTCACAAAATGCAATGTTATTATCATTCATTTGGCATCCATTCTCATTACATGGGGCACGTCATGAGGAAACCAACAATATGGTTTTTGAACAGGTCCGAAACAAACTGATCTGTACCATCACAGAAGCTGGAAATTTTAGATTTAGAAAGTAGAGGAATTGTACTATCTGTGAAGCGAAAACAAAGGCGCTGATCAGCTTCGCGGTCACCGCGAAGCTGATCTGCGTCTTTGTTTTCGCATATGCAGATCGTTTGGTTTCTCATTTGGCATCCTTTCTCATTACATAGTGAATAATTTTCAAATTTGTCTTCCTCAATGAAACACCTGTGCTTAAGTCAACTACGTCAACAGCGAAGAACCATTAGGATTCATCACCACAAGTACCAGGCTCCCAGAGAAAGTGAACATTTTGCATGCTCAACAGAGCTCGTACCAGGCTCTGAGAGAAAAATAAACATTTTGCATGCTCAGCAGAGCTCGTACCAGGCTCTGAGAGAAAAATAAACATTTTGCATGCTCAAAAGAGCTCGTATCAGGCTCTGAGAGAAAAATAAACATTTTGCATGCTCGTTACAAAGCTCGTACCAGGCTCCGAGAGAAAAATAAACATTTTGCATGCTCAACAGAGCTTGTACCAGGCTCCGAGAGAAAAATAAACATTTTGCATGCTCAGCAGAGCTCAGTCAGAGCATAAGTTATCCTGCTCCTTAATGATTTGTATTGTTTGTTTGTATTGGTATTTTATGTCCATGGTCAACAGCAATGGTCAAGTTGGGACGGTCATTTACTCTAACCTCTTCTATTCCTGTGTAATAATAATAATAATAATACATGTAAAATAATAATAATAATGACTTTATTTAGAGAGGAGGCTCAGTTGGACAAGTCCAATCTTCCCTGAGTGAGGTCCTCTATTAAAAACAATATTTACACATAAATATACAGACATATGAATGAGGGTCTGGATGGGGGGTCCTGGTATTCACTAATCACTAAAAATTTAGCCATTTATTCACTGTCATTAAAATTTTGGCTTATTCATTAAAATTAGCTTGTTTATTCATTAAAATATGATAATTACTAGTCACGTCTTCTTCACCCAGCTAACATCCATAAGCAAATGGGTGTTCCCCACCAAAGACATCCCTTATCTCAAGCTACAAGGACTAGTTCTATGATAACAAAAGTAGATGAATAGGCTTCTTCATAGGCTTTTGATTATATTAAATTGTAGACTGCTGAGTGCAACCTTGATATTAACGTCTTGAGAGAATCATATATACTCTGCTGGACCACAAAGCCTCATAGAAACTTTTCGAAATAGTATACTGATTTTTTTAGCAAATCCCCTTTTAAATCTGTTGGGAGTATAATCTCCTCCACCTTAAATACTGAATACGCCTTTAGTTTTACCCCGAATCTTTCTCTTCAATTATGAATACCAAAGGTTATTAAAGAAAAATTGTAACTGCAGGGGTAAAAGTTATAATAAAATGCTGTTGTTTTTATTTAGTAAACTAGTTAGCATAGTAGTACTATGTTGTGTATGGATTTGTGCTTGTGCCTGATTGTACATTTTATTAATGTCTTAAATACCGAGCGAGCGAAGCGAGCAAGGAAAAAAATTATGTAGCCCCATTTAAATTGCCAGATAGATTTGCATTAACGTTCTTAGTGCTGCCTTGTTTCTGATTGCAAAAGACACTATAGTTATGTACTGTCATATAAAAAAGCAAGATTACGTCCATCCACAGAAAAGGTTATCATTGGAACATACATAATAAGGACAGAGTGGGGTAATAGAATAAAAAGAAAATACATATACATAAGCAAACAAAATAGTGAAAAAGTATCTGACTCAGTAAACATCCAGAACCTTCAAATGACACATGGTCCATGAGGTGAGCCGCTACATGCTTGGCGTCCAGACATATGTCTTTCCAAAACATTCAAGAATTTATGAAATATGAATACAACATTTGAACTAAATCGGGTCTGGGGGCTTCCAGACCCCAGAAAAAAAAATTTGGAATGTCAGGGAGGCCATCTAAGACAATCCCATAGCCAAATTTTAGCTTATTCATTATTCTTTAAAATGTTATTATTCACTATTCATTATATTACTCTGTTATTCATTAAAAATCTACATTTATTCATTATTCTTTAGGACCCCCTTATTCACCAATCATTAAATTTTTTGCTCTTTATTCACTCTCATTAAAAATTTTAGGCCATTATTCTTTAATCATTATACCCCATCAAGACCCTCATGAATGAATACAAACAAACAAAAGAGTCCTATGCCTAAAGTGAATTATTTGCTATCCAATGCAGACATCCATTACTGAAATGTTGAAGAGAAGTTGCACTCCTGAGATGGTCTAGAATGGAGTTCCACATCTTAGATCCTGAATATGCAAGACTGTTTCTGTAAAATTCAAAGTTTGGTTTAGGAACATACAGAAGATTTTCTGACGTAGATCTAAGGGTTCTATCATGGACTTCTTGGGAAAACTTGAAAAGACTAGGTAGGTAGGTAGGGTGGGGTCAAGTTACGGTATGCATAAGTTTGTACATAAGTATTGCCTTTGACAGTTCATGCGCGGATCCAGAAAATTTTGTCAGGGGGGGGGTCCAAATTCCCAGAAGGGGTCTGACTGAAAATTTCAACATGGCAAAAATCAATAATCTGGCAATTCCAGGGGGGGGGGGGGGGTCTGGACCCCCTGTCCCCCCCCCCCCCCCTCTGGATCCGCCCATGCAGTTCTTAGTGCATATTTCTTTCACTACTGAAACTAGAAATGCGTGTTTGTAAAACACTATGCCCCCAACTGTATACTTGTCCCTAAACTGGCAGCTTGTATGATTCATTTATTTCATTTGAATTTTCCTAAAGAAGCTGTTCAGTTGCCTCTGTTTTTGACCTCGATCCAGAAACAGAATGAAAGCTTTTTGTAGACAAGTTATAAATGGAGTAAAAATTTCGAAATGGAGTTATTTTATCAAAATTTGACGGAAAGTCCTAAAAAGTTAATCAGGTAATCTTCTTTTCAACCCCAACCAGTATACCAAATATGATGGCTCTAGCTTAAATACTTTTTGAGATATCTTGCACACAAGATTTTCAAATTTTGTTTTAAAAGGGGCATAACTCCAAAAAGGCGCGTAACTTGGACATGAAAAAAAAATACGGGTCAACTATTTTTTCATGAGGAATTTGTATATGAAATTTCAAAACCCTAACATTTTCCGTTCAAAAGTTTCAAATTTCACCGAAAAGTGGAAAAATTAATCAAAATTTCAACATTCCGTATTTTTGTCAAAATTTGATAAAAAGTTCTCAAAAGTTAATCAGGTCATCTACTCATCAGCCCCAACCAGTATACCAAATATGAAGGCTCTAGATCAAATACTTTTTGAGATATCTTGCACACAAGATTTTCAAATTTTGTTTTCAAAGGGACATAACTCAGAAAAGGGGCGTAACTTGGACATGAAAAAAAATATGGGTCAACTATTTTTTCATGAGGAATCTTTATATGAAATTTCAAAACCCTAGCATTCACCGTTCAAAAGTTTCAAATTTCACCGAAAAGTGGAAAAATCAATCAAAATTTCAAAATTCCGTATTTTTGTCAAAATTTAACAGAAAGTTCTCAAAAGTTAATCAGGTCATCTACTCATCAGCGCCAACCAGTATACCAAATATGAAGGCTCTAGCTTAAATACTTTTCGAGATATCTTGCACACAAGATTTTCAAATTTTGTTTTCCAAGGGAAATAACTCAGAAAAGGGGCATAACTTGGACAAGAAAAAAAATACGGGTCAACTATTTTTTCATGAGGAATACTCACATAAAATTTCAAATCCCCAACATTCACCATTCAAAAGTTAACAGACGTACACATGCATACACAGACAGACAGACAAGCCGAAAGCAATTTGCCCTTCCAACTTTTTCAAAGTTGGGGGCATAAAAATGCTCTTCTTGAATCAGCGGAAGAAGAAGAAAGGTTGTAGAAATATTTTTATGACCATTTTCAGTTGAAATGAGCATGAAAATAGGTCAATTATTGCTTAAAAAATGGTTTCTCATTCAGGAGTAACATGTTTCTTTGCAGGAAGCATATCAGAATTTTAAGTAACAATAATAAAACATTTGAAAATTTCATGTTACATGTTAAATTATTATCCAATTGTGTGCTTAACATTGTACAATATGCAGAGTTCTAATTATTGATGCAAATGTATGATCATGTATAATGGATTTTTTTTTTTTTTTTTTTTTTTATTTTATTTTATTTATTTTATTTTTTTTTTTTTGATAAATTATACACAGCATGAAGATAAACATTTACTCTAAATCAAACACTACTGAGCAGGGTGCATGTTTTCAACAATAAAATGAAACTAATGAAATGTACTGGATAGCTATAGTATACTTTGTAAATTATCATTGTGGTTGATACACACAGGAGTGATTCCAGTACTCATCAAGTGAACATCATATTTCAAAGCCGATGAAATGATATGACATTGTGTGAAAAATGTATGCATGTACATGTATACTTTGATTGCCCCAGCACATTTTATATGAGATCCGAATCAACATACATGTAGCTGAAACATTTTTTCTGCACATCTTGTTAGTTCCAAAAACAATCTCTGCTTAGGAAGACGAACCTGTAGCAAATCATGCTTATAAAATACGTTTTTACATAATGTGGCTGATCATCAGTATCTTTGGGTACTTAGTAACATTGAATCTGTTTTGAGATGAGTTGATGAGGCCATTAGTGTTAATGGATATCTAAATTATAAGTACTGGCTACAGCCAAAATACTGAGGTCAATGAGAAGGTGTTTCCTGTATTCTCTATGTGATACATTTCAAAAATATGGTCTACATGAGAAAATATGTACGCTGAGAAAGATTAAACCTGTATTTATCATGCTTAATGCAGCCCCTATGTGGTAAAACTAGGTTTAAGGGGGCTTTAACTTCTTAGCTTAGACCTGAGCTTTCTTAATGGACCTTAGCTGAAGCATCAACAAAGCCTTTGTTGACATCAGGAAAACATGTCCATGCAATGAATACCCCATTAAACCCCAATTTTACACAGCAAAATTGTGGTATGCAGGGGTATACCTGTTTTTCTTATTTTTGCTCCAAAACATAGTTTGTGGGTACTTGTTAGAACCGCCTCGAGGCGGTTCATAGCTATGTTTTGAGCAAAAATAAAAAAAATATCAAATTTTCTACGTAGAAAATTTACATTTTAAACAACTTTAAAAATATCTGTATATTGCATGGGTATGTTTTCGTAATGATAAAGAATGTCAGGGCTCTTAAGAGTTTGAAAACCTACTATACACATATTTCAACATTAAAATGTATGTTCACATGCATAACAGCCTGCGTAATTTATAATGTATGTGCTCATCTGGTTGATAATGATGTAGAAGGTAATTGAAAAAGATGGATATATTTAATAATTCAACCAAATATTTGAAGTTTTGTTTCAATATTCAAAACGGTTAAAGTAAATTTTTGTCAAAAAATGAGCTGTGTGAGCTTGTATAACAGAAAAATGCTATCCAAGAGCAAATTATAAAATTCAAGGCATTAAATGTTTTTACATACTTCTTTTGTAAAGAAAAATTGATAGCTTTAGATCTTTACAAGATTGTTCACCATTTGATATTTCATTCAAATGCATGTACTGTACATGTACTAATAGGTTTGGCTCTCATCAAGTGTTCCGTTTTTGCACTAAACTGGCTATGGAACAATCCTGCAGCACTATCATACAATTTGTCATCACCCTCCATGTGTAATTCATGAACATTACCAAAACTTATCCATGCAATATACAGAGACTTTTTTTTTCAGAAGAAAACATTGAAAATTTCATTGGAAAAAATTTTATTTTTTTAATAATTTCCCTCAAAACGTACATTGTGGGTACATGTTAGAACCGCCTCGATGAGGCGGTTCTAACGAGTACCCACAATGTATGTTTTGAATTAAAAATAAGAAAATTAGGTATATCCCTGCAAACCCCAGTTATTCTATATAAAAGTAGAGTTTAAGGGGGTATACATTTCAAGAACATGCTTTCCAGATAGATGACCATTCCAAAACATGCCCTCTTGTTACACAAATGTGACTTTCCTTAAACCATGGTTAGCCAGATGCTGCGCTCACAAGAAAAAGAAGCCTCTTCTCTAGAATGTCTGTCCCAAGAGACTTAACAAGCACATTCAACCAATGAATCAACCTACAGATTTGAACAGCTGAAATGTTGAAGAACTTAAAGTGATGTTCCGGCTCCCATTTCTTATTGTCTATATCAAAATTTTACACCTTGACATGTACTAATTTAATTTCTATAGCTCATTTAATCATCTGCCAAGGTAATTACAGTCCTGTTTATTGCTCTTATCAGCAATCTCTCACAGCAGACATTATTTTGATCTCGATGATCTAACTGATTGAAACAGCTGGATTTCAAGACCCTGGCTACCTGGATTCTGAACGCATGGCATCATTATAGTGCTGAATGCTACTGGGGAAGAATACTGTGACTCCCAGAGATTAATTGCAATTAGCTGACTATTAAAAGTGCAGTGTTCAGTGTCTTGAGAAAACCTTCTTTACAAATACAAATATGCGAAAGACTTAGCAGTAGTAAGGTGCAGATCAGTTGCATATATTGATCAGTGCCTTTGATTTGAAAGTGAAATTTTAATTATGATATTTTAATATAATTATTGCGTACTTGATTTAACAGCTTAGTTTTCTTGGGACCCGGCCTGAACCAGCGGCTGTAGATTTCCTCTTATCATATAGAATATTTAACATATTATTGTTTTACATGAAATTAAATAAGGCTTTGGAATAATTTCTACATGATAAGTACCGTAAATATATTTAACATGTTTAAGTGACGGGCATCAAAGAGGAAAAAAGAACTTCAACAAGGATAAATGTCATAAATAAATAAATAAATAAATAAATAAATAAATAAATAAATAAATAAATAATACTTAATGAGTAAAAACAATGTGTAGACCAGCCTCCTTGCCTATTTACCATATACCTTTATGAATACGCGAAACATGTGCATGTACCTGTTACGTGCCTACTGCAAATAATTCAAATATACTTTCACATAGCCAGGCTGGTTTGTGTCTTGCCAATGGATACATTGGAGCAGTCCAGTCCTTGTGTACCTTTTTAACTCTGTTTGTTTCCTTCCATCAACTGATTTTATATTAGAAAACCAATGTGCTGCCCAAGAAGATTTTATCAGATTATTCTGGAGATAAATGGCGGCCTGCTGTGGCATGTGAAAGTAATAAATTAATAGGCTAATTAAGCCAGTTAGAGAAAAACCTTTTGGACTGTTTGATTCCTGGTGCATTTAACTAGCATTAAAATCATAGGAAAAAAAGTGGTGAATATTCACTTTAAACATGTATATCTAGTCAACAAACAAATGGCATGAATACAAATGGAGGACATAATTATGCTACGCTCCTTAATTTGTATTTAAGATGAATAAAATTGTTGAAACCATAGGTCAAGAAACTCACTGATATTGTCAAGCAGCAAGAATTCTTTTGGAAAGACACAATTACACACATGTCCATGGACCGAACCACTGGATAGTAGTGTTTCATATGGTAACTAGAAATTGGCTGCAAGCAAGGCTTTCAGTATACCCCCCGCAAAATTATCTGAAGCTGGCCAATAACTTCCTAAGTCAAACATGCAGAAAATTTGTCAAGGATATCTTTTCAGCATTATAATTCTTCATGTACATCCTCAGTATGCCAGTCACAAGATATTAAAACTTTAGGTTGATTTCACTGTATGCACTATGATCATTATTGTTTATCATGAGAAATGGTAAAAAATTGGCTAAGTAAAATGAAAGCTGTAAATTTGTCAAAAATAAACTTTTCAGCATTAAAATTATTCATGCACATCTAAAATTTATCTGGAACAAATCTACAAAGAATTTAAAAGAAACACTGAAAGCCCTAAGAGGAGCTGATTTCACAAAGTATGCACTATCAACCATTATTGTATATTAGCAATGGTAAAAATGACTATGTTGAAAAATGCTGTAAATTTGTCAAAAATTATTTTTTCATCATTATAATTCTTCATGCACATCTTCAATATGTGTGGAACATGTCTGTAAAGTATTGAAAAGAAATACTGAAAGCCCTAGAAGGAGTTGATTTCACAAAACATGCGCTACCAACCACTATTGTATAAGCAATGGTCAAAAAATGGCTATGTTAAAAATTGCTGTAAATTTGTCAAAAATTATTGTTTCATCATTATAATTCTTCATGCACATTTTCAATATGTGTGAAACATGTCTGCAAAGTATTGAAAAGAAATACTGAAATCCCTAGGAGAAGTTGATTTCACAAACTATGAACCACCAACCATTATTGTATATAAGCAATGATCCAAAAATGGCTATGTTGAAAAATGCTGTAAATTTGTCAAAAATTATTTTTTCATCATTATAATTCTTCATGCACATCTTCAATATGTGAGAAACATGTCTGCAAAGTATTGAAAAGAAATACTGAAAGCCCTAGGAGGAGTTGATTTCACAAACTATGCACTACCAACCACTGTTGAATATGGCAATTATCGAAAAATTGGCTAAGTTCAAAATGCTGTAAATTTGTCAAAATTCATTTTTTCAGCATAATACTTCTTCATGCATATCTTCAATATCTCTGGCACATGTCTGTAAAGTATTGAAAAGAAATACTGAAAGCCCTAGGAGGAGTTGATTTCACAAAACATGCACTACCAACCATTATTGTATAAGCAATGGTCAAAAAAAGGCTATGTTAAAAATTGCTGTAAATTTGTCAAAAATTATTTTTTCATCATTATAATTCTTCATGCACATCTTCAATATATGTGGACCATGTCTGCAGAGTATTGAAAAGAAATACTGAAAGCCCTAGGAGAAGTTG
Organism: Rugalucina vietnamica; assembly: GCA_964017185.1. NCBI lineage: Eukaryota > Metazoa > Mollusca > Bivalvia > Lucinida > Lucinidae > Rugalucina > Rugalucina vietnamica. The sequence goes on from OZ024872.1 coordinate 68,031,041, forward strand.
ATTTCACAAATTATGAATCACTAACCATTATTGTATATAAGCAATGTTCCAAAAATGGCCAAGTTGAAAAATGCTGTAAATTTGTCAAAAATTATTTTTTCATCATTATAATTCTTCGTGCACATTTTCAATATGTGTGGAACATGTCTGCAAAGTATTGAAAAGAAATACTGAAAGCCCTAGGAGGAGTTGATTTCACAAACTATGCACTACCAACCATTGTTGAATATGGCAGTTATCGAAAATTGGCTAAGTTCAAAATGCTGTAAATTTGTCAAAATGCATTTTTTCAGCATAATACTTCTTCATGCATATCTTCAGTATCTCTGTCACATATCTGCAAAGTATCAAAAGAGAATATTGAAAGCTGTAGGAGAAGTTGATTTCACAAAGTATGCACTATTAGCACTATGGCAAACATTCTATGTATAGGTTTAAAAAGTCCCATAACTCTTGCAAAACTGACCCTTTCAAAGTTTGGCCCCTAAATTCATATCACACATGTGTTGTCTAATGGTGCAGGTGTGTTGAAAATTTGAAGAACATCGGGCAAAAACTACTTAAGTTATTTAGCAAAGATGTCAAAATGTTGACGGAATGACGGAATCACGGAATGACGGACAGGCTGAAAACAGTATACCCCCCTAAAACTTCGTTTTGCGGGGGGTATAAAAATGTATTTTTTCACCATGCATCCCATGATTCAATCTAGCCAATCATCCAATTAAGACAAAAACCTAAATCTGGGACTGCCAAATGCCTAGAAGTGGAAACATAGTTAGCTCTGATTTAGGTCTTGGCATGAGAAGACCAACATTCTGCATATGCGAAAACAAAGGCGCAGATCAGTTTCGCAGTAACTGCAAAGCTGATCAGCGCCTTTGTTTTTGCTACATGGATAGTACAACTCCTCTACTTTCTAAATCTAAAATTTCCAGCCTCTGGCCATCTTCTGTGCTTGTACAGCTCAGTTTGTGACGGACCTGTTCAAAAACCACTTAATTGGTTTTCTCACGCGAAGACTCAGTAAGTTCTGATTGAGGTCTTGGCATGTGTGCAACAAACATAGGAAAACATGGGCATATGGTCTGTACAGATGGTTGGTTACTAATGGTATTAACCAATCCTAGACTGAGTAACTTAAGTAGCAAGGATTGTCAGTGAATGATCAGGCAGCAGATTGCATTAAAATTCCATTTTCATGAAAATTGAACATGAATCTATAAATGTTTAAGCTTTTCCAAAATATTTGCGGCCTTTCAGTCATACTTTCAGTGTATGGTACATTACAGTCCTAAATGTAATAACACTATAGCTAGTGGTCAAGCCCTGATATGGAGAGGAGGGGGGATCACAGACCAGAAATGAGCCATTCTGGGGATGGCTGTAACCAGTAAGGCAGTACTTGTGTCCTTAATAACATTCTGTGTTTGAATTAAAAAAATAACAAGCAACAACCACCACCCCCTCAGGAATTGCTAAACAACTAAGTCATCACTAACTGAAGAACAGCATCTGTCTCATTAGCCATAATTGAGCCATGACGCAAGAAAACTGGTCTTTGGGGTTTAGGATCAGCTCTGACACAAACGGGCCTGTGCAGCTACAGAAGATGGCTGGAGGCTAGAAATTTTGGATTTAGTAAAATGAGGAATTGTACTATCTGCCTAGCGAAAACAAAGGCACAGATCAGCTTTGCAGTAACAGCGAAGCTGATCAGTGCCTGTGTTTTTGCCCAGACAAAATTCCAGTTTTCTCATGATGCGGCTCAATTAAAACAGCCCATGTTTTACCAAGTACATAACATGATAAAACAACGATCCTGCCCAGTGTTTTACAAGGTCTTCATGCAATAAAAATGTGTTTTAACTAACAACTTTTAAATGAGCTGCATCATCATAAAGTCTGTTTTGGGGCCCTCTGCAGGATTAGTTGTGTCCACCATTTGAGCCACCTCATGGGAAAACCAATGATGTGGTTTTTGAACAGGTCTGACACAAACCAAGCTGGACAAGCTCAGAAGATGGCCAGAGGCTGGAAATTTTGGATTTAGAAAGTAGAAGAATTGAACTATCCGTGCAGCGAAAACAAAGGTTCTGATCAGCTTCACAGTTACTGTGAAGCTGACCTGAGCCTTTGTTTTCGCATATGCAAAATTTTGGTTTTCCCATGGCGTGGCTTATTTAGCAAAAGATGGTATTGTTTATGTTTTACGTCCTATTCAACATCTATTGGGCCTGTCACACACTCATATGTTGCATGCTATGATTCAGCCCCAGTCATAACCCACTGTTTGTCCTGCTAGTTACCATGAGTTATATTAGAAAGGTACATGTATTAGTCGAAAATGCTCGACACTTTTTCTATGATAAAATTTTAGAAATACTGTGATTTTTCACAAGTTATTATAAAATCTTTACTGACAAGTCATGCGATATGTGTCTGAGAACACTGACAAATCATGCGATATGTGTCTGATAACACGCGACAACCCACAACATTACTACTAGATCATCAGTAAAACTTCTGCTCCGCCCACTTTTAGATGGCTGGTTGCTATGAGAATTTTAAACTGTATAAAATATTCTGGAAGCCTTTCTACAACAAGCATTGAGTTGCAAAGAGTTGTGCATGACAATCTCCAACATAAGGCAAGTATCTTGCTATGAGTTCACAATTTTTTTTTTTTTTTTTTTTTTTTGGTAATACTGTAAGTTTGGATTTTTTTGTGTGACCTTTATTTTGCATTTTTTTTTTATTTCCAAATCAATAAGCCAGTTGTTGAATTCGCAAGCCAGCACTTGCATGGTCTTTAAAACTTTAAAGTAACTCTTTATTAGCCAGACCTTTGAATTTGTGAGGCTGCAAAGTCGGGAATATTAGCAAAAATTAGGTTCCCGCGAACATTTCTGAATTTACAGTATAACTATTCAAGCTCCAAACTGAGTGAATAATTATTTATTTTTCTTTATTTTAAAACAAAATAGATGTCAGGTTTGATTAATTTTAGCCGCCTTGTGAGAAAACCAACAATGTGGTTTCCGAAGCTACAGAAACAGGCTAAAAGCTTGAAATTTTGGATTTAAGTAGAAGAGGAATTGTACTACCCAAGAAGCGAAAACAAAGACAAAGTCGTCTTTGTTTTCGCCTATGCAGATTGTTGGTTTTCCCACAAGGCGGCTCATTTATTGCTCTGAACATGCCATCTTTCAAACTTTGCCAAAAAAATGTGCATGACCTTTTTAAAAGTTTGACAAATCGGATGGCTTGACAAGGAACACCTTTGATACAAATCATCTAATGAAATATTATTGAGCTTTCACTAATCGCATGAAATTTGACATCCATTTTTTTGCCAAAATATGAGCCGCCTCGTGAGAAAACCAACAATCTGCATATGCGAAAACAAAGGCGCAGATCAGCTTCGCGGTAACCGCGAAGCTGATCAGCGCCTTTGTTTTCGCTACACGGATAGTACAATTCCTTCACTTTCTAAATTCAAAGTTTCCAGTCCCTAGCCATCTTCTGTGCTTGTACAGCCCGGTTTTTGTCGGACCTGTTCGGAAACCACATTGTTGGTTTTCCCACGAGGTGGCTCATATTAAGTTTGATAAGAAAGTTGTTGATTGTTATGACACTAAAGAGAAATAATATTGATCAGGAAACATTTGAGCCGCCTCGTGGGAAAACCAACAATGTGGTTTCCGACCAGGTTCGACACAAACCGACCTGTGCAGCTATAGAAGATGGCTAGAAGCTTGAAATTTTGGATTTAAGTAGAAGAGATATTGTACTATCCGTGTAGCGAAAACAAAGGCGCTGATCAGCTTCGCGGTTACCGCGAAGCTGATCTGCGTCTTTGTTTTCGCATATGCAGATTGTTGGTTTTCCCATGAGGCGGCTCATTTGGTATTTCCTCGAATTTCATCTATCAAAAGGGGTTATATCAATCAACTTAGTGCATTTTTTTTTCAAGAAAAGCAAACAAGATAGCAAGGAAAATGACAAGCTGTCAAAAAAACAATTAACAAATATATGCACATCACGTTTGTTAGTCAGAAACCAGTTTTTTTGTGTGTCTTTTTTTTCTTCTGACTTCTTACAGTTAGTATGTAACTGCATTTTGGCCATTTCTTAAATCCATTTATAAGGTGTTATAATTAATTTGAGCCAAGTGAGTAATAAGCTATGGGAAGTCACCGACAACTTGATAGTGGCATACTCTGACTGACTGTAGTAAGGGAGAAAACCCCATCAATGGCATTCCACAAACATATCAAGCATGAAGTCCCCTTTCTTGGCAGCACACTGGTGTGCTCACCAGTCCATGCTTCTTTGGTTTGTGTTGTATCTTACGCTTGCTGAATGCTCTACCATGGAGTCATGTATCTTTCCATTATTCTTTAGAAGGTGTTTCTCAACATAAGGCCAGTTGCCATTAAGGTAGACTTTGAGGGTGATTATTTTAGCGGAGGGAGTGTGTGTTGTGTGTGTGTGTGTGTGTGTGTGTGTGGGGGGGGGGGGGGGGGGGTATGAATCGAGAAGCGAGAAAACCGGTCTTCAGGCTTTCCGACCAGGTCCGACACAAACCAGGCTGTACAAGCACAGAAGATGACTAGAGACTGGAAATTTTGATTTTAGAAAGTAGAGGAATTGTACTATCTGTGTAGCGAAAACAAAGGCCTTTGTTTTAGCATAGCCAAAAATTCGGTTTTCTCATGACCAGGCTCACATGTATACTCACATGTCTAGAGAAGCAGACACAACATGGCTGCCATCAAAGCACAGGCCAGTCACTGCTGCTGTATGGCCCCTGATCACCTGACAACAGATGTACGATACTCGGCGATACACCCGCACAGTCTTGTCATGGGAGCCAGACACACTGGAAAACAAATTGTAATACAGGTGTCACAGGGGTGGAAAAAAAAGCCTAGCCTGACCAAGACTCAAACCAAGAAGGCATTTTTGAACCCACGTGCGAATCTAAGCAGGGGGGGAAATGTAACAGGTCGACCAAGTGGCTCGGTTGCCCAGTGGTAGAATACTCCCACGGTAAGTGAGGGGCCCTGGGTTCGAGTCCCAGTCCGGCCTCATTCTTTTTCCGCCCCTATGATGCATGTATGAGCTATCCAGAAAGAATACTTGGCAGGTGAAAGTCAGCTGATCAGCATCTATGTTTTTGCTACACACTGTACATACACAATGCATGTAATACAATCAATGCACTAAATCTGTAATTTCAAGCTTTAAGCCTCTGGGAGACTTGCTCAGAAACAGAATGGCGACCATCCTGATATTACCTCGGCTTATTACAGTGGATGTAAAGCATCAAATCAAACTTTACAATCTTGTCATTACAAAAACACGCCCATGCAGTATACAGATTTTTTTTCAAAAGCAAGAACTGAAAATTCCATCGGAAAAAAAAAAAAGACAGTTTTTTTTTTAATATTTTCACTCAAAACACACAGTGTGGGTACACATAAGAACCGCCTCGCCTCTAATGAGTACCCACAATGTATGTTTTGGATCAAAAATATGAAAATTAGGTATTCCCCTGCAAACCTGTTTTTCTTTATAAAAGTGGGGTTTAATGGGGTATTTATTGTACGGACATGTTATCATATGTTATACAGAAACTGCTTTGATAAACCAACTCATGATTACTTATTTTGAATAGCATGTGAACTTTCTCATACATTTATAACTTACAGACCAATACAATGTACTTACAGATAATCCTTATTAAACTGTAGGCATGATACACTGTCTTTGTGATCTGGTAGAATGAATTTACGACGGAAGTTCCTCAAATCCCACACCTAAAATATCAGAGAAAGCCTTCATACATTCACTAAACAAGGCAAAAAGTAATATCAAATTTACTCTATGAGATGCACCAAAGATTAACTTCGAATCATATACTTTAATATTCAAAATGTTTTGGCTATTGTAGAGTTCTGTCTTCAGATATGAGTAATTCAGAGTACTTGCAGAAATCATTGCAGGTGATTTTTTCACAGGTTTACTTCCATTCCAGAAACTATGTCATTCAAGAACTTAAATGGCATACATTCAGTTTATAAAAGCGTTTATAGTGATGTAGGCAAACTCCACATCACAGATAGCATACAGCATGTTGCAATCCAGCTTTAACTCTTGAGTATAGATATGTGACATGGCAGTGGTCTTCCGCTCAAGTAAATAAGCTGAGCCGCCTCATGGGAAAACCAAAAATCTGCATAGACGAAAACAAAGGCGCAGATCAGCTTCGCAGTAACTGTGAAGCTGATCAGCGCCTTTGTTTTCTCTACTCATATAGTACAATTTCTCTTCTTCCTAAATCCGAAATTTTAAGCTTTTTGCCATGTTCTGTGACTGTACAGCCCGGTTCGTGTCGGACCTGGTCGGGACCAAATTGTCGGTTTTCTCACACACAGGCTCAGCTAATGTTACCATTATAGTGGTATCCCAGGAACCAGTGATGAGGTCATTGCCAGCAAACTGTAGACATCTTATACCTCCCTGAAATATGCATAAAAGGCAATGACAATTGCTCCAAAACATGAAAACAAAGATGCAGATCAACTGTACAGTAACAGCACAGCTGAGAAGCATCTTTATTTTCGTCTCACAAAAAGTATAGTCCCTCCTTTTCTTCAATCCAGAAGTTCTAACTTCTAGCCTTCTTCTGTGACTGTACAAGCCAGTTTTTGTTGAACCTGGTCAGAAACCAGAAGTTTTTCTCATGATGTGGCTTAAACCACACCACATGAATAGTCTTGTGCCTATATAACAGGGCTACCTGGTATTAAAGTATTTTGCAAGAGTGACACGATGTTCTTAAGATCGCTAGTAGTTATATATTTTCTTTAAGCTCTAATGTTCAAACATCACATCTCCATGGTAGATGCACTTAATGCAAAAACAGTTTTGATGCTAAATGACTGCTCCTCTAGTACTAGACTGATCTAGGAGCATAGCGATACTGTCCTGTTGTTTTCACTGTTTGTTCAGACATTTTTGTCACAAAACCTTTGAAATTGAATACCTTATGTCCATAGAACTTATGTAGACTTCTGCCACTGCGTATGTCCCAGAGTCGTATCACTCTGTCCAGCCCCGCTGAGATCAGACGACGTTGATCAAACTGTACACACAGTATCCCTGCCATGTGTCCCTACAATACATTATATCAGCCGTGACATGAGAAAACCAAGTCTGACACAAATCGAGCTGTACGAGGGGAAAGCAAAAAGTTCGTGGACTTTGTCAATAAAATCAAAAGTACATATGCAATTTCTCTGAAATTACCGTGTGTTTGCTATCAGTTTAATACAAACAAGCATAGAAAGTTTCAGACAAATCGCTTGATAAACGTCGTTTCTATGGCAATTTGTTTGATGCATGTTAGCGCTACCCGGAGCACGCCAAGACGTTAACGTCATTTGCCAACGGGTTTTCTGTATATGCTGGCCGAGTCAAAAGTTCATATAAAACATTATTTCTCATTCGACTTCGAGCAAATTTTCATATATTTATTCCCCATCCGTGAAGGATTACAGTAGAAAGTTTAAGGCAAATCGCTAGAAAAATTTAGTTTTTATGACAATTTCTGCGACAGACGCTAGGATTATACGGGGCATGCCATGACGTTAAAGTTGTTCGCGTAGATTTTTGTGCTTACTTGTTGTTTTTAACAGCTATTTCGTTGTGAGTAACACTTTGCACATCATTGAACACTGTTGTATGCTTCAGTTCTGATGTGTCTCTAGCTGTTTGTAACAAATCAGACGTTTCCGTAGGTTTTATTCGGAAGTCTCGCACAAATTTTATCGATGTGCAAGTTTCCGCCATTTACCAGTAACGTCATTTTTACTAATTTTTTGCTTGGACTTGTCTTTCAAAAAGTGTCGCTGTAGCGTTGTCTTTCGAATGCAAGAACTGCAATTTCACATTTCAAGCCGAATTACATCATTATCAATATTTCCATAATTTAAGGAGATTTAGAAATGACATTTTTAAAATATTTTTAAATTTATAAACATGTTAACAGAGATTTTATGGCGTGCTCCGGGGTAGCAAACCCCACGTGTTTGTCGATGTAATTTGACCAATCAAAAATAAGATTCGACAAACAACATTTTACATGAATGTCGACAATAGACCATTATTACACTTGTGAAAATAAGAAAACAATCGGACGTCAATTATAAAAGTTATTAAGAAAGTCCACGAACTTTTTGCTTTCCCCTCGTACAGTCACAGAAGCAGGCTAGAAACTTGAAATTTCAGATATAAGCAGGAGAGGAATTGTACTATCCGTGTGGTGAAAAAAAAGGCGCTGATCAGCTTCGCAGTTATTTCTCAAGAGCTAAAAATGCATAAAAATTTGACATTTTAATGATTATGAGGATTTTTTTCTCTTCAATTTCATAGAGCCAAATGGGAAAGAAGCCATAAAAGACTCAAACATGGGAAACAGAGCACCAGAGCATAAGTTTTGCTCAAAAAGAATCACTGCAACACAGGAGTAACTGGGTTTTATTTCAGCTTACCTGTAGTTTTCTGCCCCTGAGTACACTCTTGACAAAGCCAGCAAAGTTTGGTTCTCTGCCGTCGCCATAAGGAGCTTCATCATCTATAACTTCCTCTTTAGGTTGTTCTCTCTGCCACTCCAACTTGTGGTGGGGAGCCGTCTTACCCTATGAAAGATTATCTTACATTAGTGTCAGGTATGACAAGATAAATCTATCTTGAGGGGTTCTGTTTGCAAAACTCAAGGCTCTGCTAAGTGATGCCAAACTGTGTAGTGACACTGAGGAATGGATTTGTCTATCCGTACCTTACACTCATGTATAGATTCTTTTCTTTGCACATCTTTAAGCAGTGAGGTTGTTTTCTTGTTTATTTACTTTAGAAAACACTGCAATGGTGTCAGCCATTTTGAATTCCAACATTTTTGATGTCAATAAAGTGCACACATTAAGGAAAAGGTTATGCACAAATCAATGATCATGAAATCATCCCATGAGAACTCAAAGCAATACATTCAAATTTTTAACTTGACCTGAATTTTCCATCTTTTCACCACCTTTCTTTTCAGAAGTAGATTCTTTGTTTGACACAAAAGTGCTTTGAAATAATGGATGTTTTAAAAGTTGATAATCAGCAATAAATCACTCATATTTGCTTTTTAGTAGATACATGTACATACCAGTATATCTTCAGCCGGGACTAGGGTTGGTCTGACATCATAAGCAGCATCATCAACATCAGCATCATCATGCATCATAGTTTTCTGTTGGAGAAGACTGGCTCTTAGGGGGCTGCAATATACCGTAAGCATATCATCTTGAAAAACTACAGTGACGTGCCAAATTAATGTCCACAACGTCGCAAACTCCATAGACTTCAATGTATTTTCACATTTACAAGAAAAATTATCCTGTCTCTCCTGGTCAACATATTTTCATAATTTTGGTATCAGTTGAAAGGTAAATGAATGAAGCAATAAACAAGATTTTTGGTGAAATTTTCTGACTTTGCATTTTTCATATACAATAATTTAAAACTGAAGGAAATTTTGAAAAATTCATTTTCCCATTGACGTCAATGGTGACGTTGCCAAAAAACTGTAAAAATAATCTCACTTTTTCTTTAAACAATTGCAGCCTTGAAACGCACGCATAGAATTAAATGAAAATATCTTGTTTATTGCTTTATTTATTTACCTTTCAAATGACACTAAAATCGTGAAAATCGGTTGACCGGCAGAGGCAGGATAATTTTTCTTGTAAACGTGAAAATACATTGAAGTCTATGGAGATTCTGACGTTGTGGACATTAATTTGGCAAGTCACTGTATATGTTAAAATTGTCACTCAGATGACCACAAATGGTCAGCCATTTAAGAAGCCTCTGTGGTGTAGTGGTTAAGCTACTCGCCTTGTAAAGCCAACTGATCACTAGGACAGACTGTGACAAGACTATTCTGTGCCTAATGTGTTTAGACCAAGGGATCTGACTTATGGACGATAACTGTACACACAACAAATGGTCCAAGCTGAGGGGCAAACTGAGGGAAATCAACTCTCAAATACAATCTTGTACACTTACAGTGCCAGTAGTTACAAAATTGCAAAAATCATGCATATTGCTCTAGTTGTCTGGCCAATATAATTAGTATGATTGGTTTTGCTCTGTATACTCAACACACTGATAAAATGCACACTGAAAAAGGAGAATAAGCATACTGCTCCCCAACTGACAATGCTGTTCAAGGGTAATACTTACACAGGACCAGTGTTGAGTTTCTGTAACCTGTCAAACCTGGTTTCAGATCTGGACAAAGGCTCCCTTGGGGTTGGTGTTAGTCTGGTGAAAGATCGGAAAAATCTTGCCTTCTTCTTCTCTGAAAAACAAAGTTAAGTTTCAGATAATCACATGGAATGATATTTACGATATCAATTCTGAGAGTACATATTTGGACTCATGCAGTTATGTTTTCTTTTCTTTCTTTTTCTATGTTATGTTTGTAATGCCTTTTCACATATAAATATTCCATTTAAAAATTGAAATATCTAGAGTGCCATTAATTTTACAAAATCGGCTGAAGACGTATGTTTTGACAATCATCATGAAAACATGTCCATGCAATGAATATCCCCTTAAGCCCCACTTTTATATAGCAAAACTGGGGTATGCGGGGGTATACCTATTTTTCTTATTTTTGCTACAAAACATAGATTGTGGGTACTCGTTAGAACCGCCTTGCCAAGGCAGTTCTAATGTGTACCCACAATCTATGTTTTGAGCAAAAATAAGAAAAATCTCAAAACTTTTCTGATAAATTTTAAATTTTTACAGCTGAAAAAGATCTCTACATATCACATGGATATGTTTTCATAATGGAGTCACACAATCTACCTGGTATTTCCGCCTTTTTGATGCCATATTCTTCATCATATTCTCTGAGATCTTCTGATATGACACTGTCTGTATCTCCCTCAGGCAACTCCTGTCTTCTGATGGCCGATATAGTGCCACGGTGAATAGACAACTCAACTACAATGACAAGACAATAATTAGACAAACTCTGGTTACACTCATTATACATTGTAACTTTAGGTATGACCATCACTCAAACATAACTCATTATTTTGGTGAGGAATTTATTACATGCTTGGCAGAAACAGTAATATTTGTTGTTGACAAAATTTAAATGAAACTGAAAAACTAGAATAAGTAAAACTTAAGGATTTCAATGTTTGAGTTTCTAAAGTCCTTCAAAGTAGAAATATGGTAACTATTTTATTTTCCCTTTCTCATTTGATTTTCTTTACTTTGTTGATTGTCTCAACTTGAGTTTCATGGATAACCCACAAAAACAATAATGCACATTACTTGTTCTTATGCAAAAGCTTTTGGCAAAACAGTCATACACACACTTTTGATTATATATATACATGTACTAGCTAAATATTGTGGGTATGGAAGCACATACATCAATCCATCTATAATGTAACACCAACACAAGAGCAACATATACATTGCCACAAGAACACCAGTCCCAAAATTAAAACATAATTTAGTAAAGGAAAAAGTTTAAAAGAAGGCAAAAAATTCCAAAAAGGCCAAGAGTAGCTCACGCATAATGTATTAATCCATTGTAAATGGAAATGAACCATTTGCTAAATGATGATGCTCACTTACACTAGGCTCTCAAACTTCCAACAGTGATAGTTTCTATCATAGATGCATGTTATGTCTCATAGTTTTATTTAATAATTACAAAAGGTGTATAAACATGTAAAGCAACTTACATTAATATTAGAGAGTACACATACATGTATAAATTTACAAAGTTAATGTCCAAGCACTGTGTACAGGCACTGTACAAGACATGCATAATATTCACTCAGCCTTACTCATAACACTGTCACATATGAGCCGCATCGTGAGAAAACGGGATTATTGCCTATGCGAAAACAAAGGCGCAGATCAGCTTCGCAGTAACTGCGAAGCTGATCAGCGCCTTTGTTTTCGCTACTCGGATAGTACAATTCCTCTTCTACTTAAATCCGAAATTTCAAGCGTCTAGCTCTTTTCTGAGCTTGTACAGGCCGGTTTGTGTCGGACCTGGTCGGAAACCCCGAAGACCGGTTTTCTCACGTCGCTGCTCATATACGTTTTTTGTTGGCCATCAATACATTATAAGCTCTGAAACTGACCTACATAGACATAGACATTACATTGCCTCACACAACTTGGTTGCCACCATAAACAGCATGATAATGCATCCATGTACATTGAATGCCTTCAACCCCAAATCTTATAATATAGTAACTATGGGATATATTGGTGTCAGTATATTTTCCCCCAAAAACACAGATTGTAGGTACATATGTCCATGTTGGAAATGCCTCATTGCAGCCACTCTTAATCAAGTACAAACCATTTTTTATGTAACAGTAGAAAAAGTTCCATTTTATAATCAGAATATTGTCAATTTTACCATTGTAAAAAATCATTTTGGACAAGCATATGTTAACATAATGAATGCATTATAATGACTGCACTGTTCAGTGGCCACTCTGAGGCTACCCCTTTACCTATTTGTGGTGTCCCTCTCCTCGATGCCTCTATTGCTGATAAATAACATCACAAACTATTAAAAGTCTAACATATACATGTAATTTGCTAATGCCCCTAAGTTAATCCACTAAAACTGTCATTCCACAACTTGTATCCAGCATGCATTAACTTAAATTTCCACATATGATACCATTTTATCCATCGTGAAAGTTTTTGATACTTGGAATGCAGTTTCAAGAATAACAAGATAAAAATAAATCTAAAATCACATAATAGAAAAGACCAACTCTATGAAAAATAACAATACTGTGTTATTTCTACAGACCAAAACTAGAATTGTCAGAGGATCTGACTATAGCCCCGCTTCTCAGCTTTTTTTGCAGGGTGAAAAAAAAACAATGACAGGTAACTATCACAAGCTAGATCTCATCAATATTGATGCTCATACAAAATTTGGTCTAATTATGTCAATTCGTTCTCTGTCAAAATTTTGCGAAAAATGACGGGTAATAATCCAAAGCTAGATCTTGTCAATGATGATGTGCATACAAAATTTAGACGGATTCTGTCAATTCGTTCTGAAGATATGGAGCGGAAACAAAATTCTGAAGTCAATCAAGGTCTGTTAACTCTGTCAAAATTTTGCAAAAAATGATGGGTAATAATCCCAAGCTAGATCTTGTCAATGATGATGTGCATACAAAATTTGGACAGATTCTGTCAATTCATTCTCCAGATATTGAGCGGAAATGAAATTCTGATGTCAATCAAGGGCTGTAACTCCATCAAAATTTTGTGAAAAATGACGGGTAACAATCCCAAGCCAGATCTTGTCAATGTTGATGTGCATACAAAATTTGGTTGGATTCTGTCAATTCGTTCTGAAGATATTGAGCGGAAACGAAATTCTGACGTTAATCAAGGGCCGTAACTCCGTCAAAATTTTGCGAAAAATGACGGGTTACAATCCCAAGCTAGATCTTGTCAATGATGATGTGCATACAAAATTTGGTCCGATTCTGTCAATTTGTTCTCAAGATATTGAGCGGAAACGAAATTCTGACGTCAATCAAGGGCCATAACTCCGTCAAAATTTTGCGAAAAAAGACGGGCAACAATCCCAAGCTAGATCTTGTCAATGTTGATGTGCATACAAAATTTGGTCGGATTCTGTCGATGCGTTCTCAAGATATTGAGCGGAAACGAAATTCTGACGTTAATCAAGGGCCGTAACTCCATCAAAATTTTGCGAAAAATGATGGGCAACAATCCCAAGCTAGATCTTGTCAATGTTGATGTGCATACAAAATTTGGTCGCATTCTGTCAATTTGTTCTCAAGATATTGAGCGGAAACGAAATTCTGACGTCAATCAAGGGCCGTAACTCTGTCAAAATTTTGCAAAAAATAACAGGTAACAATCCCAAGCTAGATCATGTCAATGTTGATGTGCATACAAAATTTGGTCAGATTCTGTAAATGCGTTCTCAAGATATTGAGCGGAAACGAAATTCTGACGTCAATCAAGGGCCATAACTCTGTCAAAATTTTGTGAAAAATGACGCGTAACAATCCCAAGCTAGATCCTGTCAATGATGATGTGCATACAAAATTTGGTCCGATTCTGTCAATTCGTTCTCAAGATATTGAGCGGAAACGAAATTCTGACGTCAATCAAGGGCCATAACTCCGTCAAAATTTTGCGAAAAATGATGGGTAACAATCCCAAGCTAGATCTTGTCAATGATGATATGCATACAAAATTTGGTCCGATTCTGTCAATTCATTCTCAAGATATTGAGCGGAAACGAAATTCTGATGTCAATCAAGGGCTATAACTCCGTCAAAATTTTGCGATAAATGACGGGCAACAATCCCAAGATAGATCTTGTCAATGCTGATGTGCATACAAAATATGGTCAGATTCTGTCAATTGGTTCTCAAGAAATAGAGCGGAAACGAAATTCTGACGTCAATCAAGGGCTGTAACTCTGTCAAAATTTTGCGAAAAATGACGGGCAACAATCCCAAGCTAGATGTTGTCAATGTTGATGCATGTACAAAATTTGGTCAGATTCTGTCAATTTGTTCTTGAGATATTGAGCAGAAACAAAATGCAAAAATGCTCACGGAATGACGGAATCACGGAACCACGGAACCACGGAATCACGGAACCACGGAACCACGGAAGGACAGGGTGAATCCAGTATAGCCCCACTTTTCCAAAGCGGGGCTATAACCAAAGCGGGGCTATAAATATGATAGTGTGCATATTTGAAGCTATTTCCAAACAAGCATGTTGTGGGGGCTCACTAGAAATAAGCCAATCTAGATAAATCTAATGAAGACCCACAAATACATTTAATGAAGAAATAAACGTGTAAAATATTACAATTATTGGCATCCGCAAATATGCACAATGTCTGCTCATGAATGGTAACAAAAGTCTACTACGGTAGTAATCTGGTTATGTCATATGTTAAAAAAAGAAAATCCAAACTTATTTCGCTGGCGTTGAACAATCGTTTATCCTGAAATATGAAATCATTTATAATAAGCATGATGCAAAGTTAAAAATAAAGTAGTGACATATTCATGATAAACAGAAAAAAAGTTGAAGTTTAAAATGTGCATTTTAAAAAAGTTTCAATACACATGAGGGACATCTTTTAAAGATGGAATCTGTAGATATTATAACTGAACCATGTCATGAGAAAACCAACATTTTGCCCAAGCAAAATAAAAAGGGACAGATTAGCTTCCCAGTACCTGCGAATCTGATCAGCGCCTTTGGTTTTGCTACACCTATAGTACAATTCCTCTACTTTCTAAATCCAAAATTTCTAGCCTCTAGCCATTGTAATTCTATGGCACTGGAATTCAAAATTTGTAAGACCCATTTATATAAAAAAAAAAAAACAATGCTGGTAAAATCTTCAGGATGCCACTTTTAAACCTCTCATTGTAGAGTAAAGCAGTCATAATAAGACTGGAGAACCTTCCCTCATATGTATCTGTGTAGAAAAATAATAAAAAAGCACTCGACTAGTGAACTTTTTTGAAGGAATTACAATTTACGATATGCCTTTATTTTATTATTTTAACTATGCAGCAAAATATAAAATCAACATGCATAAAATGTGTGCATATAAATTGATATACAAATCATATACAAAATACGATGTGGCAAACAAGCTTTCAAAAGAAAGAAAAAGGAAAGGAATAGCATTGATATGATAATCAAATAGTCTAGCTGCATTGTAGGATTGTAGTTAAGCATTTACACTGAAGTAAGAGAACATTATCAGGTCATTCTGCATACTGATGGATCATCAGGCACAATAACAGCATTACATAGAGAAATTTGTTCAATTAGATATTTCTTTGTAGAGTCTATTAAATATTTCCTAGTAGAATATTCATACACATTGTTGAGTTAGGACCTACATGTAAAAGACACACAAAAGTATACCACAGTGGGGGACTGACGTTCATTACATTACTGATCAGTAAAGTGACAACAAGTGCAAATATTCAATCCATGAATTATATGTAGAATCAAATTGTGACATGAGAGACAAAGCGAGACCTTTTAAATCAGCCTGTGTGTGAGAAAACCAACGATTTGGGTTTCCCATCAGGTCCAACACAAACCAGCCTGTACAGTCACATAAGATAGCTAGAAGCTTGAAATTTCTGATGCATGAAGAAGAGGGATTGTACTATCCATTTAGCAAAAACAAAGGCGATGATCAGCTTCGCGGTTACTGCGAAGCTGATCTGCGTCTTTGTTTTCGCCTTGGCATATTGTTGGTTTTCCCATACGGCGGCTCAAATAAGAAACGTTTTTGACAATATGTTGATATTAACAATCAGAAAGAGTTAAATATATGTGTGCTGCATCAAGCGATAGTGCAAGTTATTTTTTATATTTTCAAAATCTGTACCTTTCGGTTCTGGTTCAAAAAGTATTCTTTTCAAAATGGTTTGAAGCTGATCCCTAGTTAACATGTTATCAGGTAGATCAGCCCCAGTAGCTGTCACCTGATTCCGAAATTCAAATCTCGGATGCAATGATTCAATGCTAGAATTGGAGGAATTCCTTAAAACGTGTGGTGAAGCTGAAAAAGAATGGTATATGAACTGAACAAAAGGGTTTTTTTTCTTCTAAGCATTGGTTGTATAGGAAGTGACATAACCATGTTGTCGAGCAAACATGTGACAATGACATTGAAAACCTTCATTTCAACATTCAATGTTTGATGTGATTGTAGTGGTTTCCCATGCAAATTTGATGAAAATGTAGCCTCATGTCTGTAAGGTGGGCAAGAAAAACATCTGTCCAACTGATCACAGTGTGGGCATATATGGCACTGGATGCTGCTTTTTTGATCAGGTAAATGTGACTCCAACTGGACAAACTAGATAAAATCCTGGAATCATTATACTGTCTTTGTAAGCACAATTAAGACAACAATCAGACTGCACAGATGCCATAGCCTTACTTCCGAGTCATCCCATCTACTATCTACAAAAGTGTATGCAAGGGAAACTGACAACAATTAATGTTAAGATGCACATAAGTACATATGCAGAAAATAATATCTGTGTGATGATTTTGAACAACATAATGTAACAGTAGCAGGGGAGTGATCTACTAATAGCCTATGGGTGGAATAAATGACAACAACAAAAAATACATATACTAGCATACATATAAAATAAACAAAAATAATATAAAAATACCATGTGCATAAAGTGTGTAGTAGTTGATAGATTTAAGTAGCACTCACAGGAAACTGAGATATAAGTTTCCAAGGCAATGTGCTCTGAAAAAAATACATACTGTTAATAGAAAAACAAAAGCACTGCAGGCATGCATGATACCCCGCCACACAAATTTGATTCAGTACAAATGCACAGAATATCTTGATAACGTAAATCAAGGGCCATAACTTTGTACTTATTTGACGAAAATTTTCCATCTTCAATCCAAAATCACTCCTTCCTGATATGAACTATACAAAATTTGAAGAGAATTGGTCAATAAATGCTCCAGGTAGAGCCCGGAAATGAAATTCTAACGTAAATCATGGGCCATAACCCTTTACTTATGTGACAAAATTTATCCATCTTCAATCCCAAACCACCCCTTCCTAATATTAAGTCCTATACAAACTTTGAAGAAAATTGGTCAATAAATGCTCAAGATAGAGCCCGGAAATTATATTTTAACATAAATCACGGGCCATAACTCTGCACTTATTCGACGAAAATTACCCATCTTCGATCCCAAACCACTCCTTCTTAATACAAACTCCTATATAAAGTTTTAAGAAAGTTGGTCAATAAATGCTCAAGTTAGAGCCCGTAAACGTAATTTTAACAGGGTTCCCACGGAAAGTATAAAATAAAATTCCATGACTTTTCCATGATCGGAGTTAAATTTCCAGGGCTAATTATTCTGTTTATTTTTTGTCATAACACTTTTTAAAAGGCAAGAACAGATAATTATATTGCAAAAGTAACTTACTTCAAGGTATTATCTTGTTTTCTGATGAAGACAAATTAGTTTGAATGCCCTGTTGAAAAATAGAACTTTATTTATCAATACTTATTGAGCGAAAGCGAGCTAGGAAAAAAATGAATCCCAAAGACATCCAAACTGGCATTTCATAACAAAATTCCATGATTTTTCCATGATATTTTATCATTTTTCAAATTCCATGACTTTTCCATGCATGGAATTTTTTTAGCCATTTTCCATGTTTTCCAGGTTTTCCAGTGCCTTGGGAACCCTATTTAAACGTAAATCAAGGGCCATAACTCTGTACTTACTTGACGAAATTTACCCATCTTCAATCCCAAAACACGCCTTCCTAATATGAACTCTTATACAAAGTTTGAAGAAAATCGGACAATAAATGCTCAAGATAGAGCCCGGAAACGGAATTTTAAAGTAAATCATGGGCCATAACTCTGTACTTATTTGACGAATTCGCCCATCTTCAATCCCAAACCACACCTTCCTGATAAGAACTCCTATACAAAGTTTGAAGAAAAATGGTCAATAAATGCTCAAGTTAGAGCCTGGAAAGAAAACGGTGATGGACGGACAGACAGACAGATGGACGGACACTCGAACGCAAATTTTTTGCGTTGGGTATAACATAATACCCCACACTTTTTCAAGTGGCGGGGTATAAAAACAATCATCATAAATGCATCTCTTGGTTCCTTTTAATTTCAGCAGGGATATCATTGAATTAGAGTTAGTATACAAGATGAATATGAAGATAAAGATTACGTGGAAAGGAACAAACATTACTAAGTGCAACAAGTCCTGCGGCAATAGACTCAGTTTGCCTGACCGAATTTTTTACCTGACCAACAACTCCTATTTACTCGTCAACTCAGCTTCATCACATAATGTTGTACAGAAATACTATTAGCCTTGTATTATGAATTTTTCATTTTCAGTTTGACATGTTAGACAGTCAAATAGACTTTGGTACTCATGCTGTGAGTTGTGACCACAGGCAAACATTTATATAGAAATCATTACTCACCATCTGTCACTGAAATGTATAAAAAGAAATATATGAGCCACCTCATGGAAAAAACAACAACCTGCATAGGCGAATACAAAGATGCAGATCAGCTTCGCGGTAACCACGAAGCTGATCAGCGCCTTTGTTTTCGCTACTCGGATAGTACAATTCCTCTTCTACTTAAATCCGAAATTTCAAGCTTCTAGCCTGCTTCTGTGACTGTACAGCCCGGTTTGTGTCGAACCTGTTCGGAAACCACATTGTTGGTTTTCCCACGAGACGGCTCATATATATGAATCTGTTCAAAACCTGCAGTCTGCAGATTAGAGTAACATGCTTCATTGGATGAATCCAGAAAATTGATGACAAATCGAGCTCACTTCATGTCAGCCAAATCTTACATGTACCTGTATTGTCTAGTTATTCTAAGTAGGTAGTACTAAATGCTCTGACAAGTCACTCAATCAAAGACACTCATTAGTGAGCCTGCTTTAGAATCGATGTCAATTTCAACTTTAAAATGACATAATTTATGTAACAAATAAACTTGCTGAATGCAAGTATCAGATATAGGTAGATATTTGTCTGTATTGAGGTTTAATGTCCCTGTCGACTATTTTTCTGTCATGTTGGGATGGACTAAACAATTTTGTGAAATAAGTCTATTTTTTGTGAGATTTCTTTAATGAAAAGGTGAACAGCTGGAGAAACTGATGTCTTCAAATATATTTTCATCATTTATTGTTTGTTCAAATTGAAACAGATCAGTTTTAGTGTATCAATTGTAGTCGGTCAACTGTATGCAGATAAATCACTTGTAGTCTGCCTTAAAACTTATTACACGAAACTTCAGAGTTTGGGCTTATCTACTGTATAGAAGTACAGCATGTTTCATGTACTGACCCTTTCGTTGCAATTCTCTCATCTCTTCTTTGAAATCTACAGCTTTCTCTACAACAGAGAAAAAACTTCAAAGCTAGCTTATGCATATACTATCAGTGCACTTTCCTAATCATAATTTGGTTCAATTCAAGCATTTGTGCTTTATGAAATGTTTAAAACAGAAAATTATCAACAAGTGAGGTATCAATCAAAACAGCTTGTGCCAAGTGGTCAGAGAGTGGCTCATGGAACATTATTTTTCAATTTGTGCCTTGCACTCGTGACATATTCATCAACTAATGTACATCAGCATCAATTTTTTGCCATAGGAGTCATCAGTCAAAAATGAAAATTGTTCAAAAATTGTTGTAACCATATAGATAGAAGAACTTACTATTATCTCTCTCTAATGTGTATATTAAGGTCAACTTGATTAATCTCGCACTCTTTTTTGCCCAGTTGTAAATTGAGCCTGTGCATGAGAAAACCAGCAGTTTGGGTTTCCGACCAGGTCTGACACAAACCGGCCTGTACAATCTCAGGAGCAAGCTAGAACCTTGAAATTTCGGATTTAAGAAGAAGAGGTATTGCACTATCTATGGAGCAAAAACAAAGGCGTGATCAGCCGTGCAGTTACTGCACGGCTGATCTGCGGCTTTGTTTTTGCATATGCAGATTGTTGGTTTTCTTATGCACTGGCTAAATCAACTTCTTCCACTGAGATATAGGAATAGGTGAATTTACCTTTAGCTCTCTTCTTTTTCTTTCTCTTGCTCTTGGCCATACCAAGCTTCATTGTCTGTGTGATACGCCGCAGTTCCTCATAGGCCAGGTGCCAATCAATACCCATCTTTTGACTGCTGGACTGTAGGATCATCATTTCTAGGTTCTTAATTCCTTCCTCAAGACCTAAATGGTTCAAAAACACATGATATAATACAAGGTTATAAGGTTCTTACAATAGTGTCAGGGAAGGATAGACAAAATTGTACCTCGGGGTCACTTTGGCATCACGAGGCTTAATACAGTCACGCTTGATTTTTATTTTTATAACATTTACCTTGAAAAACACTGCAATCGCGTCCGCCATTTTGAAATAGAACTTTTCTGACTATGTTGTGATGTGTGCGCTTAACGATGAAGTCACGTGACATCCTATACAACTAATGTTAAAATAGAACACATGCACGCAGGGTCAGACAACCAGAGGTAGACCTGTCCAAGACCTGGATACTGACATTTTCTCATTCCTTTTCTCCTAAAATTTGGGCATAAGTGTTTCAATATCATATCAGCGGAAAATAATGCTTTCACTCAGCAAAAGAGAATAACTAAAATCTTGAAGGCTTAAAGAAAGTAAAGTTACCTATTATATGAGCCGCGACGCAAGAAAACCGGTCTTCGGGGTTTCCGACCAGGCCTGACACAAACAAACCTGTACAGTCACAGAAGCAGGCTAGAAGCTTGAAATTTCGGATTTAAGAAGAAGAGAAATTGTACTATCCGTGTAGCGAAAACAAAGGCGCTGATCAGCTTCGCGGTTACCGTGAAGCTGATCTGCGCCTTTGTTTTCGCCTAGGCAAAAATCCGGTTTTCTCACGATGCGGCTCATATAATCTATCCAATTAAAGCAGTCGATCCAGAAAGACAATCAGACACACTGGTTGCACTTTCTTACAAAATTGTTACTTCAAAGCGACACAATATTTCTGCAAAACCTGGCTTCCAGCTGTGTTTGATGTGACAGTTTTTTAATATTGATCATTGATTTTGGCTTTTTAAATATTATACGGAAAAGTTAATCTTAAGAAAAACTAAAGGGTATTCAAAAGTTTGTCATAAGGTTCAAGCTGGGGTCTGTGCATCTTACCTAGTTCATGACATTTGATCATCCACAAGTCATCTTTGGCACATAAGAACCTCCATCTTCTACAAACCTATAACACAAAGACATACTAATAATGTCTTGCTTGATTGAAGGCATAACATAACACTTTTTTGGGGGGCCATAAAAATAAAATGTCCCATAATTTATACACATCATCTCATCAAGGCAATGTTAACAGGTTCCAAAACTATATTCCATAAAGAACGGATAAAAGTTATCACACAGAACAGATAAAAGTTATCATAAAATCCAAATCAAATACATGTACATTCTCAAACAATATCAATTCTTTTTGCTTAGTTATGGCTAAAAGTCTTGAAAACAAACCGACCGGGGGTCGGGCTCCACTGTATGAAATATATGGAATACAAGAAGGAGCCCTGGTATCCTGGTCTATTATGGCTTAATGTCCATGTCAATAATTTTTCAGTCATATTGGGATTTAGTCAGTGATTCTTGTGCATTAAACATTATTAGGTAGCTTAACTCATTTAAGCCTGGCGTCCCTTTTATGGGACATAGGCAAACAGAATAGCCCCAGATGTGATGCCGCAGAACGCGGCGTCCCATCTGAGGCTATTCTGTTTGCTTAGAGAATTTTCATAGAAAACTTGAATAAAATTTAAAAATCACTAAAAATGATGCCCCTTTAAAATGAAAGTGGACTCGCCCAATTAATAATGATGGGAAAATCCATTCTTCAATTATGGGTTAAAGTGTCTTGGTCAAAGATACTACGCAGTAGATGTAGGTTTTGAATTCAGGACATCTCAGTCCAGTGTCACGTACTCTACC
Organism: Rugalucina vietnamica; assembly: GCA_964017185.1. Taxonomy (NCBI): domain Eukaryota; kingdom Metazoa; phylum Mollusca; class Bivalvia; order Lucinida; family Lucinidae; genus Rugalucina; species Rugalucina vietnamica. Next base: position 68,053,756 of record OZ024872.1, read on the forward strand.
ACACAGCCAATGCTCTCCACAACATAAGTTTTTTGTGATTGCATAAAGCAGTAACAGAATGACAGTCTGAAGGCCTACCCGAGAGATGAGCTTTATCTCATCAGCTGCCAGGAAAGAGAAGATGTAGAGTAGTAGTTTATCTGTTAGCCTGTTCATATCCCTTGCGTGTCGCAACCTGGATAAAAGTATAAAATGGCTTGTCGAAATGAATTACTTGACGGTACACCAATTTCAAGAATTAGGCTAAACTGATATAACTTTAAGCATAAGCTTTGAGCTAGGCTTAGTAGAATCTGAATACATTTCTTGTTTCTGTGCAGAATACAAGAAGTACATTGTAATATATGATAAACTTTTATTATTTCTTGAATAAACTTTGAAGAAAAAAAAATGTAACAAACTTAAAGCTTAATGGTTATTAACAGTCATTATTAAAGTACATGTAATCTATTTCAAAATACTTACTGTTGTTGTATATGACTAGCCAGGAAGCCAAGGTTTTCAGCTCCACACAACTTCAGCAGTTCTTTCAGCAGCGCTATCTTCTCATAGTCTTCCCATAGTTCCATCCACTAGGAAAAGACATCATTAATAATCAATACATGTAAATACATTATTGTCAATGGTAGAATATTTGTAAAATTTATAGTTTTAAATGCTTTTTAAACATAATTTTGTCATACTGGACCCATGAAGGGAATTATCATGTTGGCTGCTTTCAACACATTCATAGAAAATTGTAGACTGTTCAATCCAGACTCCTCAAATTAATCTGGATCACGGATACAGTGGGTATAAAGTGGCATTTAAAATCCAAGTGGCTATGAAAATGAGACAAATTTTAGGGGCTATAAACCACACACCATATGTATTTCCTTATTACAGGTTGAAATGCATGTAGATACTGTTGAGAGGAAATATGTGGTTGCTTAAGACAGGATGTTGCTTAATAAGTTAAAAGGGTTGACCACTTCAGCAGGTATGACTGAACTTTTGAAATTGTAGCCTCTGATACTTACACTCCAGACTTGTTGAAGCTGATCTTTGAAGTTAGAGTCGAGTTCCTCATGATGAGCCTTGAAGAAGATTTTCCCCTCCCCCGGGACCTCCGGCCACCATTTCACACTCTTGTAGATCTTGGTCACCGGGACTGGAATGTTCTGTAATCTTGAGGGTCTAAACACGTCACCCTGCCGTAGTTCTCTCTGCATGTCACCTATATGAATGTGAAACAGCCTTTGATCATAATACAACCCAAATTTAGACCCTCAAGCCCCAATTTTAATGCAGTAACATGGCTGTTACATTATTGATGTGCATTAATCTGTAGCATGGACATGTCTCAACTTCGATTTGTTTATTTGATTTTCTCCATTATGTCCCTGTCAACAATTTTTCAAGCATGTGGAGAAGGAGCCAAGGCTCTCTAAGTTATCCAAGTGCTATGGAAAATCTCTTGCTCAAGGAATCAAGGTCACAAACCAAAATAGGTTTTGAACCCAGTCCTGACTTCTCGGTTCAAACTACTGCACTCTGTCACTAGGCCACCATACTTCATACAAATCATTCAGTTCTTAACTACTCGTAGTTTGGCTACATCTTTAAAATCCATCAAATTGTAAAATTATAAAGTTTTAGACATCTTTGATGATAATGATAATTTCACCAATTTTTGAAATAACAGCACAATTAAAGAGTTAACATACTTTAAATTGCTTTTTCTTTTCACAACACATGCCCACATACCATATTTGCTGACGCCATTTCTCTTGAAGTAATCTGGAGTTTTGACAGCCATATTGGAACCAAACAAGTCATATCTCATCTTACTGATACTGCTCTTTGTAATAACAGACATTCTAGAAACACCAGAATGAGCACTGTTGACACGCTTAGAGTCATCTCCCTTTGCATCTAGCTGTTTAGGGGATTTGATTCTAACCATGGATGTGGGTCGCTCTGGTACTTCAGTGATCACTGGTATCTGCATTGTCCCTGTCTCTTTCTCTGGTGTCTTACTCCTGCAAAAGTAACTTTCGCATTTAAAACTAACAATTCTTTAAAGTCATTTGTTTGCTTGTGTAAATATTAACAATGAACATGATTTTGAACTTTAAAATATATGAGATTTTTAATTGCTTTTTCATTCTGCATCTTAAAGGAAGAAAGTGGTATTAGTACCCTTCATTACGAAAACACGCCCATGTAATGTACAGATTTTTCTTAAGTCGTAAATTATGAAAATTTTCGAAATTTTCCTTATTTTTGCTCAAAACAATAACTGTGGGTACACATTAGAACCACCCTTCAGAAGCGGTTCTAAAGAGTACCCACAATCTATGTTTTGGAGCAAAAATAAGAAAAATAGGTATACCCCTGCATACCCCAGTTTTACTATATAAAAGCGGGGTTCAAGGGGGTATACATTACACGGTCATGTTTTCATGATGTTGGCTGAGGAAGGATGTAATTCTGCTTCAAAGCAACTTTTAAATTTGTGTTTTATGTTCAAATACCACCCGAGACATCATATGGACCTTAGTCTTAAGTCTTACTTGGGCTGACTTGACCCAAAATCATGCCTCTTGATTTACAAGGTGTTGCTTAACTTCTGTGCCACAGAGATTTCTCAACAAAGCTTTTATTTTCTGACAAAATCACAAGTAAGTTGACCATAAATGTATTAAAACCAAAAAGGTTTAAATTACCCTTTATCAAAGACTGGAGATCTGAAATCCACTTGCTTTGTAAGAGATTTCACAGTCAAACTTTCTTTTCTACTAGATTCATCTTGTGTTTTGTGGTCTGTGGAGTCAGTCACAGGAGCTTTTTCTTGACATTTTGCTTTAATAACATTTTGCTTTTCAGCACTAGCACCCTTACTGTTTGGTTTCAAATCATCACCACGATCTTGAGTATTAGAATCAACAGGATCCAGAGTTTCATTAACAACAGTTTTCACATCAATGAGTTTTTCCTTCTCAGTCATTATATCCACAACATTGTCCATTGCCTGTGTAAGAATTGCACCAGCTAAATTCTGAGCATAACAAGTCATAGAGTCCTGCTCTATGTTCGTGAAAGACAGAGTATCATCAATAATCTTCTCAGCAAGAGCACCAGCAAAATCATCTACAGTTTCCATATTGCCTGTAACCATAATACTGTCAACATTCTCATTGGTAATCTCATCATGGTTAGCTTTATCGGATTGAACTTTTGCTAATGAATTTTCATACTGTTTTCTCAAAAGTCTTTCTTGTCTACGTCTCTGTTGTTTCAGCGTGTTCAATTTGTCCTCTAAGAGTTTCTCCCCTTCCCTAGTAACAAAATTAGGAATATCTGTAATCACAGACTCTGGAGTTTCAGCACCTTCTAGATTCAAGAAATCTTCAATAGTATGTTCAGAACTCAGTGTAATGTCTTGGTCCGAAATAGGCTTTTTCTTTCTAAGCTTCTTTTTCTTTCTTTTTTTCTTTGTGGGATCATCTCTGGTCTTTTTCAGTGGGGTGGTTGGGTAGTGATGTTTGGCTGCTACTGTGTAGTCTCTGTGTTTGACTGGCTCTAATGTCGTGGCAAGAATATCCACCTGTCTCAGAGAACATCTGAAAGAATAAAACAGAGGTTAATTGATTAGCAATTTTTTGCCTTTTTTTGCTATTTTTTTACTAAAAGTTACTGATCAACTAACTCTAACGGACAATGCCAAAGTTTTATTGCTGAGTTTTGCCCCCTAAATTCACATAATTGGCTCTAAATTCTAAAGGCACCCCATGGATTCTCTGAGAGCGGGGTTATTTGCTCTAAATAATCTTGCAGCTATGGTATTCTTTTTTTTTTTTTTTTTTTTTTTTTGTCTAAAAAGTTAGAATAGAAGGTCCATGAATTGAAGCCTCTTCAAGATGCTAACATCAGTCTTACACAGCCTGAAATATAGATAGGACAAGTTTTCTTGTCAAAGGTTTAATTAAGCATATACTCTTATACTCTATACATGAACATTTTTGTAACAATATATTCCTCTCACCTGTCTACAATTCCACACAACAGCACCCTTTGTTGCCATGGCCGCCAGCCCTCGAACCACTCCCCTACAGTTTTGTATATCTGCTGGTTGTTTAAAGTGGAGAAGCTGTGCTCCCCAAGTCTTGGTGTGGTAGACAGTGGGGGAAGGTGAACAACACCTTCAAAGTTCCCATATCTTAATCCCTTAGCAGGCTGTACAGAAAAGCTGCGGGTTGTTTCTATCGGAGCTATGAATACAGGCATTGTCCTTGTAAAAAATCAGCAGCTGAAATGAGAATTGAAAGATGCAAGTTAAAAATGGCACTAAGAATGTACAGGTTTACTATTTTAAAGAAGGACTGCCAAAGACTAAGATGGCAAAGGCAGCAACATGGAAACATTTCCATGTGAAAATGACCTCTTCTAACCCCATAATCACACTGGTCAATCTATACGTTGCATTGCCGGGTCTACGCGGACTTGCCGGGGATTGATACGCTGATTTGTGGAATAAAATGGCGGCCAACAATAAACAAACTGCGGAAGTGGTACGTATTATCCTGCTTTTCTTCAGTTATAGTTTATTCCAAAACATCTCGTATGCCAAAGGGACTATAGAATTGTATCAAAAGACGTGCCTGGCATGCACTTGGTGATTTATCTAAGCATTTAGGAATACATTCGAGTACTGATACAGTGAGTAGGACGATTTTGAGGATTTCTTGTAAATTCACGACCTCAAATGATATGGTTTTCATCTGTTCTACTTTTCTTTCTTTTTATCCATGCACGAGTCATCATTTGGCCCCATAGCATCTGAAATTAGCAACAGTTGGGAAGAGATGTTTGTTTTCTGAGAAATATCTTGAAAAATATCATTGTACGCCGGAGCTGGCGGAACCATGTGCTACGCGTTTTGCCGGGTACCTTTTTTTAAGCACATGGTAGACTGAAATACGTCCAAAAAGCATCAGAATTATCAATCCTTCTTTTTACAGCATGCCAGCCAACCGGCAAGTCCGCGTAGACCCCAGCAATGCAACGTATAGATTGACCAGTGTGATAATGCATCTACTGTAGTAAAAAATAAGGTCTTGGTAATGTACATGAATAATTATGCAATTTGAAAGTCAAAAATCATTTAATTTTGAACGAGAACCAATCTGATATTGAGTTTACTTAATGATGGTAAGAAAATGTTTATAACATACCAGGTAGAAAGTTGAGCTCAATATATACTCACAGACTTTAAAAACGCAACACTTGCATTTTCGATTCTTCCTCTAAGAATATGGGATTTTTCCGAAAAAAATTTGTTGAACTGAACAGTACAATGAGTCTGCTTAACTTCAATACCAAAAACGAAATGCCAGTATCCGTGATTAACGCCATACAGTATGATTTCAAGTGTTACCCAAAATTCAACAAAAATAAATTGCATGATTGGTTAGTGGGGACAAAAAAAAATTTCTTCAGGTCCAACATGACTTCTGGAAAGAAACAGCAAAATCAAAACGAATGCTGTTGGCTTGCCTTCATTTGCATTAAAGACGTGATAATTACGTCAGTTTAGCGTTTATCAAGAAAACTCAATTTTTGCATGTAAAATTTTGAAACAAATTCTAATCTTTTCAAACATAACATACTGGCACAGGACTAACGTAAAAGTACCATAAATTTTGGCGCTGTAATCAAACTGCATATGTGTTCTGAGCACTCAGCGAAAAACGCTAGCGCCTTAAACGACATTGAAAGGAAGTGCCAATGTTTAATTTGCTTTTTCTTGTGCTTTAGGCTGTTAGCTATCACCGTATATGGTTTGCGTTCACAAAATCCCTTTCTTGAAACCACAGTTAGATTTTCTTCAGAAAAAGTAGACTGTAGCATCTCGACGACAGAAAAAGCAGCTTCAACAAAGCTTAAAGCTTCAAGCTTCAGCGAACAATTTTTTTATGGATAAATATTGTGTATGGTGTTAAGATTCACGATATTATGTTTATTTTATGCTTCAGTTTAACTAATAAAAATCAGTTTTATGCAAATTATGACCGATATTAAGTGTTGCATTATTAAAGTCTGTCAGTATATATTTAAGATGAATTTTATGGAAAATTATCACAGAGACATGTCTGTAATGATGCATCTACAAATGCCTGCATAAGTGTGATATTCCTAAAATCCTGATTCAACAACCTAACACTTGATTTGTTCACCATTGCAGACAAGCTGTCCACATACTGATGTAGATAGCTTGTAAAAAGGCAAATGAAACTATTGGCTTCAATTGAAGAATCATACGGGTCAATAACAAATACCTAGCAGAATTATATTTCTTGCATCAATGGGGATGCTCAGAGGGAAAAATAAGGCCCCACTGCAAATGGCCTGAAACGGAACGCCTGTAATTTGCTTGAACCCCCTTTAAGACCAAATTATTACCATTTCATGGCGAAATAAATATAAAACATTAGGTAAAACATTGAAAATGAACCTCCTCTTGATGGATTTGAACTCTGCTTCCAAAAATCCTTGATCCGCTCCTGTTGACATTACACCTGAAATTATGTACTTTGATTTTTTGGTTGTGATCATAATACATTATTAAAACAATTATTATATAATAAGTATTTTTTGTTTTTCTGCCTTTCTATCTATAACTATATGGCCATACACAATCATGGATATTTTAGGTAAGGTTGCACATAGTTGAAGCATGCACATGTTCTGAAGTTTATGCAATAGACTACTCATATCATGTAACCACCCCTCAAAGCCCTGGAGAACAGCAGGGACATTGACTCTTTGCCCAGCAAGCCTGAACTATTAATAGTTCAGACACTACTGGGACAGTCAGTTGATAAAACCACATCTGTTTTTCCAGCAGCCTCTTATTTTTACATAACACTGTCCTCTTTGCCTATATAACACAAAGCCCTTGTATTTCCCTCTCACAGAACCAAAACTGCAGAGACTGTGCAAGAGTCAAATCATGACTGGGTTCCCAAACCTGGCCCAAACTGGGCTATTCTGCAACATAACATTTTTAATGTGATTTGATGTAATAAGCATGTTAAGAGCAATGGGACTTCCAGCCCTACAGTGCCGGTGATTAAGGGCAGATGTTGTAGAAGTTTATAAAATTCTCAACCGATCTGGACAAGTTCTTTACCAAGCCTAACCTGGAAACAAGAGGAAAAAGAGTTTAAAGCTTTATAAACACTGCTTGAGATTGCAAATGAGAGTCAATATATTCTCTGTGTTGTTGATGTTTAGAACTAACTCTTACCTATTTTAACCTATCACAGTGTTCTTTTTACGCTTAATCTGGGGCCGAAATAGGGCCCCATTCCCAATGCCAAAAAGTATATTTTTTTCCCAATTGCTGTCTAAAAATTCCCAATTGGAGAATTGTGAAAAACTCTGTCATGAAATTTAAAGTTTTCATGGTTTTAGCAGATGCCAAACTGTCAAAATTTTCCAGTCTGCAATGTCATAGCACATGGATTGATCCTAGTTTCAAGTTTTCAACAGGTTTTGACCTTTCCCAATTGCCCGTTTTTATCGCCAATTTTCCCAATTCAAAGGGCCCGCCCCAATTCCCAAAACACTGAAAAGGAACACTGTATCATCTTTTTTATCCTTCAATATCACCCTTTCATCCTCCTTAAATTTCATCTTTTTACCTGTCTGTTACTATCAGACTATGCGCACACCTACCTAGAATGTCCGCGAGGGCGTATGGCAGTATAGATAGATAGATAGATAGATAGATAGATAGATAGATAGATAGATAGATAGATAGATAGATAGATAGATAGATTTATCTAGATAGATAGATAGATAGATAGATAGATAGATAGATAGATAGATAGATAGATAGATAGATAGATAGATAGATAGATAGATAGATCGAACTCCCTGCCAAATAGCATAGAGACAGCAATCTCATAATCAAGGTAAAATAAAAATTGGCATGGGCATTAGCTCAAATTTCTTGACATAATGCTGCATCCCGGTTGAAACAGTTGAGAAGAAATCCAAATTTATGAGAGAATTTTATTGCGATCTCCCGTTGGGAGATCGCATATATAGTTGATCAAGATCGGAACGTGGGGCTTAATCGACCACTGCGGTCGGGTTTTCATTGGAATGACCTGTATCTGTGGATAAGAAATCGTGAACCAGTCAAAGACCATGTCGATTAAAGGCAAGTTGTGAAATCCAGAATAACTTTGTTTATTGGTCACACTAAACACCGTATTATACTGTCGGGGTCCGTGGAAACACCCCAAAACACACCAAACCACTTTAAAACCACCCCAAACCACATCACAATACATTCAAACCCTCATTGAAAAGGATATTTCAGTAGATATGGTACCAGCTTCTTAAAAGATGCAAACTAACACATAGCGCTACACAAAAAAAAGTGCTGAGAGATCGCAAGCTTTTTAGAAAAGCTTAAACTTGTAGACCTCAAAAAACAATCACAAACTTACCCCACCCACTACAAAATCTAATAAAACAAGCACCTGCTGTTGCAAATTTATGTGTTTGACCGGCAACTATCACGCCAATCATTCATTGCCATACTCATTTTTCATCACTGAACAATCGACAAGGTATTTAACCATGTGACATTGTATATGAGTGTTTAATTTAGGAAATATTCTTTCACAAATTTTATTCAAGGACTTTTGTTTATGGCGGCCATATTTGTTTCCATGATAAGGGAATGATGGGAGCCCAGATAAAAATGCAAAATTTAGACAATTAGATCAAGAGAAAGGAAAAATTTTAGCACAGGTTTTCATTTTTATTATTTAAGAGTCTCAATAAATTATCAAAATACAATAATTCAATAATTTGACTACAAGCGCGAGGTTTGAAATCCAAGGGAGAAGACTCTTACAGACCCTGGAATTGTTTTGACATGTCCAAATTTGACAGTTCAGAATTTTAACTGCAGCAAGCCACAAGATCTCTAGATCACAAAAACTGATGCCATCTACACCTGTTAAAGGAGACCCTGTAACAGATACGGTAATCTAAAAAATTGTGGCTAATTTAATAGCAAAGAAATGATGATCAGAAAAATCAGCCAAGTCAGCAATAGAATCAGACCTTCAGCTGTTATTTACAATCTCCATGCATTCTAAATTTAGCCACCCACCCCACACCTGAGGTGATGATCAGAAATTGATCGACTCAGTACCAGAAGATAGATAGATGTTTACACAAAAGCATTCAGAATGTGTCATACAGCCTCAGTGCCAAGCGTGTACTAACCGGTCAAAAATAGTTTTACTTTACACATCAAATTTTGAAACCCGAAATTCATTGTGAAAACTAAATCCTGCTCACCCTCACTTCGCATACTGTTCACAGAGATTAAATTTTCTCTCCAGGTAATGTTCCATAAGAAAAGTCTCTGATTTCCTGCTTTAAATCCATAATTTCTGTGAGATTTACACATTCAGCTAGCTTATTTGCTCCCACTTTTGGAGAGCAACGCTAAGCCAATCAAAAAGAAGCTCTCTATGCTCACGCGACAAAGCGGCCGACAAAGCGCACACCGTGACGTCAAGGCACCTCCGTGACGTCAACTAGGTCGAGTTCGGATGCACTCACCACATGTCAACCATGTGTAATCCTGTTTTATTCAATCGGAAATTGTTTGATCGAATAGAACCATCAAGGTCCGCAACGGAACGTAGTGGAGTGAGGTTTCGCAACTAAGTCAGCAAGTGCTGAAATTCTAATTTTTGTATAATTTCTGTCCTCACTTATTGAAAAAAGCAGAATGGGTACTAGACTTATACTATCAGATGTGGTGGGTGAGCTTGCCGCATGGGCACATTACTAAATTCAATACCAGAATCCCTTCTGAAGTCCTCCAATCAGTTAGGGGAAAGGTACAAATTCGTTAACGTTGAAGAATTCGTTAACCAGTTTAAAGAATTTGTTAACTTGAGTTAACGAATTCATTAACTTTTGCCCTTTTCAGTTTTAAAAAAATCAGCATCAAAATATCAATACCTGCGCTGATTTGATTTCATTTTCATAAAATTAAGCTAAAAATGAAACTTTTTGTCCAAGCTACAAATGAAATTCCGTCCAAGCATTCAAAAGTTATGCTAAAAAAGTGGGTTTTTGGTACAGGTCTGATTTTGGTCCTGATTTGGTCATCTTTTGGCTGCCATTTTCTAACGCATTATCAAAATTTCCTTTGCTTGGACAAAAAATTAAATTTTTAGCTTAACATAAAATTACAGCAGGTTTTGATAGTTCAATGCTGTTTTTTTTTTGTGTCTCCCCTCGACAGGGTCGGGAGACATATTGTTTTTCCCCGTGCGTCTGTGACAGTCCGTCTGTCCGTCCGTCACAAATCGTGTCCGCTCTATAACTTGAAAACCATTGAAGATTTTTCAATGAAACTTGGTACACTTGTAAACCACGATGAGACGATGTGTCATGCACAAGAACCATAACTCTAGCTTGAGTATTTTTGAAGTTATTTCCCTTTGATTATTTTCGATACAATTTCGTGTCCGCACTATAACTTGAAAACCATTTAAAGCCAGATGTACGTAATTGACCTCACGGTAGAAATTTTTTATTTTTTGCATGTGAGTATATTTTGATGTCCTACATAGGAAAATGAAAAGAAATCGATACCGTTCCGAGCTTGTTTTCGAGAAATTAGCCTTCAAAATCGTCAAATTTGAGAGCGAAAATACATTGACGTCAACGTAAAATGCTATTTTTAGACACCCTTTTTGTTAATTTTATTGATATATTTTAAAAAATCCACGGTAGGATTTTTTAAAAAAACTGAATATGTATTAGAGAAATTCCTGAACTACATATAGATAACAAGAAAGTCCTTAGTTACCGGATTCGTTTTCCTGCTATAGGCGTGCGAAGAGAGGTAATCGTTGCTGAATTCAGTACATTTTACGCGCGATGTCGATTTTGCGCCAAAATTCCCGACACTGTTTAGTATTCAATATTGCTAACTGTCGCGGAAATGTTGTTTTCTTCAGGATAACATATCCACAATCTATATTTTGAGCAAAAATAATAAACAATATGAAGCTTTTTACATTTCTGAAGTCCTCTGCATAATTGTATGGATATAGTTTCGTATTCCGAACGTAAACTGACGCTAGAAATGACGTTTAGAGCGAAATCTGACGTTACGAATGCGGCGTAAAAATGACGTTTCGACCCTTAGATACGCACGTTCCTTTGAGCGCCTTCAATTACGTACATTCTGTCTTTAAGATTTTTCAATAAAACTTGGTACACTTATTAAGCATGATCAGACGATGTGTCATGCACAAGAACCATAACTCTGACTTGAGTATTTTATGAGTTATTTCCCTTTGATTATTTTCCATACAATTTCGTGTCCGCTCTATAACTCGAAAATCGTAAGAGATATTTCAGTGAAACTTGGTACACTTATAAAGCATGGTGAGATGATGTGTCTTGCAAAAGAACCATAACTCTTGCTTGCATCTCTTTGGAGAAATTTCCCTTTGATTATTTTCCATGCAATTTCGTGTCCACTCTATAACTTGAAAACCGTAAGAGAAATTTCAGTGAAACTTGGTACACTTATAAAGCACGATAAGACGATGTGTCATGCACAAGAATTATAACTCTTGCTTTCATATCGTTGGAGTTATTTCCCTTTGATTATTTTTCCATACAATTTCATGTCCACTCTATAACTTGAAAACCATAAGAAATATTTCAATGAAACTTGGTACACTTATAAAGCACGATGAGATGATGTGTCATGCTTAAGAACCATAACTCTTGCTTGCATATCTTTGGAGTTATTTCCCGTTGATTTTTTTTTTCATACAATTTTGTGTCTGCTCTATAGCTCAAAAACCATTAGAGATTTTTCAGTGAAACATGGTACACTTATAAAGCATGATGAGACGATGTGTCATGCACAAGAATCATTACTCTTGCTTTCATATCTTTGGAGTTATTTCCCTTTGATTATTTTCCATACAATTTCGTGCCCACTCTATAACCTGAAAACCGTAAGAGATATTTCAATAAAACTTGGTACACTTATAAAACAGAATGACAGGATATGTGATGCACAAGAACTGTAACTCTTGCTTGCATATTTTGGACATGCACGTAGAAAGGGGGGAGACATCAGTTTTCACATAGAAAACAAATTCTAGTTTTAAACTAAAAATAAGGGTCAAAGTTAACGAATTCGTTAACTCAAGTTAACAAATTCATTAACTGGTTTACAAATTCCTCAACGTTAGCGAATTCGTACCTTTCCCGAACTGCAATGCTTACTTACTAGACTATCAAATATTCTACAAGATACTACAATGAGGTTTAGAACCTGAGGTTAACCTGCCTAGGATGTCCCCGAGGGCGTGTGGCAGGATATAGAGATACATAGATAGATGTGTCAAAGTTTGCATTTCTTGTTAGGGCCGGGGATTAATTTCCCTCCTGGCGCACCAAGCTTTCTCATGAAGCTGCCAATATATTTCCTAGCACAGTGCATCAGGGTTATAAGGCACAACTGGTTTTCTCATTATGTGTCTGATGTCAAGCTTGCATATCCACGAGATGTATACCCCCTTATACCCAACTTTTCTTGAATAAAACTGGTGTATACAACTATACATTTTTCCTTATAAATTTTGGCTTCAAAACGTAAATTGTAGTTACTCGTTTGAACAGCCTTTCAACTGAATATTTCTTATTTTTACAACTTAGAAAAAATCTGTATATTATTTAGGCATGTTTTGGTAATTTTTTTTTTTTTTTTTTTCTTATTATTTTCCTACTAGGCCAGTGCAGAGCCCAATGTGTCTGATATGTCAGGGTTTGATTCTTCTGATGATGAAGGAGAGGTTGATCTCTCGCCATTCCAAATATCATGGTAAGTGTAATAAAAGATTGTAATTAGGATATACAACTTTGCAGAACCTGAAGAAAGTATTCAATTCAGTTTTTGTGCAAGTGGTGTTAAGTCAGTTTCATAGTGAAATTTGAAACAAAGTTTAAAAGAAAAATAAAATTATGTTCTTCATTTTCACAATAGTCTTAAGAAGTTGTCATTTCATCTGACAACATGAGCTTTTATTCAGGAAAATGCTTTGTGAGAACAGTCACCCATCCAGACACTAATAACTTTCTAATTAATTTCTTAAAGAGCCAACAATTAACCTTGGAAATATGAATTGTGAACCTTAACTCCTAGAAATGAATTAATAATACATGTAGCTGTATATGTCTAATGAGCCACCACATGGGAAAACCAACAATCTGCATTGGCGAAAACAAAGGCGCAGATCAGCTTCACGGTAACCGCGAAGCTGATCAGCGCCTTTGTTTTCGCTACTCGGATAGTACAATTCCTCTTCTACTTAAATCTGAAATTTCAAGCTTCTAACTCTTTTCTGTGCTTGTACAGGTCGGTTTGTGTCGGACCTGTCCGGAAACCACATTGTTGGTTTTCCCATGAGGTGGCTCATATGTCATAATTGTTGTTTCTCTTTCCTTCTGTTTATTTTAGGTTGGACCTGAATACAAACTCAGACAACAACCATGAAGAAAAATTGGGGATATCAGGCTTACCAGGTTTGCATCTTCACTGAATTTTAAAAAAAAAAAAAATTTAATGTAATATATAGAGTTAGAGCTGACCGTTTGTGTACATTGAAGCATTTTTCAGTACTTAGAAGTAAAGTCTTACCAGTGATTAAAATTATAAATTATAGATTTATCAGTAAATGAGCCGCCTCATGGGAAAACCAACAATTTGCATATGCGAAAACAAAGACACAGATCAGCTGTGCAGTAACTGCACAGCCGATCAGCGCCTTTGTTTTCGCTACACGGATAGTACAATCCCTCTTCTTCTTAAATCCGAAATTTCAAGCTTCTAATCATCTTCTGTGCTTGTACAGCTCGGTTTGTATCAGACCTGGTCGGAACCCCAAATTATTGGTTTTCTCACGCACAGGCTCATTCGTGATTTAGGAATCTATTTCCACTCGCTGTTCCAGCACTGTGAAGTGGAACTGCTTGCCTGAAAGTGTTAAGAACAACTTTGAAAATTCAAAGACTTGAGTAAATTTGTATGGGTATGTTGCATGTATTATGTTGCAAAATAATTTTCCTTTTTAGCTCGACTGCACGAAGTGCATAGAGCTATTGCAGTCACCCCGGTCGTCCACGTTCCCGTTCCCGTTCCCGTGCGCGTGCGCGTGCGTGTGCGCGTGCGCGTGCGCGTCACACTTGCGTTAAAGTTTTCTTGAAGTCTATATCTTGACAACCACTCATCAGAAAGCATTCATACTTGGACCATAGATACCCTGTAGGGTTAGCTTTCATTCCATGGCATCGGGCCCCTGGGTCCAGGCCAGGGGGTGGGGCTGGAGGTTAAAATCTAGAACACCTTCAAAAATGGCAATTCTTGTGTTAAAGTTTTCTAGAAGTCCATATCTTGACAACCACTCATCAGAAAGCATTGATACTTGGGCCATTGACACCCTGTAGGGTCGGCTTTCATTCCATGGCATCAGATCCCTGGGTCCATGCCAGGGGGTGGGGCTAGAGGTTAAAATCTAGAACACCATTAATAATAATGGCTTTTCTGTGATATAGTATTCTAGAAGTCTATATCTTGAAAACTTTTTATCAGAGGGCTTTCATACTCGGACCATAGGTACCCTGAAGGGTTGAGGTTCATTCCATGGCATCGGGCCCCTGGGTCCATGCCTCAGGGGTGGGGCTGGAGGTTAAAAACTAGAACACTAAAAAATAGATGTACTGCTGTGTAACTTTTACAAGGAGGCATATCTTGACAACTTAATCATAAAGCATTCATACTTCATACACTTTAGGTTCCATGACATCGGACCTCTGGGTCGGAGTCAGGGGGGCGGGGCTAGAGGTCAAAATCTAGAACTCCCCCAATTTTTTTTCTTTTTATTTCTTAGTAGAAACAACTTAGGAGGATGGTTGGTCATTCATCTTTTGACTTTGTGACACTGACTTGTGTGTCATGACCGTAAGGGTCAGTTGACCTACTTTCCATGGTTCAGTGATTTTGCCTTATATCTTGACACTCAATTATTATATTTTCTTACTTCTTTCAGATTATGAGTTAGTACGACCAGGCCTTTGACCCCAATATACTTATAGGTCACTGTGACCTAATTTCACGGTTCAGTGATTTTGCCTTATATCTTGACACTCAATTAGTATATTTTCATACTTTTTTCAGATTATGAGTGAGTGTGACCAGAACTTTGACCGCAATATACTTATAGGTCACTGTGACCTAATTTCACGGTTCAGTGATTTTGCCTTATATCTCGGTACTCAAATGGTTTATGAACAAACTTCTTTCAAAGTATGTTTGCGTATGACAAGACCTTTGACCCTGAAGTAGTCCTAGGTCACTGTGACCTAATTTCACGGTTCAGTGATTTTGCCTTATATCTTGACACTTGATTAGTATATTTTCATACTTTTTTCAGATTATGAGTGAGTATGACCAGACCTTTGACCCCAATATACTTATAGGTCACTGTGACCTAATTTCATGGTTCAGTGATTTTGCCTTATATCTCGGTACTCAAATGGTTTATGAACAAACTACTTTCAAAGTATGTTTGCGTATGACAAGACCTTTGACCCTGAAGTAGTACTAGGTCACTGTGACCTAATTTCACGGTTCAGTGATTTTGCCTTATATCTTGACACTCGATTAGTATATTTTCATACTTTTTTCAAATTATGAGTGAGTATGACCAGACCTTTGACCCCAATATACTTATAGGTCACTGTGACCTAATTTCACGGTTCAGTGATTTTTGTCTTATATCTCGGTACTCAAATGGTTTATGAACAAACTTCTTTCAAAGTATGTTTGCGTATGACAAGACCTTTGACCCTGAAGTAGTCCTAGGTCACTGTGACCTAATTTCACGGTTCAGTGATTTTGCCTTATATCTTGACACTCAATTAGTATATTTTCATACTTTTTTTCAGATTATGAGTGAGTATGACCAGACCTTTGACCCCAATATACTTGTAGGTCACTGTGACCTAATTTCACGGTTCAGTGACTTTGCCTTATATCTCGGCACTCAAGTGGTTTATGAACAAACTTCTTTCACACTATGTTTGCATATGACAAGACCTTTGACCCTAAAGTAGTCCTAGGTCAATATGACCTAATTTCACGGTTCAGTGATTTTTCTTTATATCTCGGCACTCAATTGGTTGACACTCAGTTGGTATTTTTTCATACTTCTTTCTGATTATGAATGAGTATGACCACACCTTTAACCCAAACATACTTATAGGTCACTATGACCTAATTTCATGGTTCAGTGATTTTGCTTTATATCTCAACACTGAATGGGTATATAATCATTTTTCTTTCACATTATGAGTAAGTATCACTAGACCTTTGACCCTGCAATACTTATAGGTCAGTGTGACCTTTTTTCACGGTTCAGTGATTTTGCCTTGTGTCTTGGCACTCAGTTGGTATATGAACACACTTCTTTCACAATATGAGTGAGACCTTTAAATCTTAGGTAGTTATAGTTAACTTTCATGGTTCAGTGATTTTACCTTATTGCATCAAGGCAAAAAGATGTATGAGCATAATGCTTTGGGTTACTGGTCGGATTTGGCCTTATGCTTGACAAAGGTCAGAAGCAGTCGAGCACGCTGTCCTGCGACAGCTATCTTTAATATAGGTTGTAAGTTCAAAGACACCTGGAGAAGTCTAGAAAATGATATCAGTAAGTGAAAATAAACTGCATGATTATCTGAGGAAAATTATATACAACTGCTTTGTTATGCATAAATACATGTACAATTTTGTCAAATCACTGAGCCATATAAAGAAAGGGCATTCTTTATTTTGCATATTTTAAAATATATAAGCTGAAAAGCTATGTGATAGCTTGTTTAAAACAGCATAACATAGTGCAGTCATTCTACCTCTGAAATCAGAAAACTCAAGCTTCTCTTAATCTTCTGTGGCTGCATTTCATAGCTTATGTCTGACCACTGAGTGACCAGGTCGGAAACCCAGAAACAATTGTCTCATGACGTGGGACATTATGAGCTCTTGACTTTTTATGAACAGAATGCCTCAAGACAGAACAAGTACAAGAGCTATTCACATTGTGTTCAAAAGGAGAAATGAATAAGTACCGAGTACCATGGTTCCTAAATGAAGTATCGGGAGCTGACATTGCAGTACACCATTACCCATTCCCGGACGGCACAGTTCCATCGATGTCTAGTCTGATCAAGATGGTGGATGAGATACATGTTGCTGTACAGAATGGAAGGAAACCTGTTGTTCAGTTTGTATCCTGTTTCAATTGATCATGTCAGAACTTTTCACATCATTAGATTAGATGCTCATTTTGAAATAGCTAAAATTACAGTAACAATCTTTTAGTTTTCTGAATATTGCCTTGCAATTACTATAACACTTACCACTCTGTGGGGCGGGTACAGTGGCCCAGTAGTAGAGAGTAGGTCTGTGATTCGAGTGGTTCTAGATTCTGACCCTACTTACTCTTGGTTTGTGTTTTTGAGCAAGAAAACTCCCATAACTCTGATACATACTACCATTGATGTTTTGACACCGTTCTAACATGACTGAAAAATTGGTCACTGCCTGTTGATGTTACTGAACAAACTTACATTTAGGCCTTAGTTAAGATTAAATGCAGTGTTTACTGGTCACTCATGAATTTACCGGTAACTAAAATCATTGTCTTTGCATTTCAGTTGTTATGGTGGTCTTGGAAGATCATGTCTAGGTAAGACCATTTGAAAGGCTGATGAGAGTACCTGCTTCCTGCAAAGCGCAAATGTAGACTAATGTATGTATAGTAACTGAGGTTCATAGGAAAAACAATGACCCTGAATATATTCATTCAGATTTGAAAACCATCAGCAATCTTGAAACTGTAAAATTTTATGTTGTTAAAAAATAATAATAGTAAAAATATTAGGTTTCAACTAGAATTTTTTCAAACCTCTATCATCACTTCACCTTTAATTCCAGTCGCAGTGTGTGCTATGTTGATCATGGATGAAAGCCTTGACGCAGATGACGCAATAAAAAAGATCCGAGATCTTAGAGGGCCAGGAGCCATACAGTCAGTTAAGGTAGGCAATCTGAAAGTTTTTGGTGGCCTAGTAGTCTAGCATCTTTCTCAGAATCAAGAGGTCCTGTGTTCGAAACCGCTGCGATACCGTAACAACGCTCTTGAGCATGACATATTTGAGCCATGACGCGAGAAAACTAGTCTTAGGGGTTTCCCACGCGGTCTAACACAAACCAACCTGTACAGTCACAGAAACAGACTAGAAGCTTGAAATTTTAAATTTTTATAAAGATAGAAATTATACTATCCATGTAGCGAAACAAAGGGGCTGATCAGCTTCACAGTTACTGTGAAGCTGACTTGCGCCTTTGTTTTCGCCTGGGCAAAAATATGGTTTTCTATAGATGCGGCTCATTTACTACCTGAAGTACTGATTACTGGTAATAGCCAGGAAGTGGTGGCTCAATTCTGACATGACTGAAAAATGGTTGACCGAGACGTATAATGTCAATGCAAATATTAACAAATTTCCATGAAATCACCACACAAGAAAACAAAAGAAATGAATAAGTACCTACGGAGTAGCAAAAGAAAGTATTCAAAACATTTTGAGCCGTTGTGTGAGCTTTGTTTCTGGTGGAGTATCCTTGTCTGTACTGCTTGCAAAAATTAATTAGATAGAGAACTTTCATAGCAGTACGATAGTTGTCGGCCCTGGTTCATGGTTGCACGCTTTTGCCACCATGATGCTTATTGTCAGATATTTCATTTATTGCTCATACAGGGGTTAATCTGGCTCTGAAATATCATGAGAGAAAATTGCCAATTCATCCGTAATTGAAATCGGCAAGATTGTCTTCTCATTTAGCTTATTCCAATGAGAATTTTGGCAAAAAAAAAAATGAGCAAAATATATAACATGTTTTATCTGAGTGTTCAATAAAAGATTTGTTTGTTTGTTTGATTAAATGTCTTTTGAGGATATCTTTTTTTTATCACAATTATTACCGCATTGTTACAGCTTAACTCATATATGACGAATGACAGACTCCACTTTCATTTTGAGGGATATCAGGAGTGATTTTGAATTTTTATTCCATTTATCGATGAATTTTCTCTAAGCAAACAGAATAGCCCCAGATATGACGCCGCAGTCCCATCTGGGGCTATTCTGTTTGCCTATGTCCCATAAATAGGACTCCAAGCTAGAATAAGTTTCTAATCTTTCCTTTCACCTTATATTACAGCAATACAACTTTGTGCATGAATTTCGACAGCTATATGAAGAATACAAAAAAGAAAATGATGCAGAGCAGAGGTCAATATCAAGATGAAACAGTGCTCAACAAGTTTATGTCTTTCGGCCCTGGACCTGTTAAAGGGGCATTAACTTTTCTTCATGCTCAATTAAATTAAGCATGAATATTTTCCAGTCATGTCTGCTGAGCAGTGCTAACTGGTGTTGATGATTCTACAGAGAATTTTGTGAAATATATTATGAAAATAACGAAAACAGGGTTTGAAAAATGCATTTTACGTTGACATCAATGCAATTTTGATCTACAATATGATGATTTTGAAGGCCAATATTTCGAAATCAGGGCTGGATAGGTATTGACTTCTTTTCATTTTCACATGTAGGACATCCATATATACACTTGCATGCAAACAATTTCTCCAGTGAGGTCAATTATGTATGTTTGGCTTTGTGCAGCCACAGAATATGGCAGTGGGGTTTGCAATTTGTAAATATGCAGTGATGTCTTACTTTTGCTTTTCTCAGCTGCAAGGACAATGTGGTTTTAATCTCAAAACATGGCTCATATTTTTTGTCATTCATTATAATGTTGGTGCTAGGTTTATTTTATTTTTGAAACATTGTGCTTGAATGTTTCAACTTTTGAAAGAAGCTCTTACTTATATAAAGAAAAAATATCTGTATGTATCAGATTTTTAGAACAAATATAATAATATGTAAAATATGACATGTTTTAGTTTATTTCATAATCCTTCATTTGTACTGAACAAATGTAATGTTCGTTACCTTACTTGTTAAACTAGCTTCATCTTGAGGAAATTTCTCACAAGATGAGGTTATAGGATAGGCATTCTCTGGCATTCATCATCCTGTCATTTTCAAAGATCTCTGAAACTGCTTGGCCTGTTAAAGCAGAATTTCATTTGGAGCATCCTTGGGATGAGTTTTCATATTTAATGGTCCAGGTCACATTTAAGCATTTAAAACCTTTAGAAATCTTCTCTAGAACCTTAAGGCTTATTTTTCTGAAACTTTGCATGACTTTGACCTGTTTTATAGTAAATTCAACTTTGAAGCATATTAATCCAAGACTTTGGTCATGGAGAAAACTATTACCAAGATTGGTGAAAACTAGTAGAATATGGGGAAATGTTAGGAAAGATTTATGATTAAGAAAATATTCTGACCCAAGCATCCAAGGTTTATTTGCCCTTGCCCACAGTGGTATAAGGACATATTCAATGACCTATATACCAGATATCAGGTGAGCCTTTACAGGAACATTTGTCAGTCAGGTTTGACTAGGTTCCACACAAATTTGGGTGTAACTTGTACACCATGTATGCCTCCAGGGAAGCAGTCATGGACTTATCTTTACATTCAGTTCTATATGCTTGAGAAAGCAGCTCAGATTCTTTGCTATTCATTTCCCACAATAATCATATGGTGATAATATTGCGTCAGACAAAACATGAAGTTCTGACAATAACACGATGGGTAGCCTTAACGGAATCTACGGGATCAAATCGCCTTTTCCGGCGCCTACGGGATCAGCAACGGATTCTACGGGAATTCTTTTGATGAAGTTGACAATGAACGCTACTTCAGCGAAAGATTTTTATTTAGAAAAAAATTAACGTTATTGTATATTCTATTTCACGGGACCCGGAACATATCAGGCATACTACTTTTGTACAGAAACTGCAGTTCGAGACCCTGAACCTGTTAAAAAAACGGTACTTTTCTCCACCCTGCGTGTCTACAGGATAAAAGAAAGGGCCTTTAAAGAGTCAATTTTATGACTTTTACCAATCGAAGATGGGAACATCAATCAGAATGTAGACTATTGTTATTTACCCTCCTTAAATAAAGGTAAATACTACATTCTTGTCCTTTATCTGATGCATATAGCACAAATTAGTGATCGTTCAAAAGAGTTCGTGGTGGAACGGATCCTACGGGATCAAGAAGAAACATGCGTTTTTATGGCACCGGCCATAACGGGATCATTTGGCACCGGATCCTCAGGGAATTGTGTACAAAATGAAAATTCGATTATTACCATGCACTGGTATATGGCGACAAACGATCAAGTATTTTTTTGTATTTCTGTACAATATACATTATGTGGATCTTTGTGCAAAAGTATAGCCCTGCAAATCCCACAACTCCCGATAAAAAGGTATTTACCCGGGTATTTATAATAGGCTTGCTAGCCTTGCGGTTATGGTACCCATAGACCACTATTTCAGTTACAATATAGGCCTATCCTTTCAGGGTCCCAAAAAGAAAAAAAAAAATGCTTTGGCTTGGAGAAAACTTGTACACCTGAACATCATGATCCAACAACACTAATTTGATCTCCCAAACTAACTATCAAACCGACCTACAGTGAACTAAGACACGCATCGAAAAAGGAGAAAACCACCCTTGAGAAGAGCAGAAAACGGAGTCGGGGTTAGCTGCTCTTTAGCATTTGAAACAAATCTCGGGCCATATACTTATAATGGGAAAAATCCCCTAGGCTGCGGTGCCAGATTCCCCTAGGTGCCGTTCCGTCTTTGATTCGATTTTTGGACAAATTCTTTTATTTTGACAACAAACTATTGTGTCAATACAGAAACAAATCGAACTAGGAATAATTCTATTCAAAATAAAGGCGAACTTACGAGGAAGCCGGAATATAGAAGCCCAGCAAAATGCATTTTAGGGGCGGTCCGTCATTTTACACCACGATCGCAGCAAATAAATTGTCACGTACGCAAAAACATCATACTGCACTAAATCACAATGCTGGTCAAAATTTTTTGTGATCTTTTAAAAGTCCCGTGCAATACTTACTCTATGCCTTTCCTGATTATTTTTGCGTGAAACTACCTTGGAAAGTAAGCAACCTTTTGTAAAAATAGATAAAAATTCCCGTAGAATCCGTTGCTGATCCCGTAGGCGTCGGAAAGGGCGATTTGATCCCGTAGATTCCGTTAAGGCTACCCACCGTGAATAAAGTCATGTACACATATTATTTATAATATTGCACATTCGGTAGCCCTAACTTTGCCAGATGTTTAGATCTGATATTCTTAATATTTGTTGTAATCAGTCTTAGAATGGAACAAGGCTGTTTAAATTGGACAGACTGCTAATGGAGTAGTCTGATGTATCTGCATTTATCATTTATCTTAACCACAATGTTCCTGGGCAAGCCTCTCTGGCCCAGAAATAGGTGACTAGTACATATGAGGGATGTCATGAGAAATCCAAACAATGTGGTTTCCGATCAGATTCGACACAAACCGAGCTGTTCAAGCTCAGACGATGGCTTGAGACTGGAAATTTTGGATTTAGAAAGAAGAGAAATTGTACTAGCCGTGTGGCGAAAACAAAGGCGCTGATCAGCTTTGCAGTTAATGCGAAGCTGATCTGTGCCTTTGTTTTCTCATATGCAGAATGCTGGTTTTCCCATTCGGCCGCTCAATTATACTTCACCGCTAACTCACACATTATCTTGTTGAATAAACATCAGAGAAGAAAGGCTGTAGAAAATTTTCAACACCACATCAAATATTCATGAAAGAAATATGCCGGAAGTGAGATCTAAAGATTTTATTGATGTACATGTACACTTATAATATAAAAACACTCTAAAATGTAAGACCAAGACTCTATTCACATACATATTAAACATGGAAAACAAATCATGACAATTTAAGTTTGCTGATCTGTGGTGTGGCTAAATACAATAATACAAAGTTACATGTAGTACAATTTCTCTTTGTTTTTCACAATGCAAAATTTTAAATGTAGCCATCTTTTGTGGCCATACAACCCAGTTTGTACCAGACAAGACCGAAAACTCCAAAGCTAAATTACAAATTTATTACAGGAAAATTCTGATGAAGAATTTAAATAATTTCATTTTAAAATTGGCATGTTGGTAAAGAAGGCAAATGCGCCTTTAAACAAAACTGTTTCTCTGGTCTATGCAGCCATTGTTTTTCTGGTTGATGCACCAAACACTAAAATTCTGACATAAAAAAGCAGAAGACGAAACTTCTTTGTCCAGTCCAGCTTTCCTCATTAACAATGTCAAACATGTGTCCTAATTACTGAAAGCTTTTTTATGTTACACATAGAAGTAAATCATCAGGAAAACATGCCCGTGAAATAAATACCCCTTTATACCCCACTTTTATGTAGTAAAACTGGGGTATGCGGGGGGTATACCTATTTTTCTTATTTTTGCCCCAAAACATAGGTAGTGGGTACTCGTTAGAACCGCCTCGCCAAGGCGGTTCTAACGTGTACCCACAATCTATGTTTGGAGGAAAAATAACAAAAATATCAACTTTTTTCTACTGCAAATTTTCATTTTATTTACAACTTAAAAAATCTCTGTATATTGCATGGGCAAGTTTTCGTAATGGTCACATTTCTTTCCTTTTTCATTTTATTCCTGAGATTCTCCAAACAGTTTAAGAAATATTATCAAAATATTGCAGCTCCCTTCAGCCTGGTTACAACTTATCCACTGCGGCAGCAAATGCAAAGATATGTTTTGCAATCTCTTTCTGCATATCTTCTTTCTTTGCTCTAGGATTGTCTTTGACATATTTTGCGATAGCTGCTATAGTCTGGTTCTGCAAGGCATCTACTTCTCTCTGGCCACTCAGTCTGTTGTACAACTCATAACTGGAATAAAAATAAAACCATTACGAAAACTTGCCCATGCAATAATCTGAGATTTTTTCGCTTTAAAAATTGAAAAATTTTCTGCTCAAAAATGTTGATATTTTTCTTATTTCAACTCATAACTGGAATAAAAATAAAACCATTACGAAAACTTGCCCATGCAATAATCTGAGATTTTTTCGCTTTAAAAATTGAAAAATTTTCTGCTCAAAAATGTTGATATTTTTCTTATTTTTGCTCAAAACATAGATTGTGGGTACCCTTTAGAACCGCCTTGGCAAGGAGGTGGTTCTAACGAGTAGCCACAATCTATGTTTTAGAAGCAAAAATAAGAAAAATTGGTATACCAATGCATACGGGATAGCCCAGTTTTGCTGTATTAAAGTGTGGTTTAAAGGATATACATTACACGGATATGTTTTTGTGATGCATATAAATGGAACAACAATATGTGGGTTGTCCCAGAATATCATAGACTTTTGTTCTTTATCATAAATGTTTGATCAAATTTTATGAAAATGATAACTATTTTAGAAAGATACGTGGGGTGATCGAAAAGTATGTTTAAAAATGTTGTCATTTCTATAGCTTTTGTTATTTCGAGACATAACGCAGCATTATATATGCAGTTATTCCATTGCAATAACGCATGCGTAATACGCACACATGCCTTGCAGCGGTCGTTATGGAAACACCGCCCAACGTTATGCGGCGCAACGTAACGTCGAAGTTTTGTTCTTATTTCAAAATACTTTATAGTTTCTAAGTATTATAGTACCCGTTTTGATTGTATTAGCCCACATTTTATTTAATACTTATTAACTACATCGTATACATCTTGTGTTTGTAAAATTACGAGGAATTTTATGGAATGGATTTGTCTCTAGAGTCTTGCAAATACCGACACGGTCAAATAGACATATATTTACTGCAAGCTAGAAACATTTTTATTCTTGACAGTGTCTCTTCTAGTTATACTTAAGGCCACATCAAATTAATTTGCAGATTCTCATTCCCATCCCCCCTTGTTCAAACCTCTCCAAAAACATTTCTTTTTTTTGGTTGGAAAAGAACAAAAAATATATTTTTCACTAAAAAGTCAAGATAATGTATAAATTTCATTTATTTAATTGTCAGTGTGTCTTTTAATTCAAAAATCAATAAAATTTTAAAGGCACTGGTCCTTGAAGACAGTCAAATTGGGTGCCCCAAAACAAAAAATTAAAATCCACCTACCCATCCCAGAATTTTCAAATATTTGGATGAGAATCTATTAATTTATTTGGTGTGGCCTTATGCTAGTCTTTTTATTATTTCGTTAAACATTGGCCAGAAAACAAGGTATCGAATTTAAGTTAACAAAATGAAATCAACGTTCTGGCATATTTTATGCTAACCTGTTGAATTCAATTTCACTGTATTAGACTATTAGTAGATAAAGCATCAGAATGCCGTATGTTTTCGAAAAATGGTCAATTAATGTTAGAAAATTATTTTCCATTAAAAAATGTAGACCAACATTCCCTAACCCCCAAATAGGCAAATACACAAACAAAATCAGCCCAGGGGTAAGGTGCGCAGGGTCACGCGAAGTGACGTCATTACAGTGTCTCGTGCATGAACGGCTGGCGTCATTGTTTTAAAATGACAATGGCATTTAATTACAAAAGGATCAATGTTTATTTGTACTAAATTTCATGACAGTCAGTTGACGCAAAAATTATTTTACAGCATTTTTATACGTATTTTCAGATCGCCCCTTGTATCATTTTTCTAAAGAAGTGGTCTGTTTTTGCAATATATGTGATACGTTCTGCGGTTTTGAACCTTGTGGAGGTATAATTTAACTTTGATGTCTAAACACATTAATGAAAATGATGTCATAAAATTTCATATTACGTTAATAGTATTTTTTGCTAAAATCTTCATCAGTTTCAAAAGACAGTCTTATAAGTAAAGTTAAACAAAATAAAGCTTTTCAAATTTCTGAACCTATTAAGTTTAGTAACTATGTACCATTAATGCAAATAGAAGGTGACATCCTAACTATTTTTACAGAGCCCATCATGATAATGTACAGCTAATGACACTTTCGATTTAGTAATTTTGACACGAATAGAATTGGTTGCTGCCATCACTGACAGTATATTTAACACAATTCGACACATCTGAATAACTTCATCAGTTACAGAATTTTCTTCTTCCCTGACGGGGATCGAACCAGGTTCTCCCGCGTGCCAAGCAAACACTCTACTACGTCGCTATCAAAGCCGGCTTGAACTGCAAGGCAGAACAAGAGTCAGTACAAGAGTGCGTTATACCTATACCCGGTGACAAATGTACATGTATGTACAATGTCAATGCATGCATAATAATGATCATGATACTGTACCCAACTCGAGCTGCTAAAACTTTTTGGAGCATGTCTGAATTATGCTGATCGTTTATCCAGGACAAAGTTGCGACACTCTGCAACAAATCTGCGTTACTCAGGGTCCATTCATTAGGATCCATCGCCTTGAAAAAATGCAATGAATAGAACGGAATTTTGCAATAAAACCTTGTTTTGACAGTCCCACTTCCGGATTGATAGTAAAAGCGCATCGGCAATAAATTGACAGCATGTACGTACAGAATTCCGGGTCATTTCGGTCTTCCAAA
The DNA here is from genome assembly GCA_964017185.1 of Rugalucina vietnamica. Lineage (NCBI taxonomy): Eukaryota > Metazoa > Mollusca > Bivalvia > Lucinida > Lucinidae > Rugalucina > Rugalucina vietnamica. Next base: position 68,080,519 of record OZ024872.1, read on the forward strand.
CGGCAACCGTACAAATCTGACATAGACATAGACATAGAAATTTTATTTTTTGTCGAATATTCACAAACATGTAACATAAGCCCAGTAGGGCTTTTATTTCGACAAACAAGAGTAAAACAACATGCAAAAAATATCACAGCATGCAATAAAAAAAACAATACGTACAATGAACAAATTAAGAGAAAAAATACATAATATGAGGTATATCACAGCATGCAAATTTTGTACATAAAAATATGTCTTTTTTTTAAAAAATAATTGAAAAGAAACTCTGGACATGACATCAGTACCGATGCTGATGCCTTTCCCTGCTGTACGGGCAGTCCACACGAGCCTGGGAAAGACAGCAGCATCAGTAAAGTGCACGAGTTGCTACTTTTATGTTGCCTAAGATGAAATTTTAAAATGCAGTGGAAGTAAGACTTAAGTTATTCACAAGTATAAAAAGAGAATAAATTAAAGCACACGATCATACAATTGCCGCTCGATTTTGGACCTTTTCCAGTTCTTCCTGGCCATGAGTGTGAGGGTCCCAAACTGAGCTTCCATATTCCAAGACCGGCCGCACCAGTCCTTTAATAGCTGCTTCTTTCACATCTGGGGGACAAGAATACAAATTTCTCCTCAAGAATCCGAGAGTTCTGTTAGCCTTTGTACAAACATTGGAAATATGAGTATTCCATTTCAAATCATTTGTGATAGTTACACCCAGGTATTTTATGCTTTCAACGTTTTCCAGTACAGTGCCCTCAAGGGTGTAGTTAGCCTTTATTTTACCAGACCGTTTATTTGTCAGCTGCATCATGTTGCATTTGACGGGTTGAAATCTCATTCCCCATTTCCTAGCCCAATTGCCTAAACGATCAATGTCTCTCTGAAGTTTTAATGTATCCTCTTCATTCTTGATTTCACGATAGCAAACACAATCATCAGCAAAGAGTCTTATTTCAGACTCAATGTCTGCTGAGATGTCATAAAAGAAGGAAAAGAAGGAAAACAGCAATGGGCCGAGAACGGTGCCCTGAGGGACACCCGACAAAACTGGAGCTCAATCCGATTTAATACCATTAACCACTACCCTTTGTTGTCTGAAACAAAGGAAAGCATTTATCCAATTCAGTGTTGTTCCACCTATTCCATAGCTAAACAATTTGCTTTTAAGGAGTTCATGGGGAGGAGTATCGAAAGCCTTTTCAAAATCGAGTATAAATGTGTCGACCTGGCTTTTTTGTCTAAAATTTTGGCCCAGTCATTTATCACTGTAGTCAACTGAGTTTCACAGCTATGCCATTTCCTAAATGCGTGTTGCATGTCCGACAAGAGTTCATGTTCATCAAGATGGGCCATAATATTTGAGCATACAATATGTCCAAGAAGCTTACAAGGAATGCATGTCAAAGAAACAGGGCGGTAATTACGGGCAAGTGACCTGTCGCCCTTCTTAAACAGGGGGCAAATATTAGCAAGAGACCATTCTTTAGGAATTTCACCTGTATCCATTGACTGCTTGAAGAGATGGGCGAATACCGGCCCTAATTCCATAGTCAGTTCCTTTAGGACTCTGGGATGAAGCTCATCAGGCCCTAAGGCTTTAGACGGGTTTAGACCTTTGAGAAGTTTGGTCACCCCTTCCTTTGTGACCACAATATCATGCATGAATGGGGCAGGTCTATCCATAAGAGGGACCTGTTTGTATTCACTTTTAGTGAAAACATCCGAGAACTGACCATTAAATTCTTCTGCCTTCTCAAATTCGGATTGTGCAATTCCACTTCCATTTCTCTTTTTCAACGGGGGGATACTTTGGGTATCTTTTTTTCTGATCTTTTATGCACCTGTAAAAATCTCTAGGATTAGCATTAACATCTCCTACCAAGTTGTTCACGTAAAGATCATGCTGCTTCCTGATATCAGCTTTGATCTCTTTCCGTAAAGATTCAAATTTAGATCTAAATTTTGCACTACCAGTCTTTTTAGCTCTTGCATGAGTTGCATTTTTTCTGCGAATCTTCCTTCTTATTTCAGGTGTTATCCAAGGGACAGAGGAAACTGAGCGACTAGTTTTTGAGGGGATATGTTTATCTGCCGATTCCTGAATAAACGATGTAATGAGATTGAAATTTTCCTGGACCGACCGAGTATCTGATTTAACCGTTGAAGTATCTTTCCTTTGCAAATTTAAGTGTTTCTGCTCTCATAGATTCATAATCACCTTTCTGATAACGATACACTTTTCTCCTAGGTTTCTTTATAGGGGGGGGATAGCAATTTTCAATGTGCCAGAAACAATGTCATGATCACTGAGCTTATCCGGGGAATGAATGTCTGCAAACTGACCAGGAAGAGGGGTCAAAATTAAGTCCGAAGTATTTCTTTCTCTGGTGGGGAAATTGACTAATTGTTCCAAACCATGGTCATTCATGATATCTATCAAAATCTGACCCTCCGTCTGACTCAGTGATGACCCAGATTTGCTGAGTCTGTCCGGCCATACAATATCTCTAAAGTTAAAATCACCTAAAACGTGAATTAAGGGGGGTTTGTTGCCTTCATTAATATTTTTGATTTTGTCAAGCTGTTCTCTAAATAAATTGTCAAACTTTTCCAGGGAATTCAATAAGTCATTTCCATTGTCCGATACCGGTAAATGGCCATCGACAGGTGGTCGATACCAGCTAGCCACAAAGTGAGTTTTCTTATTTACATAAAGTTTGACCCAAACTGACTCCGAGCCATTGTCCGATTCTGTGAGAGGCATGTGTGGGATGTCCTTGTGCACAAGAAGCATAACACCACCACCATTTAAGGTTCTATCCTTTCTGTACACGCTGTATGGAAAAGATTCCGGAAATAATTCAGACGTTAATATGGAATTGTCAATTTTTGTCTCCTGAATCTCCAAAATCTGAGATTGATGAAAATCAATGAAGGCCAACAACTCAAGATTTTTGCCTCTTATACTGTTTATGTTGATACTGGAAAATTTCAGACCACTAATAAAACTGTTTTTGCTAGTCAAGGTGTCAGTGGACTTGGTTTCATGACATTTTGCAAGTAGGTCAAACCTATTTTCACTTTCCAAGTTAAACTGTTCATTGAAAAAAGAGTCTGAGAAATTGAAAAAAGTCACATTTTGGGCAAATCCATGTACAGTTTGAGTTTTGCATCGTTTCATACTCTGAGTCTGACATAAAAGAACAGTTATTGTGCACCCACATTTCACATTTGTCACACTGGATAGCCTTATGGGAATTCAAAACAGCACCACTGCATAGGCTGCACTCAGCTTTGCAGTTTGAACAATACCAAGAATCATTACCCGACTCAATCTTTTGTAACTCAACGGGACCAAGATTTACGCAAGACGCATGGAATACAAGAAGGAGCCCTGGTATCCTGGTCTAATGAATTTTATGAATATATTCCCTAGAATATCTGATGACGGTATAACGTGTGCCTCGGAACATCTCCAACCCATTGTCGCTGACAGGTAGCGCTTCACGCACTGACATGTCGCAGTTGGCCAATGGGATCTGGGAAATTCATGCGGGATGCCCCAGCTTTCTTCGTGTGTCGTCTGTAGCCAAAATCGGCTATATCCCACAATTCAAAGCGTCAAATGCGAGAGATCAAGATGAGGTATCGTCTGATCTCGCGAGAATGATCTCAACCAACCAACTTGACTTGTAGCGGCCCTATACCATATACGTCACTTTTGGTGATAACGGGGTACTAGTTAACCAACAATAAGATGACATGCGCTATGAAATTGGATTATAGTGAGGAAGAGGTGCGCAACGTCAACCCAACCTCACTCTCTAGTCCTCGCCCAGCTGCGCCCAGAGGCAAGACACAGGTCAAGACGTCTGGAGTTGGGTTTGGATGCAGTGGATGACCGTAACATCTTTAGTGCCTAGTCACGCTCTGCATGTTCCACAACATGTTGCTGTATCGCTTTCTGAACCGTTGAATCAGGTGATTTCTTCCGCTCCATCTACCGAAACAGTCTTTGCATATCTGGACTAGGCATATCCAGACACACAGGTTTGATTTTGGAGTTTCCTTCTCCTAGATGAATTGCTGGCCACAGCTGAAGAGCTCCATCTACCCTTCCTTAGGTTTTGTTTAGAGACCTGTAAACTCCTAGGAGGACTGTCAACCAAGACTAATGAGTTCCCCCTGCCCAGCTAGATTTTTGTGTAGAGAACTAGCTTAACTCCTAGATGAGTTGCCTTCCAAGGCTAACGAGCCCCATCTGCACCGCATGACAACAGGTAGTACTGATTACATGTTACAGTAGCAGTTAAACTGACCTGACATATGAAAAGCTAGAGTAATTCCCTTACGGATTGGCGCATGGAATGTGCGTGCTTTAATGGACAATGCTGGGTCAGATAGACCACAGCGTAGAACGGCCCTTGTGGGCAGAGAACTTGGGAGGTATGATATACAGATAGCTGCATTGAGTGAGACTCGATTCGCAGATGTTGGGGAGATCAAAGAAGTTGGTGCTGGATACACCTTCTTCTGGAGTGGACGCAAAAGTGAAGAGAGGCGTGAAGCAGGAGTTGGCTTTGCCATCAAAACAGAACTTGTTGGTAAGCTGTCAGGATTGCCAAAAGGCATTAATGACCGTCTAATGACATTGAGACTTCCTCTGTCAGGCAATAAACATGCAACTATTGTCAGTGCTTATGCACCCACAATGACCAATCCAGATGAGGTCAAGGACAAGTTCTATGATGACCTAGACAATGTTATTTCTGCAACACCCCGCACAGACAAGCTTATCCTTCTTGGCGACTTTAATGCCAGAGTGGGTACAGACCACCAGACCTGGGAAGGAGTTATAGGTCCAGAAGGGGTTGGAAAGTGCAACAGCAATGGTCTCTTGCTTCTCAGGAAGTGTGCTGAACATGACCTTCTAATCACCAACACAGTCTTCCGTCTACCTAATAGGAACAAAACATCCTGGATGCATCCCCGTTCCAAACACTGGCATCTCATAGACTATGTCATAGTGCGGAGAACAGACAGGCAGGATGTTAAAGTGACAAAGACTATGTGTGGTGCAGACTGCTGGACAGATCATAGACTGGTTGTCAGCAAACTCAACCTAAGATTACAGCCTGCGAGGCGACCTCAAGGCAAGAAAGCTCCTAAGAGACTGGATGTCTCAAAGCTGAATAAAGACAGCATGAGACAAGATTTCTTAACAGACATTTGCAACCAACTGGATGCAATGAATCTCAGTTCAGAGGACCCCGAAGAAAACTGGACAGTTTTCCATAAAACAGTTCTTTCTTCAGCTGCAAGCACCTTAGGCCATCCATCTCGCAAACATCAAGACTGGTTTGATGAGAATGATGACGAAATTCAGAGGCTTCTTGAAGAAAAGCACCGATTGCACAAGGCACATCAAGATGATGCTAGCTCAGTATCAAAGAAAGCCTACAGCAACATTTGTAAGACAGTCCAGACCAAGCTTAGGGACATGCAAGATTCCTGGCTGAGGAAGAAAACAGAAGAAATTCAGTCTTTTGCGGATAGAAAGGACATGAAGAAATTTCATGATGCACTGAAAACCATTTATGGTCCAAAGAGTTCTGGAGCCACCACATTGCTCAGTGCAGATGGAAACACTCTTCTCACAGATAAAGAAGCTATCTTGGAAAGGTGGGCAGAACACTTCAATAGTGTGCTTAATCGACCATCTGTTATCTGTTATCTTCACCGCCTATAAAGGCGAACCTCGAACACTTTCGAGAAGTAATAGCTTGGTCGTATCCCTCCACCAAAAACGTTGGAACTCACTGAATGTTGATAATGATATTCACCAATGATAAAAAGTTTGTGCTACTATATACAGTTTTGTTTTTTTTACACGTGTACTCAGTTTATAGATATGTACATTACTTTGGTATAAAAATGTCTGGTAAAATCTCAAGAGAAATATGTAGTGATTGGTACCCTGCCAGGCGCCCTATCGTTTTCTAGGCCTTATGGCACTCAGCATTCTGTATCGTGCAGCATCCAAGGAGTACACTAGTCTTTTACACTGAAACTCCAACTTTTGCAACTGATCTGTATTAACTTGTCTTATATGAGTACAGTCCAGTATGACATGTAGCTTATAGTCCATATTTATATTCTTCCTGAATGTCCACCAAGATCGGAGCTCTGACCGGGTTCAATATATCACAACGGAAAATGAAGTGTGATATATCCTCACTCTCAACCCCACACAGCAGACAAGTGGGATCTATATCATTCTGGTTGAAAGCTGCTCTTGTTGACTGGAATAGTAGGACCCAGTGAGTATCAAGCATCAATGAGGATGCAATCGACAGACTTCCACAGATAGAGTGCAATGTTCTGTTAGATGAATTTCCTACCGTTACGGAAACAAGAAAAGCAGTTCAACAACTATCATCTGGCAAAGCCCCAGGTGCAGATGCAATTCCTGCCGAAGTTTACAAGGCTGGGGGGCTACCCATGGCAGAGAAACTGACAGAGTTGTTTCACTGTATGTGGAGAAAGGAGGCTATCCCACAAGAATTTAAGGATGCATCCATAATCCACCTATACAAGCGGAAAGGAAATCCTCAAGTCTGTGACAATCACAGAGGCATCTCCCTCCTATCAATTGCTGGGAAGATACTTGCAAAAATTCTGTTGAATCGTCTGAATGTTCATCTTGATCAGACGGGACTTATCCCAGAAAGTCAATGTGGATTCAGTAAAGACAGAGGGACAATAGACATGATATTCACAGCAAGACAGCTTCAGGAGAAATGCCAAGAACAGAATGTAGATCTATACATGACGTTTGTTGACCTCACCAAAGCTTTTGACACTGTTAGTCGTGATGGACTCTGGAAAATCATGGCCAAGTTTGGCTGTCCACCCAGATTCATAGCAATGGTGCGGCAGTTTCATGATGGCATGCAGGCACGTGTGCAAAATGATGGAGAGTTCTCTGAACCATTTGAAGTAACAAATGGGGTCAAACAAGGCTGTGTTCTGGCACCAACACTGTTCAGCATGATGTTTTCTGCCATGCTTATGGATGCTTTTCAGGACAGTGACACTGGTTTTCCAATCAGGTACCGTTTTGATGGCAACATATTCAACCTCAGAAGGTTGCAAGCCAAAACTAAGGTCCAGACTGATGTGCTAGATGAGCTCCTCTATGCAGATGATATGGATAAAGAATGCCAGCACAGAGGCAAAAATGCAAACAGCCATGGATCAAGTCTCACAGTCATGTGATAACTATGATCTCACAATCAGCACAAAAAAGACAGAGGTTGTACACCAACCAGCGCCCGGAAAGCCATATAATGAACCAACCATCACTGTGAATGGGCAAAAACTGAAAGTTGTTGACAAGTTCACCTACCTGGGAAGCACTCTCTCCAGAGCAGTGCATATTGATGATGAGATCACTGCCAGAATTGCAAAGGCTAGTGTGGCATTCGGACGACTCCGTGCAAATGTCTGGGAGTGAAATGGAATCAAGCTTGACACCAAGCTGAAAGTCTACAAGGCTGTGGTACTGCCAACCCTCTTGTATGCATGTGAGTCCTGGACAGTATACCAACGCCATGCAAAGAGACTTAACCATTTCCACTTAAGCTGTTTGAGAAAGTTGTTAAAAATCAAGTGGCAGGACAAGATTCCAGACACAGAGGTCCTGACGAAAGCAGGGATGCAAAGCATGCATACAGTCTTAAAGCTAGCACAGCTAAGATGGACTGGCCATGTTATAAGAATGCCTGATGCGCGACTTCCAAAGAAAGTTTTCTATGGAGAACTACAGGAGGGAAAGCGCTCTCAAGGTGGCCAGAAGAAACGCTACAAAGACACCCTCAAAGCCTCTCTGAAGGATTTCGAAATACCAATGGGGTCCTGGGAACAGACTACACAGGAGCGATCAAAGTGGCGAGGTCTCATCAACAAAGGAGCAGCTCTTTATGAAAACAAGAGAATCTGTGAAGCTGAAAGAAAGCGAAGAGAGCGCAAAGCCAAAACAAATGTGCCACCATCAGACTCTATGACATTGACTTGCTCTACTTGCAACCGACAGTTTAGAGCCAGAATTGGCCTCGTCATTCATCAAAGAACTCACCAACACACATCAGCACTATTCAAGAAATAATGATGGTCTTTCTCATTAGTGAGAGACGAACTATCAGTTAACCAACCAACAGGACCGAAACGACTAGTTTTCTTTAAAATTGGTGTGTCTAAATGTGACCCATTAAAATAAATATCACGCACCAGTCCCCGCCATGGTAAAGTTGTTTTGGGTCAGATACACAGATATGTGACAAAAGTCAGTATTTGCTTATAATCATTGCAAACTTGGATTGTAAACATACAAAATGAAGCGCGTTGGATACTGGGTTAGTGAGAAAAAGAGCAAGAAGATCAACTTTGATGAACATGTTGATTTATTCAGGTGGGTTTGAGAAAATTCTATATTTTTCCATGATATTAATTCAGTACAACAACAACAATGATATTTGCAGAGGCTACAGCCAATATCTGGCAAAAGATGCCTTTCGGTTTATTCTTGTCATTCCCATTGAACCTAATGGAATCGTCTTTTGCAAATTAGCAATAATTCACTGTAAACAACATTACGAGTGTAATATGGCGTTTTTGGGACGTTGCACATAAACGTTCATGCCTGCGGAGAGTCCACTGGAAATCATTTTTAGATGTAAGCATTTATTTATTAGCCATGTAAGAATTGAAATAATTTTACTTTACAGTGAGTGAATAATATTTGATTGATCAGGTCGGCGTGACGTCATAGGTCATTCGTATGAGGTGAATTACTCGGTCTTTATCGCTTTAACCTTACTGAATTAAAAGCAGAAAATATGGAAACAAAATAAGAATATTAATAAAAGCTTTGCATGTGTTTTTCGATAAACACAATTTCTTCAACTCAAGGTATGAACCCTGTTATGTTTCTGGCAAATTATATTGTAAGCGTCTAAAAATGATTAAATCACAATGATATGATTAAATCACAATGATATTGACCCTCAACCGAATGAGCGAAAAGGCGGGAAAGGTGCAGTTCCGGTAGCCGATATTGATTTTTTTCTCACGAAAGAGTAGCTTGCAGACCGGGTCAATTAATGTGTGATGTTACCGGGCAGATGCGATATTTAATTGGCTGTCATGAACTAATACATCTCAATCTGCCCTCCAGCATCCCACATTAGTCACGATAATTCACCATAAAGTAAAATTATTTCTTAATTATTCATTCCTCTTCCAAGAACCCTGATATCTTTTATCCTTTGCCAAAATTTTCAAATAGCCTGACCTATATAGGTTATGGGTTTAACTGAGAAAAACTGCTAGCCCAACAACCCTTTGGCTAGTGTCGGGCTATTGGGCTAGTGCTAATTTCGATCACTGGGCCCCCAACATTGCGTATCTGGCATGCCAACCAGATTTCAAACAATATTGGACTTCCAGTGTTATTTTCTCATTTCTTACATCAAGGAAAGTGTACAAGATCAATTTGAAGACTGTTGTGCGAAAGTCCGCTACAAAATTCGCAAAACAGTCGCGGGAAATTTACATGCCAGGGAGATACTAGCTTTAGGTGCACAATGTTAGCGGATTACACTGTTATCAACATCTGACACAAGCATTTAAAGAGCTTACAACTAAAGTGAACTAAATGTAAATCATTAACCTAAAGTTAATATTTTAACATAATCTGCCGTCTCAGCATATATTTACAAGAACACAAACAGTATATTAGAGTATAATGGAAAAAAGTGGCTCGGGTGGGTGGGCAAATTTTTTCCAACATGGACATCAATGACATTGCTTTATATATAGCCGCAGCAATTAAACAATCAAAAAACAGAATCGGGACCTTTGATACTGGATCTGCCTATGGCTTACACTTGGAGCAATTGTGCAGTTTGCCTTTATTAAATCAGTATGTACATTAAATAGTTACCAACATGACAGGAATTTACCGGTTTATAGGGCTCTTGTTTGCAATGGGAATAACATTTGAGCCGTGTCGTGAGAAAACTGGATTTTTGCCTATGCGAAAACAAAGGCGCAGATCAGAACTGCGAAGCTGATCAGCGCCTTTGTTTTCGCTACACTGACAGTACAATTTCTCTTCTTCTTAAATTCAAAATTTCAAGCTTCTAGCCTGCATCTGTGGCCGTACAGGTCAGTTTGTGTCAGACTTGTTCCGAAACCACATTGTTGGTTTTCCCAGGAGGCGGCTCATTTCTGTTAGACCACCCTGGCTGGTTATGTTGTTATTGCAGACTTGACCGTAGCTGCATACTGTGGATTTTTAGCAAAACTAAAGTCAACAAAAGTCTTTTACTGCACGTTCAAAGACTTTAAAAGTGGGGCTACTACATGTAGGCTTTTCCAAGCTCTCCAACAAATTTTATTGTTTTCATTAAACTCTTGCAATAATTGAGAGTGTGGCCTCAACAGTCTTTTAAAATTTGCTAGTTTTGCTTATGTTATGTGATTGATTATCATAATATTGGCAATATTATTGGCATTGTAAAGAATTGTGAAAGGCTCATTTATTATGCAGCGCTACTTTTTTTTTTATCTATAGTGTCTATACAATGAATAAAATGAATAATATAATGCAAGTACCAGCTTTTAAAACCATTGAAGCTTAAATTGTTGTTTTTTTTTTTGTTTTTTTTATTCAGTTTTACGTCCCTTTCAAGCTTTTTCACTCATATCGAGACGAATCAATCGGTAGGTGGGGCGAAAACCGGAGTACCCGGGGAAAAACCACCTGGCACACCCGCAAGCAGAACATGGCTTGTCTCACATATGAATTCGTGCCCCGTGCGAGGCGCGAACCCACATCGGTGAGATGATCGAATGATCAAGAGCACTGAAGTCAGCGACCTTAACCACTCGGCCACGGGGGCCGCCTTAAATTGTTGTGAATTAAAAGTGGATATATATGTGACAGATAAAAAGCAAGATCATATTAGCTCCAAATTATATACATTTGTAAAAACAACAAAGGTTAAATCATTATTTTGATCAGTCTGAAACAAATGAGCCGCATCGTGAGAAAACCGGATTTTTGCCTAGGCGAAAACAAATGCGCAGATCAGCTTCGCGGTTACCGCGAAGCTGATCAGCACCTTTGTTTTCGCTACACGGATAGTACAATTTCTCTTCTTCTTAAATCCGAAATTTCAAGCTTCTAGCCTGCTTCTGTGACTGTACAGGTTGGTTTGTGTCAGACCTGGTCGTAAACCCCGAAGACCGGGTTTCTCGCGTCGCGACTCAAATACACTAGTGACAACTAGTGACATGTACATTAATGTGCTCCGGTTATTTGTAGTGACCCCTGGGGCTGCCCCCAGGGCCTGCTGAATAGTGGCCACCGACTTTTAATCCAGCAAACCCCTGCTGAAAGCTAGATGCATTGTGGGACATTTATATGGTAAAACCATGGTCCCTGGCTGATTTCCTGCATATTTTATAAATGCATGCTTTCATTGCTTTTCTGTGGCTTGGCAATGATAAAATCTCTCATTTCCATAGCTATCCCCCTGCCCTCCCCTGGGCCTGGTGGGGTATGGTTACACATTTAATCACTTTTTGTATGACTGCAATTTGTTTTTCATGACCAGGCTCTTTTCATGTTTTGTTGTTTTGATGACTATTACCAACAGTAACTTAGACATTCAGAATATGTCAAGGTCTTAACATACCACTATCAAACAGTGTTTGAACTTGAGTGCTGAGGCACGTAATGAGAAAACCAGACCTTTGCATAATGTATAATCAATAGCATATCATCTGCGGTGTGTGACTGATTATTGTCCGTGTCTTCAGTGATTTTTAGTTGGACATTGTCGGAAATAGCCATGAGTAAAGCAGGTTATTTGTTGACTTTGATCTGACATGCTATCACTTCAAGAAAATATATGTATAAGCCGCGATGCAAGAAAACCTGGTTTCCGACCAGGTATGACACAAACCGTCCTGTACTGTCAAAAGAGCAGGCTACAAGCTTGAAATTTGGATTTAAGAAGAAGAGAAATTGTACTATCTGTGTAGTGAAAACAAAGGTGCTGATCAGCTTCGCAGATACTGCAGAGCTGATCTGCGTCTTTGTTTTCACATACGCAGAATGTTTGTCTTATGCAGGGGCTTAATATTATACATAATTACATATAGCATAGATACAGCTGTGACTGTATTATTATTTATTGCCGATGGTGTGACTTTTTTTCGTATTTGGTGTTTTTTATATTTTCATCAATATAAATCAAAGAAGTTGAATATTATTATTATGTGGTGTGTGTCTGTTGGGTGGCCTAATGGTTAGAGCATCAGACTCCATGACATGTTAGGGACCGGTTTGAGCTCCACTGGTGCTTAGTTCTATCTCCAAGGTACTGGCTAGTACCGAGAAATTGATGTACATGTATGAAAAAATATTGTTGACTAGAATGTTTAAAAAAAATTTGAAGAAAATTGCTCGTTTTTAAAGCTTTTTCTTTTTAGTAAACTTTGATTCATCACCTAATTCTCAGAATGATTACTTCATGAGCATTCATCGTACCTGTTTTTATTTCCTACCCGGAAATCTATATTGAGCCCAATCATGAGAAAACCAACAATGTGGTTTCAGAAGAGGTGCTGTAAAAGCACAGAAGTTTCTTGTGATTTCAGGTTTAAAAAGGAGATGGATTGTGCTGTCTGTGTAGCGAAAACAAAGGGCGCTGATCAGCTTCGCAGTTACTGCGAAGCTGATCTGCACCTTTGTTTTCGCCTATGAATATTGTCGGTTTACTAATGCAACAGCTCATATTGAGATAGGAAAGTTTATTGATGTTATGAAACTACAGTAGCTGTGCTATCTTCATATGGGATCTCCTGGTTACAACAAGCTATATTGATCTGGGTTGCTGGTGTTGAGTTGCTAGAAACTCTGTTTTCTAGAACTCCATGACCTACATACTCTTGTTTTCTAGAATCCCAATCAGATTAAGGGTTCAAATAGGGAGAAGTTTTGTCTCTCACCAGGAATATTTTGGAGAAGTTTTTACTTGAATTTTAGGTCATTTCTCTCTCAGTCTCAGCTGAAAATAGTGAGGTTTGTTCATTTGAGGCGACTGTTTCTCCCTAGACTCCATGTAGGCTATTCCCTTTTCAGATTTGAGGGTTCCCTGGGTCGGGGGGGGGGGTCTACATGTACAAAACTTTTCTGTACTGCCTCAGGAGTTTGCAAGACTTTGTTGAATTCAATATGAAGTAACCAGGCAGTAAAATCGCAAGGTGGAAGTTTAGCCAGGCCCCGAGGTTATAACACTTTCAGGCTCAGCTCAGCTGATACTAAAATTTATCCTAGTTAAAATGTCAACAATTGTTGGCATTTTAACATTTATTAGCAGGATGAATTACAGGCTTTGGTGATCTAAACCTGAAATCTCAATTTATTTGGGCTATTTTTGTCATTTATAAGCAGTTTCAATTTTATGCTCAGCTGAGTTGAGCATGAAAAAAGTTTTATAACCTGGAGGCCAGGTTGTGTAAAAAATGTCTATTCTGTAGTTGTCTCCTTGATCTTATGCAATAGTTGACTCGGGTTTTGCAACTCCTTCTTATGTTCATTCCAATCGCATGTATGCTGTGCCTCAATTTACAATTCAAATTATGAGCCGCCTCGTGGGAAAACCAACAATGTGGTTTCCGAACAGGTCCGACACAAACCGACCTGTACAAGCACGGAAAAGAGCTAGAAGCTTGAAATTTTGGAGTTAAGTAGAGGAAGAATTGTACTATCCGAGTAGCGAAAACAAAGGCGCTGATCAGCTTCGCGGTTACCGCGAAGCTGATCTGCGCCTTTGTTTTCGCCTATAGATGCAGATTGTTGGTTTTCCCATGGGGCGGCTCTTATGATTAGAGTAAAACTCAGATAACAAGAGAAACCAATTGAATCTGGTATGTGACAGTATCGCCTCACTGAGTGTGTCAGAGGCTTATTTGAGTCGCTTCATGAGGAAACAGAGGAGTTTTGCCCATGCGAAACAGAGGTACAGATCAGCTGTGCAGTATCTGCACAACTGAACAGCGCCTTTATTTTTGCTACATGGATAGTACAATTCCTTTTCGGACATGGTCGGAAATGCTGAAGACCGGTTTTCTCGCGTCGCAGCTCATTTGACAATGACTTACATTTTCACTTCTTGAGCAAGCAGTAGTAGAATCTTCAGGGACTGTTATTTGGAGCATTATTTTGGAGCATGCTGGCCAAGTGGTAAAGCGCCAAACTCAGAATTGAGAGGTCCTAGGTTAGATGGGGTGCCGTGTTGTGTCCTTGTGCAAGACAGTAAATCCTAGTAGTGTTGGTCAATACTAAGGAAACAGTGGCTCGTCCCAACATGCCAGAAAAACTGTTAATTGAGACATTTAACCACAAACAAACAAAACAAAAGCTATTTAGGCATGTTTGACCATTTAACCATCATCTTAGTTATTTGAGCCACCTCGTGAGAAAACCAACAATCTGCATATGCAAAAACAAAGACGCAGATCAGCTTTGCGGTAACAGCGAAGCTGATCAGCGCCTTTGTTTTCGCTTCACGGATAGTACACTTCCTCTTCTTCTTTAACCCGAAATTTCAGGCTTCTAGCCTATTTCTGTGACTGTACAGGCTGATTTGTGTCAGGCCTGTTCGGAAACCACATTGTTGGGTTTTCCATGAGGCGGCTCATTTGTTTCAGCTTATCCTAACTTATGGTTGTTTTTGTTCTCTCTTTTCAGAAATGCTGGTGTTGAACTGCTGAAGGTAAGCCTAGTCACTACATAGCAATATCTGAATATACTGACCTCTTTGGAGATGTAGATTCAGAAAAGGGGAATGTCCAGAAAAGGGGCATGATGCAGGACATGTTGTGGCACCAATTCCAGTCTTCACGAAAAGTGCCTGTCTGTCGGTCAAAACCAGCAAAATTTCATTCTGACTGACAAAATATTTTATTCTGTCAGACAAATGTCCGGCAAAAATTTCCAAAAATTACAATGATAACACACAGATTTGTCCTACAGAATTTGGGTTTAACCAGCAAAAATTTTGCAGTCTCCCAGACAGCAGCTGTCCTGCCCCTGAAAAAAGATTTCGCGAAGTCTGCAATTCATCAATAAAAATAATAAGGGGAAACGCTAATTGGTCTAAAGAAATTCCTCTGATTCTAAATACCTGTCTGGAGATATACAAAAAACATATTTGAAATTGAAAAAAAAAATCAACTTGGCAGTTGGCACCCATAACTTTGAAGTCTACCGTTACCAAACTACCAGTTATAAAAGAGCGGAGAAAGCTTGTATAGGTGCATCACACAAACCAAGCTTTACAGCCTCAAAACATGGCTAGAAGCTTTAAATTATGGATAAGAAGCATGGTTCTGTACGTGTAATAAACACAGTGGTCCTGCTTAGCTGTGGTTGGGCAGCTTAGTCACAATAAGCAAATTTCACTTTAAAAAAGTACATGTATGTAATATGTATTCTCAACATGCAGCTCATCTTTTCCTTGGCCTCAACAAACTTGAAATTCCAACAAATCATATATAATTATGCATTGAATCAAAGTTTATTTGCTCAGTAAGCCGTGTCATGAGAAAACAGATTTTTGCATGTGTGGAAACAAAGATGCAGATCAGCTGTACAGTAACTGCACAGCTTATCAGTGCCTTTGTTTTTGCTATACAGATAGTATGACCCCTCTGCTTCTTAAATACAAAATTTTAAGCCTCTAACCTTTTTCTGAGACTGTACAGGCAGTGGTCGGAAACCCTGAAGACTGCTTTTCTGGTATCGCGGAAACCAGCAACACAACTGAGCCCCATCGCTCTATCTACTTGAATAAAGTTTAGTTTCTTTCAAGTTAGGCCATAGTAGTAGAGACTGACCAAACGGTGTATAGAAGCCTTGGCTGATCTTATATTTGCTGGTTGCATTGAATTAATGTTGGTTTAATTGTGATATGTTTCATGTTTTACTGGAGAGGTTGCTAAAATTAGAAAACAGGTTACCGTTAAATTTTTAATGAGAAACAGATTTTCACACCTAATAAACAGCTTTGAAGATGCTGTATGTTTTTACTGCCATAAAGTTATTTAACTTTAATAAGATCATGATATTTTTAGCAGGTTATGGGGCTTATTTTGTCTTGAAAACCAATGTGAATGGTAGCGTGTGCCTATTAGAATTGTTGTGCATACATGTATGTCTTAATATGACAGTCAGTCAGTCATATGCCAAATATACAAAAATCCATCAGGTTTCATCAAAAACCATAATCGCGTACCGTGTCGAGTCCGTCTGTTACAAGTCTTGTGGCTTTTGTTTGGATTAGACTGGATCACACTTGACTTTGTCTTGTGCGATCCAGTCTGTTCCGGCACAACCACTCGATGTGGCCCCAGTCTACCAGATCTAGGTATTACAGTGCTAATGATTCTATACAACCAACCGCCTTGTTCCAGTTTTGAAGGACAGCAGTGAAAATAGATATGAGTCACTCTGAATGGATTTCTGGTAGTAAAGATGACAACATACATGTACTTATGTAGCTGTATCGTGTTTACATTTATGTTGCCAAAATAAAAATGCCAAAACAGCTGTCTTAATTGTATCTGTTTAAATCCAAGAACAGATTTTGTCATGGCAAGATTCAATCATGTACTTTTACATTCCTTCATCGGTCATTGAAAGTGAATGGATGAGTCAAGTAGGATATCCTGAATGCTCATCAAAGTCTGATGATGATGAAATATAGGCAATAAGTTAGCTTTAAATATGAGCCACCACATAATAAAACCAATAACATGCATTTGCAAAAACAAAGGTGCAGATCAGCTGTGATCAGCATCTTTTATTTTGCCACACAGATAGTGCAATTCCTCTTTCTTTTAAATCTGAAATTTCAAGCTTCTAGCCTGCTTCTGTGACCATGGTGACTGTGCAGGCGGGTTTGTGTCGGACCTACTCGGAAACCCAGATTGTTGTTTTTCACGCGAAGGCTCATAGGTCCTGGGGCAAATACTGTAGTCATAACATGGCTGGCTGGCTTTAGCTGGCTGTGGTTTGACTGATAGACCGATTTGTTTGTAAACAATTCACCCTGAGCATACCATACTGCATAGGAGTGGAAAAATTTACCACCCACTTTCATCCTCAACATTTGAGCCGCCTCGTGGGAAAACCAACAATGAGGTTTCCGAACAGGTCCGACACAAACCGGCCTGTACAAGCACAGAAAAGAGCTAGAAGATTGAAATTTCGGATTTAAGTAGAAGAGGAATTGTACTATCCGAGTAGTGAAAACAAAGGCGCTGATCAGCTTCGCGGTTACCGCGAAGCTGATCTGCGTCTTTGTTTTCGCCTATGCAGAATGTTGGTTTTCCCATGAGGCGGCTCATTTATTAGTTTTTGTTTGTATAGAGTAATTAGTGTTTGTAGAAAGCGAAAGTAAAAAAGTCCAGCATTTGATTTCATACAATTACATGCGAATTAACATGTAATATCACAACCTAGACACCAATCATAGCATAGGTAAGATACTTTGACCGTGCCACTTTAACTCGCGTGACTGGATCGAGCGCATATTGTTTTTAGGTAGAGCAGTCATTGTAATGCAGACACGTGGGTATGTGATAGTAGTAAACTGTTAGTGTTGCGGGACAATACGCAGTCAAAAATAAACATATGAAGGTTGACATTACCTATTTCTCAACGTGAAATCTTCGCATGAATATGTATAGCGTGGTATCAAGCGGCACGGTCAAATTATTTTACCTATACAAGACATCACAGTTTTGCACAATACATGTGTATAACAGTTACTGTTAATATGAAGTGTAAGATCACTTTCTCTTTGCGCCTTTTTCCTAGCAAGGTTGCCATCCAGCTAACATCAACTAAAAGCAAAAATGTTGTGGGTTTAATACTAGGCATATTCAGTCTTTCTGATGAGTCCTTTGTTGATGGGATCTGAAACTCGGGACACAACAACAACATATTCATAATCAGTTGTTTTGTTTCTTCGGTTTTATGTCCCACTAATAGCTAGGTAATACCAAGACAGGTATGTAGGTGAAAGTCCTAATCTAAAAGCCTGGACAAGTCAGGGAGTCAACTGAAAAGGCCTTTGCTTTTCAAGCTTTGCGGCAACATAATGGACGCTGCTAACAATACTTTGGTTTTTGAGAAAACAAGCATTTACTTTTTGCTTGTCTTTGTTACAAGTTGTGTTAGCTTGTTGATTTGAACAGTTAGATACAGGATCTCTTGTGCTACTACATTGCAAATTATCAGATTCATCTGCATGATGACTCAATCTAATGCAGTTAATTCTGAAAAGAAAAGATGAAACACATTGCAGAAATATGAGCATTATGTGCAGCCTAGAACAAATTGAGCCACGTCACGAGAAAACCAGATTTATGCCTATGCGAAAACAAAGGTGCAGATCAGCTTTGCAGTAACTGCGAAGCTGATGTGCGCCTTTGTTTTCGCTGCTCGATAGTACAATTCCTCTTCTACTTACATATAGCCAAAATTTCAAGCCTCTATTTTGCCTCTGTGACTGTAAGGGTCGGTTTGTGTTGAACAAAATTGTTTGGAACTCCTGAAGACCGGGTTTCTCGCATGGGGGCTCAAATATTAATTGGCCCATGCCATCAGAAAATCTACTCATGCTTATACAACAATCAGGTCTTTCAGTTTTCAATGGGTAATGCCATTTATGCATGTGAAATGGAAGAGAGGTAGAGAAAAATGTCATCCCTGTCTTGGACTTAATCGGCTCCACTGGCATGCTAAGCTTACACGAAGCTACTTTAAAAGCTGACTTGTATTAGAAGCATACACTTTTCAAAACCCTGATATTATGGATTTTGTTTGTACTTTGTAGTTTGTTTGTACTACCATTTCTATGTTTGGGATTAGGAAATTTAATCCATGCCCTAGTCTTTTGACTGTTTGGTACATGTCTGTTTAAATCAGGTTAAAATCCAAATAGTATTTTGAAATAGACATAATATTTTGAAATCATTCAAAAAGTTTCAAAACCAAACAAACTTATTAAAAAGTTATAAACTATTAAAGTCCAATTCGCATGCGCCAAAAATACACACGTGTAAATATACTCCGGTGTGCAAATTTTACTCGGGGTAAGTAAATGGCGCATGCGAACGCAAATACACACCGGAGTATATTTACATATGGGTAAATTTACTCCTGGGTCTGACCAGATGCAAATTTTATTTTTACAAATACACACGTGTAAATTTACTATTATGTCCCATGCTAACGCAAAGTAAAATTTACCCATGAGTATTTTTATTTCAAGTCAATGTTCTGCTTTTAGATAACGAATTTTCACATTTTTTGTTCCTAACTGATTATATGACAGTTGCTGAAACTGTGGACATTGTTGCTAAATAAGAGTTTATTGCCATTCATAACATTTTTGATCATATGGAGTGCAAACAGCCACACTATTTTTTCATCATTCTTGGTTAGGATTCTTGGGGCATTTTAACAATTAATTCCTTGTGAAAGGATGAAGAAAAGGAACTGTATATAAACTACTCAGGTTATGCCTGACCATTACATGATTCCCCTCTGCTGCCAAAGTCTACATGAACACCTTGAAGCAGCGCCTCTTCTTGTTTTGCAAATACAGAAAACTTAAATGACCAGGTTTTAATCCAGAAATGATAAATTTACCTACAAAAATACTCCTGGCGATAAAACCCATGTGAACGCAATTTAAATTTACTCTCAGGTTGATTTGCACACCGGAGTATAAATACACACCGGAGTATATTTACACGCGTGTATTTTTTGCGCATGCGAATTGGACTTAAGGTTATGCCTGACCATTACATGATTCCCCTCTGCTGCCAAAGTCTACATGAACACCTTGAAGCAGCCTCTTCTTGTTTTGCAAATACAGAAAACTTAAATGAACAGGTTTTAATCCAGAAATGATAAATTTACCTACAAAAATACTCCTGGCGATAAAACCCATGCGAACGCAATTTAAATTTACTCTCAGGTTGATTTGCACACCGGAGTATAAATACACACCGGAGTATATTTACACGAGTGTATTTTTTGCGCATGCGAATTGGACTTAAGTCATGCGTTTAAAAAGAAGATAAAGTGTAGCACTGAAATTGTCAAATGTGGTTTGATGCACTGCCAACTCTTGACAATAATGCACCAGTATTTTCGTAGCCACACCCCACTTCCACCTCATGTCCCGGGGGGATAGCGGGGACTTTGACTTTTCAAAAATCAAACCCCTGTTTAAAGCTAAATGCACTGCGGGGACAGTCATTTGGTAAAAACCTTGCTAATTTCTAAGTTTTCATTGCACTGCTGTCTTGTGAATATAGAGCACACCTTCAGTGTGTGGACAATAAGAAGGTTAGACCCCCTCTCATTTCCACAGCTATCCCCCACCCTCCCCTCAAGGTTACAAATGACTTTGAATTTTGTCCTGTAGTCCTGCTAAACTACCCTGGGACATGATTGCCTATTTTTGAACTGTCTATAGTAGAAACTGCAATATAGTCAGTTTTGATTGGGTAGAATATGAGCCTTCGAGTGAAAAAAACAACAACAAATAGGTTTCCGACCAGGTCCAACACACGCCAAGCTCACGGTACAGCCACACAAAATACATGTATTTAGCAGCTTGAAATTTCAGATTTAGAAAGAAGAGACATACTTATAATGTTTACATGGAGCGAAAACAAAGGTGCTGATCAGCTGTACATTGACTACATGCTTGATCTGCTCCTTTGTTTTTTCGCATACACAGATTATTACTTTTCTATTTCAGCGACTCATATGCCTTCTGTTTCAGCTTGATGTTGACAGATCACTGAACGATCAGGGACCTTTTGATCTGATTCTGCACAAGTTACGAGATGCTATAGTTGAGGTCCAGCACGGCCTTCATTCATCCATAGAGCAGCGACTTGTTCCTTTAATAGAGGTACGTAGAGCGGTAGGCAGTTACTCTAATTTTGCATGGTGTTTTCCAGATTGACATAGAAAAGTCATTGGAGGACCAGGGCCCATTTGACATGATCCTACACAAGTTTACCGACATACTCGTCAAATCTCAGCAGGGCTACATCACAGAACAAAGGATCATGAGAAGTATCGAGGTAGGATGACACACTATAACATGGTCTTAGATATAACATTGTCATGTAGTAGAGAATAGTTCAACCTCATTATTGCACTACTTACTTAAACATGGTGGTTTTAGAAATAACACTAAAATGATTGTGGGACCTTTTCACCATCATTGTAGTACTACCTTAATACTGTAACATGGTTTTAGATATAAACTGTCATCATGGTCATTTGGTCATGTAAGAGAACAACAGTGCATCCTCATTACGCCACTCACTACAACATGATTTTAGATATAATACTGTCGTATCTTAGCTCAAAAATGGTTAGCATCTTTATAACATGATTTCACTCATGATTGAATTGACTGCACTTTTTTCATACCAAGGCCATATTTCTTTAAAGTTAGGGTAAATAAACCTTTATATGTAAACTAGATTTCTAAAGAAGGTTATACTTTAACAAAACTCATCATATGAGCCGCGTCGTCAGAAAACCAGACTTTTACCTATGGGAAAACAAAGGCGCCTTTGTTTTCGCTACACGGATAGTACAATCCCTCTTCTTCCTAAATCTGAAATTTCAAGCTTCTAGCCGTCTTCAGTGACTGCACAGACCGTTTTGTTTCGGACCTGGTCGGAAACCCCGAAGACCGGTTTTCTCGCATTGCAGCTCATATTCAATATGAATATTAAAAGAAATGTGACACTTGATGAATCTTAATGTGACTTCCTTTAATCACACATGAGCCACAAGTGGGAAGATCAGTTGTTTGGAAGTTGTTGTGCATTTTCAAAAGCAGAGATCAGGCTGAGGCAGGTGTGGTGGAGCCTTGTGGAACTCAGATAATAGTGTACTGTGTACACTGCATCATTTTTAAAAGCCTTTGGTTAAAGCTATATCACTGAGTGCTCAACAGGTTAATTTGCATATTTCGGTAGACACATTTTCTCACATTGAAAGTTTATATTTCATAGATGTAAACATCTGCAGTGTCATTTTCCTCCACATTTTTATGTTGGTTTTATTCATAGGCAGGTTGAATGCACACTCTTTTTTCCTTTCCAGTTCAAGTGATCTTTTCATCTGTTTGTAATGCTCTATCACTTTTGTGAACCATAATGATCCTAAAGAAGTAATATTTAGCAAATTTTAGAAAAGAAAATGGAGGTGGTCCCCTAACATAACATTTAACTGGAAGTTTGAGGCAACAAAAGGTACAAAACAAATAGTTAGGTAGAATTGTGTAGAAATCCCACAAAAAGAGAGGTTTCAAGTTTCAACATGACCATAGCTGTTTACTAGGCCATTAAGCAGCAAAACACATCACAACAACATACAACAAAAAAAAAAAGATAAATAAAAAACGAGAAAACAATTGGAAAAAAAAAAGAAGATAAAAATAATAAAACAAAAAGTTAAAAAATTACAGAGCCTTTATTTTCCTCCACATAGATAGTACAATGTCTCTTCTTTCTAAAATCCAGAGTGTCACTCTTCTAGCAACCTTCTGTGTTTGTACAGACGAGTATATGTCTAACATGGTAAGATACCTGAAGACATGTTTTCCTTGACACAGCTCATATTATGTCTTGCAGGACTACATAGATCGTCACCCGGACTGTATCATCGTCGACCCTCTAGACGGTATACGTAAACTGCTGGACAGAAACGAGCAATATCAACTAGTACTAGACTGCAATACTGTTAATACTGGTAGGTTCACACGCAACTATTACATGTAAACAAGTTGAGTAGCGAAAACAAAGGTGCTGCACTGCACAGTCACTGCACAGCTGATGTGCACCTTTGTTTTTGCATATGCTGAAAGCGGGTTTTACATGCAAGTGATGCAACTATTACTCACTATTACACAAACTATGAGCAAATGAATATGACATGCTATGCATCTGGATAATTTTAATAAGAAAAAAATTGAAGAACATATGCAATCGCAGGGTTAATTTTAATCTCAGCCCAGAGAAAATGACAATCCTAGGTGTGACATAATTGAGGAAAAAGCTGTGCAAAGGAGTTTTAAATTGGTCAGCTCTCTTGTTTTGTATATAATCTCACTAGTTTCTTAGAAGTTTAAAACTTCCTGTCATCCTATCTGTTGTTTATATTGAGTTTGGGCTTCACATCCTGCCAACAGCAAAGTTCATTTGAAGATGATGCCTGGATTTAAAGTGCCGTATCATACGAAAGACTGGGGAAGCCCTGGTTGGAACTCGTAACCATTTAGCTTACTATCTATTTTGTACATGAGCCGCTGCATTAGAAAAACCAACAATCTGCCTATGTGAAAACAAAGGTGCAGATCAGCTTCACAGTAACTGCGAAGCTGATCAGCGCCTTTGTTTTCACTACACATATAGTACAATTCCTCTACTTTCTAAATCCCAAATTTCAAGCTTCTAGCCTGCTTCTGTGACTGTACAGGCTAGTTTGTGTGAGACCAGGTCGGGGGCCCAAAGTGGTGGTTTCCTCATGCGACGGCTCCCATTTCTTGGTATGGACGAACCCAAACAGGTTAGTTTTGACCTTATGAAAACCTTGCCTGCATTGTCATTTTTTTCAATTCAAGGTTTTCTCAACTTGAGTAATTGTATTCATTTGACAGTAATCTAAACCAGGTCACTATGTCTCATGTAACATGTAAATGAATTCAATAATTGAGCCGCCTCGTGGGAAAACCAACGATGTGGTTACCGAACAGGTCTGACACAAACCGACCTGTACAAGCACAGAAAAGAGCTAGAAGCTTGAAATTTCGGATTTAAGTAGAAGAGGAATTGTACTATCCGAGTAACGAAAACAAAGGCGCTGATCAGCTTCGCAGTTACTGCGAAGCTGATCTGCGCTTTTGTGTTTTCCCATGTGGTGGCTCATTATTGTATTGTAACAGTGTTAAGTGAGCAAAAAGAATTAAGGACAAAGATTTAGGGGGACCTAAACCCTGGGGCTTAGACACCCTGTCAGATTCACATGAAAAAATTGTCAGGAGCAATAATACATTTATTTATATTAAGCACACAGCAAAGAGGCATTGAAAACTCTTCTTCTAGGATCATACTTACTTATGTGCATGGTTTGTCTTGATGTGGCATAAATGAGCCACATGGGAAAATGGGAAAACCAACAATCTGCATAGGCGAAAACAAAGGCGCAGATCAGCTTCGCGGTAACCACGAAGCTGATCAGCGCCTTTTTTTTCGCTACACGGATAATACAATCCCTCCTCTACTTAACTACAAAATTTCAAGCTTCTAGCCTGCTTCTGTGCTTGTTCAGGCCGGTTTGTGCCGGACCTGTTCGGAAACCACATTGTTGGTTTTTCCACGAGGCGGCTCAAATGTGATGAACTGGTATCAGTTTACTCTCAATTATTTCAATCTTGCACCTCTAGTGCGAAGTCCTTGAACTACTGACTTAAACAAAGCCACAAATTGATCCTGAATGTCAATTGTACACTTGATTTTCTTAACAATTACTCTGTTGTGCATTCTCAATATTTTCCAGTTTAAGGCTGTTTTGTCCAATTTCTTGGCCTGGTATGGATTCTGAGTCATTCTTGGACATGCATGTTATTTATTTGTTCTTGTTGCTGAGATTTGTTAGGGCAGAATCAGCAATTATTGCCCAGTCCAACAACTTTGCGGTAAGGGCTGATTTTGTAGGTTTTGTTGACATTTCTGTGGCTAGCAACAGGAAGTAAGAAACTGTTAGTAGTCGCCTAGAACAATTGATGGATTAAGGCTCATAAAACCCTATTGATTATCAATTGATACCTTAGATCTATGGAGATCTGGATAAGCTGAGAAAGACAATATCTTTGTCCATGCAGTAACCCATAATCCAATCATCCTTGCATTTTGTGGGATTGTGAATGAATGCATAAATGGCATATAATAAGGGTGGCTATAGTAAATATAATGAAAATAATTTTTCTGCAGACAAATTGCTCTTTTGGCTCAAATGAATGTAAGGAAAATGATTTTTTCTGCATACAAAGGACTCTTTGTATGGCTTTTGTCATCATTGGGAATCTGGGCTTGAGTCGGAGTTTTAACACCTATGCTATTGTGTCCAAATGTCCATGATTGGTGTCAGGGTTCTATGATTTCTCTCAGATTATATCAAGAACATGAAACCACCCAAAGCAAGAAAGCAGAAAAAATAATATGAGTCTGTGTGTGAGGAAACCAACAATTTGGGTTCTGACCAGGTCTGAGACAAACCGACCTGTACAGTCACAGAAGCAGGCTAGAAGCTTGAAATTTCGGATTTAAGAAGAAGGATTGTAATGTACTGTCCATGCAGCGAAAACAAAGACGCTGATCAGCTGTGCAGTAACTGCACAGCTGAGTTACTGCACAGCTGATCTGCGGCTTTGTTTTCCCCTTTGCAAATTGTTGGTTATCTCACGCGGTGGTTCGTATCACATTGTTTAATGTGTATCATAAATAGCCGGATTAATCATTTCATTTTGACTTGTCTGACCACTGCCGTCATTTCCCAGTAGGTCTAAGCATGCTCCAATTTCCTTGGCCTCAGAAATACAGAAGTATTTCTGGTGACAAGTTTCCTCTTTTAGCTTCAGATAATGCTTTCTGATAGATTATTGCGACTGACAGGGTTGTCTTTCAGAATCATCTGTTAAACGAGAAAACCCGTCTTCGGGATTTCTGACCAGGTCCGATTTAAACCAGCCTGTACAGCCACAGAAGATGGTGAGAGGCTGGAAATTTTGGATTTAGAAAGTAGACGAATTGTACTATCCATAAAGCAAAAACAAAGGCGCTGACCAGCTTCACGGTGACCGCGAAGCTGATCTGCGTCTTTGTTTTCGCATATGCAAAATGTTTGTTCTCTAATGATGCGGCTCATCTGTTAAATGAGAAACCAATTCAGTCGACTTCCACACATTCAGATTGACAAACACTTTGATCAAAGACGATATTGTTAGGACTCTGAAACTGTCAGATTCCATAAAAACTAGTAATATTAACATCACTATGAAATGTGACTGGCTCACCAGACTCTTTAAAACACTACACATTTAGAAGGTTATTTTTCTCTCACATTATGAAAACATGCCCATGCAATATACAGAGATATTGTGAGCAGTAAAATTTGAAAATTTCATTGGAAAAAAATGATATTTTTTATATTTTTGCTCAAAACATTGATTGTGGGGACACGTTAGAACCGCCTCGGCGAGGCAGTTCTAAAGAGTACCCACAGTGTATGTTTTGGATCAAAATTAAGGAAAATATGTGTACCCCTGTAAACCTCAATTTTGCTATATAGAAGCGGGGTTTAGGGGGTATACATTGCACGGACATGTTTTCCTGATGAACAAACTCGTCACGTTGCTCTCAAATGGTTTAGTCTATAAATACATTGTATCCCTGTATATAATGATCGACCAATAAAGCAACCAAAGCCATTTCCGACCAGGTCTGGCACAAACCGGCCATTACAGCCTCAAAAGAAAGCTAGAATCGTGAAATTTTGGGTAGAGGTAGAGGAGGAAATGTACTATCTGAGTAGCGAAAACAAAGGCGCTGATCAGCAGCTGTGCAGTTACTATCTAAAAACGACAAACAGAATGGCATGCAGTGGAGTAGCAAGCAGAGCAGTAGTTGATCAGACCCTCGTCCTGGGTCAACACAGTTCGCTTTTATAGTGGACCTTTGGAAATCATTGGATTGTTTGTCTATTGGGAAACCATGTTATATTATGTCTGGTAAAGGAAATAAAAGTGATTGTATGATTTTATGAAAGAGGTCAGTCGATTGTCCCAATACAAATAGCAACATTATTATATGTCTGTGTTACTAGAAAACAAGTCTCTAGTCCATATTTATAGTAAATCCTATTATAATAGTTTTTAAGCAAGTTCATGCACTAAATTAAATGCAATACCATAAACTTTTGAGTATTTGAACAGCTTTAATTGACCGCAGTCACTTAGAAATTGAAACAAGAAGGCTAGCTTTGTGGCACTTTAAATAGTGGTTTTACAAAGATAAAGGCAGTATTAAAAACTTTGTATACCTTTGTCAGACTTGTCAGACTGAAAAGTCTTGAATCATAACATATTTGCAGACTTTACCTAGAGGTCACCAGATTAGCCTCTTTTTTGTATTCAATATCAGGACCTCGCATGTCCAGTTGTCACATGCATATTGCTGACCTTGACTTTCATGTGAATGCAGATTCATGTCAATTTTAAGGCCCCATGTTTTGAGGACATGGGCAGAAGTAAGGACCTACATCTGTCATATGTAACCATCCACACACAAGCTTGGGATAGCCATGCTTAACTCATTTAAGCCTAGCGTCCCTTGCATGGGACAAAGGCAAACAGAATAGCCCCAGATGGGACGCCGCAGAACGCGGCGCCACACCTAGGGCTATTCTGTGTGATTAAAAAATTTAAAAATCACTGAGTGGTTAAGAGCGCTGATATTTCATAACCGCACTTAACCATTCGATCATCTCACCGCTGTGTCTGGTGTGGGTTCGAGCCCCGCTCTGGCCATATGTGAGACAAGCCAAGTTCTGCTTGCGGGTGTGTCAGGTGGTTTTTCTCGGGGTTCTCCCGTTTTCGCCCCACCTACTGATTGGCCCGTCTCATATGAGCTGAAATAATCTTGAAAGGGACGTTAAACTGAATAAAAAAAAAAAAAAAAAAACTCCTGACGCCCCTAAAACTGAAAGTGGACTCACGCAAATGATAATGATGGGAAAATCCATTCATCAAATATGGGTTAAGTGCTTAAGTCGTCAATTCATAATTTTCTGATTTCCCTCACAGACAGGAGTTTTATCCCAGTGGGTTTTGCGTTTCTTCACAGACAGGAGTTTTACCCCAGTGGGTTTTGCGTTTCTGTTAGGTATGGTAGGCAAGCCACTATCCCAGCCTTGTCCCACAGGTAGGGAGTAGGGCATGATTACTGGTACATTAGACTTAACAATGGATTCTGCCACTGCCAGAATGATTCCAATATTAATACATGGTTTTGTAGATGTGCCAAACTTTTTGTATTATAATGATCATCAATATTTTGTCTAAGTGTGCTGTATTGTGTAATAATTCTCTCGGGACCATAAATCCATAGAATGCTCACTGTGATCAAACAAAACTAATGCTGGTGTCTTGTATAGTCTTGTTGATGAAGCTAGACAGAATAATATCCATAATATATTATGTATTTTATTTCAATTACAGCAAAGATTGATTTGGATTAGGCCTTGATTTCAGTTCTTACAAAATTGGTTCAGGAAGCTGCCATAGTAGTACAAGCCAACCTCATTATTACGCTATCATTTGGTCCATAGAAATAGACGGTGTTATAAATGAACCGTGTTATAATGAGGTTACTTTCTATTGACATGTATTATAAAATAATCAGTTTTGGAGCCATGACATGGCCGTGTTATAGTGAAGAATGCATTATAATGAGGCGCGTTATAATGAGGTTGAAGTGTAGTAGTGTTCCGCCATTTACTTCTCGGCAAACCTCGTTTTAACCCCAATGATAGAACTACACTGCCTGCCACCATAAGCCCACCAACCATCACTTTAACATATTTACCCTATTCCCATCAGTGAGGTTATCATATTTACAACAGATGCCAGTGCTTGCCTTATTGTACTGAGCGCCAAGCAAGG
Source organism: Rugalucina vietnamica (assembly GCA_964017185.1). Taxonomy (NCBI): domain Eukaryota; kingdom Metazoa; phylum Mollusca; class Bivalvia; order Lucinida; family Lucinidae; genus Rugalucina; species Rugalucina vietnamica. The sequence continues at coordinate 68,109,417 of OZ024872.1, forward strand.
TAGCCACTGGTACCACTTTTAACGTCTTTGGTATGACACAGCCCGGGATCTAACCCACGACCTCCCGCTTCCGAAGCCATTAACTCTAACGATGATGACATAACACCAGAGAATATTATGACCCTTCAAAAGTGACCATGAATTGCTTCTTGATAGAATACATGTATGTCACAAGAGTCATTTGTCTGATCTAGAAATCTACATACATGTATAAACAGACAAACAAGATATTGGTTTAAAATGGTTCTACCTTAGACTAGTTCTATCTGTATCAAACCTAGTTAAATCCTGTTTAAACCTTGTAGTAGGTTGTTGTTTTTTATTATCACACTGACCGGGTGACCCTCATTCATATCAATGTTTATTTGTTGAATATTTATTTCAAATTCCTGTGTTTGTACCTTTCAGATTCCTATATGTTTGTACCAACGTTTGTTGAACTCGACAACAATGATATCGATGTGATCAGAAAAAAACTGCTGGACGCCAATGTACAATATCCCTTTGGTAAGTTTACATGTTTAACACAACAAGATAGGAGAGTGTGGTGGTCTAGTGGTTAGTGTGAATCGAGATGTCAGGAGTTGGCACCCTATTGGGGTCTGTTTGTGTCCTTGAGCAAGACACTGTTAGACAGTAGACACAACTCCCCATAGTACTGGTAATTAATACTCAGGAAGCATTGGTTCCGTCTTGACATGGCTGAGCCATTGTTGACAGACTTTTAACCACACTACAAACAAACAAACAAACAGAATGAGCCGCTGCATGGGAAAACCAACAGTCTGCATAGGTGAAAACAAAGGCGCAAATCAGCTTCGCAGTAACTGCAAAGCTGTTTTGGCTACACCGATAGTACAATTCCTCTACTTTCTAAATCCAAAATTTCCGGCCTCTAACCATCTTCTATGACTGTACAGCCCAGCTTGTGTCGGACCTGGTCAGAACCCAAATTGTTGGTTTTCACGCACAGGCTCAAATATCAAAGTATCCAACAAAATTATTGTTCAATCAGCAGATAAAGGAATGTGGTCTTGAGAAAAAAAAAATCAAAATGCAAAGATGAGGAAGTAATGTCCAAGCAATAAATAGAGAAATGCCATACCATATACAAAATTTTATGCTTAGGACATCCTCGAAAAATTTGTAGTACTCACATTAAAATCTGTAGAAAGAAATCTTAAACTAGTGTTTCGCCAACAGTAGCACAAACTGCAAAGTTAAGACAAAACCGAGGTTATAAAACTTTTTCAAGCTCAGCTCAGCTGAGCATGAAAATTCAATAGCTCATAAAAGCTGAAATAGTCAAAATTGGTGGAAAATGCAGGTTCAAACCTCAAAAACTGCTAATTTATCCTGCTCATAAATGTTAAAATGCCAACAATTGTTGGCATTTTAACATTTATGAGCAGGATAAATTTCAATCTCAGCTGAGTTGAGCATGAAAATTTTTTATAACCTCAGGACCAGATTACCCTTCTGATCTTGGTGTGTACAGTTTTGTCAGGCCACTCTGTCTGCTCAGTGTGTACAGTTTTGTCAGGCTATTCGGTCTGCTCTATCTGTGTGTACAGTTTTGTCAGGTCACTCGGTCTGCTCAATGTGTTTTCTTCATTTTTTTTTTTCAGTATGCAAACCTATAGTGGCTCATGGTACTAAGATATGCCACCAGGTAATTATCGTGTAACCACCACATTATGAAAACTTGCCCATGCAATATACAGAATTTTTTTTCAGCTATAAAAATAGAAAACTTCACCAGAAAAATTTGGATTTTTATGCCCCCAACTTTGAAAAAGTTGGAAGGGCATATTGCTTTTGGCTTGTCTGTGTGTGTGTGGGTGGGTGGGTGCGTCTGTTAACTTTTGAACGGTGAATGCTAGGGTTTTGAAATTTCATATGCACATTCCTCATGAAAAAATAGTTGACCCGTATTTTTTTTCGTGTCCGAGTTATGCCCCTTTCCTGAGTTATGTCCCTTTGAAAACAAAATTTGAAAATCTTGTGTGCAAGTTATCTCAACAAGTATTTAAGCTAGAGCCTTCATATTTGGTATATTGGTTGGGTCGGAGGAGTAGATCACCTGATTAACTTTTGAGAACTTTACCTCAAATTTTGACAAAATTACGGAATTTTGAAATTTTGATTATTTTTCAGTTTTTCAGTGAAATTTGAAACTTTTAAACGGTGAATGCTAGGGTTTCGAAATTTCATATGCACATTCCTCATGAAAAAATAGTTGACCCGTATTTTTTTTTCATGTCCGAGTTATGCCCCTTTTCTGAGTTATGTCCCTTTGAAAACAAAATTTTAAAATCTTGTGTGCAAGATATCTCAAAAAGTATTTGAGCTAGAGCATTCATACTTAGTATACTGGTTGGGGCTGAGAAGTAGATGACCTGATTAACTTTTGAGAACTTTCTGTCAAATTTTGACAAAAATACGGAATTTTGAAATTTTGATTGATTTTTCGACTTTTCGGTGAAAATTGAAACTTTTGAATGCTGCATGCTAGGGTTTTGAATTTTAGTATACAGATTCCTTATGAAAAAATAGTTGACCCATATTTGCCCCCAACTTTGAAAAAGTTGGAAGGGCATATTGCTTTTGGCTTGTCTGTGTGTGTGTGGGTGGGTGGGTGCGTCTGTTAACTTTTGAACGGTGAATGCTAGGGTTTTGAAATTTCATATGCACATTCCTCATGAAAAAATAGTTGACCCATATTTTTTTTCATGTCCGAGTTATGCCCCTTTCCTGAGTTATGTCCCTTTGAAAACAAAATTTGAAAATCTTGTGTGCAAGTTATCTGAACAAGTATTTAAGCTAGAGCCTTCATATTTGGTATATTGGTTGGGTCGGAGGAGTAGATCACCTGATTAACTTTTGAGAACTTTACCTCAAATTTTGACAAAATTACGGAATTTTGAAATTTTGATTATTTTTCAGTTTTTCAGTGAAATTTGAAACTTTTAAATGGTGAATGCTAGGGTTTCGAAATTTCATATGCACATTCCTCATGAAAAAATAGTTGACCCGTATTTTTTTTTCATGTCCGAGTTATGCCCCTTTTCTGAGTTATGTCCCTTTGAAAACAAAATTTTAAAATCTTGTGTGCAAGATATCTCAAAAAGTATTTGAGCTAGAGCATTCATACTTAGTATACTGGTTGGGGCTGAGAAGTAGATGACCTGATTAACTTTTGAGAACTTTCTGTCAAATTTTGACAAAAATACGGAATTTTGAAATTTTGATTGATTTTTCGACTTTTCGGTGAAAATTGAAACTTTTGAATGCTGCATGCTAGGGTTTTGAATTTTAGTATACAGATTCCTTATGAAAAAATAGTTGACCCATATTTGCCCCCAACTTTGAAAAAGTTGGAAGGGCATATTGCTTTTGGCTTGTCTGTGTGTGTGTGGGTGGGTGGGTGCGTCTGTTAACTTTTGAACGGTGAATGCTAGGGTTTTGAAATTTCATATGCACATTCCTCATGAAAAAATAGTTGACCCATATTTTTTTTCATGTCCGAGTTATGCCCCTTTCCTGAGTTATGTCCCTTTGAAAACAAAATTTGAAAATCTTGTGTGCAAGTTATCTCAACAAGTATTTAAGCTAGAGCCTTCATATTTGGTATATTGGTTGGGTCGGAGGAGTAGATCACCTGATTAACTTTTGAGAACTTTACCTCAAATTTTGACAAAATTACGGAATTTTGAAATTTTGATTATTTTTCAGTTTTTCAGTGAAATTTGAAACTTTTAAACGGTGAATGCTAGGGTTTCGAAATTTCATATGCACATTCCTCATGAAAAAATAGTTGACCCGTATTTTTTTTTCATGTCCGAGTTATGCCCCTTTTCTGAGTTATGTCCCTTTGAAAACAAAATTTTAAAATCTTGTGTGCAAGATATCTCAAAAAGTATTTGAGCTAGAGCATTCATACTTAGTATACTGGTTGGGGCTGAGAAGTAGATGACCTGATTAACTTTTGAGAACTTTCTGTCAAATTTTGACAAAAATACGGAATTTTGAAATTTTGATTGATATTTCGACTTTTCGGTGAAAATTGAAACTTTTGAATGCTGCATGCTAGGGTTTTGAATTTTAGTATACAGATTCCTTATGAAAAAATAGTTGACCCATATTTGCCCCCAACTTTGAAAAAGTTGGAAGGGCATATTGCTTTTGGCTTGTCTGTGTGTGTGTGGGTGGGTGGGTGCGTCTGTTAACTTTTGAACGGTGAATGCTAGGGTTTTGAAATTTCATATGCACATTCCTCATGAAAAAATAGTTGACCCATATTTTTTTTCATGTCCGAGTTATGCCCCTTTCCTGAGTTATGTCCCTTTGAAAACAAAATTTGAAAATCTTGTGTGCAAGTTATCTCAACAAGTATTTAAGCTAGAGCCTTCATATTTGGTATATTGGTTGGGTCGGAGGAGTAGATCACCTGATTAACTTTTGAGAACTTTACCTCAAATTTTGACAAAATTACGGAATTTTGAAATTTTGATTATTTTTCAGTTTTTCAGTGAAATTTGAAACTTTTAAACGGTGAATGCTAGGGTTTCGAAATTTCATATGCACATTCCTCATGAAAAAATAGTTGACCCGTATTTTGTTTTTCATGTCCGAGTTATGCCCCTTGATTGATTTTGATTGATTTTTCGACTTTTCGGTGAAAATTGAAACTTTTGAATGCTGCATGCTAGGGTTTTGAATTTTAGTATACAGATTCCTTATGAAAAAATAGTTGACCCATATTTGCCCCCAACTTTGAAAAAGTTGGAAGGGCATATTGCTTTTGGCTTGTCTGTGTGTGTGTGGGTGGGTGGGTGCGTCTGTTAACTTTTGAACGGTGAATGCTAGGGTTTCGAAATTTCATATGCACATTCCTCATGAAAAAATAGTTGACCCATATTTTTTTTTCATGTCCGAGTTATGCCCCTTTTCTGAGTTATGTCCCTTTGAAAACAAAATTTTAAAATCTTCTGTGCAAGATATCTCAAAAAGTATTTGAGCTAGAGCATTCATACTTAGTATACTGGTTGGGGCTGAGAAGTAGATGACCTGATTAACTTTTGAGAACTTTCTGTCAAATTTTGACAAAAATACGGAATTTTGAAATTTTGATTGATTTTTCGACTTTTCGGTGAAAATTGAAACTTTTGAATGCTGCATGCTAGGGTTTTGAATTTTAGTATACAGATTCCTTATGAAAAAATAGTTGACCCATATTTTTTCCATGTCTGAGTTATGCCCCTTATCTGAGTTATGTCCCTTTGAAAACAAAATTTGAAAATCTTGTGTGCACAATATCTCAAAAAGAATTTAAGCTAGAGCATTTATATTTGGTATACTGGTTGGTGCTGAGAAGAAAATTACCTGATTAACTTTTGAGGACTTTCCGTCAAATTTTGACAAAATAACTCAATTTTGAAATTTTTACTCCATTTTAACTTGTCGGCATAAAGCTTATATTCTCCGTTTCTGGATTGAGGTCAAAACAGAAGCAACCGAACAGTTTCTACAGGAAATTAAATTTCACTTCATTCAAATGAAATAAACAAACCCTACAATTTGCCAGTTTAAGGACAAACATACAGTTGGGGGCATAGTGTTTTACAAACACCCATTTCTAGTTTTCTTGTTTTTGCTCAAAACATAAATTTTGGGTACACGTTAGAACCGCCTCGGCAGTACCCACAATCTGTGTATTGGAGCAAAAATAAGAAAAATAGGTATACCCCTGCATACCCCAGTTTTGCTATGTAAAAGTGGGGTACAAGGGGGTATACATTACACGGACATGTTATCGTGATGTAACCACCACCTCTTTTTATAGGAAACTTGAAATGCTGGAAAATATCATTCATACTTTTTTTCATGCATTAACATTTATGCCGCGAAGCAAGAAAACCGGTCCTTAGGGGTTCTGCCCAGGTCCGACATAAACTGATCTGTGCAGTCACCGAAATGGCGACAAGCTTCAACTTTTGGATTTCAGAAGAAGAGAAATTATACTATCCATGTAGCGAAAACAAAGGTGCTGATCAGCTGTGCAGTTACTGCACGGCTGATCTGTGCCTTTGTTTTCGCATCTATAGGCAAAAATCAGGTTTTCTCATGACACGCCTCATTTGCTGAGGTTCAAAGATGTTGTTTGAATCTGAAGCAGTAACCATTTTTCAGTGCATTTGTTTTTGCCATGTAGATAGTAAAATTCCACTGCTTACTAATTCCAAAAGTGGAAGATTTATATGTAGGCAAAAATCAGGTTTTCTCATGACACGCCTCATTTGCTGAGGTTCAAAGATGTTGTTTGAATCTGAAGCAGTAACCATTTTTCAGTGCATTTGTTTTTGCCATGTAGATAGTAAAATTCCACTGCTTACTAATTCCAAAAGTGGAAGATTTATATGTTTTGAACCTAGTTGAAAGTCCAAACACAGGATTTTCCCCAACAAAAGGCAGGTTTTATCATAATGTAACTGAGCGGCCGCATAAGAAAACCATCAATTTTGGTTCCCGACCAGGTACCACACAAATCAGGCTGTAAAGCAATAAGAAGACTTAAAGCTTGAAATTACAGATTAAGAAAGAAGAGACATTGAAATACATATGGGGCGAAAACAAAGGTGCTGATCAATTGTGCAGTTACTGCACAGCTGATCTGCATCTTTGTATTCGCATATACAGATTGTTGGTTTTCTGGTGAGTTGGCTCAACTCATACATGTCTGTATTAGTAACAAACACATAACAAAATACAACTTGAGCCAAATTTTTGTTTGCATTATATTGCCCAATAAACAATAAACTGCTGAAATAGGGCAGCGATGTAAGGTCATATTTGTTTAAAATGATTGAGTACCCACTCAAATGTCTAGTCTAAGCTTTCTTAATATTTGAACAGTAAAATCGAGATTTCCAAGAATTTCTTGTGAAGTTTTAAGCCATTAATCTCTCTTAAAAAATTTGGTACTTGATTTTTGGTTAATGAACAACTAAAAAGGAACATGAATTTTTAGCTCACCTGAGCCGAAGGCTCACAGGTGAGCTTATAGTATACCCATGCTCAGGCGTCCGTCCGTCGTCCGTCGTCGTCCGTCGTCCGTCGTCCACAATTTCAAAGATCTTCTCCTCTGAAACCGCTTGGCCAATCAAAGCCAAACTTCATGTGGAGTATCCTTAGGAAGGGGGAACGAAAGTTTATATAAATGGTCCAGGTCACATGACCAAGATGGCCGCCATGGCTATAAATAGCAAAAACCTTTAAAAATCTTCTTCTCTAGAACCAGTGGGCCGATTTCCACAAAACTTGGTATGTAGCATTGGGGACGAGGGCCCATTATAGTTTATATAAATCATGACCCTAGGATGACCTTGACCTATTTTATGTCAAGGTCAACTTACAGTGTAGGTCGCCAATGCATTTAAATGGGAAAAAATGGTAAAATGCTATTTAATGGGTAAAACTTACTGGGAATAGGCAAATGGGCAGAAGATTAATGTTAATGGAAAATTTTAGCCCCTGGGGGGTTGTCTGCCCCTGCCCCGGGGCTATATATGTGTATATTTCCATAATAATGAAACATCTTCTCCCCTGAAACCGCTTGGCCTATCAAAGCCAAACTTCATATGGAGCATCCTTGGGATGGGGGAAAGAAAGTTTATATAAATGGTCAAGGTCACATGACCAAGATGGCTACCATGGCTATAAATAGAAAAAACCTTTAAAAATCTTTTTCTCCAGAACCAGAAGGCCAATGATTTTGAAACTTGGTGTGAAGCATCAGTGACTGGAGCTCTACAAAGTTTATATAAATTATGACCCTGGGATGACCTTGACCTATTTTACGGCAAGGTCAACATACGTCGCTCATGCATTTGAATGGGGAAAAGTGTTAAAATGTCATTTGTAGGAAAAAACTTGCAGGAAATGGGCAAATGGACTTAAGATTGATGATTCTGAAAAAATTTGGACCCCAGGGGTCTGTCTGCCCCCACCCCGGGGCAATATACATGTATATTACAGTGATATTCAAAGATCTTCTTCTCTGAAACTGCTTGGCCAATCAAAGCCAAACTTAATGTGGAGCATTCTTAGAAAGAGTGAATGAAAGTTTGTGTAAATGGTTAAGGTCACATGACCAAGATGGCCACCATGGCTATAAATAGCAAAAACCCTTAAAAATCTTCTTCTTCAGAACCAGAAGGCCTATGATTTTGAAACTTGGCATGAAGCATCAGGCAATGGAGCTCTACAAAGTTTGTATAAATCATGACCCTGGGATGACCTTGACCTTTTTTATGGCAAGGTCAACTTAGGCCGCCCATGCATTTGAATGGGAAAAAATATGAAAATGTCATTTAATGGCAAAAAACTTGCTAGGAATGAGCAAATGGACATAAGATTTATGTTTATGAAAATATTTTGGGCCCAGAGGGTTGTCTGCCCCTGCCCCAGGGCTATGCACATGTGTATGACCATAATATTGAAACATTTTCTCTGAAACAGCTTGGCTAATCAAAGCCAAACTTTTTGTGGAACATTCTTAGGAAGAGTGAATGAAAGTTTGTATAAATGGTCAAGGTCACATGACCAAGATGGCCGCCATGGCTATAAATAGCAAAAACCCTTAAAAATCTTCTTCTCCAGTACTAGAAGGCCTATGATTTTGAAACTTGGCATGAAGCATCAAGCAATGGAGCTCTTCAAAGTTTATATAAATCATGACCCTGGGATGACCTTGACCTTTTTTATGGCAAGGTCAACTTAGGTTGCCTAAGCATTTGAATGGGGAAAATTGTTATAATGTCATTTGAAGGGCAAAACTTGCAGTAAATTTGCAAATGACTGAATCTTTATGATTTATTAAAGAAATTGACTCCAGAGGTTGCCCTGACCCTGCCCTGGGGTTATATACATGTATATTACCATTCTAGTCAAACAAGTTTATTGGTATATATCTCAGGTCTCAGGTGAGCGTTTACAGGACCATTGGTCCTCTGGTGTTTCTTTCTTGGTTTGGTGTTTAAATTTTTAGAACATTTTGGGCAGTGCAATGCCTTATAGTATATCATCATTAAAACTACATATCTATGCCAGGTCTCGAGATAACTACTTGTTTGAACCAGTAACCATTAACTCCTTTAAGCCAGGCGTCCCTTTTATGGGATATATGCAAACAGAATAGCCCCATGTGGGACGCCGCAGAACGCGGCGTCCCATCTGGGGATATTCTATTTGCTTAGAGAATTTTCATTGAAAAATTGAATAAAGTTCAAAAACAGTCATCGATGGAAAACCTTAACCACAAAATCATGTTTTAGCTCACTGTTGATAGTAGTGATGTGTAAATTTTGATAAATACCACAAACAGTATAGATAAATCTACAGTAGCTATAAACAAACCCTTTTAGTAAATGACTGTCTATACATCATTAGAGCAGATAATAAATTTTTTAGGGAAAATTATGAAAAAATCCTGTTTATTTCTCCATAGATAAAATGCTGTGTGTACTCCATAGGTTCGTCTTATAATGGCCAATATACATGTTGAGTGTCTAAAACTTGAGTTTTATGGATAACTGACCATCAAATGATTTCTATTTTTAATTGTCTGTCAATAAACTGTTATCTGATCAATATCCACCCACTACAAAGATTTAAACAAAGAAAAAAGACAGTATGAGCTATGTTATGAGAAAAATCTGCTTTTTGCATATATGTAAAAATACAAAATAGGGACAGAACATATGCGCAGTAACTGCACAGCTGATCAGCTTCTTTGTTTTGCTAAAAGATGGTCCTGCAAGATGGATTTAGTTAGGGGTTTATTATCATTTCTTACATAAACTGAGCTGTTTCTTATATCAGACAACACATAATTATTAAAAGAGTGAAAGTTTTTTGGTTCTATAACCTATCATAGCCTGTTGTGCACCTTGAGCAAGGGACTTAACTCCCCATGTACTGGTTAAGTACCAAGGTAATAGTGGCTTCATGCCCATAAGACTATAGCATCAACTCAAAAAACCATTATCATATATTAAAACTTTGTTGACCAAATTGGTAAGCATCAACTCAAAATCTCACTATCATATTCCTTGTAGATGTCTGTGATATTTAATGAGGATGGCCTGAAAGACATCCGTCCTCCGTGTGTGGCTCAGACCTTTGTCAACCACAACGCCACACTGTACAAGATCTTCAAGATAGGCAGGAAGCAATACATCGGTCACAGACCCTCGCTGAAGAATCTCTATCCCGGAGGTATGTTTGGTCTACAATGCTCTGACATACTAGTTTGGTGCTTTAAGCTTTTTTCAGTAGTTGATGGGTGGTCAAGGGTTTTCATTGTCAGAAGTAGGTGGTTTTCTATAGTCTGCTTCTGATTCTGATAAACAGACAAAATACACCAAACCAGTATGTCTGAAATATTTGCATCAGCAGCTTTTTGATGGTAGATAAAGCTATTTCAGGGCTTACAAGAAAATTAAGTCTGCTTTATACTTAAATCTCTGTTGAATTTTCTGCAATTATTGAAGATTTGTCATGGCATGAATGTGATGATATCTAGCTAACCAATGAACAAAAAATGGGGACAAAAATAAATTGCTAATACAAAGCATGAAGCTAAAGCCTTGAGATAGCTTTATGACATTTATTTGTCAATATGTTCTTACTAATGTATTTCTTATTCTAATAACATTAATGTTTTGCTATGGACCTTGTTTTCTATACATTAAAGTTTCAGATCCACAAGAAAGATAACTTAGGTGGGTATTTCTTTAATTATCTGAAGGATATATGGCTTCATCTGGTGGACAGCGTGGTGGCTCAGTGGCAGAGTGGCAGACAGGTGACAGAGCTTGGCAGTTTGAAAACTTTTGCTGCTATCTTGTGTCCTTGGAAGTCACAGAACTGCCTGCAAAACCTAGGAATTGGTGACTCTGTCCTGACATGACTGAAAAATTGTCTACAAAAACAAAATATCTGATATAAAATAGTCTGTTCCAGTAGCTTAGTTTCTGAATAAATTGGATATGCATAATGCCTTACTCCTACTAGTATGAAGACTTAAAAGCTACCATTTTGGTCCCTACATGTACTAATTTTGGAGCATGCAACTACATTTGTATGCTTTTAGGACAAGCTTTACTATGAAGAAAAATGGCATAAAGCCTATGTTGTTGTCAGTAACTAGTGTTTCCAATCCATATCGAAGCAGATCCAGAGTCAGTCCTCACATTAGGCTATTTTTTATTTTCATCGTGTTCATAAAGAATTGGTCATCAAAAAACATGTATTCTATGACCATTCTCCCTCTTTTGCCGATTAAAGAAGAGCATTTGAGCCGCCTCGTGGGAAAACCAACAATGTGGTTTCCGAACAGGTCTGACACAAACCGGCCTGTACAGCTACAGAAGCAGGCTAGAAGCTTGAAATTTTGGAGTTAAGTAGAGGAGGAATTGTACTATCCGAGTAGCGAAAACAAAGGTGCTGATCAGCTTCGCGGTTACCGCGAAGCTGATCTGCGCCTTTGTTTTCGCCTATGCAGATTGTTGGTTTTCCCACGGAGCGGCTCATTTGTTAGTTGGTGTTGAAAGACATGTGCATGCAGTCCCAACATGGCATTAGCTATTAGCATTAAGCATACAAATAAACAAAATCAGATTAAACATGAAAATAGTGTTCATGTCCATCAATTATTTTCACATGTGTAGTAGGTAGAAATAGATTGAGTGGATCTTTTTCCGGTTCTTTATTATACACTGAAGAGCTTTAAAAACGCAAAAAGGAAAATTAGTATTTTTTGCATCAAGGACATTCTTAGTCTTCCTTAACAGTGACAGGGGTTGGTAACTGTACTCTGCTTCTATTTTGACATGAAACCAGCATTTTTAAAGGCACCGACCAACCCCACAAATAAAATGCAGTTTTACACTTTTTGCCATGTGGCGTCTCTTGGAATTAATGAAGAAAAATATTTTACCTTTTCACATGGAGCTTGTAATAATCCATATATAAAAACACTTTAGTTTTAAATTTGTCCCTTGCTCGATCATTCTACGGGTCTTTGAAAATTAATTATCCTGCTCAATTGAAGTTTTACAAACTTGATGACATATATTTGATGTCACGTGACGTCATATTTACCATTGATCAACTATACGGCACATCAGCGGTCATTCCCAGGCTTTTGGGACAGTGAAAGATTGACGCCGGCCTGATCAACCAAACTTTTCATGTCAAGTTGCTAATGTCTTTAGAGAATCGATGTCAAGACGCTGAAGTATGTCGATTACGTAGACCATGACCATTCAGACAAGCTAGCATCAGTGACAGACAGTCAGTGCAACTGGCAAAACTTTCAATGAGCAAGCGATGCTTTGTATGCGAAGGGGCAAAAATTGTAGCCGTGCTCTATGTTAATTGCAGTTTTGGATTTTAGGGGTATTGCTATATCAAAGACTGCTGCTCTCACATTACTCATTTCACAACATAGTTTGCAAACATACGGATGTCTATGTATGTCAAATTTCATGGAAATGGAACTACTACAAATATGCAAAATATTTGAATGTCAACTTTTATGTTTTTAAAGCTCTTCAGTGTATTATGATGTTGATGTTCAGTCAGCTATCTAATTGTGCTTATTACAGGTAAATACCTTGATTTTGTAAAGGGTAATTATTCCGAAAATAATTAGATATACCCTGTGACTGAAACTAACAGAAAAAGAGTAGTCTTTGGGCATAGGTCAGCGTTCAAAGCTTTCTGTTGAAACTTTGCTCAATTTCCAAATTGTAATTGCACCTACAATCAATCATCAATAAAACCATTGTGGAAAAATTAACTTGAGCACCCATTGATCAGTTGTGAGTTGTGCACTCTCCACAAATTAAAGCACCTAAGCTTCCTACACTTAAAGTAGACTGATTAGACAAGGCAAATATGTGTCTTTTGATCGTCTGAATGCTAGACAGTTGATTTTCCTATTATTTCTTATATCCCTTTACATATCATGGTAAATTCCCTGACCTTTGCTTGTTATGGCCTATGATTTTGGACATCCAAAGGCATGAAAACAGGACCGTAGGGTAGAAAATAATACATATTTGGTGGAGCTTCACATTTTCCACTTTCATTTCTTCGATTTGTAATTTAGCTTGATTGAAAGAAGAATTTTGGATGTACTCATATTACAGCACATACATCACATAGAATTATGGACATGGAAATGATTTTAAAAAAATAAAAGCGAAAAATAGAACAAAACAATTGTACGACTGCCCATGAATTGACTAAAATCATGACAAAAATAATAATGAGAACAAAAGCAGTTTGAAATTATTTACTTAAAGTAAAGCATATAATGGTGTCCAAAATTAGCTGGCCATTTTGTTGCCTACTGACAGGAATGCTTTATTGAAACCTAACCCCTGTTTTCCTTTACAGACCATCCTACGATATTTTTTGACACCCATGATGTTTGTAAAAGCGACTCTTCACACCATTTAACAGAGGTAAATCAAATCTCAAAGCAGATCTTTCTCAAAAGGTTTGTTTTGTGTGTCATTATTTTCATAGTTTCTGTTTTGTTTGGTGCTCCTAGGAGATTTTGTATTGTGAATTTCCATCATTTTGCCAGTTTTCTTAACATGTCTAATTTTAGCCAGATGAACTTGACCTCGTTGAAAACAAAGGTCATGGACTTTGGACCTCATTAAAGATTTTGGAAGCTTAAACCATAAATAATATTATGACGTAAATAACTTTGATAGCATTATTTTAAAATCTCCAAACTTGGCAGAATTTCAGAGATTCACAATGCAAAGTCATAATATTGCGGTTATGTTACCTTTTTTACTGACATTGGAACAGTTAGTGAAAAGAAATAAAAGAAAGGATTACTTTTCATTCAGACATGAAATCTAATATGATTAACATAATTAATTATGTACAGTACAATTATGAGTGCAAAAGATTTGTTTGTTTGAATCACTAGTAATACTTTCTTTTATTTCTAAGGTTTCTATTTTTAACCAATCATATCACAGTATTATATTTATCTCTTCAGCTTGACCTGGATGAGCTTGAGACATCCCCTCTCAAACCTGACCTGTCCAAAATGGATGAACTTGGTGAGATACTCCGCGCGAAGCTCGGCCTGGACCTCTTTGGCGTTGATGTGATTATCGAAAATGGGACACAAAGATACGCTGTGATAGACATAAATGTTTTTCCAAGTATGTACAAAGGATCATAACCAAGCAATATCTAATATCTTGCCTGAGCATTCAGGTATAAGCATCCTGTGGTATATTTTTGTGGCTACTATTTTCAAATATCTTTTCTGCCTCCGCTTATTAGGGAATGAGAATAGATTGGCTGATGGATGCCTCTATGCTAAACTGCTGACCTAAATATACAGGCGATGTCCATGATATGACCATAGCTGCAGACTGGGACATTAAGCAACAGAACAATGTCTGGTCAGATATTTTATATGGAGTTAGAAGTTGCAACAAAATTAGAAAAAAAAAAATTCTTTGCACTCCAAGCAATAACCACTTTTATGGGTTGTTGAAATTCACTTTCAACCAGTACAACTAATTTTGTTTCTACAGATTACGACGAGGTTGACAACTTTTTCAACGACTTACTGGAGCACCTACTGTACTTAATGAACAGTCAACACGAGAAACAACATTCCATCCAGTCCCAACCACCTCACTCCCGTACATTGCTCAAAGAATCAGGCCGCTCACTCTCCGCGGACTCTAACTTGGACCACATGTGCAGTAAGCGGTTAAAAACATTGGAGCCTAAGAAAGAGAGGTCGTTAGACTGTCACTGTGATACACTTGACATTACCGGTACAGCCCGGTACTTCAGTAACGGTCTTTCAGGCAAAGGTACCGGGAGATGGACTCCTGAGTGTCAGACTGCTGAGAGGCAGCAAAATCGCATCAATTCAGGTGGAAAAAGTTCAACAAAACCAATGAAAGTGTGTGATGATCTGTCATAGTGCTCTGATGTAAATACCTAGGTTTTTCCCGTTTTTATTTTTAGTTCACTTTTATCATGTAGCATGGAAGGGAATGTTATAGGGCAAGTTTAATGTCTCTGGGGGAAATTTCTTTCATTAATACATTCTGCTTTTACATAAACTATTTACCTAGCATTATCACTGGGTGCTTGCTTGGTGTCAATTCAAAATAGATTTTTTTTCTGACTTAGTGGTTTCCATGCAACTTTTGCCAGTGATGGTATTATTAAAAGTTCTTGCAACAAAATGTCAAAATTTGTGTTTAAAAGTGCAAATTATTCAGTTATTCTAAAAAAAAAAAAAAAAAAATCAAGAACCAATCAGAAAAAAATCCTTGTTTGTATCAAGACCCTTAGTAAAATTCATAATCTATTTTTTGTATCAGTTCTAATGACAAAGCATTATTTATGAAAAAAAAAGAAGATCTGCTTTGACCAATGATGTATGTGGGATAAATTATTCTAGAACAGATTTGTATTTAATGAGAATGAAATTCATATAATTTTTCCCATTCTACCAATGAGTTCAACAGTTGGTAGGGTCCCTGATTCTGATTGAGGCTGATTTTGCCCCCAGATTTGGTCATAAAAAATGTAAGACCATTCTCCCTCTTCTGCTGTCAGATTCAAGAAAGGCAAATGATGACAGAAGGAATATATGTGCTTAATTTAGCATTACGAAAACGTCCATGTAATTTTTAGAGATTTTTTCAGCTATAAAAATTGAAAATTTCAGTAGAAAATGTTTGATATTTTTCTAGTTTTTGCTCAAAACATAGATTGCGGGTACACGTTAGAAATGCCTCGCCGAGGTGGTTCTAACGAGTACCCACAATCTATGTTTTGGAGCATTTGCTGCTATGTAAAAGTTGGGCGTAAGGGGGTATATATTACACATACATGTTATCCTGATCATCTAATGGGTAATCTGCCTCAGGGAGGCCTGCCTAGAAACATGGTTGTTGGACATCCTGATATGACCTCATCTGTTTACTGTGGTTGTAGAAAATTAACTTATACAAAGATGAAAGAAAAACAACAACAACAACAACAAAAAAAACCCCACTGAATTGAATATCTGCACATGCTTAATAGTTATATACATGCCTAATTTTTCAGTCACTTTCTAAGAAACAATCGATGAAACTGAAAACCCTTACGGTCTATAATAATCATATCCTCTGCACTTTTTCCATGCTACATACCCTTTCATGGCAATATTGTTCCCACCATGATCTAATGCTGCAATTGTGATTTCATGATGTAAATGTGATCCATTTGTCCTACTTTTGTAATCCATTACATCACTGATTTGACATTAGCAGATTATTCTTGGGTGGTAAATCAGCCATCCCTTGGAAACTCAAAGATCTTTGTTAAATATACATTAATTCGAACTTTGTACCTTTAAGATTCAATTTTGCATTTTTCTGTCATTGGCGTCCGTTTTCTTTTTCTGGTAATTTGTGACCGCCACTTAAAGAGAAATCACAAAATGAAGGAAAATTCAATATTTTCAAATATATTGTTTGATTTTCCAAGGGCGGCTAATGTCCTTGTTTTTCTTGTTTATATTCACACCTTATATTATGCAATTTATACATGTATATAGAGAGCATTATTATACTGCTGATTTTGTAGAGAATTTATTTTTGTAGCTCTGTCTGATGTGAAAATCATGTATGGAATTGTATATATGGTAAATTTCTTAAATGGCAACTATGTGAAAATAGGGGTACAACATAAGCAGATTCTGAAGATAATTTTACAAAATTTTGCTTGTTTTCTTGTTGTATGGCCCAGTGTATGAAGTTTAATTAACTACACCTTAATATAGAATCTGGTAATCTTTCATGAAATACGGGCATCACTAATATTTCAAAAATGAAAGAACAGCATTGCAAGTGTTGGAACTACTTAAAAAATTCTTTTGGTCATATATTATATGAGAAACGAAAGGCAAAATCAAAAAGAAAAAATGGATACGAATCTGCTTTAATGTATCCTTGGTAGATTTTCTTTTATGTATAAAAGACAATCACTCAGTCGTTTAGATTTGAGCCGCCTCATGAGAAAACCAACAATTTGTATAGGCGAAATCAAAGACGCAGATCAGCTTCGCGGTAACCGCGAAGCTGATCAGCGCCTTTGTTTTGGCTACACGGTTAGTACAATTCCTCTACTTTCTAAATACAAAATTTCAAGCCTCTAGCCATCTGTTGTGACTGCACAGACTGATTTGTGTCTGACCAGTTAAAAAACCACATTGTTGGTTTTCTCATGAGGCGGCTCATTTGTTAGGGGATATTGGGTAGTAATATATGTCTTTTCGCCATAAAAAGATAAGCAATGGCTTCTTATGATGAAACCTTGCATGAGGTTTCTAAGTGGGTATAGAAAACTTGTCTTTTTATGAAGGAAGGAAGCAAAATGTTACCCTCATCATGTAGCTTTTTTTATGTGAAACTGTCAAATAAGGTTGGAAATACTTAAATACTTTGAGAATATGAGCCTTCACGCGAGAAAACCAACAATTTAGTTTCTGACCAGGTCTGGCACAAACCAGCCTGTACAGTCACAGAAGCAGGCTAGAGGCTTGAAATTTTGGATCTAAGAAGAAGAGGGATTGTATTATCCATGTAGCGAAAACAAAGGCGCTGATCAGCTGTGCAGTTACTGCACAGCTGATCTGCGTCTTTGTTTTCACATATGCAGACTGTTGGTTTTCTGGTGCGGCGGCTCACTTGATCATGTTCATCTACCTCTTATTTCTTATAATGTATGAGCGGCGTTGTGAGAAGACCTGCCTTCGCGGCTTCCAACCAGAACTGACAAATTGGACTGTACAGCCACAGAAAATGGTTACAGGTTTAAAAGTCCAAGAGCGGTTGTACAGTTCTAGAAATGAAAACAATGTTAAAGTTTCTGTGACTGCACAGCTGATCTGTGTCTTTGATTATGCATGTTTTAAAGTCAGGTCTTTTTTGAGAGGTTCATTTATAGGAAGAAGGCATGTTGAAAATTTGATGATTATTGAAGAGAAGTCTTTTTATTCCTTCAAAATGATTTGTGGATGCAAATTAGAATCATTTTATCTTTTAATTCACTTTGGGATTGCAGAACCTTTATTTATCAATTAACTTTACTGTATGTTCTTCTGAGTTAGCAGCCCTTTTACATTTGAAATGTGCTATGATACACATAAACAGTAAACTAGAGGCATTCTATATCCCCGACGCATTCAACAACAAGGGTGCTGACTAAAGGTTGCTGAAATGCAGTCTACCTCTTGCCGCCTGTATGTTGTGCTGTTATTACCTTTATGAGCCACAACATCAGAGAACCAATGAATCTACATTTGCGAAAACAAAGGGCCTTTTTTTTTGCTGCACAGTACAATCCCTCTTCTTCTTAAATCCAAAATCTCAAGCTTCTAACCTTCTTCTATGACTGTACAGGCTGGTTTGTTGGAAATCCAAATTGTTGGTTTTCTCACACTAAGGCTCAAGCTTAAACAAAGGTATTTCCTAAAGCAGTTCATCCTCAAGGGTATAAACAGAATCAGCAATACATGTACAAACAGTAGAGAATCTGATATCAGATTGATCCTCTGTAACCCAGTTTTGGTGAATGGGGCTATATACTGTTTGCCTGTGTCTTAGCAAAAGGATGCCAGGCTTATACAAGTTAACTTAGCCACCACAACTTTATTCTGAAGCGCTTAATATTATAGTCAATGCTCAGAAACGTTGTTCATTAGCAATAGAAGTGTTTTAGTATTTATGACAGCAATGCTGTATTTTGTTGCAAATAAAGTAAGCACCACAATATTGTTTATCCCTTATACCGATTTTTGTTTTCACTGAATGGGGTATATTTCACTGTCATGAGATGCTTCACTATTGATAGTTGATATTTTGTTTGGTATGTATAGCCATCTCATCGGAGGAAGTGACAGGTAAAGCGTGTTAAGAAAGGAAGAGCATGGTGGTGAAGTGGTAGAGCATTGAACTGCGGATTGAGAGTCTGATATTGGTTTAGCGCAGAAAATTTTTGTGTGGAGGATGATAGAAAAGTTATTTCCATGTCAAAAGCTTGTTCTTAGTTTGTCCTAATAGGACCTGCAAAAATTTTGAAAATCGGTAAACAGATAAAGTTTAAATAGCCAAAGTGAATTTTTAAATAGGTACATGTAATTTGCAATGGCAAGGGAGATAATCCATGATCATGAAAATGGGTATTTTTTGAAAAATGGTATTTTTTTGAAAAATTTTACTCTGTAAAGAAAATGTTGTCTCTGTTAAGTCATTTGTGTCATTCCATAATGATTTTGAGCAAACATAATGAAATACCAAGAATTTCAAATATTTGCAGGAAAATATTTACCTCCCTTTCATGAGATTTTTGTACATAAAATCCCTATTCAAAAATGTTTTTGACCAGAACTTTTTTATTTGTTAACCGATTTTCAAAACTTGCTGCACATTTTGCGACAAACTCATTGCTCCATTGTGACAAGAAAATATTTCATCCAGATGTAAGCAGTTGCAAAATGTCTGCGAAAACCATTGTCAGAGGGTAGGAAACAGACTTTAATTACTGGTTTTATACCCGGGAAGCAGTGGCTCAGTCTTGACATGATTGAAAATTTGTTCATTGAGACATTAAACAACAAAACTTGAAACTGTTGATTCTGATTTCTGAATTCTTTCAGTTTTTTTCTGTTACAAGAGGGCAGTGCCATGAGAAAACATACTCACTGGCTATTGATTCTGTCCAGGTTATGCACATATCAAGCTGTATAGCCTGAAAGGATTGGGGCTTGAAATTTGGGAAAACAAACAAGTGCACAGATATCAGCTACACTGTTTAACAAAGACACTGATCACCTGCTTCATTACTGATACTTTGATTTGGCATATGCTCCATCAAACTTTACTCTTGACACAACTTATTTCAGCTTTTGCGTGAGAAAACCAACAATTTCGGTTTCTGACCAGGTTTGACACAAACCGTGCTGTACAAGCACAGAAGATGGTTAGAGACTGGAAATTTTGGATTTAGAAAGTAGAGGAATTGTACTATCCATGTAGGAAAACAAAGGCGCTGATCAGCTCCGCAGTTACTGCGAATAACTGCAAAGCTGATCAGCACCATAGTTTTCGTATATTCGAAATGTTGGGTTTCTCATGAAGCTGCTCATTTTCGTTCAGTTTTTTATGCTTGAAAGCCATTTGTTGAAATACCATTTTAAAAACAAAACTGTTAAGATTATTTCTACTGTTTTCAGTTTTTTACCACTATGGCTTTCTATTAAGTTTGGTTCACATTTTTAGTCTGAATGCTGTTGCTTGTTTACCCACATTTGATTTTTTTGTATGGAACTATATTTCTGTTAATAAAATAATGGCTTCAATAATTTTGTTAATAAAATAAGATCATGTATACTTTGCGATTCATTTGTACCGTCCTACATTTCGTCACAATAATGTCAGTATATGTATACCCCTCATTTATATACTCAAAGGAAAAAGTTTCGTCAGTAACTGTGACCAGCAAGATTACTGTAGTGCCCAGTCGCTTGCCATAGATGTTCTCCTTTATTAAATTTGTGAAGTCATTGTTTTTCTAATTCTGGAAAGAAACTCCACCAGTTGTCAATTTTGACAGAGGCATTGGCCTTTTTCGTAAAACATCATGTTTGTAATTAACCGATAAATGATCAAAGCGGCGCTTTGATTAATAGCGCTTAGCCTTTCTGATAGAGGTTGCCAGTGACAAAAATCCGAAAAAATCTCCTCAAAATTCAGCCACAGACTTGAGAAATAACAAGTCAAATATTCATTATTTTTAGATTACTTCCCTTTCATTTAAAACAAGAGCGAAAATTGGTGTACGCACTGTAGCAAAACCTCATGCGATATGTCAATCGTTTTTCTTGGAAAAGTTAGATATCATTTACAGTTTTACAACTGGTAATTTTAATCCCAAAGTATCAAGGGGTTTTGACGCTATAGCGATTTAAACTGTATTTTCACTGACTAAACTTTTGCCGGTGAGCATATATACTTAACACTAAAAGTAGCTTTACTTTCTTCATTCCTAAATATATCTTCATTCGTTTTGAATTGTGACAAAGTGTCTCCAACACATGTCCGAGCATAATGCATGTAAAGTGGTTGATGTAACTTAATCCACTTGCAAGTTATCTGTGCTTTTAAGAAAAACACAAAAATGGCATTTTCGCACCAAATCATAGGTAGAAAGAAGATGTGAACATGCTGTGCCAAGGACCACTGATTGGCCATCAAACATTTTCGCTCCGACATTTGGTTAGGTTTTTACAGGCTGATAAAATTGCTTTGCATCGAATTAACTCCCTTTCAAATAAACCAATAGTAAACTTTAACCATTTCAGAAAGTTTTATCTTTAATTGCAAACTTTTTTTCATTGTGAATCGTTGGATCCTCATTTGAAATGTGTGGCAACATTAGCTGGTGACAAAAATCAAGAAAAATGACAAACAATTTGTAATGGGATTTCTCATTGAAACCATTGTTAATGTCAAAAAAAGGGCCTTGTACCCAAAGACATCACTTCAGTGTGTTGTTCGAGTAGAAAAATTCCAGTTAATTTGGACTTAAATAAGCAATACAATAACATCTCTTAAAGACTTGGCCATCAAACTTCAAAATTGTTTACTCATAAAACTACAGTAACACATCAACAGTGATATGATTTGGAAAAACATTATTTTGACCCCCTGCTTGCTTTATAGGGACGCGTGGCAGCATTCTGTCATTAAAATCCTTGACATTTTGCCTTCCTAATGCTTAATTGATCGGACTTCAATACAGATCAAACACTTTATACATGAGCCACCTCATGGGAAAACCAACAATCTGCATAGGCGAAAACAAAGACGCAGATCAGCTTCGCGGTAACCGTGAAGCTGATCAGCGCCTTTGTTTTCGCTACACGGATAGTACAATTCCTCTTCTACTTAAATCCGAAATTTCAAGCTTCTAGCTCTTTTCTGTGCTTGTACAGGCCGGTTTGTGTCGGACCTGTTCGGAAACCACATTGTTGGTTTTCCCACGAGGCGGCTCACATATTACAGATTTACCATGAAAAATTGGTTGTATTGTTTGTCAACATATAGCTTTTTATAGATCGCCGTCTATCATAGGTGCTTTCCAATCAATTCACCTATTATTTACAGTAATGTATTGACATGTTGGTTTTAATAGAAAAGAATTAGCTCAGCAGGTAGAGGAGCAGGTTAAGTTCATTGGGACAAGACAATATTTTTGACGTTAAGACAAACTGGGTTCGAATCCCATCAAAGATATTTTTTTTATTATTCTATAGAGTGCTCTTTAATATCAACTTGCTTTGGGTATCAAGCTGCTGTTTGACTGACGTTTATACAGGGTTCCCACAAATCATAAAAAGTAAAATTCACTGACTTTTCACTGACTTTTCAATGATCAAATTCCAAAATTCCCTGACCAAAATAAGCGGCATTTTTCCACTATTTCTGAAGTTCATCGGTACTAAAATTCCAAAAAAAGGTGAGAAATAGCCCCATAAATACACATTAGGTAAGAATCCTTATCTAGAGCACTCAATAATGCCACTGATATGGCTTCATGAATAGCATAGCTCACCTAAAAGTTAGAAATCATTAGAATTTATTGATTTAGAACTGTAATTATCATCACTGAAAAATATGGTCTGACTTTTGATTCTAAAATTCCCTGACTTTTCCCAATAATATGAAAGTATTTGAGCCACCTCATGGGAAAACCAACAATCTGCATAGGCGAAAACAAAGACGCAGATCAGCTTCGCGCTAACCGCGAAGCTGATCAGCGCCTTTGTTTTCGCTACTCGGATAGTACAATTCCTCTTCTACTTAAACCCGAAATTTCAAGCTTCTAGCTCTATTCCGTGCTTGTACAGACCGGTTTGTGTCGGACCTGTTCGGAATCCACATTACTGGTTTTCCCACGAGGTGGCTCATTTGTTATATACCACGCTTCACGAATTCAGATAAACCTATCAATAGCATTCTAAATGTACTATGATTCTGTATACATGATCAAATTTATAAATACAGATTGATAACCAAAATATTTACCAAAGCACCCCGTAATTTTATGATTGTAAACCCATACACTCCTACACCCGAAAAAGCTATACAAAACTAGAATTTGTTTTCTATGTGAAAACTGATGTCTCCCCCCTTTCTATGCGCATGTCCAAAATATGCAAGCAAGAGTTATAGTTCTTGTGCATCACATGTCCTGTCATTCTGTTTTATAAGTGTACCAAGTTTCATTGAAATATCCCTTACGGTTTTCAAATTATAGAGCCGGCACGAAACTGTATGGAAAATAATCAAAGGGAAATAACTCCAAAGATATGAAAGCAAGAGTAATGATTCTTGAGCATGAACCATCGTTTCATCATGCTTTATAAGTGTACCATGTTTCATTGAAAAATCTCTAATGGTTTTTGAGTTATAGAGCGGACACAAAATTGTATGAAAAATAATCAAAGGGAAATAACTCCAAAGATATGCAAGCAAGAGTTATGGTTCTTTAGCATGACACATCAACTCATCATGCTTTATAAGTGTACCAAGTTTCATTGAAATATTTCTTACGGTTTTCAAGTTATAGAGTGGACATGAAATTGTATGGAAAAATAATCAAAGGGAAATAACTCCAAAGATATGAAAGCAAGAGTTATAATTCTTGTGCATGACACATTGTCTCATCGTGCTTTATAAGTGTACCAAGTTTCACTGAAATTTCTCTTAGGTTTTCAAGTTATAGGGTGGACACGAAATTGTATGGAAAATAATCAAAGGGAAATTACTCCAAAGATATGCAAGCAAGAGTTATGGTTCTTTAGCACGACACATTATCTCATCGTGCTTTATAAGTGTACCAAGTTTCATTGAAATAACTCTTACGGTTTTCGAGTTATAAGGCGGACACGAAATTGTATGGAAAATAATCAAAGGGAAATAACTCATAAAATACTCAAGCCAGAGTTATGGTTCTTGTGCATGACACATCGTCTGATCATGCTTAATAAGTGTACCAAGTTTTATTGAAAAATCTTAAACGGTTTTCAAGTTATACAACGGACACAAAATTGTATTGAAAATAATCAAAGGGAAATAACTCCAAAAATACACAAGCTAGAGTTATGGTTCTTGTGCATGACACATCGTCTCGTCGTGGTTTACAAGTGTATCAAGTTTCACTGAAAAATCTTTAATGGTTTTCAAGTTATACTGCGGACACGAAATTGTATCGAAAATAATCAAAGGGAAATAACTCCAAAAATACTCAAGCTAGAGTTATGGTTCTTGTGCATGGCACATCGTCTCGTCGTGCTTTACAAGTGTACCAAGTTTCATTGAAAAATCTTTAACGGTTTTCAAGTTATACAGCGGACACGAAATTGTATCGAAAATAATCAAAGGGAAATAACTCCAAAAATACTCAAGCTAGAGTTATGGTTCTTGTGCATGACATCGTCTCGTCGTGGTTTACAAGTGTACCAAGTTTCATTGAAAAATCTTTAACGGTTTTCAAGTTATAGAGCGGACACAATTTGTGACGGACAGACAGACAGACAGACGGACGGACAGACGCACGGGGAAAAACAATATGTCTCCCGACCCTGTCGGGGGGAGACATAAATAGTGTAAAGTTACTTTTGGCTTTGAGTATAGTAAAACTGGGGAATACACATCTCGAGGTATACAATTTTCATATTTTTGATCTAAAACAGACATTGTGAGTACTTGTTAGAACTGCCTCCGAGAGGAGGTTTTAATGTGTACCAAAATCAATGTTTTAAGCAGGTTTTTACAGCTGAAACACTATACTGCACTGGCATGTTTTCGTAATTTATTGTCAACTTGCTACTGTCAATTCATAGATGCATGGTAATCTGGTAATAAGGCTATGCCATTTGTTGCACGGACAGGTAAATAATTTTGAACAACTGTAATTAGTATCGATGCATTCTAGCACCTTGGATAGTGTTGCATGTTGAAATAAGCAGTAATATTTAAAAATTTGTGGTAAATATGTCATACCTGTAAACCCTAAAATGCGGATGAGTCAATTTTCTTTGCTTATAATGGTTTTCTTAGATCTCTGAAAGATCTATATAATGAAAAAGTTTCTCATACCTTGGCTTTCACATCCATCCACATCTTTCAAAGGCATTTGTATCTGTAGCAAGTATTTCAGAGCAAAGATAAGTGCGATAGTTGCTCATGCCAGCATTCACTAAATCAGTTGCTCACATCTAACAGGATTCCAACGAGGATTCGGAGAAAAAGTAGGAATATCTTATACATATATTTTGTAGGATTTATTGTACTATACATCATGACTCATGCAGCTATTCGGCATACCAGCCCCAGTCGTTGTATAAAACTAGAAATGCGTGTTTGTAAAACACTATGCCCCCAACTGTATGCCTGTCCCTAAACTGGCAGTTTGTATGATTCATTTATTTCATTCGAATGCAGTCAAATTTAATTTCCTGAAGAAGCTGTTCGGTTGCGTCTGTTTTGACCTCGATCCAGAAACAGAATGTAAGCATTTTTGCAGGCGAGTTAGAAATGAAGTAAAAATTTAAAAATGGAGTAATTTTGTCAAAATTTTACAGAGAGTCCTCAAACGTTAATCAGGTGATCTTCTTCTCAGCCCCAACCAGCATACCAAATATGAAGGCTCTAGCTAGCTAGCTCAAATACGTTTGAGATATCTTGCACACAAGATTTTCAAATTTTGTTTTCAAAGGGACATTATTCCAACAAGGGGCATAACACGTACATGAAAAAAAATACAGGCCAACTATTTTTTCATGAGAAATCTGTATATGAAATTTCAAAACCCTGTAATTCACCGATCAAAGGTTTCAAATTTCACCAAAAAGTGGAAAAATCAATCAAAATTTCAAAATTCTGTATTTTTGTTAAAATTTGACGGAAAGTTCTCAAAAGTTAATCACGTCATCTACTTCTCAGCCCCAACAAGTGTACTAAATATGAAGGCTCTAGCTTTAATACTTTTTGAGATATCTTGCACACAAGATTTTCAAATTTTGTTTTCAAAGGGAAATAACTCAAAAAAGGGGCATAACTTAGCCATACAAAAAATACGGGTCAACTATTTTATCATGAGGAATGTGAATATGAAATTTCAAAACCCTAGCATTCACCGTTCAAAAGTTTCAAATTCACCGAAAAGTGGAAAAATCAATCAAAATTTCAAAATTCTGTATTTTTGTTAAAAATTTGACAGAAAGTTCTCAAAAGTTAATCAGGTTATCTACTTCTCAGCCCCAACAAGTGTACCAAATATGAAGGCTCTAGCTTCAATACTTTTTGAGATATCTTGCACACAAGATTTTCAAATTTTGTTTTCAAAGGGAAATAACTCAAAAAAGGGACATAACTTGGCCATACAAAAAAATACGGGTCAACTATTTTATCATGAGGAATGTGTATATGAAATTTCAAAACCCTAGCATTCACCGTTCAAAAGTTTCAAATTTCACCGAAAAGTGGAAAAATCAATCAAAATTTCAAAATTCCGTATTTTTGTAAATAATTTACAGAAAGTTCTCAAAAGTTAATCAGGTCATCTACTCCTCAGCCCCAATAAATGTACCAAATATGAAGGCACTAGCTTAAATACTTTTTGAGATATCTTGCACACAAGATTTTCAAATTTTGTTTTCAAAGGGACATAACTCAGAAAAGGGGGGTAACTCGGAAATGAAAAAAAATACGGGTCAACTATTTTTTCATGAGGAATGTGCGTATGAAATTTCAAAACCCTAGCATTCACCATTCAAAAGTTAACACACACACAGACAGACACACAGACAGACAAGCCGAAAGCAATATGCCCTTCCAACTTTTTCAAAGTTGGGGGCATAATAACCTGTTACTTTATTTATTAGCTCACCTGAGCCAAAGGCTCACAGGTGAGCTTATAGTATACCCATGCTCCGGCATCCGTCCGTCTGTCCACAATTTCAAAGATCTTCTCCTCTGAAACCGCTAGGCCAATCAAGCCAAACTTCATATGGAGCATCCTTAGGAAGGGGCAACAAAAGTTTGTATAAATGGTCCAGGTCACATGACCAAGATGGCCGCCATGGCTATAAATAGCAAAAACCTTTAAAAATCTTCTTCTCCAGAACCAGAAGGCCTATGATTTTAAAACTTGGCATGAAGCATCAGGCAATGGAGCTCTACAAAGTTTGTATAAATCATGACCCTGGGATGACCTTGACCTTTTTTACGGCAAGGTCAACTTAGGCCGCCCATGCATTTGAATTGGAAAAAATAGGAAAATGTCATTTAATGGCAAAAAACTTGCTAGGAATGAGCAAATGGACAGAATATTCATGTTTATGAAAATATTTTGGGCCCACAGGGTTGTCTGCCCCTGTCCCGGGGCTATATACATGTGTATGACCATAATATTCAAACATCTTCTTCTCTGAAACCGCTTGGCCAATCAAAGCCAAACTTTATGTGGAGCATTCTGAGGAAGAGTGAATGAAAGTTTGTATAAATGGTCAAGGTCACATGACCAAGATGGCCGCCATGGCTATCAATAGCAAAAACCTTGAAAAATCTTATTCTCCAAAACCAGAAGGCCTATGATTTTGAAACTTGGCATGAAGCATCAGGCAATGGAGCTCTACAAAGTTTGTATAAATCATGACCTTGGGATGACCTTGACCTTTTTTTACAGCAAGGTCAACTTAGGCCGCCCATGCATTTGAATGGGGAAAAATAGGAAAATGTCATTTAATGGCAAAAAACTTGCTAGGAATGAGCAAATGGACAGAATATTCATGTTTATGAAAATATTTTGGGCCCTGAGGGTTGTCTGCCCCTGTCCCGGGGCTATATACATGTGTATGACCATAATATTCAAACATCTTCTTCTCTGAAACCGCTTGGCCAATCAAAGCCAAACTTTATGTGGAGCATTCTGAGGAAGAGTGAATGAAAGTTTGTATAAATGGTCAAGGTCACATGACTAAAATGGCCGCCATGGCTATAAATAGCAAAAATCTTTAAAAATCTTCTTCTCCAGAACCAGAAGGCCTATGATTTTGAAACTTGGCATGAAGCATCAGGCAATGAAGCTCTACAAAGTTTATATAAATCATGACCTTGGGATGACCTTGACCTTATTTACGGCATGGTCAACTTAGGTTGTGGGGAAAATTGTTACAATGTCATTTTAAGGGCAAAACTTGCAGTAAATTGGCAAATGGACTGAATCTTTATGATTTAAAAAAGAAATTGACTCCAGAGGTTGCTCTGACCCTGCCCTGGGGATATATACATGTATATTACCATTCTAGTTAAACAAGTTTATTGGTATATATCTCAGGTCTCAGGTGAGGGTTTACAGGACCATTGGTCCTCAGGTTCAGTTTTTCGGCTCATATGAGACAAGCCAATCAGTAGAACACAAGGGCAGCAAAAACAGAAGACTCCCAAGAAAATGACCTGGCACACCAGCAAGCAGAACTTGCAAAATATGGGCCCATTGTTTAATGCCATTTTGTTGCCCCCAGTACTGTTAATAGCTAGCTTGGTCAAAAAGTGAGTAGCTTTGTCAGTGACAACTTCATAAACATGCGCTATTTCAAAAACTTTCATCTGGCTCATAAGAGATGAGCTTTTGCATGAAATAAACAATTTGGGTTTCCAACCAGGTCCAACACAAACTGGTCTTTACAGTCACAGAAGCAGGTTAGAAGCTTAAAATTTTGGAATTAAGAAGACAAGGGAGTATACTACCTGTGTAGTGAAAACAAAGTCGCTGATCAGCTGTGAAGTAACTGCACAGCTGATCTGCGCCTTTGTTTTCGCCTAAGCATTTTGTTGGTTATCTTATGCAATGGCTCAGCCATAAAATACTATAAACTGTGAAATAGAATTGAGCAAAAACAAAGTCAAGGTGTTACCACTGACCTCAATATTGTCAAAGCATTCACTGAACCACTATGTCATGAAGCACATTGAATTTGAATGCATTACTGAGCAATAATTTCACCTCACACTGACGGCTTCCTTTCATGTGTCTGAATCTTTGTGAATTAACAGTGGCAGCAAGACAATTTGCATTGCAAGGACAAATGAAGCAATCATGTCTGTCATATTACAATGCAATGTAAGTTTTTATCGCCATGCAGATTTTGTTGTCGCAGGGCAGGAGCTGTCACATGGCTGGATGGGAAGCCTTTCTTGTAACATTAGAAAACATGCCCATGCAATACACAGAGATTTTTAAAGTTGTGAAAAATGAAAATTTTCAGAAAATTTTTTTTATATTTCACTTAATTTTGCTCCTCAAAACATAGATTGTGGGTACACATTAGAGCAGTTCTAACAAGTACCAAAAATCTCTGTTTTGTATCAAATATATGAAAAAACTAAGTATACCCCTGTATACCCCAGTTTAACTATACAAAAGTGGGGTTTAATGGGGTATATATTACACGGACATGTTTCCCTGATGAGTCAATAGACTTCTAAACCTTCTGCCTATCATCCTTCGTCTCTTCTGATGTATAGCAGCACGTCTCCATACATTCACTGTACGGAATTCACCCGCCATCCAAAGGCACACTTCTGAAAGGCACATCTTTCTCATTACTCTGCAGACTTTCTTCAAAGTTTGACCGCAGGGTTATAAAACTTTTCTCACGCTAAACTCAGCTGAGCATGAAATTTAAACTGCTCATGAATACTGAAATATCCCAAATTTATTGAAATCTTAGGTATAGATCACCAAAGCCAGCAGTTTATCCTGCTGATAAATGTTAAAACGCCAACAATTGTTGGCGTTTTCATATTTATGAGCAGGATAAACTTTAGTCTCTACTTAGTTGAGCTTGAAAGAAGTTCCATAACCTTAGGCCCTGCTGCCCGTTATCTTCTCATCAGGTCGCAGAAAGCTTCAATACGTTTGATGGCATTCCCAGAGTTCACCTCGGCAGGGTAGACACAGACCAGTAGACCATAGGGTAAGTTACACACCGTCAGACCACCATTATTTCCCTTTGATGTTGCATATACACTGAAAGACATAAAATAATAAAAAATAAAAAAATGCTCTGAAGAGTTTTTGACCATCTGAAATATACAAATAACAGTTCATATGACAGACTGGATTGCTTATCTTAAAATGGAGCTTTCATTGAGCAAGCTTTGGCCATCCTACCAGTATAATGAATTCAGGGTACCCACGCTTTTGTCAAAACCAAATTCCAGGACTTTTCCAGGACTTTTCCAGGCCAGATGAGTAATCACAACAAAATTCCAGGACTTTTCCAGGATCGTCAAATTTATAACTCGCAACAAGAAACAGTTTTTCTTATCTGAAACAGCGGACCTCGGTAATTGGGAGTAAGGATTTGACTTTGCACGTTCTTAACTTTGAGAAACTATGTTTAAACAAACCTTTTCTCGAAATTTGAAAACGCATCCGCGTCATTCTCGCGAGATCTGACGATATCTCATCTAGCGCATTTGACGCTTTGAATTATGGGATATAGCCAAAATCGGCTAATCCCGTTCAGTTCTCGAGAGAATCAATTAATAGATTTCTTGAATTTGCTGGACTAGAATGTATTTCTTTCATTCGAGCTGTACGTGCATAGGTAAGACACAGGACGTAACAAAAAGACAAAAATAAAATGTATGTAAAATTATATTAATATAAAATGGATTCCAAAATGGATTCTATGGCGGACATTCCCAGCATGCAACGAGCCAAAGGCGATAGGTCAGTGTTATAGCGCTACCTGTCGGCGACAATGGCATCCGCGTTAACTTTGATCCATGTGTATTCGGACTCCCTCGGCCAAACCGATTATTTCCCTTGTTCGGTTGGGTATGTAAGCCCCATCCCAGCTATATATAAGACAGTACCGCAAAAAAGACCGGAATATAGCGTCACGCCCGAAAATATGATCAACAACAATCGATATTACCTATTTTATTGTTCACTTGTTCGCTGCTTTAAATCTTGCACTTCTTTCTGGGCCTGACATTTCCAGGGCAAACCATATTCCCGGACGATTCACGGAAAAATGATGAAAATTACAGATTCCAGGACTTTTCATGACCGGGAACACCGTTTTACTAATTCCCTGACCTTTCCCGAATTCCCGGTAGCGTGGGAACCCTGAATGATGTACTAGTCTATGTAACCCAGCTTATTTTAATAAGAGGATAAAACATTCTTTTACATGCATTAATGTTTGCCAAGCCCAATGGCAATAATGTGTTGCAGCCCGAACCGCAAAACATTATTGCCCGAGGGCTTGGGAAACTTTAGTGCGCTTGGAAAAGAAGGAAGGTTACATTGTCAGTTATACAGGCCACCTTCGCTATCTCGAAATCAAGGGGAATGGAGAAAACACTTCGAGTTTTCCAAAGTTTGTGATAAGCAAATTGAGACCAAAAACCTCAACTCTCTCACATTCCCTGACTGAGTGGTTCTCCTTTCGTTTTCCACCATGTTTACTCTTTCGATAGTGATTTCAAACATACATTCCCGACCCGACACATGTCAAAACATTCTTTAATAATTCTAGTGATGAAAGATTGCGTGTAGATATCAAATCAGCACAGTCTACTGGCTATTTTATTGTAATTTCTTTGTTATTTGTTTTTAAAATCATTATGTTAGAATAATGTGTGGTGTGTCTAAATGGGCATTTTCGAGGCAACAACTTTTAACATTTTCACAGCAACTACTCTTCTTTCTTGTGAAAATAAATAGCTTGTGAAAATAAATCTGTTTACAATAATTATCCCACCTGGAGTAAGTTTTCTGGTATGCGGTGTGGAGGGAAGTAACTCCTGATTTCAATGTGATACAGAAGTCTTTACTGTAGGTTGAGCCAGGATTCTCTGCCTTGCCAAACAAATCCTGGAACTGCCTTATGTCATCCTGTAAATAAACATGAAATCGTTACTGTCAGTGGTTGAGAAATTTCAAATGTTCTGCAAACTATGACTGTCAGAGCAGTTAATAAGTTTGCTTGTTTGTTTCATTGCTTAACATCCCAGTACACAGCTTTTGTCATGTCTAAGACTAAAAAAGAAGAATGGTCACAGAATTATTTTTCAAGAAATATCTTCACAACTAAAACTTCATGAAAGAATGTGCAATATGCTTGTGTCTACCTTAGAACTGTTTCCATGCAAATCGTTCATTCCAGATCTAAAACCAGAGGACCAATGGTCCTGTAAGCGCTCACCTGAGATCTGTTGTATATACCAATAAACATGATTGAATATTATGGAAAATAGCCCCAATAAAGGGGAAGATGAAGCCCTGGGGCCATCATTTCTTATAATAACCAATTTTCTTTTTATTTGCCAATTTCCTGCAAGTCTTTCCCTTCAACTGACATTTTAACAGTTTAACCCATTCAAAGGCATAGGCCACCTATGTTGATATTGTCGTACAATAGGTCAAGGTCACCACAGGGTCATGATTTATTTACACATTGTAGTACAATGTACTTTAGCCATCGATGCTTCATGCCAAATTTCTTTAAAATCGGTCCACCGTTTCCGGAGAAGATTTTGAAGGGTTTTTACCATATATGGGCGTGGCGGCCATCTTGGATTATTTATATACACATTGGTAACCCTATCCTATAGATGCTCCACATAAAATTTGGTTTTGATTGGCCAAGTGGTTTCAGAGGAGAATATGTTTGAATATTATGGAAATATACATGTATACTGCCCCTGGGTGGGGGCTTATGAGCTCTTGGGGACCAATTGTTTTCAGAATCATAAATATTCAGTCCCACTGCGCATTCCCTGCAAGACATTTACTTTAAATGACATTTCAAGATTTTTCCCCATTCAAATGCATTGGCGACCTATACTGACCTTGCCATAAAATAGGTCAAGGTCATTGCAGGGTCATGATTTATATATACATTGTAGTACTTGTGTCATCGATACTTCATGCCAAGTTTTGTTGAAATCGGTCCACCGGTTCTCAAGAAGAAGATTTTTGAAGGGTTTTTACCATATATGGGCATGGCAGCCATCTTGGTCATGTGACCAGAATTATTTATATATACATTGATTACCCCTTCCTATAGATGCTTCATATAAAATTTGGCTCTGATTGGTCAAGCAATTTCAGAGAAGAAGATGTTTGAATATTATGGTAATATACACATATATTGCCCCGGGGTGAGGGGCATATGAGCCCCTGGGGTCAAATTCTTTGCAGAATCATTAATATTCAGTCCTGTTGCTAATTTCCTGCAAGATTTTCCCTTCAAATGACACTTCAACAGTTTTCCCCCCATTCAAATGCATAGGCGACCAATGTTGACCTTGCAGTAAAATAGGTCAAGGTCATCACAGGGTCATGATTTATATACACATTGTAGTACACATACTTCAGTCATCGATGCTTCATGCCAAGTTTCGTTGAAATCGTCCAACCAGTTCCGAAGAAGAAGATTTTTGAAGGGTTTTTACCATATATGGGCATGGAGGCCATCTTGGTCATGTGACCTGGATTATTTATATACACATTGGTTCCCTCTTCCTATAGATGCTTCATATAAAATTTGGCTTTGATTGGCCAAGCAGTTTCAGAGAAGAAGATCTTTGAAAATGGTGGACGACGACGACGGACGGACGGACGCCTTCCTATCCTATAAGCTCACCTGTGAGCCTTCGGCTCAGGTGAGCTAAAAAACCCACTAAAGCTGAGACTTTTAACTGATCCTGTCCTACCGACCTGCTGCTTACAGGGTCAGAGTGCACTATGCTACATTCTAGACCAGATTAACTGCATCACTAGAGGGCTGAAAACATCTGAGCATTAATCTTCACTTAGGGCTGAGAACATCTGAGCATTAATCTTCACTTGATTAGTGCTCTTGTTCAGCCAAAGGAATCAGACACAATTTATTTAAGAAATGAATTTCATTTTTCTGATGTTCATGGAGCTATGAACCACAGTGGGTTGCATGCAAAGTGAATGAAACCTGAAGGGGTTCATGTAACCTTTGCTAGCGACCCACTGTGGTTCATAGCTCCATGAATGTCAGAAATATTAAACCCATTTCTTATATTTACATTCATTTCCTTTATCGCTAGTTGAAAAATTACTGAGGCTATCACATTTACAAGCAAATAGAAAATTTATACACAGTGTGGGTTCAAACAGTGGAACAGCATCAATGGCGTCATGACGTTTTCAACAGCCAATCACATTGGCCTGAACCATCGTTTTTTATGATGTCAAGTTTGATCATGACATTGTGACGTCGCATGACATGATGTATGAATCATATTTCAGTTCTATAGATTTATTAAGGCTGCACCAGAAATGTAAATATTTCGTATTACGTACGAGTAGTACAAGTTGTACCTGTGAGATACATAACAAATCTCCATGGCTGTAGAGTAACTGCCCCTGTCTTGTTATCAGAGCTGCTCCACTGACCACTCCATGGCACAACAACCCACCTAAAATATAATGTACTACTTTTTATTTATGACAAAATATTTTATCCTGTCAGACAACTGTTCGACAAAAATTACCAAAATTACAATGATAACTTATGACTTTTAACCATATTTCACTGTTCCTACACAACAATTTTGGAGGAAAATGTTCATTTTATCAGCCTGTAGTCTTAAATAGAACAATATTGGTTACATTGTTCTAATCTAGTTTCCAGCTGCATTAGAAAGTGGTGTGCTCATCTAGTTTAGCGATGTCATACATTAGGAAAACGTTTAAAACAGAACGAAAAAAATATTGGTCAGCTTTTTTTGAACGAGTGAATGTGATTTTTAAGGCGACAGATGCTCTGGATAACTTTCGGAAGCGAAAACAATATTAATTTATGAGAAAAACAGCAATTCATTCCACTGTACACATACCCTTTGTTCCCAGACCTGTGCAGTATTTTTTGAGCAATATTGTATTCCACTGTGGGTATTCCAAGTACTTATGTGATTTTGATGATGTGGATTCCCTTAAAATTGTGGATGGGTAGTCCAATGGATATAATCACAGCGTATTTAACATCATGCTGTGGACAAAAAAAAAAACGACAAACATAATTATGGTCATAACTAGGTCAGGCGTTAACAGACTATAACCTATAGGTGTTGAATTGTCTTTGGTAGACGTTTTCTATTTTGTATGACATTGTGTCATGAAAAAACCCAGATGGACACTTACATGTAGCTAATCGAACTGCTTTCTGACAGACCCATACTTTAAAGTCTACAGCATCCTAACATCAAATCTGTTGCCATCATCTTAAGTTGTGTCAGGCAGTGGTTACATGTACTCGGTTGCATAAGCTTCGGAGCGACATGATTTAACACAGGATATTGACTTTGAAATAATACAAAATGGTCTATAATATATTTATTTATTTTGCATGGTAGTAAATCTTTACTATTTGTCGCACAAATAGATAATCAGTAGCGATGTAATCTGGTACCTGGGATAACGTTTGCCCGTTGAAATAAGTAATAGTTTATTATCATATGCAATTGAATTTAAAACTTTGTAGAAAATATATCCCACCTATAAACCATAAAATGCGGATGATCAAGGGCCACCGATGTGGGTTCATTACTCGAAATTGAACAATGTGGCCCATACTATCTCCTGTTGAATGTTTTCACTGCTTCCCTTTTATATTATTCATTTGTTTATAATGGTTTTCGTGTCATTTTACACAATTTATAGTACTGGGCATGTGTAGTTGTATAAGCTTTTCAACATAATACCAAATGTTCAGATCATGCGGTGTGGTAAAAGGAATGTTGTGAATACCGAGTGTTCGCAATAAAAACAGAGGTAGTGAGAAACATATATTCTAATAATGACTGTTGACATGCCTAATGCCTGGATAAATCGCTCATCTCCCAAAATTGAGAACTGCTTTCATATAACAAGTACAGACAAAATTTTTGATGATTCAAAGGTTAAAATACAATCTTAAATGTACTCGAAACACCCGTACAGAAATGGACTCAGAATACCCGTTCAATGTAAAATATGTGCTCGAAATACCCGTTCAGTACCGCTCGAAAAATACTGACCTGTTTCGTATGCGATTTGGGAACTTTAAGTGTCTGTACAGTGATTAAAACCAATAGTTCTTCTGTTTAATTTTACAGTGTAGCCCTCGGGTGAGGGTTCTTAGTGTAATGGAATATTCCTATTTTGACACATAAAGTGAGGGTTCTTAGTGTAATGGAATATTCCTATTTTGACACATAAAGTATACTTGCCGTAACTGAATTTTAGAATGACTTTTGTCTTCGAATTTCATACATAACACATGAGCAAAGCCACCCGAACACCTTTGTATGTCATTTATTTTCTGCATACCACTCCATGGAATGAAAAAACTGCTTGCAATAACATAAGGCCAAGATAAAATATATTCGTGGTTCCGGTCGCCTGACCGTCCCTAGATTTGAAGCCCGACCCTAAACATTTTTTCAGGTGTCAAATTCTGATTATTTTTCTTCACTCGTTTTTCCGGTAGTCCCGGTTTTTATCAATCTCTGCTCGGATGGGGCTTTCATACCGCACCAGAATCCGGTGAGTAGTTGTACCATTTCCTGTTTAGAAGATGGCCGCTTGCTCGCGGCTTGCACCAGATCACATTTTCATCTCGCCTGTCAAATGAAGAAATGCGACCACATCCCTGAAGAGAAGAAGACGTTTCTGTCTGTCGCTACGAATGAAACAGTCACTGACATATTTCGTAAATGCCACGACGATGCAGGCCAGAATTACAATGAAAAAACACTACTGTTTTACTGCAGAATGCAGTTTGGGATTGACCAATTCCGACGAGAAATTCCAGGTGTGTTTTTAATCTGTCAACATTTAAATATGCTGGCGCGAGTTGTTCTGTAGCTAGTTTTATGACCCCTTTATTATATGTGCATTGGAAGTTGCCCATATTGATTGTTTACAATAGCTACACCAATCCTTAGTTACCCCACCCCTTCAGGCTAGTTATTATACATTGGGTTTATGCAAGGGTGGGGGATGAATACATCTGGCCAGCTCCTAAGGGGAACCCCTGCTCAATTTTTTTTAGATGTTGACTTTTTTTTTTTTTTTTTTTTCAAGGATTTTTTTTGGGGTCTATGTTTTCATGTATTAAAAGTTCAAGTGTGGAAGGATCAACATTTGGTTCATGTAAACATGGTGTAAAAACAAAAGCGAAAACCAAGGAAGATACAAGTTTTATTCACATTTATATTGTTACAAACAACACTATTATAAGAAAACAATGAAAATGCAACAGTTTATTAAAGTAAACTTTATAACAAACAACATTATTACAAGATACTTGATTCCAAAAAAAAAAAAAAAAAAAAAAAAAAAATAATTTTTAAAAATAAAATAATGTTCCTACCTACCATGTAACAGGAACCACGAATATATTTTATCTTGGCCTAAACCAGATACAGACCGAGCTGCACATGTATTCAAGTTTGCCCTAGGTGAAAATAAACTCAATTTACATCAAGAAAAATATCTGAGTCTTCATAATTTATCCTCCTGTCCGCCATTTTGGTTTGCTCGAAAAAATCATCCCAGAAGGTCAGGGTCCTATAGCGTGTGAAAGAGGACTTATAATCATGGAAAGACTTTCCGACTATGGTTGATATTCATGCGAACAAGCATTGATCTTGGCCATGACAACTGCTCTTCTTACTTGATTTGAAGCTTAAAATCTGCCCATTCGCCTGGCCTGATATGGATCTGACAAGCTTAAGCTTTTGACAAAAATTTTGTAAAATACAATTAAAATGGCGACCAAACGACCAAACAAACAGTTTCTTAGGCCTGTGTCAATGTTGCCTTCCAGATGAACTGAGACTCTCTTAGTGACTCAGAGATAGGAGAAATGCGAGAAAAAATCAAACAAACATACCGAAAATTTTAACCCATTCAACTTGTACCCATGCCATCATTGCCATGGTGTTGAAGGTCTCACAAACTTTGGTTTGGTAAACACTGTTATTAATATTACTGTTATTGTTGATTTCCTTGAATAAATTTTAATGGATTTGCCCTTTTTGCGCAATTAAAAATGTGGGCCCCTAAGTTGTCATGTGGGCCCCTAGTTTTCATTTTTTAGGGGCCCAGATTGCCCCTATAAAAATTAGTTAGTCTGTATCCCTGTGCCCACTGTCAAAGAGCTTCAACAATAGCAGAAAAATTCCAGGAAAAGTGTGATTTTCAGAAACTTCAAAATGCTGTAACTTTGGTTCACCTTGCTGCAGTCCTCTGCACATTCTCCACCATAGCAGTCTGAGTTTCATTATAGGGATGCCAAATAGCAGCTGCATACTTCAGTTGGGGACAAACCAATGGGTTGTATGCAACTTCCTTAAATTAATAATAATTTAGTTTTGTCTTCTTTTTAAAAATTAAGACTTCTGTGTTACATTTCAATATTGTGTAAATAACAGCATTGGAATAATCACATTCATTCATGAGGTATATGGTTTTCTTTTATAAATAATTTTGGTTCCGTAATTAATCCGGAATTTCTTTATAACAGCAGTCCGTGTATAAAGACGTGAGAAGTAGGGTAAGAGTTGGCAGTGGATACAGTGCGGAGTTTGGTGTCAAAGTAGGTGTTCATCAGGGATCTGTCCTAAGCCTGCTACTCTTCATCATTGTGCTAGAGGCTTTATCCAGGGAGTTCCGAACAGGCTGCCCTTGTATGCTGTTGTATGCAGATGACTTGATGATCAGTGCTGAGTCCATGAAGGAACTGCTGGTAAAGTTGAAGACATGGAAAGCAGAGATGGAGAGGAAAGGCCTTCGGGTGAACATAGGAAAGACACAGATCATGGTCTCTGGCCCCAATCTGGACCTGAAAAAATTTGGAAAGGATCCCTGTGGCATTTGTCAGACAGGTGTTGGATGAAATGCTATCTTTTGTGGTGGCTGCTTGTCCTGGATCAGCTAACAAGTAGCCCAGGGACATCGATCGCTCACCTGAGAGCCAACAAGTACAGTCACTGGACAAAGTAGTTGGGGTTTTTACCATATATGGGTATGATGGCCATCTTGGTCATGTGACCTTGAAACCCTACTTACATCAGCAGAAGAGCTCTTGTCGGGATTGTGTATCCTCTTTTCTGCCATTTTGGTTCACTTGAAAAAATCATCTAACAAGGTCAGGGTCCTATAATGACCCCCGGGGTTGGGCCATATTTGACCCCAGGGGCAAGATTGGCAGGATTTATGTAGAGCTCCACATGACAATGTTGTATATCAAATATATCAAATGTCATGCTGTTGCAGAGAAGATTTTTTCATATATTTCAATTATAAGTCTATGGTAGATAATGACATGCCTGGGTCGTGGCCTGTATGGACCCCAGGGGCACCGTTGGCAGGATTTATAAAGAGGAACACTATACATTGCTACAAACAAAATATGAAAGCTCTGGGCCTTGTGGTTTCGGAGAAGAAGATTTGTTTATGTTTTTCCCATGACGCCCCGGGGCGGGCCCGTGTGGACCACAGGGGCACAGTTGGCAGGATTGATAAAGAGGATCACTATATATTGCTACAACCAAAATATGAAAGCTCTGGGCCTTGTGGTTTCGGAGAAGAAGATTTTTTTATGTTTTACCCATGAACCCCCTGGGGCGGGGCCCGTATGGACCCCAGGAGCACGGTTGGCAGGATTTATAAAGAGGACCACTATACATTGCTACTGACAAAATATGAAAGCTCTGGGCCTTGTGGTTTTGGGGAAGAAGATTTTTTATGTTTTTCCCATTGTAAGTCTATGGGAGCTAATGACCCCCGGGGCGGGGCCATTTTTGACCCCAGGGGCATGATTGGCAGGATTTATATAGAGGACCACTAAACATTGCTACATACAAAATATGAAAGCTTTGTGTCTTGTGGTTTTGGAATAGAAGATTTTTTTATGTTTTGCCCCATCACGCCCCCGGGGTGGGGCCTGTATGGACCCCAGGGACACGGTAGGCAGGATTTATAAAGAGGACCGTTATACATTGATACACACAAAATATGAAAGCTCTGGGCCTTGTAGTTTCGGAGAAGAAGACTTTTTTTATGTTTTTCCCGTTGTAAGTCTATGGCAGCTAATGACCCCCGGGGCGGGGCCATTTTTGACCCCAGGTGCATGATTGGCAGGATTTATATAGGACCACTTCATCATGACGCCCCCGGGGCAGGGCCTGTGTGGACCACAGGGGCACGGTTGGCAGGATTTATAAAGAGGAACACTATACATGGCTACAAACAAAATATGAAAGCTCTGGGCCTTGTGGTTTAGGAGAAGAAGATTTTTTTATGTTTTTCCCATGACGCCCCCGGGAAGGGGCCCGTGTGGACCACAGGGGCACGGTTGGCAGGATTTATAAAGAGGATCACTATATATTGCTACAAACAAAATATGAAAGCTCTGGGCCTTGTGGTTTTGGAGAAGAAGATTTTTTATGTTTTTCCCATGACGCCCCCGGGAAGGGGCCCGTGTGGACCACAGGGGCACGGTTGGCAGGATTTATAAAGAGGATCACTATATATTGCTACAAACAAAATTTGAAAGCTCTGGGCCTTGTGGTTTTGGAGAAGAAGATTTTTTATGTTTTTCCCATTGTAAGTCTATGGGAGCTAATGACCCCCGGGGCGGGGCCATTTTTGAGCCCAGGGGCATGATTGGCAGGATTTATATAGAGGACCACTAAACATTGCTACATACAAAATATGAAAGCTTCGGGCCTTGTGGTTTTGGAGAAGAAGATTTTTTTATGTTTTGCCCCATCACGCCCCCGGGACGGGGCCTGTATGGACTCCAGGGGCACGGTAGGCAGGATTTATAAAGAGGACCATTATACATTGCTACACACAAAATATGAAAGCTCTGGGCCTTGTAGTTTCGGAGAAGATTTTTTTATGTTTTTCCCATTGTTAGTCTATGGCAGCTAATGACCCCCGGGGCGGGGCCATTTTTGACCCCAGGGGCATGATTGGCAGGATTTATATAGAGGACCACTAAACATTGCTACACACAAAATATGAAAGCTCTGGGCCTTGTGGTTTCAGAGAAGAAGATTTTTTTATATTTTCATCATGACGCCCCCGGGGCGGGGCCCGTGTGGACCACAGGGGCACAGTTGGCAGGATTCATAAAGAGGAACACTATATATTGCTACAAACAAAATATGAAAGCTCTGGGCCTTGTGATTTCGGAGAAGAAGATTTTTTTATTTTTTACCCATGACCCCCCTGGGGCGGGGCCCGTACCGACCCCAGGGACACGGTTGGCAGGATTTATAAAGAGGACCACTATACATTGCTACTGACAAAATATGAAAGCTCTGGGCCTTGTGGTTTCTGAGAAGAAGATTTTTTTATGTTTTTCCCATTGTAAGTCTATGGGAGCTAATGACCCCCGGGGCGGGGCCATTTTTGACCCCAGGGGCATGATTGGCAGGATTTATATAGAGGACCACTAAACATTGCTACACACAAAATATGAAAGCTCTGGGCCTTGTGGTTTAGGAGAAGAAGATTTTTTTATGTTTTTCTCATGACGCCCCAGGGAGGGGCTCATGTGGACCACAGGGGCACGGTTGGCAGGATTTATAAAGAGGAACACTATACATGGCTACAAACAAAATATGAAAGCTCTGGGCCTTGTGGTTTAGGAGAAGATTTTTTTATGTTTTTCCCATGACGCCCCCGGGAAGGGGCCCGTGTGGACCACAGGGGCACGGTTGGCAGGATTTATAAAGAGGATCACTATATATTGCTACAAACAAAATATGAAAGCTCTGGGCCTTGTGGTTTTGGAGAAGAAGATTTTTTATGTTTTTCCCATTGTAAGTCTATGGGAGCTAATGACCCCCGGGGCGGGGCCATTTTTGAGCCCAGGGGCATGATTGGCAGGATTTATATAGAGGACCACTAAACATTGCTACATACAAAATATGAAAGCTTCGGGCCTTGTGGTTTTGGAGAAGAAGATTTTTTTATGTTTTGCCCCATCACGCCCCCAGGACGGGGCCTGTATGGACTCCAGGGACACGGTAGGCAGGATTTATAAAGAGGACCATTATACATTGCTACACACAAAATATGAAAGCTCTGGGCCTTGTAGTTTCGGAGAAGATTTTTTTATGTTTTTCCCATTGTTAGTCTATGGCAGCTAATGACCCCCGGGGCAGGGCCATTTTTGACCCCAGGGGCATGATTGGCAGGATTTATATAGAGGACCACTAAACATTGCTACACACAAAATATGAAAGCTCTGGGCCTTGTGGTTTCAGAGAAGAAGATTTTTTTATATTTTCATCATGACGCCCCCGGGGCGGGGCCCGTGTGGACCACAGGGGCACAGTTGGCAGGATTCATAAAGAGGAACACTATATATTGCTACAAACAAAATATGAAAGCTCTGGGCCTTGTGATTTCGGAGAAGAAGATTTTTTTATTTTTTACCCATGACCCCCCTGGGGCGGGGCCCGTACCGACCCCAGGGACACGGTTGGCAGGATTTATAAAGAGGACCACTATACATTGCTACTGACAAAATATGAAAGCTCTGGGCCTTGTGGTTTCTGAGAAGAAGATTTTTTTATGTTTTTCCCATTGTAAGTCTATGGGAGCTAATGACCCCCGGGGCGGGGCCATTTTTGACCCCAGGGGCATGATTGGCAGGATTTATATAGAGGACCACTAAACATTGCTACACACAAAATATGAAAGCTCTGGGCCTTGTGGTTTCAGAGAAGAAGATTTTTTTATATTTTCACCATGATGCCCCCGGGGCGGGGCCCGTATGGACCCCAGGGGCATGTATGGCAGGATTTATGAAGAGGACCACTAGACATTGCTACACACAAAATATGAAAGCTCTTGGCCTTGTGGTTTCAGAGAAGAAGATTTTTATATGTTTTTCCCATTGTAAGTCTATGGGAGCTATCCGTTGCCATGGAAACCAGAGTTCTGATCCGACCTGGCCCAAAACCTAATATAACCTTTCCCCCTCCTCAATGATGCTTTAGATAAAATTTGGTTACGATTGGCCTTGTTGTCTAGGAGATATTGAAGTTTGAAAATGTGGACAGACGCACGGACGGACGGACGCACGGA
This sequence comes from Rugalucina vietnamica, assembly GCA_964017185.1. Classification (NCBI taxonomy): domain Eukaryota; kingdom Metazoa; phylum Mollusca; class Bivalvia; order Lucinida; family Lucinidae; genus Rugalucina; species Rugalucina vietnamica. The sequence goes on from OZ024872.1 coordinate 68,152,749, forward strand.
CGGACACCGGCTCGACTACTATACTATAAGCTCACCTTGTGAGCCTTCGGCTCAGGTGAGCTAAAAATGCAGTGGAATCAAAGGCCCCTTACGCCATGATCCTGACTTCAGATGTGCTCGCTGCCTGGGAAAGGCACGTACAATAGATGGACGACTAGTGAAGGAGGTTCAGGTTGAAGACGAACAAGCAAATTCAGATAATTTATGTCCCCCGCCTTAATTGTTTAGTTACACAAATATATCTGACAATAATGTATATCCAAATCACATGCATTTACTTCATGTCACAGTGTCAAACATTAATCTGAGGATTATATTCAAACCACATGCAAATCTTCAAATCATGGTCAGGACATCTGTACAGTTTGAAAAGAATCAGAATAAAACTGACGGAGGAGTTTGCACACAAGGTACACAATGTCCATTCACTTTCATTGTATAAATGCCTGAAAAACGACTAAGTTCAAATTGCGAAAAAGTGTCAAAAATTAACCTGAGGATAATATCCAAAGCACATGCATATCTTCAAAGCATCATCAAGACATCTGTAAAGTTTCAAAAGAATCTGAATTAAAAACTGAAGGAGGAGTTGCGCACACAAGGCACCCACTGTCCATTCACTTTCATTGTCAAAACACCGAAAAACGACTAAGTTCAATTTGCAAAAAAAGTGTCCAAAATTAATCTGAGGATTATTTCCAAACCACATGCACATCTTCAAAGTATGATGAAGACATCTGTAAAGTTTCAAAATAATCGGAATAAAACTGTAGGAGGAGTTGCGCACACAAGGTACCCTTTGTCTATTCACTTTCATTATTAAAATGCCCGAAAAATGACTAAGTTCAAATTGCAAAAAAAGTGTCAAAAATTAATCTGAGGATTATATCCAAACCACATGCACATCTTCAAAGCATGATGAAGACATCTGTAAAGTTTCAAAATAATCGGAATAAAACTGTAGGAGGAGTTACGCACACAAGGTACATACTCCTATAGGGGGACGGAAGGACGGACGGACGGAAAGCCAAAAACTATGTCCCTCCGCTTTTCTTCGAAAAGGCGGGGGACAAAAAGTTGAAGCTGTTCCAGAGTTCTGTAATCTAGGAGACATGCTTTCTGCTGGTGGTGGTTGTGAACTGGCTGCAGTCACACATTGCAAAGTGGCTTGGGGCAAGTTCCAACAGCTACTTCCCCTCCTCACCAACCGCAACCTGCCACTTTTGACCAGAGGTCGAGTGTATTCAACTTGTGTGAGAAGTGTAATGCTGCATGTGACAGAAACATGGGCTATGACTGTGGCTACACTTAACCGCATACGGCACAATGACCGTGCAATGATCCGCTGAATCTGTAATGTCAAGGCGAATGATGAAGTAAGCTCAGTGAGACAAGCCAAGTTCTGCTTGCGGGTGTGTCAGGTGGTTTTTCTCGGGGTTCTCCCGTTTTCGCCCACCTACTGATTGGCCCGTCTCATATGAGCTGAAATAATCTTGAAAGGGACGTAAAACTGAATTAAAAAAAAAAAAAAAAGAAGTAAGCTCAGACTCCCTTCTCTCAAAGCTTGGAATCCAGGATATAGATGTGGTCTCCTCTCCAGCAGGATGAGATGGTATGGACACGTAGAGCACAGCAAATGCTGGATCTCTCAAGTCGCAAGCTAAAAGTAGTTGCACAGAAAAGATCTAGCTAGCCAAGGAAATCATGGGATGAAGTGTTGTTAGACGACTGAAAAAAGCTAGGAATGGATAATGCTGATCCTCAGAATCCCTCAGAGTGGAGAGGTCATCTAAGAAGGAGACTTGTCAAACAAGTCCTACCCTCAGTAGAGGATAACAGACTATAAAACGGCGATATGATGATGATGATGATGATGATGATGAACAAACAGCGTCGCTAAAAAGAGGGTTGACTGTACATTCTTTCAACACCCTGGCGCTATGGCTATCTGGCCCAGGCGCCTTATGTTATGTATATTCAAATTATTCAACAGTTTAATGACCCCTTTGGGATCAACTGTAATTTCACCCATAGCAGAGAAAGGACTTGTGCCTTTGGCCCTTTGGGGGGGAATTCATCATTTGATTCGCTAGTGAAGGCTGACTGAAACTGCCTTTTAGGCCAAGAACAATAAGAGCTGTTGGAGGACAGCGTGCTCAACTGCTTCTGACCTTTGTCAAACATAAGGCCAAACCCGACCAGTAACCCAAAGCATGATGCTCATACATCTTTTAGCCTTGATGCAATAAGGCAAAATCACTGAACCATGAAAGTTAATTATAACTACCTAAGATTTAAAGGTCTCACTCATATTGTGAAAGAAGTGTGTTCATATACCAACTGAGTGCCACGACACAAGGCAAAATCACTGAACCGTGAAATAAGGTCACACTGACCTATAAGTATTTCAGGGTCAAAGGTCTAGTGATACTTACTCATAATGTGAAAGAAATATGATCATATACCCATTCAGTGTTGAGACATAAAGCAAAATCACTGAACCATGAAATTAGGTCATAGTGACCTATAAGTATGTTTGGATTAAAGGTCTGATAAAACTCATTCATAATCAGAAAGAACTCCAAAGAAGTATGAAAAAATACCAACTGAGTGTCGAGATATAAGGCAAAATCACGGAATCATGAAATTAGGTCACAGTGACCCAGGAGTACTTTACGGTCAAAGGTCTTGTCATACGCAAACATTTCGTGAAAGAAGTATGTTCATATACCAATTGAGTGCTGAGATATAAAGGAAAATCACTGAACTGTGAAATTAGGTCACATTGACCTAGGACTACTTTAAGATCAAAGATCTTGTCATATGCAAACATAGTGTGAAAGAAGTTTCTTCATAAACCACTTGAGTGCCGAGATATAAGGCAAAGTCACTGAACCATGAAATTAGGTCACAGTGACCTATAAGTATATTGCGGTCAAAGGTCTGGTCATACTCACTCATAATCTGAAAAAGTATGAAAATATACTAACTGAGTGTCAAGATATAAGGCAAAATCACTGAACCGTGAAATTAGGTCAAAGTGACCTAGGACTACTTCAGGGTCAAAGGTCTTGTCATACGCCAACATACTTTGAAAGAAGTTTGTTCATAAACCATTTGAGTACCAAGATATAAGGCAAAAGTCACTGAACCGTGAAATTAGGTCACAGTTACCTATAAGTATATTGGGGTCAAAGGTCTGGTCATACTCACTCATATGAAAATATACTAATTGAGTGTCAAGATATAAGGCAAAATCACTGAACCATATAATTAGGTCACAGTGACTTAGGACTACTTCAGGGTCAAAGGTCTTGTCATACGCAATCATACTTTGAAAGAAGTTTGTTCATTAACCATTTGAGTACCGAGATATAAGGCAAAGACACTAAACCATGAAATTAGGTCACAGTGACCTATAAGTATATTGGGGTCAAAGGTCTGGTCATATTCACTCACTCATATGAAAATATACTAATTGAGTGTCAAGATATAAGGCAAAATCACTGAACCGTATAATTAGGTCACAGTGACTTAGGACTACTTCAGGGTCAAAGGTCTTGTCATACGCAATCATACTTTGAAAGAAGTTTGTTCATTAACCATTTGAGTACCGAGATATAAGGCAAAGACACTAAACCATGAAATTAGGTCACAGTGACCTATAAGTATATTGGGGTCAAAGGTCTGGTCATATTCACTCATAATCTGAAAAAAGTTTGAAAATATACTATAAGGCAAAATCACTGAACCATGAAATCAGGTCATGGTGACCTATAAGTATAATGGGGTCAAAGGCCTGGTCGTACTCGCTCATAATCTGAAAGAAGTATGAAAATATACTAATTGAGTGTCAAGATATAAGGCAAAATCACTGAACCATGGAAAGTAGGTCAACCGATCCTTACCGTCATGACACGTCAGTGTCACAAAGTCAAAAGATGAATGACCAATCATCTTCCAAAGTTGTTTCTATTAAGAAATAAAACGAAAAAAAAAAAATTCAAGGAGTTCTAGATTTTGACCTCTAGCCCCGACCCCCTGACTCCGACCCAGAGGTCCGATGTCATGGAACCTAAAGTGTATGAAGTATGAATGCTTTATGATAAGCTGTTGTCAAGATATGGACTCCTTGGAAAAGTTACACTGCAATACATCTATTTTTTACAGTGTTCCAGTTTTTAACCTCTAGCAAAAGAGAATTGCCATTTTTTAAGGTGTTCTAGATTTTAACCTCCAGCCCCACCCCCTGGCCTGGACCCAGGGGCCCGATGCCATGGAATAAAAGCTAACCCTACAGGGTATCTATGGTCCAAGTATGAATGCTTTCTGATGAGTGGTTGTCAAGATATGGACTTCTAGAAAACTTTAATAACGCAAGTGTGACGAGCACGGGAACGGGAATGTGGATGACTGGGGTGACTGCAATAGCTCTATGCACTTCATGCAGTCGAGCTGAAAATAGCTGTGTTTCTGGTTCCCAGACCGACCCTAAGTTTTTGGGGTGATATATCATATAGTACATCATGTAGTATTTAAAAATGGCGGCGGCCATACTTTCAGTTATTCTGGAGAAATGTCCTCATTTCGAGGGCATTAGATGCCTGAATTCATACCCACATTCGTTGCCGCTGCACAGTATCTGGCTGAGATATCATCCAGCTCCAGAAAAATGAACAGAATGTTCTTCATATGGACAATCGGGCCAAGGGAAGGTGAGATTGCATTTTGGAACAGAACCGGTATTTGATTCCAGCCGATTCATACACGTTTTCTACTACCATTTGGGGGTAGCAAGACCATAACACACTTTAAGAGGCATTTCTATATAATGCTTTCTGTTTATGCTTCCAAGTAAACATGATCAATAAATGTAATTGTAATGGGTTTTCACGATTTATTCCTACACTGGTTTGAAATGTGGAAAGAAATAACATCTTGATTTAAGTCACATAGGACGATGGACAGCTTTGAAGGTGTTTTATATCCTTTTCATATCTATCTATCAAAAGCTAATTTAGGGGGAAAGGCTATGCATTGGATACAGACAATTAGTGAGACTCTTGCGGCAAAAAAAAAAAAAAAAAAAAAAAAAAGAGCAAAACCTACCTACCGACCTTATTTTTTTCCAGCATGGATCCTGAAACACAGCTATTTTTTTCTTGGCCTTAGTATTACAAATGTTAGCCTTATCCAAGGTGTCAGTCTTCAAGATTCCGTTTTCTCTGAGGGTATTGATACCGGATGCGTCTTTATTGATCGGGACGGCGTGACGTCATGGGTCATTCGTACGAGGTGAATTACTCGGTGTTTATCGCTAATACCTTACTGAATTAAAAGCAGAAAATATGAAAACAAAATAAAAATATTAATAAAAGCTTTGCATGTATTTTTCAATCTTCACAATTTCTTCAACTCATGGTATGTCAATGAACCCCGTTATGTTTCTGGCAAATTATGATTTTATAAGCTTCTAAAAATGATTAAATCACAACGATATTCATGTAATGAAACGAACGGTATAATGTAACGAACGATATAATAATGTAACGAACGGCCGAGCCGAGCCACAGCAAACCCCGTCGGTGGAAAAGCATGCTCATCCACCAAGGGTGGTTTACCGCGCTATATACCTAACACTTACTCTAATCACAAAGTTTCGAGTTTCTAATTTGCATATTACTACCCGCTAATATGCCGCTAATACGTTGCACCAACGTATTCTACAAGGGAGACTATCCCGTTACATTACTTCCCCCTCCGAGAAGACTCGCCCCGAGTCTTGGCCTGGGGACTACATGGGTAAGGCAACTCCGTTCTGGCAGTTGTCATCATCCCACCGCTGCCACCAAATGTAACGAACGGCCGAGCCGAGCCACAGCAAACCCCGTCGGTGGAAAAGCATGCTCATCCACCAAGGGTGGTTTACCGCGCTATATACCTAACACTTACTCTAATCACAAAGTTTCGAGTTTCTAAGGATCTCGGAAGAATTCTATTGTGAGGTTGCCCAAGAAATTTTCAAAATCTCAAGTTCCATGCACTGAAATGAAGTTTATTGCAGTCGAAAAATAAGTTTCTGTTGTATTTAGACATGTAATGTTGTGTGTGAGTCAAGCAGTGACTTCTATGAAAAATGGACAAAATCTTTGAATTTAACATAGATTCATATAGGAAATAGGAAACTTTTTATAAGACCATGTTCCCCCCCTTGCCCAATCAAAATATTTTGAACACAACTGTATTTTTGTAATTGACATATTATATCGAAATGCCATGTTTGGGCAAGGGGGGGAAGGCAGTCAAAAAGCAACAAAACCTATAAATGGGCTCAGCGCAATTATTTTAATGTACCAAGGCTATGGAAATATACTGTATATGTATGTTCTACCTGAATGAACAAACTACCTGTCCTATTTTAGCAGGTATACACAAAGTGAACACACTCTGATGCATATAAGTATACTGTGCAAAATATGTTTATCAATTTTTGCTTTATGTTTTATTTGAGATATGCCTCCGTGGACTTAAAATCTAATGTCACTTCAGCACGATGCAACGAATGATTTTACCCTAATTTGATGCATGCAAGATATTGTCAGGAGAATTTCCCATATGTCTATAAACATATAGAGTCAATGTTCAAAGTAAAAGTTGCTAAATATATTTTGCATAGTATATTAAAGGTACAGGTATATGCATAAGTGATGGACAGTGTTATTTATATTATCAATCTAATAAAGATGATGCACCTGTTATTCGTGCATTAATCGTTTCTACCCAAAACTTTAGGATGCGATAAGCATATTGCTGTATTGTCTTGATAATCTATGGCAAAAAATATGTTTTCTGACAAAATAATTTTTTGAAAAAATCTGACCCCCTCCCCCTTTGACACAGATTTATGTTGCAGGTATGTAACATCAAGAGGTTTCCACCATGTTGTTGCATTTATCAAATGTTATATTTTACTGAGAATTCAACAGATATTCTATACAAATTACACAGAAGCCGCCAGAGACGCTCAAAATTTAGGCGGGAAACATAGACTTTCTTCCGAGATCCTTTGCATATTACTACCCGCTAATATGCCGCTAATACGTTGCACCAACGTATTCTACAAGGGAGACTATCCCGTTACAATTCATTCATTCATTGGTTATAAGGGAACCAGGTGAACACTTTCGGTTCGTCATCCCTATCTCTTCTTATTCTCCACTTTGTTGTCTGGCTTCCGGTGTCAATTTATTAAATGCTCAGTAAGAAATCATTTGAGTGTTTATGATTGGCCTCATTTATATTACTTGTAATGTTCACTTATAACTGAAATCTCAACTTTACACTGTATGTATAAAAGGTAAAGAACCTTTCTCAATTTTGTTTATTTGAGTAGACCTGCACATATATCTTGTAATGTTCTGTAGTCTGTACTCAACTTTAAGGGATATCTTACACATTAGTTCTCAAATAATGTCATCTTACTTGTTATCCAGTTCACATATAAAGTTTAAGTTTCTCCGTAAGAATAAAAACACACATGTCAAACTTCCTTTTTAATGATTATAAACAACTAGAAGGCACAACTGTGCAACACATTTACATATATACAAAAAAAGTCATCCAGGTCTAAAATACTGATGGGATACTGCTAGAAGCAGTGCCCCCACCACCATTCTCTTTGATTGTGATTATCTTGCCCCTGCTAATCTTCAAGTTCTGTTCACCTTTTTCTTCCCTCGCCCGTCTCTCAGTTCTCAAGTCATAGGCTCTCTTTCTCTGATTTTTTGTCAAGTCCGGCATGAAGTAAATGTAATTATAAACATTGTCGGTACATGTTCTCTAAGTAGGCTATTTGCCTTCAATATCTGCCTTTTGTGTTCAAACACTTCTACAGAAAATCTCAACGGCCTTGATGTGTTACTACCATCTTCTGAAATCTCTCTCCTACCAAGCCTGACCAGTTTGTTCACAGTGATTGTATCTAAATCCAACTCCACCTTGTTTTCAAGAACATTTATTAAGAAGTCTCTATCCTCATTTTGTCTAACTCTAGTGTCAGTTCTTTGACTTTCTGGGAGATTCAAACATATGAGGTTCAATTTCCTATTTTCAATCTCTTTAAGCTCTGCGACTTCCTCATGTACCAGGCTCTTCACTAAGTCAGACGTTACACTTTCCCTGGACTCTAGAGTTTCAACTCTTTTGTTGAGTGACTCGCACTGGTCTTCAACATTGCCAACTCTAATCAAAAGTTTTTTTACTCCAGGAACCGCATGAACACAATGAATACAGTACCACGATGCTGCTTCACAAGATGCTAATACTTCAAATGCAGTTTTTGTTAGGTTTGAACAGTGATTACAATATGCCGATTCACAGAACCCACACTTGACCATTTTGGAAGGCTTCTCAAGGATTTTTTTACATTTAATACATGTGAAATATGCTGGGCTTTCATGTTAGGGGTTGATGCAGGGATATTGTTGGCTTGAAATTGTAAGGGGCCATTTCGCGAAAAATGCTCAACTGAAATCATTATCGCCTATACCCTTACATTATAAAACTGGCCCATTATTTCAAAATTAAGGGGCCATTTTGAAAAATTAAGGGCAATTTTGCCCATGGCCCATTCCAAAATTATCCCTGTTGATGGTTTAAGTTCGTCTGAGTGTTTCACATAGGAGTGGTCAGCACATTTAGCTCCAGATTTCTCTTCAAGAATTTGACCAAATTATATCTGAATCTGAATCTGAATAGTTTACTGGTGACACGCCAAATGACATTATTTCACCAGGGGGTTCGGATGGGGGAGAAATTAGTCCCTTGAACGCACGAGTGTAGCGAACTTGGACACACAGTCATCAGACATTTCAGCAGAGGAGATAAGTGAATCAGGGAGGTCATTCCAGTCCCTGATAGTCTGTGGAAAGAAACTACTTTTGTACGCTTCTTTGCTAGCTGAAGGTATCTGAAAAGCCAAAGAGTGTTGATTTCTACAACGCCTATTCTTTGGGATAAGGTCATCTGTGGGTATTCTGGCTTTACCCTTTAGACCTTTGTATAGCAATATAAGTCTGCTATCCTTCCTCCTTTTCTTAAGAGATTCCCATTTCAGTTGACCTAAAATGCCAGTCATGCTCCCAGTTTCAAAAACATAATTTCCCGTCACAAACCTTGCCGCACGATTTTGTACCTTTTCCAGTTCTTCCTGGAGGCCATGAGTGTGAGGGTCCCAAACTGAGCTTCCATATTCCAAGACCGGCCGCACCAGTCCTTTATAAGCTGCTTCTTTCACATCTGGGGGACAAGAATACAAATTTCTCCTTAAGAATCCGAGAGTTCTGTTAGCCTTTGTACAGACATTGGAAATATGAGTATTCCATTTCAAATCATTTGTGATAGTTACACCCAGGTATTTTATGCTTTCAACGTTTTCCAGTAAAGTGCCCTCAAGGGTGTAGTTAGCCTGTATCTTACTAGACCGTTTATTTGTCAGCTGCATCATGTTGCATTTGACGGGTTGAAATCTCATTCCCCATTTCCTAGCCCAACTGCCTAAACGATCAATGTCTCTCTGAAGTTTCAATGTATCCTCTTCATTCTTGATTTCACGATAGCAAACACAATCATCAGCAAAGAGTCTTATTTCAGACTCAATGTCTGCTGAGATGTCATTTATATACAAGGAAAACAGCAAGGGGCCGAGAACGGTGCCCTGAGGGACACCCGAGACAACTGGAGCCCAATCCGATTTAATACCATTAACCACTACCCTTTGTTGTCGGAAACAAAGGAAAGCATTTATCCAATTCAGTGTTGTTCCACCTATTCCATAGCTAAACAATTTGCTTTTAAGGAGTTCATGGGGAGGAGTATCAAAAGCCTTTTCAAAATCGAGTATAAAAGTGTCGACCTGGCCTTTTTTGTCTAAGATTTTGGCCCAGTCATTTATCACTGTAGTCAACTGAGTTTCACAGCTATGCCATTTCCTAAATGCGTGTTGCCTGTCCGACAAGAGTTCATGTTCATCAAGATGGGCCATAATATTTGAGCATACAATATGTTCAAGAAGCTTACAAGGAATGCATGTCAAAGAAACAGGGCGGTAATTGCGGGCAAGTGACCTGTCGCCCTTCTTAAACAGGGGGCAAATATTAGCAAGAGACCATTCTTTAGGAATTTCACCTGTATCAATTGACTGCTGGAAGAGATGGGCGAATACCGGCCCTAATTCCACAGCCAGTTCCTTTAGGACTCTGGGATGAAGCTCATCAGGCCCTAAGGCTTTAGACGGGTTTAGACCTTTGAGAAGTTTGGTCACCCCTTCCTTTGTGACCACAATATCATGCATGAATGGGGCAGATCTATCCATAAGAGGGACCTGTTTGTATTCACTTTTAGTGAAAACATCCGAGAACTGACCATTAAATTCTTCCGCCTTCTCAAATTCGGATTGTGCAATTCCACTTCCATTTCTCTTTTTCAACGGGGGAATACCTTGGGTATCTTTTTTCTGACTGTTTATGTACCTGTAAAAATCTCTAGGATTAGCCTTAACATCTCCTACCAAGTTGTTCACGTAAAGATCATGCTGCTTCCTGATATCAGCTTTGATCTCTTTCCGTAAAGATTCAAATTTAGATCTAAATTTTGCACTACCAGTCTTTTTAGCCTTTGCATGAGTTGCATTTTTTCTGCGAATCTTCCTCCTTATTTCAGGTGTTATCCAAGGGACAGAGGAAACTGAGCGACTAGTTTTTGAGGGGATATGTTTATCTGCCGATTCCTGAATAAACGATGTAATGAGATTGAAATTTTCCTGGACCGACCGAGTATCTGAGTATCCGTTGAAGTATCTTTCCTTTGCAAATTTAAGTGTTTCTGCTCTCATAGATTCATAATCACCTTTCTGATAACGATACACTTTTCTCCTAGGTTTCTTTATTGGGGGGATAGCAATTTTCAAAGTGCCAGAAACAATGTCATGATCACTGAGCTTATCCGGGGAATGAATGTCTGCAAACTGACCAGGAAGAGAGGTCAAAATTAAGTCCAAAGTATTTCTTTCTCTGGTGGGGAAATTGACTAATTGTTCCAAACCGTGGTCATTCATGATATCTATCAAAATCTGACCCTCCGTCTGACTCAATGATGACCCAGATTTGCTGAGTCTGTCTGGCCATACAATATCTCTAAAGTTGAAATCACCTAAAACGTGAATTAAGGGGGGTTTGTTGCCTTTATTAATATTTTTGATTTTGTCAAGCTGTTCTCTAAATAAATTGTCAAACTTTTCCAGGGAATTCAATAAGTCATTTCCATTGTCCGATACTGGTAAATGACCATCGACAGGTGGTCGATACCAGCTAGCCACAAAGTGTGTTTTCTTATTTACAAAAAGTTTGACCCAAACCGACTCTGAGTCATTGTCCAATTCTGTGAGGGGCATGTGTGGGATGTCCTTGTGCACAAGAAGCATAACACCACCACCATTTAAGGTTCTATCCTTCCTGTACACGCTGTATGGAAAAGATTCCGGAAATAATTCAGACGTTAATATGGAATTGTCAATTTTTGTCTCCTGAATCGCCAAAATCTTAGATTGATGAAAATCAATGAAGGCCAACAACTCAAGTTTTTTGCCTCTTATGCTGTTTATGTTGATACTGGAAAATTTCAGACCACTAATAAAACTGTTTTTGCTAGTCAAGGTTTCAGTGGACTTGGTTTCATGACCTTTTGCAAGTAGGTCAAACCAAGGACACTCTATCGAGAGTGATACCGATAGATAGAGTGTCCTTGGTCAAACCTATTTTCACTTTCCAAGTTAAACTGTTCAATGAAAAAAGAGTCTGAGAAATTGAAAAAGTCACATTTTGGGCAAATCCATGTACAGTTTGAGTTTTGCATTGTTTCATACATTATACCCTCAACCGAATGAGCGAAGAGGCGGGAAAAGTGCAGTTCTGGTAACCAATATTGATTTTTCCTCACGAAAGAGTAGCTTGACGACCGGGTCAATTAAGGGACTTGACAAATGACCAAAACTTTTGCCTTCCCTATTTTCCGGGGACAAACGGGACTTCAGCCTGAAGTCCTCCAGGGATGGCGACTCAAGTTCGACACTACTGGTGTTTCTCTATTGCATGCACCTGGCTGCTGTCTTCTGCATTCTCAATTGATAGCTGAAAAAGAAGTGCAAATACCGGTCCTTCAAGGATCTGCTAGACGCGAAAATATATAACATTTAAAAATCTGACAAGATAAAAACACAATTTTCAACTATGTATATCTACAGACAATAAGCAACTTAAAAATATATTAAAGGGAACTTACCACAGATGAATTCTTCGAAATGTGTCATGTTTTTTTTACCGAAATCAAGGTGGCGAGCAAATTCCAGCGAACAAATTCAACGAAGGGTAAAACCTGACACCACTTTGGCTATCCTGTCGGCCAAAGTTTAGAATACTTAATATTCATGAGATATCGCTCCGCCTTTGTCGGGGAGAGTATAATGATAATTAAAATGTTTCTAATAAGTGTAGGATGATACTCGGTGGGGTGGCATTCCATCACAAATGGGTTTGGGGTACCCACGGGGGTCATCAAACACGGGCACACGCGAAATCGGCAGTTTTTATTGTATCAGCCCTCGTATGAGTGGAAAATTGAAACTGTTACACCTTTTTGTTTTTAACCAAATGATAATTAAAATGTTTCTAATAAGTGTAGGATGATAATAGGTGGGGTGGCATTCCATCAAAAATGGGTTAGGGGTACCCACGGGGGTCATCAAACACGGACATACGCGAAATCGGCAATTTGCATTTTTTTTCTACCTGTCCTCGTATAAATGGAAAATTGAAACTGTTACACCTTTTTGGTTTTAACCAAATGATAATTAAAATGTTTCTAATAAGTGTAGGATGATAATCGGTGGGGTGGCATTCCATCACAAATGGGTTTGGGGTACCCACGGGGGTCATCAAACACGGGCACACGCGAAATCGGCAGTTTTTATTGTATCAGCCCTCGTATGAGTGGAAAATTGAAACTGTTACACCTTTTCGTTTTTAACCAAATGATAATTAAAATGTTTCTAATAAGTGTAGGATGATAATAGGTGGGGTGGCATTCCATCAAAAATGGGTTAGGGGTACCCACGGGGGTCATCAAACACGGACATACGCGAAATCGGCAATTTGCATTTTTTTTCTACCTGTCCTCGTATAAATGGAAAATTGAAACTGTTACACCTTTTTGGTTTTAACCAAATGATAATTAAAATGTTTCTAATAAGTGTAGGATGATAATCGGTGGGGTGGCATTCCATCACAAATGGGTTTGGGGTACCCACGGGGGTCATCAAACACGGGCACACGCGAAATCGGCAGTTTTTATTGTATCAGCCCTCGTATGAGTGGAAAATTGAAACTGTTACACCTTTTTGTTTTTAACCAAATGATAATTAAAATGTTTCTAATAAGTGTAGGATGATAATAGGTGGGGTGGCATTCCATCACAAATGGGTTAGGGGTATACCCACGGGGGTCATCAAACACGGACATACGCGAAATCGGCAATTTGCATTTTTTTTCTACCTGTCCTCGTATAAATGGAAAATTGAAACTGTTACACCTTTTTGGTTTTAACCAAATGATAATTAAAATGTTTCTCATAAGTGTAGGATGATAATCGGTGGGGTGGCATTCCATCACAAATGGGTTTGGGGTACCCACGGGGGTCATCAAACACGGGCACACGCGAAATCGGCAGTTTTTATTGTATCAGCCCTCGTATGAGTGGAAAATTGTAACTGTTACACCTTTTTGTTTTTAACCAAATGATAATTAAAATGTTTCTAATAAATGTAGGATGATAATCGATGGGGTGGCATTCCATCACAAATGTGTAATTAGGGGTACCCACGGGGGTCATCAAACACGGACATACGCGAAATGGGCAATTTGCTTTTTTTTCTACCTGTCCTCGTATAAATGGAAAATTGAAACTGTTACACCTTTTTGGTTTTAACCAAATGATAATTAAAATGTTTCTAATTAGTGTAGGATGATAATACGTGGGGTGGCATTCCATCACAAATGGGTTTGGGGTACCCACGGGGGTTATCAAACACGGGCATACGCGAAATCGGCAGTTTTTATTGTATCAGCCCTCGTATGAGTGGAAAATTGAAACTGTTACACCTTTTTGGTTTTAACCAAATGATAATTAAAATGTTTCTTATAAGTGTAGGATGATAATCGATGGGGTGGCATTCCCTCACAAATGGGTTAGGGGTACCCACGGGGGTCATCAAACACGGACATACGCAAAATCGGCAATTTGCATTTTTTTTTCTACCTGTCCTCGTATAAATGGAAAATTGAAACTGTTACACCTTTTTAGTTTTAACCAAATGATAATTAAAATGTTTCTAATAAGTGTAGGATGATAATAGGTGGGGTGGCATTCCATCACAAATGGGTTTGGGGTACCCACGGGGGTCATCAAACACGGGCACACGCGAAATCGGCAGTTTTTATTGTATCAGCCCTCGTATGAGTGGAAAATTGAAACTGTTACACCTTTTTGGTTTTAACCAAATGATAATTAAAATGTTTCTAATAAATGTAGGATGATAATCGATGGGGTGGCATTCCATCACAAATGTGTTAGGGGTACCCACGGGGGTCATCAAACACGGACATACGCGAAATCGGCAATTTGCATTTTTTTTCTACCTGTCCTCGTATAAATGGAAAATTGAAACTGTTACACCTTTTTGGTTTTAACCAAATGATAATTAAAATGTTTCTAATAAGTGTAGGATGATAATAAGTGGGGTGGCATTCCATCACAAATGGGTTAGGGGTACCCACGGGGGTCATCAAACACGGGCATACGCGAAATCGGCAGTTTTTATTGTATCAGCCCTCGTATGAGTGGAAAATTGAAACTGTTACACCTTTTTGGTTTTAACCAAATGATAATTAAAATGTTTCTAATAAGTGTAGGATGATAATCGATGGGGTCGCATTCCATCACAAATGGGTTAGGGGTACCCACGGGGGTCATCAAACACGGACATACGCGAAATCGCAATTTGCATTTTTTTTTCTACCTGTCCTCGTATAAATGGAAAATTGAAACTGTTACACCTGTTTGGTTTTAACCAAATGATAATTAAAATGTTTCTAATAAGTGTAGGATGATAATAGGTGGGGTGGCATTCCATCACAAATGGGTTTGGGGTACCCACGGGGGTCATCAAACACGGGCACACGCGAAATCGGCAGTTTTTATTGTATCAGCCCTCGTATGAGTGGAAAATTGAAACTGTTACACCTTTTTGTTTTTAACCAAATGATAATTAAAATGTTTCTAATAAGTGTAGGATGATAATAGGTGGGGTGGCATTCCATCACAAATGGGTTAGGGGTATACCCACGGGGGTCATCAAACACGGACATACGCGAAATCGGCAATTTGCTTTTTTTTTCTACCTGTCCTCGTATAAATGGAAAATTGAAACTGTTACACCTTTTTGGTTTTAACCAAATGATAATTAAAATGTTTCTCATAAGTGTAGGATGATAATCGGTGGGGTGGCATTCCATCACAAATGGGTTTGGGGTACCCACGGGGGTCATCAAACACGGGCACACGCGAAATCGGCAGTTTTTATTGTATCAGCCCTCGTATGTGTGGAAAATTGAAACTGTTACACCTTTTTGTTTTTAACCAAATGATAATAAAAATGTTTCTAATAAATGTAGGATGATAATCGATGGGGTGGCATTCCATCACAAATGTGTAATTAGGGGTACCCACGGGGGTCATCAAACACGGACATACGCGAAATCGGCAATTTGCTTTTTTTTCTACCTGTCCTCGTATAAATGGAAAATTGAAACTGTTACACCTTTTTGGTTTTAACCAAATGATAATTAAAATGTTTCTAATTAGTGTAGGATGATAATACGTGGGGTGGCATTCCATCACAAATGGGTTAGGGGTACCCACGGGGGTTAACAAACACGGGCATACGCGAAATCGGCAGTTTTTATTGTATCAGCCCTCGTATGAGTGGAAAATTGAAACTGTTACACCTTTTTGGTTTTAACCAAATGATAATTAAAATGTTTCTTATAAGTGTAGGATGATAATCGATGGGGTGGCATTCCATCACAAATGGGTTAGGGGTACCCAGGGGGGGTCATCAAACACGGACATACGCGAAATCGGCAATTTGCAATTTTTTTTCTACCTGTCCTCGTATAAATGGAAAATTGAAACTGTTACACCTTTTTGGTTTTAACCAAATGATAATTAAAATGTTTCTAATAAGTGTAGGATGATAATAGGTGGGGTGGCATTCCATCATAAATGGGTTTGGGGTACCCACGGGGGTCATCAAACACGGGCACACGCGAAATCGGCAGTTTTTATTGTATCAGCCCTCGTATGAGTGGAAAATTGAAACTGTTACACCTTTTTGTTTTTAACCAAATGATAATTAAAATGTTTCTAATAAATGTAGGATGATAATCGATGGGGTGGCATTCCATCACAAATGTGTTAGGGGTACCCACGGGGGTCATCAAACACGGACATACGCGAAATCGGCAATTTGCTTTTTTTTTCTACCTGTCCTCGTATAAATGGAAAATTGAAACTGTTACACCTTTTTGGTTTTAACCAAATGATAATTAAAATGTTTCTAATAAGTGTAGGATGATAATAAGTGGGGTGGCATTCCATCACAAATGGGTTAGGGGTACCCACGGGGGTCATCAAACACGGGCATACGCGAAATCGCATCAGGAAAACATGTCCGTGTAATGTATACCCCCTTAGACCCCACTTTTATATAGTAAAACTGGGGTATGCAGGGGTATATCTATTTTTCTTATTTTTGCTCCAAAACATAGATTGTGGGTACTCGTTAGAACCGCCTCGTCGAGGCGGTTCTAACGTGTACCCACAATCTATGTTTTGAGCAAAAATAAGAAAAATATCAAAATTTTTCAGCTGAAAATTTTCATTTTTACAGCCAATTTTTTTTTCTGTATATTGCATGGGCGTGTTTTCGTAATGGGCAGTTTTTATAGTATCAGCCCTCGTATGAGTGGAAAATTGAAACTGTTACACCTTTTTGGTTTTAACCAAATGATAATTAAAATGTTTCTAATAAGTGTAGGATGATAATCGATGGGGTCGCATTCCATCACAAATGGGTTAGGGGTACCCACGGGGGTCATCAAACACGGACATACGCGAAATCGCAATTTGCATTTTTTTTCTACCTGTCCTCGTATAAATGGAAAATTGAAACTGTTACACCTTTTTGGTTTTAACCAAATGATAATTAAAATGTTTCTAATAAGTGTAGGATGATAATAGGTGGGGTGGCATTCCATCACAAATGGGTTTGGGGTACCCACGGGGGTCATCAAACACGGGCACACGCGAAATCGGCAGTTTTTATTGAATCAGCCCTCGTATGAGTGGAAAATTGAAACTGTTACACCTTTTTGTTTTTAACCAAATGATAATTAAAATGTTTCTAATAAGTGTAGGATGATAATAGGTGGGGTGGCATTCCATCAAAAATGGGTTAGGGGTACCCACGGGGGTCATCAAACACGGACATACGCGAAATCGGCAATTTGCATTTTTTTTCTACCTGTCCTCGTATAAATGGAAAATTGAAACTGTTACACCTTTTTGGTTTTAACCAAATGATAATTAAAATGTTTCTAATAAGTGTAGGATGATAATATGTGGGGTGGCATTCCATCACAAATGGGTTTGGGGTACCCACGGGGGTCATCAAACACGGGCACACGCGAAATCGGCAGTTTTTATTGTATCAGCCCTCGTATGAGTGGAAAATTGAAAGTGTAGGATGATAATAGGTGGGGTGGCATTCCATCACAAATGGGTTAGGGGTACCCACGGGGGTCATCAGACACGGGCATACGCGAAATCGGCAGTTTTTATTGTATCAGCCCTCGTATGAGTGGAAAATTGAAACTGTTACACCTTTTTGGTTTTAACCAAATGATAATTAAAATGTTTCTAATAAGTGTAGGATGATAATCGGTGGGGTGGCATTCCATCACAAATGGGTTTGGGGTACCCACGGGGGTCATCAAACACGGGCACACGCGAAATCGGCAGTTTTTATTGTATCAGCCCTCGCATGAGTGGAAAATTGAAACTGTTACACCTTTTTGGTTTTAACCAAATGATAATAAAAATGATTATTATAAGTGTAGGATGTTAATCGATGGGGTGGCATTCCATCACAAATGGGTTAGGGGTACCCACGGGGGTCATCAAACGCGGACATACGCGAAATCGGCAATTTGCATTTTTTTTTTCTACCTGTCCTCGTATAAATGGAAAATTGAAACTGGTACCCCTAACCCATTTGTGATGAAATGCCACCCCACCGATTATCATCCTAAACTTATTAGAAACATTTTAATTATCATTTGGTTAAAACCAAAAAGGTGTAACAGTTTCAATTTTCCATTTATACGAGGACAGGTAGAAAAAAAATATGCAAATTGCCGATTTCGCGTATGTCCGCGTTTGATGACCCCCGTGGGTACCCCTAACCCATTTGTGATGGAATGCCACCCCATCGATTAACATCCTACACTTATAATAATCATTTTTATTATCATTTGGTTAAAACCAAAAAGGTGTAACAGTTTCAATTTTCCACTCATGCGAGGGCTGATACAATAAAAACTGCCGATTTCGCGTTTGCCCGTGTTTGATGACCCCCGTGGGTACCCTTACCCATTTGTGATGGAATGCCACCCCACCGTTTATCATCCTACACTTATTAGAAACATTTTAATTATCATTTGGTTAAAACAAAAAAGGTGTAACAGTTTCAATTTTCCATTTATACGAGGACAGGTAGGAAAAAAAATGCAAATTGCCGATTTCGCGTATGTCCGCGTTTGATGACCCTCCGTGGGTACCCCTAAACCATTTGTGATGGAATGCCACCCCATCGATTATCATCCTACACTTATTAGAAACATTTTAATTATCATTTGGTTAAAACCAAGAAGGTGTTACAGTTTCAATTTTCCACTCATGCGAGGGCTGATACAATAAAAACTGCCGATTTCGCGTATGCCAGCATTTGATGACCCCCCATGGGTACCCCTAACCCATTTGTGATGGAATGCCACCCCATCGATTATCATCCTACACTTATTAGAAACATTTTAATTATCATTTGGTTAAAACCAAAAAGATGTAACAGTTTCAATTTTCCACTCATACGAGGGCTGATACAATATAAACTGCCGATTTCGCGTATGCCCGTGTTCGATGACCCCCGTGGGTACCCCTAACCCATTTGTGATGGAATGCCACCCCACCGATTATCATCCTACGCTTATTAGAAACATTTTATTTATCATTTGGTTAAAACCAAGAAGGTGTAACAGTTTCAATTTTCCATTTATACGAGGACAGGTAGAAAAAAATGCAAATTGCCGATTTCGCGTATGTCCGCGTTTGATGGCCCCCGTGGGTACCACTTACCCATTTGTGATGGAATGCCACCCCATCGATTATCACCCTACACTTATTAGAAACATTTAAATTATCATTTGGTTATAAGCAAAAAGGTGTAACAGTTTCAATTTTCAACTCATACGAGGGCTGATAGAATAAAAACTGCCGATTTCGAGTATGTCCGCGTTTGATGACCCCCGTGGGTACCCCTAACCTATTTGTGATGAAATGCTACCCTACCGATTATCATCCTACACTTATTAGAAACTTTTTAACTATCATTTGGTTAAAACAAAAAAGGTGTAATAGTTTCAATTTTACACTGATATAAGGACTGATAAGAAAAATACTGCCGATTTCGCGTATGTCCGTGTTTGATGACCACCGTGGGTACCCCTAACCCATTTGTGATGGAATGCCTTCAAACTAATTATTATTGTACACTTACTAGAAAGATTTTAACTATCATTTGGTTAAAACCAAAAAGGTGTAACAGTTTCAATATTCCATTTATACGAGGGCTGATAGAAAAAAAGCAAATAGCCGATTTCGCGCATGTCCGTGTTTAATTACCCCGTGGGTACCCCTAACCCATTTGTGATGGAATGTCACCCCATCGATTATCATCCGACACTTATAAGAAACATTTTAATCATCATGTGGTTAAAACCAAAAAGGTGTAACAGTTTCAATTTTCCACTCATACACGAAGGCTTATAGAATAAATCCTGCCGATTTCGCGTACGTCCGTGTTTGATGACCCCCGTGGGCACCCCTAACCCCTTTGTGATGGAATGCCACCCCAACGATTATCATCCTAAACTTATTAGAAACATTTTAATTATCATTTGCTTACAACCAAGAAGGTGTAACAGTTTCAATTTTCCTCTTATACGAGGGCTGATGGAAAAAAAGAGCAAATTGCCGATTTCGCGTATGTCCGTGTTTGATGACCCCCGTGGGAACCCCTTACCCATTTGTGATGGAATGCCACCCCACCGATAATCAACCTACACTTATTAGAAACATTTTAATTATCATTTGGTTAAAACCAAAAAGGTGTAACATTTTCAATTTTCCACTCATACGAGGGCTGATACAATAAAAACTGCCGATTTCGCGTATGCCCGTGTTCGATGACCCCCGTGGGTACCCCTAACCCATTTGTGATGGAATGCCACCCCACCGATTATCATCCTACACTTATTAGAAACATTTTAATTATCATTTGGTTAAAACCAAAAAGGTGTAACAGTTTCAATTTTCCATTTATACGAGGACAGGTAGAAAAAAAAATGCAAATTGCCGATTTCGCGTATGTCCGCGTTTGATGACCCCCGTGGGTACCCCTAACCCATTTGTGATGGAATGCCACCCCACCGATTATCATCCTACATTTATAAGCAACATTTTAATCATCATTTGATTAGAACCAAAAGGGTGTAACAGTTTTAATTTTCCACTCATACGAGGGCTTATACAATAATTCATGCCGATTTCGCGTATGTCCGTGTTTGATGACCGCCGTGGGCACCCGCAACCCATTTGTGATGGAATGCCACTCCACCGATTATCATCCTACACTTATTAGAAACATTTAAGTTATCATTTGGTTAAAACCAAAAAGGTATAACAGTTTCAATTTTCCACTTATACGAGGACAGGTAGGAAAAAAGAAGCAAATTGCCGCTTTGGCGTATGTCCGTGTTTATGTCCCCCGTGGTTACCCCTAACCCATTTGTGATGGAATGCCACCCCATCGATTATCATCCTACATTTATCAGAAACATTTAAATTATCATTTGATTAGAACCAAAAGGGAGTAACAGTTTTAATTTTCCACTTATACGAGGACAGGTAGGAAAAAAAGAAGCATATTGCCGATTTCGAGTATGTCCGTGTTTGATGACCCCCGTGGGTACCCCTAACCCATTTGTGATGGAATGCCACCCCACCGATTATCATCCGACACTTATTAGAAACATTTTTATTATCATTTGGTTAAAAGCAAAAAGGTGTAACAGTTTCAATTTTCCACTTATACGAGGACAGGTAGGAAAAAAGAAGCAAATTGCCGATTTCGCGTATGTCCGTGTTTGATGACCCCCGTGGGTACCCCTAACCCATTTGTGATGGAATGCCACCCCACCGATTATCATCCTGCACTTATTAGAAACTTTTTAATTATCATTTGTTTAAAGCCTAAAAGGTGTAAGAGTTTCAATTTTCCACTCATACGAGGGCTTATAGAATAAAAACTGCCGATTTCGCGTATGTCCGTGTTTGATGACCTCCGTGGGCACCCCTTACCCATTTGTGATGGAATGCCACCCCACCAATTATCATCCTAAACTTATTAGAAACATTTTAATTATCATTTGGTTAAAACCAAAAAGGTGTTACTGTTTCAATTTTCCACTCATGCGAGGGCTGATAGAATAAAAACTGCCGATTTCACGTATGTCCGTATTTGATTACCCCCGTGGGTACCCCTAACCCATTTGTGATGGAATGCTACCCCCTCGATTATCATCCTACACTTATTAGAAACATTTTAATTATCATTTGGTTAAAACCAAAAAGGTGTTATAGTTTCAATTTTACACGCATATAAGGACTGATAGGAAAAATACTGCCGATTTCGCGTATGTCCGTATTTGATTCCCCCCGTGGGTACCCCTGACCTATTTGTGATGGAATTCCATCCCACCGATTATCATCCTACACTTATTACTCAAACATTTTAACTATCATTTGGTTAAAACCAAAAAGGTGTAACAGTTCCAATTTTCCACTAATACGAGGGGTGATAGAAAAAAAAGCAAATTGCCGATTTCGTGTATGTCCGTGTTTGATGACCCCCGTGGGTACCCCTAACCCATCTGTGATGAAATGCCACCCCACTTATTATTATTGTACACTTATAAGAAACATTTCAATTATCATTTGGTTACAACCAAAAAGGTGTAACAGTTTCAATTTTCCACTAATACGAGGGCTGATAGAAAAAAGCAAATTGCCGACTTCGCGTATGTCCGTGCCGTGGGTACCCCTAACCCATTTGTGATGAAATGCCACCCCTCTTGTTATTATTGTACACTTATTAGAAACATTTCAATTATCATTTGGTTACAACCAAAAAGGTGTAACAGATTCAATTTTCCACTAATACGAGGGCTGATAGAAAAAAAGCAAATTGCCGACTTCGCGTCCGTGTCGTGGGTACCCCTAACCCATATGTGATGGAATAGCTGCCCACTGATTATCATCGTACACTTATAGGAAACATTTTAATTATCATTTGGTTACAACCAAAAAGGTGTAACAGTTTCAATTTTCCACTAATACGAGGGCTGATAGAAAAAAAAGCAAATTGCCGATTTCGTGTATGTCCGTGTTTGATGACCCCCGTGGGTATCCCTAACCCAATTGTGATGGAATGCCACCCCATCGATTACCATCGTACACTTATAAAAAACATTTTTGTTATCAATTGGTTACAGCCAAAAAGGTGCAACAGTTTCAATTTTCCACTTATACTAGGGCAGATAGAAAAACGCAAATTGCCGATTTCGTGTATGTCCGCATTTGATTACCCCCGTGGGTACCCCCTAACCCATTTGTGATGGAATGCCATCTCACTGATTATCATCGTACACTTATTAGAAACATTTCAATTATCATTTGGCTACAACCAAAAAGGTGTAACAGTTTCAATTTTACACTCATACGAGGGTTGATAGAAGAAGAAAAAAACTGCCGAATTCGCGTATGTCCGTATTTGATTACCCCCCGTGGGTACCCTTAACCCATTTGTGATGGAATGCCACCCCACTGGTTATCATCGTACACCTACTTGAAACATTTGAATTATCATTTGGTTAAAAATAAAAAGGTGTAACAGTTTCAATTTTCCACTTCTACGATGACAGATATAAAACTGTAACCTAAAACAAAACCATGCCACTTTAGGTACACCCGTACGTGTAAAACGGCCCGACTGGGTTTCTCAAACCATTTGTTTCGGAATATTAGTCAACTGCCAAACAGAAACACTGAAGCAGGCATTTTGTTATAACAGTTTTAACAAGGGCAGACAGTAGCACTTTGGCCTAATTACATGCCAGATTGGCCAACATCCGTATTTGATTATCCCCCGTGTAGACTTATTGCATAGAGTCTTCTTGTGGATACAGAATTGTAGAAAATAAATTGTAATGTGGCAAAAAAATCCATCTCAGACAGATTGTTTACACATTGCCTAATGCCTAGGCCCGAGTTATATTTGTCATTTTCTCAGGTCTGATTTCCAGCGAACAAATTCAGCCATATTGTTTACACATTGCCTAGCAACGGTAGCTGTCAGCTTCCCGTGACATGACCTATAAATAACCATCGAACAAGAAGGCATCGTGCTTCGCGTGTTTGGGTGACTTTGATATTATTTACACAAATATGCATGTTCAGCCTGTCCAATTTTCATTTAGCAGCCCATGTTTCGTTTAAAACGATAATTTCTATCAGTCACAGGTTTTACCCAATTTGCTCGCTGAATTTGTTCGCTGAATATGTTCGCTGTGAATTTGTTCGCTCCCTTGATTTTACCGGTTTTTTTTTAAATGGTCCAACACCGGTAAAAAATCTCCCATAGACGCTAATGCAAATTGTCCAAGTTTCTGTCTCTCTACACACTCTCTGGGCATTCCACTGGTCTTGGCATGCAATCAGTCTTTGAAAACAACTCTTGTCCTCCACAAATATTGTCAGAAAGACACATGTTGACCATTTACTTTTCTAGCAATTTCAATTTGCAATCACCCACTGTCAAAGATTAGTCTCCACGTCGCCTGGACGCTTGTATCTGGGGTGAAAAGGTGACAAGCCACCAAACAAATAGTTCTGGATAGAAATCATTCTTGCTCCTGTAAAACACAAGCAGACATGTCAAACTAAAAAACTGTGTACAATAAAGCAACTCAGCAACTTTATTTAACAAAACATAGGCCACCAAACATGAACTTTTAATTTTTAAATGCACTATTTTCGTGGGGTACGGCGGAGTGATACAAACTTTACCGGTGTTACACCTTGAGGGAACTTTAAATTTCTTTTAAACCCCATCTTTTTCATTTCTTATATAGATAGTCCACTTATATGAAGAATAAAATTCAGTATAGCTCAAAGAAACAGAGCTGAGTGGAAAAATGGCCAAAAATTTATGTGCTGAAAAATAGTCCAATTTGATGGTCGGAATAGCCCGATACAGGAATCTGACCTCTTGCACAAGAAATGCTATAACTTGCAAAGTTTTTGACACTCATCAATGAAATGAGTATCCTTGGATAGCTTAGATGCATAATTTTCAGATGGCAGTACTTTTTTACTGCTTATCATGGCACAAATTCAAAACTGGCATAGAAAAGTGGCAATTTTGACCTTTTCTCGGCATAAAAAAGCATTCAAACTTGTTTTGTCGAAGCTCTGAAGGAAAAAAAATTGACAAATAATTCTCAAATCATGTCTTTAAATGAAAGATTAGGATGCTAGTGCATGTTTGGTTGAGCCTTTGTCAATGAAATATGAATCAGAATGAGTATATCTAGGTTTTTTCACTCCACGGCCAAAGTCAGCAAACAGAGGCCTAGATAAGCAAACTATATAATTTTGCAGTTCAAACTTTTTTTTTTTGCTTTTCTATCCAATTTTATTGGCTTAAAAGACAACTAAGAGCCTTTTCTGACTCAGAGATGGTATTTAGTGAGAAACATTATCAAAAAATTCAGTGCAAACATGATACAATGAGTGTAGCTTATCTGGAGCTCTGCAAAAATGATCTCTTATTTAAATAGCTTAAAAATCATTGAAAATCCTCTTCTTTCTGCAGAAATGCATTCCAAAAGCTGCCATCTAACCATGTCCTGCTTCTGTTTGCAGTTTAGATATTGATTTGCTTGGTAATCAGATAGAAAAGGGCAGTCTGATCAGCATCATTTCGAAAACTGCCGAGACTAAAACTGCTATGCTTTGGTCATGTTACTTTGATACCAAAAAGGAAAAAACCTGTAATGTTTACTTCCTTGTTGGACAGCAATCTAAAAAACAAACAGACTTGCAACTTAATCCCTATAAAGGTAGATCTAGTTTGTGCAGATGCTAGGCAAGGTTATATACTTTTATTTTAAACAGACCAGTCATCATGAAAGGTCATAAAAAGCGAAAGAGATCATTTTTCACAAAAGGACATGAATTTTATGCTGCTCGAGCAGACAGAAAAAAGCCGGAAACAGTCTTACCTCAGCCAAGCACTAGTGCAGCTACTCTGGGACTGGAAACTGTGAACCAAGGTGAGACTTCTGCAACTCGACCTGGGAGGCGTCATGGGATACTCGGGACCAAGAAGATCAGAAAACGACTGCGCAGGCGACCACTGAAAAATACAACATTATCAACATCTGGAAATAGAATTATAAACATTACAAAAATGGTAGACATGATGAACTCTTTGTACAAAAGGCATCGTATTCGGAACAGTATACAGACAAACTGCCAACGCTTAAATGTAGCTGTTGTGAAGGAAGTGAAACAAGGCTTGGCCTGGCAGTACCAGTTTAGATGTAAGAGTTGTGCATTTGTGAGTGACATGTACAGACTTTACCAAGTAATACCTAAACGGACACAGTGCAAGATTTCTCAGCCTAGGAAGTTTCACACAGCGGCTATAAACCTAGCTCTATCAGTGGTGCTTATGGACACACCAATTGGAAATAACGCGATCCGTTTAATACTTACTGCTTTGGATATACCACCACCATCTGCCAGTCATATGCAGCAACAGTCTAACTATGCAAGCAAACTGATTACTAAGTTGAATACTGAAGACATGTCGCTTAAAAGAGAAGAGGTTCTGGAACACAATACCTTAACTGGTGCTTCTAATCCAAGGGAGATAACCTGCTCTTTGGATGGTCGGTACAATGCAAGAAGCTTTCACTCATCACAGAAACCAGGACAAGCCTCATCTCAAGCCTACACTGTTGCCATTGAAAACACGACACATGACCAGTACATAATTGGTTTGGCAATAGAGAATAAGCTGTGCTGGACAGGAGCATGGCTAAAGAACAGAGGCTTCAAGATTTCATGCCCAAATGGTCATGCTGCATGTACCTCCAATGTGCCTTACCTGGCTCCACACTCAGAGAGAAAAATGGCATACAGCATTGCCCAAGATCTATCATTAGAAGACTTCTGGGTTCACACTGTTACCACAGACGGGGACACAAAATCATGGCTGGGAATGGAAGATTTCTACCAAACCCTTAAAGCTACATGGCATGTGGAACGCCAAGCTGATCCATACCACCTGGCCGTGAGACAGCTCAACAAGGCAAAATCTTCTCAGTTCAGCCATGACATGTTTCCAGTCTCCAGCCGTAGCAGAGATGCACGAAAACGTGCAGTTACAGCCTTCAGTAAAGACATCAAGGCGCGTTCTAGCAGCATTATCAAAGAAATGTCAGAGCAGTGTGAAGGTGACATTACAAAGCTTATCTACAAATTACCTGACATCCGAAGAGCTACTGTTGAGTGTTATGCGGGTAACTGTAGTAGATGCCCAATGGACTCGCTCGTTTGTAGTGGTTTATCTGAAGGCAGCTGGTGGCTAAATTCTGTCTACTTGTCTACACATGACATCACACACCTGAAAATGAATGAGAATGATAAAGAGCTGTTGGAAACTTTGCTAGAAATGCGCTTAAGCGAAGAAGCTATCAAGAAAGTCAGCTCTGGAACGTCGACCCAAAAATGTGAAGCATTTAACAGATCTACATCTGCCACCATTCGAAAAGAAGTAAACTTCTCGAAAAACTTTGAGGGTAGGGTTCACTCGGCAGCCCATAGAATCAATAACACACTTGGCGAAAGTCTGAAAGAGAAACTTTTGTTTGTCACTGGAACCCGGCTTTCTTCAAAAACACTGGACTCCCTGGGACAGATCAGCAAGAGAAGTGAATACCTGAAAAAATACAAAACAGGCTCTACATTCAAGAAGAGGCGTGTTCATAACCGTGCCATATTGGAGAGAGAATATCACCTCTATCGGGAAGAACAAGGAAACGACGAGCCCGAATACCTGAAAGGACAAGCCGACAATCTTGACCACAGTTACGCTTCATCATCTAACGAACCATCACATTCTTTGAAAAGACTCAAAACTGAAAAACTCTGACCTGTAAAAAGACAAAATATCTGATAAACAAAAACAACAATAAATGCAGCAACAACAACATAACACATCAAAGACAGAGACACTTTAAAAAAAAAACAAAAAAAAAAAAAACACCTGTCCTGAGGCAAGGCAGCCCAGCTGATGAGTACCTGAAGCCGGTCGAAACAGGTTGTTTGTTAAAATTGTTTGAATTGGTGCTTACTTTCACTGTCAACGGCTAAGTTCATGCGGTTACGGTCAGTTATCCTTGGTGCAAAAATAAGCCATGTCATTACAAAACCTGCTCTTTCCATCAACAATGTGCAAGATCATATGCGCAGTAAGTGTACAGCTAATCAAGAGTTTTGTTTCTTGCCACATAATAGTGCAATCCCTGTTCTTCCTTCAGTCTAAAACTATAAGCCTCAAGCTACCTTCTGTGTGTGTATATCCTGTTTCATGTCTGGACCTGGTCGGAAACCATAATTAAGTTTTGTCATGATGTGACTCGAAGTAAAAAGTTTGCTAAAATCAAATAGAGGACAGTTTCTGTCAGTTTTAAGGAAACCCACATGGTGTGGGTACTCATTTGTGTGGCATTCTGTAAGATGCTTTTAAAGACTAGCCGCAATTTATGCTTCGGGACCTTCAGAAACACGAATACCCACCTACTGCCGCAACAGGTAGCTCTTTTGTTTGTCATCTAGGGCCACTAGGCATTCAGGCCTTTCTCTGCCCAGGGCATCTTGCCCATGTCCACTGCATTTGTTTGTACTGAAGCATATGCTTCTGTTGTTGTTTATACTCTGCGGTTCCAGAGTCAAATGGGCCACATTTATACAAAGGCTGTTATTGCACAAATGGCTCGTGACTCGACTTGGGGGCACGCCGAGGTCCTTTATTGGGTCCGAAACCAGGATTGCCATACGGTGAACCCCCTTGGATCTGTGCCCTGCAACAGGCCCATCCCTGGGGTCCTTATATCTAATGACCCCGTACTCTGTGCCATGCTTCATAGGGCCAGTCCAAATCATACACTGCCCGTTCGAATGAACATAACTTTGGCTGGCTATTTCAGCCTGCATTTTGGAATAAAAAGCCTCAATTTCCATTTTTTTCCAAATCTAAATCTTCAAAATTAAAAGCAGACGACTTTTTGCCCTCAAAGGTTAAAAAGTGTAACGACAAAATGTGCATTTTTTAACTTTTTAAAAAAGTTTTAAAAATTAAATTTAATTTAATTTTAATTTTAAAATGACACATCACATCACTGTGACAACAAGCTTACCTTGTAGCAATGGTAACAGAGCAGCTTTGGACCAAATTTCAGCTCTCTATGTCCAAAACTGTCTCAGTTGTTGACATTTTGCTTTTTCCGGTTTTCATCTTCTAAGGTCCAACACCGGTAAAAAATCTCCCATAGACGCTAATGCAAATTGTCCAAGTTTCTGTCTCTCTACACACTCTCTGGGCATTCCTCTGGTCTTGGCATGCAATCAGTCTTTGAAAACAACTCTTGTCCTCCACAAATATTGTCAGAAAGACACATGTTGACCATTTACTTTTCTAGCAATTTCAATTTGCAATCACCCACTGTCAAAGATTAGTCTCCACGTCGCCTGGACGCTTGTATCTGGGGTGAAAAGGTGACAAGCCACCAAACAAATAGTTCTGGATAGAAATCATTCTTGCTCCTGTAAAACACAAGCAGACATGTCAAACTAAAAAACTGTGTACAATAAAGCAACTCAGCAACTTTATTTAACAAAACATAGGCCACCAAACATGAACTTTTAATTTTTAAATGCACTATTTTCGTGGGGTACGGCGGAGTGATACAAACTTTACCGGTGTTACACCTTGAGGGAACTTTAAATTTCTTTTAAACCCCATCTTTTTCATTTCTTATATAGATAGTCCACTTATATGAAGAATAAAATTCAGTATAGCTCAAAGAAACAGAGCTGAGTGGAAAAATGGCCAAAAATTTATGTGCTGAAAAATAGTCCAATTTGATGGTCGGAATAGCCCGATACAGGAATCTGACCTCTTGCACAAGAAATGCTATAACTTGCAAAGTTTTTGACACTCATCAATGAAATGAGTATCCTTGGATAGCTTAGATGCATAATTTTCAGATGGCAGTACTTTTTTACTGCTTATCATGGCACAAATTCAAAACTGGCATAGAAAAGTGGCAATTTTGACCTTTTCTCGGCATAAAAAAGCATTCAAACTTGTTTTGTCGAAGCTCTGAAGGAAAAAAAATTGACAAATAATTCTCAAATCATGTCTTTAAATGAAAGATTAGGATGCTAGTGCATGTTTGGTTGAGCCTTTGTCAATGAAATATGAATCAGAATGAGTATATCTAGGTTTTTTCACTCCACGGCCAAAGTCAGCAAACAGAGGCCTAGATAAGCAAACTATATAATTTTGCAGTTCAAACTTTTTTTTTTTGCTTTTCTATCCAATTTTATTGGCTTAAAAGACAACTAAGAGCCTTTTCTGACTCAGAGATGGTATTTAGTGAGAAACATTATCAAAAAATTCAGTGCAAACATGATACAATGAGTGTAGCTTATCTGGAGCTCTGCAAAAATGATCTCTTATTTAAATAGCTTAAAAATCATTGAAAATCCTCTTCTTTCTGCAGAAATGCATTCCAAAAGCTGCCATCTAACCATGTCCTGCTTCTGTTTGCAGTTTAGATATTGATTTGCTTGGTAATCAGATAGAAAAGGGCAGTCTGATCAGCATCATTTCGAAAACTGCCGAGACTAAAACTGCTATGCTTTGGTCATGTTACTTTGATACCAAAAAGGAAAAAACCTGTAATGTTTACTTCCTTGTTGGACAGCAATCTAAAAAACAAACAGACTTGCAACTTAATCCCTATAAAGGTAGATCTAGTTTGTGCAGATGCTAGGCAAGGTTATATACTTTTATTTTAAACAGACCAGTCATCATGAAAGGTCATAAAAAGCGAAAGAGATCATTTTTCACAAAAGGACATGAATTTTATGCTGCTCGAGCAGACAGAAAAAAGCCGGAAACAGTCTTACCTCAGCCAAGCACTAGTGCAGCTACTCTGGGACTGGAAACTGTGAACCAAGGTGAGACTTCTGCAACTCGACCTGGGAGGCGTCATGGGATACTCGGGACCAAGAAGATCAGAAAACGACTGCGCAGGCGACCACTGAAAAATACAACATTATCAACATCTGGAAATAGAATTATAAACATTACAAAAATGGTAGACATGATGAACTCTTTGTACAAAAGGCATCGTATTCGGAACAGTATACAGACAAACTGCCAACGCTTAAATGTAGCTGTTGTGAAGGAAGTGAAACAAGGCTTGGCCTGGCAGTACCAGTTTAGATGTAAGAGTTGTGCATTTGTGAGTGACATGTACAGACTTTACCAAGTAATACCTAAACGGACACAGTGCAAGATTTCTCAGCCTAGGAAGTTTCACACAGCGGCTATAAACCTAGCTCTATCAGTGGTGCTTATGGACACACCAATTGGAAATAACGCGATCCGTTTAATACTTACTGCTTTGGATATACCACCACCATCTGCCAGTCATATGCAGCAACAGTCTAACTATGCAAGCAAACTGATTACTAAGTTGAATACTGAAGACATGTCGCTTAAAAGAGAAGAGGTTCTGGAACACAATACCTTAACTGGTGCTTCTAATCCAAGGGAGATAACCTGCTCTTTGGATGGTCGGTACAATGCAAGAAGCTTTCACTCATCACAGAAACCAGGACAAGCCTCATCTCAAGCCTACACTGTTGCCATTGAAAACACGACACATGACCAGTACATAATTGGTTTGGCAATAGAGAATAAGCTGTGCTGGACAGGAGCATGGCTAAAGAACAGAGGCTTCAAGATTTCATGCCCAAATGGTCATGCTGCATGTACCTCCAATGTGCCTTACCTGGCTCCACACTCAGAGAGAAAAATGGCATACAGCATTGCCCAAGATCTATCATTAGAAGACTTCTGGGTTCACACTGTTACCACAGACGGGGACACAAAATCATGGCTGGGAATGGAAGATTTCTACCAAACCCTTAAAGCTACATGGCATGTGGAACGCCAAGCTGATCCATACCACCTGGCCGTGAGACAGCTCAACAAGGCAAAATCTTCTCAGTTCAGCCATGACATGTTTCCAGTCTCCAGCCGTAGCAGAGATGCACGAAAACGTGCAGTTACAGCCTTCAGTAAAGACATCAAGGCGCGTTCTAGCAGCATTATCAAAGAAATGTCAGAGCAGTGTGAAGGTGACATTACAAAGCTTATCTACAAATTACCTGACATCCGAAGAGCTACTGTTGAGTGTTATGCGGGTAACTGTAGTAGATGCCCAATGGACTCGCTCGTTTGTAGTGGTTTATCTGAAGGCAGCTGGTGGCTAAATTCTGTCTACTTGTCTACAACATGACATCACACACCTGAAAATGAATGAGAATGATAAAGAGCTGTTGGAAACTTTGCTAGAAATGCGCTTAAGCGAAGAAGCTATCAAGAAAGTCAGCTCTGGAACGTCGACCCAAAAATGTGAAGCATTTAACAGATCTACATCTGCCACCATTCGAAAAGAAGTAAACTTCTCGAAAAACTTTGAGGGTAGGGTTCACTCGGCAGCCCATAGAATCAATAACACACTTGGCGAAAGTCTGAAAGAGAAACTTTTGTTTGTCACTGGAACCCGGCTTTCTTCAAAAACACTGGACTCCCTGGGACAGATCAGCAAGAGAAGTGAATACCTGAAAAAATACAAAACAGGCTCTACATTCAAGAAGAGGCGTGTTCATAACCGTGCCATATTGGAGAGAGAATATCACCTCTATCGGGAAGAACAAGGAAACGACGAGCCCGAATACCTGAAAGGACAAGCCGACAATCTTGACCACAGTTACGCTTCATCATCTAACGAACCATCACATTCTTTGAAAAGACTCAAAACTGAAAAACTCTGACCTGTAAAAAGACAAAATATCTGATAAACAAAAACAACAATAAATGCAGCAACAACAACATAACACATCAAAGACAGAGACACTTTAAAAAAAAAAAAAAAAAAAAAAAACACCTGTCCTGAGGCAAGGCAGCCCAGCTGATGAGTACCTGAAGCCGGTCGAAACAGGTTGTTTGTTAAAATTGTTTGAATTGGTGCTTACTTTCACTGTCAACGGCTAAGTTCATGCGGTTACGGTCAGTTATCCTTGGTGCAAAAATAAGCCATGTCATTACAAAACCTGCTCTTTCCATCAACAATGTGCAAGATCATATGCGCAGTAAGTGTACAGCTAATCAAGAGTTTTGTTTCTTGCCACATAATAGTGCAATCCCTGTTCTTCCTTCAGTCTAAAACTATAAGCCTCAAGCTACCTTCTGTGTGTGTATATCCTGTTTCATGTCTGGACCTGGTCGGAAACCATAATTAAGTTTTGTCATGATGTGACTCGAAGTAAAAAGTTTGCTAAAATCAAATAGAGGACAGTTTCTGTCAGTTTTAAGGAAACCCACATGGTGTGGGTACTCATTTGTGTGGCATTCTGTAAGATGCTTTTAAAGACTAGCCGCAATTTATGCTTCGGGACCTTCAGAAACACGAATACCCACCTACTGCCGCAACAGGTAGCTCTTTTGTTTGTCATCTAGGGCCACTAGGCATTCAGGCCTTTCTCTGCCCAGGGCATCTTGCCCATGTCCACTGCATTTGTTTGTACTGAAGCATATGCTTCTGTTGTTGTTTATACTCTGCGGTTCCAGAGTCAAATGGGCCACATTTATACAAAGGCTGTTATTGCACAAATGGCTCGTGACTCGACTTGGGGGCACGCCGAGGTCCTTTATTGGGTCCGAAACCAGGATTGCCATACGGTGAACCCCCTTGGATCTGTGCCCTGCAACAGGCCCATCCCTGGGGTCCTTATATCTAATGACCCCGTACTCTGTGCCATGCTTCATAGGGCCAGTCCAAATCATACACTGCCCGTTCGAATGAACATAACTTTGGCTGGCTATTTCAGCCTGCATTTTGGAATAAAAAGCCTCAATTTCCATTTTTTTCCAAATCTAAATCTTCAAAATTAAAAGCAGACGACTTTTTGCCCTCAAAGGTTAAAAAGTGTAACGACAAAATGTGCATTTTTTAACTTTTTAAAAAAGTTTTAAAAATTAAATTTAATTTAATTTTAATTTTAAAATGACACATCACATCACTGTGACAACAAGCTTACCTTGTAGCAATGGTAACAGAGCAGCTTTGGACCAAATTTCAGCTCTCTATGTCCAAAACTGTCTCAGTTGTTGACATTTTGCTTTTTCCGGTTTTCATCTTCTAAGGTCCAACACCGGTAAAAAATCTCCCATAGACGCTAATGCAAATTGTCCAAGTTTCTGTCTCTCTACACACTCTCTGGGCATTCCACTGGTCTTGGCATGCAATCAGTCTTTGAAAACAACTCTTGTCCTCCACAAATATTGTCAGAAAGACACATGTTGACCATTTACTTTTCTAGCAATTTCAATTTGCAATCACCCACTGTCAAAGATTAGTCTCCACGTCGCCTGGACGCTTGTATCTGGGGTGAAAAGGTGACAAGCCACCAAACAAATAGTTCTGGATAGAAATCATTCTTGCTCCTGTAAAACACAAGCAGACATGTCAAACTAAAAAACTGTGTACAATAAAGCAACTCAGCAACTTTATTTAACAAAACATAGGCCACCAAACATGAACTTTTAATTTTTAAATGCACTATTTTCGTGGGGTACGGCGGAGTGATACAAACTTTACCGGTGTTACACCTTGAGGGAACTTTAAATTTCTTTTAAACCCCATCTTTTTCATTTCTTATATAGATAGTCCACTTATATGAAGAATAAAATTCAGTATAGCTCAAAGAAACAGAGCTGAGTGGAAAAATGGCCAAAAATTTATGTGCTGAAAAATAGTCCAATTTGATGGTCGGAATAGCCCGATACAGGAATCTGACCTCTTGCACAAGAAATGCTATAACTTGCAAAGTTTTTGACACTCATCAATGAAATGAGTATCCTTGGATAGCTTAGATGCATAATTTTCAGATGGCAGTACTTTTTTACTGCTTATCATGGCACAAATTCAAAACTGGCATAGAAAAGTGGCAATTTTGACCTTTTCTCGGCATAAAAAAGCATTCAAACTTGTTTTGTCGAAGCTCTGATGGAAAAAAAATTGACAAATAATTCTCAAATCATGTCTTTAAATGAAAGATTAGGATGCTAGTGCATGTTTGGTTGAGCCTTTGTCAATGAAATATGAATCAGAATGAGTATATCTAGGTTTTTTCACTCCACGGCCAAAGTCAGCAAACAGAGGCCTAGATAAGCAAACTATATAATTTTGCAGTTCAAACTTTTTTTTTTTGCTTTTCTATCCAATTTTATTGGCTTAAAAGACAACTAAGAGCCTTTTCTGACTCAGAGATGGTATTTAGTGAGAAACATTATCAAAAAATTCAGTGCAAACATGATGCAATGAGTGTAGCTTATCTGGAGCTCTGCAAAAATGATCTCTTATTTAAATAGCTTAAAAATCATTGAAAATCCTCTTCTTTCTGCAGAAATGCATTCCAAAAGCTGCCATCTAACCATGTCCTGCTTCTGTTTGCAGTTTAGATATTGATTTGCTTGGTAATCAGATAGAAAAGGGCAGTCTGATCAGCATCATTTCGAAAACTGCCGAGACTAAAACTGCTATGCTTTGGTCATGTTACTTTGATACCAAAAAGGAAAAAACCTGTAATGTTTACTTCCTTGTTGGACAGCAATCTAAAAAACAAACAGACTTGCAACTTAATTCCTATAAAGGTAGATCTAGTTTGTGCAGATGCTAGGCAAGGTTATATACTTTTATTTTAAACAGACCAGTCATCATGAAAGGTCATAAAAAGCGAAAGAGATCATTTTTCACAAAAGGACATGAATTTTATGCTGCTCGAGCAGACAGAAAAAAGCCGGAAACAGTCTTACCTCAGCCAAGCACTAGTGCAGCTACTCTGGGACTGGAAACTGTGAACCAAGGTGAGACTTCTGCAACTCGACCTGGGAGGCGTCATGGGATACTCGGGACCAAGAAGATCAGAAAACGACTGCGCAGGCGACCACTGAAAAATACAACATTATCAACATCTGGAAATAGAATTATAAACATTACAAAAATGGTAGACATGATGAACTCTTTGTACAAAAGGCATCGTATTCGGAACAGTATACAGACAAACTGCCAACGCTTAAATGTAGCTGTTGCGAAGGAAGTGAAACAAGGCTTGGCCTGGCAGTACCAGTTTAGATGTAAGAGTTGTGCATTTGTGAGTGACATGTACAGACTTTACCAAGTAATACCTAAACGGACACAGTGCAAGATTTCTCAGCCTAGGAAGTTTCACACAGCGGCTATAAACCTAGCTCTATCAGTGGTGCTTATGGACACACCAATTGGAAATAACGCGATCCGTTTAATACTTACTGCTTTGGATATACCACCACCATCTGCCAGTCATATGCAGCAACAGTCTAACTATGCAAGCAAACTGATTACTAAGTTGAATACTGAAGACATGTCGCTTAAAAGAGAAGAGGTTCTGGAACACAATACCTTAACTGGTGCTTCTAATCCAAGGGAGATAACCTGCTCTTTGGATGGTCGGTACAATGCAAGAAGCTTTCACTCATCACAGAAACCAGGACAAGCCTCATCTCAAGCCTACACTGTTGCCATTGAAAACACGACACATGACCAGTACATAATTGGTTTGGCAATAGAGAATAAGCTGTGCTGGACAGGAGCATGGCTAAAGAACAGAGGCTTCAAGATTTCATGCCCAAATGGTCATGCTGCATGTACCTCCAATGTGCCTTACCTGGCTCCACACTCAGAGAGAAAAATGGCATACAGCATTGCCCAAGATCTATCATTAGAAGACTTCTGGGTTCACACTGTTACCACAGACGGGGACACAAAATCATGGCTGGGAATGGAAGATTTCTACCAAACCCTTAAAGCTACATGGCATGTGGAACGCCAAGCTGATCCATACCACCTGGCCGTGAGACAGCTCAACAAGGCAAAATCTTCTCAGTTCAGCCATGACATGTTTCCAGTCTCCAGCCGTAGCAGAGATGCACGAAAACGTGCAGTTACAGCCTTCAGTAAAGACATCAAGGCGCGTTCTAGCAGCATTATCAAAGAAATGTCAGAGCAGTGTGAAGGTGACATTACAAAGCTTATCTACAAATTACCTGACATCCGAAGAGCTACTGTTGAGTGTTATGCGGGTAACTGTAGTAGATGCCCAATGGACTCGCTCGTTTGTAGTGGTTTATCTGAAGGCAGCTGGTGGCTAAATTCTGTCTACTTGTCTACACATGACATCACACACCTGAAAATGAATGAGAATGATAAAGAGCTGTTGGAAACTTTGCTAGAAATGCGCTTAAGCGAAGAAGCTATCAAGAAAGTCAGCTCTGGAACGTCGACCCAAAAATGTGAAGCATTTAACAGATCTACATCTGCCACCATTCGAAAAGAAGTAAACTTCTCGAAAAACTTTGAGGGTAGGGTTCACTCGGCAGCCCATAGAATCAATAACACACTTGGCGAAAGTCTGAAAGAGAAACTTTTGTTTGTCACTGGAACCCGGCTTTCTTCAAAAACACTGGACTCCCTGGGACAGATCAGCAAGAGAAGTGAATACCTGAAAAAATACAAAACAGGCTCTACATTCAAGAAGAGGCGTGTTCATAACCGTGCCATATTGGAGAGAGAATATCACCTCTATCGGGAAGAACAAGGAAACGACGAGCCCGAATACCTGAAAGGACAAGCCGACAATCTTGACCACAGTTACGCTTCATCATCTAACGAACCATCACATTCTTTGAAAAGACTCAAAACTGAAAAACTCTGACCTGTAAAAAGACAAAATATCTGATAAACAAAAACAACAATAAATGCAGCAACAACAACATAACACATCAAAGACAGAGACACTTTAAAAAAAAACAAAAAAAAAAAAAACACCTGTCCTGAGGCAAGGCAGCCCAGCTGATGAGTACCTGAAGCCGGTCGAAACAGGTTGTTTGTTAAAATTGTTTGAATTGGTGCTTACTTTCACTGTCAACGGCTAA
The DNA here is from genome assembly GCA_964017185.1 of Rugalucina vietnamica. Classification (NCBI taxonomy): domain Eukaryota; kingdom Metazoa; phylum Mollusca; class Bivalvia; order Lucinida; family Lucinidae; genus Rugalucina; species Rugalucina vietnamica. The sequence continues at coordinate 68,190,715 of OZ024872.1, forward strand.
GTTCATGCGGTTACGGTCAGTTATCCTTGGTGCAAAAATAAGCCATGTCATTACAAAACCTGCTCTTTCCATCAACAATGTGCAAGATCATATGCGCAGTAAGTGTACAGCTAATCAAGAGTTTTGTTTCTTGCCACATAATAGTGCAATCCCTGTTCTTCCTTCAGTCTAAAACTATAAGCCTCAAGCTACCTTCTGTGTGTGTATATCCTGTTTCATGTCTGGACCTGGTCGGAAACCATAATTAAGTTTTGTCATGATGTGACTCGAAGTAAAAAGTTTGCTAAAATCAAATAGAGGACAGTTTCTGTCAGTTTTAAGGAAACCCACATGGTGTGGGTACTCATTTGTGTGGCATTCTGTAAGATGCTTTTAAAGACTAGCCGCAATTTATGCTTCGGGACCTTCAGAAACACGAATACCCACCTACTGCCGCAACAGGTAGCTCTTTTGTTTGTCATCTAGGGCCACTAGGCATTCAGGCCTTTCTCTGCCCAGGGCATCTTGCCCATGTCCACTGCATTTGTTTGTACTGAAGCATATGCTTCTGTTGTTGTTTATACTCTGCGGTTCCAGAGTCAAATGGGCCACATTTATACAAAGGCTGTTATTGCACAAATGGCTCGTGACTCGACTTGGGGGCACGCCGAGGTCCTTTATTGGGTCCGAAACCAGGATTGCCATACGGTGAACCCCCTTGGATCTGTGCCCTGCAACAGGCCCATCCCTGGGGTCCTTATATCTAATGACCCCGTACTCTGTGCCATGCTTCATAGGGCCAGTCCAAATCATACACTGCCCGTTCGAATGAACATAACTTTGGCTGGCTATTTCAGCCTGCATTTTGGAATAAAAAGCCTCAATTTCCATTTTTTTCCAAATCTAAATCTTCAAAATTAAAAGCAGACGACTTTTTGCCCTCAAAGGTTAAAAAGTGTAACGACAAAATGTGCATTTTTTAACTTTTTAAAAAAGTTTTAAAAATTAAATTTAATTTAATTTTAATTTTAAAATGACACATCACATCACTGTGACAACAAGCTTACCTTGTAGCAATGGTAACAGAGCAGCTTTGGACCAAATTTCAGCTCTCTATGTCCAAAACTGTCTCAGTTGTTGACATTTTGCTTTTTCCGGTTTTCATCTTCTAAGGTCCAACACCGGTAAAAAATCTCCCATAGACGCTAATGCAAATTGTCCAAGTTTCTGTCTCTCTACACACTCTCTGGGCATTCCACTGGTCTTGGCATGCAATCAGTCTTTGAAAACAACTCTTGTCCTCCACAAATATTGTCAGAAAGACACATGTTGACCATTTACTTTTCTAGCAATTTCAATTTGCAATCACCCACTGTCAAAGATTAGTCTCCACGTCGCCTGGACGCTTGTATCTGGGGTGAAAAGGTGACAAGCCACCAAACAAATAGTTCTGGATAGAAATCATTCTTGCTCCTGTAAAACACAAGCAGACATGTCAAACTAAAAAACTGTGTACAATAAAGCAACTCAGCAACTTTATTTAACAAAACATAGGCCACCAAACATGAACTTTTAATTTTTAAATGCACTATTTTCGTGGGGTACGGCGGAGTGATACAAACTTTACCGGTGTTACACCTTGAGGGAACTTTAAATTTCTTTTAAACCCCATCTTTTTCATTTCTTATATAGATAGTCCACTTATATGAAGAATAAAATTCAGTATAGCTCAAAGAAACAGAGCTGAGTGGAAAAATGGCCAAAAATTTATGTGCTGAAAAATAGTCCAATTTGATGGTCGGAATAGCCCGATACAGGAATCTGACCTCTTGCACAAGAAATGCTATAACTTGCAAAGTTTTTGACACTCATCAATGAAATGAGTATCCTTGGATAGCTTAGATGCATAATTTTCAGATGGCAGTACTTTTTTACTGCTTATCATGGCACAAATTCAAAACTGGCATAGAAAAGTGGCAATTTTGACCTTTTCTCGGCATAAAAAAGCATTCAAACTTGTTTTGTCGAAGCTCTGATGGAAAAAAAATTGACAAATAATTCTCAAATCATGTCTTTAAATGAAAGATTAGGATGCTAGTGCATGTTTGGTTGAGCCTTTGTCAATGAAATATGAATCAGAATGAGTATATCTAGGTTTTTTCACTCCACGGCCAAAGTCAGCAAACAGAGGCCTAGATAAGCAAACTATATAATTTTGCAGTTCAAACTTTTTTTTTTTGCTTTTCTATCCAATTTTATTGGCTTAAAAGACAACTAAGAGCCTTTTCTGACTCAGAGATGGTATTTAGTGAGAAACATTATCAAAAAATTCAGTGCAAACATGATGCAATGAGTGTAGCTTATCTGGAGCTCTGCAAAAATGATCTCTTATTTAAATAGCTTAAAAATCATTGAAAATCCTCTTCTTTCTGCAGAAATGCATTCCAAAAGCTGCCATCTAACCATGTCCTGCTTCTGTTTGCAGTTTAGATATTGATTTGCTTGGTAATCAGATAGAAAAGGGCAGTCTGATCAGCATCATTTCGAAAACTGCCGAGACTAAAACTGCTATGCTTTGGTCATGTTACTTTGATACCAAAAAGGAAAAAACCTGTAATGTTTACTTCCTTGTTGGACAGCAATCTAAAAAACAAACAGACTTGCAACTTAATCCCTATAAAGGTAGATCTAGTTTGTGCAGATGCTAGGCAAGGTTATATACTTTTATTTTAAACAGACCGGTCATCATGAAAGGTCATAAAAAGCGAAAGAGATCATTTTTCACAAAAGGACATGAATTTTATGCTGCTCGAGCAGACAGAAAAAAGCCGGAAACAGTCTTACCTCAGCCAAGCACTAGTGCAGCTACTCTGGGACTGGAAACTGTGAACCAAGGTGAGACTTCTGCAACTCGACCTGGGAGGCGTCATGGGATACTCGGGACCAAGAAGATCAGAAAACGACTGCGCAGGCGACCACTGAAAAATACAACATTATCAACATCTGGAAATAGAATTATAAACATTACAAAAATGGTAGACATGATGAACTCTTTGTACAAAAGGCATCGTATTCGGAACAGTATACAGACAAACTGCCAACGCTTAAATGTAGCTGTTGTGAAGGAAGTGAAACAAGGCTTGGCCTGGCAGTACCAGTTTAGATGTAAGAGTTGTGCATTTGTGAGTGACATGTACAGACTTTACCAAGTAATACCTAAACGGACACAGTGCAAGATTTCTCAGCCTAGGAAGTTTCACACAGCGGCTATAAACCTAGCTCTATCAGTGGTGCTTATGGACACACCAATTGGAAATAACGCGATCCGTTTAATACTTACTGCTTTGGATATACCACCACCATCTGCCAGTCATATGCAGCAACAGTCTAACTATGCAAGCAAACTGATTACTAAGTTGAATACTGAAGACATGTCGCTTAAAAGAGAAGAGGTTCTGGAACACAATACCTTAACTGGTGCTTCTAATCCAAGGGAGATAACCTGCTCTTTGGATGGTCGGTACAATGCAAGAAGCTTTCACTCATCACAGAAACCAGGACAAGCCTCATCTCAAGCCTACACTGTTGCCATTGAAAACACGACACATGACCAGTACATAATTGGTTTGGCAATAGAGAATAAGCTGTGCTGGACAGGAGCATGGCTAAAGAACAGAGGCTTCAAGATTTCATGCCCAAATGGTCATGCTGCATGTACCTCCAATGTGCCTTACCTGGCTCCACACTCAGAGAGAAAAATGGCATACAGCATTGCCCAAGATCTATCATTAGAAGACTTCTGGGTTCACACTGTTACCACAGACGGGGACACAAAATCATGGCTGGGAATGGAAGATTTCTACCAAACCCTTAAAGCTACATGGCATGTGGAACGCCAAGCTGATCCATACCACCTGGCCGTGAGACAGCTCAACAAGGCAAAATCTTCTCAGTTCAGCCATGACATGTTTCCAGTCTCCAGCCGTAGCAGAGATGCACGAAAACGTGCAGTTACAGCCTTCAGTAAAGACATCAAGGCGCGTTCTAGCAGCATTATCAAAGAAATGTCAGAGCAGTGTGAAGGTGACATTACAAAGCTTATCTACAAATTACCTGACATCCGAAGAGCTACTGTTGAGTGTTATGCGGGTAACTGTAGTAGATGCCCAATGGACTCGCTCGTTTGTAGTGGTTTATCTGAAGGCAGCTGGTGGCTAAATTCTGTCTACTTGTCTACACATGACATCACACACCTGAAAATGAATGAGAATGATAAAGAGCTGTTGGAAACTTTGCTAGAAATGCGCTTAAGCGAAGAAGCTATCAAGAAAGTCAGCTCTGGAACGTCGACCCAAAAATGTGAAGCATTTAACAGATCTACATCTGCCACCATTCGAAAAGAAGTAAACTTCTCGAAAAACTTTGAGGGTAGGGTTCACTCGGCAGCCCATAGAATCAATAACACACTTGGCGAAAGTCTGAAAGAGAAACTTTTGTTTGTCACTGGAACCCGGCTTTCTTCAAAAACACTGGACTCCCTGGGACAGATCAGCAAGAGAAGTGAATACCTGAAAAAATACAAAACAGGCTCTACATTCAAGAAGAGGCGTGTTCATAACCGTGCCATATTGGAGAGAGAATATCACCTCTATCGGGAAGAACAAGGAAACGACGAGCCCGAATACCTGAAAGGACAAGCCGACAATCTTGACCACAGTTACGCTTCATCATCTAACGAACCATCACATTCTTTGAAAAGACTCAAAACTGAAAAACTCTGACCTGTAAAAAGACAAAATATCTGATAAACAAAAACAACAATAAATGCAGCAACAACAACATAACACATCAAAGACAGAGACACTTTAAAAAAAAACAAAAAAAAAAAAAAACACCTGTCCTGAGGCAAGGCAGCCCAGCTGATGAGTACCTGAAGCCGGTCGAAACAGGTTGTTTGTTAAAATTGTTTGAATTGGTGCTTACTTTCACTGTCAACGGCTAAGTTCATGCGGTTACGGTCAGTTATCCTTGGTGCAAAAATAAGCCATGTCATTACAAAACCTGCTCTTTCCATCAACAATGTGCAAGATCATATGCGCAGTAAGTGTACAGCTAATCAAGAGTTTTGTTTCTTGCCACATAATAGTGCAATCCCTGTTCTTCCTTCAGTCTAAAACTATAAGCCTCAAGCTACCTTCTGTGTGTGTATATCCTGTTTCATGTCTGGACCTGGTCGGAAACCATAATTAAGTTTTGTCATGATGTGACTCGAAGTAAAAAGTTTGCTAAAATCAAATAGAGGACAGTTTCTGTCAGTTTTAAGGAAACCCACATGGTGTGGGTACTCATTTGTGTGGCATTCTGTAAGATGCTTTTAAAGACTAGCCGCAATTTATGCTTCGGGACCTTCAGAAACACGAATACCCACCTACTGCCGCAACAGGTAGCTCTTTTGTTTGTCATCTAGGGCCACTTGGCATTCAGGCCTTTCTCTGCCCAGGGCATCTTGCCCATGTCCACTGCATTTGTTTGTACTGAAGCATATGCTTCTGTTGTTGTTTATACTCTGCGGTTCCAGAGTCAAATGGGCCACATTTATACAAAGGCTGTTATTGCACAAATGGCTCGTGACTCGACTTGGGGGCACGCCGAGGTCCTTTATTGGGTCCGAAACCAGGATTGCCATACGGTGAACCCCCTTGGATCTGTGCCCTGCAACAGGCCCATCCCTGGGGTCCTTATATCTAATGACCCCGTACTCTGTGCCATGCTTCATAGGGCCAGTCCAAATCATACACTGCCCGTTCGAATGAACATAACTTTGGCTGGCTATTTCAGCCTGCATTTTGGAATAAAAAGCCTCAATTTCCATTTTTTTCCAAATCTAAATCTTCAAAATTAAAAGCAGACGACTTTTTGCCCTCAAAGGTTAAAAAGTGTAACGACAAAATGTGCATTTTTTAACTTTTTAAAAAAGTTTTAAAAATTAAATTTAATTTAATTTTAATTTTAAAATGACACATCACATCACTGTGACAACAAGCTTACCTTGTAGCAATGGTAACAGAGCAGCTTTGGACCAAATTTCAGCTCTCTATGTCCAAAACTGTCTCAGTTGTTGACATTTTGCTTTTTCCGGTTTTCATCTTCTAAGGTCCAACACCGGTAAAAAATCTCCCATAGACGCTAATGCAAATTGTCCAAGTTTCTGTCTCTCTACACACTCTCTGGGCATTCCACTGGTCTTGGCATGCAATCAGTCTTTGAAAACAACTCTTGTCCTCCACAAATATTGTCAGAAAGACACATGTTGACCATTTACTTTTCTAGCAATTTCAATTTGCAATCACCCACTGTCAAAGATTAGTCTCCACGTCGCCTGGACGCTTGTATCTGGGGTGAAAAGGTGACAAGCCACCAAACAAATAGTTCTGGATAGAAATCATTCTTGCTCCTGTAAAACACAAGCAGACATGTCAAACTAAAAAACTGTGTACAATAAAGCAACTCAGCAACTTTATTTAACAAAACATAGGCCACCAAACATGAACTTTTAATTTTTAAATGCACTATTTTCGTGGGGTACGGCGGAGTGATACAAACTTTACCGGTGTTACACCTTGAGGGAACTTTAAATTTCTTTTAAACCCCATCTTTTTCATTTCTTATATAGATAGTCCACTTATATGAAGAATAAAATTCAGTATAGCTCAAAGAAACAGAGCTGAGTGGAAAAATGGCCAAAAATTTATGTGCTGAAAAATAGTCCAATTTGATGGTCGGAATAGCCCGATACAGGAATCTGACCTCTTGCACAAGAAATGCTATAACTTGCAAAGTTTTTGACACTCATCAATGAAATGAGTATCCTTGGATAGCTTAGATGCATAATTTTCAGATGGCAGTACTTTTTTACTGCTTATCATGGCACAAATTCAAAACTGGCATAGAAAAGTGGCAATTTTGACCTTTTCTCGGCATAAAAAAGCATTCAAACTTGTTTTGTCGAAGCTCTGATGGAAAAAAAATTGACAAATAATTCTCAAATCATGTCTTTAAATGAAAGATTAGGATGCTAGTGCATGTTTGGTTGAGCCTTTGTCAATGAAATATGAATCAGAATGAGTATATCTAGGTTTTTTCACTCCACGGCCAAAGTCAGCAAACAGAGGCCTAGATAAGCAAACTATATAATTTTGCAGTTCAAACTTTTTTTTTTTTGCTTTTCTATCCAATTTTATTGGCTTAAAAGACAACTAAGAGCCTTTTCTGACTCAGAGATGGTATTTAGTGAGAAACATTATCAAAAAATTCAGTGCAAACATGATGCAATGAGTGTAGCTTATCTGGAGCTCTGCAAAAATGATCTCTTATTTAAATAGCTTAAAAATCATTGAAAATCCTCTTCTTTCTGCAGAAATGCATTCCAAAAGCTGCCATCTAACCATGTCCTGCTTCTGTTTGCAGTTTAGATATTGATTTGCTTGGTAATCAGATAGAAAAGGGCAGTCTGATCAGCATCATTTCGAAAACTGCCGAGACTAAAACTGCTATGCTTTGGTCATGTTACTTTGATACCAAAAAGGAAAAAACCTGTAATGTTTACTTCCTTGTTGGACAGCAATCTAAAAAACAAACAGACTTGCAACTTAATCCCTATAAAGGTAGATCTAGTTTGTGCAGATGCTAGGCAAGGTTATATACTTTTATTTTAAACAGACCAGTCATCATGAAAGGTCATAAAAAGCGAAAGAGATCATTTTTCACAAAAGGACATGAATTTTATGCTGCTCGAGCAGACAGAAAAAAGCCGGAAACAGTCTTACCTCAGCCAAGCACTAGTGCAGCTACTCTGGGACTGGAAACTGTGAACCAAGGTGAGACTTCTGCAACTCGACCTGGGAGGCGTCATGGGATACTCGGGACCAAGAAGATCAGAAAACGACTGCGCAGGCGACCACTGAAAAATACAACATTATCAACATCTGGAAATAGAATTATAAACATTACAAAAATGGTAGACATGATGAACTCTTTGTACAAAAGGCATCGTATTCGGAACAGTATACAGACAAACTGCCAACGCTTAAATGTAGCTGTTGTGAAGGAAGTGAAACAAGGCTTGGCCTGGCAGTACCAGTTTAGATGTAAGAGTTGTGCATTTGTGAGTGACATGTACAGACTTTACCAAGTAATACCTAAACGGACACAGTGCAAGATTTCTCAGCCTAGGAAGTTTCACACAGCGGCTATAAACCTAGCTCTATCAGTGGTGCTTATGGACACACCAATTGGAAATAACGCGATCCGTTTAATACTTACTGCTTTGGATATACCACCACCATCTGCCAGTCATATGCAGCAACAGTCTAACTATGCAAGCAAACTGATTACTAAGTTGAATACTGAAGACATGTCGCTTAAAAGAGAAGAGGTTCTGGAACACAATACCTTAACTGGTGCTTCTAATCCAAGGGAGATAACCTGCTCTTTGGATGGTCGGTACAATGCAAGAAGCTTTCACTCATCACAGAAACCAGGACAAGCCTCATCTCAAGCCTACACTGTTGCCATTGAAAACACGACACATGACCAGTACATAATTGGTTTGGCAATAGAGAATAAGCTGTGCTGGACAGGAGCATGGCTAAAGAACAGAGGCTTCAAGATTTCATGCCCAAATGGTCATGCTGCATGTACCTCCAATGTGCCTTACCTGGCTCCACACTCAGAGAGAAAAATGGCATACAGCATTGCCCAAGATCTATCATTAGAAGACTTCTGGGTTCACACTGTTACCACAGACGGGGACACAAAATCATGGCTGGGAATGGAAGATTTCTACCAAACCCTTAAAGCTACATGGCATGTGGAACGCCAAGCTGATCCATACCACCTGGCCGTGAGACAGCTCAACAAGGCAAAATCTTCTCAGTTCAGCCATGACATGTTTCCAGTCTCCAGCCGTAGCAGAGATGCACGAAAACGTGCAGTTACAGCCTTCAGTAAAGACATCAAGGCGCGTTCTAGCAGCATTATCAAAGAAATGTCAGAGCAGTGTGAAGGTGACATTACAAAGCTTATCTACAAATTACCTGACATCCGAAGAGCTACTGTTGAGTGTTATGCGGGTAACTGTAGTAGATGCCCAATGGACTCGCTCGTTTGTAGTGGTTTATCTGAAGGCAGCTGGTGGCTAAATTCTGTCTACTTGTCTACACATGACATCACACACCTGAAAATGAATGAGAATGATAAAGAGCTGTTGGAAACTTTGCTAGAAATGCGCTTAAGCGAAGAAGCTATCAAGAAAGTCAGCTCTGGAACGTCGACCCAAAAATGTGAAGCATTTAACAGATCTACATCTGCCACCATTCGAAAAGAAGTAAACTTCTCGAAAAACTTTGAGGGTAGGGTTCACTCGGCAGCCCATAGAATCAATAACACACTTGGCGAAAGTCTGAAAGAGAAACTTTTGTTTGTCACTGGAACCCGGCTTTCTTCAAAAACACTGGACTCCCTGGGACAGATCAGCAAGAGAAGTGAATACCTGAAAAAATACAAAACAGGCTCTACATTCAAGAAGAGGCGTGTTCATAACCGTGCCATATTGGAGAGAGAATATCACCTCTATCGGGAAGAACAAGGAAACGACGAGCCCGAATACCTGAAAGGACAAGCCGACAATCTTGACCACAGTTACGCTTCATCATCTAACGAACCATCACATTCTTTGAAAAGACTCAAAACTGAAAAACTCTGACCTGTAAAAAGACAAAATATCTGATAAACAAAAACAACAATAAATGCAGCAACAACAACATAACACATCAAAGACAGAGACACTTTAAAAAAAAACAAAAAAAAAAAAAACACCTGTCCTGAGGCAAGGCAGCCCAGCTGATGAGTACCTGAAGCCGGTCGAAACAGGTTGTTTGTTAAAATTGTTTGAATTGGTGCTTACTTTCACTGTCAACGGCTAAGTTCATGCGGTTACGGTCAGTTATCCTTGGTGCAAAAATAAGCCATGTCATTACAAAACCTGCTCTTTCCATCAACAATGTGCAAGATCATATGCGCAGTAAGTGTACAGCTAATCAAGAGTTTTGTTTCTTGCCACATAATAGTGCAATCCCTGTTCTTCCTTCAGTCTAAAACTATAAGCCTCAAGCTACCTTCTGTGTGTGTATATCCTGTTTCATGTCTGGACCTGGTCGGAAACCATAATTAAGTTTTGTCATGATGTGACTCGAAGTAAAAAGTTTGCTAAAATCAAATAGAGGACAGTTTCTGTCAGTTTTAAGGAAACCCACATGGTGTGGGTACTCATTTGTGTGGCATTCTGTAAGATGCTTTTAAAGACTAGCCGCAATTTATGCTTCGGGACCTTCAGAAACACGAATACCCACCTACTGCCGCAACAGGTAGCTCTTTTGTTTGTCATCTAGGGCCACTAGGCATTCAGGCCTTTCTCTGCCCAGGGCATCTTGCCCATGTCCACTGCATTTGTTTGTACTGAAGCATATGCTTCTGTTGTTGTTTATACTCTGCGGTTCCAGAGTCAAATGGGCCACATTTATACAAAGGCTGTTATTGCACAAATGGCTCGTGACTCGACTTGGGGGCACGCCGAGGTCCTTTATTGGGTCCGAAACCAGGATTGCCATACGGTGAACCCCCTTGGATCTGTGCCCTGCAACAGGCCCATCCCTGGGGTCCTTATATCTAATGACCCCGTACTCTGTGCCATGCTTCATAGGGCCAGTCCAAATCATACACTGCCCGTTCGAATGAACATAACTTTGGCTGGCTATTTCAGCCTGCATTTTGGAATAAAAAGCCTCAATTTCCATTTTTTTCCAAATCTAAATCTTCAAAATTAAAAGCAGACGACTTTTTGCCCTCAAAGGTTAAAAAGTGTAACGACAAAATGTGCATTTTTTAACTTTTTAAAAAAGTTTTAAAAATTAAATTTAATTTAATTTTAATTTTAAAATGACACATCACATCACTGTGACAACAAGCTTACCTTGTAGCAATGGTAACAGAGCAGCTTTGGACCAAATTTCAGCTCTCTATGTCCAAAACTGTCTCAGTTGTTGACATTTTGCTTTTTCCGGTTTTCATCTTCTAAGGTCCAACACCGGTAAAAAATCTCCCATAGACGCTAATGCAAATTGTCCAAGTTTCTGTCTCTCTACACACTCTCTGGGCATTCCACTGGTCTTGGCATGCAATCAGTCTTTGAAAACAACTCTTGTCCTCCACAAATATTGTCAGAAAGACACATGTTGACCATTTACTTTTCTAGCAATTTCAATTTGCAATCACCCACTGTCAAAGATTAGTCTCCACGTCGCCTGGACGCTTGTATCTGGGGTGAAAAGGTGACAAGCCACCAAACAAATAGTTCTGGATAGAAATCATTCTTGCTCCTGTAAAACACAAGCAGACATGTCAAACTAAAAAACTGTGTACAATAAAGCAACTCAGCAACTTTATTTAACAAAACATAGGCCACCAAACATGAACTTTTAATTTTTAAATGCACTATTTTCGTGGGGTACGGCGGAGTGATACAAACTTTACCGGTGTTACACCTTGAGGGAACTTTAAATTTCTTTTAAACCCCATCTTTTTCATTTCTTATATAGATAGTCCACTTATATGAAGAATAAAATTCAGTATAGCTCAAAGAAACAGAGCTGAGTGGAAAAATGGCCAAAAATTTATGTGCTGAAAAATAGTCCAATTTGATGGTCGGAATAGCCCGATACAGGAATCTGACCTCTTGCACAAGAAATGCTATAACTTGCAAAGTTTTTGACACTCATCAATGAAATGAGTATCCTTGGATAGCTTAGATGCATAATTTTCAGATGGCAGTACTTTTTTACTGCTTATCATGGCACAAATTCAAAACTGGCATAGAAAAGTGGCAATTTTGACCTTTTCTCGGCATAAAAAAGCATTCAAACTTGTTTTGTCGAAGCTCTGATGGAAAAAAAATTGACAAATAATTCTCAAATCATGTCTTTAAATGAAAGATTAGGATGCTAGTGCATGTTTGGTTGAGCCTTTGTCAATGAAATATGAATCAGAATGAGTATATCTAGGTTTTTTCACTCCACGGCCAAAGTCAGCAAACAGAGGCCTAGATAAGCAAACTATATAATTTTGCAGTTCAAACTTTTTTTTTTTGCTTTTCTATCCAATTTTATTGGCTTAAAAGACAACTAAGAGCCTTTTCTGACTCAGAGATGGTATTTAGTGAGAAACATTATCAAAAAATTCAGTGCAAACATGATGCAATGAGTGTAGCTTATCTGGAGCTCTGCAAAAATGATCTCTTATTTAAATAGCTTAAAAATCATTGAAAATCCTCTTCTTTCTGCAGAAATGCATTCCAAAAGCTGCCATCTAACCATGTCCTGCTTCTGTTTGCAGTTTAGATATTGATTTGCTTGGTAATCAGATAGAAAAGGGCAGTCTGATCAGCATCATTTCGAAAACTGCCGAGACTAAAACTGCTATGCTTTGGTCATGTTACTTTGATACCAAAAAGGAAAAAACCTGTAATGTTTACTTCCTTGTTGGACAGCAATCTAAAAAACAAACAGACTTGCAACTTAATCCCTATAAAGGTAGATCTAGTTTGTGCAGATGCTAGGCAAGGTTATATACTTTTATTTTAAACAGACCAGTCATCATGAAAGGTCATAAAAAGCGAAAGAGATCATTTTTCACAAAAGGACATGAATTTTATGCTGCTCGAGCAGACAGAAAAAAGCCGGAAACAGTCTTACCTCAGCCAAGCACTAGTGCAGCTACTCTGGGACTGGAAACTGTGAACCAAGGTGAGACTTCTGCAACTCGACCTGGGAGGCGTCATGGGATACTCGGGACCAAGAAGATCAGAAAACGACTGCGCAGGCGACCACTGAAAAATACAACATTATCAACATCTGGAAATAGAATTATAAACATTACAAAAATGGTAGACATGATGAACTCTTTGTACAAAAGGCATCGTATTCGGAACAGTATACAGACAAACTGCCAACGCTTAAATGTAGCTGTTGTGAAGGAAGTGAAACAAGGCTTGGCCTGGCAGTACCAGTTTAGATGTAAGAGTTGTGCATTTGTGAGTGACATGTACAGACTTTACCAAGTAATACCTAAACGGACACAGTGCAAGATTTCTCAGCCTAGGAAGTTTCACACAGCGGCTATAAACCTAGCTCTATCAGTGGTGCTTATGGACACACCAATTGGAAATAACGCGATCCGTTTAATACTTACTGCTTTGGATATACCACCACCATCTGCCAGTCATATGCAGCAACAGTCTAACTATGCAAGCAAACTGATTACTAAGTTGAATACTGAAGACATGTCGCTTAAAAGAGAAGAGGTTCTGGAACACAATACCTTAACTGGTGCTTCTAATCCAAGGGAGATAACCTGCTCTTTGGATGGTCGGTACAATGCAAGAAGCTTTCACTCATCACAGAAACCAGGACAAGCCTCATCTCAAGCCTACACTGTTGCCATTGAAAACACGACACATGACCAGTACATAATTGGTTTGGCAATAGAGAATAAGCTGTGCTGGACAGGAGCATGGCTAAAGAACAGAGGCTTCAAGATTTCATGCCCAAATGGTCATGCTGCATGTACCTCCAATGTGCCTTACCTGGCTCCACACTCAGAGAGAAAAATGGCATACAGCATTGCCCAAGATCTATCATTAGAAGACTTCTGGGTTCACACTGTTACCACAGACGGGGACACAAAATCATGGCTGGGAATGGAAGATTTCTACCAAACCCTTAAAGCTACATGGCATGTGGAACGCCAAGCTGATCCATACCACCTGGCCGTGAGACAGCTCAACAAGGCAAAATCTTCTCAGTTCAGCCATGACATGTTTCCAGTCTCCAGCCGTAGCAGAGATGCACGAAAACGTGCAGTTACAGCCTTCAGTAAAGACATCAAGGCGCGTTCTAGCAGCATTATCAAAGAAATGTCAGAGCAGTGTGAAGGTGACATTACAAAGCTTATCTACAAATTACCTGACATCCGAAGAGCTACTGTTGAGTGTTATGCGGGTAACTGTAGTAGATGCCCAATGGACTCGCTCGTTTGTAGTGGTTTATCTGAAGGCAGCTGGTGGCTAAATTCTGTCTACTTGTCTACACATGACATCACACACCTGAAAATGAATGAGAATGATAAAGAGCTGTTGGAAACTTTGCTAGAAATGCGCTTAAGCGAAGAAGCTATCAAGAAAGTCAGCTCTGGAACGTCGACCCAAAAATGTGAAGCATTTAACAGATCTACATCTGCCACCATTCGAAAAGAAGTAAACTTCTCGAAAAACTTTGAGGGTAGGGTTCACTCGGCAGCCCATAGAATCAATAACACACTTGGCGAAAGTCTGAAAGAGAAACTTTTGTTTGTCACTGGAACCCGGCTTTCTTCAAAAACACTGGACTCCCTGGGACAGATCAGCAAGAGAAGTGAATACCTGAAAAAATACAAAACAGGCTCTACATTCAAGAAGAGGCGTGTTCATAACCGTGCCATATTGGAGAGAGAATATCACCTCTATCGGAAAGAACAAGGAAACGACGAGCCCGAATACCTGAAAGGACAAGCCGACAATCTTGACCACAGTTACGCTTCATCATCTAACGAACCATCACATTCTTTGAAAAGACTCAAAACTGAAAAACTCTGACCTGTAAAAAGACAAAATATCTGATAAACAAAAACAACAATAAATGCAGCAACAACAACATAACACATCAAAGACAGAGACACTTTAAAAAAAAAACAAAAAAAAAAAAAAAACACCTGTCCTGAGGCAAGGCAGCCCAGCTGATGAGTACCTGAAGCCGGTCGAAACAGGTTGTTTGTTAAAATTGTTTGAATTGGTGCTTACTTTCACTGTCAACGGCTAAGTTCATGCGGTTACGGTCAGTTATCCTTGGTGCAAAAATAAGCCATGTCATTACAAAACCTGCTCTTTCCATCAACAATGTGCAAGATCATATGCGCAGTAAGTGTACAGCTAATCAAGAGTTTTGTTTCTTGCCACATAATAGTGCAATCCCTGTTCTTCCTTCAGTCTAAAACTATAAGCCTCAAGCTACCTTCTGTGTGTGTATATCCTGTTTCATGTCTGGACCTGGTCGGAAACCATAATTAAGTTTTGTCATGATGTGACTCGAAGTAAAAAGTTTGCTAAAATCAAATAGAGGACAGTTTCTGTCAGTTTTAAGGAAACCCACATGGTGTGGGTACTCATTTGTGTGGCATTCTGTAAGATGCTTTTAAAGACTAGCCGCAATTTATGCTTCGGGACCTTCAGAAACACGAATACCCACCTACTGCCGCAACAGGTAGCTCTTTTGTTTGTCATCTAGGGCCACTAGGCATTCAGGCCTTTCTCTGCCCAGGGCATCTTGCCCATGTCCACTGCATTTGTTTGTACTGAAGCATATGCTTCTGTTGTTGTTTATACTCTGCGGTTCCAGAGTCAAATGGGCCACATTTATACAAAGGCTGTTATTGCACAAATGGCTCGTGACTCGACTTGGGGGCACGCCGAGGTCCTTTATTGGGTCCGAAACCAGGATTGCCATACGGTGAACCCCCTTGGATCTGTGCCCTGCAACAGGCCCATCCCTGGGGTCCTTATATCTAATGACCCCGTACTCTGTGCCATGCTTCATAGGGCCAGTCCAAATCATACACTGCCCGTTCGAATGAACATAACTTTGGCTGGCTATTTCAGCCTGCATTTTGGAATAAAAAGCCTCAATTTCCATTTTTTTCCAAATCTAAATCTTCAAAATTAAAAGCAGACGACTTTTTGCCCTCAAAGGTTAAAAAGTGTAACGACAAAATGTGCATTTTTTAACTTTTTAAAAAAGTTTTAAAAATTAAATTTAATTTAATTTTAATTTTAAAATGACACATCACATCACTGTGACAACAAGCTTACCTTGTAGCAATGGTAACAGAGCAGCTTTGGACCAAATTTCAGCTCTCTATGTCCAAAACTGTCTCAGTTGTTGACATTTTGCTTTTTCCGGTTTTCATCTTCTAAGGTCCAACACCGGTAAAAAATCTCCCATAGACGCTAATGCAAATTGTCCAAGTTTCTGTCTCTCTACACACTCTCTGGGCATTCCACTGGTCTTGGCATGCAATCAGTCTTTGAAAACAACTCTTGTCCTCCACAAATATTGTCAGAAAGACACATGTTGACCATTTACTTTTGTAGCAATTTCAATTTGCAATCACCCACTGTCAAAGATTAGTCTCCACGTCGCCTGGACGCTTGTATCTGGGGTGAAAAGGTGACAAGCCACCAAACAAATAGTTCTGGATAGAAATCATTCTTGCTCCTGTAAAACACAAGCAGACATGTCAAACTAAAAAACTGTGTACAATAAAGCAACTCAGCAACTTTATTTAACAAAACATAGGCCACCAAACATGAACTTTTAATTTTTAAATGCACTATTTTCGTGGGGTACGGCGGAGTGATACAAACTTTACCGGTGTTACACCTTGAGGGAACTTTAAATTTCTTTTAAACCCCATCTTTTTCATTTCTTATATAGATAGTCCACTTATATGAAGAATAAAATTCAGTATAGCTCAAAGAAACAGAGCTGAGTGGAAAAATGGCCAAAAATTTATGTGCTGAAAAATAGTCCAATTTGATGGTCGGAATAGCCCGATACAGGAATCTGACCTCTTGCACAAGAAATGCTATAACTTGCAAAGTTTTTGACACTCATCAATGAAATGAGTATCCTTGGATAGCTTAGATGCATAATTTTCAGATGGCAGTACTTTTTTACTGCTTATCATGGCACAAATTCAAAACTGGCATAGAAAAGTGGCAATTTTGACCTTTTCTCGGCATAAAAAAGCATTCAAACTTGTTTTGTCGAAGCTCTGATGGAAAAAAAATTGACAAATAATTCTCAAATCATGTCTTTAAATGAAAGATTAGGATGCTAGTGCATGTTTGGTTGAGCCTTTGTCAATGAAATATGAATCAGAATGAGTATATCTAGGTTTTTTCACTCCACGGCCAAAGTCAGCAAACAGAGGCCTAGATAAGCAAACTATATAATTTTGCAGTTCAAACTTTTTTTTTTTGCTTTTCTATCCAATTTTATTGGCTTAAAAGACAACTAAGAGCCTTTTCTGACTCAGAGATGGTATTTAGTGAGAAACATTATCAAAAAATTCAGTGCAAACATGATGCAATGAGTGTAGCTTATCTGGAGCTCTGCAAAAATGATCTCTTATTTAAATAGCTTAAAAATCATTGAAAATCCTCTTCTTTCTGCAGAAATGCATTCCAAAAGCTGCCATCTAACCATGTCCTGCTTCTGTTTGCAGTTTAGATATTGATTTGCTTGGTAATCAGATAGAAAAGGGCAGTCTGATCAGCATCATTTCGAAAACTGCCGAGACTAAAACTGCTATGCTTTGGTCATGTTACTTTGATACCAAAAAGGAAAAAACCTGTAATGTTTACTTCCTTGTTGGACAGCAATCTAAAAAACAAACAGACTTGCAACTTAATCCCTATAAAGGTAGATCTAGTTTGTGCAGATGCTAGGCAAGGTTATATACTTTTATTTTAAACAGACCAGTCATCATGAAAGGTCATAAAAAGCGAAAGAGATCATTTTTCACAAAAGGACATGAATTTTATGCTGCTCGAGCAGACAGAAAAAAGCCGGAAACAGTCTTACCTCAGCCAAGCACTAGTGCAGCTACTCTGGGACTGGAAACTGTGAACCAAGGTGAGACTTCTGCAACTCGACCTGGGAGGCGTCATGGGATACTCGGGACCAAGAAGATCAGAAAACGACTGCGCAGGCGACCACTGAAAAATACAACATTATCAACATCTGGAAATAGAATTATAAACATTACAAAAATGGTAGACATGATGAACTCTTTGTACAAAAGGCATCGTATTCGGAACAGTATACAGACAAACTGCCAACGCTTAAATGTAGCTGTTGTGAAGGAAGTGAAACAAGGCTTGGCCTGGCAGTACCAGTTTAGATGTAAGAGTTGTGCATTTGTGAGTGACATGTACAGACTTTACCAAGTAATACCTAAACGGACACAGTGCAAGATTTCTCAGCCTAGGAAGTTTCACACAGCGGCTATAAACCTAGCTCTATCAGTGGTGCTTATGGACACACCAATTGGAAATAACGCGATCCGTTTAATACTTACTGCTTTGGATATACCACCACCATCTGCCAGTCATATGCAGCAACAGTCTAACTATGCAAGCAAACTGATTACTAAGTTGAATACTGAAGACATGTCGCTTAAAAGAGAAGAGGTTCTGGAACACAATACCTTAACTGGTGCTTCTAATCCAAGGGAGATAACCTGCTCTTTGGATGGTCGGTACAATGCAAGAAGCTTTCACTCATCACAGAAACCAGGACAAGCCTCATCTCAAGCCTACACTGTTGCCATTGAAAACACGACACATGACCAGTACATAATTGGTTTGGCAATAGAGAATAAGCTGTGCTGGACAGGAGCATGGCTAAAGAACAGAGGCTTCAAGATTTCATGCCCAAATGGTCATGCTGCATGTACCTCCAATGTGCCTTACCTGGCTCCACACTCAGAGAGAAAAATGGCATACAGCATTGCCCAAGATCTATCATTAGAAGACTTCTGGGTTCACACTGTTACCACAGACGGGGACACAAAATCATGGCTGGGAATGGAAGATTTCTACCAAACCCTTAAAGCTACATGGCATGTGGAATGCCAAGCTGATCCATACCACCTGGCCGTGAGACAGCTCAACAAGGCAAAATCTTCTCAGTTCAGCCATGACATGTTTCCAGTCTCCAGCCGTAGCAGAGATGCACGAAAACGTGCAGTTACAGCCTTCAGTAAAGACATCAAGGCGCGTTCTAGCAGCATTATCAAAGAAATGTCAGAGCAGTGTGAAGGTGACATTACAAAGCTTATCTACAAATTACCTGACATCCGAAGAGCTACTGTTGAGTGTTATGCGGGTAACTGTAGTAGATGCCCAATGGACTCGCTCGTTTGTAGTGGTTTATCTGAAGGCAGCTGGTGGCTAAATTCTGTCTACTTGTCTACACATGACATCACACACCTGAAAATGAATGAGAATGATAAAGAGCTGTTGGAAACTTTGCTAGAAATGCGTTTAAGCGAAGAAGCTATCAAGAAAGTCAGCTCTGGAACGTCGACCCAAAAATGTGAAGCATTTAACAGATCTACATCTGCCACCATTCGAAAAGAAGTAAACTTCTCGAAAAACTTTGAGGGTAGGGTTCACTCGGCAGCCCATAGAATCAATAACACACTTGGCGAAAGTCTGAAAGAGAAACTTTTGTTTGTCACTGGAACCCGGCTTTCTTCAAAAACACTGGACTCCCTGGGACAGATCAGCAAGAGAAGTGAATACCTGAAAAAATACAAAACAGGCTCTACATTCAAGAAGAGGCGTGTTCATAACCGTGCCATATTGGAGAGAGAATATCACCTCTATCGGGAAGAACAAGGAAACGACGAGCCCGAATACCTGAAAGGACAAGCCGACAATCTTGACCACAGTTACGCTTCATCATCTAACGAACCATCACATTCTTTGAAAAGACTCAAAACTGAAAAACTCTGACCTGTAAAAAGACAAAATATCTGATAAACAAAAACAACAATAAATGCAGCAACAACAACATAACACATCAAAGACAGAGACACTTTAAAAAAAAAAAAAAAAAAAAAAAAAACACCTGTCCTGAGGCAAGGCAGCCCAGCTGATGAGTACCTGAAGCCGGTCGAAACAGGTTGTTTGTTAAAATTGTTTGAATTGGTGCTTACTTTCACTGTCAACGGCTAAGTTCATGCGGTTACGGTCAGTTATCCTTGGTGCAAAAATAAGCCACGTCATTACAAAACCTGCTCTTTCCATCAACAATGTGCAAGATCATATGCGCAGTAAGTGTACAGCTAATCAAGAGTTTTGTTTCTTGCCACATAATAGTGCAATCCCTGTTCTTCCTTCAGTCTAAAACTATAAGCCTCAAGCTACCTTCTGTGTGTGTATATCCTGTTTCATGTCTGGACCTGGTCGGAAACCATAATTAAGTTTTGTCATGATGTGACTCGAAGTAAAAAGTTTGCTAAAATCAAATAGAGGACAGTTTCTGTCAGTTTTAAGGAAACCCACATGGTGTGGGTACTCATTTGTGTGGCATTCTGTAAGATGCTTTTAAAGACTAGCCGCAATTTATGCTTCGGGACCTTCAGAAACACGAATACCCACCTACTGCCGCAACAGGTAGCTCTTTTGTTTGTCATCTAGGGCCACTAGGCATTCAGGCCTTTCTCTGCCCAGGGCATCTTGCCCATGTCCACTGCATTTGTTTGTACTGAAGCATATGCTTCTGTTGTTGTTTATACTCTGCGGTTCCAGAGTCAAATGGGCCACATTTATAC
Organism: Rugalucina vietnamica; assembly: GCA_964017185.1. Lineage (NCBI taxonomy): Eukaryota > Metazoa > Mollusca > Bivalvia > Lucinida > Lucinidae > Rugalucina > Rugalucina vietnamica. The sequence goes on from OZ024872.1 coordinate 68,211,241, forward strand.
AAAGGCTGTTATTGCACAAATGGCTCGTGACTCGACTTGGGGGCACGCCGAGGTCCTTTATTGGGTCCGAAACCAGGATTGCCATACGGTGAACCCCCTTGGATCTGTGCCCTGCAACAGGCCCATCCCTGGGGTCCTTATATCTAATGACCCCGTACTCTGTGCCATGCTTCATAGGGCCAGTCCAAATCATACACTGCCCGTTCGAATGAACATAACTTTGGCTGGCTATTTCAGCCTGCATTTTGGAATAAAAAGCCTCAATTTCCATTTTTTTCCAAATCTAAATCTTCAAAATTAAAAGCAGACGACTTTTTGCCCTCAAAGGTTAAAAAGTGTAACGACAAAATGTGCATTTTTTAACTTTTTAAAAAAGTTTTAAAAATTAAATTTAATTTAATTTTAATTTTAAAATGACACATCACATCACTGTGACAACAAGCTTACCTTGTAGCAATGGTAACAGAGCAGCTTTGGACCAAATTTCAGCTCTCTATGTCCAAAACTGTCTCAGTTGTTGACATTTTGCTTTTTCCGGTTTTCATCTTCTAAGGTCCAACACCGGTAAAAAATCTCCCATAGACGCTAATGCAAATTGTCCAAGTTTCTGTCTCTCTACACACTCTCTGGGCATTCCACTGGTCTTGGCATGCAATCAGTCTTTGAAAACAACTCTTGTCCTCCACAAATATTGTCAGAAAGACACATGTTGACCATTTACTTTTCTAGCAATTTCAATTTGCAATCACCCACTGTCAAAGATTAGTCTCCACGTCGCCTGGACGCTTGTATCTGGGGTGAAAAGGTGACAAGCCACCAAACAAATAGTTCTGGATAGAAATCATTCTTGCTCCTGTAAAACACAAGCAGACATGTCAAACTAAAAAACTGTGTACAATAAAGCAACTCAGCAACTTTATTTAACAAAACATAGGCCACCAAACATGAACTTTTAATTTTTAAATGCACTATTTTCGTGGGGTACGGCGGAGTGATACAAACTTTACCGGTGTTACACCTTGAGGGAACTTTAAATTTCTTTTAAACCCCATCTTTTTCATTTCTTATATAGATAGTCCACTTATATGAAGAATAAAATTCAGTATAGCTCAAAGAAACAGAGCTGAGTGGAAAAATGGCCAAAAATTTATGTGCTGAAAAATAGTCCAATTTGATGGTCGGAATAGCCCGATACAGGAATCTGACCTCTTGCACAAGAAATGCTATAACTTGCAAAGTTTTTGACACTCATCAATGAAATGAGTATCCTTGGATAGCTTAGATGCATAATTTTCAGATGGCAGTACTTTTTTACTGCTTATCATGGCACAAATTCAAAACTGGCATAGAAAAGTGGCAATTTTGACCTTTTCTCGGCATAAAAAAGCATTCAAACTTGTTTTGTCGAAGCTCTGATGGAAAAAAAATTGACAAATAATTCTCAAATCATGTCTTTAAATGAAAGATTAGGATGCTAGTGCATGTTTGGTTGAGCCTTTGTCAATGAAATATGAATCAGAATGAGTATATCTAGGTTTTTTCACTCCACGGCCAAAGTCAGCAAACAGAGGCCTAGATAAGCAAACTATATAATTTTGCAGTTCAAACTTTTTTTTTTTGCTTTTCTATCCAATTTTATTGGCTTAAAAGACAACTAAGAGCCTTTTCTGACTCAGAGATGGTATTTAGTGAGAAACATTATCAAAAAATTCAGTGCAAACATGATGCAATGAGTGTAGCTTATCTGGAGCTCTGCAAAAATGATCTCTTATTTAAATAGCTTAAAAATCATTGAAAATCCTCTTCTTTCTGCAGAAATGCATTCCAAAAGCTGCCATCTAACCATGTCCTGCTTCTGTTTGCAGTTTAGATATTGATTTGCTTGGTAATCAGATAGAAAAGGGCAGTCTGATCAGCATCATTTCGAAAACTGCCGAGACTAAAACTGCTATGCTTTGGTCATGTTACTTTGATACCAAAAAGGAAAAAACCTGTAATGTTTACTTCCTTGTTGGACAGCAATCTAAAAAACAAACAGACTTGCAACTTAATCCCTATAAAGGTAGATCTAGTTTGTGCAGATGCTAGGCAAGGTTATATACTTTTATTTTAAACAGACCAGTCATCATGAAAGGTCATAAAAAGCGAAAGAGATCATTTTTCACAAAAGGACATGAATTTTATGCTGCTCGAGCAGACAGAAAAAAGCCGGAAACAGTCTTACCTCAGCCAAGCACTAGTGCAGCTACTCTGGGACTGGAAACTGTGAACCAAGGTGAGACTTCTGCAACTCGACCTGGGAGGCGTCATGGGATACTCGGGACCAAGAAGATCAGAAAACGACTGCGCAGGCGACCACTGAAAAATACAACATTATCAACATCTGGAAATAGAATTATAAACATTACAAAAATGGTAGACATGATGAACTCTTTGTACAAAAGGCATCGTATTCGGAACAGTATACAGACAAACTGCCAACGCTTAAATGTAGCTGTTGTGAAGGAAGTGAAACAAGGCTTGGCCTGGCAGTACCAGTTTAGATGTAAGAGTTGTGCATTTGTGAGTGACATGTACAGACTTTACCAAGTAATACCTAAACGGACACAGTGCAAGATTTCTCAGCCTAGGAAGTTTCACACAGCGGCTATAAACCTAGCTCTATCAGTGGTGCTTATGGACACACCAATTGGAAATAACGCGATCCGTTTAATACTTACTGCTTTGGATATACCACCACCATCTGCCAGTCATATGCAGCAACAGTCTAACTATGCAAGCAAACTGATTACTAAGTTGAATACTGAAGACATGTCGCTTAAAAGAGAAGAGGTTCTGGAACACAATACCTTAACTGGTGCTTCTAATCCAAGGGAGATAACCTGCTCTTTGGATGGTCGGTACAATGCAAGAAGCTTTCACTCATCACAGAAACCAGGACAAGCCTCATCTCAAGCCTACACTGTTGCCATTGAAAACACGACACATGACCAGTACATAATTGGTTTGGCAATAGAGAATAAGCTGTGCTGGACAGGAGCATGGCTAAAGAACAGAGGCTTCAAGATTTCATGCCCAAATGGTCATGCTGCATGTACCTCCAATGTGCCTTACCTGGCTCCACACTCAGAGAGAAAAATGGCATACAGCATTGCCCAAGATCTATCATTAGAAGACTTCTGGGTTCACACTGTTACCACAGACGGGGACACAAAATCATGGCTGGGAATGGAAGATTTCTACCAAACCCTTAAAGCTACATGGCATGTGGAACGCCAAGCTGATCCATACCACCTGGCCGTGAGACAGCTCAACAAGGCAAAATCTTCTCAGTTCAGCCATGACATGTTTCCAGTCTCCAGCCGTAGCAGAGATGCACGAAAACGTGCAGTTACAGCCTTCAGTAAAGACATCAAGGCGCGTTCTAGCAGCATTATCAAAGAAATGTCAGAGCAGTGTGAAGGTGACATTACAAAGCTTATCTACAAATTACCTGACATCCGAAGAGCTACTGTTGAGTGTTATGCGGGTAACTGTAGTAGATGCCCAATGGACTCGCTCGTTTGTAGTGGTTTATCTGAAGGCAGCTGGTGGCTAAATTCTGTCTACTTGTCTACACATGACATCACACACCTGAAAATGAATGAGAATGATAAAGAGCTGTTGGAAACTTTGCTAGAAATGCGCTTAAGCGAAGAAGCTATCAAGAAAGTCAGCTCTGGAACGTCGACCCAAAAATGTGAAGCATTTAACAGATCTACATCTGCCACCATTCGAAAAGAAGTAAACTTCTCGAAAAACTTTGAGGGTAGGGTTCACTCGGCAGCCCATAGAATCAATAACACACTTGGCGAAAGTCTGAAAGAGAAACTTTTGTTTGTCACTGGAACCCGGCTTTCTTCAAAAACACTGGACTCCCTGGGACAGATCAGCAAGAGAAGTGAATACCTGAAAAAATACAAAACAGGCTCTACATTCAAGAAGAGGCGTGTTCATAACCGTGCCATATTGGAGAGAGAATATCACCTCTATCGGGAAGAACAAGGAAACGACGAGCCCGAATACCTGAAAGGACAAGCCGACAATCTTGACCACAGTTACGCTTCATCATCTAACGAACCATCACATTCTTTGAAAAGACTCAAAACTGAAAAACTCTGACCTGTAAAAAGACAAAATATCTGATAAACAAAAACAACAATAAATGCAGCAACAACAACATAACACATCAAAGACAGAGACACTTTAAAAAAAAAAAAAAAAAAAAAAAACACCTGTCCTGAGGCAAGGCAGCCCAGCTGATGAGTACCTGAAGCCGGTCGAAACAGGTTGTTTGTTAAAATTGTTTGAATTGGTGCTTACTTTCACTGTCAACGGCTAAGTTCATGCGGTTACGGTCAGTTATCCTTGGTGCAAAAATAAGCCATGTCATTACAAAACCTGCTCTTTCCATCAACAATGTGCAAGATCATATGCGCAGTAAGTGTACAGCTAATCAAGAGTTTTGTTTCTTGCCACATAATAGTGCAATCCCTGTTCTTCCTTCAGTCTAAAACTATAAGCCTCAAGCTACCTTCTGTGTGTGTATATCCTGTTTCATGTCTGGACCTGGTCGGAAACCATAATTAAGTTTTGTCATGATGTGACTCGAAGTAAAAAGTTTGCTAAAATCAAATAGAGGACAGTTTCTGTCAGTTTTAAGGAAACCCACATGGTGTGGGTACTCATTTGTGTGGCATTCTGTAAGATGCTTTTAAAGACTAGCCGCAATTTATGCTTCGGGACCTTCAGAAACACGAATACCCACCTACTGCCGCAACAGGTAGCTCTTTTGTTTGTCATCTAGGGCCACTAGGCATTCAGGCCTTTCTCTGCCCAGGGCATCTTGCCCATGTCCACTGCATTTGTTTGTACTGAAGCATATGCTTCTGTTGTTGTTTATACTCTGCGGTTCCAGAGTCAAATGGGCCACATTTATACAAAGGCTGTTATTGCACAAATGGCTCGTGACTCGACTTGGGGGCACGCCGAGGTCCTTTATTGGGTCCGAAACCAGGATTGCCATACGGTGAACCCCCTTGGATCTGTGCCCTGCAACAGGCCCATCCCTGGGGTCCTTATATCTAATGACCCCGTACTCTGTGCCATGCTTCATAGGGCCAGTCCAAATCATACACTGCCCGTTCGAATGAACATAACTTTGGCTGGCTATTTCAGCCTGCATTTTGGAATAAAAAGCCTCAATTTCCATTTTTTTCCAAATCTAAATCTTCAAAATTAAAAGCAGACGACTTTTTGCCCTCAAAGGTTAAAAAGTGTAACGACAAAATGTGCATTTTTTAACTTTTTAAAAAAGTTTTAAAAATTAAATTTAATTTAATTTTAATTTTAAAATGACACATCACATCACTGTGACAACAAGCTTACCTTGTAGCAATGGTAACAGAGCAGCTTTGGACCAAATTTCAGCTCTCTATGTCCAAAACTGTCTCAGTTGTTGACATTTTGCTTTTTCCGGTTTTCATCTTCTAAGGTCCAACACCGGTAAAAAATCTCCCATAGACGCTAATGCAAATTGTCCAAGTTTCTGTCTCTCTACACACTCTCTGGGCATTCCACTGGTCTTGGCATGCAATCAGTCTTTGAAAACAACTCTTGTCCTCCACAAATATTGTCAGAAAGACACATGTTGACCATTTACTTTTCTAGCAATTTCAATTTGCAATCACCCACTGTCAAAGATTAGTCTCCACGTCGCCTGGACGCTTGTATCTGGGGTGAAAAGGTGACAAGCCACCAAACAAATAGTTCTGGATAGAAATCATTCTTGCTCCTGTAAAACACAAGCAGACATGTCAAACTAAAAAACTGTGTACAATAAAGCAACTCAGCAACTTTATTTAACAAAACATAGGCCACCAAACATGAACTTTTAATTTTTAAATGCACTATTTTCGTGGGGTACGGCGGAGTGATACAAACTTTACCGGTGTTACACCTTGAGGGAACTTTAAATTTCTTTTAAACCCCATCTTTTTCATTTCTTATATAGATAGTCCACTTATATGAAGAATAAAATTCAGTATAGCTCAAAGAAACAGAGCTGAGTGGAAAAATGGCCAAAAATTTATGTGCTGAAAAATAGTCCAATTTGATGGTCGGAATAGCCCGATACAGGAATCTGACCTCTTGCACAAGAAATGCTATAACTTGCAAAGTTTTTGACACTCATCAATGAAATGAGTATCCTTGGATAGCTTAGATGCATAATTTTCAGATGGCAGTACTTTTTTACTGCTTATCATGGCACAAATTCAAAACTGGCATAGAAAAGTGGCAATTTTGACCTTTTCTCGGCATAAAAAAGCATTCAAACTTGTTTTGTCGAAGCTCTGATGGAAAAAAAATTGACAAATAATTCTCAAATCATGTCTTTAAATGAAAGATTAGGATGCTAGTGCATGTTTGGTTGAGCCTTTGTCAATGAAATATGAATCAGAATGAGTATATCTAGGTTTTTTCACTCCACGGCCAAAGTCAGCAAACAGAGGCCTAGATAAGCAAACTATATAATTTTGCAGTTCAAACTTTTTTTTTTTTGCTTTTCTATCCAATTTTATTGGCTTAAAAGACAACTAAGAGCCTTTTCTGACTCAGAGATGGTATTTAGTGAGAAACATTATCAAAAAATTCAGTGCAAACATGATGCAATGAGTGTAGCTTATCTGGAGCTCTGCAAAAATGATCTCTTATTTAAATAGCTTAAAAATCATTGAAAATCCTCTTCTTTCTGCAGAAATGCATTCCAAAAGCTGCCATCTAACCATGTCCTGCTTCTGTTTGCAGTTTAGATATTGATTTGCTTGGTAATCAGATAGAAAAGGGCAGTCTGATCAGCATCATTTCGAAAACTGCCGAGACTAAAACTGCTATGCTTTGGTCATGTTACTTTGATACCAAAAAGGAAAAAACCTGTAATGTTTACTTCCTTGTTGGACAGCAATCTAAAAAACAAACAGACTTGCAACTTAATCCCTATAAAGGTAGATCTAGTTTGTGCAGATGCTAGGCAAGGTTATATACTTTTATTTTAAACAGACCAGTCATCATGAAAGGTCATAAAAAGCGAAAGAGATCATTTTTCACAAAAGGACATGAATTTTATGCTGCTCGAGCAGACAGAAAAAAGCCGGAAACAGTCTTACCTCAGCCAAGCACTAGTGCAGCTACTCTGGGACTGGAAACTGTGAACCAAGGTGAGACTTCTGCAACTCGACCTGGGAGGCGTCATGGGATACTCGGGACCAAGAAGATCAGAAAACGACTGCGCAGGCGACCACTGAAAAATACAACATTATCAACATCTGGAAATAGAATTATAAACATTACAAAAATGGTAGACATGATGAACTCTTTGTACAAAAGGCATCGTATTCGGAACAGTATACAGACAAACTGCCAACGCTTAAATGTAGCTGTTGTGAAGGAAGTGAAACAAGGCTTGGCCTGGCAGTACCAGTTTAGATGTAAGAGTTGTGCATTTGTGAGTGACATGTACAGACTTTACCAAGTAATACCTAAACGGACACAGTGCAAGATTTCTCAGCCTAGGAAGTTTCACACAGCGGCTATAAACCTAGCTCTATCAGTGGTGCTTATGGACACACCAATTGGAAATAACGCGATCCGTTTAATACTTTGTACTGAAGCATATGCTTCTGTTGTTGTTTATACTCTGCGGTTCCAGAGTCAAATGGGCCACATTTATACAAAGGCTGTTATTGCACAAATGGCTCGTGACTCGACTTGGGGGCACGCCGAGGTCCTTTATTGGGTCCGAAACCAGGATTGCCATACGGTGAACCCCCTTGGATCTGTGCCCTGCAACAGGCCCATCCCTGGGGTCCTTATATCTAATGACCCCGTACTCTGTGCCATGCTTCATAGGGCCAGTCCAAATCATACACTGCCCGTTCGAATGAACATAACTTTGGCTGGCTATTTCAGCCTGCATTTTGGAATAAAAAGCCTCAATTTCCATTTTTTTTCCAAATCTAAATCTTCAAAATTAAAAGCAGACGACTTTTTGCCCTCAAAGGTTAAAAAGTGTAACGACAAAATGTGCATTTTTTAACTTTTTAAAAAAGTTTTAAAAATTAAATTTAATTTAATTTTAATTTTAAAATGACACATCACATCACTGTGACAACAAGCTTACCTTGTAGCAATGGTAACAGAGCAGCTTTGGACCAAATTTCAGCTCTCTATGTCCAAAACTGTCTCAGTTGTTGACATTTTGCTTTTTCCGGTTTTCATCTTCTAAGGTCCAACACCGGTAAAAAATCTCCCATAGACGCTAATGCAAATTGTCCAAGTTTCTGTCTCTCTACACACTCTCTGGGCATTCCACTGGTCTTGGCATGCAATCAGTCTTTGAAAACAACTCTTGTCCTCCACAAATATTGTCAGAAAGACACATGTTGACCATTTACTTTTCTAGCAATTTCAATTTGCAATCACCCACTGTCAAAGATTAGTCTCCACGTCGCCTGGACGCTTGTATCTGGGGTGAAAAGGTGACAAGCCACCAAACAAATAGTTCTGGATAGAAATCATTCTTGCTCCTGTAAAACACAAGCAGACATGTCAAACTAAAAAACTGTGTACAATAAAGCAACTCAGCAACTTTATTTAACAAAACATAGGCCACCAAACATGAACTTTTAATTTTTAAATGCACTATTTTCGTGGGGTACGGCGGAGTGATACAAACTTTACCGGTGTTACACCTTGAGGGAACTTTAAATTTCTTTTAAACCCCATCTTTTTCATTTCTTATATAGATAGTCCACTTATATGAAGAATAAAATTCAGTATAGCTCAAAGAAACAGAGCTGAGTGGAAAAATGGCCAAAAATTTATGTGCTGAAAAATAGTCCAATTTGATGGTCGGAATAGCCCGATACAGGAATCTGACCTCTTGCACAAGAAATGCTATAACTTGCAAAGTTTTTGACACTCATCAATGAAATGAGTATCCTTGGATAGCTTAGATGCATAATTTTCAGATGGCAGTACTTTTTTACTGCTTATCATGGCACAAATTCAAAACTGGCATAGAAAAGTGGCAATTTTGACCTTTTCTCGGCATAAAAAAGCATTCAAACTTGTTTTGTCGAAGCTCTGATGGAAAAAAAATTGACAAATAATTCTCAAATCATGTCTTTAAATGAAAGATTAGGATGCTAGTGCATGTTTGGTTGAGCCTTTGTCAATGAAATATGAATCAGAATGAGTATATCTAGGTTTTTTCACTCCACGGCCAAAGTCAGCAAACAGAGGCCTAGATAAGCAAACTATATAATTTTGCAGTTCAAACTTTTTTTTTTTGCTTTTCTATCCAATTTTATTGGCTTAAAAGACAACTAAGAGCCTTTTCTGACTCAGAGATGGTATTTAGTGAGAAACATTATCAAAAAATTCAGTGCAAACATGATGCAATGAGTGTAGCTTATCTGGAGCTCTGCAAAAATGATCTCTTATTTAAATAGCTTAAAAATCATTGAAAATCCTCTTCTTTCTGCAGAAATGCATTCCAAAAGCTGCCATCTAACCATGTCCTGCTTCTGTTTGCAGTTTAGATATTGATTTGCTTGGTAATCAGATAGAAAAGGGCAGTCTGATCAGCATCATTTCGAAAACTGCCGAGACTAAAACTGCTATGCTTTGGTCATGTTACTTTGATACCAAAAAGGAAAAAACCTGTAATGTTTACTTCCTTGTTGGACAGCAATCTAAAAAACAAACAGACTTGCAACTTAATCCCTATAAAGGTAGATCTAGTTTGTGCAGATGCTAGGCAAGGTTATATACTTTTATTTTAAACAGACCAGTCATCATGAAAGGTCATAAAAAGCGAAAGAGATCATTTTTCACAAAAGGACATGAATTTTATGCTGCTCGAGCAGACAGAAAAAAGCCGGAAACAGTCTTACCTCAGCCAAGCACTAGTGCAGCTACTCTGGGACTGGAAACTGTGAACCAAGGTGAGACTTCTGCAACTCGACCTGGGAGGCGTCATGGGATACTCGGGACCAAGAAGATCAGAAAACGACTGCGCAGGCGACCACTGAAAAATACAACATTATCAACATCTGGAAATAGAATTATAAACATTACAAAAATGGTAGACATGATGAACTCTTTGTACAAAAGGCATCGTATTCGGAACAGTATACAGACAAACTGCCAACGCTTAAATGTAGCTGTTGTGAAGGAAGTGAAACAAGGCTTGGCCTGGCAGTACCAGTTTAGATGTAAGAGTTGTGCATTTGTGAGTGACATGTACAGACTTTACCAAGTAATACCTAAACGGACACAGTGCAAGATTTCTCAGCCTAGGAAGTTTCACACAGCGGCTATAAACCTAGCTCTATCAGTGGTGCTTATGGACACACCAATTGGAAATAACGCGATCCGTTTAATACTTTGTACTGAAGCATATGCTTCTGTTGTTGTTTATACTCTGCGGTTCCAGAGTCAAATGGGCCACATTTATACAAAGGCTGTTATTGCACAAATGGCTCGTGACTCGACTTGGGGGCACGCCGAGGTCCTTTATTGGGTCCGAAACCAGGATTGCCATACGGTGAACCCCCTTGGATCTGTGCCCTGCAACAGGCCCATCCCTGGGGTCCTTATATCTAATGACCCCGTACTCTGTGCCATGCTTCATAGGGCCAGTCCAAATCATACACTGCCCGTTCGAATGAACATAACTTTGGCTGGCTATTTCAGCCTGCATTTTGGAATAAAAAGCCTCAATTTCCATTTTTTTCCAAATCTAAATCTTCAAAATTAAAAGCAGACGACTTTTTGCCCTCAAAGGTTAAAAAGTGTAACGACAAAATGTGCATTTTTTAACTTTTTAAAAAAGTTTTAAAAATTAAATTTAATTTAATTTTAATTTTAAAATGACACATCACATCACTGTGACAACAAGCTTACCTTGTAGCAATGGTAACAGAGCAGCTTTGGACCAAATTTCAGCTCTCTATGTCCAAAACTGTCTCAGTTGTTGACATTTTGCTTTTTCCGGTTTTCATCTTCTAAGGTCCAACACCGGTAAAAAATCTCCCATAGACGCTAATGCAAATTGTCCAAGTTTCTGTCTCTCTACACACTCTCTGGGCATTCCACTGGTCTTGGCATGCAATCAGTCTTTGAAAACAACTCTTGTCCTCCACAAATATTGTCAGAAAGACACATGTTGACCATTTACTTTTCTAGCAATTTCAATTTGCAATCACCCACTGTCAAAGATTAGTCTCCACGTCGCCTGGACGCTTGTATCTGGGGTGAAAAGGTGACAAGCCACCAAACAAATAGTTCTGGATAGAAATCATTCTTGCTCCTGTAAAACACAAGCAGACATGTCAAACTAAAAAACTGTGTACAATAAAGCAACTCAGCAACTTTATTTAACAAAACATAGGCCACCAAACATGAACTTTTAATTTTTAAATGCACTATTTTCGTGGGGTACGGCGGAGTGATACAAACTTTACCGGTGTTACACCTTGAGGGAACTTTAAATTTCTTTTAAACCCCATCTTTTTCATTTCTTATATAGATAGTCCACTTATATGAAGAATAAAATTCAGTATAGCTCAAAGAAACAGAGCTGAGTGGAAAAATGGCCAAAAATTTATGTGCTGAAAAATAGTCCAATTTGATAGTCGGAATAGCCCGATACAGGAATCTGACCTCTTGCACAAGAAATGCTATAACTTGCAAAGTTTTTGACACTCATCAATGAAATGAGTATCCTTGGATAGCTTAGATGCATAATTTTCAGATGGCAGTACTTTTTTACTGCTTATCATGGCACAAATTCAAAACTGGCATAGAAAAGTGGCAATTTTGACCTTTTCTCGGCATAAAAAAGCATTCAAACTTGTTTTGTCGAAGCTCTGATGGAAAAAAAATTGACAAATAATTCTCAAATCATGTCTTTAAATGAAAGATTAGGATGCTAGTGCATGTTTGGTTGAGCCTTTGTCAATGAAATATGAATCAGAATGAGTATATCTAGGTTTTTTCACTCCACGGCCAAAGTCAGCAAACAGAGGCCTAGATAAGCAAACTATATAATTTTGCAGTTCAAACTTTTTTTTTTTGCTTTTCTATCCAATTTTATTGGCTTAAAAGACAACTAAGAGCCTTTTCTGACTCAGAGATGGTATTTAGTGAGAAACATTATCAAAAAATTCAGTGCAAACATGATGCAATGAGTGTAGCTTATCTGGAGCTCTGCAAAAATGATCTCTTATTTAAATAGCTTAAAAATCATTGAAAATCCTCTTCTTTCTGCAGAAATGCATTCCAAAAGCTGCCATCTAACCATGTCCTGCTTCTGTTTGCAGTTTAGATATTGATTTGCTTGGTAATCAGATAGAAAAGGGCAGTCTGATCAGCATCATTTCGAAAACTGCCGAGACTAAAACTGCTATGCTTTGGTCATGTTACTTTGATACCAAAAAGGAAAAAACCTGTAATGTTTACTTCCTTGTTGGACAGCAATCTAAAAAACAAACAGACTTGCAACTTAATCCCTATAAAGGTAGATCTAGTTTGTGCAGATGCTAGGCAAGGTTATATACTTTTATTTTAAACAGACCAGTCATCATGAAAGGTCATAAAAAGCGAAAGAGATCATTTTTCACAAAAGGACATGAATTTTATGCTGCTCGAGCAGACAGAAAAAAGCCGGAAACAGTCTTACCTCAGCCAAGCACTAGTGCAGCTACTCTGGGACTGGAAACTGTGAACCAAGGTGAGACTTCTGCAACTCGACCTGGGAGGCGTCATGGGATACTCGGGACCAAGAAGATCAGAAAACGACTGCGCAGGCGACCACTGAAAAATACAACATTATCAACATCTGGAAATAGAATTATAAACATTACAAAAATGGTAGACATGATGAACTCTTTGTACAAAAGGCATCGTATTCGGAACAGTATACAGACAAACTGCCAACGCTTAAATGTAGCTGTTGTGAAGGAAGTGAAACAAGGCTTGGCCTGGCAGTACCAGTTTAGATGTAAGAGTTGTGCATTTGTGAGTGACATGTACAGACTTTACCAAGTAATACCTAAACGGACACAGTGCAAGATTTCTCAGCCTAGGAAGTTTCACACAGCGGCTATAAACCTAGCTCTATCAGTGGTGCTTATGGACACACCAATTGGAAATAACGCGATCCGTTTAATACTTACTGCTTTGGATATACCACCACCATCTGCCAGTCATATGCAGCAACAGTCTAACTATGCAAGCAAACTGATTACTAAGTTGAATACTGAAGACATGTCGCTTAAAAGAGAAGAGGTTCTGGAACACAATACCTTAACTGGTGCTTCTAATCCAAGGGAGATAACCTGCTCTTTGGATGGTCGGTACAATGCAAGAAGCTTTCACTCATCACAGAAACCAGGACAAGCCTCATCTCAAGCCTACACTGTTGCCATTGAAAACACGACACATGACCAGTACATAATTGGTTTGGCAATAGAGAATAAGCTGTGCTGGACAGGAGCATGGCTAAAGAACAGAGGCTTCAAGATTTCATGCCCAAATGGTCATGCTGCATGTACCTCCAATGTGCCTTACCTGGCTCCACACTCAGAGAGAAAAATGGCATACAGCATTGCCCAAGATCTATCATTAGAAGACTTCTGGGTTCACACTGTTACCACAGACGGGGACACAAAATCATGGCTGGGAATGGAAGATTTCTACCAAACCCTTAAAGCTACATGGCATGTGGAACGCCAAGCTGATCCATACCACCTGGCCGTGAGACAGCTCAACAAGGCAAAATCTTCTCAGTTCAGCCATGACATGTTTCCAGTCTCCAGCCGTAGCAGAGATGCACGAAAACGTGCAGTTACAGCCTTCAGTAAAGACATCAAGGCGCGTTCTAGCAGCATTATCAAAGAAATGTCAGAGCAGTGTGAAGGTGACATTACAAAGCTTATCTACAAATTACCTGACATCCGAAGAGCTACTGTTGAGTGTTATGCGGGTAACTGTAGTAGATGCCCAATGGACTCGCTCGTTTGTAGTGGTTTATCTGAAGGCAGCTGGTGGCTAAATTCTGTCTACTTGTCTACACATGACATCACACACCTGAAAATGAATGAGAATGATAAAGAGCTGTTGGAAACTTTGCTAGAAATGCGCTTAAGCGAAGAAGCTATCAAGAAAGTCAGCTCTGGAACGTCGACCCAAAAATGTGAAGCATTTAACAGATCTACATCTGCCACCATTCGAAAAGAAGTAAACTTCTCGAAAAACTTTGAGGGTAGGGTTCACTCGGCAGCCCATAGAATCAATAACACACTTGGCGAAAGTCTGAAAGAGAAACTTTTGTTTGTCACTGGAACCCGGCTTTCTTCAAAAACACTGGACTCCCTGGGACAGATCAGCAAGAGAAGTGAATACCTGAAAAAATACAAAACAGGCTCTACATTCAAGAAGAGGCGTGTTCATAACCGTGCCATATTGGAGAGAGAATATCACCTCTATCGGGAAGAACAAGGAAACGACGAGCCCGAATACCTGAAAGGACAAGCCGACAATCTTGACCACAGTTACGCTTCATCATCTAACGAACCATCACATTCTTTGAAAAGACTCAAAACTGAAAAACTCTGACCTGTAAAAAGACAAAATATCTGATAAACAAAAACAACAATAAATGCAGCAACAACAACATAACACATCAAAGACAGAGACACTTTAAAAAAAAACAAAAAAAAAAAAAACACCTGTCCTGAGGCAAGGCAGCCCAGCTGATGAGTACCTGAAGCCGGTCGAAACAGGTTGTTTGTTAAAATTGTTTGAATTGGTGCTTACTTTCACTGTCAACGGCTAAGTTCATGCGGTTACGGTCAGTTATCCTTGGTGCAAAAATAAGCCATGTCATTACAAAACCTGCTCTTTCCATCAACAATGTGCAAGATCATATGCGCAGTAAGTGTACAGCTAATCAAGAGTTTTGTTTCTTGCCACATAATAGTGCAATCCCTGTTCTTCCTTCAGTCTAAAACTATAAGCCTCAAGCTACCTTCTGTGTGTGTATATCCTGTTTCATGTCTGGACCTGGTCGGAAACCATAATTAAGTTTTGTCATGATGTGACTCGAAGTAAAAAGTTTGCTAAAATCAAATAGAGGACAGTTTCTGTCAGTTTTAAGGAAACCCACATGGTGTGGGTACTCATTTGTGTGGCATTCTGTAAGATGCTTTTAAAGACTAGCCGCAATTTATGCTTCGGGACCTTCAGAAACACGAATACCCACCTACTGCCGCAACAGGTAGCTCTTTTGTTTGTCATCTAGGGCCACTAGGCATTCAGGCCTTTCTCTGCCCAGGGCATCTTGCCCATGTCCACTGCATTTGTTTGTACTGAAGCATATGCTTCTGTTGTTGTTTATACTCTGCGGTTCCAGAGTCAAATGGGCCACATTTATACAAAGGCTGTTATTGCACAAATGGCTCGTGACTCGACTTGGGGGCACGCCGAGGTCCTTTATTGGGTCCGAAACCAGGATTGCCATACGGTGAACCCCCTTGGATCTGTGCCCTGCAACAGGCCCATCCCTGGGGTCCTTATATCTAATGACCCCGTACTCTGTGCCATGCTTCATAGGGCCAGTCCAAATCATACACTGCCCGTTCGAATGAACATAACTTTGGCTGGCTATTTCAGCCTGCATTTTGGAATAAAAAGCCTCAATTTCCATTTTTTTCCAAATCTAAATCTTCAAAATTAAAAGCAGACGACTTTTTGCCCTCAAAGGTTAAAAAGTGTAACGACAAAATGTGCATTTTTTAACTTTTTAAAAAAGTTTTAAAAATTAAATTTAATTTAATTTTAATTTTAAAATGACACATCACATCACTGTGACAACAAGCTTACCTTGTAGCAATGGTAACAGAGCAGCTTTGGACCAAATTTCAGCTCTCTATGTCCAAAACTGTCTCAGTTGTTGACATTTTGCTTTTTCCGGTTTTCATCTTCTAAGGTCCAACACCGGTAAAAAATCTCCCATAGACGCTAATGCAAATTGTCCAAGTTTCTGTCTCTCTACACACTCTCTGGGCATTCCACTGGTCTTGGCATGCAATCAGTCTTTGAAAACAACTCTTGTCCTCCACAAATATTGTCAGAAAGACACATGTTGACCATTTACTTTTCTAGCAATTTCAATTTGCAATCACCCACTGTCAAAGATTAGTCTCCACGTCGCCTGGACGCTTGTATCTGGGGTGAAAAGGTGACAAGCCACCAAACAAATAGTTCTGGATAGAAATCATTCTTGCTCCTGTAAAACACAAGCAGACATGTCAAACTAAAAAACTGTGTACAATAAAGCAACTCAGCAACTTTATTTAACAAAACATAGGCCACCAAACATGAACTTTTAATTTTTAAATGCACTATTTTCGTGGGGTACGGCGGAGTGATACAAACTTTACCGGTGTTACACCTTGAGGGAACTTTAAATTTCTTTTAAACCCCATCTTTTTCATTTCTTATATAGATAGTCCACTTATATGAAGAATAAAATTCAGTATAGCTCAAAGAAACAGAGCTGAGTGGAAAAATGGCCAAAAATTTATGTGCTGAAAAATAGTCCAATTTGATGGTCGGAATAGCCCGATACAGGAATCTGACCTCTTGCACAAGAAATGCTATAACTTGCAAAGTTTTTGACACTCATCAATGAAATGAGTATCCTTGGATAGCTTAGATGCATAATTTTCAGATGGCAGTACTTTTTTACTGCTTATCATGGCACAAATTCAAAACTGGCATAGAAAAGTGGCAATTTTGACCTTTTCTCGGCATAAAAAAGCATTCAAACTTGTTTTGTCGAAGCTCTGATGGAAAAAAAATTGACAAATAATTCTCAAATCATGTCTTTAAATGAAAGATTAGGATGCTAGTGCATGTTTGGTTGAGCCTTTGTCAATGAAATATGAATCAGAATGAGTATATCTAGGTTTTTTCACTCCACGGCCAAAGTCAGCAAACAGAGGCCTAGATAAGCAAACTATATAATTTTGCAGTTCAAACTTTTTTTTTTTGCTTTTCTATCCAATTTTATTGGCTTAAAAGACAACTAAGAGCCTTTTCTGACTCAGAGATGGTATTTAGTGAGAAACATTATCAAAAAATTCAGTGCAAACATGATGCAATGAGTGTAGCTTATCTGGAGCTCTGCAAAAATGATCTCTTATTTAAATAGCTTAAAAATCATTGAAAATCCTCTTCTTTCTGCAGAAATGCATTCCAAAAGCTGCCATCTAACCATGTCCTGCTTCTGTTTGCAGTTTAGATATTGATTTGCTTGGTAATCAGATAGAAAAGGGCAGTCTGATCAGCATCATTTCGAAAACTGCCGAGACTAAAACTGCTATGCTTTGGTCATGTTACTTTGATACCAAAAAGGAAAAAACCTGTAATGTTTACTTCCTTGTTGGACAGCAATCTAAAAAACAAACAGACTTGCAACTTAATCCCTATAAAGGTAGATCTAGTTTGTGCAGATGCTAGGCAAGGTTATATACTTTTATTTTAAACAGACCAGTCATCATGAAAGGTCATAAAAAGCGAAAGAGATCATTTTTCACAAAAGGACATGAATTTTATGCTGCTCGAGCAGACAGAAAAAAGCCGGAAACAGTCTTACCTCAGCCAAGCACTAGTGCAGCTACTCTGGGACTGGAAACTGTGAACCAAGGTGAGACTTCTGCAACTCGACCTGGGAGGCGTCATGGGATACTCGGGACCAAGAAGATCAGAAAACGACTGCGCAGGCGACCACTGAAAAATACAACATTATCAACATCTGGAAATAGAATTATAAACATTACAAAAATGGTAGACATGATGAACTCTTTGTACAAAAGGCATCGTATTCGGAACAGTATACAGACAAACTGCCAACGCTTAAATGTAGCTGTTGTGAAGGAAGTGAAACAAGGCTTGGCCTGGCAGTACCAGTTTAGATGTAAGAGTTGTGCATTTGTGAGTGACATGTACAGACTTTACCAAGTAATACCTAAACGGACACAGTGCAAGATTTCTCAGCCTAGGAAGTTTCACACAGCGGCTATAAACCTAGCTCTATCAGTGGTGCTTATGGACACACCAATTGGAAATAACGCGATCCGTTTAATACTTACTGCTTTGGATATACCACCACCATCTGCCAGTCATATGCAGCAACAGTCTAACTATGCAAGCAAACTGATTACTAAGTTGAATACTGAAGACATGTCGCTTAAAAGAGAAGAGGTTCTGGAACACAATACCTTAACTGGTGCTTCTAATCCAAGGGAGATAACCTGCTCTTTGGATGGTCGGTACAATGCAAGAAGCTTTCACTCATCACAGAAACCAGGACAAGCCTCATCTCAAGCCTACACTGTTGCCATTGAAAACACGACACATGACCAGTACATAATTGGTTTGGCAATAGAGAATAAGCTGTGCTGGACAGGAGCATGGCTAAAGAACAGAGGCTTCAAGATTTCATGCCCAAATGGTCATGCTGCATGTACCTCCAATGTGCCTTACCTGGCTCCACACTCAGAGAGAAAAATGGCATACAGCATTGCCCAAGATCTATCATTAGAAGACTTCTGGGTTCACACTGTTACCACAGACGGGGACACAAAATCATGGCTGGGAATGGAAGATTTCTACCAAACCCTTAAAGCTACATGGCATGTGGAACGCCAAGCTGATCCATACCACCTGGCCGTGAGACAGCTCAACAAGGCAAAATCTTCTCAGTTCAGCCATGACATGTTTCCAGTCTCCAGCCGTAGCAGAGATGCACGAAAACGTGCAGTTACAGCCTTCAGTAAAGACATCAAGGCGCGTTCTAGCAGCATTATCAAAGAAATGTCAGAGCAGTGTGAAGGTGACATTACAAAGCTTATCTACAAATTACCTGACATCCGAAGAGCTACTGTTGAGTGTTATGCGGGTAACTGTAGTAGATGCCCAATGGACTCGCTCGTTTGTAGTGGTTTATCTGAAGGCAGCTGGTGGCTAAATTCTGTCTACTTGTCTACACATGACATCACACACCTGAAAATGAATGAGAATGATAAAGAGCTGTTGGAAACTTTGCTAGAAATGCGCTTAAGCGAAGAAGCTATCAAGAAAGTCAGCTCTGGAACGTCGACCCAAAAATGTGAAGCATTTAACAGATCTACATCTGCCACCATTCGAAAAGAAGTAAACTTCTCGAAAAACTTTGAGGGTAGGGTTCACTCGGCAGCCCATAGAATCAATAACACACTTGGCGAAAGTCTGAAAGAGAAACTTTTGTTTGTCACTGGAACCCGGCTTTCTTCAAAAACACTGGACTCCCTGGGACAGATCAGCAAGAGAAGTGAATACCTGAAAAAATACAAAACAGGCTCTACATTCAAGAAGAGGCGTGTTCATAACCGTGCCATATTGGAGAGAGAATATCACCTCTATCGGGAAGAACAAGGAAACGACGAGCCCGAATACCTGAAAGGACAAGCCGACAATCTTGACCACAGTTACGCTTCATCATCTAACGAACCATCACATTCTTTGAAAAGACTCAAAACTGAAAAACTCTGACCTGTAAAAAGACAAAATATCTGATAAACAAAAACAACAATAAATGCAGCAACAACAACATAACACATCAAAGACAGAGACACTTTAAAAAAAAACAAAAAAAAAAAAAACACCTGTCCTGAGGCAAGGCAGCCCAGCTGATGAGTACCTGAAGCCGGTCGAAACAGGTTGTTTGTTAAAATTGTTTGAATTGGTGCTTACTTTCACTGTCAACGGCTAAGTTCATGCGGTTACGGTCAGTTATCCTTGGTGCAAAAATAAGCCATGTCATTACAAAACCTGCTCTTTCCATCAACAATGTGCAAGATCATATGCGCAGTAAGTGTACAGCTAATCAAGAGTTTTGTTTCTTGCCACATAATAGTGCAATCCCTGTTCTTCCTTCAGTCTAAAACTATAAGCCTCAAGCTACCTTCTGTGTGTGTATATCCTGTTTCATGTCTGGACCTGGTCGGAAACCATAATTAAGTTTTGTCATGATGTGACTCGAAGTAAAAAGTTTGCTAAAATCAAATAGAGGACAGTTTCTGTCAGTTTTAAGGAAACCCACATGGTGTGGGTACTCATTTGTGTGGCATTCTGTAAGATGCTTTTAAAGACTAGCCGCAATTTATGCTTCGGGACCTTCAGAAACACGAATACCCACCTACTGCCGCAACAGGTAGCTCTTTTGTTTGTCATCTAGGGCCACTAGGCATTCAGGCCTTTCTCTGCCCAGGGCATCTTGCCCATGTCCACTGCATTTGTTTGTACTGAAGCATATGCTTCTGTTGTTGTTTATACTCTGCGGTTCCAGAGTCAAATGGGCCACATTTATACAAAGGCTGTTATTGCACAAATGGCTCGTGACTCGACTTGGGGGCACGCCGAGGTCCTTTATTGGGTCCGAAACCAGGATTGCCATACGGTGAACCCCCTTGGATCTGTGCCCTGCAACAGGCCCATCCCTGGGGTCCTTATATCTAATGACCCCGTACTCTGTGCCATGCTTCATAGGGCCAGTCCAAATCATACACTGCCCGTTCGAATGAACATAACTTTGGCTGGCTATTTCAGCCTGCATTTTGGAATAAAAAGCCTCAATTTCCATTTTTTTCCAAATCTAAATCTTCAAAATTAAAAGCAGACGACTTTTTGCCCTCAAAGGTTAAAAAGTGTAACGACAAAATGTGCGTTTTTTAACTTTTTAAAAAAGTTTTAAAAATTAAATTTAATTTAATTTTAATTTTAAAATGACACATCACATCACTGTGACAACAAGCTTACCTTGTAGCAATGGTAACAGAGCAGCTTTGGACCAAATTTCAGCTCTCTATGTCCAAAACTGTCTCAGTTGTTGACATTTTGCTTTTTCCGGTTTTCATCTTCTAAGGTCCAACACCGGTAAAAAATCTCCCATAGACGCTAATGCAAATTGTCCAAGTTTCTGTCTCTCTACACACTCTCTGGGCATTCCACTGGTCTTGGCATGCAATCAGTCTTTGAAAACAACTCTTGTCCTCCACAAATATTGTCAGAAAGACACATGTTGACCATTTACTTTTCTAGCAATTTCAATTTGCAATCACCCACTGTCAAAGATTAGTCTCCACGTCGCCTGGACGCTTGTATCTGGGGTGAAAAGGTGACAAGCCACCAAACAAATAGTTCTGGATAGAAATCATTCTTGCTCCTGTAAAACACAAGCAGACATGTCAAACTAAAAAACTGTGTACAATAAAGCAACTCAGCAACTTTATTTAACAAAACATAGGCCACCAAACATGAACTTTTAATTTTTAAATGCACTATTTTCGTGGGGTACGGCGGAGTGATACAAACTTTACCGGTGTTACACCTAATGTTTGTTTTTTCCGTGTTAACAAAAGCATAATTTCAAGCGTCTGTATGATCGCTTTTGTGTACGGTACTACTAAACACCCCAAGACACCACACGGCACCACAGGAGTGGTTCTTCTTCTTCTTCTGAATAAAGGACCGATATCAATCTTAACTTAATTGGTCCTGTGGGACTGGGTATGGTGGTAACACAGCAGCTAGTAGTCCCAAAACTTGGTGAAAATCATGGATAAAACTATGTACAATAGTCTCCTCTTGGCAGGCATGGACCAGCTGTCTGGCAAGACTGGTTCGGAACTCCTCCAAGGTACTGGCTTCTATAATGTCTCTTGGGAGGTCATTCCAATCCCTGATGGCATGTTGGAAGAATGAGTTTTAATAGACATCTCTCTTGGAAAAGCCCTTTTTGGCCTCTGGTTCTGCACTCCATGTAATACTCTTTTAGAGGTGTTTGGAGTGTCTGGCAGATTCAGATTCTGCTGTCGCTTGGTTTTAGGTAACAGAGGCCCTCAATGTCTACCAATTCATGATTGATCTTGTCTAGGAGACTCAGGCTTGCAGTGTAGCGCATGTCTTGGAGACTCTCCCACCATAGTTTTGACACAACCAGGTGCGGGCAGTGTAATCACTGCACACATATCTGGCGGCTCGGCGTTGGACTTGTTCTAGAGACTTCATGTCCTTCTGGAGATGTGGATCCCAGACGGTGGATGAATACTCTAGAACCGGCCTTACCATTGTGGAGTAGGTTGCTGCTTTGCCGGGCTTTCTTTGTAAACTGTTTGAAGTTGCAGGAATCCTACGGTTCTATTGGGCTGAGTATTGGCTTTGTCAGCAACAGCAGCAGTGTGGCTTGACCAGGATAATTCGCTAGTGACATTCACTCCAAGGTACTTGCTTCAGTCAACCACCTCTAGTTGTTGTCCATGTAGGCTGTATGAAGAGTGACAGACCTTCTTTTTCCTCACAGTGTCTTACGTATGACAGTGCACTTAGATGGATTGATGCTCATCTGCCACATGCGTTCCCATTCCTCAAGAGCTGTAAAGGTCTTCTTAAAGTAGAGAATTATCAATCTTCCCATTGACTCTATGGAATGCTGATCTTTTATTTATACTTTACAGTGAAACCCAATGTATATCAAAACTTGATAAAATTGGTATTTTCATTGATATGAAATTTCACTGATATCAAATCTCACTGATATCAAAAGTCACTAGTGACTGATATCAGCCTATATCGTCACTGTAATGACGTCAGATTTTTTGGATTACTTCTGACGTTTCCATTTACTTGACGTCATTAAATGTGTTTCACTTCAGAAATTCAAATGCCTATAGCTCCGTTATTCATGAACGAAAACATAAAGTGTGTGTATTCATTTTCTTAGTTAGAACATAAGGAACAATGTGGTACCAAAATTATTCGTGTTTTCAAAAATTTTTTGTTTTTGCATTTTCACCGCCTACCTTGTGCATTGGAAAATGCCTGTGCATTGTATAAAATAAAAAGAAAATTTGCTTTTTTCGGTGAATACCAAATATATTTCATCTCGTGAGTTGAAAACATAATAATTTTCACTCGTGCTGCGCACTCGTGAAAATTCTGATGTTTTCAACTCACTCGATGAAATATATTTGGTATTCACCTCAAAAAAGCAAATATCCTCTATCTATTGTTTGGGCGACAATAACAAAATTTTCGGGATTTCAGACCAGGTCGTTTTCAAACTGGCGTATAGGTACACCCGCAGAAGAAAGCTAAAATCTTATAATTTTAGTTATAAGTACCTTTGCACGTAGAGGGTGAGTTGTAATATCTGCGCAGCGAAAACAAAGATGCTGATCAGCTGTGCAGTTACTGTACAGCTGATCTACGCCTTTGTTTTTATATAGGCAAAATCCCGTGTTTTCTCATGACGCGGCTTATTTTTAAACATGTACATTTTTATTGCAATCGCCCTAGATGAAAGTATCTTTCTTGATGATCTTCATTTCCCAATGAAAAACATTAAGTCACGTGATCTAGAGGCCACGCCTATCGGCGGGGCGACGTCAAAACCCATCCAGTGACGTTGTTTGTTTACTCTTGTGGTCGTGACGTTGGTCGCGTATCGCCATGACGTTAGGCGCGAAAATTTGACGTTTTGGCTGTTCCAAAATTACGTTAAGTCGGATTTAATGTCAAATCACATGAAAATGAACGGTGATATGCGCAATTAAAAATCTGATACTTGATTGATAATATAAAATGTAAATATAAGTATTGAAATTCAGATTTTAGCTTTCACTGGATGATGAAAAGCATTAGCTGTTTTAATGTCTCCGAGAAGCGCTTCGGGCATTAAAACAGCCTAATGTTTTTCATCATCCAGTGAAAGCTAAAATCTGAATTTCAATCCTTAAATACGTGGGTCATTCAAAAAGAAACGCAGTGTTGATTATAATTTTGTGTTTGAACACCTTCCTGATATGACTTCAAGAAGACAAACCATTTTTTTTACATCATTCAATTTAGTTTCGTGAAACATAAATTCAATTCGCATTCTGCGAGACAGTTCAGATAGATTGTCACATGTTCGATTTTCTGTTGCCTAGCAACAGTAAAACACTAGTAAAAGGCACTTGACCACGACTCTTAAAACGTTGTCATGGTAACAGAAAAGCCACATAAATAAACGTATTCATCTTCTTTTCTCACACTGAACTCACCATTGTTTCGTTAAAGTATTCAAGATAATGTAATATTTTTGATATTTTAATGACACCCAATGAAAGTTGAAAAAAATGACCGAAGGTTAGAAAATGGGGATATAGATATAATTATTGCTATCATGCTACCATTTGACCTATTTTTTTTCCTGTAATTATTCATTTCCATGCCTATTTCTTTCTACAAGTAACACTTTGTGCAGTACCCGAAAGTTACTTTCGGACACAGGCCCCATATGCTAAGCTCGCGCTGTGGTCAGGTTAATTAGAGAAGAGTCTCTCTCTCTCTCTCTCTCTCTCTCTCTCTCTCTCTCTCTCTCTCTCTCTTATTTCTTGTTGCATATCAACGCAGATGTAATATTCTATTTTCTTTCATTTTACATGTATTTCAAGATGATGAAAATTATCCCTAAAGAAGATTTTATTCCCTTTTCATTCGCACTCCCACTAGTTGCCCGTTGTCAATTTAGCTGCTGTCTTCCATGATCCGTGAAAATACATGGGAAGACTGTGGTCTGCAGGGTGAAGCAAAATGGAAATAAACAATACTGGCACCGTACTCTCCCAACTTCACACACTTGCATCACACACACTACATCACTGTGGATTTAAAAATGAAATAAAGGTTCATAACGAGCGATACCGGAATATTTTTATGAATATTTATATAAACTGTTTTCAGAAACTGTATCCCTGTTCCTCTACTATCAGTGGGCACGCTGTGGATTTCGCATCGACATTCTGCAAGCTGTACACGCAAAACAGACATCGTTTCTCATCTCATGGTCAGCGCTGGTTAGACGCGGTGCGGAAGTGTCTCCAAGTGGGCTTGGTACCTTTCATTCGTCTGTTTGCTCAAAGCGACTGCAAGAAAATAAAAAAAAAAAAAATACGGCATTTGCAGCTCAGTCAATGTGCTATAATGATCCATATCCAGGCGAACCTTCAATATGCGATCTTGATCCGAGAGACTGGGCAAATGTCTTCTGGACAATAGAAGGCGTCTTCCCGGAAACTCAAATTGTCAGCCTAAGTGAACTCATGAAGTCGAAAAGGCAATGTGGAAAGTTTAGCGTAGAAGACGCCCATGATATGCGCATGGCTATGCTGACGTTCAAGAACACTCTGAAAAGAAAGATCAATCGAAACAGCTCACAGCGTGACTAAGCAGTTTGCTGTGCAATTTGTATAATTCTAGGGACAAGGTCAATTCATGACGTCAACGCGATCAACGCAACTCTAGGAGTCCCAGATGCAGACGATGACTTCGCTTACGCTATTGGCAACGGAAAGCTCCACCTCAACATAAGTAGTGACTTGGCATTGTCCACTTCAGCGCATGTCGGGATTTTGTTTGTGAAGAGTCTTACCATGACGTCACACCGAAACTATCGTCTGCTGCAGCAGAAATGCTGGGATTTATGATTGCGATTGCCTGCGGCATTCTCTTGAATTTACTGATATGCTAAGAACTTTTAGATACCCTGGTGTACGCACTGTTACAAACAGGAAAAAACGGCATAAATAATACTATACAGAGAGAGAGAGAGAGAGAGAGAGAGAGAGAGAGAGAGAATTTTATCAGTAAGGTAGGCCTACGCCCTCTTACTTTGACCTCGCGCGGCGTAAGCTGTATCATGATAACTGGCGCCCGGTGACTTTATGGGTTTTTCGAGGCCAGAAATATAGGATGAAATAGGATGTATATAGGAGAGGCCCTACCAGGGGTTTTGAGGATTCAGGGAGAAGGGCTATTTATTTTCAGGGATTTGGGGAGAAAGGTCATTTATTTTCAGGGATTTGGGGAGAAAGCATAACTGTTTGGGGGTTTTAGGGAGCAGGGGGCTGAGGAAAAACATTTTAGGGAGCTGGGGAGAAAGGTATTTTTTCTTTCAGGGAGCAGGGAGCAAAGACCCTACCCACCCCCACCTGGGGGGCCTCATAGGATGAAGAACATGGGCGGATCCAGAGGGGGGACGGGGGTCCGGACCCCCCCCCCCCCTGGAATTGCCAAATTATTAATTTTTGCCATGTTGAAATTTTCCGTCAGACCCCTCCTGGGAATTTGGACCCCCCCCCCCCACCCCCCCCCCCCCCCGAGAAAATTTTCTGGATCCGCGCATGAAGAAAACAAGTTAAATTAATGTTTATCAACCACCAGTCTTCTCTCATGGCTAAGAAACTTCGTATTTTATGAGAGGCCTTACCTGAGCTCGCCCAGGTAATTATCAAAGCATACTATCTCCCGTAATTTTACGAGACTTCACGAGAATTCCCGATGATGACTCTAATCCATTATCTCTAGGTTCCATTCACAGTTTCGTACTTTTGAGGTGGCCAAAATTTTCAATATTAAGGGGTAGGGCATGAAATTGGGCTGTAAATTATCCTCTTTCAATAATTTGCCGACATCTTTCCCCAAATCGGATCAATTATGCCTCAAACATGTGAAAAATACTTATTTTCTATTTTTAGACTTGTAAAAACCGGGATTATATAAGGATCCCGGATCGTTCGCCAGTCATAGCCGGTGACGCTCTTCACTGTCGTTTTTGCAGGGGTTATCTTTGTTCACGAATAGCGAAAAAAGTAGATGGATGGCACATATTTGTGCACTGCTCATTATGATCCTGGGTCGATTCTCTCAGTATTTGCATGAGATCTATGGGGCTTCCTTTTGCACAGAATATGCATGGGGGCCCAGACTTCAGGCATATTTTACGAAAATTCACTGGTCTGAAAGAGGGGGTAGGGGAAAATATCCCCAATACAGGTAGGGTGATAGTCAGTTCTAGGCAATTTAAATGATGTTATTTTGTTGTTAGACATTTGATTTAATGATTTTATGGGAGAAATCGGATTGTTCACCAGATTTGACAGAGCTATTATCAATTTTGGCGGATCTAGCAAAATTAACTGAAAAATGCTCATAAAACTGTGGATTGCTACCCTAGTGTTTTTATAAGCCAGGGGATGTAATCATCACTTTTTATGGCTTTCACTGCGATTTAGTATTTCGAGGATGTTCATTGATTAATTGTAACAAAGAATGTAGGTTCCCGCATTTTGATTTCGACTAGGTAGAGCATGTGCAATGAAACTATAAATTTATTAAATACGTATTTAACAAAACCAAGGTCGCTGCTACTTGATGCTGATATGCATCATTATTTATGGCAATCCGTTTTACTATTTCTGATATACTAAATGAGTTATATACTATACAAGATATCTGATGTATCATATAAGATATTTCATATATTATTTCTGATATCTTATTTTAAAATTTTGTAATTTAAATATCTAATATAGTATTTAAGATATCTTATATAGGATATGATATCTTATTTAATATATAAGATATCTGATATAGTACCTAAGATATCTTATATAAGATATCTTAAATACAATTATATCAGATATCTCATATAGCATATTTGATATCTAATATAGCATATCAGATATCATATATAGGATATAAGATATCTGATTTAATAAAAAATTATTCTGGTAATTACGATATCTTAATTGGTATATAAGATATCTAAATTAACAAATAAGATATCTAATATAATATAAAGGATATCTTGTTTAATAAATAAGATATCTTATTTACGTTAATATATCAGATATCTTATTCAACACATTAGATATCTTATATACATTTAAAAAACTGGCAAATAATATTTTCTCCCCTTAAAATGGCTGATCAATGCCTACGTCTGGCCTACCATGTTTTCAAGACATAGTCTAATTGGTTAGAAAATCAGCAAGTTAGGGGAGTAGTCAAGTATTTTCCGATAATTTATAGAAGATATCTCATGTACTATATTAGATATCTTATATAGTTAGGTATATTAGATATCTGATTTATAAATTTAGATATCTTATATGCTATATAAGATATATGAAGTGTTAAATCAGATATCTTATGTACTATTTAAGATATCTTATTTAATACAACATATAAGATATCTTATACAATATATTAGATATCTAATATAGTAATTCAGATATCTTATTTAGTATATAAGATATCTGATATAGTAAATTACATATCTTATATAAATATGCATATAACATATCTAAATTGCTATATAAGATATCTGAATTATGAATTATTATATGAGATATCTTATACAGCATATAAGATAGCTTAATTATTATATTAGATTTCTAATATCATAAATCAGATATCTTATATGATGTAGTAATTTAGATATCTTATATAATAATTCAGATATCTTATATATCAATTTAGATATCTTATATAGTATATCAGATATCTAAATTAATATATTAGATATCTGATATATATCAGATATCTTATTTAATATATGAGACATCTTATTTAATATATAAGATGTCTTATTTACAAATAAGATATCTTCATACCCCAATAAATAGTAAAACGGCTTGCCATAATTATTTGTGCACAAAGTTTGCACAATGCCGATTCTTGAATAACAATATAACAATACGTATATAATCTCCCTCCCTCTCTCTCTCTCTCTCTCTCTCTCTCTCTCTCTCTCTCTCTCTCTGTGTGTGTGTGTGTGTGTGTGTGTGTGTGTGTGTGTGTGTGTGTGTTTTATTTATGCACCATGAAAACAGTGTGAAAGTTTTATTTTACAATGCACAAGGAAAATAAATTCTGGTATGCTGGGTCACAATCTTCTCCATTGACAATAGTAATGATATGTCTTGTTCCTGGGTTTATTTGCATCTTTGGTACTGTAACGTGTGCCTAGCTACTTAGCCTGATGATATATAATATAGATTGCAAAAGGATATCTCCTATGTTTCTGAGCACAAGAGATAATATATATGAATTTTCCTTGGGCTACTTTGCCTTATGATTAGACCAATAATTATGAAAATGATTGGTTGCAAATATTAATCAATGTTAATCAGGTGATAAAACAAACATATATCAATGAAGTGTTTATTCTTCCTATGTCCAGTATTACCCTGAACCGTTCAGTTTGAGACACTGTGCACTGAGCTTCAGTCTACTGTACCAAACCTATCTATACACAGGAAGAACCTAGTCTCAGACGTATCTCTCCCCTGGTCTGAAACCTACAAAGGAAGACTACGTTTGCAACCCAGGCAACTAAACAGCATTCACTTGTTCTCTATGACGGCACTTCATCAATAGAGACGAACCTATAGACGGCACTTCATCTAATAGGTTTAAGTTTCAGCTGTTTCTAGGCCTAAAGTTCCTATTAATATTCTGCCTTTTATTCTCCTTTAGTTTTCGATCTGCTCTCTCTGACTTTCAGTCGCAATAATGACACTTAACACAGTGCAATGTCTTTATATACCAGTGGTGACGTCACGCAATCTGGGCGAGTCCATTTTGATGGATCAGTCCATTTTACTTAAACTGCCTAGGACATGGGTAAAACAGGTGCAGTAATCTCATGCAATGTATTTTAACAGAGAAACCTAAATGTTTCACTTTGATAGGAAGAAATAGCTGATTTAACTAATCACGGTCCAAATTCTGATTATGATATGGTTTCTTAGTTTAATGATACCGGAAAATAGGCCATTACACACTAGCAGCCGATCGGACCACCGATCATTACATTACCCACGCCTCCGGGTTTATGCGACCCGCATGATTTAACTCAAACAATAAACAACTGTTCATATATTTATGTACTTTTAACACTTTTTCTTTGATCAAAACATTTTGAAAAACTTTCAAAAGCTTTCATAGACTAAATATGTCCATATTCATCGGTTACCTTACCGAATAATTATAACATATAATGTAATCCACTAATACCACAAAAAGTTTCAGATATTTCAATAATTCTCACTGATCAAAGAATCATAATTATGCATTCACTTATGCACATAACACATATCTATTTTATGGTCTACTTTGACTCATATTTGAACTCGATGGATATTTTTCCACCTTCCTTGTCCAAAACACGCCTACACTTGATGTCTTGTGGCCTTATGACCGCATCAACAGGAAACCAGTTGGAGAAGTCACATGGTGGTTCAATCTTCTCATCTTGTGTGCTCGAGTCCATCGTATCGAACATTTTATGTTTCAGCTGTCTATTATCATGGACTATTATCTCCTGTGATACCGACTCAGAGTCCTTTCTAACTATCACACAGACATTTCCTGTTCTACGACGGCTCCTCTGGACACAGCTCTTCTCTGGCACAGCACTTGTCTTACTTTCTGAGGGTTCTGTCGATTTCACTGACTCCTTTGCTTTTGCCGCTTATTCTCTGATCTTAAGCTGTCCATAAGTCTCAGTAGCACTAGCACTAGCACCTCTAGCACCGAAACAACCAGCAATGCGAACCTTCTTTGGTGCTATGACCGGCATAGGCTCTGTACTTTTCCTGAACAGTCGCCCCTTCTCGTTCTCCTCTTTCCGCTGATCGCCCTCCAAACTTATCTCTGGGTCCTTGTCCCATTCTTCCTTATCATCCTGCTGCACAGTCACAGTCCTGGATGATTTCTGCTTGTCCGGCGAAGCATCTGCTGAAGCTTGCTGAGAATGCTTCACCTTGAGGTGTTTCACCAGGTACGATTTGTTCTTGAAGGTGGCGTCACACAAATCACACTCTTCCCTATTCATGGCACACTCCACGACATGCTGTGTGAAAGTATCTTTGCTGACCAGTTCATTACAGAACGTGCACAGCATGTGCTTCCGCTCTGTAGTCTTCACATTTGGCCCTGACCTGCAAAAAGAAAGAATATAATCTTTAGTCCAAGCAGGTTTTCGTCTTATTCTTTTTGAATTATCTACCATGTTATTATCATCAAACCCTGGTAGGACCTCATCGTCTAGTACTAATTCATCCTCTATGTCGATTTCTTCACCCCCATCATCATCCTCACCTGTCAATACCTGTTTTCTAGCTTTCCGCATTCTATCACAATGAATGACTGACCAGGATCCGGAGCGACCACAGTTGACTTTATATAAAACTCCAGAAAGTTTTGTACCAACCTGAAATGGTCCCCTCCAGTATCCCGTGAACTTTGGAGAACATCCTATCCTTCTAATAGGGAAAAAGACATACACACCATCTCCAGATTCAAAGACTTCATAAGACATCTTTCTATCCCGGATCATCATCTGACGATTCATCGATTCGCCTGTGTATTGCCGTACAAACCTATGAGCTGTTTCTAGTCTTTCTTTCAGCTCCTAAACCCACTTACTTGTTGGTATCGGCTTGATCGCTGGAGGCATCTCAAACACTATATCAAGAGGTGTTGCTGTTTCTCTTCCGAGCATTAACATGTTTGGGGACATACCTGTTGTCTCGTGCTCAGTCGCCCTGTATGCCATCATGACATACGGTATTTGCTCATCCCAGTTCCTGTGATTTTCATCAACAAACATACTGATCATCTTAACCAGTGTTCTGTTGAAACGTTCCACCATACCATCAGACTGAGGATGGTATGGCGTTGTTCTTGTCTTTTCTATCTGCAACAGTTTGCATAGCTCTGAGAAAAGATTACTCTCAAACTGGGCTCCTTGGTCCGAATGAATCTTCTCTGGTACACCAAACCTTGAAACTATTTCATTGACCAAGATTCTGGCAACTGTAACCGCCTCCATGTTAGGCATGGGGAAACACTCTTTCCACTTTGTAAAGTAATCCCCGATTACAAGAATATACTTGTTCCCATTTTCTGTCATGGGGAATTCTTCTAGTATGTCCACAGCAATCCTCTCCATTGGATAACCTGATCTGGTAATTTGCATTGGCGCCCTTTTCTTTGGTATTGGGCCTTTATGTTTCATACATTTTTCACAGCCTGCAATGTATGCTCTCACGTCGTTTTCAAGGCCAGGCCAATAATATCTCTGCCTTATTTTGCTAAGGGTTTTCTTCATGCCGAGATGACCAGCTGACTTGACGTCATGACTAAACTTGAGTACAACGCGACGAAAGGAAAGGGGCACAATGACTTGCCATTTGATTTCATCTCTTCCAGGTGTGTCGTATTTCCGTACTAGTAAGTCATCTTTGATTGATAAACATGACCACATGTTCCATAAAGTCTTGAGGAAGTATCCACCACTACTGATTTTATTATATCCCGGTTTTTCACCAGCATTGACCCATGCTTTTACCTCAGTTATATCGGGATAATCTTCCTGGATTCTTTTAATATCAGCAACTCCAGGGTCTTGCGTCTCTTCTGTCACAGGACAAGCTATTCCATGTGTAAGCTGTTCCTCGTAATGATTTCCGTGCTTCTTACATGGTATTCGACTAAGCCCATCAGCGTTCCTGTGAAGCCGGCCAGGACGATGCTCAATCTTCATATCATATGAAGACAGCACCTCTATCCACCGCGCAATTTGGCCCTCTGGATTCTTAAAATTCATAAGCCATCTTAATGACCCATGATCTGCTCTGGCGGTGAAGGGTTTCCCGTATAAGTAGTGTCTAAAGTATTTCACAAAATGTACAAGCGCCAATAGCTCTTTCCTTGTGACACAATACCTCCTTTCTGATTTCGTCAATGTTCGACTTGCGTAGGCTATGACATGTTCCTGTCCGTCGATCTTTTGGGATAATACTGCTCCTATTGCAAGGTCACTTGCATCAGTATCGAGGATGAATCTCTGAGAGAAATCAGGATGGGCCAAAACAGGTGCTTTGGCCATTTTCTGTTTCAAGCTTTCGAAAGCATTACTGCATTCATCCGTCCAAACATATGCCACTCCTTTCTCCGTTAGGCGATGTAATGGCTTAGCGATACCAGCAAAATCTGGTATAAATCTCCTATAGTAACTGCAGAATCCCAGGAAAGATCGCAGTGAATGGACAGTTTCGGGTTTTGGCCATGTTCGCACAAATTCTGTCTTCTTTGGGTCTGTTTTGATTCCCTCATGCGAGATTATGTGTCCGAGAAATTCAACTTCCTGCTTGAACAGATGACACTTTCTAGCCTTTAATTTTAGTCCAGCCTCAGATAACTTTTTGAGGACTTGATCAAGGTTTTTGATCATTTCTTCAAATGCCCTTCCTGTTACAATTATGTCATCAAGATATATGAGACATATTTTCCAGTTAAGTCCTGCTAGAATGGTCTCCATCAGGCGTTCAAAGGTCGCCGGTGCATTGCACAACCCGAACGGCATCACTTTGAACTCAAACAAGCCTTGCCTTGATGCGAATGCTGTCTTCTGTCTATCTTGTTCCTCGACTTCGACCTGCCAATATCCCGCATTCAGGTCTAAGCAGGAAAACCACTGAGCTCCAGATAGTTGGTCAAGTGATGCATCTATTCGTGGAAGTGGATATGCATCCTTTAATGTGACATCATTCAGCCTTCTATAATCTACGCAGAACCTCTTGGATCCATCTTTCTTTTGAACCATTACTATTCCACTTGCCCAGGGGCTGGACGAGGGTTGAATCACATCTTTCTTTAGCATATCTTGTATCTGCTCTTCAGCTTCTTCATTCATATGCACTGGCAATCTTCTCAATGGTTGTTTAATAGGCTGTGCTGATCCTGTTGGGATTTTATGTCGTATAATGCCCGTCCTGCCTAGATCATCATCTGATTCTGAAAACGTCGACTTGTGCTTTATCAGGAGTTTAGCAACTTCTTCACGCTGCTGTGGTGAAAGCTCTGCCGTTGATCTCTCATACAAATCTATAAGATGGCTTGGAATTTTCAAACTCTTTGAATTAAGTCGATGTTTTGTCTGCTTTTCATAAACACTTGAAACAAAACTAAGATTGGCTATGTGTGTTCCAGGATACAAACTCTCTGTTTCGTCACTTAAGTTGATCACTCTTAAGGGCACCTTGCTATCAGTATGTACCAAGGACTTAGCCACAAGCCCTATTCCCATTTCATAAGCCTTTGATGTCGGTTCGATGATGCCAAGATCTTTCTTTCTGATAATCGGAACATCAACTTTTTCCTTTATGATCATTTCTGTCCTCGCAGGTATTTCCACTTTTTCTGACACCGTCACTCGATGACATCCTAATTTACCTGCAAGATTAAGTTGGCACTCTTGTCCTTTTATTCTTAAGACATGACGAGTCACATCTATTTGACAGTCATTTGCTTGCAAGAAGTCAAGTCCAATGATGGCGTCCATATCAATATCGGCCACTATTACCTTGACTATACTTGTTACACCTCCGATATCGATCATAACATCGGTACTCCCTTTTACCTCTACCTGACTTCCTGATGCTGTATATATTGTTGGCTCAAACCTCTTCAGACTATTAACATTTGACTGGTTGATAATGTCCCATGCCTTTAAAGAAAGAATAGACAGCGTTGCTCCTGTATCTACCAGACCATCCGTCAAAACGCCATTGATTTTACACTCAGCATACAACCCTGCACTGGTTGATGCTACATATTTGGCTTGATGAGGATTGTTCCCCTCAGACTTGGGTGGTGTTGGCAACTTACTTTCATCTTTTCCTTTGGGACATCTGGCTATTAAATGTTTGTCTGAACCACAACGGTAACACTAACGTCTCAGGGGACGTGTGTCTTTTGGGGGCTCTGTGTTTTCCGTCCTAGGCTTATATGAGTCATGTGACTTTTGGTTCTTGAAGCTTTCAAATGATTTTAGTAAATTTGAAACAGTTTTCTGCAGCGCCTTCAGACTATCCGATAAGTCCATCTTCTGGTCTGAAGTTTTCTCAGACGTGCACCGCATATATCCCTGACCCTCCAAATGTTTGCGTTCTGCCCTGTTAAACGCTTCAAGTTCTACCGCATGGCGAACTGCATCATTCAGGTCCAAAGGTCTTGACTGTTTGATCCGCAGACGCATATCTGAGTTTACAAGAGCATCAATGAATTGCTCTTTTGCCAAGGTTTCCTTTAATTCTGATGGAGCTGTCGGATATGCCAGATTGGTAAGTCGCCTGATGTCCTGGCCCAATTCAGATAAGGTTTCTGAGGCTTTCTGTCGCCTTTCCCGTAATTGTACTCTGTACAATTCAGTTTGATTTGGGGGAGCAAACCGTTCTTCTAGTGCTGCAACAAGCAGTAAATAATCACTCGACTTACCCCCTATATTTCCGAAGACACCCTGTGCTTGTCCTCTGAGTGACACTGCTAAATACATACCCTTCTCCTTATCAGACCACCCATTCAACTCGGCACAAACATCAAAATGTGCCTTATAATCAAGCCAGCTTCCAGAACCATCAAATGTGGCTGGTTTGATTTTAACCCCGGGTGTCTGCTTAGTCTCAGAAGTACTAACCTTTTTATCTTGTGACAACTTTGAAGTTTGCTCAACTTTAGCAGTTTTAGCCGCCTTCGGAGTTGATGTAAAGGGCCTAGCTCTTACCTGAGCCTGTCCCGAAGCCATTTCATCAGTGCGCCCCTGCTGGTCCGGATTGCCCTCTTCTACAATTGGCGAGCTTATGTTACCTTCTGGTCGGCCTTTTGGAATTGTATCAAACAACCGCCCATGTCCTGAATCGGCTGGACTTACCCTAGGCGTTTGAACATCTGAACGTCCCAATTTGGATAGCTCTGTTTCCAAATAGTTGAAATGACGTTCCAACTGAGATAGTTCCGCCTGTAACCTACCTACTTCATTCTCATGCTGCATTGTTTCAAGCCGTGGCATGTACATACCTGACATACCCATAGGTGTCCTCATAGGCGTATGAGCCCGAGGGTTCATATCAGGATCATGTGTATCGTCTTGTTTATGGTCCATAATGTGAGTCTGAGGTAATATTTGTGTTACCTGTATCCCACCGCTGCCACCAAATTTGTAACGTGTGCCTAGCTACTTAGCCTGATGATATATAATATAGATTGCAAAAGGATATCTCCTATGTTTCTGAGCACAAGAGATAATATATATGAATTTTCCTTGGGCTACTTTGCCTTATGATTAGACCAATAATTATGAAAATGATTGGTTGCAAATATTAATCAATGTTAATCAAGTGATAAAACAAACATATATCAATGAAGTGTTTATTCTTCCTATGTCCAGTATTACCCTGAACCGTTCAGTTTGAGACACTGTGCACTGAGCTTCAGTCTACTGTACCAAACCTATCAATACACAGGAAGAACCTAGTCTCAGACGTATCTCTCCCCTGGTCTGAAACCTACAAAGGAAGACTACGTTTGCAACCCAGGCAACTAAACAGCATTCACTTGTTCTCTATGACGGCACTTCATCAATAGAGACGAACCTATAGACGGCACTTCATCTAATAGGTTTAAGTTTCAGCTGTTTCTAGGCCTAAAGTTCCTATTAATATTCTGCCTTTTATTCTCCTTTAGTTTTCGATCTGCTCTCTCTGACTTTCAGTCGCAATAATGACACTTAAAACAGTGCAATGTCTTTATATACCAGTGGTGACGTCACGCAATCTGGGCGAGTCCATTTTGATGGATCAGTCCATTTTACTTAAACAGCCTAGGACATGGGTAAAACAGGTGCAGTAATCTCATGCAATGTATTTTAACAGAGAAACCTAAATGTTTCACTTTGATAGGAAGAAATAGCTGATTTAATGCTAAACAAACTAATCACGGTCCAAATTCTGATTATGATATGGTTTCTTAGTTTAATAATACCGGAAAATAGGCCATTACACACTAGCAGCCGATCGGACCACCGATCATTACAGTACAACCATGGCAGGTGAGAAGTATATGTCAACCAACAAACTTTAACCCTCATCTGTCTTCTTGGCCTAAAAATAAACAGGGAATAACAATTTTTATGCAATTTGCTATGTAGCTCTGTCTCATATATAGCCCTGAATTTAAAATTACCAATGCACACTCTTCGTTAGAATAAAGTATCATTAGGAAAACACTTTCGAGTAATACCCACATTTTTCTTGCAGCTATAAAAATTTTCTTTTTCGTCTGTTTCAATTTTCTTTTTGTTTTGCTTCTGATCATATATTGAACAGCCACCATGACATTACAGAGACATATTCCAATGAATATTTGCATTAACAGATTCTTGTAAGTACAACTAAATTAATTGAACTTTGCAAAAACAATGCAAACCCTCAAGTATCTTTATGTTTCTCATAATAATGAAATCTGAATTGATATTTGTATGCTTAAACTCAGATCTAATAATCCTGGATATGTAACTACTGTGAATGTATGGCATTTATTAGAAATATGTTGTCTTGGCTAGGTTGTCAAATCTGTAATTGATAAGTTGACAAGCTGATAATTCAATTATATGAGCAAGTATCCAAGATTTTTTTTATTAAGCAATAGCTTTAATATATTAAAATCAAGCAAAGACAACATAAACTGACATTTGCTTTAGTGCCATATCCAGGTTATTTTAGATCTGAGGTATAATACACATGTATATTAAAAGAAAATTGCATGTTAAACATACAAACAATTCAGATACCATCACTGACTTACCTGCATAGGTTTTGTTTGTTAATGTATTGGGCAGTGGTGGCTTCATCTTAGCTTCCTGTTCAAATGGGGTGGTGGTGGCTGTTCATTTGATGTTCGGCATGAACTCTTGTTTCACTAAAATCAGAATAAAAATCATATAGCATCCGACCACAGAATTAAACAGTCATGATATCACAGTCAACAACTGGAAGTTTGTAATTTAAAAACAAACAAAAATGATAATGACACTTGCAAAAATGGTACTGATAGCAGAAATTCTGGCTATGGGGGGTACAGGGGTGTATAGAACATCAGGTGTTAGGTGGGGTTGGGGTTGAGCAAACATGCTGACGGGAAAATTGCCCATAATCAACATTCTGATCAAAATGTCTATTTATTTCACTGAAAATTTTCATTTTTTTTACAGCAGAAAAAAATATTGCATGACCAAGTTATCATAATATTAAAATATGATGAAATATGTAATGAGTCATTGTAAGTTGTAGCCCCACCCTACCAGCCTGCTGCCCCCCCCCCCACACACACATATATGGATACTACTGGGTAGAGTGGGGCCCCTGTTGGGATATCCAGATTAAAGTGCAATAACTTTTTGTCCCTGCAGCGGCAGTGCAGGGAAGATGCCAGGTTTTTACAGTATTATCCTTACCCCAATGAGGCAGGGCA
Organism: Rugalucina vietnamica; assembly: GCA_964017185.1. Classification (NCBI taxonomy): domain Eukaryota; kingdom Metazoa; phylum Mollusca; class Bivalvia; order Lucinida; family Lucinidae; genus Rugalucina; species Rugalucina vietnamica. The sequence continues at coordinate 68,249,590 of OZ024872.1, forward strand.
AAGATCATGGGTTTGACCTCAAGTGTCTCCTGAGACAATGGGGTTGACTTATTGCAGGGCACCGAAAACTGGAATGTCATAATCCCCGCCCTTCCCCACAGTTTAGGGTGGAGGGGCATGTTCCTATTTGTGTAGAAAATTACGCTTGGCATTTCGCAGAGTAACTTGAGATGATGATCAGAAATTGATCGCCTCAGTATATGAAGATATATATATATATAGTGGAGCGGACTGACGCAGGGGTAGAGTGGTTGATTCCCGTCTTGGCGGTCCCAGGATCAATCCTCAGCTGGGGAACTTTTAGTTGTGGCCTTGAGCAAGTCACATTTTCCACAGCTCCTAAGGTTATGCACCAGTCATTTGTAAACACTGCACCCCCCCCCCGCACACACACACCTAGGGAAAGGGTGGGGGAAATTAACAGGGCTGAAGTGCGGGGCAATTACTTTTCAAGTGTCCCGGCAGTGCATGCGAAATAACGGGGTTTGACATTAAGATCTTTACCCCAGAGAGATTTTCTACTGCGAAGGGCGGGGCAAAGAGCAGTTTTGACCTCCCAGTTTGCCCCCTGGGTGGGGCTCAGAGCAGAGACCTGAAACTGAAAAGTCATAATCCCTGCCCTTCCCCGTAGGTGGGGGAGCAGTGGTTACAAATGACTGGTTCATAATGGTCAGAAATTGATTGACTCAGTAAACGGTAAAGAAAAAACAACAAAAATGTCTGACTTGGCAATGCGTCAATGTTGACCGATGTCATCAGGTCATTTCTTTCCAACAAAGATTTTGAGAAACATTTTGGAAAGTGCAGAACAGTAGAGTCTAGTCGAATTAAACTCTTCTGTGAATAACGCTGTAAAACAACACTGAATGGCTTTATCGTGTTTATTCCATTTCTTACCACTTTTGTGGATTCTTTCTTTCCCAGGTGTTGTCAAACTTGTTATCGATTTTGTTTTTTTACACATTCCGGAAGCTCAACTTTGATGACGATTTCCTCAATAAATTGGACTTCTCCCGCGTAGCTACTCAGCTATAAGACGGACTAGAGTTTACACTTCGAGTTTTTGATAAATGTTCCGTTATTCCTTCTGGGGGATTTTTATGTTCCATTATTTTCAAAGACATGTCTCTCAAGATAATAATTTTCAAGAACTCAGGTGCTTCTTTTCCCATTGCATTTAGATAGCGTTCCTTGATCTGTTAAAGTTAAAAATGTTAAAAATAGATGTAAATAGGATAGAAAAAAGTAAACAAATATCAAGACAGAACTGACACTTCAAGTTACTCGCAAAATAAAGCCCATAAATTAGGGAGTATTTCGCGCCATTTTCATGACGCCATTTTGAAGGGATTATTTTTTGACGCGCTTGGTGACGTTTTGTAAATACTTTCACAACATTTGACGTCGTTGCCGTCCGACTGGAAAGCAACGGAGCCGCGCAAGAATATTATCAAACATTTGTAACCAAGAGAAACGTTCGAAATTTTTGTGGTCTTTCTTGAATCGACAGACCATCACCTTTCTTTCCACAATTCAAAGTCATGTTGTGATAGCTTTGCAAAGCTAAAAAAATTCAAAGTGACTTTACAACATATCATCGCATCTATTTATCATAATAAAACATCGATTTAAGCCCCTAAATGCATCGAAATGCACCATTCAAAAAACTGGAAATGGCTGTCGAAACAAAGTTCATCTTTGATTGTAAATATCTCAGCGTGTGAAATTGCTCCTATTGGCTCACCCAGGTCATTAAAAAGTTCAGGGTATCTGTCTTCAAACGATACCAAGGGTTCTGGGCCAGGCTCTGGGGGATTTTTATGTTCCAGTATTTACGAAAGGACCCCTCTAAAAATGGAACTCTTTTCAAAATGGCAACGAGAGTCAGGCGAAAAACTCAACAAGCCTCCCGCTTGAGTACAGCTATTTCCCTCCCTACAAACAGAAAGGCAATGAATCAAAACACTTTAAAATGATGTGTTACCTTATTTGTTTTACTTTAATCCAAATGTACAACACGTTTGCTTTTTAAAACACCATTATTACATGGCATCAAATCCACACAGTTCCATGTTTTGTTTTTGGTTTCATTTCTTGGAATTGACTGACGTAATCAATAAACGTCACAGGTTTTGCGCCCCAGATATCGATTGTGTATTTACTCTCTTATAAGAAATCCAATTGTATTTGGCGAATGTCCACCCCAAAAATCACTCAAAAGAATCACTATACCCTTCTCAGTTTCATTTAGGTATGCGCTTCACGTGGACGGGCACCTGCTATTTAATTGACAGATTAATGGGCGCGCGGGCGAGGATATGTGGAAGGTGTTGTGTATATGTATGATAATTTAAAAAAAAAATGGATTGAAATACTAAAGGGGCTATTGAAGGGTGTTAATTTAGATTTACACATGGTAGAGGGATAGGCCAATGAATTTGGAGTTTCCGAGAACTTTCAAGGGAGTCTGAACCCCACCCCCATCCCCTTTCAAACATCTTGAGCAATCCCCGGAGTGTACTCCCATATTAAAGCAGTACGGGTATGTGCCGCAAAAAAAGCCCCCCTTTTTGAGATTTATTAGCTCTAAAAGCACCCACTTTTTCTGAATGCACCCATTTTTCCCCACTTCGATCAGCTCTAAAGGTACAACTTTACCGTTCTTTCTTTTCAACTCTGAAAGCACACATTTTTTTTTCTTCAGTTTTATCAGCTCCGTAAGCACCCCCCCCTTTTTTTTTTGTTTAACTTAGGGCGACACATATATACCAATTTTATATGTGGGTACCCCCACCCCCGGGCCTCTATGATTGACAAGAAGGAAATCGACCGGCATTTACACATTCGTCTCCTATGGTTAACAGTAGATAACAGAAAAAAAAAGTTGTTGAATGAAGGGTGCTGGGCAAAATGATATTTCTTGTGACTCCATTGCCGTAGAAATGAGCAGATATTTTACCTTCGATTTTCCCCCAAGCATGAGTCGGGGTGAATGAAAACTTAGAAGGTTGCCTTGGGATATTAAGCAGGGATTTTACCGAAATGTGTGTCCCTGCAGTGCAGAGTTGTAAGTCGTAGGGGTGACCAAGGCTAGTTGATGCATGGGGTAGGTTGATGCAGTTTCAATAAATCGTCAACGAGGTTATCTAAGACATCAGAACTACAAAATAAAGTTGTCCTTTGCTTAATACCATCTTTTCCTGAAGTTTGGTGGGGTTTTAAGAACAAATATGAAAATTGTATCAACTTGCCCCGATCTGATGAAATGTCTAGTCAACGCATCATCAGGAAAACATGTCCGTGTAATATAATTATATTCCTTAACCCCATGTTTACGTAATGAAACTGGGTTATACGGGGTATTCAATTTTATTTTCTAATCCAAAACATAGATTGTGGGTACTCGGCGAGACGATTTGAACGTGTACACACAACTGATGTTTTGTCAAATTTTCAATTTTTACAGCTGAGAAAAATCTCAGTATATTTCATGGGCAAGTTTTCGTTTTGTTACGGCTACGAAGTCATCACAGTAGACCTACCTTCTATCCAAACAATCTCTATTCTTTTGAGCAAACCAAAATGTTAATGCCAGGTCCCGGCGCCAGGTGCTATCAATACATCATAACACCGTGATTGTCACAATATCGGTATCAAAAGGTAAAAAATAAGCCATAAAAAAGAGAAACAATGAAGAGGGGGGGGGGTGAAACCGGTAACTTCACCTTCAGCGTCTGCTGTTAGTTAGTAGATTCTAGTTTGTTTTTTTTTTTTTTTTTTTTTTTTTTTTTTTTTTTTTTTTTTTTTTTTTCGATCTCGGACGACATGACTGAAAAATTGCTGACTGGGACGTTAAGCCTCCATACAAAAAAAAAAAAAAAAAAAAAAAAAAAAAAAGAGAGAGAGAGAAAAAAATATGAAAAACAAAAAAGAAAAACAAGTAACGATTATGATCTTGACCAACAAATTAGCTGTCCAGGGGAAGCAATCAATACGCAGCATGCTAAAATTCGACACGCAGTTTATTATCTTAGCCGGTGAGTACGTGTCTTGCTATAATGTCAAAAATTAACCCAAGACTCAATCGCTTCCAAGAAAAAGTAAGAATGGGAGTAAACTGCTTAGGCATTTTACAATTCCGGGTGTTATTTTCAATTTGAGGAACACAATGATGAGATTCCAGTGTTTATTTCTTCACCAAGGTGTAAAAGTTTTGATATTTTCCTTACTTTTCCTTCAAACATAGATTATGGTGCACGTTACCAGCAATCTATGTTTTGGAGCTTACCCTAGTGTTACTACACAAAAATGGGGTGTAAGGGGGTATTCAATACACGGACATGTTATCCTGATAAAATTCCAGTGTGTGTGTGTGTGGGGGGGGGGCGTACAACGGTTCTTCTAGGGTGGTTAGCGGCTAGTTGTTCAATCTTTCAAAGAGAGCTAATTACCAGGGTGACGATGTTATGTTCAAGAACATCAGCCTAATAAATCGGCGAATTAATCACTTATTCACGGGACAATACACAACTTTGCGATATTTATTTCATCTTTGTGCTTCAACTTTGCATTAGTTTCTACAGCGCATCCCATATCTGTAACAAAACCTTGAGATCTTCACAAGACTTTAGCTTACATTTCAGGGGAAACAACAAATGCGTGACCTGGATTATTTATATACACATTGGTTCCCCCTTCCTATAGACGCTTCTTTTTATAGGCGGAAGGACGACGGACGGACACCGGAGCATGGGTACACTATAAGCTCACCATGTGAGCTTAACGGCTAAGGTGAGCTAAAACGAGTCTGGAGATGCCCAATAATTACAACATGTTCTGAGGAAAAACTATGTCACCCCAACCGACCAAATCTAACTAAACAGTCTAGTTTGTGCAATTTAGTTGAAATTAGCACAAACATGGCCTAGTGAACTTTCAGTAATGTTTCTGTTAAAATCCATCCATTGACTGATTCAGAATATATTGTGGCGGAAGTGGTTTTTTTTTTTTTTTTTTTTTTTTTTTTTTTCAGTTTAAAGGGACGTTTGCAAAGAAAATTAGGTCGAGGTCACCAAAATCTAAATTCTTTCAGCTATATTCCAACCATGACTGTATATAGGCTGTGAAAGTTTACTGTCAAAATCCAGACACTGTTCCAAGATATCCCATCAGAAAGAAGCTATGCGGACACCAACAGGATCAGCACCAGAGATAATATGATCACTCTTCTTTCGGGGTGGAGGGAAGGGGGGGCATAATAAGAATATGATACTTCATGTCAAAATTTGGCTTCGACTGGCAAAGAGGTTTAAGATCTTTTAAAATTGTGGATGACTGCCTATCTAATAAGCTCTCACTTATGAGCCTTTGGTGAGCTTAACTGAGAAAGGAAATGGTTGATAAAAAATGAAAGAAAACAACAACACATCATTTTATACCAGCTTGAATGTCTGTTGTAATTATGCGCATACATGACATTGGACAATCAACAAAATTTCAACAAAATCTGGCTGCTTAGGCACAATACATAAATGCTTGAAATTTCAAATTTGCGCTGCTAAATAAGAACACCATCAATATGCATAGGCAAAATGAAAGGCACATATCAGCTTTCCAGTAACTGCACAGCTGATCAGCATCTTTGTTATCGGTAGTATAACCACTTTTCTTCGATCCAAAATTTCAAGCTTCTAGCCTTCTTCTGTGATTGCACAGGTCGGATTGTGTCAGACATGGTTGGCAGCGAAGACAGTCGAAATGTACTAGTACTGAGACAGAAATAGCTCAGACGGGCATACAATGAGATATGGTTGTCTGATGGGTGAGAAAAGTTCAACTGTTACCCCAAAGGGTTAAGTTCAGTTCTCATTTTGCCATGAATCAATCTGCAAACATTGAAGAAATTGTATGAATAACATTAATTCTTTATCACTATGAAAGGCTTTAGAAATACATAACATTTGAGTTGTCTCCCTTCCAATTAAACATTGAAATTTGTTGTTGTTGGCTCCTGGTGCTTTTTTTCTTATTATTGAGAATGCAGCTGTTATCTGTTTTTGAGGATTTTAATTTTTGGATTGGAATGTGTCAGTGTTAGAAATAAGCAATTGCCCACTTGCCCCCCACGGGTTGAAATTGCTGGAGGCAAGTTGATTGACTTGTAAGGTTGCCCCCTGGACAACCTAAAATTCCAGAAAAATAATTTTGTTCAAGTAGTTTTACTTATTTAAACATTTTTTTTTATCTCTTGATAGCAGTGTAATAATCTTAAAACAGCTATTTAACTTATACAAAACTAAAAAACAAAATATAGCTTCGTTCGTGAATATTAGCGTTTTAGTATGGGCAAGTTCGAATCCCATGGGGCAAGTTCAAAACACTCATAGGTTGCCCCTCGGACAAGTAATTGTATCGGTCTTATTTCTAACACTGATGTGTGCACATGCACAAAGCATTCCCATTGTTTTTCGTCAACAGAATAATAAGAAAATGACAATTATGTACAAGACAACCAATGCTTATCGAATGAAGACAGCTACATGTATACCTTACAATTTGACACAACATACAATCCTCAACATGTCTTATTTAAGAACAAAGGTGTGCAAAAAGTGTTAACACAAATATATTTTATATTAAGAAACTTTTGAAAACAATCATTTTGCCGTATACTTGATATGCACCATGAAAACAGTGTGAAAGTTTTATTTTACAATTCACAAGGAAAATAAATTCTGGTATGCTGGGTCACAATCTTCTCCATTGACAACACAAAGTACATAGTAATGATATGTCTTGTTCCTGGGTTTATTTGCATCTTTGGTACAACCATGGCAGGTGAGAAGTATATGTCAACCAACAAACTTTAACCCTCCTCTGTCTTCTTGGCCTAAAAATAAACAGGGAATAACAATTTTTATGCAATTTGTCATGTAGCTCTGTCTCATATATAGCCCTGAATTTAAAATTACCAATGCACACTCTTCGTTAGAATAAAGTATCATTAGGAAAACACTTTCGAGTAATACACACATTTTTCTTGCAGCAATGAAATGTTTCAATTTTCTTTTTTTTTTTTTTTTTTTTTTTTTTTGCTTCTGATCATATATTGAACAGCCACCATGACATTACAGAGACATATTCCAATGAATATATGCATTAACAGATTCTTGTAAGTACAACTAAATTAATTGAACTTTGCAAAAACAATGCAAACCCTCAAGAGTATCTTTATGTTTCTCATAATAATGAAATTTGTATGCTTAAACTCAGATCTAATAATCCTGGATATGTAACTACTGTGAATGTATGGTATTTATTAGAAATATGTTGTCTTGGCTAGGTTGTCAAATCTGTAATTGATAAGTTGACAAGCTGATAATTCAATTATATGAGCAAATATCCAAAATTTTTTGTTTTATTAAACAATAGCTTTAATATATTAAAATCAAGCAAAGACAACATAAATTGACATTTGCTTTAGTGCCATATCCAGGTTATTTTAGATCTGAGGTATAATACACATGTATATTAAAAGAAAATTGCATGTTAAACATACAAACAATTCAGATACCATCACTGACTTACCTGCATAGGTTTTGTTTGTTAATGTATTGGGCAGTGGTGGCTTCATCTTAGCTTCCTGTTCAAATGGGGTGGTGGTGGCTGTTCATTTGATGTTCAGCATGAACTCTTGTTTCACTAAAATCAGAATAAAAATCATATAGCATCCGACCACAGAATTAAACAGTCATGGTATCACAGTCAACAACTGGAAGTTTGTAATTTAAAAACAAACAAAAATGATAATTTAATGACACTTGCGAAAATGGTAATGATAGCAGAAATTCTGGTTATGGGGGTACAGGGGTGTATCAAACATCAGGTGTTAGGTGGGGTTGGGGTTGAGCAAACATGCTGACGGGAAAATTGCCAATAATCAATATTCTGATCAAAATGTCTATTTATTTAACTGAAAATTTTCATTTTTTTTACAGCAGAAAAAAATATTGCATGACCAAGTTATCATAATATTAAAATATGATGACATATGTAATGAGTCATTGTAAGTTGTAGCCCCACCCTACCAGCCTGCTGCCCCCCCCCCACACACACACACATATATGGATACTACTGGGTAGAGTAGGGCCCCTGTGGGAATATCCAGATTAAAGTGCAATAACTTTTTGTCCCTGCAGCGGCAGTACAGGGAAGATGCCAGGTTTTTACAGTATTATCCTTACCCCAATGAGGCAGGGCAAAGATCATGGGTTTGACCTCAAGTGTCTCCTGAGACAATGGGGTTGACTTATTGCAGGGCAACGAAAGCTGGAATGTCATAATCCCCGCCCTTCCCCACAGTTTAGGGTGGAGGGGCATGTTCCTATTTGTGTAGAAAATTACGCTTGGCATTTCGCAGAGTAACTTGAGATGATGATCAGAAATTGATCGCCTCAGTATATGAAGATATATAGTGGAGCGGACTGACGCAGGGGTAGAGTGGTTGATTCCCGTCTTGGCGGTCCCAGGCTCAATCCTCAGCTGGGGCACTTTTAGTTGTGGCCTTGAGCAAGTCACATTTTCCACAGCTCCTAAGGTTATGCACCAGTCTTTGTAAACACTGCACCCCCGCCCCACACACACACCTAGGGAAAGGGTGGGGGAAATTAACAGGGCTGAAGTGCGGGGCAATTACTTTTCAAGTGTCCCGGCAGTGCATGCGAAATAACGGGGTTTGACATTAAGATCTTTACCCCAGAGAGATTTTCTACTGTGAAGGGCGGGGCAAAGAGCAAAGTTTTGACCTCCAGTTTGCCCCCTGGGTGGGGCTCAGAGCAGAGACCTGAAACTGAAAAGTCATAATCCCTGCCCTTCCCCATAGGTGGGGGAGCAGTGGTTACAAATGACTGGTTCATAATGGTCAGAAATTGACTGACTCAGTAAACGGTAAAGAAAAAACAAAACAAAAATGTCTGACTTGGCAATGCTGCGCGTCAATGTTGACCGATGTCATTTCTTTCCAACAAAGATTTTGAGAAATATTTTGGAAAGTGCAGAACAGTAGTCGAATTAAACTCTTCTGTGAATAACGCTGTGAAACAACATGGCTTTATCGTGTTTATTCCATTTCTTACCACTTTTGTGGATTCTTTCTTTCCCAGGTGTTGTCAAACTTGTTATCGATTTTGTTTTTTTACACATTCCGGAAGCTCAACCATGCAACTTTGATGACGATTTCCTCAATAAATTGGACTTCTCCCGCGTAGCTACTCAGCTATAAGACGGACTAGAGTTTACACTTCGAGTTTTTGATAAATGTTCCGTTATTCCTTCTGGGGGATTTTTATGTTCCATTATTTTCAAAGACATGTCTCTCAAGAAAATAATTTTCGAGAACTCAAGTGCTTCTTTTCCCCATTGCATTTAGATAGCGTTCCTTGATCTGTTAAAGTTAAAAATGTTAAAAATAGATGTAAATAGGATAGAAAAAAGTAAACAAATATCAAGACAGAACTGACACTTCAAGTTACTCGCAAAATAAAGCCCATAAATTAGGGAGAATTTCGCGCCATTTTCATGACGCCATTTTGAAGGGATTATTTTTTGACGCGCTTGGTGACGTTTTGTAAATACTTTCACAACTTTTGACGTCGTTGCCCTCGGTTTATAGTCCCATCCGACGGACTGTAGAAGCCCGGGATCGAACCTGCGACCCCTGGTATATAAGGCGAGTGACATAACCACTGCAGCACAGATTTCAGACGCTGGTTTCTGTCTGCAGTCTGTATGAACTTGTTGTACCTTGCATTTGTACCTTACTGTATAACGACAGAAGAAAAACTTGCTAAGGTGTTTCTGATCAGGCCAGAGACAAGACAGACTGCGCATTGAGCTAGTCTTCAAATTTAGGTCACAAATTAAAGGCTTTCTATTTTAAATATTACAATTGATTTTCCCCCAGTCAGCGTACTCATGACAAGGCATGTTTCAGGGATATCTATAATATTGTTACTATTGTCTGAAAATGATATGAGCCATGACGCAAGAAAACCGGTCTTTGGGGTGCCCGTTCAGGTCCAACACAAACCGAGCTGTACAAGCATAGAAGATGGTTAAAGGCTGGAAATTCCGGATTTAGAAAGTAGAGGCATTGTACTATCCGTGAAGCGAAAACAAAGGCGCTGATCAGCTTCGCAGTTACTGCGAAGCTGATCTGTGCCTTTGTTTTCGCATATGCATGTTTTTGATTTTCTTATGCGGCGGCTCATATTGTGGTTTAGTTTACCTGCTCCTATATCACCATGCAACCGACACAGGTTTCAAAAGACAATTGATGCTATAAGATTCAGACATGGAGTGGATTTTTGTTTGTGCTTTGTTAAGCTTTGGGTTATTGGCGTCTGTTGATTCTAGATGCCATCCAGACTTTGGACCAGTAGGGCCCACCACTGCTTGGTCAGCCGAGTGTGTTGATACCAGGCCAGTTTACGATACTCATCAATGGGCGACATGCCTGTCAAATATCTACATAAAACAAAAATCCAAAGGAAAGCATGAGTGTACAAACGCAGCCAAGTACTGCTGGGCTCAGTGTATGGCCGAGACTTACTACATCTATGAAGGTATTTGAATTGCCATCAAACATTACTCAATATTTTACCGTTAATACAGTGTGCTTTATAATCAAAGTCGTATTGAGATTTTTCATACCATCTGTACCACATGTACCATTTTTTTAAAAACACACTCAACTAGTAAATGATAGCGGACACCCGCTGGGTGTGATATTTTATATATTAGTAGTAATGGGTGGCGGTATAGCGCCTTTTTCTGAAAACTTATAGCGCCTTTTTTATAGCGCCATTTCAGATAAGCGTAGCGCTAGAAATGGCGCTATAAAAAAGGCGCTATAAGTTTTCAGAAAAAGGCGCTATACCGCGCACCCTGGGTCTCAGTTTAAAAATGAACTAGCTAAGTTGCATGTAGGTAAGTATCCTTGAGTTAAGACAGGGACTTTAAGTAATGTGCAAATAAAGGTTATCTTTCAGAAATAGTTGGTAGCCCTGAAAAGGGCTGTTTGAGTATTTTGTGAAGTCTGAATTTATTTTGTAGTCTTCTTTCGCTTGGTTGCTTGTATTTCTTTCTTAGCTATGCCTAATCCTACAGCTGGAGATGATGTAGCCGGTTGGTCGGTATTGATGATGTCTAATCTGATAGGCATTCTGATCGCAGGGAACTGTATGCTTGGCATCTGAGCTTGTCGCTGTACTTCTTCTTCCAGTTGTTTGACTTTGGATTTCAACTCATTGAGTTCTTTAACCAAGACATCTATTATCTGTGTTCTTTGCAGTTGTTGCTGCAACTGTGATGTCTGTTGCTGGTAAGGAGAAACCGCTTGTACTGGTTGTTGATAGTACTGCTGTTGTGTAGTTGCAGTGTCATTAGTAAAGACTTCATTACATGCTTGCAGTAATATGTCTGGGTTGTTAATCATATCGTCGAAGCTGATTTGATTCGAAGCCATGACTGAACATGTATGTAAAACTTGGACTGTTGAGCTAAGCTTTTATACTCACTGAGAGGATTGACCTACTTTCTGTCTCATGTTTGTAAAGTCGGCTGTGGTTTGTTACTTATACAGGACCTTCTGATTGGTTTGAAGTTTAAAGTAGGTCAATCCCCCCAGAGAGTATAAAAGCAAACGCATTTTGCAGTTCTGTACACTATTCTCGTGTACAACAAAATGGCAAAACAGTTTGACTGTGAGTGCTACTTAAGAGCTTTGGAGGAGCAGGCAGACAGTATTGGTGGGGCGACTACCAGCATGTTGGAAGCTATCAATACTTTCAAGAACAGCGCTGAGTCCTTGCAGCGGACGGTAGAAAATCTGAAGTCCATGATCAGTATGACAAGAAGTGCTATGAATTTAGCTCATGGAGGACGGGTAGTTGAAAAAGTGGAGATAAAGAGGGAGGCGTTGTCACCAATTGTGTCAGAAGAGGACTGGGATGATGACAGGCCCAGTCATAACTACAGTGAACAGACTGAAGATTGGGACGTCGAGGCAAACGAGCCGTCCTATAGTTTTGAAGGCAGGAATCTTTCGATTCCTGCCTACAGAACGGTCAAGTTTGATCGTTGGGGACAGCGCTGCCCTGCCTGTGGGAGTAGATACTGTGCCTGCTCCTAATCATCTGTGGCTTAAGTTCCACCCAACGGCCCTTTTCAGGGCCACACATTTCTTTCCGATTGAAATAACTTTTATTAATGTATTTATGATGTATATGTGTTGTCTTACGGTTATGGTGTGATCTTTGTGGCGTGATCGTATGTAAACTTCTCATTGGTTCTGATTTTAACTCTTCTGATTGGTTCTGATTAAAAAGTAGGTCAATCCTACTCATTCACTATATAACATCGTGTTCTGTGTCTCTCTGTACATTCTGGAACTATGGGGTTCTTTGAAAAATTCAGTTTGAGGAAATTGTGTGCTGCTTTTCACAAAAAAGATTATCGGGAAATTGAGAGGCAACAAAACAAGATGGGGATACAGATTTTTTTGGCCAGAAGAGGTATTGGTTACTGCAAACCAGTAGCTATTGTACGACCAATGCCTCGAAAACCTTAGGAATCTCTTGTCTCTCATGACCAAACAGTCCTTTTCAGGACTACCAAATCTTCAGAAAGAATACCTTTGTAATATTGGTACTGAACAAATCTTCAGATAGAATATCTTTGTAAGACATTTGCTGACCATTTCTTCAGAAAGAATATCTTTGTAATAATGTTACTAACTTGTATAATGACCAATATTTCATGACTACCAAATCTCCAGAAAGAATACCATTGTAAGAAACAACTAACACAATAAAACATTTTTTCAATTTTAATTTGTACAAACAATTTTTTAAGTAAACACATTTGAATAATATAGTCTCTAGAATTATTTGACTAAAACAGTCTCTTAGAACATTTTGACAACAGTCACAGTTCACAACTTAAAAATCAGTTCAATGTCAATTTACTTAATGATTTCTTCAGCTCTTCTTCTGGATTAAGAACAATTTCGTCACAGTTCTTAGCATCATGAGTCTCTGATTTACAGATGAAGCAATATTTCCTCTTAGGAATCCTTCGTTTCGTCTTCTTTGGCTCAGCTGTCTTCTCTACTTTTCGCTGCTTGCTTGGAGTTGGCTCTGGCACATCTTCGTCACACATTCGCTTTCGTTTGTTTGTCTTTTCCACCACTGCAGTTGATTCAGTTGATGTTGAAATTTTCTCTGGTTTTGTCTCATCTTTCTGTGGACACTTTGAAGCCCAGTGATCAAACGAACCGCACTTGAAACATTGTCCATGTGCTGGTTTTCCATCTGGTTGTTCTCTAGCAAGCTTTAGTTTCAAACAATCGCTGGCCCAGTGTGTTGTTTCTTTACAGTAGTAACATTGTCCAAAAGGTGGAACAAGTTTTCCTTGTGCCCTCAGCATATCTTCTAATGGTTTTAGCTGTTGAACTTCATCTGTAGTGAGAAGTTTCTTCAAAGATATGAAGTGGTAGTAGATACTCTTAGTCTCACTGCTCATAGTTGAATCCATGTTTACTCTTTGACGATTTGAAGTAGAATGATTCTGTGAGTCTGTGTCACCGACTTTATACCCTGGCGCAGCATGCGTAAAGGTACCTTTCATCAATGATCGATGTTGATAGTAGATACTCTTTGGGTCATTGAATTTTTCTTTTCTTGGATCTTGTGACATGTTGCTTGTTCAGATTAGAAATGATAATGTGAGTCTGTTCTTCCAATTTTTATACGTTCAGTTCAGTGTCAGTTTGTCGATGGCAGAAATGAGATCTTCATATTCCATATCTTCCTCCTCACAATCTCTTCGAATATCTGTCAGTATAGATTCTAGATGAGAAATCACGCCGTCGTTATTGGCAACGTGAGTTAGCCAGTGGAGATAAGTTATCGGACTGTCATCAATGAGTCTCCACATTTCATTTGCAATTTTTCTGCACCAATATTTGAAAGTACCAAATGTTTCCAATCTGTTCAACCACATATTGATACCTTCTCTTGTTTTCAAGAATTCAGCATCGGTTGGTTCTAATGACAAAGTCTGTTGCAAAGCACACTTGTACACGTCAAACTGTAAGATCTGATCCAAACATACGGGTAGACTCTTTGTAATGCTATTCATGATGTATATCCGAGCAGGTATCTGGAATAACTTGTTGGATACTGCAAAGTAACTTGATTATCTGCTTGTGTCTCGAACAACTTCCAGTTTCCAAATGATACCATGACTCCGTCTTCTTGCTTTATATTGTCTAACAGTCTCCAATTCAAGCAAAGTTCACTCGCAGGTCTAATATGAAATGTTGATTTGGTTATTCCCAACATTCTAAGGCATAATAAATGCGGTCGACCTAATAATTTATGGACATGATATCTATTCATTTCACGATCGAGTAACACATATCCATGGTACGTACTCCCTTCTGCAGAAATATATCCTATCATGAAATGGTCCTTTAAGCCGTGATGAAGTATTGGTTCAAATCCCAGATCACGATAAAATGACCATGTTATTCTCCACAGCTTGGTTGATGTCAACGTAAATAACTTACGTTTATGTAAGTCATAAATCGCCGTGTGGAACTTCGTTCTCATTTCATCTGTCAGGTTTGGCAATTGATCTATGTCCAATAACATTCGCACCAATTCTCTGTGATAAGTTTCCCGAGATCTTGTAGTCAATGCTCTCTGTAGTTTTGTGAAGTTGACTTTAAACCACGCCTCTTGTATGTTCCATTTGAATGCAAGTCCTTTTGCAGACGAATACATCAAGTAGCTGAAAATGTTTTCTTGGATTTCTGGTGGTATGTAGACTTGAGCCATGATTCTACAAAATGAATAATGTGAAATTGTCTTATATAGCAGTAATAATACTTATGCATACGTTTGCGCATGCGCAATACGTAATTAATTATTTTCAAAATAGGAACGTTACCAAATACTGAAACATGTGCAAAAAGAATTTCGAGAATCGATCAAGTCATAATAAAGTTACTGTAAATTTTAATTTCTAAATTTTACTTTTCTATTTCGCGCATGCGCAGTGGCGCGAAATTTAATTTTGAAATTTAACGTATTTGAGATATCCTACCATATGCAAAAAGAATTATGTAAATCGGATAAGTAGTTTAGAAGTAATTTTTTTAAAAGCTAATACTTGTTATTTTCAGTTACAACACAGTTGTTTCCCTTGTAAACGTTATATGTAAATATTAACTTTAGTATCTTAATAGCTTTACCATTTGACTTTGTATCAACATGAAATTTTTTGTAACATGTTTTAAACTTATTGTCATAATTATTTTTATGTATATCATCATAGTAGTTGACTTACTTTCGTAGAAAAAATATGTTTAACTTGTCCATGCAAATACTCAAACCAAATTTTACTACATAGGACAAAGTGATCCCTATATATAGTTTTTCACAACTTCTCAAAATTAGCTCAGCTCAGAGTTACCAGTTATTTGGAAGGTTATACCGCTTCAGCCCGTAGATATGAAGATATTGAACAAGCATTTAGAGGCAGGGGTGTGGAATGATATATCAGGCCACATCTAAGGGCGCTAGCTTGGCTAGAGAATTGTAATAGGCCCCGCCTCAGAAACAGTCCGGTGCATGGTTCACATTCGGGTGTTTCACTTGCAGTGGATATCTTCATCTCGCCAGGGATTCTGAAGTGCAGGGTAATCCCAATATGATAGCTGGGGATTTGTGGTAGACCAACAAGGTCGATCAGTTGTGGGACTGGCCATATTTCTTGCTGTCAGGCGAGACAACATTTGACTAAAAATTTGTCATGTCGCGTCCCTAGGTATATAAGCTGAGACAATCTGATATTCTGAATTCATTCATTGAATAAACTTCGAAGAGTCAACATGGCAAATAAACGAAGACTGGTAGATTATTCTGATAGTGAGGAGAGTGAAGATGAGATGATGAGGCCACCACACGGCAAAAGGCAGAAAGTATCTGATGACAAATATTTTGATATCAAGCTGAAGAGAGAGACTGAATCGAGATTGTTCAGATCTAAAGCCAAAATTTACGAAGTGGATGTAAAGAAATTTCCTGAAGATGTGTCACCACTAGAGTTTGTTCCAAAGCTGTTTGATGACTTGGTGGAAGCTATCAAGATACAGTGTAAAGTGGCGGGCGATGACAAAATCCGTATGACTGTCAACCATCCAGGCCTGAAGTTGGGAGTATTTGTGACATGGCGTGATGTGTCCTCGTTGACTGGAGAAATCATCCTACAAGAAATTGAGAAAGTGATGCAATCCAATGACAATTTCAAGATCAACGATGGACAGATGAGAATTGACGTGACAACGTGTAGTCTCCCTACTGGTGCTGGAAGAAGAAAACCACTTCACCATGGACTGTATTTCGAGTCAGAGACCATGAGACAGAATAAACGAAGTATTGTCCAGATCAACAATACAGATGATGTCATGTGTATGGCTAGAGCTGTGGTGGTGGGGAAATGTAATGCTGACAAAGATGATTCAGGTTAGAATCTTGTAAAAAACTACTTTAAACTTTTTTACATGTTTATATGTTTGCATCTTATGTAGGTTTTCAAAAGTTTTGAGTAACTGAGACCTATTATGAAAAAAATATCCAAACATATGTTTCCTTAGTATCTAATTGTATACTTAGTTCTTTTCCAATTTCCATTTTCAGATACTTGGAAGAAAACCATGAAATATATCTCGGACTCCAGAAAACCAATGCAGACTCGGGAAGCAAAGAAGTTACTGGACCAAGCTAAGATTCCTCATGACAAAGTCTGTGGCATTGAGGAATACAAGAAGATTCAAGATGTATTGGCTCCAGACTACCTGATCAAAGTCCATTCACAACATCCCAAGGATGGACTGATCTTTCCACTACAATTCAAGAAAAAACGAGAGACGAAAGTCATACATCTGTACTGGAATGGGGACAAACATTACGATACCGTAACCAAGGTGACGGGACTGATGGGGTGTTCATACTACTGCGAGTATTGTGATGTCGGCTACACTAACAGAGGAGATCACCGATGCAATGATGGATGTGATGGTTGCTATAGTGACATTCCATGTATACCTGGACAGAAAATCAAATGTGCAGATTGTAAGAGAACTTTTAAGAGTCAAAGTTGTTTTGATAATCATAAGGCAATTAAGGGTAATCAGAAGAAATCTATTTGTCAACTTGTATACAATTGTGAAAAGTGTTCACGTCGTATCATTGGTAACAAAAAGAATCATGTATGTCCTGGTAATAGAAAGTGTAAGATCTGTAAGGAAATTGTAGGTCCAAATCATCAATGTTACATTCAGAAGTATGTATCAAAGAAAAATGTATCTAAGACAGCAGATTCAGATGCCGAGGAAAGCGAAGATGAAGATAAATCGACTACTGGTCCGAAATTCGTCTTCTTCGATTTCGAGTCATCTCAAGAAACTGGAGAACATCAAGTCAACTTTTGCGTGGCACAAAGAGCTTGCGATTACTGCATAGACCTGCCTAGCGATGAATACTGTCCAGGTTGCAGCACGTTACCAGGGGGACGAGAAGTTATCTTCGAAGGAACAGATACGTTATCTAGATTTTGCGCTTGGATACTGGGAGACGATAACAAAGGAGTGACTTGTATAGCTCATAACTTTGGTGGATACGATGGACAGTTTATCTTGAGACACATCTTGGAAAATGGGACAATGAAACCTGACGTGATCATGAATGGAAATACGATTATGAGAATGAAAATAGGCAAAGTGACATTCCTGGACTCCTACTTGTTCCTGCACATGAGACTTGCCAATTTCCCAAAGACATTTGGATTGAAAGAAATGAAGAAAGGCTACTTTCCTCATCTTGCTAATACACAAGCCAATCAGGACTATGTGGGACCTTACTTCCCTGCAGAGATGTACATGCCCGGACAGATGTCAGAAAAGGATAGGACCGAGTTTTACAAATGGTACAACGAAAAAGTAGAGTCTGGAACGATCTTTGACTTTAAACGAGAGATGGAGGAATATTGTCGGAGTGATGTGGATATCTTGAGGCGTGGATGCGCTAGTTTCAGAAAGATCTTGAAAGCCATCAGTGGTTTAGATCCTTTGATGGAATCCTGTACGATTGCCCAAGCCTGTTCCAAAGTCTGGAGAAAGAACTACATGCCAGAAAACTGTGTGGCCATCATTCCTCCAGAAGGGTATCCAAACCAGAAAAACTACTCGATCAAAGCAGTGAGATGGATTCAAAGTATAGCAAAGGAACAGGGAATAGAGATACAGCATGCATTGAATGGAGGAGAAGCTAGGATTTGTGGACACTGCGTGGATGGTTATCACAGAGAATCTAGAACTATCTACGAGTTCCATGGATGTTATTGGCATGGTTGTCCAACACATTTCCCAGATAGAGAGACGATTCACAAACAAAGCTGTCAGACGATGGGACAACTGTATACTAACACCAACTACCTGATGCAGAAATTCAAAGACAATGGATACCTCGTGATCGAGATGTGGGAATGTGAATATGACAAAAGGTACAAAGAGGACGAAGAATTCAGAAAGACTGTAGACTCTCACTTTACCAACTTAGATCCACTGAGACCAAGAGATGCTTTGTTTGGTGGGCGGACCAATTCAACAAAACTCTATCATGAAATCGACGAGACATCACAGGACGAAATCAAGTACATTGATGTTTGTTCCCTGTATCCAACCGTATGCAAGTATGGACTGTTTCCCTTGGGTCATCCAACCATCCTATCTCAAGAAAACGTGGACAAAGACAATATTGAGCAATATGAAGGACTGATCAAATGTAAGGTATTGCCTCCTAGAGACTTGTTTCATCCCGTACTTCCTTACAAATGTAACAATAAACTCATGTTTCCCTTGTGTAGAACTTGTGCAGAAAGATGTGATCCCTCCCAAAAGTGTACACATTCAGAAGACGATGAAAGGGCACTAGTAGGAACTTGGGTTAGCATTGAGTTAAAGGCTGCATTAGAAAAAGGATATGAATTACTGGACGTGTATGAAGTGTGGCATTTCCCGGAGACGACACAATATGACAAGAAAACTGGCGAGGGTGGTATCTTCACGAAGTACATCGATGTCTTCTTGAAAGTCAAGCAAGAATCGAGTGGCTATCCCGAATGGTGCAAGACCGAGGCTGACAAGGAAAAATTCATACGTGATTACTTTGAAGCAGAAGGAATCTCATTAGAAGAAATAGAAAAGAATCCCGGACTGCGAGCTATAGCCAAAATTATGTTGAACAGTTTGTGGGGTAAGCTAGCACAGCGTGAAAAAATGACAAAGACTGAATACATATCTGACCCAGCCAAATATTTTGAACTGATAACAAATCCATCTAAGATAGTGAAGAATGTAGACATATACGGAGAAAGATTTGTACACGTGAACTGGGAAGAAACAGACAATCTTGTTGAACCTCACACTTGTAGCAATGTGGTTGTAGGTGCATTTGTGACGGCACAAGCTAGGTTGAGATTGTACGATAAGTTAGATAAACTGGGATCAAGAGTATTGTACTTTGACACGGACTCAATCATCTACGTTCACGAACCAGACGAATGGAATCCAGAAATTGGGGATCGTCTTGGTGAATGGACTGATGAAGTACCAGATGCAAGAATTGTGAAATTTGTTGGTATGGGACCTAAGAACTATGGGTATGAGTATGTGGAGAAAGATGGACAGAGGAAATCTACATGTAAAGTGAAAGGATTGACACTGGACTATAACACGTCTCAGCTGATACATTTCCATCAGATGTTGGAATGGTCAAAGTCTGAAAGTAGGAACTTTTCAGTAACTGCCAAATACAATAGAATCAAAAAGCACAGTGATAGGAAAGTGACCACTGAAGAACAAACAAAGACTTACAAATTCACGTACAACAAACGCGTGGTTCTAGTTAAAGGTTACACGGTACCCTATGGATATGATTTGTAAGAGACTGAAAACAGAAGTTGAACAGAATGATATGACTTGAACACAGAAAGTATACAAGTTGACAAAAAGGTTTTTTTTTTGTTCAAACTTTTTTTCAATTGGTAAATAATGTTTCACAAAGTTGTTTCTACAAAAGTTTTTGCAATTGTTTGATGTTAATTTAAAAAATATTGTTAGGATTCAACTTGTAAATTTTTTAGCAAAACTTTTTCTAGGTGACAAGATGTCAATTTTTTGCACACATTTGTTTGTCATGCAATTAAAAAACATATAAAAACACATGTCTTTCTTGTTCTTTCATCAGTTTGTTACACAGTTAAACAGTTAAGGTCATGTCAGCTATACAAGTTTTACAACAAGATATTGGTAGTTTGTTCTTCAAACATACTGCCAATATCTTTATATCTGGTCCTAGTGGTTCTGGAAAAACGGAATTTGTTAAGAAAATGATTGAATACAAAGAAGATTTGTTTGACATTCAACCACAACAAATTGTGTGGTGTTACAAAGAATGGCAATCTGCCTACAATATCCTGCAAGAACGTGAAGGATCAAACATAAAATTCATTCTCGGCATCCCAGATGACGAGGATGACATCGTCACTGATGTCAGTGTACCACACTTAGTCATCTTTGATGATATGTTGGGAGACAAAGATGAAGAAAAGATAAAGTTATGGTTTACGAGAAAAGGACACCATAGAAATGCGAGTTTGGTCTACATCACACAAAACTTATTTCAACAAAGCAAATCATCTCGAACAATTAGTTTGAACGCTCATTATCTGGTTTTGTTCCAAAGTCCAAGGGACAAAATGCAGATCAAAGTTCTTTCCAATCAACTGCAAACACCACATATGATTCCTGCCTTTAACGATGCAACATCAAAACCTCATGGTTACTTACTGGTCGATTTGAAACCAACCACACCAAATTACTTGAGATTGAGAACAAATATTTTTCAACATTGGTTTACTAAATCAGATCAATCAGGACCAGTAGTTTATTTTCCAAGCGTATAAAAGGGTGTGTTTGGTTTGACATTGATCAGTTAAGTCATCATGGCTGTAGGGAAAACATCTGTTAACTTGATTCGTGCACTTTACAATTTGAGCAAGGAACACGATGCTCAAAAACGAAAAACTTTGCTTAATGCAGGTTTAGCTGAAATGATCAAATGGTTTTCATTAGCAGCTCGTAAAATCATTGAGGGAAAAATGAAATTGCCTAAACAAACTAAAAACTTCATGGATAGACATAAAGATGATGTTAGAAAATTAGCAAGTGCAATGACAGATCCAGAAGTGAAACGTAGTATCATTCTAAAACCAGGCGGTGGTGGTTTCTTTGGTGGTGTAATTATCAGAAGTTTGATTCGATGGGATGGTACTAAACTCTTGAGACGTAAAAGATCAACTCCAAAGAAATCTAAAACTAAAAAAAGGCCTGCCAAAAAATCCAAAAAACGTATCAATGATAAATTTGTGACCAAAAGAAGAAATAAAAAAAGTAAATCTGTAAGTCCTAATTCACCAGCAGTAGGTACAAGTTGGCAAAATCTAGGAATGTCTTCACCTGATGCCAATGCAAGACGAATGTCTTTGTCAATTGCAAGATTTTCACCACTTAGAACTTCACCAAAACCAATTGTTTCACCTCTGAATTCAAAACAACGTTACATCATGCAAAACAGTCCTACATTTCAGAAACGACACGGAACTATTCCATACATGCACTTGTTAGATCCAAAAGAGTTTGTCATGAATGATCAAACTGCATTTCCTTCTGATGTTGAAAGAATAAAAAGAGCAAAACAAGAACTTGTAAGAAGAACTGCTAAGAAACGACTTTTATTTTGAAAAAAAACTATAAAAGCTCAATGTCAACTAAATTTTAACACAGTTTGCAAAATTGCATCAGCATGGCAGCTACTAAAACAAAGCGTCGTACTAGAAAAATATTAAAGAAAAAAAGTTTAATCAAATCGTATGGTTCTTTTCTTGAAGGACTGACTCATTTACCACCTAGATGTCGTCAAAAAATGATCAATGATTCACCTAAAGAAGTCATCGACTCAGTCGGTGAATGTTGCCTGAACATTATAAAAGGCAATGTCCGTTTGACAAAAGCTCAAAAACAAAAATTGCAAGCTCGACAACGTCACATACGTTTACTGAGTTCAAAGCAAGTGTCTGTGCCAGATAAAAAGAAAATTATCAATCAGAAAGGAGGTGCATTGCTCGGTTTATTACTAAAACCTTTGCTTGCTCCCATTGTTGGTTCAGTACTTGGAAGTCTCCTCAATCCTCATCATGGAAGGGCGTAAAATGGCCATTGTTCCATTTAAACTTTGGGAAGACATGAAACGCTGGAAAGAAGAACAAATTCAAAAACCTAGATTACCACCTAATCCAAATGTGTCTGCCACAGCAAGTCTTCAGAGAGACTTATCTTCGGTCATGGCTGACGAAGACATGTCCGAAGCTGAAAAAGCTCAATTATTTGGTGAAACTTTACACAAATTTCAATCGGCTCACAAAAAAGCTTTGCAAGATCAATCTTTAAAATTACCAAGTGTAACATCCAGTTCCTCTAGAATGAACCAACTTGTATTAGATAGTGTACCTAGCACGATGAAACGAAAAGCACAACTTTTACTTAACATTTTAAAAGATAATCCTAACATGACTTGGGATGATGATGGTACCGTAAAACTTTATGGTAAAGCTATTGAAGGATCTAATATCATTGACTTGGTCAATGATGTTTTAAGACATAGAAAAGGCAGTGAACCCACGGGATGGCAACCGTTTGCAGAAGGGTTAAGAGAAATGAATATTCCTCAAGATGTAATTGGAAATAGGGAAAGATGGGAGTGGATGCATCGGGGTGTATCTCCTAGAACTCCAGATGACAATTATGTCACACCAGCCCAAAAACGTGTTTCGACAGCACGTCAACGTGCAAGTCGTATTCCCGTTTCTAAAACACGGAAAACAACTAAAAGAAAAGTCAAACCAGAATTTACACCGTCCGAGCTAGCAAAAATTAAAAAGCAGTTGTATTCTCCTTTGTCTGCCACAAAAAGTTATATAAAAGAAGAAATGTCTACGCCAAAGTTCCAACCCAAACAGTGGCTCACTTACGATGATCAATAATGAATTTCGACAAATTGTATTATGATCCAAAAAGTCCTGCAGGTTATGCTGGTGAACAAGCTTTATTCAAGCTTGCTAGAAAATCTTCTAAAAATGTCAAATTGAAAGATGTCAGAAATTGGTTGAAAAAACAACAGACCTACACTTTACATAAACCTATCAGAAGAAAATTTTTACGTCGTAAGACTGTGGTTGCAGGAATTGATCATCAATGGCAAGCCGATCTAGCAGACATGTCAAAAATGTCCAAGTCCAATGATAAGTTTAGATATCTGCTTTGCATTATCGATGTGTTTTCAAAATTTGCATGGGTTGTACCCATTGCAGACAAGACGGGGAAAACTTTAGTAAATGCATTTAAACTTGTGTTGAAAAATGGGCGTCAACCGAAAAGTTTGCAAACTGACAAAGGTACAGAATTCAAAAACAGAGACTTTCAAGGTTTTTTAAAATCTAAAAAAATTCATTTCTTCACAACTGAAAACCCAGAAACAAAAGCAAGTATTGTTGAAAGATTCCAAAGAACTTTGAAAAGTCGCATGTGGAAGTATTTCACGCACAATCGCACTTTGCGATATGTTGATGTTCTTCCAAAATTAGTTGAAGGTTACAATCATGCATATCACAGAAGTATCAAACGTGCACCTGTTTCTGTGACAAAAGAAAATGAACCTCTAGTGTCTGAAATTCTTTTTGGTAAACCTAGAAAACTGCAAAAACAAACTAAAATCAAAGTAGGTGATTATGTTAGGATCAATAAAACTAAACGCACATTTGACAAAGGATATCTGCCAAATTGGACACAGGAATTGTTTCAGATTTCTGATGTGGTGAAAACTCAGTTTCCCACCACCTATAAAATAAGAGATCTCGATGGTGAATCTGTCAGTGGTACATTCTACTCTCAAGAGTTACAACGTGTCGAAAAAGATCAGATTTTTGAAATCGATTCGGTCTTAGCTCACAGAAAACGTAAAGTTGGAAAAAAGTGGGTTAAAGAAATCAAAGTACACTGGAAAGGATATCCATCGAAATTTGACAGTTGGATTCTAGAGTCTGATCTTGTATAAAAGCATGAAAATGGATTTTAGAAGTTCATTCAATCGCAGTGGTGATAACACTTCTGTGCAATCATCTGCAGACAGTAAAACCAAAATAGCTAAAAATCCTTTAACATTTTTCACTCAGATCATTGTAGTATACATGATAATCATCACATCCCTAGTTCACATCAGTTTGAGAAGTCCAGATAAAGAATTGTGGTTGATTTTACTCAGCAGTTCGATAGGGTACATTTTGCCATCACCTGGCCTCAAATTCAGAAAACAACAATCTCTGTCTTCTTCTAGTGACGAACTTTCAAAAGAAGTAAAACCATGAAAGATTTTTACTTGACATTACTCAGTGATAGTTGTTTGAACACTTTTCCAAGTAACAAACAGTCCAATTTTACGGTACGCTTAGATCATCCAATACAAATTGACAAAGAAAATTGGGAAGTTGCTCTTGCAGAAATTATCACTCCTGCAGAAATTTTAAATATTTCGGATGCCAACAATTTTTTCTTTCTAAGATTAACTGAACAAGCTGCAAAGAGACTCAAATTGTCCAGTAATGAAACAGAAGTATGTACGGAAAAAGATTTATGTGTAGAATATCGACTACAAATTCCAAATTCTAATTACACCTCTGCACATCACTTAATCCATGAGATGCAAAAAGTGATCGATGCTCGTTTCAAAACTGCATTGGACACAGCTAATCACTCAGTCATTCTGTCATATGGAAATAATAGCAAACGTACAAAAGTACGTTTCGTGGGAGAATATAAAAATGAAATGCACTTGATGTTTCCACAACCTTTGGCAGAAATTCTAGGCGTGGATAAAACATTCTTTGGCAAACCCATAGGAAACGATAAGTATCAGTTCAAATATGGTGTAGATTTAAATACACATAGCAATCGTTTCTATGTATACTCAGATGTGGCAAACTACACTTATATCGGAGACGTTACTGCACCTATACTTAGAGTTATTCCTTTCAAATACATCCAAGGAGAAATTCATTTCCATCAAGAGTTTTTGAATTTGCATTATGTGCCTGTTGCAAAATCTTACATTGATCAAGTTCACATTAGTATAAAAGGCGATACAGGTGAAGATATTCCATTCATTACTGGAAAGACGTTGATCAAGTTACATTTCAGACCCAAAGAATAATTTAATAATGCGTACGCGTGGAACAATTTGTCAATATGGGTCGGGATTCAACGATTATCCCGTCTATCGTGGCGTTTCAAGACAATATGGAAATGGTTTAGGATCAATCTTTAAAGCTGCTTTGAGAACAGTTACTCCAATTTTAAAACCTTTAGCAAAAGTTGGCATACAGAGTGCGAAAAAAGTAGCAAAAGATCATGGAATTAAAGCTTTGAGAGAAATTGTTAAAGGTCAGAATGTCAAACAAGTTTTAAAACACAGAGGAAAATCAGCATTGAAATCTTTTGGTCAGTCTACAATCGATCAGTTCTCAGAGGGTATAAAATCAAATCAGAAATCCAAAAAGCCTCAGTCCAAATCTAGACATCGACCTGTTCACAAAGGCAGGAGAACACTTACAAGAAAAAATCTTAGGTTTCCACCAGATTTTTTGAGTAAATAAAACAAAATGATTCAAATTGGTTCTTGTGACTGCAGTAAAACCGAAATAGAAATGGAATCAGTTCCTCCAACCATGACAACCATGGAGGATACTCAGTGGACAGATTATCATCCTATTGCTTCATTGGATAGTCATCATGCACCCATTGAATTCGTCATTCCACCACAGACAGAAAATTATACAGATTTATCTCAGACGTATCTCTATCTGAGATGTCGAATTTTGCAAGCTGGTGTTGGAAATGATCTTGAAGCCAACAAGAAAGTAGCCCCTGTGAATAATTTCTTTCATAGCATGTTTAGCAGTATCGATTTGTATTTGAATAACAAACTTGTGACAAGCAATATGGACACTTATCCATACAGAGCGTATCTTGAAAACTTGTTTTCATTTGGTTCTGATGTAAAACAAAATCAACTGAAAGCTGGGGAATTTTGGTACCAAGATGAAACTGGAAAATTTGTTGCTTTTGATTCTGAGCCGATCAAAGCTCGCATGGCAGCTGTGGCAGAAAGTAAACCTTTGGAATTGATGGGACGATTGCATTTGGATCTAGCCATGCAGGAAAAATATTTGCCAAATGGAATTGAAATCAGACTCAGATTGAATCGAGCTTCACCTCAGTTTTGTTTGATGGTCGGTGAAGATGATGCTTATCCATCGGTAGTCAAAATTGATGTAGCCAAAGTCTCTGTGAGAACAGTACAACTTCTACCAGCAATTACAAATGATCTGAATCAGACCATAGCTCAGAAACAGGCAAAATTTCCGATTAGAAGAGTCGAAGTCAAAACTTTCACGATAAACGCTGGATTGAGATCCAAAATTGAGGATCATTTGTTTCAAGGCCAACTTCCAAAACGTGTGTTCATTGGCATGGTCACAAATGAAGAATTCAATGGAAGCTATGCAAGCAATCCTTTCAGATTCCAACATTTCAGACTAAGTAAACTGGATGTCACGTGTGATGGACACAATATATATGGCAGACCATTCGAACCAAACTTCAATGACGATCAGTATCTGAGATCATACATGTCACTATATCAAGCACTGAGCAGTCAGAATCAAGTTCAGAACTGTAACATCAGTCTTCAAGACTATAAAGACGGATACTGCTTCTGGGGATTCGATTTGACACCAGACCAAGGAGCTGACCAGAACCATCTGCACCCTTTAAAAACAGGAAACCTGAGACTAGAGCTTCAGTTTGCCAGAGCACTTGACTACACACTCAACGTCATTGTCTACGCAGAGTTTGACAATCTGATAGAAATAAACGGACTGAGAGAAGTGACCACAGATTATTAAGAAGATGCATCAAGGATACTACATTGAGAAAGATCTGGAATACCAAGCAGACGTATACAGACAGACATTCTCGTCACATGCATCAGATGAACCAAGTGCCTTACAGAAAGAAGTGGAAGGACAAGATGTGAAAAGAGAAAACTTTCTCGTCAAAGCTGTATTGATGAATCTGAGAGAAGGTGTCAGAGACTATGTTCGACATGAATGTCAGGGATGTAGAATTGACCATCCAAGTCAGAAATACCACGATATGTGTCTATGGACCACTGCAGAAGAATGGATCACCGACTACAAGTACCATGAACCTGCTTTAGAATGCCTCAACATCTTCGATGTCCTTGAGGATTTTGATGATCTTATGTGGGAACACATGATGGGATCAAAGAGAAAGTCCATAGAAGCTGTCCATTTACTAACTCCAGAACTCACCAATGAAGTATATAAAGACTGGCAGTATTTCAAAAACAATCAGAGAGACATGACAGATCAGTGGAAGACATTCTGGGCCAATAAACTGTTAGAATCATACCAAGAAGCAACAGCAGCTGAAGAAGAAAGAACAGCTGAAGAAAACAACAAAGAACAAGATTGTCCAGAATCATCTCCACCAACAGAAAATTGAAAATGGATACTATACAACTCAGCAGAATATTGAACAATATGCCAGTGAAAGGAGAAGTGTGTGCTAAAGACTTATTACCAGATAGAAAACCACTGCACACAAAAGCATACATAGTAAACACAGACTTGTCAGATGATCCAGGAGAACATTGGACAGCAGTGTACTTCAGAGACGATAGAGTGATCTACTTTGATTCCTATGGTTTGCCACCAGATGAAGATTACATCCTACCATTTATCAAACGAAATTCAACTGGATGGATACAGAACACACAAGTGTTACAAGATCCATGGAGTAACACTTGTGGAATGTGGTGTATCTATATCATCTACCAGCTCAACAGAGGACATGATCTGAAAACAGCTATTCACAAAGAGCTCAAAGGCACAGGAGAAGACTTATCTCAAAATGACAGAGACATTGACATGTGGTTCAGAAAGAACTATGGAACATTTATCAAAGACAGTACAATGTGCAAGACAATTCCAGACATCCTTTTAAAACAACGTGTACAAACTTGCAGATGTCTGCGTAAAACACATTGTCTTTCAAAACAGTATCCCATGTACAGATTATTGTAAATATGTTGTTGTTGTTGTTGTTGTTGTTAAGAGTTACATTGTAAACGAGAACAGAGGGACGGTCCTAATCCTCTGTTTCATCGTGCATTCACAGTTAGCGGGACAAATAAAATTGTTGAAAATGTTAAAGTCAGTCTTTGGTTTTTATTTCTCCTCTCAGGAGGTAGTAGTAAAGGGTTTAAAGTTTGACAATAACTAGCTGAGTTTTTGACGCTTATCAATGTTCTCGAGATACGAGAACATTGAAAAGCCTCAATATATTAGGAAGACGCTATAAAGTTATGCCTTTTGACTAGTTGAGGTCTTGAGATACAAGACCAAGAGACAGTGAAACGCATACCACTTTAAAGCCTCTAAGGAAGCTATAGAGTCATGCCTCTAACAGAGTTGAAGTCTTGAGATACAAGACTAAGACACTCTTCAGACGCATTCAGCTGTATAGCAACAGAGACTACTACATACCCACACGACCAGTCCGGCAAGTGTCACAATGTGACAAGTCTACCCAGAAACACATTACTTAAAGTCCCTGTCTTAACTCAAGGATACTTACCTACATGCAACTTAGCTAGTTCATTTTTAAACTGAGACCCAGGGTGCGCGGTATAGCGCCTTTTTCTGAAAACTTATAGTGCCTTTTTTATAGCGCCATTTCTAGCGCTACGCTTATCTGAAATGGCGCTATAAAAAAGGCGCTATAAGTTTTCAGAAAAAGGCGCTATACCGCCACCCATTACTACTTATATTTGAGCTGGAAATCAAAATCAACCTTTTATGTGCAACGAACGTTTTGTTGTGGTTAAGGCCCACCGACTAAAAAAAAAATCTTAACACCAGAACTTGAAGCGTCCAACAAAGATCTATCCAGTGAAGCCCAATGGTCCCTGTTTCCAAGTAGAGAGCATTAAAGGCCCGGTATTAAGTTCACTTAGTTATAAATCAACGTTTTTATGCAACCCAACTTTGTAATGAGGGGCTTTTGAAAAAGCCCTGCCGCTAATAATAATAATAATAATAATAATAATAATAATAATAATAATAATATCAAATCCTCACACCAATAAGCGTCTAAGGGGGTCATTCAAGATTTAATGACAGTCACTGGGATCCATATCTCGGAAAGTATAATCAGAATTGGTATGCTTTATTCTGTTGTTACATGTAATCACATATACCACATTCATGCTGTAAAAGTCGTGTTTTTATCATTACATAGCTATATTTGACACAATGCTAATTGGCACTGATGTGTCCAAGGACGCGAAAAACTTTTTTTACACATTTTTGTTAGAGGATAGGGTAAGTAAAATGTGCACATAAGCTGCTTGGATAGTCTTCGATAGTCGTAGTCTAATAATTCATGACAGTACCAAAGCCCTACAACATCAACAATACTAAGCAACCACAGAACTGACATTGTATCAAATTTTTGAAAGAACAATAGAACAGCATACATCTATAAATTTCTCTTGTGATTTATGCGAATCACAAACGTCTAAAGAGGAAAGTTTTATGAGATCATTATCATTAATTCTTGAATGACCCTCGTAACAAAAATATTCATACATTCTTATATAGACAATGCCACAAATGTAACATTTAAATAAATGAATTTCATTTTTCTGGTCGTGTTCATGAAACTATAGTGGGTCGCGTGCAAAGTGAATAAACATATAAGCTTTGCAAGTGACCCACTGTGGTTCATAGCTCCATGAACATCAGAAAAATAATTTCAATGCTTATATTTGAATTCATTTCTCTCTCTTTTTCTTGTTTAAAATTATCGAGGCGATCACATTTACAAGCGAATAGAGAATTAACACAAAGTAAAGTGTGTGTTCAAACAGTGGAATCAATGGTGCCATGACGTTTACAACGTCCAAGCACATTGGTGAGAGCCGCGTTTTTATGACGCCAAGTTTGGATCATGTGACGTCGCGTGACACGATGTTGGTCATGGAACGATGAACTGCAATTTCAGTTCTAGATTCATTAAGACTTTGCATCAGAAATGTAGGTATTTAAGAAACGATTTTCATTTTTCTGATGTTCATGGAGCTATGAACAGCAGTGGGTCGCGTGCAAAGTGAATGAACCCCGTGGGTCGCGTGCAAAATATTTACATTTTTCTAAAAAGGTACAAGTAGGCAAAGATCAGGAAAAGGCGCAATCAGAAAAAGATTCCCACTCCAAAAACCGAGGTGGGAAAAAACCAAACTAACAATCAGGTACTTATACCATGAAACATATCGTAAGCCGAATGAGCAGCTATTTTCCCAATAGGTGGCCACTCAGTTACCTTAACTTAACTAAAAATATGAAAACATACATAAGGCGCCAACAGCACAAAAAAAAAAAATTATACACCAAGACATAAAACTCCTCAGATGAACGATTAGATGTTCATCTGTGTTCATACTTCCATGAACAACATTGTGTCACGCGACGTGACGTAATCCAAACTTGACGTCAAAAAACATGAATCTCGCCAATCTGATTGGACGTTGTAAACGTCGACGCCGTTCCGCTGTTTGAACACACACTGTGTGTAGATTCGCTGTTTGCTGGTAAATGTGACCGTCTTGGTGATTTTTCAACACGCGATAGAGAGAATAAATGTAAATATAAGCAATGAGTTTAATATTTCTGTTGTTCATGGAGCTATGAACCGCAGTGGGTCGCTAGCAAAGCTTACATGAACCCCTTCTTCGGGGTTCATGTAAGCTTTGCTAGCGACCCACTGCGGTTCATAGCCCCATGAACACCAGAAAAATGAAATTCATTTCTTAAGTGAATGAACCCCGAAGGGGTTCATGTAAGCTTTGCTAGCGACCCACTGCCGTTCATAGCTCCATGAACACCCGAAAAATTAAACTTATTTCTTATACATGTATTTATATTCATTTCTCTAACCATCAAGGCGATCATATTTACCAGCAAATAGATAATTTACACAGTGTGTATACAAACAGCGGAACGGCGTCGACGTTAACAACGTCCAATCAGATTGGCGAGAGCATTGTTTGTTGACGTCAAGTGTGACGTCGCGTGACACGATGTTGTTCATGGAAGTATGAACACAGATGAACATCTAATGGTTCATCTAAATCAAATCAAATCAAATCAAATCATTTTATTGATATAAAATCCAATGACAGGATTGTCACCATATACAATACAGTACATATAGCATACATGTAGAGCAAATTCTTGCGTTATCTAAGTTTATCATATGACGTCGCTGTTTTCCAGTGGATAACGTCATGTCATAAATATCGTATGACCACACGTGTAATAACACTTTTGCGGGAATACGCAACGTCATTGACGACGTCCGTAACAACAATGTTACAATGAAACAGTTACATGTAACTCAAATAACAGTGAAAACAAAGTCATATGGATAATTATGCAATCAAATAGGTAGAAAGAAAGAGACAGACAGACAGACAGACAGACAGACAGACAGACACATAGATACAAAATACATAGCTAAATACCTATTTTATGCAATTGGCGGCGGAGGTATATATTTGAATAATATGTTAATGTAAAATCATTTCGGTACAGTTGTGAATGAAAAGTGGCAAGGACGACAACAGGAATACTATTCCATACAATCACTTCTGAATAAGACATACTGCCTTCAAAAAGCTTACTTTACCAATGAACTTAAATGATCTTAAATTGGAAGACGTGTTATCAAGATTTGCATCTCCCATTAAAAACATTTCATTTAAATAAGTAGGGGCTAAATAATTCTTAATTTTATACATTATTTTCGCTTTACTGAGGAAAATGCTTTGATCAAATGACAAAATCTTTAACCTTTCCGAGTGCCTCTGATAGGCCGTTATATTCATGGCCTAGAATCAGTTTGCATGCTCTTCTCTGTAATTTTATTTGTGTTCGACAATAGACTCCGTAAAAGTAACTTGTTCCATGCTGTTTGAAGTAAATGCAGTAATTATTGGGGTGATGAACAACGGCCTCGGGCAGAGGGGCTGTAATCGTGCGCCTGCCTATTCGGTTTCTACATTGATTTTCGCGGAATAGAAACTGGACCAATCGAATCACCATAATACTCAGATCAATTTTAGTTACTTTCAATTTTTATTTATTTTTATTTTTATTTTTTTATGTTTTTTTTTTTTTTTTTTTTTTTTTTTTTTTTTTTTTTTTTTTTTTGCAATTTGAACTTATATTTTAAAAAATTTGCCTCTGGTTTTTCGCAGAAGAATGAGTGGAGGACGATAAGAAAATTATTTTCATTAAAATCTTAGTTTGAAATTTATAAAATCGGTCTGCAGATAAAGTTAAAATGAATATTGAATAGGGATTTTGCATTGGCAAGGAAGTTCAAAGTAATGCACCAGTCATTTGTATCCCCGGGATAGCGGGGGTATAGCGGGGCTTAAGTGCCGGGGTTTAGCCTGCGATGTGTCCCGGCAGTGCCGGTAATGTGCCGGGGTTTTAACTTCCCGCCAATATAGCGGGGAAAATAGCCGGAGTGTTACTATATATGTGTGTATCAGGTTATAAATTCAATAAGGTTCTGCAGAAACTGTAACATGTGCAAAGTTTGTCCTCTTCCATTGCTATATGCAACATTCATTGATTCATTTCTTGCATTTTTGTGTCCAACCACACCTTCAAACAAATTTCTCGCATTAACTACCAGAACCATTTAGCTGTATTTTCACATTCAGTTTCATGAAGAAAAGTCACATCTGTTGTATTCCAGTATGCACAATTTCAAGAACATGTATTAATTCCATTTTAATAATGCCAAAGGCTCGGTGTGTGTGTGTGTGTGTGTGTGTGTGTGTGTGTGTGTGTGTGTGTGTGTGTGTTTGTTTGTTCAAATTCTCTGAAACCACTAGGCCAACTTATGCCTAATCTCACCACCATGGAATAGGTGATTTAAGATTATTCACACATATAGCAATGGAAGAGGACAAACTTTGCACATGTTACAGTTTCTGCAGACACCATAACCTAATACACACATATACCCCCGCTATCCCCGGTCCCGGGGGGGGGATACAAATGACTGGTGCATTATATGTATGGATATTTAACATTAACCACTTTTCCTGGGCAGGCTCAGACCTGAGCGGTTAACCAGTAACCAGATGGTCAGTCATTAGCAAAGAAGCTTTGCCTGGAGGCACAAGCAGCCCATCTATTTCTTTAGGCCCCAGTGGGGAGGGGGGAAGGGGGTGCAATATTCCCACCCGACCACCCAAAAAGGCAAATATATTTAGTGTTCTATCTGATTTCCGATCCTTCTAGGCCCAGTATATGACGACTGTGCGTGTGGTACAGATGCTGTTTCACCAACAGGAAGTCCACCCTCAAACACGACCCCCAGCTTACCGGAGTGGTGTTACAGCCCTGACGGCACAAACTGCGACTGGTACAAAGACTGTCTTGAGGTAAGATCATTTCTGATTTTTAAGATGTCAGGTACTTACTTTTGTTTATAATAATAATAATAATAATAATAATAATAATAATAATAGTTATAATAATAATAATAATAATAATAATAATAATAATAATAATAATAATAATAATAATAATATGATGATGATGATGATGATGATGATGATGATGATGATGATGATGATGATATCTTTAGTAGTAGTAGTAGTAGTAGTAGTGTATAGTAATAGGAGTAGTAATAGTAGTAGTAGTGTTAGTAGTAGTAGTATAATTGTTGTTGTTGCTGTAGTTTTTTTAAAGCCTGATACGATTAATGTATGTGCAGTTTATTAAATATGTCATGTATTTTATCCAAGAAACACTTCTGATAACGATATACACGACGAAATAGGAAACGCAATGGTGTCATGAAACATTTTTTCATAAAGCTAATAAGAATTAACAAAATTTCATTTATACCATTTCAAAGATATGCTATTCGGCCATGCAAATAAATTGCATATTTTTAACAAGGGGCCAAAACTGTGCTTCAGAAACTGGCCATTAACTAGGTCTCATAAAAATTGCACCGTTTCCATCCTCTTTTGTTTATTTATTTATGGTTTTCTTTATACTGGTATAGAACACATCTTCATGTATGATCAACGTGAATTGTAGCAAGATTTGATTAGAAATAGACATTCTATATAACGTTTTAAATTGATCTAATACCTCACATATACCGAGTTTCCCTTGAGAATGCCCTTCCAAATGCAATTTTGCACAAATTCGCATTAATCGCTTGCAATTCGGTAGCATTCGGTAGTATTTGTAAGCATTTGTAAGCATTCGGTGAAAATTTCAAGCTTTTGCGAAAATTAAAAGCATGCTCCTAAAATTCGGAAGGAAATCAGATTCGGAACATTATACTGCGTTTACACTATGTTCCCGGCGGCCCCGGCAGCCCCGTTTGCAAGGAACGTAGCGTGCCGTGGAGTTTTGGTAATACATTTCTCTGATTTTCAAGATCTATTACGTTTTGTTACGTTTTCTTACGTTGTATTACGATATCCGTAACAAGCCATGGTAGTGATAAGCCGGTGTGTCACGGAGGCGCTAAGGTACGTTACGGTTATCCACGATCTGTCACGGTTATTAGCACGTTCTATTACGGCCTGTTACGTTCTGTTGCGGTCAGTTGCGTTTTGACCCAGGCGTGACACGTTTTTTCGGTCTGTCAAGGTCAGCTACGGACGAAACGTAGACACCATACAATATAAAGCACATTTTTTCCTTTTGTATACGAATAATTCATTTGAAATAATAATAACAATCGCACTCCTCAGCAACCGACTGCAGAAATGATAAAGAAAGTTCGGGATTGTAATTCTTCTTCAATTGCATAGTGCAGCGTATGGTCTGTATTGTTCACTATAGTGACTGCTCCAATATGAAGGAACTTGTCCCCATGATATGCCATTCAATATCTATAAACTTCACGCGCCGTGATAACCGTAACAGAACGTGACATACGTAGTAGAACGGGGTGAACACCGTCAAAGACCGTAACGCACCGTAACTTAACGCAACAAAACGTGTTGAGTATTCCGTAGGAAACGGGACGAGACGTGAGACGACCGTGATCAAACGCAGCAGAACGTGGAAGATCCGTAGCTTGCCGGGCTATTCACTAGCTTCCCGTTGCACTACGGACCACCTCCACGTTTCGCTACGTACTGCTACGTTCTGTCACGGTGTGTTACGTTCAGCCCGTTTTATCACGGCCCATTACGTTTCTCATTTCCGCCGTGACTGCCGTGGCAGATTTTTAAACTGTCAAAAAATTTGTCACGGTGTCCACGGTTATCCCGGCGTGCTACGTTTGCCAATCCCGTTCCCCTGCGTCGCCTCACGGTTATCCCGTTTTGCTCACGGTTGTCTGAAACGTGGCCGCCGTGACCGCCGGGAACATAGTGTAAACGCAGTATAAAATAATCGTAAAGAATTCTGATTAATCGCAAAACATTTGTTACGATGCGGCAAGGCATTCATTAGGATTAGCATTAAATTCTATTGAGTTACGATGTCCGTAAAGAGCCATTATTTATGGGGTTATGCTTTCAGCTGACAGACAAATTAAAGCCTTCTAAAATTTTGGTTTGCATGTAGTAAAATTGTCTTTTTGATTATGTAAATCGCAATGTGAAAGAAACAACAAAGTGTGTGTTTCAAGAGAAGACTTAAACCAGTATTAACATAGTTTTTTCCATGCCCCTTGGCGTTACAGCTGTGTGATTTCGATTTACATTGATATTGTTTGCTAAACTGCTTGCGAATAAGTGACAAGTGAAAACAATGGGCAAGCATTAGCTACATAGTCGCTTCATTCGTTAAGCGTTTGCAGCATTTTCAATAACTCGGCAGTATGGATGGCAATCAATCGCAACATTCTTAAGACATTTGTAAATTATTAACATTTTCGCAAATACGTCGTTTTCTACAAGCTCCGCCCCGTCAATTCGAGTCATTTTCGGTAATTTCAGCGCGCATTCAAATTTTAGGATTCGCACTTGGATATTCGGTACATGTGAGAGCAGCA
Source organism: Rugalucina vietnamica (assembly GCA_964017185.1). Taxonomy (NCBI): domain Eukaryota; kingdom Metazoa; phylum Mollusca; class Bivalvia; order Lucinida; family Lucinidae; genus Rugalucina; species Rugalucina vietnamica. The sequence goes on from OZ024872.1 coordinate 68,286,020, forward strand.
TTAACGAGAAGAATCTTACCATTGCGTTACTTTTTTGCCGGGTATATGAACATATAATGTATGTACACTTCAGTGTATCGGGAAAAAACCCGTCAATATATGATACTCGAAGATTCAATTAAATTGCTTTCAGAAACGACATCCATGCTCTTCGGAAAAGACTGGCTATGCTTTGGAATTTGCACTAAAAATTTGCACCCTGTACACCAAACGAAGGAGCAGTTTTTCCATCAAGGGCCAGCGCTGGATAGATGCAGTGCGGAAGTGTCTTCAAGTAGAATTGGTTCCGATTATTCGTCCATATGTAAATACCGACTGCAAAAAGATAAAAGAAACCGCCTTTGCAACACACTCGCCCTGCTATCTTGCACCATATCCGGGCGAACCGTCCATCTGTGATATCCCGCTGAAAGACTGGGGACAAGTATTTTGGACCATCAAAGGTGCCTTTTTGAAGGAGATGTTTGCCACATTAAAAGGGATGCTAAGTGTAACACTTGGCTGCACAAAAAATGCATTGACTAACGCATTGAAAAACGCTTATAACGATGTGAAAGAGTTTGGAATGCGCTTACTTAAGCTCACTTGGAGGAAAATCAAATCTATTGGCAAAAGATCAATTGCTAATGATCCAACTGAATTGGCGAACAGTGTGGCCGAACAGTTAGCTGAGCAGCTAAAGTGGAATGAAAACGGCGTTATTTGGTTTCCCTTCATCTCCGACAGCTCAGACTACGAGACCATTGAAAACGAGACCATTGAAAACGAAGAGACCATTGAAAACGACGTCATTGAAAACGAGACCATTGGTGTGACTGTCTACATCCTCCTCGGGTCAAGGCCGATGTATGATGTTGATGCAAATGATAAAACCGACGTAAACATGAATAAGGTCGTTGATGACATTGCTGAAAAGATTGGTAGTGAAAAACTACACCTAAGCTTCGGTAAGGATTTGAACTTGACTAATTTCACCGCTTGTCTGGATTTCGAATGTAAGGAGACTTACCATGGCGTCATACCAAAACTGAGCACCACGACATCTGGCGTCAAGGAGTTCTACAGCGTCAATATATTGATTTTGATTAGCTTCCTCATAAACCCGATGGTAAAACAAATTCTTCAATAATATACCAAAGTTATAACATAACGTTGCTGAGTTACCCGCTCTTCAACGACTGAGAAAAAAATGTATAAACTGTTTTACCACATTTCCTGGCCTAATTGACTTCGTGCCGGACTATTGTACATGATGTTAGTGTTAAACTTTAAGAAAAATCTTGCGGTATGACTTTTTGAAATATTAAGCATAATTATGTTGATCTAAAATTCCACGAAACTTCACTTTCAAAATGTCTTTCATGAAAGAAAACAATTTGCTATCATAAATGCATTAGATCCAAATAAAGCGACTAGTACGATTGTGGAGAATGTTGCAGCCAAAGGAAACAGAACCCTAGGCTTCGTCAAACGTAACCTGAGGGAATGCACCAAACCAGTCAAGGCAGCCAGCTACACTACCCTCGTCCGACCAGTCCTCGAGTATGCCTCAACAATCTGGGATCCTACCACCGACCACAACATAAAGATCCTGGACCAAGTACAGAAGAGGGCAGCAAGGTTCGTGACTAACGACTACACGACGAGGACACCTGACTGTGCGACACGCATGCAAGGAGAACTGGGATGGGACACCTTGCAGAAAAGGCGGCTCGACAGCAGGCTCTCCATGCTATACAGGATTGACCACCAATTAGTGGATGTGAAGAAGGAGACATACCTACAGAGTGGAGACAGTAGAACCCGTGGAAGCCACAAGTTCTACCAAGAACGAATCACCAGTGAGGTCTACAGGAACTCCTTCTTCCCCAGAACAGTCAGAGACTGGAACAGGCTACCACACACGGTAACAGCAGCGGAAACACTTGAAGAGTTCCGCGGGAGCCTGCGTGCCAGCACCACCAACCACTAAACGGGCTACAACATTTGTACATAGTTTTAAAGACGTTTTTAACTGTAAATAGTCATTTGAAGGACTGCTGTGTCATTCACCATTCGCAGTCTTGCAGAGCCTTCAACGTTCCAGAAGGATCCCGGCTCTTAACACGGAAGAAGAAGAAGAAGAAGACTGGCTTAGACGGCATAAGCGCTATAGAAAAAAGAAAAAAAAAAGGAAGAAGAAGAAGAAGAAGAAGAGAAAAAAAAGAGCACCATACAGACTGGTGGAAAACATTGGAACTAGGTCCAAAAAGAGGTAGAAAGTTTGTGAAAAGAGGTAGAAATTTTAGTGAAATTTTGTTCCAATGGTAATTTCGAGATCATTCCAAAGGTTGGAATGAAGTAAATAGTTGTTTTTATGAATATTTTGGAAGTGTTAGTGAAAACAGAAAAAAATATCGCAATGGTTGTTCCATGTAAAGATAATCTCTCGGTACATACGGCGCAAAATGGTTGAACCCGAATTAATTCGCGCTACATTCACTTTGTGAAAGTACCAAATCATGTTAGAATCGGTAATAAAAACGTAGTGGAAACACTTTCGATTTCGATCGTCATTTTGGGTCGTAATCATAGAAAAATTATCTTTAAATGGAACAGCATTGCGATAATCAGCCTTCTTTCATTAAATACGTCGAATGTATTCACAAAACCACTGAGACCTATTTCTGGTTACCTTTGGGACAATCTCGAAATTACCATTGGAACAAATATGCACTACTTTTGGAGCTCGTTCCCATGTTTACCACCCGTGATGCATTAGTTTTCCCGTCCCCATTAGAAATAAACAATAAAAGCATTTTAACAAGATAGGGTCCCGCCCATTGGGGCCTAAAGAAAAAGATGGGCTGCGTGTGCCTCCAGGCATAGCTTATACACTACTGACTGACCATCTGATTACTGGTTAACCGCTCTGGTCTGAGCCTGCCCAGGAAAAATGGTTCAAGTCAAATCATCCATACATATAAGCCTTTGTAGCTTAGTTGGATGGTTATATTTGAAGCACTTGTTGGATGTCATGACATCCTCATTTTGGGTAAAAGTCTCATAAAATGGAGGCAACGTTCCGGAATGACCATAGCTGTTGACTGGGTCGTTCAGCATCAAGTCAAACAAACAAACAAACAAACAAACAAACCAATATTAACCGGATAGTGTTTCCAGATACACTCAAATTCAGTCAATAGATTATCCAGCCAACTACAGACCGCTTTCAGTTTTATCCGTTCTATCGAAACTCATTGAAAACATGTTACCAAACATTTATTTGCACCCGTATATATGATTTCTCAAAATCATTATAAACTGGCACAAATGACTTACCCGAAACGAAATCTTCATGATCATGTTATTTTTATATATTTATACATGTAAGTATTCATTTTCATGATCACCGATTATCTACCCTGCCAATGAAAAAGGCAAGGTTTAAAACCATAGCTCTTTCCCAGCAAGGAATCCATCAGTAAAACCAAAGGTGACGAGAACAACAGAGAGACAGGCGGAATAAACAGAATATTTGAAAATAAATCATGGCACGGTTTAAGTAAAGAAATTAGTGGGGGGTTAATAGATATGAGCCGCCGCATGGGAAAACAAACAATCTGCATAGTCGAAAATAAAGGCGCAGATCAGCTTCGCAGTAATCGCCTTTGTTTTCGCTACAGGGATAGTACAATTCTTCTACTTTCTTAATCCAAAATTTCCAGCCTCTTACCATCTTCTGTGACTGTACAGCCCGGTTTGTGTCAGACCTGGTTGGGAGCCAAATTGTTGATTTTCTCACGCACAGGCTCATATATGGGACCAACTTATCTCGCGCTTAGTCTGCTGTAAAAACACCCGCTGTCAGGACCGTCATTCAGTCGGAGGTCTGACCCACAGGGGTGCAATCAAAGAGGAGAGCTATATGTTGCAAATTGTACATGTACGTTCATGTGTTGTAGCCGATTCATTTTATATCGATGAGCTTTTTAGCACACCTGAGCCAAAGGCTCAAAAGGTGAGTTTATAGGATGGCCATGCTCCGTCGTCGTTGTCGTCGTCGTCGTTGTTGTTCACACTTTCAAAGATCTTCTCCTCTGAAACCCCTCGTCCAATCAATGCCAAACTTCATGCGGAGCATCATTAGGAAGGGGGAACTAAAGTCTGTATAAATGGTCCAGGTCACATGACCAAGATGGCCGCCATGCCCAATTATGGTAAAAACCTTCAAATCTTCTTCTCTGGAACCAGTGGACCGATTCCAATGAAACTTGGTATGTAGCATTGGTGACTCTGGCCCATCATACTTTGTATAAATCATGACCCTGTGTTGACCTTGACCTATTTTACGGCAAGGTCAACTTTGGTCACATAGGCTTTCCAATGGAAAAAAGTGAAAACATTGGATTTTTCAGGAAGTTTTGTGGCCTGTGACCTGAAAGTTGGTAGATACATATAACTTATTGATTTAATGAAGTCATAGGAGTATTCAAGGTCAAGGTCATCTCTTGACCTTGGCCAAAGGTCATTTACATATTAAATTTAAAACTTAATTTTCTCAGGAACCACTTCACCAATCAATGCCCATTTTTTATCTGGCATCCTTAGGAAGGGGGAATCAAAATTTGTATGAATAGTCTAGGTCACATGACCAAGATGGCTGCCATGCCCATATATGGTAAAAACCTTAAAAATCTTTTTCTCTGGAACTGCTAAACCGATTTCAATGAAACTTGGTATGTAGCATAGGGGACTGGCCCATCACAGTTTGTATAAATCATGACCTTGGGTTGACCTTGACCTAATTTATGGCAAGGTCAACATTGGTCACATAGGCTTCTCAATGGAAAAATGGAAAACATTGGATTTTTCAGGAAGTTTTGTGGCCTGTGACCTGAAAGTTGGTACATACATACAACTTATTGAATTAATGAAGTCCTGTGAGTATTCAAGGTCAAGGTCATCTCCTGACATTGGCCACAGGTGATTTACATATTAAATTTAAAACAAACTTAATTTTCTCAGAAACTTCTTCACCAATCAAAGCCAAATATTATATTTGGTATCCTTAGGAAGGGGGAACCAAAGTTTGTATAAATGGTCCAGGTCACATGACCAAGATGGTCGCCATGCCCATATATGTGGTAAAATCCTTTACAAACTACTCTGGTATCGGTGGACCGATTTCAATGAAACTTGGTATGTAGCATAGGGGGCTCTGGCCCTTCGTAGTTTATATAAATAATGACCTTGGTGTTGAACTTGACCTATTAAACTGTTGATTTAAACAGAAAGGTCAAATATTGTCAGAAAGATCTGAAAGTTAGTTATTACAGACAGTTTATAGTGTTAATAATTATGTGAATATTTGAGGTCAAGTTTACATTTTACGTTGGCCAACGTGGCCTTAGCCAAAGGTCATTCATCAAAGACAAAATCTCAGGTGAGCGATATCAGGACCAAAGGTTTACCTAACGGTAAAAATCGAAAAAGTGTTTGATAATAGGAAAGCGACATTATTTTCTATACTGTTGGTGAAGTCGAAATTTCCCTAAATGCATACATGTCTAATACTTCAACAGTATGCTATATATATAATTAATTTCGGTTGACAGAAAGGAATTAGGAATTAATTATTTTCTCTTGGCCGATCTATGCATTCGTATTTTGGTGTATTTTGGTGATACATGTATATCTCCCGAGGTGGTCAGTTTATGATATTGATAAATCACTCTAGCGGTGGATCGATTGCTAGACACATCGGATACGTGACGTAAATTTCCACGCCCTCCCTCCCGTATTTTAAAGTGTTTCAAGTTTTTCTGTTGCCATGCAGAGTTCTAAGAGAGCGATGATAGATTCTCTTTGCAATTACAGTTTGTTAATGTCCTAGTTTTGTGACAGTAAGGTTGCAGATGAAGTTTAGTGACGGTGTACAGAGATAACATAAGTAACCTGTTGTTATGTGAATAATCTGGTTTGTAATGGTTGTGGTGATTGATGTTAATAGATCTAGCGTTCGATCCACACGCTCCAAGGCAATATGGTGTTTGTTGTTTTCTTGTCCGAATGCTACTGATCATGGGTATCCAAGAGAACATATGTTTTAATGATACCAGTTATCAATTCCAGCTGTCATATGAGCGTTTATTATGCAAGTGGAAACTACAAATATCTGAAATATCTTCAAATCTAAAATCCCCATTTCTAAACACACATGTCCCCTACATTTTGAGCCGCGTCATGCGAAGCTGATCTTTAATGCGACGCTGATCAGCGTCTTTGTTTTCGCCGCAGGTAGGACAACTCCTCATCTCCATTTGTCCAAAGTTTCAAGCTTCTGGCTTTATTTATCAGGCCCGTTTGTGACAGACCTGGTCGGAAGCTCAGATTGTAGGCTCATTTACGTAGTCCTGTGTCTAGTGCAGGTACTTTGGATCACTTTCAGCAGGGGATTTTGTTTGCTTTATAGTTGACATCGATATCATCTATGCCCGCGATGTCGTACGATATGATGTCGAAATTTGAGCTGCGTCATGAGAAAACCGACAATGTGGTTTTCGAACAGGTCTGTTACAAACCGAGCTGTATATAAGCACATAAGAAGACTAGAAGCTTTATATTTCGGATTTAAGAAGAAGAGGGGTTGTACTAGACAGAATAATTCCATCGGTATTCCGTTAAACCTCTGTCAGGGAAGTGGAACGAGGTACCGATGTGGAGCGCCACCTGATCTAGGATTATACTTTCCGTGAAGCGAAAAAAAGGCGCTGATCAGCTTCGCAGTAACTGCGCCTTTGTTTTCGCACATATGCAAATCATTGGTTTTCTCATGACGCGGCTTATTACATGACATAATATTATAAAATAAATATTAAGCTTAACAGCATCTGAAAACATGTTGACTGAACAAAGAGAGATGGCCAGCAAACATACAAAGCCCTATCTTGGCATGTAGCATAGGCAAAAATCCGGTTTTCTCACGATGCGGCTCATTTAGTATGTCAGCTTTATTCAAATATAACAGTCACTGAGTAGTTGGCTGGTTGGTTGGTTGATTGGGGTTTAACGTCCCACCAACAGCTAGGGTCATATGGAGACGGGACCTCGGTTTATAGTCCCATCCGGCGGACTGAGAAGCCCGGGATCGAACCTGCGACCCTGATATACAAGGCGAGTGACATAACCACTGCACCACGGATGCTTCTGGCGCTGGTTTCTGTCTGCAGTCTTCTATTAAGTTCTTTATGAACATGTTGTACCTTGCATTTGAATGGGTAGGATAATAATTAAAATACAAAATCACAACTGCCTTACTGTGTAATGACAGAAGAGAATTTCTGATCAGGCCAGAGACAAGACAGACTGCGCATTTAGGTCACAAATTAAAGGCTTTATATTTATTATAATTAATTTCCCCCCAGTCATTCTCATGACAAGGCATGTTTCAGGGATGATGTTATAGTATTGTAAGTATTTTCCGTAAAATGATATGAGCCATGACGCGAGAAAACCGGTCTTTGGGGTTCCCGTTCAGGTCCAACACAAACCGAGCTGTACAAGCATAGAAGATGGCTTAAGGCTGGAAATTCCGGATTTAGAAAGTAGAGGAATTGTACTATCCGTGTAGCGAAAACAAAGGCGCTGATCAGCTTCGCAGTTACTGCGAAGCTGATCTGCGCCTTTGTTTTCGCATAGGCAAAAATCCGGTTTTCACATGACGCGGCTCATATTGCGGTTATACGTCTGTCTTGATACAACCGACGCATGTTTCAAACAGACATTTGATGCTGTAAGATTCAGACATGGAGTGGATTTTTGTTTGTGCTTTCTTAAGCTTAGGAATATTGGCGTCGGGAGAACCTAGATGTGATCCAGACTATGGACCAGTAGGGCCCACCACCGTATGGTCAGTCGAGTGTATTAATACCAGGCCAGTTTACGATAAGCATCAATGGGCAACATGTGTGTCAAACGTGTACATGAAACAAAAATCCAAAGGGAGACATGAGTGTGCAAACGAAGCCAAGTACTGCTGGTATCAATGTATGCTCGAAATTTACGACATTGAAGAAGTTATTTCTGCAAATGATTTTAGCGCCGTCAATCTAATATCATGTAACTAAAATTTGGGCCGCCGCATGGGAAAACCAATAGTCTGCATAGGCGAAAACAAAGGCACAGATCAGCCTCGCAGTAACTGCGAAGCTGATCAGCGCCTTTGTTTTCGCTACACGGATAGTACAATTCCTCTGCTTTCTAAATCCAAAATTTCCAGCCTCTAACCATCTTCTGTGACAGTACAGGCCGGTTTGTGGCGGACCTGGTCGGAACCCAAATCGTTGGTTTTCTCACGCAAAGACTTATTAAGATTTTTCATACACTTGCCCTGTTATTATCTACTGTGTTGGTATTTATCATGTTCTGTATTACCCACAGGGAATCCCAATTGTCCCTGTTTCCCAATAGATGTAACAATACAGGCTCGGTATTAAGTTCACTTAGAAATCAACGTTTTCATGCAACACAACTTTGTATTGAGCGGCTTCTGAAAAAGCCCTGCCGCTAATAATAATAATAATAATAATAATAATAATAATAATAATAATAATAATAATAATAATATCAAATCCGCAAACCATTAAGCGTCTACGGGGTCATTCAATAATTATTAATGACAGTCACCGGGATCCATATTTCGGAAAGTATAATCAAAATTGGTATACTTAATTCTGTTACACATATACCACAAGACCGCATTCATGCTGTAAATGTTGTGTTTTTATCACGGCTAGATGTGACACAATGCTAATTTGAATATGACAATGGTATTGATGTGTCAATGGATGCGAAAAACTTATTTTTACACATTTTTGTTAGGGGATAGGGTAAGTAGAATGTAGCATTTAAATAAATGAATTTAATTTTATAATAATTATATTTTTATTTTTCTGGTCGTGTTCATGAAACTATAGTGGGTCGCGTACAAAGTGAATAAACATGCTTTTCAAGTGACCCACTGTGGTTCATAGCTCCATGAACATCAGAAAAATAAATTCAATGCTTATATTTACATTCATTTCTCTCTCCTTTTCTTGTTAAAAATTATCGAGGCGATCACGTTTACAAGCAAATAGAGAATTTACACAAAGTAAAGTGTGTGTTCAAACAGCGGAATCAATGGTTCCATGACGTTTACAACGTCCAAGCACATTGATGAGAGCCGTGTTTTTATGACGCCAAGTTTCACGGCTAACAAACCTTTAAATGCGTAACCGCCGGTTAAGAAAGAAAATCCGATTCACGCCCTTCCGGTTCCGCATATGAGGACCAAGAAAAGGTAAACAAAACATACACTACTATGAACGATTGATGATTATATTTTAGTACAGAAATATATCGATTATCTATGAATGCTATTTTGTCACTTAACTACTATTGTTAGTCAGCACTAAAGTAGCTCGCATACTAATTTGATTGTCTTTGAGTTATTTATTCCCTCCGGCGTTTTACGAATGCGCGAATCGATATATCAAATGCGCAGATTCTTTTTTACGAATGCGCGAAAAAAAAGACTATCAAATGCGCGTTTAAATTGCGCGGAAATTAATTGCTTTTACAGGTATTTTAAGGTATACCGATGGTATCTCGCTATCAAGTTATGATAGCGAGATTCATCGACAGTTCTTCCGTTAGCCAGCGTTGAATTCAATGTCTGTTGCCCCCTGCTCACTAAAGGGGAGGTGGAAGTCAGAGTACAACATCAATTCTATAACTGTAACCATTGTGTAACAAGCTTTTCTTTCCACTATTAGTGTCTGAAATTTTAAAATCCATGAGGTTAAAACAATATTCTTGGATAAAATACAAGTTAAAAACAATTAAAAACGTCTAAAAACCTATAAAAGCATGTTAAAATATGACTCACATAATGGTCGTATCTGTCCAAAGCCAGTGTGAACATAGGTTACCTGAGTGATTATCGGCTAATTACCCTAAAGGCCATTCGCGCAATTGATACCTCGATTTCACGCGCAATTCAAACAACGTCACGGTATGATTTTCGCGCAAATGATATACGGCCATTCCCTCCGTCGAACCTGGTGTTACAGCACGGCCAAAATCGACGAAATACAACTAAAAATTGGACAGTGTGTTGGTAAATACGAAATTCTAGTGACTGTTCCTCGAAAAATTTACAGATATATGTTAACTATATTGCAACTGATGTCTGTGCCAGTATTTTGTTGTGTTAGTGCCCGGTATTACCTATTTGATGGGAAGCAAAAGATGGTTACGCATTTAATCATTAAAGTATGAAGGATATATTTCAAGATATGTATGAAAACCTCTACCGGTTCAAGCTATTGTATCTAATTGTCTCTGCGACATAAAACCAGGAAAAAGCAAATTAAAGTATGCAGAATGCTGTAAAATCGTCGTCATGAACAGGAATACCATGCATGTGAATTATTGTATTTCATGTATTGTATAGACTGTTTGCATTGTTTTATATCAAATATTTTCACTACAAATATCACAAACACACCAATTTGAGTTAGAACCCTTTCAGAGAGGACGAGAGAATGTGCCAATTAAAACTTGAGCGTTAAACTATTAACAAAAACAAAAACTTTAATACATGTGTTTTATGTCGATTATATTGCTATCATTCTAATGATTAAATTCGTAACCAAATTGTTGACACAGCTTTTAACCACATATGCATAGAATACAATGGCCAGAGGCAACAAAACTGTCAACAAACCTCACACAATGTTAAAATCATCTACATGCTGTATTGCTTTCCGTTAAATATGGATGCAATTGGCGGATATCTAAAAATGTCCCTGCGACTGACCCACATTTTCTTTGTGTACAATGCAATCCCAACATGTATTTTGGAGGAGGGAATAAAAATCACGATTATAAAGAAAAGTTTCAGGAAATCCTTTTGGATCCAAATATAGCAATATCTAACAGATAAAATAGCATTGTGAGAATCATAATACCTGTCTTCGAATCAAAATATTTTACTCGGAAACACGAGCTGCAAAAGTTTGTTTACCTTTTATTGGTCATCTGATGCGAAACCAGAAGGACGTGAATCGGATTTCTTTTCTTAACCGCGGTTACGCATTTAAAGGTTTGTTAGCCGTGAGTTTGGATCATGTGACGTCTCATTACACGATGTTGTTCATGGAACGATGAACGATTTCAGTTCTAGATTCATTAAGACTTTGCATTAGAAATGTAGGTATACTAATACTATAGTATTACCGCACAGGTTTGGGTTTGTCCAGAGCTATGGTTATTGTTTATGGGTCTTGAAAACAATGGCCGCAAAGTCCAGTCATTTGGCTTAGAGTAAAACAAATCCGTTGTACCTAGTCTATATTTTATTACTAACTACTGTGATTTATTTACATAATTCATTGACCTACAGATCTATACTTAAAGGGGATATACAAAGGTTATTTTAGAACATTTGTATTCTTTGTCTGCTGATCACATTTGTTCTTGGGACTTGTTTGTCGAAAACTAAACCCAAATATACCCATCTGGTATTTGAATAACAAAATATTTATGTGAGAGTAGTCTCTCTTGATGAAAAACCAAAATAATTCACTTAAATGATGATCAAAAGTTTTGCAACTGAAACAATAAGTTGTATAAATGGTTAATAATTATTTTCAAATGATAAGTTTTTTCTTTTAGTTGTTTCTTTGCATGATATTCATTTTTTTATATGTGTTTCTATGACGTCATAGTGGAACTAATGAATATTCATGAGATAAAATGCCAAATTACAAATCAAGCTATCTCCGAAACCCGTCATGATAATTTGGTGAGGTTTTCGGCAATCAGTTCCTTTAATCAATGTCTACTTCAGTTTTATAAAATCAAAACCTTTAGATATGGCCTTTAAGTCTCGAAAAATATCCAGTTCTGAATAAATAGTAAAATAAACATTCTTGTATTTTTGACCATAGTTCATAAATTATCCGTCCTTCTAGTCATGTGAGTCTTGCCAGATGCATCGTCAGATCACTGAGATCTGCCACAACTGGATCCTGAACATACAGAGAATACACGCCAACAAATCATTTGTAACTATTTACACAGTATTCACAACATGCATATCAAAACAGAGTGTAATGTAAGATATATAGTCTGAGGAACAAATGCCCTGTCATAAACTAGGGTATGGGTACATGCCTAATATTACACATGCTTTTTATACATGAAAATAGGACCAGTGAAAGATGATTGTGCCTGCGGGCCAGCAGTTGTTACAACCAAAGCCCCTGAAAAGAGACTCTATCCTATCCCGGCAGAATTTGATCCATTTAAACCAAAAGTTGCTGCTGAAGCCAAAACCAAAGCCCCTACACACAAACCATATATAACTACGACCGAGGCTGTACGATACAAACCACAACTTGTTGTCACAACCAAGGCCCCGACACAGGAGCACAATCCGACCGCGGACAACGATCTGCGATATAAACCAGCTGCTGCTGATAATGACCAAGCCACAGCCGATGGTTTACCAGGGTGGTGTGCCAGCCCCGATGGAATGAACTGTGATTGGTTCGAAGACTGTTTACAGGTAAATATCAGCATTATTTGTGGTGGTCATCTTAATATTCAGAACAATCTTATTCACCCCCTCCCCCACCCCCTAATCATAGAGGCAGCACGTAACATTGATTGAAATCGGCCATGAATAGTTTCTAGGGTGAGTGGACGGACGCACATATAGTGATGCCAAGGTTTCAGGCGATACATGAAATTTATATATATATATATATATATATATATATATATATATATATATATATATATATATATATATATATATATATATATATATATATATATATATATATATATATAAATCCCTAAATAAAGATTTTTTTCCCCTTTTCATTTTCTCTAATACAAGTAAACTGCTGGCCATCACTGTTAGCTGCCGTCTTTCATGATTCGAAAATATACATTAGAAGACTGTGGTCTCGACAGTGATTGATGCAAGGTGAAGCAAAATGTTAACAGACATTTACTAAACATCACTTGCATCACATACACTGCATCACTGTGTACGTGAAATGTAGGAAAGGTATATAACTAAATTCGGTGTATAAATTATACTAAGGTATTTTCATGAATATTTATATATAAATTGTTTTCAGAAACTGTATCACTGTTCCTCTACCATCACTGGTCACGCCGTGGATTTCGCATCGACATTCTGCAACCTGTACACGCAAAACAGACATCGTTTCTCATCTAATGGTCAGCGCTGGTTAGACGCGGTGCGGAAGTGTCTCCAAGTGGAGTTGGTTCCTTTCATTCGTCCGTTTGCTCAAACCGACTGCAAGAAAATCCAAAATACGGCATTTGCAGCTCAGCCAATGTGCTATGATAAGCCGTATGCAGGCGAACCTTCAATATGCGATCTTGATCCGAGAGACTGGGCAAAGGTCTTCTGGACGATAGAAGGCGCCTTCCCGGAAACTCAAATTGCCAGCATAAGTGAACTCATGAAGTCGAGAAGGCAATGCGGTAACTTTAGCATAGAAGACGTCCATGACATGCGCCTGGTTATGCTGACGTTCAAGAAGACTGGACGGCACTCGGAAAAGAAAGATCAAATCGAAACAGCTCACATCGTGACTAAGCAGTTTGCTGTGCAATTGCTTTGGAAACAACATGGCGTGCAATGGTTTTCCTACTTAAACGACGACTATGAACAGGGAGAGCAAAATCCCAGAGTCGGTATACTTTTAGGGTCAAGGTCAATTCATGACGTCAACGCGGTTAGCGCAGCTGGTGTCCCGGATGCATACATGAACAAGACCGTCGATGACTTCGCTTACGCTATTGGCAACGGAAAGCTCCACCTCAACATTAGTAGTGACTTGAGCATTGTCCACTTCAGCGCATGTCGGGATTTTGTTTGTGAAGAGTCTTATCATGACGTCACACCGAAACTATCGTCTGCTGCAGCGAAGACAGAGATGCCGGGATTTATGATTGCGAGTGTCGGCGGCATTCTCTTGAATTTACTGATATGCTAAGAACTTTTAGATGCCTGGTGGGCGCACTATGTTACAAACAGGAAAAAACGGCATCCATAATACTATACAGAGAGAGAGAGAGAGAGAGAGAGAGAGAGAGAGAGAGAGAGAGAGAGAGAGATTTAACAGTAAGGTATGCCTACCATCAGAAAGAACATGGCCGTGTTACTTTAACGTCACGCGACGTCAGCTGGATCACGACAACTAATGGATTCTCTCATCATAGACATCACCACTCAGAATGTTACAATCTCTTTTAATGTTGTCCATAAACTTGCTAACAAGATTTTCTTATTTTATCCATACTACCAAGAAGCCATGTGCATGCAGTTTTACATTTTATGGCGAGGGTGGCTTTTCCCCTGGAATTCGTAGTTGAAAATTAGCAATCCCACTGTCGGGAAACAAACTCCGTGTTTTAATATCACTAGTGTACATGCGGTGACGTATCATGTTAATATAACGGATCATAACGGGCTGAAACTAAGTTCGGAAAATGTGTGGTACCATGCATTTGCGTAAGTTAGTTTTGAAATTCTTGACCTATCCTATCATATGCAGCATACATTCTTGATTCTATATTCTTGCATAGATATCTATGCGCATAGCTGTTTGAGGCCGTTTTCGATTGGTCGAAAGCCGTGTTCAAACAGCAAAACCCATGTTCAGATCATGAAATTCACGTGCCGTTTGAACATGGGTTTTGGCCGACGTCATTGGTCAATGCGACGTGACGTCATGTGTTTCGTAGAAACAAAATGGCCGACGTTGAAGAAGCTCCGCTGTTTTCGGTGGGTTTTTACGTTTGCTAATGTTATTTTCAAGAGATTTTAAGTGGATTAGAGTGAAAATGCAAGAATAGCGATCAACCATGGTTTGTTTCAGTGTTGAAACATTCGCTGGATCACTCGGAAGGTGTTTGAACACGCGGCCTGCGGCCTTGTGTTCAAACACCTTCCTCGTGATCCATCGAATGTTTGAACACTGAAAACCATGGTTGATCCCTATATTCTTGCATAGATATCTATGCGCATGGCTGTTTGAAGCCGTTTTTGATTGGTCGAAAGCCGTGTTCAAACCGCAAAACCCATGTTCAAATCATGAAATTCACGTGCCGTTTGAACATGGGTTTTGGCCGACGTCATTGGTCAAAGTGACGTGACGTCATGTATTTCATAGAAACAAAATGGCCGACGTTGAAGAAGCTCCGCGGTTTTCGGTGCGTTTTTACGTTGTTAATGTTATTTTCAAGAGATTTTAAGTGGATTGGAGTGAAAATGCAAGAATAGCGATCAACCATGGTTTGTTTCAGTGTTCAAACATTCGCTGGATCACTCGGAAGGTGTTTGAACACGCGGCCTGCGGCCTTGTGTTCAAACACCTTCCTCGTGATCCATCGAATGTTTGAACACTGAAAACCATGGTTGATCCCTATACTGACGTCAACAAAAAACGCCTCAGTCAACTTTGACACGTTATACTGCCAAGATTAACGACTTAAGGATGTTCGCTGCTAACATTTGACATTTCGGAACTTCCGGTTTTTCTTTTCTTGAATATCTTGTAAACGGTTGCAGATATTTTCCTAATATTTTATATTTGGATACATATTGATAATATGCATCGAATGAGCCATGAAAATTGTCAATCTAAGAAACTTCATTTTTTCACCCCATTTTCTGCAACTTTTCAGAAAATTTTAGTTGTCAGTAAAATTTAGGGGGTAGGGTAGATTAAACTTGAATATTACACATCTTCAAATTAATTGCACTAGTTTAATGTTTATTTTAGCAGCAGTATATGTGTACATGGTATTCTAAGTCATTTTTTGTGTCTTTGGTGTGCTGGTTTTAAAATTTAAGGTGGTTTTATGAAATGGGCTTTTAGAAACAAAACAGCCGAAAAAAGGCCGAAAATGGTGATTTTCAAGTTGTTGGTTCTCTCTTATATGCTCACTACCCTATATTTTTCTTTCTTTTATTCGAACAACATTACCAAGTTCTATGTTGTGTGAAAATACAAGAAAAAGTTTGAATCAACAAATATGGGTTTGGTACATTTCAAAATATTGATTTTTTCCGACTTTTCAAGTATGGGGGTAGGGTTAGAAAAGGAATCGTAAAATTTTGTCACCCACTCCAAGTTGCAAATTTTTCTATGCTTTTGGTCCAAAATTGTCTGCGCTACGTAAATATTATGACTTTTGAAAGCATTCTAGGTGTATTTTTGTTCAAGACAGGTATGTTTCAAAGAATTATAAATTAAATTAATTTTACCAAATTTAAAACATGGTGCTCAGAGGTCTCATTCAGAGGCCTGTAGCTTGAAAAAATGCACACTACCCTATATTTATTTTGTTTTCAAATGTCTTGTGTTGTATTTTGGAATCAAAAAAGAGTGGTTAGAAAAAAAGTTTGAATACTTTTTCATTGGCAGCGAACATCCTTAAATTATTTCAAATATTTATCATATCATTTGCTAACCTTTTACGCATTCGGGAATGCTGAAATGGAATTATTCAGACAGCTGCTTGAAAAATGACATGCTGTTGAAAACATACACCCATCGCAAAATCCCTATTCTGTTCATGAACGGTTTATCAGACATCGCTTCGTTTGATTGCTGAAAGTCTCTAACACATAAGCCATATGTAGAGTGGGATATCCATACGTGACCATATGTTGTTGAAACACATTTTTTGAAAACCGAATTTCGTTCTTTAGCGTAACTGACGTCACTGCAGCTAATGGTCAATGCTTAAATGGTAATCGCCGTCAAAATTGTGAAAACGTTTTCAAAGGCTATGGTTTTTTTGACAAAGAATTGTTTTATATTGTTACTTCTCATGCCTTTATCGTGAAACGAACGTCCTTACGGATAACGTGTATTTGACGTCTAGGGAAACAAGCGTCAGAATACCATTGCTCCATTCCTGGCTATTCATTTGAAATAATGCGACTACGATATGTCAATTAACTCAGTGTGTGCATCCGAATATAACGGCATCGTTTTTGAAATGTTTCATCGGTAGAATTCGTAATCATAAAAGACGTCGACGTCAAAACGACTTTGCTACAGAAGCGTCGGCGAAAGAGGTACGGTAACAAAAATCAAAAGAGGGAAGTTTATGCTGAAGCGAACGACGGTCCTATCGGTTTCTATGGAGCCAGAAACCGAACAGTATCATTTTTTCGTTCCGTCTGTTCCCTTTCTTGTGAAAAGTCCCTATGTTATTTTCATTATTTCAATTCCACATAGTCCAGTTAAGGTTGTTAAACGACTTTGCACGGCTTTCAAGAATTTTCACGTCAAAAACGCCTGTACAATGGCGTCAGGATGCATTTTTAAAAATGGTGCACCCACACAAGTTTTGAGAAAAGTGCACAAGATAACCAAATTCGGTTTATGCTATACCACGACAGAGAACATAAAAATAAGGAAAATGTAAATTTCGTTCATATTTTATATCTATTGGCCAAGTTATGCAACATTTTCGATGAGGCGTTTTTATTGACGTCAGTATATAACTGTCAAAAGTTTCAATTGAGCATTTCTCCGGTCGCTGAGAACACTTCGAGAACATTATTGTTGCGAAGTGAAAATGTAGACAAATGTTGAAAAGAAAGCACATATCGCTCAATAATGAGCATATTACGCTGCATATGCTATGCCATGTGCAAAACACTCTTCTTTAATACCAACAAAGCAACGTGATTTCCGAAGATAGGTGCATTTCGAACGCGCTCTCTATAGCATGACGTTACACAAATAATAGCAAACACGGACTTTGATTCCCGATGCTGATTGCAAAACTGCTATGAAATGTAAAACGAATTTTTTTAACAGTTTTAGTTTTATATGGTACAGTATTATGTATGTGTTTCATTATATACATAATTTTTCTAACAAAATACGTGTATGTTTACAGTATCTCTAATTTACGGAACCCGGGGAGGTACATGTGAAATTTATTTTATAAGTCGTACTTCATAAGTCGTCCGAACGAGATAAGTCAAGACGTTTGGACGAAATATCAAGTCGTTCAGACGAGATAATACTGTGACTGCGTCGGAACGACGTTATTCATCTCGTTCGGACGAGGTAATAAGTTGTTCGGACGACATAATAAGTCGTGCGAACGAATCATTTTAAAAGTCTTCCGAACGAGTTATTAATTCGTTCCGACGACTTTTAACGAGTTATTTCAAAATCTCGTCACCATATTAAGTCATCGGAACGACATAAAAAGCCGTTGTTCGCCGGCACGACTTTAAAGTCGTCGGAATGACTTATAAGATAAATTTCACATGTCACTTCCCGGGTTCCGTAAGTAGTCCCCTACTAATATGATAGCTCATATGGAAAAAATAAATAAATAAATAAATATCTAACATTCTCTAATATCTTACGCTTTTCATAATTCAGAAGACTAGAATATTCCAGTCAAAACTTATGAAATTTTTCAGTGGCTATATTCATGCCCGCTGGGTCAGCAGTCACTGCCGCTGTATATAGGAGCGTTACTGAGCTCTCAACAGGCTAATATCTGGTGGGGCAGAGGTAGAGCATCCCAGCAGGCACATGACGTCAAAATGACGTCAGATCGATGACGTCGCATCGACGTCGATATGACGTCATTTTGACGTCGTGTGCCCGGGGGATCGGACTCCGAATCGACAGGCCCTGGGTTGTGTTGCGTCTTTGAGCAAGCCACATTAACTCCCGAGAGTAATGGCTGATACACAAGAAGCGGTGGCTCCGTCCCGACATGACTTAATAATTGTTGACTAGATCTGCTACTCGCGTGATTTTTTTCTCTCTCAAAACAGAGATCAATGAGTACCAACGATTTATGTTTCCGATCAGAAATAAGAAAGATAGGTATACACATGCAGCAAAAAAGGTACAAGTAGGCAATGATCAGGAAATGGCGCAATCAGAAAGAAATGCCCACTCCACAAACCGAGGGGCGGGAAAAAACTAAAATGACACTTAGATACTTATACCAAGGAAACATATCGTAAGCCGAGTGAGCAGCTATTCCCCCAATATGCGGCCACTCAGTTACCCAGTTTCAAATATGAAAGCGTACATAAGGCTCAAACAGCACAAAAATTAGACTCCAAAACACAAATCAATTAGAACCACAACAGAAGTATCGCCTTGGATGATCAGTAATATAAAATTACAGCATCTTTAAATACAAGAGACTTCCTTCTGACAATGGCTCAAATGTGAAACTGAGTATGGCTTGTAAGTTGAATATTTATTTATTTATTTATTTATTTATACAATATTTCAAGAGGGTAACATATTTAGCTCAAAGGCCAGTCTACCATATGGCCCTCTAAACATAGACAATAAATACAACATATCAAACATGGAAATACCAGCTGATCGGTATTCTCTTCAGAACAGTACACATTAACGATGAGATCTTTGTAGCCAGTGTGGCATTTGGAAGACCCTGTGCAAATGTCTGGGAACGAAAAAGAATCAAGCTTGATACCTAGCTGAAAGTCTACAAGACTTTGGCACTGCAAACGCATCTTACATACACATGTGAGATCTGGACAGAATATAAAATTCATCGAAAAAGACTTAATCACGAGAAAATTGTTAAAAAACAAATGATAAGACAAGGTCCCAGAGAATTTGTGAAGCTAAAGAAACTTAAGAAAGCGCAAAAAAGAGATCGCAAATCCAGTGAATGTGCCATCACGAGTTTCTATACTTGCAAACGTCAGTTTAGAGCTAACAAAAAGGAACTCACCAACCCACATAAACAATCTAATATTATAAGAAATAATGACGGTCCTTTTCATAAGTGAGGGACGATCGACCGAACGACCAGCTGATCAGAACCATTTTCGAAGAGGGAGAAAGAACAACTAAATATGGGGGAGTAGCTACTGCGTGATGGTCCCGATGCTTTTATCACTAAGTACATATCTTAAAAGATGATTTCATATTCTGGGTCAAATACCTTATGAGTCACACGACGAGGAACCTGCATCGGATGTTTTCAGCCAGATGCGCTGCAAGCAGGATTGTACAAACACAGAAGGTGTCTAGAAGCTTGAAATTACGAATTTAAGGATAGTGACTGTGCTATGTAGCGAAATCAAAGAAGCTTATCAATTCTTCGGTGAAGATATTTGTATCGTATATAGGCAAAATCAGGTTTTCGCACGACGCGACTCATACGTAAATCATAGTTTCAGACATATGCGGTCTTCATAAAATCAGGTACGACGGTATTTTCATTTTATATATTCATTCTTTTTTCTGTAAATATTGAAGATGATCACAAATTGATATGCCCGCCTATGTTTTAAAGTTTGTCACGTACATGTATTTTTATGAAACAAAACGTTTAATTAAACGAGATACGAAAAAATATGAGCCGCCTCATGGGAAAACCAACAATCTGCATATGCAAAAACAAAGGCGCAGATCAGCTTCGCAGTAACTGCGAAGCCGATCAGCGCCTTTGTTTTTGCTACTCGGGTAGTACAATTCCTCTACTTTCTAATTCCAAAATTTTTAGCCTCTAGCCATCTTCTGTGCTTGTACAGGCCGGTTTGTGTCGGACCTGTTCGGAAACCACATTGTTGGTTTTTCCACGAGGTGGCTCATATATACTGCTCTCCGTGATATGAATGTCCATAAAGGTTACGGTCTAAGATTTGAAACAGAACAACATATTAATGCTCATCTTCATCACCCTATAGATTCACTGTACGACAGAAAAAGAGAGAGGTAGCTGTCTCCAGTGGAGTAGCGCATTTTTCGGACAATATTTGCGCGATAGTGGTAAGTATCTTGCGTGTTTTCTGGTAATCGGATTTGTTTATGTGCCACTTTTTACCTTTGATTGCTTTTACACATGTATGCGTGTCGTGCTATGGAAAAATTACCACAATAGATGTTTGTAGGAGCATGAGGAAGGCATTCGTTTTTGATGGCAGTCGAAAAAAAGTCGAAAATCGCAGCATTGTCTCTTCTAGTTTGACAATCGAGCACTTTTGAAAAAATTGAATGAAACCAGAAGTATGCGCCTCCTTGGATCTTTCAACATGCCAAATCGCAGTCTGGTGTGATTTGTCTATTTCGAGATTTTTCAGCAATTAGTGACTGTACAGAAGATTACGAAGAGGTGCGCGACTGGTGCAGTGGAGTAGATGGTGTTTTATTTTTTGTACCCAGTAGTGACTACAGACTGTATGAAGTATTGAGATTGTTGGTATGGAAATTTGCGCATTGCCAGCAGAAATCTGCCTAAATTTCGGACAAAAATTTATTGTATCAGCCAAAATAACATTTTTTATTCTTCAAAGTTTGTTTGTGCATTAGAAAACATTAATTAATGCTAGCAACAATGAGTTAATACTTGAGTCGAGATAATTAATATAATATACAAGGATAAGTTGTTATACGGTTAATATAATAACCTGGAACTTCATTTGCATAAGTCCGTGCGTTTCTAAGGCATACCCACATTTCACAGTTTAGTAAAACAACGTTCTACCCTTGGAAGACAACGGGAGGGTACATTTTAAACTTCACACTTCATACTTCACACTTCACAGTTCATACTTCATACTTCACACTTAACAGTTCAGACTTCAAACTTCACAGTTCATACACATGGCCAGTAGAGACGTCATATCTCGAATAATGACGTCACCTCACAACTCGAGACGTCAGACGAAGCGTGACCTGAAGTCATTAAATGTGACGTGACTTCGTGGCATGGTGCAAAATGACGTCACCACCGACGTCACACGAAACGTGTGATTTACGACAGTGACGTCATGTGAAGTAACAATACAATACAATACAATACAATAATTTTATTGTTTGATCTCAATTCATATGAGACATTCACAAAATACTGTACATTCATGAAAGAAGTACAAAATACAAACAAACATTGACAAATGAATATGCAATTTTAAGTTCATGGCGTACACATGTCTTATTGTTTTGGACCCCGAGATACCTTTCACTCTGCCTGAGATAAAAGGCATCTCGGGTACAGATGGTGCAAATTATAAGGTAATAAAATAATTAACTCCCCCAGTGCTACTGCGGTCATTATGCAAATTTTCGTATGGTTATCTCGTGATTAATTATCTGTTGATAATTGATATATCTATATAAAAATCAAAATATTTAATTGTACATTTTAGACGAAAACAAAGTAAAAATTCATAATAATCAGAATCTTTTTAATAACATAGCATTTTAATCCGTTTTCTACATGAAATATTAACGACTTTTCACCTTGATGAAAATAGTTTTGTATCTGACATGATAAGCTAATTACAAACCTCCTGCAGTGAGCTGCAGCATCAGGAACACTTTATTGCCCAGTTTTATAGTTGAAACCATATGCAAGATTCATGGTTCAGTGAAGAAAAAATGCACAAAAATTTTATAAGAGATGTGTACGCTATGTTTTGAAGAGTTCGTCGTAAATGCTGAATGAACAAATCTTGCTACGTTTTTAATTGTCGAACCACTGGAATTTAAAAGGTAAAGAAACTTATTTTCGTCATTCAACGAGTCAATTCTTGGACAAGTATTCCTAACATTATCAAAGAGGTCATTTCTTAAATCATTAAATTTAGAGCATCGTAACAAAACATGCTGCTCATCTTCTATCTCGTATATGTTATTAGCCTTACAAAATATATATAACCGTTCATTCCTCGGGGTCTTCGAAAATCTACCAGTTTCAATGGCTAATCTATGATTGCTGATTCTCATTTTAGAAAGAGCTATTCTATGTTCCCTTATGTTGACATCACTGATATAATTTTCTAGTCCAAAATTTTGTTTCAGTAGACAATATGTTTCCATTTTGCTAAATGTTGCAGATAAAGCCGCAAACAATGTTGTTGTCGTTTGTAGGCTTCACTACGTTAACACTTTAAAACAGGAGCTTGATGGTACCAGGGCTTATCTGGAGACAGATACTGATGAGGTGTCTGTAGTTAATGCCCACTTAAACGATTTACCTGTTAAGTTTTCTGTTTGTGTCAATAAAGGCCAAGACAAACTTCCTACGATGTATTGGTTACCTAAGCTTCACAAAAGACCATACAAAGCTAGATTTATTGCAAATTCTAGCTCTTGTACTACCACTGAACTTTCTAAATTATTAACTTCCTGTCTTACTGCTATCAAATCTCATGTTATAAGATACTGTGAGACAGTGTATGAAACTTCAAATAAAAATTGGTTTTGGTCAATTAAAAATTCTGGTGAGGTGCTCAGTAAATTGAAGTGTAGAGGGTTCCGTGCGACAAGCTTGTCCACATATGATTTTTCTACTCTGTATACAACATTACCACATAATCTAATAAAAGAAAAACTTCTGGATTTGATAGAGTGGACCTTCAAAAGGGCATTAAAAAACTATGGTTCACTTTATTTGGCATGTAATGACAGAAAGGCTTTTTTCACTTCCTCTGACCAAAGTCGGTATACACTTTGGTCATGTCAGAATGTATGCGACGCCTTATCCTATCTCCTTGATAATATTTATATTAGATTTGGGACCAAGTTATACAGACAAATTGTTGGAATTCCGATGGGTACAAATTGCGCACCTCTCGTAGCTGATTTATTTTTATACTGCTACGAAAGAGATTTCATGGATTCTCTTAACCATGATAATCAAGCTGATGTTATCGAGGCTTTTAATTCCACATCTAGGTACCTCGATGACCTTTTGAACATTGACAACCCTTATTTTGAAGGTATGGTCAATCAAATTTATCCACCTGAACTTCAGTTGAACAAAGCCAATATCTCAGATACTGAAGCCCCCTTTTTAGATCTACATCTTTCTATTGCAAATGGATTTGTTTCTTCTAAAATTTATGATAAGCGCGATGACTTTGATTTTGATATAGTAAATTTTCCTTTTTTGGATGGTGACGTTCCTCGTCGTGCTTCTTATGGTGTATACATTTCGCAACTTATTAGGTTTGCTAGAGTCTGCAATCATGTTACAGACTTCAACGCTCGAAATAAATGTTTAACGGCAAAACTTCTCCAACAGGGCTATCGGTATCATAAACTTCGAAAAACATTTTCTAAATTCTATCGTAGACACTATGAATTGATTTCCAAATATAATGTTGGGTTAAAGACGCTTTTAAGTGAGGGCCTTTCGGAACCTGAATTTTATGGTGACTTGGTTTACAAATTTAAGAAACTTAAAGGAATTAATGATTTTTCTTTTCAGTTCAGAAAAATCATAACACGTTATAGACGTATAGGTTATAACTTGAATGTTATGCGACAGTCTGCATGCTTAGTTTTTAACCCAATCATGGTTGATAACTATGCTGCCTTCTTCAATTGCACGCCGGTGGGTCGGGCGTCAGACTCTATGATGGCCCCGACATAAAGCTATTCATTTTAGTTGGTTGGGGCCGGAGCTTCTTGTCTGTTGCTTGGCTCACCGGGGTCCAACTGGTGTTTTTCTTTTGCTCCGGAGTTAGTAGGTTATTCGGCGCCCAGGGATCTCCATCGTCGGGCAGCTTACTCAGTCTGTGAGTCCTGGTTTTTGATTCATCAGGATGTTTATCATGATTTATTTGTTTGTTCTTGATGATTCATTGACTAGTTAGAGATTCACCACGAGGACCGAATAACTAACTTAATGTTATGAACCACTGCAGAAGCTGAGGGTGAGGTTATGGCCATGTAAAACCGGTTTAAGCCCGCCAGTAACTTTGTGTTACTGATCGTTCCAAGTCGATACTTCTGTGGTGGTTCTTTTTGTTTTATGTCTTGGTGTATAAAAATTTTTTGTGCTGTTGGCGCCTTATGTATGTTTTCATATTCTTAGTTAAGTTAAGGTAACTGAGTGGCCACCTATTGGGAAAATAGCTGCTCATTCGGCTTACGATATGTTTCATGGTATAAGTACCTGATTGTTAGTTTGGTTTTTTCCCGCCTCGGTTTTTGGTGTGGGAATCTTTTTCTGATTGCGCCTTTTCCTGATCTTTGCCTACTTGTACATTTTTAAACGATCTGACCAAAACTCAATATACCGTTCACATAATGTCTCCTTTAGTAAAACAAACGCTTCCAAAGTGACATCATTTGATTTTACATCTATCATTTTGCATAAACTTGTAAAGAATGAGAACCAAGTAAAAATCTTTTCTTTGTGAAGGTCTTCGGATAATGTTAGAGCTTCTCGAAGTAATATGTTATTTGATGATTGAATGTGATAGTAGTATTTAAAGGCTTGTAGCATACATGAAATTCCAACTGGAAAACGTCCAAGTTCCCCCTTTACAGCTAAATTGACCGCCCGTTTATTCACACCAAGAAGGAACTTACAAAACTTTACGTGTACCTTTTCTATATCTAAGGAATCTAGAAACTGTGAGATGCCATCAATATTTGAGAAAGTTTTTCTGTTTCCATCAAATGCACTCCAAATCTCTGAACCATAACATAAAATAGGCCGTATCATCTGATCGAATAGTTTCAATCCCAAACCCGGTTTTATATTTCCAGAACATATATAGCCCTTAAGTAAGAACAGTGCCTTCATTCCCCTATTTGATATATTTGTAATTGCATTGCTCCATGTACCAGAAGAACTAAATTCAATTCCCAAATACTTATAAGTAGACACATTCTCGATGGGTCTTTCCTTATATAGGAACACTGACTTACATCTGTGTCCGTTTCCGCTAAATTTCATTACCTTAGTTTTTTCAGTATTAACTTCCATTCGCCATTTCCTACAATATTCGCTTAACTTATTCAAAAGAGCTTGTAATCCCAATTCAGACCTAGATATAAGAATTAAGTCATCTGCGTACATTAAACAGTTAACATGAGTGCTGACCAGTTTTGGCGTGTCATCGTCTACCCCAAGAGAAGCTTTTAAATCTGACACATACAGGTTAAAAAGTAAAGGGCTTATACTATCCCCTTGAAGAACTCCTACATTGCTCTGTAAAAAACTCGTTCTTTCGCAGTTATTTATCTTTACGCATATATTGTTATCCATATACATTGCTTTTATTATATTGAAAAACATACAAGACACATTTTGTGAAAGCAGTTTAAACATCAATGCCTGACGCCAAACACTGTCGTAAGCTTTTCTAAAATCAACAAAACAGATATAAAGAGGTGATTTTAGCTTCTTTACATATTTGTCTATAAGTGTCCGTAGTATAAACATATGATCTGTCGTTCTGCAATTCTTTTTAAAACCAATTTGTGTATCGTCTATTAAGTTATTAGTTGTTATGAATTTCTCTAGTCTGTTGTTTAGGATGATACTGAAAACTTTCCCCAGAATATTTTTTATCGCAATTCCTCTATAGTTAGATGGATCAATACGTGATCCAGACTTAAAAATTGGGCAAATATAACTGTCACGCCAGGAACTTGGATAAACACCGCTTCTCAATATAGCGTTAAATAATTTCTCATAAACAGATAATAAAACAGATGCAGAACATTTTACCATTTCAGAACTAATTCTATCCAAGCCCGTTGCCTTTCCAGATTTCAGACTGCTTATAGCTTTCTTAATTTCATCCCTAGTGATTCGAAAGTCAAGATCTGAAAAAGTGTTACATGACTGCATCTCTTTGATGCGTTCTTCTAACTGCGAGTTCCAATTTTGTTTATCAGTAAACAAAAGCTTGCTAAAGTGTTTTAACCAATCTTCAGGCGAAATCGGATTTGTGCCGTTCACCGAATTGGCATCAAGTTCTTTAAGTTCCTTTACTAAATTCCAATAGCGTTTAGGATTGTTATCTGTCATATCGTTTAACTGATCTAGTATGTGTTGTTTAAACATCTTTTTCTTTGTTTTGATTAAACGCCTAAGTTCTTTTTTCTTTTTGAAAAATAAAGCTCTTGTTTCATGAGATGCATTTGTTTTACATAATTGTCTACCGAGTTTGATAACATCTTTTCTTAGATGAAAGCAATCCTTATCGAACCATTTCTTTTTCCTTCTTGAATGTATGTTTACATGTTTCTTTTGTTGTAATGCGTTTTTGCTGAATTAAGTAATACATCATTTACTTGATTGGTCATATCTTCGACAGTCATATCAGACTCCGAAAGTAAAATACCATTTATCTTTTCACCTGTGTTGGTAGACAGTAAAATTGATTTATAAATTAATTCAGACTGACTGTCCCATTTAAAATTATTATTCAATTTATACACGTTTAAATCACATTGTGCTCTGGTTTTAAAATTACATTTCAAACCAACTGAGATCAGACAGTGATCTGACAAATGTCCTATTAAGTCAAAAACTTTGAAAAAATCAATATGTCGAAACAAACTGTTTTGCACTATCCCATAATCAACTGTCGAGGAACCGTTCCATTTATGACAGGTTAGTTTACCCCTTAAATCACCTAGTGTTCTCCCATTTAAAATTCTAAGCTCTGATTCTATACATAATTCTAATAATCGTTTACCATATTCATTTACGCTACATGTATCTTCATTTTTACGTTTTAAAAGTGTTTCATGTTCATCGCTATTATATTGATCCGGCACCGGTGTATATTTATCATCGTCAGTGACATTAAAATCAGGTGACGTTCCGATTCTGCTGTTAAAATCGCCCAATAATAATTTTTTTCCTTTGGATTTAAATTTGCATATATCCTTTTCAAGCATCTCAAAAGGATTTTTTTCCTGTGAATTTGTAAAAGAAGAATTGACAGGCGGCAAATATATAAATCCAACATAAACATCTTCCTCTAATTGAAAAAATGACTTTTTCAAGCATACCCACATGCAATCTGAAGACTCGCCATATATAACCGAAGTTCCATTTACTATATTATTCTTAATGTACACTGATATTCCCCCACTGCCATAATTTCGACGCTTACCCTGTTTTCTGTACGAGTGAAAATCTTGAAACGAGTCGAGCAGTTTTCCATTATTTTGCGTTAAGTGTGTTTCACTGACCCCAAACAGATCAAATTCTTTGATCATGTCAAAAACATCCTTCAGCTCTAATTTATTACCAAACTGTTTGGAAATTAAACCATTTAAATTCCAGTGGCCGATACGCATACAGTTCTTTTCCTCAGACTTAAAATTGTGAATTTTAAAAGACTGCATTGATTTCATCTATGACATAAAATGAATGAAGTCGTGACTTTACTTGTTTCGTGAAAAGTGAAGAAGAATATATATCGCCTAGATCAAATTATATAACCTTCAACCTATCACTGAACCATGAATTTCCTACAATATCATTTATAAAGTTCATAAATATAAACAATTTATGCTCGGACGAGTTGCTTTGAAATATATATAATCTCTAGAGCATAAGAAAGAAAGAAAGAAAGAAAGAAAGAAAGAAAGAAAGAAAGAAAGAAAGAAAACATTTTTATTGTCTCTGCACTTAGTCAGTGTTAATGATCTCCTTGAGAAGTTTCACCAACGAAAACAGTTTATTATCGGAACCATCCCGCCTTGGATTCTCAACTGGCGTCGATCTAGATACATTTGGCCTCTGTCGAGCACGGTAAGCGTAGGAATCTCGCTGTCTTTCCGCCCCACTGAAGTTCGGTCTGATATACTGACGGGTACCGATATTTCCCGTTGATTCCCGTTCCCGCCTGTATGCGTTGTTTCCGTTCGTCCTCGTTGATCCCGTTGATTTCCCAATCCAGTACTTATAATTGCTTACGAGCTGCGCCGTTCCTTGTTGATTAAGATGCGTCCCGTCGTAAAACATGTGGCGGTTGAAGTTATCCTGGGTGCAAAAAGTGATGCCAGGCAAACATGAGAGTTTATCATTGACCTCTGATTTCTTGTTCTTAAAGTCCATTCCATCTCGCGGATTAACTTTCCATCTTGGGAGCAAACCTGATACTAGTATTTTAGATTCCGGGAATTTGGTTTTTATCAACTTAATCACTTTCTCAATACCCTGACATACTCTGTTTGACGAACTTTGCTCCAGATCATTGGACCCTATTTGCAACAGGAAAGTCTTTATATTTCCTTCAAGGTGTGTGACAAACTTAAGCGCGCCCTCAATAGTTTTTTGTTGAAGTACGTGCTTTTTGACGATCGTTTCATGACTCATTCTTTGTGTGTCGATGTCTTTGATAATCGATGTTCCTATCAACAAAATGTCTGCACTTATTTTTATTTCAGTATTTATCCTGGTTTTGTCTGCTTGGCAAACTCCTACGTCCTCGTCATCCACTGTAATGACTTCCTGCGGTTCCATGTTTTTCTGGTTATACCCCGTGTTATTCTCATTCTCCTTTGATTCTGTGTGCTGCTGTTTATTTCCCGCGTCTTTAGATTCTGATTCCGTCTCTTCCTGATTGTTGGTGCAAAGCTGGTTTCCCCGCGCGTTCTTTGCTGTTGAACCAGCCTTATTTTGATTATTTTCCACCGTTGTTCGTGAACTGGATGTCGCCTTCGAGATATGATTCCTTGAATTGCCATGAGACACATCAGTAAACTCGGAGTCTACGCCTCCTTTCTGAATGATATCGTCCCTTATACTAATCTGCCTCTTCAGCTCCTTTATTTCTTCATGTTGTTTTTCTTCCTTTTCATGTAGCTGCGCGATTTTCTCTTGAAACGACACAGATTCTTTCTGGGATATTACAAGTCTTTCATTTGTATATTCTAAGTCCTTTCTGACTGATTCCAACATCTTTCTAGCAGATACACATTTCTCTTGCTGCAATCTAATTTCTGACAAATTTCTTTCTCTTTCCTGTTTAAGATTCTGTACTTCAGCCTCTAATGTCTGTCTCTTTCTATTACTTTCTTTTAATTCCTTCTCCCTATAGTCATCGGGTTCCTTGTTATTCACCTGATGTTTGACTTCCCGTTGCAGTCTTTCTTTTTCTTTTTTCTCATTCTTAAGTAGGTCATCCAAATCCTTGAGCTTGTCTTTTAGCCAGAGATTTTCTTTCTGTAATCCTGATTTCTCACTGTCAATTTGATCAATATATGATTGCTCCACGATCTTGAGAACCTGCATTTCCATTGACTTAAATGCACTAAGTAGTTCCTCTGGCTGGATCTCTAATTTACTTGGGTACGTTTGAGTTATGACTGATGTGGAAGAGTCACACTGTTTTCCTGCTGACTTTGAAGGTATCTTAAATTCTGATTCGCTCGGAAGATCTTTCGAGTCCCCTGTTGCATGCACGCTTCGTATTTCTGTCTGTTTAGTATTTTTCTGGTCCGTTTCTGTGCACTCTTCCAGTGAGTTCAACTTTTTAGGCGCCAATACTTTTTCTTTAACATTTCTTGTTATGGTCTCCTTTTGCCTGTCCGTCGCCATCTTAGACAATTTATCCGCAGCTTCATTACCCGGATCACCGGCATGGCCTTTCACATGTTTCCATATTACATCAACTTTCTTGCACTGATCATATAGATTTTCCCAGAGCGCTCTGTGCTTTACCTCTGCTCCCTGTGCCGTCTTCCAACCATTTTCCATCCAGTTATTTATCCAGCTTGTGATACCTTTGTGAACGTATGCACTGTCCGTTTTAATGCAAACTCGCTCTATACCCTGTTCTAAAACTTGTTGAACAGCCCTCACTGCCGCGGTTAATTCAGCTGTCTGATTGGTCTGTAGATCGGTAACAGGGATGTCCTCACTTATGTTATTTGGATGGTTCTCTCCCCAGAAAATACCGTATCCCGCAACGGCATTTTCAGTTCCGTTTTTCCGACAACTGCCATCGATACTGATGCATTGGATCCCGTCTTCAAGCTGTATTTCATTCGGTAAATCCGATTTTAGTTCAAGTTTCGACATTTCGTCAACAATATTTGGCCTAACGGACATCAGTGATCTTTTCATAATAACTTCCCCTTCGTTAACAATAATGTCAATTTCTTGCACGGATATTCCAGCTGTGACCATGAAATTTACAGCCTCTGCCAACGTATTGAACCCTTTAAAACTATTGTGCTTATAGCCGTCAACTTGCGTGAGACATTCACTCCATGAAGAATAAATACCGACACATCTCCCCTTCGCCACGGCATAGAAATTATAATGTTTCTTCATTGTATTTATAGTTCAAAGGAATGTTAGTACATGTGCCAGTGTGTATAAATACGGTAAATTACCTCAAAACGTGAAGGTCTGTTCTTTTAACTTGTGTCTATAGTCGTCCGTTTCAATCCACATCAACCATTGCAAAGAACTCCTCTGCACGCCGATCCCGCCTGACGAATTTTATATCACAGTGAAGGTCTTAATTTTCCCCGTTCGAATCTTCACTTTTCAACAAACATACGCCCCGACTTCCTTCAAAAATAATTGATTTTTCATTTTTTTACGTTAACTTGTTTATAAACGTTCTTACGTTAACTTATTATACGTAGATCCGTAACACGAAACGACATGCGACGTCTCACATAACATCATGTGGCGTCACGTGTAACGTCATGCAGATTCAATTGTAACGTCAGATGACGTCGCTTTTGACGTCGCTTTATGACGCCGCCGTAATAAGTGACGTCACTTGACGTCAAACAGTTCTGTCACATGACGTTACATGACTCACACAATTACGCCACCTGACATCACTCGACGTTACCTGACGTCACAAGCGACGTCACCTGACATAATAAGTGCGGTCATAGACATCACAAGTGCCGTCATCTGGTTCCACAAGTGGCGTCATCTGACGTCACAATTGACGTTATTTGACGTCAAACGTCACGCTGCATGACGTTACAGGTGACGCAAGATGACGTTATATGTGAGGCCGCATGTCGTTTCATGTTACGTCACATGACGTCACTGTCGTCACACACGTATCGCGTGACGTCACTGTTCGCGTCATTTTGCGCCATGCCACGACGTCACGTCACATAACATGACTTCAGGTCAGGCATTGATACACGTCAACTGACGTTAGATATGTTGACGTCACGTCACGTCACGCATGGTCTGGCGTCTCACGTTATGAGTATGATCTGTGAAGTTTGAAATGTCCACTCCTGTTGTCTTCCAAGGGTAGAATACTGTTTAACAAAACTGTAAAGTGTGATGTATGAAGTGTAAACTGTGAAGTGTGAAGTATGAAGTGTTAAGTAAGTACTGTGAAGTTTGAAATGCCCCCCCCCCCCCCCCCCCCCCGTTGTCTTCCAAGGGTAGAATGCTGTTTTACAAAACTGTGAAGTCACCACCGGTCTTTCGTAGCTATTAAATACCATTTGTGCATATTTCTTTCGCCGCGTGGGCATTTATCACTTCAGAATTAATGAAATACACGAACGATTTCTAGTATCCCTGGGTACAAAGCAACTAAGTAGATATGATTTACTTCGTACAATGTCTCTACTCCACTGCTACAATCGCGCACCTCTACTAAAATCACTGTACAGTCACTAATTGCTGAAAATCTCGTAATAGACAAATCAAACCAGACTGCGATTTGGCATGTTAAAAGATCCAAGAAAGCGCATACTTCTGCTTTCATTCATTTTCTACAAAAGTGTTCGATTGTCAAACTAGAAGAGACAATGTTGCGATTTTCGACTTTTTTTTCGACTGCCATCAAAAACGAATGCCTTACTCATGCTCCTACTAACATCTTTTGTGGTAATTTTGCCATAGCACGACATGCATGCATGTGTAAAAGCAATCAAAGGTAAAAAGTGCCACATAAACAAATCCGATTACCAGAAAACACGCAAAATACTTACCACTATCGCGCAAATTTTGTCTTAAAAATGCGCTACTCCACTGGAGACAGCTACCTCTCTCTTTTTCTGTCGTACAGTGAATCTATAGGGTGTCATATAAGGTTAAGAAAAGTTTCAGAGTTTAAATTTTCATTTGATATTGTTTTCCGTTAGAACAGAACAAAATGAAATGCACGACGTGCTACAACAATACGAAACTGACACATTTCATATTTGTAGGTATAAGAGTCAATTTCAGTGTCAACCAGAAGCCATGGACAGGTACCATTCCACCGAGGAGATGCTATCTAAGAGACATGCCCGTCTCAGCACCAGGTGGATCATAGTGGCAGTGGCCTCCGCTGTCATCGCTGGGTTTGTTATAGGTAGATCCATAAATTAGAATCGTCATGAGAAAACAATGTGATTTCCGAACAGGCTCGGCACAACCCGAGCTGTACAAGCACGGAAGATGGCTAAGGGCTGGAAATTTTGGACAGGCATGCATAATATCATGGATGAATTAGAATTTCAACAACTATTTATCTACTGACAATATGGCAGTGGCAACCCGTATCCAAAAATATAACAAGAAATTGATAACATGTAAACTTCTGTTATACAGAGGCGTTCCTACTCCAGATCTCAACTAATCGCAATTTATTTTAAACCTATACACTAGATAAAATCGGTATTGGTTTAGTTGTAAAAATTCATTGCTGCTTTAATTCTTAAATGACACTGATATGTTTACTAGAATTCATCACATCTGGTTATAACAGGTTACATATGAAATGTGCACGCCATTATACCAAATTATTATCTGGTAAACCTGTGGTATACAAGGGTTCTCTTTGTTTTCTAAAATCCCCCTTTTCCTCCAACATATAGATTGTGCAAAACTAAGAAAACATAAAGACTTTTCAACTTATAAAAATGTTTTATATTATTTAAATTAAGCATGTTCTGTACTGTGGGTGCAGGTATTCTGATTGGACGTTTTGCGACATGTCCAGATGATAAAGCAGAGAGTCCGGCAGCTACTTCCCATACAGAATCTGAAGATAACGAAATAGGAAAGCTGATCATCGATAGTGTGAAGAGTGAAAATATACGGACCAATCTAAGGTGAATGTCAAATACTTAATTTAAAAGGAGAGAAAAATTCCAGGTATCATCGGCGTCTTTAAGGACGTTAACTTGAGCCAATTTTTCTGTTAGTTTGTCGAATTAAGCTGGAAATTCTCAAGGCAACCAGGAGATTCTGATGCTATTTTTAAGCAATAGCGTCTCAATGCACCGGTATAACAGGAGCGGAATCAAAAAGCATAAGTACTACGTTAAACCAGGTTTGTTGATTGGAATGACGAGACATATAACAAAAATTTCTTTCAGATTTTTATCTAGAATGCCACATATAGCTGGGAAACAACAAAACTTGAACCTTGCGAAACATTTGACTAACTTCTGGACAGAGAACGGAGTGGACCATGTATCATTGACACCGTACGATGTGCTACTGTCGTACCCCAACATGTCTGATCTCAATTATGTAGAGCTACTGGACGAGAAAGGATCTCAGGTCTATAAATCCGAGCTGACAGAAGCAATCCTGACACAAGAAGAAAATAAAACTGGTGTGGTACCTCCTTTCAATGCTTATTCTGCGCACGGAGATATCAAGGTAGAATTATTCAATGAAAAATATCATCACGTGTGTCAATTCATGGTTATGCTAGTGGCTAAACACACACTTACCGAACACTTTCGAACATTCTTAATTTAGTGGTACAGAAGCATCACTCATTGTCGAAATGTGAAGCAAGCTGGAACCTTTCTACAAGGTTCCTAATGGAAACGATTTCATTATCAATGTCTTAGATAATAACATCAGTTGATATCATATGCACTAGTCAACAATAACCATGACATCTCTGCCTACAGAGGCTAAAATGCCGGGCAAACACTTTTTTGTTACCAGGGCTGTAACATTAGGATTCTTATCTAAATCGGGATTGACCTTTATTTTGTAATCAGGGGATGGGGCTTATAACAGAGTACTAAAATTTACAATGTCCCTATCTCAGCTGTATCCCGTATGTAGTGGCCCATAGCTACATGTGACTGGTTAATTACAGGGTGATCTTGTGTACGTGAACTATGGTCGAGTCGAGGACTACAGAACGTTAGAGAACAGTTTATCAATGACTGTAGCTGGGAAAATAGCACTGGTCCGGTATGGCAAGATATTTCGTGGAGACAAAGTATGTTAGCTTAAAGGTTTTCAGTAATATTTCCTTCTAAACTTTAATCTCTTTCTGGTAACGTGAAACTTTATTAGTATTTAGTTCTTTAGCTCGTTTTGTTTAATGGCCGGTAAGTGATGAGGGGTCGGTAAGTTGGACAACAACTCTATTTGTTTCTGTTTTGTATTTATTGATAACATTTCAAAGTCAAGCATAAATAAAGTATACCCCTAATGACTTTCAAATTGGCCCTTCAGAGAGTTGCACAAATCAGTATGAGTCAAAACTCGCCAAAACACACGCAAGTTATCTTAAAAAGTATGACATTTTACATAAGTCTCAATCAGGGTTTAGAAAAAATCATTCTTGCAATACTGCATTACTAGGATTATTAGACAAATGGCTGAAAAATATTGACAAAGGAGAAATCACAGGCGCAGTTTTCTTTGACCTCAGGAAAGCTTTTGATGTTGTTGATCATGAAATTTTACTTCAGAAACTTAAGTCTCACAAATTTGACGATCGCACTATGGAATGGATGACATCGTACCTGAGTAACAGGAGACAATGCATAGTAGATAAAACAGCAACATCTTCTCTGCAGCAAGTTAAATCTGGTGTGCCGCAGGGCTCTGTACTAGGCCCTGTGCTCTTTCTTATTTTCATAAATGACATGCCTTTATACATAAATGAGGCATATGCCGAAATCTATGCGGACGACACAACCGTCCATACAGCCCATAAAGATCAAAATATAGTTCAAGTAAGACTCCAAAGTAGTTCAACTAATTTCAATTTTTGGTGCATTGTACACAAAATGTTTGTCAACTTAACAAAAACATCTTCTATGTCAATCGGAAGTAGGCAAAATTTATCGAATAATGATGAATTAAGTATTACAATTGATAATGAAGATATCTCAAACGTCGACAACCAAAAACTGCTAGGGATATTCATTGATGAAACGCTCTCCTGGGATAAACAAATCGACTCTGTTTGTCTAAATATCACTAGACGGATAACGCTTTTAAAACTTCTATCTAAATATGTAGACATGGCCAATCTCAAACTATACTATAATTCCTATATTTTACCAATTTTCGACTATGGGTGCATGATTTGGGGACAGTGTTCAACATACAATATCAATCAGGGTTCGCGCTAGCGGTCGCCATCGTCGCCATTTGCGAAGATTTTTATTTTTTGGCTCCTAAAATTTGACTTTGGCGAAAGTAAATGGCGAATATATAGAGCCACTTTGTCCAGCCAAAAAGCCATTGTTTTCCACAGAAAACCATCATTTTGATTACCTGTATATTCGCGCCTACAATAGAGATAATCCTATTCTTTATCGGTGTTTATTCAAGTGTTGCAGTGTATTGCTAAAGCATTCAATTGACAAGTGTCATTTCTGACCTTGTGTATTCAGGCGTGTACTGCATAACACGCTTGGCGCACGTGATCCGGTAACGATACAGACCGCCACCAGCGTGTTAGATTTGAAATAATGTTTGAGTGCAGATGAGTGGGAAATGTCAATATATACCATTTAAAAATGAAACAGATTCTTTTTAGAATCAGCAACTCAACTTTACCCATGCATTTATTTTATAGCTTTAACTCTTGATTTTGTAGAGTGTCATTTATTTTTTTTCTATTAAAGTATATGAATTCTAATATTTCAATCTGTCTACTAATCTTAAAAGTTTTGTTTCTGATTTTGTACAAGCATAAACTAATAATTTTAGTAGTTGTTCCCCTTGTTTACAAATACAAGAACAAGCTTTATAAAACATATTTCCCCAAACTATATGTATAGGGATCTCAGTCTACACCTGCCCTTCAAATCAGTTGGAAGTTCATAATTACATTACCTGGATCTACTGTTGAAATATAACTTAGAACATGTAGCATGTTTGGGACTTGGGTGAGAAGGGCAATATGTATTTTTAGGGAACTGGAGAGACCAAGTTAAAAAGGGCAAACAAAATATTTGGGGGTTTAAGTGAGCAAGGAGCTGAGTGAGATGTGTCCTCTTGGCGAAAAAATGGCCAAGATTTGGCTCAAACTTCAAGAAAATGGCGAAGAAAAATCTCAAATGGCGAAAGTGATGGCGAAAGAAAAATATATCCTAGCGCGAACCCTGTCAATAGATTACTAAGACTACAGAAACGAGCAGCGCGAATTATTCTTCAAGCTGACTTTATGACACCATCAAAACAAATGTTCCAAGAGCTAGGCTGGTTTACTTTTATTATATTTGCGTTATGGTTTTTAAGTCCCTAAATGGCCAAGCCCCTGATTATTTATCAAGCCTGCTAAAAAATCGTCTGAAACAAACACTAGAAATTTACGCTCTAATGAGCAAGAATTTCTGAAAGTTCCATTTGCGCGAACGGCATACTATGAAAAATCTTTTTCTGTAACTGGTCCAAAACTATGGAATGCTTTGCCACTTGAAATTAGAAAATCAACAAGTCTTTCCACATTCAAAACATCTGTGAAGAAATATTATCTAAATAAACAACTTAACGAGACATAAAACACGTTGCTTGCATAGCCATCCATAAAGCACATACTTATAATTGTAGGGACAGTGGTGTGCTGTCTGGACATTGGTTTCCGCCACACTACCGCTGTCCCGAACGGCAAATACTAGCAAACCATTGGTCTCTATATGTTCCCACACTTGACTGGGTCTGGCTACATTATATATATATATTGCTGTCCCCACTTAAATATTTCATATTTTGTATTATGTTTGTCGCTAGCGGTCGCTGGACATAGTCTAGCTGACCGCGAACATAGGGCTGAGTGATTCATCGGAGGTTTTCGGCAGCAACGACCTAGGTAGGGAAACCACCCAGCCAGACAGTTTGCTATCGCATGCCATCGATGGGTCTTTCAGTTCTATTTATATGTATCTGAAATGCAACAGGACAGCCTTCTATGCTTGAGGACACTCAATAAGAAAGAAAGTAAAAATGGATCAAACATCTCTCGTTCTCTTTGAGAAATCATATTTAAAATTTAAAATTTGTAATGATATCATTTCCGAGTGTCCTTAAGGTACATTTTCATCTCAGTCTCATTGAAAAACACTAATGTAATTGTACTGTACATGATTATGTTTGATAGGTCTCCCAGACATCTTGATTTGTACATATGTATATAACTATGTAGATATGTTTAACTCTTAAAGGGAAACATAACTATTTGATTCTCGCATATGATTTTCATGAAACTTCCTATGCTACAAGATAATTGTATCCTTGGACTAAAATCGAAATAAAAGTTGGGAGTCACCGGCCTCGTTTCCATGGTATCAGAACTTTTTGGATGTTTCTCGTGCATTTCAGAAAACCGCACACGTAACGGACATATGTTTTTATATATATGTTTTTACTGCAAAAACAACTTAAACACACGATGAGTGTATTTTTTTTTACATTTTGAAGGAGATTACATGCAAAATTAACTTTCCCGCCATCTTTTCAAACCTGGAAAAAGTACGTATTTGTGCGATATCTCCTAAACTACGCATATGATTTTGATTAAATTACACCAAGAGATAGGAAACGTGGTACTCATTTAAAATTTTAAATAAAAAGTGAGGGTCACCGGATTGCGTTGGAAGATATAGAGAAAAAACGTTCAATATTCCCGCCTTTTTCGTTTTGACGCCAAACATTACACTGACGTCGCGTATATTTATGCGACGTCATCAACAGCGAAATAAACGTTTTCACAAATAATTCATCTTATACACGAATTTGGGTATATCAATTGCCACAGAACTTCTTTTAAAATAAAAATGAACAATATGTATACCCGCTTTAGGACTTAATAATGTAGAAACAAACAAAATTAGATTCTACAGCTTGCAACGTCAATGGGAAATCAAAACAAAACGACGTTAAAAACTACGCGTAACATGCAGATACTAAACGACGACGTTGTGCAAACAGTGTGCTCATAAACAATAGTAGTGTTTACCCTTAAGAGGACCATGTGTGAGATTAGTCTATGTACTAAATATGTCATCCTCTTTAAATAAAGACATTATTATTATTATTATTATTATTATTATTATTATTATTATTATTATTATTATTATAATAAATTCATCATATACACACTCTGCATGCCAATTATCGATATTTGACCAACGCCGGAGTGAAATAGCTAACTCCGAGGCAATAGCCAACACCTGAGGAACAGC
The DNA here is from genome assembly GCA_964017185.1 of Rugalucina vietnamica. Taxonomy (NCBI): domain Eukaryota; kingdom Metazoa; phylum Mollusca; class Bivalvia; order Lucinida; family Lucinidae; genus Rugalucina; species Rugalucina vietnamica. Next base: position 68,325,271 of record OZ024872.1, read on the forward strand.
GTGTAAAGGGTTGTCAGCAAAACCATAAAATATCTTATAGAGCATGGGGATAATGTATTTGTTATGATAAGTTAATGTGGTAAGATGGTCTTCTTCCATATAACATTTACGAAATGTAACAATACATTGTCTGGAACATATAAAATACAAGAAAACATGCACGATTTTGTGGTTTTGACTGTTAAGATTAATTTTGAAGTCAACAATTCTTTAAAGTCAAAACTTTTCATTCTCTATTCACGCTATAATTTATAACTCATATTCGCTGTACAAACTATTTTAATTAAAACTCATTTCTGACGAAGCGTTTAGATATTATTCGCCACCAAAGACCCCTTGTGGAAAAAGGAATGGGATCGCCAACGCCGGAGGAAGATTACAAATGGACATGGCGAACGCCTGAGGATGATAACGTTTGCAGAGAATGCTGATTCAAAACAAAAAATAGTTTTTACTCTACCTTGTCGTTGAAGTCCTTGTCACGATCATTGATATTTATTTCTGAAATTGATTTTATAACTGTCAAGCATATTTTCATAACTGTTCACAATATTTGATGATATATCAGAGCACTAAAACAGCTATAATTCCTAATTAGCGTCGTAGACTTGCGGGACATATTTATTGTTATAAATATGAACTATACGTCTGTACCGATTAGTCAAATATATTTATTTCATTTATAGCGGTAAATCTGTGATGCATAGAACTTATAACCATTATTAAGTATTTGGTAAGTATGGAGATAGTAAAAATTTCCAAGGGCAGCTACATATACATATCATTATAGGGTCCTGCCAAATTTCGAACTGATTCCTGTTTTCTGCAGAAATCAAGATCTGATCTAAATAAAGAAAATAGGGTGGTAGCAACAGTAGTTGGCAGATACGGTATATACGGTACATCTCTATAATGATACATAGAGGATATTCAAGTTTTTGGAGTGAATATGAGTTTTATGAGATCTTTGCCTACTTGTACCTTTTTATTTCATTGAGTGAAGTGAAAAATTTTTATATTTCATGAGTGCCGAAGGCGCGAATGAAATATATAATTTTTCACTTCACGAGATAAAATAAAACTCATATTCACGACAAAAACTTGAATTTTTTTTTTATTATATTGCATGTAGTCATTGTAACGTTGCGCGCTAAAGCATATGACGTCAAAATCTTAAATGACGTCATTACGTCACGTCATTACGTCGCTATTGTGTGTGAACGTTCATTGCGTCAACAATAGCATAGATTATAAAATTTAGTTATGTATAAATTAGAAATAAAACGGTGGAATCGTAATTTGCGTATTCCCAAATCTTATATTTTCACATGTGAAAATATAACTTTTTTATATTTTCACATGTGAAAATATAACTTTTTCAAATATTGGTTATATTTAATACATATTTCTCTATATTTCATCACTTGCCATATAATAAATACATGTACGTGCATGCACAAGCATGGTTATGGAAATACCGTGATGCCGATTTAACCCTCTAGTGCCCAAACACCTTCTTGCTGAGCAGAAAATTATTATTTCATGATAGTGAGCTATGACCATGGAATGTATTAGAAAAATGTTAATATTTAATGATTTTGTATCTCCGATGCGATTTTATGGCATGTATCATATATGATACATTGGGCATTAAGTTCTGGTGTATCATATATGATACATTTCTAAAAACTCAAACTGCCTAATAATATCAATCCATTTGCTAAACAGGAAGATTTTATTTGTTTTGAAATGTAACACAACTAACTACTTGTGGAACAATAAACAGCAACAATTGAACCGCATCAAAACCAAAATACAATATCATTCACGAAATGCATTTGGTAACCTCAATATGTGATGAAATGTCATTGTTATTATAATGCTTATTAGATATCTTGAAAAGTAAATAAGATATCTTAATTAGGATATAATATATCTTAATTAGGATATAACATATCTTATTTAGCTATAAAGTTAACTTCTCCATCAAATAAGATATCTTATATCCTAACTAAGATATCTTATATAGTGAAGCAGATATCTAATATGCTAAATAAGATATCTTATTTAATCCCGGTCACAATTAAGATATCTTATATAGTATACAAGATATCTTAAATTAAGATATCTTATATAGCATATATCTTACATGACAATTTAGATATCAATATCATAATTTAGATAGCTTATATATATATCTATTATACCTTTATAGGATTTACAAGATTAATCAAGATATCAACTTTGGTGAATAAGATATCTTTATTTCTTAACTAGATATCTTAATTAGCAAATACGATACCATATAAAGAAAATAAGATATCTTAATTAGAAAATAAGATATCTGAATTAATGATTCAGCAATCTGAATTACTGTTTCAGAGACTCATCCTATAATGAAAATTTGTGTTCATTTAATGCCCGATGTAGCATATATGCTACATAAATCAGACGATGGCTAATGCATGGGCAGACTCATATTAATGAGGATCAAAGCCATGGTTTTAGTTAAAATCATGTTTGCATCAAACATGTAGCGTTATTGTGTTCATACATGCATTTTGAGAGACAGGAAACTTAAAAAATTGATCTTGGATTGTGTTGCCCAATGTATCATATATGATACAGAGCATTTTTTGCCCGATGTAGCAAATATGCTACATCAAAATTTGAACGAAAATTCTGCATTATTCAGGTAGCACATATATTTTAAAGATATTTATTTATTATTTTTAACCTTAGAAAAGAAATATTAAGACATTTTTACGTTTTGTACATACCTGTTTATGATCTTTTCATTTAATTTAAATGACCACTAATTAACACATCTACATGTTTATGGCGGCGGCCATATTGAAAGGAAGATAAAAGTCACATGACACAAAGCTAGACAATAATTCCACAATTCATGGATACACTGCAACATATACCTTTACAATCAAAGGGAAGCAACTCAAATTATCCATGCATTAACAAGTTACTGCTTTCTAAAAATCATGTAGCATATATGCTACACCGGGCACTAGAGGGTTAAGCACATACGAATACCCATTGCCGTGTTTTAATAAAATCATTACTATTCGTATTTAAATAGTATCGCATGAACATATAAGTTCTGCACAGTTACTCGTTTGTGTCTTCGTGTACAAAAATATTTTTATGATACAGTATTAATTATCCAGTTCCGGGTCACTTTTTTTTCGACGTGGTTTCCAGATAATTGCTCAGAGCAGATTAGGTTTCGACCTTACCATTAGAAAGTATAATCCTTCTTCTAAATAATGAACTTCAATCTGATTAATTGTGAATATTCTGTGTGCCACGCGATGGCTTTGAAGGAGACCACCATTTTATCCAGTTCCGAATCATTTGTCCAGTTCCGAATCACTTGCGATAATTTTTAAACAAGAAACTCGCTGGCGCTATTGCGTTATGATTTTGATTTTGTAGCTTCATTACTTCTTTATAAAACAAGACTTACACACAGTTTACCATTTCAGATAGTAAAAGTGTCCAAAACTGTGTACATGTATACGACGTATAACTTACGTTCTGGATATTGGCGTCAATCGAAAACAAATACATGTTCTAAGTCGATAATGGCGTAACTGGTTCCAGATTTTTGCAGTTAAGTGCTGGTAATCATGGGCTGTGCATTGGTTATTTTCATTTTTGTTTGTTTGTTTGTTTGTTGTTTGTTTTGTTGTTGATGTTTTATGAGTTTAACTTTCACCTGTTTGATTAACATTGAATTTCAAATACAGCTTTAATGTTGCACAACAGGAGTATGTCAACTCGACTAGAAATCCAGACAGCATGTTTTGTTCGCGATACAGATCGATTGCACAAAGAATCACCTGCTTATGGAAACGGCCATTTGATTTTTATTATTGTGTGTGTGTGGGGGGGGGGGGGGAGCGGGGGGGGCGGGGCTGAAAGATTTTTTAATAAAACAAAAAAAAACAGGATCCAATTTTGGCCGAAAAAATATATCTAGGACAGAGTAGATTCTATTTTATTATATTACGTATTGTAATACATACCATTAAAAAGACAGGACCGCGTCGTGAGACGGAAAAATAATATCCAGGCCCGGAAACATCTTCCAGCACCCCCCCCCCCCCCCTCTTAAAATTCAAATGGTCGCTCCCTAATAGCTGCAGCAATGACTTGGATGAGATGAACAAGGTGTTGGATTTTCGGTTTGGTTACTCGAACAAACTGGTTCTCCTTTGTTTGTTGAGTTAATGCTAAACATCCATTAATAAGTTTGTTAATAACCTGGTAGATGTGTGTAAAATAACTGTAAATGCCTAAACGACAAGCGTGTGCCAAATTTCAAAGTCAAATCTTTGACGAGAGTCAGAAGTTATTCAAGTTTTAAAAGTAGTGCGTTGGCATTTTTGCCAAGTGTATAGATTTACGAGTACGTGTACTATGTCGACACAATTGATTTTTACTGACCCGAAACTAGCTAAATTGGTAGATAAAATTAACAAGCTCCTACGCAACTGAAAATCAATACATGAAGTTCAGTTTTCCTGGTGTGTTATAATTAATGTTCGAACGCATGTTGGAACCAAAAGTGTAAAAAAATAATATTCCAGGTTCATGCATTTTGCGGAAATTTGCACCTTGCGGATAATTACACAAGTGCAATATACATTCTAATTCGACAGGTCATCTCGAAGAACAGATTTATTTTTAGCATGCAGATAAGTTTTCAAAATCTGACTTCGTGCAGAGGAAGAAAAAAAGATGGACTTCATGACCATACAATATATTTGTTTTTTGATTGAACAGCTGCTGTGTAGTTCGTGACGATACGACCATTTGATTCGGAACTGGATAGGATTCGAAACCGGATAATTTACTGTACACTACGAATTTGAGAAACGTGTAACTGGAACGTGTGCGCGCGATCCCACGCCACAAGGTAAGCGTATTGTAGTAGATTATAGGCATTACAGATCAGTATAGGGGGAAAGTAAATATCATTTCTTGATAAAAATACCATCAAATCTTGAGAGCAAAATCGGGCGTCGTGTTGGTTTTATCTCTTCGGCTGCAGTCGAATATTACTCCGGCGTTAACGTTACCCTCATCTTCTCACGAAAGAGGGTCAGTAAATATTATTTCTTGATAAAAAGACCATCAAATCTTGAGAACAAAATCGGGCGTCGTGTTGGTCTTATCACTTCGACTGCAGTCGAATCTTACTCCGGCGTTAACGTTACCCTCATTTCCTTACGAAAGAGGGTCTGTTAATTAAATGCTTGAAAGTGTTCAAAATACCAAATACAAGCGTGCTTCTGTTCTGTTAATATCAGATAAACATTGTTTCTTCCATATACACAATTTCATAAGTCAATCATTTATTAGCTTGTCTACATATACCTCGTGAAGTGCAAATCAACGGAAAACGGAAAACAGGCCAGCGGTTGACCGTACGTACGATATGCACATCCTTATATTCTTTTCTTTGTTTTTCTATAAAGATTATGAATTACATGCCGTACTAGCGGTAAAATTAAACTTGAATTTCTTCGTACACTGGACGCCAAAGCTTTTAAACACAAATATGCCTCATCGTTGGTCGTACCCATTCAATCCGTTCCTCCGGCGGCGATCGTATCATACTCCGGCGTAGACGTTACCCTCATTTTCTCACTTAAAACAGTGTCCCGTTTAAATGATGCAAAATGACCAGAGAATACTATATAGTGGTGTGTTATTGTTTTAGTTTGGGCTGTCAGTGGTTGTTGCTTTTATATGTGCACGGTCGATCATACATCTGCTCACAGAAACACGAAAATTGACTGATTTATGTTGATAGTTGTGTAAAGCACACTGTGCTTACTTTAATCAAGTATACGGATATGGTTTTACATGAACTAATGTGGAACACTTGTTAAACATGAAATAAAGCTATAAAACATGTAAAACTTTTTTGCAGCCAACTGCCAAGGGGAAATAACACAGATTTTCCGTCAAATAAGCCTAATCCGATAAATGAAGTTATGTCCCTGTAGACCGGTGAAACGATATACCTGAGTTTTATCGATATTGGGTTACCTGTAGTTAGAGAGAGAGTTTTTACTCGATCTTTGATTTACCTGTTCTTTTACCTGAACCAAGAGTGCGAGAATCTCGCGTATAGCGAGAATCTCGTCTAATGAATGAGAGCTAGTTAATCCGTTTCCCCATGTGACCAGATGACTGAATGAATTGTTGACAAGACCGTTAAATAAAATTGTTCAGTCTGGGTTTTGTTTCTCCATATCAGCTTTGTTTCAAGCATGTTTGTGTTAATTTGGGTTCTGATTTCGCTGGTGATTGCTTAACTTTATTTCTGTCTGTATCGACACAGCCTATACATGGTACACAGATATACAGCAATGGTGGAAAATAAGCATACGGAACACAAGATAAAAAGGAGAAATTTAAGTCAAATTCTTATTTACTTTTATTCTCAGTAAATGTGCAAGAATACATGTCATAAAATAGATAACCTTAAATGTACATAATCACATACTGTATATTCATAAAACCATGTTTGATGTAATAATATCGTCATTCATAAAATAAAAATCGCATTGAGCAATGAAAAAACGCATGTCGGTCAAAAAGCACATGCCGTAAAAATAACATCAGGTAAAGAGCTTTCATCGTATCACTTTCCAAGTGTATTTTTAGAAAGACAATGTGGCAAATGCATATACAGTATGCAGCTATATACAGATAAAGATCATTATAACTGCATTACAAAGTTTGAGCCGCGTCGTGAAAAAACCTTCCTTATGCATATGCAAAGGGCACAACTCACATGTGAAAATCAGCAGCGTCTTTATTTTATATAGCCTAGTTATTAAATGTCTCATTGCAAATAGGAAAATTCATGATTGCTGTACAGCCAGGTTTGTGCCAGAAACAGTTGAAATTCTGAAGATAGGTTTTATCACGCTACGCCTCATTAAAATTAAAGACAATGTGCAACCCTACGAGGTACTAACAATCATCCCAGCTGACCAGTGGCAGTCATGATGTAAAACACGTCATGGTAATAAAATATTTGGGCCGCCGCATGGGAAAACCAACAATCTGCATAGGCGAAAACAAAGACGCAGATCAGCTTCGCAGTAACTGCAAAGCTGATCAGCGCCTTTGTTTTCGCTACATGAATAGTACAGTTCCTCTACTTTCTAAAACCAAAATATCCAGCCTCTAATCAACTTCTCTGACTTACAGGCCTGTTTGTGTCGGACCTGGTAGGAGCACAAATTGTTTGTTTTCTCAGACAAAGGCTCATTTGTTAATTAAATGAAAAGCATAAGCTACTGTGCCTCGCGGCGATGAAGATCATGTCGCATTTAATGTTTCAACTTCGCAACAGGTAAAATCATTATTCTAGAATGATAAAATTCTAAAATTGCACCGTGACCTGAGATTAAGTATGCCATCAAACGTGAATTTTAACTCTCACTACACTCCACTTCAATTCCCAGGTCGATTCTTGTACATGGTAACCTTGCCACTTCACAAGGTGGGACAGACCCTGCAAGTGAATAAAAGTGTAAATAGAAAAGGCATATAGGAAAAGAAAAAGTGGTTTCCGACCAGACCCAGCAGAAACAGGTACATCTTTTTAACAAGGCGAGAAGCTTGAAAATTTCGGATTTAAGATTTTGAGAAATCATGATCCTATCTTTGTAGCGAAAATAAAGCCGATTATAAGCTGTTCAGTCAATGCACAGCTGATCCGCGTCTTAGTTTTCGCATAGGTTTTCTCATGACAAGGCTCATTTTATAAATCGGGTTGTGGTGTATATTGGCCCTAAAGGTATCAACCATAAATTACACGCAAATCATGTTGTCGCGTGGCTGTTAATTGACCCATAAGGACCCTTATAAAAAGGTGTGAAATACAAACTAGGTGCCGCGTGCTTGACAGTAAAGATACCGCCCTGCTTTTAGCAAAACCATTAAAACAATCAATTTTTATTCCAAATGAAAGTTTCATTTTTTATTGCTGATAATAAAATTGTTGAAAATAAACATTGTATATAACATGGGCCTCAGGATTAGGTAACATACTTAATTAGAAATTTTTTGATATTTTTGCTCCAAAACAAAGATAGTGGGTACGCACAATCTATGTTTTGGAGCAAAAATAAGTGCACCCCTGCGCATCCATTACACGGACATGTTTTCCTAATGATTTGGCGCATTTCCACCGCAAATTTGTAGACAATGCAAATATACTGAGATACAAAAGAAGGAATTCATCCTACAGTATGTGCACATTTCTTCTTATATTCGACAATAAGGAAAAGATAAATGGCACGATGATTAGAGGGAAAATGACGCGAAAATTTCATTAAATTCAACACACTAAATGTATACCTTCTTTTGTCTCTGAGTCTAAATGAAATTAAATAAATATTACTTACGATATTCGGCGACTGTCGTCTCCTTTGAACGAGAAATGTTCCTTTTAACACTCGCGAAACGCGTACTTTGCTAGAAACAAAGGGAAGTTGATCACCCTCATTTAACTTTTTGTAATCAATATGTTTACGCGGGCGTACACTAGTTGTGAAAGTCATTACATGAGTAAATTGGATCCAGACGTCATCTTTATGATTGTCCAACTTAAAGTATTTGAGCATAGTCTGTCATTTTATTGTCTTCATGTGTTTTCACCAAAAGTGTGAAGACGGCGACTGATGAGCAGATCATCAAAACAAGTTTCGGTTGAATTTGTATTGCAATTATTTCTAATTCAGTAACAATTGAATAATCCTTAAATTGGTGGCGGGATTTAACTTTTCATCATACGATGTTTGGTGGCGGGATTTAACTTTTCATCATACGATGTTTGCTTTAAACGTTTGTCTTTGATGCATTATAGTCAGAGGCATTTAAGCATTAAATTAAAGCCTTCTGTTATGTTCGGTTAGTCTTTGAAGGATAGCATCGCGACCTTGTCCATTTGCTAATTATGGCATCAAAATGAAAGTATAAGCTTCAATTATCTGATCAAATGATAATATTAATAATATAGTACTAAAGATATCCGCAATAATTAAAATGATAATGATAAATAATATTTTATGTAATTCAATATTCTGTAAATTAAAATGACCGCACATGATTTCTTAAAATATTCATTTTTGTAAGTGTATACGACATAATGTCATCTTTTGAAAGTGCAGACATACAATATATAATCTCAAAGATAAAATTTTGATCATTCCTATATTAAAAGTATTTTTGGCCTCATTGTGTATTAAGCTGAAGTATTTTCTTGAATTTCTCACATCTATCCATTACCTGAAGCAACCACCTGCGCTTCGACATATCACAGTTACCTGTAATATTTATGGTGCGGACTTAGTAAAATTCCGAACAAAAAATAATTTCCAGAAAAGAGTTGAAACTGGAATTATCCTATCATGACTCGGGAAGCAAAAAGGACTATTGCTAGATTCATTAAACTTATATGTATGTAAAGTATGGAATGTGCAGATAACAAATATAACAGCATCCTAAATTTCCGTGAAATATTTTTTTATTAAATTAGACGTGAAAATGGGATTACACGCGTTTTGACAATTTAACAATAGCTTGATATAGGGTAACAAGATGTAACCTTCGGACGATCAGGGAAGCAAAAAGATCAAACTCAAAATAAATAAAATTTATATCATCGGAAAGCTGATAATTTGTAGAATATGCATATAACAGCATCCTGTTTCTTACTTTTTAAATAAAAATAATACAATTGTATAAAAACTGTTTTCCATAGCAATCTAATGTTAATTGGTAACCGAATTGGACAGGTAAGGCCTACCTGTCATTGCCTACGGAAATCCAATAATTCATCGGTATTTTCCGGTAAAAATGCAGGTAAGTTTAGTATGAATAATCGAAACTCGAGTAAATTAAAGGCGCATTTCTACTTAATTTTGCAAGTTTTCAAGAAACACACTCACCATATTCCTCAGCCGTTGGTTATTGCCTCGGAGTTAGCTATTTCACTCCGGCGTTGGTCAAATATCGATATTTGGCATGCAGAGTGTATCGTTTTCCTAACTGAGATACAATATTTTAGGTGAAGCTAGCAGAAGCGCACGGTGCTATTGGAATAATAATTTACTCGGACCCTGCAGACTATACAAATGGTAACACCAGCCAAGTGTACCCATACGACTGGTGGCTCCCTCCGTCAGGCGCACAGAGAGGCACGGTGTATGTGGGAGACGGGGACCCAGAGACGCCCGGGTATCCATCGATAGGTAATTGAAAGATGTCATTACCTAATAATGAATCGCTCATTTATGTACGAGTATATGTAACGTTTCTTCGAACACTTAGCTTAACTTTCACCAAATTAATTTAATATCTTGTTTTCTTGAACCGATAAGTATGCACAGTGCAAGATTGATGCATATGCCGTGACCTTTGATAGGCATATACTAAGGTCCAGTTTAACAAGCGAAGTGTTAAGTGCAACTTAGCAGCGCTTCTGCCGAAGTTTAGCTTTACAAAGGCGTTACTTAATATCTCTTAGATTATATTCAGGTTCTTTCTTCTGCTTCTGAATTAGTCTACCTAATCATTCCTATAAACATTTGCAAGATTTCAACTGTGTAACGTATTTGTATCTTTTAGCCACAGCTTACCGCGAGAGAGCGAATGAGACTGAGTTCTATATGCCTGGTATTCCTAGTCACCCGATTAGTTATGGCATCGCTGTAAAGCTGATCGAGTAAGAAACACTAAGAAGCTTTGGTTCTGGCTTTTTTCACACATAGAACTATCTTGGGTATAACATATTTGACGTTTGTGAGGCGACTAAGTAGGAAATGCGCTTAAGTAGGGAAAAACTGACCAGGTGAAGAAATAATATTGCGCTTATCTAGGAAAATCGTTCACTGCGCTTAAGTAGGAAACGTTAGTAAACTTAACTGTTAAAGGCAATTCCTTCCAATGTTTCATATGAGCCGCGTCATGAAAAAAACGACTTTTGTATATGCGACAATATAAACCTAGATCAGCTGTGCAGCTGATCAGTGCTTGTGTTACAATACAAAAATAAAAGGTAGACAATCCCTCTGTTTTCTAAACCCAAAATATCAAGAGTACTCAGCAGATTTCTGTGGCTGTGCAACCTACTGTGTGTCATACCTGACCGGATACCAGGAAGGCATCTTTTAACGCCCGCGGCTTAAATCAAAATGATAGTCTTGTTATCAGCATCTTTGCGATAATGCAGCAAATGTGTTGGCACTGTGTACTTTATGGAGTGGAGTCATGGATCGTAGTCTTGTATTGGAGTCATGGAGTGGAATACTTGGAGTGGAACCTTGGAATGAAATTTTGAGTGTCACAGAAAACTCATTCTGGCGGTGAAATTGTCTCGGGGCGAACGTCCGCCATTACAAAATGTGGACATATGCATAAACTGTGCCAGTAATTGATAAGTAACAGGAATTAACCATGCATTTATTTCCATTACTTATACGGGTAATGCATTTGTTACATGTTTCGCTATGGCGTCCGTTCAAATGAGACCAACTTTACCACCAGAATAAATGTTTCTATCACGCTCCAACATTTCACTCCAAAGTTCCACTCCAAGAATCCACTCAAATACTCCACTCCATGGCTCCAATCCAAGACTCCAATCCATGACTCCAATCCATGACTCCACTCCATACAGTACACATTGCCAAATGTGTTGCCCCCTTTCAGTCATGTGATGGGTGATTATTGTAAACTGTTTGTTTGTATGTTTTCAATTTCTGACATAGCCATATAATCTTGCTGATCTTCTTTCTATGCCTGCTTTGCTTAGTTTAAAGTTTGATCAAAATCTATACTCAATCTGCCTCTATAATGATATTACCCGATTTAGTCTCTTAATGGTTCCGTTATCATATAGAATGTCTGTTCTTCAACCAATGCAGTCTGATCAGAGTCGCCGACAAACCATATAATTTTAAACATAACGCTTATGCTGTGGTTTGATGACTAACTTATGATCCCAGAAACCGCAGTCATTTTTCTTTGTTCATGCTCATCAATTGATTAATATCCCACTCAACATTTTTGGCCGGAATCTAAGCTTTATGGATAGTTATTACTGAATCAAATATACACCCAACAGTTTATTACCATGAAATGCCTAAATAAATACTTAGCATTAATTTGCTGGGGCGGGGGAATAAAATAAAATCATGTGTTTTATTAAGAAATAAATATATTACGAAAAATTGCCCATGCAATGTACAGAAATTTTTTTTTCAGCTGTAAAAAATGAAAATTTTGTCGGATTTTTTTTTTTTTTTTAATTTTTGCTCAAAATATAGGTTGTCGGTACACGTTAGAACCATCTCAGCGAGACGGTTTTAACGAGTACCCACAACCTACGTTTTGGAATAAAAATAAGGAAAAAAGGTATACCCCTGCATGCCAAATTTTCATATACATGTATATAATTCAGTTTTACGTCCCTTTCAAGATTATTTCAGCTCACATGAGACGGGCCAATCAGTAGGTAGGGCGAAAACGGGAGAACCCCGAGAAAAACCACCTGACACACCCGCAAGCCTATACCCAAGTTTTGCTATATAAAAGTGGGGTATAGGGGGACGCTTTACACTAACGTTTTCATGATGAAAAGTCTAAAACAAAGTTCAGCATGTGGAATATTAAATGTGTTTGCTGCTACAGTAGCGTGGTAAGTGTGTAGGCTGTGCGTTTCGCTCGTGTGGTATTATGGCAAAAAAAAAAAAAAAAAAAAAAAAAACTTTCGTCGAAACTTCGAAAAGCCATTGCAACAGTGAAAATTCATTTATGTAGGCGCCACACCTAGCCAATTTTGACACACGATGGACACACGATAATGGAAATTTTCAAATTCGGCACGTAACGTGAATACATCGGGCTATTCGTGAGTGCATCATTACCCATCCTATGTCCGTCGGGAGTTTTAAAGCCTTCGGCAGCACCATTGCGAGCGACACCAAAATCTTTGTCATGCAAAAAAAATGTTCGAAGGACTCACGAAGGTTCAATTTCGTATTGAATTCGCATGCACATCTTGACCTTCGCAAAGTCATCGTGAGGCCATCTTAGCAAATTGGGACTACATCGCACTCCTGTCGCCATCGGCTAGGGTTTGCTACACGAAGGCAATGCGAAGGAGACACGATGTTGCCCGATTGTGTAACGAAGGCATCACGACATCATATAGCCTTCGCTACGCCATCGAATTAGCATCGTTTCTGAATAAATTTAGAACACGATGGCATCTCGATGGGCATATGATATTAACCAAAACTGTTCTTTCTGCTTTTCCAATATTTCCCACGGTAACGTCGACATACAAAAATCAGTATCCACACAGCATTTTTTCTCAAAAATCTTGATGGGTACTGTTGGTTTTATTCTGACAAAAATCATGGCGTATTTCGAGAACAAGACAATCAGTAAGGAGAAGACTTCAGCACTGCTTCTGAACACGCACCTGGAACATGATACATGTAATAAACACATCATGCAGGAGAAACAGGATATCTTACAATTATTTGTTTATTATTATGTTTTTCTTTCAAGCAGCACCCGGGTTTCTTTCTAGAAGAGAAGTGAATTCTTGGCCCGGAGTTGAACCTTGGAGGGAAATTTTTGAGTGGGGCGCAATCTTCTCCCAACACCCTCTTCCTGGTTTAGATGGCATTTCCGATTCTAATTTTAAAAGAAAGAAACTGACAAAGATGCTTTGTTTTCGGTATCAACATTTGGTTTTTACATTACATCGTGAAGTCACGTTATGCCTTCGGGACACTTTCGGGAATATATTTTACACCTCACGATGCCGTGAATCCTTCGTGTACCAATCGCATCAACATCGTATGCCAAACTACCACTTCGTATATGCTTCGTGAGCGCTTCGGGTATAACATGTTGTATTCGTGTGTCCATCTTGTGACCATCGGTATGCTTCTCAGTTTTATTTTTATTCGTACATGGTTCGGCTCAAAATTGGCCTTTTTTTTTACCTAATTCGTGACGAAAATCGGGCGAAATTAATTGAATTTTTCATATTCGTGTAGCCATCGTGTGCCAAAATCGGCAAGGTATGACGTCTGCATTAACATATTAACCCCGAATACAAGTTTTTGTCGGTTACACACAATTTGCAGGCGATAAGCCGGTGTTTTATTTACAATTTTTGCTGCACTATTGAAAGTGATATGTTATTGATGTAAACAATCGGAAAAGCAGAACTGCTTATCATGTATAATGTCACATAAATCCCACCACCATCGATATCCATTTTGACTTTAAATTTATCTTTCTAATCTCTGCTCTTTCAAAGATGCAAGAGGGCGATTTGTTTCTTTCTTTTTCTATTTTTCTACTGTTGTTTTGCGTTTATACAGTTCAAGTTTTGTGTGCAGGAAAAAGTAATGAAGGCGTAGTACAAGTACTACTGGACCCTGTCCCTGTCCTACAGTTACCTCCCCTAAATCACAAGTACTGGTCACTGTCCTACAGTTACCCCCCCCCCCCCCCTATATCACAAGTACTGGTCCCTGTCCTACAGTACTGGTGACAAGTACTGGTCTTGTCCAACAGTTACCTCCACTTTATCACCAGCACTGGTCCCTGTCCTAAAATTATCTCTCCTATATCACAGGTACTGGCCTGCTCAACAGTAAGTCAGTAACCTCCACTATATCACAAGAACTGGACCCTGTCTTAAAATTACCTCCCCTATATCACAAGTACCAGTCCCTGTCCTACAGATACCTCCCCTGTATTACAAGAACTGGTCATTGTCCTACCGCTAAGCCCACTATATCCCTAGTACTGTACCCTAACCTTCCGGTACCTCCCCTATATCACAAGCACTGTCCCTGTCCTACAGATACCTCCCCATTATCACAAGCTCTGGTCCCTGTCCTACAGATACCTCCCCTTTATCACAAGTACTGGTCCCTGTCCTACAGATACATCCCCTGTACTACAAGAACTGGTCATTGTCCTACCGCTATGCCAACTATATCGCTAGTACTGTACCCTTTCATTCCGGTACCTCGCCTATATCACAAGCACTGTCCCTGTCCTACAGATACCTCCCCTTTATCACAAGCTCTGATCCCTGTCCTACAGATACCTCCCCTTTATCACAAGCTCTGGTCCCTGTCCTACAGATACCTCAGTCCCCTTTATCACAAGCTCTGGTCCTTGTCCTACAGATACCTCCCCTTTATCACAAGCTCTGGTCCCTGTCCTACAGATACCTCCCCTATATCACAAGCTCTGGTCCCTTGCCCTACCGGTACATCCCCTTTATCACAAGCACTGTCCCTGTCCTACAGAAACATCTCCTGTATTACAAGAACTGACCATTGTCCTACCGCTAAGCCCACTATATCCCTAGTACTGTACCCTTACCTTCCGGTACCTCCCCTATATCACAAGCACTGCCCTTGTCCTACAGATACCTCCCCTATATCACAAGCTCTGGTCCCTGTCCTACAGAAACCTCCCCTTTATCCCAAGCTCTGGTCCCTGTCCTACAGATACCTCCCCTTTATCATAAGTACTGGTCCCTGTCATACAGATACCTCCCCTGTATTACAAGAACTGGTCATTGTCCTACCGCTAAGCCCACTATATCCCTAGTACAGTACCCTTACCTTCCGGTACCTCCCATATATCACAAACACTGTCCCTGTCCTACAGGTACCTCCCCTTTATCACAAGCTCTGGTCCCTGTCCTACAGATACCTCCCCTGTATTACAAGGACTGGTCCCTGTCCTACAGATACCTCCCCTTTATCACAAGTTCTGGTCCCTGTCCTACAGATACCTCCCCTACATCACAAGTTCTGGTCCCTGTCCTACAGATACCTCCCCTTTATCACAAGCTCTGGTCCCTGTCCTACATATACCTCCCCTTTATCACAAGTTCTGGTCCCTGTCCTACAGATACCTCCCCTTTATCACAAGTTCTGGTCCCTGTCCTACAGATACCTCCCCTTTATCACAAGCTCTGGTCCCTGTCCTACAGATACCTCCCCTATATCACAAGCACTGTCCCTGTCCTACAGATACCTCCCCCATATCACAAGCTCTGGCCCCTGTCCTACAGATACCTCCCCTTTATCACATGCTCTGGTCCCTGTCCTACAGATACCTCCCCTTTATCACAAGCTCTAGTCCCTGTCCTACAGATACCTCCCCTTTATCACCAGTCTGGTCCCTGTCCTACAGATACCTCCCCTATATCACAAGTTCTGGTCGCTGTCTTACAGAAACCTCCCCTACATCACAAGCTCTGGTCCCTGTCCTACAGATACCTCCCCTTTATCTTAAGTACTGGTCATTATCCTACCGTTACTGCCCTAATAGTACAATTACTGGTCCTTGCCCTATCGGTACATCCCCTATATCACAAGTTCTGGCCCCTGTCTTACAGTTACCTCTCCAATAATTATCACAAGTACTGTGTGCAGCTTGGCGTCGTTAAAACCTTTATTACATAGACAGTGCGTTGATAATAAAGTAGGAGCCTCTGACCCTGTTCGTAAAGCCCCTATATCCAGATATCACTGGAATGCGACAACTGAAGACTAGGTCGTGACTATTTCGCGACAAAGATCAACAATATATTATAGATACAACTTTCAGGTTGCAGCGTCATTGAATGGGCATTTATGCGACAAATTGGCGAATTTCGGTCTAATTTTGGAAATATAACTCGCGACTGTCGCACGATAGTCGCGCGACTGTCGTATGACAGTCGCTAGTCATTCGCGGGGGTCTTACGAATTCCCACGAATGTAGCTTTAGCTTCATTTTCATTCGTACGAAAGTCGCGAGACATTCACGAGCTTGTCTCGTGACATTCATGTCGCCTTGTTTTAATTTCTCGCCAGACAGTCGCGAGATGTTCGCATGTATTCTCAAGATTGTCGCGCGACTGCCGTACGACATTCATACGACAATTATACGAGTGTCGAGAAATTTTCGCATTGTAAATTCTCCAAAATTTCGTTGCGGCATATTCGCTACATTCGCACGAACGTCGTATGACTGTCGCCAGACAATCGCGCGACAGTCTTGCGACATATTTAGGAAAAAAAATCGCATAAAAAATTTAAACATGTTTGGAACCTTCGCGACTAGTTCGCGACACTTGAAAATTCTCACTAGACTCGTGCGACTAAATTCGTAAAACAGTCGCGAGAAATTTGCATGCCAGTGAGCTACTAGCTGTACACTCAGGTTTGTGTTGGATATGGTCGAAATATCTTTAAGACATGTTTTCTCAAGACACGGCATATTGATATCCTATATTAATATATTTAACAAGTTGCAATAATAAGTCCGACTCCTTTTAATTTTTCCAAGTTGGTTAGTTGTTTTCCCACTTAGTCGCATTTCCCACTTAGTCGCATTTCCCACTTAAGCGCCTGACGGACGTTTTCCTAGATAGTCGTAACTTTTTCCTACTTAAGCGCATTTCCGACTTAGTCGCCTAACAGACGTTTTAACGAGTATTGGGAAAATAAAAGAATTATATTTGATAATGCACCATAGTAATTTATGTAGTACATAATATGTACGAAATTTAAATGTTTCTCGTCCAAATGCCGTGTTGAAGGATCGCCGTTCAATTTATGACAACTGTGTAAAATGTGTTAACCTGGTGCATATAATTAGGCAGATGGGTGGCACTGAAGTTCCAGCCGAGTGGAGAGGGGCAATGAACGTTACGTACAGGGTTGGGGGCCAATTCAGAAAACCTGGCTGGTAAGCAAACATTTCAGTTAAAATTGCATGGAAACGATGCTTTCATAGCTCAAAATTAATTTCATTTCAAAAACTTACAATTAAAAACTTTTGACTATGCAGCGAACTTAATGGATTCACAAGCATATCGAGCCATTTTTCTACCTTCATTGTTGAAACAGAAACTTTTGGTTCAATCCAACATGGTAAAATCCAACTATTTCAACAGAGAATCACACAAGAAATGAGAAGAATCAGTATCCAGTGTACTGAAACCATTCTTAAATTACAATAAGAGGACTCAATATCTACAATTAGATGACTCAATGTACTAAAGAACATTAATTATTAGTAAACAAAAGACGATTCTCAGAATCAGCGTAAGGTACAGAATCAGATTCTGTACATGTACCTTACGCTTAAATAAACATAAGAAGACCCAGGATCTTATCTATTTGAAGAATATTATATCTCATAGATGATGAACTGTAATTCGGATTCCAGGAGAGCCCATATTAAAGTGTCAACAAGAAACACAAGAGCAACAATATACAATGCGTTTGGAATTATCAAAGGAAGCGTTGAACCAGGTATAACTTGACAAACACCGTAAACCCATCCTACAAATTGTTCGTTGGTTGTTATCTTTCCAATATACCATATATGTATGCTAGTGGAAGTTTGAAAACAAGTGATCATCAAAATAACATCAGCAATGGTAAAGTTGTGTCACACTATAATTATAATCAGTTGAGTGTCAGGTATTATGCATACTCTATGAATTGCAGGGTCTCTATAGAAGGGGTCAAGAAACTATGTATTGATTTTTCAAATAATCAAAAACTCAGGTAAGTCAAGTACCATATATACGGACAGTGTAAGAAGTTGTTAAAAAACTTACTCAAAAGTGAATTTATCACGGTAAAAATCGTGAAAAACCAATTAAAGATATGAAATACATTCCAATAAGCAATGCATCATATCAGCTTCACATTCATACAGTTTTCAACAAAATAAATTGTGCAATGTTCCAAAAATTGTGAAAATGCGTGAAAAAATGTGAAAATGGACACTGTGGTACATATTAAGTCAAAACAGATATAAATTCCTAACTGTAGTACTATTATTAATGTACACTGGATAATTTAGCATGTTCTGATATAGAAAAAATGAAAGAATTAATAACAGGATTATGGTAAATTGACATTAATTATAAGTTTTGAATGTATGTTTTTAGGTGAGTAAATACGAAACTGACATACAAGAATTTTGAACATAGGACAAAGATTCTTGACCCCTTCTATAGAGACCCTGATGAATTGTTGGTTTACAAAAGTTATTTTAATCAAATGATTTATTTTATGAACACTTTATTCTATAGCCTGCATCAACGCCATTCTATGTTCTATGTTGATAGGATATTCCTCCACTTCCTGGAGCACCGTCTAGAAGACGTAGTTATAAAAAGTCTTGTACACTTAAAAGTTCTATTCTTGTCTTGCCGCTTCCCAGAAACGTTTACTATAAAAAAATGACGTTTGAGCCCGTTGTGTGTGCATCTCTCTTCGGATATTAAAATCATTACTATTGAAGTATATACATATGTACATAAGTCCCAGCACCACATAAAATATATGGACACATAAAAGTTCATGTGCAGAGCCACATCTCATTCTGTCCTTTCCGCACACTACGTGTAATTACTTTATAACCGTGTCAATGATAGCACTCCTCGTAGAATGCAAAACATAGCACAGCCCTCGAGAAATGTCCCAGATCAGCGTTCTCGCCAGCTCATCGATATCTGTCAGTTTAGAGTTATCCAATATCAGCTGTACCCGATCTCTGTCGCTGAGTTGAGTCCACCAGTGATTCCCATGATGAGAAGCAAGCAAAGTCTGTAACTTCGTGATGAAGGGTCGTCGTACCGCTTCCAATCTCTCACAATTCAGCATGAAATGCACTAGGTCTTCAGAATCTTTACCACAGAGAGGACACAAACTACTAACTGCATACTGATTGAATCTAGTTTTGTTCTTTTGAAGAATATAAGTACCACTTAACAATTTCACATGAATGTTTGCTTTATGTACTGAAACTGTGTCACTTCCAGCAGACTCCCAGATTTGACTGCATACATTATAGTTAATAATGTTCGGGTTCCAGAACTGAAGAGAAGTCTTTTTCAGTGAATCGCTTATCAGTTGTTCTTTCCAGTATTTCTCCAACTTATCGTTCACAATTCTTTTCCATGAAGATTTTGACGGTGGATCCTCGAGTAGCTCATATGGACTTGGAAGACCATACTTGTACAGGTTTTTCTTGATCATGATAAACCAACTGTGTGAATTATCATCTTTAACTGTCAATTGTCGAAGAGCAAGATTCTTCTCTACACACTGTTCTCTAATGATGTTACCAAACAGAGTAAATTGTCGTCTATGTAATTCAAACTCGATAGGAACCATAAACAATAGGTAGAGCTGTACGTTGTGGTAAGTGTTGTATCCGACGTAACATATCCTTATGAAAATCGTTCAAACTATCAATGTCTTTTTGGAGAAGAATCACAGTTTCAAGTCCGTAGAGCAGACGTGGCAATACATACAGGTTGTAAATTGTCCTTGACACTTTTGGATTAAATCCGTAATGTCCATGAAAACCAGCACCCATGAGTGCATAGGCTGTACGCCTAGCAGATGTAATTCTTTCTTCTACTAACCATTTATTTGCTATTTTCAGGTTACTATATCTGGTAACACCGATGTGTTTGTATTCTTCAGCTGTACCCAGGGCTTTTCCATTGAGAAAGCAATCTTGATAACTAGAGTTTACATTGTTAGCGTTTAAGTTCATAAGTTTGGTTTTTGTTTCACTGATACTATAATGTTCCTTTAGAGCATATTCTTCCTGTATGCTGGCCTGAAGTTGGCGATCACTCTCTGATTCCGACAGGAATAATAGGTCGTCTGCTACGGCTACTGTCCCACAATACTCCGTACCGATGTGGAACCCGATGTCATGGTCAGTTACAATGTTCAACAATGGATTAATGAAGAATTTGTATCCTGTTGGGGACCATGTACCACCTTGCCTCACTCCGATAGTCTCACTGAAGGAACTGGATATATCACCTTTCCACTTTACTTGCGAGGTCAGGTCTTCATACCAGTTGTTGAGAAATAACCACTTTCTTCCATTGAGACCCACATCATACAATTTCGAGAGCATTGAGTCATGCCAGACTCTGTCAAAAGCCTCAGTTGCATCAACGAAGATTACATTTAATTCTTGCTTCCTGTCTAATGATTCACCTATGGCCTCCGTCAGCAACAGGCTTCCATTTGATGGCGAGGTTCTACTGGTAAAACCACGTTGAAGAGGATTTTGACTAGGAAGAATGTCATCCTAAGATAGCTCCAAATGAACCTTTTCAACAATTCTACCCAGATTACTAGCTACTGTTATAGGTCTGTAGGGGACCGGAATGTCCGCGGACCGGAATGTCCGTAAAAAAATTAAGTTGTTTTAATAATGTATAAAAACATAAATAATCATCAAATAAGTCTATTAAATGCAAAATTTCGGGGAAATAATTTTCAAAAAAAAAATCGAAAAAAGAACTTAGAAAAAATTCCTTGCGGACATTCCGGGACAGCCCAACGGGACCGAAATGTCCGCAGACCCAAAATGTCCGTAAATGATTTTTCTCTTTAAAACCGATATAATATCTATCGATTATGCTTTATTAATGCGGTAAAACAAGTAAATTATAAATATAATGATCATATGACCCACAAACCACGAATGTCTGTTTGCAATAAAACGTGTTTGACCGTTTGGTCACAATTTCCTTCATGTGTACGAGTCAATATATTTTTTCGTAACCAAATCCTGTCCGGGTACGTTTTTTCTGAAAACCGTTTACTTCTGGTAAATGTTTTATGCTTGGAATGTGGTGTGAATCGAGGTGAGTATGGGTCAGCCAAAACAAAATCGTTTAAGTGCTAGCAAATATAAAAAATTGTTACTCAAAGTGTCTAAAATGGCATATTTTCGCTGTCTGCAAAATGATTTTTTTTTATATCTGTCTCTGATTCAATGATTTTTTTGCTAAGGTGGTTGTTCTAAATACTACTCCATCTTTATTCAATCATTCATGCACGACATAATACATTTTGATAGCAAGTATCCATGATTTTAATACTAAATTTACGTGTTCAAACTTTGTACCTAGCATTTTGTCCCTGATGTAACAATTTATCTAAAAATACCAAGTACAAAGTGACTCCCCTTGGTAAAGGTGGAACACCTATCTGCATTTTGAAGAGCTACATTGAAATTAAATATGGCTGACTGCCATGATGACACATCTATAGAGTAGATCTGAAAAAATAATAATTACAACTTTCAGGTGAGTGAGTATATTTGTAAAAGTTCCCTGATGTAACAGCCTCTACTGGTTATTTGTTTCAAGCGACAATATGTAGGTAGTATTCATAAAACGTGTTTAGTGGTTGTGTAAACATTTCACCATAACAATGAACATACAAGTATATTGGAAGCAATTTACAGGTGATTTATCTAAAATATGTCCCTGATGTAACGGTCCATGATGTAACGGTGAAAAGTGTTACATCAGGGACAGAAATCGTTACATCAGGGACAATATTTCGAGGAAAGGATATTTATTTCTTATATGCTTTTGATTTTATGAGTTTCATTGTATAACACAGAGCAACACAGCAATTCCAATACAGCCAGAGAGTCTGCAGACTTTATAAAGGGTCACTGATGAGGATTCAGTACCCAAAATTGCGCAATACGGCCAATACTACCTGCATTTGAACGTTTTTGCTTCTTCCAAATATCAAACTTTTATAGTTTATACAATTTCAACAAATAGATGTCAAATATGTCAAGTAATATATAGGGTAATTTTGGGGGAATATGGACCGCTTAAGCACAAAACGAATCAGTTCAACCACAGACTATTTACGTTATTATTGTATACCGTGTCTATTTTGAGGCAGGCATCTGTAAACCATTTTAATATAAAATTTACATCATTTTGCATGCTAGTTTTTGTTGCATATTACGATAAACACACCCACTGGGTGGTCCAAATTACCCCAAACATTTGAGGTAATATAGATCACTCTACTGGGGTAATATGGACCACAACTTTAAAATGCTGACGATGTCAACATATAAATTCGGAAAACATTTAAACTTCTATTTAAAAGTCTATTTAGCATAAAATAAACATAGATGTTCACGAAACAAATTCACTGGAAAAATATTTCGCATCAAAATTCAAAACACCTTGACAAACTTACAAAACGGACATTCGCCGCAAAAATGTCACAGATTTCAAAACCTGTACATTTTGCTTATAAACTTCACTTGTAAAACAATCTATTTTCAAAGATAGCTTAAAATATATCACGCAAGTGCAAAAGTTAAAGTTCTAAAGACATGTGGTATCAAATGTTCAGTGTATTACTTTCAGAAAGAGTTTGAGACAAAATTCTTAGATGGTCCATATTACCCCAAAAGGAAAATTTACATTGGGAAATTGATGGTCCATATTACCCCAGACACGACGGTTATGTCAATGGAGAAATTTTCCAACACTGAAAAATTGCTCATGCAAATGACCATTTGCATCATCTTCTAAAATTGGTGTATTAGGTTAATTTTACGTGAAACTTGGTTCTATATAAATATCATTATTCTTTTTATTGGTTCTTAAGTGTAAACTTAAACATTTTAAGGGCAAGATTTTCACAGGCTTCATTTGGGTTCATTAATTTAACCTTTCCGAAAACACCAGCTTAGGTATGAATGTAAAAATGATTTCGATAATTTAGGATGGATAGCCAGGGAATTACAAAATGTTATTACTTTTTGTCAAACATGAGTCTTGAGTAAAATATTTGAAGAAAACACAAGGTGGCCCATATTCCCCAATTGTCCATATTACCCCAAATTACCCTGTTATTACATTAAGGAAATAATTGAACATTCATCAAAAAGCTGATTTTTCTAGTAAAAAACAAGAGAACAAAGTATACGTTAAGCCAGTAAAAAAGAAACTTTCAGCATAATAACCTGTACATTTATGCCTTTGTCTTTTCGGTTCAAACTGTCTGCAAATTTCAACATTGTCTTTGTATCCAACAAACCGCACTTCCTTTGTCCAAAATATGGAATGATTCAGTTTTATTTGGGTTTCGGAAGATTCTCAAAATCAGCAGTATTTTTTCACATTTGAACATTTGAAAATTAATTTAGGTCATTTAAAAAAATGGAGCATGGATGTGTGCATACAAAATTTTGGTCACATTTTAAAGCTTAGACATTGCCCTTTCATCATATGGTAAGAAATACAAGATATTTAATTTGCATATTCATGAATTTTAATGAAAATATTTAAAAAAAAATGACAGAAAAATCATGAAAAGTCAATAAATAAACTAATTTGAGGTCGAAACTATAATTGTGGCACTTTGTAATTTAACCAGTAATAGCATATGACAAATGTATTGATATCATGTGCCTAAATGAAAATTATCTCATTTGCATATTCATGAATACTAATAAAATATAGAAAATTAAAGAAAAACGGAGATAAACTAAAGCCATTGCAAGTTTTGGATGGGTTAAAAAATCTATCTTGTATCCCTGAAACCAATTTTCATGGCTGCCAGTGTGGTCAGAGGGACCATCTTAATGCCATAAAATATTGTCCTCAACAATGAACACATTTGCATGATGTGAAAAAATTATATAGTTTCCACATCCACCCCTTGTGTGATCCTAAAGAATAGGGTGTACTCGTAAAAGTATTCATATACAAACAATAGCATGCTCTAGAATATTATAATTGGTCATATAATGATGCATGGACTTAGCAATTTAACCTTAATACCTATTATTGAAATCATTGATTTTGCTTATTCATGAAAAAAATAAAACACACAAGAAATCGGAGAAAAATCTTAGATGAAATAGGGGGTATACGTACAAAATCACTAAAAGCAGAGCTGTTACAAACCCAGGATGCTAAAAGAACTATTTTAATGGAAACTTTATAAATAGGAATGAAAAAGTGAAAGATTTAACCGGCAAACATAAAAATGATGCTTTTCTCAGCAAGCAAAAGCCCTAACATGCTAAAAATGGCATTAAACGGTTGCTAGGGCAATATTATACCATCCTGTACTACAATATGTTAGTCATTCAATTTTTAATTTCATGAATATTAACAAAACCTTTTGAATTTAGAGGAAAGTTACGGAAAAATTAAGGCAGTTTACATAGAAAATCACATGAATTTTGGCTACTGATAGACCTAGAGTGCTATAGGACAATATTCTATAACCATATTACCTGTTATATAAATAAATAGTGACTTTTGTTGTATAGGTATTAATGAGATCACTAAGAATAAGAGAAAAATTAACGAAAAATGAAGTGATATACAACACAATTGCATATATCTCAGCTGCCAATTGCCATATGTGCTGAAATGGTACCAATAGAATGCTAGTATGATGCAATTATGTCATGCAGTCTGATAGCCTAATCACACTTTTTTTTTAATTTTGTGAGTACTGAATAAAATGTATGAAAAGTGTAATATTAACAGAAAATTGAAGCTTGTGCTCTAATAAATTTAATTGAATCTTGGTTGCCAGCAAGTGTAACCTTGTTTATCTGAATACATGATAATACAATATTGTCCTAGCTATTATTGATGTCATTTTGAGATCTCTACAGCCATTGGTAGTTGAAATATATTCAATTTTGTTGGTGTACCCCTCCATTTTTCGTTGATGTTTCCCTTATTTATATAAATCTCATTAATATCATTCTAATAAAAGAAGCTGGTGATTTAAACATCGGATTATATTGTTATAGAACATTGTCCTAGCAATTATTTGATACCGAGTATAGCTCTCTAGGTCAGTCAGTAGCCAACATACATGTGATTTTCTATGTATACCACCTTAATTTTTCCGTAATTTCCATCTAAATTCGAAAGGTTTTGTTAATATTCATAATACAAAAAATCAATATACTTATATATTGTAGTACAGGATGGTATACTAATGTCCTGGTAATCAATTCATGCCATTTTCAGCGTGTAAGGGCTTTTGGTTGCTGAGATACACACCATTTTTTAGGTTTGCCGGTTAAATTTTTTTCCATTTTTTCATTCAAATTTATGAAGTTTTCATGAAAATTCATGAAACTGAAAAAAATAAGATAATTCTTATATGAGACTTAAGGGTCATAGAACATTGCCATAGCATTCATTTTACACTTCTTTCAGCATCCTAGGTTTGTGAACAGCTATGGTTTAAGTGACTTTGTATGTATACCCCCTTTTTCTCTGATTTCTTGTGTGTTTCATTTATTTTCATGAATAAGCAATATCAATGATTTGAAAAATAGGTATTACGGTTAAATTTATCAGTCCATGCATCACAACCAAACCCATTATAGTATTTTAGAGCACGCTTTTGTTCGTATATGAATATTTTTTGTGAGTACACCCTATTCTTTAGAATCACAGTAGGGGTGGATGCGGAAACTATATAATTTTACATCATGCAAATGTGTCCATCGTTGAGGACAATATTTTATGGCATTTAGATGGTCCTTCTGAACACACTGGCAGCCATGAACATTGGTTTCAGGGATGCAAGGTAGATCTTGTAACCCATCGAAAACCTTGACATTGCTAGAGTTTATCCCCCGTTTTTCCTCGATTTTCGACATTTTCTATTAATATTCATGAATATGCAAATAAGAAAATTGTCATTTTGGCCAATGACATCAATAAATTTGTCATATGGTATTATTGGTTCAATAACAAAGTGTCGCAATGATAGTTTCGACCTCAAATTTAGTTTATTTATTGATTTTTAACGATTTTCTGTCATTTTTACTGTTTTCATTAAAACTTCATGAATATGCAAATTAGATATCTTTTAAGGGTCACCGAATAGTGTTCTACACGGGGGAGAGATCCATAAACTTGTTTATTAATGTCACTTTCCTATTTGAGATGTTTGAATTTTTAACAACTAACCCCTTGAAATGGTTGCAAAAATATATATTGACTCGTACACAATTGTAATTCTATCGTTCAAATTATTGCATCTCAACGGAAAATTTTAACTCTGAAGTGAGTTTACATGACATTATTCATAGTAATTAACAGTTTTTATAGTGATAGTTTCAATAAAACATATTGCGGACATCCCGGTCCATTTAGACCGTCCCGCAATGTCCGCAACATTTAAAATTTATAATAAATGATGAAAACGGTTAATGATTAAAATGTCATATTATTGCGAAAGTTGAAGCAACTAATCTTCAACTTATTGTAATTATGGTCCGCAATGCCTATTATTATACAACAAATCCGATCCCCACTGATGATTTAAATTAACAAAGACATTATGCTGTTTATCCCTATTATATCTGTTAAAAACTATAAATATTGTCATGTAAACTCATTGAAGATGTTTGACTTTCCGTTGAAATGCATTTGTTACGTAAGAATAACAAGGGTGTAAACTAAAAAGGGTTCCGACTGTCCGTTGAAACACAAGCAAAGCATAATGTCTTTGTTAATTTAAATCATCAGTGGGGATCGGATTTGTTGTATAATAGGCATTGTGGACCATAATTACAATAAGTTGAAGATTAGTTGCTTCAACTTTCGCAATAATATGACATGCTTTTAGTCATTAACCGTTTTCATCATTTATTTTATAAATTTTAAATGTTGCGGACATTGCGGGACGGTCTAAATGGACCGGGATGTCCGCAATATTTTTTATTGAAACTTTCACTATAAAAACGGTTAATTACTATGAATAATGTCATGTAAACTCACTTCAGAGTTAAAATTTTCCGTTGAAATGCAATAATTTGAACGATAGAATTACAATTGTGTACACATGAAAGAAATTGTGACCAAACGGTCAAACATGTTTTATTATAAACAGACATTCGTGGTTTGTGGGTCATATAATCATTTTGTTTATAATTCACTTGTTTTACCGCATTAATAAAGCATAATCGATAGATATTATATCGGTTTTAAAGAGAAAAATCATTTACGGACATTTCGGGTCTGCGGACATTTTGGTCCCTTTGGGCTGTCCCGGAATGTCCGCAAGGAATTTTTTCTAAGTTCTTTTTTCGATTTTTTGAAAATTATTTCCCCGAAATTTTGCATTTTATAGACTTATTTAATGATTATTTATGTTTTTACACATAATTAAAACAACTTAATTTTTTTACGGACATTCCGGTCCGCGGACATTCCGGTCCCCTACATACGTCTATATGAATTAGGCTTATCCATTGGCTTATCATGTCCTTTATGTACAGGGGTTATAAGTTATATGCTTAAACAGATTCAGAATTTCACAAGTATTGATAATCCTTTTTGTCAGTTTTGTAACATGTTCCAATAAAGCATCACCACCAAACTTCAAATGTTCTGTCTGTAGACCACGAATATCTGCAGTCTTTCCGTTTTTTGACTGACGAATTACAGTTTTAACTAAATCTTCTGGGACATCAACATCACCATGTTCTATTTTACACTGTTCTTTTATCAGGAGTTTGTTCAGTTGAATATGAGTTGTATATTCTTGATCGCAATGATCACTAGAAGTTTCTGCATTTGCAATGTTTTTAAAGTATTTTGCCCAACCTTCACGTATCTCTGAATCACTAGTAAGGTGTCTATCTTCAAACTGTAGCGATGATACTTTCTTTTTACCATTTTGTCTTTGTTTGTCTAGAAGTTTATAAAACAGCCTTTTTACTGTGTTACATTTTACAGTATTTGAAGCATCTGCACACAACATTATCTCATTTTATCATATGACGTCGCTGTTTTCCAGTGGATAACGTCATGTCATAAAAATCATATGACCACACGTGTATTAACACTTTTGCGGGAATACGTAACGTCATTGACGACGTCCGTAACAACAATTTAAATTTTCATTGAAAATATGTCCACTTCGAAGGCGATAAAATCCAATTTTAAAAGTCATATGATAAAACGAATCTTACACTCGTGGTCATTTCATATGAAATTTATTAAACTCGCCGAAGGCTCGTTTAATAAATTTCATATGAAATGAACACTCGTGTAAGATCCTCTATGTATAGCATATTTCTATGTTTGGCTGCGAGCTGTCTCTGAATCTGGCGTAGTACTTTTTTCTTACATTTCATTTCAATATAAGTCTGGTCCCCAGGGTCAACAGGCCTTCCTGCAGCTTTCCATTTATGAAACATGATTTTACTTTCTCTGCATGCATTAGAGATGTCGATGTTCCATCCTTTACTCTTACATTTACTTTTCTTCCGTTTGCGCTGCGGAGCACACTGTTGAGCTGTAGTAACAAGAATGTCTGTTAGATCCTCCACAACCAGATCTATATTGTCTTTTTCCACATCAAGGACATTGCCCTCACTAAGTCTACATTCAACCAACTCTTTATATTTGTCTTTATCAACCTTTTCCCACCGGAGTTTACATTTAATGTCAGGTTTATCTTCAGTTGATAGCGAAAGTAACTGAGCAAAAGGTATCTTTGCTGAAACTGCTGAGTGTGGAAAAGTATTACAATGTTCATCAAACACAGTCACTGACGTCACCAGCTCACCACTACTATGAATAATATAGTCAATTGTTGATTTCCCAGCACCATGCCTATATGTATGGACATTTGGATAATTTCCTGGCAAACTTAAGTTCATTTCATTTAACAGGTCCAAGAGATACTTGTCACGATGCAAAGGAGAATCTCGAAATAAAGAAGCATTCATATCCCCCACCAATATTATTCCTGATGATTGTTTATATTTCACTACTATCTCACGTACTTCATCTGCAACACTCATGAAGTCCCTGTCTGCCTCTCTGTTTCCTCTACAAGGCAGATAACAGTTTATAATTGTTACAGGTCCAATTTCTGTTTCAAGTTGAATCACACAGATCCGATTTCCACCTTCAGTTTCCAGCGTAGCGACATGTTGATCGAGACATTTTCTCCATATTATCGCGACACCCCCTTTGCCCCTCGGTCTCTGTAATGGAGTCAATGGATCATTATCGTCAGATGATTTAATCATTGTCGAATACCCATGTTTTTCACAAAACTCAATTAATTTCCCTTTCTCAAAACCATATAACCAGTGTTCTTGAACAGCAATTATTGAAAAGTCTTTCATTAGAGTTTCCAGGAAGACCAGATTTGTGTTAAAATTTTCTATGTTGATTGACACTAGTTTTGTGAATCTTTCGTCTGGTACCACGGGGGATATAACTTGGGTTGAGCCTGGGACAAAAAAGACTGATTTTGTCCAGAGTCCTTTTTAGAGGTGTCTGATTTTTTTTTGATGTTGTCACATTCGTCACTAAAGGTTCTGACAGTTTTTCATGATTTGTATTCTCAAGATTCATGACATTTTCATTCTGTTTGGTATCCGAATTCTGATTTAACAGTTCTAGATTTTCACCATTGCCGTCCAGGCATATCACACTCTCATTTACGTCATCACTTGGAGCTATTTCATTGTAGCAGTCAGTTACCGATTTAGATCCTGGACTACCGCGGCTGTAAGTCTGTCGTTTACTCGGCATTCTGGGTTTCATGGCAGATCCTTTCGATATTTTGCCATCTCCATTAATAGTTTCAGTTTTTGTGTTCTTATATTTTTCCACTGGAGTAGGCCAATATTGTAAATTATATCCAGTTTGAAAATAACCAGGAGTAAAAACTGCTTGCTTTAATTTAAATTCATTTTCATTTTGTTTCAATTTGAACTCTGTATCAGATAATCTATTTACTAGTGTCCGATTTTCACTTTCCAATGCCCTGACTCTGCTTTCAAGGGTACTAAGTTTATCATCAAACAAATTGTTTCTTTCATATGCACTGCTTTTCAACCCCACACTACCCGCTGACTCTTGCATGTTCAATCTAAGCCGCAGCAGTTCATTTTCTATTGTCTGTAGCCTAACCACTAAGTTCATTTCCATTTGCGGTGTCCCTATGTATGGCGCAGTGTGTCCTACATTACCCTGAGGTGCACTATTAGAAGCCAGCAAGTGTGTTTTCAGATTGTCATTTTCTTTTCTAATATCTACTACTTTATTTTCAAGGGAAACTATTAAGGCTTTAGCTGTAGTAAGTTGACGCGACAAATGTTCCGTGTCATACTCCTTTTTACGTAATGTCTTTTCCAGTTTATTTAGTTCTTTTTCTTTCATATTAAGATCTTTCAGTTTCTGATTGTAGGCAATATCATTTTCACTGATACCTTGTTCTGACCATTTCTGTTCACTATCATTTGTTGTCTGACCAACCACTTTTAGTTCATTGCATTGCTTATGGATTGAACCCACGGCATCACTGACTTTCACTTGTTTTTCTTTCTGAGGGCACTCAGCATCTTCGGATTCCTGGTTTACAATCATATTTTCAGTAACTACACAGTTTGGGCACTTAAACTCACTGTCCTCGATTTGGGTTAATTTCTGGTACTCTGCTTTGTCAATACCACAGCATACTGCATGGTACCACATGTTGCACGATTCACATAACACTCCTTGCTCAGTATCAGTTACTTCTTTATCACAAGCAGGGCAGCAGTCATGAAGTATTCCCGCACCACTTGTCTCTACACAACTCAACCCATTTGTGTCAGCCCTAAGAGATTCCGAATCAGTAAGATCAGATGTAACAGTACTTTCTATTGCTAATTTAAGCTTTTTGGGAGGTGAAACTGTTGACTTATTACTATCATTCTTATTCAAAGTATCAATAGACCGCCTGGTAGAAGGTTTACTTGAGCTTTTAGTCAGATATGTATGACAAATGTCCTTAATCTGAGAGTTCATATAGTCAAGCGAGCCATTCTGGTTTATTTTATCTAATATATAATTTAAATCTTCCTCCAGAAACAATTTGAGCTGACTACCGTTCACTGTGACCTTACTTGTAGTATGAAACAGATTAACAGTAAACATTTTCTTCCCAGCCTCTCTATAAGATATAGCTAGGGACTCGTGTACTGTTGCACCCTCGGTATCTAACTTTACAGTACTTTTAACCTCATTGTCTTTGTAAGCACTGAAGTATCCATTTACACCCTTTCTAAACAATTCATATGAAGCCGGAGTGAATACCATAACCAGATTATTGTATTTCAGATTGACCTCAACATCATTTACTCTTTCCGTAGCAGCGATTTTCTTTTTGGCTGCCTTAGACATATCAAGTGCGTATTCAGAACTAAGTTTTGAGGGAGTGTAATTCACCGGGGGTCGTCTTGTTCTGCCATTGCCTTTCCTGAGACTATTCAACTTTGCCACTTGTTTATTTTCAATTTTCCCTGTACCCTGGCCCTCCTGGCCTTGCACAATCGCTTTATACGGCATTTCACTTTACTTTCAAAAAGTTAAAAATGATTTGAAGAGACTCAACACACACAAGGGGCACAATGTCTTAAAACGTTGGCATAATTTGTGATAAAATACTGTTTATTTAAGTACAGCAGCCGCCAGATTAAAACCAAAGTCTAAAAGCTCATTAAAAATCCAACATGGCGGCCCCCACTAAAAATTTCTTGAATGACGCAATGGGATAAAACCACTGTTTTCTTGATAAATTTAAAACTTTGGTCTGAATTTCCACAATTTGAATAAAACTAGGATTAAAAGCAATTGGATCCTCTTCACAATTCCACCACCACGAAGGAATAACACAATAAAATTAAAATTTCTTCTTCCCCGTTTGAAAAAACCGCTTCTTTCCACCACCAATCCCACAATCCCATTCACCATTGTATAACATGTAAGTCCATATTATACTTTTTCAAGAAAAAAAAAACCTATAAAATGTAATTACATGTTATACATTGGCCCAATGAAGACTACAGGGGTCAGTTATTCAAAACTTTGTTAGCTTACCGCCATCGTTAAGACCTCAACTGGTTCAGTAAATGCCTACTAAATAAGCAAATACACTGTTACTTTTGTTGATAAATGTGAGATTTATCAACAAAAAATAAGTGTTTTTGTAATATTTATGTTTGAAATTTTAACGAATCATTTCAAAACTAACGATGTCGTTAATTTTGAACAACTGGGCCCAGGTGTCCAGTTCGTCTACTGACAAATACATGAACTGTTTTGTGTAATACTTAGTATACATATGTGCAAACTCAGTGTGCTTTTCTTTTATGTTTGATCCAAATAGTGCTTTGATACTTGTGAATAGTCATATTAAGCTTTCAAAAATACTTAAGACTTGTGAATTTTAGCCCCATGTTCTTTTACGCACATAAATCGCTGATGGTATTTTCAGACCGATATGTATTGGTTGGTAATCATAGAGATGCCTGGGTATTCGGTGCAGTCGACCCCTCCACTGGGACAGCAATAATGATGGAAATATCTCGAGTTATCAGCAATCTCGTAAAATCAGGTCGGTAATAGGAAGTAGCACGGCTCTGCAAAGTGCACAAGATTGAAATTGATATACGATCAAAATTAAATGATTATATACATGATAATACATGGCTTTGTAACTTAGAAGAGTTCAATAAAAAAGTTCTTAGATTACGAGTCTTATTAGACAAGACTGACATTTACTGCGATATACTCCTTAAACACTATTTTATTCAATAAAATACAAACACACATCTCAAAACGAAAATATAAGAAAATATGCTAAAATGAATCTTCTCCAAGAATATCAACCTTTATTTGAACTATGCATGAAATTTTGATTTTATAACCCGGTGTCTCATTGGATTTTACAGGAAAGTGGCGACCGAGACGCACCATTATTTTTTGTAGCTGGGGAGCAGAGGAATATGGTCTTGTTGGATCCACAGAATGGGTAGAGGTGCGTTTGCCCTAAGAGTTTTTTGTCAATAGAATATTAGTCTCAATCTGGCGTATTGTCATATTGAACTGACAGCAATATAAACACCCACAGCAATTTTGGGAATACGTTTGATCTAATTATTTCATTTTACACAAAAGAACGCTTAACATGTTAAAAAAAAAAAAAAAAAAAAAAAAATGTGTATACATGTAGACATGAGTAAAATATTTCGATCTTGTGAACCTGTCACTAATTAACGTGCAAGTATCAAAATCATCTAGACAAGCATACTTTGTTTCAATGACTGCATAAGAGCCGAAACATCAAAAGAACACCATGCTTTTTGTTCCCCTCTTCTTTACAGCACTACACAAAGGCACTAGGAGAACGAGGGGTTGCATACCTTAACGTTGATGTTGCGATTCAAGGCAAGTGATTCCACCAATCATGTTATCACCGTATGTAAAACGTTTTAACCCAGGCATTAGAAATGGAAAATAACCTACAGTCGCAGAATTATTATTACTGTAGCCATTGCAACAACATGCTTTTATAGGAAATTACAAAGTTGGTTTTCTTAATGCTGGAACATAATCACAATTTGAGATCTAATACATGCAAGAGTTGGAGAAATTCCTGATACCTCCAATTAGCACACAAGACACTCAGGCAATTTCTTTAATTGCGCCATCTAGGCACCATTTCACGCTTGCTTTTCACATTATTTTTCTGTTAATTTCAGGCAATGTATCCCTTCGAGCTAAAGCATCTCCTCTGCTCAACAGAGCCTTGTTTGAAGCTGCAAGGAAGGTTCCAAACCCAAACAACCAGGAACTAGCAGCAGGGAGATCATCTGTTTATGATACATGGGTGCAGACATTCCCTTCTTCTACACCAGGAGAACCTCGGTAATTTGGATACATTTAATACAAGCAATTTCTCAAACCATATGACAAAAGTTAAGTTAAGAGTGCTTATAACGAAAGTTAAGAGTGCTTATGACAAAAGTTAAGAGTGCTTATGACAAAAGTTAAGAGTGCTTAGTGCTTATGACGAAAGTTAAGAGTGCTTATGACAAAAGTTAAGAGTGCTTATGACAAAAGTTAAGAGTGCTTATGACAAAAGTTAGTGCTTATGACGAAAGTTAAGAAAGCCAATGACAAAAGTTAAGAGTGCTTATGACAAAAGTTAAGAGTGCTTATGACGAAAGTTAAGAGTGCTTATGACAAAAGTTAAGAGTGCTTATGACAAAAGTTAAGAGTGCTTATGATAAAGTTAAGAGTGCCAATGACGAAAGTTAAGAGTGCTTATGACAAAAGTTAAGAGTGCTTATGAAAAAGTTAAGAGTGCCAATGATGAAAGTTAAGAGTACTTATGACAAAAGTTAAGAGTGCTTATGACGAAAATTAGAGTGCTTATGAAAAAGTTAAGAGTGCCAATGATGAAAGTTAAGAGTACTTATGACAAAAGTTAAGAGTACTTATGACGAAAGTTAAGAGTGCCAATGACGAAAGTTAAGAGTACTTATGACGAAAGTTAAGAGTGCCAATGACGAAAGTTAAGAGTACTTATGACGAAAGTTAAGAGTGCCAATGACGAAAGTTAAGAGTACTTATGACGAAAGTTAAGAGTGCCAAGGACGAAAGTTAAGAGTACTTATGACGAAAGTTAAGAGTGCCAATGACGAAAGTTAAGAGTACTTATGACGAAAGTTAAGAGTGCCAATGACGAAAGTTAAGAGTGCTAATGACGAAGTTAAGTGTGCTTATGACGAAAGTTAAGAGCGCTTATGACAAAAGTTGAGAGTGCTTATAAAAAAAAGTTAAGAGTGCTTATGACAAAGTTAAGAGTACTTATGACGAAAGTTAAGAGTGCCAATGACGAAAGTTAAGAGTACTTATGGCGAAAGTTAAGAGTGCCAATGACGAAAGTTAAGAGTACTTATGACGAAAGTTAAGAGTGCCAATGACGAAAGTTAAGAGTACTTATGACGAAAGTTAAGAGTGCTTATGACGAAAGTTAAGAGTGCCAATGACGAAAGTTAAGAGTACTTATGACGAAAGTTAAGAGTGCCAATGACGAAAGTTAAGAGTACTTATGACGAAAGTTAAGAGTGCTAATGACGAAAGTTAAGTGTGCTTATGACGAAAGTTAAGAGTGCCAATGACGAAAGTTAAGAGTACTTATGACGAAAGTTAAGAGTGCTTATGACGAAAGTTAAGAGTGCCAATGACGAAAGTTAAAAGTACTTATGACGAAAGTTAAGAGTGCTTATGACGAAAGTTAAGAGTGCTTATGACGAAAGTTAAGTGTGCTTATGACAAAAGTTAAGAGTGCCAATGATGAAAGTTAAGAGTGCTAATGACGAGAGTTAAGTGTGCTTATGACGGAAGTTAAGAGCGCTTATGACAAAAGTTAAGAGTGATTATAAAAAAGTTAAGAGTGCTTATGACGAAAGTTAAGAGTACTTATGACGAAAGTTAAGAGTGCCAATGACGAAAGTTAAGAGTGCTAATGACGAAAGTTAAGTGTGCTTATGACGAAAGTTAAAAGTGCCAATGACGAAAGTTAAGTGTGCTTATGACGAAAGTTAAGAGTGCTTATGACGAAAGTTAAGTGTGCTTATGACGAAAGTTAAGAGCGCTTATGACAAAAGTTAAGAGTGCTTATAAAAAAGTTAAGGGTGCTTATGACGAAAGTTAAGAGTACTTATGACGAAAGTTAAGAGTGCCAATGACGAAAGTTAAGAGTACTTATGACGAAAGTTAAGAGTGCCAATGACGAAAGTTAAGAGTACTTATGACGAAAGTTAAGAGTGCCAATGACAAAAGTTAAGAGTACTTATGACGAAAGTTAAGAGTGCCAATGACGAAAGTTAAGAGTACTTATGACGAAAGTTAAGAGTGCTTATGACGAAAGTTAAGAGCGCTTATGACGAAAGTTAAGAGTGCTAATGACGAAAGTTAAGAGTGCTTATGACGAAAGTTAAGAGCGCTTATGACAAAAGTTAAGAGTGCTTATGACGAAATTTAAGAGTGCTTATGACAAAAGTTAAGAGTGCTAATGACGAAAGTTAAGTGTGCTTATGACGAAAGTTAAGAGCGCTTATGACAAAAGTTAAGAGTGCTTATAAAAAAAGTTAAGAGTGCTTATGACGAAAGTTAAGTGTGCTTATGACGAAAGTTAAGAGCGCTTATGACAAAAGTTAAGAGTGCTTTTGACGAAAGTTGAGTGCTTATGACGAAAGTAACGAGTGCTTATTTTAATGACATTTTCAGTTTATGCCACGGCAGTAGAAACAGATAACAGTTTCTTCTTTGCATGAAAAATACATTAGAATAACACATAAGAGTGAAGTGATTGCCAAAATTAAACATTATATGAGCCTGTGTGTGACAAAACCAACAATTTACATGTAGGTTCCGACCAGGTATGACACAAACCGGCCTGTACATGATCACAGAAGCAGGAAAGAAGCTTTAAATTTTGTATTTAAGATGAAGATGGATTGTACAAGCCGTGCTGCAAAACAACGGTGCTGATCAGCTGTGCAGTTACTGCCTTTGTTTTCACCTATGCATAGTATTGGTTTTCTTATGCGATGGCTCATATTTTGGGTTCAACGCATTTGTATATTGTATTCTATGGCGTTGCAGAGTTTTCACATATTTTCATTACAGTGTATTACTACCAGGATCAGGAAGTGATTTTGCACCATTTAGAGATCGAGCTGGAATTCCCGTTTCCCAGTTCCGTTTTACATTTGATCCGGTTTGTATTGATGATTTGCTCGAAGATTTCTGAATTTCATTATATTGTTTCAGCAGCTTATAATAAACCAGCCTCCATGTGCAGATCTCAGCATGCATTATCTTGCATATTTCATTCACATATAAAAATGATTAAGCTGCGATGAGCTGCATTTGTTGATATAGATCTTCTTTTAATTGGTAATAGGTCTGAGATTGGGACAATTCCAAATCTTATTTCTGTCTGCTTGAAGAAAAGATTTAATAGTGATTGCTTGGTGTAGTGTATTTCATAATTAGGAAATTGATCACTTTTAAAACGAGCTAACAATCATTCTACTTGTATTCACTACATGTTTATAATGGATTCTTCTATCATATCATTTACAGAATAAACAAAAGATATCCTCCTACCCCCTGTACCATTCTGTATATGAGACATTTTATCTGGTGGACAATATCATGGACAGAGGTTTTAAGGTATCATTTAGGACATAAACTTTGTCATTGAATCATTTCAAGCTCATTATTCAAAACCATAATGGTAATGAGGTTAGTAACTATTCTATTGTCTAAACACCATCTTCCAGAAACTGCATTTTTCAAAATCTCATCTGCAAGACCTCAAGAAAAATATGACCATGTCACCATTTTGCAATCCATAAGTATTAAAAAGTGCCACAAAAATTTCAGAATTTGGTTAACAAATAAAAAATTTATGCCAGAAAATAATTTTGGATAGGGCTTTTTCCATTGTAAAAATGTAAGTAAGGGAAGTAACTATTTTCCCGGGAAAAAAATCTGAATTGATAATTTTTCATTTAAAATGCACCAAATCAAAACAAAAATATAATTTGCTTGACTTTCAATTTTCAGGTGTATGGATTACTTCCCTTGCACATGCAAAAGGCCTATTGAAAATAATTGTCGTGCATAATTATTTAACTAGTGAACCAATTTTCAAAATTTTTGCGGCACATTTTACGACTTTTGGGTTGCAAAAAGATGACATACTCATATTTTTCTTGTAGTATTTCACAAAAGGGTGATTTTGAAAAATGCAGTTTCTGAAAGATGGTGTTCAGACAGTTGACCATGAAAACATGGACTCTCCATGGAATGGGAAATGCACATAACATCTGTGTGCAAATGAGTTTAAAATATTTATAAAACTTCTTATTTTCCAAAGCCAGGAGATTAGCTCTTAATGCGCTTCACTTTTGACATTGATGATGTATTGTTCTTAATGTGTGTGATTGTATTTTGAGCCGCCGCATGGGAAAACCAACAATCTGCATAGGCGAAAACAAAGGAACAGATCAGCTTCGCAGTAACTGCGAAGCTGATCAGCCCCTTTGTTTACGCTACATGGATAGTACAATTCCTCTACTTTCTAAATCTAAAATTTCCAGCCTCTAACCATCTTCTGTGACTGTACAGCCCGGTTTGTGTCGGACCTGGATGAAACCCAATTTGTTGGTTTTCTCACGCACAGGCTCTTTTATTTGTTACTGCCCTTCATTTCTAGCCTAGTGTCTGGATTGGAATTACGAATTTAATTGTATTAAAACCTTGACCTTCTATTCTTACTTAAATTTCTACTATGTTGTTAAAACGCACGACATTCTCATGGTTTGTCTCTTAACTATAGCATTTCAGTTAAATTAACGTCAGCATGTTCTATCTGGCCCATACTACCTCCATTTAAACGTTTTCACTGATTCAAAAGGATCAAGCTTTTATATTTTTTCTCAAATTGTTTCCAAAGGTAGTCTCTACTTTTACTTTTGCTGGATGCAATTTACATTACCATCTTTCATTATGAAAGCATGCCCATGCAATATACACAGATTTTGTTTGCTGTATACAACGAAAATTTCATTAAACAATTTTGGAAATGTTTAAACATTTTGCTAAAAACATTGATAGTGGGTACATGCAGAGGCAATTCTAATGAGTACCATCTATGTTTTGGGGCAAAAATATGAAAAATATGTATACATGTTCGTTCAACTATATAACAGTGGGGTATAAGGGGGTATATATTACAGAGAGATGTTATCCTGGGCCCAGTTTTTCAAAATTAATCGTGGCGAATAGTAGCAGCACCGTAGCCAAAAATCGTGAATGTGTAAACGGGGCTTAATGATGTCATTAGTTAACAATTTGTTAAAATTTCAAATGGTAATATTACAAAAACACTGTTATTTTTTTCAACAAAAAAAACCCCTCAAAAACAGCATATTTGCTTTTGAAGTCGGCATTTACTTAACGAGTTGAGGTCTTAACGATAATGTTAAGCTAACAAAGTTTTTAACAGCTGTCCCCTGATGTTTCAGTGCCACAAAGCAATAGGACAGGTGTGGGCAGAAATGGCCAGGAACCTTGCTGACAGTACTATCCTGCCCTTCAATATTTCTGACTATGCTACAGTAATGAAAACCATGGTATCATCTCTCATGAAAGGCTTCGGAACGCTCATGAGAAATAATGGTATCAAAACAGGTATGACTTCTTTGGATTTTCCTTGACAAATTTCCAAGCAAGGGGGTGTAATCCATAATGTTAGATTGGGCTGTTATAGAGTCATGAGCAAGCATACAGTTTATAGTAAAAATCATGAATCATGATAAGGCTAAAACATGTACTAAGTACATGTATGTATTTAGACTCACATTTTACTTTACATGCATTAAGCTTGTAACAATTGCTTAATAATTTAACGTCAATAGTCTGTGTAAACTACAACATGGTTACATTCCAGCTACAAAAAAAATTTCTACATATGAGACCTATATTACTGGGTTCAGAGGTGTGCATTTTTCTCTGTCATTAACATTAAGTGGATTGAATGTGTGTACATACATGTGGTTTGAGCAGAAGACAATTATTATATTTTCACCATAAAACAGCACTATTTTATCCGAAAATGGAATTAACATTAATAAGAGGATAAAACATTCTTTTCCGTGCATTAACGTTTGCCAAGCCCAAGGGCAATAACGTGTTGCAGCCCGAACCGCGTAGCGGTGAGGGCTGCAACACATTATTGCCCAAGGGCTTGGAAAACGTTAATGCACTTGGAAAAGAATGTTATATCGTCATTGTTATATACCTTTCCTCCAGCATATGTACATTTTATCTATTTATTTATTTATTTATTTATTTATTTATTTAATGTGAATGCTAAGTCTTGAAATCGCGCATAATGAAAATCCACAGCCGTTGATCGGTCAGTGATTTGCTGCAAAGTGACATGTTAAATTAAGATGAAATATACGCCTGAAATGTGATCCCACCTGCCATGTTAAATTTAGATGAAATGAACACATGCCAGTGTCCATAACATGTAAACAGGTGTATGTCATAGGCTCAGGGCAATAACACCATTATTGCCCTAGGGCAATAACACCATTATTGCCCTGCTACGGTGTCATCTCAGGGCATTAACACCATTATTGCCCTGC
Source organism: Rugalucina vietnamica (assembly GCA_964017185.1). Taxonomy (NCBI): domain Eukaryota; kingdom Metazoa; phylum Mollusca; class Bivalvia; order Lucinida; family Lucinidae; genus Rugalucina; species Rugalucina vietnamica. Next base: position 68,366,242 of record OZ024872.1, read on the forward strand.
TATGACATCATCTCAGGGCATTAATGGTATTAATGCCCTACGACGCATAAAACAGTAGAAAGTGCTGTCCGTTACAACTCCGCAAGTTTCTATTGTAGACATACATTAGGTATATAACAATATTTGTTAAAGTCTGAATGAAAAATCAGTTGATTTCTAATGCATTATATCAAATGACATTCTATTTCAGAACTTCTTTCTCAAGTGGTAAATAATTTTACTGATGAAGTTAAAGCATTTGAAAGTTCTGTTCAAGACATAGACCATAAAAAGTGAGTTACATTGCTCAGCCATTATTACATTGAAGACTATGGCAATGCAGGTTGCCACCAAAATGGCAAAACTTGTGTTACAACATAACAATGGCACAATTACCTGGTAAAGTACCCACACCAGTCGAGTTTGGCACTCTCTTTTGTTAAGCAGTCAAAACATGGAAAAAGACTGTAAATTATACATGGACTTGGCAGCTGAGTTTTTGCATAATAAATTTGAACCTTTTTGAGTTACACCTATTTAATTAATTGTACCTTAATACTAATGAATCTATCCTTTTGCTTTTACATTGTTATCCTAATGAATTATGTCTTCAATTTTCAGTCCATTCACTGTACGCCGTGTTAATGACCAGTTGATGCAGCTCGAAAGGGCATTTATAGACCCTAATGGTCTGCCTGGGCGCAGTCTAAAAAGGTTTGCTTCAAAACTATTAGTATTAATCACTAATGAATCATTAATAACATCAAGTTTAAATTAATATGAAATAATGATGGTGGAAATAATTGAGCCGCCACATGGGAAAACCAACAATCTGCATAGGCGAAAACAAAGGCGCAGATCAGCTTCGCAGTAACTACGAAGCTGATCAGCGCCTTTGTTTTCGCTACTTGGATAGTACAATTCCTCTTCTACTAAAATCCGAAATTTCAAGCTTCTAGCTCTTTTCTGTGCTTGTACAGGTCGGTTTGTGTCAGACCTGGTCGAAAACCGTTGGTTTTCCCACGAGGCGGCTCAATTTTTACCATCACCCTTGCATTGTTTCTGGGTATGGGTGGTCAAGATCTTTATATGGGCCACAACGTGAGAAAATGTACCTTCGGACAATTTTTTGCGCATTAGAAAATCAAAGTTACTTTGAAAGTATGATGTTTCTAGAGTCTATTAGTCTTTATTTGCCTAGATTATTTTAATTATTTTGTGAGTTATGACCAACTTACTATATGAACCCTACAGACATCAGTGACATGAAAAACGACGTCAAAGTTGCATAATGCATTTCTGTATGTTAGTAGAGCTTATAAAAATCGATGTATTTGCTTAAAACTGTTTAACCACTGGTCAAAACCTATTGTTAAGATAAAGGCATACCATCCTTACAGTCAATCTGTCGTAATCATTTTGTCTATTTTTATGATAATGTGGTTGCTATGGTTACCGTTTAACGATAGATATAGGGAAAATATGTGTATTATGGGCTTAAACAAGGGCAGATAACTCAAAATATTGAAAATAAATATGTTTTAAAAACCATTCATTTGGTAGCCCAATATTCAAAGATTACAAATAGTGTTATTTCTAAAACGTACATTACATATTTTTCCGCTTTTTGCTGCTTTCTACTAGTAATGTGAGAATGTCCGAAGGTACATTTTGTCGCGTTGAGGTTCATATAATTATGCATATTGTTTTACTCATGTTTTGTGTTCAGAATTTGTGATGCTTCACGTTACTTATTTCATTCCAGGCATATACTGTTAGCAGAAAGTGACGTTGACACATATTCTCAGAGCAGTTTCCCCGGTCTAGTTGATTCTATGTTTGAGATAGAGAAAGCTGTAGACCCGGCAGAACGCTGGGAAATAGTCAAGAAACACTACTCTGTTATATTGTTTACTATTCAGTCTGCTGCCTCTACACTTAGAGATGTGACAGACTTCATGAATGACTACTGAAATCAAAAATGAAACTGCTGAAATAATGATTGACTACTGAAATCTTGACCATTTGAGCTGCAACATACTAAAACTGTCTCCGGGTCCTTTAAACATGTGATACACAAAATGAGCTTTCAGATTCTGTGTAGAAAAATTGGAATATGAAGGTTCTTGTCAGCTGAATAATCATTGTCATTGTTTTTGTATATGTAATTCATGAAAGCTAACCCCACGCTAAAAGCAGGTTTCTCATGATGCTGCTCAACAGTGAATAATTTTTCATTTTGTAATCTATCCTTTTGAAGAAAATTGAGAAAGTCAACAGCATAGATCTTCTTGATCTTGTTAGTACATCCCTCCTCTTCCTGGAGAACCACGCCGATAATAACGTGTGAATTTCTTATGAGGATTAATACTCGTAGTCCTCTGCAGCTTCCCAATTAGAGCTATATACAGCGCTATGTCCCAAACATAGACATTAACCTAAAATGTGAAAAAAAAGTATATCTACTTCTTTGCCTACAAAAATTGTTTTTGTATGTTTCATTGCTGTATGTCCTACAGTAAAGTGGGATGGTCAGTTTTCCTTACCATGCTGTTCCAAGGCAACACTCATAGTGGCAGGGCACCAGCACTTAGTTTACATTTCTATCACCAGTAATTGACAAATATTCGTATTGAATCAGCATAGAAAATATTTTCATGACCAAATCTTCACATATGGATGTGAGGATCCTTGGTAGATCAACTTCAATACCTATAGGATCTGCAACCAATCAAACTATTAAGCCCAGTATTTTGAACAATTAGAAGATACACTTGTCATATAGGTTCGAAATCAATATAGAAACCATGTCTCATCAAAAATGTATATTTTCTGTTAAGGTAAAAGCATTTGATATTCCTTGTTTCCTTTCTTCTTCTTCTTAATTTTTCCAACTATCATATCACTTTTTAAATTTCTCTTTTTCTTTTGCACTACACTTTCAGCTGTTTGTTTTCGTTTTTGTTTTAATACACCACTACGACCTGATACCTTTTCATCATTGGACAAAATCTTATGCTTAGCTTTCTTTTTCTTTCCTGATTTTGTTTTTGTTACACTATCTTGTATGCTTTTCAAAGCTTTAAGCTCAGACTTTTGTTCTTCAATCATGTCACTAAGACTGACCTTTTTTACATCAATATTTTCTTCTAATACCTTTCCTTTCTTTTTCCTCTTTTTATTGTCATTGCTTTTATTCCTTTTTCTTTTAACTTTCAAACTTGCATTCACTATATCTTTTTCAATAACATCTTCATCAATATCTATCACCAAACTTTCATCCTTTACTCTCTGCTTCTTCATTGTGCTGCCAACTTCATCAACATCCTCTTCACTACATGATGGGTTCTTAATTTCTATGACTTCATGAAACTTATCAGTATCTGAGTTTGGGTTTCCATCATTTTCATTGCAAAAGTCTATGACATCAAAACCTTCATTTGTCTCTTCCATGCTAGTAACATTGTTCAAAAGGTCATCTACAGTTTTAGGCTTGGATAATTTTGGCTTATATTGCCAAGATAGTTCAAGCAAATCATAAATAAGATTCTTTTGAAACTGTGTAATTTTGCTATTTTCTGACTTCATATTTTTCTTTGAGATTTGAGAACCTTTTGGATTTTCTTTCATTAATTGTCTACAAGTACCCAACATTTGTTTAGCTGTCTGTCTGAATTCCGCAGTAGTTTCAAATTCATACAATCCAATCTGCACTGTATTGTTCTGTTTTATCTTTTTCAGAGTTTTGACCATTCTGACGAAAGTTTTTAGTTTCTTCTCTAAATGTTTCTTTACTTTTACTTTATTCAGTTGAGGTTTACCATCTTCTGAGTCTTTGAAGAGATCATTTCCATCATATTCAGATTGCCTATTCTGGTCTACTGATAACTTGCTGTCAGCAGCAATAGAATGTTGGTCAATTGTAGCCATCTTGCTACCGACTCCTTCTCTCGTCTTCCTTTGTATTGGCTCTGTAAGAAATATCAATGAAACAGATTTTTATGAAACAGGCTTGATTATTTTCAAGAGTCTCATAACAACATATAGGCAAGATGTAAAAATGACTATAAGAGTAGATATTGTCCCAAAAGATGAAATTCATCAATATTAACAATGCCCCTTTGGAACAGTTGGATTCTCGTTATTCAACACTTATCTTGGAAAATCATGTTTGATCCCAATATATGGGGTCTGTCCCAGAAATACATAGACATTTGTGATAAAATAGTAATGTGTCTGCAGAATATGATCTGTTTGCATATATCTAAATAAACATTTCGTACAAATATGGATGAATTCACCCCTTACACAACAGATTTATATGCATTTATTCCAAGAGCGGTAGGTGTCTATGGCGCACGTCAAAAACACTGTTTTGAAATTCATCAAGATCAAATTCAACAGTTCCTGTAATTGCCAGTTGAAGTGATATTACACAATTTTAACTATCAGTTGCACGAGTAATTATGTAAGATAAGTTTTTGAAAGTTTGAAATAATTTCCACCATCAGCGTTGATTTTATAGAAATTTTCTTGAGGTCAGGGTGAAGTAAAATGTCGTTATGAGCGTTACGCATGACATTGCTTTGCGACGCCAGCGGAGCAAGAATGGACGCTCTTATGTCGCGCCTTTCTGAACCGGAGAAAGCTGTAGCTTTTACGTCATTTAGTACGAGTTTTACATTTTTCTTCCCTTAAAGACTGCGACAAATTTTTACCAAAACACAGAAAATGAGAATTTCTGCAGTAAAAGTCATTTATTGTAGTTCTTGCGTCAGTCGCACACTGAAATGCAACGCGTGTTCGCGCCACGACGTTACGTTACGTCGCGCAAAATACCAAAAAACGCACTACCATAGTATCAAAACCTCCAATAGCACGAAAACGAGCCTGATTGTCAAGGACTTTTTTTCAAGCAACCTGTTCCAAACTGATTCACGCAGATAATATCACTTTTTAAAAAAACTTCATCGTGGAATTTAGGAGAAAAATATGTTTATGTGCAAAATCCGACATCTATTTCCCTTTTCCCCACTGAGTTCAACGGCAAAAATGGTGTTTTTGGATAGCCTGTAGCTCAAAAACTAATCCGGTAGTCAAGGAATATTTTTGCATATTCCGATGGGGGAGCATTAAATACATCGATATGCAAAAAATAAGAAAATTTCATTGTGGCGTTTTTTACTTCACCCTGACCTTAAACCTACTGCAATCATTTTATTGGAAAACAGTGACGTAATGTAAGTTTTGCAGCACAAAATAAGACATTCCCCAAGCTTTTCTTTCCAGTTAAGTATATTTAACATAAGAGCTGTCGCAGGACAGCGTAGCTCGCCTGACTTGTGCTTTGCCGCTAAACTTATCAAAATCTATGACCAATGACCTTGACCTCAAGGTCGCTCAGGTGGGTTGTGATGGTACAGCATAAAATTTCAGACCAATATCCACAAACATGCAAAGTTTCAACTTGATACATCAACATAGAGATATATAGACTTCAAAAATCTTTAACCCAAAACTTTAACCAAAAATTTCTAAGGCCATGACTTTGACCTCAAGTTCACCCAGGGTGGGTCATAATGGTACAGTATAAAACTTCAGACCAATATCTACCAACATGCAAAGTATGAACTTGATCAATGTACATGTTCAAGATATAGACTTCTAAAAACTTTAACCGAAAACTTTAACAAAAAAATTCTAAGTCTGTGACCTTGACCTCAAGGTCACCAAGGGCGGGTCATGATGGTACTGCATAAAACTTCAGACCAATATCTACCAACATGCAAAGTATCAACTTGATCCATCAACATGTTCAAGAGATATAGACTTCTAAAAACTTTAATGAAAAAGTCACTAGAGCGCAAAATATAGGTCAAGGTCACAAGATCAATGTGGGTGCAAAGTCAGGACACCGAGGAGAAGCCATATGCAAGGTTTGATGGTTGTAGGCTTTATAGTTGATGAGATATTAAGGGTTGGCTTCAAAAATGACAAAGTCACTGGAACATGAAATATAGGTCAAGGTCAGTAGGTCAATGTGGGTGCCAAGTCGGGACATCGAGGAGAAGTCATATGCAAGGTTTGATGGTTGTAGGCTTTATAGTTGATGAGATATTAAGGGTTGGCTTCAAAAATGACAAAGTCACTATAGCACGAAATATAGGTCAAGGTCACTAGGTGAATGTGGGTGCCGAGTCGGGACATCGAGGAGTAGAAGTCATATGCAAGGTTTGATGGTTGTAGGCTTTATAGTTGATGAGATATTAAGAGTTGGCTTCAAAAAAATGACAAAGTCACTAGAGCACGAAATATAGGTCAAGGTCACTAGATCAATGTGGGTGCAAAGTCGGGACATCGAGGAGAAGCCATATGTAAGGTTTGACAGTTCTAGGCTTTACAGTTGATGAGAAACTAACACAGCATCTGAGCATTGTACAAAGGTGTTCTAGATATTGACCTCTAGCCCCGCCCCCAGGCACGACCCCACGGGTCCCTTCACACTAAATCACAGAGGACCCTCATATGCAGCAATGTTCCAAATATGAATGATTTCTGGTCAGTGACTATCAAGATATAACAATTTTAAAAACTTTAACCGAAAGTGTGACGCAGACGTACATGTAAACGTAAACGTAAATGGGTACGACCGAGGGGACAACAATAGCTCTGTGCACTTCGTGCAGGCGAGCTAAAAATTAATTTATAAAATCAACCTTCTATTGTGTCATTAATAATCCTGTGATGATTTTGTATGCGTTTTTTCTTTAAATATTCTAAATGCTCGTTTCTTGTTGTCATTTTAAACAAGCGTCTTTTTGTTTTATTTCAGTCTAATTAGTATTCCCTCATATAAAATGAAACTGATCATGCTATTTTTCTACTTATCATTAATAACTCAAATTATTGACTATAATTTTAACTAAGAAGACTTAATCAATGCTTAGATATTCATCACCATTACGGCTCTAATAAAGAGACTGCACACAAAGCATTCAACCACCCCTCCACAAAAACGTAGCAAAATGATTTTCAACGTGCTCCGTAAACGCCGATACACCATCATATAAATCTCCATAACTTTTGCAATTTGTAAGCGATTGAACTAATATTTTCACAGATTGCTCAGTACAAATGTAGTTTAAACGCATGAACATATCTTTTAATTTCAACGAACTGTTCACGAAATATCAGACATGTTTATGATTTCCCGGGACGGACCTCGTAAGTGTGCAACAACTTACCCCCTATATCCTCTGTCATCAAACCAAGAGGAGGTTTATCTATTGTGCTCCTGGCCATCTCTTCATCACTATCACTGCCACTGAATGTCACATCAGCAGCTTCTGTCAGCATACTAAGGAAGAAAGAAAATTTTATAAGGATATGAGCCTCTGGGTGAGAAAACCAACAATTTGGGTTCCGACCAGGTCTGACACAAACCGGGCTGTACAGTCACAGAAGATGGATAGAGGCTGGAAATTTTGGATTTAGAAAGTATCTCAAATCTACTATCCATGTAGTGAAAACAAAGGCGCTGATCAGCTTCGCAGTTACTGCGAAGCTAATCTAGGTCTTTGTTTTTGCCTATGCAGATTGTTGGTTTTCCCATGCAGTGGCTCATACATGTATGTCGTTGGCTCGTTGACAAAACCTCGTAACTGCAAAAAAACAAATTTTTCAGGAGAAGCAAAAAACTAAAACTTGTATATAAATGATATATAATTGTGCATGTTTACAAATTGTCGTATATACAAAACTTGATAAATGAAAGCCAGAAGCAGATTCTTATGATGAATTAAAGAATGCATTTATGAGAAATCATACATATGCAACTTTTGCATATCTAAAAGATAAAGATTTTCTTGTATTTAATTTTTTTGAAATTGCATATACGAGGTTTTGTCACCTTTTTTCAAGTCCGTTTACCATTTGTAGTTACGAGGTTTTGTAAGGTCATCGAAAAACTAACTTCCCATTGGACATAACCTACAAGGCTTTGTCACAAGCTGAATTTGAATGTTTTGAATCGCGCCATGTGAAAAAACGATTTTTTGAAAAAAGTGCAGTTACGAGGTTTTGTCAACGAGCCAACGATGTAATGTTTCAGAATTCCCAGTAAGACTACTCATGTAACTTCTGCCTCCAAATGATACAATAAAATGTCAATATTTGTTGAGTTTTAAAAGCCAAGTCAACAATTTTTCAGTCATGTCAGGTCAGAGCCAGTGCTTCTTGTGTATTAATCAACTTAATATGGTTTGTTCTAAAATGAGTCTTGCTCATGAACTCAAGTTCAAATTCCAAACCTCTTGATCAATAGAGTGACACACTGATTGTGTTCTAAACATACAGAACAATCATGTCTGATGTTGATCTATAATCATATGAGCTGCGACGTGAGAAAACCAGTCTTTGGGGTTTCCAACCAGGTCCCATACAAACCGACATGTATAGTCAGTTAGTCACAGAAAAAAGCTAGATGCTTGAAATTTTCGAATCTAAGAAGAAGAGGAAACATACTATCCATGTAGCTGTTACGTGCCAGGCGTAACTAGAAGATTAAGGAAACCAACAAGTTGGTTAGCCAGCGACAAGCTTTGTTTAAAATTTAACAAATTTATTTAGAAGTGATTTAACCAGAAATTACATGTGAAACAATCAAAAGCATATATACAATCAAACAAAAATGAATGTACAATACCTTTCAAGATGTTAATTCCCTTAAAGAATGTCTGAATGTCCCTCAGAATTTTTTAACACAAGTCTGTATCAGTTTCTGATCCCAAGAATTAAAGTTTGTTTCAAAATAGCACTATGTCCCAATCCAGAATCGAATATCACAAAGTAATCCAAGAATAAGTTTAAATTCCAGTAAGATAGATTTTGACTTCTTAATAGTAACAGTACCCAAAGATTGTCCTTATGAAAATTTGTAGCCCTTATATAGCACTGAGGAACATTCAGGATTCTTCCAGCAAATTCTATGATATCATATACTAAAAATAACAAGTTGTTTACCAAAATTTAATGTTTTGGAATATTCTAGAGAGGCCATTATCCTTCCAGAAAATTCCACAATATTCTTTTGACATAAAAAAAGATTTTTCTAGAAGATTCTACATCTTTGGTTCTTCCAGATTTTTCCGGACTTTTCCGTCAAAGAACAATTTGAAATTTCTAGAAAATTCTGAAGTAAACAACCTGTTTATGTCCAATATCTGGGACACTAAAAGTAAATAATTGCTAAGGACAACAAGTAAACATCATATGTATAACATCATACTTTCCTGGGCATACTCCCTTGGGAAGTTTACCAGTACTGAATGCACATCTTTCAACAAGTAACTGTCATACATAACACTTCCCCTCTTCAAAGAAAAGAAAGTTTTATAAAATAAAGCTTTCTTTTGCAATACTGGATAATTGTATACAATATGTTTAGCAAAATTTGTGCAAAACTAATCAAATACAACAGCACAAAGCTGGACATCAGCATTGTAGAGGCACTTAAGCTCTGCTTAGGGTGTCTGGAATGATATTATCTCTTCCTCGGATATGTCTGATGTCAAGATTGTGCTCTTGCAACATGAGACTCCACCTGAGTAAACGCTGGTTCTTGTTTTTCATTTTATGTATGAAAGTCAGTGGATTGTGGTCACTGAAGACAACAATTGGTGCATGTGAAGAAGCTAAGTAAACTTCAAAGTGCTGAAGCGCAAGGATTAGAGATAGGCATTCTTTCTCTATGGTAGAGTAATTTCTCTGATGCTTGTTAAACTTTTTGGAAAAATAACAAACAGGATGGTCAACACCATTGTCATCTTCTTGCAACAATACACTGCCTGCACCAACATCACTGGCATCTACAGCCAACTTGAACTCTTTGTCAAAACTTGGTGCTAAGAGAACCGGAGCACTTCTAAGTATGGCCTTGAGCTTATCAAATGACTTCTGGCAGTCATCTGTCCAAACATACTTGGCCTTCTTACCAAGCAAGTTTGTCAGAGGCTCAGCTATAGCCGAGAAGTTGTTGCAGAATTTCCTGTAATATCCAGCCATACCCAGAAAGCGCATCAGTTGTCTTTTGCTAGTAGGTACAGGAAAATCTGAGATAGCCTCAACTTTAGCTTCTACAGGTTTTACCTGACCTTGACCTACAATGTGTCCAAGAAATGTCAAGTTTGCATGGCAAAATTCACTTTTTGCCAAGTTCACAGTTAGTTTAGCATCACTTAGCCGGTCAAAGAATGTTCTGATTGTCTGCAAGTGTTGTTGCCACTCCTCACTGAAGATAATAGCGTCGTCGATATAGGCTTTACAGCCATCCAGATTGAAAATCAAACTGTTGACCAGCCGCTGAAAAGTCGCAGGCAAGTTCTTCATTCCAAATGGCATGACTTTATACTGGTACAGTCCATCTGGTGTAACAAATGCCGAGATCTCCTTTGCTCTGTCCGTGAGGGGTATCTGCCAAAATCCCTTTAGCAGATCGAACTTTGTAACATACTTGGCATGTCCAATATTATCAATGCAGTCATCGATTCGTGGGATGGGAAAAGTGTCTGTTTTAGTGACAGAATTGACTTTTCGATAGTCTGTGCACATTCTAAATGTCCCGTCTGGCTTTGGTACAAGAATACAAGGAGAACTCCATTCACTTTGGCTGGGTTCAATGAAATCATTGTCCAGCAAATATTGAACTTCTTCCCTGAGATATTGCTGTTTTACAGGGTTCATTCTGTAAGGATGTTGCTTTACAGGTTTTGAACCTTCAATAATGTCAACATCATGATAGATTTTATCAGTTCTGGATGGAATGTCCGGAAATAAGTGCTCATATTCGAGAACTAACTGTTTCAGTTCAAGTCTTTTGTCTGAATCAAGGTGAGACAGTTTCTGATCAAGATTCTGTAGTATGTCAGAATTCTGGAGTTTCGATGACGAGGGATCAGATTTCTCCAAGTTGAAGTCCTCAGAGTCCATTTGATTTTGTTCATGAGGGACAGAATTAACTATATTTACTGATGAAATAACAGAACTATCCCTATCAATATACTTCTTGAGCATATTAATGTGACATAGCTGTTTTTGCTTGCGCCTCCCAGGAGTGTTAAAAATGTAATTCACGTCACTTAACTTTTTATCAACAGTATACGGGCCATAATATCTAGCTTGTAAAGGTCTGCCAGGAATGGGCAAGAGAGCAAGTACCTTGTCTCCAGGTTCAAAATTTCTGTCTTTAGCATTTTCATCATAACGAATCTTCATTTTGCTTTGAGCAGATTTGAGATTGGACTGAGGTGCATCACAGGCCTTTGATAGTCTGTTTTTGAAATCAGACACATACTGAAGTAAGTTCAAAGAACTGTCATCATCTGAGAGAAATTTCTCTTTTAGAAGTTTTAACGGTCCACGTACAGTGTGCCCAAAAACAAGCTCAAATGGGCTGAACCCCAGAGACTCTTGTACAGATTCTCTTACAGCAAATAGAAGCAAGTGTATGCCTTCATCCCAATCTTTTTCAGTGTCAAAACAGTAAGATCTGATCATGTTTTTCAAAGTTTGATGGAATCTTTCTAAGGCACCTTGGCTTTCAGGGTGGTAAGCCGATGACTTGTATTGCTTAATTCCAAGTTCGTACATGACTTGCTGAAAAATTCCTGACATAAAATTTGAGCCCTGGTCTGACTGGATAGATTTTGGGAGGCCTACAAATGTGAAGAACTTCACAAGTGCATTAACTATTGTTTTAGCCTTGATATTTCTGAGTGGGATAGCTTCAGGAAAGCGAGTTGAAGCACACATTATGGTCAGAAGATATTCACAACCTTTCTTTGTTTTGGGTAAGGGACCTACACAATCAATAATCACTCTGCTGAAAGGTTCATCAAAGGCAGGAATGGGCTGCGATTGAAATGGTCTGATTGGGCTTTCCTACCATTTGACAAGTGTGGCAGGATTTGCAATGCTGTGAAACATCAGATTTTAATCCTGGCCAGTAGAAATGATTTAGAATCTTGTGATAGGTCTTATTTACACCTAAATGGCCTGACATGGGTGTTTCATGAGCCAAGTTTAAGATTTCAGGGCGATAAACCCTAGGAACCACAATTTGGTGGTTAACAGTCCACTCATCTGCTGCGGAGACATCCGGAGGACGCCATTTTCGCATTAATATGCCATTTTTGACATAATAGCAAACAGGAACCTGGGATATTTCATTTTCATTAAAAGCCCTTTCAAATAAAGGCGAGATATCAGAATCACTGTGTTGTTCTTTACAAAGCTGTGACCTTGACATCTGGTCATGACCTTGATCATTTGAGTTGGAAGGTGAAAGGTCATTTTCTGACCCTGACCTTGGATTGCTAGGGTCAGTCTGAATATCAGACTGACTAGGGGAAAGAGATGTTGAAATCTCTTTATTAAAGGACTGACCTATCAAAGTGTCAGTTAAATTTATGTCCTGCATCCCATCATATAATTTGGCTTTCTTAGCCATTGCCCTAGTAACAGCACAAGAAGGGTAAAGGTCAGGAATTTCCTGCTCAATGGGATCAGGCGGTTGATCAACACATGGTGTGCTGGTCAAAAGTGGGTTTACCACAACCTTATCTCCTGCCAAATCATTGCCTAACAGCAAATGAATACCTTCAAAGGGTAAGGAAGGTCTAATACCTACAGCCACGGGACCTTTAACTAAGTCTGAGGACAAATAGATATTATGGAGCGGTACATTAACAAATCCACACTCTACGCCCTAGATAAGGACACCTGTCCCAGAAGAAGACTTCTCGGAAAATGGCAAGGTATCTGCCAAGATAAGGGATTGAGAAGCTCCGGTATCTCGTAAGATTTTGATAGGGGTAGACTGGGCAGAGTCACTGTTAAGTGACACAAAACCATCTGATAAGAATGGTTCATAAATCTCCATAATAGAATCCTCAGAGACTGACTCTTTACAAGTTCTGGTCAGTATAGGGTTTTCTTCCTGGATACAAGACTGTGGTTTAGCCTTTAAGGAGGTGAGGCCTGTCGGTTTAGCACTATCTATATTTTCTCTTTCTTTCTTTCGTTTCAGTGCCAAACATTCAGAAATAATGTGGCCAGTTTTCTTACAATAATTACAAATTGGCTGGGATAAGGGATTTTGTCCTTTGTTTTCACTAGAAAATTTGGGTTTTGGACTGGAATTGTCAGCTGGATTACTGGGATTGGCTTTGGGACCGGACTGAGGGGAATATGGTTTTGACTGAGGGGTAATTTGCTTTGATTGAGGGTTATATGGTTTCCTAGGATATGGCTTGTTGACAAATGAAGCCTTATGAGTCAAAGCATAGTCATCAGCTAAACGTGCTGCTGTTTCCAAGTTTTCAACTTCTCTTTCGTTCAAGAAAGCCTTAACATCAGAATTTATGCACCGTTTGAATTCTTCAACAAGCATGAGCTGCCTTAGCTTTGCATGATCAGAACCTACTTTCTTTGAAGAACACCATCTATCAAATAGTTGCTCTTTTGTTCTAGCAAACTCAACATGAGTCTGGTCATGTTCTTTTCTACAGTCTCTAAATTTCTGCCTGTATGCCTCAGGGACCAGCTCATAAGCCTTAAGAATAAATTCCTTTACTGTATCATAATCTGAGCTTTGCTCAAGAGAAAGCTGAGTGTAAATTTCTCGAGCTTTACCAATTACAACACTTTGCAAAAGCAAGGTCCAATGCTCTTTTGGCCATTTCAAGTTTTCTGCTACCTTCTCAAAATGTAGAAAATATTTATCAACCTCTTTTTCTTGAAATGGAGGAACGAGTCGGATATGTTTTGTTACATCAAATATTTTGCTTGTGTCTGAAGATAAAGATTTTGATTTTGATTTTTCATTAAATTCAATTTCTTTGATTCTTAACTGAAATAGCCTTTCTCTTTCTTTTTCTTCATTTTCAAATCTCAATTTTTCTTTTTCAATTTCGAGCCGTTCTTCTCGTTCTAATTTTTCTTTTTCAAGCCTTTCTTCTCTTTCTAATTTTTCTTTTTCTAACTCAATTTTTTCTCGTTCTAATTCTCTTTGTTTTTCCTTCTCTCGTTCTTCCATTTCTAACTTTTGTTTATGCATTCTTTCTTCCCGTTCTAAAGTTTTCAATCTTATTCTTTCTTCCCTTTCGGCCTTTTCTGCCCTTATTCTTTCATCCCGTTCTAAAGTTTCCAACCTTATTCTTTCTTCATACTCTAATTTTAGTTTTTCCATCTCAATTTGTCTTTTGATTTCTAGTTCCCTCAACTGCAAGTCAGTCTGAGTGACTAGAATCTGAGAAGTAGCCGAGGAATAAAAAATTTCCTCGTCAACAAAAAACTGAATCAAAATGTTCTTAATTTCATGTTTTAACATGGAAGTCTTGATATTTGACAACCCATAATGATCAGCTATGTCTAAGAGGTCACTCTTTTTGGCCTTATCTAACAGCTCCTGAGAAGGCGCAGCAATAAAGTCACTTAGTTTGAATGACATGGTTGCTTTTTGCTGGCTTTAGCTATTTAAACAGCAAACAGTGAAGATACTTTAGAATTTTAAATAAATTTGGTGCACAAGAAATTTCAATCCCGGACTCGAGCCCCCAATTCTGTTACGTGCCAGGCGTAACTAGAAGATTAAGGAAACCAACAAGTTGGTTAGCCAGCAACAAGCTTTGTTTAAAATTTAACAAATTTATTTAGAAGTGATTTAACCAGTAATTACATGTGAAACAATCAAAAGCATATATACAATCAAACAAAAATGAATGTACAATACCTTTCAAGATGTTAATTCCCTTAAAGAATGTCTGAATGTCCCTCAGAATTTTTTAACACAAGTCTGTATCAGTTTCTGATCCCAAGAATTAAAGTTTGTTTCAAAATAGCACTATGTCCCAATCCAGAATCGAATATCACAAAGTAATCCAAGAATAAGTTTAAATTCCAGTAAGATAGATTTTGACTTCTTAATAGTAACAGTACCCAAAGATTGTCCTTATGAAAATTTGTAGCCCTTATATAGCACTGAGGAACATTCAGGATTCTTCCAGCAAATTCTATGATATCATATACTAAAAATAACAAGTTGTTTACCAAAATTTAATGTTTTGGAATATTCTAGAGAGGCCATTATCCTTCCAGAAAATTCCACAATATTCTTTTGACATAAAAAAAAAGATTTTTCTAGAAGATTCTACACCTTTGGTTCTTCCAGATTTTTCCGGACTTTTCCGTCAAAGAACAATTTGAAATTTCTAGAAAATTCTGAAGTAAACAACCTGTTTATGTCCAATATCTGGGACACTAAAAGTAAATAATTGCTAAGGACAACAAGTAAACATCATATGTATAACATCATACTTTCCTGGGCATACTCCCTTGGGAAGTTTACCAGTACTGAATGCACATCTTTCAACAAGTAACTGTCATACATAACATAGCAAAAACAAAGGTGCTGATGAGCTGTGCAGTTACTGCACAGCTGATCTGTGTCTTTGTTTTTGCCTAAGCAAAAATCTGTTTTTCTCATGACGTGGCTCATATTCTATAATCTTACCTGTCATCATCTTTTGAAGAATCAGCATCAAACTGAGACTGTAGCCAGCTGGTCAGACTGGTGGGCAATGACTCTTCAGACTGCAACTGCAATACATAAATCATCAAAAACATGTATTACATGATAAATATCTCAATTGCATGCATTTAAATGACAGCCATGTATGCAGAATCTGCAAAGCTGATCATCGCCTTTGTTTTAGTTGCACAGATAGTTACATTTCTCTTCTTCCTAAATCCGAAATTTTAAGCTTCTAGCCTGCTTCTGTGACTGTACAGGTCGGTTTGTGTCGGACCAGGTCGGAAACCCCGAAGACCAATTTTCTCGCGTTGTGGCTCATGTATCGGTGAAGAGAGATATCCATTACAAACACAGAAAATCTCTTGATGATAATCTGCACTTTGATGACCATGTCAAAAAGCAATCCCAAATGTAAATTAATCTAATATGGTGTATACTAAACTTTTAGATGGTATATTGTTATCTTTATGAAATATATAAGGCAAAAAAGACAAAACTACCACTTCCAAATTTAAGGGACTTCTCCCAAAACCTGAAATACACCACAAGCTTATCAACTTAAGTTTGTATATGAGCCACCTCATAGGAAAACCAACAATCTGCATAGGTGAAAACAAAGACGCAGATCAGCTTCGCGGTAACCGCGAAGCTGATCAGCGTCTTTGTTTTCGCTACTCGGAAAGTACAATTCCTCTTCTACTTAAATCCGAAATTTCAACTTCTAGCCTGCTTCTGTAGCTGTACAGGCCGGTTTGTGTCAGACCTGTTCGGAAACTACATTGTTGGTTTTCCCACAAGGCGGCTCATATATAGATGGTTTGACATATCCACTTTTCCTAGGCAGACTCAGACATTCTAAGCAGTTACACTAACTGGTAATTAGATGGTCAGTCCGCTTTGTCAAGGCACAAGCAGCCATTTTGGGGGGGGGGGGCTGCGGGGGTGGGGGGGGGGTCCCCAATGTGCTGAAATACAGCGCCAGCTTAACAAAGTTAAGTTTGTGTGTATCAATGGTATGACATATCCACTTTTCCAAAGCCCCAATGGGTGGAGGCCACAATTAAGACTTTTTAAATTGCCACCTATCCAGTAGGAGTAAAATATTAAACCCACCCAGACTACTGGTGTTTCTTGCAAGTGTTCCAGCAGAGGATACAGAGCTTTGTACCAGACACATACACATGACTTCAGAGATTTACACACCACCCTGAAACACATGCAAATGTTGAATTTTAAAGGTTGCCTTAGAATTTCTATTAAATTATTAATCTGCAACAGAGGATAGCAGTATGTATATTGAATCGAAAAGATAATTCCACCTTCAAACAACATGGCCAACGACCTGGGCCCAGTAGTTCAAAACTTCCTTAGCTTAACGCTGTCGTTAAGCCCTTAATTTGTTAACTATATAACCACTTCAAAAGCAAATACATGTTCACTGTTAAAAAACAGTGTCTTTGTAATATTGCCAATTGAAATTGAAACAAATCGTTAACTTATGACATCGTTAATTTTGAACAACTGGGCCGTGACTGTTAAATAACGCATTTCCAATGACCAAAGCATTTTTTGCTTACACCTGCAGGACATTTTTTCACATGATGCAAACAATATACACGTATGTACATGTTCAGGCAAAATGTTTTTTCTAAGAAAACATTTTATTATTTACAATTTGATTTAAGTTTGGGTTTGTATAATGCCTTTTTAAGAGTTGTAGTTTTTCTTACCATAATCTAGCTGAAATGGCAATCAGCATCAAATTCTGTGACAACATATTTCCAATTTCCATCAGCTGTTTAGCATGACTACAACAAAGTCAAGAAATGTGTTCCGTTGTCTACTTTATTTTTAATTAGCAACATTTAGATTGGCTGCCTACAAAGCAAGTACCCAGAATTCTAAACTCTTAGTGCTCAACAATCACACGTCAAAACCTATTTGAAACAACGTTTTATTGCATTTTATATGAAGCTGTGATGTGAGAAAATTGGTCTTCAGGGATTCCGACCAGGTCTAACACAAACCCGCCTGTGCACATACAGAAGGTGGCTAGAAGCTTGAAATTTCATATTTCGGATGAAAGATGAATTGTACTATCTGAGTAGTTAAAACAAAGGCACTGATCCGCTGTGCAGTTGACCTGCACCATTGTTTTTGCAAATGCAAAAATCTGGCTTTGTCAGACATGACACTGCTCACATAACCTGCTATCGTTCTGTGAGAATTTGCAATCTGACAAAGGCTTTTCTATCCAGTTCTTGAACAGCATTAATTTATCAACTTTGTAAGGGCTTCCCATATGTTTTCCTCGTATGACATCTCCGATGCAGAGATTATAAGAATCTTACATGAGTGTCAGGTATGGATAGACAAATCTGTCCCGAGGGTCACATTTTGGCATCACGAGGCTCGCCGAGTGATGCCAAATTGTGACCCGAGGGACAGATTTGTCTATCCATACCCGACACGAATGATGGATTCTTTTTCTTGCTCAACGTAATGCAGCGAAGATTGATTTTTATACTATTACCTTGAAAAATGATAAAATCGCGGCGTCCGCCATTTTGATTTAAAACGTTTTGACGTCATCGTGACGTTTGCGCTTAGCGACGAAATTACGTGATGTCCTATACAACCAATGTTAAAAAAGAACACATGAACGCAGCGTGCGACAGGGTGAGATAATGAGGGTGAGATAAGAATTTCTCACATGGGGTAAAACGTTGGATTTCTCTATCTGGTGTGCAAGAAATGAGTTTATGGCTGCAATAACAGCACATCTAGTACGTTCTATGGCATGCTTCTCTAGTTGCAGCATTTTACAGCATGATTCTGTATGCATTCGTGTCAGAGTATAGCTGCTAAGTATTATAATAGAGCCACATCATAAGAAAACAAATATTGTTTGAACAGGTCAGACTCAAACCAGTCTGTACAAATACTGATGATGGCTAGAGGCTCTAAATTTTGGATTTAGAAAGTAGACAAGTTGTACTATCCCTGTAGCCAAAACATAGTCACTGATCAGCTTTGCAGTTATCACAAAGCTGATCTGCATCTTTGTTTTTGCATATGCAATACCTTTGTTTTCACAGGATGTGGCTCAAAATAATTTTCGATAAGCTCAAACGGTGCTATCAAAGACATAATATGGCTGCAATATCTAACGATGAAGTTTGCCCATCTGTATAAAGGATACAAGTAAGTTTCTTTAAGTAGCTGACATGTCCTGGCCAATAGTGCAGCTGTACTCATCAGTCTAACGAGGTAGTACTGTAATGTCTGTTTAGATGGCAGGTATACACTTTCCTCTTCATGACTGTATAGAAGGCAAATATGAACATTAATATATGAGCTGCTGCATAAGAAAATTGACAACATGCAGAGCCGAAAACAAAGACGCAGATCAGCTGTGCAGTAACTGCATAGCTTATCAGCTTCTTTGTTTTCGCTACACAGATAGTGAAATCCCTCTTTTTCTTTGGCGAAATTTCTAGCTTCTGTCCTGCTTCTGTGATTGTGCAGGTTGGTTTAAGCCTGACCTGTTCAGAAACCACATTGTTTTCTCATCAAGTGTGTCATATTATAGAGGCTGTCACATCCTAGCAAGTAACACAGAGAGGGTATAAAATAGCTGGCTGCTGAATTACATTAATAATAACTTCTACTGATACACAAATTCTTCAGACACAAAATATGAACGGTATTTCTGCACTGCAAAACTTTTTAAACGTGACAGTATAAAAATGTTAAACAGACTTTCTAATGACTATAACATTGGGACAACATGTACGTGAAAAGTACCCTATTATACCCCACTTTTGTATAGCAAAACTGGGGTATGCAGGGGTATACCTATTTTTCTTAATTTTGCTCCAAAACATAGATTGTGGGTACTCGTTAGAACTGCCTCGGTGAGAGGGTTCTAACGTGTACCCACAATCTCTGTTTTGAGCAAAAATATTAAAAATATGAAAACTTTTCCAGTGAAATTTTCAATTTTTACTACTGAAAAATATCTCTGTTTATTGCATGGGCCAATTTTCATAATAAAAACTTACATATTTACATTGAAAGTGTCTATCAAGTCATCTAGCTGCCTTTGTAGGTCCAGCTCCTTTAGTCTGTTTAAACACACCCTGGACTGAAAAAAGTGGGAAACACTTATACAAAATGTATGTAATTTTATATACTGAACAAAAAAGAAATGCAACAATTATATTTCACTAAATTTTGAGCAAACTATGATATAATCAGAAATGATTGCATTTTCCACTTCTGCATTAGATATTGATCAGACTTCCAAATGCAAGAAACCTATTTTCATTTTGATAAGTATTTCCGGAGTTATTTGATGCGGACCACAGGCATGCTGAAAGTAGTAAATCATACAATGCACATGCCCAAGCATAAAAATAACGGCACAATTTAAATCAGCTATAAACCCCCATTCAAAATCACCATGTACCACTCAGCAGATAACTCACACATTAAAGAAATAAAATGATTAAAATTAAAATTATCCCCTTTTCAATTAAACATATAGTGATTTTGATGGTATTAATTACAAGCATGTTTGTCGTGGAACTTTATTTCTTTTCCATGAATTTTGAAGAGGGAGCAACTGACATTGTTTCTTAATGATTTTTAGTGTGTGCATGCGCAGAGCTCATCTTTCCTGACTTGCATTATTTAAGAAGACAAAAATTTCTTATTCAATTTCAATCGAAATGAAAATCAGTTTTCAGCCTAATATCCCATGAATAGGAATCATACAGCAACAAAGCCAAAATTATCATCATTTTACCCTTAAACTTGAAAATCCTTGGTTACCTATTGTTGCTTTTCTTTTTTTTTGTTCAGTATAATCAAACTGTGATTTATTTTATAACATAGTGATTAAATATGCATTTTTTTTTGAGAAAGTAAATATCTACTGTAAGCAAAAAGCACAATAGTTGCATTGGTCCGTAATGCATATTTCAAGCTGATACATGTACACAGAATCAGAAGCTTATAATTAAATAATCAAATATAACAAGAGGACCAATGGTCCTGTAAACGCTCACCTGAGATCTGCTGCATAAACCAATAAACATGTTTGAATATTATGGTATTTAACCCCAGTGCAGGGGCAGATGATGAAGCCCCTGGGGAATTTTTTTTTTTCAGAATAATCAATATTCTATCCATTTGCCAATTTCCTGCTGGCTTTTCCCTTCAAATGACATTTTAACAGTTTTCCCCATTTAAATGCATGGCCAACCCATATTGACCTTGCCATAAACTGGGTCAAGGTCATCACAGGGTCATGATTTATATAGGTCATCACAGGGTTATGATATATATATACATTGTAGAACTTAAGCCATAGATGCTCCACACCAAGTTTCTTCGAAATCGGTCCACCGGTTCCAGAGAAGATTTTTGAAGAGTTTATACCATATATGGGCATGGCAGCCATCTTGGTCATGTGACCTTGATTATTTATATACACATTGATTCCCCAGTTCTATAGATGCTTCACATGTAATTTGGCTTTGATTGGCCAAGCGGTTTCAGAGGAGAAGATGTTTGCATATTATGGTGATATACATGTATAATGCCCCGGGGTTGGGGCAAATGAGCCCCTGGGGTCCAATTTTTTCAGAATCATTAATATTCAGTCCTACTGCCCATTTCCTGCAACACTTTCACTTTAAATGACATTTTAAAAGTTTTCCCCATTCCAATGCATTGGTGACCTATGTTGACCTTGCCGTAAAATAGGTCAAGGTCATCCAAAGGTCATAATTTACAAACACATTATAGTACTTCAGTCTCCAATTATTCATGCCAAGTTTCGTTGAAATTGGTCCATTGGTTCAGGAGAAGAAGAATTTTGAAGGGTTTTTACCATATATGGGCATGACGGCCATCTTGGTCATGTGACCTGGATTATTCATAAACACATTGGTTCCCCCTTCCCATAGATGCTTCATATAAAATTTGGCTTTGATTGGCCAAGCGGTTTCAGAGAAGAAGATCTTTGAATATTTTTGTAATATACATGTATATTGCCCCGGGGTGGGGGCAGACCAACCCCTGGGGTCCAAATTTTTTTCAGAATTACCTACCTTCAGTCCATTTGCCCATTTCCTGCAAGTTTTGCCTTTCAAATGACATTTTTACAATTTTCTCCATTCAAATGCATGGGCGACCTATGTTGACCTTGCCGTAAAATAGGTCAAGGTCATCCAAAGATCATAATATATATACATTGTAGTACTCTAGTCCCCGATGCTTCATGCCAAGTTTCGTTGAAATCGGTCCAGTGGTTCTTGAGAAGAAGATTTTTGAAGGGTTTTTACCATATATGGGCATGACGGCCATCTTGGTCATGTGACCTGAATTATTTATAAATAAATTGGTTCCGCCTTCCCATAGATGCTTCATATAAAATTTGGCTTTGATTGGCCAAGCGGTTTCAGAGAAGAAGATCTTTGAATATTTTTGTAATATACATGTATATTGCCCCGGGATGGGGGCAGACCAACCCCTGGGGTCCAAATTTTTTTCAGAATTACCTACCTTCAGTCTATTTGCCCATTTCCTGCAAGTTAGCCTTTCAAATGACATTTTAACAATTTTCCCCATTCAAATGCAGGGGCGACCTATGTTGTCCTTGCCGTAAAATAGGTCAAGGTCATCCAAAGGTCATAATTTATAAACACATTGTAGTACTCTAGTCCCCGATGCTTCATGCCAAGTTTCGTTGAAATCGGTCTATCGGTTCCGGAGAAGAAGAATTTTGAAGGGTTTTTACCATATATGGGCATGGCGGCCATCTTGGTCATGTGACCTGGATTATTTATAAACACATTGGTTCCCCCTTCCCATAGATGCCTCATATAAAATTTGGCTTTGATTGGCCAAGCGGTTTCAGAGAAGAAGATCTTTGAAAATGACGACGACGGATCATGGCCATCCTATAAGCTCACCTTGTGAGCCTAACGGCTCAGGTGAGCTAACAAACCCCGTTAATATAAGCCATTTACTCATTGTTGGTGCCTTCCGAGCTTGTTTACTGTACATACAAACTCATTGCCTGTATGTAAAGACAGACTGGTGTGAAATACCTGTTTCAGATGTTTCAGTGATTTCTCACTACGGAACTGGCTACTCAGTTTATAAATAATCCTGTCTTGAACATACTGTTCCGAGGCTAATACATCCAGATGTGATGCAAGATCTGATTTTCCATTGCCTAATTGCCCTTGTACATGCTGCAGTTTACCTGTTGAAGGAAATACAAGAGTTATCATATCCATTACGAAAACATGCCCACGCAATGCACAGAGATTTTTTTTTTCAGCTGTACAAATGAAAATTTCACCAGTTCTAACGAGTACCCACAATGTATGTATTGGATCAAAAATAAGAAAATTATGTATACCCCTGCAAACCACATTTTTTCTATATAAAAGTGGGGTTCACTGGGGTATACATTACATGGAGATGTTTTCTTGACGTATATGCAATTTAGCGTTTTAAGTGACTTTTTTTTTAACTAAAAGTAAAATAAAATATTCGTCCACATGCAATGCTGATCAAGTACGAGGTATGGCAGGAAAGTTCATAGACACTTCAGCTATCAGAAAAAGTAACGCGTTGTTAAAGAAGTGTTTTGCATAATTTCAAGCAGCAATATCTTATGAGTATATTTCAGAAGGTTTGTGCAATTTGAAGTAATAACACGCTTGGTATGGCCACTTTTCTGCTTGAGGGTAGGGCCGTGCCGGGCAGGTGTCAAAACATGATAAAATGTGACGATTTTCACATTCTGTTTTAGCTTACGAAATGGCACGGAAGTGTGCTGTAACGTTAAAATATTTTGATCCTGAAAGAATGTTCAGTCAACAACGTTTTCTGAATTTTTGGGCCTTGGCGGCAGTACAGTTTGATATCTGTGAATAAAATTTCAGATGCAGTCCGAAAAAATTGTTTGAAAAAATGGGGTAATTTTGATGTTGGAGAACAGCTGATAACCATAAAATTGTGTGTTTTTGTTATGGAAATGGCCAACAAACACGATGGAAATGATATTAACAACAACATAAAAGCTATCAGCTTGTCTGTCACTAGTTTACAAGTGGCAGAGTTGATTTTTGGATGCTCGATAGATCATCTAAGATGATAAACGGCGGCGGAAGGGCACTCGTCTTACATTCTCAGCAAAAGAAAATGGTTTCATATGTTCAACAGGTCATCAGAGAACCTGAGGACAGTTGGCACAGATCTGCATTTGACAGCTGGATACACATTATAAAATTGTACCGATATCCAAGGACCATATGTGGAATAACTCTGAAACATCGGTTAAACTTGTTACAAATATATAAAGCACTGACAGCAATAAACTTCAAGTAACGTCACTGAGATGTTGACCCTTGCCCCGCGGTTAGGGAGGTGCACATAAAAGGCTGTAGAAGATGTCGTGTTGGCCAGATTTTAATAAAATTTCGTCTGTTTGCTCATGAAATATTTTTGCAAACCCAAATACATTCATTTTGACTGAATTTCTTTTCCTGTTGAAAATACTAATGGTGTCTACGAACTTTCCAGCCATACCTCTTAAATACATGTATCTAAATTTATGCCAGAAAATTAAAAATTGGTCTTTTGTTATGCAATTCAATGAAGAGTGATAACCCATAACACAGTCATATATGTATTATGTTTCTCAAAAAAAAAAAAAAAAAATAAATAAATAAATAAATAAAAAAATAAAATAAAAAAAAAGTGAACATGCGTATCAAGTCTAAGAATATTTCATGTCAGCAAAATGAGGAACATCTGTTTATTGTTTCTATAAAAACAAACCTCAGGAGCTAAAAACAAACCTCTGAGCCACTGTGTCAGTGTGGCTTTGAAAGAGCAAGTTGGAGGTGGGATTAGAACTCGCTGATTCCACATCTCAAAGTTTACGGTAAGTCCTCTGTCCTGGATCTGGAACATATGAGCTGCCTCATGAGAAAACCAACAATGTGGTTTCCAAGCAGGTCTGACACAAACAGACCTATACAGTCTCAGAAAAAGGCTAGAAACTTGAAAGTTTGGATTTAAGAAGCAGAAGGATTGTACTATCTGTGTAGCATAAACAAAGGCGCAGATCAGCTTCGTGGTTACTGCGAAGCTGATCTGCATCTTTGTTTTCACCTATGCAAACTGTTGGTTTTCTTATGAGGCAGCTCATGTGTATAAAATTAGTCTTCTTTTACCAAAGCACCCAATCATACAAACAAATGGTTTATGCTGGAGCACTTATAGATCTATATAAGATCCCCCCCCCTCCCCCCCCCACTGGATCACAAGCCTAAACACAGGCGCTCGACGACTGGACTCATTTTTTTTTTTTTTTTTTTTTTTTTTTTTTGCATTTTCACCCGTTTGGAGACCCTTACGATATGTTCATGCAATTATTTTAACTTTAAAACCTTTTCTATCAATCCTCAATCAACCCTCGTCTATGGGCTACTATATAGACAAGGTCGGAAACGCGGTGTCCTAGTTTAATTGGGGTCATGGGATTCCCCGCATCTCAAACTAGTACTTCACCCTTTACCGTTATTTCAACGCTGAGTGTCTACTTATGAGCGACTTTGTAAAAGGTCTCACCTATTGCCTTCGTCAAAAATAAGCATAGTCGCCCGTAAACTTATATTTTATACCACCACCTGTCTACTTGGATGGGATCCCGAATGTTTTTGTATGGTGACCTGTCGTTTCTAGAAATCAGTGGAAGGTCACTGTAAATATCGTATGAAAGAATCAATCCTACTGGATAATTGTATTGCATTGTTGCCATGACACTAGATCACAAAGTGTTTTGATTGGATATTAAAGCAAGCAACCTATGAAAACCAACGTAACACATATCACGCGCTGGCGTAACACGTCGTGTGACCAGTGTATTTATAGTAATGTCACAGCTAGATTGCCGATTTCATTCGGGATGTCCTCCAATTCTGTAGAATGCTTTAATTGTCAGTTTATACGGGCGGTTGTGCTTATTTTGAATGAAGGCAATGGGCGAGACCATTTACAAAGACACTCATGTGTTGACAGCCAGCATTGAAATAACGGTAAAGGGTGAAGTATGAGTTTGAGATGCGGGGAATCCCATGACCCCAATTAAACTAGGACACCGCGTTTCCGACCTTGTCTATATAGTAGCCCATAGACGAGGGTTGATTGAGGATTGATAGAAAAGGTTTTAAAGGTAAAATAATTGCATGAACATATCGTAAGGGTCTCCAAACGGGTGAAAATGCAAAAAAAAAAAAAAAAAAAAAAAAATGAGTCCAGTCGTCGAGCGCCTGTGGCCTAAACTGAGTTTATGTGACAACTAAGGTTCTTTTGAATATGTTGTCATGCTTGGTCTATTTATCTTAATTTACTATGAATGAAAACGAAGATTTCCTCTTCATTTTTACCAAAATCTGTTGATTTTCTATCAAAAAGGCTGAAAACAGTGAAATTTGATACCTGACTTTCTAGACGATTTGTGCAAAACTTGTTGGTTTCACTAGAAATAAAATGATACTGTCTTAAAGTTAATATATTAAGCTATTGCTTTATGAAAAAAATATCTTGGCTATTTGCTCAAAAATGTAATTATCAGCTTTTAAACTTTATCGATTACATTACAGCTATCTTTTGACAAGCTAGCCAAGACCACAAATACCATACATAATACATATACCCCTGTAATATTTCTCGCAAATTATGATTCTATTCTGGGAATGGATTTTATTTTTGCTGATTTTCAGCTGAGATGATCAGAAATTGATCGACTCAGTATATGATGGGGGGGGGGGGGGGGGGGAGGGGGCTTCAAAACCAAGATTTTAGTACTGTACCTACATTTTTGACTTCTCTTGAGCCTGTTTTACTATTTTACTTTAAACCTCTGTACTATAATCCCCTCTTTTTTCTGTCTGCTACTAACAGACGATGAGCGAGCCTGCCTAGAATGTCCGCGATGGCGGAGATAGATAAAAGCTGAAAAGAGTAGCTCTGAGCTGTACTTGTAATAGTCTGACTGGTCAGCCGTCAAAATGAAGTATCATACCCAGTGGTTCATTTTGCCAAAATGATAAATCAGTTATCAAAAATTCATTTTGATGGCTGACCCGCCAGACTATACTTGTAATGCACCAGTCATTTGTATCCACGATTTCCCCGGGGCCGGGGAATAGCGGGGCTTTTAACTTTTCAGTGTTTAAAGCCCGGCTAAAACCCCTGCACTGCCGGGCAAGATTTGTGGTAAAATCCCTGCTAAAAGCCCCGGCTCCCCGGAGGCTGACAATAACGTGGAACAACAGCTGGGAGTTGTTCTGATGAAACTGAAACATGAGAGAAGGGCTACAATTTGTGCATGGGAATGTTAAGGTGCATTTTCAAATTAAATAAATACCATAAAAGTAATTAAATGTTAAAAATACCATTAATATCTAATTTGAATTAATGTGACCGTGCATTGGCGGGAAATCATAACCCAGGCAAATCCCCGGCACTGCCGGGACGCATCAGAGGTTAAAGCCTGGCACTTAAGCCCCGCTATGTCCCCGCTATCCCCGGCCCCGGGGACTATTCAGATACGATACAAATGACTGGTGCATAACGAATCTGCGACCTGTCACTCTACGCATAATACTCAGAAATTAGAGTGTCGCAGTATCTATAGATGTGTAAACTCATGCAAATCACTCACAAACTGAAGAAACCCTTCTTCGGGCGTTATGAAAAAGTTTGTGCACAGAAAGAAAAAGACACTGACACGTTTTGTTATCAACAGGGCGCTGACATTTTGATTTCAAGTCATGTGACTTGGGTCGCGCTTTATTACTATTGGTCCCAGGTCGTTTCGCCCGTGAGTTGTTTCGCCCCTGAGTCGTTTCGCCCGTGAGTCGTTTCGCCCTGGGTCGTTTCGCCCTGGGTCGTTTCGCCCGTGAGTCGTTTCGCCCCTATTTGGTGAGTCGTTTCGCCCTTATTTTTCTACCATGCCCAAATATGTAATATGGTGTATTATTTGTTATTTATAAATTAATGATATGTCTTGGGCTGATCATGCACAACTGTATTTTGGGTATATATACTAAAGGGCTTTGAAAACGCCTCACTATAAATTGGTTGTAATAATGATTATTTCCTTTAGAATATATAATATTTCGGCAAAAATAATTTCGAACAGAAAACACAATCAGCCTGCTTAAATTTCAAACCAAAACAGTATGATTTCAATCGTTACCAAAAGTTCAACAAAAACGAATTATAAGCACGAAGAATGTTCACCAGGTCCAACATGATTTCTGAAAAGAAACACAAAAGCAAAGCAAATGCTGTTAGTTGACATTCAATTGCACTAAAACTGTGGTAATTACGTCACTTGAACGTTTATGAAGAACACTTTCATTTTTTGCGTGTGAAATGAAGCGAAATCGAAAGTTTTCTAGCACAAAAAATAGGCACGGACTTGTGGCTATCATCCGAGTCATGTTTTATTCTTTTACAATTTATCATTTAACATTTCAAGAATGTCGTCCATCGGTCACCGCCAAAGATAAAGCATTCACACATCGCCTTAATTGACAAATACGTGTATTGTCACCTACGTGTGATTATTAATGGATTATCGCATTAATCAATTGACTTGGACAAATATCACACTTCTGTTAATTATTTGATTAGTTTAGCTGACTGTCGAAATACCAGAAATACCAATCTATCTATCTATCTATCTATCTATCTATCTATCTATCTATCTATCTATCTATCTATCTATCTATCTATCTATCTATCTATCTATCTATCTATCTATCTATCTATCTATCTACCTACCTACCTACCTACCTACCTACCTACCTACCTACCTACCTACCTACCTACCTACCTACCTACCTACCTACCTATCTACCTATCTATCTATCTATCTATCTATCTATCTATCTATCTATCTATCTATCTATCTATCCTTCCTTCTGTATGATCTTTCTACAACATTAAATGCCACAGAAGCGGAAGCGCTAAAATGTTTAAATATATGTTACTTTAACAAGATATGTCAAGATACTCATTTTAACCAAACCTACCTACCTATCTACCTACCTATCAGCATCATCAACAATAGCAATATCATCAACAACAAATACAACAACAACAACAACAACAACAATAATAATAATAATAATAATAATAATAATAATAATAATAATAATAATAATAATAATAATAAAAATGGGCGAAACAACTCACGGGCGAAACAACTCACGGGCGAAACGACCCACCTAATAAGGGCGAAACGACCCACCCATAAAACCAGGGCGAAACGACTCAGGGCGAAACGACCCGGCGAAACGACCCACGGGCTTCACCATTTTTGCATTATCCGCTGGTTCCCAGCTTTAAGAAAATCAATATTGGAAATACAGGTAACCAGAACCCCCCTGAGGGGGGTAGCTGGTTACCTGTTTTTGCAATATTGATTTTTGTCAGCAGGAAACCAGCCGATAATGCAAAAATGGTGAATATTATCGGCTGGTTTCCTGCTGACAAAAAATCACTATTGGAAAAACAGGTAACCAGAACCCCCCTCAGGGGGGTTCTGGTTACCTGCATTTCCAATATTGATTTTATTAAGCTAGGAACCAGCCGATAATGCAAAAATGGTGAATATATTCACCATTTTTGCATTATCCGCTGGTTCCCAGCTTAAAAAAAAAGCAATATTGGAAATACAGGTAACCACGAACCCCCCTGAGGGGGGTTCTGGTTACCTGTATTTCCATTATTGATTTTTGTCAGCAGGAAACCAGCCGATAATGCAAAAATGGTGAAATTCACCATTTTTGCATTATCGGCTGGTTTCCTGTGACAAAAATCAATATTGGAAAAACAGGTAACCAGAACCCCCCTCAGGGGGGTTCGTGGTTACCTGTATTTCCAATATTGATTTGGTAAAGCTGGGAACCAGCGAATAATGCAAAAATGGTGATATTCACCATTTTTGCATTATCGGCTGGTTACCTGCTGACAAAAATCAATATTGGAAAAACAGGTAATCAGAAACCCCCCTCAGGGGGGTTCTGGTTACCTGTATTTCCAATATTGATTTTTTAAAAGCTGGGAACCAGCGGATAATGCAAAAAAGGTGAGATTCACCATTTTTGCATTATCCGTTGGTTCCCAGCTTTAAAAAAATCAATATTGGAAAAACAGGTAACCAGAACCCCCCTTGACCTTTGAGGTCAGGGGGGTTCTGGTTACCTGTTTTTCCAATATTGATTTTTTGTAAGAAGGAATCCAGCCGATAATGCAAAAAGAAAATGACCTTTTTTGCATTATCTGCTGGTTCCCAGCTTAAAAAAAATCAATATTGGAAATACAGGTAACGAGAACCCCCCTGAGGGGGGTTTCTGGTTACCTGTTTTTCCAATATTGATTTTTGTCAGCAGGTAACCAGCCGATAATGCAAAAATGGTGAATTGATAACGGGGTACCAGTTTATATTACTACATATAGATTCTCAGAGGTTCTACGGTATACCAAAATTATCAAATCCGGGTAGTTTCGCCGATGGGTCGTTCGTTTAGCCGGGTCGTTTCGCCCTGAGTCGTTTCGCCCTGGTTTTATGGGTGGGTCGTTTCGCCCTTATTAGGTGGGTCGTTTCGCCCGTGAGTTGTTTCGCCCATTATTATCATCATCATTATTGTTGTTGTTGTTGATATTGCTATTGTTGATGATGCTTTGGTATGACGCGGCCCGGATTAGAACCCGCGCCTCCCACGAACACTCTAACCATTACGCTATCGGGACCGGTATTCCAGTGAACCCCTCGAACCCCCTCTAAATCATTTGGCGTGTCACCAGTAAACTTAGTTGCGAAATCTCACTCGGCTATATTACACAATGTTCCATAATGTACATTCGTAATGGTGACGAGACGTTTCGCTCCATGGAGATTGTACACATCAGCTGAGTTGTACGAGTCTACAGTAAACTATTCAGATTCAGATTCAGATTCAGATAGGGCCGAGGCGACCCGGAACCAGAGCGTAAGCCGACAGCTTACAAACATTCTTTGTTAAAGAAGTAATACGATTTCTAACTTCCTGTGAGTTGTCATCTCGGATTTACCGAATCTGTCATGCATTTTCATGATGTAAAGTAAAGGAAGAGCGAGAGCAAACAAAAACCCGTTAAGATGGGACTGTGTAAATGTCCAAAAAAGAAAGTTACAAACTTATTCTGTTTCGAACATCGAGTAAACGTTTGTGAACATTGCTTAGTGGCAAATCACAACAAGGTAAATATTTTCAGGATTTTTGTTTGTTTGTTTTTTTTTATTAAAATGCCATTGAGAGTGTCCTGTCCTGAGAAGGCCATAAATGACAAGGCCCCTTGTCTAGCCTACATGCCAGCAGATTACCATCCCTGATAGCTCAGTGGTTGTGATCGGACTGCAGCAGTGGCGGATTTAGAGGGGGTTCGAGGGGTTCACTGGAACCCCCCTCTGGAGCCAAATTATTTCATTTTCATGGGGAAATTTAAAGAAATTTTGAGTGAAATTAGGCTGACAAACTCCCCTTTTCTACGTTTGAACCCCCTTTAAAAAATCCTGGATCCGCCCCTGCACAGGTAGACATGTGTAGGACTCGAGTCTGAGAGGTCCCAGGTTCAATCCTCAGCCTGTGAACTGTTCACCATGACCTTTCACAAGTCACATCTCCACAGCTCCTAAGGTAATGGTCACAATATATTTAGGACACAGTGAATAAACAGATAAAATAACATCCACTTTAAAATACAAGAAACTAAATATCAAGTCCTCATTTAGATGTATAGCGTGAGGCAACCAGTGATCAATAAGGGACCAGTGATCAATCACTAAGTGGTTATCGGCTATTAATTCCCAAAGGTTACCTGAAGTAAATCCTATACTAGTCTGCACTTTTGCGCTTTTTATAACCATGATAACCTTACAAACATTAATTTGAATTTATCTTGCATTTTCTAGCACTTTACAAAGAAGGGGTCTTAGTTGCACTGCTAAAAAGTGATGATTGTTCAATAAGATGAAACAATCTGCATTCGATCTGGCTGGCTAAATTTTTTAACTTCACTGCATAAAACAAATTTGATCCACATTCCAATTTGCATAGGATAACGCTGCGACTAATGGACAATTTCAGTGATTTTCTAGCAATTTCTTTCAACAGTTTTCCATTGTTTCTATGGGCGTTTATGCATTTTTACCACCTGGTTTGGCTGCTTTATTTCTTTAAACTAAAAGAAAATTTCCAAATTGTGTTGAATGGATAGAGATAGCAATAATTATTCTTTCTAAAAATGTACATGACGTGATGACTTCATAAACCGACATATGGTGAATGTTCAAGCTTCCATGTGGTATGGTGCAAACATGCATTCTAGCTTCAATGTGGTATGCAAACATGATGCAATGTGGTATGCAAACATGATCCCATAGAAATCCCCTAAAGCTGTCTAAAAAGTCCTCCTTTGAACAAGTTGCATTATCAAGGTTGGATAATTGGAACAATGACCATCAAACTCTTTAGCTGAATGTATGTATATGTACATGTACTATTTGAGTTATGTTCCTACAGACAGATAAAGTGAAATTTCAGCTTTCTTATTTATTTTTTGTTATTTTATGTTTATTCACAGTGTATAGTACAGTCCTACCTCCAGTGGCTTCAGGACAGTGACTACAGTCCAAACTGCTCTCTCTGCTCAAATGTTCTAGCTGATGATGCCTATGGTGATTGTGTGAGACTTACTTGCTATGGTATGTTAAATAATTTAGCTAGTACTAATAGTATCGACTACTGTAAGTTCGGAAATATTTGTGAGAACTTTATTTTAGCGATTATTTGCAAATTCGCAAGTTCAAGGTTCTTGTTAATAAAGAATATCTATAAGCAGTAAAGGCTAATTGAATTCTCTCTTGTGAATTTAAAACCTCGTGAATTATTCAGAAATTGGAAATTTGGAGGAAAAAAAATCAGGCGAAAATTTCAAAATTTACAGTGATTTACATTCACAATGTTTCTGTACTTTAATTGTTATGTTTAGAAATAAGTGGTTTATAAAATAATGAATACTATTGCATTGTTTGTTTTTTTCTTAAAACCGTTTGCATTTAGACACCAGAAAAGCTTTAAGGCTATAAATGCAGTACATTGCCTTATGTAAAAGAATAAGTATATGCAGATTTCAAAAAGGCAAACTCAAACATATATACCAAATTACAACTTCTACCTGATGTTTCACAGTCTTACTCTAGATGCAAAGAGGTCGGTAGAAGGTCATTAATGGTACCAGCCCTTATATCAGAATCCTTCTGTATAACCCCTAAGAAATTAAAAATCTACAGAGAGGTTCTGGCTAGGTCCTTTTTGATGGTAATTGAATGTCTCATCTCTTATAAATGTCTTCTCTTCAATTTTCTCCAGATGTGTTCCATTTCGCCTGTCTGAATCAATATGCCCAGCAGTTGCCAGCCAACACAGCCCCTGCAGGGTATACCTGTCCGACATGCAATGCCGGGATATTCCCACCCCCCAACATGGCCTCACCAGTGGCGGATGTCCTCAGAGAGATGTTGTCTAAGGTGAACTGGGCCAGAGCTGGTCTAGGATTGCCTCTGGTAGGTTTCTATTGTCACTTTTGATATGTAACATGGTAACGTACAAAATAATTGCTTATTGTTTTCACTTTGCATGTCTGAGTGCTAGGTAAGTATACTACTCAGCCTTGATAAAAGCAACAACAGCAACAAACGCTGAGTTATTCTTTCAAACTTAAACTTTGGCAAACTAACTGAAAGAGTTTTAATGTCTGAAATGGAAAGAAATGACCCGCCTCGTGGGAAAATCAACATTGTGGTTTCTGACCAGGTCTGACACAAACCGGACTGCGCAGTAACAGAAGACAGCTAGAAGCATGAAATTTCGTATTTAGGAAGTAGAGGGATTGTACTATTAGTGTAGCGAAAACAAAGGCGATGATCAGCTTCGCAGGTACTGCAAAGCTTATCTGCGCCTTTGTTTTCACAAATGCAAATTGTTGGTTTTCCCATGAGGCGGCTCAAATGTACAAGAAAGATTGTGTGCATGGTGATCAAGAAACGTAAGGGCTGTAGGTAATTAGGCAAAGTATTTTCTGCCTTTTACAGATCGAAGAGCCAGTCATGCCCAAGGCACCCCCTCCAGCACAAGCCATGCCTACACAAGAACAGGCTGCACCCCCTATAGAACATTCAGCCAATCATATTCCAGCACAAGTGACACCACAGAAATCTGAGCCAGCTGTCCATGCATCACCATTGAAAAATCTCAACACCCTAGGGGCCACCCCCACTCCTAGTACCACAAGACCAAGTGCCCAAGTGAGCCCCTATAACAGCTCCCTGACAGCAGGGTCTGGGGGCTCACAAGTACACAGCAGTGTGATAAACGTGGATGAAGGGACCAGTGTTAGGGGACAAGAGAAGCCTTACGGTGTAGCAGGTTTGTAGGAAGACATTGATAGTTAAATTATTCTTCATTTGTCTGTCTTCTCCTTGACATGTACAGTTCAACCTCATTATAACACTCCTCGCTATAGTGCGGTTTTCAATATAGCATGGCCATGTCATATCTCCCAAATTGATTATTTTGCTATATGTCAGTTATAAATAACCTCGTAATAACACGGTTCACTTATAACACAGTCTGTTTTCTTGGACCCCAAAGATAGCGTTATAATGAGGTTGACCTGTATATGATAAGAATAAATAAAAATATCTGAATTTAACTTTACTGAGTTGCATTTTATGTGATATCATATCAAGCGCAAAGACTTGTTCTTTCTGATGAAGTTAGATATACTTTCACTTACATACCTATATTGTGACATGAAAAAGTAATAAATTTTTCTCTCTACAAATACATTTTTTTCTATCAGAAAAATTTATTCGCACAAACTTTTTACCTATACGTGGTTGAGTTCATTCCAACATTTGAAAAGTACTAACTAGTTGTAAAGCTTTTCTTACTTCAGATCCGAGAAAGTTGTTTGACTCAACAAAGGAGGATATCTTCAACTTATCACATGACCATGATGAAGATAAATACAAGAGAAGACCAGCATTGGACTGGCTCAATAGATGGTTACGGTAAGCCAAATTCAGCTATTGCATACAAATGAGCCACCTCGTCGGAAAACCAACAATGTGGTTTCCGACCAGGTCCGACACAAACCGACCTGTACAGTCACAGAAAAGAGCTAGAAGCTTGAAATTTCGGATTTAAGTAGAAGAGGAACTGTACTATCAGAGTAGCAAAAACAAAGGCGCTGATCAGCTTCGTGGTTACCGCGAAGCTGATCTGCGCCTTTGTTTTCGCCTATGCAGGTTGTTGGTTTTCCCATGGGGCGGCTCAAATGTGCCTGTTTTTCACCTCTGAATTATCATTGGTTGCAGAAGTTTTGATTAGTAGAACATAACAAAATATACATGAGCTGCATCATGAGAAAACCAACAATGTCTGACACAAACCAAGTTGTACAAGAACACAATATGGCTAGAGGCTGGAAATTTTGTGTTTAGAAAGAAGAGGAATTGTACTATCCTTGTAGGGAAGCCAAAGGTGCTGGTCAGCATTGCAGTTACTGTGAAGCTGATCTGCGCCTTTGTTTTCTCATATGCAAAATGCTGGTTTTCTCACAACGTGGCTCACGTACCAGCATGTGCCATATCATATTGGAAATGGAGTTAATCTGCATATCTTTTAAGTTTTCCATTGGAAAGAGAGCCTGTTGCAAACAAAGGAGCACCTTTCAAAACAAGGTCAAATAGGAGGGAAATAAACCGAAATTGTTTGCTTGTAGAGTAACTGCACAGCTGATCAGCACCTTTGTTTTCGCCACATGGATACTAAACTCCCTCTTCTCCCTAATTCCATTTCAACCTTCGAGCCATCTTCTGCAGCTGCTCAGGGCAGTTTGTGTCAGACTTGATGATCACAACCCGGAATACCAGTTTTCTCGCGCCGCAACTCAAATATGATTGACATTGTTTATTCCGTCTTTTCCAGATCCAGGGACACCCACCCACAGAGAGGAATGAGAAAAGATCCAGCATCAGTGAGGAAAAAGTTCCTAATTGTCTTGTTAATTGGAATCATAGGCTTTATCACTGTCATCATTATTTTCTCAAAACTTGGTCGACAGGCCACTGAAGGGGACCCAGCGTTTGATCCTCTTGCTAATCCTAATATTAGAGTTGGGGAACATGAAGTTAATGATCCATTACTGGATACAATGGGAGGACATAAGATAATTCATGATAAACAAGAAATACAGGCAGGATAAAATATGACATAGACAGGACATACGCGTATGAGCAAAGCTGGGTCTGACTTCTGGGATAGCCAACCAAGTGTGACACAAATAGAACTATACAGGCAGAGAAGATGATTTAAGGCTTAAAATTTAGCATTTTTAAAACATGTACAGGATTAAATACTTCACTATTGGTTATGAGGTTGCTCATGAATAGTTTGTTTACATCTGATTTACATTAATTGTCATTGACTGGAATTATAAAGGCTATTAATTAACATTTCCATCTACATGATTGTGTCAATATTACCATGATTACTCAACTTTTGAAGCACCTGCATTATATCCTGTTTTGACACTGGAAATATAAAGTATATATGTACGACTCACAAACTGGGCCAATCCCACAAACTGGGCTGAAAAATATGTTGAATTACCACAAACTGGGCCAATTTTCTTTACATGAGCAGAATAGTTAGACGTTACATTGTGCCTTCTCGATGCCATTTTAATTTTTTTGACGTCAGCTATCCCTTCAAGTATTGAAATCTTGATGTTGGATGGCGTAACATCCTTTCAGCTTGTTACAAGCGTAAAATGGTGGGTAATTAACTGCAATACAGTCAAATATTTGGCAGAATTTCTAAAGTGCAGTGGTGGAAAGCTGAACAATATCTAAGTTTTAAGCTGCATGGATTGTTGATTTTGTGTAAGAATGGAAATAGATAAGCTCTAATGCGCGATTCGTCAAGAAATAAACCACTGTTTGCCGGTAGTTAGTTAAAATACATCCTACTGGAACTCTTGAAATGAGCTGCATACTATTTATTAGATTGGCTCAGTTTGTTGGATTAGCATAGTTTGTGGGATTGGCCCAGTTTGTGGGAATGGCCCAGTTTGTGGGACTGGCCCACTTTGAGAGGACAACATATGAGCCGCCTCATGGGAAAACCAACAATCTGCATATGCGAAAACAAAGGCGCAGATCAGCTTCGCGGTAACCGCGAAGCTGATCAGCGCCTTTGTTTTCGCTATACGGATAGTACAATTCCTCTACTTTCCAAATCCAAAATTTCAAGCTTCTAGTCAGCTTCTGTGACGGTACAGACCAGTTTGTGTCGGACCTGTTCGGAAACCACATTGTCGGTTTTCCCATGAGACGGCTCATATATACATTTATTGGTGCTTTTGATTATCAGACCTTATTGTTTGCTCAGGCACATGAACATTTCAGTTTTCTGTGTTTTTAATGTTGTTCTTGACAAGATTTTGATGTTTTTCTTTCCAGAGAATTATAAGTGTTGTAAATTATTAAGAATTTTGTTGCCAATAGTGTTATATGTGATTAAGTAAACACTCAACAGCACATTCTGCCCTTACTTTTGGACTTGAAGGCCTTTAAGTTCATCATGGTTCAGAACAAAAAAACTGCCTTTCAGATCAATGTTTTCGCCACATATAGAGAAAACATGGTAATTGAGTCACACCTGCAGGTTTCCACAATATTTGAGCCTGTGCTTGAGAAAACCAACAATTTGGGTTCTGACCAGGTCTGACACAAACCGGCCTGTGCAGTCACAGAAGCAGGCAAGAAGTTTGAAACTTCGGATTTAAGAAGAAGAAAGATTGTACTATCTGTGCAGTGAAAACAAAGGCGCAGATCAGCTGTGCAGTTACTGCACAGCTGATCTGCGGCTTTGTTTTTGCCTATGCAAATCGTTGCTTTTCTCATGCGGAGGCTCATACTGTATATACATGTAGTGTAACATTTGCTTGTTTCACTTATGATTGTCTCTCAAATGCTGTAAGATAAGCTTGTCTCATATCTAGTGCTTGTTATGTAAATCTAAAATAATATATGAGCCGCCTCATTGGAAAACCAACAATCTGCATAGGCGAAAACAAAGGCGCAGATCAGCTTCGCGGTGACCGCGAAGCTGATCAGCGCCTTTGTTTTCGCTATTCGGATAGTACATTTCCTCTTCTACTTAAATCCGAAATTTCAAGCTTCTAGCTCTTTTCTGTGCTTGTACAGGTCGGTTTGTGTCGGACCTGCTCAAACACCACATTGTTGGTTTTCCCACGAGGTGTCTCATATTTTTAGCCATCATGTAGGCCTGTACATTTCCTATTGCACGTTAAGTGTGAATGTGTTCATATGATGCCATGAAAAAGGAATATGTTTAAATTTTAATTCATGACTTCTTTTGATGAAGCAAAGGTATATGAGTATTTATGTATATTTCATTATATTTCGTTATTAGATGTACATGCTTTATTGGTTCATTTGGATGTCTGTTTACGTTTAACCAAAATAGATAAATGCCATTAACTCCTGTTTGTCTTTTTATCTTGTTCCCTTGTCTTACTGAACATTCATGTGATGTGCTGAGATTTTTGCTACTTTAAAATCTACAATTCTCACAAGGTGAGTTTATAGGATGGTATTCGAGCCATCATGCATTTTCCTGGCATCAGATAGCTCCCATAGGGTTATAATGGGGAAAATGATTTTACCACTCTAGTGCCTATATTTTTATCAGATCTTCCTCATTCTTGCAGTTAATGAAGACAACTATAATCTTGGATGATTTCGAATTTCAGCTAAATCGGATCACAGACCGCAGTTAGCTGCCTTTGTGCATTTTGAAAAATCTAATGGGGCGAACTTTGTTTACATTCTTAAATATAGTTGCTTTATCTTTTATTGATTCTTCTTCATTCTTGCAGGTAAGTAGGACAACCATAAAACCTCAGATGAGTTCGAAATTAGGCAAGACCCCACTTCTGATTGCAGAGTTAGCCGCCCTGATATTTAGTGTTGTAAACACCTGAACACCTTAATCTTTGATTCTGGGATGAGTTCGACCAAACTGGCTCAGGGACTGTATAGTGAAATGCCCTTGAGTGTTGAAAAATTGCTATAAAGTGCGCTACTGATTGTTGTAAACGCGTTGGTTCTGGGGTGAGTAATCACTGCCCTGAACTTTTAGTTTTTTTTATGGGTTTTGCTCTAATTTCCAAACTGAACATCAATAACAAACTTTTTTTATCTTTTTTTTTTTAAATGCATTATCACGCAGTCCAATCAATAACTGAGCGACGGAACGGAGGGGTTGGTTTAAAGCGTACTTCCGGATAGGTGGGATGAATAAATTGTGTAAACAAACCATGGATAAATGAATCTGCCAGGTAAGACCATTGTTACTCATTTCTCTGTAGATAGTTGTTGTAATATGTGTATGCGCAGTATAAAGTGCATCTCATAAGCTTTAAACTGATATGAAAATGACCTTGCAACACTTCGTAGAAACAGCGTGATAGATGCGCCAAAATTTTATTCGAAGCTTTGTGCCTTACCTGTTCTGTCATGCGACATCATGAAATGGTAAGTTTGGAGCAATTCCATCTAACCTGTACAAATTTTGATGATGTCTGACCTTCACAGTAGCCGAATAATGATCTATACTATCCTAAATTAAGATGGGATGCTACATGGCTGATTTTTTCAGGTATACGTAGTTTCTTCGTAGGTGGCATTTGTAATAGGTACCTTTCTTCCGGAGGGGATGGATATTGAAATCTTCAGTAAAGCTGTTTAAATTATACAAAATACGTTTAACGTTTGTGCTATTGTAATGCACAATGCCTATACGAAGGTTACATACGTTGCTGACTAAAATGAAAAATGAAAATTTAAACATGTTTAAAACCTTCGCGACCAGTTCGCGACCAGTTCGAGACTAGATTGCGACACTTGAAAATTCTCACGACACTCGTGCGACACTCGCACGAATGTCGTGCGAATGTCCGCGACAAAATTCGCAAAACAGTCGCGAGAAATTCGCATGCCAGTGAGATACTAGCTTAAGACCCCTACCTCACTGGTATGCGACAACTGGAGACTAGTTCGCGAATAGTTCTCGACTATTTCGCGACAAAGATTAACGATAAGACAAACACAGCTTTTACGTTGCATTTACGTTGCATTCTCATTGAATGGACATTAATGTGTGATATTCGGGAGAGTGTCTCACGACTTTCCCGCGAATGTGGCTTATTTTCATTTTCATTATTACGACAGTCGCGCGACAGTCTTGCGAAATATTTTGACGAAAACATTTGCATAAACTTTTTAAACCTGTTTAAAAACTTCGCGACCAGTTCGCGACTAGTTCGCGACACATGAAAATTTTCAAGATACTTGTGCGACACTCGCACGAATGTCGTGCGAAAGCCCGCGACAAAATTGGCAAACAGTCGCATGAAATTCGCATGCCAGTGAGATTCTAGCTTAATTGAATTCTTATTTCATTTTGTCGATTTCACCTACAGTCAGTGTATATTTCATGGCCCATGCCGAAAATATAAGGACATATTTTAATGATTTATGGTTATAACTTCAAACGCCTGTGCGAAAACTTGCCCATGCAATGAGCAGACATTTTTTGACATGTAAAAATTGAAAATTTCACCAGGAAAAATTGATATTTTTAATACTTTCCTCAAAACATAGATCGTCTCTGGGGCTGTTCTAACAAGTACCCACAATTCCTGATGAATTATGTATATTTATGGCATTGGTATAAAAGAACACACATTGCTGAACTTAAAACAGACTATTACAGCTCAAAATACACATTTACCTATTTTTGCAGTAATTTGTTCCGCACTAGTCATTTGTATTTACCGGGGAAAACGATGCCTACGTGCCAGGATTTAACTTCTGATGTGCCGGGGATGTGCCGTGGGCTTACTTTAGTGCACGTACATGCAAATTACTAAGCCTCTCTCGAATATATTGTTTGTCATAAGAACAACTTTCAGATGTTGATTCTCATTATTGTCATCGTTCAGGTCCGGGCCTTGGGATATAACCACAAATTTGACCCACATTGCCTGGATTTTATGTGGATTTTAAAAGTGTATACAGACTCTATTGTCTGAACGTTTTGCTCAATGACAGAAATCTTCATGTACATCCTTTTAAGTGACTGACGTAAACTGTCACGTGATCGATCTCAAAGCAACAGTCAAGCCATCAGGAAAAGATGTCTATGAATTGTATACCCCATTGAACCCCAATTTTATACAGTAAAATTGGGGACTACAGTGGCATACCTATTATTCTTACATTTGATCCAAAACATAGATTGTGGGTATTCGTAAATTGGGGATTACAGGGTTATACCTATTTTTCTTCAATATTTGATCCCAAACATACATTGAGGGTACTCCTTAAAACCGCCTAGGCGAGGCGGTTATACCTGTACCGACAATCAATGTTGTAGCAAATATATTATAAATATTTTTTTCTACGGATTTTTTCTTCAATTTTTACACATGAAAAAAAATATATATCTGTATATTGCATGGGCAAGTTTTGGTAATGATATGCTCTGAGCCTTTGCATGTGAAAACCAACACTTTTGTTTCCGATCATGTCCGATAAAAACCGACCATTACAGTCACACAATCAGCCTAGAGGTTTAAATATCGGATTTAACAAAATTGTAGATTTGCCCATTGATTGTAGATTTGCCCCCTCCCCCCACCCGCCCCGGCCAAAAATAATATAAATTTAAACAAACCAAAATGCCACATTTCTGAAATATGACAAATTGCTACAAGATCTTCTCATTCATTATTTCCCGTCGCTGTTTCGTAATTACCCGAACCTCACACGGTAGTAGAACGAGATACAGGAGCGGAGTGAAATTTACTTTCCTGATCTAAGTTCAAATGATTTTATCAGAACCTTTGTTGTTGTTGTTTTTACATTGAGAGAGGATAATCCTTAGTTA
Organism: Rugalucina vietnamica; assembly: GCA_964017185.1. Taxonomy (NCBI): domain Eukaryota; kingdom Metazoa; phylum Mollusca; class Bivalvia; order Lucinida; family Lucinidae; genus Rugalucina; species Rugalucina vietnamica. The sequence continues at coordinate 68,408,002 of OZ024872.1, forward strand.
GTGTTTATGCGTTTCACATTGAATTTAACATGCATCTGGGGAGTGGGGTGCCTTATATTTAGAGCTCAGGGGTCAGGATCGAGAAAATACCTACCTTCGCCGTGCTGTGTCCATACACAAGACACTTTAATCTCCTCCATGGAACTGTGTAGCATCAAGGAATCAGTGGTTTCGTCCCAACATGACTGAAAAACCTGTTGACTTGGACGAAAACCCATAGCCACATCAAAATAACATTCATGAAACAAGAATGCCCCTCCGTAAAAGTATACGTATACTCAACCCCTCCATCGTAGGAGACGACGTAATTGATTTATATCAACATATTTTCAAAAGTGTGGGGCTTTAAACAAAAATAGTAATTTAAAGTATACAATAATACGTAGTCCAAATAGCACTTACCTCTTCACAATTGATTGCAAAATACCGGAAAACAATCTGGCCAAAATAATGACGTAGTCTGATTTCAAACCCACAATTTTCTCAGGCTGATTAATACTGGCGCATATTTGCGTGCTGCATGAGACATGACTGCGAAATAATTTTTATACCAGAACGTGCAGTGTGATATAACCGTTTGAATGCGCTATATCGTTTGGATCAAAAATAGCAGAGAATGGGTTTAAAAACGACATTTTTGTCGTAAAAATACAAGTACCGTCTCTAAAATGGGTGTATTCTTTTCCCACCCGCTCATTATCGAACTATAGATTGGACTGCGTGATTATTAGCTCGCCTGTACGAAAGTACAGGAAGAGCTATTGCAGTCACCCCGGCGTCGGCGTCGGCGTTAGCGTCGGCGTTGCTCAAAATGTTAAAGTTTTTGGTTAAAGTTTTTATGAGTCTATATCTCTTGAAGTTGTTGATGGATCAAGTTGATACTTTGCATGTTGGTAGATATTGGTCTGAAGTTTTATGCTGTACCATCATGACCCACCTGGGTGACCTTGAGGTCAAGGTCACGGACTTAGAAATTTTTTGTTAAAGTTTTTGGTTAAAGTTTTTATAAGTCTATATCTTTTGAAGTTGTTGATGGATCAGGTTGATACTTTGCATGTTGGTACATATTGGTCTGACGTTTTATTCTGTACCATCATGACCCACCTGGGTGACCTTGAGGTCAGGGTTACGGACTTAGAAATTTTGTGTTAGAGTGTTTGGTTAAAGTTTTTATAAGTCTATATCTTTTGAATATGTAGAGGGATCAAGTTGATACTTTGCATGTTGGTAGATATTGGTCTGAAGTTTTATGCTGTACCATCATGACCCACCTGGGTGACCTTGAGTTCAAGGTCACAGACTTTGAAATTTTATGTTAAAGCTTTTGCTTAAAGTGTTTTGAACTGTATATTGCTGGAACAAATGGATGGATCTAGTTGATACTTTGCTGTTAGATATTATATTCTTTTATTATGCTGTAGCATCTTGACTCACCTGTGGTCAAGGTCACAGACTTAGATTTTAAGTTATAAGTCTATATAAAATATGTAGATGGATCAAGTTGAACTTAGCATGTTGGTAGATATTGGTCTGAAGTTTTATGCTGTACCATCACAACCCACCTGAGTGACAATGAGGTCAATGTCTTTGGTCGTAGATTTAATACTGCTCTCACATATACCGAATTTCCCTTGCGAATGCCCTTCCGAATGCAATTTTGAGCAAATTCGCATTAATCGCTAGAAATTCGGAAGCATTCGGTAGCATTTGTAAGCATTCGGAAGCATTCGGTGAAAATTTCGAGTCGTTGCGAAAATTAGGACCATGCTCCTAAAATTCGCAAGGAAATCATATTCTTAACATATTCGTAAAGAATTCGTAAACAATTCGGATTGATTGCAAGTCATTTGTAACACTCGCAAGCCATTTGCAAGGATTCTGTAGCATTAAATTATATTGAGTTTTGATGTCCGTAAAGAATCGCTAGTGAATCGCAAAATTTTCACATTCAAGACTCAGTTTTTAGCATAGTTTATTTATTCTGACCCTATCCTTCAAGTAAAGACCATTATTTATGGTGTTTGGCTTTAAGCTATCCATCAATGTATGACAGGCTAATTAAAGTCCCGTGAAATTTTCATTTGCCCAGTAAAATTATCTTTTTTATTGTGTAAATCGCAATTTGAGAGAAACAAAAAAGTGGTGTGTGTTTCAAGAGTAGACTTGGACCAATAATGACATAGTTTTTCCATGCCCCATGGCATTGTGGGTGAATTCGTTTTAGATTGATATTATTGGCTGCAATGTTTGCGAATGAGTAAAAAATCAAAAGAATTCGGCAAGTATTCGCTACACATTCGCTTCATTTGTAAGGTGTTTGCAAGACGTTCGTATTATTTGTAACGGCATTTGTAAGCGTTCGGAACATTCGTAAGGCATTTTCAAGAATTCGGTAGTGAGCGTGGCAATAAATCGCAACATTCTTAAGAAATTTGTAAGGATCCGCAAGCATTCTTAACGCTTTCGCAAAGACATCGTTTTGTGCAAGCCCCGCCCCGTCCATTCGCATCATATTCGGTAATTTCAGCGCGAATTTCAAATTTTAGGATTCGCAAGGGATATTCGGTATATGTGAGAGCAGCATTATAGATTTAGTGACAAAGCACAATTCAGGCGAGCTACGCTGTCCTGCGACAGCTCTTATTCAAGTACAAGTAAGGTAATCTTTGATTTAGAAAACTATTGAAACAAAAATGGCAACCATTAACTGTGTAGTAAAATGTCATTAGAAGTTTTGAAATAGCAACTGCAACAGCTGTAAGTCCTGTAACTTCTGCAATGCCAGCTTTCAAGGGAATCTTAGTCTGTACCCTTTCATTATGGCTTATAAATGGGTGCCTTTGATTGGTCTTGGGCTTTTAAATTGCTTTTCATCAGACATCAACATTTAGTGTTAAAATGCATCTGCTGCTATATATATTTTATTCAGTTTTACATCCTTTTCAAGATTATTTCAGCTGATATGAGACAGGCCAACCAGTAGATGAGACAAACATTGGAGAATTCCAAGAAAAACACCTGGCACACACACAGCCAAACTTTGCTTGTCTCACATGTCTCACTGTGGGGCTTGAACCCACACCAGACACAGTGGTGAGATAATCATGTCATTAAGATTCAGTGCTCTTATCCACTCGGCCACAAGGACCACCATGTTGCTAATTTGCAGATAAGGATGCCTATTTTGGTGATAATTGTCAACAGATATGCTGTTACTCATTTATAGTATTAGCTAGCTGAGACTTTTTATATTGGGTGTATGATTTTGCTTTAGAAATTGGGATTTCAAATACATTCAATTTTCACCATATATGCATACCTATCTGTAGATCAAGACTATGCTGCAACTGTAGCAACATTTAAAGCTACATGTATATCATGGCAATTTTCTGATGACAAGACATGATTTCAAATGTTTGCCTCATTTAGTAGCCTTAACTGCTACATGTACATTTGATAGTAGTGCCGGTACAATAGTTCTGTTATTGTTTTGGGGTTTTTGTTTGTTTCTTTCACCTTTGTAGGAAAATTTTCCAGCAGATTGAAGGTTTGAATCACAGGTAGGTTCTGTCAAATTTTCAAATTGTTCCAGAAACAAAGTCTGAAAATTTAAGTTCATGTGTATTATTAACTTCATATACAAGACTTCAACTGAATTTTAGCATAATAATGTACTATACAAAGATCTGTTCATTGCAGGGCATTGTATTTACATAAAAGTGGTAAATGTTTTTGTTGATGAAATATTTGACATCTACAATCAACAATTTTTACCTGTCCCCGGGGGCGGGGGAAAAAGAGCAGCGTTTTTACCTTCCATATGTCCCCATAGTGCGGGGGTTATAGCAGGGCTTTATTTTGTAAAAAGTTGCTGTCCCCGCCCATCCCCGTAGGTGGGGGGGGGGGGGGGCAGTGGTTACAAATGACTGGTGCATTACATGTCATGACATCATTCACCTTTGAAAAATAAATCAACATCACAAAAAGTATAATTTGTGAAAACAAAAACTAGCGAGCTATGTTCATGTACACTTGCATTTATTTAAAAACAAATTTTCAATTTGACATGTGAAACTTAATGCACACAATAGCACTGTATAGGATAAGAGCGAAAGCCTATAATAAGCTTATGTAGCCCCTTTTTTTTCTTGTGGACACGCAGGTCCACTTAAATCCAGAATCTTATCTCAGACAATAGGCGGAAAGGAAAACTGACAGAGCAATTATGGCAACATATAAATTTCAACAAATTGATTAACCCGGCTTTCTGGCAATATACTGCGAAATCGGTATCCATGGATAATTTTCAGTACTGGCCCATTAGTCCATGTAATAATTGTTAATAACACATTCTGCTGTTACAAATTCGCCTGAAGTAGTCCGAAAACGTATTACCACACGCATGCTGACATAATTCTTCAGATTGTGGTGGGTTTGAAGCACATCTCCCGCATATAGAGCGCAGTTGTGGGCTAAATGTATTTCCACAGGCATGTATGCACATGCTTCCAGTCATAGGTGGTGAGGCGACACATCTTGAACACATACGCCTGTACTGGTCAGAAAATGTATTGCCACATGCATGTCTGCACATCTCGTATGTGAGGTCTACGCTCGTAACGCACTTGTTACAAATTGTTCTCAGATTCGAATCAAATGTATTGCCACATGCGTACCTACACATTTCATAGTTTATGGGCGGATTTCTCGCGCACTCGCTACATATTCGGCGATTTCGGGAGATGTATGTATTTCCACATGCATTCCTACACTGTGTTGCTGTATAGGCCTCGGTTAGGTGCAGTATGACCACGCAGATAACTGTTGTTGCTAAGAAAGATTTTAACATCTGAAAAAGAACAAAACATATTGAAAATAATCTGTCTATCAATTAAGAATACAGTTTGAAGAACGCGAATATATGATCAGTGACCCTGTATATAAACCCATTGATAAATTAACATTAAGCACAATGCTTTCCTGTTGCCCGAAAGAAATAGAACTGTTTAATAATTTAGTGTCTGTTAAAAAAATCGTTTATTTTTCTCTTACGTGTACCTTGATATTAATTTCCTCGTGATGGATCGAAATGATTAGCCAAGAGTATCTCTATCAAAGTACACTCGTTTATATACGAGCACAAACACTTGAAGCTGTTGCGTCAAATTCCTAGTATTTCGCCATACCTAGACTTGTTTGTTTGTTGTTGTTTTTTTATACAAAATTGTACAGGATGTAAATTTTTAACATTTTAGCTAGGTCGATGACCTGCATGACCTCTTATTTCTTTGAAAAACCAATGCAGAGCAGATTTGAAATACCGGATCCTGAAGTACTGTATGATCCTGTATAGTCTAAACAGTGGGTAAAACGAATATCTTAAGGACATATCTAACTTTCTTTAAATGTGACAAAACCATTTTTATTCCCGAACTATTGTTGTCGGGACTAATCCCCTCTGGTCAAGCCTCATCCCCCCTGGTGTCGTATTGTCAGTTTGACGTTTCACCAGTAAACTATTCTGATTCTGTGATTGTGTGTCTAAATTTACTTCTCTTGTGAGACCTCGGGACTAATCCCCTCCGGTCAAGCCCCATCCCCTGGTGTGGTATTGTCAGTTTGACGTTTCACCAGTAAACTATTCTGATTCTGTGATTGTGTGTCTAAATTTACTTCTCTTGTGAGACCTCGGGACTAATCCCCTCCGGTCAAGCCCCATCCCCCCTGGTGTGGTATTGTTAGTTTGACGTTTCACCAGTAAACTATTCTGATATATTAGAGACTTGTTATCCCGACTTTTAACACGCTCACTCTTCAGTACTTTGCATGTAACGGTGTTTTATCAGCCTCACATCTATATTTCACTGGATTTTTTTTTTTCAGTACTTCCTATGCGTATTTTATCAGCATAAATCACATTTATATTACGCGGGATTGGTTTCTTCAGTATTTCGTACGTATGCGTGTTTTATCAACATAAATCACACCCATATTACACGAGCAGTCACATCTATATTATATTGACTGTGTGTGTCCAAGTTCGCATCATGGACTGCTTTCCCTCCTGGCGCACCCCCTGGTGAAGTATTGTTAATTTGGCGTGTCACCAGTAAATCATATAGATTCAGATAGGGTTCTTCAATATTTAGTAAGCGTGTTTTATCAGCATAAAAATCAAATCTACGACACGGGATTGTTTTTTCCCAGTATTTCGTATGCGTGTTTTATCAACATAAATTACATTTAGATTACAAGGGATTTTTTTTTCAGTACTTCGTATGAGTTTTATCAGCTTAAGTCTAATCGATATTACACGGGATTCGTTTCTTCAGGACTTTGTACCTTGATGATGCGTGTTTATCAGCATAAAGCGCAGCTATATTCAGTATGGTATATAAAGGCAAGAAATTGAACAAAATTTGTTCAGCCAGCTTCATAGGTATCTTGGTTCTTAATCTCTATCAAAACATATGTCTTCAGCGTTGCAGAGTCATGTTTATATGTTCTCTCGGACAATTCCAAAGTAACATAAACACTGTATATACTAGAAGCTAAGCCTCTCTATTTTGAAGTTACAACTTGCTTTCAAAGTTTATTTCTGACTACTTTGAATATCTATAAATTGTATATTTCACTTTTAGTATACGCTATTATACATTTGTTTGGATAAATGAAAGTGAATTAGCATTACTGAAACAAAAAATGCGTCATTTTGTTGAATTTAATGGATATAAGCTACAATACATGAAGATAGCATTATGTTAGCTTTAACTTTTTATCAGTTTTTGTCCAATTTTGTCAGTTAGTATAAATGATCTTGCACTTCAAATGCTTTCATAAACATTTTACGAGTCTTGTCAGGAAAATGTTTGGCAATACAGATACAGTTAGAAAAATAATCATATGAAGTGGTCGTTTTTGAGCAAATTTTCTGAAATCGGACTTATATTCCTTAATTACTGTATTGCACGGAATGGGTTTTTCAGTACTTTGTAAGCGTGCTTTATCAGCAGAAATCGCATCTATACTCCACGGTATTGATTTCTTCAGTTCTTTGTATGCGTGAGCAGAAGAAATTGCATTGATTGCCGTCGTAAACTTACACAGCATCACAGTCTGTCTCCATAAGCCGCAGTGTATGTTGGTGGTTCTGGGTCCGCAACTGAAGAAATGCTCTGGCTGTACTGTAGGTATTCAGTTTTGTCGTCCACATTGTGAGTTATTACAACGCCTGGATCGACCATGACCCTGCAAAGATACAAATGTTGTTGATTTACGTTAATTGAAGAGGATTTCTTGACGAAGTTTTACATATTACTCTGTTGAATTTAGTCATATACAAGCACGATAAAAGTATTCACGATGCTCCGAGTTGTGCATACTTTGAATGCAACAATAATGAGGGACCCGCGGTCAGATCGAACTTTCTCTTTGGCCTTTCCCGTGATGATTCAATCAGACTTGAAAGTGACAGGTGATCTGCGATTTCGTGTGGCTTTTTATGACACCATCATCTAATACACACGTACTTTGATAGACATTATAATCACATGGGCATTTAGTCATTTGAGCCGCGACGCGAGAAAACCGGTCTTCGGGGTTTCCGAACAGGTCCGACACAAACCGGCCTGTACAAGCTCAGAAAAGAGCTAGAAGCTTGAAATTTCGGATTTAAGTAGAAGGGGAGTTGTACTATCCGAGTAGCGAAAACAAAGGCGCTGATCAGCTTCGCGGTTACCGCGAAGCTGATCTGCGCCTTTGTTTTCGCCTAGGCAAAAATCCGGTTTTCTCACGATGCGGCTCATTTGGTACCACTTTAGGGGACTACATCTGTTAGCACTTCTTGGTATGTTTTATTTAAATGTTTTATTTTATTTATTGTTTTATTTAGCACTCTCTATCACACACACACACACACACACACACACACACACACACACACACACACACACACACACACACACCTTTCAGACTTTTTGGTTCTTGGAAAGTATTCAAAGTCAGTTGTCAGTTGCTTGTAAGCTTTTACAGATGGGTTTATTAATTTCTATTAACTTCTATTAAAGGAATGACTGTTGAAATGTAATCTTACAGTTTTGTTGTAGAGTTGTGTGTAGTAGTAGTAGTAGTAGTAGTAGTATAATCTTCACCATGACTGGCTTCCAGACTGGATATTATGCAGTTTTCATCTCGACAGCTATGGCAGACTCCTGCACGAATATAATGTGGCAACAGGTCCATTTTAACATCTAGTGAGGGTCGAGATGTATTCCCGTGCGATTTTCGTGCTAAAATTGATTTCTTTGCCATAAATGATTGTATGTGTGTTATGCCAGACCAATTATAGTATTCTAAAGTATGCTTTTGGTGGGACATGGGTATTTTTGTAAGTTCATCCCATTCTATAGAATCACACTACGGTGGTTGTTGGTTGGTTGATTGGGGTTTAACGTCCCACCAACAGCTAAGGTCATATGGAGACGGGACCTCGGTTTATAGTCCCATCCGACGGACTGGAGAAGCCCGGGATCGAACCTGCAATCTCTGGTTTATAAGGCCAGTGACATAACCACTGCACCACGGAGGCTTCTAGGGGTGGTTGTGGAAACAATATGATGTTTACACCATGCAAATATGTTCATTGCTGAAGACAACTTTTTATGGCATTTAATTGGCCCATCTGACCAACTGGCAGCCATGAAAATTTGTCCTAAAATGCAAAAACGATCATATAACGCACCAAACCTTTCAATGGCAATTGTTTTCCCTGGTTTTTGCCCCTATGTTTTGACATTTCAATTAAAATTCATGAATATGCTAATGAGATGAGTTTCATATTGACCATTGGCATCAATACACTGAAAAAAAGTTATAAGAGGCCACTTTTCAAACTCATTTTATGTTTCTAAGCCATGTTCAAAATTGCACGAGTTTTTGCCAAAAGACGTGTCTTTCAAGTAAGTAAAGTTCCAAAGTGTTAAGAAATAATTTTCTTTTACTAAAGGCGTTTTTGGAGTAAAAATGCAAAAATCAATGTTTTTAAATAAAAAATTGGATACAGCACACCATTTATTGAAATTAGGAACGGTTGTCATCAAAGGGGTCGTTACGGCTCGGAAAAACATCAAACATTCGAATTTTCTCTAATGGTAGAATTTTTATGCATTTTTAAAAATCGCCAATTTTGAGATGTTTTGGAAAATTCATAAATGTGCCTCTTAAACATGTTGACCCCTGTTAAATTCACTTGATGAGGCCTGGAAATGAGAGATATAACTCGACTGAACTGTTTTAGACCATTTTCGAGGACCAACAGGTCAAGGCTGCCGCACACTTCCGGTTTCAATGCCAATTTTTAACGAACAAAATAACAAATTTTTTGGACGATTTTTTTAATTTTCAAAGTTTATCAGAGTCTAGTATTTGACCTAAATAATCGCTGAAAATTTCAATGCCGTGCTGCTGATAATAACGCAACTAGAGAAGAACAAAGTTGGTATGCAAATTGCATACAAAAGCTGAATTCCTGTTATCCATCAGGTTGTTGTCTTCTTGCTTGTACAAAACAGAAACGAAGATTCTTATTGCAGCAACACTTTTGACTTAATTTTATCTTGCATCATGGCAGTCAGTAGCACTTTCAAATAAATTAAAATGTAAAAACACAACGTCATAATAGACATTTTTCACTTTTGAACGTAAAGTTTGCTGGCGCTTGCGGTTACGACTTTGTGTGTGATGGGCGACGACTCGTGAGGGCATATTTGGGGCGAAGGCGGGGGGCGATATGAAGAATTACTTAGTCAAATCTACCAACAGCCCACCGGAGGTGTATTAAATGAGACACGCTTAAAACGAATTGTCCAGGACGCCTAGCTGAATAGTTCAGTAGGTAGAGTGTAAGACATTGAATCGAAAGGTCCTGGGTTCGAGTCCGGGTAGGACAAAAAATATTTTTCCTTGTCTTTGTTTCTTCCTTTTTTCGCACCTGTGACAATAAAGCTTAGAAAATCAAAAAGAAATGAAAAAAAAAAAAAAAGGAAAATAAGAAAATAATATTTTATCTATTGGCAAATGCAAGAATCACAAAATTCACTGCTGCATTTAATACTAAATCGTAAGTTTCTGGACTAAACTGTCTAGTGAGAAGGCAGACCGCATGTATAGGTTTTTTTATAGGTCTTAATTTTTCACCCATTGAAGCCGAGAACTCGATCGTCATTTTCGGCAGAAGAACGGATCAGCGACCGATCCTAACGTCAACATTTATTTCCTGACTGGCTGGTACAGATAATGTGGATAGGATAAGCTGACCGCCTCTAATGACTAAAAAAATTACGCAAGCGTCCCCCGTGGCCGAGCAGTTAAGAGCGCTGTTTCATAATCACTTAATCATCTCACCGTTGTGTCTGGTGTGAGTTCGAGACCCACAATGGCCACATGTGAGACAGGCCAAGTTCTGCTTGCGGGTGTGCCAGGCGGTTTTTCTCGGGGTACTCCCGTTTTCGCCCCACCTACTGTTTGGTGCTTTTCATATGAGCTGAAATAATCTTGAAAGGGACGTAAAACTGAATTTTAACAAATACACAAGACACCAAATCAAACAGTATAGTGTACATGTTCATACATATGTGTATAGATGTAAAACTACAGTTTCACGTGCTATCTCGTGAGCGAACAATGTTTATTTTTTCGATATGTCGTTTTGAGTCCATTCGACAGTAGGAAGAGCGATGGGGGCAATACCCTACATGTAGCTACAATATGCCTAGCCACACAACTGTTTTTGTCTATTGTAGACTTTCAACAGTATTTCTGCCATATCGAGTGCGATGGTTACGATGTAGAAAATTAATTTGGCAAGACATAAGCTTTCGTTCTGATTCTCATTTATTCTGTGTGATAGTATGCGTGCTGTTTCACCTGGTTGAATTCAAATAAATAAATTAAAATCAAACTAACACAATTATATTATTTTCATGAGTTTCTTAAGTGTTTCCGAAGAGGACGCATAGTGTTTCAGTCGCCCCGTAAAGCGGGTCGCGCGTCACTTCGCCGCAGTTTACTTTTGATGTTCGCCATTTTCACATACACGTAGAAGCAATTTTGGACACTACATATTCTGTCAAAGTGCACAAATTATTAATTTGTTTCACAAATAATGGTGTATACTGTCTTCACATTGACACATGTGTTTTCCTAAGAATATTGCCTCGTGTATTGTCCTTTTTTTTTTTTTTTAATTTCAGTTTTACGTCCTTTTCAAGCCTTTTCACTCATATCGAGACGAATCAAACAGAAAGTGGGGCGAAAACCGGAGTACCCGGGGAAAAACCACCTGACACACCCGCAAGCAGAACTTGGCTCGTCCCACATGTGAATTCTGTCCCGTGCGAGGCGCGAACCAACAGCGGTGAGATGATCGAATGATCAAGAGCACTGAAGTCAGCGACCTTAACCACTCGGCCACGGGGGCCGCCTATTGTCCCTTTTAACAGACTAGACGCTGGTCTTGTTTGAAAAGAGCTAGTAATTTTGTTTTTATGCGTGTTGTTAAATTGCTTGTGATGTGTGGGACCGCCATGTCTCTCCCGCCTGTTGTCTATGTTAGGATGGGAAATTTAATTGTATAGATTCTTGGTCATTCTATTGTTACTTGATTACAGATAAGGGTCTGATTGTGTTCATTTCTGATCATAATGATGCGGGTTTTTTTTATACAAGTTTCGGCCCGTTCAAGATTATTTTAGTTCATATGAGACGGGTAAATCAGTAACAGGGGGGAAAGGGGAGAACCCTGAGAAAACGAACTTGCACACCCACAAGCAGAACTTCGTTTGTGTCACCCGTGATTGTAAGACTGATCAATTGGGCAGCAAGGCTACGGCGAAGAATTCATTGTCTTGGTGTTGGTAGTTGCCAAAGCGATATTGCTGCGCTGAAGGTTGTTTTAATCCATTTTATCACATGTTGTGTGATGTTGCATCAATCTTTGTTGTAAGGACTTTGATTGTATCGCAAGCATACACGATGGTGCTGACACTGATAGACAATACCCGAATACACATATTCATATACATGTACAGTATACTACGCAGACATTTCACGTGTCCATGTGCCGACCTTTTATATGTAAACAAACGAACCGCCATTCATGATTCTAATATATATACATGTAACAGGGCAACATTTTGTCCTAGGGCCCATCGACAAAACAAAGATCATATCAAGCCGGATCCGTTATCAAACCACATTGCTGCTTGGCAAGCCGAACGCAGTTGATGTTAAGGGCATGCGTTCTTTTGTTCTTTTTTAACATTTAAAAGTACGATTTATATCATGATAAAGTTTATACTGAACCTATTAAGCAAGCCTCCATGGTGCAGTGGTTATTTCACGTGCCTTATAAACCAGAGATCGCAGGTTTGATCCGGGTCTTCTTGCGTCTGTCGGATGAGACTATAAACTGAGGTCTCGTTTCCATATGACCTTTGCTGTTGGATTAACGCCCAAATCAACAAACCGATTCAATTTATTATTTATTTAAATTCAGATTGAGTAAGAAGCTTATGTGCTTATATATGCTTGCCCGATTCCGGACGCAAAGATGGGCCCTAATGAGTAAGGTTAAGAATGATCAAATGTTGTAGATCTGTCGTCAGCATGTGTAATATACATGTGCACTAAAACTGTACCCTGTATCATGACGATATCATTATAAAACTACACTGTGTTTTTTTAAGTTGAAAAAAAAAATGAAAATTTTCATTTCAGCAGTTTTGATATTTTCTTATTTGTTCAAAACATAGATTGTGGACACATGATAGAACGAATACTCACAATCTAAGTTTTCAGAAGCATAGGCAACCTAAGTTGACCTTGTCCTATAATAGGTGAATGTCATCCCTGGGTCATATATAGACTATGTAGATGCTTCATGCCAAGTTTCAAAATCATAGGCCTACTGGTTCTGAAAAAGAACACTTAAAGGTTTTTCAATTCATAGCCATGGCGGCCATTTTGGTCAAGTTACATTGACCATTAATACAAACTTTCGTTCCCCTTCCACGAAGTTTGGCTTTGATCGGCCATGCGGTTGCAGAGAAGATGTTAAAATATTATAGTCATATACATGTATATATCCCCCAGGCAGGAGCAGACAACCACCTGGGTCTTAATGTTTTCACAAAAATAAATCTGTCCATTTGTATTATCATAGCAAGTTTCCACCCATTTAATTACATTTAACTTATTTCCCCATTTAAATGCATGGGTGACATACATGTTAGTTGATCTTACCGATCTTTGTAGTGCGTTTAATATTGTTTGATGCTTCATGCCAAGTTACAAAATCATAGGCCTTCTGGTTCTGGAGAAGAAAAATTTAACGGTTTTTGCTATTTATAGCCAAGGCGGCCATCTTGGTCATGTGACCTGGTCCATTTATGCAAATTTCGTTTCCCCTTCCTAAGAATGCTCCGCAAACAGTTTTAACTTTGATTGGCCAAGCTGTTTCAGAGAAGAAGATCATGGAAATTGTTGACAGGGGCATGGCCATCCTATAAGCTCACCTTTTGAGCCGAAGGGCTCATGTGAGCTAAAACTAGGTATACCCCTGCATACTCAAGTTTTGCTTTATAAAAGCGTTGTTCAATGGGGTAAACATGTCACGGACATGTTATCCTGATGAGGATAACAGACCATGCTCGATATTACTTGAAATGTGTCAAAACGTTGTAAGGCATAGAATAAAAAGAAGTACACAAAAAATTAAAGATCAACTAAATGTTTCAAATCGAAAATCTTGCCATGTTTACATGTAAAAAAAGTTTCTGTGTGTTCACGAAAAACACGTGAAATGTAGCTTAACAGAACCAATGTACGTATATACATGCACCAGTATGTTAAAAGTCACATGGAGATAACAAATAGTTGATAGTTGTTTTCCCACCAACAGTTATCGTCATTTGCAGACGGGATCTCGGTTTATAGTGTAATCATAAAGCCATGGGCAGCTCAGAATTGAACTAGCAATCCCTAGTTATACACACGGGTGTCTAAAAAAATAATATTCTGCACTGGAAGCTGTTTTATTCGCGCCAAGCATTTATAAGACCGACTCGCATTGAACGCGTAATGTATCTTTAATGGCAAACATGACGGTTGATGGTGCGATTTTGTAAACATGTCGTGTCAAAGGCCACTTCTGGTTCATTGTTCCATTAAATCAGACAGTTAAACGGGAAGACAACAATAATCATTGTTACCATTGCATATGATAACATTGTTTACGATTTATATGTTTAATTGGATTTCTTTATTTTTGCATTTTACCAATGCATTTTGGTTTTAAGTTTGTTTTTTTTTTCTGCGAAAAAAATAGTAATTCCAATAAAAATAGGCGTTTCCTACTCGCGCTTAACCTCCTGAGCTAACGAGTCAGATGCTCTTATCAAAATCATTTTTTATTAAGGCTTTATGTCCCAGTCAACATTTTTTTCAGTCATGACGGGACGGAGCCAACGCTTCCTGGGTTTAACCAGTTAGTAAGGAGTGAATGTGTCTTGCTCAAGGACACAACACGGTGGCGCCTATGGGGATCGAACCCAGGACCTCTCGATTCGGAGTCAGACGCCCTACCACTACGCCACCGTGCTCCCTAAAAATAATTTTGTACTAGTCTTATATCAACTACATGTACGTATTTATTCTCGACATGTGATTTTACGAAGCGACTGACTGAACCACTGCGATATGAAGTAATCTACGGAACGTGCGTGCGTGCGTGCATGCGTGCGTGCGTGCGTGCGTGCGTGAATGTGTGTGTGTGTGTGTGTGTGTGTGTGCTCATGTAAAGAATATTGTCATCCTGTTTTAGGGTTAAGCAAGGTACGCGGCACGTTATGAAAAAACGAACTGTATGTTTCTTAGTCTATAAGCATTCATTTTCTTGAAAATGATATTGTTTTAGTTTGAAGTTTAATTATAAATATTTATTTGAATTCAACCAGATAAACATCACGCATAATTCAAGAGATAAATGAGGATCAGAAAGAAAGCCGTTGACTTGGAAAAAAAAACATCCAAAAATCGTAATTATCGCATTCAAAATGCTGAAATACTGTGGAAGGTCTACAAAACCTCAACTTATTTGTATGGCTTTGCAATATGTAGCTAGGATATCGCACTTATCGTCTAATGGACTCAAAACGAAACATCAACCAAATAAATAACATCAAGATATCGAGTATCTGTTTGAAATACATGTATAAACATGCCAAAATAAATTAAGTCCTCTCACGAGACAGCACGTGGAACTGTAGGTCTTACACCTAATAAATATACATATATCTTTACATGTACACTATACAGTGTACTATCTATACAGTGTACTATTTGAGTTAGTGCCTACGTCCGCGGAAAACATTCAGTTTAAGTCGTTCAGGGTGGCTAACTTATCCTAGCCACATTATGCCTGTACAAGCCTTCAGTATATTCATATTTTCATGTCACCCAGAAAGAAATATTGACGATCAGATAGATCAGCTCTTATACCAAAAATACGGTCAAGCTCCCAATACAAGAGAAAACATACATGTAGGCTGCCGTCTCAAACTTCAATTCCTTTACGATTTAAGAATTTAATGTAGTAGGGCATTTCATGATTCTTGTATTTGCCAAAAAATATAATCAGCTGATAATATATGTTTTATTTGCAAAGCTTTTTTGTCACAAGAGACAAATAAAGAAAAGAAAAAAAAAGTGATCGGTCCGGGACTCGAACCCAGGACCTTTCGCTTTCAACTCCAAGAACGCTACCTACTGAGCTACACAGCTACACTTTTTTGACTCTCTTATTTAATTCGTCTTCGTCGGGCTATTGGTAGTTTTGACTAAGTAATTCTTCATATCGTCCCTCGTCTTCGTCTCAAATATGCCCTCACGAGTCGTCCCCCATCACACGGAAAGTCATAACCGCAAGCGCCAGCAGCATTTACGTTCAAAAGTGAAAAATGTCTAATATGACATTTAATTTTATGTTAATAAAGTGTGACTTTTTGAAATAGGGTACCTTTACACATGCTTCGTCTGTGTGAGAAATATCACGCATTTTGGAATGCAGAAACTCACAGAGCCACTGTTAGACATTGGTTTATTCATATGATAATGAATTTTAATTGATCGTATTTTACTTTCTGAACTAGAAGAAAAAATATGAGGTGGCCTCTTATAACTTTTTTCAGTGTATATTTGTCATATATGGTATTACTGGTGCAATAAGTTGTCATAATGATAGCGTTTGTTTTACTGCCTGAAAATTGTTTACTTATGGATTTTAAAGCCGTTTTTAATATTTTCATTAAAATTCATGAATATGCAAATTTGATAATTTGCATTACTTACCAAATGATCAAAAGGCTATATCTATGCTTTACATTGAGACCAGATGCAGTGATCTAGGACTTGTTATGATCACTTTTGTAGGTACAAGTACAAAAGCCCACACCCCTGCCCCCTCCACACCCCCACCTCAGCCTTTTAACTTTTGAGATTTTTTTATTCATTGAAGACCTTCTAATCATTATAAATGTTATTTTTATTATTTTGTAGCAGTTTGGAATCCTAAACATATACTAATTTGCAGCAATTGATGTTTTTTTCTTAATTTTGGTGGCCATCTTGGAAATATGCAAATTAGATGGTGAAGGAGCCATTTCTCAGCTTCCCAACATTGGTTTTTGGATTCAGCATACCCGAATACCCCTAAAAATGATCTCAAACCCTTTTCCTCACAAAATGCCTATACCTTCATAACGAAGCGTCTTTTCTCATTTTCTGTCTTAACTATAAGTTTTGGTAACTGAGTGACCACCTGTTTCAGAAATAGCTGCTCACTTGACATACGATATGTTTTCTAAGTATAAGTACCTGATTTTTATTTGGTTATTTCCCACCTCGGTTTTTGGAGTTTTATATTATTTCTGACTTCACCATTTCCTGGTCATTGCATGGTTTATCTTCACACATAATAATGACTTACTTACTTACTTACTTACTGTCTTTCAGTCTGTTTCTCATTACGAAAACACGCCCATGCAATAAACAGAAGAAAAAAAAGTTGTTGTGAAAATGAAAATTTTCACTGGAATTTTTTTTTTTTATAGTTTTCTTATTTTTGCTCAAAACATAGATTGTGAACATAAGAAAAATAGGTATACCCCTGCATACCCCAGTTTTGCTATATAAAAATGGGGTTTAAGGGGGTATATATTACACGGACATGTTTTCCTGATTTACGCTCAGACCGTATTAATTATCATTTGGAGTAGATAACAAGACATCTTATGCAAATGCAAGCTTAAAATAATTTTCAAATGACTTCTCTTAAAGGGTCTCAGTTCTATTATATTTTATTTCATTTTTTTATGATATGTTTTCTTATTATATGTACCTAATTGTTTAATGCGTTTTCCCACCTCGGATCTTTTGGAGTGGGAATTTCTGTCTGATTGCACCATTTCCTGAACATTGCCTACGTAAACCTTCAGGAAATGTATGTATTACACCATTAATTATTTAATACGCGGCCCCGTGGCGCTGTTTTAATCACTTGATCATCCCACCGCTGTGTGGTGTGGGTTCGAGCCCCGCATTGGCTACATGCAAGACAAACCTAGTTCTGCTTGCGGGTGTGTTTTTTTTTTTCTCTGGGATCTCCCGTTTTCGCCCACTTACTTACTGGCCCGTCTCAAATGAGCTGAAATAATCTTGAAAAGGACGTAAACATGATCATTTAATGTATAGATTGATGTGTTATCTTCATGCATCAGTGTATGTGTTCGGACTGTACAAGTTTACGTTGAGAAGTTGGAACAAATATATCAGTCCTGAAACAAATAATACTGGGTTTTAGAGATTGATTTGGAAGATTACATGAACCTAAAACATCTTGGCGGAATCTAAAAAAAGTAATATATATATAAAAAGGTTGACATTATTATAATAATCATGATTTAGTTTTCTGTTTTCTGCAGCCACACGCGATTTGATACTATCAAATTAATCTGTATAACAACGGGAGATGGAGGAATATGAACGTCAGATTATGCTTATTATGTGTGGCCATGGCTACAAAGTCATAATTAGCACAATACGTTATCAAACATACAGGGTAGTCAGCGATTTTTACAGCTTTAGATTTCAAATTTAGATTAAAAAGTCCGTATGTTATAACAAAGTCGACTACAAAGCAAATGTCCACAACTACGATTGTGTTTCGTGGTATCAGTCAAATTTGCAGAGCAAACAACATCTGCCGGACCAACAGGAACCACCCTCTTGGGCGTTAAAATCATGTTTTGAGCAAACAAAACACTGACAACACTGTTGTTACATATTGACTTATCTTTGGAACTAAATGGGGAATTGTGTCTTTTGTCACAATGTGTCTCTCCCCGCTAAGGATCACTGAGATATGAAATTAACGAACCCAACGTGACACGAGAATAGCGAATCGAGTCGAAACTTCTCTGTTAAAGTAGAAATTATTTTCAAATTGTAGATGTTCAGAACTGAAGATAGTATGTTAGAAAAACACAATAGTTTAAACTGTGTTTTACAGTGAAAATGATGTACATTACGAGAATAATAATTCATTTTTACTTATTTACTGTCATAAAAGTTCTGACGCAGCAGGGTCATTCTGATAATGAAAGCTTTAAGACCATATTGGAATTTGTTGTGAAATTGAGAAATACTAGTGATGATTTTATTGACTATGCTGCAAAAATACAAGCTCTGTTTTGTCCAGAACAACCGATCTGTACAGACGAAGGAATAACGAATGCCTCTGACGTGTTGAAAACATTGCCTAAAGCTATTGCGATTGATACTGAAACTTATCGAATTGAAGAAGTGCATAAAAGCGTAGGAGCATGTTGCCTACCGTGTACATGTGAAACGAAACGTTGTCGCGAAGATGGAAATTGTTGTTTGTCAAAGCTTGATGAAGATGTTGCGGGTGACGCCAATGCAGATACGAGTGACAACAATGCGAATACGAGAGATGCCGATGCGGATACTGTTGACGCTAATGCGGATATGGGTGACGACTATCCGGGTAATGTTGACGCTAATGCGGATACAAATGGCAGTAATCCGGTTATGGATTACGACAATCCCAATACGGATGGCAATATAGCCAGTGTGTACAGCGAGTGCATCAAAGCTTCGTGGCTTAGCTATGAAAACAAAGATACACCCGAGATACAGGGTGATCTTGATATTGACAGCTACTTCATGATAACGAAATGCTTCATGAACAAATTCAGTGACCCTAACGTAAGCATGTGTGAAAGTCCTATGGCTTATCATAGTCAATTCATGTTCCCAGTGACGTCCTCGTTCACCGGACGAATCTATTGGAACGCCCACTGCGCAAGCTGTAATAACGACGATAAAGACCTTTTGTCCTGGACGCCGATAGCTAAATTCCAACATGACATTTCATATTTCTTAAATCGCTCTAGTTACACTACTGCGAGAACACCATATCCAAAAACTTATACGGACGTATTGAGCTTCATTGCTCAAAATGGGAATATTGAATATACGCCACCATTTCCACACGATGAGAAACAGTGTCTGCGAAAGAATATATTCTTTCCGTGTAAGCACCCAGATACCCATATTGTAGACGACCCGATGTTGGAAAGAGCAATTCAAAATATTTACAGTCCAGTGATTATTGCAGACATTCTAGCAAGACCTTACCCATTTCCGAATATACTCTATTACCTTTTTGTCTGTCGAAATCAGTACATACATAAAACCCGAAGCAGTAATGAACAATGCGGTTACAAGGAAGAAACGGGAAAGATTGCACATGGAGGAATGACAGCATTGATGGATTATACTGCTCTTGACGCAGGTGATAACAGTCGGAACAAAGAAGAAAGGCATGGCAAGTGTCGCTGCGATGAACAGCTTGATGTTTATCTTGTAAGTATTACGACGATGATACAAAAACGTAAAACAATTTAGCCCAACTCCTCCAATAACGAGTTTTAATAGCATGTTTACGTGAACCTTTCTTAAAAAACATATGGGTTGGAATAAATGTCGACACCAAATTTTCATTTCAGATCATATGAACGCAGCGCATGATAGGAATACTTGTATGTTGAGTCATGACCTTACGCCACAGTCAACAATTTTCAGTCCGCTCAGTCGTTGGCTCTTAAACAGAGCTACTGAGTATGTATAAGTACGGTCTTAAAATTAAAGGAGTGGAAATATCTGTTTTTGCGACCATTTTTGACTTATACTCAGTTCGTCTTACTTTCAGCATTACTGCAGACGGGTCTATTGTCCAGCAGGGGAATTCATGGTCGGTTGTCAATATGTTCAGCCCCTTAAGAAAATATACGGAATGCCAGTACTTCTAACAATAAAATTGGTACCTCAGACGGGCGACCTGGTATCCCTTGACCGAAAACAGATTTCAAAGTACCACACCACCTTAAAGAGTATCCTACGTGCAATAACGGAGAACATATTTGTCGAATTCATCGGGCTGTTTGAATGCAAAGCGGATCCGAAAGATTACTTCTTATCTCTTGTCGTAATACGTTCGTTCCCTGGACACGACTCTAAAGCAACGATAAAACCGTTCCTCGATCATCTTGAAAACAAAACAATGGCCAATATGAAAATGAAACGCATCACCTACTCAGTGAAGCTGACATCGAGCGCTCGTTTTTGGAAAGAGTTCAACGGTACCCTTGATCGCTCAATTCCACACTTTACCGACTTAGCGGCAACGGTTCATAATTACACGGTCTTGTTCTCGGCAAACGATATTCACAAGGTGTATGATCAGAAGTTTCAGGCATTATCGCCCCTTCTGTACTGTCAACAGATTCAACTGAACCACACAGAATTTGAGGAGAGAAACGGGCGGCTAACTACTCTCCTCACCCCAAAGAATATCACATTGTCCTACTACAACCGTGTGTCACCGTCAGAGGTTCGAGTCTGCACTGACCACTATATTTACACACATCAACGGAGTACGGGAAATAGACTTAGACCACCAGCCTTCTACACGTTTATATCTTGGATTCTTATAATTTAATGGCTATGTGACTATCTTCGATAACGAAGACGACAATTCTTACGGCCAACAAATAATAGCTGGAAACATTGACAGTGCAGTTTGAAAATAAAATAAAAATAATACTTGACATGACTAGATTTATTTTGAGTCGGCGAGATACATACATTGTACACATGAACATATTCTTCGTGGAGCTTTTGAACCAATAAAATGTGCAGAATCTGTTTTAATGACAATGGAGTCAAACCATATCGACAGGTTAATATATTGATATATAACACCATGAAGAGAAAACCAACAATAAGCATATGCGAGACCAATAGCGCAGATCAGCTTCGCAGTTTGTTTTCGCTACATGGATAGTACAATTCTTCTACTATCTAATAGAAATTAAAACTGAAATCCTTTAAGAACAGTGAACACATAAATGAGAAAGTGGAATGGCCATACCGCGGTTTCGACTATTAAAGTCTCGTCAGTGACCCTATAGATTTGGCCACATGGAGCAAAAGAGAATTACTGAAATTTTGCATATTTCAACAGGGTAGTCGATATACATACTAGTATTGTCTAAATGGGACCAACTATGATAAACATTGATTAGAAAATAAATCTTAACCGATAATAAATCTGATTTTCTGAGGCCAGAGCATATGTATGAATATATCCGTAGCAACGATTAGTCAATGAGCCAATGAAATATGAATGAGGTATAGATAGTTAGACTGTAGTTCCTCTTGTGAGCGTGTGCCAATAAAAATACAATGCCGGTATTGCTTGCGTAAATTTATGCTACTCGAATCATGCCAAACGTCTGGATATTGTTTTGTTGCAGTTGTTTCGTTGGTTGCTTGTATTTTTTTTTAAAAAAAAAGTCATCGCAAAAGATAAGCTGTGTTAAAAAAGGAAAATTTATGAGCGTTAAAAAGGTATTCAGTAACGAGAGTGTTGTACTCACAAAGTTTAATAATGACGTCTGATCTTATGTGTACATGTACAGTCAATATGGCTGATGTGAATTTAGATAGGTGCAACAATGCATCCGCCCCCGAAACGTAATTATTAATAATGTATATCGCTATCATGGTTAAGACAGTTACGCTGTATGAATACTTTAAACATTGTGCAGCAGCACTACATTTATGTAAGTTATCTGAACAAATATATGCGCATTGTTTTATCGCTTTGGGGACGGCTGCAGTGATGCTACCTGCAATACTATGGTTATATTTATTTTTTGTTTCTTATTGTTCAGTGGGTTTGCACTCTGATCACAAAGATGATGGAGCTAATGGAGCGACATGCTCAACTGAAAACAGTCTTTTTCTCCCCTTTCTTATACATGTTTTTGTGGCGCATTTAATATTGGTTGATTATAATGGATTACTCTATATGTTCCTTTAATGTCAGAGGTCTGGGTCAAAAACAAAACGCAAAGAAGTTTTTAATTTTTTAGAAAAGAAGAATTTCCAAATATGTTTTCTACAACAGACCCACTCAAAGCTCGAATTCGAATCAACATGGACTCGAGAATGCAATCACCACATATTTTTCAGTGGAAGAAGTAGTACCAGCAGCGGCGTATGTATTCTAATACAGAAATCCCTACAGTTCAAATTAATCTATCATAAGGAAATAATCCCTGGGAAAATTCAAGCTCTTAAGTTAAATATAGATGATCACGATATTATTTTCATAAATGTTTATGGTCCTAATAACGACGATTCTTCCTTCTTTGAAACTTTATTTGAATTTCTAGGCGAAAATGATGAAGAAGAATTTATAATAGGCGGAGATTTTAACACAGTTATAAACACAGATCTGGACAAATTTGGAGGTCTTAAAGGCACGCATCAAAAATGTAGAGATAGAATTAAAGCATGTATAGAAAATTACGATTTAAATGACGCATGGCGCATTCTTAATCCGAATTCGCGTCAATACACATGACACTCTTCCAGTAAACCTGTTATTTTTTTCAAGACTTGATTATTTTCTCGTATCAAACTCTTTTTTAAATCAAATAAGTAAATGTACAATTCAACCAGGTTATATGTCAGAGCATTCATTAACATGTTTTGCATTAAATTTAAACAAAACGGAAAGAGGAAAAGGATACTTCAAAATAAATAATAGTTTAATTCTTCAACCTGAATATCAAAATAAAATACGTGATACGATCAAGGAAACAGCAAACATAAATAAAACAGCAAATCCAAACACATTGTGGGAAATCATTAACGGTTCAATTAGAAATGAAACAATTAAATACGCTTCATATAAAAAGAAAGAACAAAATAAAAATGAAATTATGCTTTTGGAAGAAATTAATACAATAAAACATAATCTTGCAAACGGTAATGATCAGGAAAATGAGTTGCAGCGACTAAAAGAGAAGAAACAAGACCTCCAAAACTTATATGAGTCACAAATTAAGGGCTATATTATTAGGTCAAAGACAGATTATGTAGATGGAGGAGAGAAAACTTGAATACAAAATATTTCGCAAATTTGGAGAAGAAAAGGTCTGATGCAAAAACTTTACACAAATTAATTAACAACGGCCATGAATACACCAAACAAGGAGATATATTAAAAGAAATTAAAGCTTTCTATTCAAACATGTATACTGAACAAAATGTCGATGACGACAAAATGAAAATAATGAGTCAAAACATAACGATGAAATTAAATGATGAAGAAAGATCAAGTATTGAAGGTCATATAACAGAGTACGAATGCGCATGTGCATTAAGAGAAATGAATAACAACAAAAGCCCGGGTTCTGATGGCATAACGACTGAGTTTTTTAAAATCTTTTGGAACGATCTGAAATCCTATTATGTTAAATCTTTGAATTATTCCTTCGAAGCAGGTAGCTTAACAACTCTACAGAAGCAAGGTATTATATCGTTATTACAAAAAAAAAAAGGATAAAGATTTGAGCAGTTTGAATAACTGGAGGCCATTAACTTTATTGAACACTGATTACAAAATTGTTACAAAGGCTATAGCCAACAGAATTAAGAAATATCTGCCTAACATTATCAATAGTTCGCAAACGGGTTTCATAAAAGGTCGCTACATTGGAGAAAATATTCGCCTTATACTAGAAACTATTGAGAAAATGGAAAATGAAAATATGCCTGGACTTTTATTTTTCGCCGACTTTGAAAAGGCATTTGATAGTATTAGCCATAAATATATTTTAAATTGTTTGAAATCATTTAATTTTGGAACAGAAATAATACGTTGGGTAAAATGTTTTTACCAGGGAGCAAATAGTTGTGTTCAGAATGCAGGGTTTACTTCAGATTCTTTGATGTAAATAGAGGTGATAGACAGGGGTGTCCCCTCTCACCATATCTTTTTATTTTATGTATTGAAGTTTTATCAGCAACTTTAAATAAAGATCAAGAAATTAAAGGGATTGAAATAAACGGAAAGGAATTCAAAAGTACTATGTTTGCAGATGATGCAACGTTTGAAATGGATGGGTCACTAAAATTGTTTGAAAAACTTTAAAATATATAAGAAGATTTTAAGTTAATTTCGGGACTTAAACTTAACATTAATAAAACTATAATTCTGAGAATAGGTTCATTAAGATAATCGGATATACAGTATATGGAAAATATGGGGTTCGTATGGACTTCTGAGTCAGCAAAAACACTTGGAATTATTTTTTCTAACGACAAGAAAAGTATTCTAGATAACAATGTATAGCCAAAGCTTGATGAATTTTCAAACTGTCTTAAGCGATGGAACCATAGAAAGCTAACACTAATGGGTAAAGTTACAGTAGTAAAAACCTTCGCGTTGCCAAAACAAATTTATCCATTGACGGTATTAGACAATCCACCTGTAGACATTTTAAGAAAAATAAAATCTGAAATCTTTAATTTCATATGGGAATCAAAACCGGACGAAATTAAACGTTCCGTCATTATGCAAGATTTTAAAAACGGGGGTCTTGGAATGATAAATTTAGATTATTTTATTGAAGCTCTATCTATTATGTTTATAGTATTTAGTATGTTTATATGTAAATTGTATTAGAATGGAAGATTTAATGAAGAAATAAATGACAAAAAAAATCTGATTTCTCAGAATATCCTCGCTGATCTCAAAGGATCAAAGAGAAAATATAACTTGCACTATTGATGATGTACGGGGAGACATTTTAGGGCTGCCACACGGCACAACACCGGCTGCAGTAATAAAACCGAGATCCTTTAAGAGCAGTGAACACATAAATGAAAAAGTGGACGGGCCATACCGCGGTTTCGACTATTAAAGTCTCGTCAGTGACCCTTTAAATTTGGCCACATGGAGCAAAAGAGAATTACTGAAATTTTGCAAATTTCAACAGGGTAGTCGATATACATATATAATCAGTTTATTGTGCTTGTAATATACGTTTATGTATTATTAGCCAAAAATATTGTTTAAAACAATTAATGGGATACATAACGCGATCATCAAAACTCTAGATGACGCGAAAAACAAAAATAAACTACTTACCGAAAAATATGAAGACGAGAATGCTGCTACATCTGTTCATTTCTATAAGACTACGTGTCTGGTATCCTACATTGCTCTTTTCTGTGTTTACATTCACATCTTTTCACCGTTGTTTTCTACGTTTGAATGAAATGCCTTAATGAATGTTTATCATTTACGTTGACTTATATCATGTTTAATGGTGTAATATTAACCCATATTTGACGAATGGATTCTCTCATCATTATCAATTGGATGTGTCCACTTTCATTTTAGGGGTCTTAGGAGTGATTTTTATTTTTTTTATTTTTCGATGAAATTTCTATGTGCAAACAGAATAGCCCCAGATGGGACGTTGCGTTCTCCGGCGTCACATCTGGGCTATGCTGTTTGCCTATGTCCCATAAAAAGGGCGCTAGGCTTATACGAGTTAAAAGGACACATATCTCGTAAATTTTAATTCTCTCCTTTTGTTTTAAAGTTTTGCACCACGGTTTAAGTCCTTATGGGCTGGCCGGATACTTCGTCTTCAAATATGGTTCAAAGTGGTGCAGCTGATGTCCTTTATTGTCTAAAATTGTTCAGATAAGTTGTTATCTTACACCACATACATTCTTGGTTTACCTTAAAACGCAGTTAAATACCTATTATTTTGATAAATATGATGATTCATTGGCGGGTTATAGGCTTGTCATGCAAACCGGCCATCTCAGTACTTTTAACCGGCCATCTTAGTACCATCTTTGGCACGCGGTTAATTGTTCCTCCAAAACTATGCGCTTTACAAGGTTGTACTTAAGTCGTAGTTCTCACTGGCATGCCTGTTGTTCGGTGCGGGTGGTCAGTGGAGTCGGCGAAATGAATTTTAGGGATATCAAATAATAAAACACCTAAGAAAAATTATTGTTGTTTTTAATGAATCTAATAACAGAGCAAACTTAACAATTTTAAATTTTTCTGAAAAGGTACAAGTAGGCAAAGATGTTAATGAAAATCTAACAGTCATAAGCTAACTTAGAAACAAGACAAATTTTGTAAGTCATTTGTATTTATAGTATGTGTACA
This sequence comes from Rugalucina vietnamica, assembly GCA_964017185.1. NCBI lineage: Eukaryota > Metazoa > Mollusca > Bivalvia > Lucinida > Lucinidae > Rugalucina > Rugalucina vietnamica. The sequence goes on from OZ024872.1 coordinate 68,434,688, forward strand.
AGTAAGACATTATACAATTTGTGAATTCAATTTCGATAGACACAATCCGTTGATCTATCTTCAGAATTGTGGTAAACACAAGATTTCACATTGAAACATCACGTAATCTGAAAATTGTTGCCCATGAGACGTAAACTGCCAGCCGAACCAATTTCTGAAGCTAGCTGCGTGTATACCATTGGTTTTGCAATCATGGCAGCTATATGGCATGGGATTTTAACAGAGTCATTCAATTTTGGCGAAGATTTTTTTGATGCTGTATACGTTTTCTGTTGACATGTTTGTGTTCCTTGCAGATTCATTCTGATGTTTAACCCAACACCTGTCTAGTGTGGCATCCAGATGATCTGTCGTTGAGTGAACTTGGCCACAGACTACGTAGTTCCTGTATAAAAATGAAATTTTGTTCCACAATAAAACATTGCATATTCATACAAATGTACTGTACTCAAACTTAGTTCATAAATTAGTCCAACTTGAAAAGAGTTTGTCAACAATATGTTCTCCAAAGACGACTGACTTCTCTAAAGCCGCTTGCATTAGATGTTCCCCTTTATTGAATTTGCAAAGTCAGTCTCTGTCTAATTTTAGAAAGAAACTCCACCAGTTGTTAATTTCGATAGAGTTATTGGCCTTTTTCGTAAAACATCATTTTTGTAATTACCCGATAAATGATCATATCGGTAATTTGATTCATAACGCTTTCTAAAAGGGGTTGTTGCCAGTCACAAAAATCCGAAAACATCTTTTCAAAATTCATCCACAGTCTCGAGAAATAACAAGTCAAATATTCATTATTTTCAGATTACCTCCATTTTATTTAAAACAAGAACGAAAATTGGCGTATACACTGTGGCAAAACCACATGCGATATTTCAATAGTTTTTGTTGGATATGTTAGGTTTTATTCACAGTTTTATGACTGGTAATTTTAATCCCAAACTACCGAGGGGGTTGAAGTCATAGCGAGTTAAACTGTCCCAATGGGATTTTACATGTATTTTCACTGACTAAACTTTTGCCGGTGAGCATATGTATGTCTAGTAAACGTGGCAAATGGACATATCTATGGCCATTTGTCCGGTGGTTATCTTTGAATCTCTTAGAAACAATAATAACGTGAAAAACAGAAAAGAGGCTCAAATTAAAGGGGTTCAGGTATTTTGCGAAAAACAGTTTTACAACAATGATTATTACACTGAGCATACATGTAGTTTTAATAATAAGCTAGAAGCATTTTACAAGACACCAGCATGAATAAGAATAAAAATGTCAACAAAGTATTAGTGTATGTTAATAAGGTAATAAAGCATTACATGTAGTTATTTTATTACTTGTAATGACATTAATGTTGGCGAAGCATTGGCACGTGTCTGTTAAAACCATCCAAGACCCCATCCATCCCGTATGCATCGTTGTTAAATGGTCCATTTGTTAGTATACCCTGACCTGAAAATCACAGATTAGGTAAATACGAGCTCGTATGCAGAATGAGTTCCAAATACCAAAACTATAAGACAAGAAGTTAGAATTAGTAAAGTGCTTGTAATTTATTTGTTGCGTATTCTTAAACCATTCTCTCTTCCTGTAACCAAATCATCATAAAGGGTTTTATCGTTATCAAATGTGAGACTAAGATGAAAATGAATTAGAGATCCTTCAAACGCAGCAAGAGTATCAGTGTACATTTAAATATCTACAAAGCCATCAGGAAAATATGTCCGTGAAATGTATACCCTCTTGAACCTCACTTTTATATAGAAAAAATGGGTTTGCAGGGGAGTACCTATTTTTCTTATTTTTGCTCCAAAACATAGATTGTGGGTTCTCGCGATTCTAACGTGTACCCACAATCTTTTGAGCAAAAATAAGAAAAATATCAATTTTTTCCCAGTGAAAATTTGTAGATTGCACGGGCGTGTTTTCGTAACAACTCGATCTTACTTCGATGTATATCCATGTTTGAAGCATAATGATCCAATTTATCGAGATGCTAAACCCTTACCAATATAATTATTTTGTTTCCTTGGTAAAACTGTGTAAACTGCTTTCATCCCTCTTGCCGCATGCGTGCTCACGTGACAGTGGAAGAACCATGTTCCCGGGTTATATCCAATCATTTCAACAGTTTCTGAAATTCCGGGAAACACTTCCACTACATCCCTACGCAGGGCTAGCTGAGTGCGTCTTATATACAACTGGCCATGAAAATGGGCTGTATGTACCCCTATACTACTTCCTAGTCCTAGTATATAAAATGCAACGTGTTCTCCTTCACTGAAAACAAGTCCATTTAAATTGTTATAAAGCAACCCGTTCATACTGTAATATTCATTACTTAGTATAAAATCCTCCTTAGAAGTATTAAATCTTGCCGGGGCACGAGTTGCAAAATTAAAATCCTTGTAATTACTGGTGTTTTCATCAACCACAATAAACGATACAGCAAAGTCTTTGGTTATTTTGTCAGTTCGTCTACCCATGTAATCCAGAACACCCGGTTTACAAATGATCATCGGCCCGAATAAACCGCTATAGGTATCATTCATTGGATTGACACGCGAAGAATATGTGGTTCCAAGACAATTAGGCTCCTTGGGCTTGGGTCCCGACCGCTCAGGTATGATATACCTGTATCTAACAGTTTTACCGGGCAGCGTCGGCAGAGCCTCTGAGACGGAACCCCCATCTTCGAAAACGAGGTTTCGAGGGATGATAGAATATGGAAACGAGGCCATATTCTTTAAATATATTTCGATGATATCCCCGACATTTCCTTTGATAAATGGTCCCATTATTCCAAGGTGTTCTTCCTCGGGCATTCTTGGTTTGATATGCTGGAATGATTTGTCGGTAAATTCTCTGTACAGGGCTTTCATATAGGTACTCCCGACGAACTTTGGGTCATTTCTGACAAAGGGGAACCCCATCCTAGAAAGAAAGGTCATCACCACATAGTTATATTTGACTAAAATGTGATTCAATGTATGTTTGAATGTTGCCTTTTCTGTTAAAAGCCCTCTCTAAATAACAGTATAATGTGCTTAATCAAATGACCATATGTTGCAAACGTCATTTGAAATTTTTTGAACATTTCTAATTTCAAGGGCTGAGGGAAACCCTAAAGCAAACAGGAACATGATTCTAAATTAAATCTTAAACTTACTCATCTGGATTAAACATGCTTCTTTGTGAGACAGGGTCGATCTTGATAGGACAATAATCCCAGTTGTCTTCTATGATGCCGATATAATATCGTCTCACTAAGCCGACAGTCTTTGACACCAGGCGTGGTGGTAGAACAAGGGTAGGTAATTTGTGTTTCACACATATCATCACATCGTAAAACGCATACATGCCTTCAAACTCAAATCTAAGTTGTCCATTTCGAAGATTGAATCGACCTGTTAAAAACAATCAAAAAGGGTCGATTGAAGAAGATAAGTAATCAAAATGCATGACTAACAAAATTAAACATTGTGGGGATAGTAATGCAATACAGTCATGTACTTACCGTACAAAAGAAATCACATACATGAAGAAAAGACAGACCTTTACAATTATATTGTTTATTTTATCTTTTTAATATTTTCAGGCGCTGGCATAGTGAAAGGGTACGTAAAGATTATAATTCAGTGGGGGTACGACCCGAAGCCCAGAAACTCATTAAATCAAATTTTAAGTGCCAACTATGATGCATATGAGAGTTTTGTTTCTGACAACAGAATTTGCACTGGATTAGGGGGGCCTCATGGAAGATAAGTTACTAAATATCTATACTATGTGTGTGCTAAAATAAATGAGCCGCCTCGTGAGAAAACCAACAATTTGCATAGGCGAAAACAAAGACGCAGATCAGCTTCGCGGTAACCGCGAAGCTGATGAGCGCCTTTGTTTTCGCTACACGGATAGTACAATTACTTTTCTTCTTAAATCTGAAATTTAAAGCTTCAAGCCAGTTTCTCTTACTGCACAGACCGGTTTGTGTCGGACCTGTTCGGAAACCAAATTGTTGGTTTTCCCACGAGGCGGCTCAGATATAGAGTAAAGTTCGAATGATACCTGCTTGATCAGGTATCATGATAACTGTTCTTCCAACACCAGGAAACACGGACGCAGTGTCTATCCTCCTCCCATCATCGTGGAAATTGTTGCCATCAAAACTAAAATGATGGTGGTCGGTCCTTTCACCTAAGCCGTACATATGCCAAACAACTCGGTCTCCTAGACACATGCGCAAGCCAGACAGGGTTCCAAATGAACGTCCATTTATGGCTGAAAGAGCAAGTTCTCTGTTATTGTCTGAATACTGAACAATTAAAACACTCGAGAAAATAAATCTGATACGGGTACAACGAAGGATATACGAGTAAAATCTCTATAAAACTCTAAGAATCAATAGGATGGAACAGTATTATAAACCAATTTGATGAAAATGCGTATTTAGAAAGCCATTGAAAAGAAGGATGGACTTTTGAGAAGAAAACATTTGAAAACAACAACAACAACAACAACAACAACAAACAAACAAAAAACGGAGTTGAACGGTATAATTAGAGAGGACATTGTAGTATATAACACACCTCTGATCTGGTTGGAACGTCGAAACCCTCTGTCATGTCTGTCTACACCAAATGGATTCTTGAGGAACATATTGATGTTCTGATCAATATACCATGACAGATTTTCGTCAATTACCATCCAGTTCAGGAACATCTCTCGATCAACACCTTTCTGAAATTCAAAACAAAGTAAGTGGTACAGGTACATAATGAAATGGCAATTTCGTCTAGTTTAAAATAAACTTTAAGATTCTAAACAATCTAAATTACACCAAACTAGATGTATGATAATTGCAGCGAAGTAACATCAAATGTAGCCTCAGTGCCCAAGGCTTAGAAATAAAGAAATACGCTTTTCATAATTTTAATTTTCATATTTTTTAAATATTTGTGGCAAGTCTAGTTTATAGACTGGGCTCGACTTCTGTAAAACTTAGCCAAGTCGATTGGGGAAAATTTCAGTGATAGACTAGCTAGATTCTAATTTAAAATTTCAATATAGAGAAAATAAAAACTGAAAACAATAACCATATCACAATATCTTTAACAGACTAGCTAGTCTACATTAAATGTGTGTACACACGTTTTAGAAACTTCTTGGCATTTTCACTGTTTCACTTGTTTCTTGTGAATTGCTTATTCAGTAGGGACATATTAATTCGTAACAGCAACAGTACTAGATGCAGTTGTCCATGCTCTTTTATCAACAATTGTGTTTACAAGTGAAAATGCGCACACTTCTTTGTGAACATCACCAAAAGCTTGTCTTTTGAAAATATTGTCAGAGTGGCATATACATTCATGTGATCGTGTCGTACAAACATTGCCAATGTAGCTGCGCCTGTAGATGCTTGTTCTTTGAAACATCGCTGATGTCGCTAAACAACAACGTGTTTGCTATCTGCAAAACCACCTATGTGACTTAAACATTCACATGCTTGCTATTTGCAACACCGCCAAAGTGGCTTATATTCACATGCTTGCTATTTGCAACACCGTCAAAGAGGCTTAAACATTCACATGTTTGTTATTTGCAACACCACCGAAGTAGTTTAAACATTCACATGCTTACTGTTTGCTTTCGCCAAAGTGGCTAAACATTCACATGCTTGCTATTTGCAACACTGCCAAAGTGGCTTTAACATTCACATGCTTGTTGTTTGCAATATCGCCAAAGTGGCTAAACATTCACATGCATGCTGTTTGCAATATCGCCAAAGTGGCTAAGCATACTAAATCTTGCTCTTTGCAATACCGTTTAAGTGGCTTAAATTATCTATCTCTCTTATTGCAACTTCACCAAAATGGCAAAACATTCACATTCATTCTGTTTGCAATATCGCCAAAGTGGCTTAACATTCACATGCGTGTTATTTACAATATCGCTAAAGTGGCTAAACAACTGCAAGCTTGCTGTTTGCAATATCGCAGTAATGTCTTAACATTCACATGCTTGCTGTTTGCAATATCGCTAAAGTGGCTAAACATTCACATGCTTGTTGTTTGCAATACCGCCAAAGTAACTAAGCATTCACATCCGTGGTCTTTGCAACATCTCCAAAGTGGCTTAACATTCACATGCATGCGTTTTGCAATATCGCTAATTTGAAAGTGGCTAAACAATTGCATGCTGGCTGTTTGCAATATCGCCGAAGTGGCATAACATTCACATGTTTGTTGTTTGCTATTTCGCTAAAATGGCTTAGCATTCACATGCATGTCGTTTGCAATATTGCGTAACTGGCTAATCAATCGCATGCATGCTGTTTGCAGCTAAACATTCTCAATCTTGCTCTTTGCAATATTACCAAAAATGGCTAAACATTCACATGCTTGCTGCTTGCAATACTACTTAAGTGACTATAAACATTCACATTCTTGCTGTTTGCAATATCACCAAAGTGGCTAAACATTCACACGCTTGCTCTTTGCAATACCATCAAAATGGCTAAACATTCACATGCTTGCTGCTTGCAATATCACCAAAGTGGCTAATCATTCACATCTGTGATGTTTGCAATATCAGCAAAAAGTGCTTAACATCCACATGCTTGCTGTTTGCAGTATCGCCAAAGTGGCTAAACATTCACACGCTAGCTCGTTGCAATATCACCAAAATGGCTGAACATTCACATGCTTGCTGTTTGCAACATCACCAAAAAGTGCTGAACATTCACATGCTTGCTGTTTGAAATTTCGCCAAAGTGGCTAACAATTCCCAATCTTGCCCTTTGTAATATCACCAAAATGGTTAAACATTCACATGCTTGCTGTTTGCTTTCGCCATTCAAAGTGGCTGAACATTCATATGCGTGTTGTTCGCAATATTACCAAAGTGGCTAAACATTCGCATGCTTGCTGTTTAGAATATCACCAAAGTGGATAAACAGTCGCTTGCTGTTTGTAATATCGGCAAAGTGGCTAAACATTCACGTGCATCCTGTGTGCAATATCGGCAAAGTGACTAGATATTCACATGCTTCCTGGATGCAATATTGCCAAAGTGGCTAAACATTCACATGCTTCTTGACTGCAATATCGCCAAAGTGGCCAAACATCCGCATGCTTGCTGTTTATAATATGGCCAAAGTGGCTCAACATTCAATATTTTTCTCTTAGCAACATCACCAAAAGGATTCACATAATTGCTGTTTGCAATATCACCAAAGTGGCTAAACATTCACATGCTGGCTGTTTGCTTTCGCCAAAGTGGCTTAACATTCACATGCTGGCTGTTTGCTTTCGCCTAAGTGGCTAAACATTCACATGTTGGCTGTTTGCTTTCGCCAAAGTGGCTTAAAATTCACATGCTTGCTGTTTGAAATATCACTAAAGTGACTGAGTATTCGCATGCTTGCTGTTTGCATATCGCCAAAGTGGCTAAATATTCACATTTTGGCTCTGTGGTTGCTTTCGCCAAAGTGGCTAAACATTCACATGCTTGCTGTTTGCAATATCGCCAAAGTGGCTAAACATTAACATGTTTGCTGTTTGCAATATTTCCAAAGTGGTTAAACATTCAAATGTTTGTTGTTTGCAATATCGCCAAGGTGACCAAGCATTCACATCCTCATCACCAAATTGGTTTACACATTCAAATGCATGTCCTTGGGACTTTGACAAAAATGACTGAACTGAGGCAGTGGGTACTGTTATACAAAGACGTGATCTACAGGCGTGCTCAAGACAGATTTATGCCATAGTCTAGAGTAAAATCTGTATGTCTCTACCTGTTTCCCGTCAACCGTTAGTGTTCCGGGTCTGCAGATCAGCATTGGACCGAACAGCCCAGAATATATGTCTTTGGAGAGATCAACCGCGGACTGGTACATGTTGGTCAAACAGTCCTCATCATACTTGGTTGGGCCATCCTCGGGTGTCACATCAAAATGATAGGCGTGGATGCTTCCTGGGTTCACAACAACGCCTGTTGGCATTTTATCTGCAAATTAAATTGAACAATCCAATACCCAGTAACTGACAGAAGCGTTAGCAATCACATGTCTTTGATAGAAATATATTATTTATATAACAACAAACACGTAATATCCTGGTAAATTGCAACTTGTTACCTTCACTGTATGTTTTGCATCCATTCGTACCAAGCAAAGCGGAAAATAACATAGTAACTTGGAAACTTTATTTCTGAAAATAGGTTTGACAAAAACATGATTACAGAAAATGTTGGATTTTACTGAAGCTTTTAATCCTGTTTGCATAGACAAAATGTGAAATACAACCGAGAATATCTAATTATCACTTATGTTGGAAACATTCGAACATACCATAGTAACTATTTTTGTAGACAGCACCCTCATTTTTCTTGGTGATAGACACACCATTAGGTAAGAAGGAGTATGGTCGTGACGCCATATTTAAGACCACAACAATCACGTGCTCTCCCACTTGTGCTCTGATTGGTGGACCGGAAAGTGCATAATGCTCGTCTCGTGAACCTTGCCCCCCTCTCTTACGTCGGCTAAATGTGTTGTCTGTATATTCGCGGAACACAGCCTTTTTGTAGATAGAGCCGATTCGGTTTCTTCCTTGAGCCATGAAACTAGCTTCTGAACTGAAATGTGAGAAAATATAGGCCAACGCATTACACAATAAAACTTTGAGATTCATATTTAACATGTTGTGATACTAACTGTTTTTGCAGTGTGAGGATGGAGTTCGCTGTATGTTGTACCTTAAAATCCTAATACCGCAGCCCGATATCATGTACACACTTTAAAGAAAAGACGCCGCTTGGAAATTGTCGGCTTGTTCATTTTTTTAACTATTTCAGGAAAGGTATTCCAACATACTGTTTCCAAATTATAAATGTTCCAAATTATAAATGAGCCGTCGCATGGGAAAACCAACAATTTGCATAGGCGAAAACAAAGGCGCAGATCAGCTTCGCGGTAACCGCGAAGCTGATCAGCGCCTTTGTTTTCGCTACTCGGATAGTAAAATTCCTCTTCTACTTAAATCCGAAATTTCAAGCTTCTAGCTCTTTTCTGTGCTTGTACAGGTCGGTTTGTGTCGGACCTGGTCGGAACCCAAATTGTTGGTTTTTCCACGAGACGGCTCATTAATGTGACAAGAAATCAATGCTTACGGGATGATATTTTTCCTGTTGGGGGCATAGTCCCACAGTATCTCCTCAATTGCTATGAAATATTTCCGTACTGGCACTGGGCCTTTCTTGGGCAACCACACTGGAGGAGGTTTGTTGCAGGGCTGTACATCTAGAAATGCTTGCATTCCAGCTGCAAAAAGAAATTGAGTAAAGGTGATAAATAATGGTACAGTATTTAAAATTTCTGAAATGTAAAACTGTTTATGTGTTAAGTTGAGTTCCTTAATGGCTGTTTGATTAAGATTAGCTCTACGTAAACTGTCGGTCAAAAGTAAAATAAAATGCCTGAAGTTGAGAAATCGTATGAAGACACGTTGAAAATGAGTTTGTTTTTCAGCTTCAGAAAGTCTCTCTATTAATTATGAGATTCCTAGTCACTGTATTCTGACTTTGTAGCCACTATAAAGACTTTAAAGCCTACAAGAGTTTACTGATTGTATTTACTGTACCTGTATAATGGAACTGGTTTCTGCAGTAGAGCAACCATCTTCCTGGGTTCCTCGGTATCATGTAGCCAGAGTAGAATGAGGCTTGGACAAGTTTTACAGTGTTTACCCTGTAATCAAAACGGTTATGATATATAAAAAATAAATATACGGAAAGTGTTTAGTATAGGTAAAATACTTCGACCGTGCCGCTTAACCTCTGACATAGATGTACATTTGTTGATCGGACTGCTTAAATAACTATATTCTCAATAATGCAATACTATGACTGTAAACAATATATTACCACGTGCTGCACATGACACTGGAAAAATGTGTAAAACAAAATAGGTGCCACTTTTACTTTGTTTACAAAACCTCATCACGTGAGTTCAAGCGGCACGGTCAAAGTATTTTACCTATACAGAATTGTGTAAATCATACAATGCAAATACAAGTATACATTTAACTTAGACTATTCTATCCCTCTCTTGGTCTGCAAATTTTATGAGATGTGCAATGTATAAATTGTATTGCTTATCAAATAAAGTTCTATGACAAAGTGTCCTACTAGATTAAATACTTTATGCTCTATGCAATCCGATTTGTTGTATGATTTCTTAAAAGGTAAAACTTAGCCGGATGGCTACCTTGTTGGGAAAGAGCTAGTTATTCTGATCTTCGTGTATGTGGTCGGAAAAATGTTTTGTTATGTTTTATGTATTTTTTTCACCTGGTGTCTATGCTGGGACTTTAGATTTGATTGCATCGATTACTGGTCCCTCTATTCTTACTTTGAATTTGTCTTCAAGTTTTTTGTCTCTTTACATACTATGCTAGCTCTCCCCGTTGAGCAGCTTTTATGAAATACAACTTGTGCAAAAGTTGACTGTGACATTATTTGTGTTCTGAAAATTGCTGAAAATATCAAGAAAACATGTCCGTGTAATGTATATATACTTGCACCCCACTTTTATTTAGCAAAACTGAGGTACGCAGGGGTATACCTATTTTCTTATTTTGGGAGGCGGTTCTAACGTGTACCCACAATCTATGTAAGAAAAATATCATTTGAGACGCCTCGTGGGAAAACCAACAATCTGCATATGCGAAAACAAAGGCGCAAATCAGCTTCGCGGTAACCGCGAAGCCGATCAGCGCCTTTGTTTTCGCTACACAGATAGTACACTTCCTCTTCTTAAATCCGAAATTTCAAGCTTCTAGCCACATTCTTTGACAGTACAGACCGGTTTGTGTCAGACCTGGTCGGAAACCACATTGTTGGTTTTTCCACGAGTTGGCTCATCTATTGCATTGAATTGCCTACCTTCTCCTTTCAACCACCATATTTTGACCATTTATGTGCAGCGAATGGACGCCGAGGTTCAGTGACATAAAATATATCACTGTCTTGTCACCTTCACATGTAGGGAATGGTGGCAAATTACCGTAAATATATCCATTAATGTGGTACTTCAGATTGCCTGCAATATTAATGGAGTGCTAGTAAATTTGACAAAGCATCTGTATAATCTCATTAGATAATGTTTCTTCCCATTAAAAAACGACTGACATACCATACACTTAACAAATAAAATGCCATCCCCTTAACCAAAAGAAATGGCATCCCCTTAACAAAAAGAAATGACATACCTTTAACAAAAGGAAATGGCATACCCTTAACAAAAGGAAATGGCATCTAAACAAATAAAATCCCATTCCCTTAACAAAATGAAATGGTATACCCTAAACAAAAAAAATGACATGCTCTTAACAAAAAGAAAAATAAATAGCAAACCCCTAACAAAATTATAACAAAATGAAATGACATACCCTTAACAAAAAGAAATGGCATACCCTTGACAAAAAGAAATGACATACCCTTAACACAAAGAAATGGCGTACCCTTAACAAAAGGAAATAGCATACCCATAACAAACAGAAATGACATACCCTTTACAAAACAGAAATAGTATATCATTAACATGAAGACAAATAGAAATGACATACGGATAGCTACAGTTGCATAATATAGTTTTGCCAGTCTATAAACAAAATTCGTATCTTGACAAAACTCAAAATTGTGGATATCAAACGAAAGTAATGGATATGTCCAAATAAATATGCATACTTTCTCGAAACGCCCGGTCCTCTTTCTCTCGAAGGTAATAGCAGAGTTTGGGATCGAGACAATTTTTGATATTTTCTTCTATATACCAATTTCTGTTCTCGTTTGCTATATCCGAGTAAACAAATAGTTCCTTATCTACATCCTTCCGGTAGCCATCTTTGGTCAGTGTCCCTGTGAAAGAAGTGCTACAATTATATTTGAAATATATTTTAAACAATATTTGGCGTCTTTCGTGTATCTTTGACAGAAAATTCGATTTATAAATTTGAATGGGTACTTACAATATCAGCTTTGAAACAATTCTTGTCTTTGAGAGAATATTGGTCCGTGAATTAAAACTGGCTCTTACAAAAATTACCTTAAAATACGATTTTGGTTTGTATACAGATATAACAATTTTAAGCCATGAAGGAAATTTTAGACTGAATTAAAATCGACTAAAATATGTTGTACAAGCATATGTTTCTGAGATAAATTGAGTTACCTGGTCTGCAAGTCAACAGCATTCCCATCAAACCCGTGTCAATATCCCGGGGAGCCATGGTATGTGAATGGTACCCCCAGACCACACAGTTGTCATCATCCTTCAGAGGGGCGTGTTCCTTGGTTACGTACCACGTGTAAGTCACGGCGCCTCCTGGGGGTACCGCGTCGTCAAGCTTATCTCTACCACCAGTGAAATCGGAGTAAAGAGCACCTGAAAACAAGAAAGTGCTATTAGAGTCTTTTGAACAGAAGGTACCATTATTTTGATTCTACAATATTTGTTTTAAGCGCAAATTAAAAAGATGCGTCTTTTCCATCTGCTAATCGTCAGTTTCGTGAGTGTAAATGTCCATCGAAAACAATTTTTACGTTAGTTAAGAGATAATCACAGGTTTGGAAATGTGCATTTTTGAATACGAATTATCAATACCGCATATTGTACGAAAATGCTGAAAAGCAGATAGTTCATGTACATTACCTTCAGAGTTTTTGAAGTAAAACATCCCATGTGGATGAACGCTGAAATTCCGCACCTTTGCCATATTTCTAAAATGTATGTACAAAACATCGCCGACCTCGGCACGTATAACCGGCCCGAGAATTCCTGCCCAAGGGGGCGTTGGTAAAGGCTCTTTGAATGTGCCATCTGTGAAGCCCCGGTACAAAGCCTTCTTGTATCTACTCCCTATTCTATGGCCATCACAGTTAATTTTCTCTCGAGATTCTCTAAAATAATAATAAAAGAAGACTAACAAACTCAGTAATACGCCACAACGCCAATTCCTTCCTCAAAATTCCATAAAAACCTTTCTTTTTGGATCGTGATAAATGCAGCTGAACAAATAGGATGAAGACGAGGTGGCACCTTCAAATACAAACCTCTGTGTCTTTTTATCGTGATGGGCAACTTAACCATTTGAAAGAAGACGAGGTGTTACCTTAAAATACTAAGACATTTGAATGTGTATCTTAATAAAGCTTATAGAATATAAGAACATCAAAGTGGATTGTAAAAGATAGATGCCAAAAATCTGTAACAATGGCGTGGAAATTTGATAATACCAAGCAGGTGCCTGTCCGGGCATCTGTTCAGAACGACAGAGGACTAAGAACTTTCGAAATGAATAATTGTGTAATCTGCTATTTTATCTCTTTTCAGACTGTAAAACTGTTCAGTAACACGAGGAGGTTACATGCCAAAGCTTAAGCACAGACAGATGTGCTGAATGGGCACTATTAAACAAATAACACGTGAAGAGGTGTTAGCTCGGACGCAAAAATGCAAGACGCTATGGATCAAGTGTTCACAATCATGTGATAACTAGGACCTTACAATGAGCACAACAAACAGCAACTTAGTATGGAGAAAGCAGAAACAAAGTGTAAAAAAGAAACGCAACAATTATATTCCACTAAATTTTGAGCAAACTATGATATAATCAGAAATAATTGCATTTTCTACTCCTACATTAGATATCAGAATTCCAAATGCAAAAAAAAAAAAAAAAAAAAAAAAAAAAGATTTTCATTTTGACGTATTCGATGCCGACCACAGATATCAGTGACCAGTTTAGTATTGGGGATGGATGATTTTCAAAATATATAGAGGATATTTGCTTTTTTGAGGTGAATACCAAATATATTTCATCGAGTGAGTTGAAAACATCAAAATTTTCACGAGTGCGCAGCACGAGTGAAACCTTTTATGTTTACAACTCACGAGATGAAATATATTTGGCATTCACCGAGAAAAAGCAAATTTTCTTTTTATTTTATACAAACATGGGCATTTTCCAATTTACAAGGCAGGTGGTGCAAATGCAAAAACCAAAAATTTTTGAAAACACAAATAATTTTGGTACCACATTGTCCCTTACGTTCTAACTAAGAAAATGAATACCAATACTTTATGTTTTCGTTCATAAATAACGGAGTTATAGGCGTTTGAATTTCTGAAGTGAGACACATTTAATGACGTCAAGTAAATGGAAACGTCAGAAGTAATCCAAAATCTACAGTGAAGATATAGGCTGATATCAGTCACTAGTGACTTTTGATATCAGTGAGATTTGATATCAGTGAAATTTCATATCAATGAAAATACCAATTTTATCAAATTTTGATATACATTGGTTTTCACTGTAAAGTATAAAATAAAGATTACCATGCTCTCTAGGTGGAATGGTTTGTGTCTATAAGTTTTTAAACTGGCATTTCTTGACATAATTACGAGTTTTATTATACATGAAAGTTTAAGTTGAAGTGAAATTCGAAACTAAAAGTGAACTACGGATGCTGTGCTTGTCCAAGGGAGAAAATGCATATTGCTCAGTTTGTGACAGCTGATTTTGTGCTTTAAAAGTAAGATGTAATCAGTTCCAAAGGGGATTATTGAAAAAATTCGGTGGTTATGACCCACTTTGTTGTTGATTTTATTGAAAGTGGCATATTAGTCTATTTGTTCTGACAGATGTCAAAAGCTGGTGTTTTGCAGGTAACTTTCTATGACAAAGTAAGGGATCCAGGCCATTTTGTATGTAAAAATAGTGAGTGGGGGAGAGTACTTGACTCTTGTAGCTTTTGTAAGGGTTCAAATTTATTCATACTTCATTATTCTTTTCTGCATCATGTATGAAATAGTTGTATGCTGGAACATTGTAAATATCTTGACACAGTAGCATGGAATACACTTTTGAAAATCATAATCCCCAAATACTCATAATTGGCCGAAAGAATAGGTCCGTGCATCCACAGACATGCGGAAAGTAGTAAATCATACAGTGCGCACGCGCAAGCATTAAGATTATGGTACGATTTAAATTGGCTATAAACCCCCATTCAGAAACACCATGTACCGCTCAGCAGATAACTCACACGTTAAAGAAATAAACTTTCCATTAAACACATAGGGATTTTGATGGTTTTAATAACGAGTTTTTTTTTTTTTTTTTTTTTTTTTTTTTTTTTTTTTGTCGTGGAACTTTATCATGAATTTTAGGGAGGGAGCAGCTGACATTGTTTCTTGATAATTTAAAGGTTAGAAAGTGTGCGTAAGCGCAGAACAAACCTGACAAATTTTAATCCAAATGAAAATCTTTTTTTTTTTTTTTTTTTTGCATGTTATACCCTAATATCCCATGAATAGGAATCATACAGCAACAAACCTGAAATTATCATCGTTTTGTCCTTCAACTCGAAAATCCTCGGTGACCTATTGTTGCGTTTCTTTTTTTTGTTCAGTATATATGCGTTATTTTATATTACTGGTCGTTCCAAGGCGATACTTTTGTTGTTGTTTATTTATTAATTATTTAATGTTTTAGCGTTGATTTTTTGTGTTGTTTGCATCTTATGTATGTTTTCATATTTTTTGTTAAGTTCGGGTAAATGAGTGGCCGCCTATTTGGAAATAGTTGCTCACTGGGCATATGATGTGTTTTCTTAGTAATAAGTACCTAATTGTCAATTTAGTTTTCCCACCTTGGTTTTTGGAGTGAGAATATCTTTCTGATTCCTGACCATTGCTTACTCTTACCTTTTTGAAGGGTCATTGCCTACTTTTACCTTTTGATATTTGTGTCAGCAATAAATTCTATACAATTAGGTTACAACTCAGTAAAGTTACATGTGTAGCGGCACCTTTAGTATGTCAACCGGCTGTCATAAATCAGTTATGACCACTTATTATGCATATAATATTAACACCAATCATAATTGGGCAACATTAATTCAATGATCACCATGTTCTTTATTGCGACAACTCTCTTTAGGTAAGACAATGTCCCTTTGGCACGCCTACTATAATGTAACATCAGCATTTCATCATTTTTCTCATGGCCACTACGTAGCAAGATCATATAATTGAGCCGCCTCATGGGAAAACCAACAATCTGCATAGGCGAAAACAAAGACGCAGATCAGCTTCGCGGTAACCGCGAAGCTGATCAGCGCCTTTGTTTTCGCTACTCGGATAGTACAATTCCTCTTCTACTTAAATCCGAAATTATAAGCTTCTAGCTCTTTTTGGTGCTTGTACAGGCCGGTTTGTGTCGGACCTGTTCGAAAACCACATTGTTGGTTTTCCCACGAGGCGGCTCATATAATGACAACCAAGACCAGACAGTTGAAATAATAAAACATGGTCGGTCTCATTCAATAAAATATTGTCATCGGGGTTGTCATTTATGCAGATGTTTTCGCACATTACTTTTAAAATGGATTAATGCTTTGCAACCGTCAAACCAAAACAGACCCTTAAGCGCAATGAAAATGGGATGGGCCATAACGCGATTTCGGCCCCTAAAGCCTTGTCAGTGACTTTTTAGAGATGGCAACATAGAGCCAAAGAAAATTACTGTAATTTTGCAACTTTCAATAGGGTAGTCGACACTTGTGGCTTTAATGCTTCTAAAATATGGTTGTTCGTCTCGTCTCTTGGTAATGCGAATGAAGAATAAAACTGAGATCCTTTAAGAGCAGTGAGTGTATTAACTCCTTTAAGCCTGGTGTCCCTTTTATGAGACGTAGTCAAACAGAATAGCCCCAGATGTGACGCCGCAGAACGCGGCGTCCCATCTGGGGCTATTCTGTTTGCTTAGAAAATTTTCATCGAAAAATTGAATGAAATTTAAAAATCACTGCTGATGCCCCTAAAATGAAAGTTGACTCACCCAAATGATAATGATGGGAAAATCCATTCGTCAAACATGGGTTAATGAGAAGCCTGATGATGACCATCTGTATTTCTTGAATATACATCTGAACATGTATGTTGTTCATGTGTTTTGGTATGTTCTTTGATGGCAGACTATGCCAATTTTTGCTGTAACCTGTCGGTTGCAGGTAGAGCAAGTCAGAGTCGAAGAATCTGGTACAGTTCTATTGTCTCTGCCTTCTTTGTGCTTTCTTTCAGTTTCATGGATTCTTTGTTCTTCATAATGAGGTTCTTATTTGTTGATGAGACAGCTCCACATTGACTGATCCTTTGCAGACTGTTCCCAAGACTCCATTGGTACGTTATAATACTTCAGAGAGGCTTTGAGGGTTTCATTGGACCGTTTCGTCTAGTCCCCTTGTGCTTTGCATTCCTGCCTTCTTCGGGACATCTTGTCCTGCCACTTGATTTCAACAGGTTTCTCAGTCTCAGCTTAAGTACAAATGATCGAATCTTTCTGCATGACGTTGGTATATTGTCCACGTCCCATATGAATAGCCTTGTAGACTTTCAGTTTGGTGTAAAGCTCGATTCCGCTTCGATCCCAGACATTTGCATGGAGTCCTCCAAATGACATACTATCTTTTGAAATTCTGACAGTTACCTCGGCGACAATGAACACTGCTCTGGATGGTTGGTTCAGTGTAAGGCTTTCCATGTGCTGGCTGATGTGCAGCCTCTGCCTTTTTATGCTGATTGTAAGATCGTAGTTATTACATTGTGAAGCTTGGTCCATTTTCCCTGGCATTTGTATCCATGAGATCTGCGTAGCACATCATCTGGCACACGTGTCTGCACCTTAGTTTTTGGTATGCAACCTTCTAAGGTTGAATAGTTTGCCATCAAAGCGGTATTAGATTGGAAAAGCAGTATCATTGTCCTGAACAGCATCCATGAGCATAGTAGGAACAATTATGCTGAACAGCGTTGGTGCCATAGCACAGACCTGGCCCCAAGGTTATAAAACTTTTTTCATGCTCAGCTCAGCTGAGAGTAAAATTTATCCTGCTCATAAATGTTAAAATGCCAACAACTGTTGGCATTTTAACATTTATTAGCAGGATAAATTACAGTCTTTGGACCTCTAAACCTTCAATTTCAATATATTTGGACAATTTCAGTATTAACGAGGAATTGAAATTTAAAGCTCAGCTGAGCTGAGCATGAAAAATGTTTTATAACCTTGGGACCTGTTTGACCCCATTCATCACCTAATGCACATTGTCCTTTGTCTTCACTGATAAATCCCCACTGGGATAAGTACCGCCTGGTCATATTGAACTTTCAGGCGATTCAACAGAACATTTGCTAAAATGTTTCGAGCAACTGATGGGAAAGAGATGTGACGCTTGTATAGTTGGATAATAGACGCATCATTAAATTCTTGTTGGTAAGCCTCCTTCCTCCACATACAGCGCAACAAGTGTGTCAGTCTTTCTATCATGGGTAACCCAGCATTATACATGTAGGCCTCGGCAGGAATTGCATCTGTACCTTACTGTAGACTCTTATTTTCATGACGGTTAGAATTTCATCTAGCAAATCATCGCGCTCTGTCTATCTGTCGATAACAACGTCATTGATAATTGGTCGATTTAGCCATTGACTATTCAAGGTCTCTGTCCCCCTACCCGGAATAGCAACCTAAAGGTAGTTGCAGCTTAAGACGGAACTGTAATATGGAAAAGTGTTCAATTTTCTTTCTTACTGGTTGCACCATGTATGTTGCAAAAATGTCATTTAAGAAAGCTTGTCTCATTTGAATGAGCTCCGTGACTTCCAGTCTCTTAGGAGCTTTCTTGCCTTGAGGCCCTCCCAAAATAAAACAACTTTCGGGACGTCATTGAATCTGAGGTCCAACCGTTTGGATTTAAAATATTTAATGCTTTTCTTACCTTACGCAAAATGAAGATGAGTTCAGATTCATGTTTGCGAACTGTACAATTTTGACACTTTGTATCACCGAAAAAAGAAACGATGAAAAATAGTTATGGGCTCTACTTACTTATTATTTAGTCCGACAAGGTTTTGACCCGATGGCGCATAATCCCATATCACTTCCACGGCCGCGATAAAATAGTGTCTCTCGATAGCAATAGTGACCCCAAATATGGCACAAGTTATCCATAGAGCTCCCAGAATTGCGATATTCTGGGCCATACCCATGGACTGCGAGAAGCCCTATACTCCCTTACACTCAAAGGGCTACAGAACTACCTCCTTCAAGTTGAGAGAAGTAAAAGGAAACATGTATAGATGGAGCATATTATTTCCTCAGCATATTTGGGGTAATAAAAAGATTTCTACGTATCATCTAACTGATATTAATTGTCTTTAATTGTCACATTTTACACATTTATTACCACGGTGATAATAATGAATGCAATGACCGATCATTTGCCACCGGCGGCCATCACTGATTTCTTGGCCTTTGACACCTTTAGCTTTCTTATTATGCCGGACCATACTTTTCGGCAGTCTTAAACATTCTATACAAGAAATATCATTGTGTATAAATTAGCATAATTGAGCATAATTGATTATTCGCGAAAGATAGCTGGCATAGTTTATTTTCTCTAGTTTTTTAAAAAAAAAAAAAACAACATATTTTTATTACATTTGGTGACGCAGTTTCTTACCGTAGTGAACGTTTGCACGCAACATGTGCGATCGAACTTGCTGGTTTCAGTAACGATATGGAATGACTTCGGTTATATACGAACGAGTTATTTTTAGCTCACCTGTGCCGTTAGCATAAAGTATACCCATGCTCCGTCGTCCGTCGTCGTCGTCGTTCGCACTGTTCAAACATCTTCTCTGAAACCCCTGGGTCAATCAAATCTAAACTTTATGCAGAGTATCCTTAGGATAGGGGAACGAAAGTTATCGTAAATGGTCCTGGTCACATGACCAAGATGGCCGCCATCATGGCTATAAATAGCAAAAACCTTTAAAAATCGTCTTCTCTGGAACCGAACGGCATATGGTTTTGAAACTTGGCATGACGCATCAGGGAGATGAGCTCTACAAAGTTTATATAAATCATGATCCTGGGATGACCTTGACCTGTTTTGCCGCAAGGTCAACATGATTCGTCCATGGGTCATTTTTAAAAAAATGTGCACATTTGAGGCAAGAAATTTTAGAAAAAGATAGTCTTTGCGTTTCAACATATATTGCGTTTATTACATCGGAAGTATACATGGGAACTCAGAATTAGCCATATACAAGCTTAATCTCTGTTGTTTTAGTCAATTTTTACCGAAAACTAGGGTCATTTCAAGGAAATGTCAGTGATGTTACCAAAAGAATAATCTTACATCTAATTGAATGTGTAATCTTATCATGAAACCTAATTTTGTTAGCCAAGATCAACTGACTTAATTATATATTATCGACCTTAACTCACCAGGTTTAATATAAATATATATGTAACACAAATGACATCTGTAACAACATTGACATTTTTGTAACATCATTGACAATAATGGTAACAACATTGATATTTCAGTACAAAATGCTGTTTAAATGCAGCAATATTGCAATATTCAAAAACTAAGGCATTGTTGCTTTTGGGGGAGTCAGCACGTTTTAATCATGGTATATATGGTAGGTGTTTCAAATAACATTTTAAAAAGCATAAAAACGCAACGGGGGATAGCCCCAACAAACGATTTATAAAGCAGTAACAAAATTGACACGATCTCATGGGACAGGCACTTAAGCCAAGAAAAATACCATATTTAGCAGATATGGACTTAATATCTGTCCGTATAAAAAAGTAGCTGAATCTTTGGTAACACCGTGACGTTGTCATATATATCTCGCATCTCAACTATATTAAAGGGGTCAGTGCCGGACAGCCCAAAAGTACCAATATTTGAGTATTCATTAAAGAATTTGGAGAGCTGATCATAAGAATGTTGAACAACAAGTGGTGATTCAGCATGCCTAGCATGGTGCCTTTAGACTGACTAAAAGAAATCACCTAGAAAGCAGACGGAAGTATGAAAAAATCATCACGGACGGCAAAATGCACATTTTTTTAAAAAAGACCCCCATGCATTTGAATGGGCAAAATTGTCAAAATGTCATTTGAAGGGCAAAACTTGCAAGAAATGCACAAATTGACTGAAGATTTAAGATTCTGAAAACATTTAGATCACAGGGGTCGGTCTGCCCCCACCCCGGGGCAATATACATATATATAACCATACTATTCAAAGATCTTCTCTGAAACCGCTTGGCCAATCAAAGCCAAACTTCACGTGGAGCATCCTTAGGAAGGGGGAACTACAGTTTGTATATTAAAATGGTCAAGGTCACATGACAAAAATGGCCACCACGACTGTAGATAGCAAAATGAATAAATAAATCTTCTTCAGAACCAGTAGGCCTATGCTTTTGAAACTGTTGGAGCAAGTAGGCAAAGATCAGGAAAAGGCGCAATCAGAAAAAGACACTCCAAAAAGGTACAAGTAGGCAAAGATCAGGAAAAGGCGCAATCAGAAAAAGATTCCCACTCCAAAAACCGAGGTGGGAAAAAACCAAACTAACAATCAGGTACTTATACCATGAAACAATCGTAAGCCGAATGGGCAGCTATTTTCCCAATAGGTGGCCACTCAGTTACCTTAACTTAACTAAAAATATGAAAACATACATAAGGCGCCAACAGCACAAAAAAATTTTTAAACACCAAGACATAAAACAAAAAGAACCACCACAGAAGTATCGACTTGGAACGATCAGTAACACAAAGTTACTGGCGGGCTTAAACCGAGGTGGGAAAAAACTAAATTATTAATCAAGTACAATTAAAAATTAACAATTAAAACGTTTGTATAAATCATCACCCTGTGATGACCGTGACCATATTTTACGGCAAGGTCACCAGAGGTCACCTATGCATTTGAATGGGGAATACTGTTAAAATGTCATTTGAAGGTAAAACCTTGCAGAAAATGGACCAAAGATACATGATTCTGAGAAAACTTGGACCCCCGGAGGTTAGTCTGCCCCCGCCCCAGGGCACTTTATGTGTATACTACAATAATATTCAGAGATCTATTTCTCTGAAACTGCTTGGTTAATCGAAGCCATATAATATGAAACTACTATACAAAGGGGGGGGGGTGGACCTGGTTATAAGTAATCCAGATCACATGACCATGATTTCCGCCATGCCCATATATGGTAAAAGCCTTCAAAAATCTTTTTCTCTGGAACTGATGGACCGATTTCAACGAAACTTAGCATGTAGCAACAGTGACCAGAGTACTTCGATGTATCAAAAAATCATGGTCCTATGATGACCTTGATTTCTTTTACGGCAAGGGTCACCAATTGTTGCCTGTATATTATATACCATAATATTCAAACATGTTTATTGGTATATATAGCAGGTCTCAGGTGAGCGTTTACAGGACCATTGGTCCTCTGGTTTGAAGACCTGCTGATTTTGAAACACAACAGGTGCACATCTCCACACTCGCCCACATTGATTCAACTTTTCTAATCTTTCTCGTCTCGCAATGGATACTATTCTATTTTCAAGAGAGGTCGGCATATAAAAACAGCGAGATCCATTAGACTGTGTAGACTTTGTGGTGAATCAGTGGAGGATGAATTTCATTTCTTATTAGTGTGTAAAGCTTACAGTGATCTCAGGAATGAACATTTACCGAGGAAATATATTATTCAGCCTAATCATAATGAATTTAATATACTGATGGCATCTGAAAATGAATCTATCATAATTTCGTTTTTACATATTTGTATCGTGCCTTCAAATTAAGACAGGACCTGTTATCTACATAAACTGGAACATAGAAATAAGTAGAAACTAAACAATGTAACACTATTGCTTGAATACATACAAACCAAAATACTTACACATTGTTTGGTTTATGCTTATTTATACTTATTTATATGCCACAATTTAGAGATATAGTAACTGTGCTATATAATTGAGATTCTATATGTTGCATGATTATGATTATTGTATGTACTTGAAATGGGCCGGTGGCCTACATCAATAAAGCTATGTTATGTTATGTTACTATTCTATTGTCCTGTAAGGGTTAGAATTGTGTTGGCCAGCCATGTGGCTCTGGAGATAAAATTGCCAACAAGGAGACTGGATTCCCATTGCTTTGAGTCCTGAAACCTGTTACATGTATACGAGCGTATGTACATGTATATAAGCGGTACATACCTGTCAGGTCAGATTAACTGCTACTGTACCATGTAATCAGTACTAGTTGTCATGCGGCTTTAGCCTTGGACGGCAACCCATCTAGGAGTTTGCTAGTTCTCTACACAAAAATCTAGCTGGGAAGGGGGAACTCATTAGTTTTAGTCGACAGCCCTCCAAGGAGTTTACAGGTCTCTAAACAAACCCCCGGGACAAAACCTAAGAAAGGGTAGATGGAGCTCTTCAGCTGTGGCCCTCAATTCATCTAGGAAATGTTATTCAAAAATAAAACCTGTGTGTCTGGATATGTCTAGTCCAGATATGCAAAGACTGTTTCGGTAGACGGAGCGGAAGAAATCATCAGATTCAACGGTTTGGAAAGCGATACAGCAACAAGTTATAGAACATCCACTGCATCCAAACCCAACTCCGGACGTCTTGACCTGTGTCTTGCCTCTGGACACAGTGGGGTGAGAACGAGTGAGTGAGGTTGACGCTGCACACTTCTTCCTCACTATAATCCAATTTCATAGCGCACGTCATCTTCTTTCTCAACACACAAGCACTTGCATACACAACAATTTCATCACACATGCATCCACATACCTACAGCAGTCCTGTGGCGATGGTCGAGTGGCGAAGCAGCAGGTGTAGGATACACTGGGAGCTGTAGTTGCAGACCTGCACGCAGGCGGCTCAGTTCTATATGGTCGTTTTCCGTGAGGAGAAGCAGTAAGCGGGAATCGGCAGTCGGCTGAGCGACTGAGCAGACCTATTTAGGACCGCACTGCTCACCCCCGTAGCATGGGGAAGGGCCTAGAAAAGGTGCCCTAAACAATTCCTTGCTTCAAACCCCCTTGCTGGTTAACCGCGATCAGCGAGGATCCCTCTTTAGCGGTCGAAACAATAAGAAAGAAAAACAGAGATAATCCCTCTGCGGATTGGCACAATGAATGTGCGAACATTGATGGACAGTGCTGGGTCAGATAGACCGCAGCGTAGGACGGCCCTTGTGGGCAGAGAACTTGGGAGGTATGGAATTCAGATAGCCGCAATGAGTGAGACTAGGTTCGCAGATGTTGGGGAGATCAAAGAAGTTGGTGCTGGATACGCCTTCTTCTGGAGTGGACGCAAAAGTAAAGAGAGGCGTGAAGCAGGAGTTGGCTTTTCCATTAAAACAGAACTTGTTGGTAAGCTTTCAGGATTGCCAAAAGGCATCAATGACCGCCTAATGACATTGAGACTTCCCCTGTCAGGCAATAAACGTGCAACTATTGTCAGTGCCTAAGCACCCACAATGACCAATCCAGATGAGGTTAAGGGCAAGTTCTATAATGACTTAGACATATTCATATTTTTATAACACCTTACAGGAAAAGGCAATTATAGGCCTAGCCTACGACTAATCCTTATCTCATATTCGTATAGAAATATCATGTTACTATTTATTCATGTATGTATATATGTTGACAAAAATTTCGCAATAAATTTGAAAAAATAATGACTTAGACGATGTTTTTTCTGCAACACAGAAGCCTCCGTGGTGCAGTGGTAATGTCACTCGCCTTGTAAACCAGGGGTCGCAGGTTCGATCCCGGGCTTCTCCAGTCCGTTGGATGGGACTATAAACCGAGGTCCCGTCTCCATATGACCTTAGCTGTTGGTGGGACGTTAAACCTCAATCAATCAATCAATCAATCAATTTCAAATCAACACCCCGTACAGACAAGCTTATTCTTCTTGGCGATTTTTATGTCAGAGTTGGTACTGACTACCAGACCTAGGAAAGAGTTATATGTCCAGAAGG
This sequence comes from Rugalucina vietnamica, assembly GCA_964017185.1. NCBI lineage: Eukaryota > Metazoa > Mollusca > Bivalvia > Lucinida > Lucinidae > Rugalucina > Rugalucina vietnamica. Next base: position 68,459,636 of record OZ024872.1, read on the forward strand.
TGTTGGAAAGTGCAACAGCCTTGATCTCTTGCTTCTAAGGAGGTGTGCTGAACATGATCTTCTAATCACCAATACAGCCTTTGACCTACCAAACAGAAATAAGACATCCTGGATGCATCCCCGTTCCAAACACTGGCATCTCATAGACTATGTCATAGTGCGGAGAACAGACAGACAGGATGTCAGAGTGACAAAGACTATGTGTGGTGCAGACTGCTGGACAGATCATAGACTGGTTGTCAGCAAACTCAACCTAAGAATCCAGCCTGCGAGGCGACCTCAAGAAAGTTCCTAAAAGACTGGATGTCTCAAAGCTGAACCAAGACAGCATGAGACAAGCTTTCTTAACGGAAATCTGCAACCAACTGGATGCAATCAATCTCAGTTCAGAGAACCCCGAAGAAAACTGGACAGTTTTCCATAAAACATTTATTCATCTCGCAATCATCAAGACTGGTTTGATGGGAATGATGATGAAATTCAGAGGCTTCTTGAAAAAAAAAAAACACCGATTGCACAAGGCACATCAAGATGATACTAGCTCAATATCCAAGAAAGCAGCCTACAGCATCATTTGTAAGACAGTCCAGACCAAGCTTAGGGACATGCAAGATTCCTGGCTGAGGAAGAAAACAGAAGAATTCAGTCGTTTGCGGACAAAAAGGGCATGAAGAAATTTCATGATGCACTGAAAACTATTTATGGCTCAAAGAGTTCTGGAGCCACCATATTGCTCAGTGTAGATGGAAGCACTCTTCTCACAGATAAAGAGGCTATCTTGAAAAGGTGGGCAGAACATTTCAAAAGTGTGCTGAATCGACCACCAAGCATCAATGAGGATGCAATCGACAGACTTCCAGAGATAGAGTGCAATGTTCTATTAGATGAATTTCCAACCGTCATGATGAAAACAAGAAAAGCAGTTCAACAACTGTCATCTGGCAAAGCTCCAGGTGCAGATGCAATTCCTGCAGAGGTTTATAAGGCGGGGGCTACCCATGGCAGAGAAACTGACAGAGTTGTTTCACTGTATGTGGAGGAAGGAGGCTATCCCAAAAGAATTTAAAGATGCATCCATAATCCACACCTATACAAGCGGAAAGGAAATCCACAAGTCTGCGACAACCACAGAGGCATCTCCCTCCTATGCATTGCTGGGAAGATACTGGCAACAATTCTGTTGAACCGACTAAATGTTCATCTTGATCAGAGGGGACTTATCCCAGAAAGTCAATGTGGATTCAGAAAAGACAGACAGACATGATCTTTACAGCAAGGCAACTTCAGGAGAAATGCGAAGAACAGAATGTAGATCTATTCATGAAGTTTGTTGACCTCACCAAAGCTTTTGACACAGTTAGTCGCGATGGACTCCAAGTTTGGCTGTCCACCCAGATTGATAGCAATGGTGCGGCAATTTCATGATGGCATGCAAGCACATATGCAAAATGATGGAGAGTTCTCTGAACCATTTGAGGTGACAAATGGGGTCAAACAGGGCTGTGTTATGGCACCAACACTGTTCAGCATGATGTTTTCTGCCATGCTCATGGATGCTTTTCAGGACAGTGACACTGGTTTTCAAATCAAGTACCGTTTTGATGGCAACATATTCAACCTTAGAAGGTTGCAAGCCAAAACTAAGGTGCAGACTGATGTGCTAGATGAGCTCCTCTATGCAGATGATATGGATAAGAATGTCAGCTCAGAAGCAAAAATGCAAAGAGCCATGGATCCAATCTCACAGTCATGGGATAAATATGATCTCACAATCAGCACAAAAAAAGACAGACTGAGGTTGTACACTAACCAGCACCTGGAAAATCGTACAATGAACCAACCATCACTGTGGATGGACAAAAACTGAAAGTTGTTGATAAATTCACCTACCTGGGACGCACTATTTCCAGAGCAGTGCACATTGATGATGAGGTCACTGCCAGAATTGCAAAAGCCAGTGTAGCTTTTGGAAGACTCCGCGCAAATGTCTGGGAGCGAAATGGAATCAAGCTTGACACCAAGCTGAAAGTCTACAAGGCTGTGGTACTGCCAACCCTCTTGTATGCATGTGAGACCTGGACGGCATGCAAAAAGACTTAACCATTTCCACTTAAGCTGTTTGAGAAAGCTGTTAAAAATCAAGTGGCAAGACAAGATTCCAGACACCGAGGTCCTGAAGAAAGCAGGAATGCAAAGCATGCATTCTGTCTTAAAGCTAGCACAACTAAGGTGGACTGGCCATGTTATAAGAATGCCTGATGAGCGACTTCCAAAGAAAGTCTTCTAGGAGAACTACAAGAGGGAAAGCGCTCTCAAGGTGGCCAGAAGAAACGCTATGAAGACACCCTCAAAGCCTCTCTGAAGGATTTCGATATACCAATTGGGTCTTTAGAACAGACTGCACAGGAGCGGTCAAAGTGGCGAGGTCTCATCAACAAAGGGGCAGCTCTCTATGAAAAAAAGAGAATCTGTGAAGATGAAGGAAGCGCAGAGAACACAAAGCCAATACCAATGGGCCACCAGCTGATTCCATGACACTGACTTGCTCTACTTGCAACCGACAGTTTAGAACTAGAATTGACCTAGTCAGCCATCAAAGAACTCACCAACACACCCGAACCTATTCAAGAAATAAAGATGGTCTTTCTCATTAGTGAGAGACGAATGACCATAAGCGGTAAGATATTTGCAACAGCTAAAGGAACACTTGTCTCGTATAGATATTAAATTGTCAGTCTAAGACATTTTTCATAATTCGCCTTTCCAAACATTTACACTTTCATCATGAATCAATAAAGGTTGGTTGGTTTAATTGTTGTTTGTGTGCATGAAATATACATACAAGAAAGAAAACTTATGATCGTTGCAGCGAATACCTTCTCTTGACACTTGACAAAACTCAATCCTAAAAATGCAAACTTAAATTAATATAGCATTTATCACATACAAACACGTGGACCCTCGTAGCATTGTGCTGAATATATATCAACACTTTCTGACTTGTCTTCAAAGGAATTAATTGTGCCTTCTATTTAAGTTCACCAGCTCTTTCTTTTTTTTAAATGTGATGCGATCAGGCTCCGGGTGATACCAACGACAGGTTTGAAATGATCGAATCAATGAAACCGAGATGATGACATTCAAATACATGTATGCAGCTATCACGGATCCGACCAAAATTCGAACTCAAATAAGATTTTTCTCGCATGGTTTTGCACTGAAGTACCAAAATGACTAGATGAAACAAATGAAAATGTCGAAACACCACATTATAATTATGTGACGACTGCAAGTATCAAATGATCGGATGTCAATCACATTCGCATTTGGGACATTTCTATATTCTGATTGTGATACTCCATGGTCCTCTCGTTTTACTATTTTCGTATTCGTGCTAGAGTTTTATAGGTATCACTTATATTAAGGAAGTACGAACGACGTAAAATATTACATGTTATTTAATGGTGTGTCCTGTTCTAGATATCGCACAGATACTGTACTTTTTACCCATTTTTGACGAATAGGGTTTCCAATTAAATCATAATCATTTGCGTGCATCCGCTTTCATTTTAAGGGAATATGGAATGATTTTGATTTTTTATTCCAATTTTCAATGAAATTCCTCTAAGCAAACATAATAGCCCAGGATGTGACGCCGCGTTCTGCGGCGTCACATCTGGGGCTATGACTGTTTGCCTACGGTCCCATAAGTAGGACACCAGGCTTACATGAGTTAAAATTATATAATAGCTAGTGGTTTAATTAAGTAACATTGTGTCGCACGAGACGTCTGTTCTCTTGCATAAATATTGATTCGCGTTTTAATACGCGCAGATGTTTACATTAAATGCACACATACTTCACACAGAGATAACGATTTGATCCTTTTAGAATAAATTTTAAAGAATAAATCGCAAATGTGCTGTAGGTTTAACCCATATTTGATGATTGAATTCTCCCATCATTATCAATTGGGTGAGTCCACTTTATTATTAGGGGTGTTAAGAGTGATTTTTATTTTTCTTATCCCATTTTTCGATGAATTTTCGCTAAGCAAACAGTATAGCCCCAGATGGGACGCCGTGTTCTGCGGCGTCACATCTGGGGCTATTTTCTGTATGCATATGTCTCATAAAAGGGACGCCAGGCTTAAATGAGTTAAGTGAACTGTGCTATAAATATTGTGTACCAGCCACAGCAACATCATTTTTCTTGTCATTAATGCCTCTATAACTCTTCTGATTGCTTAAACTAGAGGACCAATGGTCCTGTAAACGCTCACCTGAGAACTGGGATATACATCAATAAACTTGTTTGACTATTATGGTCATGGGCGACCTATATTGACCTTGCCGTAAAACAGGTCAAGGTCATCACAGGGTCATAATTTATGTATATAATGTAGTACTCTAGTCCACAATGCTATATGCCAAGTTTTGTTAAAATTGGTCCACCGGTTCCAGACAAGAAGATTTTTTCATATATGGACATGGAGGCCATCTTGATCATGTGACCTGGATTATTTATGTATACATTGGTTACTCCTTCCTAAGGATCATCCATATTAAGTTTGGCTTTGATTGGCCCAGCAGTTTCAGAGAAGAAGATGTTTGAATATTACAAATAAATACATGTATTTAGCCACAAGTAGTGGCAGACAACCCCTGGGGCATAATTCTTTTCATAAACATAAATATTCTGTCTATTTGCTCATTTCCAGCAAGTTTTCTGCAATTAAAGATGTTCGCTGCTAACATTTGTCATTTTGGAACTTCCGGTTTTTCTTTTGTTGAATATCTCGTAAACGGTTGCAGATATTTTCCTAATATTTTATATTTGGATACATATTGATGATATGCATTGAATGAGCAGTGAAAATTGTCAATCTAAGAAACTTCATTTTTCACCCCATTTTCTGCAACATTTCAGATTAAACTTGAATATTACAAATCTTCAAATTTATTGCACTAGTTCGATGCTTATTTTAGCTGCAGTATATGTGTACATGGTCTTCTAAGTCAGTCTTTGGGTCTTTGGTGTGCTGGTTATAAAATTTTAGGTGGTTTTATGAAATGGGCTTTAAGAAACAAAACAGCCGAAAAAAGGCTGAAAATGGCGATTTTCAAGTTGTTGGTTCTCTCTTATATGCACACTACCCTATATATTTCTTTCTTTTATTCGAACAATATTACCAAGTTCTATGTTGTGTGAAAATACAAGAAAAAGTTTGAATCAACAAATATGGGTTTGGCACATTTCAAAATATTGCTATTTTCCGACTTTTCAAGTATGGGGGTAGGGTTGGAAAAGGAATCGTACAATTTTGTAATCCACTTCAAGTTGCAAATTTTTCTTTGCTTTTGGTCCAAAATAGTCTGCGATACGTAAATACTATGACTTTTGAAAGCATTCTAAGTATATGTTTGTTCAAGACAGGTATGTTTCAAAGAATTAAAAAATAAATTAATTTTACTAAATTTAAAACATGGTGCTCAGAGGTCTCATTCAGAGGCATGTAGCTTGAAAAAATGCACACTACCCTATATTTATTTTGTTATCAAATGTCTTGTGTTGTATTTTGAAATCAAAAAAGAGGGGTTAGAAAAAAGTTTGAAAACTTTTTCATTGGCAGCGAACATCCTTAAATGACATTTCCTTATCCCCATTTAAATGCATAGGTACGTTGACCTTGCCGTAAAATATGTCAAGGTCATTCAAAGGCCATGATTTCTACAAACTTGGCAGAGCTTCTCTCCCTGATGCTTCATGCCAAGTTACAAAATTATACGCGTTCTGGTTTTGGAGAAGAAGATTTTTAAAGGTTTTTGCTATCTATAGCCATGGCGGCCATCTTGGTCAGGTGACCTACACAATTTATATATACTCTCGTTCCCCCTTCCTAAGGATGACCCACATGAAAATTGGCTTTGATTGGCCAAGTGGTTTCAGAGCAGAAGATCTTTGAATATTATGGTAATATACACGTATATTGCCTTGGGGTGGGGGCAGACCAGCCCCTGGGTTCCAATTCTTTTCAGAATCATAAATCTTCAGTCCATTTGTCCATTTTCTTCAAGTTTTTCCCTTCAAATGACATTTTGACAATTTTCCCCATTCAAATGCATGGGCAACCTATGTTTACCTTGCCATAAAATAGGTCAAGGCCATCCCAGGGTCATGATTTATATAAACTTTGTAGTGCATGCTTCATGCCAAGTTTCAAAATCATAGGTCTTCTGGTTCTGGAGAAGAAGATTTTTAAAGGCTTTTGCTATTTATAGCCATGGCGACCATCTTGGTCATGTGACCTGGACCATTTATATACACTTTCGTTCCCCCTTCCTAAGGATGCTCCACATGAAGTTTGGCTTTGATTGGCAAGTTGTTTCGGAGGAGAAGATCTTTGAAAATACGACGGACGAACGACGGAGCATTGCCATCCTATCACCTCACCTTGTGAGCCTTCGGCGCATGTGAGCTAACAAAAAGTACGTTTTCAATGGAGGTGTCAATAGAAAAAAGAAGCAGAAAACCTGACCACAAAAATATGAAAAGCAAATCCTCTTTTGTGACAATACCGAGGACTTGTCAGTCAAATTGCACATGTCATTGTGGCTGTTTAACTGCTTGATTTTTCGTATGGCGAGGTCAGTGCCCTTCGACCTTATTCTTTTTTCTACACAATTAAACAAAACACTATTGCTAAAAGCTAAAAGTGACTGGTCAAATAGAGTCACTCGTGATCATTGAATGGAGGGATATTCTTTACGTGGTAAGATTTGATCGTACAAAAATATACATGAAAATCACCTAAATGTGAAACTTGATAAAATCCTGGGTAGCTTAAACTGCATTTGTTTCTTTTCCTTTTTCATGGACTGCCGACATGTAGCTATATTAGTTGCAAAGGCCATGTTTGTGATTACTATATTTTCTTAACGGGTATCCCAAATGGTATATTTTTCTAGTGGTCATGCATTTTTAAATGAATGTGCATTTTTACATGCATATTTTTCAAGTGATTTTAAATATATCTTCTTTATAGACGCAAAATACAAATAAATCTGCCACAGACTTACACAGTCTGAGTCACATAAGTATAAGTATTATCTGCTTTGCAATCATTTTTATGTGTTTTTATTCCACTGAACTCGGCTATACTATTCATACAGCCAGTTTCAACTTTATTCTCCTGCTTCCTGTGTTGCTGTTGCAGATCATTGTGTTTTGGATAAACGTGAAAGTTGTAATAGGTTAATGTTCATTTTTTGTATTTAAGGTAAAACCCAGGAGACAGACAGACGTCAACTTTCGTAAGTCTCTCAATAAAATTTTTGCTTCATAAAAAAGAATGAAATAAAATTAATTGGTAATAACGATATTTTATTAAGATCAAATTTTATTTAATAGTATCACGGTTTCAGAGAGTGCATGCGTGTGTGTGTCCAATGGCCCTGTATAATCACTAAAACAGTATCAGATCTATTTCGTTGGATTTATATTTATTGTATACGCAAAACGTTTTATGTGTAATTAATTTACTTTTCTACAATATTAATGTCAGACAAACACGAGTTATATAAATGCCTGCTGTCAAGAAAATTAATCAATGTTACATAGGCTGGAAATTTTCCAGCACATTATGCCGGTAGGCTAATGATTCTGCCAATATTGTAATCGAAAATATGTTCATATAGTTTTTACTGATTTTTGATAGTCATTGTTTTGACAAGTCGCATGATGAAAAAATGTTAATACATGTACTTGCATCTTTCATTAACATACATGTTGGGTGCCAGTTGTATCACACGTTTTACCTATTCATAGAACATTTAGGTAGATAATGTAAGCAATTATATACAATGAAGAATTCAAACCGACACTGGTTTATGACTTACATGTAGTACATATTCACGCTGTATTAGCGGCAATGTAGAACGTGTGATTTTATACAAAAAATGCGTTCCCGACTGCCAAAAATGCGTTTTTGATTGCCAAAAAACACGTGTTAGCAATCGAGAACGTTCAATTTACGTTTTGATATCGTCATTTTGGCAATCAGAAACGCCTTTTTATGGCAATTTAAAACTATTTTTGTTTATAAAATTGGTTATTCGCGATTGCCGCAAATACGGTGTGATATACAATTCTCTCGATAAACAGTTACCATGGATACGGTTTATATAAAATACCTTTGACTTACATATTTACGGGACCAAGAAATAATCAAAGAAACTGAATCGATCCATTCCAATGGACATGAAAAAACATTGTCATTTTGACCTAACAGAACGAGAGACTGAGTACAGAGATGTAATTAAAGATAGAACAAGGCCATCCTAAAATGATTCTTTGTGTGCTGTGCTCCTATACCCATCAACTTCAGAATGGGTACGTAGGTAGAGAAAGAAAGAAAGAAAAGTAAAAATCCTAAGAGCGGCCATAAAATGTTTTGGGTAGGGCCAATTTTGATGGGTAGGTACTCGGATCCAGAATAAGATTTATTGGATCCGAGGTAGGTAGGAGCACAGCAAACCAACATTTTTTTATGGTCGGCCCAAGTAATGTATCTTGCAATTATCCTTTTGGTATATAGTCAGATGTGCGACTGGCTGTGTCTGTATACAATGGTCATGCCGGTGAGTGTTACAGATATCACTGGGATATGTAATGTAATCTTACATAATGGCGATATTGTGTATTTATTTCTCTGAACTGTCTCATTGTTGACAAGGCAGAACATGTTACAGAAGAATCTGTTATTGAATTTACATTTGTGCTTCAGATATCTTTTAGCATCATAATATCATATCGATTTTATCGATTTACAACGTTCTATAATGCTTTTGACGGCATTGTGACTTGAAATTTGTTTCTGTCATGAAACATTACAGTCTTTATGATTATAACTGATATTTTCTGCTGTCGATTGCCGTCATTGTGCGGCAAAAGTTAAAGTTCCCTATCCTCTTATTGTTTATGTAATGCTTTGACCCTATCGATAAAGCAACATGGTCTAATTTTAGAAATAAAACAGAAAAAAAGTATTTAGGCAAATTTACATTTTGCACACGCATTATAACAAGCTAAGATCACGCGTTTGAAAATATTTAGTATATTCCTATGCGAAAGATACAAGAATTCAGACTTAAATCTTCTTTTTATGTTGTAATGATACATTTCGCATTATGAACTTCTTTGTTTATATTTAAATTTATTTTTCCCTACTAGTTTTTTTTTAAACTCATACCGATGTCAAAGTGTCTTTCACCGTTGTAGGTGAGATGAAACGTCAAGTCATTGTCCTTCAGCATTATGTGTTCTTTCAAATCAAGTCTTCTCGTAATAAATAGTAACATGTAAAAAGAATATCACAAACTGACATCCTTGTTCTCATGTTTAGCCTAATTTTGAACCAAAACAAGTATTTGCTCTTAAAACGTTAAATAAGATACAGCTATGCACATGGAAACGCAACAGTCCATGCTGTGTCTATTTAAATATACATTACGTAAATCTATTTCTTCAGAAGTTAACACTGCGGTAGATCTAACTTGATCTTATTCAGTACGCATTGTTTTTTCACGTCAGTTTCTCATACAAAAGTCAGTTGAGCAACGCTCTGTTTTGATTCACCAGAGACATATTATGCTGGCGCTTAATAGAATTTGCAGAGACTAATTTCATAAGAATTGATGCAAAAAAGAAACAACACACAAAAACAACATGTGTTCTACGCAACCGACTTTACAATAAAAGATAGTCCAGACTTGTCTTCAGTTTTCGTAATGTTTTGTTTTATTGTACAGGGTATTTGAAATCGTGGCAGCACGTGACATCGCAAACCCCATTTTTCAAACTTCATGACTTTACTACTTTGTTACTAAGCATAGAATATACCCCAAATTTGCTTAAACATTTTTCGTCTTAAAACATTTACAGAATATTTTTGGGGCTACATTTTTGTAAGCTTAGATTTTGTTTTACTTTATTGGCTATAACGGCAAATCTGTTTTTATAAATGCATGTATTTAACCTATAGAAAATAACTTAAAGCAAAGGTTTTGTGAATAATAAAAATCATTCGTTTTGTATAGAGTTTCACATACACAGAAATAGTTGTGGCTAACTTCCTGATGGCACTAATTCTAGAACTTGGGCTAAGCAGCATAAAATGCAAATACACTTCGACAAAACTGCATGTATGGCACTCGGAACAAGAAACATGACCCAGAATGGTTTTTCAAAATTAAATATAGACATAGATGGCAATAAAATAAAGCAAGTTGACAAACAAAAACTTCTAGGCGTATTTATCGACGAAAATTTATTGTGGACACCACATATAGATTATCTTTGTGCTACAATATCGACAAAAATATCTCTTTTGAAACATTTATCAACATATGTCCCCGTAAAAGTCCAAAAGTTATTTTATCAGGGGTACATCTTACCACTTATTGATTATGGCTCTAATACTTGGGGTTCAACGTCCAAACAAAATATTGAAAGATTAGCTAAATTGCAAAAACGAGCGGCCCGCATTATCCTAAAGACGGGGTTCGATACATCATCGTCGGAAATGTTCACTGATTTGGGTTGGTTAACCATAAAAAACCGCCATAACTATAATAAGGCAGTCCTTACGTACATGTATAAAGCTTTGAATAAATTAACGCCTGAATATATCTCCGATTTATTAAAACCTGTGTCTGAAGTACATAATCGTAATCTGCGATCTGCATCCAACGGCTCCTTGGCAGTGCCAAGATCTAGTACATCATTCTTTGATAGGTCATATTCTGCAACTGCACCAAGATTATGGAACTCTATGCCAACTGAAATCATTACTGAGTCATCTTTGAAAAACTTTAAAAGGTCGGCTAAAACTTATTTTAGTAAACAGTGAACGTATTTTATCCAAATAATTACGTTAAAATGGCAAATGTGCAATCGCAACTGCGATCGCTTTGTACATTGATGGTCCACATCTGCTCTGGGCACCCTGGTTCCTGGAGAGATGGGAGATGGATCGTGGAGCAGCTTACACGTAACGCTCCGGTTCCAATTCTGCGGTGAGCTAGTCCAATTTATGGCTCGCGGGATGTTTCTGGATCATTCATTGTGCCTTGCGAGTGCATTGCAGTTCCAATGAATTTATGATGACAAGATTAGACAAAATATATGTTCTTAAAAACGAAGTACATTTTGATCTTATTCTTTTATCTTAAGACTTCTAGAATTTTTAAGGTTGCATGATAACGTTTTTTTCCCTTTTAAAAAATTGACTATGGATGTTTTATACGCTCACATGTACGTTATTTATCCTGCTGGTCAGAAATCATGGTTTTAATATATGTTTTACTTGTGTACTTAATGTAAATTTTATATTTGGTTTTTTTTTTTTTTTTTTTTTTTCATTTTGTATGTACATATGTATATATGTTTTTGAGAGGGCCGCGAGGTAGAATGGCTAATGTAGCTAAGAGCGTAACCCTCGTAAAATATTGTATAAATAAATAAATAAATAAATAAATAACAGTCTGTTAAAAAGTATTGAGTCTTGTATTTAGCATATCAAATTTTATCGTTTTTTATTTAAATACTAGTTTTTCAACTTATGTCTAGGTCAAAGTGCCCTACACCATTATAGGTGGGTTTAAACGTCAGGGCCCAGTTGTTCAAAACTTGGTTAGCTTTACGCTGTCGTTAAGCCCTCAATTTTTTAACTAAATATCGACTTCAAAGGCAAATACACTGTTATTTTTTGTTGAAAAAATGTGAGAATCCCTCACATTTTTTCAACATAAAAATAATTTCGTATTTAACGAATGACAAAATAAAAGAGGATTTGACATTAAAATCCTCTTTTCCCGCATAAAAGTGGACTTTTAGGGGGTTCTAATTCTTACATTTTAGGGGGGTTACCGTTTAACTTTTAACAAAATGTGAACTAGAGTACCCCTATTTTTGACTTGCTTGTGGGGATTAATCCCCACATGACGTCCAATCATGAAATAAATATTCACTGAATATGTAAGATGAGATACCCCTGAATTTAACTTTCTTCTGGGGAACAATCCCCACCTTGTATTAATACGTTTCTACTGATTGTCATTTTTGGAATAAAACATCATGTCAGCTGAACACAAACACAACAAAAATGTTGTGAGGATTAATCCCCACTGGTTGCCGTTTTTAAGATAAAGCCTCCACATAACCTCCGACCATGAACGTATCAACGGTACCATTTTTTAATTTTCATTTGGGGAATAATCTCCACCGACAATCATTTTTGGAATAACATATACTAACACAAAATTACCTGAGAAAATGAAATATGGAAACGCTATTTTATCTCGTTGTGGGGAACAATCCTCACTGAGTGTCAATTTTCCTTTCAGGAAAACAGAGAACCTTAATAGAAGTGTTGATTTCACTATGAGTTTATAAGATGATATGCGGTACGTATTGAGGAATAATCCCCACTGGTTGTTAAACGTTAGGGATGTAACTTAACACCAGCTTTTTAGAAACACAGAATAACTAAGGAAGATGCAATATGGAACCCATATTTTGCTTTCTTGTGGGGATCATTCCGCACTCACAGCAACTCTCATTTCCCGAAAACAAAAATTCGTCATAAGCTGGTAAAGTGATATAGGATACCCATATGTCTACTGGGGAATAATCCCCAATGGTCGTCAATGTCAGCAAAACCCCACATAACTTTCAAACAAGATCTCGCGATAACCTTGCAATATGGTATTTTAGTTTATATCTCGAGTGGGGAACAATCCCCACTGGTGGTAAGGGATTCATCCCCACTGATTGCCATATTTAGAAATCAAGTCCGCAACCGAACAAAAATTGGGGAACAATCCCCGCTGGTTTTCGAATAAAACGCAGATCTTGTTATAACCTGAACATACTCATTTCGGTATCCCTTTTTCAACTATCAACTGGGGATTAATCCCCACTTGTTGTTAATTTTAGAAAACAGGTCCACAAGAACAGGACAGAAGCTGTTGAATAATCCCAACTCGCTGTGAATAAAAACCATGATCTCATTATGGCCTTTGAAGATGAAGTTTGATATCCTTATTTTTCTACTTTCTACTGGGGATTAATCCCCAGTCGCTGTCAATTTTAGAAATGTATAAAACTTCATAAAACCACAACGAACAGTTCAACATTACATCAGAATCATAGTACCTTTCCTTTTAACATTCGTGTTGGGGAACAATCCCCAGTGGCTGTAACTTTAAGAAATGAAAACTGCACATTACTTAAAGAGAATAATGTTTTTGCCCCCATTTTTACTCTTTCCCCGCTGGTTGACAGTGTTCCGGAAAGAAAATGCTGTCATCAAAACCTGGAGAGTAATGCTCAATGTATGCCAGTTTTAGAAACAGAAAATCCATATAACTAGCAATTTGAAACAAGAATTTTCATTCTATTTTCAAGTTTGGGGAATAATCCCCAAAGATATCAGTTTTAGAAAGTGAAGTGAAATGTAACGATAAACTGTTTGAATGCACGGAATCCGAGAATTATTTCACACTTTTCATGCTTGTTATTATATAAATATATATTTTAAATAATGCGTCACAAATACTAAAGCAACTTGTAAGCACGTATGAAATCAGGTATTCCTATTTTAAACTACATTTTCGGGGAATTATCCCCACCGTTTTAATTACAATAAAACCACATAATCTAAAGCGAAAGCCCAGTCAATGGTAACATGCAGATCTTGATGTCTCTGGGATTGGTCCTCATTAGCCCTGATTTGTGTGTCGAACATGTCCTTTTACATGTACATGTATGTCGCGAAACTAAACAAATAATTTAATTCTACAAATATCAAAAGGCTCAGGAAGTAGCCGATGTTGTCTTAATTTTAATTTGGCGTTCTCAATATGACTAGACAATTGTACGATTGTTTACGATTTAGTGGGACCGGCACGTCACCTAATTTGCAATCCTAAACTGGTCGTAAGACGATCTTTAGGGGTCGGTCCCACTGAATCGTAACCAGCCGTACGATTGTATGATCACTGATGATATTTTTTCTATAAGGCGGTGTATGCAAGAACTGTAAAATGTTATCCAACGTGTTCCTGCTTTCTTTAAGGCTCTGTCCCATTGCGCCTAAGATAGCATAAGACGCTATAAGATTGTCCTAATACAAGTATTAATTTGGGGGCCCTGTATTTGACCCAGGTTGCAAATTAAGAAAGCGATAATTAATTTAATATTTTATGAAAGCGAAAGTTTTTAATATGATGATGAGATTATGAAGGTGTCTGACATGATAAATGTGCCATGCAAACTTTCACAAGAAATATGCCATGCAATATTTCAAAAGAAATGTGCCATGCAAAATTTCAAAAGAATATTATAGTAATGAGAGCATTATTGTTTCCCATGTACGAACTACTCTTCAACAGTGAGAAACAGTTTGCTGTTTATCTGCCGGCTTCATAAATTCCGTTTGGTTTAGTATATAATTATGTAAGGTCGAATTATTCATTCATATTTTCACGGATACGATCTAATAATATTGAGAACGGGAACTGTAAATCCACGTATTTCCTCTACTTTGGTTTTTACAGCACAATACCAGAAACGAGAAAACGTTTCTCCAACGTCTTTCTGATTGTCAGCCTGTATTATGGACAGCTTAAAGTGTGTTGCTCCAGAACGTATGTATCGAATCAAGAATCACTTGCTTTGGAGCCTTTTACTCTGTCATAAGTAAAATACATTCGTATGGCAACAATACATCTGATCGGAACACATGAACACGGCTTGGGAAAGAAATGGTCACATCAGTAAAACCCATGAAAATTACACCCATTGAACCTCACTTTTATGTAGTAAAGCTTGGGTATACAGGGGTATGGATGTTTCCTTACTTTTGACCCAAAACATAGCTTGTGGATACTTGTTAGAACCGCCTCAAGAACCGCCTCATCGAGGCGGTTCTAACGTGTATCCACAATTAATGTTTTGAGCAATATTATTAACATTATCTTTTTTTTCATATGAAAGTTTTCAATGTTGCAGCAACAAAATCTCATTAGCATGGACAAGTTTTCGTAATGAAGCAAAATTGATGAAGATATGAATAAACAAAACGAGGAAAACCTCCCTTCCCAATATGGAGAAAAAAATAGCAAGAGTAGTGTTAACCATGTAGACATTTTTGGTGAGACCCATACATAAAAATTTGAGCCTGTGCATGAGAAAACCAACAATTTGGCTTTATGACCAGGCCAGACACAAACCAGGCTGTACAGTCACAGAATTAAGCTAGAAGCTTGAAACTTTGGATAGATGTAGAAGAGGAATTGTACTATCCGTGTGGCAAAAACAAAGGCGCTGATCAGCTGTGCAGTTACTGCACAGCTGATCTGCGTCTTTGTTTTCAAATATGCAAATTGTTGGTTTTCTCATGTGAAGGCTCAAATAAAGACATGCAAATAAAGCTAAGTTGAAACGGTGGCAGCACATTTGCGCACTGGCATTCATTTGCGCGCACAGTTTTCATTTGCGCACACAATTTCCCCAAGTAAATGTTACATTTGAGCACACCAGTTTTTCTCGGGTAAAGCATGGTTATGTAACTTAGACATGCCATCATCTCCAGTCTGCATTTTTCTCAGATGGCATTCAAGGCACAGACTGACTATGTGAATTAAAACCTTCAGAAAGTATAAAGACAGTATGAAGAGTGAGAAAAGAGAGAGAGAGAGAGAGAGAGAGAGAGAGAGAGAGAGAGAGAGAGAGAGAGAGACTACTTTCACTAATAATGCATGAATTTTAATCGGATAGGAAAGCTTCCAGAAGCTACATACATGTGTATACCCGCAAATGCGTTTGAACATTGTTTGTTCCGACGTCCGTGGCTATACGAAAGCATGCCCATGCTATATACAGATACTTTTTTGTGTTGTAAAAATTGAGAAAAAAATTTGATATTTCTGATTTTTTTTTTCGCTTAAAACATTTATTGTGGGTACACATTAGAACCGCCTCGCCGAGGCGGTTCTAGCGCTTAAGGCGGTTCTAACGAGTAACGACAATCTATGTTTTGGATCAAAAATAAGAAAATTTGTATACCCCGCAACATCCTATTTTTAGGGTGGCTGAGTACTTTTCATTAATCGCATGAATTTCAATCGGGTATGAAAAGCGGCTTCATTTACCCCAGAAGCTACATATACCACACAAATGTTTGTTCTGACGTCCGTAGCATTACGAAAACATGCCCATGCAAATATACAGTTATTATTCTGCTGTAAAAATTTTAACTGATTTCATTCAAATTTTTTTAATCATTATTTCTGATTTTTTTTTTAATTTATTTATTTTTTATTTTATTTTTTTTATCTTTATTTATTTATTTATTTATTTATTTATTTATTTATTTATTGGTCAAAACATTGATTGCGGGTACATTCTAATGGTATTCTTCTTTTTTGTTGTGTGTGTGTGTTGTTTTTCTCTCACTGAGATGCAGATATACTGAGAGGAACTAGAAACTTAAGTGTTGTCTTTAGAAAGTTCCTGCTTTGAACAAAAGCGAAAGTTTTGTTTCTTGTTATAAAATTTGTTTACAACATTTTTTTCTGTTACAATGTTGGTTCGTCAAAAAATAATAATTTTGCTTAGGGAACTGTCTATGGTCAACGTTTTGCTGCAATGGTCAAAATCTGATTGTTCAAGTTCATTTATCAAATCGAAGGTTTCGGTGCACGATGCCCTAAAGAACAAAAAATCTCCTTAAAATTTATGGCTTGATCCCGTGTAGCTAAAAACAGTCATACGGGACTTTTAAAGACAGCCAGGTATCGGCAACTGGCTTGAACGTTAATAGGGAATTACAATGGAACCTGTTGGTTTTATGGTAATATCATTAAAACTAATCGATGGATCATTCCTGTGCAAACATATGTTTTTCCTTATTACCTCCCAAACGTCCTGATATAAGTTTTATGAAATTTGGACTAGTACTTTTTTGACCTTTTTCATCATTTTTGTTCAAACCTAGGACTAATTAAACATATAGTGAAATTTCTGTATGAAATGGGTTCACTGTTAGAAAACCGGTCATAATTATTTTAAAAATGTAAATATTTTTTCTGTGCAAACGGGGGCATATGCGCAATTAAATGGCGAACACGCTGATATGAAATTTGTATAAATAAACAAAAAATAAATATAGCCCTTTTAATATCCAAACAAGCAAACCATTCTATTTTTCATTAATTTTTCGACGCTTCGCATCTAATCGCTGTTATTGATTTTAATGTCGCTATCTTAATAGTCTACAGGTAAATCTCTTAGCATTTGTAGGTTAGTCCGTACCCTAATCCATAATCCATTTGATTGACCGAGTTTTATTTATTTATTTATTTATTTACTAATTAATTAATTAATTAATTAATTAATTAATTTATTTATTGTCGTCCTTATGCAATATATTTAAATAATATACATGATAAACAGGAATTGATAATTTTAGATTATGTTTCGACAAAAGCAGTATACTTTATCAATTTCACAAATATTTTATGTAATAAAAAATAAAAATAAAAAAGGTAGTATAATTAAAGAATAACAGGCCTGAAAAATATTCATTTCATAAAGTTTTGAAAGTAAACTGACATTGTGATAGCGCATCTTTAAATGTCAGGTGTGAACTGGTAGCCACTGACTGTAGCACGCGTGTCTATAATTGATTTATGACACCAACTATTGCTCTTTGAGAGTAATGTTATTACAATGAACGGTATTTGTGGCAGCCTGTCATCACATCTTTCAAAGAATCAAAATTAATAATTTACCACTAAGACTCCAAATAAATGACAAGATTATATTTTACAAGTCTTTCCCTATGCTAAGCCATGTAAGATGCTAAAATTATATTTTTGTGACTTTTCTCGAAAAGAGCCTCTTTAATTGATGATGTAAGAATAAAGAATACAACAATTCTTGAATTTTATGTTTATGGATTTATATGCATGAAAGAACAAAACCTTCATTCTTAATGAACCCCGTTTTTTGTTGTGATGATATATTGCACCTTTTTTATTTTAAAATATTTTTTTCATTCATTATTTTCTTTGTTGAGAGAGAGAGAGAGAGAGAGAGAGAGAGAGAGAGAGAGAGAGAGAGAGAGAGAGAATGTCTTTTTTTCGAAAATCACAGTATGCTTTTGATTGCTGCATGTTTCATTACAGAAACTTGCCCATGCAAAATGCAGAGATTTGTTTCTGCTGTAAAAAACAATGAAAATTTCATTGGAAGATTGTTGATAGTTTTCATAATTTTGTTCAAAACATTGATTTGGGTACACGTTAAAATCGCCTCGCCGAGGCGGTTCTAACGACTACCTACAATCTATGTTTTAGGTCAAAAATAAGAAAAAGAGGTATAACCATGTCAACCTCAATTTTAATATATAAAGGGGTATACATTTCACGGACAGGTTTTTATAAAGTTATTTTCAACAATTTAATCATCATTCCAATACTTTATCAAGGACAAACTTGTTCTTTAAATCAACTAAAATAAAGAAGCTAAACATTCTGGTTTGTAGCCCTTAATCCGTTAAATTACCTGAGCGTGTCAGGTATATGAAACTATAAAATGAGCCGCATTATGAGAAAACAAGATATTTGCCTATGCGAAAACAAAGACGCAGAACAGTTGTACAGTAACTGCACAAATGATCAGCGCCTTTTATTTCGCTACACGGATAATAAAATTATTATTCTACTTAAATCCGAAAGTTCAAGCTTCTAGCCTTGTCTATGACTGTACAGCCTGGTTTATGTCAGACCTTGTCGAAAACACCGATGACAGGTTTTCTCGCATCGCGGCTCAAATCTGCGCAAACATTTACCTGAGGGCACGTGTCTGTTGTAAGGACTAAAGGACGCATAATTTATGTACCAACTTGACGCGCCGCGACACAAACTGTATATAGATTTTCCGACCAGGCTGGATTCAAACCTGTTGCTCACACAAAGAAAATGACTATGCGTGTGAAATAAGAAAAAATGATTTGCGAATCTAGTTTACTATACCTGTTGCAAGAAAACCACATATTTTGAAGAATTAAATTTGAATGATTAAATCATGATTTTTGTTTTAAATTGATTAAAATTGTGCTTTTTTCTGATTATTCGCATGTTAAATTTGAATGATGGTATTTAGATTATTACATGCGCTTTAAGCCTTAACTGTGGCTGGATTTATAAAGTACACACATGTACATACATGTAATTGATTGACTTTGCGATAATTTGCATACACACATACAAATACATACACGCTCATTATAAAATTATGAAATACATGTACGTGTCTAATTCATTTAAATTTATTTGTTTTCAAGGCTTTAAGTATTTGGTGAAATAAGCAAATTAATTTAATGTAGCGAAAACAGAAATTAAAATTTTCCAAGAAGAGACCTGTCTTGATTTGGCACTGCTTATATTATCGCATTTGAACATTTAGGTATCAGAGTGTCATTATAGCTTCATGATTTGAAGAAGGTAAACCTATCAGAATCTGCAACCTTCAATTTAGACATTTATCGTATGCGCACGTATCCTTGACAACAGTGACTATATTCTAAAGGTATAATACAGGTATAGTTGTAACGAAGGGAACTCTGACAGGTAGCATCGATTTTCCCAGAGAACTCAGTTAATTCCCCTGTTTAGCGATTTACCTGTAATTTAGCGAAACAATCGATTGTCCCTCGAAGTTGGACATGTGTCCACAGATAACCGTCATCCGTTGAAAATCACGCTTAAGATTCAAACGTCATCATCGTGGCCAATCATAAACGTCATTAACATGGCCATTCTTTTTGCAACTTTGCTTGTTTGCAGAAAGAAAAATTGATTTGCTTTTAAAATCGTGATATGGTATCGTTTTCTGCACTGCAAACAGTTTTAAGCATGAGCAAAAACGACATATCAGTTGTGCGTTACGTCACATTGACGTTTGAAATATCGGTGACTCTTGTTTTCAAGTAAAAGGTGGGTAATCAATTAATCATTAAATAAATAGGCACATAAGTTGGTGATTCTAATAAAACTTTGTTTACAAAAAAGATGGGACCTCCATTCCTTACGTTGACGTGACGCTGACGATTAAAAGATAAACTATACAAACACCAAAAACGGGTTTCGAATTCCAAATTCAAGAAGACAGTTGGCTCGTCTGCATTCCCATAGACACCAACCTTAATCATTTATCATGAAAATCTTTTCCTGGCGTAAGAAAAACGTCGAAAGTACACTTTCATGTTTGACGTTAAAAATAAAACTTCGCGTTTTGAAGGATAAAATCTTAAATTAACAACATTTCGTGCATATTCTTACACCTTGATCACGGACGTTTATACTCATTATTTTGCATTTAGCGAAAACAGCACTTATCATGGTCTTTACTGCTTTTTGAGAAGAAAACGTCAAAATGACGTAACCCTGTTATATCTGACGGAATCCAAAATTTTAAATGCTCAATGTGAAGCAGAAATTTCAAACTGCCACACTCAAAAGTTACAAAATGGTCTTATTTAAAATCAATCGAAAAATAAGAAGACAATAAGTAATGTTCTAATTCCTCTCAGTATAGGTAACATGGGTAAATGGGGTTACAAAGGTAAATGAAAATTAATGATTTTTCACTCAGATCAATTTTGAGGCACCACACTACACGGACAGTCACTGTGCCAATTTTACAACAATTCGGTCGATTGTAAATAGATAAACAATAAGAAAAAAAAAAAAAAAAAAAAACTCATAGCATCGCCTATTTTTCACTCAGAATGCAATTATTCTTTGAAACTTATTATATTTATGTACGCATTTTGTTCGGGGCTAAAAGAGGCGGTCTTTTATTAAAATTATACATGTATATCAAAAGAAACAATGAGGTTTCTGTTTGTTTGTTTGTTTTTCCCTTTAGGCCATTAGATTATTGTTGACTGAGCGGGCGTACTAGCTCCTCCTAAATGTCGTTTTGTTTACTTGCGACTTATCCATTGGTTAAAAATGTCACAAGCCACGCCTTCTCACATTAAATTATGTAAAATAAAAGGGGCGACATCTATTACACTCAAATTTAGCCACGACATGAGAAAATAAAACATCGTCTCAGATCAGTTTAGGAAACAAAATCTTTATTTCGGCTTTTTAAACCGCAAGCAGAGAAAACAAGCAAAGTATACTAAGATAAAATTTGAACCCGGCAAAGAAGTTGGATAAAAACATGTATGTGGAATTATTTAGTCATTCTACATTAGTTTGTGACAAATATAATGTTTCAAATGCTTGGGTTTGAAGACAATCTTTATTTCGAATTACAGTCACCAAAATCCAATTATCAACAAGAGCCTCCGATTGTAATTTTCAAAAAATGAAGAAAAAACACGATGGTCTTAGCGCTTTGAAAAAAAAAATGTCCGAATCATTTCGAGTGTCTGAGCCACCGCATGGAAAAACCAGCAATTTGCATTTGAACTGATGCGAAAACAAAGGCGCAGATCAGCTTTGCAATAACTGCGAAGCTGATCAGCGCCTTTGTTTCGATACACGGATAGTACTATCCCTCTACTTTCTAAATCCAAAATTTCCAGTCTCTAGCCATCTCCTGTGACTGTACAGCCCGGTTTGCGTCGGACCTGGTCAGAACCTAAATTGTTGGTTTTCTCAGGCACAGGCTCATTATTATTATTATTATTATCTATTATTATTATTATTATTATTATTATTATTATTATTATTATTATTATTATATGCCGTTTGCATTTTGATTTGTCCTCACAGTTAAAAATGTAAACTTGTGCCATTTCCCAATGGAACAGTCAGGTGCAAAAACACGAAAGATGCGAAGCAGTGATTGTTGAGACTGAAATAACGTATATGCGTTTTGATACCAAAATTTCATGTTTTAGATGTTTCACAAAGTAAATCAGCATCGTTTTTGTTATTTTATGGCGCAAATGTAACACCGCTAACTCAAGGAAGGATTTTCACCCTGCTGTAATACACCTGTTTTATGCAGAAAAGTACGTAATTGTGATAGTCATAATGAAATGTTCAAATTAATGTAACTTTGATTCGAAGCATGTTTTTGAAAAACAAAGTATAATCCTATATTCTCGTATTCATCAGAATTAAATTCCACATTTATTTTCACATATTTCCATCTAATTCCAAATGGTCTATATTATACTGACCAAGACATAAAAATTAACCATAAACATGAGCCGCGTCATTAGAAAACCAACAATGTGGTTTCCGAACACGTCTGATACAAACCTAGCTGTACATCCACAGATGATGGCTAGAAGCTGGGAGCTTTGAATTTAGAAATCGTACTATCCCCGTAGCGAAAACAAAGGCGCAGTTCAAAAAGCTGATCTGCGCCTTCGTTTTCGCATATACGAAATATTGTTGTTTTTTCTCATGACGCGGCTGTAATGAGCATGTTAAACTTCGTTCGCCCGCGGCAATTATCGGTGGGGTCTGTTTTTTAATCCCTAATAAATAAACGCGTCTGTTTTGGCATCTGGTTTTGATTACATGTGATCTGGTCATGTGACATCTGTTTTGATAAGGAAGCGGTGTCCTCGAAACATTAGTGTATTATGTCATTATACATGTGACAAGATCTCGGATTAATACATTTATGTCTTGTTCAATTTGATATAAGAATATTTATTTATTTATTTATTTATTTATTTATTTATTTATTTATTTATTTATTTATTTATTTATTTATTTCTTTTTTGCTTGCTTGCTTTTTCTTTCTTTCTTTCTGCAATAGCAGGATGCAGCGGGATTTAATACGTTCGGATTAATGTTAATTCAAATTAAAATCAATTATTTTTTTCACGATTAAATACTTTTATGGGTCTTGTTAATTTTCAAATGTATCTTTACACGTTCATGAAGAAATACAAGCCTGTCCTTCATCATGTAGTATTGTATTGTTTTTCATTAGAACAGCTCTCAGCTGTTGTTCCTCATTATTGACATTCCCGGGAATGATCTTTGGAGGGGGGGGGGGGGGGGGGCTTGTGGGTGGCTTCTAGCATGGATTTTTACCACAAATATGATCTGCAGTGACGAAGTTTTAGCGGTGCCTTAAAATGTCATGTCTTATTCCTCAGCCCGAAAGGGGCCGTGGATTCAAATGACCGGTGTGCATAGTTTGTATTTGAAACTTAAATCCCAGTCCCAGTCGCCTTACCATTAATTTTGGGGTCATTTCTGTGACCCCGATATGCAAATTGAAAAAGGAGAGACACGTTGGAAACTATTTTACAATTTTTGCATACGCAGTTTTATCAATAAACCTACATGTATGATTAGACAATTGCTTACGATTCAGTGGGGCCGGCACTTTACGCGACAGATTTCTGTCTGTCGTTCGAACAATACCAATTGCAATACTGTTGAATTAAAACGTTGTACATATGTATCTATCTGTACAATACGGACATTTCAAGATGTGACTGGTTCATGTATATTATGGTTGTTACGTTGGATATGAAAGCAAAATGCACAATATCGTAAGTATTATAGTTCTTTCTTACATTCTTTCTTTCTTTCTTTCTTTCTTTCTTTCTTTCTTTCTTTCTTTCTTTCTTTCTTTCTTTCTTTCTTCATCTAACTATCAAGGGAAGTGCAGAGAGGTATAATACACTTCCCCGATCTATCTATCTATCTATCTATCTATCTATCTATCTATCTATCTATCTATCTATCTATCTATCTATCTATCTATCTATCTACATGTATCTTTCTTTCTTTCTTTCATGGCAAAAACGATATAAGTGGGGGTCTTTGTCGGTGTATTGTCGCGCAAACGTATTGTGAAAGTGACTAAAATTTTTGAAACGTACATATATGCATACAAAATTCGCGCAAAGCTTTGTGCAAACGTTTCGGTCGCAAAAACGTGCTGTGCCCATTTAAATGAAAACACGATATACATTGAAAACTTTATTTGAAAATATTTTGAATTTGTTTTTCTAAACATATATCTCGTGGGTACACATGAGAGCCGAATCATTGTGGCAAGTCTAAAGATTTTACTTTATGTTTTAGTGCAAAATGCTAAAAAGGAACAAACATGTATATCTCTGACACCCATTTTTACTATGTACAAGCTCGAAGGAAGATCATATTGCGTAAGCCTTATTGGCTTAGTTGGGTGGTTATTTATGAATTGCATTTTGTGTTATGCTGATGCAAGTTCAGGCATTGAAAATAACTTAAACACAGCATTTGCTTAATTTGCATAAAATACACCGCAAAAAACGGATTAATAATTAAATACAGATACCTGACGAAATCTGTCTCATCTGTGCCTAAATCAAATTTTCTCTCGAGGCGACAATTGACTTTAATAACTTTCTGCTCGATTAATGATCGAATAATCGAGTTATATCGACACGGGACAATAATCGGATACAACCACCTATAATAATTTGAAAGGAGAAAGGAGAAAGGCTACGAAAGATGTGACAAACTCGGACATGAAACTAATCTAGGATGACGTATTTAACCACGAAATCACAATTTCAAGTTTCCAGCCATCTTCTGTAGCTGCAAAGGCAGGTTTGTGTCGGACGTCGGAAATTCCAAAGACCGGTTTTCTCGTGTCGAGGCTCAATAGCAAGCAGTATAGTATTTAAGTATTTAAATATGAAACATTGCCCTCTCCAAAATAAAGATTTTGTTTCCTGCAACTGATTTGAGTCGATGTTTTATTTTCTCATGTCGTGGCTAAATTTGAGTGTAATAGATGCCGCCCCTTATATTTTACATAATTTAAAGTGAGTAGGCGTGGCTTGTGACATTTTTAACCAATGGATAAGTCGCAAGTAAACAAAACGGCATTAAGGAGGGGCTAGTACGCCTGCTCGGTGAGACGGTTCTAACGTGTGTTTTGAGCAAACCAAATCAGAAATATTAAAAGATTTGAATGAAATTTTTATTTTTTTTACAGCAGAGAAAAGTATCTGTATATAGCATGGGCATGTTTTCGTAATGCCACGGACGTCGGAACAAACGTACAATGTATGTTAAGGCATTTGTGTGGTGTTCATATATGTAGCTTTTTGGTTTGCAACCGCTTTCAAAAATGAGCTTTTCCGACCATATTAAAATTCGTGCATTATAAGTTGTCCTCTCTCTCTCTCTCTCTCTCTCTCTCTCTCTCTCTCTCTCTCTCTCAATTTAGGAAACTACCATCAGAATAACATGTCCATGAAAAGTCTACTCCGTCATACCCCACTTTTATAAAGTAAAACTGTGATGTTTAGGGGTATGAAAATTTTCTTATTTATGATGCAAAACATAGATTTTCGTTACTCGTTATAACCACCTTACGCGCTAGGCCCACAATAAATGTTTTGAGCAAAATCAGAAATATCATTTTTTTTTTCTCTCAATTTTTACAGCAGAAAAAAGTATCTGTATATAGCATGGGCATGCTTTCGTATAGCCACGGACGTCGGAACAAACAATGTTCAAACGCATTTGCGGGTAAATGTAGCTTCTGGAAGCTTTCCTATCCGATTAAAATTCATGCATTATTAAAAAAAAATATGAAAAGGATAAATGAAATTTTCAGTTTTTCAGTTTTTAAAGCAGAAAAACGTATCTGTATATATCATGGGCATGCTTTCGTATAGCCACGGACGTCGGAACAAACAATGTTCAAACGCATTTGCGGGTATATTAAAAATGTTCTTATTTATGATGCAAAGCATAGATTTTCGTTACTCGTTATAACCACCTTACGCGCTAGGCCCACAATAAATGTTTTGAGCAAAAAAAAAAAAAAAAAAAAAAAAAAAAAAAAAAAAAAAAAACAATCAGAAATATATTTTTTTCTCTCAATTTTTACAGCAGAAAAAAGTATCTGTATATAGCATGGGCATGCTTTCGTATAGCCACGGACGTCGGAACAAACAATGTTCAAACGCATTTGCGGGTATATGTAGCTTCTGGAAGCTTTCCTATCCGATTAAAATTCATGCATTATTAAAAAAAAAAAAAAAAAAAAAAAAAAAAAAAAAAAAAAGGATAAATGAAATTTTCAGTTCTTAAAGCAGAAAAACGTATCTGTGTATATCTGTATATAGCATGGGCATGCTTTCGTATTCGTATAGCCACAGACGTCGGAACAAACAATGTTCAAACGCATTTGCGGGTATACTTAGCTTCTAGGTTTCAAAAAATGAAGAAGCTTTAAAAGAAGCTTTCCTACCCGATTAAATTCATGTATTATAGTGAAAGTAGTCTCTCTCTCTCTCTCTCTCTCTCTCTCTCTCTCTCTCTCTCTCTCTCATTTCATCATACTGTCTTTATACTTTTTGAAGGTTTTAATGCATACTGTGCCTTGAATCCCATCTGTCTAATGAAATGACTGAGAAAGATGCAGACTGGAGATGAGGGCTTGGCTTGTCTATACAGTCTTGTGAACGGCCTCGGTAGCTCAGTAGGTAGAGTGTCCGCTCCGAGATCGCGAGGTACCGGGTTCGATCCCGGGCCGCGTTCTTAAAAGCGGTCCGGCAAAAACAAGATCGAGTGCCGAAGGCACGAGAGGGGGAGAGCACGAGAACCCACCCCCTCCCTCATTTCTGTAGATACGTTTGCTGAATGCCTTCTTCATCGTTTGTCAATGTCAAAGTTTCGGGGAAACTGAATTCGAAAAGACTTTTGCAACATGGTGCTAACGCACATAGGTTAAATCGTTTGGAAAGCAACGTACGCCGAGGGATTCACTCAATTGTAATATATGTTCATATATCAATTGAGTGCCGAGATATAAAGCAAAATCACTGAATTGTAAAATTAGGTCACAATGACATAGGACTACATTAGGTTCAAAGGTTTATCATACGCAAACATAGTGTGAAAGAAGTATGTTCATAAACCACCCAATCTTACCGTCATAACACAAGTCAGTGTCACAAAGTTGAATGATGAATTACCAACCATCTTCCTGCGATGTTTCTCTTCAGCGAGTTCCACATTTTGATCTCTAGTCCCATCCCCTGACTCCGATGCCATGGAACTTAAAAGTGTGTGAAGTATGAATGCCTTATGATCAGTTGTTAAGATATGGACTCTTTGTAACAATTGCACAACAGTAAATACATTTTACAGAGTTCTTGCTTTTAACCTATAGCCACGACCCCAGGGATAGGATGCCATGAAATGAAATTCAATCCTACAGCGTACCCATGGTCCGCGTATGTAAGCCCTCTGATAACAGGTTTTCAAGACATAGACTTCTATAATACTATATCACAAAACGCCATTATCAATTTGTTCTGGCATGGCTCCAGGGATCCGAAAGCCAACGCTAAGGGTATTAATGGCCCACGCGCACGGGAACGTAGACGACCGCTCTATGCACTTCGTGCAGTCCAGGTAAAAAGTGAGTGGGAAAACATAAATTACAATTAGGTATTCACACTAAGAAAACATATCGGAAGTCGAGTGAGCAACTATTTTTCCCAGTAGAAACATCTTAATGAGCCAGTCCTAAAATGGAAAGACAAATTATTTTGATTAGAAATGAGTAAAACCGGCAAGTGTCTTAAATGGCTAAATGCAACATTCAACATTTTCTACAACGAGACACAGTCTATCTCATAATAATACGATACAGTTTCAGTAGAATCTCTTCATTATAAACGATGTTCATGCCATGTAAATCTAGAATTACAATCTATCCAACTGGTACCGTTGTAACCGGCGTTGTTTTTTCTTTTTGCCATAAAATTATTCCTGTGCATTGTTTGGAGAAAACAATACAAGAGCGATGAAAACGCCCCACGATCTTGCCTATACGTCATTGCAAATTGCTCGTTTGCTTATATCTTGTGTGTATTATAGAAAATACGAACCGTTTCTGTAGCAAAATGGCCGAGTAGGCTTTGGCCGAACATTGTTTACCAACTTCGGACTGTATGTTTGGAGAAATTATCAAATGTCAACTTTTCATTCAATCAGAAATGATAAGTCAGGTTAATTCTCCATTAGATGCGCTTTTCACTTCATCGCAAACTTTAATATAACAGCGAAGAAATAAAGAAATTCTTACCGAGTGTGTTCGCATCCATCGAAATTTTGTAGCGAAAGCTAGGGTAACAATTTACCGATGTTGGGACCGTTTTACCGTTGTCAACGTTGGAAAGGGTGCGATTTCATATGTGCTTATAAATTGCTTTAGTATTTGTGACGCATTATTTTAAAAAGAATATATAACAAGCATGAAAATTGGGAATAAACCTCGGGGTCAGTGCATTCAAACAGTTTATCGTTACGTTTCACTTCACTTTCTAAAATTGACATCTTTGGGGATTATTCCCCAAACTCCAAACTTGAAAATAGAATGAAAATTCTTGTTTGCTAGTCATATGGATTTTCTATTTCTAAAACTGGCATATATTGAGCATTATTCTCCAGGTTTTGATGACGGAACAGAAAGATAATGCTTTCAGATAGCCATATACCTTTGCATAAAAAAGTTTAGGTATGAAAACAATTTATCAAATTGATACATTTATATGCTGCATTTGACATAAAATGAGTCCTTTTGAATATAAAAGTGCATACAATTAATACCACTTGCATGGACAGTCTAGTCACATTCTTTTCATACTGACATACCTAATTCACATATTGCAAATGGGAAAAATAAATGAACTGAACATAAGTGATGATTGTGACTTATAAACCAGTAGTGATGGGAACAGTGGCTGAACCAGAAAGCCTCTGTGATAATGAGAAAATATTTTGACAATATCTTTTCTATTGAGATTTATGGGCTCAAATCTGAGCTCTGAAAAGGACTTAGTCTATAGACTGTTTAAGTAATGTGCAGTTTTCCTTTCTTAAAGTTACAGCCACTGGGGATTGTTCCCCAACACGAATGTTAAAAGGAAAGGTACTATAATTTTGATGTTATGTTGAGCTGTTCGCTGTGGTTTTATACATTTCTAAAATTGACAGTGACTGGGGATTAATCCCCAGTAGAAAGTAGAAAAATAAGGATATCGAACTTCATCTTCAAAGGTCATAATGAGATCGTGGTTTTTATTCACAGCGAATTGGGATTATTCCGCAGTTTCTGTCCTGTTCTTGTGGGTCTGTTCTCTAAAACTAACAACAATCCCCAGTTGATAGTTGAAAAAGGGATACCGAAATGTGTCTGTTCAGGTTATAAAAAGATCTGCGTTTTAATCGAAAACCAGCGGGGATTGTTCCCCAATTTATGTTCGGTTGTGGACTTGATTTCTAAAAATGGCAATCAGTGGGGATTAATCCCCAATCATGAATTGATAAATATGGGTGCTAAAGTTCATCTTCAAGTTTTAATAAGATATTGTTTCTAACTTACCACCAGTGGGGATTGTTCCCCACACAAGATATAAACTAAAATAGCATATTGCAAGGTTATCGCGAGATCTTGTTTGAAAGTAATGCGGGGTTTTGCTGACATTGACGACCACTGGGGATTATTCCCCAGTAGACATATGGGTATCCTATATCACTTTACCAGCTTATGATGAATTTTAGTTTTCGGGAAATGAGAGTTGCTGTGAGTGGGGAATGTTCCCCACAAGAAAGCAAAATATGGGTTCCATATTGCATCTTCCTTAGTTATTCTGTGTTCCTAATAAGCTGGTGTTAAGTTACATTCCTAACTTTTAACAAGCAGTGGGGATTATTCCCCAATAGGTATCGCACATCGTCTTCTCAACTGACAATGAAATCAGCACCTCGATTAAGGTATCTGTTTTCCTGAAAGAAAAAATTGACACTCAGTGAGGATTGTTCCCCACAACGAGATAAAATAGCATTTCCATATTTCATATTCTTAGGTAATTTTGTGCTCGTATATGTTATTCCAAAAATGATTGTCGGTGGGGATTATTCCCCAAAAGAAAGTTAAAAAATGGTACCGTTGATACGTTAATGGTCGGAGGTTATGTGGAGGTTTTATCTTGAAAACGGCAACCAGTGGGGATTAATCCTCACAACATTTTTGTTGTGTTCTTGTTCAGCTGACATAATATTTTATTGAAAAAGATGACAGTTAGTAGAAACATATTGATACAAGGTGGGGATTGTTCCCCAGAAGAAAGTTAAATCCAGGGGTATCTCATCTTATATATTCATTGTAAATTTGTTCATGATTGGACGTCATATGGGGATTAATCCCCACAAGCAAGTCGAAAATAGGGGTACTCTAGTTCACGTTTTGTGAAAAGTTAAACGGTAACCCCACTAAAATGTAAGAATTAGACCCCCCTAAAAGCCCACTTTTATGCGGAAAAAGAGGATTTTAATGTCAAATCCTCTTTTATTTTGTCATTCGTTATTTGTAATATTGCCATTTGAAATTTTAACGAATTTTTAACTAACGACATCGTTAATTTTGAACAACTGGCCCCAGGTCGTTGTCCTTCAACATAATGTTTCAAGTCATCTTCTAATTAATGCAATTATTGCAATGGTAACATGTATTTAACCATCTCATAAACATCCTAGTTCACATACATGTTAAGCCTTACTTTTGAACCTAAACATTGGCCTTAAACAGGAGCGTATAGGCTCCTGCCGTAAAATAAAGAAAAATAAATAAGGTTTCGCTATACATATGGAAACGCACCAGTCCACAGTATACATTACGTAAATCTAAACTTTCTGAAGCACTTTATGTTGACTGGAAAGTAACACTGCTGTAGATATAACTTGAGCATCTTCCAATATGCATTGGTTTTCACGTCAGTTTCTAATAACTATTCAGTTGAGTAACGCCCTGTTTTGATTCACCAGAGACGTTTAGTGCTGGCAATAGCTCTCAATAGAATTTTCAGAGATATATTAGGAATGCATATTTGCAAGCTTAGATATTTTTACTCTATTTGCCATACCGGAAAATCTCTTTTAATAAGCACAACTCATAAAATCATATGTGTAGCCTATAGAAAATCGCTTAAAAGGAAGGTTTTTGTATTTGAGAAACAAAATAGTTTCACATACACAGGAAATCAATGTGGCTAATTTCCGCAGTCTTTTAAAAAGTATTGAATTTATTACAATGCGTTTTAAGATGTTTTATGTTACATTTATTTGGCAAAGTTTTATAGCTCGCGTGAACAGAAGTTCAATCCACCGCCATAGTTCAATGAACAATCTCTATCTTCGTGATAAAAAGGTACAAGTGGGCAATGATCAGGAAAAGGCGCAATCAGAAAGAAATTCCCACTCCAAAAACCGAGGTGGGAAATACTAAATTGAAAATTAGGTACTTATACTTAGAAAATTTATAGTAAGCTGAGTGAGCAGCTATTTCCCAATAGGTAGCCACTCAGTTACCCAAACTTAAATGAAAATATGAAAACGTACATAAGCCGTCAAACAGTACAAAAATTCGACTCCAAAACATAAAACAAATGGAACCACAACAGAAGTATCGCCTTGGAACGATCAGCAATAAAAATAACTGAAGTAAAACCACCAGAATGAATATGGATAGACACAATACTAAGGTCAAAAGCAAAATCATTCCAAACAACGACTTGAGCCGAATCTAATATTGTTGTCTACAATACAATATGATGAGACAGGACCGTGATTTTCATCAAATCATGGAACAGAACCAGCGCGTTGCTGCTTGATATTATGTTTTTGTGTACCCTTTTCCTGAGTCACTTATCTGAACTGAAATACATGTGTTAAAATCTTCAATGACAAAATTTGAAAGTCATTTTATCGATAGGTTATCCATATCTGCTAATCTAAAAACACATCAGAATGCTTATTTGAGAACTTTGTCTCAGTTTCAAAACTCGTTCAACCTTTTACATATAAATTATATATCGCTTATCTGATATGTCTCTGAGTGAAAGAAATTTTAAGTATGACATCACAAAAGCATACTTGACATTATGATGGTCTAATACCGAGAAAACAATAAGCTCATCATAAGGACTTGACTGGCGCTAATCCAATTGGAATCAGTATAATATAGGGATCAAACATAGATATCTATGCAAGAATTTAGGATATATCACGATAGATAGAATCAAGGAAACCCTAATACGCGTATAACACTGAGGTTTATGATTAAGTACATATTCGATGTTCCACTGATCCAGAATACAAGCTGTAACATTTGAAAGGTTTTTTTTTTTTTTAGTTCCTTATGCAAAAGTAAAATATACAGTTTATATACATTAAAATGTTCACAGGGTCATGAAATCATCAAAGAAATTAATCGATCCATTCCAGTGGACATGAAAGAAACAACATATTGCCATTTTGACCTAACAGAACGAGAAACTGAGTTCAGAGATGTAATTAAATATAGGACTAGTTATGTATCTTGTAATTATCTATTTGGTATAGTCAGATGCGCGACTGGCTATGAAATACCTTTTTTACACTATGTTCATGCCGGCGAGGGTTACAGATGTCACCAGGTCTGTAGTTATATCTTAAAAAAAATAGTGATCACTGTGACATAGCAAAGGTTACATGTTTACTAGAAGTAGTTCACATCTTTGTATGAGCCTATTTGTGCCACTTTGCATACAAAACATGTTACAGGAGAAGCTGTTTGTGAGAAGCTGTTTGTGTTTCAAGTATCTTTTAGCATCAGGATATCATATCGAGTTATTGATTCACAACTCTTTTAATGTTGTTGACGCCATTGTGACTGTCAAGAATTATGCGTATATAACACTCCATATACATTGTAGCGAAAAATATGTGAATAACTCTTTCATGCTGATATAATTGTTTCAGCACCCTGCGTGGGCTTTACACGAAACTTTACAGGCTTTATGATTATAACTGATATTTTCTGTTGTCGATTGCTCCCTTTGTGCGGCAAAAAATTCCCTATCGTTCCAAGGCGATACTTCAGTGGTGGTTCTTTTTGTTTTAGGTCTTGGTGTTTAAATTTTTTGTGTTGTTGGCGCCTTATGTATGTTTTCATATTTTAGTTAAGTTTAGGTAACTGAGTGGCCACCTATTGGGAAAATAGCTGCTCATTCGGCTTACGATATGTTTTCATGGTATAAGTACCTGATTGTTAATTTAGTTTTTTCCCACCTCGGTTTTTGGAGTGGGGATCTTTTTCTGATTGCGCCTTTTCCTGATCTTGTGCCTTTTCCTGATCTTTGCCTACTTGTACTCTTATTGTTCATGTAATGCTTTGTCCTTAGACGAAGACGCTTCTTTGTTCTTCCATCTTACTTTTATTCGTATATTTGACAAGCAGATTCAAATGAGTTGTTAAGGAACTAATGCAAAATAATGCAATTTGGTTTTCAAGCGGCGTTACCTGAGGTGATGGACTCACGATATGTTTTCATGGTGTAAGTACCTGATTGTTAATTTAGTTTTTTCCCCATCTCGATTTTTGGAGTGGGAATCTTTTTCTGATTGCGCCTTTACCTGATCTTTGCCTACTTGTACCTTTTCAGTATCAGAAGATAAGATTAAAATATCATCAGTGAATGCTTCAATACATTACAAATTGAAGTTTGCTTAAAACTACTGGTGATTAATTCGAAATTGTTATGCCTATGTGGCCTACACCTGTATTTAAGGTACCAATGTTGTTTGTATCAAGTGATATGTTTTCAGCTTAAGTAACATCTTGTTTATCAAGTGACCCGATCGATGAAGCAACATGGTCTAATTTTTTAATAAATAGATAAATAAATAAATAAATAAATAAATAAATTACATAAATAAATAAACAAATTAACAAATTGAAAATAGGCAAATTAACATTTTGCACGCATTATATCAATCTAAGATCGTCCGTTTGAAAATATTTAGTGTATTCGTTTACGAAAGTTACCATATATCAGACATTGATCTACTTTTTGTGTTGTAAACAATACTTTTCGCATTACTATGATCTTTCCTCGCTAGTTTTTTAAACTCATACCGATGTCAAAGTTGTAGGTTGGTTGAAACGTCAGTCCATTGCCCTTCAGCGTAATGTACGAGGTATGGCAGGAAAGTTCGTAGACACTTCAGCTATCAGAAAAAGTAACGCCTTCTTGAAGAAGCGTTTTGCATAATTTCAAGCAGCAATATCTTATGAGTATATTTCAGAAATTTTGTACAATTTGAAGTAATAACATGCTTGGTATGGCCACTTTTCTGCTTTCGTATTTCAATTCTTCTCCTAATAAATAGTAACGTGTAAAGCAAATTCACAAACTGGCATCTAGTCTCATTTTGGAACCAAACCAAGACTTTGGTCTTAAAACGTTAAATAAGGTACAGTTATGCACATGGAAACGCACCAGTCCGTGTCTGTCTATTCAAATATACATCACGTAAATCTGTTTGTTTCTGAAACACTCTTAACATAGTGATACTGCGGTAGATCTAACTTGAGCTTCTTCCAATATGCATTGTTTTTCACGTCAGTTTCTCATAAAAAGTCAGTTGAGTAACGCCCTATTTTGATTCACCAGATAGTTAGTGAGCTTGGCCCTGATTTTTTGCCATTTGTTACCAGTCGAGGGGACTAAATCTCTTGGCACTTTTTAATAAGTTCAATATCTATAGATAATATTTCAGCATGATAGCAATCTCAGATCGGTAGCTTAAGACCTGAAAAAGATCAGTCTTATCGGTACCTTGCAATCAAGAAGTTCTTGGGCTGGATATTATAAACATGCCCTAAGTAAAAATATATTTGTGTTTTGAGCAGCACGACGCATCCCAAGCATTTATAAGAGGTCAATGTATATCTAAAAATGATTGGCATGCATTTAGAACATGATAATTCGTGAAAATCTATCATTAAAACCATGCTCAAGGGTAGGATTACCCCACCCACACCCATTATTATACCAACTTCATATTTGTGTGAAACTTTCATGTTTAGACATTAAAATAAACATTTTTCTCTAATATTCTAAATATTTGGATACCATTTAGCATTTCTTACATTATTGTCAAAAATAAAAAACAGTATATGATTAAATTTGAATATTCATGAGTATTGTAAAAAACAATAGAAATATTGGAGAATAAGTCACGAGTCCTTGGGCTTTGATGCAGCCTTACCAGCATATTTTTAGGTTTCAAGCAGTTCATTTGATCCCCCGAAATACCTAAAATGGTTACATAATAATAAACTTATTTGCACTATGTAGCATATATGGTTTCCATGGCAACCATTAATGTGCATTGGGTGCACAGGTCTACAAACAGACCATATCCCTGTTGATACTTATCGTAGACCACCAAACTGAATCAAGAGCTTGTATAGATGTAGCCTTATTTTCAAATGGTAAGATATTCAAATAATCTAATTTGCATATTCAAATAATCTAATTTGCTTATTCGTAAATATTAATAAAGACGACACAACTACTGAGGTCCAAACCATCATTACAGCATTTTTCATACGAGTGATACAATTTGATAAATTTCACCAGAGCTTTTAATGACATATGTCTCATTTGTGCCCTGCCCATTGGGGCCCCAAGAAATTAAAATGGGCTGCGTGTGTCTCCATGCAATGCTTATAAACTACTGACTGACCATCTAATTACTGGCTTACCGCTCAAAAGGTCTGAGCCTGCTAGGAAAAGTGGTTATAGTGAAACCATCCATACACATAAGCCTTAGTTGTCAAGCGGTTTAATATAAATATCATTAGCGGCGTTGTTAATTGAAGAGAACAAAAAAAACTTTGGATCACTGAGGAGTTTTGTGGGAAAATTACGTGATGGTATCTAAATTGGAGAAAATTTAAAATTTGGAGGTATACTTGCAACATTTCATTTAACACGATTGCGTTTGGATCTAGAGAGATAAAAGTGGTATG
Source organism: Rugalucina vietnamica (assembly GCA_964017185.1). Lineage (NCBI taxonomy): Eukaryota > Metazoa > Mollusca > Bivalvia > Lucinida > Lucinidae > Rugalucina > Rugalucina vietnamica. Next base: position 68,495,570 of record OZ024872.1, read on the forward strand.
CAATGATTACTAATACAATGTTCTAATGACCTATTGACTTGCATAAAGATTAATGACTTCTAATATCTAGTACATGAGTAAAAACCTTAAAATTAGACAAAAACAACGAAAACACTAAGGTGTATACTTAATCTCTCATAACTCAACTTTTGATGGGCATAGACTACTAAGAATAGTATTATATTATTGCTAATATACTGTACTAATGATGAATTGGCTGGTATAGACATATCTGACCTCTGCTACCTAGCATATAAATCGAAATCTTATAGATTGGAGAAAAAGCGACCAAACTAAGGGGGTATACTTACAGAAAGATACAAGTAGGCAAAGATCAGGAAAAGGCGCAATCAGAAAAAGATTCCCACTCCAAAAACCGAGGTGGGAAAAAACCAAACCAACAATCAGGTACTTATACCATGAAACATATCGTAAGCCGAATGAGCAGCTATTAACTCAATATCTGATGAACATAGAGAGTTGAAAATAGCGTCAAAAGATTGCTAAGACAGTGTACTACTGATAAATGGGCTAGTGATAACTTATCTGACATCTACGACCTAGAATATTAATGAAAACCTTCTTACTTGGAGAAACATCTTGAACAAAATATGGAGGTATACTTACAAAATTGCTTCTAAATCAAATGCTAATGGTCATGGAGAGCTAAGACTAGTAGCAAATGATTGCAAATGCAATGCACGTATGACATATAGGCATAAATAAACATATCTGACTTCTAATATCTAGTATATGCATAACAACTATGAAATTGGAGAAGAAATCACAAATAAACTAAGGGTGGTAGTCTTACCAAATCTCCTGTAACTTGTGTGTGAATAGTCCTAGAATAATACGAATAGAATCAAATGATTGCGTTTGCAATGTTCTAATGATGTATGAGTAAGCATTAACATATCTGAATCCTGCTACCTAGCATATGGATCAAAACCTAATGAAATGGGGAAAAATCGCGAACAAACTAAGGAGGCGTACATACCAAATCGCTTGTAACTCAACGGCTTCTAACCATAAAAAGCCGACGATAGTGTCAAAATTTTGTGCAGCGAATGGGCTTATGATATATGGGCTAGTGTAAAATTATCTGACATCTACTACAGATAATGTTAATTAAAACCTTATTAATAAGAGAAAAATGGCAAAAAAACTAAGGAGGTATACTTACAAAATCGTTTATAATTCAACGGCTAATAGCCGTAGAGAGCTAAGAATAGTAGCAAATGAATGCTAATGCAATTAACAAACCATTTGTTGACATAAATAAAAATATCTGACATCTAATACCTAGTATATGAGTAAAAAACTTTAAAACTGGGAGCAGAAATCACAAAAAACCTAAGGGGGTAGTATTACTAAATCTCCTGTAGCTTGTGTGTTAATGGTCCTAGAGAGTTATGAATAGTATCAAATGTTTGCTTCTGCAATGTTCTAAGGATATATTAGCTGATATAAACATATCTGAATCCCTGCTACCTAGCATGTGAATCGAAACCTAATAAAATGGGGGGGGGGGTAAATCGTGAACAAACAAAGGGGGTATACATACCAAATCACTCGTAATTCAACTGCTAATGAACATAGAGAGCTGAAAATAGTGTCAAATTATTGCTAAGACAGTGGACTAATGGTTTGGGCTGTTTAAAGTTAACTGATGTCTACTGCCAAGAATATAAATACAAACCTTATAAATTGGAGAAAAATCATGAAACAAATCAGAGTTATACATGTACTTCTAAAACAATTTATTACTCAACTACGTTTTGCCATAAGGAGTTAAGGTAAGTATAAGATGATTGATAAAGAAATGTACAGAAGATGTATTAGCTTCTGACTTCACTTGACAAACTTGACTTCTTCTACCTAGTATATGAATCAAAACCTTATAAACTGGAGAAAAATCTTGAAAATAAGTAATGAGGTATACCTACAAAACCTCTTGTATCTCAGTCGCTTTTAACCCTACAGAGCTGATAATAGTGTCAAGTGATTGCTTAGGCAATGTTCTAATGCATATTGTCAGGTAAAACTGATATATTATCTGTAGCCTAGAATATTATTTAAAAAAAAATTATGTAGGATATATTGGAGAAAAATCAGTTAAACTAAGGGGGTATGTTTTATGAATGTTCATGAATATGCAAATAAGATGATTTGCAAATTATATAAATGAATGTTAAGTATTTGTTTTAACTCTAGTTTGAGATCAAATTCGATCCACTGGCAGCCAAGATATACTGGTAACCAACTTTGTGGGTACATGTATGCCCAATTCTATGAATTTTAGAATGCATAATTGCAATAACTTGACCTTTGACCTCATGTTTCTCAGACATACTATCCAGTTAGAACTTGTAGTAAGGCTTGATATCATTTATTATCCATTTGTATTTATTTCCATTCATATTTAAGTACAATGTGACAAAGAAAAGAAGACATTATACTTAAATGTATAATTTTACCGCACATTTGCACTTACTTGACCATTGACCTCACAGTGACCTCCAGGGTGGGAATAATTGCGCTCTAAAGTGCTAAGAGATTCAATGTTGACTAAGTTTATGTAAAAAATCTGCTAGCTTTGGATTTTGCATGAAAATAATAACATTTCCATGTAAAAAGTAAAAATAATACATTTTTTCCGAAATAAGGTACCTAACGAAAATTGAGTTTTTGGGGCCATAAGCTACCGATCTGTGATTGCTATCATAATGAAATTTTATCTACACATGCTAGACTAATAGAAAATTAGTGTTAGATTTAGTCCCCTTGACTGGTAACAAAAAATTGTCTGGCTCACGGACTAAGAGACGAATTTTGCTGGCAACAGTGCTTAAAAGAATTTTCAGAGACTTAATTTCATAAGAGCTGATGCAAAAAAGAAACAACAAACAAACACACAAAAACAGCATGTGTTCTAATGCAACACTCTATAATCGCGCAACTGACTTTATAATGGTCGAAATGACAAAAAAAAAATGCTTCAGGAGAACATGTCCGTGCAATAAATACCCTCTTAACCCCACTTTTATAAAGTAAAACTGGGGCATGCAGGGGTATACCTATTTTTCTTATTTTTGGTCAAAAACATAGATTGTGGGTACTCGTTAGAACCGCCTCGGCGAGGCGGTTCTAACGTGTACCCACGATCTATGTTTTGAGCAAAAATAAAAAAAAAATATAAAAAAAACCCCATTAATTTTTCATTTTTACGGCTGAAAAAATCTCTCTATATATTGCACGGGCAAGTTTTCGTAATGTTTTGTTTTATTGTACAGGGCATTTGAAATCATGGCATCACGTAATAAGCATCGCAAACCCCATTTTTCAAACTTGAGATATATAGTTTCATGACTTTACTACTTTGAATTTACCCCAAATTAGCTTAAACATTTTTCGTCTTAAAACATTTACAGAATATTTTGGGGCCAATTTTTTAAGCTTAGATTTTGTTTTACTTTATTGGCTATAACGACAAATCTGTTTTAATAACCGGTTCTTTTATAAATGCATGTATTTTAACCTTTAGATAAGGTTTTGTGAAAAATAAAAATCATTCGTTTAATAGTTGTGGCCAACTTCCGCAGTCTGTTACAAAGTATTGAATTTTTAAAAGGTCTTATATTGAGCATATCAACTTTTATCGTTTTTATTTAAATTTGCATTTTCCTTACTAGTTTTTCAACTTATGTCTAGGTCAAAGTGTCCTTCACCGTTGTAGGTGGGTTTAACTCATTTAAGCCTGGCGTCCTTTTTGTGTGACATAGGTAAACAGCATAGCCCCAGATGTGACGCCGCACAACGCGGCGTCCCATCTGGGGCTATTCTGTTTGCTTAGAGAATTTTCATCGAAAAATTGAATAAAATTTAAAAATCACTCCTGACGCCCCTAAAAATGAAAGTGGACTCAACCTAATGATAATGATGGGAAAATCCATTCGTCAAATATGGGTTAAACGTCAGGTCGTTGTCCTGCAACATAATGTTTCAAGTCATCTGCTAATTAATGCAATTAATGTAATGGCAACATGTATTTAACCATCTCACAAACATCCTAGTTCACATACATGTTAAGCCTCACTTTTGAACCTAAACATTTGGCCTTAAAATAAAAAAAGTAAATAAGATGCCGCTATACACATGGAAACGCACCAGCCTATGAATGTCTATTTAAGTATACATTACGTAAATATCTAAACTTTCTGAAGCACTTCAGCTTATTCCAATTCGCATTAATTGTTTTTCACGCCATTTTTTCATAACAATGCAGCTGAGTAACGCCCTGTTTTGATTCACCAGAGACGTATTATGCTGGCAACAGCTCTCAATAGAATTTTCAGAGATATTTTAGGGAATGCATTTTTGTGAGTTTGATTTTTTTACTCTATTTGTTATAACGGAAAATCTGTTTTAATAAGCACGACTCATAAAATCATTTGTGTACAACCTTTAGAAAATCCCTATTTGAGAAACAAAATAGTTTCACTTACTCAGGAAATCAATGTGGCTAACTTCCGCTGTCTTTTAAAAAGTATTGAATTCATTACAAAAAGGTACAAGTAGGCAAAGATCAGGAAAAGGCGCAATCAGAAAAAGATTCCCACTCCAAAAACCGAGGTGGGAAAAAACCAAACCAACAATCAGGTACTTATACCATGAAACATATCGTAAGCCGAATGAGCAGCTATTTTCCCAATAGGTGGCCACTCAGTTACCTTAACTTAACTAAAATTATGAAAACACACATAAGGCGCCAACAGCACAAAAAAGTTTTTAAACACCAAGACATAAAACAAAAAGAACCACCACAGAAGTATCGACTTGGAACGATCAGTAACACAAAGTTACTGGCGGGCTTAAACCGGTTTTACATGGCCATAACCTCACCCTCAGCTTCTGCAGTGGTTCATAACATTTAGTTAGTTATTCGGTCCTCGTGGTGAATCTCTAACTAGTCAATGAATCATCAAGAACAAACAAATAAATCATGATAAACATCATGCGTTTTAAGAGGTTTTATGTTACATTTATTTGGCCAAGTTTTAAAGCTCGCGTGAATCAAAGTTCAATCCACAGCCATAAGTCAAAGAACAAAATCACACGAACGAGATAAAAATGTACAAGTTAACAATAATCAGGAAAAGTTGCAATCAGAAAGAAATTCCCACTCCAAAAACCGAGGTGGGAAAAACTAAATTGACAATTAGGTACTTATATACTTAGAAAACATATAGTAAGCCGAGTGCACAGCTATTTTCCAACAGGCGGCCACTCAGTTACCCAAACTGAAATAAAATATGAAAACGTAAATAAGTTCAAGAGTACGTACATTCGACTCCAAAACAAAAAACAAATGGAACCACAACAGAAGTATCGCCTTGGAACGATCAGCAATAAAAATAACTGAAGTAAGACCACCAGAATGAATACGGATAGACACAATACTAAGGTCAAAAGCAAAATCGAACCTAATGATGTTGTCTACAATATAATATGATGAAGACAGGGCCGTGATTGACATCAAATCATGCAATAGAACTAGCGCGTTTCTGATTGATGTTATGTTTTGTGTACCCTTTTCCTGTGTCACTTATCTTAATTGAAATACATGTGTTAGAATCTTCAACATTAAAATTTGAAAGTCATGTTATCGATAGGTTATCCGTATCTGCTAATCTGAAGAACACGTCAGAACTCCATCCTGTTGTGATTATTTAAGAACTTTGTCTCAGATTCAAAACTCGTTCAACCATTGATCACCATTTACATATATATCGCTAATCTGATATGTCTCTGAGTGAAAGAAATTTCAAGTAAAACATCATAAAAGAATACTTGACATTATGATGGTCTAATACCGAGAAAACAATGAGCACATAAGGACTTGACTGGCGCTAACCCTATTGGATTCAGTATAATATAGGGATCAAGCATAGATATCTATGCAAGAATTTAGAATATATCACGATAGATAGAATCAAGGAAACCCTAAACGCATATAAGACTGAGGTTTATGATTAAGTACATATTCGATGTTCCACTGATCCAGAATACAAGCTGTAACATTTGAAAGTTTTTTTTTTCTTTCTTGAGTTCCCTATTATGCAAAAGTTTTAAAATATACGGTTTATATACATTAAAATGTTCACAGGGTCATGAAATCATCAAAGAAATTAATCAATCCATTCCAGTGGACATGAAAAAAAAAACAACAAAAACATATTGCCATTTTGACCTAACAGAACGAGAAGCTGAGTTCAGAGATGTAATTAAAGATAGAACTAGTTATGTATCTTGTAATTATCTTTTTGGAATAGTCAGATGCGCGACTGGCTATGAAATACCGTTTTTACACTATGTTCATGCCGGCGAGGGTTACAGATATCACCAGGTCTGCAGTTATATCTTAAAAATAGTGATCACTGTGACATAACGAAGGTTACATGTTTACTAGAAGTAGTTCACATCTTTGTGCCACTTTGCATACAAAACATGTTACAGGAGAAGCTGTTATTGACTTTAAGTTTGTGTTTCAAATATCTTTTACAATGTACTTATATTTTCATACATCTGTCCTGTATATCTATATGCAACTATACTCAAAGTTTAAAAAAGACGTTTTAATTTTTAAAGCATGTTTTAAAAATGATAAACTTTAAAATGTTCAAAACATTATTACATTATTTTATTATGAAGCTATATAACGCTAGCTTTTAAGTTCATAATTTATTTGCCATGTTTTATTGCATCCTCTGCAGAAATCAACAGTGTTATTGTTTTAAGACACATCAAAATGCAAACAGTTTTAGAGATTTTGTCTATCTTAAATCTTAATGCATTTTATTGACATAATGTAAATTTGTATATTATTGTATGATATGTTAATTGTTTTACTATGTTATAGAGGGCCACTTGGTAGAATGGCTTATTAGCTAAAAGTGTAGACCTCTTAAAATATTGTATAAATAAATAAAAAAAATAGCATCATAATATCACATTGAGTTGCCTAAACATGATTATTGATTCACTACTTTTAATGTTGTTGACGCCATTGTGACTCTCACGAATTATGTGTATATAACACTCCATATACATTGTAGCGAAAAATGTGTGAATAACTCTTTCATGCTGATATGATTGTTTCAGCACCCTACGTGGGCTTTATATCTTGCTTCTGTCATGAAACTTTACAGGCTTTATGATTATAACTGATATTTTCTGTTGTCGATTGCTCCCTTTGTGCGGCAAAAATTCCCTATCGTTCCAAGGCGATACTTCTGTGGTGATTCTTTTTGTTTTAGGTCTTGGTGTTTAACATTTTTGTGCTGTAGGCGCCTTATGTATGTTTTCATATTTTTAGTTAAGTTTAGGTAACTGAGTGGCAACCTATTGGGAAAATAGCTGCTCATTCGGCTTACAATATATATATATATGTATAAGTACCACCCTCTATACCCGTGATACAATCAATTACCTTACGTCGGAGACTGATACAACTCGACGCGGCGCGTGGAGTGACAGATTAGTTGACGATTATTTTAATTTTACAAGCATTTATGCGGGGGAGTTTGGCTCAAGAGTTGGCAGAGAAATAAAGTGTACATACCTCTGTATGTTTGCCATCAACAGTATTCTAAACAAAATCTCCTTGCCACAGAAACAATAGTTTTCTCGTCGGAAAATTCCACCATCGTCAAGAAAAATGATTGCATTTGCTAATTTTTCCAATCTTTCGGCACCTATTGACATTTTTAACGTTTCAATATAGACCAAAAACATACTTTGTTACATACAAGCAGAAAACAATAATGATGTCAGGCTGGTTTGTTCACAATATGGTGTTAAAATAATAATAATATTAAAATAATCGTCATTTAACCTGACTCCACGCGCCGCGTCGAGTTGTATCAGTCTCCGACGTAAGGTAATTGATTGTATCACGGGTATAGAGGGTGAGTACCTGATTGTTAATTTAGTTTTTTCCCACCTCGGTTTATGGAGTGGGAATCTTTTTCTGATTGCGCCTTTTCCTGATCTTTGCCTACTTGTACTCTTATTGTTTATGTAATGCTTTGTCCTTAGACGAAGACGCTTCTTTGTTCTTCCATCTTACTTTTATTCGTATATTTGACAAGCAGATTCAAATGAGTTGTTTATGCCCCTATCACACTATGAAACCGAACTCCACGAATTACCACGAATCAATAAATTTTAGGATTCGTGGAATTTCGTGAACTTTTTTGTTTATTCGAAATTGCTTACGAATCTGTTAGGACACAGACACGATAGCGTTACGAATATTCGGCAGACTCGGCTGAATTCGGCTGCAGTCTCTCGAACTTGGCAAGAATTCTTGACGATTTACAATTATCTGTTGAGGATATGCTGTGCGAAAGTTCGAGAATCAGTTACGAATCAGTTGCGAGTATGACGATAACATGTGCGAATAATAAATATTCGTAGCTGTTCTTGACAATTCGTGAGATTTTTTTCGCAAGATAGATATAAAAGTTATAATACACCTGCTTGAGCATCAGTTTCAAATTAAATAAAGGACGATGGCCACTTTCTCATGCTGTTATTCTATCGGCTATGGCCCCCAACACTCTTTCGATGATACTTGGGAAACTCTTGTTCATAAATTACAACATAACCACCCGTCTCCGAGTCCCTGACTGTAGCTTTATCCTTACAATGTTTTTCACCTCTGAGGCTGGATAGTTCAACGGAACTGCCTTCTGTCGCACCCTAATTGATAACATGGCTTTTCTATGAAACTTTCTCCTGTCCTTTGGTGTACCTTTTTAGTTATATTTCTGTTGTAAGATTCGTGGACTTCGTGGCGCGTTCCAGTGCAATCGGCTAACATTCGTGATGTAAACTTCCATGTCAAATTCCATTAATCTCCAGCTTCTATCAAGCTCGTAGTTAAGACGTACGACATTCGTAACGGATTCGTTGTCAATTCGTAGTTGGGTGCCAAGCTCAGGAATTCCCGAAAGAGTTACGATATCATCCGATTTCAGATAAGATTCAGTTACGATGTTACGGAATGCACTACGACTTTGTTGCGAATTAAATGCGAATTATTTTGGTCGAAAATTCGGGACCAACGTTTTGAACAGTTCAAAATTTTGGCCACGAATTTCTGACTGACCCACGATTCGCAAGAACTTACTTCGAACTATAAGAATTAGTTAAGATCTTCACGAATCGATTACGTTTCAGCTACGAATCGAAAAAAATGTCAAAAATTGCCAATTCGTGACAATTCGTGAGACAATTTGTCGTAGTGTGATAGGGGTATAAGGAACTAATGCAAAGTAATGCAATTTGGTTTTCAAGCGGTGTTACCTGAGGTGATGGACTCACGATATGTTTTCATGGTGTAAGTAGTACCTGATTGTTAATTTAGTTTTTTCCAATCTCGATTTTTGGAGTGGGAATCTTTTTCTGATTGCGCCTTTACCTGATCTTTGCCTACTTGTACCTTTTCAGTATCAGAAGATAAGATTAAAAAATATCATTACTGAATGCTTCAATATATTACGAATTGAAGTTTGCTTAAAACTACTGGTGATTCATTCAAAATTGTTATGCCTATGTGGCCTACACCTGTATTTAAGGTACCAATGTTGTTTGCATCAAGTGATATGTTTTCAGCTTAAGTAAAATCTTGTATATCCAGTGACCCGATCGATGAAGCAACATGGTCTAATTTTTAAATAAATAAATTACATAAATAAATAAACAAATTAACAAATTAAAGATAGGCGAATTAACATTTTGCATGCATTATATCAATCTAAGATCGTACGTTTGAAAATATTTAGTGTATTCGTGTACGAAAGTTACCATATATCAGACATAGATCTACTTTTTGTGTTGTAAACATTACAATGATCTTTTTTTTTTTTTTTTTTTTTTTTTTTTTTTTTTTATCTAAATTTATCTTTTTCCTCGCTAGTTTTTTAAACTCATACCGATGTCAAAGTTGTAGGTTGGTTGAAACGTCAGTCCATTGCCCTTCAGCGTAATGTATTTCAATTATTCTCCTATAAATGAGCCGCCTCGTGGGAAAACCAACAATGTGGTTTCCGAACAGGTCCGACACAAACCGACCTGTACAAGCACAAAAAAGAGATAGAAGCTTGAAATTTCGGATTTAAGTAGAAGAGGAATTGTACTATCCGAGTAGCGAAAACAAAGGCGCTGATCAGCTTCGCGGTTACCGCGAAGCTGATCTGCGTCTTTGTTTTCGCCTATGCAGATTGTTGGTTTTCCCATGAGGCGGCTCAAATAGTAACGTGTAAAGCAAATTCACAAACTGGCATCTAGCCTCATTTTGGAACCAAAACAAGACTTTGGTCTTAAAACGTTAAATAAGGTACAGTTATGCACATGGAAACGCACCAGTCCGTGTCTGTCTAAAATACATTACGTAAATCTGTTTGTTTCTGAAACACTCTTAACATAGTGATACTGCGGTAGATCTAATTTGAGCTTCTTCCAATATGCATTGTTTTTCACGTCAGTTTCTCATAAAAAGTCAGGTTTTGATTCACCAGAGACGTATTATGCTGGCAACAGCGCTTAATAGAATTTGCAGAGAATTATTTCATAAGAACTGATGAAAAAAAAAAAAAAAAAAAAAAAAAAAAAAAAAAAAAAAACAGCCTGTGTTCTAATCCAACACTTTATAATCGCGCAACAGACTTTATAATGGTCGAAATGACAGTCCAGACTTGTCGGAAGATTGTGTTTTGTTTTATTGTACAGGATATTTAAAATCGTGGCATCACGTAACAAGCATCGCAAACCCCATTTTTCAAACTTGAGATATATAGTTTCATGACTTTACTACTTTGTTACTAAGCATAACGTTTACCCCAAATTTTCTTAAACATTTTCCGTCTAAAACCATTTACAGAATATTTTTGGGACTACAGTTTTGTAAGCTAGGAATTTGTTATACTTTATTGGCCATAATCTCAAATCTGTTTTAATAAGCACTGTTCCCGGTCTTTTATAAATGCATCTTTTTAACCTTTAGAAAATGACAGGGTTTTGTGTTTGAGAAATAAAAATCGTTCTTTTTGTATAGAGTTTCACATACACAGGAATAGATGTCCGCAGTCTGTTGAAAAAAGTATTGCATTTATTACAATACGTTTAAAGGGGTTTTATATTTAGCATATCAGATTTTATCGTTTTTCTTTTATTATTTAATTTTGTATTTTTGTCATACTAGTTTTTCAACTTATGACTAGGTCAATGTGTCCTTCACCGTTGTAGGTGGGTTGAAACGTCAGGTCACTGTCCTTCAGCATAATGTATTCTTTCATTTCAAATCTTCTACTTTATAGTAACATGTAAAACGATTTCACAAACATCCTCGTTCACATACATGTAAAGTCTCACTTGTGAACCTCACATTTGGCCTTAAAATAAAGAAAAATAAATAAGGTGTCGCTATACACATGAAAACGCACCAGCCCACGAATGTCTATTCAAGTATACATTACGTAAATCTAAACTTTCTGAAGCACTTTATGTTAACTGGATAGTAACACTGCGGTAGATCTAACTTGAGCATCTTCCAATATGCATTGTTTTTCACGTCAGTTTCTCAAAACAATTCAGTTGATCAACACCCTGTTTTGATACATCAGAGACGTAAGTATGCTGGCAACAGCTCTGAAAAGAATTTTCAGAGCATGATTACATTAGAGCCATTCTACTGCAAAATCGAAACAATTATCTATGCGCTAATGCAAGTACTGAAACCACACTGACTGGCATAAAGATGACTGAAATACTAAGAGTCTAAGTTGATTGCTTACTGTAGTTTGTTATTTGCTGAGTATAACATGAAGCTGCATGTCTCTCCTTTTTAAAACATAGTTAAAAAGAGAATTCTTTAAAGTAATTGTACGTTTATTTTGCCCTCATATAGTTTTTGCGAGCTTAGATTATTTGTTCATTGGCTATAAGCGGTTTTATTTTGCATATTTCTGCCAAGTTTATTAGCTCGCATGAGACGGAAGTTCAATCGTCCACCATTAAAGTCAATGAACAAAATCACACAAATATCAAAATATCTTCGTGATAAAGAAGTACATGTAAATTCTCCAGAATTTCAATTAAGCACAACACAAGGGGATCACTATATAATCAATATCGAAATAATTCTAAACCAACAACTTTAATCGAACCTAATGGAGTTTTCTACAGACGACAGTGCCGAGATCAAAGCATGCAACAGAACTACCGCGTTGCTTGTTGTTGTTATGTTTATCCTAATTGAAATATGCGTGTCATTATCTTCAACGATCAACTTATACATGTAGTTTCATCGATAGGATATTTAACTCCACCCTGTTGTGCCCATTTTAGCCGTGTAATGAAACACTGTCTCAGTTGCGAAACTAGCATCACGGTCGACTTTTGTATCACTAGCCTCATGTCTATAAGTGTTAGAAATAAGTTCAGACAAACAATTCTGTCAGTTGTAAGAATAAGCTGGGAAAATGGAGACCGTTAAATTTTACATGTAGATGCACTGTTATTGTCTAAATGCATTTAGATCTAGGCAGTAATATCTGAACATTTGTTTTAGATATGTTTTCAAGCAAAGTATGTTACTTTTGATTCTCATTTCACCACTTGCATTACGTTACCAGCATTATACAAGAAGTGTTGTGTACTGTAATTGAAATGTTCCTGACCAGTGATTTTTCCCTTCTGGACCATACAACTCTCACTTCTCCTTCCACATCCAAAACTTTTGACGTTTATTCCGGCTTGGTCGGATTTAACTTTGGTGTCCTTGGTGAAATCTATAACGACAACATAGATTACAATGTAAACGACTGTGAAGTACGATCTTATCGCCGGATATGAACACTTTAGGGAAAGTGATATTATTCGTTTTAACAAAATTCTAAAAATTAATGTTTTGTGTATCGCCTATAACGCTCATGATGATAGAATTGGTTTCAAGTACACCATCATCTTTCCGAGCAGTAGCTCTTAAACCTTAACATGTCTAAGAAAGATATCCTCATTTTAACTTCAAACAATTCTGACAGAAACAACTTGACCTTTTGCATCAGAAGTCTTGAGTGTGTGAAGGTGAAATAACTATTCGCTTGATTAACCGTAAACGTGTTTCTTTCTTCGTTTCTATATTTGTTTCTATCTTTGTTTCTTTGTTTCTTTGTTTCTTTCTTAAAAGTATAAATATTTCAGATATCCCATAATGGTTTCAGCTCAAACTGTGCTTGTATCAGTTCTTGGTCATGGCTATTAGTTTTGATTTTTGTTTCATTATCTACGTATTATAATCTCTTTGGGATTTACGTATATAACAAACCAGATTTTCCGGATTCATCTGCATTTTGTTACATATAACACGGTACAACTTATTAGTATGACCGACTTTGATGAACATTTTTTCTGAAAATTTATTACTTTTTATGGACTTGTTTATGTTGTTGCGCAATTTTATGATAAACATATTCACCAGCAGGGACCGCCACTTACCGACTGAGGCGGTTAAAGGTATAAAGAGTGTTTGCGCATAATTAAACAAAGCCGAAAACATTCACTGTTAATCCTACTGGGCAGCACAATAAGATATACTTGCCTTTAAGTACTGATTCGGTGTTGAATTGTTGATAATATACGGATATTTTGTTATATTTCTCCATAAAATTGTACTTTTTTGTTCTGTATTATACGTTGTGGCATATGGTTATTTTATTGAGTACAATAAAATACGTATTTATGAAGAACTAACGAAAAATACGCTTTGATTGTCACCAAACTATCGCCTTTTCTGTGTAGTAGTGGACAATCCTAATATTATTTTGTTGAAAGTTTAGAGGATTAAAGGCTACTCTCTGTGTAATAATATTATAGAAAAGCAATCATAGATTGTCATAACATCCTATATAGCACTTGGACGTAAAAGATAAACACCATCAACGAAAACATTCACTTGATGACCGTACGCTGAAAGTGCAGGTATGAATTTTAGAGCGTGTGTGTGGATTAGACAAATTGGGCCGCATCGTGAGAAAACCGGATTTTTGCCTAGGCGAAAACAAAGGCGCAGATCAGCTTCGCGGTAACCGCGAAGCTGATCAGCGCCTTTGTTTTCGCTTCACGGATAGTATATTTCCTCTTCTTCTTATATCCCAAATTTCAAGCTTCTAACCACTTTCTGTGACTTTACAGCCCGGTTTGTGTCGGACCTGGTCGGAAATCCCGAAGACCGGTTTTCTCGCGTCGCGGCTCAATTTGTAAGTGCAAACCAATACGTTGAGGTGGATTAACACTTCATGACATACGTAATTTCATTCGATTGCTCTTCCTGTAAGTACAAAGCCACAAAATACGTATGTATAAGAATTAACATAAATGTATAAGAAGTATATATATTTTTTTTATTTTTATTATTATTAATAAACTGTATAAGATTTTTCGTTTTTTTCTTTTTTTTTTTCATTCATAAACCATACAGGAATTATTGTTCATTTCCATACATGAATACAGTGTATATTAAGACTAAATGTTCATTTCATTATAATATTTTTTTATCATTTCCCTAAATTAACTGTAAAGGAGTTTATGTTCGTTTTCATTTATGTTCGTTTTTCATCCACATACTGATTAAGAACTAATATTTATTTTAAAATTCATTCATAAAATGTACAAGACATTATGTTCAGTTTTATTTATAAGCTGTGTAGGAATTTTAAAATGTTCATATTCATTCACAAAAAGTATAGGAATTAAGGTTCATTTTTGTCCACAAAATACTATAAGATCCAATGTTCTTCTGTATAGGGATTTATGTTTATTTTCATTTATAAACTGTATAAGGTCTTTCGTACATTTTCATATATAAACTGTATAAGAATTGAAATTCCCTTTCATTCGTAAAATGTATAAAAAATCATGTCCTTTCATAAACTGTATAAGAATCAACGTTCATTTTTATTCATGAAATGTATAAGAATTATTGTTTATTTTCACTAATCAGTGAATTGTATAAGAATGAATGTGCATTTTCCTTCATAAACTGTATAAGAATTATTGTTTATTTTCACTAATCGGTGAATTGTATAAGAATGAATGTGCATTTTCCTTCATAAACTGTATAAGAAGTATTGATCATACGCAAATGTATATTTGTTATTGAAGAAAATAAACTCATAGGCTTATAAAAGTTCAATCACAGGTGCTGCTGCTTCACCTTGTGAGCTAATAGTATACCCATGCTCCGCTGAAGTGGTAGTTATAGTTGTAGTCCACAAGGTTCAAACGTCTTCTTCTCTGAAACCCGTGAGCCAGTCAAAGCCAAACTTCATGTTGAGCATCCTTAGTAAGGGCGAACCAAAGTTTAGATAAATGATCCAGGTCACATGATCAAGATGGCCGCTGTGCCCATCTATGGCAAAAATGTTTAAAAATCTTCTTCTCCAGAACCAGAAGGCCTATGATTTTATAACTTGGCATGAAACATTAGGCAATGGAGCTCTTGCTAGAAGTAGAGTATGTAAATGAACAAAACATTTATGTTTATGAAATAATTGTGTCCCCAGGTGGTTGTTTGCCCCCGACCCGGGGCTATATACATGTACATATGACTATCATATTTATACATGTACATCGTCTACTCTGAAGCCGCTTGGCTAATCAAAACCAATCTTTATGTGGAGCATTGTTGGAAAGGGGAAATGAAAGTTTGTATAAATGGTCATGGCTATAAATGACAAAAAACTGTTTAAATGTCACTGAAGGGAAAATCTTTCCGGAAATAGGCAAATGGACAAAATATTTATGAATTTGAAAAAAAAAACAAAAACAAAACACACATTGACCCCAGGGGATATTCTGACCCTGTCCAGGGACTGTATACATGTATAAGACCTGTAAAGCCAAACAGTATATTGGTATATATCTCAGATCTCAGACGAGCGTTTACAGGACCATTGGTCCTCTGATTCAATGTGTTACGTTGTCCTTTGATTAAACAATTGCGAATACCACGCAGGTCTCATGGGCGTTTTATTTCAGTAATATTTTGATCTGTGCTGCTGTTCCTTTGACTGTCCCATTACTTGCACAACCAAATGAATAGTTTATGACTACTAAGCTTCTTTATTTTGGTGTCACAATGCACATTATTTTTCTTATTTCAGAAAATGAATAAAGATTCTGCCGAAACCTATCCACTCCGTGGAACCGGAGATGCCGACAATTGTGATGTTGACTTCTATCCACCAAAACGCCGGAAGTCCATCAGTAGCGGAAGTAGTTCCGAGGAAGAATATGATGAGCAACTCAACGAAGAACGCGGTGCGTGGGGCAGCAAGGCAGAGTTCTTCCTCGCCATCATGGGGTACACCGTGGGGATTGGCTCGGTCTGGAGGTTTCCTATCATATGTAGCAGGAATGGCGGAGGGGCTTTTCTGATCCCGTTCTTCTTTTTCCTGATCACGTCTGGTGGGCCATTATATTACATGGAAGTCTGTCTGGGACAATTCACCGGCAAGAGTGCAGGACTGGCATTTGAATTTTGTCCTTTATTAAAAGGTAAATGACTTTTTCCTATTGCATTAGGTAACATAACAAATTATGTAATCGTATACCAATACTTCTGATATCGTATTTGATTTGGTCCGAGATTTATATTATCACCATGGTAAATGGTTCCAAAGATCAACCCGTAGTTCAAATGCTTTGCTTTTATTGTAACTGAATTACGCAATACTCGAATCACTGTCATAAAGGTGACAGTCTGGTGATAGTCATCATCATTGAATGTCAAACGATTGTATCTTACCATGAATGATCTAAAACTGTGCATTGGTACCAATATATCAGAAAAACATTGGTCGATTGCAGTATCTTGTAGCTGTGACCTATTCGTGGTTTGTAGAATAATTATTTGTAGATGGGTTGTTCAATTATTCAAGAGATATTACTTTACCATATCGGGGAAATTTTTTTGATCACTTGATGCTTTAACATGTTCTCAGTGGTTCACAATGCTGTCTTCCTTTAAGACAACTTTCAGTATTTGTAATGAAAACCTGTGGAACTTTGATTTTCTACTTTTTATATGAAACTTGGAGGTCATTCCCTTCATTTTAATTCACCAAGCAAACGGTCATATTTAAATCTTCTTTGGTTGAAATTCATGAGACAGCAAGCAACTAAAAGTACAAGAAAAGGTTACGTTTTAAAAATGCAATTACACAACTTGTTTTATGAGTTAATTTTGCGAAACATTAAAATTTAAAGTACACTGAATAACACCGTTGCACTTGAAATTTGAAAAGTTTCCATAGTTATTGTGAGGGAAGAAGGAAGCGGTTTCGATTTTGCATTGAAGATAAATCAATTTCAAAGCAGGCAAATACACGTGAAAATCTTATGGGAACATTTGTTGACTAACACCACACAGTTTCGCGTTCATTCTATGGTTTAATCCACGATGCAACTCAAACATGTCTACATGTCTACGATGGAATGTGCTGATGACTAATTTACTGTCACAGGAATTCAGTGATACTCACGTTCTCGTCTGCAACGCCAACTGCTCTGGCTACACTGTTAATATTTTGGCTTGTCCCAATCCATTTATTGGAATGGAACGAAAATAATAGAACGTAGAGTTAATGTTTGCTCACCAATAATGATCTAGGTCATAGGAGGGTGTTGCATACTAGTGTTTTGGTTTGTTGCACGATAAACGTATAGAATAATGTACTATTTCATGAAAATTGTATAATGTCTATATGCATTGGTTAATGAAAATTGAATTGAATGATGTGTTGTTTCATGTAAATGTATATATATATACTTTTGTATATGTATTGTTTCATGAATAGTATACTGAAAAATGCACTATTTCAAGGAAAATATTATTATGTATTATTTCATTAATAATGAAATGAATAATGCACTGTTTCATGTATTATGTGTATATGCATCGTTTCACGAATAATGCCTTGAATAATATAGTATTTCATGAAAATGTATTGTCTGTATATGCTTTGTCAGATGATTAATTAATTAGATCATGCACCATTTCATGAAAAATGTATTATGTGTATATTGATATTATTGTTTCATGAATGATGGCCATTTTCCATTGTCTTTAGGTGTTGGATTTCTACAAGTAATGCTATCTTTAATAGTAATTTGGTATCTCATAAATATTCTCACCTGGACGTTTTACTTCCTGTACAATTCCGTTTTTCCGACGTTGCCATGGACGACCTGTGGGAATTCCTGGAACACGCAGTTTTGCCAAGGTATTTGTGTGTAGTAGTGTGATAAAGTTAGAACAAACAAAAATATAGTCTGGGCAAAATGCGTCATTCTCTTGACAAATAGTATATAAAGGTAAGAACCCATCCTGGCTGTCACATTCCTGGTTGAAATTATACTCGGTTTTGCTGGTCTGAAGGTCAACATCGTGATACGTAACGTATTTTCATGCGTTTTAATAGAATTTAAACATAAATCGTGGTCCTTAACTTAGGGTTTGAAACTCGACGCATTTTACCCTGACTGTGTTTCTGTTTGTTCATTATTTAGCAGGGTCAGTGAAAAGCGGCATGACGCAGCTTTATTGCATGGCAAAATTCATGTGCAGCTTGTTGCTATGTTTCTATGGTTGATCATATTCACTCAAGATTTCATTTGTTCCAATGATGTAAACAGGCGTCGGTCTACTACAAGTGCTCCTATCTACAATCGTAATGTGGTACAATATTTTCGTCCTGGCCTGGACCATATACTTTTTCTACAATGCGTTTTCCCTGAAAGTACCATGGGCAGGCTGTGATAATTGGTGGAATACGCCACTGTGTAGAGGTATATTGGTCGCACGTCATAACTTAGCGGCCAGATATAAAAGGGCCACATCTACGTACACTAATAACAAATGAAAGTAATATTAATCACGATACACTGGTCAACAAGGGCCTCAGTACAGGAACACTTAATGAAAATGCATATAGACCATATAACAGACCAGTGTTTTGAAATGGATAAAGGTACATGTAATATAGGTAAACACATAATGGCCATAAAATCTGAATGCACAAGGGCCATATACAGAATGTAAGCACTCCGTTAAAACGTCTATAATCATAACAGAGGCTTAACACTTATGACATGAAACAGACCTTAACCGAATGTACAATCACTAACATTTAATGAAAGGCAGTTAAGCCCGCACTTTGTCAAAGTTATAATGCTAACATTTATGTAGAAAGGCATTAGTCGACGGTATTAAGGTTTAGGCAAGTGCATATTAGACTCATAATATTAGTCTCATAAGCTACTTGGTTTAGGCTAACATGCTGAAATGTGAATAGGCGTTCTAGGTCGAAAACATAAAGGCATTTATTGTTGAAATGTATAAAGGCCATTTCAAAGGCTAACACTTGTTGAATTGCAGAAAGGCAAATTAGGATGGTATAAATGCTATTATATATACTAACACTCGGTATACAGGCAATTTTATAGACTATTAATTAAATTATTAATTATTATGTAGAAAAGGCAACTTAGACCAGGATTGAATTGGTGGCATAAAGGCTCACACATTGAAATGAACGATGACCACAAATGTCTCAGGCTATTAAAAATAAACAAGAGCTTCTTAACCATACTTATGTGCTACTTGCACCACGTTTTAAGGTATTATAGCCACAATAGACATGATGGATGTTTTCATTAAGAACAACACGGACCGACACTAATTTTGATACTATAGGATCCTATAGCCCTAATATTTTGAGAAGGCATTCACCAGGAACAACTGCATGTTGTCCTGTTCACCGCCGTCACTGGGTATGGGTACTTTTGCACTCTTGTCAGTATAATACTATTAACAAGTTAACAAAGTCGACTGCAATTGTGGCGTAAAGTCGTCAGCTACGCTCTTTTTGACAAACTGAATAATATGTCTGATCTTTTTTTTTACAGTCTCAGTCCACTTACCATTGCAACCGCGACGCGAGAAAATCGATATTCAGTGTTTCCGACCAGTACTGACACAAACCGGTCTGTACAGTCATAGAATAGGGCTAGAAGCTTGGAATTTCGGATTTAAGTAGCAGAGGAAATGTACTATCCATGCATCGAAAACAAAGGCGTTGATCAGCTGGCAATTACTGCACAGTTGATCTGCGCCTTTGGTTTCGCATAGGCAAACTACTTCCTTTCGACTCGTTGACTGTAGACAACAAACAATTAGGTGAATGGAAATTTCCACTCTTAAAATCAGCTATTGATTGAATACTGTACTGCATGGCCTTCCAAGGTAATCTTGAGTCAATGCATAACAAAATAAATACGAAAATAGATTGTGGGAATAGACAAATTCAATATGAAAAAAACCCTCCAAGGTACCTGCCAAGCAAATACTTTTTGGATGCAAAGAGAAGACAAGTCTTTGACTTCACAAACGCCCATACTGTTCTCAGTTTTAATTATGCGCACAGTTTTCCAGCAGGTGTCGTCTCATTTTACAAAAATGTGGGAGCGACAGCTGTGAAAGTCCATGGGCTCAATCCATAATCGTAATAGGATTGTCAAGACGACCTTGGATGGCGAATTCTCACAATACTTATTAAATATTCTTGATTCACAATAATGAGGACCAGGAAACTCACATCAATATGAGCCACCGCATGGGAAAACCAACAATCTGCATAGGCGAAAACAAAGGCGCAGATCAGCTTCGCAGTAACTGCGAAGCTGATCAGCGCCTTTGTTTTCGCTGATAGTACAATTCCTGTACTTTCTAAACCCAAAATTTCCAGTCTCTAACCATCTTATTTGACAATACAGCCCGGTTTGTATCAGACCTGGTCGCTACCCAGATTGTTGGTTTTCTCACGCACAGGCTCATATGAAGAAATCTCGCTGGCTCTGAATACAGATCGGATGTCTGAACGATTACCAAATGAATCCAAAACCGAGAGTATGAATGGGAGAAACGGACAATGTGAAAACTGAGCAGGTTTTTTAACACTACTCTAAGAGGGTTCAGAATGTTGTAGAGATATAAACATACAGAGCGGCTAACGGCAAATTGAAAATTTAAAGAATTTATTCACACAAACAGGCTCATTATATTATTAATTTATTCTGAATTATGTTCTTTGTCTAGTTTTACTCCACATTAGTTGCACTTTCCATTTTGTACTCGTTCAATGCTTCTTTTATATCCGCATTTTAAACGTTATTGCTGCTTTGGAAAGTACAGTATTGCGTAAATCGCTAGACTTTATTGCCTGTCATAACATTTGCTATTTTGTTGTTTATCTGTCTACGATCTAATAGTAAAATGCCTTGTTCTATTTCAATTTGTTGCACAGTAGCACACACAATTATACCCAGATTTTGATGCATGCACGAACTGATACTTGCATGACAGTTGAAATGAGCCGCCTCGTGGGAAAACCAACAATCTTCATAGGCGAAAACAAAGGCGCAGGTTACCGCGAAGCTGATCAGCGCCTTTGTTTTCGCTACTCGGATAGTACAATTCCTCTTCTACTTAAATCCGAAATTTCAAGCTTCTAGCTATTTTCTGTGCTTGTACAGGTCGGTTTGTGTCGGACCTGTTCGGAAACCACATTGTTGGTTTTCCCACGAGGCGGCTCAAATAAAGACTATCCTTAACGTATGAAAATCGCAAACGTTATTATTTTTCCATCATGACTTTTCCCCGAAAACGATTAAAATCATGAATGCCTTATTTGAACGGTCATAAGAATTATATTTTATTTTCAGTTAAGAATGAAAGATATTGTATAATTTCGAATGGTAGCCTCATTATAAAAATATTTTTTCGCTCTGAATTTATCGTTAGTCATGCAAACAGTAGCTTTTGTACTAGTCTACAGAGGGATTGTTTGCATCTGGAGAATGATGACCGTAAAATTGTCTTCATATACGTGTACAATTGACGTCAACCAAATGTGTCATACCTAATGTCTTAATACCGATCTTTGCGTTTAATGCGTTAACAAATGAGCCGCCTCATGGGAAAACCAACAATCTGCATATGCGAAAACAAAGGCGCAGATCAGCTTCGCGGTAACCGCGAAGCTGATCAGCGCTTACCGCGAAGCTGATCAGCGCCTTTGATTTCGCTACTCGGATAGTACAATTCCTCTTCTACTTAAAACCGCATTTTCAAGCTTCTAGCTCTTTTCTGTGTTTGTACAGGCCGGTTTGTGTCGGACCTGTTCGAAATCCACATTGTTGGTTTTCCCACGAGGTGGCTCAAATTACTGTTTTCAGCAACATCAGAAATCTGGACGAGAAACAGCAATGAAACAACGGTGATAGCCGGGACCAATGATACATACAGCATCAACAACACAGTAATTGTACCGGCCAGTGGAACCAACATATCTGAATTGGTCCCGCACAAATACAGCTCATCAGCTTTTGAGTTCTGGGAGTATGTGTAGCAAATCTTTGTACTTTTTGTTGACAAATATATGCTTGAAAGGGTCCATACCGTTTTAAAGAATCGTTGATGGACCAGCCGCCAAGTTTCTTTTAATTTACAATTTATCAATGTATTCAAGTAATTTCGTTCCTTTAGCGGTGTAGAATGAACATGTGTTATCATTGCAGTTTGATAATCTATTGACGCTTATGGGCAATATCCTGATTTAAGTCTATTCCATCTTTTGACCTTTTCATCGTACTATTTTGGAGGGATTTTATTGTTTACTCTATAGTAGGAGCATGGTGATTCTAGTTCCTCTTGTTTTGTATATTTAACATTTCGTCATTTATTGTCACAGATACAACGCTGTTGGACGATCCAAGGGTCTGGACGATCTCGGAGGGTTCCAGCTCCATCTCGTCGTATGTCTATTTATAGCCTGGGCCTTTGTCGTTCTGGCTGTCATCAAGGGCGTGAAAACCCTGGGAAAGGTCTGTAATTTCACTATCAGGTATCACTGGTTGCGATATGGCAACACTTGGCCATACCTATGTTCAAAATGTCAGTGAGAAGCGTTGCTCCATCGTTGAACTAATTATTCAACAGTATAAGAAGCCAAACGCAAATAGTGCATTATTTTTTTATATTTGAACTCGTTCTGGTATAATATTACGGCTCATCCTGTCTCAAGTATCATTTGTTGAGCCAGCTTTTAGTTCCGCTCCGTATGTAACATTAATAGGTTACAATGACCGGTGTCAACGGACGCACAATCTTATGATATGAGCCTGTGCGTGGGAAAACCAACAATTTGGGTTTTGACCAGGTCCAACACAAACCGGCCTGTACAATCACAGTAGAAGGCTAGAAGCTTGAGATTATGGATTTAAGAAGAAGAGGGATTGTGCTATCTATGTGGCGAAAACAAAGGCGCTGATCAGCTGTGCAGTTACTGCACAGCTGATCTGCGGCTTTGTTTTCGCCTATGCAAATTGTTGGTTTTCTCATGCGGTGGTTCATATTTTTCGGTTAAGTGTTTAACATAACTATCGTTAAGACATTGTTGAATGTAAGTGTTACATCCGCACATTATTGACAACTTGAAGGTCAGCGGTCATAAAATAAAATGCCATTCTTTAAATTACGAAAACTATTTTGATTTCATATTATGTAGCAAATGCCAACGCTGGTATAATACAGCTTAAATGTTTTGAAAAAGTAGTCGGGTTCATTTAGTTCGTCCGAAATAACGATCGGATATTGCTTATCATAATCTCATTAAATGTTGCCGTTTAAAGTGTCATTGTATTTTAAAATTATGTATTTTTGACGTATCAGACAAATCCATGTACGTTAAGTAACTGATGTTACACAACCCACACAGTAGTCAAAGACCGACATCACTATCATCTTTGAACCGTCAACAAAGTTAACGAGTAAAAATACTGGTCATCGCTCAAAAGCCACTGACAACAATTAAGGCTAGCTTGTAGTTCTTATACAACAAAACATAGTAAACAAATATATATATATAGCATTAACCACCGAATCACAATTTCTTTCTGATTGCGCCATTTCCTGATCGTTGCCATTTTTTACCTTTTTTATTGTGAAAATACGAACGCATGTTATATATATCACCAATTAGCTATTTCTTCACAGTTATATTAAAATTAAATCATTTTCTTTTTACTATCTAGGTTGTGTACGTTACCGCAACTGTACCCTTCGTTTTCCTGGGGATAATGTTTGTCCGGGGTGTTACCCTGGACGGTGCTGCAGAAGGAATGAAAGAGTTCGTCACACCTGACTTCGGGAAACTACTCACCTTTCAGGTACCCATAATACACAAGAAAATTATTTAATTAAGATTATAAATGCATAGTCTTCTGGTGTTGGTGCTAATCCGTAAGACCCATAAAACTAATACTATGTATTGGTGTAAAACTTTCGTAAAAATGTTTCAAATGCAACTCGTTTCGCGGCAAAGTGGATAAGAGTCAATGCCAACTGATAAATTATGAAAAACACTCGTAATAGTTTGAATTCTTTACTTTTATTATTTTCCTCATTTCCTTCGTTACATAAGATTATGTTAATGATGTTTCGTGCCTGTCAAACATTGCGCCTTACTAAAGCTAATACCAGAAGAACACATTTCTATAGAAAAATATCAATTTTGAACTGCTATTCATGTTCATATCACACCTACAGTCTTTAGTCTACAGAAAACATTGTCTCACTTTCCAAAACAAATGATAAACATGACCGGAACTGGTGAAATCAGTTCCATAGTAAAAGTAGGCTTAAAAAAGGCTTTAAGTAATTGGTGGTAGCACTAACGTTACCGAGATTACTTATGTGTCTTATCTGAAAAGCTAGATAACCTGGAGCCAGTTGTTCAAAATTTCGTTAGCTTAACGTCATCGTTAAGACCTCAAATCGTTAAGTTAATGCCGACTACATAAGCAAATACACTGTTATTTTTGTTGATAAAAAGTGAGAACCCTTTGCAATGCAAAGAATATAGAGGATATTTACTTTTTTGAGGTGAATACCAAATATAGTATATTTCATCGAGTGAGTTGAAAACATCAAAATTTAGATGTTTTCAAGTCACGAGATGAAATATATTTGGTATTTACCGATAAAAAGTAAATTTTCTTTTTATTTTATACAATACACGGGCATTTTCCTATTTACAAAGCAGGCGGTGAAAATGCAAAAACCAAAAATTATTTTGGTACCATATTGTTCCTAACGTTCTAACTAAGAAAATGAATACCCACACTTTATGTTTTCGTTCGTAAATAACGGAGTTATAGGCGTTTGAATTTCTGAAGTGAGGCACATTTAATGACGCCAAGTGAATGGAAACGTCAGAAGTAATCCAAACTCTACAGTGAAAATATCGGCTGATATCAATCACTAGTGAAAATATCAATATCAATTCTGCAGTGAAAATATCACTTTTATCCATTTTTGATATACATTAATTTCACTGCTAAGTATAAAATTAATCATATTATCAACATGCTTATGAATATCATTTTATCAACATGCTTATGAATATCATTTTATCAACAATAAAATAACAGTGTGTTTGTAACATTCATGTTTGAAATTTTAACGAATCGTTAACTAACGATGTAGTTAATTTTTAACAACTGGGCCCAGGATCCGAGGTTACAAAACTTTTTTTCATGCTCAATTCAGCTGAGACTAAAATTTATCCTGCTCATAAATGTTAAAATGCCAACAATGCTTTGATGTTGAATTTTCCACTTCTTTTGACTATTTTACATATGTGAGCAGTTGAAATTTCATGCTCCGCTGAGCTGAGCCTGAAAACAGTTTTATAACCTCGGGACCTGGTGTGAAACTCACATGACCAAAATAACAAGAACCCATTGCATTGCAGCAAGATTTGAACTGTAGACAAGGACAATTTTCTGCCTCTTGGCTAAGGACTGTGTGATGATTATGGAGTCATACATTTTAAGATAGCACTACCATTTTTTTTTGTAATATACCCGTATTTTATAATATTTTGTATATCAGAAAGAACTCTGATAAAATGTTTTCGAGATCGAGACTTGTCTAGATGGGCTCACAAAATATGTTTTGACTCCATAATCAGTGATATAACTCTCATATGGTCAAATACCTCAATGATGTGTTTAACGATCGATCATATGGATGTTTACATTGATGCAACTAAGGCTCAAAACGTGCTAACAGTGTATCAGTCTTGTCAACCACAAGCTGACATGTGCATCTGTAAGTAATTCTAGCATCACATAGAAGTTAATTTTGAATGCACTTTGTATGTGAACTTGCAAACTGACCCTTTGTCGTATGCATAGGCTACTACATGTATTTATCGAATTCTCTTGCATTTATCTCTGCAATTCAACAAAATTAGTAATGACCATCTGTGCATAAGCAATGTCGTATAATTTTCATCGTTTTCGCTAGGTAAAGCATTTAGAATTCATTTATCGGTTGTTATACGCTATCCTACTTCAGAAGTAAGCCTTCATGTTAGATCTTATTTCTGAAAATAAGGACAACCAAATGGCATCAAAAGCAAATCTTATTAGTATATATATACTGTAGTTACATGTGTATGTCCATAGATAACGATATCATCCGGCATAATATAATGAACCAACAGTAGTTTAAATTACCTGATTTTATTGCTTAGAAAACATTTTGTTGTTCCTGTTCTCAGAAATCAACTTATGAATATCATTATGTAAAATTATTATTTGTACAGTTTTACAGTTTTATCATTTAGTGTTTTTTTTCTCATCATGTTTCTTTGTAACGTTTGTTATTCACATCAACTCATAAAACGCTCTATACAACTCATGTATAATCAGAGTATATATTCTGCATCAAAGTCAATTTTCATTGTAACGTCATACGCTTGAGTTTTTTCTCTCTAAGTTGTTAAGCTGCTTTCCCGTGCCCAACAAGATTATTTTATTCGATATAACAATCAAGGGTACAAAGTATAAGAGTTGTCCATCTGGTTATAGAAAATGTTAAATGAATGTCAAATGCAAAACAATGGCCAGTTAATTTCAAAATAATGCCCTTGAACAAATTAGACAATAGTGTAACCAAAATAACAGACAGATAGATTAGTATATGATACTTTCTTAGCGAAGATAGTCTAGCAGAAAGTCCTACACAAAACACTAACACTGACAGCATAGCATTTCATGCAATAGACAGATAGAGATCGGAAGCACTGCATTGAAACTGACAGTTATACTGTAGTTTCAAATCAACAGATTTGACGGTTTATGTTGCCAACGAGTTTTTTTTAATTGTCATTTTAACGGCTGTTAATAACAGTTTCAGTGTTTGTTTTATCATTTTAAACTGTTTAAATGCATGCATACTGGATCAAATTATTCAATACTCAAGGGCTAAAGCTCGCATGCTTAATTGCAAAAAATATCTGTTTGAATACTTATGTCAGTTTTGATCCTTAATTATCAAATTTAAGGCAACCGAATACTAAATAGAGCTGCGTCATGAGAAAACATGTCATGTCCATGTGAAGACAAATGTACATCCCATTTAGACACTCATAGACTTTCTTTTCACTTAGTACTTTGGAAAAAAAACTACATCTTTTCAACTAGTACTCGAAGTTCCAAGAATGTAGCCATCTTTTGTGTCAGGGCAGGTTGAAAATCCAGTCAATATGTATTCTAATGACGTCACTTATTTTTCATATACATTTATACACAGTTTATTTGATAATAGACTGTTTTCATATTTTTCCCATTTTATCACATTATGTATACTGTTTGGTTTTGTACATTTCATATCATTCATATTATCTACAGTGTATTTTACCTATTTTAATCGTTGATGCGAGTATGTTCTCGTCAATTACAATATACGAGCATGGCATTGTGAAAAGTGGATGCCCATGGAATCTCTCAAGTCCAGATGTCTTACCAGGGCACACACTTGCAAACAAGCGCAAAGGGTTAATTGTAATATATTTTGCCCACTAGTTACGATCTGACTTAGTTAGTAAACGATATTTTAAGGCTCATTTTTTCATATATTCGAGAATTGTAATGCAAGACTTTCTCACATACACAACAACCTTTTATTTGTATATTATCGGATTAACTTAGTTGCACCAATAAGTCCCTCATAATTTCATTAGTGTGTTCGAACTTAAAAAAAAACATGCTCGTATATTGTATCACATTGTTGCAATCATCATTCCTCATTACGTTCCTTACAATTTTTATCATTTCATTTTACATGTTACAAGTTAGTGAGTAAAGTTATCATCATCTTTGCAGCAATTATCTATATATTAGCAACTCTTTTTTGTTTAGACACTTGTTCAGTTAGAACTGTCACATAAATAATTAAAATGTGAAATGTTATTATGCCTTTTCAGCATTTACCCTATGCAGTAGTGACTATGTATAAACAATCTTAGGTATTCGGGTAAGTTGTGAGGTATCCTCCGAGTGTAAGACTGATTAAGGTGGGGGGTAATGTAATATTTTAGGGTTAATGTGGGTCATTTACATTAATAGATGCCACTTTCCTGCCCATTTATACTTACTTACCAACTTATGGCTTTGAAAATAAACGATGTTTGGTCAATAACCTAGGTCATACGATGCTGGACCTAGTTGTGTGGTTGATAAAATGAATGAGTTGTCACTAGAATTCGATACTGTAATTAAACGACTGTCCGTTAACATGATAAATGTTGAGGGGTGGGGTACACAGTAATTTTGAAATCATTAATGGATGGACATGCATTTTGATCGCCCTATTCAGCCGTATCGGTAAAACATTTAATAACATCAGACCTCTTAAAACTGGGGAAAATATAGGGGTTCGCGCGCGTAAGTTTGTCATTTATAAGTTTAGTTATTTCTTGTACTGCCTCTTTGTCAGGCTGGCCCCTAATGCTGGAGGAGTATGCTGTCCTGCAGTGCCGGGGTCATGCAAAGAGATCATCCCTGAGAACAAAGATAAACTGAGTGGTATTTCTATATAATTATACTGCACATATGTTAAATAGTCATCTTAACATATTTGTAGGTTGTTGATATGAATCGAACTTTTCTCTGGGTATGC
The DNA here is from genome assembly GCA_964017185.1 of Rugalucina vietnamica. Classification (NCBI taxonomy): domain Eukaryota; kingdom Metazoa; phylum Mollusca; class Bivalvia; order Lucinida; family Lucinidae; genus Rugalucina; species Rugalucina vietnamica. The sequence goes on from OZ024872.1 coordinate 68,524,725, forward strand.
ATCTGGTTATAGCGTAAAAATAAACGACTTAAGAGTGGGACATGCATAAGGCCCTGACGTTCTGTCCACCAATATTGAAACTGACAGCTAAATTCAGTCTTTTAACATGGTTTGTTTCGTAAAAGTAGTATTTGTCATGGACAATTTTCAAGCACAATCCAAAACAAATTCTTGTTTGATTATGAAATCAAAACATTATTTGCAAAAAAGTACAAAACAGTATTTTGCATTGAATCAACATAATATATAAATAAACAATGTTGCACCTTTTACTGAATTGGGTTTACTTTGTTAAACTCTATTTACAAATACTAGTACTTGCACGAAACACACCAGTTAACTATGTATCGACGTGGCTTAACGTCAGGGCTTAATGCTTCTCTCTCTTGTAGTACACTTTGTGAGCTGTCCGTCCATTTAAAATCCAAAATAAAAATAACTAAACATATTATGCAGAGTTTTGTGAAGTTTATTAAATGACGACATTTGTCGGTAAAATATGTTTAACCTGGTGCTGTGCTTGTCCAGAGCAAAGTTAACAATATCTATTCCAGCAATAGGCTTTCATGTCATGTACAAAATGCTTTTCAGCTTTTCATTTGCAGAATGATAAAGGGACTGACCTAATTAAGGCTGATCCTGTTTTGCCGAATTTCGCCGACTGCAAATGTGATGGAAATCCCCTTTCCAGATAAAGTTTTAATGAAAACGCAAAATATCAAAATTTGTAATTTTGTTTATGATACTTTAATGTCTTATATCTGAGAAACCTTACCAAATTTGACGTCAAAGCAATCTTTTCTTAAAAATATTTTAATTGTATAAAGCATTTATCATTCAGTCCCTTTAGAATAAAAGCTGAGCTTGAGTCACTAGTCGGAGATTTTTGTTAACAGATTTGGGAATCAATGTTTTGAAAGCGTACGATATGGAAATTCAGCTTCCGGTAATGAGCTTTGCTGCAAAGTTCCCTAGTATTCAAACAATGACAACATATTCTTGATTTCATGTCTACATATAATGTTCCACAATTTTGACTAATTGAAAAAACATGATTTTGACTATTTTTTTTTTAAATTTGCATAGCTTGCTTGAAAAATGCTTCCTAACCACTATGACTCAGCTTTTATCTTGTGTAATATTACAATATTTAGATATTTTCATATTCTATTTTCTAACATAACTTTTCCTCTATATTTGTCAGGTGTGGCTAGAAGCAGCTATCCAAGTGTTTTACTCCCTAGGACCCACCTGGGGAGGGGTTATCACCATGGCATCGTACAACAGGTTTCACCAGAAATCTTTCTGGTAAGCACCACACATAGGACTTTACTCTTGGGAAACCACAACTAATATAATATAAATTAGAAACATTTCAGTTGTAATTATGATGACATACTATCTTTCGATTGTTTTTACGTCCTCCTAAAGGTTTACAGAGACAAGTTAACAATATTATAAATCTAATCATCGATACTTTATATGGGTAAAAAATCATATTATTTTAAAAATAAGTCCTTTTATAAAAGTAGGAAACTGTAGGATAAAATGCTTTAAAATGTACTTATCTCTTGTTTTTTCTAGGGCTACAACGATGTGTATAGTCTCTGTTGGATTCAGTTCATTCTTCAATGGTCTTGTAGTCTTTACGATCCTCGGGTTTATGGCCAAACAGTCTGGACTGCCGGTAGATGAGGTGGCTAAAGCTTCAGGTACTACTGTTGTATTCAGATGAAAAACGAAAAAGCATGCTGCTAGATGAATTGCCACACTTCAGTATCTAATAGTGGTTCGCAGCTATCAAACAGCTTATTCAGAACAGAACATCGACTAAAATAATATAGTAATAATCACGCCGGTCTGACAAGACCACTTGAATTTCCATCACACAAGTTGTATGCCGTTATCTTTCAAAGCTTTAAACAAAGCCACTGAAATAGATTAATCATGCAGAGAAACCAAATTAATAAAGTGAAAAACACACTCATAACAATATTCTATTACCACAGGTCCTGGACTAGCGTTTGTCGCCTTCCCGACAGCTCTGAGTCATATGCCACTGCCACAGGTGTGGTCTGTCCTCTTCTTTCTCATGCTGATCACGGTGGTGTTTGACAGTCTGGTAAGTCTTGTGTTGTATGTTCGTATGTATGTGATTTGTTTGAAGAAAAGTTATTAAAACAAGTTTTATTTCACGTATCTGTCTTTCTCACCGCTGCGTTTATGGTAGATTGATAAGGCGGATGGTGCTTCATGCAGATAGTGACCTCGGACTTACTGATAATTGGCTTCAGATTTCACAAGTTATGTCTTGAACTATCTTGTGCTATTGTCTAACGCGTTTTGTTACTTTTCAGCATTTAAGTGCGTGTTTAAGTTCAGATAGATAGAAATATATTGCAAGTTTTCTCTTTTCCGTTTCAAGTGTAACTTTTTCAGAATCGTCAGTTCTGGATAAATTGTTAATGTTAATAACAACAATAACCGTCATATACCTGTTTAAAATAACACAGTTTCTCTTTTTAGAAATGTTCTACTGTTCTGTTGTTTTCTTTCACCAACAGTTTGGAATGTTCGAGACAGTCACCAGTGGTGTGATCGACTTCTTTCCAAAACAGCTCACTAACAAGAGAGTGCTGGTTAATATCGTCACAGGGCTGGCATTCTTCATATGTGGTTTGCCACTTACCATGAACGTAAGTTGGTTGTTGTTTGGCTTCTTTTGCAAAACAAACATATTTTGTCATTAAATTATTAGTTGTATTGCCGGTGACACATCCTTATATTCCCTTTTCCATGATAGAAAATGTAGAACAGTTAATTGTATGAAATCTATCTTAATATGGCATTTTCAAAAGCACATGTATTTCTGGTTATGATGATTACGCTATATGTATGTAATGGATTTTTGAATATGCAATTAATTTCGATTCGGTTTGACTAATCATATGTCCGATGCCAAAAGAACATTCACCTTGTGCATTTCCAGAACTTGTAGTTCAACATACAAACCCCATTTCAGTTCTGTTTACATTTTCTTGTTTCAGGGTGGTATTTACATTTTCCAGTTAGCTGATTGGTACTTCTCATCTTTTGCGTTGCTCGTTGGCTCAGCATTAGAAGCAATTGGTGTTTGTTGGTTTTATGGTACGTTGCTCCATACACGTTTCTATCTTCAATCACTCTTTGAATAGAAACGTTTATAACTTTATGTGCAATGTATTTATCGACAAGAAAATGCATGTCCTTTTGATATGCACTGTAGAATTACAATTATCAAAGCAACTATTGTATCATTTTACAATTATAAATGATGCTGATTATATAAGTCCTTCGTTTGTTACTTTCCCATCTTTTGCAATGCCAAAGGACTAAAGGAATAAGATATTTTTGCGATCAAGTTGATAATGTAACAGCACTGTTTGCCTTATGTTTGGACATAAACACTTTGTACACCGATAACGTAGTGCCAATTACATGTTATAGGAACTGATCGGTTTGCACGTGATATAGAGATGATGACGGGGCGATATGTATCAGGACTACTGAGAATCATGTGGAGCATTGTTATACCATTCTTTGTGATTGTAAGTAATTTATCAGAAATGCTGATTAGCATATATAGCATGATTTTATTGTGTTAAACCGTTAGTATTCTTTTGAAATAGCACATGTTCATGTTTGTACGAGGGATTATCAAACATTACGTGTACTTTTCTCATAACTTTGAATTATATCAGTCGATTCCACTCACACTTACAAATCAGTCGTTCCTATTGTAATATGCAGCAGTCTGCAAAATTTTATCAAAATCCCTTAATCCTTTACAAAATTATAATGAAATGAAAACACCCACCTTCGTCCGATGATGTCAGTGAAGTTGACGCAAAAACAAAGATTTTGAACCACAAAATGTGCTTTTTAGGGCTAATGATTTTTACATTTTCACTGCTCAAAGTATGTTAAAAATTTGACAACACCAATTTGTATAAAAATCATAAATGTATTACATTGATTTGTGAATAAATTGGACTGGGCATATTGATGCTGATTTTGAACGTTATGGTTTAGACGTTAGAACATTTTAAATGACGGATATGAACTTCTGATATTCATTTGGGTCCTATTTCTTCAAAAGTTCGTGTAATATTTTCTTTTGTAATGCATTACCTAAGCATATTGAAGTTTTACCGGCAAATAAGAAAACGTCGCTTAAACGTTCTGAAACAGCAAACATGTATGCCTAAGCAAAACAATATAGGTGCACAACCGGTCCACCGTCATTTCTGAGCAAGCATTAAATGTTTTGCTATGTGTTCATTAAGACACATGGCACGTTTGGTTGTGGTATGCAAAATAGTTTTGAAGGAAACACAAAATAAATGTGATACTGCAATGCAAATCTTAACGTGATTTCTGACGTTCTTTGTGATGGGGAGGTCGGGTAAAGTAAAACCATCACCAACTGCTAACAAAACACTTTAAAGGAACCAAACTTTCAAGATCTATTGGGTTAAAGCAAGTTTACGAGGGATTATCAAAAATTATGTGGACTTTTCCCATAACTTGACAACGGTTCTGGCAAACATATTCAAATTTCAGCTGACGATAAACTAGCTTAACTCCTCTAGATTCTGAAAGTTTTGTTAATCTAAAATGTTTAATTAGCATTTGGTGATGGTTTTTCTTACCCCACCCTCCCCATCACGGAGCACGTCAGAAATGACGTTAAGTTTTTCACTGAAGTATCGCATTTCTTATGCGTTTTCTTCAAAACGGTTTTGCAGATCACAGCCAAACGTGCCATGTGTCTTAATGAATCCATAACAAAACAGTTTATGCTTGCTCAAAAACGACGATGGACCGGTTGTGCACCCATGTTGTTTTGCTTTAGCATACATGTTTGTTTTTATCATAATGTTTAAGCGATGTCTGAATTTAATGCAACACATATCAACCGGCAATATTGTACAATTCCCATTTGAAACTAATCCTAATTTCTTATTTGCCGGTAAAACTTCAAGGTCCTTCGATAAAGCATTACAAATGAAACATTGCGTGCACGTTTGAACAAATAGGATCCAAATAAATATCGAAATTCATATCCGTCATTGAAAATGTTCAAACGTCTAAATCATAATGCTAAAAGTTAGCATCCTTATGCCTAGTCCAAATTTATTCTCAAATCAAGGCAATACATTAAATTTTTTATACAGATTGGTAATTTAAACCATGCTCCAATAGTTAAACAATTTTTAATCATACTTTAAGAAGTAAAACTGTAAAAATCAGTAGCCCTAAAAAGCAAATTTTGTGGTTTAAAATCAGTGTTGTTGAGTCGACGTCATCGACGTCATCGGAGTGCTCCATGGTGGCGAAGGTAGGTGTTTTTATTTCACGATATTTTTGTAACGGATAAAGGGCTTGTGACGAAATTTTGCACACTACTGCATATTACATGGGTCCATGTGGACTAAAACTTTTAGTGGAATCGAGTCATATAGTCATAAGTTATAAGAAAAGTCCACGTAATTTTTGATAATCCCACGTATTGTCAGCTGAAATTCGAATATGTTCGCCTTAACCATTATCAAGTTATGAGAAAAGTCCACGTAATATTTGATAATCCCTCGTATTATTCAATGCAATTGCCATGTTTTAGAACGAACTGGAAACAATCTTTTGGATGCATTTTTACATTAAAACAGATCTGTTGTTGTTTTTGATGATTTGAATCATTTTTTTATCATTTTGTTACTTGATGTTTGTTTATAGAATTTATAAAATGTATTCCTTAGTTATTTTATGCATTTCTGTTTCCTAACCAGATGATGTCATAAAGCTTATATGAGTAATATAATAAACTGATATTATAGTAAATTGTGTCTATAGTAACTATTTGTCTATTTCAGCTCACCTTCTTCGTGTTACTGTCCCGTTACTCGACTCCCGCCTATGGAGATGGTTATGTGTATTCTGACCACGCCATCATCATTGCTATTATCGTTGCCCTCACACCTATCTTTGGTATGGTGGGAATTGCTATAAAAGAAGCTGTAAATACAAAAGGTGGAATGAAAGAGGTATGTAATCAAAGATAGGTATTTGTAGTAGAGTTGATCCTTAAAGTACATATATAGCATAATTGTGTTGGTCCTTAAAGTACACAGCGAAATCGTGTCGTTCAGTAACCTTACATATTCAGCCCATAACATTTTTAAATGCGAATGCATATGTCAGGTATTAAGGACAGAACCAGTAGCGACTGAGTGGAAAGTTTTCATTCATTTGCATTCACACGTTGTTCTCGGGTAATCAATATTCTGTTTGATCTTGAGAAACTGTAGTAAGGAAAGGTAACTATTGTTATGTCGGATCATTTACATTATATAATAGCCTTCCTTTGTGTCTACCAAACATTTGAATAGGAAAACCAACAATTTAGGTTTCCGACCAGGTCCGACACAAACCCAGCCTGTACAGTCACAGGAGCAGGATAGAAGCTTGCAGTTTCGGATTTAAGAAGAAGAGGGATTGTACTACACAGCTGATCTGGCCTGTTGTTTCGCATATGCAGATTGGTACTTTTCTGATGCTGCGGCTCATATGTGTTTCAGAGAATAAACCAGCTACTTACACCCACACATCTGTGGCAGCCGAACAACCACGATGCCAGAGAGACTTACCGCCTACAGCCTTACAAATACGCCTCCACATTTATGGAAAGGGCCAAGTTGAATGCAATAGGGCCTAAAGACAACCCTATGTTCTAAAGTGGACAATCTTAGTCGTGCCTACAAGTGTGTTCATTTTGTATATATACAAAATCAAAATTGACACTTTTGGTGCATGTGTGGACAAACCGAGATAAGCCTTACATGGCCGCGTCGATATCTAGCGGGACGAACTATGATCGTGTGATATTAATGCGGATGCAGAGAAACTGTATTGAGTGAATTTTAGGTATACTTTTGATCACGAGACAGTATTCGTCGTTTATGTTATTATAACAAGCTTAAATCCGTTCTGCTCAAATGTTGAAGCGTGAAAAAATCCTAGGGATATACTTTATCTTCCGCCCTGCAGTGACGAACAACTGTCAAAGTACGGATATTTGCAGCAAAAACAGAAAGAAGGCTTCTCTGCGTCCAAAATGGACATAGATGTAAAAATAATATTTGATGATGATATGAATTCTAATAAAGTTTCTTGAAAAATAAAGAAAACGTATTGATGTATTTGTTATCCTTTAAATGAAAAAAGTACAAGTAGGCAAAGATCAGGAAAAGGCGCAATCAGAAAAAGACTCCCACTCCAAAAACCAAGGTGGGAAAAAACCAAACAAACAATCAGGCACCCACACCATGAAAACATTTCGTAAGCCGAATGAGCAGCTATTTTCCCAATAGGTGGCCACTCAGTTACCTTAACTAAAAATATGCAAACATACATAAGGCGCCAACAGCACAAAAATATTTTAAACACCAAGACATAAAACAAAAAGAACCACCACAGAAGTATCGACTTGGAACGATCAGTAACACAAAGTTACTGGCGGGTTTAAATCGATTTTACACGGCCGTAACCTCACCCTCAGCTTCTGCAGTGGTTCATAACATTTAGTTAGTTCTTCGGTCTAATCAAGACATAGGGTATGTTTATTATTAGATCATACCTTGGCTCCAATCGGAAATGAAGTACGCATATATTGGACGTCATAAAACTTTACAAAATACATATAAAGAAGTTACTTACTTACTTACTTACTTACTTACTTACTTACTTACTTACTTACTTACTTACTTACTAAAAGCAAGATAACGAGAACGTTCCAAAAAATGTTGTTCTATTTTAAGTTTCATACTCGTACAGAAAGCATCGAATGCTTAAAGACAAGCATTGTGGTCCATGAAAAAGAGGCAATGACTTAAATACCCGCGGAAATGGAAAACTAATTTAAAACGCAGTTCAAAGGTAAAAGTAAGCAATGATTAAGAACACCAAAATCATACCCTAATCACACAGGTGGGATATTACCAAATTGATAGTCAGATACTTCTACTAAGATAATATAGCGTAAGCTGAAAAATGATGAGCGGCTGTTTCCCTATAGGTGACCACTCAGTTACTCAAACTTAATAAAAGATATGAATAGTCACATAAAAGGCGCTAACAGCACAAACACTTGACACCAAAACATAAATCATTTAGAATTATCACAGAAATACCGCTATGGAACGGTCAGTGATATAAGGCTGGGTGGGCTTTAACCGACTACACGGGATCCCAACCTTACCCTCAGCTTCTGCAGTGGACCAAAGCAGTTTGTTACCGTGTTTATGTCTTTATGGTGAATCTCTAACTAGTCAATGAATCATCACGGTAAACAAACAACATGGTGAATAAAAACAAGGCTTCCAGGCACAATATGCTCATGACAACTGGGGAATTTGGGAAGCCGGACAATACCACTGAAAATCTGGAAAAAAAGACACCAGTAGACCAGACCACAGATCCGTTAGCCCCTCAGCTAAACTTATATACTTATAGTTAGGTCTCTCTCTTCGGTAAGAAAGCTTCAAATCGAAGATCATCACTGAAAAAGTAAGAATAGAAAGAATGAGATACAATTCTCTGTAATGCAACTAAAGGGGAAAACAACGTCTTTGACCACGCTGATCCGTCTCTGATAATAATCAGGTGGCGATCGAAAGGTAAGAGTAAGAAGTCCGGAGTTGATACAATCAAAATTAAAAATGAGCCGCCTCGTGGGAAAACCAACAATGTGGTTTTCGAACAGGTCCGACACAAACCGAGCTGTACAAGCACAGAAGCTGGCTAGAAACTGGAAATTTTTAATTTAGAAAGGAGAGGAATTGTACTATCCGTGTAGCAAAAACAAAGGCGCTGATCAGCTTCGCGGTTACCGCGAAGCTGATCTGCGCCTTTGTTTTCTTCGCATATGCAAATTGTTGGTTTTCCCATGAGGCGGCTCAAATAATCTACCTAGAAATCAGACGGGCTAGCAAAAGACAACACCATATAATGCAACCAAAATATAACCAACTCAGAAATTAGTTGGGACACCAAATACCAATACCAGAACATCCCATAACACATTACGAAGCTTAAGAAAAGCAGGCTGACTAGTCTTTTCTATGCTAGTTGGCGATTTGCGTTTACTCATTTAAGCCTGGCGTCCAATTTGTGGGACACAGACATACAGTATAGCCCCAGATGCGACGCCGCAGAAGAATGCCGCGTCCCATCTGGGACTGTTGTTTGCTTAGAGACATGCCAATGCAGAACGAAGTAAAACTTTAAAATCACTGTTGATGCCCCTTGTAATGGCAGTGGACTCATCCAAATGATACTGATATGAAAATTCATTCGTCCAAAATGGGTGAAAGACCACTTTGATATAAATCAAAGCGGAACCGTGGCTAAGAAATTTCTGGTAGGATGCTGCGCGGTTCTCAAAAGAGCTTATAAGTTCGCTAAAGAAACATCACAGAAAGCACCTAACCAAACTCTGATGGAACAGAATCGAGAATTCAACAGTAACATACTAAATGTCTGGGTCGCAACCAAAGACTGAATGGCTCGTTACTCACAATCCTAATTTGACATATGAATGAACACAGTTGGTTTGTTTGTTGGTATTTGTTCTACAACATGCAATGATTAAAGATTTGTGGTCTGGTTTTTGAGCAAGGCCATCTTTCGGTAAATTTAGCTGTCTCAATTTTGCATGCTATCATATTTTCATAAATTCTTTATTCCCGGGTTTTGGACATTGAATATTTTTGTTTTAAATTGGTGAAAGTGTTCTCGCCTGTCTGTCTTCGTACATGCGTATTTTCTGTAAAAGCGTGTGTTGTTGGTGATGATGATGGTGATGTTGTTGAACCAATATCGATATCGCTTAGTACATTAAAAGCTATTTATAGTAAACAACCTGTTACAAGCAAACCACGAGATGATGCTGATTTTTTTTTTGTTAGATTTTTTCATAACATTAGTCAATGTTGTATTGTATGGGGAAATCGATATAGCAATGAACAGTGATTATGACAGCCTTTAAAATGATTTTCAAGGTGCTTCCTGGCGTGGCAAAGTAGAATTAATTATTTAATTTTATAATGGTTCTTTGTCCTTCTGCAGCAAGCATGTGGGATTTTTCCACGATTTTTGCTCTGTTTTCAGTGAAGTCTGCATTAATGGAATAAGTAAGCAACATGTAAGTACCTGCCTTTATGGGTGAGGCCGACAAGAATACTCGCTTGCAAAATTTTGGAATGTTATACATTATAGTGGCTTAAAACTAAGATTGCAAGGATATCGGTCTCTTACGGTATTATTTTTCATCAACGGGCATAGTTCATCCGAAAGCTTGTCAAAATGAGGACTGCTCGGTTAGACTGTTTATATGAACAAAATACAATAAAAAACATTGAGAACATTAATTATGCTATTTAGTAACCTGACAGGCAGAAAATGACAAGTAGAAGACAGTCTGTTGTTTATCAATTAGGCTGATATAAAAATTGCCTGTGCTTCACAACAGGAAAGCGATTTTATACCACATAGTTTCGAAATTGGAATTAGTTTTCGGAGGTTAAAATTTTAGTTAAACATAATTTAGTTAAACATAATTTAGTTAAACATTCTAAGAAGATGCCTTAAGCTAGAAAACAAAGCGAAATTTTAGTTAAACATGATATAGTTAAACATAATTTAGACATTCTATGAAGATTCCTTAAGCTAAAAACAAAGTGAGTATATATTTGATATGTGTGTGGCGGACACAAAAAGTCTCTCCGTACATAATCCATAGTGCAGATTATATTTTCCTTTTGGTCCTTTGAGATCAGCGAGGATATTATGAGAAACCAGAAAATTATTGTCGGTTTAGTATCAGGTTCTAACCAACGTTTAATATATTAGCCCCTTTCGGATAATATAGTCTTTACATCGACTACCTTGTCGAAAGATTTAAAACTTTGGCTCCATATTCACTGGGTGCTTCCTTGGTCCCGATATAAAAAGGTTTTGTTTGACTTTTTGGTAACGGATTTTGTTCTACTTTATTACACAGTAAATCTCCGCAAAACAGAGTCGACAATAACATAAATTGCTTGATTTATATCACTTTTTAACGAATCAAATTAAATGTTACTATAAAATTGCATTCAAAGCACTCTATTATGACTTGAAATTCTTTCAGTGACGTGATAAATTAGAATCAAATCAAATCTTTGACCAAATTCTAGGAATTATTGTAGAAAAAAATCTGGTATCTAACAAAACCAAATCCTATCGGGACCTGTAGTAAAAATCAAACAGAACCTTTTTATATCGGGACGAAGGAAGCACCCAGTGATATTGCTGCCAAATTAAAGGGTCACTGGCGAAACCGCGGTAAGGCCCATCACCTTTTTCACTACTCTTATAGAATCTCGGGTTTTCTTTCATTTGCGCGCTCGAAATTCGTTTAAGATATATTCTTCGTTCAATTTAATCGATTTTCTTGCAAGCTTTAAATTAAAAGACAGCTCTTTTGGCACGCTATGCACTGTATTTTTCTCATATTCTCATAGTCAATTCATAGATGCATGGTTATAAGACTTTGCCATCTTTTTCGCTAACGGTAGATAAATGCAATCAGTTGAGGCGAACTCTAAAACTCGGAATAGCATGCACATTGAAATAAGCAATAATATCTAAAAAGGTACATGTTTGCAGTAAATAAAATATGTAAGAGCTTGATCCTTTGGAAGCAGTGAAAACGTTCAAAGTGATGTAGCATGGACCATATGTAGTATGGTCCATATTGCGCAATTACGTCATACCTGTAAACCCTAAAACGCGGGTGAGTCGATGTTCTTTGTTTATAACGGTTTCCTTAGATCTATGAACCATTTAACCTGTAAACCCTTAAACGCAGGTTAGTCGATATTCTTTGTTTATAATGGGTTTCTTAGCTCTATGAACAATTTAAATCGTTCATAGATCTAAGGAAACCGTTATAAACAAAGAATATCGACTTACCCTGGTTTGAGGGTTTATGTAGGTATGACGTATTTACTGCAAACTTAAAATCGATTTAAACCCGCCAGTAACTTTGTGTTACTGATCGTTCCAAGTCGATACTTCTGTGGTGGTTCTTTTTGTTTTATGTCTTGGTGTTTAAAATATTTTTGTGCTGTTGGCGCCTTATGTATGTTTGCATATTTTTAGTTAAGTTAAGGTAACTGAGTGGCCACCTATTGGGAAAATAGCTGCTCATTCGGCTTACGAAATGTTTTCATGGTATAAGTACCTGATTGTTAGTTTGGTTTTTTCCCACCTTGGTTTTTGGAGTGGGAGTCTTTTTCTGATTGCGCCTTTTCCTGATCTTTGCCTACTTGTACTTTTTTAAAGATATTATTGCTTATTTCAAAGTGCAACGCTATCCCAAGTTTTAGAGTTCGCCTCTACTGATTGCATTTATTAACCGTTATTTACCTGTTCGTGCAAAAAATGGAATAGCCTTACTACCATGCATCTATGAATTGACTGTACAAAGATTTATGCAATAACAACTTTATACCTTTATACAAAAGTACTATTATATAAGCATGCATGTTATCATGCATCCTTTCAGCATGTTAATATATACAGTTTCACGCCTACTCATGTTCAATATAAATCTCTATACCTAATGCTTTTTAATTGTAAAAAGTGTGGAAAGAAACAAGAAGAACATTTGAAATAAAGAAAGTGTTATAATATGTAAGTACGTAAATAAATAAATAAATAAATAAACACTGTTACGGTAACAGCAAGAAATAAATATGCTTCGCTACCTTTCTCATTAATGTGTGCACCGTTCTTAAAGGATCTATTAGCAAGGCGAGGTGCCTTGATAGGTGGAGATGTACTAACAACACCCCTCATCATGCGAACACGCCAACGTAATCTGCAAGGTGGATGCATATACATTAAAAGTTTTTCGAAAATAGTTTTGTTTTTTGTGATGTGGCTCTGTTAAATAAATTAACTTGTTGTTTAAAATAGAAAATTTGAAATATTGTGCATGGGTATGACGAACCATTATAACAGGATGATCGATGAACATTTTTTTTTTGCATCAATGCTTTTGGCCCACGAAGGTCATTTCGTATTTTTATTATTCTGGGAAAGCAAACTCTAATGCCTAGGTTATATTTGGCATACGATTACCTTGCGATGATCATACGATGCCAATTTTTGCATTTTCGTGCGGTCTCTGCCCTATGATGTCCCTACGGTTCCACGGCTTCCTACGATCCTACGTAGCATCTCAATTTTGTAATAGTCTGCATTTTTACATTTTTTTTTTAAATCGTAGACACGTCGTAGTGGCACTGCACAGGCGCCGTTAGGAGACCATGCGAGGATCGTGCGGTCTACGCACGATTTTTGTATGATAATTTCGGACAAAAATTATAAGGCGGCCGTATGGAGACCGTAATACTGCGTTTACACTATGTTCCCGGCGGTCACGGCGGCCACGTTTCAGACAACCGGGATCAAAACGGGATAACCGTGAGGCAACGCAGGGGAACGGGATAGGCAAACGTAGCACGCCGGGATAACCGTGGACACCGTGACAAATTTTTTGACATTTTAAAAATCTGCCACGGCAGTCACGGCGGAAATGAGAAACGTAATGGGCCGTGATAAAACGGGCTAAACGTAACACACCGTGACAGAACGTAACAGTACGTAGCGAAACGTGGTGGCGGTCCGTAGTGCAACGGGAAGCTATTGAATAGCACGGCAAGCTACGGATCTTCCACGTTCTGTTGCGTTTCATCACGGTCGTCTCACGTCGCGTCCCGTTTCCTACGGAATACCCAACACGTTTTGTTGCGTTAAGTTACGGTGCGTTACGATCTTTGACGGTGTTCACCCCGTTCTGCTACGTATGTCACGTTATGTTACGGTTATCACGGCGTGAAGTTTATAGACGTAAAATGTCATGGGGACAAGTCCCTTCATATTGGAGCAGTCACTATAGTGAACAATACAGACCATACGCTGTACTATGCAACAGAAGAAGAATTACAACCCCGAACTTTCTTAATCAACTCTGCAGTCGGTTGTTGAGGAGCGCGGTTGTTATTATTTCAAAGGACTTATTCGTATACAAAAGGGAAAAAAAGTGCTTTATATTGTATGATGTCTACGTTTCGTCCGTAACTGACATTGACAGACCGAAAACGTGTTACGCCTTGGTCAAAACGCAACTGACCGCAACAGAACGTAACAGGCCGTAATAGAACGTGCTAATAACCGTGATAGATCGTGGATAACCGTAACGTACCTTAGCGCCTCCGTGACACACCGGCTCATTACTACCACGGCTTGTTACGGATATCGTAATACAACGTAAGAAAACGTAACAAAACGTAATAGATCTTGAAAATCAGAGAAATATATTACCAAAACTCCACGGCACGCTACGTTTCTAGCAAACGGGGCTGTCGGGGCCGCCAGGGACATAGTGTAAACGCAGTATACGGGCTCAGTCAGAAGTCCTAGGGACTCTGTAAGGACATCCCATGGGCTCACTACGATCTCCACAAAGTCTGCGGAGACCCAACGATTACGGTACGATCTCCGTGCGTTTTTTTTTTTTTTTTCAGAATTTCGACGAAAATCAGAGAAAGAAATCGTATGATGCCCGTATGTATTGTAACCACAGACGTCGTTGTACACGATCAACTACGATGTTTGAAAAATCTTAGGAAAAACCGCACACCAAAAAAACGTACGGCGATCGGGGCAAATGTAACCTAAGCATAGATAATTAATGAACATGGGCAACTTTTTCATACATAAAGCGTATTCAAGATCGATAACACGATTGCTTTCATCCGCTTAGCAAGTTGTCTCCCATTGATCACCACAGGTTAATCAACGTTTATGTAGCAAGTATGTTTGCTGACAAGTATGTTTGCTGACATAGGTTAGCCCTGTGGGTGTCTAGGTCTTACACGCCAGGTCAACTTGATTTAAGAGTGACACTGGATTAACGATGCTTATGTTGCTTGAATATATATAGTGTATGAACCATTTTTTCACTTCAAATGAAACTATTAGAAAAACAACGTACGCAGAAATTATGAACCCAGGACTCAATTTTATTTTAAACAGACGACGTATTTGCGAAAACACATTATATTTCCTTACATCAACATTTCCCTTTTTGCATATTTTGCAGAGACCTAGTTGACGCAGTTCTTAAACGCACAAGAATAACAAGTAAAATTATGTTAAGTACACGAAATGCAACGCACAAACGCTGAGTGCATGCAGGTAAGAGGTTTGTGAAAAATCAACGGCTGATCAGTGTATTTCGTTTCGGTACAAACAAAGTCGACTACTCCTCAAATAAAACGAGGTCTCACTCATTGTTAAACAGCATTACTGTTGAACAGCCCGGATTGTATCGACATGTTCAAGAAGGTACAAGCAGGCAATGATCAAGAAAAGGCGCAATCAGAAAGAAATTCCCACTCCGAAAACCGAGGAGGGAAAAACTTAATTGACAATTACAGCTGTATGTACTTATACTTAGAAAACATATCATGAGCCGAGTGAGCAGCTATTTCCCAATAGGCGGCTACTCAAATTTAAAATATGAAAACGTACATAAGGTTCAAACAGCACAAAAATTCGACTCGAAAACACGAAACAAATAGAACCACAACAGAAGTATCGCCTTGGAACGCTCAGTAATATAAAAATACTGGGGGCTTAATCAAATTGATTTTACTGGCGCCTAACCTCGCCCTCATCTTCTGCAGTGGCCCACAAATCTAGTTAGTCGTTCGGTCCTCGTGAGTCGATGAATCATCAAGGACAAACAAATAAATCATGATAACCACCATGGTGAATCAAAAACGAGGAGCGCGACTCAAATTATCGCCATCGCTGTTCGATGTATTATGCAAGGACCTACATACGACATTGTCTTTGATATTAGAATCAGTAAAATTATCAAATAATTGTAGGCCGACGTGTCATAGTATACACTGGTCAAAATAGCTAGTAAAATTAAAAGACTTTCTTTTCGCATGAATATATACTCATGTCCAATGAAAACGTACCACTCCTCGGATGCTCTTAGTTGCGGGATATCAAAACATTTGTGCGCATATGATGTTTCCTTATGTTAGATAGGTTGAATACAATGTTTCTTCGCCAAAAGTTTATCCCCCCGCGACGGTTTGTAAGCGACGTTACGTCAGAGTACAAATTACGTTTATTCAATTTTACGTAAGCTATGACTGATCCAAAAATCCCGGAAATGATTTTCCCGTATGCGAGTAGCTCTACGAACTATTCGCCGCCTACTCAACCACTACATCGCATCACAACACACGGTAAAAGCGCTCTACGCGTCACCATGCACGCCTAAAAACGCAAAGTCTTGCAAATTCGGTCAAGAAACGTTCACAAACGGTTTCTTTCATACAGATATCCCAAAAACAGCTTATTTTGGGAATACGAATCTTAGCATATGCAAAACGTCACCGAAATCATTTTCTAGAATGACGTTCGATGACTGACGTCAATTTTAAGCTTCTCTCCAGCCGCTTCCGGAAACGCTATCGAGTCAGAATTTCTGAAAATCGTATTTGTTTGTCGAGATGAATATAAGCGTACAATAAAAGATGTATAGGTCATTTAGGTTCAACGTCTTTGCGATTTTAATGCTTTACGTTAGCCATTAAACGTCAAAATCCTAAGCCTTTATGATGTAATGGGCAAGATTCCTGGACAAAACGGATCACATCTGTGATTTAATCGCAATTTTGCTGCAGACATTTGATTGCTTTTTTAATGTCTCTGTTATTGTGCAGTGGTCAAAATGTTGCTTATGACGTCAAGAATTCCACGTTGACGTTTTCGAAGCACACTGACTGTCGAATTCTTCATGTTTCGACGTTATGCATCTTCTAGGCGCGAGTCGATGCGTGATTGAAGATTTCTTCACATTTGGCGCATTCGAATACCGGTTTTGTGATTTTCTTTTTGACGCTTAACGTCTTGGTTGCTTTATCCTCGGAGCATCACTTATCAGACAGATTTGCGAACGTGCCATGATTTGGACAGCTTATCACAGTACCGAAATATCAAATAGACAAACTGAAATTTTCAGTCAAAAACATATTTTTTACACTTTTGTAGGTGGTACGTTTTCATTGGACATTAGTATATAAATCATCAATATGACAATATCCATTTGCGTGACTTGAGTTCGAGTAATGTGCACTTAGTAGTGACAATAAGTTCAGAAAATTGACGGTCTTACATTTTGTAAATTTATAAAAGTGCAGACTATTACAAAATCATAGAGGCTACGGAGATCGTAGGAAGCCACATAATCGTAGGGACATCATAGGATCACCATGCAGTGACAGCACGAAAATCACCAGTGCAAAAATTGTCATCGTACGATCATCACAAGCTAATCGTCGCCAAAAGTAACCGAGGCATTATCCCTAGGTTACTTTTGCCCAGATCATCGTATGATGTTTTGAGCTGATATTTTGCTCTGCAATTCTCCCTACGATTTTTTAGACATCGCAAATGATCGTGGGCTACGACGTTTTTATTTACAATTCATAGGGACCTCGTTCAATTTCTTGTTCTGGCTTTAGCTGACGTTCTGAGTCAAAACCGTACGGAGATCGTAGGGACATAGTACGGAATTCGTAGGGTCTCCGCAGACTTTAAGCGAAAACCGTACGGAGCCCATGCGATGTCCGTGAGGAGTTCCTACGATTTCTAACTGATCCATTGCGTTCTAGCTACGATCGCCATACGATTTTTTGTCCCCAAATTATCATAAAAAAATCGTGCAGTGACCTCACGATCATCGCAGGGGTCTCCGTACGGCGCCCGCACGACGTGTCTACGGGCGACGGCCTTACGATTTTTAAAACTTTGTAAAAGTGCAGACTATTACAAAATCGTAGAGGCTACGGAGATTGTAGGAAGCCACAGAATCGTAGGGACATTATAGGATCATCCTGAAGAGACAGCACGAAAACCGCCAGTGCAAAAATTGTCATCGTACGATCATCACAAGCTAATCGTACGCCAAAGGTAACCGAGGCATTATGCCTAGGTTACTTTTGCCCAGATCATCGTATGATGTTTTGATCTGATGTTTTGCCCTGCAATTCTCCCTACGATTTTTTAGACATCGCAAATGACCGTGGGCTACGACGTATTTATTTACAATTCATACGGACCTCGTTCAATTTCTTGTTCTGGCTTTAATTGACGTTCTGAGTCAAAACCGTACGGAGATCGTAGGGACATTGTACGGAAATCGTTGGGTCACCGCAGACTTTAAGCGGAAACCGTACGGAGCCCATGCAATGTCCATGAAGAGTTTCTACGATGTCTAACTGATCCATTGCGTTCTAGCTACGATCGACATACGATTTTTTGTCCCCAAATTATCATAAACAATCGTACGGTGACCTCACGATCATCGAAGGGGTCTCCGTATGGCGCCCGCACGACGTGTCTACGGGCTACGGCCTTACGATTTTTAAAACTTTGTAAAGGTGCAGACTATTACAAAAATCGTAGAGGCTACGGAGATCGTAGGAAGCCGTAGAATCGTAGGATCACCCTGTGGACACCATACGAAAATGCAAAAAAATGGCACCGTACAATCATCGCAAGCTAATCGTAGGTCAAATGTAATCTAGGCATAAATTAGATCATGTCAATGATAATATTTAAAACGAATGGATGCTGATTCATATTTAATTTCCATTTTTAGATAAAATCTAGCAACCACTACTAAATAATTAATAAAGTTAGTTTTTTTTTATCCTAAATAAGAGAAACCGACTGAACGATGAGAAACATAACATAGCTAAAACACCTTAAAGGATCTTAATGCCAATATAGGTATGTGCAATGAGACAAAGATTAAAGTGACCGCATTTTACTTTAACAGCAGTCACACTGTAGCGTATAACCCAAACGCGCGCCGGGCTTATGAAAAATCTCAACACGCTGAAGATTTTGGACGTATAAAATTACGCTTTAGCAGTCACACAGTAGCGCGTGACTGAGGCGTGTGCTGGGCGTATAAAAATCTCAGACTTTCAGAGTACGTTTATTTTACGTCCTTAACACGCTATGCACGCGCTATAGGCGTGCAGCAAACGCTCAACGCGCGTCTCACACACGCTTGGGGCACGCTGAAGAAAAATCTCATAAATTCGGAACACACATGTAGCGTACACTAACGTGCCTAAAACGTGCACCGAACGCGTTCGAAGAATATGCAACGCGCCTGTAACTTATTCGAAACGTAGCCCGGGAAACAACGAGCTTCTAGAAAATTCTTAAGCATGTTAAAATTTTTCTTGAGCCAAAACGCGTCTGGAGCGCGCACCGACTTACAGCGACGTATATCAACGTAGACCAAGCGCACACCAAGCGTACAAAACGCGCGTGTAACGCGCTTCTAACGTGTCTCCGACATGCTCAAGGCGTATGTTGAATTTTACGTTTCTGCTCCGTGGCGATGGAAGCAGAGCCATCAACATCTCGCAAAACTAGAAAAAATAATCTAACGTAAAGAAAGCCCATCTTCTTTGCCGGGTTGAATAAAACGCTTTAATTAACCATTCCTTAAACCCCAGGCGCTCCATGATACATGTATTTTTGTTTGTTTGAATTGTTTGAATTTCTGCTTTACGTCCCAGTCAACAGCTAAGGTCATGTCGGGACGTTGCCTCCACTTTATGGGACTCTTACCCAAAATGGGGATGCCATGGCATCCAACAAGTACTTCAAATATAACCATCCAACAAAGCCGAAAGGGCTTATTTGTGTGGATGGTTCGACTTGGAACCACTTTTCCTGAGCAGGATTAGACCTGAGCGGTTAACCAGTAATCTGATAGCCAGTCAACATCGTACCAGCTTTGCCTGGAGGCACAAGCAGCCCAGCTATTTCCTCTTAGGCCCCAATGGGCGGGGGCCATACTCCCACCCGACCATTCTTCATGTATTTTTATCATAAATGGCTGACATGACCTATCGTATCGATTCAGCATAAATTAAAGTTCCTTTCCCTTGTAAGTCGTCGTTAAATAATGAAATAAAACTTACCTTCTTTTCCTGTAGTAACATGAACAAACGTGAAGAGATCTATCCACTCCGTGCAGATGACAGACAGCAACATCACCAGTACCACGCTGATCCAGAAAAAGAAGCTGACGTCGCCTTTATTCCCCTTAAGCGGTCTGATGATACCAGTTCTCTTAACAGCAATGATGACGGGACTTTTGAACAAGACAATAAGGAAAGAGGCCAGTGGGGAAGCAAGATCGAGTTCTTCCTCGCTATCATGGGGTACACCGTGGGTATTGGCTCTGTCTGGAGGTTCCCTATCATATGTAGCAGGAACGGCGGAGGGGCATTTCTCATTCCATTTTTCTTTTTCCTGATAACGTCAGGTGGACCTTTGTACTACATGGAGGTCTGCCTGGGCCAGTTCACTGGAAAAAGTGCAGGACTGGCGTTTGAGTTTTGTCCTCTATTAAAAGGTAAACCATTAATGTCTAACCATCCCTAGTGTTTTTAAATTTGACTTCATTCCGTTGAAAATGAACACTACAGATACAGAGTGGTGAATTGTATTGAAATACGAGTATATGGTGTTCTTGGTACAAGATGTCGTTATAAAAGTTTCTATCATTAGAATAACTTGTAGGAATCATTTTAAAGCAGAAGCTTTTTCTTGACTGAAATGTATTTTTAGTACTTTCAAATTGTTTTATGGTGAAGTCCGAAACGTTATCCACATGTTTCAAATAGGATTCTGCTATAAATTTTCAGGTGTGGGCCATCTACAGGTTGTGTTATCTTTCATCGTAATTTGTACCATCTCGATCCATATTTTGGCATGGACCTACTATTTCCTCTACAATTCAGTCATGTCACCGTTGCCATGGACAACCTGTGGCAACTGGTGGAACACGCCACACTGTAAAGGTAATATTGCTTATACATCTATCACATATATTATGTGTTCTGATCTCAGTACACATCTGTTGTTAGTTATCAAATGCAAGTAGAACGACATTAGCAGACAACCGCAATGTCATATTTGTCCTCGACCTAACGTCATTTTTATTATTTGATTGTGATTTCAAAAGCTTATTATGCGCTATAGTCATCAGAAGCACGATGTTTATATCACTTGATATCATTGTGTTCATTTGAAATACAGGAGTTTCTGACAAATATGGAACCAATATATTTATTGTCTTATGTTTGTATTCTAAGTGGCGATGTGCTATCTTACACATGAAATCCATCTTATTTGCGTCAAGAGATTTTGGTTTACATTAGTAATGCTATACATTTTACATTTGTATATCATACTTTGTTTGCAGCTATATCTGACATATGGACCCATGATGCAAACACAACAAACACGACGTCAGTTTTGTATGAAAGTAATACGTATACCTTAGTCAGAGCACTCAACTATTCTGTGGATACTCAAGAGTTCGGTGTAAATCTCATGAACACTACCACTGTGCCATCATCCCGAAAATATGGATCATCAGCATACGAGTTCTGGGAGTAAGTGAATATATAGTAACCATGACGTACCTTAAAGTCAGATCTTCAGTAGTTTAATTACAATAAAAATAATTATTTCTTTTCCTCACAGCAGTATTTTGCAACGTTACCATTTTAGAATTCTTCTCTTTTTCAAATTGCCCTAATACCAAGGACGCAATAGAATAATATTCAATAATATACATAATTTGATGTTTGGAATGTTAAAAAAACTGTCCTATCGCTTATGTACCTTGCAGATATAACGCCGTTGGGAGATCCAGTGGTTTAGATGATATGGGTGGTATTCAGATACACCTGGTGATATGTTGTTTCCTTGCCTGGGCAACCGTAGTTCTAGCTGTGATCAAAGGGGTTCGAACGTTGGGGAAGGTAATTTAGTAACAAAAAAGCATCTTCTTCAGTCCAGATCATATAAGTTATGTTACTCGTTGAAAATATCTTTTTAATCACATACTAGATCTAAACATTTGGCAGTAATGAAATCGTTTGATAATCACCATCATTTCAATTATTTTCCTTGTGAACACCAAATCATTACATAGAACTGAAAGTCTGTATCATATCCAGATGAATAACAATTTTTATGCACAAACCATGTCACTTTTTAATTCTTATTATCATGATTTTTACCTTCTCAGGTGGTGTATGTGACAGCAACAGTGCCTTTCCTGTTCCTAGGAGTTATGTTTATACGGGGTGTAACCTTAAATGGTGCAGCTGACGGAATGGTGGCATTTATACGACCAGAATTCGGAAAACTGCTCACTTTCCAGGTAGTTCCCGTCTATTCGTACTCTTACTTTTCTTGAGAAATGTATTACATTTTTACTTTTTATACTATAGCGCAAATTAAGCAAGAACAAACATTTTCAGAGTAGACATTAATTAACATATAAACATTTAGGTTGAACTATACTTATGGTGTTATAGGGCCATGTCGACATGCTATTTTTTCACAATGCATATAAATCATCTACTGTAACATTTTTAAGATAGTATACATACTTTATACTCATACTTTATTGGCTCTTCTTCCCTTCCTTTTCATGCTAAGGTCTAGCTGCATCTTTTACTCCGATATTCTGTGATGTTTCCTTAAAATGAAAAAAGAAATACTGTCATTACACTGAGTAAAGTTAAGACCAAATGAAAAAGATGCACATGTAAATAGCATAAGCATAAGCATTTACTCGTGGTCAATAAATTTTTGACACAATTATATTCCAGGTATGGCTTGAAGCAGCAATCCAAGTATTTTATTCACTGGGTCCCACTTGGGGTGGAGTTATTACTATGGCCTCTTATAACAAATTCCATCAGAAGTCATTTCTGTAAGTATTAATAATATGGACAGTTCTATCAATGAGGGTAAAAAATAGGCAATGATCAGGGAATGGCGGAATCAGAAAGTAATTCCAACTCAAAAACCGAGGTGCGAAAAAACTTAAATAACAATCAGGTACTAATACCAAGAAAACATATCGTAAGCCGAGTGAGCAGCTATTTTCCCAATAGGTGGACACTTGACTAAAATATGAAAACGTACATAAGGTGCTAACAGCCCAAAAATTCAACACTAAGATACAAAACCAATATGAATCGCCACAGAATTATCGCCTTGGAACGATAAGTAATTTACTGGCGGGCTTAAACCAGTTTTACGTGTACCTCACCTCACCCTCAGCTTCTGCAGTGGAATATGTATTAACTCATTTAAGACTGGTGTCCCTTTTGTGGGACATACGCAAACAGTATAGCCCCAGATATGACGCCGCAAAACGCGGCCTCCCATTTGGGGCTATTCTGTTTGCTTAGAGAATTTTCATCGAAAAATTGTATAAAATTTAAAAATCACTCCTGATGCCCCTAAACATGAAAGTGGACTTACCCTAATGATAATTATGGGAAAATCCATTCGTCTCGAATATGTATTAAAGCCATAAAAGGTGTGACCGAAAGAAAATGTTTCCATTTCCTCGTAGTAAGGAAAACGTATCTGTTCGCAAAGAAAATGGATCAGCGTTATTCAAAGAAAAAGGATAACTATTTTACTTGCTTCCAGTAAAGGAGATCAGCTGATATCTTCATTTATTACAGGGCCACTGTAATGTGTATAGTGTCCGTGGGCTTTTCGTCCTTTTTCAACGGGCTAGTTGTGTTCACTATTCTGGGCTTCATGGCAAAGGAATCCGGGCTTGATATTCATGAGGTAGCATCCGCCTCAGGTATTGGAATACTTACCATCCTCTACAGTTTGTACATAAAGGGTGTTAAGAAAGTTCGTTCCGCACTTTACCACATGACCTGAAAGCATTTTGTAGGCAAAAACTAATTAAATGATACATCATCCATGAATCTGTCCCATTCTCAGACACCATATAACAGTTGAAATGCTGTCTAACGTCGAGTTGCTTCACAGATGTATATTTTCAAAGGACACTATATTTCACAAATATTGGAATAATTCGATTTTCTGAAGAAAAAAAATGTGAAAATTTTGACATTTGAGTTTTATTTAAAGGTTTATAATTGAACATAATTGAACATATCACAGAACTATTATAAATGGCAAATAAGTAGTTCATTAAGGCTTTATTTATTAAATCAAAGGTGATCTTGGCATGGCAAAGATATTTACTAGTATACCCCCATTTTTGTTTAAAGTTCAAGGGTTAGAAAATTGGTGCCAGTGTTCGAGGGCCACTTTTTTCATGATCAGGTATCTGATTTAAAACATATTTGCTTTTGCCATTTCACATACATCCAAATTAAAGTCTGGTTATGTCATTTTTCAGTTTCGTAGCACTAGAATTAAACTATCAGGAAAACAATTTTTGCGCGGAACGAACTTTCTTAACACCCTTTAGTTCATCTAGAATTATTTCAAATGTATCATAGAAGTTTGTTGTACAACAGGCGTGACATCTCATTAAAATTTATTCAAGAAAGCTCTTCATGCAATCTGTCAGGGTCAAGAAACAAAAGCTTCGTTTCTGTGCCAAATGTTGAACATGATTTCTTCATTACGAAAACATGCACATGTAATATAGATTTTTCTTAAGTTTGAATATTTTTGCTCAAAACATACATTGTGGGTACATTGTGAGGCGCTTCTAACGAGTACCCACAATGTATGTTTTGGATAAAAAATACGAAAATTAGGTATACCCCTGCAATCCCCAGTTTTTCTATATAAAAGTGGGGTTTAAGAGGGAATACATTTGATGGGCATATTTTCCAGATGCTTTTATATCCTGCCTTCAGTAACATTAATTGCAAACTAAGTCTGTTCTGTTTTCAAAGGTCCAGGACTGGCGTTTGTGGCGTTTCCCACTGCCCTCAGTCATATGCCACTGCCACAACTCTGGTCTGTCTTATTCTTCTTGATGCTGATCACAGTTGTCTTTGACAGTATCGTAAGTATCTGGAAAAGTGATAGTTTGAATTATATGTTGTTTGTATTTAGATTTTATACCTAATATATGTGATATAAATTCACAATCTACTGTTATTGCAGTTTTGGATGTCCAAAGCAGAAAATGTTTTGTTTATAAATTCATTGCTTGTATCTTTGATTAAACCATAGGAAAGTATATTTTGGGTTATTCTATGGAGGGGTTGCATTACGTATAAATTTAAGAATTATTGTCTTTATCTTGTAAAATTCGAAAAATAAATCAAACTGAATAGATGATACGAGTAGCTTTAAAACACTTACAAACTCGTTACGTTTTAGTTTGGTATGTTTGAGACGGTGACGAGCGGAGTTATAGATTTCTTCCCAGAGCAGCTGACAAACAAGAGGGTCCTGGTTAACATAGTTACTGGTCTGGTTGTTTTCGTACTTGGTATACCGTTTACCTTGAATGTGAGTAACACGATATATAACTATAACAATCTTCTTAAATTTCAGTTTACCCTTTACCCTGAACGTGAATAAATTACAGACCTTATATTAAAACGTTCTATGAAGCTTATGTGGAAAGTGATACTACCAAATAAAACATATCCCTGACTAAATGATGAAGAAAAACAGAAACAAAAACAATGGCAAAGTAAGAATAGAAAGTCCAGGCATTGATACAACCGCCTTATACCCTAATCAAGACACTTGGTGGGAAAACACAATAAAATCATATGTTTGGAGCTTCAACTCCTCAATGAAAATGCACAAATGTATAGCTTCCCTATAGGACTTATGACTAACAGCTACTAGAAACTAGTGAAACACAACATGGAATACATACTTTTGCAAACGCATGTCGTAAGTATTATGTTAAGCGGAAGGTAATGTGAAAATGAGCCGCATCGTGAGAAAACCGGATTTTTGCCTATGCGAAAACAAAGGCGCAGATCAGCTTCGCGGTAACCGCGAAGCTGATCAGCGCCTTTGTTTTCGCTACACGGATAGTATATTTCCTCTTCTTCTTATATCCGAAATTTCAAGCTTCTAGCCCGCTTCTGTGACTGTGCAGGTCAGTTTGTGTCAGACCTGGGCGGAAACCCCGAAGACCGGTTTTCTCGCGAGGCGGCTCAAATGTTTATGGCATTGTTCTATTTGTGTTGTTTCAGGGCGGCATCTACATATTTCAACTAGCAGACTGGTATGTTGCACAATTTGCACTTCTCATTGGTTCCTTCCTGGAATCCATAGGCATCTGCTGGATTTATGGTACGTATTGCATGTCACTCAGGACAATTTTATTTTCTTTTTTTTATTAAACATGTTTAGCTTTTTAGCTCACCTGAGCCGTCAGGCTCACAAGGTGAGCTTATAGTATACCCATGCTCCGTCGTCCGTCCGTCCGTCCGTCGTCCGTCCGTCGTCCGTCGTCCGTCCGTCCGTCGTCCACCATTTTCAAAGATCTTCTTCTCTGAAACAGCTTGGCCAATCAAAGCCAAATTTAACATGAAGCATCTATGGGAAGGGGGAACCAATGTGTATATAAATAATCCAGGTCACATGACCAAGATGGCCGCCATGCCCATATATGGTAAAAACCCTTCAAAAATCTTCTTCTCCGGAACCACTGGACCGATTTCAACCAAACTTGGCATGAAGCATCGATGACTCAAGTACTACAATATGTATATAAATCATGACCTTGCGGTGACCTTGACCTATTTTACGGCAAGGTCAACATAGGTCGCCTTTGCATTTGAATGGGAAAAATTGTTAAATTGTCATTTAAAGGAAAAATCTTGCAGAAAATGAGCAGTAGGACTGAATATTAATGATTCTGAAAACAATTGGGCACCAGGGGCTCATCCGCCCCCACCCCGGGGCAATATACATGTATATTATCATAATATTCAAACATCTTCTTCTCTGAAACCGCCGTTGCATCTATGGGAAGGGGGAACCAATGTGTATATGAATAATCCAGGTCACATGACCAAGATGGCCGCCATGCCCATACATGGTAAAAACCCTTCAAAAATCTTCTTCTCCAGAACCGGTGGACCGATTTCAACAAAACTTGGCATGAAGCATTGATGGCTCAAGCACTACAATGTGTATATAAATCATGACCCTGTGATGACCTTGACCTATTTTACGGCAAGGTCAACATAGGTCGCCAATGCATTTGAATGGGGAAAACTTTTAAAATGTAATTGAAAGTGAAAGTCTTGCAGGAAATTGGAAGTAGGACTGAATATTAATGATTCTGAAAAAAATTGGACCCCAGGGGCTCATGTGCCCCCACCCCACGGCAATATACATGTTTATTTCCATAATATTCAAACGTCTTCTCCTCTGAAATCGCTTGGCCAATCAAAGCCAAATTTTATGTGAAGCATCTATAGAATGGGGGAATCAATGTGTATATAAATAATCTAGGTCACATGACAAAGATGGCCGCCATGCCCATATATGGTAAAAACCCTTCAAAAACCTTCTTCTCTGAAACCAATAGACTGATTTCAAGGAAACTTGGCTTGAAGCATCGATGGCTAAAGTACTCCCATGTATATATAAATCATGACCCTGTGATGACATTGACCAAGTTTATGGCAAGGTCAACATGGGTTGCCTATGCATTTGAATTGGGAAAACTGTTAAAATTTCATTTGAAGGGAAATTGGCAAATGGACAGAATATTGAAGATTCTGAAAAAAGAAAATGGCCCAAGGGCTTCATCTGCCCCTGCACTGGAGTTAAATACCATAATATTCAAACATGTTTATTGGTATATGCAGCAGATCTCAGGTGAGCGTTTACAGGACCATTGGTCCTCTGGTTTCAACAATCAGATACTGACTGAATTGTCAACTGAGAGCACAATATTTCAGTGGGTTTGCTTGACTGATCATGTCTCTATTACGACATGCCGACTCTCGTAAACTGTAAAATATTTCAGATCATCGAATATTTGGACTTATCAGTGTTAAATGCACCTTTTCCATATAATATCTAAGTCATATGCGTAACTTGATCACTTTTCTATTTTTCTGTGACAGGTGATGGCTAGCCCATGTAAATCTCGTTCTAGGAACTGACAGGTTTGCCCATGACATTGAAATGATGACAGGGAGATATGTCTCCGGGCTATTGAGGCTGATGTGGAGTGTTGTTATACCATCGTTTACATTCGTGAGTTGGAACTTAATATTCATTCGCCAACCAATTTTATTCCTGACGCTTTTATGACAAAACTGTTGCGGCTTATCGTTTTGATCCTAGACTGATGAGGGCTTCCTATTTTTGATTTGCAAACTTTTATTGCTACTTCTTTCTCATACATTTGTATTATCTGTGAATCAACAAGTTCCCTCTCCAGCAGTGCTTTTGAAAACACATGTATTTAAATTATTTAGCGGAAGCATGCAGAGGCAGGCAAAGACCAGCAAAAACTGGTTTGGGCAGTTTTACCATTGTCAAGAACGTAAAGCTTACACAAAGTACCAAATAATATTTTGTTACCCTGCAAACTAAATTATACTAACGGACTCCCATGGTTTCAGATCACATTTGTCGTGATGTTGACCCGCTACTCGACTCCTGCCTATGGAGATGGTTACGTGTATCCTCCGATATCTATAGCCATTGCGATCATCGTGGCTCTAGTTCCTGTTATCATAATGATGGGGGTGGGCGTTAAAGAATTCTTCGTGACGAGAGGTCCATTATGGAAGGTTTGTACTGTACAAAAATAAATCAAATCAAATTGAATATCATAAAAACAAAAACGAAACTGATTGTCCATAGAAATATAAAAGTAGTTGATATAAACTTGATTGGAGATAAATTAACAAACATCAGGAAAACATGTCCGTGAAATGAATACCCCCTCAAACCCCACTTTTATATAGTAAAACTGGGGTATGCAGGGGTATACCTATTTTTCTTATTTTTGCTCCAAAACATAGATTGTGGGTACTCGTTAGTACGTGTACCCACAATCTATGTTTTGAGCAAAAATAAGAAAAAATATCTAAAATGTTCCAATGAAATTTTCAATTTTTAGATCTGAAAAAATCTCTGTATATTGCACGGGCATGTTTTCGTAATGATGGAATAGAATGACCAAATGTAGTACCTGTAAGAAGTGACCACAGTGTGTACCTTTAACACCAACTTACTCAAGGAATGTAGGATTTCATTGCATACTCTACTGGATAATAAAATAAAACTGAGATCCTTTAAGAGCAATGAGCATATTAATGAGAAAAGTAATGGGCGGTTTCGGCTACTTAAGCCTCTTCAGTGACCCTTTAGATTTGGCAAAATGGCGCCAACGATAAATACTGTAATTTTGCAATTTTCAATAGGATAGTCGGTACAAAGATTAGTTTTATCCAAACAGAGCCAAATGTGTTAAACGTGAAAAATAAATTAATCATCCAGGGGACGAAACTTTAATATCCCTAGTCCTTATTTACTACATTGATTACCTCATTTTATCGGCCTCAATAGGGTATCAGTGAGGCGGTTCGGTATATAACGTACATTGCTTTTCCTTTTTCTAACGTGTTATCAAAACAGAAAACGAGTTCGATTCTGCAATTTTGAAGTTTTACAAAAGCCGCACCATGAGGAATTTTATTTTATTCGTGTGTGATGTACTACTGTGTTTTCGCTTCTTTTGGAACCTGCAATGCAACATGTTACTTTTGCCATATTAGGTCAGAAGAAAAGATGTACGATTGCGCAAGTCACATATAATAGCGAAATCGTTGATTCACGTTTACTTGTTAGACAAGTAAAACGTTTAAAGTTCTGGGTTTAACCTTGCATACTATTGTACTTACCAAATAAATATCTTTTTATCTACAGAGTATTAAACCTTTCACCTAAATCTGATAAAAAGCTAAAGTATATGAATGTACCTCACAATTAGACAATCCATTGTAATCAATTGTAAACATTTATTTTTTCTTACTTGGTCACTGACGCGCAAATATATATGTATTTGATCATACTTAGGAATTCCCAGCGGCCAAAAATGGAAAAAGTGCATTCGTTGTAGTTTTAAAACTGAGGGGATCAGAGAATCGCAAGTTATATCGGTCATTTATATCTGAGCCGCGACGCAAGAAAACCGGTCTGGGTTCCGACGAGCTCTGGCACAAACCGACCTGTACAGTCAAAGAAAATAGATAGAAGCTTGAAATTTTTGGATATATGTAAACAAAATCTTGTTCTTTCTGTGTAGCAAAAATAAGGTCGCTGATCAGCTGTGCCGTTACTGCACAGCTGATCTGCTTCTTTGGTTTCGCATATGCGAAAATCCGGTTTTCTCTTGACGCCGCTAAATTATTCCGATGCATTTTCTTTCAGAGAATAAGACAACTTCTCACACCAACTCACCTTTGGCAACCGAATGACCACGAAGCAAAGGAAACATATCGCTTACAACCTTACAGATACGCACCGAACCTAAAGGAGAGGATCAGACTGAATATGATTGGTCCTAAAGACAATCCGCTATTTTGAAGTCGGAATTCTAAGATAAAAAAAATCCAATTTTGAAGCTTTTCCCAGATCTAAGGACGGATTGCATAGGCCTCCATCCTCTTGACAGGCCAAGAGGAGTCCCGGTCCCAGATTGACACCGTATTCAGAGAACTGTCCAGTATTGTCCAAATTTATGGGATTGGGTTCTTCGCTATATATTTTCAAATATAAGTTATCTCTATAGTATGCATTCATTCTACTAGAATGCATACTATAGAGAAAACTTATATTTGAAAATATATAGCGAATAGCATATGATATGTGGAAAATTTCAAGGAACCAGCTCTCTCAACAACATCCTATCACTGGGTAGTGGTTCAGAAGTGCACATGACACACACGCCAAACAAAATAAACTTGATAACAATTGATCCTGATAGTTATCAAATTCACCGGGTAGTAATTTGGCATTTTTGACATTAACGTCATTAGAAAGCATTAGAAAAAGGTACAAGTAGGCAATGATCAGGAAAAGTCGCAATCAGAAAGACATTCCCACTCCAAAAACCGAGGTGGGACAAAAATTAAATTGACAATTAAGTACTTATACTAAGAAAACATATCGTAAGCCGAGTGAGCAGCTATTTTCCAATAGACGGCTACTCAGTAACCCGAACTTAACTAAAATATGAAAACTTACATAAGAGCCACACTTACAGATCAATACCAGGACTTAAACTCATCTCAGCCAACTGATCATACACTTGGAGTAGCAATAATCGTACAACAAAGAGCTGATGTTATGACAATCCGAAGTCAATGATTGAACACACAAATTAAGAACGTAGCGAAAAAGGCGGTTCTTTAGGCCGTTAATGAGAAAGTCCCAAAAAGAACCCGTCAGGGAAAGTTCTTACTGAACAATGAGTATTGTATTGCCAAACAGTAAAAGGAGCATGTCTGTCACATAAAATCACATAGAACTCTG
Organism: Rugalucina vietnamica; assembly: GCA_964017185.1. Lineage (NCBI taxonomy): Eukaryota > Metazoa > Mollusca > Bivalvia > Lucinida > Lucinidae > Rugalucina > Rugalucina vietnamica. The sequence continues at coordinate 68,556,276 of OZ024872.1, forward strand.
CGACAAATCAGAAAAGGAAGACACGTATGAGCCTAATTACCATATTCAGTGACAGGGAAAAGGTGACAAAAATGTAAGCATAACTATATCGGAGAGACTGAAAAAGCTTTGATTCAAGTGCAGCAAAGAAACAAGATGGTAGCTGACTTGGATGAATCAAGTGTCTTGTTACATTCTCTCAGTCCTCCATAGTTTGCAGTATCTGTACACATGTTGATTCTGTTTGTCCCACTGTTTTGCTTGCCAGGCTTGGTTGATATGCTTGTCAAATAGCTTACCGGCTATAAAATAATAGGTCACTTTACTCTCCATGAGTCTTGTTGAACATAGGCTGTCATTTCGTTCACTCATGGTGTCTGTGTTTTTGAGTTAAAATCTAATTGCATCAATTTCTGGACTTTCTTTTCTTGCTTTTTATCATTTCCAAGTAAAAATTATTATTTTATAAACTTATTAAAGTTTATTTATTTATTTATTTATTTATTTATTTATTTATTTATTTATTTATTTTCTTAATCACTGCTTCTGATATAAAATAATAGATCACTTTACTCTCCATGAGTCTTGTTGAACATAGGCTGTCATTTCGTTCACTCATGGTGTCTGTGTTTTTGAGTTAAAATCTAATTGCATCAATTTCTGGACTTTCTTTTCTTGCTTTTTATCATTTCCAAGTAAAAATTATTATTTTATAAATTTATTAAAGTTTATTTATTTATTTATTTATTTATTTATTTATTTATTTATTTATTTATTTATTTATTTATTTATTTATTTTCTAAAGCACTGCTTCTGAACGACCAATGCCAATTCACAGTGGGTTCAAAATTGACAATAACCACACCTTTGATAGTTAATTTATCGAGCCCTTATGGGTCAGTTTCGCCTCTATAGTTTCATCAATATCGATAATGATCTAATTTATGTTCTTGTTTACAAACCGAAATGTGATATGTTCGTATAATTTTAAGTTTATATTCATAAAACATAAAGTACAATTTATATATAACGACAAAATTAAGAACAGGCTACGTGTGAAATGTTCCATATCGTGATCTATTTGGTGCATAGAAGTTATCATCAGGAAAACATGTCCGTGCAATGAATACCCCTTATACCCCACTTTTATTCAGTAAAACTGGGGTTTGCAGGAGTATACCTATTTTTCTTATTTTTGCTCCAAAACATAGGTTGTGGGTACTCGTTAGAACCGCCTCCTCGAGGCGGTTCTAACGTGTACCCACAATCTATGTTTTGAGCAAAAATAGGAAAAATATCATTTTTTTTTCTGATGAAAATTTCAATTTTTACAGGTGAAAAAAGTCTCTGTATATTGCATGCGCGTGTTTTCGTAATGATTGCCTACACCCTCTGTATTTTATTATTATTTTAAAACTGATAACTTAAATTTGTGAAATAAGCAGAATATAAAAACTGTGCTTGGAAACACTGAGCGGTCGGACCAATAACAACGCCAGCCTTTCCGCTGTTCGATACGACAGAAACTGCTATTTTTACAAACAGACATATATGTTAACAACAAAGGACGGTTCAATCGGCCTCCTTCCCTGTTGAGAGTAAGTTTATATGATCGTTCAAAGGCGATACTTCTGCAGTGTATCTTTTTGTTTTATGCATTGGTGTTGAATTTTTGTGCTGTTAGCACCTAATGTATCTTTTCATATTTTAGTTAAGTTTGGGTAACTGAGTGACGACCTATTGGGAAAACAGCTGCTCACTCGGCTATATTTTTTCTTAGTATTAGTAACTGATGGTAAGTTTGGGGTTTTTCCCACCTCGGTTTTTGGAGTGGGAATTTCTTTCTGACTGCGTCATCTCCCGATCATTGCCTACTTTTACTTTTATATGCCCAGATGTATATCGCCTCATTGATCCTCTGACAAACCAAGAGGAGTTGACACCGAGTTTACAGAAATGTCCAGTATTGTCCAAATTTATGGGACTGGGTCTCCCAATTTTCGAAGATCTTCAAATACATAGAGCGGGCAAAGGGTTCTAAGTTTATAGTGTGTTTTCTATCTGTGGATAGCTCTCTCAGCAACATTCCACCACTGGGTGGTGATTCAGAATTGTAGATGACACACGCACCGCACAAAATAAATTGTTTGTTGAAGAATTAACCCAATTGATCCTGATTACCAGGTAGTTATTCGACATTTGGACAGTAAGGTCATTAGAAAGCATTAGAGCGACACTTACAGATCAACACCTGGACTTAAACTCATCTCAGCCAACTGATCATACAATAGGAGTAGCAAGAAACGTACATCGAAGATCTGATAATATGACATCCGAAGTCAACGATCCGTTTTAGAACGTAGCAAAAAAGACCCAGCAAGGCAATTATTAAAAAGGACGTCCCAAAAGAATCAGGGAAAGGCGAATCTAACTGAACAATGAGCATAGTATTACCAAGCCAGAATAAGGAGAGTGAATGTTTTAAAATCGCATAGAACTCTGCGGCAAATAAAACAAAGACATGTATTAGCCTATTTTTCATATCAAGCGACAGGGAAAAGCTGTCAAACAATATAAGCATAACTATATCGGAGAGACTGAAAGAGCTTTGATTCAAATGCAGAAAAGAAACAAGATGGCAGCTGATTTAGATAAATCAAGTGTCTTGTTACATTCTCTCAGTCCTCCATAGACTGCAGCGTCTGTTTATTCCGTTTGTCCCACTGCTTTGCTTGCCAGGCTTGGTTGATATGCTAGTCAGTCGAATTAAATAGCTAACTCGGCTATGAAAGAATCGGTCAAATTGCTCTCCATGCGTCTTGTTGAAATTAGGATGCCATTTTTGTTCCCGCCTGGTGTTTGTGTTCGGAGTTTAAATCTATTAACATCAATTTTTGGACTTTCTATTCTTGCTTTTTATTATGCTTCAAGTAAGAATTGTATATAAATCACTGCCTCATAACGACCCATGACAAGTCACCGTCGGTTCAAAATTGTCAATTAGCACACCTTTGATAGTCATTTTGTCGAGCCCTCGTGAGCTTGGTCGGTTCTGCCTCTATAGTTTCATCAATATCGCTAACGATCTCTAATTTATGTTCTTGTTTACTATCCGAAATATGATGCATTCGTATATTTTAGTGTAAGTTTCGTATATTTTAGTTTATTCACTAAACATTAAGTAAAATTTATTTAACGACAAAATTAAGGACATGCATCGTGTGAAATGTATCGTATCGTGATCCATTTGGTGCATAGAGGTAATTGCAAACGCGCCCTGTAATTGATAACTTTGATGTTTGATATAAAATGACAACGTAAAGCAGATTAGGTAATAATCAACTCTGCTTGGATACACTGATCGGTCGGACCAATGACAACATGAACAACACATGGTGAACAACACCAGCACTGTTTCCGCTATTTGCTACGAGTGCGCTTCAGCTAAACACTGCTGTTTATAAAATTTTGTGTACAAGAGATGTTTAAAGCCACAATAGGTTGATTAACAAACAATAAACTGTTAAATGCCGCCAAACCTACTGCGATTAACGGAATAAACTGATCAATGCCAATGCTTAAACAGGTATTGGCAAATACTTAACTCGCAGACAATCTGAAAGGGGAGTTATTGGCCATGACCCACTTGGCACAAATGGCTATATAAGGAATTCTCAAACCGGTTAGTACCAATAGTTCTACTTGGCAATTGGATACTGTTAGTACCGCAAATAGAAAGGTAATCGGACTTGTCCTATTTTAGTTCAATAAACATGCTAAACATCGGAATTTTTATCGAGTCGCTCGCATATTTTGACTACCATTGTTAGCATTCTTAATACACTCGTGTTTTCAATACCTTTTCAGCTAAAGTGAATTTTTTTCCGTATTTATACAACAATCATGTGCAAACTTGGCAAATCACTAAAATTGTGATCAACATTGTAAAGCGACTCATCCGAATGAAATTTTATTTTGTAAGTGCAGTTTTGTTCAAGCTACCGTGAAAATCAGAACAACTCATATGTGCAGTGTTTAGTTATACATCCGAATGCGATTTTAATTTCAGGATTGTTTGAAGTTCCAGTTGCAACTTTGGAAATGTCTTCTGAGGAGGAATCACTCCCCTTGCGAACAAACGGTGATTGCAACAGTGATACTAAAGCGGAAAATGGACATTGCAGAAGTTTTCCTTGTGAAACCAAGTGTCCTGTAGGCTATAAGCCGGTCAGAAAACGGACAAGCTCTGCTTCCTCGCTCACCTGCAATGAGGACAACAAGGAGAGAGGCCAGTGGGGGAGCAAGATTGAATTCTTCCTGGCCATCATGGGGTACACAGTGGGGATAGGCTCGGTCTGGAGGTTCCCCATCACTTGCAGTAGAAATGGAGGAGGCGCGTTCCTGATCCCGTTCTTCTTCTTCCTGATAACTGCAGGAGGCCCGTTGTACTACATGGAAGTTTGTCTGGGACAATTCACGGGGAAGAGTGCAGGACTGGCATTTGAATTCTGTCCATTATTAAAAGGTTAGATTCTTTGCGTTTTATGACCATTTTACATGAAGCTATATAACAAGTAAAATGTAAACCAAAGTTATCAAACCCTCTCTTGACCAAGCAAAAAACTAACATTAACCATGAACAGTTGCAATCAGATAAAATTCTTGTTACCAAAATTAAAATGCGGAACAGCGAAATTACAGATAGACATGCCAGTGAATATGGCTAACCTGAGATTAGATTTTTCCCAAAACATGGTCACTGAACAGCTCATACATGGTTCAAGTCAGATAGACACAGAAAGGAAGCAACATCACAAAGATTTTAAAATAACATCGTATTTTATTGTAAAGTAGAGTAAGAAAATATTAGGGCGCGTTTATTTAATGTTGTAAAATATTCATTTGAAATATTTCTTAATGCTTATTTTCGAATTTGCGAAAGTACAGTAAAATCTGTGTTGTCACGCATATTCTACCGGAGTCCCTGTAGTATATTATAAATAACCATACCCTGCATGCACTTTAATTTACTTACCTGTATAATGACATAAAACTAAAATAAAACATGGAAAATTTCTGAAAATTATGGATTTTTATCACGCGCCTTTTTGAAAATACCAATGAATGAAAATGAAAATAGCATTGATAAACACGTTAAATTTCTCAACCGCATCAATGCATATTAGATAATTATGTCATTATGCTAGGTTTACAAAACACCATGGGCATTCCAAATAACACATGCTTCAGTTTATGTTAAAAGGTTTGCTTGACCCAGACAATAAGATTTTTTTCCCATTCAATTTTTAAGCTATTAATCTTATGACTGATATGAAAGGCTTTGATCTATCAGTAACAACTATGTCTGTAAACCCTAAAAATAATGACATGTTAGAAATGAAAAAATGTGTTTTTCCATACACTTCATTGACGGCAAGTCATTGCAGCCACTGCCGACATGAACGTTTTAAAACTTTTCATTTTTTCAGAGCAGATCCACTCTCATTTTCGTCAGACAAGCCATGTGTCACATGAAACTTCTTTACATCTACATTTAGCTAATTCAAGGTTCAAGGTTATCTACATTTTGCTAATTCAAGGTTCTAGCCGGTTTTTAAAAGGTTAATCCATGGCGAAAATACGTCCATGCAGTATACAGATTTTTTTCGGATGTAAAATTGAGAATTTCACAAGAAGAAAATTGATATTTTTCTTATTTTTGCTCAAAACTTAGATTGTGGGTACTCACAATTTATGTTTTGGATCAAAAACAAGAAAAATAGGTACATCCTTGTAAACCCGTTTTCATCACGAAAACATGTCCGTGTGATGAATACCCCATTATACCCCACTATTATATAGCAAAACTGGGGTATGCAGGGGTATACCTATTTTTCTTATTTTTGCTCCGAAACATAGATTGTGGGTACTCGTTAGAACCGCCTCGTCGAGGCGGTTCTAACGTGTACCCACAATCTATGTTTTGAGCAAAAATAAGAACAATATCAAAATTTTTCAGCTGAAAATTTTCAATTTTTAAAGCTCAAAAAATCTCGGTATATTGCATGGGCAAGTTTTCGTAATGACTATATAAAAGTGTTGATTGCACGGACATGTTTTCCTGATGTTACTTGTAGGTGTTGGGCCCCTCCAAGTGATGTTGTCTCTGATCGTTATCTGGTATTCTATATTCGTTCTGGCCTGGACATTTTACTTCCTCTACAGTTCTGTGTTCCCTACATTGCCGTGGACGACCTGTGGAAATTGGTGGAACACGCCGGAATGTCAAGGTAGGTGAAACACCATGCTGACACGTTTATTGTCTCTAAGTTCCACATTTAGCGTTTTACTGCTAGTATAAACGATATCATCAGCCACTAGTCTGGCCCTAGACCCAATCTTTTCCTTATATCCATTTCTTTTCTTCTTCTAAAGGTCACAAATCTAGAACACCTATAATTTATCTGCGTGATTGCAAAGATAGGTTGTTGAGCCATGAGTAACAAAAGAGGCACAGAGAGGACCTATACATTCTTATTTAAATAATTTTATTAATAAGAAATAATAACGACTGGGGCAAGTCTAGTTGGTCACGTTCACCATTGTGCATAAACTAAAGTACATAATAACAACATGGTAAACTTCGACCAAACTGCTTTACAAAAAAGGATAACCTGTGCTTGTCCTGGTGCTAAATGCAATGCTAATGTAAATGTATTGAGTATCGTGTACATATATGCAAAAACGAAATACCTGACCATTGATCCTCTAAGTCTATTATCATGAAAGATATATTCTTTCTATATCAGAATGCACACATATCCCAATAAAGGGATAGCTATACACCCTCGTAGAGAAGGACGATTTTGACTCCAACTCTGATTAGTAGCTTTCGTGTTAAATAAATTATTCATTTTATGGTTCTGATTTAATGATAACCTGATCAAGATATAACTTCCGTGTCAGGCATATTCATCTATTATTGACAGAGAATTGACTATTAATTTCGAATGAATAAATAATATATGTTTTGCTCACGAAAGTTTTGAAATGCAAAATCAGTCCATTCCCCAGTGTCGTAAACTTTGACAGATAAGTTATTCCCAAACGATTGTGCATCGACAAACTCACAAGGCATATGGTAGTCATGATAAAGTCTGTTGTTCGCACTAACGGACACAACAAATTCCGAAATGTCAACTTTAAGTCTGTCACGGAGTTCAAATGATTTAAACTGTTACACAGAAATACACACATGCCTTACCTATGTAGAACAGATTAGTCTGACCGGCTGCACAACTGTTCTTTTCTCGAATTGACATTTTTTCTGTATCTTGCGTGCATTTAATGTTCCTTTTAATTTTTGTTTTTAGCGACGACTGAGTTGTGGACCAATAGCCAGAACCTTACAGACTACTCTAACGAGTCACTTCAGAATGGATCAATTATCCCAATGATGACAAATAGCACCAACCTCGAAGCGCTGAAATATAGTTCCTCAGCTTTCGAATTTTGGCAGTGAGTATTTTGTAATCCACCACTTTTGAATCAGTATGATCGACCCTTCATTACTTGTCTTTCCTTTATTACCCATGCAATATACTGAGACTTTTTCAGGTGTAGAAAATGAAAATTTCCTTTGAAAAATAAATCTATATTTTTATTATTTTGCTCAAAAGAGAGATCACCGAGGCGGTTCTAACGAGTACCCACAATCTATGTTTTGAAGCAAAAATGAGACAAAAATAGGTATACCCCTGTATACTCCAGTTTTGCAATATAAACGTAAAATTTAAGGGGGTATACATCAGGAAAACATGTCCGTGTAAAGTTTACCCCCTCAAACCCAACTTCTATATAGTAAAACTGGGGTATGCAGGGGTATACCTATTTTTCTTATTTTTGCTCCAAAACATAGATTGTTGGTACTCGTTAGAACCGCCTCGGCGAGGCGGTTCTAACGATTACCCACAATCTATGTTTAGAGTAAAAATAAGAAAAATATCGAAAGTTTTCTACTGAAAATTTTCATTTTTTACAACTTTTGAAATCACTGTATATTGCATGGGCAAGTTTTCGTAATGTATTACAAAGACATGTTATCCTGATGATAGAAATGCATAAGTAATCTGATAACAAAATGCTACCCAGAACCTAAATTCAAGGCTGATTCTAAAATTATTGGGTTCGGGCTCTCACTTCATTGGGGCTTATTCCATGTTCTTAAAGACTGTTTTCCAAGTAAAGTGACATTGTTCGTTTGTAGTTACAGTCCATATTGGCACAAATCTTTAAAACAATTTTCCATTTAGGTACAATGCTGTTGGAAGGTCAACCGGTCTTGAGGAAATAGGAGGTATACAGCTACATCTGGTTATATGCTTGTTCCTATCATGGCTGTTTGTTGTCCTTGCTGTACTGCAAGGCGCCAAGACTTTAGGGAAGGTAAAAAAGAAGCTAATGATTGACTTTACTTCATTTTGTTCATGACGAACATTGTAAATGGCTTTAAATAAAATGGTGGGTTTTATAATGAACTGCTGACTGTTGTGGCAGTTGTGATCAGTTGCCCCCCATCCATGTTATGATAAGACTAAAAGAATCTATGATGGGTTGAGGCCAATACAAGGAATTCTAAGGCAAGTTTTCAGATTATTCAAGTCTCATCTGGAGCTCTGCCGAGGATGAGACTAGAATATTCCTTTAACAGCTGTTTTTAAGCCATGATCACATTAATAGGAATGACTTTATATTATGAAGACAAAATGTTGGCCATTGTTCATCTCATTCCTTTTATACCATGTTTCCTCTCAGTTGCGCCACCGTTGTCCTTTTGAGCTTTTTATCTTCAAATAATTGTATATTATTAGGTTGTGTACGTGACAGCAACGGTGCCATTTCTTTTCCTGGGTATCATGTTGGTTAGAGGAGTTACACTGCCAGGAGCCAGCGAAGGAATTGTCGCCTTTGTAAAACCAGATTTCGGGAAACTACTGTCGTTTCAGGTATAAATTAGTTTGACCTCTGTGTTTTTTGTTTGTTTTGTTTTGTTTTTGTCATTAACAATGATAAGTTCAAGAAAATGTCTTAAAGATCGAAATCGAAATGTTTTATGAGTTGACAAATTCTATAAAATAAGCCGCATTTTCATTTCCAAATTAAATAAACATCGTTGCACAAGGCTGAACTGACACGATCTCTGACTATTTTTGTTTCATTTTATTGAAACATTTATACAATTTTCAGTGTTAGGGATAAGCAAGTGTTTTATCTATGCCATCATCTGAAAATCTCATTCTTATCAGGTTTGGCTTGAAGCTGCAATTCAAGTGTTTTACTCACTGGGGCCAACATGGGGCGGTGTTATAACAATGGCTTCGTATAATAAATTCCATCATCAAAACTTTTGGTAAGTACAGTTAACACTTTGTTGGATGGCATATTACCTTTTAAGATTATGTATATAATTATTTTATTTACACGGTGCTTACATGATTTACGTCTAACATATTTGTGTGTAAATTATTCTGAAATTCCCATATTTCTGGTTCAGAAGGCAAGTGCTCATTCATAATTTTCTGTAACAAGAAGGACACTGTTCGCGGTAATTCAAGAAACTTGAATTACCAGATGTCCGTTCCCATGTTTATTCTGGTCTGGTATGTAGAACAGGCGTATATGATACATACACGTAACAGTTTTCTCGGCTTTGGAGTTTCTTATGTACAGATCCTTAGGTTTTTAAAAAGAGCTCAAGTAGGAATAATGAAAGTTGCCTCTGCATCACATTGGCTTAAATTGAATATGGCTATGTTCGTCAAAGATTGATACAGCCAAATCAGTTTAGCCAGTATCATATATACACACCGAAAAATACACACTTATTTTTTGTTTTTAAGCCATGTTCAAAATTGCACGATTTTTGGTCTATAGACGTCTTTCAACTAAGTAAAGTTCCAAAGTGTTCAGAAATAAATTTCGTTCACTAAACGCGTTTTTGGAGTAAAAATGCAAAAATCAATGTTTTTGAATAAAAAATTAGATAAAGCACAACATTTATTGAAACTAGGAACGGGTGTTATCAAAGGGGCCCTTACGGCTTGGAAAAACATCAAACATTCGAATTTTCTTTACTGGTAGGCTTTTTACGCATTTTTAAAAATCGCTATTTTTGAGAACTTTTGGAAAATTCATCAATGTGCCTCTAAAACGTGTTAAATGCTGTTAAATTCACTTGATAAGGCCTGGAAATGAAAGATATAACTCGAATGATCTATTTTAGACTATTTTCGAGGACAAACAGGTCACGGCAGTCGCATACCTCCGGTTTCAATGCCAATTTTTAATGAACAAAATAACGAAATTGGTGGATGATTTTTTAAATTTTCAAAGTTTATCAGAGACTAGTATAGGACCTTAATAATCGCTGAAAAATTCAATTCCATACTGCTGATAATAATGCAACCGTAGATGAACAAATTTGTATTCAAATTGTATGCAAAAAGCTGAATTCCTGTTATTCATGTTGCTGTCTTCTTGCATGCACTAAACAGAAACGAAGATTCTTATTGCAGCAACACATCTGACTTAACTTTATCTTGCTTCATGGCAGTCAGTAGCACTTTTAATTAATTTAAAATGTAGAACACAACGCCATAAGAGGACATTAAATTTGATGTTAACAAAGTGTGACTTTTTGAAAAGAGGGTACCTTTATTCATGCTTCGTCTGTGTGAGATATATCACGCATTTTGGAACGCAGAAACTCACAGAGCCACTGTTAGACATTGGTTTATTCATTCGATCATGAATTTTAATTGATCGTTTTTTACTTTCTGAACTAGACGAAAATATATGAGGTGGCCTCTTATAACTTTTTTTTCAGTGTATTAGCAGTTGTCTATCATTTCTGTATGTATCGGTCTTACAAACAAGAGGATGAACAAGTACCTTATACAGACGTGCCAATTCTGAAAATCCATTATCATCAGTGGTTCGATGTGTGTATGATACTAAGTGGGAAACATAAACATCTAGAACTTATCAAAATGTTTTATGCTAAATGTAAGTCAGTACAAGAAACATGTTTGATATTGAATTGTGTCATTACATTTCAGATAATCATGTATTATTTGCCATTAATCAGAAGATTTTAAATCCCCTCTTTTTCAGCTTCTACAGATTTAAAACTCTGGAATTTATGGACCAATGAAAGCTGCTAACAACCACTTTCTGGTGTCAATATATATTTTAAATGCATATATTTTATCAACTTATATAAGTTCATGTGTAAACATCATTACCTGAGAGGTGCGTATACTAGTCGTTTTACTCGTTTTATTATGAGTTACTTTTTAGGTTTGTTTTGTAAAACAGTTTCGAAACAATTCTGCTGTAACTTGCAAAATATTCAAAGGTAGGATATCTTTCAAAAGTTAATAATTGACTAAACTAGAGAATAAAATATCAACATCGTTGTGCGATGTCACAAAGAATAAACAAAGGTTGAAAGCATTACATACATACATACATACATACATACATACATACATACATACATACATACATACCATTAACATCTTAGGCACCTTTTTTCAAGTTTAATTTATAGATGTCCACATACATACATACATACATACATACATACATACATACATACATACATTAGTTCATCCAGTAAATACTTCAGTTAAGATGATAATGCCTGTATCATGCCGTTGTAAATAGTATAAATAAAATAAAGTCAAGTTGTGCACCGGTGTCCGATGGGGAGGAGGAAAAGACAAAAACATAAATACTGTACTTAAATTTTGCGCATACATATTTACAAATATACCTCCTTCCACCAAAGTAGATCGTAATATACAGTTTTGATTCGACTTCAATAACAAACCAATATATTTCGGTGAAATATGAAAAGGTACAAGTAGGCAAAGATCAGGAAAGGCGCAATCAGAAAAAGATTCCCACTCCAAAAACCGAGGTGGGAAAAAAACCAAACTAACAATCAGGTACTTATACCATGAAAACATTTCGTAAGCCGAATGAGCAGCTATTTTCCCAATAGGTGGCCACTCAGTTACCTTAACTTAACTAAAAATATGAAAACATACATAAGGCGCCAACAGCACAAAAATATTTTAAACACCCAGACATAAAACAAAAAGAACCACCACAGAAGTATCGACTTGGAACGATCAGTAACACAAAGTTACTGGCAGGTTTAATCGATTTTACATGGCCATAACCTCAAAAAATCGTTTCTTTCCCTTTGTCGCAACGTATTTTCATAGAAAAAGTTCTATAAGTTGTAAAAAGGTACAAGTAGGCAAAGATCAGGAAAAGGCGCAATCAGAAAAAGATTCCCACTCCAAAAACCGGGGTGGGAAAAAAACCAAACCATCAACCAGGTACTTATACCATGAAAACATTTTGTAAGCCGAATGAGCAGCAGAGTGTTGAACAAAATTAAAACGGAACTTTGCAGTAACCCAACTCTTTCACAACAGACTAAGCTGACGCCTAGATTAATGGCATTGCTATCACGTCCATTATTAACTCCTAGGTTTACATGATTAAAAGGAAATAACACATCTGATACATCTTAATATTCAAATTTGTTTGTTGTTTAAATAATTAACAATGCAATGTCGCGAAAAATAACATATCTGGTGTAAAATTGAAATTGAAATCAATTCTGTAATCAGATTGTCTTTCAAAAGGTAATAACCAAAGGTATTCTTTCTTTTTTCCGTCTAATCAGATTCCAGGATAGTCTAAACGTACGAACCCATGTGCGTTTGGCTGCTTTCTCGAGTGGTTCTTGGAACAGATTACTGGGATGATTGCTATACAGCAAACTCATATAACAGGTACAAGAATTCTGAATTTCCTTTGGTCCAAGCGGGGAGGGCTTCTTTCATGTATGTGTTTGTGTTTGTCTCATCATAATATTTCTCATAGGAACAGCCATGAAAGATCACCACAACCACCGACGGATAACTCCATTATAATTTAACGATATAAAACAAATTTCAGAAAGAAAAGACATTTATGGGCCTTCTGATTTTTCAAAATTCATATGTATATTTCACTAAAGCATTATTCCACAGGGCCACGACTCTGTGCGTAGCATCAGTCGGCTTTACATCATTCTTCAACGGGCTTGTAGTGTTTGCAATTCTCGGATTTATGGCTAAGGAGGCGGGTATGGAGGTTCAAGAAGTGGCTTCGGCCTCCGGTAATTCTGAATGGAGACAGGTCTCCGAACACATTACGTAGTATCCTAGGAGAACGTTATCAACATAAGTCATTTTGAGTTGTCCTAGACTAAACATTTTCTCTTTTTTTACATTTTTTCTTTCTTTTTTTTTCTTTTTTACAGCTGTACTGAAACACGGAGCATACCGTTTGTGAAACGAATAACATAGTCCTTTCGGAAAAAAAAAAATCATTTGTTCAGATATTCCGTATTGGGCATATTTGTTTCATAAATTCATGTTAAGCGGTAATCACATCAACTTTCAAAAATCACTTTCTAGATACCAGTGTAAATTATAATTCCCAGAACAAACTTTTCAATGCTTTTTATTTTAGTTTCGCTTTTAATAAGATAAAATCCTCTATTTCGACTCCAATTCATAAATTTTAAACATATTTCAATGGTATTGAATGCCTTGTATCTTTGCTAGGTCCTGGACTGGCCTTCGTCGCCTTCCCAACAGCGCTCAGTCACATGCCGTTACCTCAGCTGTGGTGTGTTCTCTTCTTCCTGATGTTGGTTACAATTGTATTCGACAGCCTGGTAAGTATATGTTCACACACTTTGTATACAGGGTGACCCAGAATATCTGATACCATTTTAAGCTTACATAATTTTGTTCCACAAACACATCATGATAAAACTTTAATCACAATGGGCTGTGATATTTCAAATTTTGTTTGGTATATAATAATAAGTACTTTAAGTTATCGAATTTTAAATAATAGAGATTTTTGATAGTTTTTGCATAATTCGTTATTTTATGTCAAATTAATGTTATGACGAGTTCTCGTGCAATCCGCGTGTGAATGTTTGCTTCTACTGATGAACGAATGTGTGGCGTTAATTTTCAAAACATTTATGATTTAGAGCGATTCAGCTTTCAAAAAGTATTTGATTGAGGTGAATATACACACAAGAAAAGGCCAGCTATCAAAACAAGCTTGACGCCATTGTAATCCAGTATGGATGTCATAAAAGGCTTATGTGTAAATCTTATGAAATTGTTTGAACAGTTATATTTTACATGTTAGTGGTGTATGTCTAATGTTGTATACCAAACACAATTTGAATCTTTGTAGTTTATTTTGATATATATTTAAATAATTTATGTACTTCCGAAAACAAAATTATTAAAGGTTGTAATGGTATCACATATTCTGAATCACCCTGTATAATTACAACACTTTAGGGTAGGATACTGTGACAATGGAAATACATAAATGGGTGTTTGATGGTTGTTTTATTTCATCCCAAAATATTTGAAATAAATCGCACGTTAGATTCTCTGCTTCCTTTACAGTGATCAGTCTGCTAGCACGTACTGAGAGACTTTTTTTTCCAGATAGATGCAAACCATAAAACGTTTCATACAAAATAACATTTGAGGTTTTTGGTCATTCACATATCAGGTTGAACACAGTGTCTGGTCGTTGCTTATTTTTGCCGTTTTATTGTTATTGGTATGTTCTTTTTACGGCTGAATTTATCATACATCATGCGTGCATTATGTAATTTTATGTATTGACGATAATTTATCCAATAACTTCGCCTCTGTTTATAGTTTGGTATGTTCGAGACGGTCACATGTGGTATCATTGACATGTTTCCTCGGCAACTAACAGACAAACGAGTTCTAGTTAACGTGATCACTGGTCTCATTTTCTTTATACTTGGTCTACCGCTAACGTTCAACGTAAGTACAACACATTGCATTTTAAACTGTCAATGTTATTTGAGCCGCCGCATGGGAAAACCAACAATCTGCATATGCCATAACAAAGACGCAGATCAGCTTCGCAGTTCAGCGTCTTTGTTTTCGCTACACGGATAGAACAATTCCTTTAATTTATAAATCCAAAATTTCAATCCTCTAACCATCTTCTGTGACTGTACAGCCCGGTTTTTTGTCAGACCTGGTCGGAACATCAAATTGTTGGTTTTCTCACACACAGGCTTACTTATTGACTTTGATTTGACTGAAGAACGAGTACATCAGCTGTAGTATTCAACTATCAGATGAGTATTGTCTTGAACGGTATCATTCGTGTTGTTATTTTATTCCTCAAAGGCACACTTGCAGTGACAAGCTGTATAATAGCTATACTATACCGACTTAGGTTTTTGGACAATTGTCTTTGCATTTACAAACGGATACGTATCTATTTCATATTTTATAAATAGGCAATGATGAATCTTCATTTTTGTGACTTCCACACAAGTTGGCATAGATGCATATATGTACTGCGTTGACTAATTCATTATTAATATTTCAAAATACAAATTAAAACAGCTTAAAAACAGTCTTTTACCAAATGTTTATACATTTTTCCCTTTCGTCATTCTTGATCAAAACTCCTTTTATTTTTTTCATTTTGCAGGGTGGCATTTATATTTTCCAACTAGCTGACTGGTATTTTGCATCTTTTGCTCTACTTGTCGGGTCTGCGCTAGAGGCGATAGGGGTTTGTTGGTTTTATGGTAAGTAGTCTCTAAACAACCGCTTTGTATGCAAGCCAGTTGAATTACGTCTATGGCTTTTCTTCGACAATCAGTTTAACAGCATTACTGGAATGAGCCATTTCCAGACTGGCGTCTGCAACGATAAAAACTATCGTCAAATGTTCGGTCCCGCTTTTAGCCAAGTTTCTTTGACAAAGATTATTTCTCACAGAAACTTTGGCGATGAGAATTGCGTTCACACACAACAAACATTACTTATATTACTTACCTTGTTCACCATAATTGTCTTTATGCGGCCATTCCCAAGTTCAGAGCCTAGTCGTTACATTTATGTCCTACTCGTATTCTCCAGGGACAGATCGTTTCAGCCGAGACATAGAGATGATGACCGGACGTTACGTGTCAGTACTGCTCAGGATCATGTGGAGTATCGTTACTCCTCTTTTTGTAATAGTACGTATTTTATGCGACTTTTTCAATTTTTATCATTCTCGAACACTCATTTTTATAAAATGAACTGTTGGTCGCAATATTGTATTATTTAATTCATTTTTAAATGTGTTTATCATAATAAATTATGACGTCGCTCAAGTGTTTTCCAGTGGAAAGCGTCGCGTTATGATCACACGTGTATTAATAAAAAAACACTTTCGCGGGAATAAGTTACGTCATTGACGACGTCCATAACAACAATGTATTTCATTTGAAAATATGTCCACTTTGAAAGAGAATTAATCCATTTTTGAGAGTCATATGGTAAAACGAATCTTAGGCTCGCCGAAGGCTCGTTTAATAAATTTCATAAGATGTAAGGTTCTCTATTTGCCAATCATGACCCTTAATTCAATATGGCGTTTATATAATGTACAAAGAACTGAAAGGCTTGCTCAAATCAATTTATGTTCAACGACTGTATCATCAAACGTGAATTATTTTCCGATGCTACTCGAAAATTTGAACAACTAATATTCATGAATAAGCATGTCATAATTGACGCCTGATATAAAGATTTATTTCGTCGTAGACATGAATGTCATGTATGTTCCTATTGGTCAAATGCATTTATTTCATCTGTATATGCAATCACCTTTGATTAAATAGTCATTTCTTTATTTCCCAAATGAAAAGCACTTACAATTTTAAGCCTTGTTGTTTCACAAACCTGCATCACACACATTTGTATCCTCCTTTCAGATTACATTTCTTATTCTGCTCACAAGATATACTCTACCTAACTATGGTGATGGCTATAAATACCCGACACATTTCGTTGCTATTGCGGTCGGCATTGGTATGTCACCGATAGTCATCATGGTCGCTATAGCTACCAAGGAAATGCTCAATACTCATGGGGGTTTCAGAAAGGTGAATCCATAATATCATCTAAGTCCCTTTCCGTCAGCCATATTTAATACGCGTTAACAATTAGGTGTCATTTGGAAGCGAGGAACACACAACAGAACTGAAATTTTGTGGGACAGACGACCACTAAGCACTAAGAATCTCACACAATGCAAATTTAATATCGTGCATTTGCGAGCAATTCCTCACCCATGAACGAGTTTGACAATGAATATTTTGAATTAATATATCAATTAGATTTGTAAAACATAACCCACTTATTAGCCTAATATTGGTAACATGTTAGTTTATAATATACTTGAAGCCAGTAAAAACGCAACTTTCAGCATATAACCTATCCAACGATTCTTGGACATTTACACAATGTTATTATATAAAATCATGAAATTGTCCTTCCGATATGAAGGCCATATCCGTCTTGTGCTAAATTAGCAAGTAAAGTAAAGCGATCTGCGTTTGTCGATTAAGGGACACAACTCAAACATGGACAAAACAAAAGCAAATGCACCTTATCAATCCAGCTATACGTTAACCTTTATGACTAGCTCTTTTGTGTTCAAACTTTCGGTCAATGCCAATATTGCTCTAAAGTCTATGTAAACCAATCCGTAGATTGTTTTTTTTTTTCAAGTTTTGATCTTATAAAAGGCCATCAAAGTCAGTACATGAAAACCGGAAGTGAATTCAAGAATGCCATTTTTGAAAATTAAAACTGTCATAAAATGGACCCATATGCTAGAACGTAACATCTCCTGTGTCCAAACTATGGAATGATTCTGTTTTATTGAAGTTTCAGTAGATTCTCAAAATCTGTGGTATTTTTTCGAAAATTTGAACATTTGGAAATTAATCTTGGTTGTTCCATCAGGTGGAATTGTCGGTATTACACCGTTATTTTTTTGCTTGTATTCGGCCGCATACTTCCGCATTGGAATTGGGTTGCTATGCAAGGTTGAATGGGTTTAAAATCAAATTTTAATGATTTTGTCATTTTTCACCCAAAAATCAACCAGAAGTGCTAAATTGAGTTCAGTTTTCGCTGAACGATTCTCGGGCGAGGGGCAAGCTGACTTCGCTATAAACAAAGCGCACAAGGTGTCCCTGAAAGGTAGAAATAACCTGTATATCAGTTGCGTTTTTAATGGTTTTAAGTATATGTTTGGAGCTTTTGAAAATAATTAAATTTTTCTTACGAGATCTGTTTTTTTGCAGAGAATCACACAATTACTAACACCCAGTTGCTCATGGCAGCCTAACGACCACAGTGCAAAGGAGACGTATCGTCTACAACCTTACAAATATCCCAGCAGTTTCTTGGAAACAGTGCGTCTCAATATCCTCGGACCTAAAGAAACACCTGTTTTTTAGTAAAAGACATCATAAAGAACGATAAACTACATTATGCAATACCATGTTTCATTTAAATTATACAATATATATGTGAATGTAATCTCGACGCGGTAGTTAGATATGTACATTAAATGTGTGACGCAGTAGTTGGAGCATTCTATTTATTACCAGGGAAACTGGGATCGAATCCCACCATAATTGTGGATTTTGTTCCAGCTCTGAATCATGTATTTAAAACTGCTTTCATTTCGTTTGATTGAGGCTCGGTTGTAGCCGCATAATAGCTAGGCGGCAACATACGAGCGTATTTTATCTGGTGATACTACACCGATACTTATACCCTCCCTAGCATTTTCTGTTCGTGTAGCTATCAAGGTGTGCCGTTTTTTTTTCTTTATAGCGGTCAATATTTTGTTTCACTGTTTGATGAAGAACTTGTTAAGCCCACAGCAACGGGCGAGCATGTCTTCGGACAAACTAGGCAAACTTCAGCCTTATGATAACCTCAGGTTTTTGGAGTGGGAATCTTTTACTGATTGAGCCTTTTCCTGATCTTTGCCTACTTGTACCTTTTTACAAAAAAAACTCAGGCAAAAAATATCAGAATTTGGAACAATAACTTAAGGTGACTGGAATTTAGTTCTAATCCATGAAGAGGATACTGAAAACTATCGCCATGTAAATAATCCGACAGCTCGACAAGAAGTTTTAAAATTTATTGATGAAGACAATTATATTGATGTACTTAGATTTTTCAAGGATGGAAAAGGACTCTATGATGGCTCCGACTTAAAGCTATTCATTTTAGTTGGTTGGGGCCGGAGCTTCTTGTCTGTTGCTTGGCCCACCGGGACCCAACTGATGTTTTTCTTTTGCTCCGGAGTTAGTAGGTTATTCGGCGCCCAGGGATCTCCATCGTCTGGCAGCTTACTCAATCTGTGAGTCCTGGTTTTTGATTCATCAGGATGTTTATCATGATTTATTTGTTTTTCCATGATGATTCATTGACTAGTTAGAGATTCACCACGAGGACCGAAGAACTAACTAAATGTTATGAACCACTGCAGAAGCTGAGGGTGAGGTTAGGCGCCTGCCAGTAACTTTGTGTTACTGATCGTTTTAAGGCGATACTTCTGTGGTGGTTCTTTTTGTTTTATGTCTTGGTGTTTAAAAAAAATGTGCTGTTGGCGCCTTATGTGTGTTTTCATAGTTTTAGTTAAGTTAAGGTAACTGAGTGGCCACCTATTGGGAAAATACCTGCTCATTCGGCTTACGATATGTTTCATGGTATAAGTACCTGATTGTTAGTTTGGTTTTTTCCCACCTCGGTTTTTGGAGTGGGAATCTTTTTCTGATTGCGCCTTTTCCTGATCTTTGCCTACTTGTACCTTTTTCACTTGGAGGCGGCTCAACCCAGAAAAAAACAAGCCAGACTAGACTTTCTTCTACTAAGTGAAGAAACCTTTGAAAGAGCAAATGAGTAACTGACCATTCTGCTATTACTCTGCAACTTAAACTGAGTAAAATGAACGCGGAAAAGGCTACTGGAAATTCAACAATTCGCTACTAAGGGATACAGATTATATTGAGTAAGTAAATATTTAACTTTGTGCCCTCATTTAAGCGTTGGACTGAAATATTCTAGAATTGCTCTGAGTCTTGCATCATGCAGAACGGCCACATGACAGACTACTTCAGTTTACAAAGAGGCTGTCGACAAGGAGACCCTATATCACCGTATATATTTATTCTATGTGCTGAAGTCTTAAGTCACATGATTAGAAGGTATAATCATACATAACAAAGAATATAAATTAAGTCAATATGCTGATGATACACAAATATTCTTTGACGAAACAGAAATATCCCTTGAAACAACTTAAGAAAAATTAAATGCATTTTATTTAATGTTGGGTCTGAAATTAAACATTGACAAAACGAAAGCAATATGGATAGGTGCAGCAATTTAGTCAAAAATAGGCTATGTCATGAATATAAATTACACTGGAATCAGGAACCCTTCAAAGTTTTAGGTGCAACTTTTACAACTGAGGTCTTTGACATATGGGAGATATGCAACTGCAAGTTTTAAGAATGTGGAACAAACTATTAAATCTTGGTCAAAACAAAAATTAACATTCTCTCTCTCAAAAAAAAAATATTTGAGAGTTTGAGAGAGAGAGAGCTTCATCTTTAACAATGATTTTTCGCTTAATTCTGTCTGGCCCTGAGTTCCACAGGAAACTATAGATACTTTATTTAAGTTTTTGATTAACTCCCCGGGGGTGGGGGGGGGGGGTTAGGTAGTGCAAGGAATAGATGAACAAATTTAGATAAAGCTAGTTATTTAATTACTGTTATCTTGCCCAGCAATGTTAAGATGCTGTGTGATGCTTGATTTAATGTACCATAGTCTTGGAGCTAATCAAAAAGTCAACCAACCCCCTACTTCAATAAGTCCAAAAAAGACAAGTTTGTCTCTCTAGATGGTAAAGATACAGTGTTACGTGCCAGGCGTAACTAGAAGATTAAGGAAACCAACAAGTTGGTTAGCCAGCGACAAGCTTTGTTTAAAATTTAACAAATCTATTTAGAAATGATTTAACCAGTAATTACATGTGAAACAATCAAAAGCATATATACAATCAAACAAAAATGAATGTACAATACCTTTCAAGATGTTAATTCCCTTAAAGAATGTCTGAATGTCCCTCAGAATTTTTTAACACAAGTCTGTATCAGTTTCTGATCCCAAGAATTAAAGTTTGTTTCAAAATAGCACTATGTCCCAATCCAGAATCGAATATCACAAAGTAACCCAAGAATAAGTTTAAATTCCAGTAAGATAGATTTTGACTTCTTAATAGTAACAGTACCCAAAGATTGTCCTTATGAAAATTTGTAGCCCTTATATAGCACTGAGGAACATTCAGGATTCTTCCAGCAAATTCTATGATATCATATACTAAAAATAACAAGTTGTTTACCAAAATTTAATGTTCTGGAATATTCTAGAGAGGCCATTATCCTTCCAGAAAATTCCACAATATTCTTTTGACATAAAAAAAGATTTTTCTAGAAGATTCTACATCTTTCCAGGTTCTTTTTTTAGATTTTTCCGGACTTTTCCGTCAAAGAACAATTTGAAATTTCTAGAAAATTCTAAAGTAAACAACCTGTTTATGTCCAATATCTGGGACACTAAAAGTAAATAATTGCTAAGGACAACAAGTAAACATCATATGTATAACATCATACTTTCCTGGGCATACTCCCTTGGGAAGTTTACCAGTACTGAATGCACATCTTTCAACAAGTAACTGTCATACATAACACTTCCCCTCTTCAAAGAAAAGAAAGTTTTATAAAATAAAGCTTTCTTTTGCAATACTGGATAATTGTATACAATATGTTTAGCAAAATTTGTGCAAAACTAATCAAATACAACAACACAAAGCTGGACATCAGCATTGTAGAGGCACTCAAGCTCTGCCCAGGGTGTCTGGAATGATATTATCTCTTCCTCGGATATGTCTGATGTCAAGATTGTGCTCCCGCAACATGAGACTCCACCTGAGCAAACGCCGGTTCTTGTTTTTCACCCCATGCACGAAAGTCAGTGGATTGTGGTCACTGAAGACAACAATTGGTGCATGTGAAGAAGCTAAGTAAACTTCAAAAGTGCTGAAGCGCAAGGATTAGAGATAGGCATTCATTCTCTATGGTAGAGTAATTTCTCTGATGCTTGTTAAACTTTTTGGAAAAATAACAAACAGGATGGTCAACACCATTGTCACCCTCCTGCAACAATACACTGCCTGCACCAACACCACTGGCATCTACAGCCAACTTGAACTCTTTGTCAAAACTTGGTGCTAAGAGAACCGGAGCACTTCTAAGTATGGCCTTGAGCTTATCAAATGACTTCTGGCAGTCATCTGTCTAAACATACTTGGCCTTCTTACCAAGCAAGTTTGTCAGAGGCTCAGCTATAGCCGAGAAGTTGTTGCAGAATTTCCTGTAATATCCAGCCATACCCAGAAAGCGCATCACTTGTCTTTTGCTAGTAGGTACAGGAAAATCTGAGATAGCCTCAACTTTAGCTTCTACAGGTTTTACCTGACCTTGACCTACAATGTGTCCAAGAAATGTCAAGTTTGCATGGCAAAATTCACTTTTTGCCAACTTCACAGTTTAGCATCACTTAGCCGGTCAAAGAATTTTCTGATTGTCTGCAAGTGTTGTTGCCACTCCTCACTGAAGATAATAGCGTCGTCGATATAGGCTTTACAGCCATCCAGATTGGAAATCAAACTGTTGACCAGCCGCTGAAAAGTCGCAGGCGAGTTCTTCATTCCAAATGGCATGACTTTATACTGGTACAGTCCATCTGGTGAAACAAATGCCGAGATCTCCTTTGCTCTGTCCGTGAGGGGTATCTGCCAAAATCCCTTTAGCAGATCGAACTTTGTAACATACTTGGCATGTCCAATATTATCAATGCAGTCATCGATTCGTGGGATGGGTAAAGTGTCTGTTTTAGTGACAGAATTGACTTTTCGATAGTCTGTGCACATTCTAAATGTCCCGTCTGGCTTTGGTACAAGAATACAAGGAGAACTCCATTCACTTTGGCTGGGTTCAATGAAATCATTGTCCAGCAAATATTGAACTTCTTCCCTGAGATATTGCTTTTTTACAGGGTTCATTCTGTAAGGATGTTGCTTTACAGGTTTTGAACCTTCAATAATGTCAACATCATGATAGATTTTGTCAGTTCTGGATGGAATGTCCGGAAATAAGTGCTCATATTCGAGAACTAACTGTTTCAGTTCAAGTCTTTTGTCTGAATCAAGGTGAGACAGTTTCTGATCAAGATTCTGTAGTATGTCAGAATTCTGGAGTTTCGATGACGAGGGATCAGATTTCTCCAAGTTGAAGTCCTCAGAGTCCATTTGATTTTGTTCATGAGGGACAGAATTAACTATATTTACTGATGAAATAACAGAACTATCCCTATCAATATACTTCTTGAGCATATTAATGTGGCATAGCTGTTTTTGCTTGCGCCTCCCAGGAGTGTTTACAATGTAATTCACGTCACTTAACTTTTTATCAACAGTATACGGGCCATAATATCTAGCTTGTAAAGGTCTGCCAGGAATGGGCAAGAGAGCAAGTACCTTGTCTCCAGGTTCAAAATTTCTGTCTTTAGCATTTTCATCATAACGAATCTTCATTTTGCTTTGAGCAGATTTGAGATTGAACCGAGCTACATCACAGGCCTTTGATAGTCTGTTTTTGAAATCAGACACATACTGAAGTAAGTTCAAAGAACTGTCATCATCTGAGAGAAATTTCTCTTTTAGACGTTTTAACGGTCCACGTACAGTGTGCCCAAAAACAAGCTCAACTGGGCTGAACCCCAGAGACTCTTGTACAGATTCTCTTGCAGCAAATAGAAGCAAGTGTATGCCTTCATCCCAATCTTTTTCAGTGTCAAAGCAGTAAGATCTGATCATGTTTTTCAAAGTTTGATGGAATCTTTCTAAGGCACCTTGGCTTTCAGGGTGGTAAGCCGATGACTTGTATTGCTTAATTCTAAGTTCGTACATGACTTGCTGAAAAATTCCTGACATAAAATTTGAGCCCTGGTCTGACTGGATAGATTTTGGGAGGCCTACAAATGTGAAGAACTTCACAAGTGCATTAACTATTGTTTTAGCCTTGATATTTCTGAGTGGGATAGCTTCAGGAAAGCGAGTTGAAGCACACATTATGGTCAGAAGATATTCACAACCTGTCTTTGTTTTGGGTAAGGGACCTACACAATCAATAATCACTCTGCTGAAAGGTTCATCAAAGGCAGGAATGGGCTGCAATTGAGCTTTTGGAATGGTCTGATTGGGCTTTCCTACCATTTGACAAGTGTGGCAGGATTTGCAATGCTGTGAAACATCAGATTTTAGTCCTGGCCAGTAGAAATGATTTAGAATCTTGTGATAGGTCTTATTTACACCTAAATGGCCTGACATTGGAGTTTCATGGGCCAAGTTTAAGATTTCAGGGCGATAAACCCTAGGGATCACAATTTGGTGGTTAACAGTCCACTCATCTTCTGCTGAGACATCTGGAGGACGCCATTTTCGCATTAATATGCCATTTTTGACATAATATCAAACAGGGACCTGGGATATTTCTTTTTCATCTAAAGCCCTTTCAAATAAAGGCGAGATCTCAGAATCACTGTGTTGTTCTTTACAAAGCTGTGACCTTGACATCTGGTCATGACCTTGATCATTTGACATTGAGGGTGAAAGGTCATTTTCTGACCCCGACCTTGGATTGCTAGGGTCAGTCTGAATATCAGACTGACTAGGGGAAAGAGATGTTGAAATCTCTTTATTAAAAGACTGACCTATCAAAGTGTCAGTTAAATGTATGTCCTGCATCCCATCATATAATTTGGCTTTCTTAGCCATTGCCCTAGTAACAGCACAAGAAGGGTAAAGGTCAGGAATTTCCTGCTCAATGGGATCAGGCAGTTGATCAACACATGGTGTGCTGGTCAAACGTGGGTTTACCACAACCTTATCTCCTGCCAAATTATTGCCTAACAGCAAATGAATACCTTTAAAGGGTAAGGAAGGTCTAATACCTACAGCCACGGGACCTGTTACTAAGTCAGAGGACAAATAGATATTATGGAGGGGTACGTTAACAAATCCACACTCTACGCCCTGGATAAGGACACTTGTCCCAGAAGAAGACTTCTCGGAAAATGGCAAGGTATCTGCCAAGATAAGGGATTGAGAAGCTCCGGTATCTCGTAAGATTTTGATAGGGGTAGACTGGGCAGAGTCACTGTTAAGTGACACAAAACCATCTGATAAGAATGGTTCATAAATCTCCATAATAGAATCCTCAGAGACTGACTCTTTACAAGTTCTGGTCAGTATAGGGTTTTCTTCCTGGATACAAGACTGTGGTTTAGCCTTTAAGGAGGTGAGGCCTGTCGGTTTAGCACTATCTAGATTTTCTCTTTCTTTCTTTCGTTTCAGTGCCAAACATTCAGAAATAATGTGGCCAGTTTTCTTACAATAATTACAAATTGGCTGGGATAAGGGATTTTGTCCTTTGTTTTCACTAGAAAATTTGGGTTTTGGACTGGAATTGTCAGTTGGATTACTGGGATTGGCTTTGGGACCGGACTGAGGGGAATATGGTTTTGACTGAGGGGTAATTTGCTTTGATTGGGGGTTATATGGTTTCCTAGGATATGGCTTGTTGACAAATGAAGCCTTATGAGTCAAAGCATAGTCATCAGCTAAACGTGCTGCTGTTTCCAAGTTTTCAACTTCTCTTTCGTTCAAGAAAGCCTTAACATCAGAATTTATGCACCGTTTGAATTCTTCAACAAGCATGAGCTGCCTTAGCTTTGCATGATCAGAACCTACTTTCTTTGAAGAACACCATCTATCAAATAGTTGCTCTTTTGTTCTAGCAAACTCAACATGAGTCTGGTCATGTTCTTTTCTACAGTCTCTAAATTTCTGCCTGTATGCCTTAGGGACCAACCCATAAGCCTTAAGAATAAATTCCTTTACTGTATCATAATCTGAGCTTTGCTCAAGAGAAAGCTGAGTGTAAATTTCTCGAGCTTTACCAATTACAACACTTTGCAAAGCAAGGTCCAGTGCTCTTTTGGCCATTTCAAGTTTTCTGCCACCTTCTCAAAATGTAAGAAATATTTGTCAACCTCTTTTTCTTGAAATGGAGGAACGAGACGGATGTGTTTTGTGACATCAAATATTTTGCTTGTGTCTGAAGATAAAGATTTTGATTTTGATTTTTCATTAAATTCAATTTCTTTGATTCTTAACTGAAATAGCCTTTCTCTTTCTTTTTCTTCATTTTCAAATCTCAATTTTTCTTTTTCAATTTCGAGCCGTTCTTCTCGTTCTAATTTTTCATATTCTAAAGCTCTTTGTTTCTCCTTCTCTCGTTCTTCCATTTCTAACCTTTGTTTATGCATTCTTTCTTCCCGTTCTAAAGTTTCCAATCTTATTCTTTCTTCCCTTTCGGCCTTTTCTGCCCTTATTCTTTCATCCTGCTCTAACGTTTCCAACCTTATTCTTTCTTCATACTCAAATTTTAGTTTTTCCATCTCAATTTGTCTTTTGATTTCTAGTTCCCTCAACTGCAAGTCAGTCTGAGTGACTAGAATCTGAGAAGTAGCCGAGGAATCAAAAATTTCCTCGTCAACAAAAAACTGAATCAAAATGTTCTTAATTTCATGTTTTAACATGGAAGTCTTGATATTTGACAACCCATAATGATCAGCTATGTCTAAGAGATCACTCTTTTTGGCCTTATCTAACAGCTCCTGAGAAGGCGCAGCAATAAAGTCACTTAGTTTGAATGACATGGTTGCTTTTTGCTGGCTTTAGCTATTTAAACAGGAAGCAGTGAAGATACTTTAGAATTTTAAATAAATTTGGTGCACAAGAAATTTCAATCCCGGACGAGCCCCTAATTCTGTTACGTGCCAGGCGTAACTAGAAGATTAAGGAAACCAACAAGTTGGTTAGCCAGCAACAAGCTTTGTTTAAAATTTAACAAATCTATTTAGAAATGATTTAACCAGTAATTACATGTGAAACAATCAAAAGCATATATACAATCAAACAAAAATGAATGTACAATACCTTTCAAGATGTTAATTCCCTTAAAGAATGTCTGAATGTCCCTCAGAATTTTTTAACACAAGTCTGTATCAGTTTCTGATCCCAAGAATTAAAGTTTGTTTCAAAATAGCACTATGTCCCAATCCAGAATCGAATATCACAAAGTAATCCAAGAATAAGTTTAAATTCCAGTAAGATAGATTTTGACTTCTTAATAGTAACAGTACCCAAAGATTGTCCTTATGAAAATTTGTAGCCCTTATATAGCACTGAGGAACATTCAGGATTCTTCCAGCAAATTCTATGATATCATATACTAAAAATAACAAGTTGTTTACCAAAATTTAATGTTCTGGAATATTCTAGAGAGGCCATTATCCTTCCAGAAAATTCCACAATATTCTTTTGACATAAAAAAAGATTTTTCTAGAAGATTCTACATCTTTCCAGGTTCTTTTTTAGATTTTTCCGGACTTTTCCGTCAAAGAACAATTTGAAATTTCTAGAAAATTCTGAAGTAAACAACCTGTTTATGTCCAATATCTGGGACACTAAAAGTAAATAATTGCTAAGGACAACAAGTAAACATCATATGTATAACATCATACTTTCCTGGGCATACTCCCTTGGGAAGTTTACCAGTACTGAATGCACATC
The DNA here is from genome assembly GCA_964017185.1 of Rugalucina vietnamica. NCBI lineage: Eukaryota > Metazoa > Mollusca > Bivalvia > Lucinida > Lucinidae > Rugalucina > Rugalucina vietnamica. Next base: position 68,584,035 of record OZ024872.1, read on the forward strand.
TTTCAACAAGTAACTGTCATACATAACAACAGCCACTGAATTAAACTCAAAACAGCATCGACCAAGCCATAGGAAGGGTTAGACAAATGGACAGACTAAGTTTGTTATCGTACAGGCCTAAACCCACCGCAGACAAAGCCATTTTGCCATTCGTCATAACTTATCACCCAGACCTACCTAAGGTCAGGAATAACGTTGACAAGCATTGGCCCATCATCGAATCTTCAGACCATCTGAACTCAGTCTTTCCGCAAAAGTCAATTATGGATTTCAGAAGGCCCAAGAGCCTCAGAGACCTTCCTGAAGCCAGATCCCACAGATGATGAGCCTCGTGGCGAATGCAAGCCCTGTGGCAGACCAAGATGTCGAACCTGCGACATGATAACCCCGTCCCACATAGCCAAGTCGTCGAATGGGGCAAAAGTAAGACTGAAGGGCAGTACTGACTGCAGAACAATGAATGTGGTTTACCTGATATCGTGTGGAGAGTGTGGAAAACAGTATGTTGGGGAAACCAAGGGCCAACTTAGCCTGAGGATGAATGGTCACAGAGATGACTGGAGGCACAAGAGATTTGAACGATCTCCAGTTGCAAAACACTTCCGGTTGCCAGGGCATGACTTCATGAGTCATGCCTCTGTTTGTTGCTTGGACCACAATTCGGGTTGGACGGACAAGACCAAAAAACAGCGTGAGAGCTACTGGATACGCCGTCTCAACACACTGAATCAGAGCGGCATCAACAAAGGAGATTAGTCCCAAATCTCTTCATTTGACAAGCCATTATGGTTTCCTTCATTTTACCAGTTTTCCTGGGTTCCCCCCGTTTGCCAGTTCCCCCCGTTTGTTTCCTCATTAAGCTGGAATTTCACACACATTCCAATGCCATGCAGGCCGTCATCTGCTCTCGTTTTATAGCAGTGTTTCCTTCATCTAACCAGTTTTCCTGGGTTCTCCCAGTTTACCAGTTTTCCTGGGTTCCCATAGTTTACCAGTTTTCCTGGGTTCACCCAACTCACCAGTTTTAGCTCACCTGAGCCAAAGGCTCAAAGGTGAGCGTATAGTATACCCATGCTCCGGCGTCCGTCCGTCCGGCGTTCGTCCGTCGGCGTCCGTCGGCGTTCACAATCTTCTTCTCTGAAACCGCTTGGCCGATGAAAGCCAAATTTTGTGTGGAGCATCCATGGGTAGGGGGAACGAAAGTTTGTTCGCGGGATCTTGATCACATGACCAAGATGGCCGCCATGCCCATATATGGTAAAAACCACTCAAAAATCTTCTTCTCCAGAATCGTTGGGCCGATTTCCACCAAACTTGGTATGTAGCATCGGGGACTCCAGCCCGTCATAGTTTGCGCAAATGATGACCCTGGGATGACCTTGACCTATTTTACGGCAATTTCAATTTTGGAAACATAGGCTTTTACATGGGAAAAAGTGAAAACTATGGATTTTTTGAAAACTATTGCAGCCTGAGACCTGAAAAGTGGTAGATGCAAAACAACTAAAGGAGTAAATGAAGGTATGTGATCAATTTAGGTCAAGGTCATCTCTTGACCTTGGCCTGTCTGTCGTCCATTCACACATTTGAAAGATCTTCTCTGAAACCGCTTGAACAATCAAAATGAAATTTTATGTGGAGCATCCATGAGTAGGAGTAACGAAAATTTGATCGCGAAATCCAGGTCACATGACCAAGATGGCCGCCACGCCCATATATGGTAAAACCACTCAAAAATCTTCTTCTCCTGAACCGGCAGGCCGATTTTCACGAAACTTGGTATGTAGCATTTGTAACTACAGCCCATTACAGTTTGCAAAAATGATGACCCTAGGATGACCTTGACCTGTTTTACGGCAAGGTCAAATTTGGAAACCTAGGATTTTACATGGGGAAAAAGTGAAAATTATGCTTTTTTAAAAACTATTGCAGCCCGAGACCTGAAAAGTGGTAGATGCAAAACAACTAATGAAAGTATGTGATTAATTTAGGTCAAGGTCATCTCTTGACCTTGACCGGTCTGTCGTCCATACACACTTTTCAAAGATCTTCTTCCCTGAAACCGCATGGCCAATCAAACTGAAATTGTATGTGGTGCATCCATGGGTAGGGGTAACGAAAGTTTGATCGCGAAATTCAGGTCACATGACCAAGATGGCCTTATGCCCATATATGGTAAAAGCCACTCAAAAATCTTCTTCTCCAGAACCGGCGGGCCGATTTTCACGAAACTTGGTATGTAGCATTTGGGACTCCAGTCCATCATATTTTGATAAAATGATGACGCTAGGATGACCTTGAGCTATTTTACAGCAAGGTCAATTTTGGAAACATAGGCTTTTACATGGGAAAAAGTGAAAACTATGGATTTTTTGAAAACTATTGCAGCCTGAGACCTGAAAAGTGGTAGATGCAAAACAACTAATGGAGTCAATGAAGGTATGTGATTAATTTAGGTCAAGGTCATCTCTTGACCTTGGCCTGTCCGTCATACTTACACACTTTTCACACTCTTCTTCTCTGAAACCGCTTGGCCAATCAAAGTGAAATTTTTTGTGCAGCAGCCATGGGTAGGGAAAAGGAAAGTTTGATTGCAAAATCCTGGTCACATGACCAAGATGGCCGCCACGCCCATATATGGTAAAAACCACTAAAACTCTTCTTCTCCTGAACCGGCAGGCCGATTTTCACGAAACTTGGCATGTAGCATTTGGGACTCCAGCCCATCATAGTTTGATCAAATGATGACCAAGATGGCCACCATGGCTATAAATAGCAAAGCCTTAATAAATCTCATTTTTCAGAACCGGAAGACCTAAGATTTTGAACCTTTGCCTGAAACATCAGTGAATGGAGCTCTACAAAGTTTGTATAATTATGACCCCTGAATGACCTTGACCTATTTTATGGCAAGGTCAGCTGAGGTCGCATATCTCAGATCTCAGGTGAGCATTTACAGGACCATTGGTCCTCTGGTTCTTGGTTCCCCCGACAATTTGCAGTTCCACACACATTTCAGTTTTCCTTCATATTACCAGTTTTTCCTGGGTTTCCACAGTTTTCCCCCAATTTACCAGTTCTCCTGCGTTCCCCCGACAAGTTGACATGCAGACCGTCATCTGTTCTCGGTTTGTAGCAATGATTCTTTCATCTAATCAGTTTTCCTGGGTTCTCCCAGTTTACCAGTTTTCCTGGGTTCACCCAATTTACCTGTTTTCCTGGGTTCCTACAGCTTACCAGTTCTCCTGGATTCCCCCGACAAGTTACAGTTTCACACACATTTCAATGATATGCAGGCCGGCATCTGTTCTCGTTTTGTAGCAGTAATTCTTTTATCTAAACACTTTTTCTGGGTTCCTCAGTTTTCCTCGGCCCCCCAGATTACCTGTTATTTGTTCTCATTCTATAGCAGTGTGTCAACCTATGGGCCTTTTTAACTACATACTTAAATCAGTCTCGTCTCTCTGCATAAGATATGGTTTTCGCATCCCCCTTTTCTTGCTTGTAGCGGTGTGTTCGCCTCCTTTTCTGACCACATACATGTCATTTTCATCTAAATGCACCAAACTTTTATAAATCATGCGTTCGCCAATTGAGCACAAAGGCAATTTTTATCTTTATTTCTATATTTCAAAAATTGAGGATGGCCGTTTTCGCCGTCTCTCCTTCCAAGCACCGTCCATGAGCGGTTCTGGGATGATTTACATTCATGTAAAGTACTCTGTTTGACTCTCTTTTGTGCTTATTACCTTGATTTTTATCTGATTGCCTCCAGCCCTAGTTCCCCAATGTTTAACTTACATAGCTAATACACAATTACCGAGTAAAATAAACACACCGCTACAAACTGACTGTACGCAATTTATCCGCCGTTTTAATCAGATACTGGGCCCTTTCAAAGGGCGTTCATGAATTATTTTTAAAGTCGTTTACCCACTGCCGAACATACAGTGGTGTCAATCAACTGTGTCACATTTTATGTGATTTTTGTGTATTTTTACATTGTTTTTGTTTTACTTTTTTTTTTTATTTATTTACCTATTTTCATTTTTTTCTTTCATTTTTTCCAGTTTTTACCTGTAAATACATATTGACTCTGAAGAAGGCGAAAGCCGAAAGCGCGCTTAGTTTGATTTTTTCTTGCACTGTTAATGGTTTAATCCCATATATATGATATTCTTTGAATACTACAAATACTCCAGATACTCCTAATACGTCACGCATATGCCACAGCAGCGAAACGGACGTAGTACGTAGCACGTACGCTGTTTATACGCGAGTTACGCCGCACGTATGTCGTTGATACACAGTAGCTACGAAAAGTGTCGATGATACGCTGCACATATGTAACGCACACGCCATACATACGGCACAGATACGAAAAGTACGACGTACATACACGGCATGTGTATCGCTTCATATGTGTGGTGTATCAAGAGTACGAGCTACCTATCTTCGACGTATGTGTGACGTTTGTACGGCGTATCGGAGATGCCACCTGCGTGCCACGTATTTTCAAGTGCGCATATAAAAATGTAGCACATTGGCGAACGAGGAGTATGAGCTATGTACGCTCGCGTTTGTACGACATACGTGTGACGCAAAGGGTCCTCACATTTCAACAAAAAATAGCAGTATATTTGCTTTTGAAGTCGATATATGGTTAACAAATAGAGGGCTTAACGGCCGCGTTAAGCTAACGAGGGCCCAGGTAAATAACGGTAAGTACCGATGTACTCTAGTTCATGGGATATAGCTACCCTTTGAAATTAGCAGTATTATTTAAAAGTTTGTGGTAAATACTGAAAACCCTAGTCGATTTTATTTGTTTATATCATTTCAAAACAAAAAGATCTGTAGTGTGCCGTATTAATTGTAATCGATTTGGTGTACTATGCGAATTTGTAAGCATTCCTTGTCAAAGGTCACTTTTTGTTCCGTTCTCTATTAACTTAACGGTTTAAGCAAGATGTAAGTAATTGAATCTGCGAATCTAAGGATTGAAACGTCATTTTTCACCGCATTTGTAACGTCAGTTTTCGCTCGTAAACGTGATTTCTAGCGACACAAACACCCAGTTTGAGTAAGAAAACATCATTTTGTGCGACAATTAACAATATTATTCTCAGTAGCGTCGGTGTTTTGGCACAAAAAGGTACAAGTAGGCAACGATCAGGAAAAGGCACAATCAGAAAGAGAATCCCTCTCCAAAAACCGAGGTGAGAAAACAACTAAATAAACAATCAAGCACTTATACCATGAAACCATATCGTAAGCCGAATGAGCAGCTATTTTCCCAATACACACCGTACATACGGCTCGTCAAATTCCAACTGGTACGTGAAATTCCAGATGTTTATGTCAGCGCGTGCGTTTTGGCGGGTAAGTTATTTTTGTTGTTTTTTCTTGTTTTATTATACTTTAGCTAACGGTTTCAGAAGAAAATAATAATCGGCAGTCTTGTGTGGACATCCACGCATCTGTACATACAGGTGTCATGGTCATCTTACCCGTGGATTGGCGAAAACATTGCACGAAAGTCTTAAAATGGCACTTTTTCAGAAAACATCCATACTTTTTGCCAAATATCTCCATAACTAGAAATAATTGAAAGTCGCATGCTCGAATATATATAGCTTAGTATCTATTTAAAAGCCTGGTTTAAGCTTCCATTCAAATTAATTACTACTATTGATAGCGCAGCTCATTCTTTTGAACCATGTGTGATTTTACATGATACGAACCACGACAGTCGTTTTATACTTGAAAGACCAGACGGACAATAGCTGTTGATACGTGAAATAACAGACGTAGACACGACTTTGGATACGTGTCGCATCAGACGTGTTGAGTGCGATTTTTTTCAAATACCTGGCAGTGTTTGGCCTTCTTAAGCGGTCAACTTGGAAGTATACTTTTTAAATCCAGTTTTGCGTCCCTTATAAGAATATTTCATTCATCTTCACACACACACACACACACACACACACACACACACACACACACACGATGCTCATACCTAAGAACACGTTCAAAAATAAATTCTTGAATTGGAAATGTTACGGCTGTCATACAGTTTATAGATTGGCAAAGATAAAATGGCCACCTTTAAGACACACGACGTTGATTCACTATATCAACATTTGCACAAAATGTTGAAACCGTAGAATCAACATTAGGACACACATTGTTGAAATAATCTTAAAATAATGTTGATTCGGTCAACCTTTAAACATTGTTGAATCAATACGATTTACTGAATCAACATTGATTCTACAACATTGTTTCAAAGTTGATTGAATCAACATTGATTCGAAATTGTTTCAACTTTGTGTGTCTGCTGTGTTGTTTCCACTCAAACACAGTATAACTTTATGAGAGTGATATAGTGGTCGGGGTTTGAAACCTGATTGTCTCAGTTCTTGATCCTTGGTTAATCTTATTTTAAAGGCGCTGATAGTCAACGACCTTAACCACGGCCTGTTGTCAGGTTGAGTGATCTAGTGGGTAGTTAGTTCCCATCATCCTCCAGAGGTTGTGGGCTCGAACCCCGGCCGACACATACGCGTGTTATGTTGATGACTTATGAGCCCCCTGACTCTGTGGCAATATGCAGGATGCACAATATGTACCTCAGTTCGCGGCTAGTTTCATATTACACCCCCTTGCACTCGAGTTTGCCGTTTCATCATTTTAGGTCACTCAAGTGTTTGTGTAAATCATGTAAATTTTATTCTATTTTAGAACAGAAACAGTGTCCAAAGTGCACGTGTTCTTAAAGTCTATTTAGCATTAATTTTATGTAATGATATCACCTCTTGTGATAAAAACATTTTAATTGTTTGGTTAAAGTACAATTTTATTTCAAAATTCTTTGTACAACATATACTATGCATATTGAAATAGGATAGGGACAAAAACAGAGTTTTATCAATTTTATCAGTTACCTATCGGTATCTTCATGGCCAAAATTCCACATAGTGAGATAAAATTTCACTTGAGTTTGCCGTTTTAAAGGTCATTAAGTTTGAAAGTGTCACTCAAATCCGCAGATCAATCAACCCAGATGTATTTGTGGACAACATGATAAGAAACTCAGATCTTCAGAATACATAGTCTTCTTGTGTAAAGCGAATGCTCAAACGGCAAACTCGAGTGGTATGCCCAGGCACAGACCGCAAAGTTCAGTTCCGGCCCATGCCATACAGAATTTATAATCAAAATTAGGGGTATGCATATAATTAAAGCTAGAAACAATGCGCTATTCGTAAATAATTCCCCGTCTCATGGCGCTTATACATGTACGTGTACTGAGTCGCGTAGTGTTCTATTTGAATATTTAAAATTGCTTTGCAGTAGCCATACATGTATCAGTTAAGTTATGTGGAATATTATCAAATGTTCACACTATCTGCTTTCATTTTTTTCCAAATTTACATGTAGTCAAAAGTACAATCAGCCTGTCCATCTTGAGTAAAAAAAAAAACGGCATATAAAATCGTTTAAAGACAGTCGTTTCACTTTATTTCCTTTCCAAGTAATGTTTTCTTCATGCAATTTATGGTTAGTAGCGATGCAAATTAAACCATATACTGACAAAGAAGTGTTTTAGTAGACCCGTATCATAAACCGTCTGGAATTTTCCGTATCGGCCGTCTGTAATTTCGCTTATCATATGACATTCGCCCGTCTGTACTTTGGCGTATTGTTTTTGTCGCCTAGCGACAGAATAAAACGATAAATACACTGTAAAAGTTGATTATCAATGATCCGTCAGATGGAGACTGAAAAAACATAAGCCTCAATAAGATTATACCATGAAAAGTTTAGGTATTCTGTGTAAAATACAGCAAAATAACTTACCCGCCAAAACGCACGCGCCGACATAAACATCTGGAATTTGGCGTACCAGTTGGAATTTGACGAGCCGTATGTACGGTGTGCAATAGGTGGCCACTCAGTTACCTAAACTTAACTTAAAATATGAAAACAAACAGCATAAAAAAATTTAACACCAAGACATATAACAATAAGAACACAAAAAGTTTTAACACCAAGAACCACCACAAAACCGCCGTCATGCGAAAATCGTACTGACTTTGGCAACTATAATATTCACACGCTAATAACAGGAAAACGAATCCGATAACTAAGGACTGCCTCATGTCTACATGTAGTTCAGGAATTTCTCTAATAAACAACAGCTTTCGAAAACGTCTACCATGAATGTAAAATGCATTTTACGTTGTCGTAAATGCATTTTTTTGCTATACAATTTGACGATTTCGAAGGCTGATATTTCGAAAAGACTGGAATGGTATTGATTTCTTTTTAAATGTATGGCACCAGTATACACACTCGCAGCATAAAAAATAAAAAAAAAATCTACCTTGAGAAAATTCATATGGTTCTAAAAAAATGGACAATGCTGGTCACGGGGAGAAGAAAATAAACAGTTCAAGTCTTATTCGTGCCAGGGTATTATTTAGTACAAATATAATTACTATACATCATCGTTCATTGGAAGTGTCTCATAATGAACATGTCGAACTATTTGAACTTGCACAAACTTTGAAAAGCTTGTATCTTCAAATTGCGTTGAATCTTTTTCGACAAACCCTTTTAAAGCATCTATAAATCTGTATTTAATCATGTCTTTCATTCCTAACTGGTTATCGTGATTCCCTGTTATCATATTATCGGGAGGAAAATAAATGTTGCGCCTTTCAATGTGTTGTCTTGATATAGACAATTCGAGCGTCATATAATATGTGTTTATTTGCTGTAGACTTAAATATATTAGTCGCTTGGTGATGTAATTCAAAATACGTATATAGTTCTTTCTCGAACTTACTTCAAAACATTTCTCGTAGTTTTCAAATAAACTAATATTATTCCAAATGTAGCTATACATCTTAAGATCGGTCGGGACTTTAAAAAATATACCAATACGCAGACCTTTGTTGTCAATAATTTGCTTAAGTTTTGCTTGATATTTTACAAGAAACGTTTTATATGGTCTGCAATATGTATGCTGTATTCTATTAAATAGCATTGAATCAAAATGCGACAAACCCCTCCTTAAAATATTTAGTGTACTCTTACAAAGTACAATAATTAAATTTTTGAAACCTTTGTTTCCAGATATAGTCTTCTGAATCCACCGCATAAAATGCCGTTGATTATATCGACTGTGAGTTAGCTCTCTTGGCGCATACTTGATGAGCCTAAATAAAGGGTGAGCTCTATCTGAGTCGACAAACATTGTAGACAGTTTGAATATGAACACCTTTTCAAACTGTTCTGTTGGATACGTAACAGGTTGGCTCTCCAATAACTTCACCGTCTCTTCAGCCTTAAACATTTTGGCGAGATATAATGCAGTTACACCATCCTTTGTTTTGCAACCAACAATGTCCGGCTTTTCATTTAAGATAATGCCGATTGTTCTGTGCATATTATTTGCTGCGGCTATGTGAATAAAACTAAACGTTGTCTTTCCTCGTTCACAAAATGAGTCCAGAATGTCTTTGTTTTTTATTCGTCTGAGTATAAGTACTGCTGCATCGTCTTTTAAACTCCTAATAACAGCAGTTGATCTAGAGTATGTCTTATACCGTCTTTCATACCATTCAAGTCCCGACCAACTCTTTTTCACACGTTCAAAGACATTTATATCCATGGGCGATGTATTTACTTTTATGATCAGGCTAAGTAGTTGTTTGGCTTCTATATCCGACTGTAACTGAATCATATTGTTCTCTAATAGGTGTCTTATAAAGATCAGTGATTTGCCATTTATGGCCCTCTCTAAAATTGTTCTTCCCTGGCTGTCTAAACAATTATCAAGCATACTTAAACGATCTGTAAAGAGGTTCTGTATAAGGAGCATCACCGCACCTTCTTCAATACTTTCAAATATTTCATCAATGTAACCAACCAAGACATGAATAGGAGAATGAGTGTGACCACATTTGAAAAGTACGTGCGACTTGTACCATACCAATGCATAAGTGTTAAGTGGACCAGGATTTTTTCTTATAGCTTCAAATATTTGTTGATCAAGGTTGTAATTGATGTTCTTACTTAAACGGAGAAAATGTGATGCAAAATATACTTTAGAATTAAGCATTATGCTTTCAAAGTGTCTGTTTATTAATTCATCTATTAGGTCATGTGCAGAAAGAAATGTTAAAATATGACGCAAGCTTACTTCTACTGGCGACAGTAGTCCTAAGCAGTCGATCGATCCGAAGTAACAACAATCCATGTTAACCACATTTAGCAAACTACTAGGCAAGTTTCGATATTCTTCAGATAAATCTGCGTGTGTATGCTGAAGACGCGCTATAGCGTATGTCACAGGATCTTCTTCCACCGTATCATTTTGACGTAGTAATTCAATAGATTCGCCGATGTAATTCTTTAAAACGTGCTTCACACAGTAGAAGTGACCGTTACCCAAAGCATAATGCAGGAAGTTCTTTCCGGTTTTATCCATTTTAAGAACGACTTGATCATCCGTGTTGTCCAGAATGAATTTAAAAACTTCGAGCATGCGATTTTCTTGCTTTTGCAAGGAATCGCGAAGCCCGTTTGTTACAAGAGGCATCATGAACAAGTAATGCAAGAGAGTCATATCCGAATAGTCGACTACATACGGTAAACCATGAAAGCCAACATGTTTGGCAAGAATTACTAGTCCCTGAAGCGATAAACAAGAAACCGCTGAATGATAAGGAGAAGACCCATTGGTTGTGGTCATACCTTTTACGTCAATACTTAACTTACCAACCATGATAAGAAACTCCGTGTTCCCATGGCATGCAGCGTAATGCACGGGGGTCACACCGTAAAGATCTGTCCCGTATAAGTCTAAATTTAGTTGTTTCCTATATGCTTCCAATATCATATCTTGAGATCCATGAATAGCAAGAAAATGTGCTACTGTCATTTCACCCGTGCACGAGCCTTGAAACTGCAAGAATTTTTCGTGTATCGCCTTCATTAATTGAGATCGCTCAGAGCAATGATTAGAACGTGGTTGTATTTCCATGCACAGCTTGAAAATCTCTAATGCCTGATGCCGTATACTTGTCTATATCGGTGTGAGTCCACCGCTGTCCTCGCAGTAAAGAGAGTCTGGATACGCGGTTACAATGCTTTCAAATATTTTTTTATTCCCCGTTCTGGCAGCCACGTGGAGAGCTGAATCCTTGTGTGTTTTCCACCAAATACTTAATGGACGCACACATTCATCTTTGAACCAATAATGGTGCTTATTATTTGGATGATTGGGAATTACTAATGTTATGTTTTTAGCATCATCATCGCACTTTATGGATAAAAATGTTTCAAATGCTTGCTCATCAGAGATACATGAATAATTAAATTGTGGTGATCCCAAGATAAAATCAACGATAACATCATGTTGATTTCGTGCCGCCAAATATAAGCACTGCATGTCAACCAGCAGTTTATGTATCACTAGAAAGTATTTCACAACAGACATGTGGCCGAATTCACAGGCAAGATCTAGGGGACTTTTCCCGTACAGATTTTTTGCAACCGCCAATTTGGGTTCAAGTGTCATAGTAATTTCAATTATCGAAAGTTGTCCAAATTGTGAAGCGATATGCAGTAGGTTGCTTTCCTCAAAGGGATACCTGTTCATGAATTGATTGATTCCGTCAAAAATGTCCGTACCTGGAATATGTGCGAGATAACGTTGAGTACCTGAAGCAGCAACAACTTTCATATTAGCTCCTAACTGAAGAAGATGTTTAAACACCTCAACGTTACCATTCATTGTAGCCACACCACTTGCCGTTAGCCCGGCACCGTTTTTTATGTCTATATCATCATAATTAGGCGATAGTATATCAATAGCTATCGGAAGGTCAGCCCTTTTAACAACATCGTGCAAAACCTCATTCTCAAGTATCATTTTGGTTTTGTCTTTCATAACAGATATAAATTTTTCTTCCAGCTGTTTGTTTTGGGAACGCGTTACTTGTAATGCTATTGTTCCAATATCCATTATATCATTCTGTATCGGAAACGAATTTAACAAATATTCAGAAATCCTTGCAGAACCCTCTTCTAAAGATACATGAACAATCCGGTTAGAAGTACTGACAAGCCATTGTTTTATAGATAAGTGCGCAAACAATACGAACTGGCTCTCTGTTTTTAGAAACAGTGAAAGTTCTAACATGGTATTTTTATACTGTTGGTCTGTCATATGGTCAATCTGCCCTACACGTAAGATTTTAGCTAAATCAGATTTCTGTATTTGATATAACGAAGCACATAAGACGCTTAAAATCTGTTTTGCGTCTGATAGCCCATTTTCACGAGAGCTGAATAGCCTTTCAAAATTAAGTTCATATATCCTGTCTAGTGTTTGTGGGAACTCTTGGTCTATGAGTGTTCCGTTTTTTGTAGCCCAGTATTCAATGGCATGGGTAAGAAAGAGAAAATTTCCACTACTTTTCTTAACAAGTGTTTCGACAATATCATGTTTTGACTGGCTTCCAAATAACCTTTGTATTTTATACACAAAGCGGTCTGTTTCCGTCTCTATATAAGATTTAATATCATTGTAATTTCTTTCATCATTGGCGGACAGCTGAACTAAATGGAAATTTTGTTCGAGCCTTCTGTCAATTACATCCCTAGAAGTAATAAGTATTTTTATCCAATAAGGGAGTGTATGTGCTCTTCTTCTTATCAGTTCTGATATTCTGTTAATGCCTTTGTCATTATCAGAACATTCATCAAGCGCATCTATAATTATAATTTGTGTCTCTGTAGGAGGCTGTGTTATATCTTGCAATGGGAATCGTATTGCTTGATCGAAACAACCATTCGCATCCTGCTCACACAGTGTTCTGTCAAATACAATAGAAGTGTGTGGCAACATTGCAACGTAATTTCCGAACGCTGGAATTTTCATGCTTATAAATCCAACCAATCTACGAATTAAAACGGCGGGATTTTTTGTAGTAAGCACATCGAATTGGCACAGGTGATAAGCTATAAGATGTTTACGAATTTCATACCCAGGTTCATCCGCTTCCGCACAAATTAAATGTGACACCAACATTGATTTTCCATATCCCATATCTGCTGTTATTATCATTCCATTTGTCTGATGAGTTTTGTCAAAAATGTTATTTTGAATGTCACTTATAAGCCAGCGTCTTCCCACCAGTCGATTGGAATGTAACAAATATCGTTCTAGAAACAAATCTGTCGTGAAAGGTATGGAATATGACTCTGATAAACAATCTGAAAAATAGATTTTTGTTTTACTTTAATCGTGAATAAACGAAGCAAAGTCTAAAAAACGCAGTTAATGATAGGCAGCTTCTGTAATCAATTTATTATCATGACAACTATTTTAATGAAATATTTTCTTAGGACCTTTGAACATCACAGTGACCTAGTAAAGACTTGCGACTAAAGGTAAAATGATATACGAAATCCACTTATTTCAGGATCTAGAGTATTTATAGTGTCACAAATTAAACTTTCATATAAAAACTAAAAAGGTTTTGAAACTTAAATGAAGTTAGCAAATATGCCATATATCTATACTTACTTTTGTATCTGTCTTTCATGACAGCTGCGTCTTCTTTCCATGATAAGTGAGAGAAGACCAGAGCAATAACAATAACTGCTAATGCACATAAGTAGACATTACATGTGTTTCTTCGGAAGTTGTGTCTCTCAAGATTATCATTTGCATGCCGCTTTTCTCTGATTTCATTCAAGATGTCATCAAATTTCACGTTTACTGACATGTGCATATGCGCCAATTTATTATCTACGCTCCTCAAAGATTGCAGTAGTCCATCATCGGCTTTTATTGTGTCTATTCCCTGTAAACATGCATCACGGTCAATGGTATCTTGAACGTCTGGATCTTGAAATAAAACACAACTGATGTTATACAATTTTAAGTATTTATGATCTGGAACTTCCATTGTAGTAGTATGCCCGAAATATTCATTCCGTAGTTTTCGTAATTCGGATATAATATCTGCCTGAGACAGATTGAATTCTTTACAATTGTCCCAGATAGACAATGCTGTAGCTATGTCGTTCAACTTTATATTTGTTTTATCATGCACGTTACCGTAATTAACAAACACTGCCGCGATGTTTTTGTAGCCTTCTGCCCATCTCCAAGACTCGTGTTGTTTCCAGTCTTTGCTTTGGAACTTTCTAATGTATCTTGATATATTTTCTAGTTCTATCCTCCAGTAGTTACAAAGCCCACACCATCTTAAGAAAAATAAAAATTAGTGTTACTATGGAACGCCAAACCTGTCTGATGGTAAGGAATAAAAACATTTGATTCATCATCGTCATTATATCCTGCTCACATTTGATTATATGTTGTATAGTGTGCATTATATAATGAGAAAAGTCCATTATATGTTGGATCAGGTCCTTTATATTATGAAAATGTTCATTATATGATGAGTAAACATCTTTATATTATGGTAGACTTACATTATATGCTGATACAACTTCATATATTATGTGTGTTTCTCATTATATTATGGACTATTGTCCTTATATGCATCAAATTGATTATATGGTTCGATGTGAGTTATTGTATACATGCCGGGACTACCGGACATACTGCTGATTCTATCTATCTATCTATCTATCTATCTATCTATCTATCTATCTATCTATCTGTCTATCTATCTATCTATCTATCTATCTATCTATCTATCTATCTATCTATCTATCTATGATGATCGATCGTGATGATGATGATGATGATGATGATGATGATGATGATGATAATGATGATGAACGATCATGATGATGATCGATCATGATGATGATCGATCATGAGGATCGATCATAAGGATCGATCATGATGATGATGATGATTGATCATGATGATCGATCGTGATGATGATTTATCATGATAATGATCGATCATTATGATAGATCATGATGATAATCGATTATGACGATGATGATCGATTATGATGATGATGATCGATCATCATGGTGATGACGATGATTATGATGATCGATGATGGTCGATGATGATAATAATAGGCTAATGGCCAGTAGGGCAAACCCTCCCCCCCCCAGGGGGAATTTCCTGCACCATGATTTTCTGAAAGTCCAGTGAAAAAGCTATCAAATCCTTTTTTCTGCCCTCTGGAAGTGGAAGCGTTTGCGTTTTATGCTATGTTTTATTATATGACCTGATACCATCTTTTGTATAGAAATAATGGGGGAAGGCGTAGAAAATCGATCATACCTCTGCTGTTACTAATCCTAGACCATTGAATTTGGTCTTTTTTTAAAGCTTAGACATAGCCCTTTCATTCTATGATAAGTAATGCAAAATATCTACTTTGCATATTCATGAATATTAATGAAAACATGAAAATGGTAGAAAATCATTAAAAACCCATAAATTAACTCATTTCATGCCTAAACTATAGTTGTGATACATTTATATTGCACCATTTAGACATATTTCATAAATTTATTGTTGTCATGTGAAAATTATCTCATTTTTATATTCATGAATATTGATTAAAAAGTAAAAAATCCTGGAAAAATAGGGCGTAATAGTATCATTTGTACCCGGGCTGTTGATAAACATGGAACACTAATGTGAAATCAAATGAATTTTATGGCCATGTTCTATCACCCTTATACATATAATACATGTATTTAAGGATATAAGGCTCATCTATTTTTTTCATGAATATTAATGAAAACTACAAATTGCAGAGAAATAATGAAAAAAATGAACTGGTATACCTACAGAATGACTTAAATCGGATTATTTCTGTTTTTTTGTGGGTTTTTTTTTTCATATCTTTTGTGTATAGAATATAATCCTATCAATCAATTGATACCAATTTCAGTTCTCTAGAGCTTTTGGTTGCTGAGATACTGTCAATTCTATTGGTATATTCCCTTCATTTGTCTATGTTTTTTCTCTTATATCTAAAGTTTTCTTAAATTTTGGCTACAAGATAGTCAACTTTGTCCTTTATCTTCTTATATAATCATAAATTTATGTCATATCTATCATTTGATACCAATTTCAGCTCTCTAGGTTTTTTTTTTGTTGTTGAGATATAAACATTTCCGTTGGTATGACCCCTCTATTTTTCTGTGTTTGTTATCTATATTTTAAAGTTCTTGTCGATATTCGAACAATAAGAAAGTCTAATTATTCATTAATTATATTATATGATTATAAAACATTATCATAGCAATCATTTGATACCAATTTCAGCTCTCTAGAGCTTTTGGTTGCTGAGTTATTAAC
This sequence comes from Rugalucina vietnamica, assembly GCA_964017185.1. Taxonomy (NCBI): domain Eukaryota; kingdom Metazoa; phylum Mollusca; class Bivalvia; order Lucinida; family Lucinidae; genus Rugalucina; species Rugalucina vietnamica. The sequence goes on from OZ024872.1 coordinate 68,600,362, forward strand.
ATTTTTATTGGTATACCCCCTCCATTTTTCTGTGATTTTTTCCTTAAATTTAAAGTTTTATCAATATTCGAAAAACAAGAAAGTCAGAATGTTTGTGTGTCTTACCACATGGTTACATAACATAATCCTAGCAATGATTTGATACCAATTTCAGCTCTCTAGAGCTCTTGGTCACCGAGATATTAGCAATTTTACTGGTATACCTCCTTCCTTTGGCAGTGATTTTTCTGCTATAACTTATGTTTTCTTAAATATTTGAGCAACAAAAAAGTGAGCTTGTTTATATATTTTATTACATGATTGTAGAATATTGTTATAGCAATCATTTGATACCAATTTCAGCTCTCTATGACATTGGGTTGCCAAGATATAAACGTTTACATTGGTATACCCCCTCCGTTTTTCTTTGAGTTTTATCTAATATTAAAAGTTCTCATCAATATTTGAACAACAAAAATGTTGGATTATTTATATGTCTTATCACATGACTATAGAACATTATCATACCAATCATTTGATACCAATTTCAGCTCTCTAAAGCTATTGATCACTGAGATATTAGCAATTTTATTGGCATACCTCCTTCCTTTGGCAGTGATTTTTCTGCTATAAGTTATCTTTTCTTAAATATTTTAGCAACAAGAAAGTAAGCTTGTTTAATTATCTTATTACATGGTTATAGAATATTGTCAATGAAATCATTTGATACCCATTTCAGCACTCTAGAACATTTGGTTGCTGAGATATAAACGTTTATATTGGTATACCCCCTCCATTTTTCTTTGATTTTTATCTAATATTTAAAGTTCTCATCAATATTCGAATAACAAGAAAGTTAGATTATTTATATGTCTAATCACACAATTATAGAACATTATCATACCAATCATTTGATACCAATTTCAACTCTCTAGAGCGATTGGTCACTGAGATATTAGCAATTTTATTGGTATACCCCCTTCTTTTGACAGTGATTTTTCTCTTATATCTTAAGTTTTCTTAAATATTTGAGCAACAAAAAAGTCAGCTTGTTTATATATCTTATTACAAGGTTATAGAATATTGTCAACGCAAGCATTTGACACCAATTTCTGCTCTCTATGCTTTTGGTTGCTGAGATATAAACATTTCCATAGGTATACCCCTCCAATTTCTGTGATTTTTCCACTATATTTATTGATTTCATCAATAGTCAAACAGCAGAAAAGTCTGATTGTAAATGTATCTTATTTCAGGGATTAAGAATGTTATCATAGCAATCATTTGTTTCAGCTCTCTATGGATTTGGTTGCCGAGATATAAACATATCTGTAGGTATACCCCCCCATTGTTCTGTGATTTTTCTCTTCTATTGAAAGTTTTTATCAATATTTGAACATCAAGAAAGTCAGATTCTTTCTGTATCTTATCACATGATTATAGAACATTATCACAACAATCATCTGATACACATTTCAGCACTCTTAGAGTTTTTGGTCACTGAGATATTAGCAATTTTGTTTGGTATACCCCCTTCTTTTATCTATTTCTTTTCTAATATCTGAACTTCTTTTTAATATTTGAGCATTAAGATAGCCATTTGTTTATATATCTTATTACATGATTATAAAACATTGCCAAAGCAATCATTTGATAACTATTTCAGCTCTCTATGTCTATCAGTAGCCAAGATACATGTGGTGTACCACAATAATTCCTCTGCTTATTAGGGGCGGGGGTGATCACTCAAATGGACATTAAAGTGATCCTCTGAGCAAATTGGCACCCATGAGCATTTGGTCTAAGGTTGCAAGGTACATCCTACAACCCACTCAAACCCTTAAATGGCAATAGAGTAAATTTTGGTTTTCGTCATTTTCATTAATATTCATGAAAACGCAAATGAGAAAATTTTCATTAAGGTCCATGGCATCAACAGATTTGTCAAATAGTATTATTGGTACAATAACAATGAGCCACAATGATAGTTTAGGCCTGAAATTAGTTTTTATGGGGATTATTAATTTTTAAATGTTTCGTTTTTCATTTTAATGTTTTAATGAAAATTCATGAATAAGCAAATTAGATATTTTCCCTTACTTATTATTGGATAAAAGGGCTATGTATAAGCATTAAAATGAGACCAAGTTCAATGGTCTAGGATAAGAAACAACTGAGATATCTTCAGTTTTCTATGTGTACCCCCATTATTAAAACGCAAAAATTGAATATTTAGGGTAATATAATGAAACATAGCATAAAACGCAAACGCTTCCACTTCCAGATGGCAGAAAACAGGGTTTGATAGCTTTTTCAATGTTCTTTTAGAAAATCATAGTGTAGAAAATTCCCCCTGGGGGGGGGGGGGGATGGGGGGTATGGGTAGCTAGAAGACTATAATCGATCATCATCATCATCATGATCGACGATGATGATGAATCATCATGATCGAACATGATGATGATCGATCATGATTATGATCGATCATGATGATGGTCGATCATGATGATAATCGATCATGATGATGATGATCAATCGTCATGGTGATGATCGATGTTGATGATCATGATGATCGATCAAGCAGATAGTGATGATGATGATGATGATGATGATGATGATGATGATGATGATGATGATGATGATGATGATGATGATAATGATGATGATGATGATCGATTTTGATGATGATGTTCGATCATGATAATGATGATGATGATAGATATTGATGATGATAGATCATATTGATCGATCATGATGATCGATCATGATTATGATCGATCATGATGATCGATCATGATGATGAAGATGATGATAATTATGATCGATCATATGATCGATCGTGATGATGATCGATCATTATGATGATCGATCATATGATCGATCATGATGATGATCGATCATGATGATCGATCATGATGATGATGATGATAACCGATCATGACGATGATCTATCATGATGATTGATCGATCGTGATGATCGATCATGATGATCGATTATTTTGAGCGTTTATGATGATCGATCGTGATGATGACCGATCCTTATGATGATCGATCATGATCGATCATGATGATGATCGATCATGATCGATCATGATTATGATCGATCATGATGATCGATGATGATGATGATGAAAATGATGATCGATAGTGATGATGATGATGATCGATCATGATGATGATCGATGATGATGATCGATCATGATGATGATCGATCATGATGATGATCGCTCATGATGATGATCGATAATGAGGATCGATAATGATGATGATGATGATGATGATGATGATGATGATGATGATGATGATGTTTGATCATGATGATCGATCGTGATGATGATCTATCATGATGATGATCGATCATGATGATGATCGATTATGGTGATGATGATTGATCATCATGGTGATGATCGATCATCATGATGATGATCGATGATTATGATAATCGATAATCGATCGATGATTATGGTAATTGATGATGGTCGATGATGATGATGGTCGATTATCATCATCATGATCGACGATGATAATGGATTATCATGATCGATCATGATTATGATCGATCATGATGATGGTCGATCATGATTATGATCGATCAAGATGATGACGATCAATCGTCATGGTGATGATCATGAATAAGAAGAAGAAGAAGATGTTGATGATGATGTTGATGATGATGTTCGATCATGAAGATGATGATGATGATGATGATGATGATGATGATGATGATGATGATGATGATGATGATGATGATGATGATGTTCGATCATGATGATGATGATGATGATGATGATGATGATGATGATGATGATCATGATGATGATCATGATGATGATCATGATCATGATCGATATTGATGATGACAGATCATATTGACGACGATGATGATGATGATGATGATGATGATGATGATGATGATGATGATGATGATGATGATGATGATGATGATGATGATGATGGTGACGGTGATGATCGATCATGATCATGATGATTATTGATAGATAGATAGATAGATAGATAGATAGATAGATAGATAGATAGATAGATAGATAGATAGATAGATAGATAGATAGATAGATTCAGCAGTAGATTCAGCAGTTTGTCCGGTAGTCCCGGCATGTATACAATAACTATCTAAACGGTGTCAATATAATTCGTCTTCTCACAAAACTATATACGAGTAATATAGTGGTCACATCATATACTGAAGTTTTCGCATATAATGAAGTTTGCGCATATATTGAAGTTATCGAACCATATAATCAACTTGATGCATATAAAGACAATAGCCCATACTATAATAAGAAACATACATAATATAATGAGGTTGTATCAGCATATAATGTAAGTCTACCATAATAGAGGCAAAAATGCAAAGAGCCATGGATCAAGTCTCACAGTCATGTGATAACTATGATCTCACAATCAGCACAAAAAAGACAGAGGTTGTACACCAACCATCCCCCGGAAAACCATATAATGAACCAACCATCACTGTGAATGGGCAAAAACTGAAAGTTGTTGACAAGTTCACCTACCTGGGAAGCACTCTCTCCAGAGCAGTGCATATTGATGATGAGATCACTGCCAGAATTGCAAAAGCTAGTGTGGCATTCGGAAGACTCCGTGCAAATGTCTGGGAGCGAAATGGAATCAAGCTTGACACCAAACTGAAAATCTACAAGGCTGTGGTACTGCCAACCCTCTTGTATGCATGTGAGACCTGGACAGTATACCAACGCCATGCAAAGATACTTAACCATTTCTACTTAAGCTGTTTGAGAAAGTTGTTAAAAATCAAGTGCAAGTGGCAGAACAAGATTCCAGACACAGAGGTCCTGAGGAAAGCAGGGATGCAAAGCATGCATACAGTCTTAAAGCTAGCACAGCTAAGATGGACTGGCCATGTTATAAGAATGCCTGATGCGCGACTTCCAAAGAAAGTTTTCTATGGAGAACTACAGGAGGGAAAGCGCTCTCAAGGTGGCCAGAAGAAACGCTACAAAGACACCCTCAAAGCCTCTCTGAAGGATTTCGAAATACCAATGGGGTCCTGGGAACAGACTGCACAGGAGCGATCAAAGTGGCGAGGTCTCATCAACAAAGGAGCAGCTCTCTATGAAAAGAAGAGAATCTGTGAAGCTGAAAGAAAGCGAAGAGAGCGCAAAGCCAAAACAAATGTGCCACCAGCAGACTCTATGACATTGACTTGCTCTACTTGCAACCGACAGTTTAGAGCCAGAATTGGCCTAGTCAGCCATCAAAGAACTCACCAACACACATCAGCACTATTCAAGAAATAATGATGGTCTTTCTCATTAGTGAGAGACGAACTATCACCATAATATAATGATGTTTACTCATCATATAATGTAAGTCTACCATAATATAAAGAAATTTACTCATCATATAATTAAAGTTTTCATAATATAAAGAACCTGGTCCAACATATAATGGACTTTTCTCATTATTTAATGCACACTTTACAACATATAATCAAATGTGAGCAGGATATAATGACGATGATGAATCAAATGTTTTATTCCTTACCATCAGACAGCTTTGGCGTTCCATAGTTTCGCTACAGTATTTGTTCCAACAAATAAAATTTTGGTTATCGGTGTACAATTCATTGTTACCAAAATACGCTTTTTGATAAGTGAAATCTACCTTTATATGCCGTCAATGTCTTGGGCCATGATTACCACAGAAAGTATTAAGTTACTCTTCGGAAAATCAATGGCAGTTCGTTTTCCTTCCTTTGTTTTCATTTTCACTTGTGCCATTTTAGCCAAATACGAATATAATAATAGAAGACACGATTCACTCACCTGATTTTATGTTTTATTTCCTCTTACCTGTCTGTTTCATTTCCGAACCTATAGCTACAATGCCGATCACAAGGACCAAGGTTTGGTTTTCCTACACAGATCCTCTGATGCAGCTGTTCAAGCCGAGTTTCTGTATACTTCTCAAGCGCATTGCCGACATAAATCAAAGTCTCAACGAGTTTATAGAAATTTCTTCTTTCATTATTAACTACACCATCCATCTTGATTTTTGGTTTCCTTAAACCCAGTAATTTACCACCCTTTAGGTCAAATCAATATTAAACAAACCACGTTATCTATTTAGATTATTGATTGATATGCTCTAAAACACGAGGTGTTATGGAGGGATTTTTCCCTTCAATTTATTGTCCAAAATGAACAAATTCTGGTATTTTATTGATGCTGGCTTAGACTAAGCTTGAAGTCCGAAGTTTAGAAACAACAACGACATTGCCTTCGGTGATTGTGTTTTGAATGTGATTATTTACAAAAACATCATAGACAAAGCAGCAACTTTATTGTTGACAGCACTGTCTGATTTGGTTTCACTACTGTATGCATGTAAACGCAAAGCAAAGGAAATAGTCATACTGTCAATGGCTTCCTGATTGCATGCCTCAAGCGTTTAAAGCCACTGCCCCACCAGTTGGGAATGGTGGGGATAGACAGGCTTAAGTGTGGTGCAATCGCCTTTCGGTTACACTATTGGGGCCCTTATCCCAAGGTTATTTTCTATTGCGAATGGCAAAGAGCATAGGTTTGATCTCAAGTTTGTTCCCTGTCGTTAGAAGCTTACAGTAGGAAATTAAAAACTGACAAAAGTCATAATTATCATAAATATAATCCCCGGCCTTCCGAGTAGATGGGGTCGAGGTTATAAATGACCAGTTGCCTCATCACTTCATTCGATACAAAGTGGTAAATACAAATTATTTATAAAGCAAACTGTTACCAAATAATTGATGATCTTATAAGAAAGACAAACACCTGACATGACCGGCAGCACAATGATTTTCGCGGCTTCACCTGCGATCAGTGTGGGTACAGGCTTTCTAACCATCTCGGTGCAATCAATCACAGTTTTGAGGGCTTGGAAGATGTACTAGAAAGTTATTTATTCATATACAGCGGTTCATTCTTTGGCTGCAACTACTTACTTCTAGCTGGCAAACATCAAACATTGGGAGACTTAAGGAAAAACACTGGTTGAACATAGCAGATCAAAATGAGACCAGATATTATCTTAGAAGGCAGCATACAGCAGCATTTGTAAGACAGTCCAGACTAAGCTGAGGGGCATGGGAGAGAAAAAAGCAGAAGAAATGCAATATATGAGATGGAGAAGAATAACAGCTCACATACGAAAATGAAAAGAACAATTGATCACATGTCGCAGTAATGTAATGTATATGACCAAACTATCAACATAAAATGAAATAAGTTGTGCACCAATCAGCACCTGGCAAAGCCAACTCCTGCTTCACGCCTCTCTTCACTTTTGCGTCCACTCCAGAAGAAGGTGTATCCAGCACCAACTTCTTTGATCTCCCCAACATCTGCGAACCGAGTCTCACTAAATGCAGCTATCTGTATATCATACCTCCCAAGTTCTCTGCCCACAAGGGCCGTTCTACGCTGTGGTCTATCTGACCCAGCACTATCCATTAAAGTGCGCACATTCCATGCGCCAATCCGTAAGGGGATTACTCTAGCTTTTTTCTTTGTATTTCGACCGCTTAAGGGGATCCCCGCTGATCGCGGTTAACCAGCCAGGGGGTTTGAAGCAGGCAATTGTTTAGGGCACCTTTTCTAGCCCCTTCCCCATGCTACGGGGGTGAGCAGTGCGGTCCTAAATAGGTCTGCTCAGTCACTCAGCCGACTGCCGAATTCTGCTTACTGCTTCTCCTCACAGAAAACGACCATTAGAACTGAGCCGCCTGTGTGCAGGTCTGCAACTACAGCTCCCAGTGTGTCCTACACCTGCTGCTTCGCCACTCGCCCATCGCCACAGGACTTTGTAGGTATGTGGGTGCAAGTGTGATGAAATTGTTGTGTATGCAAGTGCTTGTGTGTTGAGAAATAAGATGACATGCGCTATGAAATTGGATTTTAGTGAGGAAGAGGTGCGCAACGTCAACCTCACTCTCTAGTCCTCGCCCAGCTGCGCCCAGAGGCAAGACACAGGTCAAGACGTCTGGAGTTGGGTTTGGATGCAGTGGATGACCGTAACATCTTTAGTGCCTTGTCACGCTCTGCATGTTCCACAACATGTTGCTGTATCGCTTTCTGAACCGTTGAATCAGATGATTTCTTCCGCTCCATCTACCGAAACAGTCTTTGCATATCTGGACTAGGCATATCCAGACACACAGGTTTGATTTTGGAGTTTCCTTCTCCTAGATGAATTGCTGGCCACAGCTGAAGAGCTCCATCTACCCTTTCTTAGGTTTTGTTTAGAGACCTGTAAACTCCTAGGAGGGCTGTCAACCAAGACTAATGAGTTCCCCCTGCCCAGCTAGATTTTGTGTAGAGAACTAGCTTAACTCCTAGATGAGTTGCCTTCCAAGGCTAACGAGCCCCATCTGCACCGCATGACAACAGGTAGTACTGATTACATGTTACAGTAGCAGTTAAACTGACCTGACCTGAGGTCAGAACTTGTTGGTAAGCTGTCAGGATTGCCAAAAGGCATTAATGACCGTCTAATGACATTGAGACTTCCTCTGTCAGGCAATAAACATGCAACTATTGTCAGTGCTTATGCACCCACAATGACCAATCCAGATGAGGTCAAGGACAAGTTCTATGATGACCTAGACAATGTTATTTCTGCAACACCCCGCACAGACAAGCTTATCCTTCTTGGCGACTTTAATGCCAGAGTGGGTACAGACCACCAGACCTGGGAAGGAGTTATAGGTCCAGAAGGGGTTGGAAAGTGCAACAGCAATGGTCTCTTGCTTCTCAGGAAGTGTGCTGAACATGATCTTCTAATCACCAACACAGTCTTCCGTCTACCTAATAGGAACAAAACATCCTGGATGCATCCCCGTTCCAAACACTGGCATCTCATAGACTATGTCATAGTGCGGAGAACAGACAGGCAGGATGTTAAAGCGACAAAGACTATGTGTGGTGCAGACTGCTGGACAGATCATAGACTGGTTGTCAGCAAACTCAACCTAAGAATACAGCCTGCGAGGCGACCTCAATGCAAGAAAGCTCCTAAGAGACTGGATGTCTCAAAGCTGAATAAAGACAGCATGAGACAAGATTTCTTAACAGACATTTGCAACCAACTGGATGCAATGAATCTCAGTTCAGAGGACCCCGAAGAAAACTGGACAGCTTTCCATAAAACAGTTCTTTCTTCAGCTGCAAGCACCTTAGGCCATCCATCTCGCAAACATCAAGACTGGTTTGATGAGAATGATGATGAAATTCAGAGGCTTCTTGAAGAAAAGCACCGTTTGCTCAAGGCACATCAAGATGATACTAGCTCAGTATCAAAGAAAGCAGCCTACAGCAACATTTGTAAGACAGTCCAGACCAAGCTTAGGGACATGCAAGATTCCTGGCTGAGGAAGAAAACAGAAGAAATTCAGTCTTTTGCGGATAGAAAGGACATGAAGAAATTTCATGATGCACTGAAAACCATTTATGGTCCAAAGAGTTCTGGAGCCACCACATTGCTCAGTGCAGATGGAAACACTCTTCTCACAGATAAAGAAGCTATCTTGGAAAGGTGGGCAGAACACTTCAATAGTGTGCTTAATCGACCATCAAGCATCAATCAGGATGCAATCGACAGACTTCCACAGATAGAGTGCAATGTTCTGTTAGATGAATTTCCTACCGTTACGGAAACAAGAAAAGCAGTTCAACAACTATCATTTGGCAAAGTCCCAGGTGCAGATGCAATTCCTGCCGAAGCTTACAAGGCTGGGGGGCTACCCATGGCAGAGAAACTGACAGAGTTGTTTCACTGTATGTGGAGGAAGGAGGCTATCCCACAAGAATTTAAGGATGCATCCATAATCCACCTATACAAGCGGAAAGGAAATCCTCATGTCTGTGACAATCACAGAGGCATCTCCCTCCTATCAATTGCTGGGAAGATACTTGCAAAAATTCTGTTGAATCGTCTGAATGCTCATCTTGATCAGACGGGACTTATCCCAGAAAGTCAATGTGGATTCAGAAAAGACAGAGGGACAATAGACATGATCTTCACAGCAAGACAGCTTCAGGAGAAATGCCAAGAACAGAATGTAGATCTATACATGACGTTTGTTGACCTCACCAAAGCTTTTGACACTGTTAGTCGTGATGGACTCTGGAAAATCATGGCCAAGTTTGGCTGTCCACCCAGATTCATAGCTATGGTGCGGCAGTTTCATGATGGCATGCAGGCACGTGTGCAGAATGATGGAGAGTTCTCTGAACCATTTGAAGTAACAAATGGGGTCAAACAAGGCTGTGTTCTGGCACCAACACTGTTCAGCATGATGTTTTCTGCCATGCTTATGGATGCTTTTCAGGACAGTGACACTGGTTTTCCAATCAGGTACCGTTTTGATGGCAACATATTCAACCTCAGAAGGTTGCAAGCCAAAACTAAGGTCCAGACTGATGTGCTAGATGAGCTCCTCTATGCAGATGATATGGATAAGAATGCCAACACAGAGGCAAAAATGCAAAGAGCCATGGATCAAGTCTCACAGTCATGTGATAACTATGATCTCACAATCAGCACAAAAAAGACAGAGGTTGTACACCAACCAGCCCCCGGAAAACCATATAATGAACCAACCATCACTGTGAATGGGCAAAAACTGAAAGTTGTTGACAAGTTCACCTACCTGGGAAGCACTCTCTCCAGAGCAGTGCATATTGATGATGAGATCACTGCCAGAATTGCAAAAGCTAGTGTGGCATTCGGAAGACTCCGTGCAAATGTCTGGGAGCGAAATGGAATCAAGCTTGACACCAAGCTGAAAATCTACAAGGCTGTGGTACTGCCAACCCTCTTGTATGCATGTGAGACCTGGACAGTATACCAACGCCATGCAAAGAGACTTAACCATTTCCACTTAAGCTGTTTGAGAAAGTTGTTAAAAATCAAGTGGCAGGACAAGATTCCAGACACAGAGTTCCTGAGGAAAGCAGGGATGCAAAGCATGCATACAGTCTTAAAGCTAGCACAGCTAAGATGGACTGGCCATGTTATAAGAATGCCTGATGCGCGACTTCCAAAGAAAGTTTTCTATGGAGAACTACAGGAGGGAAAGCGCTCTCAAGGTGGCCAGAAGAAACGCTACAAAGACACCCTCAAAGCCTCTCTGAAGGATTTCGAAATACCAATGGGGTCCTGGGAACAGACTGCACAGGAGCGATCAAAGTGGCGAGGTCTCATCAACAAAGGAGCAGCTCTCTATGAAAAGAAGAGAATCTGTGAAGCTGAAAGAAAGCGAAGAGAGCGCAAAGCCAAAACAAATGTGCCACCAGCAGACTCTATGACATTGACTTGCTCTACTTGCAACCGACAGTTTAGAGCCAGAATTGGCCTAGTCAGCCATCAAAGAACTCACCAACACACATCAGCACTATTCAAGAAATAATGATGGTCTTTCTCATTAGTGAGAGACGAACTATCACCTGACAAGCCGTTAAATGAACCAACCATAAATGTGAATGGATAAAACCCGAGTCATAGATGGGGAGCGCTCTCGCAAGACGATAAGGTCACTGTCAGATCAGCATGTGTTACATTTGGAAAAATACATGCAAATGTCCGGGAGCGAAATGGAACCAAGTTTTACATCAAGCTGAAAGTATTCAAGGCTGGGTACTGACAACCTTCTAACATGTATGTGATACACGACAACGGCATGCCAAGAGACAATCATTTCCACTGGAGCTGCTTGGTAAAACTTATGAACACAAAGTGGCAATGCAGAGATGCAAATTGTGCGTATGGGCTTAAAGCTAGCACAGCTAAGATGAACTGACAGGCAATAGCTGTTCATACTTATATTATAAGAGATTTCTGAAGAAAGTTTCCAATGGAAAATTACAGCCAGTAAAGAGGTAAAAGGAAACAAATATACTATAAATGTGTTTGTCCCACAGGAACAACAGAATAACAATCTCTAAGAAGTTGTTGTCTCAGCAAAGCAAACTTCATTTTCTTGTGTACGTCTTGTGCAATTGTTTTCAGGAATTGTGTGTTGCTTTTAAATCGAAAATTGTATAATATTTATCACAGAAATTAATTTTCCTTCTTAGTTTGGCACAAATTGAAGTTGTGCAATGCTTTCTTTTTTTATTTTCTTGTTTTCATGATGAATGGCAATCAACTTATCATGTTAGGGACGTATCGTGTAGCCAATGATACTGCCAATCATAGACATAATGGAATTCATGTACTTGTGGTACTTAATCTGTTCACAGAAGCTGTCAACCATTTCACATGTAAATGCTCAGGATAGCTACCAAAGAGTCAAGTTCCATATGTTCTTTGATTGTCAATGATTTAAGGCTGAGTTTAATACGCGAAGCTGTATTGATCAACCCTGATTTTGAGGGCCTCAGTGATATTCAAAAAATGTGTTTTCTTATATTTAGTTAGATCGAGTGCTAAGGTTTGGACACTGATCTTTGAACGAAGAAGGAGTTTTCTAAGTCGTATGTAAAGCTTAACCCAGCAGGCATATTACGTCAAAATGACGTCATATCAACGTCGCATCGACGTCGATCTGACGTCATTTTGACGTCATGTGCCAGCTGGGTTATTCCAGATAATTGTGTTTAACTTTTTCAACTTTTTGTATAGTCTCCTGCCAAAACCCTTCTGCATTACTGCATTTTATGTAAAAAAGTTGAAGCCTAGTAGTCTTTGTGTGAGGTGCGTATCTACATGTAGTTTCATACCCACCAGCACAAACTTATGAGATTTTTTTTATTTCTTTTGTGTTGTATGGGTCTGTGTTTTTAATGTTCTATGTACATATGTGCTATGACTTGAGAAGGTCTGTATTGACATTCCACCAGTGGTGTGTGCTGGTGATGATCCAAATTTAGTAAAGGCATAAGTTCTAAGACAGTCTCTGGGCAGGGCTGTTACGACCTAGCGTAACTAGACAGGTACAGCGAAAAACAACCAAGTAATTTAAACTTAACAATATTTAATCAAACAAATAAATGCTGCAAATACATACAAACAAACAAACAGATAAGTAAATAAATAAATAAATAACTTACAAAGTTAATGTCAAATAAGTCCTTGTCCCTCAAATGTAAGTCCACAATCCAGTAACCAGCATATGAGCACATGTATATTTTAATCCACACTTTTATTCTAATCCAAAACACTAGTGAAACAACCAAAATTATATACTTTAAATCACTTCAAATTTCTGAATACCTACAACTGAATTGGGACCTATATTTATACATCTAAGGAAATTCTCCAGGTTTCTAGAGAATGATATAATAAACTTTTCTCTAGAAAAGAAACGAACTAAACGAAAGTTCTTTTAAATTCTCCAAAGAGAATTTAGAATTCTCCAGAGAGAATTCAAGGCCGCAACGACCATCAAGACTAAACGAGAGTCCACTAGACCCTTCGAGATCTCAGTATACATAGTCCAAATATATTTTTAACTTATGGTAAAAAAAACACTAACTCCATTTTCATCTGGAATTATCCACAAAGTGCTCATAGAATTTTCTATACTTCTAAATTATATAACAGTGATAAAAATAATCAATGACATTCTTCTACAAAGTTCTAGATAATAAATTGTAGAAACATAAAAAGAAATATATATTAATTAATTGGGTTACTCCCCTTTGATTATATATATAAATTATAAGTAATAGTTTTTAAAAAAATCAAATTGAATCAATTATATATAACACTTCCCCTCTTCAACGAAAAGAAAGTTTTATGAAATAAAACTTTCTTTTGCAATACTCATATGCAAACATACAAGGCAAAACTGTCAAGCTCTTGAAAGGGTGTCTGGAATTATATTATCTCTACCTTTTATGTGTCTAATGTCAAGATTGTGCTCTTGCAACATGAGACTTATGCTCTAGCTAATACTCAGATGGAGTCTATTTTTCATATTAACAGTGGAAATAGAGCTGAAACACTTTTAAGTATGGCCCAAACTGAACAAAAAAACTCCGACAAGCCTTAGACCAAACATACCTGACCTTCTTACCAAGTAAATTTGTCAAAGGCTCGGCTATAACTGAAAAATTATTACAGAACTTTCTGTAATATCCAGCCATACCCAAAAAGCGCATCAGTTGCCGTTTTCCTGTAGGTACAGGAAAATCTGATATAGCCTCAACTTTGGCTTCTACAGGTCTGACCTGACCTTGTCCAACAATATGTCCTAGAAATGTCAAACTAGCATGGCAAAATTCACTTTTCGGTAAGTTTATTTTCAGTTTAGCATCACTGAGTCTTTTGAAGAATTCTCTGATGATCTCCAGGTGTTGTTTCCACTCTTCACTGTAGATGATGGCATCGTCGATGTAAGCTTTACACCCATCCAGACCGAAAATCAAACTATTAACCAAGCGCTGAAATGTTGCTGGAGAGTTTTTCATGCCAAAAGGCATCACTTTATATTGATAAAGTCCATCAGGAGTAACAAATGCCGAGATCTCCTTTGCTCTGTCTGTAAGTGGAATCTGCCAAAACCCTTTCAAAAGATCGAATTTCGTCACATATTTGGCGTGACCAATGTTGTCGATGCAGTCATCAATTCTTGGTATGGGAAATGTGTCAGTTTTTGTGACAGAATTTACTTTTCTATAGTCTGTGCACATTCGAAATGTCCCATCAGATTTTGGCATAAGTATACAAGGAGAACTCCATTCACTTTGACTAGGTTCTATAAAGTCATTGTCCAGCAAATACTTAACTTCTTTCCTGAGATATTGTTGTCTTTCAGGATGAAGTCTATACGGATGTTGTTTCACCGGTTTTGCTCCTTCAATAATGTCTACATCATGGTAGATTTTATCGGTTCTGGATGGAATGTCCGGAAATAAGTGCTCATATTCAAGAATTAATTGTTTTAGTTCATGTTTCTTGTCCGGATCTAGATGTGACAGTTTCTGATCGAGGTCATGAAGAATGTCAGAATTCTGGAGTTTTGAGGATAATGGTTCACAGTTCACAGAGTTCATTTCTTCAAAGTCTGTCTGATTTTGTTCATGAGGGACAGAATTAACTATGCTTACTGAGGAAATAACTGAACTATCATTATCATTATCCCTATCAATGTACTTTTTAAGCATGTTAATATGACATAATTGTTTTTGCTTGCGCCTCCCAGGAGTGTTAACAATGTAATTTACATCACTTAACTTTTTCTCAACAGTATATGGACCATAATATCTAGCTTGTAATGGCCTGCCAGGAATGGGCAAAAGAGCAATCACCTTGTCTCCAGGGTCAAAATTTCTGTTCTGAGCATTTTCATCAAAATGCAACTTCATTTTGCTCTGAGCTGACTTAAGATTGGACCGAGCAACTTCCCAAGCTTTTGTCAATCTAGTTTTGAAGTCAGACACATACTGAAGTAAGTTCAACGGACTGTCATTACTTGAAAGAAACTTCTCTTTCATAAGTTTTAAAGGTCCACGAACAGTGTGTCCGAAAACAAGTTCAAACGGACTGAACCCAAGAGACTCTTGTACTGACTCTCTGACAGCAAATAATAGCAAATGTATGCCTTCATCCCAATCTTTTTCGGTGTCAAAGCAGTAAGATCTGATCATGTTCTTCAAAGTTTGATGGAATCTTTCCAAAGCACCTTGACTTTCAGGATGATAAGCTGATGACTTGTATTGTTTAATGCCAAGTTCATGCATTACTTGCTGAAATGTTCCTGACATAAAATTGGAACCCTGATCTGATTGGACTGATTTTGGAAGACCTACAAGTGTGAAAAACTTCACAAGGGCCTTAACTATTGTTTTCGTCTTGATATTCCTGAGTGGAATTGCTTCAGGAAAACGTGTTGAAGCACACATTATTGTCAAGAGATATTGGCAACCTGATTTAGTCTTGGGTAACGGACCTACACAGTCAATGATAATCCTACTAAATGGTTCATCAAATGCAGGAATAGGCTGTAAATTAGCTTTTGGAATAGTCTGATTAGGTTTTCCTACCATTTGACAAGTGTGACAGGATTTGCAATGTTGGGAAACATCAGATTTTAATCCTGGCCAGTAGAAATGCTTGAGAATTTTGTGGTAAGTCTTATTTATCCCTAAATGACCTGACATGGGAGTTTCATGGGCCAAGTTTAAGATTTCAGGACGATAAGCCTTAGGAACCACAATTTGGTGATTTATGGTCCATTCGTCTTCCGCTGAAACATCAGGAGGACGCCATTTTCTCATTAAGATGTCATTTTTGACATAAAAACAAACAGGAACCTGAGAAATTTCATTTTCATCTAAAGCCCTTTCAAATAAAGGCGAGATTCCAGGATCACTGTGCTGTTCTTGACAAAGTTGTGACCTTGACATTTGGTCGTGACCTTGGTCAAAAATTGAAGGTGAAAGGTCATTGTCTGACCTTTGATTGTTGAAGTCAGTTTGACTTGAAGAAAGAGATTTTGAAATCTCATCATGAAAAGACTGACCTATAAAAGTGTCAGTTAAGTCAATATCCTGTATCCCATCATTCAATTTGACTTTTTTTGCCATAGCCCTTGTAACGGCACATGAAGGGTAAAGATCAGGAATTTCCTGCTCAATGGGATCAGGCAATTGATCCTCACAAGGTGTATTGGTCAAAAGTGGGTTTACCACAACCTTATCTCCGGCTAAGTCATTGCCTAATAGCAAGTGAACACCTTTAAAAGGTAAAGAAGGCCTAATACCTACAGCCACAGGACCAGAAACTAAGTCTGAAGACAAATAAATGTTATGGAGCGGTACATTAACAAATCCAAACTCTACTCCCTGAATTAGGACACTTGTCCCAGTTGAAGTCTTCTCGGAAAAAGGCAGGGTATCTGCTAAAATAAGAGACTGAGAAGCTCCGGTATCTCGTAAGATTTTAATAGGGGTAGACTGGGCAGAATCACTAGTAAGTGACACAAAACCTTCTGATAAGAATGGTTCATAAATCTCCATAATACAATCAGTCGCAGACGTTTTGGCCAAAATAGGCTTTTCATCCTGAATAATCGACTGTGGTTTTGACCTTAAAGAAGTAAGACCTGTTGGTCTAGAATTATTTTGATTTTGTCTCTCTTTTCTTCTTTTCAAAGTTTCACATTCAGAAATGACGTGACCATCACCTTTACAATAATTGCAAAACAGCCGGGGTGAGTATGAGGATCTTTGACCTTTGTTTTCACTAGTATCTTTATTTTTAGGATTATGTGAAGGACTGGAACTATCAGCTGTTAGTCCAGCTTGTGGTTGTGAATTAGGTTGAGGAGAATTATTTCTCTGTTGAGGGTTAAATGGTTTTGACTGAGGTGTATTAGGTTTAAATTGAGGGTTAAAAGGTTTCTTGTAAGGCTTATTTACAAAAGACACCTTATGAGTCAAAGCATAATCATCAGCTAATCGTGCTGCTACATCTAAAGTTTCTACTTCCCTTTCGTCAAGAAAAGATTTGACATCAGAGTGTATGCATCGTTTGAACTCTTCAACAAGCATGAGCTGTCTTAATTTTGCATGATCAGACTTTACATCCTTTGAAGAACACCACCTATCAAATAATTGCTCCTTAGTTCTAGCAAATTCTACATGGGTTTGGTCATGTTCTTTCCTACAATTTCTGAATTTCTGCCTGTAAGCTTCAGGTACTAATTCATAAGCCTTAAGAATCAGATTTTTGACTGTGTCATAATCTGAACTTTGATCAAGTGGAAGCTGAGTGTAAATTTCTCGAGCTTTACCAATAACAACACTCTGTAGAAGCAAGGTCCAATGCTCTTTTGGCCATTTCAAATTTTCTGCTACCTTCTCAAAATGTAAAAAGTACTTATCTACCTCTTTTTCTTGAAATGGAGGAACGAGCCTGATATGCTTTGTAACATCAAATACTTTACTAGGATCAAAAGACACAGGAGGCATTGATTTACTGCTTAATTCAAGCTCTTTCATTTTAATATCATAATGCATTCTTTCTTTTTCAAGTTCTATTTCTTTTAACATTTCTCTGTGTTTTTCCTTCTCTCGTTCTTCCATTTCCCTTTGTTTTTCTTTTTCTCTTTCTTCCATTTCTCTTTGTTTTGCCTTTTCCCTTTCTTCCATATCTATTTTTTTCCTTTGCAAGCCTTTCTTCTAATGCTAACTTTTGTTTTTCAAGCTCTAACTTTTCTATTTGTATTCTTTCCTCCCTTTCAGCCTTATCTCTTGCAAGTTTTTCTTCCCTTTCTTCCTTATCTGCCCTTCTTTTTTCTTCAAACTCTAATCTTAATTTTTCTAGTTCAAGATGCCTTTTTAATTCTAACTCTTTCAACTGTATGTCGGTTTGTGAGACCATAATTAGAGATGTAGCTGAGGGTTCAAAAAATTCCTCATCAACAAGAAACTGAATGATAACATTCTTAATTTCACGTTTTAACATAGATGTTTTGACATCAGGTATGCTATAATGACTAGCAATGTCTAAAAGATCACTCTTTTTGGCCAAGTTTAACAGCTCTTGAGAAGGCGCAGCAATGAAATCTTCAAGTTTGAATAACATGGTTGCTTTTTGCTGGTATGACAAACAATAAATATCTTTTCAAATTCAGAATAAAATAGGTGCACAAAATGTTCAATCCCGGAGGAGCCCCCAAAATCTGTTACGACCTAGCGTAACTAGACAGGTACAGCGAAAAACAACCAAGTAATTTAAACTTAACAATATTTAATCAAACAAATAAATGCTGCAAATACATACAAACAAACAAACAGATAAGTAAATAAATAAATAAATAACTTACAAAGTTAATGTCAAATAAGTCCTTGTCTCTCAAATGTAAGTCCACAATCCAGTAACCAGAATATGAGCACATGTATATTTTAATCCACACTTTTATTCTAATCCAAAACACTAGTGAAACAACCAAAATTATATACTTTAAATCACTTCAAATTTCTGAATACCTACGACTGAATTGGGACCTATATTTATACATCTAAGGAAATTCTCCAGGTTTCTAGAGAATGATATAATAAACTTTTCTCTAGAAAAGAAACGAACTAAACGAAAGTTCTTTTAAATTCTCCAAAGAGAATTTAGAATTCTCCAGAGAGAATTCAAGGCCGCAACGACCATCAAGACTAAACGAGAGTCCACTAGACCCTTCGAGATCTCAGTATACATAGTCCAAATATATTTTTAACTTATGGTAAAAAAAACACTAACTCCATTTTCATCTGGAATTATCCACAAAGTGCTCATAGAATTTTCTATACTTCTAAATTATATAACAGTGATAAAAATAATCAATGACATTCTTCTACAAAGTTCTAGATAATAAATTGTAGAAACATAAAAAGAAATATATATTAATTAATTGGGTAACTCCCCTTTGATTATATATATATAAATTATAAGTAATAGCTTTTAAAAAAATCAAATTGAATCAATTATATATAACAGGGCTCATATGTATATATGTCACGTATAGCTTTTTATATATAAGATATGTTTTAATGTATACACTGGTGAGACAAAATTGAACGATACTTGACTTGTAAACTTTCCCGTATGAGCAATAGCCATTCTGAAGTGTCGTGTATATTATACCGTACATACGGCTCGTCAAATTCCAACTGGTACGTCAAATTCCAGATGTTTATGTCAGCGCGTGCGTTTTGGCGGGTAAGTTATTTTGCTGTATTTTGCAAAAAAAAAAAAAAAGTACAAGTAGGCAAAGATCAGGAAAAGGCGCAATCAGAAAAAGACTCCCACTCCAAAAACCAAGGTGGGAAAAAACCAAACCAACAATCAGGTACTTATACCATGAAAACATTTCGTAAGCCGAATGAGCAGCTATTTTCCCAATAGGTGGCCACTCAGTTACCTTAACTTAACTAAAAATATGAAAACATACATAAGGCGCCAACAGCACAAAAATATTTTAAACACCAAGACATAAAACAAAAAGAACCACCACAGAAGTATCGACTTGGAACGATCAGTAACACAAAGTTACTGGCGGGTTTAAATCGATTTTACACGGCCGTAACCTCACCCTCAGCTTCTGCAGTGGTTCATAACATTTAGTTAGTTACCTAAACTTTTCATGGTATAATCTTATTGAGGCTTATATTTTTTCAATCTCCATCTGAAGGATCATTGATAATCAACTTTTACAGTGTATTTATCGTTTTATTCTGTCGCTTGGTGACAAAAACAACACGCCAAAGTACAGACGGGCGAATGTCATATGATAAGTGAAATTACAGACGGCCGATACGGAATGACCCAGACGGTAGATCAACATTTTAAGATACGGGTCTACTAAAACACTTCTTTGTTATGCAATAGTCAGTATATGGTTTAATTTGCATCGCTTCTTACCATAAATCGCATAAAGAAAACATTACTTGGAAAGGAAATAAAGTAAAGCGACTGTCTTTAAACGATTTTATATGCCGCCTTTTTTACTCAAGATGGCCAGTCGATGAACAAAAAGCTCATTGTACTTTTGACTATATAGAAATTTGGAAAAAAAAATGAAAGCAGATAGTGTGAACATTTGATAATATTCCACATAACTTAACTGATACATGACTACTGCAAAGCAATTTTAAACATTCAAATAGAACACTACGCGACTCAGTACACGTACATGTATAAGCGCCATGAGACGGGGGAATTATTTACGAATAGCGCATTGTTTCTAGCTTTAATTATATGCATACCCCTAATTTTGATTATAAATTCAGTATGGCATGGGCCGGAACTGAACCTGGGCATACCAGGGTTCAAACTGATTGTTGGTTTCCTTATGCGCCAATGTCCAGGGGCGTTGTTAGGCATCAGGTGTCTTTACGCATTCGCTCGGTTGAGTCTTCGCCCTAGAAACACCATGGCATAACATGTGCTTTATTTGTTTGCCAATGTGCTTCTTTGATGGAATTTAATTTTCATACCAACGGAACAAAAACATGTGTTTTTAATTGTTTGAATTGATGCTTTACGTCCCAGTCAACAGATAAGGTCATGTCGGGACGTTGCCTCCATTTTATGGGACTTACGCAAAATGAGGATGTCATGACATCCTACAAGTGCTTGAAATATAACCATCCAACTAAGCCAAAAATGCTTATACGTATGGATGGTATGACTTGAACCACGTTTGGGGCAAGCTCAGACCAGAGGGGTTAACCAGTAATCAGATGGTCGGTCAGTAGTGTATAAGCTTTACCTGGATGTACAAGCAGCCCATCTATTTCTTTAGCCCCCAATGGGTGAGTGCCCATATCGCAACCCGACCACCTTCAAATGCATATACTGAACTGATGTACATATTGTGCATCCTGCATACTGCCACAGAGTCCGGGGGGCTCAAAAGTCATCAACATGACACGCGTATGTGTCGGTCGGGGTTCGAGCCCACAACCTCTGGAGGATGATGTTAACTAACTACCACTAGATAACACGACCGCACAACAGGCCGTGGTTAAGGTCGTTGACTATCAGCGCCTTTAAAATAAGATTAACCAAGGATCAAGAACTGAGACAATCAGGTGGGAATCTTTTTCTGATTGTGCCTTTTCCTGATCTTTGCCTGCTTGTACCTTTTCAAACCCCGACCACTATATCACTCTCATAAAATAATACTGTGTTTGAGTGGAAACAAAACAGCAGACACACAAAGTTGAAACAATTTCGAACCAATGTTGATTCAATCAACTTTGAAACAATGTTGTAGAATCAATGTTGATTCAGTGAATCGAATTGATTCAACAATGTTACGGGTTGACCGAAACAACATTATTTCAACAATGTGTGTCTTAATGTAGATTCTATGGTTTCAACATTTTGTGCAAATGTTGATATAGTGAATCAACGTCGTGTGTCTTTAAGGTGGCCATTTTCTCTTCACCCATCTATAAACTGTATGACATCCATAACATTTCCAATTCAAGAAATACAATTTATTTTTTGAACGTATACTTCCAAGTTGACCGCTTAAGAAGGCCAAACAATGCCAGGGTGCCATGGATATTTGAAATAATCGCACTCAACACGTCTGATGCGACACGTATCCAAAGTCGTGTCTACGTCTGTTATTTGACGTATCAAAAGCTATTGTCCGTCTGGTCTTTCAAGTATAAAGCGACTGTCGTGGTTCGTATCACGTAAAATCACACATGGTTCAAAAGAATGAGCTGCGCTATCAATAGTAGTAATTAATTTGAATAACAGCTTAAATCAGGCTTTTAAATAGATACTAAGCTTTATATATTCGAGCATGCGACTTTCAATTATTTCTAGTTATGGAGATATTTGGCAAAAAGTATGGATGTTTTCTGAAAACGTGCCATCTTAAGACTTTCGTGCAATGTTTTCGCCAATCCACGGATAAGCTGACCATGACACCTGTATGTACAGATGCGTGGATGTCCACATAAGACTGCCGATTATTACATGTATTTTCTTTTTAAACCATAAGCTAAAGTATAATAAAACAAGAAAAAACAACAAAAATAATTTACCCGCCAAAACGCACGCGCTGACATAAACATCTGGAATTTGACGTACCAGCTGGAATTTGACGAGCCGTATGTACGGTGTGATATTGGGAAGTTCCAGATGTTAAGACAAGGACTGAAACTATACCCCTAATTCATTCCGCACGATATTGATTCAAGATTCATACATTTAGTTTCTGGAAATATAACTATCTGCTCGTCAAATTATGTCATGCATTTGTCGGGATTGATTTCTACTTCCTGAATGTAGGAGTAAAGGTGAGTGCATGGCATGAAAAAAAGACAACGTCGGTTTATTAGATAAATGAGCAAGGGTTTGATTGAAGGGTAATTTGACTTTTACGATTGAGATGGTTGCAAAAAAATAATTTGCAAATATTTAGTTAATAAATTATATACAATTTCGTACCAAATTTTTAGAAGTTAAATTCAGACGTAGATATATGTGTATGGTGTGTTTGTAAAGGTAAGAATTAGCAACGAACATGAACGTGAAATCAGAGCCAAATACTCACCTTTAAAATCGAGATGGGGAAAACAAATTGACAATCCGTCTTCGATAAAAAGTGAGTGAACATATTGTAAGCCGAATGAGCAGCTATTTCCCTAAAGATGGTCACACAGTCCCTTGAACTCAACCATGTGAGATATTATAGGCTCCTGCATAAATATAAACCGCTTTTTATAGGCAGAGCTTCTGGAGGAGCTACAGTGATTTATTAATACCACTGTTTATTCTATTTATGGCCCCTGTTCGTGCAATATGATCCAGAGATCAAAGGACTGCCATAATTCGGGTGATTATTTCTTCCCTGGAGGGGGTAAATAAGAGGCCCCTAAAGGATAATACCTGTGGTACCACTGTGTGTTGCTTTTGTGGTCCCTGAAAACCTGTGTAGTAAAGCTGCCTCTCTCTGAAATCAATATTGACTTTTCTTCTGGGGGCCCCTGCCTATATTCAGAGTCATTGTCAGGCCACCAGGTGTCCTGGCTCTTTTCAGTGATCAGCAAATAACCGTAAAAGAAAGGAGTGCAGGTGTCTTTTAGTATGTTCTGTATTGACAACCAGGACAGACTGAAGGTGATATGGGTGCCATTCAATCAAATTTACCCACAGATACATGCATCAAATCAAACAACCATACACACACACGACTGGGATATGGTGTCCATGTGTAGCCGTGTTGTAAAATGGATGACGTCCTCATTAGTAATAAGCCAAACGCCGCAAACTTTTGCGGCAATGAAACATTCTTTACCGTTCATGTTCAGTAAAGCTAGATTATCATAACACAATCAGTTTATCACTGTGAACTCTGTGTAGGGTGACCATGCCCTTCAGTGATAAAATTATTTAACTCATTTAAGCCTGGCGTTCTTTTTATGGGACATAGGCAAACAGAATAGCCCCAGATGGGACGCCGCAAAACGCGGCGTCCCATCTGGGGCTATTCTGTTTGCTTATAGAAAATTCATCGAAAAATAGGATAAAAATTCAAAATCACTCCTGATGTCCCTCAAAATGAAAGTGAACTCTTCCAAATGATAACAGTGGGAAAGTCCATTCATCATATATGGGTTAACCAGACACTTTATAACTGACATTAGTTGGTAAACACAATGAGTTCAATTAAGAAAGAACCATTTGGGAAAACCAAGGATGGAAAGGAAGTACTTAAGTAAGTCTTATTCAGCATCTTGCTTTCTTTGCACTTTGAATATCATTTATCGTATAAAAACTTAAAGCAACACACATGTCAAATGGACTTTGCACACCGAACTCGCTGACAGTTACTACGTTATTTTACTGACTCGAAACTAACTACTTGAACAGCATTTGCCTCAAAGTCATCTGTTTAAGAAATTCCAGATTTGCATGATAAACTGTACATGAAAGCTATCGACTTTTAGAGTGCAGCTGTCAACCGACATTACAGTAATAATTATCATATCGCAAAGTGAACTACTATATTGTAAAACAAGCCAAGCCTAACAAGGAACATAGCATCAAATGGCGACTTTATGTCTGAAGATTACAATTGAGCCTGTGCATGAGAAAAACAACAATTTGCATAGGCGAAAACAAAGCCGCAGATCAGCTTCGCTACAATCCCTCTTCTACTTAAATACAAAATTTCTAGCATCTAACAATGTTCTGTGACTGTACAGCCCGGTTTGTGTCAGACCTGGTCGGAATCCCAAATTGTTGGTTTTCTCACGCACAGGCTCAATTGAAATAAGAGTACACTTTAAGTTCAGAGTCAGAGAAGACACAGGGATTGTACGATTGAATTTAAAATCTCAAACAAGACACCAGGCGGGAAAGAAAGTATGACACTAAACATCAGAAAATTGTTATAACACGCATGAAGAGCAAGACTAGCTCTCCAAAACCAAAATGAGCCGCCGCATCAGAAAACAAACAATCTGCATATGCGAAAACAAAGACACAGATCAGCGCCTTTGTTTTCGCTACTCGGATAGTACAAGTCCTCTTCTTCATAATTCCGAAATTTCAAGCTTCTAACCTTCTTCTGTGATTGTACAGCCCGGTTTGTATCGGAACCAAATTGTTGGTTTTCCCATGCACAGGCTCAAATGCATTGTATAACGTAACAAGCGCAACGGAGGGGTACGGTAGACGGAATAATCAGAAAACATGAAGATAAGTCACAGAACATAATTTTTGCGAATCCCTACGCCTTTGTTACCCGCATCAGTTTCATAAGGATTTATGCACACAACAAATTCCATGTATGATTAACTGGAGCTCTTGTCTCAGGTATACTCTCCAAGGCACGAAGGTGACAGTGTGTATTATCAATTTCGGCTGTGCTATCACCAATATTTGGGCTCCCGACAAAAATGGACAGCAAGATGATATAGTCTTGGGCTATGATAATGTCGCAGGTACGTTACATGATTTCCATATACTTAGAGCGCTGTATTTTTATCCCAAGTCTTTGTCAAGTACTGATAGTGTGATAGTCCCTTTATCTTTTATGTCCCACTAGAGAGTCCGTCTTTATGATGTATCAATTCAAGGAATGGTGTTATGCTTAGAGTATGCTAAAAGTCGATTTGGATACGGGAGATGATGGTCAGAAGACTCTCAATGAAAGTTTTTTTTTGTTTTTTTTTGTTTTTTTTTTTTTTCTTAAAAATATCGAAGACGCCACCCATGCAACACTCGTTTATTTTACTTTTTTTTTTAAATAAAATTTAATATTTTCATTTCGAAAGTGAAATTAAAGCCATATTTAACAGAAACAGTTGAATTTTCTTTTTATCATACGTATACAATGGTTTGACGTTAGTAGATCTACAATCATTTCAGCAAAGGAAAGCATAATTACGAATGTTTTTTTTTACAACCCCACTTTCATTTAAAGTTGAAATTAGCATTAAACATGTCAGATGACTGTCTATTTAGTTAAAATGCTAATTGACGTCCGTTAAACGTTTGATGACGTCTTTTCTTACTGAAAAGAACGAACTGAAGTGGGGAGGTGAGAAACATAAAAAACAAAAAAAAAATAGCAAACCTGATTAATTTTGGTGCCAAATAACTAAGAAAATAAATACCCACACTTTATGTTTTCGTTCACAAATAAAAAAAAGTTATAGGCGTTTGTAAGTCTGAAGTGGTGTGCAGTACGTAATGGAAAAGGCAGAGCCAATCCAAAAATGTTATATTTTCACATGTGAAAATATAAAATATAACCTTTTTCATATGTGAAAATACAACATTTCAAATGCATGTTATATTTGATAGATATTTCTCTATATTTCATGACTTAGTATAATAAATGTGAATTGGTTCGTGTTACAATATTAAAGCAGTTTTAGATAATTATAAGAGCATGCCAAATATCCCAAAATTCAGGTGCTTCTTAAATTGTAATACATAAAATGTATTTGAATGCCCGAAGACTCCTTTTGTCAGATCCATGCTCGTATGTATATGCCTATAATTATGTACTCTCTCCAAGAAAGATGGCACTTGCTGTTACAAATTTCTTTTACGTATCTCTGGAACAAATGATATCTGAAATCTCAAAAAGCGTCTCCAAATGTCAACATAATATAGTCACTGCTCATCTCATGCTTAAAACATTGTCTCTGTTACACAGGATACGAGGACAACCCAGTCTGGATTGGTGTAGCCTGTGGAAGAAATGCTGGTAGGATAGCTAATGGAACGTTTACCCTAGACGGACAGACATACAAACTGCCTGTCAACAACGGCAATAATTCCATACATGGTGGAATAATTGGTTTTAGCAGGGTATGTCTACTTCTAAATTATACAAACAAGTCTTTGATGTCATCTCAATTGTCTTATTGACTGTCACGTTGTGCTGCTGTTGGTCTAGTCTCCGCAAAAAGCGTGTTTGCATTTGATATGTATTGCTACATTTATATGTCTAAAACCTGTATGTAGTATCGTCGTATGTTCGTGCAAAAAGCAAAACACAATTATGTTTGTGTTTTCTAAAAAGGTAAAAGTATGCAATGATCAGGAAATGGCGCTCTCAGAAAGAAATTTCCCTTCCAAAAACCGAGATGGGAAAAAAACTAAAATTGACAATTAGGTACTTAAACTAAGAAAAAATATCGTAAGCCGAGTGAGCAGTTATTTCCCAATAGGTGGCCACTCAGTTACCCGAACTTAATATGAAAACGTACATACGGCGCAAACACCACAAAAATTCAACACCAAAATATAACAATCTTCGTGAAATCTTTTCCAGCAGCAGGACAGCTGTCTGGTAGACTGCATTTTTTAAGTACAAAACTGAATTTTGTAGGACAGTTCTATATGTTATCATTGTAATTTTGGTAATTTCTGCTTGACATTTGTCTGACAGAATAAAATATTTTGTAGGACAGAATGAAATTGTGCTGGTTTTGACTGAGACCGGCACTTTTCGCGAAGATTAATATAAAACCATTACAACTGCAACAGAAGTATCGCATTGGAACGATCAGTAATATAAAATTACCGGTTTTACGAGCGCATAACCTCACCCTCGTCGCAGTGCAATGGTTCACAACATTTATGTTCGGTCCTCGTGGTGAATCTCTAACTAGTCTGTGAATCATCAAGGACAAACAAATAAACCATTATGGCCAAAACGAGGACTCACAGATACAATAAGCTTCACGGCGATGGAGATCCCTGGTATACAAACATTACCAATAGATAATTCTAGTATTAATCAAAAGGTATAAAATAGGTCTCTGAAGTAACTAATAGGTGTTCCAATGAATTTTCCAACGGGGCACAGAATAACAGTACTTGAATGACTGGCTGATTTATTTATTTATTTATTTATTTATTTATTTATTTATTTATTTATAAAAGGATAAAAAGCCACGAAAATGTCTACCAAGTTGGACTTTCGGGTTAAAGAACATACCTTCATAGCAAAAACAGTGATATCATTATGTATTTTCTAGAGTGTGTGGGATGCCAAAGTCATAGATGACAGTTTAGAGCTGACTTTCGTTAGTCCAGATGGAGATGAGGGCTATCCAGGAGAGCTGACAACCAAAATTATTTACAGGTGAGCCAGGCATGGTTAAAACAGCATTTGGTGTTAAGCATTCTAGAACAACCACAACAGGAGTCCTTCAAGTCAAGGGCAAATGATAAATGTTGTACAGAGGTAAACCCAAAATTCCTACAGATGACCTTTACCCCACGCTAGACGTTGCGGAATTACTTAAACAGTAGACGATGCAGATTGGATGCCCTCTGCTAGTATAAAAACCTTTGAATGAAGTTGCATTTCACCAGACTATCAGGGCAGTCAATGTCTCCTATTTTCACTGATGAAACGTCAAATGATGTAGTGGCCAGGTTTGCGTCTCTTCTGAAATCTCATTTATTGTAGCGTAAAATTGTTATATGTAAAATCACTGCAGAGTGCTGCTAGTGAACTGGCAGTAGCCGCCTAATTAGTTATAACGATTCGTACTCAATATTATAAATGGACCTTTTTAGACGTCGGTTACCACAGCAGTCCTGGTTATATAATATTCATTGGTAACACATAAATAACAATTTCACTCTTATGTTTTCTGTTATCATTGACTTTAAAGTGAGCATTCAAACTAAGCATGCAAGTTCATATATATTTATAGATGCAGGGTTTAACTGTGATTGTCTTTAGCTCTACTTGCAGGTACATTTGCTTAATCGAGGAATTAAAACCTTGTATGTTTTACAGGCTATCAAAAGATGATGTATTGACCATAGATTATACAGCTACAACAACAAAAGCGTGTCCCCTGAACTTGACAAATCATTCTTACTTTAACCTGGGAGGTCAGGTGTGTATGCAGCAAATATTTGAGACGCTTCATGAGAAAACCGGATTTTGCTTATGCGAAAACAATAGCGCAGATTAACTGTGCACCAACTGTACAGCTGATCAGCTACACGGATAATACAGTCCCTCTCTTTCCTAAATCCGAAATTTTAAGCTTCTCTCCACCTTCTATGGCTGAACATAATAGACTTATACACATTTAGCAGAATACAAGATAATTTTCCATGAGGCCCGGTTTCAACATTAGTTACAATATTTAGATCACATTGAACACCATTATAAAAACTATGACTAAAACGTCATATCGTAAACACTAAATTCAGCGTATTGTGATTTCATGATTTCAGCCGCCGCATGGGAAAACCAACAATCTGCATAGGCGAAAACAAAGCCGCAGATCAGCTTCGCAGTAACTGCGAAGCTGATCAGTGCCTTTGTTTTCGCTACACGGATAGTACAATTCCTCTACTTTCTAAATTCAAAATTTACAGCCTCTATCCATCTTCTGTGACTGTACAGGCCAGTTTGTGTCGGATCTGGTAGGAACCCCAAATTGTTGGTTTTCTCACACACATGCTCATTTCAGAAATGTGAGGAGGTGTTAGATCATGTTGTACAGATAAGTGCAGATAACTACGTTCCTGTTGAGGGTGACGATTTACTACCAACTGGTAAATTTGTATGTGCATTTAAGTTAACAAGAGAAAGTGTTTTCACTCAGATAAAACTAGGTGTTTCTAAAAGCAATATGACATACGTGCAAACATGCGCTTTCCAAATGTTTTAATTTAGGATAATTAGAAATTATGTCTCGAGTGATATCTCAGTTATCATCAGAGACAAAAACTACAACACATTACCAATTAGATTTTGGCACTGATGGTTTCCACCGTAACTAGATCTTTTGTCTTTTTCATCAAAGGTGAGTTACCCCCCGTAGATGGAAGTCCTGTCGATGTCCGAAAACCAACCAAACTGGCTGATATTGCAGAACATATCTATAAAGGCACGCTGGATATAACATACTGTGTTGGAGAAACTGGGAAAACGAAACTTGTTTCACGGTAATAGTTAATCGTACTTCAGCTTTATTGATCTTAGCAGAAAATCTGATGACGATGATAAAAGTCGTATACATGTACATCCACAAAGAAAAAATACTGTTGATTTTTTTTTCTAGGCGGAATAATTCATTAAATATCAATTAATGGAAAAGAAACTGTCCTATCAATTAATTGATATGGGGTTTTTTGGTATTAGTATAAGAAGCTCTATTTGGAAGCGGAAAAAAGGCTCAATACGGGGTGCTGGAAATTATCTAAAGCTAGTTCTTCTTGGGTTTGTAGCGAATTGTTTAATTACAGCTTGTTGATATATCACGTAAACATATTTGAATGATTTTTCTTTGTTCTTAACAGTTTTCTTGTTTATTTACTTGTTTATTTACTTGTCACTTTTACTTATGTACTTGTTCTGCCTATTTTCATGGTCAATCTGTTTTCCCTGTATGGGGCCTCTATTTGCCTCTCCACAGCCTAAAACAAAATGTCTGCCATTAATTTTTACCTGTATCAATTAGAAATATTTTTTTGTTTTATTAGTTACTGGATATCAGTTTTGTCAAATCAGAGGATAGGGAGAAGGATTAATGTGCTTAGTTTTTCTAACAATAGTTCTTATTAATGAGATTTATTTTGCTTCATGTAAATCATTGACTCATAGACTGTGACTGTATAAGCTGACCTACTTTTCTACTAGTAGTAGGTAAAGTCACTTGCATGGTTTGTCAGATGTATAATATCTTGATATATTTATTATGAAGTTTTTCTTTGTTTACCATTGCTGCTTTATCTTAATCTGAATGGTTTACTGGTGAGACGCCAAATGACAATATTTCACCAGGGTTTAAGTTTTAAGACTTTCATATGCCGGTAGGTACCGTAGATTATCAAATCCACCATTTTCTAGATTGATGTTTACCTTACGTGAAAAAAGAAAAGATTAAAGAAATGTGAGTTTAAAACTGTATCCCTCTTTCTATTTATAAATGATTGTCAATGCAGAGAACTGTTGAATATTTGGAAATAAAATTGTGGGATATTTCATGATTTTTAGGTCACCAGGTGACTATTTCTTGCAAAAAAGTATTCTGTCTGTATATAAAAGTACAAGCTTTTCAAAAAAGCTTGTCAAAAAAAGCTTGTCATCAGAATCAATAGTTTACTTGTGAAACTTTAAATTGACTGACAATACCACACCAGGGGGATGAGGCTTGACCGGTCGGGATTAGTCCTGAGCTCTCACCATGCTCACAAGAAAAGTAAATGTAGACACTGATACACAATCATCATCTGCAGGGATTATTCTGGCATTCAGTTGCGTCTCCTGAAGTTGCGCAGCACATGGACAGCAATGTCGAATTTTTTAATGTGTGAAAGTTTACACATTGTTTGTTTCATGTATTAACATTTTGTCGACAAACTTCATTATATAAATCAAAATGTAAAATAAGATAGACTGAACAGAACAGACTGTAAAAGTTTAAAAGTAAAACATACATGCCTTTCAATTTGTTTACCCAGTGTATTGCATTTTCCTATTTATTTATTCATTGGGCTGCTCTATTTATAATATCTTGTCAGTCAAGCAAAAAGAGGATTATTTGTTTTATTCAGAATGAGCTTCTCTTCTAATCCATACAGTCAAAAAATGCCTAGGTGCACAACTCCAGGGACAGCATGGTTTTAAAAACGGGTACAGGGTCCAACTGAATTGGGAATTTTTGATCGGTCAATGTCTGAAATTGGGAATTTTTTAATTGGTTGAGGAAACAAATTGAGAAATTTGACATCCTCTTGAATTCTCAGGGCCATCGCAGCATTCTACAAAGTGGTCTAGTGAAAACAAGATCAAGTGCCTTAGGGATGAGGGGGGGGGGGGGAGTAAGAGAGTGGGGTTTCCCCTTCTCGTAAGGGGGATTCGGCTGATCTCTCCCGAGAAATATATTTTTATTTATTGATGCTTCTAAACGCATTCTGTATGTATCTTTGTCTTTGAATTAAACTAGTTTTTGTTGACAAAAATGACCGATATTCAAATATAATATGAAAAAATAAAGAAGAGCTAAAATACTGATATGAATTTTCATATTTTTGGGGTTTCCAGAAAAATTGCCCCACTCATTGGGACCATGAGAAATAGATAGGCTGCTCGTGCCTCCAAGCAAAGCCTGTTATCAGCTGCCGGACCATCTGGTCACTACTTATACAGCTAAGCTCAGTGGTCTGAGTATGCCTATGAAACGTGATTAAGTCAAATTCGTTATTATATTCAAAGCACATTTCGGATGTCAGGCATGTTGATTAGAAGTCCCATAAAAAGGAAGAAATATCATGTCATGATCATAGCTGTTGACTGGGACGTAAAACGTCAAATCAAACAAATTTTCCAGTAAAGGACTAGGGCATTTAACTCCTGATTTTGGTCTCAGATTTGGCTAAAAATTAAATTTTGGAATTTAGGTGAGAAAACTATTCCTTAAAACAGTCATATGTCTCCTGTATTAAAAACAAGAACAAATACTGCATTTATCCTACAAGCATTGCCATGGCAAGCCCCAGAAGAACCATATATATATAGAGCACATTTTGCACTTTTTGGTCTACTTTTGACAATTTCTGAACACATAAGTGCCAGCCCACACGACCAACAAAATGATACTTAGCAACCAATATCTCTGGATGATACTTCATAATTATTTCATAATAAGACATTTTTATTCGCATGGGCTGGAAGTTGAAAATGATATTGAAAAAAGGACCCAAAATTGTAAAAAAATGGTATGTATATATGCTTTTCGGAGCATTGCCATGGCAACATGTGTAATTTGAATGTGATAGTTGTGCTAGAATTTATAAGCAAGGACCTATATACTTCTCTCCTCAAAGTTGCAAAATTCAATTTTTTACCAAAGCATGAGGCCGAAATCAGGCCTTAAATTCCCTAGGCCTTTGAACAATTATTTTATGGATATCTTTGTGGGAACATTGTTTGTTTTAGATTTCGGTATATTTTTGGGTTATGTGACAAAAAAGGAATATATATATATTTTAGGTTTTAACTACAATATTTGACCCTCTATGAATCTCATGAGGCGGTGGCACAACAATTTTATTACGACTATGATATATCGCTTAGCTGAACATAACTCTTTACAAATGACGAATCTAACAGTCTGTTTAGACGGGTTCGAACCAGGTCTGATCTATATTGGATCTGTCCAAGTTAGTCCGGAATAAATCTATCTTGCTGTTTACATCGAATTATTTAGATCGGAACAAATGACTCACAATATTCAGCGCACTAGATATAAGCTGTTAGAAAGAACCTATTTTAATACATGTATGACTTGCATATCTCGTATACTAAATCAAAGTATGTCGCGGGAAAACGCTCAGTTTTTCGATTATTTAAGCTGTGCATTCTAAACTATAGACAAATAACCGTAGGTGCATAAAATAAACATGACTGTCTGTAAACAGTTTAATATAATTTGATTAATTCCATTGCAAGTATTTTGCAAGATCTTTCTCCAATTATATTTTTATGGTACCAGCGTACGTCAGTCGGAAAAAATGTGTGAAACTGGACTTTTGCGGGAAAATCTGAGTAAATACACAACCTACATTTGGCACAGTTTCATTACTCAGAAATTTTGTGCAAATTTCCGGATTGTCTAAAATCAATAATGATTCTAAGTTGGACCGAACCAAAGCGTTTAGACGGAATATTTGTACCGAACCAGGATCAGAACATGATTTGGACCGGATCAGGTCCTAGGTTATGTACCGGGCCAAGTTGGACCGTTCCAAAATTTTGGAGCGAACCAAATGTGTTCGTCTAAACACTTGGACCGAACCAGGTCCGGTCCTGGTTCGGAACAAATTCGTCGTGTAAACAGCATATAATTAACAAGGTGTCGTTTCAATGATAGTACTGTTTTTACACAATTTGTGATTCCTCAAGGCTAAGCTGTTTATTTTTATACCTTTGCCTCGATGACACGAGGGTCAAGTGTTGATAATGACAATAAGAAGAGATTCGTATAATGATGCCATTAAGCGGTGTTCAGAAAATACCATGCTTGGCCAAATAAGTGGTCCGGGCGCTGGCTGGACCTGTCGCATCGACGACAACCTTGATTCTATTTTATTACCGGTGTCAGAAGATAAACAGACTTTGTTTTAATTTTCTAAAGCTGCGTCAAAGCATCTATTGGAAAGGTGGAACTGACTTGTAAAACACAGCAGTGTGAAAACGCCTAAGCATGAAAAAAAAAAAAAAAAAAAAAACCCATTAAATGGGCACCAGTAATTTTTCTTCATGTTTAGGCCTTTCACATATTGGCCATTAAGATCTATAACATAGGAACCATCAGTATCATATTTCACACCACTTGTTAAAATTAAGTGCTTCATGATGCATAGCGTTTACATGATTTGTAGAAATACTGATTCTGACAGATGTTTTCAGGGGAGCCTGGTGGACTGGTAGGGCATCAGACCCAAATTGAAGGGTCTTGGGTTCAATACCCACTTGGATAGCCTTGCTGTGTCCTTGAGCAAGACACAGTAACTCCCTAGAGTACTGGTTAATACCCAGGAAGTGAAGGCTCTATCCCAACATAACTGAAAATTTGTTGAGTGGGATGTACAAACCTCAATACCCCCCCCCCCCCATGTACAATTACATATGAGCCACGTCAAGAGAAAACCAGGTTTTTGTCTATGCGAAAACAAAAGCAGATCAGCTCTGCAGTAACTGCACAGCTGATCAGCATCTTTGTTTTAGTACAATTCCGTTTCTACTTATAGCAAAACTTCAAGCCTCAAGCCTGCTTCTGTGACTGTACAGGCTGATCAGTGTCAGACCTGGTCGGAAACCCCAAAGACCGGTTTTCTCTTGATGCGGCTGATAGGTATTTTGTTCGCTGTGTCATGTTGCTGGTATTTTCTGGTGTGTAGGTTGTGCTAGAACAGAGGGGTATTATAAACAGAGTATGAAGGAAAAGGCGTAATATCTTCAGGGTGCTTATAACCAACAGCTAGATGCAGAGAAAGCCAAACAATTGGTACCGGTAGGTTTAGAAGTCATTAGCTTTCAAAATGAATGTTTTCTGTATCTCCGGGAGCATGGTTGCAAAGTGATAGAAAGTTGTGTTGGACTCCAGATAGAGAAGTCGGGGATTTAAGTTCAAGTTAATACATATAGCCAGTCTTCGCGAAATCTTTTTATTAGCTGCATGACAGCTGTCTGGCAGACTGCATTATGATTTGTAGAAATACTGATTCTGACAGATGTTTTCAGGGGAGCCTGGTGGACTGGTAGGACATCAGACCCAAATTGAAGGGTCTTGGGTTCAATACCCACTTGGATAGCCTTGCTGTGTCCTTGAGCAAGACACAGTAACTCCCTAGAGTACTGGTTAATACCCAGGAAGTGAAGGCTCTATCCCAACATAACTGAAAATTTGTTGAGTGGGATGTACAAACCTCAATACCCCCCCCCCCCCCCCATGTACAATTACATATGAGCCACGTCAAGAGAAAACCAGGTTTTTGTCTATGCGAAAACAAAAGCAGATCAGCTCTGCAGTAACTGCACAGCTGATCAGCATCTTTGTTTTAGTACAATTCCGTTTCTACTTATAGCAAAACTTCAAGCCTCAAGCCTGCTTCTGTGACTGTACAGGCTGATCAGTGTCAGACCTGGTCGGAAACCCCAAAGACCGGTTTTCTCTTGATGCGGCTGATAGGTATTTTGTTCGCTGTGTCATGTTGCTGGTATTTTCTGGTGTGTAGGTTGTGCTAGAACAGAGGGGTATTATAAACAGAGTATGAAGGAAAAGGCGTAATATCTTCAGGGTGCTTATAACCAACAGCTAGATGCAGAGAAAGCCAAACAATTGGTACCGGTAGGTTTAGAAGTCATTAGCTTTCAAAATGAATGTTTTCTGTAT
This sequence comes from Rugalucina vietnamica, assembly GCA_964017185.1. NCBI lineage: Eukaryota > Metazoa > Mollusca > Bivalvia > Lucinida > Lucinidae > Rugalucina > Rugalucina vietnamica. The sequence continues at coordinate 68,636,238 of OZ024872.1, forward strand.
CTCCGGGAGCATGGTTGCAAAGTGATAGAAAGTTGTGTTGGACTCCAGACAGAGAAGTCGGGGATTTAAGTTCAAGTTAATACATATAGCCAGTCTTCGCGAAATCTTTTTATTAGCTGCATGACAGCTGTCTGGCAGACTGCATTTTGTTGCTGGACAAAACCCAATTTTGGCAGATCTATATGTTATCATTGTAATTATGATAATTTTTGTTGGACTGTGTCTGACAGAATAAAATATTTTGTCAGTCAGAATGAAATTTCGCTGGTTTTGACCAACAGACCGGCACTTTTCGTGAAGACTGCATAGCTTTTGATTTTGACTCCCAATTTTCAGTAAAGCCCCATAGAAAGTACAGGTCAACCATGTAGTATATTTCTGTCTTTGGGGTCCATAGTCACAGACAATAAGTGAAAGCTTGTTATATTGACATGTTACATGTATATTGAAAACTACATTATAGTGAGGCACTTTATAATGAGGTTTACCTGTGGAGCAAAAATCCAACATTTAATAACAGGCCTTAAGTCCAATTCGCATGCGCAAAAAATACACGTGTAAATATACTCCGGTGTGTATTTATACTCCGGTGTGCAAATCAACTTGAGAGTAAATTTAAATTGCGTTCGCATGGGTTTTATCGCCAGGAGTATTTTTGTAGGTAAATTTATCATTTCTGGATTAAAACCTGTTCATTTAAGTTTTCTGTATTTGCAAAACAAGAAGAGGCTGCTTCAAGGTGTTCATGTAGACTTTGGCAGCAGAGGGGAATCATGTAATGGTCAGGCATAACCTTAGCAGTTATACAGTTCCCTTTTTTCATCCTTTTACAAGGAATTACTGTTAAAATGCCCCAAGAATCCTAACCAAGAATGATGAAGAAATAGTGTGGCTGTTTGCACTCCATATGATCTAAAATGTTATGAATGGCAATAAACTCTTATTTAGCAACAATGTCCACAGTTTCAGCAACTGTCATATAATCAGGTAGGAACAAAAAATGTGAAAATTCGTTTTCTAAAAGCAGAATATTGACTTGAAATAAAAATACTCATGGGTAAATTTTACTTTGCGTTCGCATGGGACATAATAGTAAATTTACACGCGTGTATTTGTAAAAATAAAATTTGCATCTGGTCAGACCCAGGAGTAAATTTACCTATATGTAAATATACTCTGGTGTGTATTTGCGTTAGCATGCGCCATTTTTTTACCCCGAGTAAAATTTGCACACCGGAGTATATTTACATGTGTGTATTTTTGGCGCATGCGAATTGGACTTTAGTTTTAGTCAAAGGTCTTATGTGAATCCTAGTGAGAAGTCACTGAGTTATGTCGTGTAGCACATTGATTTCAAGTAATTCCATAGAACTGGTTAGATACCCAGGAAATGATGGCTCTGTTTCAGCAGTTATGAGTTAAACATGCTTGGATGTTTAACAGTAATACAAACAAACTATTAAGACTTCGGTCAACCAGGGCATCTGCCCAGTCTGTTCTGAACTATGCTGTTTGAGTAAGGGCATTAGTTTCATCATGTTGGCATTAAAAAACTTATCAGATTGTCAGAATCTCTTTAAATTGTTTCCTGCTTAATCCATCACGACCATGCAATACCAGTGATTGATTTAATCAAAGCATTGTCTCTATTTTAGGAGGGTGGTGCCTCCAAAACAGCTCAGCAACAGTCCCAACAGGCATCCCTTGTGGCTTGGCACAACCGACGTTTACAGACCACATACTTATTACGCAGATCTCAATCTCGGAGAATTATTCAGGGTTTAACCAGCTCAAGGTAAGAAATGAGCCATCATGGGAGAAAACTGGCCTCAAGGATAAAAAACTTTTTTCCATGCTCAGCTCAGCTGAAGCTAAAACGTATTATGCTCATAAATATAAAAATACAATAAAGGAAATGTTTATGGGCAGGATAAATTACTAGTTGTTGAGTACTGAACCTGAATTTTCCACTAATTTCTACTATTTCAGCATTTATGAGCAGTTGACATTTCATGCTCAGCTGATCTTGAAAAAAGTTTTATAACCTCAGGGCCTGGTCTTCAGTGTTCTAGACAAGGCCTTGAGGTTATAAAGCTTTTTTTGGTGCTCAACTCAGCTGAGACAAAAAATTTATACAGCTCTTAAATGTTACCTTTACCATTTTAGCATTTATACGCAGGATAAATTCTAGTTTTTTTTTTTGTTGTTGTTTTTAAGATAAAGATACCAACTGCTTTGGCTACGCTTTTAATTTAGGAGTTCCTAAAATTTCAAGATTACTGACTGTATTGAGCATGAAAAAGTTTTTTAGCTCGACTGCACGAAGTGCATAGAGCTATTGCAGTCACCCAGGTCGTCCACGTTCCCGTTCCCGTGCGCGTGCGCGTGCGCGTTCCCGTGCGCGTCACACTTGCGTTAAAGTTTTCTAGAAGTCCATATCTTGACAACCACTCATCAGAAAGCATTCATACTTGGACCATAGATACCCTGTAGGGTTAGCTTTCATTCCATGGCATTGGGCCCCTGGGTCCAGGCCAGGGGGTGGGGCTGGAGGTTAAAATCTAGAACACCTTCAAAAATGGCAATTCTTGTGTTAAAGTTTTCTAGAAGTCCATATCTTGATAACCACTCATCAGAAAGCATTGATACTTGGGCCATTGACACCCTGTAGGGTCGGCTTTCATTCCATGGCATCAGATCCCTGGGTCCATGCCAGGGGGTGGGGCTAGAGGTTAAAATCTAGAACACCATTAATAATAATGGCTTTTCTGTGATATAGTATTCTAGAAGTCTATATCTTGAAAACTTTTTATCAGAGGGCTTTCATACTCGGACCATAGGTACCCTGTAGAGTTGAGTTTCATTTCATGGCATCGGATCTCTGGGTCCATGCCTGTGGGGTGGGGCTGGAGGTTAAAAACTAGAACACTGTAAAAGATAGATGTACTGCTGTGTAACTTTTACAAGGAGTCCATATCTTGACAACAACTTATCATAAAGCATTCATACTTCATACACTTTAGGTTCCATGACATCGGACCTCTGGGTCGGAGTCAGGGGGGCGGGGCTAGAGGTCAAAATCTAGAACTCCCCGAATTTTTTATCTTTTTATTTCTTAATAGAAACAACTTAGAAAGATGGTTGGTCATTCATCTTTTGACTTTGTGACACTGACTTGTGTGTCATGACGGTAAGGGTCGGTTGACCTACTTTCCATGGTTCAGTGATTTTGTCTTATATCTTGACACTCAATTAGTATATTTTCTTACTTCTTTCAGATTATGAGTGTTTACGACCAGGCCTTTGACCCCAATATACTTATAGGTCACTGTGACCTAATTTCACGGTTCAGTGATTTTGCCTTATATCTTGACACTCAATTAGTATATTTTCATACTTTTTTCAGATTATGAGTGAGTATGACCAGACCTTTGACCCCAATATACTTATAGGTCACTGTGACCTAATTTCACGGTTCAGTGATTTTGCCTTATATCTCGGTACTCAAATGGTTTATGAACAAACTTCTTTCAAAGTATGTTTGCGTATGACAAGACCTTTGACCCTGAAGTAGTCCTAGGTCACTGTGACCTAATTTCACGGTTCAGTGATTTTGCCTTATATCTTGACACTCATTTAGTATATTTTTATACTTTTTTCAGATTATGAGTAAGTATGACCAGACCTTTGACCCCAATATACTTATAGGTCACTGTGACCTAATTTCACGGTTCAGTGACTTTGCCTTATATCTCAGCACTCAAGTGGTTTATGAACAAACTTCTTTCAAAGTATGTTTGCGTATGACAAGACCTTTGACCCTAAAGTAGTCCTAGGTCAGTATGACCTAATTTCACGGTTCAGTGATTTTCCTTTATATCTCGGCACTCAATTGGTATATGGACATACTTCTTTCACGATATATATGAGTATGACAAGACCTTTGACCGCAAAGTATTCCTGGGTCACTGTGACCTAATTTCATGGTTCAGTGATTTTGCCTTATATCTCGACACTCAGTTGGTATTTTTTCATACTTCCTTCTGATTATGAATGAGTATGACTAGACCTTGAACCCAAACATACTTATAGGTCACTTTGACCTAATTTCATGGTTCAGTGATTTTGCTTTATCTCTCAACACTGAATGGGTATATGATCATATTTCTTTCACATTATGAGGAAGTATCACTAGACCTTTGACCCTGAAATACTTATAGGTCAGTGTGACCTTATTTCACGGTTTAGTGATTTTGCCTTGTGCCTTGTCACTCAGTTGGTATATGAACACACTTCTTTCACAATATGAGTGAGACCTCTAAATCTTAGGTAGTTATAGTTAACTTTCATGGTTCAGTGATTCTGCCTTATTGCATCAAGGCAAAAAGATGTATGAGCATAATGCTTTGGGTTACTGGTCGGGTTTGGCCTTATGTTTGACAAAGGTCAGAAGCAGTCGAGCACGCTGTCCTGCGACAGCTCTTATTAACCATGTGGCCTGGTCCTACACAAACCTGTCTATACAGTTACAAGAGAAAGCCAACAGCTCGAAATTTCAGATTTAACTAAATAATAATAGGGATTATACTATCATTGAAGCTAAAACAAAGGCAGCGATCAGCTGTGCAGTTACTGAACAGCTGATCGGCTTCTTTGTTTTAGCATATGAGAAGTTCTGGGTTTCTCTTGGCACAGCTGAAATAGATGTAAATGAAAATAATGTCTTTTTTTGATGGTTTCGACCCTTATGGTTTGGAAATAATTTGTTTCATTTTTTCTGTTTTTGTGAAAAACAACAACAACCAAAAAATGATAAATTTATCAATACCAGTAGAAAATCTTTGGATTTGGAAATCAAGGGCCCTTAATGCACTTCCTTGTCAATTTTATCATATCAGAAAATAAATACCAAGGTCATACTTCCTACATAAGAACAGTCTATACTGAAACATTGCTTTTGAAAATCTAGTTGTAGCTATTGTTGCATGTAATCATCATCTGACATTAAAGAAATCTGGGCTTTGACTAGGCTTATTTTATATTCAATTTTTCAGTTCCACATAAAAGATCTGTAGTATCCACCACTGAGGCCTTTTTGTCCTGGAGCTGATAGCACCGGATGGAAATAATGGGACTGGGAGACAAAATATAGTGGAGGAAAAAAGACTTATGTTTACAAGGCCTAGCTGTATACTTGTATATCAGAGCTAAACTATATGTGTTGTAAATTACCTTTGAATACACATAAGGAGCATTAAGCTCAACATTGCAAAAACATGGGACACTCATTTTACAGCCCCTTTCACTCAAGCTTGCCATTTGTGCGTTTAGGTTTATCAAGTTTGTATGTTAATCAGGTAACTTTATTTTAGCTCACCTGAGCTTTTCGGCTTACAAGGTGAGCTTATAGTATAGGCATGATCCGGCGTTGGCGTCTGTCGGCGTCCACAATTTCAAAGATCTTCTCTGAAACGGATTGGCCGATCAAGTTGAAATTCTATGTGGAGCCTCCACATAAATTGTTTGGTTAAAGCACATTTTTATTTCCAAATTCTTTGCACAACATATACAATGCATATTAAGAACGCACATTTGAAATAAGATAGGGACAAAAGCAGAATTTTATCAATTTTAGCAGGTAAGTATCAGTATCAGTCTACATGGCCAAAATTCCACATGGACCATAAAAATTACACTTGAGTTTGCTGTTTTGAAGGTCATTTAGTTTGAAACTCACTCAAATCAGCTGATCAATCAATCTAGATGTCCTTGTGGACAACATGAGAAGAAACTAAGATCTTCACAACTCATGGTCTTCTTGCATAATGTAAATGGTAAATGGCAAACTTGAGTGAAAGGGGTTGTATTTATGATAGATGGCAACTAATCATGATGATAAGAGTTGTGTCGAGTGAATTGCCGTCTTATTTTAAACTTGTGTTGTTATACCGATGGGAATATAGTTTTCGCTTTTCTGTTCGTCTGTTTGTTTCTTCGTTCGTAATTCCAGAACGTTTGTAGTTTGGGTTACAGTTTCTCTGGTGGTTTATATCTCATGAACCAATGATCAGAAACCATTCATATTTGGACCATAGGTACACTATAGGGTTTGCTTTGTTTCCATGAGTTAGGACTCCAGGGTCCATGCCCAGGGGTGGGGCTTTAATTTTGGTCAAAGTTTTGGTTAAAGTTTCTCTGGTGGTGTATATTTTATGAGCTAACTGTCAGAAATCATTCATATTTGGACTTAAGGTACCCTATAAGGTTTGCTTTGTTTCAAGGAGTTCGGACCCGAGGGTCGATGCCCATGGATGGGGCTAGAGTTCAAAATCTAGGTCATCTTAAAAATGTGCTTTTTACATAGTGTTTTTCTTCTGTAAGTTATATCTTAACAAATACTCATAGGAAGATATTCCTATTTAGATCATAGATGCCCTGTAGGGTTGAATTACCGTTAGTATTCTATTAAATGCCCATACTCTAATAAATGCCCATCCCCCTATTTTGATGCCCCAAATGGCCATTTTATCTGCAAGTTTTGGAATTCCAGGAACCTCTAATTAACGTCCACTTTGGAAATATTTGGGAAAATCCTACATGTATATTATTAAGCAGTAAATTTCTAACTGCGCTTAAACCATATAAGTAAAAAAAAAACAAGTCATTTTTTCTCTTGTAGTCCGAATAAATGGCAATTATAAATTCAGACAACTTATACCACAAAATCAACTTACCATCCTTTACCTGAAAATCGATAGACAGACAATTTGTTTCCAGGCGAAAAAACATGCTATTTAGGACCACCAATGATTTCAAATCCTTTATATGAATGCTTGGATGTTGGCAAAAAGTGTAGCCTCCAATAAACGCCCATCCCCTTCTATAGAAAGTGCATTGTTTATGATAAATGCACGGGCATTAAATAGAATGTTAAGGTATATTCCATGGCATCAAACAATAGGGGTGGGGCTGGAGGTCAAAATCTAGGACACATTTATATAATACAATAGTTACCAAGATTAATGTTCTGTAGGTTTATATCTTGACAACCATGTGACAGAAAGCATTCCTGCATACACCATAAGTGCCACATAAGGGTTAGACCCAACCCTAGGGTTCATGCATTGTGGGGGGGGGGAGATCTATGAGGTCAAGATCTAGGACATTTTTTTTTAAGAATGACTATTCTATTTTCATTTCAATCTAGGACTGAGGACCTGACCCACAATGTCCGTGCTTATGTCTTAGATTGGGTATACATGTCAGCTCTGTATACCACTCTAAAAATATCTGTCATTCTAAAACTACACTCCCCCTTCTTTATACGTAAAGTCCTTTACAGTGCTTATTTCTAAATTGTACTTGATAAGGGAAGGCACTGTCTTTCATTAGGGATTTGAGGTTCAATTTCAGGCGTGAACATGTGCAGGGTTGTTTTGATAGGGAGGGAAGCTTGGTGGCTACCAGCCAGGGGTATACATGCCTCTCAAGGCACTTTTTCTAGTTTTATTTAGAAAATAGTTCATCTTCTGAATGTAACTTTATATGCATTGTTGTCTGACTCTGTATGAAAACTGGAATTACAAGCGTTAAGTCGGTTAAAAAGCTCATCAGAGCTTATGTTGTACTGTTGTGATACTTGCCGACTCAAAATAAATCTTATCTTATCTTATCTTAAGCTCAACATTGAAAAAAAAATCATGAGAGACTCATTTTATTGATACAAAGTAGATAGATATGAGCTGTGTCAAGTGAAATACATGTATCATCATCAGGATTTCAATAAAAGTTGAAAATTTTACAACAATGTGTCAGATACGAATACTAGTCACTTTAACTTCTGTATGAAAGGTTTCACAGCTGTTGAGTGTTATTATTTATGATGCAGCTCATATGAAAGAAGTCGGTTTATATGTTAAGTTTTCAACAATTAATATGCATTATGAAATGTTTCTTATTATGCAATCATTAACTGTAGTCTAGTGTACCTTAACTGCCTTTGAAACTGTGTAAATTCTATTAGTGAATATCATGGAAGACTAATTTCTCTGAAAATTGAAGAAGCAGTATGAGCTGCATGATGAAATGATAGAACCAACACAAAAATACAAATATCAAATTGGGAAAAGTCACACAGAATGCTAAAACCTTGTTGTTTGCATTTAAGAACAGAAATGACATCACATGCACATATACTGATAAAAAAAAAACTATCCTGCAAATTTTCTTTTCATATATGTATACAAAAATGCTAACATTCTCATCATGCAGCACATATGAAATAATAATAACTCTTAACCTCAAAACTGTTCTTCAAGGATTCTAACCAGCCTGTGATGACACAAAAGATGGTCAGGTTTGAAAAATGAAAATTAGAATTTAAAAAACATATTTACAAAACTGCAAATCATTGTGTTGCTCAAAATACTCTCAGGGGTAATTTCTGGACCATTGGTCCTCTGATTGACATGAGTACTTGTCAATTTCAGTTAAATAGATAAGCAGTGACTCTTCGAACTATCATGTGCTCATAACATTAAATTAGAACAAAATACATAATTTATTTTTCATTTATACCATCCTAACCCCACCGCCTATTTTTATACATGTGTAAACATGTTAAAGCTTTTCTTGTTAATTTTCAAGAACCTATAATCAAAAGAAAGCCATTTTTGCGTGAAAATGACTACCGCGCTTTCCCATATTTTAAATGGGAACCTTGAGATGTGCTATGCAGTGTAAATATATGCTAACCTCTGCATTTACACAGATTTTGAATGCTCGAAAGAATCCGGGATCTGAATCTTGTTTCAACAAAGCATTCACCTAAATTTCAATGGCGTTGTGCTTTGGAAGATAAGTCATAAGTGGCTGTTAACAACGGTACGAATGTAAGAGCTCAGCAACATGCATGTCGGTGATGGAGTAGCGTCGGTTCTGTGGGTGTAACGTGTATGAATATACTAGTATGTCACGAACAAGTTGAGTGAGCATTTCTTTTGCATCGAACTGTTCTCTCATGGTTTTGAATCACTGGGGAAGACACACCCCAGGAGATTGCGATACCTCGGTTCCGGCCACATTCTCCGCAACGGGAATAACGCAGATATTAAACACTTCCACGCGCATGCGCTCGACGGACGGACTCAAACATTGGCACACATGGCTGAATATTTTAAGAATTTCCAAACGAGCTTCTTTAAACCACAAAACATAAATCAATGGATCGATGATGCAGTTGAGCAAATACACAAAGTTGGAGATCGTGGCTATTTCTACAGGGACTTCCCGCTCTATTGCAATGGTCATTGCCACATGGACGGACAACCCAATGTACACCAGCATAGACACAGCGATGTTGACGAGGAACATCAAAGAAGCCGCCGTACTTTTGTAATATTTCAAAGAGGTCATCTGCTCAGACTTGTTACGGATGATTCTAATTATTTTCACGTAGGAAGAAATGCTGACAACAAGGATACCCGCCAACAGAAGTGCGTAATAAATAGCCATTGACCGAGCGCAATACCCTGTTCCACGTGTTTCCCTGCACACAAGTATACGTATAAAACCGTATTGCAGGAAACTAAGGACAATGATAGCAACGCACACTTTTCTAGTGTTCCTCTTTGAAGCGATTCTCATATATACGTACGGCCAATTGAGAACAAACAGTCGCTCCAGCGACATACTACTGACCACGACCATCGCAGATACCTGGAACCCTTTGGAGAAAAACAAGAGTGGACTCGAATCTTCCGATGCGAAAAACACCCCTACACTAGTAGTGACAAGAAATAAACAGTCGTATATGAGTAGTCCAAGAGAAAGCAGTTTAGCTGGATACGGCGTCCTTTTTGTATGGTATATGGCATAAATCGACGTCAGGCACAAACACAAAGCGACGAGCGATGTCACTAAATAAATCACAAGTAAATAAAGCGGTAAAACTGGTGGAATATTTAGCATTTTTTTGTTTAATATCCCTTATGATTCGGTCTGTCATCAAATGATCTAATAACATCCTTTCTAGAAGCATGGAATGATAACATCGACGAAAACGAGAAAATGACAAACGGTTATCTATAAGACTTGCAATGGTTATGAAACCTGAAACCTTAGCACCGTGTCGACTTCCGCTATGAGAAAATCTACTGAATGTCGTGCCTGATAACTCGCAGCTATGTAAGCTAGTTAGTAACGAGAAATACGAAGCCGCAAAATACAAATAAAATATATGTTTTATGGGAGAACGAAAAAAAGTCACGGGTCACAGGAAAAAAAGTCAGTGAAAGGAAGTCACAAAAACAAATGACCTGAAGAGAATACACATTGTCTGTACGTAAATGAAGTAGGATATGATTTTTATGTTAAAAGTTGCCTTCTTGTACATTTTTAGCATTGTTGAAGAACTATCATCAGTAATCGGAAGTAAAGCCCTATCCTAAGTCTATATGAATTACAAGAGAGAAAGCACTTTCAAGTTGATCTGAATAAACAACCATAGCCACACTAAAAGATTCTAATATCCAGTATGGGCTGCACGGGGTCGGCAACGTGGCGTTGCTGCATCAGTAGAGAAACAGCTCAATATAAAGATAAGACCGAGAGTGAAAACAATGCCACTGAGTATTAAAAAAGGTTCATCACCAGATTTGGTGCCATCACAACAGATTAGAGCTAAAGCTAAAATTATAGTTACCCAACAAATCATAATACATAAACAACTGACGCTCTGAAATAACAATATCCTTTAGCAAAAAATTGTCAGTATGATCAGAGTTCGGTCAATGTGTTTCAGGATTGAGCACCCTCCATCAGGAAGATACATAGAGACTGTAACTACCGAACCCGGTCTTCAGTTCTATACCTCAACTTATCTCCGTGACGTTATCGGTAAAGGAGGGAAGGAGTATAAACCGTACACAGCATTTTGTCTGGAGGCACAACATTATCCAGATGCACCTCATCATGTAAGTTTATCATATATTTCAAATTCTTAACGGTGCAATGTAGCCTAACATGTGAGCATATACAAATGTAAAATATTTTACTTCTAGAATGTACATCATATGGATATGTATAAGTCTACTATCCTGGGATAGGGACAAGACGTGTGCTTCAGAAAATATCAAAAAGGGAATCTTAAACTGTAACAAAAAGGGGTAAAATACTTATTTATCAGACTCATCTTACTTGACTTTTAAATGATTTTCATCTTTAATGTTTTAGACGACAGCATTTTATCAAGCTCTGTACAACATGAAATATTATCTATTAATGTTTCGTATGTTTCAGTCCAACTTTCCCAACACTGTTTTACGACCTGGGGAGACATACAGGCAGACAACGTCTTACAAGTTTGGAACAAATCCTATTTAAACGCAACGCAATATCTGCGTTTATGATTAACATACACGTAGTATACATCTCAGATAGAACGACTAGTGCGCCCATGTGATTGTCTTGTCCTTTGGCGGGGACCAAGAATAGATCAAATGGATAAACAAAAGAAACAAAATGTTCATATGCGAGAGCTCACAAATTGTTTTGAGCCTGCGTATTTTGTCACAACACAAATTTTGTCCATGTAACTCTACACAAGGTTACAAATACAAACAGGGGATTAAACCATGATGGGTTCATTTTTTTTCTAACACCCGACAGTGAAAACTAGATCAATTTGACCGAGTATGTCTTGGATATCTTTAAATCCAGGTCTGTCGGAATTAGCTTTATTCCCAATTATTTCCGCCGAATTTGTACTGTCGAGTTGATTCGCCACACTCGCCAAACACGAGCCTTTTGTGCACGTATTAAAAGCTTTAACACATTCCCCGATGGGACACAAATACCAAGAATCAAGAACCACTTGCTTGGATCCACTTTAACCAGTTGAGACCAGATAGAGTTTCATATCATTGCTTCCGCGTTACCCCCAGCACCAATAAATCCTGCGATTACACCCACCCATCTTGGATTGCCATGTGGTACCATTGCAAATGTAGGGCCCTCTGACATTTGAACGAATAAACTGAACATTGTACCAATAGCATTTGGGATCGTCGTCATCTAGCTTAAAACGATCAGCATGCTCCCTCCTCCTGTTAGATAAATGAAGTGCTGACAGTTCAAAGTACCTCAGCATGAGGTATGAGAAAAGCCCACCGAGAGCTCGTGCAAAAACATGTTCATCAGACCAAACCGAGAAGAAATTAGGCGAGTGGCTGTATTTTGGTCCAGTATGCTACACGCATCGAGTTTCGTTGACTGTGTGCTACAGGCATCAGATACTGTTGAAGTGAAAATTGCGAATGCCATGTAAGAATTCATTGTTGTTATATGTGACGTTTGGGTAAAATTGTAACCAAAATTGTCTTTAACACACTCATTTTTCTTGTTACATATACCAAACTACGCAATAAACGCAATAAAAAAGGTCAACCAGTATGTGTGAAAGCCGCGCATGTGCGGTCGTCTAATGCTGCCCAGACGGAATGACTTAGCCTGATTTTACAAGTTCGGCTTGCAAATTTAGTGGAAATTGCACTTTCTTGACTACTCTTTTGCAAAAGCTCAGTGTATCGCTTTCGGTCTCCTCCATCCTCACTTTCGGTTCAGATCGTGGCTGAAATTAAGTTTCTTCAAAAGGATTATTTTCCATACGGTAATTGCGTTGATTTGTGACTAGCCTATAGCTCATAAATTACACGAAATTTTCACCTCGCTTTGTCGGTAAATTAACAACTAACTAAATGTTGTGAACCACTGCAGAAACTGAGGGTGAGGTAAACCCCCAGTAATTTTATACTACTGATCGTTTTAAGGCAATACTTCTCTAGTGTGTCTTACTGTTTGATGTTTTGGCTCGGATCCAATAATATTTTGGCATTGAATTTTTGTGCTGTTTGCACCTTATGTATGTTTTCATATTTTAATTAAGTTTTGGTAATTGAGTGGCCGCCTATTGGGAAAATAGCTTAATGTTACTAATTTACAGATTTAAAGAGTTGTTAGAAAGTAAAGATTCTTCAATGATTTAAACAATACGTACATGAACCTGTTAAAATATAGATAAACGACGATCATTCAGGTACGATAATTTTAAACAAACTAAATATATGAACTGAACATCACACTCTTTATGTTCGTAAAATAATATTGTTGTAAAAAGTATCAATTCAATAAATATGTGGCGAAGATCCATTCTCATGTAGACACCATCCATCTGTAAACGATGTTTTCATTACCAGACAGTCGTATCATATGTCCAGTGTTACATGCCTGAAAAACAAGCTGGCTAGACTGCGGTATTATGCAAATATAGAATGAAGCGTGTACCGATGACAAATGACTTATTAAGACGTCATTTTTTTTTTTTCTTTCTTTTTTTTTTTTTTTTTACTTTTATGCCTTACCGGAAACCCGAAGATGAACCTGTGGCTTGTCTATGAATTTTACTCTTTCCCCACTAAACTAACTAAACGAAAAACAATACTTAATGATCTATGTAACATTTCAAAAGGGATATGTAGGTACATGTAATATCTTTCCACACATTCACTCTGATCTTTTCAAACAATTGCCGCGCATGTCCGTAATTTAAACATGTTCCTATTCTGTTTTCTCATTAGAATCCTTTCCTTCGCCATACACCCCAAATGCGAGCTTTCTGTACGCGTATGAAAAGCGTCAGTATATTCCCCGACAGGACGCATATGCCGAGAATCCAGAACCACCTACTCGGGTCCACTTCCACTAACTGTGACCAGATGGTGTTCCATATCATAGCCCCCGAGTTACCACCCGCTCCAACAAATCCCGCTATTACACCAACACGTCTTGGGTTAACGTAAGGAACCATTGCAAAAGTAGAACCTTCTGACATTTGTGTGAATAAACTGAACACGATCATCGTTCCAACAGCGTTCGGTATCGTTACCATCTGGCTGAAAATGATCAGCATGATCCCCTCTCCAGTCAAACAAATGAAGTGTGCGAGTAACCGTCCCGAAAGTCCAAGATAGTTAAGCAGTAAATCCGAAAATATGCCACCAAGAGCCCTTGCAAAAAGGTTCGTCAAACCAAACAGAGATGCAATAAGACTGGCTGTGTTTTGGTCCAATATGCTACATTCGTCAAGTTTCTTTGACTTCCAGTCGCAAGCATCAGCTTCCGTGGTTGGTATATCAGTAGTCATGTTAGACATGAGTGAAGTCACGTTTGGTGATTGGGCACCCAAGCCTTCCGCACCTTCAACGCATCCATCTTTCTTAAAATTATACAGGAAGTACAAGTTCATGACGGTGTTCACAGCAATCTCCATACCAAAGCAAAGACCGTACTGAAGCACTAGGACCGCTACAGTGAAATAGAGCCATGGGTCACATTTTCCATCACTAGATTTCGAATCTTCTGAAAGAGAAACAGAACCACCAGAAGCGATCACATTTTAAATGAGCCACGACGCAAGAAAACCGGTCTTCGGGGTTTCCGACCAGGTCCGACATAAATCGGCCTGTACAGTCACAGAAGCGGGCTAGAAGCTTGAAATTTCGGATATAAGAAGAAGAGGAAATATACTATCCGTGTAGCGAAAACAAAGGCGCTGATCAGCTTCGCGGTTACCGCGAAGCTGATCTGCGCCTTTGTTTTCGCATAGGCAAAACTCCGGTTTTCTCACGATGCGGCCCATTTTATATACGTCTTCATCATTGCAAACAATGGCTTCACTGAGAGGCACATCAAATTGTCGCATTAGGTCAACAGACATTGTATCAATTAGTCACTTTAGATGATCAAATGCATACCATCTTCCTCAAATTAATACGTGAAAATTCATATTTAACCATTCAATTCACGAAAGAAAAGTAAAACGTAACCATTGACAGTACCTTCGGTGGCATGATTTCCCTGCTCCTTTTCTTGTTTTTCAAAGTCTTGTTTTTCAAGTTCTGTATCTGCAAACAGATTCTCGATACTTGAGTAGGAATACTTTTCTCGAATACTTACTTCGTGTAGATTTTCCACGTTTGTAAAATAACTATCTGGATTTTTTTTTTGAAAGGTTATATTCATACATATGTCATGGGTATGCAATACCGCGTTAAATTCGACTCATACCACAAGAAGTGAATTCAATGAACAATTTGACCACTTACCGTTTTCATCTCCGTTTGTGAAGGCAACATTTACAAAGCCTGATTTATGTGATTCTTTAGCATCTTTGTCAGATAATGTTTCGCTATATGAAATGTCTGTAGTTGTGTCTGCTGTCGTGCTTTCGTCTTGAGCGTTATTTTTGTCTGGATCTGAGGAAGGTAGCTTTCTGTGTATCCAGTTACCCTGAGGACAGTCATCGGACGTCCAAAGAATCAATATACCTGATAAGGGAGAGGATAATTTCCTTTAGGATTAACGAATGCGTGAGTTAGTTAGCGCCATATTGGGGAAGGGTTTTCTCAAATGTTCATCATGATCATGATTGCTGTCTATGAAGTATTTGGATAGGAAATAGATAACGGTGAAATTTGTATGTTGGTAGAATCAACATGATATCCTACAGCGGAACAGAAATGTGCTTTACTGCGGGTTTTAACCCGTACGTCATCCATAGTGCAGATTCTATTTTCCTTTTGGTCCTTTGAGATCAGCGAGGGTATTCTGAGAAATCCGAAAATTATTATCGGTTTAGATTCCTTTTCTAACCAACGTTTAATATATTTGGCCCTATTTGTATTAAAATAGTCTTTGTATCGAGTTGCAAAATTGGGATCCATGTTGCCAAATCTATAGTGTCACTGAAGAGGCTTAAGTAGCCGAAACCGCGGCATGGCCCATCACCTTTCTCATAAATACGTTCGTTTTTCTTAAATGATCTCAGTTCTCAGTTCTGAAATGTTGAAACTTCACAAAAATGAGAGCACAAAACAGTGGTGTATGATGATTCAAAGATAAAAAAACAGGTCAGTTGAATCAGTGTCA
The DNA here is from genome assembly GCA_964017185.1 of Rugalucina vietnamica. NCBI lineage: Eukaryota > Metazoa > Mollusca > Bivalvia > Lucinida > Lucinidae > Rugalucina > Rugalucina vietnamica. The sequence goes on from OZ024872.1 coordinate 68,652,222, forward strand.
ATAAACTATATACATGTAAATGGCTTGCTACTGTAGCAATTATGACGACGCTGGTTTTAAGTACTTAAACATAATTGTTGATTATTCAGGCACAAATAATGATGCAATTATTGCCACACATGCAATGTCACTGATGTGAATGAACTTCGACAATCCTCCGAGTTTACTGTGAAAGAGCCACAATCTTTTTATATATTTGTCATCGTCTTCATATTTCTACTTGCGAAGCCTGTTTTGTGCACAGACGTCTTGCATATTGGGTAAGAATGGATGAAATTTAAGATATATTAAGCACTACTCAATCTTCAAGTCTAACATATGTACATTGTATATGCATCAATAATAGTTTGTTGTAGTGCCATGAATAATTCGTTGAGACATTTTACTACCTACCAACTTCTTTTAGCTTCAAAGGACACATAACAGGTTTCGTTTCGAGATTGACTTTAATATTACTAGTAACAAACATGTATTTAAATACGACTGTGATTATCAAGGTTCACCTTTGGGTAAGACTTTCATTATGCTGGTCACATGCTTTCTTTATGTGTCTTTGGCATTACTTTTGACTTTGTTTTATTTGGACTTCGACTTTGGACATTATATTTTGTTTCTGTTTAAGTGGGTCAGTCATTTGGGGTGCTTTATCGGCGAAGAGCACAGTATTACTTTCAATTTTCTAAGCTAAGAAATCGAATTTATGAAATAACTTACCAAAACCGAGGACTACCAGTGCTGGGATCAAAACTGCAAGCTTCCATGCCAAGAATTCTTCAGCTCCAAATTTCTTTACGAGTTCAAACAGAGCTGGCATCAGGATAAATGTGAATCCTCCCCCTAGATTACCCCAGCCGCCAACTAAAGCATTTGCTGTGCCGACGATTTTCACATTGAACATAGCTGACGACCAGAACTGACATGGTATGAAACAACCACCCAGGATGCCTATGCAGAGTCTCACAATAATAAGACCGGTACCGTTCCGAATAAGGCCAGCAAAAGCCATAGGAATTGAGCCAATCATCAATAAACCTGACATGACCCGCCGTGGTCCGAACCTATCACACAGTGGCCCTACAATAATGCGTACGAATATCGTAGCTGAGATACTGGCAGTGCCTGAATACGCAACCGTTGTTTTGTCTAGACATAGCTCCTTCCGGATCGTGGGAATTAAAGGTTGAATACCAAACCACGCAGTGAACGCTATGAAAAAAGCGAACCACGAGGTATGAAAACCACGCATGTGCGGGCGTCTGATGCTACACAATCGGAAAGATTTAGCTTTTCCAAGCTCATCTTCCACGATAACTGGTGCATGTATTTTCTCCACGAAACCAATGCAACAGTTTGGTTTCTTTCTTTCATTCTCGCCCATCTTGAGGTTTCAACTAGAACTTCACCTGAAACAATACTTTTGTGGTCATGAAAAGATGTTCTCAATCAGAACCTTCTTCTACGATTTGTAAAATACGTAATGGACACACTGATTTATGTTAAATGAGTCGACGCAGGTAGCTTTTCACTTTTAAAAGTCATTTAGACCAAAACTTAAGCCTTTTTCTCGGTCCGGTAAGATTTATGTAGTTTTGAACATCTTTTGATCATATGGCTTTTTGGACAGAAATTCATAACATTACTGCTGTTTAATCTTCACTCCTTATGGTATTTTGAAGGTTGAAATTCTTATGTGTTGTTTTAATTACTTGCCTTTCGATCCCATCTATGCACATGTACCATACTTTCAGTATACGTACAAGTGGATTTCCAATTTGGAAAAGCACTACAATATGTTCTGCATGTGAACTGTTCGTTCGAATCAAAGTTTTTACTGTTTGACGGCTGGCGGGTGCCAATATTAGTGTCGCCTTCACGGTAATTAATGTCGTAATTGTGTAACATCTGTATGAATAATTGTGAAAAACAGTCTTACCCGTGTGGGGATATAATATATGTTACTAGTCGCGCTAACACTATCCCTGGACACGTATGACACCGATGTTCAAGCCATAGTGGTGCGTGCGATTCCGTTCTAAAATCATTATGGATCCATGAGCGATCATTAATGTGATAGTATATTAGAAAGTGAAAATATTTTAGACAATAAAGCCCATTTATACGTTAGATAGGATATCTTCCTAAAAAGCAAATGTAAACTTACATTTTATTTTGCCTGTGTATGGAGGCATGCGTGTTTGTTCTCATTCTAAATGTGCGCCTAGATAAGGCATAGGTTATCGCACAGCAAAATCAACTTGTACAAATGTATAGATTCAAAATACAATCTGATACACACAAGTCGTCAATCAATGAAGTAAATTGCTTATCATCTTTTTTTTCTAATCAAAATATTCCATGAGTATGGGTATAAAAGTTATTTATATACCATGGGTATAAAAGCTATATCTCAAAAATGTAAATATACAAAAATGAATGTGTGGGTTACTTCTAGTCTGAGATGATTCAATAGTATGCATATTCAGTTTAACGTAAAACTCAAGCATGAAAATGTATCTGAACGCACGGTCCTTTACAAAACAATGGAATTATTTCAGTTCATTTAAACTAGTAGGCGCTTGCATTATGAGGTTTAGTCGATTTTTCCTACGTCGCACGCCCCAAATGCGAGCCTTTTGTACGCGTATGAATAGCGTCATTACATTCCCTGAGAGAACACATATTCCTAGAATCCAGAACCATTTGCTTGGGTCCACTTCAACCAGTTGGGACCAGATAGAGTTCCATATCATAGCCCCTGCATTACCACCGGCACCAATAAATCCTGCAATTACACCCACGCGTCTTGGATTAACATACGGTACCATTGCAAATGTGGAACCCTCTGACATTTGAACGAACAAACTGAACACGACCATTGTACCAATAGCATTTGGGATCGTCGCCATTTGACTAAAGACGATCAGCATGATCCCTTCTCCCGTCAGACAAATGAAATGTGCGAGTAATCTTCCCGACAGTCCCAGATATTTAAGCAGTAGATCCGAAAATAGGCCGCCAAGGGCCCTTGCAAATAGGTTCATCAAACCAAACATAGAAGCAATCAGACTGGCTGTATTTTGGTCCAATATGCTACATTCGTCGAGTTTCTTCGTCTTTATGTTGCAGGCACCAGCTATACTCGATGTTGACATGGTTGATGTCATGTTAGTCATCAAGATCGTCATATTTGTAGACAGTGGTGCTGTCTTTTCCGCGCCCTCAATGCATCCATCTTTCTTGAAGTTATACAGAAAGTATAAATTCATGACGGTGTTGACAGCGATCTCTAAACCGAAACACAGCCCATATTGTATAACTAGAACACTCACAGTGAAGTAGAGCCAGAAATCACATTTGTCACCGCATGCTTTCGAACCAGCTGAAAAAGAAACAGATAAAGCTACAAGGTACAAAAACACTAATTCAGGTGAAAATTAGCTAAAAAAATTATAGATGTATACATTCAAAGAATGTTTTGAATAACGGCATCATGATACAACAAAGTATAGTAACAATAGTGCACCAAGTTATATGCACACGGCGTAGACAAAAGAGTTACTCCAGATAACGGTTGGATAAATCAGAAAACTTGCTGTTTCAGACTTACAAATGCAAACAATTCAAAATATATAATAACCAGAGGACCAATGGTACTGTAAACGCTCATCTGAGATCTGAGGTATGTTTGACTATCAAAGGTCATATCATGTATACAGCCCCAGGACAGGGTCAGAATAACCCCTGGGGTTCAAATTCATAAATATTCTGTCCACTTGGCCATTTCCTGAAAGTTTTTCCCTTCAGTGTCATTTCGAAAGTTTTCTGTATATGTGACCTATGTTGACCTTGCCGTAAAATGTGTCAAGGTCATACAGGATCATGATTTATACACACATTGTAGTACTCTAGTCTTAATTGCTACATATCAAGTTTCATTGCAATAGATTCAGCAGTTCATGCGAAGAAAATTTTTGAAGAGTTTGTACCATATATGGGTATGGCAGCCATCTTGGTCATGTGACCTGGTTTATTTATAATCACATTGGTTCTTCCTCCAAACAGATGCTTCCTATAAAATTTGACTTTGATTGGTTAAGCGTTTAGAAAAGATCTTAGAAACGATTTTTGAATATCATGGTTATATACATGTATAATACCCTGGGGTGGAGGCAGACCCTGGGGTCCAAATTCTTTTCAGAATCTTAAATCTCCAGTTCATTTACCCATTTCTTGCAAATTTTGCCCTTCAAATCCCACAGGGTAGTCGATACAAAGACTAGTACAATCCAAATGGGGTTAAATAATTATATTAAACTTTGACTATAAAATGAGTCTAAAGCGCTAATATCTTCTGAATTCTCAGAATACCCTCGCTGATCTCAACGGACCATAATCTGCACTATGGATGATGTACGGGGAGAATTAAGGACCGCCACACGCCACACTGCACAACATCAATTGCAGTAATCGCAAATAAGTATAATAAGTGGTTTCGGTTACTTAAGCCTCTACAGTGACCCTTTAGATTTGGCAACCAGGGTTCAAAAAGAATTACAGTACTGTACTTTTGCAGCTTTCAAAGGGGAAGTCGATACAAAGACTCCTATAATCAAATATGAGTCTACAACGATAATAATTGTCTGATTTCTCAGAATACCCTCGCTGATCTCAAAGGACCAAAGGGAAATATGTTAAGACGGCTAAAAGCATCCCTTTGCGAAAATCAGAGTTAATCGTTAGACGAAACAACTTCACCTTCAATCACAACCTTTCCCTCACCCTTCTTTTCTTGGTGTTCAACGTCTGATTTTTCACGATCTTTCCCTGAAATAAAAACATTACTGGGTTGAAAATGTGAAATGATTTTTCAACGTATCATTATCGTTAATACATGCAGCATATTAACATTTGGTATCAAAATGTGCTGTCTGTGTAACTGTTCAATACATTTGGAAAGATTTTCAACCAGCTGGACATATAGTTACTGGAAATTTAAAGATAATTTCGGATTCTAGAATTCGCAAAATTGTTTCTAAAGGTCCGAAATATAGATTCCCTTCCTACATTAATTTCGACAAATGTAGAGAGGAGATTGCATCTGCATTAAATGATTTCGGTAATCGATGGTGTAAACGAGAGGGTGTTGAGGATAATGCTCTTAAAGAATGGAAAAGAAGTATCTTCACTATCGTGGATAAACGTATTAAGTTTTATTCACAAAATACTAATCTTTTACCTCCTAAACCCAAATCGTCATTTAGGCATTTGAAGCAGGGTATCCAAGAATTTCATAGAAAGTATGTCTTGGTTCCGGCAGATAAAGCCGCAAACAATGTTGTTGTCGTTTGTAGACTTCACTACGTTAACACCTTAAAACAGGAGCTTGATGGTACCAGGGCTTATCTGGAGACAGATACTGATGAGGTGTCTGTAGTAAATGCCCACTTAAACGATTTACCTGTTAAGTTTTCTGTTTGTGTCAATGAAGGCCAAGACAAACTTCCTACGATGTATTGGTTACCTAAGCTTCACAAAAGACCATACAAAGCTAGATTTATTGCAAATTCTAGCTCTTGTACTACCACTGAACTTTCTAAATTATTAACTTCTTGTCTTACTGCTATCAAATCTCATGTTATAAGATACTGTGAGACAGTGTATGAAACTTCAAATAAAAATTGGTTTTGGTCAATAAAAAATTCTGGTGAGGTGCTCAGTAAATTGAAGTGTAGAGGGTTCCGTGCGACAAGCTTGTCCACATATGATTTTTCTACTCTGTATACAACATTACCACATAATCTAATTAAAGAAAAACTTCTGGATTTGATAGAGTGGACCTTCAAAAGGGCATTAAAAAACTATGGTTCACTTTATTTGGCATGTAATGACAGAAAGGCTTTTTTCACTTCCTCTGACCAAAGTCGGTATACCCTTTGGTCATGTCAGAATGTGTGCGACGCCTTATCCTATCTCCTTGATAATATTTATATTAGATTTGGGACCAAGTTATACAGACAAATTGTTGGAATTCCGATGGGTACAAATTGCGCACCTCTCGTAGCTGATTTATTTTTATACTGCTACGAAAGAGATTTCATGGATTCTCTTAACCATGATAATCAAGCTGATGTTATCGAGGCTTTTAATTCCACATCTAGGTACCTCGATGACCTTTTGAACATTGACAACCCTTATTTTGAAGGTATGGTCAATCAAATTTATCCACCTGAACTTCAGTTGAACAAAGCTAATATCTCAGATACCGAAGCCCCCTTTTTAGATCTACATCTTTCTGTTGCAAATGGATTTGTTTCTTCTAAAATTTATGATAAGCGCGATGACTTTGATTTTGATATAGTAAATTTTCCTTTTTTGGATGGTGACGTTCCTCGTCGTGCTTCTTATGGTGTATACATTTCGCAACTTATTAGGTTTGCTAGAGTCTGCAATCATGTTACAGACTTCAACGCTCGAAATAAATGTTTAACGGCAAAACTTCTCCAACAGGGCTATCGGTATCATAAACTTCGAAAAACCTTTTCTAAATTTTATCGTAGACACTATGAATTGATTTCCAAATATAATGTTGGGTTAAAGACACTTTTAAGTGAGGGCCTTTCGGAACCTGAATTTTATGGTGACTTGGTTTACAAATTAAAGAAACTTAAAGGAATAAATGATTTTTCTCTTCAGTTCGGAAAAATCATATCACGTTACAGACGTATAGGTTATAACTTGAATGTTATGCGACAGTCTGCATGCTTAGTTTTTAACCCAATCATGGTTGATAACTATGCTGCCTTCTTTAATTGCACGCCGGTGGGTCGGGCGTCAGACTCTATGATGGCCCCGACTTAAAGCTATTCATTTTAGTCGGTTGGGGCCGGAGCTTCTTGTCTGTTGCTTGGCCCACCGGGGTCCAACTGGTGTTTTTCTTTTGCTCCGGAGTTAGTAGGTTATTCGGCGCCCAGGGATCTCCATCGTCGGGCAGCTTACTCAATCTGTGAGTCCTGGTTTTTGATTCATCGGGATGTTTATCATGATTTATTTGTTTGTTCTTGATGATTCATTGACTAGTTAGAGATTCACCACGAGGACCGAAGAACTAACTAAATGTTGTGAACCACTGCAGAAGCTGAGGGTGAGGTTAGGTACCTATAAAACCGGTTTAAGCCCGCCAGTAACTTTGTGTTACTGATCGTTCCAAGTCGATACTTCTGTGGTGGTTCTTTTTGTTTTATGTCTTGGTGTTTAAAATTTTTTGTGCTGTTGGCGCCTTATGTATGTTTTCATATTTTTAGTTAAGTTAAGGTAACTGAGTGGCCACCTATTGGGAAAATAGCTGCTCATTCGGCTTACGATATGTTTCATGGTATAAGTACCTGATTGTTAGTTTGGTTTTTTCCCACCTCGGTTTTTGGAGTGGGAATCTTTTTCTGATTGCGCCTTTTCCTGATCTTTGCCTACTTGTACCTTTCTACATCACGGGATAAGGTAATTAACGTTATTAGGATATACGGTTAAAATAATTGTACAGGTAACAATTGAAGGCCGATCTAAAGACACATTGTTACCCCCCCCCCCACCCCCTCCTACACGTTTTCAACACCATTTTCAGTTGTGTTAGGAATAGAAGTCTGAAGTAGACCAGTCCCGGTATCTAGAATTTTGGTGAAGTTGCAAGAATTCTCTTTGCATCATAATTCGTTTGGTTATTTCCCTTCTATGTATTAAGAAGGTACAAGTAGGCAAAGATCAGGAAAAGACGCAATCAGAAAAAGACTCCCACTCCAAAAACCGAGGTGGGAAAAAACCAAACTAACAATCAGGTACTTATACCATGAAAACATTTCGTAAGCCGAATGAGCAGCTATTTTCCCAATAGGTGGCCACTCAGTTACCTTAACTTAACTAAAATATACAAACATACATAAGGCGCCAACAACACAAAAATACTTTAAACACCAAGACATAAAACAAAAAGAACCACCACAGAAGTATCGACTTGGAACGATCAGTAACACAAAGTTACTGGCGGGTTTAAATCGATTTTACACGGCCGTAACCTCACCCTCAGCTTCTGCAGTGGTTCATAACATTTAGTTAGTTCTTCGGTCCTCGTGGTGAATCTCTAACTAGTAAATGAATCATCAAGAACAAACAAATAAATCATGATAAACATCCAATCTGGCTTTGGTTCTATTAGAACCATTGCCAATTACCTTAATGGTAGCATAGACTCTTCAGCCGTCTTACCTTTGGGATCATGTTTTTCTTTACTATTAATATTTTGGTTTGTATTTGTCTTTTGTTTTCGTGTACTTTCTCTTATAACAACGATTTTAGTTTGGGTTGATATAATTTTGGTAATATAATTTCTAGGGGTAAAACCATAATTGTCTGATTATTTAAGACAACTGCAGAATATGATTGGATCAGTAGGTTTAGTTAGTTTCCGATGAGATTTTTCCATGCTGCGACGAAAGATTGGAATGAGAATAGCGCAGACTACGCTAATCTTAAGATTAATATTATCACAAAATCCGAAAATCGAATTACCTTCAAACTCGTGCACAAGATGTTCAGTCTCGTGTTCATCGGTTTTTGGTGTACTATAAGAATCTTTGGCAGATTTGTCTCCCATTTCAACTTTTTGTTCCATTGGAAGTTTTCTATTCGTCCAGTGGCCCTGGGGACAGTCGTCGGAGGTCCATAGTATCAATATGCCTGAAGAGGTTGAACAAACCAAAGCGAAAAATCAATGGGGTAACAAAATCATCGTATCAACAACGGTAGGCATAGGCATAGACACTTTATCTAACGTCGAATATGTTAAGCAGTACATCCTAAGCCCAGCAGGGCTTTTATTTCGGCAAACATATGTAAATTAAATAAACGTAACAGAATATATCACAGCATGCACATTTATAAATTTACATACCGGTTTTGCCAACTTTTGTTACTATTGGTTCAGATTACAAATACAAATGTAAGCATTTACATTCTTTAGAGCGGTAGGAAGTTGTATCACGAATTATAAATTATTCGGCTGAATGAAGCAAGTTAAAAACCAAGCACTTACCAAACCCAATGACAATTAATGCTGGAATCAAAACTGCGAGTTTCCAGGCTAAGAATTCGCCAGCTCCAACTTTCTTCATTAGCTCAAACAAAGCAGGCATTAGGATAAATGTAAATCCTCCACCTAGATTTCCCCAGCCACCGACTAAGGCATTTGCTGTGCCGACTATTTTCACATTGAACATAGCAGACGACCAGAACTGACATGGTATGAAAGTTCCACCAAGAATACCAATGAAAAGTCGCACAATGATGAGTCCCGTACCATTCTGAATAAGGCCAGCGAAAGCCATCGGAATAGCACCAACTATCAAAAGGCCTGACATCACCCGCCTTGGCCCGAATCTATCACAGAGTGGTCCGACGATGATTCGCACGAATATTGTTGCCGATATACTAGCCGTACCAGAATGAGCAACCGTCGTTTTGTCTAGGCATAGCTCTTTCCGGATTGTGGGAATCAGGGGTTGAATGCCAAACCATGCAGTAAACGCAATGAAAAACGTAAACCAGGATGTGTGAAAACCGCGCATGTGTGGTCGTCTGATGCTGCATAATCTGAACGATTTAGCCTTTCCAAGTTCATCTTGCAAAATCACTGGTGCTTGCACTTTCCTGATTACAGTAGTGCAACAACTCTTTTTACCGCCTCTTGTCTCCTCCATCTTTTCTTCTGGTTCAAATTTGTGCAAATTGTGGCTAAAAGAAATAATAAGCGTAACTTTCAGTATTGGCTTACTTCGAATCAGGGCGTGCAATCTTAATTTGTAACGAAACATGAAGCATGTATCAATATGGTTTTGTGTCGTCCTTGCAAAAATTACTAAAAAATATTCATCAGATAGAGCCTTAAGTTTAAGGCGGGCGTATTTCCCAATGTATTCTTTAGATTCGGTGAGAAATACATGCGATAGTTTGATGTAATTGACCAAACCTTACATGTCAGTCGACAAATACAATGATCACCAAATTTGTGACGAAATAAAAATAGTGTTAAAAGTTGCAAAAATTCAGTTATTCTCTTTGGCTCCATGTTGCCAAATTCTAAAGGGTCACTGACGAGACTTTAATAGTCGAAACCGCGGTATGGCCCATCCCATTTCTCATTAATATGTTCACTGCTCTTAAAGGATCTCAGTTTTAATTTTATTTAATATAACAGACGTATTATTGGCCTACCTGGAAAATACGATATCCCAGCAAAAGCAAGACTGGTCTGTCAAAGTACAATCGGAATAAAGTGCAATCGTTTAGGTCTTTCTTGAACTTCTTTTCGAGAAACAAAACACTAATTACGTGGCAGTAGAACCGTAAATGCCATCAATGTACCGTTTTACTGAAGTCAAGATTATTTAAATAAATGATAAATCCGGGTACCTGGTAAGTTGTAGAGAAACCACGATATCTCGGTTAAAAATGAAAATGTTGAACAAACTAGATAGTTGAACTGAATATGACACTCGTAAAATAATATGATAATATGTAAAAGTATCATTCTATATAATAAAAGCGCTGCATGCATGCATAAAACCCCGCCACGCAAATTGAATAAACAAGTGCACTGAATATCTCGGATGAAATCGATAGAGAAATTTAGGCATAACTAAGGGTACTTAGTCCTTAATTATTTGACAAAATTTAGCCATGTACAATACCAAACCAGTCCCATATATTAACTCATTTAAAAACGTTGAAGAAAATTGCTCTACAAATGCTCAAGATAAACAGCGAAAACAAAATTTTAACATTCATCAAGGGCCATAACTCTGTACATGTTTGACGAAATTTACCCATCTACAATCCCGTACCACTTTTTCCTAATATAAACTATTCTACAAAGTATGGAGCAAATTGGTCAATAAATGCTGAAGGTAGAGAGCAGAAGCAAAATTTAGCACAGATCAAGGTCCATAACTCTGTAATCATTTGACGAAATTTATCCATCTACAGTCCAAAAACATTCTCTGTACATAGTTTGACTGCTAACTGCTCTTAAAGGATCTCAGTTTTAATTTTTATTTGCTATTACTGCAGCGGGTGTTGTACCGTATGGCGGCCCTAAAAAGTCTCCCCGTACATCATCCATAGTGCAGGTTATATTTTTCTTTTGGTCCTTTGAGATCAGCGAGGATATTCTGAGAAATCAGAAATTTATAATCGGTTAAGATTCATTTTCTTACCAATGTTTAATATATTTGGTCTCATTTAGATATTACTAGTCTTTGTATTGACTACCCTGTTGAATGTTGCAAAATTTCAGTAATCCTCTGTGTCTCCATGTTGCCAAATCTAAAGGGTCACTGACGAGACTTTAATAGTCGAAACCGCGGTATGGTCCATCCCCTTTCTCTTGAATGTGTTCACTGCTCTTAAAGGATCTCAGTTTTAATTTTTATTTGAAGAATGCTCAAGATAGAGAGCGGAAACGAAAATTTGACATAAATCAAGAGCCTTAACTTTGGAACATATCGCAAGGTGAAACACACCAATGCGTGGCTTTAACACCAAAAAGACATCTGATGTACCATGGACATCAAATCAATCAAATTTGTTTATCATCGTTTATATAATCAATATATTCCATGAATTTATGTATAAATATATAATATAAATGTTAACAAAATCAATGTAAATATACAAAAAAATGAACGCGTGAGTTACTTCTGACCTAAGATATGATTCGATGATATGCTAGAAAATAAGTTTCGTCATTTCAGCTTAAGTACTCAAACTGAATACATGGTCTTTTACAATAAGATGGAATCATTTGAGCTCACTTTTTAACTAATAGGCGCTTGCTACATATATCTTAGTCAAATTCATATTTCGTGCTTTTCCTGCGACGCACGCCCCAAATGCGAGCATTTTGTACGCGTATGAATAGCGTCAGTATATTTCCTGAGAGTACACATATTCCTAGAATCCAGAACCATTTGCTTGGGTCCACTTCAACGAGTTGGGACCAGATAGAGTTCCATATCATTGCTCCAGCATTACCACCTGCGCCTATAAATCCCGCAATTACACCCACGCGTCTTGGATTAACATACGGTACCATTGCAAATGTGGAACCCTCTGACATTTGAACGAACAAACTGAACACGATCATTGTACCAATAGCATTTGGGATCGTCGTCATCTGGCTAAAGACGATCAGCATTATCCCTTCGCCCGTCAGACAAATGAAATGTGCCAGCAATCTTCCCGACAGTCCGAGATATTTGAGCAGTAGGTCCGAAAATAGACCACCAAGGGCCCTTGCAAATAGGTTCATCAAACCAAACAAAGAAGCAATCAAGCTGGCAGTGTTTTGGTCTAATATGCTGCATTCGTCGAGTTTCTTTGCCTTTAAGTTGCAAGCACCAGCTATAGTCGTTGTTGACATGGTTGTTGTCATGTTAGACATCAGAGTCGTCATGTTTGAAGACAGTGTTGTAGTCTCTTCCGCGCCTTCAACGCATCCATCTCTCTTGAAGTTGTACAAAAAGTATAAATTCATGACGGTGTTGACAGCAATCTCTAAGCCGAAACACAAACCATATTGTATCACCAGGACCGTCACAGTGAAGTAGAGCCAGAAATCACATTTGTCACTGCATGATTTCAGAGCATCTGAAATATAAACTGATCAAGCTACAAAGTACAAAAACAAGGGATGAGGTTGGATTTAACACTATTGAAATATGTTGCTGACCAACATCATATGAGCACAAAAAGGAAGCTCAGCTGAGGCAAAAAATATTTGAGCAAGCCATGAATAGTTATTATGGTGCAAGAATACTTATGAACAGACTTGTAGACAGTTTTAATAAAAGCAAGTAGGACGAATTAGAAGTTGAGATGACAAATTTACAAATGCAAATACTGTAAATTCGGAAATTTTCGCGTGACTTTTATTTCGCGAATTTTCTATTTCCGAATTATTAGCGAGTTCTTGAATTCGCGAGTGAGTGTCAATGTATTCTATAAAATTTATAGTGACTCTTCATTAGCGAGAACTTTGAATTCGCGAGGAAACTAATTCGCGAATATTAGCGAAAATTAAGTTCTCGCGAATATTTCCGGATCTACAGTACCACGTTTTCCCTTTTGTGTCTATTTGATAAAATATCCATTGCGGAAACCATATTTATTACAGAGGAGGACAGCTTTACCTTCATTCACAACCTTTCCCTCGTCTTCCTTTTCTAGATGTCCGGCATCTGGTTTTTCCACATCCTTTCCTGAAATTACAAATTTTTGGTGTGATTACATTTGCTTACTTTCTCTGCTTCTGTCACACATCTGTAATACTTTTTTTATTTAAAAAACATTGCGTTTTATTCCTTGTTAAAATTTGTGATACATTTCGTTGGAAGATATTTCTTAAATATTTTACACCACTCTTTTTATGATTAGCGTTATTGCTTGATAAAGTGACAAAAATGATATTTATCACAAAGGGGGTTCCTCAGGAAACATTGATACCTTTTTCATCTCCGGAGGTGAAGGCCACATTTACAACGCCCTTTTCAGATTTCTCTATTTGATCACTATCAGAAACAGCTGTGCTGTATGCAATGTTTGTAGTTTTCGCAACAGCCATGCTTTCGTCTGGGTCCATCGGGAGTTTTCTGTGTGTCCAATGACCCTGAGGACAGTCGTCGGAAGTCCAAAGTATCAGAATACCTATGAATGGAAAGAATTTCGATGTTAATGCTACATGTAAGACATTTTGACTTTATCAATGCCAATGTGAGTACCAGTTAAAACATTTTTTCAAGATGACTGTAGTTTTCTAAGGAATCTAGTCATCAATGGGGATTTTATAAACACGACAGAATAGTATATTACAGTAAATTTTTGTACTGCCATCTATCTACCTAGAGATACTGCGACACTCTCATTACTGAGTATTATGCGCAGTTTACGCAATGTGTCGAGATGAAGAGGAGAGTCATTGATCAATTACAACATTCAATACATTATTGTTCGTAACTGTGCTGTGTTGTGGTAATAGATGATTTGGGTACTATCCAAAATCAGGGATATTCAAAGCGTTTCCCTCTATGATACAAGACACAGAAATTATGTCAACTGAAACGATCTCGATGAAACTACATAAATGGTTGAATTACGTTTTCACATTCCAATGGTTTATGTGATGTTGTATCTAAAACCCCTGTCACACCAGGGTGGCGTTCTCGCGGCGTTCTCGCGGCGTTCTACAAAAATGCAGAACGCCAAGGTGAACGCCGTGAGAACTCCATGGACACCGTGGCAACGCGGTGGGAACTCCATCGAACGCCGTGGGAAATCCTAGAACGCCAAGGGTCGGCGTTTCTTTTGGACATGCTCAAAACAAACGCCATCACTCGGCGTTCTAATAAGAGCGCCGTGGGGACGCCGTGAGGACGCCGTGGCAACGTAGTGAGAACTTCACCAACGCGGCGGGAACGCCGTGAGAACTCCATGGACGCCGTGGGAACTCCGTAAAAACGCAATGGGCTACCACGACGTTTGCACTACGATCTCACGGCACGCCCGCGGGACTCATCCCGTTGTTTTTGAGGTGATGGTGCTGGACTGGTTTCCACTTGTGGTGATAGTGTCGGTGGTGGTACATGTACGTCATCTGTCTTTTTCGGACTTTTCCCTTTAGTCACCGCTTTCATTCTTCCCCTCTGACCAGTCATGCTGTCTTCTTGAAAGCAAACGTACAAATGAGTGAGACTTTGTTTCTGTTTTGCCTACAAGCCGTCAGAGCAGTGCTAGAACGCCGTGGAAGCCCGGTGCGAACGCCGTGGAAGCGCGGTGCGAACGCCAAGAGCGCCGCGCAAACGCAGTGAAAACGTCGTGCAAGCTCCATGGAACGCCACATAGAACTCCGCAGAACGCAGTGAGAACTCCGCAGGAACGCCTTGGACGCGACGAGGACGCCATGAGGACGCCGTGAGGACGCCATGGCTTGCTTTTTTCACAAATAAAATCATTTCTTCTTGGAGTTCTCGTGGCGTTCTGGAAAAATTAAGAAAATTTAAGAACGCCACGCAAACGCCGCGCGAACGCCTTCTGGTGTGACAGGGGCTTAATGTAACCATTGAAGCAAGTGCAATATTTATGAGATGAACGAATTGCAATTAAGTCGCAAATTTAGAGACACCAATGCCAAATTGAAGGCGAACCCACATACAGTACATACAACGCAATGACTAGACATTTCGATATCTCGCTTGCAGAAGATTTCGCTTTACCGGCTATAGTGTGATAAAACGTGCGACACAGTAAAACGTGCTACACAGCTGACATCACTTCAGATGGTCGAGAGTTCTGGAAGAATGACAAAGTAAATGACAAAGAAATAAAAAGGTACAAGTAGGCAATGATCAGGAAATGGCGCAATCAGAAAGAAATTCCCACTCCAAAACCGATGTGGGAAAAAACTAAACCAACAATCAGGAACTTATACTAAGAAAACATATTTTAAGCCGAGTGAGCAGCTATTTTCCCGGTAGGCGGCCAGTCAGTTACCCAAACTCGACTAAAAATATGAAAACGTACATTTACATGTATAAGGTGCGAACAGCACAAAAATTCAAAACCAAGACATACAACAATAAGAACCACCAACTAATATGGAACGCCAGAGCTGTCTCATGATCCATAAACGTCATTATATGATGTACAAACGTCATTACATGATGTACAAACGTCATTATATGATGTACAAACGTCATTATATGATGCGAAAACGTCATTATATGATGTATAAACTTCATTATATGATGTGAAAACATCATTATATGATGTACCAATGTCATTTTATGATGCGAAAACGTCATTATATGATGTACAAACTTCATTATATGATGTGAAAACATCATTATATGATGTGAAAACATCATTATATCATGTACAAACTTCATTTTATTATGTACAAACTTCATTATATAATATAACTTTATTATATTATGTACAAACCTCATTATATTATGTACAAGCTTCATTATATTATGTACAAACTTCATTATATTATGTACGAACTTCATTATATTATGTACAAACCTCATTATATTATGTACAAACTTCATTATATTATGTACAAACTCCATTATCTTATGTACAAACCTCATTATATGATGTGCAAACTTCATTATATGATGTGCAAACTTCATTATATTATTAACAAACTTCATTTTATTATGTACAAACTTCATTATATTATGAACAAATTCCATTATGTAGCTTTTTCGTTATGATGCGGTTAAAATCAATAGAAAAGATTTTTTACTTAACACCGGTTGAACTTGTTTTGCTTCACGTATTGAAAGTCCGAAACTAACCCAAGTCGTTTCGCCCCAACCCATTTCTTCTGCTAGGCAATTCATCCTGTAAATCATTTCCTCTTTAGCTCACCTGAGCCGAAGGCTCACAAGGTGAGCTTATAGGATGGCCATGATCCGGCGTCCGTCCGTCCGTCGTCCGTCGTCCGTCCGTCCGTCGTCCACAATTTCAAAGATCTTCTTCTCTGAAACCGCTTCGCCGATCTAGTTGAAATTTAATGTGGAGCCTCCTTGGGTAGTAGCATTTCAAGATTGATCGCGAAATCCAGGTCACATGACCAAGATGGCCGCCACGCCCATATATGGTAAAAACCCTTCAAAAATCTTCTTCTCCAGAACTGGTGGGCCGATTTCCACGAAACTTGGTATGTAGCATTGGGGACTTCAGTCCATCATAGTTTGATAAAATGATGACCCTTGGATGACCTTGACCTATTTTACGGCAAGGTCAAATTTGGAAACATAGGCTTTTACATGGGAAAAAGTGAAAACTATGGATTTTTTGAAAACTATTGCAGCCTGAGGCCTGAAAAGTGGTAGATGCAAACAACTAATGGAGTAGATGAAGGTATGTGATTAATTTAGGTCAAGGTCATCTCTTGACCTTGGCCAGTATGTCGTCCATACACACTTTTCAAAGATCTTCTTCTCTGAAACTGCTTGGCCAATCAAAGTGAAATTTTATGTGGAGCATCCATGGGTAGGGGAGACGAAAGTTTGATCGCGAAATCCAGGTCACATGACCAAGATGGCCGCCACGCCCATATATGGTAAAAACCACTCAAAAATCTTCTTCTCCAGAACCCGCTGGCCGATTTTCACGAAACTTGGTATGTAGCATTTGGGGCTCCAGCCCATCATAGTTTGATCAAATGATGACCATAGGATGACCTTGACCTATTTTACGGCAAGGTCAATTTTGGAAACATAGGCTTTTACATGGGAAAAAGTGAAAACTATGGATTTTTTTAAAACTATTGCAGCCTGAGGACTGAAAAGTGGTAGATGCAAACAACTAATGGAGTAGATGAAGGTATGTGATTAATATAGGTTAAGGTCATCTCTTGACCTTGGCCAGTCTGTTGTCCATACACAGTTTTCAAAGATCTTCTTCTCTGAAACTGCTTGGTCAATCAAAGTGAAATTTTATGTGGAGCATTCATGGGTAGGGGAGACGAAAGTTTGATCGCGAAATCCAGGTCACATGACCAAGATGGCCGCCACGCCCATATATGGTAAAAACCACTCAAAAATCTTCTTCTCCAGAACCCGCTGGCCGATTTTCACGAAACTTGGTATGTAGCATTTGGGGCTCCAGCCCATCATAGTTTGATCAAATGATGACCATAGGATGACCTTGACCTATTTTACGGCAAGGTCAATTTTGGAAACATAGGCTTTTACATGGGAAAAAGTGAAAACTATGGATTTTTTTTTAAACTATTGCAGCCTGAGGACTGAAAAGTGGTAGATGCAAACAACTAATGGAGTGGATGAAGGTATGTGATTAATATAGGTTAAGGTCATCTCTTGACCTTGGCCAGTCTGTTGTCCATACACAGTTTTCAAAGATCTTCTTCTCTGAAACTGCTTGGCCAATCAAAGTGAAATTTTATGTGGAGCATTCATGGGTAGGGGAGACGAAAGTTTGATCGCGAAATCCAGGTCACATGACCAAGATGGCCGCCACGCCCATATATGGTTAAAACCACTCAAAAATCTTCTTCTCCAGAACCGGTGGGCCGATTTCCACGAAACTTTGTATGTAGTATCGAGGACCTCAGCCCATCATATTTTGATAAAATGATGACCCTTGGATGACCTTGACCTATTTTACGGCAAGGTCAAATTTGGAAACATAGGCTTTTACATAGGAAGAAGTGAAAACTATGGATTTTTTGAAAACTGTTGCAGTCTGAGGCCTGAAGAGTGGTAGATGCAAACAACTAATGGAGTAGATGAAGGTATTGATTAATATAGGTCAAGGTCATCTCTTGACCTTGGCCAGTCTGTTGTCCATACACACTTTTCAAAGATCTTCTTCTCTGAAACTGCTTGGCCAATCAAAGTGAAATTTTATGTGGAGCATCCATGGGTAGGGGAGACGAGTTTGATCGCGAAATCCAGGTCACATGATCAAGATGGCCGCCACGCCCATATATGGTAAAAAACTTTCAAAAATCTTCTCCAGAACCGGCAGGCCAATTTTCATGAAACTTGGTATGTATCATTTGGGACTCCAGGCCATCATAGTTTGTTGAAATGATGACCCTATGATGAGCTTGACCTATTTTACGGCAAGGTCAATTTTGGAAACATAGGCTTTCACATGGGAAAAGGCGAAAACAAACTGTTGCAGCCTGAGACCTGAAAGTTGCTAGATGCATACAACTAATGGAGTCAATGAAGGTAAGTAATTAATGAAGGCCAAGGTCATGTCTTGACCTTGGCCCAAGGTCATTTAAATATCAAAATTAAAATTATGGTTTTCTCAGAAATCACTGGGTTTGGAAACTATTGCAGCCTGAGACCTGAAACTTTGCAGATGCAGACAACTTATGAAGTCAATAAAGGTGTGTGAGTATTCAAGGTCAAGGTCATTTCACTATGACTTAATACTCCAAGATCAGGCTTCAGGTGAGCGTTCTCAGGACCAATGGTCCTCTGGTTTTCATTTTCTAACCAAGTCTTTTCGCCACAACTATTTTGTCTGTAAGTCGTTGCGCTCCAAAGACATATGCCCCTCACTGGGGTTCAACTGTTTTATGTTCCAGAGTCCAATTAAGATAGAAACAGGAAAGAAACCGACAAAACAAGACAGACAAAACATGAAAAATTACATTACATACGAAGAGCAAGATGATAAGCTCCCGGGGGGGACTCTGAAATTTTCCATATACGTAGGCTCGGTGGACTTTTTTGTGGATAAAAATTTTGAATTTCCACAGTTTTGGGGGTTTTCAGAAAATGTGAATATTTTGGGGTATGGGCATTTTTTTCAGATATTTTTTGGGGATCCCTTCAAAATTTGACTATTTTATGGGGCTTTGCTTTACGAATGTTTGTTTTTATAGCTAATTCACGTATTTTGGGGTGTCCTTCAAATACCTGATATTTTTGGGTAGTCCCTCAGACCAGATATTTTTTGGGGTACGGAGCAGATACTGGATCCGAGCCTATGTATGAGCAAAAGTTCAGAGAACCCCCAGGGGATAAGCTCTTTCCCATGAAGGTAGAATTCAAGTCTTTAATCTAGACTACCACGGCGTAAATTCTTGAAATGGCAGCACACACGTCTGGGTTTCGTTGCCAGTATTCATGAGGAGGGTCACTGTGATGAATTCATATCTGAAATTACGCAATATGGTCCATCGCCCTCCTCCCAAGTTCGAACGTTTTCACTGCTTCCAAAGGATCTAACCTTTATCTTTTTAATTCCATATCTTCATATGTTGTTGGAAATCATGTTCGAATCTTTTAGGGATCTACACTGGTCATCATTGCAAAGTTATTAGCAAATCGTCAGCTCTGTGAAATTTCGAGTACCATGATAAATTCTACAAATGCGATGGTGACCAATTAATATGATATTACAAGACTACAGTAAGCAAAAAGGAGCCTTTAGAAACAAAACATGAGCCGCGACACGAGAAAACCAACAATGTGGTTTTGTTCAGGTCCGACACAAACCAGGCTGTACAGACACTGGAGAAAACTAGAGGCTTGGAATTTTGGATTTAGAAAGTAGAGGGATAGTACTATCTGTTGAGCGAAAACAAAGGCGCTGATCAGTGCCTTTGTTTTCGCATATGCAGATTGTTGGTTTTCTCATGTCGCGGCTCACATGTATTTAACTTAATAAGCATGCAAAAACTCGCCTTTCTAAAGACAATTAACTAGACCCTCCTACTGTGCTAATTCCCAAAGGTACGGGGATATTATAGATCTTCCAGTGTTTCGGTACATTGTACAACTTCCCTTGTGGTAACTGCATCGACCTGCGGTGGACATATTAACTTTTCAGGTGTCCTTGACCTTCATAAAGAAGTCTGATTGGCTCAAGCCACCAGCAAAGTTGACGTGTCAAATCAACACCTGGAATCATCCTCTTTTTTCCCTTGGATTCTAACCGATTCAGACGTGTCTCTGGTTGAGTTCCTCGAGTCAATCTAAAGCCACTTGTGTTGCAAGTAAGTGTCAGTATCTAGCTACGGCACAACAATTAAAAGAGCTGCTGGCATTTTTTCACTTTGCAGGGATGTGGGTAATAATCCTCTAAGATTTTGTGTCTCTCTCAAGCTCAAACAAAATCTATTGCACATATTTCCAATGGGTTTTAATATGGCACAAAAGCATTTTTGTGGTGCGATCCCGCACCAGAGTCTGGTTTCTACCCCGCTTCGAAGAAAAAACGTTCAGCAGCACTTAAACTCATCATTATCTGACTAACTACATTCTGTAGCTACATTGGTGGATTAAGAGGGGGTTCGGGGGTTCGCTCGAACCCCCCTCTGGGACAAAATTATTTCATTTTCATGGGGTAATTCAAGAAAAACTAGTTAAAACGAAGAAAACGAACCCCCCCCCCCCCCCCTGGTAAATTCGAACCCCCTTTATAGAAATCCTGAACTATTCTAGAATAAAGATTGCTAGTGAAAGCCAAACTGACAGTATCACACTAGGGGGTGGGGCTTGACCAGGGAAGATTATTCCATATGTCTTATTAGAGAAGTGAACTTTCACACGCAATCATTACATTTCTGCAGAGGTAATCGCAGATTCAGGGAGGCCATTCCAGTCCCTGTTAGCCTGAGAAAAAATGCTTAATTAGGTATTTGTAACTGCGGAGTGTATTTGAAATGTCATTGAGTGCTGATTTCTCCAGTGTCTATTTTGGGGATAATGCCATCTGTGTCCTACTAGTGAGGGTGCCAGCCATCAGAAAAATGGTAATAGGTGGTCGGAGAGTAGCAAAAATTTCATTCATACCCCCTGGCAGAGGACCCCACTGGAAGCTTGAAAACCAATGTTTGGTCAATTTTAAGTATTGCAAAAGTGTTGAAATTAACGGATGTATAACGCAACACATGACATTCTAAAACACAGTATTCGAGAATGGGGGTGTACATACAAAACAACTCATATCGCAACTAATACTTATCATAGACCAATGAATTTGCTATCCTGTTACAGCTTAGATACTGTTCTTTTATTCAGTAGTAAGAAATGACGATAAACTCACTTGCATCATTCATGCATATTCATGAAATATCAAATATAAGGAATATCAATAATTTCAACATTATAAACTATTTTCTGACCCATTCCATCATTCTGGACCATAATTTGACTGATCTTATAGCTCAGTGACACAATTTCATAATTTCTTTAATGCAATAGGGCTACATATGTATGAAAATCATCACAGCTGCATTTTCATGAATATTACTGAAAAAAATTGTCCTGGGTCACCAACAGTATGAAAAAGAATGGGTGCCTACCTACAGCAATGATCACATCTGAGCAGACAGTTGTTGTGAAGATGACTAAAATTAAAACCACAGGAATGCTGTCTTTCCGGTTGTGAATAATGCAAATATTTACTAGTACCTTGTATATTTATGATGAATATATTTAATGGTAAATAGCAATAAAATAAAAAAAATCATTAAAGCCCAAAAATAAACTCATTCCAGGCCCAAGCTATCATCATGGCACACTGTTGTTGCACCCCTGATGCCATTTGGCAACTTTACAGATATCAAAGTCCTGATATTAGAATCCTCTCAGTTTCACATTCATGATTGATATTCATAAAAACCTAAGAAAACTTGAGAAAAAATGCTAAAAACTTAAAGAGTAATTTACTAAATTACTTGAATCTGTCAGACCTTTAAATTGACATTGGATGCTGAAATTGGTATTGAATGAATATTTAGACAATAAACTATTGCCTTAAAGTAAAAAAATATGAAGCATTTGCTTTTCACTTTCAAGAATATTACTGTTAAGGTAAGAATGTTGGTTTAAATCACAGAAAAGTTTAAAAAGTACACACCATCAAAATGATTTGTATCTTCATATCTGATAGCACAAGAGTGCAGAAGTTGGTAGCAAATGGTTGCTTTGAGAATGAACCTTAACTGTGTAATCTGATTTTCTGATCTTATGTCTCATGAATATTAATGAAAACTTCAGAAGTAAGAAAAAAGGTTTGAAAAATGAAGGGATATACCAATTAAATCACTGATATCTCGGATGACCATTGCCTTTGAATGCTGAAAATAATATAAAAGGGTAGCTAGGACAATAAATATTGCCATGTGGTCTCTTATACGAATTCTTTGAGATTTGGTTTCATTGATATTAAGTAAAACATTTTTACAAATAGAAAATGACAGACTAGTAAAGAATGTCCATCCACAAAAAGCTTGTATTTTGGTTGTTGATTACTCATATGCTTTGTGGTATATCTGACAACTTGGCGATACAACATTCTTATAGCAATTAGCTGATGCTATTTTGAGCTCTCAAAGGTCATTGCCAGCAGAGAAATAGGCGATTTTGTTGGGTTATCCAATTTAAATTTCCGCATTGTTTCTCTCATTTCTGAAGCTCTCATTAAAATTCATAAAACAAACATTCATATGATTTAATCATAAGATTACATGGTTAAAGAGTATTGGTCCTGGCAATCAGTTTATACCAATTTCAGTTCCATATGGCTATCTGTAGCCAAAAAAACATAGTTTTTATTCGTATTAATGAGTATGCAATATAAATGGTTTGCTTATTTGGTATTAAGGAAAATGTGCTGAGCCCATGGATGCCTTTGATGAAGATAAGTTTGGGATCACTACAATGTTTGTTTTGTTGAAGATGAAGCTATCTTCTCTGCTCTACATATATTTCAGCATTAGAAAGGCAGTATTTGAATACCCTTTATTCTATACATAGATTCATAGGCATGATTTTTAGGAATAAGTAGTATCTGTTGTTTTATTTACAGTTAGGACTTTCAATTACTCATAGGAAAAATAAAGTCTTCACCTTGTTCTGAAAAATTACATGTAGACAGCCACCTTCTTTATTCATAGCATGTAATGTTACATGCGTTACATTATTCAGTATGCCTCTCTGAGCCTAGGTTCTTGGTAACAGTCGCAACAGTTGTTCAAAGCTTTGTTACTCATCTATCAAGGAAGCATCAAACTCATAAGATATAACCATTATTCCAAAGAAATAACATGTAATAGCTAAATAGTAATACATCATTTGGCATATGAGACTGGGGGTTAGGCTGCTGAATACTTCATTTTAGACAATGCATATAAGAAAGAAAAATTAAATCGTGCGTGTCATTTGAACATGGTAATGGAAATGAATATCTTGTTTTTGGCAAAATGCATAGAACACCCGCAAAAGTGAATGACGTCACTTAAAATTGTGTTTTTCAAAGGATATTGTAATTTACATAACATGTAAACATTACAGTCAGTGGAGGTCAGAAGTTTGTTCAAACAGCTTTAATAAGAGCATGTAACATAGACATGCAGAATGCAGATTTTATGAGTAACTTGAGTAAATTATAAAGTGCTGTCATTTTTCTGTAGCTCAAACAGTCATATCATATTTTCATTTTTACCAGTAATGTATGTAACAGCCTATTACATGATAATGCCCCGATGTTCAGAGTGCAAACTTCTCTTATTCAACCTAGCTTGAGTTTTCTCTAAGATAAATGCTTTTATATTGTCCAAAGACAGTACTCAACACCTGTTCCAGCAAAAAATGACTAACCAAAGTGATATTATGAAGCTATTTCTTTGTTTTGAGCCTTACCTATTGACAAATTTAAAACTCTGTTACATATGTTACATGTCACAAAGTCACAAAAAGCTAAAAAAAAATAGTCAAACACATAAATTTTGTAAAAAAAATGTTTTGCTAGCTTCATTTTCGAAGATATTGGCTTTAAGGTTTTTTTATAATGAATTGACGTGTCACTACAGAATAACGCAAATACAGGGATTTATTCTGTTTATAATGTTGCACTATGGACAATTATTTATACTGTAAGGATCTATAGCCTTCCATTATCTTAAAATAGTCTATTACTTTCTAAAGTTTAATGCAGAATCAAACAATTAGGCAAAGTGAACCAATTTACAAAAGACTATAATTCACAATTCAAAATAAAATTTTAGACATCTCTTAAAGATGGCGTTGTTACGTCCTTAAAGCGTAACGTATGTAACTTTATTTTTGTTTTCAAAAGCATATTCAAGTTTCTTTAGCAACTATATGTAATTACTAGCAGCTGCAATGAAAATATATTGCATGAACATGAAAATAGGCAATATATTTATGGTTTGGGAATCTGCTGGCTGTACTAGAAATCACGGATCAAAGAAGCTAGGGTATGCCATTTTAACCCACAATAAAAGTACTTTTGCAAGACCGAAAAAAATTAAAACATTGGTTTTCATACTTCCCAAAGACAGTATCAAACAACTATACAAAGGAAATTTTTGCTAAACAGGTGGCCACCTAAAGTGCATTTTGGTGGCTTTTTCCCATCTGGCACCTTCACTATACCCGAGTCGGGTGTATGTTTACAAACCCTTGATGCGTTCAAGAAAGGAGTTCTTATGCTACCTGCGCGTATCCTGAGATGTATATTTATCAACATTGTTGCTGACAGGTAGCCCTCTACGCACTGACCTGTCGCAGTTGGCGCATGGCAACTGGATAATTCATGCGGGATGCTCTTGTTTTCTTCAATTGCCGCCATTAGCCAAAATCGGCTAGATCCCACAATGCATAGAGCCAAATAGGAGAGATCAAGATGAGGTATCATCTGCTCTCGCGAGAATGTATTTACCAATAAAGTCTTGTTCTGTTCTGTTCTGTAAACTGCATCACTCACGCCATTATGCACTAGTCATTTACAACCACGCCCCTCACCCCCCCCCCCCCTCGGGATAAAGCGGGGACCTTGAGTTTTCATTTTTCAAACCCCTGCTAAAAGCTCCACCCTGCGAGGGCAATTTGTTGGAAAAACCACTGCTAATTTCCCCCGCAGTCTGTTATGTTTTTCATTGCACTGCTGTTTTTGCATATATAGGGCAAACCCCGGGTTGTTCCCTCGCCCTACCTGGGATAATTTGAAGGTCAAATCCCCGTTCATTTCCACGGTTATCGCCCACCCCCGGGGTGGGGGCCGTGGTTACTAATGACTGGTGCATAAGATTTTTACATTTTTTTTCTCACCAACTGTTTTAATCCTGTAACCTTTTATCTTCTCACTATCACCCTTTTAATTTGTCTACAATCTTAGACCTGTTTGTGACAAATCAGCCTGGTAAGGTACATACCACCAAAACCCTGCCTCGTCTTGGCTCATCTGACCATGATATTGTTTTTCATGAAATTTCTATTCCAATAGGTCGCCCAATTCAACCTAAAAGAAAAATCAAACTACATCGGAAGACCAACTGGGAACAATTTAAAGCTGATATCAACTGGTTTAGTGAAAGTTTCCAGAGTGAAGATGAAAGTGCCACAAACAAACTGTGGTCTGTCTTTAAAACTGAAATTGACCGCCTATCAAACATTCACATACCTTCCAAAATGACCAGATCTCGAAGTGACCTCCCCTGGATAATAAGCTCCATCAGAAAGAAAATCCACAAGCGTGACAAATTGTACCATAAAGTAAAACAGTCAAGAGGCAAACCAACTCATGATAAACTCAAAAGTAAATTAACTAAATTCAAATCCATCATTCAAAAAGGAATTAGGAAATCTTATGTGGAATATCTTGACTCTGTTACATTCAGTAATGATGCAGATAGATGTAAAAATAAAAAGCTCTACACCTTCATCAAACACAAACGCACTGAAAATACAGGTATATCTCCTCTGAAATCGGAGGGGTTAACATATACAGACCCTACCCAGCAAGCCACAATATTAAACAAACAGTTTTGTCGCACTAATTTTGGTATAGTGACATTTATATTGGAACCACTGGGCGGTGGACAATTTGTCCCCGAGGATATCATCAACCCAGTATATCTGTGTTTCGGTGGTGATTCTGGTTCTTCGGCATTAGAGTCACTTCTGGAATACTGATATTCACACTTATACTATTAACCATTAATCAGGTATAAAATTTCTAAACTTTCTGAAACATAGTCTTAGCGGTTTGACTTCCACTTTTAGGAGTTTTTG
Organism: Rugalucina vietnamica; assembly: GCA_964017185.1. Taxonomy (NCBI): domain Eukaryota; kingdom Metazoa; phylum Mollusca; class Bivalvia; order Lucinida; family Lucinidae; genus Rugalucina; species Rugalucina vietnamica. The sequence goes on from OZ024872.1 coordinate 68,678,861, forward strand.
ATTAGAATTATGTATGTTCTTGCTGCAATGAACATCTCTTTCCTGATGTCTTTGCCTGTCTCATTTCTCGAGACATGGCTGTTGAGGTGGCTCGGTCTGGGACGCCTGTGTTCCGGAATTTATAATGCGCAGGCGTCTCTTACCTGATGCCTGCGGCAGGCGTGTCTCGTGGAGTGAGTCGGTACATGTGGCTCGGAGGGAGCTGCTCACTGCTTGCCGAGACCTGCTATCAACTATTCGGTTTCAAAAGTTTGGGGTTTAGCGGCACTGAAGAAGTTAAATACAGAAACGCGCGTCTGTCGCACTAAATTTGGTATAGATACATTTTGTCGCACTAATTTTGGTATAGTGACATTTATTTTGTGAAACGAGAGATGGAAGCATGACCAGCATTCTTGAAAAACTGAAATGGGACTCCCTCAAGAAAAGGCGGAACGATAATAGGCTGATATTGTTATACAAAGGTCTGAAAGGTAAAGCCAGAATACCTACAAATGACCTTATCCCTAAGACTAAGGTCTGAAAGGTAAAGCCAGAATACGTACAGATGACCTTATCCCTAAGACTAAGGTTTGCAGAAATCAACATTCCTTAACATTTCAGACTCTCTCTCTCTCTCTCTCTCTCTCTCTCTCTCTCTCTGCTAGTATAGAAGCCTACAAATGTAGTTTCTTTTCCCCCAGACGATTAGGGACCTCCCTAATTCTTTGATTTCCTGTGCTGAAATGTCTGATGGCTGTATGTCCAAGTTCGCATCCATTGTGAGAGACAGGGGCTAATCTTTCCCCAAGTCTCACTCCCCTGGTGAAATATTGTCATTTTGGCGTGGCACAGGTAAACTATTCATATTCAGTTTCGCCCTTATTTTCTATCAGCCCTAAAAATTATAAATTTGCAAAAGAAAAGAAAATTATTTCAATAGGTATTCCGTAAGATAGTATGACGGGCAGACCCTTGGTCGGTTCAAGACAACTTTAACTTGATAACATCCTTTATTCAGGACTCAAACATATACCATCTAAACAAGTTGTTCTGTTTATTCAGTGCCATGGATAACACCCGAAATAAGAAGGAAAATTCGCAGAACAAATGCAACTCACACTAAGGCTAAGAAGGCTGGTAGTGCAAAAATTAGATTCAAATTTGAAACTTTACGGAGAGAAATCAAAGCTGATATAAGAAAGCAGCGTGATCTGTATGTGAATAACTTGGTGTAAAGGCTGATCCAAGGAACTTTTATCGTTACAATAATAGTCAAAAGAAAGATGCCCAAGGTATCGCCCCTTTGAAACAGAAATGGACATTGTGTTGCCCAATCAGATTTTGAAAATGCTGGTGAATTTAATGGTCAGTTCACGGATGTGTTCACCAAAACTGAACATAACCAGGTTCCCCTTCTGAATAGAAAGGCCCCATTTATGGAAAAAATTGTTATTAGCAAGGAAGGTGTGACAAAACTTCTTAAAGGTTTAAAACACCTATCCAAGGCTTTAGGCCCAGACGCGCTCCACCCAAGAGTTCTAATAGAACTGGCAACTGAGTTAGACCCAGTATTTTCCCATCTCTCAACGGTCAATTGATACAGGTGAAATCCCTAAAGAATGGTCTCTAGCAAACATTTGCCTTTTGTTCAGGTCGCTGGCTAGCAATTATCGTCCAGTGTCATTAACTTGTGTACCTTCCAAGTTGCTGGGACATATAATTTGTTCAAACATCATGGCCCATCTGAATGAACATAAACTTTTGTCAGATAAACAGTATGCTTTTAGATATGGATTATTTTTGCTTGTTGGAAATGATGCTGCTTTGAACATAGTAACACAAATTACACATTGGACATAGAGAATGTTAAATTGCTAGGGTATTTTATCATTTCTTTGGATCCAGCCATTGGTTTAGAACAGATATTGACCACTTGCATCAAACATTAGTGTATAAGCACGTATTGCAAGGAAAGTATCTAAAATTCAGATAAATCTGTTACATATGTTACCATTTTGCATCAAGCTAGAATGATAAACATCTATAAATGGTTAAAACAGGAATCAGGGCACATTGAAATGTCAGAAAATAATAAAATTTTGCAGCGTTTTTGGTTTATTAGCACATAGTTTCAAATTTAGGCTATGGCAGCAGTATTTTGGTGTGTGACATTTTGGATGGGCTATGGGTGTTTAACAAGGCATAACTTCAAACGTATTTTAGATATTAGAACAAATTTTGTATTGTCGGAAAGGTAAATAAATCTTCTTGAGGATGAATACAATGATTTGTCCTCGTTAATAATGTAGCAAAGTATATAAAGAACTATTTAGCTTCCAACATTCATTTAAAATGTCTTTGTGAAGAAATGTTACATACGTTACACAGTGACAGGCCAACGTGAAAATCAAATGTTTCATGTTGTAGCTTGAGACCCTTTCTTTCAGAAGAAACACAGTTTAATCAACAGAAAAAAGGTTTTCATTGATCTTTACAGCAGTTTTTATTTCAAGGGCAATTATTAGATATTCAATAGGTTACATACGTTATTGGATGTTACACGGTTACGTGACACTTTACAGAGGGCTAACATGTTTCAAAAAACTCCTAAGACAACAGGCTACATGAAAATCAAGGTCTGCAAAATTCCCCGGGGGGGAGCGAAACCATATCTGGCCAGTGGCCTATTACTTACTTACTTTATAATATGCAAGTACCTTTGGGAAATTAGCACAGTAGGAGGGTCTAGTTAATTGTCTTTAGAATGGCGAGTTTTGCATGCTTATTAAGTTAAATACATGTGAGCCGCGACATGAGAAAACAAACAATCTGCTTATGCGAAAACAAAGGCACTGATCAGCGCCTTTGTTTTCATTCAATAGATAATACTATACCTCTACTTTCTAAATCCAAAATTCCAAGTCTCTAGCTATCTCCATTGTCTGTACAGCCTGGTTTGTGTCGGACCTGAAGAAAACCACATTGTTGGTTTTCTCGTGTCGCGGCTCATGTTTTTAAAGGCTCCTTTTTTGCTTACTGCAGTCTTGTAATATCATATTAATTGGTCACCATCGCATTTGAAGAATTTATCATGGTACTCGAAATTTCAGAGCTGACGATTTGCTAATAACTTTGCAATGATGACCAGTGTAGATCCCTGAAAGATTCGAACATGATTTCCAACAACGCATATGAAGATATGGAATTAAAAAGATAAAGGTTAGATCCTCTGGAAGCAGTGAAAATGTTCGAACTTGGGAAGGAGGGCGATGGACCATATTGCGCAAATTCAGATATGAAACCATCACAGTGACCCTCCTCATGAATACTGGCAACGAAACCCAGACGTGTGTGCTGCCATTTCAAGAATTTACGCCGTGGTAGTATTAAAGACTTGAAGTCTACCTTCATGGGAAAGAGCTTATCCAAAGGGGATACTCCGAACTTGTGCTCATACATAGGCTCGGATCCAGCATCTGCTCCGTACCCCAAAAATATCTGGTCTGAGGGTATTTGAAGGACACCCCAAAAAATACGTGAATTCGCTATAAAAACCAACAATTCGTAAAGCAAAACCCCATAAAAATAGTCAAATTTTGAAGTGATCCCAAAAAATATCTGAAAATAAAAAAATACCCATGCCCCAAAATATTCACATTTTCTGAAAACCCCCAAAACTATGGAAATTCAAAATTTTGATCCCCAAAAAAGTCCGCCGAGCCTACGTATATGGAAATTTTCAGAGTACCCCCTCCACCCCCCGGGAGCTTATCATCTTGCTCTTCGTATGTAATGTCATTTTTCATGTTTCGTCTGTCTTGTTTTGTCAGTTTCTTTCCTGTTTCTATCTCAGATGGGTTCTGGATCATAAAACAGTTGAACCCCAGTGAGGGGCAAATGTCTTTGGAGCGCAACGACTTACAGACAAAATAGTTGTGGCAAAAAGACTTGGTTAGAAAATGAAAAAAAGGAAATGATTTACAGGATGAATTGCCTAGCAGAAGAAATGGGTTGGGGCGAAACGACTTGGGTTAGTTTCGGACTTTCAACACCGTGAAGCAAAACAAGTTCAACCGATGTTAAGTAAAAAATCTTGTCTATTGATTTTAACCGCATCATAACGAAAAAGCTACATAATGGAGTTTGCTCATAACATAATGAAGTTTGTACATAATATAATGAAGTTTGAATATAATATAATGAAGTTTGTACATAATATAATGAAGTTTATACATAACATAATGAAGTTTGTAAGTAATATAATGAAGATTGTACATCATATAATGACGTTTGTACATTATATAATGAAGTTTGTACAACATATAATGATGTTTCCACATCATATAATGACGTTTGTACATCATATAATGACGTTGTTACATCATATAATGACGTTTGTACATCATATAATGACGTTTGTACATCATATAATGACGTTTGTACATCATATAATGACGTTTATTGATCATGAGACAGCTATGGCGTTCCATAAACTAAACTAGTTTTACAGGTACCTAACCTCATCCTCAGCTTCTGCAGTGGTTCACAACATTTAGTCAGTTGTTCGGTCCTCGTGCTGAATCTCTCACTCGTCAATAAATCATCAAGGACAAACAGATAAATCATGATAACGTCATAGATTAATCAAAAACGGGGACTCACAGATACAACAAGCTGCCCGGCGATGGAGAGCCCTGAGCGCCTAACAATATCATTGAAATCTGGAGCAAAAGTAAAACACCAGTTGAACCCTGGTGGGCCAAGCAACAGACAAGAAGCTACAGCCCCAACCAATTAAAATGAATAGCTTTAAATCGGGGTCATCATAGAGTCTGACGCCCGACCCACCGGCGTGTAATTAAAGACGGCAGTGTCCAACCAGCATTTCATTAAAATAGAAAAAGGTTTTAACGGCAATAAAGCCACTAGGGACAGAAATCCAAGGCAGCCAACCCGTTCTTACGACCTTATCTCTCAATTTTATAGGGAGGAAAGTTTTGCTGTCATCGCAAAGCGGTGGTCGTCTTTCCTGTTAGAAATATCGACACTGGCACATTATTGCAAGACGAATGACAACACAAAACATCTCAGTTTACCGAGTCAAAGGAATGGAGAAACACTGGAATTGTACATTGCAAGACGAATGGCGAGTGGACCATCTGGCAGAGGTTTGATGGACGTTCCAATTAACGTCTGCGCAAGGTGAATGCTGATGGAGCTGATAGACATATGGGGACATTTTTGTTATCAAAATTCGAAAGCAGTCTAATACATATCGCGTCACAAAGACAAGTTCAAACTGTACAACGGAAACGACAATGGTCTTTCCAATAAAGTGGCTATGCAAGTAGTATGATAAAAGTGTGCAGGATTGCAACAATTATTCATCCAAATATACGATATTTGTCAACCGAGTATAACCTTCTACGAAACACTATCTTGCGATGTTTGGAACGGAAGAGGACAACGTAAACATCTCTGTATGTGACTGATTTTGAGCACGATGAATGGGAAACGGAAGTTTCAAAGGGATGTGACAAAGTCGAAAGAACTGTGCATCTTCATACTCTCGTTAGATCATTTGGCGTTCGGCATGACAATAGAAGTGAGGTACATCACAAAGAAGACATCGTAACACAAGTGGGTACCCATGAAGAAACACGTTAAATACAAAGGATAGAAAAGTGTTATCGTCATTATTATTGATGGGTGTAGTTACGCGTTTGTGGTTCAAGGACCTCAATCAAGGTTATGCGCTAAAACCTAATTTGACTGTAAAATGTTGCGCTTTGCTTATAACTCAGTTTTAGTATATTTTTGACTTACTTTTATCAGATAAATATTTCCTAATAAAATGTCTTAAATAAGTAGAGTGCAATTTATGAAATAATTTGACAGGAGTATTTTACAATAACTCAAACTTAAATGTTACAATAAAAAAATGACAAAATTTTGAGCCACGTCATAAGAAAACCAACATTTTATATGCGTAAACAAAGACGCAGCTCAGCTTCGCAGTGGCTGCGAAGCTGATCCGCACCTTTGTTTTCAAAACACTTTCTAAATCCAAAATTTCCAGTGTCTAGCCCTCTTCTGTGCTTGTACAGCTCGGTTTGTATCGGGACTTTTTGGAAACCACATTCAGTTGGTTTTGTCATGACGCGGCTCAAATCAATCTTACCGAACCCTAAGACTATCAACGCAGGGATCAGGACTGCAAGCTTCCACGCCAGGAATTCATCAGCTCCAAATTTCTTCATGAGCTCAAACAAAGCAGGCATCAGGATAAATGTGAACCCTCCTCCTAGATTACCCCAGCCGCCAACTAAGGCATTTGCCGTGCCGACGATTTTCACATTGAACATGGCAGATGTCCAGAATTGACATGGTATGAAAGTCCCACCAAGAATTCCAATGAAAAGCCGCACTATTATGAGCCCGGTACCATTCTGGATGAGGCCAGCGAATGCCATCGGTATAGCGCCAACAATCAACAGACCTGACATCACCCGCCTTGGTCCAAACTTGTCGCATAGTGGCCCTACGACGATTCGCACGAATATCGTTGCCGATATGCTTGCCGTACCAGAATGAGCAACCGTTGTTTTGTCGAGACATAGCTCTTTCCGGATTGTGGGAATCAATGGTTGAATACCAAACCAAGCAGTAAACGCAATGAAGAAAGTGAACCAGGATGTATGAAAGCCGCGCATGTGCGGTCGCAGGCAGCTACACAATCGGAATGATTTGGCCTTCCCCAGCTCATCTTCCATGATGACAGGCGCTTGTATTTTCCTGAGAGCACTGTTGCAACAGTTTTGGTGTTTCTTTGTCTCGTTTTCCGCCATCTTAAACTTCAGCCAGAATAGCAAAGAGGTGTACCTGAAATAAGAAGATTACCTCTTAAAACAATCATAATCGTGGAAACTTTTCATAAACCTGCTCAAGATTACCTTGTGGACGGTGAAATATGAGACTGAGAGGATGACACGCATTCGGTGTTGTTAAAAGGGAGCTTTTGTTGCTTTAGGCTGTATCCGTTCTGTTTTATTTTATTTTATTTATTTTATTTATTTATATAATTGATTTCCGTTTCCTACCTTGTTTGTCGAATCGAAGCTAATATGTTAATGACAGAGTGTAAATCCTAAAGCCATAGGTATGGATAAATTTTACCTAAATCCATCATGGAACACTAGCCTTAGGACCCCGAATTAAAACAGTATAGCATGCATACTTTCTGATTTTGTTTTCTCAAACGATATTATATACCACAGTGGACGTTTAGATTTAAATAAAAAAAGGTTAAAAGAATAAGCAATGATCATCTGACACGCTTAAAGGTATGATTATTTGATTTACAGCACTACTTGATATAAAAGCACACATGCTCGCATGGCAAATTCAACAAAGAAGTAACTTGAACACGAAGCAACCACTACAAACGTCAAGTTTAGCATACTCTGCATTGCCGCTCTCGCCTTGTATTGCTTATGTAGGCGGCCTACTCTACAAAGTAAGTATTAGTTTTCTCGACTTCTAACTAAAATCAAGTCAAACTGTTTAATTCAATAAAATCGTACGCTCAGTTTTAAAACTATGTCCATTCAGTGTTCATAAACTGTTCATTTAGGACTTAACCTCACTATGAATATTAGGATTTATATATAAACATAGGCTATGGTTTTGAAGATTAATCGCACCATGTAATATAAATGAAATGTTAGCCTTACTTTCTTCCAATAAAATTTATAGTTTCACAAGTATATTGGCGGCTTCAATTTTAATTTTCCACCAGGTCTAACAGATAAAGATTGGTAGCCAAAAGTTAAAGCGCCCCATTAGCTATGCTTCTTTGAACGATTTTTTCTCGTAAAATACGGTCAGTGTACCACGACGGAAAAGCTCTGTATATGGCTTTACCAAAACTAAACTCACTGTGTTTATGCAGCTGGGAGACAGTGAAGTATTTTTGTCTTGTACCACCGATTCAAACTTTCAGCTTATATCCATTTTGATTGAGCATTTAGCTGACGTAGACCAAAGATAGCAAGCCCATTTATGGGTTAAATGCAACCGTATCTTACAACGTAGCTAATTATTTTATACCGAAATTTATAAAAGAAAATATTCACACACAAGTTATAGCACTTATGACCTACTGATTTCTTTTACGTAATATTCGGAAAATGACATAATTCTTGGATACACGATAGTATAAAAAAAATCCAAAATTACTTACAAAGTCAAACAATGATAGAAGGCATTTTTCTCCTTTTACCTTCTTCAGATTTCCGGGAGCGTCCAGTTTCTCGCCCGTTCGATGAATATACTCGAAAGATGAGTCAGTCTATTCAACAATAACATACGCTGCAATTTAACAATGAGCTACTTTTTGATAAGGTCTTCAAACTTTATATACACCCTGTGGATCCTGCTAATTAGTTTCATCGCTGGAATGATCGCGAAGCGCTAATTGCTGGGGCATGAGTTTGATATAATTCAAACGTTGCATAGCAACATTGAATTCAAGACATGGACAATCAACGACAACGCTTAGGTCAAAATGGTACAAATGTTACAAAAGCATATAAGTTCAACATTGCCTCACTTCTAGAAGAAGCCTTCAGCTCAGTCATTTTAACAGGATGATTGCAGATTTGAAAATGAAATAACATGAATCATTCTTTAAAGTTCTAATGTCAAGAACGAGCCGTTTTACTGCTATACAAATCTTGGCGAGATGTTCGATGCCTATGCAAAACTTCACGAGATGCTTGACTTCAGTGCAAACATTAACGAGATGTTCAACTTCAATGCAAACCTTAACTAGATGTTCAACTTCAATGCAAACCTTAATGAGATGTTCGACATCAATGCAAACCTTAATGAGATGCTCGACTTCAATGCAAACCTTAATAAGATGCTCGACTACAATGCAAACATTAACGATATGTTCAACTTCAATGCAAACCTCAAAGAGGTGCCTTAACTAGATGTTTAACTTCTATGCAAACTTTAACGAGATGTTCAACTTTAATGCAAACCTCAAAGAGATGCTCGACTTCAGTGCAAACCTTAACGAGATTCGCGACTTCTATGCAAACCTTATCGAGATTCTCTATACAAACCTTAACGAGATATTCGACTTGAGTGCAAACCTTAACGACATTCCCGACTTCCTGACGAGATATTCGACTTCCATGCAAACTTTAACGAGAAGCTCAACTTCAATGCAGACGAGGTGCTCGACTGCAGTGCAAACCTCAGCGAGATTATCGACTTCAATGCAAACCTTAACGAGATGTTCGACTTCAATGCAGACCTTAAAAGGATGCTCGACTTCAATGCAAACCTTAACGAGGTGCTAGACTTCAATGCAAGCCTAGACGAGATGATCGACTTCAATGCAAACTTTAACGAGAAGCTCAACTTCAATGCAGACCTTAACGAGGTGCTCGACTTCAGTGCAAACCTCAGTGAGATGATCGACTTCAATGCAAACCTTAACGAGATGTTCGACTTCAATGCAAACCTTAACGCGATACCCGACTTCAGTGCAAACCTTAACGCGATATTCGACTGCAATGCAAACCTTATTTAGATGCTAGACTTCAATGCAAACCTTAACGAGATGTTCGTGTTCAATGCAAACCTTGAGATTATCGACATCAATGCAAACCCTAACGAGATACTCGACTTCAGTGCAAACCTTAACGCGATATTCGACTTCAATGCAAACCTTAACGCGATATTCGACTTCAATGCAAACCTTTACGAGATGCTCGTGTTCAATGCAAACCTTGAAATATTCGACTTCAATGCAAACTTTAACGAGATGTTCGACTTCAATGCAAACCTTAGTAAGATGCTCGACTTTAGTGCAAACCTTACTGATGAGATGCTCGAGTTAAGTGCAAACCCTAACAAGATAAATGTACTCGACTTCAATGCCAACCTTAATGGGATGCTCGACTTAATGAAAATCTTAACGAGATGCTCGACTTCAGTGCATCCTTAACAAGATGCTCAACTTCTATGCAGATGTTGACAAGATTTCTGTACAATTTGATTATCTGATTTTGATATAGTAAATTTTCCGTTTTTGGATGGTGACGTTCCTCGTTGTGCTTCTTATGGTGTATACATTTCGCAACTTATTAGGTTTGCTAGAGTCTGCAATAATGTTACAGACTTCAACGCTCGAAATGTTCAACGACCAAACTTCTCCAACAGGACTATCGGTATCATAAACTTCGAAAACCCTTTTCTAAATTTTATCGTAGACACTATGAATTGATTTCCAAATATAATTTTGGGATAAAGACGCTTTTAAGTGAGGGCCTTTCGGAACCTGAATTTTATGGTGACTTGGTTTACAAAATTTAAGAAACTCATAGGAGAAATGATTTTTCTTTTCATCTTTTCAGTTCAGAAAAATCAGACGTATAGGTTATAACTTGAATGTTATGCGACAGTCTGCATGCTTAGTTTTTAACCCAATCATGGTTGATGGCTACGCTGCCTTCTTTAATTGCACGCCGGTGGGTCGGGCGTCAGACTATGATGGCCCGGATTAAGAGCTATTCATCTTAGTTGGTTGGGGCCGGAGCTTCTTGTCTGTTGCTTGGCCCACCGGGGTCCAACTGGTGTTTTCTTTTGCTCCGGAGTTAGTAGGTTATTCGGCGCCCAGGGATCTCCATCGTCGGGCAGCTTACTCAATCTGTGAGTCTTGGCTTTTGATTCATCAGGATGTTTAGCGTGACTTATTTGTTTGTTCTTGATGATTTATTGACTAGTTAGAGATTCACCACGAGGACCGAAGAACTAACTAAATGTTATGAACCACTGCAGAAGCTGAGGGTGAGGTTATGGCCATGTAAAACCGGTTTAAGCCCGCCAGTAACTTTGAGTTACTGATCGTTCCTAGGCGATACTTCTGTGGTGGTTCTTTTTGTTTTATGTCTTGGTGTTTAAATTTTTTGTGCTGTTGGCGCCTAATGTATGTTTTCATATTTTTAGTTAAATTAAGGTAATTGAGTGGCAACCTATTGGGAAAATAGCTGCTCATTCGGCTTACGATATGTTTTCATGGTATAAGTACCTGATTGATAATTTAGTTTTTCCCACCTCGGTTTTTGGAGTGGGAATCTTTTCCTGATTGCGCCTTTTCCTGATCTTTGCCTACTTGTACTTTTTTTAGAAATGCAATGTAGTTTCATGCATGTTTATAAATACTACCATTGATCTGAACAACAAAATGGTGAAAAAAGAGAATAGTTTGGCTTAATATTGTCATTTTACTGACAGTAGGTCAACATTTACGTGTAGAGAAAACAATGAGTGCATATAAAAAGCAAAGGTAATTAATTAAATCAGCCGTTTCACGACATCATTTTGTAGCCTAAAAATCATGAAAATACAAAATTACACCCACCGGTATAAAACAAAAATATTTTAAATCCAGTGAAATTCGTCAGCATCGCCCTAAGCTGAAAATTCATTGAAATGGATCTTTATGTAATTATCGCTTATACGAATGACAAGTTATTTTTCTTGCTCGTAACGTGACAAAACAAACACAATACAGTTCGCATTTGCGGCTGACTTCCCATCCCTTATTTTCAGATTACCCACCTGTTTCAGTGGGCATCTACAGACTGAGAAGCTTTGCATCCGTCTCAGCATTCAGATAACTAACATCGCGTATATTTTGTCGTCATGAGCTGTCTCTAATCATCCCAGCGTGCAAAATAAACATAAGTGCAAAAAGAACATAAGAATATTATATCCGTTTTATGACGTTTGTATTACCTGAATGATTGTGAAAACCACAAGATACAGTTTAATGAACAACATGAGATTATCAATAATAACTTCTGATGGTGGATGCAAATGAGCATTATACATGTCGTCTAGAGTAAAGCCCTGTGTAAACATTTTTCTACAATTAAATTGTGAATTGATTTTGTTTTCCTTCTTTGATACTCGTAATTATGAAACAAGATTTAATGATTTAGTAGCGTTTCAATCCTCACCCAACTGTGCCTGCAAGACACAGGTCAAGACGTCTGGAGATGGGTTTGGATGCAATGGATGACCGTAACATCTTTAGTGCCTTGTTACGCTTTGCATGTTCCACAAAATGTTGCTGTATCGCTTTCCGAACCGTTGAATCAGATGGTTTCTTACGCTCCGTTTGCCGAAACAGTCTTTGCATACTAGGCATATCCAGACACACAGGCGAGTGAGGTTGACGCTGCACACCTCTTCCTCACTATAATCCAATTTCATAGCGCGCGTCATCTTATTTCTCAACACACAAGGACTTGCATACACAAAAATTTTCATCGAACAAGAACTCACATAGCTACAAAAGTCCTATGGCGATCGGTGAGTGGCGAAGCAGCAGGTGTATGATACTCTGGGAGCTGTAGTTGCAGACCTGCACGCAGACGGCTCAGTTCTATATGGTCGTTTTCCGTGAGGAGAAGCAGTAAGCTGGATTCGGCAGTCGGCTGAGCGACTGAGCAGACCTTTTTATGCCCGCACTGCTCATCCCCGTAGCATAGGGAAGGGGCTAGAAAAGGTACCCTAAACAATTGCCTGCTTCAAACCCCCTTGCTGGTTAACCGCGATCAGCGGGGATCCCTCTCAGCGGTCGAAATAATAAGGAAAAAACAAAGATAATCCCTTAGCGGATTGGCACATGGAATGTGCGAGCACTGATGGGCAGTGCTGGGTCAGATAAACCGCAGCGTAGAACGATCCTTGTGGGCAAAGATCTTGGGAGGTATGGAATTCAGATAGCTGCACTGAGTGAGACTCGGTTCGCAGATGTTGGTGAGATCAAAGAAGTTGGTGCTGGATACACCTTCTTCTGGAGTGCACGCAAAAGTGAAGAGAGGCGTGAAGCAGGAGTTGGCTTTGCCATTAAAACTGAACTTGTTGGTAAGCTTTCAGGATTGCCAAAAGGCATCAATGACCGCCTAATGACATTGAGACTTCCTCTGTCAGGCAATAAACATGCAACTATTGTCAGTGCCTATGCACCCACGATGACCAATCCAGATGAGGTTGAAGACAAGTTCGACGACGTTATTTCTGCAACACCCCGTACAAACAAGCTTATCCGTCTTGGTGACTTTAATGCCAGAGTTGGTACAGACCACCAGACCTGGGAAGGAGTTATAGGCCCAGAATGTGTTGGAAAGTGCAACAGCAATGGTCTCTTGCTTCTAAGGAAGTGTGCTGCACATGATATTCTTATCATCAACACAGTCTTTCGTTTACCTAACAGAAACAAAACATCCTGGATGAATCCCGTTCCAAACGCTGGCATCTCATAGACTATGTATTAGTGAGGAGAACAGACAGGCAGGATGTCAGAGTGACAAAGACTATGTGTGGTGCAGACTGCTGGACAGATCATTTGGTAAGCCGAATGAGCAGCTATTTTCCCAATAGGTGGCTACTCAGTTACCTAAAATTAACGTTAACATACATAAGGCGCAACAGCACAAAAAAATTTAAACACCAAAACATAAAACAATAAGAACCACCACAGAAGTATCGCCTTGGAATGATCAGTAATATAAAATTACTGGCGGGCTTAAACCGGTTTTACCTAACCTCACCCTCAGCTTCTGCAGTGGTTCAAAACATTTAGTTAGTTGTTCGGTCCTCGTGGTGAATCTCTAACTAGTCAATGAATCATCATGGACAAAAAATTAATCATGATAAAGTCCATGATGAATCAAAAACGAGGATTCACAGATTGAGTAAGCTGCCTGACGATGGAGATCCCTGGGCGCCCAATAACTTACTAACTCCGAAGCAAAAGAAAAACACCAGTTGAACCCCGGTGGGCCAAGCAACAGACAAGAAGCTCCGGCCCACCAACTAAAATGAATAGCTTCGAGGCCATCATAATATCTGACGCCCGACCCACCGGTGTGCAATTAAAGAAGGCAGCATAGTTATCAACCGTGATTGGGTTAAAACTAAGCATGCAGACTGTCTCATAACATTTAAGTTATATCCTATACGTCTGTAACGCGTAATGACTTTTCTGAATTGAAAAGAAAAATCATTCCTTCCTATAAGTTTCTTAAATTAGTAAACCAAGTCACCATAAAATTCTGGTTCCGAAAGGCCCTCGCGTAAAAGGGTCTTTAGCCCAACATTAAGTTTAAGACTGGATATAACAATATAAAAGACTGGATGTCTCAAAGCTGAATCAAGACAGCACGAGACAAGCTTTCTTAACGGACATTTGCAACCAACTTGATGCAATCAATCTCAGTTCAGAGAGCCCCGAAGAAAACTGGCCAGTTTTCCATAAAACAGTTCATTCTTCAGCTGCTACTACTTTAGGTCATCCATCTTGCAAACATCAAGACTGGTTTGATGAGAATGATGATGAAATTCAGAGGCTTCTTGAAGAAAAACACCGATTGGACAAGCACATCAAGATGATACTAGCTCAGTATCCTAAAAAGCAACCTACAGCAAAATTTGGCTGCGGAAGAAAACATAAGAAATTCAGTCCTTTTTTTTTTCGTCCCTTTCAAGATTATTACAGCTCATATGAGACGGGCCAATCAGTAGGTGGGGCGAAAACGGGAGAACCCCGAGAAAAACCACCTGATTAAGAAACAGCGCTCTTAACCGCTCGGCCACGGGAGCCGCAGAAATTCAGTCTTTTGCGGACATAAAGGGCATGAAGAAATTTGATGATGCACTGAAAACCATTTATGACCCAAAGAGTTCTGGAGCCACCACATTACTCAGTGCAGATGGAAGCACTCTTCTCGCAGGTAAAGAGGCTATCTGAAGGTCTTGGGAACAGACTGCACAGGAGCGATCGAAGTGGCGAGGTTTCAACAACAAAGGAGTAGCTCTGTATGAAAAAAAGAGAATCTGTGAAGCTGAAAGAAAGAGAATAGAACGCAAAGCCAATACCAATGGGTCACCAGCTGAAAAGCTGGGGGCAGAACATTTCAATAGTGTGCTGAATCGACCATCAAGCATCAATGAGGATGCAATCGACAGACTTCCACAGATAGAGTGCAATGTTCTGTTGAAATTTCCAACCTTCATGGAAACAAGAAAAGCAGTTCAACAACTGTCATCTGGTAAAGCTCCAGGTGCAGATGCAATTCCTGCAGAGGTTTATAAGGCCGGAGGGCTACCCATGGCAGAAAAACTGACAGAGTTGTTTCACTGTATGTGGAGGAAGTGGGCTATCCCGCAAGAATTTAAGGATGCATCCATAATCCACCTATACAAGCGGAAAGGAAACCCTCAAGTCTGTTACAACCACAGAGGCATCTCCCTCCTATCCATTGCTGGGAAGAAACTGGCAAAACAAATTCTGTTGAATCGCCTGAATGTTCATCTTGATCAGAAGGGACTTATCCCAGAAAGTCAATGTGGATTCAGAAAAGACAGAATGACAATAGACATGACCTTCACAGCAGGACAGCTTCGGAAGAAATGTCAAGAACAGAATGTATATCTATACATGACGTTTGTCGACCTCACCAGAGATTTTGACACAGTTAGTGGACTCTGGAAAATCATGGCCAAGTTTGGCTGTTCACCCAGAATCAGAATCAGAATAGTTTACTGGTGAAACGTCAAACTGACAAAACCACACCATGGGGGCTGGGGCTGGGGAAAAACCATGTAAACAGGCATTTGTACTTGCTGAAGGTATCTGAAATGCGAAGGAGCGATATGTTTCATGGTATAAGTACCTGATTGTTGGTTTGGTTTTTTCCCACCTCGGTTTTTGGAGTGGGAATCTTTTTCTGATTGCGCCTTTTCCTGATCTTTGCCTACTTGTACCTTCCTACAACGCCCATTTTTGGGGATAAGGTTATCCGTGGGTATTTTTGCTCTCCCTTTTAGACCTTTGTAAAGCAATATAATTCTATTACATAATCACCATGATTATATCACCCAGATTCATAGCAATGGTTCTCTGAACCCTTAGAGGTAACGAATGGGGTCAAACAGGGTGATATGGTGATATGGATAAGAACGCCAGCTCAGAGGCAAAAATGCAAAGAGCCATGAATCAAGTCTCATAGTCATGTGCATAAAAAGACACAGGTTGTACACCAACCAGCACATGGTAAACCGTACAATGAACCAACCATCACTGTGAATGGACAAAAACTGAAGGTTGTTGATCCATTCACCTTCCTGGGAAACAATGTCTCCAGAACAGTGCACATTGATGATGAGGTCACTGCCAGAATTGCAAAAGCCGGCGTGGCATTCGGAAGACTCCGAGAAAATGTCTGGGAGCGAAATGGAATCAAGCTTGACACCAAGTTGAAAGTCTATAAGGCTGTGGTACTGCCAACCCTCTTGTATGCATGTGAGACCTGGACAGTATACCAGCGTCATGCAAAGAGACTTAACCATTTCCACTTAAGCTTTTTGAGAAACCTGTTAAAAATCAAGTGGCAAGACAAAATTCCAGACACGGAGGTCCTGAAGAAAGCAGGGAAGCAAAGCATGCATACTACATGTATTTTAAAGCTAAGGTGGACTGACCAAGCTATAAGAATGCCTGATGAGCGACTTCCAAAGAACTACACGAGGGAAAACGCTCTCAAGGTGGCCGGACGAAACGCTACAAAGACACCCTCAAAGCCTCTTTGAAGGATTTCGACATACCAATGGGGTCTTGGGAACAGACTGCACAGGAGCA
This sequence comes from Rugalucina vietnamica, assembly GCA_964017185.1. Lineage (NCBI taxonomy): Eukaryota > Metazoa > Mollusca > Bivalvia > Lucinida > Lucinidae > Rugalucina > Rugalucina vietnamica. The sequence goes on from OZ024872.1 coordinate 68,695,569, forward strand.
ATCAAAGTGGCGAGGTCTCATCAACAGAGGAGCAGCTCTATGAAAAAGAGAATCTGTGAAGCTGAAAGAAAGCACAGAGAAAGCAAAGCCAATACCAATGGGCCACCAGCTGATACCATGACATTGACTTGCATCTACTTGCAACCGACACTTTAGAGCCAGAATTGGCCTAGTCAGCCACCAAAGAACTCACCAACATAAACAAACCTATTCAAGAAATAATGAGAGTCTTTCTCATTAGTGAGAGATGAACGACCAGCGTTTCAATATTAAGTAGCTATGCAAGATTTAGGCTTTCCTCACATTATCTAATGATCGAACGGGGAAGATCTGACAATACACCCCGAGATGAAAGAATGTGTAAATGTTGTAATTATGTCAATGATAGAGCGTGAATATCACTGTTTGCTTGCATGCCCTCTTGTCGCAGATATAAGAAGAAAATTCTTCGAACCATATTTTTGCCGCTGGCCTAACCATAACAATTTGATAATGTCGAATTCTTAACATATTTTGAATGTTGCAAAATATATCACACACAAGAACTAAGAAAAATTGTATCAAATGCATAGGAATGTATTCTATACCATGAAACTTATATTTTTGATATAATGTAATTATTCTTCTACTCCTCTGTAAATGTACATGTAACATGTTATTTTTGCTGGGTTCTGTTTAAACGTGCTGCCTTAACTCATGTTTGTGATGTAGGCTATAAACATTTCGTGGATGTTTAACGTTGAATAAACTTATTTGTATTTATTTATACGGAATAATTTTGTATTCCAGCTTAATGATCCTTAATGTGAATCGAATACAGTTTGCTGTAAATAATTATTATCTTGAAACTTCAGCTTTATGGTTGACGACCATAAGAATTCATATCTAGCGCACTTTGAGGATATATATGATATCTAATTGTTTACACTTTCAAGGACTTATCCCAACGAAGAGATCGATCCCGGGCTTCTTCAAAAAACAACACAAAAATCAACTTCCCGGTTGAGCCTTCGGGTGCTCCCGAGACAACAAAACCTCAAAAACAACCTCATATAGTACTGGTCTCGCCCAGGAAAAAATATTAAAAAAGAGATGGTGAGTGAATACAGAGCCATAGAACTTTACTATAATGGTTGAATGTTATTCTAATAGGTCCAACATATCAAGTTAAAGAATTCTGCAGTGTTAAAGTGTTGTATCGTCGATTAAAGACTCTCTCTCTCTCTCTCTCTCTCTCTCTCTCTCTCTCTCTCTCTCTCTCTATTTGGTTGACTTATTTAATAAAACGAATTTTACAAATGAATTAAAAGTACTCGTATAAAAACTGATTCGGTTCATGGCCTTTTTATGTTTAATGTGCTTAATAAGGCCACCATGACCGTGAAGGCTTAAACTTAAAGAGGGCAAGAACCTATCTACTTCTCTACACCATAATGTACGAGTACTTATTTTTAAAATTCGTTGATTCTGTCTATATAGTACTTATTTAGTACGCACCAGTTGTATCAACAGTTTTCCTAAATCCCTTGGCATCTTACTGGACTGGGGTATTTACATCTTCTGTCCCAAATGCAGTCTTAAGGGAACGGTGGAGATGGTATTGCAATTCCATGCTGTTGGCAAGATGAATTCCTGCAGAATATGCCTGATTACGGGGAAAACCATGTAGTTCATACCGACGAAAAGTCAGTGTACAAACTACTGTATAGCTGTCGTAGCTCGACTGAATCTGTTTTTGTCAAATACAGAAGGCCAATTTGATTTGTATACATACATCCCATAGCCTATTACTCTATTAAAATGCCTTTACTCTATCCCATACGCTAGTCTTATTGAAAATGGTACCATGACCAAAATGGTACCGCGCTCATCCGATCGTGTGATTTTTCATAGGGATTATTGGTGGGACATTCATTCATAGCTTGCTGTCAGTTCTGTGCAACGGCAACGTTCTATGTGAAAATCGTCGGCACGGCAAATGCTAAGATCGGTGGCTGGGGTAATCTACATGCTTAGAAATTTGGAGAAAATCGGTATCTGATAAACGTACACGGTAAAGAAAGGTACATTACATTAGCGCAACATTTAATCAGCATTTTCAGTCCAGTTACAAGGTCCCTGATAGAGGTCCTTGATTCAAAAAGTGTAAGTTACACTGTATCCACATTGCTACATTTTCGTCATTCGTTTTTGGAAATTATATCGTAGCGCAAAAACACTGGAGGTTCAACCGAATTGAATGTTAAACCCCTAGGACACAGGGTGACATTTTCATTTACAGTCCAAGATAGTGCCTTGATTACATTTTGGACTGACATTCACAGAAAGCCCGTGCGAAAGTACATGAAGAGCTATTGCACTCATCCCGGCGTCGGCGTGGCTCCAATGCTATTTTTGGTTAAAATATTAAAAGTTTACATCATCATCATCATCATATCCGTTTTATAGTCCGTTGTCCTCTACTGAGGGTTGGACTTGTTTGACAAGTCTCCTTCTTAGACGACCTCTCCACTCTGAGCGATTCTGAGGATCAGCAGTATCCATTCCTAGCTTTTTTCTGTCGTCTAACAACACTTCATCCCATGATTTCCTTGGCTTGCCAGATCTTTTCTGTGCGACTATGTTTAGCTTGCGTACTTGAGCAATCCAGCCTTTGTTGCGCTCTACGTGTCCACACCATCTCATTCTACTGGAGAGAAGCACCACATCTATATCCTGGAGTCCAAGCTTTGAGAGAAGGGAGTCTGAGCTTACTTCATCATTCGCCTTGACATTACAGATCCAGCGGATCATTGCACGGTCATTGCGCCGTAGTCGGTTAAGTGTAGCCACAGTCATGGCCCATGTTTCTGCCGCATGCAGCATTACACTTCTCACACAAGTTGAAAACACTCCACCTCTTGTAAAAAGTGGCAGATTGCGGTTTGTGAGGAGGGGGTAGCTGTCGGAACTTGCCCCAAGCGGATTTGCAACGCGTTACTGCAGCCAGTTCACAACTACCACCAGCAGAAAGCATGTCTCCTAGATAACAGAACTCTGGAACAGCCTCAACTGTTTCGTCATCAACCTGAACCTCCTTCACTAGTCTTCCATCTATTGGACGTGCCTTTCCCAGGCAGCGAGCACATCTGAAATCTGGATCAGGGCGCAAGGGGCCTTTGATTCCACTGCATTTCTTGTGGATCCAGGACAAGCAGCGCCACCACAGAATATAGCATTTCTTCCCACACCTGTCTGACAGACGCCACAGGGATCCTTTCCAGATTTTTTCAGAAGGTCCAGATTGAGGCCAGAGACCATGATCTTTGTCTTCCCCATGCTAACTCGAAGGCCTTTCCTCTCCATATCTGCTTTCCTTGTCTTCAGCTTACATCTCTTTAACATGTGGACGGATCAAGTTGTACTATGCCTGTTGTTTGTCTGACCACCTGAGTGACCTTGAGTTTATGTTAAAGTTTTTGGTTGAGCTTTTATAAATCAATATCTCTTCATGCCTGTTGTTAGATATTGGTCTGAAATTTTATGCTGTAATATCCCGACCCAGCTGAAAGTCAAGGTCACAGACTTTGAAATTTTGTTAACGTTATAGGTTTAAGTTGATCAAATTGATACTATGCCTGTTGTTAGATATTGGTCTTTTTAATGTTTTATGATGTACCATTCCAACGCACCTTTGCAACCTTGAGGTCAAGGTCACGGACTTAAAAATTAATGTTAGGTTTTGATTAAAAGTACATAGTCTACCTCTTGAACATGTGGATGAATCTAGTTAATACCATGCCTATCTTTAGAAATTGGTCTGTATTAAGGGCTTGTAATTAGTTCATACTTTGGAGTTTCAAGGCTAGCAAAACACGCTTCAGACAAGCGAGGCTGTCCTGTGATTGCAATGATACTATAAGCTCACCTGGCTCAGGTGAGCTAAAAACATATCAGCTTTTATGCCCCCAACTTCGAAGAAGTTGCGGGGGCATATTGGTTTGGGTCCGAGCAGTGCATTGAGTCAGTCAGTCAGTCTGTCTGTCTGTGATGCGTCAGTATCGCTTAGCACTCGGTCAGGAACCTTTAGAGCTAGGATCTTGAAATTTGGTATGTAGTTTGTATATGAAAATTAAGAGGACCCGTATTTTTTCTTTCAGGTAAATTCAAGGGGCTAGGGGCCCATTCTGTGAGAGTTATTTCCCTTTATAATTCTTGATAAAGTGAATAGATAGTGGGTACCTTGTGTGCGCAACTCCTCCTACAGTTTTATTCCGATTCTCTTGAAACTTTACAGGTGTTGTGACCATGCTTTGAAGATGTGCACGTGGTTTGGATATAATCCTCAGATTAATTTTTGTCACTTTTTTCGCAAATTGAACTTAGCCGTTTTTCGGGCATTTTCACAATGAAAGTGAATGGGCAGTGGGTACCTTGTGTGCGCAACTCCTCCTACAGCTTCATGCCAATTCATTTAAAACTTTACATGTGTTATGGGCATGGTCTGAAGATATGCATGTGGTTTTGATATAATCCTTGGATTATTTTTTGTCATTTTTTTTTTTCACAATTTGAACTTATCACTTTTTCGGGCATTTTAGTGAATGGATAGAGGGTACCTTGTGTGCGCAACTCCTCCTACAATTTAATACCGATACTTTTGAAACTTGCAGACATTGTGACCATGCTTTGAAGATATGCATGTGGTTGGGATATACTCCTCAGATTGTCACTTTTTTTACAATTTGAACTTAGTCATTTTTTGGACATTTTTACATCTTGAAAGTGACTTACCAGTTGAAGGCATAGTGTTTCATAAACACATTTTCTAGTTGTTTGTAAATTGATTGCTTTATATTCCAGTCAACAGCAATGGTCATGTTGGGACCCAACACCAGATGACACCCAAAATGTGCTTTAAAACTTAACCACCGAAGTAGACCAAAAAGGCTTTTATGTATTATGGATGGTTTGACTTGAACCGCTCAGGCCTACTGAGTGGTTAATCAGTAATCAGATAGCTAGTCAGTAGTTCATGAGCTTTGCCTGGAGACACAAGCAGCCCATCTATTTCTAATGGCCCCAATGGGGGTGGCATGAAATGTCTATTTCACCTTTATGACAACTAGTTAAGAGAAGTTTGAAACACATGCATTGCTTAACTGCTATTTGCATGGTTGTAAGTTCACCTCAGTTGCACCTATCAGATGATGAAGTCATTTCTTAGATAGTCAGCAGGTTTACCATATGAGCCACGTCATGAGAAAACTGGATATTTGCTTATGCGAAAACAAAGGTGCAGATCAGCTGTGCAGTGACTGCACAGCTGATCAGCATATTTGATTTCGCTACACGGATAGTACAATTTCTTTTCTTCTTAAATCCGAAATTTCAAGCTTCTAGCCTGCTTCTGTGTCTGTACAGGTCAGTTTGTGTCAAGACCTGGTTGGGAAGCCTGAAGACCAGTTTTCTCACGCTGCGGCTGATATGTGTTCAGTTTGGGTATATGAATGGCTACCTTTTGGGAAAGATCTGCTCACTCCTGACTTATTCCTTTTGGTTATTCCCCACTTTGGTCATTTGGGAAGTTGTCTCTGCTTGCATCTGTTCTGGCCCCGAGGTTATAAAATTTTTCTCAAGCCCAGATCAGCTGAGCATGAAATTTCAGCTGCGCATAAATGTTGAAATAGTCAAACTTAGTGGAAACTTCAGGTTCAAAACTAAAAAACTAGTGATTTATCCTGCTCATAAATGTTAAAATGCCAACAATTGTTGGCATTTTAACATTTATGAGCAGGATAAATTTTAGTCTCAGCTGAGTTGAGCTTGAAAAAAGTTTTACAACCTCGGGGCCTCGTCACTGCTAACATGTTTTTACTTTTGTTGCATCTGCAAATAGCTGATTTTTCCAGGTTACCGTTCATCGGAGAAACTAAGACAAATGAAATCAAAATAGCTTTTTGTAAGTTTAATTTCTATATTTATATATTATACCATGTTTTGTTATAAAATATGAGCATGTGGTATAAAATACATTGATGAGTGATGAAATAATATCATATCTGACACTTTGGTGTCAACTCCCCCAAACCCAAACTAATTTACAGATTAAAATATAACCATAAACCCCACTTTTTCCAACTAAAATTCACTTAAATATATGAACCAGGCCATGAGAACATCCTAGCGTCTTTCACATTCTAGCTTTTATAAAAAATTCCATCTTTAAACTGTACAAATCAGTTAAAGGGAAAATGAATGTTCCCATGGCCTGTCTCATAATTTTGTCACTCAGATTCACATCCAAAATGAAAAGCACAATGCAATTTTGATTTTTTTTTTTTTCGTTTGTTTTACTATTTTTATTTTTTATTACATTTTATTTCCTCTTTTTTTTCAATCACTCAAATAATATCAACCACATTTAAGCTCACATTACTGCTAATGGCCCTAGATAGTAACTAAAAATGTGTATAATTCATGAAAGGCAACTTGGAGTGTTTTTGATAAAACTTAAGTTGTTAGCCCTACTTAATAATACAGAATGAAAATCTTATTTTTTATGGAAAACTTACAAAGATGCAATCTATAATAACCTAACTACTCGCTCTTCTGCAAATGAAAAACAGGCAGTTAGCTATAACAACATTAGTACATAGCTTACACAACAAGATAGCAAATTAGCTCATAATTTCCAAAAATTTTAATCATGCAACCAGCAAAGACTAAGATCAGCCTTGGTTTTCGCAAAGGTCAAAGCCTTACTAGGCTATATGGAGAAAACTACTAAGTTTTATAGCAAATGCACTTTATATAATGTGATATTCTATTCTACAATTTGAGCACCTATGAATATAAGGCACATTATCAATTTCTTCAATATAAAAAAAAAAAAACATTATATTAAGCCATATAAGTTTAGCCAAACTTAGGCTTTGATTTGAAATTTATTTTTCTACCTATTCCAATAACAGAATTTCAAAAAACAATCTACTTTTCATACAAATCAATGATATTAGCCGCCTCATGGGAAAACCAACAATCTGCATATGCGAAAACAAAGACGCAGATCAGCTTCGCGGTAACCGCGAAGCTGATCAGTGCCTTTGTTTTCGCTATACGGATAGTACAATTCCTCTTCTACTTGAATCCGAAATTTCAAGCTTCTAGCTCTTTTCTGTGCTTGTACAAGTCGGTTTGTGTCTGACCTGTTCGGAAACCACATTTTTGGTTTTCCCACGAGATGGCTCATATATAAACAAAAGCTAACATACAAACACCACAACAGTTACAAAACAACAACTAAAGTAACAAAAGTATAAATACATCACAACTCGGCAAATCAAAATTAACAGGGAAAAATAAATTCAAGGATAATATACAATGTATATAAATCTACAATTCTAGGCAGTTTTTCAGCACTATTTCACAATAATGTAATACAACTACTTTGATTTTACGACAAGTGACTGCTTGTTGTTTTTTTTTTGTTTTTTAAAGAAAATTAAGATTTTTGTTTTAAGTATATTTTTTTCAAGTCTGAATTTTGTTTTTAAACTTTTAAACCAACCATTTTGAACAACTCTGTCCATATCCTCAAAAATTTTCTGTTGACTTGTCATGCAAGGCTCAGATATGTTGTACAATTCCAAATCAAACTATTTTAACTCCAACATGTAGAAAATGTGTATTTACAATTCAATACCATGATGACAATACAAACAAATAAAGCAGTATTTAAATCAGCTCACAATGTATAGCATTTGGAAAATAAGATAACATAGTGGAAAAAAACGTCTTTGGGGTTTGTATGCAGATGGAAAGACCCTGCTGTACAATTACAGAAGACTGTACAAATATTGAGATATTATACTATCTGAATAACTGTGGCAAATCAAAGTTATGATTAAACTGCCAAGATAGACCAAGCCCTACATCAAAAATCCAAACATTGAAGCTTCTTATCTTCTATGGCCATACAATTACATTTGTATCCAATCTGTTCACAAACCTTTAAGACATATGTTCACACTTGTAACATGCCTAAAATGCAGCTGCATTGTCTACAAATCTAATGGACATACAAATATAAAATGGAAGACATTTGATTGACAACAAGACTACTATAGAATGGTACATGTAGATAAATGAAATCATTTCCAATCAGGCTGTTGAACTACATACCAACAATTTGCATGTATTGAGAACTGGAGGATGTTTTCTAGCTATTCCCAAGTACATGTACCATTCTTCACAAGTCTACTACACATATAAAAATTTAAACACTAATGTGGGGCCAGTCAACTGGCTTATAGTGTTCACTATACCAGTGTTAACATGGGTATAAATCATAAAATGAAGGCCCACATTTGCAACAATGACATAGTGCCTTCCAGTGGTATTTCATTGCTTGAGTTATTGGTGGCACCGTGCAACAGTCCAAAACATCATAAGTAAAAGCATTCAATGAAGCATCAATAGTTTACATATTTTTATAGATATACAAAATATCTAATTCTATGCAAAATTACTGAAAGTTACAGTATATATCAAGCCACTGTATATCATCTTTCGGCACTGATAGCACTATAAAGTAACAAATTGTATCGCAGTATTGCTTAATAAATAATTCATAGAAAATTTTTATTTTCTTCATCTAAGAAGATACTATATCGAAAAACATGACATATAAAATGTATCTAATGATCAGCACCTACTGTGTATATGCCGTTTTTATCATTTATAGAAATGCACTGTATCTGATTATTTTTCTTAATGTTATTGATTCTTATCAATACCAACTTCTTAACAATTTTAACCAACAAAATCATTTTCAATTAAACATACTACAGGTATAAAATGTATGGTTTCATACGATACATCTAGTAACTAATCATAGATTTATAATTTACAAATCAGTCATGTAAAAAGTAAAAAATTTTGATTATATGTTAACAACCTTTCAAATTCATAAACTATCACCTTAATCAACTAGAGTTAATGTACAATACAACTATTACTAATTTACTAATGTTCCATATAGTGGGTTAGATATTTAATTCTCAAAAATATAAAAATTACATTAAAATTACATTTTTTTTTTATTAAGGTCATATTAATTTCAAATGAAAATGCAATATCCTTCAAACCACTAGGTCAAATCGTCAGTGAGCTTTCCCAAGAAATTACTTATATTTTTTCCCCGAATGATGAATGATAAACCCCGCATTACCATTCCTTTTATAAAACTGATTATCTCCCTTGTACCTTGCTTTATTCATTCTTGGGGAAAGTCTCAAACTTGACAATTTTAGAACTATGTAATACAAAAATATGTATCAAAATATAATTCAGCCCTATCTAAGTTAACAACACAGCACCAAGCTTAAGGATCTAAAAACAAGAGGTACATTTCTGAACACAAGAAAAAATCAAACTAAATGCAAACTGGGTTGTTCTGGTGAAAAAAAAATAAGTTCACAAAGCCAAAAGCCCGAACAGTTAATCTCACTCCAATCACATTGAAACAATCACACAGCTGCTACAGTTGCAACTTGATATGGTTTGTCGAAATGATTTGTTCATCGTTGGCCCTTCCACCACTCTGTATATGCTGAAATACACAAAGACATTTGCATATGAATTGTAAACAAGTAATGCAGCGCTGATTATGTTCAATTCATTACACATAAAACATCAAGGTTTTAGATACTATGAATTCATTTCTCTCAAACTAACCTTCAACTAACATTATTTTTATGCTTTTTTATGCTTTTTTGTGTTGTTATTTTCATTATTATCTTTTCTCTATAAGAACTACTAACCATACTACAAGGGCTTTATATCATCCAAACTTTAACTTCCTTCTGTTACATCTTGGGATTTAGTCAAGTCTTCAGAGCCTGAAAGATAAGAAGGAAACTTTCCAGTCATGATTTATCCAATATCAAAATTACAAGCAAAACAGCCTAGATTCTTTCATGACCAGAAGTCTCTTCTAGGCTCTAGAAGCATGGGCCTGCATTATTATTTGGGCAGATTGTGTTGCTTCATACAGTTTCAAAGATTATTGTTGGTTTATTACTTTACATGCACAGCAAACAAGTCATGTAGAAGAAAATTATTTCCACAAAAGGTTGTATCAAACAAACATTTTTAAAAATGTCATAAAATTTGCAGAAGTTTTACAGTAAATTTTCACAAACCAAAAACATGAAAAAGCAAGACACACCTTTTGCTTTCTGAGACTCAGACTGTTCTGTTGACCCTTCATTGCCTTCACTATCCCCATTCACAATCACCTCACCATCACCACCATCCTTCTTCCCTTGCTGTGGTGAAGGGTCTTCATTATTGTTTTCCTCGGGTCCTTTTTGGGATTCTGTAGAATCCTCTTCAGTTCCATTGGTTGTTTTATTTGACAAAGTATCATTTGTCAAATTAGTGTCATCAGGTTTGGCCATCTCTGACTCAGATTTAGATTTTCCGTTACCCCCTTCTTCTTTTGCATCAGATGCAACATTTTCAATAGTCTTGCCATTCTTTTCTGACATCCCAATGTCTTTTTCTGACACTGCATCAGCAGTATCATCTTTGCCTTTATCTACAATATCAGTCTTTTCATCACTTTTATCCTTCACAGTCTCTTTATTTGCATCACCAGCTTTACTCTTGCTTTCAGTATCAGCTTTGCCATCTGGGCTGCTAGTATTAGAACCTGGACTAGCTGAACTGAATGAAATATTCTTCTTCACAGAGGTTGGAGTTTTCATCTCAGCCGCCCAGTCTGGCACCTTGACATGACCCTCCGGGGTCTTCATCATTCCTGGGGACAGTGGGGACAGGGGGGAGGATACTGACGAGCTCGGGGACACTGGGGTGAAAATTGGAGCATCTGGGTTCAGATTTATGTTGATTCTTATATCTTCCTCAGGTGGTAGGAAGTTTTTGAGTGAAACCTTGTTAGCAACATGGGTGAGTGATCCCTCGCTTGACTGTGTCCCAATAAATTCCTCAGTTTCGCAATCTTCCCACTCATCTGTGTCTCCCTGGCTTTCCTGTCTGACCCCATGGTTACCATGGTAACCATCTATATCCTCAAACTGTCCGTCCTCGATGAACTCTCCATGTTCTTGACTGTCGTGGTATACTTCGTCACCGTGAGGATCACTGAGGATCTCTGCTATATGGGTGTCAGCGCTGTCAAGTTCTACGCTTGTGAGGCCCATGTCGTCCATGTCCTCATCCCACCAGAGTTCATCATGGCCACCGAGCGACTGGGTACGCCGCCCGGCGGCCGTGGAATGTGGCTGTGTAACAGACTTGGTGGTCGTGATTACTGGTGATTCCGAATCAGAGTACTCCACTTCTACTGAAGGATCGACCCCTTTCCCGGGAGAGTTGTCAATCTTTATGACAAGTAAGTCATGTTGGTTCTCGACAATTCGTCCTTCATCAGAGTTCTCTGATGTTGTCCTGACCTTTGACTGACCTCGGCCCCTACCCCGACCCCTGCCACGCCCACGACCTCTCCCTCTCCCAGGGGACTTGTCTTTGTCATCCTTGTCAACCCCTGGAACATGAAAAGCATGTTGTTGTTGTTTCTTATTTTCTTAAATTCCATCATATTTGAGTGTTAAAAGTAATCATCCTTCATCAAGATTCGCAGCATTAAAAATATTCATTGTTTTCCTCATGTACTCTTGGACTGACTCATCATTCAACTCTGATTACTGCAAATCACATTCAGTGCAAAAACAGGCAAAATATGTAGAAAGAATGATGATTAAATGTAGAACTAAATGAAAACAAATTTAGAACAACCTTTCAATGTTTAAGGATGTTCGCTGCTAACATTTGACATTTCGGAACTTCCGGTTTTTCTTTTCTTGAATATCTCGTAAACGGTTGCAGATATTTTCCTAATATTTTATATTTGTATACATATTGATGATATGCATTGAATGAGCCATGAAAATTGTCAATCTAAGAAACTTCATTTTTTCACCCCATTTTCTGCAACTTTTCAGAAAATTTTAGTTGTTAGTAAAATTTAGGGGGTAGGGTAGATTAAACTTGAATATTACACATCTTAAAATTAATTGCGCTAGTTCGATGTTTATTTTAGCAGCAGTATATGTGTACATGGTCTTCTAAGTCAGTCTTTGTGTCTTTAGTGTGCTGGTTTTAAAATTTTAGGTGGTTTTATGAAATGGGCTTTTAGAAACAAAACAGCCGAAGAAAGGCTGAAAATGGCGATTTTCAAGTTGTTGGTTCTCTCTTATATGTTCACTACCCTATATATTTCTTTCTTTTATTCGAACAATATTACCAAGTTCTACGTTGTGTGAAAATACAAGAAAAAGTTTGAATCAACAAATATGAATTTGGCACATTTCAAAATATTGATTTTTTCCAACATTTCAAGTATGGGGGTAGGGTTGAAAAAGGAATCGTAAAATTTTGTCATCCACTCCAAGTTGCAAATTTTTCTATGCTTTTGGTCCAAAATAGTCTGCGTTACGTAAGTATTATGACTTTTGAAAGCATTCTAGGTGCATGTTTGTTCAACACAGGTATGTTTCAAAGAATTAAAAATTAAATTAATTTTACCAAATTTATAACATGGTGCTCAGAGGTCTCATTCAGAGGCCTGTACCTTGAAAAAATGCACACTACCCTATATTTATTTCGTTTTCAAATGTCTTGTGTTGTATTTTGGAATCAAAAAAGAGTGGTTAGAAAAAAGTTTGAATACTTTTTCATTGGCAGCGAACATCCTTAAGCAATATTTATTAAAATAATTTTAAACCTGGAGTTTAAAGTCTTTAGTCCATTAACTTTTAATAAAACATTCTTCTTGTTTTGTTTAGCATTGATGTTCTTACACCTTTCAGCAAATACATTGCAGTAAACTTTATACAGTACTTCATTACCTCGATCTTCTATTAATACTATTTACCATGTCAATCACCATATTTCACAGCAATTTTCTTTATCTTATTAATTTTGTCCAGTGTAGTTATTCTTACAAACGAGTGCATGTCAGTCTGAATGCTAAAGGCTTGTGCATCAAACCCATACATGTGATATTTTCCTCCTCCGCGGTCGGGAGATTTTCAGTTTGATATCGTAAATTTGCCTGTCATATCGGGAGGTTTCTTTTCTCATGGTCATCACCAATAACATTCAAAAGCTCAGCAGTTTCGGGGGGTGTTTATGAAGTAGAAAAAAAGATATCATTAGATAGGTTGTAAATTCTTACCATTTTATTTTAACAAAGCAACAATTACATCCAAACTATTTTGAATATGAAGTGCTTAAATCCAATGTCAGCATTACAATGGGATTTTCTTTGGACTCACTGCGATACGCTCCGTAGATTTTGGTCATTCCATAATTGATTGAAATCTTTCTAATTGTATCTATTTTTACAGCCTTGTCACTTGAAGGCACATTGTTTATTTTGGTGATCAATTAAATAGCTGACACCAGGCTTGATTAATCAGTTAATTTTAAATAATCCTTGTTGTAAAAACATCATTTATTTGACACTCCAACACAGGCTGATAAACAACTCTATAAATAGCCTCCAGGTATCAGTGACACAAATTATCGAGTCAATATTGAATACACACTGCTGTATTTGGTACCGTATTTATACTACACTTTACATAAAGAAATGGACACTTGGATAAAAAAAAAGTGTAAAATAAAGTACATAAATGGACTTTTTGTCATATCGGGAGACAGGGCATATCGGGGGACCGTCTGGTAAGGGGCATATAAGGGCCCTTGATATCGGGGGAATACGCCGATATCGGGAAATATCACATGTATGATCAAACCATGCAATTTGAGACTAAGATGTTATGGAGATAAAAGCATCTTCTGGAGGACTAGGAGTCATGCAATTAAATTTCTGTTGCTATATCTCAAAAGAAGTTACAAATGTAAAGACAGCTTAATAAGAATTTTCACTGCAATCAGGAGCTAAACAGAATGTATGCACTCTGTTAAGTAAAGTTTGATATTAGTAGCCTAGGCATGCACTATGCTTGTATTTTCCCTTCGCCCAAGTGATGAAATTATGATAAAGGGTGATATATTGTAATTTGATTAGATTATGATTATATGCTATAATTTCTCTGTCTTGATTATATACAGAATTTACTGGCAAATAAAAGCATTTATTTAGTCATCAGAGTAAACAGCATGAGAGTTAGAACATACATGAATGTTTAAATTTGAAAAGATGTTTCCAGTTTCTTCATGTGAGGTCATGAGATGAAACAGTCAAGGAAAGATCACTCATCATGATCACATCATGTTGATCCATGCAGTTAGAGTTCTTGGAATGAAAGCTTATATGTCAATATCACTAGTGCAATAATGTCCATTATTTAGTCAACAAATTAGTATTAAGCTTTAAATTAATTGAGCCACTTCATGAGAAAACTAGCTTCAATGAACATTAACCTTTGGTTTAGAAGTCATGTCATGGAGCCAACCTTTTAGAGGTCCAATAGTTCCATTCTGATTAGGTAGGACATGTCTTCTACAAAACTTTCAGACATTTAGAAGTCATAAATTCTGACATTCACCCACATATTGTTGCTTAGGCTCAAGGCATGGATTGAAAGCTGCCATTAGTTCAAATTAGCACAGTGCCACTATTTTAGAAGAGACACTTGGTCTGCTAAAGTTAGAAAGAACCCAACATACAGACAGACAAGCATTAAGTTTAACAGCCAAAACTGCAATGATTAAACAAATGATGATAATGAATAATCATATGTTATTTTAGCTTCATTGTGGATTCAAGAAAAGTCTAGTTTAATGATAGAGACTAACAAAGAAAAGCAAAATTAGACATTGAAATTCCTTTAACATTGATGCGATAGAATTTGAAACGTTTAAAAAATCACATTACAATATATTAAATGCAATGATTCCTTTCTGAATAAGGTAAATGTACAAAATCTGGGTTTCCTGTAAATATGTGGTTACCACTTGTGTCCTAAAACATTTCTTTAATAGTAAAGGTAAGGTAAGAATCCACACTGAAATGAATGGGGGAATAAAACATGATCTGTCACCATGCAGGATATATAGCATTATATGCATGAATTTCTACTGAAAACAAAAATGGTTCATGCCTGCCATTCCTTCGAGGTCCGGGCTACTACCTTTCATGACCCCTGGGGCGTCACCCCGCTGGCGGTCGTCTCTCTCCCCTCTATCAAACCTACCACTGCCAATTCTACCAACTTAAACAGATGGAATAATAGCTTAGCATGTATGTGTAGGGCGTATGCTTGTCAGTTATTTTAGACTATTTCTCTGTAGGAAGTCAAGCTACTTTTGACTTCACACAAACAATGCTTCCATGATGTTAAACAATAGTATGGGAAACTAAATTAAAATATAACTTTAAGCCAGGATTTCTATAAAAGGAAGACAATTACTCATCAGAAAATGATGCCATGGACAAAACTATTATTCTCCCTTCCCTCAGAGTTAATACAAGATCAAGTTAGAAATGTTGAATTGTCTTTCACAGACTGTTACTTACGAAGAACAGTAAGAGAATCACTACTTCACAATTTACCACTAAAGTTGACCTATTTCTTAATTTGATTTTTTTTTTTTACACAAGAGATACACATGTCAATATATTCCTACCTGGTCTTTTTGCTGGTTCCATGTGCAGTGGTGGTTCATCTTTGAACCTGAAGATAAAAAGCAATGTGTGAATGCTGCATGATATTTAGACCAAAGCAAGTAGAGTAAAAGGCTCCTATAAATTTGAGCAAATAACAATTTTAAGAAGATAAAAGATTGAGATAAAGTTTAAAAACCAGAATCTTCTATTTTTTCAAAGTAACATTGACCAAATCTGCTTAAACTACAAATATTGAAGTGCAAAGTTTTACTTCCTTATCAGGCTTTCACTAAAGATTAAATCTTGTTTGAATGTAAATATTATCAAAATGAATTGAAAAGAATCTTACCAATATGTGGTCTCACTCAGTTTACCTAACCCAGTCCCCCTTGCTAGAAACATGATGGCTACTAAGACTTTCTGTTTGTCTTTTTTCTCAGTATCCATGGCAGTCCTCCAGCCTCCCTCTTTGTTCTGTCTCTCAGTCTTTTACTAGATGAGACTTCTAACGAATGACACAGCTCTTTCCCCCTACACCTAATGCTGACCACAACAGAAACTTACTGGTTTTCCTTCTTCTCCGTGTCCCACGCTCTCCTCCACCCTCCCTCTTTATTCTTCTGTCTGTCCAGTCGTGCCTGGTCAACAGCATCACGCTCTGACTTCCACTCTGTGTACTGTCGACGTTCACGACCTGTCATCATCATTGACATCTCCATCTGAGATCTTGGCGGACCATTCCGCGACATTTCCTATGGTAAAGATATTAAGACATTTAGATGTATTTCTTTACCATATTCAAAAGGGAGGAAACTTTGGCTGCATATTTCAAATCTTAACTAAATATAGAACTTTGTGTTAAAGCTCATATATTGCGAAGTATGCGACACAATATAAATTCTGCTTGAGTTGAAGTATGATGTCCTTTGCAACATCTATGTAATCAAGTCTGGGCAAAGCTACACTTTCCTCAAGTACTTAACCAGTACTATATGGAGTAGTTTTGCTGAAGAGCAAAATATGCCAGTGCTAGGTTGGAGCCCCTGACCTTTTGCCCTGGAGTCCAAACTATCTAGTACCTATCCACAAAAACTCAGCATTTTAAAACTCGATTAAACAATTAAAATTTATTAGGAATTAACTGCAAAGTACATACATGAACAAAGCACAGTTGCTATCCTAAGAAAGAAATAATAAGAAAGGAAACTGAAGTCTATAATAATACAGCATCTATATATCATATGTACAAGCCTGCGAGAAAAATTGCCCCTAGAAGGCCTGTGGGGCATTAGTTGACCATCACTCGTATCTCGTTGTATAAGCGATTCTTACGTTTCTATCAGATATGGACCTGAGATGTGGGCTTCTGTTATACCTTTCTCTTTCATTCGAAAGATTTTGCATTAGGATTAGGTGTATTATAAAACTCATAATAATTAATTCTTCTTGATGGGTATGGCACATCCCCTTTCTCATTAATATGCTCACTGCTCTCAAACTCACTTTTATTTTTATTACCTGTCTATCCTTCACCTGCTTCATCTTTGACTTCACATTATTAAAGTCACTTCCTCCGAAATTTTTGGGATGCCTTCTTGATGGCTCCCCGTTGTGACTATTTCTCTTCTCCCCATTCTCAATGTGTTCCGGTTCCTGTTGCTGTCGGTGTTTATCCCTTGTCCTGTCGGACAGGAAGTTATATTGTGGGTCTGGCGGCGGACCCTGAAACAAATGCAACTATTTCTGTGCAAATGGTGTCCCTATATAGAGCTCAACATTTCTACTACACTTATAATGGGTTCCAGCAAGTTCTGGTGTTAGCTTTTTAAGTAAAGCATGCTATACAGAGGGAAAGACATACAGTTACACTGAAAAATTACTTTTACTATGCATAACATCACAATGGTAGCAACTTGAAAAGGAAAAAAGACTATGAACTGGGAAAGCAAATACAGACCATGTTTTGAGATTTGGTAACTTAACTTACAAATGCCATGCATTTCATAAACATGTCAATACAAACTCAACATGAGCAGCAGTGGAAATGCAAAATGAAACATTTATTGATTTGATGTTCCTGAAAAGTATCGCCACATTAATGGTTGTTGTTTGTTATTTTAATAACATGATATATCATCCATCTTATTTCATGCAAACTTACATAATTCCCAGTTTCCTGGTTTCTCCCACCATCATGTTGTGGCGCAGCATTCTCATCATTTCTATCCCTGTTCCTTCCCTCATTGCCTCGAAAACTTTTGCTTCTTGTCACTTTCTCATCACTGTGGTTACTGTTGCTACGAGACAGTCTATCACCACCTCCAAAACTGTTACTCCTCACAAAGCTTCTAGCTTCTTGTTCATTCTGCTGCTGTCTGTTATCCCTGTTATTACCCCAGCTGTCTTGGCGACCATATCTTTCATTGTTATTGTTCCTTTGATTCTGTCTATCACGATAATTGCCTCTCCTATCCTGGTCATTTCTTTGATTAAACCTTCCATCCCTATTATTATCCCTCCTCTCATTTTGATCAAATGCTCGGTGGTCATGTTCGTTTCCTTGTTTAATCTGAACATTTCTCTGCATGAACTGTCTATCGTTTTGATTACCCCCTCTATCATCATGTTCATGCCTATATTGTTGTCGTATATCCCTGTAGTTATCTCTTCTGTCTCGTTGTTCTGGGTTTCCGAATCCTCCCCGATTCCTTGGATTGTTTCTGTTACCATCATAATTCTGGTTAAATCCTTGAAAAGGGAAGTCATTCTCATCAGTCCTGTCACCACTTCTTCTCTGGGGTCTCTTGTACGGATGTCCGGCATCCCTGTTGTGCTGATGCTGTAAGTTCTGCTGCGCCTTCACTTCATCTTCAAACTGAACCTGCTTATTACCAGAATGTCTACGAAATATTCTGGAGTCGTACTCGTGCGGTCTGGTACCCGGCCCTTCAGACCCACTACTTTCACGGGACCGCTGCCTGTATGGAGGCTGGTTCCCGGCTTCATGATGCATGGATATGTCACGAGCCCCGAAATCCCTGCCGCCATGGGGCTTAGTAATGTGCATATCCTGGTGTAAGCAACCGTCAAGGTACCAGTCAATGTGGTAACAGCAGTATCCCATTCATAAATCAGAGATGGCAGAGGAATATGTCAACATCCATGTCCATTAAGTTGTGTGATTATGTATGGTGGGGTAACACAGCATACAGCAGGGAATGATTTGAAAAAGAAACATGCAATGTGTTAGTTTATATAAACAATAACATTCAAACAACATGCTAACAACTATACAATGCAATATAATTAAGTGGAATTTGATTGACAATTAAAGCAGATCCATAGCATGTCATGGATACTGTTCAACTTCACTAAAAAATGAGTCTCAACCTTGAATCACAACAATAATTGTAGTCTCATACTCTGAAGTCTGGCCTACAAAATACCATTTTTACTGTAAGATTTGATTTTTACAATGTTCTGCATTTGCAAGTTCAAATAAAGAAGCCTCTGTGGTGCAGTGGTTATGTCTCTCTCCTTGTAAACCAGGGGTTCCAGGATCAATCCCGGGCTTCTCCAGTCTGAAGTTTGAGACTATAAACCAAGATCCTGTTTCTATATGACTTTAGTTGTTGGGGGGACGTTAAACCCCAAATCAACCAACAAAGTTCAAATGAACAAGCAAAAACAGTTTCAACATTTGGACTGCAGTGCAGTCAAGACCTTGGTATGAGAAGTGTCATGCAAAATGCTCAGGGTAAAATACATCACACAAATGCATGCAAGGGGTACGTTTCAAAGTTAGTTTATCCTATTACATGTATACACTGTATAGCTCTAAATGGTCATTATAACATCGACATGAAGGTTTCTACCACTAACTTTTTTTTACACTGACCTGAGCTTTTAATTGTTCCTTGCTCATTCTAGCGAGCTGTTTACCCCGACCGGAAGTCTTAGGGGGTTTCTTCTCTGGGGACTTCTCTCCAGGCTCCCATTTCTCTTTGGGGTGCTCTCCTTGGGGAGGCTGAAAAGTAATGGACAAATACTTTTCTCTGGCTCCTTTCAAAAGGCTCAATGTATTATTGAGGCCCAAGGGATGACCCGGCTTCTTTCTAAATAAATTTATGTCTGCTCTTAGAGAGACTGTCTGTTCTTCTAATGAACAAAGTATGTCACTTGATAACAAAAAAAAACCCAACTCATTTTTGTGTATTCAAAAACAAAGCCATAGATCAGTTGCAAAGAAACTGCACAGCTGATCAGTGTATGTTTTCACATGAATAGTACAATCCCTGTGGCTGTTCAGCCAGATTTATGTCAAAACTGCTTGGAAACTGCTGTACATATAAATTAAAGTATTTCTCTCTGTCTCCATTTGCAATTTGAGTCATGGATGAGGTTTATATTGCCGAAAGAGTGGCCCTTCCTTTCCCTCGATGCTCTTATGGGAACTAATTTTTACCTTTATCTCCTTTCTAGGAGACTGGTGAGTCTCTTTCCTTTGAGACTGTTGAGGCCCTTTTTTAGGGCTCTCCTGGTTCTGTCGGTTATTGCTGGCCTGTAGTTGCTGTTCCTGTTGCTTAGCCATAGGATACGAGTTCCTCTTGTCTGCTTGTATCTCCTGGAGAATAAGTGTCATGGTTAACATAGTTTCGATACCTATACAGTTGAGCATGCAATTACTTGTATCAATTCTTTAAAAATATTTGAAAAGTCATCATTAAAGGATATCTGGTCTTAGCTACCTTAGTTTAAAACCTTAAATGCCAATCATATCCAACAGCAAATATCTTACCGCATGTCTATTCTGTAGCATGACATTCTTCTTCCGAATGGCTTCCATCTTTTTAGACAGAAGTGCTTCCTTTTCCTCCTTTGTAAGGATATCCAGGAACAGCTCAGAACTGTCATGGTTAAAATTTTGCTGAAAATATGAAAAAGATGGATTATTGGTACAGAATAACTAGAAATCGTGTTGAAATATGAAAATTAAAAGGTAATTGATGGCCATGAACTGATGTTATCAGGACCAAGAAACGACCCACCTAAATGATAATTCAATACTAACCATTTCTCTTGGGTTTCAAGCATATGAAGTACAAACTTGGGTCTTGATTTTTTTATAAATTCAAGATATAAAGAAATAATGTCTTTGTTTTGGAATACTAACATGCATAAATACAGAAATAAGTTGTACACTGATATATGCTGATATATGCCTATGCTTTTCATGTGCAAACAAGTAGCTATTCTCATTGAACACAATAAATCTGTTCTAGATTGTTTTTGTTTCTCAGCAATGAAATAGTATCCTTACCTGTTGTGCTTTATTCAAAGCATCAATGGCCTGGGTAGCCTGACTGTTAGCCATTTTATTTGCTGGCATTTACTCTGTTTTCTCTTTTTTTCTTCTACCTGAGAAGTAGTTATGTCCCCTTTTCCTGAGCTCTAAGAGATGGCCAGTTAGCTTGTAAAAGTGGAGGTTATTACCCCTCATCCTGAAATATAAGGGAAACAAAACTTTAAAATCTAAATCACAACATCTAAAATATTGCTGAACATTTAACATGTTTAATCGCCTGAAAGCTGCTCATGGCTGAACTCACTTTAGTAGTGGTGGTGATGTCCTTCTCAACATCTAAGGTCATATGAACCTTGAGACCTTGGTTTAAAGTCTTATCTGAAAGACTACAGCAACTCAGGATCAAACTCACGACTCCTAGTTTACAAGGTGTGACTTTATGGGTAAAAATGACAGTGAACATTTGTTTGTTTGCTTGGGTTCAAACATGCAAAAATGAAAAACATGACAGGTATAACTTATATACATGTAATTAACAGCCACATTCAAGAATATTCTGGGAATCTGGACCTTCTGACACTTCCACTGTAACTGTTTTAGATCTCTGATTCTGATCTTTCAGTTCACTATCTAAAAATTTTAAACTTACTTCACTTTGAAAGTTTATCATTATCAGTCATATTGATTTCCTTATTGCTTCTAGACAAATTCCACCTGGATAATTTACATGATTTGAGCCGTGACATGAGAAAACCTGTCTTCAGGGTTTCCAACTACGTCTGACGCAAATCGGCCTGTGCAGTCATAGAAGATGATTAGAGGCTTGAAATTTCGGATTTAGGAAGAAGAGGGATTGTACTAGTCGTGTAGCAACAACAAAGGCGCTGATCAGCTGTGCAGTTACTTAACAGCTGATCAGCGCCTTTGTTTTCGCATAGGCAAAAATCTGGTTTTCTCATGATGTGGCTCACTTATAATTATTCATTTTAGGCATGACATTAATCATTGTTGTTTTACAAATCTTTAAAATAATATTGCATCTTTCCAAACAGCTGTTAGAAAATCTACAAAAAGAACTGGTACACCTCAAGCCATCCTAATATAAACATTTTGTATAGACAGGTGGGCTAAGCTGGGAAAGACATGTCTACACTGATAGACATAACACAATGAATTATATTATTGTAACAAAATATGAGCCGAGTAGCAAATGAAGATTGTCTCCCCTAATTGGACATACTTCATCAAATAATAAATGAGCCACATCTTGAGAAAACCAACATTTTGCATGTGCGAAAAACAGAGGCACATATCAGCTTCGCAGTAGCTGTGAAGCTGATCAGTGCCTTTGTTTTCACTCCTCTTCCTTCTAAATCCAAAATTTCAAACTTCTAGCCATCCTCTGTTTGAGACAGACCACATTGTTCCTTTTCTCATGATGCAGCTCAAATTACTTAATTTCTTGAGCTGTTTCTCAGTGGCAGGCCTGAGTAAGAGTCTAGATGATATGGCCAGGGGATGAGTGGCAAAGTAATCATTCTGACCAGAATCTAAGTGACTGACCACTATTATATGAGCCGCATCGTGAGAAAACCGGATTTTTGCCTAGGCGAAAACAAAGGTGCAGATCAGCTTCGCTGTAACCGCGAAGCTGATCAGCGCCTTTGTTTTCGCTACACGGATAGTACAATTCCTCTTCTACTTAAATCCGAAATTTCAAGCTTCTAGCTCTTTTCTGAGCTTGTGCAGGTCG
Organism: Rugalucina vietnamica; assembly: GCA_964017185.1. Taxonomy (NCBI): domain Eukaryota; kingdom Metazoa; phylum Mollusca; class Bivalvia; order Lucinida; family Lucinidae; genus Rugalucina; species Rugalucina vietnamica. The sequence continues at coordinate 68,718,270 of OZ024872.1, forward strand.
GTTTGTGTCGGACCTGGTCGGAAACCCCGAAGCCCGGTTTTCTCGCGTCGCGGCTCATATCAATTTGATATGGGGAAGGGTTGACAAGGGGTGGGACTGTGGTGGTGTATAAAAGGGTTTATATAACCATCCATTCCCAATAAACAGTTTTCCAGTTATGCCAGGATGGGACATGAACTGACAAGTACAATGGGGAGTTAATGAGTCTTCCTCAAGGACACAACACTGCCCCAGTCAGAGGTATGAACCAAGGGCAGGGTTCGACACTCGCAGTAGTCCGGGTCTGAGACTCCTAATTTATCTTGCAGGACTCCCTATGTTTGTTCCTAGGCAGTCTAATGGACTCCTTGAATCTTGAGGGAAAATTATAAATCTTAACAATATCAAATATAACTAGAATTTGTTTTCTATGTGAAAACTGATGTCTCCCCCCTTTCTATGTGCATGTCCAAAATATGCAAGCAAGAGTTATAGTTCTTGTGCATCACATATCGGATATGTGATGCACAAGAACTATAACTCTTGCTTGCATATTTTGGACATGCACATAGAAAGGGGGGAGACATCAGTTTTCACATAGAATCCTGTCATGTTTTATAAGTGTACCAAGTTTCATTGAAATATCTCTTACGGTTTTCAAGTTATAGAGCGGGCACGAAATTGTATGGAAAATAATCAAAGGGAAATAACTCCAAAGATATGAAAGCAAGAGTAATGATTCTTGTGCATCATGCTTTATAAGTGTACCATGTTTCATTGAAAAATCTCTAATGGCTTTTGAGTTATAGAGCAGACACAAAATTGTATGAAAAATAATAAAAGGGAAATAACTCCAAAGATATGCAAGCAAGAGTTATGGTTCTTTAACATGACACATCATCTCATCGTGCTTTATAAGTGTACCAAGTCTCATTGAAATATTTCTTATGGTTTTCAAGTTATAGAGTGGACATGAAATTGTATGGAATAATAATCAAAGGGAAATAACTCAAAAGATATGAAAGCAAGAGTTATAATTCTTGTGCATGACACATCGTCTCATCATGCTTTATAAGTGTACCAAGTTTCACTGAAATTTCTCTTACGGTTTTCAAGTTATAGGGTGGACACAAAATTGTATGGAAAATAATCAAAGGGAAATTACTCCAAAGATATGCAAGCAAGAGTTATGGTTCTTTAGCACGACACGTTATCTCATCGTGCTTTATAAGTGTACCAAGTTTCATTGAAATAACTCTTACGATTTTCGAGTTATAAAGCGGACACGAAATTGTATGGAAAATAATCAAAGGGAAATAACTCATAAAATACTCAAGCCAGAGTTATGGTTCTTGCGCATGACACATCGTCTGATCATGCTCAATAAGTGTGCCAAGTTTTATTGAAAAATCTTAAACAGTTTTCAAGTTATACAGCGGACATGAAATTGTATTGAAAATAATCAAAGGGAAATAACTCCAAAAATACTCAAGCCAGAGTTATGGTTCTTGTGCATGACACATCGTCTCGTCGTGGTCTACAAGTGTACAAAGTTTTATTGAAAAATCTTTAACGATTTTCAAGTTATACAGCGGACACGAAATTGTATAGAAAATAATCAAAGGGAAATAACTCCAAAAATACTCAAGCTAGAGTTATGGTTCTTCATGACACATCGTCTGGTCTTGGTTTACAAGTGTACCAAGTTTCATTGAAAAATCTTTAACGGTTTTCAAGTTATAAAGCGGACACGATTTGTGACGGACAGACGGACAGACAGACAGACGGACGGACAGACTCACGAGGAAAAACAATATGTCTCCCGACCCTGTCGGGGGGAGACATAATTACTCAAACTTGGTAGGTCTTATGGTCCAAATTTTATAGGAGTGTATTTGAATAATATGGAAGAGTATTAAAAAGAGAACTATACATCTTGATAATGTTTTGCTAACTCCAATATTGGAGTTTTAAACTCCAACTTTTTTATTCTGACTCCCAACTTTTTAGAAAGTCCCAATAGTATAGGAAGAATCCAACAGTTTTGGAAAAATCTATTTTTTACTCCAATTCTCAAAATCCTAGTGGAAAGTCTGTTTTGAAACAGTCGCTCATTTCGACAAAATTAACAGATTTCTCGTCCACATCAAGCGGCTTAGCCTTCATCTTTTCTGTTGTTTTTCACTTGGACTCCTAACTTTTTGTTTGGACTCCTTCATTTCTGGTGTTTGAAGTCCTTTGGACTCCTTACTCTGAAAAGTTAGTGTCAAACCCTGCAAGGACCTCTCGATTGGACTCTCGATACTCTACCATTAGACCATCACACTCCCAAGGGCTTTTGTTGGTTTCTTTTGAGGTTTAAAGCTCCTGTCAATAGTTTTTCAGTTATGTCAGGGCAGAGCCACCGCTTCATTGCTATTAACCAGTACTTTTGGGAGTTAATGTGCCTTGCTCAAGGACACATCACAGTGCCACCAGTGGGGATTGAACCCAGGACCTCTCGATTCAGGGTCTGATATGCTCTACCCTTTAGGCCTACACACACCCAAGGACTGAGGTGTAGGTGAAGATAGTATGTCCGTGGTCATTTAGTCTGACCACAAACACTGACTGTGCAATTTGTTTTTCAAAGCAAACTCATACCGAGGTTTTCAGGTATTTAGTTTATTAGTTGATAGGATGTTTGTACACATGCATTAAGGTAACACCAAGAATGCCTACTACATTTAGAATGCTTACAGCTGAATGATGCATTTGCTATAGGTATTTCACAACTTTGCATCTAAGTTCACAAAAAAACACTACATAGTTTCAGCAGGTACAAACCATAATGGCTTATTTCTGCTGTCCAGGGTTGTAAACATATTAGAAGGTTTCTAAACCAACAGCCTGTTTCTTGAACTCTCAATGTTACTAAGATTGTATTAAAACAGTGGCCAGAAACCTGTAAGATACATGTAAGTTTTCTTGTGCTACAGATCAACTCATTCTCATGATTCATCACAGTAAAAACATCATCTTTTTTCTCCAAGTTATTCCAGAAATGATAATTCTTGTACTGACAATTAATTCTCACATATCCTGAGGAGCTGTTCAGGCCAATAGTTAATAATTAGTTAAGCTGGATGCTTGGTGATGATTGAAGAATACTTTTTTTCTATTTTGTTAATTTGTACATGTATTTGAATTCATTAATAATGCATCACAGCACCCCCCCCTCCAACAAATACACACCTACGGGGAAGGGTGGGGGATAGCAGGAGTAAAGTGCAGGGCAATTACTTTTCGAGTGTCCTCTCAGTGCAGGGGAAATTACTGGGTTTTGACATTAGGATCCTTACCCCAGAGAAATTTTCTATCGCGAAGGGCGGGCCAAAGAGCAAAGTTTTGACCTCCAGTTTGCCCCCTGGGGGTGGGGCTCATTGCAGGTCACAGAAGGCTGAAAAGTCATAATCCCCATCCTTCCACATAGGTGGGGGAGCAGTGGTTACAAATGACTGGTGCATAACACCTATGGTACCTAAACAGCTGAATGTCTGGATGGAGATTGAGTTCTCCAATCCAAACTGTTCTTCGGCAAGCCTTCCAGAGGCAAATTCCCAGTACTTAGTGCATATTACTGAAAGTATCCTTCTTAAATCAGCAGAAGAATATTAAATAATGGCCCTTGAAATATTTTCATGATCAAATTTTCATGAGCAGAATGTGTCTTCTGTGATCCACTTCAGAACATGCGCTATTGACAGATCTGGTCCATTTTTTTTTTTTTTTTTTTTCTCATACTGTATAGATCTAGATTGATCTGTCAATCATTAGGGTAAATATTACGAAATCAAAGATAACCAGAATCATGTGTATTAATTTTCCAGCTAATCCCAGGCACAGGCAATTAATTCAGGAACTAATGCTGATTAATTATGCAAAAATATTTCCCCAAACTCCAGTATTAAGACCAGCTGTATACAGATATATGCGCTATGTCATGAGGAAACAAACATTTTGCATATGCTAAAACAAAGACACAGATCAGCTGTGCAATAAATGCACAGCTGATCAGCGCCTTTGTTTTCGCTACAAGGACAGTACAATTCCCTGTCAAATTATTCCCAAAGTTTCAAGAGTCTAGCTTTCTTCTGTGGAAATTACAGGCAGATTTGTGTGGGAAAAGGTCAGAAACCCAGAAGACCCTTTTTCTCGCGAAGTGGCTCATGAATATAAAATTCTGCATCAAGCAAAAGGTAAAAAACACATTTATACATAGTCTGGCAGCTGATTAAAGCTAAGTGCTTATTTCAAAGAACAATTGAGCTGGTAACAAAACCATTCTTCAATTGTCAAACAATTATGTGTAGCATCTTTATACAAGATTCATTGGCGATATAACAAGTCTATAACACTTTCAGACACTTTAGTCAAACAATCCTGGCCTAGAAAAAAGAAAAAAGACAAAATCCAGTTACTATATAATCTACATAATCACTCAAAAACCTGCCTTCTTTATGCATTTCTAACATGGTCTGGCACCAATGGAGCTGTATAGCCCAAGAAGATACAAATTAGGTAATAGCTAAAAACTTGAAATTTCATACTTAGGAAATTCAGGTATAGCACCGTTGTTGCACTGTCTTTGTAGCTCATGTTATTACTATGCTGCTGATTTACTCAAGTTTTCTGGCAAACAGGGTGTTTTCCCATTATGTGTCTCAAGTTAAAAAGCAAGGTTAACTTAAGTGTTGCTGCCTGTTGCACACCTGGGTTTATTAGACAATTCTCAGTTGCAGTGACTACTAAATGACAGCACCTGGCAAAAACTGCTTTTTACATATATGCGAAAACAAAGAGTCAGATCAGCTGTTACCGCACAGCTAATCAGCGCCTTTGTTTTCGCTTCATGGATGATAGTACAATCCCTCTTCTTCTTAAATCAAACATTTCAAGCTTCTAGCTTTCTTCTGTAACTGTACAGGCCTTTTTGTGTCAGACATGGGAAGAAACTCCAAAGACATTACGAAAACTTGTCCATGCAATATACAGAGATTTTTTAAGTTGTAAAAATTGAAAAATTTCAGTAGACAATCTTTGATATTTTTCTTATTTTTGCTCAAAACATAGATTGTGGGTACACGTTAGAACCGCCTCGCCGAGGCGGTTCTAACGAGTACCCACAATCTATGTTTTGGAGCAAAAATAAGAAAAATAGGTATACCCCTGCAAACCCCAGTTTTGCTATATAAAAGTGGGGTTTAAGGGGGTATATATTGCACGGACATGTTTTCCTGATGACATGTTATCTCCGTTGCAATGGCTACTAAATGACAGCAGCTGGCGAATGCTTCATATTTCATCTGTTAGCTCAATTGTTTTAGTGTTGATAGATAATGATGATTTTACCACAACAAAATGGTTTCAAAAGAATATCTACCTGATTTTGGTTACTTCTTGTGTTTTGCTATTGAGACTTTAATCCTAATCATTATAGCCCTATACCTGTATGGGAGCTTTTCTGGTGCTATGGAAAATAGAGTTCAGATCCAATCTTGTCCAAAATGTAGTGCAGCTAATCTGTGTCCTCCCCAATGATATGCTTTGTGCACCAGTCATTTGTATCCACACCTGGGGCCAGGGAATAGCCGGGCGTTTAACTTTTCAGTTTTTAAAGCCCCACAAAAAGCCTGGCACTGCCGGGACAGATTTGTGATAAAATCACTGCTAAAAGCCCAGGCTCCCGGGGGGCTGACAACACGTGGAACAACAGTTGAGAGTTGTTCTAGCATGTAAATGTACAGGCACATTTGCAAATTAAATATGGACAATAAATAAAGTATTTTAATGCTAAAAACAAAATCAATATCTTATTTGAATTAATGTGACCGTGTATTGGCAGGAAATTAAAACCTTGGCAGTCCTCATCAGAGGTTAAGTCCCCACATTTTAGCCCCGCAGTGTCCCTGATATCCCCAGCCCTAGAGGGGCCGGAGATACAAATGACATGCATTGGATGCAATTAATTAGCCTGCTGGTCGTTGAGATATTAATGTTTAAAATGTGGATGGAAGCACAGACAAACACTCAGCAGTTGCATACATGTATGCATGGACACTGCCTTGAAACCCTTTCTACAAGCTCACTTTGTAATGAACTAAAATGTAAAGTCATTTTTTTTATTTGACACTATCCCTGTAGTATAATTCAACCTGAACTTTGTTTGTGTTTGGCTGTGGTCCATGAACTGTCATTCATCAATAAATAAAATCTCATAGGTGTCTCAGGTGTACTTTACAACCATCAAACATGTTTAATTTGAGCCATGTCATGAATGAACCTACTGTCTCCCAAATCTTGTGAAATCATAATTGAGCTATTGGTAACCACCCAGCTGATTTAATACTTTGCATTCTCTACATGTGCAGTCTCTAACTGTCCCTCGAGCAACTTCCTGACTGAAATATCTACAAGGAGCTTCATTGGCTATTAGAACGCCAGAAGACATGTTAGTATATCCTTAAAAAGAGGCTCATTTATTCTTACGGCCTGATAAGGTGTACATTAAGTGTATGATAATGTCATTCAGACCTCTTCAGTTGGTCAGTTATAGCATGTTGTATGAGATAGGTCTCTTTTTCAAACAATACAAACAAGTTGTGTGCCAATATTTGCTTGTACATGTATATGAAATATCTGAGTGTATTATTTCAAGTTACAAAAGCATGATTTCTTGTGTTATTTCATACGAGTTCCAGCATATCCCCTGCCCCAATAAACACACACACACACACACACACACACACACACACACACACACACACACACACACGTCTTTTCATAATTTACTAGCATTTGATATGACACAGCTTAATGCTGCTTTAAATATTTTTAATGCATTGATATTAATTACCATCTGGTTTTAATATGTATCAAATTCAGCATTTTAAATGTTATACTCTAGCCTTTGTGGGATTCAAAGTTAAACCCCAAAAGGCCAGTGCATAACATTTAGTTAAGGCCTGCTGATGTTAGAAACAAACACATCTGCATGTAGAAATCAGCTACATGTACTTTTTCACTTACATCAGGAAAACTTATCCGTGCAATGTATACCCCCCCCCCCTCCCCCCCCTTATACCCACTTTTATATAGCGAATTTATAAAGCAAATCTGGGGTCTGCATATTTTATGCCTATTTTATGCCTATTTTTCTTAGTTTTGCTCCAAAACATAGATTGTGGGTAGTCGTTAGAACCGCCTTGCCGAGGTGGTTCTAACGTGAACCCACAATCTATGTTTAGAGCAAAAATAAGAAAAATATCAAAAGTTTTCTAATATAAATTTGTTTTCTCATATAAGAAAAATCTGTATATTTCATGGGCATGTTTTCGTAATGAAAAGTTAAGAAAAAACTCAATCACACATATGTAAATAAAAAAATAATGACACAGGTCACACATATTTGTGGTTTGAGAGAAGTGTACATGCCCGATTTAACAAACACCTTTCAAATACACAAATTCATTATACAATTTTTAAATACTTCATCTCAAGGGACAATGAAAGAAAGCTTTACAACAGAATAACTACAGTCTTAATGTAAACAAGCTTCATTAACAAATATTACATGAATATTTAACATGTTAAATGTTGGATTTGAGCTGTGCAACAAGAAAAATTGCTTTGTGTTTCCTGGTAACTGTCCGGACCATAATTGACCCCCACCCCAAAGAAACACAAGACGCCCCTGCATGGGATGCGTAGCTGCTTTTTATGCAGCTTCAGTAGCGAAAAATGAAATGTGAAATTCTCAGATACAAATGTAGATATCGAGACGGGACACAATTTTCATTTTATCAAGTTTAGCTGACAGATTATCTGTTCGATCTTTAAACCTATATAGTACATTTTTTCTATAAATTTAAAAACACTATTTAATAAATCTATAAAGTGGTCAAAATAAGTTAAGCCCATTTCAATTTTTCTCCACAGGCATAATGTTAAATTGCCTACGTTTTAACTACACATGTATATATTATGCGATTGGAAACGCTTACCAAATCCAACTTAGACAACAACATCTTAAGCATGATAACACAAAGTTTCAAGCTGAAATACAGAGTGTATTTCGATGTGCGCATCGTTATCCGAGAATGTCAAGATTTTTGCCAATTGTACTATAGATGTAGTAATAATACCAAGACCTTTATGACGTCTACCGAAAAACGTGTCAATCTATAGAAAACTTACTCAAATGTATGAAATGAAGCATCTTTATAAGAATAATTCGAGCTTAATTGCTGAAAATTGCATGTAAAAGCGTTTATTCAGTCAAAAGTTATGACAGAACAAATTTAAAGGTTTTTGCAAAAGTCTATAGAAAAAAAGTCAGCTGGGACTTAACTTTCAACCACTTTAGTACAAAATCTATAAATCAAACCATTTCCTCTACATGATGTGGCCCCTTTTTTATTTATTTTTTCAGTGTATATGTACATACAGGCCGACCTCAATGGTCCATGGAAACAGACTGTGTTATAAGTGAAACTATGTTATAATGAGGTTATTTACAAAATTTAGACATACATGTATAGTAAAATAATCATTTTAAAAGCTATGATATGGCCAAGTTATATTGAAAAGCCCACTATAGTGTGGCGCGTTATAATGCGGTTGAACTGTAATTTTTAATATGCAGCATGTGACAACAAACCTTTAAATGTTTAGGCTAACTATCAAATATCCAGGGCTATATTTACACAAGTAGGTATATCATGTTTACTTGGGTTACGCAAGTTGATAAATGTTTACAAAAATCTCGAGCACATCTTGAAGATCTTCATTTTAAATTTTCTGAAAGTTTCCCTTTATTACAATTAAACATTTATATTCACGATTCAGTTATCACAAGAAAATAGAAATGTTGGCATCATTTTAACAGATCAAAGACAAGAATTTTCTCCACTGCACACAAAGAGAATGCTGGTACAAGTAAAAAGGTTGGAAGGCTTGCCTACCTCACTGCCCTGACATATCATTGCCATAAGCTCAACAAATCAATTAAGATCGTACAGCCTCTATCTATATATTGCAATTTCGCCACAGCAAACTGGTCTTAGAAGCTGAAACTTTATAACAGACTGCAATTCAAATAGAACCGTCAGACATACAACTGCTGCACAACCTTTGTATGATGATCTCATGTAGTTATACACAACACAGTCATGGCAAGATCACTACATGCAAACCTCAAACATGACAATTAAGGACAATGTAGTGAACGGTGACCACAGCAGTCAAGTGGATTTTTGAAGTTGCAAGTTTTATAGTGTTCCCAGATGTGTCTGAGCATGCAACTTGCGAGGGCTATCAAAACTTTTTCCCAGTATTTATCAGCTTCAATTATGACAATCTTAAACACAGGGGTAATTCTGGCCAACAAACATGATGGGCCTTTTTGACAAAATTCATCTGCATTTTAAGGCCACAACAACTTTCTATAAATATTTCTGTAAAAAGGACGGTACTTTTAAAAGATTATGGGCCTTTAAGCACTTCCAGAATTATACCGGAGTCTATAAGGGCTATTATTTGTATCTTACTTTATAATGGCAATACAAGGCAAGCTTAAAAATAAAATGGTTAAATCTGGACAAAATTGGCTAAACTATGGAGCTACCTTATGCTTATAAATGTGTTTTCCTCAAGAAAACAACTTTAACTTTCTGGCATCGTTAACACACATTTCACAGGAACAAACATTGTTACTTGCTACCAACATGTTACCAACCTGGACGCCAAACCAGCGACTTCAGACAAATATGTCATAAAGAAGCACCTTTCAGACGCTAAGTTTGCTATTTTTATAAGGGTGTCGAGGATAGTGATTTCACTTGCACAAGAATTCACCAATGCACAGAATATGCTGTCAGACATACATAAAATGGGAATCAGAGATGTCTGCATAGCAGACTTTGACAAGAAACCCTAATGAAATTGAAGCTTTAGAAAAAGCTTTCAAGAACTTGTGTGTTGCCAAACACACAGATACTTAGGGTTACTGTTTAGATTTTTCAAAAAGCTTATACTTGTACTTTTTTTGAAAAAAAAACAACAACTTAAACTTGTTTTTTTTTTCTTCATTTAGCTTTTCTGCATTAGTCCTGACCTTATTCAATTAGAAAAACATGTCTAGAATACATAGAAAGCATTAGAAAAACTGATAAGCAATCACTAACGTAAAGAAAAAACACAAGATAAAACAACTTCGCTTTTCCGAATTCTCACCCGTCACTTTGAAAAGACAAACTGATTCACTAATCTGTAACTTACAAGAATCTTACATATATCAGCATGTCCGGGAATCATTACCCTTCAAACTGACACAGAAAGCATTTAAATATTCCCTTGCATACCCACAAAATCAGCTGTCAAACAATGATTCTTATCGCTACTGCACTGACTTGGCCGGAAGTTGGGACTGGATGTGACTGGATTCCGAGCGTACATTTTAAAACGGCGAAAACGGGTAACCAGCATTCAAACCGAAAGTAAAATCTGATTGCGTCAGACCGGATTGACGAATGAAAACAAGCGGTCCAGTCACATGGCAAATACTGTAAACAACTGTGGCCATCTCAGTGCAGTAGTGATGAGAACCGCTCTTTGTTTAACAGACGATTTTGTGGGTATGCAAAGAAATATTTAAACACTTTTTGTGTCTGTTTGAAGCGTAATCCTTCACGGTCACGCCGATACATATACGATTCGTGGCTGTTACGGATTAGTCAAACAGTTTCTCTGACAAATGGATGGGTGAAAGTTTTCGTTGGCAAAAGTTGTTTATCTTGTGTTTTTTCTCTAGTCTACATGTATTCAGATGGCATATCAGTATTTCGATTGCTTTCTATAGATTCTAGACATTTTTTTCTAATTTTGCTAGGTCACAACTATTGCAGAAAAGCTCAAAAAGATAACAAAAAAAAAATGGTAAGTTTTGAAAAATAAGAGTACAAGTATGAGCTTTTGAAAAAAGTCTAAACAGTAACCCCAAGTATCTGTGGTGCATGTTGTGTTGTGATTCTTGTGAACACTGTCCAGTGATTGACAAAGTATTACAGACTAGCAATTTGTAAACAATAAAAATAATAGATGAAAAAAACTAATCAGTGCCCATAACACTTATTTTGTCAATGTGAAAAACTTTGAATAACGGTAAAGGTTTTTGAAAAGCTTGAACTTGTAATCACTTTAATTGTCAAATGAATAAAGAAGACAAACATGATTGATATGCGGTTTGGTGAAATAAAAGATACGACAAAGTGTAGAAAATATATGCGTTTACGTTTCTGACAAAAATCTCACAGATCTGAGGCTTCTTTCTAACTGAAAACTAAGAAAATATTTTGCATTTTTCACTTACGAAAGTTCACCGAGCTGAAGTTGGCACACTTTCCACAGCCGCCAGAATACAGCAGCCGTCAAAGGTAGAGTAAAAATGCAACACCAACTATACTGCGTGATGGTGACATGCGTTAATCCGCATCATATTTATCATTATTATTATAACATGTATTTTTATTATTATTATTATTATTATTATTATTATTATTATTATTATTAAGTGATATAGCCAAGTTGTTAGCGCACTGGCTTCTTGTGCTCGAACTGGAAAATTTGTTGGTCCGAACTGGCTTCCCTTCGTATCACTTGCAGGTATGACATGATACAGTGCGCCGTCCTTCGGTTCGGGACGTTAACTGGAGGCCCCATGTGCAGGGACTGTTATCCCCATGTGCAGGTTAAAGATCCCTACACAGGTTCTATCCTTATGTAGGCCATTCCTGCAAACACACCGGAGTGTATACAATGTAAACTTCCCAAGAATAATCAGAAATCGATTGACGGGAGTAACAAGAAAACATAAAAATATTATTATTCTTTCCACCGACGCTGATTAGCTGTGACTTGGTTCAGCCTGTGTAACTTTTGATGGCAGCGGTGGAATTTATAATGACAACTGCCAGACCGGAGTTGTCTTACCCATGTATACTAAAGAAATTTGAAAACGCATCACTATAAATGTAAATAAGGAAATACGGCCTATGTTAACACGATAAACAATATATACAGTGAACTCGACAATAGAGAATCATCGACAATGGCGAACCACTCGTAAAGATATTGCAGAATTTCTTGAAACTTAGACAAAATATTATTTATTCTATAACTCAGTCATTTACTTTCATCTAAGCCTTGGGGTTTGGTAAAAGAATGGAGTCAAAATTCCACCGGACAATAAAATCAGCGTTGCTGAAACGCTTGGCCCCTTAACTAAGATGCCTAGTTTATTGTTCCACAAAATGTAACATTCAGATAAAATGCGTTTCATACCTCGTTTCTTAGCATTTGATGATGGCCACTTTTGCATTACTTAAATGCCTAATATCCCTAGTTGTGCAATATGCCTGTTTTTGATAAAAGTTTTGACATTGAAGGTAGATATAAGCGGAGAAAGATGTACATGTAAATTCGACAATAGCGAATCATACTTTGTGTGGTGAAAAGAATGTGCACAAAGTACTGATAATCTACCTTTTGAAGGCTTGCCCTGGAACCATTTGGTTTGGTCAATTGCGTAACTAATATTGGTGCAAGTCGTGGTTTAACCATCTTGCTTTTAGGCTTACATTGATTCGTTAAAGCAATAAGACATGCTTAAATCTGTAAAATTGACCTTTCCGATATGGCATTTGCTGTTGACAGTTAACGTAAAGCACAAAAACAAATTAATACAATATTATCGAACACCATTTAGTCTCGCATGATGATGGCACCATTTGTGTGCAAAAATTCCCTTCTAAAATGGTTTCTTTTGGGCTATAGGCCAATTGATTCGCCATTGTCGAGTTTGGTTCGCCATTGTCTAATGCAGGAGGTATCATATCAACAGAGTTATCTCCCATTAAGAAATTGAATGAATTAAAATTATCATTTTCCTGTAAAGCTGAGATATGTTAGATGTTCTTAGTATCAAATAGATTAACATTCCCATGGTCGTGTTTAAAATAATAGCATTAGATCTCTTAGTGATTCGCCATTGTCTAGTAAACTGTATTCATAAAGATTTGTTTGATGAATTGTTGGCTAATACAGTTTCCTTGATACGTTAAGTATTTGTTCTTCACTTAAAGCCAGACGTACGTAATTGACCTCACGTTTTTTTTTTTTTTTTTTTTTTTTTTTTTTTTTTTTTTTTTTTTTTTTTGTTTATTTTTATTTTATTTTTTTTTATTTTTTTTTTCACTGGAATGTATTTTGATGTCCTACATATGAAAATCAAAAAGAAATCGATGCCGTTCCGAGCTTGTTTTCGCGATATCGACCTTTAAAATCGTAATATTTTAGAGCGACAATACAATGACGTCAACTTAATTAAATGCGATTTTACAATGCAAATGAGGGGGATGGCTTGAAGAACGGCGTCCCTTACTTACGAATGAGATTGTCGACGCTTGCCACGAGTGTCAGTCGAAGACCAGAAGACAAGTTTTGACCAGTCGATAACCCGCATGATTTTTAATTTGGCCAGCCGCCATAGCACTTCCGGTTTTTTGCATGCAGAACGCAAATTAGCCCATTTGTCTGCATAAACGACCACCCATACCACGAAATGGAATCCGCAAGCTTAGCTTGCGCATCAAAACGTGGCACAAAGATGTGGACAAGAGCATGCAATTTATCAGTACCCCGCAGGTTTTCTTGTTTGGTCACAAAAATCACCCATGGGCTTTTTTCAATGCAAATGGGATAAGTGGGCTTGAAGAACGGCGTCCCTTACTTACTAATGGGATTCTCGGCGCTTGATAACAGGAGAACAAATTTTTACCAGTTGATATCCTGCAGGTTTTTTTTGTTTGGCTAGCCGCCATAGAACTTCCGGTTTACATACCAGTGCAGAACACAAAATAGCCAATCGGTCTGCATAAACGGCCTCCCATACCTAGAAATGGAATCCTCAAGCTCAGCTTGCGCATCAGAAAGTACCACAAAGATGTGGACAAGAGCATGCAACCTACCAGTGCCCCGCAGGTTTTCTTGTTTGGCCACAATAGCACCCAAGCCTGTTTCAAGGGCTTTTTTCAATGCAAATGAGGGGGTGGGCTTGAAGAACGGCGTACCATACTTACAAATGGGATTGTCGACGCTTGCCTAGCGTGTTAGTCGACGACCAGAAGACAAGAGATCAGGATTAAACCAGTCGATACCCATCAGGTTTTCTTTTTCATCCACAAAACGCACATAAGCCTGTTTTAGGGGGTTTTTTTTGCAATGCAAATGGGATAGATGGGCTTGAAGAAAGGCATCGGCATCCCATTCATACAAGTGGGATTGTCGACGCTTGCCTCGCGTGTCAGTCGACGACCAGAAGACAAGAGAACAAGATTTAACCAGTCGATACCCCGCAGGTTGTTTAGTTTGGCTATCTGCCATAGCACTTCCGGCTTAAAAACCAGTGCAGAACACAAAATAGCAAATCGGTCTGCATAACCGGCCTCCCATACCTAGAAATGGAATCCTCAAGCTAAGCTTGCGCATCAGAAAGCGCCACAAAGATATGGACAAGAGCATGCAACCTACCAGTGCCCCGCAGGTTTTCTTGTTTTGCTACAAAACGCACCCAAGCCTGCTTCAAGGACTTTTTTCAATGCAAATGAGGGGATGGGCTTGAAGAACGACGTCCCATACTTACAAATGGGATTGTCGACGCTTGCCCTGCATGTCAGTCGACGACCAGAAGACAAGTGAACAAGTTTTTACCAGTCGATATCCCGCAGGTTTTCTTGTTAACACACAAAACGCACCCAAGCCTGCGCCAGGGGCTTTTTTCAATGCAAATGAGAGGGGTGCGCTTGAAGAACGGCGTCCCATACTAACAAATGGGATTGTCGACGCTTGTCTCGCATATCAGTCGACGGCCAGAAGAACAGAGAACAAGTTTTACCCAGTCATTACCCCGCAGGTTTTTTAGTTTGGCTAGCCGCCATAGCACTTCCGGTTTACATACCAGTGCAGAACACAAAATAGCCAATCGGTCTGCATAAACGGCCTCCCATACCTAGAAATGGAATCCTCAAGCCCAGCTTCACATCAGAAAGTGCCACAAAGATATGGACAAGAGCATGCAACCTACCAGTGCACCGCAGGTCTTCATGTTTGGCCACAAAAAGAACCCAAGCCTGCTTCAAGGGCTTTTTTCAATGCAAATGAGGGGGTGGGCTTGAAGAACGGCGTCCCATTCTAACAAATGGGATTGTCGACGCTTGTCTCGCGTGTCAGTCGACGGCCAGAAGGACAGAGAACAAGTTTTAACCAGTCCATACCCCGCAGGATTTTTAGTATGGCTAGCCGCCATAGAACTTCCGGTTTACATACTAGTGCATAACACAAACTAGACAATCAGTCTGCATAAACGGCCTCCAATACCTCGAAATGGAATCCTCAAGCTCAGCTTGCGCATCAGAAAGTGCCACAAAGATGTGGACAAGAGCATGCAACCTACCAGTGCCCCGTAGGTTTTCTTGTTTGGCCACAAAAAGCACCCAAGCCTGCTTCAAGGGCTTTTTTCAATGCAATGAGGGGGCGGGCTTGAAGAACGGCGTCCCATACTTACAAATGGGATTGCCGACGCTTGCCACGCGTGTCAGTCGACGACCAGAAGACAAGCGAACAAGTTTTTACCAGTCGATACCCCGCAGGTTTTCTTGTTTAGCCACAAAACGCACCCAAGCATGCTTCAGGGGCTTTTTTCAATGCAAATGAGAGGGGTGCGCTTGAAGAACGGCGTCCCATACTAACAAATAGGATTGTCGACGCTTGTCTCTCATGTCAGTCGACCCCAAGAAGAACAGAGAACAAGTTTTACCCAGTCGATACCCCGCAGGTTTTTTAGTTTGGCTAGCCGCCATAGCACTTCCGGTTTACATACCAGTGCAGAACACAAAATAGCCAATCGGTCTTCATAAACGGCCTCCCATACCTAGAAATGGAATCCTCAAGCTCAGCTTGCGCATCAGAAAGTGCCACAAAGATATGGACAAGAGCATGCAACCTAACCAGTGCACCGCAGGTCTTCTTGTTTGGTCACAAAAAGCATCCAAGCCTGCTTCAAGGGCTTTTTTCAGTGCAAATGAGGGGGTTGGCTTGAAGAACGGCGTCTCATACTTACAAATGGGATTGCCGACGCTTGCCACGCATGTCAGTCGACGACCAAAAGACAAGTGAACAAGTTTTTACCAGTCGATACCCCGCAAGTTTTGTTGTTTAGCCACAAAACGCACCCAAGCCTGCTTCAGGGGCTTTTTTCAATGCATATGAGACGGATGCGCTTGAAGAACGGCGTCCCATACTAACAAATGGGATTGTCGACGCTTGTCTCGCATGTCAGTCGACGGCCAGAAGAACAGACAACAAGTTTTACCCAGTCATTACCCCGCAGGTTTTTTAGTTTGGCTAGCCGCCATAGCACTTCCGGTTTACATACCAGTGCAGAACACAAACTAGACAATCAGTCTGAAAAACGGCCTCCCATACCTCGAAATGGAATCCTCAAGCACAGCTAGCGCATCAAAAAGTGCCACAAAGATATGGACAAGAGCAAGCAACCTACCAGTGCCCCGCAGGTTTTCTTGTTTGGCCACAAAAAGCACCCAAGCCTGCTCCAAGGGCGTTTTTCAATGCAAATGAAAGTGGGCTTGAAGAACGGCGTCCCATACTTACAAATGGGATTGCCGACGCTTGCCACGCGTGTCAGTCGACGACCAGAAGACAAGTGAACAAGTTTTTACCAGTCGATACCCCGCAGGTTTTCTTGTTTAGCCACAAAACGCACCCAAGCTTGCTTCAGGGGCTTTTTTCAATGCAAATGAGAGGGGTGCGCTTGAAGAACGGCGTCCCATACTAACAAATGGGATTGTCGAAGCTTGTCTCGCGTGTCAGTCGACGGCCAAAAGAACAGAGAACAAGTTTTACCCAGTCGATACCCCGCAGGTTTTTTAGTTTGGCTAGCCGCCATAGCACTTCCGGTTTACATACAAGTGCAGAACACAAAATAGCCGATCGGTCTTCATTAACGGCCTCCCATACCTAGAAATGGAATCCTCAAGCTCAGCTTGCGCATCAGAAAGTGCCACAAAGATGTGGACAAGAGCATGCAACCTACCAGTGCCCCGCAGGTCTTCTTGTTTGGTCACAAAAAGCATCCAAGCCTGCTTCAAGGGCTTTTTTCAATGCAAATGAGGGGGTGGGCTTGAAGAACGGCGTCCCATACTTACAAATGGGATTGCCGACACTTGTCTTGCATGTCAGTCGACGGCTAGAAGAACAGAGAACAAGTTTTACCCAGTCGATACCCCGCAGGTTTTTTAGTTTGGCTAGCCGCCATAGCACTTCCGGTTTACATACCAGTGCAGAACACAAAATAGATAATAGGTCTGCATAAACGGCCTCTCATACCTAGAATTGGAATCCTCAAGCTCAGCTTGCGCATCAGAATGAGCCACAAAGATATGGACAAGATCATGCAACCTACCAGTGCCCCGCAGGTCTTCTTGTTTGGTCACAAAAAGCACCCAAGCCTGCTTCAAGGGCTTTTTTCAATGCAAATGAGGGGGTGGGCTTGAAGAACGGCGTCCCATACTTACAAATGGGATTGCCGACGCTTGCCACGCGTGTTAGTTAACGACCAGAAGACAAGTTAACAAGTTTTTACCAGTCGATACCCCGCAGGTTTTCTTGTTTAGCCACAAAACGCACCCAAACATGCTTCAGAGGCTTTTTTTAATGCAAATGAGAGGGGTACGCTTGAAGAACGGCGTCCAATACTAACAAATTGGATTGTCGAAGCTTGTCTCGCGTGTCAGTCGACGGCCAAAAGAACAGAGAACAAGTTTTACCCAGTCGATACCCCGCAGGTTTTTTAGTTTGGCTAGCCGCCATAGCACTTCCGGTTTACATTCCAGTGCAGAACACAAAATAGCCAATCGGTCTTCATAAACGGCCTCCCATACCTAGAAATGGAATCCTCAAGCTCAGCTTGCGCATCAGAAAGTGCCACAAAGATATGGACAAGAGCATGCAACCTAACAGTGCACCGCAGGTCTTCTTGTTTGGTCACAAAAAGCATCCAAGCCTGCTTCAAGGGCTTTTTTCAATGCAAATGAGGGGGTGGGCTTGAAGAATTGCGTCCCATTCTTACAAATGGGATTGCCGACGCTTGCCACGCGTGTCATGCGACGACCAGAAGACAAGTGAACAAGTTTTAACCAGTCGATATCCCGCAGGTTTTCTTGTTTAGCCACAAAACGCACCAAAGCCTGCTTCAGGGGCTTTTTTTCAATGCAAATGAGAGGGGTGCGCTTTAAGAACGGCGTCCCATACTAACAAATGGGATTGTCGACGCTTGTCTCGCGTGTCAGTCGACGGCCAGAAGAACAGAGAACAAGTTTTACCCAGTCGATACCCCGCAGGTTTTTTAGTTTGGCTAGCCGCCATAGCACTTCCGGTTTACATACCAGTGCCGAACACAAACTAGACAAACAGTCTGAAAAACGGCCTCCCATACCTCGAAATGGAATCCTCAAGCTCAGCTTGCGCATCAGAAAGTGCCACAAAGATGTGGACAAGAGCATGCAACCAACCAGTGCCCCGCAGGTCTTCTTGTTTGGTCAAAAAAAGCATCCAAGCCTGCTTCAAGGGCTTTTTTCTATGCAAATGAGGGGGTGGGCTTGAAGAACGGCGTCCCATACTTACAAATGGGATTGCCGACGCTTGACACGCGTGTCTGTCGACGACCAGAAGACAAGTGAACAAGTTTTTACCAGTCGATACCCCGCAGGTTTTCTTGTTTAGCCACAAAACGCACCCAAGCTTGCTTCAGGGGCTTTTTTCAATGCAAATGAGAGGGGTGCGCTTGAAGAACGGCGTCCCATACTAACAAATGGGATTGTCTAAGCTTGTCTCGCGTGTCAGTCGACGGCCAAAAGAACAGAGAACAAGTTTTACCCAGTCGATACCCCGCAGGTTTTTTAGTTTGGCTAGCCGCCATAGCACTTCCGGTTTACATACAAGTGCAGAACACAAAATAGCCGATCGGTCTTCATTAACGGCCTCCCATACCTAGAAATGGAATCCTCAAGCTCAGCTTGCGCATCAGAAAGTGCCACAAAGATGTGGACAAGAGCATGCAACCTACCAGTGCCCCGCAGGTCTTCTTGTTTGGTCACAAAAAGCATCCAAGCCTGCTTCAAGGGCTTTTTTCAATGCAAATGAGGGGGTGGGCTTGAAGAACGGCGTCCCATACTTTCAAATGGGATTGCCGACACTTGTCTTGCATGTCAGTCGACGGCTAGAAGAACAGAGAACAAGTTTTACCCAGTCGATACCCCGCAGGTTTTTTAGTTTGGCTAGCCGCCATAGCACTTCCGGTTTACATACCAGTGCAGAACACAAAATAGATAATAGGTCTGCATAAACGGCCTCTCATACCTAGAATTGGAATCCTCAAGCTCAGCTTGCGCATCAGAATGAGCCACAAAGATATGGACAAGATCATGCAACCTACCAGTGCCCCGCAGGTCTTCTTGTTTGGTCACAAAAAGCACCCAAGCCTGCTTCAAGGGCTTTTTTCAATGCAAATGAGGGGGTGGGCTTGAAGAACGGCGTCCCATACTTACAAATGGGATTGCCGACGCTTGCCACGCGTGTCAGTTAATGACCAGAAGACAAGTTAACAAGTTTTTACCAGTCGATACCCCGCAGGTTTTCTTGTTTAGCCACAAAACGCACCCAAACATGCTTCAGAGGCTTTTTTTAATGCAAATGAGAGGGGTACGCTTGAAGAACGGCGTCCAATACTAACAAATTGGATTGTCGAAGCTTGTCTCGCGTGTCAGTCGACGGCCAAAAGAACAGAGAACAAGTTTTACCCAGTCGATACCCCGCAGGTTTTTTAGTTTGGCTAGCCGCCATAGCACTTCCGGTTTACATTCCAGTGCAGAACACAAAATAGCCAATCGGTCTTCATAAACGGCCTCCCATACCTAGAAATGGAATCCTCAAGCTCAGCTTGCGCATCAGAAAGTGCCACAAAGATATGGACAAGAGCATGCAACCTAACAGTGCACCGCAGGTCTTCTTGTTTGGTCACAAAAAGCATCCAAGCCTGCTTCAAGGGCTTTTTTCAATGCAAATGAGGGGGTGGGCTTGAAGAATTGCGTCCCATTCTTACAAATGGGATTGCCGACGCTTGCCACGCGTGTCATGCGACGACCAGAAGACAAGTGAACAAGTTTTAACCAGTCGATATCCCGCAGGTTTTCTTGTTTAGCCACAAAACGCACCAAAGCCTGCTTCAGGGGCTTTTTTTCAATGCAAATGAGAGGGGTGCGCTTTAAGAACGGCGTCCCATACTAACAAATGGGATTGTCGACGCTTGTCTCGCGTGTCAGTCGACGGCCAGAAGAACAGAGAACAAGTTTTACCCAGTCGATACCCCGCAGGTTTTTTAGTTTGGCTAGCCGCCATAGCACTTCCGGTTTACATACCAGTGCCGAACACAAACTAGACAAACAGTCTGAAAAACGGCCTCCCATACCTCGAAATGGAATCCTCAAGCTCAGCTTGCGCATCAGAAAGTGCCACAAAGATGTGGACAAGAGCATGCAACCAACCAGTGCCCCGCAGGTCTTCTTGTTTGGTCAAAAAAAGCATCCAAGCCTGCTTCAAGGGCTTTTTTCTATGCAAATGAGGGGGTGGGCTTGAAGAACGGCGTCCCATACTTACAAATGGGATTGCCGACGCTTGACACGCGTGTCTGTCGACGACCAGAAGACAAGTGAACAAGTTTTTACCAGTCGATACCCCGCAGGTTTTCTTGTTTAGCCACAAAACGCACCCAAGCCTGCTTCAGGGGCTTTTTTCAATGCAAATGAGAGGGGTGCGCTTGAAGAACGGCGTCCCATACTAACAAATGGGATTGTCGACGCTTGTCTTGCGTGTCAGTCGACGGCCAGAAGAACAGAGAACAAGTTTTACCCAGTCATTACCCCGCAGGTTTTTTAGTTTGGCTAGCCGCCATAGCACTTCCGGTTTACATACCAGTACAGAACACAAACTAGACTATCAGTCTGAAAAACGGCCTCCCATACCTCGAAATGGAATCCTCAAGCTCAGCTAGCGCATCAAAAAGTGCCACAAAGATATGGACAAGAGCATGCAACCTACCAGTGCCCCGCAGGTTTTCTTGTTTGGACACAAAAAGCACTCAAGCCTGCTTCAAGGGCGTTTTTAATGGAAATGAGGGGGTGGGCTTGAAGAACGGCGTCCCATACTTACAAATGGGATTGCCGACGCTTGCCACGGGTGTCAGTCGACGACCAGAAGACAAGTGAACAAGTTTTTACCAGTCGATACCCCGCAGGTTTTCTTGTTTAGCCACAAAACGCACCCAAGCTTGCTTCATGGGCTTTTTTCAATGCAAATGAGAGGGGTGCGCTTGAAGAACGGTGTCCCATACTAACAAATGGGATTGTCTAAGCTTGTCTCGCGTGTCAGTCGACGGCCAAAAGAACAGAGAACAAGTTTTACCCAGTCGATACCCCGCAGGTTTTTTAGTTTGGCTAGCCGCCATAGCACTTCCGGTTTACATACCAGTGCAGAACACAAAATAGCCAATGGGTCTGCATAAACGGCCTCCCATACCACGAAATGGAATCCGCAAGCTCAGCTTGCGCATCAGAAAGTGCCACAAAGATGTGGACAAGAGCATGCAACCAACCAGTGCCCCGCAGGTCTTCTTGTTTGGTCAAAAAAAGCATCCAAGCCTGCTTCAAGGGCTTTTTTCAATGCAAATGAGGGGGTGGGCTTGAAGAACGGCGTCCCATACTTACAAATGGGATTGCCGACGCTTGCCACGCGTGTCAGTCAACGACCAGAAGACAAGTTAACAAGTTTTTACCAGTCGATACCCCGCAGGTTTTCTTGTTTAGCCACAAAACGCACCCAAACATGCTTCAGAGTCTTTTTTTAATGCAAATGAGAGGGGTACGCTTGAAGAACGGCGTCCAATACTAACAAATGGGATTGTCGAAGCTTGTCTCGCGTGTCAGTCGACGGCCAAAAGAACAGAGAACAAGTTTTACCCAGTCGATACCCCGCAGGTTTTTTAGTTTGGCTAGCCGCCATAGCACTTCCGGTTTACATTCCAGTGCAGAACACAAAATAGACAATCGGTCTTCATAAACGGCCTCCCATACCTAGAAATGGAATCCTCAAGCTCAGCTTGCGCATCAGAAAGTGCCACAAAGATATGGACAAGAGCATGCAACCTAACAGTGCACCGCAGGTCTTCTTGTTTGGTCACAAAACGCACCAAAGCCTGCTTCAGGGGCTTTTTTTCAATGCAAATGAGAGGGGTGCGCTTTAAGAACGGCGTCCCATACTAACAAATGGGATTGTCGACGCTTGTCTCGCATGTCAGTCGACGGCCAGAAGAACAGACAACAAGTTTTACCCAGTCGATACCCCGCAGGTTTTTTAGTTTGGCTAGCCGCCATAGCACTTCCGGTTTACATACCAGTGCAGAACACAAAATAGCCAATCGGTCTTCATAAACGTCCTCCCATACCTAGAAATGGAATCCTCAAGCTCAGCTTGCGCATCAGAAAGTGCCACAAAGATATGGACAAGAGCATGCAACCTAACAGTGCACCGCAGGTCTTCTTATTTGGTCACAAAAAGCATCCAAGCCTGCTTCAAGGGCTTTTTTCAATGCAAATGAGGGGGTGGGTTTGAAGAATTGCGTCCCATACTTACAAATGGGATTGCCGACGCTTGCCACGCATGTCAAGCGACGACCAGAAGACAAGTGAACAAGTTTTAACCAGTCGATATCCCGCAGGTTTTCTTGTTTAGCCACAAAACGCACCAAAGCTTGCTTCAGGGGCTTTTTTCAATGCAATTGAGAGGGGTGCGCTTTAAGAACGGCGTCCCATACTAACAAATGGGATTGTCGACGCTTGTCTCGCGTGTCAGTCGACGGCCAGAAGAACAGAGAACAAGTTTTACCCAGGCGATACCCCGCAGGTTTTTTAGTTTGGCTAGCCGCCATAGCACTTCCGGTTTACATACCAGTGCAGAACACAAACTAGACAAACAGTCTGCATAAACGGCCTCTCATACCTCGAAATGGAATCCTCAAGCTCAGCTTGCGCATCAGAAAGTGCCACAAAGATGTGGACAAGAGCATGCAACCAACCAGTGCCCCGCAGGTCTTCTTGTTTGGTCAAAAAAAGCATCCAAGCCTGCTTCAAGGGCTTTTTTCTATGCAAATGAGGGGATGGGCTTGAAGAACGGCGTCCCATACTTACAAATGGGATTGCCGACGCTTGCCACGCGTGTCAGTCGACGACCAGAAGACAAGTGAACAAGTTTTTACCAGTCGATACCCCGCAGGTTTTCTTGTTTAGCCACAAAACGCACCCAAGCTTGCTTCAGGGGCTTTTTTCAATGCAAATGAGAGGGGTGCGCTTGAAGAACGGCGTCCCATACTAACAAATGGGATTGTCGAAGCTTGTCTCACATGTCAGTCGACGGCCAAAAGAACAGAGAACAAGTTTTACCCAGTCGATACCCCGCAGGTTTTTTAGTTTGGCTAGCCGCCATAGCACTTCCGGTTTACATACAGGTGCAGAACACAAAATAGCCAATCGGTCTTCATAAACGGCCTCCCATACCTAGAAATGGATTTCTCAAGCTCAGCTTGCGCATCAGAAAGTGCCACAAAGATGTGGACAAGAGCATGCAACTTAACAGTGCCCCGCAGGTTTTCTTGTTTAGCCACAAAACGCACCCAAGCTTGCTTCAGGGGCTTTTTTCAATGCAAATGAGAGGGGTGCGCTTGAAGAACGGCGTCCCATACTAACAAATGGGATTGTCGACGCTTGTCTCGCGTGTCAGTCGACGGCCAGAAGAACAGAGATCAAGTTTTACCCAGTCGATACCCCGCAGGTTTTTTAGTTTGGCTAGCCGCCATAGCACTTCCGGTTTACATACCAGTGCAGAACACAAAATAGCCAATGGGTCTGCATAAACGGCCTCCCATACCACGAAATGGAATCCGCAAGCTCAGCTTGCGCATCAGAAGGTGCCACAAAGATGTGGACAAGAGCATGCAACCAACCAGTGCCCCGCAGGTCTTCTTGTTTGGTCAAAAAAAGCATCCAAGCCTGCTTCAAGGGCTTTTTTCAATGCAAATGAGGGGGTGGGCTTGACGAACGGCGTCCCATACTTACAAACTGGGTTGCCGACGCTTGCCACGCGTGTCAGTCGACGACCAGAAGACAAGTAAACAAGTTTTTACCAGTCGATACCCCGCAGGTTTTCTTGTTGAGCCACAAAACGCACCCAAGCCTGCTTCAGGGGCTTTTTTCAATGCAAATGAGAGGGGTGCGCTTGAAGAACTTCGTCCCATACTAACAAATGGGATTGTCGACGCTTGTCTTGCGTGTCAGTCGACGGCCAGAAGAACAGAGAACAAGTTTTACCCAGTCATTACCCCGCAGGTTTTTTAGTTTGGCTAGCCGCCATATCACTTCCGGTTACATACCAGTGCAGAACACAAACTAGACAATCAGTCTGAAAAACGGCCTCCCATACCTCGAAATGGAATCCTCAAGCTCAGCTAGCGCATCAAAAAGTGCCACAAAGATATGGACAAGAGCATGCAACCTACCAGTGCCCCGCAGGTTTTCTTGTTTGGCCACAAAAAGCACCCAAGCCTGCTTCATGGGCGTTTTTCAATGCAAATGAGGGGATGGGCTTGAAGAACGGCGTCCCATACTTACAAATGGGATTGCCGACGCTTGCCACGCGTGTCAGTCGACGACCAGAAGAAAAGTAAACAAGTTTTTACCAGTCGATACCCCGCAGGTTTTCTTGTTTAGCCACAAAACGCACCCAAGCTTGCTTCAGGGGCTTTTTTCAATGCAAATGAGAGGGGTGCGCTTGAAGAACGGCGTCCCATACTAACAAATGGGATTGTCGACGCTTGTTTCGCGTGTCAGTCGACGGCCAGAAGAACAGAGAACAAGTTTTACCCAGTCGATACCCCGCAGGTTTTTTAGTTTGGCTAGCCGCCATAGCACTTCCGGTTTACATTCCAGTACAGAACACAAAATAGCCAATCAGTCTGCATTAACGGCCTCCCTTACCTCGAAATGGAATCCATAAACATAGCTTGCGCATCAGAACGTGGCACAAAGATGTGAACAAGAGAATGCAATCTACAAGTGCCCCGCAGGTTTTCTTGTTTGGCCACAAAGCGCATCCAAGCCTGCTTCAGGGGCTTTTTTCAATGCAAATGGGAGGGCTGGGCTTAAAGAACGGCGTCCCATACTAACAAATGGGACTGTCGACGCTTGTCTCGCGTGTCAGTCGAGGGCCAGAAGAATAGAGAACAAGTTTTAACCAGTCGATACCCCGCAGGTTGTTTAGTTTGGCTAGCCGCCCTAACACTTCCAGTTTACATACCAGTACAGAGTACAAAATAGCCAATCAGTCTGGATTAACGGCCTCCCTTACCTCGAAATGGAATCATCAAGCTTAGCTTGCGCATCAGAACGTGGCACAAAGATATGGGCAAGAGCATGCAACCTACCAGTGCACCGCAGGTTTTCTTGTTTGGCCACAAAGCGCACTTAAGCCTGCTTCATGGGCTTTTATTTCAATGCAAACGAGAGGGGTGGGATTGAAGAATGGCGCCCCTTACTTACAAATGGGATTGTCGACGCTTGCCTGGCATGTCAGTCGACGGCCAGAAGAACAGAGAACAAGTTTTTACCAGTCGATACCCCGCAGGTTTTATAGTTTGGCTAGCCGCCATAGCACTTCCGGTTTTTTGCATGCAGAACGCAAATTAGCCCATCCGTTTGCATAAACGGCCTCCCATACCACAAAATAGAATCTTCAGACAAAGCTTGCGCACCAGAACGTGGCGCAAAGATGTGGACAAGAGAATGCAATCTACAAGTGCCCCGCAAGTTTTCTTGTTTGGTCACAAAGCGCTTCCAAGCCTGCTTCAGGGGCTTTTTTTCAATGCAAATGGGAGGGTTGGGCTTGAAGAACGGCGTCCCATACCAACAAATGGGATTGTCGACGCTTGTTTCGCATGTCAGTCGACGGCCAGAAGAACAGAGAACAAGTTTTAACCAGTCGATACCCCGCAGGTTTTTTAGTTTAGCTAGCCGCCATAGCACTTCCGGTTTACATACCAGTGCAGAACGCAAAATAGCCAATCAGTCTGCATAAACGTCCTCCCATACCTCAAAATGGAATCCTTAAGCTCGGCTTGCGCATCAGAACGAGCCACAAAGATGTTGACAAGAGCATGCATTCAACCAGTGCCCCGCTGGTTTTTTTCTTTGGCCACAAAGCGCACCAAGACTGCTTCAGGTTTTTTTTTCAATGCAAATGAGAGGGGTGGGCTTGAAGAACGGCGTCCCATACTAACAAATGGGATTGTCGACGCTTGTCTCGCGTGTCAGTCGATGGCCAGAAGAACAGAGAACAAGTTTTACCCAGTCGATACCCCGCAGGTTTTTTAGTTTGGCTAGCCGCCATAGCACTTCCGGTTTACATACCAGTGCAGAACACAAACTAGACAAACAGTCTGCATAAACGGCCTCTCATACCTCGAAATGGAATCCTCAAGCTCAGCTTGCGCATCAGAAAGTGCCACAAAGATGTGGACAAGAGCATGCAACCAACCAGTGCCCCGCAGGCCTTCTTGTTTGGTCAAAAAAAGCATCCAAGCCTGCTTCAAGGGCTTTTTTCTATGCAAATGAGGGGATGGGCTTGAAGAACGGCGTCCCATACTTACAAATGGGATTGCCGACGCTTGCCACGCGTGTCAGTCGACGACCAGAAGACAAGTGAACAAGTTTTTACCAGTCGATACCCCGCAGGTTTTCTTGTTTAGCCACAAAACGCACCCAAGCTTGCTTCAGGGGCTTTTTTCAATGCAAATGAGAGGGGTGCGCTTGAAGAACGGCGTCCCATACTAACAAATGGGATTGTCGAAGCTTGTCTCGCATGTCAGTCGACGGCCAAAAGAACAGAGAACAAGTTTTACCCAGTCGATACCCCGCAGGTTTTTTAGTTTGGCTAGCCGCCATAGCACTTCCGGTTTACATACAGGTGCAGAACACAAAATAGCCAATCGGTCTTCATAAACGGCCTCCCATACCACAAAATAGAATCTTCAGACAAAGCTTGCGCACCAGAACGTGGCGCAAAGATGTGGACAAGAGAATGCAATCTACAAGTGCCCCGCAAGTTTTCTTGTTTGGTCACAAAGCGCTTCCAAGCCTGCTTCAGGGGCTTTTTTTCAATGCAAATGGGAGGGTTGGGCTTGAAGAACGGCGTCCCATACCAACAAATGGGATTGTCGACGCTTGTTTCGCGTGTCAGTCGACGGCCAGAAGAACAGAGAACAAGTTTTAACCAGTCGATACCCCGCAGGTTTTTTAGTTTAGCTAGCCGCCATAGCACTTCCGGTTTACATACCAGTGCAGAACGCAAAATAGCCAATCAGTCTGCATAAACGTCCTCCCATACCTCAAAATGGAATCCTTAAGCTCGGCTTGCGCATCAGAACGAGCCACAAAGATGTTGACAAGAGCATGCATTCTACCAGTGCCCCGCTGGTTTTCTTGTTTGGCCACAAAGCGCACCAAGACTGCTTCAGGTTTTTTTTTCAATGCAAATGAGAGGGGTGGGCTTGAAGAACGGCGTCCCATACTTACAAATGGGATTGTCGACGCTTGCCTGGCGTGTCAGTCGACGGCCAGAAGACAAGAGAACATGTTTTAACTATTCGATACCCCGCAGGTTTTTTAGTTTGGCTAGCCGCCATAGCACTTCAGTTTTTTTTTGCATGCAAAACGCAAATTAGCCCATCCGTCTGCATAAACGGCCTCCCATCCCATAAAATGGAATCCTCAAACATAGCTTGCGCATCAGAACGTGGCACAAAGGTGTGGTCAAGAGAATACAATCTACCAGTGCCCCGCAGGTTTTTCTTGTTAGGCCACAAAGCGCACCCAAGCCTGCTTCGGGGGCTTTTTTCAATGCAAATGGGAGGGGTGGGCTTCAAGAACGGCGTCCCATACTAACAAATGGGATTGTCGACGCTTGTCTCGCGTGTTAGTCTAGGGCCAGAAGAACAGAGAACAAGTTTTACCCAGTCGATACTCCGCAGGTTTTTTAGTTTGGCTAGCCGCCATAGCACTTCCTGTTTACATACCAGTACAAAACACAAAATAGCCAATCAGTCTGCATTAACGGCCTCCCTTACCTCGAAATGGAATCATCAAGCTTAGCTTGCGCATCAGAACGTGGCACAAAGATATGGACAAGAGCATGCAGCGTACCAGTGCCCCGCAGGTTATCTTGTTTGGCCACAAAGCGCACCCAAGCCTGATTCAGGGGCTTTTTTCAATGCAAATAAGAGGGGTGGGTTTGAAGAACGGCGTCCCATACTTACAAATGGGATTTTCGACGCTTGCCTGGCGTGTCAGTCGACGGCTAGAAGAACATAGAACATGTTTTAACTAGTCGATACCCCGCAGGTTTTTTAGTTTGGCTAGCCGCCATAGCACTTCCGGTTTTTTTTGCATGCAGAACGCAAATTAGCCCATCCGTCTGCATAAACGGCTTCTTATACCGCGAAATGTAATCCGAAAGCTGAGCTTGCCCATCAGAACGTGGCACAAAGATGTGGATAAGAGCATGCAACCTACCAGTGTCCCGCAGGTTTTCTTGTTTGGCCAAAAACGCACCCAAGCGTGCTTCAGGGGCTTTTTTTCAATGCAAATGAGAGGGGTGGGCTTGAAGAACGGCGTCCCATACTTACAAATGGGATTGTCGACGCTTGTCTCGCGTGTATGTCGACGGCCAGAAGAGCAGAGAACAAGTTTTAACCAGTCGATACCCCGCAGGTTTTATACTTTGGCTAGCCGCCATAGCACTTCCGGTTTTTTGCATGCAAAACGCAAATTAGCCCATCCGTCTGCATAAACGGCCTCCCATACTACAAAATGGAATCCTCAGACAAAGCTTGCGCACCAGAACGTGGCGCAAAGATGTGGACAAGAGTATGCAATCTACCATTGCCCCGCAGGTTTTCTTGTTTGGCCACAAAGCGCACCAAGACTGCTTCAGGGTTTTTTTTTTCAATGCAAATGAGAGGGGTGGGCTTGAAGAACGGCGTCCCATACTTACAAATGGGATTGTCGACGCTTGTCTCGCGTGTCAGTCGACGGCCAAAAGAAAAGAGAACAAGATTTAACTAGTCGATACCCCGCAGGTGTTTTAATTTGGCTAGCTTCCATAGCACTTCCGATTTTTTTGCATGCAAAACGCAAATTAGCCCATCCGTCTGCATAAACGGCCTCCCATACCATAAAATGGAATCCTCAAACATAGCTTGCGCATCAGAACGTGGCACAAAGATGTGGACAAGTGAATGCAATCTACCAGTGCCCCGCAGGTTTTCTTGTTAGGCCACAAAGCGCACCCAAGCCTGCTTCAGGGGCTTTTTTTTCAATGCAAATGAGAGGGGTGGGCTTGAAGAACGGCGTCCCATACTTACAAATGGGATTGTCGACGCTTGTCTCGCGTGTATGTCGACGGCCAGAAGAGCAGAGAACAAGTTTTAACCAGTCGATACCCCGCAGGTTTTATACTTTGGCTAGCCGCCATAGCACTTCCGGTTTTTTGCATGCAAAACGCAAATTAGCCCATCCGTCTGCATAAATGGCCTCCCATACTACAAAATGGAATCCTCAGACAAAGCTTGCGCACCAGAACGTGGCGCAAAGATGTGGACAAGAGTATGCAATCTACCAGTGCCCCGCAGGTTTTCTTGTTTAGCCACAAAGCGCACCAAGACTGCTTCAGGGTTTTTTTTTTTTCAATGCAAATGAGAGGGGTGGGCTTGAAGAACGGCGTCCCATACTTACAAATGGGATTGTCGACGCTTGTCTCGCGTGTATGTCGACGGCCAGAAGAGCAGAGAACAAGTTTTAACCAGTCGATACCCCGCAGGTTTTATACTTTGGCTAGCCGCCATAGCACTTCCGGTTTTTTGCATGCAAAACGCAAATTAGCCCATCCGTCTGCATAAACGGCCTCCCATACTACAAAATGGAATCCTCAGACAAAGCTTGCGCACCAGAACGTGGCGCAAAGATGTGGACAAGGGTATGCAATCTACCAGTGCCCCGCAGGTTTTCTTGTTTGGCCACAAAGCGCACCAAGACTGCTTCAGGGTTTTTTTTTTTTCAATGCAAATGAGAGGGGTGGGCTTGAAGAACGGCGTCCCATACTTACAAATGGGATTGTCGACGCTTGTCTCGCGTGTCAGTCGACGGCCAAAAGAAAAGAGAACAAGATTTAACTAGTCGATACCCCGCAGGTATTTTAATTTGGCTAGCTGCCATAGCACTTCCGATTTTTTTGCATGCAAAACGCAAATTAGCCCATCCGTCTGCATAAACGGCCTCCCATACCATAAAATGGAATCCTCAAACATAGCTTGCGCATCAGAACGTGGCACAAAGATGTGGACAAGTGAATGCAATCTACCAGTGCCCCGCAGGTTTTCTTGTTAGGCCACAAAGCACACCCAAGCCTGCTTCAGGGGCTTTTTTATCAATGCAAATGAGAGGGGTGGGCTTGAAGAACGGCGTCCCATACTTACAAATGGGATTGTCGACGCTTGTCTCGCGTGTATGTCGACGGCCAGAAGAGCAGAGAACAAGTTTTAACCAGTCGATACCCCGCAGGTTTTATACTTTGGCTAGCCGCCATAGCACTTCCGGTTTTTTGCATGCAAAACGCAAATTAGCCCATCCGTCTGCATAAACGGCCTCCCATACTACAAAATGGAATCCTCAGACAAAGCTTGCGCACCAGAACTTGGCGCAAAGATGTGGACAAGAGTATGCAATCTACCAGTGCCCCGCAGGTTTTCTTGTTTAGCCACAAAGCGCACCAAGACTGCTTCAGGGGTTTTGTTTTTTCAATGCAAATGAGAAGGGTGGGCTTGAAGAACGGCGTCCCATACTTACAAATGGGATTGTCGACGCTTGTCTCGCGTGTCAGTCGACGGCCAAAAGAAAAGAGAACAAGATTTAACTAGTCGATACCCCGCAGGTGTTTTAATTTGGCTAGCTGCCATAGCACTTCCGATTTTTTTGCATGCAAAACGCAAATTAGCCCATCCGTCTGCATAAACGGCCTCCCATACCATAAAATGGAATCCTCAAACATAGCTTGCGCATCAGAACGTGGCACAAAGATGTGGACAAGAGAATGCAATCTACCAGTGACCCGCAGCTTATCTTGTTTGGCCACAAAGCGCACCCAAGCCTACTTCAGGGGCTTTTTTTCAATGCAAATGAGAGGGGTGGGCTTGAAGAACGGCGTCCCATACTTACAAATGGGATTGTCGACGCTTGCCTGGCGTGTCAGTCGACGGCTAGAAGAACATAGAACATGTTTTAACTAGTCGATACCCCGCAGGCTTTTTAGTTTGGCTAGCCGCCATAGCACTTCCGGTTTTTTGCATGCAGAACGCAAATAAGCCCATCCGTCTGCATAAACGGCCTCCTTTACCGCGAAATGGAATCCGAAAGCTGAGCTTTCCCATCAGAACGTGGTACAAAGATGTGGATAAGAGCATGCAACCTACCAGTGTCCCGCAGCTTTTCTTGTTTGGACAAAAAGCACACCCAAGCCTGCTTCAGGGGCTTTTTTTCAATGCAAATGAGAGGGGTGGGCTTGAAGGACGGCGTCCCATACTTACAAATGGGATTGTCGACGCTTGTCTCGCTTGAGGATTCCATTTTGAGGTATGGGAGGCCGTTTATGCAGACTGATTGGCTATTTTGCATTCTGCACTGGTATGTAACCAGAAGTGCTATGGCGGCTAGCCAAACTAAAAAACCTGCGGGGTATCGACTGGTTAAAACCTGTTTTCTGTTCTTCTGGCCGTCGACTGACACGCGAGACAAGCGTCGACAATCCCATTTGTTAGTATGGGACGCCGTTCTTCAAACCCACCCCTCCCATTTGCATTGAAAAAAAGCCCCTGAAGCAGGCTTGGGTGCGCTTTGTTGCCAAACAAGAAAACCTGCAGGGCACTGGTAGATTGCATTCTCTTGACCACATCTTTGTCGCACGTTCTGATGCGCAAGCCGAGCTTGAGGATTCCATTTCGAGGTATGGGAGGCCGTTATGCAAACCGATTGGCTATTTTGCGTTCTGCACTGGTATGTAAACCAGAAGTGCTATACCGGCTAGCCAAACTAAAAAAACTGCGGGGTATCGACTGGTTAAAAATTGTTCTTTAGATGTCGACTGACACGCGAGACAAGCGTCGACAATCCCATCTGTTAGTATGAGGCACCGTTCTTTAAGCCCACCTCTCCCATTTGCATTGAAAAAAGCCCCTGAAGCAGGCTTGGTTGCGCTTTGTGGCCAAACAAGAAAACCTGCGGGGCACTGGTAGATTGCATGCTCTTTTCAACATCTTTTCGCCACGTTCTGTTGCGCAAGCTATGTCTGTTGATTCCATTTTGTGGTATGGGAGGCCGTTTATGCAGACGGATGGGCTAATTTGCGTTTTGCATGCAAAAAAAACGGAAATGGTATGGCGGCTAGCCAAACTATAAAACCTGCGGGGTATCGACTGGTTAAAACTTGTTCTCTGCTCTTCAGGCCGTCGACTGACATGCCAGGCAAGCGTCGACAATCCCATTTGTAAGTATGGGACGCCATTCTTCAAGCCCACTCGTCTCATTTGCATTGAAAAAAGCCCCTGAAGCAGGCTTAAGTGCTCTTTGTGGCCAAACAAGAAATCCTGCGGGGCACTGGTGGGTTGCATGCTCTTGTCCACATATTTGTGCCACGTTCTGATGCGCAAGCTAAGCTTGATGATTCCATTTCGAGGTAAGGGAGGCCCTTAATGCAGACTGATTGGCTATTCTGTGTTCTGCAATGGTAAGTTAACCGGCAGTGATATGGCGGCTAGCCAAACTAAACAACCTGCGGGGTATCGACTGGTTAAAACTTGTTCTCTATTCTTCTGGCCGTCGACTGACACGCGCGACGAGCGTCGACAGTCCCATGGAGCAAGAAAACCTGCGGGGCACTGGTAGATTGCATGCTCTTGTCCACATCTTTGCGCCACGTTCTGGTGCGCAAGCTATGTCTGAGGATTCCATTTTCTGGTATGGGAGGCCGTTTATCCAGACGGATGGGCTAATTTGCGTTTTGCATGTAAACAAAGTGCTATGGCGGCTAGGCAAATTAAAAAAAACCTGCGGGGTATCGATTAGTTGAAACTTGTTCTCTGTTCTTCTGTCCGTCGACTGACACACGAGACAAGCGTCGACAATCCCATTTGTTAGTATGGGGCGCCGTTCTTCAAGCCCACCCCTCCCATTTGCATTGAAAAAAGCCCCTGAAGCAGGCTTGGGTGCGCTTTTTGGCCAAACAAGAAAACCTGCGGGGCACTGGTAGATTGCATTCTCTTTTCCACATCTTTGTGCCACGTTTTGATATGCAAGCCATGTTTGAGGATTCCATTTTATGGTATGGGAGCCCGTTAATGCAGACGGATTGGTTATTTTGAGTTCTGCACTGGTATGTAAACCGGAAGTGCTATGGCGGCTAGCCAAACTAAAAAACCTGCGGGGTATCAACTGGTTAAAACTTGTTCTCTGCTCTTCTGGCCGTCGACTGACATGCCAGACAAGCGTCGACAATCCATTTGTTTTGTTAGTATGGGACGCTGTTCTTCAAGCCCACCCCTCCCATGGAAAAAAGCCCCTGAAGCAGGCTTGGGTGCGCTTTTTGTCCAAACAAGAAAACCTGCGGGGCACTGGTAGATTGCATTCTCTTTTCCACTTATTTGTGCCACGTTCTGATACGCAAGCTATGTTTGAGGATTCCATTAAATGGTATGGGAGGCCGTTTATGCAGACGGATGGGCTAATTTGCGTTTTGCATGCAAACAACCGGAAGGGCTATGGCGACTAGGCAAACTATAAAACCTGCGGGGTATCGACTGGTTAAAACTTGGTCTCTACTCTTCTGGCCGTCGACTGACATGCAGGCAAGCGTCGACAATCCCATTTGTAAGTATGGGACGCCATTCTTCAAGCCCACCCCTCTCATTTGCATTGAAAAAAGCCCCTGAAGCAGGTTTGGGTGCGTTTGTGGCCAAACAAGAAAACCTGCGGGGCACTGGTAGATTGCATGCTCTTGTCCACGTCTTTGTGTCACGTTCTGATGCGCAAGCTGAGCTTGAGGATTCCATTTCGAGGTATGGGAGGTCGTTTATGCAGACGGATTGGTTATTTTGCGTTCTGCACTGGTATGTAAACAGGAAGTGCTATGGCGGCTAGGCAAACTATAAAACCTGCGGGGTATCGACTGGTTAAAACATGTTCTCTGCTCTTCTGGCCGTCGACTGACATGCCAGGCAAGTGTCGACAATCCCATTTGTAAGTATAGGGCGCCATTCTTCAAGCCCACCCCTCTCATTTGCATTGAAAAAAAGCCCCTGAAGCAGGTTTGGGTGCGTTTGTGGCCAAACAAGAAAACCTGCGGGGAACTGGTAGATTGCATGCTCTTGTCCACATCTTTGTGTCACGTTCTGATGCGCAAGCCGAGCTTGAGGATTCCATTTCGAGGTATGGGAGGCCGTTTATGCAGACGGATTGGTTATTTTGCGTTCTGCACTGGTATGTAAACAGGAAGTGCTATGGCGGCTAGCCAAAACTAAAAAACCTGCGGGGTTTCGACTGGTTAAAACTTTTTCTCTGTTCTTCTGGCCATCGACTGACACACGAGAAAAGCGTCGACAATCCCATTTGTTAGTACGGGACGTCGTTCATCAAGCCCACCCCTCTCATTTGCATTGAAAAAAAAACAAACCTGAAGCAGGCTTGGTTGCGCTTTATGGCCAAACAAGAAAACTTGTGGGGCACTTGTAGGCTGCATGCTCTTGTCCACGTCTTTGCACAGGCCAAGCTTGATAATTCCATTTCGAGGTAAGGGAGGCCGTTTATGCTGACTGAGTTGCTATTTTGCGTTCTGCAATGGTATGTAAACCGGAAGTGCTATGGCGGCTAGCCAAACTAAAAAACCTGCGGGGTATCGACTGGTTAAAACTTCTTCTCTGTTCTTCTGGCCGTCGACAGACGCGCGAGGCAAGCGTGGACAATTCCATTTATAAGTATGGGACGCCGTTCTTCATGTCCACCCCTCTCAGTTGCTTAAAAACGCCCCTGAAGCAGGCTTGGGTGCGCTTTCTGGTCAAACAAGAAAATCTGCGGGGCACTGGTAAGTTGTATGCTCTTGTCCACACCTTTGTGCCACGTTCTGATGCGCAAGCTAAGCTTGAGAATTCCATTTCGTGCTATGGGAAGCCGTTTATGCAGACGGTTGGGCTAATTTGCGTTCTGCATGCAGAAAACCGGAAGTGGTATTGCGGCTAGCCAAACCAAAAAACCTGCGGGGTATCGACTGGTTAATACTTGTTCTCTGATATTCTGGCCGTCGACCGACACGCGAGACAAGCGTCGACAATCCAATTTGTAAATATGGGACGCAGTTCTTCAATCCCAACCTTCTCATTGGCATTGAAAAAGGCCCCTGAATCATACTTGGGTGCGCTTTGTGGCCAAAAAAGAAAACCTGCGGGGCAGTGGTAGGTTGCATGCTCTTGTTCAAATCTTTGTGCCACGTTCTGATGCGCAAGCTAAAGCTTGAGAATTCCATTTCGTGGTATGGGAGGCCGTTTATGCAGACGGATGGGCTAATTTGCGTTCTGCATGCAATAAAACGGAAGTGCTATGGCGGCTAGCCAAACTAAAAAAACCTGCGGTGTATCGACTGATCAATTCTTGCTCTCTGGTCTTCTGGCCGTCGACTGACATGCGAGGCAAGCGTCGACAATCCCATTTGTAAGTATGTGACGCCGTTCTTCAAGTCCAGCCCTCTCATTTGCATTAAAAACGCCTCTTGGGTGCGCTTTGTGGCCTAACAAGAAAACCTGCTAGGCACTGGTAGGTTGCATGCTCTTGTCCACATCTTTGTGCCACGTTCTGATGCGCAAGCTAAGCTCGAGGATTCCATTTCGTGGTATGGGAGGCCGTGTATGCAGACGGATGGGCTATTTTGCGTTCTGCATGCAAATGACCGGAAGTGCTATGGCGGCTAGCCAAACTAAAAAAACCTGCGGGGTATCGACTGGTTAATACTCGTTCTCTGGTCTTCAAGCCGTCGACTGACATGCGAGGCAAGTGTCGACAATCCCATTTGTAATTATGGGACGCCGTTCTTCAAGCCCACCCCTCTCATTTGCATTGAAAAAGCCCCTGAAGCAGGCTTTGGTGCGCTTTGTGGCGAAACAAGAAAACCTGCGGGGCACTGATAGGTTGCATGCTCTTGTCTGCATCTTTGTGCCAAGTTCTGATGCGCGCGCAAGCTAAGCTTGAGGATTCTATTTCGTGGTACGAGAGGCCGTTTATGCAGACGGATGGGCTAATTTGCGTTTGCTTGCTCTTGTCCACATCTTTGTGCAAAGTTCTGATGAGCGCACAAGCTAATCTTGAGGATTCCATTTCGTTTTCGTGGGAAAACGATGCGATACCCAGACATAGACGTCCGATGCAGGAGAAGGTCTGAAAACTGCATCGGGGTCAGTTATGTCAGGGTAAATACATTCATGGTTTCTAAAAGTAAAGCCAGGTTTCAGATGATAATGTATAATGCGGATTTCACAGAAGTACATGCGTCATGAACAGAAAATGATTTTACTTGATGATGATGATGATGATGATGATGATGATGATGATGATGATGATGATGATGATGAGCTTGAACTTCAAGTACTGGATTCGACAATTTTGTAGCTTAAAGTCTTAAATTCATGATGAGTTCGTTTGAATGAATATATTAAAGTTCCTGGTGTTGCTATATGATGTTTACTTGCAAGGCATAAATTCACTAAATGCCGGTGCATTTGTGAGCCTCATATCAGATTTTTCCCTTTTCCAAAAACGATACCAACCTTGTGATAACGTCAATGATAGACTAAAATGTATGTTGACGCAAACATTGGCAATATATGGTATCTTATTTCCGCTCCGGTGTTCACCGTAGAAAGTCGCTTCTTTACCGGGCATAAAATGTGCACATTTGAGGTTAAAAATTATCAAAAAAACTTGTCATTGCTTTTCAACTTATGCTGCGTTTTTTACATGGGAAGTACATATGGGAGCTCAGAATTAGCCATATGGAAGCTTAATCTATGGCTATTAAAACATGTGGTCATTTTAAAGAAATGTCAATGTTGTTAGCATTAAAACAATGCTACATGTAAATGGTTTTGTAATGTTATCATGAAACCGAAGTGATTTAGCAAGCATCAAATGAATTATTCGTATATTTTCGGCCTTCACTGACCAGGTTCACAATAATTACATGTAACACCAATGACACTGGTAACAACATTGACATAATTGGTAACAGTATTGACGTAATTGGTAATTACATTGACATTTCATTACAAAACGTTGTTTAAGGATGTTCGCTGCCAATGAAAAAGTATTCAAACTTTTTTTCTAACCA
Organism: Rugalucina vietnamica; assembly: GCA_964017185.1. Classification (NCBI taxonomy): domain Eukaryota; kingdom Metazoa; phylum Mollusca; class Bivalvia; order Lucinida; family Lucinidae; genus Rugalucina; species Rugalucina vietnamica. The sequence goes on from OZ024872.1 coordinate 68,755,995, forward strand.
CCCTTTTTTGATTCCAAAATACAACACAAGACATTTGAAAACAAAATAAATATAGGGTAGTGTGCATTTTTTCAAGCTACAGGCCTCTGAATGAGACCTCTGAGCACCATGTTTTAAATTTAGTAAAATTAATTTAATTCTCATTTCTTTGAAACATACCTGTCTTGAACAAAGGTACACCTAGAATGCTTTCAAAAGTCATATTATTTACGTTACGCAGACTATTTTGGACCAAAAACATAGAACAATTTGCAACTTGAAGTGGATGACAAAATTTTACGATACCTTTTCCAACCCTACCCCCATACTTGAAAAGTCGGAAAAAATCAATATTTTAAAATGTGCTAAACCCATATTTGTTGATTCAAACTTTTTCTTGTATTTTCACACAAAATAGAACTTGGTAAAATTGTTCGAATAAAAGAAAGAAATATATAGGGTAGTGTGCATTTTATAAGAGAGAACCAACAACTTGAAAATCGCCATTTCATCACGAAAACACGTCCGTGTGATGTATACCCCCTTGAACCCCACTTTTATATAGAAAAACTGGGGTTTGAGGGGGTATACCTATTTTTCTTATTTTTTGATCCAAAACATACATTGTGGGTACTCGTTAGAACCGTCTCGCCGAGGCGGTTCTAACGAGTACCCACAATCTATGTTTAGAGCAAAAATAAGAAAAATAGGTATACCCTGCGTTCCCCAGTTTCACTATATAAAAGTGGTGTACAAGGGGGTATAGATCACACGGACATGTTTTCCAGATGTCAGCCTATTTTCGGCCGTTTTGTTTCTTAAAGCCCATTTCATAAAAAAAAAAAAACACCTAAAATTTTAAAACCAGCACACCAAAGACACAAAGACTGACTTAGAAGATCATGTACACATATACTGCTGCTAAAATAAACATCGAACTAATGCAGTTAATTTGAAGATGTGTAATATTCAAATTTAATCTATCCTACCCCCTACATTTTACTGGCAACTAAAATTTTCTGAAAAGTTGCAGAAAATGGGGTGAAAAAATGAAGTTTCTTAGATTGTCAATTTTCATGGCCCATTCAATGCATATCATCAATATGTATCCAAATATAAAATATTAGGAAAATATCTGCAACCGTTTACGAGATATTCAACAAAAGAAAAACCGGAAGTTCCGAAATGTCAAATGTTAGCAGCGAACATCCTTAAATCCTGTCTGGTGATCTTTAAAATAATAAAACTACATCACAGTTATCGTGCCTCATTATTACGAGCATCAAATCAACATATTTTAGTATTATACCAACAAAGCCTTTGTCGCTATGCTGGTCAATGTTGTTACTATGCTGGTCAATGTTGTTACTATGCAAGTCAATGTTGTTACTACCTTTGGACAAGAATAATATATAAACACTGATAGAAAGGCTTCCTTTAAAACTTGCATTATAAAAATGCGTACAATCGTGATAAATAAAGCCAATTTTTAACAAATTGTTTCGTGCAACCTGCATGAGACAGAAAAAGTCATATTCTTCAAAGACGTTACCATAACAATATTAATAGTAACATCATTGACAGTAACAACATTGACGCATTGAAACAAAACCTTAAATGTAGGGCTTCTTGATATCTGTTCGAGCAAAATTAAAACCGGGATGTCTTTCGCTTTACAGTGCAATTAAACAATGCCCTGTATTTTAACATTTGATTAGTTACGAAGTTTGTAATGATAACAACATTTGACACACTTGCCGATCACATACCTAATGGCTATTAAACAATCGTCAAAAACCAAGGCATTACTGCTTTTTGGGGGAGTCAGTTTCTATTATGATTGTTATATTATATAATACACGTTTTAAATGACACTGAAATACCAAAACACAGCAAATGGGGACAGACCTATCGAACGATTTATAAAGCAGTAACAGCATTGACACGATTTCACGGACAGACTTAAGCTATGAAACATTACACAAAATACTTATGAATGTGCCTGAAAATACTTGCAGACGGTTCTTCAATATCTGTCGATCTCATAAAATAGCAGAAACTTTGGAAACATAGTGAGTTTAACATACTTTTTTACATCACCTGTTTAGGGACCAGTTCCGGACAGACCCAAAGTACTATAAATATTTGTGTACTCAACAGAGAATATTGCGAGCTTTACATAGGAATGTTTAACAAAAAGTGGTGTTCTGACTAAAAAGCAGAAGGAAGTATGAAAAAATCTTAACGGACAGAAATATGCACATTGTTTGAAAAAGACCAATGCTTATTCTAATACCATTTGAGCCGTCTCGTGGGAAAACCAACAATGTGGTTTTTGACAAGGTCTGACACAAACCGGCATGTGCAGTCACAGAAGATGGCTAGAAGCTTGAAATTTTGGATTTAGAAAGAAGAGGAATTGTACTATCCGTGTAGCGAAAACAAAGGCGCCGATCAGCTTCGCGGTTACCGCGAAGCTGATCTGCGTCTCTGTTTTGGTCTATACACATTGTTGGTTTTCCCATGAGTCGGCTCAATTTTGTTGTGCACGTTTTGCTTTAATAACAACTAAACATCCTAAAAGAAAAGAAACACTACAAAACTTGCATTGATAACCGCGGTATAGCCCATCCCCTTTCTCATTAATATGTTTCCTGCTCTTAAAGGGATCTCAGTTATATTTTCATTTGTTTATACCGCAGCTGATTCTGTGTCGTGTGGCGGACCTAAAAAGTCCTCCCGTACATCATTCATAGTGCAGATTATCCTAATGGTCAGCGAGGGTATTCTGAGAAATCAGAAAGTTATGATCGGTTTAGATTCATTTTCTAACCAACGTTTAATATATCTGACCGCATTTGGATTAAACTAGTCATTGTATCAATTACCCTGCTAAAAGTTGCTATTTAAAGTAATTCTCTTTGACTCCATGTTGCCAAATCTATAGGGTCGTAGCCACGGTATGACCCATCCCCTTTTTCTCATTAATATGTTCACTGCTCTGTATAAAGGCTCTATATATAAGTTTTAATTTTATTCATTGATAAAGCAAGAACAGCTGATATGGTTTGTTTACATTTTTCTGCTACAAATGAACTCTGACCTGCTGTATTTATAATACTTGTGTGTAAATTGTTGGAACTGCGAATAGGCTTGATTGATTTGTTTTCTGCATGAATCTCCTCTGACAGATGCTTGCAAAATCGAGCCATTTTTTGTTTCATCTAGAAGAAATGTTGATTTTGTGGTTCTATTTCGACGACCAATAATTTAATGTGTATTTGCTAATATAGGGATGACACTTGAACCCGGAAGGCCAGCAGTTTTCATATTACACATGTAGCATCTAGAGTGAGTTGAAGGAAAGAATATTTTTGTTCTGATCGCTAACTTATGCTTCCCATAAACTATAATGGGAAAAAGTGAAGTAGTTTGTTTACATGATTTACCTTATTTCTTGTCTATATCTGAGGGTCTGGATGGGGGGTCCTGGTATTCACTAATCACTAAAAATTTAGCCATTTATTCACTGTCATTAAAATTTTGGCTTATTCATTAAAATTAGCTCGATTATTCATTAAAATATGATAATTACTAGTCACACCTTCTTCACCCAGCTAATATCCATAAGCAAATAGGTGTTCCCCACCTAACTCAAGCCACAAGGACTAGTTCTGTGATATCAAATGTAGACTGCTTAAGAAAAATTGTAACTTCAGGGGTAAAGAAGAATAATAAAATGCTGTTGTTTCTATTTAGTAAACTAGTTAGCATAGGAGTACAATGGGATGTATTGATTGGTGCTTGTGCCTGATTGTACAATACATTTTATTAATGTCTTAAAATACCGAGCGAGCGAAGCGAGCGAGGAAAAAAATATGTAGCGCCATATAAATTGCCAGATAGATTTGTATTAACGTTCTTAGTGCTGCCTTGTTTCTGATCGCAAAAGTTATGTTCTGTCATATAAAAAAAGCAAGATGATGTCCCGGCATCCACAGAAAAGATTATCATTATAGGATTGGAACATAAGGACTAAGTGGGGTAATAGAATAAAAAGAAAGTACATATACATAAGCAAACAAAACAGTGAAATAGTATCTGGCTCAGTAAAAATCCAGAATGATTTATTTTTCTCTGCCTTCAAATGACGCATTTCATTTTTCAATTGGTCCATAAGGTGAGCCCCTACATGCTTGGCTTCCAGACATGTATTTCCAAACATTCAAGGATTTCTGAAATATGAATACATTATTTGAACTAAATCGGGTCTTGGGGCATCCAGACCACAGAAAAAAAAATGAAATTCTGGAATGCCAGGGAGGCCATCTAAGACAATTCCAAACCCAAATTTTAGCATATGCATTATTCTTTAAAATGTTATTATTCACTATTCATTATAATATTCTGCTATTCATTAAAAATTTACATTTATTCATTATTTTTTAGGACCTCTTTATTCACTAATCATTAAATTTTTTGCTCTTTATTCACTCTCATTAAAAATTTTAGGCCATTATTCATTAATCATTATACCCCATCCAGACCCTCATATCTGTGTATAATTGAACCACAGCACAAGCTGAGGGCGAGGTTTGGGTCCTGTAGAACCGGTTTAAGCCCCGAGTAATTTTATATTACTGATCGTTCGAAGGCAGTATTTCTGCTGTGTTTCTAATGCATTGTTATATGTTTTGGTGTTGAAGTTTTGTGCTGTTATGTGTGTTAGGACCAGGTCCAGTACGTACACTAGATGCCTTGAATAGCGATTGTGTTGAACTTTGTACAGTTCTAAGCAAATGCGTGTGGCTTCTCATTGAATTAACTCTACATACTTATTGTACTCCAGATACACTGAAAAAATGTCCGCGTTAAATTCAAATCTACAATCAAAATCTAGATCTATTTCTTTCTTTCTCACTCTCACTGAATATGCCACTTTCTTCCAAAATTCTCTGAGGGAGCTAACTGTTTCCCCTAATAAATCTGGATTGAGTGAATAAACTTTGAACTTGAACTGTAAAATGGTACCAGTTGCTGCCATATGTCTTGCGCTCAGGATCTTCCAGCAAGCAATGGCTTCTTTGCAAAACGAACCCCATGCAACTAGTAAGTCCGATAATAGTGTCTGCATTTACCAGAGGATCTTATGGAAGACTGACATTCATGATAAATATGCTATCTTCCAAAAACATTGAAATTATTATTATTATTATTATTATTATTATTATTATTATTATTATTATTATTATTATACTGAGTTGCGGTCCCCGTGGCCGAGTGGTTAAGGTTCAGTGCTCTTAATCATTCGATCATCTCACCGCTGTGGGTTCGCGCCTCGCTCGGGGCACGAGTCACATGTGGGACAAGCCAAGTTCTGCTTGCGGGTGTGTCAGGTGGTTTTTCCCCGGGTACTCCGGTTTTCGCCCCACCTACCGATTGATTCGTCTCGATATGAGTGAAAAAGCTTGAAAGGGACGTTAAACTGAATCAAAAAAAAAAAAAAAAAAAAAAAAAAAAAAAAAATCATACTGAGCAAAAGTGAAAACTCTCCACTTCGAATCTTTATATTACCACATATTCATATGCGGGTAGATGGAATAAAAGTCACATGAAAAAGAGTCACGGAAAAAGTCACGGAAAAAAGTCACAGGAAATAAAGTCACAAGAAAAATGAGACCAAGAGAAAATACATAATATCTGTACATAAGTGTAGTAGGACATGATTTTCATGTTAAAAGAAACGATGATGAGGAAATGTCATAATCAGAATCAAAACATCCCCTTTGAATGGGAAACATAGAATGGATGAGAATCCACCAAATACGAGGAGCATGGTGGCACTATGATAGAGTTTCAGACTATGGTGACATAGAACTTTGAGTTTCAGACTATGGTGTCATAGAACTTTGTTTGAAACAAACTGTCCTTGAACAAGCCTGTTTTAAGCTACCAAACAACTGGACAAATACCCAGGAAGCATAATCTCGGTCCAGGCATGACTGAATATTGTTAAGTGAGACATAAAAATGCTAAAATATCAATCCAACAAAACATAAAGTGAAAATAGTGGTAATAATAAAACTAAAATTGTTTATTCCTAACCAAAAGCCATCAGGAAAACATGTCCGTGAAATGTATACCCCCTCATACCCCTCTTTCATATAGAAAAACTGGGGTATGTAGGGGTAGGGGTAAACCTATTTTTCTTATTTTTGCTCCAAAACATAGATAATGGGTACTCGTTACCCACAATCTATTTTTTGAGCAAAAATAAGAAAAATATCCAAAATTTTCAGCTGAAAATTTGCAATTTTTAAAGTTAAAAAAATCTGTGTTTATTGCATGGGCAAGTTTCCGTAATGTTAGGAAGAGCATAATTCTTTTTTTGTGACTTTTTCCCTGTGACTTTCTGTGACATTTTTCCCCGTGACTTTTTTGCTGTAACTGTTTTCCTACATTCATCATGCATACCTTGTAGACTTGGATCAGGCTTGGCACATGTGAGACTTGCACTTCATTAGAGTGTCCTGTTTTGCCTGTCTAATGTTTAACTTAAAAATGTTTAAAATGAGTGGATGAATATGTTGAGGGGCCGCAAATTTCAAACAAGCAAAAGAAACCTGCATATCCTTGCACATGTTTTAATACTTGCTGGCTAATTTATTGCCCCCTTGCTGTGCTGGTCTTAATTTCTTGAACTGTGGTGTAATTGATATCATGATCCTGCTGATAAGGGCTATAAAATCTAACAGTTTCTGGATTCTCAGCGCTGAGGAAAATTTTGTCATAAAAGAAGAGAGTGTTCTTATCTTATTGTAATATCCTTTGACATTTTAAAGTATCCCGGATACGGTGGCGTCGTCCAAAATTGACTGAAATATAGTTGACCGGGACTTCAAGAGCAAGGAAAACTTGACAATGTCGGTACTAGTTTGAAGCACTGAGCATTAAATTGGCTATAAAATTTAAAGGGTATTCATCCCCGGCGGCGTTAGTCAGCTGGCTAACTGTCACTCCGCTCCACTTCGGCACCTCGTTCCACTTTCCTACGTGTATGGAACGGAATACCGATGGAAATATTCCGTCTACGGCGGCTTGAGCATCGACCACTGTTGTCCTTGTCTTGACGTTGTAATTGCCATTACCTGTGCGTTTTTATCGTTGCCTGTGTGATTGCCGACCAGGATAATAATAATAATAATAATAATAATAAAAATAATAATTATAGTAATAATAATAATAATGTGTCTTTATTTTGAGAGGATTACATATTAAGTACAAACATGAAATTTTGGTCCTACATATAAATCATAAAACATACATAAAATATATATACAAACCTACTTGTATAGATGTATATAAACATGTTAATTTGTTTGATTTCGTAATTACAATCGCATCAGTTGATGTACAAAAATTCACATTTTAAATACGATTTTCTTTCGTAATATCTGATTCTCAATTGTCGAGTTTGATTCGCCATTGTCAGACAGTCTGATGCACAAGGTATGATCTATCAACAGAGTTATCTCCCATTCGATGATTGCATAGATCGAAGTTTAATCCCCCCCCCCCCCCCCACTAAAGCCGAGTATATAGCCTATATAGTTCCATTTAATCAATCTACCTATTGATAAAATTTGCAGATAAAACTGATAAATAGATTATCAACATTATCATTATTATGATTAAAGATCATTAAACGATCGTGTTTTATATATAGCTTGGCCAGCTCGCTAATCATATAATAATATTAAAGGAATAAAATACTTATACATTTATATTGCTAACTAAACGCTCAATAAAACCAATTATTCATTCGTTGCATATATTTATCCCTTCTTCAAAATTGACCTCAATACGCAATTTCCGGCGGCCTACTTAATTGTGTGATGAACTTCCGGCGGCCAAGTTCAGTTTAATCGAAAGTTCAGCTCGCCATTTTCCGACAGCACTACCTTCTGTTGTTTCCAATTGAAGAGCCAACACTTAAAGGGGTTGTCTCAACATTATAAAAAAAAAAATTGTATGAGGATGAGTGGGGGTGAGTGAGTGAGTGAGTGATGATGGTGGGTGACTGTTTGTAGGTGAGTGATCGAGTGACAAGTCAGTGACAACAGGTCTACAAGTCAGTGAGTCAGTGAGTGAGTGAATGAAGATGGTGGGTGGAGTGTGGGTGAGTGATCCTCGAGGAGTGATCAAGTGAGTGACTGAGTCCGTGAGTGAAGATGGTGGGTGACAGAGTGGGGGTGAGTGATCAAGTGAGTTTGTTGACACTCAGTGACGGGGTGAGTGAGTGAGTGAGTTCAAGTGAGTGAGTTAATATGGTGGGCGGAGTGTGGGTGAGTGATCAAGTGAGTTTGTTGACGAGTCAGTGACGGAGTCAGTGACTGAGTCCGTGAGTGAAGATGGTGACTGAGTGATCAAGTGAGTTTGTTGACGGGTAGGTGACTGAGTCCGTGACTGAGTCTGTGAGTGAAGATGGTGACTGAGTGGGGGTGAGTGATCAAGTGAGTTTGTTGACGGGTCAGTGATTGAGTCCGTGACTGAGTCCGTGACTGAGTTCGTGAGTGAAGATGGTGACTGAGTGGGGGTGAGTGATCAAGTGAGTTTGTTGACGAGTCAGTGGTGGGGTCAGTGACTGAGTCCGTGACAGAGTGAGTGCTTCTTTGAGTCTTTGAGTAAGTGAGTCATCAGTGAGTGAAGGGGTGAATTTGTGTGCATGAGCAAAATTGAGTGAGTGAATGGAGTGGGGTGAGTGTGAGCAAGTGATTGAATTGAGTGAAAGTGGTTGAATGAGTTGTGTTGACTGTAGGGAGTCTGCCACTCTGTGTATCAGTTTAAAAGTAGGTGGAGAGGGGTGAGTCATTGTGAGTTGATAGATGATGAAGTGTCAGTGTCAGTGTAGAATGGAATTGAGAATAGCGAGTGAAGGAGTGAGAAGGAAATGTGAACTGAAAGGCAACTACAGCTGTGGTGGAAAGTGTCTTGACTAGTGGTAAGCCAGTGACTGAGTGAGTAGGTAGGTGTTTAAGTGATTAAACCAATGAATCATGACAATCTTGGGGAAAAAGCACTTAAGATACATTTAGTTGAAAGGTGACTTTTAATGTTGGTGTAAAGATTATAACAAAAAAAAAATGCTGGGACATTGATTTAGTGCCATGTGTCCATGGTCAACAGTTAAGGTTGTATCAGTTATCCTCACTACACTGTTCTAGGAAAAGCCATCCTGAGACAGGTTACCAAAACAAAGTGCACATTTCTTCCAACATCACTGGCTGATACTCTTCTTGAATCAGCAGAAGATGAAGAATAGCTGGACCATAGGATCAAACAAAGATTTTTAAAACAGAACTTTGAAATAACACTTTCAATCTTATAAAATTTTCAGAAAGCAACAAATTCAATTGCTTTGAGGTATATCTATGGAGATAACAAATAATAAAATTATTTTAAAACATTTGCTGCTTTACATCTATGGCAATCAGTCATATCAGGAGTAAATGATCCTGTGCAAACCTGTACATGTACCAGTATTACAGTACAATTAAGTTTCCATTCTTTTGTGAGTACTGACGTCTTGGAGACAACACCATATAAAATAATGATCAGTTTGAACATGGTCTCAGCAAGTGGCATTCTCCCATAACTTTTGAAATGTCAAAAAACATGAGACATTCAACAATCTCTATCAAGAAGACTGGTTAGTGTCCTCTTATTTATCTTTTGTACTGTTTGTCAAGACAGCTAAATTTAACGAGAGCATTTTGATCACTGTCTGTGCAGTTTGCTAATTCTAACTGCACCTGTTGTGGAGTTTCTCTTCAGTATGCCTTTTTTTCTGACCATTTGTTGCAAATTATGGTGAATGATCACAATAACTGATACTTCAAAGGAGCTTGGTCATGGACTATAGATAGAAAATAAACAACTATTTATTGAAAATAAATACATTTACTTTCTTATTGCTTTTTATGGCAATAGTATAAATTGACAAGACATACATGATTAATATTTTGAGCCAAGTCTGGACTTGGAAAGTGACATTACAAAAACATGGCCATGCATAATAGCTTTTTTAAAGCTGTAGAAATAATAAAAATTCAGTGGAAAAATTTTGATACTTTAATTATTTTTGCTCAAAACATAGATTGTGGGTACATTTGTGGATACCCACAATCTATGTTTTGAAGCAAAAATAAGAAAAATTCTATATCCCTGTATACCACAGTTTTATTAAAGTGGGGTGTAAGGCGGTATAAATTTCACAGACATGTCATCCTGACGCATGTGCTAAATTCCAATAAGCTAGACATGAGCAGCAAATATGAAACATCTACATAAGCCATAATATATGCAAGTCATTTTACAAGTTCAGATTCACCCTGGCTCAAGTGAAATACTCTAGCAGTGTTATACTGGTGTTGATCAAAGCTAAGCAAACACTCCATCAAACCTTAAAATCACAGCCTAACGAATAAATAAACTCCACAGTGACAGAACTATATGAGCTGAGTCACAAGTACACCTGCTTTGGGGTTGCCGACCTGGTCCGACACAAACCAGCCCGTACAGTCACAGAAGGCTAGAAGCTTGAAATTTTGGACTAAGCTATACAATTGTTGTTTATTTTTCACTGTGGTTAATTGTTCATATGAGAAAAATAGCTACAATGATAACATAAATACCATTTTATACCAACATTTTACCTAGTGTAAAGTCTAGGTAGGCTTAAAACATTGTAAATGTACATACTCCTGTTAGCAGAAATAATTTTCTTTTTTCAGCTAACATGCTTTTATGAGACAGACAATCATATTTTCCTACTGACTCCCTGTTTTAAAGTTAAAGAATTTCAAGCAAGTACATGCTTTTTGTGAAAACAAGAAATGAAACAAATTTGTCACAAATACTAAGGATGCAGACTTTATTCTAGGATCTATTCTAGCAAACAACTTTGGCAGCTTTGAAACCATCATTTCTCTAAATACAAGTAAATGCATCATTTTGAATTCTTATTTTCAGTGTGTAAAAGTGCATATTATGAGACAGTGCAGACAATATTTTTCTGACAATATTTTCATCATCAAAACTATATCAGTCAGAACATATGACTCAAATGTAGACACTTGTTTTGCAATGCAATATGTGTACTACTGTCTGTACACCATCTTTCAGAAACTGCATTTTTTGAAATCTCACTTTTCTGAAACACCACAAGAAAAATATGACAATGTCATCTTTTTGCAACCCAAAAGTCGTAAAAAGTGCCACAAAAATTTTGAAAATCGGTTCACGAATAAAACAATTATGCCCAAAAATTATTTTGAATAGGCCTTTTGCATGTGCAAAGGAGGTAATCCAAACACCTTAAAAATGAAAATCAAGCAAATCTGTGGCATAATTTTAGAGTTTGGCACTCAGCTATCCATACAATAGAATTTTGTTTTGGTTTGGTGCATTTTAAATTACCAATTTAGATATTTTCAGGAAAAATAGTTATTTCCCTTGCTGACATTTTTACAATCAAAAAAGCCCTATTCAAAATTATTTTCTGGTATAAAATTTTTATTTGTTAACCGATTTTCAAAATTTTTGTGGTGCTTTTAAAGACTTTTGGAATGCAAAATGATGACATGGGAATATTTTTCTTGAGGTCTTTCAGAAAAGTGAGATTTTGAAAAATGCCGTTTCTGGAAGATGGTGAATGGATAGTAGCTGTAAAAATATGCGTCTAAAATCACTCCTCTTCCTGTAAAGAGTAATACTGCTCATCTCTGTACAATAAAATATCACAGACAATAAATATAAACAGGACTAAGTTCATGGAATATTCAGCGAAACATTTCTGTGGTCAATACTAGAAAAGCATGCCGTCTCTATAATATTTATTAAAGTAGTGCTGGAATAATCCATAAACTTGCTCTACAAGATGTATAAATACAAAAATATCTAGAGATTACATGCTAAAAATCAAATTCAAAATTACCACTTTTAAAATTGTATAGTAGAAGTAAATGGATGGAATTCAAAATGGATGGATTTGATAGATCCTGACAATGTTCTAGTAAGCCTTTGTCAAAGCCTACAAAATGGACTGTGCATCTAATAGAGATTCAGTTCCAACTAGAAATTGGCTGCAAGCAAGGCTTTCAGTATACCCCCCGCAAAATTATCTAAGGCCAATAACTTCCTTTAAGTCAAACATGCAAAACATTTGTCAAAAATATTTTTTCAGCATTATAATCCTTCATGAAAATCCTCCGTATGTCAGACTCATGTCTGTAAGGTATTAAATAATATACTGAAAGCTCAGGGAGTAAAATTATTGTTGATTTCACTGTACACTGTTGATCATTATTTATCATGAGAAATGGTCAAAAATTGGCTATGCTAAAAAAAAGCTGTAAATTTGTCAAAAATAAATTATTCAGCATAAGAATTATTCATGCACATCTGAAATATATCTGGAACAAGTGTGCAAAGAATTCAAATGAAACAATGAAAGCACTAGGAGGACTTGATTTCATAAAGTATGCTCTACCAGCCGTATTGTATATTAGCGATGGTAGAAAAATGTCTAAGTTGAAAAATGCTGTAAATTTGTCAAAAATTATTTTTTCACCAATAAAATTCTTTATGCACATCTTCAATATGTCTGTAACATGTCTGCAAAGTATTGAAAAGAATTACTGAAAGCCCCAGGAGGAGTTGGATTTCACAAAGTATGTACTATCAACCATAATTGAATATAAGCAGAAATGGTCAAAATTGGCTAAGTTTAAAAAGCTGTAAATTTGTCAAAACTAAAATTTTCATCATAAAAATTCTTCATGCACATCTTCAATATATCTGGAACAAATCTGCAAAGAATTAAAAAGAAACAATGAAAGCCCTAGGAGGAGTTGATTTCACAAAGTAGGCACTTCCAACCATTATTGTATGTAAGCAATAGTCGAAAAATGGCTAAGTTAAAAAATGCTGTAAATTTGTCAAAAACTATTTTTTCAGCATTATAATTCTTCATGCACATCTTCAATATGTCTGTATCATGTCTGCAAAGTACTGAAAAGAAATACTAAAAGCCCTAGGAGGAGTTGATTTCACAAAGTATGTATGTAAGCAATAGTCGAAAAATGCCAAAGTTAAAAAATGCTGTAAATTTGTCAAAAATTATTTTTTCAGCATTATAATTCTTCATGCACATCTTCAATATGTCTATAACATGTCTGCAAAGTACTGAAAAGAAATACTGAAAGCCCTAGGAGGAGTTGATTTCACAAAGTATGTATGTAAGCAATAGTCGAAAAATGGCAAAGTTAAAAAATGCTGTAAATTTGTCAAAAATTATTTTTTCAGCATTATAATTCTTCATGCACATCTTCAATATGTCTGTAACATGTCTGCAAAGTACTGAAAAGAAACACTGAAAGCCCTAGGAGGAGTTGATTTCACAAAGTATGCACTACCAACCATTATTGAATATAAGCAATTATAGAAAAATTTGCTAAGTTAAAAATGCTGTAAATTTGTCAAAAATGATTTTTTCAGCATGACAATTGTTCATGCACATCTGCAACATATCTGAAACATATCAGCAAAATATTAAAAGGAAACATTGAAAGCTGTAAGAGGAGTTGATTTCACAAAGTATGTACTTTCAGTACTATGGCAAACATGTTATAGGAAGACTTAAAAAGTCCCATAACTCTTGCAATACTGACCCTTTGGCCCCTAAATTCATACCACACATGTATTGTCTGATGGTGCAAGTGTGGTGAAAATTTGAAACAAATCAGGCAAAAGCTACTCAAGTTATTCAGCAAAGATGTCCAAATGTTGACGGAATGACGGAATCACGGAGTCACGGAATCACGGAATGACGGAATGACGGAATGACGGAATGACGGACAGGCTGAAAACAGTATACCCCCCTAAAACTTCGTTTTGCGGGGGGTATAATTAGGCACCCATGCAACTACCAATAGTATGAGTAGTACCTCTTGATGGGTGCCTTAAAAGCCATTTAGCAATACTGGTGAGTGAAATCATTGTGAAATTTTCCCCACTTTCATCAGTGTCAGCTGTATGAATGACAAACTAAAAGCCTCAATAGTTTAAACTCTTATACATGAAGAGCATACATACTGTATTAGTTCTAATTAGCGCACATGCTCCAATAAGCTCACACCCTGGTTGTTTCCGAAAATCATATGCATAAGCGCACACTGCTCGAATAGCAAATTGTCATTTTATACCAATTTTACACATTTACACCATACTAGCTGCATTAAAACTTAACTTAAGATGATCAAACACTATTTTGCAATGATTGAGATGCAATGATATAATCTTTGGTATTTTTGACATGGTAATTTCAGCAGTTTGTGTTGTTTTCATTCCTAGTGTGCGCTTATTAGAATAATATTTTGTTACCTTAACTTTAAAGTTATTCTGAAAAGTAAAGCGCACAGTGCGCTAATTAGAACAAATACAGTAATATGAGCTGAGATTTGGTGGATGCACACACCATTTTATCTGACTCTGACATACTACAGGCTCGCTCAGGATAAGAATGATATGTGTAGTAATAAGAGCTATCGCAGGACAGCGTAGCTCGCCTGACTTGTGCTTTGCCACTAAATCTATTATAATCTATGACCCGAGACATTGACCTCAATGTCACTCAAGTGGGTCTTGATGGCACAGCATAAAACTTCAGAACAATATCTACCAACATGCAAAGTTCAACTTGATCCATCTACATATTTGATATGGACTTATAACATAAAATTTCTAAGTCTGTGACCTTGACCACAGGTGTGTTAAGATGCTACAGCATGAAACTTAACAATAATATAGATCTAACAGTAAAGTATCAACTAGATCAATCCATTTGTTCCAGCAATATACAGTTCAAAACACTTTAAGCAAAAGCTTTAACAAAAAATTTCGAAGTCTGTGACCTTGAACTCAAGGTCACTCTGGTGGGTCATGATGGTACAGCATAAAACTTCTGACCAATACCTACTAACATGCAAAGTATCAACTTGATCCATCAACAACTTCAAGATATACAGACTTATAAAAAATTTAACCAAAAAATTAACAAAAAAATTTCTAAGTCCGTGACCTTGACCTCAAGGACACCCAGGTGGGTTATGATGGTACAGCATAGAACTTCAGACTAATATCTACCATCATGCAAAGTATCAACTTGATCCATCCACAACTTCAAGAGATATAGACTTATAAAAACTTTAACCAAAAACTTTAACACAAAATTTC
The DNA here is from genome assembly GCA_964017185.1 of Rugalucina vietnamica. NCBI lineage: Eukaryota > Metazoa > Mollusca > Bivalvia > Lucinida > Lucinidae > Rugalucina > Rugalucina vietnamica. The sequence goes on from OZ024872.1 coordinate 68,771,268, forward strand.
TAAGTCCGTGACCTTGACCTCAAGGTCACCCAGGTGGGTCATGATGGTACAGCATAAAACTTAAGACCAATATCAACCAACATGCAAAGTATCAACTTGATCCATCCACAACTTCAAGAGATATAGACTCATAAAAACTTTAACCAAAAACTTTAACATCTTGAGCAACGCCGACGCTAACAATAAACGCCGACGCCAGAGTAACTGCAATAGCTCTTCCTGTACTTTCGTACAGGCGAGCTAAAAACAATACCCATACCAGTCATCTGTTTTATATAGAAATTTCTATCAGAAAAACAGTAAAATGAAGGTTAAAAAAGACCCCAAAAAGTTGGAAATGTATCTTCAAACTTGGTCTATTCGTAAAATAATAAATAAGTACAAAATACCACAATGTCTGTAGAAATATAGAGTGTGGAATGTTTAAAATATAGTAAAAAACATTCTGCAGTAAAAGTTCTAAACATGAAAATATACCATGGGTAACTACATATGTTGATATGCCAACAAAGAAGCTGATCAGCATGAGTGGATCGGCCAATACAGCATTATCTGATGTTAGCAAAACAGTAAATGCATTACAGCACTTAAAATATCAACCTTTGATTTTCATTTTAGGGGTAGACACTAACAGTTATAGCTAACAACAAATGAGCGAGAACAGTAGGTAAAGCTTTCTCCCTGTACAGATGGATGTTAGTCGGCTGATTTCTTGTTTTACATCCCACACAACAGCTAAGGTCATATAGAGATGGGACCCCTTTGTCAAGATGTGACTATATTGTATTTTCTAATGACAAAAACATTGTCATCAAACCATTCATAACGGATAGTTGAGTTTTCAAAAATATAACTGTATTTGGGAGAAAACTAATGCTGTTTTCACTTCTACACAATCAGAAATAACAATGCTTCATTCCTCAAAGTCAACTGTATATTAAGTAACTAGTAAAAATGATCACAATTATCACAAAACACTTTGGTCCATGATATTCCCATTATACTTGGCAAATCTTTTTTCAAACTCTTCATCCGTCATAGACATGGGAGCGATCGACTCATCATGTCCCTTGGGTAGTCGGGAGGGTGGGGTCCTAGAGCGTGCTCTGTGGGGACTCTGTCGGGTGGGTGGGGTACGGGACCGTCCCCTACCGGGGCTCTTTGATGGTGTTTCTATCCTCACTCGCTGTATTTTTCTTCTGTGTGGTGACTTCTGGAGGTTTTCTAGGTTCTTTTCCAGTAGAGCCACCTAGAAAATCAAACAGTGAGTGACTTTGTCAGTTGAAATCATTGTTTGCATCTAGAATTCACTAGAAGATATATATTTTATGGCTTGATAAAAACTTTTGAAATTTTAGCTGTAGGTATAGAGAGTTCAGGCAAAAAATATGAAACTCACTTATGAAAACAAGAATGCTGCGAAGGTCGATATTGCACCCAAATTTTCAGAACATGAAATTTATTAATAAACTCTACAACTTGCCATACCATTTACATCTTTTAGGAAATAAAATCTATAAATATTATGAAGCCATGCTAGTCAAATGCTAATGTCTTAAATCTTAGACCTATAAATTTAAACTTACATCTTTGTTATTGAGATTCGCCACTCGTATTTCATCTTGAAGAGCCCTCATTGTATCTTGCAGCCTGGAAATAAAATAAAATTACATGACTAACACTACAAGACAAACCTCCTTATGAAAACAAGAATGCTGCGAAGGTCGATATTGCACCTGCATCGGGCAAAATAACTAAACCCGTGAAATATAGGTCAAGGGTACCGGGTCAAGGTGCATGCTTGCTGGGTATGTCAAGGGCAATTGCTATGTAAGGTTTCACACTCACAAGTACCACAAATGCAGAGAAAACCAAACTTTGATGTAAAACTTTTACAAAGTCGATGAACCGTAAATTATAGGTCAAGGGCACCATGTCAAGGTGTGTGCTTGAAGAGTATGTCAAGAACAATTATTATGCAAGGTTTCACACACACAGCTATCACAGGTGCATTGAAAAACAAACTTTGACTCAAAAATTAACAAAGTCGATGGACCATGAAATATGGGTCAAGGGCACCAGGTCAAGGGCACCGTATCAAGGGCACCGGGTCAAGGTGCATGCTTGAAGGGTACATCAAGGACAACTGGTATGCCAGGTTTCATACTCACAGCTATCACAGGTGCAGAGAAAACCAAATATCAACATAAAAATTAACAAAGTCAATGGACCTTATAATATAGGTCAAGGGCACCCGGACAAGGTGCATGCTTGAAGAGTATGTCAAAGCAAATTACGATGCAAGGTTTGACACTCGCAGCTATCACTGATGCAAAGAAAACCAAACTTTGACGTAAAAAATTAACAAAGTCAATGGACCGTGAAATATAGGTCAAGGGCACTGGGTCAAGGCGCATGCTTAAAGGGTATGTCAAGAACAATTACTATGCAAGGTTTCACACTCACAGCTATCACTAGTGCAGGCAAAACCAAACTTCGACATAAATGTTGACGGACGGACATACGCACGGACAAACGAACCAACGAACGGACGGAAGGAAATTTTGAACTCATATATCGCACCCTGCTATAAGCAGGTGCAAATAGCAGGTGCGATAAAAAAAAAAGAAACTTCAAACGTGGGTCTTTATCCTTCTTGAAGAAGTTAGAGCAATGCTTCTTATTTTCTATTTTCAAAATTACAAATTCATCTGTTCATTTTGGAGCAGGCCAATTTGTGCATGCACAAACTATTAACAGACTGCATATAAATTCTAGATCCAGGACATTAAGTAATTTATTAATGATTTATTCTTTAAATCAATAATATCTACTCAAATTTTGATAAGCATCAAAACCTTTATTTTGTAAACAGGACATACTGGTAATCTAACATCCAAAATTTTGCTATAGATATATAGCAGAATCATTACCATGCAAACATTCCATCTTTTTTTCGCATTGCCTGCGAGCGCTTCTCGCAGACTTGCAGAAACGATAGAACCCCCCTGAAATTGAAGTTATTATTGCTGCCTTATCTATCCCATTCTTTCATTCACCCCCTCTTACTGGTCCATTCAACTGCAAAAATGTTTATAATCGCAATGTCGAAACGTTTATGTCCGAAATGCACTTGGGAAAATTTCAGAAATCTGTAATTTTTGGTAAAAAAAAAACATGATTTTTTACCAAAAATTTTTTTTCGCTTACACTGTTCTCCTTTGCACTGTGAGTATGAAACTGAAAAACGTTTTTGAATACGTACTCTGGTTGGCTAAAAACAGCGTTTTCAAAATAAGTTGCCAAACGTTTTAATCACATAATGCAAATTTCCATTAAGAAAATGTTCAGTCCAATAACAAATGTTTTAAAACGCTGTAAAATCTAAACCAATGCCTGTAGCTCAAATTGGTTTTCTGTTCCAAACTTGCAGCCTAAAGGGCAACGTTCAAAGCGAAAAAAATAAATTTGGTAAAAAATTGTTTTTAACCAAAATTCAGATTTCCGAAATTTTCCTAAAGTGCATTTTAGACACAAAAGCATCAACATTTCAATTATCAAAACAGTTTTGCAGTTAAGCGAACCAGTAAGATGGGATGAATGACAGAATTGGATAGGATAGGCAACAGTGACAACTGCAATTTCAGGGGGGTTCCATAGGGTCTGCAAGTCTGCGAGAAGTGCTCACAGGCAACATGAAAAAAGATGGAATGTTTGCATAGAGATGGTTCAGCTATATATCTATAGCAAAAGTTTGGGTGTTGGATTACCAGCATGTCCTGTGAACAAAAATAAAGTTTTGATGCTTATCAAAGTTTGAGAAGTTTAAAATACAACTGTTTCCAAACACAGTCTAAAAGTCCTAAGTTAAGCTATTTTAGGTACATACCTAACATATCTTTCTTCTATTCTTCTTCTCTCCTTCTCCTGAAACAATAAAATTATCTTGATAGAACAGACTGACATAAAAATTAGGTCATTTTAGTGGTACATTTTTTTATAAACCAGCCACTGGGTTTTAGATGTACAAAAGGGTTATCTTTTATCAGGAATTGAATAGAAAACAGCTGAAAAGTTATCTCTGATGTTAAACTGTGATTTGACTGATACCTTTCAGGCTTTTAAGTAATGAAAATATGAACTGATATCCATAATGACCCAAATAAAATTTATGCAACATTTACATGACTTTTTCTGTTACCAAATCATAAAAGCTGTGTCTGTTATTGCATCTGTTTATCTGGTACATGCATCAGAAAAACATATTTGTCCATGGCAAAATACAAATGTAAGGAGCTTGTGAATACACAGTTTAAAATATATTAAACCTACCCTGAGTCCCTCTATATCATCAATGATCTGTTGTTTCTCAGACTCGTGTACCCTGGCCTGTTCCCCCTCCCGTATTTTCCTGGTCTCCAGCTCATCTGTTAGGTCCAGGATCTGCTCCTCCAGAGTCTCAACACAGTGGAGATTCTCTATTTCACGATTAGCTAGCTCTGGAAAAAGGTAAAAGTTACATGAATTTGCTTAATTTTCAGAGACCTAAAATGTTTGCTGAAATCACACTAGAATTTATTCAATTAACTATTCAAAGGGTATAAAGAAATGGTTACAAACAGTACCTTTATGTTGAATACAGCACATTTGAGCCGCCTCGTGGGAAAACCAACAATCTGCATTTCGTCGCTTCAGTGCTATACTGTTCTAACTGTTCAAAAACGGTTTTGAGAAAATCGCGTTTGAAGTTTCAGATGTCAATATTTTATTTCATATTCAACCAAGAGACCTTAGGAGTTACCAGCTGATTATAAATGCATATTTGTATCTTTAAAAGAGTATTTTGTTGGCTTTTTCACCCTTTTATGATTGTCAGAGCCATTTTGTCATTTTACAGTTAGAACACTTTGACCTTTTTAACGTTCTTCCGATCATTGCTATACTGTTCTAACTGTTTCTTTTTTCTCTTATATTTTAATACTCTGGATAATTCTTAGAGATATTTACAATTAAACAGATTCCTTTTACTCCAAAGAAGCTATATACATCCAAAGGTTTGTGCAAATCTTTGTGATACTAAAGTATTAGAGCAAAAATCAAAATCCAAGGGAAACAACTCAATTTTTTCAAGGCGGGTAAGTCAATGAAAGTCAATGTAGATAGAACACTTTGACATTCTCCAAAAGTTGGTCACGTGGTACGAAAATTACATGGTATCCCATTGAATCTGAATGCAAATTCAGTTAGAACAGTATAGCACAAAACAATTTGAAAAACTGCTGAAACGCCCTAGCCACAAATGTTTATAGGAAAAAGCTACTGGGCCAATAAGACCATCAGCAGATAGAACATTTCATCCTGAATCCAACGGTATATAACACTCCATATTTTCAAAAATGTTAGTTAGAACAGTATAGCACTGAAGCGACGATTTGCGAAAACAAAGACGCAGATCAGCTTCGCGGTAACCGCGAAGCTGATCAGCGCCTCTGTTTTCGCTACTCGGATAGTGCAATTCCTCTTCTACTTAAATCAGAAATTTCAAGCTTCTAGCCTGCTTCTATAGCTGTACAGGCCGGTTTGTGTCAGACCTGTTTGGAAACCACATTGTTGGTTTTCCCATGAGGCGGCTCATTTCTCATATCCATGACCAAAATTTAATTGAGCATGAACTTTCAGCAACACATAAATACCAGTCTTGAAGTTTGAATCAAGGGCTGCTTCACTCATTTATACCACATATATATGAGCCACCTCGTGGGAAAACCAACAATGTGGTTTCCGAACAGGTCCGACACAAACCGACCTGTACATTCACAGAAAAGAGCTAGAAGCTTGAAATTTTGAAGTTAAGTAGAGGAGGTATTGTACTATCCGAGTAGTGAAAACAAAGGCGCTGATCAGCTTCGCGGTTACCGCGAAGCTGATCTGCGCCTTTGTTTTCGCCAATGCAGATTGTTGGTTTTCCCATGGGGCGGCTCCTATTCTGCTCATTATTGTCAAAAAGCAGTTTTAAGATCAAATAAGGATAATTTCATGCTCTTTAAAATGAAAAATTAATATATTCTACCATGTTTAGCAGCAGCAAGCTCATCCAGCACTTCTTCTCTCCTAGCCAGCTCTTGTAACAGGAATTTTCTGTCTGACTCGTTACAGGTGAGAGCATCTCTCAGATCTTTTCTGACCTTCTGTTCATATTTGATCTTCTCTCTCACTTGTGATCTCAGCCACTTCATCTTCAACTACAAATGAAAATTGTCATAAGAAAACCTGTTGTTGTTGTTTTTTGTCTGTTGTTGTTGTTTTTTGTGTGTGTGTGTATTTTGTATGTGCAAAATTTAGATACAAAGAAGATGAAATGAAAATCACTGTTTCCGTCAACTGTTATTTCATGCATCATCTTCTGTGACTGTGTATGAGTCTGGTTTGTGTTACAAAAGGTTTAGAACATCCAATTTAGAATATCTTACAAAAATAAATTTCATAATTTTCAGAAAACAAACATTGTGTGACATCGCCATTTAATGTAGCAAAGAAAGACAAAATACACACACTTTATACTTACCTTAATATCACTGAGAACATTGCCGTTAGTTGGAGCACCTTTAACCACACTGACAGTCTGAAAATAGGAAACATGTAGTACTTGGAATGTAGGGAAGCACTGCCAGTTTGTAGTGGTGGGATGAAATCATAACACCAAACAAAGAAACCTTTAACAATAAACAAGAACTCAGCGGAGGTCGATATCGCACCTGCATCGGGCAAAGTCAATAGACCGTGAAATATAGTTCAAGGGCACCATGGTCAAGGTGCGTGCTTGAAGGGCATGTCAAGGACAATTACTATGCAAGTTTCAGACTCGCAGCTATCTCTGATGTCGAGAAAACCAAACGTCGACGTAAAAATTTTCAAAGTCAGTGGACCGTGAAAAATAGGACAAGGGCACCGGGTTAAGGTGCGTGCTTGAAGGGTATGTCAAGGACAATTACTATCCAAGGTTTCAGACTTGCAGCTATCTCTGATGTCGAGAAAACCAAACTTCGACGTAAAAATTATCGAAGTCAGTGGACCGTGAAATATAGGTCAAGGGCACCAGGTTAAGGTGTGTGCTTGAAGGGTATGTCAAGGACAATTACTATGCAAGGTTTCAGACTCGCAGCTATCTCTGATGTCGAGAAAACCAAACTTCGACGTAAAAATTTTCAAAGTCAGTGGACCGTGAAATATAGGTCAAGGGCACCGGGTTAAGGTGCGTGCTTGAAGGGTATGTCAAGGACAATTACTATGCAAGGCTTCAGACTTGCAGCTATCTCTGATGTCAAGAAAAAACAAACTTCGACGTAAATGTTGACAAAACTTCGACGTAAAAATTTTCAAAGTCAGTGGACCGTGAAATATAGGTCAAGGGCACCGGATTAAGGTGAGTGCTTGAAGGGTATGTCAGGGACAATTACTATGCAAGGTTTCAGACTCGCAGCTATCTCTGATGTCGAGAAAACCAAACTTCGATGTAAATGTTGATGGACGGACGGATGCACGGACGAACGAACGGACGGACAGAAATTTGGACTCAAATATTGCACCCTGCTATAAGCAGGTGCGATAAAAAAAACTTTGTAAGAAACTTTTTTTGATGATGCTTTACAGACGTTCATACTTTTTTTCATGCATTTTTCTGCATCTGGCACTACAATAAAAGTGTGGCTTTGGTCAATGGAAAAAATCAGCACTACTTAAAGGGGCACCTGCACTATAAAAGGCTGAATTAGGTTTCTTATCTCAGTTTTTGCTTAGCCAGCAATCTCTCAACATCTCTGAGTTCTCCAATATACACAGCTCTTATCAGCAGATTGAATATCACAGGTATTCTAATAGGCTTAAAATAACATGGGTCAGTAGTTAAACCACGCCTATTAAAATCTCAACAGGTAATCCTAGGTAATAAAACTCTTGCCCACCGGCAGCAAAAGTGACTCTTTAAATCAAGGAGCACATATGGTAAGAAAATTAACTCTGCATACCTTGAATTTCTCTATACAACCAGTTGACATAATGTCCATCACTGAATCTATCTCTGTTACCATGTCATGGACCAAGTTCTGAAATTAATCATTGACGTAGGTTGTGAGAAATGAGCCGCATCATGAGAAAAACAGAATTTTGACTTTGCGAAAATAAAGACGCAGATCAGCTGTGCAGTAACTGCACAGCTGATCAGCGCCTTTGTTTTCGCTACACAGACAGTACAACACCCCTTCCTCTTAAATCCAAAATTTCAAGCTTCTGACCTTCTGTGACTGTGCAGGCTGGTTTATGTCGGACCTGGTTAGAAACCCCAAAGACCGGTTTTCTTGTGTCATGGCTCATATATGATAACACAGGTAATCAACAAAAGTGCTCAAGACTGTCCATGTACATGTTTTCATTTATGTGATGAGGATGTTACAGGAAGTCAAGATGTTTCCACTTAAGCTAAATCAACCATTAGCTGAAACCAGATTCCCATAAAAACATATTTCCAACCATAGTTTATTTATTTTCCATAGAAAATCAAATAATGCAATTTTGAAGTCAGATAATGCATCTGATCCCAGCCTGCAGTATTTGTCCCAAAACACGGATGCCTCATATGACATGCCTCAGTCCCAATCATTTCAGGACTCCTGTTTTCAAAATTGTGCTGAAAAAGTTACCTCATATTTTCTCTCAGATTTCTTCAGGTCAGTGTTGATATGGAATATTTCATCTTCTAGTTTCTTCACTCTCGACATGTCTGTTTCATTGATCTGAGTCTGGGGTAAACAAAACCAATAGCAGATTATTAATCACCAAGTTACCAGGGGCCAGTTGTTCAAAATTAATGGTGTTGTTGGTTAACGATTTGTTAAAATTTCAAACATGAATATTACAAATACACTGTTAGTTTTTGTTGATAAAATGTGAGAATCCCTTGAAATGCAAAGGATTCGCACATTTTATCAACAAAAAAAAAATAGTATATTTGCTTATGTAGTCGGCATTAACTAACAATGACGTTAAGCTAATGAAGTTTTGAACAACTGACCCCAGTTTAATTATCCTCAGCATGATAGGCCCATTTATTTTTGGTCATGGGGTAGTTATTCACTATTTAATGCCCAATGTTTCAGCAGTAACTGATAATTTGCTTTTCAAGAATCAGTTCTTAGTACATGTATTATATGAGTCGCGACGCGAGAAAACCGGTCTTCGGAGTTTCCCACCAGGTCCGACACAAACCTGCCTGTACAGTCATAGAAGCTGGCTAGAAGCTTGAAATTTCAAATTTAAAAAAAAAAATTGTACAGCGAAGCTGATCTGCGCCTTTGCTTTCGCATAGGCAAAAATCCCGTTTTCTCGCGAAGTGGCTCATATTTGTGTTATTTCTTGTTTTTGATTACAGGATTATACAAACATTTTCTAATGATACAGTTTATTTTTTGAAAGTTGGAATATCTGTTGACAAATGACAAATGACAAAGCTTTGTCACAAAATAATTAAAATGAATTTCTGCTTACCTATTGTTCAAATTCCAATTTAGTGTCACAAAATAATTATAAGAGCTGTCGCAGGACAGCGTAGCTCGCCTGACTTGTGCTTTGTCACTACATCTGTTAAAATCTATGACCCATGACCTTAACCTAAAGGTCACTCAGGTGGGTCATGATGGTACAACATAAAACTTCAGACCAATGCAAAGTATCAACTTGATCAATCTACATGTTCAAGAGATATAGACTTATAATAAGAGCTGTCGCAGGACAGCGTAGCTCGCCTGACTTATGCTTTGCCACTAAATCGAATAAAATCTATGACCCATGACCTTGACCTCAAGGTTTCTCAGGTTCGCCATGATGGTACAGCTTAAAACCAGTACATGTACATGTATATACCAACATGATCCATCAACATATTCAAAAGATATAGACTTTAAAAACTTTAACCCAAATATTTTTAACATAAAATTTCTAAGTCTGTGACCTTGACCTCTAGGTCACTCAGGTGGGTATGGTACAGCATAAAACTTCAGACCAATATCTATCAATATGCAAAGTATCAGCTTAATCCATCTATATATTCAAGAGATACAAACTTACAAAAACTTTAACACAAAATTTCTAAGTCTGTGACCTTGACCTCATGGTCACTCAGGTGGGTCGTGATGGTACAGCATAAAACTTCAAACCAATATCTATCAATATGCAAAGTATCAACTTGATCCATCTATATGTTCAAGAGATATAGACTTACAAAAAATTAACCAAAAACTTTAACACAAAATTTCTAAGTCCGTGACCTTGACTTCAAAGTCACCCAGGTGGTCCATGATGGTACAGCATAAAACTTCAGACCAATATATATCAATATGCAAAGTATCAACTCGATCCATCAACATATTCAAGAGATATAGACTTCCAAAAACTTTAACCAAAAACTTTAACACAAAATTTCTAAGTCCGTGACCTTGACCTCAAGGTCACCCAGGTGGGTCATGATGGTACTGCATAAAACTTCAGACCAATATCTACCAACATGCAAAGTATCAACTTAATCCATCAACATGTTCAAGAGATATAGCCTTATAAAAACTTTAACCAAAAACTTTAACATTTTGAGCAACGCCGACGCCGACGCTAACGCCGACGCTGACGCCGGGGTGACTGCAATAGCTCTTCCTGTACTTTCGTACAGGCGAGCTAAAAACATTAACCAAAACTTAAACACAAAACTTCCAAGTCTGTGACCCTGACCTCAAGGTCATCCAGGTGAGTTGTGATGTACAGCATAAAACCCGAGACCAATATCTATCAACATGCAAGTATCAACTTTATCCATCAACATGATGTTCAAGAGATTTAGACTTTAACCAAAAAATTTAACACAAAATTTCTAAGTCTGTGACCTTAACCTCAAGGTCACCCAGGGTAGGTCATGATGGTACTGCATAAAACTTCAGACCAATATCTACCAACATGCAAAGTATCAACTCGATCAATCAACATGGTCAAGAGATATAGACTTACAAAAACTTAAATCAAAAACTTAAACACAAAATTTCTAAGTCTGTGACCTTGACCTCAAGGTCACCAAGAGTGGGTCATGATGGTACTGCATAAAACTTCAGACCAATATCTAGCAACATGCAAAGTATCAACTCAATCCATCAATATGGTCAAGAGATATAGACTTACAAAAACTTTAACCAAAAACTTAAGCACAAAATTTCTAAGTCTGTGACTTTGACCTCAAGGCACCCAGGGTGGGTCATGATGGTACTGCGTAAAACTTCAGACCAATATCTAGCAACATGCAAAGTATCAACTCAATCCATCAATATGGTCAAGAGATATAGACTTACAAAAACTTTAACCAAAAACTTAAACACAAAATTTCCAAGTCCGTGATCTCGACCTCAAGGTCACCCAGGGTGGGTCATGATGGTACTGCGTAAAACTTCAGACCAATACCTAGCTGCTAAGCAACATGCAAAGTATCAACTCAATCCATCAATATGGTCAAGAGATATAGACTTACAAAAACATTAACCAAAAACTTAAACACAAAATTTCTAAGTCTGTGACCTTGACCTCAAGGTCACCCAGGGTGGGTCATGATGGTACTGCGTAAAACTTCAGACCAATATCTAGCAACATGCAAAGTATCAACTTGATCCATCAACATGGTCAAGAGATATAGACTTTTAAAAAACTTTAACCAAAAACTTAAACACAAAATTTCTAAGTCTGTGACCTTGACCTCAAGGTCACCCAGGGTGGGTCATGATGGTACTGCGTAAAACTTCAGACCAATATCTAGCAACATGCAAAGTATCAACTTGATCCATCAACATGGTCAAGAGATATAGACTTTTAAATAAGAGCTGTCGCAGGACAGCGTAGCTCGCCTGACTTGTGCTTTGTCACTACATCTGTTAAAATCGATGACCCATGACCTTGACCTCAAGGTCACTCAGGTGGGTCATGATGGTACAACATAAAACTTCAGACCAATGCAAAGTATCAACTCAATCCATCAATATGGTCAAGAGATATAGACTTACAAAAACTTTAACCAAAAACTTAAGCACAAAATTTCTAAGTCTGTGACCTTGACCTCAAGAACCCAGGGTGGGTCATGATGGTACTGCGTAAAACTTCAGACCAATATCTAGCAACATGCAAAGTATCAACTCAATCCATCAATATGGTCAAGAGATATAGACTTACAAAAACTTTAACCAAAAACTAAAACACAAAATTTCTAAGTCTGTAACCTTGACCTCAAGGTCACCCAGGGTGGGTCATGACGGTACTGCGTAAAACTTCAGACCAATATCTAGCTGCTAAGCAACATGCAAAGTATCAACTCAATCCATCAATATGGTCAAGAGATATTGACTTACAAAAACATTAACCAAAAACTTAAACACAAAATTTCTAAGTCTGTGACCTTGACCTCAAGGTCACCCAGGGTGGGTCATGATGGTACTGCGTAAAACTTCAGACCAATATCTAGCAACATGCAAAGTATCATTTTGATCCATCAACATGGTCAAGAGATATAGACTTTTAAAAAACTTTAACCAAAAACTTAAACACAAAATTTCTAAGTCTGTGACCTTGACCTCAAGGTCACCCAGGGTGGATCATGATGGTACTGCGTAAAACTTCAGACCAATATCTAGCAACATGCAAAGTATCAACTTGATCCATCAACATGGTCAAGAGATATAGACTTTTAAAAAACTTTAACCAAAAACTTAAACACAAAATTTCTAAGTCTGTGACCTTGACCTCAAGGTCACCCAGGGTGGGTCATGATGGTACTGCGTAAAACTTCAGACCAATATCTAGCAACATGCAAAGTATCAACTTGATCCATCAACATGGTCAAGAGATATAGACTTTTAAAAAACTTTAACCAAAAACTTAAACACAAAATTTCTAAGTCTGTGACCTTGACCTCAAGGTCACCCAGGGTGGGTCATGATGGTACTGCGTAAAACTTCAGACCAATATCTAGCAACATGCAAAGTATCAACTTGATCCATCAACATGATCAAGAGATATAGACTTTTAAAAAACTTTAACCGAAAGTGTGACGCGGACGCACACGTAAACGTAAACGTAAACGTAAACGTAAACGCGCACGACCGAGGTGACTACAATAGCTCTATGCACTTCGTGCAGGCGAGCTAAAAACTTTAACCGAAAGTGTGACGCGGACGAACACGTAAACGTAAACTCGCACGACCGAGGTGACTACAATAGCTCTATGCACTTCGTGCAGGCGAGCTAAAAATGAATTTCTGCTTACCTGTTGTTCAAATTCCAATTTAGTATGTTCTAGTCGACTCAGAAGCTTGTGATTTTCTTCCTCTAGCCTAAAACAAATTGACAGTGTATCTATAATTATATCAAACTTTAAAGATGTCAAGAGGATCCCCAATTTGAACATTTCATGTTCTCATTTGCCTTCATAAAGTCAGGGTGAACATTAGTCACCAAAAAGACAGGCATTTCCCAGTGCTAGCCTTACAATGCTAAGCACCTAGCAAGATAGCCACCGGTACCATTTTTAACATCTGTATATGATGCAACCCAGAATCGAACCCATGCCCTCCCACTCCTACAGCAGGCTTTCTATCTCACAAGACCCATAGATTCATTTATCTTATACCAATCAAAATACGGATCCAATTTCTGACGGTGTACATAACTTATTCTTCGGCAAAGGTAAGCTAATATTTCAGTACCAGTAAAATGACCATTCCACTGTAAATGGAGAAGACAAGGATGGGCTAGTTTACCTATTCATGCCTTGTTGCAGTATTTCTGCCTCTTTCCTAAACTTTTCTTCATTTCTCTTAGATATCTTGAGATTAGACTTGTCCTCTGATAACTCCATCTAGAATGTAGGTAAAATACATGAGATGCACTGCAAGGAAACTTCTCTTTAGAGCTTACAACCTGGGCCCAGTTGTTCAAAACGTTGTTAGCTTAACACTGTCGTTAAGCCCACAATTTGTATATAAACTATATATCAACTTCAAAAGCAAATATAGTGTTATTATTTGTTAAAAAATGTGAGAATCCTTTGCGTTGCAAAGGATTCTCACATTTTTTCAACAAAAAATAACACCGTATTTATAATATTGCCATTTGAAATTTTAACGAATCGTTAACTAACAACATCGTTAATTTTGAACAACTGGCCCCAGATCTGCCATACACTGGGCAGTACAGTCACAGAGGATTTTTAGAGAGTATTACCATGCAAAAGATCTTGTGTAGTCCTATTATATGCTAGTCATTAAAACAAACCTTTGCCTATAAAATGGCCATGATTTCCCACCCAAAATGCTTCTTCTATCATTTTATTCATAAGGCAGCCACATAATAATGATGGGCCCAAACAAAGAGTTATAAGGGACTGAGCTGTATCAGTAATCTGAGATTAAGTTCAATTATCATGGTCTCTGTAAATGAACATATTGAGTGATAAGCTTTGTGTAACATTACCTTCAATGCCTGTATGGCAGCTTCATACTCTGCTTTATCTTTCTTTAACCTCCTCTGTAGATCCTGAAGAACATGGGCTTCTCGTACCTGAAGAAGAATAGTAAGAATTGTAATTACTTTTTTTCCATTTGAAACCATAGGCGACCTTGGCTGACCTTGTCCTAAAATAGGTCAGGGTCACCCCAGGGTCATCATTTACATGCATACACTTTGTAGTGCTTAATTCTCTGTGTTGCTCCCTGCAGTTTCAAAATCATAGGCCTTCTTGTTCTGGAGAAAAAAAAAAGATTTTTAAAGGATTTTACCACATATGGGTGTGGCAGTAATCTTGGTCATGTGACCTGGACCATTAACAAACTTTTGTTTTCCCTTCTTAAGATGTTGGCTTTCAATTCATAGGCCAAACGGTTTTAGAAAAGATCTTTGAAAATGATGGATGATAGACGGACAGATGGTTGATGACATACCTTTGTTTCATTTAGTTCTCTCTTGAGATTTTCTACAGCTATCCTACTGTTATCTCTGTCTTCATGCATCTGTTTCTGATAAAGTTTGGCCTCCTCTCGGGCTGCCCTCTCTCGGTGCTGGATTTCTAAGTAACTCTGACGTAGGTCCTGTGGTAACAGACAGGAACTGTTTAACCAATTTATGACATAAAATTTCTCATTTTTATCACTGCAGTGAGGATAATTTCATTCTTCTTTGCATTAGGGATAATGTGTTCAATTTTTATTTCATTTTTAAAAAGAAACAGCATAGCCCTACAGCATCTTATCAGAAGTAATGTAAATTGTCTATGTTCCATAAATAGGATGCCAGACTTGTATGGTTTACGAAGTTCAAAAAGTGAGTGTGATACTCAACACATACAGCCAAGACTCAGCCATACTGGCAGAAGATTTTTCACCAATGACAATGCACAAAATTCATTTTTTCCACATCAAGTTACTTAAGACTCCATATTCCATACCCAACAGACCTTTTCATTACTATAAAAACAAACCAATGAGCGATATACAAACTTGGTTTGCATTTTCCTAGATGTTTTTTCAAGAAACCTATATTTAGGTAAAATAAACAAGACAATACATGTACATGGTAGCTAATACATGTAATAATCAAGCTGGTTATAAAAGATATTCTAGCTAACAATCCAAAGAAGCCACTATATCATGTCTAAATAGTATGAGATACAATTTATGCAACATTTAAGATTAAAACTGCAAAACAAAAGGGTATAGTTTGATATGAAATTGCGACAACTGTTAGTGAAACAACAAACTCCAATGTTAGTGACTGCAACAATTATATAGGTGTTAATACTAATTGCACAACACATATTAGTGATAATACCCAACATACATGTATTTTTCCGTTAGCCTCTGATAAGCCTGCTGCTGCATCAGCCTTGGAATTACTGAGGTCCTTTAATTCTTGCTGAAAATAAATCACAGTTAACCCATCACAGGTGCAATTCTACCACCAATGTGTGTGCTGGGACACTGACAGGGGGTGAGGGGAGGACTGTTGTTGGGTTTTCTATTTTTGTTTCTAAAATAAATTCTAAACTGGCTGGTCCAGGTAAATACTACAGATTCTTGTCTAACTGCTCCAAGCATTTCACTTTTGCTATTATCTTCAGCCTTGCCAAAAATCAACGCACAGTAAAACTCAAATTTTTAGTGTATAAGGCAAACTTGCTGTATTTCTAATGTATCCTCACATGAATGTGAACCTATATCAAATAAAAATAAAACTGAGATCCTTTAAGAGCAGTGAACAGGGGTGGGTCATACCGCAGTTTCGGCCTCTTCAGTGACCCTTTAGATTTGGCAAAATGGAGCCAAATAGAATTACAGTAAATTTGCAACTTTCAGGAGTGTAGTCAATACAAAGACTAGTATCATCTAAATGGGGACAAATGTATTAAACATTGGTTAGAAAATGAATCTAAACTGATAACAAATTTCTGCATTCTCAGAATATCTCCGGTGATCTCAAAGGATCAAAAGGAAAACATAATCTGCACTATGGATGATGTGCGGGGAGACTTTAGGGCCGCCAAAACTACTTTTCTATGTGCACCTTTGTTTTGTGAAGAAACCTTGTTTTCATAACACTAAAATTATTGAATGGCATAATAAAATGACACAATTAGAAAATTTTGATCCTGGAAACAAATTCAAGAAAGACTGATATTGTTATTTTAAATGCTAAAATATACTGAACAAAAAAAGAAATGCAACAATATTATATTCCATTAAAGTTTGAGCAAAATATGATACAACCAGAAATCATTGCATTTTCTTTTTCTGCATTAGATATCAGGCTTCCGAATGCAAGAAACCCATTTTCATTTTGATGAGTATTTTCGGAGTTATTCCATACCGATCATGGGCATGCTTAAAGTAGTATTTTTGCATGCCCAAGCATTAAAATAATGGTACGATTTAAATCCGCTATAAACCCCCATTCAAAAATCACCATGTACCACTCAGCAGGTAACGTTAACTCAAACGTTAAAGAAATAAAATGAATAAAACTGAAATTATCCCCCTTTCAATTAAACATATAGGGATTTTGATGGTTTTAATTACAAGCTTGTGTGTCATTAAACTTTATTTCTTTTCCATGAATTTTAATTAGGGAGCAGCTGACATTGTTTTTTGATGATTTGGAGGTTCAAAATTGTGCACATGCGCAGAGCAAATCTTTCCCAATTTGCATTATTTAAGACAACAAAATATTCTCATTCAATTTTTATCGAAATGAAAATCAGGTTTTGCATGATATACCCTAATATCTCATGAATGGGAATCATGCAGCAACAGGCCTGAAACTAGATTTGTTTTCTATGTGAAAACTGATGTCTCCCCCCTTTCTACGTGCATGTCCAAAATATGCAAGCAAGAGTTATAGTTCTTGTGCATCACATATCCTGTCATTCTGTTTTATAAGTGTACCAAGTTTCATTGAAATATCTCTTACGGTTTTCAAGTTATAGGGGGGGGCACGAAAGTGTTTCGAAAATAATCAAAGGGAAATAACTCCAAAGATATGAAAGCAAGAGTAATGATTCTTGTGCATCATGCTTTATAAGTGTACCATGTTTCATTGAAAAATCTCTAATGGTTTTTGAGTTATGGAGCAGACACGAAATTGAATGAAAAATAATCAAAGGGAAATAACTCCAAAGATATGCAAGCAAGAGTTATGGTTCTTTAGCATGACACATCATCTCATCGTGCTTTATAATGTACCAAGTTTCATTGAAATATTTCTTATGGTTTTCAAGTTATAGAGTGGACATGAAATTGTATGGAAAAATAATCAAAGGGAAATAACTCCAAAGATATGAAAGCAAGAGTTATAATTCTTGAGCACGACACATCGTCTCATCATGCTTTATAAGTGTACCAAGTTTCACTGAAATTTCTCTTACGGTTTTCAAGTTATAGGGTGGACATGAAATTGTATGGAAAATAATCAAAGGGAAATTACTCCAAAGATATGCAAGCAAGAGTTATGGTTCTTTAGCATGACACGTAATCTCATTGTGCTTTATAAGTGTACCAAGTTTCATTGAAATAACTCTTACGATTTTCGAGTTATAAAGCTGACACGAAATTGTATGGAAAATAATCAAAGGGAAATAACTCATAAAATACTCAAGCCAGAGCTATGTTTCTTGTGCATGACCGTCGTCTGATCATGCTCAATAAGTGTACCAAGTTTTATTGAAAAATCTTAAACGGTTTTCAAGTTATACAGCGGACACGAAATTGTATCGAAAATAATCAAAGGGAAATAACTCCAAAAATACTCAAGCCAGAGTTATGGTTCTTGTGCATGACACATCGTCTCGTTGTGGTCTACAAGTGTACCAAGTTTCATTGAAAAATCTTTAACGGTTTTCAAGTTATACAGCGGACACGAAATTGTATCGAAAATAATCAAAGGGAAATAACTCCAAAAATGCTCAAGCTAGAGTTATGGTTTTTGTGCATGACACATCGTCTGATCATGCTTAATAAGTGTACCAAGTTTTATTGAAAAATCTTAAACGGTTTTCAAGTTATACAGCGGACACAAAATTGTATCGAAAATAATCAAAGGGAAATAACTCCAAAAATACTCAAGCCAGAGTTATGGTTTTTGTGCATGACACATTGTCTCGTCGTGGTCTACAAGTGTACCAAGTTTCAATGAAAAATCTTTAACGGTTTTCAAGTTATACAGCGGACACGAAATTGTATCGAAAATAATCAAAGGGAAATAACTCCAAAAATACTCAAGCTAGAGTTATAGTTCTTGTGCATGACACATTGTCTCGTCGTGGTTTACAAGTGTACCAAGTTTCATTGAAAAATCTTTAACGGTTTTCAAGTTATAGAGCGGACACGATTTGTGACGGACAGACAGACAGACAGACAGACAGACAGACGCACGGGGAAAAACAATATGTCTCCCGACCCTGTCGGGGGGGAGACATAATTATTGTTTTACCCCTGAAATTACTGTTTTACCCTTAAACTCGAAAATCCTCGGTGGCCTATTGTTGTGTTTCTTTTTTTGTTCAGTATAGTTATTTCTCTAAGGAAGATGAAGGATATTCGGGTATCAAATGGAGACGCCATATTATGCCATAAGATACATCATAAAAGTCAGATATAAGATGTTGACTAGCTTGGCATGCATACAATCTAGCAAATAAATAATGCAATGAATAATTGGGTCATATCCCTATCATTTTCTGGACAAGTAAAAGTTGATAATATATTTATGCTTCCTTCATATTGCTATCTTTCTTTAATTCCTTCATAGAAAATAAGTCATTAATAAAAGGAATCATTACAGAAAAACATTCGTTTGAAATATCTAAGCATGAAATATCTAAGCATGAAAACGTTTGCAATTTTCAGAGTTAAGATTGTACAAGTGAATTGTCACCATGCAACAGTTTCTTTTTCTCAAAACAAAGTCAGTCTAACACAAAACAACAAATGCAACCCCCTACCAAGACAAACCCCAATCCCCACCCCTGCTCTGTACCTGTAGTTGTTCAGCCTGGTCCTGAGCTAGCCTGTGAGCAGCCTCGACGGCCGACAGTCTGTCCTCTAGTCGGTTCTTGTCCTCTGTGGCCTGGGCTGTTCGTTGTTGGGCAGAGTGGAGCTCATTCTCAAGCTGAAAGGAAGAAAAAAATATTTATACCCAATTGTCAAGGTTACTTAATTGTCTAAATAAGCACTTTTTTATCTAGAATTTTAACTGCCTGAAGAAGAAAGGTTACATTGATATTTTCTCAAAATTTACATGTACACTTATAGCATCATAAATGTTTATTTTTTTTCTTTGAGCTTTCTGGACTAGGGTTGTAGTATTTCAGCCTGATGTGTCTTTTTTCAAGAAATTACAATGAATTAATGTTTGAAAATGCAAGAAAATGCTGGTTTTCCCTTTCTGTCATTAACTTGTATGCAACAAATAATTTTTACACTGGCCAGACAGCAGCAAGTAGTCATACAATGAGTTAAACATACCCTGTCTGCCACAGTCCTGGTATCCCTGAGTTCTTTGTCTAGGTCCATCCGCAGAGATTTCAACTCATTTATTTCTACATCCTTCAGACGGATCTGTTCATCTTGAGCAGCCCTCACAGCCTGAAATGAAGTAGGGCATGCAGACACTAGCCTAGTATGGTTCCCTAAATGCTACTACTTACTCAAACTAGCCTGTTCACCATAGCTAAAGTAAAGGAGCTAGCCAAACTTTTCAACTTTCCGGTATAGAAACAAGACTTTTTCTGTGACAGTTTATCACTGGGAACAAAACGGACAAATTTTCATGCAAAAACTCTTTCTTACTTATAGATTACTACTTCATAATTGGGCTAGCTATGTACATTGTGGTTTTAAAGGGAGTTCTCTAACATTTTTTTAATTGTTTAAATACACCCAAAATGTCAAAAGCCCGCAATTTCAAATTATACTGTTTCCTCTTCTCTACTCTAAAATGCCTGTAAAGCAAGAATTTATTTCCTACATTTTGCTTCATATTTTGATATATATGCCTTACATATCTGAGCCGCCTCATGAGAAAACCAACAATCTGCATAGGCGAAAACAAAGGCGCAGATCAGCTTCGCGGTAACTGCGAAGCTGATCAGCGCCTTTGTTTTCGCTACTCGGATAGTACAATTCCTCTCCTACTTAAATCCAAAATTTCAAGCTTCTAGCTCTTTTCTGTGCTATTACAGATTGGTTTGTGTCGGACCTGTTCGGAAACCACATTGTTGGTTTTTCCACGAGGCGGCTAATATCTACCACTCCCTATAACCCCATGAAATTCCCCAATGCTCACCAGAGCATCCCCAAGCTCTCTTCTCATATTCTCCATCTGCATGCCATACATATGGTTCTGTTGTCTAACACCTTCCATCTCCTTCACTAACTGTTCATTTCTCTGCATCATTTGGTTGCTGCCGTGTTTATGACGATCTAGCTCACGCTCTAGCTGCTTAACCTTCATCTTCCATCTGTAAAGTCATTTTAGATATCTATGAGCTTTAACTACTTAAAATATTCAATGGTTTAACTACTATATGCATATGTGGTATGCCAAACTTTAACCTTTGAAATCTTTGACAGGTGAGTGAATAGTATAAAGTCTTGTACAGACAAAAAAAATATTTCTCAATCAAAGTACCAGACTGCTTGCCCTTTTTTCAGTCAAAAATATTCATAATTCAAAACAAAATAACATGTCCAAAACAATTTGGCTTCAATCTATTGAGACAGCAAATGAGTAAGCTCAAGGCATGAAAGTAATCTTTCATTTCTATAAAAACATCCATAATTTATATACACCAGTGACACTACATACTGTCTAACTGTTTCCTGAGCCCGTCCTTTGAACTCGTCTCTCTTTTTCTCTGCCTCGGCGAGGGCCAGCTGTGTATTCCGTAACTCTGTCAATGTCTTCTCTAGCTCACGGTTACTGTCCCTTAGTTTGGCAACTGTGTCTTCCACTTGGACTAGAAGGTGCGTTTTGTGTCTGTCGGTATCGTCATATTTGTCCGACACCTCTTTCAGCTGTGTGATCAGTTTGGCAGTTTGTTTCTCTCTGTTGTCTAAATCTTTTGTTAATGTCTGTGAAAAAGAATCAAAAATTATTTCTGAATATGTAATATACTAAATCAGGAATTAGAAGTATCAGGAATATGTTACATTACATCTGAGACTTCTTGTTCTCTGTAAAGTCTGTCTCAAAGAAGCAAACTTTATTCAGTAATGAGATTGCTTGTGTAAATGGAAGCAAAACTATGAACTGTACAACAGATACATGTTGGTTATTTATATGAGAAAGCTACCTTGGTTTTAACCAATTAAGAGTTAAAACAGACCCTTCACACTTCAAATATTCCCAATTTTTGTGCCTGACAATTACCCAGTTATCTAACAAACTTCATCAGACAGATCATTTGATTTTCTTCAAAAAATATTTTTCAAACCTACATCTATATGATCAGAGAGCTGTACTCTCTGTCTCTCACTCTTCTCTAGAGCTCTACGTATCTCCTCTACCTCACTTGTAGAGCCAGCTGACCGTGACATCTGAGACCGGAGATCCATCAACTCTCGTTCTAGGTTACGCTTCTGTTCTTCCTCCACTAGGAAACACAGTCAAAAGGTAGAATTAGAAAGTGATTCAACCTAAAAAGGCTTGGGAGAACTTTCTCTAAGCAAACTAAACAGCAAGACCATGGATGATTAGCCTGATTATGAGAAGTCTCATCCAGGGCTTTTTTTGCTAATAACTAAGTCTAAATGTCACAATAAAATGAGTAAAGTATAATTAGAGCTCATCTACAAAATTTGTAGCAACACTATTTCTAAAATCAATTCATAATCTGGTTTTAAAACTGGCATTGGATGGCTTTATGAAATCTCAATTTACAAAATTATTCTGGACATGCATTATATCACTTATCAACTCCTTTACATCAAAGTATTTAATTTTTGCTAATAGAAACTCAACTGCTAAGGAATGGACAAGAAGGCCAATAATATAATATGAAGACAAAAATCCTTTCATCAAATCCCGCCTTCCCATTTATCATTCAATCAAATTAAAAAATTCTCTCTTACTTGATCTTTTCCTTCTTCTTTCTCTCAGCTCATCCTCCAGTCGTGCCTCCTCTAAATGAGCTTTAGCCTTGGAACGGTCATTCTCCATTCTACGCAGCTGGTTACGTAAATCATCAACCTGATTTTAAAACACAAATGATGTAAAGATGTAAGATCCCTAAATTTTGTGTTTTCACACTAACATCAAAGGCTTTTTTGGACAATATCAAAAGGTTTCTCAGTGTAGTATTTTATGCCGTTTCCTCTGCATGCCTGTCCTTATGCAACCAAACTTTACCCTGGTTGTCTAAATCTAAATAATTTTTGCTTTAGTAAAGATTCTGCTATCTAAGCCATTAGACTAATGCAGCTTTTTTGCTGCTATTGTGTAAACATTCAAACATTCTGAAGACATTGCTCAAATATAAATTCTATTCCTACCTGTTGCTGTAGAGCAGATTTACTGCCCTCGGCCATATCTAACTTTCTCCTCATGTCCTCCATATCTGATTCAATCTGAAATGGAATTACATCTCCTTATTCACATTATGCATGTAATATGTGCAGCCTAAAACTAAAACCAGCCAAAAGGATAAGAAAAAGAACAGAAGGTCTCTGACTGATTTACAAAATGACGGCCCCCTGTATTGGGTGGACTCCTGTCATGGAATATTGAAAACATATGTGGAATACTTTCCTTTCTCCGTATAAATTGTACATCAGTATTCCTGTAATTCATTGGTGGGAATTGTTACATTAGGTTGCGAGACTGCTTGCTGAAGTCACACTGATGTCACGTCACGAGAATTAATGACGATGAACCTTTCTATCAAGGTCGCATTGAACTAAACTTGCTGACGTCATGTCACAAGAATGGATGACGTCAAACGTCTCATTAAGGTCGCATTGAACTAAACTTGACCATTTATGAGACGCAGTAACTGCACAGCTGATCAGCGCCTTTGGGGGTTAAAGCAGATATTTATGGATATTTTACACAATGGTAAAAGCTATATCCATCGGTACTGTTGGCAGCATAAAATAACCACAATAAGGTACTAATTTTCAAGATTATATGTGCTCGCTTCGTGTGCTTAGGATGCACAGTAATAGGTAAAACCTATTTATATCATATTATATGCTACATATTTTTCAATCAAAAAACATACCCTTCTGGTGATGGATTTGATGTCATATATAGTTTATTGTTGGTTAATTTCGTGACTTTTTACTCCAAAAAGAATCTAGAACCTCCTTTTTTTCATTAATAGCAAATTTTATAAACAACCAGAGGACCAATGGTCCTGTAAACGCTCACCTGAGACCTGAGATATATACCAATAAACTTGTTTGACTAGAATGGTAATATTCATGTATATAACCCCAGGGCAGGGTCGGAGCAACCTCTGGAGTCAATTTCTCTTATAAATCATAAAGATTCAGTCCATTTGCCAATTTACTGCAAGTTTTGCCCGTCAAATGACATTGTAACAATTTTCCCCATTCAAATGCGTGGGCAACCTAAGTTGACCTTGCCATAAAAAAAGGTCAAGGTCATCCCAGGGTCATGATTTATACAAACTTTGTAGAGCTCCATTGCCTGATGCTTCATGCCAAGTTTCAAAATCATAGGCCTTCTGGTTCTGGAGAAGAAGATTTTTAAAGGTTTTTGCTATAAACATGGCGGCCATCTTGGTCATGTGACCTTGACCATTTATACAAACGTTCATTCATTCTTCCTAAGAATGCTCTACATAAAGTTTGGCTTTGATTGGCCAAGCGGTTTCAGAGAAGAAGATGTTTGAATATTATGGTCATACATGTATATAGCCTTGGGGCAGGGGCAGACAACCCTCTGGGCCCAAAATATTTTCATAAACATGAATATTCTGTCCGTTTGCTCATTCCTAGCAAGTTTTTTTGCCATTAAATGACATTCAAATGCATGGGCGGCCTAAGTTGACCTTGCTGTAAAAAGGTCAAGGTCATCCCAGGGTCATGATTTATATAAACTTTGTAGAGCTCCATTGCCTGATGCTTCATGCCAAGTTTCAAAATCATAGGCCTTCTAGTTCTGGGGAAGAAGATTTTTAAAGGTTTTTGTTATTTATAGCCATGGCGGCCATCTTGGTCATGTGACCTGGACCATTTATACAAACTTTCTTTCACTCTTCCTAAGAATGCTCCACATAAAGTTTAGCTTTGATTGGCCAAGCGGTTTCAGAGAAGAAGATGTTTGAATATTATGGTCATACACATGTATATAGCCCCGGGGCAGGGGCAGACAACCCTCTGGGCCCAAAATATTTTCATAAACATGAATATTCTGTCCATTTGCTCATTCCTAGCAAGTTTTTTGCCATTAAATGACATTTTCCTATTTTTTCCATTCAAATGCATGGGCGGCCTAAGTTGACCTTGCCGTAAAAAAGGTCAAGGTCATCCCAGGGTCATGATTTATACAAACTTTGTAGAGCTCCATTGCCTGATGCTTCATGCCACATTTCAAAATCATAGGCCTTCTGGTTCTGGAGAAGAAGATTTTTAAAGGTTTTTGCTATTTATAGCCATGGCGGCCATCTTGGTCATGTGACCTGGACCAATTATACAAACTTTCTTTCCCCCTTCCTAAGGATGCTCCATATGAAGTTTGGCTTTGATTGGCCTAGCGGTTTCAGAGGAGAAGATCTTTGAAATTGTGGACGGACGGACGACGGACGGACGATGGACGCCGGAGCATGGGTATACTATAAGCTCACCTGTGAGCCTTCGGCTCAGGTGGGCTAAAAATTAGTTAGCATACACGCATAATATAAAATGAAAAGATATAGGGTTGGCCTTTTGACAAACTCTATGACTTAAAAAAAATTAAGATTTCTTTACAATGGACCCATAAGTAGTTGTTTTGGTCAGAAAAGATATATGTAAATCATGAAGATTATTTGCTCTTACCCCTTCAAACAAGTGCAACAAAAACTAGAATTTGTTTTCTATGTGAAAACTGATGTCTCCCCCCTTTCTACGTGCATGTCCAAAATATGCAAGCAAGAGTTATAGTTCTTGTGCATCACATATCCTGTCATTCTGTTTTATAAGTGTACCAAGTTTCATTGAAATATCTCTTACGGTTTTCAAGTTATAGAGCAGACACGAAATTGAATGAAAAATAATCAAAGGGAAATAATTCCAAAGATAGATATGCAAGCAAGAGTTATGGTTCTTTAGCATGACACATCATCTCATCGTGCTTTATAAGTGTACCAAGTTTCATTGAAATATTTCTTATGGTTTTCAAGTTATAGAGTGGACATGAAATTGTATGGAAAAATAATCAAAGGGAAATAACTCCAAAGATATGAAAGCAAGAGTTATAATTCTTGTGCATGACACATCGTCTCATCATGCTTTATAAGTGTACCAAGTTTCACTGAAATTTCTCTTACGGTTTTCAAGTTATAGGGTGGACACGAAATTGTATGGAAAATAATCAAAGGGAAATTACTCCAAAGATATGCAAGCAAGAGTTATGGTTCTTTAGCATGACACGTAATCTCATCGTGCTTTATAAGTGTACCAAGTTTCATTGAAATAACTCTTACGATTTTCGAGTTATAAAGCGGACACGAAATTGTATGGAAAATAATCAAAGGGAAATAACTCTTGTGCATGACACATCGTCTCGTCGTGGTTTACAAGTGTACCAAGTTTCATTGAAAAATCTTTAAAGGTTTTCAAGTTATACAGCGGACACGAAATTGTATCGAAAATAATCAAAGGGAAATAACTCCAAAAATACTCAAGCTAGAGTTATGGTTCTTGTGCATGACACATCGTCTCATCGTGGTTTACAAGTGTACCAAGTTTCATTGAAAAATCTTTAACGGTTTTCAAGTTATAGAGCGGACACGATTTGTGACGGACAGACAGACAGACAGACAGACAAACAGACAGACAGACGGACGGACGGACGGACGGACAGACGCACAGGGAAAAACAATATGTCTCCCGACCCTGTCGGGGGGAGACATAACTAAAGACAATCAAACAAGTACTCCCCGCACCCTGTGTCTCTTGGCCTCTTCCTGGAAGTAGTTGGACCTCATCTGGTTGTCCATAGCAGCCTGAGACATCTGGAGCTGGTGTTGCTGTAGAGCCTGAAATATCACACAGTGCAGAGGGTGCATCAACAGGGGCAGGGTTTAATGTGCTGGCACCAAAGTTCAAACCATCTTTTATTAAAAATTTGATTCAAATATTCACTGTTTATATGGACCTAAGTTTCTGACAAAGTATTGACTTGTGCATCTTTGTCTTCAAAATATTCTCAAAATACAGCTCATTCAAATGCTGACATCTTTGCATTTTTTGTCTGCTTTGTTTTTTATGTTACAAACATGTCATTTTTTAATGTTTTATTATTATTTGAACCATATTTTGTCAAATATATTAGCATTTTTGTTGAAACCTAATGACTATATTTTATGTCCATTGAAATTGATAAGTACATTTCTGAGGTCCATGGAGAGGTTGTTAAGTTCATCATTTCGGCCCGCCACCAGTCTGTCGGCGTCTAGTTCAGCCTGAATCTGTCTTAGTCTTCGCTCTACCTTCTCTGCCACCTAGTGTCAAATTAAACATAACGTGCAATTGTGCTGTCTTGCGTTAATATGTGCACCTTTACTTCTTTGTGAAATCATTGGACAGACTGTGTAATTTGTATGTATTCAACATGAATGAGTTCCCAGTTTGTGTAAGAAATATTCGAAAGACCAGTTAAAAAAAGTCCAAATGAAAATAAGCATGAGCTTACTGGAAATTAAACTCCAGTTTTTAATGCTAATTTACACTCAAATACAGACTTTGAGAGTGCAAAATCAACATGAGAAATTGACAACCATCTAATGTAGAGTGCTGATGTGCTGATATGTGCCTTCCTTTCCCAACACAGAAACACACTTATATACATGTACAAATCTTCAATGAATAAGCTAGTGCATAAAATGATATACGCTGAACATTTATCTCATGCCAAGTAACACAAAAGTAAGTCAAATTTAGCAAATGAAGAAAACGTGACTGCAGAACTGGATACTTCCCTAACATCTTGACATGTTGCCTACTAAAAATTAGCATTATACCGTTCCAATCAATTTTACAAATACATTGCAATGTACTGTAATGTTTACATTGTGTACTTACAGGATCGTGTGAACTAAATCTTTTCAGATCATCTGAGATTTCTCGGATTTTTCTTCTTGTATCCATGTCATACCTAATTTAACATTGAATGATAATCCATCTCAAAATCCATAACTCAATGATAAATGACAATAAGTAAAAATATGAAAGATTTCATTTTCACTTCATTCCATGCTTTGAGAAATTTCCATATGACAGATCAATCTACTATGTCCTGGACAGCACATTATGACATAGATCTAATGATTTTGTTAAACTTTCTTATTTCAATCTAAATCTAATTAAGTATACAGTGTACATGTTATGATGTAACTTTACATTTAAATCTTAACACATATGCTCAATACATATATTTGCCAATAATTTTGCTCATTTGTCATGAATGAAGCATATCAAAAACCTTCTAAGAATATCATAATGTATGTGTATATGTAAGTGTGTATAATATATAAAGGTAGACATGGCTTTATATATAACATTATAGCCAAAAACTTGTGAAATTTTGAAGAATTACCAAACATTGTTTTGTAATCGAGCCATGATATGAGAAAACATGATTTCTGCCTATGCGAAAACAAAGATGCAGATCAACTGTCCAGTAATAGCACAGCTGATAAGTGCCTTTGTTTTCATTACACAGCTAGTACAATTCCGCTTCTTTTTATATGCGAAATTACAAGCTTCTTGCCTTTTTCTCTGACTGCACAGGCAGATTTGTGTCAAACCTGGTCAGAATCTCGGAAGCCAGGTTTTCACCAATTACCACCCTTCACACCTCATAAATTCCCATTACTTACCCATCCCTTCTCTCAACCTCTCTGTTAAAGGTTGTTTCAAGATTGAGATGATCACACGACAAGTCTCGCACTCTGTGATGTAGGTCATGAAGCTCTCTGTTCATGTCATCTGCAAATCGCACAGAAGATCGCCTTGGTTTTCTTCTACGACGAACTGGTGACGATACCTCATATTCACTGTCACTCTGTAAGATGGGATAAATTCTATGTATTTTGCAGTACATATACAGTTATAACCATTCGTTTAAACGTAAATATGCACTCAAATCTATATAAAATTCGCAGTTCAATTGATACTTCTACAGGCTTTAACACAATGGTGCTAGTTTGAGAAGACATATCCATACATGAGCCACCATTAGATATAAAAACACCTGAAACTTTAAAGGTACATATCAACTGAGCAACAGTACTTACGTTTTCGCATCATAGAAATGTGTGGTACTATACAATTAATGCCCTTGAGTGAGGGTGACATGACGATTTGTTTACCCAGGGCAGGTAATATTGCCCTCGGACAATTTTTACCTGTAGAGGGTGAACAAATAGTCATGTCACTCTCACTCAAGGGCAACAACTGTTCTATCATACCGAACCACTTTTGATGCAAATGAGCGACATGCCACATGGCAATCACATGTGACTACAAGTGCAACTGCACATTTAGTCGGATATGACGTCAGAGACTCAGAGGGTAATATGATCATGCGACATGAATAGCACCCTCCACGTGCATTGTAAGCAAACGCATGTGACCACAAATGCAGCTGCACGTTTTAGCCAGATATGACGTCAGAGGGTAATATGATCATGCGACATGACAGAATAGCACCCTCTACGAGACCTGCACTGGACCAATCAAAATCTACACTTAGCCAATGAATATTAATGAGGTATAATCAAATTCTTTGTTGTAATTTGCTAATTTCTAATTCAAAATTTCAAGTCTTAAGGTAATGTTTGTAGCCATGTTAGACAGACTAAGACAGTATATGTCTGAAGTGGTTGGAAATGATGTCAAAGACAGACATTCTGACATTCATATAAATACCAACCCCATAGTCTCTGTGCATAGGACTTCTCAATCTTTCCTCTCTGATTTGCTGGTGAGTTCTCCCAACATCTTCTCGTAGCTAATCAAAACATACATGTAGATAATAAGTTTGTGAACTTGGGGAAAAATTATGTTGAAGACATAGCTATTACATGTAGAAAGACTACTGTAATTTTGAGTCCTGGGCATAAATTTATGAACCCTCCATTTACTTTTATGTACAATAATTGATTCTAAATGTTTGTCACAAAAGTATCTATTGTCATTTGATTTTATGCTAATTCAATATCATTTATGCATAGGATCATATATTGCACCTATTTTGTTATTCTATTTATTTCAAATGGTACCAGGATAATCTCTACAATGATGAAGAAAAATTGCTACTGTAACATTATTACTGTCACTGTCCTCTTACAATGTTAACTCAGATTAGGCAGCTCCCAATCAAAGATTAATGGTGAACAGAACCTGCTCACAGAGTTACAGATAATAATTTTTCAGTCATGTCAGGATGCATCACTGTTCCCTTGGTACAAATGTAAGCATGATAAAAAAGTAACTTGTCAAGTACAAAACACTAGCAGCAACCAATGATTTATCAGCTCACAGTGGACCTCTACTACACCGCCAACAATTACTTACCCTTTCTACATTGTATCTGTGATCTCTGCTCACATCTCGATACTGATCTAACATACGATCAAGGCTCTTCAGGTTACGAGTTGTACCCTGAAAAACATATATTTTATTATCAATTTCATGATCAAAACATATTTAAACATATATCTTAAGCTACATATACATATGGAGTAATTATCCAAGATGGATTTTACCTGCAACTCATACAGATCAGATAATGAGTACATGTATTTGACAGTTTGATTGGGTTCTTAACACAGCAACTTGTTACGGTCATGTCAGGCCAGTGATTTAGGCCTGCTCAGCCACACTGTTCTATGGAAACATTCCCCTGTATTTAGGGCATCTTCTTTAGCCAGTAATTAACAACTGGCTTATTTTGGGGCCATGATGAAGCGTAAAAGACTTAACAAAACAATACAGTGGATATGAGGACTGACCCTTGGTCCATTGTATATGAACTGGACATGCTATCAAATGAGTAGTACCCCATAAAAGGAAAACTTTTGCACACTTTGATGTTCCTTTAAAAATACTAAAGTCCAATTCGCATGCGCAAAAAATACACGCGTGTAAATATACTCCGGTGTGTAAATATACTCCGGTATGGAAATCAACATGTGAGTAAATTTAAATTGCGTTCGCATGGGTTTTATCACCAGGAGTATTTTTGTATGTAAATTTATCATTTCTGGATTAAAACCTGTTCATTTAAGTTTTCTGTATTTGCGAAACAAGAAGAGGCTGCTTCAAGGTGTTCTTGTAGACTTTTGCAGCAGAGGAGAATCATGTAATGGTCAGTAACAAGGAATTACTATTAAAATGCCCCAAGAATCCTCACCAAGAATGATGAAGAAATAGTGTGGTTGTTTGCACTCCATATGATCTAAAATGTTATGAATGGCAATAAACTCTTATTTAGCAACAATGTCCACAGTTTCAGCAACTGTCATATAATCAGTAATGAACAAAAAATGTGAAAATTTGCTATCTAAAAGCACAATATTGACTTGAAATAAAAATACTCATGGGTAAATTTTACTTTGCGTTCACATGGGACAAAATAGTAAATTTACATGTGTGTATTTGTAAAAATAAAATTTGCATCTGGTCAGACCCAGGAGTAAAATTTGCACACCAGAGTATATTTAAACGTGTGTATTTTTGGCGCATGCGAATTGGACTTAAGTTTTCTGTATTTGCAAAACATGAAGAGGCTGCTTCAAGGTGTTCATGTAGACTTTGACAGCAGAGGGGAATCATGTAATGGTCAGGCTTAACCTTAGCAGTTATACAGTTCCCTTTTTTCATCCTTTCACAAGGAATTACTGTTAAAATGCCCCAAGAATCCTAACCAAGAATGATGAAGAAATAGTGTGGCTGTTTGCACTCCATATGATCTAAAATGTTATGAATGGCAATAAACTCTTATTTAGCAACAATGTCTACAGTTTCAGCAACTGTCATATAATCAATTAGGAACAAAATATGTGAAAATTTGTTATTTAAAAGCAGAATACTGACTTGAAATAAAAATACTCATGGGTAAATTTTACTTTGCGTTCGCATGGGACATAATAGTAAATTTACATGTGTGTATTTGTAAAAATAAAATTTGCATCTGGTCAGACCCAGGAGTAAATTTACCCATATGTAAATATACTCCGGTGTGTATTTGCGTTCGCATGCGCCATTTACTTACCCCGAGTAAAATTTGCACACCGGAGTATATTTACAAGTGTGCATTTTTGGCGCATGCGAATTGGACTTAAGAGTACTTTTACATACCAGGCAAAGCAACTGAGTGCATTTACAAATTATTTCAAATATTAAGCGCTACAAGTCATGTCTGGTTCATCTTTATGTGCAAACATTAAAATTTTTAACCTACGTGGTTATGCACAGACATCTCAAACAAATTTAAATTTTCCTTAACATTTCCAGTTAAAAGGTGTGCTCAAGCACAAATGCAATCTTATATCTGAAATTTATGTGTACATGTTTGTGTGTAATTTAAAAATGGTCATTCTATCTAAGATGAAAAAATTAGATTGCACCGATATGCACTTAAATGTGAGATATTATTCTCTGGATAAGCTTTAATATATGATTTTCTATGTTAAGGCTCCTATGATAGTCATCAAAATCAGTGTTGTTGAAATTTTATTTGATTTAATTTAGAGCATATCAAATAACTTCAATAAGTCTTTGAATAGAATGTGTAAGAGATTTGAACCTTTTATTGGAAACCAATTAATCAATACAAACCATGCCAGAATAGTACAGATAAGGTGCATTTTGACAATATTGAAGGTTATTAAATTTTGTTTATTTCTCCAAAAACCTGCAGTTGGAATCTTTGTATTAAAATGAGACACTTTTAGTGTAAAAGTAGCCACAACACATTTTATTGAGATCTGTTAAGCATTTAGCACTCCATTTTATCAAGTATGCAGCCTGCTGCTCTGATATGAAATCTTGTTTTAGTTCATACTAACAATGGTTTAATAGTTTAAAGCATTTTTTGTGCTTTTCTAAATTGCTTACAATATAATTTTTAGAATACAATAAGTATTCAGGTATTGCCTATCTTAAATGCCCAGCTGCCTTGCAAATTGAAAACATAGATTATATTTTTTCATGTTCTGGCTCCTATTTTGTACCTGTTTTGGTTAATAGGTTTAACTTTATCAGTTCAACAAATTTATTTAAATTGGAGTGTTTTTGAAAACACCTTTGAATAGTTTCTAATTGAGCAATGGCTGCACCTGTTTTTAACGTAATGTCCCGAGACTTGAAGTTCTGCAATATGCAACGAGGTAAAACAAGACGCGAGATATGACTATACATTAATCCACTGTAATTTTAAACAAAAATTGTGTTTCTGACTGCCAAAAAAGGCGTTATAGATTGCAGCATATGTTGGCAATTGATAATGTTCGTTTATGTTCAACGATCATCATTTTAGCTATTAAGAGCTGTTTTTTTTTGTTGTTGTTGTTGTTTTGTTTGTTGTTGTTGTTGTTTTTTTGCTTTATTATTCTTTTCTTTTTTTTTTTTTTTTTTTTTTTTTTTTTTTTTTTGTTATTGCCACTAAGATTTTGTGATTAAGCTGCAAATCATAATAAATGTACACTATTTGAAGTGCAAGGTTTAGCAGTAATATTTTTTTAGTTACAATAAGAGTCCATATAATTTGTGTTGTCATTTTCAAAATTATGTTAAATAGATGCTTGACATTATGGCAAATCCATCAGCTTTTATAGGTGGATGACCAATTGTTGGTCCTTGCTTTATTGAACAATTATCCAGCTACAAGTGTATAAAAAAATGAATGGTAAATGTATACGAAGGGCGTTCAAAAAGTTCGCGGAAAAATACCATCATATTTTTATTTTGTAAATCAGCTGAATGAAACTATTACATTGATATAGACAAACATGATTTGTACTTATACAGCAAATTTTGCTGCTCTGGCATGAATACAATGTTAACAGTGGTTGCTATGGAAACCATACATCATGGTCACCGGCCCACTTCTGTTCATTTTTGCAAAAAGTCGATGTTTAATGATGACGTTGCATTTGATAGTTTACCGTGCGTTTTTCACCAAACTTTGAATGAGCAAAGTTCAATATGTTTGCGGTGAGCACATGACGTCATATAAGTGTGTGACATCATTTGGGCGTAAAACGGCCATATTGTTTAGTGGGTATGCCTAAAATGCAAAGGGAACAACGGTATTCGATAAATTGTGTGTTTGAAACGCACTATTAAAGAAAGAAACACTGCTAGGAGCAGAAAGCGCATATGGCAACAAGGAAATTAAGAAAACGGCAATCAACAAGTAGTATGCATGATTTCTACACGACCAGAAAAGCGTCCATGTCGACTCGCACAGCGTAAGTTCAAATAACGTCATACTATCGAAAATGATCGTCGTGATAGAAAAGAGTAGAATTCGTGAAATACACAAGATATCGAATTGTAGTTTCGGCACAATTCACTGCATAATACACACAGAACTGACAATTAGATGCCCGTATGCCAGGTAGATTCCAAAAATGCTTCAGAGCTAGACAACAACGGCATGGATGTGTACTATAGCATGACGTTGTTATGACGTTGGGCCGGTTTTACTGTTGTTCCTTTAGAAATGCACATGATTTAATGCCTAATTTTCATCCGATCTTATTCCAATTTTGTGCATATGTTAACAATATGTTTATGTACAACATGCATAGAGATCGTAAATTTTCCATGAAAACTAACAATTTGGCAGCACTTTTCCTCGGACTTTTTGAATCCCCCTCGTATTATGGGCCATTTTCAAACCAAATACATGCACATGTATTTCTCAAACTCTCAATGATACAGTACAAAAAGGCTATTAAGATGTTTGTTATTGAAGCAGTCATAATATCATTATAAACTGTTGTTTTAGAAAATACTCTATTGTAAGCTGATTTTAAAAATACAATGATAATAACTATGTTTGTGTGTGGTGATGCTTAATGTCCAGGCCAACAATTTTCATGTTGGGACTTAATCGAAGAGTACTGCTATACAATATGACATTTACCTCAAGGTTTTCGTTAAGCCTATGCACCCTGTCATCAAGGCTTGCCATAGCTGTATTGTCTCACACTGAACACATCTTGACTAGAACCTGCAAGATAAAAAAAAAAACGTTTTTCATAACATAGTGACTCTTAGTTCAGACAAATGAGCCGCATCATGAGAAAATTGGATTATTGCCAATGCGAAAACAAAGGATCAGATCAGTAACTGCACAGCTGATCAGTGCCTTTGTTTTCGCTACACAGATGGAACAATTCCACTTCTTCCTAAATCCGAAATTTCAAGCTTCTAATCTTTTTCTGCGACTGTACAGACCGGTTTGTGTCGGACCTGGTCAGAACCCAAATTGTTGGTTTTCTCGTTCACAGGCTCATTTATAACATAGTGACTCTTCGTTCAGACAAATATGTCCAGGTAAACATCTGCAGACCTGAACCTTCAATGCTTGCTAAGTCGTCTTCTGTTTTTTTGTTTTTGTTTTTGGCAAAATCAAATATAACTTATGACTCTAGCAATTTTAATTAAGATGAAAAAAAGATTGCCAAGGCCAGATGAGAATTCTTATTTTGTCTAACCAGATTCTAAATCTGGATTTGTTTAGATTCTTAACTGACAAAATCATATTCATTCTATTTGGCTCTGTGTGAAATGCTCTATGTAAGACAGTTTCTGAAATGAATAATGTGTATATGTACATGTATACCAATAAATGAGCTGTTGATAATTGTTTTATACATAAATACCAGCTTCTGGTATGTGTATTAAAATCAATCTGATATGGCCTCAGTTTGGCTTGATTGTTGTTTTACATCGCAGTCAACAGCTAGCAGTGTTCAAAGGTCTAGGAATGTTTTACAATAAGACAGAATGATTTAAAATAATTTCTTACTATACAAGTTATGGTGGAGCAAGAATAAATTCGCTATGAGCTCTTCTAACACTGTTGGAAATGTGGAAATTAAATATAAAAGGACCAGGAACTGATACAATTAAATCCCAACCCAGACACCAGGTGGTACACATTCAATGATAGAGACTGTTGACTTTTTCGGAAAGTAATAAAGAAACTACTTCGATGAGCATCAACTTACCAAAAACATTTAAGACATAAAACATCAGAAAGACAAAATGTCTAAATTGACATACTTCTTCTTTAGAATAGTGTTCCCACGCTGACTTTTGGTGGAACCGCATGGCACCGTTCAAGGAAGTTAAATGTTTATGTTTGTTTTCTCAGTAACACACAGTGGTCATTATTTACATTCATTTCAACTTAATAAAAATGTGATAAAATATCTACATTGTAAATGTCTGCCACCTAACAAAATACCCATCCAACCTCCAAGTTAACTAGACTTTATATTTGAATTTAATTTAAACTAAATTGAACATTTTAACCTCGTTAGCATATTATGGGAAACAACTCCAGGAGATTTATTCTGAAGTATAACTTCAAAAATGGCAAAAAGATACCAAAACAATGAAACCATGCAACGGACTACTATGGCCTCAACCTGGGCTTTGTAATTTTAATATATCAGGGATCTCACTAGGATTTTTAAAACAGGAGTCCGGGACTCCTAGAAAAGAAAAAGTAGGAGTCCCAGATAAAATTTAGGAGTCCCACTATGGAAACTCTATTATAAGCCCAAATATTCGACCGAAAAATCATTAATTTGTTACTGTACTTGAAAACAGGTTTTTGGGCTCTTTTTACTAAAGACAACTATATTGACTATGGCACTTACCTAGACCTTACTTTAACTTGATGTTATCAAATGACATGCCATCAATTGTAGAATCAGTTAAACATACTTAGTAGTGTGGTTAGGTACATGTATGCATGAGTGCAGCAATGCTGTGTGGGTGGGGGTCTAATCTGCTGGACCAGACCTAGAATTGTGTATAATGCACATCAAAATAAGTTCCTTTTTGTAGCCACAGCCCTTTTCTATGACATCTGTCTAGTATTCAATTTTATACATGTGTATTTCATTTACTTTCACCTGTTCAGAACTTTGTGAGTTTGGGGTCAATGAGGGGTGACCCCTTCAAAAGAGGAATTTCTTCTATTTGGCAAGTCATTAAATTGACTTGCAGTCTTCATTACTACCAGTAAAACATGGACACTAAACCTCTTTTGAACACTTTCAACAAAGTTTTACCAAAAATTTATGATTAAGAGGCAACTGAAACGAAAAAATAATCATGATTTATCAAGTTACGAAAACTAATGACATTGCAAAAATCGCTCCAGAAGTGTAAAATATTTGCTTCTTTCAATTGTTTGGGTAATTCAATTGATTTTTTAATGAAAATCGTTAGGTTTTCAAAAGATTTTATGACTGATTAAGAGGTAAATTGTTTCATTGTTTTTGGCCGATCAAGCGTAACTTGTTTTCACAAGGCACATGTTATGAAAACATTGCCCGAAAGTGTAGAAATTTATGGCATATCTAATTGCACTGGGACATCTTAATTTGATTAATCCATTTCTTGATTGGAGATAATTGATTCATGGGGCTAATAAACAACAAGGCCAAGGTAAAGATAGACATTTTCAAAATGATTTTGGGATGTATCACCGCAAAAAATCTTGCGTCCAGGAATCATCTATTTGCAAAACTATGCGTCCAAGCCCAAGTGTTCTCGTCCCGGGACGCCGAATCTGTCATCCTCAAAATCTCTGCATATGTCAATATCTATGTTTTTCCCTAGTCCTGAGCAGGGTGTGTACAGCCGTGGTAGTGTAATGTATAACATTTTCGCTTAGTAATCAAGGGGTTGGTTCGATACCCGGCTGGTACACATGCCTGTCTTGTTGGTGACAAATGTACACCCTGACATAATAAAGGCAAACCACCTGTAGGGGTGTAAAAGTTTTATTCTTGATTCTTGATTTTTAGAGTCGTGTAAGCTCTTTTGAGCTTGTCTACTCCCTCTGCACATTCTCTATACTTTTTCGCATTTTTCCGGTTACGGGTTATGTAGAATGTCTTGTATTCAGTAGATCTCTGCCAGAATGTATCTTTCTGGCAATAACACTTTATCTAGACTTGTTTTAAACTTCAGTACTGTTAACATCAGTACTTCTGACAAACTATTAGATAATTATATGCTTTATTTTAGATATGCAAGTACATGTATAAACCTACCAATTAGCACTTCTTTCCAGGTTTCATGTCCGAAAATACTGCTGCTACATCTTGTAGCGGCAGAAGTTTAAGTCCAGTTACACAATGAATACCTCTTGAATGGCTTAATTTACAATAAATCCTGTATTTCCAATGAATCTGAACTTTGTGAATGACCATACACACAATATTGCATGTCAGTGCATGCAGGTATTTTAGATAACCCTGATTTTCATCAACAAGTGATTATGCACAGCAACATTTGCACATTTATTCATTTGCTTAACCTTTAAACTATCTTTTCACACCTTCATTGATTAACACATAATCTGGGTAACAGATTGTAACTTGATTGTTGTTTCTATATGTGTTAATTGGCAATTATCTTTCCCTTTGAAAGTCAAAAGCGTCTGAACTACAACGATCGATTAATTTGTTTTCTTTTGTTTTGTGCAATGTCAAGGTATTTTAAGCAGTCAATGACAAATGCAGGTTCGAGAGTGTTATTCGGGAAGGTGTGGGACGGGGTTTTTAATAAAAGTTATTTTCAAAAATCGTTGGAAACGCTCGAATTAAATAGCTGATGTGTTGGGACTTGTTTACATCTCCAATCAAATCAAGCGCCTCGCGAACACGAAGCAGGAAAAGTATTCGATAATCTGATTGGACAAAATTCATCGGTCCGTTTGATCACCCCGAAAGAAATAATCCGCCGTTGACTTTCTGGCACACCTCGTTTCAATCCCGAGTAAGTGTATCACCACTAGACCCAAACGGCAACCATAACCTTACCATAATTAATGTAGGCCAATTCACATCACTATAGGAAACCCTT
Source organism: Rugalucina vietnamica (assembly GCA_964017185.1). Taxonomy (NCBI): domain Eukaryota; kingdom Metazoa; phylum Mollusca; class Bivalvia; order Lucinida; family Lucinidae; genus Rugalucina; species Rugalucina vietnamica. Next base: position 68,810,180 of record OZ024872.1, read on the forward strand.
AACGTCCGATAAATTTACAAGTAACTTGCCTACATGTAACCACAACAGTACCACAACGTCCCCGAAAGAATTTTCTTTTTGATCATGAAAACAGATGGGGGATGGGGGCAGCCCGCTAAGGCTTACGGATGACACGGCCGTCTACTCAAAAGTTGGAGGCTCGGACGACAGAGCAGCACTAAAGACAGACATTGACAGACTCTCAGTGTGGGAGAACCGATGGGACATGGAGTTCAACCCCTCTATAAGTGCCAGGTTGTACGGGTGAAAACTTCCAGGAGTGAAATAATTAACACAGCGTATACGCTACATGGTCAGGTCTTGGAGGTTGTCACAAGTGCAAGGTACTTGGGGTTGGTATCCTGGAACTCCCACATAGACAGAATTACCGCCAGCGCCAATCGCACATTAGGTTACATCCACCGAAACATTAAGACAAAAAATCAAAAGGTGAGAGAAACGGCTTACAACACTCTTGTCCGTCACCAGTTGGAGTACTCAGCCCCCATTTGGGACCATACACAAGAGAAAAGACACCCGGCCAACTGGAAAAAAATCCAAAGACGAGCTGCACGTTGGACCACCAGTGATTATGACACAAGGTCCAGTGTAACTGCTATGCTCAACCGGCTAGGCTGGAGAACCCTTGAGCAAAGACGAGCAGATGCACGTCTATGTCTCTTCTACAAGATAGTGTACGGACTTGTCGCCGTACCCCTCCCAGAATATGGCCAACGCACGCATCGTGTATCCCGTTACTGCCATTCAATGACCTTCCGCCAGATCCAAACCAGTCAGAACTATACAAGTACTCATTTTTTCCACTGGCCATAGTTCAGTCCAGTGGAATGCACTACCAGAAGCTGTTGTAAGTTTGCAGGACCTTGACTCATTCAAGTCAACACTCCAAACCTTAGACCCAAACATTATTGTTTTTAACCTGATTTTAATCTCCTCTTCACTATTTTAACCTATCATCTTTTATCCTCTTCACTATCATGTTTTTATCATTTTCCTTTTTCAGCTAACCAAGCTAACGACAGCGCTCACCTGCCTAAAATGTCCGCGAGGGCGTATCCGATGGCAGTATAGATAGATAGATAGATAGATAGATAGATGGCAGTATAGATAGATAGATAGATAGATAGATAGATAGATAGATAGATAGATAGATAGATAGATAGATAGATAGATAGATAGATAGATAGATAGATAGATAGATAGATAGATAGATAGATAGATAGATAGATAGATAGATAGATAGATAGATAGATAGATAGATAGATAGATAGATAGATAGATAGATAGATAGATAGATAGATAGATAGATAGATAGATAGATAGATAGATAGATAGATAGATAGATAGATAGATAGATAGATAGATAGATAGATAGATAGATAGATAGATAGATAGATAGATAGATAGATAGATAGATAGATAGATAGATAGATAGATAGATAGATAGATAGATAGATAGATAGATAGATAGATAGATAGATAGATAGATAGATAGATAGATAGATAGATAGATAGATAGATAGATAGATAGATAGATAGATAGATAGATAGATAGATAGATAGATAGATAGATAGATAGATAGATAGATAGATAGATAGATAGATAGATAGATAGATAGATAGATAGATAGATAGATAGATAGATAGATAGATAGATAGATAGATAGATAGATAGATAGATAGATAGATAGATAGATAGATAGATAGATAGATAGATAGATAGATAGATAGATAGATAGATAGATAGATAGATAGATAGATAGATAGATAGATAGATAGATAGATAGATAGATAGATAGATAGATAGATAGATAGATAGATAGATAGATGGATGGATGGATGGATGGATGGATGGATGGATGGATGGATGGATGGATGGATGGATGGATGGATGGATGGATGGATGGATGGATGGATGGATGGATGGATGGATGGATGGATGGATGGATGGATGGATGGACGGACGGACGGACGGACGGACGGACGGACGGACGGACGGACGGACGGACGGACGGGACGGGACGGGACGGGACGGGACGGGACGGGATAAGATAAGATAAGATAAGATAAGATAAGATAAGATAAGATAAGATAAGATAAGATAAGATAAGATAAGATAAGATAAGATAAGATAAGATAGATAAGATAGATAGATAGATAGATAAGATAGATGGATAGATGGATAGATAGATAGATAGATAGATATCTTGTTCCTCAGTTATCCAAAACATAGATTGCTCCAAAACATAGATTGTGGGTACTCGTTAGAACCGCCTCGGCGAGGCGGTTCTAGCGTGTACCCACAATCTATGTTTTGATCAAAAATAAGAAAAATGTATAAAAAAAAATATGCTGAAAATTTTTGAATTTTTACACTTTAAGAAAAATCTATATGTTGCATGGGCAAGTTGTCCTAATGTAATTGCGGAAGCAATGGCGAGGACTGTAAGAGGAGAATCATTGGAAGCTATGGCACATCATCTCACAGGATATGCGTATGAAACCAATGCAGCAGTCAAACAACACACATTCCGAAAAGTTTTAGTTGATATACGTATTTATCATTTGGTGTGTAAAAAATTTCTTGGGCGAAACCTCGAGTTATTGCGCCTTATAGTTTGTTAGAGTTGTCAACCATTAAAAATGAAAGAGTGTCTGTCATCTTTGGGAAATACAGATAAGAAGCCGAGAAAATTGTTCATGCAAACTTGGACAAACAATCATATAAAATTTTCGCAGAGGAAATAAAAGAACCACTACTGAGGAAGAGTCCCAGGTAGTCATAGAAACTGCATTTTTTGTTACTTCTACAAAGGAGTTTCTTGTCATGAATTCCGGGTTAAATTGCTCCTGCTACCATACATCCTTTTGATATATTCCTCATAATTTCGACAAAGGCGAGTGTACATGTGCCTGAAAGTCAAAGAAGCGATTTTTCTTCTCTGAATTTTATCCGCACTTGGTGCAAAGACGAAATGAAAAGATGCATTTCTTTTAGTTTGAGCTCAAGTACCGAAATAAGGTATGCGATTTTAATCTCTGCTATTAAACCGAAAAAAAAAAATGAATTCGGATGATTAAAATTCTTGAATGAAAACACAGGGGAAAAGTTTTTTTTTTCTTTCCTCTCCGTTTCGTACACTGAAACAATTCAGCTAAGTCCATAGTTTTGTTTCAACGTGAAATTACAGATTAAGCCGATGATATCTCTTCATACGGCATATAGTATTACGTGCCGGGGATAAGATTGTACTGGTCATATATAAAGATGAACAGTAGAAAGAATGCATGTACCCGCCGGAGATAGAACCCGTAAACTCCAGATGGTAAAGCTTTGATCATTTCAACCATCGTGACCAGTACAACGCGTTCAGTACCAAATACAGAATGACAAACAACAGATGATAAAACATACTGGGGCGGTAAAATAGCTAATGCGTCTAAATACAATGAATATAAAATACATTTTGTTTAAAAGGGATAATTTATAGTAGGAAATGCAAGTTAACATTATATCACGTCGCTCGGTGCATGGACGTCAAAGCCGTGCGGGGACGTCGGTGGCGTTATTTTAACGTCGCGATACGTTACCGTCATAGCAACGCATATCAGCTAGCTGTACAGCACGCTATACTCAAAAAGATTCTTTAGAAAATTCTATTAAAATGCCATCAAAGGAAGAACAAGATCCACGCGGTAGGAAGAGCAGGGCAGAGATAGGGAGGAGAGGTTCTGCCGAAAAGAGCGAGAAAAGGCCGGAGAAAACGGGGAAAAGAAGCAAAAATAGCGAGGTTATATCGAAGACGGACAAGAAAGACACCAAGGAGAGCGCCAATACAAAGCCAAGCAGCGGGAAGCACATCAAGGAGCCGAAGATGGACAAGCCTGCAGACAGAAACAACAACGCAGATGGAAACAAGAACAACAACTACTGCGATATAGATAAGATGATGAAGGAAAGAGAAAAGAGGAAAGCCGGAGCAAAGATTCAACCGAAGGGCGCCAGTAATAGTGTCCAATTAAATAATAGCAGGAAGGATGTTGAAAATGTTTCAGGGACAAATAGGGGAAAGATTACTACTGAAAAGAAAACAAAAAAGCGCTGGTTACCTAAGCGCGCAAAAGGTTAGTTTATTTATGTATTTAATTATTTATTTATTTATTTATTTATTTATTTATTTATTTATTTAGAGAACTTAAGTGATGGCAAAACAGTTTATCGAGTCTGTCAGTAATCTGAATTATAATGTTTTTATTTGTAAATGTATGATAATAAGCATTTGTGCTTTTCAGAAATGAAAAAAAAATATCTTGTAACGCATGTAGATCTAGTAATGGTCATACTGTTTCAGCTGTTGTTCCGTGTTCGTGGAGGAGCTCAGATCTGGACAAACGCACAAAGGAACTGGAGACGAAGATACAGCACCAGAAAGAGTACATCAGGGGACAAGGGGAAACCAGCTCAAGCATTTTCGAGTAAGTTATTCTTTTTTGTTTGTACCACATTTTTCTAATGTTTAATGGAACGGGTCATGCTAATAGCGCTGGCCAGCATTGAGCGGGCGCGCGAGCCGACGTCAAATGGCGTTAGTTGTAACATAGTGGCGAGCTCCAGATAGCCTTACGACGTAAAAAAACATATATCAGCACTTTTTGTCGATTGAATGTTTCAGTATCAGTTTTGGTGAATCAAACTTAAATTACGAATAATGAAAAAAAAAAAATATGCAAAAGTTTTGTTTGAATTAAATATTAAATTCATAGAATTATTTACCTAGCCGAAGAAGGAGAATAATATATTTCCCTAACCGGTTAAAGTTAAACCCAAATCGCCAGCAGTCTCACTTTGTACACCACCATTGACATTTTTGTACAGAATAAGCCGATTAGACCATTTATTGGTTCATGTTATTTATTTGTTTGTTAGTTTCTTTTGATTAACATAATTGAAGGTTCTTCTGGCGTTGCTCATAGACTGACCGCGACGATGTACTTGTAGTAGGCTTATTTTGACTTTTATGGTAAAGATACATATGAATCATTCCTTACAGGATTACCCAGACTGTTGCGGGGATGAAAGAAGATGAAAGCGAAGTGTTCGAGCGATATCTTAAGATGACTGAAGTACTTGGAGATGAGACGGGAGGATATGACCAGGAGATACGCTACTACAAGTCGGAGATTAAAACCAGTGACGACACAAACAAGATGGCGGGCAACATCTATACCGAACACGCCAAACACCGCAAAAGCCTGAAGAAGACCATGTCTATCATTCAAGACAAAACCGACAGGATTCATGATCACCAGGATGTAGCAGAAGTCAAGGAAGAAATCAAATCACTCCACGAGGCGAGGGACAAGGAAGAATATCTCGTCGAGAAGCTTTCATGGTACCAAGACAAAATCAAAGAATGTAGAAAGAAAAAGAAGAACAACGAAGAAGAAAATGCCGAGTCAGCAGATGATGAAGATGATGATTTGCACGCTCCTGCCAAAGACGTCGTCAAACTGCCAAGTATAGAGAAGACTAATAGCACTACGGCACTATCACGAGCTAAGACCAACGAGAGACCGCCATTGCCACCAGGAGCAAAGAAGGACGAGGAATCCATACAGAGAACCAAAAGCAGACGCGGAAGACTGCCAACTATCAATGGACAACCGAGTACCAACGAAAATATACTCAAACACCGATCAGATCCTTGCCTTGATCTCGAGTTTCTGTTGGCAAGTCGCAAAGAACATAAAGAAACCCAAACTCCAAAATATCCCAAAACGAAAGTCATAGTGCCATCTTGCGTGCCACCTATTGATCTGTCATTTCTCGATGAAATGGAGGACGACGATGATGATAGTCCACCAGCAAGGCTTCTCCGAAATATCAAACAGAAGGCACAGAAGATGCCAAAACCACCTCCGACACCAAAGAAACCAGGGCTTATTAAGAGAATTAGAGCACTCATCGGCTGGAAGTGAAGAGGTCGGCGGAGCTATAACGTATATGGAGAAGACGGTATGACAGACCGAGGTTACAGCGGGAAGGGCCTGAAACTACAAGAGATGTTCAGAAGCCTGTACAGGAGAGAACAGTAAAGACGTTTAGACACTGGATAGTCTGCTTGATATTCATTTTTAAATGATTTCAGATATGGAAGCTCACTTTTACATTTAGTATGTTTTCCAATTAAAAAAAAAAAAAAAAAAAAAAAAAAAAAAAAAAAAAAAACAGCAGCAGCCAGAATGATGCTAGAAAACAAAAACAATTAAATATGTCAAAATGTCAAAAGTTATTCGAAATTATTATTTCTATGGTTTCGAATTTAATTTTAACTACTGCAAAATTTTGACAGTACAAAACACTTTATTTTTCAACGTGCTTTAAGAACCCAGCCAGTATCATTCTGTTTTACGGGGGTCATTCAAGAATTAATGACAATGGATCCATATCTCGGAAAGTATAATTAAGCTCGACTTTATTTGATATGTTACATGTGGACACATATATTATGCATTCGTGCTGAAAATTTTGTGCTTTTATCATGACTAGATTTGACGCTATGCTATTTTGAAAATGGCTCCTGAAGTGTCCATGGACGCGAAAAAGTCAATTTTTACTTATTTTTGTATGGGGGTAGGGTAAGTAAAACGTGTAGGATTGTTGCTTGGACAGTCTTATCAGTGATATTTGATGATTAATGAAAGCACTAGAAATCAACAAGGGCAACCATAACATTTATGTCAATTTCCTGACTTGCAACACGCGTGGTTGCTAAGCAACAGCAGAACAGGACAAAATAAACCCATTCTGAGCCTAACAGCGTGTTTTAAACCAAATAATGAAACAATCAAATAAATTCTAACAGCTAGTGATGTTTTTAATCTTAAAGATATGCCTATGGCTTCTTAACAAAAACAAAAATTCAAAAATCTGAGACTGTTATGGAACAAGTATTAGATTTTAAAAAGACTAGCTAGATTTGATACAATTTGAACTGGAGACGGTACTGATTCATTTTGAAACTCTGTGTACAGTGTCACTCTGATCAATACCATTGACAGTCATGCTTACAACAACCACATGTTTAATCCTCATGAAATGTTGTTAATATATCCAAGATACTGGTCTTCCATCCAGGCAAGTACTAGCTTTTATAAACAGCAGAATGTCGCGTCCAAGCTCATTTACATTGTATTCTTTGGTTGCTTAGCAACCACAGAACTGACATCTTAGCGAACTTTTGGAGGAACCATTGAATAGCATACATCTTCAAATTTGGTTATTAGTATATGAGAAGCACACAAGTGTTAAGAATAAAGTTTAATGGAATCATTGTCATTAATTCCTGAATGACCCTCGTACAACCAATTTCTATTAATGACGTTAGTTAGCATGACACAAAGTTCTCGCACTATATTGCTTTTAACATGATTTAAGCATTAGTGACTGGGATGCATTTCATTCAGCAGCGTACCCAGTGATGCAGCGTACACAGTGATGTTTTCAACATTATGATGTACTTCACGGGAAATGCTTCCAGAGTTTGATTGGACTTTTTTCTGGGCAAAGGTAAATAGCATCTTATCTATGTTTTCTCAATTTTAGCTGGCGGCCAATTATTATTGTAAAATATTACCTAAAAAATTGCCAGCATCAACATTCAAGATCACAAACATGCAGCCTGTATCCAATTCAATGAGGTTATTGGCTGTAAATTAATGGACGAGCGTCAAAATCGCTTAACAGAAGCATATACCTTTCTCTTAGGGTATGAGATTTACGAGCGTAATCTAAAGAGAACGCGCGACATAACGCCAACATCCTCGCCTTCAAGAACGCGTTTACAAATAATGCTTAAAGACCGCATTGCAGGATGAAGCTTTCAAAACAGCAGTGAATATACTTTTACTTTAACCCTTTGCAATGTGTTATGAGCGGTCTGAAGAGAACGCATGACGCATTAACAACCCGATAGACGCACGGGTTCGCAAAGCAGCAGTCTATACCCTTACACTTTCGCTTTTCGCTAAGGGTATGGTCTGTAATCTAAAGGCTACATGGGAGACAAAAGTGTCGGATATAGCGCACTTCGAAAAACACCAGCCTATACCCTTATACTTTCGTTTTTCGCTAAGGGTATGTGCTGTGTTTGTAATTCAAAGAGAACAACTGAGAAAAAATATCCGGATATAGCCCATGGAATGACAAAAGAGCAGGTCATACCTATAAAACTTAGGCTATCGTTTTTCGCTAAAAGCAAGGATGTGGGCATTAATCTGGAGAGAACACGCGTGACAAAGTTGCCTGGTATGTACAGCGCACTTTCTGGATTTCCTGAAGAGTTATGATGATCAGGGAAGTTGGGCAATATTTCTGATAATACTTTCATAGACTTTGTTCGTGATGCAAAAAGGCTGGAAAATGGTACATTGCTCGCTTGATAAAAATGAGAAAACATAGAGAATGCATGCTATTTACCATTACATAGAAAAAGACCTAATACATTGATGTCAACTATTTTCAGCAAAGTATGCCAACTTGATACAATTTTATAAGAACTCCTGCTAACTAAAGTTTTATTTATTTATTTATTTATTTATTTATTTATTTATTTATTTATTTATTTATTTATTTTATTTATTTATTTATTTAATGCTGTTAATAAACTATTGTTTAATTTTGACTTATTTGCTATTCTTTTAAAAGTCTCTCCATAAAATGGACATGTATCTATTGTTTATTCTGTGGCTTACTAAATTAGCATCCCATTCAATAAGTTTTAGTCATATCGGGAGCCCTTCCTGGGTTTTATCTAGACGGAATATTACCATCGGTGTTCCGTTATAACTCTCCACAGAGGAACGAGGTCACGTAGTGTATTGGAATGCAGGTTAGCCAGCTGATCTAGGTTTCAACCAGCGTTATGAGGCCCCAATACCGGTAAATCTAGACGGAATATTTCCATCGGTATTCCGTTAGACCTCTCCATACGGGAGAGGATCGAGGTCACGAAGTGTATCGGAGTGCAGGTTAGCCAGCTGATCTACGGTAAATCGTGTGAGGAATCAGTGTATGCTGATAGACGGGGTTTGGCTACGTGTTCAAAATTAAAATTGATCAATAGTGACTGGTGTACTAGTCTAACAAATCGAACTCGTCAATCTGACGACACAACATTTGTTTACGTCACAAAAAGACTTGGTCGAAAATTGCGAAAGTGTGGTAAGATTAGCCTATTTGCTTTTCTTTTTTGCAATCAGAATTGTTCAGGGCTCATATACATGTAAAATGCTTTTTGATTTTTAAATTGGCTCACTGGCCTAAGCTTGCGTAAAATATATAGGCCTAGTGGATATATATGTGCAGTTAGGGAACTCCTGAAAAACCGGCACATTTGTTCATGACCAAAATACGTCCCATTTTGGGCACTTTTTAGAAAGCATGATTGGATACATGTGGCGTTAATTTCGTCAGAAAGTGATACCAGTGTGACCATTTTTGTGACGAAAACCCGTCAATTAAATGACTTTTTAAAGCTTTTAAGGATGTTCGCTGCTAACATTTGACATTTCGTAACTTCCGTTTTTTTTTTTTTTTTTTTTTTTTTTTTTTTTTTTTTTAAATAGATCTATCTCGTAAAGGGTTGCAGATACTTTCCTAATATTTTATATTTGTATACATATTGATGATATGCATTGAATGAGCCATGAAAATTGTTAATCTAAGAAACTTCTTTTTTTTTTTTTTTTTTTTTCCACCAAATATTTCTGGCATAATTAACCACTTAAGAACGTAAATGTATCAATACTCTCAACAATTTGTAAACTAGCAACAAACAGACCTCAGTTGCGCAAATTAACTTATATCAAAGGTAGGGCTGGGTATCACAAAAATGTTTGTACCGGGATATGTTGTGATACGTGATGAGCCTATCACGATACATATCGCGATATTTTATAACTTCAGTGTTTAAGTTTTAAGAGACATTTTTGGGGTTAATCTATAGCCAGTTTAAGCATGCAAAGCTGCCAGAATTACAATAAATTTTGTCCTCCCTTCCCAAGGATGATTCATATATAAATTGCCATTAAATGGCAAAAAGATTTAAAAGGAGAACATCTTTTAAAATGGCAGATGGATGACATATGGGCGACACAAGGGTTATATATTCATTTGAACATGTAATTTGCATGTGTGAACCAACGGGGTGCATGATGGAGCTTTTTGTCTCAAATTTAAAAGCTTTTTTGTCCTGTTTGTCGTGGAAGTAGCAAAACATAACATCTAGAATGTATCATAAAACATTTTAAGTAAAAAAAAATGAACCAAAAAATGTTGCCATTCTTATTTCCTAACGTATCGCGATACGGCCCAAGCTTATCGATACGCATATCGGCAAATGCCGTATCGCAATATATCGATATCGCGATATATCGCCCCAGCACTAATCAAAAGCCAAAAACATACACCTCAAAGTCGCCAAAAGATCAGCTGGCAAGCGCCTTCACTCCGCTCCACTTCGGTACCTCGTTCCACTTCTGCGAGACGGCCGTCGGTGTGAAGGTATCACGAAACATCGATGGCCGATTCAAAAGTCGCCAATTGTGGAGTAATAGTTTTTTGACAGGCCGGTCCGTATGTTGTCTAGTTTCCAGCTGCATAAGCCATTAGGGTAATTTGGGGAATCGAATATGGACCGCTTGAACACTTTTTCATATATTTCCCATGTTCCCGGCAACTCAACATTTAAAAAGATGAATTTCATGTTGAAAGTGTAAGTATATCCACCACTTTATTGGAAAAGGTCCCAGGTCCCAGGACCTTGTTTTCTTTGAGTACCCATGGTCGACTGCTCTATGCTTATTACGCGTTTTGTCAAACAAAGCGTTTAATAAAAACTAGTGAACCAGTCTTAGTCTATGCAAGCAATTTAATCAAACTGCGGTATATGACTATTGACATGTAGCAGTCTCGAGCGTGACGACTTCTTATCATACCGCATATAGCGTGAGGTACGGGGACTATAGGTACTTTGTAGGGCTGGTTTTTAGTTCATCACTTCAAATCCTTGGGTCTGTGTCCGAGAGTGGGGTGGCATGATAAAATTCAGAACTCTGTAACAGGTTCACCGTACTGCAAATTATTATAGTTTTCTACAAATCGACAGCTTGACTAAAAGCATGTTCCATATAGAATAGGCTTTGATTCCGTAACACCAGAAATCTTGACCAATGTCTTTCGGGACACTAAGGTTTCAAAGATACACACATTGATCTGTCTTTCATACAATGAAACGAAATTCGCGTATATGAAACGAAACTGAAACATACGGGAGTCGAAATAAATGACGAATTAGGGAAACATCAGCACTGAAAATCTATCTACAAACAAGCTTCAGTAGTAGCTCTAGTTGCTGCTGACCTTTTCATTGGTTTCTTTTTAAAGAAGCCAACTTGTAATGAGGTTTAAATACACCTAGTGGGTAGTCCATATTAACCAAACCGATGGATCACCCAGCAGCACCGGGTGTTTTATTTGTATGAAACCGACGACATTCCTTCAAAATGAAAAGCGAAAACTTCGTACCTGCTCGATGCTTTCTAATGTCATTTACTAAATCAATTCAATATAAGATAATTAAAACGGTGTTTTCTGAGGAAAACTACTATGTCCCCAACTCTTAGTAAGTTTCTCCCAAAAATGTTCCTATACAAGTTCCGCCAAAATCAATCCATTGGTTCAGAAGATATAGAATCGGAAGCACTAATTTCAACATTTGGTAAGCTTATTGTATAGTAGTCGAGCCGACGTCCAACCGTGCGTTCGTGTGTCCGTCCGTGCGTCTGTTTACATTTTCAAACTTAAATATCTCTAAGACAACACGGCCAATCGTGATCAAATTTTATCTAAAGCATTATTTAGGAGGTGGAAAGGTTGCATTAGGTTTTGGGCCAGGTCAGATCAGAACTATGGTTTCCATGGAAACATACAGCTCCCATAGACTTGCAATGGGAAAAACATAAAAAAAAATCTTCTCCGAAACCACAAGGCCCAGAGCTTTCATATTTTCTGTATAGCAATTTATAGTAGTCCTCTTTATAAATCCTGCCAACCGTGACCCTGGGGTCCATACAAGCCCCACCCCGGGGGGCGTCATGGAAAAAAACATAAAAACAATCTTCTTCTCCGAAACCACAAGGCCCAATGCTTTCATATTTTGTATGTAGCAATGTATAGTGGTCCTCTTATAAATCTTGCCAACCTTGTCCCTGGGGTCAAAAATTGCCCCACCCCGGGGGTCATTAGCTCCTATAGACTTAGAATGGGAAAACATAAAAAACAATCTTCTTCTCCGAAACCACAATGCCCAGAGCTTTCATATTGTGTGTGTAGCAGTGTATAGTGGTGCTCTTTATAAATCCTGCCAACCGTGCCCCTGGGGTCCATACAGGCTCCGCCCCGGGGGTGTCATGGGAAAAAGATTAAAAAAAATCTTCTTCTCCGAAACCACAAGGCCCAGAGCTTTCATACTTTGTATGTAGCAATGTATAGTGGTCCTCTTTGTAAATCCTGCCAACCATGCCCGTGGCGTCAAAAATGGCCCCGCCCCGGGGTCATTAGCTCCCATAGGACTTACTGTAGGAAAAAAATCTTCTTCTCGGAAACTACATTCATATTTTGTATGTAACAATGTATAAAGGTCCTCTTTATAAATCCTGCCAACCGCGTCCCTGAGGTCCATACAGGCCCCGCCCCGGGGGGCGTCATGGGAAAAACATAAAAAATTCTTCTTCTCCAAAGCCACAAGGCTCAGAGCTTTGTTATTTTGTGTGTAGCAAAGTATAGTGATCCTCTTTATAAATCCTACCAACCATGCTCCTTGAGGTCAAAAATGGCCCCACCACTGGGGTCATTAGCGCCCACAGACTTACAATGGGAAAACATAAAAAAAATCTTCTTCTCCGAAACCTCAAGGCCCAGAGCTTAACCTCTCCATGTCAGGGAAGTGGAACGAGGTACCGAAGTGGAGCGGAGTGACAGTTAGCTAGCTGATCTAGTTACCATAGTATTAAAGCATCTCAGAAACCGCTTGGCCAATCAAAGCCAAATTTTATATGAAGCATTTATAAGAAGGTGAAACCAATGTGTACATGCATGAAAATCCAGGTCACATGACCAAGATGGCCACCATGCCCATATAAGGTAAGACCCCAGTTATTTTTTCTTTTGTCCAGTTACTGTACTCTCAGGTGAGCGATCGTTGCCCATGGGCTACTTGTTCATGGGCTGGTGACCTTGAAAACTAGGCCAAGGTTACCAAAATCTAATCAACCCCAGTTTCCCCCAACAATGTTTCTGTGCAAGTTTCAGTTTGGTTAAAATCAATCGATTGGTTCATTTGGATTAGTAATTTCACCATTTTTCATGGGCTGGTGACCTTGAAATTGAGGTCACAGTAGCCAAAATCTAATCAAGTCTAGGTCTCCTCTCAACAATGTTTCTGTGTAAGTTTGGACTGAATCTATCCATTGGTTCTGCAGACGATATTGCATCAGAAAAGCTAATTTCAACATTGTCACGGGCTTGTGACCTTGGGCATTAGACCAATGTCACCCAAATTTATTATACAGTAAGACTTCTCACAAACAATGTTTCTCTGTTAGTTTGGTCAATATGCATAAGACATAAGACAAATTTTATTAATGTCGTAGAGTATAACCACCCAAAGGCATCCATGATTTGTTCAGAAGATATCGCGTCAGAAAAGCTTATTTCACCATTTTACATGGGCTGATGACCTTGAAAATTAGGTCAGGGGCATCCAAATCTAAAAACTTGTAGGTCTCCTCCCAACATTACAATGTTTCTGTGTCAGTTTGAACAGAATCCATCAACTGGTTCAGAAGATATGTCGCCCTTTCTTTGCATTCTGGTTTTAAGTTATACAGAGCATCCAAATTTAAAGTTTGTTTATTATCAAATGAATGACTCAAGAGTTTATTTTAAAACGAATGCTCAAATAAGCCGACAACCATTTTCCAAATGATTCTCCGCTGAAACTGCTTAACTCATTTAAGCCTGGCGTCCCTTTTATGGGACATAGGCAAACATAATAGCCCCAGATGTGACACCGCAGAACGCGGCGTCCCATCTGGGGCTATTCTGTTTGCTTAGAAAATGTTCATCGGAAAATTGAATAAAATTTTAAAGTCACTCTTGACGCCCCTAAAAATGAAAGTGGACTCACCCAAATGTTAATGCTGGGAAAACCCATTCGTCAAATATGGGATAAAAGCCATCAACGTCATTTAATATTTTGTATCTGTATCAGGATCTATAGTGGAAGTCAGAAAAAAACCTCTTTTTAGTATTGGGACCAAGCAAGCACCCAGTGCAACTGAGTCAATATATTTATTCGTAACCAAATCCTTCCGGATAAGTTTTTTTCTGAAAACCGTTTACTTCTGGTAAATGTTTTATGCTTGGAATTTGGTTTGAACCGAGGTGAGTACGAGTCATCCAAAACAAAATCATTAAAGTGCTAGTAAATATGAAAAGTTGTTACTGAAAGTGTCTAAAATGGCATATTTTCGCTGTCTGTAAAATGAATTTTTTTTATATCTGACTCTGATTCAATGATTTTTTTTTGCTGAGGTGGTTGTTCTAAATGCTACTCCATCTTTATTCAATCATTCATACACGACATAAAACATTTTGATAGCAAATATCCATGGTTTTAATACTAAATTTACGTGTTCAAACTTTGTACCTAGCATTTTGTCCCTGATGTAACAATTTATCTAAAAATACCAAGTACAAGGTGTCTACCCTTTGTTAAGGTGGAACATCTATCTGCATTTTGAAGAGCTACATTGAAATTAAATATGGCTGACTGCCATGATGACACAACTATAGAGTAGATATGAAAAATTAAGAATTACAATTTCCAGGTAAATGAGTATATATGTTATAGTTCCTTGATTATTAAGCCTCTACTGGCTATTTTTTCACGCGACAATATGTCTACATAAAGGTAGTACTCATACAACGTGTTTGATGGGTGTTTAAACATTTCAACATTACAATGAAGCCACGCGTAGACTGGAAGCCATTTACAGGTGATTTATCTAAAATATGTCCCTGATGTAACAGTCCCTGATGTAACAGTGAAAAGTGTTACATCAAGGACAAAAATCGTTACATCAGGGACAATATTTCGAGGAAGGATATTTATTTCTTATATACTTTGATTTTATAAGTCTCAGTGTATAACATAGGGCAACAAAGCAATTCCAATATAGCCAGAGAGCTTGCAGAGTTTATAAAGGGTCACCGATGAGGATTCAGTAACCAAAATTGCAAAATATGGCCCATACTCCCTCCATTTGAACGTTTTTGCGACTTCCAAAGGATCAAACCTTTACAGTTTATTCAATTTCAACAAATAGACTTCAAATATGTCTGTTTATCAAACCCACTTTACATCAAGTAATATATATTATTTCATAAAGGAAATAATTGAACATTCATCAAAAAGCTGATTTTTCTAGATATAAACACAAGAACAAAGTATACTTTAAGCCAGTTTCAGCATAAAAACTATCCAAAGATCTTAGTTATTTTAACAATGTTCTCATGTCAAAATATTGAATTGTCGTCCAAAAATGAAGACCATACTCTTCACGTGCTATTATACCAATTTGAGTAAAGCGATAAAAGGGATCCAACTCAAACACTGGCATGGACAGAAAAAAAGCGAACAGTCCTTATCAATCAGGCAATCTGTTAACATTTATGCCTTTGTCTTTTCGGTTCAAACTGTCAGCAAATTTCAACATTGTATTTGTATCCAACAAACCGCACTTCCTGTGTCCAAAATATGGAATGATTAAGTTTTATTTGGGTTTCGGAAGAATCTCAAAATCAGCGGTATTTTTTCGCAAACTTGAACATTTGAAAATTAATTTAGGTCATTAAAATGATTTTTGCGGTTTACACCGTTTTATTGTCGCTTGGATAAAGACATATCTGCTGGTAGATCTTGTCTATAGTTGATGAGCAAAGTTCTTTAGTATTTGTCCAGGCTTAGATTATGTTTGTCCTTTATATATTTGGAGCCCAAGCAGGCCTCCTTTTTATCGCACCTGCTTATAGCAGGGTGCTATATAGGAGTCCAAATTTCTGTCCGTCTGATCGTTTGTTCGTCAACATTTACGTCAAAGTTTGACATTTATATATCAGTTAGATTTTCTCTGCATCAGTGATACATGCGATTGTAAAATCTTGCAAAGTAATTGCCCTTGACATACCCTTCAAGTACGCACTGTAGCACCGATAACTGTCCATCAACGATAACTGTCCACCATGGACACTTATCGTTGCAGCCGCAACGATAACTGTCCACTGGACAACTATCGTTGATTTTTCAACGATAACTGTCCACCATGGACACTTATCGTTACTGTAGTTGATATGACCTGCAGTGTCAACGATAACTGTCCATTTTTGAAAAGAAACAAAAAAACACAAGGAGTCTATATCTTGACAACCAGTTAGCAGACAAGATTTAAACTTGGATCATATGCCCTCTATACGGTTGGTTTTTAGCTCGACTGCTCGAAGTGCAAAGGGCTGTTGTAGTAACCTCGGTCGTACGCGTTCCCGTTCTTGTTCGTGTTCGTGTCCGCGTCACACTGCAGTATATATTTTAGAAGTCCAGATCTTGGCAACTATTCATCAGAGAAATTTCAAACTTGGCCCATAGGTACCCTGTAGGGTTGGCTTACATTCCATGACATCGGGTCCCTGGGTCCATGCTTGGGAGTGGGGCTAGAGGTTAAAATCTAGGAAACCTTTATAAATTGGTTGTATTGCGGTATAGTTTTCTAGAAGTCCAGATCTTGACAACTAGTTATCAGAGAGGATTCAAACTTGAACCATAGGAATCCTATAGAGGTGGCTTTCATTCCATGACATCCGTCTTATGGGTCCATGCCCAAGGTTAAAATCAAGAACACCTTCAAAGATTGTGGCTGTACTGTGGCATAGTTTTCTAAAAGCCCAGATCTTGGCAATTATTTATCAGTCAGGATTCAAACTTGGAGCTGTAGGGTTGGCTTTCATTCCATGACTTCCGGCCCTTGGGCCCATGGGTGGGGCCAGAGGCTACAATCTAGAACACCTTCAAAAATTGGCTGTACTACGATATAGTTTTCTAGAAGTCCATATCTTGACAACCGCTTTCCAGAAAGCATTCATACTTGGGCCACATATACCCTGTCGTGTTGGTTTCCATGCGCTAGCATCAGACTCCTGGGTTCATGCTTGGTGATGGGGATAGAGGTTAAAATCTAGAACACTTTCATAAATATGCCAAAGTTTACATTTTAGTCTATATCTTGACAGCTGTTGATCAGAGAGCATTCATACTTGGGCCAATGGTGCACTGTCAACTTAGCTTTTATTGCATGACATCCGATACTCAAGGTCCGTGCCTGGGGTGGGGCTAGAGGTTGAAAACTAGAACATCTAAAATGTTTTTCTTTTATACCTTGAAACTCAGTTGATATAAAAACATACTTCTTTCAGATAATGATTGAGTATGACCAGACCTTTGACCCAAAAGTAGCCATAGGTCAAAATGACCTAATTTCATGGTCCAGTAATTTTGCCTTTTATCTTGGCACTCAGTTGGTATATGAACTTGCTTCTTACAGATAATGAGCGAGTATGACTAGACCTTTGACCTGAAAGTAGTTTTAGGTCAGTGTGACCTAATTTTACGGTCCAGTGATTTTGCCTCGTATCTTGACACTCAGTTGGAATAGGAACATGCTTCTTTCAGATAATGAGTGAGTATGGCCAGATCTTTGACCCGAAAGAAGTCATAGGTCACAATGACCTAATTTCATGGTCCAGTGATTTTGCATTATATCCTGACACTCAGTTGGTATATGAAGATGCTTCTTTCAGTTGATGAGTCAGTATGACCAAACCTTTGATCGGAAAGAAGTCATAGGTCACAGAGACCTAATTTCATGGTCTATTGATTTTGTATTATAGCTTGATATTCAGATGGTAAAGGAACATGCTTCTTTCAGATAATGAGTAAGTATGACCAGATATTTAACCCAAAATAGTCATTGCTCACAGTGACCTTATTTCATGGTCCAGTTATTTTGTCATAGCTTTACACACAGTTGGTATATGAACATGCTGCCTTGAGATAGTGAAAGTGTATTACCAGATCTTTGACATGAAAGTAACTATAGGTCACAGTGACCTAAGTTCATGGTCCAGTGATTTTGCCTTATAGCTTGACACTCAGTATGTAAGCATGCTTCTTTCAGATAATGAGTGACCAGACCTTTGGCCCCAAAGTCCTAGGTTTTTGTGACCTAATTTCATGGTCCTGTGATATTGCCTTATTACTTGATGCTCAGCTAGTACATGTACATGCATGGCCAGACTTTTGACCCGAAATTAATCATTGGCAATCTATGGTTCAGTGATTTTGCCTTGTATATCTAACAGCAAGAGATGTGTGAACAAGATGCTATTTGATTGTCAATTATTACTAGCCCACATTTGATCCCAAAATAAATATGGGTCACTGTGACCTATATTTCATCGTTCAGTGATTTTGTTTTATATTTTCTAGACCAGGAGATGTTTGAACAAGATGTAACTTGATAATGGGTCGATAGCACCCGATTTCTGTAAACGGCTGACCGTGTGGCTCGGTAGCTCAGGGGTTAGAGCACTCGCACGGTAAGCGCGGGATCCATATGGGGGATTGTTTCGGGGTTGGACCCCCTGTCTGTGACAAAAAAAAATCCATTTTGGTTCAAACAATCACTGCACCTGAGACGCTCAACTTTTTGAAAAGAGGCTGTCTAATTCAGTCATTAAACATTCAAAGATTATTATACATGATGGACAGAATCGGTTGGCTTTGCAACGATAAGTGTTCATTAAAGACAAAAGCAGTTGCACTGTCAACGATAACTGTTCATCATAGATGAAATCATTCAAATAGGTGAAAAATGTTTAAACAATATCTGTTCGTGATACACATAACTATCTGAAAAGCCTTGTCCTGGATATGTGAATCACTAAATGCAATATTCAAATATTATTGTATATGATAGACAGAACCGGTTGAGTTTGCAACGATAACTGTTCATTACAGACAGATATGGTTGCATTGTCAACGATAACTGTTCACGATGGATAAAATGATTCAAAACAGCCAAACTTCAAACAATTACTGCACCTGAGACGCTCAACTTTTTGAAAAGAGGCTGTCTAATTCAGTCATTAAACATTCAAAGATTATTATACATGATGGACAGAATCGGTTGGCTTTGCAACGATAAGTGTTCATTAAAGACAAAAGCAGTAGCACTGTCAACGATAACTGCTCACCAAAGATGAAATCATTCAAAAAGGTGAAAATGTTTAAACAATATCTGTTCCTGATACACTTATCTATCTGAAAAGCCTTGTCCTGGATGTGTGAATCAGTAAATGCAATTTTCAAAAATTATTGTACATGATAGACATAACCGGTTGAGTTTGCAACGATAACTGTTCATTACAGACAGATATGGTTGCATTGTCAACGATAACTGTTCACGATGGATAAAATGATTCAAAACAGCCAAACATCAAACAATTACTGCACCTGAGACGCTCAACTATTTGAAAAGTGACTGTCTAATTCAGTCATTAAACATTCAAAGATTATTGTACCTGATGGACAGAATCGGCTGGCTTTGCAACGATAAGTGTTCATTACAGACAGAAGCTGTTGCACTGTCAACGATAACTGTTCACCAAAGATGAAATCATTCAAAAAGGTTAAAATGTTTAAACAATATTTGTACCTGACACACTTAACTATATGAAAAGCCTTGTCCTGGATGTGTGAATCAGTAAATGCAATTTTCAAATATTATTGTACATGATAGACAGAACCGGTTGAGTATGCAACGATAACTGTTCATTACAGACAGATATGGTTGCATTGTCAACGACAACTGTTCACGACTGGTAAAATGATTCAAAACAGCCAAACTTCAAACAATTACTGCATCTGAAACGCTCAACTCTTTGAAAAGAGGCTGTCTAATTCAGTCATTAATTTATGATTAAACATTCAAAGATTTTTATACATGATGGACAGAATCGGTTGGCTTTGCAACGAAAAGTGTTCATTACAGACAGTAGCGGTTGCACTGTCAACAATAGCTGTTCACCATAGATGAAATCATTCAAATCGGTGAAAAATGTTTAAACAATATCTGTTCGTGATACACATAACTATCTGAAAAGCCTTGTCCTGGATATGTGAATCACTAAATGCAGTATTCAAAAATTATTGTACATGATAGACAGAACCGGTTGAGTTTGCAACGATAACTGTTCATTACAGACAGATATGGTTGCATAGTCAACGATAACTGTTCACGACGGGTAAAATGATTCAAAACAGCCAAACTTCAAACAATTACTGCACCTGAGACGCTCAATTATTTGAAAAGTGGCTGTCTACTATAGTCATTAAACATTCAAAGATTATTGTACATGATGGACTGAATCGGTTGGCTTTGCAACGATAAGTGTTCATTACAGACAGAAGCGGTTGCACTGTCAACGATAACTGTTCACCAAAGATGAAATCATTCAAAAAGGTGAAAATGTTTAAACAATATCTCTTCCTGATACACTTATCTATCTGAAAAGCCTTGTCCTGGATGTGTGAATCAGTAAATGCAATTTTCAAATATTATTGTACATGATAGACAGAACCGGTTGAGTTTGCAACGATAACTGTTCATTACAGACAGATATGGTTGCATTGTCAACGACAACTGTTCACGACTGGTAAATTGATTCAAAACAGCCAAACTTCAAACAATTACTGCATCTGAAACGCTCAACTCTTTGAAAAGAGGCTGTCTAATTCAGTCATTAAACATTCAAAGATTTTTATACATGATGGACAGAATCGGTTGGCTTTGCAACGATAAGTGTTCATTACAGACAGTAGCGGTTGCACTGTCAACAATAGCTGTTCACCATAGATGAAATCATTCAAATCGGTGAAAAATGTTTAAACAATATCTGTTCGTGATACACATAACTATCTGAAAAGCCTTGTCCTGGATATGTGAATCACTAAATGCAGTATTCAAAAATTATTGTACATGATAGACAGAACCGGTTGAGTTTGCAACGATAACTGTTCATTACAGACAGATATGGTTGCATAGTCAACGATAACTGTTCACGACGGGTAAAATGATTCAAAACAGCCAAACTTCAAACAATTACTGCACCTGAGACGCTCAATTATTTGAAAAGTGGCTGTCTACTATAGTCATTAAACATTCAAAGATTATTGTACATGATGGACTGAATCGGTTGGCTTTGCAACGATAAGTGTTCATTACAGACAGAAGCGGTTGCACTGTCAACGATAACTGTTCACCAAAGATGAAATCATTCAAAAAGGTGAAAATGTTTAAACAATATCTCTTCCTGATACACTTATCTATCTGAAAAGCCTTGTCCTGGATGTGTGAATCAGTAAATGCAATTTTCAAATATTATTGTACATGATAGACAGAACCGGTTGAGTTTGCAACGATAACTGTTCATTACAGACAGATGTAGTTGCATTGTAAACGATAATTGTTCACGACGGGTAAAATGATTCAAAACAGCCAAACATCAAACAATTTCTGCACCTGAGACGCCCAGCTATTTGAAAAGAGGCTGTCTAAATCAGTCATTAAACATTCAAAGATTATTGTACATGATGGACAGATTCGGGTGGTTTTGCAACGATAAGTGTTCATTACAGACAGAAGCGGTTGCACTGTCAACGACAACTGTTCACCAAAGATGAAATCATTCAAAAAGGTGAAAATGTTTAAACAATATTTGTTCCTGACACACTTAACTATCTGAAAAGCCTTGTCCTGGATGTGTGAATCAGCAAATGCAATTTTTAAATAATATTGTACATGATAGACAGAACAGGTTGAGTTTGCAACGATAACTGTTCATTACAGACAGTTATGGTTGCATTGTCAACGATAACTGTTCACGACGGGTATAATGATTCAAAACAGCCATACTTCAAACAATTACTGCACCTGAGACGTTCAACTATTTGAAAAGAGGCTGTCTAATTCAGTCATTAAACATTCAAAGATTATTGTACATGATGGACAGAATCGGTTGGCTTTGCAACGATAAGTGTTCATTACAGACAGAAGCGGTTGCACTGTCAACGATAACTGTTCACCATAGATGAAATCATTCAAATCAGTGAAAAACGTGTAAACAATATCTGTTCGTGATGCACTAAACTATCTGGATGTGTGAATCAGTAAATGTTAAAAATGTTTAAACAATATCTGTTCGTGATACACGAGACGCTTAACTATTTGAAAAAGAGGCTGTCTAATTCAGTCATTAAACATTCAAAGATTATTGTACATGATTGTCAGAATCAGTTGGCTTTGCAACGATAAATGTTCATTACAGACAGAAGCGGCTGCACAGTCAACGATAATTGTTCACCACAGATGAAATCATTCAAATCAGTGAAAAACGTTTAAACAATATCTGTTCGTGATACACTAAACTATCTGGATGTGTGAATCAGTAAATGAAATATTTAAACATTACATGATAGACACACCCGGTTGAGTTTGCAACAATAACTGTTCATTACAGACACTTATAGTTGCATTGTCAACGATAACTGTTTACGACAGGTAAAAGTACCCATGATCAGGACGAAAACTTGATCACACGAAACTGTTATGAAGTGCATGCAATCAGATATAAAATGTCCTGCTGTGGAGAAGATAGGATAGGTTGTATCATATCGTATGTTCCTACCAACCGAGTGTCAAAAAATAAGGAAAAATCACTGGACCATGAAATAAGGTCACTGTGGCCTATGACTACTTTTGGGTCAAAGGTCTGGTCATACTCACTCATTATCTGAAGGAGGCATGTTCAAATACCAACTAAGTGTCAAGATATAAGACAATTAGGTCGCAGTGACCTATGACAACTTTCAGGTCAACTATCTGGTCATACTCACTCATAATCTATGAGAAGCATGTTCCTATACCAACCGAGTGTCAAAAAATAAGGCAAAATCACTGGACCATGAAATTAGGTCACTGTGACCTATGACTACTTTTAGGTCAAAGGTCTGGTCATACTCACTCATTATCTGAAGGAAGCATGTTCAAATACCAACTAAGTGTCAAGATATAAGACAAAATCAGTGGACCATGAGATTTGGTCACTGTGACCTATGACTACTTTCAGGCCAAAATTCTATTCATACTTACTCATTATCTGAAAGAAGCATATTCCTATACCAACTGAGTGTCAAGATATAAGACAAAATCACTGGACCATGAAATTAGGTCATTGTGACCTATGACTACTTTTGGGTTAAGGGTCTGGTCATACATACTTATTATCCGAAAGAAGTATGTTCTTATACCAACTGGGTGACAAGGTGTAAAAGAAAAAAAACAAACAAACATTTTAAGCTGTTCTAGTTTTCAACCTCTAGCCCCACCCCCAGGCATGGACCCTGGTGTCGGATGTCACGTAATAAAAGCTAAGTTGACAGTGCACCAATGGCCCAAGTATGAATGCTTTCTGATCTACAGCTATCAAGATATGAATTAAAATGTAAATTTTGGCTAATTTATGAAAGTGTTTTAGATTTAACCTCTAACTCCACCCCTAGCATGAACACAGGAGCCCAATGCACCAACCCTACAGGATAGATGTGGTACAAGTATGAATGCTATCTGGTAAGCAGTTGTCAAGAAAATGACTTCTAGAAAATTATATCGCAAAACAGCCAAATTTTGAAAATGTTCTGGATTTTAACCTCTTGCCCCACCCCCCGCCATGGACCTAGGAGCCTCGAATGAAAGGCAACCAACCCTACGGGTTATCTATGGTCCAAGTTTAAATCCTCTCTGATAAGTTATTGCCAAGATCTAGACTTCTAGAAAACTATACCACAGAACAGAAGGTGTTCTAGATTTTAACCTATAGTCCCACCCCCGGGCATAGACATATGGGTGTGATGTCATAGAATGAAAACCAGCCTAACAGGGTACCTATGGTTCAAGTTTAAATCTTCTCTGATAAGTAGTTGCCAAGATCTGGACTTCTAGAAAGGTACGTATGATATGATCAAAGTATTTATGCTGTCAAGACATAGACACCTGCAAAATTAGACCTCAGAAAAGCCATTTTATGGTGGTCTGTATATTAACCTCAAGCCCCACCCCGGGATTCATTGCCTTGGAATGAAAGCCTGGCATACAGGGTGCCTATGGCCCAAGTATGAATGATTTTCGGTAAGTGGTTGTCAAGGTATGCACTAACCGAAACGGTTTAACATCATTAAGCAAATATCGTGGTGTTCTACGAAAATGGACAGATATCGTTGAAAGTAAATTATAAACCTACATGCTCAACGATAACTGTCCATTTAGCTTGTGGACAGTTATCGTTGCGGCTGCAACGATAAGTGTCCATGGTGGACAGTAATCGTTGATGGACAGTTATCGGTGCTACAACGCACCTTGACCCAGTGTCCTGGTTCTATGTTTCACAGTCCATTGATTTTGTTTTTTTTTTACGTCAAAGTTTGGTTTTCTCTGCACCTGTGGAAGCTGCGGGTGTGAAACCTTTTCCCCGGTAGCTAATTTGACCTACCTTGCACCCCAGGACAATTTTGGCTGCCAAATTGTTCATTTGGGCCCCAAAAATGCAAAGAGTTTTTGTCCTCAAAGAAAAACTTGTTTGCAGTTTGAAAAAAATGCATGGTTTCCATGGCAACCATTAACACAATTCTTGAGCATGGAGGTGTGCATACAAAATTGATTATATCTCAGCTATTACTTATCCTAGACCACTGAACTTGGTCTCATTTTAAAGCTTAGACATTGCTCTTGCATCATATGGTACGAAATACAAGATATCAAATTTGCATATTCATGAATATTAATGAAAATATTAAAACATGACAGAAAAATCATGAAAAATCAATAAATAAACTAATTTGAGGTCAAAACTATAATTGTAGCACTTTGTTATTTGACCAGTAATAGCATATGACAAATGTATTGATGTCATGGGCCTAAATGAAAATTATCTTATTTTTATATTCATGAATGTTAATAAAAATGTAGAAAATTAAAGAAAAACGAATGATTAACTATAGCCATTGCAATGTTTTGGATGGGTTATAAGATCGTTCTTTTATCCCTGAAACCAATTTTCATGGCTGCCAGTGTGGTCAGAGGGACCATCTTAATGCCATAAAATATTGCCCTCAACAATGAACACATTTTCATGATGTAAAATTATATAGTTTCCACATCACCCCTAGTGTGATTCTAAAGATTAGGATGTACTCATAGAAGTATTCATATACAAACAATAGCATGCTCTAGATTACTATAATTGGTCTGATAATGATGCATGGACTTAGCAATTTAACCTTAATACCTATTATTCAAATCATTGATTTTGCTCATTCATGAAAATAAATAAAAGACACAAAAGAGAAAAATCTTGGATGAAATAGGGGGTATACGTACAAAATCACTTGAAGCAGAGCTGTTACAAACCCAGAATGCTAGAAGTACTATCAAACAAATGCTATGGCTATGTACTATGACTCTTATGTCTCATATATAAGAATGATCTTATTTTCAATTTCATGAATTTTAATGAAAATTTCATAAATATGATTGAAAGAGTGGGAAAATTTAACCGGCAAACCTAAAAAAATGATGTGTATCTCAGCAACCAAAAGCCCAAACATGCTGAAAATGGCATTTTAGTGATTGCTATGGCAATATTATACCATCCTGTACTACAATATGTAAGTCATTTGTTTTTTATTTTATTTTTTTTTTATTTTATGAATGACAACAAAACCTTTTGAATTTAGTGGAAAATTACGGAAAAATTAAGGCAGTACACGTAGAAAATCACATGTATTTGGGCTACTGATAGACCTAGAGAGCTATAATTGTTATCAAATGATTGCTAGGACAATGTTCTATAAACATGTAATCTGATATATAAATATTAAACCAGTGTCATTTGCTGTATAGGTATTATTGAGATCACTATGAATAAGAGAAAAAATAACGAAAAATGAAGTGATATACCAACAAAATTGCATATATCTCAGCTGCCAATTCGGCCCATAGAGCGCTGAAATTGTACCAACAGAATGCTAGGATGATGCAGTCTGAAAGCCTAACCATACGTTTTTAATTTTTTGTGAATACTGAATTAAATTAAATGTTCGAAAAAGTGTAATATTAACAGAAAATTGAAGCTTCTGCTCTAACAAATTGGTTGCCAGCAAGTGTACCTTGTTTATCTGAATACATGGCAATATTGTCAGACAATATTGTCCTAGCTATTTATTGATGCCATTTCGAGTTCTCTACAGCCATTGGTAGTCGAAATACATCATGAAAACATGTCCGTGAAAAGTTTACGCCCCTGAACCCCACTTTTATATAGCAAAACTGGGGTATGAAGGGGTATACCTATTTTTCTTATTTTTGCTCCAAAACATAGATTGTGGGTACTCGTTAGAACCGCCTCGGCAAGGCGGTTCTAACGTGTACCCACAATCTATGTTTTGAGCAAAAATAAGAAAAATATCAAATATTTTCTGATGGATTTTCATTTTTTACAACTGAAAAAAATGTCTGTATATTGCATGGGCAAGTTTTCCTAATGTAAGCAATTTTGTTGGTGTACCCCTTCATTTTTCGTTGATTTTTCATTTCTCATTAATATCCTTCCAATAGAAGTAGCTGATGATTTAAATATCAAATTATATAGTTATAGAACATTGTCCTAGCAATAATTTGATACCAATTATAGCTCTCCAGGTCAGTCAGTAGCCAAGATACATGTGATTTTCTATGTGTACTGCCTTAATTTTTCCGTAATTTTCCTCTAAATTCGAAAGGTTTTGTTAATATTCATAATACAAACAAGAACGCCACGGAGGTCGAGATTGCACCTGCATCGGGCA
This sequence comes from Rugalucina vietnamica, assembly GCA_964017185.1. Lineage (NCBI taxonomy): Eukaryota > Metazoa > Mollusca > Bivalvia > Lucinida > Lucinidae > Rugalucina > Rugalucina vietnamica. The sequence continues at coordinate 68,837,335 of OZ024872.1, forward strand.
AAACAATTAAAAACATGAAATAGAGGTCGAGGGTACCAGTTCAAGTTGTGCAATTAAAAGGTATGTCAAGGACAATGACTATGCAAGGTTTCACACTCGTAGCTATCACAGGTGCAGAGGAAGCCTAACTTTGACGTAAAAATTTACAAAGTCAGTGGACCATGAAATATAGGTCAAGGGCATCGGGTCGATGTGAATGCTTGAAGGGTTTGTCAAGGACAATAACTATGCAAGGTTTCACACTTACAGCTATTACAGGTGCAGAGAAAACATTACTTCGAGGTAAAAATTAACAAAGTCATTGGACCAAGAAATATAGGTCAAGGTCATCGGATCAAGGTGCGTGCTTTAAGGGTATGCCAAGGACATTAACTATGCAAGGTTCACACTAACAGCTATCACAAGTGTAGAGAAAACCTAACTTCGACGTAAAAATTAGCAAAGTCAATGGACCGTGAAATATAGGTCAAGGACATTGGGTCAAGATGCGTGCTTTAAGGGTATGCCAAGGACATTAACTATGCAAGGTTCACACTAACAGCTATCACAAGTGTAGAGAAAACCTAACTTCGACGTAAAAATTAGCAAAGTCAATGGACCGTGAAATATAGGTCAAGGACATTGGGTCAAGATGCGTGCTTGAAGGGTATGTCAAGAACAATAACTAAGCAAGGTTTCACATCCACAGCTATTACAGGTGTAGAGAAAACTTAACTTCGACGTAAAAATTAACAAAGTCAATGGACCGTGAAATATAGGTCAAGGACATCGGGTCAAGGTGCATGCTTGAAGGGTATGTCAAGGACAATAACTATGCAAGGTTTCACATTCACAGCTATCATAGGTGTAGAGAAAACCTAACTTCGACGTAATTGTTGACGGACGGACGGACGCCCGGACGTACGGACGGACTGACAGACGGAAATTTGGACTCCTATATCACATTCTGCTATAAGCAGGTGCGATAAAAATCAAACGACTTACATATTGTAGTACAGGATGGTATACTTATGCCCTGACAATCATTTCATGCCATTTTCAGCGTGTTAGGACTTTTGGTTGCCGAGATACACGCCTTTTTTTGGTAGGGTGACAATGGGCAAAAAAGGCCACTATTTCTAGGGGGTACCCGGTCATCCGGTATAACAAAACGTATCATATATCAAAATGTTCAGCAGAGTCCGTAGTATATGGAACTGCCGGCATAAATTGGCAAAAGTGATGGCGAGCTGAGAAATCCAAGATGGCGTCCAACATGGCCGCCAAAGTGAAAATTCCATTTTTTGGGGTATACATGCATTTCACATATTTCAGGTAAACAATATACACAATATTTTTAGATTTTCTAAAAGTTTAAGTGTGTGAGGCATCAACACATGCAAATTTGATAACATTTTAAGGCAAAATGGTGTTTAAAATTCAATTTATATGGCCTTGGGGGTCGTTTCTGAGGCCCACCAGAGACAAAAATAATTTTTAGCATGTAAATGAGTGATTTGTTTGGCTTAATTTCACTTTCATAAGAGAATAAGTTTGTCTTATACTAGAATCTGGTCATTTAAGCCCCAATTGTACATTATTTGCAAAGTTATACAATATTTATTTACCCCACCCCCTTATTTTAGATTTTACATGTTTTCAGGTATTTCCCAAACTGCCGCTAGAAATCACATGTACTGTGTTCCTTACAACATGCAGTCAACAGACTACAACCTGTTTGATTTTATTGCACTGGATTCAATATAAATATGCTGTTTAATTAACAATAATAAGATATTTAAAATGAACAACATCCAAGATGGCCGCCAAAACTTACAGTTCTTTACATTACATTCACCAGTATGATTTAGATTATTTTGATGTATCAAAAATGATTAGTTATTGTTTCTGTGCTGCTAGAAACTTATTTGTACATATCCATTTCTGAGAAATTTACATTAACTCCAATAAATAATATAGTCTGACTGCAGGTGTATATTTTACCGTGTGAATTTGAGAGGCAAATATATGACATAAAAATGGCTGCTGAGAAGTTAAGTGACATTTATATATGGCTTGCATCTTCCATATGACAATGGTAATCGCATTATCAAGTTCTCTATTGCAAACCATGCCTATTTTGTTCAGTCTCAAACCACTAGTGTACGCTTTTGATAAAAGTACATTGAAGGTTCTTTCAATAAAACTATTGTAAATACAATATATTGTGTCATTTTGGTTGCTTTCAGGGAAAGAATTGTGCTGGCACTTGGATGTTTACTCCAACCACTAATCTTTTTGTCATTTCCAGTACAATAACACAAAAACTTCATTCATCCATTTATTTTTGACAACCCTGCCATGCTGTATTTAATTGTATGATGCACCAGAGTTCTTATGAGGGAAATGGGGATAATTTTATTTACATGTACCTCGTATATACAGTTTTTCCCCTGTGCTTATGTCCATGTTTAGATTTTGTCTAAGGGTGGTTACGATTCATGTCAAGGTTTTAATGCTCAACACGCATCATTATCATATTCTATTTTATATTGATGAATTGGGTTCTCAATGCCTATATCATGCCTACATCATCAGATGGATAGCCTCATAGGGGTGATATTCAATTCTGATTCAACTTTAAACAGTATCAAAAGGTACAAGTAGGCAAAGATCAGGAAAAGGCGCAATCAGAAAAAGATTCCGACTCCAAAACCTGAGGTGGGAAAAAAACAAACTAACAATCAGGTACTTATACCATGAACACGTTTCGTATGCCGAATGAGCAGCTATTTTCCCAATACGTGGCCACTCAGTTACCTTAACTTAACTAAAAATATGAAAACATACATAAGGCGCCAACAGCACAAAAATAGTTTAAACACCAAGACATTAAACAAAAAGAACCACCACAGAAGTATCGACTTGGAACGATCAGCAACACAAAGTTACTGGCTACTATCTTTCATGAAATTATTTGTTTTTACATATATCTAACAGGTCTATTAAAGAGAGTTACATCTAGTTCAAAATGGTACTAGAATAGATCAAACAGATTATTTCTATGTACAGAGGTTCCTGATAAACATTTCTTGACTTGAACCTGTTTAATGATTAATTATAAAATAAAAAATAAAAGTGAGATCCTTTAAGAGCAGTGAGCACATAAATGAGAAATTGGATGGACCATACCATGGTTTCAGCTACTTAAGCCTCATCAGTGACCATACAGATTTGGCAACATGGAGCCAAAGAGAATTACTGCAATAATGAACCTGTTTAATGAGCATGTACGATAGAATTAGAAAGGATCAAACAACAAAGCAAATAGGACACCGATGGATCACCCAGCAGCACCGGGGCTACATGGACCACAGTGTTTTATTTGTATGAAACAGATGACATTCCTTCAAAATGAAAAGCGAAAAATTCGTACCTGCTCGATGCTTTCTAATGTTATTTACTTAAATCAATTCAATAAGATAATTAAAATGGTGTTTTCTGAGGAAAACTACTATGTCCCCAACTCTTAGTAAGTTTCTCCCAAAAATGTTCCTATACAAGTTCCGCCAAAATCAATCCATTGGTTCAGAAGACATAGAATCGGAAGAACTAATTTCAACATTGGGTAAGCTTATTGTATAGTAGTCGAGCCGGCGTCCGTCCGTGCGTTCGTGTGTCCGTCCGTGCGCCTCTTTACATTTTCAAACTTAAATATCTCTAAGACAACACGACCAATCGTGATCAAATTTTATCTAAAGCATTATTTAGGAGGTGGAAAGGTTGTATTAGGTTTTTGGCCAGGTCAGATCAGAACTCTGGTTTCCATGGAAACATATAGCTCCCATAGACTTGCAATGGGAAAAAAAAACATAAAAAAAATCTTCTCCGAAACCACAAGGCCCAGAGCTTTCATATTTTCTGTATAGCAATGTATAGTAGTCCTCTTTATAAATCCTGCCAACCGTGACCCTGGGGTCCATACAAGCCCCACCCCGGGGGGCGTCATGGAAAAAACATGAAAAACAATCTTCTTCTCCGAAACCACAAGGCCCAGTGCTTTCATATTTTGTATGTAGCAATGTATAGTGGTCCTCTTATAAATCTTGCCAACCTTGCCCCTGGGGTCAAAACTTGCCCCACCCTGGGGGTCATTAGCTCCTATAGGCTTAGAATGGGAAAACATAAAAAAATCTTCTTCTCCGAAACCACAAGGCCCAGAGCTTTCATATTGTGTGTGTAGCAGTGTACAGTGATGCTCTAAATAAATCCTGCCAACCATGCCCCTGGGGTCCATACAGGCTCCGCCCCGGGGGTGTAATGGGAAAAAGATTTTAAAAAAATCTTCTTCTCCGAAACCGCAATGCCCAGAGCTTTTATACTTTGTATGTAGCAATGTATAGTGGTCCTCTTTGTAAATCCTGCCAACCATGCCCGTGGCGTCAAAAATGGCCCCGCCCCGGGGTCATTAGCTCCCATAGGACTTACTGTAGGAAAAAATCTTCTTCTCGGAAACTACATTCATATTTTGTATGTAACAATGTATAAAGGTCCTCTTTATAAATCCTGCCAACCGTGTCCCTATACAGGCCCCGCCCCGGGGGCGTCATGGGAAAAACATAAAAAATTCTTCTTCTCCAAAGCCACAAGGCTCAGAGCTTTCTTATTTTGTGTGTAGCAAAGTATAGTGATCCTCTTTATAAATCCTACCAACCATGCTCCTTGGGGTCAAAAATGGCCCCACCACTGGGGTCATTAGCGCCCACAGACTTACAATGGGAAAACATAAAAAACATCTTCTCCGAAACCTCAACGCCCAGAGCTTTCATATTTTGTGTGTAGCAGTGTATAGTGATGCTCTTTATAAATCCTGCCAATTGTGCCACTGGGGTCCATATAGGCCCCGCCCCGGGGCGTCATGGAAAAAACATAAAAAAATACCTCTCCGAAACCACAAGGCCCAGAGCTTTCATATTTTGTATGTAGCAATGTATAGTGGTCCTCTTTATAAATACTGCCAACCATGCCCCTGGGGTCAAAAATGGCCCCGCCCCGGGGTCATTAGCTCCCATAGACTTAATTGGAAAAAACATGAAAAAATCTTCTCGGAAACTACAGGGCCGAGAGCTTTCATATTTTGTCTGTAGCTATGTATAAAGGTCCTCTTTATAAATCCTGCCAACCGTGCCCCTGGGTTCATAGACGGAATATTTCCATCGGTATTCCGTTAAACCTCTCCATGTCAGGGAAGTGGAACGAGGTACCGAAGTGGAACGGAGTGACAGTTAGCTAGCTGATCTAATTACCATAGTATTAAAGCATCTCAGAAACCGCTTGGCCAATCAAAGCCAAATTTTATATGAAGCATTTATAAGAAGGTGAAACCAATGTGTACATGCATGAAAATCCAGGTCACATGACCAAGATGGCCACCATGCCCATATAAGGTAAGACCCCAGTTATTTTTTCTTTTGTCCAGTTACTGTACTCTCAGGTGAGCGATCGTTGCCCATGGGCTACTTGTTCATGGGCTGGTGACCTTGAAAACTAGGCCAAGGTTACCAAAATCTAATCAACCCCAGTTTCCCCCAACAATGTTTCTGTGCAAGTTTCAGTTTGGTTAAAATCAATCGATTGGTTCATTTGGATTAGTAATTTCACCATTTTTCATGGGCTGGTGACCTTGAAATTGAGGTCACAGTAGCCAAAATCTAATCAAGTCTAGGTCTCCTCTCAACAATGTTTCTGTGTAAGTTTGGACTGAATCTATCCATTGGTTCTGCAGACGATATTGCATCAGAAAAGCTAATTTCAACATTGTCACGGGCTTGTGACCTTGGGCATTAGACCAATGTCACCCAAATTTATTATACAGTAAGACTTCTCACAAACAATGTTTCTCTGTTAGTTTGGTCAATATGCATAAGACATAAGACAAATTTTATTAATGTCGTAGAGTATAACCACCCAAAGGCATCCATGATTTGTTCAGAAGATATCGCGTCAGAAAAGCTTATTTCACCATTTTACATGGGCTGATGACCTTGAAAATTAGGTCAGGGGCATCCAAATCTAAAAACTTGTAGGTCTCCTCCCAACATTACAATGTTTCTGTGTCAGTTTGAACAGAATCCATCAACTGGTTCAGAAGATATGTCGCCCTTTCTTTGCATTCTGGTTTTAAGTTATACAGAGCATCCAAATTTAAAGTTTGTTTATTATCAAATGAATGACTCAAGAGTTTATTTTAAAACGAATGCTCAAATAAGCCGACAACCATTTTCCAAATGATTCTCCGCTGAAACTGCTTAACTCATTTAAGCCTGGCGTCCCTTTTATGGGACATAGGCAAACATAATAGCCCCAGATGTGACTCCGCAGAACGCGGCGTCCCATCTGGGGCTATTCTGTTTGCTTAGAAAATGTTCATCGGAAAATTGAATAAAATTTTAAAGTCACTCTTGACGCCCCTAAAAATGAAAGTGGACTCACCCAAATGTTAATGCTGGGAAAACCCATTCGTCAAATATGGGATAAAAGCCATCAACGTCATTTAATATTTTGTATCTGTATCAGGATCTATAGTGGAAGTCAGAAAAAAAACTTCTTTTTAGTATTGGGACCAAGCAAGAACCCAGTGCAACTGAGTCAATATATTTTTTCGTAACCAAATCCTTCCGGATAAGTTTTTTTTCTGAAAACCGTTTACTTCTGGTAAATGTTTTATGCTTGGAATTTGGTTTGAACCGAGGTGAGTACGAGTCATCCAAAACAAAATCATTAAAGTGCTAGTAAATATGAAAAGTTGTTACTGAAAGTGTCTAAAATGGCATATTTTCGCTGTCTGTAAAATGAATTTTTTTTATATCTGACTCTGATTCAATGATTTTTTTTTTTTGCTGAGGTGGTTGTTCTAAATGCTACTCCATCTTTATTCAATCATTCATACACGACATAAAACATTTTGATAGCAAATATCCATGGTTTTAATACTAAATTTACGTGTTCAAACTTTGTACCTAGCATTTTGTCCCTGATGTAACAATTTATCTAAAAATACCAAGTACAAGGTGTCTACCCTTTGTTAAGGTGGAACATCTATCTGCATTTTGAAGAGCTACATTGAAATTAAATATGGCTGACTGCCATGATGACACAACTATAGAGTAGATATGAAAAATTAAGAATTACAATTTCCAGGTAAATGAGTATATTTGTTATAGTTCTTTGATTATTAAGCCTCTACTGGCTATTTTTTCACGCGACAATATGTCTACATAAAGGTAGTACTCATACAACGTGTTTGATGGGTGTTTAAACATTTCAACATTACAATGAAGCCACGCGTAGACTGGAAGCCATTTTCAGGTGATTTATCTAAAATATGTCCCTGATGTAACAGTTCCTGATGTAACAGTGAAAAGTGTTACATCAAGGACAAAAATCGTTACATCAGGGACAATATTTCGAGGAAGGATATTTATTTCTTATATACTTTGATTTTATAAGTCTCAGTGTATAACATAGGGCAACAAAGCAATTCCAATATAGCCAGAGAGCTTGCAGAGTTTATAAAGGGTCACCGATGAGGATTCAGTAACCAAAATTGCAAAATATGGCCCATACTCCCGCCATTTGAACGTTTTTGCGACTTCCAAAGGATCAAACCTTTACAGTTTATTCAATTTCAACAAATAGACTTCAAATATGTCTGTTTATCAAACCCACTTTACATCAAGTAATATATATTATTTCATAAAGGAAATAATTGAACATTCATCAAAAAGCTGATTTTTCTAGATATAAACACAAGAACAAAGTATACTTTAAGCCAGTAATAAACACAACTTTCAGCATAAAAACTATCCAAAGATCTTAGTTATTTTAACAATGTTCTCATGTCAAAATATTGAATTGTCGTCCAAAAATGAAGACCATACTCTTCACGTGCTATTATACCAATTTGAGTAAAGCGATAAAAGGGATCCAACTCAAACACTGGCATGGACAGAAAAAAAGCGAACAGTCCTTATCAATCAGGCAATCTGTTAATATTTATGCCTTTGTCTTTTTTGTTCAAACTGTCAGCAAATTTCAACATTGTATTTGTATCCAACAAACCGCACTTCCTGTGTCCAAAATATGGAATGGTTAAGTTTTATTTGGGTTTCGGAAGAATCTCAAAATCAGCGGTATTTTTTCGCAAACTTGAACATTTGAAAATTAATTTAGGTCATTAAAATGATTTTTGCGGTTTACACCGTTTTATTGTCGCTTGGATAAAGACATATCTGCTGGTAGATCTTGTCTATAGTTGATGAGCAAAGTTCTTTAGTATTTGTCCAGGCTTAGATTATGTTTGTCCTTTATATATTTGGAGCCCAAGCAGGCCTCCTTTTTATCGCACCTGCTTATAGCAGGGTGCTATATAGGAGTCCAAATTTCTGTCCGTCTGATCGTTTGTTCGTCAACATTTACGTCAAAGTTTGACATTTATATATCAGTTAGATTTTCTCTGCATCAGTGATACATGCGATTGTAAAATCTTGCAAAGTAATTGCCCTTGACATACCCTTCAAGTACGCACCTTGACCCAGTGTCCTGGTTCTATGTTTTACAGTCCATTGATTTTGTTTTTTTTTACGTCAAAGTTTGGTTTTCTCTGCACCTGTGGAAGCTGCGGGTGTGAAACCTTTTCCCCGGTAGCTAATTTGACCTACCTTGCACCCCAGGACAATTTTGGCTGCCAAATTGTTCATTTGGGCACCAAAAATGCAAAGAGTTTTTGTCCTCAAAGAAAAACTTGTTTGCAGTTTGAAAAAAATGCATGGTTTCCATGGCAACCATTAACACAATTCTTGAGCATGGAGGTGTGCATACAAAATTGATTATATCTCAGCTATTACTTATCCTAGACCACTGAACTTGGTCTCATTTTAAAGCTTAGACATTGCTCTTGCATCATATGGTACGAAATACAAGATATCAAATTTGCATATTCATGAATATTAATGAAAATATTAAAACATGACAGAAAAATCATGAAAAATCAATAAATAAACTAATTTGAGGTCAAAACTATAATTGTAGCACTTTGTTATTTGACCAGTAATAGCATATGACAAATGTATTGATGTCATGGGCCTAAATGAAAATTATCTTATTTTTATATTCATGAATGTTAATAAAAATGCAGAAAATTAAAGAAAAACGAATGATTAACTATAGCCATTGCAATGTTTTGGATGGGTTATAAGATCGTTCTTTTATCCCTGAAACCAATTTTCATGGCTGCCAGTGTGGTCAGAGGGACCATCTTAATGCCATAAAATATTGCCCTCAACAATGAACACATTTGCATGATGTAAAATTATATAGTTTCCACATCACCCCTAGTGTGATTCTAAAGATTAGGATGTACTCATAGAAGTATTCATATACAAACAATAGCATGCTCTAGATTACTATAATTGGTCTGATAATGATGCATGGACTTAGCAATTTAACCTTAATACCTATTATTCAAATCATTGATTTTGCTCATTCATGAAAATAAATAAAAGACACAAAAGAGAAAAATCTTGGATGAAATAGGGGGTATACGTACAAAATCACTTGAAGCAGAGCTGTTACAAACCCAGAATGCTAGAAGTACTATCAAACAAATGCTATGGCTATGTACTATGACTCTTATGTCTCATATATAAGAATGATCTTATTTTCAATTTCATGAATTTTAATGACAATTTCATAAATATGATTGAAAGAGTGGGAAAATTTAACCGGCAAACCTAAAAAAATGATGTGTATCTCAGCAACCAAAAGCCCAAACATGCTGAAAATGGCATTTTAGTGATTGCTATGGCAATATTATACCATCCTGTACTACAATATGTAAGTCATTTGTTTTTTATTTTATTTTTTTTTTATTTTATGAATGTCAACAAAACCTTTTGAATTTAGAGGAAAATTACGGAAAAATTAAGGCAGTACACGTAGAAAATCACATGTATTTGGGCTACTGATAGACCTAGAGAGCTATAATTGTTATCAAATGATTGCTAGGACAATGTTCTATAAACATGTAATCTGATATATAAATATTAAACCAGTGTCATTTGCTGTATAGGTATTATTGAGATCACTATGAATAAGAGAAAAAATAACGAAAAATGAAGTGATATACCAACAAAATTGCATATATCTCAGCTGCCAATTCGGCCCATAGAGCGCTGAAATTGTACCAACAGAATGCTAGGATGATGCAGTCTGAAAGCCTAACCATACGTTTTTAATTTTTTGTGAATACTGAATTAAATTAAATGTTCGAAAAAGTGTAATATTAACAGAAAATTGAAGCTTCTGCTCTAACAAATTGGTTGCCAGCAAGTGTACCTTGTTTATCTGAATACATGGCAATATTGTCAGACAATATTGTCCTAGCTATTTATTGATGTCATTTCGAGTTCTCTACAGCCATTGGTAGTCGAAATACATCATGAAAACATGTCCGTGAAAAGTTTACGCCCCTGAACCCCACTTTTATATAGCAAAACTGGGGTATGAAGGGGTATACCTATTTTTCTTATTTTTGCTCCAAAACATAGATTGTGGGTACTCGTTAGAACCGCCTCGGCAAGGCGGTTCTAACGTGTACCCACAATCTATGTTTTGAGCAAAAATAAGAAAAATATCAAATATTTTCTGATGGATTTTCATTTTTTACAACTGAAAAAAATGTCTGTATATTGCATGGGCAAGTTTTCCTAATGTAAGCAATTTTGTTGGTGTACCCCTTCATTTTTCGTTGATTTTTCATTTCTCATTAATATCCTTCCAATAGAAGTAGCTGATGATTTAAATATCAAATTATATAGTTATAGAACATTGTCCTAGCAATAATTTGATACCAATTATAGCTCTCCAGGTCAGTCAGTAGCCAAGATACATGTGATTTTCTATGTGTACTGCCTTAATTTTTCCGTAATTTTCCTCTAAATTCGAAAGGTTTTGTTAATATTCATAATACAAACAAGAACGCCACGGAGGTCGAGATTGCACCTGCATCGGGCAAAATAATTAAAAACATGAAATAGAGGTCGAGGGTACCAGTTCAAGTTGTGCAATTAAAAGGTATGTCAAGGACAATGACTATGCAAGGTTTCACACTCGTAGCTATCACAGGTGCAGAGGAAGCCTAACTTTGACGTAAAAATTTACAAAGTCAGTGGACCATGAAATATAGGTCAAGGGCATCGGGTCGATGTGAATGCTTGAAGGGTTTGTCAAGGACAATAACTATGCAAGGTTTCACACTTACAGCTATTACAGGTGCAGAGAAAACATTACTTCGAGGTAAAAATTAACAAAGTCATTGGACCAAGAAATATAGGTCAAGGTCATCGGATCAAGGTGCGTGCTTTAAGGGTATGCCAAGGACATTAACTATGCAAGGTTTCACACTAACAGCTATCACAAGTGTAGAGAAAACCTAACTTCGACGTAAAAATTAGCAAAGTCAATGGACCGTGAAATATAGGTCAAGGACATTGGGTCAAGATGCGTGCTTGAAGGGTATGTCAAGAACAATAACTAAGCAAGGTTTCACATCCACAGCTATTACAGGTGTAGAGAAAACTTAACTTCGACGTAAAAATTAACAAAGTCAATGGACCGTGAAATATAGGTCAAGGACATTGGGTCAAGGTGCATGCTTGAAGGGTATGTCAAGGACAATAACTATGCAAGGTTTCACATTCACAGCTATCATAGGTGTAGAGAAAACCTAACTTCGACGTAATTGTTGACGGACGGACGGACGCCCGGACGTACGGACGGACTGACAGACGGAAATTTGGACTCCTATATCGCATTCTGCTATAAGCAGGTGCGATAAAAATCAAACGACTTACATATTGTAGTACAGGATGGTATACTTATGCCCTGACAATCATTTCATGCCATTTTCAGCGTGTTAGGACTTTTGGTTGCCGAGATACACGCCTTTTTTTGGTAGGGTGACAATGGGCAAAAAAGGCCACTATTTCTAGGGGGTACCCGGTCATCCGGTATAACAAAACGTATCATATATCAAAATGTTCAGCAGAGTCCGTAGTATATGGAACTGCCGGCATAAATTGGCAAAAGTGATGGCGAGCTGAGAAATCCAAGATGGCGTCCAACATGGCCGCCAAAGTGAAAATTCCATTTTTTGGGGTATACATGCATTTCACATATTTCAGGTAAGCAATATACACAATATTTTTAGATTTTCTAAAAGTTTAAGTGTGTGAGGCATCAACACATGCAAATTTGATAACATTTTAAGGCAAAATGGTGTTTAAAATTCAATTTATATGGCCTTGGGGGTCGTTTCTGAGGCCCACCAGAGACAAAAATAATTTTTAGCATGTAAATGAGTGATTTGTTTGGCTTAATTTCACTTTCATAAGAGAATAAGTTTGTCTTATACTAGAATCTGGTCATTTAAGCCCCAATTGTACATTATTTGCAAAGTTATACAATATTTATTTACCCCACCCCCTTATTTTAGATTTTACATGTTTTCAGGTATTTCCCAAACTGCCGCTAGAAATCACATGTACTGTGTTCCTTACAACATGCAGTCAACAGACTACAACCTGTTTGATTTTATTGCACTGGATTCAATATAAATATGCTGTTTAATTAACAATAATAAGATATTTAAAATGAACAACATCCAAGATGGCCGCCAAAACTTACAGTTCTTTACATTACATTCACCAGTATGATTTAGATTATTTTGATGTATCAAAAATGATTAGTTATTGTTTCTGTGCTGCTAGAAACTTATTTGTACATATCCATTTCTGAGAAATTTACATTAACTCCAATAAATAATATAGTCTGACTGCAGGTGTATATTTTACCGTGTGAATTTGAGAGGCAAATATATGACATAAAAATGGCTGCTGAGAAGTTAAGTGACATTTATATATGGCTTGCATCTTCCATATGACAATGGTAATCGCATTATCAAGTTCTCTATTTCAAACCATGCCTATTTTGTTCAGTCTCAAACCACTAGTGTACGCTTTTGATAAAAGTACATTGAAGGTTCTTTCAATAAAACTATTGTAAATACAATATATTGTGTCATTTTGGTTGCTTTCAGGGAAAGAATTGTGCTGGCACTTGGATGTTTACTCCAACCACTAATCTTTTTGTCATTTCCAGTACAAAAACACAAAAACTTCATTCATCCATTTATTTTTGACAACCCTGCCATGCTGTATTTAATTGTATGATGCACCAGAGTTCTTATGAGGGAAATGGGGATAATTTTATTTACATGTACCTCGTGTATACAGTTTTTCCCCTGTGCTTATGTCCATGTTTAGATTTTGTCTAAGGGTGGTTACGATTCATGTCAAGGATTTAATGCTCAACACGCATCATTATCATATTCTATTTTATATTGATGAATTGGGTTCTCAATGCCTATATCATGCCTACATCATCAGATGGATAGCCTCATAGGGGTGATATTCAATTCTGATTCAACTTTAAACAGTATCAAAAGGTACAAGTAGGCAAAGATCAGGAAAAGGCGCAATCAGAAAAAGATTCCGACTCCAAAACCTGAGGTGGGAAAAAACCAAACTAACAATCAGGTACTTATACCATGAACACGTTTCGTATGCCGAATGAGCAGCTATTTTCCCAATACGTGGCCACTCAGTTACCTTAACTTAACTAAAAATATGAAAACATACATAAGGCGCCAACAGCACAAAAATAGTTTAAACACCAAGACATAAAACAAAAAGAACCACCACAGAAGTATCGACTTGGAACGATCAGCAACACAAAGTTACTGGCTACTATCTTTCATGAAATTATTTGTTTTTACATATATCTAACAGGTCTATTAAAGAGAGTTACATCTAGTTCAAAGATGGTACTAGAATAGATCAAACAGATTATTTCTATGTACAGAGGTTCCTGATAAACATTTCTTGACTTGAACCTGTTTAATGATTAATTATAAAATAAAAAATAAAAGTGAGATCCTTTAAGAGCAGTGAGCACATAAATGAGAAATTGGATGGACCATACCATGGTTTCAGCTACTTAAGCCTCATCAGTGACCATACAGATTTGGCAACATGGAGCCAAAGAGAATTACTGCAATAATGAACCTGTTTAATGAGCATGTACGATAGAATTAGAAAGGATCAAACAACAAAGCAAATAGGACATGTAAACATGCTTTTGAACCAAACAGGTCACTACATTTGTTTTAATTTAAAGTGATTTATTCAAATAATACATTCAGATACAATAAAAAGACTATTATATTAATGCAGTCAATGGGATTAAGTTATCTATCAAATGCTGCAAAACCAATATTCATAATTTGGGTACAGCCAAAAAATGATTTCATCTATATTTGTAACAATAATTGAATATTTTGGAAACACACTGTGCAAAATACACCCTTGATATATTCACGGGCTGTTACCGACAAAGCTGGTATCTATGTTTGTTAAATAAATACTTACATCATCCATAGTGCATATTATATTTTTATTTCGGTCCTTTGAGATCAGTAAAGATATTCAGAGTGTTCAAAACACTCAGGTTTAGAAACATACTTCTAAGCAATTTTTGAATTATTTGACCCCGTTTAGGAATGTGTCTTTGATATAGACTTCTCATGTAAATTTTCCAAATTGCAGTACAATAGCCTGGCTTTCGTTGCCGGTTTAAAAATTGCTACTGATGAGGGTTCATTACCCGAAATTGCGCAATATAGTTCATACTATCTCCCTTTGAATGTTTTTGCTGCTTCCAAAGGATCAAACCTTTATATTTTATTTGCTATTACTGCAGCTGGTGTTGTGCCGTGTGGCGACCCTAAAAAGTCTCCCCGTACATCATCCATAGTGCAGATTATATTTTTATTTCGGTCCTTTGAGATCAGTAAAGATATTCAGAGTGTTCAAAACACTCAGGTTTAGAAACATACTTCTAGTATTCATTGACTAGTTAGAGATTCACCACGAGGACCGAATAACTAACTAAATGTTATGAACCACTGCAGAAGCTGAGGGTGAGGTTATGGCCATGTAAAACCGGTTTAAGCCCGCCAGTAACTTTGTGTTACTGATCGTTCCAAGTCGATACTTCTGTGGTGGTTCTTTTTGTTTTATGTCTTGTTGTTTAAAATGTTTTGTGCTGTTGGCGCCTTATGTATGTTTTCATATTTTTAGTTAAGTTAAGGTAACTGAGTGGCCACCTATTGGGAAAAAAGCTGCCCATTTGGCTTACGATTGTTTCATGGTATAAGTACCTGGTTGTTGGTTTGGTTTTTTCCCACCTCGGTTTTTGGAGTGGGAATCTTTTTCTGATTGCGTCTTTTCCTGATCTTTGCCTACTTGTACCTTTCTAAGCAATGTTTGAATTATTTGACCCCGTTTAGGAATGTGTCTTTGATATAGACTTCTCATGTAAATTTTCCAAATTGCAGTACAATAGCCTGGCTTTCGTTGCCGGTTTAAAAAGGGCTACTGATGAGGGTTCATTACCCGAAATTGCGCAATATAGTCCATACTATCTCCCTTTGAATGTTTTTGCTGCTTCCAAAGGATCAAACCTTATTTGCTATTACTGCAGCTGGTGTTGTGCCGTGTGGCGGCCCTAAAACGTCTCCCCGTACATCATCCATAGTGCAGATTATATTTTTATTTCGGTCCTTTGAGATCAGTAAAGATATTCAGAGTGTTCAAAACACTCACGTTTAGAAACATACTTCTAAGCAATGTTCGAATTATTTGACCCCGTTTAGGAATGTGTCTTTGATATAGACTTCTCATGTAAATTTTCCAAATTGCAGTACAATAGCCTGGCTTTCGTTGCCGGTTTAAAAAGGGCTACTGATGAGGGTTCATTACCCGAAATTGCGCAAAATAGTCCATACTATCTCCCTTTGAATGTTTTTGCTGCTTCCAAAGGATCAAACCTTTATATTTTATTATTCCTCAGTCATGAGGACAGGGTTTTCACTTCAACACTAACAAATAGCCATTAGATAGATTTCCAAGGGTGGTCGGGTGGGACTTTGGGCCCCACCCATTGAATCCGAAAGAAATAAATGGGCTGCTGATGCCTCTTCGCTGCTGACTGATTACCTGATTACTGCTTAACCACTCAGGGCTGAGCCTGCCCAGGAAAAGAGGTTATATTTGAAGCTTTTTGTGGATGTCATGACGTCCTAATTTTCGATAAAGTCCCATAAAATGGAGACAAAGTCCCGACATGACCATAGCTGTTGACTGGAACGTTAAGCATCAATTCAATCAATCAGTTAACATTTTTCACAGCATCATTATGCAAGGCATCGGTCTCAGAATCGAGAGGTCCTGATTCGAACCCCACTAACAGTGGATTGTGTCATCTAGCAAACTACATAATTTGCTTCTCATAGTACAAGGAAGTGGTGTATCCTTCTGGCCATGTCTGAAAATGTTGATTGGAACCTTAAACCTCGATTATACAGTAGCAAACTGCCACGCAATAATTATACATGTATGCTATACTGAATTGTGGAGATAGGTAGCCGTGTTAGATAAAACAGGACAGGTCTGTATACTTGTAAGAATTTATCATAAATTTTGGGCCCAAGTAATTACATATTTGCATGTAAAATAATGCAAAAAATTGCTTCGAAATAATCCATGTTTAGCAGCGTGCAGAAAAATTTAAGAGTTTAAATCAATTCCACACTGGAAACTCCAGTTTGTGTCACTTTCATTTATAACGGTAATCTAATGTTTCAAAGGTACAAATGCTATACGGGTACCTCCTAAATATTTTCCATATTATATTTCAAATTGCAAAGACCTTAAACAATTTTGGTGATTTTTACATGATTCCTGCATGTATCTGTCGGTTACACACTCTTTAATAGAAACACTAGTGATAAAATTGTGAGCATGCAGAAAAAACTCATAATTTCGATGTTTTGTTTTTATGTAATGTAGACCCCCCATCCCCAATGGAACTTAAGATTTCAACCAAATAATGGACAAAATATGGAAATAGCTTTGCATGAATATCTTAACAAGACATGGAAGTATTGACCTCAACATAAAAGATCACCATCAGGAGCTTAATAAAAGTGTTCTGGGCTGCTAAAGTACCTGGTAGTTATTGGGTAAATGCAGATTATTTCATGAAAGACACTGTTTAAAGTAGAACCGGAAGTGCATATGAACCCTATGAAGCTATGCGTCTGACGCTGTAGGCATGATATAGGTGTTGAGAACCCAATTCATCAATATAAAACAGAATATGATAATGTTGCTTGTTGAGTATTAAGACCTTGATACGAATCGTAACTACCTTAGACAAAATCTAAACATGGACATAGGCAAATGGGGGAAACTGTATACACACAGTAAATAGAATTATCTCCATCTCCCTCATAAGAACTCTCGTACATCATACATTACATACAGTATTGCAGGGTTGTCTAAAACAAATGGATGAATGAAGTTTTTGTGTTTTGTACGGAAATGACAAAAAAGGAATGGTGGTTGGAGTAAACATCCAAGTGCCGACACGATTCTTGCCCTGAAAGCAACCAACATGATACAATATATTGTTTTAAACCCGCCAGTAACTTTGTGTTACTGATCGTTCCAAGTCGATACTTCTGTGGTGGTTCTTTTTGTTTTGTGTCTTGGTGTTTAAAATATTTTTGTGCTGTTGGCGCCTTATGTATGTTTTCATATTTTTAGTTAAGTTAAGGTAACTGAGTGGCCACCTATTGGGAAAATAGCTGCTCATTCGGCTTATGAAATGTTTTCATGGTATAAGTACCTGATTGTTTGTTTGTTTTTTTTCCCACCCCGGTTTTTGGAGTGGGAATCTTTTTCTGATTGCGCCTTTTCCTGATCTTTGCCTACTTGTACCTTTTTACGATTGTTTTTTAATGGACATTCAATGTACTTTAATCAGAAGCGTGCACTAGTGGTTTGAGACTGGACAAAATAGGCATGGTGAGAAATGGAAAACCTGATAATGTGATTACCGTTGTCATGCGGAAGAAGAAAGCCGTAAATAAATGTCACTTTATTGTTCAGCAGCCATTTTGATGTCATATATTTGCCTCTCAAATTCACGCGGTAATATATACAATTACAATCAGACTATTTTATTTATTGGAGTTTATGAAAAATTCATAGAAATATATAAGAACCCACATCATCTTAAATTAAGGAACAAACAAGGTCCTCTTGTTCTTCCAGATATTTTTGTAACCTATGTATGGACGTGTATATGAGTTTTTGTCTAAAACATCTTATATGCCATCATAAATGACTTTAAGCTTGGTTTTATATGTACAAATAAGTTTCAAGCAGCACAGAAACAATAACCAAACATTTTTGATACATCAAAATAATCTAAATCATATTGGTAAATGTAATGTAAAGAAATGTAAGTTTCGGCTGCCATCTTGGATGTTGTTCATTTTAAATATCTTATTATTGTTAATTAAACAGCATATTTATATTGAATCCAGTGCAATAAAATCAAACAGGGTGTAGTCTGTTGACTGCATGCTGTAAGGAACACAGTACATGTGATTTCTAACAGCAGTTTTCGGAAATACCTGAAAACATGTAAAATCTAAAATAAGGGGATGGGGTAAATAAATATTGTATAACTTTGCAAATAATGTACAATTGGGGCTTAAATGACCAGATTCTAGTATTAGACAAACTTATTCTATGATGAAAGTGAAATAAAGCCAAACAAATCACTTATTTTTATGATAAAAAATATTTTTGTCTCTTGTGGGCCTCATAAAAACGACCCCCAAGGCCATAAAAGTTGAATTTTAAACACCATTTTGCCTTGAAATGTTATCAAATGTGCATATTTTGATGCCTCACACGCTTAAAGTTTTAGAAAATCTAAAAATATTGTGTATATTGTTTACCTGAAATCTGTGAAATGCATGTATACCCCCAAAAATGGAATTTTCACTTTGGCGGCCATGTTGGACGCCATCTTGGATTTCTCAGCTCGCCATCACTTTTGCCAATTTATGCCGTCAGTTCCATATACTACGGACTCTGCTGAACATTTTGACATATGATACGTTTTGTTATACCGGATGACCGGGTACCTCGTTTTTTTTAGCCTGGATTGTCACCTTACCATTAGGTTTTCTACTTTTTCATTCCTATTTATGAAGTTTTCAGTAAAATTCAAAATTGAAATTGAAAATAAGATCATTCTTATATGAGACTTACGGGTCAAAGAACACTGCCATAACATTCTTTTGATAGTTATTTTAGCATCCTGGGTTTGTTACAGCTCTGATTTAAGTGATTTTGTATGGGGACATACCCCCTGTTTTATCCAACATTTTTCTCTGATTTCTTGTGTGTTTCATTTATTTTCATGAATAAGCAAAATCAATGATTTGAATAATAGGTATCAAGGTTAAATTGCTCAGTCCATGCATCACCACCAAGCAGATAATAGTATTCTAGAGCATGCTGTTGTTCGTATATGAATCTTTTTGTGAGTACACCCTATTATTTAGAATCACAATAGGGGTGTGTGTGTAACATATATAATTTTACATCATGCAAATGTGTTCATTGTTGAGGACAATATTTTATGGCATTTAGATGGTCCTTCTGACTTCACTGGCAGCCATGAACATTGGTTTCAGGGATACAAGATAGATATTATAACCCATCCAAAACCTTGAAATTGCTATAGTTAATCCCTCAATTTTCCTCGATTTTCGACATTTTTTATTAGTATTCATGAATATGCAAATAAGATAATTGTCATTTTGGCCCATGAAATCAAAAATTTGTCATATGATATTATTGGTTCAATAACAAAGTGTCACAATGATAGTTTCGACCTCAAATTAGTTTATTTATGGATTTTAATGATTTTTCTGTCATTTTAATGTTTTCATTAAAATTCATGAATATGCAAATTAGATATCTTTTAAGGGTCACTGAATAGTGTTCTACACCGAGGAGAGATCCATAAACTTGTTTATTAATGTCACTTTCCTATTTGAGAGGATTGAATTTTTAACAACTTACGTCTTGAAAAGGTTGCAAAATTATATATTGACTCAACTAATCTAACTTCTTAAAATTTATAAATGTATCATTGAATTCACCCAATGCCTCGAAATTATCCTTGGAATTGTAAACATGTAAATGTTGCATATAGACCTAGCTGTTTAACGACCAATCGGTGTTGATGAACCATTATCATCTAGCATGAGTTGCTGCTGGGTTTGAGACGCAATTTTGATAGAAATATATAAAAAGTACTGTATGACTATGACCTAAACAATTCTGATTGCAAAAAAAAAAAAAACATCATACTTCCACCCTTTTGCATTTTCGACAAAATGTGGTAGAGAATTCACAAGTTCATTTGAACCAATACTGATCGTTGTCACTAAAGCCAAACGGACTTGACTGCTAGGAGAGGGAGACATGGAGTGGAATTCACAAGTGAATTGTTTAAAACGTATTGCTCTGTTTGGTCTGTTACTTATTATATGTGCGTTTATTTACGCACGTCTAGATTTTAACTTGGCCAGCATAAATATGTCTATGTCAAATGGACGAAATGGTTCTATAGCAGAGAGAAGAAATGTCACAAACTCTACGGACATTGCGTATAATTCTACTAACGTCCAACATAATAATGGAACCAAGGACCAGAAACGCGAACGCTTGTTTCGCTGCCCTAAACCAATTGGACGAATGGGAAATATGATGTTCCAGCTTGCTGCTACTATTGGCATCGCCAACACTCTGGGGTATACACCGTATATTGCACCGTCACATGAGTTAGAAAAATACTTTGACACTGGTATTGCCCGCAATATAAAAGCTACGAATGAAATAACATTTAATGAAGCTAAATGCAGGAACAGAACATGGAATTACAACAAAGACTACTTATCACATAATCTTACAACTTGGGGATATTTGCAGTCTTGGAAATATTTTGAGAACAGTAGTAATGAAGTGAGAAAAGCGTTCACATTTAGAGAAATCTACATAAACGAAGCACGTACATTCTTACGTTTCCATACAAAACCGGCACATATACTAATAGGTATTCATATTCGGAGAGGTGATTTCTTGATAGCTCGCCATGCCAGCGTTGGTTTTACTGTTGCTGATGGTAACTACATTAGGAGAGCCATGGAATGGTATCGCAGGAAGTCGGATAAATGTTTGTTTGTGGTTGTGAGTGATGATAAAAGATGGTGTCGAGACAATATTAAGGGTGGAGATGTGATTTACAGTCACTACGAAAAAGGTATCATAGATATGGCGATACTTTCGTTGTGCCACCACTCCATTATAACTGGGGGTAGTTTTGGATGGTGGAGTGGATGGTTGGCAGGGGGCAATGTTATATATCTGGCTGACTTTCCTCGACCAGGCTCATTGGTGTTCAACAACACAGAAACAAACGAAAATTATTATCCACCCCACTGGATTGGAATGAGAAATGGAATTAGCTGAATTCAGTGTTTGAGAATTAATCACATCCCTTTTCTGTTGACACTCGGCATTACTTACTATGTGATCTTATCTTAAGACATACATGATCTGACAGGAGGAATCAATGGAATTCACAATACTCTCGTGTTTTCGATGAAAAAGTGCTATCAACGGCAGTTGCCGTATCATCATCTGTAACCTTGACCGAAGGAAATGTTTCAGAAGAATAGTACTATAGTTTGATAATACTCGAGAATCGAATTATGATTGTACTCAATATCTTCAACTTTATGAAATAGTTAAATCTCATGTTTTATATATTTAATTTGGCTTTATTTAAAACTCATTAGCTCACGGAGCTATAATAAAGGCATATTCTGACGTCCGTCGTATATACCACTTTCAAAGATATCTGTGATAGTATATAAACTTTAAATGGAATGTCCATAGAAAGCCACTGTAATTTAAAAAAAAAGTACAAGTAGGCAATGATCAGGAAAATGCACAATCAGAAAGAATTTCACACTCTAAATACCGAGGTGGGAAAAACTAAATTGACAATCAGGTACGAATACTTAGAAAACATATCGTAAGCCGAGTGAGCAGCTATTTCCAAATAGGCGGCCTCTCAGTTACCCGAACTTAATAAAAACCATGAAAACGTACATGTACAGGTGCGTTCACTTATTAATATACCCCTGCGATATTCAGAAATCAATTGACAACTTTTCTTGCTTTTGAACAATCGTCACTGGCAAAAAAAAGACAACTGGATGAATTTGTTTATTATGTTAAGTATGTCTATAAATATTTACCCTGTATATAAAACTTCCAGATCTTGTGATGTTGTATGCCTAAACTGATTACATCACATATGGAGCCAAATTTATAGCAAAAACTTATTGGAAGGAATGATTTTTTTCTTTTCAGTTCAGAAAAATCATAGCACGTTACAGACGAATAGGTTATAACTTGAATGCGACAGTCTGCATGCTTAGTTTTAACCCAATCATGGTTGATAGCTATGCTGCCTTCTTTACTTGCACGCCGGTGGGTCAGGCGTCAGACTGACTCTATGATGGTCCCGACATAAAGCTGTTCGATTTGGTTGGATGGGGCCGGAGCTTCTTGTCTGTTGCTTGGCCCACTGGGGTTCAACTGGTGTTTTTCTTATGCTCCGGGTTTCAGTAAATTATTCGGCGCCCAAGGATCTCCATCGTCGGGCAGCTTACTGAGTCTGTGAGTCCTCGTTTTTGATTCATCATGGTGGTTATCCTGATTTATTTGTTTGTCCTTGATGATTCATTGACTATAATAGTTAGAGATTCACCACAAGGACCGAACAACTGACTAAATGCTGTAAGCCCCCAAGTAATTTTATTTTACTGATCGTTCCAAGGCGATACTTCTGTTGTGGTTCTATTTGTTTTATGTTTTGGAGTCGAATGTTTGTGCTGTTTGAACTTTATGTACGTTTTCATAGTTTTAATAAAGTTCGTATAATTCCATAATTAATATTCGTATATTTTTGATTGTGTTCAGGACTTTTTTAATAATATATTTTGCAGATCGTTCCACTGTACAAATCACATGAAATCTATCTTATAATCATAACATATGACATCATATAAATTATGCTCTTTTTAAACCGTAATGTGGTAAAATTTTATGATGACTTGATGAGAGTACTTTTATAATCTATATACATTGTATAAGGTTCAAACAGCACAATAATTCGACTCCAAAACATAAAACAAATAGAACCACAACAGACAGAAGTATCGCCTTGGAACGATCAGTAATACAAAATTACTGGGGGGCTTAAACCAAATCTCACCCTCATCTTCTGCAGTGATTCATACCATTTTGTTATTTGTTCGGTCCTCGTGGTGAATCTCTAACTAGTAAATGAATCAACATGGACAAACAAATAAATCATGATAACCACCATGATGAATAAAAAACGATGACTCACATATTCAGGAGGCTTCCCGACGATGGAGATCCCTTTGCGCCGAATAACTTATTGAAATCTGGAGCAAAAGAAAACACCAGTTGAACCCCGGTGAACCAAGCAACAGACGAGAAACTCCGGCCCAACCAACTAAAATGAATAGCTTTATATCGGGGCCATCAAACCATTATATTTTATTATTTATATCGGGGCCATCATAGAGTCCGATGCCCGACCCACCGGCGTGCAATCAAAGAAGGCAGCGTAGTTATCAACCATGATTGGGTTAAAAACTAAGCATGCAGACTGTCGCATAACATTTAAGTCATACCATATACGTCTGTAACGTGTAATGATTTTTCTGAATTGAAAAGAAAAATCATTCCTTCCTGTAAGTTTCTTAAATTTGTAAACCAAGTCACTATATAATTCTGGTTCCAAAAGGTCAACATGTAAAAGCGTCTTTAGTCCGACATTAAATTTGGAAATCTCATTCATAGAGTCTGCGATAAAACTTAGAAAATGCTTTTTGAAGTTTAAAATCCATGTTGAAGCCAGTCGTCACTATAGGATCAATTGCCTTCTTGCTGGTCTCATATTGGGGTTGGTATCACACTCTTTCTAGCCAGTCAGACAATTCTCAGAAAGCTGAGTCGTGCTCCATCTGTATTAACATTGGGTCAGAGCATGGTAGACCATGTAGAGCATGGTAATATGACGTTCTGTGTTCTGTGCCTAGCTTGCCACTATCTGTTGTGAGTCCTTTACAGCATATACATGTCCGTATGAGATGGAAGTAAATCATCTAGACGGATCTTAGGAGAAGGGTTTATACTTACAGCTGTCTCGCCAGGTCAGTTCCACATGGCCCATGCTCCACGAAATGTTTTCATGGTATAAGTGCCTGATTGTTAGTTTTGTTTTTTCCTACCTCGGTTTTTGGAGTGGGAATCTTTTTCTGATTGCGCCTTTTCCTGATCTTTGCCTACTTGTACCTTTCCATGTTCTTCCATCAGCACGACAGTTGATTGATTTCTGCTTTATACTCACATGTTGCATTCCGTGATTCGCGTCTCCTTTTGGTCTGACTAACGCCAAAGTACAGCACCAATCCTTTGGCATTCGACAGTGAGTAACTCAGATAATGTCTTAATCTTTGAAACTGTCCCCTGACTGGTTCCCAGACAGTTGATGACCATTTCCTGAATGATCCCTGATAATACACGGGAGAATCTGCACCAGTCGGATTGAAAACCTTGAACTCTTCTAGGGCTGGCCACCACGTTTAGCATCAATTACCCATATCAGTCTTGTGTTATGTCCAGTGCACTACTCATTCATTAAAGATCATCTGCCATGGTTGGAAGGTCGGGTTGGCAGATCACATGATGCATGGCTTCTATAATTTGCACAGCTATTCAATAAGTACAATGTCTGACATACTGCATCAGGGAGTCGACTCTTTGGCTCATTGGTTAGAGAATTAGATTTCTTCCCCGGCGATCCGGGTTCGAATCCCATCAGGCACGTTGGATTTTTTCAAACTATGCATCATCTCTTATTTACGAATTTTCATATTCGTATGACTTGGTGGAAACGTATGCTGGTAAAGTCGGGCGTTGAACTTTTCATGTAGTCCATAGCGATCAATCTGGTTTAGGCCATCTTCCACCAGTTTCACGAACTTCCTGGCATTGCTACGAGCCTGTAAACTTGCATCTATCCACTTGTACGGGCACTGCTAATGAGGATTTCATCATTTTCTACAAAGTGCCGTATGTCCCATCTTGGTGACGAGGATTAAATTAATTATATTCGCGCCCATGAAACGACATCAGCCAAAACCGTCAAAATCCAAGATAGGTTTAATATGGGCTGTAGTTGGCAAGGGGATGCCATGCATAAAACCTCTTCTAGATGGAATATAGATACCTGATTTAGTGTTTGATCACCATTTGGTCAACTGGCCATGGTCTGCAAATGTAAATCGGAGTTGAATTCCATTCCGGTAACTGACCAGACACCAGTAAGGGTCTTCCTTCCCCTCTCGAATCAAAGTGTTCAAGATACGCAGCTCGAGAATCCAGAAACCTCTTCCAGTTCGGAATAAAGCGTTAAAGTTCGCATTTTCGGTCATGAAAGGTGTCAGTCGCTTTGCAAGGACAGCGACGATTATTTTCCTGTAAATGTTGCGCAACAATATTGTTTTGATCTGGTTGACCTTGGAGTACTGTTTCTTTTGTGTGGATATCTCTTCAGCGAAGTCTCTTTTTGCTCATCTGGAACACCCCCATCCGCCAAACTGCTTTTATGAGTCTCCATAATCACTTGAAAGTATGGTACATCTTAAGCAACTTGTATGCCATTGCAATTTGTACCGGGGCCGATATCCATTGCCTCTCACATTGTTGTTTCAGAAACATCATGTTGCGTTGCTTCTCTGGTGCCTTAGCTGGCTTATTCTATTTCGTCAAAACCAAGTTCCCTAGCTTAATTGCTTCTTATTTTCTCGACCATCAGTAGTTAGGTCAGATGTGACCGAAGTGTTCGTCCAAGCTGGGTTTATAGCCCAAACTTTCTATTAGAGAGCTTTTATGGTATGTTAATCGCTTTAGTTGCATGAGTTCATGTCCAGGGTTCTGTTCAGCCTTAGTCTCCTGTGTTGCAGGCTCTTCATATAAAGTCCAACCCTATACTTCATTACGGAGTATATCTGAATGGAAAGTGTTCAGTTACCTGTCTACATGTTGCAGAGCTACTCTGGTCGTCATACAGTTGCTTTCACAACGTCATGTTTATACTTTAGGCATTTTTTTCCTTTTGCAATGGTCTATCCAAAACGGTCTCCTGGTATGTGTCAAAACCTCTCCATTCAAGCTCTAGAACGGGATCGTCATTATCCTCCTCCGGAACGTTGATGAAGACTTCCTCGGTACTGTGGGTTGACTAAAAAATCGGCGTACTCGTGCGTCTCACTATTCACACTGACCAGTCTGACCTCACACGTTGACAACTAGACTACCCTTTGGAAGAAAGGTGGACTTGTATGTTCTTGTAGATCTTTCCACAATCCGCCTAAGGGAATCTATCATACTCCCCTCTCTAGGAAGACCCTGAAAAATAAAGATAAAATAAAAGGCATACGCTTTATTTAACGTCGCGTTTGAAACAGACATTAACTCGTGAGCATTGAACTACCCTAAATCGATACTTACCTCCCTTCTTGTATCTTCCTTGCACTACCATTTTATTAGAGCACATGCCAGCTCCATTTTAACACATTTGGTGTGGTGCAATTGGGAATGCGCATCAATTACATGTACCTAGCGCTTCTGTAGCGGATGCTCTAACAATTAAGCTTTCTGTGAAGTCTAAAGTTAGTGAAATGGTAAATTGCAATAGATCACTAGATAAAATGTCACGTCTATACAGAATATTAACTACAGTACCAAGTTTATTATTTTATGATTTTTGCTGCTTGTATTGATATTTTTTTCTTTTTCTTTTTTTTTTTTTTTTTTCTTTTTTTCTTTAATTCACAGAATCTTTATGGCAAGCTTTCAATTTCATGTCGATCTTTATGACCACATTTTATGACAGTTTATTTATCTTTATGACAATATTTTGTGCGTTGTAGGTTTTTTTTAAACATAATTCATAAAACACATTAAATATTTATAGAGCTGCAATACGTATTTACTTTACGGTCTTGTTCAAATATCGATTACAGTGACTTTCAGGCAGTCACAGACATAAATCATCTCAACAATACATCATAAGCTGCCGATGGAAACATATTTAGTCACTTGGCATGTTTAAAATCAAGTAGCTCTTCTTTGGCGCAGTTTATTGTCGCACATCTACAGAATATACACACCGGGGGCAACGCAAAAGATGATTAAGTGCGATGAAAACAAAACAA
This sequence comes from Rugalucina vietnamica, assembly GCA_964017185.1. Taxonomy (NCBI): domain Eukaryota; kingdom Metazoa; phylum Mollusca; class Bivalvia; order Lucinida; family Lucinidae; genus Rugalucina; species Rugalucina vietnamica. Next base: position 68,864,747 of record OZ024872.1, read on the forward strand.
TGCCATACTGTGAGACGCATCATGAGAAAACCAGCAATGTTGTTTCTGAACAAATCTGACACAAACCGAGCTGCACAAGCACGGAAGATGGCTAGAGGCCGGAGATTTTGGACTTAGAAAGTAGAGGAATTTTACTATCCGTGTAGCGAAAACAAAGGCCTGATCAGCTTCGCGGTTACTGCAAAGCTGATCTGCGCCTTTGGTTTCGCATATGCAGATTGTTCGGTTCATTATGTCACTCATTCGACATCTATGCAGCTAATATAGTCCAGTATGGCCTCCGCTTTTAATATTACTTCATTGTGATAAAAAAGAATAGGCATTTTATTTCGATCTAAAATAATCTACATCCGTCAACTGTGATGAGAGTTTTTATTGCCATCGGAAATTACATTAAAAAGCCTTTAAATGCAACAGCCAACATAAAGAATGCATTTTATATAAAAATGACAAATATAAACTTTGAAAGGATATTTCATGAAGAAAATCGGATCTTAAGTACCTAAAAAAAAAAAAAAAATAAACCACATCCGTCAACTGTCGTCACAATTTTAATTGCTACATTTCCGCTGTGCGGAAGCTATAAAATATATTTAAAGTACAGCGAGCTTGGCGAGTGCATATTTTGCATTTAAATATTAAGTTATTGAAGGCCTATTTTTACCTTCATACGGATGATCAGATTTCGAGGACATACACAGACCATGAAAGCTTTGTATTATATTTTAAGGTAAAACGGTACATCATAAATGACGATATACGTATAAGGCCCTCATAATGATGAAGTGTCAACCTATTGTTCTATGTGAAATCAGGATATGCCTCGTTTAAATAAATTTACGCAATAAAGCCTTAAAACAGAAGGATGTGATTGGACAGCGGTGTGGAACAACAAATAAATGGCATGGATGTTGGTATCTACTGTAGAGAAGAACTGCTCAAAGCGTATAATATTAATTAGTTTATCAATCATCACGTGTATTTTAACATATATTTTTCTGGATTTGGATTTGACCAGTATGACTATTTCTAAAGGGCAGTATGGCTATAAAATCTTAACGAATAATAATGTTACAATTGGTTTAAACGTTTCTGTGAATTTAAGATTACTTTCAGAAGCAGTATTAAGAAATGTCACAAGAGAAACTAACAGTTCAAAACTACAAAAAGACATGACGCCTAAAATCAAAGATATCCAACACGATACCGCGCAAAACGGTCGCGTGCATTATTTTCGTTGCGCTAATCCTATCGGGCGACTTGGAAACATGATGTTCCAGACTGCGTCTTCTATTGGCATTGCACACACTCTAGGATATACACCTTACATCAAACCGTCACATGAACTAGAAAAATACTTTGACACTGGTATTGTTCTCGATGTAAACATCACTAATGAAATAGCATTTAATGAAAACAAATGCCGAAACAGAACATGGAATTACAACAAGGACTACCTATCACACAACTTAACAACTTGGGGATATTTACAGTCTTGGAAATATTTTGAAAGTAGTAGTGACGCGGTTAGGAAAGCGTTCACCATCAGAGAAAAGTATCTACTAGAAGCACGTGCATTCCTGGATCTACATACAAAGCCGAGACATGTACTAATAGGCGTGCATATTCGGAGAGGCGATTTTGTGTCAGATTACAATACTGGACTTGGTTATACTGTAGCGGACGGTAACTACACCCAGAAAGCCATGGACTGGTTTCGTGAAAAGTCGGATAGATGTTTATTTGTGGTAGTGAGTGATGGTATACCATGGTGTAAAGACAATATAAAGGGTAACGATGTGGTATTCAGTAATTCTACAGAAGGCATTGTAGACATGGCTATACTTTCGTTATGTCACCACTCTATAATAACCGGGGGCAGTTTTGGTTGGTGGGGTGGTTGGTTGACAGGAGGCACTGTTATATATCTCACTGACTTTCCTCGCCCGGGTTCGTGGCTTTGGAACAACTCAGAAACAAAGGCAGATTACTATCCACCTGATTGGATTGGAATGAGGAATGGTGTTAGTTGATACAATTTACTGATGTCTGTTGCACTGTGTCAAAATTGTGATAAAATTCTGTGTTCATAGAGATACACATACAATGTGTAATATTGACTCACGTTCTTTAATTTCATTAAATGGAGTTCAATTTCAAAACAGTTTAGTCTATAATCTAATCTCGGCTACAGCCTGGCCAGATGAACTTGAATAGCTATACTCGACTATTTTGACAATCAATTTATTCATTGCTGTGATTTTCAAAATCAGAGACTACATAATGGAGCTATATTAAAACACGCAAAGATATAATGCATCAGCAGTATGCATAAACACGTGTTGCGCGCTTCCTTTCAGCTCCACAGATTAGTTTTGATGTTTTATTCTATCCAGCGCAGACTGTTCCAATGAATCCTATCAGATATAAACAAAATACTTCATGAGGGTGTCTTTTAGCGTTTCTATTGACAACCTTCATTTTCCTCCACGTAAACTACCATCTTTGAAAGTCGCTTATTAGACATTCTTATAATATATACATGTATGATCAGTCTACCTAAAATGGTAGGTTCGTTCATTGTGCATCCTGTTCCCATGACTCTATTGGGATACTGAAATCGCTTCAGTGACGTTTTAGGGTGTCTTGAGGCGTTCCTTCTAACCGCCCTGGTTCTCCGTAAAATACTTTCTGTTGTTCATCGGGCATTCTGATAGCACATGTTCCTTTGCATTCCTGTCTTTTTTTTTTCAGAACTTTTGGGTAGTTTTTTTTTCTTCTTGTTACTAGAATTTTATCTATCCTTCAAAGAAACTGAAGTGAAGATGGTTTTGCCTCTTAGCTTGCCGTTGATGTATCAATATTGTCCAGGTATCACATGCATATTTTATGAGATGGCTGGCAGGTTCATAGCCTTGTGGATTTTCAGCTTGGCGTCAGGTATGACTCCAATTCGTTCACAGACATTTTCACAGTCTTCCTAATACCACACTCGCTTTCGAAAATCTAGCAATGACCTCAGTCCTCAGCAATGGGTTTTGCTTTGAAAAGAATGCTTCCGAGGTAGATGATTTCCGCAACAATGTCTAGCGTATTGGTATTTGATTCATTATTCAGAGTCCCAGGTATGCTGGTTGATGTGCTACCCCTGTCTTTGTCTGCTGAATGGGCGGTCATAGATGCCACTTAATTATGGAATATGACCCAAAGCCCCATACCCTTTTTGCGCCTCAGCTAGCATTCTTTACAATATCATCTGCATAGAGGATAAAAATAATTGTTAGATCCTTTGGAAGCAGTAAAACTGAAATACAAAGCTAGAAGATGAGCCATATTGTACGATTTCGGGTAATGAACCTTCATCAGTGACCCTTTACAAAACTGCCAACGAAAGCCAGACATTTTGCTGCAATTTCAAGAATTTACATCTGTGTAGTCTAAATCAAAGACTCGTATTCCAAAAGGGGCCAAATAATCAAAATACTGTTAAGAAGATGATTCTTAACATACAAATATTTGAAATACTTCATATATATTCACTGATCCCAAAGGATCAAAAGAAAAATATAATCTGCACTATGGATGATGTACGGGGAGTTCATCCAGAAAATCTGCCTGCACCATAGCTTTGACTTTGAGCATGTGCGAGCATAAAATATTTGGCTAAGCAGTGTGTTGATGCCATAACAAAGCCATATTTGACTCTGTTAGTCTCCGGAACGAATTCGGGGAACCCTCCATCATTCTGAACACGCGCCTTCATGTCTGGACAGAAGGCTTTATAGGGGTCTACAAAACTTGTGTTATGATGTACATTTTATTCTCGGAATTTCTCTTGTGGTTGACTTGCAACTTTATGTCCTAAGTCCTTCCTGAATCAACACTGGTTAAAGTCCAGCCTGACTAAGATGCACACTTCGGCGATATGACTGGTATCATTCCGGCCACTTATAAAATAAGACTAATAATCATATGTTTACTATGTCCTGTATCAAACGTTGTATAATCAGTAATTTCGAGGCAGTAGGAAACTTTCTCCAAACGAGACTGATATTCTGATCAGATCTATTTGTTGCAGATTATCCCAAAAATGTGTGTCAAAGTTGGCGTAGGTTACATTACCATATAAGAAAAAAAAGCCAATGTTCATTTTAATATTTTGAGTAATGTAATATTCAAATACGAGCCTGTAGATCGCATATTTTCACATATTTGCATTTGAATGGTTTTTATACAGATTATATCAGCTTTTCAGGCCATGCACAGTCCGTTAACTATTTTATATACGTATATATATTTTGTTTATGCGGTAGGAAAGAACGTTTGTATGACGATACATACTTAAACATGAAGTGTCAATAAATTGCATATTTAACGTAGAATCGGAAAATGCTTGGTAAACGGTTTGTGAGAAATTCACAAAAAGAAATATTGTGATTCTAAATTTAATCGGATCAATTCGTCAAATAAATAGCATAAATGGCACGGAAGTGGAAATCTACTTTACGAAAGAACTGCTCAAAACATGTAATATTTTGTTTATTACTTATCACGTGTACTTTGGCATACATGCTTTTGAATAATCAGTTGACCGGCATGATTATTTCCATGCGTAAAGAGCAATATGCAAGCAATGTTAAGTATCATAGCTTACAATATACAGTAACAAGAGCAGCTAACTATTCAAAACTGCAAACAGACATGATGGCTTTTAGTAAAGATGTCCAACATGGTATCGCGTCCAGTGGTCGCGTGCATTATTTTCGTTGCGCTAATCCTATTGGACGACTTGGAAATATGATGTTCCAACTTGCCGCTACTATTGGCATCGCTAACACTCTGGGATATACACCGTATATTGCACCGTCACATGAGTTAGAAAAATACTTTGACACTGGTATTGCTCGCAAGGTAAAAGTTACAAATGAAATAACATTTAATGAAAAGCAATGCATAAACAGAACATGGAAATACAACAAGGATTACCTATCACACAATCTTACAACCAGGGGATTTTTGCAGTCTTGGAAATATTTCGAGAATAGTTATGATGAAGTTAGAAAGGTGTTCACATTTAGAGAAAAGTACTTACGCGAAGCACGTAAATTCTTACGCCTCCCTACAGATTCGAGACGTGTACTTATAGGTGTTCACATTCGGAGAGGTGATTTTGCGACAGAATATCACAAGAAACGTGGTTTTACTGTGGCAGATGGCAACTACACTCAGAAAGCCATGGACTGGTATCGCAAGAAGTATAATCAATGTTTATTTGTGGTAGTGAGTGATGATATACCATGGTGTAAAGACAATATAAAGGGCGAAGATGTAGTATACAGTAATTTTACCGAAGGCATTGTAGACTTGGCGATACTTTCGTTATGTCATCACTCTATAATAACTGGGGGTACTTTTGGTTGGTGGGGAGGTTGGCTGGCAGGGGGCACTGTTATATATCTCGCGGACTATCCTTACCCAGGTACTTGGCTTTGGGACAACTTAGCAGCAAAGCCAGATTACTATCCACCAGATTGGATTGGAATGAGGAATGGTATTAGCTGATACTGTTACTGGTTGCTGTATGTCAACATGGTGTGTGTGTGTTGACAATGTTCACTTTCATAAAGTGATTAGTTTTTGTCCCGCAGACACCAAAGGGATGGATACACGTATCGTGTAATATTCACTCGCGTTCTCATCTCGGATACAGGCTGACCAGATGAACTGGTATAGATACTCTGGCATTCGTTGTCCACCATTTTCCACCATTTATCCATTTTTCACAACCATCCGCTGGATGTGTGCATTAGAGAGTGGACAGGTTCAGCCACTGGAAGACTTTCAGCTAAGCCTCGTGTTTAAAATTGTCGTGCCATTGCTAAGTATGGGAAGACAAACAAACTTGGGCATTGTTGTTTCGCGTACATTATGACCAAATATGCCGACTGAGTCTTTGGTGGAATCCAAAAGTCATGCAGTGATATATGCATTTTGTTCTTGGCATTTCTCCTTTAGTTATCTTGCTATGAAGACAATATCTATTGTCCCTATGTCCTTTCTGAACCCACATTGGCTCTTAAAATCTAACCTTACCAATACATTATGCATATTCAGGTAACTTAACTTGATTTTTGCTTATCGTTCCGGCAAATGATAAAAAGGGTACAAGTAGGCAAAGATCAGAAAAGGCGCAATCAGAAAAAGATTCCCACTCCAAAAACCGAGGTGGGAAAAAATAAACTAACAATCAGGTACTTATACCATGAAAACATATCCTAAGCCGAATGAGCAGCTATTTTCCCAATAGGTGGCCACTCAGTTACCTAAACTTAAATAAAAATATGAAAACATACATAAGGTGCCAACAGCCCCCCAAAAAAAATAATGAAATAAAATAAACACCAAGACATAAAACAAAAAGAACCACCACAGAAGTATCGCCTTGGAACCATCAGTAACACAAAATTACAGGCGGGCTTAAACCGTTTTTTTATGGCCATAACCTCACCCTCAGCTTCTGCAGTGGTTTATAACATTTAGTGGTGAATCTCTAACTAGTCAATGAATCATCAAGAACAAACAAATAAATCAGGATAAACATCCTGATGAATCAAAATCAAGGACTCACAGATTGAGTAAGCTGCCCTACGATGGAGATCACTGGGCGCCGAATAACTTACTAACTCCGGAGCAAAAGAAAAACACCAATTGGACCCCGATGGGCCAAGCAACAGGCACGAAGCTCCGGTCCCAACCAACTAAAATAAAAAGGTACAAATAGGCAAAGATCAGGAAAAGGCGCAATCAGAAAAAGAATCTCTCTCCAAAAACCGGGGTGGGAAAAAAACCAAACTAACAATCAGGTACTTATACCATGAAAACATATCGTAAGCCGAATGAGCAGCTATTTTCCCAATAGGTGGCCACTCAGTTACCTAAACAACTAAAATATGAAAACATACATAAGGCTTTAAGTAGCATAAGGCTTTAAATAGCTTTAAGTCGGGGCCATCATAGAGTCTGACACCCGACCCACCGGCGTGCAACTAAAGAATGCAGCATAGTTATCAACCATGATTGGGTTAAAAACTAAGCATGCAGACTGTCGCATAACATTCAAGTTATAACCTATACGTCTGTAACGTGTAATTATTTTTCTGAACTGAAAAGAAAAATCCTTCCTTCCTATCAGTCTCTTAAATTTGTAAACCAAGTCACCATAAAATTCTGGTTCCGAAAGGCCCACACTATAAAAGTATGCCTCCGTGGTTGCAAACTTGCAATGAGCTTCATGATTTTCTTTCCCATGTACAGGTGGATCAAAGCAAACTATTCTATTCGCGGCAGTCTGTCGATAGTATCACAGTGACTATACTATTGGAACTTGATTTTGGAGCTTTGGGGCTCTCTTTCCGAAAATTGGTATGTAAATGACATCTTGTGCGGTCTTGGGATAGATCTCTTTGAGGTGATTACTTGCCTTGGAGTCGCCTCGCATGCTAGATTTATAGATTGAGTTTGCTGACAACCAGTCTTTCATGTGTCCAACAGTCTGCAAAAGGTAGCACATAGCAATTAAACAGAAGGCACATTTTATCGCTAGTAAAAAAAAGGCACACATTCGAAAACTGTCATCGGAATTTTTATTACAGCTTTTTCGCTGTGTGAAAGCTGAATACGAGTTCGTATGCTTTTAATAATGTAGCTGTTGTCAATGAGCAAAAATAGTTCAAATAATCCTGGTACGTAAGAAACATCGATACCCACACAAAAAATAATGTGTTATTCGCATACATTTGCATTTAATGAAAAGCTGTTGAATGTTTTATTCAGATGATCAGATTTTGAGGCCATACACAATCCGTTTTTAATATAAGAGCCGCCTCATGGGAAAACCAACAATCTGCATAGGCGAAAACAAAGACGCAGATCAGCTTCGCGGTAACCGCGAAGCTGATCAGCGCCTTTGTTTTCGCTTCTCGGATAGTACAATTCCTCTTCTACTTAAATCCGAAATTTCAAGCTTCTAGCTCTTTTCTTTTCTTGTACAGGCTGGTTTATGTCGGGCCTGGTCGGAAACCACATTGTTGGTTTTCCCACGAGGCGGCTCATAACTCTATAGAAAGGTAAGAACTGGTGTATGACGCTACATCCTAATGCAAGACGCACCAAATATATGCATCATATGTAGAATCATAATATTCCTGTTAGAATGGTTTGTGATAATTTCTAAAAGAAGGACAATAATTCTGAATGTAATTGGATCAATACATCAAATAAATATAGCATAAATGGCATACATGTTGAAATCTACGTTACAAAAGAACTGCACAAAGCATATAATACTGTTTTGTTTGTTCCTTATCACGTGTACTTTGGCGTGCATACTTTTAAATTATCAGTTGAACAGCATGGATAATTCCATAAGTAAAGAGCAATATGCAAGTAATGCTAAATATCCTAGCTTGCAATTTCCAGTAACAAGAGCAGTAACCTATTCAAAACTGCAAACATACATGGCGGCTTCTAAAGGTAAAGATGACCAACATGGTTTCGCGTCCAGTGGCCGCGTGCATTATTTTCGTTGCGCTGATCCTATTGGACGACTTGGAAATATGATGTTCCAACTTGCTGCTTCTGTTGGCATCGCCCATACAGTGGGGTATACGCCGTATATTCCACCGTCACATGTGTTAGAAAAATACTTTGACACCGGTATTACCCGTAATATAAACGTTACAAATGAAATAACATTTGATGAAAGGCTATGTAGAAACAGAACATGGATTTACAACAAGGTCTACCTATCACATAACCTTACAGCTTGGGGATATTTACAGTCTTGGAAATATTTCGAGAATAGTAATGATGCGGTAAGAAAAGCGTTCACATTTAGAGAAAAGTACATCAACAAAGCACGTGCATTCCTACGTCTCCCTACAGAATCGGGACGTGTGCTTATAGGTGTTCACATTCGCAGAGGTGATTTTGTGACAGAATATTTCACGGAACTTGGTTTTACAGCTGCAGATGGCAACTACACTCGGAAAGCCATAGAATGGTACCGTAAGAAGTCGGATAGATGTTTATTTGTGGTAGTGAGTGATGACATACCATGGTGTAAGGAAAATATAAAGGGTGGAGATGTAGTATACAGTAATTTTACCGAAGGCATTGTAGACTTGGCGATACTTTCGTTGTGTCACCACAGTATTATAACAGGGGGTAGTTTTGGTTGGTGGGGTGGTTGGCTGGCAGGAGGCACAGTGATATACCTCGCGGACTATCCTCACCCTGGTACTTGGCTTTGGGATAATCTAGAAACAAAGACAGATTTATACTATCCACCACACTGGATTGGAATGAGGAATGGTAAAAGTTGATACTGATGGTGTCAAAAGTGTGATTTTAACAATTTGTATTACAACAGGGTGTAGTTTTAGTTGGTGGGGCGTCCGGGTGGATGCCAGGAGGCATATTGTGATATACATCGCGGATTTTCTCGCCCAGGTACTTGGCTCTGGGACAACGTCGTCTTCGCAAGCCAAGGGTACTAAGTCCACTTCGTTCCTTACGCGCGTTAGGAACGAAGTGGACTCAGTACCCTTGGCTTGCGAAGATGGGACAACGTAGAAACAGACATATTACTATCCTCCACCATTGAATTGGATTGAAGAACGGCATTAGCTTATTAACCCATTCGTGGTTCTTTCCAGAGAACATACCAAAGTCAATGGGCCTCATTTGTAACTAAACACCCCATTCCACAGACTCAGGTCAGCCCTTGAGAAAGCCAAACAAACAAAGAAAAAATTGGACAGACCGGGAGGACAGTTCATTTGTGAGCCATATATGCAACACGTCTATGGATCATTAAGGCACTCAAGGGCAGAAGTCGGGGGAACGAACTTGGTAATATTCAAAATCAGGATAGTATGCGCTATGCATTTGTGAAAAAAGTCGGCATTTATAAGTGTAAATGAAGTGGATTATCGATGAAAAAGATTTGTTTTTTTTTTTTTTTTTTTGTTTTTTTTTTTTTTTTTTTCATTTACTCATTTCATCAGCAAAAAGGAAAACCTCTTAAAAGGGTTTAAAAGTATCACTTTCCGCTGATCAATAAACAATGCATGTATCCATTTCATTTCCCATGAACAATGTATGGGTATTGCAGTTATCGTGGTTTAGGCAAAAGTTAAACTAGAGGACCAGTGGTCCTGTAAACGCTCACCTGAGATATATACCAATAAACTTGTTTGACTATAATGGACATATATATGACTGTAGCCCCAGGACCTAAAGGGTCAATTTCTTTATCAAATTCATAAACATTCTGCCCATCTCCTATCATTTTAAATGTTTTTGCTATTTATAGCCATGGCGACCATCTTGGTCATGTGACCTGGACCATTTATATAAACTTTCGTTTCCCCACCCTAAGGATGCTCCACATGAAGTTTGGCTTTGGTCAAGCGGTTTCAGAGGAGATCTTTAAAATAATTGTGGACAACAACGACGGAAGGACGCCGGAGCATGGCCATCCTTTAAGCTCACATTGTGAGCCATCGATTCAGGTGAGCTAACAATGGTAGATGGGGGACGGATGGGCAGCCATACTATCAAGTCTTAGATACCTGTGTGGCGCAGTGGTTAAGCCACTAGCCTTGTAAACCAGGGGTCGCAGGTTCAATCCCGGGTCCTCCAGTCTTTCGGATGAGACTTTAAACCGAGGTACGCATGCAATTTTCCAGGACAAACAGCTGAAAAGGACATACCGAGATGAAATTGGAGACTACGCTGTGTCTAATGTTTTAAGTCCAAGGGACCTAGTTTTCAAATAAATATTAAATATCCAGGTCACATACCTTTAAAAAAATTTCTTCGTCAGACAAGCAAAACCTATGATTTTGAAACTTTGATGTAGCAATCAGGGGTTCGAGTTTATAAATACCATGACCTTAACCTATTTTATAGTAAGGTCAACTTAGATCGCCTAAGCATTTAAAAAAATTGCTAAAATGCCAGCAATAGAAAACAAATTGCTTGAAAGAGAAAAACAGGCATGTTTATGATAACATTATGGACCCAGGGGTTTGTCTGTACGTGCCACAGGGTTAAATGCATATATGACCGTAAATTTCAAAATCTCCTATGAAACAACTCGGCCAATCAAAGCCAAAGTTTATGTGAAGTTTCCATGTGAAGTGGACCAATGTTCTGAGAAAGCTCACCTGAGATTTGGTTTGAAAAAGGACCTTTGGTCAACTTCATTTTGGCCAAGGTGACCTTGACTTTGAACACACTACATAACTTCATTATACCAGTAAATTGTCTATATCTGCCTACTCTCGGTTCATAAATCTTTATGATAAATCCACTTTAAGGCATGTGACCAAATTTGACCTTGCAATAGGTCAAGATCAACCCAAGGTCATGATTTATATAAACTATGATAGGCCAGTGTCCCTGACCTTATACCAAATTTCTTTGAAATAGGTCCCAGAGAAGATTTTTAAAGTTACTTTTACCATTGATCGGAATGATGGCCATCTTGGTCTTGTGACCTGGACTATTTATATAAACTTTTGTTCTCCCTATCATGAAGGCTAGACATATTAAAGTTAGCTTTAATTGGCCAGAGGAGAAGAGCCTTGAAAATGTGAATGGATTGAGGGATGATCGACACCAGAGCATGCCTATGCTAGAAGCTCACCTGGTGAGCCTCACTGCTTAGATAAGCCAATAAAAGTCAAGGTCACATGACCAACATGTCTCATATGTCCATATATGGGTCACAACATGAGAAAATGTACATTTGGACAAGTTTTTGCGTAGTAGAAAAACAATTAAAATGGTGCATAGATGACAGCTGGACGTGAGGCCATTGGTTAAAGTAAACTAGATGAACTCGCCTTGTCAGCCTGTGGTTCAAATGAGAAAACCAGATGACCATTGGTCCCAAGAAAGCTCACCTGAAGCCTGATCGAGGAGTATTAAGTCATCATAAAATGACATTGACCTTAAATACTCACACACCTTTATTGACCTCATAAGTTGTCTGCATCTGCCAAGTTTCAGGTTTCAGGCTGCAATAGTTTCCAAACCCAATGATTTCTGAGAAAACTATAATCTTAATTTTGATATTTAAATGACCTTGAGTCAAGGTCAGGAAGTGACCTTGACCTTAATTCAATACATACCTTCATTGACTCCATTAGTTATATGCATCTAGCAACTTTCAAGTCTCAGGCTGCAATAGTTTCTAAAAATATCCATTGTTTTTGCCTTTTCCCATGTAAAAGCCTATGTTTCCAAAATTAACCTTGCCATAAAATAGGTCAGGATCATCGTAGGGTCATCATTTGTTCAAACTATGATCGACTGGAGTCTCTAATGCTACATACCAAGTTTCCTGGAAATAGGCCTACCGGTTCTGGAGAAGAAGATAACGTGAACAAGATAGCGTGAACAACATTTCAATGCCACTACCCAAGGAGGCTACACATAAAATTTCAACTTGATCGGCCCAGTGGTTTCAGAGAAGAAGATCTTTGAAATTGTGACTCAATTTTGATATTTCAATGACCTTGGGTCAAGGTCAAGAGATGACCTTGACCTTAATTAATTACATACATTCACTGACTACATCATCTTTCGAGTCTCAGGCTGCAATAGATTCCAAAATATCAATTGAGTCCTCCGTCAAACCACCCATCATTAATATTCATTTTATATCGACCATTCAAATCTGCACATTAGCTAACGGTCAATGACGCTTAGACAACACGTGGGGTAGACAAACAAACCAACACGTGCTTTTTACAGGTAAATATAGGTGCAAAAACACAATGTTTGTCTAAGGAAATAGGGGTGGGCGTGGCTATACCTTGCTGGCGGAGGAGTCAATTGTTTTCACCTTTTTTCCACGTAAAAACCTATGTTTCCAAAATTGACCTTGCTGTAAAATAGGTCAAGGTCATCCTAGGGTCATCATTTGAACAAACTATGATAGGCTGGAGGTCCTAATGCTACATACCAAGTTTCGTGGAAATTGACCCACCGGTCCTGGAGAAGATTTTTGAAGGGATTTTACCATATATGTGTGTGGCTGCCATCTTGGTCATGGTCATGTGACCAAGATCCCGTGAACAAACCTTCATTCCCCCTCTCAATGGAGACTCCACACAAACTTTCAACTTGATCAGCAAAGCGGTTTCTGAGAAGAAGATCTTTGAAATTGTGACTTAATTTTGATATTTGAATGACCTCGGGTTAAGATCAAGAAATGACCTTGACCTTAATTAATTACATACCTTCTTTGACTCCATTTGTTGTCTGTATCTAGCGACTTTCAAGTCTCAGGCAGCAATAATTTCCAAAATATCCATTGTTTTCGCCTTTTCCCTGGTAAAAGCCTATGTTTCCAAAATCGAACTTGCCGTCAAATAATTCAAGGTCATCCTAGGGTCATCATTTGAATAAACTATGATGGGCTGGAGTCCCTGATACTACATACCAAGTTTCGTGGAAATCGGCCCACCAGTTCTGTAGAAGAAGATTTGAAAGGTTTTTACCATATATAAAGGGTGTTAAGTAAGTTCGTTCCTCACTTTACCACATGATTTGAAAGCATTTTGTAGGCAAAAACTAATGAAATGATACATTTTCCATGGATCTGTTCTATTTTCAGATAAAATATAGCAGTTGAAATACTGTCTAATGTCAAGTTGCTTCACAGATACATATTTTCTAAAGACGCTCTATTTTACAAATTTTGAAATAATTCGATTTTCTGAGAAAATTGTGAAAATTTTGACATTTGATTTTTCTTTGCAGGTTTATAATTGAAGACTTCACAGAACTATTATAAATGGCGAATAAGTAGTTCATTCAGGCTTTAGTCATTAAATTATATAAGATTTTTAGGCTTTGGTCTGGGCATGGCAAAGATATTATTTACTAGTATACCCCCATATTTGTGTAAAAGTTCAAGGGTTAAAAAAGGGTGCCAGTGTTTGACGGCCACTTTTTGCATGATCAAGTATCTTATTTAAAACATAATTGTTTTTGTCTTTTCACATATATCCAAATTAAAGTCTGGTCATGTGATTTTTTAAGTTTTGAAGCTTTAAAATTAAACTATCAGAAAAACAATTTTTACGCGGAACGAACTTTCTTAACACCCTTTAGGTACAAACAGACTTTCATTTCCCCTACTCATGGAGGCTCCACATAAAATTTCAAGTTGTTCAGCCAAAGGGGTTTCAGAGAAGAAGATCTTTGAAATTGTGGATGACGGACGATGATGACGACAGACGGACGCCGGAGCATGCCTATACTATTAGCTCACCTTGTGAGCCTTCTGCTCAGGTGAGCTAAAAATCGTGCCACATTGTTATTCCTGGAAATAACTAGAATTGTCAGAGGATCTGACTATAGCCCCGCTTCTGTCTGAGCTTTTTTCATGGTTGACAAAAACAATGATGGGTAACAATCCCAAGCTAGATCTTGTTAATGTTGATGCACATAAAAAGATTGGTAAGATTCTGCCAATTTGTTCTCAAGATATTAAGCAGAAAAGAAATTCTGACGTCAACCAAGGGCCGTTACTCCGTCAAAATTTGGCAAAAAATGACAGGCAACAATCCCAAGCTAGATCTTGTCAATGTTGATGTGCATACAAAATTTGGTTAAATTCTGTCAATTTATTTTTAAGATATTGAGCGGAAACAAAATTCTGACGTCAATCAAGGGCTGTAACTCTGTCAAAATTTTGCCAAAAAAATTACTTGCAACAATCCCAAGCTAGACCTTGTCAATGTTGATGTGCAAACAAAATTTGGTCGGATTCTGTCCATTCATTCTCAAGATATTGTGCGGAAACGAAATTCTGACGTCAATCAAGGGCTGTAACTCCATCAAAATTTGGTAAAGAATGAGGGGCAACAATCCAAAGCTAGATCTTGTCAAAGTTGATGTGCATACAACATTTGGTCAGATTCTGTCAATTCGTTCTCAAGATAATGAGCGGAAACGAAATTCTGACGTCAATCAAGGGCCATTACTCCGTAAAAAATTTGCGAAAAATGACGGGCAACAATCCCAATGAAGATCTTGTCAATGTTGATGTGCATACAAAATTTGGTCAGATTCTGTCAATTCATTCTCAAGATATTCAGCGGAAACAAAATTCTGACGTCAATCAAGGGCCGTCACTCCTTCAAAATTTGGCGAAAAATGACGGGCAACAATCACAAGCTAGATCTTGTCAATGTCAATGTGCATACAAAATTTGGTCAGATTCTGTCATTTCGTTCTCAAGATATTGGGCGGAAACAAAATTCTGACATCAATCAAGGGCCGTAACTCCGTCAAAATTTGGCGAAAAATGACAGGCAACAATCCCAAGCTAGATCTTGTCCGACAATGTTGATGTGCACACAAAATTTGGTCAGATTCTGTCAAATTGTTCTCAAGATATTGAGCGGAAACGAAATTTTGACATAAATCAAGGGCCATAACACAAAATTTTGCAAAAAAATGGACATGTAACAATCCCAAGCTAGCTCTTGTCAATGTTGATGTGCATATAAAATTTGGTCCTATTCTGTCTTTCGCTCTGAAGATATTGAGCAGAAACAAAATTCTGAAGTAAATCAAGGGCCATAACTCTGTCAAAATTTTGCAAAAAATGACAGGTAACAATCCCAAGCTAGGTCTTGTCAATGTTGATGTGTATACAAAATTTGGTCAGATTCTGTTAATTCATTCTCAAGATATTGAGTGGAAACCAAATATTCATGGATTCACAGAATCACAGAAAGACGGAATCACGGAATGACAGAAGGACAGGGTGAATCCAGTATAGCCCCACTTTTCCACAGTTGGGCTATAACCACTTTTCCAAAGCGGGGCTATAAAAAGTAAAGCTAAAACAAGTCTGCCTTATCTGTCTTGCAAGTAATGGTCCAAGAATCATTTTTTATCAGCCACAGAATACATGAATAAAACACATCATCTATCTTCAATATTTATTCAAATTTGAAGGATCACCAATTGGTTTGGCTATTTTTTGTTGTTTAATGCCTCGATCAAATATGCTCATTCATGTTGGGACACAGCCATTCGTCATCAAGATAACATATCAGTGAAATGTATACCCCTCATATCCCACTGTTATATAGCAAATATGGGGTATGCAGGGGTATACCAATTTTTTTCTTATTTTTGCTCCAAAACATAGATTGTGGGAACTCGTTAGAAACGCCTTGCCGAGGTGGTTCTTACGTGTACCCACAATCTATGTTTTGAGCAAAAAATAAGAAACATATCAAAACTTTTCAGACAAAATTTTCAATTTTTACAGCTGAAAAAAATCTGTATATTGCATGGGCAAGTTTTCGTAATGTACTGTACATACTTGCAATGTCTTGCTCAAGGAGGAAGTAAATTTTGTTGGCTAGAGACTTAAATCTGGAAACACTCTACCACTAGTGGAGCGGGCTGGTGCAGTCGGTAGTGCATCAGACTTTGACCCGAAGGGTCCCCGGTTCGAACCCCGTCCTGGGCGTCATTTGTTGTGGCCTTGAGCAAGTCACATTTCCACAGCTCAGGCCAAAAAAAAATAAGAATGTTTCCGGTAACATGCTAGAAAAAAAATGGGTCGATAGGTCGGGATTTTTTTTTTTTTTAGGGAAGCCTTACCATGTAAAATATTTGAACATAGATATACAGTTTAATCAGAATTAAACTGTTTTCTCCTCCAGTGCACATGCACATCTTCTAAATTAAAACTTCAATTCAACACATTTTTTATTCTTTTGCCGGTCTGGTACTTGAAAAACACGATCTTTTTTCGAGTTTTTATTTTCGGAAAACAGAAAAAAAATATTAGAGTCAGGGAGTTTTTGACAGGGTCGGTCGGGTTACCGGAAACATTCCTTTTTTTTTGGCCTCAATGTATATAGTGCACATATGTTCTTAAATAGTCGCAATAAAAGCTCTACAGAGCTTATGTTGGTTGTTGAAATGTGAAGCGACTTTATTAAATAAAGATTATTGCATAAATATCCGTGTCACACGATATTAACAGCCGTTTATTAATGAAGAGAAAGCCATGCTTTAATATTGCAATTCACGCGCACATGTGCTGTTAATACATGGCTTTTACTTATGCTCGTTACCGGGCGCCACGCAAAGCATGTGCTAGTAATGAGAAACTGAAGTCCGCCCGGAACGAGCATAAAAACGAAAGATTTTACGCGTATGAAAATGTCATGAGGCTGTAAAATATTGCCAATTGCGAAATAGTGTCTCCATGTGTCAAAATCAAAGACAAACCCAAGATGTTTCAACATCAGACTTCAAAGACTATGTAAACCCTTTGTATTATAAAGTGAACTGAGTTAACCTCAAGACAGTAGCATAGAATTAGCCAATAATAGTTTACTCAAGCTGGTAGATAAACCTAAGTCCCGTCCATATAATTTGTGTGACAGCTGGTCAGTTCACTGACTCATTTGAATTGAAGTAAAATCAATTAAATATTTACATGCTTCAAAATATTTAGTCCTCCTATGATTAGATCAAATTGCAAGATTAAATATTTCTCTTATAAATCTGTTTTAATGTGATTTTGAACCTGTCCACAAAACACCTATTTCATGTACTATATTGAAATAAATTCAGCCACTGACAAATCAGTATAGAGGTCAGGTAGTTCTTCCTTCTGTGGCGGCAGGTGGGCGGAGCTGAACTTGTCCTAAGGAAATCTGGCTATTTGGGTAAATTGTTTGTATTGAAAATGAACTGTTATAATGGTGCTATTTTGGGAACTCAAATTCTTTGATCTTATGGTGAGTTTTATGTCAGAAAACCACAAAAGGGGCTGGAATTTCGCAAACAGCCATATAGTGAACCATATTTCTTTCGTTTCTGCATCTTATTTCTTTCGATTCTGCAGAATTAATGCAATAATAGCGATCAAAAATGATTTTGTCATTCATTAACATTCGCTAGGTCCCTCGAGGTGTGTTGAAAACCTCGGGCTACGCCCACGGTTTTCAACACTCCCCTCGGGACCTAGCAAACGTTAATGAATGGAAAATCATGTTTGATCCCTATATTATTATATGTTCTTAAATAGTCACAATAAAAGCTCTACAGAGCTTATGTTGGTTGTTGAAATGTGAAGCGACTTTAATTATTATTATTTTTACTAAGCTACCAATTATTGTACACTTAATGGTAATATAATGGGCCTAGACAGAAAATTATAAAGAAATTTGAAACCCTAATAAAGAAATTTGAAACCCTATTAATGCAAAAAATGAAAGTTTGTCACAAATTCAAACATTATGCATGCAGATAATAGCTAAAACCGTCACAATAGATAAATGAGCCACCGCATGGGAAAACCAACAATCTTCATAGGCAAAAACAAAGGTGCAGATCAGCTTCGCAGTAACTGCGATAGTACACTTCATCTACTTTCTAAATCCAAAATTTTCAGCCTCTAACCATCTTCTGTGACTGTACAGCCTGGTTTGTGTCAGACCTGGTCGGAACCCAAATTGTTGGTTTTCTGGTGCACAGACTCAAACAGACATTAACAAAGCAAATACCAACACCTGTATCTTACTGGAGATCAAATTACAAGACTTAGTTAATGTAACAAGTTTTTATCATGTACCAGCATATTATACTACTCAAAGTTTGATAAGCATCAAAAATTTATTTTTGGTCACAGGACATACTTGTAATCTAACACCCGAAATTTTGCTATAGATATGAAGCAGAACCATTACTGTGCAAACATTCCATCTTTTTTTCGCGTTGCCCACAAGCGCTTTTCACAGACTTGCAGAAACGATGGAAACCCCCAGAAATTAAAGTTGCCATTGTTCATTGATTGTTGCCTACCCTATACAATTCTGTCATTTACCCCCTTTTACTGGTTCATTCAACTGCAAAACTGTTTTGATAATCGAAATGTCGATACTTTTGTGTCTAAAATGCAATTTTGGAAAATTTCAAAAATCTGTGATTTTTTGTTAAAAACACGATTTTTTACTAAAAATTTTTTTTTCGCTTAAAACGTTGCCCTTTAGGCTGCGAGTATGGAACAGAAAACCGATTTGAGCTACAGGCATTGATTTAGATTTAACAGCGTTTTAAAACATTTGTCATTGGACTGAACTTTTCCTTAATGGAAATTTGCATTATGTGATTAAAACATCTGACAACAATTTTTAAAAACCGCTGGTTTGAGCTAACCAGAGTGCGTATTCAAAAACGGTTTTCAGTTTCATGCTCACCACGCAAAGGACAACCTTTTAAGCGAAAAAATTTTGTTTGGTAAGAAATCGTGTTTTTAACCATTTCCCATTGTTTCTGCAAGTCTGCGAGAAAGGCTCGCAGGCAACGCAAAAAAAAAGACGGAATGTTTGCACGGTGATGGTGCTGCAATATATCTATAGCAAAATTTCGGGTGTTAAATTACCAATATGTCCAGTAATCAAAAATAAAGTTTTGATGCTTATCAAAGTTTGAGTAGTATATTTAAGCTAAAATTAAGATTGAAAGAGTATGTGCATTAATTTACATATTTTGCCTTTTTAAGTATAGTAAAAAAATGGCAAATAATAAAAGTCTGCATATTTCTGTACTAGAGCGAAACTGCACTTTTTCTTTAAATGCTAATAAGCGGGGCTTTTTCTCATTATATGGATCATACTGACCTCTAATAATGGCTTTTTGCAGACAACTTTTGCCTGTGTGATGAAAGCAAAATTATTTTCTTCATCTCTTTTTTTGTCATGGGATTCGGAAAGCTTTTGAAAATCAGTTGGCAGATAATGATTTCATGGCCCAGATGGATTTTGAATAGGGATTTTGCATTTAAGAAAGAATAATAGATGATCTGGCATGATCACGAAAATTCATGTTCTTCCCAAAATTTTAATTGATCAAGTTGATTTGGTCTCAGTTGTGTCTGTCATTACATGTATATAATTTTTGAGCAGTAATAATACAATATTAGAATAATAAAATATTAAGAATTTCAAAATTTTGCAAAAAAAAAAATACTTCTATGAATAATTGTACAGTAAGTCCCTACTCATATTTATTTTTGGCCTGAACATTTTTATTAATCAACCAATCTTTTTAAAAATTTTGCTGCAAATTTTGCAACAAAACTATTATTGCTAGATTTCAACTATAAAATATTTCATCGAAATTTATAGAGATTTTGAAAATATCTGCAGAAAAACCATTGTCAGACACTAGGAAACACATTAGCCGAAATATCAACCATCAGCGTTATAGTTGTAGCACTTCAGTTTAGTAGGGCTAGGCATCAAAGTTACGAAAAAATACATCAGGAAAACATGTCCGTGCAATGTATACCCCCTTAAACCCCACTTTTCTATAGTAAAACTGGGGTATGCAGGGGTTTACCTATTTCTTATTTTTGCTCCAAAACATAGATTGTGGGTACTCGTTAGAACCGCCTCGGCGAGGCGGTTCTAACGTGTACCCACAATCTATGTTTTGAGCAAAAATAAGAAAAATATCAACATTTTTCTGATGAAATTTTCAATTTTTACAACTGAAAAAATCTCTGTATATTGCATGGGCAAGTTTTCGTAATGCATAGATCTACACAAGTAATTCTTATACTTGATTTTAATTCTGAAGCTAAAACATCTTATGTACCATGTGTAATTTTCTAAAATAATTTCATAAATGAAACATAAATGGTTTGGCATTAAACATTTAGAGTATAACATTAATTTACCAAACACAGAGCACATTTTTCAATCCCACATCGTCTATCATCAAAATTTCATATAGGAAGCTTTGCAGAAAGTACTAAGCTTTATGAAAATGCTGATAAAAATGCAATGGGGAAGCACACCTGATGGAATCTGATTGTGTATAAATGACTAAACAACAAATGAGCCGCCTCATGGGAAAAACAACAATGTGGTTTCCGACCAGGTCTGACACAAACTGACCTGTACAGCTACAGAATCAGGCTAGAAGCTTGAAATTTTGGATTTAGAAAGTAGAGGAATTGTACTATCCATGTAGCGAAAACAAAAGCGCTGATCAGCTTCGCAGTTACTGCGAAGCTGATCTCCGCCTGCTGATCAGCTTCGCAGTAATGCAAAGCTGATCTGCGCCTTTGTTTTCGCATAGGCAGATTGTTGGTTTTCCCATGTGGCGGCTCATATGTATGTATGTATGTATGTATGTATGTATGTACATGCATAATTATAACAAAGAAAAATAAATTTAACAAAGATTAAAATTTGTAAATAGATCTAATTAAAAACAAAGTCTGTAGAATACACTTTCAATATTTTCTTTGCTCAGGACAGAGAAATCTGTATCTTAGTCCATGTAGTCTAGATCATAAAAAAGAGGTAGAATTACATGTATGAATGAAAATGAAGCATTTCCTTTGCTGCAAAAAGTTATTCTACCCTTTAATACCAGTGCATCCCATTCAGGGTTTGTCAATGACATAATCCATACAAGAGAAACTAGATACTTAGTTTTTTAAATTCCCATTTTTCTGAGTTTTTAACTTCCCATATTTTGGGTAAAAGGGACCCAAAATTCAATTTACCCAAAATTCAATTTAAGTCCAGTGATTTCTATAACGACTATTCTTGCACACCAGACAGAAATTGCCACACTTTTTGCCTGGGTGATAAAATTGCATCTCACCCAGGTGTTCTCACCCAGGCTAAGTGCGCCAAAAAATTACGCAAAACCTTGAAATAAACCAGATTTGGGGGGTTGTTGTGCAAGAAAAAGAATCTAATATGGTGTTCTTTTCTAGATGAAAGTTTCCAACCCTCGGGATGACCGTGCTGAGCGGAACCTCGGCGGAGCCTCGGTTCCGCTCAGCACGGTCATCCCTTGGGTTGGAAACTTACATCTAGAACAGAACCCCATATAAGATTCTTATAGTCCAATGTGGGTCTGCTGTGGTATATCTTTATATTGCAGTAAAGACATTAACCCACTTTTGATGAATGGATTTGCCCATCATTAGGAGTGACTTTTAATTTTTATCTCATTTTTCAATGAAATTCCTCTAAGCAAACAGAATAGCCCCAGATCGCCGCAGAAAGCGGCGTCACATCTGGGGCTATTCTGTTTGCCTATGTCCCATAAAAAGGATGCCAGGCTTAAATAAGTAAATGGAGGGCTTAAACTGATTACACAGGACCACAGACATAAAATATGGGAAGTGAAAACTAAAGTTTCTACTTACTCTAAGAATATTACATGTATGAATATTTACCATTACAAAAGGGGTGTTTTGTTTCAGTAAGGTTCATGGTCCTTGATATAATTGAGCCACATCATGAGAAAACCAACAATGTGGTTTCCGTTATCATGAGAAAACCAACAATGTGGTTTCCGTACAGGTCCGACATAAACCGAGTTGTACAAGCACAGAAGATGGCTAGAGGCTGGAAATTTTGGATTTAGAAAATGGAGGAATTGTACTATCTATGTAGTCAAAACAAAGGCGATGATCAGCTTCGCAGTTACTGCAAAGCTGATCTGCGTCTTTTGTTTTCGCATATGCAATACATTAGTTTTCTCAAGATGCTGCTCACATTTTGTACAAGTGATTCAAATTTTGTAAACAGATTGATTAATGCCTAAATAAGCAATTTTGTCTGACATCAGAAATGCATTTGTGACAGTCATTTTTCAGTAACTGCCTGGTTTTATCAGTGTTTGCATCTGACAGTAAGCCATGCTGAACTTGAGACAAAAATATGAAATGTAACTACATGTAATTAAAGGAATTTCTACATTTCCTGTAGAAATCGTATGTCTATTATTTATAATTTTGCAGGAAATGTGATTTGTAAGTCACTTTACTGACTTTATGAAATTCTGAAACACTAAAATCATTTTCAGAATCTAAGTTTTATATTCATGGAAGTATGTTTGTCATAAGTTTAAGGTTGATATTTGGTTGTGCAGGCTGATTTTCAGTCATGCCTGGTAGAAAGAAATCACAGTTACACCTTTTCCTTGATCAGAATTATGATTTACCATCTAAATAATAATCAAGCTGACTAAATCTTATTAAACTGGTATTTTAAAGACATTGATTAAAAAAACATCAAAACAAAGAAAAAACTGTAGAATATGAATAGAGTCATAAGAAAACCTGCATTTTGCATTTGTTAAACAAAGGTGCAGATCTGCTGATATGTGCTAAAGTTGGATAATACTATTATATTTCCTGAACAAACTTTCAGCAGCCAACAGCAGTCACATTATGTTTGTTTGTATTATGGTATAACATCCCAGGGAATGATTTTTCAGTCTCGTGGATGGTGACACTGCTTCCTGGGTATCAACCAGTATAATGGCATTTTGTAAACATGTCGTGGCAAATTTACAATACAGCCACTGTACTATGGGGAGTCAAGTTCAGTCAACGTGTTTACTTGAGACAAATGGGGCTTGTGGATTCTAATACAAATGCTCTACCCCACTAGGCTACAGCACTCCCCTCAATCTGTTATGTGTGACCATGTATGTAACAACACAAAGGACAAGTTTTCTCATGACAGGGCTCATTTACACAATATCAAAACAAAGAAAATTAACAGTAAACATATTATCAAAGTTTGTCTTTCTTCTTTTCACATTTTTGACAGACTCTGACTGGATAGTCCCAGCCCCTGAGGGGTACCGGTCTCTTGCTGGGGGAGCATGTATCACAGACGCCCTGCCCGCAGGCTCGGCAGTGGTGGATTGGCAGCTTCACTGAAAACTCTCTCTCACAGACACAGCAGGACTTGATATCTTCATCCGGGACCCAATAGGCAGGACGAGCAGAGTCCTTTAACATTCCTACAATTACAAGGATATCATTAGAATCAGCTTATTATCCATTACCGTAAAAAAATCAAGTTCAGTAACACAATTTCACGGCCCTTTTGTCTTAATCTAGACTATGGGTTGTTATTTGTTTAAATTTTGTAAATGATAGTTATTGAATTTCACTTATATCAGTACAAAGGTATGTTACAACAGTGCAAATACCAGCTTAGCATTTCATAAGTTTCATACATCTCAAAATCAAAGTCAAGAAACTGACAGTTCAATAACAGTCATCCAGGTGCAATTTAAATATGGAAAAAGTTGTTCATTTCTTTAAAATAGCCAAAAGCTGTCAAACAATCACTTCCGTTTCATTATGAAATTTTTGAAGAGAGAAATCAATATCTGTCAATTCCATCTTACTGTGAACAATCAGATATATAAGGTGATGATGTACTTTTCGAACTTGATACAAATATTGGACAGGAAATGTCAATTTCCTCTTTTTGACAACTAGTTAAGAGATGCTTGAAACACCTGGATTGCTAAGCTGCTATTTGCATGGTTGTGTATTTACCAACACATTGTACACCTTTTAAAACGAGAGGTTAAAACTGTCATCAAGAAACTAAATTATAATGCGAGACCTTGTTGGCTAAAAAACAATTGATCCAAATACTCATCAACCATTGTAATAAGGAATTGTGGCCAATAACTCTTTTACAATGGCAGTTACATATACTTTGTCTGGTAAATTGCATGTACCTATAGGATAATTAATGGCAGTTGCCATGACATCAAGGGCAGTAGTGACTGACTCTCCAACCTTACGTGCTGTCACTTTGGTCTCACTGTTTGTACTGGAACTGGAATCTGGAAAGATAGAAAACAGTGCTGTAAAAACAAAGTTTTAATGTCCCACTCAACAGTTTTTCAGTCATGCTGGTACTGAGCAAACAATACAAAATTTTAGGAAGTTAATTTGCAATGCATAAGGACCTAACTTGACGTGGGTAGGATTCGCATCCCCCAACTGCTCAAGCCAGAGTCTGGCTTTCTACTACTTGGCCACTATGATCCAAAAAAATGTCTGTATTTGCTATCATTTGTGTACAAAATAATAACTGCAAATCATAAAATAAATAGGTGTTAAAACTGACCTAATTTCACATGATGCTTCAAACACACTAACCTGTCATGCTGTTGGTGTAGCAGTCCTCACAGACTCTGACAGGTGTTGGCCAGCCTCTCTCTGGTACTGCTCTCTGATAGGCTGTACAGTCATCACAGAAGCCCCGCCCACAAGCTCGACAATGGTGCTTTTGCTCTTCCTCTAGCTTTCTCTCACATTTATAACACACCTAGAAAATCAATATTTTAAGATGTTTTTGAGTAGAAGTGTTAAAATGACTGAATTTAAATACTTCTCCAAGTCAACCTCATTATAATGCATTCTTTGAGGTCCATAAAACAGATTTTGTTATAGGTTTTAAAACTGTGCTATAAAGAGGTTAGGTATTTACAATTGAAATATAGCAAAAGAATATTGGCTGTGTTACTTATAACGCAAACCACATTTTACTTTTTAGCGAAGAGTATTATAACGAGATTGAAGTGTGAATGTTTTAACAAACGTTACTTTATTTAGATATTGAAATTAAAATCTTTCTATCACAAAATCGGTGCTTTAGCTGCCTTTTGTCGAAGCAAAAAAAGTAGAGAAATACGATATACATAATAAATCTTAATCAAATGAAAAGCAAGCAACTACTTTGTTACTAGTTATAAAATCATTACTACTTTAAAGGTGTTAGAAAAAGGTTACAGCAAGGTTCAATACTCTATGTTTTGATTCTCTCGCTGAACTATCTCTAGACATACCTTTATCTGTGCATTAGGTACCCAGTACTCCGGAGCTATCTGATCAGCAACCCAGTCTGTGACAACTTTGGTTGGTTTAGCACTAACATTAGATATAGACTCTGCTACATAGGTCAGGCCATCTATGACTTTTCTAGCAGCATTATGGGTCCCTGTCAGGAATGTATTACCCTGAAAGAAGTAATTGAGCCTGTGCATACAAAAACCAACAATCTTGGTTTCCGATCGCATCTGATACAGACCGGCCTGTTCAGCTACAGAAGCAGGCTATAAGCTTGAAATATTGGGTATATGTAGAGGAGGAATTGTACTATCCGAGTAGCGAAAACAAAGGTGCCTTTGTTTTGGCCTATGCTTTGTTGGTATTCCAATGCAGTGGCTCAAGTAAAAGTTTATCAAAACAGATTTCTAACTTACAAGCAATAAGTATCATATTGTACCAGTAATCCCACCTAAAGTGAGCATTCAACTATTTTTTTTTTCAATGTTACATGGATTGTGGACAGTGATTAGGTCAAGCCTGCAACCCCCACCCCACTTCTTCAATGCATGATTAGAGAGATTATAAAACTCTTGACTGTACAAAATTTCAAACAAAATTGAGCCGCCTCGTGGGAAAACTAACAATGTGGTTTCCGAACAGGTTCGACACAAACCGAGCTGTACAAGCACAAGAGATTGATAGAAGCTTGAAATTTTGGATTTAGAAAGGAGAGGAATGTTACTATCCGTGTAGCGAAAACAAAGGCACTGATCAGCTTCGCCGTAACCAGTCTTTGTTTTCGCATATGAAGATTGTTGGTTTTCTCATAATGCGGCTCAAATGGAACAAAGCCATACCTCTGGCCATACATGGACCACCTCTTCATGGACAAACTTCTGTACCTCTGGATTACCGTACCAGTACTGTCGACTCCGATAGATAATACCACAGTTATTACACTCTAATATATCACTGAAATATAAGCCACTGCGTAAGAACACCAACAAAATGCTTAAGCGAAAACATAAGGCGCAGATCAGCTGTGCAGTAACTGCACAGCTGATCAGCGCCTTTGTTTTCACCATACAGATAGTACAATCCCTCTTCTACTAAGATTTGAAATTTCGAGCTTCTAGCGTGCTTCTGTGACTGTACAGGCCGGTTTGTGTCGGACCTGGTTGGAACCCAAATTGTTGGTTTTCTCAAGCACAGGCTCATGTTTATTATATGCATTATTTTTTTTTTTCATTCTAAAACTAAATGCACACCGCTTGCATTGTTAGTTGAGATAAGTCAGACAATTACAGAGACTATATGAGCCTTCACATGTGAAAAACAACAATTTGGGATTCCGACCAGGTCAGACACAAACCAGCCTGTACAATCACAGAATCAAGCCAGATGCTTGAAATTTTGGATTTACGTAGCAGAGGAATTGTACTATCCATGTAGCAAAAACAAAGGCGTAGATCAGCTTCGCGGTTACTGTGAAGCTGATCTGCGCCTTTGTTTTTGCCTGAGCATTTTGTTGGTTTTCTTATGCAGCGGCTCATATATAAGAATAATAAAATCCGTTCAGTTCCAACGCAAGAGTGTGATGTCATTTTTACAGACTCATCAAAACAAAAATCTTTTGATGACAGAAAATTTCAGAATCAATTTTGTTATACAGTTCAACCTCATTATAACATTCCTCACTAAAGTGTGGTTTCCAATATGATACAGCCATGTCATGTCTGTTTTCATGGTTGCCAGTGATAGTGTTATAATGGTTCACTTATAACATGGTCTGCTTTCATGGATGAAAAAGATAGTGTTATAATAAGATTTCACTTATAACATGTTCTGTTTTCATGGAAGCAAAGATAGTGTTGTAATGAGGTCAATCTATAATTTGTTGTTGTGAATGCAACATATGCTACCAATCGTCTTCTTACCCTGCCCACACAAATTTGACCACACCCATCCAGGCATTATCCTTGGAACTAGAAGTCTTCGGAACTACAAGCTCTTGTTTTCCATTCAAATAGCATTTCTGAAAAAAAAAATACATGTTTGTACATTTCAGATACATGCATGTGCATTTCTGGTAACACACAAACAAGAAATCAAAACAAACCCTAGGCTCAATACCTCCGGCCCAGGGATTTTTTCTGCAATTTTGGGAAGGGGCCCTAGGGCCTTTCTGATTGGGAAAATTAGCGACAAAACCCAGAATTTGGGAATTTTTCAAATTATTCAAAGATTATGATATTTTCCAATTTGACATAGTTAATTATGTTTAATCATTTTAAATCATTTAATAATATCTTAAAATCAAATTTAACATCATTTCAAACATGTTCACAAATCATTTCACAATGTTTAGGAACTGTTGAGAATTATTTTCAGCTGTGAATTGGGAATTTTTTCCTTCAAATTGGGAAAAAAGTCACCTAATTTGCATTGGGAAAGGGGCCTTATTTCGGCCCCTGAGACACTCGAAAAAAATCCCTGTGACCGCAAATAATAATTAATATCTAGGATTTGTCACTTTAACTAAATTGAAATTCTCTCTTGCTTTAAGACATATAAGCCTTAAGGTGGGAAACCCAACCATGTGATTTTTGAACAGGTCCGACACAAACCGAGCTGTAGTCTAGAGGTTGGGAAATTTTGGATTAAGAAAGTTAAGGCATTGTACTATCTGTGTAGCAAAAACAATGGCTCTTATCAGCTTCAAAGTTACTGAAGCTAATCTGTGCCTTTGTTTTCGCATATGCAAAATGTAGGTTTTCTCATGCTGTGGCTCATATTATAATGTAACTCTTGCCCAAATGTGCCAAAATGCCTTTGAAATTCAGAAGCAAAGCACATTACCCAAATTACTCCAAAGCCCATCGCTGCCACTTTGTGTGTCCTCAAATTACCTATTGCCTAATAGAACATTTCATCAGGAAATCGTCTCCGTGCAATAAATACCACCCCCCCCCCCTAAACCCCACTTTTATATAGTGAAACTGCCTATTTTTCTTATTTCTGCTTCAAAACGTAGATTGTGGGTACTCGTTAGAACCGCCTCGGCGAGGCGAGGCGGTTCTAACATAACATCTAACATGTACCCACAATCTATGTTTTGAGCAAAAATAAGAAAAATATCAACATTTTTCCAGTAAAAATTTTCATTTTACAACCAAAAATGTTTTCTACATGTATATATTGCAGGGGCGTGTTTTCGCAATATAGATACAAACCTTGCAGAAGTACACTTTATTTTCAAACTGGTGTTGGTATTTACACTTCTGTTGTTTATCACACTGGTGATCCTCTTCCTCTACATTGTGGTTCATACTTCTTGAGCAACGAACACTATAATATAATATGCTCCTGCTTAAATTTCGACAACAGTTAAGGTCATATAGAGATGAGATGTTGGTTTTTAATATCTCATCCAAATGACTGGACAAATCTCAAACCGATGGCCTCATATTTAAAAGGTGAGTAGCTTATCAATTATCCCTCTGAGGGTTCTAAGATAAAATATGTTGCTTTTTTTCATAATGGCTTATGACAGTTTGAAAGCCAGACATGAAAGGTTTGTCAATCAAAAGAACTGCCTGTAAATTAAGGTCAACTATAATCAAACATTGGCAAAAGAAAGGCTGTATACAGCCAAAACATTTTTGACTAGGTTAGATTCAGGCCAAACAGTGTAGATACTAAAGACTTGAAACATAAGGTAACTTGTGCCATTTCCTGGTTATCGATCAGCAGATTATTTTCATACATTCACTCATCATCTTAAGACATTAACTAAGATTCTGATAGATTATGCTCCTTACCCACAAGACTGACATCTTGCATTACAAGTGAAGTATTGGTCTGGAAATGTATCAAGCATTGGTTTCTCTATCTCACCACTGAACTTGTCATTTAACACCTGAAATGATTGAAATCAGATATCAGTAAACTGTTCAACACTTTCTTGAAGCTAGAGGTAAGAGCATCATGCTAACATGTCCATGCTATATATAAACCCCATTAAACCCCACTTGTATATAGTAAAACTGGGGTTCATAATCACAGGGATATACCTATTTTTCTTATTTTTGATGAAAAACATAGATTGTGGGTACTCCTTAGAACCGCCTTAGACGGCGGTTCTAAAGTGTACCCACAATCAATGTTTTGATATTAAAATTATCATTTTTTCCAATGAAATTTTTAGTTTTTACCGCTAAAAAAAAATCTGTATATTGCGTGGGCATGTTTTATAATGGTAAGAACATGTATTTCTTTACAACTAGATGTTATCATCGAGCAGGCTGATCCTGATTTATAGAAATTGTTACACTGTCTGTATCTATTTTTCCCACTTTCACATATTAAATCATTCAATGATAAAAACAAATATTAAAACAAAACTGTTATCCAAAGATTATGAAACCTAGTGATTCTGAAAACCTTCTGAAATAATCTTCTTACAAAATGAGCCGCCTCATGAGAAAACCAACAATCTGCATATGCAAAAACAAAGACGCAGATCAGCTTCACGGTAACCGCGAAGCTGATAAGCGCCTTTGTTTTCGCTACATGGATAGTACATTTCCTCTTCTTCTTAAATCCGAAAAGCTTCTAGCCTCCTTCTGTGACTGTACAGCCTGATTTGTGCCGGACCTGTTTGGAAACCACATTGTTGGTTTTTCCACGAGGGGGCTCAAATAATGAAGAAGTTTAGATATTTAGGAGGAGAAAAACAATAACCTGTAGTGTTTTGAAAACAATTCCTGGTTTTCTTGGAGCTCTGATACTGTTATTGTTGAGCTGTTCCTGTACAACTTTCAACAGCTTGGTGAAGTCAGTGGCGTGGTCCCGGCCAGTTTTTGTTCCCACATATTTGAGATCACTGAATTCCATTGAGCAGTCAAGTTCCTTGAAACGCTCTCTAAGAATCAATTCTGCTGGTTGTCCCACTGCTAAAATATAATTTATACTTATCTATGCATCAAAATATTTGATCAACATGTTCATATATTACAATACAGGTCAACCTCATTATAATGCTATCTTTGGGGTCCATGAAAACAGACCATGTTATAAGTGAACCATGTTATAATGAGGTTATTTACAATAGACATATAGCAAAATAATCAATTTGGGAGCCATGATATGACCGCCTTGTATTGAAAATTGCACGTTATAATGAGGTTGAACTGTATTTTCACTTCTCCTCATGTAAAAATGAAAGAAATCTAAAGAATAACTTCGGCTTAATATGATAATGATAGAAATGGTTTCACACAAACAAGGCCAAAATTTGTTTCAAAATATCCCTCCTTTAATGTTTATGATGTTGTCTATGGGGTGATGCTCAGAAACAGACCAGCTCAGTAAAAGAATATGGTAATCAGCTTGACTTTATGAGTCAAGCTTAGAAGTCATGCATTTTACCTGGTATTCCAAGAGGGCTGGTGTTTTGTGTTTCATGGAAGATCACTACAGCTGGACTAAGATTAGTTACATCTAAAGACATTTTGTTTCTCTTGGATACAGCTCTTAGCTCCTCTGTGAAATGTTTAGAATATGCCTTGGAAGCATCACTGAGAAAGTAAAACATGTCATTGTGAAGTCTTTCAGCTCTCGTTCTGTAGATCACAACATCAGAAATAGCCAGTAACTTCAGTAGAAGACGAGTCCGTTGATTCTGGTTAGATGTGACGCCTAACAAACCCTCTGTATCAATCACAACTGATTTATTCAACAGATCATATGACGCCCAAACTCCAACAGTACATGAGGCTTGATGAGCTGATGTTTTGAAGACTTCTTTTCCACCAAAGAAGGTATGGTTCAGTGTGTGGGATTTCCCATCACCAGTGTTACCAAATATAGAAACAACTTTCACTTGGGCCTCCCCATCACAGTTCAGCTTCCTGACAAACTCTTTCTCATTCTCTACCTAGAACAAAATAAGAAAATGCATCAAACTATGGTGCACCATGGTGTGTTGCAAATTGGTAATGGTCAGAAGTTTCTTACAATACAACAGAGGTCAAAGACAAGTAGGCCTAAGTTTTACAGTAGTATTTTGTAGAAGGAAAGTCAAGTTGCACATAGAAAAAATTGTTTCTTTTTTTAAATTTGAAATTTCAAAATAAGTTTCTTCTTCATGACAGTGATTGTGAAGTGGATATAAGAATTTTTTGACATCTGAATGTATGCTATTGCACTCCCATATAGTGAGAAAAGACTTTCACCCTCATCTCAATTTGTTCATGCAGTTAAATCTTCCAATTCTGGTTCTGATGCAGGATGTGTGACCAAAAACTAGTACAGCTATGCAACATTAAAATGAATTCACTTGAGCTTGACAGTTCTTTCTCCAATTTCCAATTACATGTGTAGTTGTAATCATTTTGAAAAGTGATCAAACATGATTTTGACAGCCACAGCTAGTAATACAAACCTGCATATTTTCTTGCTCATCAACCAATAAAAAGCTTGTGCAGTCTGCATATCTATCATCAATAAAGCTATCTTCTAACTCCTTGGTCAAGGAAGCGAGGTCAGTTTTCTCTGCAGGAATACATAAATCTGGAATACTATTCTGACTGGCGTCAGAATGAAAACTGCTATATGACATCATGCTATCACTGCTGTCTAATGTTGGTGGAAGTGTAACAAACTTTAATGATTCACTGTCATATGAACCCAGTGAAGCTGGCTGAACCGGGTCTTGAAAGACAGTTAGCTGTCTCTGCTTATATTCTTTGGCACTGATCTTTCGATGAGTTCTTTTGTTTTCTTTGTTGTGAAAAAGTTCATAACACTGGAAGCAAAAGCATCGTTCACAGTCTTCGCATCTCAAATCTGAAAAGTTTCCATCAGCACAATCAAGATTTGTTAAAAGAGAAGCGATCTGACATAAATCCTCATAAGGAGGAGGCTCTATTGGTTTTCTATCATGAAAGCTAAATTGGACTTTAGAGCTGTGTATTGTAGATTCACAACTTTTACACTGGTCAGTTTTGCATTCCACACAATAAAACTCAGCTATGGCTTTTTCGGTTGGACAGCAGAATTTTTCCTGACAAAATCTCTTCGATGTCCTGGTTCGGAAACGCCGCTTGTGAGGAGTTGTCATGTTTTCTCATGATGACATTTCTTTTTCACAATTTTCACCTTTCATCCATGTTTTGACAGTCACTTCGTTGAATCGTTGAATCTATGTCGTAACGACAGAATTGGTCTCTCAGGTAGTGGAGTTCTTCTCTGGTATGTGTGTCTCTTGTATTTTCACGCGTAATTATCTTCTTAGTAATAGTCACACTGTATTTTATTTCGCGTTTGGGAGGTGCACCTTAAAGTCTATTTGTCTGAGTGATGAAGTCACCCAGCATTAAGGAAATATTCTCTCCATGATCTCTTCTAAAGTCAGTTTTAGAACAGCCCAAGAGCATTTCACATGTCAATTCAAATGTGCCAGTTGTATTAAAAATATGTGTTCTCAGTGCCTCTCTTTCATTGAAATATAGTTCACAGTTAAGAAGGTAGTGCTCCACAGATTCAATTTGTCCACATTCACATAAATTACTGTCAGAGATACCTATTTTGAACTGATATTCTTTCAACTTATTGTAACCTAATCTTAGTTTACTTCCGTAAATAGAACGATGCATGTGCTTCGATATTTGATTGGCTGATAATTCTTTCACGAATGCAACGAAGATTTCGATTGGATAATCTGCGTGATCTCTCGTGCGGAAAATTAGGTCAAATCGATTACCTCCCTTCGCCCAGTCGAGCATTCTGGGAACGTGTTAGGACTGACCGTGAATTGATTATTTTTTTGTGAAAAAGATTGACTGAATTCAAAGTTTTATCATGTCTAAGCGCAAAAAGACCGCGGCTGTGATTGACTCTGATAGTGACGAAAGTGACAGTGGCTCAAATCTTGACGAAGTACGCTTCATTTTCGCGCAAAACCAAAAATTATGATCAGCCATGAAAATTTTCATTTTCAAGAAATTCTGAAAATTATGGTTGAAATAAAACACAGTTAACCAGGCTTCTGTTATGTTCTGCTGTCAAAGTCGATCTGGATATAAATATGAATCAAACAAACAAAAAATAAAAGCCCTTTGAAGCACCCATTCCCCACTTGAAATAAAGTAAACAATACCCCACCCACTAATCCATTGCATACAAATACAAATTTCACCAGAACTCAAAATCACATCCCTACACATCATCCAAATACAACAAACATGCATCTTCATGTAGACGGTTGAATGTTTGGCTCAGTAGGTCAGTGGTAGAGAGCATTGATCCGGTCGGCAAGCTACTCTTTCGCGAGGAAAAATCAATATTGGTTACGGTAACACCGGAACTGCTCCTTTCCCGCCTTTTTGCTCATTCGGTTGAGGGTATAACTCGGTCATTATCGCTATGATTTAATAATTTATAAACGCATATAAAATCATAATTTG
The DNA here is from genome assembly GCA_964017185.1 of Rugalucina vietnamica. Lineage (NCBI taxonomy): Eukaryota > Metazoa > Mollusca > Bivalvia > Lucinida > Lucinidae > Rugalucina > Rugalucina vietnamica. The sequence continues at coordinate 68,898,950 of OZ024872.1, forward strand.
CCAGAAATATTACAAGGTTCATACCTTGAGTTGAAGAAATGAGAAGAATCTAAAAATTAATTTCATAACTTTTAAGACACATATGATTTTGTTTTCATATTTTCTGCTTTGAATTCAGTATAGCCATAGCGTTAAACACCGAGTCCTCCACCTTGTACGAATGAGCTATGACGTCATTCCGACTGGATCAATGGGTTCGAGTCCCGGTCGGTCCTCTATTGTGGCCGTTCCCCCCACACTGTTGACCGGTTTCACTACAAACATGATTTTCTTTATCTAAATAATCTTGTGCTAGAAAAACAAAATAAAAAAAATGTAAACCAAAAGAGATATCAATTTTTTTCCAAAATTTGAAAAGCTATTTGGTGTATATGCCCTGACACATAAGTAGCATACAGAAGTTTTTACAACAGTTCTATTAAGGCCTTGGTTTGTGCTCATTTAAAAGGTTTAAAATGGGGTGCATGTCGCCTTAAAGACCATGCTTGATTGATTATTTTTATGTTTGTGTTACGGTTACCAATGATTCTACTGATAAGGCGTTGATCATCAATAGATTATGCACTATATCATAACCTGGTTGCCAGCTGCATTAGCAGTTATGTTTCATCATGCATGTACTTATCTGTCTGCAATTTTTGGCAAATTGATCAAGAGTATAATAATACATGTATTACATGTATTATAAAGCTGTGATTTTTTTCGCTATAAAACCGACTCCGGTTTTAGGAGTCGTTCCCACTGGCTAATAGTATCTTTTTTTTTTCCCAAATGCATGGTTCAAAATTCCCAATCTGAGAAAGTTTCACAATCGGCCTCACAACTGCAACCATAATTTATACATTTACTGTTAAAAGCACCAATTAGTCAATTAACCTGATATTTGTGACAAGGAATAATGCTAATTTTCATGCACCCCAGTCATAAGTTGTTTACTGTAACACTAAGTCTTATCATGATATTTTACCATTTTACTGGTCTTTAGATAAAGGTCACTGATTTTCCCAAAAATTAAAATTAGGCTATTTTTCCCAATCAAACCGGTACCGTTCCCAAAATACTGAAAATAATCACTGTAAAGGGCTTGAGCCTTAGTGCCAATACTGATACATGTACCAATACCATTAAAAGTTTCAGTTAATACCTTTCATTCAGTTACGGGTGCAAAAGGGGGGGGGGGGGGGGGGTAATTTTTGTTTTGTGATTTTCTCGTAGCCTCAAGGCTCTGAGGCAAGGCTGCAGGCATAGCAAAATTATGCCAAAATATGTCTTTTGTTTTGAGATGGTTTGTGCAGTACCCATTGTTTTCTACAAAAGATTTATCAGGCTGCATTAATTTCCATTTCAGGAGTTCAAGGCCCTGGCCTCTAAGAGGAAGCGAAGTGGTTCTGAGTCCCAGAGTAAACCAGCTGAAGTGGGAGGTAACTCCAGTGGCTCAGATGCCACATCAGAGAGTGATGATGATGTAAGTCTAGCTAGTCTGGAATGTGTGTTTTCTTCTTAAAATCTGTATCCAGACAGAAATTCTCATTACGGAAACATCTGCACAAAGTATTCTATAATTTAGCTGATTTTGACTGTATTTTTGCATTAGTTACAGTTGTTGTCCATAAAATCATGTATTTTGAGTATCTGTTATGATCACCTCATCATTACGAAAACACGCCCATGCAATATACAGAAAATTTTTTGGTTGTAAAAATGAAAAAATTTACTGGAAAATTTTTGATATTTTTCTTATTTTTGCTCAAAACATAGATTGTGGGTACACGTTAGAACCGCCTCGGCGTGGCGGTTCTAACGAGTACCCACAATCTATGTTTTGGAGCAAAAATAAGAAAAATAGGTATACCCCCGCATACCCCAGTTTTTCCATATAAAAGTGGGGTTTAAGGGGGTATACATTTCACGGACATGTTTTCCTGATGATGGATTAGCTGATAACAGATGCCCATAATATATAATTTTATGGATTAATATTAAAAATCGATAATTTCATACCTACCTCTGATTTCCCCCATTTTCACTATATGTAAGGTGCAAATCTGGGGTAGCTTTCATACGGAGATGTTTCCATGATGTATTATAAAAATGTTACACTGTTCAGTCAGTTGAGGACAGCAAACAAAATTTTAAGCAGTTGGGATTTGTTACAATGAAAAGAAAAATGACAGATTTCCCCTGTGGAGCAGCTGCCTTTTGTGCTTGCTTCCTTTCAATTTGTTGAAAGTCTAATGAGTACAACATTAGGAAAACATGCCCATGTAATATACAGATTTTTCTGAAGTTGTAGAAATTGAGAATTTTCAATAGATTTTTTTTCTTCTTATTTTTGCTCAAAACATAGATTGTTGGTACACCCCTGCATACCTCAGTTTTGCAACATAAAAGTTGGGTTCAAGGGGGTATACATTGCACGGACATGTTTTGCTGATGATGTATATACTAAAGTGAGAAGTTACTTATAAAAGTCATATAAAATGGATTACAGTGAAATAGATAACGATGCGTACTGCGTATGTACGCACGAATTTTTGCTATGTACGCATAAAAAATTCAGACCTGTGCGTACCATGTACGCAGTAAAACTCAGTGGTACGCTAACAGTTTTCGATTTTATGCGTACTCAGATAAAACACCTTTAAAATTGTCACAAAATTACAATTTTTCAACTAGTTTTGTCTGGCTGCTCTGTCAACAATCGAAAAGTAGTTTCAATATTAATGCAGCTTTTGATCGTTCCATATTATATATCATGCAATATATTATGTATCTTCAGTAGTTATACCATATAGTCCCTACGGTGCCTTCGTTCAGTACCTCGGCCAGACAACTTGTTTATCAAAGGTTTATTCATGAAGTTTAATGATAGTCTGTCACTTTGGTTTATTGAATAGACATTTTGCATCGATTTCTGGTCATTGTTTTCAATTTAAAACTTGATGTATCTATGTTCTACCGCCATCCCAGTCTTTAATGATTTCCTCATTTGGTTCTCTTATTATCAATGCAGGGGACAAAAATATAGTTTAACATGCCTAAATGATAGAATGACATGTATTTACAGAATTATCAACCAGTTTACTTGAATTTTCATACTTGATTTAATGGTCTTATCCATACATGTACCTTTATCTATAAGTTTGATTCTAAATTCTATGTTAGAATAAGAATCCTCAGAAAACTTGTACACAGATGTATTGTCGGTACGCACTGAACATTTATTTTGATGCGTACAGTACGCATTGTGAAAAATATCTACATCACTGGATTAGTAACTTTGTCTTACTTCTCACATGTTTTATCGGACATCCTTGTAGAGTCATGAAAGATTTTTGTTAGGTACAAACTACATGCATTTTTTGTCACCATCAAGCGACAGGTATTTTCATGCTTTTTGCAACTGTCATTTTTACTTTGTACAGTGGACTATGGATGGCAAAAAGAAGAAGAAGAAAGCTAAGACGGTTTCAAAGAAGACTCAGAGAAAATCTGTGGTGGAGTCGTCAGAGAGTGAGAGTGAGGCAGGAGAAATCAAATCAGAACCAGAGGAAGGTAATTTACAAGTTTATAATTATTTTTTTCAAAGAGGAAGACATTTGTATTCCTTAGGCTTTGATACTTTTTGATAGTACTTGCTTGGACATGACATCATGCACAGTGAGAGCTCATTTCATAACGTCCATTTCAGTGAAACGGGTCTAGAAAAATCCATGAGTGTACAATAAAAACTGTACATAGAACAATTTTAAAAATAAGCTGAATATTCATCTGCTGCAAAACCTTGTCATACATCAACTCATTTGAATTAAGTTGTTCAAAAACCTGTTTTTTGTGCATATGCAAGAACAAAAGTTCAGATTAACCCTGTGATAACTCAGAACTGCTTAGCTTATCAATGCCATAGAAAGTTATTTTTTAGATTATCATTCCCCCCACCCGTGTTTGAAACCCTCCAAAATCGTTTTTATTTGGGTTGGAAAAGAGTCAAAAATATATTTTTTAATAAAAAATCAAGATAATGTATAAATTTCACTTAATTGCCTGTGTGTCTTTTAATGCAAAAATATATAAAATTTTAAAGAAACTGAGCCTTGTAGACAGTCAAAGTGGGTGCCCTAAAATAACAAATAAAATCCACCCACCCCAGAATTTTCAATTTAAATTTGGATGAGAATCTATTATCTAATTAATTTTCTCTGGCCTTATATGGGATGGTGGATCATAATTCTTCTACTGTCTCAAATTGAATTTTCAAGCTTCATGATCTGCATCTGATTGCGCAGGATTGGTAGAAACAAAAACAAAACAAAGCATGAAGACATGTTTCATCCTCACCAGTTTTCTAATGCTGTTCACCCAGGTGAAGTATCGAGCTCCGACGACGATGATGATGAAGAGAAATTTTACGACGGTTATGACGAGAATCTGATCGGAGATGAGGAAGATAAACAGAGGCTGGAGGAGATGACAGAGAAAGAGAGAGAGCAGGAGCTGTTTGATAGAATGGAGAGGAGAGCACTGCTAAAAACTAGGTGAATCATTATGAAAACTTGTCCATGCAATATACATTTTTTTCAGTTAAAAAAAAAAAAATGAAAATTTCATCAGAAAAATCTTGATATTTTTCTTATTTTTGTTCAAAACATAGATTGTGGGTACACATTAGAACTATCTTCACGAAAAGTGCTGGTCTGTCGGTCAAATCCAGCAAAATTTCATTCTGACTGACAAAATATTTTATTCCGTCAAACAAATGTCCTGCAAAAATTTCCAAAATTACTATGATAACATACAGAACCGTCTTACAGAATTGACGTTTGACCAGCAAAAACTTGCAGTCTGCCAGACAGCTGTCCTGCAGCTGAAAAAAGATTTCGCGAAGACTGCGTGGGGGCATTCTGTCTCGATTCATATTGCATATATTAGTAAGACTGTCTGGTTCTTTTAATGGGGATTGATGTTCAACAATAAAAAAATGCTGGGCATTGATGTTTAACATTCAAACTATAGAATATTGTTTCTGCAAATTCTGATTTTTGGTCATTGCATGCAGATATATGTTCTCTGGGTTTACACAGTGCTATTAAAGCAGTATTCTGAAACATACATATGAGAGTATCCTTATTATTTTGTCTTTACTTTTACTATTCAGATTTGAAATAGAGAAAAAGCTGAAAAAGGCCAAGAAATTGGAACAAAAGAAGCGTGAGAAAGGATCTGAAACTCCACGACACCACAGCATGGTGGCGCTGGCAGCCAGTCAGAGAAGTAAAGAGAGACGGAAAGATCTAGACGCCAAGAAAGATAATAAAAAATTGACAGCTATACAAGAGTTACGGGCCAGAAGAGAGGAAAAGAAAAACAGAGGTTAGTTATGGAGATCATAAACCTCTTATTAGAAAGTCTACACAGAGTTAAATGAGCCGCCTCGTGGAAAAACCAACAATGTGGTTTCCGAACAGGTCTGACACAAACTGGCCAGTACAGCTTCAGATGCAGGCTATAAGCTTGAAATTTTGAAGCTAAGTAGAGGAGGAATTGTACTATCCGAGTAGCGAAAACAAAGGAGCTGATCTGCGCCTTTGTTTTCGCCTATGCAGATTGTTGGTTTTTCCCATGGGGCGGCTCAAATGGCCATGACTCCCATGTATAAAGTGCCAAATCAAGGAGCTATAAATCTTTTATTTTTAGCTCACCTGAGCCGTCAGGCTCACAAGGTGAGCTTATAGTATACCCATGCTCCGTCGTCCGTCCGTCGTCCGTCCGTCCGTCCGTCGTCCACAATTTTCAAAGATCTTCTCCTCTGAAACCGCTTGGCCAATCAAAGCCAAATTTTACATGAAGCATCTATGGGAAGGGGGAACCAATGTGTATATAAATAATCCAGGTCACATGACCAAGATGGCCGCCATGCCCATATATGGTAAAAACCCTTCAAAAATCTTCTTCTCCGGAACCACTGGACCGATTTCAACCAAACTTGGCATGAAGCATCGATGACTCAAGTACTACAATGTGTATATAAATCATGACCTTGCGGTGACCTTGACCTATTTTACTGCAAGGTCAACATAGGTCGCGAATGCATTTGAATGGGAAAAATTGTTAAATTGTCATTTAAAGGAAAAATCTTGCAGAAAATGAGCAGTAGGACTGAATATTAATGATTCTGAAAAAAATTGGGCACCAGGGGCTCATCCGCCCCCACCCCGGGGCAATATACATGTATATTATCATAATATTCAAACATCTTCTTCTCTGAAACCGCTTGGCCAATCAAAGCGAAATTTTACATGAAGCATCTATGGGAAGGGGGAACCAATTTGTATATAAAAAATCCAGGTCACATGACCAAGATGGCCGCCATGCCCATATATGGTAAAAACCGTTCAAAAATCTTCTTATCCAGAACTGGTTGACAGATTTCAACGAAACTTGGCACGAAGCATCGATGGCTCAAGCACTACAATGTGTATATAAATCATGACCCTGTGATGACCTTGACCTATTTTACGGGAAGGTCAACAGAGGTCACCAGTGCATTTGAATGGGGAAAACTTTTAAAATGTCATTTAAAGTGAAAGTCTTGCAGGAAATGGGCAGTAGGACTGGATATTAATGATTCTGAAAAAAATTAGACCCCAGGGGCTCATGTGCCCCCACCCCGGGGCAATATACATGTATATTTCCATAATATTCAAACGTCTTCTCCTCTGAAACCGCTTGGCCAAACAAAGCCAAATTTTAAGTGAAGCATCTATAGAATGGGGGAATCAATGTATATATAAATAATCTAGGTCACATGACCAAGATGGCCGCCATGCCCATATATGGTAAAAACCCATCAAAAATCATCTTCTCTGAAACCAATAGACTGATTTCAAGGAAACTTGGCGTGATTCATCGATGGCTAAAGTACTCCAATGTATATATAAATCATGACCCTGTGATGACCTTGACCAAGTTTATGGCAAGGTCAACATGGGTTGCCTGTGCATCTGAATTGGGAAAACTGTTAAAATGTCATTTGAAGGAAAAAGCCAACAGGAAATTGGCAAATGGACAGAATATTGAAGATTCTGAAAAAAGAAAATGGCCCAAGGGCTTATCTGCCCCTGCATTGGAGTTAAATACCATAATATTCAAACATGTTTATTGGTATATGCAGCTGATCTCAGGTGAGCGTTTACAGGACCATTGGTCCTCTGGTACTAGCAGTACAATGAGAAGAAGGTTGTTGGCATATTTGCAAACAACAAAGGTTTAAAAGTAAAAACTTGAAGACAAGCTGAACAGTGCTCTTGTTTGCATTCACACATTCGTAGAAGTTTTTATATCACCCTTAAAATTGACCTTAAATGTGCAGAGTTAATGAAATGATATCCTTTAATTTTTCCAATACAAACAGACACAGATACTAAACGAGGCTCTCTACTAACTGAATCGGAAATAACGAGCTAGTAATGTCATGTCTGACATATTCTTAAACCCTGTCAACAATTTTCCATGAAGGATATCATCAACTCATCTGCCCCTTTGACTTTTAATCACAGAAGAGCAGTTGGCAAAGGAGAAAGAAGAGAACCAGAAGAAGCAGCCATTGAAGGCGAGTGACATCTACTCAGATGACGACGACGATGAAGAGGAAGGCGAGGACAAGTCGACATCGGATAGACCACGGAAACCCGACAGTAAAGACGACAGGAGGATAGACTCGGACTCCGACAGTAGCTCTAGTAGTTCCAGTAGTCGGTCGTCATCACGGTCAAGGTCATCGTCATCAATGTAAGTAGATTTCTTGATGTATTTGACTCCAACTTTTTTTATTTCGACTTTCAATGAGCCGCCTCGTGGGAAAACCAACATTGTGGTTTCCGAACAGGTCCAACACAAACCGGGCTGTGCAAGTACTGAATATGGCTAGAGGCTGGAAATTTTGGATTTAAGAAGAAGATGAAATGTACTAGCCGTGTAGCGAAAACAAAGGCGCTGATCAGCTACCGCGAAGCTGATCTGCGTCTTTGTTTTCGCATATGCAGATTGTTGCTTTTCTCATGAGGCGGCTCAAATGTTTTGAAAGGTCCCAAATACAAAGTAGTATAGTAATTTTTGGGCACATCTCATCTTTAAGAACTCCAAATTCCAAAATCATACTGGGGAGTGGTATAAATGAATTAATAATAAATTACTTGATGCTGAGGAACCAAAATTTTGGCTGGTTTCTTTTGCAAGTTAGTTGAAATTACCTAATTACCTATGTTTGCATTAGATTGACTTTCATGTTGGCTTATCCCTTAAAAACTTTATGTGCATTAACACACTTGCATCTTATCTTGTTTACATACTTTAAGTTCGGAAATATTTGATAGAACTGAATTTACACTAATTTCACAAATTGGTTGTCTCACGAATTTTACGTTCTCACTAATAAAGACTTAACTATTAGCAATAATAGAGTGTATGAGTATACGCTTGAGAATTCAACTCGCAAATTACGAGGAAATTGAAAATTTGCAAAAAATTCGCAAAATAAAAGTTATCATCCAGGTTTTTAGTAATCACTCGGTTAACGATAGGTAACCCCTAACGTTATTTTCAGGTCTGGTATGAGAGTAAAGAAGAAAGCAATTCCAGTTAATGATAACCCCTAACATTATTTTCAGGTCTGGTATGAGAGTAAAGAAGAAAGCAATTCCAGTATCATCAAAAGCTGAGTTATCCAAAATTAGAATATCAAGAAATAAACTAGAAAAGTAAGTATTCATATGTTGATAAATTGCATGTGCATATCCACATACCAGGCCTCGAGGTAATAATTTCAACTGCTCATAAATGTTGAAATAGTCAAAAATTGTGGAAAATTCAGTTTCAAAACTCAAAAAGTAGTAATTTATCCTGCTCATAAATGTTAAAATGCCAACAATTGTTGTCATTTTAACATTTATGAACAGGATATATTTTAGTTTCAGCAGAGGAGCATGAAAAAAGTTTTATAACCTCGGGGCCCAGGAATTACCTTTTCTGGTTGGAATCCCTCTTGAGGAAATGTATGGGGTTGTTGGATAAATCAGGTCTACTACTGTCTACTGACAGACTGCATTAATGAGCCATCTCGTGAGAAAACTAACATTATGGCTTCCGAACAGGTTTGACAAAAATCAGGCTGTACAGTCACAGAAGCAAGCTAGAAGCTTGAAATTTCGGATTTAAGAAGAAGATGAAGTGTACTATCCGTGTAGCGAACACAAAGGCACTGATCAGCTTAGTAGTTACCGCGAAGCTGATCTGCGTCTTTGTTTTCGCATATGCAGACTGTTGGTTTTCTCATAAGGTGGCTCATTTATAGTTGTTTGAATTGAAGCTGCAGTGGGGAGTAAACATCCTGCCATTTCTGTATGCTATTCCACTGTTGATCTTTTGTAGAGTCTGTGTATTGACAAGACAACATTTGTGAATCAGTTGATTTAATAAGGTCTATCATTTGAATGACAGTTTTAGGCAGTAGTATACATGTACAGGGGCGGATCCAGGATTTCTGAAGAGGGGGTTCAAATGTAGAAAAGGGGGGTTTGTTTGCCTCTAACTTCACACAGTTCTTAAAATTCCCCATGAAAATGACCTAATTTGGGTCCAGAGGGGGGTTCAAGCGAACTCCTTCAAACCCCTCCAAATCTGCCGCTGTTGTACAATGTAAAAAACTTACTGTCCTTACACCATGTTTCAGAAACCACCTTTTTCAAAATCACACCTTTATGAAACATCTCCAGAAAAATATGATTATGTCACCCTTTTGCATTCTTAAAGTCTTAAAACTTGCCTCAAAAAGTTTGAAAATAAGTTCACAAATGGGCTGCTGCATCAGAAAACCAACAATACACATATGCAAAAACAAAGACGCAGATCAGCTCTGCAGTAATGCACAGCTGATCAGTGTCTTTGTTTTTAGCTCGCCTGTACGAAAGTACAGGAAGAGCTATTGCAGTCACCCCGGCGTCGGCGTTAGCGTTAGCGTCGGCGTTGCTCAAAATGTTAAAGTTTTTGGTTAAAGTTTTTATGAGTCTACTATATCTCTTGAAGTTGTGGATGGATCAAGTTGATACTTTGCATGTTGGTAGATATTGGTCTGAAGTTTTATGCTGTATCATCATGACCTACCTGGATGACCTTGAGGTCAAGGTCACGGACTTAGAAATTTTGTGTTAAAGTTTTTGGTTAAAGTTTTTATGAGTCTATATCTCTTTAAGTTGTGGATGGATCAAGTTGATACTTTGCATGTTGGTAGATATTGGTCTGAAGTTTTATGCTGTATCATCATGACTTACCTGGATGACCTTAAGGTCAAGGTCACGGACTTAGAAATTTTGTGTTAAAATTTTTGGTTAAAGTTTGTTGGTAGATATTGGTCTGACGTTTTATGCTGTACCATCATGACCCACCTGGTGACCTTGAGGTCAAGGTTACGGACTTAGAAATTTTGCGTTAAAGTTTTTGGTTAAAGTTTTTATAAGTCTATATCTCTTGGATATGTAGATGGATCAAGTTGATACTTTGCATGTTGTTAGATATTGGTCTGAAGTTTTATGCTGTACCATCATGATCCACATGGGTGACCTTGAGTTCAAGGTCACATACTTTGAAATTTTATGTTAAAGCTTTTGCTTAAAGTGTTTTGAACTGTATATTGCTGGAACAGATGGATGGATCTAGTTGATACTTTGCTGTTAGATATTATTCTTAAGTTTTATGCTGTAGCATCTTGACCCACCTGTGGTCAAGGTCACAGACTTAGAATTTTTATGTTATAAGCCTATATCAAATATGTAGATGGTTCAAGTGAACTTAGCATGTTGATAGATATTGGTCTGAAGTTTTATGCTGTACCATCACAACCCACCTGAGTGACATTGAGTTCAATGTCCTTGGTCATAGATTTTAATAGATGTAGTGACAAAGCACAAGTCAGGTGAGCTACGCTGTCCTGCGACAGCTCTTATTGCTACACAGATAGTACAATCCCACTTCTTCTTAATTTATCCAAAATTTCAAGCTTCTAGCCTGCTTCTGTGACTGTACAGCCCGATTTGTATCTGACCTGGTCAGAAGCATAAATTGTAAGTTTCTCATGCAACGGCTCAAATGATATTTTTATCAGAGAAAATTACTTTGAATATGGCTTTTTCCATTGTGAAAATGTGAGCAAGGAAAGTAATTATTTTCCCAGAAAAAATCAACATTTTGTGAATTATCATTTCATTTAAAATGCACCAAATTGAAACAAAATTTATAGAATGCATAACTGAGCCCCAAACGCTTAAAATCATTCAACAGAGTTGCTATAACTTCAATTTTAATGTCTTTGGATTACCTCCCTTGTACATGCAATTGTTTAAGGCCTATTCCAGATAATTTTTGGGCATAAATTTTTTTATTAGTGTACCTATTTTCAACATGTTGCGGCATTTTTTGAGACTTTTGGAATTCAAAATGGTGGTCATAATTTTCTCAATGTGTTTCAGAAAAGGTGATTTTGACAATGGCTGTTTCTGAAAGTTGGTGTAAGGACAGTAGCTCAGTATTAAGGGTGATTCCAACAACTTGTGGACTGTAATATTCATTATGCAAGTTTTTTGTTTTAATAGGTGGTGTCATATGCCATTCTTTAAGAAAGCAGTAACAGGTTGTTACGTGAGGATAGGTATTGGGCATCACGAAGGCAGACCAGTGTATAGGGTAATTTATGTTATAAAATTCTTTGTTTTGAGCATATTAATCTGGATGAATCTTGAAGATTATTCATTTATGAAAGTAGATTAGATTGGACTATTCATTTATGAAAGAATCGCAGTGTAGGAACTTGATTGAAAAAAAAAAAAATAATAAAAATAAATAAATAAATAAATAAAAATAAATATCAGGGTTTTAGAGGTAGAAGAATTTGGGTTAATCTGAAATAATTGTTCACTATTAAAGAAAAGTCCCCTAAAGCGCTTTTTCATGGATACTAATGTAACTTGATCTAGGTCTGACAAAAACACAAGATTGTACAAGTGACTGAAGTGGTTGATAATGAAAACAAAATGTGATAATCTGTGATGAAAAAATAGTGGAAACAGATAATTGCTATATGATAAGAGAGCTGTTTATGAAATGAGCCGCCCCATGGGAAAACCAACAATGTGGTTTCCGAACAGGTCCGACACAAATCAGGCTGTACAGTCACAGAAGAGGGCGAGAGGATTGAAGTTTCGTATTTAAGAAGAAGAGGAAGTGTACTATCCGTGTAGCGAAAACAAAGGCGCTGATCAGCTTCGTGGTTACCGCAAAGCTGATCTGCGTCTTTGTATTCGCATATGCAGATGGTTGTTTTTCCTATATGGCGGCTCAAATGATTTACTGTTTCCAGTGTGCAGAAATCATAGATGTAGTTGAAACAGCCAAGATATACCAGCTGGGAACCACAAGAACAAATAAAGGAATCAAATTACGGTAAGTGGTGGTCAGTTTGTCAAATAAACAAAACTGCAAAACTGCTTTTGCCGTCTGATCAGTATAAAAAAAATGTAAGCTTTTCAAAAACTGTATGAAAAAAAAAAACTGTCATAAATTTATCATAACCTGTGCAACTAAAACAGTCAGTGTAGATATGAAGCTTAAAGTTTCAAACATAGCTAACTATGGCTGATTCTGCTGGTTTAAGATGTCAGATGAATTATGAAGAGAAAGGTTAATGATTCTCTTTTCAAGGTATGGTGGATCTGAGCGAGTTTACAGATTAGAATTTGTCTCTAATCAAGACTTCACAGACTCAGAATTTTTCAAGTGGAAAGAAACCATGATGACGCAAGGCTATACCCTGCCGACAACAGACGAAGTACAGCGAAAACTGAAAGATCTCCAAGATGCTCATCAATATAAGTTTAAAGATGATGATGTAGATAATGTAAGTGACACTGTCAGAGGTTTTGAGCTCACCATTGAAATAACATGGCCCAAGGTTACAAAACTTTTTTCATGCTCAGCTGAGCTTGAAATTTATTCTGCTCATAAATGTTAAAATGCCAACAATTGAGCGGCCTCTGGGGAAAACCAACAATTTGGGGTTCCGACCAGGTCTGACACAAACTGGCCTGTACAGTCACAGAAGCAGGCTAGATGCTTGAGATTTTGGATAATTTAAGAAGAGGAGGAATTGTACTATTTGTGTAGCGAAAACAAAGGCAATGATAAGCTTCACGGTTAACTGCGAAGCTGATCTGCGCCTTTGTATTCGCCTATGCAGATTGTTTGTTTACCCATGCGGCGGCTCAAATTTGTTTCTCAGGTATTACACATCTTTTCACTCACTACAGTAGTTGTCTATGGTCAGTGGATGAGCACGGAACTGGTTAGCTTTGATTATGCTAACTGACCATCCCAACATGAAATCAGATGTTTATGGTGGATATTATAATCAAAGAACTGAAACACATCAATCAATTTGGAAAAGAAACAACCAATTTTGCGCTCGAGGCAACTGATTTTATTTTAAAAGTGATGAATTAAGAACTATGTTTCCATCTACTCTAATGATTTAATAAACTTAAGACAGGGTAATAAGAGATTATGGGCTGTAAAGCCAAAACATCTTTTTTGAATTAAATATTCTCTTTATTTTTAGATTGTTGCAGAGAAACAAAGATTTAAGAAGAATCCTCACAATTATGCAATAAAGAAAACACAGTTATTAAAATCAAGGGTAAGTTTCTTGTACGAGGATGATCCAATAATGATTGAGACTTTTTGAATTATTCCTTAGTAAATAAACTTGGCTTATTATGAATATCTTGTTAACATTGCTCAATGTAATGTGCACACGATACACTGGTTAAAATCCACATGTAGACAACTACCTTCTGTTGCTTAGTAACGAGAGAATGTTAGTCAACTGTCCTTGGCCACGTGGTACTTATGCATAGAAAATCGGTTGCCATGGCAACTGGTGATAAAATTTCCAATTATGGCACACAGTTATTTATAGCGTTCATTACTAGCTTTATGCTCTGAAAATATCACTAACATACAGCTAATAATTCAAGTAGGCTGAGCATTTTTACGAGAAAAGTTGGGGAGTGAGAAATATCTTATAACTTGCGTATACATGACACAATAAATAGTTTAAAACCTTGAAATGACCAATAATGGTGTAAAGATATCAAAAGAATTTCAAAAGGAACACCTGTCACTTTCATTTTATTTTGCCTAGCAACAATAGAACTTGGAAAATGCTATAAGCCAGAATTCATAACGGAAAATGGTTGCTAGGCAACCGCCTCTTGATCACTATCGCAAGACTTGAATTGACCAAAGTAAAATATTTCAGAGATGCATGTAACACAGACAATACTCAATTATTATAAGAAACCGCTTTTAAAATTTGTGATATAGATAGAATTATATAGATTATGTTTGTTCAAAGGGCAGATGGTGGCCATAGGTACTGCACGAGTAATTCTTAAATAACCATAGCAACCAAAGTTGTTAACAAAATTTGATAAAATACGCTCCATAGAGAGATCAAATGTGTATTTTGTAAACGAAAGTAGTTAGCATGAGCCAGTCAAAAGGGTTTATAAAACAAGAGAAAATTATTGAGATCATTATTGGATCATCCTCGTACATGTAGTTAGAAATTGTGGCTCTGTATCAGTAGGCATATACTTTACTTACAGTGTCATTTTGTATTGGGGCCATACTTGTTTTTACATATGCAGACTTTCGCCGAGGCTTGAGGAAGTTCTTTGAACCTGATACTCAGATTGCTTCCAATAGCCATGGCAAATGTTTACAAATGAGCCTGTGCGTAAGAAAACCAACAATTTGGGTTCCGACCAGGTCCGACACAAACCAGGCTGTACAGTCATAGATGGCTAGAGGCTGGAAATTTTGGATTTAGAAAGTAGAGGAATTGTACTATCCATGTAGCGAAAACAAAGGCGCTGATCAGCTTCACAGTTAATGCGAAGCTGATCTGCGCCTTTGTTTTTGCCCATGCTGATTGTTGGTTTTCCCATGAGGCGGCTCAAATGAAATAAACAAGTGTAATCATTATTCTTGCATGTTCTTGATAATTTTATTTGAATACTTACCGAAAATAACATGAGCCTTGACAATTTACATTGACTGATTTTAAGCTGAAATCAATCTTAATACTACTCATATCCATATTGAAACAATATTGTCACTCGGAAACTATTTATTTTGTGTACCCAGGAAATGGCGGAGTTAGAAGGGGACCATGAGAAATCTCAACAGTTACAGTCGGAGTTAGATGAGTTAGAGGAGAGAGCTGAACAACTTGACAAAGCTAGATCTCAGAGCATCAACTCTATCAGGTTAGGATATACATCGGCTGAGACACAATCAGGGTTGCCTTTACTACCTTGGTCATGTTATGCATCTGTAATTCAGTGTGATATTATCCAATACCTAATGTTTTTATTCTATTATAACACTGGGATAATAAGCTTTCTGGCGATATATAATGATACCATATTGTGTACAATATTTTGCATCAGGGAGAGATTGTATGCTAAAAAAACACTGTTTTTCACATGTTATGATGTTGCACTTTTATTTTGGGTGTTTTGTAAACATGTTTGCTTTAGTATTCATGAATGAAATATGCTGCATATGGCTCTAGAACTAAGGAGACATATGCCCCCTGTAATATACTTTTTACGGCTTTGAATTTGGACTAAAATTAATGAAAATATGGAGAATGAAGTGAAACTGTTCATTTGTAGTATTTTAAGATTTTCTTGGTGTCTACAGTTCACATGCTGAAATAATTGGACAAATGCTTTAAATAGTTTTATTTTTGTATTTAGTCCTTCTTGATGAAGCCAAATGACAGATTAGAATCAACAAAAATTGAAATTAACTTCTCAGAGAAGAGCAATGATTTTCAAAAAAATAGTCATTTTTATGTAGAGTCCGTAGCCCCTAGGTTTGAAATGAGATTAAAAGATCAGGTTCCGATTAAATGAGTTGATATGGCCTGATTGATTTTTCAGACTGTGGTCTAGTACAACCCATCAAAATGATATCTCCAGAAATTATTAAGGACAGAAGATATAGCACAATTATTTTTTTCTATGGCCTGTAGAGTCCGTAGCCCCATGTTAAGAGACACCCTAGAAATAAAATGTGTGTTGCAGTCAAGGTTTCCTTCAATTTTTCATATGCAACCACACATGTTACATTGTATTAAATTAACTGCACCATGGAACAATGACTTATGTAGGCTGCATATGATCTTATTTAAGCAGCCCAAAACACTGGTTTGAAGCTCCCTTTCTTAACTATTCCCATTACCCACTATGGTGAAATTTGAAAAACGCGAGAGCCAAAAGAATTATTACTGGAATATAAACCTGATAGCTCAAACGTTATACAGGGTGGGTAATCACGTGATTTTTGTTTTGGTAAAGTGCACGGAAAAATGGCGACTGAGAAGATGCATTTGTAGTTTTGCTGAAGGTAAGCGGATATTTCTCGATCTTTTCTAAATCCCCGCCAGAGTGTTTATACACCATTTTCCAGCCATCATTTTTCCTGATCTTACGATACCAAGAGCGTGTCAGAACGATCCCTATTTTGAGCAGACACGCTGTCACAAAATTTCCAGCGGCGAGAATCTAGGGTGATTTTGGAAAATAAGATGCACGGACGACAGTCAATTTTGGCCCATATGAGCAAATTCTTGGTTGTTTGGGCATGAATCGGTCTCGAAAGAATCTATTAGGAAACTCTGATACCTAAAATGTCCTATTTATTTACTTAGACACACACAGCAGCAGCAAAAATACACTTTGGAAAAATAGATATAATGCACGGACGAAATTATTGGGTAAAGTGCACGGATGAACAAGCAAAATTGGATAAGATGCACGGATATTGAGCAAGACGTCTGTGGCAAATGCGCTCTACTTTTCAAAATCGACCTAAAATCTATCGTTTTAAGATTTTGCATAGAAATTTACTCTATACTGATTACCAAATAGACTTGAGAGAAGCAAATGTCGAAGTGCGATACTTTCTTTAAACATGATGAACAAAACTGAGAATCATTCGACAGTGACTATTTTTTGCTTTACTCTGTTTCTTCTGAATACCACGTCATTGCTAAAAACAATTGCTTTAATATACATGTATAATAACTATTTTGGCATTACAAAAACTTACCCTTGCAATATACAGAGATTTTTTCACCTGTAAAAATTGAAAATTTCATCAGAAAAATTTAGATACTTTTAATACTTTTGTTCAAAACATAGATCATGGGTACAAGTTAAAACCGCCTCGCCGAGGCGGTTCTAGCGAGTACCCACAATCTATGTTTTGGAGCAAAAATAAGAAAAATAGATACACCCCTGCATACCCCAGTTTTACTATATAAAAGTGGGGTTTGAGGGGGTATTCATTGCACGGACATGTTTTCCTGATGTCACGTTAGGATGTCTTGTGTCCTTCTGGTACAAATGTCAAAAGGAAGCACTTGTCTTTATTTATTATAGAATTGATAACAACTGCTTTAGTTTCAGACAACATGACACGAAAGAAGGGGCACCTAACCAAATATGTAAGGCGGAGGAACTTTGCATATAGAGCGACACTGTCTGGAGTTTCCCGTGTGAAACGATCGCGGGAAATAGCGTCGTTGCAGTCACCTTACAAATCCCCATACAAGTCTCCACATTCACAAGTATCACCAGCTCGCAAGAAAGTAAAATCAGATAATAACCATCAGTCCAATTCACAATCGAAATCTCCGTTTCGCGAATCACCATTAAGAGAAAGAAAGGTGCATGGAAACGTATGGTTCAAGTCGCCTTTGAGATCACCATTTCGCGTTGTGAAAAAGCAATCGTCAGCTCAAAAGAAATCAAAATCGGCGCGGTCACTGTTTGGGCAAGGAGAAGAGCAGAATTCAGAAGCAACCTTACTGGAAACAAAGTGCAACGATGACGTCTGGGAACTAACTGAAATGTGTACAGATGCAAGCGATGATTCCGATACTAAATCAGTTTCCGATACTGAATCACCATATAGCGCTGAAAATAACACATCTGTGACATTGGAATCTGATAATTCAATATTGGAGAAGATGATAGAGCTACTGCCAACAGTTATGAAAACATTGTCAACGGACGGGAAAGACGAACAAATGTTGCAGTTTTTCGAATTAGTTTCAGAAAATAAGTTTCCGTTAACAAACATTGCATACTTGCTATGGAATGAGGTAGTTAAGTGGTTCAGTTGCACATCAACAACACAGATGCGGTATTCCGATCAAACTAAAACATTTTGGAAATTAGGCTGGCGCATATTTGGGACACGATTTGTGAATTTTATGGGAGGCTACAAAAGTCATGGTGACGCTGTTTTGAAAATGACAGAGATTGGAAACTATTCCCCTGAATCATCGGAAATAAACTTTGCTGTCCCAGCGCTAAACCAGCTTCGAGATTTTGACCCATATGGTGTAGAAGGAGAGCGAAAGCCTGGCATATATCAAGACATAATCGACATGCTAAGCATGAACTTGGCCAAAAAATCAGCATGTTTGACATTTGATGGAAAGAAGATAAAGCAGGCTTTGACACGGGACACTGGAGACGTCGATCTTCTCGGTTTTGAAAAGAACATATCACTTAAGGACAAGCAGACTGCACTGGAAAACAAACTTACAGAAATACGTAAGCTGAAAGAAAAAAATACCCAAGATATAGACTGTGACATAACGAAATATAAATCTGAAGCAATAGGAGTTCTACAGAAGGCATTAACGGTCATTTCCAATGATGTAAGTGAAATACAGAAACTGCGTATTAGAAAAGAATACTGTAAAACCAAACTCATGGAAAGAGGTGGAAAAACAGATTGGCGAACCAGCAAATATTCATACGCTATTAGTGCAGTAATCGCATTCATATACGAAATAGATCAGTATGTTAAGAAAGCGGGTTCTGTAACGGACGACATTTGTAGATACATAGCCTTCTTGAATGAGTCTTTGTATGTAATTGATAACAATGTTAATATCAACGACGACGATAGGTACATTCCAATCGATCAACAAATCGGTCCAGAGGGTTCAAGTAGATTTCTGAAACAAAAATCGAATGAATGGTTTTCGCTGAGGGAATTAGCAAGAATAACGGGTAGCACAATTCACAAAGCTGTAGGCTGCGATGGATTAAGCAAACAGAAAGATCATTTTGAAAAGGTTATATGTGGAATCCCTGAAAATGAACCCTCGGAAGAAATCAAAGCAGCGATGGAACATGGTGTGATAAATGAAATCAATGCTGTTGCAACCGTTGTTGGCAAAATAATTCCAGTTGTAGAACCCACTTTAAAATTTTGTGAAGAAGGATGTGTTCCAATAGAACAAACTGACGGAAGTGTGTTTATGGTAGTATCGCCAGACGGTAGTCTTCGTCAAGACAGTTCTCTGAACACAACAGAAGTTGCAGTAGAAATTAAGTGTCCTGTAAAGCAGGTACATATTGAATTCCCACCAAGGTACCTGCTTCAATGTTTGTCTGAAATTCAGGTTCTAGACACCAGATACCTGCTGTTTGTGAGTTGGACAGAAGATTGTACAACTGTCTTCAAAGTTGAAAGAAATGACAATTTGTTGACAAAAGCGATGAGTGTTGCTGTAAGCATATATGGACAAGAAAAACCCAAAAAGCCAACAAAATTAACACCAGATGTAAAAGACCTAAAAGAAGACATTATTCATGTTAGCAAAACTGTGCAAATGATCGGACGATTTAAATCCTGTAAAACATCAAGCTCCGTAAACATATACGATACAAGGCCTGGTACCGCATCAATTCTCATAGAGCTACTAACGCATATCACTGAATGCCTGGAAGAGCAATATGAACTAAATCGTGAAAAAGCGTCCGAGGCAGTCGTTTTCCTTGTAGCTGACCTAGACAGAAGCTGGGAGAGAAATACGATACGATGTGGTCCTGTAGCCTGGTTTCCAAAGGGGTACAGTTTGGATGCAGGTACTATGAGAATCATTGCAGAAACAATCCATACCACATGCCATAATGGTGGCATACATATTCCATGTGAATCGTTTGATGGACAGTGGCATTTATTGGCTGTGAGGTCGGCAGATAATAAACCACTAACGCTTTACCAGCTACAGAAAGACTTATGGAAAGTTGTTGAAGACATGAGCAAGAAAGAAATAGTTGATGAGCTGAAAAGTTTGAATAAGACCGTGATATGCTCATTAAGCGATACAGAGGAAACTGGGATTATCACGAGAACAGTATGGAATGCCTCCAATGGAGCCATAAAGTTGCCACAATATAGATATGTGCAAAGATCTGTTGAGCAAAAGCAAACCACTGAAAACGAAGATGTGTTACCTGAAATAACACTCGCTGATACCATCACAGACAGAGTTAGAGAACTGATTGATGTAGACGAGAAAGTGCTGGCAATGTCATCTGTGTCTGATGAACTAGAGCGTGAAGCAATATCAAATAATGTTAGGGAAGAAGATTGGTCGAATGAGCTGGAGCGTCTTAACGATGAACAGGATCCTGAAATGGTTCAGGAACAGGTTCATCTGGACACAGAAAGTTCAGCTGTTGAAGAAAGGAGTTCGGCCACGGAAATAACTATAAAGGATGCAGACTGTATATTGGCATTATTCAAGACAACAAAAGATTGTAATAAGAAAGGAAAATGGAATGACGTAACAGGGTTGCAGTTGCAAACCAAACTTGCAACAACTGATGGTTTGAAAGAATTATTGGATATAGAACTGTGTGTCTTATTAAGATATATGAAAAAGACTAAAGGACTGAAAGGAGCCAATGAGTCCGAACCGAAGGCTATAAAACTTAACAAAATAGAAGCATTTCTGAAGTTAGAGAAAAGGGAATCCAAAACTCCCAAGGGCGTAACACGTATACGAAAGGTTAAATCAGTGATTCCTCTCAGTGAGATCGCAGAAAAGGCTGTTCTCAAGTACTCTAAACAAGAATTAAACGTTATTCTTGCAGAATATAAGTGGGACGATATGTACAAGTCGTGGGTTGAGGAAATCAACGGTCTAACATTGAATGATGTACAGTGTGAATGGTTTTATAAGCCAGAATTCAGTAGTTCTCGTAAACAATACGAAGTAAAGTGCATAGACAGCACTCATCTATTAACACGCACTCGAAGAAAGACATGTAAGGGTGGCATTGAAGGATTATCCAACGAAAGTTGGTTGAAGGTTGCAAAACAGAAAAATACTCTTTTGACACCCATCATGGTAGAGGAAGTAACGGATCCAATGTCGGTTTCCATGGCTAAGACACATTTCTCTGAAAGCGTCGAACATGAAATGAGGTTGAACGGTTACACGGATGCTGCAGGGTTGTGTCATGACATAAGAAGTTGGTGGGAGTCAGAAGATGATCCAGGCATTTCATCATCTACACGAATAGAAATGCGCCAAGCACTTCGGAGGCGACTGATGTCCAAAATAGACTTTAAAAGGTAAAATGGTTGAATTGTCTCTCTTAAACGAATACATTATCCATTTTTCCCACAGACACTACTCAAAAAATAATTTAAAGAAATAATAAGAATGTATGTGTTTCTCAGCCAGCCAGATTCAAACCAGATTCAAATTGAGTCAAATTGCTCAAATCTGATTTTCTTGAACTAACAGAAGATTAGATTAGGCCCGGAAATTTGGCTATGATCACACCTTTTCAACAGGAGTATGTCGGGCGTTGGGCTCGCGCATACGAATCGGAAACACTACCTCGACTGAGGAGTGGGTATGTGATATATTAGCGTACTTTATTTTTGACCATCATGGAGCTTCAATTTTACTATTATATTAACGCTCAACAAAATCGATGCGTAAGTCTATAATAAAACTTTTTCTGTGTCTTTGTTTCTAGATTTCCACCATCGACGCAGTATGTGGCGGGTTGGCCAACGCAGCTTTGGGAAGCAATTCTGGCAAACATCAATGCTAAGTCCCATCTGTACGCCCTCACTCATGGTGGTTCCTATAATGTTCGTGCTTTCAGCAGCATGATTGGGGAGACGTTCTTTTCAGAATTAACACTAAACGATAAACGCGGCCAAGGCACTGTAACTGCCAAGGAATTTGGAGAATACATCGGCTATTCATCTGAACAGTTACAAATACGTCTGGATAAAGATAGGTAGGTATATGAATACCGCATGCGTTCTAATGTGCGTACAGAATTTAATTGCAGATGTATTGTAGAAAACGTTCAAATTATTAAAAAAAATGATTGTGTAATATTTAATTTGCATCATGTCATGCATATGATAATGAAGTTGCCTAAGGGGCTGAAATATATTATTTCAAGATATCTTTTCTGGCAATATTATGCGCGAAATTAGAAAGATTTAGAAAAAATAGCTGTGCGCTCACTGGAGCATGTGCGCTAATATTGTAATAAATGGCTTGCATAAAACTAATGATCTACCTTTCGAATGCTTGTTTAGAAAGGGGTTTAGATTACAGACTTTTCCGCCAGGATCTCGGTTGGTTAGCGTGGTCGTAAAGCACTGGTCAAATGAAACCAAAACAAATATTATCGCTTGATATGTTTGCAACTAAGATCATTAATTTTATTTTAGATCGTTTGCCTACTGTACAAGTAAAGCGAAAGTTTATGACGTGGTCGATGAGTCCTGCGACTCCGATGTCAGTCGCGATGCAGACTGCAGGTTATGTAACAATGAAGGATTCAGTGCTTTAAGATCTATACAGACCAGGTATGTCAGCCAACAACTTGAGGATAATGTATTAGTAGCTATTTATAAAACATGTTTACATGCTTCATAGCACAAAAAAGTAAACATCCTGCATATGACAGGAAAAGCAAGAAAAAGAAAGCACAGGAATGGACGCAATTAAATCTAAACTCCTAACCCAGGTACCCAGAAAATTTCAGAGTAATAATCCTATCCTATTAGAACCTGTGATGTTCCTTTTTTCCCTCTTCAATTTGTTTACTTATTGTCAATATTGCACCTCTGGATAAATGCATAAAAAATCTGTCACTTATGTTTACCACTATGCTTGCAGAGATCACGTGTTTGATAGAGCGGATAGGAAAAGGCTAGCAGGACGACAGAAATTCGGCACTGTTCCGACCCAACGAAATGCTATTATGAAAGGCACCCTGCCTGTGAGATACAACAAGGCGCGACCAAACCTTTCTAAAATGTTGACGTCTGATAGGATGGGGATTCCTGATGACCAACAATGACCCGTGCATTACACATTCATGCATAATGCAATATGCAGGGATTTGTTTTAAAATGACAAAATGAGCTCCTGCATGAGAACACCAACGGAGTGGAACCTGTTGACATTACCTTTGTCACTTTAAAATTCATACAAAGGAAACCTTACATGTACGAGAAGCTTCACCTATGGGTATGAACAGACTGCAGTTCGAGTGCGTCTTTTTCTGCGTGTGTCTATCGTGCTTTTGTCATTTTTCCTCAATTAGGATTAAATAAAAGACGTTCCACCATTTATGTTTGAAACTTTATTTGTCTTGAACAGTACATAACAAACATAACCAAAATAAACATAAAAAATCGTGTTAATCACAGATTAATAATTACAGATGAATTTTCAACCAATTACGATTGTCTGTTGCACATGCAAATCTTCGTTTCGAAATCAAACCTGTATATACTCAAGCAAATCTGATATGCACTGCTATATATTGCATCCATATATTGCAACTGGGAACACCCCAAGTTTTGACCAGCGTTCATTGGCAACATTCAAAGATCCTGATTGTCTTTTGTATTATTTGATAAGTGAATCAGTCATAACCAACAAGCAAAAAACTTAAATACAAGAAGCATTTTGTTTTGTCATTTTTGTTACAAAATGGTAATTCTTCAAAATTAGCCCCAACATTAACTTTGCACGCCAGTTTGAATTCTACATTCTGTACATTTTAAATTGCCATTTTTAAACCAAATCAAGTAAAGTTGCCATGAATTTGTGGACTTTCAGACAAATGTTACAATTTAATGACTCAGATAAATGCAAATACTGTATCGTAGATAATGGCCGTACATTTTCTCGGTCCAGCTTCCTCGGAGAACATATTGAAAACAAGGAACCGTAATCTCTTTTGTTGAGTACATAAAAACAAGCGCTGCGCGCTTTGAGATCGGCATCGTTTGATTTGTGAACTTACTTAAAAGACAGCTCCGCCATTGGTTTGATATTTTAATATCTGTCAGGCCCAGAAACATGTCATTTTAGCTGGATAGATAGAATGGTTAATGTCCCATAACAAGTTGGTAAGCATTTAGGTTTACCTCGCGTAAATGTTTTACTTTCCTATGCTTTTAAAGTTTAAGAGACTCAATTTCACCCAGCTATGACAGTAATGAGCATCAACACACATCTGACCCTGATAGATAACTGATTGAAGAGATCAAATAAAAATACAACACTATCAGTGCCTTTCTTAGGCATTAATCAATTTCAGCTTAAAAGAAAATGTAAACGTTGATTTTAATAAGAACATAATCATATTATACGAATGAGCTTTGTAAAGAGAAAACCTGCTTCCAGTGTATGCGAAAACAAAGGCACAAATCATCGAAGCTAGTCAGCACCTCTGTTTTCACTATGGGGATAGCCAATCTATTACAGAAATTTCCAGCCATCACAGTTGAGCCACCTCGTGGGAAAACCAACAATGTGGTTTCCGAACAGGTCTGACACAAACCGGCCTGTACAGCTACAGAAGCAGGCTAGAAGCTTGAAATTTTGGAGTTAAGTAGAGGAGAAATTGTACTATCCGAGTAGCGAATACAAAGACGCTGATCAGCTTCGCGGTTACCGCGAAACTGATCTGCGCCTTTGTTTTCGCCTATGCAGATTGTTGGTTTTCCCATGGGGCGGCTGAACTATCATCAGTGGTTGTACAGTCTTGTTTTTCAGACAACTGATAAGAAACACGGAAAACAGGTCTTCTCAGGATGTTGTTCAAGGTAACTTAAAACAGATAAAACTGTAAACATAGCTTATAAAACTGATCAAAATAAAAAGTTATTCCATAGATCCAATGCACACATTTATTTTTATAATCCAAAGTTCTTACCGCGTAATTTTTAAGATTTTGCTTTGAGATTCAAGTTAATACGTAACATCAACTTGTCTACTAATAACTTTTCTGTGGAGCAACAACCATTTCAGTAAAGTAACTTTTGGAAAATTTAGCGTTTATCAAAATATAATTGGCGATTTGAATTGAAACATTCTGTGATAACATGTAAGATAAGTAAGAGCTTTCTCCCCATATATACCCTCGGATTCAACCAAATTTTTACAGTGCAGATAGATGGAACGACACACTACCAGCGATGAAATGATTAAAAGCCGGATCAATTAGGCGACAACCTACAGTGAGGCAGTGAACTCTTCACTGTCCGTTGTTGCTCAGTCAATCTGATTTCCAATCACGGCACTTCTTTTCGTCACATGTCGTATGTCGTTGCATCAACTGCGCTTTAAGAATTGGGTTTGAGTTGTTGTTTTTTTTTTTTGCTTTCGAAATTTTTAATATAAACAGGAAGCTTAGCATATTGAACTTTTTGCCTATGAAATAAGTGACCTATTGCCTAACGTAAAAAATATTTTTTGCTAGTTTGAGGCTGCAAACATGACATTTCAGTGTTAAATTATTACGCTTTATAATGATTATTAATGAAAACAATATACAAATCTGAGCAAAACCAATGTTAGACAGAACAATTCCAGATGACAATACAAAAGAATGCATAATGAATATGCCCCACATAATACTGACTGATCAATGGGCGATAAACAATGGGACTATTTCGCGAGACAATGGGACTAACAAAACTAAATATTCTCAAATGAAAATTCCGGAGGGAATAGAAGATAAACACTATGGTAATTTTTCGATCATGTTTGAATTTTCAGCCCTTGGCCTTCATCAGAAAAACAAAAATTTAATTCTCCAACTAAGTGGCTTCCATATTGAATTTCATAGGCCTATGAAATTCAGTATGGATGCCACTTAATTGGAGAATTAGATTTTTGTTTTCCTGATGAAAGCCAAGGGTCGAAAATTCGAACAAGAGTGAAAATTATCATAGTGTCTAACAAAAATAATTTAACATTTTGAAGATGACCGACGGGGTGAGTCTGTAAATTTACTAGTACATAGGCTGTGTACGCAGCATCTGCTCTGTACCCCCAAAATAATACGTCTAACGGCTACCCCCACACAATATCATAAATTTAAAGCAAACAAAAAACCATAACACAATCTGAAACTGTACCCAAACCTTAACAATAAGTTTTCATGAATGTAGAAGGAACCAAAACTACATGTATGTCCATAAAAATCTTTCGACCCCCCCCCCCAAAAAAAAACAACAACAAAAAAAAAAAAAAAAAAAAAAAAAAAAAAAAAAAACATAAAAAAATACATTTGACCAAATCAATGTTTCCTCTGAGTTGTGAGATCTCCACTATCCATTCTTTGCAGCATCACATTGCTTCTTGTGGCGGGAAAGGCCGGTGGCATACCTGTATGCTTTGCCACACTGACACACGTGTCTCTTGGCACCTGTGTGTGTGTCAGTGTGGTCTTTAAGAGCACTACACGTTGTAAATGACTTGCCGCACGTGTCACACTTATGTGTGTCTTCTTGGTGTACACGTTTATTGTGCACGTTTAATTCAGCCACAGTGCCAAACTTAGAATTGCAGACGTCGCATTCATATTCTTTTGGGCGACCATGAACATTGCATCTACAATGAAATACAATGAAATATGTATGAAACAAGTAATGAGCTCGGATCTGACAAAAGGGACCTTCGGTCATTTAAACCCCATTTTGTGCATTTAAAAAAAACTTCTAAATTTTTCATATCTGCTTTTATATTTACGCCATGTAAACTGTTGATGACGTTTTGACCTTGGTGACGTTATGTTTATTTAAGAAATGAATTTAATTTTTCTGGTGTTCATGGAGCTATGAACCGCAGTGGGTCGCGTGCAAAGTGAATGAACCCTGAAGGGGTTCATGTAAGCTTTGCTAGCGACCCACTGCGGTTCATAGCTCCATGAACAACAGAAAAATTAAACTCATTGCTTATATTTACATTCATTTCTCTCTATCGCTTGTTGAAAAATCACCAAGGCGGTCACATTTACCAGCAAACAGAGAATCTACACACAGTGTGTGTTCAAACAGCGGAACGGCGTCGACGTTTACAACGTCCAATCAGATTGGCGAGATTCATGTTTTTTGACGTCAAGTTTGGATTACGTCACGTCGCGTGACACAATGTCGTTCATGGAAGTATGAACACAGATGAACATCTAATGGTTCATCTAAAGGGGTTTTAGAAAAATGTAAATATATATATATATATACCACTATATTGTAAAAAGGACTAAACTTCTCAGCATTCTGTTTCCAAATGTTTAACATTTATGCCATTGAACAGACGCTGCGAAATGCACAAATTTACACACTACACATTCTCATCAGCGTCAAAACGTCATACACAATCATTGCATGACGCCAAGTTAGGAGTCCAGACAATAACAATTTTAACACTTGTATATCTTTGCTATTTATGAAGAAGGTCTTTTTTCAAATTTTCGCGGCATGATCAAAATAACTCGGTCTGTCATTTTTACATTTATAACACAATTTTATGTTTTATGTTCATCAGATAACTTTTTTGCAGATTTTGATACATTTAATGAAATATACATGTACTTAAACGCATGTCCATTGATTTACAAGGTAAGTAGCTTTGTCACTACATTTCATAGGTTTCTACGCTGCAGTTTGTGTCTAGAACAAACACGCAGGAGGAATACTGTATCACACTGGTCTTCCAGGTCTCCCGCGTTGCTATGTATTATTTTAGCAGGGATACACTTATTTGATTGATCAGGAGTTACCTGTGGCGGAAAAGGTTTGTTCTGCTGTAGAACCTCTTTCCGCAGCACCGGAAAGGAGCCTTGTTATCATGACGCCGTTCATGGTCATTTAGTCCAGACCTACTTCTGTATACTTTCCCGCAGTACCTGCAAACCATCGGACCGGGCTCTTTGTCTGCCATCTGAAGCAATAAAAATAATTATAGAAGCTCTGGTATTGAGTCTAAAAGCTGACAAAAATAAAGTTACGAAGTAGGAAAAATATATCTCATTAATTCTGAAAGCATTCTTATGATTCTTATGTATACATGTATTCTTTGACAGAGACGAATTTACTGATCTGATACATCGTTTCTTGAAAACAATATGTTTGATATAACGCGGTTATATAGTCAGCTTCCTCTTCATATGTGTTATCATATTTCATGTTTCACCTGCATCGTTTGGTCCTTTTCTTGCCTGGTTGGTGACTGAGTTGCGATTTTATATTTAATTGTGTCCATTCCTTATGAAATACATACATTAAACATACTATACGTCATCAGTCGCGGCTTAATGAAATTCTGCGTCTGCTTTATGTTGAATAACTATAAAAACATGTTTGAAAACATAAGGAATCGGGTCCAAAAAATAGGAGTATGTTTGAATTATCAAAGCTAACTGTTTGTGATGTGGCTAAGTATGCTAAGTAACTGCGTAAGCAAAGAAGTCTAGCTCAATGTCCGTGCATCGTATCTAAAGTAGCGTGTTCGTCCGTGTATTTTACCCAATATTTTCATCCGTGCATTATATCTATTTTTCCAAAGTGTATTTTTGCTGCTGCTGTGTGTGTCTAAGTAAATAAATAAGACATTTTAGGTATCAGAGTTTCCTGATAGGCTCTTTCGAGACCGAGTCATGCCCAAACAACCAAGAATTTGCTCATATGGGCCAAAATTGACTGTCGTCCGTGCATCTTATTTTCCAAAATCACCCTAGATTCTCGCCGCTGGAAATTTTGTGACAGCGTGTCTGCTCAAAATAGGGATCGTTCTGACACGCTCTTGGTATCGTAAGATCAGGAAAAATGATGGTTGGAAAATGGTGTATAACACTCTGGGGGGAATTTAGAAAAGATCGAGAAATATCCGCTTACCTTCAGCAAAACTACAAATGCATCTTCTCAGTCGCCATTTTTCCGTGCACTTTACCAAAACAAAAATCACGTGATTACCCACCCTGTATAATAAACCAAGAAAAATGAAAATACAAAGAGGTTACATTTTTGTCTCAAGTGCAACACAAAAGGCAACCCTGATTGTGTCTCAGCCGACATGTATTATTGTGAGCACCCAGGGAATAGCCTACAGGGCGACTTGGGAGAAATAATATCCCTGAATGAATAAACACAGGGCTTTTTCTGACCTTTTTGGGAAATTTTTGGTACCGATGAAATTGGAAAAAAAAATTGTGTGATTTAGGGAAAAAATAGTGCAATTTTTAGCAAAATTGGGAAAGTTTACCTTTTAATTTGGGATTTTTTCTGCTAATTGGGTATGTTCCAGGTCAATTGGGAATTTTTTCAGCCAATTGGGAAAAAATTTGGTACCGGAAACCGGACCCAGTTTTGTATAGAGAAAAAGCCCTGAAATATCTCCCTATTTTAAGCTGAGGGAGAAGTGAAAATGTATAGATTATATAGGAAAACCTGAAATTCAGGTCCAAACTTCTCTCATATTTTCTTTGAGAGAGAAGAAACTTCTCCCTAAAATTCTTGGCTAGGTTGAACCCTGGCACCTGACTGTGACCTTTAATAACAACCCAAATTAGTTTGGCTATGTTTTAGCTACACCGATAATTTGTTATTAGAGACACTGATCTGCACTAAAATCTTCAATGGCTGATCAGTCTTCAGTCTACATGAAGAAGGCTAGATTCTTAGCTAACCAATGCAATTTTCTGGGCATGTCAAATCATTTTTAAATGCTTTTTGCTTTCAACATAGGCAATATAGTCATCAAATTGATAACAAGATTTATAGTAAAAAGAATGTCTTGGAAGAAAACAAAACAAAACAAAAAAAAAACATAAATGAGCCACCACATGGGAAAACCAACAATCTGCCTAGGCGAAAACACTGGCGCAGATCAGCTTCGCAGTAACTGCCAAGCTGATCAGCGCCTTTGTTTTTGCTACTCGGATAGTACAGTTCCTCTTCTACTTAAATCTGAAATTTCAAGATTCTAGCTCTTTTCTGTAACTGTACAGGTCGGTTTGTGTCAGACCAGGTCGGAAACCACATTGTTGGTTTTCCCACGAGGCGGCTCAAATGGTGAAGGTTGATCTTTGTAACAATGCTGCTCATCCTGTATGGTCAATATTTCCAGTTATATCAATCAAAGGAACAGACTTAGAAACCAAATAGAGAAAGAAGAAGCCCTTAAAGTAGAGTATGATGCCATGAAAGGGGCCGTAGATGACCCCTTCACACGGCGACATAGTAGACCCACACTAGTCACAAAGGTAAATGCATCATTATTCTGTAAACAGTCATACAATAATAATCTTTGGTATTCAGATTGATCGGTTTGACTCAAGACTACCATTAGAAGTCTAGTAGTCATTCTGTTTGCAGTATTGCTTTAATTGTAGGTTGATTACAGCAAATTTTACTAGAGTTCTAAAATTTAGGGATTTCACATACATGTACATCATTTCTTTTTAGCTTACAGTAAGAGTACTTTGATGTAACAGAAATACTTTTCTACCCTTATTATAGTATTAATGTTCCTGGATTTATTGTAGACCCAGCTCACACTTTTTAAGAAGTCTGGTGGGTCTTCGTATTTATTATCCAGGTGCATCCTAGCTATAAGAATGTTTAAAAGATATTGGACATTACAAGAGTTAGATATTGTAGTATATGTGTAAATGTGATGTGTTCAGTGTTATCATTTTCTTTATTCAGGCTAGAGAAACGCCTGTACCACCCCCTATAGATGAAAACCTCAGGAAAAAACAAGAATTAGAAAGGAGAAAATCTATAGAGATTAGCATTGGGCAAAATCTGGTAAGTACAGGTAATTGCAAAACAAAAAGTCCAGTCTGAGCTCCTACGCATTGCAGGCTGTAAATAATCGGCTGTTTTTGTCTCCAAGCAAAGGTTATTACTTACCGCCTGCCCAAAAAACGTGGTTATGTCAAACCATCCATGCATATATTTTGGAGCAGAACACCTCTACTAGCTTAGTTAAGGCCTATTGCCAAGAGAATCAGCTTACCTAAGCCGAAGGCTCATAGGTGAGCGTATAGGATGGACATGCACTGGCGTTGCTGTTGTCATGGGGTCGTCCACAATTTTCAAACATCTTCACCTCTGAAACCCCTTGGTCAATCAAAGCCAAACTTCATGTGGAGCATTCTTAGGAAGCGGAACAAAAGTTTTTAGGAATAGTCCAGGTTACGTTACCAAGATTTCTGCCAGGGCTATAAATAGCCAAAAACTTTAAAAAATCTTTTCCTCCAGAACCCAATGGCTTGGGATCTTGAAACATGGCATCTAGCTTCAGGGTCTCAAGCTCTTCAAAAGTTATACTAATCATGACCCTGGGATGACCTTAACCTATTTTACTGCAAGGTTAAGCTAGGTTGCCTATGCATTTGAATGGGGACAATTGGTAAAATGGCATTACATAGGCGAAAACTTGCTGGGAATAGGAAAATGCACAGAATATTTATGTTAGCTTCAGGGGGTTGCCTGCCCCATGTTTACGGATCATCTGTACTTTAAACCTCCTCTCCTCTGAAACCACTAGGCCAATCAAAACCAAATTTCATATGTAGCCTTTTTGCATAGAATGAATGAATGCTTATATAATTGATCCAGGTCACATGAACAAGATGGCTGCTTGGGCTATAAATAGCAAAATACTTAACAAAATCTTCTCCTGAGCCAGAAGATCTATGACTTTGAAACTTGGCATGAAACATCGATGAATGGAGCTCTACAGAGCTTATATAAATCATGATATTTGGATGACCTTTACCTATTTTAAGGCAATTTCAACTTAGTTCACCTATGCATTTGAACGGGGAACATTGATAAAATGCTGTTTCACGGGGAAACATTGCAGAAATGAGCAAATGGATAGAAGATTATTTGTATAAAGTTCTTTGCCCAAGGTTGACTCAGGGCTATGCACATGAAATGGATTCAAGTATATTTCTGGTGAGGGTTTACAGGACCATTGGTCCTCTGGTCGAAACAACAGTAATATGAGCATCAGCATGAGAAAATCTACTTTTTTATGTGAAAACAAGTACACACATCAGCTGCGCCAGAACTGGTAGGAAACCGTAACTGTTATTCTCATTTCTATATGTTTATGTATTTTTGTAACAATTGCAATTATAAGGTATTTATGTCCATTCCAGGCAGCGTTAAAGTCTCCAGACAAAAATAAAAAGGAGAATGATATCAGTGTAAGTTGGTCAATCTTTTTCTTTGGCTTGTTAAAGACATTATGTCAAAAAACATTTTAGGGATTGCATTGGCTTTATAGTGGTAGAGCTTGGGCCCGAGGTTATAAAACTTTTTTCATGCTCAGCTCAGCTGAGACTAAAATTTATCCTTCTGATAAATGTTAAAATGCTAACAGTACATGTGTATTCTTAAAATCCATACAGAACTTTTCAATAATTTCAAATAGAAAAACAACTTCTTGCTTAACTGAAAAAGGAAGGCAAATATTGGCTGCCTATTTGCTTTTTTGCAAAAGGATATAAACTCTGCGAGTCATTATACCCCCCGCAAAACGAAGTTTTAGGGGGGTATACTGTTTTCAGCCTGTCCGTCATTCCGTGACTCCGTGATTCCATCATTCCGTCAACATTTGGACATCTTTGCTGAATAACTTGAGTAGCTTTTGCCTGATTTGTTTCAAATTTTCACCACACTTGCACCATCAGACAATACATGTGTGGTATGAATTTAGGGGCCAAAGGGTTAGTATTGCAAGAGTTATGGGACTTTTTAAGTCTTCCTATAACATGTTTGCCATAGTACTGAAAGTACATACTTTGTGAAATCAACTCCTCTTACAGCTTTCAATGTTTCCTTTTAATATTTTGCTGATATGTTTCAGATATATTACAGATGTGCATGAGGTTCCATTCACAGTTTCGTACTTTTGAGGTGGTCCAAAAAATTCAATATTAGGGGGTAGGGCATGAAATTGGGCTGTAAATTATCCTCTTTCAATAATTTGCTGACTTCTATCCCTCAATCGGATCAATAATGCCCCAAACATGTGAAAAATACTTACTTTCTATTTTTAGACTTGTAAAAACCGGGATTATCTGAGGATCCCAGATCGTTCGCCATTCAAAGCCCGTGATGCTCTCCACTGTGTACTTTGCAAAGGTTATCTTTGTTCACAAATAGCGAAAAAAGTAGATGGATGGCACATATTTCTGCACTGCTCATTTTAATCCTGGGTGGATTCTCTAAGTATTTGCATGACGTTTGTGGGGCTTGCATTTGCATAGAAACCGCATGGGGGCCCAGTCTTTGGGCATATTTTACGAAAATTCACTGGTCTGAAAGAGGGGGTAGGGGAAAATTTCCCCAATACAGGTTGGGGGATAGTCAGTGCAAGGTGATTTAAATGATGTAATTTTGTTGTCAAGCATTTGATTTAATGATTTAATGGGAGAAATCGGACTGTTCACCAGATTGGATAGATTTATTCTCAGTTTTGGCGGATCTAGCAAAATTAACTGAAAAATGCTCTAAAAACTGTGGACTGCAACCTTAAAGCAATAACCGACTTTTTCTTATTTCCATTTCAAGGTCTCAGTTGCCTTTGTTCAGGTAGCCCAATATATGGACACTACTGTTTCGTGATCTGTTGGTCACTCGCACGACCCCAGAGTGAGTAAAGCTGGATGCGGTTAGTTGGGGCTCCATTTCTCAAAAATCGGCCCAAAATGACCCTGAAACCATACGACTCGTTCTGACTTCGCCTGAACGACCCGTTTTAATGCAAATTCATTTTCTCTGCCTGACTTTAAGTGGAATTATGTTAAAGAATAGATTTAGGCAAAAATTGCTAGAAATTAGTACAAAAGGTATTGCTTTAAGGTTCCATTCACAGTTTCGTACTTTTGAGGTGGTCCAAAAAATTCAATATTAGGGGGTAGGGCATGAAATTGGGCTGTAAATTATCCTCTTTCAATAATTTGCCGACTTCTATCCCTCAATCGGATCAATAATGCCCCAAACATGTGAAAAATACTTACTTTATATTTTTAGACTTGTAAAAACCGGGATTATCTGAGGATCCCGGATCGTTCGCCATTCAAAGCCTGTGATGCTCTCCACTGTGTACTTTGCAAGGGTTATCTTTGTTCACAAATAGCGAAAAAAGTAGATGGATGGCACATATTTCTGCACTGCTCATTTTAATCCTGGGTGGATTCTCTAAGTATTTGCATGACGTTTGTGGGGCTTGCATTTGCATAGAAACCGCATGGGGGCCCAGTCTTTGGGCATATTTTACGAAAATTCACTGGTCTGAAAGAGGGGGTAGGGGAAAATTTCCCCAATACAGGTTGGGGGATAGTCAGTGCAAGGTGATTTAAATGATGTAATTTTGTTGTCAAGCATTTGATTTAATGATTTAATGGGAGAAATCGGACTGTTCACCAGATTGGATAGATTTATTCTCAGTTTTGGCGGATCTAGCAAAATTAACTGAAAAATGCTCTAAAAACTGTGGACTGCAACCTGAACAATTGTCATGCTGAAAAAATTCATTTTTGACAAATAGTTAAGACAGAAAATGAGAAAAGACGCTTCGTTAGAAAGGTACAGGCATTTTGTGAGGAAAAGGGTTTGAGACCATTTCTAGGGGTAATCGGGTATGCTGAATCCAAAAACCAATGTTGGCAAGCTGAGAAATGGCTCCTTCACCATCTAATTTGCATATTTCCAAGATGGCCGCCAAAATTAGGAAAAACACCAATTGCTGCAAATTGGTATATGTTTAGGATTCCAAACTGCTACAAAATAATAAAAATAACATTTTATAATGATTAGAAGGTATTCAATGAATAAAAAAAATATTGAAAGTTAAAAGGCTGAGGTGGGGGTGCGGAGGGGGCAGGGGTTTGGGTTTTTCTACTTGTACCTACAAAAGTGATCATATTTCCATTTTAACAAGTCCTAGTCCACTGCACCTGGTCTCACTATAAAGCATAGATATAGCCTTTAGATCCTTTGGTTTTGGTAAGTAATGCAAATTATCTAACTTGCATATTCATGAATTTTAATGAAAACATTAAAAATGGCTGAAAATTTGTTTTAAAATCCATAGATAAACAAATTTCAGGCCGAAGCTATCATTACGACAACTTGTTATTGCACCAGTAATACCATTTATGACAAATATATTGATGTCATGGGTCAATATGAAACTCATCTCATTAGCATATTCATGAATATTAATTAAAATGTCAAAAATAAGGGCAAAACAGGAAAAATATTGCCGTTGAAAGGTTTTTGGTGCGTTTTATGATCTTTGTTGCATTTTAGGACAAATTTTCATGGCTGCCAGTTTGGTCTGATGGGCCAATTAA
The DNA here is from genome assembly GCA_964017185.1 of Rugalucina vietnamica. Taxonomy (NCBI): domain Eukaryota; kingdom Metazoa; phylum Mollusca; class Bivalvia; order Lucinida; family Lucinidae; genus Rugalucina; species Rugalucina vietnamica. Next base: position 68,934,592 of record OZ024872.1, read on the forward strand.
CTGCCATCAAAAGTTGTCTTCAACACATTCACATGATGTAAACATCACATTGTTTCCACAACCACCCCTAGTGTGATTCTATAAAATGGGATGAACTTACAAAAATACCCATGTCCCTCCAAAAGCATACTTTAGAATACTATGATTAGTCTGATAGTATTGCATTGACATAGCAATTTAACCATCATAAGTAATTGAATTTACATATATTCATGAAAATAAATAAAAAAAAACATAATGGGAGAAAAATCATGGAAAAAATAGGGGGTATACGTACAAAAACACAAGTACCAAGGCTGTTAATGTTAATGCCGAAAGAGATATCAAATGAATGCTGTGACAATTTACTTTCACTCTGAAATATGATATAAGAATAATCAGATTTGTAATTTCATGAATATTAATAAAATCTTTAAAAACAGGACAGAAAAAAAAAATGAAAAAAAAAAAAAAAAAAAAAAATAATGGGGTAAACTTAAGAAATGACTTGTATCAGGGCAACTCAAAGCCCTTCATTGCTGAATAATGTATCAAATAGTTGTTCAGGTGATATTATGCCATCCTATATTACAATTTATAAGTCATTTGATTTTTATTTTCATGACTATTAATAACATCTTTAGGAATTGGAGTAAAAAAGCTGAAAGCATAAGGCGGTATACAGGCGTAAAAAACGCACATCAAGGTTACTGATGGTCATAGAGAGCTGAAATTGGTATCAAATGATTGCTTAGACATTGTTCTATAACCATAGAATGTGCTATTTGCTTTATCGGACATATTTGTTGTATGAATGCTAATAAGATCTTTATAAATAAGAGAAAAATGACAGAAAAATGAAAGGGGTTTACCAATAAAATTGCTTATATCTGGACTGCAAATAGGCTTAAAGAGTTCAAAGTGGCATCAAATTATTGCTAGTACATTTATTATTTATTATTGCCATATCTTTATATAAAACATATTTGTTAGCAACCAAGATACACACGATTTTGTTTGAGCACAACCTTCAATTTTATGTATTCTTTATCATTTTTCGTAACATTCATGGCCTTTAATAAGATGTTTTATTTATCAGACAACATGGTTTTAAATCACATACTGTTTACCTATTAGACTTTATTATCCTAACTTTCTACGGGTACCATTTTCATCCCTCTAAGGATATTAGCAGTGGAGAAATAAGCAACTTTGTTGGTATATTGCCTTTACTTTTCGGTGACATTTCTCTGATTTAAAAGATCTCATTAATATCCATACAACAAAAATATGTAGATGCCCTTAAATACCAGATCATATGGTTATAGAACATTGTCATATCAATCATTTGATTTCAAGTTCAGCTCTTTAGGTCCTTCAGTAGACAAGACACATGGGTTTAAATGTATACCTCGTATTTTTTCTGCATTTTAAATTCCAATTCCTAAAGATTTTATAAAATAGTCACGAAAATGAAACTCAAAAACTTATCTATTAAAGTATGGATGGTATAATATTGCCCTAGCAACAATTTGATTCCATTCTCAGCACTTTGGGGCTTTTGTTTGCCTAGACACAATTGTATTTGAAGGTATATCTGTTTAATCTTTTCCATTTTTCTCTCCCAATTTCATAAGTTTTCAATACTATACATGAAATTGAAAATCAATTTTTTCTTATATCACACTTCAAAGGGATAGTACGATACCTTAGCATTTATTTAATACCGTTTTCACCGTCCTTGATTTATTTACACCCAAGGTACAAGTGATTTGGATGAACATCCCATATTGTTTTCATGATTTTCCTCCCATTTCTTACAATTTTCATTAATATTCATGATTATGCAAATTCATTGATTTGAATATTAGGATTACCATTGAATCGTTATGTCCAAACACTATTATCAGATCAATCATACTAGTAGTATTCTAGAGCATGCTATTGATAGGATTTTTTGTAAATCCATCCAATTTCTTTTGAATCACACAATGGATGGGCGTGGAAACAATATGATTTTACATTATGCAAATATGTTCATTGTCGAGGACAATATTTCACAGCATTTAATTGGTCCCTCTGACCAAACTGGCAGCCATGAAAATTTGTCCTAAAATGCAAGAAAGATCTTATAATCCACATAAAAACATTTCAATGGCAATAGTTTTCCCCTGGTTTTCACCCAACTTTTCGACAACATGAAAATTAATATTCATGAATATGCAAATGAGATAAAATTTTCAAATAGGTCCATGACATCAATATAATTGTCACATGATATATTATTAGTGCTATAACAGTGTCATTATGGTGGTTTAGGCCTGAAAATTGTTGATTTGTGTATTTTGAATTATTTTAATGTTTTCATTAAAATTCATGAATATGCAAATTAGATAATTTACATTACTTACCGCAGGATAAAAGGAATGTGTCTAAGCTTTACAATGAGACCAGACTTTGTGGTCCGTGACAAGCAACAGTGGCGATATGATCAATTTTGTAGGTACACCCCTCGTCAAGAATCATGTTAACAGTTGCCATGGAAACCATGCACTTTTTCATTGTAAAATTGAGTTTATCTTTGCGGGCAAAAATTCTTTGCATTTAAATTTATGTATTTTAGTCAAGCAATCATCTAACAATATGTATTAATTTATTTTAGGCTCAGATCATGACAAACAAATGAAACGTTTCATCAATATAACAGATTCGAGATATTTTGGCGGCCATTTTGAAAATATGCAAATTAGGACATGAAGACGTCATTTCTCAACTTGCCAACATTGGTTTTTGGATTCAGCACACCAAATTACCCCTAGTTCAAGTGTCAAACCCTTTTCCTCACAAAATGCCTGTACTTGTTAACTTTTCTCAATTCCTGTCTTAACTAAAAGAGGGACGTGCATTAACGGGGTTTTCTGGCCCACCCAAAAGCCAAAAAATAAAAGTATCTGTACAACATTTTATCCTACATGTTTTAATAGATGAATGGTCCAAATGTTTTAATCTAATATTGATTTGACTTTTATGGTTGCTATGGTTACACAAAATGGCCGCCAATGTGGGCTAAAGTAGGAAAATCACAATTTTTGACCAAAATTTAGAGGTTTAACAGAGAAGTTTACATCGAGCCCAGCTAAATACCAAAAAGATATTTTCATAGAAGATTAGTATCACTAAGATGCACAAAATATGAATATATCTTTTTGGTATTTAGCTGGGCTCATACCTAATTCTTAGAGAAATGCTCTATAGAATACTTGCATTTCACTCAAAGTAAGACACCATTATTATAAGGTCTTGTGTCAATTAATTCCAACAAGCACCAGAAGACATCTTCTGATGGGTGATAAATTGTTGATTGAAACCCCGGAAATACAATGTGATTTTTTTCAAAGGCGCACTAATTTGTGTTAAGAAGAAAAACATGATTTCCATAGCAACTTGTATTGTATTGTATATTGTATTTCCAGCCCATTTAGGTTCACCTGACTTTGCTATAAGGCACCAGGTTAAATACAAGTTTTGGATACTATGCAACCATTGACCAAACTATTGGTACAGCAAAATATCTCAGAAATATGAGGTTTGATCATGTAGATTCCAAACTACAAACCAGTCACGACATGTGGTTGTGCCAGATCGGCAACCATAAATATGATTTTTGAACATGGGGGTATACCTACAAAATCAAACACAACTTACACACTGTTTTAGGTCCGTCACAGTGTGAATGATTCTTTATGATATCAGCTACTGATTCTTGATGATATCAGGTAACGGATTCTTGACAAATGCTACGGATTCTTGACAAGGATTGATACTCCCAATTACAAACAGCAAAAAATGGTAATTTTAGATAGCTGTAGATCTAAATTTCGTCAAGAGACATATTAGAAGCATGATTCATGATAATCTATGTATATTTTCTACATGTTAGTGTTTCAAAATAAAACCAATTAGATAAATTGAGCAAATATGAAAAACATGACAATTCGGTATAATTATGTGAATTCCTAAGCAAACATGTTTGGAAACATTGAAAAAGTTAATAAAAGTGATATGTGGACCTTCAAATTCTACAATACCCTGCGTAATAACCCTTTTTCATTTTTTTGCATGCTACGGATTCTTGATGATACGTTACAGATTCTTTATGATAACAAAATGTGGGTAACGGATTCTTTATGATATATGTTACTGATTCTTTATGATAAATGTTACAGATTCTTTATGATTTAAAACAAGTTTATGATGTTCTACAACTTGAAATGCAGATTTGGACCCATGGTCCACCAATGAACTGTGTTTTTATCAACTCCACACTGCAAGAAATATGATGTGCAGTGTAAAATTCGATCAGATTAATAACAAACCAATTAATAATTGTGATTAATGTAGAACCTTGTTGTATATTTGTGTATATCACAAAACACTATTATATATTTATTAACTTTTTGATGAAATCATTTCAATTTTTTTCAATCACTGAGACCGACAATCTTATAAGTAGTATTCATGTGTGTACAATTTTACATTTTTTTCTGTTTTGGGGCATTGATCCCATTTCTTACCACCTTACCGCTTCGCTATGTCACCTTATGTATGTTTTCATGTTTGGGTAACTGAGTGACTGCCTAGTGGGAAAAAGCTACTCACTCAGATTACAAAATGTTCCCTAAGTATACCAAGTACCTTATTGTCAATGTAGTTTTTTTCACATTGGTTTTCGGAGTGGGAATTTCTGATTGCACCATTTCCTCTAATCATCATCAGTGCTTACTTTTTTCCTTTTCAAAGAGGTAACATTTACTGCCAGACTGGAATTCAGGAAATACAAATATTCAAGGCCACTTACGAGTATTGATTATTTGAAACAGATCCACATTCCTTTCAATGCTGTTTCAGGATCTCATATACTCACTGCTCTTAAAGGAGCTCAGTTTTATTTTTATTTGCTATTACTGCAGCTGATGTTGTGCCGTGTTGCGGCCCTAAAAAGTCTCCCCGTACATCATTCATAGTGCAGATTATATTTTCCTTTTGGTCCTTTGAGATAAGAGAGGGTATTTTGAGAAATCAGAAAAATATCATCGGTTAAGATTTATTTTCTAACCAACGTTTACTGTATTTGGCCCCATTTGATTAAACACGTTTCTATTATTGAATACCCTGTTAAAAGTTGCAAAATTACATCCATTCTCTTTGGCTCCATGTTGCCAATTCTTAAGGGTCACTGAAGAGGCTTGAATAGCCAAAACCGCGGTATGGCCCACAAAACTTCATCCCATGATTTCCTTAGCTTGCCCGATCTATTCTGTGCAACTACATTTAGCTCGCGTACTTGAGAAATAAAGCCTTTAATGCCATTTACATGCCCATACCATCTCATCTTGCTGGAGCGAAGCACTGCATCAATATCCTGAAGTCCAAGCTTTGAGAGAAGGGAGTCTGAGCTTACTTCATCATTCGCCTTGAAATTATAGATCCAGCACATCATTGCACGGTCATTGCGCTGCAGGCGACAAAGTGTAGCCAGTCATTGCCCATGCTTCTGCTGCATTTGGCAGTACATAAGTTGAATACACTCGACCTCTGGTCAAACGTGGTGTGGAGAGGGAGTAGTTGGCGGAACTTGCCCTAAGCCGATTTGCAGTGCCTGACTGCAGCCAGTTAACAGCCTCCTCCAGCAAAAAGCATGTCTCCCAGATAATAGAACTATTGTACAACCTCAACTTTTTCGTCATCAACTAGAACCTCCTTCACTAGCCTTCCATCTATGGGACGCGCCTTTCCTAAGCAGCCATTACAGCTGAAATCAGGATCACAGCGCAAATTAAGGAGCCTTTGATTCCACTGCTTTTCTTGTGGATCTAGAACAAGCATCCACCACAGAAGACGGCATTTCTTCCTACACCTGTCTGACAGACGCCACAGGGATCCTTTCCAGATTTTTTTTCAGAAGGTTCAGATTGAGGCCAGAGACCATGATCTTTGTCTTCCCCATGTTCATTCAAAGAACTTTCCTCTCCATCTCTGCTTTCCAAGTCTTCAACTTAACAGGTAGTTCTTCCATGGACTCGAAAGTGTCATATCATGAGTCATCTGCATACAGCAAAGCCCAAAGGCAGCCTGTGCGGAACTCCCTGGATAAAGCCTATGGCACAATGATGAAGGGTAGCGGGCTAAGGACAGAGCCCTGATGAACACCTACTTTGACATCAAACTCCTCACTGTATCCAATGCCCATTCTAACCCTGCTTCTTATGATCTTATACATGGACTGGACCAGACGCACTAGTCATTCGTCAATTCTTAGTTTCGCATTGCCCACCAGATTACATCCCTCAGGATCATAATTTATAATTGCCAGTACGGCTCATTTCAAGCATACCAGAATGGGCGACAACATACTTGCAAGTTCTTAGCTAATTGTTTTCTCCAAATACACATGGTCACAGTAGTCTAACCCGGAGCATCAAAAACTTTTGAAGATTAGGCCAAGGAGGCGATCGTACCTCATATTGAGTCATATGCCAGAAGACATTCCAGGGTGTATGTTTTTTTTTTTTTTTTTTTTTGTTTTTAGCTCACCTGAGCCGAAGGCTCACAAGGTGAGCTTATAGGATGGCCATGATCCGGCGTCCGTCCGTCCGTCGTCCACAATTTCAAAGATCTTCTTCTCTGAAACCGCTTGGCCGATCTAGTTGAAATTTTATGTGGAGCCTCCTTGGGTAGTGGCATTTCAAGTTTGATCGCAAAATCTAGGTCACATGACCAAGATGGCTGCCACGCCCATATATGGTAAAACCGCTCAAAAATCTTCTTCTCCAGAACCAGTGGGCCGATTTCCACGAAACTTGGTATGTAGCATCGGGGACTTCAGCCCATCATAGTTTGTTGAAATGATGACCCTTGGATGACCTTGACCTATTTTACGGCAAGGTCAATTTTGGAAACATAGGCTTTTACATGGGAAAAAGTGAAAACTATGGATTTTTTGAAAACTATTGCAGCCTGAGGCCTGAAAAGTGGTAGATGCAAACAACTAATGGAGTAGATGAAGGTATATGATTAATTTAGGTCAAGGTCATCTGTTGACCTTGGCCAGTCTGTTGTCCATACACACTTTTCAAAGATCTTCTTCTCTGAAACTGGTTGGCAAATCAAAGTGAAGTTTTATGTGGAGCATCCATGGGTAGGGGAGACGAAAGTTTGATTTCAAAATCCAAGTCACATGACCAAGATGGCCGCCACGCCCATATATGGTAAAAACCGCTCAAAAATCTTCTTCTCCAGAACCGGCTGGCCGATTTTCATGAAACTTGGTATGTAGCATTTGGGACTCCATCATAATTTGATCAAATGATGACCATAGGATGACCTTGATCTATTTTACGGCAATGTCAATTTTGGAAACATAGGCTTTTACATGGGAAAAAGTGAAAACTATGGATATTTTGAAAACTATTGCAGCCTGAGGCCTGAAAAGTGGTAGATGCAAACAACCAATGGAGTAGATGAAGGTATGTGATTAATTTAGGTCAAGGTCATCTCTTGTCCTTGGCCAGTCTGTTGTCCATACACACTTTTCAAAGATATTCTTCTCTGAAACTGCTTGGCCAATCAAAGTGAAATTTTATGTGGAGCGTCCATGGGTAGGGGGAACGAAAGTGTGATCGCGAAATTTGGGTCACATGACCAAGATGGCCGCCATGCCCAACTATGGTAAAAACCACTCAAAATCTTCTCCAGAACCGGCTGGCCGATTTAAGCGAAACTTGGTATGTAGCATTTGGGACTCCAGCCCATCAGTTTGTTGAAATGATACCATAGGATGACCTTGACCTATTTTACGGCAATGTCAATTTCGGAAACATAGGCTTTTACATGGGAAAAGGCGAAAACAATGGATATTTTGGAAACTGTTGCAGCCTGAGACCTGAAAGTTGCTAGATGCAGACAACTAATGGAGTCAATGAAGGTAAGTAATTAATGAACGCCAAGGTCATTTGTTGACCTTGACCCAAGGTCATTTAAATATCAAAATTGAAATTATGGTTTTCTCAGAAATCACTGGGTTTGGAAACTATTGCAGCCTGAGACCTGAAACTTTGCAGATGCAGACAACTTGTGAAGTCAATACAGGCGTGTGAGTATTCAAGGTCAAGGTCATTTCATGATGGCTTAATACTCCAAGATCAGGCTTCAGGTGAGCGTTCTCAGGACCAACGGTCCTCTGGTTTGTTGGGTTTTTTTCCCAGATTTTTTTATTTATCCCCAAGATAGTCTCAACGATGAAACCAGGCAGAAAATAGTAACTGGTGAATACCGAAAAGTTTTTAGTAGATCAATTTATTCTTGCGCAGAATTATGCACAGGTCATAGTGACAAAAAGGAATGATGTTGTTTGCAATGTAGAAATTAAATTCTTCAAGACACTTTTTGAAGGAAAGCACAATGGCATGGACCTTATATTAATGACATTTATTTTACAATGAAAGTGATATTTATAGACAATCTACACCATGAACATTTTGCATCGTTCAGTGAATAAGATGTGATTTTTTTAGCAAAACAAAAACCTCATTTATATTCATATATATGCAAATTAGGTAATTTGCATATTTGAACTCTATTTGAAATAACAATCGTTTAGCTTCATTTTGGTATCAATATTGTTGTTCTATTAGGAACAGGACCAAAGATACGAGCAATTTACTGTATGAACTTTCTACATCAATCTGATAAGTAAGGACATACAAAGTGTTGAAATATTCTTAAATGAATATTCATGAACATGCTAATTAGCTTTTGTCAGTTTATGATTATTTATGGTCTAGCATTTTCCACAGTTATCCATTTTATTTAACATTTTACATTGTTCAGAAAATAAGTTGTATTTTTAGCCAAAAAGGTAAGATCTCATTAATATTCATAAACATGTAAATTAGGTAATTTGCATATTGGAACTTTGTTTGAAAGAACAATCATTTAGCTTCATTTTGGTATCAATATTGTTGTTCTATGATGAAAAGAACCTAAGATATGAGCAATTTACTACATGTACACCTTTTACAACTGTCGGCCATTTTGATTTTGGCGGCCATCTTGAAAATGGCAAAATTTCAAGTGGCCAGGGATCAGAATTTAATGTGTGTCATGTAAAGAACATATGGTGAAAATTTCATACTTGTATCATCAACTGAAGTATTTCCTCAAAATCTCTCACTAAGCCGCTCCACTATATCATAATATTTGAAAATGAATGCTCAAATCTCAGTTTGCCTGATAAAATAATGACTTGTTTACCGAACCGCATAGTACAAACCTGCTTTGTAGATCAGAGACATAAATATTTGCCCCCCCCCCCACCCAGGGGGGAGGGGTCTTTGCTCCCTGCTCCCTGAAAGAAAAAATGACCTTTCTCCCCAGCTCATAAAATGTTTTCCTCAGCCCCCTGCTCCCTAAAACTCCAAAAAGTTATGCTTTCTCCCCAAATCACTTAAAATAAATGACCCTTCTCCCCAATTCTCTGAAAACAGATAGCCCTTCTCCCTGTATCCCCAAAAACCCTGGGAGGGCCTCATAATTGGTAGTTTATCTCGATAAAAGGTAGGTTGTAGGCTATGATGTCATAAAGAATCTGTAACATATCATAAAGAATCTGTTACCCATTATTTTGTATCATACGGAATCCGTGACAAAATTTTGTCACAGATTCTTTATGATACTTTTGATGCTTTAAAACACAAAAGTCTGCAAAACAATTCCTTTGAAGATTTACATGCATTGAAAAGTGTTAGTTCATAGATAATTAGTTAGATTTCTAAACTGTTGATAAAATGTTTGATGTGTTATGTATTTTAATATTCATTTTCGATTTTCCTTGCTTAATTAACCATTTTAAGGATTTAATCACCCATTAACTTTCAACCTGTATACCAACATTGCTAAAATTGATGGAGAACAATTTCCAGCTCATATATACTATGTATGTGTGCCAAAAAGGTCATTTCAGGCATCAAAAACCTTAGAAATACCGGTTTCTCATCACCTACCAATAGATGAGCTAAGAGAATCATAAAGAATCTGTAACGCTATCATAAAGAATCAGTAGCTGATATCATAAAGAATCATTTCGCACTGTGACGGACCTAAACCCCTGTGACTTAGTTACTAATTTATTCTAGCTCACTAAACATGGTATCATTTTAAAGCTTATGCCTAGGCCTTTCATCCAATTGTAGCTTGTGTAAATTATCTAATTTACATATTCATTTAATTTGCATATTCATGAATATTGATAGAATCATAATAGAAAATATATAAATAAAAAAACATAAAACACACTGACTTCAACATCAAACAGCTATTTTTGCATCATGTCGATAAGCAATACAACTTGACATGCCATAACATGTAATGAATCTATACATAAAAATTAGCTCATTTGCATATTTATGACTATTTATAGAAACATAAGAAATTAAGAAAAAAGTCAATGAACGTCTTAGATATACTTATTCCAGTCACAAATCACCACTGTGGCTTGTTGTTGTCCATTTGTTATACAATTTCACATTTTCTAACCTGCAATGACCCAATATTAAAATAATCTAATTTGCATATTCATGAATATCAAATGAAAAGACGAGGTGGGAATTCAATAAAATCCGTAAATATTCCACCCACCATCACTTTGGCATGTTGCCATGTTGTCATTTATACGATTTGACTGTCCTATCATGCAAAACACTATATATCAAGAATCTAGTTTGCTAACTTTGCATATTCATGGTATCAATTTTCATGAAAACGATGATACAAAGAAACAAGAAATTGAGATAGAATTTGAAACAAGCCTTCAGCGTAAATATTTCAACAAACTTATTTCAATTTAAAATAATCTTTGTGGCATGTTGTTGTAGGTCAGTAATATAATTTGACTATTCTTACATACATGGGACCCGTATGAACTTAACCATATTTGCATATTCATGAATATTGATCTGAAAATAAGATATTGAAAGAAATTAAAACCGTAAACATACTTATTTAAGTCAGACACCAGCATTGTGTCAAGTTGTCCTTAATCATTAATGCGATGTGCATGACCTAACATGTAATGGATCTATGTGAAAATTTGCATATTCACAAAGCTATCAACCAGTGGCATCAATCAATCTATCTGTCTATCCATATTAGTCAGAGCTGAGTGATCTACCCCATGTAATATCTGTCGAATCCTAGACTTTGCTTCGTTAAAGCTTGAAATTGTGATTAATTTGATTACTTTGGTGAATGATAATTAATAATCATTCATATGCAAATTAGATAGTTTGCATATTCATGGTATTCAAATTAGATAATTTGCACATCTGATCAGTGAGAAAAGTTTTGTTTATAACCATTTCTTAGTTAATGCTTGTTCAATATTCTATAGTAGACATGAGATGAGTTAAGAGTGTGTTGTAGTAAACAGTTAATTTGTGGATTTTTTGTGCATTTTCTAACGTTTTCATTAATATTCAAGGATATGCAAATTATAAATTTTGCATAACCAACAATGGCTTAGCATAAAGTTGACTCTGTATGGTATTGATAGTATTGGACAAGTGCAATATAGGTACATTTACATCTGTAAGACACTCTAAGCATTTTTATTCTGTTCGTCAATTTCTGATAAAGCTCTTTGGTTTTCATCAATATTCATGAATATGCAACTTTCATATTTTGCATATTGGATGCAGATTAGGTTCAAAAGCAGAGCCGAAGCATTTCTTAATAACAGTAGGTTGACAATGTTAGTATTTGAATACGAGTAATTACTTATCCAACTTATTGTTACTGCAGTATCGGTTGCTATGGAAACCATGAATATATGCATTATCCATATGCACTTTCGCAAAGTTATGTTTTTTCTCTCATTTTAACATTAAGGAGGTCCCTCTTACCATTATGCTTCAGTGATGGTCTTTCAGAAGTAAGTAACGAAGGTGTAAATATCACAAGCCAATCCGTGAATGGATATGAGTTTAGTCTCTTCTTTTTGTTTTTCATTAATATTCATGAATTTCGAAATGAGACACTTTTCCTTATGATAATTGAATGATTTGTTCAGAAGTATTAATGATGCCATAGCAACATATCATGCTATGGTTTGAACTGAAATTAATGAAGTTATGAAGTTCTAACAGACTTACTTTTTTGCAATTACTTTCAGTGTTTTCATTAATATTTGTGAATATGAAAGTTCAATATAATTTGCATTATAACACCAATTAATGCAAGGCAGGTGTATAAGCTCTAAATCGATACCAATTTCAGTGGTCTACAACAAGTAAAAGCTGAGATATGATCAATTTTTTCCCATTAGCTGATATATCAATATTGAAATTGCTTTGAATGGGTCATGACCTTTGACCCAAGGTCATTCCTATAAGAAAGGTCATACACATAGTTTATTATTATTTTCATGAAGAGCAATAACCAGGTAATATTTCACATCATCGTCACTCAGTTTGGTTGGGGGCCATTTTTGCCCCTAATGCACGTCCCCCTTTACAGCATTTTTAACTTAGCAAATTTTCTATAATTGCTTATATTCAATAATGATTGGTAGTGCATACTTTGTGAAATCAACTCCTCCTAGGGCTTTCAGTGTTTCTTTTCAGTACTTTGCAGACATGTTACAGACATATTGAAGATGTGCATGAAGAATTATAATGCTGAAAAAATAATTTTGACAAATTTACAGCATTTTTTAACTTTGCCATTTTTCGACTATTGCTTTAACATACATAGTTTGTGAAATCAACTCCTCCTAGGGCTTTCAGTATTTCTTTTCAGTACTTTCCAGACATGTTACGGACATATTGAAGATGTGCATGAAGAATTATAATGCTGAAAAAATAATTTTTGACAAATTTACAGCATTTTTAGCTCACCTGAGCTGTTAGGCTCACAAGGTGAGCTTATAGGATGGCCATGATCCGGCGTCCGTCCGTCGTCCGTCGTCGTCCACCATTTTCAAAGATCTTCTTCTCTGAAATCGCTTGGCCAATCAAAGCCAAATTTTATATGAAGCATCTATAGGAAGGGGGAACCAATGTGTTTATAAATAATCCAGGTCACATGACCAAGATGGCCACCATGCCCATATATGGTAAAAACCCTTCAAAATTCTTCTTCTCCGGAACCACTGGACCGATTTCAACGAAACTTGGCATGAAGCATCGGGGACTAGAGTACTACAATGTGTTTATAAATCATGACCTTTGGATGACCTTGACCTATTTTACGGCAAGGTCAACAAAGGTCGCCCATGCATTTGAATGGGGAAAATTGTTAAAATGTCGTTTGAAAGGCAAATCTTGCAGGAAATGGGCAAAGGGACTGAAGGTAGGTAATTCTGAAAAAAATTTGGACCCCAGGGGTTGGTCTGCCCCCACCCCGGGGCAATATACATGTATATTACAAAAATATACAAAGATCTTCTTCTCTGAAACCACTTGGCCAATCAAAGCCCAATTTTATAGGAAGCATCTTTGGGAAGGGGGAATCAATGTGTTTATAAATAATCCAGGTCACATGACCAAGATGGCTGCCATGCCCACATATGGTAAAAACCCTTTAAAATTCTTCTTCTCCTGAACCAATGGACCGATTTCAACAAAACTTGGCATTAAGCATCGGGGACTGAAGTACTACAATGTATTTATAAATTATGACCTTTGGATGACCTTGACCTATTTTACAGTAAGGTCAACATAGGTCGCCAATGCATTTGAATGGGGAAAACTTTTAAAATGTCATTTAAAGTGAATGTGTTGCAGGAAATGGGCAGTAGGACTGAATATTAAAGATTCTGAAAAAAAATTGGACACCAGGGGCTCATTTGCCCCAGCCCCGGGGCATTATACATGTATATTACCATAATATTCAAACATCTTCTCTTCTGAAACCGCTTGGCCAATCAAAGCCAAATTTCATGTGAAGCATCTATAGAATGGGGGAATCAATGTGAATATAAATAAGTAAGGTCACATGACCAAGATGGCTGCCATGCCCATATATGGTATAAACCCTTCAAAAATCTTCTTCTCCGGAACCGGTGGACCAATTTCGAAGAAACTTGGCATGAAGAATCGATGACTCAAGTACTACAATGTTTGTATAAATCATGACCCTGTGATGACCTTGACCTATTTTAAGGCAAGGTTAACATGGGTTGCCTATGTATTTGAATGGTTAAACTGTTAAAATGTCATTTGAAGGGAAAAACTTGTATGGACAGTATATTGATTATTCTGAAAACAAAATGGCCCAAGGGCTTCATCTGCCCCTATAGCTATACTGGGACTATTTTCTATAACATTTGTATATACAGCAGATGATCCAGGGATTATTTTCTGGGGAGATTGTGAGAGATTTGCTCATATTTTTGCCAAAAATCTCATCGAAATTGGCTAAATGATAGGAAAATCTCGCCAATTTAGGCTGAATTAGCGATTTTCTCTCGTCATATTTCTGAGCCAGAATAACCCCTGCAGATCTCAGGTGAGCGTTTACAGGACCATTGGTCCTCTGGTTTAACTTTGCCATTTTTCGACTATTGCTTAAATACATACTTTGTGAAATCAACTCCTCCTAGGGCTTTCAGTGTTTCTTTTCAGTACTTTGCAGACATGTTACAGACATATTGAAGATGTGCATGAAGAATTATAATGCTGAAAAAATAATTTTTGACAAATTTACAGCATTTTTTAACTTAGCCATTTTTCGACTATTGCTTACATACAATAATGGTTGGTAGTGCATACTTTGTGAAATCAACTCCTCCTAGGGCTTTCATTGTTTCTTTTTAATTCTTTGCAGATTTGTTCCAGATATATTGAAGATGTGCATGAAGAATTATAATGCTGAAAATTTTAGTTTTGACAAATGTACAGCTCTTTAAACTTAGCCAATTTTGACCATTTCTGCTTATATTCAATTATGGTTGATAGTGCATACTCCTGGGGCTTTCAGTAATTCTTTTCAATACTTTGCAGACATGTTACAGACATATTGAAGATGTGCATAAAGAATTTTATTGGTGAAAAAATAATTTTTGACAAATTTACAGCATTTTTCAACTTAGACATTTTTCAATCATCGCTAATATACATGATCAACAGTGTACAGTGAAATCAACAATAATTTTACTCCCTGAGCTTTCAGTATATTATTTAATACCTTACAGACGAGTCAGACATACGGAGGATTTTCATGAAGGATGAAAAGATATTTTTGACAAATTTTCTGCATGTTTGACTGAAAGGCCTTTAAGTTATTGGCCTTAGATAATTTTGCGGGGGGTATACTGAAAGCCTTGCTTGCAGCCAATTTCTAGTTTGCTGTCTGAGCTGACTGCTTTAAATTTTTCACTTTTTTAAGAAACTTTCAAGACTGGTATTCTCACAAGCTCATTTTATGTATGATTTATGTTTTCAGTCCATTATAAAAAGTCCTAAGCTAGAGAAACAAATGTCTGATGATCCATATGCTGTTCATGACTTTGAAATTAAAATAGACATGGACTTACCCATCTCAAGTAAGTAGGATTCATTACGAAAACACGCCCATGCAATATACAGAAATTTTTTTTGGTTGTAAAAATGAAATTTTTCACTGGAAATAATTTTGGTGTTTTTCTTATTTTTGCTCAAAACATATATTGTGGGTACACATTAGAACCGCCTCACCGAGGCGGTTCTAACGAGTACCCACAATCTATGTTTTGAAGCAAAAATAAGAAAAATAGGTATACCCCTGCATACCCCAGTTTTGTTATATAAAAGTGGGGTTTAAAGGGGTATTCATTGCACGGACATGTTTACCTGATGTTATTTAGAAAGACTGGTCCGAAGTGTTGTTTAGATTCTGAGTACATATATTACACATGTACAGTGGTCGAAATTAGGATTTTTTCTAACTAGCCCAAACCCTTATATCTTTAATCATTTGCCAAAGTTTTCCTATATAGGCAATGGGTTTAACTGAGAAAAACTACTGGCCCGACAACCCTTTGGCTAGTGTTGGGCTATCGGGCTAGTGCTAATTTTGATCACTGCATGTACGTATATGAAAATATTTGAATGCATACCAAGTCACAGAATTGTCTTCTGAATTTTTCAGTCATTTACAAAGCTTGATTGCTTGCATATATATTCAGCTTTTGTTGTTATCTCCATTACATATAGCTATAAACAGTGGAATAAAAGCAGAGTAACATGTGTGCTGTTATTGGCACACTAACTTAATATTGCACCTTAACACAGGTACTGTCGCAAGTTGGCATTACATAACCTTACTTCAGATGAAGTTTTATATTCATGACATCACAGGGAAAAAGTGTCCCTCTAATATACAAAATCTAAAATTTACAATAAAGTCATTTCAGCATTATAAATTAGCCAAAGTGGTTCAAGAATTTAAGGTTTTCTCTAGTTCATTGTCCCTGGTTGGGTTGTCTACCTTATACATGCTTGGGTCTTTCGATATAACAAATCGATATGGTACACAAAATATTTTCTAGATCCGACACTGAACAAGATTTACTCAGGTTCAAATATAATCTTAAGTTTGTTGTTTAAAATGTTATGTTTGAAAAGTTAATGTTTGTTTTATAATAATGCTTTATGTTATTGTCTGTTTATGATGTTTGAATTTATTCTTTATTTATGATGATTTCGTTCTACATGACACATATTTTAGGTATTCAACTTTTCACATGCCTATATGTCAGCTATTTACATCATCTTGAATACTTTATACTGCAATTATAGATCTACTTTTCTTAATCTCCATAGAACAGGCGTAAAGTAATGTTAAGTTGAAAGGTAACACCCTTGTGCACATAAAGTGCACTAGTTAGTGCTCTAATTACAATATAACATTGCAAGTAAATTGCACTTCATCGTGCACACCAAGTGCACTTACTGTTACCTTTCGTCTTAGCTTAACTTTAGCTGATAATCAGCAGAAGTGCACCTATAACTTATTTTTTTTAGAGAGATTAGACTAAATTTACATTATTTTATGATGAAATATTTGTGTTAATTGATTAATTGTTCCTGTGTTTCAGGTGCACCTGTAGTTCTACCCAACCGGCCATCACCTCATTTAAAACATGGAGCTCCTAAACGATCATTGAACTTAGACGATTATAAAAAACGGAAAGGATTAATATAGCATTTACTGTCACTTGAGTCAACACATGGGATGGTGGTCCTTTTCAATTTTTAGAAACACATAAAGCCATACAGTGGGGTGATGTTTCAGTCATACTATTTATGAGCTGTGACACGCGAAAACCTGTCTTCGGGGTTTCTGACCAGGTGCGACACAAATCGGCCTGTACAGTCACAGTCTCACAGAAGCAGGCTAGAAGCTTGAAATTTTGGCTATAAGTAGAAGAGGAATTGTACTATCCGAGTAGTGAAAACAAAGGTGCTGATCAGCTTCGCAGTTACTGCGAAGCTGATTTGCGCCTTTGTTTTCGCAGAGGCGATAATTCCGTTTTCTCACGACACGGCTCTTATGTAAGGCTGAATTGGGAGAAGTGGTACAAGTCTTCATTGGTCCCATGCAAGTCATTACTGAATTTTTTAAGTTTTTGTGACTGAGGTTTGGATAACAAGTAGCCCAAGGGCAACGATCGCTCACCTGAGAGTCAACAAGTACAGTCACTGGACAAAGTGTTTTTTTTCCCATATATGGGTATGACGGTCATCTTGGTCAAGTTTCAGGCCTATGGCTGCAATGGTTTCCATAAGATCATTGGTCCTGTAAATGCTTACCCGAGACCTAGTTGTCACTTTTTCCCATGTTTCCATGTTTGCTTATTTTTCCAAAATCGACCTTTACCTACATTAATCACATACCTTCATCTACTCTATCAGTTGTTTGCATCTATCACTTTTCAGTTCTCAGGCTGCAATAGTTTTCAAAAAATAACATTTTAAAAGCAGATGGGCTCCTGGGGTCCATTTTTTTCAGAATCATTAAATTTCAGTCCTACTGCCCATTTCCTGCAAGACTTTCACTTAAAATGACATTCTAAAAAAATTTTCCCATTCAAATGCATTGACGACCTATGTTGACCTTGCCATAAAATAGGTCATGTTTTATATATACATTGTAGTGCTTGAGTCATCCATACTTCATGCAAAGTTTCGTTGAAATCAGTTCACCGGCTCTGGAGAAGAAGATATTTTAATGGTTTTTACCATATATGGGCATGGCGGCCATCTTGGTCATGTGACCTGGATTATTTATATACACATTGGTTCCCTCTTCCTATAGATGCTTCATATAAAATTTGGCTTTGATTGGCCAAGTTGTTTCAGAGGAAAAAATCTTTGAAAAGTGTGTATGGACGACAGACTGGCCAAGGTCAAGAGATGACCTTGACCTAAATTAATCATATGCCTTCATCTAATCCATTAGTTGTTAGCATCTACCACTTTTCAGATCTCAGGCTGCAATAGTTTTCAAAAAATAGCTAATTTCCACTTTTCCCATTATAAGTCTATGGAAACTTAAAGTTACCATAGCAACCAGAGTTCTTATCCGACTTGAATAAAAAACACAAATTATGTAGAGGCTACTGTCAGGAACATGTATACAAAGTACAGGATTCATCCACTCGACAGTTTCTGAGGAGAAGATTTTTGAATGTTTTTTTTTGTTGTTTTTTCTCAAAATTTTGCCCTTTACCAATCAAAATAAAGGATTAGGACAAAACTCGCAAGAAACGTCAAACACTACTCAATAAACATTTCTGCAAAAACAAAATTCAAGTGTCTGCAATTTTAGCGGAAAAATAGCCGATTTCCACTTTTCCCATTATAAGTCTATGGAAACTTTAAGTTGCCATAGCAACCAGAGTTCTTATCCGCCTGGAATAAAAAACACAAATTATGTAGAGGCCACTGTCAGGAACATGTATACAAAGTATAGGCTTCATCCCCTTGACAGTTTCTGAGAAGATTTTTGAATGTTTTTCGAAATTTTGCCCTATATGGGGCCCCTGCAACCAATCAAAATGAAGGATTAGGACAAAAGTTACGTGAAACGTAGAGAACTACTCAATAAACATTTCTGCAAAAACAAAATTCAAATATCTCAAACAAGACAGCAAAAATAGGCAATTTTCACTTTTCTCCATTATAAGTCTATGGGAAGCATAAGTTGCCATAGCAACCAGAGTTCTTATCCGATCGAAATAAAAAACACAAATATTCGTTCCCCCCACCTGTAGATGCTATATGTGAAATATGAAAAGATTCGGCCTGGCAGCTTCAGAGGAGAAGTCGTTTGAAAATGTTGACGACGACAACGGACGACGACAACGGACGACGACGCACGGACGCCGGCTCGACTACTATACTATAAGCTCACCTTGTGAGCCTTCGGCTCAGGTGAGCTAAAATTTGCAGACGTAGATCAGGCTATAGAAGCAATGGCATCAGGGGTCTCAGTGATTGCACTTTCATTAGAATCATTCATAGAGTTTCTTGTTAGAACCTCTTAAGTCTAGGTTTCGGTTGATAACAATGAATTTATACTGTCACAAATTGATGGGAATTGAGTTTAGTACCACCATTACATTTGTTGACTCATGTGTACATAGTGTGTGTTATGAATGAATAAAAGTGAACAAAAAAAAACAGTGTGAGTGCAATAAATAACAGCTGATAAATAGTGCAGCATTTAATTTAAACTAAGCCTGGTTCATGCCTGTAACTATTATGTCTCATAATTTTTCTCTTCACTATAAAGTTACATTGGAAAGATAGCGTGTAGCCTTGGTAAAGGTTTGCATGCGGTCTGGATGGTCATGAAAGACAGCAGTTATTCAGCGGGTTACAATGGGAGGATTTTCACATGAGCATGTGCATGAGAAAACTAACAATTTGGGTTTCGACCAGGTCTGACACAAACCAGCTTGTACAGTCACAGAAGCAGACTAGAAGTTGAAATTTCGAATTTAAGAAGAACAGCTGATCTGCGGCTTTGTTTTCGCTTATGCAGATTGTTGGTTTTCCCATGCGGTGGCTCACATTACATCTCCAGTGAAATGACACGGTTATGATCTATTTCTGAGCAGAGTTTATGTTGTGATCACATCTTGCACAAGTAACAGATGTAGAGGTCTTGTTTGCCTTTCATATCTTTCCATGAGCTATTGCTTTAAGGTGTGGGGGGGTATATGCTGTTCTAGCCACATTGCAGGAAGCAAATGTTGTATGTGTGCACATCAATTACTGATCAATCTTGGAATTACTTACCGGTAGTTGCGAACCCTCACTATGCTATATTACATTATGTTCCATATCACTTTGTTGTGATCCAGGTTGGTTGATAAAATGTGAAATGAACTCAAAAATTCCAGTTTTTTCAAGATAAAACCAGAAGAAGACACTTCACTGATGCATTGCTAACATGTTTATTGTGCTTTTAGAAAAAAATTCAACCTGTTTCATCTTTATTCTCATTAAAAACTTTCACCTGTCATTCATTCTATACACAACTGTGTACTAAATCCTCTGTATATGTTCGTAGGTTTACGGCGAATTGATTTCTGACCTTTTCCATATAAGGAAAGTTAATTGATCAATTGGCATAATTGCAGCGCGAGTTGAAATGTCACGATGACGTTAAACTTAATCAGAATGGCTGACATTGACATCATTTGTAGAAATGTGACAAGACCAAAAATTGACTTTTCAACTGGAGTAAATTAATGTTCGACGTCAGTTTCCGGAACATCAGCGTAAGAGTTTGGCTCAGTCCAGAAAAGGGAGTTGTAGCATGTTGATCACGATTACAAACAGCTGTAGAAATGAATCTGTTAAAAATAAGAAAGTGCAGAATTTTGTGGAGAAAACATGATTGTTAGAAAGTTAAATGTGTGTTTCATCAAATAGCGAAGCCTCGGTGAGCATTTCTTTGTATGAAGGATGGAATATTAGGTGAATCAAACGATGTGTAAAAAGGGCTTATTTTCACCGTTGTTTAACGGCCGAGTACGAGGCTGAGTGTACATTCGAAATGGGATCCGAGTCATCTCAGCCCATGCAGATTGTAAACATCAGCTGAGTTGTTAGAGGAGTTTAGACATTACTCAGTCTGTGCTGTTTGCTTGATATAAAGTAGCGCAAGACATAAACAGGCAGGAAAAGACTTGGCAGATTGCCCTTGGTGATCAGGGTCCAGGTGTTCAAAATTAACGATCTTGTAAGTTTTTCAATTGGCTATACACTTATATTTTTTGTTGAAAAAATCTCACATTTTGTCAACAACAAAAAAAAAAAAAACCAGTTTATTTGTATGTAGTTGGCATTTACTTGAGTTTAGTCTTTTAAAAGGCTGACGTTAAGCATTGATGAGTTGAGTCTTAAGGCTGACGTTAAGCTAAAGAAGTTTTGAACAACTTGCCCCAGTTACTCTGTTAACTTAAAAGTATATTAGTTTTCCTATGGTGTGGCTCATTTCTATCCATCATAATGAAATGCCATATTCACATTTTGTATATAAATTAACCATCCATTTCATGAGTAGTTTATGACTATAAAATTATCATGTATTTGACCCTTCTAATGGGTAGTGCCAAGATAATTTCAACATTGACTTTAGTGAAAGCTTCATCTAAGTCCATGCTTCATATGAAAAAAAAAAATAAAGCCGCATCATCAGAAAACTTGTTCTTTTTGCAAGAACAGACTTCTTTTCGCTGCCTGGCAAAGATCACTGTGTGAACTAGGATCAGTCTTCCTATAAAACTTTTACTTCCAACTAACTGCACAGAAAAGACTGCTAAGACAAGTTTGGTTCAGTCTGTGCTCTGTTCCAACACATTACAAAAACTTGCCCATGCAATATACAGAGATTTTTTCTAAATGAAAAAAAAAAAAAATTCATTTGAAAAAATTTGATATGTTTAATAATGTTGTTCAAAACATTGATTGTGGGTACACGTTAGAACCGCCTCGTCAAGGCGGTTCTAACGAGTACCCACAATCTTTGTTTTGGATCAAAAATAAGAAAAATAGGTATACCCCTGCAAACCCCATTTTCACTATATAAAAGTGGGGTTTAAGTGGATACTTATTGCACGGACATTTTTTCCTGATGAGGAGAAAAACGACCAGGCCCCGAGGTCATAAAACTTTTTTCATGCTCAGCTCAGCTGAGACTAAAATTTATCCTGCTCATAAATGTTAAAATGCCATTAATTGTTGACATTTTAACATTTATAAGCAGGATAAATTAGCGTTCAACCCCTTAAAGTCGATACACCCCTAAAGTCGATACCAGGTTTTATTTTGTTCTGTGTCAAGTAGGAACATCACCTTTCGCCATGTGACATTGGTAATTTTTTCATTGTCATATCACTCCTACATCTATCACCAGTTTTCAGAGTTTTTTGCTGGTTTTTCTAATCATTATGGCTGTCACAATAAATTCTTACAAGAAAATTATTTTTTCACAGCAGTGAGATAAAGATAATAAGTTCTTGACTCTGGCCACCTGTTTGTCTAAAGAATTAGATGAAATATGCCATTAACTTCCAATTTACTCTTTGTCTCAATATTAGACTATGGATACAGTGTCTGATCAAACTAAATGAAACACTGATCTGAGTCTATAAAATATTAAGGTGGCATTTTTCTATACTAAGGCTTTCAGTTCATATGAATGTGCATACTTTCCGCATTTTTACCAAACTATTTTAGGTAGCCACATGTTGAGTACCCACAATAACTCAGTGAAATTCTATAATTGATGAATACATGTTGTACAAACAAATAACATGAACACAATGATTACATGAGTACCCTAAGACCACACCATTTATATACAAACAATTTCAGTCTTGACTCATAATTTTATGAACCAGCTTATTTTGAATACCCACAATTTTGTGATTTAATTTTGTGACCATTCTTATAGTGAAGACCAACATAATTTGCCCATGCTTTGTGTAACAAGAAAATATAATTTCCAACATTTTCAATACCCCAAACAATTTATATGCACTTTTGAATACCCACTTATTTTGAATACACTCAAATTTGAAGACTCATAAATATTTTGAGAGCCGCATCTTTATGTAATAACATCTAACTAAAATATCTATATCTTCTGATTGCCACCAATTTAGAGTGCCTACAGAATTTGATCATCCACACTTTTGAATACCCACATATTTCGAGTACCAAAACATTTTGAAGACCACAAATTTTAACTGCACAAAATTTTAGAAAAAAAAAAAGTATAAAATGTTTCAAATCATAGCAAAAGTGCTCCCAAATTTTGAATACCCACAATTGTGAGTACCCATATATATTCGTACCCACAGGCTCGAAATATGACATTTCTAACTCAAAAAGGTCCAAAAGAAAAGAAAAAACTGAAACCTGTAGAAATCTGATATCAGACATCTGGAGACTGTTGCTCTTGTTATTTTCACAGTTTACTGATAATGATAATAAAAGCTGAAAGCTACAAGATATTTTCTGAGATTTATTGCCCAATCATGCCAGCTCCATTGGAGCTGTTTTTTGGCGATGGATGTAGGAGTGATATTATCTTCACTTACAAATCAAAACAAAATAAAATCTGTTTCAAACAGTAAAGTTTCAGATCAAAAACTTATTCGCATGCCTATTTTCAGTATTTCTTCTATTACTTTATGTACCCCAGGGTAAGTATTGATATTTTCAGTCATAAACATCAGAAAGATTTTGCTCTCTGTACACACGTTTTTGTTAACATTTCATCAACAACAGTCTTACACAAAATGTCAAAAAATAAAGCAGTTAAAGAAAAAATATGTGTTTATTGGTCCTGTGCTGCTTATTAGTATGAGAAAATTTCGGATTTCCACATATTTCAATTCATCCCATAATAAATTGCTAAATTCCGCCAAGTATATGACATTCTTGTGATAATTTAGAGAAGTAACTTTGCGTTTATAGGTTGATAAAACATAGTTTGCAGCTATACTATGCTCACCCTCAAGCGGAACGTGCAGAATTTTAGGCACACTTAACAAAGTACTGCTACTTTGGCATGAATACTTGCCCATATTCATGTTTGAAACAGTTTTTATTTGGTTTCTTGTTATGTGGTGTGTATTCACTATTACATAAACACTATAAACTAGAAATAGTTTCATTAGCACCTACAGACAGAGTAACGTCCTGGGGTATCGACCTTAGGGTTGCAGCAAGTCGCCATTTTGAATTAGGGTCATCCAGATCAAAGCTTGCATTGAGGTGTCTTATGGGGTTATGTCAAGTTTATTGATGGAAAATAATTGGCTTATAGTTGATCTTCTTTAGTGAATGTGGTTAACTTTTTTATCATTTGACTTTTATTTTTAAAAGCAATTGCTTCTTATGGTATCGACTTATGGGGGTTCAAGGATATAGGCTTTGGTGATCTAAACCTGAAATTTCATGCTCAACTGAGTTGAGCATGAAAAAAGTTTTATAACCTCGGGGACCAGGTTTGTAAAACTGAAAATTTATGAAAAGGCAAGAAAGTCAGGTTTTAGTAAAATGAGGATTGTAGTATCCATGTTTGGAAAACAAAGAAGCTGATCGTGTCTTTGTTTTCACATGATTCAAAATGTGGCTCACACAGGTTGCATTTTGTGATTTAAGTCTACTTTAGTATAGGAAACAAACTGGTTTTAAAATTCTGTTTGAAAGCTATTATTGTTTTTATGTTGTCAAGAGGGTTCCTGAGTAATGGCAGTCTCTTGTTTGAAAAAAAAAATACACAATAAATTTTTTACAGACATAGTGTTGCTCTTTATAAAATCCTCAGTTTCAATGATAGAAGGGAAATGTTCAAATTTATCCTGGCTTATCACAAAGTGCACCCTTCTACACACAAATTTGTTTATTGCAACTATTTAGAGCCAGTAAAATCAATCTTAGCCAACCAGTATTTTGTATTTAATAAAGACTATTCCAAGGCGGGAAGGGAGCGTGGTGGCGTAGTGGTAGAGTGTCGGACTCCGAATCGAGAGGTCCTGGGTTCGATCCCCACAGGCGTCACCATGTTGTGTCCTTGAGCAAGACACATTAATTCCCTACAGTACTGGAGAAACCCAGGAAGCGTTGGCTCCATCCCGACATGACTGAAAAGTTGACTGGGATGTTAAGCCTCAACACAAACAAACAAACAAAATATTCCAAGTGGGACTTGCGGGCCTTTCGTATACTCACTGTCGGTAGCATGATACCATGTAGAGTTTTTCCATTTTGTGCTCTGTCTATGTAGAAGGCATGATGTATCGTGTAACACAGAGATACAAGAACCCATGAAATTAAGAGGGTTGGTGGCTGCATTGTGGTTTGCAGTCATCGAGTCTGACCAATCTCTTCTGCCCAAATATAACTGATTATAGCTAAAATCAGACCAAGCTCTTTCAGTCTATACCACATCTTTTAGTATTGTGGTTCTACACGGTATCCAAAATCTATGTCTACACAGTTACCAAATTGTCACAATTCATCTGTGTATACATGGTTGCCAACTACAATTTAATGGTCTCTACACAGAAGCCTGACTTGAATTTCTATCACGACAGCTATGTGCTGCCAGGATTAGAAGTGTTTGGGGGTCTGGGCTAATAGAATTTTGTAGAAACATGGCGACGTTTGCTGTTTAAAAGACAAAATGTCAAGAACCTGGTCGATCTCCGCTTAGATTTAAAGTCACGAAAGTCACCCGATCATTTCGGCCAAATTCTTGCTATAATGATCAGATGCAAAATGGCAATATCAAAATCATAAAATCTGAATTTTTCTGGGCTGGGCTAATAGAATTTTGTAGAAACATGGCAACATTTGCTGTTTAAAAAACAAAATGTCAAGAACCTGGTCGATCTCCGCTTAGATTTAAAGTCACGAAAGTCACCCGCTCATTTCAGCCAAATTCTTGCTATAATGACCAGACTGCAAAATGGCAATATCAAAATCATAAAATCTGATTTTTTCCGAGCCTGACAGTGTCTGAGATGGGCCCCTAGCATTGAAAATAACTGATATTTTTTACAAATGAAAGGCAACTTACAAATTCCCTGTTTGACTCGCTGCAATCTTTGATGGAAATACACCGTTAACTAAAAACTCTACACGGTATCACGCTACCGACAGTGATACTGTTAGCTTAAAAATAAGCATACCGTATTCGTTCTAATTAGTGCACAGTGTGCTTAACTTTTCAGAATAACTTAAAGTTAAGGTAAAAAAATTTCATTCCAATAAGCGCACACTACGAAGGAAAGCAACACACAAGTTGTTGGAACTAGTGTCAACAATACCAATCATGATGTCATTTAAACGTTTCAAAATAGTTTTGATCATCTAATGTTAAATTTTTATGCGGTAAATACGATATTTATGCCTAAAATTTGTATAAAATTCCTAATAGCTAGTCAAGCAGTGTGTGCTTATGCACATAATTTTCGGAAACTACCAGAGTGTGCGCTTATTGGAGCATGTGTGCTAATTAGAACGAATACGGTATTTTGAAGTTTTTAAATTTAATTTCAAATTCAATTTGAATAGTCAGAACAAAGAAAACACTCCTTTGTATTTTGTCTGCAGAAGACCAGAACGTTCTTATAAACTGATAAAGTGTTAAATGCACAAAGTTCCTAAAACGGAACCTTCTGTACATATTAAAACAGGAAGTTCATCATCCATCATCATGCTAACCAATGTAAACGTTATTTTTTTATCAAGCTAATCAAACTCTGTACCAAAGGTCAAGCAAAACAAATCACATATGAAGCTGTGATAAGTTTTGCAGAGGCGGATTTAGAGGGGTTTCGCTCGAACCCTCCTCTGGGACCAACTTATTTCATTTTCATTGGTAAATTGAGGAAAAATCAGGTAAAATGGAGAAAACAAACCCCTGCTTGGTGACTTTGAACCCCACTTCCAGAAATCCTGAATCCACCCCTGGTTTTGGCCTCCATTTTTGTGCTTGTTTTATGTAACGTTTTGGCCACTCTAGCTTAGGTCTATGCAAGATTTCATTTCATTGTCACATGAACACAAATTAATCTGAATATCAGAAAAAGTGAATATGAGCTGCGGTATGGGAAAACCAAAAAACAAAGGCGCAGATCAGCTTCGCAGTCACTGCGAAGCTGATTAGTGCCCTTGTTTTCATTACACGGATAGTACAATTCCTCTACTTTATAAATCCAAAATTTACAGCCTCTAACCATCTTCTGTGACTGTACAGCCCAGTTTGTGTCAGACCTGGTCGGAAACTCAAATTGCAGGGTTTATTCACACACAGGCTCATATTCCTTTTCTCTAGATAGGTGTGATACTGTTACCTGAATATGCTTAACTAAATGCCAACGGTATATTAACTAAACTGAACAAAAGTGAAAACACTACACACATATTCTAGGTTTGATTTCTGTCTCGCATTTCAATTTATTGCAATACTTTTCATAACGCATAAGAATTTCATCTTTTGGCTAAACATGTAACTTGCAATTCTGTGAAAGCAAACAAGAGGTGTGCTACATGCATTTTAAGTGGTCAGACCAATGACCATGTCATTTTTGTTGAGCGTGAAACAGAATTTGACATATTGAGCACATACTATCAGGAGTGCATGCAGCCAACCAAAGCCGATTTCATACGCTCATTTTGGCGAGTTCTGCTATACATGCTACTGAATGGACACAGTCTTTTTCCTGACCCTCCCCCCCCCCACCACCAACTTCTTAAAATGTGTGTAGGACAGCTTGTTTTGCTTCGATAGATATGAATCGATGTGCAAATTATAGCCAAAGAATGAAATTCTAATGTGATAACAATTTTGAAATAAAATGAAATCTGGGGAAAATATTCATGTAAAATAAAATAATCTGTAGCACTGTAGCATTTCCACTTTTGTTTAGCATATTTAAATTCATGTAACTGAGTGGCTATCTTGAGGGAAATAGCTGCTTACCCAGCATACAATATCTCTTTATATCAGTACTTAATTGTTAATTTATTTCGTGGGGGATTTTCTGGTGGTACTTTGGTTCTGATTGCACCAGTTCCTGGTCATTGCTGATTTTTACCTTTTCATTAAGTTCAAAACGGAAACTGCTATATTAGAATTCAGAAGTCCTCTTCAAGCAAAGTTTCACTGTGCTTACAAGATTTTCTGATTACAGTGTGTCATATTGCTCCACTAAAAGCATCAACATATATATGTAGCAAGAATCTTACAGTCTTGTTTTGCATATAATGTCCTGGTGAATTCATAAGTTTTGTGGCTAAATGCAAGTCGAAAGCTATAGTCTTGTTGGGTTGTCATCTCCATTTCTACCCAACATTGAGATGTCATCCAAGTAATTGGGCATTCTTATGATCATAAGCAGAAATAGAACTCAAATCTACAAAGGGCCATAACTGCTTTATCAAAGAAACTGGACTGAAAAAATATCCACAACCTTGCATGTAGTCATGGAATGTATTATCAAAAATATAAAACATCGCAAAATGACTTCAATATATTCTTTCTCATTAAACTGAACAACTAATATTAACATTTCATTTTAGACATTTTTCTCTTTTTTACTATCTTTTTTATTGGAAAACATCTTTATGTCAATGCAGATATGAAAAATGTGTCCTGCAATGATCAAGAATCAACAAGTTTTTCGATTTATCTTTAAACATGTTAAAAGTAGTTCAATCATCAACAAAGTCATCAGAATCATCACCCGAGTCTATCACTTCTTCTTTAATTGTCTCTTCCATTGTATATGTATAATTATGATCCGATTCTTCTTTAATTTCATTAGCTCCTCTGGCAATATTACTGGGTTCTATTGCTGTTGCAGCAGATATATGTTCATGTATACCCCCTGAAGGTGTCGGTTTACCATCCAGCAGCAGAACAGGTGTCATAAATACAGAGTTTGTTTCCTTACCCAGCGACTTGTCACTCAATGAAGCCTCATCCGTGTCTTCCTCCGCAGTAAATAGGCTTTTGTCCACCTCAACAATTACTCCACCAGACATGTCCATGCGCATAGCGTGTTTATTGACTATATGTGTTTTGAGGGACCACGCCTGTGTAAATCTACTGCCACAGACAAAACAAACATGTGGTTTAGCTCCACTATGGGATGCCATGTGACGATTTACGAGGGAAACCGACCCAAATTCTTTCCCACAGGTACCACACTTATGGACCTCCGGGCTCCCCTCGTGTGACAGCAAATGAGTCTTTAACGACCATGCCTGTACGTAGCTACGCCCACATATATGACAGGCATTCTTTTTCTCTCTGTTGTGTGAGTTCATATGCCGATTGACGAGCCAAAGTGATTCATATGGTTTTCCACAAACACTACAGCTGTAATGGGTTTTAGGTCCTGTTTGATCCGCGTTATGTTTGACCATGTGCGTCTTGAGTGACCACGACTGTGTGTACCGGTTCCCACAGATTTGACAAACATGTTTTTTCTCACCGGTATGTGAGATCATATGTCGCTTGACAAGAGAAGTGGAACCGAACGTCTTGCCACATTTACCACAAGCATGGGATTCTGAAAAAGAAAAAAAAAATGCGTATAGTGACCAGCTTCATGAGAAAACTGGTCTTTATGGTTTCCGACCAGCTCTGGCACAAAACTGTCAGTGCAGCCAAGGAAGAAGGCCAGAAGATTTGAGCCGCCTCGTGGGAAAACCGACAATGTGGTTTCCGAACAGGTCCAACACAAACCAGCCTGTACAACTACAGAAACAGGCTAGAAGCTTGAAAGTTTGGAGTTAAGTAGAGGAGGAATTGTACTATCCGAGTAGCGAAAACAAAGGCGCTGATCACAGAGTTCCCACGGAAAGTATAAACCAAAATTCCATGACTTTTCCATGATAATTCCATGATCGGCATTAAATTTCCAGGACTATTTTTTCTGTTTATTTATTTATTTATTTATTTATTTATTTATTTATTTATCATATAACACTTTTTAAAAGGCAAGAACAGATAATTGTATTATAAAAGTAACTTAATTCAAGGTAATATCTTGCTTTCTGATGAAGACAAATTAGTTTGAATGCCGTTTTGAAAAATAAAACTTTATTTATCAATACTTATCGAGCGAGCGAAGCGATCGAGGAAAAAAATGAATCCCAAAGACATCCAAATTGGCGTTTCATAACAAAATTCCATGATTTTTCCATGATATTCATCATTTTTCAAATTCCATGAATTTTCCATGCATGGAATTTTTTTTTGCCATTTTCCATGTTTTCCAGGTTTTCCAGTGCCCGTGGGAACCCTGTGATCAGCTTCGCGGAGCTGATCTGCGCCTTTGTTTTCGCCTATGCAGATTGTTGGTTTTCCCATGAGGCGGCTCATTTATTTGGTATTTAAGAAGAGGAATTTTAGTATCTCAGAGGGGAAAACAAAGGCGCTGATCAGCTGTGTAGTGACTGAACAGCTGATCTGCGCCTTTGTTTTCGCTTATGCATGTTACTGTTTTCCTATGCAGTGGCTCATATCATTTATGTAGCAGACATACAAGGCAGACCCAGATCAAACTGATCCTAATAGAGCGGTCCAATCAGTGTCTTCATACCAAGAATTTCTAAATGCATCTTTTTGTTGCATGACACCCAAATTTCACAGCACATCATGGCAAGTGAATTTTCAAGTCAAAATTATGTAATCCTTAGTAGTCGCTGCTCGGACAAGTATCTTTTCATGAGGACAAGTTGTGCAAATCTATTTGTCTCTTGAAATGCAGGTATTTGTTTTATTCCCACAGACATGACAGTTTTACCGCAATAAATGGAAAAATAATAACAATACTCACCTGTTGGTTTTTGCTTGCCCATATCTCCAGTATGTTTGGCCATGTGGGTCTTCAGCGACCAGGACTGGGTGTACTGGTTCCCACATATCTTACAAACATGGGGCTTCTCCCCTGTGTGTGACTGTAGATGGCGCTTCAGTAGTGCCTTGGTCATAAACACTTTACCACACTCCTCACACTTGTTAGAGGGTTTCACAATTTTTTCCTCTGGGTCATCAGATGCTGATGAAGGTGAAGGCGAATTGACACCATCTGGCTCCATCCTGTTGTACCTAGAAATACAATATATAGGCCTTTAGGGGGAATACATTTATAAGAGCATAGTACAGTTATCATGTTTTCCCATGGTTTTCGCACAATGTTTTTTTATGTGTTTATAATCATATGTCACTGATGGTGCTCACAATGGACAAGAAATTCTGCATTTCCCATGCTTAAAAGTTGGAAAGAACATTAGAATAAGGATCATAATCATATTGAAAATTTTCATTTTGGGCCCCATTTTGGCATGAAACCATGATGCCGACCATGCAATCACAAGCTTGTAAGACCAAGCCATGTGTCCACTGTGTTGTTAAGAAGTTGTTCAATTTTCAAAAGCTCCTTGAGATTGCAAGACAAATCTGCTATATCACCTAGATGATAAAAGACTCGCAACAGCTAACATAGATCAGCTGGCTAACCTGCACTCCGATACACTTCGTGACCTCACTCCTCTCTCGTGACAGCTTAGCATTAGTTGCCTTTAAACTATGGTCGAACAGATTATGGATTTCGTAAGAAGCTTATAGCTGCTTTATTTGTTGAGAATTATCAGAATTTTTCTTATGTTTTGTTAGAAAATGCAAAAATCTTTTATTAAACATCTGGTTAGCCTGCAGAATTTCAATAAATTTGCAAAAAGCAATTGATTTTCTACTTTGTGTCCCATATTCTACAGTAGTCTCCCCTTATCTATTTATAGACGCATGTGATATATTTTACACAGAAAACATGATGTATTTCATGAATCTGCGTATCTTTACATCTAGAATATGTAAAAACTAAGTCCTATCAGTCAGAAAAGATATAACATAACATAATTTTCAATTTATTTGGCGTCTTCGATGATTTTTCATTTTCGACCAAGAGCTCAATACATGTCATTTCCGTCGGTATGGAGAGGTCTAACGGAATACCGATGGAAATATTCCGTCTACAGCTAACAGTGACCAACTGAAAGCATTGTCACAAAGTTTTCTTGGCATTCCATTGCATTTTTACACAATCATACCAAGGAAGCAGTATTTCAGTCCAGACATGACTGAAAATTTGTTATAGGGGAATTCAATATTCGAGCACCTTTTGTGGTTTTCTGACATAACACCTGGATGATGTCTCATCATAAGATGAAAGAATTCGATGTTCCCAAAATAGCACCAATATAACAGTTCAGTTTCAATACAAATGATTAAGCTAAAATAGCCATCTACTTAGGGTAAGTTTAGCTCCGCCTACCTGCCACCACTGAAGGAAGAACTACCTAACCTCTGATTAAATTGTATTTTCACTTGTCAGGGGCTGAACTTATATTTCAGTTCAGTACATGAAATATGTGTTTTGTTGACAGGTACAAAAGCACATTATAACAGATAGGAGCAACATTTAATCTTGCAATTTGATCTAATTATAGGAGGACTAAATATTTTGAAGCATGTAAATATTTAATTGATTTTATCACTGTTCAAGTGACCAGCTGCTGTCACACAAAATATATGGGCGGGACTAAGGTTTATCTACCAGATTTAGCAGCCTATTATTGGCTACTTCTATGCTCACTGATGCTGCTGTCCTGAGGTTAACCTAGTTCATTTTTTACTACAAAGGGATTCCATACTCTTTGAAGTCCGATGTTGAAACAGCTTTGGGTTGTCTTTGATTTTAACTGTAAACAGGCCTTTGGTGCTCGAATATTGAATTCCCCTATAACAGTGTCATTAAACCTCAACACAAACGGCACTGTGGAGTGGAATCTTAGATTGGAGCCATCGATGGAGTATAGTAGATTCTTGCAGTGGAACCTTGTGGTGAAATGTTTTAGTATAAGAGAAACATTTATTCTGTGGGAAAATTGGTCTTGTTTGAATGGATGCCATAGCGAAACATGTAACAAATGCATTACACGTATAAGATGATACCTTCGAAATTGGGTGTAGTTAATGTTTAGTTGCAAAGTACAGCTCTCTCTTAAATGTAAGGTTCAAAATAGTTCTTGCACATGTACACTGACATATCCTCTACTAATGCATAATTGAGAAATTGATCACTTTCATGTGTCAACATACGTATCCTTGAATACAACTGCTCAGGTAGGATTTTCAGCCTGACAAAGAGTCCTTTCTAAAGTCGATGTAGTAGTAAACAAAGTTCGTATTAAAATTATCCAATGGTGCCAGAACAGTCAGAATTTCAGCATTTTGTAGAGCTAGATATCCCCAAAGTACTAATGGTACTTGAAATCATCTATCCTGCCTGGTTTGTATTTGATTTAAATTTAATCTAAATTTAACTCCAATACTCCACTCCATGACTACAATCAGTTCCAAGCCATGACTCCACTCCATAAAATACACAGTGCCAATACAAACAAACTCCTGATATATCTTGTCAAGATGGAGTCACTGTCACAGTCAGCTAAAGCTGCAACAGGGATTAGCCTACAGGGCGACTAGGAATAAACAGTCTCCCTAAATGAACTAACTTCTCCCTATTTTCAGCTGAGGGAGAAGTGAAAATGTATAAAATATATAGGCAAACCTGAAATTCAAGTACATGTACACAATTCTCCCAAATTTTCTTGGGGAGAGACAAAACTTCTCCCTAAATTTCTTGGCCAGTTTGAACCCTGTGCAATATCCTCCAGAACAATGTATTATATGTCCAATTTACCTGAGATGATGATCAGAAATTGATCGACTCAGTATATGAAGATAGATACATGTACATGTAGTTTGGATGCAATAAAAGATTTTGGCTTACTTTAGTTTTGGAAAAAAAGTGTTTACATGAAGTTTGGACTGAATTGTATTGAAAAAAATCTTATCAAGGTGTGTATAATCGAATCTTTTCAAATAATGTTTTTTCTTAATTGTTTCAGGCTTCAGCCTGTAAGGCTAAGGCAGTGATATTTCAAGCTTCAGCCTAACCTGAGTCTTTTCTGGCTTCAAACCCATAATGGTCAATAGCCGCCATTTAAAACTAATAGAAGGCTATTTTAGTGTCAAGAGCCATGGCGACCTCATGGCTATCCAATCCATCAGTCTGAATATGAATAGTTTACTAGTGACACGCCAAATGACATTATTTCACCAGGGGTTCTGATGGGGGAGAAATTAGTCCCAAGAACACACAATCTTCTAACATTTCAGCAGTGGAAAACAGAAAGTCAGGGAGGTCATTCCAGTCCCTGATAGTCTGTAATATAGGCCTCTATACTAGCAGATGGTCGCTGAAATGCCATCACCTAGCCTTGGGGATAAGGTCATCTGTAGGTAATCTGGCAGGTCCAGTACAAGTCAGGTTTTAGGAAGTATATCAAGGTTTTTAACAAGTGTGTATAATCACCGGATCGGACCGGATCAGACATAATTACCGGATCGTACCTAAATTTCAAGTTTATTTATGACTTTCACATGCTTTCACGCCAATATTTCATGGCATACATGAACCATCATACAAAACCTGTCCAGTGCTTAATGTGGTGGTAAAAATGAATTTATAAGGGTACCAGCCTGAGGACCGGAAATCCATATCTCCAAATCTCCACATACTGGATGAAAACCTACCTACCATTGATTTGTTAGTTTCTCTTTAGTATGGAAAAAAGATTGAATGCTGTATAATCAATTATTGATGTTTATAAATCGTTTTGATTCAGTCAATGCAAGAAAAGTTTAAAATGGTCAAATAAATATTTTCAGGTAGTTTTGAGTCCCTTTTGCACAGCTTGGCATGGTTTTGTACATATTTGGTATAATTTTGGAATCTTCAAACACACACCTATAGCAGCTTGCCGCCAAATAATTTATAAAGTTCTCTAAATTGGGGGGGGGGGGGGGGGGGGGGGGGTTTAAATTGGGAAAGAACAAATATGATCACACACAATGTTGCTCAAAGGGCTAGGATGTTAAACTGACTGAAAACACACATGATTATTGCTTAAATAAGTTTTAACTTCAGTATAGTAATAGACTATAGCGCCATGTTGCCAAATCTGTATGGTCACTGAGGAGGCTTACGATTCCGAAGCCGCGGTATCATCCTCTTTCTCATTAATATGTTCGCTGCTCTTAAAGGATCTGTTATATTTTATTCAATGAAAAATTAGGCCCGATCTGGTCCGGTGATTGCATGAACCTTTTCCCATAAAACTGAAATAATTTGGTCCACTCCCCTAAATCTGACACTGACAAAATTACTTGTATTTAGGAAAGCCTTTAGGAAATCAAATAGCTATGCAAAAAATGCAACATCATTCCTGGCCAAAGGGTGCACCCTATCCCTTAACTCTGTCTGTTCATGCAACTAGAGAGACACCAATTTTTTTTTTTTTTTTTTTTTTTTTGAAAAAGCTATTTCTTGATAAATAGCATTATAGGTCAACCAGGGCTTTTTCTCTATACCAAACTGGGTCCGGTTTCCGGTACCAAATTTTTTCCCATTTGGCTGAAAAAATTCCCAATTGACCTGGAACATTCCCAATTAGCAGAAAAATCCCAATTTAAAAGGTTAACTTTCCCAATTTTGCTAAAAATTGCACTATTTTTTTGCCCAAAATTGTCGTATATTTTCCCAAAATCACACAATTTTTTCCCAATATCATCGGTACCAAAAATTTCCCAAAAAGGTCAGAAAAAGCCCTGTCAACAGTAATTTGAACAAAACAACAAAAAAAAAAAATACGATTTTTTCTCTTGCTTCAGTGAAACAAATTCCCTCTTAAAATATTCTGTTAGAAAATTCTTGATCTATTGCCTTTAGTTGGAGGAGTTACAGAGAGTGGACAGTCGGACGGTCCGTTCTGGTCTGACAAATTGGATTGATCTCCCTTTATCGGTATAACGAGCCGGAATGGATTGAAACTGATCGGAACGGACCTACTATCGCTTATGTTCGGGGTTCTCCCTATGGTACCATTGGTTGGTAACATTTGTACCACTGGTACCAATGGTATTACCATTTTTACCATTTGCACCAATTCCTTTACCAATGGTACCATTGGCAATTAAATTGGTACAAATGGTACATATGTTGGCTACGTTCGGGGTTCTCCCAATGGTTAAATCTGCAAATCTACCAATGATCGCGTGCGTTCGTAGTTCTTTCCAATGGTAAAAATGGTACCATTGGTAGACAAATTCCGTTCAAGGTTTTACCAATGGTACCATTGGTAATGCCATTGGTACCAATGGTACCAATAATACCAACATACGGCAGCAAATGATGCAGGCTACGTTCGGGGTTCTCCCAATGGTAAAATCTGCAAATCTACCAATGGTACTGTTGTTACCATTTTTACCAATGGTAACCAGAAAACCATGAACGTTTTTCTACTGCCAGTGGTACCATTGGTACCAATGGTACCATTGGTAGATCACATGGTGGAATTTTTATCATATTGATCAATACACCTCACCAAGAGCTCATGACAAGAGCATCCAGCTTCCTATATACCTCTAAACTTCAGCGTGGATCCGCTGCAAGGAAGATCTGTAATCTGATTGGCTGGAAATCTTAAGGAGTTTCATAGATATTTGAACAGCTAATGTTTATCTTAAGAGTCATTAATGTATTCTTGCTGGTAGTGAAACCTTGATTTTTATCAACAGCTGCATGTCAGACTGGCTTGCAAGTAGCTCTTGATCAGTAAAATCAAATTGTTCTTGATTCTTTTTCCATATGCAATTCAGTTAAGCTGTAGAGGATGAATAGAGTATATGATGTTCTTAAATGATTCTGACTCCGCATATAAATGATTATGTCTATTATTGTTTTTTTTGTGAAAGAGATGTGGTTTTTCTAAGGACAGCCATTTCTTGTAATAACAACCTGTAATACAAGCTGATAAGATCATTTAAAAGAGCTAAGCATCCCTGCCCCTTAGAAATGTTTATTCAAATAATAGATTAGTATTCCACGTCTGATAAAATTATCCACACACTGCCAGTGATACAGCAGTTGCGGAGCCGAGCTGAAATTTGAGGTGATTGCTCTCCCCTCATAAGCTACTTTAATGCTCTTATTTTTCCAATCCTCAGGGATTGCTTGCAATCAGTTTGTATTTTCCTATCTCTAACTACCACAACTCTTCGATACATTTCGCAACTTATTAGGTTTGCTAGAGTCTGCAATCATGTTACAGACTTCAACGCTCGAAATAAATCTTTAACGGCCAAACTTCTCCAACAGGGCTATCGGTATCATAAACTTCGAAAAACCTTTTCTAAATTTTATCGTAGACACTATGAATTGATTTCTAAATATAATGTTGGGTTAAAGACGCTTTTAAGTGAGGGTCTTTCGGAACCAGAATTTTATGGTGACTTGGTTTACAAATTTAAGAAACTTATAGGAAGTAATGATTTTTCTTTTCAGTTTAGAAAAATCACAACACGTTACAGACGTATAGGTTATAACTTGAATGTTATGCGACAGTCTGCATGCTTAGTTTTTAACCCAATCACGGTTGATAACTATGCTGCCTTCTTTAATTGCACGCCGGTGGGTCGGGCGTCAGACTCTATGATGGCCCCGACTTAAAGCTATTCATTTTAGTTGGTTGGGGCCGGAGCTTCTTGTCTGTTGCTTGGCCCACCGGGGTCCAACTGATGTTTTTCTTTAGCTCCGGAGTTAGTAAGTTATTTGGCGCCCAGGGATCTCCATCGTCGGGCAGCTTACTCAATCTGTGAGTCCTGGTTTTTGATTCATCAGGATGTTTATCATGATTTATTTGTTTGTTCTTGATGATTCATTTACTAGTTAGAGATTCACCACGAGGACCGAAGAACTAACTAAATGTTATGAACCACTGCAGAAGCTGAGGGTGAGGTTACGGCCGTGTAAAATCGATTTAAACCCGCCAGTAACTTTGTGTTACTGATCGTTCCAAGTCGATACTTCTGTGGTGGTTCTTTTTGTTTTATGTCTTTGTGTTTAAAATATTTTTGTGCTGTTGGCGCCTTATGTATGTTTGCATATTTTAGTTAAGTTAAGGTAACTGAGTGGCCACCTATTGGGAAAATAGCTGCTCATTCGGCTTACGAAATGTTTTCATGGTATAAGTACCTGATTGTTAGTTTGGTTTTTTCCCACCTTGGTTTTTGGAGTGGGAGTCTTTTTCTGATTGCGCCTTTTCCTGATCTTTGCCTACTTGTACTTTTTTTTGACCTCACTTGTTTTTGTCGTTCTTATTTACTTCATGTATATTGTTTTATTTAAAACATTTACATTTGCTTGTATGACAAAAGTATTGCTTATTTATGAAATTCATGATATATATTTAGGCTCGCCATATTGAATCACGTGACTTTTCCCGCGTTGGTAGAATTGCCCACGCTGTATTCTGTCTATCTATCTATCTATCTTCGTATACTGCCATACGCCCTCACGGACATTCTAGGCAGATGCGCTGTCGAAAAGAATGTAGGCTGAAAATTAATGAAGAGACAGATTAAAAGCATTCAGTAAGATGGATAAAAGATGATAGGTTAAAATAGTTAAGATGAAATTAAAATCAGGTTAAAAACAACTATCTCTGGGTCTACGGCCTGGTGTGTTGCAGCTTACTGACTGCTACCTTGAATGAGTCAAGGTCTGATAAGCATACAACATCTGCAGGGAGGGCATTCCACTGGACGATGGCCAGTGGAAAGAAGGAATACTTGTAATAATTTGTGGTAGTATGAAGTTGGCGAAATGTCAAAGAGTGGCAATGTCTAGAGATTCTGTGCGGAGGGTGAATATAATCAGGGAGGGGTACAGCAACAAGGCCGTGTACTATTTTGAAGAATAGTACCAGACGCGCATCTGCCCGTCTTAACTCAAGTGTTCTCCATCCGAGGTTATTTACGGTGGCAGTAGTATTTGACCAGTAGTCATAATTGCTAGTGGTCCAGCGTGCTGCCCTACGTTGAACTTTTTCCAGCTGGAGTACCTTTTCCTTAGTGTGTGGGTCCCAGACGGGGGCAGCATACTCCAGCTGAGGGCGGACCAGTGTGTTATAGGCAGTCTCTCTAACCTTTTGATTTCTTGTTTTAATATTCCGTTGAACAAAGTTTAGCGTCCTGGTGGCATTTTTAGTTATGCGGTCTATGTGGGGATTCCAGGATAGGCCACTGGAGATATCAACCCCCAAGTACTTTGCACTTGTGACAACCTCCAAGACTTTGCCATGTAGAGTGTATGTTACATTAATGAGCTTCCTGGAAGTCGTCACCCGTACCACCTGGCACTTTGAGGGGTTGAATTCCATGTCCCACCTGTCCTCCCACACAGATAGTC
The DNA here is from genome assembly GCA_964017185.1 of Rugalucina vietnamica. Lineage (NCBI taxonomy): Eukaryota > Metazoa > Mollusca > Bivalvia > Lucinida > Lucinidae > Rugalucina > Rugalucina vietnamica. The sequence continues at coordinate 68,974,025 of OZ024872.1, forward strand.
TGTCCAAGTCGTTTTGTAGCACTTTGCCATCTTCCGTATCTCCTATTGTCAGGTACACGGTCTGCACCATTTTCTGCCGTATGTCGGTAACATTGGTACCATTGGTAAAGCCTTGAACGGAATTTGTCTACCAATGGTACCATTTTTACCATTGGAAAAAACTACGAACGCACGCGCAGACAGACTACAGCGGCTACGTTCGGGGTTCTCCCAATGGTAAAATCTGCAAATCTACCAATGGTACTGTTGGTACCATTTTTACCAATGGTAACCAGAAAACCCTGAACGTTTTTCTGCTGCCAATGGTACCATTGGTACCAATGGTACCATTGGTAGATCACATGGTGGAATTTTTATCATATTGATCAATACAACTCACTTTGTTTTTGTCTTTCTTATTTACTTTATGTATATTGTGTTATTTATAACATTTACATTTGCTTGTATGACAAAAATATTGCTTATGTACGAAATTCATGATATATTTTTAGGCTCGCCATATTGAATCACGTGACTTTTCCCGCGTTGGTAGAATTTCCCACGCTGTATTCTGTCTGCACCATTTGCTGCCGTATGTTGGTAACATTTGTACCATTGGTACCAGTGGCATTACCAATGGTACCATTGGTAAAACCTTGAACGGAGCGTGCGTTCGTAGTTTTTTCCAATGGTAAAAATGGTACCATTGGTAGACAAATTCAGTTCAAGGTTTTACCAATGGTACCATTGGTAATGCCATTGGTACCAATGGTACCAATGTTACCAACATACGGCAGCAAATGGTGCAGACAGAATACAGCGTGGGTAATTCTACCAACGCGGGAAAAGTCACGTGATTCAATATGGCGAGCCTAAAATATATCACGAATTTCGTAAATAAGCAATACTTTTGTCATACAGGCAAATGTAAATGTAATAAATAAAACAATATACATGACAGAAATAAGAAAGACAAAAACAAGTGAGGTGTATTGATCAATATGATAAAAATTTCACCATGTGATCTACCAATGGTACCATTGGTACCAATGGTACCATTGGCAGTAGAAAAACGTTCAGGGTTTTCTGGTTACCATTGGTAAAAATGGTACCAACAGTACCATTGGAAGATTTACAGATTTTACCATTGGCAGAACCCCGAACGTAGCCGGAATTTGTCTACCAATGGTACCATTTTTACCATTGGAAAAAACTACGAAGGCACGCAGCGTGGGTAATTCTACCAACGCAGGAAAAGTCACGTGATTCAATATGGCGAGCCTAAAAATATATCATGAATTTCGTAAATAAGCAATATTTTTGTCATACATGCAAATGTAACACAATATACATATTGTAAATAAGAAAGACAAAAACAAGTGAGGTGTATTGATCAATATGATAAAAATTCCACCATGTGATCTACCAATGGCACCATTGGTACCAATGGTACCATTGGCAGCAGAAAAACGTTCAGGATTTTCTGGTTACCATTGGTAAAAATGGTACCAACAGTACCATTGGTAGATCTACAGATTTTACCATTGGGAGAACCCCGAACGTAGCCATACTGTTGGTACCATTTTTACCAATGAACGAGTTTCTCTCAAATTACAGAGAATATGCGGCATATTAAGTGCTTGTAATATGCAAATTTCAAACTCGAAACTTTGTGAATCGAGTAAGTGTTGAGTATATAGCGCAGCAAACCACCCTTGGTGGATGAGCATCCTTTTCCACCGACGGGGTTTGCTGTGGCTCGGCTCGGCTGTACGTTACACTCGCATACCCCGAATTGTAGACGAAGCATGACCCACATTATAACTACTGTTTATTTCATATGTTCTACTTTAAAGTTGCATATTGCATAATAATGGATGAAACTAGATCGGATGTGATGAGATATAATGGGTCCTGGGTTGGTCTGTGGCGGACCTGGGGTATTCAGACGGACCACTGTGCTTCTGTTTATTTTCAGGACGTTGCGCTTTATAGATTTTCATAAGGCGCCATTTCCGTTTGATTGTGCAGATAATTTGCGTTATTGCAAAGCAAATAAATTGGGTTTTATTGAGTTAAAAAGAGTTGAACGGTTAATATTTTAGTATTTTTACCCTGTATTATATATTTTTAAATTTCTAATAAATAAGGATCTCTTTGGAACCTTGAATATCATTGGTAGCAATTATGAAAAAATCAACGAATTTTCCTACTTTCATTTTTGAAATTGTAGCCACAGTTTCCCAATTTCTCGCGTGAACTACTTTTGTTGATTCATTAATGATTATGCGAAGAAAATAGTACTTTATAATATTGAATCATAAAGGCATTGACTGATACAGGCTGAATGATGTCTGCTATGGTTCATTTAAATTTTATGAGGTCAGATCAGTTGTCAAATCATCTTATGTGTGAATTAAATAAATGAATGAAAAAAAAAATGTGAAAAAATTAACAACAGTTCTCATATAATTTAAGATCTTATTTTTGCTTCAATTCAAATGGTGAAATAATGTCATTTGGCGTGTCACCAGTAAACTATTCAGATTCAGATGAATTCCACAATACAAATTTGGCAAATTGTTGTACTAGCGTCTAAAATGATAATCATAACTTTACAAGTACTTGCCCATAATACAGAGAAGTTTTTCAATTGTAAAAATTGAATACTTCATTGGAAAAAAAAATGCTTTTTATTTCTTTATTTTTTATTTTACTTTTGCTCAAAAGATGGATTTCGGGTACAGTAACACATTAGAGCCGCCTCACCGAGGTGGTTCTAACGAGTACCCACAATCTATGCTTTGAATGAAAAATAATAAAAATAGGTATACCCCTATAAACCCCAGTTTTGCTGTATAAAAGTTGGGTTTAAGGGAGTATTTATTGCACAGACATGTTTTCCTGATGATATTAAACTTTAAAATAACAAAAAAGGTGGGAAAGGTGACCAGTATTGAGTTGGTTTTTTTTTCACGAAATAGTTTTTTTTTTTGCCTTGAGAATCATTGGTTACAAGACTGAATACTTAACTGTAAAAAAAACAAACTGGCAACACACTACCAATACCAATTGTCTTAAAAAACAGCTGGCATGTTCTTTTTAACCATAATCAAAGGTGGGTTGTCATGTCTGGATAATCTCAGATTTGCAATCAAAATCAAAAACTGACAGTTTCAAGTGGATTCTACACTGCAAATAGAAAGTCAATTATTCACAGAGATTATAGACACAGAGTTATTTGTATTCAGCCATGAAGCATCTTTTTTCTATTGTTTCAGAATAATATACAATGTCTTCAACATCACAGAAGCACAGAAACTTTGTGATTGAGCCAATGGGTGATAAAGATGTCACAGAGCTAGCTGGCATCGGAGAGACTCTGGGTGGAAGATTGTGTGAGAAGGGATTTGATAAGGTTGGTGGCCAGTCTTCGAGAAATCTTCTGCACAGCTGCTGGACAGCTGTCTGACAGACCAAGAATTTTTGCTGGACAGAAAAAATTTTTGCCGGACAGAAAATAAAGCTGTTATATTTCATCTCGAATTTATTCTCTCATATTACATCTCAAATTTTTCTCTCAAATATCTAGGAATATTAATATTAGTTGCTGTTTATATTTCTCTCCCATATTTCATCTCAAATTTATTCTCTCATATATAGGAATATTTTGTTCATATTAATTTCTTCATCTTGATAATCATCACAACCACAATCAGAACCTTAGAGTTATTTCCCCTATGTTAGGCCTCGCTTGATTCGTACCATAAATGTTCGGTTTTGTTTTTCTTCCGCCGCTATTTGTATCCACATACCATGAAACGAATGAGAGTTGATTTAAAAGTGTTTCACCAACAATTACAATTTACGATACTTTGTTAATTTATCTGTAAAACTGCTAACGCGAATAAAATAAATGAGGTTGCCAAGTTCTGATTTTTTTCGAACGAAACATACCGCTGCGAATCTAATATTTGGACGAATGGAATCTCGAAAATCGATTGGCTTATAATTAACCAATCAAAACCGTGGAAAATCCCAAAATGTCCGCCCGTGTGCATCACAACGAAATGCGGAAAACAAATTGGAACAAAATTGACAAATTTTAACGTTTTCGCTGAAAATGCCGAGATTACAATTCTGTAGGTTAGTTGGATTTTTTCTCGTCGGACGGACGGGCCGAGAACATGACGAAAATCGCCAGACATTTTCAAAAATTGTCGGAAATGTCCGACAGTCCGGCGCTTATCGTGAAGACTGGGTGGCTAACATTTTAGTCCAGGGCTTTTTCTCTATACAAAACTGGGTCCGGTTTCCGGTACCAAATTTTTTCCCAATTGGCTGAAAAAATTCCCAGTTGACCTGAAACATTCCCAATTAGCTGAAAAATCCAAATTTAAAAGGTAAACTTTCCCAATTTTGCTAAAAATCGCATAATTTTTCCCAAAATTGTGTATTTTTTTCCCAAAATCACACAATTTTTTCCCAATTTCATTGGTATCAAAGATTTCCCAAAAAGGTCAGAAAAAGCCCTGATTTTACTTTCCTAAATTTGATGGCTGGATCCATACAAGCAGTTCCTATGGTTTTATGAAAGTTTCAATAGGAATTGTTCACTGACCAATTAAATGCAGTACTTCTAATGAGTAATGACAATACATTTTGATACAAGACCCTATGCAACAGAGGCTCAGGCTGCTGACAAACCAATCCCTTGGATGTACTACCTGCCAGAAGTATTTTGCATTAATATACGAGCCGCCACATGGGAAAACCAACAATCTGCCTAGGCAAAAACAAAGGCACAGATCAGCTTCGCAGTAACTGCGAAGCTGATCACGCCTTTGTTTTCGGTACTGGGATAGTACTGTTCCTCTTCTACTTAAATCCGAAATTCCAAGCTTCTAGCTCTTTTCTGTGACTGTACAGATTGGTTTGTGTCAGACCTGTTCGGAAACCACATTGTTGGTTTTCCCATGAGGCGGCTCATACTTTTAAGTTTAGTAGTTTAGTTTAACTGGTACTTTATTATTCCTCAATTTCAGGCATATGTCGTTCTTGGACAGTTTTTGGTTTTCAAGAAAGACGAAGAACTTTTCAAAGACTGGCTGAAAGAGGAGACTGGGGCAAACAAGAAACAACAACAAGATTGTTACGGCTGTTTGAAAGATTGGTGTGACCAGTTCTTATAACCATTGCAATGTTTTAATAATGACATTTTGATTTTAAAAGTCTATTAAAATCTGACTGTTTCAGAAAGCTTCCACCTATAGATAGATGGGGCATAAAATTTAAGAAAAACTTAGGACCAATTTCTTCTTAGAATGATTTACAAATACCCATTTGATGATTTTCTCTCCGAGGTGACATCTAATGAAACTAAAGTGTTATTTGATCTAAGAAGGAGCAAGGGGTTATTTAGTTTACAAGAAACTATTAAAGATCCAACAAAGTTGTGATGAAGGCTGTATGTGCCGGACGGTGCTGCTATGCTTAAATTTCATCATGAATTTAATGGCTTTCACTATTAAGTGCTTATAGATTATTATGCAGTGTGTTCATTTCTTACTTGTCAGAGCCATCAATTTGTACTATTAAAAAAAAATATATGTGAATTCAAGGATTGGTTTATGATGTTGGAACATCTAAATATTTGTGGTCATTCAGGTGATTCTTTTAAAATGTCGAGCCTTTTCAGAAGTCTGCTTCATTTCTTGAGTCTTAAGTATGGGTCTGCAAGATATAGTATTTTCTGATGTAAAACAATGTGCAATGCCATTAGAATAGAAGGTTAGATAGTTGCAGCCAAATGATCAGTTGTCAGTCTATGAAACAGAATGTCTGACAGTGAGTGCAGTGAGAAATTTACAGAAATGAACCAATTAATGGGGTATTGTGATGAGTCATTCGAACAAGATTTTATTAACACGTTCAATCAATCTCGACAATTTGCAATGAAAACGGCATGTATAAATTCCCAATAAATGCCAAGAGCTGAGAGTTTGGCTGTTGGTCAAAAAACTTCAGTGAATTATTTCTTTGGAATAGCCTTTAGTTCAGCATTTATACAGGAGTGGTATTACGAAAACTTGCCCATGCAATATACAAAGATTTTTTCAGCTGTTAAAAATTGAAAATTTCATGGGGAAAAAAATAATTGATATTTTTGCTCAAACCACTATAAATTGTGGGTACACATTACAACCGACTCACAGAGGCTGTTCTGATGAGTACTCATAATCTATGTTTTGGATGAGGTATGCCCCCCTATACCCCAGTTTTACAATATAGAAGTGAGTTCATTGGTTCAAGGGTGTATGTATTGCACAGACATGTTTTCCTGATGTATGGTTTATTTGAAGAAAGCGTTTAGTCCTAAAATATGCATTCATACTTTTGTAAGTGTAATGTCAAAACCAATTGGTAGAATGAAAAGAAAATATTATTTCATTCATAAGTTTTTCATACCATTTTATCTCTGTACATACATTCATCATCATTTTCCATTTATTTATTAATTTGTTTTCAAATGTTGACTTGTCATGGTCAGTTTTATCAAATGTCTTAATTCTGGCTCTTAACCAGTCGAAAATAATTAACTAGTATAAGCCGAACACTTTTCTGGGACATAAGCAAAGAGTATTATAGCCCCAGATGTTATAACACAGAATGTGGCATCCCATTTTGGTCTTCTGTTTGCTTAGAGGAATTTCATCGAAAAATGAGAAAATTTTAAAAGCACTCCAGATGCCCCTAAAAAATAGTGATAGGTGAAACTATTTGTCAATAATGGGTTACCGTTACAGAATAGTCATGGTCATGATAGAATCTGTCAACATATATAGTTATAGTGGCATAAAATCAATGTCTTTTTCACTAACAATTTAAGCAGTTGTTTTAGAAATACATGTATAGTATTGAATAGATTTTTGTAGAAGCATCTAAAGCATTGATTAGAAGTGTAAGATTGTTTTGTTGTTTTCATTAGTTAGTAAAAAGTAGCATATCAATTAAACTGTTCAATTAGAAATGAAAATTATGTGAGATTATAATTAGTTAGTAAAAAGTAGCATATCAATTAAACTGTTCAATTAGAAATGAAAATTATGTGAGATTATAAATGTTGCTGCTTGTTTGTGGTAGAAAAGGCTGTTTGAATTTCTTGAAATACATATGGGGCAGAATCAAGACAAAACCTTGTATGTTTTTGCACAGGTGTGAAAGGGGAACATGGGAGCTGAGTGGTGTGTTGTGTTTGACTGACAAGGTCCTGAATTGACACTTCATCTGGTTGTGTCCTTCTGCCAGTCATATTTACTCACCTTGGTACTCAGTTACCAAGGAGGGACTTGCTCCATCAGGACATGATGACCAAAAAAATTGAATTTAAGCAACAAATGGAAAATCAGAGCTTAGATTTTTCAGTGTATGTCTGAGATTAAAGTCATTCCTGCCTAGATTTTTATGTAATTTAATTGAGCCTTATCATGAGAAAACCAGTAAATGCTTCATGTAAGGCCAACAAAATATTCTGCATGGCTTCTCCGCCTTATCATAATTTAGTTTCTAAGGTTTATGTATTAAATTATAAATCTGGACATTGAAATAAAGTGGATTTTTATTTTTCTAAAAAGATTATAGCAATTTGGGGCTTTTCTTATGACAGGGCTCCTATGAATTCATGCTAATATACGAAGGCTAAATATTTTAATAACATGTTTGAAGTAAATATTGTATAAAACACAAAATTTGTCTTCATTTAAAGCCAAATAAAAGTCATATTTCTACACCATCAAAAGCAAGGTAACAAAATTCTTAACATGGTTTGTGTATACAGTTTTTCTACACAAGTCCGGTCGGTATGCTAGATCCTTTGGACATAGCACATTAGGTACAACATAGCCTCCAGCCTTGTCACAGTGTCACTTGTGAACAGTTTTTGCTGTAAAATTGTCATGGAACTTCGGCTTTAAGTCTCATCCAAACGATTTGAGAACTCTTGTGATTGAAACCAGAAGCCTTGGTTTAAAAAGCCAGTAGATTTATTGCAGCAAAGAGGCTTCTTAAATGGATGAGACTCTTAGATAAACATTCAAGATCACTGTTTTGCTTCCCAAGACATGCTTAGTGATGCCACACATTGAGACGACGGGCATTTCCCCCTTGTGTAGTTTTCTTGCATATCCAAAGTGCAGATGGCCAGATGCTCGATTTTAGCTCACCTGAGCCAAAGGCTCACAAGGTGGGCTAATAGGATGGAACTTGAGCTGGCTTCCATCCACACTTTCAAACGTACATCCATCTCGGAGATGAGCAAGCCAATCTCAATCAAACTTTATTATATAAGCATCATTATGGTGGGGTATTGCCTGCATTAGGTTTTTATGCAGGTATAATCAGAACTGGTTTCCATGCCAACAGATAGATTCCATAGGGTTATACTTGGGAAAGCTTTGTCACCACATTAGCCCCTACATTTTTCAACCAATTTTCATTCTTGCAGGTAACAATAACAACCATAATATGAGCCGCCACATGGGAAAACCAACAATCTGCAAAGGAAAACCAACAATCTGCGAAAACAAAGGCGCAGATCAGCAAAGGCGCAGATCAGCGAAGCTGATCAGCGCCTTTGTTTTCGCTACGGATAGTACAATTCCTCTACTTTCTAAATCCAAAATTCCAGCCTCTAACCATCTTCTGTGACTGTACAGCCCGGTTTGTGTTGGACCTGTTCAAAATCACATTGTTGGTTTGCCCACGAGGCAGCTCATATCTTGGTTGAGTTCCAGCCAGATCCCATCATGTACGGCCGTGTATCATTTGCGCGAAAATCATACCGTGACGTTGTTTGAATTGCGCGTGAAATCGAGGTATCAATTGCGCGAATGATCTTTAGGGTAATTAGCCGATAATCACTCGGGTAACCTTTGTTCACACTGGCTTTGGACAGATACGACCGTTATGCCAGTCATATTTTAACATGCTTTTATTGGTTTTAGACGTTTTTAAAGTGTTTGTTTTTTTACTTGTATTTCAGCCAAGAATATTGTTTTAACCATCATGGATTTCTGACTTCCACCACCCCGTTGGTGAGCATGGACATTGAATTCAACGCTGGCTAACGGAAGAACTGTGGTTGAATCTGGCTATCATAACTTCGGTCTTGATAGCGAGATACAATCGGTATACCTTAAAATACCTGTAAAAGCAATTAATTTCCGCGCAATTTAAATTTGATAGTCTTTTTTCCGCGCATTCGTAAAAAAAATTCTGCGCATTTGATATATCGATTCGCGCATTCGTAAAACGCCGTCATGTACTGCAGTTAGCTGCCCTTGGGCGTTTTGAAAAATTCCCTTAGTCTTATAATGGGGAAAGCGGTGTCAACACATTTTCTCTGCTATTTTGTAGCAAATCTTTTTCAAACTTGCAGATATACCATAAAATTTCAGATATGTTTGAAATTCGGTCAAGTCCCACTGATTTCGGAGTTAGCTGCCCTTGGGTGTTTGAAAAATTGATATATATATAGTGTTGTCAACACTAGTGCCTTCATTATGTCTCCCCCCGACAGGGTCGGGAGACATATTGTTTTTCCCCGTGCGTCTGTCCGTCCGTCCGTCCGTCCGTCCGTCTGTCTGTCTGTCTGTCTGTCACAAATCGTGTCCGCTCTATAACTTGAAAACCGTTAAAGATTTTTCAATGAAACTTGGTACACTTGTAAACCACGACGAGACGATGTGTCATGCACAAGAACCATCACTCTGGCTTGAGTATTTTTGGAGTTATTTCCCTTTGATTATTTTCGATACAATTTCGTGTCCGCTGTATAACTTGAAAAGCGTTTAAGATTTTTCAATGAAACTTGGTACACTTGTAGACCACGACGAGACGATGTGTCATGCGCAAGAACCATAACTCTAGCTTGAGTATTTTTGGAGTTATTTCCCTTTGATTATTTTTGATACAATTTCGTGTCCGCTGTATAACTTGAAAACCGTTTAAGATTTTTCAATGAAACTTGGTACACTTGTTGACTTGACGAGACGATGTGTCATGCACAAGAACCATAACTCTAGCTTGAGTATTTTTGGAGTTATTTCCCTTTGATTATTTTTGATACAATTTCGTGTCCGCTGTATAACTTGAAAACCGTTTAAGATTTTTCAATGAAACATGGTACACTTGTAGACCACGACGAGACGATGTGTCATGCACAAGAACCATAACTCTAGCTTGAGTATTTTTGGAGTTATTTCCCTTTGATTATTTTCGATACAATTTCGTGTCCGCTGTATAACTTGAAAACTGTTAAAGATTTTTCAATGAAACTTGGTACACATGCTAAAGAACCACGACGAGACGATGTGTCATGCACAAGTACCATAACTCTGGCTTGAGTATTTTTGGAGTTATTTCCCTTTGATTATTTTCGATACAATTTCGTGTCCGCTGTATAACTTGAAAACCGTTAAGATTTTTCAATAAAACTTGGTATACTTATTGAGCATGATCAGACGATGTGTCATGCACAAGAACCATAACTCTGGCTTGAGTATTTTATGAGTTATTTCCCGTTGATTATTTTCCATACAATTTCGTGTCCGCTTTATAACTCGAAAATCGTAAGAGTTATTTCAATGAAACTTGGTACACTTATAAAGCACGATGAGATTACATGTCGTGCTAAAGAACCATAACTCTTGCTTGCATATCTTTGGAGTAATTTCCCTTTGATTTTTTTCCATACAATTTCGTGTCCACCCTATAACTTGAAAACCATAAGAGAAATTTCAGTGAAACTTGGTACACTTATAAAGCATGATGAGACGATGTGTCATGCACAAGAATTATAACTCTTGCTTTCATATCTTTGGAGTTATTTCCCTTTGATTATTTTTCCATACAATTTCATGTCCACTCTATAACTTGAAAACCATAAGAAATATTTCAATGAAACTTGGTACACTTGTAAAGCACGATAAGATGATGTGTCATGCTAAAGAACCATAACTCTTGCTTGCATATCTTTGGAGTTATTTCCCTTTGATTATTTTTCATTCAATTTCATGTCTGCTCTATAACTCAAAAACCATTAGAGATTTTTCAATGAAACATGGTACACTTATAAAGCATGATGCACAAGAATCAATACTCTTGCTTTCATATCTTTGGAGTTATTTCCCTTTGATTATTTTCCAATCACTTTCGTGCCCCCTCTATAACTTGAAAACCGTAAGAGATATTTCAATGAAACTTGGTACACTTATAAAACAGAATGACAGGATATGTGATGCACAAGAACTATAACTCTTGCTTGCATCTTTTGGACATGCACGTAGAAAGGGGGGAGACATCAGTTTTCACATAGAAAACAAATTCTAGTTTTTTATTTGATCTTCATTCTTGACAGTAACAAGGACAACCACCTCGGATGAGTTTGAATTTGACCAGATACCACCATTGCTTGTGGAGTTCGCTGCCCTTGAGTGTTTGAAAAATTAATATTTAATGTTGTCAACACAAGCACCTTCATTTCTGATTTGAACTTCATTCTTTGCTGAACCATAATATCTTGGATAAGTCTGCATTTTGTCCAGATCAGCTGAAGGTCTGGGGAGTTCCCTTGAATGTCTCAATTCAGGGTTGTTACCATATATACTCCTCAAAAAATCTAGTCACCCAGAATTGTAACACTTGTAAGCATTCTTCATATTTTTGTATAAATTTGCTTACTAAAATCTCTAAATCCAAACCCAAAACTGCAATTGATGTTGCTTTGTCAGTGATTTACATCCTACATACAGATAATGTCATAATAGACATTTACGGACTAAGACGGTGACGGTGACAGAGCTCGGACTTCGCTTAAAATACCAGGTCGTCTCAAAAATATTTTTGTAAAATCAATTTATATAGGCAAAACAATTAATTTATTTGTTTGTAGGTGTGCGCATGTATAGGCAACAATTTGAAATGATTTTTTCTTTTATTCTGAGTCGTTAGACGAACTAACAACACCCAACATTTGCATGAGCTTTGGTACTTTTTTGTAATAAACTTATAATATGCCACTTGGTTTTTCTAATGATTCCAGACAACGGACGTTTCCGTTGTCGGCGTCCGACGGCTCAAGCTGGCTCTCCTCTATTCAACGGAGATTAAATCCCGGCACTTAAGCCCCGCTATGCCCCTGCTATCCCCGACCCTAAGGGGGCCGGGGATACAAACGACTGGTGCATTAAGCTAGTTTCTCACTGGCATGCGAATTCCTCGCGACTGTTTCGCGAATTTAGTCACGGCACTTTCGCACGACATGCCACGGTGCGAGTGTTGCATGAGTGTCGTGAGAATTTTCACGTGTCGCGAACTGGTCGCGAAGGTTTTAAACATGTTAAAAAATTTTATGCAAATTTTTTAGCCAAAAAAATTCGCAAGACCGTCGCGCGACTGTCGTGCGATGGTCGCACGATGTTCGTGCGAGTGTCGCGAACCTGTCGCCGCGAAATTTTAGCGAATTTACAATGCGAAATTTTCGCGACATTCGTACGAATGTCGTGCGAGTGTCGCACGACGGTCGCGCGACAGTCTTGAGACAACATGCGAAAAACTCGCGACTATTTGGCGAGAAAATTAAATTTAGCGACATTGGTACGAATGTCGTGCGACACTCGCACGAATGTCGCGCGACTGTCGTACGAATTAAAAATGAAAATAAGATACATTCGCGGGAAAGTCGTCAGACACTCTCATGAATGTCGCGCGACTATCGCGAGATATATTTTCAAAATTAGACCGAAGTTCGCGAATTTGTCGCATAAATGTCTATTCAATGAGACTGCAACAAACGACTGGTGCATTAAGCTAGTTTCTCACTGGCATGCGAATTCATCGCGACTGTTTCGCGAATTTAGTCGCGGCACTTTCGCACGACATGCCACGGTGCGAGTGTTGCACGAGTGTCGTGAGAATTTTCACGTGTCGCGAACTAGTCGCGAACTGGTCGCGAAGGTTTTAAACATGTTTAAAAATTTTATGCGATTTTTTTAGCCGAAAAAATTCGCAAGACTGTCGTACGGTCGCACGACTGTCGTGCGACAGTCGCACGACGGTCGTGTGAGTTTCGCGAAACTGTCGCCGCGAAGTTTTAGCGAATTTACAATGCAAAATTTTCGCGACACTCGTACGAATGTCGTGCGAGTGTCGCACGACGGTCGTGCGACAGTCTTGAGACAACATGCGAAAAACTATTTGGCGAGAAAATTAAACTTAGCGACATTGGTACGAATGTCGTGCCACACTCGCACGAATGTCGCGCAACTGTCGTATGAATTAAAAATGAAAATAAGATACATTCGCGGGAAAGTCGTGAGACACTCTCACGAATGTCGCGCGACTGTCGTGCGACAGTCGCGCGACTATCGCGAGATATATTTTCAAAATTAGACCAAAGTTCGCGAATTTGTATAAATGTCTATTCAATGAGACTGCAACATGAAAATTGTGTTTATATCGTTAATATTCGCGAACTAGTCTCCGGTTGTCGCATTCCAGTTAGATAGGGGCTTTTAGCAGCAAATTACTCCAGTCCCTGAGGGGTCATTCGTGTGCACGAGAGGTCCAGAGAAAATTTTTCCATAAATGGTTAGAGACATATCTGAGGTGCAAGAAAATCGAGGGTGATTGGCTGAAATCATGGTGCGGTCCGAGAAATCCAAGATGGCCGCCAAGATGGCGGTCGATTTTCTTGAAAATGACTGTATACATAAAATTAGCTACCACGACATGCTTTTATTTCGTTTTTGAAATCAAAATGATTAATTAGGAAAGAATAGATACACATAGAATGTTTCATGCCATTTTGTAATGGCTAAACATCAAAAATATTTTTCAGGGACCTGAAAACCATAGAAAATTGGTCAAATTTTGATGAAAATATGAGGACGGGGTACAACTGTTTCCTTCACTGTCCCTCATTATTGATATAATGCTTAGAAAACACCATTTAAACTTTAATAGTCGTTAGGCTAAATGACTAAGGTCTTTAAATGGCTTTATTCTGACCCTGATGTCTGATAAAAGTGCCTCAAAAGTGGGTGGGGTAAACAAACCCTTTCGACAAAAATAACCATTTAGCTTAATTAAGGTGTCACAACTTGATTCTAATTAATTATTTTGACATAAAATATTTAAAACAGATAAGAAGTGATTCAAATACATGCGTTCATGCAATTTTACCCAAACTTTACGCCAAACATCATAGACCAGGATCAGAATAATGTCCAAAATTTGTCGCATTTTAATGAAAATATGACAAAAATGTGCAACTTTTTCCTTTAATTTCATTTTTTGCTTGATCATAGCTTTCTCAAAATTAAATGGTAATGATGCCCTAATAATTAAGGTATTTGAATGTATTTATTCTGGTTTTGCTTTGCCTTAAAAGTGGGTGGGGTAAGCACACCTTTTTACAAACAATGACTATTTAATCTCAGCTAGCTATTACAACTTGCGTCTGCTTAGTATTTTGGATACTATATTCTTAATAGTAAGGAAGAGATAAAAATACATGGTTATGTGCAATTTTTGCCTGATGTAACACCAGTGGGATAAATACATGCTTTATATGCCAACTTTGCCTGACATAACACCAAACTATGATACAGGCCAGAAAAATGTCAGGAAACTGTCAAATTGTGATGACATAATACAAAACAATGATCAGGGCCTTTTACTTTACTGTCACCCATTATCCTAGATCAGCTGGCTAACCTGCATTCTGATACATTTTGTGATCTTGCTCCAATTCTGTGTGGATAGGTCTAACGGAGCACCGATGGACATGAAAATATTCCGTCTACCATTCATGTATTCATCTATGACTAAGACCAGAGGAGGCTCACCTGATCTTGACAGTTTTCAGTTCAGAAAAAATCATCACAGGTTATACACGTAAAGGTTATACATGTATGATACTTAAATGTTATGCGACAGTCTGCATGCTAAGTTTTTAACCCAATCGTGGTTTGATAACTGTGCTGCCTTCTTTATTGCATGCAGGTGGGTCGGGCGTCAGACTCTGAAGACTGATGATGACCCCGACATAAAGCTATTCATTTTAGTTGGTTGGGACAGAGCTTCTTGCTGTTGCTTGGCCCACAGGGGTTTAACTGGTGTTTTTCTTTTGCTCGGGATTTCAGTAAGTTATATGGTGCCTAGGGATCTTCATCGTCTGACAGCTAACTGAATATATGAGTCCTCAATTTTGATTCACCACGGTGGTTATCATGATTTATTTGTTTGTCCTTGATGATTCATTGACTAGTTAGAGATTCACCATGAGGGCCGAACAACTAACTAAATGTTGTGAACTACTGCAGAATATGAGGGTGAGGTTAGAGCTCTGTAAAATCGATATAAGCCCCTCCCCCAGTAATTTTATACATATGATCTTTCCAAGGCAATACTTCTGTTGTGATTCGATTTGTTTTGTGTTTTGGAGTCGAATTTCTTTGCTGTTTGAACCTTATGTACGTTTTCATAGCTTTAGTTAAAATTGGTTAACTGTGTGGCCGCCTATTGGGAAATAGCTGCTCACCCAGTTAAGGATATTTTCTCTATGTATTCGTACCTAATTGTCAATTTAGTTTTTTCCTGCCTCGGTATTTAGAATTTGAATTTCTTTCTGATTACGCCTTTTCCTGATCACTGCCATTACTTGTACCTTTTTACTTGAAGGGGAGCTAATGACTCCTACCATGGGATGTGTCCTTATGGGCCCAAGGAGCATGGGTGACAAGATTAACAAAGAGGATAACTTAAGATTGCTACACACAATATAAAAGCTCTAAGGCTCATGGTTTTAGAAGAAGCTTTTTGCATACTTTATCTTTTGTATACTTTGCTGGATCTATGTATCGTAAAGCACCATACAAGATCGTTGCATACTTAATATAATAGCCTTGAGCCTTGCAGTTCCAGAGAAGAAGATTTGTTCCTATAATAAGCATATGAATGGCAAATAATGAGGCCCCGGTGGCATAGTCTGAATGGACTGCAGGGGTATGGTTGGCAGGGCTTATAAATAGGATTCTTTAACATTGCCTCACACAAAATATAAAAGCTCTAGGCGTCCTGGTTTCTGAGAAGGTTTTTCTTACCACTGTAAGACTATGGGAGTATATATAACCTCTGGATGGGACCAAATTTGACCCCATGGGCTTGATTGTGTCTCATTTTTGCTGCATACTTGACATCCCTGCTTTGGGTATTGTGGTTTCAGAGAAGAAGATTTTTTTCATGTTTTTTTTTATTATTATAAGCCTATCGCAGACCCAAGGGGCATGGTTGGCAGGATTTATAAAGGGAACTACTATCCACTGCTATACACAAAATATAAAAGCCCTGGACTTTGTGATTTCAGAGAGGAAGATTTTTATGGCTTTCCTATTGTAAGTCTATGGGGGCTAATGACCCTCGGTGCTTAGTTTGGACCCAGGGGCATCATTGGCAAGATATATGTAGGGTACCACTAAACAGTGTAGCATACTGAATATACAAGCTCTAGCTTCAGTGGTTTTAGAGAATACTTTTCCCATTGTAAGCCTATATGGCAGATATTTATTTGTTTGGACTACCAAACATTGCTACATACACAATATAGAAGCTGTGGGTCTTGTGTTTTCCTAATGTAAGTCTATGACGGACGACGATGGATCATGGAGTCTTGCTATCTTATAAGCCCACTTGATAAGCCCTTGGCTCCGGTAAGCTAAAAAGGCTTTATAGTTTTAAAGAGGAGCATGATAAACAAATGATTTTTTCTTTTTTTATTTTGATTTCAATTCAACTGTCTTAAATTGATGGGGTAAATAAACACCATAAATAGAAAATAACCATATTTCTTTTACTAAGGTGGTCATTACTTGTAAAAATAAATAAAATATAAAAGTTTGATCCTTTGAAAGCAATGAAAACGTTCAAAGGGAGGAAGTGTGGGTCATATTGCGAAATTTCGGGTACTGAACCATCATCAGTGACCCTTTCTAAAACCGGTGACGATATAAGACTTGTAAGAACTTATATTAATCCTACTTCCGATTTAACTTTAAGAATAACATAGAATGATTAGATCCTTTGGAAGCAGTAATCCATTTAAAGGGTTAAGTACAATATTGGGTAAGGAACCCTTATCAGTTCATCTATGACCCTGAAAAGCTGGCAAGGAAAGCCAGGATTTCAAAAAATTTTACATCAAAGACCCATATTCCCAAAGGGGCCAGATTATATAAATAGTGTTAAGAATATGTAACTTAACATATCTGTTTGAAATAATTCAAATATTCTTATCGATCCCGAATGACCTAAAGAAAAATATAATCTGCACTATAGATGAAATATGGGATGACTTTTAGGGGCGCCACATGGCACGACACCAGTTGCAGTAATACCAAAGAAAATGCAATTATTTGATCTTTTGGAAGCAGTAAGATGGTGGGCATGGGCCAAATTTTACAATATGGGGTGACAAACCTTCATCTGACCCTTTACAAGCATTCTTCAAGCAAAATATCAAATTGAATACTGAGTGAAATTTACATTAAATAGGACAAATCACTACGTTTTTCAGATACAAATTTAAGATATTTAGTGTTAAGGATGGGTAAAGTGGCCTGAAAGCATGCATTTATAACACATTTTATTTATTTTGTGTAAAAATAACTAAGTAGAAGCAAGTTGTGATAATTAAGTTCAAAGTTTATTTTTGATGAAAGGGTTTGTTTACCCCACCCACTTTGAAGGCACTTTTATCTGAATTCATAATAAGAATAAATCCATTCAAAGAAATCGATCATATAGGCTAAGTACTGTCTAATCGAAGTTTAAAAGGTGTTTTCTATGCATTATAAAGCATTATATCATTAATGAGTGATAGTGAAGGTAACAGTGGTACAACTTCTTCATATTTTCATCATAATTTGACAAATGTTGTGTAGTGTTCAGACCCCTGAGAATATTTTTTATGTTTAGCCATGATAAAATGACATGAAACCTTTTGTTTGTATCTCTTCTCTTCTTATATAATTATTTTGAGTCCAAAAACCAAGTAAAATCATGTTGTGGTTGCAAATTTGATGTATACAGCCATTTTCAAAACAATTGGCTGCCATCTTGGTGGCCATCTTGGATTTCTCTTACCAAAATTGTGTTAAATTGCATAGAGCATGTATTTGTATCACTTTTTACCTATTATAAACATTTTATGTCAAAATAAGTAATTAGAACCAAGTTGTGATAACTTAATTAGATTAAATGGTTATTTTTGTCAAAAGGGTCTGTTTACCCCACCCACTTTTGAGGCACTTTTATCAGACATCAGGGTCAGAATAAAGCCTTTTAAAGAACTTAGTCACTAATTAATGTTTAAATGGTGTTTTCTAAGCATTTTATCAATAATGAGTGACAGTGAAGGAAACAGTTGTACCCCATCCTCATATTTTCATCAAAATTTGACCAATTTTGTATGGTTTTCAGGCCCCTGAAAAATATTTTTGATGTTAAGCCATTATAAAATGACATGAAACCTTCTATTTGTATCTATTCTCTTCTAATATAATCATGTTGCGTCCAAAAACCAAGTAAAAGCATGTTGTGGTAGCTAATTTTATGTATACAGCCATTTTCAAGAAAATCGGCCGCCATCTTGGCAGCCATCTTGGACTTCTCGGACCGCACCATGATTTCAGCCGATCACCCTCGATTTTTTTGCCCCTCGGATATGTCTCTAACGATTTATGGAAAATTTTTCTCTGGACCTCTCGTGCACACGAATGACCCCTCAGGGACTGTATTAAATTTGCTGCAGCGAAAATGTTGCTTACAAAACTGTTGCTGACTTGACCGTTTTTACCGCCGAAAAATTTCTGCAAACTCAGTCGAGCTGAATGAATCTTCATGTTCGTTTGCAGACAATATGGATCGTCAAACCAAGAATACCATCAGACTTTTCTACCAGCTTTGGTCCGACAACCCCCTCACATCACACAGAATACTGTGCATAATTATCCTTGTTATGTTTTAAACGCTTGCGTCGAACATTTGTGTCGAACATGCAATAGCAGAACTTAAAGAATATCGGGCCGTTGTGACGGTATGAAGACACCGTCGTAGGGCGTTGCCCCGCGTTGTGACGTTGTGCCAATATCACTACTGACAATCACGTGGTATTGTTTATATACAAACGGATAAATGATCGGGTTACACACACTACAATGAGAACGCAGTTGAGGTTAGATTTTCGAGTTTTCTCCTACAGCGTTTCTTCTACTGACGGATAGATAGGTGCAGGCAATACAGAAATTGAACATTTATTGAAAGAAAATAACATAAGAAATCCCGGTTATTTCGTTTTCGCAAACACTTCAATGTTACTGTTTTGGAATTAATCATGGGGCGGAAGTGTTTGCGAAAACGAAATGACCTGGATTCCTTATGTTACTTTCATTAAATAAATACCTAATTTTCCTCATTGTCTGCACCTATCTATCAGTCAGTTGAGTAAACGTTATAGGGAAAAACTCGAATTTCTCATCTCAACTCTTGACAGAATTTCAAAGAAACAGATTGGTTTAATAATTTGAATTATGTAGGCCTACACATAAAATGTCATTTCACTATTTAGTAAGTTTGGTTTTGAGACGACCCTGATTTATGGCTTGATTTCAACCGAAGTTCGAGCTCCGTGACCGTCACCGTCTTAATCCGTAAATGTCTATTAAGATAAGAGCTGTCGCAGGACAGCGTGCTCGACTGCTTCTGACCTTTGTCAAACATAAGGCCAAACCCTACCAGTAACCCAAAGCATTATGCTCAAACATCTTTTTGCCTTGATGCAATAAGGCATGAAAGTTAACTATAACTACGTAAGATTTAGAGGTCTCACTCATATTGTGAAAGAAGTGTGTTCATATACCAACACAAGGCAAAATCACTGAACCGTGAAATAAGGTCACACTGACCTATAAGTATTTCAGGGCCAAAGGTCTAGTGATACTTACTCATAATGTGAAAGAAATATGATCATACATGTATACCCATTCAGTGTTGAGATATAAAGCAAAATCACTGAACAATGAAATTACGTCATAGTGACCTACATGTATAAGTATGTTTGGGTTTAAGGTCTGGTCATACTCATTCATAATCAGAAAGAAGTATGAAAAAATACTGAGTGTCGAGATATAAGTCAAAATCACTGAACCTTGAAATTAAGTCACAGTGACCCAGGAATACTTTACGGTCAAAGGTCTTGTCATACTCATGCATATCGTGAAAGAAGTATGTCCATATATCAATTGAGTGCTCAGATATAAAGGAAAATCACTGAACCGTGAAATTAGGTCATATTGACCTAGGACTACTTTAGGGTCAAAGGTCTTGTCATACGCAAATATAGTGTGAAAGAAGTTTGTTCATAAACCACTTGAGTGCTGAGATATAAGGCAAAGTCACTGAACCATGAAATTAGGTCACAGTGACCTATAAATATATTGGGGTCAAAGGTCTGGTCATACTCATGCATATCGTGAAAGAAGTATGTCCATATACCAAATGAGTGCCCAGATATAAAGGAAAATCACTGAACCGTGAAATTAGGTCATATTGACCTAGGACTACTTTAGGGTCAAAGGTCTTGTCATACGCAAACATAGTGTGAAAGAAGTTTGTTCATAAACCACTTGAGTGCTGAGATATAAGGCAAAGTCACTGAACCGTGAAATTAGGTCACAGTGACCTATAAGTATATTGGGGTCAAAGGTCTGGTCATACTCACTCATAATCTGAAAAAAGTATGAAAATATACTAATTGAGTGTCAAGATATAAGGCAAAATCACTGAACCATGAAATTAGGTCACAGTGACCTAGGACTACTTCAGGGTCAAAGGTCTTGTCATACGCAAACATACTTTGAAAGAAGTTTGTTCATAAACCATTTGAGTACCGAGATATAAGGCAAAATCACTGAACCGTGAAATTAGGTCACAGTGACCTATAAGTATGTTGGGGTCAAAGGTCTGGTCATACTCACTCATAATCTGAAAAAAGTCTGAAAATATACTAATTGAGTGTCAAGATATAAGGCAAAATCATTGAACCGTGAAATTAGGTCACAGTGACCTATAAGTATATTGGGGTCAAAGGCCTGGTCGTACACACTCATAATCTGAAAGAAGTAAGAAAATATACTAAATGAGTGTCAAGATATAAGGCAAAATCACTGAACCATGGAAAGTAGGTCAACCGACCCTTACCGTCATGACACACAAGTCAGTGTCACAAAGTCAAAAGATGAATGACCAACCATCTTTATAATTGTTTCTATTAAGAAATAAAAAGAAAAAAAAAATTGGGGAGTTCTAGATTTTGACCTCTAGCCCCGCCCCCCTGACTCCGACCCAGAGGTCCGACGTCATGGAACCATAAGTGTATGAAGTATGAATGCTTTGTGATAAGTTGTTGTCAAGATATGGACTCCTTGTAAAAGTTACACAGCAGTACATCTATTTTTTACAGTGTTCTAGTTTTTAACCTCCAGCCCCACCCCACAGGCATGGACCCAGAGGTCTGATGGCATGAAATGAAACTCAACTCAGGGTACCTATGGTCCGAGTATGAAAGCCCTCTGATAAAAAGTTTTCAAGATATAGACTTCTAGAATACTATATCACAGAAAAGCCATTATTATCATTTAACCTCTAGCCCCACCCCCTGGCATGGACCCAGGGATCTGATGCCATAGAATGAAAGCCGACCCTACAGGGTGTCAATGGCCCAAGTATCAATGCTTTCTGATGAGTGGTTGTCAAGATATGGACTTCTAGAAAACTTTAACACAATAATTGGCATTTTTGAAGATGTTCTAGATTTTAACCTCCAGCCCCACCCCCTGGCCTGGACCCAGGGGCCCGATGCCATGAAATGAAAGCTAACCCTACAGGGTATCTATGGTCCAAGTATGAATGCTTTCTGATGAGTGGTTGTCAAGATATGGACTTCTAGAAAACTTTAACGCAAGTGTGACGCGCACGGGAACGCGCACGGGAACGGGAACGTGGACGACCGGGGTGACTGCAATAGCTCTATGCACTTCGTGCAGTCGAGCTAATAATGCATGCTAAAATTCATCCGGAAGGCTGTAGAGGTCCAAGATCAAATCCACCACCCTGAATACAAAGCGAGTACAGTGTAGCTTTATGTTTACACCATTGGGCACCTACACTGTGTCACTACATTTGTATTTGAAGGGAGCAAGTATATATGGGTCATTACAATAGAATGGTCTACTAGATACCCCACCCACTGGTACCCTATCTAACATAGAATATTTGCGTTCGAAACTGGACATGTGCAATAGACATACATTGTATGCATACACAATTTGTACACTTGATATTGTTAACGATTATTCAACTGACAAAATGTGTAAAATAGCTTTGTTTATTTGATGAGTAGTTGACACAATTGGGTGACCAGATTTTTTTTAGGAGTATATCTCTAACGAATTTCGAATTTCAACCAGATCCCATTACTGATTGTGGAGGGTAACTGAGTGTTTGAAAAATCACTAGTAAGTGTGCTACAGACATTTGTAATCCTGTTGATTCTCAGGTGAGTGATTGTTGCCCTTTGGGCAACTTGTAGAAAGATCACTTAATGACACTTTTTTTATTGGC
Organism: Rugalucina vietnamica; assembly: GCA_964017185.1. Taxonomy (NCBI): domain Eukaryota; kingdom Metazoa; phylum Mollusca; class Bivalvia; order Lucinida; family Lucinidae; genus Rugalucina; species Rugalucina vietnamica. The sequence goes on from OZ024872.1 coordinate 68,996,741, forward strand.
ACAGTAGTTTGGTAGTGTCCGATTTGTATCAAATCGGGCCCAAGATCAACCTTTTCAATAGGTTCATTCTTTCATAAAGACTTGGTTTGAAATTATCTTCTAAGACTGAATATTTTTAGTGGATCAGCATCCATTTAGACCTGGTTTCCAGGGACATTTTTCTTTGACAAAGTAGGTTTGTCGCAGAAAAATATGCTCACGTAAAACTCAATTCTGTGGCGAAGTGTCATTGTCAAATATCTGACAAAGGTGAGCAAGCTAAATATAAGTTATCTTTGCTGTCTGTGAATGCAAACTCATTGCCAAAGTTTCTGTGACAAATAATCTTCGTTAAAGAAAAATTGTCTGTGGAAACCAGGCTTAAGGTGCTCTTTTTGAGCAATCTCACCTGCAGTCATGCTTTGGTGACTGCCATTGTATGTTTATTCTTAAAGTTTCACTTGAGGGTGTGTATTTGTTTTAGCCAAAAAAATCTGTCAATTTCTGACGTAGTGGGACTCTAAAATCTTTCTTTTTTAAATTCAGTTTTACATCCTCAGCAGACCAATCAGTATGTCACAAGGTGGGGCAAAAACTGAAGAACCCGAGAAAAAACACCTTGCACACCAGCAAGCTGAACTTAGCTTATCTCGTGCCGTGTATGGAGCTCGAACCCACACCAGACACAGCAGTCAAATGATTAAGCGCGGCAATGAAATCAGCGCTCTAAACAGGAGCCACGGATATAAAATATGCTATCAGCAGCTGTATACAATCAGTTATCATGGAAGCGAAGAAATAAACAATATTACAGATCTGCAGATCTGTATCCATTTTATTCTGTGTTAACACCAACAAGCATTAGCTGCACCAATTTAAATAAAATTCTTAACTTTAAATGTAGTCAAAACTTACATAAACTAATAATAGGCCTTGTCCTTCTTTAGATAACAATTCTACCATATACATCTAACATGTACTTCAGCCATTAATTAGTTAATTGTGTACATTACAGTTTATCTAGAATTGCAATGATGTGACATTAATTATAACAAGAATTCTGCTCAAAAGGATAGCATACCTGCAGTCAGCAAAGTAAAAACATCAAACTGACCGAAGTGTGACTCTACAGCACCCAATACATAGGTGCAATATAACACAGTCATATATAACTGCTCATCACAGGCTTTGTTCAGGTGCATATTTGGTAAATGAGCCCCGTCACGAGAAAACCAACAATGTGGTTTTTGAACAGGTCCGACACAAACCGAGCTGTACAAGCACAGAAGATGGCCGGAGGCTGGAAATTTTGGATTTAGAAAGAAGAGAAATTGTACTATCCGTGTAGTGAAATTAAATATATGAAATAAATCTAGCTCTAGCATGTTGTTATTAATAATTTGCTTTTTGAAGTTGTAAGAATATATGAGCCGTGTCATGAGAAAACCATTTTTTTTTTTTACAAATGAGAAAACAAAGCCGCAGATCAGCTGTGCAGTGACTGCACAGCTGATCAGCACCTTTGTGTCGGACCCGATCGGAAACCCTGAAGACTGGTTTTCTCGAATCGCGGCTCAGATATAGTAACATGTATATCAAAGAACACTTTGAAGGTGTAAGAAATAAGAAAATGACTTTTTAGTTTAGATGAAAATGGGTTTGCTTTTCATGCATGTATTAAGCTATATGTGATTTTCTGACCCATTTTACGGAGGTGCTTTTAACCCACAATCTGTGTTTCAAGAGATTATGTAAATTGGCTTATGGTTACATCATTTTAATGGGACTTTTGTAGTGACTAGGTTCGGAAAAAATGGCACAGTTCCTTAAAAGGGGAGGTAAAAATGTAAATATTCAATACTAGTACGGATAGGTACATAAACCATATGAGCTGCCGCATGGGAAAACCAGCAATCTGCATATGCGAAATCAAAGGCACAGATCAGCTTCGCAATCTGCATTTGCGAAAACAAAGGCACAGATCAGCTTCGCAGTAACTGCGAAGCTGATCAGCGCCTTTGTTTTCACTACACGGATAGTACAATTCCTCTTCTTCCTAAATCCAAAATTTCAAGCTCCTCGCCATCTTCTATAGCTGCAAAGGCTGGTTTGTGTCGAACCTTTTCGAAACCCAAATTGTTGGTTTGCTCATGCACAGGCTCATATTAATATTAAACTAAGTTAACTGTTGGGTAAGTCATGGTTACATGGTGTCAGACCACATCTTTCAGGTGCATAATCTTTATCAAAAGTACTTAGAATATTTTTAAAAAGAATCATAACTTCTGAAAATACATGTACGAAACGACACAGCAACAAGCAGTATAATGTTGCAAAAATTTTCATGTATAGGTAGTATCTCTGAAATTGCATAGGGCACTTAATTATCATACTAAATGTACATAGACTGGAACCACATCATGACAAAACATGCATAAATGTGTAAGCTTGTACTTCTTATTACAAATTCAAGTTAGAGTCCAGCCACTTGTACAATCAAAGACCAACCCTGTTCCGAGCCTATTCATTTTCTCGGACACAACAAAACAGTGTTAAGCGGCCCCCATGGCCGAGCGGTTGAGAGCATTATTTCTTAATCACTCGATCATCTCACCGCTGTGTCTGGTGTGGGTTCGAGACCCGTACTGGCCACAAGTGAGACTCGCCAAGTTCTGCTTGAGGATGTGCCAGGTGTTTTTTCGCGGGGTCCTCCCGTTTTTGCCCACCTACTGATTGGCCCATCTCATATGAGCTGAAATAATCTTGAAAGGGATGTAAAACTGAATTTAAAAAAAAAAAATCCCCAAAAAACACTGTTATCAGTAAATGACTTGCCCAATCCAATAGTGATTCCTGACATGAGCTCAGTTTCTCTTCATGTAAAGCACTAAATAAATGAGCCTGTGCAGGAGAAAACCAACAATTTGGGTTCCTACCAGGTCAGACACAAACCAGCCTGTACAGTCACAGAAGATAGTTAGAGACTGGAAATTTTAAATTTAGAAAGTAGAGGAATTGTACTGCGAAGCTGATCTGCGCCTTTGTTTTCGCCTATGCAGATTTTTGGTTTTCCCTTGCAGCGGCTCCAATGTTTGCTTATAGGTCCTAAGAGTGTTTCGCAATATGGTGCTCAACACATTTTTTGTTCTACATAAATTATGTACATGTTAACTTTATTTACAGCATATAAAATACATAAATGTTAATGAACACAACTGGAACATATTACATGCTTGCAGATATGTAAATTATTCCTAACCTTCCATAAGTTAGTCATGCAAATGTATATATTTTACAGATATATAGAGTAAATATTTACATAATTAGATCTCAAAATTTAACAAAAAGAAAACTTTAAACATTGTGCACCTATAACAATTAATGAGCTGCCTCGTGGGAAAACCAACAATGTGGTTTCCGAACAGGTCTGACACAAACTGGGCTGTACAAGCACAGAAGATGGCTACAAGCTTGAAATTTTGGATTTAAGAAGAAGAGGAATTGTACTATCCGAGTAGCGAAAACAAAGGCGCTGATCAGCTTCGCAGTTACTGCGAAGCTGATCTGCGCCTTTGTTTTCGCATATGCAGATTGTTGGTTTTCCCATGGGGCAGCTCTAATATATAAATAAATAGCTCAAAAATAAAGTGTAGCAAAATTAAAGAAGATATAACTGTGGGATATTTGTCAAAGGTTTTAGGAGACAATAGCCCTTTGGAATGATAAGAATCTACCAACACCCATTAAACTGCAGTTTTCTCATTGAATTCTTTCTTTTCACTTCAACATTTAATTCCGACGGACATTATTTAAGTCATAAGTTATACAGTTTCCTCTAATTCATGAATGTGTATTCAAATTTTTTAATGCAAAATGCTAGGAAGTATACAAAAATACACCCAAAACAAAATTAATGAGCCTGGTAGAGAAACATCACAGATAAAAAGATAGTGAATATTTACTATCCATACAACACTAGCTCATCTTTACATTACGAAAACACGCACATGCAATTTAAAAAAGTGAAATTTTTAAAAAATTTTGATATTTTTCTTATTTTTGCTCAAAACATAGATTGTTGGTACACGTTAGAACCAAAGGTGAGGCGGTTCTAACGAGTACCCACAATCTATGTTTTGGAGCAAAAATAAGTATACCCCTGTATACCCCAGTTTGCTATATAAAAGTGGGGTATAAGGGGATAAACATTACACGGACATGTTTTCGTGATGATAAGCCAAACTTGAAGCAGTGTTTCAGACCAAGTCTCTAATGCCAGACACACTGTGTATCAAACTACTTAGTCGTGTTAAATGCAACATTGTCAACAAAACATGTTTTACACAGATAAAATAGCACATAGCGCCAAAAAATGCAGAAGTTATAAATGAAGTACTATAGATCCGGAAATATTCACGAGAACTTAATTTTCGCTAATATTCGCAAATTGGGTGCCTTGCGCATTCAAAGTTCTCGCTAATAAAGAGTCACTATAAACTTTATAGAATACATGGACACTCATTCACGAATTCAAGAACTCGCTAATAACTTGGAAATAGAAAATTCGCGAAATAGAAGTCACACGTAAATTTCCGAATTTACAGTAAATGAAAGTATACATATATTAATAAATTGCATTGAACTAGATTGGCATTGTTTTTCTCTTCCTATAACAGGCATGAATGCAGAAGGGGTCACTTTAAGAGTGTCCATACCTCTCCAAGTATATTAGATAAATGAGCCGCATCGTGAGAAAACCGGATTTTTGCCTAGGCGAAAACAAAGGCGCAGATCAGCTTCGCGGTAACCGCGAAGCTGATCAGCGCCTTTGTTTTCGCTACTCGGATAGTACAATTCCTCTTCTACTTAAATCTGAAATTTCAAGCTTCTAGCCTGCTTCTGAGCTTGTACAGCCCGGTTTGTGTCGGACCTGGTCGGAAAACCCGAAGACCGGTTTTCTCGCGTCGAGGCTCAAATACTTTCTTTTTAAAATTTATTATAAGCTAAGAAATCACTACTTGAAATTGCTAGAGAGTTTAACACAGGATGGCCTGATCCATTTCTCAGAAATATGAGCCGCGACGCGAGAAAACCGGTCTTCGGGGTTTCCGACCAGGTCTGACATAAACCGGCCTGTACAAGCTCAGAAAAGAGCTAGAAGCTTGAAATTTCGGATTTAAGAAGAAGAGGAATTGTACTATCCGTGTAGCGAAAACAAAGGCGCTGATCAGCTTCGCGGTTACCGCGAAGCTGATCTGCGCCTTTGTTTTCGCCTAGGCAAAAATCCGGTTTTCTCACGATGCGGCTCATATATCAATAACCAACTCTGAAATGTTTCAATTTGTTAAGCCTTGTGTTTCAAGTTGTTGCAAAATGTCTCCTATACTTTTAAGAATGTGCATATGTACTTAAAAATGAAATACAATCTACACTGACTTCTTCTCATGTTGCTACAATGGGTAGCAGAGAGAAAAACCCATGATGATCCCATTTACCAAACATTAGCCACATCATTAGAAAACCTATCTTGAGTTACCACAAAACAGTTACCAACCTAGTTTGATCTAAGCTAGGCTATATAGAAGATGGTTAGTTAGAGACTTCATATTTTGGATTAAAGTAGTAACTAAGGAACAGACCGGCTGCACATAATGCACAGCAAATCTGTGCCTTTGTTAGTCAATGCGGCAAATAGGTTTTCTCATGATGTAACACACAAAAAGTTGACAAAAATAGCAATACATGTACATGTATTTGAACATACATGTACTTTCACAATCAGGGCCACATACAACAAGCATACATGTAGTAACATACAAGCCTTAACTTCTCTGGCATCTTATCAAGAACAGTCCACGTTCATAGCACATAACTCACATTTCATTTTCATAGGCGTAATGTGGCCAACCACTACACACATGTAATGTAAAATGTCACCATTTTAGACAGCTTCATGACATTTTTCAGATACCCAATTCGCAATGTTTTGTTCTTGGAGAATCGTTTGTGCATATAGCTTGGTTACGCCAATGATTCTCATATTAACCATCAGGAAAACATGTCCGTGCAATATATACCTCCTTAAACCCCACTTTTATATAGTAAAACTGGGGTTTGCAGGGGTATACCTATTTTTCTTATTTTTGCTCCAAAACATAGATTGTGGATACTCGTTAGAACCACCTCAGCGAGGCGGTTCTAATGTGTACCCACAATCTATGTTTTGAGAAAAAATAAGAAAATATCAAATTTTTTCTCATGAAGTTTTCAATTTTTACGGGTGAAAAAATCTCTGTATATTGCATGGGCAAGTTTCCGTAATGCTTATGTTCTTATAAGGCTTAGAGAGAATTTTCAGATTTTAATATCTAATCTCAAATTTCAAAATAAAGTCACCGGGATCAAAGCAAACCCAATCCAAAAATCTTTCAAAGCATTATTTAGAGAAGACATTGACAAAATAGACATTCTGTTTGTATAGAACACCCTTACATGAATTGTGTCAGACAAACCCTCTGAATTTAAACTGTTTGCTATCCTTTCTGCATTATTTGCAAGCATCTCTCTAAGATGCATTCATTCTGGTCAGCTTAATTTGAAAAGTGCAAAGCCATTATTTATGTCTACCCTAAGATGCAAAATTTTAAGACACACAAAAGGGTAGACAAAATACATGCAATATTAGTAACCAAACATTAACCAAAAAAGACCATCTGGGACTGTACTGTTAGTCAAGACCTGCTTGCGAAATATGTTTGAAAAATTGTAGTATAAAAAGATAAATTAAGTAGAGAAATTCAAAAATAAAGTATGTGCAAGGCAATCAGAAATGTTCAGCAATGACTTCAGGCACAGCCTTGAGTAGGTCTATATCTGTGTGATCTTTGTCTACACTGCCCTGAACAAAGGTAGATTTGGTTCGGCGGGGTGTCACAGTCTTAGAACCACGTAGAACTTGCTCCATGTTCATGGACCTTGCCCTCATACCTGTAAAAGACATTATATGGGGTTAATTTGGAGTTTAAGAATGACCTCTGAGAAGTGAAACTATGCGTGCATACAGTTTCTCCTAATGGTACCACTGGTTTGTAACATGTACCATTGACACCAATGTCATTAGCAATGGTGCTATTGGTAATGACATTGGTGTCAATGGTACAAATGTTACTAGCAACCTGTGGTACCATTGGGAGAACAACGAACACACCATAGATAATCAAGTACATGTACAAACAAATCTGCAAAGAAGATGGTGCTTTGGAAAAAGAATAATGTGTAATTCATAAAAATCATTTACCTGTAAGCAGAACAACCTTAGCATTCTTACAGTTTAATCAGAACACTGAATAGGTCTGGCATTTTCTTCATTTCAACAGCTAAGACTGGTCACACTGGATATATGCTAAGGCTGATCTGGACAGTCAAAAAGTTGTAACATAAATATACATTTGAAGACTTTTTCACCTAAATTATGCTAAACAAGCTTTCAATGTCAATGATTCTGAGTCAATAGGAATTTAGGAAGTACTAAAAGTATACCATACTTCTACCGTTTTGGTTACAGCAATTAACATGCACCCTAGCTGCAATGATTATTTCAGAAATATCTTACATTTCTGCAATTTTTTTTTTTTTTTTAAATTTACCGTAGCAAGTTTTAACTAGCATATGCTGGGTAAAATATGCATATTTTTTACATCAAACATAAATACATGTAAGCATAAATGGAAGTTATGTTTGCCTGTTGTAAGTATTTGTTAATTTTTGAAATAGCAATTTTAGAAAATTAACACAGAATGCACTTTCCAATATTTATTTCATGCACTTTGAAAATGTTTCTGCTACTTGTGAAATAAAAGCAGAAATCTATGAAAAAGCTCCATAACCCTGTATTTTATGTTAAATGTTGTGGTTGTTGTTCAGACAAATAAAAATTCTACATTAAAATACCCAAAGGTAGTGTTAACTTTGAGTGTGGTTTGATTGCAATATAAAACTGTGTAAAATCGGAAAGATAAAATGTGTGTGAAATTGTTGGGAAGCTTTTGTGGAGTCAGTCACAAATGGTAGAAATACCACCACCTGGTGTGTCTGTAACTAAACTAGCTTACTGTCATTTCTGATGACCAGGGATTTGACTCGCACCACAGTCATACTTCAACGGCATTAATTGCTTGTTTGTTTGAATTGAAGCTATATCAGGATGTTGCCTCCATTTGATGGGATTTTTACCCAATATTAGGATGTCATGACACTCAAAATGTGCTTCATAAATATAACCACCCAACTGAGCCAATAAGGCTTATTTGTATGGATGTTTTGACTAAACCACTTTTCCTTGGCATACTCACTCGTCACTCAGACATGAGCGCTTAACCAGTAATCAGATGGTCAGTCAGTAGATTAGAAGCTTTGCCTGGAGGCACAAGCAGCCCATCTATTTCACCCGGGCCCCAACGGGCGGGGGCCCTCAATGGCATTGACATACATGGATCTTTTACTGGATATTATCACAAATAATCAAAATAACTGACACACAGTGTATGTTCTGATTAGTTCAGAAATAAAACACCAAAATATGGGGGGAAAACTAGCCCATCTAGTACCATTTATTCCTTTACAAAAACATAGTCAATATTCTGATGTCAAATGCTTATCAGTTTAATTAACTCATTTAAGCCTGGCATCCTTTTTATGGGAAAAAGACAAACAGAATAGCCCCAGATGTGACGCAGCAGAATGCGGCGTCCCATCTGGGGCTAATCTGTTTGCTTAACAAAAATGCATTGAAAAATGGGATAAATATTAAAAATCAATCCTAACACCCCTAAAAGTGAAAGTGGACTCATCCAACTGATAATGATGGGAGAATCCATTCGTCAAATATGGGTTAATACAGAGGTACAAAATGACTGAATCATTTGACTTACCACACGGACAAGGTAACATCTAAAGCAGAATTATAGATAACATAATATCAACAAACCTTATCTAATGAGAATTTTTTTCCATCAGCAAAAATAATTATCTGTATTTTCAGAAAAATATATTATATTATTTTGCTGAAAAGTCAAACTGTCTGCACTCATAACAGCTACTTCAGGTACCACCAATCAAAGAGCAAAAAAAAAAAATAGAAATGATGTACTCATTTTCACTTTGGGTTCAAGTGGTACCTAAATACACAGTTGTGTTAGCATGATGTACACGTGAAGCTTAGACTGGAAGTTGTGTTAAGTTTAATGCATGGATTTGAAGGTAAGGAAAAAAAATGTTACAACAAAAAAAAAAAGTAACATAGAATAGTTATTCTTTTACACAGTAAACATGAAAAAAAAAATTAACAAATACCACCAAACATGCAATACAAAAAATACATTTTGAGGCTGGCATGGGGAAATACATGTATATCAAAAAGCAACAATGGATATTGATGTATTGAGACATCAATTTACTAATTAAAATAAGATGTTAAGAATAAAGAGATTTCAAAGAAAAGTAGGCTAAAAAATGAATAATTTGCAACATGGGAAACGGTTGAAGTGGGTGTGCCTGTAAGCATAGGAAACAAATGATGAAAATGCACCATGATGTGTCATTTGAATGGTCTCAAAATAGCAAAGACGGGAGAAACTGGAGATAAAAAGAGCAGAAAATCTGCATAAAAGCACTTTGTTTTTCAACAGAAAAAGTGTTCACAAAATCAGTACATGTATATGGAGACAAGGAGGTTTTAAATAAGATGTCAATCAGGTCTGAGGTGTTGCTGTTTATAATGCCATGTCTTTTTAATTTCCCCAGACTAAGCCTCAAAACAGTGTTCGAAGGACTTGTTAAAATATTTCAGGCTCAATTCCAACTTGTTGATAAATGAGCCGCATTGTGAGAAAACCGGATAGTTGCCTATGCGAAAACAAAAGCGCAGATCAGCTTCGCAGTAACTGCGAAGATGATCAGCGCCTTTGTTTTCGCTACATGGAAAGTACCATTTCTCTTCTTCTTAAATCCGAAATTTCAAGCTTCTAGCCTGCTTCTGTGACTGTACAGGTCAGTTTGTGTCAGACCTGGTCGGAAACCCCGAAGACCAATTTTCTCGCGTCGTGGCTCAAATGAAGAGCTTGCTTCTCAATTTTGTCTTTTTTTTAAAGCACCTTTTACGTCCTGTATACCCGTGATGCTATCAAATTTCTTACAGGACACAGATTGATGCAACAACACACGACATGTGACAAAAAAGAAAGCGGTTCAATTTGGCTGCAACCTAAAGCAAGACAATGAAACCGTTGCAGTATGTTGCAGCCAAATTGATCCTGCTTAAATCACTTCACAGCATTTTCTCACGTGTCATTTGATATTGCATAAATCTTTGATGTATGACTCACTGGTATATATAGGATGGAAATAGCACCAATAGAAATCATTTAACAAGGCCTTCCGTAAAACATGCATATTTCTATTCAAGATGCAAAATAAAATGAAATGAACATATTCATAACTCTAGCACAACGATTCATATCAACTTGACGTCTAATTTCATTCAAAATCAACATAACAAGTAAAGCTTTTACAAATCAATAGTTATTCATTAACTGACATGACATAACTCAACAAGACCCCGCGACCACTAATACGCTTTACTCACCATTGCTACACATAGATGGGGGCAGTCACTGAATTGGAGAAATAAGTTTTCAAAAAATACATCACAGCTATTCCCTTTTATGAGACATACAATCTTTTATTGATGTAATCTTATTAATGTTTTCAAATTTCAACAACCCTCTAAGCATGCTTTTTCTGCAAGATTATTTCCACGACATGTTCCGACCCAAAAGCTAGACCCACATTCTAGTTAAAAGTTAAATAGTGCTGAAAACTAGAATTATTGTGTGTTAAAATCCACAATTTTATAGCATTCATCTGCCTGGTCAGAAAGCATTTCTCTGTTGTTCTCCCCAATGTTGTCTACATTTACGTTACATGTAAAATCAAAATCAACTGAATAATACTGTGATTTTGATAGACTGAAACACCTGTATATATCAGGTCATACAACTTTCAAGTGGAGCAACATTTTAAATTAGGCATTACACATATTAACAAGCAAATTCAGAGAATTTATGTCCCCCACCTTGACTGTTTAGTTACATTAATATAATCTGACAATAACAGAACCAATTCACTTTCTCAGTGTAAACACCCGAAAAAACTTTCTCAGTGTAAACACCCGAAAAACGACTAAGTTCAAATTGTGAAAAAGTAATAAAAATTAATCAGAGGATTATATCCAAACCACATGCATATCTTCAAAGGATGGTCAAGACATCTGTAAAGTTTCAAGAGAATCTGAATAAAACTGTAGGAGGAGTTGCGCACACAAGGTACCCACTGTCCATTAACTTTCATTGTCAAAACCCCCCGAAAAATGACTAAGTTCAAATTGCAAAAAAAGTGTGAAAAATTAATCTGAGGATTATATCCAAATCACATGCATATCTTCAAAGCATGGTCAAGACATCTGTAAAGTTTCAAAAGAATCTGAATAAAGCTGTAGGAGGAGTTGCGCACACAAGGTACATACTCCTATAGGGGGACGGAAGGACGGACGGACGGACGGAATGACGGAAAGCCAAAAACTATGTCCCTCCGCTTTTCTTCGAAAAGGCGGGGGACAATAAAAAGTAATAATGGATATAAGCTATATTAAAATTTTTGTCTAATTACAATATTAGTCGAGCATTAAAAGGATACGAAAATGTAGAAAATAGATTAAGTTACCATTACCAGCCTTTTAGCAGAAATAGAAAATAAATTTGTCACATTTATGAACAGATCACTATTTATGTACGGACTTCAGCCAAGGAGAAAACCAGTTCCAGAGTTTCAAAATCAAAAAAGACTCAAACTACTTGTAGTATACTCCCAGGTTATATAATCTGTAAATGTTACAAGAAAACTCACAAATGATGAAAGTTGAGATCAGACAGTACTGTTGCAAAGGCCGATCTTCACATTTTTGCTTGCTTATATTATCCAAAAGACAGGTTTTCTCACTGACTGTAACACAATTATCAGAGAAATGTTTTCTAGAGTATCCACAAAGTTAAAATATTTAAACCATTTTCAATTCAATCTCTATAGACTACCTTTTCCATCTGGCCTCTAACTCAAAGACTGAAATTGTTCAATGATGTACATGTAATTAAACAACATATATTTGAGGTTCAATGTCTTTAATACATGAAGCATCTTTTTCTGTTATGTTTGGAGTATGATTACTGCTCCCCTGCAACTGAACTTAACTAGTACTGGGCATTAAGATTAAGTTTCTTACCGAAGAACACAGCAAAGCTGGGGTAGTTTTTGAACTCCAGACCTCTAGATCTGAAGTCCTGACTACCAAAGCCCAAAAGTACCCAATTTTGAATATAAAGGTAAGACAAACATTTATGGTGTAACAGGTCACATAAATGAAACAGAAAACAATGAAACACAGCTGGTAACAAGACATGACAGTCACAGAAAATTGAGCAGCATCATGAGAAGACCGGATTTTTGCATATGCGAAAACAAAGGCACAGATCAGCTGTGCAGTAACTGCACAGCTGATCAGTGCCTTTGTTTTCACTACTCGGATAGTAAAATTTCTCTTCTACTTATTGCCAAAATTTCAAGCCTCTAGCCTGCTTCTGTGAATGTATAGGCTGATTTGTGTCGCACCTGGTTGGGCACCCCGAAGACCAGTTTTTTAATGTCACGGCTCAATTACTCATTAACATCTTGACAAAGTACACAAAACAAAGTCAGGTTCTGTAAAGAAAATGAAAATATTTAAACAGTCATTTACTTTTGCAAAACATATAAGTTTCAAAATTGAAGCATTACACATTGAAGCATACAATTTCGTTAAAAAAAGGCTTGCACAACAAAGTTCAAGGACGTGAATTTAGGTTAAGCAAATACCCCCGATACTCTCTTACATGGAAAAATTGGTTTATATTTTCCAACGTTTATAAGGCCCTTTTAAGTTACAGCAAAAGAAGCCAAATTCCAAATTTATTCATGATAGCTCAGGTTATACAATAATTAATATCAACACAAGAGTATCAGAGGAAACTAAAATCAGCTGTCAAAGGACTTGAATACCAATATTACCTAGACTTGTTTACATAGACATGATACTACATGTCATGAGATCTGATAGTAAATAGTTGGATGCAACATTTCCCGAACCTATAAATATTGATATCCTTTAATAACAATAATATCACTTATTTCATGCAAAAACAAGTATATTTTCTATACGCAAGGTTTGAAATAAACCATCTTAACACCCAAGGACTTGATATACTAGCTTATCTTGGTAGCTGAGAAGGTCGAATCGAGTCATATCTGATCACAAAGTCTTGTGACATACTGTCTACATACATAAAGAAGCAAATTGTTATCAAAGTGAGTGTGAAAATTTGTAAATGTGAAAATTTGTAACTATTATAAATGTAAATTGTGTCTGGACTGAACAGTGCATGTGTGTATTAATATATAACATAATATTTTAGACTCTTTACCCTGCAAGTTCTACTGAAAATACTCATATAGCTGGCAGCTGTCGATAAGGCAAGAGAAAGTTATCAGTGACCTGGACATTTCAGATGTTAGTCATGATAAAGATTACCAAAGAAACTGAGTGCCAATGAAATTCTAAGTGAATTTCTGCAGTAAGAAGCAGAATAAGCAAGCAGCTGAGATCATCGACCTATCTATATTTTGTGCAACATTGAAGCTTTGCACATGTAATTTACCAAATAGACTTCTTCATTTGCATTTTCATCAGATGTGCTTAATCGCTTACTGCAGGCTGGATGTAAATGTCATAGTATGAATTAATTACTATCAATATTACGAATAACTACACACTAACAAATCATTCAAACAGAAAAATCAATGTATTCATCACACAAATAATTCCACTTCAGTCCTACTTAATTGTCATTCCAAATTATAAACTGAAGCTTTAGTCAAAATATCTGACAAACTAAACATAGGACAATGCGAATAAACTCATGCCAATTCATTCAATTGTGTTGCATGCCAGTCATAACTCACTCACTTTAGATTAACATTTTACGACAGCAGACATTGAAAACTGCTCTCCTTCTCTGGAGTCAGTGGAGTGGGTACCGGTTCCTTTACGTGATCACTAATATGGGAACCAGAGTCGACTATCAATGCAATGGAAACACAAAACTATATCCGATTATATTCTTAGGAAAGTGCAAATAGACAGGTAGTCTATGGACTACCAGGAATGCTTTTGCTTTGACAAAAATTGTCACTCCACCATACATATATTATGAAAACCTGCCCGTGTAATATACTGAATTTTCCCAAATTGTAAAAATTGAAAATTTTCACTAGAATTTTTTTATACTTCTCTTATTTTTACTCAAAACATAGATTGTGGGTACACGCCTTGGTGAGGTGGTTCTAACCAGTACACACAATCTCTGTCTTGGAGCAAAACTAAAAAATTAGGTATATCCCTGCATACCCCAATTTTGCTATATAAAAGTGGGGTATAAGGGGGAATATATTACACTGAAATGTTATCCTGATGATTAAACTATGGACCCTCCGAGTATCATAAATTGCAAGATTATAAAAGGTGCAAATATTATACTGTATGTTATTTAATTTGACTAAGAATTATCTCTATCACCTGCATTAAACATTTGTTACTTATATAAATCCGTTTTGAATTAGTGGTAACTTAGAATGAATTGCTCCCTCCTTTTAGGACAGTTACATGATTCAATTATATAATGAATACTTTTCTAAAGTTACATTCTTGATTATGAATGTATTTGAGCCATGTCACAACAAAATCTGTCTTTCTAAAATATACAGCAGCCTGTGCAGCAATATAAACCAAGATACATGTGAGCCGTGACGCGAGAAAACCGGTCTTCGGGGTTTCCGACCAGGTCCGACATAAACCGGTCTAAGCAGTCTCGGAAAATGGTTAGAAGCTTGAAATTTCGGATTTAGGAAGAAGAGAAATTGTACTATCCGAGTGGCGAAAACAAAGGCGCTGATCAGCTTCGCAGTTACTGCGAAGCTGATCTGCGCCTTTGTTTTCGCATAGGCTAAATTCCGGTTTTCTCACGATGCGGCTCATGTACAGGATGATCTGTACTTTTTTATTCATTCCGATTTTTCGTAATATGGCTCCAATATGAGCCGCATCATGAGAAAACCAGATTTTTGCCTATGCAAAAACAAAGGCGCAGATCAGCTTTGATGATCAGCGCCTTTGTTTTCACTACACAAATAGTACAATTTCTAATTCCTTTTCTTCTTAAATCCGAAATTTCAAGCTTCTAGCCTGCTTTATGATAGTTTGGGCCCAATAAACTGCATTCCAAAATATGAGGCTTGACCTCTAATATTATTTTCAAGTCCCCGGACTAGCTTCTGTGACTGTACAGGTGGGTTTGTGTCAGACCTGGTCAGAAACCACACAGACCGGTTTTCTTGCATCACGGCTCATATAATAGCATCCTGTTTAGTTACAGATTGTGCAACAACAGAAAATGAACACTGTATACTTACTGCTTGACTTTCTTCTCTCAAAGTATTTCTTGGCCTTGCTTCTTCTGGCTATGGTTTTTCTGGCATGTATGGCATTCTTGATCACAACTGGCTTATCAGGGTCTACCTTGGCTTCCTCAGCCAGGTTCTCAAAGAATTCTGAAGAATATACATGTACATGTAAAACTGAGTACATGTAAAACTGAGTCATCACTGTGCAGATAATCATGATCAATGGTCTTTCTTTTCGCTCCTTTAATATACAGTCCTTTTTCTTTCTTAATCTAAATTATTATTTCATGGTATCATCGCTCATAATAAGAACCAATATTCAACGTCATCAATGCATATGTGCCTAAAATTTATCATAAGTACAAGTTTTGACTTTCACAATAGGAAAATTAACCAGGAAAAAGAACAATGTTTTCTTAACTTGACAATATTATGATTTTGTGATCAGTGACAAATCAGAAAAATTGGAGAGAAATAAATTATTGTCCCTAAAGAAATGTCCTTAAGCAAATTTTTCCACATAACTTTTCAAGTGATCAACACACTATTCTTGTGAAAATTTTACAACAAACAATATTCATTTGAGCCGCCACATGGGAAAACCAACAAACTGCATATGCAAAAACAAAGATGCAGATCAGCTTCCCAGTAACTGCGAAGCTGATCAGCGCCTTTGTTTTCGCTACTCGGATAGTACAGTTCCTCTTCTACTTAAATCAGAAATTTCAAGCTTCTAGCTCTTTTCTGTGACTCTACAGGTTGGTTTATGTCAGACCTGTTCGAAAACCACGTTGGTTTTCCTACGAGGTGGCTCATATCTTACGTTTGAGTTTATTAACATTCACAACCATCTCTTCCTTGACTTCCTGATGTACACTCGGTGTCTCATGTTCTACAGCGTGACCTAGTTTATGTAGAGACTCCTCAGCTTCCCTCAGTCTCCGCTCAGCATTCATTCTAGCTACAACTTCTTCCTACAAAATTTTAAAAAACATCTCTTTAAAGTTAAAATGAAAGGCATTTGTAAGAATACAATTTTTTTTAAGGATACAAAAAAGCTTGCTTATTTGACACGTCTCTTTTATAAAAGTGTCAGTAAAAAACAAGGACACAACCTCTCATATAGATAGTTCTCAAACTCAGAATGTTTCGATTTGAAGTCACACACTACCATTGGGAGCCAGCATACCTGTTAACAAAAACAAACTCTTTTTCTGTTCTTGGTTTAACTCATTTAAGCCTGGCGTCCCTTTTATGGGACATAGGCAAACAGAATAGCCCCAGATGTGACGCTGCAGAATGCGGCGTCCCATCTGGGACTATTCTGTTTGCTTAGAGAATTTTCATCGAAAAATTGAATAGAATTTAGAAATCACTCCTGATGCCCCTAAAAATGAAAGTGGACTCACCCAAATGATAATGGGAAAATCTATTCGTCAAATATGGGTTAATGAACAATACTCACAAACCATACAAAGGACTACAGATTTTTACCTTCCAGACTTTGAACAAGTGGAATTTTATATGATTAAGAAATTGATATTCATGCGCGGATCCAGAAATTTTCATGAGGGGGTCCAACGAAAATGGTAATTTTTGGTCACAGACGAGGGGGGTCCAACCCTCAAAAAATCCCGAAATTACCTTTTTTTAGGTAAAATTTTCAAATTCCAGGGGGGGTCCGGACCCCCGGTCCCCCCCTCTGGATCCGCGCATGATATTCAGCCTCAATGCTTGATAAAACTCCCTCTTACCTTTAACTCAGCTTCTGTCATTTCTTTTTGTGTTATCAGATCCTGCAAAATAGGTAAACAAAGAATAGAGTCCCATATTTAACATCTTCAACATTTAGGATTTGGTATGAACAGTCTACAAGAAATTTAAACTAAAACAATAAACATTTGAGCCATATATTGACTGTTCCACTGTAGCACCAACAGGGACATTTGTGCCAAGAAAACAGAGAAGAAATTCAAAGTCTTCATTGTTCACTTTTCGGGAAGCCAAATTCATTTGATTATAAATTTTGTTTAAACGACCAAGTCAACAATTTTTCAGTCATTTTGGGATGAAGCCACCACTTCCTGGGTATTAAGCAGTACTATGGGTAGTTAATGAGTCTTGCTCAAAGCCACAACATGGTACCCCGTGTGAGGATTGAAACCAGGACATCTCGATTAGGAGTCTGATGCTGTACCAATAGGCTCACCTGATCCTTCTCATAAATGTTAAAATGGTAATACTTGTGTGATTTTAGCATTTTTAAACAGGCAAAATAGATGTTTGTAAAACTTGAGCCCAAAGATTACAGTCAATTCTGCTATGTTAATAATTTTGATTAGATTTGAAGTTCATGTTCAGTTGTGTTAAAGTGTAAAACCATTTTGTATCCTCAAGACAAGGTGGACAATCATACCTTAATGGTACTCTGTAGTTCCTGAGCTTGTTCGTTGTACATCTGTTTCTCCTCCTCCAGCTCTACTGCTCTCTGTTCATTCTCTTGTAATCTAGAATCAGGTTATTCTCACATTATCAAAAGAAGCAAAAACAGTACAAATGTACTATGTTTTGGCTCTGAGCGGTCAATTATTTAAGAATTGTCAGATTAAATGCTACTATGCTGTATGCTGCACCCTTTGTTATAGAAAAGCATAACCTGTTGAAATGATCATAAAACAGCTAATTTTATCTAACTTTTCTAAATTCTAATTTTGTTATAGGAAAGCTTCACCTGTTGACATGATCATAAGTTTAACTCTATCCAACGTTTCTAAATTCCTGTAGAGCAGTGGATAGTTTCTGCTTCAGGACTGGGAGGTATTAAGTTCAATCTTTGGACATGACATGTTGCTAGTCACTGAGTGTTTTTATTAGCCCTTAATTTATTCAGGTTTTTGTGTCAGCCCTAATTGCATGTTTCATCATAGTGTCCACCAAGATCAATATCATGAGAAGTGCCTGGCCCGACCTCAATGCCATAGTAAAGGAACTCTCTAAGGTTTCTCGTCACAAACAAAACTCCTCTAAAATATTTAGTCAACTTGTTAAATATAAGATTCTGAGTCAGTAAGACATGTAAACATGCTCTGATGACTTTTGAAATCAGCCATGACACATGCCTGCAATCCAACACATATTGGTCAACATTACTTCTCACCTCATTTCAGCCTCTGATTTCTCCTGTAATATAGCCTGAGTCTCCTCCTCTATATTCCTCAGTTTTGTCTTCAGTTCCTGAGAGGATATTTCACCTACCTCACCCACTACTCACCTCATTTCAGCCTCTGATTTCTCCTGTAATATAGTCTGTGTCTCCTCCTCTATGTTCCTCAGTTTGTTCTTCAGTTCTTGCTCTGTCAGGGAGAACTTCTCTTTCTCCTGTGACAACTGCTCTGTAACACTCTCCTGTCTCTTCAGTGTCTTCATGATTGATTCTCTCTCCTCCGCCAATGCCTGAAGCAAACAAATCATGCAATACATTATCTGAGTAATAACTGTTTGCTCAGAAATATTCAATTTGCAAATATTCATGAATTAACTGCCTCAAGACTTCACAATTCTCACTAATAAAGATTATTATAAGATTAATGTATTGTATGACCACTCAATCACAAATTCAGAACATGCTGAAGAACATGAGAATATTGGATTTTTGCCTATGGGAAAACAAAGACGCAGAACAGCTGTGCAGTAACTGCACAGCTGATCAGCGACTTTGTTTTTGCTACAAGGATAGTATAATTCTTCTTCTTCCTAAATTCGAAATTTCAAGCTTCTAGCCATCTTCTGTAGGTGTACAGGCCGGTTTGTGTCAGACCTGGTCGGAAACCCCGAAGACCGGTTTTCTCACATCGCGGCTCACCTAAGTTAGGTTGGTGTTGAACCCCCTGACCTCTTGAATTGGATTCCTACATTCTACCTTTAGGTAACCACACTCTCCAAAACAAAACTAAAGTTCTGGCAGCAAAACAACTCTACATTTATATTGGACTTTTCAAAGTTGTTTTTCCTCACCTGAAGTGATTTATCTTTCATTTCTAGTTGCTGGTCTAACTCAGATCTTTCAGTGTCCAGGGCCTTCATGTACATCTGGGTTTCCTCTAACTCACTGCAAATAATAACAGTAATGTTACAAAACTTCTCAAAACCACTTCCTTTATGGTGAACAGAACACTTTAAAATGGGCACATAGGTTTCTACCTCAGTAATGAAAATAGAACAGCCAACAGTGAAATGTTTGCATCAACACCTAATCTAGAATGAGGTTTTACACCCAATGTCCCCAAATACCTTGAAAAGCCTTAATTTCTAAAGACAAGGTAGACCTTTATGCCCAGATTTTCTTGTCTCCATTGAACACAATCACATACATTTGTTATCATGATCATGAAACTGGCAATATTTAAATTTTCTTACCCAAGATCCACCACAAAGTTCTCTATAGCTTCTTTGGCTGATTTCATCATTACTAACATATCCAGAAATAATTAAGGACATTTCCATTACCTTTTAACTTTATCAAATTCCTGTCTCATCTCCTCGGCAAAAGTTTCCATCTTTTCTTTCTCTTTCTCCAGTGCTTCATTCACTCTCTCCAACTCCTGGGGAAACACGGATTATAGATTAAAGGAAAAAAAACATGAGGAAATTTCCATAGAGTTTCATTCCATGTCTTATAAATCTGGGATGTACAGCCAAAAATAACTTCACGAAAAAATGTCCGTGTAATGTATACCCCCTGAACCCCACTTTTATATAGCAAAACTGGGGTATGCAGGGGTATTTGATCTTCACAATGGATGGTTTGTTTTCAGGTATGAATTTATTTTATTACAGTATTTGTGTTGTATGGAATAATTACCCAAGTCTTCTCTTTTTCATCAGCCAACTCTAAAACTTCTGATTGAAGGCGATCTGGAGATAAACAATAACATATGTAAGTATGTTTGTTTGTTTCATTTGATTCTAAAAATCCCAGTCAACAATTTTTCAGTCATATTGGGATAGAGCCTGTGCTTCCTGTGCAGTAGCCTATGTTTCAGAAATTTTGATGTTAATACATATCTAACTGTTTCTATTTCTAAACATTAAGAAAGTGCCAGTATTTGCAAGCGAGTAAATGTGTATTGTTTAACACTTTTAGAAAGTCAATACAGGCAAAAACTTTGAAAATGCAAAAGCTTTGAATTGGCAAAATATTAAAAACACTGGTGGCAAAATTACATTAACTTATGTTGTAGTTTCTTTCTTTCAGGAATTTCTGATGGTTAAAATCAATAATACTGTAAGTCCCTATCATCATATTTTTTATTCCAAATAATTGCACAAAAATGTATCCTTTTTGAACATTGTCTGAAAGTAAATGGTCAGGAACTTCTAATTTTGTTGCTAAGTCCAAACTATAGCGCTGAACTACTTATTCATTTAGAGCAGCAAGTGTAACCCAGACAAAAACCTTAACTTTGCATATTTCAACCTTCAATATCACACTTCTGCCTCATTATTATGAACCTTTCAAATCTGTCTAGATGTACTGAACAACTAAAGACCTGCAGTTTTTAGCTTCATGAATCTGGGTATCTGCTGACAATAAATGGATACTTTTGCCATTTCCATCATAAAATATAAATTGTGGCTTTTCATTAAAGACACCTTCGTTATTTCATATGCGTTTTTAAGGGGAAAAAGGTAAAGGTGTCAGTAACTTATGGCAAAAAGCACTCCTTAATTAAGCTACAGAAAAATTCTATAACATATAGAAGTAGAACAGTAAAGAAAAAAAGAGTAAAATCTCACAATAAAGATGCCTCCAAAAGATGAAGATAGAAATCTGATCAGTGTTTTCATTGTTTGCTCAGGGTCTACAATGTTTGCTAAGTCAGATCTGTTCAAAAACTTCCATATGGAAATAAAGGAGCCGCGCCATGAGAACACCAGTTTTTAGCCTGTGCGAAAACAAAGGTGCCGATCAGCTTCGCAGTAACAGTGAAGCTAATCAGCGCCTTTGTCTTCACTACATGGATAGTACAATTCCTCTTCTACTTATATCCAAAATTACAAGCTTCTAACCTTCTTCTGGGACTGTACAGGCCGGTTTGTTTCAGACCGGATCAGAACTCCCGAAGACTGGTTTTCTCACGTCGCTGCTCAAAGTGAACCAAAGAAATGGGAAACTAAAGACATTAAACCGAAGGCTTGGAAATAATGCTGTACCAAAGTAGTCTTGTTTCTGTTTAGCCATAGCCAGACCATGCTCCTCCAGCTTTCTGATCATATCATCTGACAGCTGCTGATTGGTCCAGGTGCTGAAATAATGGTCATAGTGTGTCTAATCAACATACAAGATATAGACAAATAATTTCATTGTGAGACATAAATACGGTTTATTTTATAGATTTCAGACTAAATGATCTTGGGACACAGTCACACAGGGGGCATAACATCTTTAATTGATTAATTTGCTGTTTTAAACTCGAAATGATAATGCACTAGTCATTTGTAACCACACACCCCCCACCCCCAGGCCCGGAGCGGGGACTTTGACTGTTGGTCCAGCAAATACCTGCTAAAAGCCCCACCATGTGGGGACTGCTCATTGGTAAAACCACTGCTGTTTTCCTGCGCAGCCTGCTATCTTTTCATTTCACGGCCCTTTTTGCCTACATCAAGCAAACCCCGGGTATTTCCCCCACACTGCCATGGAAAAACTTTGGTCAAAGCCCTGCTCATTTCCACGGCTATCCCCCACCCTCCCCCGGGCCTGGGGAGGGGGGTTACACATGACTAGTGCATAATCCTTAGAAAACTAGAAATAAGTGTTTGTAAAACACTATGCCCCCAACTGTATGCTTGCCACTAACCTGGCACAGTTTTTTCATTATTTTTGAAAATCATGTAAGCAAACAGAGTTGACCTGGGCACAAATAGCAAACTTGAGGACTAACAGTGATAACAGATGCACACTTAAATCCGAAAGTGGTAAAATTGATAAATTTTCAAAATTCCGTAATTTTGTCAAAATTTGACAAAAAGTTCTCAAAAGTTTATCAGGTGGTCTACTTGGCCCCAATCAGCATACCAAATATGAAAGCACTAGCTCAAATACTTTTTGAGATATCTTGCACACAAGATTTTCAAGATTTTTTTTCAAAGGGAGATAATTCAGAAAGGGGGCATAACTCAGAAAAGAAAAAAAATACGGGTCATCTTTTTTTTCATGAGGAATCCATTTATGAAATTTCAAGACACTAGCATCCACTGTTTAAAAGTTTCAAATTTCATCCGAAAGTGGTAAAATTGATAAATTTTCAAAATTCCGTAATTATGTCAAAATTTGACAAAAAGTTCTCAAAAGTTTATCAGGTGATCTTCTCCTTGGCCCCAATCAGCATACCAAATATGAAAGCACTAGCTCAAATACTTTTTTGAGATATCTTGCACACAAGATTTTCAAGATTTTTTTTCAAAGGGAGATAATTCAGTAAGGGGGCATAACTCAGAAAGGAAAAAAAATACGGGTCATCTTTTTTTTCATGAGGAATCCATATATGAAATTTCAAGACACTAGCATCCACCGTTTAAAAGTTAAGAAAAAAGTGGTGCGGACACGCGGACACACGGACACACGGACAAGCCCAAAGCGATATGCCCTACCAACTTTTTCAAAGTTGGGGGCATAAAAAATGTATGGTTAATACATGTATGTTGTTTGTTTTTTATTTCCAGGAAAATTTAACCTGAACACTTAACTCACATTCTCTTTGACTTTTCTATGGTATCTATCCATCTGTCTCTATCAAAATCACTTTCAGCTGCCAGGGTTAAATTTCCCTGCAAATAATAAAATATCAAATGATTCATGTGTGTCTGCATTTATAATGTGAAGTAGCAAAACAAGCATGCACACATGGTAAGTCATAACATAAGTTTCTATTTCAGTTCTGCCATCATCATCATGATCATCATCATCATCATCAACAAAGTCAAGGTCATCATCATCATCATCATCATCATCATCATCATCATCATCATCATCATCATCATCATCATCACCACCACCACCACCATCATCATCATCATCATCATCATCATCATCATCATCATCATCATCATCATCATCATCATCATCATCATCATCATCATCATCATCATCATCTTTTTCTTCTTTGGTATTACCATCATCAGCACAAAAAGTGTATCTTAAATGTGCTGTATGCTTTAAGCTGTCAAGTTCATTCACATTAAGCAAAGTCCTAGAACTTCTTTGAATAACATGTTTTTGACAAATTTCTAGAATGATAACAAAAATCTAGACATCTACGAATGTGCAACATCTCATTATTTCCTATTTACCTCAATTTCATCACTTGAGATCATAAAGGCGAAGGGTTGACCCTGTTCCCGGGCAGGTGCTACACTGCACGCTCCTAGAGGTATGGCACACTGAAACATTCAAGAGATCAAGTTTCAAAGCTAGGCACTCATACATGCAGTATCTCTCTATTTTGGAGTAATATCTTTTTTTCGTGAAAATCTCCCTATTCAGAATTTCAGTTTCCTTACACAAAAAACAACAACATTGGACTTAAGTTTGTGTTGTTGTTGTTTCATTTATTAACTAGAGTTTCCTTATCAATCTTGTACATCTCCCTACTAAATGTCACGTGTTTCATTCTTTGTTTAATAATCATTCTCCCTATTTAGAAAGAGAAATCTCCTTATTTGGCTTCGCAGATATATCACAGATATGCAGGTACTATAGATTTGTATGTCGTTAGGGGCATCCGCAAAGCGAATCTGCACAGGAACTTCCGAACATGAGCTACGGGATCAGACAAAATGTCAACAGCCAAGTGAGTTTTCACGTTTTATATTTTTCTCAGTATTGCAACTTTATTATATACAAAAAGGAGAATACTATTCTCTATAGTATATATGTTTGCATATATAACCATAACTTAATCCATTTTGTTTTGCAAACAGAAGATATCAAGATTAATTCTTAAGTGCCATGACGTGTCAGTAACATGTACCTATTGATGACCTTTAAATAGGTAAAGGTCATCACAGGGTCATGGTTTATATATACATTGTAGTACAATGTACTTAAGTCATTGATGCTACATGCCAAGTTTCATTGAAATCGGTCCACCAGTTCCGCAGAAGAAGATTTTCGAAGGGTTTTTACCAGATATGGGCATGGTGGCCAGCTTGGTCATGTAACCTGGATTATTTATATATAAATTGCTTCCCCCTTCCCATAGATGCTACATATAAACTTTGGCTTTGATTGGCCAAGCGTTTTCAGAGAGAGAGGAAGATCTTTGATAAATGGTTCACGACGATGGACGGACAGACGCGGGTGTGCCTGTCTATCCTTTAAGCTCACCTGTGAGCCTTCGGCTAAGGTGAGCTAATAAAAAGTAGCTGATCAGGACTATACTGAAACATTCTCTACCATCTACCAACAATTGCACATTCTCAGCAATACATGGATATATGCTCTACACATTATTTTCAGAACCAACTTTCAAATCTGTTAAGCCATAAAATTCTAAGGTTCATGGAGACCTTTAACATAGAACATTTGAGCCTGTGCGTGAGAAAACTAACAATTTGGGTTCCGATCAGGTCTGACACAAACCGGCCTGTACAATCACAGAAGCATGCTAGAAGCTTGAAATTTTGGATTTATGAAGAAGAGGGATTGTACTATCCATGTAGCGAAAACAAAGGCGCTGATCAGCTTCGAGGTTACCATGACGCTGATCTGCGCCTTTGTTTTCACCCAAGCATTTTGTTCGTTTTCTTATGCAGTGGCTCAATTTTATCATTTAACATTTGACAGGAATTTTAAAATATTTGAGATGTCCCAGTTACTTTAAACAGGGAAGTAAAAACATCAAATTGACTGATATAAAATAATGTTTTGTTTACAATAGATAATTTTCAAATACCTATAAATCTAGGGCTAAATTACAATCAAAGACTTTAATGAAAACCACAGTAGCCGTACTATAAAAGATGGCCAGGGAGCAAATATTCATATAGAGTAGCCAATTAAGTAGTATCAAACTTTGCTGCAACTTAGATGATTGTTCCAATCAAGTTAGTTTTTGGTTAGTTGAGGTGGTTTATAAATGCCAATAAGAGCTGCCACAAACCATTGTGGCTCACCTGACTTGTGCTTTGACATTAAATCTATTAAAATCTATGATTCATGACCTTGACCTCAAGGCCATCCAGGAGAGTCATGATGATACAGCATAAAGATTCAAACCAATATCTACAAACATGCAAAGTATTTACTTGATCCATCTACATCTTCAAGAGATAGAGACTTATAAAAACTTTAAGCCCCCAGTAATTTTATATTACTGATCATTCCAAGGTGATACATCTGTTGTGGTTCCATTTGTTTTATGTTTTAGAGCCGAGTTTTTGTGCTGTTTTAACCTTATGTACGTTTTCATATTTTTATTTAAGTTCAGGTAACTGTCACTAACTGAGTGACCGCCTAAGTCCATGATCTTGACCTCAAGGCCACCCAGGACAGTTATGATGATACAGCATAAAAGTTCAGACCAATATCTACCAACATGCAAAGTATCAACTTGATCCATCAAGAGATACTGTAAATCCGGAAATTTTCGCGAGAACTTAATTTTCGCTAATATTTGCGAATTTGTTGCCTCACGAAAATAAAGTTCTCGCTAATAAAGAATAACAATAAGCTTTATAGACAGTACAAGTACCAGTTCGCGAATTCAAAATCTCGCTAATAATTTGGAAATCGAAAATTCGCGAAATTAATGTCACGCGAAAATTTCCGAATTTACAGTATAGACTTATAGAAGCTTTAACCAAAAACTTTAACATTTGAGCAACACCGATGCTGAGGTGACTGCAATTATAGCTCTTCCTGTACTTTAGTAGTAAAGGCAAGCTGAAAACAGTTCAACCTCAGTATAACATATCTCACTATAGTGCAGTTTTCAGTATAACACGGCAATGTCATGGCTCAACGATGAAGTTCTTGGAGCTAGGGCTGAAACGATTCAGATGAGCCTCGATTCGGTTCGATTTCGAATACAAACACCTCGATTCGATTATTTTCGATACGATTCGTTCGGAAATTCGAAACATTGGCTACGTTCGGGGTTCTCCCAATGGTAAAATCTGCAAATCTACCAATGGTACTGTTGGTACCATTTTTACCAATGGTAACCAGAAAACCCTGAACGTTTTTCTGCTGCCAATGGTACCATTGGTACCAATGGTACCATTGGTAGATCACATGGTGGAATTTTTATCATATTGATCAATACACCTCACTTGTTTTTGTCTTTCTTATTTACTTCATGTATATTGTGGTATTATAACATTTACATTTGCATGTATGACAAAAGTATTGCTTATTTACGAAATTCATGATATATTTTTAGGCTCGCCACATTGAATCACGTGACTTTTCCCGCGTTGGTAGAATTACCCACGCTGTATCCTGTCTGCACCATTTGCTGCCGTATGTTGGTAACATTGGTACCATTGGTACCAATGGCATTACCAATGGTACCATTGGTAAAACCTTGAACGGAATTTGTCTACCAATGGTACCATTTTTACCATTGGAAAAAACTACAAACGCACGCATTAACATCCACACTACGCTTTCGTTTCAAATGGTATTGATTAAATGATGTTGCTAGTGTTACCTATACACATCGAGAAACTGCTGGACATGTCGCAAAATCTTTATCACAATGTAGAACAAATGATAATTGTCATTTTGAATAATTATAAGGTGACACAATTCATTGCCGGCAAGGATGAATGACACCCATTGTTTCCTTACGATTGGCCAAAAAGTTGTGAAAACAAGCCAGCGATACACAGCATCTCTTCAGGGGATTATCATCAGACCCATAAACAACGTTTTCTAACCTTTACATCATTGTCCTTTTATTCCTAATCAGATAATCACCATCAATTACTCATGCACGCCAAACAATACGCTGACGTGATATCGGTCAAACATGTACGCGACTCCAATATTACGGTAATGAAATCCACGTGTTGATGAAAATGTAAATACAGATCCAGTAATTCACCTGTCAATCAAATATGTGGAGAGCCAATTACTAAGCGCGGCCTGCATTCAACACGAGCGCTCATTGGCCGATCAATTTTTCTGAAAGTCACTACAAAACTTAACGCGCGTGCGGTACGATCAAACAGCACAAATTCTCCTAACCATTATAGCGGGTTGCACCTGAATTTTGAGGAATTTCATTGTCATCTGCATGAAGCTAGAATTTCGACTTACGGAACTACAGAAACGGCGAGCAACCTGTTCGGACTTGGCGCGACTTGCCTATAACGCATTCCCAACCAGCGACTTATCACTGACGAAATGAATAGGATTAAATGACAATTTTAGGGCTAAACACATCACAAAACGGAGAGATATCGATCTGACACTTCGACCGACACATATCAAATCACGCGTAGTATTGGTATCGATTTAATAAGCTTATTAAAAATTCTAACACAACGTTATCGTCTTTCCCTTTGAACCTGATGGAAAAGTCAACGATAATTCTCTGTAAACAAAATTACGCGCGTAAGGTGGCGTGTTTATGACGCCGCACATAAACATTCATGTCCACCAAGAATCAGTCCACTGGAAAAGCTTATTAAAATGTATAATACAACCACCTGGAAATCATGCGAGCGAACCGAACCGAACTACCTCGAGTGTGAATCGTGAATCGAACCGACGTCAGAGAACTCGGTTTTCGATGCATCGCGATGAATCGTTTCACCACTACTTGGAGCAGCACCGTAATTATCCCATGACTCTAGTTTACATGGCAAGTGGCTTCACCACTATGTCACTGAGACTTTTCTATTGTATCTAGACTGGTCTTTTCTTTGTAGTCCCATGCAAAAGACTGACAATGCCTGGATTAATCACACATCCCCATGATCCCCTAAGTGATAAACAAAACAAGTACCACTACCACTATTACAAAAACACTTAAACAGATTTTATTTCAGGAATGTCTAGATGAAAACTTAATCATCACAACCAGTTTACATTTCACAAAGAACTTTCCCTACCTTTGGATGAGTATTGAACACATTTCTTCTTGAAAACTCTTTCTTCTCTGTATCTGGGTAGTAAAACAGCCAGCCATCACGCACAATGAAAAACCTGTGAAAAAAGAGAGTCAAAATAAGGCATAATTATATTCTGTATAATGTGTTTGCCTAAATTGTGGTATCAGGACAACCCCTCACCCCTCCACCCCCGGACAGACCCCCCCACCCCCCCCCCCCCACTCTTTTTTGTAGACGACAGAAATACACATATTCACTAACGGGCAAAATATTTGCTTTATTACAACGAGACTGGTATTTGTTATGCAGAACAGAATAGAAGTATTCAGATTTGAAAGTTTTGCAGCTGAAAGTCAGTAAAATCTGGGTTGAGTTTTTATTTTCTTTGGACAACGAGCCGCTGCTTTCTCTACTGCTCGAGAAGAAAATTACGACGGTAAAGCTGAACATGGTTTGTATTTTGATAGCACTCAATTTTCTCATTAACAAGTCAAAATTAAATATAACACTCATGTTCAACCTTCTATGTAACATACAATGCAACCATTTTTTGAATTCATGCATTCATTACCAATTTTTAACCCAAATATAACACATCAATTTAGCCTTTTTAATGACACAATTTAACGCTGATTTTAAATAAAACATTAAAGGACAATTGCAGCATAAATCAACAAACCAAAGATGCATGAACTCAATGTTTTCTAACAAACAGGGGTTTTACTTTGATGCTTGCATCGTGTAAATCAGGGTAATTAGCAGATTCAATTCATGTTTTAATAGTATTTTGTCACAACTTCTTTTAACGGATGCATCTTCAAAAGAACATGTTTATTTGAAGAGCATTTTCATTTATTATTTTCATTTACATTAAATAAAGCATAATTCAATTTTTTAGACCTGGACCTTTAGTGCAAAATGTGTATTTCAAAATCGTTAAACATATTTGACCTGGATGACTGGCCTATAATAGGTAGATATCATAATTGTGATATCTCCCGACTGATAGTGAATCTCCTGATATTCTTGTCCCTTTTCCGCCAACCAGATATAGAAACGAAAAACCTGACGAAGAAAAACATTCTATCACATTTTTCACAAACCAACGATTTATGGATTTTTTTTGAAAAGATCGAGTAGTAGAGTGTTTACAGTACTTAACTAACAGTGAATTGACACAGTGTTATCATCATAAGGTGTCAGATTGAGAAGGTGTTATGTGAAGGTTGAGTAATGTTGCGTAACATTGTGTCGATAAGTATAGCTTTGTTTTCAAATCACTGATCTGGATTATTCCCAATTACATGTAGGTTATTGTACTGTTTGACAAAACATGTTTTCACAATAGTTTAGACAATTAAAACGGTAATCTAATTAATACATCTGTCACACTATGGTGGCAATGAATTATGTCACATAAAATTAACAATTTCATTAATGACAATAACCTCTCAGTTGAAGCTACATATGTCACTTTTGTAGTACCTGTAGTTTTCAGATAAAAAGATGTTGCTTTGGTCAAAAGGAATTCACCACGAAACTGTGATCTATTTTATTTTCTTCATGTCTAAAATGATCATTAATGATAATCACATACAGAACCAGTTATAAAACGGCGCCTTGTTGAATGCCTTAGAAACGATCTTTGTATCTTTCTTCTTCAGAACAACAATAAGCAAATATCAATATAACAATAAATTCAACACTTTAACATTGTTTGACTTTTTATACACTGTATTTTGTGCATCAGGAATTTTAAAATTTACATGCGGTACCCAATATTGAAGAAGATATTTACATCCGGATAACTTTGTGTAGTGAACGTTTTACTGCAACACCGCTTATGTCTGAACATGCGCACCGGTAAAATTTACTTTCGTTTTGGATAGCCAGTTGACATGTTGAAATTGATTGAATTAGGGGATGTTTTATCGTTTGTAAAATGAATAGAAATAAATGGAATACAGAATTAATAAACTTGAATTGATTTATTCTTTTGTATAGAATATCTGAGGTGGGTTATTATGCTTTTCATTTATTTTACCCAGTAAATGCACCATATGCTTCCCCACCCACATGTGATACAGAAACTGTATCTATCGATCTCCATATACAAACTGCAATAGGCCCTCGCAGACATTTTTGGCAGCTACACAATTTTGGTACATTTCTATCCTCAATACTATTTTCATACATACTATGTTTGTTTTTAAACCAAGATACCAAAGGTGCGTGAAACGGCCTACAACTCCCTGGTGCGACCACAGCTTGAGTACGCCTCAGCTGTCTGGGACCCAAACCATATGAAACGTATCTCCCAAATTGAACAAGTACAGCGAAGAGCTGCTTGCTGGACAGTTGGCAATTTTGATCAAAGGGCAAGTGTAACTCAGATTGTCCAAAACCTTGGTTGGCGCACATTGGAGCAAAGAAGGGCTGACGCCCACCTTTGTTTGTTTTATAAGGTTGTATATGGGTTAGTCGCCGTACCCCTCCCTGATTATATACAGTACAGCAATAGTCTCTAGATACTGCCATTCGATGACCTTTAGGCAGGTCTCCACTTCGACTGACTACTACAAATACTCTTTCTTCCCCCTGGCTATAGTCCAATGGAATGCCCTCCCACTGTCTGTTGCATGCTCGCAGAGCCTTGAGGTCTTTAAGACCTCAGTCTGCAAGCTGCAACATTCTCGCCCTTAGATCCTTACTTGTCTGTTTTTATCTGATTTTAGCTATTCTTAACTATTTTAACCTATCATCTGTTTTTACCCTTCACCTAAATGCTTTTAATTCTTCCTTTACCTTTCCTTTTTCTGTCTGATACTAACAGACGTTGCGCTAACCTGCCTAAAATGTCCGCGAGGGCGTGTGGCAGTATATAGAGATAGAGATAGATAGATCTTTATCATGACAAGTGACAAGGGAAGTAACTGGACAAAGTACACATGTTTAACATTGATAAAATGCATTTTTTTTTTTTTTTTTTTTTTCATAATTTGCAGTGGTCAGGAATAAAATACTGAAGTGTGCATATTCTGTTGCATTTTGAAAATTCTGTCCATGCAAAATATTGCTTTGC
The DNA here is from genome assembly GCA_964017185.1 of Rugalucina vietnamica. NCBI lineage: Eukaryota > Metazoa > Mollusca > Bivalvia > Lucinida > Lucinidae > Rugalucina > Rugalucina vietnamica. The sequence continues at coordinate 69,028,527 of OZ024872.1, forward strand.
CCCGTTAAAATACAGTTTAATTTTGTCTATAAAAAACCTCCCTATTTCAGACCCAAATCTCCCTACCAAAATTTTCAGATCTATCTATCTCTATACACAGGTACAAACAATACGTCACAAACCACGTGGTCTATAAAATACAGGTAAGTCATGTGACTTTCACGTGACCTCTTTTCACTTCCGGGTGGCAAAAACGCGACCTCCGGCCAATGAATGTGTAATGAATTGTAATGTTTTCATGTATAAAAGTGTAAAATAATGTCAAAATATTACTTATTCATAACAAATTAATTTCCAAATATGTTTGTACATTAATACTAATTATTGGTGCTTGTTTCTAATTTAGTATTATTAGTATTTAGCGTTTCTTCCCGTGCGGAATTAGAAATATTTAATAAATATCAAAAGATGAAATATTTACACGGTAGAAATAAGATATTCACGTTAAAATTATATGAGCCGTGTTTGAATCAAGTTTAAAAAAAAAAAAAAAAAAAAAGGAAAAACCGGGAATATGGTAAGCCATCAGTTGGGTGCTCTCTCTCTCTCTCTCTCTCTCTCTCTCTCTCTCTCTCTCTGTAGCACACGATTTAAATTGGCCTTGCATGCAGTGAAATAAACCACTTACATTATTTTCAGTCCGTGTAATAAATCTAATAAATTCACAAATTAAAATTACTTTTTGTTTATAGTGTATCCATTTTTATTTACGACACTGGAATCATAATTATCTTCTTTTGTTAATCCATGCGATAGCAACACCGACTGGTCACACTAGCCGGCTGCCCCAGGGGCTTCATTAATCCCTTTTATTCATATTGTACCCGAAGAATGTGCCGTTTCTTTGAAGAAGGTGTCATGTATAATAATTAAAGAAGCCAATTATCATGATTATGGGCATCGTTATTTGAGACGTCTCATATACATTGTAAAACTTCTTCAATAGCCGAAACCGCGTTTCTTTGAAATAGATTATCATTAATATATGCATAGCCTTTGAATAGTTTTTATTTAAACAACTGGACCAAGTTATATTTGAATGGGATTATTTTAATCTATATTTGACGAATGGATTTTCCCATCATTATCAACTGGGTGAGTCCACTTTCATTTTTAGGGCTTTTAGGAGTGATTTTTTATTTTCTTATCTCATTTTTCGATGAAATTCCTCCAAGCAAACAGAATAGCCCCAGATGCGACGCCGCGTTCCGCGGCCATCTGGGACTATGCTGTTTGCCTATGTCCCATAAAAGGGACGCAAGACGTAAATGAGTTAATATAGTGTGACCAAGAGTTGATGTTCTGAAGAATGTAAAAAATAGAGAAAAAGAAACTTTCGTTCATAAAAAGCGCTAAGAAAAAATAATGTACTTCTGTACTTCTAGGTTCGGAACAAATAAGGTTGGAAAAAAGGAACAAGACCTATTTATTTATTTAACCAATATGAATTATCTTTTTAGTCTGATTGCAGAGACGTGGTCGCGTGTTTGGCGCAAAAATTTTAAGTAATATCTAAGAAATACATGTTTTTGTTCGCGCGGATCCATCATCATTTAGGATACTTTAGATGCCCAAGATAGTGTTTCCCCCAGTCCCAAAAAAGGGCATGGTAAGGTTGCTAAAAAAGGGCACTTTATAACGCGCGGCAACATGTCAAAAGGGCACTTTTAGCGCGCGGCGACAAGCAAAAGGGCACTTTTTAAGTGGCCCATAGCTTGCTATGAGGGCACATTTAAGCACAGGTCATTAAAGTTAACACTTAATATAGTTTCTCTGTATTAATAAATTTGCTTTTCAGCTTAAATTGTTCTTTCCTCAATTTCAGGATTCACTTTTACCAGAGACATCTTAGAAAATTTCTTTTCCCTCTGTCTCACATTACTTTAATACTGAATTATTTAACCATGCTTGTCAAAATAAAAAGATAACCTCCCTCAAGGTTTGTTTTTAAAAAGTAAACTATTGATAGTTGTAACTTATTTACTGGCACACTTATGTTACCAGGTAGGACATTCATTTTTCACACCTTTTCTGATTAACAGCTCATTTGGTGTCAAATTGGGTAATTGTCATTGAGTTATCATCAACATTTGCCACTGCAATAAAGTGACAATAAACAAGGGATTAAAGAAATCAACAACTGTGAAAGTCATGATCATAAATTTTGCAAAATTTGTTTCTGCAGACTTCAAGCAAAAAATCTTGTAACTTCCTTATTTTTTGTCCGATTTTGACAAACTTTTTACCAAAATGTAGGGCACAGAATGTAGATTCAGAAAAAGGGCATGGCGCTGGGAAAAAGGGCATGGCGCTGGAGAAAAAGGGCATGGCGCGGCGCCATAGTAAAAGTGGCTAGGGGAAACACTACAAGAAGGTGTGAGAAATTAAATTGTTTATAAAAGAGCAAACAAATCAATGAATACAAATGCCAAAATTATTTGTTATATGGTTTTTAGATGTCATCGTCGTCCCCTTATTGGGATGGCACCACACGTTTCACTTTAATTCTAACTCAGTCATGTATGTAAACAACATTGAACCGGAAATGTTTTTGCCACCCGGAAGTGAAAGTTTTAACCACAATGCAACGCGCACTACGTCATTGAGGTCAAGGTCAAATAATGTAAACAATAATATTGTACCTGTGTATATGCTGCCATACGCCCTCGCAGGTATCTCTCTATCTGGCATCCAAGATGTATCACATGTACGGTAAACATTTGCTAGCCATCCAGACTCGACAGCTAGACTCCAGGTCTAAATGTCCAGAAATGGATGGCTAGACTCCCAGTCTTAACATCTGGGCCAGGACGGCTAGGCACTGCCTTCCGGTAAAGCCTAAAGGATCGCACCGCAACTGATAGCATGCTCGAGACTAAAAAGAGGCAAATGTCGGACCTGCTGCAACGGCAAAGACAGCCTTGATGTCATGTGCCTTAAACAAGCCACATCATTTCCACAGATAATGATCAGAAATTGATAGACTCGGATCACAATAAAATGAGAAAATAAATGAACCTTTTCATCCATTTTGACTGTCCCACATTCCGTTTAGACAACACTCCAGAAATTTGGACACGGCTTCTCCAGCCGGTCGATTCATTTTCACTATGCTCTGGCATTCCATTCATATCATTTCTATTATTCTTTACAAATAAATCAGCGATTCGTTTGGCAAATAAACATGACATCAGTTCTCTTCCGGGATGAAAAATTGAAAAGTCATTTGAACGCTTGCTAACTTTTAGACTGTACTGGTGATTGATTGTTCAAGCGTTTGTTGATCGGAACAAGTTTTAATGGACTATTTGTACAGTTATCGTGCAATTTTTATCACGGCACTGGGTCGTTCTATCGGTAACGGGTCGTTTCGTCACTTGCTGTTGGAATCATTTAGCGCTTGATTTGTCATTACCTAGGTCTTGGTTATCCGGTGGCCTTACCGAACCAAAAGTCATTATGTCTTTCTTTCTTTCTTCAGATACTGAGTCGATCAATTTCTAATTACATACATGTATCACCTAAAGAAGGAAGGATAATAGAATTATATTGCTTTACAAAGGTCTAAAAGGGAGAGCAAAAATACCCACGGATGACCTTGTGAGATCCCCAAAAAAGGCGTTGTAGGAATCAACACTCCTTGGCATTTCAGATACCTTCAGCGAGTACAAATGCCTATTTACACAGTTTTTCCCCCAGACTATTAGAGATTGGAATGAAATCCCTGATTCTCTGATCCCCTCTGCTGAATTGTCAGATGGTTGTGTGTCTAAATTTACTTCTCTTGTGAGAGCTCGGGACTAATCCCCTCCGGTCAAGCCCCACCCCCTGGTGCGGTATTGTCAGTTTGACGTTTCACCAGTAAACTATTCTGATTCTGATTATCAGGTGTAGGGTGTAGGACTAAATTTTGAATTTTGTAAAATGGGGGGAAACATTCGGAATGGGCCATTAAAACTATTTACAAGAAGCTAAACAGAGGCATACTAAAACGTATACCTATGGACCCTTGGTTTAAATAAGAGCCTTAAATTCTTCCGTGGTCTTCGATGCGACCACTGAAGAAGGAAGACCATTCCAATTATTAAGAAGAAGGGTATATCTTAGTCTGGATGCCGGGGTCAGACATTTATCTTTGTCAAGAGACACTGTACCGGAGTGAATCTTGTAAAAGAAAGTTAAGGAAGACTGAGGGTGAGGTTATGGCAATGTAAAACTAGTTTAAGCCCGCCAGTAATTTTGCATAACTGGTCGTTCCAAGGCGATACTTCCGTTGTGGTTTTTGTTGTTTTATATCTTGGTGTTGAATTTTTGTGCTGTTTGCTCATTATGTGCGTTTTCATATTTTAGTTACGTTTAGGTAACTAAGTGGCTGCCTATTGGGAAGTAGCTGCTCACTCGGCTTACACTGTGTTTTTTTAATACAAGTATCTAATTGTCAATTTAGTTTTTTCCCACTTCGGTTTTTGGAGTGGTAATTTCGTTCTGATTGCTCATTTTCCTGATCATTGCCTACTTGTACTTTTTTAGCCTTCGGTCCTCCAGGGATGGCCACTCAAGTTCATCAAGCATGTCACTGACGCTACTGGTATTATGCCATCGCCTGCAGACCCACCTGGCTGCTGTCTTCTGCACGTTCTCCACCTTTTTGTCTCAGTGTCATTAGATGTAGGAGCTGTATACTTGAGCTGAGGGTGAACCAATGTTTGGTATGCAGTTTCATTCGTGTGCCTAGGTGCAAGTGCCAAATTGCGCCGAAGAGAACCTAATGTCTTTGTTGCTTTAGAAGAGATTCCCAAAAGGTTTTAACCCCATTCCAAGTTGCCTGTAATAGTCATTCCAATGTATTTGGCGGACTGAACCTGTTCCAATGTTTGTTGATGCAGTGAGAAATTAAAGTGTATTGCATTGCTAGGAAGGTGCCTGGTTACCCTCATTGAATGATATTTTGCAACATTAAATTTCATTTGCCAATCGGTCTCCCATTGCGCTAGCCTATTCAGGGATTTAATATTTCTATACAGATCATAATCGTCGGCAAAGAGGCGAACGGGTGACCTAATATTGACCGGAAGATCATTTATGAAAATCAAGGAAAGGACCGGTCCCAAGACGGATCCTTGAGGGACACCAGAAAGTACAAGGACTGGATCTGGGGCTTGACCATCTAACACCACTTTTTGAAAGCGCTCAGAGAGTCATGAAACGAACCACTTGTGAGTAGATCCTCTAATCCCCTAGTAGTGCAGTTTGTAGAGTAGTCTCCTGTGTGGCACCTTGCCAAAGGTCTTTGCGAAACCCATGATGATCACACCTGTTTGTCTGTGACCCCGGTTCAGAGCTCGGACCAGGTTACTAACCATGTCATGAAAGAACTGGACCAGCTGGGTTTCGCAAGACCTTTGACTACGGAATCCGTGCTGGCAGTCAGCAAGAATATTTTCAAAGGGAAAGATGCTGACCATAACCCTGCTCTTAAAGGAACTCAGTTTTAATTTTTATTTGCTATTACTGCAGCCGGTAGTGTGCCGTGTTGCTGCCCTAAAAAGTCTCCCCGAACATCATCCATAGTACAGATTATATTTTCTTTTGGTCCTTTGAGATCAGTGATGATATTTTGAGAAATCAGAAATTTATGCGCAGTTTAGATACATTCATCTGAACTATTTTAATCATTTTGCTCTATTTAGATTTGCCGGTCTATGTATTGACAGCCCAGTTAAAATTTGTAAAATTGCAGTAATTGTCTCTGGCTCCATGTTGCCAGATTTATACGGTCACTGATGAGGCTTGAGTATCCGAAACCGCGGTATGACCCGTCCCCTTTCTCATTAATGTTTTCCCTGCTCTTAAGGGAACTCAGTTTTACTTTTTATTTGCTATTACTGCAACCGGTGTTGTGCCGTGTGGCGGCCCTAAAAAGTCTCCGCGTACATCATACATAATGCAGATTATATTTTCTTTTGGTCCTTTGAGATCAGTGATGATATTCTGAGAAATCAGAAATTTATGCGTAGTTTAGATACATTCATCTGAACTATTTTAATCATTTTGCTCTATTTAGATTTGCCGGTCTATGTACTGAAAGCCCAGTTAAAGTTTGTAAAATTGCAGTAATTGTCTCTGGCTCCATGTTGCCAGATTTACTGGGTCACTGATGAGGCTTGAGTATCCGAAACCGCGGTATGTCCCATCCCCATTCTCATTTATGTTTTCACTGCTCTTAAAGGAACTCAGTTTTACTTTTTATTTGCTATCACTGCTGCTGGTGTTGTGCCGTGCGGCGGCCCTAAAAAGTCTCCCCGTACATCACCCATAGTGCAGATTATATTTTCTTTTGGTCCTTTGAGATCAGTGATGATATTTTGAGAAATCAGAAATTTATGCGCAGTTTAGATACATTCAAATGAACTGTTTTTATCATTTTGCACTATTTAGATTTGCCGGTCTATGTATTGACAGCCCAGGTCAAATTTGTAAAATTGTAGTACATGTAATTGTCTCAGGCTCCATGTTGCCAGATTTATAGGGTCACTGATGAGGCTTGGGTAGCCGAAACCGTGGTATGGCCCATCCCTTGTCTGATTAATGTTTTCCCAGCTCTTAAAGAAACTCAGTTTTACTTTTTAATTATTAATGTTGCTGACTACTATATGCTCACTGCAAGGGTCTTGCAACAGGTGCATGTTAACGACACCGGTCTATAATTTGCAGGCTCATATACATTTCTCACAGTTTTTGAATACCGGGTATACATTTGCCTGTCACCAATCATCTGGTACATTTCCCTGAGCAGATATAGGCCAGAATGGGAGCAATTTCAGAACTACATTCTTTTAACACCATGGCACTCTGGCCCAGGTGCTTTGTGTACCTTAAACCTATTTAACAGTTTGAAGAACTGTGATTTCATCGGCTAGTGCCTTTGGAGGGGATTTCAGAGGCAGTTTCGCGTGTAAATGTTGACTGAAATTGTTTATTACAGATATTTGCCTTATCTACAGTTTCAGATCTGTTATGTACAAACAGAATGAATGTCAAGACAATAAATAAAATCTACCACAAAAATGATTACGGCTGTGGTTACGTAGGCGGAGCTTTACTAAAAGTCTTATAATTTCGATGCACGTACATTATTTGGTTGACAACCACTTGGTCGAATGTAACACTAAATTTTGGTAAAAACACAATCCTGGTCATAAAATATTGAAATTTATGTGATAATTGGTTGAATATTTGATACGTTAAGCCACAAATTATTTAACCTTGGAACCAGGGAAAGTTCTTAAAATTACAATTGTTCGTTTTACTTGTGGAGACCCAGCGCTTCATAGACCAATGCCTGCACAAGGTATAGCCTTCAATAACAAATATTGGTTAGTATGTTGTTTTCGGGTTATATATCTTCGTTTTTGTTTCTGTTTTCGACGTTGTTTCGACGAAAATTTTATACCAAATTTCAAATCGGCCAAACTTTTCAGCGAATGTTTGACAAAACATTGGCGTAATAAGGTACAAGTAGGCAACAATCTGGAAAAGGCGCAATCAGAAAGAGATTCCCACTCCAAAAACAACTAAATTAACATTCAGGTATTTATACCATGAAAACATACCGAAAGCTGAATGAGCAGATATTTTCCCAATAGGTGGCCACTCGGTTACCTAAACTTTACTAAGTTACACAAGGCGAAAACAGCACAAAATTTTAACACCAAGACATTAAACAATAAGAACCACCAAAGAAGTATCGTCTTGGAACGATCAGTAATATAAAATTACTGACGGGCTTAAATCGATTTTACAGTTACCTAGCCCCACTCTCAGCTTCTGCAGTAGTTCACAACATTTAGTTAGTTGCTCGATCCTCACGATGAATCTCTAACTAGTAAATGAATCATCAAGGACAAACAAATAAATCATGATAACCACCAAGATGAATCCAAATCGAGGACTCACAGATTGAGTAAGCTGTCCGACGATGGATATCCCTGGGCGCCAAATAACTTACTTGTTCGGTCCTCGTGGTGAATCTCTAACAAGTCCATGAATCATCATAAAGTATGTGTTATTACATTCGACGAAAAAACTAGAATTAAATTCGACCATTACAGATATGCCACCGTACTTCAAGAAACATCGAGTAATAATGCGAATACGTCAATAAGTGTGCTAAATATGATAAAATAGTAATAAGAAACCTATTATCCTTTAATTATGAGACGTATAGGGACACCAGTGATACTTAATGAGCTCCTTTGCTCTCTGTTATAATAAAATTAAAACTGATATCCTTATAAAGCAGAATTTCAGTTATTGATTAAAGCAGTAACAAGACAAAGAACAACGGATTCTTTTTGTGACAACTAAAAGAATTTATTAGACACGGTCTCTCCTTTATATATTTTTTTTTCAGACGAATCGTTTAAGCTCTACAAATTTATCATATTGAAAGTCACGTGCCAACAACAAAATAAATTGTCGTGGAAATCCTTTAAAAGTAAAAGAATTCGTTTCATTTAGCGTAGCTGCCTATAGTCCATTGAGCTGTTTGGATACATCCTCTTTACTTCTAACAGCCACCGAAAATCTTTTTTTGTTTAATATGCAAAATTGAAAATGTTCAAATCTCATTAGCAACAAAAATTTTCAACCTGGAGGCATGTGATAAAATATGACTATTTCAAAAACCATACCAGTAGGAAACAAAAACGAGTACCACAACCGTATCAGCGCAGGACGGAGACATACGGGACACACTTAAGTAACAGCATAATTTATGTGTTCTCTATCGTGACAGAAATGGGAAAAAGTAAGGAAGAACCACATATAAAACAGGGTGATTTATGGGTGAAATTATCTCTATTAACAATATGTTCCTGCTTAGTCTTTGTAACGTCGGTAACATTAGCATTTGATCACGTTACTTTCGTGCATGACGTCGGTCACAAAATCTGTCCATATACGAAGTTTTGTGAAACAAATGCTAGCATGACACTGAAGGACAACGAAACTCCGTGCTGTATGCCATGTAGCTGTGCTGATGACTGTGCGGAAATAAATGGAGATTGTTGTCCGGACAAAGCTTTACCCATAAAGAAGGCACCCTTAGCGAAATGCAAAGCTGTCGTAGTTAAGCGCAAACTTGGAGACACCAGCTCATATGATGGGTATACGCATGGCGTACCACGGTACCGCGTTCTTGATACTTGTCCAAAAGACGAGAATAACGTCTCACTGGTTGCTGAGTGTGAAGGAAACAAAACAAGACTGGACCATTTTCTGTGGGTATCTGACTTCTCTGGAAGAACGTTTGAAAATCGCTTCTGTGCTCTTTGTAACGGATTGAATAACGATGAAATAGTCGTATGGGGGCTGCGCACCACGTGTTTTTCAGTCCTCAAAACCAACCTTTCCTCTCTAGAAGGAACGCTTCTCTCACTCCAATGTGATTTCAGACTAGAATTACCGTCAAAAGCATACGCGAGACCAGACAGTACCTGTTTAACACCAAACATACTTCGGTGCAACCAGTCGGGCCTTTGGAACCAACATAATTCTAGCATTGAGGCTGCATGCAAAACGTACGACTCTCCGGTTCTGAGTCTTTCACAGGACGAGAGAATATCTCCTACTGGTCATATAGTCAAAATTTATAAGAACTTATACTGTGTGGTCTGCAATGAACAGAATCTTTGGAGTACTAACCTTCTTTGTCCACAGTTAAGGCCAACTGAAAGAGACCCAGGCACAGCCTTTAGTATTCTAATTGACTATTTACACATTAGATCCGTCATAGAACAACTGCAAACCAAAGACGAGGGAAAGGGGCATTGTGAACAGGAACAAGTGTATGATGATTTTAAGGTAAGCTAATTTTTAAAGACAATAAACACATTTCATTTACCGATTCTTTATTGGTGAGGTACCGTTGTTTTACCTGTTACCTGTTTTCACCACTTCCAAAGGATCTTACGATTATGCCAACAACACATATATGACGAAGCCCCAATTATGGATTTACATATTTCTATTGCTCATGGTTTTGTTTCATCTAAAATTTATGATAAGCGCGATGACTTTTATTTTGATAAAATAAATTGTCCTTTCTTGGATGGTGACGTCCCTCGCCGTGCTTCTTATGGTGTTTACATTTCGCAGCTTATTAGGTTTTCTTTCTGATTTCACCTTTTCTTGATAATTGCCTACAACATTGTACCTTTTTGCTAGAGTCTGCAATCATGTAACGGACTTCAAAGCGCGAACTCAATGTTCGCCGTCTCAAATAAAGACAAAATGACGGTTGGTCCATCATGTCCGTATGCCTGAGATATGAGCTGCGTTGTGAGAAATCTGTCTTCGGGGTTTCCGACCAGATCTGACACAAATCGACCTGTACAGTCAAAGAAGCAGGATAGAAGCGTGAAATTTCGGATTTAAGAAGAAGAGAAATTGTACTATCCGTGTAGCGAAAACAAAGGCAATGATCCCGTTTTCTCACGACGCGGCTCATATAATTCCATAAGAAAATAAAGTCAAATCACAGCCTCAATGTCGTGATGGGTAGGTCGACGATTTGGGCATTGGGTCGAACTGGATGCCAGTGAAATTCCCGCCATCATATACATGTAACGAAATGTCAGCTCCTTTAATCATACAATTGCTACACTTTCAAACGTATTTAGGACATGTTCCTCATTCAGCTATCCAGTCGCAATCCTATATACATGTAACGAAATATCAGTTTCTTTAATCCTACAATTGCTACACTTTCAAACGTATTTAGGACATGTACCAGTTGCAATTCACTCAGGATCAAAGCTTGAAGCTATATTGTCCATATTGCCCAAGTTGTCGAAAGACAGCTTCAGATTTGCAGAAAGTGGTGGTACATAGACGATATAAACTCGCGACAGATCTGTCCAATGGGAGACGTGAAGCACTCGATCTACTGGGCGAGAAAGTTGTTGGACAGGCCATCGTTAATAGTTTCAGAATGAAATCTGGCGCTCAAAGGAAGAATTATTTTTCATGTAGGGTTTTAATCTATATGAGTGGTAATAACGCGACAGAATTCCACCTCTCCATCAAATTTTACACTACTCCTATCTGCCATTTGGAGACATTATTTGATCTTACGACGGATATCTTAGGTAAAACGCTAAAGGTCAAATATGGTAAGGCACTGCGTTTCAACCTATATGTTGCCGAAATTGCGAAACGTTCTTCATTCACACATGTGTATTCATATCTTGATTAGTGGTGTGGTTCACACAATACCCTTAACAAGGAAACAATCTGTCCAGAAGTAAGCATGAATTCATCTGAAATCGCAGCTATGGAACAAACATATTTACACACGCCTCTACGAGTTACTGAGAGCGGAGTAAATGATACAGTCCGTGTATGTTGGAACGATTACACGTCGGTAATGGCAAAGATTTACAAGTCTGCATCATACGTGTCCTGACAATATATATTAGCGAACAGCCGAGCAGAGCCACAGCAAACCCCGTCGGTGGAAAAGCATGCTCATCCACCAAGGGTGGTTTACTGCGCTATATACCCAACACTTACTCAATTCACAAAGTCTCGAGTTTGAAATTTGCATATTTCCAAGGGAAGCTATCCCGTTACACTAGTTAGAGATTCACCACGAGAACCCCTGCAGAAACTGAGGGTGAGGTTAGACGCCTGTAAAACTAGTTAGTCCCCCAGTATTTTTAAGTATTTTTATTACTAATCGTTCCAAGGCGATACTTCTGCAGTGGTTCTAATTGTTTTGTGTTTTGGTGTTGAAGTTTGGTGCTGTTTGCACATTTTGTACATTTTCATAGTTTTAAAAAGGTACAAGTAGGCAATGATCAGGAAATGGTGCAATCAGAAGGAAATTCCAACGTCATAAACCGAGGGAAAAGACACTTAGGTACTTATACAAGGAAAGCATATAGTAAGCCGAGTGAGCAGCTATTCCCCAATAGGCGGCCACTCAGTTACCTGAACTGAACTAAAATATGAAAACGTACATAAGGCTCAAACAGCACAAAAATTCGACTCCAAAACAAAACATTAAGAACCACAGCAGAAGTATCGCCTTGGCAAGATCAGTAATATAATATTACTGGGGGGCTTAAACCGGTTTTACAGGGCCCTAACCTCACCCTCATCTTCCGCAGTGGTTCACAACATTTAATTAGTTGTTCGGTCCTCGTGGTGAATCTCTAACTAGTCAATGAATCATCAAGGACAAACGAATAAATCATGATAATCACCTTGATAAATCAAAAACGAGGACTCAACAGATTCAGTAAGCTGCCCGACGATGGAGATCCCTGGGCGCCGAATAACTTACTGAAGCCCGGAGCAAAAGAAAAACACCAGTTGAACCCCGGTGGGCCAAGCAACAGACAAGAAGCTCCAGCCCCAACAAACTAACATGAAAAGGTACAAGTAGGCAAAGATCAGGAAAAGGCGCAATCAGAAAAAGATTCCCACTCCAAAAACCGAGGTGGGAAAAAAACTTATACCATGACACATATCGTAAGCCGAATGAGCAGCTATTTTCCCAATAGTTGGCCACTCAGTTACCTTAACTTAACTAAAAATATGAAAACATACATAAGGCGCCAACAGCACAAAAACATTTTAAACACCAAGACATAAAACAAAAAGAACCACCACAGAAGTATCGACTTGGAACGATCAGTAACACAAAGTTACTGGCGGGCTTAAACCGGTTTTACAGGTACCTAACCTCACCCTCAGCTTCTGCAGTGGTTCGTAACATTTAGTTAGTTATTCGGTCCTCGTGGTGAATCTCTAACTAGTCAATGAATCATCAAGAACAAACAAATAAATCATGATAAACATCCTGATGAATAAAAAACCAGGACTCACAGATTGAGTAAGCTGCCCGACGATGGAGATCCCTGGGCGCCGAATAACCTATTAACTCCTGAGCAAAAGAAAAAACACCAGTTGGACCCCGGTGGGCCAAGCAACAGACAAGAAGCTCCGGCCCCAACAACTAAAATGAATAGCTTTATGTCGGGGCCATCATAGAGTCTGACGCCCGACCCACCGGTGTGCAATTAAAGAAGGCAGCAAAGTTATCAACCATGATTGGGTTAAAACAAAGCATGCAGACTAGACTGTCGCATAACATTCAAGTTATAACCTATTCTTCTGTAACGTGTTATGATTTTTCTGAATTGAAAAGAAAAATCATTCCTTCCTATAAGTTTCTTAAATTTGTAAACCAAGCCACCATAAAATTCTGTCGTAAAAGCGTCTTTAGACCAACATTAAATTTGGAAATCAACTCATAGTGTCTGCGATAACATTTAGAAAATGGTTTTCGAAGTTTATGATACCGATAGCCCTGCTGGAGAAGTTTGGCTGTTAAACATTTACTTCGCGCGTTGAAGTCCGTTACATGATTGCAGACTCTAGCAAACCTATCAAGTTGGGAAATGTATACACCATACGAAGCACGGCGAGGAACGTCACCATCCAAAAACGGAAATTTTATCATATCAAAATCAAAGTCATCGCGTTTATCATAAATCTTAGAAGAAACAAATCCATTTCAATAGAAAGATGTAAATCCAAAAAGGGGGCTTCGGTATCTGTGGTGTTGGCTTTATTCAACTGTAGTTCAGGAGGATAAATTTGATTGACCATGCCTATCGATATTCAAAAGGTCATCGAGGTACCTAGAAGTCGAATTAAAGGCCTCGATAACATCAGCAGTGATTGTCATGGTTAAGAGAATCTATGAAATCTCTTTTTAAGTTTGGGTAAATGCGTGGCCGCCTATTAGGAAATAGCTGCTCAGCCGGCTTACGATATATTTTCTCAGTGTAAGTACCTTAGAGTATACAGCTGTAATTAGTTATTTTCCCACCTCGGTTTTTGAAGTGGGAATTTCTTTCTGATTGCGCTATTTCCTGGTCATTGCCTTCTTTTACTTTGAACCACATCTTATGACATTCGATAAGATTGAAAAAAAAGTAAGTGCATGCAATTGGACAAATTGGTATAACAAGAAACATTTAAATAACAAATTATGTTGGCGGTGGCTGAACCAAATGGCTCAGTGCAAGAGGTGCAGTACCAACACATCTTCACTCTTCTATTCCAGCAACGGTCAGAATATATAAGCCATTATCACTAAGACATGAAAAGTCTATTAAACAGAGTTTGGAGATTTTCGCTTCTTTTCAAATACATTAGGCCTACTTGCTTGTTTGGATATTATCAAGTACGCTCGTCAAACAAATAAATTATGCAACGCAGCATCGCGTTTTCATTCTTTCTTTCTTTTAAAACCATACAACTATTTTAGCACGTTAAACACCACCTGAGATCCTTTGAGCTGAACGTCGCGCGGTAGGTAAAATTATGAAGTCAGTGTGTACGATCTTATGCTAAATTGTCAAGCACGTATGCTGATCTTATGCTAAATTGCCAATGCCTTACTAATTAATACTTGTCCTCTCAAGCCGGGAAAGAAATAAGACTAATCATTTACGTTTTAAATATATATACAATTCACTGTACAGTACTCTACATTGTTTCCGAGGTATGATTTATTGTGCTGATTGGTACCTTTTCGAAAAACGCATCTTAACTTGGATGAAAGGTGTCCGTTTACCGTGTATCTGTTATAAAAGTAGAGGTGCGGCTTATCGCTGATGGACAGAAGTATAATTTACACAAACGAATTCTTCCTTGCAATCGAGTATACATTTTCAGTTTAGCAAAATCAGCTAACTGCAAGTCGTCTAATAAACACTTCCTAGGATTTCACGGGGCGAGCTTTGGCAGAAAATACACAGGAAGCAAAATGAAAAAGACTAAAGTACAATTTAATCTAAAACCAAATAAATTATATGTGGATTTATGTCCATTAACGTTATGTTCCTGTTTGGCATTTGTAACGTCAGTAACGTTAGCATTTGATTACGTTACTTTTGTGCATGACGTCAGTCACGAAATCTGTCCATATACGAACTTCTGTGGGACAAATGCTAGCATGACACTGACAGACAACGAAACTCCGTGTTGTATGCCATGTAGTTGTACTGATGACTGTGCGGAAATGAATGGAGATTGTTGTCCGGATAAAGCTTTACCAATAAAGCTATCACCAATAGCGAAATGCAAAGCCGTCGTAGTTAAGCGAAAAAAGTCTGACCGCAGGAAGTATGATGGCTATATTTTTAATGTACCACGATACAGAGTTATCGGCACCTGTCCAAAAGATGAGAATAACGACACGCTTGTGGCTGAATGTGAAGGAAACAAAACAAGACTGGATCATTTTCTGTGGACATCCGACATATCTGGAAGAACGTTTGAAAATCGCTTCTGTGCTCTTTGTAACGGACTCAAAAGTGATGAAATTGTCGTTTGGGGGCTGCGCACCTCGTGTGTATCAGTCCTAACCTCTACCTATGCATCTCTAGAGACAACCCTTCTCTCACGAGAATGTGATTTAGTACTTGAACTACCCCACATTGAAACACGTCCTATTCAAAGCGCCAGATGTTTCATACCGAGCAAATTTCGCTGCAACCAGACTGGCCTTTGGAACTACCGTAATTCAAGCATTGAAGCTGCGTGCGAAACCTTTGACTCTCCTGTTATGTATTTTCCACAAGATACTTTGGTGGGTATAAGGGGGTACGTGCCGACAGTTTTTAAAAATATATACTGTGTGGTCTGCAATGGACTGAATATTAGCAGCGCCAACCATTTGTGCCCACTGTTACTGCTCGAAAGCGGCAGAGACGAAAGCATCTCTTTGAGCATCTTAATAGACTTCGTAGAAACCCATTCAGTCACAGAACTAGACAAAGACGAGAAACATTGCAACATCGATGAAGTGTATGATAGATACAAGGTATGCTCTGAGCCTTCCTATGAGAAGCCAACAATTTGGGTTTCCGACCTGGTCAGACTAAGGCCGGTCTGTACGGTTAAAGAAGCATGCTAGGAGATTGAAATTGCAGATCTTCCACACTGTCATTTTAGCCTACTAGGCGTGCAAAATATACAAAGGAAGTTGAACTGGTCGATACTTAGATTTTACGTATTACATGTATTTGCAAAAGTTTCTCTCGCCACTCGCTCTAGCACTGAACAGCCGGGTTTACGTGTTTCAATGCCAATTTTACTGAAAAGTTAATGGGATGAAAACTTCGTCCACGTTTGTTTCTTCATTTGAAAACGAAATGAGCCTGTGCAGATTGTCGGTTTCCCCATGCGGTGGCTCAAATACTGTCTTAAATAATAGTAAACTAACTATATTATATGTTTTACTTTTCTTTCAGAAACGTTGTTTAACCCTCTTCTGTCCTTTTGGAAGCAGAGCAATCCATGGTGAATGTCGACGGATTTACTTAGATTTGCAAAAACTTAACGTATTTATTCAATACAGACTTAAGGTGTCGAAAGATTTCGGAGGCAGCCAAAGACAATTTGATTCTAGTATATTGGAGCAGGAGGCTTTAGGAAGTGCTATTGTTAAGAATTTCAAACGAAAGTCTGGTGCCCAAAAGCAGAAATGTTTTTCATGTGACGAGCGTGTTGATATCGGCGGTGGTAATGTTACAGAGTTTATACTCCAGTTGACCTTCTACACTAGCTCTGTTTGTCATTTAGATACAATATATACTCTTGCTACAGACGTCATCGGTAAAAAGGTGATGATCAAATATGGTGAAGAGCAGAGCTTGAGTGTCGATGTTGTCGCGATAGAGAAACGAAACACATATGACTTTAGAGTTATTTATCGATGGCTTAAAATGCATTGTGGGTCCCACTTTGACATTTATAAGGAGACAATCTGTCCGGAAGTAAGCGTTAACATTTCTGAAGTCGCTTCCATGGAAAATCAAACACGCTTAAGAGTCACTGAGATCGGAGTAAATGATACGGCAAGAGTATGCTGGGAGGACTATATGTTAGCAATGTCGAAGGTCCACAAATCTTCGTCACATATATCCCGACAGTATTGCCTTGTCATCATGCTTTGCTCGTTTCTAATATGATTTTTCAAAATATCACAAATCTAATTTTACTGATATAGATACATGTTAGTAATATAGCATACTTAACTCATGGCGTCCTTTTTATGGTACATAGGCAATCAGTATAGTCCCAGATGTGACGCCGCAAAACGCGGCGTCCCATCTGGGGCCTATTCTGTTTGCTTAGAGAAATTTCATCGAAAAAATGGATTAAAAATTGAAAATCACTCATGATGTCCCTAAATCATCAAAATGATATTAAAACGATGGGTAAGTCCATTCGTTAAAATGGGTTAAGTTGTATGCATCAAATTATGTTGACTAAAGAAATGTGTATATGTTTCATTGCTGTATTTGTTGTTCGCTATTTATCTTTACAGGAGATGTCAAAGGTACTGTTTTAGTGTATTCTTTCTTTCCAATGCTTGCACCAATGTGAAATTGATATTGATTGATATAAAAACAGGATCCTATACACCTGAGGTCTAAACACTATACGAACAGTTGTGAAAATGTTTAAGTATATTGCGGAAAATATCTTGACGCAAAAGAGAGTTGTAAATTGACATTAAAAGGCAAAAGTAGTCAATGATCAGGAAAAGGCGCAATCAGAAAGAAATTCCCACTCCAAAATCCGAGGTGGGAAAAAACAAATTGACAATTATGTACTTACAATTCGTAAGCCGAGTATAGGCGGCCACTCAGTTACCCGAACTAAAACTATGAAAACGTATATAAGGCTCAAACAGCACAAAAATTTGACTCCAAAACATAAAACAAATAGAACCAAGCACGTATTGGAAAGGATCGATCATCTGATCACGAATATCAAACGTTTGTAACATACTATACTATTATAGTAATTTAAAAAAAAAAAATGAGAATAAATCTGTAAGTCCACAAAACTCTTATTAATCGTTTCCTCTGAATGAGAGAAACATACGCAATGTCCAGGGAATGTTGCAATCATAGATAAGGTTCCGACCTATTCCCAATGTATAGGAATCAACTACAATATAAAGAAAACACATAGAGATAAAACCATACGGCCACCAGAGCGGGCAGCTCTTTCCTCAGATATGGCAATCTAGGATAAAATCTTGGCAGGTACGTTTAACTTAATTTGATATATGAAAACATGCATAGGAAAAATATTATGGACACGAAAAACCTTCAAGAAAACAGAGTATCATGACCATGAGAAGCACCGCCTTGTGAGACATAAGAACGGGATAGTCTTGGGTACGTTGGGTAGTGTGTTACACAGCAGTTCAATTGAGAGAGAAATTGCAGAAAGACAAATATTGATTAATAAATTTTCCTTGTTAAAAGGAACGCTACCATTATTTGTCCGTGTGTTGTGGTTTTTCGTAGGTTTGTGGAGTTTTTCGGTAACTCGATGGATCGCATCGGTCATGAACACTTCCTCGCTACGGTGGATTTCAAGCTTTCGTACTTGGTCGGACCTTGGACAAAGTTCCGGGTTTTAGCATTATCCGTCCAGAATGCCAACTAAATGTTTAAACGTTAGATCCAAGTACGTCATTCTTCCCACAAGTCCTAATAAAAACGGCGGAGAGCAAGTCTGATTTCCGTCTTCAGTTGCTTTATTATGCAAGAAGTGTAGCAAAACATTGCGACTGGAACCAGGCCCCTGGATGTCAAAGGGAAACCCCACAGATTGAAGGAAAAGCCCCACAAGTGAGGAGAAATCCTCATTCCGTTTCAATTGCTTGACGCTGTCGCGCCAAGCAAAAAGGTACAAGTAGGCAAAGATCAGGAAAAGGTGCAATCAGAAAAAGATTCCCACTCCAAAAACCGAGGTGGGAAAAAACCAAACCAACAATCCGGCACTGATACCAAGAAAACATTTCGTAAGCCGAATAAGCAGCTATTTTCCCAATAGGTGGCCACTCAGTTACCTTAACTTAGCTAAAAATATGAAAACACACATAAGGCGCCAACAGCACAAAAATTTCAAACACCAAGACATAAAACAAAAAGAACCACCACAGAAGTATCGACTTGGAACGATCAGAAACACACAGTTACTGGCGGGCTTAAATCGATTTTACATCCCTCAGCTTCTGCAGTGGTTCATAACATTTAGCTAGTTCTTCGGTCCTCGTGATGAATCTCTTACTAGTCAATGAATCATCAAGAACAAACAAATAAATCAAGATAAACATCCTGTTGAATCAAAAAACCAGGACTCACAGATTCAGTAAGCTGCCCGACGATGGAGATCCCTGGGCGCCGAATAACTTACTAACTCCGGAGCAAAAGAAAAACATCAGTTGGACCCCGGTGGGCCAAGCAACAGACAAGAAGCTCCGGTCCCAACCAACTAAAATGAATAGCTTTATGTCGGGCCATCATAGAGTCTGACGCCCGACCCATCGGCGTGCAATTAAAGAAGGCAGCATAGTTATCAACCATGATTGGGTTAAAAACTAAGCATGCAGACTGTCGCATAACATTCAAGTTATAACATATACGTCTGTAACGCGCTATGATTTTTCTAAACTGAAAAGAAAAATCATTACGTCCTATAAGTTTCTTAAATTTGTAAACCAAGTCACCATAAATTTCTGGTTCCGAAAGGCCCTCATTTAAAAGCGTCTTTAACCCAACATTATATTTGGAAATCAATTCATAGTGTCTATGATAAAAATTAGAAAAGGTTTTTCGAAGTTTATGATAACGATAGCCCTGTTGGAGAAGTTTGGCCGTTAAACATTTATTTCGAGCGTTGAAGTCTGTAACATGATTGCAGACACTAGCAAACCTAATAAGTTGCGAAATGTATACACCATAAGAAGCACGACGAGGAACATCACCATCCAAAAACGGAAAATTTACTATATCAAAATCAAAGTCATCGCGCTTATCATAAATTTTAGAAGAGACACGTCCATTTTCAACAGAAAGATGTAGATCTAAAAAGGGGGCTTCGGTATCCGAGATATTGGCTTTGTTTAACTGTAGTTCAGGTGGATAAATTTGATTGACCATACCTTCAAAATAAGGGTTGTCAATGTTCAAAAGATCATCGAGGTATCTAGAAGTTGGATTAAAAGCCTCGATAACATCAGCTTGATTATCATGGTTAAGAGAATCCATGAAATCTCCTTCATAGCAGTATAAAAATAAATCAGCTACGATCGAGAGGTGCGCAATTTGTACCCATCGGAATTCCAACAATTTGTCTGTATAACTTGGTCCCAAATCTAATACAGATATTATCCAGGAGATAGGATAAGGCGTCGCACACATTCTGACATGACCAAAGTGTATATCGACTTTGGTCAGAGGAAGTGAAAAAAGCCTTTCTGTCATTACATGCCAAAATAAAGTGAACCCTAGTTTTTTAATGCCCATTTGAAGGTCCACTCTATCAAATCCAGAAGTTTTTCTTTAATTAGATTATGTGGTAATGTTGTATACAGAGTAGAAAAAAATCATTTTAAAGACCATATTAAAATCCAAAAGCTGGGTTGTCTATGTCAACTCAACTTTGTCTCAATATAGCCTACCTAGTACTTTGTTGAATAGCGAATTGACTAAGCCACCACTCAGGTATTTGATTAATTTTCATTTGGGAGGAAAATCTGCGCATGTACGCCAATATAAGAGATTTGCGTATCTATGCGCAAATAGTCCACTGATGGAGTATTGATATGAAATTTAACTCGGGAAGAATTTCTGCGTATGTACGATAAAAATTACGTCTCTATTAGAGATATCCGTATGTGCAGAAAATCCATATTTTGTGCTTAAAAGACCCATACCGAATAGTCGCATTTGACGATTCTCTTGTTGTTAATATATCAACAACATGCTTCTTATTAGGCTAGAAAGTCAAATTTTCTAATGTTTTACATTTTGAACACATTTTTATCGAAAACAAAAATGCGCTTTACGCGCTGTCGGAAAAGGGCCGAAAAATCAAAGGGGAAAAACTCTAGCGAGACCAAACCGGAAGTGACGTTTAGTCGTACAAAATATCAGCCATTTAAATGAAAGACACACAAAGTAAACGCGTACACAAAATTTTTATCACAAATTTTACACCATGCAACGCCGACGTTTTACTTTTTCTTGTTCTTTGATAATTATCAACATTATCGGAAACATTTTATAAACAAAACATATAAAAAAAAAAAAAAAGAAAGAAACAATGGTACATTACTTGCATGTGAAAATAGCATTTCGCATAAAGTCAAACATTTGAACCAGTTTTTATCACTGACAACTTCTCGTAGTTCATAATCTTTCTTTTGTTACGGCCGCTAAAACAACAAATTTGAATACCCGACACTTTTATTACCTTACCTTACGCGGTGTGTATGTCGGTGATCTATGATGTTTTTTATGTGACACACGCCGACACACGCCGCTAGATTGCGGCATATATCACTCGGCGGCACGTGGCAGATACTCAAAGACATTCCAATATCATTGAGTAAACGAGTCTACCGACATTGACTTTTGTTCATATCCTTATGCTTGAATTAAGAATTATTTTGATCTTTCTTTCTACATTCACGCATTTATTATGATATAATTTTTAAGTAAGCGACGTCATGAGACGAATTGCATAAACCAAGGTGGAATTCCTATGATTTTATGTGACGAATGTATAAAGGTACAAGTAGGCAAAGATCAGGAAAAGGCGCAATCAGAAAAAGATTCCCACTCCAAAAACCGAGGTGGGAAAAAACCAAACTAACAATCAGGTACTTATACCATGAAACATATCGTAAGCCGAATGAGCAGCTATTTTCCCAATAGGTGGCCACTCAGTTACCTTAACTTAACTAAAAATATGAAAACATACATAAGGCGCCAACAGCACAAAAAATTTTAAACACCAAGACATAAAACAAAAAGAACCACCACAGAAGTATCGACTTGGAACGATCAGTAACACAAAGTTACTGGCGGGCTTAAACCGGTTTTACAGGTACCTAACCTCACCCTCAGCTTCTGCAGTGGTTCAGTGATATACAAGAAATAAGAAAAATCATATTAAGAAAATACTAAACATATATACCAACGTTTAACATGAAAAACGGAAAGCAGGGTGAACAGCTATTGAAGGTATTAGGTGGTCACAGTTGTATTTAAAATGGTAGCAACCCCATACAGTCACGACGCATATGCGCATGAGACGTTCAAGGGCAGACACCACGTAATTCATTCATCCCGCCCTTCCTGACCTTTATTTACAGTGGCGGATTTAGAGGGGGTTCGGGTGGTTCGCTTGAACCCCCCTCAGGGACCAAACTATTTCAGTTACATGGGGAAATTTATGAAAAATCAGGTACAATGATGAAAACGAACCCCCTCTTGATTAATTTGAACCCCCCTTCCAGAAATCCTGGATCCGCCCCTGATTTATATTTTAAAAAGGTAGAGACGATGACCGGCTAGCTGTTAAGTGCCGGTCCCACTGAATTGTAAGGTAATTATAAAGGATCTCGGAAGACTATATAGGTTTTCCGCCCAAAGTTTGATTGTTTCTGGCAGCTTCTGTGTTAATTTTATAGAAAAAATGTTGCATTCTCCATAAAATTAAAGGTTTGATTAATGCAACAACACGGCGGAAACTTTTTGATGTTGCATACCTGCAGCATAAATCCATGCCAAAGGGGAAGGGGTCAGATTTTTACGAAAAATGATTTTGTCAGAAAACAACTTTTTTGCCATAGATTATCAAGAAAATACTACAATATGTTTATTACAACCTTAAATTGTGGGTAGAAACTATTTATGGACTAATAACTGGTGCATCATGTTTATCAGAATATAATTCTAAATAACACTGCCCATCATTTTTGCAAAAACCTGTACCTTAAATATACTATGCAAAAACATTAAGCAACTTTTATTTTGAACAGTGACTCCATATGTTTTCTAGACATTAGGGAAGTTCTTTTAACAGAGCCTTGCATGTATCAAATTAAGGTAAAACCAATAGTTGTGCGGTGCTAATGTAACGTTAGGTTTTAAGTCCTCGGACGCACATCTCGAATAAAACATAACCGTCAAAAATTGAGAAACATATTTTGCACAGTATATTTATATGCATTGTAACGTGTACACTTAATGTGTATACCTGTTAAAATAGACATTTCCAACTTAGTCTGAGATACGATATACGATATACGAGAAACTTTAATCGATTTCTGGGGGGTATCTCAAGGCTGTCCAACTAAGTTGGTGAAAACCCTATATTTCTGGTACCTGTACACGATCAAATGTGTTTGATAACTTTCGTGCAAAGTTTTAAATACGTTTTTCTGAAGGTATCTGAAGTTTTTCAATTCAAAAACAGTACACGGATCTTATTTTGGTCTTGTGCACCGATCACATGCTTGCTAAGGTCATGGTATGTTTTAATTGTTTCTTGTCACGAATCACGCAAATCTATGTGGCTTGCAAGAAACAGACGCCAGGCGAAGTAATTATGAATGGCTTTACGCAATTCTGCTTGGCTAAGCAATTCTGCTTCTTAGACACCGACGATGCGGTCGTGGGGAAGCCACAGCAGTTCTCGATGTTCGGTCGGGAAATACCCCGTGAAACCATCGTGCCCGGAACGTGACAATCAAACCATTGAAACCATTGCAGGAACAATTTAATAGGCTTATCAATTATCGACATTTTACTGGCGTCGCCAATGGGATTCGACCCCTATGTAGGTAGTTAGAAGCCATCGACGCTACTGAGTGAGCTATCCGGAGACCCAAATGCAACATTTCATTCTTGCGGCGGTCATATATGCGTAGACAATGATATTCTGACACTGATGAAGAAGTTAACACAAATGAGTAAAGTTGCACAAAAAGTTTTAGAATTTTAGTGACAACTTATATTCGCTAAAACATTCTTGGTTATCCAGTTCGCAGAACAGTCAACGGCGGAACTCTACGAATCAACAACAATGACACAAGCAGGGATTTATCGTAAAGGACAGAAAATTGGAGTCGAATTATTTTATTTCATCTTGAAATACATGTAAGTAAAACACGATGCATATACATGTACTTGAAACAATCTAGATCAAAAAAAAAAAAAAAAAAAAAAAAAAAAAAAAAGCAAAACCGTATGCGGAATGTGTGTTTGTTCTCTTTGCTTGGTTTGTTTTTACGCACCAGCCAACAGCTATGGTCGTGTCATGACGTTACCTCCATTTTCAATTGGTCTTCTATCCTACATTATGATGCAATGACATGCGAAACGTGCTTCAAACTGATTTCGTATATCGTGTTGCATTTTTCAAGAGAACCCATTACATCTTTGGGTAAAATGTACAATTACACTTTCCCTTGATTTACAATTCTTTGTCAACAGCGCTTTTAATGCACACTGAGATGTGATCGTCGACAACATGAATTCATAGTTTATAGTGTTACAATTTTAAGTTTATTTTGAAAGAAATGTTTCCAGAGTGCATAAAATTGTCACTGTCTTTGTTTATTTTTACGTGTGTCCTACACCCTTAACCCGTCAATTCTTTTTGTCAGAAAGTCACACTGGTAAATGTAAAAGTACTGGAGCTGGTTGCAACGCACTGGTGCAGTCTAAATTACGCACTGGAGTAAGATTAAAATGGCGGAAAAGGTATATAAATCTTATGCCTCTTTTCATTACCATTCCATTATAAACTTGTGTGTATTTTATTTGTTATGTCACCTAGCGCAGAGAAGGACGGAATCATTGCAGTTTATGATTTTATCACGCAATATGCGATTTATTTCATGGGTTAGAAGCCAAATCCGATACAGTTCTACAAGTATGGCCGGTGGCATGTGTTTTCGTGCCAAAATTGAGAGAAAAATGCATGTTTGAGCATAGTTTTTGTTATATTGTGATATATTTATGAATAAACATTCAAGAAACACGATTTCCGATCGCCAATTTATTTCTTGGTATCGAAGCAAATGTTTTATTGAGGATTTTCTATTACAACGCACTGGGAGCATTTTTTGAATCATTAGTACAACGCACTGGTGATTGCACAAACTTGCTTCAGGGTTGCTGATTTCACATAGGCAAAGCATCTAACTTGCCCAATCATTAAGCAATCTTATATGAACATCAACGTGACAAATGTACCTTTGGACATTCTGACGTTTCTAGTAGAAAACTGCCAAAAAGCAGGACAATCATGTAATATATGTTTTAGAAACAGAAATAAACTGTATTTGTAATCATTGAACACTGGGCTATCGAATAAATGAGTTTTAAAACATATTTATATTCAATATTTTGAGTTATCTGCCCTTGTTTTAGCCCATAATATACTTACTTTTCCTATATATATTGTCAAACTGTAACCATAGCAACCAGGATGTCACACTAATAGACAAAATAATTCCGACAGATTGCTTGTAATGATTAAAGGTTTCCATCCACAGTGTAGATTATATTTTCCTTTTGGTCCTTTGAGATCAGCGAGGGTAAATTGGATTATAGCACTATTCGTATCGTAAAGAATCTGTATAAATAAAAGTAAAACGATCAGACCATCAGCAGACAAACCGAAATCCCCAGAATAAAAGAGCTAGTTGTAACTTGTAAGAATTAAAACAAGGCACAGTCTTCGCCATACCCAGCTAAACAAACTCATTGAAAACATAGATGGACCCATTTTTAAAAAATAGGTCATAATTGCATTTGTACGTACTCGTACCTTTCTTTTCTGATTGATCGGGTGCACGGATTGGTGAGATAATAAGCGGGATATAGGTCTGACAACATGGAAAGTAATGCAAGAAAGTGCCTCATAACATTATGTCCGTGAACCTTACACCCCATGTTATATGTAGCAAAACGGGTGGTACATGGGTAGAAGCTGTTGTTGTTGTTTTCTTTCTTATTTTTGCTCGATACATAGAGTGGCTGTGCTCTAAGAATCGACTCAACATTTCACCACCATCTATGTTTTCTAAGAAAAATAGAACAAACATCAAATTTTCGTCTAACAACTATCATTTTTACAGTCTTATAAATCTTTGCATATCGGCCACAACGCGAGAAAATGTACCTTCGGGCAATATTTTGGGCATTAGAAAAAATAATTTTACTTTGAATGTATATTGTTTCTCGAGTCTAATACCCTTTATTTGACAAGATTACTCAAGTTAGTTTTTTAGTTATGACACATTTAGTAAATGACCCATACAGAGGTCATTGTCCCGAAAAATGACGCCAAAGTTGCGTAATGCATTTCTGCATGTTTGACGTGCCTACAAAACTCAAGACATTCGCTTAAAATTATTCAATTACTATCCGGAAACATTTGGTAAGTTTGAATAATAATAATAATAATAATAATAATAATAATAATAATAATAATAATAATAAAAACTGAGATTCTTTAAGAGCAGTGAGTATGTTAATGAGAAAAGGGATGGGCCCTACCACGGTTTCGGCTACTTAAACCTCTTCAGCGACCCATTGAATTTGGCAAAATTGAGCCAAAGACAAATACTGTAATTTTGCAATTTTCAACAGGAAAACCGATACAAACGATGGTATTATCCAAACAGACCAAATGTTTAAAACGTTGGTTAGAAAATTAATCTAAACTGATAATGAATTTTTGATTCCTGAATCTTCAGAATACCCTCGCTGACCGCATAGGACCAAAAGGAAACTATAATCTGCACTATGGATGGAAAGGTACAATTAGGCAATGATCAGGAAATGGCGCTGTCAGAAAGAAATTCCCACTCCATAAACCGAGGATTGGGAAAAAACTAAAATTACACTAAGGTACTTATACCAAGAAAACATATCGAAAGCCGAGTGAGCAGCTATTCCCCAATAGGCGGCCACTCAGTTACCCGAACGAACTGAACTTTAAATATGAAAACGTACATAATGCTCAAACAGCACAAAGATTTCATCATTACAAGCAATCTGTCGGAATCATTTTGTCTATTATTGTGACATCCTGGTTGCTATGGTTACTGTTTGGTGATGCATATAGGAAAATTAAGTATATAATATGCTAAAAAAGGGCAGATAACTTCAAATAAATATTGAAAATAAATGCTTTAAACCCCATTTATTCGATAACCCAGTGTCTTATGATTACAAATACAGTTTTATTTCTAAAACATATATGACATGATTGTCCTGCTTTTTGGCAGTTTTCTACTAGAAAAGTCAGAATATCCGAAGGTACATTTTGTCACGTTGATGTTCAAATAAGATTGCTTAATGATTGGGCGACTTAGATGCTTTGCCTATGTGAAATCAGCAACCCTGAAGCAAGTTTGTGCAATCACCAGTGCGTTGTACTAATGATTCAAAAAATGCTCCCAGTGCGTTGTAATAGAAAATCCTCAATAAAACATTTGCTTCGATACCAAGAAAAAAATTGGCGATCGGAAATCGTGTTTCTTGAATGTTTATTCATAAATATATCACAATATAACAAAAACTATGCTCAAACATGCATTTTCCTCTCAATTTTGGCACGAAAACACATGCCACCGGTCATGCTGGTAGAACTGTATCGGATTTGGCTTCTAACCCATGAAATAAATCGCATATTGCGTGATAAAATCATAAACTGCAATGTTTCCGCCCTTCTCTGCGCTAGGTGACATGACAAATAAAATACACACAAGTTTATATGGGAATGGTAATGAAAAGAGGTATAAGATTTATTTACCTTTTTCGCCATTTTAATCTTACTCCAGTGCGTAATTTAGACTGCACCAGTTCGTTGCAGCCAGCTCCAGTACTTTTACATTTACCAGTGTGAAAGTGTGGTTTTCACATTCATAAAACATACCAAAGTGGCATTCTGTGTCGATGAGGTGGGGGCACGTCATGAGAAAACCCTCCATTAAAATTCTTAAAAACTTAAACTGCTATGGTGCTATATTAATGTTGGCATACATAATTCCACTGTGTCTCATGTGCTAGAATAATTGAGCCGCTACGCGAGAAACCCGGTCTTCAGGGTTTCCGACCAGGTCTGACACAACCCGAGCTGTACAGGCACGGAAGATGACTAGAGACGGGATATTTTGGATTTAGAAAGTAGGGGAATTGTACTATCCGCGTAGCGAAAACAAAGGCTCTGATCAGCTTCGCAGTTGCTGCGAAGCTGATGCGAGCCTTTGTTTTCGCCTAGGCAAAAATCCGGTTTTCTCACGATGGAGCTTATTATTAAAACAGGTAGACATGTTTTCGTCTGTAAAATGTAAAAACTGGCTTGAAAAGGGTCCTCCTACTTACATTGCAACCACATATGCAACTTTATCTGCTGATTAAGAATTGAAAATATGGTTTGATGCCGTGCGTCCATGGAAAAAAATGTTGAAGTAATGTCGATCGTTTATACCTAACACATCATTTATGGTAAAGCTATCTGAACTCTGGTCAGTCTCTTGCGCATGGTCTTGTTCTGTTGAGCCGTGACAAAACAATACAATGTAACACGCATGCGTAAGCGAAGCACAATATATCGCAGTCACTTTATGGTCTTCGCCGTGCGTTAAATATATAACAAAATCAACTGTCTTGTTTATTTGTTACTTAAGATAATAATAATGAAAGTATGCATGTACATATGTTTATAAGAAGCTTTGCTTGTTGTACATACTCTACCTTGATATTGAGTATAATAAAAGGTTTCACCTTGAACAGTTCTACCTTAGTGCAAGACATATTGCCGGTCTCCAAGGACCGGCGTTTATGCATTGTCGGTAAATCATTTGCCTACCAAACATAAATAAGCAATGGCGAAATAGCTTCACTGGTTCTGATACTTGCTAGCAAGTAGGAAATGTCTAGTGACGCATGCGATGGTGTGCATCTGTACAAGTTCTCCATTCCGATATATTGCGTCCACCCCGGGCGCCCACCATCCAATGGCCGCTTAAAAGAGGTGGGCTAACACATTTGTTATGATCTCGCCGACGCATGCAAGGTGCCGTAATCTTATTTCTTAACACAGCATGGCGCAACCGATGGATCTCGTGTATATACATGAACATGTTTGTATACAATGTGTACATCTATTAGTTTACATGTTGTCTTTGAGAATATCCACCAAAAACATTATCCGAACTCCAATGTCAAACTCCAATATCAATATCGGATTAAGTTGGAAATGTCTAATAGGACAGACAGTCTGTTCATTCAGGTAGAAAATACATATACAGTATATTTCCATAGCCTTGGTACATTACAAATAATAGAGCTGAGCCCATGTATCGGTTTTTGGGCTTTTTGACAGCCTTCCCCCCCTTGCCAAAACATGACATTTTGACATAATCTGTCCTTCACAAAAATACAGTTGTGTTCAAAATATTTTGATTGGGCAAGGGGGGGGGGGGACATGGACTTATAAAAAGTTTCCTATTTCCTATATGATCCTATAGTAAATTGAAAGATTTTGTCCAATTTTAAAAGTAGTCACTTCTTGACTTACACACAACATTACATGGCTAAATACAACAGAAACTTACTTTTCAACAGTAATAAACTTCATTTAAGTGCCTAGAACTTGAGATTTTGAAGATTTCTTGGGCAATCTCGCTAAAGAAATCTTCCGAGATCCTTTATTGATAAGACTGCGTATGCAAAATATGTATTTTCTTTTCCAACGTGATTCTGCTTTCTTAATTTGCACATCGGTGTCAAAGAAATGATTCCCAAATTAATATTAAAGACAATCGTAGAGCAATCTTAAGCGCAGTAGGACTGGGACTTTACGCGACTGCATTAAAATATTATCACACACACACACACACACACACACACACACACACACACACACAAACACACACACACACACACACAGAGAGAGAGAGAGAGAGAGAGAGAGAGAGAGAGAGAGAGAGAGAGAGAGAGAGAGATGTGGTTCGGAAAACACGGCATATGACGGCATATACATGAGCAAGTATATCGTAATGTTTCCTTATGAAAACATGATGAGCGCTCGTATACCCATATTTGCGGTTTTGCTTCTTGATCAAAACATTGTTGTCGATACGTGTTATTGTTAACTGAACTTCTGTATATAATGATGATTGTTTTAACAAGTACATGTACCTTTATTATTGTGCGTAACCCCCAAAGTAAAGTACGGATTAAATCAGGTCCCTCGGGGCTTGTGTTTTATTGGTTAACCGTGTTGATTGCACATGATTTGTATTTGTTGATTAACATTAATATTTGCAAATGTGTCCTTAAAGAATAAATGTACTTGAACATCTTTTTATTCGCCGGAATGGAAAAATGACGTAAGTGATGTGTACACTTGATAGAGAGAGAGAGAGAGAGAGAGAGAGAGAGAGAGAGAGAGAGAGAGAGAGTTTATTTTCGATTGGCAAAACTTAGTCGTCAAATTGGCAAATGCATGTCATGAGATAATCTCTAATTTGCGAGTAACGGCGCTCACGCTGAATAGTGAATACTTTCGTTCAGACGTTGATCTCTCGCACACGCGCATGCCGCCAACAAGATATTATTTTGTGTATTCTTACGCAACATAATCAGCATAACACGGACAATGGTATCAAAACAAGTTTGTGATCGCGCAAGTAATGAAAAAATATGATAACAAGAAAAGCTATAACATGTAGCCACATGTAATAATTGGGCGGTGTGATAAAAGTGGTAGAAATACTAAAAAGAAATATGGCTTGATTTGCTAAGGTTTTATTATGGAAACGGCTCCGTGTTAAAATTCCTTCATTCACCGGACTGCTTTCCACTGATTCGGGCGTTTTGGTCAATTACCAAATATACAGACATTACTGATCCGGTTCCGACTATGACTACACACTCAGTTTAGGCAAATAAAATGTATAATCGGTATACTAACTCGAGCGATGTAGTCACATAAAAAGAAATTTAAAAAATTCAAACGAGCAGTCATCCTTTAATTTAATAATTAATGCAGTATTTCTGAACAAGATCATGATTGAAGAATAAGACTGAATGCAAAACTTAAGAATGGTTAAGAAATATGTGAGGGTCAGGTGATGAACCCCTCCCCTCTTGATTTCTTTTGGTGGTGAGCAAAAAAGAGTTAAGAACCTACGAAATGTCAATTCAATCCGGACATGATGTTTGAATATTATAGTCATATACATGTATATAGCCCCGGTGCAGGGGCAGATAACCCCCTGGGGCCAAAATGTTTTTGTAAACATAAATAGTCCATCCATTTGCCCATGTACTGCAAGTTTTGCCCTTCAAATCACATTTTAACAATTTTCCCCATTCAAATGCATGAGCGACCTATGTTGACCTTGCAGTTAATTAGGTCAAGGTCATCAGAGGGCCATGGATTGATTTATACAAACTTTGTAGAGCTCCATTGCCTGATGCTTCATGCCAAGTTTCAAAATCATAGGCCTTATGGTTCTGGAAAAGAAGATTTTTAAAGGTTTTGCTACTTATAGCCATGGCGGAAATAACTTTTGTTCCCCCTTCCTGAGGATGCTCCATATAAAGTTTGGCTTTGATTGGCCCAGTGGTTTTAGAGGAGATGTTTCACTGAACATTGTGGACAACAATGACTACAACGGCGTATACTAGCATACAAATATGCATTCAAAGGAGCATGTTGGCCTGGTGGTTAGTGCATCAGACTCTGGTTAGGGAGGTAGGGAGTGGATCCCCACTGGTGGCTGGCTTATATCACTGCACGATGAGCAAGGGACATTGACTCTGGAAAGTACTGGTTAATACACACAAAGGAGTGTCCCAAGCTGGGGACATGACAGAAATATTGTTGACTGGGACGTCACATCCATACCTAAATCAAACCAAAAGGTTGCACAGCTCAAATGTGGGTTGTACATTTTGTAAAGTGTTGTTTCTTAGTCTTTCTTAAAAATCTGACAGCTGCTGACTACGCCATTTTAGCTCTAAAAATTCTGGTGTTTGATTTAAGGTCTAACATTCCTTCTTGGTCATCAATTTTTCAGTTATGTCCGGATGGTGCGACGGTTTTCTGGGTATCAACCAGGGTGAAAATCATGAGAGCCATGGACTAATTTCCCTCCTGAAGTATTGTCAATTTGGCTTGTCACCAGTAAACCATTCAGATTCAGATGTGTCTTGCTCAAGGACGCAACCAAGTCCCAGTGGGGTTTGAACCCAGAACTTTGTGATTCAACACTACGCCACTGCCCTCACTAAGTACATGACTGTAATGTGCTAAACCTCGGCTGCAGCAATCATGCCTGTATAGCTCAATTTCAGGAACATACTCTGAATCCCTGGCGACAGGTTTTCTTGCACCCCGACTCACCTACTGATCTCGAAGTCATAAATTTTAAAACCAGCAAAATTTATGTCATGAAATTTCATGTATTTATTTCTGTTTATGCACACTATGAAAGAACATAAATGCACTATTTACATATATAATACATGTACATGTTTGTACAAAACACATGCAATGTGTTTTTTTGTTTTTCGAATTTAAGCATGAAAACTCCATGTGACCTGCATTGTCATGTTTGTCCATTAATGGGTCATGAAAGAAAGTCAACCTTGATAAACATATCCATATTGCAAGTATTATAATCTATATCACACTGGTTTATGTTCAGAGAGAATTGTGAATGAAAACAAACAATGTCGATGCCATGATAAATACCTGTGTGGAGTATGGCAAGCCGTTTTACTATTTATTATGCTTATTAGATATCTTGAATAGTAAATAAGATATCTTAATTAGGATATAAGATATCTTATTTAGCAATAAAGATATCTTTTTTATCAAAAAAGATATCTTATATCCTAAATTAGATATCTTATATAGTAAAGAAGATACCTAATATGCTAAATAAGATATCTTATTTGATCCCACAATTAAGATATCCTATATAGCATATAAGATATCTTATTTGATAATTTAGATATCTAATATACTAAATAAGATATCTACTATACCTAAAAAAGATATCTTCTTTACAAGATTAATCAATATATCTACTTTCATAAATAAGATATATATCTTCATTGCTAAACTAGATATCTTATATAGCAAATAAGATATCTAAAGTGGTAAATAAGATATCTTATTTAGGCATAATAGATATCTTATTTAATATATATGATATCTTATTTAGTATATTAGATATCTAAATTATCAAATAAGATATCTTGATTAAGGCTATAAATAAGATATCTGTATTGGTATAGTAGATATCTTATATAAGTATCAGAAACCAATTGTGATTGGGTAAAACAAATAAGATATCTTATGTACTAAATAAGATATCTGATTTGTTAAACCTAAATAAGATATCTAATATAGGATATAAGATATCTATTTTTGTGTATACATAAGATATCTTATTTGTCAAATAAGATATCTACTTTAGCATAGTAGATATCTTATTTGTGAATGCAATTAAGATATCTTATATGTTGAAGAAGATATCTTATTTGACAAATAAGATATTTTATATGATAAAATAGATATCTAATATACTTTTTTAGATATCTTATATATTAATTAAGATATCTTATTTAGAAAAAACATTATTGATATCTAATTTATCATATTAGATATCTAATTTGTTAAACAAGATATCTTAATTAACAAATTAAATGCTATATCAGATATCTATATCAATTAAGATATCTTATATATTTTTACAAATAAGATATCTAATTATATCAATCAAGATATCTTATTTGTTAATTTAGATATCTACATTAACAAATAAGATATCTTGTTTAGTTAAAATGATATCTTATATACTATATAAGATATCTTAAATGACAATTTAGATATCTAATATAACAAAACAGATATCTTATTTGCTATATAAGATATGTTCTTTATAATAGATATCTAATAAAATAAAGTAGATATCTTATTTATTAAAGAAGATATCTTATATACAATATAAGATATCTGTTTGTTTGAATAAATAGTAAAACGGCTTGCCATTGTGGAGACAACTTTCCACAGATCACAATTTTTTTTTTGTAAAGTTGTTCTAAGGCATGTAATTGCATACTACAGTCTTTGAGTCTTTTACTGATTTTATCCGCGTTGGCTGTTCTCAGTTGTGGATAATCGGTTTGGTATTCTTACTATATATCACTGAAACATGTTTCGTGCACATGCACATCTTTGTTAACAGCTTCTCACCATGGTCTTATGTCACAGACAGCAAGATCCTTCATGCAGAAGAAACATACATACACACGAGTATTTAACAACAATTGTCAGAGAATCAGACTAAATCCTCGCTTCAATAAAACGCCTATGGGAAAGAACACAGGATGCTAAAAAATGATGCACAGTTCAAACCCAAGAATAGATCTTGTCAATGGCACTGTCACACTGAATCCAGTATAGCCCAGCCTTTTTATAGCAGGGCTTTAAAACTAAACTTTAATGATTTTTGCTTTGTAATATCAACTATATCTTGATTTCTTCACAGTATTACTATAACTCATGTCCACTTCAAAACACAGGTTGTATTAAAGTCTATTATTTATCATTTAAGTTAGGGTGAACAGTTTATTGTACATGCAGTCATCCACTCTAATTGACTTAAAATATAAGTTTTCTGTTGTGGTTCACTACCTGCTCGATTTGCTGTTGATGATATAAGCTCTCTCCCCTCTGAAAATAAATGAATACACGCATCAGTAATACATGTAACACAAAATAACAAAACAATGACATTGTCACATATCAAAATTAGACATACATGCAGTCACTTTCTGAGTACTATGAAAGGGCTCCTAAAAACAGTTTCTCCTTGTGACGTTTCCTCCAGGACTATTTCGCAAAAAATCGAATGGGGCTGTTTGCTAAAAAAGGTGAGACGATTCGCTCAAAATCAATTTTATGGGTCGGTTCACCAAATATAGTTTTAGAAGTCCTTAAGGGACTTGTTTATCCTATTTGGATGTCTTAGTTCGTTGAAATGACATAAAAAATAAATAATTTCAATGAAAAACAAAACATTAAAATCAATTTTTTTAAAACGTGGCACTCTTCGGGAGTAAATGTCCCGTTCGAAAAATTTTTTTTTACGCAAACAGTCCCGGGAGGAACTGGTTTGTGCGTGAAACATCCTGTAACCCCATGAAAGCCATGTGTACTATGTCATGTTGTTTTTTTTTTTTTTTTTTTTTTGTATTGAGGCCTTACATCTCAGTCAACAATTTTTCAGTCTTGTCAGGATGGGTTTAACCAGTACTGTAGTGTCTTGCTCAAGGACACAACACGGTGAGGCCTGTGGGGATCAAACCCAGGACCTCTTTATTTAGAGTCCAACACTCTACCATTACGCCACCCCACTCCCTACTACGGTATGTAATGTGATGACTAATATCACTAAAGATGATCTTACCAAAAACTGTATCATTGAAATAACACTGAAACATCTTTATGCTGCTTGACATCCAACATACAACATTGTCAGTGTGTCAATCTTTCAACCAAAACAACAATCTGAAACAGACAAATATCATTTGAACTCTTTCAGCATTTTCATGTCTGTTGGTATTTATCCAAGTTTGAAGTAGTACTGTCAATGTACATGTATCTATCCTGCCATACCACCCTATATACCCGAATATTATGCGCATAAATGTATCAAAAAATGTACTAGTATAAATCAACATTTTGAAAGATTTATGAAAAATAAGTCTGTGAGAAGATACAGTTTAAAGAGTGTTTTGTTAAAAGATAATGTGTTAAAGATGCAAATTTAGATAACCAGTAATAAAAATATCACAGCGGATGCATTTAACTGTTTGATTGTGTAAAAAATTATATGAAAAAATCATGTCTCACAGTTCCAGACCCAGGGAAAGATCCAGGTATGGGTCGTGTAGCAAAATACATATAATTTGGCACTGGCACCTAGGCATTATACTAAGGAAATTGCATACAAAACATTGGTTCGACCTCAACTCGAGTATGCAGCTCCTATTTGGTATCCCTATAATGATACTCAGACTGCTAAGATAGAGATGGTGCAAAGGACTGCAGCCAGGTGGACCTGTAGGACAGTAGCGTTGGTGATATGCTAGACAAACTTGAGTGGCCATTGGCTGGAGTCCCGCAGGCCCGGGGCCCGCAGGGAGCGGTCCTCCTAAGACACACTCTGGTACAGTACAAATACCTGACCCCAGCACCCAACCTTAAAGAAATGCACAAGACAATTTACCTATAGTCAGGTCTGGTACACATCAGGATTGAGGTCAGGGATTTTTTTTGTGTGTCTCAGGGGCCGAAATTAGGCCTCATTCCCATTGCAAATTACTATTAGGTGTCTTTTTCACAAATCTGGAGAAAAAAATCCCAATTACAGCTGAAAATAATTTTCAACAGTTCCATACATTGTGAAATTCAAACTTTGTTGTTAGAAATGTTATTTAACTTTTGACACTTTTGATTATGAATTATTATATAATTATTCTAAATGAAATCCCTTATTAAGCTATGCCACTTTGGAAAATATCAATTTTGAATGTCTAGAACTTGAAATTTCCCAATTCCGAATTTACTTCGCTAATTGTCCCAATCAGAAAGGCCCTAAGGGCCCCTTCCCAAAATTGTCAAAAAAATCCCTGGAGGTAATGTTTTTAACCTCATTGAGGTTTGAAAATGTATGTGAAATTACTAGATCTATATTGAGAAAAAACAAATACATGTAGCTATGCAAAAATTGCAACATCATTCCGGGCCGGGCCAATGTTGCTTGCAAAATGTGCAGCTTTCAAATGAAACATTTTTCAGCAAAATCTGTTTGAGAATTCTTTGCAAATTCCTCCAATTTCATAAGTGGAAGGGATAATTTTTGAATTTTGAGATTTAAAATAATAGTCTTCAATGTATGGCATGTATTTGAAAAGTATTTCTGCTGCTTTCTGTATATTTTATATTTTTTTTCTAAGAATATCATCATTTTGATGTTTAACATTACTGAAACAAAAAATGAAAACAAGTATAAACTTAAAAAAAAAGATTACCACTTACACCTGATGTCAGTGGCAGAAACCAGGTTTGTGTCAATCAGAAAGACATCAATGCTGGACAGTAGAAGTAAGCAGAAAACAATGGTAACATTAGGTAAAAACATGTTTTGTAAAAAAATATTCTCAGATTAATTTTCAAAACAGTTGTATCAAAAATAAGTAAACGACCAAGGTTAACAGATTTATCAAAGCAGAATTTTGCATTTTTCAACGTAAGGCGTAAAATAAAAATAGCCTTGTTTCCGCTAACATGCCGAAGACAGGTAGAGTCGGTAGGTGGGAAAATCTTTTTTATTTTTTGTGTATTTTTATCTTACTTGAAAATGGGTAAAGAGGTAGAAACATGCTAAAATTAATCATACATGTAAGTACTCGAAACAAACATGCGATGAAGTTTAAAACCAGTAGGAAGCTGAATGCGAGTTGACCTAGTATTGTTGAAAGTATAGCAGTTTTTAAATCATTGTCTGTTTTCCACTTCAAATGTTGAGGGTCGGTCTGCATGAAAATATTTCTATTTTATTTTTATTGGCAATAAAAACTGCAGGGTCAGCGCAAAAACTCAAGAGTCGGACTGGTTAGCGGAAACACAGCTTTTTTTTGTTTACGCCTAATGCTTCATTTTTCGAAATTTTGCACATGTCTATGCATATTTCAAAACTCAATGGAGGTTACAAACCTCAATCCTGACTTGCATCAGACCTGATAGTGATGCCCTGAAAAATTCATTTTTCCCCAGAACTATTCAGGTTTGGAAAAGTATCCCTTCTCGAGTGGTCTCATCCAAGACCATTTCAGGAATTAAAGGTTTCTATTTAAAAATAGGCCCATATCGAGGCAGTTGTTTTAGTGTAAATAGTTTTAATGGTGGACCCCAAAACTATTTTCCCCTTGACTAAATTCTAAATTTAGCCAACCACCCCACACCTGAGGTGATGACTGATGATCAGAAATTTTGTTGGTTTTTTTTTTTTTTGTATTGAGGCTTAACGTCCCAGTCATCAATTTTTCAGTCAAGTCGGGACGGAGCCAACTCTTCCTGGGTTTAACCAGTACTGTAGGGAGTTAATGTGTCTTGCTCAAGGACACAACACGGTGACGCCTGTGGGGATCGAACTCAGGACCTCTCGATTCGGAGTCCGACACTCTACCACTACGCCACCGCACTCCCTAAAGATCAGAAATTGATCGACTCAGAAGATAGGTAGCTTCTTCAACTGCACCCACAGGGGCGGATCCAGGATTTCTGAAGAGGGGGTTCAAATGCAGAAATGGGGGGTACGTTTGCCTAATTTCAGACAAATTTCTTTAAATTCCCTATGAAAATGAAATAATTTTGGTCCTGAGGGGAGTTCGAGCTAACCCCTTGAACCCCCTCTAAATTCACCACTGACCCACCTTCTCTGGAAGTCACCAAGCCTAGTGCCACCAACAGAACAGTGCCCAAGAGTGTGAAAGATGAAAAACAGATTTTTTTTATAAAACAAATGGTTATGTAGATCTAATACACAGTATGCATGTCGATTATTTCCAATGGGGTCCAATGGGGTTAGAATCTCCAACACTACCAGACAGCAAGCGTCCAGACCCAGATGGCTAGATTCCTGGTCTGAAGAGGCTAGACACTGCCTTTTTGAAAAGCTTATACTTGTATAACTGCATTCCAAAAGCATTACAGTAACATTTGGTAAATACTATGGCTACCTACTGTAGTGACCAAAAGTTCATGAAATACCCCGCAATTCTATTTCCAAGTATTCAACAGTCTCTAGATTGACAATCAAATAAAAAGAGTGATACAAACCTTGAGTCATTTCTTTCTTCGTAAACATTGATCTCCATCACAGTGGATTTTGATACTCTACGGTACCAACTTTGAATACCGGTAGGTTTAACAAAGAAAAACTAAATATTTGAAAAATATATAGCAAGATATTGAACATCTGGTAAACGTTCAAAACTGGACTTTACCAGTGGAATTTCCTTGGTCAAGTTATTCAACTGAAAGTAGGTCAGCTTGTACAGTCACAGTCAATAGACACCTGTTGCAAAATAAAAATCATTAATAACAACTATTGTTAGAAAAATTAAGCAAATAAATCCTTCTCTCCAACCTCTGATATGACAAAACTGATATCCACTAACTAATAAAACAAAAACAAAATATTTCCCATTGATTCAAGTAAGTAAAATTAATGGTGGACAGGTCCTGTAGCTGTGGAGGCAAATAGAGGCCCCATATAGGGAAAACAAATTGAATATGAAAACAGACAGAACAATGCAAAGCTAATAAAATCCAAATAAATAATCAAAACACCGATAAACATAACATCAACGAGAAGAAGAACAATTCTCAAACACATACATGGAACCATCTGGCAAAACAACATGCTAATAAAGCAAATTCCAAACAATTTCCAGAGGAGCTAAATTTAGGCAATTTCATGAACCCCCTATTGAGCCTTTTTTCCTGAAACCAAATGGACTATTTATTAATATTTTCCTAAACATTGCTTATCAATTCACTGATATGACAATTTCTTATCAATTAATTAATATTTTATGAATTATTCCGCCCAGAAAAAACGGATGTTTTATCCTTCATGTCACATGTGAAACAATGAAAATTAAATTATTATTTTCCCGAGATTTTAATTTTATAAGAACGGGCAAACACGGCATGTATTCCTTATTACTTTGATACTCGGATCTAAAATAATTGCCATTGGATTCAAACTTTGGTAAAGTAAAGTGCTAAAGGCCTCATGTGTGTGAATGTAGAAAGTAGATTTTTAAAACAGCATGTAAAATCATTTCGTAATAAAACAAAACTACATAATTTATGGTCAAAATGAACATAATCATGACACGAATGGCCTTGTTATTACGTTATCCAATGGGCTGACTTTTTCGGACTTGTACGAGATGACGTCACAGATACTAAGCCACGCCCACACAGGTAAGACAGCGGAAAAACCCGGAAACAACCGGTAATTTGGTTCCGTACTGCAATATTTAAAAAAGTCATTAATTCGGGACTTTGAACTTCCGGTTTATTTGTTCAGTCACGTGACTATTTGTTGCTACGGCTATGAAAACAAATGGTCGCCGTGTATGACGACTGCATATAACATGTGGATAATTATTTGTAAAATAATAATTTGAACGAGTTAATGTGCGTTAAAACTGGTGTTTCATGTTAATTTATCTGTTTTTTATTTGGAAATCAAGAGAAAAATAGGTGACATGTTTATTATTGTTGTTTTTCTTCCTTCCCTTTTGAACTAACGAAATGTAAACAACGACAGTAGCAAATGTGTATGTCAGAGAATTGGAATCAGAATAGTGCAGCAGTTGGAAAATGTCAAAATGACAACACCACGCCAGCGACCTGAGAAAACATTAGCTCCCATATATAAACTAAGTTTAAGACCCCACTTAGACGCACACTCATCTGACAATCCCGCTGATGAAATGAGAAATTCTGGAAGGTCATTCAGGTTGGTCACTGTCCTGTCATTATTTTAAATTCAGTTTACAGAATTTTAATAAGACTTTTGGTCACACGATTTTGTTTTGGAATAGAGGAGCTGAAGTATTGAACTAAGCCTCCGAGTGATTTTTCATGAAAATACATGGAAGTCTATGTTGTTTTCCAAAGGTGGCGAATAATTACCAGCCAGGGTGGTTTAGTGTGAATGACCAGAAGGAATGTACATCGGCTTCAAATTTTCATACCTAGAATATGTCAGTCTCTCAAATATTTACAAATAGAATATGTTGGTCTTTCTTCCTAGCCACAAAAGATGGTTAAGTTTGACTGACCAGATAGATAGACTGGTCATCTGCTTCAATTATTTAGAACTTGAATATGTTGGTCTCTCTTCCTAACCAGAAAAGGCGGGTTAGTTTGATTGACCAGATAGACTCTTGATCAGCATAAATTATTTAGAACTTGGATTTGTCGGTCACTCTTCCTAACCAGAAAAGGCGGTTTAGTTTGATTCACCAGATAGACTCTTCATCAGCTTCAATTATTTACAACTTGAATATGTCGGTCACTCTTCCTAACCAGAAAAGGCGGTTTAGTTTGATTGACTAGATAGACTGGTCATCAGCTTCAATTATTTACAACTTGAATATGTCGGTCACTCTTCCTAACCAGAAAAGGCGGTTTAGTTTGATTGACCAGATAGACTCTTCATCGGCATCAATTATTTACAGCTTGAATATGTCGGCCTCTCTTCCTAACCAGAAAAGTCAGTTCAGTTTGATTGACCAGATAGACTCTTCATCGGCATCAATTATTTACAACTTGAATATGTCGGGGCGGTTTAGTTTGATTCACCAGATAAACTCTTCATCGGCATCAAGCATTTACAACTTGAATATGTCAGTCACTCTTCCTAACCAGAAAAGGTGGTTGAGTTTGATTCACCAGATAGATTCTCCATCGGCATCAATTATTTACAACTTGAATATGTCGGTCACTCTTTCTAACCAGAAAAGGCGGTTTAGTTTGATTGACCAGATAGACTGGTCATCAGCTTCAATTATTAACAACTTGAATATGTTGGTCACTCTTCCTAACCAGAAAAGGCGGTTTAGTTTGATTGACCAGATAGACTCTTCATCGGCATCAATTATATACAACGTCTCTCTTCCTAACCAGAAAAGGCGGTTTAGTTTGATTGACCAGATAGACTGGTCATCAGCTTCAATTATTTACAACTTGAATATGTCAGTCTCTCTTTTTAACCAGAAAAGACGGTTTAGTTTGATTGACCAGATAGACTCTTCATCGGCATCAATTATTTACAACGTCTCTCTTCCTAACCAGAAAAGGCGGTTTAGTTTGATTGACCAGATAGACTGGTCATCAGCTTCAATTATTTACAACTTGAATATGTCAGTCTCTCTTTTTAACCAGAAAAGACGGTTTAGTTTGATTGACCAGATAGGCTCTTCATCGGCATCAATTATTAAGAACTTGAATATGTCAGTCTCTCTTTCTAGCCAGGAGAGAATTATATAATTAAAGCAAATTGAACAGTTTAAGAATATTCGAGCCGCATCGTGAGAAAACCGGATTTTTGCCTATGCGAAAACAAAGGCGCAGATCAGCTTCGCAGTAAC
The DNA here is from genome assembly GCA_964017185.1 of Rugalucina vietnamica. Classification (NCBI taxonomy): domain Eukaryota; kingdom Metazoa; phylum Mollusca; class Bivalvia; order Lucinida; family Lucinidae; genus Rugalucina; species Rugalucina vietnamica. Next base: position 69,070,703 of record OZ024872.1, read on the forward strand.
TGCGAAGCTGATCAGCGCCTTTGTTTTCGCTACTCGGATAGTACAATTCCTCTTCTACTTAAATCCGAAATTTCAAGCTTCTAGCTTTTTTCTGAGCTTGTACAGGCCGGTTTGTGTCGGACCTGGTCGGAAACCCCGAAGACCGGTTTTCTCGCGTCGCGGCTCATTCATCAGCTTTAATTATTCATACCTAGAATATGTCGGTGTCTCTTACTTACCAGAAACGACGGTTTAGTTTGATTGACCAGATAGAAATTTACCGGGCTTCATTTATTTACATATATACAATGTTGGTATCTCTTACCAACCAGAAGAGACGGTTTAGTTTAATTGACCAGAAAGAATGTTCATCGGCTGCGATTATTCATACCTAGAATATGTAGGTCTCTCTTACTAACAAGAAGAGTCGCCTAAGTTTGGTTGACTAGATGGGATGTTCACCGGCTTCATTTATTTACACCTTGAATATGTCGGTCTCTCTTACAAACCAGAAAAGACAGTTAAGTTTCATTGACTTGATAGAAAATGCCATGGCTTCAAATATTTACACCTAGAATTTGTCGGTCTCTTTTATTATTTTTTTCGGTCCGTCTTACTTGGGTCAGCAACAACCATATTCTGTTTTTTTTAAACTTTTGACCCTATAAATTCAATGGAAAGGGATTAAAAGTTTTAGAGAAAGGTTCTTAACTTTTTTGTGAGTTGATTGGGAGAAATGTAAGAACAGAAGGCCCATGCAGAAAAAAAGAAACATAACAACACAGACACTTGGCGATGTCTTCTTTCTTCTGATATACCTGCAATGAAAATATAAAATTTAATTAATTTGTTCTTAGAAATGTTAGATGTATTTTCAAAACAAAATTCTAGTGCAAAAATACAATAGAAATACCGCTACATCATTAGAATTACCAACCACCAACCTCGCTTGAATTATTATTTGTTTTGATTAAAATTGTAGTTACTCTGGTAAAATATCAAGTTCACAATGCAAGGAATACCATATTTCTACGTAATAAATGTAATTATGAAGAAAAAATATGAGAAAATGAACTATTGTGTGCTTTTTTCATCATTTTTCCTTACACTATAATGCAAATATATGGTCTGTTTTCATAGCGACACCATATTGTTTTGATAATTTCCAATAGCAACCAACGCTGTGACGTCACAACATTTCACCGAATTTGTATACCCGCATATAAAATTTTGTTTTTTGGACATGGATCGATATATTAATATGATTTATTTTGATTTTTAATCGAAATAGTACGTGGAATATCGTCTTTAAGGCATACCTTTATATTATAAAACGCAAATAATCCACCTCTGGAAGTTAAGCGCACTGCGCAGAAAATCCGAGAGTGGAATCTGAATCTGAAGGGTTTACTGGTGACATGCCAATTTGGCAAATTGACAATACCTCACCAGGGGAATAGGTAAATACGTTCAACTGAACATACAAAGGTTGCATGCATACATGTATATGGATTTTATATGGGCTTTTTCTAGGCAACCCCATATGCCGTGTGTATACCCATATTGGCCCAATATGAGACTAATTTGGGGGTTTAGGGTTCTGAATCCCTTAAAGACCTGGCCCCGAGGGATACAGTAAGTTTTTTTTTTTCATGTAATCTGCATGTGTTTAAGATGAGGTTTGGGTGGTTTTGAAGTGGTTTGGGGTGGTTTGGTGTTGGGGTGGTTTGGGGGTCTTTAAATCATTATTTAAATTCGCTTCATATTTCAACAATCAACATAAGCTCTGTAGAGCTTTTATTGCGACTATTTTATGAACATATTTATAAAGACTATTAAAAATGTTTTATCACAATATCTGGGAGATGATGAGCAGCAGTGTATTTGTCGTGACTTCGAGTTGCTAGTTGCGTTGAGTTTGGATCGCTCAGTAGTTGAACTACATATATGTAAATCTGAGAAAAACCCAAAGGGGGGACTTTTTGTTTAAATTTGAATCAGTTGCCAGGAGACTATGTCACATTGCAAATGGGACTAAAGTCTTTAGAATCTTGAACGATTTGAAATAAACATTCCTTAATATTGGTGGGGTGAATAAGGACATTAAAGTCTAAAAACTTGCCTCTGATAATGGTTTTTCGCAGAAAATTTTTGTATAGGGGATGACAGAAAAATTATTTTCATATCAAATTCTTGATGCTAGTTTGTCCTAATAGGACCTGCAAAAATTTTGAACATCGGTGAACAAATAAAGTTTTTATGGCCAAAATGAGTTTTGCATAGGGATTTTGCATTGGCAAGGGAGATAATCGATGATCGTGAAAATGCATATTTTTCGAGAATTTTTACCTGATCATGAAGACTTTGTCTCAGGTATGTCATTTGAGTCAACTTATAATAATTTTGAGCAATCATGATTAAATAGTTAGAATTTAAATTTTTTGCGGGAAAATATTTACTTCCCTTCCATGAGATTTTTGTACAGGAAATCCCTATTCAAAAATGTTTTTGACCGGAACCTTTTTATTAGTCGACCGATTTTCAAAATTTTTGCTGCACATTTTGCGACAAACTAGATGCTTAATTGTGCCAAGAAAATATTTCTTCTACATTTGAATAGATGTAAAATATCTGCGAAAAACCATTATCACACACGATGAAACAGACATTAATTCTATTCACCATCGTGAATGTCTCGAAACATGGGAGGAAATTACAAACAACAACAACAACATACAAGAAGTTGACTTGTTACTTCCGAAAAGATGCACGTTGTCCATGCAAATAGATCCATAAAGCGGAAATGTTTGGAAAACCTGTTGTAACTTTCCATTTCTTAGATACTAAGTCAATTTATTTCTATTCTGATGTAATGACAACCTGAAAAAAAAATAAGATTTAGTCATTGACAAAATGTCAGACATTCATGGACTCCCTCCTTTGCCAAAATGTTTTGACGGTCTAATTTCCACACAAAGAACAATCTCTGAAACCAGTCAAGGAGAACTACATGAAAAGGAAAGTCATGTCTTAGTCAGAAATGGGCTAGATGAAGATGTCTTTAATCATGATGAGACCACAGATGATGAAAAAGCAACAGACTTGCCACAGGATGGGACACCTTTTTCTCGATTAAACCTGGCTTATGAAAAGCTGAAATCCGAGATGGTGAGTTATTTCTGTTTCTAACACACCTTGCCTGTATAGCGAATGGTTAAAAAACATCTACTTCTACTTCTGTACTCCCAACAATCAATTGCTGATTATTACTGGGAGGCGTTGTCGGGAACAGCTGGAAAATGATGAAAATGGGTGATGTTAAGGCATTGATGAAATGAATGATCATTTAACTAAAAGAGCCACATTTACTGCAGTTAAAAACATAAAACGGTGTGATGATTAGAATGTGACAGTGGCCAGCCCAGATGTGAAATCACCTAGGCTGGGACTGGCCTTTACACTGTATGGGAGACTATTCCAGTGTCTGATTATTCTGGGAAAAAATGAGTTCATATGGTACAGAGTCCGGGAATATGGTACAAAGAAATTTAAGTTTTTTGTTTCAGTTAGATGATGATGATCTACGGCAACTAGATTGTGTTTGATTTTAGATAACAGGATAAGTGAATTTTGGATTCTTCTGTTTTCAAGTGTTTGCCAGTTTAGAATTTTAAGCATTTCAGTGACACTGCTAGTGTAGTTGTAATCATTTAGACAGTATCTAGCTGCTGCTCTCTGAACTCTATCTACCTTATAAGTAAGTTTTTCCTGCCATGGATGCCATACTGGAGCACAGTACTCAAGCTGAGGACGAACATAAGTGTTGTATGCTGTTTCTTTTATTTTCTGATTATTTGTCTGTACATTTCTTTTAATGAATTTAAGGGTGTTAAAAGCTTTGGAGGCCATATTTTCAATGTGGGGTTTCCAGGAGAATTCTTCATTAATTGTGATTCCGAGATATTTTGCATTTTCAGTGGCTTTGAGTTCAATGTTGTGAAGTTTATAAGGAAAGATGATTGGTTTTTGCTTTTTTGTTACACGAATCACTTCACATTTATTTGGATTAAATTCCATAGACCAGTCTGATTCCCACTGTTCCAGTTTAAGTAAGTCATCCTGCAAGGTTTGAGCATCTGATTCTGAAGTTATTGTTAACATGGTTAAATAGACTATTGTGTCGTCAGCAAATAGTCAAGCTCTGCTTTTTAGGGAGTCAGGTAAGTCATTTATATATGCCAGGAATAGACAGGGCCCCAGGACAGAGCCCTGTGGGACGCCTGACATGACAGGTACTGTAGAGGATTGTTTGCCTTCAACGACAACAGATTGTGATCTATTTTGGAGGAATGATTTAATTCATGAGACTGTATTGAGATTTACACCTAGATTGAATAGTTTATATATCAGTAAGTTGTGGTCTACTTTGTCAAATGCTTTACTAAAATCCATTATAATAAGGTCAGTTTGTTTGTAATTTTCAAGGTTGTCAAAAATTTCCTGAGTAAAGCTTACAAGTTGAGTTTCACAGCTATGTTTAGAGCGAAAACCGTGTTGGAAAGAATTTAGGAGGTTTTGTGAATCAAAGTGAGTCATGATATTAGAAACAAGAATGTGTTCAATCAATTTGGAGGCTATACAGGTCAATGAAATAGGCCTATAATTACTGGGTTTGCATTATATTGTGCAACAATTGCACTGGGCAAATAAGCGTGTCATTATTCTTGCATGCATTGTTGAGTACCGTAATAATTCACTATTTCACAGTCGGTCAGTTGTACGTAGATAAATCACTGGCACTGTGCATTCGTGATTTGACCTGCTTTACAACTGACCTCCTAACAGTGAGCTCAACAATTCACGCCACTAGAGCTGATCTATTTCTTAAACATAGAAGTCTCATTATTATGAGTGGTCATGTTCACAATTTAGGGATGAGAATCTTCAGCTTTTTGGCAAATTTCAGCTTTTTTCATCAATATTTGAGATTTCAAACTGTTGCAGATTCAGTCTGATCTGTCCAGATCCGATTTTTTGTATGGAGTGCGGACTGGCGGTGGAGCCCACTGGCGCAAGTCTAGAGTGGTTGACTGCGGTCCCAGAGGTCCCGGGTTCAATCCTCAGCCAGGACCCCAGCTTTTGTTGTGGCCTTGAGCAAGTCACACTTCCACAGCTCCTGAAGTAATGGTTAGAAATTGATCGACTCAGTAAACAGTAAAAAGAAAAGTGGGGAGGGGGTAATGCCGGGGTATAGGAGGTGATGGGATATGAAAGACCCTGCCCAGCCTAGCTGGGGAGCCGGAGCTGCTGAGCTGGATATTTTGAATTTGCATTCTTGTCAAAGTTAAGATTTGGATTTTAATAAAGATATTTTTGGTAATTTGTAATTTGTATAAAATTACCGGCCACTAAATAAAAGCTTCAGCAGTGGAATTTTCTTAAATTTCTGGACAGTTATGCTTTTATTTTCATTTTCACCTCCGTCAGGGGTATGAAAGACCCAGCTGACAAAAATATCTATTTTCAGGCAATTATTCATTTAGAGCTAATAAATACCTTTTTGGCCGAGTCCAAATGTCCATTGTCAGTCATAATCATCACAAAATAAATTGATATATTTTCCCATTTTTGTCGATAATCAATTTTTTACAGGTAAAGTGAGTAAACAAATGGACAGACATAGAACGAAATAGGGGGTTTCAGCTTTTTTCACCAAATCTAATTCTCATCCCTGCAAATTTTGCCTATGATATATATGAGGCACACAATGCATTGTTTCCAATTCAGGCCAGTCTCTGCATGCTGTTGTATTGTTTAGAATTCAGGGTTGCCACCCGTCAAGGAAAAGTCAGGGAAATTTAATTTTTTTCAAGGTCAGGGAATTGTCAGGGAATTTTGCAAACTGTCAGGGAAATTTGGAATTTTTGGTAAATGTCAGGGAATTGTCAGGGAATTTTGAAAATACCAGATTCAAGTCCAGTTACTGAGTGAATTCATCATCATCCCATCAATGTTTTTGGGGCAGTCATAAGCCAGATGGAATCAGAATAGGAATATGTTGAATTAAGTTCTAATTGGTGTGTTGTAGTAATTTATGACTTTCGAAAATTTAAGAATTGTCTTATTTACTTGCCCTTAGAGACTGGGCGCCAAAATGTCATTGTCAGGGAAATTTGAAATTCTGTAAGGGACCTGTCAGGGAAATGTAAGGGAATTTTTTTTCCACCTGAGCATGGCAACCCTATAAACTTCATAAATCGCAACACCCAGACTAACAATCCTAAACTAAGAATTCAGCATATATAGGACCTATGCGACCTCTGTATGGGACCCCTGGCAAAATAAGTACATAGAAAAAATTAAATAGAAATGATTAAACAGAGCCGTAAGATACATGACATACATACTCAAAAATAGGTATACCCCTGCAAACCCCAGTTTTACTATATAAAAGTGAGGTTTAAGCGGGTATTCATTGCACGGACATGTTTTCCTGATGCTCCACAATAAATGCTCACAGTCATTCTTCCCAAGAACTGCCAAGCTCTGGAACAACCTGACCTGTGCAATAGCACTGATTTCGGATCATTCTGAGGACGGCTTAAATCAGGCCTAAAAAAATGCTGTGATTCTGGTTTCCCAATCGAGTGAATCGACCCATGAAAATAAGGACCCACTCTAACTTTGTTTGGAACCCCAAGAAAAAATAAATAAAAAGTTTGTGACCGACTCAGTACCATGATCCCGGCTTTTATACATTATTGTTACAGTTCCTTTCTCTTTTACATTGGACTGTCTCGACCAAATGTGGCAACCATAAATCATTTCGGCGGCGCATTTCAACATAATTACAATGTGAGAAGGCACATATCATTCAATAAATGTTTCAGATGTGTCAAACACTTTTTCGTAATGAAGTCAAACCATCCATACATGTAAATATGCCTCAGTTGTTAACTAATAGTGAAGCCCCTATTGTGCTTAGCAAGTACATGTATATTGCATTTACATATAATTGTTGTTTTTTTTTTCAGGCAGGACTTCGAAAGTTGGATATTTCCCTATTGTATCAGTTATGGACCCTACACGAAGCAATACAAGAATTCAAGACAATGATGCAAGATCGCTACTCTGATGTCGGCTCAGAGTACTCGTATGGACTGAGTAGCAGAACAAGTTCTATCACAAGCATAGATTCTGTAGACCTGTACGACGATTATCGTATGCAGTCAGAACCATCACTGTATTCACTACAGGGTAGTACGACAAGTCTTATACAGCAGATTGAAGAGCTGAAAAATAGGACTGAAGCTGATTTTAATTGAGCCGCGACGCAAGAAAACCGGTCTTCGGGGTTTCCGAACAGGTCTGACATAAATCGGCCTGTACAGTTACAGACAAGGGCTAGAAGCTTGAAATTTCGGATTTAAGAAGAAGAGAAATTGTACTATCCGTGTAGCAAAAACAAAGGCGCTGATCAGCTTCGCGGTTACCGCGAAGCTGATCTGCGCCTTTGTTTTCGCCTAGGCAAAAATCCGGTTTTCTCACGATGCGGCTCAATTGAGTCACATAGTAAAAAAATATCTTCATGAATCCCTAGCTCGTACAGGAACTGGGATTTACAACCAGAGAAGAGGGTCAGTAACTACTTGCAGAAATATTATAGATACAGAAATTACAGATACATGTACTGAAGAGGCCCTAGTTCCAAATAGTTACCAGCATACAGTGTTGAAAGCATAGCTGATTAAATCAGTTATACATAAGTTGTTACTTTAGCATCAATTTATCAAGGCATTATGAAAACATGCCCATGTACTATACAGATTTTTCTAAAACAAATTGAAAATTTTCAGTTGATATTTTTTGTATATTTTCCTTATTTTTGCTCAAAACATAGATTGGGTTACACGTTAGAACCGCCTGGCTGAGGCGGTTCTAATGAGTACCCACAATCTATGTTTTGGAGCAAAAAAAAAAAACAACAAGAAAAATAGGTTTACCCCTGCATACCCCAGTTTTGTCATATAAAGTGGGGTTCAAGGGGGTCACGTCACGGACATGTTTCCTGATGTATGTCATGTTTGAACTCATTGTGATTGATTAAGGTGTATATATTTTTTTCTGTTATTGAATATTTACAGCTTTGTTAGCAATAAGCCAATCAGTTTCTTCGTTATCAATAACACTGTATGTGGGCAAATTTTATTCGTTAATATTTACCGTTTCATAGACTTATTTTATTTTATATTAATTATTTTCCACCAAATCTTCAGGCACTGAAAAATGTCAGATTAATGTGAGATGGGGCGCATCTTCGGGGAAAACATGTCCATGAAAAGTCCAATGTATACCCACAATCTATGTTTTGAGCAAAAATAAGAAAAATATCAAAAGTTTTCTTCTGAAAATTTTTATTTTTACAACTTTAAAAATCTCTGTATATTGCTTGGGCATGTTTTCGTAATGTTTAGCAAACATGCCTATGCAATGAACAGTGATTGTTTTCAGCTGTATTTTTAATAGAAAATTTTTGATATTTTCCATATTCTAGCTCCAAATGATGATTGTAGTACCCATAATATATGTTTTGAAGCAAAAAAAGGAGAATGTATACCCTGTGATCCGGTTTGTACTATAGTCTTGGGGTGAAAGGGGATACATTGCATGGACATGTCCTGATGGTTGGTCAATTTGATACTTTTTAATGATGTTGTGTTCAATAAATGCATATTTCGGGCACTACAAGTAGTAACAAGGACTTGCTAACTGCCATATGAGTGTGGTTTGATGGCTGATTGGCTCACCAAGGTCATCATCAACAACAAAACAATTTGGGTAACAAATACATTTGCACTTACATTAAAATCAGTTGTACTTTTCTTAAACATGCATTGGAAGCCTTTAAAACAAGAAACAAGATATGTTTATGTCTAAATTAATCAAAACATGACACTTAATTCGTATATAAATTGATCCTTTACTGCACAACAGTTGCAACTGAAGACTAGTTTGTCAATCTGCATAGGTGGTCATATATTGGCAGATGCATCCCATCTCACATTATAGGAAAAATGGGCACGTTTAACTTAAGAAATTATTGAGCTGCATCATGAGAAAACCTGTAATCATAATTTCCAATATTGTCCAATTCAAAATGGTTGGTAAAACCACACTAAGATGGGTAGAGGTTTGAAATTTTGAATTTAGGAGTAGGCGGATTGTATACTCCATGAGACGAATCAGATATGCTGATCAGCTGCACATCTTATCTGAATCTGTGTATCACACATGTAAAGTGCAAGATGTTTTCTCATGGTGCAGCTCAGTCAGGAAGCAGCTGCTACAGCCTGTTTAACCCATCATTGACACATGGATTTGCCCGTCCCTATCATTTGGGTAATTCCACTTTGAGTTATAGCGACTCCAGGAGCGATTCTATTTTTTTAATCTCATTTTTCAATGAAAATCCTCTAAGCAAACAGAAAAGCCCCAGATGTGACACCGCGTTTTGCGGCATCACATCTGGGGCTATGCTGTTTGCATAAGTCCCACAAGAAGGATGCCAGGCTTAAATGAGTTATTAGGGACCACTCAATGTAGAACAATGTTGTATTTGAGCCACCTCATGAGAAAACCAACAATCTGCATATGCGAAAACAAAGACGCAGATCAGCTTCGCGGTAACCGCGAAGCTGATCAGCGCCTTTGTTTTCACTACACAGATAGTACACTTCTTAAATCCTAAATTTCAAGCTTCTAGCCTGCTTCTGTGACTGTACAGTCTGATTTATGTCGGACCTGTTCAGAAACCACATTGTTGGTTTTCTCACGAGACGGCTCATTTGTTTTTAGCCTCCCTATTTCTGTGAATAACAGACATAGGTGGACAACATCAGCTGCGTCATGAGAAAACCAACAATGTGGTTTTCGAGCAGGTCTGACACAAACCAAGCTGTACAAGTACAGAAGGTGGCTAGAGGCTAAGTTTTGGATTTAGAATGTAGAGGAATAATTTTTGTACTATCCATGTAGCGAAAACAAAGGCGCTGATCAGCTTAACAGTTACTGTGCCTTTGTTTTCGCATATAAAAAATGTTGGTTTTCTCATGATGTGGCTCATTTGTTTTTTGTCTCCCTATTTCTGTGAATAACAGACTAGGGTAGACAATATATGAGCCGCCTCATGGGAAAACCAACAATCTGCATAGGCGAAAACAAAGATGCAGATCAGCTTCGCGGTAACCGCGAAGCTGATCAGCGCCTTTGTTTTCACTACTCGGATAGTACAATTCCTCTTCTACTTAAATCCGAAATTTCAAGCTTCTAGCTCTTTTCTGTGCATGTACAGGTCGGTTTGTGTCGGACCTGTTCGGAAACCACATTGTTGGTTTTCCCACGAGGCGGCTCATATCTTGTCGATGTAGATCTGTTTTTATTTAGTTGTGTTCTAGTTGTGTTCATGTTACTTTCTTCATGTGTGGCCTAGTGCATGATTTGGCAGCTGTATATACACAATACACATGTACTCAGAGAAATAATAGTAAGTGCACTTGGTATGCGCAATGAAGTACACTTTATTTGCAATGTTTAATAGTTCTAGTGCACATAAAGGAAACACCGTTATTGTATTTGTGCATGCTGTTCAATTTCAGTTAAGAGATACATTGACGATTGTCACTTCATGCACTTGACCTCAAAAAAATTAATTTACTACAAAAACTTACATGTATTGCACAAAGTCAAGTTACATGTATGCACTTTTTGCACTGGTTGATGTTCACTAGTGAAATTGAAGGTTGTACTTTTATACTAGTGATTTGTACTTTTTTTAGTCTTGCCATATTTATTATCATATTAGAGCCATCACATAAGAAACCAAACAGCATGCATAGGCAAAAAGAACTGTGCAGATCAGATGTGCAGTTATGAGTAACTGCACAGCTGATCGGAAACCCAAAGTGTTGGTTTTCTCATGCGAAGGCTCATTTATTGTTTCATCCTTTTATTTTTATCTAGATTGGGGCATTAAATGCAAGCCTTAATAGACCCTTCATCGGACTGATAAAAGGGTCAGTCATGAAACAAAATATTTGAACCGCCTCATGAGAAAACATGCTAAACCAAAGGCCCAGTTCAGCTTCGCAGTAACTGCGAAGCTGATCAGCACCTTTGATTTCACTACACGGATAGTACAATGCCTCTACTTTCTAAATCCAAAATTTCCAGCCTCTAGCCATCTTCTGTGCTTGTACAGCTTGGTTTGCGTCAGACCTGTTTGGAAACCAAGTTGGTTTTCTCACAACGCGGCTCATTTTGTTTGTCTGACATTATAGGAAAATAAAGTTCATGTTGGATTTTTAGAAATATGTGCTTATTGAATTGCTGCTATACTATGTTATTGGTATGAAAGTGATGAAAAAAGTACTATTTGTGCCAAAAATACATGGGCATTCTCAAACTTTTAGATCTGATAGTTGCAGCAAGAGTACAGAAAAAGCTGCCAAATGGGTGTCAACAGTTCAAATTGGTCATTCAAACAGTTTCTGGAAACAGGCTTCAATATTTCCAGAGCAGACACAAAAATGGTTTTAACAGCCAGTGCAAGAAGCCTGAAGAAGATAGTTTGAATTGTTTAGAAAACAAAGATACTGCTAAAGGCTTGAAGTAGGAAAGGGTTGTCCTGTTTATATGGAGAAATGATAAACGATTATCAATTGTGTGGCTACCATACAATTATGAGCTGTCTTCATTTTTTTCTCATGAAGCGGCTCATATATGGCTTATGCCCAGCAGGTCCTGATGCTCTTTGATGGGCACACTTGCACTGTTTTCTAATATATAAGATTCATTATTTTAACTGATCAAACTACTTTATCTATATTTTTGCTAGAACTGTTTATGATTGTGTTTTATGGTTTACTAGATTGATATTTTGTTTCCATTTCACATCATTATCTATGATAGATTGATACAAAGTATCACCACTCACCAGATATAGTGGCTTTCTAATATTCACACTGGTTAACCAGAGACGACTAACTCCACTGAGAACAACCAATGTGGATGAAATCATAAGACTGTAAGATGCAGATAACCTGTTTGGGAACAACTTCCAGTGGATCATTCCAAACTGTAAAAAAACTGTTCCCAGACAGGTATTTATTTTCTGTTATTGTATATCAGCCTTTGCGTGAGAAAAGCAACAATCTTTGTTTCTGACCGGGTCCAACAAAAACCAGGCTGTATAGCCACAGAAGCAGGCTAGAAGTTTGAAATTTCAGATTTAGAAAGAAAAAGAGGCATCATATTATCTATGGAGCGAAAACAAAGGCGCTGATCAGCTGTGCAGTTACTGCACAGCTGATCTGTGCCTTTGGTTTCGCATATGCAAATTGCTGGTTGTCTGATGCAGCAGTTCATATTTATTTCATTCACATTGGTTGTTCTCGGTGGTATAGTCTATGGATTCGGTGGTATAGTCTCTGGATAACCAGTGTGATATTTGTATTTCATAAAACCATTGTTTTATAATTTCGCTAGACATAAGATTATATTGTAGATGCAGGGTAAATATTTCCTTGGTTATAATGATTGAGCCTGTGCGTGAGAAAACCAACAATTTGGGTTCCGACACAAACTTAGCTGTACAGTCACAGAAGATGGTTAGAGGCTTGAAATTTTGTATTTAAGTAGAAGAGGGATTGTACTATTTGTGTAGCGAAAACAAAGGCACTGATCAGCTTCGCAGTTACTGCGAAGCTGATCTGCGCCTTTGTTTTCGCCTATGCAAATTGTTTGTTTTCTCATGTGAGGGCTCAATTATTATTATTAATCTAGTTAATATAGAAGCTTATACATGTAGTACCATGTAAAATATCCATTATTATTTATTCTGTAAAGTACTTAAACATTATACCTCATACCATAACCAAGTGATCATGTCTTCCATGTACATTTATATATTTAGAGTATTATATAGTGGACTAGTCATTTGTAACCACGGCCCCCCACCCCCGGAGGTGGGCGGGGGATAGCCGTGGAAATGAGTGGGGCTTTGACCATAGTTTTGCCAAGGCAGTGCAGGGGGAATACTCGGGGTTTGCTTTATACAGGCAAAAAGGGCCGTGAAATGAAAAGATAGCAGGCTGCGGGGGGAAAACAGCAGTGGTTTTACCAACGAGTAGTCCCTGCAGGGTGGGGCTTTTAGTGGAGATTTGCTGGACCAAAAGTCAAAGTCCCTGCTATTCCCCGGGGCTGGGGGGCCGTGGTTACAAATGACTAGTGCATAGTCGAAGCATTATTAGCAACAAATTAGTCTGTAGCAGAAATATTCTTTTAACAAAAGTATTTTTCATTGGCATGTTTTAATTGTACACAAAATGAAGCTTGCTAGTGACCTATATTTAAAATTGCAATCAGGAAGCGTGGTTATTAGTGTGCCAGACTCCGGGTCGAGAGGTTGATTTCCAAATGGCACCACCAGATTGTGTAATTGAGCAAGACACATTACTTTCGGGTAGTACTGGTAACACCCAGGATTTAGTGGTGGTTTCGTCTAGACATGAATGAAAAATCGTGACTTGGACATTCTAAAAATTACAAAAACAAACAAAATTTGGAAACATTAATGGGTTTTGTTCCTGCACTGGTTTCACAAAAGATAGCCAGCCATGGCTTAAGTTTCTGCTAAAGTACTTTAAACAACTTTATTTAGTCTTTCATTAGTTATTGATCAGGGTACAGTTACAGTGTACATAGCATGAGCTTAAATGAGGGCTGTAGCGAAACATCAATATAATGTGTGCCGCGACGTGAGAAAACCGGTCTTCAGGGTTTCCGACCAGGTGCGACAAAAATCGGCATGTACAGTCACAGAAGCAGGCTAGAGGCTTGAAATTTTGACTATAAGTAGAAGAGGAATTGTTCTGAGAAGCGAAAACAAAGGCGCTGATCAGCTGTGCAGTTACTGCACAGCTTATCTGCGCCTTTGTTTTCCCACAGGCAAAAATCTGGTTTTCTCACGAGTTACTGTAGTGATAGTGTTTCTGACTATGAGGATTGATGCCTTGTTTTAAATCGGACTCACTACCGATCCAGCTATCATACTAAGTTTAGATATCCACCCAAAATATGCTAAGTTTTACTGTGTCTTTCATCATGGTTTGGTTTTATTTCATTTGATGTGGGGTGGGGGCTGGTGATGGGTTGGTTTAAACAACTTAAATCCAAATTATTTAGATTTGTCTGTTGCAAAGAAACAAATAATGGTTTAAATCTGCTATTTTACAGATTTTATTATATGGTTATGTATATTTGAATCGCTGTTGCTAAAAGCTATAATCCTATTGTATGAATGCAAAACCATTTTATACAGACAGATGCACACTTTACGTTTCTTTGTTATAATAATTAGAGGACCAGTTGATATTAAATTTATATTTTAAATACTTAGTTACTTAAACGTGGCTTTGTTGTATTTAAAGTGTTAATGAGTAGATATTTTCCTAGATAAGATTTTACTTAGCAGTTTTTACTAACTATTGTTACTTATATGGTTGTCAGAGCAAGTTTGTAACTTTGTTGAGTAAAATTAAAAGTTAAAACTAGATATGACGAAAATTTGCCCGTGCAATAAACAGAGATTTTTTTTAGCTGTAAAAATTGAAATTTTCATTGGAAAAAATGATATTTTTGATATTTTTACTCAAAACATTGAATATGGGTACACCTTAGAACCGAGATCGTTCTAACAAGTACCCACAATCACAATCAATGTTTTGGATCAAATATAAGAAAAAATGTATACCCCTGTATACCCCACTTTTATAGTAAAAGTAGGGTTTAAGGGGTTATACTTTTCATGGACATGTTTTCCTGATGAAAAAACAAGCGGGCAAGATCCAGTCAACAGACTATGGTGCTGATTAACAGATGGTTGTGATACTTATAGAGCCTCAACATAAGAAAACCAACATTTTGCATATGCGAAAAGAAAGGTGCAGATCAGCTTCACAGTAACTGCAAAGTAACTGCAAAGCTGATCAGCACCTTTCTTTTCGCTACACAGATAGCACAATCCCTCTTCTTCTTAAATATGAAATTTCAAGTTTCTAGCCTGCTTCTGTGACTGTACAGGCTGGTTGGTGTCTGACCTGGTTGGAAACCCAAATTGTTGGTTTTCCTATAAGAAGGCTTAATAGGTCTTTTTTTAGAGGGGCTGAGAAAAACAAATCCTATACATGTACTTGTATGTGTAGGCCAGTTTGATGAAAACATTGCTTAATAGATATACAGTACATGTTTGAATTTCTGGCTAGAGGCTACACATTAAGAATTTACAAATATACCATAGCATGTAAACAATGGAGAATTCATACACACTTGCAAAAGGAAATTTAACTGTAAAAAAAAAAATTGTCAAACGCCTTTTACACTGTTCTTGTAATCTTTAGTCTAAATGAACCTACAGGAAGTATATGTGCCTGTTCTTTTTCTCAACCTCTCTATATTTGGGGAAAAATATACTGTTTTTAGCTCGCCTGCACGAAGTGCATAGAGCTATTGTAGTCACCTCGGTCGTGCGCGTTTACGTTTACGTGTGCGTCCGCGTCACACTTTCGGTTAAAGTTTTTATACCCCGCCACTTTAAAAAAGTGCGGGGTATTATGTTATACCCTCCGCAAAAAATTAGCGTTCGAGTGTCCGTCCGTCCGTCCGTCCGTCCGTCCGTCCGTCAGCGCTTCGTTTCCGGGCTCTATCTTGAGCATTTATGGACCAATTTTCTTCAAACTTTGTATAGGAGTTCATATCAGGAAGGAGTGGTTTGGGATTGAAGATGGGTAAATTTCGTCAAATAAGCACAGAGTTATGGCCCTTGATTTACGTTAAAATTTCGTTTCCGGGCTCTATCTTGAGCAATTATTGACCAATTTTCTTCAAATTTTGTATAGGAGTTCATATCAGGAAGGAGTGGTTTGGGATTGAAGATGGGTAAATTTCGTCAAATAAGTACAGAGTTATGGCCCTTGATTTACGTTAAAATTTTGTTTCCGGGCTCGTTCTTGCGCATTTATTGACCAATTTTCTTCAAACTTTGTATAGGAGTTCATACAAAGAAGGAGTGGCGTGGGATTCAAGATGGGTGAATTTCGTCAAATAAATACTGAGTTATGGCCCTTGATTTACATTAAATTTGGTTTCCGGTCTCTGTCTAGAGCATTTATTGACCAATTTTCTTCAAACTTTGTATAGGAGTTCATATGATGAACAAGTGGTATGGTATTGAAGATGGGTAAATTTTATCAAATACATACAGAGTTATTGCCCTTGATTTACTTTAAAATTTTGTTTCCGGGCTCTATCTTGAGCATATATTGACAAATTGTCTTCAAACTTTATATAGGAGTTGATATCAGGAAGGAGTGGTTTTGGATTGAAGTTTGGTAAATTTTGTCAAATAAGTACAGACTTATAGCCCTTGATTTGCTAAAATTTAGTTTCTGCTCTCTATCTTGAGCATTTATTGACCAATTTTCTTCAAACTTTATATATGTGTTTATATTAGGAAGGAGTGGTTTGAGATTGAAGATGGGTACATTTTGTGAAATAAGCCCTTGATTTACAAGTACACTAAAAATTTGTTTCTGGGCTCTATCTTAAGCATTTTTAGATCAATTTTCTTAAATCTTTGTAAAGGAGTTCATATCTGGAAGGGATGGTTTGGTATTGTAGGTGGGTAAATTTTGTCAAATAAGTACAAATTTATGGTCCTTGGTTTTGCCATAATTTTGAAACACAGTTTCCAATCAATGTCATCAAGATATTCTAGGGGTTTGTACTAAAAGAAATTTGCGTGGCGGGGTATCAAGCTTGCCTGCAGCGCTTTTATTTATAAGTCTATATCTCTTGACCATGTTGATGGATCAAGTTGATACTTTGCATGTTGCTAGATATTGGTCTGAAGTTTTACGCAGTACCATCATGACCCACCCTGGGTGACCTTGAGGTCAAGGTCACAGACTTAGAAATTTTGTGTTTAAGTTTTTGGTTAAAGTTTTTGTAAGTCTATATCTCTTGACCATATTGATGGATTGAGTGGATACTTTGCATGTTGCTAGATATTGGTCTGAAGTTTTACGCAGTACCATCATGACCCACCCTGGGTGCCTTGAGGTCAAGGTCACAGACTTAGAAATTTTGTGTTTAAGTTTTTGGTTAAAGTTTTTGTAAGTCTATATCTCTTGACCATATTGATGGATTGAGTTGATACTTTGCATGTTGCTAGATATTGGTGTGAAGTTTTATGCAGCACCATCATGACCCACTCTTGGTGACCTTGAGGTCAAGGTCACAGACTTAGAAATTTTGTGTTTAAGTTTTTGATTTAAGTTTTTGTAAGTCTATATCTCTTGACCATGTTGATTGATCGAGTTGATACTTTGCATGTTGGTAGATATTGGTCTGAAGTTTTATGCAGTACCATCATGACCTACCCTGGGTGACCTTGAGGTCAAGGTCACAGACTTAGAAATTTTGTGTTAAATTTTTTGGTTAAAGTCTAAATCTCTTGAACATGTTGATGGATAAAGTTGATACTTGCATGTTGATAGATATTGGTCTCGGGTTTTATGCTGAACATCACAACTCACCTGGATGACCTTGAGGTCAGGGTCACGGACTTGGAAGTTTTGTGTTTAAGTTTTGGTTAATGTTTTTATAAGTCTATATCTCTTGAACATGTAGATTGATCAAGTTGATACTTTGCATTGGTCTGAAGTTTTATGTTGTACCATCATGACCCACCTGAGTGACCTTGAGGTCAAGGTCATGGGTCATAGATTTTAACAGATGTAGTGACAAAGCACAAGTCAGGCGAGCTACGCTGTCCTGCGACAGCTCTTATCTCATTTATATTGCTATGTGCAAATTAGTGTGAAGTTTAGAGATAAAATACACTAACCATTATAAGTGTCTGAAAATATTCTTAGTTTATCAAATGAAAAAAAAAAATATTAGTTTAAAACATTCAGAATTGTAAACATCTTTCCATACAATCTCCTCTCTTCACACTAGTCTACTCATAGCAACAACAATGGGAAAATTTTAAAAAAAATATGGCAAAGACATTAACTGTACCCCTACTAATAATTTGTATTCATGACTTCTACAGAAGCAGTTCAGTTAACCAATAAGTGCCTTAAAACATAAAAAATTGCTTGTGTTTAATGAAATAAAATTGTTCTGTTTGATTTGTATTTATCATTCAAACACCTCAGCGCCATTTGTTCACACTGGTTATCTAGAGAATCAATACGACTGAGCACAACAAACACAGATGATGTCAATAATAATTCAATATAGGGATCAAACAAGATTGAACATTCATTAACATTCGCTAGGTCCGGAGGGGAGTATTGAAAACTGAGGGCGTACGCCCTCAGTTTTCAACACGCCCCGAGGGACCTAGCGAATGTTAATGAATGACAAAATCATTTTTGATCGCTATTATTGCATAAATTCTGCAGAAATGAAAGAAATAATGATGCACTATATTTTACAGCTTCATCACATTTTCATACGCATAAAAGCTTTTTTATGCTTGTTCCTGACAGACTTCAGTTTCTCATTATTAGCATGTGGTTTGCGTGGCGCCTGGTAATGAGCATAAGTAAAAGCCATGTATTAACAGCATGTGCGCTTGAACTGCAATATTAATGCATGGCTTTCTCTTCATTAATAAATGGCTATTAATATCGTGTGACATGGGTATTTATGCAATAGTAAATGACTAAGGAGTATTTGAATCCTACTGCAGCATTATTGGCTCACCTGAGCCAAAGGCTCAAAAGGTGAGCTTATAGGATGGCCATGCTCCGGTGTCCAGGCATCCATCGTCCACAATTTCAAAGGTCTTCTCTGAAACCGCTTGGCCGATCAAAGCCAAACCTCATGTGGAGCATTCTTAGGAAGGGTGAACAAAAGTTTGTGTAAGTGGTCTAGGTCACATGACCAAGATGGCCACTATGGCTATAAATGGCAAAAACCTTTAAAAATTCTTCTCCAGAACCATTCTCCATTAGTTATTGTCTTCGTAAAGCCTTCGTTAAAAACAACTAATGCAAATATTCTTGTTACCCACTCCAGAAGGCTTATGATTTTGAAACTTGCCATGAAACATCAGGGAGAGGAGCTCTACAAAGTTTATGTAAATCATGACCCTTGGATGACCCTGATCTATTTTACGGCAAGGTCAACATAGGTAGCCCACGTATTTGAATGAGGAAAATTGTAAAAATGTCACTAGAGGGGAAAAACTTGAAGGAAATGGGCAAATGAACTGAAGATTAAATGATTCAGGAAAAATTTGAACCCCAGGGGCTGGTCTGCCCCCACCCTGGGGCAATATACATGTGTTTTACCATAATATTCAAAGATCTTGTTCTCTGAAACTGCTTGGCCAATCAAAGCCAGATTTTTATATGAACCATCTATAGGAAGGAGGAACCAATGTGTACATAAATAATTCGGTCACATGACCAAGATGGCTGTCATGCCTGTATATGGTAAAAACCCTTCAAAATCTCTGGAACCGGAAAACTTGGCATGTAGCATTGTGGACTAGAGTAATACAATGTGTACATAAACTATGACCATGTGATGACCTTGACCTATTTCATGGTGAGGTAAGCTTAGGTGGCATATGCAGTAAAGTGTTAAGATGTAATTGAAGGGGCAAAATTCCATGAAAAGGGCAAAGACCCCAGTGGTTCATCTGTCCCTGCCCTGGGGCTATATACATGGATATGACCACAAGTCAAACAAGTTTATTGGTATATATCCCAGATCTCAGGTGAGCGTTTACAGGACCATAGGTCCTCTGGTAGTGATTTCACCTGTGGTTGTTCTCAGTCACTTTGGTTGTCTCTGGATAAATTGTGTGTTTTTGATGTGTTTTATAATTCAACCGGTAGCTAAGATCATACTGGATTAAAAGTCTCAAATAACTATTGAAACCGGGATTGTCGTAACAACCTCATGTTTACAAAACAAATGGCTTAGGCCTCAGAAGACAAAGACTTGAAAAATTTTAACAGGTCAAATTCAATCACTATGAGAAAAAAGAGCTCAGTAGTCCAGACAAGATGTCCTGGTTCTGAAGCTTACTGAGTGGTGTCTTGGAGAATGACATATACGTAGTTACCCTGGTTCACTAACATTGTTTATAAGCATTAGCTTTGTTCAAACAAGACTGAAATACTGACTGGGGCATAAAACTCAACCAAGCTGTGGGGAAAAAACATGGAATGTATGGCAATACGGCCAATCACCCCCGATATAACTGTACTCAACAATATTCACAAGAGCTAAGTCTTCCTGGGTTATAGGTTTTTGACCATAAATGAAAATACACAGATTTCTGGTTATAATAGATTCATTTTCAAGAAAGCTGCAGTACATTACTTTATTTCGCATTTAAATTTTAATAATTTCCATGTACAATTAATTTTTACAATGAATCTTTTGTTAACATGACTTGACAAGATATTCATCAGCTTACACCAAAACAGAATATCAAATCAAAAGTACAATAATTTATCCACAATTTTAACACATCTTGCCTATATAGCCAACGGTTAAAAATGTGTTACGTGTATACTGTGCAACAATGCACTGGGCAAATAAGCGTAACGTTAATTTGCACCATTTTGATATCATTTGTAACATCAACTATCCCATTAAGCAATATAATCTGGATGTTAGACAGCGTAACTTCGTTTTAGCACATAACAAATGCAATAAGTGTGTGCAAGTAGCTTATGAGGGGAGAGCAATCACCTCAAATTTCAGCTCGGCTCCGCAACTGCTGTATCACTGGCAGTGTGTGGATAATTTTATCAGACGTGGAATACTAATCTATTATTTGAATAAACATTTCTAAGGGGCAGGGATGTTTAACTCTTTTAAATGATCTTATCAGCTTGTATAGCAGGTTGTTATTACAAGAAATGGCTGTGTCCTTAGAAAAACCACATCTCTTTCACAAAAACAATAATAGACATAATCATTTATATGCGGAGTCAGAATCATTTAAGAACATCATATACTCTATTCATCCTCTACAGCTTAACTGAATTGCATATGGAAAAAGAATCAAGAACAATTTGATTTTACTGATCAAGAGCTACTTGCAAGCCAGTCTGACATGCAGCTGTTGATAAAAATCAAGGTTTCACTACCAGCAAGAATACATTAATGACTCTTAAGATAAACATTAGCTGTTCAAATATCTATGAAACTCCTTAAGATTTCCAGCCAATCAGATTACAGATCTTCCTTGCAGCGGATCCACGCTGAAGTTTAGAGGTATATAGGAAGCTGGATGCTCTTGTCATGAGCTCTTGGTGTGTGTAAATACATGTACCCAAATTACAGTAAAATATTTGGCGGGATATCTACAATGCAATGGCCGAAAGCTGAACAATATCGAAGGTTTCAGCAACCTTTGTTCTGTTTATTGTGTTAAAATCGAAATTGAGCAGCTCAAGTGCATGATTTGTTGAGTTATTATTCACAGTTTGTCGGTCTATTATAAGAATATAAATCACTACAGGTGACTACAGCTATGCGCTCCTCATTTGATCTTCTTTACAACTGCCCTCCAAACAGTGACATATTACACAACGATTCGCTGTTAGAGCTGATCTATTTCTTAAATACACTCCACACTAGTTCAATGGAATTAAGAGAATTTTGTCAGGTTGAACACATTATTGGTGAGTATCTAAGAACTATTTGTATCACATAGAAACTTCTGACTTCAAACTGCCTTGGCTGTCCTCTTCATTTACTGGTCTGTGAAGCTGAAATATACATTTATCAAAAAGTTAGATATTCATAATTTTGAGGCAGTTTTATGTTATACATCCCACTATACAGCTATAGTCATATGGAGACAGGATCTTGGTTAAACCCACCAGAAATACTGGGAAAAAATTACAATCCTCCCTAAAAAGTTAAGGAAGACTGTGTTAAGTTTCTGAAATCATAATCTTGGCTATGTAAGTGATTTTTTATTTTATGCATATATGTATATGTATGTATACATATGTATATTTTCGTAAAAGCATAGTTTAACAGTAAAATATTGATTTAAAATATGGCACCTTAACTTTCAGGAAGCACTGCAATTGTGGGCCCTTGGCTATAGTTTGCAATGCCTGGTTTACAAGGAAGGTGTGAAAATGCAAAAGCAGATGAGCTATGCAGCAACCTGAACCAATCCAGCTGATAGTGTGATATCTCTACATCATCAATATAAAATTACCAA
The DNA here is from genome assembly GCA_964017185.1 of Rugalucina vietnamica. NCBI lineage: Eukaryota > Metazoa > Mollusca > Bivalvia > Lucinida > Lucinidae > Rugalucina > Rugalucina vietnamica. The sequence continues at coordinate 69,093,012 of OZ024872.1, forward strand.
CCTCTAGCCATTCTTTGAGCTGTGAAGGCCAGTTCTTGTGAGACCTGATCAAAAACTTGAAGGCTGAACTCTTTAAAGTTTCCTAACAAATGAGCCGCCTCATGGGAAAACCAGCCATGTGGTTTCCAAACAGGTCCGACATAAACCAAGCTGTACAAGCACAGAAGATGACTAGAGGCTGGAAATTTTTGGATATAGAGAGGAATTGTACCATCCATGTAGCGAAAACAAAGACGCTGATCTGCGTCTTTGTTTTCGCATATGCAGATTGTTGGTTTTCTAATGATGTGCCTCAAATCTTACCACTTTAGCAATATTGATCCATTTCAATGCCTGAGGAAGTTTATCTAGCTCTGTTGGTGTTCTGTCCAGATTCCAATAATTGAAAGATCTGCAAAAGAGAGGCCCATTTAGTATTCTAAATAAAGACTATCAATAAAACTTTTAATTCAAAGTAATTCACTTTTAACTTCTATTAAAATTTCTGTGTTACTCTACCAAGATACGGCCAAAATACTTGCATAGCGGAATTCATAATGGTTGTCAGTCCAAGGCATTTTGATAGTGATACATTCATTGTTTTTGCGGAATTTCATTCACACTGCCTCTCAGCTGTTTGTGATGAAATCTAGTGGATTAACTAGCAAGACTTTTAGAAATTATTATATATGTATGTTGAAATTACATTATGCCAATAGTAGAAGGCTGATTACATTATGTGCTAATACCATCTGATACAAACAATCTCAGAGATTACAAATATAAGAATAAATTTCTCGAAAATGTATTCAAATTAAAACAATGTTTTCTGAGGAAAACTATGTCCCCCCAACCGTTTAGTAATTGAAGTGTAGTTACCTTGTGATATGAAGTTTTTCTAGGGAAGACACCATGTAAGGTGTGATAGTTTAAACTTGTTTTGGACCCTGTCTAAAATTGGGTCACAATCACCAAATTCTTATAAACTCTGAACCTCCTCACAACAATGCTTCTGAGCAAGTTTGGTCAAAATCCATCAATTAGTTTACAAGATATCGTATCGGAAAAACTAATTTCAACAGTTTTTATGGACCCGTGACCTTGGAAATTAGGTCAAGGTCATCAAAATCTAATCAACTTTGAGCCTCCTCCAAACAATGCTTCTGTGCAAGTTTGGTCAAAATCCATCAACTGGTTTACAAGATATTGCAGTGAAAGGACTAATTTCAACATTTTTTTATGGACTCGTGACCTTGAAAATTAGGTCAAGGTCACCGAAATCTAATCAACTCTGAGCCTTCTTGCAACAATGCTTCTGTGCAAGTTTGGTCAAAATCCATCAATTGGTTTACAAGTTATCGAGTTGGAAAGATTAATTTCAACATTTTTTATGGACTCGTGACCTTGAAAATTAGGTCAAGATCACCAAAATCTAATCAACTCTGAGCCTCCTCCCAACAATGCTTCTGTGCAAGTTTGGTCAAAATCTGTCAATTGATTTACAAGATACTGCGTTGGAAAGACTAATTTCAACATTTTTTATGGACTTGTGACCTTGAAAATTAGGTCAAGGTCACCAAAATCTAGCCGACTCTGCGCCTTCTCGCAACAATGCTTCTGTACAAGTTTGGTCAAAATCCATCCATTCGTTTACAAGTTATCGCGTTGGAAAGACTAATTTTAACATTTTTTATGGACTCGTGACCTTGATTATTAGGTCAAGGTCACCAAAATATAATCAACTCTGAGCCTCCTCCCAACAATGCTTCTGTGCAAGTTTGGTCAAAATCCATCGATTGGTTTACAAGATACTGCATTGGAAAGACTAATTTCAACATTTTTTATGGACTCGTGACCTTGAAAATTAGATCAAGGTCACCAAAATCTAATCAACTCTGAGCCTTCTTGCAACAATGCTTCTGTGCAAGTTTGGTCAAAATCCATCTATTGGTTTTCAAGATATTGAGTTGGAAAGACTAATTTCAACAGTTTTTATGGACTCGTGACCTTGAAAATTCTGTCAAGGTCACCAAAATCTAATCAACTCTGAGCCTCCTCCCAACAATGCTTCTGTGCAAGTTTGGTCAAAAACCATCATTTGGTTCACAAGATATTGCATTGGAAAGACTAATTTCAACAGTTTTTATGGACTCGTGACCTTGAAAATTAGGTCAAGGTCACCAAAATCTAATCAACTCTGAGCCTCCTCCCAACAATGCTTTTGTGCAAGTTTGGTCAAAGTCCATCAATTAGTTTACAAGATATCGTATCGGAAAAACTAATTTCAACAGTTTTATAGACTTGTGACCTTCAGAATTAGGTCAAGGTCATCAAAATCTAACCAACTCTGAGCCTTCTCCCAACAATGCTTCTGTGCAAGTTTGGTCAAAATCCATCAATTGGTTTATAAGATATTGCGTTGGAAAGACTAATTTCAACATTTTTTATGGACTCGTGACCTTGAAAATTAGGTCAAGGTCACCAAAATCTAATCAACTCTGAGCCTTCTCGCAACAATGCTTCTGTGCAAGTTTAGTCAAAATCCATCAATCGGTTTACAAGATATTGCATTGGAAAGACTAATTTCAACATTCTTTATGGACTTGTGACCTTGAAAATTAGGTCAAGGTCACCAAAATCTTATCAACTCTGAGCCTCCTCCCAACAATGCTTCTGTGCAAGTTTGGTCAAAATCCATCAATTGGTTTTCAAGATATTGAGTTGGAAAGACTAATTTCAACAGTTTTTATGGACTCGTGACCTTGAAAATTAGGTCAAGGTCACCAAAATCTAATCAACTCTGAGCCTCCTCCCAACAATGCTCTTGTGCAAGTTTGCTCAAAATCCATTCATTTGTTCAGAAGATATCGCGTCAGAAAACCTAATTTGATCAGTTTTCATGGGCTGGTGACCTTGAAAATGAGGTCAAGGTCACCAAAATCTAATCAACTCTTTCCCCCCTCCCAACCATGTATCTATGCAAGTTTGGTCAAAATCCATCCACTGGTTCAAAAGATATCGCGTAAGAAAGAAGCTACGCGGACGCGGACGCCGACGCGGACGCCGACGCCGACGCCGACGGGAACCGCACCAAAAACAATATGTCCCCCACCTTCGGTTGGGGGGACATAATTTTTTTGATATTCAATGACTAAGCATAGTCATCGATCTAAAACAAAGTATTTGTTTGATTTGGTCCAACAACAACTGTTATACATTGAGTGATTGACCCTTGCCCTACAACTTATTCAACCTCACCTAAATGACTCTCTGGCTGTCAGTTCTCTCTCCTCATCATCTGTCAGAGCTTTACGAGTTTCTTCTACCAACAAACCTGAAAATCACAGTGATGTGCATCATAAGAATACCTGGGCCCAGTTGCTCAAAATTAACGACATCGTTGGTTAATGATTTGTCAACATTTCAAACACAAATAAATACAAATACACTGTTTATATTTTTTGTTGATAAAATGTAGGGATGTCAACGAATGCCGAAATTGCTATTCGAATATTCGCATAGGATATTCGAATATATTCGAATATTCGAATGATATATACACATCTATGTCCAATAGACCCATTACGATGACTTACTTGGTGGTACATGTATTGAAAATATGAGATATGTATATGCATCGTATCTTATCTGGGCTATACCAATGGCGCAATATAAGAAAATCAACAAATTTTGCACAGAAAACTGGACAATCTGGAGGTGTTTAATAATGACAAATCTCTTGGGTTCTGTCTGAGAAAGTAACGACAAGTTCTGCATGCATGCCGTTGATATCCGCCACCAAGAGTGCTTAGGGTCTATTGTAATCGTGTGGCCTACATGCATTTTGTTGTGACTGTGTTGTTCCTAAAGGATTGAGTTGTCAAACTATCCAGCCATCTTAAGTTTTCACATGACACAGCTCAAACTGTAGGACTTTCACACCTTAAAAACATTTATTGAAAGCAAGCAATGCTTGCTTCTCAACTTGAATCAATTAAGTTTATTTGTTTATTAAAGTCTCATTTTGATGTACAGTCTACAAATACATATTTACACATAAAACATATAGTAATACATCAAACCGTTCTTAATAGAACTACAAGAGACTATATCACAAATAACATAAAATTCAGATTACATTGATCTATATATACATGTAAAATGGACCCTAAAAAGAAAAGTTAAGAGTTACACATTAAGAAAAATTAAGAAAAAATCAGCAAAATAAGCTTCACACTAAGATTCAAACAAGTTATATATACCACATGAAGTGATAGTGGCACCCTCCACCCACACGAAAAGCCAACGGGTACGAAACAGCAGATCGTTATGAATACTGACCCACCAAGAATCTGGAACCGGAGCGTCACGAGGAGCTTCTCCGCGAACCACCCCCGCCTCTCGAGGTGCCACGTTAGTGGGCCCAGAGCAAGCGGCAAGTGTCACTTGAATCAACAAAGTGTCAAACTGTTAATTGAGCAATCTCAATTTGCAAGTGTGTCAAAATTTTGACCATATGAATTACTCAACAGACAAGCAGGATTACTGGTCATATTATTTTTCGATCTTTGGCCTTAAATTTGAGTACTCCTTTTAACTGATACATGACAATATTGCAGGTTAGAAAATTATGCGAATATTCGAATCCAGAAATCGCATTCGAATATTCGTATGAAATGCGAATATTCGAACATTCGAATATTTGTTGACATCCCTAATAAAATGTGAGAATCCTTTGTCATGCAAAGGATTCTCACATTTTATCAATAAAAAATAACAGTGTATTCGCGCATGTAGTGGACTTGTTGGCATTTACATAACAAGTTGAGGTCTTAAAGATGATGTTAAGCTAACAAAGTTTTGAACAACTGGGCCCTGCCTTTTGCATAAAACGAGAAAACAAAGACATTAAAATGCTTTTAATGTTTGCTTTGTTTATCAATTACTGCTTTTCATGGTGTGATTTCAAGCACAAAATTATTTGAGCCACCTTGTGGTGAAAACCAACAATGTGGTTTCATAACAGGTCTGACACAAACCGGCCTGTGCAGTCACAGAAGCAGACTAGAAGTTTGAAATTTTGGATTCATAGAGTAATTGTACTATCCATGTAGCAAAACAAAGGCACTGATCAGCTTTGCAGTCACTGCGTAGGTGATCTGCGCCTTTGTTTTCGCATATGCAGATAGTTTGTTTTCTCATGAGGCGGCCCATTTAATGTATTATTTGTTAAAGAATGTATTACTGAATTAACAAATAACATGAATCTTTCTCTTTCTCAATTTCTGACCAATACGTTAGAAGCTGTGTAAATCTGACTTGCTCATGGCCACAACGAATGATACCCTGGCTCAGGCTCAAACCAGGGACCCCTCCATCAGGAAAACATGTCCATGAAAAGTATACCCCTCAAACCTCACTTTTATATATAATAACTGTGGTTTGCAGGGGTATACCTATTTTTCTTATTTTTGATCCAAAACATAGATTGTGGGTATTCATAAGAACCGCCTCACCGAGGCAGTTCTAACTTGTACCTACAATCTATGTTTTCAGAAAAATAAGAAAAATATAAAACATTTTCTACTGAAAGTTTTTTTGATTTTTATAACTTAATAAAATAAAAATCCGTATATAACAAAGATGTGTTTTCGTAATGCAACCAAAATCCTATGGCTTTACCTATCGCGCCAGCACCGAATCATCTAGAGAGATATCAAAAAACTATCTCAACCTACATTCAATTCTACTTGAGCCACCATGCAAGAAAAACAGTCTTCGTGGGTTTTCGACCAGGTCTGGCACAACCCGTCTGTACAGCTATAGAAGATGGCTAGAAGCTTGAAATTTCAGATATAGGAAGAACAGGAACTGTACTATCCACATACATGTACAATGTAGCGATAGCAAAGGCGCTGATCAGCTTTGCAGTTACTGGGAAGCTGATCTGCACCTTTGTTTTTTGCCTATGCAAAATGTAGGTTTCCTCATAACACTGTCACAGCTCAATTGTTACCTGTGTAACCTGAGGGAATATTCATAACTTCACCATGTAGTGGTCTGCCACGGAGTGAGGCTGTCATCCCTGAAAAAATTACCAATTATCATATACAACTGACTTACTGTTGTATGATCCAGCTATCAAGAGCTACTGTTATTAGCTCACCTGAGCCGAAGGCTCACAGGTGAGCTTATAGGATAGGCAGGCATCCGTCGTCCGTCGTCGTCGTCCGTCGTCGTCGTCCGTCCACAATTTCAAAGAAGAATATTTCTGAAGCTAGTAGGCCGATCTTGATCAAATTTAATGTGAACCATAATTGGGTTGGGGGATTGATGGCATTAGGTTTTGGAGCAGATTGTATCAAAATTGTGGTTTCCATGGCAACAGATAGGTCCCATAGACTTACAATGGGAAAAACTAAAAAAATCTTCTTCTCTGAAACCACTAAGCCCACAGCTTTGATATTTGGTATGTAGCAATGGCTAATGGTTCTCTACATAAATTGTGCCATTCATGCCCCTGGGGTCAAATTTGGCCACGCCCCGGAGGTTGATAGTCTCCATAGACTTACTATGGGAAAAAATTCAAAAATCTTCTTCTCTGAAACCACAGGGCCCACAGCTTTGATATTTTGTATGTGGCAATGGCTAATGGTCCTCTACATAAATTGTGTCAGCCATGCCCCTGGGGTCAAATTTGGCCACGCCCCGGGGGTAGATAGTCTCCATAGACTTACAATTGGAAAAACTAAAAAAATCTTCTTCTCTGAAACCACTAGGCCCACAGCTTTGATATTTGGTATGTAGCAATGGCTAATGGTCCTCTACATAAATTGTGCCATTCATGCCCCTGGGGTCAAATTTGGCCACGCCCCGGGGGTTGATAGTCTCCATAGACTTACTATGGGAAAAAATTTAAAAAATCTTCTTCTCTGAAACCACAGGGCCCACAGCTTTGATATTTTGTATGTGGCAATGGCTAATGGTCCTCTACATAAATTGTGCCAATCATGCCCCTGGGGTCAAATTTGGCCACGCCCCGGGGTCGATAGTCTCAATAGACCTACAATAGGAAAAAAACTAAAAAAATCTTCTTCTCTGAAACCACTAGGCCAACAGCTTTGATATTTGGTATGTAGCAATGGCTAATGGTCCTCTACATAAATTGTGCCATTCATGCCCCTGGGGTCAAATTTGGCCACGCCCCGGGGGTTGATAGTCTCCATAGACTTACAATGGGAAAAAAATAAAAAAAATCTTCTTCTCTGAAACCACAGGGCCCACAGCTTTGATATTTTGTATGTGGCAATGGCTAATGGTCCTCTACATAAATTGTGCCAATCATGTCCCCGGGGTCAAATTTGGCCACGCCCCGGGGGTCGATAGTCTCCATAGACCTACAATAGGAAAAACTAAAACCAGAGGACCATTGGTCCTGAGAACGCTCACCTGAAGCCTGATCTTGGAGTATTAAGTCATAATGAAATGACCTTGACCTTGAATACTCTCACACCTTTAATTTATTGACTTCATAAGTTGTCTGCATCTGCAAAGTTTCAGGTCTCAGGCTGCAATAGTTTCCAAACCCAGTGATTTCTGAGAAAACCGTAATTTTAATTTTGATATTTAAATGACCTTGGGCCAAGGTCAAGACATGACCTTGGCCTTCATTGACTCCATTAGTTGTCTGCATCTAGCAACTTTCAGGTCTCAGGCTGCAACAGTTTCCAAAATATCCATTGTTTTCACCTTTTCCCATGTGAAAGCCTATGTTTCCAAAATTGACCTTGCCGTAAAATAGGTCAAGGTCATCATAGGGTCATCATTTCAACAACTATGATGGGCTGGAGTCCCAAATGCTACATACCAAGTTTCATGAAAATTGGCCTGCCGGTTCTGGAGAAGAAGATTTTTGAAAGGTTTTTATCATATATGGGCGTGGCGGCCATCTTGGTCATGTGACCTGGATTTCGCGATCAAACTTTCGTCTCCCCTACCCATGGATGCTCCACATAAAATTTCACTTTGATTTGCCAAGCAGTTTCAGAGAAGAAGATCTTTGAAAAGTGTGTATGGACAACAGACTGGCCAAGGTCAAGAGATGACCTTGACCTATATTAATCACATACCTTCATCTACTCTATTAGTTGCTTGCATCTACCACTTTTCAGGCCTCAGGCTGCAATAGTTTTCAAAAAATCCATAGTTTTCACTTCTTCCTATGTAAAAGCCTATGTTTCCAAATTTGACCTTGCCGTAAAATAGGTCAAGGTCATCCAAGGGTCATCATTTTATCAAACTATGATGGGCTGAGGTCCTTGATGCTACATACCAAGTTTCGTGGAAAGCGGCCCACCGGTTCTTGAGAAGAAGATTTTTGAGTGGTTTTTACCATATATGGGCGTGGCGGCCATCTTGGTCATGTGACCTGGATTTCGCGATCAAACTTTCGTCTCCCCTACCCATGGATGCTCCATATAAAATCGGCCCACCGGTTCTGGAGAAGAAGATTTTTGAGTGGTTTTTACCATATATGGGCGTGGCGGCCATCTTGGTCATGTGACCTGGATTTCGCGATCAAACTTGAAATGCCACTACCCAGGGAGGCTCCACATAAAATTTGAACTAGATCGGCCAAGCGGTTTCAGAGAAGAAGATCTTTGAAATTGTGGACGACGGACGACGGATGGACGGACGACGGACCTACGGACGCCGGATCATGACCATCCTATAAGCTCACCTTGTGAGCCTTCGGCTCAGGTGAGCTAAAAATCTTCTTCTCTGAAACCACTAGGCCCACAGCTTTGATATTTGGTATGTAGCAATGGCTAATGGTCCTCTACATAAATTGTGCCATTCATGCCCCTGGGGTCAAATTTGGCCACGCCCCGGGGGTTGATAGTCTCCATAGACTTACTATGGGAAAAAAAATTAAAAAATCTTCTTCTCTGAAACCACTAGGCCCACAGCTTTGATATTTGGTATGTAGCAATGGCTAATGGTCCTCTACATAAATTGTGCCATTCATGCCCCTGGGGTAAAATTTGGCCAGGCCCCGGAGGTTGATAGTCTCAATAGACTTGCTATGGGAAAAAAATTCAAAAATCTTCTTCTCTGAAACCACAGGGCACACAGCTTTGATATTTGGCGAAAGTAACTTAGCTGATGTTATTGTGGATTCGCCCCTTATAAGGCTATTGACTGCCTTAAGATTTGACCCAAATACAGATCCTTTAAGTTCTTTTCAACAGACGGGACCATAACTATCACTAGGCGTAAAGAACATTGTGTCGATATATCACATTTGATAGGCAAATTATATGTTTAAAACTACCTGTTTTTCTGTTTTCCCTGCGTTTTCTCGCGTAAAAAAACACAGCCGCCATCATCCATGTTTTCCCACTTTACTGTTCTAAAATACTAAAACACGGTACCGGATGAACATACCGGTTCCGGGTCATTTCGGCCCATAGCCATTTCGGCCCATGACCATTTCAGCGTCACGACTTCATGCCGAGCGATGAATCCACCCAGTATTATGAATTTTCGAGAAATGTGGATTATGCATCTTTATATATAACAATGATAGAAACTCCATATATAGTACCTCTATATAGTCGGTGCATCCACATTTTGACAAAGTACATACATATTACAGGGGATAAATAGGACAGTGTGGAATACTATCGATGATAGAAACTCCATAATATAGAGTACCTCTATATTGCGGTGCATCCACATTTTGACAAAATACACAGATATTACAGGGGATAAATAGGACAGTGTGGAATACTATCGATGATAGAATACTCCATATTATAAAGTACCTCTATATAGTCGGTGCATCCACATTTTGACAAAATACATAGACATTACAGGGGATAAATAGGTCAGTGTGGAATACTATCGATGATAGAAACTCCATATATAGTACCTCTATATTGCGGTGCATCCACATTTTGACAAATACATAGATATTACAGGGGATAAATAGGACATTGTGGAATACTATCGATGATAGAATACTCCATATATAGTACCTCTATACATGGAGTTTCTAGCATCGATAGTATTCCACACTGTCCTATTTATCCCCTGTAATATCCTTGAAAATTGTCAAAATGTGGATGCACCGCAATATAGAGGTACTATATATGGAGTTTCTATCATCGATAGTATTCCACACTGTCCTATTTATCCCCTGTAATATCTATGTATTTTGTCAAAATGTGGATGCACCGCGTATATAGAGGTACTATATATGGAGTTTCTATCATCGATAGTATTCCACACTGACCTATTTATCCCCTGTAATATCCATGTATTTTGCCAAAATGTGGATGCACCGCCTATATAGAGATGTATCCACATTTTTCATTTTTTTCCATTATATGTTGTATTTCTTCAAAATGTGGATGCAGCGCCTATTCCATTCAATTTCATGAAATTTCAAGAAATGTGGATGCATCGCTATATATAGCAATTTGATATTGAGTTTCTATCATCGATAGTATTCCATATTAGGCAAAAATGCACAAGGTGTAGAAGCTGATGTTATTGTGGTTCCGTCTCTTATATAGGCATGCAGCCACATTTTGAAGATATAGGACTTTATAGTTAAATCGGAAAATGTGGCTACGTCTCTATATAGGCATGCAGCCACATTTTGAAGACAAACGACTTTATAGTAAAATCGGAAAATGTGGCTACATCTCTATATAGGCATGCAGCCACATTTTGAAGACAAACGACTTTATAGAAAAATCGGAAAATGTGGCTACATCTCTATATAGGCATGCAGCCACATTTTGAAGACATACGACTTTATAGTTAAATCGGAAAATGTGGCTACGTCTCTATATAGGCATGCAGCCACATTTCGAAGACATACAACTTTATAGTAAAATTGGAAAATGTGGCTACATCTCTATAAAGGCATGCAGCCACATTTTGAAGACATACGACTTTAATGTAAAATCGGAAAATGTGGCTACGTCTCTATATAGGCATGCAGCCACATTGTGACCTTTTTACCAATAATCTAGGTCAACCCTCCCGTGTGCAGGATAGTGCTGGATTTTACCAACAAGATGGACAGTGGCGGCCAGTACAGGTTTTTAGTAATTATATGTAGAAGCTAGGAACCAGACCTTCTAATGGCGACATCCACAAAAACATCAGCTAAGTTACTTTCTCCTGATATTTTGTATGTGGCAATGGCTAATGGTCCTCTACATAAATTGTGCCAGCCATGCCCCTGGGGTCAAATTTGGCCACGCCCCGGGGGTAGATAGTCTCCATAGACTTACAATGGGAAAAACTAACAAAAATCTTCTTCTCTGAAACCAAAAGGCCCAGAGCTTCTATATTTTGTATGTAGCAATGTTTGGTAGTCCCCATTATAAATTGTGCCAGTCATGCCCCTGGGTCAAATTTGGCCATGCCCCGGGGGTCAATAGTGTCCATGCATAGACTTTCATTGATTCTCAATTAATTTAAATCTCATGAGCTTACAATGTGATAATCTCTCAGGTGAGCTACAGGACCAATGGTCCTCTAGTTTTAATAATGGATATATTTACACAACATTTATCATCTGTAAGGTTTAGGACTAATTCACCATCAACACACCAGAGAGCATGTGGTAGCAGTTACGGTCCACTCGACTGTCTCAGTATACATTTTCTAAATGCAGGGTTTTTCCTCAGCGTTAATTTAGGGGACCACTGCTGACAGCTCCTGAGGGACATTTTGACCACGCTGTTGAAAATTTGGGGGGTATTTACTTCAAGAAACAAACTTAACATTTGAAAATCTATGGACAGTTGGGGGGGGGAGGTGTCATTGGTGACCAAAAGGGGTCAAAATGCACATTTTTGTGTGCCAGGGAAAACACTGTAAATGATTCAATTCAATGGCATGAGTTTTGCCTGTTTTCTGATTAATTTTATGACCTGTAGTTTTTTGACACCTTGCCTGTCAATAATGTTGGAATACTTTGTGGCTCTAATTTGATATTTTGGCATAAGGGTTAGAGAAAATTCTCTGGACGTCTTGGAATTAATCGATTACAGTCACTTTTCATTCTTACTTCTGATAATAAATTGATCAATTTCCGATCATCACTTCAGGTGACATCCAGGTCACTGCAAAGGGTGTCCAGAAGCTCCTGAAGGGATGGAACTGGCCCTGATGTGGTACCTTCTAGGATCCTTCAAATGGGAGCCTTGGAACTTGCACCAGCCCTAGTGAAGCTGTACCAATATTCAACTGATACAGGAGAAGTAACACAAGATTGGAGGGAAGCCAATGTGGTTCCGATCTTCAAAAAAGGAGATAGACACCAGCCATCAAACTATCGTCCAGAGTCACTTACTTCTGTTGTATGCAAGGTTCTGGAACACATAGTCCATAGTAGTATCATGTCCCACTTTGACAGATGGAATATACAATGTGACAGCCAACATGGTTTCAGAAAATGCCGCTCATGTGATACTCAGTTGATTGAAACTGTCAATGACATAGCAAGACATCTCTCAGATGGCAACCAGGTCAACATGATCCTCCTAGATTTTGAGAAAGCCTGCCTTTGACAAGGTACCCCAATCCAGATTGCTCAACAAACTGGACTTCTATGGGGTACGGAGAAATGTTAATATAAACTGGATTAAGGCTTTTCTCAGCAATCGAAAGCAGCAAGTCATCCTCAAAGGTGCCAAATCCAGCCAACAAAATGTATTGTCAGGTGTTCCCCAGGGCACAGTCCTAGGCCCTCTGTTCTTCCTCGCATATATCAGTGATATGCCTGGATGCTCCGACAAATGTACAGCTCTTTGCAGATGACACATACATGTGATACCTCCCTCATCATCAGGGAGACTCCAGGAAATGAGTGGCAAAATTTGTCTAAAATGTACCACTTTTTCACAAAAATTCAAAATCTCCCTGAAATGAACCAAGAATTTTCCTATATATTCTATACATTTTTCAAAAATCTCCCTGAAATGAAGGAAAAATCTCCCTGATGCCCATTTCAAACTCATCACATGTATGATGACAGCCTGCTCTACCAGGTTATTCAAATGCCAGAAGACAGCAAACAACTGCAACTGGATCTTCAAGCCCTGAAGCAATGGGAGAAGGAATGGATGAGCTTCAATGCCAGTAAATGCAGCCTTACCCGCATCTGTTCAAAAACCAGGGACGCCAAAAAGACAAACTACATGCTCCATGGTCAGATCCTACTTGTTGAGGAAGCCAGCAACTACTTAGGGGTGACGCTGACCAGCAACCTCTCCTGGAACAAGCATGTGGAGAATGTTGCAGCCAAAGGAAACAGAACCATAGTCTTTGTCAAGTGTAACCCGAGGGAATGCACCAAACCAGTCAAGGCAGCCAGCTACACTACCCTCGTCCATCCAGTCCTCGAGTATGCTTTAACCGTCTGGGATCCTACTATGGACCACAACATAAAGATCCTGGACAAAGTCCAGAAAAGGGCAGCAAAGTTTGTGACCAATGACTACACGACGAGGACACCTGGCTGTGTAACATGCATGCAAAGAGACCTGGGATGGGACACTCTACAGAAAAGGCCGCTCGACAATCTCTGTTGTTGCGGCTGGATTCTTTGTGCTGACTGAACATTTTTTTGAAAAGCTTTAACTTGTATTCGACAACTATGCCACGAAATCTAATGACAATGCATATTTTCCCAAAATTACCTTTCCCATCTTCTTGAATTGTAGTTTCAAAATATTTATCAACATTTGCAAATGAATTGTGTTGAACTTCACAAGGTACAAGATGGATCTTCTGTGAAGACTCCTTGATTTTGTTGACGATTAGTTGTGTTGTCATTTTCCCGGTCTGATCAAGCGCCCAAACAGATGCTCTGTGTAATGAGCGTCTCTCTGTCCTTGAGTAATTTTTTTTCTTACCGATGTTTTCATTGGCCATTGCGTAATAATTTAGACCAATTAAAAAACGTCTTTGCTCAGGGTCTTAGATCTACTTTCGTTTTAGACTATTTGTCACCTTCAAGTTTCAACCATGAGAAAATACCGCTTTGCTTCAACAAACTCTAAATGGAACTCAATAAAACCCAAGCTAAATACTCTTTATTTCATTTTAGCATGGAACTTTGCTGGCTTTGCTATCTATAAAGGTTTAAAATATAATGCTGGCCAAAATATTCATGGGTTTGATAGGCTGTCGGATGGTGAGTAGATCTACAAGTCTTTATAGTCTGACTGGTCAGCCGTCAAAATGAAGTATCATATCTAGTGGTTCAGAATGATAAATCATTTAATCAAAAATTCATTTTGACGGCGGTAACAAGGCAACTCGTACCTAAGTCAACTCGTACCTTAGTCAACTTGTACCTACTTTTGGTCAACTCGTACCTTAGTTAAGTCGTACCTTAGTCAACTCGTACCTATGTAATTTTCATACCTATTTTTCAGATTTATTTTAACTCGTTTATAACCAAGATTTAACTTCACATTTTATTTTGGAAGTGTCTCGGCGTCCGGTACCGGACGAATTAGGCTAGAGTCTCCGCGTCCGGCAATGCCGGACCCCAAGCCTATCATCACTGGAATGGCTCCGTGTCCGGCACCTGATTTTACTTTCCAGTTTTTGGTTGTAAGTAGTAAAATGTACAAATAATTTGATTACTTAAATAAAGCTTGAAGATTTTTTTTTTTCATTCGTGTTCCGCCATTTTGAAAAGGGGTGTAACTCTTAATTTGTTTAAGTCTCGTGTAAAGATGAAACTGTAGCGAATTCAATATCGTGTTGCATTTTGGTTGTTGAATAAAAATATATTACCTTGTATTTTCTTTATCAAATATAATTATCTATCAAATAAGTTCTTTAAGTCCATGTATTTAACCTTGCGTTAAATGATGCCAGTTAGCCTCTTCTCAAATTTAAGGTAGCCAGCAGACCGCGAATTGCGCGCCTCTTTTGTTCCTTTTGATGTCTGCTAATGATCTCCGACAACAAACAACCATTCTCAAGTAAAGCAAACAAACAATATAATCACGTATATTAAAATTAGAAAACAATCCATCCATTAAGATGTGCAATGTTAAACTAAATTATATTGTGAATGTCCTTTGTCATATTGCAATCATGGCTCACAAAGTCCACATCGGACAACACTTTGATAGTTTCTTGGCTTTTGAAAGTTTCAAAGAACGCTACCAGAACACTGAGTATGTTCAGTTCTACAGAAGAGATTCGCGAACAGTAGAGGCACCGGTGGCTAGATGCCCGAAGAAAACTTTGAACCCAGCTATCAAGTTCTACGAAGCAACCTATCACTGCGTTCGCGGCGGAAAGAAACATAAGCCAACTGGGACCGGCAAGAAGGAAACAAGATCTAAATATCCTATCCTATCCTATCCTATCCTTGGTTCATCCTATCCTATCCTATCCTATCCGCTCCTTGGTTCATCCTATCCTATCCCATCCTATCCTATCCTATCCGCTTGTTGGTTCATATATTCAATTCAATTCAATTCATCCTATCCTATCCCATCCCCTCCCCTCCCATCCCCTCCCCTCTCCTCTCCTCTCCTCTCCTCTTGTTGGTTCATATATTCAATTGTTCGTTCATTTTTTTCTTTTATTTCATGTATTCGTTCGTTCAATCTCCTGTTAATTCATTCATTCATTCTACTTCTACTTCTACTTGATACTCCCAATAGTCGATTGCTGACTATAACTATTCTAGCACGTTCAGAGTAGGATCGCCCTTTTACGTATTTTTGGACGCTTATAACCAGCCAAATGTACCCAATATCCATTTCTTTAATTATTTGCATTTGAATAAAACTCTTCTTAAAGACTTTCAGTATTTACCACATACATAGGTAAATTTCAAATGTGGATGTGCGAACAGCTGTTCCCACGGTGCTTACGTATATTCAAATTAAAGCGCGCGATAGTAGTTCCGGTCAATGACACAAATGCATGGCGAGTTGCTAAAAATAAATGGTCATAAATTTATTTTGATCCCGTTACAAATAACATGATAATGCCATCATTTACAACCAAAAAATCTGGTAAGGAAAATGTAGTGCCGGACACGGAGCCATTCCAGTGAGGATAGGCTTGGTGTCCGGCATTGCCGGACGCGGAGACTCTAGCCTAATTTGTCCGGTACCGGACGCTGAGACACTTCCTTTTATTTTTGTATTCAAGTCATATCACATAAAGTCATGTCAAAATGATGTGAAAATGCATTGATCTCAACTAGAACACCATGAAGAAAAATTACGCTTTACATACTGGAGAGAAACCCAGGCTATTTTTCAAATTTTCGTCAGGGTTAAGAATAATGATATAGTATTGTATGTTCGTGACATGCTAATTAGGAAAGGAAATAGGCCATATTTTGTATTTAAGTTTTTATAATGGGCTCGGCGTAAATTATTTCAGACTGATGTGATAGTTACACATAAATGACTTCGAATTCTGGAATGGAAAGGAAACAAACAAAATATGCTAGTATATTTTCTCTTTATTTTCTTATAGTCGTACACTCGGATCCAATAAATACTGGATAGGTAACTATGGTATATTTATGGTATTTATTGGAAATATGTGGTCTCGGCTAGATTGTCAAAGCAGTAATTGATAAAGTTTAAAAGCTGATAATTTAATTATTTGAGCAAATATCCATGGTATTTTTTCATAAAGCAATAGCCTAATATATTAACTTTAAGCAGTATCATTTTATTTCTGGAGAAACCAACATGTTCTGCAAAAAGCATCAAGAAAACTAGGTATCAAATTTCACTGTTTTCAGCTTTTTTTTTGACAGAAAATCACCAGAGTTTGGTAAAAATAAAGGGAAAAAACTCCATTTGTATTCAAAGTAACCTAAAATGTTTGATCAAACATGATAAAAACCTCTTATTACAGTGTTAGAAATAAGACCGATACAGTTACTTGTCCAAGGGGCAACCTAGGAGTGTTTTGAACTTGCCCCATGGGATTCGAACTTGCCCATACTAAAATGCTAATTTTCACGAACAAAGCTATATTTTGTTTCTTAGTTTTGTATAAGTTAAATAGCTGTTTCAAGATTATTACACTGCTATGAAGAGATAAAAGCCAGAAAATGCACGATGGAAATGCTTTCCAAATAAATCTAAATCAATGTTTGCAAGGTAATATAATGCAGTTTAAGCTGAGACTAGTGCAAGATTTACTTCTGGTACCTTTTGGGAAATAATAGCCAATAACCACAAGGTGATCAATCACTGGTCCCCCGATCAATCACTGGTCACCCGATCAATCACTGGTCATTTCACACTAGTTTATTTTCAATTGGTGTCAGAAGTAATTTGACCCGACCCAAACAAATTTATTCCAATCTTTCTGTTTATTGTCTTTTTTTTGCGAGAAAGTGAGGCGAAATTTATGTTTATAAACGATAATTTATCTAATGCTTTCATAAAAAAAAGTTAAAAGCACAATTTCTACTATCAATTACTGGTTGTATTAGAACAATTCACCACAAACAAACATTCTGTAATACATTATGAAATCTTTGAAATTAAAAAACAATAATTTTCCGACCAACCGTCTCATGCTAGAGAATAAGGGTAGGGAAAGGGGAAACAAAAATATTTCTAATGTTGGCCAAATTTTATTTGCACAAGGCTTCTTCAGTGCAGAAGCTTTAACAGTTTCTACACAGCATTCCCAAGCAACAAAAAATAAAATGAGCCCTGACGCAAGAAAAACGGTCTTCGGGATTGCTGACCAGGTCCAACGCAAACTGGCCTATATAGTGACAGAAAATGGCTAGAAGCTTGAAATTTTAGATTTAAAAAGAAGAGGGGCTGTACTACCTGTGTAGCAAAAAAAAAGGCGCTGATCAGCTTCGCAGTTACCGCAAAGCTGATCTGCATCTTTGTTTTCGCATACGCAGTCTGTTGGATTTCTCATGATGTGGCTAATATGTTACTAACCTGCCTATGCTCTATAAATGTTTTGGTTTCAATACTTATAGTGTAACAATCTGTACATACAAAATTTCAAGCCTCAGCCATTTCAAGTGTCTACAAGGATCGGTCAAAAAGTTCTGTCACTCCATATTTTCTCGGTATCTGTCATTGCAAACTATTTTAAAATAGCGACATCTGGAAGACCATTTCTCTAGCTATTACCTGTGATAAAAATTGTTTGTGGCTCTTCATGAAGGAAATGTAATAAATCACTTTTAAAGCGGTGACTCCCTGACACTGGCATGGTTTAAAGAAAACAATGCAAAATTATACAGTAAAATGATTTCGAAAAAAAGTCGTAAGTGCTACATATTCTTCGAATATGTGTGATTGTATCCTGCAAAACTCAAACTTCTTCAACTTAAGAAAATATGACCAGTACTTATGAATATACAACACATGAAAGACACAATACAAGGTTCACAATTCCTAGAAAACATGCCAGTGGTTTTACCCCACCTGTCTTTCAAGACGGATAATTTAAACTATTTATTTCTTTTTGGCATGGGTTTGGTATCATTATAAAGGAGAAATGTTGCCCTTTCTAACTATATATAATTCAGTAACCTATCATGTCTATTGATCGTAATACAACACCTATGACAGAACTTCCCGACCCACCCTCATACACACTTCTTGCATCAGACCTGGTCGTAAACCAATATGACAGTTTATTTTCTTATGCTTATGCTACATATTATTTTCTCTTGTTTTTGCAGCTGAAAAACATATGCATATTATGGGATGCAAGCCCACACAGAAAGTCACCATCAGGGGTTTAAAAGTTGAAAAAGTAGAAACATATCAGGCATTTGAAGCAAAACCAAAGACAGAGGCAACTTGACGACTGAATAACATTGTGTATAGAATCATGTGTATGTAAGTTACATGTAATATCATTATTCAAAATAAATAAGTATGTCCCTTGCAGTTGAAGACAAGACAAGGCAACAGACGGGAATTATTTCAAGTTTACTATGTAGATAATATCTACCTTCTAGACAATTTAATTTTTAAACCTCATGGAGCTTTTAAAAAACACACTACTTGTATATAAATTCACATCAGTAACTAGCAGTGAGCATGTAGAATAAGGCCAAAATTAAAAAATTGTTGGTTTGCTGTTTACCGACCGACACGAATTTTTCCTACGACCCAATTATTTTTTTTGACTTCCAAAAAAAAAAAAAAAATTTTTTTCCGACTCGCGCCGGTAAGGTCCGGTTTTTAGTCCTGACGTTTTCGAAATACAATGGATAGTTCGTGTCGCTCATTTAATCGATCCGTATCAGCCAACCGCTTTCATTTGTACTGCAATTTTATTAAGTGTTTCTTAAACCGATATCAGGTAGACTGGACATCGAGAATTCTGATGTAATGCACTTTATGGACATAAAAAAGTGTAAACCCATCTAGGACACATCAGACATGGCCGCCGAGAAAAAAAGGATGACTATGAACAAGACAGACTTATTATAAATGAAGTATTCGAGGAGTTCCTGGAGAGGTCAGGACGGCTTACCAAATCAGAATAAAAAGTTAATCAAGCACACCACCATACTCGCGTGAAAATACCTTAGTCGCGTTTACTTACGAAGAATTTACTGGCGAGATATTGCAGCCAAGGGGCCTAGATTAGAAGATTAGAAGAGAACGTTAGCTAGCATGTTTTCGATAAAAATCAAAAAGATCGGCACGGACAAGAGGGCTTATCTGATCATTAAGAACACCATTAGAAGGATAGATTCATCGAGTTGCTGGTTCATCTGTTCGATTACTCAGCCGATGATCTGCTACCTTGGTCTGCATGGGTCAATTTTGAAAAACTTGCGATGTGTCAGTTGCCTCCTCGGAGAACAGTTTCAAGTAGACCCATATGAAAAAATAGTATCCATTCGACCCTGGTTTCAAATATGTAATGTTTTCAATCTAAATCAATGTAGAGACTTCCAATTCCAATGATGAAAACAACAATACCAATACAGATGCTGGGTTCCAGAAATAACAAAAAACTGTCCAAACCTTTGGATATGGAGAAAGGAAGATTGACTGGTATGTACAAAGAGGTGGAGCAAGTGCAAAAACTGACCCATTATGGTGTAACATTGAGAATAAGGCTTATCTATAAGTCATTTGTAAACACACACCCAGCCTAGGGGATCTTGAATTTTTGACCAGCAAACTCCTGCTAAAACCTCTGAATTGCCCTTGCTATCTGTTAGTTTCATTACACTGCTGTTTTTAGCTCGCCTGTACGAAAGTACAGGAAGAGCTATTGCAGTCACTGTCACGTCGGCGTTAGCGTCGGCGTTAGCGTTAGCGTCGGCGTTGCTCAAAATGTTAAAGTTTTTGGTTAAAGTTTTTATGAGTCTATATCTCTTGAAGTTGTGGATGGATCAAGTTGATACTTTGCATGTTGGTAGATATTGGTCTGAAGTTTTGTGCTGTACCATCATGACCCACCTGGGTGACCTTGAGGTCAAGGTCACGGACTTAGAAATTTTGTGTTTAAGTTTTTGGTTAAAGTTTTTACAAGTCTATATCTCTTAAAGTTGTTGATGGATCAAGTTGATACTTTGCATGTTGGTAGATATTGGTCTGAAGTTTTGTGCTGTACCATCATGACCCACCTGGGTGACCTTGAGGTCAAGGTCACGGACTTAGAAATTTTGTGTTAAAGTTTTTGGTTAAAGTTTTTATAAGTCTATATCTCTTGGATATGTAGATGGATCAAGTTGATACTTTGCATGTTGGTAGATATAGGTCTGAATTTTTATGCTGTACCATCATGACCCACCTGGGTGACCTTGAGTTCAAGGTCACAGACTTTGAAATTTTATGTTAAAGCTTTTGCTTAAAGTGTTTTGAACTGTATATTGCTGGAACAGATGGATGGATCTAGATGATACTTTGCTGTTATATATTATTCTTAAGTTTTATGTTGTAGCATCTTGACTCACCTGTGGTCAAGGTCGCAGGCTTAGAAATTTTATTTATATCAAGTGTATGTAGATGGATCAAATTGAACTTAGCATGTTGGTAGTTTTATGCTGTACCATCACGGCCCACCTGAGTGACATTGAGGTCAATGTCTTTGGTCATAGATTCAGTACGGAAACATCTCCGTTTGCACAAAGTATTCTATACTGAGCCAAACTTATAACGCAACATCGGTTTATTTTCATTGTAATACACAAGAACAGTATCAAATAAACTTTTCCTCCACTGAATAAGATTGCCAGATGATCGAACCATCTCATAAGTCTCTTATTTTTAACATTCTGTGTTATGCGTCTCAAGAAATGAGTCATTTTTCAGAGGTAGGATCTTGGCAAAAAATCAAATGCATTGTGATTTTCCAGAATGTGACATGTGACGTGTATTCGTACCCTAGAAATTACTGTCGGTTTTCAGGGTTACCCCTGCCCTATTTTAGACAATGAATAATTTTACAGTCAAAGGGTCAATTTTGCTCAATTCTAAACAGAGTTGAAGACTCATTTTTACTCCCAACCATTCAAGTTAACTCACAATTTAAAATTTGTTACAGACGTTCCTGTCCCAACAATTGGACGCTGTTGTGTTTTCAAACGATGCTGAATGAAGGAATGAATATGTTTTCACAAAGGTTTCGTTAAAAACATTCGCCGTTATAATTTTTCACTAACTCCATTTTCTATTGTGTTCAATGGAATGTGCAGTATTAAACGTCAAATTTTCAATGATGCAAACTTTGATTTGAAATTTCGGGTACAAATGGAGTCCATATTGCAATTGCCTCATCGAACCTCACTGGGCGATCCATAAAGAAGCAATCTGTGTGCAAATTGATTTCCAGAATCTCTCAGGGGGCGCATGCCAGCAAAATAACCGCATTGACCAATCAGATTCGAGCTCAGTGACCCATGCCCAGAAATCTAAAACTTTTGTAACCAATTTATTCATTGGTAATTGCTGACCATCATATGTCGGGTAGAACGTCATACGTTACATTAAAATACGAAAAACATGCAATAACCGTGTTGCGTTATATGTTTGGCTCAGTATATAATTCAGCTGATTTTGATTGTATTTTTGCATTAATTATACTTGTTGTCCGTAAAATCATTTATTTTGAGACTTTGTAAATTGTTATGACCACCTCAGCGATTCAATGATAACAGGTGCCCACAATGTATGATTTTATGGATTAATATCAAAAATCAATAATTTCATACCTACCCCTGATTTCCCCCATTTTTACTATATGTAAGGTGCAAATCTGGGGTAGCTTTCATACGGAGATGTTTCCATGATGTTAATAGATTTAGTGGCAAAGCACAAGTCAGGCGAGCTACGCTGTCCTGCGACAGCTCTTATTGCATAAAGTGCAAACCCCAGGTAGTTTCCCCGCACTCTGCCTTCTTTATATGCATAAAGCAAACCTCAGGTATTTCCCCCACCCTGCGGGGGCAAAACATTCTTGTGCATACCACAGACTATCCTCTTTTTAAAAAAAAAATAAATAAATAAAAAAAAAATAAAAAAAAATATGATTGACCGACCGACCCAGTGTTTTGAAAGGAAAAAAAAAAAAAATAGACTTACCGACCGACCAGCATAAAAAATTCTTGGTAGGTAAACAGCAAACCAACAATTTTTTAAGGTTGGCCTAGCATGTTGAACACTTAATGTTAAATTCACCAGTCTTTTTATAATCACCTTTGCTAAAGACATGGCATTAAACATGTCAATTTGATTTTATTATAGAGACCATTGCATATGCGTCTTGAGTTTTTTTCTAGTTTCTCTATTATATGAAAAAAGCTAACATTTATGAACATCAGATTTTTTTTTAGATACTTTCTGTTCAAACATGATGGGTATGTGACTAATATTTGAGCCGCCCCATGGGAAAACCAACAATCTGCATAGGGGAAAACAAAGGCGCAGATCAGCTTCGCGGTGACCGCGAAGCTGATCAGCGCCTTTGTTTTCGCTACTCGGATAGTAAATTCCTCTTCTACTTAAATCCGAAATTTCAAGCTTCTAGCTCTTTTCTGTGCATGTACAGCCACATTTGTGTCGGACCTGTTCGGAAACCACATTGTTGGTTTTCCCACGAGGCGGCTCATTTCATGGCTGAGGGAAACTGCCTGTTAAGTTGAATTTATGTTTTCTTTATTTCAGGATAAAAGTTATGTTTGACAGACTGTGATCCATGTGCTCCCGAGAGGATATCTCATCTAGAATAGATCGGTGATTCAGACATGTTCTCACACTGGATATTTATTCCTTGAGCTGTGACACCAGAAAACCGGTCTTCAGGGTTTCCGACCAGGTCTGTACAGTCACAGAAGCAGGCTAGAAGCTTGAAATATCGGATTCAAGAAGAAGACGGATTGTACTATTTGGGTATTGAAAACAAAGAAGCTGATCAGCTTTGCAGTTACTGCACAGCTGATCTGTGTCTTTGTTTACACATATGCAGATTGTTGGTTTTCTTGTGCTGTGGCTCAATTGTTTGATATTTCTGCAAAATATCATGTATCCCATTGAACTTTTAGGCAAAACATTTTGTAAATTATTTCATCATACAAGCACTTCTTACAATCATTGTGAGCGATATCTGTTTTTCTGATCAGCTCCAGCACAAACCAGAATTATACTTGAAATTTTAGGTGAATGAAAGGATTCATTACAGAGGGATTAATGATGAAAACTTGCCTATGCAATTTACAGAGATACTTTTTCAGCAGTAAAAATTGAAAAAATTCATCAGAAAAAAATGATATTTTTCTTATTTTTGCCGCTGAAAAATATAGATCATGGGTACACGTTAAAACGGCCTCGGTGAAGTGGTCCTAATGAGTACCCACAATCTATGGATTGGAGCAAAAATGAGAAAAATAGGCATACCCCTGCATACCCCAGTTTTGCTATATAAAAGTTGGGGTTCAAGGGTGTATACTTTTCATGGACATGTTTTCCTGATGTAGTCTTTGTACTGTGAACAAAGGTTTTGGTCAGTTTTACACTTACTGCACAGCTACCATAGATTTTGTTTTCTTGTACAAACAATGAAAAAAGTTTTGTCACGAGGCAGCTCAATTTATAGGTTCATATTTTGACAATACCAGGGTAATATGGAACTTTGAATAGAAAGATCATAAGGGAGAGTTAAGTAGTAGATAGACAGGTTTTAAAAATACTTCAATCTGAACTCAGCTGAACATGAAATTTAGCTGATCATGGGGGACTGACGTGTGGTGGCCTAAAGGTTGAGCAACAGACTCCGGTTTGAGACCGGCATCTTGGCTTTGTCTTGGCTCCACACATTCTCCATAATACTGGTCTTAAAATACCCATGAAACAATGGCTCCATCCTCTCATGACTGAGAAATTGCTGACTGGAATATTGAGCCACAATACAAACAAACGAAATTAACTGTGCACAAATTCTAAGATAGCCAAAATTCAAATTGCATGTAAGCCTGTGCATGAGAAAACCAACAATTTGCATAGGCGAAAACAAAGACGCAGATCAGCTTCGCGGTGACCGCGAAGCTGATCAGCGCCTTTGTTTTCGCTACAAGGATAGTACACTTCCTCTTCTTCTTAAATCTGAAATTTCAAGCTTCTAGCGTGCTCCTGTGACTGTACAGGCCGGTTTGTGTCGGACCTGGTCGGAACCCAAATTGTTGGTTTTCTCACGCACAGGCTCATGTATGAGGTTCAATTCATAACAGACAGTGGTTTGTTCAGCTCATGAATATTTAAGTGCAAACAAGCATTGTTTTTGTTAACCAATCATCATATGAGCCGCGACGCGAGAAAACCGGTCTTCGGGGTTTCCGACCAGGTCCGACACAAACCGGCCTATACAGCTACAGAAGCTGGCTAGAGACTGGAAATTTTGGATTTAGAAAGTAGAGGAATTGTACTATCCGTGTAGCGAAAACAAAGGCGCTGATCAGCTTCGCGGTTACCGCGAAGCTGATCTGCGTCTTTGTTTTCGCCTATGCAGATTGTTGGTTTTCCCACGAGGCGGCTCATATATCAACAGGATAAATTTTGTTTTCAGTTTTATGCGCATAACTAAAATTCACCTTTGAGGTGACATGTTGATTTATTTGTTTATAGTCCTCATTTAATGTCTTTGTGGAATATGTTGGCATTAATGTTGCTAATTTGATGCTTTATGTACACACTAAGCCTGGTCATGCTGAGACAGTCAGTTATCTTGTAAGCCACATCAAACTAAGACCTTTTGATTTACTCATATTTGAGCCTCGACTCAAGAAATTTCAAAACCGGTCTTCGGAGTTTCCGACCAGGTCTGACACAAACCGGTCTGTTCAGCTACAGAAGAGGGCTAGATGCTTGCAATTTCGGATTTAGGAAGAAGAAGAATTGTACTCTCCGTGTGGTGATAACAAAGGCGCTGATCAGCTTTGCAGTTACTGTGAAGCTGATCTGCACCTTTGTTTTCGCATAGGGGAAAATTCGGTTTTTGTCGCGTTGCGGCTCATATTTCCTTGATGCTTGATGTCTTTCCTGGAATAAGGTGATGTGACTGATGCTGTGAAAACTGAGCTGCATCCAAACATGACCATAGCTGTTGACCGAAATATAAATTGAGCCTTCGCATGAGAAAACCAACAATCTGCATATGTGAAAACAAAGACGCAGATCAGCTGTGCAGTAACTGCACAGCTGATCAGCGCCTTTGTTTTCAGCACTCGGATAGTACATATCCAAAGTTTCAAGCTTCTAGCTTTATTCTGTGACTGCACAGCCTGGTTTGTGTCGAACCTAGTCATAAACCCAAATTGTTGGTTTTCTCATGCACAGGCTCAATTAGCAAACTAAACAAACATGTACTAGGTCACAAAGAAGTGCAAACAAATTTCATATAAACACACAACATATTGCTGTATAATAATCTGTTTTTTGACTTTTAATTGTTTCATTGTTTGCTATTTTATCTTCTTTTTTTTCTCAAAAAGAACATGTATTTGTCAGGAGTGTAGGACATGTTCCCCCCCCCCCCCCCCCCCCCCCCCCCGGACATTTGCCCCCTGCCCAAATATGGCATGTAAGGACATTTGCCCCCTAACTGATTGGCAGAGTTGGACATTTGCCCCGTCATCAATGTGCATACCTAGGACATTTGCCCCCTCCCTGTTTACACCTAATCAATGAATTTAAAGCTTGGTTTACAATTATTAGGGTAAGTTATCAAATTAATATCATACAACTGAGTGATGTTAATAATAGTGAGTCCTAATAATTATAATATTCTGTAATTTCAAAACAGTTTTAATCAGAATGTATAGTACTAAACTTCATTACATGTATAAACATTATTATAATTCTAAAATGACAATAGGCAATGTTAAGCCTAATTAGGTTAGCGAATCAGCTTGGTTCTCAAACTTTGTAATTGCTCTTGCAATTCTGTGACAAAAGCTCTAAGAGAATGTTACTGTCTGTGTGTCCATCCCCTGGCTGGGGAGAGGGGGGCAACTGTCCACCTTTATACATTTGATGAGGGGGCAAATGTCCAAATCCTTAGATGAGTTAGGGGGCAAATGTCCTTACATGCCATTTTTGGACAGGGGGCAAATGTCCGAGGGGGAACATGTCCGTCCCCCATTTGTCAGCCATGTTGTTCCTATTTTAATATCATTACAGGCTTATAGCAACTCCTTTGGTTTTAAAAAATAAAAGAATGCTGCAATAGTATTCATTTTGTCTATTTAATATGCTTAACAGTACATGTACAATGAATTACAAAATCATAAAAATTTATTCCTATTCTGTCATGAACATGCTGCTTTAGAGTGGAAGAGTTTGAACACATTGACTAGGAGGAACATGAGTACGGCACCAAATGCAGATCCTATCTGTGTAATGATTCCGCACCAGAGTAGAGCCTTCCTGCCGCTGAGGCGCAGTGTGGTCGCTATGCTCACTTTAGAGAATATAGTGAAGGCTGCTTGTAGGACTGATGATAAAATCTGAAATGAACAGATAAACATGCAAATCTTTATTATGAGTGATTCTATGTATTTGAGCCGCCTCATGGGAAAACCAACAATCTGCATAGGTGAAAACAAAAGCGCAGATCAGCTTCGCGTAACCGCAAAGCTGATCAGCGCCTTTGTTTTCGCTTCTCTGATAGTACAATTCCTTTTCTACTTAAATCCAAAATTTCAAGCTTCTAGCTCTTTTCTGTGCTTGTACAGGTCGTTTTGTGTCGGACCTGTTCGGAAACCACATTGTTGGTTTTCCCACGAGGCGGCTCATTTATGTTTTGAAAATAGAATGCTATTATCACTATGTAAAATCTATATACATGTAAGGAAAATATTTTGTCAATTGAATTTATGCTTTAATGAAGATGCTATACTTAGTGCTTACATGAAAACTTCTATGGATTATTGGTATCCCTTCTTTTGCTTTTAATTCATTAGAGCCTTCGCATGAGAAAACCAACAATTTTGGTTCTGACCAGGTCCGTCACAAACTGGCCTGTACAATCAAAGCAGGCTAGAAGCTTAAAATTGCAGATTTAAGAAGAAGAGGGATGCAGTGAAAGCAAAGGCGCTGATCAGCTGTGCAGTTACTAAACAGCTGTTTTGCGCCTTTGTTTTTGCATATGTAGATTGTTGGTTTTCTTATGCGGCTTTAAGGATAAATGCAAAAATTAAAAGTGAAATGAATGATAAAAGAAAAAATGAATAATAAAACATCATTACTAGAAAAACATCATTACTAGAAAACACTATCATTGCTATACTTACAACTAACACTGACCCACTGGTCTGTCCGATGAGAGGAGGATTTGGGCTCTGCCCAGCTAGGACTAATAGATATACCGACATCAATATACCCACCCCAGTTGTTCCTGAGATTATCTTGGATGAAAGTACGGGCAGAAAGAAAGCTACCCCACATGCTACAGGTCCTGCTATCATTGTCAATGTAGCCACTAAATGATAAATCTCAGAGCCATATGGTATAGTGGCATATGGCTGGCTTGAGGATAAAATCCCATTATTTAAAGCATTTATGATAAATATCAACACTAATAAATATATGTAGTAACGTTTTGTGAGTGTGAAAACGTTTGAATTTTCAATGGTTACTTCACAATGGCTCTGGGAACAAACTTCTCGGTTTATCTCCTCGTCGGCAAAGTCTTCATCAGGGTTCTGGAATGATTTGTATTTCCATGCATCAGAGGAATTTTCTCCGTTGATGAATTTTGCCTGGCTCGCTACATCCATGTCTGATGACACATGCTCCTTTGTACAGTATGGTAAATAATTCAGCAGAGAAAATGATAAACCACAAACTATCATGATTGAAAATAGAAAGTAAAAGAAGTTTTCTACTGGGAAATTTGGCGGGAGATATTCCTCTTGTAGTATAGTTATATTCATAGTCTGGTTCACAACTTTTGTTTTATTAACACAAATCGTCTTTCCGACACCTTGTCCCAGGGCAACAAGACTTGGTACCAGTCCACTTAAACTTTCTCCAAAATACAGAGCCGAGATGTACTGGGGTTTGAACCTTGACATGTATGGCAGGAATACAACTGAAGATGTACAGTCTGCTAGTGATAGGAGAAAAAATGCAAACAGCAGACCAGTGCTATGTTTATAACCACCAATGTAACTTGTATCCTTCCACATAAACACCAATAGCAAGCAGGCTGCCGACCCAATCACAACCAGCATATATACTCCGTGTTTTTCATAAAAATGATTAGGTGCTAGTTTATGAATTATGGTATACAGTAAAGGTCCTATGTTCGCAACTTGGCTTATGATGACAAGATACGATGATAGTGCCCATCCCTCCACGGCAGTGTCAACAAGTATTGGCAGTTCTACCCATAATCCGTTGACAGCTACCCATGATCCCATTCCAAAGAGAATCACCAGGATGTAGACTGGTAACTTCACTTCTGATAGACAACCCATCTGAAATGGAAATTACAAGTGATTGTTTTCCAAGTATTTTACTTTGAAGAACCCTCCTGGGTATTTAGGTGACAAATCCGAAATCAGATACTAATTAATATGCCAGATGCCATCTGATAAGAGCTTGGTGTGTACTTGTGCGCTGTATACAATTTAACACAGTATTTATAAACAAGCTGTACAAAATTATTAAGCCAAATCACACTGGTAAATGTAAAAGTACTGGAGCTGGTTGCAACGAACCGGTGCAGTCTAAATTACGCACTGGAGTAAGATTAAAATGGCGGAAAAGGTAAATAAATCTCATACCTTCTTTCATTACCATTCCCTTATAAACTTGTGTGTACTTTATTTGTCATGTCACCTAGCGCAGAGAAGGGCGGAAGCCTTGCAGTTTATGATTTTATCACGCAATATGCGATTTATTTCATGGGTTTGGAGCCAAATCCGATACAGTTCTACTATCATGACCGATGACATGTGTTTTCGTGCCAAAATTTAGGGGAAATACATGTTTGGGCATAGTTTTTGTTATATTATCATATATTTATGAATAAGCATTCAAGAAACACAATTTCCAATCGCCAGTTTTTTTTCTTGGTATTGAAGCAAATGTTTTATTTAGGATTTTCTATTACAACGCACTGGGAGCATTTTTTGAATCACTGGTACAACGCACCGGTGGTTGCACAAACTTGCTTCAGGGTTGCTGATTTCACATAGGCAAAGCATCTAACTCGCCCAATCATTACGCAATCATCTATGCAAAGATTTACAAGACTGTTAAAATGAAAGTTGTTAGACGAAAATTTGATTTTTGTTCTATTTTTGCTAAAAACATACATGATGGTATACGTTAGAGCTGATTCTTAGAGTTTTTAGCAAAAATAGAACAAAAATCAAATTTTCGTCTAACAACTTTCATTCTTACAAGTTACAACTAGCTCTTTCTTTTGGGGAATTTGGTTGGTCTGCAGATGCTCCGATTTCTTTACTTTTATTTATACATACATACAGATTCTTTAAGATGAAAATAGTGCTATAACCAAATTTAAGTACCAAATCCGGTCGAACAGATGTACATGTAGCTCCGTAGTTGTTTCGTTGCATCTCATGGAAGTGGTACGAAGTACGGAAGTGTAACAGAATAATACAACTGTAAAACTATATGTATGTTTTTGTTTGCAAAAAGTCTTTTAATGTTTTATGTGTCTTGTTTGTACAAAAATAATGTAGACACAAAAATAATGGCGTCATATTTTTCAGGCAAGCAGCTATCAAACTGAATTCGCACATTTAAAGATATATTGACGTTACACTTTAACATTCATAAAGCGTTAAAGCTGTTACAGCCATATTATTATGTTCTGATTGATCGAGAGATGATAAACAGGGATCTAGCTTTGAAAACATGGGAAAATAAAGCAAGAACATGCCTAATAAAATTTTGCCCGTGAACCTTAGACTCCACGTTATATAGTAAAACGGATGGTACACAGGTAGACATTTTTTTTTTTTTTTTTTTTTTTTCATATATTTTCTCGACACATAGATTGTGTGTACTCTAGGAATCGCCTCTAACGTGTAACCACTATCTAATGGTTTTAGCAAAAATATAACAACATAGTTGTGGTCAATGCCATCGGCTGTATAAAAAAGCCGATGTTAATGGTTGAACACTGTAAAATAATATCTCTGTTTTTCTGGTTGAAAAACCAGATCTCCTGATCTTTGCCTACTTGTACCTTCTTTTTGATGCTTTGCCTATGTGAAATCAACAACCCTGAAGCAAGTTTGTGCAACCACCAGTGCTTTGTACTAATGATTCAAAAAATGCTCCCAGTGCGTTGTAATAGAAAATCTTCAATAAAACATTTGCTTCGATGCCAAGGAAGAAATTAGCGATCGGAAATCGTGTTTCTTGAATGTTTATTCATAAATATATGATATATAACAAAACATATGCTCAAACATGCATTTTTTCCCTCAATTTTGGCACGAAAACACATGCCATCGGTCATGATAGGAGAACTGTATCGGATTTGGCTCCAAACCCATGAAATAAATCGCATATTGCGTGATAAAATCATAAACTGCAAGGCTTCCGCCCTTCTCTGCGCTAGGTGACATGACCAACAAAATACAGACAAGTTTATATTGAAAAGAGGTATAAGTTTTGTTTATCTTTTCCGCCATTTTAATCTTACTCCAGTGCGTAATTTAGACAGCACCAGTTCGTTGCAACCAGCTCCAGTACTTTTACATTTACCAGTGTGCAAATGCCACTTTTCTCTCAGCATCATATTTTATCTTTAATAAATTAAGAGAAAAAATTAAATGGGAAAATTGTAAGCATATTAAACTTTACAATATTATAGTAGCTGAAATTATACTAAGTTTCAATACCTACTGGTATACAGGTATTCATGTGCTAATAGTGCTATATAGTGCTATATAGAGAAATTCTTACCTTTAAGTAGAAAAGTCTTTCAGTCTTCTACACACTTATGTAAGAATATGGCATGGACATTTGCATTGTAGTAACACCTTCAGTTTTTGCTGGCAACAGCTACATAACACAATGTGTGTAGATTTATCAGTTTTGTTGACAGTTGAGACATTTTATCTTTTGTTATATAAAGGTCAATGTATTACTTCCTGTCTAAATATTGACCTCTCACTGACAGGTCTGATAACCTATGTTCAAGTACAGGTGCAAATTTGTTGCACTTATCTCCCTTGTATTGGATGGAGAAAAAAATGATAAAATTTTTGCCATATTAATGAAAAAAAAAAAAAGATCAATAAGCAATGCTTACTAAATACCCCCTGCAGGGTAACTGTTTACCACAAAAATTATTTTGGCAACAAAATTTCTTCATGCAAATGTCCAATGGATCTGCATCATGTAGGCATGATATCAAAGTGTTCCATCAAAAACTGGCCAGAGAATGCCCTTACCTGTTAAAAAATTTAAGAAAAATTGTCTAAGTTCTCATAGCTGCCATTTTGTCAAAAGTTATTTTTTCTCAATCATATTTCTTCATGCAAATGTCCAATGGGTCTGCATCATGAAATGTGGTAGGAGTTGATCGGCCCGTTAATGCCCTTACCTTTTAAAAAAAAAACTAAGAAAAATTGTCTACGTTCTCATAGCTGTAATTTTGTCAAACATTATTTTTTCGCAGTAAAATTTTTTTCATGCAAATGTCCAAAGAGTGTACATCATGTAGGCATAATATCAAATTGTTCCATCAAAAATTGTACATGTAGTAGGAATTGATTGGCCCGTATATGTCCTTAACTGTAAAAAAATTAAAGAAAAATTGTCTAAGTTCTCAAAGCTGTCATTTTGTCAAAAAATATTTTTGGCAATAATATTTCTTCATGCAAATGTCCAATGGGTCTACATCATGTAGACATAATATCAACTAGAATTGTCAGAGGATCTGACTATAGCCCCACTTCTGAGCTTTTTGCCAGGGTAAGAAAAACTATGACGGGCAACAATCCCAAGCTAGATCTTAGATTGGTCAGATTCTGTCAATTTGTTCTCAAGGTATTGAGCGTAAATGAATTTCTGACATCATTCAAGGGCCAAGACTGTCAAAATTTTGCTAAAAAAGACAGGCAACAATCCCAAGCTGAATCTTGTCAATATTGATAAGCATACAAAATTTGGTCTGATTCTGTCAATTCGTTCTCAAGATATTGAGCGTAAACGTATTTCTGATGTCAATCAAGGGCCGTAACTCCGTCAAAATTTTGCCAAAAAAGATGGGCAACAAGATCTCCCAAGCTAGATGTTGTCAATGTTGATGTGCATACAAATTTTGGTCAGATTCTGTCAATTCATTCTCAAGATATTGAGCAGAAACGAAATTCTCACATCAATCAAGGGCCTTAACTCCGACAAAATTTGGCGAAAAATGACAGGCAAAAATCCCAAGCTAGATATTGTCAATGCTGATGAGCATACAAAATTTGGTCAGATTCTGTCAATTGGTTCTCAAGAAATTGAGTGGACAAAATTCTGATCAAAATTTTGCGAAAAATGACAGTCAACAATCTTAATCTAGATTTTGTCAATGTTGATGTGCATACAAAATTTGGTCAGATTCTGTAAATTTGTTCTCAAGATACTGAGCGGAAATGAAGTTCTCAATTCAATCAAGGGCCCTAACTCCGTCAAAATTTTGCAAAAAATGACATGCAACAATCCAAAGCTAGATATTGTCAATGATGATGTGCATAAAAAATTTGGTCAGATTCTGTCAATTTGTTCTCAAGATATTGAGCCGAAACGAAATTCTCACGTCAATCAAGGGCCGTAACTCTGTCAAAATTTTGTAAAAAAATGACAGGCAACAATCCCAAGCTAGATCTTGACAATGTTGATGTGCATACAAAATTTGGTCAGATTCTGTCAATTTGTTCTCAAGATATTAAGCGGAAATGAAATTCTGACGTCAATCAAGGGCCATAACTCAGTCAAAATTTTGCAAAAAACTAGAATTGTCAGAGGATCTGACTATAGCCCCGCTTCTGGGCTTTCTTCCAGGGTGAGAAAAACAATGACAGGTAACAATCCCAAGCTAGATCTTGTCAATGTTGATGCCATAAAAAGATTGGTCAGTTTCTGTCAATTCTTTCTCAATTAAGATATTGAGTGGAAACAAAATTCTGACATCAATCAAGGGCCGTAACTCCATCAAATTTTGCGAAAAATCACAAGCAACAGTCCAAAGCTAGATCTTGTCGATGTTGATGTGCATACAAATTTTGGTCAGATTCTGTCAATTCGTTCTCAAGATATTGCGCAGAAACAAAATTCTGACATCAATTAAAGGCTGTAACTCCGTCAAAATTTTGCGAAAAATGACAGGCAACAATCCCAAGCCACATCTTGTCAATGTTGATGTGCATACAAAATTTGGTCAGATTCTGTCAATTCGTTCTCAAGATATTGAGCGGAAACTAAATTCTGACATCAATCAAGGGCCGTAACCCCGTCAAAATTTTTGCAAAAAATGAAGGGCAACAATCCCAAGCTAGATCTTGTCAATGTTGATATGCATACAAAATTTGGTCAGATTCTGTGCTTTCATTCTCAAGATATTAAGCGGAAACAAAATTATGATGTCAATCAAGGGCCGTAACTCCATCAAAATTTTGCGAAAAAATGACGGGCAACAATCCCAAGCTAGATCATGTCAATGTTGATGTGCATACAAAATTTGCCTAGATTCTGTCAATTTGGTCTCAAGATATTGAGCAGAAACGAAATTCTAAAATCAATCAAGGGCCGCAACTCAGTCAAAATTTCGCGAAGAATCACGGGTAACAATCCCAAGCTAGATCATGTCAATGTAGATGTGCATACAAAACTTGGTCAAATTCTGTCAATTTGTTCTCAAGATATTGAGCGGAAACGAAATTCTGACGTCAATCAAGGGCCGTAACTCCATCAAAATTTTGCGAAAAATGACTTGCAACAATCCCAAGCTAGATCATGTCAATGGTGATATGCATGCAAAATTTGGTCAAATTCTGTCAATTCGTTCTCAAGATATTGAGCAGAAACGAAATTCTGACTTCAATCAAAGTCTGTAACTCCATCAAAATTTTGCGAAAAATGATGGGCAACAATTCCAAGCTAGATCTTGTCAATGTTGATATGCATACAAAATCTGGTCAGATTCTGTCCTTTCATTCTCAAGATATTAAGCGGAAACAAAAATATGATGTCAATCAAGGGCCGTAACTCCATCAAAATTTTGCAACAATCCCAAGCTAGATCATGTCAATGTTGATGTGCATACAAAATTTGGTCAAATTCTGTCAATTCCTTCTCAAGATATTGAGCGGAAACGAAATTCTGACATCAATCAAGGGCCGTAACTCCATCAAAATTTTGCGAAAAATGACGGGCAACAATCCCAAGCTAGAACATGTCAATGTTGATGTGCATACAAAATTTTGTCAAATTCTGTCAATTCGTTCTCAAGATATTGAGCGGAAACGAAATTCTGACGTCAATCAAGGGCCGTAACTCCATCAAAATTTTGCGAAAAATGACGGGCAACAATCCCAAGCTAGATCTTGTCAATGCTGATGTGCATACAAAATTTGGTCAGATTCTGTCAATTCGTTCTTAAGATATTGAGCGGAAACGAAATTCTGACGTCAATCAAGGGCCGTAACTCCATCAAAATTTCACGAAAAATGACGGGCAACAATCCCAAGCTAGAACTTGTCAATGTTGATGTGCATACAAAATTTGGTCAGATTCTGTTAATTTGTTCTTAAGATATTGAGCGGAAACGAAATGTTCACGGAATCACGGAACCACGGAATCACGGAACCACGGAAGGACAGGGTGAATCCAGTATAGCCCCACTTTTCCAAAGCGGGGCTATAATAACGGGTAACAATCCCAAGCTGGGTCTTGTCAATGTTGATGTGTATACAAAATTTGGTCTAATTCTGTCGAGCCATTCTCAAGATATTGAACGGAAATGAAATGTTCACGGAAAGATGGAATTATGGAATAATGAAAGGACAGGATGAATCC
The DNA here is from genome assembly GCA_964017185.1 of Rugalucina vietnamica. Lineage (NCBI taxonomy): Eukaryota > Metazoa > Mollusca > Bivalvia > Lucinida > Lucinidae > Rugalucina > Rugalucina vietnamica. The sequence continues at coordinate 69,128,567 of OZ024872.1, forward strand.
AGTTCCAACACAAACTGTGGTAGGAGTTGATCGGCCTGTTAATGCCATTATCTATAAAAAAAAATAAGAAAAATTGTCTAAGTTCTCATAGCTGTTATTTTGTCAAAAAATTTTTCACAACAAAATTTCTTCATACAAATGTCCAATGGGTGTACCTCATGTAGGCATGATATCAAATTGTTCCATCAAAAACTGTGGTAGGAGTTGAACGGCCTGTGAGAGCCCTTACCTGTAAAAAAACTATGAAAAATTGTCTAAGTTATATATTGGTCTATGGTTAATGGCAAAGAAGTTGTGGCACCATCCCAACATGGCTGGAAAATTGGTGACTGGGACTAATGCCATACCCAAACCACATGTAAACCAAACCAAATTGTGCACAACAATTTTTGTCTGTTGATTTGGTCCCTTGGTCTAAAAACATTAGGCACACCATAGTCCTCAACCTCGTCACAGTCTATTTTTGTCAGCAGTTTGTCATTCAAAATTGTCATGGGCCCTTGATTTTAAGTCTCATCCGAAGAACTAGAATAGAACCGACAAACCCTGGTTTACAAGACGATTGGCTTAACCACTTCTTATTCAAACATCAAGCCTCGATCTTCTGTGGCTGAACAATCTGATTTTTGTCACGCTTTGACACCAGGCCCAAGGTTACAAAACGTTTTTCATCCTCAACTCAGCTGAGCATGAAATTTAAACTGCTCATAAATACCAAAATAGCCCAAATATATCGAAATTGAAGGTCTAGAATTCCAAAGCCTGTAATTTATCCTGCTAATAAATGTTAAAATGCCAGCAGTTGTTGGCATTTTAACATTTATGAGCAGGATAAATTTTAGTCTCAGCTGAGCTGAGCTTGAAAAAAGATTTATAACCTCAGTGCCAGGTCTCGAGGGTATAAAACCTTTTTCATGCTCAACTCAGCTGAGACTGAAATTTAGATTGTCCATAAACATTGAAATAGCCCATATAAATTGCAATTTTTGGTCTAAATCACCAAACACCAGTAATTTATCCTGCTAATAAATGTTAAAATGCCAACAATTGTTGGCATTTTAACATTTATGAGCAGAATAAATTTTTAGTCTCAGCCGAGTTGAGCATGAAACTCGGCTCAGACAAGCAAGTTGAGGCAGCTCAGCAACAGTGGTCAGCAAGGCACATTGATGAATCCTGTATACAGTGCTTAAAGTGAGTCTGATTCACTTTCAAATCATAGGCAGCCCATTATTCACAGTAGGCATGAGATTGATGTAAAATAGTTACTAACTTTTTGGCATTTTAAAATATCAAGGTGCACTGATTTGGACATGACATGACAGTTAAAATAATACGAGGGGAAAGCAAAAAGTTCATGGACTTTCTTAATAACTTTTATAATTGACGTCCGATTGTTTTCGTATTTTCACAAGTGTAATAATGGTCTATTGTCGACATTCATGTAAAATGTTGTTTGTCGAATCTTATTTTTGATTGGTCAAATTACATCGACAAACACGTGGGGTTTGCTACCCCGGAGCACGCCGTAACATCTCTGTTAACGTGTTTATAAATATAAAAATATTTTTAAAAAAGTCATTTCTAAATCTCCTTAAATTATGGAAATATTGATAATGATGTAATTCGGCTTGAAATGGGAAATTGCAGTTCTCGCATTCGAAAGACAACGCTACAGTGACACTTTTTGAAAGACAAGTCCAAGCAAATAATTAGTAAATATGACGTTACTGGTAAATGGCGGAAACTTGCACATCGATAAAATTTGTGCGAGACTTCCGAATAAAACCTACAGAAACGTCTGATTTGTTACAAACAGCTAGAGACACATCAGAACTGAAGCATACAACAGTGTTCAATGATGTGCAAAGTGTTAGTCACAACGAAATAGCTGTTAAAAACAACAAGTAAGCACAAAAATCTACGCAAACAACTTTAACGCCATGGCATGCCCCGTATAATCCTAGCATCTGTCACAGAAATTGTCATAAAAACTAAATTTTTCTAGCGATTTGCCTTAAACTTTCTACTCTAATCCTTCACGGATGGGGAATAAATATATGAAAATTTGCTTGAAGTCGAATGAGAAATAATGTTTTTATAGGAACTTTTGACTCGGCCAGCGTATACAGAAAACCCGTTGGCAAATGGCATTAACGTCTTGGCGTGCTCCGGGTAGCGCTAATACGCATCAAACAAATTGCCATAGAAACGATGTTTATCAAGCGATTTGTCTGAAACTTTCTATGCTTGTTTGTATTAAACTGATCGCAAACATACGATAATTTCAGAGAAATCGCATATGTACTTTTGATTTTATTGACAAAGTCCACGAACTTTTTGCTTTCCCCTCATATGTTGCATTTGCTTTGGAACTCCTAATAGATTTTCAGGGCGGATATATAAGAAGGAAGATGGAAATAATGATTAACAGTTTATTAAATACAGATTTTTATCACAGATGCCGAAAAGCAATTAAACTGAAATCAATGGGAGACGCAGAAAGACAAATATAGTTGTAAATATGTGATAGACTATTACATGTACCATATTAGCTAAAGTCACTGCACATTTTTTGAAAAGACAATTTAAGCATTGTCTGAGTATCAATACTTCTCTTTAGTGATCTGGAATACTATACATGGGCAATGTATGATAGAAGTCAATTTGCATCATAATTTAGTAAAACTTTGCAAGCAAACTGCAAAAACTTAGAAACACGTATACATACTGCACAGAAAACTAGTGCAAATATGGTAGGTGTAATAAATTTAGGTTGAAAACCATTAATTGCACGTTCCATGAGAGGAGTTGAAAGGTTATACATGTATTTTGGCTTTTCTCTCAATCTTTATCTTCTACATAATACAGTTAAGTACATTGAGCAATCACACAGATTTGAAGATGACAAAAGCATTTCATATGAGCCGCTGCATAAGAAAACCAACAATCTACATATGCCAAAACAAAGGCGCAGACCAGCTTCGCGGTAGCCGCAAAGCTGATCAACGCCTTTGTTTTCGCTACATGGATAGTACTATCCCTCTTCTTCCTTCATCCAAAATTTCAAGCTTCTATCTTCTGTGACGGTACAGGCCGGTTTGTGTCGACCTGATTGGAAACCCAAATTGTTCGTTTTCTCATGCACAGGCTCATTTAATAATTTGATAGTTTAATTTTACTCTCATCCATCATTACACTGTTAAAGGTGGTGATCATATACTATTAGCTTAAAGTTAAAGCTTATTTTGAAATTTGTTATTTAAATTTCAAACAGTATCCTACAACAAGATTCGTTTTGAATTAGTAACATGTCACATAAATTGTCTGCAGAAAACCTGAAAGCTCTGAAAAGAGGGCATGCATTCCATGCACAATGTGTCCAAAATGGAACTGTTTGTCCAAAAACTAGAAGTTCAACTTCATCATCTTCCTACTGACCATTTTTAATTTCATTTCTTAATCACAGAAAGAAGACACTTTAATCGAAATCTTTGCCAAAGTTCAATGGCAGATAACAAAACTGTGATAAGTTTTTTGGCCTCCAATTTTGTGTTGATTTATTCAACTTTTTGGGCATTTGAGCCGCCTCATGGGAAAACCAACAATCTGCATAGGCGAAAACAAAGGCGCAGATCAGGTTACACCGCGAAGCTGATCAGCGCCTTTGTTTTCGCTACACGGATAGTACAATTCCTCTACTTTCTAAATCCAAAATTTCCAGTCATCTTCTGTGCTTGTACAGGCTGGTTTGTGTCAGACCTGTTCGAAAACCTCATTGTTGGTTTTCCCACGAGGCGGCTCATTTGTCATAATCAGCCTGGGCTCACAACTTTATACAGTAACATCTCATTTCATTCTACACATTACGAAAACACGCCCATGTTATATACATATTTTTCTAAAGTTGTAAAAAAAGAAAATTTTCAGTAGAATTTTTTTGATATTTTTCTTATTTTTGCTCAAAACATAAATTGTGGGTACACGTTAGAACAGCCTCGCCGAGGGGGTTCTAACGAGTACCCACAATCTATGTTTTGGAGCAAAAATAAGAAAAACAGGTATACCCCTGCATACCCCAGTTTTGCTATATAAAAGTGGGGTTCAAGGGGGTATACATTACACAAACATGTTTTCGTGATGAAATAGACATGCTTTAATCTGAATATCTGGGAAAAAGAACTCGGGTATTAAAAATTAACAAAAGCCCTATCATTTACCCCTGGAAGTGTAGGCTGTCGCACTGGGATTTTGTCTGACACCACTGGAAAAAATCATTAATTTTAACACACTGACTAGAGAATAATTGAGTAGCATAATTTTTCCATATACATGTAATTGAGCCGCCTCGTGGGAAAACCAAGTTAAACCAACAATGTGGTTTCCGAACAGGTCCGACACAAACCGGCCTGTACAAGCACAGAAAAGAGCTAGAAGCTCGAAATTTCGGATTTAAGTAGAAGAGGAATTGTACTATCCGAGTAGCGAAAACAAAGGCGCTGATCAGCTTCGCGGTTACCGCGAAGCTGATCTGCGTCTTTGTTTTCGCCTATGCAGATTGTTGGTTTTCCCATGAGGCGGCTCAATTATTAACAACTTTAACAAACACACATGCAACAAGCATCACACATTGTCTTTGGTATTCATGGATATAAAGGTCTTGAGCTGTGTCAAGAGTTGCACCTTTGTTTTTCGCTACAGGGATAGTACAATTCCTCTGCTACTTATATCCAATTTTTCAAGCTTCTAGCTCTTTTTCTGTGATTGTACAAGCCGGTTTGTGTCGGACCAGGTCAGACACCCCAAAATTGTTGTTTTTCTCCCACGACCCCTCATATTGAAAACAGGTTTTCTCATGATGCAGCTCATATAAAGTCCAAGGAAGGATAAAATTCTTGGGTAATTTACTGTTAATTTCGCCTTTTTGTAATTATCAATTCAATATTACAGCAAACAGATATGTATCGCATATGAGGTATTGCATTTTACAAACAACCATATTCTTAAATCAGCCTGGAGTGGATAACTCAAAGCCATCTTAAGCTTAAGATCAACTTACGACCAACTTAAGTACCTCTTAGGTTTATGGTGAATAACTGAAAACGGTCGACTCAAGCCCACCTTAGCGTCCTCTTACCGTACAAAGTGGCACCTTTCATTTCAAACAGTTATGATGGCTTAGAGTAACTGGAATAGCAAGGGTGTAAATTTTAAGGCAGTCATCTTAAGACCATGTATGTCGTAAGTAGGGAAACTTACAATGCCTTCGAGTTACTAACCCCTGATCGGCTACACAAACTGATAATTAAACAGTCTGAGTGGACAACAATAAAGGTGTTGTGATTTGTACACTTATCAGCACCAGTTTTGTGCATCTCTCTATAACACAGTTTTACAACATCTTTATCAAACGCGATTCAACAAAACAATAATTATCACAAATTTAAATTATCTTTCTAACATGTATCGTAATACTGGAATGTTGCACTATGTGTATGCGCAATAAAACATTAATAACCACAGTCAGTAGTACATGTAATTCCTGACCAACAGCTGGTACTTTTGTTGAGTTCATCAGTAACAGCTTGTGCATGCATATGATCACATTTGAACTGAGCAACCCTTTAGGGAAAGACCTGTAAACCTGACCCCGAGGTTATAAAACCTTTTTCATGCTCAACTCAGCTGAGACTGAAATAGAAATTGTCCACAAATATTGGAATAGCCCTAATAAATTGAAATTTCTGGTCTAAATCACCAAAACCTGCAATTTATCCTGCTAATAAATGTTAAAATGCCAACAATTGTTGGCATTTTAACATTTATGAGCAGGATAAATTTTAGTCTCAGCTGAGTTGAGCATGAAAAAAGTTTTATAACCTCGGGACCTGTTTGTATTCTGTAGTTGTAATACAATACACTTTCCCACTAAGGTTTTCTGGCATGACTTTAAACAGCAGTCACACAGTAGCGTATAAGTGAAACGCGCGCCGGGCGTGTTGAAAAAAATAGCACAATTCCACATACGCCAGACGCACATCAGGAATACGTTCAAAACTCGCTACAAGCCCGCTGGGTTACGCTTGGAGTACGTCCGGCGCACGTCGCTAAAAGTCTCTGCGCGTTTTGCGCGGGTTTGGACTCAAAAATTTTTTAAACATGCTTAAAAATTTTCAAGAAGCTCCGTGTGTCTCGGGCGTGTGACTTATACGTCCCGAATAAGTTCCACGCGCGTTACAAGCGCGTTGAATACGCTCTGAACACATTTGGCACGCGTTTGAGGCACGCCAGTGTACGTTACATGCCCATTCCGATTTTATGAGATGTTACTTCAGTAGTGTGCCCCAAGCCTGTGTGAAACGCGCATCGAACGTTCAATGTGCGCCTGTAGCGTGTGGTTCGCGTGTCTGGGACGTATTACAACCGTACTCCAAAACTTTGAGATTTTTTATACGTCCGGCACTCGCCTCAGTCACGCGCTAACGTGTGACTGCTAAAGCGAGTTAAAGGAATAAATTTATTTTTATACGTCCAAAGTCTTCAGCGTCTTGAGATTTTTCATACGCCCGGCGCGAGTTTGGGTTATACACTACTGTGTGACTGCTGTTTTAGATCCAATTGTACAACTGGGTGCATCTGGGGAGGTCTGAGTCTTACTCAAGGCCACAATCCAGGACCTTAAGTTGGAGTCTGAGACACTACCACTATGCAGGCATGCTAATAGCCTTGTTTGTTGGAGTTAGCAAGAAATGAATGGTGATGAACCTTGAATACAATTACAGTATTAATGATATACTATACAGACTCGTATAGTAACAGTAAACAAGAATTGTCAGAGGATCTGACTATAGCCCCGCTTCTGAGCTTTTTGCCAGGTTGAGAAAAACAATGACGAGCAACAATCCCAAGCTAGATCTTGTTAATTTTGATGCACATGAAAAGATTGGTCAGATTCTGTCAGTTTGTTTTCAAGGTATTGAGCAGAAACAAAATTCTGACATCAATCAAGGGCCAAAACTCTGTCAAAAGTTTGCAAAAAATGACAGGCAACAATGCCAAGCTAGATCTTGTAAGTGTTGATGTGCATACAAAATCTGGTCAGATTCTGTCAATTTGTTCCCAAGATATTGAGCGGAAACAAAATTCTGACGTCAATCAAGGGCCGTAACTCCGTCAAAATTTTGCAAAAAATGACAGGCAACAATCCCAAGCTAGATCTTGTCAATGTTGATGGGCATACAAAATTTTGTCAGATTCTGTCCATTGGTTCTCAAGATATTGAGTGGAAACAAAATTCTGACATCAGTCAAGGGCCGTAACTCTGTCAAAATTTTTGTGTAAAATGATGGGCAACAATCCCAAGCTAGATCTTGTCAATGTTGATGTGCATACAAAATTTGGTCAGATTCTGTCTATTGGTTCTCAATATATTGAGCGGAAACAAAATTCTGACATCAGTCAAGGGCCGTAACTCCGTCAAAATTTTGCGAAAAATGACGGGCAACAATCCCAAGCTAGATCTCGTCAATGTTGAGGTGCATACAAAATTTGGTCAGATTCTGTTAATTTGTTCACAATATATTGAGGGGAAACAAAATTCTGACGTCAATCAAGGGCCGTAACTCCATCAAAATTTGGCAACAATCCCAAGGTAGATCTTGTCAATGTTGATGGGCCGTAACTCCATCAAAATTTGGCAACAATCCCAAGGTAGATCTTGTCAATGTTGATGTGCATACAAAATTTGGTCAGATTCTGTCAATTCGTTCTCAATATATTGAGCAGAAACGAAATTCTGACGTCAATCAAGGGCATTAACTCTGTCAAAATTTTGCGTAAAATGACGGGCAACAATCCCAAGCTAGATCTTGTCAATGTTGATGTGCATACAAAATTTGGTCAGATTCTGTCAATTCATTCTCAAGATATTGAGCGGAAACGAAATTCTGACATCAATCAAGGGCTGTAACTCTGTCAAAATTTTGCAAAAAATGACAGGCAACAATACCAAGCTAGATCTTGTCAATGTTGATGTGCATACAAAATTTGGTCAGATTCTGTCGATTCGTTCTCAAGATATTGAGCGGAAACAAAATTCTGAAGTAAATCAAGGGCCATAACTCTGTCAAAATTTTGAAAAAAATGACAGGTAACAATCCCAAAGCCAGGTCTTGTCAATGTTGATGTGTATACAAAATTTGGTAAGATTCTATCAATTCATTCTCAAGATATTGAGTGGAAACCAAATATTCACGGAATCACGGATTCACAGAATCACGGATTCACGGAAAGACGGAATGACGGAAGGACAGGGTGAATCCAGTATAGCCCCACTTTTCCAAAGCGGGGCTATAATAAGCACTTGCAAAACAAGAGTCTAGGGTTGAGTACTCCCAGCTATAGTCTAAAAACTTGCCTCTGATAATGGTTTTTCACAGAAAATTTTTGTATGGGGGACGACAGAAAAATTATTTTCTTGTCAAAATCTTGATCTTAGTTTGTCCTAATAGGACCTGCAAAAATTTTGAAAATCGGTGAACAAATAAAGTTTTTAGGGCCCAAATTAATTTTGCATCGTGAAAATGAATTTTCGAGAATTTTTACCTGATCATGAAGATTTTGTCTTATGTATGTCATTTGTGTCAATTTAGAATAATTTTGAGCAATCATGATTAAATAGTTAGAATTTAATTTTTTTGCGGGAAAATATTTACCTCCCTTCCATGAGATTTTTGTACAGAAACTCCCTATTCAAAAATGTTTTTGACCAGAACTTTTTTATATGTCAACCAATTTTCAAAATGTTAGCTGCACATTTTGCAACAAACTAGATGCTTAATTGTGCCAAGAAAATATTTCTTCTACATTTGAACAGGGGTAAAATATCTGCGAAAAACCATTATCACACACTATGACACAGACTTTAATTAATTTTTCATTTGTTGTTGAAAATGGCAAAAAATATGTAATTTTAAAAGTACCGTATTCATTCTAATAAGTGCACAGTGTGCTTAACTTTTCAAAATTAAACGTTAAGGTAACAAAATATCATTCTAATTAGCGCATGTTATGAACAAAACACACAATTCTGAAAAAAAAAAAACATGCCGAAAATATCAATGATGACATCAGTGAAGTGTTCCAATCGTCGCCAAATTGAATTTAAGGAAAAGTATCAATGCAGCGAATGCAGTATTAATGTGTGAAATTGGTATATAATAATAATAAGCTAGTCAGGCAGTAAGCATTTATGCACATATTTTTCGGAAACGACCAGGGTGTGTGCTTAAAAGAGCATGTGCGCTAATTAGAATGAATACTGTATTTCTTTCCCCAGTCAACAATCCAGTACTCTACCAGTCAAACTGAAATAAAATACGGTATGATAGCACTACAATTACAGTGCATACACATTTAACCATTTACCAATCAAACAAAAGGGGTTTCTCAGTGAAGGTCAAATGAAAGAAGAATTACAATATGACCCAGACTGTGCGAATAAATGCATCCTCGGGGATATTGTTGTCTTGAAAATGTAAGGGGCCATATCAAGAAAATACCTCTTGAAGAAACATGATTCCCTATCTCCTTACACTATGAAAATGGAGCACGATTTCCAAATGAAGGGGACATTTTGAAAATTTAAGGACATTTTTTGTCCAAGGCCCCTTCCAATTTGTCTGCATCCTGTTTTTGTTGTGTCAAACAGGATAAAATTGTGTCTCAATAGCAAAACTACATCACATTCTTAGGACTCCATAGAAATGATTGGGATATGTAAGCTGGATAGACAATGACTGTTCTTATAATTTTTCATCCTCTATACAAGTTCCCAATCCCCTTCATCACTGCCGACACTTGGTCCCCTCCCCTGGTCTGGAATACTGCTGTCTGCGGCTGTGTCCTTGATGATATACTTCACATGGCGTTGTAGTAGCTGACCTTCTTTAGAGATAGCCCATAACTGATTATTTGGAGACACTAGAAAAAGTAATAATGAGCTGTGACAAGAGAAAACCAATGTGGTTTCCAAACAGGTCCAACACAAACCAAGCTGTACAAGGACAGAAGATGGCTAGAGGCTGGAAATTTTGGATTTAGAAAGTAGAGGAATTGTACAAGTGAAAACAATGGTGCAGATCAGCTTTGCAGTAACTGCGAAGCTGATCTGCACCATTGTTTTCTCATATGCAAAATGTTGCTTTTGTCCTGATAAGGTGCAAACTGTTTATTATTTTTTGTCCAATCTGAACCCACATTCCACTGTTAAATACATGAACCAAAACCATTAAAAGATTGACTTCATCTAAAGCACCAGTAATTTGTAACCACAGCTCCCATCCCCTCTTCCTCCTACCACATGGGAGAGTGAGGAACCTAGCCAGGTTTTGACATATTTAACAGTCTCTGCAGTGTGGGGGAAATACCAGGCCTCAAGGTTATAAAACAGTTTTCATGCTCAGCTCAGCTGAGACTAAAATTTTCCTGCTCATAAATGTTAAAATGCCAACACTTGTTGGTATTTTAACATTTATTAGCAGGATAAATTACTGGTTTTGATGGTCTAACCCCAAAACCTCAATAAATTTGGGCTATTTCAGTATTTATGAGCAGTTGAAATTTCAAGCTCAGCTGAGTTGAGCATGAAATTTTTTTTATTACTTCTGGGCCAGGGGTTTGTATTATATGGGCACAAACAGGTAGTGTAATGTAAACATTGAAGACCGCAGGGAAAATGGTCATGTGTTAAAACTGACTGTCCCTGCAATGAAGGACAGCAGGGACTTACTGGACAAAAGTCAAAATCCCCACTATTCACCAATGCTTAAGGGCATGATTACAAATGACTAGAGCATAAAAATGACACATTCTGTTTACAACTGCAAGAAATAAATGCTACAATGTCACTATATGAGCAACCAGAGGACCAATGGTCCTGTAAACGCTCACCTGAAACCCGAGATATATACCAATAAACTTGTTTGACTAGAATGGTAATATACATGTATATAACCCCAGGGCCGGGTCAGAGCAACCCCTGGAGTCAATTTCTTTTTGAAAACATAAAACTTCAGTCAATTTGCCAATTTACTGCAAGTTTTGCCCTTCAAATGACATTTTAACAATTTTCCCCATTCAAATGCAAGGGCGACCTAAGTTGACCTTGCTGTAAAATAGGTCAAGGTCATCCAAGGGTCATGATTTATATAAACTTTCTAGAGCTCTATTGCCTGATGCTTCATGCCAAGTTTCAAAATCATAGGCCTTCTGGTTCTGGAGAAAAAGATTTTTTAAGTTTTTAAGGTTTTTGCTATTTATAGCCATGGCAGCCATCTTGGTCATGTGACCTTGACCATTTATATATACATTCATTCCCACTTCCTAACAATACTCCTCATAAAGTTTGGCTTTGATTGGCCAAGCAGTTGCAGAGAAGAAGATCTTTGAATATCACTTCAATATACATATTTATTGCCCCGGGTAGGGGGCAGACAGACCCCTGGGTCCAAATTTGTTCAGAATCATCAATCTTAAGTCCATTTGCCCATGTCCTGCAAGTATTTCCCTACAACTAACATTTTAACACTTTTCCCCATTCAAATGCATGAGCGACCTATGTTGACCTTGCCGTAAAATAGGTCAAAGTCATCCCAGGGTCATGATTTATATAAACTTTGTAGAGCTCCAGTCACTGATGCTTCACACTAATTTTCAAAATCATTGGCCTTCTGGTTCTGGAGAAGAAGATTTTTAAATGTTTTTGCTATTTATAGATATGGCGGCCATCTTGGTCATGTGACCATGACCATTTATATAAACTTTCTTTCCCCCTTCCCAAGGATGCTACATATGAAGTTTGGCTTTGATTGGCCAAGCGGTTTTAGGGGAGAAGATGTTTCATTATTATGGAAATATACATGTATATAGCCCATGGCAGGGGCAGACAACCCCCCAGGGGCTTTAATTTTTCATTAACATTAATCTTCTGTCCAATTTGCCTATTCCCAGTATGTTTTACCCATTAAATAGCATTTTACCATTTTTTCCCATTCAAATGCATTGGCGACCTAAGTTGACCTTGCCGTAAAATAGGTCAAGGTCATCATAGGGTCAAGATTTATATAAATTATGATGGGCCCACGTCCCCGATGCTACATACCAAGTTTTGTGGAAATCGGCCCACTGGTTCTGGAGAAGAAGATTTTTAAAGGTTTGTGCTATTTTATAGCCATGGTGGCCATCTTGGTCATGTAACCTGGACCATTTATATACTTAAACGCAAAAGTTTCGCAACACTTAAAAAATGCAAATCTCTTCTTATCAACTCATAAATTGCTTTCGCTGATATTACGATTGACAAGTCCAGGTCTTTGCCTTGCATACAACGCAAAAATCAGAAAGCTGCTGCTTATGGTTGCCGAGGAAACGCCAAAACTTCAAGGTAACCCATTTTTTAAAAGCCACATAGGTACAATACTTGACATTGTAAGCGAAAATGAAATTTCAAATCAATGTTTGTTTTCAAAAGCAAAAAGGACAACAAACGCAAATATGGAAAATTTATGCCTTGGTCGAAGTTTATAACGTGTCTGTGACGTGTTTAAATTTTGACGTAATTGGCAGTTAATTGGCAAACGAATATCAATAATCGAAACCTTTTAATGGCATAATGTAGCCCACACTACATAGCACAAAGGACAAAAAAGATCGCGACCTAGTCGTCCATAATGGGTATGTAATGACTGTTTGAAAAAATAAGCTAACGTCAACAAAGAAACGCATCTACTAAGATTGCTGCTAAACAATAATTTCCCAACATTTTTGTTGTTTTCTGCTAGTATAGACACCAGGCTATTGATTGATGCTGTTTGTTTTCAAATCGAAATAAATATCCATATTTTAAACGCAAATTATTGAAAAACACAAACGTCACATTAACGTCAGAACGAAAACCTGCGATCAAATCCCGTTTATGGCAAATCATTACTCATTCTGTAGGAACATAAAATGTACTTTCAAAAATATCCTTACATGGGTAATGTAGAAGAAAACTAGAATGTAAATTGTTGCGTTTCTTTTGCGTTTAAGTATATAAACTTTCGTTCCCCCTTCCTAAGGATGCTCCACATGAAGTTTGGCTTTGATTGGCCAAGCGGTTTCAGAGGAGAAGATCTTTGAAATTGTGAACGACGGACGACGGACGGACGGACAGACGGACGAGAGCATGGGTATACTATAAGCTCACCTGTGAGCCTTCGGCTCAGGTGAGCTAAAAATACTGATGTGCAAAGTTTGTTGTTGTTTTTTTTTGTTGTTGTTGTTTTTTTCTCTCAAAATATTGCAATACATGTGCTGCCGTCGTTGATAGCATTTTAGCTTTATAATACCATAGTCCACATTGTTAACAATCAAATTACTGTACAGTAGTAACCCAAGTTTTTTTGCAAGCGACTGATTTTCACAGGCAAAACAATTGCAAAATTAAATCGCCATGAAAATATCTCAGTTGCTAAAATCATGAATATAAAATAGCCGTGAAAAAAAGTTGGGATAAAGTACATGTAACAAGAAATTTTAAAATACCTGATATGTAAGCAAATGTCCCAGGAAACCTCTTCCAATAATCTCCAGTAACATTCTGTTCTGTGACACCATAGCGACATAGCAGCTCACCACTGGGGCTCAGAGCCCATACATAGTTATCAGCCAGTGCTAACTGACTAGCAAGAGTACCTGCAGATCAGAAAAATATTTGATATGACAATATAACTTGAACTAGAATTTGTTTTCTATGTGAAAACTGATGTCTCCCCCCTTTCTACGTGCATGTCCAAAATATGCAAGCAAGAATTATAGTTCTTGTGCATCACATATCCTGTCATTCTGTTTTATAAGTGTACCAAGTTTCATTGAAATATCTCTTACGGTTTTCAAGTTATAGAGGGGCACGAAAGTGTTTGGAAAATAATCAAAGGGAAATAACTCCAAAGATATGAAAGCAAGAGTAATGATTCTTGTGCATCATGCTTTATAAGTGTACCATGTTTCATTGAAAAATCTCTAATGGTTTTTGAGTTATAGAGCAGACAAGAAATTGAATGAAAAATAATCAAAGGGAAATAACTCCAAAGATATGCAAGCAAGAGTTATGGTTCTTTAGCATGACACATCATCTCATCGTGATTTATAAGTGTACCAAGTTTCATTGAAATATTTCTTATGGTTTTCAAATTATAGAGTGGACATGAAATTGTATGGAAAAATAATCAAAGGGAAATAACTCCAAAGATATGAAAGCAAGAGTTATAATTATTGTGCATGACACATCGTCTCATCATGCTTTATAAGTGTACCAAGTTTCACTGAAATTTCTCTCACGGTTTTCAAGTTATAGGGTGGACACGAAATTGTATGGAAAATAATCAAAGGGAAATTACTCCAAAGATATGCAAGCAAGAGTTATGGTTCTTTAGCACGACACGTAATCTCATCGTGCTTTATAAGTGTACCAAGTTTCATTGAAATAACTCTTACGATTTTCGAGTTATAAAGCGGACACAAAATTGTATGGAAAATAATCAAAGGGAAATAACTCATAAAATAATCAAGCCAGAGTTATGGTTCTTGTGCATGACACATCGTCTGATCATGCTCAATAAGTGTACCAAGTTTTATTGAAAAATCTTAAACGGTTTTCAAGTTATACCGCGGACACGAAATTGTATCGAAAATAATCAAAGGAAAATAACTCCAAAAATACTCAAGCCAGAGTTATGGTTCTTGTGCATGACACATCGTCTCGTCGTGGTCTACATGTGTACCAAGTTTCATTGAAAAATCTTTAACGGTTTTCAAGTGATACAGCGGACACGAAATTGTATCGAAAATAATCAAAGGGAAATAACTCCAAAAATACTCAAGCTAAAGTTATGGTTCTTGTGCATGACACATCGTCTCATCGTGGTTTACAAGTGTACCAAGTTTCATTGAAAAATCTTTAACGGTTTTCAAGTTATAGAGCGGACACGATTTGTGACGGACAGACAGACAGACAGACAGACAGACGGACGGACGGACGGACGGACGGACGGACAGACGCACGGGGAAAAACAATATGTCTCCCGACCCTGTCGGGGGGAGACATAATAACAGGTCAACATTATTATTTCATTCTTAACCCATCAACATTTTTTCAGTAATTTCAACAAATAGGTAGTATCCATACTATGATAAGTGTGTGCTGCTCAAGGCCACATCCCCCCAACCAGCCATAGGCCTTTGGATTCAGAGTGCTACACATTAACACTGAACCACCACACTCTTTGAACATTAGTTTAATTCACATTTAATGCATGATGGGTATTTTAGTTTTTCTTGGATTACAATTTTATTTCAAAAACCCTATTAAACACTTTCCCCCTAAAGATAAGTTTATAGAAAAGTATGCCTTATTTGAAAGTTTTTCCCCACATTGATTCATTTCTCTCTAGACCGTGACTAAAGTAAATGCCTGTAACTAACCTGGAACATGGACCCACTGTCTACCTATCGGCATATGTACTGTTATCTTACTCCTCACATACACCTGCCGTCTATTATCAATGGCCCAGACCTGAAATATAATGTTTTTTCTCCAAATATCTGGATAAATAAGATAACAAATTTGCCTCTTTTTGTTGCACTGCAATATGCCATTTACATAACACATTCCAACTACCCATTAGATAGCTTTGTAAACAGTTTCACCAATTCAAAAACAATTGACCTTGTAAAACAGGTCAAGGATAGCCCAGGTTTTACAGACCTCATCCCTGACAGTTTCAAGATCATAAATCTTTTGCCTCTGGAGATCTTGCAAGGCTTCCCAGCAAGCACATGACGTCAGAATGACGTCAGATCGACGTCGATGCGACGTCATGACGTCGCATCGACGTTGATATGACGTCATTCTGACGTCATGTGCCCGCTGGGTTTACCTTACATGGGCACTACAATGCTCACTACCAATGAAGGTTCCATGTGAAATTTAGCTTTGAATGACCATATGCAAAGTGGTTGTCTTTAAATGTGGCCTTTGCTTCTACATAGGCCAATGGATAAGCCTGTCAGGTAACCCAACAGATCATGCAAGATAAATATTCAGTAAGTCATGCAAACAAAGCTGCAATTGACTCCTCCACCAGCAAGGTATAGCCACGCCCACCCCTATTTCCTTAGACAAACATTGTGTTTTTGCACCTATATTTACCTGTAAAAAACACATGTTGGTTTGTTTGTCTAACCCACGTGTTGTCTAACCGTCATTGACCGTTAGCTAATGTGCAAATTTGAATGGTCAATATAGAATGGATATTAATGATGGGTGGTTTGACGGAGGACTCAATTGATCCTGATAAGACAAGTACATACCATCCAGTCCAGAGGCCCAGCAATGATTTGTAAGAACACTGTACCACTATTATCAACCGGTAACCAGGCAGCATTGAGACTGTGATCATTGGGAGCTTTCACACCTATACGATGGTACGTCCCTCCCTCATTGTCCACGGCCCAGACATTCTGATTGCCACAGGATAGGTGTACAAAGTGGGTGGTGTCTATAATATACAATTTAGAGGGACAAACAGTCTCAAACTATAGATTCAATTTCTTCTCTCATTACACCTTCCTTTGGAAACAGATATTCCGCGCTTTTTCATTTCAACTTGTTCGAAGTCTCTCGAAAATAACATCCTTTTGTCAACCTCTTGCATTTTGATAACCCTTAAACTTGACCAAAAAAGGAGAAAATTTTATGCCTTAAATTCACAGCAGTGTGAAATGTAAACAATTTGATTAATGAGCCACTGCATCAGAAAACCAACGATTTGCATATGCGAAAACAAAGGCGCAGACCAGACCAGCTTCGCGGTAAACACGAAGCTGATCAGCGCCTTTGTTTTCATTGCACAGATAGTGTAGTCCCTCGTCTTTTTAAAACCGAAATTTCAAGCTTCTAGCCTGCTTCTGTAACTGTACAGGCTGGTTTGTGTCGGACCTGGTCTGACACCCAAATTGTTGGTTTTCTCACGCAAATGCTCATTTCTTCCTGAAAAAAAATAAAAACAAGAACTCCGTGGAGGTGGATATCGCACCTGCATCGGGCAAAATACACATTACTTGCAAGGTTTCACACTCACAGCTATCACTGATGCAGAGAAAACCAAACTTCGACTTAAAAATTAACAAAGTCAATGGACCGTGAAATATAGGTCAAGGTCAGTGGGTCAAGGTGCATGCTTGAAGGGTATGTCTAGGACAATTACTATGCAAGGTTTCACACTCACAGCTATCACCGATACAGAGAAAACGGAACTTCGACGTAAAAATTAACAAAGTCAATGGACCTTGAAATATAGGTCAAGGTCAGCGGGTCAAGGTGCGTGCTTGAAGGGTATGTCAAGGACAATTACTATGCAAGGTTTCACAATCCTAGCTATCTCTGATGCAGAGAAAATGGAACTTCGACGTAAAAATTAACAAAGTTAATGGACCATGAAATATAGGTCAAGGGCACCAGGTCAAGGTGCATGCTTGAAGGGTATGTCAAGGACAACTACTATGCAAGGTTTCACAATCCTAGCTATCACTGATGCAGAGAAAACCAAACTTTGACGTAAAAATTAACAAAGTCAATGGACCGTAAAATATAGGTCAAGGTCAGCGGGTCAAGGTGCGTGCTTGAAGGGTATGTCAAGGACAATTACTATGCAAGGTTTCACACTCACAGCTATCAATGATACAGAGAAAACGGAACTTCGACGTAAAAATTAACAAAGTCAATGGACCGTGAAATATAGGTCAAGGGCACCGGGTCAAGGTGCGTGCTTGAAGGGTATGTCAAGGACAATTACTATGCAAGGTTTCACAATCC
This sequence comes from Rugalucina vietnamica, assembly GCA_964017185.1. NCBI lineage: Eukaryota > Metazoa > Mollusca > Bivalvia > Lucinida > Lucinidae > Rugalucina > Rugalucina vietnamica. Next base: position 69,146,481 of record OZ024872.1, read on the forward strand.
TAGCTATCACTTATGTAGAGAAAACCAAACTTCGACGTAAATGTTGACGGATGGACGGACGAACGAACGGACGGACGGACGGAAATTTGGACTCCTATATCGCACCCTGCTATAAGCAGGTGCGATAAAAAACAACCTAAAGGTATCTAATTCTTAAACGACTGAACTGAAGTAACAACTGTATGTGTTTCCTTACCAATCTGAGTCAAGTCCAGTTTGAACCATCCACCACCCTGGGGGTATATTGGCCCGATCCCTGTCCTAATGTAGACAGCACCAGAGTCCAGCAGGACCCAGACAGCATCTGGGCAGGCTGAAATACACACCAGGGTGGCCCCGGGGTGGGGCGACTGGACATTTCCACAGTTCTGTCTGTCCTGTGTATAGGTAAAGATGTCGCCAGAATCCTGCTGCACCCATATCAGGCCTGTAAGATATGAGCCACGTCATGAGAAACTGCGAAGCTGATCTGCGCCTTTGTATTTGCATAGACAAAAATCCAGTTTTCTCACGACGCAGCTTATAAAATATTAATTTTGATAACAATGAGACTGTTACACCACAACCTCTTTCGAGCGCACTCTTGTTTTAACATATTCCCTCAATTTTGTTATCTATTTCAAGGAGAGTAGAACAAAATTTGTCCATATGAAAACTTAGGGTCCAGAAATGATCCATGTTATAGCCAGGTGATTCTAAGTCCAGTATTAGTATTCTTGCCAAAATGTAGGTTATAAAGTAAATATTTACCTTTGTCGCTCCTGACATTTCTAGCCTCAACATGTTTCCAAATCAAAGTATTAGGGAGTCCTTCTGGCTGACCCTCACCCCAGTAATGACCTAACAATGTAGTAGAATAAGCTTTGATATACATATAATAGAAAGGTTATAGGAAAATACGCTTTTATGAGAGAGAGACTTTTAAAAGCATAACTCCAGGTGATAGATGATTAGCCGTTTACATCTTGGCCCATTCAGCATATAAAGATGTAATTAACAAGATTTGTAGTCTGAAGTACCTCAGTTCTCAACTTGTGATTTTACACAATTGAACGAAACAAGAAACAGTGCAGATTCAGTAAACTATTTTAATTCAGAAAACTGTTTTTGGTTGTGTTCATTACAATTTTCATTCATAAGCACTTTTTGCTTTTTGCAGTTTCTATAATATCTGATTCATAACCACTTTATGCTTTTTGGTTGTGTTCATTGAAATTTTCAGTTTCTATTCCATCTGATTCACAACCCATTTTTGCTTTTTGGTTGTGTTCATCTGATTACCACTTTATACTTTGTGGTTGTGTTTCATTGAAATTTTCAGTTTCTAGTCCATCTGATTCATAACCACTTTATGCTTTTTGGTTGTGTTCATCGAAATTTTCAGTGTCTAGTCCATCTGATTCATAACCACTTTTTACTTTTTGGTTGCGTTCATTGAAATTTTCAGTTTCTAGTCCATCTAATTCATAACCACTTTTTACTTTTTGGTTGCATTCATTGAAATTTTCAGTTTCTAGTCCATCTAATTCATAACCACTTTTTACTTTTTGGTTGCCTTCATTGAAATTTTCAGTTTCTAGTCCATCTGATTCATAACCACTTTATGCTTTTTGTTTGTGTTTATCGAAATTTTCAGTTTCTAGTCCATCTGATTCATAACCACTTTATGCTTTTTGGTTGTGTTCATCAAAATTTTCAGTTTCTAGTCTATCTGATTCATAACCACTTTATGCTTTTTGGTTGTGTTCATCAAAATTTTCAGTTTCTCGTCCAGCTGATTCATAACCACTTTATGCTTTTTGGTAGTGTTCATCAAAATTTTCAGTTTCTAGTCTATCTGATTCATAACCACTTTATGCTTTTTGGTTGTGTTCATCAAAATTTTCAGTTTCTCGTCCAGCTGATTCATAACCACTTTATGCTTTTTGGTAGTGTTCATCAAAACTTTCAGTTTCTATTCCATCTGATTCATAACCACTTTATGTTTTTTGGTTGTGTTCATCAAAATTTTCAGTTTCTAGTCCATCTGATTCATAACCACTTTATGCTTTTTGCTTGTGTTCATTGAAATTTTCAGTTTCTATTCCATCTGATTCACAAACAGTTATGCGAATGTCAAATCAGGCCGTTCCCTGTACTAAACATGATTATCATATGAACTGTGATGCGAGAAAACCGGTCTTCAGGGTTTCGGACCAGGTGGGACACAGATGGGTCTGTGCAGTCACAGAAAAGGGCTAGAAGCTTGAAAATTCTGATTTAGGAAGATGAGGGATTGTACTATCCGAGTGGCTGTTACTGCACAGCTGATCAGCACCTTTGTTTTCCCATAGGCAAAAATCTGGTTTTCTCATGACGCAGCTCATATGATGTCACTGTTATTCAGACTTCAGTGGATAAGGTAGTGTAAAAAATGTTAAAACCATAAGAGTATGAACACTTTTGCAGGAATTTGTAACGTCATTGACGTGCATAACATTACTTTTCCTTGAAAATATATCCTTTTTGAAGGTAATAAAATTCTATTTATAGGTCATATGATCATCTCTATATTCATCATCATCAGAAAAACTCACCTTCTATACTGCCTCTACAAACATTCAGTAGATGTTTATACTCAGGACAGAACCATACCCCTGACCTGCCACAGACCAACCCGCCTCTCTGATGACTGAGGATATAGGCCAGGTTCTGGGGATCAAACTTCTTAGTGAAGGACTTCAACATGTCCATGGTTGTGGCATCCTTCATCAGGTACTCACCACTAAATGGCACCTGAAAATTGTATGAAATAAATGAGCCGCCTCGTGGGAAACCCAACAATGTGGTTTCCGAACAGGTCCGACACAAACCGGGCTGTACAAGCACAGAAGATGACTATAGACTGGAAATTTTGGATTTAGAAAGAAGAGGAATTGTACTATCCCTGTAGCGAAAACAAAGGCGCTGATCAGCGGTTACCGCGAAGCTGATCTGCGCCTTTGTTTTCGCCTATGCAGATTGTTGGTTTTCCCATGGGGTGGCTCAAATATTATCCCTACAAATAGGCTCAACTATTTATTATGCAACTCAAATTGCTTTTTTTATTGTACACACCATAGAAGATTCTATTAGATGAATATAGGGATCAAATATGATTTTCCATTCATTAACATTCGCTAGGTCCTGAGGGGAGTGTTGAAAACAGAGGGCTCAACACTCCTCTTTGGACCTAATGAATATTAATGAATGACAAATGCTATTATTGCATAAAATCTGCACAAACAAAACAAATAATTGTGCACTATATTTTACAGCCTCATCACAATTTCATATGCCTAAAAGATTTCATTTTTAGCTTGCCTGCACGAAGTGCATAGAGCTATTGTAGTCACCTCGGTCGTCCCCGTTTACGTTTACGTGTACGTCCGTGTCACACTTTCAGTTAAAGTTTTTTATAAGTCTATATCTCTTGACCATGTTGATGGATCAAGTTGATACTTTGCATGTTGCTAGATATTGGTCTGAAGTTTTACGCAGTACCATCATGACCCACCCTGGGTGACCTTGAGGTCAAGGTCACGGACTTAGAAATTTTGTGTTTAAGTTTTTGGTTAAAGTTTTTGTAAGTCTATATCTCTTGACCATATTGATGGATTGAGTTGATACTCTGCATGTTGCTAGATATTGGTCTGAAGTTTTACGCAGTACCATCATGACCCACCCTGGGTGACCTTGAGGTCAAGGTCACCGACTTAGAAATTTTGTGTTTTAAGTTTTTGGTTAAAGTTTTTGTAAGTCTATATCTCTTGACCATATTGATGGATGAGTTGATACTTTGCATGTTGCTATATATTGGTCTGAAGTTTGATGCAGTACCATCATGACCCACTCTCAGTGACCTTGAGGTCAAGGTCACAGACTTAGAAATTTTGTGTTTAAGTTTTTGATTTAAGTTTTTGTAAGTCTTTATCTCTTGACCATGTTGATTGATCGAGTTGATACTTTGCATGTTAGTAGATATTGATCTGAAGTTTTATGCAGTACCATCATGACCTACCCTGGGTAACCTTGAGGTCAAGGTCACACACTTAGAAATTTTGTGTTAAATTTTTTGGTTAAAGTCTAAATCTCTTGAACATGTTGATGGATAAAGTTGAAACTTGCATGTTGATAGATATTGGTCTCAGGTTTTATGCTGTACATCACAACTCACCTGGATGACCTTGAGGCCAGGGTCACGGACTTGGAAGTTTTGTGTTTAAGTTTTGGTTAATGTTTTATAAGTCTATATCTCTTGAACATGTAGATTGATCAAGTTTATACTTTGCATTGGTCTGAAGTTTTATATTGTACCATCATGACCCTCCTGAGTGACCTTGAGGTCAAGGTCATGGGTCATAGATTTTAACAGATGTAGTGACATAGCACAAGTCAGGCGAGCTACGCTGTCCTGCGACAGCTCTTATTATGCTTGTTCTGGGCGAACTTCAGTTACTCATTATAAGCACACTTTTGCGTGGCCCCCGGTAACGAGCATAAATAAAAGCCATGTATTAACAGTATGCGTGCACAAGAATTGCTATATTAATACATGGCTTTCTTTTCATTAATATGTGGCTGTTAATATCGTGTGACGCAGGTATTTATGCAATAATAATACTTAATACTATCTGAGCCGCATCGTGAGAAAACGGGATTATTGCCTATGCGAAAACAAAGGCGCAGATCAGCTTCGCAGTAACTGCGAAGCTGATCAGCGCCTTTGTTTTCGCTACTCGGATAGTACAATTCCTCTTCTACTTAAATCCGAAATTTCAAGCTTCTAGCTCTTTTCCGAGCTTGTACAGGCCGGTTTGTGTCGGACCTGGTCGGAAACCCCGAAGACCGGTTTTCTCACGTCGTGGCTCATCTGGGAAAAATCACCTGTCCTTTAGGCTGACACAAACTAGGATGTTCTGACACAGTCAGTTGCTACAAATTGCTAATTCTGGAAGTTGAGTTTTCACTAGCTTATTTTCTTCTCTTTAATGTATACCACATGCAACAACATGTAATTTTAACAAATACAATAGTGTTTAAACCAAAGGCATATAAGAATCTTAAAATATGTAAGCAAACCATGTTATACCTGCCACCATATTCCAGTTCCCCTTGGTGTTTCCATGGTAACCCCACATATAAACCACATACATCCCAGAACATCAACAGCCCAGCCCACATTACCATCTCCCAGGGACAGACACGTAAACAGACGGTTCTCAGAACCACTGAAATGGAAGACGTTCTTCTACATACATTCTATGCATATAGTAATTGTTATCTGCACAGGTTTGGAACATTCAATATTACATTTTACAATTACAAAATGTGAATCAGCAACCTAGTAGTTTACATTGTTATCAGTTCTTAGTTTCTGTACAGAACTAGAGCAAAGCCCAGTAACAAATTGTTTTAGCATAATATACATTATGTATAAGTTTAAAAGTAACCATTCACCAAAAAATACAGGTAGAACTTTTTTTTTCTTTTTTACAATTAAAACATTGTTTTGTGGTGCAAAATTCAATTGATGCCCTTGAGTGAGGGTGACATGACGATTTGTTCACCTGAGGGTGAAGCCGAGGGTAATATAACCTGTCGATGGCGAACAAATTTTCATATCACCCACTGTCAATGGCAACAATTGTTTTATTATACCAAACCACTTTATTAACAAATAAGCAACATGCCAGATGACAAACCCATGTGACTACAAGTGCAACTGCACTTTTAGGCTGATATGACATCAGAGGGAAATATGATCATGTGACATAATAGAATAGCACTTCCATGTGCACTGTAAACAATCGCATGTGACTACAAGTGGAGCTGCACATTTTTAGGCAGATATGACATCAGAGGGTAATATGATCATGCGATATGACAGAATAGCACCCTCCACATGAACTGCTCTGGACCAATCAAAATCCACACTCAGCCAATGAATATTGATGATGTATAATAATGTGGTTGTACTGTATGAGCCTCCTCGTGAGAAAACCAACAATCTGCATAGGCGAAAACAAAGGCGCAGATCAGCTTCGCGGTAACCGCGAAGCTGATCAGCGCCTTTGTTTTCGCTACTCGGATAGTACAATTCCTCTTCTACTTAAATCCAAAATTTCAAGCTTCTAGCTATTTTCTGTGCTTGTACAGGCCGGTTTGTGTCAGACCTGTTCGGAAACCACATTGTTAGCTATCTTAATGCATGGTAACTTTTCTTCATGTACGAGAGGATTGTGGTAAAGGGAAGAGCATCACAATTACATAGACAGAGGCCAGTTGTTAAAAATTAACAATGTCGTTAGTTAACGATTCGTTAAAATTTCAAACATGAATATTACAAATACACTGTTATTTTTTGTTGAAAAAATGTGAGAATCCTTTGCATTGCAAAGGATTCTCACATTTTATCAACAAAAAATAACAGTATAGGATTCTCACATTTTATCAACAATAAGAGCTGTCGCAGGACAGCGTGCTCGACTGCTTCTGACCTTTGTCAAACATAAGGCCAAACCCGACCGGTAACCCAAAGCATTATGCTCATACATCTTTTTTGCCTTGATGGGATAAGGCAAAATCACTGAACCATGAAAATTAACTATAACTACCTAAGATTTAAAGGTCTCACTCATATTGTGAAAGAAGTGTGTTCATATACAAATTGAGTGCCAAGACACAAGGCAAAATCACTGAACCATGAAATAAGGTCACACTGACCTATAAGTATTTCAGGGTCAAAGCCTCAAAGGTCTAGTGATACTTACTCATAATGTGAAAGAAATATGATCATATACCCATTCAGTGTTGAGATATAAAGCAAAATCACTGAACCATGAAATTAGGTCATAGTGACCTATAAGTATGTTTGGGTTAAAGGTCTGGTCATACTCATTTATAATCAGAAAGAAGTATGAAAAAATACCAACTGAGTGTAAAGATATAAGGCAAAATCACTGAACCATGAAATTAGGTCACAGTGACCCAGGAATACTTTACGGTCAAAGGTCTTGTCATACTCATACATATCGTGAAAGAAGTATGTTCATATACCAATTGAGTGCCGCGATATAAAGGAAAATCACTGAACCGTGAAATAAGGTCATATTGACCTAGGACTACTTTAGGGTCAAAGATCTTGTCATACGCAAACATAGTGTCAAAGAAGTTTGTTCATAAACTACTTGAGTGCCGAGATATAAGGCAAAGTCACTGAACCGTGAAATTAGGTCATAGTGACCTATAAGTATATTGGGGTCAAAGGTCTGGTCATACTCACTCATAATGTGAAAAAAGTATGAAAATATTCTAATTGAGTGTCAAGATGTAAGGCAAAATCACTGAACCGTGAAATTAGGTCACAGTGACCTAGGACTAATTCAGGGTCAAAGGTCTTGTCATACGCAAGCATACTTTGAAAGAAGTTTGTTCATAAACCATTTGAGTACCGAGATATAAGGCAAAATCACTGAACCGTGAAATTAGGTCACAGTGACCTATAAGTATATTGGGGTCAAAGGTCTGGTCATACTCACTCATAATCTGAAAAAACTGAAGTATGAAAATATACTAATTGAGTGTCAAGATATAAGGCAAAATCACTGAACCGTGAAATTAGGTCACAGTGACCTAGGACTAATTCAGGGTCAAAGGTCTTGTCATACGCAAACAAACTTTGAAAGAAGTTTGTTCATAAACCATTTTAGAACCGAGATGTAAGGCAAAATCACTGAACCGTGAAATTAGGTCACAGTGACCTATAAGTATATTGGGGTCAAAGGTCTGGTCATACTCACTCATAATCTGAAAAAAGTATGAAAATATACTAATTGAGTGTCAAGATACAAGGCAAAATCACTGAACCGTGAAATTAGGTCACAGTGACCTATAAGTATATTGGGGTCAAAGGCCTGGTTGTACTCGCTCATAATCTGAAAGAAGTAAGAAAATATACTAAATGAGTGTCAAGATATAAGGCAAAATCACTGAACCATGGAAAATAGGTCAACCGACCCTTACCGTCATGACACACAAGTCAGTGTCACAAAGTCAAAAGATGAATGACCAACCATCTTACTAAGTTGTTTCTATTAAGAAATAAAAAGAAAAAAAAATTCGGGGAGTTCTAGATTTTGACCTCTAGCCCCGCCCCCCTGACTCCGACCCAGAGGTCCGATGTCATGGAACCTAAAGTGTATGAAGTATGAATGCTTTATGATAAGTTGTTGTCAAGATATGGACTCCTTGTAAAAGTTACACAGCAGTACCCCCCAGGCATGGACCGAGAGACCCGATGCCATGAAATGAAACTCAACCCTACAGGGTACCTTTGGTCCGAGTATGAAAGCCCTCTGATAAAAAGTATTCAAGATATAGACTTCTAGAATACTATATCACAGAAAAGCCATTATTATTAATGGTGTTCTAGATTTTAACCTCTAGCCCCACCCCCTGGCATGGACCCAGGGATCTGATGCCATGGAATGAAAGCCGACCCTACAGGGTGTCAATGGCCCAAGTATCAATGCTTTCTGATGAGTGGTTGTCAAGATATGGACTTCTAGAAAACTTTAACACAAGAATTGCCATTTTTGAAGGTGTTCTAGATTTTAACCTCCAGCCCCACCCCCTGGCCTGGACCCAGGGGCCCGATGCCATGGAATGAAAGCTAACCCTACAGGGTATCTATGGTCCAAGTATGAATGCTTTCTGATGAGTGGTTGTCAAGATATGGACTTCTAGAAAACTTTAACGCAAGTGTGACGCGCACGCGCACGGGAACGTGGACAACCGGGGTGACTGCAATAGCTCTATGCACTTCGTGCAGTCGAGCTAAAAATAACAGTGTATTTGCTTTTGAAGTCAATATTTAGCTAACAAGTTTAGGGCTTAACGACACCGTTCAGCTAACAATGTTTTGAACAACTGGGCCCAGAATGCGAAAGATGTGTAATAATAATAATAATAATAATAATAATAATAATACTCTTTATATTTAAAAAGGATAACATATTTAGCACAATTGCCAATCATCCATATGGTCCTCTGGTGAACACAGACATTATTATGATCAGACCTTTTTTTTTTTGTTATTATGCTGACTTTTTGGTATACTTTGTTAGACATGCGATGTTAGTGATGAAGAGAAGCCTGTGCTTGCCTGAGCACCAAGCAATGTAGCCATTTTTAACATCTTTGGTATGATGCAGCCAGGATCTAACCCACGACCTCCCCCTCCTGAAGCGGACTATCTAACCATTGCGCTAACATGACCAGTACATAGTTTTATATTTTGACATGCAAAAAAATAATAACTAGAATTTGTTTTCTATGTGAAAACTGATGTCTCCCCCCTTTCTACGTGCATGTCCAAAATATGCAAGCAAGAGTTATAGTTCTTGTGCATCACATATCCAGTCATTCTGTTTTATAAGTGTACCAAGTTTCATTGAAATATCTCTTACCGTTTTCAAGTTCTAGAGCGGGCACGAAATTGTATGGAAAATAATCTAAGGGAAATAACTCCAAAGATATGAAAGCAAGAGTTATAATTCTTGTGCATGACACATCGTCTCATCGTGCTTTATAAGTGTACCAAGTTTCACTGAAATTTCTCTTACTGTTTTCAAGCTATAGAGTGGACACGAAATTGTATGGAAAATAATCAAAGGGAAATTACTCCAAAGATATGCAGGCAAGATTTATGATTCTTTAGCACGACACATCATCTCATCATGCTTTATAAGTGTACCAAGTTTCATTGAAATATCTCTTACGGTATTCGAGTTATAGAGCGGACACGAAATTGTATGGAAAATAATCAAAGGGAAATAACTCATAAAATAATCAAGCCAGGGTTATGGTTCTTAAGCATGACACATTGTTTGATCATGCTCAATAAGTGTACCAAGTTTTATTGAAAAATCTTAAACGGTTTTCAAGTTATAGAGCAGACACGAAATTGTATCAAAAATAATCAAAGGGAAATAACTCCAAAAATACTCAAGCTAGAGTTATGGTTCTTGTGCATGACACACAGTCTCGTCGTGGTTTACAAGTGTACCAAGTTTCATTGAAAAATCTTTAACTGTTTTCAAGTTATAGAGCGGACACGATTTGTGACGGACAGACAGATGGACGGACGGACAGACGCACGGGGAAAAACAATATGTCTCCCGACCCTGAAGGGGGGGAGACATAATTAGTTTTCTCCTGACAGAAGGTAACTTTTTTGTTGTTGGTACGTTTGTTGTTGTTTTTTTTTTGTGTGTTTTTTTTGTGTGTTTTTGTGTGTTTTTTTTTTTTTTGTTTTTTTTTTTTTTGTTTATTTTTTTTATTATGGAAGGCATGTGAAGCAGCATATACATGGATTGCCCTATGAACGATACATGCATGTATGCAACAATGCAGACATTGGAGAAACACATACACATATGGGCAGCCCCCGTGGCCGAGCGGTTAAGAACGCCGTTTCTTAATCACTCAATCATCTCACCGCGGTGTCTGGTGTGGGTTCGAGCCCCGCTCTGGCCACATGTGAGACAGGCCAAGTTCTGCTTGCGGGTGTGCCAGGTGGTTTTTCTCGGGATTCTCCTGTTTTCGCCCCACCTACTGATTGGCCCGTCTCATATAAGCTGAAATAATCTTGAAAGGGATGTAAAACTAAATAAAAAAAGAAAAAAAAAAAAAAAAAAAAAATAGAAATGTGTGTTTGTAAAACACTATGCCCCCCAACTGTATGCTTGTCCCTAAACTGGCAGCTTGTATGATTCATTTATTTCATTTGAATGTTGTGAAATTTTATTTCCTGAAGCCTCTGTTTTGACCTTGATCCAGAAACAGAATGTAAGCTTTTTGCAGATAAATTAGAAATGAAGTAACAATTTCAAAATGGAGTAATTTTGTCAAAATTTGACGTCAAGTCTTCAAAATGTAATCAGGTGATCTTCTTCTCTGCCCCAACTAGTGTACCGAATATGAAGGCTCTAGCTTAAATACTTTTTGAGATATCTTGCACAAAAGATATTCAAATTTTGTTTTAAAAGGGGCATAACTCCAAAAAGGCACATAACTTGAACATAAACAAAAATACGGGTCAACTATATTTTTATAAGGAATCTGTATATGAAATTTCAAAACCCTAACATTCACCGTTCAAAAGTTTCATATTTCACTGAAAAGTGCAAAAATTAATCAAAATTTCAAATTCTGTATTTTTGTCAAAATTTGACAGAAAGTTCTCAAAAGTTAATCAGGTCATCTACTCCTCAGCCCCAACCAGTATACCAAATATGAAGGCTCTAGCTTTTGAGATATCTTGCACACAAGATTTTCAAATTTTGTTTTCAAAGGGACATAACTCAAAAAAGGGGCATAACTTGGACATGAAAAAAAATATGGGTCAACTATTTTTTCATGAGGAACCTGTATATGAAATTTCAAAACCCTAGCATTCACCGTTCAAAAGTTTCAAATTTCACCGAAAAGTGGAAAAATCAATCAAAATTTAAAAATTCTGTATTTTTGTCAAACTTTGACGGAAAGTTCTCAAAAGTTAATCAGGTCATCTACTCATCAGACCCAACCAGTATACCAAATATGAATGTTCTAGCTTAAATACTTTTCGAGATATCTTGCACACAAGATTTTCAAATTTTGTTTTCAAAGGGAAATAACTCAGAAAAGGGGCATAACTCAGACAAGAAAAAAAATACGGGTCAACTATTTTTTCATGAGGAATATACACATGAAATTTCAAATCCCTATCATGCACCATTCAGAAGTTTAAAAAAGTGACTAACAGACACACCCACTCACACACGCACAGACAGACTTACAGACAGACAGACAGACAGACAAGCCGAAAGCAATATGCCCAACTTTTTCAAAGTTGGGGGCATAAAAAAAAAAACATACACATATGGTTCAAGGATTTATCCACAGGCAAGGACTGAACCTAGGTCCACATTAAAGCACAAAGTATTGAAGAACAGTACCTGATTCCAGGCATACAAAATAATGGCTGGCAAATGCTATACATGTACAAGTAATGATGGTATTTTTTGTATCTACATAGGACTTAACATTTTTGGCAAGCAGGTCTTGTATACTTACTGTCTGAGCAGACCAGAAAAGGAACTGTGAAGAAAAGGTTTCACTTTATGACAAACCCTATTTCCTGAGTACTGAACAAGTAAACTAGTTACAGTGCATAGCCTATGGATTGAACTTAATGCCTTGTTCAAGGACACGTCACCAGTGGGATTCAAACACAAGATCTGTTGTTCTGGAGTCTAATGCCATACTACTGAGCTGATATGTGGCTTTTAGATAAATTCTGATAATGTAATTTTTCAATCTTATTTCACAAGTCTATCTATCAATACAGAGGACCAAATGTCCAGTAAATGCTCACCTGAAATCTCCTACATATACCAATAAACAGATTATATATATATATATTTTTCAGAATAATCACTATTCTGTCCATTTGCCAATTTCCCGCAAGTTTTTCCCCTCAAATGACATTTTCAAGTTTTCCCCTATTCAAATGCATAAGCAACCTATATTGACCTTGTCATAAAATAGGCCAAGGTCATCACAGAGTAATTTAAAAACACATTGTCGTACTCTAGGCCCTATGCTACATGCCAAGTTTCCTTCAAATCGGGAGACCAGTTCCAGAGAAGATTTCTGAAGGGTTTTACCTTATATGGGTGGCCATCTTTGTCATGTGACCTGGATTATTTATAAACACATTGATTCCCCCTTCCTATTAAGCTACATATTAAGTTTGGCTTTGGTTGGTCAAGTGGTTTTGGTGAAGAATATCTTTGAACATGCTAATATAAATGTATATTACCCCGAAGTGGGGGCAGACTAATCCCTGGGGTTAAAATGTGTTCAGAATCATGTATCTTCAGTCCAAAAATTGCCCATTTCCTTCAAGTTGTCCCCTTCAATAGGTGACTTACAGTAACCTTGCCTTAAAATAGGTCAAGGTCATCACAGATCATGATTTAGTCACCGATGATACATGCCATATATGGGCATGTCAGCCACCTTGGTCATGTGACCTGAATAAATTGGTTCCCCCTTCCTATACATGGTTCAAGTAAAATTTGGCTTTGATTCGCCACATGGTTACAGAGACAAAGACCTTTGAAAATGGTAGATGACGATGACGGACAGATGCCGGGGGTCTGCCTACCCTATAAGCTCACCTATGAGCCTTTGGCTCAGGTGAGCTAATAAAACATTACATGTGCACTTTTACATAATGTTCATACAATGACTTTATATTGCAATGAGATATAAAATTTCTAATTTCATGTAAAGTTCTAAGCAGCAGGGCACTGTTTCTGTTAATGGAAATTCATTTCAAACCCTATGATCCAAGGTAAGATCATTACACTAAGTGAAATAGGTAATCCACTACATCATATTAAAAAAACAGTTCACACATTTCTGACCCTTACCTGACCCCTTTCTTCCAGCTGTTCCCTTCAGGGTGTTTCTTGGTGACCCCTTCCCTGTATAGCCACTGGAACTCCTCCGTTAGGGCCCAGACCACGCCAGACTGACACACTATCTGCTTCAGTTTGAACGGACAGTCCACTTGTTTTGAGGTGTAGCAGGGTCTATCTCGGGACAAGTTCTTCTGTAGCATAACTTCATGGTTTGTCTTTATGTACCTAAACAAAACGTCTAAAGTCTCACTTTCCATATAACCAATCAATGGACCAGTTGTATGTTTTATGAAAAACAGTTGGATAACTTCTAATGCAATGCAAGTTTCGTTTCCAAATTTTGGTTCCAAGTTTAAATTTGTATAATGGGGATTCACGGCCTGACCGTAATCCCATTTATTTTGAGCGGACATAGCTTTTACAATTCTTTAAATATTCAATTATTTACTTTTTATCACAACAGTAAACACTTCCGGGTTTGTGATCAGGACAATCGAACGCTTGCAATTCTCAGACGCTTGTTTTGGAAACTTGAAATTATTAAGCGTTTATGGATTTGATTTATTGGAAATTTCGGCATGTCGTAAAACCTTTTTTCTACATCCGGGTTGTCATTGCTTTCGCTCCAAAATTTTAAAAAAAAAACACGTGTTGCTTAATTTCTCAATTTTTTGGTTAATTGATTTCAAGATTTGACTTCGATTCGATATGTCCACTACTCGTAGACGTCGTGGTTCCAAGCGCAAGCGACAGGAAACCGAAGAAACGGGAGAGAGAGAGGAAATTGAAAGGGTCAATTTGCTGGGTGGGCCTGGTACCGGTATTGCACCGAATTCAGGCCACCCGCCAGGTACGATACGTGGCTCTAAGGAGCCCTCTTTGCTCAACTTTGTGGATTTCGAAAAAATCCTAGCAGATGCAAATATAACTTCAGTGCGATCTGTGTCTGATTCTACCCCACCACCACCACCACTCTTAGTCCTAACGTCTTGCCTTCGGCAATTTCTGCCTCCCAACAGACTTTGCCAACATTACAGTCAATTTCATTTGCTGAAAATCGTGTCCGGTTAGGTTCCGATGATATTGCCTCGCATGTCCCAGAACAGCTTTGCAAGAAAATATGGGCCCATGAATATATTAATCTTGCTTTACTTTTGAAGGGCAGTGTCGAACTGCAAGACCTTTTTTCCACTGGTGTTGTACACCTAACAGGCAAAGGTCAGTTGGAGGCTAGGCCACAGGTTAATACCAAAGATAAGGTTCCCAATATCGAAAAGTGGACAGATGCTTTTCTGATATTTGCCTCCATCTACTTAAAACGTTACCCAAGCAAAATTCAGGAAATATTGCAGTATATGAACATTATCAGGGAGGCTGCATCCCGGTCTGTTACCTTTACTTGGCGATCATATGATGAGCAATTTCGTTTGCGTCAAGAATCCGAGGTTCAGTCTTGGGGTAAGATTAACTCTGATTTATGGCTTCGACTTATGACGTCTAGTACGGTTACTTCCAACATGCCACAAAATACACAACCGGGTGCATTAACAGGTGGTCGCAGTAGTACTGGCAATTCGCAGTATGACAACCATGTTTTGGGTACATGTTTTGATTTTAATGATGGTTTTTGTCCACGAACTGTCTGTAAATTTAAGCATATCTGTTCAAACTGTAATAACCCCAGTCATGGACGTGTGACATGTTTCAAACAGTCTACTGCTAATTCAAGGGGTTCTTATGCCAATCGAGGGGGTTCCAATTTTCGCGGACCACGTGGTTATACAACCAACCGTGGGGGAAGACTTCAAGCCCGGCGTGGTAACAGACTGTAATTCCTCAGCTGTTAAATCCGCTGCCAGGCAAAATTACACAATTTCCCCGGATCTATTCACATTGTCTTCATCCCCAATCAATATTGAAGCTCTACGACAAGAACTTGATGGTTATCATTCCTCTAAGGCATTCGCAATTTTGGAAGGGTTCACTCTTGGTTTTCCTCTACATTATTCTGGTTTGCATTCTCCTTCGGACTCGAAAAACTTAAAATCAGCTTTAGGAAATCCAGACATTGTTCGGGAGAAAATTCAAGCCGAAGTAACAGCAGGCAGAGTTGCGGGCCCATTTATTTCCCGCCCAATTCCCACATTACGCATTTCTCCACTTGGTTTAGTCCCTAAGAAGGAACCCAATCAATTTCGACTTATACACCACCTCTCGTTCCCCTCAGGCCACTCTGTAAATGACTTCATTGATCCTAAACTTTGTTCTGTGCAGTATACTAGCTTTGATGAAGCAGTGCATATGATACAGGACCTGGGTCAAGGCTGTTTGTTAGGGAAATCCGATGTCCGTCGAGCCTTTAGGATCCTACCAGTATCGTTGTCCGAAATTGATCAGCTCGGTTTTATGTTTGACGGGATGTTCTATGTGGATAAGGCTATGCCATTTGGTTGCTCTATTTCTTGCCAGACCTGGGAACTTTTTGCTACGTTTTTAGAATTCTGTGTAAGACGGGCATCCCCATGTGGATCTTTATTACACTATTTAGACGATTTTTTGTTTGGAGGAAAGAAAGATACCAATGATTGCACTTTCATAATGTCTGTTTTCATGGATAAAATGCAATTACTTGGTGTCCCTATTGCTTCCGATAAAACAGAGGGTCCTACCACCAAATTATCTTTTCTTGGTTTAGAGCTTGATTCGGAGGAAATGACCATTCGTATTCCCATGGGAAAGATTGAGGAAATCCGACAAAAAATTGTGAGTATGCTGGCAAGGAAGAAATGTACTTTGCGCGAAATGCAATCTTTGATTGGTTCCCTCAATTTTGCTTGTAGAGCAGTGGTTCCAGGACGGCCATTCTGTCGGCGACTGATCAATGCTATTTGTGGCCTGACCAAGCCTCATCATCATCTGAATATCACTTTAGCTATGAAGGAGGATCTTCAGCTTTGGTTGAATTTCTTTACAGAGTTTAATGGCATATCTGTATTTCATGACCGTTACTGGGTTTCAAATGAGGATGTTCAGTTATTCACTGACAGTGCAGGCGGTGCTGACTTAGGTTTTGGGGCATACTTTGCTGGGAAATGGACATGTGCACATTGGCCACAGTGGTGGATTGATCAAGGCATTACTGCTGATATAACAGTTCTGGAAATGTTCCCTCTTTTGGTGTGCTTGCACATTTGGGGTCAAGAGCTTAAAAACAAGAAGATAGTTTTCCGATCTGACAATTTATCATCTGTCCATATTATTAACTCCATGACCTCCAAAAATGATGAAGCCATGATCATTTTAAGAGCCATTACTCTCTTGTGCTTGCAACTTAACATTGCCTTTAAAGCACTACATGTAAGAGGCTGTTTTAACAGACTCGCCGATACGCTAAGCCGTTTTCAATTGCAGAAATTCCACGAACTCGCTCCCGATGCCGATCCGGAACCTTCAACAGTACCCAACCATCTCTGGAATATCTTCAAACAAGTGTAAACCAGTTGTTAGCTTCCAGTATTGCGCCCAACACTCGAAGTGTTTATGATAATGCTTTATCAGCTTTTGAACAATTTAGAAATAATTATTCATTGCACGTAATATGGCCTGTTCCAATTCAACATGTTACGCTGTTCATTGCACATTCTTTTGAACTTGGATATTCACCATCTACCATTGCATCCTACCTGTCTGGAATAAGTTTTTATCACAAGTTACACAACTATCAGGACCCAACTAATGCATTTGTTGTAAAGAAGCTCCTAGAGGGCTTTAAAAGGTCACGCAAGTCCCGTGATGTCCGTGCTCCTATAACGGAACATATTCTAAGAAGGATTTGCCATGTGCTTCCTAACATATGTTATTCAGATTTTGAATCCTGTCTCTTCCAAAGTGCTTACTTCTTATCTTACTTTGCACTTTTGCGGGTAAGTGAAGTAGTTTTTTCTAGCTACCTTCAGCCTGATAGGCCTTTACTTTCTGGTGATATTGAACTTGTTGATGATGGCAACACCTTACTCATCACCATTAGAATTTCAAAAACTAATCAACGCGGGTTGCCCACTACTTTGCGTATTCCAAAATCTGAAGATTCTTCATTTTGTTGTGTCACAACCATTCGTCATTATATGCATCTTCGTCCTGCAAATGCATATTACTTCTTTTCACATGCAAACGGCACACCTTTGACACAGAGCCAATTCAGCGCAGTTCTGGCCAAAGCTGTAAGAGTTTTGAGGCTTCCTACTGGCATTTATACCTCTCATGCATTTCGCATAGGTCGAGCTACAGATTTAGCCTCAAAAGGGATTTCGTCAGATGCAATAAAAAAATTGGGTCGTTGGAAGTCTGATGCTGTTGACGGGTATATTCGCCTTTAGGCTTCCTCACATATCGTATTCTATCCTTTATACGGTTTACCAGACCTTTAATTTTGCTTTCTTCCAGATGTTTGGATCATCGGAGATTCAATCATCTCCCATGCCGAGGAAGAGGCTATCAAATCCAAACAGGCTAACTTAGACCTTGACAGAACTGTGCGCTGGTTTGGCCGGCCAGGCATGCACTGGCCACAACTAAAGCCGACCATTCAGCTGAAGATGCTTTTTCATACTACCCCAGCGTTAATTGTGGTCCACCTGGGAGGCAATGATTTGGTGTCAATCAAATTAGCTAAATTGATGAGCAAAATCAAAAAGACTTTATGGTATCTGCAGTCTGTTTTCAATGACACATACATAGTGTGGTCTGACATTCTACCCAGGACTCAATGGAGAGGTTTGGATGACATAGCGTCCATGACACATTTGGACCTACAACAAAAACTCAAATTGATGGACCAAAAAAGAAAACGGGTCAATCGGGCTGGTAGACAGGCTGTGAGAACTTTAACATGGGGTCGGTCAATCCTTCACGAGATTGATACCGACACGCCTGGCCTCCTTAAAAGAGATGGTACACATCTGTCAAAGATCGGCAACCATATTTTTCTTCTGACATTGCAGGAAGCGATCCGACTTTTTCTTCTAGACCCAACAAAAACAATATATGACTCAAATGCCCCCGCAAATTAACCGGCTACATTCTTAACCTTCTGTTTCCGCCCAATATGCCGCTGAATGGGGGACAAATTTGGTAAATTTGTTGTGGCGGGATTCAAGCGGCATCTGGTTGGACGTCTTGGCAATCATTACTTTTGAATTGAATCTGACTGCTATTTTATAAGGTTGATAATTTTAGGACTAGTGCAATTTGATTGGTGGCCGAGGAAACACACAAAGCATGCTTTGAGGTGTAATCCTTGTGTCATTCAGTCATTGAGCACAAATCAAAATCGTAGACTTCTCTTCTCTAATTTTATGAACACACTGGTTTTTTTCAATACACTTCGTCTTACGATACCCGTTGCAAATATGTGAGATAAGCATTTAACTTAAAGAGCTTACTCTTGTATTGGTGTCGTTATTTGGCTCGTATATTTCTTTTGAAAATTTTGGGTCGTATGTTATGAGTCGTTCAGATGAAACCTGGCTTAGTTACAATTTAGGTTATACTTTCTGCATGTCAAGCGTTATTCTGTATCAGTTAATAGTTGCAGAAGACACCATAGCAGTTGCTCACCCCATTGTATCAATCAGAGTGGTATACTGTCCCAGTTATAGTTGAAGAGGTTACATCCACAATTTTTGTTCCGTTGTACCCGTCCGTTGCATCGTTTCGTCGTGTTGTGTCGTTTCATTCGTATAAAATAGCCAGGATAGTTTAAATAAAAATATTCAAAATCAAAATTCAAAAACATTGAATAGCTAGGGTGTTTACAAAATCGCCACAATAATATGTAATGATTGCTAAGACGTTCAACCAGCCAATATTCAAGCTCCAGTGACCATATTCACCCATTTCTAAAAGTTCAAAAAGTTATATTTGAATCTGTTTGATTAGTATATTCATGCATAACATAATTTGTGTATGTGCATATTGGACAGGATTGTCACTAATTTGTCAGTATTGCTATAACAGCCGTTATTGCATAAAGTATGTTTTCTGATGTTGAGACAAATGGATAACATATATAAAGACAAATCAAGTTTATCAGTTTGTGTTTTATTTTATGGTAGCATTCTAAAATAATGGGGATTCACGGCCTGACCGTAATCCCATTTATTTTGAGCGGACATAGCTTTTACAATTCTTTAAATATTCAATTATTTACTTTTTATCACAACAGTAAACACTTCCGGGTTTGTGATCAGGACAATCGAACGCTTGCAATTCTCAGACGCTTGTTTTGGAAACTTGAAATTATTAAGCGTTTATGGATTTGATTTATTGGAAATTTCGGCATGTCGTAAAACCTTTTTTCTACATCCGGGTTGTCATTGCTTTCGCTCCAAAATTTTAAAAAAAAAACACGTGTTGCTTAATTTCCCCTCCCTCCCAATTCCCATCACAAGCGTTCGACTGTTCTGTTTTCTTCCATAGCTATTTATTGTACTTTTTCTGCTGTTAGTTTTTTTCAAATTTCAGTCAAGCTGTATCTAGCTTCGAGTCTCTCAGTACTGGAAGGTACATACTGGAAGGTGGCAGGTAGAGGCTGGACTATCAATCACATGGCACCATTTCCCGTTAGCCACACAGTTTTATAACAAATGAACATGAAGAACAACGACCATAAAACAGTTATTGTGATGGCTTTCGTAGGACTAACTGGAACATCATTCCTGGAGGGAACAATCTGCATCGACGATGAATACTAGGACTTTAGTGGTTCTGCTGCCTTATGTTTCATAGAGACTTCGAGATGACTTTTAAAGAAGGGATTGTATTCCAATGTTTTATATGTTTTTATTCTTCCTGAATTCTGATTTGCTTTCTGATGAATCATAATGTTCTTTGTATATTTGCTCCACACACCTCTTTTTTCTAAATCTGTTAAGAGATATTTTTTATAAATATGCAATGCTATTTGGTGGAGTATCTATTGACAAAGTCTCTGGAGCTTGAATTATGTTGGTCATTTGTGTGTGTAAGTGCCGGGATTCAAGCGGCATCTGGTTGGACGTCTTGGCAATCATTACTTTTGAATTGAATCTGACTGCTATTTTATAAGGTTGATAATTTTAGGACTAGTGCAATTTGATTGGTGGCCGAGGAAACACACAAAGCATGCTTTGAGGTGTAATCCTTGTGTCATTCAGTCATTGAGCACAAATCAAAATCGTAGACTTCTCTTCTCTAATTTTATGAACACACTGGTTTTTTTCAATACACTTCGTCTTACGATACCCGTTGCAAATATGTGAGATAAGCATTTAACTTAAAGAGCTTACTCTTGTATTGGTGTCGTTATTTGGCTCGTATATTTCTTTTGAAAATTTTGGGTCGTATGTTATGAGTCGTTCAGATGAAACCTGGCTTAGTTACAATTTAGGTTATACTTTCTGCATGTCAAGCGTTATTCTGTATCAGTTAATAGTTGCAGAAGACACCATAGCAGTTGCTCACCCCATTGTATCAATCAGAGTGGTATACTGTCCCAGTTATAGTTGAAGAGGTTACATCCACAATTTTTGTTCCGTTGTACCCGTCCGTTGCATCGTTTCGTCGTGTTGTGTCGTTTCATTCGTATAAAATAGCCAGGATAGTTTAAATAAAAATATTCAAAATCAAAATTCAAAAACATTGAATAGCTAGGGTGTTTACAAAATCGCCACAATAATATGTAATGATTGCTAAGACGTTCAACCAGCCAATATTCAAGCTCCAGTGACCATATTCACCCATTTCTAAAAGTTCAAAAAGTTATATTTGAATCTGTTTGATTAGTATATTCATGCATAACATAATTTGTGTATGTGCATATTGGACAGGATTGTCACTAATTTGTCAGTATTGCTATAACAGCCGTTATTGCATAAAGTATGTTTTCTGATGTTGAGACAAATGGATAACATATATAAAGACAAATCAAGTTTATCAGTTTGTGTTTTATTTTATGGTAGCATTCTAAAATAAAGTTTGTACAATCTAAATCATGATTTATGGTCGAACAGATTCAGGTAAGAACTCAAGTTAGTTAGTGTTAAGTCTTTCCAGCTAGGAGTAGGACTAGTTTGAGTCTGACCTGGTTATAAAAGGCTTAATTTTTAAGAAGGTATCATTTAAAAGATACCATATTGATCATGTTTCTGACAGGCAGTGTAAACCTATTCCTGAGGTGTGATCACGAAAAATCGTTTCTGTTGAACTTATGTTATTACAGCAAACATTCATGTTTCCAAACAAACTGAGGACTTTTCTGTCAACCTTACCATGCACAAGTTTCATCCACACAAATGTATGCCACATCTGACTGCACAGCTTGGGCCCACTTCAGTCCTTCTGGAGATTTAGTTGTGATCTTGGTCCCTGCATAGGCCACACCTTTATACAACCTCCACACAATGTTGCCCAGGGGTGACACAGACACCTGTGTAGCATAACCGTTTGCTTTCCTCCAAGTTAGGCCAGGGCCTGTAAGACCACTGTACCAAATATTGCAACTTTTATCAGTGTACCATACATGGGTACTTGAGGCACACAAACTGAGCAAGTTTCCTTGCGCACTGATTTCAGTCCACATATTCACTGATTTTCCTACCATACGATTTTTTGGACTATCTGAAACAAGTACAGAATCAGTCATACTGTCTAACAATTTTTTCTCTGATGGCAAGTTTACAGCACCTAATGATGATTCACTTTCAAGAGAGTATGGGGAATGTGCACCATAAATATCATCTTGAGAAACACTGGGCATTTTATACAGAGTGTAGATAGAGGGAGAAGTATCAGGGCTAAACACGGGAGATTTGGTCGTCCCCATATCACTAGAACTACTAGCCTCAAAGTCTAACTGCTTCAGTTGCTTATCCAGATCAGATTCTTTGTATTCGGTCTGATTCTTCCCATAGTTTCTAGTAATTTCATCCTCCAAATCTCGATACATTTGACTGTTTTTTAACAGAATACCTTCTACTTCTTTCCTGGCACGAATACTTGAACTCAGACTCTGGGGAGTTGTCTCTTGCTCAGATGTACTGCAATCAGATGTTTGGCTAAGATAGGAATTTAATCTAGCAATTTCTTTGTCCAAAGTTGATACTGTGTCTGATTCTGTACCAGAACTCTTCACTGATATACTGTCATATCCTTCAACCGAAATCTGAGGATCTGTTTTAGTTTTGTTTGCTTCCACGTAATCACTTATCAAGGATGTACTTTGGTTTGCTTCCAGGTTATCACTTACTGGGGAGTTTTTGATATGTACTTCATCTTTGAGATTTTCAGATGAAGTTGATGGCACTTTACTTTCTTTATCACATTTGTCTTGCTCTGCAGTGTGCACACTATTGTCACTTGAATCTGCATTAATACCTTGCAAATCCACAGACTCATTATTCTCTTTGGTATCATGCTCACTAACATCATCAGTTTTGTCATTTATTTGGTCTTCAGCATGAGCTTCAACAATATTTCTGTCCTCATTTTCAATAACTATGTTATCATCTTTCACAATTTCATCCTTGTTTCCATGTGATTCATGACTCATTTCAGTTGATGCATCATTTTGGTCAGCTTTTAAATGATCTGTTTCATCTGTATTTGAATCTTGCACTAATTCATCAGGTTGTGAATTGTCCTCATCCTTTTTATCAATGTCAGTATCACCAAGGTTTGCAGGAATTTCATTACTATCACTGGTGTTACTGGTGTTACTGGTAAAACTGCTCACAGATACATTATCTTGGTCCACCTCTAGTAGTGGACTGGTCTTCTTGTCTTTTGATGCTAGAAAATAAAGATAATATTTAAGAGAATGCTGAATACATGTACTTTTATACAATAATTATTCTATCTGTTTAGGTTAATACAGTATATTTCTATGTTTTATTGACTTGTCTTGAACTCGGATAAGCAATAAATGTTTAGTTGTTAAAATGGTACTATGCATCAAAACTTTCATATCAATTTGTGTACATTCATTTGTTTCCTAAAGCCTTTAGATGCTACCAGCTACCACTATCTCTAGCCTCTACAAGAAATATCATTTACACCAACCTTTCTTCTTCTTCTTTCCTTTATGTTTAACTTTTCGACTGAACACAATACTTTCTTCTGCAGGAAGTGGAGCTATTGAAGTCTGAAGAGGGAAACTTGGCCTATATTCAGGTACCTCAGTCCTTATTACATGTGATTCATGGAGATCCGAAGTTGTCAGCTCTATACTATCTTCTGAGAAACTCTTCCTGTGCAAGACTGTGTCACTATTTTCTTCCTCCAAATGCTCACTTTGCAACCTTTGGAGAGCAGAATGAGCACCTGAACCAGTCTTACTAGTCGTCTGCTTAGCTGACTGCTGACTTTCACTACCAACAAGAGCAGCAAACTGTTCTACAGAAGGTCTTTTCTTCATATCCATTTTAATGGCATCAATGGCAACCTCAATACTGATTAAATCTGGTGAGTCTAATTTTATCACAGGTGGCAGATCAGTGGCTACTGACACTGTGTTTACATCATCATTAGTACCTGTTTCCTTTTCAAAGACATATTCCTGGTTGTATTTAGAGGTACTTGGTTCACCTTGTGAGTCTCTACTCATTTTCTGTATCTTCTCCTTTATTTCAGTAGGTTTTGGAATCTTTTTCATTTTCTCTACTAAATTTTCTTGTAAGAATTTCAAGGGAGATGATTTTTTATCCTTTGGTTTGTCTGTCAGACTTTCTGTGGAGGAATTTTTGGATGATAACTTGTCATCTCTCTGAGCCCTAAGTTCTTGATTTTCTCTTTCATTCTTTTCATTGTAGAGTTCTCTGAGTACTGGAAAATAATATCAATACACTTTTTCAATGTTTGCATGAAATTTTGCTCATTTTCTTTTGAAAATGGAAGGACTGTTCGTAATGATTTGTGTTTTATACTATACAAGAAGTGCAACATACTTACACTCAATATTTTGCAAATTTTGTTAATCTACAGGGTGTCCCAAAAAAACGTAGCCGCTACAATATAAACTTTCTAATTATTTCATTTTTACAGATAACTCAATCAAACTTTACAGGAGTATGCTTCAAAACAATGTCTTTAGATACATATAAATCGCAATTATGTACTAAGCCTAATATCCAAACTGACCACCATTATTGTACATGGCCACTTTTGGAGTAACAAAAATTTTACACAACACATTTGGAATTAAATTTCAATTTTTCACCACATTTTGTCCAGTTTTTAATAAACACTTTTAGTTCCTGATAATTATCATTACTTCATGAATAGTTAACAGGAAGTGACATCACAAATTTGTTATGACGTCACTTGCTAATGAAGCACCAGCTAGCAAACTGGATGTCATATTTTGAATCAAATATAATAGCATTGCCACTGTGTAAAATATCTTACTTATATCTGTTTTATTTACAAAGTTATGCACTTTTTCGTAGCGGCTATGTTTTTTGGGACACTCTGTAAATCAAACAAACACAAGAAAGTCTAAGACTAAATTAAATTAAATGATTAAGATGGTGAAGGGTAACATTTTAAATCCAATATAACGTGTCGCTTTGTTGCTGTACTTTGTCCATTTTAAAGTTCTAATATTGTATCGACACAAAAGTCATGTACATGATGAGTGCTTAGTGTTCTGGTCTAAACTACAGACAAGCCTTCTTGCTACATGGCTCTTAATTCATGTCATTGATAGTTATGAATTACTTTAATAGCCAAAACAGCCCTGACTTACTTCTACTGCCAGAAACTGGCAATGGCTCAGTGGAGATCCTGATCAGATCCCTATTGGTGTTAGCCCTCAGCACAAATATCTCATTTCCAGTAGCAACCACAGACTGTATCTTCCCGATATACTTCTGAGATCCAACAACCATAGAATTCTCTGGATCTAACACATACAGGCATGACTGGTTCCAAGTGACTACATAGTTTTTCATATAAAGCAGCAGAGGACCAAACTGAGAGGCTGGTACCCCTTTCTCTATACTGGTCACAACAAAAGCACCAACTGGAATCTGGTTATGTGACTGTGACAACAAGTCCTTGAACATGATAGTGTTACTGACTGTCCCGTTAATAGAGGCCTTCCAGATGCGGAACCCCGGCCGCGCACAGTAAAGCTGGGCATCTTCTGGCTTACACATGGCTGGGATGAACACAGCACCAAAGTTGTCTATTCTGAAGTGAAAGATGAAACCAATTATCAAAATTTAACCACTATGAATTGGCAACTATTTAGATGTTATGTTTTATTACAAGGTAATAACATTGACAGGTTCTGGGTTTGATCCCAAGATGCTGCAAAACATTAACATTGCAACGTCTTTCAACAGCCGTTCATTAACATTCAGTTTTAGCATTGAAGCTGTTTTAAATAGTTTGAGATATGAAGGATACAAAAACAATATGACTGAAAAATTGATAAAAAATATGCTAACCAGGAATATAAACACATTCACACTAATTCAATTTTATTTGGCGCTGCTTAGATGATCTTACATTGCTCATTCATAAACATGCAAAATTTAATCTTACATACACTTTTCTGTCTTTTGATCCCACTTGTATAAGCTGATCTTTGTTACCAAGACGACAGATAAGACACCTGTGACGTGTGGAGATCAGTAGTGATTTGTGGGCTGTATCTAATTGGACTATCTCAGTCTCATTCTCTATCAACAGAGTGGAGGACTTACACTGACCCTGAAACATTATATGAGCCTGGGCGTGAGAAAACCAACAATTTGGGTTCCAACCAGGTCCGACACAAACCTGACTGTACAGTCACAGAAGATGGTTAGAAGCTTGAAATTTCGGATTTACGAAGAAGAGAAATTGAACTATCCATGTAGGGAAAACAAAGGCGCTGATCTGCGCCTTCAGTTACTGCGAAGCTGATCTGCGCCTTTGTTTTTGCCTATGCAGATTGTTGGTTTTCCCATGCGGCGGCTCATATATATGTACACAAAACTTATGTATCAAGATAATAGGGCTTTACCAAGATGAGACATAATCCTTTCTGTGCAGAGAAGCAAGCTTAAAGTAAAGCAATTTTTAATCCAGAAAGCAAAACACAAAGGCTCTGATCAGTTTGGGTAGTAGCACAGTTGACATATGCATGTAGCCATGTACCTTTGTATTTGCTGTCACATGCGGATGAGCAACAATCGCAACCTCCTTTTCCAGGTAGCCTTATTCATTAAGCTAAACCAATTACCAGATCTCATCCCTGGGCACAAAGTCAACATTAGTTTGTCATGCTGCAGTTCATAATTGTACATTGGTCCCAGTCTAGCAGGGATATTGCTGGCTTGAAATTAAAAGGGGCGGCCATTTCAAGAAAAATTCTCATCAAGAAACACGATCTCCTATCTCATTACATTATAAAAATGGCCCACAGTTGCAAAATGAAGGGGCCATTTTGAAAAACCAGAGGGCCAATGGTCCTGTAAACGCTTACCTGAGACCTGAGATATATACATGTACCAATAAACTTGTTAGACTAGAATGGTACAATGCATGTATATAACCCTAGGGCAGGGTCAGAATAACTCCTGGAGTCAATGTCTTTTTCAAATCATAAAAATTCAGTCCATTTGCCAATTAACTGCAAGTTTTGTCCTTCAAATGACATTTTAACAATTTTCTCCATTCAAATGCATGGGCGATCTAAGTTGACCTTGCCGTGAAATAGGTCAAGGTCATCCCAGTGTCATGATTTATACAAATTTGGAAGACCTCTGTTCCTTAATGCTTCATGCCAAGTTTCAAAATCATAGGCCTTCTGGTTCTGAAGAAGAAGATTTTTTAAAAAATTTGCTATTTATAGCCATGGCGGCCATCTTGGTCATGTGACCTTGACCATTTATATAAACTTTCATTTCCTCTTCCTAAGGATGCTCCACATAAAGTTTGGCTTTGATTGGCTAAGCAGTTTCTGAGAAAAAGCTGTTTGAATATTATGGTCATCTACATGTATATAGCTCCGGTGCAGGGGCAGACAACCCCTGGGCCTAAAATATTTTCATAAGCATAAATCTTCTGTCCATTTGCTCATTCCTAGCAAGTTTTCTGCCATTACATGACATTTTCCTATTTTTTCCCATTCAAATGCATGGGCGACCGAAGTTGACCATGCCGTAAAATAGGTCAAGGTCATCCCAGGGTCATGATTTATATAAACTTTGTAGAGCTCCATTCCCAGATGCTTCATACCAAGTTTCAAAATCATAGGCCTTCTGGTTCTGAGGAAGAAGATTTTTAAACGTTTTTGCTATTTATAGCCATGGCGGCCATCTTGGTCATGTGACCTTGGCCATTTATATAAACTTTCATTCCCTCTTCCTAAGGATGTTCCACACAAAGTTTGGCTTTGATTGGCCTTGCGGTTTCAGAGAAGAAGATGTTTCAATATTATGGTCATATACATGTATATAGCCCCGGGGCAGGGGCAGACAACCCCCTGGGCCCAAAATATTTGCTTAAACATAAATCTTCTGTCCATTTGCTCATTTCTAGCAAGTTTTCTGCCATTTAATTACATTTTCCTATTTTTTCCCATTCCAATGCATGGGAGACCTAAGTTGACCATGCCGTAAAATAGGTCAAGGTCATCCCAGGGTCATGATTTATATAAACTTTGTAGAGCTCCATTCCCAGATGCTTCATACCAAGTTTCAAAATCATAGGCCTTCTGGTTCTGAAGAAGAAGATTTTTAAACGTTTTTGCTATTTATAGCCATGGCGGCCATCTTGGTCATGTGACCTTGACCATTTATATAAACTTTCATTTCCTCTTCCTAAGGATGCTCCACATGAAGTTTGGCTTTGATTGGCCTAGCGGTTTCAGAGAAGAAGATGTTTGAATATTATCATCATATACATGTATATAGCCCTGGGGCAGGGGCAGACAACCCCCCAAGGGCTAAAATTTTAAATTAACATTAATCTTCTGTCCATTTGCCTATTCCCAGTAAGTTTTACCCATTAAATAGCATTTTACCATTTTTTCCCATTCAAATGCATTGGTGACCTAAGTTGACCTTGTCGTAAAATAGGTCAAAGTCATCCTAGGGTCATGATTTATATAAACTATGATGGGCCCATGTCCCCGATGCTACATACTAAGTTTGGTGGAAATCGGCCCACTGGTTCTGGAGAAGAAGATTTTTAAAGGTTTTTGCTATTTATAGCCATGGTGGCCATCTTGGTCATGTGACCTGGACGATTTATATAAACTTTCGTTCCCCCTTCATAATGATGCTCCACATGAAGTTTGGCTTTGATTGGCCAAGCGGTTTCAGAGGAGAAGATCTTTGAAATTGTGGACGACGGACGACGACGGACGGATGCCGGAGCATGGGTATACTATAAGCTCACCTGTGAGCCTTCGGCTCAGGTGAGCTAATAAAGGGCAATTTCGCCCATGGCCCCTTCCAAAATTGTCCCTGGTCTAGTCATGTAATATCAACAAGCTATGCCGTGACGTTACAGCACCAGGTATGTCAATGAGTTGGTGAGGTGTCAAAACGCTGGTAAGAAGAAATTGCAATACAAACCACTTCACAGTTCCTCTTACACCGTCAAATTACTTTTTATTAAGCATTTAAGATGATTAGCTATCCAATTATTTCAGTAACATAAGCATTCTTTTGAAACTCGCTTTTTGAAAATCCATTCATGTTTAAGCAATATGCCGAAAAGCCTGTCATGGACTCAGTACATAGGTGGAATTGTGGCTGATCAAACTTTCAAGATGGCAGCCGCAATATTGGGTCTAAATTATACATGAAATGAGCCGCCTCATGGGAAAACCAACAATCTGCACAGGCGAAAACAAAGACGCAGTAACTGCGAAGCTGATCATCGCCTTTGTTTTCGCTACTCGGATAGTACAATTCCTTCTCTACTTAACTCTAAAATTTCAAGCTTCTAGCCTGCTTCTGTGCTTGTACAGGCAGGTTTGTGTCGGACCTGTTCAGAAACCACATTGTTGGTTTTCCCACGAGACGGCTCAAATATGAGTAACAGCTCAACAGTCAAGGGACATTACCTCATAAAAGTCTACCTCCATGCAACCCACACTGCCCCTGGTGTCCCCACTGTACAGTTTCATACCATTAGTGCTCCAGGCCAGACATCGGACTGGACAGCTGTGAAGATCTCGAACCACAAACCTCTCCAACTACAAGTCACAGCAGACTTAATACTGACATTATCTTAAAATTCCAAAATTTTCGGCAACTTGACTTCTGGTCTTTTGCTTAAAGATAAATTAAAAAGCTCTTTTCAAAAAGGTAGTCCAAATTGAACAAATTTAAAGTCAACCAACTAAGACCATGATTAAGCAGCTCTTCTCAAGACACTCTGATATGCATTGTTTGGTTAATAAAATTCTTCTTTTCTTTCAGTTCAACAAATGGCAAATAGGCATGTCCAGTACAGAATTCAGGTACTAGTATTTATTTGCAAGAAAAGAATATCATGCCAAATATGAAGTTTGTATTTCATGACTTCAGTTTAAGTTAAACTCCACCCACCTGCTTACTGTGTCCGATCAGCATAGAGGGTAGTTGGAAGAGGTAAACCTCACCTGACATGTAACCAATGGCAACCAAGTGATCCAACCCATTATGAAGACATACACAGCTTACTGAGGCAGATTTGTCCTGGTTAATGAAGGAAAAAACATTATGAAATACAGTCTGTGTCTTAGATCGTAATTTATATTTCATTTTAAAGGTTACAGATTGAGAATGCTTTCATGACCAATCCCCTGAAACAATGATAGTGGCCAAACTCCAGTAAGTGGATAGCCACTGAGAGCGAGAGCTAACAGCCAATGACAACGAAATGCTACAAAATTTCAAGGACCATCTAGTGATATTCAGTCAGATATTGTTCAAGTAAATCCTATAGCCAAATCATGAGAATTTAAAGGCATTCTCACAGTCAATGCTGCTTTTGTCTACAAGGAAGAAATGCAGGAAACAATTCAGATGTCAAATTAAGGACATGAACCGCTGCTATTTGGGCCGCCTCATGTGAAAACCAACAATCTGCATATGCGAAAACAAAGACGCAGATCAGCTGCGCGGTAACCGCGAAGCTGATCAGCACCTTTGTTTTCGCCACTGGGGAAGTACAATCCCTCTTCTTCTTAAATCCGAATTTTCAAGCTTCTAGCCATCTTCTGTGCTTGTACAGCCCAGTTTGTGTCAGACCTATTCAGAAACGACATTGTTGATTTTCCCACAAGGTGGCTCATTTACTTACATCTGATCTGAGCCTCTCTATTGTATGTTTACTCCTATTGTACAGGAATACAATGCCGACATTAGAGCCTAGAGCTATAAAGTCCTGATTGGCATCCACACAACTGATCTCAAGGTTCTCGGCATGGGTCTGTAAACCTCTCTGAACCTATAGAAAAAATAATTGCAGTCAGCAAATAGACATGTACCAAAAACTGTTCATTCACTCTAAATAAAAAAGAACAAAAATAAATGCCATAGAGTAATATCACACTTAGATGAGCACTCCGAAGAAGCAGTCTGTTTTGGGACTATTTAG
This sequence comes from Rugalucina vietnamica, assembly GCA_964017185.1. Classification (NCBI taxonomy): domain Eukaryota; kingdom Metazoa; phylum Mollusca; class Bivalvia; order Lucinida; family Lucinidae; genus Rugalucina; species Rugalucina vietnamica. Next base: position 69,177,593 of record OZ024872.1, read on the forward strand.
ACAGACTTTTTATATTTACATACAGTAAGTAAGTAAGTAAGTAAGTAAGTAAGTAAGTAAGAATACATACAAGCAAACTTAACAAACTCTATATACGAGGGGTGATCGGAAAGTACGTATAATAAGAGCTGTCGCAGGACAGCGTAGCTCGCCTGACTTGTGCTTTGCCACTAAATCTATTAAATCTATGACCAAAGACATTGACCTCAATGTCACTCAGGTGGGTCGTGATGGTACAGCATAAAACTTCAGACAAATATCAACCAACATGCTAAGTTCAACTTACTTGATCCATCTACATATTTGATATAGACTTATAACATTAAATCTAAGTCTGTGACCTTGACCACAGGTGAGTCAAGATGCTACAGCATAATAAAAGAATAATATCTAAACAGCAAAGTATCAACTAGATCCATCCATCTGTTCCAGCAATATACAGTTCAAAACACTTTAAGCAAAAGCTTTAACATAAAATTTCAAAATTTCAAAGACCTTGAACTCAAGGTCACCCAGGTGGGTCATGATGGTACAGCATAAAACTTCAGACCGATATCTACCAACATGCAAAGTATCAACCTGATCCATCTACATATCCAAGACATATAGACTTTATAAAAACTTTAACCAAAAACATTAACAAAACATTTTCTAAGTCTGTGACCTTGACCTCAAGGTCACCCAGGTGGGTCATGATGGTACAGAATAAAACGTCAGACCAATATCTACCAACATGCAAAGTATCAACCTGATCCATCAACAACTTCAAGAGATATAGACTTACAAAAACTTTAACCAAAAACATTAACAAAACATTTTCTAAGTCTGTGACCTTGACCTCAAGGTCACCCAGGTGGGTCATGATGGTACAGCATAAAACTTCAGACCAATATCTACCTACATGCAAAGTATCAACTTGATCCATCCACAACTTCAAGAGATATAGACTCATAAAAACTTTAACCAAAAACTTTAACATTTTGAGCAACGCCGACGCTAACGCTAACGCCGACGCCGACGCCGGGGTGACTGCAATAGCTCTTCCTGTACTTTCGTACAGGCGAGCTAAAAATGCTGTAAAATAAGTTTGCGTCAACCGATTGATATAAAATTTAGTACGAATAAACACTGATCCTTCTGTAATTGAATGCCACTGTCGTTTTAAAACAATGACGTCATACGTTCATGCACGAGACAGCATAATGACGTCACTTCATGTGACCCGGCGCACCTGTACCCCTGGGTTGACTTTGTTAGCGTATTTTGGGGTTTGGGAAAGTTGGTCGACATTTTTTTCATGAAAAATAATTTTCTAACATTGGTTGACCATTTTTCGAAAGAATACGGCATTCTGATGCTTTATCTACTGACAAGATGAAATTGAATTAAACAGGTAAGCCTAAAATATGCTAGAACTTCCATTTCATTTTGTAAAGTTAAATTCAACACCTTGTTTTCTGGCTGAAATTCAACGAAATGATAAAAAGACTGACATAAACCATAACTAGAAGAGACAATGTCAAGAATAAAAAGATTCGACATTGCAGTAAATCCCTATATATTTTTAAAAAATGACTTCGCGAAAATGCAATATTGTCGAAAATCTTAATTTGTCTATTTGACAGGGTCGGTATTTGTAAAACTCTAGAGACAAATCCATTAGATAAAAACCCTCATATAATATAACTTTACAAACATAAGCCGTGTACGTTGTAGTTATTAAGTATTAAATAAAATGTGGGCATACGCAATCAAAACTTGTGTTACAATACTTTGAACTAAGAAGTATTTTGAAATAATAGGCGGTGTTTCCATAACGACAGCTGCAACGCACGTATGCGTATTATGCATGCGTTGTTGCAATGAAATAACTGCATATATATTGCTGCATACTGTGATGAAATGTTATCTCGAAAAAATAAAAGCTAAAGAAATGAGAGCATTTTTATACATACTTTCCGATCACCCCTCGTATGTGGATATTGGTGAATCCAATGGTACATGTACAATTGTAAAATTCTCCAGTGCTACATATGTCGTCGACTGGCAAACCTTTGTTTACATTCTCTTATGTTTGTGATAAGAGACAAAGGGTACAAATAACTCCTTGCTTCTGATGTATATGAAGTTTTGAAGTAGCAAATTTCACTGAAATGAACCAAATATCATTAACAAATGAGCCACCCCATGGGAAAACCAACAATCTGCATAGGCGAAAACAAAGGCGCAGATCAGCTTCGCGGTAACCACGAAGCTGATCAGCGCCTTTGTTTTCGCTACTCGGATAGTACCATTCCTCCTCTACTTAACTCCAAAATTTCAAGCTTCTAGCCTGCTTCTGTGCTAGTACAGCCCGGTTTGTGTCGGGCCTGGTCGGAAACCACATTGTTGGTTTTCCCACGAGGCGGCTCAAATACAACAAACTTGCCTTTTTAGGTATTTGTGAGAGGATGTCTGTTAACGGTTCATATTCTCTCAAGGTCCCAACATCCAGTGTTTCTCTCTGTACGCAAGTGTCAGGTGACACGACAGCTGATTCTGCCATTGTTCAGGTGTTATCACATAGTATTCCGGAACATCTCAATATCTGGAAAATAAGGTGTTTTCTTTGTCCACCATCTTAAATGAGCCGCATCGTGGGAAAACCAACAATGTGGTTTCCAAACAGGTCTGACACAAACTGAGCTGCGCAAGCATAGAAGATGGCTAGAGGCTGGAAATTTTGGATTTAGAAAGAAGAGGAATTGTACTATCTGTGTGGCGAAAACAAAGACATTGATCAGGTTCGCGGTTACCGCAAAGCTGATCTGCGTCTTTGGTTTCGCATATGCAGATTGTTGGTTTTCTCTTGAGGCGGCTCAAATCTTATACTGCGTTTACACTATGTTCCCGGCAGTCATGGCAGCCACATTTCAGACAACCGTGATCAAAACGGGATAAACGTGAGGCAACGAAGTGGAACGGGATAGGCAAACGTAGCACGCCGGGATAACCGTGGACACCGGGGCAAATTTTTTGAGCGTCTAAAAATCTGCCACGGCCGTCACGGCGGAAATGAGAAACATAATGTGCCATGATAAAACGGGCTGAACGTAACATACTGTGACAGAACGTAAAAGTATGTAGCGAAACTTTGAGTAGGTCCGTAGTGCAACGGGAAGCTAGTGAATAACCCGGCAAGCTACGGATCTTCCACGTTTAGTTGCGTTTGTTCACGGTCATCTAACGTCTCGTCCCATTTCCTACGGAATACTCAACACGTTTTGTTACGTTAAGTTACGGTGCGTTATGGTCTTTGACGGTGTTGATCGCGTTCTACTGCGTATGTCACATTATGTTACGGTTATCACGGCACGTGGAGTTTAAAGATATAAAATGACATATCATTGGGACAAGTTCCTTCATACTGGAGCAGTCACTATAATAGTGAACAACAGAGACCATGTGCTGCACTATGCCATTGAAGGAGATATAAAATCTCGAACTTTCTCAATCAACTCTGCAGTCGGTTGTAGATGAGCCTGGTTGTTATTATTTCAAATGGCTTATTGTTATATAAAATGCACATGAAACCCTTTAAATTGCATAGTGTCTACGTTTCGTCCGTAGCTGTCCTTGACAGAACGAAAGAACGTCTTACACCTTGGTCAAAACGCAACTGACCGCAACAGAACGTAATAGGCTGTAATAGAACATGCTAATAATCATGATAGATCGTGGACAACCGTAATTTCTATTTATATATATATACTGTTGGATTTCCCCAAATAAATTAGTTACCTCCTCTTAAGGATGTTCGCTGCTAACATTTGTCATTTCGCAACTTCCGGTTTTTCTTTTGTTGAATATCTCGTAAACGGTTGCAGATATTTTCCTAATATTTTATATTTGGATACATATTGATGATATGCATCGAATGAGCCATGAAAATTGTCAATCTAAGAAACTTAATTTTTTCACCCCATTTTCTGCAACTTTTCAGAATATTTTAGTTGTCAGTAAAATTTAGGGGCTAGGGTAGATTAAACTTGAATATCACATATTTTCAAATTAATTGCACTGGTTCGATGTTTATTTTAGCAGCAGTATATGTGTACATGGTCTTCTAAGTCAGTCTTTGTGTCTTTGGTGTGCTGGTTTTAAAATTTTAGGTGGTTTTATGAAGTAGGCTTTAAGAAACAACACCGCCGAAAAAAGGCTGAAAATGGCGATTTTCAAGTTGTTGGTTCTCCCTTATATGCACACTACCCTATATATTTCTTTCTTTTATTCGAACAGTATTACCGTGATCTATGTTGTGTGAAAATACAAGAAAAAGTTTGAATCAAAAAATATAGGTTAGGCACATTTCAAAATATTGATTTTTTTTTTACTTTTCAAGTATGGGGTAGGGGTTGGAAAAGGAATCGTAAAGTTTTGTCATCCACTTCAAGTTACAAATTTTTCTCTGCTTTTGGTCCAAAATAGTCTGCGTTACACAAATATTATTACTTTTGAAAGCATTCTAGCAGGGCTTTTTCAGACTTTTGGGGGAAATTTTTGGTACCGATGAAATTGGGAAAAAGTTGTGTGATTTTGGGAAAAAATACAACAATTTTGGGAAAAAATAGTGCAATTTTTAGCAAAATTGGGGAAAGTTTACCTTTTAAATTGGGATTTTTCTGCTAATTGGAAATGTTCCAGGTCAATTGGGAATTTTTTCAGCCAATTGAGAAAAAATTTGGCACCGGAAACCGGACCCAGTGTTGTATAGAGAAAAAGCCCTAAGTGTATTTTTGTTCAAGACAGGTATGTTTCAAAGAATTAAAAATTAAATTGATTTTACTAAATTTAAAACATGTTGCTCAGAGGTCTCATTCAGAGGCCTGTAGCTTGAAAAAATGCACACTACCCTATATTTGTTTTCTTTTCAGATGTCTTGTGTTGTATTTTGGAATCAAAAAAGACTGGTTAGAAAAAAAGTTTGAATACTTTTTCATTGGCAGCGAACATCCTTAAGATACTTGCTCCTAGGTTTTGTTACAAAATGTTTTGGGCACTAGTACCAATTGTGGAGTTTGATTATGACATTCTCTGCAATTTGGGTCTGGATGGGGGGTCCTGGTATTCACTAATCACTAAAAATTTAGCCGTTTATTCACTGTCATTAAAATTTTGGCTTATTCATTAAAATTAGCTCGATTATTCATTAAAATATGATAATTACTAGTACCGCATTCTTCAATTTCTATAAGCAAATAGGTATTCCCCACCTAAGGCATCCCTTATCTCAAGCCACAAGGACTAGTTCTATGATACTCAATTGTAGACTGCTGAGTGCAACCTTGATATTAGGCCAAAAAAAAAAATAAAAATGTTTCTCAGGCACCGCCGCATCTGTCTGAAACCCCCCGCATTACCCCTTTTTATCGTCTCAAAAAAAAAAAAAATAAATAAAATAGCGCATCTGTTACAAATCTTCGTTTTTGTCTTTGGCGATCAGGAGATAAAGCCAAGCGCTTGCAAAGAGGCATGGAAAGCGTCTTCATGATTTTGGGTTAATACAAAACATTTTTTTTTTTTTGGACGGAAACATTTTTTTCTTTCGGATTCAAGCCGTTTCTTCCCAAGGTTGTTTCGGTCCAGTTTGTTTGAAGAAAAAAAAAAACACTAGTATGGTGGAATGGGTGTGCCCTTAGAGGGTAGGGTAGGGAGGAATCCTTGTACAGGAGGATGGTTCACTAATAGGGTGGGTGTATCCTAGGAGCTAAGGTAGTGTGGAACCCAGGTAAGTTAGGGTAGTACAAGGCGCCGTTTTACCCTAATATATTCCTGTATTGTATTGCAGTTAAGGCGTTTATGTGCAGATGAATTCACTGTTAAAAAGATCGTTTGCAGGGAATTCGCCAAGGTTCAATTTTCTTACAGTTTCTCTTTATGGTAAAAAAAAAAATTAAAGCCGTTGTCAGGCGTTTGCCAAGGAGCGATTTTCTTACAGTTTCTCTTTATTGTACATTGAGAACAATTAATGTTAATTATCTTTTGCATATTTAAAACTGACAGAACAGGTTTTCTAATAGAAAGCATAATGTGTTTACGAACCGTGTCGGCTGCGTGTATATTCACGAGTGATAATTGGCATTTCAGTAATTTTTAGACGGACACAATCCACCGCTCGCGAAGCGTGGATGACACATTGTTTTCTTAAGATTAGCCATAAAAGTTGTGAAAATAAGCCAAAAGCACTAGGGGATTATCGATAGACCATAACGAGACGGTAAACACAGACTGCTGTAGGCTATTTGTGACAACTGTTACGCAACGTTGCTCACTTTAGACGGCGACACAAACCATAGATTTTTAAGCATTGGTACACCTATATCTTGTATAATTCTATCCGATCAGAAAATGCATTTGTGCTTTCTCGATTAAGAACGGCGAAATAAAATAATTGTAAATAAGGAATCGGCAATGACAATTGTCCGCGTTAAATATCCGGGTGCGCCAATAAGTCAAAGGCGGAACAGCAACATTAGTGTGGTGTTATGGACGCTTTTTTCACATTAAATCGTTGTAGATCGTTTTTAATTGATTAAAATATTGAAACAAGCAAAATTTCACTTTTGTTTATTCCATTTTACAAGGACTCCGGGATAAACCGCCAATTTGCTCGATTAAGCAAATTAACACGCCGTATAGGCGCTTTTCCCCACCCACAAAAACTACATGAACTTTGATCAGCCTGGTCCGACTCAGTAGATTTGCATTACGCGCTTCACCTATAACGCGCATGCGACTTGTGGACCCCGACCAGCGCCTTTTAATGGGTCTGAAGTGTACACTAGTAGGGTGGGATGCGTGTACCCTGAGAGGGTAGGGTATGGAGGAACCCTAGTAGGGCATGATGGTTCACTAGTAGTAGGAGTACCCTAGGAGATAACGATAGGGGAAACCCTAGTAGGGTATGGTGGTACACTAGTAGAGTGGGTGGCAATCGCTGAAAGGTGAATTGAGGATCTGTCATCAGGACTACAATTCTGTAATACTCCATTGTTGGTGGTGTTCTCATGGACCTGAATTGTTATTAGCTGTAAAAGTCATGGAATAAATGATATAAGGTCGAAACCGCCTGAAAGATGTATCCAGCAAAGTTCGAAACGTCTACGAAACAATTTCGTTTCGCTCAAAAAACAAAAACAAGTTTTGATAAGTTTAACCTCGTTTTCGGACTTACTTTCACTTTCCACCTACGTGAATGGAGAGCTCACGAAACTCATAATTTTTACTTGTTTAATGGAATTGTCAGTCAAAAGTAAGTAAATTATGATGTTTTGTATGTTGTATTCAAATTAGCAATAGCAATATTTCTGACTTATTCTGCGTAGAAGTTGAGATTGATTTGAAATTGAGCGTTCGCCCGATCGCAAATTAGTGTTGTCTTGCCTTGTATCGTAATGTTCCCCCGTCGATTTATCGATGCACCTCGTTTTAACCCCGAGAAAGGGTATTACCACCACCAAAGTGACCAGACCCCAATGATAGAACTACACTGTCTGCCACCAACCATCACCTTGACATATTTACTGTATTCCTATCACTGAGGTTGTTGTTTTTGGAGAAGAGAAGCCAGTCAAATGCTGAGCACCAAGTAAGGTAGCCACTGATACCATTTTTAAAGTCTTTGGTATGACCCAGCTGGTATTGAATGCATAAACTCCCGGGCACAAACTCCCACTTCCAAAGACAACGCTGTAACCATTATGCCAGATGAGAGTCTGGTATTTCGACAGGAACATCATAATAGAAAATACAACCCACAGGTAAAGCTATGTTGTACAGTGGTATACATATATTTTTGTATTTTTGCTTTAAGACAGATTATGGGTGATGCAGCTTTAGTGCATACCCACAATCTATTTTTTTGAGCAAAATTAGAAAAATATCAATTTTTTTCACGCATGTTTTCCCGGATGCCAAAAAAAAAAAAGTGGCCTCATCTGTTTTTTGGTGAAAAAAAAAAAAAAAAAAAAACCTGCCTGCCTCATCTGTTTTTTCCAAAATGTGCCTGAGAAACAATTGTATTTTTTTTTTTGGCCTTAACATCTTGAGAGAAGCATATATTATCTGCTAGACCACAAAGCCTCATAGAAATTTTCCGAAACAGTAAACTGATTTTTTTAGCAAATCCTCTTCTAAATCTGTTGGGAATATAATCCCCTCCAAACTGTATACTGAATATGCCCTGAATCTTTCTCTTCAGTTTTGAATACCAAATGTTAATTAAAGAAAAAATGTAACTTCGGGGATAAAAGTTATAATAAAATGCTGTTGATTTTATTTAGTAAACTAGTTAGCATAGGAGTACTATGTGATGTATGAATTTGTGCTTGTGCCTGATTGTACAAAACATTTTATGAATGTCTTAAATACCGAGCGAGCGAAGCGAGCGAGGAAAAAATTATGTAGCGCCATATAAACTGCCAGATAGATTTGCATTAACGTTCTTAGTGCTGCCTTGTTTCTGATTGCAAAAGTCACCATAATTATGCTCTGTCATATAAAAAGCAAAGTGATGTCCGTCTTCAGAAAAGATTATCATTATAGGATTGGAACATACATAATAAGGACAAAGTGGGGTAACAGAATAAAAAGAAAATACATATACATAAGCAAACAAAACAGTGAAATAGTATCTGGCTCAGGAAACATACAGAATGATTTGATTTTATTTTTCTCGGCCTTCAAATGACACATTTCTTTTTCAATTGATTCATGAAGTGAGCCCCTACATGCTTAGCTTCCAGACATATTTCTTTCCAAACATTCAAAGATATCAGAAATATGAATATAATATTTGAGCTAAATCGGGTCTGTGGGCGCCCAGACCCCAGAAAAAAATGAAATTCGGGAATGTCAGGGAGGCCATCTAAGACAATTCCATAGCCAAATTTTAGCATATTCATTATTCTTTAAAATGTTATTATTCACTATTCATTATATTATTCTGCTATTCATTAAAATTTTTCATTTATTCATTATTCTTTAGGACCTACTTATTCACTAATCATTAATTTTTTTGCTCTTTATTCACTCTCATTAAAAATTTTAGGCCATTATTCTTTAATCTTTATACCCCATCCAGACCCTCATATTTGTTTTCTTTTCAGATGTCTTGTGTTGTATTTTGGAATCAAAAAAGACTGGTTAGAAAAAAAGTTTGAATACTTTTTCATTGGCAGCGAACATCCTTAAGATACTTGCTCCTAGGTTTTGTTACAAAATGTTTTGGGCACTAGTACCAATTGTGGAGTTTGATTATGACATTCTCTGCAATTTGCGTATATATGTGACCATTAATTCTCCTTATCAAGGAGAATCACGCCAAACTACACTATTTCTGTCTAAAGAATGAAACGAATCGGGGCTAAAGAATGAAACAAATTGGAGATGGTTGATCTCTGATACTTGCGCTGTGGGCTCGACAGCCAGGTCCCCCTCTTACAACTCAGAAATAAAAGACTACATACAAATATTTTACAATCTGAAACTCTTTCAAACATCAGAGATTAAATGATGTAAAAATGATAAAATAAATTTGTGATTCCAGAGATTTTGAGGCAATTTTGGGAAGGGATCCTAGGGCCTGTTTGATTGGGAAAATTATTGACGTAAACCCTTGGGGTGAAACGATTAATAGAGACGCATCGAAAATTGAGTACTCTGCCCTTGAATCGAATCGTGAGTCATACTCAACTGGTTCAAATAGGATACAAAAGGATTTGTTTTAACCTTAGCCATGATAAATCCAAAACAATTTATTTCTGAATATCACTTTATAATGTAATTCATATTATTTCTTTTCAATTTTAATATACCTGGCCAAGATTGAAGATGGGAGCTATACACTGAAGCTGCAAGACCTCCCAGGAAAAATTTGGTTTGAATGCAAGTAAATGTTTTGGCTTAATTTAGACACAGTTTTTGAATAAAGTGTCTACCTGAAGATTGGCAAGAATTCGAACCGAGGTGTGTATAATCGAATCGAATCTAATCGTGTTTCCTTTGAATCATTTCAGCGGTAGTAAACCCTGAATTTGGGAAATTTTCAGAACATTCAAAGTTGACGATATTCTCCAAGTTGATATAGTGACTTAAGGTTATTCATAATTTAGAATCATTGAATAATAACAAAACTCAAAGTAAAACATCATTTCAAACAGCAGAGTTTGAATTTCACGGTGTATGTAGCCTCTTGGTACCATATCTCGAACCAACATCGTTACTTACAAAAATCTTAGAACATGCAATAAAATTAATTCAAACCTCAGATTTTGTAGACACAACATTGCCAATATCACTGACCTAGTCAATTATGTGTGACGTCATATGGCGCATGCACAGCACGGTCCATTACATCACCACTACAAATCACGTTTCCTTCAGTTAATGGAACCAATTCTCGAATATACTATTTGAGATCTTTTTCCGTTATAATAATGCGATAGAATTAGGGGAAAACAATGTATAATAACCCAGAAGGTATTTAAATTCAAGAAAATATTGTAAAATGCAAGCAGGTCACCACCTATGTCATTATGAGTAAGTCCAACCCAAACACTAGTCTCTTACTAAATTTTGTTTCCATGTATTTTTGCCAGCATCAAAATTGAGCAGATCTAGCCAATTTCTATTTGATTTTTTTTTATTAAACAAGTGGTTACACAAGAGAGAGTCACTAGGAATGGGAGGCAGTACCAGTAACAAAATAAAACGTTTTTTGTCGTTCATGCGATTTTCACGAGCACTGTATTTTCACTGGGGTGCTAACAAACATTTGTAAAGCTAAAAGATGCTAGGCGCGTTTCCTTCATCAAAATTTGATTTGAATACATAGAAGAGAGCTTCTGGCATGAGACAGCATAAAAAATGGAATTCAAAAATGTTTTATCAGCAGAGAAATTTTTGTCAAACAAACTGAGTAATGTATTTTGCTTTGATTTTGGTTGTTTTTCATCGCCTGCTAGGGAAATCCAAAACGAGGCTGACACTTGACACTGTACAAGTTTTATCGCCCAATGGTTGACAAAAGAAAACCTGCCCAAAATTTGTTCATGTGGACAAGATTTTATGTTTTATTTGGTGTCACTCAAGTTATAGTTCGAGAGTTGTCCATTGTTGTTCTCCTTGTATATAAATGACATACCCGTTGGCATTGACTCTCAAATCAGGCTTTTTGCTGATGACTGTGTTTGTTACCGTGAAATTAGAACAGTAGAAGATACATTGAAACTTCAGAAAGACATTGACCTTTTAGGGAGCTGGGCCCGAAAATGGGGCATGAGATTTCAACCTGTCAAATGCAACATGATGCAACTGACTAATAAGTGGATAAATAAAATTGAGACCTCGTACACCCTCGAGGGAACGGTATTGGAAAATGTTGATAGCATTAAATATCTAGGTGTAACAATTACAAATGAACTCCTAAAGTGGAATACCCATATCAATAATATCTGTACTAAAGCCAACAGAACACTTGGATTCTTGAGGAGAAACTTATTTTCTTGCCCCCAAGATGTTAAAGAAGCAGCTTATAAAGGACTGGTGCACCCAGTCCTGGAATATGGAAGTTCTGTTTGGGATCCTCATACTAAATGCCTCCAGGAGGAATTGGAGAAGGTACAGAATCGTGCCGCTAGATTTGTAACTAGGAATTATACTTTCAAGGAAGGTAGTATGACTGGCATTCTTGAACAACTCAAGTGGGAATCTCTCAACAAAAGGAGGACGGATAATCGACTTATATTACTATACAAAGGTCTGAAGGGTAAAACCAGAATACCTACAGATGACCTTATCCCAAAGACTAGGCGTTGTAAAAATAGCCACTCCAAGGCATTTTAGCTTCCATTTGCTAGTATAGAAGCCTATAAATGTAGTTTCTTTCCCCAGACTATCAGGGACTTGAATTACCTCCCTCTGTTTTCTACTGCTGAAATGTCAGATGATTGTGTGTCCAAGTTCGCTTCACTCGTGCGTTCAAGGGACTAATTTCTCCCCCATCCGAACCCCCTGGTGAAATAATGTCATTTGGCGTGTCACCAGTAAACTATTCAGATTCAGATTCTATTCAGTTGGTCTCGTTCGAGAAATGGTACCAAGAGGCTAGTGTTAAATTCCGGTATTTCGGTAAGTCGTAGCACCGAGCGTCTTTGGTAACGATTGTCGTAAAATAGAAGATGGTGGCTTGCGGGAGCATCGAAATCTGCAGTTGCTTGATATCGAAAATAAAATAGGCTTTCTCCATGTGAGTGGATGTGAAATCATTTATCTTTACGGATTCTTGTTACTTGTTACTAAACTTGTAACTACTTGTAACTTGGTTGTAGTAGAATCTGTAAGTCCTAACGACTTGTCTTCTACTTCTCTTCTTTTCATACTATTTAAAGGTAACTTCCGGTGCTTATTTAAAGTCTCTATTAGTCGTGTTAGTTGACTGGCTTTATAATGTCATATTGAAGAATACGTTGAATTTCTCCTTTACTAGATTTCTCCAGTTTGGTATTTTTGGTCCCCCATGTATCTGTCATACATGGTTTTAATACTGCGTTTACACTATGTTCCCGGCGGCCCCGGCAGCCCCGTTTGCTAGAAACGTAGCGTGCCGTGGAGTTTTGGTAATACATTTCTCTGATTTTCAAGATCTATTACGTTCTGTTACGTTTTCTTACGTTGTATTACGATATCCGTAACAAGCCATGGTAGTGATAAGCCGGTGTGTCACGGAGGCGCTAAGGTATGTTACGGTTATCCACGATCTATCACGATTATTAGCACGTTCTCTTACGGCCTGTTACGTTCTGTTGCGGTCAGTTGCGTTTTGACCAAGGCGTAACACGTTTTTTTGGTCTGTCAAGGTCAGCTACGGACGAAACGTAGACACCATACAATATAAAGCACATTTTTTTCCTTTTGTATACGAATAAGTCCTTTGAAATAATAACAATCACGCTCCTCAACAACCGACTGCAAAGTTGATTAAGAAACTTCGAGATTGTAATTCTTCTTCAATTGCATAGTGCAGCGTACTGTCTGTATTGTTCACTATAGTGACTGCTCCAATATGAAGGAACTTGTCCCCATGATATGCCATTTTATATCTATAAACTTCACGCGCCGTGATAACCGTAACAGAACGTGACATACGTAGTATAACGAGGTGAACATCCTCAAAGACCGTAATGCACCGTAACTTAACGCAACAAAACGTGTTGAGTATTCCGTAGGAAACGGGACGAGACGTGAGACGACCATGATCAAACGCAACATAACGTGGAAGATCCGTAGCTTGCCGGGCTATTCACTAGCTTCCCCCGTTGCACTACGGACCGCCTCCACGTTTCACTACGTACTGTTACGTTCTGTCACGGTGTGTTACGTTCAGCCCGTTTTATCACGGTCCATTACGTTTCTCATTTCCGCCGTGACTACCGTGGCAGATTTTTAAACTGTCAAAAAATTTGTCACGGTGTCCACGGTTATCCCGGCGTGCTACTTTGCCTATCCCGTTCCCCTGCGTTGCCTCATGGTTATCCCGTTTCGCTCACGGTTGTCTGAAACGTGGCCGCCGTGACCGCCGGGAACATAGTGTAAACGCAGTATAAAGCTCAGAACTGTAGATGTGTTCACCATATCATCTGGCAACGCGGTCCACTTATCAATAACTCTGACACAAAACGAATTTTGTCTAAATGATTTCAAAGCTCTTGGTTTAACTAATTTTTTACTATGGCCACGTGTGTTTAAGTCTGAGAACTCGAAAAATCTTCCATTTTCACATCATCTATGTTGTGTATAATTTTGAAAACAGGCCCTCCCATCTACAAAACGGCTGAGTGGCGTTTCTCAGAAATCTCAAAAAGGAGTAAAAAGATAAAGCAAACAAAAAGGTATGTAAATATATGTAGTGTAACGAACAGCCGAGCCAAGCCACAGAAACCCCGTCGGTGGAAAAGCATGCTCATCCACCAAGGGTGGTTTACTGCGCTATATACCTAACACTTACTCTAATCACAAAGTTTCGAGTTTCTAATTTGCATATTACTACCCGCTAATATGCCCCTAATACGTTGCACCAACATATTCTACAAGGGAGACTATCCCGTTACATTACTTCCCCCTCCGAGAAGACTCGCCCCGAGTCTAGACTCGCCCCGAGTCTTGGCCTGGGGACTAGATGGGTAAGGCAACTCCGTTCTGGCAGTTGTCATCATCCCACCGCTGCCACAAAATGTAACGAACAGCCGAGCCAAGCCACAGAAACCCCGTCGGTGGAAAAGCATGCTCATCCACCAAGGGTGGTTTACTGCGCTATATACCTAACACTTACTCTAATCACAAAGTTTCGAGTTTCTAATTTGCATATTACTACCCGCTAATATGCCGCTAATACGTATTCTACAAGGGAGACTATCACGTTACAGTAGTCACCATCTTTTACTATAATAGAAAACACACAATATATACACGTGTATATAGTTGTTGTTGTTGTTGTTGTTACAAAGCGAGAAGCACAAACCGGATGGTAAAGGCTGCGGACGGCCATTTTTGTAGACAATTCAGATGTCGGGAAATTTGTACTTTATTTTTCTTTTCTTGACTATTTTTTTTTCTTTGTGAAACGTAATTCCAAATGTGCCATTTCAGATCAAATTTGTTACAAAACTCTGTAAAAAATATTAAAAACAAAATTTACAAATTCAGACGACAATCTCTGACTGTATATATCCCAAATGATGATCGCCCATGGGAATATTTCGAACACCAGTCTATGTTTCAGAACACTCGGTTCGAAATTCCGAGGAGTAAAATCCGGGATCAACGCCCGGGACCCGATAGAGAAGGGTCGTTTCGGTCGCGTGAATCATTTCGGTCTTTAGACCGCTCCATTGCTTATGTGTCATGTTCAAATCCAATGACACAAGTTGGTGGCTGGCTGGCGTGTGATTTGCAATAAACTCGCTTATCATAGCAGGCTATTCTGTCTTCAGTTGCAGGGTATGGCAAACTAGACTGATGTAGGTGTAAGGCAGGATAGATTAGTAGGTGGGGATGTGTAGGGGATGTGTAGTGTGTGGTGGTGTTAGGGATAGGCAGGGGGTTTGACTGAGTGGGAGATGGTAGGGCAGGGTAGGGAAGGAGGTGAGGGTAAGGTTAGGCAGTGAATAGTAGTAGTGATAGGGGTGTGTATGTGTAGGGGAGAACGGATGGAAAAGGTTAGGGCAGGTGGAGAGTACGGGTATGGTAGGATAGGGCAGGAGGTGGTGGGTAGGGGGTTGTGTGGTGGTGGTAGGGGTGTGAAGGGAGAAGGACGTTTGTGGTGGGTGTTGATGTGTAGGGAGTAGGGCTAGGGAAGGGTAGGAGTTAAGGTATGATACAATATGAAGTGTGGGTAAAGTAGGAAGAGGTGTAGGAAGAGGTGAGGTGGCTGGGTAGTGGTGGATAGGATAGGAGTGGTTGGGTAGTGGTGGATAGGAT
This sequence comes from Rugalucina vietnamica, assembly GCA_964017185.1. NCBI lineage: Eukaryota > Metazoa > Mollusca > Bivalvia > Lucinida > Lucinidae > Rugalucina > Rugalucina vietnamica. The sequence continues at coordinate 69,193,109 of OZ024872.1, forward strand.
AGGGGTTGTGGTAGGGTCATGGAGTGAGAGGAGGCTGGATGGTCGTTCCGGTCCCGGGTCATTTCGGTTTTCTGGGTCGTTTCGGTCCCGGGTCGTTTCGGTCCCTGGTCATTTTAGTCCCGGGTCGTTTTGAACCGGGCCAGTTCGACCCAGAGTCATTTTGGTTTGCGGTTGTTTCGGTCCCGGGTGTTTTCGGTCCCAGGTCATTTCAGTCCAGAGTCATTTCGGTTTACAGTCGTTTCGATCCCGGGTGGTTTCGGTTACGGGTCATTTCGGTCCCGGATCGTTCCGGTCTCGGGTCATTCAGCCCCGGTTCGTTTCGGACCTAGTCGTTTCGGTCCCGGGTCATTTCTATCCCACGTAACGCGATTTATCACGCCCTCTATCGGCAGGCAGAGCCTCTATGGAGGACAGACAGGACGTAATTAAACGACTGGATCATCAGGGTTAAATCCCACGTCGTTCATTTCAGTCCCGGGTCGTTTCGGACCGGGGCGTTTCTCAGTCTCTGATTATGGCTGTATATGTGCTACCTACATACCTACCTACTTCTACATGAGACTTGTAGACCATTTTGGTACATAGACTGGTATTCTCCCACTGGACACGCTGGACGGAAACCATTATATTAAGTTTTTCAGCAAAAGTTTCTAGCGTAAGGTTTACCGAGTGTGTGTTTGCAGATAAGGCAGTGTGCCTTTATTTCATATTATAGATTCTTATGAATTATATATCTCAAAAAGAGAGTGCATTCAGTAATGGTCAGTAGCCAGTGGTTCCACAGATACTTGGGGTTACTGTTTAGATTTTGCAAAAAGCTAATACTTTTACTTTTTTAAAAAAAAACTAATACTTGTATTTTTTTCTTCTTCATTTAGCTTTTCTGCATTAGTCCTGACCTTAAACAATTAGAAAAACATGTCTAGAATACATAAAAAGCATTAGAAGTACTGATAAGCAATCACTAATGTAAAGAAAAAACACAAGATAAACAACTTCACTTTTCCAAATTCACGACCGTCACTTTGGAAAGACAAACTGATTCACTAATCCGTAACTTACAAGAATCTTATATATATCAGCATGTCCGGAAATCATTACGCTTGAAACGGATACAGAAAGCATTTAAATATTCCCTTGCATACCCACAAAATCGGCTGTTAAACAACGATTCTCATGGCTACCGCACTGAGGTGGCCGGAAGTAAATAATGGATGTGACTGGATTCCGGGCGTACGTTATAAAACGGCGAAAACGGGTAACCAGCGATCAAACCGAAAGTAACCTCTGATTGCGTCAGACTTGATTGACCAATGAAAACAAGCGGTCCAGTCACATGGCAATTTGGATTTGGTTGCGTCATACCTGATTGACCAATGAAAATAAGCAGTCCAGTCACATGGCAAACGGGATTTCCTTTACTGTAAACAAACTGTGGCCACCTCAGTGCAGTAGCGATGAGAACTGCTGTTTAACAGACAATTTTGTGGGTATGCAAGGGAATAATTAAATACTTTTTGTGTCCGTTTGAAGCGTAATCATTCCCGGACATGCTGATATACATGTATATAAGATTCTTGTAAGTTACGGATTAGTGAATCAGTTTGTCTTTTCAAAGTGAGGGTCGAGAATTTGGAAAAGCGAAGTTGTTTATCTTGTGTTTTTTCTCTACATTTAGGATGGCATATCACGATATCAGTATTTCGATTGCTTTCTATAGATTCTAGACATTTTTCCTAATTTTGCAAGGTCACGACTATTGCAGAAAAGCTCAAAAAGATAACAAAAACTATACTTGTAAGTTTTGAAAAAACTAGAATTGTCAGAGAATCTGACTATAGCCCCGCTTCTCTGCTTTTTTGCAGGGTGAAAAAACAATGACAGGTAACTATCACAAGCTAGATCTCGTCAATATTGATGCGCATACAAAATTTGGTCTGATTATGTCAATTCGTTCTCAAGATATAGAGCGGAAAAGAAATTCTGACCTCAATAAAGGGCCATAACTCCATCAAAATTCTGTGAATAATGTCGGGTAACAATCCCAAGCTAGATCTTGTCAATGATGATGTGCATACAAAATTTGGACCGATTCTGTCAATTCATTCTAAAGATATTGAGCGGAAACGAAATTCTGAAGTCAATCAAGGGCCGTAACTTCTTCAAAATTTTGCGAAAAATGACGGGTAACAATCCCAAGCTAGATCTTGTCAATGATGGCGTGCATACAAAATCTAGTCAATTCGTTCTCAAGATATTGAGCGGAAACAAAATTCTGATGCCAATCAAGGGCCGTAACTCCAACAAAATTTTGCAAAAAAATGACGGGCAACAATCCCAAGCTAGATCTTGTTGATGATGATGTGCATACAAAATTTGGTCGGATTCTGTCAATTCGTTCTCAAGATATTGAGCGGAAACCAAATTCTGACATCAATCAAGGGCCGTAACTCCTTGCATACGAAATTCTGACGTCAATCAAGGGCCGTAACTCCATAAAAATTTTGCGAAAAAATGACGGGTAACAATCTCAAGCTAGATCTTGTCAATGATGACGTGCATACAAAATTTGGTCGGATTCTGTCAATTCGTTCTCAAGATATTGAGCGGAAACAAAATTCTGACGTCAATCAAGGGCCGTAACTCCGTCAAAATTTTGCGAAAAATGACGGTCAACAATCCCAAGCTAGATCTTGTCAATGTTGATGTGCACACAAAATTTGGTCGGATTCTGTCAATTTGTTCTCAAGATATTGAGCGGAAACAAAATTCTGACGTCAATCAAGGGCCGTAACTCCGTCAAAATTTTACGAAAAATGACAGGCAACAATCCCAAGCTAGATCTTGTCAATAATGATGTGCATACAAAATTTGGTCAGATTCTGTCAGTTCGTTCTCAAGATATTAAACGGAAACAAAATTCTGATGTCAATCAAGGGCCGTAACTCCAACAAAATTTTGCAAAAAATGACGGGCAACAATCCCAAGCTAGATCTTGTTGATGATGATGTGCATACAAAATTTGGTCAGATTCTATGAATTTGTTCTCAAGATATTGAGTGGAAACGAAATTTTGACATCAATCAAGGGCCGTAACTCCATCAAAATTTTGCATAAAATGACTTGCAACAATCCCAAGCTAGATCTTATCAATGCTGATGTGCACAGACCTGGGTTAATCTTAATCGTTAATCACGATTACTTTTATTTGATTGAAATTTTTTTGAATCGAAAATTATTCTTTAATCATAGATTTTTGTGATTAAAATTAATCTTATTCTTATTCGAATACTTATCAAAAATGCCTGTAATTAATTGTGATTGATTTTATGAATAAATTTCGATTACATTCCAAGATGTGCTGAAAATTCTTTTTCTGAAAAAAAAGAGAGTAAAAGAAAGAAAGTAAATAAAATAAATAAATTTCTATTATGTTCACAATTTTCAAGAATTTTTAATATATCAAATGAGAATTCTGATAACATAACAGATCAAACTGTGCTGAGTGCCATTATTTTGGCTTTTATCTCTAAATGTGAAAAAATCGAAACAAAAAAAAACAAAAAACAAAAAAAAACAAAAAAAAAACAAACAAACAGCATTTTCTAATTGGGTCCTTCTGAGATAAACTGCAACATTTCTGGACATTTATTTACAAATTGAAAATCTACTTTTTTGCAACAATTTCTACCTAGAAATATTGGGCAGTTATTCATTTTGCCTAAATTTGTCATAAAAAGATAGTTCTTGCTCGATTAAGCTCAGTTTTTTACATTTTCTTCAGCAGTCACTGATCGTTATGGATGTTACATTGACATGTCAAAATGCTGAAAATTAGCTGTAAACATTATACAAGCACTCCATTCTGTGCTCGAGTATGTAACTCCCAAACATATGAATAAATTCAAAGCATAGTTTTCTTTGCCATACAAGAATTTCATATGCAAATAAGATTTTGGTCTAGTGTTACGGACGTCACCCAAAACACGAACTTAAATGATTTTTTCTGAATGTGTCAGAGTAGGTTTTTTCATAAATACAATGTCCAAAGCTATTTTTCAATTATAAAGCATAGGTTGTGAATATCTGGTGTGCATCCAGCTGCAATAAATTGATGTTTTAAGCAATGACATTTTGGCACATAATTGTCAAACTTACGTCCATTCAACCTGTCAAGCAGTAACATCCGCAACATTTCTTTCTCATTTCATCCTTCATTAGCAACTATTAGCTGCTAGTCGCCCTCTAAGTAAGAAACTGCAGTTGTTTTAAGGGATACATTGTAAACAATATTATCATCTCTGGTGTAAATGCAGAATATATTTAATCTCGGTATGGACGTTACATAACTTGTCAACAACAACATCCGTAACACACCATTGCAGTGTCAAATACAACATCCAAATGAAAGCAGCCAACAAATAATGACATTATAGAGATCCCTGCCTGATCGTGGAAACAATAACCTTCAAAAACGTTTAGCATTTGATTGAAACGTAAGACTGAATCCTTGTACGTTTATAATGCTACCAAACTCATCCATTGTGTTTCAGACGTAATAGTTGATGCGTGATAATCATCTCGTAATTGTCATCTGATGACATCGGTTTATTTTTCAATCAAACTGACATCGACAACATGTAAACATACCCATTTAGTACAAAATTCACCAAATTAGCGTAATCCAAGCACGCATGAACAGTCATCCCTGGGCAGTTTGTCAACAAACTGTCGTAGCGATTAAAAACAAAACTCGATACGGATGTAAATTCCAATAAAACATTTGACCGATCGTATTGTACTTTCGTTTTGCAACAGACGGCAAGGAATGAATGCCTCAAAAAGTGATGACGTAGTACACAGTTTTATTACGTATATGCACAACATTCGCGCATCGCTATTTTCGGCCCCAAGGACGATTTAACGGGAGAAGTTAAGTACGTAATATTATGACCGACACTCATCGTAAGTTATGTAGTTCGTTTTTGCAAAGTTAGTATCGCTTTCCGGTTGCAAATGACATATTACATTGCAAGGAAGAGTGTTTAAACGCACCTTACAATATCAAATGTAAGAAAAAGCAGCATGATTAAGGAGATGAAAAACGGTAAAAATACACATTTTTTGACCGACAGCATAACGTCCGATAAGCATATTTCAAACTCCTCGTAAGTTTCAAGGAAGATATAATAGCCAAATTAGCAGTGCTTAAATAACAGAACAGTTCATTGTTAACAGTTTAATAATAAAAGAATACAGAAAAAAGCGTACTGGTAGTCTATTTTTGATGCTTAAAAATTCATGCTAATTTTTGTCACAAAAAACGTCCAAAAATTTGGCTTTTTTGGAAAAAGAAAATTAAAAAAAATATAGAAAACGACCAGATAATACTCTAAAATTGTTTATTTTGTCATTTCAACATATCTTCTTTCATTTGCAACTGTCTATTTGACCCCACCAACTTTTGAAAAGTTATTTTTATTGCATCAACATTTCCACTAGTGCTGTTGCAGTTTATCTAAGAAGGACCCTAATCTATATGAAAATAACATGAGCACATAAAAGGATGCATACTGATCAACAAATTTAACATTTTGATATTTTTCTTGTCCTCTATGGGTATTATTTTATCGAAATTCTCTCTGGCATTTTCCATATCGTTTCAGAAGTCTTCTTTGAACACCCCTATTTTGCTTACATTTCCTTGACATCACCATGCTTATAAATGTTCTGCGCAAAGTAGGAATCGGTGCAATTCCGGAATTGCACCTGCGCAAAGTAGGAATTCCTACTTTGTCCGCCAATTCTAGAATTGTACCGGACAATTCTAGAATTGTACAAGGGAAATATATTAGCTGATATACTCTGTGCGCAAAGTAGGAATCGATTTGGACAAAGTAGGAATTCCTACTTTGCGCAAGAAATCAACGGGACAATTTCGGAATTTCACAGATACTTACTTAGGAATGGACAAAAAGTACAACAATAGGCATATAAAGAGGGGAAAAGGGAAAAAGAAGGTTCGAAAAAGACAGACTGAGTATTTTGAAGCATTAGTGTATGAGGAAGATACAGATATTATTCTCTCATTTTCTCCATAAGGAAAATGTTTTGATGTTGCACTTTGTCATAGTTTTATGTTTTGTCTTATATCGACCAGATAGATCATTACACTTTATTTATTTATTTATTTATTTATTTATAGAGAGAGAGAGAGAGAGAGAGAGAGAGAGATCAAATGCTGCGATCCGCTCCATAAAATCGGATGCAATTCTGAATGTCAGTGCCAAGTAGATGAATAGGACTTCATAGGCTTTTGGTGACACTTATCTCTGTGTTTCAGATTATTTATCGAGAAACTGGCGTGTTTAAGTACAAAATGAGTGTTAATGTAGTAGTAAATTTCTACCATTCGACTCTGAAGATGCAATGACTTGCGCACGGTCAGACACATCTGAACTAAATGAAACTTCAGTGATAACGAGCAGCATTTCTACTACCTCGATCAGTTCAATCATTGATCTACTTCGCTTATTATCAAATTGTTTGTTTTGTAAATCTGAAGTAGGTACGATAGAAAGAAAGAGGAGAAAACAAAAGGAAAAAGGAAAGTTGGTGTGATAATCGAACACAATGCTAAAATAATCTTTTAAGACTTAATTTTCAAATATAGAAAGGCAGTTGAATTAAAGTATGGATAAATTGTGCCACAATGTATGTTATGAGCAAAAATAAGAAAAATATCAATACCATTCTACTGAAATTTTTTAATTTTTACAACTTAAGAAAAATCTGAATATTACATGGGCGACAACATACAGCGAGGCAATGTCAATTTGCGTCAGACTGATACTTGAAACACAAATATAAGGGCACCATCTGTGGCTATTTCCACAAACACTATCAGATAAGTGACATTCAGGAACTTGTATGGCAGTGGCTAGAGACACGCGACCGTATCAGTGTGTGTGTGTGTGTGTGTGTGTGTGTGTGTGTGTGTGTGTGTGTGATAAAGCAGTATATTATTTTATACGCGTGCCAGTTAATGCCTACCGTGATAATTCACACCTACATTTAACAATTAAAGATGCTCTATTTCATGAACACTGCTTTTCATACTATCAAAACACTTTTGAGGTGAGTTGACACCTTTATCGAGCATTATATGAATAACAGGGCCATGTCACATAAAAGCTGTATTCGGGTTTTCTGATCAGTTCAAACTGTAGCCGGGTAGGTCAGACAAAAGTAAATGGCTAGTTGTTTAAAAATCCAGATAACATGCAAGGAAGGGTGCATTTTATGGGGCGTTAGTCAGCTTCACAGTTACCATAATGGCTTCTGCTTTCGCATATAGTGCGACATTACGTTCGTATTACTTCCTATGACGACCCAAGTGTCATAAATCCTAGAATACCCCAACATGTTTTAGGGGTATGCACCTCGCATTACGAAAACACGCCCATGCAATGCAAAAAGATTTTTAAAGTAGTAAAAAATGAAGACTTTTGGTGGAAAAAATGTTTTGATATTTTTCTTATTTTTGCTCAAAAGGCGGTTCTGACGAGTACCAACAAGCTATGTTTTGGAGCGAAAAAAAGAAAAAATAGATATACCGCTGCATACCCCAGTTTTGCTATATAAAAGTGGGGTTCAATGGGGTATACATTACACGGACATGTTTTCGTGATGGTGTAATACTGAAAAGCGGTGTTTGGAATACTTGGCAGATTCGGAAAATAATTCCGACATCACTTTTAACATTTCTGAATATCCCCTATGTAAGAATTCAATTTGGTGAATATGTCTCTTGTCACTGCAGTCAGAACAAAAAATAAGCAATGATCGGCAATACTCCAAAACAAAACAATTAAATGACAACAGAGAAATCGGAACAAAAGTTTGGTTAAGCTTGGTTTGGTTATTGTAACTTAAAACACTCAGAGGAGATAATATTCCTACTTTGTCCTGAAATTCCTACTTTGCGCAAGGAAAATAATAGATTCTTACTTTGTCCCGATTCCTACTTTGCGCACGGACAATTCCGGAATCGAACCGGGCAAAGTAGGAATTCTTACTTTGTCCGACAAAGTGAGAATTCCTACTTTGCGCAGGTGCAATTCCGGAATTGTACCGATTCCTACTCTGCGCAGAACATAAACATAGAATTGACCTCTTTCTTAATAGGTTCTGAAACCTATTGCAAAAAATTTAAACCTATTGTTACCTGGATATTCACACCTTTACAGATTAACTAATAAACAGGTGTTGTATGGTTTGTGTTGTCAAAACACCAGAGAACAAGTTAGTGACAATATACAAAGGATTAACAGAATCAATGTCTCCCTATCTATTGAGAGACCATGACAGACAGACAGAATCTTTGCGAGTCATATAAAAAAATTGATGTAGAAATTACTGCAACATTCAAATCAAGTAACATTTTAGCCCAGCAAAATTATAAACACACACACAGCATCACGAGACCTAAAATTATGTTTATGATTCATTGTTTTGTAAAGACTACAATCTGAAGATAAAGTGCCCAATACACCAAGAGGATTCCTATAAATTATTATGCCATCATAATAACATAATACCATATAGTGCGCAATTCAAGACTGGCTAGATTATAAATGCAAAACTAATCGATTGATTAATCGATTACTTTTGCAAATCAATTGTAATCGTTAATCGATTACATTGTGGAAAAAATTATTTTTAATCGTAATCGTTAATCGTAAGATTGAAAGTAATTGTAATCGTTAGTGATTAACTTTAAAAGCAATCAATAACAGGTCTGGATGTGCATACAAAATTTGGTCAAATTCTGTCAATCGGCTCTCCAGATATTGAGCGGAAACGAAATTTTGACATCAATCAAGGGCCGCAACTCCGTCAAAATTTTGCGAAAAATGATGGGCAACAATCCCAATCTAGATCTTGTCAATGTTGATGTGCATACAAAATTTGGTCAGATTCTGTCAATTGGTTCTCAAGATATTGAGCGGAAACAAAATTCTGATGTCAATCAAGGGCCATAACTCGGACTAAATTTTGCAAAAAATGACGGGCAACAATCCCAAGCTAGATCTTGTCGATGATGATGTTCACACAAAATTTGGTCAGATTCTATCAATTTGTTCTCAAGATATTGAGTGGAAACGAAATTTTGACGTCAATCAAGGGCCATAACTCCATCAAAATTTTGCATAAAATGACGTGCAACAATCCCAAACTAGATCTTGTCAATGCTGATGTGCATACTACAAAATTTGGTCAGATTCTGTCAATTGGTTCTCGAGATATTGAGCGGAAACAAAATTTTGACATCAATCAAGGGCCGTAACTCCGTCAAAATTTTGCGAAAAATGAGGCCAAAAATAAAATTACTTTTGTTTCCCCTTTCCCGACCGACCGTGAAAAAAAGCCCCGACCGAAAAAATTTTATTTCAATTTTCAATTTAGAATTTTTTTTTTTTCTTTTTTGCCCGAAATCGAAAACACTAGATCCGCCAAAAAGTACCGGGTTTTAGTAGATTTTCTAGCCCGTAAACAAAGTAGCTAGATCCGCGATGTCGTATTTTTTCGATCTCGTTTTTTCCGACGTTTGAAACCTATTAAGCTGATTTCGCATTGAAGTCAAGCGTCTGCTAATAGATGGTTCTCGGACGCAAGATTTTTTTGCCGTGATACACCAAAAAATCAGTTTGAAAATACCTTTACTTTGTTGTTTATTAGTCCCATGAATCAATTATCTCTAATCAAGAAATGGATTACTCAAATTAAGATGTTGTCCCAATGACATGCCATAAATTTCCACACCTTCCGGCAATGTGTTTTCACAATGGTCAGCTTGTGTAAACAATTTAAGTTACCGCTTGATTGGTCAACTACAATGAAACAATTTACCTCTTGATCAGTCATAAAATCTTTTGAAAACCTAGCGATTTTCATTAAAAATCAATTGAATTACCTAATCAATTGAAAGAAGCAAATATTTTACTCTTCTGGAGCGATTTTTGAAATGTCATTAGTTTTCGTGACTTGAAAAAAAATCGTGGTTTCTGCCTCTAAATCATAAATGGTTGGTAAAACTTTATTGAAAGTGTTCAAAAAAGGTTTACTATCAATGTTCTACTGGTAGTAATGAAGACTGCAAGTCAATCCAATGACTTGCCAAATAGAAAAAAAAATTTCCTCCTTTGAAGGGGTCACCCCTTATTGACCCCAAACTAAAAAGAGCCCAAAACCCTGTTTTCAAATAGAGTAACAAATTTATGATTTTTCAGTTGAAAAAATTGGGCTTGTTACTAATGTAATAGAGTTTCTATAGTGGGACTCCTACTAAATATTTTGTCTATGACTCCTACTTTTTCTTTTCTAGGAGTCCTGGACTCCTGTTTTCAAAATCCTAGTGAGATCCCTGGTAAAGATGCTTCTATCTATCTTCATATACTGAGTCAATCAATTTCTGATCATCATCTCAGGTGTTGGGTGGGTGCTTCATCCCACAAAACCCTTGTGGTTCAGTGAAAAATTAACACCTGAAGATATTTGTAATGAGGTGATCGGTGATGACATCGAACTGCAATCCTCAGCCAGCGGTTCAAATTCGTCCTGCCTGTCTGTCTGGAATGTGTCACAAAGAAGAAAGAAATCCCGCACAGGAATCCCATTTCTTAACAACGATGTATTCAACTTACATCTACATGCTTTGATCTGCTTTGCATTCATGCAATTTTGATTTTGCAAGATGGTAGAATGTGTTATTGTCATAGCTGTAATGAAAGAAAACCAGTCTTTCGAGTTTCTGACCAGGTATCATGACACAGCTACCATAGAAGATGACTAGAGGCTTGAAATTTTAGATAAATGAAGTAGAAGGATTGCACTATCTATGTAGCACAAACAAAGGCACTGATCAGCTGTGCAGTTACTGTGCAGCTGATCTGCAACTTTGTTTTTGCATATATGCAAATGCTGGTTTTCTCAGGATGATATTGCATCAAATTATGCTGGACTTTCAGTTTAAAATTTAAAAAGCATGTTTAAGTGCTTGGATTATTCAAAGCAAGTGTACTGTCTATTCAGACACTGTTCAAGTACTTGTAAATGTGTTATTGTCACAGTTTTAATCATTATGGACACAGTTATTTGCAGAGTTTAAAGTTGGACAGAATTTAAACGAAACGGGAACATCCCATTTTTAAACTGTTTAATAGTTTTGATTTGTTTGTTTAATTTTTATGATGTCTTTGGTCAATTAATTCTTCTATATATTTAATGCCATTTTGCTTTTATATTTGGAAATTAGAAATTAATTGATATTTAATATAACTGCAAAATTTCATTATTTAGTAGAATTAATTGGCCAATGTTATCAGTGTTATCTTGAATAAATTATTATAAATTATAAGTTCAGAATAGTGTGTGGCTCATTTTTATTGCCATACACCAGGTTTATTTACTAGAATCACTCGATGGTATGAAATTTGAAAAATCACAAAAAAAAAAATAATTTTCCGACCGACCGACCCTTACCTGAAAAATAGGGTCGGGAAAGGGGAAACATGAATATTTTTAAGGTTGGCCTGATGGGCAACAATTCCAAGCTAGATCTTGTCAATGTTGATGTGCATACAAAATTTGGTCAGATTCTGTCAATTGGTTCTCAAGATATTGAGCGGAAACAAAATTCTGATGTCAATCAAGGGCCGTAACTCTGTCAAAATTTTGCAAAAAATGACAGGCAACAATCCCAAGCTAGATCTTGTCAATGTTGATGTGCATACAAAATTTGATCAGATTCTGTCCATTTGTTCTCAAGATATTGAGCGGAAACAAAATTTTGGCAACAACGAAGGGCCATCCAAGGGCAATAACTGTTCTGCAAATTTGGGGAAACTGACATGCATTTACACATTAGTAGATATTGTCAATATTGATGCATATGCCAAATATGGTTAAAGTCTAACAACTGGTTCTCAAGTTATGTGTGGTAATGGAATGACGGAAGGACGGAATAACAGAATAACGGAACTACGGAAGGACAGGGTGAATCCAGTATAGCCCCCACTTTTTCAAAGCGGGGCTATAAAAAGTACAAGTATGAGCTTTTGAAAAAAAGTCTAAACAGTAACCCCAAGTATCTGTGAGTGATTCGACCCAGCATGTTACGTTCTCGGCCAACCAACCAGAAACTAAGGAAATTATCAAAATGCGTCAGGAAGAGGCAGCTATGCCTGATTACGACGTCGACAAAAGTAAGAACAGTAAGTAAGAAAAACTTGGACTTCGTTATTGGAAAAGGTCCCTCAGGACCTTTTCCACAGTGTTTACTTTGAATATGAAGAAAATTCTACCCATGATCGACTGCTCTCTCAATTACGCGTTTTGTCACATAAAGCGCTTAATAAAAACTAGTGAACCCGTCTATACTGACTAGACAGTTAACCGCAATCAATTAAATTTATCCATTTTTGACACTCCCCGTCAAATAACGGTAAAATCTAGCAAGCAGTCTCGATCGTGGTGACTGCTTATCATAGCGCATCTAGGTTTAGATCGTAGATACCCTGACGAGGGGTACAGAAACTATAGGAACTCTATATGGCTGACTTTTAGTCCATCACATCGGTCCCATGGGTCTGTTTCTGGTAGTGTGGCTGCAGGTCAAAATTCAGAACTCTGTCACAAATTGACTGCACTGCAAATTGGTTTTCTACACATCGGCATATTGATTGTTATCGTGTTCCCTTTAGTATTAACATAGAAATTTTGGTCAATGCCTTGAGTGACAGATACACACACTGGTCAAGCGTTCATAACAAGAAACGACATTCATGTATAGGAAACGAAACTGAAACGTATGAGAATCGAAATTAATGACAAACCAGAGAATCAACAACACTGAAATCTAGAGCAAATTTAAAGGAATCTCTTATAACAAACAGCTGCTGACCTTTTCATTGGTTTCTTTTTAAAGAAGCCAACTTGTTATTTACGTTTGCAAAATCCTTACAGGAACCGGAAGTGGCGGAGTTGACACTATCAGTACGGTTATCGTGTATATGTTGTTGTTCCTTAGATTCCGCCAGTCAGTGGCACACCGGAGATCACTATTTAAAGAATCCCCGTGAATTCCAGTTACACAACGTTGTTTGAATAAACCGTCAAACATGTAAAGTTCCGGGCTGGAACACTTTAAATGTGAGAGGGAACGGCCATAGCTACACACCAAATTTCCTTCTAGATATCTTAGCATCATCAGAGGAATTCAGAAAAAAAATCCGGTATGCAAAGTGCTTTAAGTAAAAGATAAATTAAGTGGTTGAAATGTGTTTGTACAGTGAGAGAAGAGTGTGAGTATAGTTTAAAGATAAAAGCAGAATCTGGTGATTAGGTAGGTAGACGCATGCACCACCAGTCCTGGCAAACAGCATGCCCGCCACTAAATTGTGCCACTGTGGAGAGCATGACAATGTTGGTGGATAAAGCATTCCAATGTCGGCATACTTCAGTTTTCGTAAATGATGTTACTTAACTCTATCTAGTTGCCCTAGTTTTATATGCGACTTATGACAAAGTTGCTTTCAGGCGATTAACAAAATCGTCATCGCGCCTGGAGTTTGTCTGTCTAGTCATGTTCACTGGAACGCGACAGTCACAATTAACGGCATCCCAAAATGCTGACTTAGTTCTAAGCTTTTTGGTGGAAGATATAGTAGTTCGTCAACCACAACGGTCGGTGTAAATTTGTCAAGACGACTCTTGTAATTTGTAGAAATTCATTTCAGTCCCATAAGGAACAATAAAGGGCATCTCAGTGTAGGTAGGATTATGATTATTTATCAAGCACATCCATCATGATATTATATAACATATGGGGCTTACTTACACTACGGCTCTTACACTGTGTTACAGCGCCATTCCTCCACCAACTACTGTACACATCCATAAGAACATCGGTTCTCATCATTCTAATCATTTGTGATTCGCCTCTATTTGTTCCACTGAAACCCCTAGCTCGGGAATATTTTGGAAAAAGGGGCCTCCCTGAACGTAAACCCTGAAGATGGAAACTTTTCATTGGCATGTAGCATCCAAAACAATGTCTACGATGTTTATATGCACCATGAATCTGGGATGACCTTGCCTAATTTAATCCAATATCAACTGACCTTATGTAGATATGTTTCATGCCTTAATTCATTAATCAATGTATACCATCCCAGAGCATGCTCACAAAGTTGGGGTATTTTATTGGCATTGCGACATACTGGAAAAGTATTATAATTTTGTAGGTTTTTAATATTTTTTTCCCTATGTAAATTTGCTTTTCTTTGAAATATGCAGGGTATATTTTTAAAAAATCAACGTTCATCGTTCTGCTTGACTTGAAGCCGAACTATTTTATAATTAAAATACCAATATTCAACTTGAAAAGAAAACGTATCAAGTTACAAAAAACATTTTAAGTTGGCTGTTATATAGGACAAAATAATAAAAAAAAATGTCTGGGATAGCAGCTACTATTGTTGCTGTGGTGGCGTTACCGTTGAATATTATCGGCCTAGCTATACCATTCTGGGATTATTATGGAACGTTTCTCGGCAGCGCATACAGCGGACTGTGGCAAGTATGCGTCAATATCGGTGGGCAATCTGTTTGTGGAGCATTTGGTGGTAGGTTATCTTTATCTACATGTTTTGACACAACAGATGAAAAGGGCATAATCTTGTTCTACAGGGACTCGAAAGTTGAGTGAATTTAGCCCTATGTTTGCCGGGTAAAAGTGTAATATTTATGCAGACGATTTAAACATTTTCATATCCTCCAATCATTGTTTTTAAAATTATAATTTTAACAGTTTTCACCAGTCTTTTGAGTAATGACACTTTCGTAGCTTCAACGCACAAAATACGCAATGCGTTGGCTAAAATAACGTAAACTGCTATAAATTGTATTAAAAAATAATATCCATATACATTGTACTTCAGATAATGTAACTGACTCCCTGAAGGCTGTTAGAGCGATGGAAATTCTCGGAATGCTGACTCTAGGCTTGGCCCTTCTACTTGGCGTCATTAAATTATGCAACAAGAGCGACCAGTTAGCATTCTTCGTGGCTGCAGGATGCCTGGCTATCGTTTCAGGTAGGCAGTTCCACGAGTTTTACAGAAGGCAGAGGGAGTGCCGAATTAGAACAACAAAGACCGCCTCCGCGACATTTCGTCGAAAATTACATTTGACGAAAATGTCTCCATGCCCAGACCTTTACCCTAACCCTAGTGGTTGGTGGCTCAAAATGTGGACCTATAGGCTAGTCTTTTACGGAATAAATCTAAAATTTTGCGGTGAATATTTTAGAAGTTACAACATTTTCGACAAAACACATTTTCGACGAAATGTCGTGCATCGACAAAGACCATCGAACAAATGAAAATTCTGTCTTCTCCGACCAAGTTGATAAACAAACATGGTTCAGCACCCCTACTTCGAGCGACATAAGAATAAGAATATCGCCCAAAATTACTGCCATAGATCTAAACGGTCTGCGGCAAGTTGCTTGTGAAGAGAATAAACTAAAAAAACTGAAGCCTATCCACCAGTTGACATGATTATTGTTTGTATATAGTTGATGCTAAATTTGATCTGTACAGCCGCGGTGGTGTAATGGATAGCGTATTCGCCAGTTAGCAATCCAGGGATTGTTTTTTCGAAACCCGGCTGGTACATGCCTGTCATGTTGGTGACAGATGTTCACCCTGACGTAAGAAAGGCAAACCGCCCATAGGGTGATTAGTTATGTCCATCAGAAAAAATATGTCCGTGCAGTGAATACCCCCTTTAACCCCACTTTTATATATATAGTTAAACTGGGGTATGCACGGTATACCTATTTTTCTTATTTTTGCTCCAAAACATAGATTCTAACGTGTACCCACAATCTATGTTTTGAGCAAAAATAAGAAAAATATCAAACATAATTGAGCCGCCTCATGGGAAAACCAACAATCTGCATATGCGAAAACAAAGGCGCAGATCAGCTTCGCGGTAACCGCGAAGCTGATCAGCGCCTTTGTTTTCGCTATACGGATAGTACAATTCCTCTACTTTCCAAATCCAAAATTTCAAGCTTCTAGTCAGCTTCTGTGACGGTACAGGTACAGACCAGTTTGTGTCGGACCTGTTCGGAAACCACATTGTTGGTTTTCCCACGAGACGGCTCATTTCCTGCTGAAAATTCTCCATTCAAGTTTACAACTTAAGAAAAATCTAATTTATTTTATACTTTACAGTGAAAACCAATGTATATCAAAACTTGATAAAATTGGTATTTTCATTGATATGAAATTTCACTGATATCAAATCTCACTGATATCAAAAGTCACTAGTGACTGATATCAGCCTATATCGTCACTGTAGATTTTGGATCACTTCTGACGTTTCCATTTACTTGACGTCATTAAATGTGTCTCACTTCAGAAATTCAAATGCCTATAACTCCGTTATTTATGATCGAAAACATAAAGTATGCATATTCATTTTCTTAGTTAGAACGTAAGGAACAATGTGGTACCAAAATTATTTGTGTTTTCAAAAATTTTTAATTTTTGCATTTTCACCGCCTGCCTTGTGAATTGGAAAATGCCCATGTATTGTATAAAATAAAAAGAAAATTTGCTTTTTTTCGGTGAATACCAAATATATTTCATCTCGTGAATTGAAAACATAAAAATTTTCACTCGTGCTACGCACTCGTGAAAATTTTGATGTTTTCAACTCACTCGATGAAATATATTTGGTATTCACCTCAAAAAAGCAAATATCCTCTATATATTACATGGGCGTGTTTTTGTAATGTTGTAGGCTGTCTGATGATCATTGGCTGTATTATCTATGCGACAAAAACACAAGAAGAAGTTGACCCAACCGACGCACGGGGCTTACATGCTGGCTTCGGGATGTGCATCGTTGCTGGAATATTGTCCATAATCGCCGGAGTTCTGTATCTGGCCGACAGGAGACGTAATATGAATTCTCAGCCGGGCCAAATCGTCACTGGTGCCCAGTCAGGCCCAATGCCCTACCAAGTCCCGTATGCCGGCCCGGGGGTAGCGTATACCGTTGGCAGTCCGGGCACAGTTATTTCGGCTCCACCCGCGGGAGGTTACACAGTTACTACATATTCTACTGGATCGGCCGGTGCCAATATTCCAATGACTTACAAGTAGTTTACATAGTAATTAAAGAAACTGTTCACGGTTACTAGACGACAAATTCTGAAGTTGGACTCTGATGTTTTATAAGAAGCTTTATAAACATGATATGATCCGCCTCATGGGAAAACCAACAATTTGCATATGCGAACACAAAGGCGCAGATCAGCTTCGCGGTAACCGCTATCTAGCTATCTTCTGTGTTTGTACAGCACGGTTTGTGTCGGACCTGTTCGGAAACCACATTGTTGGTTTTCCCATGAGGTGGCTCACATAAAAGCACTGTTTATTTCAATCATTGATTTTTAAACGAATTTAAAGAATGATTCTGTTGTCTGCTTCTAGTTATGAAAGTACAGTCTTCATTCCGCCTCCTTGCTTCTTATTGTATGTAGGTCCGCCCAATTTTGACATTCCATTGTATTTCATTTAATGTTATGAAAACTTCACTGGAAGGAAGAACAGAAAGTCATACTACAGCGCAATTTAAGGTACATCGGGTTATTGGTTTATGTGCTGTCATCACAATATAATTACAAAGAGCAAATTCAGAGTTTATGTCCCCCGCCTTGATTGTTAGTATAATCTGAGAATAATATGCATCGAAACTACATGCACTTTCTTAGTGTAAATGCACGAAAAATGACTTAAGTTCAAATTGCGAAAAACGTGATAAAAATTAATCTAAGGATTATATTCAAACCATATGTTTCGAAGCATGGTCAAGACACCTGTAAAGTTTCAAAAGAATCGGAATAAAGCTGTAGGCGGAGTTGTGCATTTTCATTGTCAAAATACCCGAAAAACAACGAAGTTCAAATTGCAAAAAAATGTGTAAACATTAATCTGAGGATTATATCCAAACCACATGCAATCTTCAAAGCATGGTTAAGACACCTGTAAAGTTTCAAAAGAATCGGAATAAAACTGTAGGAGTTGCGCACATAAGGTACCCTTCGTCCATTCACTTCCATTGTCAAAATGCCCGAAAAATGACTAAGTTCAAATTGCAAAATCAGTGTCAAAAATTAATCTGAAGATTATATACAAACCACATGCACATCTTCAAAGCATGGTCAAGACATCTGTAACGTTTCAAAAGAATCGAAATAAAACTGTAGTCCTGAAGAGTTGCGCACACAAGGTACATACTTCTATAGGGGGACGGAAGGACAAAAGAACGGTAAGTCGAAAACTATGTCCCTCCGTTTTTCTTCGAAAAGGCGGGGGACAACTATATTTACAGCCAGGTATCAATGAAAGTAATACTACAATTCATAGACTTCAATGTAAAAGTAATCTTCATCGACATACACTGTCGACCGCCGTAAAACATATGTAAGTCGACTGAGATTAGATATGGATGTCTATATGCTCGATCATGGCGTCAGTCGCAAGCTTTCTGCTATGTATACGAATGAAACAGTCGAATTAAGGATGTTCGTAACTACATAGGTTGTTTCTGGACAACATTACGCTACAGGTGTTGGACGAAGTATGTTAAGATGCAGTTGTGTTTTTAGATCTAGCACATTTACGAGGGATTATCAAAAATTACGTGGACTTTTCTTGTAACTTATGATTATATGACTCGATTCCACTAAACTTTCAGTCCACATAGACCCATGTAATATGCAGCAGTGTGCAAAATTTCATCACAATCATCCGTTACAAAATTATTGTGAAATGAAAACGCCCACTTTCGCTATAATGGAGCACTCCTATGACATCAGTGACGTCAACGCAAAAAAAAAAAAAAAAAAAAAAAAAAAAAAAAAAAAAAAACACTGTTATGTTATGTGCTTTTCAGGGCTACTGATTTTTTTTTACATATTTACTGCTCAAAGTATGTTAAAATTACCAATCTGTATAAAATTATTAATGTATTGCCTTTGAGAATAAAATTTGACTGGACATATTGATGCTGACTTTTAACATTATGATTAGGCCTATTTTGAATGACGGATATGAATTTCTGATATTTATTTGGGTCCTTTCGGCTTCATCAGACGCATATATATACTGATTACTCGTGTTTAGAGGAAAATAGAAGGTGAGTCAGCAAAAAACAAAAGGTCACGCCTTATTTTTTTTTTTTTTTTTTTTTTTTTTCTTTTAGGTAAAAAAAGCTCATCATGCTCAATGGGCGAACACATGGTACACAGAAACTTGATGAAAATTTGATTAAAATTCCCGACAAATAAAACTCAGAAAGAAAGGGGCGGGATTAAATGGATAAAAGCAAGTTTATCGTCAGCCGAAATTTGAATATGTTTGCCTGAACCGTTGTCAAGTTATGAGAAATGTCCACGTAATTTTTGGTAACCCCTCGTACGTAAGTCTTCTCGGAAAACAATAGAGGTGTTGACACTGTTGGGGAGTTTGGGTGGCGGTAGCACATAGCCTTTTTATGACAAAAATGGCAAACTACACGTTGTTTTGGAAAACGAAAGTGCCTCGACTAGACCTATATCGAGTTTTCGGAATATAGACTTTGACTTAATGCCAAAATATTTTGACAACCTTTTTAACTTCCTTTTTTAAAATTTGAACAGAACACGTATCATATTACAAAACCAGCATCCTAGGTTTATTAATAGCCCTGGTACAAGTGATTTTGTACGTATACCCCTATTTTATCCACAATTTTTTCTCTCCAGTTTTTCATGTTTTTTATTAATGTTCATGAATAAGCAAATTCAATGATTTAAATATTAAGTATCAAGGTTAAAATGTTAGGTTCATGCATCACTATCCAACCAATTATAGTATCTACGAGCATGCTATTGGTGGGGTGTGATATTTTTAGCTCACCTGAGCCGAAGGCTCACAAGATGAGCTTATAGGATGGCCATGCTCTGTCGTCCGTCCGTCGTCCGTCCACAATTTCAAAGATCTTCTCCTCTGAAACCGCTTGGCCAATCAAAGCCAAACTTCATGTGGAGCATAGCATCCTTAGGAAGGGGGAACGAAAGTTTAAATAAATGGTCCAGGTCACATGACCAAGATGGCCGCCATGGCTATAAATAGCAAAAACCTTTAAAAATCTGTAACACGTTACAGGCGTATAAGTTATAACTTGAATGTTATACGACAGTCTGCATGCTTAGTTTTTAACCCAATCATGGTTGATAACTATGTTGCCTTCTTTAATTGCACGCCGGTGGGTCGGGCGTCAGACTCTATGATGCCCCCCCCCCCCCCCCGCCGACTTAAAGCTATTCATTTTAGTTGGTTGGGGCCGGAGCTTCTTGTCTGTTGTTTGGCCCACCGGGGTCCAACTGGTGTTTTTCTTTTGCTCCGGAGTTAGTAGGTTATTCGGCGCCCAGGGATCTCCATCGTCGGGCAGCTTACTCAATCTGTGAGTCCTTGTTTTTGATTCATCAGGATGTTTATCATGATTTATTTGTTTGTTCTTGATGATTCACTGACTAGTTAGAGATTCACCACGAGGACCGAAGAACTAACTAAATGTTATGAACCACTGCAGAAGCTGAGGGTGAGGTTAGGATCCTGTAAAACCGGTTTAAGCCCGCCAGTAACTTTGTGTTACTGATCGTTCCAAGGCGATACTTCTGTGGTGGTTCTTTTTGTTTTATGTCTTGGTGTTTAACATTTTTTGTGCTGTTGGCGCCTTATGTGTGTTTTCATATTTTTAATTAGTAAAGGTAACTGAGTGGTCACCTATTGGGAAAATAGCTGCTCATTCGGCTTACGATATGTTTCATGGTATAAGTACCTGATTGTTAGTTTGGATTTTTCCCACCTCGGTTTTTGGAGTGGGAATCTTTTTCTGATTGCGCCTTTTCCTGATCTTTGCCTACTTGTACCTTTTTCTCCAGAACCAGTAGGCCGATTTCCACGAAACTTGGTATGTAGCATCGGGGACGCGGGCCCATCATAGTTTATATAAATCATGACCCTAGGATGACCTTGACCTATTTTACGTCAAGGTCAACTTAGGTCACCAACGCATTTGAATGGGAAAAATGGTAAAATGCTATTTAATTGGTAAAACTTACTGGGAATAGGCAAATGGACAGAAGATTAATGTTAATGGAAAATTTTAGCCCCTGGGGGTTGTCTGCCCCTGCCCCGGGGCTATATACATGTATATGACCATAATATTCAAACATCTTCTTCTCTGAAACCGCTGAGCCAATCAAAGCCAAACTTCATATGGAGCATCCTTGGGAAGGGGGAATGAAAGTTTATATAAATGGTCAAGGTCACATGACCA
Source organism: Rugalucina vietnamica (assembly GCA_964017185.1). Taxonomy (NCBI): domain Eukaryota; kingdom Metazoa; phylum Mollusca; class Bivalvia; order Lucinida; family Lucinidae; genus Rugalucina; species Rugalucina vietnamica. The sequence continues at coordinate 69,214,574 of OZ024872.1, forward strand.
AGATGGCCGCCATGGCTATAAATAGCAACTAGAAAATGTGTTTATGAAACACTATGCCCCCAACTGGTAAGTCACTTTCAAATGTCCAAAAAATTGACAAAGTTCACATTGTAAAAAAAAAAAGTGACAAAAATTAATCTGAGGAGTATATCCCAAGCACATGCATATCTTCAAAGCATGGTCACAATGTCTGCAAAGTTTCAAAAGTATCGGTATTAAATTGTAGGAGGAGTTGCGCACACAAGGTATCCTCTATCCATTCACTAAAATGCCCGAAAAAATGACTAAGTTCAAATTTTGAAAAAAAAATGACAAAAAATAATCCAAGAATTATATCCAAACCACATGCATATCTTCATACCATGCCCATAACACATGTAAAGTTTTAAATGAATTGGCATGAAACTGTAAGAGGAGTTGCGCACACAAGGTACCCACTGCCCATTCACTTTCATTGTGAAAGTGCCCGAAAAATGTCTAAGTTCAAATTGCGAAAAAAGTGACAAAAATTAATCTGAGGATTATATCCAAACCACATGCATATCTTCAAAGCATGGTCACAACATCTGTAAAGTTTCAAGAGAATCGGAATAAAACTGTAGGAGGAGTTGCGCACACAAGGTACCCACTGCCCATTCACTTTCATTGTGAAAATGCCCGAAAAATGGCTAAGTTCAAATTGCTAAAAAAAGTAACAAAAATTAATCTGAGGATTATATCCAAACCACATGCATATCTTCAAAGCATGGTCATAACATCTGTAAAGTTTCAGGAGAATCGGAATGAAACTGTAGGAGGAGTTGCGCACACAAGGTAGCCACTATCTATTCACTTTATCAAGAATTAAAAAGGGAAATAACTCTCACAGAATGGGCCCCAAGCCCCTTGAATTTACCTGAAAGAAAAAATACGGGTCCTCTTAATTTTCATATACAAACTACATACCAAATTTCAAGATCCTAGCTCTAACGGTTCCTGACCGAGTGTTAAGTGTTACTCACGCATCACAGACTGACTGGACTGGACCAAACCAATATGCCCCCTCAACTTCTTCGAAGTTGGGGGCATAAAAACGTTTAAAAATATTCTTCTTCAGAACCAGAAGGCCTATGATTTTGAAACTTGGTGTGAAGCATCTGGGAATGAAGCTCTACAAAGTGTATTTAAATCATGGCCCTTGGATGACCTTGACCTATTTTACGGCAAAGTCAACTTCGGTCTCCCATGCATTGGAATGGGAAAAATAGGAAAAGGTAATTAAATGTCAGAAAACTTGCTAGAAATGAGGAAATGGACAGAAGATTTATGTTTAAGAAAATATTTTGGGCCCAGGGGGTTGTCTGCCCCTGCCCCGGGGCTATATACATGTATATGACCATAATATTCAAACATCTTCTCCTCTGAAACCGCTAGGCCAATCAAAGCCAAACTTTTTGTGGAGCATCCTTGGGAAGTGGGAATGAAAGTTTGTATAAATGGTCAAGGTCACATGACCAAGATGGCCGCCATGGCTATAAATAGTAAAAACGTTTAAAAATCTTCTTCAGAACCAGAGGGCCTATGATTTTGAAACTTGGTATGAAACATCTGGGAATGGAGCTCTACAAAGTTTATATAAATCATGACCCTGGGATGGCCTTGACCTATTTTACGGCAAGGTCAACTTAGGTCGCCCATGCATTTGAATGGGAAAAAAATAGGGAAATGTCATGTAATGGCAGAAAACTTGCTAGGAATGAGGAAATGGACAGAAGATTTATGCTTATGAAAATATTTTAGGCCCAGGGGTTGTCTGCCCCTGCCCCGGAGCTATACACATGTAGATGACCATATAGTCTAATAATATTCAAACAGCTTTTTCTCAGAAACTGCTAAGCCAATCAAAGCCAAACTTTATGTGGAGCATCCTTAGGAAGAGGAAATGAAAGTTTATATAAATGGTCAAGGTCACATGACCAAGATGGCCGCCATGGCTATAAATAGCAAAAAAAATATAAAACTCTTCTTCTTCAGAACCAGAAGGCCTATGATTTTGAAACTTGGCATGATGCATTAAGGAACGGAGGTCTATAATTTGTATAAATCATGACACTGGGATAACCTTGACCTATTTCACGGCAAGGTCAACTTAGATCGCCCATGCATTTGAATGGAGAAAATTGTTAAAATGTCATTTGAAGGACAAAACTTGCAGTTAATTGGCAAATGGACTGAATTTTTATGATTTGAAAAAGACATTGACTCCAGGGGTTATTCTGACCCTGCCCTAGCGTTATATACATGCATTGTACCATTCTAGTCTAACAAGTTTATTGGTACATGTATATATCTCAGGTCTCAGGTGAGCGTTTATAGGACCATTGGTCCTCTGGTTATAAGAATACCCTATCACGAGGGGTGGGTGTGAAAACTATGTAATTTTACATTATACAAAGTGTTCATCGTTGAGGACAATATTTTATGGCATTTAGATGGTCCCTCTGACCGCACCGGCAGCTTTGAAAATTTGTCCAAGGGATGCAAGATAGATTAATAACCTATCCAATACCTTGCAATTTACTAGTATATAGTTTTCCCCTCATTTTTCCTCATTTGTTGACATTTTATTAGTAATCATGAATATGCAAATGAGATATTTTTCAAATAGGCCTAGGTCATCAATACAGTTGCCATATGATATTACTGGTTCAATAAAAAAAAAAAGTGCCACAATGACAGTTTGGGCCTGAAATTAGTTTATTTATGGATTTTAACATTTTTTCGGTCATTTTTTATGTTTTCATTAAAATTTATGAATATAAATTCAATGATTTGCATCACACACTGGTTAAGAGCTTGAAATAAAGTAAAACGAATAATAAAAAACAAGTCTACCTTAAAACAACAACGGATTTAAACATAACATAAAACACAACATTAAAAGAGCATAACATACAGTTTTGCACAGTTTACAGACCTGACTTTCTTAACGCAGTTACATCGTGGGCCCACCCATGTGCGGATCAGATCCTTGAACTCCTGAAAGCTTGTTACGGTCCTCAGTTCATTGGGTAAGCTGTTCCACACACGGGCAGACTAAAACCTAAATGATCTCTGCCCATATGTGACAGTTCAGACTGTAGGTATCTTGGCTGTGTTTTCGTACCTGAAAGAATATTTTGAGTTTTTAGTTTCAATAACGTCCCTGAGGTACACTGGGGATAAGTTGTTGTACATTTATAGGCTTCTGTAGCAATGCATCTGCAGTGTTGGGAGATTTACCCTATTCAGAAGACTCTCATAGCTAGAGGAATAGTCATTGAAAACAATCCTGAGAGCTCTATATTGCAGTTTTTTTCCAATTTCTCTGTATTTGCCTTGCTAAAGAAATGCCATATAAGGGGACAGTAGTTAAAATTTGATTGAATAAATGTGCTTATTTTGAAGCCCTTAACCTATGCATGGCTTTGATGCGCTTTCGTTTTCGCCTCAAGACTCTGCATCCTTTTAGGCCACAATGTCTTTCTACTTTTTCGGCTTCAAAGGCTGCAATTAAGGGTTTTAGAGTGATTGTATTTTTTTAAAACTGTACTGTGTTACCAAAAGAAATTTTTAAAACAAGTGAAAGTAGTAATACATGCAATACTGATGATGTTGTCCTTCATGTGCTCGTGTGGACTGGCCGTACAGCAGGAAAGGGCATCAGCATCGGCTCTGACTCTATTGAGATTTTTTCTCCTCGGTTTAGTTTTTAATAAAGATGCATTTTTATGTACAAAATTGTTAATATTATGCATGCCGTGATCTCTATATTTGTTCACTGTACAAACTGTATTCCTTTTAATGCATGCTGTTATATTTGCTACATTTTCAGATGTTGTTTTATTTCTGTTGTCGAATTTAAAACCCGACTAGGCTTACCTTGCATGTTGTAAATTTTCGACAAAATTAATTTATATATCTAAGTATATAATGTATATATTTCTTGGTAAACTGCATATGATATAATCTTTTACATCAATGAAAAAAGTCTCTGTTGTTGTGACGGGTGACAGGGAGTAAATTTAGGGTCGTCAGAAATAGACTGGTTGCCTGCCTCCAGGCAACGCTTATAACCGACCGACCGACCACCTGATTACTGGTTAACTGCTCAGAAGGTCTGAGCATATCCATGAGGTAATTTTATCAAACCATCCGTACATAGAACCTTAGTCGTTGACTTGGGTGATTGTATTTTATATACACATTTGACACATTTCGCATGTCATGACATCCCAATGTCGGGTAGAAGTCCCTCCAATAATTCTAGTGACCATAGCTGTTGACTTACTGTGAAATAAATAAATAAATAAATAAATAAATAAATAAATAAATAAATATAAATAAATAAATAAATAAATAAATAAATAAATAAATAAATAAATAAATAAATAAATGTTTGTTTTGTAGGCTCTCTGATGATAATTAGCTGTATTATCTACGCAGCTAAAACACGAGAGGAATACTTGGTGCACATGGGGAATCTTACTACTGGATTTGGATTGTGCATTTCTGCTGGAATCCTGTCCATACTCGCTGGGGCTCTGTACATTACCGAAAGTAGAAGAAACGCAAACGCACAGCCGGCTTCTGATTTTCAAATGCTGGAACCGTGACAATCGCAAGTGTTCATCGTCGATATGACCACAGGACATTGACGTTTAATGTCTACAAGCAATAAAAGATCAAAAGTGCCCTAAATAATTGCTACGCTCAGCGATTCAGAAATGGGGTTTCTAGGATCTGTGGCTATTTATTTTGCTTTTTCACACCAAACGTCAATTGATGTCCTGTGATAGGACGTCATGAAACCGTCCATCTTTTTATTTAGTTTTTTTTTTTTTTCATTTCTTTATTTGTGATTAATTTTCTTGGTCAACATTTTTCAGTCTTATCTGGACAGAGCTCAGTGCCGCTTTCTGTATATTATCCAGTGCTATGGGGGAATTTTGTCTTGCTAAATGGCACAACACCATTACGAAAACATGCTCATGTAATATACAGATATTTTAATAGTTGAAACAAAAAAAAAAAATGAAACATTTATCAGTAAAAAAAATGATGATATTTTTCTTATTTTTGCTCAAAACATAGATTGTGGGTGAACGTTAGAACCTCCTCCACAATCTATGTTTTGGAGCAAAAATAAGAAAAATAGGTACACCCTGCATACCACAGTTTTGCTGTATAAAAGTGGGGTATGAGGGGGCATACATTTCATACGACTGTATAATAATATAAAACAGACCACTTTAAGGGTGGTCGGGTGGGAATATGGGTCCCCGCCCATTGGGGCCTAGGAGAAATAGATGGGCTGCTTGTGCCTCCAAGCAAAGCTTCTAATCTACTGACCAACCATCTGATTACTGGTTAACCGCTCATGTCTGAGTCTGCCCAGGAAAAGTGGTCTAGTCAAACCATCCATACATATAGACCTTATTGACTTAGTTTGGTGTTTATATTTCCGAAGCACATGTTTAGTGTCAAGACATCCTAATGTTGGGTAAAAATCCCATGAAATGGAGGCAACGTCCCGACATGACCATTGCTGTTGACTGGGACGTAAAGCATCAATTCAAACAAACAAACAAACAAACAAACAAAATTTGCAGACATAAAAGAGAAAGTAACTCTGTATAAAAGAGACGCAACCACATACAAACTGCAACTGTAGTTTGAATATGTAACAACCTAGAGCTGCAACTGCAGATTAAATCTCTCTCTCTCTCTCTCTCTCTCTCTCTCTCTCTCTCTCTCTCTCTTATTTGTATTGGAATGAAAACAATAATATGGCATGTTTACAGAATTCTTATTGACTTAATATAAAATTCAGGGGTATGTGATGGGCCGGGGTTGAATAAACCACCCCAGAAAGCCATTACATTACATAGCAGGTAGGCCTACGTATAACTACATTTCTGCAAAGAGAACGAATTAAACATATGTTTTGTCACCACTAAAAAGCGGCTGGTTTTCACTGAAAATACAATTTTCAGATGAATGTTATTTCAAGTGTGTTTCTACAAAACCAACAAATAAAATATGCGCTCTGTCACCCTTCACCCCGACATGACTTAAAAGTTGTTGACTGTGACGTTTGGCCATAACTAAACCAAACCATATAATAAAAATGAGAATAAATGCTCAAATCTCAGTATGACTGATAAAATGACGACTTGTTAGACCGAGCCATTTAGTTCAATCCTGCTTTGTAGTTCAGAGACATTAATAATTGGTATTTGATTTATCTCGATAAAAGAGTGGTTGGTAGTAGGCTATGTTTTCATAAAGAATCTGTAACAGATACATACAGATACAGATACATACATTTATTTAAGTATCACTTCTGTACATATACAAATACATAAAACATGGCATCTTATAAAAATATACAGAACCATTCTAAAAGAATTATGAGAGACTGTAAAAGAATTACGATCATACGGTTAAAACACATTTTACGATCTTAAAAAACTTCATAGTAAAAGTCGTTGATATAATAAGGTTCGTTCGCCTTACAAGGATATCATGGCAGGTTTTGGCACTAGAACGTATAACATGGACCTTTTCATTTTCTGGGATCATTGACAGTTTCATATTATCGGACATGCTATCGAAATCAACCTCATGAGACCGTATTGCTTGAAATAACTTTTCCCTTATATCTGAATACAGAGGACAATGCAAGGGTGCATGTTCTTCAGATTCTACCACATTTGTACATTGAAAGCAGTGTCTTTCGTCCAGTCGAAGTCCCTCGTACCGACCAGTCTCGATTCGCAGAGGCGCAACTCCGCATCTAAATTTAGCATATGCACTGCGATGTAGCCTAGGAAGCACAAGATTAATATATTCCTCCGTTTTATACTCGGTTTTACTCCGTTTTATACTCGGTTTTGAATGTTCTGTATGTTCTTAACTTATTCCCATCTATACCTCTTCTACCCGTTTTTCTTTCCAGGGATTCTCTCCATTTATGTATTAAATCCGCATTAACCCTAGATTTAACTTTTTCCTTAACATATTGCTTACTAAACTGATGAATGCCTGCGTCCAAGAACAGATTGGCTATAACACATTTCTGAAATTGACTTGACACTCGCACGCACCAATTCTTGAATCTACCATTTCCATTTCTCGCGGCCCATATGAACACTTTGAAATTCAAGCGCGCAGGATCCATACTTCGTAACCTGTACCAATGATTAATAACACTGTCCCATTGTTTAGCTTCCACATTTTCCCATCCCATATCACCCATCACCGCTGAATTAGGGGTATATAGTCCGACGCCCATGAAAAATCTTGCTGCATTATGTTGAACTGCGGATATACATGAAAATGTCCTATCTCCCCATATAGCTGCCCCATAACTAATCGTTCCTACTACAACGGAGTCGTACAATTTATGTGTGGAAGGGTAGACCTCCAAATGCCTTGTATTTTGAAATAACAAGCCCTAAAGCTCTGCTCGCTGACTTAGCTACATTCTTTGTCCATTATACATTTTTCCAGATATACCTAGTTTATCAAGTTTTGTGAAAAGTAAGTCCCTGTTGATGCAATCATACGCCTTCTTGAAATCTATAAAAGCTGCAAACGTCGATTGTTTCCTAGATTTTCTCGTTTCTATGATGCTTGTTAACGTGGATAACTGGTCTATGGTACTTCTGCCTTTTCTAAACCCATTCTGGTTATCTTTAATTACACAATTTTGATCGTCCCACGATGAAAGCCTCTTATTCAGGATGAAGCAGTACATTTTATAAACAACTGGAGTAAGTGTTATGCCCCGATAACTCAATGGGTCCCGCGGATCCGTCGTTGATGATTTTGGGTATCGGCTGAATTATGCCCCTTTTCCATATTTCTGTCGTAATACCCGATTCGAAATATTTATTAAACAAGCATACCAACAAATTTATCAAATTTCCATTTTTCACTACTTCGACTGGCAATTCATCTACTCCATACGCCTTATTATTTTTCAAAGATTTCATCGACTCGGCAACCTCCTGAACCGAAATTTCATCATTCATAACGCCCTCACAATAACTAGTAATATTTGCATTTCTGTTAAGTCTATCATCTGGCCTATTTGACAGCTGTGGGTTTAGTAAACTAGAAAAGTCTGTTTTCCATTTATTTAGCACAACATGCTGGTCTCTTGATATAGATCCATCGGTGTCTACAACTTCCATTGGGATTGTCTTTTTCCTCTCGTCTCCTATTCCAATACGCCCTATAGATTTTCAAAATTCTCTGCTATCGCCGTGGCAGATATCATCTATCTCCTGTTGTTTTTTACTCCAATAACACCTTTTCTCTCGCTGAACAGTTCTATCCAATTTTTTTCCTTTTATGCGTAAATTCTTCTCGAAACATGCGCCTTGACGCCCCTGATGCGCGAATCATTAGTTTTTCTGCGACACAAAGGCCATTCCATGACTCTGTTAGCTCTGTAGTCCACCATTGTTTTTTGACACGCCGTTTTTTTTATTATTAGAGTTGCTGTTCAATGGTATCTTTTTATGTCTGAGCTTCTCCACCATTTCCTGTCTAATTTCCTTGACAATTTCTGCATAAGCTTCATTAATAGAATCCTGTGTAGATATTTCAGTCTCTAGTCGTGATATAACAGCATTTAACTGTTCCAAACTGTCGCCTAGAAAATCGCCAGGTACATTTGTTCGGTCAAACCAAGTGAACGACTGCTCCGGTTGAGGTCTGCTGTCAACTCTTGAATATATAGGAAGATTAAAGTTCCAGCTAAGAACCGAATGATCAGGTTTTGTAGTGCTCCTCTGGATTTCATCTACAATTTCAGCGTTATTAATAAGTTCTGTAGCCGTGGTAACCGTAAATCTATCAAACATGTTCAGATACTCATACGGGACAAGACAATAGTCCACCACCGATAAACCCTGGACACCCGTAAATGTGTAGTTATTCACATATTTATTTCTTCCATTTAGAATACAGCAGTTACTATCTATCAAAAAGTCACACAACAACTTATTTAGAGTGAAATCAATTACTCCTTTCTCCTCTATACAATCCACCCCGGGAATATAATATTCTAATTCCGCACAACGTGCATTGAAATCACCACATATAAAAATACAGTGTTTTTGCAGTAAATGTGTTTCTCACCCACCAGACAAGCATATCCCTTTGTGTGCCTGTCTGGGATATTTCTGTCTCAGTACTAGTACAATTTTAGCTGTCTCAAAATGTCAATCATTTCTGTATTTAGCTAATAGAAATGTACACCTCATGCTTACTTCCATATAAGGAAGTGATGAGGTAAGTGTCAACTGTCAGAGACAAAAATAGCCTAGCAGGTGTTAATTTCAGGATATCAAGAGTAATTGTAGTCTGCTGCTCTCATAAAAATCTAAAAATTTGATTTTGCCGGGAATTTTGTGAATAAAACAAAATGATGATTTAATATTTTTGTAAGGTGAGTGCAAATACAAAATTATTTTTATTTGTTTCACTGGCTAATTTGCATATTATTTTATGTCCAAACAAAATGGCTGCCTGAACAGAACTTGAAGCCTATTCAGAGTCAAAATGTTTTAAAAGGTGGGTGAGAAAAATAATCAATGATGGTGTTGAAGCCTCAACAAGGAAATCTCAGGCTCGTTTTCAGATTATTCGAGTCTCATCCTCGGCAGAGCCTCGGATGAGACTTGAATAATCTGAAAACTTGCCTGAGATTTCCTTGTCTCGGCCTCAACCCCATCATAGATTCTTATAATCTGGCTCAGAAGAGTATCGAAGAATTCGTTTCCGTCTATGTTTCTAGTGGAGTTTATAGGTGGCAAATAGCAAACAGAGTATAAAAACTCAGTCCCCTCCCTCTTTGACGAGAACTTCAACCACTAAATACCTTCGTAACCATTGTTTATTACAGTCACATTGTATATTTGAAGTAAAGTTTGATTTATAAAAATACCCACACCTCCAGACCCTTTTTTAACCTTTATATGCGTGTTTACCCTGTTATGTCCTAACCACACGTATCCAACTAGTTTGAGGATGTCGCTGTCTTGAAGATGCGTTTCCGCTATTCCAATTATATCAAGATCTAGGGATAACAAGGATTTCTCTCTTATAGAACTATTAGCTGAATCATTTCTTTTGTTCCATCCACCAACATTCCAAAACCCGCATTTCAATTATTGCCCAAACCCACTGCCATAGCGTCTGCCCTCCTGGTATGATCGATACCCATGCCTTGAATCTCGGCCCCATTTGCAGCCCCCTCTTCATATCGGCGACTGTCACGCTCTCTCTGTCTATAACCCTCTCTTCGATATTGCCTGTTCCTATCATCTCTATGCTCATAATGGTCATCATCACGTCTTCCTGATGACTGTCTCGTATCGCCCCTACCATCACTGTTAGACCTTTCATGCCTCCGCCGTCCTTCATGTCGACTACTATTCATTCTGTTGCTATCCCCCTAGTATTACTATGATGTTGACCAGCTTGAACCCTATCACTATAACTGCCTTTGACTTTAACTCTGGCGCCATCAAATTCAAGTTCCTGCCTTCCAAGAGTCTTGACGATAGTGCGTATGTTTGCATTTAACATCCGTTGATGCCTTGGTATATCATGCTCCAAGAATACATTTGAATATCGCCTACTATCTTTGAGTTTGTTTTTGTTTTTCATCACCGTTGTTTTTTCTTCTTTGGATTTAAACTTTGCCACGACAATCCCAGGTTTGTTTTCTCCATTTTTGTTGCTGTTTTTTCGAGTGGCGCTCTCCACTGTTATGTCCCTAATTTTCAGCCCATCTTTTATCAGGCAGTTTACTTCAGCCACCGTATTTTCACTGTTTCTCTCCGGAAGATTTCTGACAATCATGTTCATATTTGTGTTATTAATGGAATCACTTATCACTATATCGTCCACAATCATCCTATTTTGTTCACGCTCCTCCCTCTCCTCCAGTTTCCTGAGCCTTCGGGACAAATCGTCGATCTCATCGCCTAATTCCTCTTTTAATGTCGAAACCGCCGAACTCACTACGTCTGTAAGCTTTCCTAAAACTTGGTTCTCAAATCGATCAATTTTCGATTGAAATACACTTTCTAGATCAACAAACTTTCTGTTCATTGTCCTCTCCATGTCATTATACCTTGCTTCCATTTTACCAAACGCATTTATTAGTTCAGCCACACTGTCTTTTGTTGAATCTTTGCCTTTGTCATTGCTCTTTGATCTTTTTCCTGCCGTAACTGCTTTTTGGGCTGTACTTTTTTGTTACTATAGTCATTACTTTGCACATTTTCAACACCTACATGTGCATTCTTTGGATTGCCCTCCAATATGTGTGTGTACTATTTTCTTTGTCCTCCGTTAATTCTCCCGTCGCTGCTTCCTTCCCTGAAATGTCTCTATCATTTTTATCATATATCAGTCTCCTAGCCTTCTTTATGTCTCTCGACCCACTATCCTTCTTGAGCTTTTCTATACACGAGTCCTCTGGGAGCAATAAATGTCGTTTCCTCCCACTATTTACAGGCACAGGATGTAGGTTCTCTGGTACCATAACCGATTCAACATACTCGTTTGCTTCTTTGTGACCTTCTTTGTGACCTTCCATTGTTACTGTTATATATCATAGTTTCTGTAACTACTGTATAAATGTCCCAAAAATTGTAAATAAGTACCCACGTTACCCAAGCTAATCGTACTTCTGCGTATACCCCAGAAAATCGTCCCTCGTTACACCCTGGGAAACGTCAGGGCGTACCCAAGAAAATCGTCCCTCGTTGCACCCTGGGAAACGTCAGGGCGTACCCAAGATAATCGTCCCTCGTTGCACCCTGGGAAACGTCAGGGCGTACCCAAAATAATGGTCCCCCGTTGCACCCTGGGAAACGTCAGGGCGTACCCAAGAAAAATCGTCCCTCGTTGCACCCTGGGAAACGTCAGGGCGTACCCAAGACAATCGTCCCTCGTTGCACCCTGGGAAACGTCAGGGCGTACCCAAGATAATCGTCCCTCGTTGCACCCTGGGAAACGTCAGGGCGTACCCAAAATAATGGTCCCCCGTTGCACCCTGGGAAACGTCAGGGCGTACCCAAGAAAAATCGTCCCTCGTTGCACCCTGGGAAACGTCAGGGCGTACCCAAGACAATCGTCCCTCGTTGCACCCTGGGAAACGTCAGGGGGTGATCCTAGTGCAGACCTAACGTGAGCCTAGAGAATTACCCGCGTAGATATCAACGCTTGCCCGTACTATAACATTAACAGTTTAAACTCAATCGAGCGACCACCGGGGTCCAACTGATGTTATTCTTTAGCTCCGTAGTTAGTAAGTTATTTGGCGCCCAGGGATCTCCATCGTCGGGCAGCTTACTGAATCTGTAATTCCTGGTTTTTGATTCATCAGGATGTTTATCATGATTTATTTGTTTGTTCTTGATGATTCATTTACTAGTTAGAGATTCACCACGAGGACCGAAGAACTGGCTAAATGTTATGAACCACTGCGGAAGCTGAGGGTGAGGTTACGGTCGTGTAAAATCGATTTAACCCCGCCAGTAACTTTGTGTTACTGATCGTTCCAAGTCGATACTTCTGTGGTGGTTCTTTTTGTTTTATGTCTTGGTGTTTAAAATATTTTTGTGCTGTTGGCGCCTTATGTATGTTTGCATATTTTTAGTTAAGTTAAGGTAACTGAGTGGCCACCTTTTTTTCTGTGTCTATCAACCTTTACGATACTACCATTGAGTATAATCACACAGCGAAACGAAGCGCGCTGGTCAAGCGAATCCACCAAATAAGGTAAACTACTTGTATTATAAAATATACACCTCAAATTTGCATAACAATGACCACTACGATGGCTACTCGCTTTCACCGCGGGAAATCAATATTGACCACCACAATGCAATTTTTAAAACATCGAAATTAAGCTAAAATACATATGCATTTGACGAAATAATAACATGAAAGTGATCACAGTCACATATCATAAAGAATCCGTTACCCGTCATTTAGTATTGTTACAGATTCTTTATGATATCTTTTAATGCTTGAAATATCAACGGGTTAACAGTATAATGGCGGGTTAAGTCGATGTTTTGCTACAGAGACAAAAATATGTGCTTTATGTGATTCTTGTGTTTTTGTCTTGGAGGAAATAAACTGAAATGAAGTAGTAACTTGACTTAATAATGTGGCATTAGAGAATTTTGGAAATTTGGAGTAGTTTGGAGTAAATAGCCTTCGAAGTATGTAACTTTATGTTTTCGATAACTGTATGACGTAACTGTTGGCTCAAACATTTAACCCATATAATTTCTATAACATAACGGTATTAACATTCCTTACGAACGAGCTTAAGGCATCTCCTCGTCACATTTTCCTGGTACAGTTGATGCCCAAAGGTAATGAGCCGAACACCAGCTCCTATAACACCCGCCTCACAAGGAAAGAAACGAGAGCTCACATCCCCGGAATTTGATTCAGACTCAAAGAAAAACAAATTAGTTCTTGATACTGACAGCTCAGAGTTCAATCCTAGTATTGACACTGACATTGAACCTCAAACAATGGAGTCTGATTCGTCTACTGGTACCGGGGAGACGCCACAGTCACATATTATTATTCCCGAGTCTGAGATGCTGAAACTTTCATTAATGTTAAAAGATACGTTCAAAGGCGAGATCGTCGGATTAGTAAACGGCATCGTTGACGGGGTAGTGAAAGGTCTCCAAGAACAGGTGAAGCAACTTGAAACAACGAACAAACGTTTGACGGAGGACAATGAGCTACTCCGTGCACGTGTCTCGACATTAGAGCGTAAAGTAGATCAAGGAGTTATTGTGTATATACGTTGATATGTTAATATGCCCTAGTGTTGATGAATTTTGAATACGCATATCATTGATGTTAATGTATTGTTACCCATTTTATATATACTTGACATTAGTACCCATTTTATATATACTTGACATTATTTTGTGCAGTTAAACGGTTTCACTTTTTGGCTTGTAGGATACCAATTTACTAAAACTAAATGAAGCATTTTTAATCACGTACTACATGACTAATGTTAGTATATTAAGTTTTCTCCCTTACACAGTGTTTGGGATGCTCTTTTTTCAAAACAGAAAGAATCATGTTTAAATTCAAATAGCTTTATTATAAACATACCTCCTCCAAGATATGTATGTTTCTACCTTTTTCTGTCTTTTTCCTGACTATGTTTTTGTGTCTTGTATCATGTTTAAGAAATGTCTTGTTTGTTTTTGGAACAGTATTTCTGATCAGATCGTGGGGTCCGGGAACAGCTAAATTTGAGCCGAACTTATGTACCTACCAGGCAAGTGAGTTTGTATGCATCACACCGTTTGAGAGATTTCTATTTCTTCAAGAAAAAATTTCATAAGGAAAAACACACAGCACTTTGACGATGTGATGCGTAGATACTCCCTTGCTCTAAAATTTCCGCTATTATGCCAGTTATTTTTTCTTCTTCCCATTTGTTCTAACGTAATGTTCACAATGTCACTAAGTTTGCATATAAAAACAGATTCCCAGTTCAAACAGTATAATGAAGGTTTAATAGTAAGGAAAATGGCGATCGGTGATGCTAAACTTAAAATAGTAACTCATAACATCAAATTTATACATGACTGCTTGATAGTAGGTGCGATTGTAACTTTCTTAACCTGGTTATATATTCTACTTATTTTATCAGTTGACGTGCATCCCAACCCAGGTCAGGGGTCGATTTCCTCACAGTCTAGTTCTTCAGGTACATCAAACGAATCCTTCTCTTTTCTCAATACACTAAACCTCTCGAAACATTTATCTTTTGTGCAGTATAACGTGAATAGTATTGTAAATAAACTGGATATTCTCTCAACTGAATTAATGGACTTTGATATCTTAGCCTTTTCTGAAACATGGCTTCATCCGAACATACAAACAACAGACTTGCTCATACAGGATTTTAAACCACCTGAACGCAAAGACAGGGTAACGGATCCACATGGTGGCGTAATGATTTATGTTAAGGACACTTTGTTTTACAAACGACGACACGACTTGGAACCAATTAATGTAGAATGTATATGGATTGAAATCCATCTGAATCACACACGAGTTCTTTTCGGTCTTTTCTATCGCCCGCCTGAAGCTAATGCGGCATATTTTTCTAGCATCGAAGACTCTATATCTCTTGCAAAATGGATACACAAATTGATAACATCATTGTCACAGGTGACTTCAATCTTGATACGCTCAGTTACAACACTTGTAGAAAAGTTTCTGGACTCTGTGACCTGTTCTCTCTCTATCAAACAATAACGGAACCAACTCATTATACTGAAAACTCTTCTTCTCTCATTGATATTATTCTTACGAGCGATAAAAACAACCTCATTTACAGCGGTGTAGCAGACCCATTTCTCCAACAGGAAATAAGATACCACTGTCCCATCTATGGCATCTTTAAATATACTAAGTCTACAAGAAAGTCATTTACTCGTCGCGTATGGAGTTATGATAGGGGAAATTATGATTTATTAAGAACCAAAGTTGCTAATACTGACTGGGATTCACTTTCAGATCCTGACGTCAACACTCATGCTAGTAATATAACCAATCATTTGAACGCCTTAACGACTGAATGCATACCAAACAAAACTATAAGAATAAGACCGTCTGATCCACCTTGGATAACCACAACAATTCGCAAACTTATAAGGAAACGTAAACGAGCATACCAGAAAGCAAAACAAGCCGGAACGCAGAGGTTATGGAATAATTTTAAGAAACTTAGGAACAAGGTTATAGCGTCTATCCGTCTATCAAAACAGCAATATTATGATAATCTTTCAAATAAATTAAAATCAAAACCATTAACGTCTAAGGATTGGTGGTCTACTCTAAAATCCTTCATAAGCCCTCTTTCTAAGTCATCTGTTCCAACGTTGGAGAAGGACGGTCTCGTTTATAGTGACGACACAGATAAAGCTAACCTGCTCAATGATTTTTTCCGTGACCAGACTCTGCTCGATGATAGTAATGCTGAAGTACCTAATATTAACTGCAATGTAAATTCCATACTTTCCAATCTCGTTATTACTCCAGAAGAAGTAGAATCAGTTTTAAAGAGTCTTCCACTTGGGAAGGCTGTAGGAACGGATGATATCAATAATCGCACTCTTAGGGAACTAGCTCATGAACTGTCTTACCCAGTATGCTCTCTCATTAATCACTCTTTACGACTTGGGATATTTCCTGATATTTGGAAAGATGCGTTAGTCTGCCCCATCCCCAAAGGTGGGAATACAGCTTCTGTCTCTAACTATCGTCCTATTTCCCTTCTCAGTTGCCTAGAAAAGGTTCCAGAAAGAGTAGTTTTCAAACATCTTTACAATCATTTTCGAGATAATGACATCCTTTCACCTCTCCAATCTGGCTTTGTACCTGGAGATTCCACTACAAATCAACTTACGTTTCTCTATAATACCTTTTGCAAAGCCTTGGACTCTGAAAAGGAAGTACGTGTTGTCTTTTGTGATGTCAGTAAGGCATTCGACCGTGTCTGGCATAAGGGACTTCTTTGTAAATTGAAAGCAGCAGGAATATCTGGAAGCCTTCTATCTTGGTTCAGCAGCTATCTCTCTGGTAGGAGACAAAGAGTTGTTCTTCCAGGCACCCATTCTGACTGGAACTACATTCAAGCGGGAGTACCTCAGGGATCTATTCTTGGTCCCCTCTTATTTCTGTTATACATAAACGATATCGTTAATGACATTGGTTCAAATATAAGACTCTTTGCTGACGATACTAGCCTTTTCCTCGTTGTTGAAAACCCTGACACTGCCGCTGAAACTCTTAATTCTGATCTTGAAAAAATATCGCAATGGGCGAAAACTTGGCTTGTGAAGTTCAATCCAGCAAAAACAGAATCTCTCCTCATCAGTAGAAAAATCATCCAACCAGCGCACCCGCCTCTCTTTATGCTAAACGAGCAAATCCAAGAAGTAGAATATCATAAACATCTAGGCATTCACTTTGATAATGAAGGAAATTGGCATACACATATAAATTATATCAAAGAAAAAGCATGGAACAGAATAAAAATAATGCGCAAGCTTAAATTTCAACTGGATAGGAAATCTTTAGAAACCATTTACACCTCCTTTATTAGACCTATTTTAGAGTACGCTAACGAAATTTGGGATAATTGTACGGAATATGAACAGGAAGACCTCGAAAAGATCCAAAGGGAAGCAGCTAGAATTGCAACAGGAACTACAAAATTAATATCTCTTGAAAATTTAAATAGCGAAATTGGTTGGGAAACATTAGATGTCAGAAGGAAAAAACAGAAACTTGCCCTCTTTTACAAAATGGTAAATAACCTTACGCCTAACTATTTAACTTCCCTTGTACCTCCAACTGTCTCTGAATCTTCTAGTTATAATCTCAGAAACTCAAATGATATAAGGACAGTTAATGCAAGAACAGCTCAGTATTTCCTCTTTTTTACCTTCAACCATAAGAGCGTGGAACACTCTCCCAGAACAGATCAGAAACTCGTCTACTATCTCTTCTTTTAAATATCAGCTCAACCAGCCTAATAATTGTATACCAAAATATATTTATGTGTGAGATCGTCATGCACAAATATTGCATACACGCTTAAGAACTAAATGTAGCTCTCTAAACTACGACATATTTCTTAGGAAATTAACAGACTCTCCTCTTTGCCGATGTGGCAATATTGAAAACGCAGAACACTATCTTTTACATTGTCACTTGTATCACCAGCAAAGAAATGTAATGATAAATTCTATTTCTCAACTTTGTCGTGTATCAGTTGATGTGTTGCTATTTGGTGATTGTTTTCTATCTTATGACACAAACACTAAAATATTCCTTTCAGTGCAGAAATTCATCAAAGACTCAAAACGATTCTAACTAAATACTGAAAACAGTATTCATTCCATTTTCTTGGAATTTTGCCTCGTCTCTGAAAATCTCTCATCTTGCCTTTATTTTGGATAGCACTGGACAACATGTCCTTACTGTCTACATTGTGCGCCATCTCGCTTAAAGAAAAGAAACTCATTATTGACCTTACTACAAACAACTCGAAATCTTTACAATACAACTACTTGGTAAGTTCTATCATGAGATTCTTACACAGACATAATTACGTTACATACAATTACAAATTTGATGTTGAACGGGAAGAATGAATAAATTTTTGCACCTTTAATCTCCCTGCTCCCACGATCTGTTCCAAAACCAGCCCCATGCTTCTTCCTTTTTTCCATTTGATTTCACCACACTATTCTTACTTATATGTGTTTTTTCTCTCTTCTTCTTCTTACTATGAATTTAGTTTACTCCTTTTTTCAATTTTCAATATAGTTAAATCCACGTTTTGGTAAAACACTAAACACTTATAGTGAATGTGATTTTCGATCTCTAATTTTGAACACTAAATAATCACAGTAATGACCTGCCAATATTGTGTATTCCATATCAGAAACCACAATAGGAAAGGAACTCTATAAGCTTAAAGCTTTCGTTCTAATCCTACAATTTGCTATTGTATGTATATATGTTTGCATGTCAATTTGAAATTGAGAATAAATATGTTTAAACCAATGCTTGAAAAAGAAAAGTCCGCAAAACAATTCCTTTGAAGATTTACATGCATGGAAAAGTGTAAGTTCATAGATAATTAGTTAAATTTCTAAACTATTGATAAAATGTTTCAATGCTTTATGTATTTTGATATTCATTTTCCATTTTCCTTACGTAATTAACCATTTTAAGAATATAATCAACCATTAACTTTCAACCTGTATACCAGTAATACCACCATTGCTAAAATTGACAAAGAACAGTCTCAAGGTCATATATAGTATGCATGTGTACCAAAAAGGTCATTTCCGGCATCAAAAACCTTAGAAACGCCAGTTTTTCATCACCTACCAATAGATAAGCTATGAAAATCATAAAGAATCCGTAGCGTTAGTAGCTGATATCATAAAGAATCATCCCGCACTGTGACGGACCTAAAACCCTGTGAGTAAGGATGTGTAAAATCGATTTAAGCCCGCCAGTTACTTTGTGTTACTGATCGTTCCAAGTCGATACTTCTGTGGTGGTTCTTTTTGTTTTATGTCTTGGTATTTAAAATTTTTGTGCTGTTGGCGCCTTATGTATATTTTCATATTTTTAGTTAAGTTATGGTAACTGAGTGGCCACCTATTGGGAAAATAGCTGCTCATTCGGCTTACGAAATGTTTTCATGGTATAAGTACCTGATTGTTAGTTTGGTTTTTTCCCACCTCGGTTTTTGGAGTGGGAGTCTTTTTCTGATTGCGCCTTTTCCTGATCTTTGCCTGCTTGTACCTTTTTCTAGTGTCATTGCCATGTAAATCCAATAATTCATCGGTAATTTCCGGTAAAAAATACAGGTAATTAAGTTTCACATAAAGGATCATGGTCGTTCGTCTCTCACTAATGAGAAAGACCATCATTATTTCTTGAATAGGTTCGTGTGTGTTGGTGAGTTCTTTGATGGCTGACTAGGCCAATTCTAGCTCTAAACTGTCGGTTGCAAGTTGAGCAAGTCAATGTCATTGAATCAGCTGGTGGCCCATTGGTATTGGCTTTGCGTTCTCTGCGCTTTCTTTCAGCTTCACAGATTCTCTTTTTTTCATGGAGAGCTGCTCCTTTGTTGATGAGACCTCGCCACTTTGATCGCTCCTGTGCAGTCTGTTCCCAAGACCCAATTGGTATGTCAAAATCCTTCAGAGAGGCTTTCAGGGTGTCTTTGTAGCGTTTCTTCTGGCCGCCTTGAGAGCGCTTTCCCTCTTGTAGTTCTCCATAGAAGACTTTCTTTGGAAGTCGCTCATCAGGCATTCTTATAACATGGCCGGTCCACCTTAGCTGTGCTAGCTTTAAGACAGTATGCATGCTTTGCATCCCTGCTTTCTTCAGGACCTCTGTGTCTGGGATCTTGTCTTGCCACTTGATTTTTAACAGCTTTCTCAAACAGCTTAAGTGGAAATGGTTTAGTCTCTTTGCATGACGCTGGTATACTGTCCAGGTCTCACATGCATACAAGAGGGTTGGAAGTACCACAGCCTTGTAGACTTTCAGCTTGGTGTCAAGCTTGATTCCATTTCGCTCCCAGACATTTGCACGGAGTCTTCCGAATGCCACACTGGCTTTAGCAATTCTAGCAGTGACCTCATCATCAATGTGCACTGCTCTGGAAAGGGTGCTTCCCAGGTAGGTGAATTTATCAACAACTTTCAGTTTTTCTCCATTCACAGTGATGGTTGGTTCATTGTACGGTTTTCCAGGTGCTGGCTGGTGTACAACCTCTGTCTTTTTTGTGCTGATTGTGAGATCATAGTTATCACATGACTGTGAGACTTGATCCATGGCTCTTTGCATTTTTGCCTCTGAGCTGGCATTCTTATCCATATCATCTGCATAGAGGAGCTCATCTAGCACATCGGTCTGCACCTTAGTTTTGGCTTGCAACCTTCTAAGGTTGAATATATTGCCATCAAAACGGTACCTGATTGGAAAACCAGTGTCACTGTCCTGAAAAGCATCCATGAGCATGGCTGAAAACATCATGCTGAACAGTGTTGGTGCCATAACACAGCCCTGTTTGACCCCATTTGTTACCTCAAAGGGTTCAGAGAACTCTCCATCATTTTGCACACGTGCCTGCATGCCATCATGAAATTGCCTCACCATTGCTATGAATCTGGGTGGACAGCCAAACTTGGCCATGATTTTCCACAGTCCATCACGACTAACTGTGTCAAACGCTTTGGTGAGGTCGACAAACGTCATGTGTAGATCTACATTCTGCTCTTGGCATTTCTCCTGAAGCTGTCTTGCTGTGAAGATCATGTCTATCGTCCCCCTGTCCTTTCTGAATCCACATTGACTTTCTGGGATAAGTCCCTTCTGATCAAGATGAACATTCAGGCGGTTCAACAGAATTTTTGCTAGTATCTTCCCAGCAATCGATAGGAGGGAAATGCCTCTGTGGTTGTCACAGACTTGTGGATTTCCTTTCCGCTTGTATAGGTGGATTATGGATGCATCCTTAAATTCTTGTGGGATGGCCTCCTTCCTCCACATACAGTGAAACAGCTCGGTCAGTTTCTCTGCCATGGGTAGCCCCCCGGCCTTATAAACCTCTGCAGGAATTGCATCTGCACCTGGAGCTTTGCCAGAAGACAGTTGTTGAACTGCTTTTCTTGTTTCCATGACGGTTGGAAATTCATCTAACAGAACATTGCACTCTATCTGTGGCAGTCTGTCAATTGCATCCTCATTGATGCTTGATGGTCGATTTAGCACACTATTGAAATGTTCTGCCCACCTTTTCAAGATAGCCTCTTTGTCTGTGAGAAGAGTGTTTCCATCTGCACTGAGTAATGTGGTGGCTCCAGAACTCTTAGGGCCATAAATGGTTTTCAGTGCATCATGAAATTTCTTCATGTCCTTTCTGTCTGCAAAAGACTGAATTTCTTCTGTTTTCTTCCTCAGCCAGGAATCTTGCATGTCCCTAAGCTTGGTCTGGACTGTCTTACAAACGTTGCTGTAGGCTGCTTTCTTGGATACTGAGCTAGTATCATCTTGATGTGCCTTGTGCAATCTGTGTTTTTCTTCAAGAAGCTTCTGAATTTCGTCATCATTCTCATCAAACCAGTCTTGATGTTTGCGAGATGGATGTCCTAAAGTAGTAGCAGCTGAAGAATGAACTGTTTTATGGAAGACTGTCCAGTTTTCTTCGGGGTTCTCTGAACTGAGATTGATTGCATCCAGTTGGTTGCAAATGTCTGTTAAGAAAGCTTGTCGCATGCTGTCTTGATTCAGCTTTGAGACATCCAGTCTTTTAGCAGCTTTCTTGCCTTGAGGTCGCCTCGCAGGCTGGATTCTAAGGTTGAGTTTGCTGACAACCAGTCTATGGTCTGTCCAGCAGTCTGCACCACACATAGTCTTTGTCACTCTGACATCCTGCCTATCTGTTCTCCGCACTATAACATAGTCTATGAGATGCCAATGTTTGGAACGGGGATGCATCCAGGATGTTTTATTTCTGTTAGGTAGACGAAAGACTGTGTTGGTGATTAGAAGATCATGTTCAGCACACTTCCTTAGAAGCAAGAGACCATTGCTGTTGCACTTTCCAACACCTTCTGGACCTATAACTCCTTCCCAGGTCTGGTGGTCTGTACCAACTCTGGCATTAAAGTCTCCAAGAAGGATAAGTTTGTCTGTACGGGGTGTAGCAGAAATAATGTTGTCTAAGTCATTATAGAACTTGTCTTTAACCTCATCTGGATTGGTCATCGTGGGTGCATAGGCACTGACAATAGTTGCATGTTTATTGCCTGACAGAGGAAGTCTCAATGTCATTAGGCGGTCATTGATGCCTTTTGGCAATCCTGAAAGCTTACCAACAAGTTCTGTTTTAATGGCAAAGCCAACTCCTGCTTCACGCCTCTCTTCACTTTTGCGTCCACTCCAGAAGAAGGTGTATCCAGCACCAACTTCTTTGATCTCCCCAACATCTGCTAACCGAGTCTCACTCAGAGCTGCTATCTGAATTCCATACCTCCCAAGTTCTCTGCCCACAAGGGCCGTTCTACGCTGCGGTCTATTTGACCCAGCACTGTCCATCAATGTTCGCACATTCCATGCGCCAATCCTCAAAGGGATTATCTTTGTTTTTTTCTTATTTTTTCGACCGCTAAAAAGGGATCCCCGCTGATCGCGGTTAACCAGCCAGGGGGTTTGAAGCAGGCAATTGTTTAGGGCACCTTTTCTAGCCCCTTCCCCATGCTACGGGGGTGAGCAGTGCGGTCCTAAATAGGTCTGCTCAGTCGCTCAGCCGACTGCCGAATTTCGCTTACTGCTTCTCCTCACGGAAAACGACCATATAGAACTGAGCCGCCTGCGTGCAGGTCTGCAACTACAGCTCCCAGTGTGTCCTACACCTGCTGCTTCGCCGCTCGCCCATCGCCACAGGACTTTTGTAGGTATGTGGGTGCATGTGTGATGAAATTGTTGTGTATGCAAGTGCTTGTGTGTTGAGAAATAAGATGACGTGCGCTATGAAATTGGATTATAGTGAGGAAGAGGTGCGCAGCGTCAACCTCACTCACTCGTCCTCACCCAACTGTGCCCAGAGGCAAGACACAGGTCAAGACGTCTGGAGTTAGGTTTGGATGCAGTGGATGACCGTAACATCTATAGTGCCTTATCACGCTCTGCATGTTCCACAACATGTTGCTGTATCGCTTTCCGAACCGTTGAATCTGATGATTTCTTCCGCTCCGTCTACCGAAACAGTCTTTGCATATCTGGACCAGGCATATCCAGACACACAGGTTTTATTTTGGAATTACCTTTTCCTAGATGAATTGCTGGCCACAGCTGAAGGGCTCCATCTACCCTTTCATAGGTTTTGTTTGGAGACCTGTAAACTCCTAGGAGGACTGTCAACCAAAACTAATGAGTTCCCCCTGCCCAGCTAGGTTTTTGTGTAGAGAACTAGCAAACTCCTAGATGGGTTGCCGTCCAAGGCTAACGAGCCCCATCTGCACCGCATGGCAACAGGTAGTACTGATTACATGTTACAGTAGCAGATAATCTGACCTGACTAACTGACTAATACAGTAGCAAGTTACAAAAAAACATTTTCAGTTTGTTGTTTTATAGGACAAAATATGAAGAACAAAATGTCTGAGATCGCAGCTACTATAGTTGCTGTGGTGGCGTTACCGTTGAATATTATCGGCCTAGCTATACCATTCTGGGATTATTATGATTATAAAACGTATCTCTTTCGCAGCAGCGGACACAGCGGACTGTGGCAAGCATGCGAGAGTGTCAATTTCCGCTCTGCTTGTGTAGAATTTGGTGGTAAGTGATCTTTTCCTCTCATATGTTGACACAACATATGAAAAAGGCATGTTATTACTGGCTTTATTAGAAGAAAAAATACATTATTGTTACTCGCCATAATAACTGATAGAATACGAGTTTCAGTATTTATGAGATAATAATTGTTCAAAATGGTTTTCGAGGTTTGTATCCCTAATTTGCAGGAACGGGGATTTTATTCCTCAAGAGTATTGTCTCTGAGTTACTGCACTTTTGTGGCACCAACGCACAAAATACGCAAACCTGGGTTAAAATCACGTAAATTTCCATTAATTACGAGGGGCAGTTGGAAAGTACGTAGTATGGCATCGTCATTTCTTAACGCGTTGGTAAATGTATTAAAGTAATACATGTATGGAAAGTAGAATTTCTCCTCTTCAAGATGATGCATTGAATGTTCTAGAAAGACCAGGTGTGCACGTGCCTCGCACGCTCAAAATGAAGGCATGTTTATATACTGGTGGAAATTTTCGAAAAAAATATTGCGAAAAATGGATAGAAAATTAGTGACCTACTTCGATATCATAGTATAAATAATAAACGATATCTCTCGGACGTCTTTTTCTGTATATGTTTTCTGCGGTTATTGCTTGTACGGCCAGCATCATTAGATGCGAAAAATATTGATTAATATAGAAATTGTACCGTTTCAAAAATTAGCATTTTTACCTGTTTTATTCCTATTTGTATTGAAATTAAGGTTGATACTGCAGTAAGATTTGTGCCATATGAGTATATGTTTTGCGTTATTTGCTGTGAAAAATACATATAGAGAATTTCGTCACGCAAATATATCGTCTTATCTTGCTCAGTTCCTATGAAAATTAATCTTTATGACACTACCCCCTATTTTCAAGAAGTGGGTGGGGTAACTAACCCCCTCATATCTTATAAAATGTAGAAAATTCCGTCAAGATATCTTGTCAGTCATCACACTGGTAATTGATTTCAACTCACAAACCATTCTTACCATTTTATTTGCTACAGTTGTCAATTTATACAAACAAAACGATTTCCTCATAGCTAAAATCACCCATACACGTAACCAGATTTAAATAGTTATCTACCCTTTGTTGTGCTCTGAAAAACTTTTTGTTTGTCTTGTTAGAAAGCAGGGAAACTGTGCTTGATATGAAACTAAACATGGTATAGATTTAAACAAATGTTGTTTTTATATTTTCAAATTAAAAGCATTGTGACGGGTGCGTTTTGGCATAGAAAATGAACAAAATGCAGAGAATTCCAAAGGGCATCGATTTTGCTGTCTCGTTTATAAGTTTTAAGAATTCGCAAATTCATTCAAGACTTGCATAATAAATAGGCTTTATGATGGGTTACAAAATAGTGCAAAATAATCTTATTCCATCAAACAGTGTTCATGCACTGGTAAATTTATAAATGATGAACAATTATCTATTTTATTGAAATTTTACTTTTTCCAGTATACAAACAGTACCCATCTTTGTAATAGCATTTTTCCTGACTGCATCATGTAACCTTCATTAAACTAGTGTCAGAATGAAGAGGAAAGATAGATGTTTAAAATGATACCAAACATGTATTGGTTTGACGATCAGTTACTGAAATAATTGACCGCGCTACGTACTTTCCAATTGCCCCTCGTAGAGTTGTAGTATGGCTCTATTTTTTTGCTTTGAAGTTTATTTAACATTAAATAAGTTAATCTCAAAGGAGGCGGGCCTACATATTAAAGTACACAGGAAGGAGGCGGAATGTTAACTGTAAAGCTTTTCCTGATATTGGAAGTTACAGAACGAATATGTCAACTGGTGGTCAGTTATACTACAAGTTAGTTAAAGACCTCTTAGAAAAAAATAAGTAAAAAAAGCTCGTCTTCGACTCACTTTTATTTTACTTTTTTTTCTACTCGGTTCTTTAACTCTAACTTTAAGTACCGAGTATAAGATATAAGTAAAATGAAGCGAGTCGAATACGAGCTGTTTTTTACTTATTTTTTTCTACGAGGTCTTTAACTGACTTGTAGTATGACAGAACAGAAATTAACAGATCAGTACTTAACTTCCAATATCAGGAAGTTAAAGTGTGGTATTTAGTCCGCCTGTTTGTTTATGTTAGAGTTAAAGTACCGAGTAGAAAAAATAAGTAAAATAAAGCGAGTCGAAGACGAGCTGTTTTTACTTATTTTTTCTACGAGGTCTTTAACTAACTTGTAGTATGACACAACACAAATTGGCAGATCCGTACTGTAACTTCCAATATCAGGAAGTTACAGTACAGTTTGCATTCCGCCTCCTTCGTGAGTATTAATATGTAGGCCCGACTCCTTTGATATTAACTTGTATTGGATTTAATGTTACAAAAACTTCAAAGAAAAGAAAAAAAAAAAAAAAAAAAAAAAAAAAAAAAAAAAAAAAAAAAACAACAGAAAGTCATACTACAATATTGATATGTAGGCCCGCCTCATTTGATATTCACCTGTATTTGGATTTATTAATGCTATGGAAACTTCGAAGGAAAAACAGAAAGTCATACTACAATTTATGATTAAATATGTATGCAATATCAATATATATGCTTCAGATTATGCAACGGACTCTCTGAAGGCTGTTAGAGCGATGGAAATTCTCGGAATGCTGATTCTGGGCTTGGCCCTTCTGTTTGGCGTCATTAAATTATGTAAGAAGAGCGAGCAGTTAGCATTCTTCGTGGCTGCAGGATGCTTGGCTATTGTTGCAGGTAAGCATTTCTATATAGAGGGCCGAGAGAGTGCCGAATCAAAGGCATCGACTGTAAATAGAACTAGAACAAAAGAGGCCACAGAACAAATGAGAATTTTCGTCTTCCCGGACCAGATAATGTCGCTGTTAAAGATGGTACAGAACACTACTTCGAGCGACATAAGAATAAGAATATCGCCCAAAATTACTGCCATATATCTAAACGGTCTGTGGCAAGTTGCTTGTAAAGAGAATAAACTCGTAAACTGAAGCCAGTCATGATTCAATATCCAGTTGACGTGATTTGATGCTGTTTGAGCCGCCGCAAGGGAAATCCAACAACCTGCATAGGCGAAAACAAAAGCGCAGATCAGCTTCGCAGTACTGCGAAGCTGATCAGCGCCTTTGTTTTCGCTACACGGACAGTACAATTCTTGTACTTTCTAAATCCAAAATTTCCAGCCCTTATCCATCTTCTGTGACTGTACAGCCTGGTTTGTGTCGGACCTGGTTGGAACCCAAATTGTTGGGTTTCTCACGCACAGGCTCATTTATTAGTTATGTTTTGTAGGCTGTCTGATGATCATCGGCTGTATTATCTATGCGACAAAAACACAAGAAGAATTTGACCCAAAAGACGACCGGGCCTTACATGCTGGCTTCGGGATGTGCATTGTGGCTGGAATATTGTCCATACTAGCCGGGGTTCTGTATCTGCCCTTTAGGAGACGTAATATGAATTCACAGCCGGGTCAAATCGTCACTGGTGCCCAATCAGGCCCAGTGCTCTACCAAGTCCCGTTTGCCGGCCCGGGGGTAGCGTATACCGTTGGCAGTCCGGGCACAGTTATTTCAGCTCCACCCGCGGGAGGTTATGACGTTACGCAAGATACTGGCGACACTGTGAAAACGCTTGCTTTTGCTTGCATGTAAAACTGATAAAAATATTATTATTTGTTGACGTAGATCAATCCTTTTATACTAAAATTTTCAGTGAATTATTTTGTAAAAGATGGTTTAGAAATTTTCGTCATATTTCTGATCCGTTTAAGAACATTTTATTCATAATTTTCGAAAACCATGAAAAAAACAGCGTGTCCCGTGTTTCATTTTTAAAATTGTTTATCGGCGGTAAGGTTTACCTGACGGTAAGAATCGAAAAAGTGTAAAAGGAAAGCGACATTATTTTCTGTTGTGTTGGAGAAATTATTCCAATGATGTCGAAACAATTAAGAAATGACGGGTGTTTGACTAAAGACATAAGCGATGTCCCATCTGAGTGCCAAAACAAGTAGAAGCGCTTTATTGTAAAAGCAACTTATCTTCATTAAGCCCCTATCTCACTGGAATGCGCAACTAGAGACTAGTCCGCGAATAGTTCGCGACTATTTCGCGACAAAGATTAACAATATAAACACAACTTTCGCGTTGCAGACTCATTGAATAGACATTTATGCGACACATTTGCGAATTTCTGTCTAATTTTGAAAACATATCTCGCGACTGTCGCGAAATTTTCACATTGTAAATTCGCCAAAATTTCGCGGCGACAGGTTCGCGACACTCGCACGAACGTCGCACGACCGTCGCACGACGGTCGCGCGACAGTCTTGCGAAATATTTTGACGAAAAAAATCGCATAAAATTTTTAAACATGTTTAAAACCTTCGCGACCAGTTCGCGACTAGTTCGCGACACATGAAAATTCCCACGACACTCGCACGAATGTCGTGCGACAGTCCGCGACAAATTCGCCAAAACAGTCGCGAGAAATTCGCATGTCAGTGAGATACTAGCTTTAGTCAAGCCATCGCAATTTCGCATTGTAAATTCGCCAAAATTTCGCGGCGACAGGTTCGCGACACTCCCACGACCGTCGCGCGACAGTCTTGCGAAATATTTTGGCGAAAAAATTCGCATAAAATTTTTAAACATGTTTAAAACCTTCGCGACCAGTTCGCGACTAGTTCGCGACACACGAAAATTCTCACGACACTCGCACGAATGTCATGCGACAGTCCGCGACAAAATTCGCAAAAACAGTCTCGAGAAATTCGCATGCCAGTGAGATACTAGCTTTAGTCAAGCCATCGCAAAAGTTTTGCTGCTGAAAAATACGTTTTCTTCGTAGATTCGTTAGATTTAGATCTAATTATTTTTAGGGTTTGATGTCAAATAAAAAAGAGAAGGGAAAAAAGCAATTGTCCCCCAGAATGTCCCAGTGCCGAAAACTGACGTTGCATTATAACAAAACGTAATTTTGGAGACACTTATGAACATGTTACATCAATCAAGTGGCGATGAAAAAATTATGTAAAAATGCGTTTTCTTTGCTGAACACGGCGATGTAAGTTTGTTATTGTAGGCCGCAACATTCTCTTAATGTTTAGAAATGCAATTGCCTCCCAAAATGTCCCACTCACGTTGTTTTTACCATTGTGACGTCATATCTAATCAGGGTGTCTATTTACAAATGTCTGTCAATGGCAAATATTCGGTAAATGTGCTTTTGACAAACGTCTGGCAATAGCAGAATGTCGGTAAATTAGCTACAGGCAGACGCCTTGCAATAGTAAATTTACCAAATGTTCGATAATGACAGAAATATCAAGACAGATACAATTTCAACATTGCCCATTAAAACATTAGCTTTGCCCAGATTATTCGAGATTACTTAACTATATTTGTCACTCATGTTGGGCTATTGTTGTTTAAAGTTTTTTATTAAAAGTTCTTTTCTTCAATTCTTTTTTAATACTGAACAAACATTTCCCTTTAAAAGGATATTTTTTTTTATATTAATATCGTTCACATTGGTTTCGATTTTCTTAAGTCACGTTTGTTATAGTCATGATGATATCATCTGAGGGGCTGTAAGGGAATGTCCCATTGCCATTTTTGTCTGACGAAATATTTGTGCAGTTGAAACCTTATACATTTACAATGGTCTACATTTTGAGCTCACATACCTTTGAGAAGTCAGCAGAAAGATAATACTTTAAACTTTTTTGACAATATGTCATTTGCACATTATTCTGCCCAGTTTCTCTATTTCAGATCATGGGGAACTGCACATTTCAAATTACTTTAGAGCATCACACTGTTCAACTTAAGGTTTGGTACGTTTGCCGTAGGGATGAAGACAACGGTATTATTACTTTCTAACGTCTTAAAAAAAGTACGCTTTGTAACGTTAGGGGTCACCAATATTGTGCGTAACGTCAATACAGTTACTACATATTCTACTGGACCGACCGGTGCCAATGTTCCAATGACTTACAAGTAGTTTACATAGTAATTAAAGAAACTGTTCACGGTTAATAGACGACAAATTCTGAAGTTGGACTCTGATGTTTTTTCAAGAATCTTTACAAACATGATATGAGCCGCCTCGTGGGAAAACCAACAATGTGGTTTCCGAACAGGTCGGACACAAACCGGTCTGTAGAAGCACAGAAAAGAGCTATAAGCTTGAAATTTCGGATCTAAGAAGAAGAGAGATTGTACCGTATCCGTGTAGCGAAAACAAAGGCGCTGATCAGCTTTGCAGTTACTGCGAAGCTGATCTGCGCCTTTGTTTTCGCATATGCAGATTGTTGGTTTTCCCATGATGGGGCGGCTCATATAAAATCACTGTTTATTTCAATCATTGATTTTTAAACGATTTTAAAGAATGATTCTGTTGTCTGATTCTAGTTATGAAAGTACAGTCTTCATTCCGCCTCCTTGCTTATTATTGTATGTAGGTCCGCCCAATTTGACATTCCATTGTATGAGGGTCTGGATGGGGGGTCCTGGTATTCACTAATCACTAAAAATTTAGCCATTTATTCACTGTCATTAAAATTTTGGCTTATTCATTAAAATTAGCTCGTTTATTCATTAAAATATGATAATTACTAGAACCGCCTTCGTCACCCAGCTAATTTCTAATAGCAAATATAGGTATTCCCCACCTAAGGCATCCCCTATCTAAAGCCACAAAGACTAGTTCTATGATACTTAATTGTAGACTGCTGAGTGCAACCTTGATTTTAACATCTTGAGAGAAGCATATATTATCTGCTAGACCACAAAGCCTCATAGAAACTTTCCAAAATAGTTAACTGATTTTTTAGCAAATCCTCTTTTAAATCTGTTGGGAATATAATCCCCTCCAAACTGTATACTGAATATGCCCTGAGTTTCACCCTGAATCTTTCTCTTCAATTATGCATATCAAAGGTTAATTTAAGAAAAATTGTAACTTCAGGGGTAAAAGCTATAATAAAAAGCTGTTGTTTTTATTTAGTTAACTAGTAAGCATAGGAGTACTATGTGAAGTATGATTTTGTGCTTGTGCCTGATTGTACAAAACATTTTATAAATGTCTTAAATACCGAGCGAGCGAAGTGAGCGAGGAAAAAATTATGCAGCGCCATATAAACTGCCAGTTAGATTTGCATTAACGTTCTTAGTACTGGCTTGTTTCTGATTGCAAAAGTCACCATAATTATGCTCTGTCATATAAACCAGAGGACCAATGGTCCTGTAAACGCTCACCTGAGTCTGCTGCATATACCAATAAACATGTTTGAATATTATGGTATTTAACCTCAGTGCAGGGGCAGATGAAGCCCTTGGGCCGTTTTCTTTTTTTAGACTTTTCAATATTCTGTCCATGGATGCTTCACGCCAAGTTTCATTAAAATCAATCTATTGGTTTCAGAGAAGAAGACATTTGAAGGGTTTTTACCATATATGGGCATGGTGGCCATCTTGGTCATGTGACTTAGATTATTAATATATACATTGGTTCCCCCATCCTATAGATGCTTCACATAAAATTTGGCTTCAATTGGCCAAGTGGTTTTAGAGGAGAAGATGTTTGAATATTATGGTAATATACATGTATATTGCCCCGGGGTGTGGACATATGAGCCCTTAGGTCCATTTTTTTTTCAGAATCATTAATATTCAGTCCTACTACCCATTTCCTGCAAGATTTTCACCTCAAATGACTTTTTAAAAGTTTTCCCCCATTCCAATGCATTGGCGACCTATGTTGACCTTGTCGTAAAATAGGTCAAGGTCACCACAGGGTCATGATTTATATACACATTGTAGTACTTCAGCCATTGGTGCTTCATACCAAGTTTCTTTGAAATCGGTCCTCAAAATTCGGAGAAGAAGATTTTTGAAGGGTTTTACCATATATGGGCATGGCAGCCATCTTGGTTATGTGAACTAGATAATTCATATATACATTAATTCCCCCATTCCATAGATGCTTCACATACAATTTGGCTTTGATTTGCCAAGCGGTTTCAGAGGAGAAGATGTTTGAATATTATGGTAATATACATGTATATTGCCCCGGGGTGGGGGCAGATGAGCCCCTGGGGTCCAATTTTTTTCAGAATCATTAATATTCAGTCCTACTGCCCATTTCCTGCAAGACTTTCACTTTAAATGACATTTTAAAAGTTTTCCCTATTCAAATGCATTGGCGACCTATGTTGACCTTGCCGTAAAAAAAGGTCAAGGTCATCACAGGGTCATGATTTATATGCACATTGTAGTACTTTAGCCATCGATGCTTCATGCTAAGTTTCTTTGAAATCGATCCACCTGTTCTGGAGAAGAAGATTTTTGAAGGGTTTTTACCATATATGGCAATCGCGGCCATCTTGGTCATGTGACCTGGATTATTTATATACACATTGATTACCCCTTCCTATTGATGCTTCACATAAAATTTGGCTTTGATTGGCCAAGTGGTTTCAGAGGAGATGATGTTTGAATATTATGGTAATATCCGTGTATATTGCCCCGGGGTGGGGGCATATGAGCCCCTGGGGTCCAATTTTTTTTAGAATCATTAATATTCAGTTCTACTGCCCATTTCCTGCAAGACTTTCACTTTATATGACTTTAAATGACATTTTAAAAGTTTTCCCCATTCAAATGCATTGGCGACCTATGTTGACCTTGCCGTAAAATAAGTCAAGGTCATCACAGGGTCATGATTTATATACACATTGTAGTGCTTGAGCCATCGATGCTTCATGCCAAGTTTCTTTGAAATCGATCCACCTGTTCTGGAGAAGAAGATTTTTGAAGGGTTTTTACCATATATGGGCATCGCGGCCATCTTGGTCATGTGACCTGGATTATTTATATATACATTGGTTCCCCCTTCCCATAGATGCTTCATGTAAAATTTGGCTTTGATTGGCCAAGCGGTTTCAGAGAAGAAGATGTTTGAATATTATGATAATATACATATATATTGCCCCGGGGTGGGGGCGGATGAGCCCCTGGTGCCCAATTTTTTTCAGAATCATTAATATTCAGTCCTACTGCTCATTTTCTGCAAGACTTTTCCTTTAAATGACAATTTAACAATTTTCCCCATTCAAATGCAAAGGCGACCTATGTTGACCTTGCCGTAAAATAGGTCAAGGTCACCGCAAGGTCATGATCTATATACACATTGTAGTACTTGAGTCATCGATGCTTCATGCCAAGTTTGATTGAAATCGGTCTTGTGGTTCCGGAGAAGAAGATTTTTGAAGGGTTTTTACCATATATGGGCATGGCGGCCATCTTGGTCATGTGACCTGGATTATTTATATACAAATTGGTTCCCCCTTCCCATAGATGCTTCATGTAAAATTTGGCTTTAATTGGCCAAGCTGTTTCAGAGAAGAAGATCTTTGAAAATGGCGGACGACGGACGGACGGACGGACGACGGAGCATGGGTATACTATAAGCTCACCTTGTGAGCCTGACGGCTCAGGTGAGCTAAAAAGCAAAGTGATGTCCGTCCACAGAAAAGATTATCAATATAGGATTGGAACATACATAATAAGGACAAAGTGGGGTAACAGAATAAAAAGAAAATACATATGCATAAGCAAACAAAACAGTGAAATAGTATCTGGCTTAGGAAATGACACATTTTTTTAAAAGATTGATGAAGTGAGTCCCTACATGCTATGTTTTTCCAAACATTCAAAGATTTCAGAAATATGACTATAACATTTGAGCTAAATCGGGTCTGGGGGCGAAAAAAATGAAATTCTGGAATGTCAGGGAGGCCATCTAAGACAATTCCATAGCCAAATTTAGCATATTCATTATTCTTTAAAGTGTTATTATTCACTATTCATTATATTATTCTGCTATTCATTAAAATTTTTCATTTATTCATTATTTTTTAGGACCTACTTATTCACTAATCATTAAATTTTTGGCTCTTTATTCACTCTCATTAAAATTTTAGGCCATTATTCTTTAATCATTATACCCCATCCAGGCCCTCTTGTATTTCATTTAATGTTATCAGTGGTTAGGATAACTTCACTTGAAGGAATAACAGACAGTCATACTACAGCGCAATTTAAGGTACATCGGGTTATTGGTTTATGTGCTGTCATCACAATATAATTACAAAGAGCAAATCAGAGTTTATGTCCCCCGCCTTGATTGTTAGTATAATCTGAGAATAATGTACATCCAAACTACATGCACTTTCTTAGTGTAAATGCCCGAAAAATGACTTAAGTTCAAATTGCGAAAAACGTGATAAAATATAATCTAAGGATTATATTCAAACCACATGTACATCTTCAAAGCATGGTCAAGACACCTGTAAAGTTTCAAAAGAATCAGAATAAAACTGTAGGCGGAGTTGTGCATTTTCATTGTCAACCGAATACCCGAAAAACAACGAAGTTCAAATTGCAAAAAAAAAATGTGTAAACATTAATCTGAGGATTATATCCAAACCACATGCAGTTAAGACATCTGAAAAGTTTCAAAAGAATTGGAATAAAACTGTAGGAGTTGCGCACATAAGGTACCCTTTGTCCATTCACTTCCATTGTCAAAATGCCCGAAAAATGACTAAGTTCAAATTGCAAAATCAGTCACGGTCAAAAAATAATCTGAAGATTATATACAAACCACATGCACATCTTCAAAGCATGGTCAAGACATCTGTAACGTTTCAAAAGAATCGAAATAAAACTGTAGTCCTGAAGAGTTGCGCACACAAGGTACATACTTCTATAGGGGGACGGAAGGACAAAAGAACGGTAAGCCGAAAACTATGTCCCTCCGCTTTTCTTCGAAAAGGCGGGGGACAACTATATTTACAGCCAGGTATCAATGAAAGTAATACTACAACTCATCGACTTCATTGTAAAAGTAATCTTCATCGACATACACTGTCGACCGCCGTAAAACATTATGTAAGTCGACTGAGATTAGATATGGATGTCGATATGCTCGATCATGGCGTCAGTCGCAAGCTTTCTGCTATGTATACGAATGAAACAGTCGAATTAAGGATGTTCGTAACTACATAGGTTGGTTCTGGACAACATTACGCTACAGGTGTTGGACGAAGTATGTTAAGATGCAGTTGTGTTTTTAGATCTAGCACATTTACGAGGGATTATCAAAAATTACGTAGACGTTTCTTGTAACTTATGATTATATGACTCGATTCCACTCAAACTTTCAGTCCACATAGACCCATATAATATGCAGCAGTGTGCAAATCATCCGTTACAAAATTATTGTGAAATGAAAACGCACACTTTCGCTATAATGGAGCACTCCTATGACATCAGTGACGTCAACGCAAAAGAACACTGATTTTGAACCACAAAATGTGCTTTTCAGGGCTACTGATTTTTTTTACATATTTACTGCTCAAAGTATGTTAAAATTTGTCCACTATTGGAGCATGGTTTAAATTACCAATCTATATAAAATTATAAATGTATTGCCTTTGAGAATAAAATTGGACTGGACTTTTAACATTATGATTAGGCCTATTTTGAATGACGGATATGAATTTCTGATATTTATTTGGGTCCTTTCGGCTTCATCAGACGCATACTGATTACTCGTGTTTAGAGGAAAATAGAAGGTAAGTCAGCAAAAAAAAAGGTCAGCCAAAAAAAAAAAAAAAAAAAAAAAAATCTCTTCATGCTCAATGGGCGAACACATGGTACACAGAATTTTGATGAAAATTTGATTAAAATTCCCGACAAATAAAACTCAGAAAGAAAGGGGCGGGATTAAATGGATAAAAGCAAGTTTATCGTCAGCCGAAATTTGAATGTTTGCCTGAACCGTTGTCAAGTTATGAGAAATGTCCACGTAATTTTTGATAACCCCTCGTACGTAAGTCTTCTCGGAAAACAATATCGGAGAGTAACAGAGGTGTTGACACTGTTGGGGAGTTTGGGTGGCGGTAGCACATAGCCTTTTTATGACAAAAATGGCAAACTACACGTTGTTTTGGAAAACGAAAGTGCCTCGACTAGACCTATATCGAGTTTTCGGAATATAGACTTTGACTTAATGCCAAAATATTTAGACAACCTTTTTAACTTCCTTTTTAAAATTTGAACATAACACGTATCATATTACAAAACCAGCATCCTAGGTTTATTAACAGCTCTGGTACAAGTGATTTTGTACGTATACCCCTATTTTATCCACAATTTTTTCTCTCCAATATTTCATGTTTTTTATTAATGTTCATGAATAAGCAAATTCAATGATTTAAATATTAAGTATCAATGTTCAATTGTTAGGTTCATGCATCACTATCACACCAATTATAGTATCTACGAGCATGCTATTGGTGGGGTGTGCATATTTTAGCTCACCTGAGCCGAAGGCTCACAAGATGAGCTTATAGGATGGCCAGCATGCTGCGTCGTCCGTCCGTCGTCCGTCCACAATTTCAAAGATCTTCTCCTCTGAAACCGCTTGGCCAATCAAAGCCAAACTTCATGTGGAGCATCCTTAGGAAGTGGGAACGAAAGTTTAAATAAATGGTCCAGGTCACATGACCAAGATGGCCACCATGGCTATAAATAGCAAAAACCTTTAAAAATCTTCTTCTCCAGAACCAGTGGGCCGATTTCCACGAAACTTGGTATGTAGCACCGGGGACGCGGGCCCATCATAGTTTATATAAATCATGACCCTAGGATGTGTCTTTCAAAACAAACTGAAAATGATGTATAAAGTCCATAAAGAAATAGCCTTTTCTGATAAAGAAGAAGAAAACTTCAATAAAGACTGGAACCCTTTTTTTATTACTTATTAATGACATTGTATAACTCTTTCATGCCAAACCTACAAGAAACAACTTATCTTATGAATATTGAAATAAACAAAAAACATTATTAGCTCGCCTGCACGAAGTGCACAGAGCTATTGTTGTCACCTCGGTCGTCCGCGTTTACGTTTACGTCCGCGTCACACTTTCGGTTAAATTTTTTAAAATTGTTATATCTTGATAGTCACTGACCAGAAATCATTCATATTTGGAACATTGCTGCGTATGAGGGTCCTCTGTGATTTAGTGTGAAGGGACCCGTGGGGTCGTGCCTGGGGGCGGGGCTAGATGTCAATATCTAGAACACCTTTGTACAATGTTCAGATGCTGTGTTAGTTTCCTATCAACTGTAAAGCCTAGAACAGTTACTGTCAAACCTTACATAAGGCTTCTCCTCGATGTCCCGACTCGGCACCCACATTCACCTAGTGACCTTGACCTATATTTCGTGCTCTATGACTTTTATTCAGTAGTTTGGCTGTTTTCTGTTTCGACATGTATTATATTTAAGCATAGCATCCCATGAACGAGGCAAAGGCAAGCAGAACCATATCTCCTGCTACTGTGCTTGGGTATTCCAAAATATCCTCGATTGTTTGCCAATTTTGTCGTTATTTTACAAATAACATCAATTTTAGGTGGTAATATGGATAAAGACTGCAAACGCCTAATTGAAAAATATTTTTGCGTATTTTCATGCGCTTTCATAAATGCTGTGATAGGATAGAATTTTCAATAAGTTTGAAACCATGTTTCTACAAAACTACGTCTGTACCTCTTTACCTGTATAAAAGGTGTGACTTGTTGACAACTGTGCGTGCGTTCGTAGTTTTTTCCAATGGTAAAAAATGGTACCACTGGTAGACAAATTCCGTTCAAGGTTTTACCAATGGTACCATTGGTAATGCCATTACCAATGTTACCAACATACGGTAGCAAATGGTGCAAACATACTACAGCGTGGGTAATTCTACCAACACGGGAAAAGTCACGTGATTCAATATGGCGAGCCTAAAAATATATCATGAATTTCGTAAATAAGCAATACTTTTGTCATACAAGCAAATGTAAATGTTATAAATAACACAATATACATGAAGTAAATAAGATAGACAAAAACAAGTGAGGTGTATTGATCAATATGATAAAAATTCCACCATGTGATATACCAATGGTACCATTGATACCAATGGTACCATTGGCAGTAGAAAAACGTTCAGGGTTTTCTGGTTACCATTGGTAAAAATGGTACCAACAGTACCATTGGTAGATTTACAGATTTTACCATTGGGAGAACCCCGAACATAGCCATGGACTACGTTATAATAGCCGCCAGTCAAAAATAATCGAAGGCTATTTAATGTCAGAGCAGTCTCGGATTAACACGCTTGGTGCACGCTAGTGAAGCAATATCTCATAAAATTGGAACGCGCATGTAGCGTACACTGGCGTGCCTAAAACATGCACCAAACGTGCGTTCAAAGTGTGTTCAATGCGCCTGTAACGCGCGTAGAACTTATTTCAAACGTATAAGACACATATCCGGGACACGCCGAGCATGTTTTATTATTTATTTTTTTTTGTCAAAACGCGCACGAAACGCGAAGCGACTTTTAGCGCATCGTGACGTTACACCAAGCGTACCCAACGCACACGTAATTGCGTTTCTAACGTGCCTCCGACGTGCTCCAGACGTACAGTCAGTGGACATAATTATTCGCCACCTTCGAAAAACTCCATAGACTTACATGTATTTTCATGTTTGTAAGAAAAATTTATTCTGCCTCTTCTAGTCAACGTATATTCACGGTTTTGGTGTCATTTCAAAGTTAAATGAATAAAGTAATAAATAGTAAATAATTACCCCGTGACCAAAAATAAACCGATTTATCACGTGAGGATAAGTAAGCAGATGAAAGGGCGAGCTTTCAGCGAGCCCTTTTATCTGCTTACGGTCCGAGCGTGATAAATCGGTTTATTTTTGGTCATGGGGTAGTTATTCACTTTATAATGCAACGAAAGCCGACAAATTGCGCGAGAAAACTCACCCGATGTGAGGAGATTTGCTTTCCGCCATTTTGTTTATTTAGTCAACAGCTCAGCAATCACTCCGTAGAACGACTCCTCAAAATTCGCCACCATAGCAGTAGATTTTTGTTGATAATTCAATTTTATCTTGTCCATTGTTTCATCTACGTAGCGTTGCATAACAATGGCGGAGATTGACGTCACAAAACGTGACTAAATTTGACGTCACTGGCGCGCTTCTTTTTGTTGCGTTAAACAAAATTGCAACGCGGTCTTTATTTAGTCAGTAGCGGTGCCCTTTATTCGGTCAATAGCTATATAAAGCTTCTATTTATGAAACCCCCTTTATTAGGCTGCTATGTAGGGTTGTTGCATTATAAATAAAGGTTATTTGGTTAAGTTTCAACATTGCATTTTGAATATACAGCAGTTTAAAGTTTCAGGAAATTTTGAAAATGCCACTTTCCCATTGACGTCAATGGTGACGTTGCCCAAAAAGTGTCCGAAAAAAATTCATAAGTTTTCAAAAAATTGTAACTTTGAAATGCACCCAGCAGACATTTGACGTCAGTTGGACGTCAGAACGACGTCAGACTCCGACGTCATAATGACGTTGGATTTAGGTTGATTTTGAAAGTTTGTTTGACGTCAAAAACAGACGTCATTCTGACGTCAAAAACAGACGTCAGAAAAACAACGTTGGTTTGATGTCTCAAATGTGACGTCATACTGACGTTGGGGTTAGGTTGATTTTGAAAGTTTGTTTGACGTCAAAAACAGACGTCAATCTGACGTGCTAAAACCGATATCGTGAATGTTTGTTCGCAGATAAATTAACATTCTGAAATCCTGAAGTGGATTCAGTAGTGCGGTGATGCGCACTATTGTTATTCCCTTTCACCCCTTTGATAGAGTTATTCGGGACATACAGAATGTTTAAAATGTTGAATAACTCTGATGTTGGTATATCTTATTCGTGTCAAATTTTATTGCTATATGGTGCTAAAATAAATAAGACATTAGTGTAAATAATAAGACTATTGTGAACAATCAATAATTTAAAATGGTGAAATAAGTATTAAAATATACAAATTTCATTTTCGTCTTAATAGAAGGTTTAATGATTTAGTGAAAGACTTTATTTTGATTAACAAATAATTATTTTTTTTCTAAATTAATTAAGCATGGTGATTTCCGATACGAGACATAGATATGGCTTTTTTAAAAGTGGTTATGTTGAAATTATTATTTGAATTTGATGTTGTTACTTTTGCGCAAGAAATTATGTCAGTTCAAGGGCAGCTAACTGTCGACATATGACGTTAGACTTACGTTTGAATCCGGCGTCATTTCGACGTCATATCAATACGTCCACTGACGTCAGGACTGGACGTCAGGTGGGCGTTGGTTATTGGTTGTATGACGTCGTGACCAAAATACAATCAATATCCGACGTCAAGTTGACGTCAGATGCCTGCTGGGGACGTGTTTTTCATATATGTCGACAGAGTTAGCTGCCCTTAAACTGACATAATTTCTTACATATATTATGTATTATCATACGACGTCGCTGTTTTCCAGTGGATAACGTCATGTCATAAAAATCGTACGTATGACCACACGTGTATTAACACTTTTGCGGGAATACGTAACGTCATTGACGACGTCCGTAACAACAATGTAAATTTTCATTGAAAATATGTCCACTTCGAAGGCGATAAAATCCTATTTTAGAAGTCATATGATAAAACGAATCTTACACTCGTGGTCATTTCATATGAAATTTATTAAACTCGCTGAAGGCTCGTTTAATAAATTTCATATGAAATGACCACTCGTGTAAGATCCTCTATATAATCTCAAATTCAAATAATAATTTCAACCTTGCCACTTAAAAGTCATATCTGAGTCTCGTATGGGAAATCCCATATTTCACCCTCATGCTTAATTAATGTAGAAAAAAATGATAATCTATTAATCAAAATAAAGTCTTTCACTAAATTATCAAACTTTCAATTAAGATGAAAATAATATTTGTATATTTTAATATTTATTTCACCATTGTTCAGAATAATCTTATTTCTCACACTAATGTCTTATTGGTTTGCAATACAATATTGCTTAAATAAGATGTACCAACATGAGGCTGAATTAATATCTTGAACATTTTGTATGTTCCGAAAAACTCTATCAAAGGAGTGAAAGGGACTATCAAAAGTGCATCACTGCTCTTCTGAATCCACTGTTATTCAAAAATGCGAAAAAATATACACCTTAAAGACGATATTCCACGTACTATTTCGATTAAAAATCAAAATAAATCATATTAATATATCGATCCATCTCCTAAAAACAAAATTTCATATGCGGGTATACAAATTAATGACTTTTTTAAATATTGCAGTACGGAACCAAATTATCGGTTGTTTCCGGTTTTTTACGTGTGTGGGCGTGGCTTAGTATATGTGACGTCATCTCGTACAAGTCCGATAAAGTCAGACCATTGGATAACGTAATAACAATGCCATTCGTGTTATGATTATGTTCATTTTGACCATAAATTATGTAGTTTTGTTTTATTACGAAATGATTTTATATGCTGTTTTAAAAATCCAGACAAAAAATAACACGTACACTTTCTACATTCACGCACTTTACCAAAGTTTGAATCCAATGGCAGTTATTTCGGATCCGAGTATCAAAGTAATAAGGAATACAAGCCGGGAAAATAATTTAATTTTCATCGTTTCACATGTGACATGAAGGATAAAACATCCGTTTTTATCATATTTTTTCATTAGCCTACTTGCGCGATCACAAACTTGTTTTGATACCATTGTCCGTGTTATGCTGATTATGTTGCGTAAGAATACACGAAATTATATTCTTATTGGCGCATGCTTGTGTGCGAGAGAGATCAACGTCAACTTTTTCAGTGTTGAACGCCGTTACTCGCAAAATTAGAGATTATCTCATGACATGTGACGACTAAGTTTTGCAAATCGCAAATACTCTCTCTCTCTCTCTCTCTCTCTCTCTCTCTCTCTCTCTGTGTGTGTGTGTGTAGTGTACAAGTCACTTAAATCATTTTCCATTCCGGCGAATAAAAAGATGTTCAAGTACATTCATTCTTTAGGACACATTTGCAAATATTAATGTTAATCAACAAATACAAATCATGTGCAGTCAACACGGTTAACCAATAAAACACAAGCCCCGAGGGACCTGATTAAATCCGTACTTTATTTTGGGGGTTACGCAAATAATAAAATTAAGGTACATCTAGTTGTTAAAACAATCATCATTAAATGCAAAAGTTCAGTTAACAATTGCACGTATCTACAACAATGTTTTGATCAAGAAGCAAAACCGCAAATAATTTTATTATGCATATGATATATGAGCGCTCATGCATCATGTTTTCATAAGAAAACATTACGATATACTTGTTCATGTAAGTCATATGCCGTGTTTTCCGAACCACATCTCTCTCTCTCTCTCTCTCTCTCTCTCTCTCTCTCTCTGTGTGTGTGTGTGTGTGTGTGTGTGTGTGTGTGTGTGTGTGTGTTAATATTTTAATGCAGCCGCGTAAAATCCCGGTCCGACTGCGCTTAAGATTGCTCTACGATTGTCTTAATATTAATTTGGGAATCATTTCTTTGACACCGATGTGCAAATTAAGAAGGCAGAATCACGCAGGAAAAGAAATACGCAGTCTTATCAATAAACTTATAATTAGACAATCGTACGATTCCTTACAAGTGGGACCGGCACTTAACCAGCTAGTTGGTCATCGTCTCTACCTTTTTAAAAATATAAATAAAGGCCAGGAAGGGCGGGCTGAATGAATTACGGGGTGTCTGCGCTTGAACGTCTCTGCATCTGAACAACATGCGCATATGCGTCGTGCTGTATGGGGTTACTACCATTTTAAATACAACTTATACATTCGTCACATAAAATCATAGGAATTCCACCTTGGTTTATGCAATTCTTCTCATGACGTCGCTTACTTAAAAATCATATCATAATAAATGCGTGTGCACGATTTTTTTTTATTAAATGTAGAAAGAAAGATCAAAATAATAGTAGTCTATTCTTCATTCAAGCATTAGGGTATCTAGAACAAATGTCAATGTCGGTAGACTCGTTTACCCAATGAGATTGGAATGTCTTTGAGTATCTGCCACGTGCCGCCGAGTGATATATGCCGCAATCTAGCGGCGTGTGTCGGCGTGTGTCATATAAAAAAACCATGGCGTACACATGTCTTATTGTTTTGGACCCCAAGATACCTTTCACTCTGCCTGAGATGAAAGGTATCTCGGGTACAGATGGTGCAAATTACTAGGTAATAAAATAATTAACTTCCCCAGTGCTGCTGCGGTCATTATGCAAATTTTGGTATGGTTATCTTGTGATTAATTATCTGTTGATAATTAATATATCTATATAAATATCAGAATATTTAATTAAAGGTCTATCTATATAAATAAAAGTATATTTAATTGTACATTGAAGACGAAAACAAAGTAAAAATTCATATTTTTCAGAATCTTTTGAATAACATTGCATTTTCAATCCGTTTTCTACGTGAAATATTAACGATTTTGAACACTGATAAAAATAGCTTTTTATCTGACATCATCAGCAAATTACACACCCCCTGTAGTGAGATGCAACATCAGCAAAACTTTATTGCCCAGTTTTATAGTTGAAACCATATGCCAACTTCATGGTTCAGGGAAGAAAAAATGCACACAACGTGTACGCTATGATCATAGATCACCGACATACACACCGCGTAAGGTAATTAATTTAAGGTAATAAAAGTGTCGGGTATTCAAATTTGTTGTTTTAGCGGTCGTAACAAAAGAAAGATTATCGATGAACCTACGAGAAGTTGTCAGTGATAAAAACTGGTTCAAATGCGGGACTTTATGCGAACTGCTATTTTCACATGCAAGTAATGTACCATAATTTATTTTCCTTTTATGTTTTGTTCATAAAATGTTTCCGATAATGTTGATAATTATCATAGAACAAGAAAAAGTAAAACGTCGGCGTTGCATGGTGTAAAATTTGTGATAAATGTTTTGTGTAAGCATTTACTGTGTGTGTCTTTCATTTAAATGGCTGATATTTTGTACGACTAAACGTCACTTCCGGTTTGGTATCGCTAGAGTTTTTCCCCTTTGATTTTTCGGCCCTTTTCCGACACCGCGTAAAGCGCATTTTTGTTTTCGATAAAAAGTTGTTCAAAATGTAAAACATTAGAAAATATGACTTTCTAGCCTAATAAGAAACATGTTGTTGATATATTAACGACAAGAGAATCGTCAAATGCGACTATTCGGTATGGGTCTTTTAAACTATTTATATGACATGAATTCAAACGTCGTTTTTAGGACGTCAGATTGACGTCAGCTTTCAGACGTTAAACCGACGTTGGCTTTAGCACGTCAGATTGACGTCTAGTTTTGACAACAAACAAACTTTCAAAATCAACCTAACTCCAACGTTATTATGACGTTGGAGTCTGACGTCAATCTGACGTCCAACGGACGTCAAATGTCTGCTGGAAGTAACATAGAAAAAAAGAAAGGAAGAAAGCAAAAGAAACACACGAAACGAATGATCTGATTTTTACCCAAAGTGAAGTTTCATTAATTTGCACACCACACATGGTCAGAAGTATGAAAAACACAAGGTCTAAATCACGTCTTGATTACGACGTCTAACTGACGAACTAGTTTGACGTCAAAACAACGTCCAATCCAGACGTCCAAAAGACGTCAGGAAATGACGTCTGATAGACGTTGGAAATTGGTCATATGACGTCGCGACCAAAATATAACCAATATCTGACGTCAAATAGACGTCAGGTGCCTGCTGGGCATGCATGGAATTAAATGAAAAATATCTTCTTTATTGCTTTATTCATTTACC
The DNA here is from genome assembly GCA_964017185.1 of Rugalucina vietnamica. Lineage (NCBI taxonomy): Eukaryota > Metazoa > Mollusca > Bivalvia > Lucinida > Lucinidae > Rugalucina > Rugalucina vietnamica. The sequence continues at coordinate 69,259,386 of OZ024872.1, forward strand.
TTTCAAATGAGACCAAAAACATAAAAATATGTTTACCAGGAGAAGCAGAATAAATTTTCTTGCAAACACAGAAATACATGGAAGTCTATGGAGTTTTCCGAAGGTGGCGAATAATTATGTCCACTGACTGTATGTTGAATTTTAGGCTACATTTTTATCAATCTGAATCTGAATCTGAATCTGAATAGTTTACTGGTGACACGCCAAATGACATTATTTCACCAGGGGGTTCGGATGGGGGGAAATTAGTCCCTTGAACGCACGAGTGAAGCGAACTTGGACACACAGTCATCAGACATTTCAGCAGAGGAGACAAGTGAATCAGGGAGGTCATTCCAGTCCCTGATAGTCTGTGGAAAGAAACTACTTTTGTACGCTTCTTTGCTAGCTGAAGGTATCTGAAAAGCCAAAGAGTGTTGATTTCTACAACGCCTATTCTTTGGGATAAGGTCATCTGTGGGTATTCTGGCTTTACCCTTTAGACCTTTGTATAGCAATATAAGTCTACTATCCTTCCTCCTTTTCTTAAGAGATTCCCATTTCAGTTGACCTAAAATGCCAGTCATGCTCCCAGTTTCAAAAACATAATTTCCCGTCACAAACCTTGCCGCACGATTTTGGACCTTTTCCAGTTCTTCCTGGAGGCCATGAGTGTGAGGGTCCCAAACTGAGCTTCCATATTCCAAGACCGGCCGCACCAGTCCTTTATAAGCTGCTTCTTTCACATCTGGGGGACAAGAATACAAATTTCTCCTCAAGAATCCGAGAGTTCTGTTAGCCTTTGTACAAACATTGGAAATATGAGTATTCCATTTCAAATCATTTGTGATAGTTACACCCAGGTATTTTATGCTTTCAACGTTTTCCAGTAAAGTGCCCTCAAGGGTGTAGTTAGCCTGTATCTTACTAGACCGTTTATTTGTCAGCTGCATCATGTTGCATTTGACGGGTTGAAATCTCATTCCCCATTTTCTAGCCCAACTGCCTAGGCGATCAATGTCTCTTTGAAGTTTCAATGTATCCTCTTCATTCTTGATTTCACGATAACAAACACAATCATCAGCAAAGAGTCTTATTTCGGACTCGATGTCTGCTGAGATGTCATTTATATACAAGGAAAACAGCAAGGGGCCGAGAACGGTGCCCTGAGGGACACCCGACACAACTGGAGCCCAATCCGATTTAATACCATTAACCACTACCCTTTGTTGTCTGAAACAAAGGAAAGCATTTATCCAATTCAGTGTTGTTCCACCTATTCCATAGCTGAACAATTTGCTTTTAAGGAGTTCATGGGAGGAGTATCGAAAGCCTTTTCAAAATCGAGTATAAAAGTGTCGACCTGGCCTTTTTTGTCTAAGATTTTGGCCCAGTCATTTATCACTGTAGTCAACTGAGTTTCACAGCTATGCCATTTCCTAAATGCGTGTTGCCTGTCCGACAGGAGTTCATGTTCATCAAGATGGGCCATAATATTTGAGCATACAATATGTTCAAGAAGCTTACAAGGAATGCATGTCAAAGAAACAGGGCGGTAATTGCGGGCAAGTGACCTGTCGCCCTTCTTAAACAGGGGGCAAATATTAGCAAGAGACCATTCTTTAGGAATTTCACCTGTATCAATTGACTGCTGGAAGAGATGGGCGAATACCGGCCCTAATTCCATAGCCAGTTCCTTTAGGACTCTGGGATGAAGCTCATCAGGCCCTAAGGCTTTAGACGGGTTTAGACCTTTGAGAAGTTTGGTCACCCCTTCCTTTGTGACCACAATATCATGCATGAATGGGGCAGATCTATCCATAAGAGGGACCTGTTTGTATTCACTTTTAGTGAAGACATCCGAGAACTGACCATTAAATTCTTCCGCCTTCTCAAATTCAGATTGAGCTATTCCACTTCCATTTCTCTTTTTCAACGGGGGAATACCTTGGGTATCTTTTTTCTGACTGTTTATGTACCTGTAAAAATCTCTAGGATTAGCCTTAACATCTCCTACCAAGTTGTTCACATAAAGATCATGCTGCTTCCTGATATCAGCTTTGATCTCTTTCCGTAAAGATTCAAATTTAGATCTAAATTTTGCACTACCAGTCTTTTTAGCTTTTGCATGAGTTGCATTTTTTCTGCGAATCTTCCTTTTTATTTCAGGTGTTATCCAAGGGACAGAGGAAACTGAGCGACTAGTTTTTGAGGGGATATGTTTATCTGCCGATTCCTGAATAAACGATGTAATGAGATTGAAATTTTCCTGGACCGACCGAGTATCTGAGTAACCGTTGAAGTATCTTTCCTTTGCAAATTTAAGTGTTTCTGCTCTCATAGATTCATAATCACCTTTCTGATAACGATACACTTTTCTCCTAGGTTTCTTTATAGGGGGGATAGCAATTTTCAATGTGCCAGAAACAATGTCATGATCACTGAGCTCATCCGGGGAATGAATGTCTACAAACTGACCAGGAAGAGAGGTCAAAATTAAGTCCAAAGTATTTCTTTCTCTGGTGGGGAAATTGACTAATTGTTCCAAACCATGGTCATTCATGATATCTATCAAAATCTGACCCTCCGTCTGACTCAATGATGACCCAGATTTGCTGAGTCTGTCCGGCCATACAATATCTCTAAAGTTAAAATCACCTAAAACATGAATTAATGGGGGGTTTGTTGCCTTTATTAATACTTTTGATTTTGTCAAGCTGTTCTCTAAATAAATTGTCAAACTTTTCCAGTGAATTCAACAAGTCATTTCCATTGTCCGATACTGGTAAATGACCATCGACAGGTGGTCGATACCAGCTAGCCACAAAGTGAGTTTTCTTATTCACAAAAAGTTTGACCCAAACTGACTCTGAGTCATTGTCCAATTCTGTGAGGGGCATGTGTGGGATGTCCTTGTGTACAAGAAGCATAACACCACCACCATGTAAGGTTCTATCCTTTCTGTACACGCTGTATGGAAAAGATTCCGGAAATAATTCAGACGTTAATATGGAATTGTCAATTTTTGTTTCCTGAATCGCCAAAATCTGCGATTGATGAAAATCAATGAAGGCCAACAACTCAAGTTTTTTTCCTCTTATACTGTTTATGTTGATACTGGAAAATTTCAGACCACTAATAAAACTGTTTTTGCTATTCAAGGTTTCAGTGGACTTGTTTTCATGACCTCTTGCAAGTAGGTCAAACCTATTTTCACTTTCCAAGTTAAACTGTTCATTGAAAAAAGAGTCTGAGAAATTGAAAAAGTCACATTTTGGGCAAATCCATGTACAGTTTGAGTTTTGCATCATTTCATACTCTGAGTCTGACATAAAAGAACAGTTATTGTGCACCCACATTTCACATTTGTCACACTGGACAGCCTTATGGGAATTCAAAACAGCACCAACACGCCCGGTGCGCGTTTGGCTTATATGCTAATGTGTGACTGCTGTTTAAGATATCGTAAAATCTTATGCATGTTAACGTTGTAATCATCACCATAGTGTAATGTCCAGACACATTGATGTATTGATTGATTGATTGATTGATTGATTGACAAGTTGATGGATGGATTTCTGGCTGGCTGGCTGGATGCTTGATTGATTAATTGATTGCTGGATGATGGAAGGACGGACGGACGCACGGATGGATTGATTAATTGATTTTAATTGCTGGATGTTTTGATTGATTGATTGATTGGTTGATTGATTGATTGATTGATTGATTGATTGATTGATTGGTGCCATATACTCCGGCATATACTCACCTTGACATTTCCTTGACTAGTAAATCACTATATCCGGTGTACGATAATATTATCAAAAACTTAATTTTGACCAGCAACTGTAGTTTGATCATGTGACCATTAGCTGTGACGTAAACAAGTGCGCCATATGTTTTTTAAGAAGTGCAAATGTGAAGTGACCAAAACAAAACAATAGTGAATTAGATAGAGAATCTCACGACAAAATGCCGGAAAATAAAGATAATTCAGCAAAGACTTTCAAACAGAGAAAAAGTTTTGGTGAGTAGACCTTATGAAATACAGGTGTTCCTTGGATATAATTTCAACAGGTATGTGAATATCAAGTAATAGCTTTTCAAAATCTGAAACAAAATTCAACAACACAGACTTGTAATAAAGCTTTTCTAAGCATATTGAAGAGGTGAAATTAAGTTCAGAATCACTGAAAAGTGGTAAAGGATCGGGATAAATATATGAAATGCAGATAAATTGAAAATTTCCAGTCGATTTCTTTATCGATCCAGCTGCCCTTCTGTGAGAGGAAATCAACTGGTCACTGGAACTGCACCTTTCCCACCTTTTTTGCTCATTCCATGGAGGGTATAATGGGTCAATATTATGATTTAATCTATTCAGACAGACAACTTTCTCCAATTTGACTTATGTAGAGCTCTACACTTCTCTGCAAGAGTATAATCCGGAGTGCTTTGTTTATATGTAACTACTCCGGGTAACTACATGATAGTAAAAGCAGCAAAGTGGCTGTAATACTACCTGTCTTATAAGTAGATTTAAACTGAAGCAAGAGCTGTTGAGATAAAACGAAAATCAGAGGGATTTGAGAACCCCAAAATTGGGGGAGATCATACATGTGATGAGTTTGAAAGTGGCATCAGGGAGATTTTTCTTTCATTTCAGGGAGGTTTTTGAAAAATGTATAGATTATATAGGAAAATTCTTGATTCATTTCAGGGAGGTTTTGAAATTTTCTTGAAAAAGGGGGGTATTTTAGACAAATTTTAGATCATTTTATTGCTCATTTCCTGGAGTCTCCCTGTTGATGAGGGAGGTATCACATGTATGGGAGATTGGTGGAGAAAGTCGACAGTGTGTATTTTAGATAATTTTCCAGAAATATGGATTTCATGCAAAGCTTTTATCAAAATTTTTATTTTGTTTTCATATATTCTACTTTTAATTCAGTAAGGCCAAAGCCAAGAACACCCAAGTAATTTATCTCTTACAAATGACCGATGACATCATTCAGGCAGGATCAATTTGTTTACACTTAACATACCGGCCTGTTTGGAGTTCACCCCAGTTTTGCTATTTGAAAGTGGGGTAAATGAGGTATGACAGACATGTTTGTATGGCTTAAAGAAAAAATCTGCCACATTGTATGGGCCACGCCATGAGAAAACCAGATTTTTGCCTATGCGAAAACAAAGGCGCAGATCAGCTGTGCAGTAACTGCACAGCTGATCAGCGCCTTTGTTTTCGCTACATGGATAGTACAATTTCTCTTCTTCATGAATCCGAAATTTCATACTTCAAGCCATCTTGTGTTGATGCTCAGGCCGGTTTGTGTCAGACCTGTTCAGAAACCCCAAAGACTGGTTTTCTCACACCGGGTTCATTTATTCATTTCGTTTCAGCTACAAGAAAAGAAGAGGTTGCTGGCATTAGAGCAAAATTCCCTACAAAAGTTCCTGTAAGTTAAGATCACAATCATTACGAAAACGCGCCCATGTTTTATACAGATGTTTACTCAGTTGTAAAAATTGAAAATTTTCAATAGAAAAAAATGGATATTTTTAATATTTTGGCTCAAAACATGCATTGTGGGCACACGTTAGAACCGCCTCGCCGAGGCGGTTCTAACGAGTACTCACAATGTATGTTTTGGATCAAAAATAAGAAAATTAGGTATACCCCTGCAAACCCCAGTTTTTCTATATAAAAGTGGGGTTCAAGGGGGTATACATTGCACGGACATATCCTGATGAGTAGATGATTAACCATGTCATGCATAATAAAAAAAATGACTTTCAGCCTTATTTTCACTACATGTGCATATCTACAGGTAGTAGTAAAAGCCTCACATTAAAAGTCTTGCACATCATGTCGAGACGGTTCTAATGTGTACCCACAATCTATGTTTTGAGCAAAAATAAGAAAAAGAAAAAAAAAATCTACTGAAAATTTTCATTTTTTACAACTTTAAAAATCACTGTATACATATTGCGTGGGCAAGTTTTCGTAATGATTTATTGTAAACCTACATATAGTAGCTTGTGAAAATTTAAATCCAGACAAGTAGCCATCGATTATGGCTGTGTCACAGTAGCCTGGTTTATATTGGACTTAGTCATTAAGCCCCTTTAAGCCTATATTTCGTAATGATTTATTGTAAACCTACATATAGTAGCTTGTGAAAATTTAAATCCAGACAAGTAGCCATCGATTATGGCTGTGTCACAGTAGCCTGGTTTATATTGGACATAGTCATTAAGCCCCTTTAAGCCTATATTTAGCACTGGCCGAGGCGGTTCTAACTAGTACCCACAATCTATGTTTTGGATCAAGAATAAGAAAAATATGTATACCCCTGCAAACCTAAGTTTTTCTACATAAAAATGGGGTTTAAGGAGGTATACATTTCACGGACATGTTTTCCTGATGTTTTGTAAGCACCTTTTGAGATTTTGGGGGGACATTTAATTCAGTAAACAGAAATAATTTTTGAATATTTTGAGACAACACTGCAGTTTTGGATAGAAATATCATGTCGATTTTGAAGGCGATAAAATCATTTTTAAGTTGTCCTTTGGTCATTTCATTTGATTCTCTATATAAATAGTATTCATGCTTTGACAATTTAATACTATATTGGTCCAGTATAAGACTCTGAAATGGATAGGTCATTGGTTAGAACCCTACCTCCACTGAGTTTGTTCTGTGAGTTGAATTGGACGTTAAAAATCAAACAAAGTAGAGGAGATCAATGACCTTACATGTATGTCATAGTGATTAAGAGACAAAGTCCATATTGCTTAATTGCAAGTCCATTAAATGATTAGGGACTGTGATCATCGGGCATGATCAGTGAATGACTTGGAATGGTGTTGGGCTCATAAGTTAGAAGACAGGGTTGGAAATCTACTGTGGCTCTGTTGTGTCCTATTATCATGATTATGAGAACATGCCCATGCAATATACAGAGATTTTTTAAGTTGTAAAAAAAGAAAATTTTCAGGAGAAAATTTTTGATATTTTTCTTATTTTTGCTCAAAATATAGATTGTGGGTACACGTTAGAACTGCCTCGGCGAGTCTAATTTTCTATAAGCAAACAGAATAGCCCCAGATGGGACGCCGCGTTCTGCGGCGTCCCATCTGGGGCTATACTGTTTGCCTATGTCCTATAAATGGGAGGCAAGACTTATATGAGTTAATGTTTATTGTATGAGAAAAATATGTCAATGAATAATCAATTAATAAAAAATTACAATGTATAATGGAAGCTTACGTAAATTAATGTGGTAGCAGATGGTTTCAAGGAATTATTTTTGCCTTGATGAAAATCGTTCAGTGACGTCATAGTGAATGATAGATAGTGTTCAAAAATTTGATATTCCGATTCAAAAGTGATTGTATAGTTGTTAATTTGTATTACATTAACAAAATCTGGATATATATGAGTTGCTACATTGTACTTGCTCTCTCTGGCAGTGGCTATAAAGTTTAAATACTATACGAGAAAATCTGCCAAAGTGCATGCATTTATCTGATATATAATTTATCACATTAAGTAAATAAACATTTTATCATGGTGACCAGAATCTGGAACAGTACTATATCAGTTTACTGCTGATTGTATGACTTTTCTCAAGTTTCATACCAACAACAGTAACATAAAAAAATATTGCTACCAATCATAATTATGCATAACATTATGAAATAAATTTATAGTGCACTTTGAAATTCATTTATTCAGCTGATTTACTTATTTAAATATAGATCTGTCAGTCAGTCATTTGTTCAGTATAATAGAATGAATTTGTGCATTTCTAAATGCCTTATCCTCAAATGCTTTCTACTTTGATATACAGATACTTTCTAAATGTGAAATTTAAGGGAGCGCGGTGGCATAGTGGTAGAGCATTGGACTTCGAATCGAGAGGTTCTGGGTTTGATCCCCACAGATGGCACTGTGTTGTGTCCTTGAGCAAGATATATTAAATCCAGTTCTGGTTAAACCCAGGAACTGTTGGCTCTGTCCCGACATGACTCAAAAATTGTTGACTGGGAGTTTAAGCCTCGATTCAAACAAATAGATGTGAAATTTCAAGACTCTGTCAATTAACTGTGGGTTTTGTTTGAGGGCAGCTTATCTTTTGGTGTTGTGTTTAGAGGTCTGAAGAAGTTTGATATGACAATTAAGAGGCTTATTTGTTTGTTTCTAAGATGAAGGTTACATTATGATAGCAATCCAATTGACCCTCCAACCTACAGAAGCACCATTATAAAGTGCTAGCTACAAGTAAAACAGTGTGAATATGCTTGTAATATAGTTAATATAGTCAAATATTATCTTCTCAGTTTAGTCTCTTTTTCAATCTGAGAATATCTCTGTTGAATTTCAAATGAGACATGAAGGTAAGACATTAAAAAGGTACAAGTAGGCAACGATCAGGAAAAGGCACAATCAGAAAGAGATTGCCACTCCAAAAAACGAGGTGGGAAAAAAATAACAACATAACATATTAATCCAAGTTAAAAATCAGGTACTTATACCAATCGTTTTCAACTTAAGCCTGCTTTATACACATCAGTCTTTAATTATCATTAGAGGCTTGAAATTTTAGCAAGAAGAATAATACAAGTTACTACCCATCTAGAAAAAGCAACAACATAGCACAGCCACAACATTGGTGTCCTGCTGGTCTGTGCCACTCTTTTTGCATAAGCAAAAGCCTGTTTATATCATAATCATTTTATATTATAATCATTTGAGATTTTTGACTGTAATTGCAGGTGATAGTGGAGAGATATTACAAAGAGACCCAGTTACCTATACTAGACAAAACAAAGTTCCTCGTACCACAGGAGCTCACCATGTCACAGTTCGCAACTATCATTAGGTATGTTACATGTACATGATTAGTAGAGAAGTTCTATGTAGCTTACAGCTTGATTAGAGTAAAGCCACAGTTTCCCTTAACGATGCCTGGGCATGAAACATTTTAATGGGCTTATGTAAACCAACTTGATTTTGAGGCTTATTTGTGTTTCAGTTTTCGTGAACATTTTTGCGTCAACATATTTTGTAGACTGTTGAACTTGTGTAAGAAGAAATAATGTTCAAGATGTGTGTACATGTATTAAAATGAAGAGCTTGATAGCAATTTATGTTCAAAAACTTTTTTTTTGTCAAAATCATTGCCATCAAAATAAATCAGATTACAATATCTCTCAAATTAGATTTTCATGACAAATGAGCCGCCTCGTGGGAAAACCAACAATGTGGTTTCCAACCAGGTTCGACACAAACCGACCTGTACAGTCACAGAAAAGAGCTAGAAGCTTGAAATTTCGGATTTAAGTAGAAGAGGAACTGTACTATCCGAGTAGCGAAAACAAAGGCGCAGATCAGCTTCGCAGTTACTGCGAAGCTGATCTGCGCCTTTGTTTTCGCCTATGCAGATTGTTGGTTTTCCCATGAGGCGGCTCAAATAATGAGGTTTATGCTCTCCATTGAGTCTCTGAACTGTATATAGATAGCATTAGGCATTAGGCCTTAAACTCTGGCTTCTGACACCAGCAAAATAAAGATGCACCTATATGACATCAGCAATAAATGAGCTGTGTCTTGAGAAAACCAAGAATGTGGTTTTCGAACAGGCCCGATACAAACAGAGCTCTACAAGCACAGAAGATGGCTACAGGCTGGAAATCTGGGATTTACATAGAGGAATTGTCCTATCTGTGTACATAGCGAAAACAAAGGCACTGATCAGCTTCGCAGTTATCAGCTTTGCAGTAACTGTGAAGCTGATCTAAGCCTTTGTTTTCGCATATGCAAAATGTTGGTTCTCTGACCTTACTCAAATATACATAGCTGTGTCATGAGAAAACCTGTCTTTGGGATGTTATGTTTAGGACCAGGCTGTACACACTTAGGGCAGGACAGTCACAAAAAATGAACATAATATTATTTGAAATTTAGTCTATACATAGATGGCATAAGAATGTTTAGGGGGAATGTACTAATTTAGTGGCTAATAACCAAACTTCAGGTGCTGATTTGCTGTTATAGGTCTTTATTGTTTGCTCAAAAATTGTGTTGACTAAACAAGCAATCATGTCTTCGCTTATATACATGCAAGACAGTTTTTTTGTTGACTACACATACATATTTGGGAGTTAATTGGCCTCTAGTTCAATTGCTGAAATTGGCAATGACCTCAATTGACAATGACTTCAAGTTAAAGTGTTTAAGATATGAGCCACCTCGTGGGAAAACCAACAATGTGGTTTCCGAACAGGTCCGACACAAACCGGCCTGTACAAGCACAGAAAAGAGCTAGAAGCTTGAAATTTCTGATTTAAGTAGGAGAGGAATTGTACTATCCGAGTAGCGAAAACAAAGGCGCTGAACCACTGTTACCGCGAAGCTGATCTGCGTCTTTGTTTTCGCCTATGCAGATTGTTGGTTTTCCCATGAGGCGGCTCATATAATACTCACAGTCTGACAAATAAGCTGCGTCATGAGAAATCCAACAATTTGCATATTACGAGAAAATAAAGACGCAGGTTAACTGTGCAGTAACTGCACAGCTGATCAGTGCCATTGTTTTTGCTACACAAATAGTACAATTCCTCTGCTTTCTAAATCCAAAAAATCCAGCCTCTAGCCATCGTTTGTGCTTGTACAGCTTGGTTTGTGTCAGACCAAAAACCATATTGTGGTTTTCTCATGACGCGACTGAGTGATAATCGGACAATGTATTATGTCTAGCTATATGTAACATTTATCTGCAGTTTAAAAGACAGTGAGTGTTACTGACCTCACCAATGTTTTTTTTTTCACAGTAGTTGTTCAAAGGTTTTACTCTATGTAATTATATTTTTCAAGAAAAGAATCCTTGAGATACCAGAAAACCCAGTGCATCTTTGTACATTATCTAAGTTTACAAAGGAATCTGTCAGCCAGTGTATCTGAACAGTTCCTTCAACACTGGCATATAAATAGATTTTGTTCCTACATACATTTTCAAAACTTGAAACATGTTGTGATAGGCATTTGCATGAAAGCCATCTGGGAAGAACCACTTAAAATGACTATGAAATATGAACAGGGAGAACAGCCATGCCATCTAATCAGAATCTATATATAGTAATTGCATTATCCCAAGTTTAGACTGAGCTAATGACACAAGCTGCATCCAAGCTTTGGTCCTTCAACATTCCAATTCTGCATATGGTAGCAATCTACTCAATATTATTATAAATGACTTCAAGTTCATTCTTCAATAAAATCGTTTTGTATAAAAATTTATTGTTTTATCATATTTCTGTTGAGTGCATGTATTGATTTGCAAGGCAGCTGTCACAATGGCTGGTTTACTTAACGTAGATGGTCTAAAACAGGGTTTCAGATGATCCGGTCAATTACTTTCACATCACCGATATATTACCAATATATTACCTGTACAATGAATTTTGTTTCCATTTTCAGAAATCGCATGTCTCTAAATGCCAACCAGGCCTTCTACTTAATAATCAACAATAAAAGTATATCGAGCATGTCAATGACATTAGCGGAAGTTTATCGAGATGAAAAGGATGAGGATGGTTTTATGTACATGACATACGCGTCACAAGAGATGTTCGGATGAAGACTGACATATGCGTTATAAGAGATGTTCCGATGAAGACTGACAGTTGTGATATTTATAGATCTTTATAGACATTCTTGAAGCAATAGAAGTCTTATTAAGGTGGGTGGTATTGAACATCTACAAAATACGAGAAAACCCATCTTGGGGTTTGCTACGGGTCTTACACAAACTAGGCTGTGCAGCCACAGAGTTTTCCTTTTGATTAAGAAAGTTGATGGATAGTACTATTAGTGAAGAGAAAACAAAGGCGCTGATCAGGGATACACTTACTGCACAGCTGATCAGCATCTTTTGTTTTTTGCACAAGTCAAAAGCAGGTTTTTCAGATGTGGCTCACAGTTGATATTTCACCATAGATGCCATTTAACACGCACCTTAATTAGACAACTATAAAGCAAATAAAACATTCCTGGTTGAATATGGAGTAGATAGGCAGCCAATGATGCAGGCTTATAGAGGCAACATCATAGATTAGTCGCGTCATGAAAAAAAAAACGGATTTATGCCTATGCGAAAACAAAGGCTCAGATCAGCTTCGCAATAACTGCGAAGCTGATCAGCGCCTTTGTTTTCGCTATACAGATAGTACAATTCCTCTACTTTTTAAATCCAGAATTTCCAGCCTCTAGCCATCTTTTGCACTTTTAGTGCAGCTCGGTTTGTGTCGGACCTGGTCGGAAACCCCGAAGACCGTTTTTCTCGTGTCATGGCTCAGACCCATGAACTCATTTAGCGGGTAACTCCCAATATGAAAGCCTTAAAATGGGAATAAAAACATAGCACTAAATGGTTCAACCCAATCCAGATCTATTGGGTCGCTTAGACACAAATCTAATGCTGTTAACATAGAAACGACTAAGCTTAAACATATTTTATTGCCTTTTTTAAAGCAATGGGATTTGGCTACAAGTTCTTACAATGTTTTTAAGTTATTACAGTGTCCCTAAACAGAAACGAGTGACCCTAACTCAGTTACGTACAATGGATGTTTTGAACTGGCATCATCTGCCGTTTGCTATTAATACACATGCGATACTGTGACATTGCTGATTATCTTCTCCAAAAATAGGGCTATTTTATTGTTATTGCCTTATTAAATTGTTCTCATTATTTCAAATATGCCAGTATAGATATTTTTGTTCATCATGTGTAGCACACATCACTATATGACACCTCATAAACATGTTTCATTAGACTGAATGTGATGTTTGGATGAAAATACATTTCATCAGCAGTGATAAGTGCTATCTTTTTGATTGTGAGTGTATTACAATATTATTATATGAGCCACCTCGTTTGAAAACCAACAATGTGGTTTCCGTCCAGGTCCGACACAAACCGGCCGGTACAGCTTCAGAAGCAGGCTAGAAGCTTGAAAGTTTGGAGTTAAGTAGGGGAGGAATTTTACTATCCGAGTAGCGAAAACAAAGGCGCTGATCAGCTTCGCGGTTACCGCGAAGCTGATCTGCGCCTTTGTTTTCGCCTATGCAGATTGTTGGTTTTCCCATGAGGCGGCTCATATAATCATTCCAAACCCATACATAGGTCTTATCATGTCTACATTTTGCTGATAATCACATTATTAAGATGTTTAATCTTCCATCTCATGGAATGTAGCTTTAAATGAAAGAATCAGCTGGATATTCCTGTGCTCATGTCATAGTAATGCTTCAGTGGATTCAACCCTTCATCTGCTGTTAATGCAGCAAAACTTAATTTGCTGAAAGGGGAAAGATGTGCAACAATTATTGATTGATCATTGAAAGTTATTTAACCTCATTTTAACATTTCAGTTAATGGATCTGTGATGCTATTTTCATTCCTTATTGCAATTCTCATACATCAAAAATGAAGCAGTTCCAGGGAAACTGTAGAGTTCATCATGAGTCTTTAGTAGTTCCATAGAATGAATTCTGGTGGCTAATCCTATCTAATCAAATGTTGTCCAATGCCATATAAGAAGCCAAATTCATGAAAGTGTTTTCAGCACCTCCTATATTTTGTTATGTCCCCCCAACCGAAGGTGGGGGACATATTGTTTTTGGTGCGGTTCCCGTCGGCGTCGGCGTCGGCGTCGGTGTCGGCGTCCGCGTCCGCGTAGCTTCTTTCTTACGCGATATCTTTTGAACCAGTGGATGGATTTTGACCAAACTTGCATAGATACATGGTTGGGAGGGGGGAAAGAGTTGATTAGATTTTGGTGACCTTGACCTTATTTTCAAGGTCACCAGCCCATGAAAACTGATCAAATTAGGTTTTCTGACGCGATATCTTCTGAACAAATGAATGGATTTTGAGCAAACTTGCACAAGAGCATTGTTGGGAGGAGGCTCAGAGTTGATTAGATTTTGGTGACCTTGACCTAATTTTCAAGGTCACGAGTCCATAAAAACTGTTGAAATTAGTCTTTCCAATGCAATATCTTGTTAACCTATTGATGGATTTTGACCAAACTTGCACAGAAGCATTGTTGCAAGAAGGCTCAGAGTTGATTATATTTTGGTGACCTTGACCTAATTTTCAAGGTCACGAGTCCATAAAAAATGTTGAAATTAGTCTTTCCAACGCGATAACTTGTAAACTAATGGATGGATTTTGACCAAACTTGTACAGAAGCATTGTTGCGAGAAGGCGCAGAGTCGGCTAGATTTTGGTGACCTTGACCTAATTTTCAAGGTCACAAGTCCATAAAAACTGTTGAAATTAGTCTTTCCAATGCAATATCTTGTAAACCTATTGATGGATTTTGACCAAACTTGCACAGAAGCATTGTTGGGAGGAGGCTCAGAGTTGATTATATTTTGGTGACCTTGACCTAATAATCAAGGTCACGAGTCCATAAAAAATGTTGAAATTAGTCTTTCCAACGCGATAACTTGTAAACTAATGGATGGATTTTGACCAAACTTGTACAGAAGCATTGTTGCGAGAAGGCGCAGAGTCGGCTAGATTTTGGTGACCTTGACCTAATTTTCAAGGTCACAAGTCCATAAAAACTGTTGAAATTAGTCTTTCCAATGCAATATCTTGTAAACCTATTGATGGATTTTGACCAAAATTGCACAGAAGCATTGTTTGGAGGAGGCTCAGAGGTGATTAGATTTTGGTGACCTTGACCTAATTTTCAAGGTCACGAGTCCATAAAAAATGTTGAAATTAGTCTTTCCAACGCGATAACTTGTAAACGAATGGATGGATTTTGACCAAACTTGTACAGAAGCATTGTTGCGAGAAGGCGCAGAGTCGGCTAGATTTTGGTGACCTTGACCTAATTTTCAAGGTCACAAGTCCATAAAAACTGTTGAAATTAGTCTTTCCAATGCAATATCTTGTAAACCTATTGATGGATTTTGACCAAACTTGCACAGAAGCATTGTTGGGAGGAGGCTCAGAGTTGATTAGATTTTGGTGACCTTGACCTAATTTTCAAGGTCACGAGTCCATAAAAAATGTTGAAATTAGTCTTTCCAACGCGATAACTTGTAAACCAATAGATGGATTTTGACCAAACTTGCACAGAAGCATTGTTGCAAGAAGGCTCAGAGTTGATTAGATTTTGGTGACCTTGATCTAATTTTCAAGGTCACGAGTCCATAAAAAATGTTGAAATTAGTCTTTCCAATGCAGTATCTTGTAAACCAATCGATGGATTTTGACCAAACTTGCACAGAAGCATTGTTGGGAGGAGGCTCAGAGTTGATTATATTTTGGTGACCTTGACCTAATAATCAAGGTCACGAGTCCATAAAAAATGTTGAAATTAGTCTTTCCAACGCGATAACTTGTAAACGAATGGATGGATTTTGACCAAACTTGTACAGAAGCATTGTTGCGAGAAGGCGCAGAGTCGGCTAGATTTTGGTGACCTTGACCTAATTTTCTAGGTCACAAGTCAATAAAAAATGTTGAAATTAGTCTTTCCAACGCAGTATCTTGTAAATCAATTGACGGATTTTGACCAAACTTGCACAGAAGCATTGTTGGGAGGAGGCTCAGAGTTGATTAGATTTTGGTGATCTTGACCTAATTTTCAAGGTCACGAGTCCATAAAAAATGTTGAAATTAATCTTTCCAACGCGATAACTTGTAAACCAATTGATGGATTTTGACCAAACTTGCACAGAAGCATTGTTGCGAGAAGGCTCAGAGTTGGTTAGATTTTGGTGACCTTGACCTAATTTTCAAGGTCACGAGTCCATAAAAAAATGTTGAAATTAGTCTTTTCACTGCAATATCTTGTAAACCAATTGATGGATTTTGACCAAACTTGCACAGAAGCATTGTTTGGAGGAGGCTCAAAGTTGATTAGATTTTGATGACCTTGACCTAATTTCCAAGGTCACGGGTCCATAAAAACTGTTGAAATTAGTTTTTCCGATACGATATCTTGTAAACTAATAATTGATGGATTTTGACCAAACTTGCTCAGAAGCATTGTTGTGAGGAGGTTCAGAGTTAATAAGAATTTGGTGATTGTGACCCAATTTTAGACAGGGTCCAAAACAAGTTTAAACTATCAGACCTTACATGGTGTCTTCCCTAGAAAAACTTCATATCACAAGGTAGCTACACTTCAATTACTAAACGGTTGGGGGGACATAGTTTTCCTCAGAAAACACTGTTTTAATTTTTATTGTGGAAGCTAGTACACATGGATGTTAGTGACAGAGCAATAGCATAATTGAGACACTGTTACAGCATGACAGAAAAAATGGACAGATATGACGTCATGAGCCGCGATGCGAGAAAACCAGTATTCGGGGTTTCCGACCAGGTCCGACATTAACCGGCCTGTACAGTCACAGTACCATGCTAGAAGTTTGAAATTTTGGTTTTAAGAAGAAGAGAGATAGTACTATCTGTGTAGCGAAAACAAAGGCACTGATCAGTTTCGCAGTTACTGCGAAGCTGATCTGCGCCTTTGTTTTCGCTTAGGCAAAAATCTGGTTTTCTCATGATCTGACCTCATATGCATTCATATAATGTGATTTTGTACCTGTATAAACTTATTCAGATGTTATCAGAGTATATACTCTTAACCAACCTAAAGTTCGATTAAAGTGTGATTCTCTGATAACGTTAATATGTAATCTATAATGTAGATGTGTGTATTTCTCAATATGTTCGATGCAAAGTTGATCACTTGCAAAGTCACAACTAGTGCTTTAAAAATTTTGAAAATTGTGTTGCATTTACTCGTGAAAAATTTATGCTTTGCTCCCACCCAACAGACAGAAATACTGTCCACCACATGGGAAAACCAACAATCTGCCTAGGCGAAAACAAAGGCGCAGATCAGCTTCGCGGTAACCGCGAAGCTGATCAGCGCCTTTGTTTTCGCTACTCGGATAGAACAATTCCTCCTCTACTTAACTCCAAAATTTCAAGCTTCTAGCCTGCTTCTATAGCTGTACGGGCCGGTTTGTGTCAGACCTGGTCGGAAACCACATTGTTGGTTTTTCCACGAGGTGGCTCATATGTCTGTTTTCACTCTTTAACCAACAAAGGTAAAGGTTTTGGTATGAACCAGTTGAGATGGCTCACTGAGTAGTCTTAACAAGGTCAGCAGGGTTTTCACTCTGTCACCAACAGTCTGTTTCTTTTCCATTACGAAAACATGCCCATATGATATACAGTAATTTTTTCAGGTCAAAAATCGATAATTTTCGGAGGAAAATTTTTGATATTTTTCTTATTTTTGCTCAAAACCTAGATTGTGGGTACACGTTAGAACCGCCTTGAGGAGGCGGTTCTAACGAGTACCCACAATCTATGTTTTAGAGCAAAAATAAGAAAAATAGTTATACCCCTGCATACCCCAGTTTTGCTATATAAAAGTGGGGTTTAAGGGGGTATTCATTGCACAGACATGTTTTCCTGATGTTTAATAAAACAAAGCTGTTCTAGTTCAAGGATAAAATAATGTATTGATTAACTAACTGTTCAGCTGATAATAGATTCTTGTAAGATGTCCAGAGTTTTTAATGCAACATATGATGGAAGTATAGTTTACTATTTCATCATTATTCTTTTCTTCTTTGTTGACCTGTTAACAGTTAGAAGTCTGATAACTTTTGCTGCTACACTGTAGAAATTACATTCATAAATTTTATATGTAAACATGCATGCCATAATTGGTGTGTGCCTTATTACTGTAGAATTGCATGATATTTACATGAATTGTACGAGTGAATGGCCATAACATTTCTAAATTTTAAGACATATATTTAGTAAAGGTTTTCTTCAGTACGTCCAGGTTTTGATTCCTCAGCCTGCTAAACCTTGCAGGGAGTAGATTCAAGTGAAAGGATTAGAATTTTACATCAAGAAATGAGGGAGCCAATGGCCTAGTGGTGGAGCATCAGACTCAGAATCTAAGATAGCTGGATTCCAACCAGCTGGATTGCAAGAGTTGTGTCCTTGAGCAAGACAATACCCAGAAAATTCTGTCTCTCTTTCAACATGACTGAAAAAAATGTCCACTGGGACGTTTAACCAAAACAAATAAAAGCCTCAAGCTGTGAAAATTTTATCTATTGATGGTGGGGTAGTGACAGGCACTGACAGGTTTTTATGGGACGATGAGAAGGCTGGTGAAAAACCAAGATGGTGGTTCTGTACACATTGTACAATTTCTTTGTGATCTTTAGAGGGTTGTTCATTTGATACATTGTTCTTCATTAGTGCTACATGTAGACATTACGAAAACATGCCCATGCAATAAAAAGAGATTTTATGTGCTTTAAAATTGAAAATTTTCAGCTGAAATTGGTTATATTTTTCGTATTTTTGCTCAAAACATAGATTGTGGGTACATGTTACAACTGCCTCTGCGAGGTGGTTCTAACGAGTACCCGCAATCATGTTTTGGAGCAAAAATAAGAAAAAAATAGGTACACACCTGCATACCTCAGTTTTGCTGTATAAAAGTGGGGTATGAGGGGGTATTCATTTCATGGACATGTTTTACTGATGTCCATGTTGAGATAGGTTGTTGGTGCATGTTAGTTGTGCAATATTGAATGTTTTGGGTAATACTGCAAGTTCTGTACAATAGTGTGTTTGAAGTTATGCTCATTATGTAGCTGTACATGTATATATGCATATTCTCATCTTCATATACTAAAAACCGTAATACATATGATGCCTGAGCAAACAGTCTATATTTGAGCCGCCTCATGAGAAAACCAACAATCTGCATATGCAAAAACAAAGACGCAGATCAGCTTGGCGGTTACACCGCGAAGCTGATCAGTGCCTTTGTTTTTGCTACACAGATAGTACACTTTCTCTTCTTCCTACATCCAAAATTTCAAGCTTCTAGCCTGCTTCTGTGACTGTACATCCTGATTTGTGTCGGACCTGGTCGAAAACCACATTGTTGGTTTTCCCACGAGGTGGCTCAATTTATGTACTGCTGTTCATTTCTTCTGCATCATATTTTCTGTCTCGGTTTTTAGCTCGCCTATACGAAAGTACAGGAAGAGCTATTGCAATCACCCTGGAATCAGCGTAGCTCAAATGTTAAAACTTTTTTATTATTACAGTTTATATAATGTCTATATTTCTTGAAGATGTTGATGGATTAAGTCGATACTTTGCATGTTCGTAATTATTGGTCTGAAGTTTTATGCTGTACCATCACGATCCACCTGGGGTGACCTTGAGGTCATGAAATCCCTTGAATATGTAGATGGATCACATTGATACCTTGCATGTTGGTAGATATTGGTCTAAAGTTTTATGCTGTACCATCACGACCCACCTGAGTGGCCTTGAGGTCTTGGTCATGGATCATTCATAGATTTTAATACATTTAGTGGCAAAGCAAAATTCAGGTATTAAAGCTACGCTGCCCTGTGACGGCTCTTATTAATTTAAAGGCATACCATCTCTATAGTGGGATGTCTTTAGGTTGTTTGATTGTATGAGTATTTCCACTTTTTCTGAGATTATTTGTCTTTAAGGGCTCTTATTTTTTCTGTGATATGTTTTGAGCAAAACCATTTATTTTGTCAATTGTTTTCGGTCTGGTTTGTGAATGGTAAGTTACTTTATTGAAATTTCTAAAACAGAAAGTCCAAGTACTGCCCAAGTACTGTCATTGAGACAGGTATTTGCAAGCTGTGTTTCCGTATCAAGCCATATGAATAAACACAATGTTTGCTTTTTCGTGAGAGCCTCATCATGAAAATGTTTGTTTCAAAAATGCTACAAAGGGAGACAAGCACATGCTTTTTGAGAGTATGGCTTTTTCTTTCATATAGGAATTCACTAACCTAAGCAGTCAAGCCAGGTCCAGTTTTGTTTAGAGTTCTTGGTGACAGGTTTTTGATGAGATTTTTCAGTATGATAATATTTTTCAGTTATACTTTTGTGGATGTTAAAAGTTGTGCTAAACCATTTGTGTTAATGTGGTGCTAAAAGTTCCTGTGTACGTTGAGCATGATTACCATTTCATCTTGTGACCAACAATATTACGCAAAATTAGATTCTTAGATAATTTTATCTCTACAAGAAATCCAAGCAATTTGTTGATAATAAATCTATACAATAAATAATGAAGCATTAAACAAAAGTTAGTAAACTGTTGTTCTTTCTAGTCCAGCAAGCTTTTATGGCATAGTAGAGGCTTTTAAAATGTCCCCTAATAAAGTTGTTTGCTTCACAAGCGGCATGATCAGATTAGGAACACATCTCTGTTGAAGGCAACTGTCATGGCCTGAAGGTAGAATGTCAGTGTCCAAAGTGAGGGCCTGGGTTTGAACCCCTCTGGTGCTGGGTTGTGTTTTTGAGCAAGATGCATTAACTACCCAAAGTACTGGTTAACAATCAGGAAGTGGTGGCTGCGTGTAGACATTGCAATTTTTTCTGATTCAGTTTTACATCACTATCAAGATTATTTCAGTTCATATGAGACGGACCAATCAGTAGGTTAGGCAAAAACCGGAGAACCCAAGAAAGACCACTGGCACACCTGCAAGAACGGCTTGTCTCTCATGTGCCCCATGCGGGACTCGAACTCACATGGTCACCAGACACAGAGGCGAGATGATCAAATGATTAGCATATTAATGAAATCAGCGCTCTTATCCACTCGGCCATGGCGGTCACCAATAGAAAAAATTGTTGCCCCTGTTGTTAAACCTCAAATCAGACATTTTTGTTAGCTCTGATGCCACTGCTCTGAGAAGCCTGTTTCTAATATTCTCAAATATATCTGGTCCCCCATGACAGATTCCGACAAAATTGATTGTGGAGCCGTCAAGGGTAAAGATTATTCAATTTCGTTCATGCTCAACTTCCCAATTAACAGCTATGGTCATTTCTGGAGTTCCCTCTGATCTCACATAGAGGTTATCACTTAAAACACTTGGTCTGGTAACAAGCATGTGGCAGGTAATAGCCATCATTCAAGGTCGTGGGATTCTCTGCCATAGTAGACCACAATGCCAACAACCGCACTATGAAGAAATCACATGAGCTTTTTGTGTAATTGCAGTAAAACATTATGTTTTACATGGGTTTTACATGGTACAGAGATGAAATTTAACTTGTGCTCAACTGTTAAATCCTTATCCTACACTAAAGACAAAATTACCATGGCTGCACAACTGTCTGAGACCTTCAACAGATGGTTGGGTGAAGCAAAATGGACTTGGCAGCATCAGTGTCACGACCATGATGCTCATATACCAGTAAGACATAAAAATCATTAAATATATTCTCCAGACCAAAAGGGTGGACAATCTTTAAATTGTGTAATTTAAGCTATATGGCTAATTACATTTTGTTCAAATTAAGACCCTATGCTGAACAAATCCGGGTCAAGTCGGCCTATGGTCAAGTCGGCAAGGGTCAACTCGGCCTAGTGTTTTTGGTATGTGGGTTTGTTTGTTGGTAGGTATATTGATACAGAAAGATTGTTCAATATTTAGCTCACCTGAGCCGAAGGCTCACAAGGTGAGCTTATAGGATGGCCATGATCCGTCGTCTGTCCGTCCGTCCATCGTCCACAATTTCAAAGATCTTCTTTTCTGAAACCGCTTGGCCAATCTAGTGGAAATTTTATGTGGTGCCTCCTTGGGTAGTGGCATTTCAAGTTTGATCGGGAAATGCAGGTCACATGACCAAGATGGCCGCCACGCCCATATATGGTAAAAACCCTTAAAAATCTTCTTCCACAAAACTTGGTATGTAGCATCGAGGACTTCAGCCCATCATAATTTGATAAAATGATGACCCTTGGATGACCTTGACCTATTTTACGGCAAGGTCAAATTTGGAAACATAGGCTTTTACATGGGAAAAAGTGAAAACTATGGATTTTTTGAAAACTATTGCAGCCTGAGGCCTGAAAAGTGGTAGATGCAAACAACTAATGGAGTAGATGAAGGTATGTGATTAATTTAGGTCAAGGTCATCTCTTGACCTTGGCCTGTCTGTCATCCATACACACTTTTCAAAGATCTTCTTCTCTGAAACTGCTTGGCCAATCAAAGTGAAATTTTATGTGGAGCATCCATGGGTAGGGGAGATAAAAGTTTGATCGCGAAATCCAGGTCACATGACCAAAATCAAAGTGAAATTTTATGTGGAGCATCCATGGGTAGGGGAGACCAAAGTTTTATATATGGTAAAAACCACTCAAAAATCTTCTCCAGAACCGGCAGGCCGATTTTCATGAAACTTGATATGTAGCATTTGGGACTCCAGCCCATTATAGTTTGATCAAATGATGACCCTAGGATGACGTTGACCTATTTTACGGCAATTTCAATTTTGGAAACATAGGCTTTTACATGGGAAAAGTGAAAACTATGGATTTTTTGAAAACTGTTGCAGCCTGAGACCTGCAAACAACTAATGGAGTAGATGAAGGTATGTGATTAATTTAGGTCAAGGTCATCTCTTGACCTTGGCCAGTCTGTCGTCCATACACACTTTTCAAAGATTTCTCTGAAACTGCTTGGCCAATCAAAGTGAAATTTTATGTGGAGCGTCCATGGGTAGGGGGAAGGAAAGTGTGATCGCGAAATTTGGGTCACATGACCAAGATGGCAGCCATGCCCAACTATGGTAAAAACCACTCAAAAATCTTCTTCTCCAGGACCGGCTGGCCGATTTACGTGAAACTTGGTATGTAGCATTTGGGACTCCAGCCCATCATAGTGTGTTGAAATGATGATCCTAGGATGACCTTGACCTATTTTACGGCAAGGTCAATTTTGGAAACATAAGCTTTTACATGGGAAAAGGCGAAAACAATGGATATTTTGGAAACTGTTGCAGCCTGAGACCTGAAAGTTGCTAGATGCAGACAACTAATGGAGTCAATGAAGGTAAGTAATTAATGAAGGCCAAGGTAATTTGTTGACCTTGACCCAAGGTCGTTTAAATATCAAAATTAAAATTATTGTTTTCTCAGAAATCACTGGGTTTGGAAACTATTGCAGCCTGAGACCTGAAACTTTGCAGATGCAGACAACGTGAAGTCAATAAAGAAGTGTGAGTATTCAAGGTCAAGGTCATTTCATGATGACTTAATACTCCAAGATCAGGCTTCAGGTGAGCGTTCTCAGGACCAGTGGTCCTCTGGTTTCAATTATTTTTATTTTCGTTTTAATATCTTTTGTTTATCTTTACACGCAGCATCTATATTCATTTAAATTTTGATGCATTTAATTACTCTATATATGTCGTTACCCAGAAAAAAATAAAACAATGACTACCATTTTGTTAATGGTCTTTTAATATTGGTGTTCCTTTCACCTAAGACAGATTAGCAGATCAGAGTCTTGATTAAACTGATCAAGTACAGGTTTAGGTATATCAAAACCAATTGGGGGACTGTTGTCTAGATTATAATTTTATCACAGTTGGCGCCAAGTATATCTAAAATGCTCTTCCTAAATTCCAAGAGTGATTTAAACATATACGAACACAGTTCCAAACATTTTCAATTATCAAACAATATAAAACATAAACAGGCCGAGTTGACCCAGGGGCCGAGTTGGTACCAGGCAGAGTTGACCCGCCTCCTGCTGAACTTGGCCAAATGAGAAAAAATAGTTTTACACAAAAACATTGACACTTAGTGTTCTTACTTGAATAGAAACAGCAGGTTCCATTAAAGCCTTTAAGGGAGTTTAAATATAAACAAAGCTTCTACTTTTCTCTTTTTATTTCTACTTTACAATTTAAATTATTTCTATCCATACACTACAACTCATAATTTACCTTTAAGAACTTATTTCCATAAAATATGCATAAAACTTCTGTTGCATAAACTGAATTTGAAACTAAAGGACTACGGATTTGCTTCAAAGTTTACAGAGATTGGAGTATGACAATTTTTGACATTCGCTCCCTTTAGAAAGGTAAGCTATTTTTGATGACCATCTTTAAAATATATGAAACAACTAGAAGCCTACCATGTGATGTGAAACTTTCCTGCTTATGTTCATGTTGATCAAGTGAAGAATTTTTTCAATATTCCATACCCCAACAGACTCTGTGAATTTTATGTGACATAGTTCATCCTCATTATAATGCGGTTCGTTATAATGCAGTTTTCAATGTAACATGACCTTATCATGGCTCCAAAACTGATTATTTTGCTACAGTCTATAGTAAGTAACCTCAATATAACACAGTTTCACTTCTAACATGGTCTGTGTCAATGGACCCCAAAGATAGTGTTCTAATGAGGTTGACCTGTAAATGTATCCTGCTACTTTCTTGATCAAAAAACTTTATTTAATGGTTGCTTTATGTCCAGCCTTGGTTGTGTTTAGAAGTTGCCTCCAGTTTATCAGACTTCTACACAACATTGGGATGTCATGACATGCAAAATGTACATGAAAATAACCATCTAAGAAAACAACTTTTCCTGGGTAGGCTCAGACCTTCTATGCATGTAGTCTCCTAAGTCATAAGTTTTGCCTGGTCAACTATTTCTCACGGCCCTAATGGGCTGTGTTTTAAGAAGTAACCATCCTAACTACTGACCACATTTTCAAGGAAACCGAATTTAGAAGATTATCATGCCTATCAATTTTGTCATCTGAGATAGTCTATCATTAATACCACAAGACAGAGACAGTGGGTTCCTATGCACTCAGAGCTTATAAGTAAGGCAATTCTAGGTCCCTAAAACCTGTAGCACAAACTAATGCATGATTGCATGTACAATCTAAAGCTTACAATACTTAATCATTTTTCAAAGTATAAAATAAATATAGAAATAAAATATTTACAATTATCACAGATCAATCATGGATGGAGATTCAAGCCATCTAAACCATTTGGGCTACATTATTTTTCTTAAATACATGTATTGTGAGATTACATTTTTTTTTTAAAGAAAACACTATCATCCCCCAAGATTCTAAAACCTTTCATGCTTAACTCAGCTGAGATTGAAATTTATTACACTGTTGAATGTTAAAATGCCAACACTGTCATTGGCAGGAAACTGGTTTTGGTTATCTCAACCTGAATTTCCGATAAATGGGCTATTTCAATAATATAAATTTCAGACTCAGCTAAACAAAACATGGTCTTATACACCTTGAATCCAGTCTATTCTAATGTCAGGGTGATTACAGTACACCAAGTAAGTCACACAACTTTTTTTCTATCTCAACGAGTGTTTCCTCCATTAGTTATATCAATTTCTGAGAGGTCACTGCCTTCCTCTAACTCCCCAGTCCCAGGCAGGGTGAGGGACATCTTGAGTACCCCACTCCCTGTGGCCAATCTCTGCAACTCAGACTCAGTCAAAGAGCCCTCAGTACCATAGGAGTAGCCCAGTGACCTGCCACCAGCTGATGTGCGACTCTCTCCAAGACCTCCCGAACTCCTCAATGAAGATCCTGCACCATATGACCTTCTTGGGTCAGCTGACTGTCTCCCTGTATCTGATTGGCTGAAGCTTTGAGACAAGTAACCTGATTGGATGAGAGCATCCATGTTCATCTGGTCTGGTGTCATGGCTCTGGCTCCCAGGTCACTGCCATAGTAACCACCTGAAGCTGTATGAAATATATGTGCATGTTGGTGTTAATGTTCAAGAGTAAGTTGCCTTTGTATACAGCTATGGACATATTTTAAGTGTTGCTGAAAAATGACAATTCCAATACACCTACAATTTAAAGTGTGCAGAACCCAGATCAGATTGCTTCAAGTGGATATTTGATCATGGTCTCATCTATTTACTGCCCATTTGCATGATTATGAGATATCACAAGATGGTTATTAACTTTCATTGGAATCAAATAAACCAGAAGAAAAGTTAGTTATAAACATTTTTAAATTTTAGTGCTTGTATTGCTGATTTCATGTATCCAAACGTATAATTTAACAAACTTAGTTAAGTTTTACCTCCTGTTCTATCAGCTGAGTCTCTGAACTCTTCAGAACTTCTCCTGGCTTTAGAACCTCTTGGTCCATTGCCATGGCTATCTGGTAGAGTGGAGGACTTGATAACCTGGGGTGGCTTATGCATTGCTGATTTTTCTGAAAGTATTAGAAGAGAACGTATGTATTGGTATTGTTATATTTAAACTATTTCTTATTAACTTCTGCTATGAAACCTACAGAAACTTTATTGGAAAATGTACAAAAAATGAAATCATTCTTCTGTATCTCTAATATTGAAGTTGTCATCTACCTGTTAAGAATGAGAAAGTTCATTCAGCTTAAATGGGTTGAGCTGACCAAAATTCACTTACTAGGTGAGGTCCTTCCTCCAGCACTGACAGTTGGTCCCCTCCCCTGGGGTACTCTACCCCCTGGGGTCAGTCTGCCTGCCGGGCTCTGGGCCCTACCCCTCGTATCTCTGACAGGGATCTCCTGCTCATCCTCATAGTAGGGCTGAGAGCTGGGCTGCTTCAGTATACCTCTGGCGGGGCTGGGACTTCGACCACCTCCTGGGCTTGGGGAGCGCCTCTTCTCTGTAAAGACAGTTTATAGCATAGGTCTCAGTAATTATGCATAAGGTAAAAATGTTGTCAATATCATGTAACAGAAATTCATAGCTTAATCTAGCAACGTTTTTATCTTTAATCTGGGCCCAGTTGTTCAAAATTAACAATGTCGTTAGTTAACGATTTGTTAAATTTTCAAACATGAATATTACAAATACATGTACTCTGTAACAGTGTATTTGCTTAAATAGTCGACATTTACTTAACGAGTTTAGGTCTTAGCGATGACGTTAAGCTAACAAAGTTTTGAACAACTGGCCCCTGACTGTTAAGCATTTACACCTGGTTAATATGTCATTTTTTTTGACAAAATTCATAACATGTACATGTTTATTAATTCTAGAAAAAAAATAGTGAAATAAATAGAACTGAGCTTTTCCGTACTTGAAGTATCATTTTGACTTTCTTATGCAATCATCTTTATTTAAATTCAAATTTACCTTCAAATGAGACTCTTGTAGGGGACTGAGCTCTCTTCTCCGGGGACATGGATTTTGTCTTTGGTCTAACCGCCTGCTGGAAGGCTGGATTTACCTCCCTTACCGGCTTCACAGGCTGTCGTCTCTCTATTACCTCTCCTGTGCTTTGACCACTGCTATGCATTGTTACCTCCCCTACGCTTTTGCCAGATACGTTCAGGACATTGTGCACCTAAGATAATATAAGCAAATTCACAATTGGACAAAAATCATTAATTTTGACTTTGTCTCCACTGGAGGCAAAGTCATAATTAATGATTTTTGATGGACTGTGTAGCTACCCAGTCAGGCAAGAGTAATTGCTGTGCAGTTAATTGCTAGCATTGAACAACCTTTTTTTCCTCTAAAAAGTAACTTATCAATCTGAGTTTAAACTGAGCGATTGTTCAGAATCATGTCTTATCACACGTAGAGGATCTTACACGAGTGGTCATTTCATATGAAATTAATAAATTTCATATGAAATGACCACAAGTGTAAGATTTGTTTTATCATATGACTTCTTAAATACGATTTCATCACCTATGAAGTGGACATATTTCCAGTGAAAATTAACACTGTTATTACGGACGTCGTCAATGATGTTACATATTCACGCAAAACTGTTAATACACGCGTGGTCATAACACTTTTATTACATGACGTTATCCATTGGAAATCAGGAACGTCATATGATAAAACAATTTAAGTATAATTTACATGCTCCTGCCATGGTCATAACTTTTAACCCATATTTGACGAATGGATTTTCTCATCATTATCAAATGGGTGAGTCCACTTTCATTTTTTAGAGGTGTTAGGAGTGATTTTTAATTTTTATCTCATTTTTCGATGAAATTTCCACAAGCAAACAGAATAGCCCCAGATGGGGCCCCGCGTTCTGCGGCGTCACATCTGAGGCTATGCTGTTTGCCTATGTCCAATAAAAGGGACGCCAGAAACAAAATTTAAGGTCAACAATGTTTGCTATTCCATCAATAACTTTTAGATGTTTTCTTATTGTAAGTGATATTGATATTTTGAGTTGTTGCATTAGCTCATGTTCACCCACCTGTTTAGAGGACATCTGGTGTATGCCATACTGAGGTGATGAACTTTGTAGCCTGGCTAGTAGGTCCAGGACAGGATCTTTCTCTGGGGGTAGGGGAGTCTTATAGAGGAACTCTCCCTCACTCTTAGATACATCTGTCACATCCTCCTGGATAAAAGTTAAAGTGACAATTTAACACAAGCAACACCAACTTATTTTTTCTCTGCAATATAGATCTTTGACTGCATTTTGCTTCCATTAAGACATTTTCTTTGAAATTTATTCCATTAGACAGAAGAGATAGGCAATGTGAAACAATGTACAATGTTTCTATACTGATATTTTTGTGACTTTATCTATCAAAAGCTGTCAAACAATCTACATAGTGGCCATGCTTTGACAAAATTCAAATGGTTTTATGATTCATAAACCCAAGGTTAATCATATGAGGTTATGAAATTCACCATTTGCTCATGTGATTCATATGAACAACTGGTCTCCTTGGGAATGATACAACAAATGCTGCAAAAGTATAAGTGCTTAATTCTACATTTTTTTTTTAAATGTTGAAATAAATAAAAATGTCTCTCTATATTTACCAGATCCACATCATCAATATCCTTCCAGGTGCTTGCCGAACTGACGTCAACTTTCCTCTGAGATTGCTGTAACATCCTTCGACGTACTGCATCTACAAGAGAATATAATTAAATTTGAAAAACATTCACAACTCAACAGATACAAAACCTGTTGTCATATAAACAAAGATACAGACCAGTCATGACAGTCTGGGTTGGGATTCTGAATAAAATTTGTTCCATCCCTATATTCACAGCCCTTTGATAATTGATGAATCAGAACATGATACATGGACATCATTTCAAACCAAAGGCAAATAGACACTGGAAAATGCCTTGAGGAACTTATACCCCCAGCACTTGCACTTGACATCTTTTACAGGTATTTTATCAATGGTTTTCTATTATCAGACAAATGAAAATAACTTGAATCTAAAATGAAATTAGACCACATTTGACAAGAAGGACACCATTACCTTCATCAATGGGGAAATCAGCCACCTCTCCATCACTCTTACTGATGAGCCACTGTCCCTCTGACACACACTCATTGTAGGTGTCAGATATTGATGATGACTCTGTGTAACTCGACTCTGATGGTGTTTTACTCCTGGGTTTAGGTTCTGGTGACGAGACTTGGACTGATTTCTCCACCTCTGTCTGGGTACCAGCTACAGTAAACATGCTGAAAAAAAGAGATTACAATAAATTTCTTAAATTTCTAACATTCTCAATATTTGATGTGACAACGATTGGTAACTATTGCATCAGAATAAGAAGTTATGCATCACAACCAAGCAGGTCAGATTGAAGACAAATTCTGGGGGCGATTGTAGCTAATGTTCACCCAAGAAAAGTTTAGGCATCAATAAATCTCTTAAAAGCCAGCCAGTTGCTGTGTTATCTTTCCAACATCTACAAAGGACTGGTGGATTTTCAAATAAAACTTCTAATCCTCTGTTGAATTCTTGACTTACATAGGTTTAGGCTGCTCCAGTATTTCTTCTTCTTCTGGTTCTGGTGCTACTTCTACCCTAGGAGTTGGCTCAGGACTCTTAGGTGGAGGGGGCTGGGCTACAGCTACACCAGCTGGGAGTGAGATCTTGGAAGGCTGGAAGTATGAGAAACATAAAAGATTTTAAAATGCTGACCGATTTTTGCAGGTCCTATTTAGGACAAACTAAGATGAAGATTATGACATGAAAATAATTTTTGTATGTATCATCCTCCACATAAAAATATCCTGCAAAAAAAAAACATTACCAGGGGACAGTTTTTAAACTTTAATATTGGTAAAATGAATGTTTTCCCTTGTACCTTTCTCAAGCTTTTTTTTTTATTGAGTAAAACAGCAACTTCATATTACGAAAACACGCCCATGCAATATACAGAGATTTTTTTTCACCTGTAAAAATTGAAAATTTCATAAGAATAATTTTGATAATTTTCTTATTTTTGCTCAAAACACAGATTGTGGGTACACATTAGAACTGCCTCGCGGAGGCGGTTTTAATGAGTACCCACAATCTATGTTTTGAGCAAAAATAAGAAAAATATCAACAATTTTCTACTGAAAATTTTCAATTTTTACAACTTCAAAAAATTCTATTTTTTACATGGGCATGTTTTCGTAATGTTTATGAAACAACACCTACCATGAAATCCTCTATGACTGGTCTAGGAGACAGGTCAGGTGGTGTAAGGGGTCTGTAAACCTCAGGGACCACAGGCTCTGGCTTGGGAGACTCTGGGGGAGTGGGGACATCATGCAGGGTCTGCATACTGGCACTGGTGTCTACTGCAGGCCTCAACTGACCTGAAATGGTATTGATTGGTTTCTTTGCTGCTCTTTGGCCAATTTCAACATAATGTTGTTTTATGGTTAATTTGTTATATCCCATCTACACAAGTAAATACACTGATACTGTTAGTTGGATGCATGGTTTCTGCTATGTCATATAAAGATTTTCATACAATCTGCTTGGGTGAGGCATCTCTGTTTGCAGCATTCCGAATTGTATTGAAGCTGATCCGAAATTGATCCCATTTCTGGTACATCTTTTTCATGAAGATTTGGTCCAGAAAATATTACTGACTCTTGAAGTGCATGAAATCTACCCCATGCAGGCTTACGCAGAAATAGAGTGACAAGGGTAACTAACAGCGGTGACATGATACAAGTCATTGGCCATTAGTTTTAAAGTTTTGAATTAAACACATTGTAAACAACACAACGACTCACCAGCCAATCTCTGTAGCTCTGCCTGTATATCATAAGACTCTGAACTCGGCTCCGACTCTGGCTCTGCTATAGGTGCCGGTAGGACCATAGGGGCTGGAGGTTCAATCACCTGCTGGACTGGCCTGGGAGTCCCTGGGGGTGGAGAAGTGGGAGGTGTGCGTGCAGGGGATCTACGCCTGGGTGGAGAGGATGTTGGGCTGGCTTTAGGAGTTGGCTCTGGTGTTCTAACTGTAGTTTGCCTTCTTGGTATCTGTAAAGTATAAGCATGAATTTCAATGTCTTTTTATGCTTTTTCTTCAATTTGAACACAATTTTTGTGCACGATTTAGAATTCTTCAGCACAAGTAATTAATTCTTAACTCTTCAGACAGCACATCATTAATTTGAAAGACTAGAATTCAAAATCATATTGGGCATAACTGAATGAATGAAACAAAGAAAAACAACAGTATTTTGTGTTCTGATTCTTAACTTTATCATAGAAGGCAAAAATCATATCATTACTCAGAAAACAACACTAATTTCAAATGCCCGACATACCTGTTCCACTATCTCCTCTTCTATTAGCTCCCCTTGTTGTTGTAACACAGTTGTTGCCCCTGTGCTCAATGACAGTGGCACCACCTCCTGGTCTGGTCTCTGACCCAGCATGGTCCGTACTTTCTCCAGCAGAACTTCTCTTGTCAACTCTCGTACCAGGTTGTTGTCGACAGGTACCCCTGCATCAACAAAAAGCTGCAGACCTGCTCGACCTATCTGGTCCATTACTACAAAAGATGGGACACAATCAGAGGAATGAAGCAAAGGAAGGTTAATCATCCTAGAGCTCCTTCAGAGTAAAACACACCAGTTAGTTTACATAAAATTATTAAGGCATGGAGGGAGCTGAAATAGTAATATGGAATACATGTACATGTAATTTCTAAGTTATAATAAGCACTATGTTTATCAAAAATTATTCATTATATACTTAGAAAGAGGGGCTGTTCTAAAAGGGTCTCTCTGCAAATTGAATTCTCTAACACTTATAATCTGAGTCAACCTTTCTTCCCACTCCACAGTGAATTTATTGTACAGTTGAATGTTCCCTTACCAAGACAAAAAGATAAACAGGACCCTATTTATACACTGTTTCAGGTGCATGCTGATCTAACTCTTAACTGATCACTTTCAATTAAATGTTGTGTCTAAACACTAATTGAGCCCTACCAAAGAGTGACTCCCCTTTGTCTTCAGCATAACTCTCCTCTGACCCCTCTGATACAACATGGCTGATGTCCCTCTGTTCTCTGTCTACTGGAGGATCTAGCTGGGTGATGATACGAGCCATCAACTCCTGCTCCAACCTAATTTACACCACAAAATATCAGAAAAATTGTTGTTGTTTTTAGTAAGTCTATATACTGAGCGGAATCATTACATCACCTTTGTAAACTATTATATAAAGAGAAGAATATCTTCTACCAAAATCTGAAATTTCAAGTCATGCCAATTTGGATAAACTATGAATGGTTACAGAGTGTGGGATTATAATTTTTTCTACTTTATGTAAAAGAAGCTTTGCTGTTACTCTGCAAATATCTCGTATTTGATTTTCAAGATAATACAGCTAGTTAAATTTCTTACCATTCTGTAGCTTTATTCTGCATCATGTCTCTACGTCTGATGTCTTCTGCAATGATATCTGAGGTGAGCTGTCTCTCAGTAGACGGCTGTTTTGGTGGGAAAACAGGTCCCTCATATGGTTGTTCAGGGGCTCTCACTGGCTGGTACCCAGGAATGTGTAGGCCGGTTCCTGTCTCTAGGTCCTCATCTAAGAAACTCTCGTCCTGAAACATTCAAATAGTCATATGAACCATTAGGCTCATTTTGTCGAAGGATATGTTAGGCCATGGTGCAAACACATCCAAGGGTTTCAGACATATTCAATCCCCACTTTAAGTATCGCCAAAGACATACAGAGGCAATAAGTATTTATTACTATTTCTTTTGCTCAGAAAATGGGTACATGTCATCTCTAATGATACCAAGTACCCACATTCTATGAGTAGACATATGAAACTAGAAAAAGTGCCTTGAGAGGCACGTATACCCCCGGCTGGTAGCTCCCTCCAACGCCCCCACCCCTCAGCCCACCGCCACCAATCCAGACATGCTCACTGACAGTGACACATTAAACCTCAATTCCTGATGAAAGAGAGCACCCTCAACAAGTAAATCTTATAAATTTGTATTTGCAAAAAACACTGTCTAAAACCATGGGGAGGGGGGGGGGTGTAGTAGAATGACAGATCTATTTTAGAGCAGTATACAGAGCTGACTTGTATACTCAATCTAGGACTTGATCGCGGACATTGAGGGTCAGGTCCTCGGTCCTAGATGTAAAGTAGAATGTCATTCTTCAATAATATTAAAAAAAAAAAAAAAAAAAAAAAAAAAAAAAAAAAAATGTCATTCTTCAATAATATTAAAAAAAAAAAAAAAAAAAAAAAAAAAAAAAAAAAGATGTCCTATATTTTGACCTCTAGCCCCACCCTCAGGGCACGGACCCTAGAGTCTAATGTCATTAGGAACAGGGCAAACCTTATAGTGTACCTTTGGTGCAAGTACGAATCATTTCTGAACATGGTGGTAAAGAAAAGTAAAGAAATACATTTTTTTAAAGAAGTTCTAGATTTTGACCTCTAGCCCCACCCCCCGCACATAGACCCTAGTGTCTGAACCTTACATGGTACCTATGGTCTAAGTATGAATGCTTTCTGATAAAACTTTGTGGATGTCAAGAAAATAGACTTACAGAAAATATTTATTATGATATTTATCATATTATAAATAAGTCCTAGATTTTGACCTATAGCCCCACCCCCCTGGAGATCATACCGAGCATGGAGTATGAAAGCAAACCCTATAGGGTATCTATGAACTAAATAAGAATACATCCCTATGATTGTTTGTTAAGATATGGACTTATAGAAGAAACATTAAAATTGTAAACAGCATATTTTAAAGGTGACCTAGATTTTGACCTCCAGCCCTACCCCTGGGGATGGGCCCTGGGGTCCGAACTCATGGAAACAAAGCAAACCCTATAGGGTACCTATGGTCCAAATATGAATGGTTTCTGACCACTGGTTTATGAGATATACACCTCTAGAGAAACTTTAACCAAAACTTTGACATAAATTCCACGAACGTTCCGGAATTACGAACGAAGAAACGAACTAACTAACTAACTAACTAACATACGAACGGACGAACGGAAAAGCGAAAGCTATATACCCGTCGGCATAAATGCCGGGGGTATAATAAATAAAACTACTACACGCCAAACCATTATCCAAGATAAAAACCGAAAGGACACTTACCATTATATATGGTTTCTTCTATGTACTCTATTATCAAGAATGCATTTACATACATGCATTAAAGTTATTTGGTGTATGAAAATAAAAATACATGTATTTCACTCCTAGATGCTAGGCAAGATTTGCATTCACCCATTGGTTTCATGGTCAGAAATGGGTTTACTTTCTGGCCAACTTATTTCATGCTCAAGTTTTACAATTTTTTTTAGTACAATTAAACAGACATCCAAAAGTTTCTGAGACTGACATACACCTTTTTGACTTACACATGCGCTTCACTGCAATTTGTTTTGTGGATTGTATTTTATGAGCCGCGACGCGAGAAAACTGGTCTTCGGGGTTTCCGACCAGGTCCGACACAAATCGGCCTGTACAAGCTCAGAAAAGAGCTAGAAGCTTGCAATTTCGGATTTAAGTAGAAAAGGAATTGTACTATCCGAGTAGCGAAAACAAAGGCGCTGATCAGCTTCGCGGTTACCGCGAAGCTGATCTGCGCCTTTGTTTTCGCATAGGCAAAAATCCGGTTTTCTCACGATGCGGCTCTTATAATAATTGTCACTTTTTAAAAATCACTGGCAATTTCAAGGACAATTACTTGGAAATTAAAGTGCTCAGTTATAATGTTCATAGAAGTGTTGACATCATGACTTTGAGGATGTGAAATGTTATTGTACATACATGGTATTAAGTGTTTGAAAACAAAACAGTTAAAGTGAGTAACATTATACATGTACTCCTATACAAACATATTCAAGTATTACCACAATTACAATTATTACTGGCTACATATAACATTATTTCTTACAAGAAAATAGTTAACAATAACAGAGCCTCATCATGAGAAAACCAACAATGTGCATAAGTGAAAACAAAGGCGCAGATCAGCTTCGTGGTGACCGCTTCGTGGTGACCGCGAAGCTGATCAGCGCCTTTGTTTTCGCTACTCGGATAGTACAGTTCCTCTTCTACTTAAATCCGAAATTTCAAGATTCTAGCTCTTTTCTATGATTGTACAGGTCGGTTTATGTCTGACCTGGTAGGAAACCACATTGTTGGTTTTCCCATGAGGCAGCTCATTATTATAGCAGTAATGATAAGTAATCAAAGCAAAAACTGAGACAAATGAGTAATGAGTAACATAAGTTAACTGACCTGCCACATGATAAAACAAATCAACAAAAACTGCCTCTCAAAATCCTAATGGCATCTGAGCCTTCTCTTTTCCAAAGAATTATTAGATCCTCAATACTTATTGTCAATCACTCAGCCTCACAAAAACTCTGAGAGAGCAGATCCAGTTAGTCTGATCAGATTCTTTGCAGAATACAGAGGTCAGTTTTGTTTATTTCATCATGTGGCAGTTTACTATCAAACCATGTCAAGTGAAAACCTAACATCTGTATGAGTGAAAACAAATGCATAGATAAGTGCCAAAGTGGTAGCCACATAGATGATGGGTATTTTTTGTTTTACCACAAAGTAGAACCCCTCTACTTCATAAATCCAGAATTTCATGCCTCCAGCAATCTTCATTGGCTTTTCAATACCCTTTTTGCTATACCAAATCTTTTAAAAACTCCTGAACAGATTTTCTAATGACATGGTTCTGTTAACAACAAGACAAGTTAAACACCAGTCACATGTATCTTACAGACAATTGTTGTGTAGGAGTGAGAGAAGAACGAGTAGTGGTACCACTACTATATTGTTCTTCCTTCAATTCTTCTACAATCTGTCTATCCTCCACCTCTGGTTCCTACAGAAATAACTGAAACTAATCACAACTGTGCTAACATTGAACACATTACACTATAACTGAATCTCTGACCATTGAACATATTAGACTATAACTGTATCTGGGAAAAATTTAGACAAGGAAAAAAAATGTGTATGTGACCACACTGAAAATGTGATACATGATGCATGGAAACATTTTAATGAATTTTAAAATATACCTTTTTGTATTAATTTGAATCCTATCTATGCTTACCAACATGTACTCCATACTTTATTATTTAAAGTACACATACTATTTAAGTTGGAAGCATGGGAATTTAATGTGCATGTATACACATAATGGCATATCATAACCTAGTACAAGAGGTGAAAACAATTTTTCCACAATGTTTACCTTAAAGCTACTAAAAGCAGATTCTGAATATTCTACACACCTGCCTATTTTATTTATTTATTTTTTAAAATGGCTTTTGAACAAATTACTTGCCTTCTTCTGATATTCTTTGATTTAAACAGAAAATATAAAACACAAATATTGAATAAAGACTAACTCTAGTAACAAAAATGAAGCTTTCAAAGTGAAACAAGCCCGCACCAGAAGCAAATTTTCGCACAAGCGTTACTGACAAGACTAGTGCTGTATCCCACATTGTATCATTTCTACTTAAACAACATATTTGTTAAGATGTTTTGGATATGTTTCCACTCTTTGCCTTTTAAATACATAGCTGGCATCTGTGACTTATAAGCTTCCTGAACTATAATGCAACTAAATATTTCACTAAACAAGAACTAAGAAACTAACAGAACACAGCAACCTCTTCAACTTTCTTACATGAATGAGTATAGTGGATGAAATCTTAGATGGAATGACAGAAGAAAGAGAACTGCTTTGATTAGAATCTTTCTTCTGTTCTTCTTCTTTCACTGATGGAGTGAGTGAAGAAATGGTGATGGAATTACTACTACTATTATTGTCTTTCTCCTTCTTTCTATCTGCTGTCTGGTCGTCTCTGACTGAATCCTGCATAAATGCTGAAAACTTAGTAACATTCTAACACATACTAAGTAACAACTATAAATTGTCATGACTCAAACACCTGCAGATAAAATGTAAAAATGAATCTATTTCAACTTAAAGTTGGCATATTATCTTGTATATAGGAAATGCATCTAGTCTTTGTATTTGTTTTCATTTGAGCCATGTCATGAGAAAACCAACAATTTGCATAAGCGAAAACAAAGGCGCAGATCAGCTTCACAGTAACTGCGAAGCTGATCAACGCGTTTGTTTTCGCTACAGGGATAGTACAGTTCCTCTACTTTTTAAATCTGAAATTTCCAGGCTCTAGCCATCTTCTGAGCTTGTACAGCTTGGTTTATGTCAGACTTGTTCGGAAACCACAAAGTTGGTTTTCTCATGAGGCCACTCATTTATCAGCTCTCAAACTCAACGTTCCAACCATTAAGTCTTTAAGTGACTTTATCATCTGAAGCCATAAATGCCACTACACTTCAACCTCATTATAACATGCCTCATTATTATGCGGTTTTCAATATAACACGGCCATGTCATGGCTCCCAAATCAATTATTTTACTAGATGTCTATAGAAAATAACCTCATTATAACACGGTTCACTTATAACACGGTCTTCTATGGACCCCAAAGATAGCGTTATAATGAGGTTGACCTGTATGTGCTTGACAATATATGGGTATACATATTAACCAGATCACCACTTCAAAGCTTTTGAGAATTAAAACACTAACCTCATGGTACACCTCCTCATAGTGAGCTTTCTCTGGGGACCTGGACAGGGACTTATTGGGGCTCCTCTCAGGGGACTGTATCTGGACCCTCTTCTTCTGTGGCCCCGCCCTGACTGGGGCTAGGGGCTCCTCTGACAGCTCAGAGATCTGGGATAGGTCGGTGTCTATATCAACTGCTGGTAACACCTACAGAAATAGTGGAATCGTCTCATGTATGGTACCATTCTATCCAAAATGGTTTACAAAAATGTACATTATTTCACATACTGATTGCTTTTAATCATAGATTGTGATACCCATAAGAAACAACTCTGGTGCTGGTTTTGAAGGGCAGATACCCTCTTTGTTCAATAAAACTTATGTGTTTATTTCCTTTGGATTTTTTTATTACCAAAATACCAACAAGCAGTTTGATCATCATAAAGTTTTATACTAGTATCATTTAACCTGGTGGAGCAGTCTGATCAGCTACTACACAGTTTGCAATACTTAGCACATTTTAGAGCCATAACTCTACGCTAAAAGCTCACAAATACGATTTTAGAGCAACATATTTCAGTGTCTGAAAGTTTGGCCAATCACTGTCTACATACCTGTTTCCCCAGTTCTGGTGAAGGCTTCTGTTCTTCTTCATCTGTTGGCACCGAAACCATGGCAACATTCTTGGCAGCCGTGACCTGTGGGGTCTGTTTTGAGGGTTCAAAGGTCACAGAATCAGGGGCCTGGGTCAAGGACACTGGTGTGATAAGGCCAGGGTCCATCCTAGGGCCACCAAGAGGGACAGCCATAGGAATCAGATGACCAGGAATAGGGGCTGGAAATAGGGAACAATGAATCTTAATAAGGGAAATCATTTAAAATCCCTTAGAAAGTTAAACTTTTGCCCAACAAATACATGAAACACATGAAAAAATAGTGGGCTTCATAGAAACAATTTGTTTTTCTTTTGCTTTTCTGTCCAATCTGTTACCGTATGCACATGGTGCAATACAGCAATCTGCCACACTATTCCTCAGCAAACCTTACCAGTGCAGAGACTAGTGTCAGTGCCACTTGTATCCAAAATAACATCATCATCTACCCATCCTGTTATTCTTTGTTACCTAATATAAAATTACTTTGTCAAAGCACTTTTAATAGTACATGAATTTCTATGATTAGATACAGTAACAAAACAACATTGTATTTTGAAGACAGTACCTGTAGTAGCAGCAGCTATAGGAATGTATGTTCCTGTTGACGGGTTGAAGTAGAACTGTTTCACAGCACCTGTTGTCTGAGTTTTAGATGACATCTTCTCTTTGCCTGACATTAAAGTTAATTAATAATGAATTAAGTCACTTTATCACATCGAGTTGCTGTAGTGTAATGAAGTTGTGCATTATTTTTCGGTACTATGGTTATGGTCTCAACAAGCTTTGACAACCATAGTAGCTTATAGCATACATATACCAAGTCCATTAAATAATACAGACATCTTTTGCCAGATGTCTCACTAAAATAAAATTTCTTCCAATACATAACTTCTTAAATATTTTTTTTTTTTGACAAAATTATCTCCAGACAATTTGATTCTTTAATTTTAGA
Organism: Rugalucina vietnamica; assembly: GCA_964017185.1. NCBI lineage: Eukaryota > Metazoa > Mollusca > Bivalvia > Lucinida > Lucinidae > Rugalucina > Rugalucina vietnamica. Next base: position 69,298,795 of record OZ024872.1, read on the forward strand.
GCTGTATACTTAAACTCGCCCCTAAAATATTGTTTCATTGCTTTGATTTTTTTGTTTGTGATGCTATACCTTTCATTTCCACAATTCCCTGTGGTCTTTCAGCCTTGTGTTTTGGGACATTCTGATAGTGTAGGTAGGGATCTTTCACAGTTGTCCGCCCTTTCTGGTACGAGGCCTTGCCGTAGATACGGGCCATATACTCTTCATCCTCAAACATAGACTTCACCTTCTGTAATAAAGAATTCAGAAACCTGAAGGTTGAAAACAGAGAAAATTTAAAACAATTTTTTTTCCAACCCACCCGATTTTCTTAGCATTAGCACCCAATGTCAGCTAATGAAGCCCACACATTTTTCTCATTCTACCATCCCTAGCCTTGCTAATTTTATTCCAGTAAACATCATTAGCATGGTCTATCCTTTTAACCAAAACCCTCCGAAGTTATTACCCCACACAGGTGTGTATTTTTTGTCACTCACATTATACTCATTCTACTATCCCCTAGCCTTGTTAATTTAATTTAGCAGTTCCAGTTAACATTATTAGCACAGGCTATCCTTTGAGCCCACACCCCTTAGTTATTACAACACCCAGTGTATACATGTACACTGAAACAAAGTTATAAAGAGGCCACTTTTCAAACTCATTTTTTGTTTCTAAGCCAAGTTCAAAATTGCACAATTTTTTGCCAAAAGACGTGTCTTTCAAGTAAGTAAAGTTCCAAAGTGTTAAAAAATAATTTTCTTTTACTAAAGGCGTTTTTGGAGTAAAAATGCAAAAATCAATGTTTTTAAATAAAAAATTGGATACAGCACACCATTTATTGAAATTAGGAACGGGTGTCATCAAAGTGGTCGTTACGGCTCGGAAAAACATCAAACATTCGAATTTTCTCTACTGGTAGAATTTTTATGCATTTTTAAAAATCGCCAATTTTGAGATTTTTTGAAAAATTCATAAATGTGCCTCTTAAACATGTTGACCCCTGTTAAATTCACTTGATGAGGCCTGGAAATGAGAGATATAATTCGACTGAACTGTTTTTGACCATTTTCGAGGACCAACATGTCAAGGCTGCCGCACACTTCCGGTTTCAATGCCAATTTTTAACGAACAAAATAACAAAATTTGTGGACGATTTTTTTAATTTTCAAAGTTTATCAGAGTCTAGTATTTGACCTAAATAATCGCTGAAAATTTCAATGCCGTGCTGCTGATAATAACGCAACTGGAGAAGAACAAAGTTGGTATGCAAATTGCATACAAAAGCTGAATTCCTGTTATTCAGGTTGTTGTCTTCTTGCATGTGCAAAACAGAAACGAAGATTCTTATTGCAGCAACACTTTTGACTTAATTTTATCTTGCATCATGGCAGTCAGTAGCACTTTCAAATAAATTAAAATGTAAAAACACAACGTCATAATATGACATTTAATTTGATGTTAATAAAGTGTGACTTTTTGAAATAGGGTACCTTTACACATGCTTCGTCTGTGTGAGAAGTATCACGCATTTTGGAATGCAGAAACTCACAGAGCCACTGTTAGACATTGGTTTATTCATATGATCATGAATTTTAATTGATTGTATTTTACTTTCTGAACTAGAAGACAAAATATGAGGTGGCCTCTTATAACTTTGTTTCAGTGTATTTGCCACAAACAACAATGTACTTCTCACAAACAGTTTTCCTCAAATTATGTTTGAAAGCAATATATGAGCCACCTCATGGGAAAACCAACAATCTGCATAGGCGAAAACAAAGACGCAGATCAGCTTCGCGGTAACCACGAAGCTGATCAGCGCCTTTGTTTTCGCTACTCGGATAGTACAATTCCTCTTCTACTTAACTCCAAAATTTCAAGCTTCTAGCCTGCTGCTGTGACTGTACAGTCCGATTTGTGTAGGACCTGTTCGGAAACCACATTGTTGGTTTTCCCACGAGGCGGCTCATATGTCACAGTGTCAATGTTCCTACAGGAGCAGTCAGATAATATTCTGCGACCACAAGGTACATGTAGTCCTGTAAAAGACAGCACTCACCTTAGTAGCAGGTTTAGTCCTTTGTGGTAGATTTTCCTTCCCTGTCACCCCAGGTCTCTTTACTGCAGGCTTCTTAGGCTCAACCTTGGGCTCAGCCAGTCGACCTCTCAGTCCGTACTTGGGTCCAGGTTTGACCGGGGCGGGGGCAGGAACTTTAACAGCCCCTGGGACTGTGGTCTCTTTCTGCCTCTTCATCTCAGCAAGTACCAGGTCATCTGTCACCTCTCTCTATTAATACATGTAAGATATCATCTTTATTTTCAAACTGAAATCTTTGTTTGTTTGTTTTGAGGTTTAACATCCCAATCAACAGTTTTTCAGTCATGTTGGGATGGAGCCACCACTTCCTTGGTATAAACCAGTACTCTGAAAAGTTAATATGCCTTGCTCAAGGACACAACATGGTGCCACTTGTGGGGACTGAACCCAGGACCTCTCGATTCTGAGTCTGATGCTCTACCACTACACCACTGCACTCCCTAACTGAAATCTAACCACAGTATAAAACGTGTAATGACACAAAAAGATGCAGACAAAATGGCAAACTGTAGTCTTCACGGTTCACAGTTGAATTCAAGTCTTTATCCAAATTAACCAGTTTATATCACCTATATAACAGCTGGTAAGATTTATAATACTAGTTTCTTCATAAAATATGTTTAATGTGGCACTGAATCACACAGTTTAAGATATGGCATGTTTGAAAATAAAATGAACTGAGCCACATCATAAGAAATCCAACAATCTGCATATGCAAAAACAAAGACACAGATCAGCTTCGCGGTAATTCCTCTACTTTCTAAATCCAAAATTTCAAGCTTCTAGCCATCTTCTGTAAACAGTAGAGACCAGTTTGTGTCAGACCTATTCGGAAACCACATTGTTGGTTTTCTCATGATGCGGCTCAACTATTACCTCAACTTCTCTCCTCAGCTTGGCTATACTGGAGTCAACCAGCTTCTGGATTCTGGCTTTCTCCTTATTAGAACTGAAACAGCCAATCACACCAAATAACTAGATCACATGTAAAATTGTTCTACATTAAATTTTACTTTAATCCCTTTAAATAATTCTTTCTGATGGACACTTTTCATTCTTAAAGTGTTTGGATCTCTGTGTCATGCAAGATTATTTTGATCATTACAATAGTCTTACAGGTTTTTTTTTTGTTGTTTTTTTTTTTTTGTTTTGTTTAGCTTAGTTTGGCTTGTAGAAAACCTGATCAAAAACTCAGATTAATTTTCACAATAACGTTTCTATAATTATAATATCTCTTTGTCTTGCACAGCCAAAAAGAAAAAAATTTGGCTAACAAGCTTTACTATGTCTTGATCAAAAATGTTTTATCATTCCAAAACCTGGTGACTATCACAGATCAGCTGATAAGTGGTCATCAGTATCCTTGCTTTTCACTGCCTTAGCAAGTGTGTCAATCACTAATTTCAAAATCATTTTCAAGCAATTAGTCACATTCTGTAGCTACATTGTATTCATGCATGCCAACAGAAACTCTGAGGAACATTCTCACTCTGAGGAACATTCTCTCTAGATGAGGCTCATACTTTCATTTTTTACCCCTTTCCTACCTGTCATGATACAGAGCCTCCAGCAGACTGAAGACCTTGACCTCCTGGCGCGCCCGCAATACCGCCTCCATATTGGACTCCAGGAAACCTCGGTTCTTCTGCACCTGCTTGAGAATATTCTCAGCATCTTTGAAGCCTGGGGGTAGGGGAGCGTTGAACTGGGATAGGGACAGATCAGGGAATGATTTATATGGGCTGGAGGGGCCTTTCTCTGGGAGATCCTGGAAATAAGAAAATTGCAAATATTCAGAATCTATGATGAAAATATCTTAAATATGGGAAACAAATCTGCAGAGCTTAAATTACTATGAGTAGTTGCCATTTTGAATTCAAGTACTTTCCCTTATCAACCTAAGTCCAAAATGTAAAGTTACAACAAAGGATGAGTGGTCGGCAACAAGTCTGATCCTGAAGTGCATGGTTTAGAAATAACACAGTTTTGTATTTCTGCATATTCTTAACATCTTAAAGACACTTTGTTCTCCCAGCCTAGAAAGTACACATATTCTGTCTATAGTAGTCTCTAACTGGTTCTGTAGCTGCACATTCTAGTTTGTGTCTGATCTGTTGAGAATCACAGAAGAGCTGTTTCCATGGGATGCAGCTCAATCTTAATAATTTTCCAGAGAGAACAGACTCCTGTCACTACATTATCTAATCATTCAGCTCAATTTAATACTGTAATTGGCACTAATTTCTTATTAAAATGCATCTCTTTCTTTAAGAAATAACTTAAATCATTTGCCTAAATTACACTATTTTAGAGGTCCAAAGTAAAAATTGTGATTTAAAGTCTCAGTCAACAATTTTTTGGTCATGCCGGAAGGAGCGATCACTTCTTGGTTAATAACCAAGTACTCAGACACAACCTAGTGCCAGTTGGGTTTTGACCCTTTACCTCTCAATCTGGAGTCTGACGGGCTAACCACTGGGCCACCATGCTCTCATCAAAGGAAAAATGATGTAATATTAAAGTGAATCTGTGTTAAAAATGAGCTAAATGGAAACAGCTTTTTTTGGTCTACATATTAGCATGTGACCTTGATAACTGCAAATGTATGAGCTGATGTAATTATAATTGAGCCTGTGCTTGAGAAAACCAACAATTTGGGTTCTGACCAGGTCCGACACAAACCAGGCTGTACAGTCACAGAAGATAGTTAGAGGCTGGAAATTTTGGATTTAGAAAGTAGAGGTGTACCGAAAACAAAGGCGCTGATCAGCTTCGCAGTTACTGCAAAGCTGATCTGCGCCTTTGTTTTCGCCTTTGCAGATTGTTTGTTTTCCCATGCGGCAGCTCATAATATATACTTAAGCTTTAATTTATGAATGAGGAAATATAATGCTGTTGAATTAATTCTGTATGTTAGAGGAAATGACAGTATGGCACCATTTATATCTAATTCCTTAACTTGAGCCTGTGCATGAGAAAACCAACAATTTGGGTTTCTGACCAGGTCCGACACAAACCGGGCTGTACAAGCACAGAAGATGGCTAGAGGCTTGAAATTTTGGATTTAAGAAGAAGAGGGACTGTACTATCCGTGTAGCGAAAACAAAGGCGCTGATCAGCTTCGCGGTTACCGCGAAGCTGATCTGCGTCTTTGTTTTCGCATAGGCAGATTGTTGGTTTTCTCACGCACAGGCTCACTTAAAATTATTCTAACCCATCCAAAAATAGAAAAGTCATGCACTTTAAAGAATGTGTGACACCATTCTAATAATTCATCTGAAGAGTCATTAAATCAGCACACTGAAGTAAATGAAGCATTTTCCTTCAAGTGTTTGGCAATACATCAAATGCATAACTTTTGAAATTACAAAGCCTCTGGATGAGTGCATGCTTGGAATTAACATCTCACTAGCAACATGTGCCACGATGCGAGAAAATCAGTCTTTGGGGTTTTCGACCAGTTCAAACACAAACTGGCCTATGCAGGCAAAGAAAATGGCTAGAGGCTAAAAATTTCGAATGTAAGAAGAAGAGGAATTGTACTACCCGTGTAGCAAACACAAAGGCGCTGATCAGCTGTGTATTTGCTGCACAGCTGATCTGCAACTTTGTTATAGCATCTGCAAAGTTCCAGGTTTCTCATGACGTGGTTCACTTTGTCTTCAAAATTTGGCATGGTGAATCACTGTCTAATATCATTAATCATGTCTAACAATACTGCAACCAAAATGTGAGTGGAGAAAAAAGTTCACAGAAATACCGGTATATGACACATCAATTACATTTGGTTCAGTTGAGTGGCCACCATTTGAGAAATAGTTGCTTCCTTTTTTAACATAATCTGCTGTTTGTAGCCTTATTTTTGTTTATGATATTTCCCACATGGGTTTCAAGGATGTCTGCTTTTAGAAAAAGCCACAATTTTCTCATATAGTTGCATAAGAAAGTCGACTTTTTCACATTAATTTGGTGCAAAAAGAAGCATGCCTAGGGAAATTTCCTGGAATGTTAAACTGTTATATACATACCCTGGCCTTGCAGAAGCAGACTGATCAGGCATGTATCATAGCTGTTTTTTTTTTTCTTTTTTTGGTCATTTGTTTGTTTATTTATTTTTTAAAATGACACACACACACACAAAAAAATCACAATTTATTTGCTTCAACATCATTGGTTGGCTCATTTCGTTACATGTACCAAAGCTTGAACATTAAAATCCAACACCCATATCAAATACAGAAAACTCATTAACAGAATATTAAAATTTGTATCAAAGCGATGAGAGGAAAAAGCTCTACCATAATTTTTCAAAATTTTCGTCATCAAAAAAATTGCAGCAATCATTTAAAATCATTGGTTTAAACCCTTAAAGGTGTTTACAGATCAAATCACATATTTGAGCCGCCTCATGGGAAAACCAACAATCTGCATAGGCGAAAACAAAGACGCAGATCAGCTTCGCGGTAACCGCGAAGCTGATCAGCGCCTTTGTTTTCGCTACTCAGATAGTACAATTCCTCTTCTACTTAAATCCAAAATTTCAAGCTTCTAGCTCTTTTCTGTGCTTGTACAGGCCGGTTTGTGTCAGACCTGTTCGGAAACCACATTGTTGGTTTTCCCACGAGGCGGCTCATTTGTAGACACTAATCAAAATGTTCAAAGACTGACTGTTTTTCTAGTAGTGTAACCTAAGTCTGCACTTTTTGCTAATACCTCATTGTCCAAAAGTATAGGATAATTACAGTCATAATTAAATTCAGGGAGGACTAATTTAGGATGCAAATCATTCTGCATTAAATGCACACACGATCAAAATCTGTCATTCAGTGAAAACTCTAGAGAGGAGCATTCTTGTGATATAACTCATAAAACATCTTTAACAAAACACTGATTTCCTTTTCCTTTTGTTGTGGTTTAAGTGGAGCACTTCACATAGTCGTTTCAGCACACCTAATCTACATAATAGGACGCAGAGATATGCTCTTGCATACGAAACTACATCAAAACGTGGATTAAAACACCAAACCAGTCGGTTACGAGCCTGCTATGAATTTCAATAGGCCGTCATTAATCATAGGATAATTTACGCCATTTGTAAAGTTGAATGTCGTTGGATCTCGAGCTTTATTACGAAACTGTGACTTGAATATTAATTTGCTTGTAATATCCCTTGAAGCATATGACTAACATGAAAAAAGAAAGATTTTTTTCGGCCATATTTGCATGAATCTAATAGCAACACCTTAAAATCTTATGAAATTTGCTAAATACTACACAATAGATTTTAAATTGGATTTTTTAGGCCTTCAAAGTAGGCGTATAAATTGTCAAGAAAAAATGTAACTTTAATGAAAATATGATATTTTTTCGATGTTCTTGTTCTTATTACTTCTTTTATAGCTCAAGTCATTATCAATTACTCCTACATATGCAGTAAATAGAAGGAAAGACATTATTAAAAAGTTGCATTTCACTAACCAACTCTGTCATATCTTTGTGCACATATCGCACTGAGATCAGATCTTCTACAAAAATATTTAAGTGGTGCAGTATTTTTGGGCTTTTATTTGTGGTTTAGGGCTCCAAAGTCCTCATTAATAATTCAGTTTTAATACACAAGCATAATAATAAGTGTTTAAAATACTGAATTATTTTTTTCCAGCTGGCGGCAGAGCAAAGTATGGATGAAAATATGATCTGAATAATGTTCTTAAATGTTGCATCTGTAGAAAAGCTTGTGCGCCCAACAAAGTGACTTTGTAACCAAATATAGCCCATTTTGAGACCATTGGCTATATACTCCAGAGATGTTAAATAATTATTATGTAATGCAACCTACAAGGTATTGATCTAGTGGGGATGGCCCTTTCTGGCTCCCTGCTGTGGTATTTCCTTGGCTCCCTGTTGTAGTATCAAAATTGGTCTGAAAAGATATGACGATACATGTATGGTAACGGAGTGATATTTGTAGAATTTTTGCCTCTTTTATTTGTTTTTGTGGTTTAATATCAAAGTTAAAAAATTGTCAGTCATATTGAGAAACAGGCAACACTTACACACAGGCAAATATTGACAATAGGTTGTTCATCAATTTTAAGAATTTCCGTGAACACGACACTCTACTCGTACAATATATAACAAACCTGTGTTTGGCTTTGTTCTGTTTTCTTTGGCTTCCAGTTTTCTGTATCCTGCAAACAGTACATGTAATAGCATTTGAATTAAAACTATTCACCTATCTGTAATGTAAATAGGCTGATGGAGGGCTAACTTTCAAATTTTAACAGGCCACTAAGACATTGGCACCAAACATTAAGTAATCAAGCATTGAAATTCTATGTATTCCACTTAGCAGGGGCATGTAACATATTTCGGATTGGTACAAAACAAGGCAAAATGTTGGGGGGGGGGGGGGGGCTTTCTGAAAGCAAGACAACTGACTATCAAATTCCTTCATCATAAAAATTCCTTCATCATAAACCTACATTTTACATAACATTACCACCATTATGTTATAAAATGAGCCGCATCGTGAGAAAACCGGATTTTTGCCTAGGCGAAAACAAAGGCGCAGATCAGCTTCGCGGTAACCGCGAAGCTGATCAGCGCCTTTGTTTTCGCAACACGGACAGTACAATTTCTCTTCTACTTAAATCCGAAGTTTCAAGCTTCTAGCCTGCTTCTGAGACTGTACAGCCCGGTTTGTGTCGGACCTGGTCGAAAATCCTGAAGACCGGTTTTCTCGCGTCGCGGCTCATGTTATAAAATAGGAATTATTGTAACCATTACTTCTTGGTGACTGCAGACTGTCTGTTAAATTTGCCAAATGAATGTAATAAAGAAATTCCTCCAGTTTCAGTGCCCTATGATGCCTTAGGTTACAACAGCAATACAAGATGTGAGAAAAACTATTATAAAGGTTTGCACCAAGCTCTGACATGGGACATAGGTTTAAAATATTCTGGATGAAGGTAGCAGAGGAATTGCATTTTGTAACTAAATCATCAAGGGTGCTTATCAGCAGTAGACTCAGCTGTCTAAAAGACAAGTGTTTCTTGTTATGTATTAAGTGAGTTATGGCACTGTTCCTTGAGGCCTAGATAATATGAAGAAGTATATCAAGGATAAAATAAATCAAAAGTGCAAAATACTGACTTGAGTTTCTTCATAAGCAGGCCACTGTAGCAAACATGTCTGTGAATTGTAACCCTCTTACAGACCATTTTTATAGTAAAACTGAGGTATACATTTTATTTAAAAATGCATGAATCCAATAGCAATACCTTATGGTCGTAACTCATCAGGACCGCCTCAATGAGCCAAATCAGCAAATCTACATAACATGTATCCACAAATAATGTTTTGAGCAAAACTAAGCAAAATAAAATGTGAAAACTTTTCAATTTTTACAGCTGGGAGGGAGGTGGGGGCTTGCCAAGGTACAGAGTGGCATAGATATCTGACTGACTGTGACTGTCCCAACATCTCCTTAGCTGTTGACCATCGATGTAAATCACTCACTCGATGAAATATTTTCAGGGTGTTTACTGAAATGATTATTATGACGATGGCATTTCCAGGTCTTCAGGGGACTAAGACAAGAAGGCAGAGAAAGTCAAGAGCATAAATGTGCCACATCAGGAGAAAACAAGGTTTTTATTATGCAAAAACAAAGACACAGATCTGTTGTGCATTAATTGCACATCTGATCAGCGCCTTTGTTTTTACCTCAAGGATAGTACAACCCCTCTTCTAAAATCCAAAATTTCAACCTTCTAGCCTAATTCTGCGACTGTACAGACCAGTCTGTGACAGACATGGTCACAAATCCCTAGACCAGTTTCCCCATGTCGCCGCTCAATTGATGCAATAAATTGTCTGACAACATAACTTGCTTCAAGAGTGTGTCATTGGCATTCAAGACAATACGCTGGCTTATTTTACAGACATCATAAAGATTAGGTTTCCCCCTGCAGAAAACAGACACAGCATTCTAAGTGCCATATTTCAAATAGAGAGTCGCTCTCTGCTCTTATTTGTCTTTGCCAATAATGTTAAGCTGTAAAGGCTGATGCCATTACATATAATGGCCCATCTGGCTCTGTAGTTTTAGTAAAGAATACACCCAAGATTTAGTATGACAGAATAATGTACATGTACAGGAACAAAATTTAAATCAAGTTTATGTATGACAGGCTGTTGTTCTGTGCTAATTGTAAAATACTTAAAATGTATGGAAGGCATTTAGCAAATAGCAATTAGCATGTCGCCCCGGCCTTCCATAAAAATGCAAATGAATAGTAAGAATAGAGGGACCAGGAATCGGAGTGATTAAATTTAAAGTCCCAACATAGACACCAGGTGGGAAAGAAAATACATAAAACACAACAAAAGATTTTTCCGACAACACACACGAAGAGCAGAATGACTAGCTCTTTCCCACCAGGGTAGCCATCCGGCTAAGTTTCAACCGGAACGAAAGGCAACAAATACACTGCTGGGAATCACGTGATACGCAATGTTTATGATATGTGCGAATTGTAAACAAGAAGCCGCCATTTTACCTCGGGTCTAGGTAAGTCTATCGAGTTTTCTTTCAAAGGCTGACTGATAATGATGGATGAATATGCCCAGTCGCTGCAGAAACATCAAATTTATTTAACCATGTGCTAGCTAATTTTTCAAAGTGTTTTGTTTTTGTAAACACTTCATTCCCATCATCAAAAGTGTTTGTTGCCATGCACACCAAATATTTATTTTGGGCCTTATTCTTTCTTCCAGCAACAATGTGCCCTTTTCTTAGAGATAAAATAACATTTTTTTCAAAGGACAATTACCTCCATTTTACAGAAATATGCTAAATGCCATATGAAAAAAGATAATCAACATCATTGACATTGCATCCCTATACACATGCAATGTGAATTGATACCCTCCACACTAAAACAACAGTCATCATTTTTCTTTTCTTTTGTCGATATATGTATTAATTGCTAAAGTCCTTTGTAACTATAGCACACCCTCACACAAACCTACGGTGAAGGGTGGGGGATAGCCGGGCTTAAGTGCGGGGCAATTACTTGTCGAGTGTACCCGCAGTGCAGGGGAAATGACGGGGTTTTGGCATTAGGATCCTTACCCCAGGGCAATTTTCTATTGCTACGGGTAGGGCAAAGAGCAAAGTTTTGCCCCCCAGTTTGCCCCCTGTGTGTGGGGCTTATAGCAGGGCACTAAAAGCAGAAAGCCATAATCCCCACCCTTCCCCATAGGTGGTGGAGCAGTGGTTACAAATGACTGGTGCACAATTGCAGCTTAAATATGATAAAAAATAGAAAAGTAGCCATTCTTGGTTTTGTTCAATATTGAGAACGAATCATTGAATGCTTTCCCGGCTTCATTATGTATCAGCAGTCACACATTAGCGTATAACCCAAACGCGCGTCTGGCGTATGAAAACTCTCAACATGCTGAAGATTTTGGACGTATAAAAATAATTTGTTCCTTTAACTCGCTTTAGCAGTCACACATTAGCGCCTGACTGAGGCGTGTGCCGGACGTACAAAAATCTCAAAGTGTTGAAGTACGTGTTTGTGTTACTTCCCAGACGCGCTAAGCATGTGCTTCAGGCGCGCAGCAAACGCCCAACTCGCGTCTCACACACGCTTAGGGCACGCTACTGAAGCAATATCTCATAAAATCGGAAAACGTATGTGGCGTACACTAACGTGCCTAACAACTGCGTTCATTTAAGAAATGAATTTCATTTTTCTGGTGTTCATGGAGCTATGAACCGCAGTGGGTCGCGTGCAAAGTGAATGAACCCCGAAGGGGTTCATGTAAGCTTTGCTAGCGACCCACTGCGGTTCATAGCTCCATGAACAACAGAAAAATTAAACTCATTGCTTATATTTACATTCATTTCTCTCTATCGCTTGTTGAAAAATCACCAAGACGGTCACATTTACCAGCAAACAGAGAATCTACACACAGTGTGTGTTCAAACAGCGGAACGGCGTCGACGTTTATAACGTCCAATCATATTGGCCAGATTCATGTTTTTTGACGTCAAGTTTGGATTACGTCACGTCGCGTGGCACAATGTTGTTCATGGAAGTATGAAAACAGATGAACATCTAATGGTTCATCATAGGAGGTTTTAGAAAAATGTAAATATAGTGTATTCAACGCGCCTGTAACACGCGTGGAACTTATTCGAAATGTAAAAGACATACGCACAAGACACGCCCGGCTTCTGGAAAATTTTTTAAGCATGTTTAAAATGTTTGAACCCAAACGTGCCGAGAGCGCGCACCGACCTTTGGCGACGTATGTCGACGTACACCCAGCGTACACCAAGCGTACACCAAATAACGCACATGTAGCGCGTTTCTAACGTGTCTCCGACGTGCTCATGACGTATGTTGAATCATTCAAAGTTTACCATTTTGTCAACACGCCCGGCGTGCGTTGGCTTATTCTGCTATTTTAGACAGCAGTCACACAGTCATTAGCGTATAAATAAGCTGAACGCGCGCCGGGCTAGTTGACAAAAATTGTAAAATTCAAAATACGCCAGCAGCACATCGGAGACACGTTACAAGCGCGTTACACGCGCGTTTTCTACGCTTGGTGTACGCTTGGTACACGTTGATACAAGTCACTGTAAGTCGCTGTGCGCTTTAGGCGCGTTTGGGCGCAAAACAATTTAAAAAGATGCTTAAAAACTTTCTAGTGTCCCGGGCGTGTGTCTTATATATAAATACGTTTCGAATAAGTTCCATGCGCATTAGAGGCACGTTGAATACGCTTCGAACGCGTTCGGCGCACGTTTGAGGCACGCCAGTGTACGCCACATGCGCGTTCCGATTTTATGAGATATCGCTTCGGTAGTGTGCCCCTAGGGTGTGTGAGACGAGCGTTGAACGTTTGCTGCGCGCCTGTAGCGCCTGCATAGCGAGTTTTGGACGCAACACAAACATACTCCAAATTTATGAGATTTTTCATAAGCCCGGCACAAGCCTCAGACATGCGCTACTGTGTGACTGCTAAAGCGAATAAAAGAAACAAATTAATTTTCATAGTTTCTCTAATAGTAACACATACTCGTCAATTTCATGGGGACAATTTTACTTTGATTACCAGGATAATTATAATTTCAAATGCACTCTTTAACCTCTAAATTTTAAAAGGCACTCCAAAATTTTCATCGTAACAGCACGGTGAGTATCAAGGTTTTACTGAGTAATGCACCAGTCTTTTGTATACACGGCTCACCTAGGGCCGGGGTTAGCGGATACAAAGCGGGGCTAAAGTGTCAGGTTTTAACTTTGGCACGCCCTGGCAGTGCCAGGGATATGCCGGGTTTTTAGTACTTTTTACTTTCCCGCCAATACATGGTGTCTTTAAGTCAAATTAGATAATAGTTGTATTTTAACATTTACGTACTAGTGGTAATGGGTGCCACTATAGTGCCCTTTTCTGAAAAAAATACACCCATTACTACACGTACTTTTATGGTCCTTATTCAATTTACAAATGTGCATGTTCATCTACATTCCGAAATACAAACCCCTCATTTTTATTCATTAGAACAACTACCAGCTGTTGTTCCACATTATTGTCAGCCTCCCGGGTGCCAGTGCTTTTAGCAGGGATTTTACCACAAATCTGACCCCGCAGTGCCGGGCTCTAAAACTGAAAAGTTAAACGCCTTGCTATTCCCTTAAAGCAAATACTAAAGTGAGGGTGAAAACAGTGCAATTTTAACGTGACTTAACATATGACCCCACCTAGTTGATGGCTTTTTTTTGAAGCACAGTTTTTGCTCCTTGTTTAAAAGTGCGATCAAATAGCATATCTATGAAATGGGATCCATAACATTTTGTTAATTCTTATTAGCTTTATGGGAAATTGATTAATGGCATCATTGCATTTCTTATTTTGTCGACGGGTATAAATAAATAAAGAAAGGAAGAAAGAAAAGGTATTCAACATAAAACGTTTAAAAGATCATGGATGGATATGAGTAGTAATGATCTCGTTAAGAGTCAAACAGTTTGTATGATCTATTACTTTCTGAACTAGCGAAAAACATGGCTTTGTCCATCAATGAATTGGACCAAATCGACTTTAGAGAGCCAAAATCCGTCTACTTAATTTTAAAACTGACAGAAAATGAGAACTCAATTTGTTTGAGTGGAAGGAATCAATTTGGTTTGCTGTGTACATGGTATCGAGCAATGTAATCTGCTCATCAAATTGCAGAATTTGGTTTTATCCGTTATGAAACAACTTCCCACGTTTTTATAATACCACAGCAGTATGTAATGAATTTCAATGTCATGATAAGCATTTAATATTTAAACTATTGAAGAAAATAAAGCTTATGTGTGTAGGGTAGCAGCGTATTTCAAGTAAAATTTTGAAGTGTTTGAAACACTGGTCAGGTGAAATGCCACAAAATATGGCTCTAATTCTTCCAAATTCGGTTGTCCATGGACTGCACTATGTGTCATAAATATCAACATTCGTATCTTGTAGTTATTTGAAAAGAAAACAAAACTGATGACGTCATTTGTTTACATTTTGGTGTATATGGAAACATTTGCGGTCACATGATTCCCAGCAGTTAAAGTGTTTTGGTACCCTTAATTAATATGTACGTCAAATTCAAGAGCTGTCAAAACAAAGCATTTTGATATAAATTTGATGAAAATCGGTGGTCTAATAAGAAAGTTTTGGGTAATTAAGTATGAAATATGGATGGCCGCCATTTTGTTTTCTAGTTGAGGTTAAAAAATTAGGATAAAATCAAAATTAAAGGCTTCCTTTAACATATATGTGTGCCAGTTTGATTAACAATGTTGCCTGTTGCTATAAATAAACAGCTATCAAAATTTGATAGGAAAATATTCGGGAAAAAATCATTTAATCTGATTTTTTCAGTTTTCATTTAGACTCCATGCATTACCAAAATTAGACTCCTGGCGGCCATTTTGAATATTTTCAAATTGCTCTTATTGTGCTATTTCTCAAGCGATTTTGTAAAATCTTTCTCCAGAATGTATAACTAGTGGACCCCCATGCTTTTAGAAGTATTTATTCTAATTGGGTTCAATGTTTATTTTGATTTTAATAAAAATATGAAAACTAACCGAACAAACAAAATGGCGGCGTCCATACAATCATTTTTTGCATGTTAAATTGCCTATAACATTCTTATTTCCCAACCGATTTTTATCAACTTTATATCAAAATTCATGTTTTTAAAAACTCTACAATTTGAAGTACATATCAAATAAGGGTGCCAAAACACTTTAAATACCTGATAAATGCAGCAGTATGTCAGCATAACCATGTTAATAATGTAACTAGTGCTAAATGCTAAATTCTTTGTATGTATAATAATAAATGAGCCGCCACATGGGAAAACCAACAATCTGCCTAGGCGAAAACAAAGGTGCAGATCAGCTTCGCGGTAACCGCAAAGCTGATCAGCGCCTTTGTTTTCGCTACTCGGATAGTACAATTCCTCTTCTACTTAAATTCGAAATTTCAAACTTCTAGCTCTTTTCTGTGCTTGTACAGGCCAGTTTGTTTCGGGCCTGTTCGGAAACCACATTGTTGGTTTTCCTACGAGGCGGCTCAAATATTGTTTACAAATGTGATAGCTTTAACTACAGTGCTACTTATAGTTCACTTTTTGGTTTGTTTAGAGAACAGAAAATACAAAAGTATCCATTAATTGAATAAAACTGTTTATTACAATGTTTTGTTTGTGTTTTACAATTATACCAGTTCCTGGTCATTGCTTATTTTCTATTCTTAGTATTATAATGAGCCACAAACAACAAAATGGGCGAAAAGCGAAGCTGATCAGCGCCTTTGTTTCTGCTACAAGAATAGTACGATCCTTCTTCTTTCTTCTTAAATCCGAAATTTCAAGCTTCTAGCCTGCTTCTGTGACTGTACAGGCTTGTTTGTGTCAGACCTGGTCAGAACCCAAATTGTTGGTTTTCTCAAGCACAGGCGCATAATGTTATTAAAGTCCCTTGTATCAGACTGACATCACTAGCATGGTGCTAGTATATGAGCCTTTGCATGAGAAAACCAACAATTTGGTGTTCCAACCAGGTCTGACACAAACCAGGCTGTACAGTCACAGAAGATGATTAAAGGCTGGAAATTTTGGATTTAGAAAATAGAGGAATTGTACTATCCGTGTAGCGAAAACACAGACGCTGATCAGCTGTGCAGTGACTGCACAGCTGATCTGCGTCTTTGTTTTCGCATATGCAGATTGTTGGTTTTCCCAGCAGCTCAATATTATTATCTATGACTTTACCTCTACAAGGTGTTTGACCTGGTCTTTGATGTGTGACAGATCCTCTACCAGATTCTGTGCCTTCTTAACATTGGGGGACTGACCATTATCATAGCGCCTGAAAAAGAGGACAAAAAAGTCTCGACTTTTGAAATAATGTCCTTAAACTTTCCAATGAAGCCCATCACAAACAATGACAGTAGATGCTTTAGGATTTAGTATATGTAAGTAGAGAGAATGAATTTGTATATATACTCAACAAAAAAGTTAAGGAAAATGTGTTTGAGGGCCTGTAACACAAGTACTGTTATATTTCATGAAATGTGAACTCAATCATTATCATGAAATGTCCTTTTATCTTTCAAATGAGGGCTAATTTGAGATGATGACACATACAGAAGCTTTAAAAATCAATGTCAAAGTTGACTGGTCACCCCAACATGTTTCACAAAATTGCCGTATTGTTCGATTTGTGTATCAATTGTCACTGGAGCATTTTCACACAATAATGATGTCTCCATAGACACATTTTCTCATAAAAATCTGTACAGTACACACACTGAGGTAAGCAGACCTGTTGTAAAGCATTGTAAAGCATTTTCAGCACCAGTACCATTGTTGGTACCAGGAGGACAACGAATGTCAGATGAAATCGCCTCAGTATCACCCAAGATTACCTACATTGGAAACAACGTTGAGGTCAAGGACTAGGCAACCCACCCACCAGACATGCCTCCCGCTGAACAAGTGTTACACATTCTGGTACATCATGATATGGTCTGGTGTGGAATACTGGCACCAACAACTCTCTAGACTCTTGTTGTGATGTTTCAGGAGAAAAGGAAGCTGAAGTCTCTGTACCATAATCGGCATATTGTTGGCCAGATGAAAGAATTGTCGGTTGGCTGTGGTGCTTTGCAGCCTGATATTGCCATCTAGGAAATGATGCTGATGCAGGAAAAAGCAGTATGACAAGCCTTAACACCTTGTCTGGTGCACTGATCTGTTGTCATGAGAAAACCTGTCTTCAAAGTCTATGCTTTTAAGGCAAGAGTCTACATTGACACTTTTTACTCAAACCAAAAACAATATTGCAATTTTGTGAAAATTGGATTGACGACTAGTCAACTTTGACATTGTTTTTCCCAGCCACTGCCAATGCTACAAGTTCAAATGAGACTTCATTGGAAAGATAAAAAGACACTTTATAACATAATATAATTTGAATTTCTAACTTTTTTCTAGATTTATTGCAATAAGCACTTGAACACATTTTCCTTAACTTTTTTTGTTGAGTATATATGTTCTGCGCAGAGTAGGAATTGGTACAATTCCGGAATTGCACCTGCGCAAAGTAGGAATTCTCACTTTGTCGGACAAAGTAAGAATTCCTACTTTGCACGGTTCGATTCCGGAATTGTCTGTGCGCAAAGTAGGAAACGGGACACAGTAAGAATATATTATTTGCCTTGCGCAAAGTAGGAATTTTGGTACAAAGTAGGAATATTATCTCTTCCAATAACAAACCCAAAGCAGACCATAAATACATGTGTGGTCGACGTAAAATTACTTAATTTATTTTATGTAAGTAGTTTAGAACTTATTTTCATGATTCTGCTGACATGTCAATGTTTATTTTAGTGCATTGTAAACCAGAAAGTTATCAAAATTTTATTTTATTTTATTCTTTATTATTATTTTTAATCCTCGTAGTGTGTATTTACTTCACCCACCAAACTAATGAATTTAATTAGGCATAATTAGGGAAGAAATGATTTGTTTGCAGTAGGTGTTCACTGTTTTGCCATCAAAGTGTATAAATGTTGGTTATAGACATGATTCAAAATGTGTACTGAGTATCATAATAACCATCTCTGATCATACATCTTGGTTTGCCAGCGCTTTCTCCTTTGCTCTGTCCCAGAGCAATTTTATTTGTATGCCTATTGATGTCCTTTTTGTCCATTCCTAAGCAATGATCTATGAAATTCCGAAATTGTCCCGCTCATTCCTTGCGCAAAGTAGGAATTCCTACTTTGTCCAAATCGATTCCTACTTTGCGCACAGAGTTTATCAGCTCACTATTTCCCTTGTACAATTCTAGAATTGTCCGGTACAATTCTAGAATCGGCGGACAAAGTGAGAATTCCTACTTTGCGCAGGTGCAATTCCGGAATTGCACCGATTCCTACTTTGCGCAGAACATATATATAATTTATGTAGTACATGTACAGCAGTTGTGCAGTACCACACATTTGATCTGAACTTTGTTTTTCACAGTTTTAGCCATCAAGCCAAATCATGATACACCCTGCAAAAAAAAGTGAAAATCCCAGCAGTCTAACTTGATCAGCATCTTCATTAATATGTGACATTTCAGAAGTTGCCATATGTTTATTTATAACCAGAGGACCATTGGTCCTGAGAATGCTCACCTGAGACTTGGCCTTTGAAAAATGACCTTCGACCAAAATGACCTTGACCTTGAATACTAAACTTACAAAACTTATTTAACTCTATAAGTTATCTGTTATCTACCAACATGTACTTTCAGGTGACAGACTACAAAACATTCTGAAAAAAAAATGTTTTCACTTTTGTCCATTATGAGGCTTTTTAGACCAAATTTGACAATGCCATATAAGACCAAGGTCAACCCAAGGTCATGATTTTTACAACTTATGGTGGGACAGAGTCCCAAATGCTACATATCAAGTTTAATTGAAATGAGTCAATAGGTTTAAGAGAAGATCTTTTAATGTTTGTACCATAGATGGGCATGGCGGCCATCTTGATCATGTGACCTGGACCATTTATACAAACTATAGTTCCCCCTTCCTAAAGATGATCCATTTGAAAAGTGGCTTCGATTGGCCTAGTGCTTTCTGAGAAAATTAAGTTTTAAAATTAATACGTAAGTGACCTTTGGCCAAGGCAAAACAAGAAATATCTTTAAAAAAGATAATCAGCATGCTTTAAATGGATGTGGGTTATAATATGTTCTGCGTTTTGACTCTAACATAATAAATTGTGTGGTCACAGCCTTATGTGCTTGCTTTATACAGGTTGAACTAAAACATTTTAAAACACTACACGTAATAAGCAACCTTACTGGAAAATAGTTTAGTTTGTTTTGGTTTAACGTCCTGTTCAACAATTTTCAGTCCTCTTTCTGAGAATGCTTCACATGTAGTTTGATTTTGATTAGTTCTGTGGGTTATTAGTACAAGAACTGTAAAATTGTGAATGAAGACAATAGATGCCAGAGCATGGTTTACTAAAAACTCACCTGGTGAACTTTCGGCTCTGGTGAGCTTAAAATGTCGAAACATTGCTAGACTATAAGCTTAGCTTGGCAGCTCAACACATGTGCTTATAACTGGAGATATGTGATGGAGCTGAGCTATAATAAATTAAACGTATTCCCAAATTGTAGCAAAGTAGCTACCAGAAGTGAGTGTCCAAACAACAGTTAATTGCTTTGTGTACAAATTGTTCTTGAATAAAAATTAAAACTCAGTATCTTTAAGAGGAGCGAAAATATTATTGAGAAATTGTGTGGGTCATACAGCGTTTTCGGCTATTAAAGCTTCACCAGTGTCTGACCCTAGTAAGTCAATTTTGCTATACTAAGACGAAATTTATCATTTACAAACTATAAATTTGTCTCCAGAAGTACATTTTATGCAGATAAAATACAGTTAAAGCACTCAAAGCTACGGTATCATGTCCATTCCGGTAGTCCATTCCGGTCCATTCCGGTAAAGGAACGCACCCGGAAATCCTCATGACCTCGTCTAAATCTCGCTGCTCGACTAAATCTCGCGGCTAATTTACATATGACCCATAATTTGTCCAACAAGCAAATTCAGAGAATTTATGTCCCCCGCCTTGATTGTTTAGTTACACAAATATAATCTGAGAAGCCACATGAACTTTCTAAGTGTAAATGCCGAAAAAATTACTACGTTCAAATTGCAAAAAAGTGATAAAAATTAAGCTGAGGATTATATGCAAACCATATGCCTATCTTCAAAGCATTATAAAGACAACTGTAAAGTTTCAAAAGAATCAGAATGAAACTGTAGGAGGAGTTGCGCACACAAGGTACCCCCTGTCCATTCACTTTCATTGTCAAAATGACCGAAAAATGACTAAGTTTAAATTGCGAACAAAGTAATAAAAATTAATCTGAGTATCATATCCAAACCACATGCATATCTTCAAAGCCTGGTAAAGACAACTGTAAAGTTTCAAAAGAATCAGAATGAAACTGTAGGAGGAGTTGCGCACACAAGGTACCCCCTGTCCATTCACTTTCATTGTCAAAATGACCGAAAAATGACTAAGTTCAAATTGCGAACAAAGTAATAAAAATTAATCTGAGTATCATATCCAAACCACATGCGTATCTTCAAAGCCTGGTAAAGACAACTGTAAAGTTTCAAAAGAATCAGAATGAAACTGTAGGAGGAGTTGCGCACACAAGGTACCCCCTGTCCATTCACTTTCATTGTCAAAATGACCGAAAAATGACTAAGTTCAAATTGCGAACAAAGTAATAAAAATTAATCTGAGGATTATATCCAAACCACATGCATATCTTCAAAGGATGGTAAAAACATCTGTAAAGTTTCAAAAGAATTGGAGTAAAACTGTAGGAGGAGTTGCGCACACAAGGTACATACTCTATAGGGGGACGGCAGGATGGAAGGACAGACGGATGGACGGACGGACGCACGGACAGACGGACGGACTGAATGACGGAAAGCCAAAAACTATGTCCCTCCGCTTTTCTTCGAAAAGGCGCGGGACAATGAAATAGTGCCAATGAAATTAGGTCAATACTTAGCTTAGACGGCTCACGCCGAAAAAAAATGACATTGATCTTGAATATTCACATAATTTCATTTACTCAACAACAGGTCATAGGCTACAAAACTTCCTGAAAAAATAATGCTTTCACTTTTTTCCATTTAAAAGCCTATGTGACCAAATTTGACCTTGCCGCAAAATAGGACAAGGTCAAGCCAAGGTCATGATTTATATAAAATCTGATGGGCCAGAGTCCAGGATGCTACATACCAAGTTTCGTTGAAATCCGTCTATCGGTTCCAGAGAAGATTATTTTAAGGTTTTTACCATATATGGGCATAGTGGCCAGCTTGGTCATGTGACCTAGATCATTCATATAAACTTTGGTTCCCCCTTCCAAAGGATGATCCACGTAAAGTTTGGCTTTGATTGGTCATCAAGTGGTTTCTAAGAAAATTAAGTTTTAATTTAATATGTAAATGACCTTTGGCCAAGGTAAAGGAATGACCTTGAGTCCTTGACCTTGAATTATCACATACAGTAGCTTCATTGCTCAAAAATGACATTGATCTTGAATATTCACATAACTTCATTTACTCAACAAGCTGTCTGTAGCTACATTCTTAGGAAAATGCCCGTAAAAAAAAAACAAGTTTCACTTTTTCTTTCCATTAAAAAGCCTATGTGACCAAATTTGATCTTGCTGTAAAACATGTCAAGGTTAACCCAAGGTCATGACTTATACAAACCATGATGGGCCAGAGTCCCTGATGCCAATTTTCATTGATTCCAGATAAGAGTTTTTCAGGTTTTTACCATATATGGGCATGGTGGCCATCTTGGTCATGTGACCTAGACGATTTATACAAACTTTAGGTTCCCCATCGATGCTCCAAATGAAGTTAACTGGTCCAGCAGCTGCAGTTTCAGAGATGTTTGATCATTGCGAACGATAACTACAACGACAACGGAGCACGGGTATAGTATAAGCTCACCTTGTAAGCCTAACAGCTCAGGCAAGCTAAAAATAATCTAACAGCAGATTTTGTCATAATGAGGTTCATATAGATTTTGTCACAATGAGGTTCATATAAATAAGTCTGAGGCTTTTACAAATTGTTCTCTTACATCAAACAAATTGCTCATGCAATATTGGAGCAGAATGAAATTTTCAGAAATCGAAGGAATAGGGAGAGAATTCATTTTTTATGGAAATTCAATTAAATAACATCAAACTTTCTAGAAAGAAAAAATATATCACTCCTGTCACATGACCATGTTCAATACTGCTTAATCAATCAATAAAACACAAGAAATAATCGACAAAATGACCTGCACACACAGTGAAGACCAAATAAGCTGACTCATTTACAATAAAAAGAAACTTTTGTTGTTAAAGGTATCAACTACAAGCACAGTCACTGTATCAGACTAGGTAGATGCCCACATGGATCAGTTGCTTCCACATGCCACACATGCCTTTGTGTGGGTTTGTGATGCCATGTCAGAGTTGATAAAAATCTTCCTCTTTCCACACTCAAGTACATTCTAACATGCTAGACGACCATAACATAATCCTCAAACGACAAAATAACTCCTGTTTAGGAAATAGATTTTCAGATAAAATACGTTTTCATGATATTAATGTACTGCCAACACGAAAAGGGATCTCTTAATTGAATAAATGCAACCCATTACATGAAATACTTAATAGCAGGGAAAATATTATGGCTCACATGGCAACAGGGGTGCACAGAATACCTCATGGAGAAAAACATAAACTTGCAAATAATAGATAATTTATTGTCCTTTATTGTTTCATAGACTGTATTTAAAGTTTAATCAAATTCCAAACATAAACTGAACATTTCATGAGCAATTTCAGTAACAAAACTTGAAAAACAACTTCTCAAGTCTGTTTCGTGTACATGTATAACATTTCTTAATGATCACTTGAAATTATACATTCAAAACTTAAAATATGAATTAATGCCATCTGACTTTTAAGTTCTGACCATGCTGTGGCAAGCTATGTACCATACTGATCACGTCACAGCTGGTTGTGTACCTGCTTTTTTCAAACTCTGATCTTGTTGTTTTCTGGCTTATCAAATTATGATCATGTTATAACTGGTTTGGTATCTGCTTTTTCAAGTTATGATCCAGTTATTTTGTCTGGCTTTTCAAATTCTGATCATGTAATGACTGGTTTGTGTATCTTTTTTATTATTTCTTTTTTTTCAGATCTGATCTTGTTATTTTCAGTTGTGTATTCACCATTTTTGCGTTATGCTTTTTCAAGTTCTGATCTTGTAACGACTGGTTATGTATCTGCTCTTTCAATTCTGAACTTGTAATGACTGGTTGTATATCTGCTTTGTTAAGTTCTGATCTTGCTATGAATGGCTAGGTATCTCCTTTTTCAAGTTCTGATATTGTAAAGACTGGTTGCATATCTGCTTTTTCAAATTCGGAACTTGTTATGAATGGCAGTGTATCAGCTTTTGCAAGTTCTGATCTTGTAATGACTGGCTGAGTATCTGCTTTTTTTAAGTTCTAATCTTGTAATGGCTGGTTGTGTATCTGCTTTTTTTTCAAGTTCTGATTTTGTAATGACTGGTTGCATATCTGCTTTTTCAAATTCTGAACTTGTTATGAATGGCAGTGTATCTGCTTTTTCAAGTTCTGATCTTGTAATGACTGACTGTGTATCTGCTTTTTCAAATTCTGATCTTGCAGTGGCTGGTTGTGTATCTGCTTTTTCAAGTCATAATTTTGTTCTGAGTGGTTGTGTATCAGCTTTTTTAAGTTCTGATCTTGTAATGACAGGTTGTGTACCTGCTTTTTCAAGTTCTGAGCTTATTATGAATGGGTGTTTGTCTGGTGTGTGTGTGTGTGTGTGTTTCAAGTTCTGAACTTGTAGTGACTAAATGTATATCTGCTTTTTCAATAGCTGATCTTGTAATGGCTCAAAGTGTATCTGCTTTTGAAGTTTGGATCATGTTATGAATGGCTGTGTATCTGCTTTTCTAAGTTCTGGTCTTGAATGACTGGCTGTGTATCTGGTTTTTCAAGTGCTGATCTTGTTATGGCTGAATGTGTATCTGCTTTTGAAGTTCTGATCTTGTTATGACTGGCTGTGTATCTACTTTTTAAAGTGTTGATCTTGTAATGACTGGTTGCATATCTATTTTCTCAAGTTCTAAACTTGTAATGACTGGCTGTGTATCTGCTTTTTCAAGTTTTGATTTTTTATGACTGGCTGTGTATCTGCTTTTTCAAGTTCAGACCTTGTAATGCCTGGTTGTGGATCTGCTTTTTCAAGTTCTGATCTTGTAACAACTGGTTGTGGATCTGCTTTTTCAAGTTCTGAGCTTGTAATGACTAATTGTATATCTGCTTTGTCAAGTTCTGAGCTTGTTATGAATGGCAGTGTATCTTTTTATTCAAGGTCTGATCCTGTAATGGCTCCTTGTGTATCTGCTTTTTCAAGTTCAGATCTTGTAACGACTGTTTGTGTATCTGCTTTTTCAAGTTCAGATCTTGTCATGACGGGTTGTGTATCAGCTTTTTCAAGTTCTGATCTTGTAACGACTGGTTGTATATCTGCTTTTTCAAGTTCAGATCTTGTAATGACTGGTTGTATATCTGCTTTTTCAAGTTCAGATCTTGTAATGACTGGCTGTGTATCTGCTTTATCAAGTTCAAATCTTGTAACAACTGGTTGCGTATCTGCTTTTTCAAGTTAAGATCTTGTAACATCTGGTTGTGTATCTGCTTTTTCAAGTTCAGATCTTGTAATGACTGGTTGTATATCTGCTTTTTTAAGTTCAGATCTTGTAAGGACTGGTTGTGTATCTGCTTTTTCAAGTTCAGATCTTGTAACAACTGGTTGTGTATCTGCTTATTCAAGTTCTGATATTGTAATGCCTGGTTGTGTATCTGCTTTTTCAAATTCTGATCTTGTAACGGCTGGCTGTGTATCTGCGTTTTCAAGTTCTGAACTTGTAATGACTGGTTGTGTATTTGCTGCTTCAAGTTCTGATCTTGTTATGACTGGCTGTGTATCTGTTGTTTCAAGTTCTGATCTTGTTATGACTGGTTGTATATTTGCTATTTCAAGTTCTGATCTTGTAATGACTGGCTGTGTATCTGCTGTTTCAAAATCTGATCTTGTAATGACTGGCTGTGTATCTGCTATTTAAAGTTCTGATCTTGTTATGACTGGCTGTGTATCTGCTATTTCAAGTTCTGATCTTGTTATGACTGGTTGTGTATCTGCTGTTTCAAGTTCTGAACTTGTAATGACAGGCTGTGTATCTGCTGTTTCAAGTTTTGATCTTGTAATGACTGGCTGTGTATCTGCTATTTCAAGTTTTGATCTTGTAATGACTGGCTGTGTATCTACTGTTTCAAGCTCTGATCTTGTTATGACAGGCTATGTATCTGCTGTTTCAAGTTCTGATCTTGAAATGACTGGCTGTGTATCTGCTGTGTCCAGCTCTGATCTTGTAATGACTGACTGTGTATCTGCTGTTTCAAGTTCTGATCTTGTTATGACTGGCTGTGTATCTGCTGTTTCAAGTTCTGATCTTGTAATGACTGGCTGTGTATCTGCTATTTCAAGTTCTGATCTTGTTATGACTGGCTGTGTATCTGCTTATTCAAGGTTGTGTATCTGTTTCAAGTTATGATCTTGCTATCAACTGAATGTGTATTTTTTTTTTCTTCAGTTTATGATCCTGTAATGCCTGGTTTTGTATCTGCTTTTTCAAGTTCTGATCTTGTAACAGCTGGCTGTATATCTGCATTTTCAAGTTCTGAACTTGTAATGACTGGCTGTGTATCTGCTGTTTCAAGTTCTGATCTTGTAATGAATGGCTGTGTATCTGCTGTTTCAAGTTCTGATCTTGTAATGACTGGCTGTGTATCTGCTGTTTCAAGTTCTGAACTTGTTATGACTGGTTGTGTATCTGCTGTTTCAAGTTCTGATCTTGTAATGACTGGCTGTGTATCTGCTGTTTCAAGTTCTGAACTTGTTATGACTGGTTGTGTATCTGCTGTTTCAAGTTCTGATCTTGTTATGACTGGCTGTGTATCTGCTGTTTCAAGTTCTGATCTTGTTATGACTGGCTGTGTATCTGCTGTTTCAAGTTCTGATCTTGTAATGACTGGCTGTGTATCTGCTGTTTCATGTTTTGACCTTGTAATGACGGGCTGTGTATCTGCTGTTTCAAAGTCTGATCTTGTAATGACTGGCTGTGTATCTGCTGTTTCAAGTTCTGATCTTGTAATGACTAGCTGTGTATCTGCTATTTCAAGTTTTGATCTTGTAATGACTGGCTGTGTATCTGCTATTTCAAGTTCTGATCTTGTAATGACTGGCTGTGTATCTGCTATTTCATGTTCTGATATTGTAATGACTGGCTGTGTATCTGCTGTTTCAAGTTCTGAACTTGTTATGACTGGCTGTGTATCTGCTATTTCAAGTTCTGATCTTGTTATGACTGGCTGTGTATCTGCTGTTTCAAGTTCTGATCTTGTTATGACTGGCTGTGTATCTGCTGTTTCAAATTCTGATCTTGTAATGACTGGTTGTGTATTTGCTATTTCAAGTTCTGATCTTGTAATGACTGGATGTGTATTTATTGTTTCAGGTTCTGATCTTGTTATGACTGGCTGTGTATCTGCTGTTTCAAGTTCTGATCTTGTAATGACTGGCTGTGTATCTGCTGTTTCAAGTTCTGAACTTGTTATGACTGGTTGTGTATCTGCTGTTTCAAGTTCTGATCTTGTTATGACTGGCTGTGTATCTGCTGTTTCAAGTTCTGATCTTGTTATGACTGGCTGTGTATCTGCTGTTTCAAGTTCTGATCTTGTAATGACTGGCTGTGTATCTGCTGTTTCATGTTTTGACCTTGTAATGACGGGCTGTGTATCTGCTGTTTCAAAGTCTGATCTTGTAATGACTGGCTGTGTATCTGCTGTTTCAAGTTCTGATCTTGTTATGACTGGCTGTGTATCTGCTGTTTTCAAGTTCTGATCTTGTAATGACTGGCTGTGTATTTGCTATTTCAAGTTCTGATCTTGTAATGACTGGCTGTGTATCTGCTATTTCAAGTTCCGATCTTGTAATGACTGGCTGTGTATCTGCTGTTTCAAGTTCTGATCTTGTAACAGCTGGCTGTATATCTGCATTTTCAAGTTCTGAACTTGTAATGACTGGCTGTGTATCTGCTGTTTCAAGTTCTGATCTTGTAATGAATGGCTGTGTATCTGCTGTTTCAAGTTCTGATCTTGTAATGACTGGCTGTGTATCTGCTGTTTCAAGTTCTGAACTTGTTATGACTGGTTGTGTATCTGCTGTTTCAAGTTCTGATCTTGTAATGACTGGCTGTGTATCTGCTGTTTCAAGTTCTGAACTTGTTATGACTGGTTGTGTATCTGCTGTTTCAAGTTCTGATCTTGTTATGACTGGCTGTGTATCTGCTGTTTCAAGTTCTGATCTTGTTATGACTGGCTGTGTATCTGCTGTTTCAAGTTCTGATCTTGTAATGACTGGCTGTGTATCTGCTGTTTCATGTTTTGACCTTGTAATGACGGGCTGTGTATCTGCTGTTTCAAAGTCTGATCTTGTAATGACTGGCTGTGTATCTGCTGTTTCAAGTTCTGATCTTGTAATGACTAGCTGTGTATCTGCTATTTCAAGTTTTGATCTTGTAATGACTGGCTGTGTATCTGCTATTTCAAGTTCTGATCTTGTAATGACTGGCTGTGTATCTGCTATTTCATGTTCTGATATTGTAATGACTGGCTGTGTATCTGCTGTTTCAAGTTCTGAACTTGTTATGACTGGCTGTGTATCTGCTATTTCAAGTTCTGATCTTGTTATGACTGGCTGTGTATCTGCTGTTTCAAGTTCTGATCTTGTTATGACTGGCTGTGTATCTGCTGTTTCAAATTCTGATCTTGTAATGACTGGTTGTGTATTTGCTATTTCAAGTTCTGATCTTGTAATGACTGGATGTGTATTTATTGTTTCAGGTTCTGATCTTGTTATGACTGGCTGTGTATCTGCTGTTTCAAGTTCTGATCTTGTAATGACTGGCTGTGTATCTGCTGTTTCAAGTTCTGAACTTGTTATGACTGGTTGTGTATCTGCTGTTTCAAGTTCTGATCTTGTTATGACTGGCTGTGTATCTGCTGTTTCAAGTTCTGATCTTGTTATGACTGGCTGTGTATCTGCTGTTTCAAGTTCTGATCTTGTAATGACTGGCTGTGTATCTGCTGTTTCATGTTTTGACCTTGTAATGACGGGCTGTGTATCTGCTGTTTCAAAGTCTGATCTTGTAATGACTGGCTGTGTATCTGCTGTTTCAAGTTCTGATCTTGTTATGACTGGCTGTGTATCTGCTGTTTTCAAGTTCTGATCTTGTAATGACTGGCTGTGTATTTGCTATTTCAAGTTCTGATCTTGTAATGACTGGCTGTGTATCTGCTATTTCAAGTTCCGATCTTGTAATGACTGGCTGTGTATCTGCTGTTTCAAGTTCTGATCTTGTTATGACTGACTGTGTATCTGCTGTTTCAAGTTCTGATCTTGTAATGACTGGCTGTGTATCTGCTATTTCAAGTTCTGATCTTGTTATGACTGGCTGTGTATCTGCTGTTTCAAGTTCTGATCTTGTAATGACTGGCTGTGTATCTGCTGTTTCAAGTTCTGATCTTGTAATGACTGGCTGTGTATCTGCTGTTTCATGTCTGATCTTGTAATGACTGGCTGTGTATCTGCTGTTTAAAGTTCTGATCTTGTTATGACTGGCTGTGAATCTGCTGTTTCAAGTTCTGATCTTGTAATGACTGGCTGTGTATCTGCTATTTCAAGTTCTGATCTTGTTATGACTGGCTGTGTATCTGCTGTTTCAAATTCTGATCTTGTAATGACTGGTTGTGTATTTTTCTATTTCAAGTTCTGATCTTGTAATGACTGGATGTGTATTTATTGTTTCAGGTTCTGATCTTGTTATGACTGGCTGTGTATCTGCTGTTTCAAGTTCTGATCTTGTAATGACTGGCTGTGTATCTGCGATTTCAAGTTCTGATCTTGTAATGACTGGCTATGTATCTGCTATTTCAAGTTCCGATCTTGTAATGACTGGCTGTGTATCTGCTGTTTCAAGTTCTGATCTTGTAATGACTGACTGTGTATCTGCTGTTTCAAGTTCTGATCTTGTAATGACTGGCTGTGTATCTGCTGTTTCAAGTTCTGATCTTGTTATGACTGGCTGTGTATCTGCTTATTCAAGGTTCTTTATCCGGTTCGGCATCTGCATTTTCAAGTTGGTCGTGTATCTGCTTTTTCAAGTTCTGATCTTGCTATAATTGGTAGTGTATGTTTTTTTTTTTTTTTTTTTTTTTTTCTTCTTCTTCTTCTTCTTATTGTTGTTGTTGTTGTTTTTTTTTTTCAACTCCAGATATTGTTATAGATTGTTACATGTCCGTAATTTCAAGTATTGGTCTTGTTATAACTACATGTAGTTGTGTATCTGCTATTTCAAGTTCTGGTCTTATTTATTATGGTTGTATAATTACCTTTCTAAGTTCTGATCTCTTTATTTCTGGTTTTGTACCTCCACTTAAGTCCTCCGTTGTTATTTGCATCTTGATATTTTATGTTATAGTGGTTATCGTTGTTTTGCTATTTCCAGTTGTTTTTCTCATATTTACGCTCGTCTAGCTGATGTTTAAGAAGTTATAGATCTTTTGATTAAGGTTCTGATTTCATTAATTCAATATGTGTGTGTTAGTTCACTTGTGTTTCTGTCATTTTCAGTTGTGTTTCTATTGTGTTACTTTGCTTTCACAACTGGCGTATCTGTTATTTCAAAATCTTGTCTGCTAAGTTCTTAGTTCTGGTACTTCTTATGCTGTGTGACTACATAGTATTTCAAGCTCGACTTATGTTCTGTTGTCCTGGTCTCGTTTCTATTAGGTGTATTTTATAATTTCATTTTCTGAACTTGCTATTCCCAAATGTACAGACCTATGTTTACTATTTTTCTGTTTACAGGTTATCATCGAAAACTTTTTCTTTACATGCGAATCTGCCTCTTCCGCATACGCGATACGGATTCTTGAAATGCGATGAATATCATCAAATGCAAAGATAAAGTTTGATCGTTTTAAAAACGTGACGCATAAAATACATTCCAATTGAAGAGAATTCAGTCCAGATCGACGTTTGTTTCTCTATGTTGGCATTGTTTCTGCTGTCTTATTCCCGAAGAACTCTGGTAATAGAGGAAATGAATTGTGTCACGCGATAATCGCCGAAGCATTGACGAGCGCGGACGTTCAAATATACAGCCGTACAGCAGGCACGCAAACTTCTGTAATACAATCTGTTTTGGCACGACAACTCGTCGTTAGTAATTTTCATTTTATTCTTTTTTCATCTCTAATTGTTAAATGAAAGGCAAAGGAAAACGCAAGATACACATCTCTACACGAATAATGTCAGGGAAACATTTCCTGTTAACAATTTGCTTGTTTGCTTTGAAAATGATTTGTTTTAATGTGTTGTTCTGCAATTGTTCTGAGTTTCATATCTAATATTGCTGGAAAGGCAAAAATCACGGTTGACAACTGCTCTGATCACTCAGAAATTGTGCAAACTCAAAACCAGGCTTCCAAGTGATTCTGTTTGTTGTGCTCACCAGCTTTGTTTCCAGTTGATGCGAGCCGTATGACTGGAAGATGAGTGCAAGTCAGGCTTCAAATTATTAAATTTTGAGATAGCCTGTAACTAGATGTCCATTTTTCCCGCCTGGTGTCTGGATTGGGATTTTAAAAATTATTTGTATCCATTCCTGCACATTCTATTTTACCGGCTTCTAACCACGAGGCTGTATATGTATCATGCATACGCTCGTGCCGCGCAATTGCTGATAAACTAACCACATAAATGTTCGTCGTAATGTGACTCAAAAAGGAACATTGAAAAACAAGTAAAATTCATAAATCAAGATGTTGTACGAGCATCAGAATTTTTACCTGACGTCACGTGCCAGTCATAATTGATGAGACCGTCGGCGAGTTTAATTTGAAAGCGACAAACGTATGCGGAAACTTCACTACATATGCATTTCGCATTTGAAGATATTCTGTCACCCTGTCAGGACGCTGTCGAGGACGTTACAAAATATGTATTAAGGTTAATGCATTTTAAGGCGACATGGTAGTGCACAACCGCGCAAAACGCCGCCAACGTACCATTTTATGGACTCTGAATATGCGTAAAACATCTTCATGCCGACATGTTCAGAGCCGGGGGTAAAATTAAAACGCAGACTAGATGCAACGGAACGTATGTTTCTGTCTCCAGTAGAGACATGCGACACTAAATAGAAATTAAATTCAATTTTTTGTGCTGTTGGCGCCTTATGTATGTAATCATATTTTTAGTTAAGTTTAGGTAACTGAGTGGCCACCTATTGGGAAAATAGCTGCTCATTCGGCTTACGAAATGTATTGATGGTATAAGTACCTTCATGATTGTTAGTTTGTTTTTTTTCCCGCCTCGGTTTTTGGAGTGGGAATCTTTTTCTGATTGCGCCTTTTCCTGATCGTTGCCTACTTGTACCTTTTTTTAATGATTATGGCGGCACACTAGAACCTGCGCACATTTCATACACTTCAAACACATGTTTCAGGACAAACAAGCAGATATTTATACGAAATCTGTCAAGATTAATACAGGTAAAATTACTTTGCTACGAAGATAGTCAGCTTGGTGTCTCAAGAATGCTATTTAATGACTGTCACCTGGGTAGGTCACTTTCTCTACCACAAGACCGTAAATAATGTACTATTGTTCAATCCGGAAAGGACCGAACCCCCTCCAAAGGCCAATCTTAGACGTTTTATAGTATCTCCTGGGTATGGAATGTATTGCTGCGTGAAAAGATTAGATGGACAAAGAGTCTGCACTATGCATAAACGACTAGCATGAAAATATCTCTGACATTTGAGGTGCATGCGTAAATGTTCCCGGTTTCCCCGAATACCACAGCTACCAAGCAACGTGTAACCATTTATGTGCTACTAAACTTTTGCGTTGGCTTAAAGGTGTCATTTCTTCTGATAAAGGACAGATGCTTTGACTGGCAAATATAGGATTTTAAATCCCCGATAGGACAGTTATTTCATTTATGAAAAACATGACATGAATTTATCTCGAGTTGGTAAACATTCGGATATCGAGGCGACAGCAGCACGCGCATTTTCCCGAAAAAGGAGGAAAATAAAAACATTATACACACAGGACATCATCGTGTCTATGAACGTATATGAGCCTGTGCGTGAGATTAAACAACAATTTTCTTCTTCTTCTTATTGTTGTTGTTGTTGTTTTTTTTTTTTTTCAACTCCAGATATTGTTATAGATTGTTACATGTCCGTAATTTCAAGTATTGGTCTTGTTATAACTACATGTAGTTGTGTATCTGCTATTTCAAGTTCTGGTCTTATTTATTATGGTTGTATAATTACCTTTCTAAGTTCTGATCTCTTTATTTCTGGTTTTGTACCTCCACTTAAGTCCTCCGTTGTTATTTGCATCTTGATATTTTATGTTATAGTGGTTATCGTTGTTTTGCTATTTCCAGTTGTTTTTCTCATATTTACGCTCGTCTAGCTGATGTTTAAGAAGTTATAGATCTTTTGATTAAGGTTCTGATTTCATTAATTCAATATGTGTGTGTTAGTTCACTTGTGTTTCTGTTATTTTCAGTTGTGTTTCTATTGTGTTACTTTGCTTTCACAACTGGCGTATCTGTTATTTCAAAATCTTGTCTGCTAAGTTCTTAGTTCTGGTACTTCTTATGCTGTGTGACTACATAGTATTTCAAGCTCGACTTATGTTCTGTTATCATGGTCTCGTTTCTATTAGGTGTATTTTATAATTTCATTTTCAGAACTTGCTATTCCCAAATGTACAGACCTATGTTTACTATTTTTCTGTTTACAGGTTATCATCGAAAACTTTTTCTTTACATGCGAATCTGCTATCTCCATTCTATGATTTCTTTATGAAGTTGGATATTTATTCTAAGCACATGCGCTCTTTTGTTTCAACATAAACCACCTGCATAAACATACTCCGATCATACCTGCCTGACACAAAGTCTCTTCCGCATACGCGATACGGATTCTTAAAATGCGATGGATATCAACAAATGCAAAGATAAAGTTTGATCGTTTTAAAAACGTGACGCATAAAATACATTCCAATTGAAGAGAATTCAGTCCAGATCGACGTTTGTTTCTCTGTTGGCATTGTTTCTGCCGTCTTATTCCCGAAGAACTCTGGTAATAGAGGAAATGAATTGTGTCACGCGATAATCGCCGAAGCATTGACGAGCGCGGACGTTCAAATATACAGCCGTACAGCAGGCACGCAAACTTCTGTAATACAATCTGTTTTGGCACGACAACTCGTCGTTAGTAATTTTCATTTTATTCTTTTTTCATCTCTAATTGTTAAATGAAAGGCAAAGGAAAACGCAAGATACACATCTCTACACGAATAATGTCAGGGAAACATTTCCTGTTAACAATTTGCTTGTTTGCTTTGAAAATGATTTGTTTTAATGCGTTGTTCTGCAATTGTTCTGAAAGACGATGGGTCGTATCACATCTAATACTGCTGGAAAGGCAAAAATGTTGACAATTGCTCTGATCACTCAAATATTGTGCAAACTCAAAACCAGGCTTTCCGGTGATTCTGTCTTCTCTGCCACTTTGTTGTGCTCACCATCTTTGTTTCCAGTTGATGCGAGTCGTATGGCTGGAAGATGAGTGCAAGTCATGCACTATTATTAAATTTTGAGATGGCACGTAACAGTTGTCCATTTTTTCCCGCCTGGTGTCTAGATTGGGATTTGAAAAATCATTTGTATCCATTATGTACATTCTATTTTACTTCCAACCACGTGACTGTATATTTACCATGCATACGCTCGTGCCGCGAAATTGTTGATAAACTAACCACATAAATGTTCGTCGCAATGTGACTCAAAAAGGAACATAGAAAAACGAAGTAAAATTCATATATCAAGATGTTGAACGAGCATCAGAATTTTTACCTGACGTCACGTGCCAGTCATAATTGATGAGACCGTCGGCGAGCTTAATTTGAAAGCGACAAACGTATGCGGAAACTTCTCTACATATGCATTTCGCATTTGAAGATATTCTGTCACCCTGTCAGGACGCTGTCGAGGACGTTACAAAATATGTATTAAGGTTAATGCATTTTAAGGCGACATGGTAGTGCACAACCGCGCAAAATGCCACCACCGTACCATTTTTATGGACTCTGCATCATCATGCCGACATGTTCAGAGCCGCAGGTAAAATTAAAACGCAGACTAGATGCAACGGAACGTATGTTTCTGTCTCCAGTAGAGACATGCGACACTAAATAGAAATTAAATTTATTTTTTTTGTGCTGTTGGCGCCTTATGTATGTTATCATATTTTTAGTTAAGTTTAGGTAACTGAGTGGCCACCTATTGGGAAAATGGCTGCTCATTCGGCTTACGAAATGCATTCATGGTATAAGTACCTTATTGTTAGTTTGGTTTTTTCCCCGCCTTGGGTTTATGAGTGGGGATCTTTTTCTGATTGCGCCTTTTCCTAGTCATTGCCTACTTGTACCTTTTTTTATGATTATGGCGGCACACTAGAACCTGCGCACATTTCATACACTTCAATCCCATGTTTCAGGACAAACAAGCAGATCTTTATACGAAATCTGTCAAGATTAATACAGGTAAAATTACTTTGCTACGAAGATAGTCAGCTTGGTGTCTCAAGAATGCTATTTAATGACTGTCACCTGGGTAGGTCACTTTCTCTACCACAAGACCGTAAATAAGGTATTATTGTTCAATCCGGAAAGGACCGAACCCCCTCCAAAGGCCAATCTTAGATAAATATAGTATCTCCTGGGTATGGACTATATTGCTGCGTGAAAAGATTAGATGGACAAAGAGTCTGCACAATGCATAAACGACTAGCATGAAAATATCTCTGACATTTGAGGTGCATACGTAAATGTTCCCGGTTTCCCCGAATACCACAGCTACCAAGCAACGTGTAACCATTTATGTGGTACTAAACTTTTGCGTTGGCTTAAAGGTGTCATTTCTACTGATAAAGGACAGATGCTTTGACTGGCAAATATAGGATTTTAAATCCCCGATAGGACAGTTATTTCATTTATGAAAAACATGACACGAATTTATCTCGAGGTTGGTAAACATTCGGATATCGAGGCGACAGCAGCACGCGCATTTTCCCGAAAAGGAGGAAAATTAAAACATTATACACACAGGACATCATCACATCGTTGAAGTGTCTATGAACGTATATGAGCCTGTGCGTGACAAAAACAACAATTTGGGTTCCGACCAGATCCGACACAAACCGGGTTGAAAAATCACAGAAGATGGTAAGAGGCTGGAAATTTTGGATTGAGAAAGTAGAGGAATCGTACTATCCGTGTAGCGAAAACAAAGGCGCTGATCACTTCGCAGTTACTGCGAAGCTGATCTGCGCCTTTGTTTTCGCCTATGCAGATTGTGTGCAGTTTTCCCATACGGCGGTTCATTTCGTGATTTCAAATGTCATTTACTCCGCCCATGAAACAATATGAACGGTTTTCTGAAAATGTTTCTTCCGTGACCAAAATTTACATTTAGAATTAAAATGTCAAATGTCACCAAATATAACACAAGTAATTATCCCTCTGCAATGTCTGTTCACCGAGGACCGTACGGAAGATTGGCAATCGAGCAAATTGCTTTATTATCCATTCAAAATATGGAAATTATTATTAAGAGGATAAACCATTCTTTTCTGCCAAGCCCAAGGGGAATTGTTAAAATAATGTTGCTTTTTTCCATATTGTGTAAATGATTTTTTTTAATGTTATTATAGCCTGTCTTGTGTACGAAACATGTATATAAAACTTTCGGCTAACCGTATTATATTTACGCGTGAAATCAAGATTGGGACCCAACAGTAGCACACTTTGAAACACCGGAGCTAAAGACACGGCACTCACGCAATTACGTAATCCGACGATTCCTCGGTTGCAAGGCTGCTATCAGTTTCTGGGCTCACGAAACAAAATCCCGCCATACTTTAATCAAGAATGAACATCCGGACCGCTCAGGGTGAAGACATCATAATATTTACATACGAAACACGGCAACGACAGAAATATCCGCTCTCGTGATGATTCTAGGGCACATTGGTACATCTCCGGGAAACATAGTAATTAAACAGTTCTGTTTCCCGCCAAAGAAGGATGGACAAATGAGCCAGTACGTGAGAAAACCAACAATTTGGGTTCCGACCAGGCCCAACACAAACCGGGCTGTACCGTTACAGAAAATGGTTAGAGGCTGGAAATTTTGGATTTAGAAAGAAAAGGAATTGTACTATCCATGTAGCGAAAACAAAGGCGCTGATCAGCTTCGCAGTTACTGCGAAGCTGATCTGCGCCTTTGTTTTCGCCTATGCAGATTGATGGTTTCCCATTCGGTGGCTCTAATGAGGAGTCATGCCTGTTGTTTTACATGCAAAGATCAAGCGAAAACGACGAAGTTTACAAACGGTTGTTTAGGTAATACGCATTCTGACATATTGATGCGTTACTACCCCTTTCAGATCAGTTGAATCGCGCACCATGTTATTATGTTTTACATTTTTTCAACGTTAGATACGTTTCAGCCATTCCGCTAAAACGCACCATTACGAGCAGTATGAATTGAGTAGTATGCCAGATTGCTTTCTGATAGGTCATTATTATCCGCGTTGCAGACACAACTTGCGCTCACGTTGACGTCGACGAACCAAAGTTCGCCATGAAAATATACGGTTTCGATAATAGTGAAGACGAAACATCTGGACCGTGATTTGGACCTGTTACAAATTACTTATTAATGCGCGCGACCTTTCTACACCTGTCATTGTACGTTACAATTAAAGTTTATCAAACGGTTTTATATTAAAATACTTTCTGAGTTGTATAATAATTATTTTGCCCCCAAAATAAGTTCAAAAACGTAAACGAACAACGAAGGCGCATTTTCAGCTCGCCTACCAAAGTGCATGAGCGGCTAACTGCAATCGGCGTTGCTAAAAAGTTAAAGTTTTCGGTTTAAGTTTTTATAACTCTATATCTCTTGATGAATCAAGTTGATACTTTGCATGTTGGTAGATATTGGTCTGAAGTTTTATGCTGTACCATCACGGCCCACCTGGTTGACAATGAGGTCAAGGTCATGGACAAAAAATATTGTGTTCAAGTTTTTGGTTTAAGTTTTTTAAGTCTATATCTCTTGAATATGTTGATGGATTCAGTTGATACCTTGCATGGTGGTTGATATTGGTCTGGAGTCTTATGCTGTACCACCATGACCCACTCCTGAGTGACATTGCGTTCAAGGTCACAGACTTTAAAATATTTAAACATTTTAAAATTATGTTAAAATTTTGCATTAAGTGTTTAGAACTGTATATTGCTTGAACATATGGATGGATCTCGTTGATACTTTCTAGCTGTTGATATTATTCTTATGTTTTACGCTGTACCATGCTGACCCATCTGAGTGACATCACTGAGGTAAACTTTAAATTCTATGTTAAAGTCTTTGGTTAAAGTTTTTAAAGTCTATCTCTTAAATATTGTAGATAGATCAAGTTGATACTTTTGCATATTGGCAATGTCATGGGTCATAGATTTTAAAAGATTTAGTGACAAAGCACAAGTCAGGCGAGCTAAGCTCTTATTAAAATGTAGTATCTAAATAAGTTAGATGTATTAGCCAAATGGCAGTACCGGTCAGCGAATGAAGCCTGACAGACCGTTCATGTTTGTATTATTGCAATACATGCATCAAGGGAATGACAAAGTGCGACCACATTCAGCTGTGCCATAATGTTTTAAAACGTAAACACGTGAAAAAGAAATACGTTCAACTGGCATATGTCCAGAGCCTCGTACTTAACGATATATAAATAGATCTTTTGTGTTTTGAGAGATGTGATTCCTCAGTGCAATCCATTATCATCACACCAAAACAATTTTTATAAGGGCAGGAAAACGTAAATCATATCTCTCAGGAGGCGTATATCATAAAGTGAGTCGCGTCGCACACGCATTTACGAAACATTGAAGTGAGCAAAATCCTTAACTTGATAGTCGTAGATATACCTAGCTTTTGCTCCTCACATTGCCTAACTTTTTAGAAGTATACATCGTATTGTTTTGCTTTTAATGTTGTTGTTTATGTTTGTGGCAGTCAGCTCAATGCTTCTCTAGTTCAAATAAATCTAAGACTAACTACTTCTTGGTTGGATAAATGTCGTCTTACAAGATTAATGTTTCATAAGTGCTCTAACATGTTTAACGTTTTCCCGTACTTTAGCATATCAATGTTGATCGCCATGCAACCATGTCACAAGGTCAAGAGGAAAATTATGTTTTTTAATGCAAAAACTATTGTCACGCGATTAGATGAATCAACCGGAGTTCAAACCTAGCGTACGATTTTTGTCTTGTGAAGAGCAAACCAAGCGTTCACTCTGAACTTAAACACACTTTGGGAAGGTCTACTGAATGCGATTTTCGATTTGTTCTAGTAACATTCCTCTAACAATTGTTATACCAACGTAAAAAAAAATGAAATGAATAAAATACGGAAAAGTTAGAAGAAAGGCAAACAGTCTGCGAGTAGTTATATATAAACAGTAAACTGGTAAATTAAGTAAAGCCCCCGATTAAGCCCATGTCGTGCATTTCATATGGAAAATGTTAATATCAACTACTATTATAGGATGGATTCCATTAAGTGATCAAAATAAGTGGATGGATTTATAATGCAATCTTATTTTGTTATGGGTGACCACTTTCGGGGAAATAGCTGCATCGCTCGGTTTATCGTATGTTCTTTTAGTATCAGATTTGAGAGGACTTTGGTTCTGGCTGCACCAGTTCTTGGCCATTACTTTTGCGGGACTTGGCAATGGGTCACCCAAGTCAGAATGGAAACTGAGCACCAAAGGAGAACTGACGATTATCTTTCGATCTTCAATAAATACACATCTCAATTCGACTGACATGTACAACATAATCCACGTATTAGATCCTCTGACATGCACCAGCGCTTTAACAATTGCTTCCGATCAGTTTTAATTTTCCCACTATTAACATTACGTGACAATTTAGAAATAATTTTAATCATCATGACATTCTATTTACTATTTTTTATTCACCGTGAGTGTTGAATACTCAAGTCCAGAATGTAACAAAAATACCGACTTATTCAGGTTTATATTTTGTATTCAGCCCAAAAGAAAAGGAGGTTCCCAAGATTAATAGTATTTGCGTGCCGTCGAGCTATTTTGGCAAGTTCTTCGTGCAAATCATTATTTTCATCACGCAAAGGAATAAACAAAGGTTCTTTTTGAGCCCACATTTTATAGGTAAACCACAGCAAAATGTTCTTTCAGACAAGTGTTGTAATACATATCCAGATGATAAGTGTTCCAAGAGAAAGTGATTTCAACAGATTCCGATAAGCATGATGAATACCGCATCTTATCATCAT
Organism: Rugalucina vietnamica; assembly: GCA_964017185.1. Lineage (NCBI taxonomy): Eukaryota > Metazoa > Mollusca > Bivalvia > Lucinida > Lucinidae > Rugalucina > Rugalucina vietnamica. The sequence goes on from OZ024872.1 coordinate 69,338,699, forward strand.
GACCAAAAGCATACTTATTCTGTTTTCTGGGACCAGCCCATTGGGGAGATAATTCATTTTCCCATCCCTTAGAAGAGAGCCCCACACTGAGCTTTAATCTGCAGATTGTGTGTAGAAACATGATTAAGCTTAATTATGTAGGATAATACGATTAGGATCAGTTTAGTTTATGTTGAAATGAACTGACAGAAGAATATTAACCTGGAGATGGTGTGGATATCTTGGTAGATCCTGACAAGACGTTGCAGAATACGACAGCGTCGTTGGCTAAACTATTCCTTTCGTTATATCACTATTGGTGCAGCGTCCATGATTATGAAAATCACTCTGCATAGGTCTTCAAGCATTAGAATAAAGAGGACTAGAAGGAATTGATATGACCCAGGGCCTTCACGACAGTCGTCGATTATACCAAATCTCAGGTGAGCGTGTCCAGGGTCAATTGGCTCTGCGGTTTGTCATTTCTATCAAAGTGAGAAAACTATTCAATCTTGATATGGGTGATTTTCAAAAAAATGAAGTAAAAGTGTGACATTGACCCATTTTAGGTCAAAATTGAAATGTGCATTTGTCTTTTTAATTTTTGTTCCTGGTTTTTCTATGGATATCAAAATAAGAGAAAACAACATTCAAATCTTTTTGACAACGGCCATTTTTTGTGATTTTCATGTTTATGTGCTTTTTGTTGTTTATTTTCAAAACTGGTGATATACCTTATAAGTAGTGCTGCATTTGTAATATACACTTTGTGTTTCAAATTTGTTCTTAGTTTGATAGACCCTATATTAGGACTAGACTCTATGCCATTAATTTGAGAAAATTCTCCAAAGAATTTTTTTCCACACATTTATTTGATAAATTTGACCCTAAAATTGCTGTTTTCACTTATAAATGTTTCCATAACCACTCAAATGATCAATGTATTTAATGATGAACAGTATCTTACAAGTGTACAATGCTTCCTGTGATTGCCATATAAATTTATAAGAGTGAAAGTAATATGTATCGTTAGGAATTAGCGTTCAATTTTTTAGACTAGAAAATATGCGTTGCACTTGTGACATCACTTTTGTTAATTATTAGAAACCAATATGCATACTGTAGGCAAAGGGTTGTTTTTGTTGGTTTCTTTCTGACCTGCTAGACTAAAATATAAAGCAAAATAACAAGTCATACATGATATGCTTATATGGTCAGTCAAGAAATACAAAACGTTGCACTTGTGACAAATATGGTTAACTGATTAGATCAGCTACTTTTCAAAATATAAGAAAGGGTTTTTAATGATGAACCTCTGATAATCAATCCAGATACATCAGACTTGATCAGTAAGAGCATATAACAGATGTAGGGCTTACAATGATTGAACACTGGCTTTCACAAGTTTAAGCTAAGCTATTTTTACTGTAGTTTGTTTTTAGGGGTATGATTATTATCTATAAATGCTGAAGAGGCAACAAAGGCAAAATACATGCATGTTTCATTGGCAACTCTTAAGTACCTAATTGTTTGTAACTTTTTAGAGATTTTGTTTTGTTAGGTAATCAGATAATTGTTTTCTGACCATTTGAAAATGACTTACTACTCAAAATGTCACGCTAAAACGTTGCACTTGTGACATTTTTAGGTATATATTGTTGTATAAATCTGGTATAGATCCATCTTTTTTTATGAAATTTTGCATGGAGTTTGACACCTTGATAACACACATTTAAGGTATAAATGAGACCTTATATGTATAAAGCTTATCAGTCCAGCTTTAATATTGAAAAATACTTCATTTTTTTGAAAACCACCCATATGCATCTTAAAATACCATTTAGGTATTGAAGGAATTTCAACTCGCTTTAAAATTTATTTGATTTTACTGTTGCCCAAATATAATTAAATTCAATCAACAACACAAGCATTTGCAGATGAGCCTAATCACAGAACGTCTGTATCTGTTGTCTGAACACTTGAAAAAATTTCAGTGAGACGGAATTACAGCCGGGATTACAGAAGCAAGTAGTGCTGATCGATGGAATGGGACCCTTCGCAGGCTGAACTGTACATTAATACAAATGTTGTCGCGTCAAACCGACTCAATGCATCTTTTGTCAAGCTTAAGATTGACAGAAAATAAAACCAATTGTGTTTGCCAGCGAGAGTATTCGTGCCAAAGTAAACACTGGCACGCCGTCAAACCACAGATAAGCACGTACGGACGTGTGTTGTATCATCCAATGCTCATTCCTTCTAGTACGACTTCAATATGAGCCAAATTGCAAGAAACTATGTCTTCAAACTGTTCCGACACGCACCATCCTGTGCAGCTGAAGAGAGAAGTTACAGGTTTGTAACATAGAAGTACTGCATGTACTCCTATCCAAGTATCAAAAGGCTCACAAGCAAAGTTCTGTGTTGTTTGCAAATATCATGCATACACCATGTTTTCTTATATATGAGGTTCTTTAAGTAAAATATAGACTACAAGACAGAGAGATGGGCAAAAGATAAGTCACGGCATGCTCGTACTAATTCCTATATTGATAAGCCTAGAGGGCACGGTATCGTAGAGAATTATGACAAGACAGGAGACACGATACGTACGGTGCGGTATCGTAAACAATGATGATAAGACAGGAGACACACTGATACATTCCCAGTTAAACATCAAAGAGAAACCAAATGATGCAGAGTATCGCCATCAATGTAACACTACTGATAAATTGTGAATTTATAAAAAGGGACAAACCTGCCGCTCTATGAAAACAGCTGAATCTGCTGTGTGTATGATCATGTTAAAAACAGCCGGACTGTACAACCACATTAACTGACTATTAGCTTGAATCAAACGCATGATTTGTAGTTTATTTTCACATTTGCAATAAGGTTTTCTCATACTGCGGATCAATGCAGGTGACTCAGCCGCCCACCTGATTTGAAAGATCAATGTTTTTACCTGTACGTTAACTTCGAGGAGGTATGAAACTTTTATTTATGAATTACCTGGGAGAGCAATATATACGTGCGTTGAATGAAGTAGTGAATTAACCAAGTAAATGAAAATTTCAGGTGAACAATGACCAGGAAAATGGGCTGTTGGGACTCTCAAAACTGTTCAATTTGTTAAATTTACCTACTCAGTGGCTGTATCTTACATGTCTTATGTACGTTTTCATATGTTTAGTTATGTCCATGTAACTGAGTGGTCAGCTATCTGGAAACATTATACTAACTCGGCTTACGATATGTTCTCTTGTCGGTTTAGTTTTTCCCATCTTGGTTTTTGGAGTGGGAATTTCCCTCTGACCCACCAATTTCCTTATCATTGCTCACTTTTACCGTTTTATTGAACAGAACCAAATAATCCGTGTTCTGGAAACAAAAGCATGCAGCAAAGATGAGAATAGTCCTTAATACAGTCATTTGCAACCTATGCTGAATCAGAATAACAATGCCGAACAGAATTTATCATTTCTTTCTGCTTGTGCCGGTCCCCTGTCGTTGCTTACTTGTAAATGTTATCGTGTCCTATAGTGTTGGGAATACTCATCAGTTGTATGAGATCTATGCGAAACGATCTTGGTAATATGTACAAGAATACATGTAAAACCTTAAGGCTTAAAATATAAGATAATAGCGTAGACAATTTAATTAGCATTATGAAATAAACAATAAACATGCACAAGGAAACTGTTAACGTATGTATAACATGCATCATTTAACCTCTTCGTAACAAGTTTCAGCACTTTAAAACTCAAGGCCCCGTCATAAGCAAACATCTCTGGACGTAGACTTGCGTCAGTTAATTGCGAAAATACAGTTTTTGTTTGTTTGATTTATTGCTTCCATTTACTTGCTATGTCGGGACGTTAGCCATTGAGATGGACGCGAAGAAACAAATAATTCCCAATAGAACGTGAGTCTACGTCGAGGGATATTCGCTTACAAGTGACGAGGAACACATAAAGCGTATATTCAATGATACTCGACAACTATTGATACGGTCAATTTTCCATATTTAGCCTATCTTAAGTTGCTCATTATAAACGTATTGTCAATGCGTTTCTAATGAACACCAAAAACATATTTTATGGAGAAATACCAGCAAGCAAAAACATCAAAATACCATCAAAGACATCTTATCTGTTCTTATGTCAAAAATACTTCACATGTACGGTGTTCAAAACATTAAATATGCATCCAAAGAATGTTACGTGACGATAAATGATAAACAAAGTACTTATGAATATTTAAATCCAAGCACATTAGCCACCTTCACAACTTAAGATGTTTATTTATAATCCAGATAATTTATCAACTATCAGTCTTTATGGTGGAACGTATGAATTTAGCTGTCACGTTCCTTCTTAATTTTCGGCTGTTCCTTGTTATAGTCCTCGCCAAGAATTGTCGCAATCTCGCCCTGCATGAAAGCCCAAGGAACGTTCGAACCCACAAGAGGGCATTTCTTTCCACTTGGGCAGTAAACTTCAGTGCCCGCCCCCTGTATCTTAATACTATCCCTAGAACACGGAAAACAGAACTTGTGGTCCATAACTGATGGGCACTGAACAAAGTGCGTGTCCTCAAGACGTTCATTACAAATTGTACACTTTAGAGATTCCGAATTTGGCATTGAAGAGTCTGGATGATTCCCATTCATTGCTTCCAAAGACATCGGCCCTGTGATTGGGGGCCTCCCGCGCGAAGTTCCAGGCGGCGAATGAATGTTATGTCGCGGCATCTGTCCTCGACCGTTACCGCCTTGAGACCCAGTGGCCAGATTGTCTGTAACGTTCATGAGAGCAGCCATGGGCGATGGGCCGTTCTGACAGGAGGGGCCCGGGACCTGACCATCGGGAGGTGACGGGGCGTGGTTACTGTGTGGTGACGCGGAACTGGCTGATGGGTAACCGGTAGAAGACATGGCAATTTTCATGGACTCGGTTTGATTCTGCAGCCACTGCTGTCGCTTACTTTGTTCACCGAGGTCATTATCAGGGTCTGGGGTACCACGGCGTTTCCTACTCTGATTATCGCCGTATGATCTGGGCACAGGGCCAGGCCCGTGCCTTCCCGAGGGTATTCTATACATTGAAGCACTTGGAACCGGTGGGAGGCTAGTGTTTATGTACAACGTGGGTAACATGTCTTTCTTCAACGGTTCTTTAAACATGCGAACATTGTCAGTTAACAGTTCATTCAAGGGTCTCCAGTCCCCAGAGCCATGCTTCATTTCATATTCTAAGGATTTAAGTCCCGGAGAGGGCGCACCGCGCGATGGCTCCTTTTGAGAGTCTTGTGACATTTGACGTGACAATGCAGATATATTTGGGAATACATTGCCCGAGCCCATAGGGTACTCAGTAAAGATTCTAAGTTCATATTCATTACCTGGCTTCGAATTAACGTCAAATCCAATTACACGTCCACAAACACCATGGTCAGTTTTAAACCGCGTTTCAAAAGGAACCACTGTTGCTAAAATAGCAAGATTTTCACGAACATTAGGGGGTCGCTTATCATCCGGAGAACGCCTTTTCCAATGTTCATCCCCACTTGAATGATTTGACGTTTCCTCTTCCTCCTTTACGCCACTTGCCCCTGGGCGACCCATTGTCAGCTGAGGGGGCAATGGACCACACGCTATCGGGGGACCACCATGTCCATGCATGGCTGGGTGAAACCCTGAAGGGTATGAACCACGAGAGACAGGAATACTATGTCCGTTTCTGTGCATGTCAGGGTTCGAATCCTCTCTTGTTCCATGCATCGGATTCTGAACATTTCCATTTGGCATTCGGTTGCTCAATTCCATTGCTATTCGCGGCCTTTCAAATCGCTCACTTGGCATTCCACCAGGGTGGTTCCTTGGTGGCTCCATGGGCCCGGGGAGATCATGTTGGCTCCTGGGGTGTGGCGGTAAGTGGGTATGGGACGATGGTTTCATGGGCACCCTCGATTCCTGAAAACCCGTCGCCCGCTTCATTTGCCGCGCTAGGTCTATCACCATTTCAATTCTGTCCGCACCCTCATAATTTACACAGCCACGACACACAGGCTCAGAAAAATCCTGCACCATCGCCCACGGCATGCGCGGTAAATCGCACAAATAACATTGTTGACGCTGTGACCTATTGGCGAGCGACATGGTTAAAGCGTGAAATTCATGCAATCACAGTTGCACAGTTAATTGTTCCTGTTCAATTCACACAATATTTCAAAGAATTACAAATGAAAATCCATATTCAAAATATGTCCATTCATAAAAAGCGTATTCCGTACTTGATAGGTATGCCGATGTAAATAATATAATATCGTCTGTCTATATTTATCATAAAACAGCCGATCTCCCTAAACACATCTTTCTCGTAAATGTTCAACGTGCACACTGAATCTATCAAAGCAGACGACAGATTATCCGTCTCTTGACAACCTGCCAAGATTGCTGTGACGTCATAACCTCATTACCGCCTCGTCTGTCGTTTGATAAATATGGACTAAGGGCATGCGCGCCCGACTTTGACAAATATGTCACAATGGCAGCTTGGATTGTAAAACGAGGACTAAACAAATAGGAAGGGCTTTCATTGGCGCGAATATATTGCTTTTTGTAGCCCATTTACTTTCATTAAACGGATGTTTTGTAGAATTTCGGGCTTATTACATCCACTAGTTGTAATTGATTAAATATTATATTAACAAGAAACTTATTGTCAGAGTTTTGACAAACCACCCCGGCTGGGATGTTCCTGTATTTCGTGATACCTTCACACCTTCTCACGAAAGTGAAACGAGGTAACGAAGTGGTGCGGAGTAAAGATTAGCCAGATGGTCTACCATGGTTGTAGATAAACTAGCTAACATGCTCTCTGCTTCAAATTTGTGACCTCGCTCCACCCCCGTGACAGCTTAGCATTAGACAAAGATCTTCGACTATCAAACGCCAATTCTGCACTCGTTTCCCCTATAGACATATGGATTTTTTTCCACAGACATTAGCCATTACGAAATCTACGTACTTCTACAATTTTCATTTATTTGCTGTCTTCGCTTATCTTTTTATTATTATTATTTATTTATTTTTTTATTTTTATTTATTTATTTTTTTTTTCATTTTCGACCATGGCGTCAATTGATGCAAGTAATTCCCGTCGGTGTTAAGAGTATCACGGAACACCGATCCCGTCTACCATGGCTGCTCTAATGAACCATACAGCTAATATAGCTACTTGGCATCAAGGTGGTAATGGATGAGGACAAATGTCACGAACATAACATTCATCTATCACCCGGTACATCACGCGGATCACTAATAATGTCTTTGGAAGCCAACGGGAATCATTCAGACTCTTCAATGCCAAATTATCTAAACTGGACAATCTGTTATGAACGTCTCGAGGAAACGTATTTTGTTCATTGCCAATCCGTTACGGATTACATTACACTGAAAAAAAGTTATAAGAGGCCACCTCATATTTTTCTTCTAGTTCAGAAAGTAAAATACGATCAATTAAAATTCATTATCATATGAATAAACCAATGTCTAACAGTGGCTCTGTGAGTTTCTGCATTCCAAAATGCGTGATACTTCTCACACAGACGAAGCATGTGTAAAGGTACCCTATTTCAAAAAGTCACACTTTATTAACATCAAATTAAATGTCATATTATGACGTTGTGTTTTTACATTTTAATTTATTTGAAAGTGCTACTGACTGCCATGATGCAAGATAAAATTAAGTCCAAAGTGTTGCTGCAATAAGAATCTTCGTTTCTGTTTTGTACATGCAAGAAGACAACAACCTGAATAACAGGAATTCAGCTTTTGTATGCAATTTGCATACCAACTTTGTTCTTCTCTAGTTGCGTTATTATCAGCAGCACGGCATTGAAATTTTCAGCGATTATTGAGGTCAAATACTAGACTCTGATAAAGTTTGAAAATTAAAAATATCGTCCAAAAATTTTGTTATTTTGTTCGTTAAAAATTGGCATTGAAACCGGAAGTGTGCGGCAGCCTTGACCTGTTGGTCCTCGAAAATGGTCTAAAACAGTTCAGTCGAGTTATATTTCTCATTTCCAGGCCTCATCAAGTGAATTTAACAGGGGTCAACATGTTTAAGAGGCACATTTATGAATTTTCCAAAACATCTCAAAATTGGCGATTTTTAAAAATGCATAAAAATTCTACCAGTAGAGAAAATTCGAATGTTTGATGTTTTTCCGAGCCGTAACGACACCTTTGATGACACCCGTTCCTAAATTCAATAAATGGTGTGCTGTGTCCAATTTTTTATTTAAAAACATTGATTTTTGCATTTTTACTCCAAAAACGCCTTTAGTGAGGGTGAGGGTGAGGTTATGGCCATGTAAAACCGGTTTAAAAGGGTATAAGTAGGCAAAGATCAGGAAAAGACGCAATCAGAAAAAGATTCCCACTCCAAAAACCGAGGTGGGAAAAAACCAAAGTAACAATCAGGTACTTTATACCATAAAACATATCGTAAGCCGAATGAGCAGCTATTTTCCCAATAGGTGGCCACTCAGTTACCTTAACTTAACTAAAAATATGAAAACATACATAAGGCGCCAACAGCACAAAAAAATTAAACACCAAGACATAAAACAAAAAGAACCACTACAGAAGTATCGACTTGGAACGATCAGTAACACAAAGTTACTGGCGGGCTTAAACCGGTTTTACAGGTACCTAACCTCACCCTCTGCAGTGGTTCATAACATTTAGTTAGTTATTTGGTCCTTGTGGTGAATCTCTAACTAGTCAATGAATCATCAAGAACAAACAAATAAATCATGATAAACATCCTGATGAATCAAAACCCAGGACTCACAGATTGAGTAAGCTGCCCGACGATGGAGATCCCTGGGCGCCGAATAACCTACTAACTCCGGAGCAAAAGAAAAACACCAGTTGGACCCCGGTGGGCCAAGCAACAGACAAGAAGCTCCGGCCCCAACCAACTAAAATGAATAGCTTTAAGTCGGGGCCATCATAGAGTCTGACGCCCGACCCACCGGCGTGCAATTAAAGAAGGCAGCATAGTTATCAACCATGATTGGGTTAAAAACTAAGCATGCAGACTGTCGCATAACATTCAAGTTATAACCTATACGTCTGTAACGTGTTATGATTTTTCTGAACTGAAAAGAAAAATCGTTAATTCCTTTAAGTTTCTTAAATTTGTAAACCAAGTCACCATAAAATTCAGGTTCCGCAAGGCCCTCACTTAAAAGCGTCTTTAACCCAACATTATATTTGGAAATCAATTCATAGTGTCTACGATAAAATTTAGAAAAGGTTTTTCGAAGTTTATGATACCGATAGCCCTGTTGAAGAAGTTTTGCCGTTAAACACCCACCTCGAGCGCTGAAGCCCGCAACACGACTGCAGACCCCAGCAAACCTAATAAGTTGCGAAATGTATACACCATAAGAAGCACGACGAGGAACGCCACCATCCAAAAAAGGAAAATTTACTATATCAAAATCAAAGTCATCGCGCTTATGATAAATTTTAGAAGAAACAAATCCATTTGAAACAGAAAGATGTAGATCTAAAAAGGGGGCTTCGGCATCCGAGATATTGGCTTTGTTTAACTGAAGTTCAGGCGGACAAACTCGACCGACCATACCCTCAAAATAAGGGTTGTCAATGTTCAGAAGGTCATCGAGGTACCTAGATGTGGATGTGGTACTTTGTGTTACTGATCGTTCCAAGTCGATACTTCTGTGGTGGTTCTTTTTGTTTTATGTCTTGGTGTTTAAAAACATTTTTTGTGCTGTTGGCGCCTTATGTATGTTTTCATATTTTTAAGGTAACTGAGTGGCCACCTATTGGGAAAATAGCTGCTCATTCGGCTTACTATATGTTTCATGGTATAAGTACCTGATTGTTGGTTTGGTTTTTTCCCACCTCGGTTTTTGGAGTGGGATTCTTTTTCTGATTGCGTCTTTTCCTGGTCTTTGCCTACTTTTACCTTTTTAGTAAAAGAAAATTATTTCTTAACACTTTGGAACTTTACTTACTTGAAAGACACGGCTTTTGGCAAAAAATCGTGCAATTTTGAACATGGCTTAGAAACAAAAAATGAGTTTTAAAAGTGGCCTCTTATAACTTTTTTTTCAGTGTATAATACAATGTCAGTTCAACGTGTTCGAGGGATAGTACACAGGGGGCGGCCACTGACGTTTACTGCCTAAGTGGAAAGAAACGCCCAAGAACCACCCTGGTGGAATGCCAAGCGAGCAATTTATTATCTCGAAGGGCCAAAAGTAAAACCATATTGTCTGCACTATGGGTGGTATACGGAAAGACTTTTTAGGGACACAACATCAGCTGCAGTAATAACAAATAAAAATAACACTGAGTTCCCTTGCAGTGAAATAAATGATGAAACCAGAAGACCAATGGTCCTGTAAACGCTCACCTGAGATCTGTGATATATACCAATAAACCTGTTTGACTAGTATGGTCATGTATATAGCCCAAGAGCAGGGACAGATGAACCCCTGGGGTCAACTTTATTTTTAGAATCATAAATTTACTGTCCATTTCCTGGAAGTTATCCCTAACAGCTGAATGCATATGCGACCTATGCTGACTTTGCCGTAAAATAGGTCAAGGTCACCCTAGGGTCATGATTTAAACAAAATTTGTAGAGCTCCATTCCCTGCTGCTTTAGGGACAGTTTCATAATCATAGGCCTTCTGGTTCTGTCGATCTTTTAAGGTTTTTGCTGTTTATCGCCATGGCGACCATCTTGGTCATGTGACTTTGACCATTTATATATATGAACCTCAACGCGACAAAATGTACCTTCGGACTTCTGGTATTACTAGTAGAAAGCAGCAAAAAGCGAAAAAAAAAATATGTAATATGCGTTATAGATATAACACTGTATTTGTAAACTTTGAACACTGGGCTACCAAATGAATGAGTTTTAAAACATATTTATTGTCAATATTTTGAGTTATATGCCCTTGTTTTAGCCCATAATACACATAATTTTCCTATATGTATGGTTAAACGGTAACCATAGCAACCGCATCATCATGAAAATAGACAAAATAATTACGACAGATTGCCTGTAAAGATGGTATGTTTCTATCTTAGCAATAGGATCTGACTAGTGCTTTAAGAGTTTTAAGCATATGCATCGAATTTTGTAAGGTCTGCTTACATGCAGAAATGCATTACGCAACTTTGACGTCATTTTTCAGGACAATGACATCTGTAGGGTTCATATAGTAAATTGGTCATAACTCACAAAATAAATAAAATAATCTGGTCAAATAAAGAGTAACGGACTCTAGAAACATCATACATTCAGCGTAACTTTGTTTGTCTAATACTCAAATAATTGTCCGAAGGTACATTTTCTCACGTTGTGGCCCATATACTTTCAAACCCCCTTCCTTAACAATGCTCCACATAAAGTTTGGCTTTGATTAGCCAAACGGTTTCAGAGAAGATCGTTGAATATTATGGTCATATACATGTACATAACCCCTGGGCAGGGGCAGACAACCCCCTGGGGACAAAACTTTTTCAAGGTGGACAATCACGTGACTAAAATCAATTATTGTGTACTAGCAATTCGGACTGAACCAGTAAGCAAATCGGTCATAATTTTCTTAAAACTGAATAAAATTTGATGGGGTAAAATACACATAACCCGGAATGGTACACTCTAAACCGTTATTCAGAGGCCAGTTTCATGTACATTATAGTTTAATAGATTTCCCCGAGCAAATGGATTTATATATCAACCCCGAGGTTGCTCTGGGTAATCTATGAAACTCCAGCGCGCATTAAATTGACTGTTGTGTAACAGTTTAGATGGTAGCATTATGGGAAAATGTGCACTTTACCCCATTAAATTTCATGCAGTTTTAAGAAAACTATGGCCGATTTGATTACTATTTAAGGTTTTTGCTATTTATAGCCATGGCGGCTATCTTGATTATGTAATCTGAACCATTTATACAAACTTTCGTTCCCCCTTCCTACATGATCCACATGAAGTTTGGCTTTGATTGGCCTAGTGGTTTCAGAGGAGATCTTTGAAATTGTGAACGAAGGACGGACGACGACGGACGCCGGAGCATGGGTATACTATAAGCTCATATGTGAGCCTTCCGCTCAGGTGAGCTAAAACGCGTTATGCTCAGAGACATTTACTAAACGCAAACCATACGTTTCGAAGATAACGGCCTCACGCTCGAAGTCTGCGTTCTATACTGCCATCGCCATGTTACTACATCTGGACTATTCTGACTATGTCGGAAGATATTTCGGACCGTGCGGGAAACACAATATAGATCTACATTTGAACTTGACTGCACGCCTACTAGTTTGGAACGCATTTTATCTCCACTCCAATTTTACATTTGCCACAATACTCGGGGAAATTTCTGTCATTATCGACAGGTCTCGCAGTAAAACACGTTGCGTTGTCTGGTATGTAATAGAGCAAAACCACTGTAAATTATGAATAACATACTTTTCCACAGTGCAGCGACGTGCAGTTATGCATGTGGTGTTTTGGAGGAATCATGCATATCTGAGTATATTGTTAAAAGAGCATGTTCCACCAAAAAGGGAAATCCCAATATGATATGGTTACCAAGCAGAAGAGATAGGGATGAGATACCAATACATGACAAAGATAAAGCAATAGAGAGCACAGACAAGACCTGCCATAGATTTATTCTTTAAGCCTAGGTTACATTTGCCCCGATCATCGTACGATTTTTCGGTCTGCGATTTTCTCTACGATTTTTAGACATCGTAGGAGATCGTGGGCTACGACGTATGTGTTAACAATTCATACGGGCATCGTGCGAATTTTTGATCTGCCATTTGTCGACGTTCTCATACAAAAACGCAAGGCGATCGTACGGCAGTCGTATGTCTCCGCAGATAGTACGTAGATATCGTATGGATCCCGTGCGTTGTCCGTACGGAGTCCTTAAACGTTTTCATACAAAACGCAAGGAGGCCGCACGGTAGTCGTAGGGTCTCCGCAGACTGTTAGTGGATATCGTACGGAGTCCCTTGGACTTCTGACTGATGCTTGGTTACATTTGGCCTACGATTAGCTTGCGATGATCGTACGATGCCATTTTTTGCATTTTCGTGCGGCCTCCGCAGGGTGACCTTACGATGTCCCTACGATTCTACGACTTCCTACGATCTCCGTAGCCTCTGCGATCTTGTAATAGTCTGCACTATTACAAATTTTAAAATCGTAAGACCGTAGACCGTAGACACGTCGTAGGGCATCATACGGGCACCGTACGGATACCCTACGATAATCGAGCGGTCACAGCACGATTTTTATTTATGATAATTTGGGAACAAAAATCGTACAGTGATCGTAGGGAGGCCGCAAGGAGTCATGCCGAGTTGGTTACATTTGCCCCGATCATTGTACGATTTTTCGGTCCGCGATTTCCCTACGATTTTTTAAAAATCGAATGTGATCATGGGCTACGACGCAGGTGTTTACAATTCATACGGGCATCGTTCGATTTCTTGTTCTAGCTTTCTTCGATGTCCTGAGTCGGAACTGTTTGGAGATCGTAGGGAAATCAAAGGGACTCAGCACACTTTAAGTTGAAATCGTACAGAGCCCGTGCGATGGCCGTGAGGAGTCCTTAAGATTTCTTGCGGTCTCCCTACGATAGCCGTACGATGTTAGGTGTCCGTACGATTTTAATAAACTTGTGATATAACCGTACGGATGCCGCACGATCACCCTAAAGGTCTACGATTATCTTATCATTTTAGTTCCCAAATTACCATAAAACCGTGCGGTGACCGCACGATCATCGCAGGGTTTCTGTAAGGCGCCCGTACGATGATGCTACCTACGACGTGTCTACGGGCTACGGTCGTACGATTTTTAAAATTTGTAAAAGTGCAGACTACTACAAAATCGTAGAGGCTACGGAGATCGTAGGAAGCCGTAGGAAGTCGTAGGAAGCCGTAGGAAGCCGTAGAATCGTAGGGGCATCGTAGGGTCACCCTGCGGAGACCGCATGAAAATGCAAACAAAACAACATGTCAGATGATTGACAGGTATAATTTAGGATTAAACAAAACAAGTATGCTTACTATGATCTTAATTTGACAAATCAAATAGGTGAATTCTTAAGCTGCCTCGCTCATAATCCAAAGAAGAAACAAAAAAATAATATGAGATTTTCTACATGTGTAATGTGACTTAAATTGAATTTGTTTGCTTACGCCATTTCGTCAAAAAAAAAATAAAAGCGCTGCAGGCATGCATGATACCCCGCCACGCAAATTTAATTTATCAAAAATGTTTGTCAATAAATTCTCAAGATAAAGAGCAGCACAAAATTTTGTCATAAATGAAGGACCATAACTCTGTATACTTTGATAAAATTTACCCATCTTCAATCCCAAACCACTACTTCCTTATTTGAACTTTTATACAAAGTTTGAAGAAAATTGGTTGATAAATGCACAAAAGAGAGGCAGGAAACGAAATTTTAATGTAAATCATGGGCCATAACTCTGTACTTATTTAATGTAATTTATTCGTTTTCAATCCCAAACCACTCCTTCCTGATATGAACTCCTTTACAAAGTTTGAAGAAAATCGGTCAATAAATGCTCAAGACAGAGTCCGGAAACGAAATTTTAACGTAAATCAAGGGCCATAACTCTGTACTTATTTGACGAAATTTACCCATCTTCAATCCCAAACCACTCCTTCCTGATATGAACTCCTATACAAAGTTTAAAGAAAATCGGTCAATAAATGCTCAAGATAGAGCCCAGAAACAGAATTTTAACGTAAATCAAGGGCCATAACTCTGTACTTATTTGATGAAATTTACCCATCTTTAATCCCAGACCACTCCTTCTTGGTATGAACTCCTATACAAAGTTTGAAGAAAATCGGTCAATAAATGCTCAAGATAGAGCCCAGAAACAGAATTTTAACGTAAATCAAGGGCCATAACTCTGTACTTATTTGACGAAATTTACGCATCTTTAATCCCAGACCACTCCTTCTTGGTATGAACTCCTATACAAAGTTTGAAGAAAATCGGTCAATAAATGCTCAAGATAGAGCCCAGAAACAGAATTTTAACGTAAATCAAGGGCCATAACTCTGTACTTATTTGACAAAATTTACCCATCTTTAATCCCATACCACTCCTTCTTGGTATGAACTCCTATACAACGTTTGAAGAAAATCGGTCAATAAATGCTCAAGATAGAGCCCGGAAACAAAATTTTAACGTAAATCAAGGGCCATAACTCTGTACATATTTGACGAAATTTACCCATCTTCAATGGCAGACCACTTCTTCCTGGTATGAACTCCTATACAAAGTTTGAAGAAAATCGGTCAATAAATGCTCAAGATAGAGCCCGGAAACAAAATTTTAACGTAAATCAAGGGCCATAACTCTGTACTTATTTGACGAAATTTACCCATCTTCAATCCCAGACCACTCCTTCTTAGTATGAACTCCTATACAAAGTTTGAAGAAAATCGGTCATTAAATACTCAAGATAGAACCCGGAAACGAAATTTTAACGTAAATCAAGGGCCATAACTCTGTACTTATTTGACGAAATTTACCCATCTTCAATCCCAAACCACTCCTTCCTGATATGAACTCCTATACAAAGTTTAAAGAAAATCGGTCAATAACTGCTCAAGATAGAGCCCGGAAACGAAACGCTGACGGACGGACAGACGGACAGACGGACGGACGGACACTCGAACGCAAATTTTTTTTGGAGGGTATAACATAATACCCCGCACTTTTTTAAGTGGCGGGGTATAAAAATGGCATCGTACGATCATCGCAAGTTAATCGTAGGGCAAATGTAACCTAGGCTTTACTTCCTGAATTGCTGACATGTTGTCAAGGTTGAAAATGTGATGAACATACAAACCAGTGTCTGTCATTGAATTCAATGCCGCCGGTATAATAAGACATTAATACATCCACGCGTACAACTTAATTTTGTCATAATGAGTTATTGTTTTAGTATGATGAAGTCATCTTTTGTTTGTCAAGTAGATCGGAAGAATCAGTCCATTATAACGACAAAAATATGCCGCACCTGCTTCCCTTTATGGTAGTGTTGACAATGTCAAGGCCATAGGAGTGTCTCCGGAACATGAAGTACGACAAAAACTTAACCTCTATCATATATATCTAAAGGATGGCATCCATGTTTATTCCGCCTTTTTGCAAATTCAAAACTAGCAGAATAAAAATAAAAATGGTCATTTTATAACATTAATACTATTAAACCAAACTTCAGCTGACACAATTTAAGCAGCCAAGAAAAACCGACCAAATATCATTAAATGTCTTCACTGCTCTTATAGGAACTCAGTTTTACTTTTTATTTAATAAAACTAAATAACAAATGAGCCGCCGCAAGGGAAAACCAACAATCTGCATATGCGAAAACAAAGACGCAGGTCAGCTTCACAGTAACACGAAAAGTACAATTCCTCTACTTTCTAAATCCAAAGTTTCCAGCCTCTATCCATCTTCTGTGATTGTACAGATCGGTTTGTGTCTGACCTGGTCGGAACCCAAACTGTTGGTTTTCTCACGCACAGGCTCAAATCTCTGCTTTAGATTTTTTTAAGCATTAACATGCGCAACAGAAACCAATTCCAATAAACTGTCTAAAATATCATCATAATATTCTCTGGCGGTATTAGCAACAGAATTTGTTGCTCGGTGACAATTTGATAATGAAAAGTGTGATGACGGATTTGGAAGTTATTGCAGCTGTTTTGATAGTAGCCGAGAAACGCATCAACGGTTGCCATGTACAAAATATGATTGACTGTTCCTTAATCTCCATTGAAAAAAGGAAATCTGGGGACGGCCTGTATTCCTGTCAAAAATGATCCAGATAGTACTAAATGTACAAGATCGTGGATCCAGATTTCATTTTGTATAAACCTGTTTTAAACGGTGTCAATTTCCCAATGTTGAGACCTTTAAAAATTAAAACAATAAATAATTAAAATAAAATGAAAGAAAAAAAAGGAAAATTAAACAACCGATGATGAAAAATAAATATATATATATATATATATATATATATTATAACTACGGCGTTAACATGGCTGTTTCCTGGCGGATAGTTATGACGCACGTGCGACGTTTATTAGCTTATCAAATACATGGTTTTGACGGACGGTAATTTGCCATTTCTCCGTCGAGCTGCCTATTTTCAATATGTCGAATGTACGCTTTATTATAACTGACTGATATGAGAAATATACCTTGCACCATCCTGTTTTTGGTATTTTTATGATAAGTGAATCATTTTTATTACTTACATTACTTTTGGTTAATTCCAATATCAAATCTTTGACTTTGCAGCAAATTCAATAATGTGGATGACAATGCAAACTTTATGGGACAAAAAGTGTAAAATTGCATTTTTTGAGAAAACTTGATTACCAATGAAAATTTTCAATGAGTATGTACATGTGATCTGCATCATGTTGTACATGTGATCTGTACATGTGATCTGCATCATGGCAGTAACGGAAAAGCAATAAAACATTTTGAATTTTAGGGAATTTTGAGTTTTTACAAAATTTTGAAAATTTGCATTTTCGGAAAATTAACAGGTGGCTTTGTAAATGTCCTTTAAACAGCAAAGAAAACAAACAAAAATGCATTCTTAAGCTATGGCAGGTAAGCACATACCCCACTTGACTCTTTTGACAAATTTGTTAAACAGAAGTCATATTCGTTTGCTGTACTTCCGGTTTGCATGCAGGAATTTTTAATTTTGATTTTACAACTATAATTTAGTATTTTTTGGGGGTTTTATGTGCCATTGTACTGTTTTGAGATTGAACAACTTGTCCGACACAATCATTTTTTGGGGACCAAACAAAAAGTCCCAGCAAAGCAGCGAAAAGATGGTGCTTTATTTTGGTAACAAAGCGCACCAAATAAAGCACTAACTTAAAGCTGCTTTACTGGGGCAATTTGTTTTGTTCCTATCAATTTATTGTTTTTTGGGCAAGTTGTTTTATCCTCACTGATTACAGTGGCACATAAAAATTAAAAGAGTATGAAAATGGTAACTGTAAAATCAAAATTAAAAATTCTTGCATTCAGAACGGAAGTACAGCAAACGGTATGGAACTTTTCAAAACAGTCAAATGGGGTATGTGCTTACTTGCCATATCCTAAGAATGGATTTTTGTTTGTTTTCTTTGCTATTTAAAGGAATTTTTCAAAATAGGCGGTTAAATTTCCGAAAATGCTAAATTTCAAAATTTTGTAAAATCTCCAAATACCCTAAAATACAAAATGTTTTATTGCTTTTTTGCTACTGCCATGATGCAGATCACATTCATTGAAAATTTTCATTGATTATCAATTTTGCTAAAAAAATGCATTTTTACACTTTTTGCCCCAAACATTTTGCACTAACATCCAAATTATTGAAGTTGCTGCAAAGTCAAAGATTTGATATTGGAATTAACCAAAAAAATAATGTTAGAAATAAAAATAGTTCTACTTGGTCATAAAAAATAACAAAAATAGGTTGGTGCAAGATTTTTGACTTTCAGTATATAACTTAAACCAATGCACCTATGTATACCCGCTATTTTTTAGTCTGCAGAAGGTTAAGAAACTCGAAATTCAATGCACGTTTGTAATCAAGAAGGATATGGACGTGTTTCCTTCTTAAAATTCAGACGCATGCATTGGCAACCCCTGATTAATTAACTTGAATATGCCCCATACTAGTCAGGTTGATAACTCACACGAACATTTAACAAATTTATGCGTGCACATCTTTTTAATTATCCTTAATACATACATGGCACATTCACACTGTTTTTAGAGCGGCAAAACGTAGCTGGCAGTTGCATTCGACTGACAAGTTGGGCTTTTAAAGGAAACGGGAAACCTGACGCAGCATGTATGCTGGTGATAATGACAATGATAAAATAAGACATCGAAGAATTTGGCAATACGAGTGAAATATTCCTTACACTAAAAAAAATATCATTTATACAACCGTTTCAGCGACCCGACGATTCTTACAACAGGAAAACATGTCCGTGTAATGTATACCCCCTTGAACCCCACCTTTATATAGAAAAACTGGGGTATGCAGGGGTATACCTATTTTTCTTAATTTTGCTCCAAAACATAGATTGTGGGTACTCGTTAGAACCGCCTCGCCGAGGCGGTTCTAACGTGTACCCACAATCTATGTTTTGAGCAAAAATAAGAAAAATATCAATTTTTTTCTGATGAAAATTTTCTTTTTTTACAACTTTAAAATCTCTGTATATTGCATGGGCGAGTTTTCGTAATGCAACCAAAAAGGCATTGCCGCATATTAGGAAAGAAAACACACCGTTTTCCTGTGTTGTATGTTCATGAGAATATGATAAAACCTTATAAAATTGATTTCCAAATTTAATGTTTGGTCTTTCGAAACCAGAATTTTATGGTAAACTAGTTTTGCAAATTTAAGAATCTTATAGGAAGGAATGATTTTTCTTTTCAGTTTAGAAAAATCATTATACGTTACAAACGTATATCACTGAACTGTTATGCGGGTGTCAGACCCTATGATGGCCCAAACTTAAAGCCATTCATTTTAGTTCGTTGGGACAGGAGCTTCTCGTCTGTTGGCTCTCCATCGCCGGGCAGCTTATTGTATCTGTGAGTCTTCGTTTTTGATTCATCATGGACGTTATCATGAGTTATTTGTTTGTCCTTGATGATTCATTGACGAGTTAGAGATTCACCACGAGAACAACTAACTAAATGTTGTGAACCACTGCTGAAGCTGAGGGTGCGGTTATGCTCCTGTAAAACTAGTTTAAGCCCGCCAGTAATTTTATATTACTGATCGTTCAAAGGCGATACTTCTGTGGGGGTTCTTATTGTTTTTATGTTTTGGTGTTGAGTTTTTGTGCTGTCTGCACCTTATGTACGTTTTCATATTTTTATTAAAGTTTTGGTAACTGAGTGATCGCCTATTCCGGAAATAGCTGCTCACTCGGCTTACGATATGTTTTTTTTTTTTTTTTTAGTATAAGTACCTGATTGTTAATTTAGTTTTTCCCACCTCGGTTTTTGGAGTGGGAATTTCTTTCTGATTGCAACATTTCCTAATCATTGCCTACTTTTACCTTAAACCGTTCACTGGTTAAAGAACACATGGTAGGCATGCATCTTCGTCATCAGACAATCCAATTCTACCATTTATTTTGTTATTTTATCTCGTAATCAATTTCTGATTGTCACATTTCAACGCAACGCGGGAATTAGTTTCTAAACCAAACTAGTTTTATGGTTCGGCACGCGATCAGGGTCATAGGACAACATCGTTAACGACGGCTGGTCACGCGATTCTTCAATTTACGCCATGTCGTATAATATGGTCCATTTAGACGTTTGTGGCAAGGTGTATACCTATTTCTAGGATTGCGAACATTAATCGACCATCAGCGCCAGATATTATCTGTAAGCAAAGATTTCTACACCATTGCCCATTGAAAGTAAGAATACGAGTTTTGATAGATATGCTCGTTGCCAGACATGAAATGTTTTTCGAATGAACAATTTGGCTCACTCAGTATCATCTCTTTCTTTTATTTGTTACTTTTCTGGATTTATTCCAATGTCTAAATATAAAAACTCTCTGTTCTGCTCCTGAAATAGATTTCTCTTTTCATGATATGAAAATTGCACGTGTGTTAATATTTTTTTTCTGCAAGTTGCTGGTTCTCGGCGAGGTTTATGTAACACAACATACTATACTGGAGACCAGCTTGTTGACGGCTTTGAACCCAGATTTGGCGCGCTTTCAGTACAACAGGAATGCTTGGCAATGTGCTAGTGGTATGTCTACGTCATTAGAAAGTTTTTGTAGCTTGCCAAGTTATTAAGATCTTGGAAAGCCACTAAAGTATCAAAGAAGCAGACAATGCGCTATTGGCGCACATGCCAAGTTGGCGTGTGGGTTAAGTGCTTACTATTACCTTGCACTCTGTGAGTTTACCGACTTCTTGTTTTGCTGGTGTTCGTCCTTGAAGTCATAAAATGCAATCTATACATGTCATCGAATCATATGTGCTCACGATTATGAACTTTGCAACTTCGATATCTATTTTCGAAGGGAAATTTCGGAAAAACTAAAATATTGTAGATAGCTTTTGCAAAGCGCGCAGATTTATTTTATGCTCTATATATCTGATACTTTATCATAGTTCTGTTTTCCTGTTTGACATATTTTCTGCATGTTTTCAAGGAATGAATTATTATTAGCTTTCAGATTCCCAGTGCATTGCTTTATGAAAATTGCAATGCCCGTGGTTAGCAAATAAACCCATCATACTTCGGGAACCGAACAATGTGAAATGCTGGAAAATTAAGACAAACTTTATCATTTGCAGCACGCACTCACTTTCAAAGTGCGCAATTAAATAGACTGTTATTGTGCTTTCTAAATTACAGCTACCGCTTATTTATTATATCCAGTTATATTTATAGACAGACGCCAAGAAATTCATTTCGTTTTGACACAACGTAGAACAGAAACGTATTCTGCCTCACGCCTAAGGCTTTTGATAAATATTGAATTTCAATTTCGCATGCAATCCTCTCTGAAGCCCATTATGTTTTATCCTGTTTATAGCTGGGACTGATGTTTTTCAATAGCACTTATTGGTCAGTAACGACTAGTCTCACGCAACCAGAGAGAGACTAAAGTCTAAATCATCAGTAGTCACGGAATACTTCAATTTTGTGTTTAAACAAGGCACAAAAACCTTCGTGACACCACATTATGAAAGCGGGTTTAATCTTATCCAAATTATGCAAATAACTCAATCATATAAAGAGTTTATGTATATTGCTTGTTCAGAATGGCTTTAGAGTCTCCAGAATACCAAAATGATTATACATTTCTGAAAATGCAAAACAGCATGAATGTAGATTTAAATGAGAACAACAAAATAAGCAATGTGCTTCCGTTCTAATCCTTTTTCAGATTGTGTCACTCATGATTCTTGTAGTTAATGTATGTATGTCCATGTTGTAAATAATCTTGAAATAAAATTTGTTTAAACCAAAGGACAAAAACATTTGTCCATCAATGCTAAATAGTCCAAACGGCGGAGACTCATGTTAACATGTTAAGTAAACAGATAGATACAAAACAAACAATTTTACTATTTTATTGGCGACTTCATACATGTCTATGGACAAAATAAAAAGATCAACTAACAAACAATGCTAAACAAAGCGCTAAGTAGTGAGCACTCAGAAGCCCACACACGTTAGCTGGCACTGGAGAGCATAGTCTGCATTTTGGCAAGCAACTAAGACATCCCTGCCAGGAAAAAGAGCGCGCTCAAGCGGTGTTAGAATGACTGGCAAAACTTGTCACACTAGCTCAACCTTAAGCTAAATAAACTATAATGTTTCGAACAGATGAAATTAAGTAGTATTCAGGGAAAGAAAATGCATGAAGACGTGGGGAATGTCACATAAAATATGATAGCAAATTTCAATGACGAAGTCAATCTATTCCAGAAAAGAACAGATGCGCTTTGTACCTGTCGAGCTGGACGATATCCAGAAAAGTAACCATACAATGCCATGCTCAAAACATCACTAAATTGTATTGATGGAAATAACCCATACGTTTTCAAACATAACACCAGGTAAAACAAGTGCAAACATTCTGCTCATACCAAAGTTAGTAATTCGGGTTAAGTAAGTTCCATTTCTTACGAAACGAGTCTTTGATATTGTATAGCTAAAACGAACGAGTTTCGATCACAATATTACTTGTATATATATTTTATATCACCTGTAACTACTATTTCATATAAATAAAGGCCATGTAAAAATAAAAGTCGTGTAAAAACTTAATTTCAAGCAAGAAATATTGAATGTTTTCAACAGGCAAAAATCCCTCGAATCTTTGGTGGTATTTTTAAAGTATGAATGTTTTACTGCTTCCAAAGGATCAAACCTTTATATTTCATTTGCTTTTACTGCAGCGTGGCGGCCCTAAAAAGTCTCCCGTACATCGTCCATAGTGCAGATTATATTTTATTTAAGGTCCTTTGATATCAGTAAAGATATTCAGAGTGTTCAAAACACTCGCGTTTAGAAACATACTTCTAAGCAATGTTGAAATTATTTGACCCCATTTAGGAATCTGTCTTCTCGTGTAAATTTTCGAAATTACAGTATATGCCGGTTTTAAAAGGGCTACTGATGAGGGTTCATTACCCGAAATTGCACAATATAGTCCATACTATCTCCCTTTGAATGTTTTACTGCTTCCAAAGGATCAAACCTTTATATTTTATCATAAATAATTATCACGATATGCTTACGAATTATTTCCAAACAGTACGATTATGCCTCTGATAATAATGATTTCTAGTGCAAGCTTTGCATCTACCAGTCACGATGATCTAAATGGTTCTTGTAAAAAGGCCTGCTTTCAATGAATCACAGATATTGAGGAATCGCGTGATACAACGTTATTACAGCCGCTGTCACATGACCCTGATCGCGTGCCAAACCATAAAACTAGTTTGGTTTAGAAATTAATGTCCGCGTTGCGTTGAAATGTGATTACGAGATAAAATAACAAAATAGATGGTAGAATGGGGCGTTCTTTGTATCATGGTCGAATTGTATCAAATTGTTCCTGCAATGGTGGTATGTTTAAATGGTTTGCCTCCAGGGCGCGGTTGTTCACAGGGTATTTCCCGACCGAACGTCGAGAACTGCCCTGGCTTTTCCCCACCACTAAACAGTCGGTGTCTAAGACGCAGACTTGCTTAGCTAAGTAAAATGCCTAGCTTGACGTCTATTTCCAGTAAGTTATGAACCGATTTATTATTACGGCACTGCCAGGGACATCAAAGTTCGACAGACTTCTTAATTTAAATGTACGGTTTCATTCCACCAACTGTCAAATGTAAAGATTACTAGTATGAAGCTGAATAAGCACATCGCAAGTGTAAGACACAGGCTGAAAGATATTTAGATTTTCTATCCACTTTTCACGGTGTTTTAAAGAAAGGCGTCGTAAACGAAAAACTTCAAACGGTCATAGATACAATATTGACAACCCAAGTTCCAACAGCCTGTCATTTACTCAATTCCTGGTTGTCACATTTCATCTCAACGCTGGCATTAACTCCAGACCGAGCCAGTTGGGTAGTTTCGCTGGCTATAAGAGTGATGTGACGTCCTTAATGAAGAGGCATCACGCAAAATCTCAATATACGCCAATCACTAACGGCAGGTATTATTACATAGTCCATTTAGATCTCAAT
Organism: Rugalucina vietnamica; assembly: GCA_964017185.1. Taxonomy (NCBI): domain Eukaryota; kingdom Metazoa; phylum Mollusca; class Bivalvia; order Lucinida; family Lucinidae; genus Rugalucina; species Rugalucina vietnamica. Next base: position 69,363,088 of record OZ024872.1, read on the forward strand.
GCCCGGTACCTAATCATTTCACGAATTGCGTGCTTAACTCGACTAAGCTTTAAACTGATACTGCGAAATCAGTTTCCGTTGGATTAGATGTCCCGTTAGATATGCCAGAACTTGTTGGCACATGTTTAGAAATAAAAGAAATAATGAGCGTCAAAGCATAACACCCGGGCCCAGTTGTTCAAAACTTCTTAACGTCATCGTTAAGACCTCAATTTGTTAAGTAAATGCCGATTACAGAAGCAAATACACTGTTATTTTTTGTTGATAAAATGTGAGAATCCTTTGCAGTGCAAAGGATTCTCACATTTTATCAACAAAAAATAACAGAGTATTTGTATTATTCATGTTCGAAATTTTAACAATATATAAGGCCGGCGATTTAATCACAACCATGACGCCATAGAGCACCGATCCCCAGCAGGCACATGACGTCAAAATGACGTCAGATCGACGTCGATGCGACGTCATGGCGTCGCATCGACGTTGATATGACGTCATTTTGACGTCATGTGCCCGCTGGGGAACTATTAAAACCATAAAATGTGTAAGGCGAAAGCTGGTGCCTTGAATGGTCGAGTAAGTAAAAATACCTTTCAAAAGCTAGTAGCTTGTATATCGAGTTCAAACGGCAAAAGTATACTCCCGAAAACGATGAAATCAAAACGTATAGCGCAACGCGATATGGGTAACAGACAGACAGGATAAGACCTGCCGTTGGACAAAATGCATGTGTCAGAACGTTTTATCCAAAGGAAAAATGCACAAAAAGAAGCTATTGGCTGCTTAAATACGATACAGAAAGGAAAAATGCATATTAAAAAGAAAATAAATGGTTTTATAGAACTGAATATGAGCCTGTGCATGGAAAAACCAACAATTTGCATAAGCGAAAACAAAGCCGCAGATCAGCTTCGCGGTGACCGCGAAGCTGATCAGCGCCTTTGTTTTCGCTACACGGATAGTACAATCTCTCTTCTTCTTAAATCAGAAATTTCCAGCTTCTAGCTCTGTTCTGTTCGTGTACAGGCCGATTTGTGTCGGACCTGTTCGGAACCCAAATTGTTGGTTTTCTCACGCACAGGCTCATATTCGTTTAGGATTTGATGATTGATGTACACGTCTACTCCCTACCGTTTAATTATGATGGTATGGAGATATATGCTTAAAATAAGGCGTTATAGATTTCCCTGTCAAAGCTGCAGACTTCGCATTTGTTTCCATGTCTAAATATTAGTGCTTTCAGTTCACGGCAAGCATTTTATTCAATGCTGTGTTTATTTAATCACCGCCTTAAATATTTTTTAAAGAAAGCATCGTCTGGTTTGTCTCAAAAATTGTATTTCGTTATATTTTTGGAGTGAAATTTAAAAACTAAAATGTTAAAAAAAACACGAAAGGATCAGAACCATCGAGGTTGAAAGACAAGGACTAAAGTGTGGCAAATCGAGATCCATTTGATGATAACAGATTATTAGAACAATTAAACTGTTGATGCATACCAGTAAACCCCCAAGCATGAGTAGAAGAATACCATCACTACAACCCACAGACAAGAAAGCTCTGACCAAACCAAATAAAATGAATACCGACATCTGGCGTAATGAAGCCAAATTAATCACCTATAGATTGAGTTTAAAACAAAGATGGTGGTGCCCGTCTCGTAGCTGATTTATTTTTAAAAAGGTACAAGTAGGCAACGATCAGGAAAATGCGCAATCAGAAAAATCCCACTCCAAAAACCGAAGTGGGGAAAAACGTAATTAACAATCAGGTACTTATATCATAAAAACCTATCGTAAGCCGAATGAGCAGCTATTTTCCAAATAGGTGACCATTCAGTTACTTTAACTTCACTAAAAAATGATAACATACATAAGGCGCCAACAACACAAAAAAATTAAACACCAAGACATAAAACAATTGTTTAAGAACCACCACAGAAGTATCGCCTTGGAACGATCAGTAATATAAAATTACTGGCGGGCTTAAATCGATTTTACAGGTACCTAACCTTACCCTCAGCTTCTGCAGTGATTCACAACATTTAGTTAGTTGTTCGGTTCTCGTGGTGAATCTCTAGCTAGTCAATGAATCATCATGGACAAACAAATAAATCATGATAAATACCATGATGAATAAAAAAAACGAGGACTCACAGATTGGGTAAGCTGCCCGACGATGGAGATCCCTGGGCGCCAAATAACTTACTAACTCCAGAGCAAAAGAAAAACACCAGTTGAACCCCGGTGGGCCAAGCAACAGACAAGAATCACCGGCCCAACCAACTAAAATGCACGAAAGAGGTTTCATGGATTCTCTTAACCATGACAATCAAGCTGATGTTATCGAGGCTTTTAATTCGGATTCTATGTACCTCGATGACATTTTGAACATTCCTTATTTTGAAGGCATGGCCAAACAAATTTATTGACCTGAAATACAGTTGAATAAAGCTAACACCACAGATACCGAAGTCCCCTATTAAGATTTACGTCTTTCTATTGCAAATGGACTTGCTCCTTCTAAAATTTATGATAATTGCGATGACTTTGATTTTGATATAGCAAACTTTCCGTTTTTGGATGGTGACGTTCCTCGCCGTGCTTCTTATGGTGTACATATACATTTCGCAACTTATTTGGTTTGCTAGAGTCTGCAATCATGTTGCGGACTTCAATGCGCAAAATAAAATGTTTAACAGCCAAACTTCTCCAGTACGACTATCGGTATCATAAACTTCGAAAAACAGTTTCTAAATTTTATCGCAGACACTATGAACTGATTTCCAACTTTCATGTTGGACTAAAGACCCTTTTTAAAAAGGGCTACTGACGAGGGTTCATTACCCGAAATTGCGCAATATAGTCCATACTATCTCCCTTTGAATGTTTTTACTGCTTCCAAAGGATCAAACCTTTATATTTTATTTTACGAGAGGGCCTTTCGGAACCAGAATTTTATGGTGACTTGGTTTACAAATTTAAGAAACTTATAGGAAGGAATGATTTTTCTTTTCATTTCAGAAAAATCATTACACGTTACAGACGTATAAGATATGACTTAAATGTTATGCGACAGTCTGCATTCTTAGTTTTTAACCAAATCATGGTTGGTAACTATGCTGCCTTCTTTAATTGCACGCCAGTGGGTCGGGCGTCAGACTCCAAGATGGCACCAACTTAAAGATATACATTTTAGTTGGTATGGGTCGGAGCTTCTTTTCTGTTGCTTGGCCCGCCGGGTTTCAACTGCTGTTTTTTCTTTTGCTCCGGAAGTAGTAAGTTATTTGGCGCCCTGGGATCTCCATCATCGGTCAGCTTACTGAATCCTCATTTTTTTATTCATCATGGTGGTTATCATGATTTATTTGTGTGTCCTTGATAATTCAGTGACTAGTTAGAGATTCACCACTAACTAAATCTTGTACTGGATAAGCTGAGCGTGAGGTTTGGTACCTGTAAAATCGATTTAAGCCCGCCAGTAATTTTATATTACTGATCGTTCCAAGGCGATACTTCTGTTGTGGTTCTTGTTGTTTTATGTCTCGGCGTTAAAGTTTTTGTGCTGTTTGTACCTTACATATGTTTTCATATTTTAGTTAAGTGGCCACCTATTGGGAAAATAGCTGCTCATTCAGCTTACGATATATTTTCATGGTATATGTATCTGATTGTTATTTTAGTTTTTTTAGTTTTGTCCCACCTCGGATTTTGGAGTGGGAATCTCTTTCTGATTGCGCCTTTTCCTGATCGTTACCTACTTGTAACGATAACTGCAACTGAAGTGTTTTTCTCGATCTGAACCGAAACGAACATTTCACAAAGACTAAAGATCAAAACTTCCAAAAAAAAAAAGGTAAAAGTAGGCAATGATCAGGAAATGGCGCAATCAGAATTTATTTATTTATCAATTTGTTTATTTTTTTTGTATTCAGTCTGACGCCCGACCCACCGGTGTGCAATTAAAGAAGGCAGCATGGCTATCAACCATGGTTTGGTTAAAAACTAAGCAAGCAGACTGTCGCATCACAATTTAAGCTATATCCTACCCGTTTGTATCATTAATGATTTTAAGACTACATATATTTGTACTTTGTACGATACTACAAATATGGAATTTATTTCACGAATACATGCAGTATGATGACTGTCTTTCATTCGGTTGTTTCCTGCAGCTGTACGAGTTAAAGAACAGCGCATTGGGTCGTAACGTTCCAAGGCTATATTAAGAGCGATTAGAAAGTTGCGCACGCAAACATTTGTTTTATGTTTGTGTGAGTTATAAAGCTGACTAGAAAGGGGTATATTAAAGTTAATTGATCATGGGATATCGGTGCATGTACGTGAATATTAAGAAGGCAACACGTTCATATCTTTCTTGATTGGAAACGTGCAGGGAATTACTTAACCTTGCGCAAACTGGGAGAGCTACTAGATTGACTAATCGGAAAGTCCAATACAGACCATTCCGTCTTTTTAAGGACAACTTACTCTGTTGATGGTATACTGCAAGTAACCATGGTTGTTGACTTTAATGCTGTGGTCATCTGATACAGCAAAAGAGACAAATTCATTATTTAACACTTGGACATTTATACAAAGTAATAGATATTTGTAGGCCGCGTGCTAGTTAAAGCTTATCAAAGACCAACTAATAGTGCATGTCCAGCGGGGGACAATACGTTTGCGTGACTTTTTCAAAATTTCCGTTTGCGCTACCATACGTTTGCGCACATGATTTCATTACGTTTGCACGACTTTTTTTCAGGTACATAGAGGTATACAGGTATAGAGTAGACCACGACGAGTTACAACAATATGTACAGGTACCCCTTCCGTTGACCAGATATTTAATTTAATGCTTTATTTATTTAACGAGGATTCCTAAGAGCCCGAAGGCCACTAGTAGGTCTCCTCACAGATATTTTGCCTGTTGGGAAAAATATATTTTATCTGTTTCCTTCTCAGTTTTCACCAATTGTAAAGCCTGGTTTCCACGGATACTTTTTCTCTGACGAATACTATTTGTCACAGAAACTTTAGCAATCAGTTTGCGTTATTACATGTATTGCTTAGCTCGCTCACCTTTGTCACAAATATTTGACAATGAAACTTCGCCACAGAATGGAATTTACACAAGCGTATTTTTTCTGCGACAACCCTACTTTGTCAAAGAAAAATTGTCCGTGGAAACGAGGCCTAAAGGTGGGAAAACTGGGATCTGAACAGGTTTATTTTTTATTTCCATATAATCAAAAGCACATGTATTAAAAGAACGTGCTGCGCCCGTCCAGCCCAATGTATATCAAGAATATTTCAGAAAATACAATAAAAATCGACGGAATGTAATGGAATGCATATTTCATTATCATTCGATAAATGCAATCAACTGATTTCAGCTGTAAGTTTCTAAGCAACAATCAGCGAAGTTTACGGACACCTTCCATTACATGTAATGTGTTGCCGAGTTACACGTCACTGTAATTACCGTTACCACAAAAGGTGATAGATTACTGATAAACTGAGCCGCGACGCGAGAAAACCGGTCTTCGGGGTTTCCGACCAGGTCTTACACAAACTGACCTGTACAGTCACAGAAGCAGGCTAGAAGCTTGAAATTTCGGATATAAGAAGAAGAGAAAATGTACTATCCGTGTAGCGAAAACAAAGGCGCTGATCAGCTTCGCGGTTACCGCGAAGCTGATCTGCGCCTTTGTTTTCGCATAGGCAAAAATCCGGTTTTATCACGATGCGGCTCAACTCTTCCAATAATATTCTTCTTAAGCCATGTATCAGTATGGTATTTCCGGGTGTTGTCGTTACGAAAACATGACTGGCATCATGACTGATATCAGTGAGCTCTACATCGAACGTACAAATGACAAAGTGATATCAACTTGCTGACATCATATTTCCCAGGTTAAAAACGACGACAATAATGAGATTAAGTTCAGTTCGAAAAAGGCTCTTAATCTGTCTGCGTGTTTCAATTTGTAAATTGTCTCGGGGGTTAAAGTTTTGGCCAGCATTCGTTTTCAAGCGTTGTGTATTGGCCCAATGTTTCCCGAATGTGCAAGCAGTACTAAGCATTGGAAGTTAAAAAGTTGAAAGTCCTGTTGTTCTGGCAAACTGTAAACAAACTAACAATCCTATCACACTTGCTGAAACGTAGTCAGTTCGAAAAGCTCTTAACTGAATCTAATCTAAATCTTAACCGTTCGTAGTTCCAAATAAATGGCTTTTAGAGGTTTAAGAGGATAGGTTGTTTGAACATTGTCAACGACGAACGGCGGGGCCTGGTTATACTATAAGCTCACCTTGTGAGCCTTACGTCTCAGGCGAGCTAAAATTCACAAAACACATTCACTATGTTTACAAATGGAACGTGCCTGTCGTGATAGATGACTAAAGCCCGTGTCAGAAACATAAATAACCATTTCGTCAACCATAATAGTAGGAATATGAAAAAAAAAGAAATAATTATAATGATTAACTGCTTCGAACTAAGATTATTTTTAAATGACCTTCGTCCCTGAAACGTAAGTGAATGTTCTCAAATTTCAGTTAGTAGGTACAAAAAGAGCAATGAATGAGCAATACAATCATTTTGATATATACCTATTTGTCATGGCAACTTTAAAGTAACAAGAAGACACAGGGATTTTCAATTGATGCCTTACACATGCACAGCCATTCTCCACACATCCACCAAATTGTAAATTTTATGGCATCTATAAACCTTGGCTTAATCTCCATATTCTTTCAATGGATCTTTCGAGACCAAGTTCGTCTGTTAGTCTGTTTTAAAGTTTCAGTATATCTTGCCTATCTGCAAAGTTTTGCATTCCAATAATGAATTCGCAATTTCTGTTTAAGCATTGAACACGCAACAATTTGAATAATCATGTAGCAGACACGGAGATCAGGTAATAAGGCCTGCTTTCAATGAATGACATAAATGGAGGAATCGCGTGACCAGCCGTCATTAATGATGTTGTCACATGACCTCGATCGCGTGCCAAACTCCATAACTAGTTTGGTTTAGAAACTAATGCCCGCGTTGCGTTGAAATGTGACAATCAGAAATTGATTACGAGATAAAATAACAAAATAAATGGTAGAACTTGATATTCTTTGTATGGTGATCGATATGCATGTCTACTCTTAACTGTTTAATTATGCTAGCGTGTTTAAAGCTGTGCTTTATAGATTTTGCTGTCAAAGTTGCAGACTTCACATTTGTTTCCCAGTCTGAACATTGTTGTGCATTTGGACCAAAGAATGTTATTAAATACAATGTACCACCATAACCAAATAAGAAAGAACACAAATCAGTTACGGATTTTAGTGGATAGTTTCATCATACTCCGATGTCCTGAAAAAATTGTTTGGCCCCACTTTTGACAATCACATCATTTCCTAATGAGAACATAGTACCATTGAAAGCACTAATAAACACATTCATTACGAAAACACGCCCATGTTATATACATATTTTTCTTAAGTTGTAAAAAAAGAAAATTTTCAGTAGAATTTTTTTGATATTTTTCTTATTTTTGCTAAAAGCATAGATTGTTGGTACACGTTAGAACCGCCTCGCCGAGGCGGTTCTCTCGCCGAGGCGGTTCTAACGAGTACCCACAATCTATGTTTTGGAGCAAAAATAAGAAAAATAGGTATACCCCTGCATACCCCAGTTTTGCTATATAAAAGTGGAGTTCAAGGGGGTATACATTACACGGACATGTTCTCGTGATGCTAACAATGTTTAGCGGTTGCTAAAGCGTCTTAAGGGGCCAGCCTTGTAAATCAGCAAGTAAAAGACTAATCAAATAAATTCTGATAGAAAATCTATAGAACTGACGTAAGAATTCCACTTTCTCCAAACTAGTGCATTCAGGCTATATGGATAATACTTTAATACAAAATCAATCTACATAATTATCTGTTATAAGAAAATATCTAGATACTGAGGAATTTTCACTATTACTTTAGCCAAATTTAAACATTTAACACCAGGCAAGCGTTTGCAAGCAAACCTACTAGCATATTAGGTACAGACTGGTTAAAAAATACAAATATGTTTCAAACCTCGATGCACGAGTATCTGAATATTCGCATCTCTTTTTTATGAAATTGATAATACCTTTTCTAACCCTTGACAAGGCCAGTGCATCATAATATTTTTTTACAAAAATCTGTAAGAGACTGTAACTATTATCATCTTAAACCTTTAAATTTACATAGTCTGAAAAAAATGCACAGGAAGGCAATATCTACTATCATGTTAACAGTACATTCCAATGTGTTACCTTCCCATATACAGCTTATATAACACATTAACATATAATACTCATCAAAGTGTCTACATATTTACAATATGGCATGCCCCCTCTCTTTTCTCTAGCGAGACATGATTTTTAAACACCATTTGAGAATGAAAACAACAATAGAACAGACAATGCACTCCTACTAAAATATCATACAGAGAAGATAGCACACTTAATTCGACTCTCTTGCTTTAGTTCCATCTAAGGTCAACAAGTTCTGTCAGAAGTAACCAATCATAATCACTTTTTAGAAAACTAGAGTCAGCCTCCAATTAAATCTCAATGCTAGAAGTAATGGTTTATTAAAGTGTCACATCCCGGGTGTCACATATCAACATCACAAATGTACAAACATAATTATGAAAGACTAAACGTTGATACCCAGCCAAAATTTGGCTTACGAGACACTATGAAAAGGATCAGATCTATCTTTTCATATTTTCATATTAAACTGCCTTGTACCTAGATTGGTTTCATACTTGCACAATGAAATGGGGAAATGATAACCAAAAACATTAATTTTTAATCAAAAAGGAGCACTGAGTGCTAAAAATCTGATATATTCATTACTATCCAACATATCTTAAATGTCATATGACACTTGAAATATCTTTCCTTTAAAATAACAAAGAGGTTAAAAAAATCCTACAGCAACGATTTGCATAAAATAATATATTAGAAAACTATGCAGACTTAAATATGCATATGTCAAATTTACAAATGAACAGCATGAATAATGCATATAACAACTTGATATAATTTTCTGTGGTGCATTCATAAATACCAGAATAATATTACAATGATTTATAGTAGTAATATGAAATGTTGTCAAAATATTTGCAAGGAAACAATCTCTTTAATACACATGATTAATATCACATCATGCAGGTTAATGAACCCTCTCATGCACTTAAAGCAAGAGACAGTAGAAAAAAAAAATAATTGTTAGATCCTTTGGAAGCAGTAAAACATTTAAAGCGAGAAGATGGGCCATATTGTACAATTTCGGGTAATGAACCTTCGTCAGTGACCCTTTACAAAACTGGCAGCGAAAGCCAGACATTTTTGCTGCAATTTCAAAAATTTACATCGGTGTAGTCTAAATCAAAGACTTGTATTCCCAAAGGGGCAAAATAATCAAAATACTGTTAAGAAGATGATTCTTAACGTACAATGTATTTGAAACACTCCAAATATATTCACTGATCCCAAAGGATCAAAAGAAAAATATAATCTGCACTATGGATGATGTACGGGGAGACTTTTAAGGGCCGCCACACGGCACAACACCAGCTGCAGTAATAGCAAATAAAAATAATTGTTAGATCCTTTGGAAGCAGTAAAACATTTAAAGCGATAAGATGGGCCATATTGTACAATTTTGGGTAATGAACCTTCGTCAGTGACCCTTTACAAAACTGGCAGCGAAAGCCAGACATTTTTGCTGCAATTTCAAAAATTTACATCGGTGTAGAAACCTGGTTGAAAATAAAACAAGACAATGACTCACATTTTATATGGCTCTATACTCCAACAGGATACATATTGCAAAAGGTCTTTTGGTTGGTTGGTTGATTTGGGGTTTAACATCCCATCAACAGCTAAGGTCATATGGAGACTGGGGAAAAGGTCTTTTGTTCATGCATAATATGTACAGTGTATGTTTTTATAACAAAGTTTTTAATTTCAACAAAAAAATACAAAAACGTTTGCATAGTATTTATATTTTAAGTCTACTGCAAAGCAAAATATACCATAGCACAGTTCTATCCAATCTAAACAAAGTACACAACCATTATTCCCCCAACAGAAAATGTTATATGTGTATTATGAAAACAATCTGCCTATGATAATGGTTTTGCAGTAGTCGTTTGGAAATGATGACAGATGGACAACAGGTTCCTGCCTATCCCAAAAGCTCATCGGAGTCTTTGGCACAGATGAGCTAAAAACAATTCTGACATTTTGAGATTAAATGATGCTCCTATGTTGTTCCTTTACCAAAAACTGAACCACAGAAGGACAGGGTGAACTCAGTAAAAGGTATTCAAGTGGGTTTATAACTAGATTCCTCCTGACCGGGCATATCTATATAGAACAGCAATGTCAGCGTGATCTTATCAATCTTGCATCTTCATTGTTTCCTTCTTCATGCACTGCATAAATAATATTGCAATTGCACAAAAATGAGCATGTTTCATAAATGGCTGTAGTTTTTAATCTATTGGTATTTAGTTTAATTGATGTACATTGCATCTGCATTTGAGAAAACCAACAATCTGCATATGCAAAACCAAAGGCGCAGATCAGCTTTACAGTAACTGCGAAGCTGTTCAGCACCTTTGTCTTCGCAACACGGACAGTATAATTCCTCTTCTTTCTAAATCCAAAATTTCCAGCCTCTAGCCATCCCCTGTGCTTGTACAGCTTGGTTTGTGGTGGGCTTGTTCGGAAACCACATTGTTGGTTTTCCCATTAGGCGGCTCATTTCATGCATGCACCTGACCTTTTTTTATAATTTCATAAATTCATTTAATAACTGCATAATTTGACTTCATTGGCGACATGAATTCTATTTTTCGACCAACAATTAAAAAAAACAAAATCATTTGTTTTACAAATACAAACCACAATTCAAATTTATGTGCATTTACAATTGTGCATAATCAGGACAGATAGAGTTCCCTTGAACCCAACATTGATCGACATGCTCATCACAATGGAAAAGCAACAAATGTTTTGAGCAGGAAAATTTGACCACTTGTTCCAGTTATTTATCATTTATCTATTTCCCATCCAAAAAAAAAAAAAAAAAAAAAAAAAAAAATGCAATATATTGCCATTTAATGCCATATCAACCATCCAGATAACAACAATTAACAATTAACATTTTCCAATATCTCATGTTTCTATAGTGTCTACCTTTTCTTTTTTCATGACTTTAAATAAAAGTCCTTAGGGCAGAATGTGTGTAGCTTGTATCACTTATTACTAATTGAAGCCCAATTATGAAATACTGCAACTCAAAATATAACCATGGTGTATAGAATCAATCAAGGGTAAGTAATTTCTGCCTAATACATTTCACTTAAATGGCAGATACCATTTTTTTCTACATATCATCACAACTTCTATATGAGGCATAATCATTATTTTCTTCTCTTTTATAATAATAGATCAATGTGATGAGGTTATAATAAAACATTTTATATATTAAACTCTGGTGAGCTTTAAAGTAATACATACCATCTTGTCAAAGAGATACCATCAGGAAAAATAGCCACATTGTTTTTACAATAAATATAAATCAAGGCAGCTAGGAATTTAAACTGGTCATCAAATGATAAAAGCTACCATCTCTTGTAATTTTAACCATTTATAAGCAGGCTTTCGATGACCATGAAAACTGTTTTATAAGGTTCACAATATTGTAAGGGAGATAACTCCCTTTCCAAGACACAACATTTTCTACATTTAGCAAATCAAGCTTATAAAAATTAGGTTACATACAGGGCCCAGAATTACAATGCTTCCTTAACTCTTAAGGTCGACCTTAACTTAAGATTTTCCTTAAAATCGACAAAAGTGTATTACAATCGATTTTCTTACTTTAAGGTAGACCTTAACTTGAGGAAATACTTAAATATTTAAGGTTACTCGATAGCTACCTTAACTTAAGATTTTACTTAGGTTAGACAAACATTGGTCAGTTTAAGCATCATAAACGGAGTTTTTATAATATGTTTATGCAGAATAGCATAGCAACGCAACGTAACACATTATATCACATTTTTCGCCGCTTTTTTTTTTTTTTTTTTTTTTTTTTATTTTTTATGTTTATTTTTTCTTTTTTTTTTACATGAATGAAGACGGTTGTGTCTGCGCATACAAGAGTGAGAGTCTTTTTCACTTTAAACGAAACAGCTCGAAGAATCAAGACTCCTGTGGTACATGTACGATGCGACTTGACCACTCATTCAACAATTTTGAGTCATGTCGGGATATTAGCAATGCTTTCATGGAACTTTACCGGTAATGTGTTGAGTAATTGTCGTTTGTTTGATTATTTGATATATAACTTTACGTCCCACTCAACGGATATGGTAATGTTGGTACGTTGCTACCGTTTTATGGAATTTCTACCCACTGACATTTGGATGTCATGTCAGGCGAGATGTGCTTTAAACTATATTAAACCACCCAAACAAACAACTAAAGCTTTACATGTGTGAATGGTTTTCTGGAGAGGCACAGTCCTACTCAGCAATTAACAAGTCATCGGGCGGTCAGTTAGTCAGCTATAAGCTTTACCTGGAGGTACGAGCCGCTCATCTATTTCTCACGGCCAAAATGGGCGGGGTCCCGTAATGAATATGTCCGATTGAGAAACCAAAATGGCGGGAAATGGTTCTTAATATATGGCCTTTCGCCACAAAGTACAGCAATCAACGCAATCGCGCTCCCCGGGCGTTCGTTCTGAAAATCACCGTTGCAAAATAAAAATCTGAGAAAATACATTTTCTAGCTTTTTTGCACCAACTTGTCTGCATTCACACGTGAGTGATGGTTGGGAGATATTTAAAGGAAGGAAAGAAAAATAGAAAGACAGAAAAAATATCGCACATATCGAATTTTATAGCCTTGTCTGGCTTTCGTTTTTGGCTTATAAATCGTTACTGACGATGGTTCATTATCCGAAATAGCACAATAAAGACCATACTACTCCGTTTAAATGTTTTCACTGCTTCCCAAAGGACCTAACCTTAATATTGTATTTGCAGTCGTCATTGTGTAGACCCTACTATTATGATAAAATCATGTTTCTTTGGAATTATTCCCGTCACCGCGTCTGTCTTCGAAATAAGTCTATGATCTTCTTGGATGTGTGTATATGAATGCATGTGGCAATGATGAATTTTCACTGCAGGTCCTAAGTACGGCTCGAAAAATTACTATTACTAAATTTTAAAAAAGAAAACAAAAGTTAAACAAAAGATAAAGAATGTAAAAAGATAATAAAGTAACAAAAATACAAAAAAAGAAATGACAAGAAAAAAAATGAAACCAGTGGGTATCGAACTCAGAACCCAAGTTTCAAGTTGCAATTGGCAGGCGGGCGTGTTAACCACTGCACCACAGAGTCTAACGTGGGTTGGACAATAAACCAATGTTCATAATCAAAATATTGTAATTGTGTCTCATGCCGCTTAAGCGATATAAAATTTATAAATTTCCGGGTTGCTCCGGTCAGGTTTTCGACTGTTCCCGGAACGGTCCCGTAAGTTTTTACGGAAACTACACCTTAGTAAAGGACGATCAAAAAGTGTATTACAAATGCACTCTTTAAGGAAAATCCTAGCTAAGGTATAAACTTAACTTAAATCGCTAAGGAGGCCTTAACTTAAGGAATGATTGTAATTCTGGGCCCAGATTTTTTCTTCTTAAAAGGAATTAGTCAGACCAACATCATTACAGAAAAAGCAAAAGCTATATACATGTACACTCCATATACTATGTATATTGACATCATATCCTCTTTAAGGTTTGTGGAGGAAGACGCTTTGTCATATATCAGCCTTTTCACTAACTTTTGAAGTAACAGGCTGAAAACTTCAAGTAGAAGGCAAAAATAGGGTCATTTAAAAGAAATACACTGTGAATATATGAAAAGTAGGAGGCTGAACGTTCATAATAGAAGGCAATTTAGCCTCCTGCCGCCTGCTAATGAGAAGGCTGTATATACTGAGTTGCACTGACTCGCTTTGATTCTACAACTGTGTAAAATTTTTTATGTCTTATTGTCATAGAGGCCTTTTATAGTATCTCAACTTGGGCTGTAAAATGGTGGTGGTGGTGGTGGTTTGGGGGTATCTGGACATTAGCAATCAATTAATCGAAAGTTTTATTTAGCAATAATTTCCTTAATTTGTATTTGCTGTTCATCAATATTATAGAAAGGACACAAAACCCTGTTAAAAAATCACATGATCATCACATTCAGAGGATATATCAACAATGACCATACATAGATCAGATATAAATCACAAAGACATCATAGTATACAATTTCTACAAAATAAGCATAACACAAACTTACCTGTAGTGACATTTAATTATGCAGTTAAACTAATCACAATACTGACTTACCGAATCTGTAATGGTGGTGACTGCATCTTTTCTCTAAGTGGGGACCCAGTTGATGCCAAAATCTGATGCAGAATACCAGCATCTAGAAATAAATTCATGTTAATGATTTCAAGAATCAAAATGTAGAGAAATAGAAGAAAATAAATTTTCACAGGCAATTCGTTTCAGAATAAGATTTTGATGTACTATTTACAGCATTTGTAGATGTTGTTTTATAAATAAATGAGTGAAATAGTACAAACACATACCTTGATCTTTCTTTGCAGGTGACCCTGACCTTGACCTAGATTTTGCCTTCTGTCTGGCCTTGAACTCAATGTCAGATGTATCATATGATGTAGGTTTAGGTGCCCTTGACCTTGGGGCTGGAGTATCTAAGGGCGAGTTACTGTCATCTACATCTGCATATTTGTGTAGTCTGTCAGAGTAATTGGCCTTGGGGGCTGGTTTGTTTATAACAGTCTTGGTGAAAGCCTTATTCAGGTGAGCTGCTGAAGGTGTGGAAGTTTCTGGTCTCCTATATACATTGTCTGGACTTCTGGAGCTACCATGTAACCTTGATACAGCTGTTCCTCTTGTCAGTGACAGAAGTTTAGCCTACAGGGAATGTAAAAAGAGATTATTTTTGATAACTTTTGAAATTTCATACAAGTGAGCTATCACGAAATTGGCACTGATGAAATCAGATTTTTAAACAGAATGTGTGTAGTGTAATATAAGTAGGCAAATATCTTCTGCTTCTGATTCATACAACATCAAAAAAATTATTATGTAATATAAAGCAAATTTGCAGTTACAAAATACTGCAAAGACATGCAAAACAATGGAGACAAAGACCAGTTTGACCTGCTTCTACAATAATTGCTTCTGTCCGTAAGTCCACAAAGCTTTGAAGAATTGGTGATTTTTTCAGTGTTTTAATACTATTACATGTACCTGCATTGCCATCTGTTGTTCCTGTAGTCTCTCCATATATTCTATTCTCTTCTCCGTAGATTCTGCCAGCTGTTTCTCAAGAACCTGAACTTTGTCTGTCTCTGTTGCAGGGGCCTTAACTCCTCCAGACTGCAACTCTGAAATCTTTGCTAAAACTTCAGCCATTTTAGCTTCCATCTCATACTGAGCCTAAAATGGAAAAATACAAAAATTTTCAGAAGTTTTAGTTGCTTGTAGAAAACAGATGACACAGATTGTCAATACTGCAGTTTTATATTAATTGTAACACATTGTGTCCAAGTTTGCATCTCTTGTGAGAACTAATTTCCCTCCTGAACCACCCTGGTGAAGAATTGTGAATGGCATGTCACCAGTAAACCATTCAGATTCAGATCAGATTTAGACACTACAAAGAAAGACATTTTTGCTCTATTTGACTTTATTCCACAAGCATGCACGTGAATTTCAAATACAAAGCTGAAAGCCTTCTTTTCTACTGATTAATTTTTGTTCCCGACATTCTTCTGGTCCCTAAGACTACCAATTTCATAAGCAATTAAATCTTGTTGCAGTTCTGTAAGCCAGGTCTCAAGTGTGCTATATAGAAAAAAAAAATAAACATGTAATCAGTTAAGAGCTGCTTAAAGTGTCTCCTACCTTTAGGAAAGGTTGTGTGGCAGCAACAGCAGCACTTGCTGCGGCAGCAGTTGTCAGCACCTGATTGTTTGACTGACCCAGTTGTGGTTCTTGAAACTCTCCTGTCTGAGAGGAGGGTTTTGTCTTATGGCTTACAATCTGTGGCTGGACTACTCTCCGCACTGGACCACCTTGTCTGAAATAAGATTGCAGGGGTAATTGTGGTACGGGTGTGTGGCCCAAATTTCTGAAACCTACCCTAATCATATATCTGGTCATTGAAAAAAATAGACCTATTCATATATTTGATTGATCAAAATATTGACCCATTCATATATTGTCCTTTGATTTTTTATACCCATTCATATACTGTCCTTTGATTTAGGGCTATTCATATACTGTTGTGTGAAAAAATGGGGTCATTCATATATTTTTACTTGTGAAAAAGGGGGCTATTCGGGCGGCACATCCCTACCATGTCATATATAGGTAGTTCCCCCCCCCTCCCCCCCCCCCCCCGCCCCCCCGAGGGTAAATCTAAGCTTTAAGTACAAGAGTTATCAAGGATTAAGTATTGTGAGATGTTTTATAAGGTCGACAATGTGCAGCATTTCTTGACACAAATGAATTTAGATTGCCCTGTCTGTTTGATGACATATACAAATAGAAAATACATGAAAACTGTCAATGTGTCTTCTTTATTAGAGCCACCTTGTGAGAAAACCAACAATCTGCATATGCGAAAACAAAGGCGCAGATCAGCTTCGCGGTAACCGCGAAGCTGATCAGCGCCTTTGTTTTCGCTACTCGGATAGTACAATTCCTCTTCTACTTAAATCCGAAATTTCAAGCTTCTAGCTCTTTTCCGTGCTTGTACAGGCCGGTTTGTGTCAGAACTGGTCGGAAACCACATTGTTGGTTTTTCCACGAGGTGGCTCATTAGTGATACCTTTTAGCAAATATTTCCCTGGCTTTCTGTTTCTCCGACTGTCTGGTCTGCACTATTTCAACATCATCTGACAGCTTCTGTTTGTCAGGAGCATCCACACCATCCACCATAGCACCTTGTCTTAGACCATGACTGCTAGCCTATGAAATTATGATAACATTGAAAAACCAGAAATCCACTTTCCCAAATTCAAGTATTTCAGAGCAAAAGCCACTATTGCTTCAATATGAACCATTTCTAAATAAAATTACAATAATTTCTTTTCAAATATGTAAGTTCATTAAGGTAAAAGCTCCAAGTTCTATTATAATAAAAGGCCTTTTTAAATGCTAAACAAATCCTGAAAACAAATCGGTTGTCAGTTTCAAGGCACTGATTTTATTGCAGCCACTCATTTGCCATTGGTCGCAGTTTCAGTACTACCTTTGTCATCATTTAATCTGTTGTTTACTTTGTGTAAGCACACAAATCACCGTAAAAATATCCAGCTACTAACCTTTGAAAATCTCTGAAATCTTGCTGGGATTGTTTGACCTTGACCTTTGTCCTTATCCTCCGGTTCCCTTTCAAAGTGGCCTCTGGGTAATGCAGGTGGAATGTGCCTACTCTCATCACTGATAGACTCTCCCATGAACGATCTTTCTACAGACTTGTAATCAAAATATTTTTCTTCTCCATCTGCCAAACCTGGTTCCTTTGTGCCTATTGGCTTGCTGTGATCATCAGGCATGTGAGAGGAACCAGCAACTGGTTCATGATCTGCTTTACTTGTTTCAGTTGGATTCCCAGTCACATGAGCTCTGGCAAGCTGTTTCTCGGCTGTGTGTACAGTGACAGTGGGTGGGGTAAACGTCTGCAGTCCAAGGTCACTGATGGAAGAGGAAGATTCTGAGAGTGAAGTTTTAGCTGAGACAGTAACAATTCTCTCTGGAACTGTGAGAATGTCTGGTTGGCTGCTACTAGAACTGCTATCTTTACCTAAAACAGAAAAAAAAATTGTTGACAGAGAAAATGAGTAACAGCAATAAGATTTTGGTCTTCAAATGTCATTTGAGCATGTGCGTGAGAAAACCAACAATTTGGGATTCTGACTAGGTCTGACACAAACCGGGCTGTACAGTCACAGAACATTGTTAGAGGCTGGAAATTTTGTATTTAAGTAGAAGAGGGATTGTACTATCCATGTAGCGAAAACAAAGGCGCTGATCAGCTTCGCGGTAACCGCGAAGCTGATCTGCGGCTTTGTTTTCGCCTATGCAAATTGTTGTTTTTCTCATGCACAGGCTCATTTGCTGTTCAGATTGCAGATTTATGATTTTATTCTACTGAGAAAAACTAAACAAAAGCACTTCAACTTTGACAGCTTTAGCAACAATTTGCTGAAAGTACCCTTTGAAAAAACATATTTACAGATTTACGGTACATCTCTCGCAACCTGTCTAAATGTTTAAAATGCAGGGAAAAAATTTACCATGAACAGTTGTTATTTCCACACTGTCTTCAAGGTCTTGCAGTAGATTTTTCCTCTCTGGTATTAACACACGATCCTCTGCTGGTTCCTTGCTTGCTTGGCTTTTCTGTGGTGTGTGTCTTTCAATGAAGTATTTAGGTGTACTCCTCAACTGATCTATAGGCTCTTTGGGTGGTGCACCATTTTTATTACCTGCTGCATTTAAATTGGCATCAGTTGCATGTTTATCAAATTGTGGTATTGCTGCAAAGTCGGCTTTCCTTTCAACTGCAATGCCTGTCACTTGCTGTTTTGGAAACATATCAGGCTTCATTTCCAATGAACCTAATGGAATGGCCTTATCTGTCACTTTTGTCACTGTCTCTTTAGCAGGAAGCATATTGTCAACACCTTTTGGGAAACTTGGTGCACCATTTGTATTCCTGATCACATTCACACTAAGTTTTGTTCCATTGCTGACACCATGTATCCTGCTATCTTTCTGACTTCCAGCCTTAGACCCAGTGCTTCTACTGTCACTACCACCTGACTTAGACCCAGTACTTTTGCTGTCACTGCTGCCTGAACTATTGCTGTTACTTTTGCTGCTTTTACTTTTTCCAAGCAGTGATGATGGAACTTTTCCATCGCTATCACTTGAACTCCTTGGATTCTGCCCATCATCAAATGGCTTGATTTCTCGTAAATGCTTTTTAGAGATTTTTATTTTGTGAGGCCCTGAGGAATTGAAGTTTTCTACTCCAAAAGAAGATTTGGAATATTTAGAAATGCTACCATTTGTCTCAAGTATGCTTCTTTCACTCTTGTCAAGAGTAGATCGTATCAAGACATCACTGGCAGTGGTGCTTTCGTCACTACTTCGTTCATGAAGGCTGCCATCTATTGGTGGAACACCTGGGGCTACCGCTCCTTTCTTCTGTAGATGGTCTGACAGTGTCTGTGTTTTACTGCCCACTCCACTGTCACGACTCACTTCATCAACATCTTGCTGAAGCTGAATGTAAAATTCATTGTAAAAATATGAATAACAGGACAAACTTGTAAGTTGTTAAGTTTTTCCATTATCTTGTTAGCAAGCTAGAATTAGTTCTGTAGAACCCTTGTTCACTGTTCAGCGCTATGTGAAAAAGAGTAAACAAAGCAGCTCAAGCCTAGACTATAAATTTTAATCTCTTGCATACAATTTTCAAAATTGTTGCAATGTCTGACGATTCAAAAATTTTATTTGTGCTTAATTTTATGGTATTGTAAAATAAAATGGCAAAGCAGGAAAGCATGTCCATGAAAGGTATACCCCCTTAAACCCCACTTTTATATAGAAGACTTGGGTTTACAGGGGTATACCTATTTTTCTTATTTTTGCTCAAAAACACAGATTGTGGGTACTCGTTAGAACCGCCTCGGCGAGGCGGTTCTAACGTGAACCCACAATCTATGTTTTGAGCTAAAATAAGAAAACTGCCAAAATGTTTTTTATTGAAAATTTTAATTTTTACTGCCGAAAAAATTCTCTGTATATTGCATGGGCAGGTTTTCGTAATGCATGTGCTGTATACAAACCTTCTGTGGTATTCTGTCTCTCCTGGACCTGTCACTGTGCTGTGATCTGAGGGACTGTTGACTGTGATGTGATGTTAGGGACTGATGACTGGTCTGAGATCTGTGTGAGGTAACACTCTGACCAGACTTGACACTGAAAGAATGCCAAGAAACAAACTATTATCACATGCCACATAGATAAGGCAGTGGTAACACGATTGTTACACACCTTGAAAAAGATCCATAGAGGACAAAAGCAGTCAACAATAAAGTAAACTTGCTCACCATTGGTTTTCAAAATTTTAGTCTCTATGTATCTCTCGTTAAATAATTGTGCTCTTAATTGAAATGACAAAGTATGAAATATGGAAGAATATAAAAGAATAGGGAAAATAATTAAGAAGCCACTAAGATTTCAGTGAAAAGTCAAACTAAAGCTTACCTGTGATCTGACTTGACAGACCTGTCACTATCAAGTGACCTCCCTGAAGCATGGCTAGCTATAGAGCCGTGAGATGACTTGTTTAGGGCCTTGACAGCTGCATCTGTGATACTGAGTAGCTCCAGCATACTCTTGTGACTGCCAGAGCCACCACTGTCCTGGGATGTGTTCCCTGTAAACAATATTTAAAAACGGAAATAACGTTTGGATTATGAAACTAGACAGACAGACAGACAGACAGATAGACTGTATCTTGTCATCATAAAAAAAGAGCTAATTAGCCTACATTGCAGCATAGCACAGCTGATCTGCATCTTTGTTTTTGTATTTGCTTTTTTGTATTTTTGGACTTGAAACTGTATATAAAGTATACACACTTACTAAGTGGAAAATACACATGTACATAGATGTATACATTCAGAAACATCATCATCATCATCATCATACCTACTTTAATTTCTAAAATCAATTTTCCTATACTGAGGGCTGGACTTGTCCAACATGTTTTCATTTTATATATGAGCCGCGACATGAGAAAACCAGTCTTCGGCAAGACTTCGGGGTTTTCAAGCAGGTCCGACACAAACCGAGCTGTACTGTCACAGACGAAAGCTAGAAGCTTTCGGATATAAGAGGAAAAGAAATTGTATTATCTGTTTAGCGAAAACAAAGGTGCTGATAAGCTTCGCAGTTACTGCGAAGCTGATCTGCGCCTTTGTTTTCGCATAGGCAAAAATCCGGTTTCCCCATGATGCGGCTCATATGGTGTCATCATTGTCTTATTATCAAGAACTTACCAGCAGTGGGTCCCTCTGGTACCACATCAGCAGAGGCCATCTGAAAATACAGTGTGTATGGATTATGTTGCTGGGATTAGATTAAATTGCTCAAATCAACCTTAAGACTGTGATAGTTGACTATGTAAAACCAAGTAAGGGTACAATAATATTTTTTTATAAACTGATGTATGAATTTTATTTTACTAGGCCTCTTCCAAAAAGAAAATGCCATATAAAAAGATGTATACATATATTATGTGTTTGTGTAAGTGTGAAACTTCCCGAGATATTGTCCTTTTTTTTTTTATTGGGCCGAATAAAAAAGTTCACAGCTATATTTTAGGTAGGTTAGGGAAACCCTTAGCACTGCTATTTTTTTTATTTTAGGCCTTGTTTTCCAATTCATTCAGTTTCTGGCCATAATACAACAGTTGTTTGTAACCACTGCCCCCCCCCCCCCCCCCCACCACACACACTTGGGGAAGGTGGGGATTATGACTTTTCAGCTTTTAGTGCCCTGCTATAAGCCCCAAGCCTGGGGAACAAACTGGAGGTAAAATCTTTGCTCTGCCCTGGATCCTAATGTCAAAAATCAGCCATTTCCCCTGCACTGCACTAAACATTATGCACCAGCCATTTGTAACCAATGCCCCAACCTCCACACACACACACACACACACACACACACACACACACACACAGGGCCTAGGGGGAAGGATGGTGATTATGACTTTTAAGCTGTCAGTGACCAAAACAGGTAGGTGCATTCAGAGCTAATAAAACTCAAAAAGGGGGGCTTTACCGCGGCACATACCCATACTGCTTTAATATGGGAGTACCCCCTTTGTTATGTTTTGTTAAAATTTGCACTATTTTTTCCCAAAACTGTCGTATTTTTTCCCCAAATCACACAATTTTTTCCCAATTTCCTCAGTACCAAAAATTTCCCAAAAAAGGTCAGAACCAGAGGACCAATGGTCCTGTAAATGCTCACCTGAGATCTGGGATATGTGACTTAAGTTGACCTTGCCATAAAATGGGTCAAGGTCATCCCGGGGTCATGATTTATATAAACTTTATAAAGCTCTATCGCCTGATACTTCATGCTAAGTTTCAAAATCATAGGCCTGCTGGTTCTGCAGAAAAAGATTTTGAAAGGTTTTTGCTATTTAAAGCCATGGCAGCCATCTTGGTCATGTGGCCTTGACCTTTTATATAAATTTTCATTCCCTCTTCCTAACAATGCTCCACTTAAAGTTTGGCTTTTTTTTTTTTTTTTTTTGATTCAGTTTTACGTCCCTTTCAAGCTTTTTCACTCATATCGAGACGAATCAATTGGTAGGTGGGGCGAAAACCGGAGTACCCGGGAAAAACCACCTGACACACCCGCAAGCAGAACATGGCTTGTCTCACATATGAATTCGTGCCCCGTGCGAGGCGCGAACCCACATCGGTGAGATGATCGAATGATCAAGAGCACTGAAGTCAGCGACCTTAACCACTCGGCCACGGGGGCCGCCTTGGCTTTTATTGGTATAGCGGTTTCAATGAAGTAGATGTTTGAATATTATGGTCATATATATGTATATAGCCCCAGGGCAGGGGCAGACAACCTCCTGGGGACAAATTTTTTTCCATAAACATAAATTTTCTGTCCATTTGTGTTCCCAGTAAGTTTCCTCCATTAATGTTTGAATATTATGGTCATATACATGTATATAGCCCCAGGGCAGGGGCAGACAACCTCCTGGGGACAAATTTTTTTCCATAAACATAAATTTTCTGTCCATTTGCATACTCCCAGTAAGTTTCCTCCTTTTAATTCCCAGGGTCATGATTTATACAAACTTTGTAGAGCTCCATTGCCTGACGCTTCATGCCAAGTTTCAAAATCATAGGCCTTCTGGTTCTGGAGAAGAAGATTTTCAAAGGTTTTTGCTATTTATAGCCATGACAGCCATCTTGGTCATGTGACCTTGACCATTTATACAAACTTTCATTCCCTCTTTCTAAGGATGCTCCACATAAAGTTTGGCTTTGATTGGCCAAGCGGTTTCAGAGAAGAAAATGTTTGAATATTATGGTCATATACATGTATATAGCCCCGGGGCAGGCGCAGAAAACCCCCTGGGCCCAAAATATTTTCATAAACATAAATTTTCTGTCCATTTGCTCATTCCTAGCAAGTTTTCTGCCATTAAAAGAAATTTTCCTATTTTTCCCATTCAAATGCATGGGTGACCTAAGTTGACCTTGCTTTGAAAAAGTCAAGGTCATCCCATGGTCATGATTTATATAAACTTTGTAGAACTCCATTGCCTGATGCTTCACACCAAGTTTCAAAATCATAGGCCTTCTGGTTCTGGAGAAGAAGATCTTTAAAGGTTTTTTTCTATTTATAGCCACGGTGGCCATCTTGGTCATGTGACCTTGACCATTTATATAAACTTTCTTTCTCCCTTCCCAAGGATGCTCCATATGAAGTTTGGCTTTGATTGGCCAAGCCGTTTCAGGGGAGTGTTTCATTATTATGGAAATATACATGTATATAGCCCCAGGGCAGACAACCCCCTAGGGGCTAAAATTTTCCATTAACATTAATCTTCTGTCCATTTGCCTACTCCCAGTAAGTTTTACCCATTAAATAGCATTTTACCATTTTTTCTCATTCAAATGCATTGGCGACCTAAGTTGACCTTGCCGTAAAAGAGGGCAAGGTCATCCTAGGGTCAGGATTTATATAAACTATAATAAGCCTGCGTCCCCGATGCTACATACCAAGTTTCGTGGAAATCGGCCAACTGGTACTGGAGAAGAAGATTTTTTAAAGGTTTTTGCTATTTATAGCCATAGGCTCATAGCGGCCACATTGGTCATGTGACCTGGACCATTTATATAAACTTTCGTTCCCCCTTCCTAAGGATACTGCACATGAAGTTTGGCTTTGATTGGCCAAGCGGTTTCAGAGGAGAAGATCTTTGAAATTGTGGACGGACGGACGATGATGACGGACGGACGGACGACGGAGCATGGCCATCCTATAAGCTCACCTTGTGAGCCTTCGGCTCAGGTGAGCTAAAAAGCCCTGGGTTAATTCATTTTTATCCTGAAAAACTTTTGCCCATAGTGGGGCACGAACCTGTACAAAAGTGGTATGTAGCAAAGCAGGAAACCTCCTCACTCCCTTTGGTCCATAGAAATACCGGAACGCATCGAAACACAAAAACGCATATGTATTTACCAGAAAGCACGATAAATAATGGGTTATCAAGCACATTGAGTATGTTAATAATAATAATTTGTGACAATTTTATGCGCTTATGAGATGCTATATTCATTCAACTTTAGATACATTTTACAAATAACATAGCTTTGTCTTAATACACTTAATTGCCTTATTTAAATGTGCGTTCCTGTGAATCTTTGGACTTGAATTTCGTTCCGAATTAACTTCAAAGGTAGTGATTTATTTGGTATCTGGACAAAATCCCCCCCCCCCCGGACAGAATCCCCCCCCCACTCTTTTTAGCTCACCTGAGCTGAAGGCTCACAGGTGAGCTTATAGTATACCCATGCTCTGTCATCCGTCCGTCGTCCACAATTTCAAAGATCTTCTCCTCTGAAATCGCTAGGCCAATCAAAGCCAAACTTCATGTGGAGCATCCTTAGGAAGGGGGAATGAAAGTTTGTATAAATGGTCAAGGTCGCATGACCAAGATGGCCGCCATGGCTATAAATAGCAAAAATGTTTAAAAATCTTCTTCTTCAGAACCAGAAGGCCTATGATTTTGAAACTTGGTATGAAGCATCTGGGAATGGAGCTCTACAAAGTTTATATAAATCATGACCCTGGGATGACCTTGACCTATTTTATGGTAAGGTCAACTTAGGTCGCCCATGCATTTGAATGGGAAAAAATAGGAAAATGTCATCTAATGGCAGAAAACTTGCTAGGAATGAGCAAATGGGCAGAAGATTTATGCTTATGAAAATATTTTAGACCCAGGGGTTGTCTGCCCCTGCCCCGGAGCTATATACATGTAGATGACCATAATATTCAAACAGCTTTTTCTCAGAAACTGCTTAGCGAATCAAAGCCAAACTTTATGTGGAGCATCCTTAGGAAGAGGAAATGAAAGTTTATATAAATGGTCAAGGTCACATGACCAAGATGGCCACCATGGCTATAAATAGCAAAAAATTTTAAAAATCTTCTTCAGAACCAGAAGGCCTATGATTTTGAAACTTGGCATGAAGCATTAAGGAACGTAGGTCTACAAAACTTGTATAAATCATGACACTTGGATGACCTTGACCTATTTCATGGCAAGGTCAACTTAGATCGCCCATGCATTTGAATGGAGAAAATTGTTAAAATGTCATTTGAAGGACAAAACTTGCACTTAATTGGCAAATTGACTGAATTTTTATGATTTGAAAAAGACATTGACTCCAGGAGTTACTCTGACCCTGCCCTAGGGTTATATACATGCATTGTACCATTCTAGTCTAACAAGTTCATGTATATATCTCAGGTCTCAGGTGAGCGTTTACAGGACCATTAGTCCTCTGGTTTGTTGACTAGGACAAAATCCCCCCAAGTATATCTTGCAAATAGGACAGAATCCCCCCACGGCCCCACCCCTTCTCAGACAGAATCTACTTTAATAATTGAGCAATCTTTGATTTTATTTAGATATTATTAAGTTGACTACAGTAAGTGGTGATTAGAGAAAATCAAATATGACAATTTGGTTATTTATGATACCTTTTACTATAACTTAGTAAATTACTCAACACATAGCAGTTTGTCTCACCTCATTATTGCTATTCGCAGTAATTATAACATATTAAGATGCAGCTTTCTTTAAAAAATAAAAGAACAAACAGCATAATTATCCAATCATTAGCAAACAATGAATACAGGAACTTTTTTGATGCAAAAATAGTTGACATATAGCTGTAAAATGTAACAATATGATTATGGAGATTCTGACTGGGAGTGTGGGGGGGATTCTATCCTATTTGCAAGATATACTGGGGGGGATTCTGTCCTCGTCAACAAAAAGAGTGGGGGGATTCTGTCCGGGGGGGGTTTTGTCCTACACTCGATTTATTTATTATCGATAAATATTTTTTGTTTGTTTTTTTTTGGAGAAAAACAAACTGCGCAGAGTACTGT
Organism: Rugalucina vietnamica; assembly: GCA_964017185.1. NCBI lineage: Eukaryota > Metazoa > Mollusca > Bivalvia > Lucinida > Lucinidae > Rugalucina > Rugalucina vietnamica. The sequence goes on from OZ024872.1 coordinate 69,389,497, forward strand.
TCAATAGGTGAATTAGCAATACACATAATTGGCACGTTTTCTCTTGGCACTACTCAAATGAAAGGTATTTCACACCTTTTTTAAGTTTGGGAGGATGGATTCACAGCTTAAAACAACAAAGTGTCAAACTGTCGAGTTGACTCAATTTGTGTCAAAACATTTAAATAGATTAAATATCCTTGCTAATTGGCAGACAAGCATCTTTAAGGATGTTGTATGGGACATCTTTGTCTTCGATTTGGGAAATACACCCGGATTTCATCTAATTAGAGCCAAAGTGTGTAGCGTTTTTAAATTGAAATTTGCACTCAACATACCGTATTATGTTTATCTATTCCTTGAGACTCGACACACAATATTCAGATGTCACATTGCAACGCATTTTGACCTTAAAGCATGTCCAAGCACATGTTTGAATTTATTTGTGGTCACAAAATGTTTGAAACACACCCTAGGATACCATGACACAGACATTACCATATATATGCATCAACAAACACAGAAGGCAAACATGGCAAAGGAAGTTTTTGTTTGACTTCATGCTTAACGTCCCAATCAAAAGCAAAGGTCATGTCGGGACATTGCCTCCATTTTATGGGACTTTTACCCAAAGTGAGGATGTCATGACATCCAACAAGTGCTTCAAATATAACCATCCAACTAAGCCACAAAGGCTTATATGTATGGATGGTTTGATTTGAACCACTTTTCCTGGGCTGGCTCAAACCAGAGCGGTATACCAGTAATCAGCTGGTCAGTCAGAAGCGTGTAAGCTTTGCCTGGAAGCACAAACAGCCCATCTATTTCTTTAGGCCCCATGCACTATTTGGTTGTCATTTTGATTGAATAATACATCAGCCATGTGAGGAGACTGTAGCAGCATATGATGGCTTTGCGCCAATGCAACGCGCTACAAATGTGATATTTGGTGAATGATAAAAACCTGAAGTACAAAAATGCGTGTTCATTGAGTGTGTTTAATGTTTAATATTGAAGAGTATACAATATTACCGAGTTGATTTTGGGTGAAATGATCTTCAAATATTGTTAAAATACAATGTACAGTCGAGTTTCCGGTTATGCAAAGTTCCCGACTCCGGAAATCCTTATTAAAAACATGGTTAAACATGTATTACCAGTACCTTCAAAACAAATAATCAGTTTTTGTTCTCTTGGCAATTTTCTAAACATTGCATTATCCAATAAATATCTGTGAATGAGTTCACTCACACCAATCTTTTATCTTTAGTAGCTTTTTGCATGTCAAATTTTATGACATCTGATGTCACACTGTTACATACCGAGAGCAAAGAAACATCGATTATGCATGGAAACAACCATGTACATTACGTACATGAAGGATCTCATAAAATTATATAGAAAATTGTAAACACTGTTACATTATATTTAATGGCAAACACAGGCTGGACCAGAACTCAATACTTCAAACTTACGTAGGATGACACATTGCCGGGGCTAAAAAATCAGCAAGAATGTACAATTTCTTTTCAAATAGTCGCTTCTATGAGGTAATGGCTTCAAGAAACGAAACATTTGGTCATAAAAATCTTTCCTGCAAAGTAAAGGATATGACTTTGTCTACCAATTTTGTGTCTCACCAATGATTTATCATTGACAAGAACATTTTGCGAAACCAAGTACTTGACCGTAATATGTCATACTAAATTTATTCACCCAAGAAACACAAAAGAAAAAGCGGCTCTCCTAGCAAAACGTGGGGAGCCTGGTTTGCTAACAGAGAACCGGACTAACAACTGAGAGGTCATGATTCGGTCCGATACCCGCCTCCGCCATGTAGTGTCCCTGAGCAAGACACGTCAAGCTCCGGGCGGCCCCCGTGGCCGAATGGTTAAGGTCGCTGACTTCAGTGCTCTTGATCATTCGATCATCTCACCTCTGTGGGTTCGCACCTCGCACGGGGCATGAGTCACATGTGGGACAAGCATAGTTCTGCTTGCGGGCGTGTCAGGTGGTTTTCCCCGGATACTCCGGTTTTCGCCACACCTACCGATTGATTTGTCTCGATATGAGTAAAAAAGCTTGAAAGGGATGCAAAATTGAATTAAAAAAAAAAATCAAGCCCCACAAAGTACCGGTTACGTACCCAGAAAGGGATGGCTTTGTCACGCAATGACTAAATAATAGTTGTGAAATACATTACGGCCAAAACACAAAAGAAAGTGAGAAAAAAAATAATGACTTGACACAACCATCCTATGAGTCAGTATTTACATTGTGTATATGCATTAGACCCAAGGTTGCAAATAACATGTCTAGGCAAAACAGTTAAATTTTGCTTCAATGGCTTGTTTTGGTAATGTTTTTACGTCCCACTTAATAAAGTAGCTAAGGTTATGCGGATAAACTAGCTCATTTTAAATTTTAACCGGAAAGGCTGAAGAACCCTTGGATCAATAGAGCTATGTATACATGTACATGTATGTCGATATTGTACCAGGTTGACCAATCTTTTGCTTGACCGACTTTGTCCAAGGACTATCCTATAAGGGGGTACAAGATAGACAAGTTTCAGTGGTCATTTTTTTCATATATACATACCGCCGTCCGTAGGTAATATATATTTACCGCCGTCCGTAGGTAATAAAAAGAACCGAAAATGATAGGGTCGCCTATGGCGGTAAATGAAAGGCTGCTAAATAGCGTCATTGACGTCAAAGGTTTATAGATGCTAAAATTGGCGTACAGAATCGGAAGACCGCGGTGGTGTAGGAGGTCTGTGGTTCGATTCCCGGTCGCGGCACGACCGACTTTTGTGCGTTTATATATATATTCTGTTTGTTTATATATATATATTTTTTGTCTTTGCTGTTGGTATGGGTAACCTTAAGTGTTGTAATAAAAATAATAATAATAATAATAAATAAATAAATAAATAAATTTTATATTTTAGGAGGACAACAAATTTAGCACAATTAACAATCTTCCATATGGTCCTCCAGTGAATACAGACAGTGATCAGTATCAGACCTTTTTTTTTTATTTTTTTTTCAGTCATTTACATATATTTTCGAGATGTAAGTAATGCTATATTTTGAAAGAAGAGAATCCAGTGCTTGCCTTATAATGCTGAGCGCCAAGCAAAGTAGCCACTGATACCATTTAAACGGTCTTATTTATGATGCGGCTCTGGATCTAACCTACGACACTCTAACCATTACACAATGAGCAAGCACGATTTGGGAAAAATATCCGTAGGCTGTCAGCAGTTAATTTGGTTGTTTGTTTGGAGGCTTAACATTCCAGTCAACATTTTTTTAGTCATGTCGGGGCGGAGCCAACGCTTGTGGGGCTGTCAGCAGTTTAGCAGTGTAGCATTGAAGTGAAGTCCCAAATCACATACTTTGTAATATATATCAGCAGTAAGACGAATAGCAACTATTTAAGAAAAATCTGAAACTTAGACCACTGAATCATATTCTTGCTGTAGTGTCAGCGTTTTATGCCCTACTTACATCGCAAGTCATACTGAAACAGGGGCCCCTACCCATTGGGGCCCCAGAAGGAAAAAGATGGGCTGATTATGCCTCCAGTGAAAGCCTGTACGATGCTGACTGGCTATCTGATTACTGGTTAACCGCTCGGGTCTGAGCCTGCCCAGGAAAAAAGGTTCCGAGTCTAACCATCCGCACATTATAATATGAGCCGCATCGTGAGAAAACCGGAATTTTGCATATGCGAAAACAAAGGCGCAGATCAGATTCGCAGTAACTGCGAAGCTGATCAGCGCCTTTGGTTTCACCACTCGGATAGTAAAATTTCTCTTCTTCCTAAATCCGAAATTTCAAGCTTTTGACCATTTGCTGAGACTGAACAGACCCGTTTATGTCGGATCTGGTAGGAAACCGCGAAGACCGGTTTTCTCGCATCAAGGCTCATATATTATAACCCCTTTTGGCTTTGTCTGGTTATATTTGAAGCACATGTTGGATGTCAAAGACTCATGACATCTTCATTTTGGGCAAGAGTCCCATAAAATGGAGGCAATGTCCCAACATGACCTTAGCTGTTGACTGGGACGTCTTCATTTTGGACAAGAGTCCCATAAAGTGGAGGCAACGTCCCTACATGACCTTAGCTGTTGACTGGGATGTAAAGCATCAATTCGAAAGAATTCAAACTGAGACAGGGCATATTTGAAATTTCATCTGGAATGAATATGCCGGAGAAGCCTTAGAGCGATTTCCCAACCACTTATTACATAGCAGATAGCTTTACCACACCACGGATGCTCTAGACTTCAGTTGTATCCGAAGGATGCAACTAACATGGACTGACCTCCACCCCCGATCCCCACCCATTCGCACCCTTGTAACTATAAAAATGTGTTTAAACTGCACATACGCAACACACGTGAACTGCATGAAAGGGACATTTGGCATACTGGACTTTGTCATGTATATTTCAATAGACAAAAATGGAACACAATGCATTTTCATTTATTCAATAAATGAAAACTAATAGGGTGACAGGACTTTTGAGGAAGAGTATATTGCACCCCGTGTTCAGGACTTTCTCAAAACTGTTGTGTAATATTAAAACATGTACACAAGGAAAATTATATACTACATTTTCCGCGTACATTGCTCTACATGAACCATAACTAATTTTCTCAAACCAAATGTGTTTTTGGATAGTTAAATATCTTGTTTAATGCAGTCGGAATGTGATGTGCAGAAAAAATCTGCCATTCGCGTGCAAAAGGATTACCTAAGCTATTCATGGTGGTAAGTTTATCGAAAATGCTTGTTTTGGTCACTTTTCATATCCTTTGTAACGCCATACTGGTGCTTTGCATGATTAAAATTGTGATGTTTGGCAATAAAGAATAACTATTCATAATAGAGTCGGACAAACTTTTGGCAAAATACATTCTTGTTTTCTCTCCAATCAGATGGTCAAAACTGGCCGAACATGTTCGAAACAGCCAAAATATGCCAGTGTTTAGAACAATGACCTTAACACTTTACAACTTTTACCTAGAATGAGTACAGTATTTATTCAAGCAAACAAGATGAAAATTTTAGAAAAATGCTAAGATCTTTCTATACAAACGAGCGGACATGGACGGTCTACATGACCATCTGGCGCGCTACAGGTATTCGTTCCTTTCATCTGACCATAGTCGCATGTCAGTTAATGACATGTGGGTCAGTTTCAAGTCGGAGGTTCTCTCGGCTATTGAAAGGTTTATTCCATCAAAAATGACGACAACAAAATACAGCTTACCTTGGATCGATATTTCGATCAAACGCTTGATTAGGAAACGCGATAAGCTTTACTTTCGTGCTCGCAAGTCAAGTAGCCCAGACCTAAAGAACCATTACAAACGGTTCAGAGCACATGTTCAAATGAGCATCAGAGATGCATATTGGAAGCATGTTACCAATATCTTCTGGTTAGAAAATGATAGCCCTGATCCCGACTGTCCCCGGAAAAATGAGAAGGCAAAAAAGTTTTGGTCATTTGTCAAGTCCCTTAAAAAAGACGCGTCTGGGATCAATACCCTTAGAGAAAACAGAATTTTGAAGACTGACACCTTGGATAAGGCCAACATTTGTAATAGGCAGTTTCAGTCAGCCTTCACTCGCGAAACAAATGATGAAATCCCCTCCAAAGGCACAAGTCCCTTCACCGCCATGGGTGAAATTACAGTTGACCCCAAGGGGGTCACTAAACTGTTGAATAATTTGAATATACATAAGGCGCCTGGGCCAGATGGCCTGAGTGCTAGGGTGTTGAAAGAATGTAGTTCTGAAATTGCTCCTATCCTGGCCTGTATCTACAATGAGTCGCTTGCTCAGGGTGCTGTACCAGATGATTGGCGACAGGCAAATGTAGCCCCGGTATTTAAGAAAGGTGAGAAATATGATGCAGCTAACTATCGACCGGTGTCGCTTACTTGCATCTGTTGCAAAACTCTAGAGCATATAATAGTCAGCAAAATAAACAAGCACCTGGCCCTTGAAAGCATCCTTGCTGATTGTCAACATGGGTTCCGAAGTCAAAGGTCTTGCGAAACCCAGTTAGTTCAGTTTTATCATGACTTAGTTAGTAATCTGGATCGAGCTGTGAACAGCGGGCATAAGCAAACAGACGTGATTGTCATGGATTTCGCTAAGGCCTTTGACAAGGTCCCACATAAAAGGTTATTATACAAACTTGACTTTTACGGGATTAGAGGATCCACACATAAGTGGATCGACTCGTGGCTCTCTGAGCGCTCTCAAAAAGTGGTATTAGATGGCCGAGCCTCAGATCCAGTCCCGGTTCTATCTGGTGTCCCCCAAGGATCGGTCTTGGGACCGGTCCTATTTCTTATTTTCATCAATGATCTTCCGGATAATATCAGGTCATCTGTTCGGCTATTTGCTGATGATTGTGTTTTGTACAGGAATATCAAGTCTCCTTTGGATTGTCACATTTTGCAAGATGACCTGAATAGCTTGGCCAAATGGGAAACGGATTGGCAAATGAAAACTTGAGTTGTTGGCCTTCATTGATTTTCATCAATCGCAGATTTTGGCGATTCAGGAAACAAAAATTGACAATTCCATATTAACGTCTGAATTATTTCCGGAATCTTTTCCATACAGCGTGTACAGAAAGGATAGAACCTTACATGGTGGTGGTGTTATGCTTCTTGTACACAAGGACATCCCACACATGCCCCTCACAGAATTGGACAATGACTCAGAGTCAGTTTGGGTCAAACTTTTTGTAAATAAGAAAACTCACTTTGTGGCTAGCTGGTATCGACCACCTGTCGATGGTCATTTACCAGTATCGGACAATGGAAATGACTTATTGAATTCACTGGAAAAGTTTGACAATTTATTTAGAGAACAGCTTGACAAAATCAAAAATATTAATAAAGGCAACAAATCCCCCTTAATTCATGTTTTAGGTGATTTTAACTTTAGAGATATTGTATGGCCGGACAGACTCAGCAAATCTGGGTCATCATTGAGTCAGACGGAGGGTCAGATTTTGATAGATATCATGAATGACCATGGTTTGGAACAATTAGTCAATTTCCCCACCAGAGAAAGAAATACTTTGGACTTAATTTTGACCTCTCTTCCTGGTCAGTTTGTAGACATTCATTCCCCAGATAAGCTCAGTGATCATGACATTGTTTCTGGCACATTGAAAATTGCTATCCCCCCTATAAAGAAACCTAGGAGAAAAGTGTATCGTTATCAGAAAGGTGATTATGAATCTATGAGAGCAGAAACACTTAAATTTGCAAAGGAAAGATACTTCAACGGTTACTCAGATACTCGGTCGGTCCAGGAAAATTTCAATCTCATTACATCGTTTATTCAGGAATCGGCAGATAAACATATCCCCTCAAAAACTAGTCGCTCAGTTTCCTCTGTCCCTTGGATAACACCTGAAATAAGAGGAAGATTCGCAGAAAAAATGCAACTCATGCAAAAGCTAAAAAGACTGGTAGTGCAAAATTTAGATCTAAATTTGAATCTTTACGGAAAGAGATCAAAGCTGATATCAGGAAGCAGCATGATCTTTATGTGAACAACTTGGTAGGAGATGTTAAGGCTAATCCTAGAGATTTTTACAGGTACATAAACAGTCAGAAAAAAGATACCCAAGGTATTCCCCCGTTGAAAAAGAGAAATGGAAGTGGAATAGCTCAATCTGAATTTGAGAAGGCGGAAGAATTTAATGGTCAGTTCTCGGATGTTTTCACTAAAAGTGAATACAAACAGGTCCCTCTTATGGATAGATCTGCCCCATTCATGCATGATATTGTGGTCACAAAGGAAGGGGTGACCAAACTTCTCAAAGGTCTAAACCCGTCTAAAGCCTTAGGGCCTGATGAGCTTCATCCCAGAGTCCTAAAGGAACTGGCTATGGAATTAGGGCCGGTATTCGCCCATCTCTTCCAGCAGTCAATTGATACAGGTGAAATTCCTAAAGAATGGTCTCTTGCTAATATTTGCCCCCTGTTTAAGAAGGGTGACAGGTCACTTGCCCGCAATTACCGCCCTGTTTCTTTGACATGCATTCCTTGTAAGCTTCTTGAACATATTGTATGCTCAAATATTATGGCCCATCTTGATGAACATGAACTTCTGTCGGACAGGCAACACGCATTTAGGAAATGGCATAGCTGTGAAACTCAGTTGACTACAGTGATAAATGACTGGGCCAAAATCTTAGACAAAAAAGGCCAGGTCGACACTTTTATACTCGATTTTGAAAAGGCTTTCGATACTCCTCCCCATGAACTCCTTAAAAGCAAATTGTTCAGCTATGGAATAGGTGGAACAACACTGAATTGGATAAATGCTTTCCTTTGTTTCAGACAACAAAGGGTAGTGGTTAATGGTATTAAATCGGATTGGGCTCCAGTTGTGTCGGGTGTCCCTCAGGGCACCGTTCTCGGCCCCTTGCTGTTTTCCTTGTATATAAATGACATCTCAGCAGACATCGAGTCTGAAATAAGACTCTTCGCTGATGATTGTGTTTGCTATCGTGAAATCAAGAATGAAGAGGATACATTGAAACTTCAAAGAGACATTGATCGCCTAGGCAGTTGGGCTAGAAAATGGGGAATGAGATTTCAACCCGTCAAATGCAACATGATGCAGCTGACAAATAAACGGTCTAGTAAGATACAGGCTAACTACACCCTTGAGGGCACTTTACTGGAAAACGTTGAAAGCATAAAATACCTGGGTGTAACTATCACAAATGATTTGAAATGGAATACTCATATTTCCAATGTTTGTACAAAGGCTAACAGAACTCTCGGATTCTTGAGGAGAAATTTGTATTCTTGTCCCCCAGATGTGAAAGAAGCAGCTTATAAAGGACTGGTGCGGCCGGTCTTGGAATATGGAAGCTCAGTTTGGGACCCTCACACTCATGGCCTCCAGGAAGAACTGGAAAAGGTCCAAAATCGTGCAGCAAGGTTTGTGACGGGAAATTATGTTTTTGAAACTGGGAGCATGACTGGCATTTTAGGTCAACTGAAATGGGAATCTCTTAAGAAAAGGAGGAAGGATAGTAGACTTATATTGCTATACAAAGGTCTAAAGGGTAAAGCCAGAATACCCACAGATGACCTTATCCCAAAGAATAGGCGTTGTAGAAATCAACACTCTTTGGCTTTTCAGATACCTTCAGCTAGCAAAGAAGCGTACAAAAGTAGTTTCTTTCCACAGACTATCAGGGACTGGAATGACCTCCCTGATTCACTTGTCTCCTCTGCTGAAATGTCTGATGACTGTGTGTCCAAGTTCGCTTCACTCGTGCGTTCAAGGGACTAATTTCCCCCCATCCGAACCCCCTGGTGAAATAATGTCATTTGGCGTGTCACCAGTAAACTATTCAGATTCAGATTCAGATTAAGCATACCTCTATCTATATCTTGTAAATAGTTTTAATGGCCCACCCCAAATGTTTTTTCTCCCTTGACTAAATTCTAAATTTAGCCACCCACCCCACACCTGAGGTGATGATCAGAAATTGATCGACTCAATATCAGAAGATAGATAGTAAGTCACTGAATTCAAATTTGCACACCAATAAATCATTTCAAACTTCAAAAACAAAATAAATGGTGCAATCCGGTAAAGACAGGTGCGTTTTGGTGTTTCAGTGCGTTCCTGTTTTTCTATGGACCCTTCCATACTTTCTTTCTTAATATACTGTCATAAGCCTTCACAGGCATTCTAGGCAGATGTGCGCTGTCAGCGCTGAAATAAAAGACAAAAAATATAAAATAGATCTATTCAAAAAAAACAAAAAAAAATTGTTGTTAAAAATAAAATTTTGACAGCCATCACTGAAGACCCTAATTTCAACTGGTCAGAAAATTGACATGGTGTTGTGATGACGTGTGCTCAATCACTCTTTGTTTATGAAGTTTAAATAGTGTGCTTCCACCTTTAGTTATCAGCTTTTATTGTTGGAGTTTCATCAACATGGATGTTTTATAAACCCGCCGCCATGTCTAAACAAATTCCACATCCAAAGGGCAATTTGTTAAACGCAAGCTGATTGGTCAAGCGTTCACGGCTAATGAAAGGTCCGTTGAACTACCCCAAAAATCGATTGTCGTAAAATTGATTCCGGGACATCTCAATCCGGATTATCTCTATATCCGGACTGTTGCTTCCAACTTGGTCGATAAATTACCTCGTAGCTTCAATTTATTTAACTCAGATTCTTCAAGATTTCAGGAATTCTATGCTGGCAAAAATGTTGAACCTGATGAATTCATTTTGGCCCCAGTAAGTGAAGATTTCATTTATAAGGAGTTGTGCAAATTAAACCCTTCTAAAAGCACGGGAACAGATAATATTCCTGCTAGATTCGTAAAAGATGCAGCTTCAGTGCTCACAAAACCTATTTTGCATATTGTAAATCTTTCAATTGATCAGGATTTGGTTCCAAATGATTTGAAAAATGCAAGAGTCGTTCCCTTATTTAAGAAAAACAAAAGGTGTGAGGTCGGAAACTATAGACCAGTAAGTGTGTTGTCGGTAATATCTAAGATCTTGGAAAGAGCTGTTTATACACAATTGGAAGATTATCTTATCAAGAAAAAACTTATGTTCGACTTCCAGTCTGGTTTTCGTAGTAATTTCTCCACGGATTCATGTTTGACTTATTTGACGGACTATATAAAATCACAAACATCAAAGGGTTTATACACTGGGATGCTCATGTTGGACCTTCAAAAAGCTTTCGATACTGTCGACCATGATATATTGTGCAAAAAGTTAAAAGCTATGGGTATCAAATCTGTAGATTGGTTTAGGTCTTATTTGTCTCATCGAAATCAGATTGTTCAGGTGAATGACACTGTGTCTGATCCTTCACTTGTAACTTGTGGTGTTCCTCAAGGAAGTATATTGGGCCCTCTTCTCTTTCTTTGTTACATTAACGATATGGAACTCAGTATAAGTCATGACAGTAAACTTTTGTTATATGCTGATGACAGTGCTATTTTGTATTCTCATAAGGACCCTAAAGTCATATCTGAAAAACTTGGTTTTGAACTTGAGATGTGCAGTAAATGGTTAATTGATAATAAACTCTCTTTACATATGGGAAAAACAGAATGTATACTATTTGGATCAAAGAGAAAACTAAGAAAGGTTAGTGATTTTTCGATTGAATGCAATGGTCATACGATTAAAGCTCAACGCTCAGTGAAATATCTCGGACTTAAATTGGATGATCAATTATCAGGGGAGCCAATTGTGAATAGTATTGTTCAAAAGGTAAATGGTAGGCTTAAATTTCTTTACAGGCAATGCAGCTTTTTGGAAGAGAAACTTAGGAAATCAATATGCTCGGCACTTATTCAATGTCACTTGGATTATGCTTGCTCATCTTGGTACTCCGGTTTGAATAAACAACTCAAGAAAAAACTTCAGATTTGTCAAAACAAAACAGTGCGGTTCATAAAAAATCTTGGCCCTCGATCACACATTGGCTTCTCGGAACTTGATAGTCTGAAAATGTTAAATGTCGATTTCAGGGTTAAACAATTACGATTGAGTCATGTACACAAAATTAACAATGAAACTGGGTCGTCATACATGTCTGAACATTTTATCAAAACCTCGGAGGTTCATCATCATTTCACTAGGAATAGCATTGAAAATTTTGTATTACCTTCAGTATGTGGTGCAGCAGCAACAACTTTCTATTATAATGCGATTAAAGATTGGAATTCTCTACCCTTAGATGTCAAACAAAAGCGTAGTTCCAATGGATTTAAAAGTGCTGCAAAACAATACCTTAGAACCCAACTGAAACTTATGGAAACAGATCATTTCATATACTATTAATTGGCTTTTCAGAACTTGGAATATAAACTTAGGATTCATTTTTGCGCTTGTTGTCTGGTAGTCTTGGATCTAACCATCAGGACCCCATTGGAAATAAGCCTTTGGGCTTTCATGGGCTATCCTGGGTTATTTCAACACGCATACATAACAATATATTTTATGCATTTTATGCATTTTTTTTTTCATGTCTCATACACTTGGGCACCGTTCTGCTGGCGGCACCAGGCTTGGTCACTTCCAGAGACGGTGGGTGTAGGCGAAGAAGCTTGACGTGACGCTTTGCTACACTCCTTTGGTCCGGGAGTGTGAGACATGATTATGCTGTGATATTTTTTTATTACTTGCCTCTTTAACTTGTTATTTTTAGCAACGTATTTTCCCCCAGAACTATTTTTATTCAGTGACGTCTTTCAAAAATGTATATTTATATTTTTTAAATTAATTTATAAAAAGTGTTTTTCAAAAATGTTTATTTATACATTTTAGATTGATTTATAAATAGTGTCTTTCAAAATGTCTTTATATATATTTAATTTATTCATAACAATTAACTGTGATAGGCAATGTGCTTTATACTTTTTATGTTTCTATATATGTATGTATGTATGTGTTGATTTTACCGAATAAATATCAATCAATCAATCAATCAATCATCTATCTCTATTTACTGCCATACGCCCTCGCGGACATTCTAGGCAGGGTTGCGCATGGTCTGTTAGTATCAGGCAGTTTAAAAGAATGAAAATTTAGACAAGAATGAAGTGTGATAGTGAAGGATAAAATAGGATTGTGGTACATTGCGTCATGACGCAGTACCAGAAGGCATTCTCACCTCTAACCCCAAAATGGAAGAGTTACCATCTCCTGCAATGGCATTTTAAAGCTCCTTCAAAACCTGAAACCCTTCAAGGCAGCCGGTCCAGATAAGCTCAAACCATTCTTGCTCAGAGAACTGCGGGAGGAAATTGCTCCAATTATTCAAATCATCTTTGAGCGCTCTCTCCAGACAGGCAAACTCCCGGCAGACTGGTGTAAAGCACAAGTCACCCCAATCTTTAAGAAGGGAAATAAATCATCTGCTGCCAACTACAGACCCATATCCCTGACTTGCATACTTTGTAAGGTCCTCGAGCATATCATCGCTTCACATGTGGTAAAGCACCTCAATGCACATGACCTCCTGTATGATTTACAACATGGCTTTAGGGAGAAGAGGTCATGCGAGACACAGCTTACCATGTTGGTCGAGGACCTTGCCAGGAATGTGAGTAAAGGTAAACAGACTGACTTGATACTGTTGGATTTTTCAAAGGCTTTTGATAAAGTGAATCACTCCAAACTCCTTTGGAAACTCCACCAGTATGGAATCAGAGGACATGCACTTGCCTGGATCCGTGCCTTCCTAGGAAACCGGTCGCAGACGGTGGTCCTTGATGGAGAGGAATCAGAATCGGTCCCTGTGACTTCTGGGGTACCCCAGGGCTCAGTCCTTGGGCCGATCCTGTTTCTAATCTATATCAATGACCTGCCGGATGAACTGTCATCACAGGTTCGACTATTTGCAGATGACACGGCCGTGTACCTGACAATTGGAGACACGGAGGATGGCAAAGTGCTACAAAATGACCTGGACAGACTATCTGCGTGGGAGGACAGGTGGGACATGGAATTCAACCCCTCTAAGTGCCAGGTGGTACGGGTGACAACATCCAGGAAACTTATTAACGTAACTTACACTTTACATGGCCAAGTCCTGGAGGTTGTCACAAGTGCAAAGTACTTGGGGGTTGATATCTCCAATGGCCTATCCTGGAATCCCCACATAGACCGCATTACTAAAACTGCCACCAGGACGCTAAACTTTATCCAACGGAACATTAAAACAAAGAATCAAAAGGTACGAGAGACTGCCTATAACACACTGGTCCGCCCTCAGCTGGAGTATGCCGCCCCAGTTTGGGACCCACACACTAAGGAGAAGGTACTCCAGCTGGAAAAAGTACAACGCAGGGCAGCACGCTGGACCACCAGCAATTACGACTACCGGTCAAGCACTACTGCCACTGTTAATAACCTTGGATGGAGAACACTTGAATTACGACGGGCAGATGCGCGTCTAGTACTATTCTTCAAAATAGTACATGGCCTTGTCGCTGTACCCCTTCCTGATTATATCCACCCTCCAAACAGAATTTCTAGGCATTGCCATTCAATGACATTCCAACAACTCCAGACTACCCAAAACTACTACAAATACTCCTTCTTTCCACTGGCGATTGTCCAGTGGAATGCCCTCCCTGCAGATGTTGCAAGCTTACCAGACCTTGATTCCTTCAAGGTTGCAGTCAGTAAGCTGCAACATTCCAGGCCGTAGACCCAGAAATAGTTGTTTTTATCCTGATTTTAAGCTCGTCTTAAGGATGTTGTATGGGACATCTTTGTCTTCGCTTTGGGAAATACACCCGGATTTCATCTAATTAGAGCCAAAGTGTGTAGCGTTTTTAAATTGAAATTTGCACTCAACATACCGTATTATGTTTATCTATTCCTTGAGACTCGACACACAATATCCAGATGTCACATTGCAACGCATTTTGACCTTAAAGCATATCCAAGCACATGTTTGAATTTATTTGTGGTCACAAAATGTTTGAAACACACCCTAGGATACCATGACACAGACATTACCATACATATGCATCAACAAACACAGAAGGCAAACATGGCAAAGGAAGTTTTTGTTTGACTTCATGCTTAATCGTCCCAATCAAAAGTAAAGATCATGTCGGGACATTGCCTCCATTTTATGGGACTTTTACCCAAAGTGAGGATGTCATGACATCCAACAAGTGCTTCAAATATAACCATCCAACTAAGCCACAAAGGCTTATATGTATGGATGGTTTGATTTGAACCACTTTTCCTGGGCTGGCTCAAACCAGAGCGGTATACCAGTAATCAGCTGGTCAGTCAGAAGCGTGTGAGCTTTGCCTGGAAGCACAAACAGCCCATCTATTTCTTTAGGCCCCATGCACTATTTGGTTGTCATTTTGATTGAATAATACACCAGCCATGTGAGGAGACTGTAGCAGCATATGATGGCTTTGCGCCAATGCAACGCGCTACAAATGTGATATTTGGTGAATGATAAAAACCTGAAGTACAAAAATGCATGTTCATTGAGTGTGTTTAATGCTTAATATTGAAGAGTATACAATATTACCGAGTTGATTTTGGGTGAAATGATCTTCAAATATTGTTAAAATACAATGTACAGTCGAGTTTCCGGTTACGCAAAGTTCCCGACTCCGGAAATCCTTATTAAAAACATGGTTAAACATGTATTACCAGTACCTTCAAAACAAATAATCAGTTTTTGTTCTCTTGGCAATTTTCTAAACATTGCATTATCCAATAAATATCTGTGAATGAGTGCACTCACACCAATCTTTTATCTTTAGTAGCTTTTTGCATGTCAAATTTTATGACATCTAATGTCACACTGTTACATAACCAGAGCAAAGAAACATTGATTATGCATGGAAACAACCATGTGCATTACGTACATGAAGGATCTCATAAAATTATATAGAAAATTGTTAACACTGTTACATTATATTTAATGGCAAACACAGGCTGGACCAGAACCCAATACTTCAAACTAACGTAGGATGACACATTGCCGGGGCTAAAAACTCAGCAAGAATGTACAGTTTCTTTTGAAATAGTCGCTTCTATGAGTTAATGGCTTCAAGAAATGAAAAATTTGGTCATAAAAATCTTTCCTGCAAAGTAAAGTATATGACTTTGTCTACACCTTGTCGGGTATAGTTTAGCAGTAATTAAAATTCTATTCTTCTGATGGCAATGATTTATCATTGACAAGAACATTTTGTGAAACCAAGTAATTGACTGTAATGGAAATTTGATTTTATGACAATTACTAAATTTATTCACCCAAGAAACACAAAAGAAAAAGCGGCTCTCCTAGCAAAACGTGGGGAGCCTGGTTTGCTAACAGAGAACCGGACTAACAACTGAGAGGTCATGATTCGGTCCGATACCCGCCTCCGCCATGTAGTGTCCCTGAGCAAGACACTTCAAGCTCCGGGCGGCCCCCGTGGCCGAATGGTTAAGGTCGCTGACATCAGTGCTCTTGATCATTCGATCATCTCACCTCTGTGGGTTCGCACCTCGCACGGGCCATGAGTCACATGTGGGACAAGCATAGTTCTGCTTTTTCCCCGGGTACTTTGGTTTTCGCCACACCTACCGATTGATTTGTCTCGATATGAGTAAAGAAGCTTGAAAGGGATGCAAAATTGAAAAAAAAAAAAAAAAAAAAAAAAAAAAAATCAAGCTCCACAAAGTACCGTTACGTACCCAGAAAGGGATGGCTTTGTCTCGCAATGACTAAATAATAGTTGTGAAATACATTACGGCCAAAACACAAAAGAAAGTGAGAGAAAAAAAATAATGACTTGACACAACCATCCTATGAGTCAGTATTTACATTGTGTATATGCATTAGACCCAAGGTTGCAAATAACATGTCTAGGCAAAACAGTTAAATTTTGCTTCAATGGCTTGTTTGGTAATGTTTTTACGTCCCACTTAATACTGTAGCTAAGGTCATGCGGATAAACTAGCTCATTTAAAATTTTAACCGGAAAGGCTGAAGAACCCTTGGATCAATACCACTCTGGAAACAGTTCACTAGGCCCAGAGCTATGTATACATGTACATGTATGTCGATATTGTACCAGGTTGACCAATGTTTTGCTTGACCGACTTTGTCCAAGGACTATCCTATAAGGGGGTACAAGATAGACAAGTTTCAGTGGTCATTTTTTTTTTTCATATATATATATATATATTTTTTTTTTTTTTTTTTTTTTTGCTTTGCTGTTGGTATGGGTAACCGTAAGTGTTGTAATAATAATAATAATAATAATAATAATAATAATAATAATAATAATAAATAAATGAATAAATTTTATATTTTAGGAGGACAACAAATTTAGCACAATTGACAATCTTCCATATGGTCCTCCAGTGAATACAGACAGTGATCAGTATCAGACCTTTTTTATTTTTTTTTTCAGTCATTTTCATATATTTTCGAAATGTAAGTAATGCTATATTTTGAAAGAAGAGAATCCAGTGCTTGCCTTATAATGCTGAGCGCCAAGCAAAGTAGCCACTGATACCATTTAAACGGTCTTATTTATGATGCGGCTCTGGATCTAACCTACGACACTCTAACCATTACACAATGAGCAAGCACGATTTGGGAAAAATATCCGTAGGCTGTCAGCAGTTAATTTGGTTGTTTGTATGGAGGCTTAACATTCCAGTCAACAATTTTTTAGTCATGTCGGGGCGGAGGCTGTCAGCAGTTTAGCAGTGAGGCAATGAAGTGAAGTCCCAAATCACGTACTTTGTAATATATATCAGCAGTAAGACGAATAGCAACTATTTAAGAAAAATCTGAAACTTAGACCACTGAATCATATTCTTGTTGTAGTGTCAGCGTTTTATGCCCTACTTACATCGCAAGTCATACTGAAACAGGGGTCCCTACCCATTGGGGCCCCAGAAGGAAATAGATGGGCTGATTATGCCTCCAGCGAAAGCCTGTACGATGCTGACTGGCTATCTGATTACTGGTTAACCGCTCGGGTCTGAGCCTGCCCAGGAAAAGAGGTTCCGAGTCTAACCATCCGCACATTATAATATGAGCCGCATCGTGAGAAAACCGGAATTTTGCATATGCGAAAACAAAGGCGCAGATCAGATTCGCAGTAACTGCGAAGCTGATCAGCGCCTTAGGTTTCACCACTCGGATAGTAAAATTTCTGTTCTTCCTAAATCAGAAATTTCAAGCTTTTGACCATTTTCTGAGACTGCACAGACCCGTTTATGTCGGACCTGGTAGGAAACCGCGAAGACCGGTTTTCTCGCATCAAGGCTCATATATTATAACCCCTTTTGGCTTTGTCTGGTTATATTTGAAGCACATGTTTGATGTCAAAGACTCATGACATCTTCATTTTGGGCAAGAGTCCCATAAAATGGGGGCAATGTCCCAACATGACCTTAGCTGTTGACTGGGACATCTTCATTTTGGGCAAGAGCCCCATAAAGTGGAGGCAACGTCCCGACATGACCTTAGCTGTTGACTGGGATGTAAAGCATCAATTCGAAAGAATTCAAACTGAGACAAAGCATATTTGAAATTTCATCTGGAATGAATATGCCGGAGAAGCCCTAGAGCGATTTCCCAACCACTTATTACATAGCAGATAACTTTACCACACCACGGATGCTCTAGACTTCAGTTGTATCCGAAGGATGCAACTAACATGGACTGACCTCCACCCCCGATCCCCACCAATTCGCACCCTTGTAACTATAAAAAATGTGTTTAAACTGCACATACGCAACAAACGTGAACTGCATGAAAGGGACATTTGGCATACTGGACTTTGTCATGTATATTTCAATAGACAAAAATGGAACACAATGCATTTTCATTTATTCAATAAATGAAAACTAATAGGGTGACAGGATTTTTGAGGAAGAGATTATTGCACCCCGTGTTCAGGACTTTCTCAAAACTGTTGTGTAATATTAAAACATGTACACAAGGAAAATTATATACTACATTTTCCGCGTACATTGCTCTACATGAACCATAACTAATTTTCTCAAAACAAATGTGTTTTTGGATAGTTAAATATCTTGTTTAATGCAGTCGGAATGTGATGTGCAGAAAAAATCTGCCATTCGCGTGCAAAAGGATTACCTAAGCTATTCATGGTGGTAAGTTTATCGAAAATGCTTGTTTTGGTCACTTTTCATATCCTTTGTAACGCCATACTGGTGCTTTGCATGATTAAAATTATGATGTTTGGCAATAAAGAATAACTATTCATAACAGAGTCGGACAAACTTTTGGCAAAATACATTCTTGTTTTCTCTCCAATCAGATGGTCAAAACTGGCCGAACATGTTCGAAGCAGCCAAAATATGCCAGTGTTTAGAACAATGACCTTAACTATTTTAACCTATCATCTTTTATCCATCTTGCTGAATGCTTTTAACCTGTCTCTTCATTAATTTTCAGTCTTTTTCTTTTTCGACAGCGCATCTGCCTAGAATGTCCGTGAGGGCGTATGGCAGTATACGAAGATAGATAGATAGATAGATAAAAACAGATGATAGGTTAAAATAGATGAGAGTAGCTAAAAAGAGGTTAAAACAAGCTTTTCTGGAATTAAGGTCGAGAGTGTTGCAGCTTACAGATAGCAGCCTTAAAGGCATCCAAGCTCTGTAAGCTAACAATAGACTCGGGGAGGGCATTCTATTGAATAATGGGGAGGGGGAAAAATGAAAACTTGTAGAAATCTGTTGATGTGGACACCTGCCTGAAGGTCATAGAATGGCAGTATCTGGAGATCCTGTTGTTATACTGCACATGATCTGGGAGAGGGACTGCAACCAACCCATACACAATCTTATAAAAGAGGCAAAGGCGGGCATCTGTCCGTCTTTGTTCCAATGTTCGCCATCCGAGTTTGTCTAACATCTCAGTTACAGATGCCCTGCGATCAAAGTTGCTCATGGTCCAGCGAGCAGCCCTTCGCTGGACCATTTCAATTTTGGAAATATGGTCTTTGGTATGCGGGTCCCATACCGCAGACGCATACTCCAACTGGGGTCTGACTAGGCTGTTATAGGCTGATTCCCTGACTTCCTGGTTTTTACGCTTTATGTTACGGCGGATGTAGCCAAGAGACCGGTTTGCATTTCCTACAACTCGATCAATGTGGGAGGTCCATGAGATATTGCTTCTAATGTCAACGCCACGGTATCTAGAACAGGTGACAGTTTCCAACACCTGGCCGTGGAGAATGTATTCTGATATGATGGGGCTTTTGGAACCTGTCACCTGTACCACTTGGCATTTTGAGGGATTGAACTGCATATCCCTGCCATGAAAGAACTGGACCAGCTGGGTTTCGCAAGACCTTTGACTACGGAAGCCGTGCTGGCAGTCAGCAAGACTGTTTTCAAGGGAAAGATGCTTGTTAATGTTGCTGACTATTACATGCTCAAGTGTCTTGCAACAGATGCAAGTTAGCGACACCGGTCTATAATTTGCTGGGTCATATTTCTCGCCTTTTAAAATACCGGCGTACAACCGGCGCCTTTGATGACAGATTATTAACATTGATGACAGACGAATTGTTTTGGTTCATTCAGTAGGTGGGTGATGTTTTTTTATTTATAAACATTCTCAGAGAAATCCTCTGGTGTTCTGTGACAGGTAATTTAACTTGTAGATGTCTAAAGAGTTTACAGACGCATGACGAATACATACCTGTCACTATTAAGGCCAAACTTGGTCATCGTTTCAGCGTTTTCACAAGAAAAGTCACGAAAATTGGTTACCTGCTCAGGGCTGGCGTCTTTCTGTTGTTTTTTGCTGAATGTACTTATATACAATAAAACTTCTATCATTTAACTACATTTCTGCCAAATCTGAATTCGCAATTCTATATAATAAAGAAATGGCATGCCCTCAAAACAACAGGTAGGCAGAAAATGGCTGCCTTTGTCTACAGATGAATTTTTAAGAGGCTGTCATTGATGACGATATGGGAATTTTCGTGGCTAACATTGATGACAACATTGAATTGGATTAATGCTTTTCTTTGCTTCAGACAACAAGGGTAGTGGTAAACGGTGAGATCAGATTGGGCTCCCGTGGTGTCTGGTGTCCCTCAGGGCACCGTTCTTGGTCCGTTATTGTTTTCCTTGTACATTAATGACATCTCATATTATAGAGTCAGAAATCAGACCTTTTTGCTGATGACTGTGTTTGCTACCGTGAAATTAGGAAGGAAGATGATACATTGAAACTGCAGAGAGATAATTGATCGGTTATGAAGTTGTGCAAGTAAATGTGGTATGAGATTTCAACCTGTCAAATGCAAATGATGCAGCTGACAAATAAGCGCATTAGTAAAATCAAGGCTACTTATACCCTTGAGGGCATAGTCCTGGAAAGTATCAAATATCTTGGTGTAACTATTACAAATGATTTTAAATGGAACACTCATATCACCAATGTATGTACTAAGGCAAATAGGACTCTTGTTTACTTGAGAAGAAATCGGTATTCATGTCCCCTAAGTGTCAAGGAAGCAGCTTATAAAGGACCGGTACTGGAATACGGTAGCTCTGTTTTGGATCCTCACACTCAGTGTCTCCATGAAGAATTAGAAAAGGTTCAAAACCGTGCTGCAAGGTTTGTGACTGGAAATTATGTTTTTGAAACCGGGAGTATGACTGACATTTTGGGACAACTTAAATGGGAATCTCTTAAGAAAAGGAGGAAGGACAGTAGACTTATATTGTTATACAAACAGGTCTGAACGGTAAAGCCAGAATACCAATGGATGACCTTATCCACAAGACTAGGCGTTGCAGAAATCAACACTCTTTGTCATTTCAGATACCCACAGTTAGTAAAGATGCCTACAAATATAGTTTCTTTCACCCAGACTATCAGGGACTGGAATAACCTCCCTGAATCACTGTTTTCCTCTTCTGAAATGTCAGATGATTGTGTGTCCAAATTCGAATCTCTTGTGAGAGCCAGGGACTAATTTTCCCCCAAGCGCACCCCTGGTGAGGTATTGTCATTTTGGCGTTTCACCAGTAAACTATTCTGATTCTGACCAGTTGTCAATCACAACCTTCAATGTATATTGCTTTTTCAGCAAACGAAAATTCATCATTCAAAGGTTATTACATTATGAAAACGCGCCTATAATAACTAACTATACAGTAACTTTTTCAGCTGTAAAAATATGGAATTTTCAGTTATATTTTCTTATTTTTGCTCAAACCATAGATTGTGGCTACACGGTAGAATCACCTCGGCGAGGCAGTTCTAACGAATACCCACAATCTAAGTTTTTGAGCAAAAATAAGAAAAATAGATATGACTATGTTAACCCCATTTTCACTATATAAAAGTGGAGTTTACTGGGGTATAATTTTCACGGACATGCTATCCTGATGTACCGACAGGGTGCTCTTAAGGATTTCGACAGACCAAATGGGTCTTGGGAACAGACTGCACAGGAGCGATCAAAGTGGCGAGGTCTCATCAACAAAGGAGCAGCTCTTTATGAAAAAAAAGAGAATCTGTGAAGCTAAAAGAAAGCGCAGAGAACGCAAGCCAATACCAATGGGCCACCAGCTGATTCCATGACACTGACTTGCTCTACTTGCAACCGACAGTTTAGAGCTAGAATTGGCCTAGTCAGCCATCAAAGAACTCACCAACACACACGAACTTATTCAAGAAATAATGATGGTCCTCCAGTGAGAGACGAACGACCATGTTTGTATGTAGATAATTGGGAATCAGTACAGCTCGCCCCAAGTCAACTCGCCCCACATAAAACTCGCCCCAAGACAACTCGCCCCACTCTCAGAAGACAACTCGCCCCACTTTAGAAGACGACTCGCCCACTTTTAGAAGATAACTCACCCCACTTTTGAAAACAAATCTCCGCAACACGGGTAATGAACATTTTGTCACTTTATTTATACGTCTTTCTATCTCTATTATGCACTTGTCGTTTTACCCCTGGGGAATCATAGTACTGGGGATTGACTTTTGGTCCAGCATTTAGCCACTCACCCAGCACTTGAGGTGATGATCAGAAATTGAGCGACTCGGTATTTGAAAAAAAAAAATCACTCCGCTTAAAGCCCCACCCTGTGGGGACTGCGCGACAAGCTGACAGTAAAATCCCGGCTCAGGTCTGACACAAACCGACCTGTATGACAATACTGGTATTTGAATATTTTAGATGCCAGTATAGCCTTTCTGGCAGCAAGACCTAATCACTCTTCCTCGTGGCACCGGCTGGAAACTATGAAAAGGAATGCTGTAAATATACGTATAACAACTTACATGTATGTGTGTATATGTACAGCATCTTATTAAAAATGATAAACCTTTTCATAGGCTAACGTGAGTTTTCCTTGTGAATTTTTACTTTCAGAAAGAAAAGAAAGACTTATCGAGGCAACAAAAACATTAGTTTGGTAAGTTCTCTAATAATATGGAGCAAATTCGATATGGGGGTGGGGGTTTAAGACAGTGGGCGAGTTGTCTTTTAAAGTGGGGCGAGTTGTCTATTAGGGTGAGGCGAGCTGTCTGCTGAAAGTGGGGCGAGTTACCTCTAATTACCCTTTTAGACTCCACCGATCATTATTTTATGTGTATTAAACCATATTTATGAATATAGTTTATAAAATTTTTGTTGTACATATTTTCATGAAACAAAATTAAATATAATATAGATATATATGACTTCACGATCACTTCTGTTTTATATTATGTACATTTTAGAAAAGCAGGGCCCAATTGTTCAAAATTAACGACAACGTTAGTTAACGATTCGTTAAAATTTAAAACACGAATATTACAAATACACTGTTATTTTTTGTTGATAAAATATGAGGCAGAGGATTCTCATATTTTATCAATAAAAATAACAGTGTATTTGCTTATGTAGCCGACATTTACTTAACGAGTTGCGGTCTTAACGATGACGTTAAGCTTACAAAGTTTTGAACAACTGGGCCCAGGTAGCGAAATGTCAGGTAGCGAACATACATGTACAGGTAGCGAAAGTGTTGGTAGCGAACAGGTCAGGTAGCAAACAGGTATAGGGTGCGAACAGGAAGGTCGCGCATCGACCATAAAAAGGTACAAGTAGGCAAAGATCAGGAAAAGGCGCAATCAGAAAAAGATTCCCACTCCAAAAACCGAGGTGGGAAAAAATCAAACTAACAATCAGGCACTTATACCATGAAACATATCGTAAGCCGAATGGGCAGCTATTTTCCCAATAGGTGGCCACTCAGTTACCTTAACTTAACTAAAAATATGAAAACATACATAAGGCGCCAACAGCACATTTTTTTTTTTTTTTTTTTTTTTAAACACCAACACATAAAACAAAAAGAACCACCACAGAAGTATCGACTTGAAACGATCAGTAACACAAAGTTACTGGCGGGCTTAAACCGGTTTTACATGGCCATAGCCTCACCCTCAGCTTCTTTTAACCTGTCCCTTCATTAATGTTCAGTCTTTTTCTTTTTTGACTGCGCATCTGCCTAGAATGTCCGTGAGGGTGTATGGCAGTATTCGAAGATATATAGATAAAAACATAATAGAGTATGTAATAATATGCATCAACTCAACAGTGGCCGACTTCGATTGGAACTATTCTAACTATGGTGTTACTATGGGAGATTTGGTCTGGTACCCTTTTCCTCCATAACAAATGTGATTGACCAATCACAGCCATCGTTAGAAGCCTCCATCACAGAAGAGTTTTACCAAACTAATCATGGTAGCTACCAAAACTATGGGCTGGGTACCTTTGGTAATAGCCTTTCCTATCTCCAATACAGAAGAGCTTTACTATAGTACGAATCGAACAACAATGGTAGCTACGGGTGCTGGTCAACTCGTATTTTTTTCTCGTACTATTTGCTTACCGGTGTTGCATTTTCTATGTTGCCACATGCCACAGGAAGGTACAAGTAGGCAAAGATCAGGAAAAGGCGCAATCAGAAAAAGATTCCCGCTCCAAAAACCGAGGTGGGAAAAACCAAACTAACAATCAGGTACTTATACCATGAAAACAATTCGTAAGCCGTATGAGCAGCTATTTTCCCAATAGGTGGCCACTCAGTTACCTTTTAACTAAAAATATGAAAACACATAAGGCGCCAACAGCACAAAAATATTTTAAACACCAAGACATAAAACAAAAAGAACCACCACAGAAGTATCGACTTGGAACGATCAGTAACACAAAGTTACTGGCGGGTTTAAATCGATTTTACATGGCCATAACCTCATCCTCAGCTTCTGCAGTGGTCCATAACATTTAGTGAGTTCTTCGGTCTGAATCGCACTGAATGGCATGCTGTCTCGACACTTTCGATGTAATGTCGTGCATCGGCTGTCTCCCCGTCACCTTCTTGCTGCATGAAATGCAATTTTCAGTTGTTTTTTTTTATTCCCCATTTATGTTAAAATTGATAAAATCATAAAACTGATAAAACTTTATTTAAAATAATATAAAAGACGCAGTCGTTCCCATTCCGCATGGTCATGTAGGTAAAATATTCAATTAACCGTTACTATTATGTAGTAAAATCCGCTCACTCAGGTGATGATTTACGTCCTGCATGTCTAAGCCTGAATATGAGATTCAGATAAATCATGCACACACGGTCAATGATTTAATTAACTAAAGCATGCTTTTTTATGAGGAAGAGGGCGCTTCGTCGGGGAAGGACGTGTTTTCTTCACCACTCACAAACTTTTACTGAAATTTTATGTTTTAGTCACACAAACTTTGTTTTATACTTGTTTTTTTTAGTGTAAATAATTGTACAAATCACGTTGAACTAGTTCACGGAGTGTTTCTGCACAAAATTACCCAAGAAATTGGAAATTCCTTCGACTTGAGAAAAATTTGCGCGCCTTCGGTTGGATGACGGCAGCCATTACGACCTTTGTGAATGAAGAAAATATACATGCTGGGAAGTTGAAATTTTAAACCAGAAATTTTACATTCAAGCTTCACTGTGCCCATTAATTTTAAATGAGGAAAATTTATTCAGTTTTAACTTGAAATTTTAAAGCCCAAGAAATTAATTCAACATAGAATTTTATCCATTTATGATGAATTATTAATTGACACATGATAATGGCAGTTTCTACTAGGAGTACTGAGAGTTTAGAGAGGAGGGTTGCTGAAAAGTGTGACAGTGTGTCGAGTAATTTCACAGCAGCTAACCAGGACACCCATATACGTACCAATGATTATGTTCTCAACAAAGTTCAGGCCGAGAAGAAATAGTTACGCCAGTGTGATCAAGAACATCTTGTGTATGAAATGAAACAGAATAGAAATTTTGTCATGAAATTTTCACCTGCTGCCTATGAGCTTGCTAAGCTTGTTGTTGTGGAGAACCTTTATAAAGAAGCATTTTTTAAACTGTATTTTATTGAATCTTGTATTAATGAAGATGAATGTAGATATCAAGTTGGATCAATCTTCAGAATTTTTAATCGCAAAAAAGACCACTCAAAGGGAAATTATCTTAAATTTACCATAAACTTTTATCACACTACCTCGTCTGTTCTTGTGAATGGAAACAGAGTTGACATTTTTGAGAATGAGTTGTTCGAATCAGTATGTAGTCAAATAAGTAATGAGTGCGCGAAATTGGACGTTGTTAATGATAGAATATCTTCAGCTTTGTCAGAGATTGGCAGTAATGACACTAAAAATCCAAATAGCCCGAATAATAAACTGAAATCAATAAAGGGAAACCCGGCGACAGAGTGTGGTGACAATTCTCGGTTGGCGGTGGAAAATTGTGATGATGATAATGACTTGGACTGTGTAGCTGAATCTTCACAGGTGGTTCGGGGCAGTGTTGATAATGATATTGGTCGTTCGGATGTCTATAATTGTCCTGCGTGTTACCAGGTGGCTGGAAATGATACAATTGTATGCGATGAATGCGATGAATGGTTTCACTTTCAGTGTGTAGGTGTTGATCAGCATAAGGTGAAAAACATTCCTGAAGACAATCCGTTTATTTGTATTTTTTGCAATGACAGGCTAATTAACTCTGAAAAAGAAACAAATTCTGAAAATGTGAATACAGACACTATACAAGAGCCAGATATCACCATTTTATCACAACCTCAGGGTAACCCAGACATTTTAGCTTCTGAAAATCAGACTGAATCCCTATCAAATGCTAATGAGCGGTCTCAGTCAATTAATTTGGAGTCCTCTATAGAAACTATCCAAGAACCCCCAGTTCCTGATAAACACTCAGTCTCGCAAACAGAAAAGAAAAATGCTAGGGTCAAAAAGCAGAATGCCTCTAGTAAAAAGCAAATGAATTCTGACAAGAATGACACTTTAATAGCCCAGAAGTATTATATCTCAAGTTTGGAAAACAAAGTCAATCATCTTGAGAATATCGTGTCAGTGCTTCAAAAATCCCTTGAAAATAAAAACTCCCCTCAAGACTTCAACCGTAACACAGCCAGGGCTAATATACATAACCAAGGTTATGTAGATGAAACTAAAGTTCGTCTGCTAGAAAATAGAATTCAAATGCTCGAAAATCAGACTGTAATGCTGAATAACTTGTACATCCAGAGCCAGACTCAAATGGTATTCAGAGAAAGGCAGTTGCTCATGAATGCGCAGTTGCAAGCAGTGCAATTAGGGCCCACCCCAACCTATGCCTATTCACCTTTTATGGGGCGACCTCCTCCCTATGGATATTTCCAGCATCAGCCGGTCCATTATCAGCAATTCTATCAACATGGTATGCCACAGCCTGTACACCCAGCTTATGTTCCGGTGGTAAACGTAGGCCCGCAGTATGTGCAACCAAGAATTCCTGTTTCGGTGCCCCAGAGTGATGGTAACACACAGTCATTACGGCAGGCCTCTCAGTCTCAGAAACCTATATCGAGAACACAACAGCCGTGCCCTCCTGAAAAAGACAGTGCGTATGAAAGGAAAACTCAGTCTGGCAAGGGAAGGAGGCCCAGAAACTTGAACAATGTGTCTCATAAAGACAATCACAATAGACTTTCACATTCAAATAGAAGTGTACCCTCTGAAATGTCTGATGATCTTAGAGATGGACATATTGAAACCCAGGAATCTGTACGTACTGAACAATTAAGTGGCAATACTCAGCTTGAAAACAATGAACCTATTTTATTAGATACAAGTCTAGAAGAAATTCCCATTACTTGCTACAACGCGAAGGAAGGAGAGCCCGATGCGGTCACTCGGTCTGCAGATAAGGGTAATTTTTTTGTGGATTCCGCGCCTCAAAATACCTCCAGATGTCGAGAGTCTGGAGATGGAGCTCAGCACTCAAATAACGAGGCTCTAGGTGTGGTAACCATAAACATTGAAGGGAATCAGAGAATCAAATCATATGTTTACAGGAACACTGGTTATGGAGTTTTCAGAAAGATTGGGTGAATGAAAATTTTCCAGACATTGAAACATATACCCGGTGTCATGATGCTAATGAAAATATTGATCATTCTTGTATTCCACGAGGACAAGCAGGTGTTGCAATCTTGTGGTCAAAAACTTTATCTGACAAAATTTCTAAATTAGAAGTGGGAAATGAAAGAATTGTGGCAATACAAATAGAACTGGACAATGCTAAAATATGTTTAATAAACACTTATCTTCCAACAAATAAACCAGAGTCAGAAAATGCATATACTGAATGTTTGGATGTTTTACATGACATTATTGACAGATTTGAACAGTCCCATCAGATTATCCTTTGTGGCGACCTCAACGGAACTTTACTTCCAACGCGCAACAATAAACATGACATTCTCTTGAAGGACTTTGTGTCAGAGCATAGGTTGTCGACCAGTGGACATTCTAGCTTAAAACCAACATTTTATCATTTTAATGGAATTTCAAAATCTCAGATAGACTATATTCTAACAATTGAACAAGATGCCTTTTCTGAATACATGGTTGGTGAGAAGGAGCCACTTAACGTCTCATCACATATTCCTGTTAAAGTGTTACTGAAGGCTGAATATCCTAACAAAAACATTTGTGCTAAGCAAATCACCCAATCAAAGAAAGTATATTCCTGGAATAGAATAGACATTGACAAATATGTTTCGGAACTTGAATTATCAATACCAAGTAACAGAGTGGAAAATGCTGAACAATCAATAGACTGCTTAACAAAATGTCTCAAGTTGGCGGCTGAGAAAGCTGTGCCTTCCAAAACTCGTAAATTGAAAGGACCAAAGTTTCGTGTATCGGACAAAGTTCTTAAATCCTTGAAAACAGTAAAACAATCCTTTAAAGAGCGGTCGGCCGCTGGAAAACTTAGAACTGGTCAATTATACATTGAAAACAAGATGGCAAAAAAGCAACTTCGAGCTCTTCAACGTAGAGATGAGCTTGTGAGACGGAAATCACTATATGACAATTTAATGCAAAACCCCTCATCTGAAATATTCTACAAACTTATCAAGAAAAGTAAATCATCTAAAGAGTCAACGTCTACCTGTATTCAAATTGAAGAACGTAAATATCTTGACCCTGTTGAACAAAGAGGTTGTTTCGCTAAATATTTCGAGGATCTAGCCATGCCAAAGGATAGAAACTATGACAATGTATTTCTCGAGTTGTGTAATGTTCGCTGTGATGAGTTAGAAAGTGACCTCAGTTCACAGACTGAAGAATGTCTGCAGTTTAGTGATCAGTACGTTGAAAAAGCAATTGATAAAATGAACACTGGTAAATCTCCTGATGAATACGGACTTACCGCAGAGCACTTTAAATCAGCCAAAAATCTGTTGACCCCGATCATAACTAAGGTCTTTAACCAAATTCTGAAGGAAAAGGCAGTTCCTACCAGTTTTAAAACCGGAATTATTACACCAGTCCTTAAGAAAGGCAAAGACGCTCCTTAAGAAAGGCAAAGACGCTAAACGCATGGAAAACTATAGAGGAATTACTGTTTCTGGATCATTCAGTAAACTTTTTGAATACACAGTGTTAAATAAGCTAGATCTTGATCATTCATCCCAACAATTCGGCTTCACAGAGGGACTCTCTCCAATCATGGCAGGACTGTTAGTTAGTGAGGCAAAGGCTGAAGCTCAACATATTGGAACTGAAGGACTTTATTTGGCAACGCTCGATAGCCAGAAGGCTTTCGACGTTGTACATCATTCTATATTATTTGATAAGTTGGCAGCAAAAGGTGTTACTAAAGACATTTGGCAAATCGTTAAAAACCTGTACCAAGGACTTTCTTCAAAAGTTAAATGGATTAGTGGTTGCAGTGAAAGTTTCCCCATTCATCAAGGGGTCAAGCAAGGCGGAGTACTTTCCACCACACTCTATAAAACATACATTGATGAGTTCCTAGATATTCTCGAATGTAAAAGACTGGGTTTCAGAATTGGAACAGTGCAGCTTATTGTGATGATATTGCTTTCTTGACGAAATCTAAAGACGAGCTGCAGATTATGTTTAACGAAGGGAAACAGTATTCGGAAAAGCATAGATATGAAATTCATCCAACTAAAACGAACATTATAGATTTAGTTAATGGGAGTAAAGTCAACGATGATATGACATGGAATTTGGGAGATAACATTTTAAGCTTCTCGGATACTGCAGTTCATCTGGGTGTCACTCGTGCCGGTAAAAAAGAATCAGACATTAATATTGATGAAAGGCTCTCATTGGCTAGAAGGACTTCCTACTCACAGATGAATACTGGCCTACACGGTGCTAATGGTCTAAGCCCTGAAGTTTCATATCAGATTTATAAGATATATGTTATCCCACGTCTCTTATATGGACTTGAATTTATACCTCTCAACAAAACTCAATTAGAAAAGATTAATAGATATCATGTAAAGACACTGAGAAATTTACAGTCATTACCTCAGCGGACTGCAACATCAGCAGTATATTTGCTCCTTGGTGCCCTGCCTATTGAAGGAGAACTTCATAAAAGACTTTTGAGTTTGCTCTACAGTGTCATCAAAAGTGAAAATAAATGTCTACAGGATTTAGTAGAAAGGCAGTTAGCCTGCAGCTTTAACAACCTACATAGTTTTTTCAACGTGGCAGGACAGATTCTTCTGAAGTACGAATTACCCAGTCTTAATGAACTTGTAATCTCAGATATAAGTAAATTTCAGTGGAAACGCACATGTATCAAAGCAATTCATTCTTTCTGGACTAAAGTGTTTGTGAAAGACGCTAAATCTAAAAAGTCGTTGAAGTATTTGGAAACCAGCAGTCTAAGGGTTGGTTCGACGCACCTTGTGTGGAGAGATTTGGAAACTGCTGCCCAGGTGAAAAGGAGTATTGTGAGAGCTCGTATACTGACGGGAGTAAAGTCAACGATGATATGACATGGAATTTGGGAGATAACATTTTAAGCTTCTCGGATACTGCAGTTCATCTGGGTGTCACTCGTGCCGGTAAAAAAGAATCAGACATTAATATTGATGAAAGGATCTCATTGGCTAGAAGGACTTCCTACTCACAGATGAATACTGGCCTACACGGTGCTAATGGTCTAAGCCCTGAAGTTTCATATCAGATTTATAAGATATATGTTATCCCACGTCTCTTATATGGACTTGAATTTATACCTCTCAACAAAACTCAATTAGAAAAGATTAATAGATATCATGTAAAGACACTGAGAAATTTACAGTCATTACCTCAGCGGACTGCAACATCAGCAGTATATTTGCTCCTTGGTGCCCTGCCTATTGAAGGAGAACTTCATAAAAGACTTTTGAGTTTGCTCTACAGTGTCATCAAAAGTGAAAATAAATGTCTACAGGATTTAGTAGAAAGGCAGTTAGCCTGCAGCTTTAACAACCTACATAGTTTTTTCAACGTGGCAGGACAGATTCTTCTGAAGTACGAATTACCCAGTCTTAATGAACTTGTAATCTCAGATATAAGAAAATTTCAGTGGAAACGCACATGTATCAAAGCAATTCATTCTTTCTGGACTAAAGTGTTTGTGAAAGACGCTAAATCTAAAAAGTCGTTGAAGTATTTGGAAACCAGCAGTCTAAGGGTTGGTTCGACGCACCTTGTGTGGAGAGATTTGGAAACTGCTGCCCAGGTGAAAAGGAGTATAGTGAGAGCTCGTATACTGACGGGTACCTACACCCTTCAGGCGAACAGACACACATTCAGCAAGAAAACGGTAGATTCTACTTGTAACCACTGTCAACTCGAGGCTGAGGATCTGCATCATATGGTCTGCAGATGTCCGGTTTTCTACGAATATAGAAATGTAGCCGTTAAACAGCTAAAAGACATTGTGTTGCAGAAATGCGAATACTCAGTGTGGGACTGTCACTTCACAAGTTGGTCGAACATTCTTCGAGTTTTGGTGTGTCCTGACTTTATCCAGCATGTACTTCCAGACTTAAAGAACCGTGTAAAAGACATTGAACAGTTTTCACGAGAACTTTTCTATAAAATACATGTAAAGAAACTTCAATTACAACAAGGGTAATGGTGGCTGTCCTCATCAACCGAATGTGTAAATAGATGTTCTAGCAGTTTCAGTAGATAGCGGTTACTTTCTAATTAACTACACTCATATGAGTGGTGCTCCAATCGTGTGGAGGAATATACATTCGACAAGACAAGACAAGACAAGCATGAATACATCATGCATGTA
Organism: Rugalucina vietnamica; assembly: GCA_964017185.1. Classification (NCBI taxonomy): domain Eukaryota; kingdom Metazoa; phylum Mollusca; class Bivalvia; order Lucinida; family Lucinidae; genus Rugalucina; species Rugalucina vietnamica. The sequence goes on from OZ024872.1 coordinate 69,421,749, forward strand.
GTACTTGTGATTACATCTTTTTTCAAGAAAAGGCACAATAAAATGCAAAACATCATATTTGTCGAATAAATATTCATAAAATATATAAGATTATTTCAAAAGTACGAGTTGACCAAAAAAAAGTACGAGTTGACTAAAGGTACGAGTTTACGTCAGTACGAGTTGACAAATTGAAAAGGGACGAGTTGGAAAAAGTACGAGTTGACCATAACCCGTAGCTACCATAGTCCTTACTATAGTCCCAATCGAAGTCAGCCAGTGAGTAAGTAATTACCAATAATTGAGAAATATACATTTTACATAAAGATTCTACATAAAGATCACGCCGCTTATCGACACGACCGTCATGTGGATAGCCAGTGTCAAATTCTATGAGGTGACTACATGGACCTAGTTACGACATCCAAAGGAGGGCCAATCAAATTTGGCCTTTCATTAGACAATCCAAGATTTATTTATGGCTGACCTTGTCTGGGCCTGAAAACACGTGTCGGATGTAAACAAACCGTTTATTTCTTCAACTGAGCACAGATATTGAGTAAATGTCATTTATTTTTTTCTTTTATGAGAGTTCAAACTTCTTGAACATGAAATTCAACTCGATTACGAATGCAAAGACAATGTCATGCATTTTCGCGAATGTGATACAAGTATGAATTTTTTAAAAGATAAAAGATATAAATGTAAAAATTAGTGCAGCTAATCTGCTTCTTTGAGCAGGCTTATCCAGGAACAGCATGGCTGGGAAAACTGTTGACAGGATTTGAAGTCAAGGCCAAAAATAAAATTATTTTTGTTTCCCCTTTCCCGACCGACAGTGAAAAAAAGCCCCGACCGGAAAAATTTTATTTCAATTTTCCATTTAGAATTTTTTTTTGCCCGAAATAAAAAACACTAGATCCGCCAAAAAGAACCGGGGTTTCTGTAGATTTTCTAGCCCGTAAACAAAGTAGCTAGATCTGCGATGTGGTATTTTTGTTTTTTCAGACGCTTGGAAACCTATTAAGCGTGATTTCGCATTGAAGTCTAGTGTATATCATCCAGAATGGTCGAGTGGTGTTGTTTAAATCGCTAAAAAGTCATTTTTGTGATTTTTTTCCTGCCTGTCTGTCAGGAATGTGTCACAAAGAAGAAAGATATCCCGCACAGGAATCCCATTTCTTACCAACGATGTATTCAACTTACATCTACATCAGTACCTTAATTAATATTTTTGCCTATAGGGTATTTACGCACCCCTTTTTCATTCAATTGCATATCTGGAATTTTAATTGGGTACGTTCAATTCTGTTACACACTCTATTTTCAATCAATCGGGTAAAATGGAAAACAATTTGGTAAAAATGATGTTCGAGGTGTACTTTCCTTATTTTCTTCTACTTCCGCTTTTGCAGAGCATAAAATAAAAGGGAAACATTGATTGGTTGAGAGAATTAACTAAAATCGCAGTCAACCAACGAAAAAACAGAAAAGAAATGGCTTCCAATCGATCGATTTGCGCATGTCCAATGAAATTTTTGTTTAATGTAGACGGAGTAAGCCGTTGTGCGGCGCACACCGATAAAAACCGGTACGCAATTGATTTTTCCGGTATTGCGTACCGGCGATTTCTTTTGCGTTTTCTTACGCTACCAGATCGTTATTAATTGCGTTTTTTCATATTTTAATTGGGTAATTACGCAAATACGCAGCCTAATTAAGGTACTGATCTACATGCTTTGATCTGCTTTGCATTCATGCAATTTTGATTTTGCAAGATAGAATGTGTTATTGTCATAGCTGTAATGAAAGAAAACCAGTCTTTCGAGTTCCTGACCAGGTATCATGACACAGCTACCATAGAAGAAGGCTAGAGGCTTGAAATTTTAGATAAAGGAAGTAGAAGGATTGCACTATCTATGTAGCACAAACAAAGGCAACTTTGTTTTTGCATATATGCAAATGCTGGTTTTCTCAGGATGATATTGCATCAAATTATGCTGTCCAGACTTTCAGTTTAAAATTCAAAAAGCATGTATAAGTGAGTTCTGAAGTGAAAAGCTTGGATTATTCAAAGCAAGTGTACTGTCTATTCAGACACTGTTCAAGTACTTGTAAATGTGTTATTGTCATAGTTTTAATCATTATGGACATAGTTATTTGCAGAGTTTAAAGTTGGACAGAATTTAAACTAGTTACCAAAATGTTTTAAAAATGTTCATTATTAATTGTTTTACAGAATAGTGTTTTATGGTCAATAGTTTTACTGACTCATTTGTTTAAGGAGTTGAAAGTTCTTGGCAGCCTCAAATTTGTACCCTTTTATTATAACATCCATTTAAATCTAGTCAGGATCAAATTTATTCCAAAGAGTTTATTTTTACACTGTTTAAAAGTTGTTATGATTTGTTTGTTTAATTTTCATGATGTATTTGGTCAATTAATTCTTCTTTTATATATTAAATGGCATTTTGCTTTTATATTTGGAAATAAGAAATTAATTAATATTTAATATAAATGCAAAATTTCATTATTTAGTAGAATTTATTGGCCAGTGTTATCAGTGTTATCTTGAATAAATTATAAATTAAGTTCAGAATTGTGTGTGGCTCATTTTATTGCCTGATACCAGGTTTATTTACTGAAAACACTCGATGGTATAAAATTTGAAAAATCACAAAAAAAAAAATAATTTTCCGACCAACCGACCCTTACCTGAAAAATAGGGTGGGGAAAGGGGAAACATGAATATTTTTAAGGTTGGCCCAATGTTAAATCTTTTTCAGTCTATGAGATAGCTGCCTGACAGCCTGACACTAGGCTGGCAGATACATGATGTAAAAAAAAAAAAAATCATACCTAGTTTTTGGCTGTCTGATTCCAGCAGACTGTCAGCCAATCAGGTGCAAGTTGACAGGCTACAATGAGAATCATCAGTATTTTTTAACAAAAGTTTTAATCAAAAATTCTCTAGTGTTGATACTTGGGTGTTGCCATTTTTGCAGCATATTTGGATGTTGTAACATCTGGGTTTAACAGGCAAAGAGGTTTTAGGTGGCTGAGTGGTTAACAGGGCTGATATTGTAATTGTGTGCTCTTGAATAAATAGATATGCAAATTTTCAGCTCTAAAGTTGGTGAAGTTTAGTAAGAGTCGCATAATTATATAGTGCAGTAAACCACCCTTGGTGGATAAGCATGCTTTTCCACTGATGGGGTTTAGTTGTTGCTGTGGTCCCTTGAACATTACATTTGGTGGCAGCGATGGGATGATCACACAATGCCAGAACAGAGTTGCCATACCCATTTTGTTCCCAGGCAAAGATCGAGGTGTGGGGTCGGCTTGAATGTTACAATATTTTATTACAAGGCTTAAAACATTTGATCAAAATGCTTTCACCTTTGTGTCTTGTGTGGGTTCAAGTCACACAAGTGGTTCAGGCTGAAATAAACTTGAAATAGATGTAAATCTAAATAAAAAAGTTTGTGGCTTGGGGCAATTGGAATTTCAAATGAATTGACGGTTGTACTGGCTTGGAATCATACAGATATTTAGAAACATTCAAATACATGTAGTCGGACTAGTCGCATAGAATAGATTGGTGTGTACTCAGCATTTTGAAGGATGTTGGTCAGGGAACTGGGTCCTTAGACTATCAAAAGTGCTTAAATTGATTGTTCATTGTTTCAGTGTGATCATGGCTGGTGCCCAGCTACCAACACAGAGCCAGATGGAAGACAATGTGAGACAAGTAAGTAAATTTGAAATTTAGCCGCAACACAATAAAAAGTCATAAAGATTTCTGTCTATTTTGTGACCAGGTCCAATGCAAACTGGACTGGGCACTTACAGAAGAAGGCTAGAAGCTTGAAATTTTGTCAAGAAAGAGAATGATTATAGTATCCATGAAGCCAACTTCACAACTGACCTGCGCTTTTGTTTTTGCACAGGCAAGATCCAGTTTTCTCATGACGCCGCTCAAGAAGTGCCTTGGACAGGCTTTAGATATCAAGTGACCATTTTCAAGGCCTTTGGTGCTCTGATCATGCTATATATGGTAGTAACCATACATGTATTGATAATTTTATCTTCAAAAAAGTTCATCTGTAGTTAATTGTGTCATAAAAATCTAAGCCTTCAACTTTACTACTGAAACCTTCAATTAAATGTGCTTTCATAAAGATGTAAATTTTCTGTTATATTTCAGTTTCGTGAGTTTATGAATCAGTACAACAAATTAACAGAAATGTGTTTTAATGATTGTGCTACAGACTTTACTACAAGAAATATACTAACTTCAGAGGTAAGTAATTTGAGTCCATTTTATCGCAAAGTCTTAAGTTTACTTTTTATTAGCAACCTTTAAAAAAGTCTTAAATTTACAGGGTTTCAAACACTCTGTAACTAAACATGAAAACTCAATTGAAAAAAAAGTTAATGCCGTGAAATGCAGAAATCATACAAGCAACATTACTTGTAATGTGAGTGCATGTACACAAATTGTCATGAAGAAGAAGTACAAAATCATCATTTCAGCTAAGCTTCAAAGCTTTTGTGAAATAGAATTGATGATACCATTCTCTTATCTTTCAGAACACTTGTGCGATGAACTGTTTAGAGAAATACCTCAAAATGACTCAGAGAATATCAGAAAGATTCCGAGAACACCAGTTACTGTCAGCTGAGGATCCTGCTGCAGCTTTACAAGGAATGGCTCCAAAATAACACAAACTACACTTAGGATTATAATTCTATTTTAAAACTTATGGTGGAACAAAAATGCCAAAATTATCTGACAGTGCTGGGTCTCCATAAAAAGTAATGCCTTTTGAAGAAGCAGTTCTGACGAGCGTCAACAAATTTGAAACTTGAGAATTGACTGTACGCTTGTTAAGGTTTTTAGCTCGTCTGTACGAAAGTACAGGAAGAGCTATTGCAGTCACCCCGGCGTTCGCATTCACGTTCGCGTTGCTCAAATGTTCAAGTTTTTGATTAAAGTTTTTGTAAGTCTATATCTCTTGACCATGTTGATGGATTAAGTTGATACTTTGCATGTTGGTAGATATTGGTCTGAAGTTTTATGCAGTACCATCATGACCCACCCTGGGTGACCTTTAGGTCAAGGTCACAGACTTAGAAATTTTGTGTTAAAGTTTTTATAAGTCTATATCTCTTGAACATGGCAATGGATCAAGTTGATACTTTGCATGTTGGTAGATATTGTTCTGAAGTTTTATGCTGTACCATCATGACCTACCCTGGGTGACCTTTAGGTCAAGGTCACAGACTTAGAAATTTTCTGTTAAGGTTTTTGGTTAAAGTTTTTTTAAGTCTATATCTCTTGAACATGGCAATGGATCAAGTTGATACTTTGCATGTTGGTAGATATTGGTCTGAAGTTTTATGCAGTACCATCATGACTCACCCTGGATGACCTTGAGGTCAAGGACGTGGACTTGGAAATTTTGTGTTTAAGTTTTGGTTAAACTTTTTATGTCTATATGTCTTGAACATGTACATGTATCAAGTTGATACTTTGCTTGCTTATAGATATTGGTCTTAAGTTTTATGCTGTACCATCATGACCCAGCTGAGTTAACTTGAGGTCAAGGTCATGGGTCATTGATTTTCATAGATTTAGTGGTAAAGCCCAAGTCAGGCGAGCTACGCTGTCCTGCGACAGCTCTTATTTGTTTCCCCGTTATGAATGAGCCCATGGAAAATAACACTGTCAGTGTATGTATAGCCAGAGTTCTCACTAACTTAAAATTAGGAGTTTTAAACTCCAACTTTTTTATTGTGACTCAGACTGACTCCAACATTTTGGAAAACCCCGATAGTAAAGTATAGGAAGACTCCAACATTTTAGGGAGACCCTCATTTTTACTCCAATTTTCAAAATCATAGTGAGAAGTCTGTATAGCTATCATCTTGCCTTATCAGTGTTCACATATGTTACTGTCATTTGAATGCTTTTCATAAAATATGAGCTGTATTTATAATTAATGTCACATGAGCCGCAACGCGAGAAAACTGGTCTTCAGGGTTTCTGACATGGTCCGACACAAACCGGCCTGAACAGTCACAGAAGAAAGCTAGAATCGTGAAAGTTTTAAGTAGAAAGGGAATTGTACTACCCAAGTGGTGAAAACAAAGGCGCTGATCAGCTGTGCTGATTTGCGTCTTTGTTTTTGTATAGGCAAAAATCTGGTTTTCTCATGATGGGGCTCATATGAAATACATGTAATTAGGCTTTACCTATTACTTTGCAGCCTAACCACACAAAACGTGGGTATGTAAGCTTGAAAATTAGTACCTTATGGTTATTTATGCTGCTAGCAGCACCGAGGAACATAGTTTTTACTATTCTGCTAAACATCTTTGAAATAACTGCTTTAATAGTTAATACCCAACTGATTGAACTGAACCAGGGACCATTAGCAGGTTCATTGTCACTTTTTGCGAAATAGATATGATAAGATAAACTATTTTATTTCTTCCAAGAATACAAAAAGCAATACAAATGAATAACATAGTTGGCTAAAATGATGAAAATGTGACAAAATCAAAGTCGAAGGAACATAATATTCAAGGCGCTATACATAATAAAATATCCTTCACAGATCCGACTCAATACCAAAACGTCACGGTCTTCAACATATGGACCCGGCTATCATATTAACATGCTCTATAAATGAGCCACCCCATGGGAAAACCAACAATCTGCATAGGCGAAAACAAAGGCGCAGATCAGCTTAGCGGTAACCGCGAAGCTGATCAGCGCCTTTGTTTTCGCTACTCGGATAGTACAATTCCTCCTCTACTTAACTCCAAAATTTCAAGCTTCTAGCTCTTTTCTATGACTGTACAGCCTGATTTGTGTCAAACCTGTTCGGAAACCACATTGTTGGTTGTCCCACGAGGTGGCTCAAATCACATTACATGGGATACAATGTACATCATAACAGACTTGTATTATGAAAAACTGGATGCAATGTTTCATCAAAGCTAATCATTTCCATTGGGGAATATCTGTATACTGTAACTGCTGCATGTGCATCCATTCTACTCTTAGTGCACTTTATTGTATAATCAGAATCAGAATAGTTTACTGCTGAAACGCCAAAATTGACAATATCACACCATAATACATGTACTTGAAGTAAAACGTTTTAATGTTGACTTGTTAAGGACAATGCCTTTAATGTGTTAGAGCCATATAGTTGTGTTTGTATGTAATGTGTAAAATAGAGTGACTGCAACTAATATTTTAGAAAACATATACATGTATACAATCTGAGTGAAATATGCTATAAATGCCCTTGACTGACTTCAATTGACTCCTCCGCCAGCAAGGTATAGCCACGCCCACCGCTATTTCCTTAGACAAACATTGTGTTTTTGCACCTGTATTTACCTGTAAAAAGCACGTGTTGGTTTGTTTGTCTAACCCACGTGTTGTCTAACCGTCATTGACCGTTAGCTAATGTGCAGATTTGAATGGTCAATATAAAATGAATATTAATAGTGGGTGGTTTGACGGAGGACTCAATTAAGTGCACGTTATACATTGACAGTGTCTTGTCTTTCCAAATTATGGATGAAGGTATGTTTTGCTTTGTAGTTATCTGGTATATTTCAAAGAAGTTTCAGTTGTGTCTAAAATTCATTATTCGTGTTTCCGCACCAAAACGTTATGAGAATCAAGGCAGTTGTCAGTATGCTTACAATAAAGTTTATGTTTGTATAGTATAATAATTAAATTTTATGTGAATATGATATCTGTGTTCCCTCTGTAACGACCCATCTTTCTATCTTCATATATCTATCTTCATATACTGAGTCGATCAATTTCTGATCATCTTTCATGTATTCACTTTTCATGGATGATATTGTAGCTTACTTCTGTGGAGAGTACCCAGGATTTCAGTTAGTGTCCAAGAAATAAGAATTTACAAGTTTACTATTAAATATTTAAAAATCCTTATTATTCTGGCAAACATATAAATAATTATACATATACAAGTATTGCTTACAGAACATGAATTGAAAATCCACCTTCTCCTTTTGAGATAGTACCTTATATTCTGTTTGGCCAAGCACATATACTGTCAAGGAGCTGTCTCTGTCAAGAGTAGCTAATTAAAGTGCGGGTCATTCATTAAGTGCAACCTCTTTAGTGTCTGATTTATTTTGAGGAGGATCCAAGAGAGAGCATCAGACTCCAGATTGACAGAGTGTGAATTCTGTTTGTGCCGATTTGTGAACCATTCCATGGGTCTTAGCCAATGTCCATGTTAACTATCCAGTCTCTGCTATTATGAAAGAAGAAGGTCTAAAATGACCATCTGAAGTTCAAGAAGCCTCCATGGGGCAGTGGCAATGTCAATTACCTTGTAAACCAGGGGTCGCAGGTTCGATCCCAGGCTTCTCCAGTCTGTCGGATAAGACTATGAACCGAGGTCCTGTCTGCATATGATCTGTTGGTGGAATGTTAAGCCCCAAATCAAAGTCTGGAGTCCAGCTATGTTTTATGTTATATCTAAAAAGTCTTTCGAAGATGTCAACTATCAAAACTAAGGGGAATGTGTAACATTAGCGGTTAGAGTATCGGACTGTGAAAAGAGGTCAGGGTATTGCTGGGCTGTGTCCTTGAGCAAGACGCATGACTGAAATCGTTGACTGGGACTTAAAAGCACAAGCTAAACTGCGAAAGGAGATTCTTGCATGGTACATTCCGGTAATGGATAGGAGTACCGGATTTTATAAAAACTAAATGCACGGTTTTTGTACCAATAGTCATTTAAAGATGGCGGCGCCCAAGTGCCAACCTCCAAGTGCAATCCAGTGACAGTTTAGAATTTGTCAATTTTCAGCAATTTTAGAATAAAGGATACAAAAATGACTTTCCTAAGATTGGCACATATGTTGTCCTGTAGCTGTAGGGCAGTTTCGTCACAAAGACTGTGTAGACGTTATGCGAGCAGCCAAAAAAGTGAAGGACTAATGAACGTTTTTGATAGAAAAGCCAAACGTTTGCAACGTGATCGGACAACGCTATTACCTGATTATCAAGTCTATGAGTACATCAAGGAAGAGGTTAGATAATTGATTTATATGAACCATGCCCCTACAGCTCAATATGTTTGCTTCAGTCTGGGGTACCATTCAGTGTAACCGAAGAGGCCGAGCCGTGGACAGCAGACCCATTCCGTCCTGCCCACACAACAATGCCATTTAGTTAGCTCTTTTCGGTTACACATGCCTCAGCCTAGCCAAATCTGTATCTGTATTGGTCGGCGATAGCCTGGTATGACCAATTCTGGTTCTTAAACCACAAATAGCTTTGAAAAGGCAACAGTCTGCCTTGGTCATGGTGCTCAGTATTATATGACAACAGACCCTGTCTTATCTATCACATTGTTTGTTTGAATTTATGCTTAATGTCCCAGTGAACAGCTTAGGTCATGTCGGGACGTTGCCTCCATTTTATGGGACTTTTTCCCAAAATTAGGATGTCATGACACCCAAAAAGCAGTCCTCACGAAATGTGGCGGTCTGTCAGACAAAACCAGCAAAGTTCCATTCTGTCTGACAGAAAATTTCGTTTTGTCAGACAGATGTCCAGCAAAATATACCAAAGTTTTAATGTTAAGATATAGGCACCGTACTGCAAAATAAGCTTTTGTCCAGCAAGAAATTGCAATCTGCCAGACAGCTGTCCAACAGACAGTAAAAACATTCGCAAAGACTGAAAAAAGAGCTTAAGATATAACCACCCAACTAAGCCAGTAAGGCTTGTATGTATGGATGGCTCGACTTAAACCACTTTTCCTGGGAAGGCTCAGATCAGGGCGGTTAACCAGTAATCAGATGGTCAGTCTGTAGAGTATAAGCTTTGCCTCCAAGCTGCCCATGTATTTCTTTAGGCCCCAGTGGGCGGGGGCGCATCTTATCCCATGCCTGAGTAGGTATTTCACATAGTTACGTCTTGCATTTGAAGCCCCTGTTAGACTAACTCATGTCTTCTCTGGCTGCAAACCCACAATAGCCACCAATCGAAAGTAACAGTAGGCTATTTCAAGTCAGAGAAGTCTCAGATTACTGTTAGACTAAGCTGTATTTCCACTGGGCTGTGATTGTGTTGTTCAATTTTCTTTGTGTGTGAGATTGCAAGACAAATCTGCCATGTTTATTTATTTGTGAAAAGTGCCTTGTAATGGAGTTCTAACAGTGACCCAGTTGTTGCCACAGGGCTTACATGGCATACCATGTTGTTCTTTTAGACTTCTTACTGTCGAGTTTCTGCAATCACATGTTGTTTTCACGACACTCACTGTGCTTGTACTACTCTTTCAGTGCTGACTGTGATGCCATTGCATTTTAGATACAGTGACATCTGAAGGAATACTGTACCACAGCAATACCACATCAAACCTATAAGTATACAACTTATAGAATTATGCCTGGTTAATGTGGCTAATTGTCTATAAAAATAGCAGATAGTATGACAAAATGTCACTATCATGTGAGTTTAAATGAAGGTTTCACTTGACCAAGTTGCTGTTCAGACAATGTTAATATGTGAGCCACCATATAAAAAATCAACAACATGCATAGGCAGAAATAAAGGCACAGCTGAATAGCATCCTTGGTTTTGCTACACAGATAGATGTACAATTCCTCTTATTCTTAAATACAAACTTTCAAGCTTCTGGTGACTGACCACATGCAGGTTTTTGTCAGACCAAGGCGGAAACCAAGATTGTTGGTTTTCTCATGTGATGGCTTATGTCATGTATTTCAGGTTGGCTTTAGAATCTCTGACAGAATAGCAGATATTAACAGGTAAGTTAGGAGTCAAGTTGAGCCATGACTTCAAACCTTTTATCAATGTCAGTTTACATTAATATGCTAATAGAACAATCTCCATGACACCACAAAGTTCTTACTATTAATGGAATAACATTAAATTATAGTAGATGAAATATAAATTCAAGCTTCTTGAATTATGATATTTATTTACTATTGATAGCATAGAGAACCTGACACTACATTTTTCATGCTGAACATTGCTTGAATTTTGAATTTGATATTTTTACTGTGCTCAGTTATAGTATAGATTTTCAAAAGTATTAAACCTTTCTTTGAGCCAAATCATAAGAAACAAAGCAAACCATTTTGGTTTTTGACAGTGATTTACAGGACAGGACTAATTTATTTTCAGACAGTTTAACACCATGGTAGAGTTGGGATGTGGTCGAGGCTATGTATCTAGACATGTACTGAAAGAGAGTGCTAAAACTATTTACCAATGTGAACTCTCAGAAAAACTTTTGGTATGTGAAACTTAAAAAAGGTAGACTTGGAATAAATTTCTGGATGTAGACTCTAACATAACACTGAATGTAAACTTGACTGTCCCATACTTTAGGCAACTAAAACAAGTACGAGGGTTGGGATTTAAGTTCGTAGACTTCGGCTACTGATTGAATATTACAACATTTATCCGATATTTGATGCATTATTATAAAGAAACAATGTCTCCTTGTTTCATGTTTACAATAATTTTCAAGACACTTTGCGCAGTGCTCATAAAATGGTCTCCATAGCAACTAAGGTTTCGCTACCCGGGGCACGTCGAATTTCTAACAATTCTGAAGTTATGTGGCGTTGAAGAACACACCAATAATTATCATATTGTAAACCAAAACTTGAGCTAAATCTATTTAAGGCATTGCAGTATCATGTTGTTATCTCAGTTCAAATTTAAAAGCATTATGTCAATTTGTTATTGGAGAAAATGTATTGCCAGTCGGAAAAATGGCGTTAACAGGCAAAGTCGAAACAACAGCATTGACCAAATCTTATGTTTGATTAGCCAAAATACCCACAGAAACATTCAAAATGATAGGGATGTGTTGTACAGTTGTGGAACAGATCGTGCAGTGGTATTTTAAAATGGTGTGTGAGATTTCAGATGGAGGTACTTGAATTTTAACGATGAGAAATGCACTCGTCTACAATTAATCTTCAAATGCTATGGCCAACATTCTTGATTTAAAACACTGATATGCATGATACGCATAGAAAGTTATGTATAAGAACTATATCTGATGATCGAAGTATTTTCACAATAATAATTCCGAAATCCCTGAAGGAAATCTTGCAAATAAGTAAAGGCATGGCTTGTTGTTTGGTTACAAACATGGCGTTTTAATGCTGACACTTTTTGAAATTTGACGTAGTTTTGACGTCAAAATTTCCACCGCGTGCCCCGGGTGATGAAAGGTCATTGTGTTTAATTCATTGTTGTGTGAATACCATTTTGAGTAGAACAATGCTTTATACCTTATATGATAGGTAAAAGAATGTATTTTCAGATTATAGCATTTTAATTTCTGTGTGACAGACATCTGATCTTTTACAAAGAAAGTCTACGAACTTAAATCCCAACCCACGTACATGTAATCTGCCGCCCATAAAAGTGACTGTTATAAGTTAGTGTATATTAGTCTTGGTTATGTGCACTTTACTGCATAAAATTTCATTCTGTGACAAAGAAAACTATTACCGATTAGTTAATTGGTTATGTCTGAAGACTAGTACAAAATAATTGATTTTAATCACATGATTGTCCATCTTGATATGAGCGGCATCGTGAGAAAACCAGATTTTTGCTTAATATGCGAAAACAAAGGCGCAGATCAGCTTCACAGTAACTGCGAAGCTGATCAGCGCCTTTGTGTCAGACCTGGTGGGAAACCCCAAAGACTGGTTTTCTCGCGTCGCGGCTCATATAGGAAAGGCTAATCAGAATCTTCATCAGAATCACCATAATTTATTCAAGCTACATTTAAATATTTGTATATTTTTGAACAGTTACAGAGTGAAGTTTCCCCAGAGGTTCCTACCTACAGAATAGTGGCAGATGAAGAATTCTTCCCATTCAAAGATAACTCACTAGATCTGGTTGTCAGCAGTCTCAGGTAACTGTGGAAAGAGCTTAAGGGCCACTGAAGTTTATAATATTGCATTCAGTTTAAAATGAAGTGATGGCTAGTTTCGGACAGTTTATACATCCTTTAATGCCAGCAGTAATTTATAAGATACATATAAGCATGTCACAATTGAACCATTCTTGTAAAACAGACAAACCATTTGAGAAATTAACATATGAGCCTTTCCGGATAGAAATCGACCTTATGCCATAAAAATCGATTTTCAGTTTTTGATAAATCAAGAAAGTAGAATACTTAATGGGCATTTTGCAATTTATCTTACCTTTCTAACGTAATTATTAAAGAGTTTATGGAGGTTTGAAACAAGGAGGTGTCAACGTAAAGACACTCTTTAATGACGTTGCGTTGTAACGTCGCGTTAATTTTTAACGTTTGAAAACACAGAAAACATTGCAAAACATTTTTTAAAAAAAATATTCAAATTCATCGAACCGCGGAGTTTAAATCCAGCAAAATTTCTGCTTTTTATTTACATGTCAATGGAAATCACTAAAATATTACTCCTCTGAAAATGTCGAGTTAAACGAGTCCCTTAAGTCCCCTGGATAAAAAAGTCTCATTTCCGAGTCAAGATAACTTCTTACGATCAGCTGATGTTCCCGTCGGTATTCCGTGAATCCTCTCAACACAGAATTAGTGGACCGAGTACAAGAAGTGAAACGGAGAGCGGATAAGCTATTTGATCTACTGAGAGACCAGCGGAAAGGATGACATCCGGGTGCCCTCGAAGACGTCGACCGTGGCCATGCCGTCGTTCAACGATGGACTGGGATGCGTCTCAAACCGACTACAGCATACACATAACTCAGCGTTCTTCACATGCCGTGAATCAAAAGTGGCGAAACTTCCCAATGCCACGCATGGTGAAAAATAGAGACAAAAGAATGCGTCCCATTGACCCACACAAGCCATTTACATAGAGTTTTGTACCGCTCGCTCATATTGCACCTTGCCGATATGTCAACAACCTGGCAAGTTGGACCACGTTATTGATGGTCCTTTTTATGTATCGCTTATTTTCCATTCCAAAGCAAACTTCGCGGCATATAAACACTTGGTGTGTCCGTCTATTGTGTGTACATGTCTGTACATGCCTTTCATTATTCGAGATGCCATATGGACCCATAGTTACTCTAAAAACGGAACTCTCCATACAAATCCAAAACAACTTGGACTTATACAACCGCTTACCCAGTCTTGAAGCGCAGACAAAAAAAAAAAAAAAAAAAAAAAAAAAGTGTATATTCCTCTTTTGCAGCTAGATGTATTAAAATTATCTGAAACTTGGAAATGTGCAACGACGTGCAGCACGTGAATTAATTGTGCCGCCTATGCAATCATGCGATGAATTTGGTACCCAGTATTTATTAAGTTTGCATGCGTCAAATTTTATTTTCTCTCCGAAAAACAGCAAAAATGTTCCAAGTTCGTTTCATCACGAGGATTAGGAATTTCTAATTAACTTTTAATGATGATTTTAATAATAATATTTGATGAAACTGAGAACAAGTTTTCGTGCTGGGTTGCATTTTAGCGTGTTGTTGGCGTTGTTGCATGACAGTCCGTTCGGCAGATTAAGACGCACGCAATAAGAATTATTTGCAGTTTTAGGAGATTTTGAATCCCCCAAAAGAATCATCGGATGTCCCCTGAACCATCTACATGTACTTTCCTCTGAGTTACCACCGGGTAGTTCTTCGGAAGTTAAGCAGCCGATTTAAAACATGATTTTGTCACATACATTCTAAAATATTTCTTAAGTCATAGCTGTAGCCTTCCTTCCCAACTGGCAAAGTTCTGGTGATATGTCTGAAACATGCTTATGAAAACGGACATTGATTTCCGACATGATATCAACTGTTCTCTATGAGCGTAACATAATGGTTAGACGTTTCTGTCAATGCTTGTACTTTTGAGAGGTTCGATTTTCGCAAAAAATGCGATCCAATAGGCTGTCACCAATAACCTTAATATGGTGAGATTTGGGTATCTCGAGATCATGAATTTGCGTAACCATCAGAATAAAGTTGACACTAACTAAACTGCCACCACGGATCAGCCTTCACCGGCTGATCGTGGCGTGTGCCAGAAAGGCAGGTAAATTCGTAACGATAATAGAAATAAAACTGAGATGAGCCACTTGCCTTGGAAACCAAGTTGTGGCTTCGATCATGACCCTGGCTAGCCTTTTGGACGAAACATTAAATCGAAGACGACCGGTCGTAAAAACACCAAACATTGAAATATTGATCCCTGGCCTATTCATCCCCAATCTCCCCTACAAGTTAGGTTGTTTTTTTTTTTTTTTTCAAGGGAAATAATTCATCAAATATAGTCATTAATTCTTTATTTTGACAAAATCGGGATAGATTTACTTAATTCCACTCGTTTATATGTTTTTGAGAATAAATTCAGTATTATGGTATAGAAATTACACGCACTAAAGGTACACTTTTTATAACTTTTGAAAAATTAAATTTTAAGAGAGAAATGTAAATTCACAAGCATAATTATTTTAATTTTTATCAAAGACAGGTATATATACTTACTACTACTACTACGATAAATATCCCGATTGTCACCCCTAATTAAAATTATTTTGTGTTTTCTCTCTCTCCTCTCTCTCTCTGTTAAATATAGGTATCAAACATGGGTTTCTATGCATTAATATCTGCAGGGCCTCCCCCCAAAAAACGAGACAATGTTTATTTCAATTAATAAAGACAAAAGCAATTAACGCAATTAGGTGTTCATTTAACCGTGGGAGAAGTCAAATACGGCAATGGAAACGCTAAATCCATTGACAATATTGTAGCAGAGTTT
Source organism: Rugalucina vietnamica (assembly GCA_964017185.1). Classification (NCBI taxonomy): domain Eukaryota; kingdom Metazoa; phylum Mollusca; class Bivalvia; order Lucinida; family Lucinidae; genus Rugalucina; species Rugalucina vietnamica. The sequence continues at coordinate 69,437,573 of OZ024872.1, forward strand.
CTAAACTTCCAAATAAATGCAACATTACGCAAATCGGCGAATGCATAGCTAAAATAAAGCCAGAAACGTTGGGACGTATTTGTGGCAGACGACGAACAATTAGCGCGCAAAATTGCTCTGACGTAACGTCGCGTTCTCGACGTCATTTTCTCACGTTCAACGTCGTATGTCATAAGGTCGATTTCTATCCGGAAAGGCTCATATATATATTAATCGGAGAAATTGTTTTGTGGCATCGTTGATCAAGATTTCAATTTCTTAAATATGATTTCTGTTCTTTTACAGTTTACACTGGGTAAATGATCTACCAGGTTGCTTTAGACAGGTAAGATTGTTTTCATCTCCCAAAATGCTTAAGTTCACTGAAATGCTTTGATATCTTGTATTCTCGTAAATGAAGGTTCTGTATTTTCTACACTATGAACATTAAAAATGAGCCATGGCATGTAATCTCTGTTGGCTTATGTGGTGGTTCTTATTGTTTTATGTCTTGGTGTTTAAATTTTTGTGCTGTTTGTGCCTTTTGTATGTTTTTGTATTTTTAGTTAAGTTTAGGTAACTGAGTGGCCACCTATTAGGAAAATAGCTGCTCATTTGGCTTACGATATGTTTTCATGGTATAAGTACCTGATTGTTAATTTAGTTTTTTCCCATCTTGGTTTTTGGAGTGGGAATCTCTTTCTGATTGCGCCTTTTCCTGATCATTGCCTACTTGTACCTTTTCAAATCAACTTCATTATTTCTGTCAGGTATACAACTCTCTCAAGAATGACGGTGTATTCCTTGGCTGTATGTTTGGAGGTGACACATTGTTTGAACTACGGGTATCATTACAGCAGGCAGAGATGGAGAGAGAAGGTGTAGGTACTTATTTCTACATTAGAGATAAACTTAAGAAGTTGAAATCCTTAGAGCCACATAGTGAAATTGCAAATAACAAGGCTAATTACATATTTTGACAGTGGTTCATAGATGATTATAGTCTATTATGAGCTTTGTGATGAGATCACCTCCATTTACATTGTTGACCCAGCCAGCCCAAACTGGGCCTGCTCAAATAAAACAGTGATCACTGTAAAATTCAGTGAATTTTTTTAAAAAAATGTGGCAAAGAAATTACCTCCCTTGTAAGGTTTTTGTACACAAAACCCCATTCAAAGTTTGTTTGGACAATTTTACACATATTATTGTCAACCAATTTCAAAGTAATGGTGTACAGTTTGTGAAAAAATGCAAATTTCTCCTAGAAAACATTCTGACGTTATCAGACATAAAATACACACTTTAATATTAGATCTACCAGGGGAAAGCAAAAAGTTCGTGGACTTTCTTAATAACTTTTATAATTGAAGTCCGAGTGTTTTCGTATTTTCACAAGTGCAATAATGGTCTATTGTCGACATTCATGTAAAATGTTATTTGTCGAATCTTATTTTTGATTAGGGCTGCAGCGATATATCGAACACTCGAGTATTTGCGGTACGACGGCTGACGAACCAGCGTATCGTATCGCCACCTGCTTTTACACAAGGTTCGCGAACCTCCTTAGAAAAGTTTTATGAAGAAAACTCTCCTTTTTTTTAAGAAAACTGACATGTTTTGAGCAGAATTGCGTCTATTATAATTGTCCTATTATTTACGCAATGTTTCTAGGAAGCCATTCTAATAATAAATATATGTCGGAAAATCCAACTGTATGCATTCCTACTCAGCTGAACGGTGCACTGTAAAATCACGAGGAGCTGGAAACCAGACAAGCTAACGCGACCTTGGGATTAACATGCCGAAGAAGCATGCTTTATTGGCTGATTTATTTTTTTTCCGATATAGCGAGTGCTATACTGTACGGAATACACACCGAAAATAATGAAAATCCGACCAAATCGGTCCCGAAAACCTTGGACGCCAATTGTTTTTATGCGCAATTGTGTGCGCACAGCTCATTAATATTCATAAGTAGGCACTGGACAAAAAGTGCGGGAAATTTGGTGTGCATATTTGTGTACTGACATATTACACGCCTCAATAAACAATGTCAAAGGTGAAACTTAGCTGCATAATGCAGCCGTTTCAGCTGGCGAAAATCATGTGAACTGATGCGTTTAAGGATTATTTTTTGTAAGTGCTAATTTACGGGTAATTACAAAAGTTCACTGATTGCAAACCGTATTGCGTATTGCTGTACCTGTATCGCGAACTGTATTGTATCGCCTCCTAGGTGGCAATACGCAGCCCTATTTTTGATTGGTCGAATTACATCGACAAACACGTGGGGTTTGCTACCCCGGAGCACGCCGTAAAATCTCTCTTTACGTGTTTATAAATATCAAAATATTTTAAAAATTGTCATTTCTAAATCTCCTTAAATTATGGAAATATTGGTAATGATGTAATTAGGCTTGAAAATGTGAAATTGCAGTTCTCGCATTCGAAAGACAATGCTACAGCGGCACTTTTTGAAAGACAAGTCTAAGCAAAAATTTAGAAAAAAATGACGTTACTGGTAAATGGCGGAAACTTGCACATCGATAAAATTTGTGCGAGACTTACGAATAAAACCCACAGAAGCGTCTGATTTGTTACAAACAGCTAGAGACACATCAGAACTGAAGCATACAGCAGTGTTCAATGATGTGCAAAGTGTTAGTCACAACGAAATAGCTGTTAAAAACAACAAGTAAGCACAAAAATCTACACAAACAACTTTAACGCCATGGCATGCCCCGTATAATCCTAGCGTCTGTCGCAGAAATTGTCATAAAAACTAAATTTTTCTAGCGATTTGCCTTAAACTTTCTACTGTAATCCTTCACGGATGAGGAATAAATATATGGAAATTTGCCTGAAGTCGAATGAGAATTAATGTTTTTATAGGAAGTTTTGACTCGGCCAGCGTATACAGAAAACCCGTTGGCAATTGACGTTAACGTCTTGGCGTGCTCCGGGTAGCGCTAACACGCATCACACAAATTACCATAGAAATGACATTTATCAAGCGATTTGTCTGAAACTTTCTATGCTTGTTTGTATTAAATCGATCGCAAACATACGGTAATTTCAGAGAAATCGCATATGTACTTTTGATTTTATTGACAAAGTCCACAAACTTTTTGCTTTCCCCTCGTAGAAACAAAAATACTTTGTGTTCAATTTATTTGCAGTTTATATTCACCATTCAGGATTTGTCACTATCAAATCTTGTATATTCTGTTGTAGGGATTTGGGGCCCATGTATCACCATTCACTGAGGTTAGAGATTTAGGGAACCTGCTCAACAGAGCTGGATATACCATGTTGACAATTGTAAGTTATCGCTTGTACACCATCCATTGTTGATAGCTTAAATGGTCAAATGAAACTTCCAATCCAAGGAGAAAGTTGCCCCCCCTCCAAAAAAAGCATAGTTGGAAATGTGTTACATGCACGTTTTGTACACTTGGTATACGTTGATATATGTCCCTGTAGGTCGGTGTGTGCTCCACCCGCATTGGGCTCAAATGATTTTTTAAGCATGCATAAAAATTTTCTCAAAGCTTGGCATGTCTCGGGCATGTGTCTTATACATTTCGAATAAGTTACACCAGTGTTACAGGCGCGTTGAGTACACTTTGAACGCGTTTGGTGCACATTTTAGACATGCCAGTGTACGCTACATTCGTGTTCCCATTTTAGGAAATATTGCTTCAGTAACCTGCCCCAAGCGTGTATGTGATGCGCATTTAACGTTTGCTGTGTGCACCTATAGCGCGTCTGTGACATAACTCAGACATACTCCAAATTTTTCAGTGTTTTGAGATTTTTTCATATGTCCGGCACACGTTTCAGTCACGCGATAATGTGTGACTGCCAAAAGGAGTTTAAGAAACAAATTTTTATACATCCAAAATCTTCAGCGTGTTGAGATTTTTCATACACCTGGTGCATGTTTGGGTTATACTCTAATGTGTGACTGCTTTTTAACAGAGGTTTTTCATCCATATGATTATGATGAGCCTAGGCAATACAAGTTATAAACGAAATAGCTCTAAGGAAGATTCACATCTAAATATTTGTCTCTCTTTCAAACCTTGCCTAATGAATATTATATTTGTTAAGCACCTATTTGCCACAATGTTTGTCATGTCATACTGCAAGGACAGTTTACGGTATACCAAAAGTGAGATTTTGTTTTGCTTTCAGGACATAGATGATATTGTCATTACATATCCTTCTATGATAGAACTGATGCAAGACTTGAAAGGTACAGCTCTAGACATTAAACTGGGACATTTGAAGAAAAAACAAAACAAAACAAAACAAGAGGACCAGTGGTCCTGTAAGGGCTCACCTGAGAATTGGGATATGCAACCTAAGCTGACCTTGCCATAAAATATGATTTATACAAACTTTGTAGAGCTGTATTCATTGATGCTTCAGGCCAAGTTTCAAAATCACAGGCCTTCTGGTTCTGAAGAAGAAGATTTATAAATAATGGTTTTTACTATTTATAGCCATGGCGGCCATCTTGGTTATATGACCTGGACCATTTGTATTAGCTTTCACTCGCCTTTCCTAACGATGCTCCACATAAAGGTTTGGCTTTGATTGGCCAAGTGGTTTCACAGAGAAGAAGATCTTTGAATATTATGGTCATATACATGTATATAGCCTGGGGGCAGGGGCAGACAACCCCCTGAGGACATTTTTCCATCAGCATAAATCTTCTGTCCATTTGCATATTTCAAGCAAGTTGCTCCCCCCCCCCCATTTAATTACATTTTACTAACTTTCCCCATTCAGATGCATGGGCAACCTATGTTGGCCTTGCCATAATATAGGTCAAGGTCATCCCAAGGTCATGATTTACATAAACTTTGCAGAGCTCCTCTCCCTGATGCTTCATGCCAAGTTTCAAAATCATAGGCCTTCTGGTTCTGGAGAAGAAGATTTTTAAAGGTATTTTGCTATTTATAGCCATGGCGGCCATCTTGGTCATGTGACCTTGACCATTTATATAAACTTTCATTTTCCCTTCCTAAGAATACTCAACAAGACGTTTGGCTTTGATTGGCCATGCAGTTTCAGAGAAAAAAATCTTTGAATATTATGGTAATATACATGTATATTGCCCTGGGGTGGGGGCAGACCTGTCCCTGCGGTCCTTTTTTTCAGAATCATAAATATTCAGTCCATTAGCCCATTTCCATAAAGTTTTTCCCATCAAATGACATTTTGACAATTTTCCCCATTCAAATGCATGGGCGACCTATGTTGACCTTGCCGTAAAATAGGTCAAGGTCATCCCAAGGTCATGATTTATACAAACTTTGTAGAGCTCTTCCCCCTGATGCTTCATGCCAAGTTTCAAAATCAAAGGCCTTCTTGTTCTGGAGAAGAAGATTTTTAAATGCTTTTGCTATTTATAGCCATGGTGGCCATATTGGTCATGTGACCTTGACTATTGATATTTACTTTCATCCCCCCATCCTAAGGATACATGTACTACATAAAAAATTTGGCTTTGATTGGTTGAGCGGTTACTGAGAAAATTAAGTTTAACATTTAATTTGTAAATGACCTTTGGCCAAGGTCAAGAAATGACCTTGACCTTTAATACATCACTTCATTAGCTCAACATGTTGTCTGTATCTACCAACTTTCAGGTCACGGGCTACAAAACTTCCTGAAAAATTCAATGTTTTCACTTTTTTGCATTGAAAAGCCTATGTTACCAAAATTGACCTTGCCATAAAATAGGTCAAGATCAACCCAAGGTCATGATTTATATAAACTATGATGGGCCAGAGTCCCCGATGCTACATACCAAGTTTCGTTGAAATCAGTCCACCAGTTCCAGAGAAGAAGATTTTTTATGGTTTTTACCATATATGGGCATGGCGGCCATCTTGGTCATGTGACCTGGATCATTTATATAAACTTTCGTTCCCCCTTCCTAAGGATGCTCCACATGAAGTTTGGCTTTGATTGGCGCAGTGGTTTCAGAGGAGAAGATCTGTGAAATTGTGGACGGATGACGACGGACGGACGTCGGAGCATGGCCATCCTATAAGCTCACCTTGTGAGACTTTGGCTCAGGTGAGCTAAAAACAGACTGTTATTTGATGACATCAGTGTTGCTGTTCTCTGTATGAGCCACAGAGACAAGCATTCAGCATTTGTGCATTTTCTTTTTGAGAACTTTATCAACTTTTTACAATCTTAGAGTCCGATCAGCATCTTTGCTGTTTGCTTCAAGGGTTGCTAAGGGGCTATGTTTTTAAATGACAATGAATTCCTCTGACAGGTTCAAGGTGCAAAGTAGTGATAAATATTTGCTCATGTCACAGTTTTAGTTCTTTAGTTAAAAAGGATGAAAATTCAAGTATTGAATGTCTGCTGTAAATAGTAAAGTTTTTTCATTGTGGGCATTTTATGTTGTGAACACAGACAAAGATCAGAAAAAATGAATTGTATCATGAGCGGCATAGAGAAAACCAGATTTTTGCCCATGCGAAAACAAAGGCGCAGATCAGCTTCGCAGTAACTGCGAAGCTGATCAGCGTCTTTGTTTTCGCTGCACGGATAGCACAATTCCTCCTCTACTTTAATCCAAAATTTCAAGCTTCTAATATTCTTCTGGGACTGTAAAGGCCAGTTTGTGTTGGACCGGGTCGGAATTCCTGAAGACTAGTTTTCTTGCGTCGCGGCTCATGTACAGCATGGCAACTTTTGTTTCTAGGTATGGGTGAGAACAACTGTGCCTGGACCAGAAAACCTATGTTACACAGAGATACAATAACTGCTGCTTCAGCCATCTATAAAGGTTTAGTATCTATAGTCCAGTGTTTGTTTTGTTTCAAGCACAAACTTTAATTTCCCTATAAATTCTAACGACACATGAACAACCTGATTTTTAAATCAGTTTAACAGATTCAAAATCAAGAATATGCAATATACTGTGATTTTTATAGCTTTTAAAAGTAATTATTTACAGATCTAAGGTTATGATTTTTTTGTTAACTTTGATTGTTGCCCATTAGATTTCTCTCTTTAAAAAGAAAAAAAAGGTGTTTTATTTCTTGAAGATGTTCACATGACAGTATTTAAAATCTTAAAGGCACATACGAGGGAAAATCCAAAATAACGTGTACTTTTGGTGTTACTTCAACATACGTAGATAATTTTTCGAAAAACATGTATTGCGATAAATGATAACATTTTTGTAACAAAATAAGTTTAAACAATTGCATATTTCATAGGTACCGCAAATGCGCCGCGCAATTTTAAAAACCATGGTGACGCATAGGCGGCGCACACGAATTTTCGGTCATTTACTGCGTCATACATGTCTCCATAAAATGTATAATATGCACGCAAATCGCGCAAAACTAAGTCCAGTAGAAGCATGGTGTTGAGCTAATGTTGTGACTAAGTTTTAACTAATTTGAGTTATGCATTTTGGAAATATGAATATCGAAAATACTTCTTTTCACTGCACTTAACATTAAAAACGTTGTCGCCAGGTACCCCTTGTATTTATGCGATCGCTAAACTTTCCGCGATTTTTGAAAATGCCAGCGCGAAAAACCAAAACTAACTAAATGTAGACAAAACGGGAACGAACAATGAATAAATCAGTAGTTTAAAAATATACACAGTGTGATTCTGATGATAAAACATCATAACAGAAGCAGGTAGATGGGTAAGACCACGTAGAATACCAGTTAATGAACGTAAATGTTCTATTTGTCAAGTTGTAGAAGATGAATTTCATTTTATAATAGAATGCCCTTTGTATACAAAATTAAGAAGAAAATATATTCCTAACTATTATTATCGCAGACCTAGTATGTTAAAATTGGTAGAATTAATAAATACGCATAACTCTAGACTTTTGAAAAAATTGGGATCTTTTATTTATCATGCTTTTAAAACTAGAAATGGACATCTATATTAACATGCTGATTATGTTGATAAACAAATACATACTGTAATATTTTCAGTTGTACATCTGTATATAGTATTGTATGTGTGAAAAATTATTTGTTTTATGTATGTGTACATTATATTTTTCAACCTTTTATGTTATATTCACCCACACGGCAGTCTTCATTAGATTGAAGATTGTTTTCAGGGTGTGTAATGACCATATAACCATAATACCAGTTGAGAACAAACTTACAGCTCCGTTTCAAAAATAACATATCCCTGCAATGTCGCAAAATAAATTGACCCCATACCCTGCATTGCATGGATCATTGCTGGGTGGCTATTAGTCTGGCCCGAATAATACGTCTACATTTTGCGTATGCATTCATGTATGTTAAACTGGTACTTATCTTATATTGATCATGAGCAGTCCGATTGGACAGGAAGTTGCCTTCGGCGTGTACCAAAATTCCGGCAGATTTAATGTCAAATTTTCAAGTTTCGGCGATTGGTATTATGCACGTACTGTGAATATTGCCACTTTCTGACCTGAATGTTATTCATTGACATTTATTTTATATTCCTTAAAACTTGCACCGCATTCGCAATACATTTATAGTATTGAAATAATGATTAAACACACTATTTCCTTCATTACAGGCATGTTTCGAGGAAGCAAAACTGCTCTTATTGTCTACTTCCATCTTACTGTGCTCTCATGCATTTAATATGTGATTCGTTGAATTTTCTCTTGGATGATTACTTATATAAACCGTCTTCATAAAATCGTCTGCCACACTATTTGAATCAAGTGTATTCAAAAACCATCAAATGTCCTTAATAAATATATGTTTAAGAATGTCATTACATGACTTAAAACTTTTCATAGGTAGGTACGTATGCATTGCATTAGACACAATTCTATCGTAACTCTCTTTAATAATCATGTCAACTGTTAATGGTATTCTCAGACGAAAGGTTTTTAAATTTGATGAACTTGCAGACACTTTGTGTAATGAAAACATGCAATTGCACGGTAGCATTATACAAGGCAGTAGGTATAATAAATATTCCATTTCTACTTCTGTACTTTAGCAAATGTGGTGCAAGTTTAAAGGTAACTACAATAGATGTCAATGAACAAAATTCATGTCAGGAAGTGGCAATATTCACAGTACTTACATAATACCAATCGCCAAAACTTGAAAACTTGACATTAAATCTACCAGAATTTTGGTACATGCCGAAGGTAGCTGCCTGTCCAATCAGACTGCTCATGATCAATATAAACTAAATACCAGTTTAACACACATGAATGTATACACAAAATATAAAAATTATATTCAGGCAAGAATTATAGCCGTCCGGCAATAATAGATACCATGCAGGTGACGGGGTCAACTTATTTTGCGACATTACAGGTGGTCCATGAGCCAATACCGTAAATTTTGGGGGTCGGTACCATCTGGCCTGAACAAATCCCCTGATGATTTTCATGTAGGACTATGTTTGTAGACTTGTAAAAAATCGGGGGGACTTGCATTGCTGGTAGCTTTAATGGTGAAACGACACGTTATTTACGATACCCCATAATTAAAAAAAAACACGTAATTTTAACACAAAAAACGGTAGGGAATAGTCTTCTAGCTATCCATATCCCCCTTTCCTCCCCAAGGGAAATTTCTACACTATTATTCTCTAAAAGTACATTGAAAAAGCTATCAAATCCTGTTTTCTGCCATCTGAAAGTCGAGGCGTTTGCGTTTTACGCTATGTTTTATTAAATTACTCTAAATATTCAATTTTGCGTCAATAATGGGGGTACACATAGAAAATTGAAAATATCTCAATTGCTTTTTATCTTAGACCATTGAATTTGGTCTCATTCTTAAGCTTAGACATATCCCTTTTATCCTATGATAAGTAATGGAAATTATCTTACTTGCATATTCATGAATTTTCATTAAAACATTAAAATGAAAAAAAAAAAAAGTAAAAAATCAATTATCCCATAAAAACCTAATTTCAGGCCTAAACTATCATTGTGGCTCCTTGTTATTGTATCAATTATTCTATTTGACAAATTTGTTGATGCCATGGGCCTAAATGAAAATCATCTCATTTGCATTTTCATGAATATTAATGAAAATGACGAAAATCAAGATTTACAAAGGGAAAATAATTATATTGCCATTTGAAGGGTTTGGTTTGGGTTATAGGATGTAATTTGAACCCCTAGAACAAATGCTCAAGGGTGCCAGTTTGGTCAGAGGATCACTTTAATGCCCATTTGTGTCACCTAAAATCACAGATTGTTCAATACAACCCCTAATAAGAGCAGTTAGTAAGGTCATACACCTATATTACCACATGTATCTTGGCTACTGATAGACCTAGAAAGCAGAACTAGGTATCAAATGATTGCTTTTGCAATGCTATATAACTATGTAATAAGAAATAATTATCAAACTGACTTCCTGGTGTTCGAATATTAATGAAAACTTCATGTATTAGACTAAAATCACAGAAAATGGAGAATACCAGCACAGTTGTTTATATCTCAGCAACCAAAAGCTCTAAAGAGCTTGAATTGGTATCAAATGATTGCTATGACAATGCTCTATAACCATGTAATAAGATATATAAACAAGCTGGCTATCTTAAGTCTCAAATATTAAAAAAGAACTTCAGATATTAGAGAAAAATAACAGATAAACGAAGGGGAAAAATCAACAAAATTCAGATATCTCAGCAACCAAAAACTCCAAAGACTTGAAATTTGTATTAAATTATTGTTATGATAATGTTCTATATTAATGTGAAAAAATACAGAATGATTTTGACCTTCTTGGTGTTCAAATATTGATGAGAACTTTCAATTTTAGAGACAAATCACAGACCAATGTAGGGGGTATACCTACAGAAACGTTTATAGCTCAGCAGCCAAAAGCCATAGAGAGCTGAAGTTTGTAACAAATGATTGCTATGATAACATTCTAAAACGACATAATAAGATACATTAATAGTCAGACTTTTGTGCTGTTCAAATATTGAGGAAACTTTAAACATTAGAGAAAAATCACAGAAAATGGAGGGGGTATACCTACGAAAAAATATGTATTTCTCAGGAACCAAAAGTCATAAAGGACAGAAATTGGTATCAAATGATTGCTATAACAATATTTTATAATTATACAATTAGATATATCAATAAGCTGACTCTCTTGTAGCGCAAATACTTAAGGGAACTTCAGATATAGGAGAAAAATCACTGGCAAACGAAGGGGGTATACAAATAAAACTGCTGATATCTCGGTGACCAAAAGCTCTAGAGAGCTAAAATTTCAATCAAATGATTGTTAGAATTATGTTCTATAATTATTAGATAAGAAACATAATTAATTTGACTATCTCATTGTTGGAATATAGATGAGAACTTTAAATATTAGATAAAAATCTCAGAAAAATATAGGGGGTATGCCAACGGTAACGTATATATCTCAGCAACCAAAAGTCATAGACAGCTGAAATTGGTATCAAATGATTGCTATGACAATATTCTATAACCATGTAAAGGATATATAAATAAAATGTCTTTCTTGTTTCTCGAGTATTTAAGAGAACTTAAGCTATAGAAGAAAACACTTTTGCAAACGAAGGGGGTATACCAATAAAACTGCTGATATATCAGTGACCAAAAGCTCTAGAGAGCTAAAATTGGTATCAAATGATTGCAAGTATAATGTTCTATAGACATAAGATAAAGAACATAAATAATTTGGCTTTCTCATTGTTGGAATATGGATGAAAACTTTAAATATTAGATAAAAATCTCAGAAAAATATAGGGGGTATACCAACAAACGTATATTTCTCAGCAACCAAAAGTCCTAGACAGCTGAAATTGGTATCAAATGATTGCTATGACAATATTTTATAACCATGTAAAGGGTATATAAACAAAATATGTTTTTTTCTTTCTCGAATATTTAAGAGAACTTAAGCTATAGGAGAAAAAAACATTGGCAAACGAAGGGGGTAACCAAGAAAACTGCTAATATATTTGTAACCAAAAGATCTAGAGAGCTTAAATTGGTATCAAATAATTGCTAGAATAACTTTCTTTAATCATGTGGTAAAAACATAAATAATTTGACTTTCTCATTGAGGAAATAGTGATGAGAACTTTAAATATTAGATAAAAAATCTCAGAAAAATATAGGGGGTATACCAAAGGAAACGTATATATCTCGATAACCAAAAGTTCTAGAGACTGAAAATGCTAATAATATGATTGCTTTGACAATATTCTATAACCATGTAACAAGTATATAAACAAACTGACTTTCTTGTTGCTCAAATATTTAAAAGAACTTAAGATATAAGAGAAAAAAACACTTGCAAACGAAGGGGGTATACCAATAAAACTGCTAATATCTTATCGAAAAAAAGCCCTAGAAAGCTGAAATTGGTATCAAATGATTGCTAAAATAACGCTTTAAAATCACTTGGTAAGTCACTTAAACAATCTGACTTACTTTTTTTGAATATTGATAAAAATTTAAATATTAGAGAAAAATCACAGAAAAATTTAGGGGGTATACCATCAAAAAACTTAATACCTCAGCAACCAAAAAATATAGAGAGCTTAAATTGGTATCAAATGATTGCTATGGTAATGTTCTATAATCATAAGATAAGATTTATGAAAAATTAGACTTTCTTAGTGTTTGAATATTGATGAAAACTTAAAATATTAGATAAAAAATCACAGAAAAATATAGGGGGTATACCAAAGGAAACATATATATCTCAACAACCAAAAGTCCTAGAGAGCTGATATTGGTATCAAAAAATTGATATGACAATATTCTATGACCATGTAAAAGGTATATAGCAAGCTGGCTTTTTTGCTGCTCAAATATTTGAGAAAACTTAAGATATAGGAGAAAAATCACTGGCAAAGAAGGGGGTTTATCAATAAAACTGCTGATATCTCAGTTTCCAAAGGCTCTACAGAGCTGAAATTGCTATAAAATGATTGCTATGACAATATTCTATAACCATGCAACAAGTACAGCTCGGTTTCAAAAATAACATACCCTTGCAATGTCGCAAAATAAATTGACCTCTTCACCTACATTACATCGACCTTTGCTTGATGGCTATTAACCTGGTACGAATGAAACTTCTACATATTGTGCATATGGATAAGTGAGTTGAAATGGTATAAATGTTATATCGATCATGAGCAGTCCGATCTGACAGGAAGCTGCTTTTGGCATATACCAAAATTTTGTCAGATTTAAATTCAAGTTTTCAAATTTAGGCGGTTGTCATGGTGTACGCACTGTGAATATTGCCACTTTATGACATGCATGCATTGCATTGACACCTATTTGGGACATCTTAAAACTTGCACTACACTCGCAAAAGTATAGAATCAGAAAGTGGGAATTTAATGTACCCACTGCCTTGTATATAAGTACCTTGCAAATGCATGTTTTCAGCACAAATATTCTCTTCAAATTTATCAAATTTTACAAATTTACATCTGAGAATAGCAGTGACAATTGAAATGATTATCTTTAGATATTTTCTATATATATTGTTTATCATGCAACGCGCATATGCCTATGTCAATGTTAAAGTTATGTAATGACCCTATTAACCATTATATATTTATCAAAGACATTTGTTGGTATGTGAATATATTTGATTGAAATATTGTGAATGGTGATCTTATGAAGACGGTTTATATAAGAAATAATTCCATAGAAACTCTAACCAAACAAATATCATGCGCAAGAGAACACAGTAAGATGTAAATGGACAGTACGGAAAGTTTTGCGACCTGAACACACGCCTTAAATGAAAGGAATAGCGTCTATTTAATCATTATTTCAGTACTTAAAATGTAAAGCGAATCTGGTGCAAGTTTTAAGGTATCTAAAAAAGATGTCCATGAACGGCATTCAGGTCGGAAAGTGGCAATAGTCACAGTACGTACATCATACGAATCGCCTTAACTTGCAAACTTGACTTTAAATCTGTCAGAATTTTGGTCATGGCTAAAGGCAGCCTCCTATCCGATCGGACTGCTCATGATCAATATAAATATAATACCATTTTAACACACATAAAAATATGCACAAAATGTAGAAGTTTCATTTGAACCAAGTCAACAGTCATCAAGCAATGATCAATGCAATGAAGGTTAAGTGGTCAATTTATTTTGCGACATTGCAGGGGTATGTTATTTTTGAAACCAAGCTGTATATAAACAAGCTGACTTTCTTGTTTCTCAAATATTCAAAAGAACTTAAAGGATATAAGAGAAAAATTACCTGCAAACAAAGGGGGTATACCAATAAAACTGCTACTATCTCAATGACAAACAGCTCTAGAAAGCTGAAATTGGTATCAAATAATTGCTAAGATAATGTTCTAAAATCACGTGGTAAGACACACAAACAACCTGACTTACTTTTTTCGACTATTGATAAAAACTATAAATATTAGATGAAAATCACAGAAAAAAGTGGAGGGGGTATACCCCCAAAAAATCTTAACTCGGCAACCAAAAGTTATAGAGAGCCGAAATTGGTATCAAATGATTGCTATGGTAATGTTCTATATTCATAGGATAAGACTTATGAAAAACTAGGCTTTCTTAGTGTTGAATATTGATGAGAACTTAAAATATTAGATAAAAATGACAGAAAAATAGAGGGGGTATACCAACAGAAACGTTTATATCTCAGCAGCCAAAAGTCTTAGAGAGCTAAAATTGGTATCAAATGATTGATATGACAATAATTGATAGCCATGTTATATAATAAGACATTTGAACAAGCTGACTATCTTGTTCCAAAAATTGAAGAAAACTTAAGATATAAGAGAAAAACACAGACAAATGAAGGGGGTATACTAGAATAAACTCGAAGATTTTAACCATAAAGCTACCACCTAGAAAGCTCCCCCCGATTTTATCTAATTCTATACATGCCAAAATTGTGAAAAAGTGCGGGGGGATCTGTTCAGGTCAGGTGGTACCGACATCTTAAATAGCTCATGGACCAAGGGGAACGGAGCTGTAATAGAGTTGCTCGCTCTTGTTTCAATGATAAACCCGCTTTATACAGTCTAATTTTCGTTTCGAAGACCGTGTTATTGGGTATCATGAGACACTATACTATCTGTGGCTACTGGTGCGACATGTATTTCATACCAAACTTTGAAATATGACTTTGATATATATATATTTTAAGACCTTCTCCGCCGTCTCAGTGCTGAACTTGAAATATTAAGATGTTTTGCAAATACTTGCAAATGCTACTTCAATACTCCCTCAGTTGTCTGCCAAACCTTATCATTTACATATTTGATTAGTAGTTTGTACGTTATATGATAGTTTAAGATTGTGCTATCTATCTAGGAAACGTAGCATATATTTATTTTCATTGAATATGCCGTTGTACTGTACTGTCTCCATTGTATACATGTAATGTATGTTTCCTCATGGGCTTTATAGCCTTTTGGACTTGAGAAATTAAACTACATAACAAGGATGGAAAAATAAACAAAAATAATGCTCGACACTGGTGACACAATGCGTAATGTGCTGACCACATGCAGACGGCTGACGATCAGGCGATTTGTGTAGCAACATGGAGTGTGAATTTGTTTCGAGTTTTGAATACTAAAGGAAAATGTTCGAATGCCAAAGCACAAATAAGTAAAATTCTTTTATCTATGATACATGTTGAATAGATGGACGTAAGCACTGAGTGGGTGTTTACTTCAAAATGAATAAAAATGTCAACGACGTTACGAAATCAATGGTGACGTGCGCCGGCTACACCATAGTGACATATTTGTTTTGGCTGTAGATTTTTAACGGGTTGTTATTTTTTCCTGCTATTTTGCCGGGATACTGTAGACATACTCCGATTTATGTTCATGTTATTTTATAAGCATTTAATTGAGATGTTTAGAAGCTACATCAAAAGTCTACATTATTTTGGATCATCCCCCGTACAAGTATTTTTCTCTCTCTCCAGAAATGTATGGTAATGATGAAGGGGTACCAGCTACCTATCAAGTTATATATTTTATAGGCTGGAAACCAGATCCCTCACAGGTAAACCTATTCATGAGTTTGCAACTTTTGCTTGATGAAATGAAAGTTCCATGCTTACGTAAAATAACCATCACATTAGTTTTCATTTGGAACTATTGGTATAATTGACAAAGCCTAAAATGACCACTTATCTGTTTTGATAAGCTGTACATAGTCACAGACAATCACAAATCAGTCCAATCATTTAAACTTTTGGTACTTTTTCAGGCTAAGGCAGCAGCCCGAGGTTCAGGCCAGGTATCACTAAAAGATCTAGCCAGATTAGATGAACTCTCAAAAGAACTCCAAGACATTAGAGACAAGAACAAACCACCGCAAGATGATAGCTGATGAATGTGTTCTTAGGGATCTTTTAATAAATTTTCATTATTTAAAGTTAGATGGAGGATTCTGTGTCATCACTGAAAGTGTGAAAGTAAATCAAGTTTTCTTCAATGTTGTCTATAGAAGTAGGAGATGGATTGCTCATATAGTGCCTGCACTGCCAAATATTCATATTAGATGAAATAGTTATTACATGTATATACTTCATAAAACATTGTTCCAAATAAATCATGGTGTACTGTTTTGCAACAAGTGCCATATTGTTTTTTTATATATATAAATTATTATTGATGAGGTGTTAAACTTTTCAAAAGCAATAATAATTTTAATTTCTAAGTTATGAACTGAATGGAATCTTAAAAGCAATTTACATCACAGCTAAGAGCATTGATACTTTGTATTGAAAAAGAGTTTAGAGCTCTTTCAAATCCATGATGCATAATTCAGGTAAGTTTTGTTTGTAAGCTTGTAACCACGAAGTGGGACAAGCCAAGTTCTGCTTGCGGGTGTGTCAGGTGGTTTTTCCCCCGAGTACTCCGGTTTTCGCCCCACCTACCGATTGATTCGTCTCGATATGAGTGAAAAAGCTTGAAAGGGACGTAAAACTGAAGAAAAAAAAAATTGTAACCATGAAGACCGAAGAACTAACTAAATGTTATGAACCACTGCAGAAGCTGAGGGTGAGGTTAAGGTTATGGCCATGTAAAACCGGTTTAAGCCCGCCAGTAACTTTGTGTTACTGATTGTTCCAAGGCTATACTTCTGTAGTGGTTCTATTTGTTTTACTGATTGTTCCAAGGCTATACTTCTGTAGTGGTTCTTTTTGTTTTATGTCTTGGTGTTTAAAATTTTTGTGCTGTTGGCATCTTATGTATGTTTTCATATTTTTAGTTAAGTTTAGGTAACTGTGTGGCCACCTATTGGGAAAATAGCTGCTCATTCGGCTTACGATATGTTTTCATGGTATAAGTACCTGATTGTTAGTTTGGTTTTTCCCACCTCGGTTTTTGGAGTGGGAATCTTTTTCTGATTGCGCCTTTTCCTGATCTTTGCCTACTTGTACCTTTTTGTTAGTGTTTTAAATAGCTAGGCTATTAAACCATCTTTACTGTACATATGTTATGGTTTTCCCCATTTATTAGCTCACCTGAGCTGAAGGCTCACAGGTGAGTTGATAGTATGGTAGTCGAGCGGGTGTCCGTGCGTCCGTCTGTGCGTTCACATTTTCAAACTTGGACAATCGCGATCAAATTCTATCTAAAGCATCAATGAGGAGGGGGAAAGGTTGCATTAGGTTTTGAGCCATGTCGTATCAGAACAACTTTAAAAGAATCTCTGTATATTACAAAGGCGTGTTTTCGAAATGTAAACAACGTCGTGTGAAAGCTTCTGAAGTTATTCAGCAAATGTATCCAACTGTTGTCGAAATTACTGAATTACGGAAGGATCACGTGTGAAATAGCATTTAGTTTGCCTATATTTTGATAGCCCGTATCTTGAAAAATATGGAAGTTATGGCTGTAACTGTTTTTTTTTTATGAAAGCCTGACGTATTGTGCACTCAACAAATTAAATTCCATTTAAACATTTTACATATACTTGTCATGGCTTCAGGTTTTAGAGGGTGGGGGTATTTTTTTTTACAAAAAAAATTTATTCAGAAAATCAAGATTTCCGCCTATATCCATCTAAACACATGTCAATATAACATTTGGGACATAATAAGAGGCTGCAAGAGGCTGCAGATGGCACCGTTTTCATAAATAGGAAGTAAAAAATATTGCCCGCCTTTGGTCAAAAGATAAAACGTCCATAACTTTTGAGCACAGTCTGTATTACCTACCCTATTTACTGAGGTATAGCATAAATACATTCCTTAGGCCAAAAATAAAAATTTATTTGTTTGCCCCTTCCCTACCGACTCACCGAAAATTTTATTGCCTTTCACCAGATTTTCGAAATGTTTCTGTCAGCATGGTCAGAAGATAAATTGTTTTCCCTAGAAACTAATGTGTTTTCATTTAAACCATGATCCACCTCACCTGTTGGATATTTTGATCTTACGCGATTAAATTCGAACGCGTCCATAGACTTGGAAGACCCAAATTTGACAGGATCGGGCGCTTGTTAAGACCCAGACCTATTGTTGCCGCATTCACAAAGGACCAGTCTCCATAAGGGGGTTTTCCTGGTACCTGAATATTTTAATAATATTTTGGTAGCATATAGCCACATAAAGGGGACATGCGTTGGTGGAAAGTTTGAGTTGAACAGGCTTTTGTTTTGGTAGTTATGGGAAATTAGAGTGGGTGGGGTAATTCCATACCTGTTTTAATTGAAGGAGTAAATCATCAATTTTCACTATTTGTATAAAGTGCAGGCAAACAATTTTATCATACAATGAAAGGGTATTAGTAACAAAGTATTTTGGTATGAGGATTAATTATGTGCCCCTAAATAGTACAGAGAAATATTACATTGATAACATGTCTTCAATTTTGAGTATTTTTAATCGACCAACTTTGCCAAAAACATGAACACGTCTCTACAAAGCTACATAATCAAACCATATTTAAAGGAAATATTGACCAATGCTTGGTTATTACAGAATTATGGGGTTTTTTGTGTAGCTTAGTTAATAAATGAGTTATGTGCCCTTGAATGCCAGAAACTGACAGGAAAATGTAACAATGTATAAGTTTTGGGTCAAATTTCACTAAATGTGTATATCTCATTATTCAACCATCACAAACCATTCATATTTGGACCATAGGTACCCCAAAGGGCTTGCTTTCTTTCTATGAGTTTGGACCCCAGGGTCCATGCCCGGGGATTGGGGCTGAAGGTCAAAATCTAGGCCACCTTTTAAATGTGTTGTTTACAATGTTAATGTTTCTTCTCTAAGTCCATATCTTAAAAACAAACATTACACTTTTTTTTATTTAGATCATATATGCCCTGTAGGGTTTGCTTTTTACCTCACCTGAGCCGAAGGCTCACAGGTGAGCTTATAGTATACCCATGCTCCGTTGTCCGCCGGTCGTCGTCCGTCCGTTGTCCGTAGTCGTCCACAAGTTCAAATATCTTCTTCTCTGAAACGGCTTGGCCGATCAAGTTGAAATTTTATGTGGAACCTCCATGGGTAGGGGTAATGAAAGATTGTTCACAGGATCTTGGTCACATGACCAAGATGGCTGCCACGCCCATATATGATAAAAACCCTTCAAAAATCTTCTTCTTCAGAATCGGTGAGCCGATTTGCACAAAACTTGGTATGTAGCATCTGGGACTCCATCCCATCAAAGTTTGTTCGAATGATTACCGTAGGATGACCTTGACATATTTTACCGCAAGGTCTTTTTTGGAAATATAGGCTATTACATGGGAAAATGCGAAAACTATGGATATTTTGGAAACTATTTCAGCCTGAGACATTAAAGTTGCAAGATGGAGACAACAAATAAAGTCAAATGATGGTATGTAATTAATTAAGGTCAAGGTCATTTCTTGACCTTGACCCAGAGTCATTGAAATAATCAAAATTAAGTCACAATTTCAAAGATCGTCTTCCCTGAAACGGCTTGACCGATCAAGTCGGAATTTCATGAAGAGCCTCCTTGGGTAGTGGAATTAAAAATGTAGCTGCGATATCTTGGTCACATGACAAAGATGGCCGCAATGCTCATATATGGTAAAAACTCTTCAAAAATCTTCTACTCCAGAACCAGCGGGACGATTTCAGTGGAGCTTTGTAGCATCAGAGACACCAGCCCATCATAATTGGCTAAATTTATGAACCTGGGATGACCTTGACCTATCTTACGTCAAGGTCACTTTTGGAAACATAGGGAAAAGGCCAAAACAATGGATATTTTGGAAACTATTGCAGCCTGAGACTTGAAAGTTGCTAGATGCAGACATCTTATGAAATCAATGAAGGTATGCAATTAGTTAAGGTCAAAGTCATTTCTTGACTTTGACTATAGGTCACAGAAATATCAAAAGTAAGTCACAATTTCAAAGATCTTTTTCTCTGATCAAGTTGAAATTTTATGCGGAGCCTCTTTGGGTAGAGGCATGGAAACTTTGGCCGCGATATTTTTTGGTCACATGATTAAGATGGTAACGGGTCGTTTCGGCCGTGAGTCGTTTCGGCCTTGAGTCGTTTCGGCCGTGGGTCGTTTCGGCCTGGGTCGTTTCGGCCTGAGTCGATTCGGCCCTGGGTCGTTTCGGCCAATTTTGGTGAGTCGTTTCGGCCTGATTTTTTTATTCAATCCGTATATACTATATTATATACTTTATGCAAGATGTGTATGCTATAAGAGGCTAGTTTACCAAGCAGCCAGTCTTGCAAGGGTACTTGGGTCTATCACAGGGTGAAAAATTGCATATTTATTAAATTAAAAACGATAGAGAAACTACAATGGTCATTTATATGGCGTCATGGTTTATAAAACAAAAAAGCACAAACGGCTTAATTTCATAATTTTCCTTACGTTTTTCTCATCTTAAACTAAACATCATTTTGGAAAAAAAAGAGTCAACTTTAGAGATTTCTGGAGTAATGCCTGTATCAAACAGAAATGAAACCAGTTAATGCAATCTACGCTTTACATGTACAATGCAACTTAACAATCCCATCTCAGAGAATTCTAAGAAGTCTATATAAAATCTGTAAACATAGTACATGTATCTAATAGAATTTGACTTTCAAACTTAAAGATTCAGCTGTAACAAAATTTGAGTTTTTTCATAACTTATTAAAGCTACCATTTTAACGGTATTTAAAATCTCTTCCCAAAGTCGCATAAGAAAACCAACAATATGCATAGGCGAAAACAAAGGCGCAGGTAACTGCACAGCTGATCAGCGCCTTTGATTTCGTTACAAAGATAGTACAATCATTCTTCTTTTTAAATCCGAATTTTCAAGACTCTGGGCTGCTTATGTGACTGTCCAGGCTGGTTTGTGATGGACCTGGTCGGATTCCAAAACTGTTGTTTTTATTCATGCGTTGACAAGCACACGTTTTCACGGCTTAATTGAGTACATTAATAATCAATCACCATGGATTAGCATTGCTGATTACAGACATGAGTTTTCACACCTTGTTAATCACCCTTATAATTAGATCACCGACAGCCGGTGCATCACTGAAACGTTTTCCCTTGCAATTGCCGATTACTTCATAACTACTTGTTTAGTTTAATTGTACAATCTATCTATCTATCTATCTATCTATCTATCTATCTATCTATCTATCTATCTATCTATCTATCTATCTATCTATCTATCTATCTATCTATCTATCTATCTATCTCATTCATTCATTCATTCATTCATTCATTCATTCATTCATTCATTCATTCATTCATTAATTCATCCCCTCAATCCTTTCTATCGCCAGGCGTGAGTTGCATAAGGCTAGCGCTTTTACGTAGCGCTTTTCTACGTTTTGTTCTTTCTATGCAACACTTCGTTACGTTATAGCGCTTTCCAAAATGGCGGCGATTAGCGATACCAAAAACGTGCAACAAATCACTGTTTTTCTCCGTTCAGAAGGCTAGTAAATTGTTTTCTGGACTACAAAGATGATTACTGTCACATTTTCATCTCACAAAATGGCATAATTCATGCGGTCGAATATTTACTACGACATTCTGTTTCTTGAAGTAAGCATTTGTTTCTCAGCAATGGCAGGCTGCTTTCTGAGAGGCAGCTCCGAGGAACGTTACGTAGAGCTCGCGAGCGCTTTCTTGTAACGTAACGTTGCATAGCAAATAGTTACGAAGCGCTCGATAGCGCTATGCTTATGCAACTCTCGCCAGTACTAATTATTAAATGTTAATGGGAACTTCTTTCCGAGATACTAAGAATATGTGAGGCTGGAACTGTGAATACAATACTTTCAAAACATCCCACATGCATACATCATGTATATGTCCACAAAAACGCATGTACTCAAGAAGATCGATTTATCTTTTGAGTTATTACTTACCTGAAGATTTCCGTATACTTTGGCCGAAACGACTCAGGGCCGAATCGACTCACCCAGAAAATTGGCCGAAACGACCCACCTACCAAGGCCGAAACGACCCACCCCCAAAATTGGCCGAAACGACCCAGGCCGAAACGACTCAGGCCGAAACGACCCAGGGCCGAAACGACCCGGATTCATTAAGATGGCCGGTACGCTCATACTATGATTAAAAAGACCTTCAAAGATCAATCTTCTCCAAAACTGGTGGGCCGATTTCTACGAAACTTGGTATGTAGTATTTGGCACTCCAGCCCATCACATTTTGATCAAATGATGACCCAGGGATGACCTTGACCTATTTTACGGCATGGTCAATTTTGGAAACATAGGATTTTACATGTGAAAAGTTGAAAACAATGGATATTTTGGAACTATTGCAGCCTGAGACATGAAAATTGGCAATGAAGTAAATAAAGGTGTGTTAGTATTCAAGGTCAATGTTATTTCATGATGAGTAAAGGCGCGTCAATCTTCAAACCAAAGATTTTATATTTGCCTTCTTTAGAACCTGTTTTATCTGTTTGGAAAAGTATAAAAAATACAATTTTTAAGAAGTTCTAGATTTTGACCTCTAGCCCCATCCCCACACATGGACCCTCGAGTCCGATCTTTACAGGTCATCTATGGTCTTAAGTATGAATTCTTTTTGACTAGACTGTGGATGTCATGATATAGACTTACAGAAAAGTGTTTATAATACTTAAATATTACAAAGGTGTCCTACATTTTGACCTGTAGCCCCACCCCTGGAAATGGTACCTAGAATATTGTGCGATTGAATAAAAGCAAACCCTACAGGGCATATATGATCTAAATAAGAACACATTCCTATTTTTGTTTTAAGATATGGACTTAGAGAAGAAACATTAACATTGAAAACAACGCATTTAAAATGTGACCTAGATTTGACCTTTAGCCCCAATCCCCGCGCATGGACCCTGAGGTCCTAACTCATGAAAAGAAAGCAAACCCTTTGGGGTACCTATGGTACAAATATGAATGGTTTGTGATGGTTGATTAATGAGATATACACAACTAGTGAAACTTTGACCCCAAACTTGTACATTTTTACATTTTCCTGTCAGTTTCTGGCATTCAAGGGCACATAACTCACTTATTAACTAAGCTACACAAAAATCCCCATAATTCTGCAATAACCAAGCATTAGCCAATATTCCCTTAAAATATGGTCTGATTATGCAGCTTTGTAGAGATGTGTTCATGTTTTTGGCAAAGTTGGTCGATTAAAAATACTCAAAATTCAAGACCTGTTATCAATGTAATATTTCTCTGTACTTTTTAGGGGCACATAATTAATCCTCCTATCAATATACCATGTGACTAATGCCCTTTCATTGTATGATAAAAAAGTTTGCCTACATTTTTTACAAATAGTGAAAATGATGATTTTCTTCTTCAGTTAAAACAGGTATTGAATTACCCCACCCACTTTAATTTCCCATAACTACCAAACCAAAAGCCCGTTCAACTCAAACTTTCCACCAATGCATGTCCCCTTTATGTGGCTATATGCTACCAAAATATTATTAAAATATTCAGGTACCAGGAAAACCCCCTTATGGAGACTGGTCCTTTCAAAGAACGTGAGTGTGTTCGAAGATCGTCGAGCAGCATTAAAGACAAGGCATACAGTGTTCGGGAACAATTTCCGGCAGAAATCGAAGAACGCCGGAAAATCCTGTACCCCTTCCTAAAGAACGCCAGATCAACTCCATTTACGGACGCAAGGCTTATACGGGATAAGCTTGTGATAAACGGAACAACACACACACACACAAGGACGTGATGGAACGTGACGACCGATGATACATTGAGGGACACGGACGCTAACGCAGGAGCTAGACCCCAACACCAATACCCACCCCAACCCATTCCCCCTCCCCCACCCCGGCCATACAATACATGGACAATAAGAAACAATCAAGGAGTGAGACCCCCACCCCCATCGTACTGGACAGCGCGCAACAGAGAAAACATCGGGACGCGGTTACCCTTCCCACCCCAACCCCAACCCCCTCCCAGTGCACAACAGCAACAGATGATGCAGCCCCGTGAAAACGAACGGGGACCCAGGCAACCGTGGAGATCAGCTTTCAATAGAGATTCTGGGGCAATACCGAAGTTGAATTTCGCCTGCCAGAATCCATATACCCCACTCCGTGATCTGCAGGACGCCAGCGACAGGAGATGTAAACAGAAAGCGACATCACCGTTGGAGGAAGCGCTCATTAAAAAGGCTCGCGATGTTACCCCGCTGCCTACACCGGATCCCCCTCCCAGCCCCCTTCCCAACCTCCATCTCCCCCCTCCCCAAACCACCCCAATAGTGTCGTTCAAGACCACGTGGCGATGCAAACTGATACGGAAGGAACGCAGGAGTCGATGGACCCACCGATGAATACAGCTGGCGCAACCTTGCAGGATTCGCAGCAGGTTGTGTCTGACCCAGTGACCGGTAGCGGGAATACAGCCTCCACGGACCACCTATAGGGACGCGCGGGGAGTACATTGACAGTTAAGGCGTGGAATGTGCAAAGGGCCATTGACAAAAAATTAAATGATAATGACTAATTATCTATGATAAGATCAAATGATATTGTGGTTCTTACGGAATGCTGGTTTACGGACGATT
Source organism: Rugalucina vietnamica (assembly GCA_964017185.1). Taxonomy (NCBI): domain Eukaryota; kingdom Metazoa; phylum Mollusca; class Bivalvia; order Lucinida; family Lucinidae; genus Rugalucina; species Rugalucina vietnamica. The sequence continues at coordinate 69,462,640 of OZ024872.1, forward strand.
GCGAGATATCGGATTACGACTTGAATGACTTTAATAACATTGTTATAAAACGAACAAAATGCAGAGGTGGTGGTATTTGTATATTAATAAAGAAATGGCTTGAACGAAAGATAACTTTCATTAAACAGATCAAAGATAGTATTGTTTGGCTTAAATTGGACAGCTCATTATTTCATAATAACAGTGATATTTATTTGTGTTGCGCATATGTGCCACCTGAGGAAAGCCAATATGATTAGTTTTATGACTGTGACTTGTATCAAGGAGTTTCTATACTTCAACTTCAAAGTCTGCAACTATATCAAAAGACGTAAAGTGAATACAGGCGATATCGATTACACTGGTTCACTGCCTGTTTTGGAATGTAATCTCACCAAATTTATCTGACGTTTGACGACCGTGTATGATTCGAAGACCACTTTCTCTGCAAAGAGTTATCAATCGTCTCCCAAAATGTCATACAAGCAAGGAGTTTCAAGTCTTGAAACTCCTTGCTTGTATGGCATTTTAGAAAATGAATTGGAATTATTTGCTGGTTTAGGAAACGTATGCCTAATTGGTGATCTGAATTCGCGGCCAGGATTACTGTGTGATAATAATGAAAACGACAATATCCATCAAACATTACTAGATAATATGGAGTCTTTATTTTCATATCCTTGTGAAAGGCCGGTAACTCAGAGAAAATCAAAAGACCAAAATGTTAACAGTTATGGGAGACGATTGATAACTCTTTGCAGAGAAAGTGGTCTTCGAATCATAAACGGTCGTCAAACGTCAGATAAATTTGGTGAGATTACATTCCAAAACAGGCAGGGGACCAGTGTAATCGATATCGCCTGTATTCACTTTACGTCTTTTGATATAGTTGCAGACTTTGAAGTTGGTGATTTTACGGAGTTTTCGGACCACGCTCCTATCTGTCTCACATTGCGTATACGGCTTATACAAAGTGATAGCCATTGTACCTGTCAGAGATATAACGAAACTGTTACAGTATGGAATAGTGAAAGTGCTGACCAATTATATCAATGTGTTTTAATTAACCGTGACTCTTTGACCGCAATAAAGGTGCAAATAAGTAAACTGAAGACGCAGAAATCTCCAGGATTAGACTGTCTTTTGAACGAAATGTTCATCAAATGTAAAGATGTATTCATACCGATATTAAAAAAACTATTTGATCATATACTAAATACCGGAATATACCCAGAAGAATGGTCAAAAGGTGCCGTTATTCCAGTGTATAAAAAAGGCGACTCTTCAGACGCTGGCAACTACCGACCAATCACGCTCATAAGTCATCTCGCGAAGCTATTTACCGCCATTATTTTTTAACACTCGTTTACTTAAGTGGTGTGAAACAAATGATTGTTTGACGGATGCCCAGTTTGGTTTCAGACCAGGATATAGTACAGTAGATGCGGTATTTGCGCTGCATTCAATCGTTTCGGATTTTTTAAGTCGTAAGAAAAAACTGTACTGCTGTTTCGTTGACTACCAAAAAGCATTTGACAGCATAGATCATTTAAAACTCTGGCGGCGCTTAGTAAAACATGGTATTAGAGGAAAATTACTTAATGTAATAAAATCTATGTACAGTCAAATTAAGTCCTGCATTAAATTTCGCGGACAGTATTCGGATTTTTATCACTGCTATAAGGGACTTGTGCAAGGAGAGGCCATGTCACCACTCATATTTTCCCTTTTTACAAACGACATTGAAACTTACTTGTTACATAACAACATACAGCCTTTAGATATTCATGAAGTAAACGTCTTCCTATTAATGTATGCTGACGACTGACGGTATTAATGGCGGAGAGTGCAGAGGCGCTGCAGTCTTTGTTGGATAGTCTGTCGAACTGGACCAAAGATTATGGTTTAAAAGTTAAAGTAGCAAAAACAAAAATACTAGTGTTCAGGACGTCCTGGCAGCTTGATCAGGATCGTTTTTATTTCGACGGAAATAATGTTGAAATCGTGAATACTTTTTCATATCTGGGGCTTCTACTGAATTATAATGGCAAATTCAATGTGACACAAAAGCATATTGCTGCACTCGGTAAGAAGTCTTTATTTTGCTTAATGAAAGAGGTAAAGAAACACAACTTTAATATAAAAACACTTACTTCTTTGTTTGACACATACGTCTCGCCTGTTCTTAACTATTGCGGGGAATTATGGGGTTATGTAAAGGCCCAAGATATTGAAAGAGTACAAACGATGTTTTTGAAACGGATTCTTGGGGTGAAGCGCTCAACTAGTAATGACTTAGTGTATTGTGAAACCGGGAGAATACCATTATCAGCCAACAGACAATTTATTATGTTGAAGTACTGGTTAAAATTGCTTCAGACTGATAATTGCATACTTAAAAATTTATACCATAATATGTACCATGCAAATGTCACAAACAATGTTCAGAACTGGTTGTTTGAAATTCGGAAAATATTGATAAGTCTTGGAATGAATGACGTTTGGCAAAACCAGTTTGTTGAAAAAGAAAAGTTGTTTCTATCTGTTGCCAAACAGAGACTGATTGATTTGGCATATCAAAAGATCGACAGTTTTGTTGATAATTCGAACAAATGTTTTATATATAGACACATACATAAACATAGACAGTTACAAGATTATTTGGTTAAGAACATTTCTTCTAAATGTCGACAAATTATCACTAAATTCCGGGTTTCTGCCCATAAATTAAGCATAGAGACGGGGCGTTATGATGATGTTTCGAGACAGCGTAGAATGTGCACCAAATGTACTATAAGAGACGTTGAGGATGAGTTCCACTTCATCTTAATATGCCCATATTATATGGACATTAGAAGACAGTTTATAAAACCGTATTTCTACAACAGACCGAGTGTCTATAAACTTACACAACTTCTGGATACTAAAAATACCTTGGTAAATACCTAATTCGCGCATGTGCACGGCGAGATAGAGTATAGTTTATAATCACATCCCCATATCTGAACCATATTTTTTGCACCATATGATGTGTATGTATGACGTATAACATGTATTGTAAATATGTTTAAATGTATTCCCCTATAAGCCATATGGCTTTTGGAAATAAAGAATTGAATCTTATGTTCAAGCACTACAAAACATAATATGCAACTGTAATTGTGAGTAGCTTTGACAAAATTGTAGCTAATTACTTTGACCAAAAATAACGCATAATACAGAAGTTCATAAAAAAGCCTACCTACCTGCCCAATTTTCTAGACAGGGTAGCGAGAGGGCAAACAGAAATAATTTTAAATGTGGCCTTATACATGTACGTGCAATACCAAGCTGTTTAAGTAGTGTGTCTAAATGAACCTTGTACATGTGTGCTACATCAAAACATGATTATGTGTGCTTTATGGGAAGTAAACACCGACCCGCATAACATTTGAGCCGCCCCATGACAAGTCTCTGTTAAAAGATAAAGGTATGAATCGGATGCAGAGAAACCCTTAAGCGTAATTAAAATCAGTACAGACACAGAAACTTGTAAAGCGAAGAATGTCCGTATTACATGTCTAATGAATTATTTGGTTGAAAAATATAAATAGTGTTTTTGTTTCCTGACACAACTACTTGGGTATACACCAGACCAAGTTCAGTCAGGAAACAAGCTACAGGCTTGTACAAAATTATTGAAACCAGGTGGTTTGATGAACTAATATCAAATTTAGTTTTTAGCTCCCCTGAGCCGAAGGCTCACAGGTGAGCTTATAGTATACCCATGCTCCGTCATCCGTCCGTCGTTCACAATTTCAAAGATCTTCTCCTCTGAAACCGCTTGGCCAATCAAAGCCAAACTTCATGTGGAGCATCCTTAGGAAGGGGGAACGAAAGTTTATATAAATGGTCCAGGTCACATGACCAAGATGGCCGCCATGGCTATAAATAGCAAAAACCTTTTAAAATCTTTTTCTCCAGAACCAGTTGGCCGATTTCCATGAAACTTGGTATGTAGCATCGGGGACGTGGTCCCATCATAATTTATGTAAATCATGACCCTAGGATGACCTTGACCTATTTTAAGGCAACGTCAACTTAGGTCGCCAATGCATTTGAATGGGAAAAATGGTAAAATGTTATTTAATGGGTAAAACTTACTGGGAATAGGCAAATGGACAGAAGATTAATGTTAATGGAAAATTTAAGCCCCTGGGGGGTTGTCTGCCCCTGCCACTGGGCTATATACATGTATATTTCCATAATAATGAAACATCTTCTCCCCTGAAAATGCTTGGCCAATCAAAGCTAAACTTCATATGGAGCATCCTTGGGAAGGGGGAAAGAAAGTTTATATAAATGGTCAAGGTCACATGACCAAGATGGCCACCATGGCTATAAATAGAAAAAAACCTTTCAAAATCTTCTACTCCAGAACCAGAAGGCCAATGATTTTGAAACTTGGTGTGAAGCATCAGTGACTGGAGCTCTACAAAGTTTATATAAATAGAAGACCCTGGGATGACCATGTCCTGTTTTACGGCAAGGTCAACATAGGTCACTCATGCATTTGAATGGGGAAAAGTGTTAAAATGACATTTGTAGGGAAAAACTTGCAGGAAATGGGCAAATGGACTTAAGATTGATGATTCTGAAAAAATTTGGACCCCAGGGGTCTGTCTGCCCCCACCCCGGGGCAATATACATGTATATTACAGTGATATTCAAAGATCTTCTTCTCTGAAACTGCTTGGCCAATCAAAGCCAAACTTTATGAGGAGCATTGTTAGGAAGTGGGAATGAAAGTGTATATAAATGGCCAAGGTCACATGACCAAGATGGCTGCTATGGATATAAATAGCAAAAACTTTTAAAAATCTTTTTCTCCAGAACCAGAAGGCCTATGATTTGAAACTTGGCATGAAGCATCAGGCAATGGAGCTCTACAAAGTTTATATAAATCGTGGCCCTTGGATGACCTTGGTTTAAACATATCTTATTCGTATTCAAAATACATATATGCACAATGAACATAACATACAACATATACTAATTTGAACGAAAGGGATTCGGAAGAAAGTCAGGGACTTATTTTAATCCGTATCCCTCAAATAATTGACGACGTAATCAATTTGTGATTGTTAGATAAGGATGGAGTGAATTTCTTCTTATAAAATTTGGTAGAAGCTGTAAACTTGTAAGATAAAATAGAGTTGAATTTGAAGGGGGGGGGGGGGTGCTCCACGAGGGCCAGTTTTCAATTATACCTTATACTGCCAACATTTATCGAAAGGTATGATCATTTCAAGTAAATGGTTCGGGAACATAACTGTGTTTAATTTGAATAACAAATGTTCCAATTATTTGTTTTATTCTTGTGACAGTAGTGGCAATAATGAATATTCGTACTTTTTCATGGGGATTGGTAGACATGCAATTCACGTGCACTTCCATGGTGACCTTTTCAGTCGTTTATAAAGAACACAAGTATTAATGAAAAACACGGAGTCAAAGTCAGTTTTCGGCATGTACACAAGAAGCTAGCATGGAACGCCAAACAGACGTCCCAGTCACATATAGCAAAACGTGAGACGTGATAAGACATCTTCAACGGTTAGTTTGAAATCTTCTCGTTTTAATTACGAAGTTTTGTACATCCTTAAATATTTGTTTGTTAACATTGAAAGACATATTACGAGCGCCATATAACAGTGTATTTACAGTAGGCAGGCAAAACTGTGAGACCGATTGAAGCATCTCTTGTCTAAGGTTGTGATAAAGAGGACATGTGAGAAGGAAATGTTTTGTGTCTTCAACACTACCACATAGACAGAGAGGGCTAGGAACTGGATGACCTTGACCTATTTTACAGCAAGGTCAACTTAGGTCGCCCATGCATTTGAATGGGGAAAATAGTTAAAATGTCATTTGAAGGGCAAAACTTGCAGTAAATTGGCAAATGGACTGAAGTTTTATGTTTTCAAAAAGAAATTGACTCCAGGGGTTGCTCTGACCCGGCCCTGAGGTTATATACATGTATATTACCATTCTAGTCAAACAAGTTTATTGGTATATATCTCGGGGTGAGCGTTTACAGGAACATTGGTCCTCTGGTTTAGCATTTTGACAGCCTTCCCCCCTGAGATCAAGAATGCCATATTGGTAAAATACAATTGCGTGCAAAAGGATTTTCTTGATCTCGGGGGGAACACATCTAAAAATATATTTTTCTGTTTCCTATATGTTTAATAGGGAAAATCATGTTCTTAACCCAAATTTTTAAAAAAGATACTTCACCAACTTAGAAAACAAATTTTGGGATAATTCCAGAACCGGACCAACTATTGTTTAGAAGAATTGTTTTTTTATTTCCGCTTTAATTTTTATTTTTGATTTTCTATAGGCAGATTTCAATTCAAAAAGTACTTTCTCCTTACAGGATGACGGACATTCTGAAAACAGTATACCCACCTTAAACTTCGTAAAGTATCATGAACTACGATAAGCTTTGATTGGTATTTAACGGTACAATTGGTTTTATTTTTTGTTCCCTTATATATATAGTTTGCTTGTTTGTTAATTAATTCTTCAAGAATCCAATGTTTATTATATTAATAGTATTCTTCTCAAACTTTTAGAAGCATCTTCTCAATTTTTTTTTTCAAAGGAAACACTCAACGGGCGGTTTGCCGTCAAACTTTTATAAACATCAATAAAGTCATTTTCCTAAAATCTTTGTGAAATGAATGATGAAACCTTTCCAAGTTGGTTGGGAATTTTGCTTAATGAAAATTGTCTTCCTTTAAGTGATAGGTTTTCAAAGATACTAGTATTGTTTATCAAAACAAGGGGAAAAAGATCTTTAGATTTTGAATGATTCATCAGTGAAACTCACAAGCGATTTTTGACACCTAATTAGATTCTTTACGTGTGTATGTACTGCAGCGGCCGCATTGTTTTTGTCTCCTCCACGTGACTAGCATTGTCCCGTTTAAACTGTTTAATTAACAAAACACGGAACCAAAATAACATTTGCCATGACATGTTTACAAAATTACTGAGCCGCTCTGGGCATTAGAATTAGCATAAATATATATTAGCATTGGCATTAGCAAGAATAAAAATAAAATTGAGATCCTTTATGAGGACCATGCGCGGATCCAGAAAATTTTCTCAGGCGGGGTCCAAAGTCCCAGAAGGGGTCTGACGGAAGATTTCAACATGGCAAAAATTAATAATCTGGCAATTCCGGGGGGGGGGGGGGGGGGGGGGGGTCTGGACCCCCTGTCCCCCCCCCCCCTCTGGATCCGCCCATGAGGACTGAACGTATAAATGAGAAAGGGGGCGGACAATACCGCGGTTCCGGCTACTTAAGCCTCTTTGAACAGTGACCTTATATATTCGGCAACATGGAGCCAAAGACAATTACTGTAATTTTGTAATTTTCAACAGGATAGTCGATACAAAGACTTTTATAATCAAAATATGGCCATATAAATTATATTAAACGTTGGATAGAAAATAAATCTAATCTGATTTCCCATGATACCCTCGCTGATCTCAAAGGACCAAAAGGAAAATATAATCTGCATTATGGATGATGTACGGGGAGAATTTTTAGGGCCGCCACGCGGCACAACACCAGCTGTAGTAATAGCAAATAAAAATAAAACTGAGATCCTTTAGAGCACTGAACGTATAAATGAGAAAGGGGATGGGCCATACCGCGGTTTCGGTTACTTAAGCCTCTTTAGTGACCCTACATATATATTTGGCAACATGGAGCCAAAGACAATTACTGTAATTTTGTAATTTTCAACAGGATAGTCGATACAAAAACTATTATAATCAAAATGGCGCAAATATTTATATTCAACGTTGGACAGAGAATAAATCTAAGCCGATAATCTTCTGATTTCTCATAATACCCTAGCTAATGCATTGCTTATGCATTGACAAATGCATTGACATTGGTTTAATTCATTGCCCAAGCCTGCTGGACAACATTTATAATGGTATACACCATAGATAGCGTGGGCTTATTGTTAAGGAAATCACAATTTGGAAAATAATATCAGTCGATTATTATATCAATTTCGCATAGTAATTTCTTTAAAAGCGTTTAGTACTTTAGAAACTATAAATTTGCATTTTAATCAATATTCGAAAGTCTCCGGAGCTATCAATCTTTCTTCTTGCGCAGGTGACACTGACACGCGCAGGTGCCACTGACCTTTCCACAAAGATATATACGCTTTAGAATTAAGAGGCGGCGACAATTGATTTCTCTTAATAATTATTTCTTTAATACAATCGTTCTTACCATTTTGAAGCATGGAAGTTGCTGCGCATGTGCATATGAATGTTTTTGAAATAAAAATAAAGATAAAAGTATGCGAATTGATTCATCAGGATGTTTATCTTGATTTATATGTTTGTTCTTCATGATTCATTGACTAGTTAGAGATTCACCACGAGGACCGAAGAACTAACTAAATGTTATGAACCACTGCAGAAGCTGAGGGTGAGGTTAGGCGCCTGTGACTTGAAACCGGTTTAAGCCCGCCAGTAACTTTGTGTTACTGATCGTTCCAAGGCGATTCTTCTGTGGTGGTTCTTTTTGTTTTATGTCTTGGTGTTTAATTTTTTTTTTTTGAGCTGTTGGCGTCTTATGTGTGTTTTCATAGTTTTAGTTAAGTTAAGGTAACTGTGTGGCCACCTATTGGGAAAATAGCTGCTCATTCGGCTTACGATATGTTTCATGGTATAAGTACCTGATTGTTAGTTTGGTTTTTTCCCACCTCGGTTTTTGGAGTGGGAATCTTTTTCTGATTGCGCCTTTTCCTGATCTTTGCCTACTTGTACCTTTTTAGAACTTACTTAAATAAAAATAAAACTGATATGCTTTAAGAGCAGTGAACATATTCAAATGGGAAAGGGGATGGGCCGTACAGCGGTTTCTACTACTTAATTAAGCATCTCCTGTGACCCTTTAGATTTGGCAACATGTAGCGAAAGAGAATTAAACATCATGGTAATATTATACATGTACGATTCAAATTGCCGATGTTTCTTTTGTGTACACGTTATTTTATAATATATGCACTCAGAATGTAAAATATTCCTTTTATTTCGAAATATCAAACAATCCAAGTCCTTTTAGGTCATAAACTGAAGGGGTTAGTGCAAGAACATGTCTAAGTCCACTTTTGTGAAAAATTGAGTTTTTTTGTGTCACTGCGTTCTAAAAACAAAAAAGCTATATTTTGATGCCTTTTGCATTTTGTTCTTGTGAAATTTGTGTTTTAAAATTTTTCAAAGGGTGTTAAGTCCAAGAACATGCCGAAGTCCACACACTCCACAGTGTTTAATGCAAGAATATACAACGTACCTAAGTCCAAAGAATATGTTACTATCTTTTGCTGTAAAATTTATTTGTTCTGATATAGATAAAAGAGCTCAAAACGTCCACATTAGAACATTTTTATCACTAAAATGATGTATTTTAACAAATTTACAGTCACAATTGGTATGGGAAAATGGCGTTTGGACTTAGACTAATTCTTGCATTGACGCATTTCATAATTATTTTAATTTCTTAATTTTCTCCCTATCTTTCAACGAATTTTCTTGACATTTTAGCTTTTTACTCTATTTGATAAGACCAATAATTTGGTATTATTTTTAAAGGTTGTCAAACCTTTGTCAAAATTTTTATGTTTTTTTTTTTCACGTTTTTCTTGACACTTACAAAAATGGACTTCGACACGTTCTTGCACTAATCCCCTCAATTTTCAGTGAATAGTTAAAAGTGATTCGGATTAACTACAAGTTCACCTCTTCAAAGTCTAATTAAATCAGTCGTTATATTCGATTCGTCAGAAATGAAGATATCTTACATAGTACCTTTCAATTTTTGTGAAATTCGGCCATCCGCGTTTGATAAACGTGTGTAACAGAAAGCTATGTCCACCATTTTCTGTATATGGGCCTTGAAGCAGTGTTACAAAATCTTCGTGCTATTTTTGTCTCACTGGTAAATGTTAAAGTACTTGCAATGAACTGGTGCCGACTAAACATTACGAAAACTTGTACATGCAATACAGAGATTTTTTTTTCAGAAGGAAAATTTGAAAATTTGACAGGAAAAAAAAAATGATATTTTTCTTATTTTTGTTCAAAACATTGATTGTGGGTACACGTTAGAACCGCCTCAGCGAGGCGCCCACAATATATGTTTTGGATAAAAAAATAAATAAAATAGGAATGCCCCTGCAATCCCCAGTTTTTCTTAATTCAAATGGGGTTTAAGGGGGTGTACATTTAATGAACATGTTTTCCTGATACATCACGAAAACATGTCCGTGTAATGTATACCCCCTCGAACCCCACTTTTATATTGCAAAACTGGGGTATACAGGGGTATACCTATTTTTCTTATTTTTGCTCCAAAACATAGATTGTGGGTACTCGTTAGAACCGCCTCGCCGAGGCGGTTCTAACGTGTACCCACAATCGATGTTTTGAGCAAAAATAAGAAAAATATCAAAAATTTTCCTCTGAAAATTATCGATTTTTGACCTGAAAAAAATTGCTGTATATCATATGGACATGTTTTCGTAATGCGTGTGTACGCTTTATTTACCTTTTGTCGCCATTTTAATTCAACTCCAGTGAGTATTAAATTTAGTCTACACCAGTTCATTGAACCACCTCCAGTACTCTTAAATGTGTTTGTATGGAATGACCTTGTGGTGAATATTATGAAAGCATTAATTATAGAATATAATACATTACATTAATTGAAATTTATGAAACATCAATTCCTGCAATTGCATCGTCTGACGGAAGACAGAACACCCGGTGCTTGCAAATTCTGATTTGCATCGGACTGTACACGTGTGCCTTTATTCGCAGACTTCTTGATGCATATGTACATGTTACAGCTGTTAAAATGACAATATATTTCATATTTGAAATATTTTTGACGCAATGGTTAAGAGGTAAATCTATGTTAATTTTGTTGTTTATGAAACTATAATATTATCGTTTTGAAAATATGCTTGATATACTGTACGCCTCGCCAAAAGTTTAAGCATAATCATTTGTCATAAAGGAACAAAGTTTTATGGTAAAACGAATTCAACTGGTTAAGGATCTTTTTTTGGAGTCAAGATCGGCAGTTATTTAGTACTGAATAACAAAAGAAACATGTAAGGTGTATGCTGTTTTTCGACACTCTTTAAAATGTTGACCAAAACAATACTTTAAGTTTTATCATACGAAACTTATGAGATTCTTTCGGCGACAGACAAGAAAATAATGAAGTATAGGCATTTCAAGCCTCCCACTCGAGATGTCGATAGATATCTTTGAAAACAACATTGTGTTCAAACTGTTTAACATTGCAATTTTGCTATACATTCTTAACATTTTCACACTTTTCAGATAATATTATGTAAGTTTCCCAGTTTTGTATGTAACAAATTGTATTAACATTCTCTTCTCTTTGTCAACATTCGAGTGACTTCTTGCCTCGAAGCAGCAAATCATTTTCGGGCATATCAGTGACATAGGTAATATGTTTTCTAACATTAAATGACCACTAAGGCTAAACCAAGTATTATTTGATCATTTAATATCGGTGGCTCCATGCATTTTGATAAGCGGGGGTGGAGGGGGGAGGGGGGGGGGGAGAAAACAAAAGAATTAAAGGGATTTGTGCGGGTTTTTGGTGCTGTTGTCAGTCAGTTTTCCATGGGAATGATGTGTTGTACAAGAACAGCGATCAACTATGGTTATTTTATTGCAATTAGAAGAGTCTTTCGGGAGCCCTTTGAACCCTCGGCCTCAGGCTAAAACAACTTTCTCCAGCCTCTGCAAATGTCAATACAGTATAAAAAAAACATGGTTGACCCCTTTAACATGTATCTAGAAAGTATTAATTGAAGAAAATGCATCACTGTCTCCATATCGTAACATTTGCTATTCATCGGTCTCAATCTTCCACGATGCATTTCTGTGACGCATATTAAATTTTAACAAAATCTACGATGCATACGAAAGATGCTTATCTTACTAATTTTCACGCTCATTAAATAAGTGTGCATTTACAAAGCCATTTTGATACATATTTCAATAAAGACACCACAAGACTGTGTCATACTTCTAAGTTTACGGTCAAGAATTAGAAAAACAAAAGGACTTTAAGAATGTAATGAGTTTTCGTGGCAATCTTGTATCTGCCTATCAACTTTATAAACCATTAGCTGAAAAACACAAGTGCCGTAAGTATTCCAATTGACTTCAAGTGGAAACATAGAAGATTTTTGCAGATCATAGTGGACGCCAATTTTGTAAACTCGGCTTTGTTTATTTTCACGAGAGCAAAACATGTGGTAATTACCGTCCAAGGACAGAGGACGTGGAGCGTCGCATTCGTAACGAACTCACCAACGCATACAAAACTTCATTTAAGAAATGAATTTCATTTTTCTGGTGTTCATGGAGCTATGAACCGCAGTGGGTCGCGTGCAAAGTGAATGAACCCCTTCTGTAAGCTTTGCTAGCGACCCACTGCGATTCATAGCTCCATGAACAACAGAAAAATTAAACTCATTGCTTATATTTACATTCATTTCTCTCTATCGCTTGTTGAAAAATCACCAAGGCGGTCACATTTACCAGCAAACAGAGAATCTACACACAGTGTGTGTTGAAACAGCGGAACGGCGTCGACGTTTACAACGTCCAATCAGATTGGCGAGATTCATGTTTTTTGACGTCAAGTTTGGATTGCGTCACGTAGCGTGACACAATGTTGTTCATGGAAGTATGAACACAGATGAACATCTAATGGTTCATCTAAGGAGGTTTTAGAAAAATGTAAATATTTAAGAAATGAATTTCATTATTCTGGTGTTCATGGAGCTATGAACCGCAGTGGGTCGCGTGCAAAGAGAATGAACCCCGAAGGGGTTCATGTAAGCTTTGCTAGCGACCCACTGCGGTTCATAGCTCCATGAACAACAGAAAAATTAAACTCATTGCTTATATTTACATTCATTTCTCTCTATCGCTTGTTGAAAAATCACCAAGGCGGTCACATTTACCAGCAAACAGAGAATCTACACACAGTGTGTGTTGAAACAGCGGAACGGCGTCGATTTACAACGTCCAATCAGATTAGCGAGATTCATGTTTTTTGACGTCAAGTTTGGATTACGTCACGTCGCGTGACACAATGTTGTTCATGGAAGTATGAAAACACAGATGAACATCTAATGGTTCATCTAAGGAGGTTTTAGAAAAATGTAAATATAATAGCATGCATTAACATTCCACGTCGCATCAATAATCACGATTAACAGTTGGGTCCCCGTGATAGTTCTTGAAACCTTTTTTGACTATGCCCGTTTTTTTTCTCTACAATTTATTGCCCCGTATTGATCAAGGTTACCTTAAAATGTAATTGCTGCGAGATCATATCCTGATTATCCCATATTTGAGGAGTGGATTTGTCCATCGTTATCACTTGGATGAGTCCAATTTCATTTTAGGGAAAACAGGAGTGGTTTAAAATATTTTTCAAATTGTCGATGGAATTTTTCTTAGCAAAAAAAAAAAGGATAGACCCAGATGGGACGCCGCGTTCTGCCACGCGGTCTGTGACGTCCTATCTGGGGCTATTTTGTTTGCATATTTCCTATATGAGTCGATGTCAAAATTCGTCAAATTTTGAATGTGGGAAAAAATAAAAAGCACCTGAAAGAAAGTTAAAAAATTTTTGTGTGAAAGTAACAAGCTAACCCTAAAGTAATCAAAACAAACTAAAGGTAATCTTAACAACCAATCAGATTGCTTAAATAGATCGTCCAAAAGTCACATGACCAGGAAAAATGACAAATTTTAAATTGTGTTTTTCTTTTAAATATGCAACAACTTTTTATTTCTGATGTATGCAATCTAATAAACAGATTGTTTCTACAAATGTACTGAATAAAAAAAATCTACAGCTATAATGATAGTAGAAAAAAAAAACAGTGATCATACAAGCAAAAACGACTTTTTACAGATTTTAGATGTTTTCCGCTTTAAATAACATTTTTAAAAAGCATGTTGCTATACAACAACAATACTGCAGACAATTTATTCATCTTGATAATATTGATTTTGTGGTAATGATCCACATGAAGTCTTTATAAAGAACTTATTTTTAGAAATTTATTACCGTTACGGTACTGGACAAGATGCATGTTACCATATGGACATTTTTGACTTTGGGCACTAATATGTTGCTAAATGAAGACAGTGATTAAGAAAGATGTTTATTTATTTTCACCGATAAATCCTCTTAGTGTGAATGCAAAAGAATGTAAACATAGAAAAGCAACTAATAAAATGTTACACAGTATATTCTTTTCTTATGTTGTTACGGTATGGACATTCTCTGTTACGGTATGGACAAGATCTTATATTGATAAAATCGTTACGGTATGGACATTTTTAGAATAAATATCAATGCTTGCCTTTTTGACAGCAATACAGGCAAGTATGATTGAATGATATAACAAGTATTTAATCTTTTGGTATCTTCTATGGTGATTTAAGTCTAATAAGTTTTGTTAGTTTTCTGGTACAGTTAAACATTCTGAGATATCGTTACGGTATGGACCAGCATGTTACGGTATGGACATAACACATTTTGTAGGAAATAATTGTTCTCAATCATAATCCTGATAGATTTCTTTTTCAATAAAATAATATATTTTACATGACATACAATTGTATTGCTTCTAGTTTCGATTTCCAAATGATTTTCCAAAAAGGCATGGTATTTCACCAAAATGTCTTTACCGTAACGGAATAATTCCTATGAACGTATTTGTCTAAAAATTTCATTTATAAAATTGGGTTTTAATAATCCTATTACTCTAATTGAAACAAGTTACAGTTTCTCATAGCAAATATATCTACATAAATAACACACAGGTTAATATATTTTGCTGTTTATCAGTTGATGTCCATACCGTAACAATACGAGTCCTTACCATAACATTTTATTTTGTTACGGTAAGGACTGTTACGGTAAGGACATATTTTAAGTAATTTCTATCTTAAATAATAGTAATGCATTAAAACATGGTAGCAAAAGTGGTTTGCCATTGAGAAATGTAATTGGATCAATATGTCAGAATCAGACCTTTTTCAAAGTATTCACTGTGCTTATATCTCGTTACGGTCAGTGGACACACAAAAATATACTCTTCTGGGCTTACTCACTGAAACAGTATTTTCCTGGAGCAGTTCAGTAGCAGCATTTCAAAACACATGCAATGTTTGTAAATAGAAAGTGCCCAGTGAGCATGACAGATAACCAGATTTGCCAACATACAGGATCCTACATTATTTTGTCGATTTATCACTGCGTTACGGTAAGGACATAAATCCTGGGACGGATTTATTATTGCCAAAAAATATGAAAAATAAAATGAAATATCCCATTTTGAAACCTCTTATATTTACCTTAATAATGATGTTTTTGATACAACCAGTCAAAACTACCCAAATATTTACAGCGACTTGCAAAAGTTGTGCTGAATCTTCAATTTTTTTCGAGGGACAGGCAAAAATGATGAAAAATGAGGTTTTAAATCTGGAAAAAAGGTATTTCTACACCAATCAAATACTGTTTAGCTCGCCTGCACGAAGTGCACAGAGCTATTGTTGTCACCTCGGTCGTACCCGTTTACGTTTACGTGTACGTCCGCGTCACACTTTCGGTTAAAGTTTTTAAAATTGCTATATCTTGATAGTCACTGACCAGAAATCATTCATATTTGGAATATTGCTGCATATGAGGGTCCTCTGTGATTTAGTGTGAAGGGACCAGTGGGGTCGTGCCTGGGGGCGGGGCTAGAGGTCAATATCTAGAACACCTTTGTACAATGCTCAGATGCTGTGTTAGTTTCTCATCAACTGTAAAGCCTAGAACTGTCAAACCTTACATATGACTTCTCCTCGATGTCCCGACTCAGCACCCACCTTGACCTACTGACCTTGACCTATATTTCATGCTCCAGTGACTTTGTCATTTTTTAAGCCAACCCTTAATATCTCATCAACTATAAAGCCTTCAACCATCAAACCTTGCATATGGCTTCTCCTCGATGTCCCGACTCGGCACCCACATTGACCTACTGACCTTGACCTATATTTCATGTTCCAGTGACTTTGTCATTTTTTAAGCCAACCCTTAATATCTCATCAACTATACAGCCTACAACCGTCAAACCTTGCATATGGCTTCTCCTCGATGTCCCGACTTTGCACCCACATTGATTTAGTGACCTTGACCTATATTTCGTGCTCTAGTGACTTTGTCATTTTTGAAGCCAACTCTTAATATCTCATCAACTATACAGCCTACAACCATCAAACCTTGCATATGACTTCTCCTCGATGTCCCGACTCGGCACCCACATTCACCTAGTGACCTTGACCTATATTTCGTGCTCTAGTGACTGTCATTTTTGAAGCCAACCCTTAATATCTCATCAACTATAAAGCCTACAACCATCAAACCTTGCATATGGCTTCTCCTCGATGTCCCGACTCGGCACCCACATTGACCTACTGACCTTGACCTATATTTCATGCTCCAGTGACTTTGTCATTTTTTAAGCCAACCCTTAATATCTCATCAACTATAAAGCCTACAACCATCAAACCTTGTATATGGCTTCTCCTCGATGTCCCGACTTTGCACCCACTTTGATCTTGTGACCTTGACCTATATTTCGCGCTCTAGTGACTTTTTCATTAAAGTTTTTAGAAGTCTATATCTCTTGAACATGTTGATGGATCAAGTTGATACTTTGCATGTTGGTAGATATTGGTCTGAAGTTTTATGCAGTACCATCATGACCCTCCCTTGTTGACCTTGAGGTCAAGGTCAAAGACTAAGAATTTTTTTGTTAAAGTTTTCGGTTAAAGTTTTTAGAAGTCTATATCTCTTGAACATGTACATTGATCAAGTTGATACTTTGCATGTTGGTAGATATTGGTCTGAAGTTTTATACTGTACCATTATGACCCACCCTGGGTGAACTTGAGGTCAAAGTCATGGCCTTAGACATTTTTGGTTAAAGTTTTGGGTTAAAGATTTTTGAAGTCTATATATCTCTATGTTGAATGATCAAGTTGAAACTTTGCATGTTTGTGGATATTGGTCTGAAATTTTATGCTGTACCATCACAACCCACCTGAGCGACCTTGAGGTCAAGGTCATTGGTCATAGATTTTGATAAGTTTAGTGGCAAAGCACAAGTCAGGCGAGCTACGCTGTCCTGTGACAGCTCTTATTTATCATTTACTATTATTAAGCATGATCAGTAGATTCAAATCACGATCTGGTAAGCGGTTTTCATAAAATATTGAGAAGACAAGAATTTTGACGAATTTTGACATTGACTCATAAAAGGATGCCAGTCTTATATGCATTAAGAAAGAATAGAGGGACCAGGAATCAATGCAATTAAATTTAAAGTTCCAACGTAGACACCAGGTGGGAAAGAAAATACATATAACAACAAAACATTTTACGACACCAACCACAAAAAGCAGAATGACAAGCTCTTTCCCAACAAGACAGCCATTTCAACCAAAACGAAAGGCAACGGGCAGGCACAATAAACAGTAGTATAATGAAGATAAAACCACTTTTCCTGGGACACCGATTACCGTCTTTACTGAGGACAACGCCGAAAACTATTTTTCCTGGGGACATTGTCGATTTCATAAAGAAAGAAAACTAAATAAAAACAAACATAGTGTTCAATTGGAGAACACATGTTACAAAAACGTCTGATGTAATTAAGTTAAAATCCCAAGCAAAGACACCAGAAATACAGAGATCATTATTATGATCAATAAAACCATTTTACCAGGACAGCGAAATCACCATTTCTACCAGTACAGCGAAAATGTATAAGCGGTTATTAAAACGGATTAGCATAAAATTAAACCAAGATCTAAAATGGTTAACACTTGTATTACAAAATGATGCAATACAGCCAAAACCTCAACCCAAAGATACTAAGCGGGAAGGAGACCAGTTCTACTGGTTCATTAAGATGTTCATTCACGAAACTAAAAAAGAGGCCAACAAGAAAAGCAGCCATTCGACCACAATAAATCCAAAACAACCCGACGAGCACAACAGATAGACTTACGGACAAAACACGCAACATGAATATAAATAACACCAGAATCGCCTTGGAACGGTCAATGACCAATAACTGGCGGGGGGGGGGGGGGGGGTCGTAAATCGATTTTACAGAGCTCTAATCCTCACACTGTCTGTTGATATTTAAATAGAACACATCTGTGATTTATCCAAAATGCTTCCTTATCTTGTTTATGTGACGTCACTGTGTACATTTTATGTACGGAGCAGTCACTATAATATGGAACACCAGTTTCGTATGAGAAATTATAGGTGATTAATTGGACATTGATTAATAGCAAAAGTACAAGTGCAGGCACCAAGATACATCAAAAAAGAGGACTCAACAGTAATATAGACACTGGAATACTGGAGCAAAAGAAAGTTTATGTTTAAATCCACTTTCATAGTCAGGTCCCTCCCATCTGTAAGGCAGCTTGATCATCGTGGAGTCTCCAGGTATTGGTTAAATTCTAAGCATGCAGTATGCTGCATTACATTTATATTGTATACCGATTGATTATCTTTTTAAATGATTTAGAAAAGTTTACTCATTTTACATTTTTATTACATTTTTAAAATTCCAATTTGTTTTCTAAAATTGTACCTGAAGTCGCCATAATACTCGGATTCCGATATACATCAGGAAAACATCTCCGTGCAATAAATACCCCCTTAAACCCCACTTTTATATAGAAAAACTGGGGTTTGCAGGGGTATACCTATTTTTCTTATTTTTGCTCCAAAACATAGATTGTGGGTACTCGTTAGAACCGCCTCGGCGAGGCGGTTCTAACGTGTACCTACAATCTACGTTTTGAGCAAACATTTCTTATTTTTGCTCCAAAACATAGATTGTGGGTACTCGTTAGAACCGCCTCGGCGAGGCGGTTCTAACGTGTACCTACAATCTACGTTTTGAGCAAACATAAGAAAAATATCACAAATTTTCTTCTGATTTTTTTTTAGTTTTTACAACTTTAAAAATCTCTGTATATTACATGGGCATGTTTTCGTAATGCCTTGTAGTAAGAGTGTTTTCCATCCAAAAAAAAAAAAAAAAAAAAAAAAAAAAAAAAAAAAAAAAAAAAAAAAAACTTTACGAAGTTTTATGATACCGATAGTCCTTTTTGAGAAGTTTCCACATATTCCATATATTAAAAACAATAACATGACTAGAAACACTCACAAAAACGAATAAGTTGAGATATGTGAACTCCAGAAGTAAAAGAAGGTGCTCATGAAATATTCCTATCTAAGAATGGGAAATTTACATTATCAAATTTAGAAATAGGAAGATGCAAATCCAAAAAATGAGGCCTCGGTCTCAGACCGATAAGCTTTATTTAGCTGAATCTCAGAAAGATAGATTTGGACGTGAGACGAGCTTGCCACATTGCCACATAATCTGATTAAAGAGATAACTTCTCGATTTGATAGAGTGGACCTTCGAAAGAGCATTAAAAACTATAGTTCACTTTATTTGGCCTGTAATGACCGAAAAGCTCTTCCTCTGACCAAAGTCGATATACACTTCGGTCATGTCAGAATGTATGCGATACCTTATCCTATCTCCTGGAGGTAGTACTACTATAAAAAAAAATCCCATTGCTACTAATGCAAAATCAGGTCATTTCACCAACCTGTCAAATTTTGTCTGGGCTAAAGTTACTATTATGAACTGTAACATTCAGCGGACAAGAACATTACTTACCAGTAGCAGTCAAAAAAATATGGGGTTATGCGGCATTTTTTGAGCAAACTGTCATCCAATGTAAACAATGCTGGTCCGCAGTAAATTCCGAGCTGAGATTTTAGTGGGCCATATGCAATATATTTTTCTCACTGTAGAGGTTGAAAATGGTGTTAGAAAATATTTTTATTTATTTTATTGAATACTTTGAATAGCTTTCCCAAAAATATTTCACTTTTACCTATAACAATAATCAGCAGCCAGAAAAGTTTCATTGTGTGACAGAATGCTCTCCCCAAAAGAGGCGGCGCTTGCATAATGAATAAATATTTATAGTAGTGCAACCTGGATACTATTTATATTAGGTCCGGAACCAAGTTGTACAAGATAAATTGTTTGAATTCCGACGGGTACCAATTACGCACCTCTCGTATCGGATTTATTTTATACCGCTACGAAAGAGACAATCAAGCTGATGTTATCGAGGCTTTTAATTAGACTTCTAGGTACCTCGATGACCTTTTGAACATTGACAACCCTTATTTTGAAGGCATGGTCAATCAAATTTACTTGAACTACAGTTGGATAGAGCCAACACCACAGATACCGAAGCCCCCTTTTTTAAATTTACATCTTTCTATTGCAAATGGATATGTTTCTTCTAAAATTTGATTTTGATTTTGATATAGTAAATTTTCCGCTTTTGGACGGTGATGTTCTTCGCCGTGCTTCTTATGGTGTGTACATTTCGCAACACATTAGGTTTGCTAGAGTCTGCAATGAATGTAGCGGACTTCAACTCGTGAAATAAATGTTTAACAGCCAAACTTCTCCAGCAGGGCTATCGGTATCATGAACTTCGAAAGACATTTTCTAAATTTTGTCGCAGACACTGTGAGTTGATTTCCAAATTTAATGTTGGGCTAAAGACGTTTTTACGTGAGGGCATTTCGAAACCAGAATTTTGTGGTGACTTGGTTTACAAATTTAAGAAACTTATAGGACGGAATGATTTTTATTTTCGGTTCAGAAAAAAAATCATAACACGTTACATATGTAACGGTTATAATTTGAATGTATATGCGACAGTCTGCATGTTTAGTTTTTAACCAAATCATGGTTGATAACTATGCTGCCTTCTTTAATTGCACGCCGGTGGGTCGGGCGTCAGATTCCATGATGGCTCTGGCATAAAACCTATATTTTATTTTAGTTGGCTGGGGCCGGAGCTTCTTGTCTGTTGCTTGGCCAACGGGGGTTTAACCGGTGTGTTTCTTTTTCTCCGGGTTTCAGTATTCGGCGCCTCGTTGACTAGTTAGAGATTCACCACGAGGACCAAACAACTAAATAAATGCAGACGAGGGTGAGGTTAGGTGCCTGTAAAACCGGTTTAACCGCACCCCCCTCCCTGTACTTTTATATTACTGGTCGTTCCAAGGCGATGTTATGTACGTTTTCATATTTTTATTTAAGTTCGGGTCACCGAGTGGCCGCCTATTGAGAAATAGCTGCTCACTCGGCTTATGATATGTTTTCTAAGTATAAGTACCTAATTGTCAATTAAGTTTTTCCCACGTCGGTTTTGGAGTGGGAATTTCTTTCTGGTTTTGCCGTTTCCTGATCATTGCCTACTTGTATCTTTCTATCAAAATAAGGATTGTAAAACTGATGTATATGCTATCTAAAACAATGTAATAGTTATTGTTCTCTACAGTACTGAGTCAGCAGGAATGCCTAAATGAACTCAGATTACGCTCATACCAAGGAAACGTATCTGTCACAAACCACGGCTACCTGTGCCAAGCTTGGGCATCACAATCGCCAAACATACATCCCTTCACGGAGAAGAATCGTGCTGAATTCCCGGGAAATGAGACTCTAGCTGAGGCTGAAAATCACTGTCGAGACCCTTTGATGCCGGGTAGACCGTGGTGTTACACTTTGAATCCAGTAATACGTTGGCAGTACTGCACTGCTGTCATTTGTAGTGGTGAGTGTGCTCAGACTCATCGCGGTTTCTTGACGCGATAAGGAAATGAGCCGCGACGCAAGAAAACCGGTCTTCGGGGTTTCCGACCAGGTCCGACACAAACCGGCCTGTACAAGCTCAGAAAAGAGCTAGAAGCTTGAAATTTCGGATTTAAGAAGAAGGGAAATTGTACTATCCGTGTAGCGAAAACAAAGGCGCTGATCACCTTACCGCGAAGCTGATCTGCGCCTTTGTTTTCGCCTAGGCAAAAGTCCGGTTTTCTCACGATGCGGCTCAAATTATCTTAATACTAGCTCTAAAACTCGCTCCCACTTCTGTGATCTACAGGTCCGTGTAAGTTTAGCCGCGTAATAACCTAGCTGGAAAAGAGCTGATCGTCTTGCTTTCAACTGCAAATTTGACTGAAACACTTTAGAAACGCACGACGATTTCTTTTCAAATGCTAGCTTCCATGATTTTGTCTTGATTGTATATCATACCGGATGCAATTTACAAAGATTTGTATAATACGAGTATGTCTTTCATCGCACTGTTCGTTTTGACGTAATCGTGACGTAAGTGGATTTCGGTGGATTGTATCTGCAACCGAAACCAATGATAGAATCTTTTTCTTGCTCGTCTTTTATAGAATTTTTATCATTTTATATGACTTTTTTCTTTTTCCCCCTAATCTATATCTTACCGGATTACCACTTTCTAAACAATGCACAAACAATTAAGACTGCGCCATGAAAATATAATTCAATGTCGAATGTAACAAGATTTTGAATTTTAGCGGTAAATTCATTAAAAATGATTTTTACTTCAATAGAATGGCTATAAATATATGAACATAATGAACCAGCCGAAAATGCAAAACTTCGTAACTTGGAAACACACAGAGTCCCGGGCACAGAGCCGTCTCGTGAAAAAAACAGCAATGTGGTTTCCGAACAGGTCTGACACAAACTTGCCTGGACAGCTACAGAAGCAGGCTAGAAGCTTGAAATTTTGGAGTTAAGTAGAGGAGGAATTGCACTGTCCGAGTAGCGAAAACAAAGGCGCTGATCAGCTTCGCAGTTACAGTTTGTTTTCGCATATATGTTGGTTTTCCCATGGGGTGGCTCAAATATGCTTTATTCAAAGGCTTCAATGTGGATTGCGGTGGCATTTTCCACTACAAGTCAGGTCTGATCAAAAGCCCCGACAGTAACAGGGATGGCTGGCACGATCCTTATGTCGACTGTCTCTGGACCCTGCAGGTTGATGTAGATCACGTGATAAGGTTTGAACTAATCCTGTATGGTACACCCGAAACGACGGGTTGTTACCAAGACACCCTTGTTGTAAGTTCATTTTCATTAATATAGTCTGCTAAACTTTAATTATTTTGATACCAAGAAGATGCAAGATTATTCTAAAACGCCACCAATGTTGCTTATGATTTGTATTGAATTAATCCTGTTTGTCCACGAATATTTGGATAACAACGCAAAGATATAACTACTAGAAATTGTAGCTGAAGTTGCACATACACAGTCCTCACTCCTCTCGGGACCTAGCGAATGTAAATGAGTGATCTGTCTATTAATAATTCAGACCACATGTCCACATAGATACTTTACAATAACCAAATGACTATAAGACCAAAGTTTTCTTACAGTTATATGAGAGTGTCACAAACCGTTCAGTATTTCGGTGCGCAGCTAGTGATCAAGGGCTGTACGGAGAAAGCAAGACAGACCGGCTGTATGTTCGATTTTACTCAGAGGACGTTTTCCAGGCAGGGGGGTTTAGAATAGCGTACCGTCAAGTTCCAGGTAACGTTTACGTGGGTCAATTTGAATGCAACATTATATTTGATGTACAGCTGAAAGGTTAATGCCAACCCTTTTTAGCTCACCTGTGCCGAAGGCTCACAAAGTGAGCTTATAGGATGGCTATGATCCGGCGTCCGTCCGTCCGTCGTCCACAATTTCAAAGGTCTTCTTCATTGAAACCGCTTGGCCGATCTAGTTGAAATTTTATGTGGAGCCTCCTTGGGTAGTGGCATTGTAATTTTGTTCGCGATATCTTGGTCACATGACCAAGATGGCCGCCACGCCCATATATGGTAAAAACACTTCAAACATCTTCTCCAGAACCGGTCGGCCGATTTCCACGAAACTTGGTCTTGGGCATCGGCAGCCCATCATAGTTTGATAAAATGATGACCCTTGGATGACCTTGACCTATTTTACGGCAAGGTCAAATTTGGAAACATAGGCTTTTACAGGGGAAAAAGTGAAAACTATGGGTTTTTTGAAAACTATTGCAGCCTGAGGCCTGAAAAGTGGTACATGCAAACAACTAATGGAGTAGATGAAGGTATGTGATTAATTTAGGTCAAGGTCATCTCTTGACCTTGGCAAGTCTGTCGTCCATACACACTTTTCATAGATCTTTTTCTCTGAAACTGCTAGGCCAATCAAAGTGAAATTTTATGTGGAGCATCCATGGGTAGAGGGGACGAAAGTTTGATTGCAAAATCCAGGTCACATGACCAAGATGGCCGCCACGCCCATATATGGTAAAAACCACTCAAAAATCTTTTTCTCCAGAACCGGCTGGTCGATTTTCATGAAACTTGGTATGTAGCATTTGGGACTCCAGTACATCGTAGTTTGATCAAATGATGACCATATGATGACCTTGACCTATTTTACGGCAATGTCAATTTTGGAAACATTGGCTTTTACATGGGAAAAAGTGAAAACTATGGATTTTTTAAAAACTATTGCAGCCTGAGGCCTGAAAAGTGGTAGATGCAAACAACTAATGGAGTAAATGAAGGTATATGATTAATTTAGGTCAAGGTCATCTCTTGACCTTGGCCTGTCTGTCGTCCATACACACTTTTCAAAGATCTTCTTATCTGAAACTGCTTGGCTAATCAAAGTGAAATTTTATGTGGAGCATCCATGGGTAGAGGAAATGAAAGTTTGATCGCGAAATCCAGGTCACATGACCAAGATGGCCGCCACGACCATATATGGTAAAAACCACTCAAAAATCTTCTTCTCCAGAACCGGCAGGCCGATTTTCATGAAACTTGGTATGTAGCATTTGGGACTCCAGCCCATCATAGTTTGATCAAATGATGACCCTAGGATGACCTTGACCTATTTTATGGCAATTTCAATTTTGGAAACATAGGCTTTTACATGGGAAAAGTGAAAACTGTTGCAGCCTGAGACCTGAAAAGTGGTAGATGCAAACAACTAATAGAGTAGATGAAGGTATGTAATTAATTTAGGTCAAGGTCATCTCTTGACCTTGGCGAGTCTGTCGTCCATACACACTTTTCAAAGATCTTATTCTCTGAAACTGCTTGGCCAATCAAAGTGAAATTTTATGTGGAGCGTCAATGGGTAGGGGGAACGAAAGTTTGATCGCGAAATTCGGGTCACATAACCAAGATGGCCGCCATGCCCAACTATGGTAAAAACCACTCAAAAATCTTCTTCTCCAGAACCGGCTGGCCGATTTACTCGAAACTTGGTATGTAGTATTTGGGACTCCAGCCCATCATAATTTGTTGAAATGATGACCTTGGGATGACCTCGACCTATTTTATGGCAAGGTCAATTTTGGAAACATAGGCTTTTACATGGGAAAAGGCGAAAACAATGGATATTTTGGAAACTGTTGCAGCCTGAGACCTGAAAGTTGCTGGATGCAGACAACTAATGGTGTCAGTGAAGGTAAGTAATTAATGAAGGCCAAGGTCATTTCTTGACCTTGACCCAAGGTCAATTAACTGAATTATGGTTTTCTCAGAAATCACTGGGTTTGGAAACTATTGCAGCCTGAGACCTGAAACTTTGCAGATGCAGACAACTTATGAAGTCAATAAAGGTGTGTGAGTATTCAAGGTCAATGTCATTTTATGATGACTTAATACTCCAAGATCAGGCTTCAGGTGAGCGTTCTCAGGACCAATGGTCCTCTGGTTATGACTCAAACTCTTCATATACTCCTTCTGTCGTCGAAATGCCCCGATAGATATCCGTCCGAGGGACAAAATAGTCCTTTTTTAAAATGGTAAAAGTAGGCAATGATAAGAAAATGGCGCGAACAGAAAGAAATTCACACTCCAAAAACCAAGGTGGGGAAAACTAAATTGACAAGCAGGTACTTAAAATAAAAATATGAAAACGTACTTAAGGTTAACATGAAACAAATGAAACCACAACGGAAGTATCGCCTTGGAACGATCAGTAATATAAAACTACTGGGGGGCTTAAACCGAATTTATAGGGCCCTTACCTCACCCTCATCTTGTGCAGTAGTTAGTTGTTCGGTCCTCGTGGTGAATCTCTAACTAGTCAATGAATCATCATGGACAAGCAAATAGACTATGATAATCACTATGATAAATCCAAAACGAGGACTCACAGATCGGGTAAGCTGCCCGACGATGAAGATCCCTGGGCGCCGAATAACTCACTGAAATCCGGAGCAAAAGAAAATAAATCACCAGTTGAACCCCAAAGAATAGAGAAGAAGCTTCGGTCCCAGCCAAATAAAATCAATAGCTTTAAGTCAGGGTCATCATAGATTCTGACACCCGACACACCGGCGTGCAATTAATGAAAGTAGCGTACTTATATACTAAGCACGCAGACTGTCGCATAACATTTAAGTTATACCCTAGACATGTACATGTAGGTCTGTAACGTATAATGATTTTTGTGAACTGAGAAGAAAAATCATTCTTTTTTTAAATTTGTAAACCAAGTCACCATAAAATTCTGGTTCCGAAAGTTCCTCACGTAAAAGAGTCTTTAGCCCAACATTAAATTTGGAAATCACTTCATAGTGTCTGCGATAAAATTAAGAAAACGTTTTTCGAAGTTTATGATACCGATAGCCCTGCTGAAAAAGTTTGGCTGTTTAACATTTATTTCACGTGCTAAAGTCCGCAACATGAGTGCAGACTCTAGCAAAGCTAATAAGTTGCGAAATGTATACACCATACGACGCACGGCGAGGAACGTCACCATCAAAAAACGGAAAATTAACAATATCAATATCAAAGTCATCGCGTTTATCATAAATATCTCCAATGAGGTTGGAGATAGATGTGGCTATATAGCACAAAATGGTTAGGCGCTTGCAGTATCTGATTTAGAATGTTGAGGGATTGTTCTATCTGCATAGGAAAAACAAAACCTTTGATCAGCAGTTCATTTGCTGTGCAGGTGGTAAATTTGCAGCTGATCTAAGTCTTTGTTTTCACATTTGCAGCAAGATAATACAGCTCAGGTCTCGGAACTTTGTTTTTATAATTTTCTTAACTGCTAAAAAAATCTACACAAGAAGATACCTTGATGAAGATACCTTGATGTTCTTATACTCTTTGTAGACGTGTACAATACAGCTGGGTATTCATTTGAGCCGCGACGCGAGAAAACCGGTCTTCGGGGTTTCCGACCAGGTCCGACACAAACCGGCCTGTACAAGCTCAGAAAAGAGCTAGAAGCTTGAAATTTCGGATTTAAGTAGAAGAGGAATTGTACTATCCGAGTAGCGAAAACAAAGGCGCTGATCAGCTTCGCGGTTACCGCGAAGCTGATCTGCGCCTTTGTTTTCGCCTAGGCAAAAATCCGGTTTTCTCACGATGCGGCTCATTTGATGTCTACCTTTTCTGTAATCTGATTTTTGTCTCAAAGTGGTTACTGGTATAACCTCTGATGGCTACCGCCGGGGGTATGTGAGCTTTGCTCACTTTTGCTATATTTTTTTCCATCTTTCAGCCTTAAATAAGAACTGTTACTTTGACATGCCACCAACTTCTGGCTGGATAGCCGCTCCCGACAGCGATGGAGATGGTTGCTATGACTTCAATCTCAACTGTCTTTATACCGTCTTAGGGAGAAAAAATGAAGTTTTTGAGTTTCAAGTTTTGTATGTAGATATTGAGGCATCAAGTGGGTGCAAATTTGACTATCTCTGGGTAAGTATTTAAACAGCCATTAGAGAACTATCCAAAGTGGTGGTGTTGTTCATATGCCACTGTTTTTTCGTGGTTATGAAGTTACCCGTGAATTAAGTGTATCAACGTCAGAGGAACAATTAAACAGGTAGGGTGACAAAGCATTCAAAATATAAATAAAAAAAAGGAAATAGTAAAAAAGGAAAAGAAATCGACAATAAAAGTCACTACAGAAAAGTAGAACGTGCATTCTGAATGTATGATTGCCTATAGAAATGGGGGTGGCTTATAGAAATGGAAAAATAAAATTGTACCGGAAATGATTAAAAGAAAATATCTTCGAAACTATTAGGCGACGAGCTATTTAAGATGTCGGTACAATCCGGGGTGAACAGATCCCCGCTGCATTTTTCGATAACTGGGATATGTATAGCATTAGAAAAAATCGTGTGTGTGTGTGTGTGGGGGGGGGGGAGCCTTTCTTAGTGGTAGCTTTATGGTCAATTTTTCGAATTTATTAGCTCTACTGAGCCGAAGGCTCATGGGGAGCTAATAGTATGGTAATCGAGCCGGCGTCCGTCCATCCGTGCGTGCGTCCGTGCGTGCGTGCGTCCGTTCACATTTTCAAAGATCTTCTTCTCTGACACCGCTTGGCCGATCAAAGCCAAATTCTATGTGGAGCATCCATGGGTAGGGGGAAAGAAAGTTTGTGTTTTTTATCTTGATCGGATAAGTCTATGGTAACTTATGCTTCCCATGGACTTATAATGGAGAAAAGTGAAAAGTGAAAATTGCCTATTTTTGCTGTCTTGTTTGAGATATTTGAACTTTGTTTTTGCAGAAATGTTTATTGAGTAGTCCTCTACGTTTCATGTGACTTTTGTCCTAATCCTTCATTTTGATTGGTTGCAGGGGCCCCATATAGGGCAAAATTTCGAAAAACATTCAAAAATCTTCTTCTCAGAAACTGTCAAGGGGATGAAGCCTATACTTTGTATACATGTTCCTGACAGTAGCCTCTACATAATTTGTGTTTTTTATTCCAGTCGGGTAAGAACTCTGGTTGCTATGGTAACTTTAAGTTTCCATAGACTTATAATGGGAAAAGTGGAAATTAGCTATAATTTGTGTTTTTTATTCCAGGCGGATAAGAACTCTGGTTGCTATGGCAACTTAAAGTTTCCATAGACTTATAATGGGAAAAGTGGAAATCGGCTATTTTTCCGCTAAAATTGCAGACACTTGAATTTTGTTTTTGCAGAAATGTTTATTGAGTAGTGTTTGATGTTTCTTGCGAGTTTTGTCCTAATCCTTTATTTTGATTGGTTGCTGGGGCCCCATAAAGGGCAAAATTTTGAAAAAAAAATAAAAAATAAAACATTCTAAAATCTTCTCCTCAGAAACTGTCAAGTGGATGAATCCTGTACTTTGTATACATGTTCCTGACAGTAGCCTCTACATAATTTGTGTTTTTTATTCCAGTCGGGTAAGAACTCTGGTTGCTATGGTAACTTTAAGTTTCCATAGACTTATAATGGGAAAAGTGGAAATTAGCTATTTTTTGAAAACTATTGCAGCCTGAGATCTGAAAAGTGGTAGATGCAAACAACTAATGGATTTAATTTTATCATTAGATAAAGGTATATGATAAATTTAGGTCAAGGTCATCTCTTGACCTTGGCCGGTCTGTCGTCCATACACACTTTTCAAAGATTTTTTTCTCTGAAACCACTTGGCCAATCAAAGCCAAATTTTATATGAAGCATCTATTAGAAGTGGGAACCAATGTGTATATAAATAATCCAGGTCACATGACCAAGATGGCCGCCATGCCCATATATGATAAAAACCATTAAAATATCTTCTTCTCCAGAACCGGTGAACCGATTTTAACGAAACTTTGCATGAGGTATGGATGACTCAAGTTCTACAATGTATATATAAAACATGACCCTGTGGTGACCTTGACCTATTTTATGGCAAGGTCAACATAAGTCGTCAATACATTTGAATGGGGAAAACTTTTAAAATGTCATTTTAAGTGAAAGTCTTGCAGGAAATGGGCAGTAGGACTGAAATTTAATGATTCTGAAAAAAAGGACCCTAGGAGCCCATCTGCGTTTAAAATATTATTTTTTGAAAACTATTGCAGCCTGAGAACTGAAAAGTGATAGATGCAAACAACTGATAGAGTAGATGAAGGTATGTGATTAATGTTGGTAAAGGTCGATTTTGGAAACATAGGCGAACATGGAAACATGGGAAAAAGTGACAACTAGGTCTCGGGTAAGCATTTACAGGACCAATGATCCTATGGAAACCATTGCAGCCATAGGCCTGAAACTTGACCAAGATGACTGTCATACCCATATATAAAAAAAAGGAAAAAAAAAAACACTTTGTCCAGTGACTGTACTTGTTGACTCTCAGGTGAGCGATCGTTGCCCTTGGGCTACTTGTTACGTTACCCCACGATTATAAATTCCAAAAATATGAATGACCTAAACCGTGTATGGAATATGTTTATTTGTGAATAAATAATAAACTTAATATAGAAAATATTCGAGTAGAAGTCATACTCATAGTTATTAATCTATCAAAAGACAATTGAGTAGTTATTTACGATACATTTCATCAATGCCAATGGAATTGGTGTAAACATTTGAGCCTCCTCGTGGGAAAACCAACAATGTGGTTTCCGAACAGGTCCGATACAAACCGGCCTGTACAAGCACAGAAAAGAGCTAGAAGCTTGAAATTTCGGCTTTAAGTAGAAGAGGAATGATACTATCCAGGTAGCGAAAACAAAGGCACTGATCAGCTTCGCGGTTACCGCGAAGCTGATCTGCGTCTTTGTTTTCGCCTATGCAGATTGTTGGTTTTCCCACGAGGCGGCTCATATTTTGATAATGCTTTGTCTTGTAAGAGCACAATGGAACAAAATCAAAATATTTAATATGGAACTAAAGCCAATTTTATATCTTTTCCAACGATGCAATTTGTTTAATTAAAGCATTATAATATCAAATTGAGTTTTATTACACCATAGGTCAGCGATGATTTGGATTTAATTGATGTTTATTGTGGATTTATGGGACAACAACCGCCGGGTCAGACAGCGACAGAGAATATGTATGTCTCCTTTGTCTCCGACCAATTTTTCGTATGGACTGGCTTCAATTTAACATACGAAGCTGTTAGACGTAGGTACCTTAATACTAGAGGAAAAATCTACAATAAGTCGCTTAGTTTTCGATTCTATGCTAACCGAGAGTAAAATAGAATCTGATTACACCATTCATTACAGAAAACATTGAATTTTATCGTATCACTGGAATTAATTTTCTAAACAAGTCACGTTTTATGATATTTTGGTGAAAAGTTCATTTTTGAGAATAAAGTTGCGAATTTCTGAAATTTGTCTTTGCCTCAAAATATCAATGCCACATAGATATTTTCTTATTAAACCCACGTTAAATATTACCAACATTGTGTTCTTAGTTTTAAATGTGTTTTCGTCAGCCAAAGTTTTTCAGTTTTTTGGGAAAATCATGTTTTTTATGACAAAAATCGCGATTTTTTGAAATTCACCTTAAAAAGATTTCTGTAAGAAAATTACAAAATCGCTTTCCAGTAAAATGGAATAGTAATCATAGACATCATTATTAGGGCTTTTCATTTTATTTGGAATTGATACAATGAAGCTGCATGGGTACCAGAAATAAACAATGGTGTGTATTTTCAGAACTATATGACATGTACATGTACGAGTGCATGACTTTTTTTAGGCGGAAATAAAGCATCAAAAGTTATTTGAGAAACTTAAAATGTTTGTAAAAAGCAAATACATTAATTTTATGGGTGTTTGCAAGATTGACAATTTGTTTTCCGGGGTTTAATTCTGGGGTAAATAATGAATTTTAGCAGAAAATCGCGAATTATTGCAAACAACCATATAAAGTTCTCTGCATGGAAACTTGGAAACTATACAATGGCCACAATAGTTTGATAGGTGTTTGCAAGACTGACAATGTTTTTGCAATAGTTCAATTTTGGGGTGAATGATGGATGGGGGAAGGTTACATTAGGTTTTGGTTTCCATGGCAACAAGAATAAGACAACTACAGGAAAATAAGATGAAATTAACTGGTATGAAATGGATAGCAAATGTTCTTATTTGGAATGTTGGTGGATGGAACAAAAGAAATGATTCAGCTAGTAGTTCTATAAGAGAGAAATCCTTGTTATCCCTAGATCTTGATATAATTGGAATAGCGGAAACGCATCTTCAAGACAGCGACATCCTCAAACCAGTTGGATACGTGTGGTTAGGACATAAGGTAAACACGCATATAAAGGCTAAAAAAGGGTGTTTTTATAAAGCAAACTTTACTTCAAATATACGATGTGACTGTAATAAACAATGATTACGAAGGTATTTTGTGGTTGAAGTTCTCGCCAAAGAGGGAGGGGACTGAGTTTTTATACTCTGTTTGCTATTTGCCACCTATAAACCACTAGAAACATAGACGGAAACGAATTCTTCGATACTCTTCTGAGCCAGATACACATGTACTGCAAAAACACTGTATTTTTTATATGTGGTGATTTCAATGCACGTTGTGCGGAATTAGAAGATTATATTCCCGGGGTGGATTGTATACAGGAAAGAGGAGTAATTGATTTCACTCTTAATAAGTATGGCAAGTTGTTGTGTGACTTTTTGATAGATAGTAACTGCTGTATTCTAAATGGAAGAAATAAATCTGTGAATAACTACACATTTACGGGTGTTCAGGGTTTATCGGTGGTGGACTATTGTCTTGTCCCGTATGAGTATCTGAACATGTTTGATAGATTTACGGTTACCACGGCTACAGAACTTATTAATAACGCTGAAATTGTAGATGAAATCCAGAGGAGCACTACAAAACCTGATCATTCGGTTCTTAGCTGGAACTTTAATCTTCCTATATATTCAAGAGTTGACAGCAGACCTCAACCGGAGCAGTCGTTTACTTGGTTTGACCGAACAAATGTACTTGGCGATTTTCTAGGCGACAGTTTAGAACAGAAATATCTAGACAGGATTCTATTAATGAAGCTTATGCAGAAATTGTCAAGGAAATTAGACAGGAAATGGTGGAGAAGCTCAGACATAAAAAGATATCATTGAACAGCAACTCTAATAATAAAAGAACGGCGTGTCAAAAAAACAATGGTGGACATCAGAGCTAACAGAGTTATGGAATGACCTTTGTGTCGCAGAAAAACTAATGATTCGCGCATCAGGGGCGTCAAGGCGCATATGGATGAATCTGAAAAATTTAGATTCATTTTACAGAATAAAGAATATGACGTACTTAGTATATGCATTTCCCATATTCAGAAGATGTTCAAAATCAGAGAAGATTTAATAGATAATGTTACTATCTCTAAGTGATACAATTTGTTCATTGCTGGTATTGCCTTGTCATAGACAATTTAGATTTCATACAGGTTAAATTGGTACGGCTAGTTTTATTGAAATATTCTGTCTTATAGATATCATTCCACAATTTTAGTATTATTACATCTGTGATAGATACTTTTTTTTTCTAGTCACACATCTGTTCATAGATACCATGGAAATGTAATCATGATTGATCCAATTGTTCAGATATACCAGTTACTTACATTGGCATTAATAATGTATGCTTCTTTTAAGGATAATTTGTTAAATCCTAGTCTGAGTTGTATTATTATTAAGGTCATAGATACCATTCCAGTCATAAATTTGGTCATAGATACTATAAAATGTTGTATTAAGTTGGTCATACATACCTTTTATAGTCCTTGTCTGAGTTGTATATTATTGAGGTCATAGATACCATTCCAGTCATAAATTTTGTCAATTGTTGTGTTAAGTTGGTCATAGATACTTTATATAGTCCTAGTCTGAGTTGCCAGTCATAAATTTGGTCATAGATACCATAAAATGTTGTATTAAGTTGGTCATAGATACCTTTTATAGTCCTTGTCTGAGTTGTGTATTATTAAGGTCATAGATACCATTCCAGTCATAAATTTTGTCAATTGTTGTATTAAGTTGGTCATAGTCAGTCCTAGTCTGAGTTGTATATTATTAAGGTCATAGATACCATTCCAGTATTAAGGTCATAGATACCATCCCAGTCGTTAATTTGGTCATAGATAAAACATAAAATGTTGTATTAAGTTGGTCATAGATACCTTTTATCATCTTAGTCATAGTTGTATATTATTAAGATCATAGATACCATTTTAGTATTGTAGTCATAGATACCATTCCAGTCATTAATTTTGTAATAGATACCATAAAATGTTGTATTAAGTTAATCAGAGATACTTGTAATGCATATTTAAATCGTTTGCTGTTTGTATGTTTAGTATTATGTATGTTTGTATGTAGTTGGTAACAATCCTGTTTCTGGATTTTAAAACCAATAAAGATATTTGATTTGTTTCGAGAAGAATTTACGCATAAAATGAAAAAAATCGATAGAACTGTTCAGCGAGAGAAAAGGTGTTATTGGAATAAAAAACAAAAGGTAATAGACGATATCTGCCACGGCGATAGCAGAGAATTTTGGAAATCTATAGGGCAACGAGAGGAAAAATACTATCCCAATGGAAGTTATAGACACCGATGGATCTATATCAAGAGATCAGCACGTTGTGCTAAATAAATGGAAAAAAGAATTTTCTAATTTACTAAACCCACAGCTGTCAAATAGGCCAGGTGATAGACTTAATAGAAATGCGAATATTACTAGTTATTGTGAGGGCGCTATGAATGATGAAATTTCGGTTCAGGAGGTTGCCGAGTCGATGAAAGCTTTGAAAAATAATAAGTCCTATGGAGTAGATGAATTGCCAGCCGAAGTAGTGAAAAATGGAAATTTGATAAATTTGTTGGTATGCTTGTTTAATAAATGTTTCGAATCGGGTATTACGCCAGAAATATGGACCAGAGGACCATTGGTCCTGAGAACGCTCACCTGAAGCATGATCTTGGAGTATTAAGTCATCATGAAATGACCTTGACATTGAATACTCACACACCTTTATTTACTTCACAAGTTGTCAGCATCTGCAAAGTTTCAGGTCTCAGGCTGCAATAGTTTCCAAACCCAGTGATTTCTGAGAAAACCATAATTTTAATTTTGATATTTAAATGACCTTGGGTCAAGGTCAACAAATGACCTTGGCCTTCATTAATTACTTACCTTCATTGACTCCATTAGGTGTCTGCAGGTCTGCAGGTCTCAGACTGCAACAGTTTCCAAAATATCCATTGTTTTCGCCTTTTCCCATGTAAAAGCCTATGTTTCCAAAATTGACAATGCCGTAAAATAGGTCAAGGTCATCCTAGGGTCATCATTTCAACAAACTATGATGAGCTGGAGTCCCAAATGCTACATACCAAGTTTCGGGTAAATCGGCCAGCCGGTTCTGGAGAAGAAGATTTTTGAGTTGTTTTTACCATAGTTGGGCATGGCGGCCATCTTGGTCATGTGACCCGAATTTTGCGATCACACTTTCGTTCCCCCTACCCATGGAAACTCCACATAAAATTTCACTTTGATTGGCCAAGCAGTTTCAGAGAAGAAGATCTTTGAAAAGTGTGTATGGACGACAGACTGGCCAAGGTCAAGAGATGACCTTGACCTAAATTAATCATATACCTTCATCTACTCCATTAGTTGTTTGCAGGTCTCAGGCTGCAACAGTTTTCAAAAAATCCATATTTTTCACTTTTCCCATGTAAAAGCCTAGGTTTCCAAAATTGAAATTGCCGTAAAATAGGTCAAGGTCATCCTAGGGTCATCAGTTGATCAAACTATGATGGGCTGGAGTCCCAAATGCTACATACCAAGTTTCATGAAAATCAGCCTGCCGGTTCTGGAGAAGAAGATTTTTGAGTGGTTTTTACCATATATGGACATGGCGGCCATCTTGGTCATGTAGCCTTAATTTCGCAATCAAACTTTCGTCTCCCCTACCCATGGATGCTCCACATAAAATTTCACTTTGATTGGCCAAGCAGTTTCAGAGAAGAAGATCTTTGAAAAGTGTGTATAGACGAAATACTGGCCAAGGTCAAGAGATGACCTTGACCTAAATTAATCACACACCTTCATCTACTCCATTAGTTGTTTGCATCTACCACTTTTCAGGCCTCAGGCTGCAACAGTTTTCAAAAAATCCATAGTTTTCACTTTTTCCCATGTAAAAGCCTATGTTTTCAAATTTGACCTTGCCGTAAAATAGGTCAAGGTCATCCAAGGGTCATCATTTTATCAAACTATGATGAGCTGAAGTCCCCGATGCTACATACCAAGTTTCGTGGAAATCGGCCCACCGGTGCTGGAGAAGAAGATTTCTGAAGTGTTTTTACCCTATATGGGCGTGGCGGCCATCTTGGTCATGTGACCCGGATCTCGCGATCAAACTTCAGTTACCCCTACCCATTGATGCTCCACATAAAATTTCACTTTGATTAGCCAAGCGGTTTCAGAGAAGAAGATCTTTGAAATAGTGGACGACGGACGGACGGACGACGGACGACGGACGGACGCCGGATCATGGCCATCCTATAAGCTCACCTTGTGAGCCTTCGACTCAGGTGAGCTAAAAAGGGGCATAATTCAGCCGATACCCAAATCATCAACGACGGATCAGCGGGACCCATTGAGTTATCGGGGCATAACATTATAAGATGTACTGCTTCATCCTGAATAAGAGGCTTTCATCATGGGACGATCAAAATTGTGTAATTAAAGATAACCAGAATGGGTTTAGAAAAGGCAGAAGTACCATAGACCAGTTATCCACGTTAACAAGCATCATAGAAACGAGAAAATCTAGGAAACAATCGACGTTTGCAGCTTTTATAGATTTCAAGAAGGCGTATGATTGCATCAACAGGGACTTACTTTTCACAAAATGTATAATGCCTTAGTATCGATTTATGAGGACGTTAAGTGTTGTCTGAGGCTAAATGGAATACAAAGCGATTGGTTTTCTGTAGACTGTGAGCTAAAGCAGGGCTGCAGTCTTTCACCTATGTTGCTCATTTTGTATATACAGTAAATGATCTGGTGACACAGATCTCGGGGCTCGGGCTCGGAATAGATATAGATGTCATAGATGGTGAAAAATTATCCATTCTCCTTGTACGCCGACGATGTTGTTATTCTAGCCGAATCGGAAGAAGATTTACAAAGGATTTTAGATGTTTTAAGTCAGTGGTGAAATGAAAATAAATTATTTGTTAATCCAGAAAAATCTAAAGTAGTCCATTTTAGGCCGGAGTCGGTCTTAAAGTCATCAAAGGAATTTAAGATAGGAGATAAACACAAATTATATGTATCTTGGATTAATGCTTACCGAACACCTAGACTATAACGTCATGGCAAAGAATGTAGCTATGTCAGCGAGCAGAGCTTTAGGGCTTGTTATTTCAAAATACAAGGCATTTGGAGGTCTACCTTTCCACACATATACTAAATTGTACGACTCCGTTGTAGTTGGAACGATTAGTTATGGGGCAGCTATATGGGGAGATAGGACATTTTTATGCATATCCGCAGTTCAACATAGAGCAGCAAGATTTTTCATGGGCGTCGGACGATATACCCCTAATTCAGCGGTGATGGGTGATATGGGATGGGAAAATGTGGAAGTCAAACAATGGGACAGTGTTATTAGCTCACCTGAGCCGAAGGCTCACAGGTGAGCTTATAGGATAGGCAGGCATCAGTCGTCCGTCGTCGTCGTCGTCCGTCGTCGTCCGTCCACAATTTCAAAGAAGAATATTTCTGAAGCTAGTAGGCCGATCTTGATCAAATTTAATGTGAACCATAATTGGGTTGGGGGATTGATGGCATTAGGTTTTGGAGCAGATTGTATCAAAATGGTGGTTTCCATGGCAACAGATAGGTCCCATAGACTTACAATGGGAAAAACTAAAAAAATCTTCTTCTCTGAAACCACTTGGCCCACAGCTTTGATATTTGGTATGTAGCAATGGCTAATGGTCCTCTACATAAATTGTGCCATTCATGCCCCTGGGGTCAAATTTGGCCACGCCCCGGGGGGGGGGGGGGTCGATAGTCTCCATAGACTTACTATGGGGAAAAAAATCTTCTTCTCTGAAACCACAGGGCCCACAGCTTTGATATTTGGTATGTGGCAATTGCTAATGGTCCTCTACATAAATTGTGCTAGCCATGCCCCTGGGGTCAAATTTGGCCACGCCCCGGGGTTGGATAGTCTCCAAAGACTTACAATTGAAAAAACTAAAAAAATCTTCTTCTCTGAAACCACTAGGCCCACAGCTTTGATATTTGGTATGTAGCAATGGCTAATGGTCCTCTACATAAATTGTGCCATTCATGCCCCTGGGGTCAAATTTGGCCACGCCCCGGGGGTTGATAGTCTCCATAGACTTACCGTAGGCTATGGGAAAAAATTAAAAAATCTTCTTCTCTGAAACCACAAAATAGAGTTTATAGTAATGTAAATGATCATTCAACAATAGAGTCTAATATTAGTAATGCTGAACAAAGCCAAAGTTTAGATCTTTACATGTAATATTTTGTCTGCAAATAGTGTGCAAGAGTCCGATATGCAATCGTTGGACAATAACGATGGTCAATCTACTTTTAATTGCAGACTAAGTGAAAGTCAGTCTTTTATAAATAATTCTAATTCTAGTAACTCTGAAGAAACTGTAGTGAATTTAGGAATGAGAAAGAAAGGCTTGAATATGGGTTTTTTAAATGTTCAAGGGATATCTTCAAAATTTTCAGAAATTGAAATTCTTTTAACAGCTAAAAATAATGAGAATGTGCACGTTTTCAGCATGTGTGAAACAAAATTAAACAGTAGGAAATTAACTAGTGCCTTTAAAATACCAGGGTTTCATTTGCCATTTCGAAAAGATAACCACACAAATGGCGGTGGAGGCATACTTGTTTACGTTAAAGATCATATAATAACAAAACGCAGAGAGGATCTTGAGTTAAATGACATTGCATGTTCATGGTTGGAATTTCGCCAAATAAGGGAAAATCCTTTTTACTCGGGTCTCTTTATCGAAATCCTACAGAAAGGGTTGAATGGTTGGACCGCTTTGAGCAATTTTGTGAACATGCATTAAACGAAGGAAAAGAAATAATCATACTAGGTGACTTTAATAAAGATCTGTTAAATTCAAATGCTAATAGGGAATGGTTAATTATGACTGAATCTTTAGGTCTGAGTCAGTTAGTTACTCAACCGACAAGGGTTACAAATAATACAAGCACACTGATTGATCATATTTACTCTACTCACGAAGAAAATTTATCTAAAGTTGATGTCTGTAAAATAGGAATAAGTGATCATTATGCGGTCTTTTGCAATAGAAAATTAAACTGTAGTTATAAACGTAATGCTCATAAATCTATTACTTACAGGTCTTTTAGACATTTTGCAGAAAGTGACTTTTTAAATGATTTGTCTATTCTGCCTTGGGGTATTATTGATAACTGCTCAAATATTGACGATGCTCTTGGGGTTTGGTATTCTCTTTTCATTGAAACTGTTAACAAACATGCGCCTATAAAACAGCACAGAATCAAGAAAGATATTCAACCAGAATGGTTAACTTCTGAGATTCTTGACAGTTTGAAAGAAAGAGATAAGCTTAAAAAACAAGGCCGTGTTGAAGAATATAAAGTATTGCGTAATAGAATATCATGTTTAATTCAGGAGTCAAAGTCAGCTACTTACAAAAATAAAATTGAAAATGGTAAAGACGACCCAAAGTCAATTTGGAAGATATTTAAAGAATTTGGTGCCTCTAATAAAAAGAGTGATGATAACAATATTTTAGGTTTGCGTATTAATGTTAAGATAGTGTCAGACAACACTGAATTAGCGGAAATTTTCAATGATTACTTCATAAATATTGCAGCTAATTTAAAAGAACCTATAGAAAATATAGATTTGAGTAAACTTAAAAGTTTTGTAAGTTCAAAGGTTCCAGATGACGCATATTTTAATTTACCGGATATTGATGAGAGTTTTGTATATAATTTTCTGTCAACTCTTGATATATCTAAAGCTACTGGTTTGGACGGTGTTGGTCCGAGACTTTTGAAATTGTCATCTGGTGTTATAACTAAGAGTTTAACAACCCTTGCAAATAAATGTTTGTCTAGCGGAAGTTTTCCAGCTATCTTTAAACAAGCTTAGGTTAGTCCGCTCCATAAAGGAGGTACTAAAGAAGAACTTAATAGCTATAGACCAATTTCTATATTGCCAACATTGTCAAAATTACTTGAAAAGTTTATACAAAAACACTTCATGGAGTTTTTAAATTCATGCGATTTGATTCACAAATCCCAAAGTGGCTTTCGGGCGGCTCATTCAACTGAAAGTGCTTTATTATTGATGACAGAGCGTTGGCTTAAAGCAATAAATGAAGGGAAGGTGGTCGGGTCAGTCATGGTTGATTTTAGAAAGGCGTTTGACCTAGTTGACCATGCATTACTTTTAGAAAAACTCTCATGTTATAAAGTTAGTGATAAATTTTTCAAATTAATGAAGTCTTACTTAAATAATAGAACACAGGTAGTATCTATTAACAATGAAATATCTAACGAAGACAGCGTGAAATGTGGTGTTCCCCAGGGTTCCATTTTGGGACCAATATTATTTTTGATATTTATAAACGACCTGCCTCTATTCCTATCTGACACTGTTTCTTCTACGGATTTATATGCCGATGACACTACGATTTATGATGCTCAATATGATTTCGATGAGTTAAAGAAAAACTTACAAAAGTCTCTTATAGCTCTCCATATTTGGTGCAAGAAAAATGGAATGTTACTTAACACTGATAAAACGAAAGTCATGATTATAACTACTAGACAAAAAAGATTACACCTAGATGAAAACATACTCACGCTATCGTACAATGATACAGAACTTCAAATAACAACAGGAGACAAAATACTCGGGGTGAACATTGACGAAAACTTAACGTGGAATAATCACTATCAATTCGTATGTCGGAAAATATCTTCCTACATTTGGCTTTTGTCTAGAATTAGTCGTTTCCTAAGTAATGAGCATAGACTGCTATATTACAAGTCATATATACAACCTCATTTTAATTATTGTAATGTCATCTGGGGCAATGCATCTAATTCTAATGTCACTAGAATGAATAGACTTCAAATAAGGGCATGTAAGTTAATACATGTACTAGGAAATGAATATGATGATTTTGAAAGTGCAAAGGCTACATTAAATATACTTTCATTTGAGCAAAGTGTATTTGTGAGTAAAGCTAAGATTATGTATAAAGTAGCTAATGGATTAGTTCAACAATATATTTGTGATTTGTTTACTCGAAGGTCAGAAGTTGCGCACGGCACATCCCTTAGATCCATAACAAACCAGAATTTTGCGATTCCAAAACCTAAGTTAACATTATACAAAGAAAGTATCTCTTATTCAGGTCCAGTTATCTGGAACAATATACCAAATGATATACGATATTTATCGAATGTTTCTTCTTTTAGTAAAATTGTATCAAACTGGATAACGAGTATGTAAGACAATTATATTTGAATAAGTTTCCTTATTTTGCTAGAACATCATCTGAACAAGCTTACAAGTACAATGTATGCCTTCACCTCCAAATTTTGTCATACCCATTTATTGTTCTATATGTCTCTATACATAATATGTTCATATTGTTGTTGATTTATATGTATTTGAGGGCCCCATGGAAGATTGGATATATCCAAATGGGTCACCCTCGTAAAATAAAGAAGTTACTTACTTACTTACTTACTTTACTTAGGGTCCACAGCTTTGATATTTTGTACGTGGCAATGGCTAATGGTCATCTACATAAATTGTGCCAATCATGCCCCTGGGGTCAAATTTGGCCATGCCCCGGGGGTCGTTAGTCTCCATAGACCTACAATAGGAAAAAAAACTAAAAAAATCTTCTTCTCTGAAACCACTAGGCCAACAGCTTTGATATTTGGTCTGTAGCAATGGCTAATGGTCCTCTACATAAATTGTGCCATTCATGCCCCTGGGGTCAAATTTGGCCACGCCCCGGGGGTTGATAGTCTCCATAGACTTACTATGGGAAAAAAAATTCAAATCTTCTTCTCTGAAACCACAGGGCCCACAGCTCTGATATTTTGTATGTGACAATGGCTAATGGTCCTCTACATAAATTGTGCCAATCATGTCCCCGGGGTCAAATTTGGCCACGACACGGGGGTCGATAGTCTCCATAGACCTACAATAGGAAAAACTAAAAAAAATCTTCTTCTCTGAAACCACTAGGCCCACAGCTTTGATATTTGGTATGTAGCAATGGCTAATGGTCCTCTACATAAATTGTGCCATTCATGCCCCTGGGGTCAAATTTGGCCAGGTCCCGGAGGTTGATATTCTCAATAAACTTGGGAAAAAATTCAAAAATCTTCTCTGAAACCACAGGGCACACAGCTTTGATATTTTGTATGTGGCAATGGCTAATAGTTCTCTCCATAAATTGTGCCAGCCATGCCCCTGGGGTCAAATTTGGCCACGCCCCAGGGGTAGATAGTCTCCATAGACTTACAATGGGAAAAACTAAAAAAAACTTCTTCTCTGAAACCAAAAGGCCCAGAGCTTCTATATTTTGTATGTAGCAATGTTTGGTAGTCCCCATTATAAATTGTGCCAGTCATGCCCCTGGGTCAAATTTGGCCATGCCCCGGGGGTCAATAGTGTCCATGCGTAGACTTTCATTGGTCGATTCTCAATTAATTTAAATCTCATGAGCTTACAATGTGATAATCTCTCAGGGGAGCTACAGGACAAATGGTCCTCTAGTTAATCATTGGTACAGGTTACGATCCTGCGCGCTTGAATTTCAAAGTGTTCATATGGGCCGCGAGAAATGGAAATGGTATATTCAAGAATTGGTGTGTGCGAGTGTCAAGTCAATTTCAGAAATGTGATATAGCCAATCTGTTCTTTGACGCATGCATTGATCAGTTTAGTAAGCAATAGTTAAATCTAGGGTTAATGCGGGTTAATACATAAATGGAGAGAATCCTTGGAAAGAAATACGGATAGAAGAGGTATAGATGGGAATAAGTTAAGAACATACAGAACATTCAAAACCGAGTATAAAATAGAGGAATATATTAATCTTGTGCTTCCTAGGCTAAATCGCAGTGCATATGCTAAATTTAGATGCGGAGTTGCGCCTCTACGAATCGAGACTGGTCGGTACGAGGGACTTCGACTGGACGAAAGACACTGCTTTCAATGTACAAATGTGGTAGAATCTGAAGAACATACACTCTTGCATTGTCCTCTGTATTCAGATATAAGGGAAAAGTTATTTCAAGCAATACGGTCTCACGAGGTTGATTTCGATAGCATGTCCGATAATATGAAACTGTCAGTGATCCTGAAATGAAAATGTCCATGTAATACGTTCTTGTGCCAAAACCTGCCATGATATCCTTGTAAGGCGACGAACCTTATTATATCAATGACTTTTACTATGAAGTTTTTAAGATCGCAAAACGTGTTTTTTAACCGTATGATCTTAATTCTTTTACAGTCTCTCATAATTCTTTCAGAATGGTTCTGTATATTTTTATAAGATTCCATGTTTTATGTATTTGTATATGTATGTACAGAAGTGAGAATGTATGTATCTGTATGTATCTATGAAATTATGTGTTTCCCTTGCTTTTAAACATGAAAGGATAAAGAGTATTATCAAAGATGCCGTTTTCTGATTCACAGGTGCCGCACCCTCTAAAGTCAGTCACGAATGTCTTGATAATCTGTTCCGCGAATCATATCACGGAACAGTTCACGTGACAAACACTGGTCACATGTGTCAGCCGTGGGCGTGGCAAACTCCACATGCACACTCTAGAAACAAGGACGAAGATTTCCCCTACGATGGTTCGGTCTTAGAGGCCAGTAACTACTGCCGAGATTTCGGGGATTTTAGAGGAAGGCCATACTGCTATACAACAGACCCCGGAGTCAGATGGGGTTATTGCACATTTGTCATTTGCAACAGTAAGCTATTGTACATTTCTGTCATATATGGCTAGGTTTAATATATGAGCCTTCGCATGAGAAAACCAACAATTTGTGTTTCCGACCAGGTCCGACACAAACCGGCCTGTACAGTCAAAGAAAAAGCTGGAAATTTTGTATATAAGCAGAAGAGGAATTGTACTATCCGTGCAGCGAAAACAAAGGCGCTAATCAGCTTCGCGGTTACCGCGATAGTCTCCAAAGCGAGTAGGCAGATCTTGATCAAATAAGACACTCGGCATCACTGAACAGTAGGAAAGGTTGCATATTGTTTTGAGCAACTCTGGTTGTCATGGCAACATATACGTTTAAGTGGGGGGGAAATAAAAAAAAAATTCTCTGAAACCACAAAGCCCACAGCCTTTATGTTTGGTATGTGACATTGACTAATAGTCCTCGACATAACTTTTGCCATTCATGCCACTGGGGTCAAATTTGGCGA
The DNA here is from genome assembly GCA_964017185.1 of Rugalucina vietnamica. Classification (NCBI taxonomy): domain Eukaryota; kingdom Metazoa; phylum Mollusca; class Bivalvia; order Lucinida; family Lucinidae; genus Rugalucina; species Rugalucina vietnamica. Next base: position 69,507,063 of record OZ024872.1, read on the forward strand.
CGCCACGGGGTCGATTGTCTCCGCAGACTTAACATAGGAAAAACTTCAAACATCAATATCTCCAAAGCCAGAAGGAGGATCTTGATCGAAATACACACACAGCATCACTTGGCAGTAGGAAAGGTTGCGTATTGTTTTTGGGCAGATCAAACTAGAGCTATGGCTGCCATGGCAACATATACGTTTTAATGGGAAAAACTCTTCTCCTCTGAAACCACAGAGCCCACAGCTTTGATATTTTGTATGTTATTTTGTGTGTAGCAATGTTTGGCAATCCTCTAATAAATATTAATTCCTGCCACCTGTGTTCCCTGGGCCAATATAGATCACACCACAGAGCAGGGGTCATTAGCTCCCTTACAAGTTAAGCTGTCCAGATCAGGTGAGCGTTTACAGGATCATTGGTCATCTGGTTTCAGTTTCCCAGACTAATTGTGGAGACATACAGCTGGACAATGATCTCAATTACATTGAGGTAGAAGCAACGACCGACAATTATGACTGTCTATGGAGAATTGAAAAACCTCAAGGTGTGTTTAGATACGAGGTTCAGTATGTTGACAATGGAGACCAGGCAGAGTGCGAAAAATACCAGCTGCTGGTAAGAACGAACGATATGACCATTATTGAATTTCCTAACATAACTCAATCCCAAAACATTTCAAAATCAAATGTTTTGTCTTTATTGTCTCCCTTTATAAGCAATAACAATTTTCCTTCTATTATAGTAAATCACAGACTAAAGTGCAAATACTTTAACCGTGTCGGTTGACCTCACGTAACCCGAACATGTAATAAAGTTTCTTGCACACCAGATAGAGAAATCCTACGTTTTACCCCATGTGAGAAATTCTTATCCCACCCTCGTTATCTCACCCCGGTCGCACCCTGCGTTCAAGTGTTCTTTTTTAACATTGGTTGTAAAGGACGTCACGTAATTTCGTCGCTAAGCGCACACGTCACGATGACGTCAAAACGTTTTAATTCAAAATGGCGGACACCGTGATTGTATGATCTTTCTAGGTAAATTGTATAAAAATCAAGCTTCGCCGCATTACGGCGTGCAAGAAAAAGAATCCATCATTCGTGTAAGGTGTGGATAGACAAATCTGTCCCGAGGGTCACATTTTGGCATCACTCGGCGAGCCTCGTGATGCCAAAATGTGACCCTCGGGACAGATTTGTCTATCCATACCTGACACTCATGTAAGATTCTTATAATCTCACCCTCGTTATCTCACCCCGGTCGCACCCTGCGTTCAAGTGTTCTTTTTTAACATTGGTTGTATAGGACGTCACGTAATTCCGTCGCTAAGCGCATACGTCACAATGACGTCAAAACGTTTTAAATCAAAATGGCGGACGCCGCGATTGAAGCATTTTCTACGTAAAATAGTATGAAAATCAAGCTTCGCCGCATTAAGGTGTGCAAGAAAAAGAATCCATCATGCGTGTCAGGTACGGAAAGACAAATCTGTCCCTCGGGTCACAGTTTGGCATCACTCGGCGAGCCTCGTGATGCCAAAATGTGACCCTCGGGACAGATTTGTCTATCTATACCTGGCACTCATGTAAGATTCTTATAATCTGCACTGTAACGGTGTGCTATAAATATGAATGCAAATTTCAAACTCAAAACTTCGTGAAACGAGTATAGTCGGAAAGCAACGGAGCCGCGCAAGAATATTATCAAACATTTGTAACCAAGAGAAACGTTCGAAATTTTTGTGGTCTTTCTTGAATCGACAGACCATCACCTTTCTTTCCACAATTCAAAGTCATGTTGTGATAGCTTTGCAAAGCTAAAAATATTCAAAGTGACTTTACAACATATCATCGCATCTATTTATCATAATAAAACATCGATTCAAGCCCCTAAATGCATCGAAATGCACCATTCAAAAAACTGGAAATGGCTGTCGAAACAAAGCTCATCTTTGATTGTAAATATCTCAGCGTGTGAAATTGCTCCTATTGGCTCACCCAGGTTATTAAAAAGTTCAGGGTATCTGCCTTCAAACGATACCAAGGGTTCTGGGCCAGGCTCTGGGGGATTTTTATGTTCCAGTATTTACGAAAGGACCCCTCTAAAAATGGAACTCTTTTCAAAATGGCAACGAGCTCAACAAGCCTCCCGCTTGAGTACAGCTATTTCCCTCCCTACAAACAGAAAGGCAATGAATCAAAACACTTGTTAACCATTTCAAAATGATGTGATACCTTATTTGTTTTACTTTAATCCAAATGTACAACACGGTTGATGTTTAAAACAACATAAAATTCACACACTATGACACAGTTTCATCCCGGTGGTGTCACTCTTGAATTTTTTTGGGACCATGCTTGTTCCAAAAATCGCGGAAAAGGGGGTACTTTTGAGGTCAAAACGCGGACCGCGTTTTCGGGAAAAAGGGGGGTAATTTCAGATCGGGTTCCTCGTTTTCCATATTTAGGGGTGTTTTTCATTTCACTGTATTTCCGCGTTTAGGGGTGTTTAAGATCTCTCGCCGCATTTTTCGATGGAAAGGGGGTGTTTTTATCTGATTCTAATTCCGCGTTAGGGGTACTTAAATTCCGCCCCTCCGCGTTAAGGGGTATTTTAATTCCGCCCCTCCGCGTTTCCCACAGAAATGGTGTTTTCGTTTACGCTTACGGGAACGGGAGGACTTTCCGTAATTTTTTGTGGAAACAAAACCAGTCAAATTTTATGGCTATCGATAAAAAACATAACCGGGCCGGACCCGGCCAAATTTACGGAAAGTACCGAAGGTTCCGGGCCGGGTCTACGGAATTTATCGGAAAATGACTATCTTTCGGTACCGGAATTTAGCTCCGGGTCCGGTTCAAATAGGTAAACAGCTATTTTAAAGTCCTTATGGGGACTGAAAATCATTATTTATTGAAATCGAAATATTACGGTTAAAGCTTTGATTTATTTTAGATTACAGTCGATAGACATAATTGTTAGTCACTTTCGAAAACTCCATAGACTTCAGTGTATTTTCACATTTACAATAAACATTATCCTGCCTCTTCTGGTCGACATATTTTTATGATTTTGGTGTCATTAGAAAGTTATGTAAATAAAGCAATATACAAAGGTCATTTGGTGAAGTTTCGACTTTTCACTTTTGAAATACAAAAGTTTAAAGTTTTGCGAAATTTTGAAAAATACACTTTTCCACTGACGTCAATGGTGACGTTGCCCAAAAATCGCCAAAGAAATCTCGCGACTTTTTAAAAAAATGTACCTTGAAAACACATGCATGGAATTCAATGAAAAGACCATTTTTATTGCGTTATTCATTTACCTTTCAAATGACACCGAAAACAATAAAATGTGTTGACCAGGAGAAGCAGGATACTTTTTCTTGCAAACATGAAAATACATTGAAGTCAATGGAGTTTTCCGAAGGTGGCGAACAATTATGTCTATTGACTGTACGTTAATCAAATTCTTTTTTACGGCAACGGAACTATTTTGCTAAAATATTGCAGAAACGTAAGATTTTCCTGAGGTTCTGACGGGTATCTGACCGATCTTTAGTACTTTTCATGATATCAAGATCAATCCGACGTGAAAACAATCCTACGGTTTTTCGAAATATAGATCTACTCAAATGTCTTTCTCAAAGTAGGTTTTGAGGTCTAAATTATTATTCAAACATGGTTTAGAGCTTATACATTTTGTATTTGGGAAGTAGAGGGAATGTACTATCCGTAAATCAAAAACAAAGGTGCGAATCAGCTTCGCGGTTACCGTGAGGCTGATCTTCGCCTTCGTTTTCGCACATGCATATTGTTGTTTTTCTCATGACTTGGCTCATTTTCATTATGTTGTATGTGTTATAAATTTCAAAAATAACACACACACACAAAAAAAAAAAAAAAAAAAAAAAAAAAAAAAAAAAAAAAAAAAAAAAAAATCAGCAACATCCGTACATCTTAAATTACATCATCAAACTTTTAGAATGCACATGGGTCCTTATAATGACCACAAGAACTGTTTATTTCGGGGGACCGACCAAAATCTTGCGATCCACTGAGTTGACCTGTGATTATCACAATGCATGTAATGTCATCCTAAACTAGTGGTAAGACGATGACTTAAGCGATCTTAAGAATAGTTGGACCAGTCCTTTATCTATGAACGGAAACATATACATGTACTATGGGTATTCATTTTCGTAAATTTGCTCAAAACACATTGTGGGTTACACGTTAGAACCGCCTTGCCGTTCTAACGGGTACCCACAATGTATGTTTTGGATCAAAAATAAGAAAAAATGTATACCCTTGTATACCCCAGTTTCACTATATAAAAGTGGGGTATAAGGGGGTATACATTTCACGGACATGTAAGGAACTATGTGAATGTAATACCAAAATAATTTGTGTTCTCATTTTTTAAAACTGATTGTTTTTGTATTTTCACCGCCCACATTTTCAATGGCACGAATGGGAAAACATATTGTATAAAATAAAAAGAAAATTTACTTTCTTTACACAAGAAACCGTTTTGAATGAGCTCCCAGAACATGCAGTTATGATACCCACTCTCAATAGTTTTAAAAGTAGACTTAATAAGTGTTGGCATGGGCATCCCCATAAGTTCAACCCCTGATGCTGTATCCCCGGCGAATAAACAAGACATGTTGCACATCGACAAAGGTTGCAGAGCCTAATTAGATGTTCACAGCATAAGAACCATAAGTAAGAATTCTAAAATAATTTGATGCTTCAAGAATTGCTCGCTCGGTTCAAAACTGTTTCCACCACATTTGTGCATATATAATGCACTATCCTTTTATAAATATTAGTATACTTCGCAAAATCGTAGGATTGTTTTCACGTCCGAAAGATCATTTGATCTTGAGATCATGAAAAATGCTAAAGATCGTTCAGCCACCCGTCCCGGCGAACCTCGGGAAAATCTTACGTTTCTGCAATATTTTAGCAAAATAGTTCCGTTGCCGTAAAAAAGGATTTGATTAACATAGTTTAAAATGAATCAAAGCTTTAACCGTAATATTTCGATTCCAATAAATAATGATTTTCAGTCCCCATAAGGACTTTAAATAGCTGTTTACCTATTTGAACCGGACCCGGAGCTACATTCCGGTACCGAAAGATCGTCATTTTCCGATAAATTCCGTAGACCAGGCCCGGAACCTTCGGTACTTTCCGTAATTTTGGCCGGGTCCGGCCCGGTTATGTTTTTTATCGATAACCAAATTTTATAAAACGTTTTTCTATTGGACAATGATTTTTAAAATCAACAAATAAATGATGAGATGCATATAAAATCAACCAATCAACGAGGATATTCCATCTTGTGTCGGATTTTTTCTCGGCTCCAAAACTTACTAAGGCGTAAAAAAATAATAGCTGTGTTTCCGCTAACCCGACCGACCCTGTCTCAACCCGCCGACTCTGCTATTTTTATGGTTAAAATAAAAAAAATAAAAATTACGACATCCGACCCAGCATTTTCTGTAGCCCGACCCAAGCATTTCGTGTCGCGGGTTTTGTTGGTTTTTCTGACACGTCTCTGATAGTTTCAGCGTCTATTCTGTTGTATCGTAGAGTTCCCCCGATTATTTAGCGAAGCTCCATCGAAATGACGTAGAATTTGGTGTCATTTAGAAGCCTCCGAGGCGCTGTGGTTAAGCCATTTGCCTTGTAAACTAGGGGTCGCATAGTATACGATCACGGGTTTCTCCAGTCATTCGTATTGAGACTATAAACCGAGGCCCCATGACAATTTTCCAGGACAAACTGCTCACAAGGACATACCGTGACGAGGCTGGAGACTGTGCTGTGAATAGTCTTCAGACATGACTTAAGGACAAAAACTGTACACACACGCACACACACTGACTTCATGCGTCTTCAACTGGCATACGAGTTAACTGAGCTATTCAGGAGTTTATTCCACAGTGATTTAGAAATGTCTTGTTCTAAAAGTGAATATACCGAAGGCATGTCACAACACTTCAAAGTGTTCTTAATTAAACAATTTTTTTCTCATCTGGGTCTTACCTGTCTTTCTGCAACAAGAAATGTCTTGTTCTAAAAGTGAATATACCGAAGGCATGTCACAACACTTCAAAGTGTTCTTAATTAAACAATTTTTTTCTCATCTGGGGGGTCTTACCTGTCTTTCTGCAATATGATATACCGGTCCCGATAGCGTAATGGTTAGAGGGTCCGCTTCAGAAGTGGGAGGCTGTGGGTTCGATACGAGACCGCGTCACACCAAAGACGTTAAAAATGGTACCAGTAGCTACCTTGATTTGCGCTAAGCATTTATAAGGCGAACACTGGCTTCTCTCCGACCCCCCCACCTCCCCCGCAGAATAAAAAAAAATAAAAATAAAAAAATAAATAAATAAATAAAATGACTTCAATGACAGAGTACTGTAAATATGTTAAGATGATGGTTAGTGGTAGGTAGTGTAGTTCTATCACCGGAAACTTGTGATGGTAATCATACCGTAACTCGGGGATAGCCGAGGCGCTCCTAGCTGTTGGAGGATAATACATTCAGAATAAACAGGTGTTGCTTTCAGAGAGTATTTTATGAATTACTAATTCAGCTGTGCGTTCTAGGGACTAAATACTCCCCCATCCAAACCCCTGGTGAAATTATGTCATTAGGCGTGTCACCAGTAAACTATTCAGATTCAGCAATCCCTTATAAAGGGAGTCCCTGCATTTGGCATTTTCGTTGGTGCAGTTGCAGTTGTACAATGGGCCGAGGTGACCCGGAACAGATATGCAGTTACAGTCATAGTTTTTAATTCGTGAGTAGTCTTTCGATAAATTTATATGTTGATGGTACGTTGGCGGCTGAGACACAATCAGGGTTGCCTTTACTACCTTGGTCATGTTATGCATCTGTAATTCAGTGTGATATTATCCAATACCTATTGTTTTTATTTTATTATAACACTGGGATAATAAGCTTTCTGGCGATATATAATGATACCATATTGTGTACAATATTTTGCGTCAGTGAGAGATTGTATGCTAAAAAAACACTGTTTTTAACATGTTATGATGTTGCACTTTTATTTTGGGTGTTTTGTAAACATGTTTGCTTTAATGTTCATGAATGAAATATGTTGCATATGGCTTTAGAACTAAGGAGACATATGTCCCCTGTAATATACTTTTTACGGCTTTGAATTTGAACTAAAATTAATGAAAATATGGAGTATGAAGTGAAACACTACCTTTCTTATGTTTTTCAATTTTTCATGGTGTCTGTAGTTGGCAGGTAAAAAAAATTACACCCATGCTTAGAACATGATTTTTTTGGTATCTAGTCTTTCATTGTTAAGACAATAGAAAGTTTAGAATCAATGGAAGTTGAATTTATCCTCACAGTGAAGAGTACTTTTTTTTAAAAAAATCATCATTTTTATGTAGAGTCCGTAGCCCCTATTTTCATAATGGATGTTCAAAGCCAGATTCCTATTAACAAGGATGAAATGGTCTTTTTATTTTTCAGACTGAGGACTAGTAAAACATGGCTGAAGGTTTTGTCAAGAAATTGTGTAGGACCGCTGATGTGGTCAAATATATTTTTTGCATGGCCTGTAGAGTCCGTAGCCCCATGTTAAGAGACACCCTAGAAATAAAATGTGTTTTGCAGTCAAGGTTTCCTTCAATTTTTCATATGCAACCACACATGTTACATTGTATTAAATTAACTGCAGCATGGAACAATGACTTATCTAGGCTGCATATGATCTTATTTAAGCAGCCCAAAACACTGGTTTGAAGCTCCTTTTCTGAACTATTCCCATTACCCACTATGGTGAAATTTGAAAAACGCGAGAGCCAAAAGAATTATTTCTGGAATATAAACCTGATAGGTCATAAGTTATTATAAACCAAGAAAAATGAAAACACAAAGAGGTTACTTTTTTGCCTCAAGTGCAACACAAAAGGCAACCCTGATTGTGTCTCAGCCGAGTGTTCTTCAGATTTCGTTTTGAAAATAAAGTTGTTTATTTCTTATTAGTTTGTCATTAATGGCTGTTCCTGCTAAGTTGCATGTAATAAGCGTATTGTTGTGTGAAATATGTCAGGTTACCATCCCCTAAATTGTTTGTATTGGGGTTTTACATCGTAGTCAACTTTATTTAGGTCATGTTGGGATGCATATGGGAGAGGTTTCTTTCTGAAGGACAAGACCCAGTGCTGGTGGGATTCAAACACAGTATTTTACAGTTCAGCGTCTGACGCTCTACCACTAGGCCACCCTGCTCCCAGATAGTGGTCTATGAACAAGACAAGACTGAAAGTTTATCAACCTCATTTGAGGCAAGGAGACTGAATCTTATAAAATATGTTGCCGGTCTTTTTTATTGATGGGTTCACATGGCTGAAGAATATAGACCTCACACCTTTGCAAGGCATTGACAATTTTGACCTTTTTCGATAAAAACTGCGTACAAAAAAATGACATTTACCTACCTACCCTGGATTTTTTCACGTAAAAAATAAAATAAAAATAAAAAGATTTTCCTACCTACCTACCCTATTTTTTTTCAGACCGTTAGCGGAAACACAGCTATTTTTTTTTTTTAGGCCTAAAATGGACGTCGATTGTCGGGGCAATCGGCGTGGGGCCTGCCGAAATTGCCCTGACTGTAGCTTCATAAGTGAAATTGGGGCAGTTAGGTGTGCATACTGCGGTTGCCCACCGCGGCAGCACGAGCTTGGTAAGGATGTAGAGTTAAAATAGCAATTTCGCACATGAATTTGGATGGTTCAAAAGTTGGTCAATCACGGAGTTGGTGGGTGGGGTGGGTGGGTTTGACTTTACTAGTTGGTTGGATAAAAGGGGGTGATAATTTTGTACAATGTCCTGGTTTTCGAAAAAAAAGGGGGGTATTTTGACAGTAGGTTGTCCTTGTTTTTACGATAAAAGGGGGTGATAACTTTGTACAATGTCGTGATTTTGCCAAAAAAGGGGGTACTTTTGACAGCAGGTTGTCCTTGTTTTTGCGATATAAGGGGGTAATAATTATGTACAATATCCTTGTTTTTCTGAAAAGGGGGTTATTTTGACAGTAGGCTGTCCTTGTTTTTGCGATAAAAGGGGTATAAAATCTGTCAAATATCCTTGTTTTCGCGCGAAAGGGGGTATTTTTACAGCAGTTAGTCCTTGTTTTTGCGATGAAAGGGGGGTAAAAATGCTCCAGGAAGTCCTTGTTTTTGCGACATAAGGGGGGTGTTTTCAAAAACGTGGAACGAGCATGGGGTCAAAAAAATTTTAAGAGTGCCACCGCCGGGAGTTTCATGTTTTGTTCTGATTTCATTTCTTGGAAGTCACAACATTTGGTGACGTAATCAATTAATTTTGCGTCACAGGTTCAGCGGGTATCGATTTCACGGTGCATAACCATACCGGACTCTATCTGCGAAATATGAATTCGGACCATACCTGTGTCAGATTGTAAAGGCGAATGTCCGCTCAAAATACGCATGAACAATAACTCAACTAGTCAATTACATGTAGCTATGTCCCTCACGTGCACGGGCACCTGCTAATTGACAAGTGGGTGTGTGCATGAGGGCAATAATGTTGAAAAATATGTTGGGGATACAGAGAAAAAAATATGTACGTTTGTCAATTTATCTAAACAGAAAGGGATATGACATAAGTGGTCATAAGTAGCTCTTGAAGGGTATTTAGAAATACAAATGACACAAGAAGAAATTTTGGATTTTTCCAGAACATTTCAAGGAATTACCCCCCTAACCACACCCACCACCCCGGATTTCCAACACCTAAATCACTGACAAGAAGGAAATCGCCATTTGTACATACCCGGGGTACATACGTTTCGTTTGCTGAATGAAAAATCAAAGTCACCGCGTGGGCGTGGTCACAAATGACCAGTGCATTATCTACGAAATCATCAGACTGATTCACAGCACATTTATGCAAGCGATCTCTATTCTTTTGAGCTAATCAAACTGAGATGGAACGCCCTGCTACCAACAGACATATGTATAAGACTGTGACAATATTTCGGCAGCATACAGTAAAATAAATGATCAGGAACTGGTGCAATCAGAAGCAATTCAAGTTACATCCTCCTAAAACATAGGTGGGGACCAAAACGGCAATTATGTAATATAAGCAAAGAACATGTCGCAATCTGTTTTCCTAAGGTAGCTACTCTGTTACACTGAACTTTGGATTCATAAAAGGCGTAAACGTGAACATAAAAATCGACTTCAAAGTCTGAAAGTTAGAACCACAGTACTGCAACAAAAGTACCGCATTTGAACGGTCAGAAATACAAAATTTCTAGTGTGGGGGGGAGGGGGCAGGCTTAAACCGGTTTTGTAGGCACCTAAACTCACCCTCAGCTTCTGCAGTGATTCGCTAATTACATTATGCCACCACCGCGATTAAATCTTATTCAAACGGGACAAGTTTCAGAAGCCAGCTTAACGTTGTCAATTTATTACACAACTTTGCGATATTCATTTTATGTGCTTTAATTGAATAAATAGATGTATACAATCTAAATAGACTGTTATCTACACAGTAAGTTAAGATTGGCCGTTTGTCTCTCACTAATGTGAAAGACTATCATTATTTCTTGAATAGGTTCATATGTGTTGGTGAGTTCTTTGATGGCTGACTAGGCCAATTCTAGCTCTAAACTGTCGGTTGCAAGTAGTCAGCTGGTGGCCCATTGGTATTGGCTTTGCGTTGTCTGCGCTTTCTTTCAGCTTCACAGATTCTCTTCTTTTCATAGAAAGCTGCTCCTTTGTTGACAAGACCCCGCCACTTAATTGATCGCTCTTGTGCAGTCTGTTGTATGTCAAGTTAAGATTGCAATTCAGGGGAAACAACCGATACGAATTATGGTATGAGGATACATGTACTTTATAATCTTGACCGACCACATGCGCTCGACGACTGGATAGGTTTTTGCATATTCACCCATTTGAAGACCCTGGCGAAACATTTTTATTACAATCCCATATATATTATTACCCCTAACCCGAGGGTGGGTGTTGATAAATGTGATTGTAATAAAAACTAATGGCTTGTACGTTTTGCTAAGGTCTTCAAACGGGTAGAAATGAAGAAGAAGAAGAAGAAGAAAAGAAAAGAAAACGGACAAGTGTGAAGAAAACTATATATATCACCACAACCGACCCAAACATTACGAGAACTTGCCCATGTAATGTACAGAGATTTTTAGGTTGTGAAAAAAAAGAAATTTTTCAGCAGGAAATGTTTGTGATATTTTTCTTAATTTTGCTCAAAACATACATGTAGATTGTGGGTACACGTTACCCACGAGTACCCACAATCTATTTTTGGAGCAAAAATAAGAAAAATAGGTATACCCTTGTAAACCCCAGTTTTACTATATAAAAGTGGGGTTTAAGGGGGTATAGGCCTATATTACACGAATATGTATTCCTGATGATCTGACATTGAGTTCTCTCAACATTTATTTTTTTTTTCAATTTAGTTGAAATCAGTTACAGCAACAACATGTAGTGAACTCTAAATCTTCTATCATTAGTTTGGTCAAAATCCATCCATTTGTCAAGAAGATACTGCGGCGGATTTTCCCCCAGTTTTTAATGAACGTTGGCCTTGAAAATTAGGCCATGGTCACCAAAGTCTAATCAACTCTTTCCTCCTCCCAAGTCCCAACCATGTATCTGTGAAAGTTTGGTCAAAATCCAGTAACTGGTTCAAAGGATATCGCACCAGAAAGAAGCTATATGCGGACGCCGACAGGATCCGCATCCAAAACAATCAAAACAATATGTGTACACGTGTGTGTGTGTGTGTGTGTGTGTGTGTGTGTGTGTGTGTGTGTGTGTTAGGACGACTGGACAGTCTCCTTTTAAATCTATCGAAATTGCTAAAACAGCAGTCACACACTGTAGCGTATAACCCAAACGCGCGCCGGGCGTATGAAAACTCTCAATTTAACACGCTGTTCAAAGATTTTGGACGTATAAAACTTAATTTGTTCCTTTAACTCGCTTTAGCCGAGTCACACAGTAGCGCGTGACTGGGGCGTGTGCCGGAGGTAAAATATCTCAAAGTTTTGGAGTACGTTTGTGTTACGTACCAAACACGCTATGCACGCGCTACAGGCGCGCAGAAAACGTTCAGCGCGCGTCTCACACACGCTTGGAGCACGCTACTGACTGAGCAATATGTCATAAAATCGGAACTTGCGCATGTAGCGTACACTGGCGTGCCTCAAACGTGCGCCGAATGCATTCGAAGCGTATTCAGCGCGCCTGTAACGCGCGTGGAGCTTATTCGAAACGTATCAGACATACGCCTGGGACACGCCGAGCTTCTAGAAAAAATTTAAGCATGTTTGAAAATTTTTTGAGCCCAAACCAGGGAGGCGCAGCGACCTTCAGCGACGTATATCAACGTGCACCAAGCCTGTACCGCGCTACTAACGTGTCTCCGACGTGTTTCTGGCGTATGTTGAATTTTACATTTTGTCAACACGCCCGGCGTGCGTTTGATTTATACGCTAATGTGTGACCGTTGTTTTAATTTCAAATCGTTCGGGAATTTTCGTGAATTTGTCTCTGCATGACTAAACTTATTGACTATTTGCAAAAACACAGAACTGAATAAACGATGGCATATTTAAAATAATTCGCGTCCCGGGCTACAGTTGTTTATCTCTGCGTACAACGCTCAATAAATCATACACAGTTAGCCCCCGTGAAATTCCGAGAAATTGAGATGTAAACAAATTAAACGTCATGGGGCGAGTTCGACTAGCACGCAAACTGTTAATACAGAACCACGCATCGATCAATTGATTGATCATTGATTTGATATAGTGATTAATTGATTGATTGATTGATTGATTAATGGATTGATTGATTGATTGATTGATTGATTACCGTTTCGTCCATGGTGGGCTGATTGGCAAGCCACCTTGATGTAACTATAGCACTCATTCCACATTCTTGCAACCATTGCAGGCTCAGGCTTGCAAGCAGGTGACGATATTTAACAGTCAGAGAGATGAAAATGACCACAGAAACAGTTTCATAACCAAATCACCATTGACACTATCACATTATCATTGTTTAAATCTATTTTTAATGGGCTTTTTTGTGTGTGTGTGGGGGGGGGATGCGTGGGGTGGGGGGGGGGGGGGGTACCGACCGAAACCACGAATGATGTCGGGGTCAATTAAGCCTGGCAGATAGCAAGTGTCGAACCTCAGTATAGCAATCACGACAGAATTAACGAAAATAAATCAATGTGTACAGCTAAATAAAAAAATTCACACAGTCATCCCACGGTACGTAAGTAGGCTACTCCCGTTATGTAGAGGTTTTACATTATATTAGCTGCAGATACGGGTAAGTAACTTTGTCGGGATTTTATTTCAACCTGTACTGTTGTCTACGCAACATCTTTTTAGTAATTGATTTCTCAAAGTGTGCTGCAGAACTACATTTGCATTCCATTCTGTTCAAGTACTTGTAGACTAGTGGTTGAAAATCGAACGCAACTGATGACGTTTCAATGATTACGTCACATTGAATTTGTAAAATCATAACAAACAGACATGACAGTAGCTTCCTTATGAAATAATTCTTGTAAGGTATGTCTTTGTGTGTTCATTTTATGAAAAATAACCCCAGAAACTTATGTTCGTATGCATGATTTGATCGTATTTAACGAGATACAAAGCTTCAACTTTGAAAGCGACTTGCTCAGCACAGGAAACTTCTCCCACGAAGGGGTTTAGCAGAAAGATGGCCAAGGGTTTCTTTGAGAGAATTTTGATACCAACATCGACTTTCCCTCTGGGGGATTTTTTTGTTCCATTATTTTCTGGGGCAGGTGTTTCACAAGAAGATTTTTTTGAGATTCTGATGCTTCAGTTTTCCGTGCATTTAAAAAGCAACACATGACCTAAAACTTGTATAAAAGTGACATAAAGCTGTAAAAAGGATGCCAAAACGTTATCAAATATCAAGAAAATGCTGTCAGTGCATGCGACGCACACGATAATAACATGAACTCTGCTGAAATTATGACGAATTTCGCGCCATTTTTATGACGCCATTTTTAAGGGATTATTTTGTGACGCGCTTGGTGACGTTTTGTAAATACTTTCACCACTTTTGACGTCGTTGCCGTTCGACTAGTAAGTGTAGTTTATAACGCAGCAAACCACCCTTGATGGTTAAGCATGCTTTTCCACTGACGGGGTTTAGCTGTTGCTGTGGGCGGCTCACGTTACATTTGGTGGCAGTGGTGGGATAATGGCACCTGCCGGACCGGAGTTGCCTTACCCATGTAGTTCCCAGGCCAAGACTCATGGCGAGTCTTCTCGGAGGGGGAAATAATGTAACGGTGTGCTATAAATAGGTATGCAAATTTCAAACTCGAAACTTCGTGAAACGAGTAAGTGTAGAGTGTATAGCACAGTAAACAACCCTTGTTGGTTGAGTTAGCTGTTGCAGTGGGTGGCTAACGTTACAGCACTGTAATATTGTAGACAAATGATCTGAAACTTATTGACAAGAAACATCTTTAAAAAAGATAATTGTCGAAGATTAATATCTGTTCTGCAATAGGGTACAGGATCCGAACACGTCTATATTTAATGGAGAAAAATCCGAATTCATCTTGTCTACGATGGCCTGCATGGATCATAAAATTTCAAAATCCACAGATTTTAGATTATATTTTTCTTTGCAAAAGCTTTCGTCACACAAAAAGCGATTAACATGAATAACAATAAGGACCAATGATGGCTTGTATAGTAAAAAAAACATCATCTTAAAAGTACTTTTTAAAGAGATGCAGTTTGTTGCCTTTTTCATCTTCCATATGGGAAAAACCCGGATGCAGGTCAAAAATGATCTGAGATGTCTTCGACAAAAAATGCCATTATATCAGAGCATTTTTGAAAGCACATAAACCGTGCAAAAACGAGTAAAGACCCCCTGCAAAAATTGAATGCTTCCATTAGCATGATGCTATTGTAATAGAGGAACATAAAACGAAATGGGCAATATTAATATATATTTTCCATAAATGTTTGTATTTGTATTTTGCTTGGTACACGTAATAGATAATAACTCACCTTTTTCAAAATATATATATATAAAAAAAAACTAAATAGGCTTAATGTATTTTTTTTTTTCAGACACTCTATGAGCACCTTACACCGAATGAATACGTAATGTTTTGTAACATCTCGTTCTATGCATTTCCCGCGGTTATTGGTGAAACAAGAACTCCACTGATTTATCTTCATATGTACACTGACAGCAACACGGCCACAGCATCGATGAGCATTTCATTTAAAAATGTAGCACGTATGTTGTTTCTATTTACTGCTTTTCGGGGTTTTATCCAGAGAGCTTGTAAAGAAATGATTAATTAAGAAATAGATCAGCTCTGGCAGTGAATTGTTGAGTACTATATCACTGTTTGGAGGTCAGTTGTAAAGCAGAGCGAATCACGAGCGCGCAGCGCGAGTGTTTTATCTGCGTACAACTGACCGACAAACAGTGATATATTACTCAACAATTCACGCACTAGAGCTGATCTATTTCGATTCTAACACACAATAAACGGAATAAAAACACATTAAACCTTCTGTTTCTTAAAGCCAGATGTACGTTATTGACCTCACGTTAGAATTTTTTATTTTTTTTTATATACGGGTGTATTTTAATGTCCTACATACAAAAATGAAATGTAATCGATACCGTTCCGAGCTTGTTGAAAAACTCTGGTCCAATCTTACGGACAAACTTGATCAACTAACTGATCAATGCATCCCAAGTAAGGCTATCAAAGGGAAGCCATCCCTCCCCTGGATCTCAAGAGAGATCAAAAAACTAATTGACAAAAGAAACAAGTTTTACAAATCATATAGGAAAACAGGAAACTCCCAACTTAGAGAAAAGTATGTTTCTCTAAGGCATGTAATCAAAAAGAGAATCAAGGATAGCCATGAGGCTTACCTTGAAGGACTGTTAGGTACGGACAGACAGGACAATCAAGCTACCGGTCAAGTGGATAGCAAGAAACTTTTCCAGTACTTAAAAAATTCCCGGACCGACCAGCAAGGCATTCCCCCACTGAAGAAGAATGACAATCTCCATACTGAAACTAAGGACAAGGCTGATATACTAAATCAGCAGTTCCAATCTGTATTCACGCCCCTAGCCCCACCTTCATTAAAAGAGCTTTCTCTCATGAAAGTACAAGACCTTGTGGATGACAAGGTCATACCACCACAGGCCATACCAGAAGACCAGAGAAACTCAACACCCGTTATGCCAAGTATCAAGATCTCTGAGGCAGGTATCGTAAACCGCCTTAAAAACCTTAAACCGAAAAAGGCAGCAGGCCCCGACAGAATCAAACCTGTCGTCCTACAAGAACTAAGAGAAGAATTAGCTCCAATCCTTAAAGTTCGTTTTGAACGGTCCCTTGAATCTGGTGCTGTGCCACTTATCTGGAGCTCAGCCAATGTCTCACCCATATTCAAAAAGGGTGAAAAATCAGCCGCTGCTAATTATAGACCCATCTCCCTTACATGCATCTTGTGTAAGGTTATGGAACACATCATAGCTTCAAATGTAGTAAAACACTTGGACTCAAACGGACTGATGTACGACTTACAGCATGGTTTCCGAGAGAGACGCTCTTGCGAGACTCAGCTTGTTTCTCTAATTGAAGACCTTGCACGTAAAACTAGCCAAGGAAAGCAAACAGACCTCATACTGTTGGACTTTTCCAAAGCTTTTGACAAGGTCAATCACTCCAAACTGCTAATGAAATTACACTCCTATGGTATACGAAATGATACCTTACGTTGGATCCAGGCCTTTCTCAGTAACCGACAGCAAAGAGTTGTTATTGAGGGAGAGGAATCGGACTCGGTTCCAGTCACGTCTGGAGTCCCCCAGGGCTCAGTGCTGGGTCCGATCCTGTTCCTCGCCTACATAAATGACCTCCCCCAAGATATTGTCTCGCAGATGCGCCTCTTCGCCGACGACACTGCCATATACTTGACCCTGGAACACAAACACGACAGTGACACACTACAGACAGACCTCGACAGACTTCAGGCATGGGAAGCAAAGTGGGATATGGAGTTCAACCCTTCCAAGTGCCAGGTGATTAGGGTGACAACCTCTAGGACACCACTTCAGACACAGTATATACTGCACGGACAGGTCCTGGAGGTTGTTGACTGCGCCAGGTACTTGGGGGTTGATATCTCCAACAACCTAACCTGGAATACTCATGTGAATAGAGTCACAGCAAACGCAGGCAGGTCCCTAGGATTCATAAGACGTAATATCAAAACTAGAAACCCCAAAGTCCGAGAGTTGGCATACCAGACTCTTGTCCGACCCCAGCTCGAATACAGCTCATCAGTTTGGGACCCGCATGGTAAAGAGAATATCAACAAATTAGAGATGGTCCAAAGACGTGCTGCCCGGTGGACCCTAAGTGACTACTCCAGATCAACTAGTGTCTCTTCATTACTGTGCCAGTTGAATTGGCAGACCCGTGAAAAGAGACGATCTGTGGCCCGACTGTGCCTATTCTACAAAATTGTCCACTGCCTAGTAGCTATACCCATCCCAGACTACATACAGCCCAATCATAGGATATCCCGATATTGCCACTCAATGACTTTTAGACAAATCCACACAGGCAAGGATTATTACAAGTACTCCTTCTTTCCACTGGCGGTCGTTCAGTGGAATGCCCTCCCAGCCAGCGTTGCAGCTTCTCCAAGTCTTGAAGTCTTCAAGGCAGCAGTTGGAGAGCTGCAGCACCCCAAACCCTAGACAGTGCACTGCCTATTTTAACTTGTTTTTAAATGTTTTTAGACCCTTCACCCTCATCAATTTTATGTACTGTCTGTAACAGTAAGTGCCGATCAATCATAGACAGTTGTTTTTATCTCCCCTTCATCATCGATCTAGTTTTTAACCTTTCATCTTGACATAGACTCACTGTCATTCTTTTATCTTTTTCTTTTTCATAACCCTGACGCGCAGTGCCTGCCAAAAATGCTCGCGAGGGCGTAGGCAGTATTTGAAGATAGATTGTTTTCGAGATATCGGCCTTCAAGATCGTCAAATTTGAGAGCGAAAATACATTGACGTCAACGTAAAATGCGAGTTTTAGACCCCATTTTTGTTAGTTTTAATGATATATTTAAAAAATCCACGGTAGGATTTTTTAAAAACTGATATGTTTTAGAGAAGTTCCTTAACTACAGAAAGATAACGAGAAAGTCCTTAGTTACCGAGTTCGTTTTCCTGCTATAAGCGTGTGAAGAGAGGTAGTCGTTGCCGAATTCAGTACGTTTTACGCGCGACGTCGATTTTGCGCCAAAAACTCCGACGCTATTTAGTAGTTAATATAGCTGACTGTCGCCCAAATAATTTTTTCCTCGGGATTACATGTCCACAATCTATATTTTAAGCAGAATATTTAAATAATACCACTTTTTTACATTTCTGAAGTCCTCTGCATAATTGCATGGGCATAGTTTCGTATTCTGGTAATCGTATTCCGAACTTAAACTGACGATAGAAATGGCGTTTCCAGCGAAAACTGACGTTACAAATGCGGCGTAAAAATGACGTTTCGACCCTTAGATACGCACGTTCTTTTGAGCGCCTTCAGTTACGTACATCTGGCTTTAAACTTTTACGCCACTGAAGAAATCCCGCCAAACTTTTGACTGTACCGCAAATGTTTCCATATGTTTGTTACGTTTGGAACGCGTTGAAATGATTTTACACCGTCTAACATCAAGGTAACGTGACTTATGGGATAGCTGACGTCATAATTTAATCAAAATGGCGTCAAAACGGCGCAAAGTAACGTCACGCTAATCCGCCCAGTGATATATCACTCAATATATCACTGCATTTTACCATTGGCTTCTATAGGCAGGGTGTGTTAGACGCAAACATTATATTCCAATAAATTTTGAGCAAGCTATGATGCAATCAGCAATCGGTGCATTTTCTACTTCTGCATTAGATATAAGACTTCAAAATGCTAGAAACCGATTTTCATTTTAATGAGTATTCCCGGAGTTATTTGATGCCGACCACAGTCATGCTGAAAGTAGTATATCATACAATGAGCATGCATTAAAGTAATGACCGATTTAAATTGACTATAACCCCGCATTCAAAATCAACATGTACCGCTCTGCAGATAACTCACACGTTAAAGAAATAAAATTAATAATATTTTAATTACCCACCCCCTCCCCTTTCAATTTAACATATAGGGATTTTGGTGGTTTTAATTACAAGCTTATTTGTCGTGGAACTTTATTTCTTTTTCATGAATTTTAGAGAGGGAGCAGCTGATATTCATTCTTGTTCATTTGGAGGTTATAAAGTGTGCGCATGCGCAGAGCAAATCTTTCCCGATTTGCATTATTTAAGACGACAAAAATTCTCATTCAATTTCAATCGAAATGAAAATCAGGTATTTGGCATGTAATACCCAGATATCCCATGAATAGGAATCATAAAGCAACAAACCTACATTTATCATCGTTTCACCCTTAAACACGGAAATCCTCAGTGACCTACGAGCGTATTGTTGCATTTCTTTTGTGTTCAGTATATATTGGAAACTTTGTAAGCATTCGTATAAGAAAGCACGTGTTAAAACGGTATACAATACGTAGAATAGTAGAATATGTTAAGATAATTGTGCGCGGAGCTATAGCTTAAAGGGAAACATTACTATTTAATTTCCGCATATGATTTTCATGAAACTTCCTATGCTTCAAGATAATTGTATCCTTGGACTAAAATCGAAATAAAAGTGGGGAGTCACCGGCCTCGTTTCCATGGTATCATAACTTTTTGGATGTTTCTCGTGCATTTCAGAAAACCGAACTCGTAGCGGACATGCGTTTTAATATATATGTTATTACTGCAAAAACAACTTAAACATACGATGAGTGTTATTTTCTTACATTTTGATACTATTTGCTCTTAAACTGAGGAGATTACATGCAAAATTATTTTTCCCGCCATCTTTTCAAACCTGGAAAAAGTACGTATTTTTGCGATATCTCTTAAACTACGCATATGATTTTGATTAAATTACACCAACAGATAGGAAACGTGGTAACCATTTAAAAGTTCAAATAAAAAGTGGGGGTCACCGGATTGCGTTGGAAGATATAGAGAAAAAACGTTCAACATTCCCGCCTTTTACGTTTTAACGCCAAACGTTGCACTGACGTCGCGTATATTTATGCGACGTCATCAACAGCGAAATAAACGTTTTCACATATAATTAACCTTAAACACGAATTTGGGTATATCAATTGCTACAGAACATCTTTTAAAATAATAATAAACAATATGTATACACGCTTTAGGACTTAATTATGCAGATTCAAACAGAATAATATTCTACAGCTTGCAACGTCATTGAGAAATCAAAACAAAATGACGTTAAAAACTACGCGTAACATGCACATACTAAACGCCGACGTTGCGCAAACAATTTGCTCATAAACAATAGTAATGTTTACCCTTATTACCCTTAAGTGGTTAAGCATTCGGTTCAGATTCAGAAAGCTAATCAGTCCGTGGTAGGACACACCGCGTTGATCTTTTTATGTATGGTTTCTTTAAATCATTTCTCTTACTTAAATTTCCATTTACGTTTTTTTTTTTTTTTTTTTTTTTTTTTTTTTTTTTTTTTAAGTTTTCTTTTTGTTTATTTAGTTTTTTATGTTCTTTCTCAAATGTTTCGGAAACGTTGAGAACGATATCTTTATCTTTAGATATATTGTCGACAAGGATATGATTTAAAACGCTTATGATGTGGTAGCAGATGGTTCGTGATGAGAATTTCGAGTCCCTCGTGCAACTTAAAGCATTAAATATATGTATTTAAGAACTTTGAACGTTAAACAAAATTTATTTAACGGGTTTCGAACCCAGATCCCGACCTTTAAAGTGTCTATATTCTACCAACTGAACTAATGAATTTGCGACATACTAAAATATGGTCATTAGAATGGCTGCATTGTTTATTGTCCCTCCCCGTGACCAGTTTTGGCCCGTTTCAACCGTGTGAACGCAACCAAAATGACCTTTGCAACGACATGTTTACAAAATGCCATTATAAGGCAGTTATGGTGTTTTGGCTTCTACGTAACACATTTGTAGTTGAGACGTTAATAAGCGTTAATCATGGTATTTTATCGACGTTTACCGACGGTATACGATTCGCTTGCGGTTATTAGCTCACCTGAGCCGAAGGCTCATGGGGAGCTTATAGTATGGTAGTCGAGCCGGCGTCCGTCCGTGCGTGCGTGCGTGCGTCCGTGCGTCCGTTCACATTTTCAAAGATCTTCTTCTCTGAAACCGCATGGCCGATCAAAGCCAAATTTTATGTGGAGCATCCATGGGTAGGGGGAACGAAAGTTTGTGTTTTTTATCTCGATCGGATAAGAACTCTGGTTGCTATGGCAACCTATGCTTCCCATAGACTTATAATGGAGAAAAGTGAAAATTGCCTATTTTGGCTGTCTTGTTTGAGATATTTGAATTTTGTTTTTGCAGAAATGTTTATTCTGTAGTCCTCTACGTTTCATGTGACTTTTGTCCTAATCCTTCATTTTGATTGGTTGCAGGGGCCCCATATAGGGCAAAATTTCGAAAAAAACATTAAAAAATCTTCTTCTCAAAAACTGTCAAGGGGATGAAGCCTATACTTTGTATACATGTTCCTGACAGTGGCCTCTACATAATTTGTGTTTTTTATTCCAGGCGGTTAAGAACTCTGGTTGCTATGGCAACTTAAAGTTTCCATAGACTTATAATGGGAAAAGTGGAAATCGGCTATTTTTCCGCTAAAATTGCAGACACTTGAATTTTGTTTTTGCAGAAATGTGTATTGAGTAGTGTTTGACGTTTCTTGCGAGTTTTGTCCTAATCCTTTATTGTGCTTGGTTGCTGGGGCTCCATAAAGGGCAAAATTTTGAAATAAAAAAACAACAACAACAACAACAAAAAACATTCAAATATCTTCTCCTTAGAAACTGTCAAGTGGATGAATCCTGTACTTTGTATACATGTTCCTGACAGTAGCCTCTACATAATTTGTGTTTTTTATTCCAGTCGGATTTTACTATGCCATTCATGTGGATCCTATCGTCATCTTCTTCTCAAAAACTGTCAAGGGGATGAAGCCTATACTTTGTATACATGTTCCTGACAGTGGCCTCTACATAATTTGTGTTTTTTATTCCAGGCGGTTAAGAACTCTGGTTGCTATGGCAACTTAAAGTTTCCATAGACTTATAATGGGACTTATAATGGGAAAAGTGGAAATCGGCTATTTTTCCGCTAAAATTGCAGACACTTGAATTTTGTTTTTGCAGAAATGTGTATTGAGTAGTGTTTGACGTTTCTTGCGAGTTTTGTCCTAATCCTTTATTGTGCTTGGTTGCTGGGGCTCCATAAAGGGCAAAATTTTGAAATAAAAAAACAACAACAACAACAACAAAAAACATTCAAATATCTTCTCCTTAGAAACTGTCAAGTGGATGAATCCTGTACTTTGTATACATGTTCCTGACAGTAGCCTCTACATAATTTGTGTTTTTTATTCCAGTCGGATAAGAACTCTGGTTGCTATGGTAACTTTAAGTTTCCATAGACTTATAATGGGAAAAGTGGAAATTAGCTATTTTTTGAAAACTATTGCAGCCTGAGATCTGAAAAGTGGTAGATGCAAACAACTAATGGATTAGATGAAGGTATATGATTAATTTAGGTCAAGGTCATCTCTTGACCTTGGCCGGTCTGTCGTCCATACACACTTTTCAAAGATTTTTTTCTCTGAAACTACTCGGCCAATCAAAGCCAAATTTTATATGAAGCATCTATAGGAAGTGGGAACCAATATATATATAAATAATCCAGGTCACATGACTAAGATGGCCGCCATGCCCATATATGGTAAAAACCATTAAAATATCTTCTTCTCCAGAACCGGTGAACCGATTTCAACGAAACTTTGCATGAAGTATGGATGACTCAAGTACTGTTAAAGTTTTATATTTATCATCATATAAGGGACATAATACATAGATAACCAGAGTTACTAAACTTTATGCTATTATGACGTCATCAACATCAGAAAACCATAGCGACGACGTCATGAGTTTACCATAGTGTTGTTAAAGTGTATAGTGTTGCAATTATACTAATTTACTAGTATTTTGTGTTTATTGTTGACTTAATGGTAGCAGAGCGAAAACAATGATCCTGTGAGATAAGGAGAGACAATTAAATACTTGTATAACATGGAACTCTGAGGAAACAGAGATGATTGGATAGAAAAAAAGGATTTGGGTGACAATAGACAATGGCTACTGAGTTTAGCCCTCCAACATTGACAGAGAAGACAGATTATGAGCTATGGAAGTTGGAGACACAGGCATGGACAGTGGTCACAGATTTTAGTAAGGAGAAACAAGCTGTTGCTGTGGCACTGAATCTTCCAGAACGTGACAAGAGGAAGATAAAGGAAAAAATATTTGGTGAGCTGGGACTGAATGCGCTAAACTCTGAAAATGGTATGAACAACCTATTTGAATTTTTGGACAGATACCTTCTAGAGGATGAGGTGATGAGTAGCTGGAGAAGGTTTGAAGATTTTGAAAAATTTGAAAGAAAACATGGTCAGAACATTAAAGATTATGTTGATAATTTTGATTTGAAGTCCAGTAAAGTAGAAAGACTGCATGTCAAATTGCCATCTGAGATTTTGGCACTAAAACTGCTCAGTAAAGCAAATTTAACTGAAAGCGAAAGAATGATTGTATTAACTGGAGTGAATTTCAATGACAAGGAGAACATGTATAGGGATGCCAAAAATTCTTTAACAAAATTTATGGGAGATTGGTCAGAGGAACAAGACAGAATAGGACTGGATGTTAAACTAGAACCGGCATGGAGGTCAGAAAACACATTAGGAAGCCAGCACATGTTCAGCATGATAGCAAAAGGTGGGTGAAAAGGAAACTGAACAATTTAGGATCAAATGGAAAGATTTTACTATGCCATTCATGTGGATCCTATCGTCATCTTGTTGCGGGATGCCCAGACTGCTGGGAAAACATGGTGAAATCCAGTGAATCTGATGGGAAATTGGGGGACCAGAATAGCAAATCAAAGGACAAAGAAAATAGAAGTACGGAACTGATGGAACCAGTAGATAGGGACAGTGTACAAGTTGCTAACATTCAGTTGATCGCTAAAGATGTTTCACAACTGACAACTGAGATACAGAATTTAGAAGCTGATGTAAAGGAAATAAAGGCAGTATTAGACAGGGAGCAGCAAGGTTGGAAGGAAAAAGCTGAGATTCCTTGTCATGTTGAAAAAATCTCTAAAGTAAAGACTGAAGGACAGCAGGAAAAGAGTGATACCTCTCTGCATGAGCTATGGCAGTTTATGAAGAAATTGCAGGGAGAAGATTTATCAAGGTCGTTAAAGGAGATAAAGGAAAAGCTATCAGCAAAGAAGTTTTGTTCCGAGAATAATCAGTATGATAGGTGGATCCTAGAAAAGGGAACTGAGATCTGCACTGTCATTGAGAGATCTCAAGGAAGAATGACAAATTCAGAAACATACAAGATTCAAGACAACGCGAAAGAAACCAACATCAATGTAACATGTGGAATGCAGCAACAACGGGACAAAACAGAGGCTCTTGAGAAAAACCAAGAAAGTCAGACAAAACTGCATTTAAAAGATAGCATTGACCAAATGAAACAACTGTTCTGTTGTGAGAGGCAACAACTCAACAATATAGGATTCCAAGTGATTGCTTGGTGTTTGGGTTGCAAAATTTCACATGACATAAATGTGTTCAACTATCTAGGAGGATGATCCAAATATTTTACAACTTATTATCACAGTTTCTGATTTCAGGCATCATTTAATTAAGTTTTCATTCAGAACAAATAATTATTTTAGCAACTATCTCATAACCTAGTATACTTTTCTAGTAGCTTACTTTCTAAAAAGTTTATTCTTTTCTTCCATTAAGAAAACATTGTATGAGAACATGTTGCAAGCTTTAAACAAAAGACAGAAAATATAATTAATGTTAAAGTTTTATATTTATTATCATATAAGGGACATAATACATAGATAACCAGAGTTACTAAACTTTATGCTATTATGGCGTCATCAACATCAGAAAACCATAGCGACGACGTCATGAGTTTACCATAGTGTTGTTAAAGTGTATAGTGTTGCAATTAAACTAATTTACTAGTATTTTGTGTTTATTGTTGACTTAAACAAGTACAACAATGTATATATAAAACATGACCCTGTGGTGACCTTGACCTATTTTATGGCAAGGTCAACATAGGTTGTCAATGCATTTGAATGGGAAAAACTTTTAAAATGTCATTTTAAGTGAAAGTCTTGCATGAAATGGGCAGTAAGACTGAAATTTAATGATTCTGAAAAAAAAATGGACCCCAGGAGCATCGGCTTTTAAAATGTTATTTTTTGAAAACTATTGCAGCCTGAGAACTGAAAAGTGATAGATGCAAACAACTGATAGAGTAGATGAAGGTATGTGATTAATGTAGGTAAAGGTCGATTTTGGAAACATAGGCAAACATGGAAACATGGGAAAAAGTGACAACTAGGTCTCGGCATTTACAGGACCAATGATCCTATGGAAACCATTGCAGCCATAGGCCTAAAACTTGACCAAGATGACCGTCATACCCATATATGGAAAAAAACACTTTGTCCAGCTACTGTACTTGTTGACTCTCAGGTGAGCGATCGTTGCCCTTGGGCTACTTGTTCATTTATGCAACGCTGTCGCATTGTAGTTTATTCAATGCATTAAGCCAATGTGAATACTTTGACCAATAAAGGTAGCATAACTTTCGGATCCAAAAAGCTGAGTAAATTGCCAGTTTTTTGAAAATTGTATTCTGGCGTGTTAATATGGTTTCCACGTTTTAATGCTTAGAATCAGGTTAAGATGTTTTTTTTTTTTTTTTTTTTTTTTCCAGTAAGGAATAAACTATCACAAGGATTCCTATTCAACAACACAGGGTGGATTATCTCCCCTGATCTGGATGGAGATTTTTTGTACGACTTCAATGTTCGCTATATGTGGAAAGTTAGAGCAGCTTCAAGAACAGCTACAGTAGTAACTGATCCTTTCATGGTTGATCTTATAGGACGTATGAATGATAAGGGGACTTGCATTGGCGACAGAATTGAGGTAAGGCACTGCTTAATAAGCAAGACTAACGTCAGATATAGATCTTTCAGAGATCTAAGAAGGCGTTACGAAACAAAGAAAATCGACTCATCCACATTATAGGGTTTATAGGTATGACGTACAGGCAGGACTTCTATAAAACAAGTTGCCCAGGGGCAACGATCGCTCACCTGAGAGTCAACAAGTACAGTCACTGGACAAAGTAATTGGGGTTTTTACCATATATGGGTATGGTGGCCATCTTGGTCATATGACCTTGAAACCCTACTTACATCAGCAGAAGAGCTCTTGTCTGGATTGTGTATCCTCTTTTCTGCCATTTTGGTTTACGTGAAAAAGTCATCTAACAAGGTCAGGGTCCTATAATGACCCCCTGGGTGGGCCCATATTTGACCCCAGGGGCAAGATTGACAGGATTTATGTAGGGCTCCACATGACAATGTTGTATATCAAATATACAAGCTTTGTGTCATGCTGTTGCAGAGAAGATTTTTACATATATTTCCATTATAAGTCTATGGTAGATAATGACATGCCTGGGGTGTGGCCTGTATGGACCCCAGGGGCACCGTTGGCAGCATTTATAAAGAAGAGGATTATACATTGGTCCACACAACATATGAAAGCTCTGGGCCATATGGTTTCGGAGAAGAGGGTTTTTTTATGTTTTTTCCCATGACGCCCCCTGGGGCGGGGCCCGTATGGACCCCAGGGGCACAGTTGGCAGGATTTATAAAGAGGACCACTATACATTGCTAAAAACAAAATATGAAAGCTTTGGGCCTTGTGGTTTCGGAGAAGATTTTTTAAAGTTTTTCCCATGACGCCCCCGGGGCGGGGCCCGTATGGACCCCAGGGGCACGGTTTGCAGGACTATAATGAGGAACACTATATATTGCTACAAACAAAATATGAAAGCTCTGGGCCTTGTGGTTTCGGAGAAGTAGATTTTTTATGTTTTACCCATGACCCCCCAGAGCGGGGCCTGTATGAACCCCAGGATCACGGTTGGCAGGATTTATAAAGAGGACCACTATACATTGCTACTGACAAAATATGAAAGCTCTGGGCCTTGTGGTTTCGGAGAAGAAGAATGTTTTATGGGTTTTTTCCATTGTAAGTCTATGGGAGTTAATGACCCCCGGGGCGGGGCCATTTTTGACCCCAGGGGCATGATTGGCAGGATTTATATAGAAGACCACTACACATTGCTACATACAAAATATGAAAGCTTTGGTCTCTCTGACATATTGTATAAGAATTTGATACGTTAATATCAGGTTATATTGATTTATTATTGATTGTCCATTACTGAAATGTATTGTAAATTGTATGCTTTGTATTTTGGGCCGGAGGCCTATATTACGGAATAAATTACTTACTTACTTACTTACAAAATATAAAGGCTCTGGGCCATGTGGTTTCGGAGAAGAAGATTTTTTTTATGTTTTTCCCCATCACGCCCCCGGGGCGGGGCCTGTATGGACCCCAGGGGCACGGTTGGCAGGATTTATAAAGAGGACCACTATACATTGCTACACACAAAATATGAAAGGTCTGGGACTTGTGGTTTCTGAGAAGAAGATTTTTTTATGTTTTCCCATTGTAAGTCTATGGGAGCTATCTGTTGCCATGGAAACCAGAGTTCCAATCCGACTTGGCCCAAAACCTAATGCAACCTTTCCTCCTCCTCAATGATGCTTTAGATAAAATTTGATCACGATCGGCCTTGTTGTCTTAGAGATATTTGAGTTTGAAAATGTGGACGCACGGACGGACGGGCGGACGCCGGCTCGACTACTGTACTATAAGCTCACCTTGTGAGCCGTCGGCTCAGGTGAGCTAAAATCCCATTGCTACTAATGCAAAATCAGGTCATTTCACCTGTCAAATTTTGTCTGGGCTAAAGTCACTATTATGAACTGTAACATTCAGCGGACAAGAACATTACTTACCAGTAGCAGTCAAAAAATATGGGGTTATGCGGCATTTTTTGAGCAAACTGTCATCCAATGTAAACAATGCTGGGAGCTGAGATTTTAGTGGGCCATATGCAGTATATTTTTCTCACTGGAGAGGTTGAAAATGGTGTTATAAAATAATTTTATTTATTTTATTAAATACTTATAATAGCTTTCCCAAAAATATTTCACTTTTACCAATAACAATAATTAGCAGCCAGAAAAGTTTCATTGTGTGACATAATGATCTCCCCAAAAGAGGCGGCGCTTGCATAATGAGTAAATATTTATAGTAGTGCAACATATACCAGACCCTTTTTCTTGTCTTTTTAAACTCCTATTCTTTCAAGTACAAATTTAACTCTACATCAAACAATATTCAAGACATACATTGATGCTAAGTAAGCTTGACCTTCTTTATCTTTGCGAAAATGAGCCACATAGGCTTTCTGCGGCCAAATCTGATTTTTTCGCGATTTGAAGAAAAGTCATTTATTTGACGTCCTATTATAGGAAAACACAAGTATTGAATGGATCCAGGGGCTCGTTTCACAAAGCGTTTTAAGACATATTTTATCCTAAGTTTAAACTTATTACTAATTTCGGTTAAGATATGTCTCATCCTTAAGATGTCCTAACTTTAGTCCTAACAGTAGGACACAACTTATGACTGATCTTATTTAGCTTACCACTGAGCCACCGAGTCATATTTTTATTCATTGGTTCAGTTATAACGCCAATAGAATACATTTTATTGTTAGTTTGAGTTAATGCTTAACGCCCCAGTCAACAGCTGTGTTCATGCAGAGACGTTGCCTCCATTTCATGGGACGTTCATACAAGATTAGGATGTCATGGCATCCAAAACGTGCTTCAAATATACTCAGCCAAACTTATAACCATTACTGCAGCTGGTGTTGTGCCGTGTGGCGGCCCTAAAAAGTCTCCCCGTACATCATCCATAGTGCAGGTTATATTTTCCTTTTGGTCCTTTGAGATCAGCGAGGATATTCTGAGAAATCAGAAATTTGTTATTGGTTAAGTTCATTTTTAACCAATTTTTAATATATTTGGTCTCATTTAGATAATACTGGTCTTTGTATCGACTACCCTGTTGAAAGTTGCAAAATTTCAGTTATTCTCTTTGGCTCCATGTTGCCAAATCTAAAGGGTCACTGACGAGACTTTAATAGTCGAAACCGCGGTATGGCCCATCCCCTTTCTCATTAATACGTTCACTGCTCTTAAAGGATCTCAGTTTTAATTTTATTATAATGCAACATCGGTTTATAAGCTCACCTGAGCCAAAGGCTCACAGGTGAGCTTATACTATAGTGGTCGAGCCGGCGTCCGACCGTCGTCCGTCGTCAACATTTTCAAACGACTTCTCCTCTGAAGCTGCCAGGCCGAATCTTTTCATATTTCACATATAGCATCTACAGGTGGGGGGAACGAATATTTGTGTTTTTTATTTCGATCGGATAAGAACTCTGGTTGCTATGGCAACTTATGCTTCCCATAGACTTATAATGGAGAAAAGTGAAAATTGCCTATTTTTGCTGTCTTGTTTGAGATATTTGAATTTTGTTTTTGCAGAAATGTTTATTGAGTAGTCCTCTACGTTTCATGTGACTTTTGTCCTAATCCTTCATTTTGATTGGTTGCAGGGGCTTCATACAGGGTAAAAATTCGAAAAACATTCAAAAATCTTCTTCTCAGAAACTGTCAAGGGGATGAAGCCTATACTTTGTATACATGTTCCTGACAGTGGCCTCTATATAATTTGTGTTTTTTATTCCAGGCGGATAAGAACTCTGGTTGCTATGGCAACTTAGAGTTTCCATAGACTTATAATGGGAAAAGTGGAAATCGGCTATTTTTCCGCTAAAATTGCAGACACTTGAATTTTGTTTTTGTTTGACGTTTCTTGCGAGTTTTGTCCCAATCCTTTATTTTGATTGGTTTCTGGGGCCCCATAAAGGGCACAATTTAAAAAAAAAAAGAAAAAAAAAATCTTCTCCTCAGAAACTGTTAAAAGGATGAATTCTGTACTTTGTATACATGTTCCTGACAGTAGCCTCTACATAATTTGTGTTTTTATTCCAGTCGGATAAGAACTCTGGTTGCTATGGTAACTTTAAGTTTCCATAGACTTATAATGGGAAAAGTGGAAATTAGCTATTTTTTGAAAACTATTGCAGCCTGAGATCTGAAAAGTGGTAGATGCAAACAACTAATGGATTAGATGAAGGTATATGATTAATTTAGGTCAAGGTCATCTCTTGACCTTGGCCGGTCTGTCGTCCATACACACTTTTCAAAGATTTTTTCTCTGAAACTACTTGGCCAATCAAAGCCAAATTTTATATGAATCATCTATAGGAAGTGGGAACCAATATATATATAAATAATCCAGGTCACATGACCAAGATGGCCGCCATGCCCATATATGGTAAAAACCATTAAAATATCATCTTCTCCAGAACCGGTAAACCGATTTCAACGAAACTTTGCATGAAGTATGGATGACTCAAGTACTACAATGTGTATATAAAACATGACCCTGTGGTGACCTTGACCTATTTATGGCAAGGTCAACATAGGTCGTCAATGCATTTGAATGGGAAAAACTTTTAAAAAGTCATTTTAAGTGAAAGTCTTGCAGGAAATGGGCAGTAGGACTGAAAGCCTTTAATGATTCTGAAAAAAATGGACCCCAGGAGCCCATCGGCTTTTAAAATGTTATATTTTGAAAACTGTTGCAGCCTGAGAACTGAAAAGTGATAGATGCAAACAACTGATAGAGTAGATAAAAGTATGTGATTAATGTAGGTAAAGGTCGATTTTGGAAACATAGGCAAACATGGAAACATGGGAAAAAGTAACAACTAGGTCTCGGGTAAGCATTTACAGGACCAATGATCCTATGGAAACCATTGCAGCCATAGGCCTGAAACTTGACCAAGATGGCCGTCATACCCATATATGGTGAAAAAAACACTTTGTCCAGTAACTGTACTTGTTGACTCTCAGGTGAGCGATCGTTGCCCTTGGGCTACTTGTTTGTTATGTTATACAAATAAACTTTATTTCCAATGGATTAGATTGCCAGGTGATTGACACATCTAACAACATCCAAGAAATTAATGATTTTTTCACGATCAAAAAGGAAGCAATTTGTATTAAAACTATCTTTCAGAATCTCTCAGGAGGTGCATGCCACCAAAATAACCGCTTTAGCCAATCCCATTCGAGCTCAATGGTCCATACTCTGAAAACCAAACACTTTTGTACCCTATTAATTCATAGGCAATTGCTGACCAGCATATGTATGGTAGACTGTCTTACATTTCATTGAAATGCAAAAACATGCCATAATCGTGATGCGTTGTGTTTGGCGCAGTATAAAGTACCAAAGTAAGGCTTATTTGTATGGATGGTTTGTTTGACTTTACCGCGGTTTCAGTAGCCTAATCAGATGGCCAGTCTGTAGCGTATAAGCTTTGCTTGGAGCGGTACAAGCAGCCCATCTATTATTTCTCAGGGCCCCAATGGGTCCAATTTTTATTTTAACTGCAAACATCATGAGCTGTATATATAATAGCGAGTATAACTAGACCTAAGTTCAATATGGCGAATTGACTATATTTCCCCAAATCGGAACAGGGCTTTGATAAACAAATCGGCCGCCTGATGCATCAGGTTTATCATACAGTGTATAAGGCAAACACTGGTGTTAAAGAGATTTGGTTTCGAATTGCAGACGAAACAGTCTAAAGCGTTACAATAAAACAGTTGATAGATTTGAGAACATGCATTTATATAGAAACAGAAAAAAAATGAAAAGAAAAAAGAGAGAAAAATGGATTCGATCTCGGATCGCCTGGTTCATATTATGGCAAAAAATACTAATTTGGTTACTTGCATAAATCCACTGAGCTATCACCAATATTAAATCAATTCTCTGATTTAACATACATGTACTTGAAACTAACTGTTTGGTGTGTTTGACCTTGAAATGAGATGAGCAAGTCACAACTTCAAACATAAGATATAAGTCTTACCGTTAAGATAGATCATAATCCACTCCTAAGATTAGTCTTGATCATAAGATAAGATATGTCCTAAGAGAGCTTCGTGAAACAAGCTACAGAGGTACTGAGGAGCTAACTACAGTCTATTTACCTTACAAAATGAATATAACCAATGACAAGTAGCAATTCTACTTGAAGCTATTCAATTTCTCCTATCTATACCCCCAAAATTAGCTAGAATATGAAAATTAAGGCCTTTTATGGAAAATTCTCAACCATCTAGAGACAAATTCTGCTTTTCTATTCAAAAGACCACAACAATCAATTGTTTTAACTAAAAAGAAGCAGTTGGAACATTTCTTGTGGCTATTTCAGCAAATTAAACCCCTGCCGTGTATAAATTTGTCCGTTCAGAACCCGATGTCTGGGAGAATACATTTTTTTTTCATTATTCAAACAGTCCGGCCGGATAAAATTTAATGCGTTACTATGCTTTCATCAAGTTGGAGTACTATTCAACCAATTTCTTTGTCCCATTGCACTTGTAAAGGTATATCAGAAGAAAATGTTACCCCACCCCCCACAAAATACCTAGAAAATTCACCAAAGTCACAGAAAAATCAAATTTAAGCCAAGTGTCAGTGTTTGAAATGAATTTCCATGCAGAACCAAATGTTTTCTTCAACACTGAGTGGAAGGGAATGCTGTAAGCAGAAAAAAATCAGTCCTTCTGGCAAAATGAAGGTACATCCTACTTTCAGTTTAGGCAGTACTACTATAAACAAATCCCATTGCTACTAATGCAAAATCAGGTCATTTCACCAACCTGTCAAATTTTGTCTGGGCTAAAGTCACTACTATGAACTGTAACATTCAGCGGACAAGA
Source organism: Rugalucina vietnamica (assembly GCA_964017185.1). Classification (NCBI taxonomy): domain Eukaryota; kingdom Metazoa; phylum Mollusca; class Bivalvia; order Lucinida; family Lucinidae; genus Rugalucina; species Rugalucina vietnamica. The sequence goes on from OZ024872.1 coordinate 69,540,306, forward strand.
ACATTACTTACCAGTAGCAGTCAAAAAATATGGGGTTATGCGGCATTTTTTGAGCAAACTGTCAACCAATGTAAACGATGCTGGCCCGCAGTAAATTCCGAGCTTAGATTTTAGTGGGCCATATGCAATATATTTTTCTCACTGGAGAGGTTGAAAATGGTGTCAGAAAATAATTTTAACTATTTTATTAAATACTTTTTTTTCTCCCCGAAAGAGGCGGCGCTTGCATAATGAATAAATATTTATAGTAGTGCAACCTACAGGTATCTACCACAAAGTTTTAAATAGTATTGCTTATTTTAACATGCAACGCTTTCAAAAGTTCTAGAATGCATCGGTACTGATAAAAGTCGTTATTTACCTGTTCCTGCGAAAAATGGCACAGCCTTATTACCACGCATCGATGAATCCACTGTACACGTGTCACGCGTAAAACAGGAATACATATTTGAATTGCACATACATGTTTTCCGTAAGATAAAAGAGCCGCGACGTGAGAAAACCGGTACTCTGAATTTCCCAAAAAAAAAACAAACAAACAAACAAAAAACTTAAACACTTTTTTACAAGAATACGACCGTAAACATCAACATAGTAACGGGCATATTAAGCATGACCATGCACTGTGACAGGAAGTTTCCAATTAACTTCCGGATGCCCGCAAGACGAAACCAATAATACCCTCTCATGCACCAGTCATTTGTATCCGCGGCCCCGACCTTTCTAGGGCCGGGGATAGCGGGGACTCAGCGTGGCTAAAGTGTCAGGTTTTAACCTTTGATGAGTCAGGGTTTTAATTTCTCGCCAATACATGGTCACATTATTTCAAATAAGATATTAATGGTATTTTAACATTTGATTACTCTTATGGTCCTTATTTAATTTGCAAGTGTACCTGTACTTTTACATGCATAAATTCAAGCCCCTCTCTCATATTTCAGTTTCATCAGAACAACTTTCAGATGTTGTTCCAGATTATTGTCAGCCTTCGGGGAGCCGGGGCTTTACCACAGAGATTTGACTCCGCAGTGCCGGGCTTTTAGCAGGGCTTTAAAAATTCAAAAGTTAAAAGACCCGCTATTCCCCAGCCCTAATGGAGCCGAGGCTACAAGTGGCTGGTGCATTATCATTTCAGTTTCCAGACTTTCTCCCGTTCCAGATCGAACATTACGGGTATGTATGATTCTCTGAAGAAGGTCCCACATCCCAGCCAAAAGATACTGCTCGTCAGTCCATAATACGGCTCTATATGACCATTTTATTGTCAACTTAGCCATCCGACCCATGTTTGACACCGTAAAAACGCTAAAGCTCGAGTCCATGATGCTTTCGGAAATCATATTCGTGATCAGGCGATAACATACTGTCTTCACCGTCTATGCAAGAAGACCCCTTGTACCCTCACAGTGACCAAACAATCCAGATGACTTCGACTGGACTTTGTATATTGACATCAGAACACTAGATACTGGCTCATTTGAGACCGCTTCTTTGGTCGAAGTGTCGAAAAGCAGCTTAGACGTCAGTGACGAAAGACAATGCGAGTGGTGTCAGACAATTGACAGGTTCAATAGACTTTGTGTTTTTGGAACACGATTTGCTTGGCAGACTAAATCTGCTTGTGTTGGGTGGGTATGTAATTTTGGTTCTTTGGAGCTGTACAGTATGCAGAAGGGGCCGCTGGTTTGCGATATTGATGTGTAACTTAGGGCATCATTGGTCATCCATTTGCTGGCGCATTGGGTCCTGAGTTCATTTTAATGGTCGATAGCGATCAATTACTAAGGGCTAGAGGGGTTGAGAGGGTTCCTTGGAAGCGAGTAAGTTCAGCGTATGAACTGACTGACATGAACTTGATTGAACTTGATTCAACACGTGTGGAATTGTCTACAGAGAAGAATTGCGGTCTCTAATGTTCAATGTGGGACGCGGGAAAGTCTGGAAAGATCGGGACATGATTCCTCATACGGAAATCTGGAGGTTGATTTGGAGCTTCCGGTAACATTGCATTGAAGTTATACAGGCCCATGATGAAGTGATCCAATATCAAGCTGACATCTTTGGCCATGATGTTGTGAAAAGACAATTACTAAGTTTTACTATCCCACCCACAATGTGTAATATAGCCAGCTTTGGAGGGTAGTGTATTGACATGTTCACTGACAAGTTAATTGTCGATTGATTTGAAGATTTTGGTGGTGAATTCGTTAGGGTATCCATTGAAAATTTATTATACATCATAAAATAAAATGAGTTATTTGACATTCACAAAATCTGCAAAATTGAATTTCAGACCCTTACATTATTTTGCGGAGTATATTTTCATTTGTAAAATAGTTTTATGTTTTATAGGTGTTGTTTTACAAATATAGTATTATATTTGATGAATACTTTTAACAATACAATACAATACAATACAAAACAATACAATACAATACAATACAATACAATACAATACAATACAATACAATACAATACAATACAATACAATACAATACAATACAATACTATATGTTAAGATAAGATATTTATGTACCAATTATGGACCACTCTTCGTGGTATACAATCAGATTTTAAAAAAAATCAAACAAACAAACATTCAATTGGACAATTGGTAGAAAAAGAAAACATATTTAAAACATTCAAACACATATGAATTTCAGTAAAAATACCCTAGGTATCAATGTATGCTCGATAAATCAAGTGGTTCTTGCTTATCGCATCGTATTCATTGCGTTTTGCTAAGTTCCTCAACCCAAACACACTGAAATACAAAGTCAAGAGCATTTATTATTACCTCTTCCTCACAAGTCAAGAGCCATAAGAATCTGGCTGAGTCACTGAGTGTCTTGAAAGAATGAGCTTTGTCAATTATAAATTCAAAAAAGCGTTGTCTTGCATTTTGGTAAGCAGAACAGTTGCATAAAAAGTGAACTTCATCTTCCATCGCATTGAAATTACAACGTTTACATAATCTTTCAGATGCAGCCTTTTTCTTGTATCTATCAGACTCAATTTCTAACCTATGAGCGCTTAATCTCAACTGCGTCAGACATTTGCGTTTTTGTACATCCTTAACTGTTTCTAAATAAATTTCTTTTTGATGAAATGGCTTAAATAGAGCATGTTCTTAATTTGCCTTGCTTAATAATAGCCTCCTGCTCAATGCTTTTTGACCAAGTATTCTTATACAAATTATTAAGTTGTAGCTTTACAGAACTAATATTTCCTTCTTTAAGTTTAAGCTCATTTAAAATAAAATCCATGCCACTATATACCAAGATTAAATACCATTTTTATGTAGATGTTTACTAGTCTGCAATGTTTGCTGAAGCAAGGAATCTGGTTCTTTTCCTTTTAACATGTAAAATAGAATTTAGATATGCTTTCACGAATAGAGTTATAAATAGGGCATCGACCAAGTTCTCCAACGGTTGCCAAATTCGAAGCTTTGGAATGTATTCCCAACACATATTTACAATAGTTTTAATGTAACTTTTCCGCATGCATATCTCTATATACTTAACCAAATTCCCAACGCACCTAGTAAGGTTTTTAAGAATATTTAAAAAACGAATCGACCGAAAATGTCCAAATTCGGTGCATGATAAGATACATTATATTGAAACAATGTGGTGAAATTTCATGACGATCTGTGATTTCTATCGTAATTTATTGAGCTTCTAGTTAGCAGTTAGGAGAAGGAAACTCCAAAATCCAACCTGTGTGTCTGGATATGCCTAGTCCAGATATGCAAAGACTGTTTCGGTAGATGGAGCGGAAGAAATCACCTGATTCAACGGTTCAGAAAGCGATACAGCAACATGTTGTGGAACATGCAGAGCGTGACAAGGCACTAAAGATGTTACGGTCATCCACTGCACCCAAACCCAACTCCAGACGTCTTGACCTGTGTCTTGCCTCTGGGCGCAGCTGGGCGAGGACTAGAGAGTGAGGTTGACGTTGCGCACCTCTTCCTCACTATAATCCAATTTCATAGCGCATGTCATCTTATTTCTCAACCAACACTGTTCAGCATGATGTTTTCGGCCATGCTTATGGATGCTTTTCAGGACAGTGACACTGGTTTTCCAATCAGGTACCGTTTTGATGGCAACATATTCAACCGCGGAAGGTTGCAAGCCAAAACTAAGGTCCAGACTGATGTGCTAGATGAGCTTCTCTATGCAGATGATATGGATAAGAATGCCAGCACAGAGGCAAAAATGCAAAGAGCCATGGATCAAGTCTCACAGTCATGTGATAACTATGATCTCACAATCAGCACAAAAAAGACAGAGGTTGTACACCAACCAGCGCCTGGAAAGCCATATAATGAACCAACCATCACTGTGAATGGGCAAAAACTGAAAGTTGTTGACAAGTTCACCTACCTGGGAAGCACTCTCTCCAGAGCAGTGCATATTGATGATGAGATCACTGCCAGAATTGCAAAGGCTAGTGTGGCATTCGGACGACTCCGTGCAAATGTCTGGGAGCAAAATGGAATCAAGCTTGACACCAAGCTGAAAGTCTACAAGGCTGTGGTACTGCCAACCCTCTTGTATGCATGTGAGACCTGGACAGTATACCAACGCCATGCAAAGAGACTTAACCATTTCCACTTAAGCTGTTTGAGAAAGTTGTTAAAAATCAAGTGGCAGGACAAGATTCCAGACACAGAGGTCCTGACGAAAGCAGGGATGCAAAGCATGCATACAGTCTTAAAGCTAGCACAGCTAAGATGGACTGGCCATGTTATAAGAATGCCTGATGCGCGACTTCCAAAGAAAGTTTTCTATGGAGAACTACAGGAGGGAAAGCGCTCTCAAGGTGGCCAGAAGAAACGCTACAAAGACACCCTCAAAGCCTCTCTGAAGGATTTCGAAATACCAATGGGGTCCTGGGAACAGACTGCACAGGAGCGATCAAAGTGGCGAGGTCTCATCAACAAAGGAGCAGCTCTTTATGAAAAGAAGAGAATCTGTGAAGCTGAAAGAAAGCGAAGAGAGCGCAAAGCCAAAACAAATGTGCCACCATCAGACTCTATGACATTGACTTGCTCTACTTGCAACCGACAGTTTAGAGCCAGAATTGGCCTAGTCAGCCATCAAAGAACTCACCAACACACATCAGCACTATTCAAGCAATAATGATGGTCTTTCTCATTAGTGAGAGACGAACTATCAGTTAGCACACCCATGATTCGAAAAGTCTGGAAAAACGTATTGAAAACAACGGTAGTGTAAGGTTAGGGGAAATCGTACATAACGTTATAAAAATGATTTGCGGAACAATTTTGTTGTGCGATAGTGAGAATTTTATCAATAATTCAAATCCACTGCTTTTAAAAGTAAGTTTCCTAAAAGGGCACGTAAGCTGAACTTCGAATCTCTCATTTCAATTCATCTAAACACATTAACAACTAGTGTGTCCCCCATTAGCTCGTACCACTGCTAAACAGCGCTGTCGTATGGATAGGATGTGATTTCTTTTTACATTTTGTTGAATGTTAGCCCACTCAGTTTTCAACACTTGCTCTATGTGGCGACGGGTTTGGGGATTTGCATAAATAACAAAACACTTTTATGGGCTATAACTGAATCTGTGTACGAGTGAACGGACGGACGGACAGGCTAAAAGTGAAAACGAATTTCTGACAAAATGGTTGCCTTTCAAACTTGAACTCGAAAAAAAACCTAAAAGGTTGTATTTAAGAAAGAAAAAACGTTGAAAATAATACTTCCTTATTGCATTGACTTTAAACGTACCTGCGTAAAAGACGTAACCATCTAAACTAAACCGATCGCTCTAGCCCTTTGTTCAACAGGTAGACGAACCATTTTTATTGACTTCCATTCGATACATAACCAGGCTTTCAATTCAAGTTTCAGAATGACAAAAACTACACACCACAAGAAGTACGTGCAGAAAACATGTTTTCATGATTTCCTTATTGCACAATTCCGAGAGAAAAATTGTGTGAAATAACCTAGTAGGTGTGTGTAAATGCTTAAGAGACAAGCAAAATTCAAAGTCAAACCTTTGACGAGAGTGAAGTTATTCAAATTTAAAAGTAGTTAGTGCGTTGGCATTTTTGCCAAGTGTATATCTTGTCCAACGATTGTGTTGTTCGTGAATTTTTCATACAACAGCCCCTAATTTCACTTCCGTATGTCAATATCGGTTTTATTGTATGATGAAAAACATGCAAAGCCACTTCGCTGTTTGGACACGTGATACCAAAGATGCCTTTAATCTTATAAAACGCTTTCAATCCCATTTTATACAATTCTGACGAAGCAAGTGAAAAAGATCCGGATAAACTAAAGTGCACCTTTAAATATTTATATTCGCGGACACAATCCAGCGACCTACCCTAGTATAAACATATTTTATTGCAAAATCCATAATGCAATTGGGTTGGGCCTCAAGTTCTCACAACGTTAGTTACGGCACTCCCCATAAAGTAAACAACAAATTTATACAAATTCACATAACAATAGCAACATGTTTATATAATGCACAAATACATAATGATAGAGAGAGAGAGAGAGAGAGAGAGAGAGAGAGAGAGAGAGAGAGAGAGAGAGAGAGAGAGAGAGAGAGAGTTTGTTGTCGTGTGTCCGAGTATGGTAGGCCAGTTTATACACAGACATGAATTCATTGTGAACCTATTTGTCGATTTGATGTACTGGTGGACAGCTCTGAAAAGTGAAATATTTTCTTCATCTGTTCTATTCAAATAGAACCTTATCAATACTTATTGGATGAACACTTCTTGTTGAACGAAAAAGGACTGTTCTCTGATTGGCATAACTAGTACATTCGAAAAAGAAATGAGAAGCATCTTCATCTCCATTTGAACAGTGACATAGTGAATCATGACGCAAATGGTTAATAAATAAATCATGATTAAGATTGCTACATTTATTTCTAATTCTAGCGTGATGCACCGTTAAAAGTCTGTCTCCTATAAGATAAAACCGAGGTACTGTGTTGGTGTTTTTGAACTTATTTTTGAAACTAATTAGTGTATCTGCTGTTCTTAAGTTCTGATCTAAATTATTCCACAAAGCTATGGAAGAAGGAATGCAAGACTTTTGGGAAATGTCCGTTCTAGAAAAAGGAATGGCAATGTTATCTCTGTTTCTTAATTCATAACGGCTAATGTCTCGTGTAGTAGGAGGTATGAGATCTGATATATAAGATGGTACTAACTTATTTGTGACTATGTACATAAATGCCAATTTGTGTTGTCTACGTCTTTCTGAAAGCGGTATTCAGCAGCACTCGCTATACAAATTTTCAAGAGAAACTGATCTAGTTAGTCCTGTAACAATTCTTGCCGCTTCGTTTTTTTTTTTTTTTTTTTTTTTTTTTTTTTTTTTTTTTTCTAAAATATCAGTATCACGTTGAGAGCAACCATCCCAAACTATCGAAGAATATTCTAAGATAGGTAGTACATATGAAAAATATATTTGATTTAAAGCTATCCTACTAAGACTGAATTTTAATTTTCTCATAATGCCTATAATCTTAGACGCACTTTTTTTATTATATTTTCGGCGGCCCCCGTGGCCGAGTGGTTAAGGTCGCTGACTTCAGTGCTCTTGATCATTCGCTCATCTCACCGATGTGGGTTCGCGCCTCGCTCGGGGCACGAGTCACATGTGGGACAAGCCAAGTTCTGCTTGCGGGTGTGTCAGGTGGTTTTTCCCCGGGTACTCCGGTTTTCGCCCCACCTACCGATTGATCCGTCTCGATATGAGTGAAAAAGCTTGAAAGGGACGTAAAACTGAATCAAAAAAAAAAAAAAAAAAAAAAAAAATTATTATATTTTCAATATGATCATGCCATTTACCCTTACAACTTAAGGTCACACCTAAGTGTTTATGACATTCGACAAATTTGAGTTTTACATTTTCGAAAAAGAGATTAGGGTAGTATTCAAATTGTTTTAGAGTAAACAAGACTGCTTCAGTTTTAAGAGGATTGAACTTTATGAGCCACTGTTTAGCCTATGCTGCTAGTAGTTGTAAATCATGATTAATTTTACCTTCTATATCGGCAATAGATGATGCCGAATAATATACTTATGGAATAAAGAAACGCAACAAATACTTTGGGTTACTAAAACATGCTCTGTAATGCAAGTTTGTGGTATAACTGAGCTTCTTATATGAACACAATATCTAAACGTCAAATTGCAACAGGTTGAGTCACAATGTCGGTTACGTATGCTTAATGGAATACACGTAACCACACTGACCTACAGTAGCACACCCTGTAACCATGATCAGTAAATGTCAAATTTGAAATTAAAACCAATATTTTGTTTCCAAAAACCCTAAAAGTGATTGCAGATGTAATCATTGATAAGTTGGTAGCATTTGGGTATGTTATGCGACGTTTAACGTCACCAACGTCAATCGAAAAAATGAGTCAAAATCCAGTAAAATTTCCTTCGGCATGCATTTTATTCTATAAAATGGTTATTTACGTAAACATTATGACATTTGTACTTCAGACGTCACTAGAACGTCCATTATAACGTCAAAATCAAACATCCTGCATTTTAAAGACTCTCATTATGTTTTTCAAATTTTCTGACTGAAAGAATGATCAATTGCCAAACGTTTGATTACAGTGAGTAAATCTAGTGTTTACTCAAAACATTTAATCCGTTTCGCTCCTTTACATAACGTGATATTCTGATTAACAAACGTCAAAACAAACGCTCCGATGATCCATTTCTACGGTACCTGAGACGTCACTGTTGATTAGAAAGCACGCCGTGTCGTATGTTGGTTCGATATATACCGTTTAGGTACAAATTGGCAAAATCGAATAATTTAAATGACGTTCATAACTCATTTTTCGTTATTGTAAACTTCACCTTTCCATTAACAAGATTTAACGCAACATGGGACGGCACCTAAGTATACAATGATCCTAGTCTTTATTGCACATTATCAAGTCGACGTCACGTAGCCCACATGCAAAGATTAGTCATCTTCCCCTTCGCCCCGACGTTTACGTCACAATTTGCGTTTTTCATAGTTTTTGACGTTTTGTCGTTAATTTTGTCAATAAAATGACGTTTTCTCATTTCATCACGTGCAAAAAGCAGACAGTATGTCATTTCATAAAAGGATTTCATCAAAATGTCAAATACATACGTAAAAGTTGAAATTTAGTGTGTTGCGTATTTTAATTCCTTAAGTATATAATGAACTGTCGTCAGCAAAACGACGAGTTAGACTTAAAAATGACTCTGCAATATCGTTAATATATATTAAGAATTTACCAGCTTTGTTGAAAATCATATCCTTTGACTTTACTAAATTTACTTCAATGCACCAATCATCGCAGTACTTTTCAAGTTTACTGATACAATTCTGCAAACCTGCTTCGGTTGTAGATAACAAAATTACATCATCAAGCATACCTATGTCAATTCCATCACATGCGATGTCAAATATGTCGGGTAAATCATTTATAAATTTCTTACACGCCCGGTAAAGTGCAAATTGACCACCGCCGGTTGTCAACGTAAAAAAAGTTGGTCGTTTTGAGCGTTTCCTGTTATTAGTTTTCGCGAATTTGATGGATGTGGAAGGTAAGATGTTTTTTTTATCAAAAAGGTATTAGAAAAATCAAAGAATGTCAGGCTATCAGTTTTTTGCCGTTGAATGTCTAGCCGAAGTGGTAGTTGAAAAAAAATAAACCGTTCTACTGCAATCCTTTCCGGCCCGTTTGATCGGTAGTGAAAACGAAAGTAGAATCTGGTCAAACACAGGTTAAAATGCCCTGATCGTGCCTTTGCAAGCTCTCTGTAACCAATGGTCGTTGCAGTTAGTTAAATTAACACTAAATTAGGTTTTCAGACATAATTTTAAAATATTTCAAGCTTGCCTTTCAACACTTAGATCGATTTTGTACCGGCGGTCAACTTGAAGTTGCGGTGGTGTCGTATTGATCAATGGGGATTACAATGTAAATTGAGAGAAAGCCAGCAAAAATGCAACTTGATGTCGTTTTCTGTTAGGGGGCACGGCAACATTAATGGAGATGCATTCTAGACACAACCAAATCCAAATAGATGCCGTCGGTGTCCTCATAATTCAATTTCGTTTGTCCATTAGCCATTCAGTCACATAGTTTAGCAATATCTGATGTATTTATTACTAATTTTTGGTAACCCCAACAATACAAATACTACCTCATGCAAGATGCATTGAATTTATATACATAATTCGCATTGTCTCGAAGAAAAACCACTAGAATTACAGTGTGGTCAATTTGCAAACTAGGTGGTCAATTTGACCTTAAAAATGAGCAAGTTTGAAATGATTTACTGTCCAATTTGAAAAGTATTGAAGGACATGCCTGCTGTTTAATGTTGAGCAGGCTCAGTCTTGCAGATTCGACAATTACATGTATAGGAGTAACACTAAGCAAAGCGTTCATTGTGTTGTTCGTATGAAATCTATCTCCAGTTTTGCGATATCAATTCTTTGAATATGTATATCAACTTTTTTTTTACGTTGACCACCGGCACTTTACCGGGCGTGTCTTATGACATAGCATAAATATATTTCTTGTCGAAGCAAAAAAGGTACATGTACACAGGTAAGGATGCACTAGATATGTCTCATAAATTAACTTACAGTGTAAATTAATATTTGTCAGCTTTTCATACAATAGCTCTATATATTTTCTCATTTCTCATATTATATAGTTCCATGACGAACTCGGACAACTTAGAAAAGCATGTGGTTATCATGAATATCTGCCATCGGTGGAGACAAGAAGTTATTTCTTGATTCTATATTTTACCTCCGACGGCATCAGTAGTGCGTCTGGGTTCAACGTTAGCTATGTGATAAACCAAAGTAAGCATTTAGCTATGTGATAACCTAAAGTAGAATTTTAACCCCTATTTGATGAATGGATTCTCCCATCGTTATCATTTGGAAGAACCAACTTTCGTTTCTAGGGGTGTTAGGCGTGATTTTTAATTTTTTATTCAATTTTTCGATGAAACTTTTCTAAGCAAACATAATAGCCCCAGATGGGACTATGCTGTTTGCCTATGTCCCATAAAAGGGACGTCAGGCTTAAATGAGTTAACAATGTGACAAACCAAAATACGTTTTGCCTGCAGGTATGTAATAAAACAAAACAAGATTTAAGTTAAGTGATATACTAAACAAGAACCTATTGGCATGAATGTGATAAACCAAAATACGTTTTGGCTGCAGGTATGTAATAAAACAAAGTAGAATTTTAGTTATGTGATAAACTAAAGTAGAATTTATCTATACAAGAAAACAGAGAACCTATTGGCATGTATGTGATAAACCAAATCGGTTTGGCCATATAATGTATGTGATAAGCCAGTAAAGGCAAACCGCTTATAATATCAATTGTGAACATGTTCTACTGTTTATTGTTTATTCTTAGCTCATCTTAGTTGTGTTGACTTGCTCCGCTACGGCGTTTACTCTGGACTTACTGACAAAACAAATCATGGACGCAAGTGTCTTTTATGGCAAGATCAAACACATATTGCGATCCCAGGTAGTCTAAAACTGATTTTTAAAATGTCTCAGATTTATGAGGGTGAGGTTAACCGTTAACCTCTTACAGCCAGGGGCATGCACGTCCTTTAGCGCTGCAGGATGGTTTACATTGGATTGTGAACGTCCATTTGGACCATGAGCATAGATGTGCTTATTGTTTCATTACCTCCTGATTGGTCATCTGATTACTGGTCAACAGCTTAGAAGGTTTTAGCCAGCCCAGGAAAAGTGGTAAAGACAAACTATCCATATAGACGCGTGCCATTAAATCTACATGTTCACTTGGGTGGTGTATTGTAATACACATTTTTGATGTCATGGCATCCCAATCTTGAGTTGAAGTTTCAATTTCAAAACTGAAAACAAAAATCCATATTTTGCATGGACATGTTTTCGTAAAGTTGTAATATGGACGTGACGTCCCGACGTAGCTCGGCTGACTGGGGTGGGAGGGAGGGAGGTCGGTTAAGCAACACAGCGACAATGATCAAGCAGAATTAAACCAAAGAAGTTACGACTTCCTATCATTGTTGGATGTTGTTCCTATGCCAAACAATTGCATGTGCATGTACATCTCCGTTTCATAAGTTTAGTACATACCAATTTGTTTCATAAGTAATGGCATAGCAGTACCTGTACTTGAAGCTTGGTCAAATTTTATTGGGTGTTTGCAGATTTGAACGGATTTCGCTAAGTCAATCCTTATACATAGAATTATTCACTGATTGTAACAATAGATAATAATGCCATAAAAAGACCCTATAGTTATTGCTACCAGAGTCTTTCTATGTTTGATTTGATCGGATCTGTTCGTACGGTGGCAGTGCCTTTGTTTATCTGTTTCGGTCAGATGGGAAAATGAACAAGCTAGCTGCAATTGAATATGTTTAATAAAGAAATATAGAATAGATCATTTCAACATGCATGCAAGATAAAAATCAACTGAACAAACTCACACACTTAATCATCTAAAATGTTCTCCGGCAGTTTACAAATGTTCAAGTGTCCCACACTGGATGTTGATAGTTCCCGTCAAATCGTTGTTTTAGCGTTGTTGTTCCAATGTCGTTTTAATGACACTAAATGATGCAACCATGGTGAATCGTATTTTCTGTCTTGACAATGTCCTGGACCATATACATGTACTCGTACCCAATATGACAACATACTCGTGCCCAATATGACAATGTCCTTATGATTCTAACAATCTTCCTCTAGCTAACTGCTAGGATGTCCCTGCATTTATGTGTTTTTGCAATTTAACGAATCGCTTGGATTGAAATTCAGATTTTAGCATTTACTGGTTGATGAAAAACATTAGGCTGTTTTAATGTCTGTGAAGCCCGAAGGCTTTTCAGTTTATATGTAGCACTAACATTTAATTGTCCTACTTTTTCTATAATTCCAACTTTTCACTTTCCCTCCTCCAAACTAACGTCTAATATAACCTCCAAAAACTCAACTGCCAGTGTCCAAGAATTGTCCGTATTTATGTAATTTACTCACCCACTCGAGCTAACACACCTCATGAGTAAATCAGCCTCCACAATCCATAAGAGGACATCCTCTAGAACTATCCTTTTGCACACCTACTTTACAGTGAATAATTCTTGACGTCATACACAAACATCTCTCTCACACCGAAAATAATAGCTTCCATGTAATATTTGAATGAAAGTACATGCAAACTGAGAAGAAAAGGATGGTTTAGTTTTGTTTCTTCTGACAAATAACACATCAAATATGATAAACGAAATTACATAACTTCTGTGACACAAATACAAATGTTAACGTTGATTTCTCACATTACAGGACGGTTTGAACTAAAAATGTATTATTCCAATAAAATGACAGAGCGTCCAGGAGACTACACCTTACATAATATTTGGTCTACCCTATGTACAGTCGGGGTTATTGAAGCTTGAAATCTTGCATCCTACTAGACTGACAAACATTGTTTGGACTGTCGTTTCGCCATTTTGTGTCCCAGTACCTTTTTGAGCGCCTTTTTGGATCAAATTTTTATATTCAACTGTTTGACCAGTGTTATCTGTAAAAACAAACGGTTGTTTGTGTAATTATGTATCAAACGCTGACTGATTGTATAAGTCGGTGTACCACGGCTATTTGGGTGCTATATTTCAAGCTTCAATAAACTTGAATATGCACAGGGTAGACCAAATATTATGTTAGGTGTAGTATGCAGGGTGATATGCCATAGTATCAACGGTCTAATCTGTTTTGGGTTAAAACTTTCTTGAAGTGTATAAATTCAATGTTAAAATTGATATTTGTATCTCTAAAGTTATGATATTTTGCTTGTCATTTTAATGCGTAGTGAATAGTTTTATGTATTAAGTTTGACATAAAGAAATCCGTTCAATTCTGCAAACACCCAATAACATTTGGCCAAGCTTGAAGTACGGGTACTGCTATGCCATTACTTATGAAACAAATAGGTATGTACTAAACTTATGAAACGGAGCTGTATATATTTTATTCTCTGTGACCGAAAAGCTTAAAGTTTATTAATGGAAACCAAGCAGTTACTTTATCAGTGCAGTATATCTATTACTGTAACAACAGGTAAGGATACAGCTGAAGCACATAGTTGCTTAAAGGTCTGATCGCTGGCTTATTTGAGCATGTGCGCTAATTAAAACGAATATAGTACACCGACTGATGCTGGCTGTTTAACGGTCTAAGTATTATTGTAGGTAAGTTGTTTTAATGGTCTAACTGATCCTGAATATTTAAAAGATTATCTGGTGTTAGTACTGTAAGTTCGGACTTTTATTTCGCGAATTTTCCATTTCTAAATTATTAGCGAGTTCTTGAATTCGCGAGCGTGTACTCTTGCAGTCTAAAGATTATTGAAAGCATTTATTTGCGAGAACTTCGAATTCGCGAATCGACGAATTCGCGAAAATTAGCGAATATTGAGTTCTCGCGAACATTTCAGAACTTACAGTGAAACGTATAATGTATACATTATACGTTTCACTGAACCTTATACAGTTGTCAAGCCACATCCTTTATACAGGTAAAGTGGTACACACAGGGGTAGTGCTGTGGAAAAATGATTTTAACTTTTATGAAAATTCCACCCTATCACAGGATTTTTAAAATTACATAAAAATATGTAAAATATGTTTTCCAATTAGGCTTTTGCCCCATTTATAATATTACCACTTTGAATAGAAATAATTTGTATAATAACGGAGAAATCGGCAAATTAACATCAGGAAAACATTTCCGTGGAACAAATACCCCACTTTATAGAGTAAAACTGAGGTATGCAGGGCTATACCTATTTTTTTTTACTTTTGCTCCAAAACGTTGATTGTGGGTACTCATTAGAACCGCCTCGGCGAGGCACCCACAATCTAAGTTTTGAGCAAAAATATTAAGAAAAATATCAAAATTTGTCTACTGAAAATTTTCATTTTTTACAACTATAAAAATCTCTGTATATTGCATGGGCGTGTTTTCGTAATGTCAGTGTTATTTTGGAAGGCCCTACTTTAGTATTTGTCAAAGTTTCTGTGTAAAGCTCGTTATTTTGGAAGGCCCTACTTTAGTACTTGTCAAAGTTTCTGTGTAAAGCTCGTTATTTTAGATAGCCCTACTTTATTACACTGTACTTGTCAAAGTTTCTGTGTAAAGCTCGTTTTAAATAATATACAGAATATACTGATTTAGTTTTACGTCCCTGTCAAGATTATTAATTTTCAGCTCATATGAGACGGGCCAATTTGCGGGGCGAAAACGGGAAATAGAAAACGGGAGAACGCAGAGAAAAAATACACCAATCACCCTCAAAGAAGAACTTGGTTTGTACCCATCGCGGGGCTCTAAACCACACCAGACACATCGGCGAGATGATCGAATGGTTAAGCACGGTAATGAAACCAGCGCTCGTAACCACGCGGCCATGGAGAACCGTAATTAAGTCTACTCATTTGTGTTTTAGTATTTATTGGTGTGACGCATTTCCTACAAGGTTTTTATAGTATTCTTTCATCTCGGTGTTGGGGAAACAAAGTCTGTGTTTGATCTCGTTAAACTTTGTGTATACATAGAAACATGTATGTTTTATTGGCATATGTTTGTACCCAGAAATGTTTATTTGTGAACAGAGATACCTTTAGAGCTGAATTGGAACCATTGTCGTCAGTATGGACCTAAACTCTACCCTTGGTGTTACACGACAGATCCAGAGATACTTTGGGAGTACTGTACATTCAGTATCTGTCCTCGTGAGTCAATGTTAATAAAAATCTACCCGAGTCCGACACAAATCACAACGCTAAGTCACAGAAAATGGGCTGAGACTTTAAAACGATCGATCAAAATCGGCGATCGGATAATGCTATGTCCACATTAGTTTCTTTGCCACCCATTACAAAACATCATTTTTGCACATAATGTTTTATAACAAAAGTAGATGAATAGGAGAAAGTCTGCATCTGCTGATAATAGGTATTGGAAAGGCACAGTACTAATTTCCCCCATACCGATAACATGTGATGACGTAGCAGACCTGAAACGGTGTTGCTATAAATAGAAACGGCTCATGGGATAGGTAAATCGCACCTCTGCAGCGCCATCTGTATCGCACAGCAGGCATAAAATTGGCCATAACTGAACCTGTTGTTAGATCAATTATTTCATTAATATGTATGTTCTGTCAAGGCCATAATGAATTCCAATGACGCAGTGCAATTTGATTCCTTATGAGAAAACTGAAAACATAACTGGCAACGGTTATGTTATCGAGACCAAATTGGCAGAATCGAAATCTTTCCTTCACGTAAAGACAATTTAATTAAGTTGACTATAAACATCGTATCCAGGACTTTCTGTGTAGAAACTTTTTGATTGTATACTTATAAAACGCATGCATTTAAAATACGAAATTCAACAGAAACATGTTCTATGCCGACATGACTGAAAAAATAGTGAATCAGCAAATCTTTCAAATGCATGCAATACAGATGTGCGACTTTCAAAGGTTAAGATCAACCATGATATTCGCTTATGCATGAAAGTTGAAAATCGCGTGCAAATCACACATTTTGAGTTCACAAATTTTCTTTCATTAATTATATGCTTCTCTCAAAGTTTAGACAGATGCTCGCTCATTTACACACTGAAATCTTCCGTCCTTTGTGATGCAATTATTCAAATACAATTTTAAAGATTTGTCGTGACATGTACATTCGTGACATGTATATGCTCTTTTAGGATAAGTTGGTTGATATTTAAATACATTCGTTTGTATATCGCCATACAACCACAATTGCTTTTGGTTATCGCTGATTATCAAGTACATGTTAATTATCATTTATAAGAATCCATGTAATCGTTGATTAACCCCTGCTGCTATTTCGACATGTTCTCTTCTCAATGACTCGTCTAATTATAGAACAAAATTCTGCGCGGGAAGCCGGGGAAATTAGTCACATGTGTTTCCTCAACCCATTGTCGATGCAGGCTTTCGCCTTCATAGGCTTTTGTTTATAATAAATAAAAATAAAACATAGATCCTGTAAGAGCAGCGAGCATAGCATATTAATGAGAAAGGGGATGGGCTATATCGCGGTTTCGGCTACTTAAGCCTCTTCAGTGGCCCTATAGATTTGGCAACATGCAGCCAAAGATTCAATTTAGTTTTTTACCACCTCGGTTTTTGGAGTGGGCGTCTTTTTTGATTGCGTCTTAACCTGATCTTTGCCTTCTTGTTCCTTTTTTACGTTAGGGACTTTCGGAACCAGAGTTTTATGATGACTTGGTTTAAAAATTTATAATACTTAAAGGAAAAATGTTGTTGTTTTTTTCTTTTCAGTTCAGTACATACGTATAGGTTATAACTTGAATGTTATGCGACAGTCTGCATGCTAAGTTTTTAACCCAATCATGGTTGATAACTATGTTGCCTTCTTTAATTGCACGCCGGTGGGTGAGGCGTGAGCCCACCGCGGTTCAACTGGTGTTTTTCTTTTGCTCCGGGGTTCGGTAAGTTTTTCGGCGCCAAGGGATCTCCATCGTCGGGCAGCTTACTGAATTTGTTGAGTCCTTGTTTTTGATTCATCAGGATGGTTATCATCATTTATTAGTTTATCCTTGATGATTCTTCGACTAGATAGAGATTCATCACGAGGACAGAACAACTAACTAAATGTCGTGAATCACCTCAGAAGATGAGGGTGAGGTCAGGTGCCTGTAAAACTGGTTTAAGCCCCCAGTAATTTTATTACAATCTAAAAATATTCAAATCATCGTAAATTTACGTCGACGTCATCAATATTGGTGCAACGTCACAGTTCTCGCGTAAACATTGTATAGATTGCTAACTTTAAGGATGTTCGCTGCTAACATTTGACAATTCGGAACTTCCGGTTTTTCTTTTGTTGAACATCTCGAAAACGGTTGCAGATATTTTCCTAATATTTTATATTTGGATACATATTGATGATATGCATTGAATGAGCCATGAAAATTGTCAATCTAAGGAGCTTCATTTTGTCACCCCATTTTCTGCAACTTTTCAGAAAATTTTAGTTGTCAGTAAAATTTAGGGGGTAGGGAAGATTAAACTTCAATATTATATATCTTCAAATAAATTGCATTAGTTCGATGTTTGTTTTAGCAGCAGTTTATGTGTGTTTGGTCTTCTAAGTCGGTCCTTCTGTCTTTGGTATGCTTGTTTTAAAATTTTGGGTGGTTTTATGAAATGGACTTTAAGAAACAAAACAGACGAAAAAAGGCTTAAAAGGGCGATTTTCAAGTTGTTGGTTCTCTCTTATATGCACACTACCCTATATATTTCTTTCTTTTATTCGAACAATATTACCAAGTTCTATCTTGTGTGAAAATACAAGAAAAAGTTTGAATCTACAAATATGGGTTTTAGTTGGCCTCCCAAGCCCCCCAAATATTTTTCTGTTGGCATTTTTGAGTACATTTTGGCATCCATGCCTATTGTGTACCTTAATGTGTAACAATACACGCTAGGGTGGATGCCAAGTCTGAAAATGCCCCAGAGTCCCAAAAATAGGTCAAAGGTCAACTAAGTGCAAAATTTGAGATATTTCAACAGTATCTTATGAAATATTTTCATTTTTTTTTTTTTTTGTAAAAAAAGCCCCAAATTACATCTAATGCATTTGTATGGTGCAATCAGTTACAATTGTTACAACAAAGTAATGCAGATTTAGGTCAAAGGTCACTTTAGTGCAAAAATGCTTATTTTCATGCCCTTTTATAATTGCCTGTATAAGCATCAGTGTCAGCGGTATTCTGATGGGGATAAAGTTCTTTTAGGTACTTTTTGTATCAATTATGTATAGCATATGATCGTAGCAATCATTTGATACCAATTTCAGCTCTCTGCAGCTTTTGGTTGCTGAGATATTGTCAATTTTATTGGTACACTCCCCTGTATTTGTTTGTGTTTTTTCTCTTATATCTTAAGTTTTCTAATTTTTTGCATCGGGATAGTCAGCTTGGTCATATATATTATTACATGTTTATACACTATTGTCATAACAATCATTTGATAACAATTTCAGATCTCTAGGACTTATGGTTGCTGAGATATTAACGTTTCCGTTGGTATACCCCCTCTATTTTTCTGTGATTTTTATCAAATATTTTAAGTTTTCATCAATATTCAAACAACAAGAAAGTCGAAGTATTCATTTATCATATCGCATGTTTATAGAACATTACCATAGCAATTATCTGATATCAATTTCACCCTCTAGGACTTTTGGTTGCTAAGTTATAAAACGTTTTGTTGGTATACCCCATCCACTTTTCTGTGTTTTTTCACAAATATTTAAAGATTTTATCAATATTCGAAAAACAAGAAAGTCAGAACGTTTGTGTGTCTCACAACATGGTTATAGAATATTATCCTAGCAATCATTTGATACCAATTTAAGTTCTCTAGAGCTTTTGGTCACTGAGATATTAGCAGTTTTATTGGTATACCCCCTTCGTTTGCCAAGAATTTTTCTCCTATATCTTAAGTTTCCTTAAATATTTGAAAAACAAGATAGGAAGCTTGTTTATACATCTTATCACCTGATTATATGATATTATCATAGCAATCTTTTGATACCAATTACAGCTTTTTATGACTTTTGGTTGCAAAGATATATACGTTTCCTTTGATATACCCCCTCTATTTTTCTGAGATTATTATCTAATATTTAAAGTTCTCATCATGAATCGAAAAACAAGAAAGTCAGATTATTTGTGCATCTTATCACACTATTGTAGAACATCATTATAGCAATCATTTGATACCTAATTCAGCTCTTTAGAGCTTTTGGTCACTGAGATATTAGCAATTTTATTGGTATACCCCCTTCGTTTGCCACTGATTTTTCTCCTATATCTTAAGTTTTCTTAAATATTTGAGAAACAAGACAGTCAGCTTGTTTATATGCCTTATTACATGGTTATAGAATATTGTCATAGCAATCATTTGATACCAATTTCTGCTCTCTATGGCTTTTGGTTGCTGAGATGTATCCGGTTCTGTTGGTATATACCCTCTATTTTTCTGAGATTATTATCTAATATTTAAAGTTCTCATCATTAATCCAACAACAAGAAAGTCAGATTATTTATGCGTCTTATTAAACTATTATAGAAGATTATTATAGCAATCATTTGATACCTATTTCAGCTCTCTAGAGCTTTTGGTCACTGAGATATGAGCAATTTTTTTTTGTATACCCCCTTCGTTTGCCACTGAATTTTCTCCTATATCTTAAGTTATCTTAAAAATTTGAGAAACATGGAAGTCAGCTTGTTTATATACCATATTACATGGTTATAGAATATTGTCATAGCAATCATTTGATACCAATTTCAGCTCTCTGTGACATTTGGTTGCTGAGATATATACGTTTTCGTTGATATAACCCCTCTATTTTTCTGAGATTATTATCTAATATTTAAAGTTCTCATCACTATTCGATAAACAAGAAAGTCAGATTATTTATGCGTCTTATCACACTATTATAGAACATTATTATAGCAATCATTTGATACCTATTTCAGCTCTCTAGAGCTTTTGGTCACTGAGATATTAGCAATTTATTGGTATACCCCCTTCGTTTGCCACTGATTTTTCTCCTATATCTTAAGTTTTCTTAAATATTTGAGAAACAAGACAGTCAGCTTGTTTATATACCTTATTTCATGATTATAGAATATTGTCATAGCAATCATTTGATACCAATTTCTGCTCTCTATGGCTTTTGGTTGCTGAGATATATACGTTTCCGTTGGTATACCCCCTATTTTTCTGAGATTATTATCTAATATTTAAAGTTCTCATCATTAGTCCAACAACAAGAAAGTCAGATTATTTATGCGTCTTATTACACTGTTATAGACCATTATTATAGCAATCAGTGATACCTATTATAGCTCTCTAGTGCTTTTGGTCACTGAGATATTAGCAATTTTATTGGTATACCCCAGCCGTTTGCCAGTGATTTTTCTCCTATATCTGTAGTATTCTTAGAAATTTGAGAAACAATGAAGTCAGCTTGTTTATATACTATATAACATGGTTATAGAATATTGTCATAGCAATCATTTGATACCAATTTCTGCTCTCTATGGCTTTTGGTTGCTGAGCTATAAGCATTTCTGTAGGTATACCCCCTCCATTGTTCTGTGAT
Source organism: Rugalucina vietnamica (assembly GCA_964017185.1). Classification (NCBI taxonomy): domain Eukaryota; kingdom Metazoa; phylum Mollusca; class Bivalvia; order Lucinida; family Lucinidae; genus Rugalucina; species Rugalucina vietnamica. The sequence continues at coordinate 69,561,601 of OZ024872.1, forward strand.
TTTTCTCTAATATTGAAAGTTCTCATCAAGATTTGAATCTCAAGAAAGTCACATTCTTTCTGTGTCTTATCACATTATTATAAACCATTATCATATCAATCATTTGATATAAATTTCAGCTCTCTAGAGTTTCTGGTTGCTAAGATATAAGCAATTTTGTTGGTAGACCCCCTTCATTTATTTGTTATTTTTCTCTAATATCTGAAGTTCTCTTTAATATTGAGCATTAAGATAGCCAGTTTATCTATATATTATCTTATTACAGAGTATAGGACATTGTCATAGCAATCATTTGGTATCATTTGGTACCAATTTAAGCTCTCTAAGGCTTTTGGTTGACAAGATATAAACAATTGTGCTGGTATACTCCCTTTTTTTCTAATATATAAAGTTCTCATTAATATTTGAACACCAGGAAGTCAGTTTGATATTTATATCTTATTACATGACTGAATGACTGAATGGTTATCAAGCATTGTCAAACCAATCATTTGATAACTATTTCTGCTCTCTTAAGGTCTATCAGTAGCCAAGAAACATGTGGTAATATAGGTGTACAACACTACTTCCCCACACTACTTCCTCTGCTTATTAGAGGTGGGGGTGAACACTCTATGATTTTACGTGACACACACGGGCAATAAAGAGATCCTCTGACCAAACTGGCACCCATGGGCATTTGTTCTAAGGGTGCAAGGTACATCCTATAGATATTCCACCCTAAACCCTTCAAATGGCAATAGATTTTCCCTTTGTATATCTTGATTTTCGTCATTTTCATTAATATTCATGAAAATGCAAATGAGATAATTATTATTTAGGCCCATGAGTCATCAAAAAATTTGTCAAATAGTATTATTGGTACAATAACAATAAGCTAAAATGATAGTTTAGGCATGACATTAGTTTTTATGGGATAATTGATCTTTAATTATTTCTTTTTATTCATTTTAAAGGTTTAATGAAAATTCATGAATATGCAAATTAGATGTTTTCCATTACTTATCATAGGAAGAAAGGGCTATGTCTAAGCTTTAAGCTGAGACCAAGTTCAATGGTCTAGGATTACAAATAATTGAGATATATTCAATTTTCTATGTGTATCCCCATTATAAAAACGCAAAATATGAATATTAAGGGTACTTTAATAGAACATAGCGTAAAACGCAAACCCTTCCACTGGCAGAAAACAGTGTCTGATAGCTTTTTCAATGTACTTAAATTAAAAAATCATAGTGTAGAAAATTCCCCCTTGGGGAAGGGGGTATGGGTAGCTAGAAGACTATTAGTTATCATAACAGGTTTTGATATTTTTGCACTCATATGACTTATGACCTAATTATGTGACCCAGAGGCAGTTACATACTTGGAATACACCCATATGAGTTTAAACACTTGTCAATGAATAAAATAAGCTCATGTTGCCTTTAGTCCGTTCATGTTGGATTTAAGAAATACTTGATTATTGTAACGGGTGTTTGTTATTTTGCACTCATTTGACTTTTGACCTAATTCAGTCACCCAGGAGCATTTACAGTCTTGGCATCCACCTCTATGTCTTTGGAAACATGTCAAGGAATGACATGAGTACAAGTTACCTATTATCAGTCCATTATTTTCCAAAACAATAATGTCTCTTTTAATTTTTACATATTTTTGCTATTTTGCACTCGTTTGACCTTTGACCTTGTTCTGTGGCCCAGGGTCATTTACAGACTTGGCATCCACCCATACGAGTTTGGGCACATGTCAAGGAATATTATGAGCATAGGTAGAATAATGTACTCAAAAATGCCAACAAAACGAAAACTAAGCCACTTTTTTGGATTTGGACTGCCAAGTATTTGGCACATTTCAAAATATTGATTTTTTCCGACTTTTCAGGTATGGGGGTAGGGTTGGAAAACGACTTGTAAAATGCTGTCATCCACTTCAAGTTGCAAATTTTTCTATGCTTTTGGTCCAAAATAGTCTGCATTACGTAAATATTATAACTTTCTGAAAGTATTCTATGTGTATTTTTGCTCAAGACAGGTATGTTTCAAAGAATTGAAAATTAAATTGATTTTACTAAATTTAAAACATAGTGTTCAGAGGCCTCATTCACAGGCCTGTAGCTCGAAAAAATGCACACTACCCTATACTTATTTTGTTTTCAAATGTCTAGTGTTGTAATTTGGAATTAAAAAAGAGTGGTTAGAAAAAAAGCTTGAATACTTTTTCATTGGCAGCGAACATCCTTAAGAAATAGATCAGCTCTAGCAGTGAATTGTTGAGTAATAATTTGGAGGTCAGTTGTCAAGAAGATCAAATCACGAGCGCGTAGCGCGAGTGATTTATCTTCTTACAACTGACCTCCAAACAGTGAATTATTACTCAACAATTCACGCACTTGAGCTGATCTATTTCGATTCTAACACACAATAAACGGAATAAATGTTGCTGAAACCGTCGATATCGTTCAGCTTTCCGCCATTGCATTGCAGATATCCCGCCAAATATTTGACTGTAATGCTGGTATTTACACACACTTATTACGTTTGTTGTGCGCTAAAACGACGTTTCACCGTCTAACGCTGCTTTGTGGGATAGCTGACGTCACAAATGCCGCAAAGTAACGTCACGCTTATTCGCCCAGTGAAATTGTTGCACAATATAACACCGTTTTTACCATTGGCTATATAGGCGAGGTGTGTTAGAATTACCATTGTTCGCCAAAGGCGGAGCTAATATGGTAATAAGGTGTTAGAAACGATAAATTGTGGCCAAATGAAATGTCGATCATGCCTGGAGACGCCAGGAATAAGCAGTTACAAACCCTCCATTACGTATCTAAGGGTATATAATAGAACGGTTATTGAATAAATATCGTAAAATATTCGGAACCCCTTCATATGGCGGAGACGTACTCGCAAGCTCGTGCGTCCTCGCACTATGAACTCGTTCCGACAATTTTACGATATCCAACCTATAAATATTCAATAGTTTAGAATGTTTTTCATGGAAACTTATGTCATATTCAATAGTTTAGAACGTTTCAGTCTATGGAACGTTCTATCATATTGCATGGGTCCAAGGAAGCACATTCAAGGCGGGACTATTTTCTCTAGTTGGTCGCCATCGAAAAATACCTGGCAGCTATTTTCCTTTACCACTTCAAGTAAACGAACGACGAAACTATAAAAATTACAGAATGCGTCGCACGAAAAATACACAAAACTTCATCTTACTTACAAATACCTCGAATTTTGAAAGTATGAAAACGAAGTGTTTGCACTCCGAATTTCTAACATTTTCACGAAATTTCCGATCGCAACGACGTCCAAAAGTCACGTCGATATCATCAATTTTGATGCAACGTCACGGTTCTCGCGTAAATGTCGTTTACCATATCCCGCCAAAGGCGGAGTTTTGCGTGTTTGGTAATAAGTCGTTAGAAACGATACGTTTTACATAAACTGTGGCCAAATGAAATGTCTATCAGGCCCGGAGATGCCGGGAATAAACAATGATTAAAATCCTACGTGTTTGTTGTAGTGTTCCAGTTTTTTTTTTCCTACAATATTTACGCTAAAATTTGACACTGCGCATCATTTGACCTCCACAATACTGTTTCTATATTCAATTATTTTCAATTGCAGATGAGCCAGCACACATATGCGAAAATACTTTAACGGCCGAATCGGGCTGGGTCGTAGCCCCTGGTTACGAAAACACTGGTTTCTACGAAAATAGTGTTGACTGCTTATGGAAAATCACAGCACTGGAATATTTTGTCATACAATTTCGAATACATTTCATAGATATCGAATTGTCAAGAAAATGCCTAAAAGATCACCTGATTGTAAGTTAGCCACTTTAAGAGTCGGATCCACCAAACAGCACTGTACGTGGGGCGATCAAAAATTTCGTGAACTACTGCCATAATTTTAAAATGACATGCTCATATGTTAGCCTTTTGTCATTTATAAATCTGATATGTGTCAAGATGGGATGCAAACTTTTAGTAAGTTGTGTTCACGTCTGATGGTTTTATGAGCCTCTAAGCATACCAACAATCGACACCTCGGAGCACTCCGACACTCCTCAAAATACACAAGAAAATTAGCTGTTCTTTGGAACTCCTTAAAACATCGCTTTGAGGACAACCAACACCCCCGTACTAGGTCAGACTTAAGCTGAATATCAGTTTGTACTGTTTTAAGCATTCAAAACCTTACACATTTCCCAAAATTGGAGGGCTACTGTCTTTGTCCATTTAATTAATGAACTCCATAACGGATCCATCCCAAAAACCATCCTGACCTCCTCAGACATCAACATGCTGATTTGAAATTAGACCCGTACACATGATTGGGTACAAATTAGCAGTTTGCATTTTGATCTTTTTCGTTCAAGACTTCATACCGGTGACCTCAAAATAGGCACACTTTCATTCGAGATCGAATTTCCATATAAAATCGTAGCGATAGAATTTTGAAGAATTTGTTCAGGGTGTCTTGAAACTAAACGGTGCTGCACAACGTCATGTTGAATGGTTGCAAATAATTTTACATTTACACCAATCTATTCTGTAGATTAGTTCGGAATATTTTGACGCTGTCTACGTATGTCAAGGAAATAAGAGCCAAACGTGCACTGTGAATCGCTCAAACACGACGTTTTCTGGAGTGCTCCAAGGATTTACAACTAGCAATGTTGGAAGAGCCGTAATTTTGTACACCACTTTGGAACCTCAATGAAACATAGACTAGAATTGTGTCCAATTATTATATTACAAAAAGTCATTTTGAAATCTATCAACATTTAAAAATTATTACCTTAGTGCATGAACTTTCTGATTGCCCCTCGTACATGTTTATTAGGGCATGAACTTGCAGTGTGATGTTCAATCAACCAGCTTCTAGACGTTGGTTGAATAAACGATCATTTCAGAGAAGGCTTCGATGTGTGTAGAATTACGGTGAATGCGATTTTGATTAATTGAAATAAAGCAGCAATTTCGTTAATTAAAATGTTTTGCAGACTAAAAAGTCAGAGATTTCTTGTCGCGTTAGTTGAAGCGCTGGTTATATTGTGTTTATTCAAGGTGCTTTACGAAGACACGCCCATTGAATTTTCATTAGAACAACTTTGATATTTTTCTTATTTCTCGGCTAGGCTGTTCTAACGTACCCACACTCTATGTTTTGGAACAAAAAATAAAAACAAACAAAAAACATATAGGTATACCCGTGCATACTCCAGTTTTACTATATAAAAGTGGGGTTTAAGGGTGTATACATTTCACGGACATGTTTTCCTGATGGTTTATTATTCAATATGTCTTGCAATATGTACTGCGTATTTCAGATTTCTCAGGGTACTTCAGTTGAGGACATTCGGACGTTCTGTGGACAATTTGGCATTGGTGATGGGGAAACGGTTTCCAGCGCGTTGTATGTGTTCTTCTATGCTGATAATAGAGTGCAAGGACTCGGGTTTAATATGTCCTATCATCATGCAAAAGGTACTATTATTTTACAGGCGAATTTAACATTGTACTTTGAATTTTGAGTTTTGTTTTATAACTTAAAGTATGTGTTCTGTGTCCTGAGCTGTGTGATTTTTGTGTCATGTTTCTCAGTGTCACACATGCTTTCGTGATTTTAAATATACTGACAACAATAAAAACGCCTCATCGAAAGTGTTGCATAACTTGGCCAATAGATACACAATATGAATGAAATGCAGTTTTCTTATTTTTACCTTCTCTTTCGTGGTATAGCATAAACCGAATCTGGTTAAGATGCGCACTTTTCTCAAAACTTGCGTGGGTGCACCATTTTAAAATTGCATCTTGACGTCATTATACAGACGTGTTTGACGTGAAAATTCTTGAGAGTCATGCGAAGTTATTTTACAAACTCAAGAACATCAAAAGTTTGAAACGCAACATTACTGGACTACGTGAAGATGAAAATACTGAAAATAACATAGGGACTTTTCACACGAAAAATGATGCTGTTCGATTTCTGGCATTTGAAGCGACTCCATAGTACGGGACAATCGTTCTTTTTGGTATTAGATCCCTTCTATCGATTTTTGTTACCGTAGCACATTCGCCGACGCTCATATAGCAAAATCTGTTTGACGTTGACGTCTCTTATGCTTAGGAATTCTAATGGTCAAACATTTCAAAAACGATGTCGTTCTACTCGGATGTACACATTGAGTTTATTTACATAATGTAGCCGCATAATTTCGAACGAATAGTAAAGATGGGACAATGATGTTTAGACGATTATTTCCCTAGACGTCAAAAACCTGTTGTCAGTAAGGACGTTCATTTCACGCTGAAAGGCAGGGAAAGAGAGGTAGGGTGACAATGGGCCAAAAAGGCTACTATTTCTAGGGGGTACCCGGTCATCCGGTATAACAAAACGTATCATATATCAAAATGTTCAGCAGGGACTGTAGTATATGGAACTGCCGGCATAAATTGGCAAAAGTGATGGCGAGCTGAGAAATCCAAGATGGCGTCCAACATGGCCGCCAAAGTGAAAAATCCAAATTTTAGGGTATACATGCATTTCACAGATTTCCGGTAAACAATATACACAATGTTTGAGATTTTCTAAAATTTTAAGTGTGTGAAGCATCAAAATATGCAAATTTGATAACATTTCAAGGCAAAATGATGTTTAAAATTCAACTTATATGGCCTTGGGGGTCGTTTCTGAGGCCCACCAGAGACAAAAATAATTCTTAGCATGAAAATAAGTGATTTGTTTGGCTTTATTTCACTTTCATGAAAGAATAAGTTTGTTTTATACTAGAATCTGGGCATTTAAGCCACAACTGTACATTATTTGCAAAGTTATTCAATATTTATTTACCCCACCCCCTTATTTATGATTTTAAATATTGTCAGGTATTTCCCTAACTGTTGTTAGAAATCACATGTACTGTGTTCCCTACAGCATGCAATCAACAGACTACACTCTGTTTGATTTTATTGCACTAGATTCAATACAAATATGCTGTTTAATGAACAATTATAAGATATTCAAAATGAACAACATCCAAGATGGCCGCCAAAACTTACAATTCTTTACATTACTTTCACCAATATGCTTTAGATGACTTTGATGTATAAAAAATGTTTGGTTATTGTTTCTGTGCTGCTTGAAACTTATTTGTACATATGAAACAAAGCTTTTAGTCATTTATGATGGCATATAAGATGTTTTAGACAAAGGCCCATATAAAACTCTATAGATAGGTTTCCAAAATATCTGGAAGAACAAGAGAACCTTGTTCATTTTTTAATTTCAGATGATGTGGGTTCTTATAAATTTCTGAGAAATTTACATTAACTCCAATAAATAAAATAAAGTAGTCTGACTGCAGTTGTATATTTTACCGTGTCTATTTGAGAGGCAAATATATGACATCAAAAATGGCTGCTGAGCAGTTAAGTGACATTTATAAACGGCTTCCATATGACAACGGTAGTCCCATTATCAGGTATTCCATTTCAAACCATGCCTATTTTGTTCAGTTTCAAACCACTCATGCATGCTTTTGATATAGGTAAATTGAAGGTCCATTCAATAAAACAATTGTAAATACAATATATTGTAACATTTTGGTTGCTTTCAGGGCAAGAATGGTGTCGGCACTTGGATGTTTACTCCAACCACTAATCTCTTTTGTAATTTCCAGTACAAAAACACCAAAACTTTATTCATTCATCCATTTGTTTTTAGACAACCCTGCCATACTGTTTGTAATGTATGATGCACCAGAGTTCTTATGAGGAAAATGGGGATAATTTTATTTACCTTGTGTATACAGTTTCCCCCTTTGTTTATGTCCATGTTTAGATTTTGTCTAAGGTTGGCTACGATTCATGTCAAGGTCTTAATGCTCTTCACACGCATAATTATCATATTCTATTTTATATTGATAAATTGGGTTCTCAATGCCTATATCATACCTACATCATCAGATGGATAGCCTCATAGGTGTGATTTGCAATTCTGATTCAGCTTTTAACAGTGTCTTTCATGAAATTATCTGTTTTTACCTACAACTAACAGGTCTATGAAAGAGATTTGTATGTAGTTCTAACATGGTACTAGGATGTATCAAATGTACAGAGATTCCTGCTAAACAGTTCTTTGATTTAACCTGTTTAATGATTAATTACAAAATAAAAGTTAAAAGTGAGATACTTTAAGAGCAGTGAGCAAATAAATGAGAAATTGGATGGACCATACCATGGTTTCATCTACTTAAGACTCAACAGTGACCCTACAGATTTGGCAACATGGAGCCAAAGAGAATTGCTGTAATAATGAATAAAAATAGAACTGAGATCCTTTAAGAGCAGTGAGCATATAAATGAGAGAAGAAATGGGACATACCATCGTTTCGGCTACTTAAGCCTCTTACTGAACCTGTTTAATGAGCATGTCCGATATAATTAGAAAGTATCAAACAGCAAAGCCAATAGGATATGCAAACGTGTTTTGAACCAAACAGACCACTACATTTTTAATTTAAAGTGATTTATTCAAATAATACATTCAGATACGATAAAAAGACTATTATATTATGCAGCCAATTGGAGTACATTTTCCATCAAAATGCTGCAAAACCAATTTTCATAATTTGGTTACAGCCACAAATGATTTCAGCTACATTTGTTACAATATTTTGGAAACATACTGTGCAACACCCTTGATATATTCACCCCTGTTACCTACATATTTGTTATCTATGTTTGTTTAAAAAATACTTATTCCTCAGTCACAATGACAGGTTTTCAGTTCAACACTAACAAATAGCAACAAGATAGATTTCCTACTCATTGGAGCCCAAAGAAATAAAAGGATTGCTGATGCCTCCTAGCAAAGGTTCTTCGCTGCTGACTGACCATCTGATTACAGCTTAACCACTCAGGTCTGAACCTGCCCAGAGAAAGTGGTTCGTCAAACCAACCATACATATACATGTATGTTCTTGTTTGTTTAGTAGGGTGGTTATATTTGAAGCCTTTTGTGGATGCTTCTAATAGTACAAGGAAGTGGTGTATCCTTCTGGCCATGTCTGAAAATGTTGACTGGAACGTTAAACCTCAAATATACGGTAGCAACCTGACAAGCAATGATTATACATGTATGCTATACTGAATTGTGGAGATAGGTAGCCCTGTTAGATAAAACAGGATAGGTCTATATACTTGTTATGCAACATCTGACATGGTCATCTTGTAAGAATTTATCATAAAATTTTGGGCCAGAGCTATTACATATTTGCATGTAAAATAATGCATAAATTGCTTCGAAATAATCCATGTATCTTGTAAAATCGATTTAAGCCCGCCAGTAACTTTGGGTTGCTGATCGTTCCAAGTCGATACTTCTGTGGTGGTTCTTTTTGTTTTATGTCTTGGTGTTTAAAATTTTTGTGCTGTTGCGCCTTATGTATGTTTTCATATTTTTAGTTTAGTTAAGGTAACTGAGTGGCCATTTATTGGGAAAATAGCTGCTCTTTCGGCTTACGAAATGTTTTCATGGTATAAGTGCCTGATTGTTAGTTGTTGTTTTTTTTTTCACCTCGGTTTTTGGAGTGGGAATCTTTTTCTGATTGCGCCTTTTCCTGATCTTTGCCTACTTGTACCTTTTTCAAGCAGCGTGCAGTTTTGAAAAATTTAGGAGTTTGAATCGATTCCAGACTGGAAACTCCACTTTGTGCCACTTTCATGATTATCTTAACAAGACATGGAAGTATTAACCTCAACACAGAAGATCACCATCAGTAGCTTAATAAAAGTGTTCTGGGCTCTAAAGTAGCTGGTAGTTATAGGTAAAAACATATTATTTCATGAAAGACGCTGTTTAAAGTAGAAACAGAATTGCATATCACGCCTATGAAGCTATCCATCTGATGCTGTAGGCATGATATAGGTGTTGGGAACCCAATTCATGAATATAAAACAGAATATGATAATGGTGATAGTTGAGTATTAAGACTTTGACATTCATCGTAACCAACCTTAGACAAAATCTAAACATGGACATAAACAAAGGGGGAAAAAAACTGTATACACACAGTAAATATAATCATCCCCATTTCCCTCATAAGAACTCAGGTGCATCATACATTACATACAGTATGAGAGGGTTGTCTAAAAACAAATGGATGAATTAAGTTTTTGTGTTTCGTACTGAAATGACAAAAAAGGATTGGTGGTTGGAGTAAACATCCAAGTGCCGACACGATTCTTGCCCTGAAAGCAACCAAAGTTTTACATTATATTGTATTTACAATTGTTTTTTGAATGGACATTCAATGTACTTTAATCAAAAGCATGCACTAGTGGTTTGTGACTGGACAAAATAAGCATGGTAAGAAATGGAAAACCTGATAATGTAATTACCGTTGTCATGTGGAAGAAGAAAGCCGTATATAAATTTATTCACTTTATTGCTCAGCAGCCATTTTTGATGCCATATATTCCTCTCAAATTGACACGATAATATATACAAATACAATCAGACTATTTTATTCATTGGAGTTATGAAAATTTCTCAGAAATAAATAAGAACCCACATCATCTTAAATTAAGAAACAAACAAGGTACTCTTGTTATTCCAGATATTTTGGAAACCTATGTATGGACTTGTACATGAATCTTTGTCTAAAACATCCTATATGCCATCATAAATGACTTTAAGCTTAGTTTTATATGTACAAATAAGTTTCAAAAAGCACAGAAACAATAACCAAACACTTTTGATACATCAAAGTCATCTAAAGCATATTGGTGAATGTAATGTAAAGAATTGTAAGTTTTGGCGGCCATCTTGGATGTTGTTCATGTTGAATATCTTATAATTGTTCATTAAACAGCATATTTGTATTGAATCCAGTGCAGTAAAATCAAACAGAGTGTAGTTTGTTGACTGCATGCTGTAAGCACCAAAGTACATGTGATTTCTAACAGCAGTTTGGTAAATACCTGAAAACATGTAAAATCTAAAATAAGGGGGTGGGGTAAATAAATATTGAATAACTTTGCAAATAATGTACAGTTGTGGCTTAAATGCCCAGATTCTAGTATAAAACAAACTTATTCTTTCATGAAAGTGAAATAAAGCCAAACAAATCACTTATTTTCATGCTAAAATTATTTTTGTCTCTGGTGGGCCTCAGAAACGACCCCCAAGGCCATATAGGTTGAATTTAAAACGCCATTTTGCCTTGAAATGTTATCAAATTTGCATATTTTGATGCTTCACACACTTAAAGTTTTAGAAAATCTCAAAATATTGTGTATATTGTTTACCGGAAATCTGTGAAATGCATGTATACCCTAAACTTTGGATTTTTCACTTTGGCGGCCATGTTGGACGCCATCTTGGATTTCTCAGCTCGCCATCACTTTTGCCAATTTATGCCGGCAGTTCCATATACTACAGTCCCTGCTGAACATTTTGATATGTGATACGTTTTGTTATAGCAGATGACCGGGTACCTCATTTTTTTAGCCTGGATTGTCACCCTACAAATTAATCAACATTCATTTGGTCCGATTTCATAGCCGTTGCCATGGAAACGGCAAATGAATATTTTGGCGAAAAGTGTGTCCAAAAATCACCTAAACTTGGGTATTTTCCAGAAGAAACTATTACTTTATACAAATTCAGATCCAACTTATGGTCCACATATATGAATATATAACACATTTTGATTAGAAATACAAAAACAAAAATTCCTTTGGAAAGCCTCTGACTTTATCATGGCTCTGCAAAGTGGGTGGGGTTTCGAAGATTTTTTAAAAAAAGTGATTTTTCAGCATTTTCAGGGACAATTATCATAGTGAGTGCGGTCGGTTGCAGATATATGCGCATATTCACGATATAAAACAATGTTTTGTTAACCAAGTCTGAAAAGACATGTTTGGGAAGTTAGGTCCGAATATGCGTAACCATAGCAACATTGAGGGTACTGTCGCAAAACGCAAATTCATGAGTGTCTGTCCTTTTGGTCTCATAGAATTTTACTGTGGCGACATAACTGATTGTAAATTATGTAATATGTTGCAATTGAAACTAGTCTTCAGAAAATATGGCATTTAATATTCAGTGACCTTCTAAAGTTCAAGGTCAAGGTCACAGAATAGAGAAAAATGACACAAAATTGGCTTTTTTGCCTCTGTTTAAGTTGATTTTGCCATAATTGAGGCTCAAATTTTTCTCTTTATTGAATATTTATGCAAATTTCCACACAGTCTTTCACGCCGAGATATTTTTGTCCACCAGATGACTTCAAGGTCAAGGTCAAGGTCACGAAAAGTTTAATTTTCTAGGTGGTAAAATTGAGTTTTTGTCGAAATTGTGAACAAATTAAAGTAATAATTTTTATCATATTATGCTTTTTCATTTATATATGTGTTGCAAAGTCCAATATCATTTAGACAATCCACCTGCTGACCTTAAATTCCTTTTTAAGGGTCAATGTCAAGTTTAAAAATGCAAGAAAACGGCATAAATTGGCATTTTCTTACCAGTATTTTGTACTTTTTCCCAGAGTTTGGTGAAAAATTGCTTTAATATTTGTTTTAAAAGCTTGAGATATGTGGCATAGGAAAAAAAGTTAAGAAAATATGGCATTGAATCTGCAGTGACCTTCGGAAAGTCAAGGTCAAGGTCACATGTTAGTAAAAATGACACAAAATTGGCTTTTTGCGAATGTTTAAGTTGATTTTGTCATAATTGAGGCTCAAATTTCTTTCTTTATAATTGAATATTTATGCAAATCACCACAAAGGCTTTTACGCTGAAATATTTTTGTCCACCAGGTGACTTCAAGGTCAAGGTCAAGGTCAAGGTCACCGAAAGTTTATATTTTAGGAAGTAAAATGGAGTTTTTGTTGAAGAAGTAAACAAATTAAAGTAATATTTTTTATCGGATTATGCTTTTTATTTATATATGTGTTGCAAAGTCCAATATCATTCAGACGATCCACCTGCTGACCTTAAATAACCTTTAAAGGGTCAAGGTCAAGGTCAAACATGCAAGAAAATGGCTTAAATTGGCATTTTCTTACCAGTATTTTGTACTTTTCCCCAGAGTTTGGTGCAAAATTGCTTTAATATTTGTTTTAAAAACTTGAGATATGTTGTATAGGAAACAAAGGTTAAGAAAATATGGCATTGATTCTGCAGTGAACTTCGGAAAGTCAAGGTCAAGGTAACATGTTTGTAAAAATGACACAAGATTGGCTTTTTTGCCCATGTTTAAGTTGATTTTGCCATAATTGAGGCTCAAATTAAATTTCTTTCTTTATTGAATATCCATGCAAATCAGCACAAAGATTTTTACGCTGAAATATTTTTGTCCACCAAGTAACCTCAAGGTCAAGGTCATGGTCACCGAAAGTTTATATTTTAGGAAGTAAAATGGAGTTTTTGTTGAAGAAGTAAACAAATTAAAGTATTAATCTTTATCGTATTATGTTTTTTCATTAATTATATGTGTTGCAAATTCCGATATCATTCAGACGATCCACCTGCTTACCTTAAATAACCTTTTAAGGGTCAAGGTCAAAATGCAAGAAAATCGCTAAAATTGTCATTTTCTAACCAGTATTTTGTACTTTTTCCCAGAGTTTGGTGAAAAATTGCTTTAATATTTGTTTTAAAAGCTTGAGATATGTTGTATAGGAAACAAAGGTTTAGAAAATATGGCATTGAATCTGCAGTGACCTTCGGAAAGTCAAGGTCACATGTTACTTAAAATGACACAAAATTGGCTTTTTTGCTCATGTTTAAGTTAATTTTGCCATAATTTAGACTCAAATTTCTTTTTTTATTGAATATTTATGCATATCACCACAAAGTCTATCACGCTGAGATTTTTTTTGTCCACCAGGTAACTTCAAGGTCAAGGTCACCAAAAGTTTAATTTATTAGGGGGTAAAATGGAGTTTTTGTTGAAAGTAAAGGTCAAGGTGACAGAATCGAGAAAATGACGTGACATTGTTATTTTTTTGCCCATATTTATGTTGATTTTGCCATAATTGTTTCTTAATATTCTCGTCTCCTTGAATATTTATACATTATACCACTAAGTCTTTCACACTGAGTTGATTTTGTCCCAATGTGACTTCAAGGTCAACGTCAAGTTCGCCAAAACTTTAACATTTAAAAGGGTAAATGGACACTTTGCTCCAATACTAAACAGGTAAAATCATTTATTCCAACCATATCATGCTTTTCAGATACAATGCCATATTTTCTTAACACTTGTCCCATATGCATTATATCTCATGAATTACAAACAAATTTGAAACGAATATCGCATAAAAATCCAGGAAAATTTGTTTCTATGCATAAAATATTTCCAATTCAAGCCGCCAATTTCTTACATCTGTGACCTGGACCATGTACCTTTAAAGGTTATTTAAGGTCAACAGGTTTATTGTCTGAATGATGTCGGACTTTGCAACACATATAGGACACATTAGGACAAAATCAACTCAGTGTGAAAGACTTAGTGGTAATATGTATAAGTATTCATCAAGAAACAATAATGGCAAAATCAACTTGAATATAGGCAAAACAATGACAATGTAACGTCATTTTCTCGATTCTGTGACCTTGACCTTCACTTTCTGAAGGTCATTGCAGATTCAATACAATATTTTCTTAAAGCTGTTTCATAAACAATATATTTCAAGCTTTAAAAACAAACATTAGAACAGTTTCGCACCAAACGCAGGGGAAAATGACAAAATACTGGTAAGAAAATGCCGATTGCAGCCATTTTCTAACATCTTTATCCTTGACCTGTACCCTTTAAAGGTTATGAAAGGTCAACAGGTGTATTGTCTGAATATTGTCTGAATGATATCGGACTTTGCAACACATATATAAATGAAAAAGCATAATATGATTGAAATTAATAATTTGATTTGTTTACAATGTAAACAAAAACTCCATTTTACCGCCTAAAATTTAAACTTTTGGTGACCTTGACATTGACCTCGAAGTCACCTGGTGTACAAAATTATCACAAATTGAAAGACTTTGTGTAAATATATAAAATCATTCATGATAAAAAGAATGTCAAGGATCAATTATTGCAAAATCAACTCGAATATTGGCAAACAAAAGACATTTTCATGTCATTTTCTCGATTCTGTGATCTTGACTTTGACTTTCAGAAGGTCACTGCAGATTCAATTTAAGCCATTTTCTTGCATTCTTTTACCTTGACCCTTTAAAGGTTATTCAAGGCCAGTAGGTGGATTGCCTGAAGGATATCGGACTTTGCAACACGTATATAAATGAAAAAGTATAATATTATAAAAATAATACTTTAATTTGTTTACTTCTTCAACAAAAACTCCATTTTACCCCCTAATAAATTAAACTTTTGGTGACCTTGACCTTGAAGTCACCTGTTGGACAAAAAATCTCAGAGTGAAATGCTTTGTGGTGATATGCATAAATATTCAATAAAAAAAAAGAAATTTGAGTCTAAGTTATGGCAAAATCAACTTAAACATGAGCAAAAACGCCAATTTTGTGTCATTTTAACTAACATGTGACCTTGAACTTGACTTTCCGAAGGTCACTGCAGATTCAATGCCATATTTTCTTAACTTTTGTTTCCTATACAACATATCTCAAGCTTTTAAAACAAATATTTAAGCAATTTTGCACCAAACTCTGGGAAAAAGTACAAAATACTGGTAAGAAAATGCCAATTTAAGCCATTTACTTGCATTTTTGACCTTGACCATTAAAAGGTTATTTAAGGACAGCAGGTAGATCGTCTGAATGTTATTGGACTTTGCAACACATATATAAATGAAAAAGCATAATACGATAAAAATTATTACTTTAATTTGTTTACAACTTCGACAAAAACTCCATTTTACCCCCTAAAAAATTAAACTTTTGGTGACCTTGACCTTGACCTTGAAGACACCTGGTGGACAAAAATATCTCAGCGTGAAAGACGTTGTGGTGATTTGCATAAATATTCAATAAAGAAAGGAATTTGAGCCTCAATTATGGCAAAATCAACTTAGACATGGGCAAAAAAGCCAATTTTGTGTCATTTTTCTCTATTCTGTGACCTTGACCTTGACCTTTAGAAGGTCGCTGAAGATTAAATGCCATATTTTCTGAAGACTTATTTCAATTGCAACATATTACATAATTTACAATCACATATGTCGTCACAGTAGAATTCTATGAGACCAAAAGGACAGACACTCATAAATTTGCGTTTTGCGACAGTACCCTCATTGTTGCTATGGTTACGCATACTGAGACCTAACTTCCCAAACATGTCTTTTCAGAAATTGGTTTACAAAACATTGTTGTATATCGTGAATATGCGCGTATATCTTCAACCGACCGCACTCACTATGATAATTGTCCCTGAAAATGCTGAAAAATCACTTTTTTCAAATCTTCCCGAAACCCCACCCACTTTGCAGAGCCATGATGAAGTCAGAGGCTTTCCAAATGAATTTTTGTTTTTGTATTTCTAATCAAAATGTGTTATATATTCATATATGTGGACCATAAGTTGGATCTGAATTTGTATAAAGTAATAGTTTCAGCTGGAAAATACCTAATTTTAGGTGATTTTTGGACACACTTTTTGCCAAAATAGTCATTTGCCGTTTCCATGTCAACGGCTATGAAATTGGACCAAATAAGTGTTGATTAATTAGTTTTGTGTTCAAATGACCAAGATAGGAAACTTTCAGCAAAATCGGTGACTATGCGTGCCACGGCCCTATGTAAAAATTTAAGTGATTACAGAGAATTGCTCTTAAGCATAGATCATTAGCTGCAGTGACGTCAATACCGCTAGAGAACGAAATTCGGGTTTCAGAAAAAGTATTTCAACTATATATGGTCACGTATGGATATCCCACTGTATGGCTTATGTGTTGGTATTGCAACTGAGACTTTCAGAAATCAAAAGAAGAAATACCTGATAGACCGGTTCATAAACATAATAGACATTTTGCAAAGGGTGTATGTTTTCAACGGCGTGCCATTTTTTAAGCAGATGTCTGAAATATTTCATATTAGCATTTCCGAACGCGTAAAAGGTTAGAAAAAGATATGGTCAATACATAAAATAATTAAAATTTTTAATCTTGGTAGTATGACGTGACTGAGGCGTTTTTTGTTGACGCCAGTATAAAAGCATATTAACTGTTCTCAAGCGAACTATATACTAGTAATAGAATGCGTTTTTTTCCATGTTCTACATGTACGAGGGGTTATCAAAAATTACGTGGACTTTTCCCATAACTTGACAACGGTTCAGGCAAATACATTCAAATTTAAGCTGATGATACACTTGCTTAAATTCACTAGGTTCTGAAAGTTTCATTAATCTAACGTGTTTTATTAGCTGTTGGTGATGTTTTTACTTACCCCACCCTTCCCATCACGGAGCACGTCAGAAATGACGTTAAGCTTGGCACTGCAGTATCACATTTCTTTTGCGTTTTCTTCAAAATGGTTTTGCAGATCACAGCCAAACGTGCCATGTGTCTTAATGAATCCATAACAAAACAATTTATGCTTGCTCAAAAATTACGGTGGACCGGTTGTGCACCTACCATGTTTTGCTTAGCATACCTCTGTTGTTGTTTTTTTCAGAATTTTAAAGCGATGTCTTAATTTCATGCAACACAGATCAACCGGCAATTTTGTACAATTTCCATTTGAAGCCAATCCTAATTACTTATTTGCCGGTTAAAACTTCAAGGTCCTTTGATAAAGCATTACAAATGAAACATTGCATGCACGTTTGAACAAATAGGACCCAAATAAATATCAGAAATTCATATCCGTCATTTAAAATGTTGTAACGTCTAAATCATAATGTTAAAAGTAAGCATCAGTATGTCCAGTCCAAATTTATTCTCAAATCAAGGCAATACATTAATATGTTTTACAGATTGGTAATTTGAACCATGCTCCAATACTGGACAAATTTTTCAACATACTTTGAGCAGTTAAAATGTAAAAATCAATAACCCTAAAAAGCACTTTTGTGGTTCAAAATCAGTGTTTTTCGTCGACGTCACTGACGTCATCGGAGTGCTCCACGATGGCTTAAGTGGGTGTTTTCATTTCATAATAATTTTGAAACGGATGAAGGGATTGTGATGAGATTTTCCACACTGCTGCCTATTACAAGGGTACATGTGGATTGAAAGTTTGAGTGGAATCGAGTGATATGATCATAAGTTATAAGAAAAGTCCACGTAAGTTTTTATAATCCCACGTATGTACAAACATATGTATGTTCGGCTCACCTGAGCCGAAGGCTCATAGTAGTGCTTATATGATAAGTATGCTCTGGCGTCATCGTCGTCGTCGATGTCGTCCACAATGTTCAAATATCTTCTCCTCTGAAGCCCCTTGGCCAATCAAAACTAAACCTCATGTGGAGCACCTAAAGAAAAGGGAACAAAAGTTTATAAACATGGTCCAGGTCAAATGAGCAAGATGGCCGCTAGGGCTATAAATTGCAAAAACCATTAGAAATTTTATTCTCAAGTACCAGAGTGCCTATGATTTTGAAATTTAGCATGAAACATAAAGAAATACAGCTCTTTAAAAGTTACATCAATCATGACCCTGTGTCGACCTGACCTACTAAATGGCAAGGTCAACTTAGGTTGTAAATGTATTTGAATGGGCAAAATTTGTTTAATATTATTGAATGGAAAAACCTTGCTTGGAATATGCAAAGGATAGAAAATTGATGTTTATGAAAACGTTTTGACCCCTTGCAGTTGTCTGCTCCTGCTACATTTTTATTACCATAACATTATTCCAATATCTTTTTCCCTGAAACAGCTCGACCAAACAAATCCCAATTTCATATGTAGCCTCTTGCAAAGGTAAAATAATGTTTATATAAATTATCTAGGTTCATTGACCAAGATGGCTGCCAGGGCTATAAATACAAACTTCTAAAAAAAATATTCTAGAAACTTGGTACGGAGCATAAACGAATTAAACTCTAACTTTAACTTTCAATTTTATTTCCGACACTCTCTAATGAATAACATATTATTATACAAATGACCCTAGAAAGTTTGCAGGGTAGATCTTACACATTACGAAAACACTTCCATGTTATATACATATTTTTCTTAAGTTGTAAAAAAAAGAAAATTTTCAGTAGAGTTGTTTTGATATTTTTCTTATTTTTGCTCAAAACATAGATTGTGGGTACACGTTAGAACCGCTTCTCCAATGCGGTTCTAACGAGTACCCACAATCTATGTTTTAGAGCAAAAATAAGAAAAATAGGTATACCCCGGCATACCCCAGTTTTGCTATATAAAAGTGGGGTTCAAGGGGGTATACATTACACGGACATGTTTTCGTGGTGAAGGAAAACAATCTGTGCCGTTTACTTGCAGCTTGAGCACAGTGGTCGATGCTTAATGAACAGTAGTACTCTTGTATAAAACTATGCGCATAATCGAGAAATTAAAAAAATCATTGATAGTCATATTTTCAACATTTGGTTTGCTTTTAAGCTACCGAGAAGTCGTATAACGTTTTGATAAGAAACAGTTCTGGTCTGATCAACCCACCAGGCGTGGACAGAAATGGCATGTATGACTTTAATTTGAGATGTGAATGGATTGTTGAAGTTGACAGGGGCCATTTTATAGTTGCCAAAGTTTTTGACATAAGTATGAACATATGGTATGCAAACTGCATGGATAACCTTATGGTAATTATTTGATTTATTTAGTTTTAACCACACCCTATAACTCCATGGCAATTTTTAAATCAATTTGTATTTCGTCTGACCAATTTAAATTTGTTTTTGCATCTGATCCGGTAACTTAATGTTACTTTGTTATTTATTATGTTTTTCCACCTCATCCGATAACCTTTGTTTTTCACATGATCTTATGACCTCAGTGTAATATTGCGCATGCGTCGAAATACTGTGTTCCTATTCCTGAAGCTCTCTCTTCAAAAATCCAAAAACAACTATCTACAGGTCCTAGCCTGGATAACTTGGAAGAATTTGTTAGTGTATTGACTAGAAACTGGGTTTTGTATATCAGATTGTGATATTTTTCACTCGTCTTTCCAATAAACAATAAAATATTGACAGACCTACCCCACCCACTTCTAAGTGCCCTGTCAAGCGTCTAGTGACGCTGACCGCCATTGTTTACTTCCGGTCAATGAAAATGTGAATTGTCACAATGAAATCCATAAATTTGGTAAGTCTCTTCCCTATTATGGTAATTCTATCAACATTTGCATATTTGTTGAAACTTCAGCTGCTGATGAGACGCAGACTGACAGGGAAAATGACCCGTTCTCACTCCTAAGTGCACAGTTGACCTCCAAACACAGGGAATTATTATTGAAACATTGGAAACTGCATCTTGCACCAGGGAATCATACAAATGGTTCATGCCTTCTATACATAGGTACCCTACTAGTCACCCTCTCAAATGATGTCCAGCTAAACCCTGGACCAAGGCCCCCTAAATACCCATGTGGCAGCTGTGGTGCGGCTGTGAGAAACAACCAGAACAGTATACAATGTGATGGTTGTAATTTTTGGTTTCACATTACTTGTCAAGGCATGAATACTAGCATCCACCACATAATGGCGGAACATGCTAGCTATTCATGGAGCTGTTTGAATTGTGGCCTCCCAAACTTTAGCACGGCTATCTATGACGACTTTTCGATATCGGACTGTTCTACGACTAATTTCAGTGTGCTCGACAGCTCTCTACCTCCAAGAACTTCTACACCTATCAAAAAGAAAACATTTTCCAAAAATTCAAACAAGCTTAAAGTCATAAACATAAACTTTCGGTCAGTCGTTAATAAAGTCCCTGAACCACAGTGCTTGATTGATACTAAGAATCCTGATGTTGTCATTCGTACAGAGTCATGGTTGTCTCCTGAGATCTCCAGTGGTGAAATTTTTCCTTCTGGCTACACTGCATACCGGGCGGACCGAATTTCTAAAACCCGCAATGGCAGTGTTTTCATTCTGGTCCGAAATAGCCTGATCTGTACAGAACAGGCTCAATTTCGCACCAACTGTGAAATGGTATGGGTTAAGCTGGAGGTTGCAGGTGTGCACCCATTATACATTTGTGCATATAAACCCACAGAAGAAGATCAGGATGCGCCGG
Source organism: Rugalucina vietnamica (assembly GCA_964017185.1). Classification (NCBI taxonomy): domain Eukaryota; kingdom Metazoa; phylum Mollusca; class Bivalvia; order Lucinida; family Lucinidae; genus Rugalucina; species Rugalucina vietnamica. The sequence continues at coordinate 69,582,836 of OZ024872.1, forward strand.
TCTATTGAGTTAGTAAAAAGGCAAACAGCTGAAACCAAGGGCAACATCTGGGTCCTCGGAGACTTCAATCTTCCCAAACTTACCTGGACAGACAGATCACCATCAGTAAAACCAGACTGCTCACTGACGAAGACTTATGACTTATTCCTGGACTTACTGAATGACTTTGGCTTTACCCAGATGGTCACTACACCCACACGACAGGACAACATCTTGGATTTATTCTTGACAACAAACCCGACTCTGGTTGATGAGGTTGACTGCCAGCCCGGCCTTGGTGACCATGACATGGTCACGGCTTCCTGCGCTCTAAAGCCCTCCATTCAGAAACAGAAACCCCGAAAAGTCCCGCTTCTCAATAAAGCGGACTGACCCAAATTGAAATCTCTCATGAAAGATTATCAGAAAAAGTTCCTGCTTGAACACCCCAATAGATCAGTTGAGGAACTCTGGTCTGACTTTGTCACAGCCTTAGACACTTTTTCCTCAAAGTGTATTCCCTCGAAGATAATCCGAGGTAAATTTTCCTTACCTTGGATCACCAAAAACATCCGCAGACAGATCAGACGTAGAGATGACTTATACAGGAAATTAAAAAAACAAAACAAAACGGAGACCAGAAATTTCGTGACAAATTCCTATCCCTGCGTAAAAGTATAAAACATACAATCAAAGCTTCTTACAACTTATATCTTGAAGGTCTCCTTGGCATCACTGATGAAAACTCTGTCTGCAACAACAAAAAGTTATTTTCATTCCTCAAGAGTGCTAAGCAAGACCAGACTGGCTCACCTCCTCTCCAAGACGATAATGGACTAGTAACAGACACAACTGAAAAAGCAAACATCCACAACCAGCAATTCCAATCAGTATTTACTACCAAGGCACCCCTTTCACTTTCTCGGCTGTGTAAGATGCAAATCCAAGATATGGCAGAAAGTGATACATTGCGTCATGACGCAGTACCAGCAGGCATCCTAAACTATAACCCAATTATGGAAGAATTTACTATCTCCTGTAATGGCATCCTCAATCTCCTTCAAAACCTGAAACCCTTCAAGGCAGCCGGTCCAGATAAGCTCAAACCATTACTGCTCAAGGAACTGCGGGAGGAAATTGCTCCAATTATCCAAATAATTTTTGAGCGCTCACTCCAGACAGGCAAGCTCCTTGCAGACTGGTGTAAAGCACAAGTCACCCCAATCTTTAAGAAGGGAAACAAATCATCTGCTGCCAACTACAGACCTATATCCTTGACTTGCATACTTTGCAAGGTCCTCGAACACATTATTGCTTCACATGTGGTAAAGCACTTCAATGCACATGACCTCCTGTATGATCTACAACACGGCTTTCGGGAAAAGAGGTCATGTGAAACGCAGCTTACCATGTTGGTCGAGGACCTTGCGAGGAATGTGAGTAAAGGCAAGCAAACTGATTTGATACTGCTGGATTTTTCAAAGGCCTTTGACAAAGTGAATCACTTCAAACTTCACTTTGGAAGTATGAAGCTCCATCAGTATGGAATCAGAGGAAATGCACTAGCCTGGATTCGTGCCTTCCTGGGTAACCGGTCAGCAAACTGATTTGATACTGCTGGATTTTTCAAAGGCCTTTGACAAAGTGAATCACTCCAAACTCCACTTTGGACATATGAAGCTCCATCAGTATGGAATCAGAGGAAATGCACTAGCCTGGATTCGTGCCTTCCTGGGTAACCGGTCGCAGACGGTGGTCATTGATGGGGAGGAATCAGAATCGGTCCCGGTGACCTCTGGGGTACCCCAGGGCTCAGTTCTGGGTCCGATCCTGTTTCTAATCTACATCAATGACCTGCCGGATGAACTGACATCACAAGTTCGACTATTCGCAGATGACACGGCCGTGTACCTGACAATAGGAGATACAGAAGACGGCAAAGTGCTACAAAATGACCTGGACAGACTATCTGTGTGGGAGGACAGGTGGGACATGGAGTTCAACCCTTCCAAGTGCCAAGTAGTACGGGTGACAACATCCAGGAGACTCATTGATGTAACATATACTTTGCATGGCCAAGTCCTGGAGGTTGTCACAAGTGCGAAATACTTGGGGGTTGATTTCTCCAGTGGCCTTTCCTGGAATCCCCACATTGACAGAATAACTAAAAATGCCACCAGGACGCTAAATTTCATCCAGCGTAACATCAAAACCAAAAGGTACGAGAGACTGCCTACAGCTCACTGGTCCGCCCCCAGCTGGAGTACGCAGCCCCCGTTTGGGACCCCTACACTAAAGAAAAAAAAAAGACTCCAGCTGGAAAAAGTTCAACGCCGGGCAGCACGCTGGACCACTAGCAATTTCGACTACCGGTCAAGCACTACTGCTACCGTAGACAAACTCGGTTGGAGAACGCTTGAGTTACGGCGAGCAGATGCCCGTCTATGTCTATTTTTCAAAATAGTACATGGCCTGGTTGCTTTACCTCTTCCTGAATACATTGAACCTTCGAATAGAATCTCAAGATACTGCCATTCAATGACCTTCCGCCAGTTACAAGCAAGTACAAACTACTATAAATACTCCTTCTTTCCACTGGCTATTGTCCAGTGGAATGCCCTCCCTGCAGATGTTGCATGCTTACCAGACCTTGAGTCTTTCAAGGTCGCAGTTAGTAAGCTGCAACATCCCAGGCCGTAGACCCAGAAATAGTTGTTTTTATCCTGATTTTAAGCTCGTCTTAACTATTTTAACCTATCATCTTTTATCCGTCTTGCTGAATGCTTTTAACCTGTTTTTTCTTTAATTTTCAGCCTTATTCTTTTCGACAGCGCATCTGCCTAGAATGTCCGTAAGGGCGTATGGCAGTATATGAAGATATATAGATAGATATTGTAATTAATTTGCTTATCTTCGGGCCGATATGATTTCATGGAAACAATGTAGCTCTTAGCAAAGTAGGCAACCTCTTGGTACTTGCTTTTTTCTACTGAGCCAACTATTCATAGTTCAAAGTAAGCAATACTGAGGAATTGGTGCAATCAAAACATATGAGCCGTCTCGTGAGAAAACCAACAATGTGGTTTCCGAACAGGTCCGACACAAACCAACTTGTACAAGCACAGAAAACAGCTAGAAGCTTGGGTAGAAGAGGAATTGTACTATCCGAGTAGCGAAAACAAAGGCGCTGATCAGCTTCGTAGTTACTGCGAAGTTGATCTGCGCCTTCGTTTTCGCATATGCAGATTGTTGGTTTTCTCACGAGGCGGCTCATATCTATTGCATATACCGTATTCGTTCCAATTAGCGCACTTGCTCCAATAAGCGCACACCCTGGTCATTTCCAAAAATCATGAGCTTAAGCGCACACTGCTCGATTAACATATCGGTATTTTTTTTATCAATTTTACACATAAATTCAGTATTAACCACGTCCAAACTAAACCTTGGATAATCAAACAATATTTTGCAACGACTGGAACATTTAAATTACATCATCATTGGTATTTTGACATGGAATTTTCAGCAGTTAGTAAGTTATTTTGAAAAGTTAAGCGCACTGTGTGCTAATTAGAACGAATACGGAAACTAGCTTTATTACCTCAGAGAACAGGTCTTGAAAACACATATTTGCTGTACTCAACATTTCTTTTCAATGTAAATCTAATGTTTTTTCAGTTAGACATACTGTATGCGTTCCAATACGCGTAACTTTTCATTTTTAAATTGAAGATAGGGTAACAAAATATCGTTTTAATAAGCGCACACTACGAACGAAATCAACACATAAACTGCTGAAATTACCATGTCACAGATATAATTGATTATATCATGTAAGTGTCCAATCCATGACAAATAGTGTTTGATGATTATGGATAAGTTTAGATACGGTATTGATGTGTAAACTTAGTGAAGATTCCAATATGCTAGTCGAACACTGTGCTCTTATGTACTTGTTTTCGGAAACAGCCAGGGTGTGCGCTTATTGGAGCATTACGCTAATTAGAACGGTATGAATGTATCTATGTTTATTGTAAAGATACAAGATACAAGATTTTTATTCAACGTCGGTTTCTATTTAACAAGCAACATTAGCTTCATGAGTTATTTTCCGACAAAAAGATACCTACTTCTTGTTACAGGTGAAAGATGAAAAAGACATCTGGTTTGTGGGTTGTGACTTCTGGGAAGAAGCGTTTACAGTTGTAACTGTAACAAATAGACTATATGTCTATTTTAATTCTTCATTTTTCATGACTGGCACTGGTTTTACTATTACGTTTCAACAAATAAAGCATAGTAAGTGTCTACGATGGACAAAATGTTTGCAAACTATTTATTGATAAGTTGTGATTATACGCTTTTGTCGAATAATGGTAAAATGTATGTTTGCCTTTCTTTTACCTCCGAAAAAATTTGCAGGGGATATACTGTTTTAACTTTATCTGTGCGCCCGTCTATCTGTCCATTGTTTTTAAATTCTGATCCAGTAAATAAAATACAAAAGTTTGATCCTTTGGAAGCAGTAAAAATGTTCAAATGGAGGTAGTATGGGCCATATTGCGCAACTTCGGGTACTGAACCCTTATCAGTGACCCTTTATAAACCAGCGTCGATAGCCAGATAAATATACTGCAATTTCAAAAATTCACACAAGGTAAGTCTAAATCAAGGGCACATGCGTAAATGGGTTCAAATTAGAACATTTTTTAGAAGATGGCTCTAAACGTAAAATTTTGTTAGTCTGAATTTTCCAACTGATCTCAAATGACCGAAAGAAATAATATAATCTGCACTATGGATGATGTACGGGGATACTTTTTACGGCCGCCACACAGCACAACGCCAGCTGCAGTAATAGCAAATAAAATATAAAAGTTTGATCCTTTGGAAGCAGTAAAAACGTTCAAAGGGAGGTAGTATGGGCCATATCGCGCAATTTCGGGTACTGAACCCTCATCAGTGACCCTTTATAAACCGGCGACCATAGCCAGATAAATATACTGCAATTTCAAAAATTTACACAAAGTAAATCCAAATCAAAGACACATGCGTAAACGGGGACAAAAAATCAGGACATTGTTTAGAAGATGGCTTTAAACATAAAATTTTAATACTCTGAATTTTCAAACTGATCTAAAATGACCAAAAAAATAATATAATCTGCACTATGGATGATGTTCGGGGAGTCATTTTACGGCCGCCCCACGGCACAACGCCAGCTGCAGTAATAGTAAATAAAATGGCAAGTTTGATCCTTTGGAAGCAGAAAAAACGTTCAAATGGAGGTAGTATGGGTCATATTGCGCAATACGGGTACTGAACCCTCGTCAGTGACCCTTTATAAACCGACTTAATAAAATTCATCTTTATGTCTACGGGGCAAATACATAACAATAAAGGGCTAGGGACCAGTCTTTTCGGAAATATATTTCTTAATGGCTCTTGTTGGCTCTTGCATACATGGTACGCCATACATTATGTATAAACGGTCCGATCAACCCCTATCAACTTTAAGGGAATAATGGGATAAGGTACAAGTAGGCAATGATCAGGAAATGGCGCAATCAGAAAGAAACTTCCACTCCATAAACCGAGGGGTAGGAAAAACACTAAAATGGCAATTAGGTACTTATATCGTAAAAACATATCGTAAGCCGAGTGAGCAGCTATTCCCCAATAGGCGGCCACTCAGTTACCCAATCTGAACTAATAAATATGAATACGTACATAAGGCTCAAACAGCACAAAAATGCGACTCCAAAACACAAAACATTTAGAACCACAACAGAAGTATCGCCTTGGAACGATCAGTAATATAAAATTGCTAAGTATGCCTTCATAATGTAGTCACCTTGAACATTTGCATTACGCATTATTATTGTGAAAAAATATTTTTCAAGAAGGAAATTATGGGAACTGTGGCAGTTGTTTTGAAGCTATTGCGTTGTTTCTTTGATTCGTGGCCTAGCATCCTAGTAAAAAATACGGTCATATCGGGACGTCTTCATTATATGGGATTTCTACCCAACATTAGGATGACATGACCGATCTGTGCTTGAAAAATAACTATCCAAGTAAATAAACAGCTCAAGCCCATATGTATAAATGGTTTGACTTGATTTTTTCACTCGGCTAGCTCAGACCGTCTGTACGATCATTTTTGACAAATTGACAGCAATATAACTTAGCTATTTTGGCAATTTCTTATAATGATCAATGGTGCGTACTTTGTGAAATCAACTCCTCCTAGAGCTTTCTGTATATTCTTTCAATATTGAAGATGTGCACGAAGAACTATAATGCCCTGGAAAATTAGTTGTTGAAAAATTTACAGCTTTTTGCCTAAGCATATTTTGGACCACTGCTTATATTCAATAATGGTTGATAGTACATGCTTTGTGAAATCAACTCCTAGAGCTGTCTTCTGATTATTTGCAGTAATGGGACATACATACTGAGAATGTTCATGAACAATTATAATGAACGATGTTATTACAAATCAAATTTTCAAGTAAGATATTGACCATCATTAAATGATTTTGTTGGGATATACTGAAAAGGTACAAGTAGGCAACGATCAGGAAAAGGCGCAATCAGAAAAAGATTCCCACTCCAAAAACTGAGGCGGGGAAAAACCAAACTAACAATAAGGTACTTATACCATGAAAAAATTTCATAAGCCGAATGAGCAGCTATTTTCTTAAAAGGTGGCCATGCACTCAGTTACGTAAACTTAACTAAAAATGTGACAACATACATAAGGCGCCAAAAGCACAAAAAATCAAACACCAAGACATAAAACAATAAGAACCACCAAAGAAGTATCGCCTTGGAACGATCAGTAATATAAAATTACTGGCGGGCTTAAACCGGTTTTACAGGTACCTAACCTCACCCTCAGCTTCTGCAGTGGTTCACAACATTTAGTTAGTTGAAAGCCTTGCTTGCAACCAATTTCTTTATATCATTATTATTATTATTATTATTATTATTATTATTATTATGCACGATGTTTGGACTATTATTTACCATTTTCACCATTTACACAATAGCTAAAGCCCCAGACTGAGAAAAGCCATCAAAAATCACTTTTGGTGGCCACCTGTTTAGCAGAAATTTCCTTGGTATAGTTGTTTAGTACTGTCTTTGGGAAGTATGAAAACCAATGTTTTGATTTTTTTTGGTCTTGCAAAAGTACTTTTATTCTGGGTGAAAATGAAGTACCCTAGCTTTTTGACCGCGACATTAAGGACATTTATCTCCGGGTACCCCAAGGGCTAATTTGACCTACCTTGCACATTCCCTCCCAGGACAATCTTTCAAGGTCGCAAAATCATTCATTGGGACCCCAGAAATGCAAAGATTTTTTGTCGTCAAAGATAAACTCTTTTGCTCTATGAAAAAATGCATGGTTTCCATGGCAACCATTAACATGATTCTTGAGCATGAGGTGTACATACAAAATTGGCCATATTCCCCCTGTTACTTATCCTAGACCACTGCAGCTGGTCTCATTTAAAAGCTTAAGACATAGCTCTTTCAACCTATGGTAAGTAATGCAAGTTATCTAGTTTGCATATTCTTGAATCTTAATGAAAACATTAAAATGACAGAAAAAATGTTACAAAAATGTCAGGACCAAACTATCAATGTGACACTTTGTTATTGAGCTAGTAATTTCATATCACAAATGTATAGATATCATGGGCCTAAATGAAAATTATCTCATTGGCATATTCATGAATATTAATGAAATTGTCAAAAATCGAGGAAAAACAAGGGAAAAAAATTGTAGCCATTGCAAGGTTTGGATGGGTTATATGATCTATCTTGCATCCCTGGGACCAATTCTCATGGCTGCCAGTGTAGTCAGACGTATCACCTTAATGCCATAAAATATTGTCCTCAACAATGAACGCATTTACATGAATGTAAAATTATGTGGTTTCCACACCTACCCATAGTTTGATTCTAATGAATAGGGTACTCACAAAAATATACATATACCGCCAATAGCATGCTGTAGTATACTATAATTGGTCTAATAGTGATGCATGGACCAAGCAAGTTAACCTTAATACCTATTATTCAAACAGCTGAATTTGCTTAATCATGAAAATTAATAAAATACATAAGAAATCAGTGAAAAATCTTGGAAAAATAGCAAAAGACACACAAAATCACTTGTACCAGAGCCGACAACAAACTCAGGATGCTGAAAAAAGTATCAAATGAATGCCCCTTAAAGCCAGATGTACGTAATTGAAGGCGCTCAAAGGAACGTGCGTATCTAAGGATCGAAACGTCATCTTTACGTCGCATTCGTAACGTCAGTTTTCGCTCAAAACGTCATTTCTAGCGTTAGTTAACGTTCAGAATACGAAACTTTGTCCAAACAATTATGCAGAAGACTTCAGAAATGTAAAATATTTGATATTATTAAATATTTTTGCTCAATATATAGATTGTGGACATGTTATAACGAGGAAAACATCATTTGCGCGACAGAATGCATCACTGAATGCTAAATATTGTCGGAGATTTTGGCGCAAAATCGACGTCGCGCGTAAAACGTACTCAAATCAGCAACGACTACCTCTCTTCGCACGCTTATAGCAGGAAAACGAATCCGGTAACTAAGGACTTTCTCGTTATCTACCTGTAGTTCAGAAATTTCTCTAATACATATCAGTTTTTCAAAAAATCCTACCGTGGATTTTTTGAAATATATCAAGAAAAGTAACAAGAATGGGGTCTAAAAATCGCATTTTACGTTGACGTCAATGTATTTTCGCTCTAAAATTTGACGATTTTGAACGCCGATATCTCGAAAACAAGCTCGGAACGGCATCAATTTCTTTTTATTTTCGTATGTAGGACATCAAAATAAACTCACATGCAAAAAATAAAAGATTTCTACCGTGAGGTCATTTACGTACATCTGGCTTTAAGTCTGGTATAATAATGATATGATTTTCAATTTCATGAATTATAATGAAATTTAACAGGAATGAAAAAAGGAAAAATGAAACTGGTAAACTTACAAAATGGCTTGTAACTCAGAAATCAAAATCCCTGAAAATGCTGAAAATGGCATCAAATGGTTGCTAAGGCAAAATATATGTCTGGAAATGTCAAAATTTGAAGTTAGAGCCCCAGCCATCAGAAAAATGGTAATAGGTGTATGTATAAAATTATTCGTTCCAGAGCTGTTAATAAATCCAGGATACTGAAAGAGATATCAGATGACTGCTATGGCAATGTACTATGATCCTAAAGAAGGATATAAGTATAATCTTATTTTCAATGTCATGAATTTTAATGAAATCTTAAAAAACTGGAGTGAAAAAAATCCCTACAAAATGACTTGTATGTCGGCAATCAAAAGCCCTAGATTGCTGAAATGACATCAAATTGTTGCTAGAGCAATATTTTACCATCCTGTACTACAATATATAAGTCATTTGATTTTTAGTTTTAAGAAAATTAGCAAATAAAAATTAAAACTGAGATCCTTTAAGAATTAAACCTTCAGAATTTAGAGAAGAAATACGGAAAAACTAAGGAGGTATACATAGAAAAATGCATATATGTTGATTACTGATAGACCTAGAGGGCTATAATTGATGACCATGTAATCATGTATATAAATCATAAGCTATTTTTGTTGTATAAATGTTAATATGATCTTTACTCACTTATGATAAATAAGACAAAAAGCAACAAAAAATGAAGGGGTGCACAAACAAAATTGTGTATATGTTCTGTACATGCGGTGTGCCGTATCTGGCGGAATCTACGCATCGTCTTCTTTAGTACCGGGTTTTATCAATTCGATTTACTTTGTTATTTTCGGTAGTTCGTTACGCTATTTCCGGTAGAAACTACACGTTTTCGAGAACAAAGGAATCAGCTCAAAACTCGAACTTTCTTGTAAATTTGAGAGCCCCCACAGTGTAAGTGACATTTAACAGCCAAAACGAGTTAAGTCATTGAATTCGGTGATTTTTGTGTCCCATCCATATATTTTCAAGTAGACAAGTAGTTTTTCAGCGCTTTGAAGCGGTTTCACCTAGGTTAAGGTTATATCCCTACAGTCGTGTGAAAGAAAAGCAGGAGAAGTGGTCTACAGTCACTCTGTAAGACGTTTTCAACAGGACATACCACAAAAAAAAAACAGCAAAAATGCTGTCCCATCAGCATAGTAAGCTTATTACAGAACTTATTACTGAAAATTCATTGTTCGAGTTGGCGGATTTCTATCATATGTCAATGTCATATACATAGGCCTTTTATTTTACGCCTTGATTTTGGTTCTGAAGTGAAAATGAAAATTTTTATGTCTCAATTACTGATGTCCCAGATTCGTACGTGAATTACGTTACTAAGCTTTAATGTCTCACAAAATACTACTTACGTGTGTTTAGCTTACGTGCTTCATGTTTTTGGCAAGATAATTGATACATGCTTGGAAAATAAATACAAATGTGGGCTAGCTATTGTTCATTTGTCCAAGATAAAGTCAAAGCTAAAGCTGCTGAAAAATAACACAATTTTGTGAACTACGTTACCCTACCCATATCATTTGCTACATAAGAGGTAGAAATATTCCAAGTGGCAGCAGTGAAAGAACTTTGACCATACTATGTAGCAAATAGATAAAGAACTTTACGGGATGCTGTAAACATACGAGAAAATAGGTTACAGCTCAAATTTGTGAATTACGTTACTGTGAATTACGTTACTACAATTTTACTTAAAGAGAAATAACTCTGAATTCTCATGTCTCTTTGGAATTTATATTAGTTGTTCGGTTAAATCACGTCCATTACTGCTCGTAAGTATCAATTCCTACCATACTAGTGTTGCTTTTTCGTAGCTACATGGACTTAATCTATATTTTCTGGGTACATCATCTCTCCCTTTTGTGTAAATTATATAGATAGCCATTATATCGATGCAATATGTGCAAGGTGTCCTTTATAAACAACAAAAATCAAAAGTTAAAACTTACACATTGTTTTACATACCGTCTATAATTTGAATGTGATTGAGTGTAGGAAACGTAATTCACATGCACGTAACGTAATTCACTTTTTACATAATTCTGCTTTAGACCCACTGTATGATCACATGATTCATACTTTCAGTGATATAAGACTCTTGCCGTATTGGTATATTGTTATTATCATTTATCTTTGTCACCTGGTATCCAGATAATCCCAAAAAGTGTGTGTTATTCACAGTTATTGTCTTTTTTCAATATACTCTTTAGAATGGACACGCTGTCTTTGACGCCCTGGTCCACTTATGTTGGTATCTTTTATCCCAAATGTTCTTTTGACTTACTTTGCATGTCTCTTGATATTTTTATGTGAAAGGGAGACATGTAAACCATGTTTTTAACATACTACAGTCGATAAAACCTGACATATTTTGTGCGTGAATCACGTTACCTTTAACATTTTATGGCATTATTTTCGGACAAAATGTACTTTCTCGATAATATAAAGCTTTAATATGTTGTATAAAACCTCTGTGAATAGGTGTGTGGTGATTCATTCTTTATTGCTTGGGTGTCTTGTGAACTACAACAAGTTAATGAATAACAATAATATATAGAATGTTAACTTAATCTTTCTCTTGTACATTTGAAAGGATCCTTTCTGCAAAATCAATAAAGACATATACAATGAATTGTATTTTAAGTGCCAACAGAGATGAAATTAACATTCTGTGGCACTTCTGAGGCAGATAATTTGTAGAGAAATGTGCAGTTTCACACAGGAAAGAATGCACTGGTTATGGATTTGCGAATTACGTTACCAACCTATTGTTACATTTGCCTACACGAAAATGACAAAATGGTATAGCAAGTGCCTCAAATATGTATAGTTATGATATTTATCATCTTTATTCTAAATAAAAATGAGGTCATTTATCTAATAGTGCTCAAAAGTGGATGGAGATAAGCAAAATAATGTTTGCATTTTTAGTATAACAACTATTTTTAAATTTCCATTTGAGGCAAACATTCAAATTACGCTGAGAAGGCAATAATGTCATAAGTGTTACGTATAACACCTGTTTTTAAGCAAGAAAAAGACATTTTTGAAAAATAAGTTTCAAAACGTTTGACAATGTCATACCTCGTTACATATTTTGCGTGTTCAAATGTACTCTACAACAGTAACGTAGTTCACATTAGATTTCAGTGCTGTTGTTCATGAAGTGATAAAAATTGAAAATTCGGGTTGATAACATTTTTCAAACATCACAAGTTATTAGGCAGGTTCCACTTAGTTGAAAAAATAGCAAAACTTGAAAATCTAAGCCAAAAAAATTATGGGACAAATTTTTGCCCGAATTCAATGACTTAACTCGTTTTGGCTGTTAAAGCGTTCTCCCAGGACAAAGTAAGTGACAGTTCCTTTAAATATAGAGTGACATCTAGATATACTGTGTATTTGAGCGAACATTATGTACACAAATTGACGATACAAAGTGACCCATTTATTGGATTCGTGAACGCGATGTTTAACAATTTATTTCCCATCTTTGTAAGATTTTTATCTTATTAACATTTTGAATAATAGTTTTAGTGTTGATTGTGTCATAAATTACAATTTATTAATATTCCAAATTCTGACACTTAAGGTTACTTTTTTGTTTTTACAGCTTTTTACCAACCGAACCCATACAACAGAATCAAAATAAAGAAGATAACTGTCGTTTCGTTCTTTATATACTTACTGTTCCGGGATCTGGTTAGCTATCTGCATTGAAGGCAGAATAGTAAAAAGACTCCATCGGCAACAAATTTAAACAGTTCTACGAGTCAGCGAGCTTGATGAGAGAGACTTGTATCTGATTTACCCGTCCATCCATGTACAGACGATGAAGCAGCATAAGGGGCTTATCGTCATAAAATTACATATACGTCAGGGACAAGCCTAAACAGTATATGATGAAATATTGTCAGTCATTCCAGACATTTCTAACATTATTAAAAATGAACGAGGATCCAGTAACCACCTATATTGTGTTCCAGTGCACCAGAATAAACAGATAATATGTGTATCATGTTAACCATTTACCATACTTATTGAGTTGAAATAAACTTTTGACGAGGATCGGTGGATATAGTGCCTATTCATACTCTATTCATACTCTAGAGATGCTAGAGAAGCAGACACCCAGTGATTGTAACATTCGCAGATAAACAGTACAGATTTCAGGAAGAAGTACTCGTGTGTTGGCATTAAAGACTTTACAGAATAACTGTCTCCCAATAAACAGTCATTGAAGTTGTGTTGTGGCCCAAATTCAAAAAACAATGCTTCCCCTTAATCCCCTATTTGTTGATTACTTTTTCTTCCAGTTTTGAGCTGTCACCTTATTAATAGCATACAACCGCGACCACATCGCATGCGTCATATAGCTATCCGTATTGTGTTGCTTATTTTTACAATGTCATTAGAAGGTGAAAATAACACCGTTCCATCAGAGACTGATCCGTCTCAGTCTGAAGGACGAATCAGATCCCTGACTGAAAAGGGGAAAGAAATGTATGAATCCAACCAGGCATCATTTATGAAAAAGATTAATAAAAGTTTAGGAAAACTTGAAGGTCTAATGTCAAAATTGCCTGAATGTGCTAACAGTAGCGAGTCACTGAAGGCTCTTGAGAGTGGACTGTCGGAGGAATACAAACGGTTTAGAGACCTTGCAGTAAGCTATCGCGATTTTTTATCTCATACTGGTACCCAGCAGAGTCTTGATGCCTTGATGCTCTTCACAGATGAAGATAGTAAGTATGCTCAACAAGTAAACAACACTTTAAGCAATATTCATGAGAGAAGACAACAAATGTCTAAAACTACCTCTCCGAAATCATCCATAGGTAGTAGCATCTCGTCTCAGGTAAGTAAGAGCAGCAGTGCATCGAAGATAAGCAGCGTTATAGCTATCAAACGCGCGAAGGCGGAAGCAGCACGCGCCCGTTTAAGCTTTGTTGAAATGGAAACCGACCTCAAAAAGCAACAAGCGCAGCTTGTTGAGCAAGAAAATCTGTCAAAGGCTAATGTCGTGAGAAAAAAGGCTGAACTTGAGGCTGACCTTCAGCTCTTAGCAATCAAGAAAGAAGCAGCGGCTGCTGAGGCTGAAGTTCAGGCTCTTGAATCTGTAGATGATATTTATGGTACCTCACAGTCTGTGTTTGAAACTGCTGATAGCCTTGAATCAGTTAAACCAATGGAGCGTACGCGTCTGTATGTTGAGAAGCAGAGAGAGTATGCGCAGCATACCAACCCTGATCAAAAAGGATTGTTTGAAGATGGTCACATACATAGTTCTCCGCATCAGTATGTTCCGCCTTGGCATGGACCCGAATTCGTTAGTGTCCCTCCACCTGAAAACCCGAAAGTAACTGTCCCTCAGATAGAGACAGCTTTGAGCCCTGCAGCCCCAGCCTTTTATCCACACAAGCAGGCTACTGTTCATGAAACATACCCTGCTCCTGCCAACGATAATGCATTGGCAGATGGGTTAACAAAGTTTCTGTTGAAGAAAGACTTGCTTTTGTCCCGCCTGAATATGTTTAATGACTTACCTGAAACGTATGGTGTGTGGAAAAGCAGTTTTCAGGCTATAGTTGCTGAGTTAGGCTGTACACCCCTTGAAGAAATGGACTTACTGGTCAAATGGCTTGGGTCAGACTCAAGAAGACACGCAATTAGCATTAGAAACTCTAATGCCAGCCACCCAGCTAGAGGTCTGAAAAAGATCTGGGAAAGGCTAGATGAAAGATATGGTCGGCCAGAAATGGTCGAAGCCTCACTTAATAAACTCTCAAAATTTCCCAAGCTGACAAACAAAGACAATCAAAAACTGTATGACTTGGCAGACATTTTGTCCGAAATTGAATCAGCAATGGAAGATCCAATATATCGACCCCTGCTGTCTTATTTTAACACGTCATCAGGAATTAACCCTATAGTTAACAAGTTACCGTACCAACTGCAAGAAAAATGGACAAACAGAGCCGTGAGTTTCAAAAAGAGTCACGACACAAGCTTCCCTCCCTTTGCTGTATTCGCTGAATATGTAAGGGAGATGAGCCAAATAAAAAATGACCCTGGTTTTCATTATGAAACAGCCCCTAAGCTAGAGACTCGGGAAAGGCCTACAAATAGGCCACCTGGCGCTAGGGAATTGATTTCGGCAAGGAAAACCGAACTAGCGTCAGAATCGGACTTAGGCCTAGACAAGCGTTGCCCCCTGCACAAAACAGGACATTCCTTGAACAAGTGCAGAGCCTTTAAAACCAAGTCACTTGAAGAAAGGAAGAAACTCCTCAAAGAGAAAAACATTTGCTTCAAGTGTTGTACTTCTGATAAACACAGAGCCCGAGCATGTACTGAGAAAGTTAATTGCTCAGACTGTGGCAGCAACAGTCATCCTGCAGCTTTGCATGTCGACAGCGAGGTATCAAAAGTCACATCTATGACAGGTCATGGCGGGGAGCCCGGGTCGCAAGCAGCGACGCAGCCCAAGTCATTGTCTGTCAACTCCAAGTGCACTCAAGTATGTAAAGACCAGTTTAATGGCAAATCATGCGCCAAAACTCTTCTAGTAAGAGTGTACCGTACGGATCATCCCAATGACGTACAGACTATGTACGCGATCATTGACGATCAAAGTAATCGGTCGTTGGCAAAGTCAGATTTCTTTGAGAACTTCGGGATAACGGGCCAACAAATACAGTATACGCTTTCTTCATGTGCAGGACAGGTAACTGCATCTGGAAGAAGAGCGAATGGCTTCACTATCGCGTCCCTTGATGGTAAATCACACTTGGAGTTGCCCACACTTATAGAATGTAACCAGATTCCAAACATGAGGGAAGAAGTGCCTACCCCTGATGTTGCGAAGAATCATCCTCATCTCCTAGACATTGTCGATCACATCCCTCCCTTAGACGACGAGTCGGAGATTCTGTTACTCATCGGAAGAGATTTGATTGAAGCACACCATGTATTTGACCAACGAATAGGACCTCGTAATTCTCCTTATGCTCAGAAACTGTGTCTTGGTTGGGTAATCATTGGGGAGACTTGCCTTGGCAAAGTTCATAAACCTGACCATATCAATGTTAACAAGACACATGTTCTTGGAAATGGACGCGAGTCTATCTTCAAACCCTGTCAAAATGAGCTTAAAATACGTGAGCAATTTACTTCACAGAAGAACGGCATTGGCGATTCCGTTTTTGAGAGAACCAGTGAAGACAACAAACCGGGAATGTCAATAGAAGACAGTCAGTTTCTGAAGCTCATGGACACGGAGTTCAAGAAAAATGACACAGGAAATTGGGAGGCACCGCTTCCATTCCGTTCACCAAGACCTACGTTACCTAACAATAGAGCCTTAGCGATGAAAAGAGCCATGTCACTGGAACTAAGCTTCAAGAAGGATCCAGTGAAGAAGCAGCACTTTGTGACCTTCATGCAAAATATTTTCGACAATGGACATGCCGAGGTGGCACCACCATTGAAAGCAGACGAGGAATGTTGGTATCTCCCAATTTTCGGGGTGTACCATCCGCAAAAACCTGGACAGATACGAGGAGTCTTTGATTCATCGGCCAAGTTTGACGATGTTTCTTTGAATAGCGTCCTGATGTCTGGTCCTGACCTCACCAACAGCTTGTTGGGGATCCTCCTCAGATTCAGAAGAAATGCTGTAGCTGCAACTGCTGATATTCAACAAATGTTTTATTGTTTCTCTGTGCAAAAAGAGCACCGCAATTTCTTGCGATTTTTGTGGTACAGAGACAACAATCCAGAGATGGATCTTATAGAATACAGAATGTGTGTCCATGTGTTCGGAAATAGCCCATCGCCTGCTATTGCCTCCTATGGTCTTCGGAAAACAGCGGCTAACGGGCAGATAGAGTTTGGAGTAGATGTCAAGGATTTTGTAGATCATGATTTCTATGTTGATGATGGCATCACTTCAGTGGCTTCAAGTGAAGAGGCAATTAGTTTGGTGCAAAGGGCACAACATTGTCTAGAAAAGGAAGGGAACCTCCGTTTGCATAAAATTGCATCAAACTGCGAAGATGTAATGAAAGCCTTTGCGAATGAGGACCTTGCGAAGAACCTGAAAGGGCTGGACTTTAGCCTTGACAACTTGCCCTTACAGAGGAGCTTAGGTTTGTGCTGGGATCTAAAGAAAGATACTTTCACCTTTCGGGTTGACGCTAAGGAGGACAAGCCATACACCCGAAGAGGGGTGCTATCAGTGGTTAATAGCCTGTACGACCCGCTTGGTTTTGTGGCACCAGTGACCATACAAGGGAAGCTCTTCCTCAGAAAGATGAGTTCCTCTATCGTGGACTGGGATGAGCCACTGTCGCCTGAACATCAAGATGAATGGAGAGCATGGAAAGAATCTTTGCATCATCTGGAAGATGTTCAGGTACCAAGAACATATTCTACAGCATCTTTGAGTGAATCCACCAACAAAGAAGTGCATGTGTTCTCGGATGCTTCCGAAAAAGCCATAGCAGCTGTTGCTTACTTGAAGACTATAGCTGAAGATGGCGGCTCGCAGTTGGGGTTCTTGATTGGAAAAGCTAAAGTCGCACCTACTAGTGGCCATACAATTCCTCGCCTTGAGCTTTGTGGTGCAGTTTTAGCCGTTGAGATTGCGGAGATTGTTTCCGACCAACTAGGGATATCGCCTGCCTGTATGCATTTCCATACAGACAGCAAAGTCGTCCTAGGTTATATAAACAACCAAACAAAACGGTTCTACACTTATGTGGCCAACAGAATCCATAGAATAAGGGCCTTCACCACTCCTGACCAATGGTCCTATATCGTCACTGACAAGAATCCAGCAGATCTAGCTACTCGATCAGTTGCAGCAAGCGCTATGCACGGTAGCCCTTGGCTGCTTGGTCCATCGCATCTTCTCAAATCTGAGGAGCCCCATCCTGAAACGACATTTCCCCTTGTAAATCCAGGGGATGACAAAGAAATCAGACCCTCCGTCACTACTGTCAAGACTGATCTTAGTGTGGAAACCTCAATCCGATCGCATCGTTTTGAGAGGTTTTCTGTATGGACGAAATTGTTGGAGGCTATTGCTTACCTCCAACACATCTCACCGTCTTTCAATGGGACTGTTAAATGCAAAGGGTGGCACTCATGCTCAGAGTACAAAACCCTTAAACCTTTGCAAGAAGCTGAAGAATTCATAATCAAAACAATCCAGAGTGAATGTTTCAATAAAGAGATATCTTCCATCTCTAACGGAAAACCACTGGATAAGAACAGTCCACTGTTGTCTCTAAATCCAGTTGTCGATGAGAAAGGAATGCTAAGAATAGGGGGTCGTCTTAGTCGGTCATCTTTGGACACTAAAGATAAAAACCCTATTGTCATACCTAGCCGTCACCATATCGCAACATTGCTAGTCCGGCATTACCACGAGAACGTGAAACACCAGGGACGCCATTTCACCGAAGGGGCGATTAGGGCAGCAGGTTTCTGGATAATTGATGGAAGAAGGCTCATTTCCTCAGTTATTCACAACTGCTTCAAATGTCGGAAGTTGCGCGGAAGGCAAGAGATACAGAAGATGTCAGATCTCCCATTAGATCGCCTTGAACCTGGGCCTCCATTTACCTCCGTTGGTGTAGATACATTTGGACCTTGGTCCATAGTGTCTCGCAGAACGAGGGGAGGGCTTGCACAAAGCAAACGATGGGCTTTGTTGTTCACGTGTCTGACATTTCGCGCCATACACATCGAACTCATCGAAGAAATGAGTGCTTCATCGTTCATTAATGCGTTGCGAAGGTTCACGGCCCTCAGAGGAAACGTTAAGGAGCTTAGATCAGATCGCGGCACAAACATTATTGGCGCTGCAGATGTCATGAATGTTGACAGAATCAATGTTGAGGATGCTCCTGTCCGACGTGTATTGAACAGTAAAGGCATCGTGTGGATTTTCAATCCTCCTTATTCTTCCCATATGGGAGGCATATGGGAGAGAATGATAGGAGTTGCTCGTCGCATCCTTGATTCAATGCTGATGGATAATTCTGGGAGGAGCCTTACACATGAAGTTTTGTCAACCTTCATGGCTGAAGTGTGTGCGATTGTGAACGCGCGTCCTTTGATTTCCGTTTCAAATGACCCAGAATCACCCGAGATATTAAGTCCATCCTTACTCGTGACTCAGAAATCTGACATGCCGCCTCCACCTGTAGGAGTTCTCGATACGAAAACTCTTTACAGAGCTCAGTGGAAACGCGTTCAGTCTTTAGCTGAAAAGGTACAAGTAGGCAAAGATCAGGAAAAGGCGCAATCAGAAAAAGATTCCCACTCCAAAAACCGAGGTGGGAAAAAACCAAACTAACAATCAGGTACTCATACCATGAAACATATCGTAAGCCGAATGAGCAGCTATTTTCCCAATAGGTGGCCACTCAGTTACCTTAACTTAACTAAAAATATGAAAACACACATAAGGCGCCAACAGCACAAAAAATTGTTTTAAACACCAAGACATAAAACAGAAAGAACCACCACAGAAGTATCGACTTGGAACGATCAGTAACACAAAGTTACTGGCGGGCTTAAACCGGTTTTACATGGCCATAACCTCACCCTCAGCTTCTGCAGTGGTTCATAACATTTAGTTAGTTATTCGGTCCTCGTGGTGAATCTCTAACTAGTCAATGAATCATCAAGAACAAACAAATAAATCATGATAAACATCCTGATGAATCAAAAACCAGGACTCACAGACTGAGTAAGCTGCCCAACGATGGAGATCCCTGGGCGCCGAATAACCTACTAACTCCGGAGCAAAAGAAAAACACCAGTTGGACCCCGGTGGGCCAAGCAACAGACAAGAAGCTCCGGCCCCAACCAACTAAAATGAATAGCTTTATGTCGGGGCCATCATAGAGTCTGACGCCCGACCCACCGGCGTGCAATTAAAGAAGGCAGCATAGCTATCAACCATGATTGGGTTAAAAACTAAGCATGCAGACTGTCGCATAACATTCAAGTTATAACCTATACGTCTGTAACGTGTTATGATTTTTCTGAACTGAAAAGAAAAATCATTAATTCCTTTAAGTTTCTTAAATTTGTAAACCAAGTCACCATAAAATTCAGGTTCCGAAAGGCCCTCACTTAAAAGCGTCTTTAACCCAACATTATATTTGGAAATCAATTCATAGTGTCTACGATAAAATTTAGAAAATGTTTTTCGAAGTTTATGATATCGATAGCCCTGTTGCAGAAGTTTTGCCGTTAAACATTTATTTCGAGCGTTGAAATCTGTAACATGATTGCAGACTCTAGCAAACCTAATAAGTTGCGAAATGTATACACCATAAGAGGCACGAAGAATTTTGGAAACGCTGGCGAACAGAGTACCTGGTCACATTACAGAAGAGAAGAAAGTGGCAGTCTGACAAACCAAATGTAAGTACTGGAGACATTGTCCTCTTGGAAGACCCTGAGGTATCTAGGAACGAATGGCCAGTCGGAAGGATCGTAAACGCGATACCAAGTGAAGATGGTAAGGTGAGGAAAGTTGAGGTATGTGTCGTAAAAAAGGGCAAAAGGACCATCTACACTCGTCAAGTGACTAAGTTGGTTCTTTTGACAGGTTGCTCTCAAGAGTAGTTTTTTTTTTGGGGGGGGGGGGGGGGTTGTTACATAGACCATCTTATGGTGCCGTGACCGGGATTCATACATTTCATTTTTGTGCTTTAGGTTAAGTTTAATGTCGTGATATCTAATCGATATCAGCGGGGAGTGTTCTGTACATGCGGTGTGCCGTATCTGGCGGAATCTACGCATCGTCTTCTTTAGTACCGGGTTTTATCAATTCGATTTACTTTGTTATTTTCGGTAGTTCGTTACGCTATTTCCGGTAGAAACTACACGTTTTCGAGAACAAAGGAATCAGCTCAAAACTCGAACTTTCTTGTAAATTTGAGAGCCCCCACAGTGTAAGTGACATTTAAAGCGTTCTCCCAGGACAAAATAAGTGACAGTTCCTTTAAATATAGAGTGACATCTAGATATTCTGTGTATTTGAGCGAACATTATGTACACAAATTGACGATACAAAGTGACCCATTTATTGGATTCGTGAACGCGATGTTTAACAATTTATTTCCCATCTTTGTAAGATTTTTATCTTATTAACATTTTGAATAATAGTTTTAGTGTTGATTGTGTCATAAATTACAATTTATTAATATTCCAAATTCTGACACTTAAGGTTACTTTTTTGTTTTTACAGCTTTTTACCAACTGAACCCATACAACAGAATCAAAATAAAGAAGATAACTGTCGTTTCGTTCTTTATATACTTACTGTTCCGGGATCTGGTTAGCTATCTGCATTGAAGGCAGAATAGTATATCTTGACTGCCAAGTGCCGTAGAGAACTTAAAACGGCTTCAATTTATTGGTAGGACACTGTTTTATTGCCATGTGTTTAGATATATAAAACATAATTGCTGGTAATCAAGATTTAATAAATTATGTTGGAGCACAATCTTCAATTTTCTGTCATTTCCACAATTTTTCTAACTCTTGTGTGACATCCAGAAAATGCGATAGCATGTGCTTAAGCTATCAGACTACGTGGCAATGGTGCATTGTCCCAGTATTCTATTGGTACCATTTTCAGATATAAGCGATTTTGTTAGTGTACCCTTCATTTTTGCATCGTTTTTTCTCTTATTCATAAATAATCTATTAATATCCATACAACAAAAATAGCTGATTATTTATTTATCAGATTACATGGTTATGGAACAATGTCCTAGCAATTATTTGATGTACCAATTATAGCTCTCTAGGTCTATCAGTAGCCAAGATACATGTGATTTTCTATGTATACCGCCCTAAACTTTCCGTAATTTTCCTCTAAATCCGAATGGTTTTGTTAATATTCATGAAGCAAAAAATCAAATGACTCATATATTGTAATACAGGACGGCATAGTTTTGCCTTAGCAACCATTTGATGCCATTTTCAGCATGTTAGGGATTTTGATGTCTGAGATACAAGCCATTTTGTAAGTTTACCAGTTTCATTTTTCCTTTTTTCATTCCTGTTAAATTTCATTATAATTCATGAAATTGAAAATCATATCATTATTATATCAGACTTAAGGGGCATTCATTTGATACTTTTTTCAGCATCCTGAGTTTGTTGTCGGCTCTGGTACAAGTGATTTTGTGTGTCTTCTGCTATTTTTCCAAGATTTTTCACTGATTTCTTATGTATTTTATTAATTTTCATGAATAAGCAAATTCAGCTATTTGAATAATAGGTATTAAGGTTAACTTGCTTGGTCCATGCATCACTATTAGACCAATTATAGTATTCTACAGCATGCTATTGGCGGTATATGTATATTTTTGTGAGTACCCTATTCATTAGAATCAAACTATGGGTAGGTGTGGAAACCACATAATTTTACATTCATGTAAATGCGTTCATTGTTGAGGACAATATTTTATGGCATTAAGGTGATACGTCTGACTACACTGGCAGCCATGAGAATTGGTCCCAGGGATGCAAGATAGATCATATAACGCATCCAAACCTTGCAATGGCTACAATTTTTTCCCTTGTTTTCCCTCGTTTTTTGACAATTTCATTAATATTCATGAATATGCAAATGAGATAATTTTTATTTAGGCCCATGTCATCTATACATTTGTGATATGAAATTACTAGCTCAATAACAAAGTGTCACATTGATAGTTTGGTCCTGAAATAGTGTACTAATTTTTGTAACAATTTTTCTGTCATTTTAATGTTTTCATTAAGATTCAACAATATGCAAACTAGATAACTTGCATTACTTACCATAGGTTGAAAGGGCTATGTCTTAAGCTTTAAATGAGACCAGCTTCAGTGGACTAGGATAAGTAACAGGGGGAATATGGCCAATTTTGTATGTACACCCCATGCTCAAGAATCATGTTAATGGTTGCCATGGAAACCATGCATTTTTTTTCATAGAGCAAAAGAGTTTATCTTTGACGACAAAAATTCTTTGCATTTCTGGGGTCCCAATGAATGATTTTGCGACCTTGAAAGATTGTCCTGGGAGGGAATGTGCAAGGTAGGTCAAATTAGCCCTTGGGGTACCCGGAGATAAATGTCCTTAATGTCGCGGTCAAAAAGCCAGGGTGCTTCATTTTCACCCAGAATAAAAGTACTTTTGCAAAACCGAAAAAAAATCAAAACATTGGTTTTCATACTTCCCAAAGACAGTACTTAACAACTATACCAAGGAAATTTCTGCTAAACAGGTGGCCACCAAAAGTGATTTTTTGATGGCTTTTCTCAGTCTGGGGCTTTCAGATCTAAGAAAACCATTGTAAACAAAGAAAACGCGTTTTAGGGTTTACAGGTATGACGTATTTACAATAAAGTTTTAAAAAGTACTGCTTATTTAAGAAATATATCAGCTATTCACTGTTTGGAGGTCAGTTGTAAAGCAGATCAAATCACGAGCGTGTAGCGCGAGTGATTTATCTGCTTACAACTGACCGACAAACAGTGAAATATTACTCAACAATTCACGCACTAGAGCTGACCTATTTCGATTCTAACACACAATCATGGACGAAAATACACATGAAGCCTTCCGTTGCTACCATTTCGACACCATTGCATTAAAGAAGTCCCGCCAAAAATTAGCGTTCTGTAACGTCTGCATGTATTTGTCACGTCTTTTGAGCAAAAATGACGTTACGCCCGTCTGTCGCCGTAATTGATGTCACATTTGCATTTGAAATTGTCGCCATGGCTCCCGCGCTTACAAAGTGTAAAATTGTTGTGCAATATAACACGTTTTCAAATTATTGGCTATATAGGCGTGGTGTGTTAGAATTCAACTTGCAACGCTATACAATGTGCTTAAGTATCGGTACTGATCACAGTTGTTTACTATTACTGTATTTACATATTCGTGTGAAAACTGGCATAGCCGTATTACCAAGCAGCTATGAATCGGCTGTACAAGTGCTGTAAGAGGTCCTGATTGCAGATAATTTGAACTCTCAACATCTCAAATATACAGCAACAATACTAAACAACATTTGTAATATATAATGGCTGCATGAAACGAGAGAGCAACTAGATTATTTTAAGCGAATACTTGTAAATCCTCATAGTTTTACTAAATGAGCCTCCTCATGAGAAAACCAGCAATCCGCATATGCGAAAACAAAGACGTAGATCAGCTTCGCGGTTACCGCGAAGCTGATCAGCGCCTTTGTTTTCGCCAAACGGATAGTACACTTCCTCTTCGTCCTAAATCAAAAATTTCAAGCTTCTAGCCTGCTTCTGTGACTGTACAGCTCGATTTGTGTCGGACCTGTTCAGAAACCACATTGTAGGTTTTCCCAAAAGGCGGCTCAAATGTTGTTTTCAGAAACATGTTTGGAAGGCCTAAAATCAACCCCCTACACTGGAACAGCATCAATAACCAATCATGGATTTGTTTGCCAGCACTGGAAATCACACCCTCACGTCCATCCTTTTTACATAAATGAATATTTTCCTGCCGACGATACAGTAAACAACGCCAGTAACTACTGCCGTGATCCGCTTGGGTATGGTAGACCTTGGTGTTATACAACTAGTCCTAGTGTGCAACGAGACTTCTGTACATTTAGTATTTGCAAAGGTAGAACATCTGTAAATAAATATCATGCCGACTAGTGCTTGCATAAAAGCATTTATTTTTTCTTCGCACAACCAGACATGATAACGGCTAAGTAGGTTCGAGGGGACAATCGAAGCAACCTGCGCTCAGTATCTGGCATCTTTTTAGACATTCAGAAAGCCAATGAAAATATAATTTGGAGCTATTTGTCATAGTCCATTGTATACTGATCAAAAACGAAACTTGACCCAGTTTATGTACACAATCTTTATTTTTTTCAATGTGTACGAGGGTATGCATAAATGATGGTGATTGCCATTCATCATTTAAGACGACCGCATGGCAAACTTTGAAAATTTATCTGACGTTGACGCTCAACGCTGAAAAGTCGTTAATCGATATTGTATTGTATTGTCTGGTACGATTACATGTCATTCATCATCCATAGTGCAGATTATAGTATTTCTTTCGGTGTTTGAATACATAATGATGCAAATTTCATGTTTGTCAAACACAAGTAAAGTTGTACACTGTTTGACGTGACTGTTCAATTTTTAGCTCACCCACAAGGTGAACTTATATGATGGCCATGATCCGGCGTCCGTCCGTCGTCCGTCTGTCGTCCGTCCGTCCACAATTTCAAAGAGCTTCTCCTCTGAAACCGCTTGGCCAATCAAAGCCAAATTTTATGTGAAGAATTTATAGGAAGAGGGAACCAATGTGTATATAAATAATATAGGTCACATGACCAAGCTGGGCGACACGCCCATATATGGTAAAAAACCTTTAAAAATCTTCCTCTCCAGAACCGATGAACCGATTTCAACGAAATTTGGCATGAAACATGGATGACTCAAGTGGTACAATGTATATATAAATCATGACCCTGTGATGACCTTGAGCTATTTTACAGCAAGTTCAACATGGGTCGCCAAAGCATTTGAATGGGGAAAACATTTAAAATGTCATTTCAAGTAAAAGTCTTGCAGGAAATGCGCAGTAGGACGGAATATTAAAAATTCTGAAAACAAAATGGACCCCAGGGGTCCCAACCCCGGGGCAATATACATGTATATTTCCATAATATTCAAACATCTTCTACTCTGAAACCACTTGGTCAGTCAAAGCCAAATTTTATGTGAAGCATCTATAGGATGGGGCCACTAATGCGTATATAAATAATCCAGGTCACATGACCAAGATGGCCGCCATGCCCATATATGGTAAAACCCTTCAAAATTCTTCTTCTCTGGAACCAGTGGACCGAATTCAACGAAACTTGGCATGAAGCATCGATGGCTAAAGTACTACAATGCATATATAAAACACGACCCTGTCATGACCATGACCTATTTTAAGGCAAGGTCAACATAGGCCCCCTATGCATTTGGAAGGGTAAGACTGTTTAAGTGTCATTTTAAGGGAAAACTTGCAGGAAATTGGCAAATGGACAAGATATTGATTATTCTGAAAAAAGAAAAATGGCCACAGGGCTTCATCTGCCCCTTTACTATGGCTGTTTTCCATAATATTCAAACATGTTTATTGGTATATACAGCAGACCTCATGTGAGCGTTTACCGGACCATTGGTCCTTCGGTTAGTTTTTCTGAAGGCCAGCGATCAAAATGATTGTACTCTAAGCAGTGTTGATCATTATGAAACCACGCCCATGCAAAATTCAGCGACATTTCAGCTGTGAAAATTGAAAACAATTATGAGAAAAAAATATATCTTTTTTATTTTTATTAAAACATTAATTTTGGGCACATGTTAGAACTGCCACGACAAAGCGGTTCTAACAGGTACCCGCAATCTGTGTTATGTATACCCCTGTAAAACCAAGTTTTACTGTATAAATTGGAAGCAATGGGGTATCCTTTTCATGGACATGTTTCACTTATGTAGATGAAGGTATTGTTTGTGGTGGTGTAGTCAGTGACAACGTAGGCTTTATTGTTCCATTGGACTCGGATGCAGATGGAATGTATGACCTCAACACAGACTGCCTATGGCTCTTCCATCCAAAGGATGGATACAAAATTAGATACAAACTTGAATCGTATAATCTAGAATTATCGGATTACTGCAGCAAAGATTTTCTTCATGTAAGTTTAGATATCTAACCGCTATCAATATGTATGAACTTTTAAGACCCATTCTCGGCTTATATAAGAAAGGTGACCTGTTATGAACACTCCCTACCAGGCCAGGTAGAATACCAAACATCACATTTTCATTGTCTCAGGACAGTTTAGAGCTAATTTTGGCTTGTTCATCAACTTATCGGACTTCTTCAGTCAGAAGAGTCGCACAATTAACGCTTTCAATTTGACGTATTTTTGTTTATAAATTAAAGTATATAAAATTGTCCAGATATGGGAAGAAGCGGACCGAAGTCTTCTGTTGACGTGCGGAAGCATTAAGTATACTGATCATCGGATCGATCTGTTTCCACTGGAAGGAGAAACCGAAGCAAAGACTGTATATGTTCAGTTTTATTCTGATGGGACTGGCAACTTTCCAGGAGGATTTCTACTCACCTACCATACACTTCCAGGTATCTACATGTATCTGTTTGTCAGTCTCTCCCCCTCTCTCTCTCTCTCTCTCTCTCTCTCTCTCTCTCTCTCTCTCTCTCTCTCTCGTCGATATATTTGATTATCACCTAAGGTGTGGGCTTACTGTTTCCATAAAAGCAAATTAAGAGAAACATTCAGGAAAGTTCATTTAAACCGTACGAGAGTTACATTTACAGCCCCGTTTTAAAAATAATATACCACTGCAATGTTGCAAAATAAATTGACCTCCTCCCTTTCATTGTATCAGCCATTGCTTGATGGCTATTTATCTTGTTCGAATGAAACTGCTACATTTTGTGCAATTCATATTATTCGGGTCATTTCGATCGCCTAAATTTGAAAACTTGGCTTTAACTCTGTCAGAAATTTTGTATACGCAAACGGCAGCTTCCTGTCCGATCGGACTCCTCATGATCAATACAAATTTAACACATTTACACACACATAAACTTATGCACAAAATGATGAAATGCCAACCCACGTTTTGGCAGAATAGATAGCCAGAAGTGACTCCGAAGAGCCTAAAGACATGCTTACCTCACGACGGAACTCACTGGCAAGCTTTCTTCGTACAACCTTCCTGGTGGAATATTAGTTTTCTTGCAAAATAACACTTACATGTTTAGTTTTGTGCTGTAACAACCGCTTTACCATGAAATTCTTAAATGCACATTGAAAATCAGAGTGTAACATTGTAAAAAGTGTTTATAAAGACACCAAAGTTTCAGTTGTAGTACAAAAATGGTTATTCTTATATACATTACAAAATAAAATTACAAACCATTGGCCATGGTTCCTTGTGGAATTTTTGAAACTTGAATATAAGCGAATTTTTGTCAATAATATGGGCTCCATATTTTATGTAATCAATTAAGGCCGAGGTCTATAAGGCTGCCTGACAGAGTTGTTACACTGTATGTGGAGGAAGGGGGTTATCCAACAAGAATTTAAGGATGCATCCATAATCAACTTTTACAAACGGAAAGGAAATCCTCAAGCCTATCAATTACTGGGAAGAAACTGGCAAAAACTCTGTTGAATCGCCTGAATGTTCATCTTGATCAGACGGGACTTATTCAAGAAATTAATGTGGATTTAGAAAAGACAGAGGGACAATATACATGATCTTCACAGCAAGACAGCTTCAGGAGAAATGCCAGAACAGAATGTAGCTCTAAACACGACGTTTGTCGACCTCACCAAAAATTTTGACACAGTTAGTCGTGATGGAAAAAGGTACAAGTAGGCAATGACCAGGAAATGGCTCAGTCAGAAAGAAAGTCCCACTCCAAAAACCGAGGGGTGGGAAAAAACTAAAATGACCCATAGGTACTTATACCAGGAAAACATATCATAAGCCGAGTAAGCAGTAGGCGGCTACTCGGTTACACGAACTTAACTAAAGCATGAAAACGTACATAAGGCTCAAACAGCACAAAAATTCTACTCCAAAACACAGAATTAGAACCACAACAGAAGTATCACCTTGGAACGATCAGTAATATAAAATTACTGGGGGGGGGGGGGTTAAACCTTTTTACAGTGCCCTTACCACACCCTCATCTTCTGCAGTGGTTCACAACATTTAGTAAGATGTTCGGTCCTCGATGTAAATCTTTAACTAGTCAATAAATCATCATGGACTAACAAATAAATCATGATTACCACCACGATGAATCAAAAACGAGGACTCACAGATTCAATAAGCTACCGGACTCACAGGTTCAGCATAATATTTTCTGTCATGTTCGTGGATGCTTTTCAGGACAGTGACACTGATATACCAATCAGGTACGGTTTTGATAGTAATATATGCAACCTTAAGGGGTTGCAAGCCAAAACTAAGGTGCAGACTGATGTGCTAGATGAGCTCCTCTATGCAGATGATATGGATAAGAATTCCAGATCAGAGGCAAAAATGCAAAGATCCATGGATCAAGTCTCAAAGCCATGTGATAACTAAGACAATATAATCAGCATAAAAAGATAGAGGTTGTACACCAACCAGCACCTGGAAAACCGTACAATGAACCAACCAGCACTGTGAATGGACTAAAACTGAAAGTTGTTGATTAATTCACCTTCCTGGGAAGCACGCTCTCCAGAGCAGTACATTTTGACTATGAGATCACTGTCAAAATTGCAAAAGCCAGTGTGGCATTGGGAAGACTCCGTGTAAATGTCTGGGAGCGAAATGGAAACAAGCTTGACATCAAGCTGAAAGTCTACAATTCTGTGGTACTACCAATCCTCTTGTATGCATGTGAGACATGGACAGTATAATAACGTCAAGCAAAGAGACCTAACCATTTCCACTTAAGTTGTTTGAAAAAGCTGTTAAAGTCAAGTGACAAGATTCCAGACACATGGGTCCTGAAGAAATCAGAGATGCAAAGCATGCATACCGTGTTAAAGCTAGCACAGCTAAGATGCATTGGTCATCATGATAAGCGACTTCTAACAATTTTTTCTATGGAGAACTACAGTAGGGAAAGCGCTCTCTAGGTGGCCAGAAGAAACGTTAAAACGACACCCTCAAAGCCTCTCTGAAGGATTTCGACATACAAATGGAGTCCTAGGAACAGACTGAACAGGAACGATCAAACTGGCGAGGTCTCATCAACAAAGGAGCAGCTCACTATTAAGGAAAGAAAATCTGTGAAAGAAAGCTTAGAGAACGCAAAACCAAGACCAATGTGCCACCAGCAGATTCCATCACACTGACTTGCTTTACTTGCAACAGATAGTTTAGAGCTAGAATTAGCCTAGTCAGCCATCAAAGAACTCATCTAAACACATGACCCTTGTTCATGAAACAACGATGGTCTTTCTCATTAGTGAGAGACAAACGGCCAATCAATTTAGGCATACAACATCACTAGGTCTTGAAGTTTTATGTACAGAGTAAATATTTACCCACACACTTAATAAAATATATAAACAAATTCCTCCAGTTGTTTATTTCTTGCCAGTGACGGTGGTTCATAAACAAGAAGAGTTGGCAATTTATTTCTGAATATTGTAGGGGTATATTCATAACTGAACGCAGCTGTATAGAATCGCGCCATATGAATCCCAGCGGGCACATGACGTCATAATGACGTCAGATCGACGTCATGACGTCTTATCGACGTTGATATGACGTCATTATGACGGCATGTGCCCGCTGGGTAGCCTCCCTCTTTATGATAGAAGTTCGGTCCATTTGCAATAACTGGGTTAACCGAAATCGCACTTTGCCGTCTTTCACATCTATTGTGGCAATTCAGTGTTGATTTTCTGTCTATCTTAAGTTTCTAACGTGACATGTGGAGGTCATGTAAATGGAAGTTCTGGTTGGATAGCCTCCCCTGACGAAGATAATGACGGCTGGTATGACTACAACGCTAAATGCCACTGGACAATTGAAGTGGGCCCTAGTAAAGACATCCTGTTCCAGATTCTTTATGTGAGGACTGATCCCTACTCGAAGCAGCGAAACGGCACACTTGCAAAAACTTCTGACATACGTCGAACATACAAAGATGGCTTGGGTCAAGATTACTATAACAACTTGTGCGTGGACAAACTTCAGGTAATTTGTTAGGTGTACATGTTGTTTAATCATGTTGTTTAATCAGGTTCCATTTATGTTGTCCCTTTGATCACAACGGCATTAATGAGATCTGAACAATCCTAGGGGTGCGAGGTAGATCTTCGACCTCAAACCGTTTTCCCAATGTTTTCTTGATTTCCGAATATTTTAATTAGTATTCAAGAATACGCAAATAAAGACAATTGAGCCGCCTCGTAGGAAAATCAACAATCTGCGAAGCTGATCAGCGCCTTTGTTTTCGCTACTCGGTTAGTACATATCCTCTTCTACTTAAACCCGAAATTTCAAGCTTCTAGCTCTATTCTGTGACTGTACAGGTCGGTTTGTGTCAGACCTGTTCGGAAACCACATTGTTGGATTTCCCACGAGGTGGCTCCCATGACATGAGCAGATCAACTGGTATCACTGACGCGATAAGAATGTACAAAAATGATAGTTTGGGCCTGAGACTAGTTCATGAATGGGTTTAAATGGTTTTTGTATCATTTTGATTAAACTTTATTCGATAATTTGCATTAAATTTGCTTATATCTAAGCTCTGTAATGATACCAAGCTCAGTGGCAAATGAAAGGCCATAACAGCGGAGGTTTGTCAATTTTATACAACCTATAAGGGAAGATCCAAGTAACTTTAACTTTTGTTGTCAGTTCAACTCCGAACATTCGCATAACAAGATAAGGAAAACAATTACTTATTCTGCAAGTATCGTAAACACTCCGTGCTATTTTAACATCATGGTGATGCATAGGCGGCGCACGCGAATGTTCGGAAATGAACTGTTTTATATTTAAAATTTTTTGAAACGCCGAAACATAGGCCTAAAATAACTTAAAGAACACGAAACAGGAACATTCAATGAATCAATCATTTGAGCACAAATAGTCTGGTCGTGATTCTGACGATAAAATTACATAACAGAAAAAGGAAAATTAAACAAATATAGCGCGCGACGCTGGTGACGTTAATGCGTATTCAGACGACTGAATTCAGGCGATTTTTAAAGCAACATGAAATATGGATTTGTTTGAGTATTGGATACTGATGGAAAATTTACTTAGACGAAGCACAAAATACGATTTGGTGATTTCAGTATATATATAAAAACTATTTAAATTACAAAAAGGTACAATAAGGCAATGATCAGGAAAAGACGCAATTAGAAAGAAATTTGCACTCCAAAAGTCGAGGTCGGACAATTAGGTACTTATACTTAGAAAACATATCGTAAGCCGAGGTAGCATCTAATTCCCAATAGGCGCCCACTTAGTTACCTGAACTTAAATGAAAATATAAAAAAACGTACACAAGGTTCAAACAGCACAAAAAATCGACCCCAAAACATAAAACATGAAACAGAAGTATCGCCCCGGAACGATCAGTAATATAAAATTACTGTGTGTGTGTGTGGGGGGGGGGGGGGGTAAGATTTTACAGAGCTCTAACTTCACCCTTATATTCCGCAGTTGTTCACAACATTTAGTTCGGTCCTCGTGGTGAATCTCTAACCAGTCAATGAATCAATAGGACAAACAAATAAATCATGATAACCACCATGATGCCTTTTTGGAGAAAACATGTTGATGACATATAGGGAATATATAAAATTTCTTCTAGATCCCTTTTATTCTTTGTCGCCTGCCCATTTGTTCTTGGGACTTGTTAATCAAAAGCTTAACCCAAATATTCCCATCGGCTCAAATGATATGGGGACATATATAAATAACAACATTATTGTCATGTCAGAGTGGTTTACCTTGGTGAAAAAAATAATATTTCACTTAAATGGTCATAAGACGTTTTCATACAATACGTTGTATGAATGATTTAAATTGGTTCAAATGAAATTTTATTTGTTTTAGTTGTTTGTCTGATGATATTCCAAAATTTCGGTATTCTTCTATGACGTCATAGAAGAACTAATGAATATTCGTTAGATACAATGCAAAATTTCAAATCAAGCTATCTCCAGACCCAGTTATGATAATTTGGTGAGGGGTTCTGCAATCAGTTCCTTTCATCAATGTCAACTTCAGTTTTACAAAATCAAAAAATAACATATGGCCTTTAAAGAACATCCCTCGTAGTGCGACCCCTCTTTTTAAATTTGTATCGGGTCTTGTCAGACACGCAGATGCCAGTTTTAATGACGGGTCTCATGTAATTGCAGATTAGTCCATACAATGTTATTGGGTGTAATCAGGGTACCATGGACCCTGTCCTGATTCCTAGCAATACACTCGACCTATACTTCTATTCTGATGGGTTCATGACTGGAAAAGGATTCAACGTAACATTTCAGGAGCAAGAAAGTACGTTGTTGCATATTTGAGCCGCCTCGTGGGAAAACCAACAATGTGGTTTCCGAACAGGTCCGACACAAACCGGTCTGAAGAAGCACAGAAAAGAGCTAGAAGCTTGAAATTTCGGATTTAAGTAGAAGAGGAATTGTACTATCCGAGTAGCGAAAACAAAGGCGCTGATCAGCTTCGCGGTTACCGCGAAGCTGATCTGCGCCTTTGTTTTCGCATATGCAAATTGTTGGTTTTCCCCATGAGGCGGCTCATTTTTATATACAAATTCAATGTATACCACAAAATAAGAATTCGATGTGGTGAAAGCATTACGAAAACTTGCCCATTCAAGAGATTCTTTTAGTTTTACAAATTGAAACTTTTCAGCTGAAAAAGTTTGACATTTTTAGCTCACCTGAGCCGAAGGCTCATGGGGAGCTTATAGTATGGTAGTCGAGACGTCGTCCGTCCGTGCGTGCGTCCGTGTGTCCGTTCACATTTTCAAAGATCTTCTTCTCTGAAACCGCTTGGCCGATCAAAGCCAAATTTTATGTGGAGCATCCATGGGTAGGGGGAACGAAAGTTTGTGTTTTTTTTTTATCTCGATCGGATAAGAACTCTGGATGCTATGGCAACTTATGCTTCCCATAGACTTATAATGGAGAAAAGTGAAAATTGCCTGTTTTTGCTGTCTTGTTTGAGATATTTGAATTTTGTTTTTGCAGAAATGTTTACTGAGTAGTCATCTACGTTTCATGTGACTTTTGTCCTAATCCTTCATTTTGATTGGTTGCAGGGGCCCCATATAGGGCAAAATTTCGAAAAACATTCAAAAATCTTCTTCTCAAAAACTGTCAAGGGGATGAAGCCTATACTTTGTATACATGTTCCTGACAGTGGCCTCTACATAATTTGTGTTTTTATTCCAGGCGGATAAGAACTCTGGTTGCTATGACAACTGAAAGTTTCCATAGACTTATAATGGGAAAAGTGGAAATCGGCTATTTTTCCGCTAAAATTGCAGACACTTGAATTTTGTTTTTGCAGAAATGTGTATTGAGTAGTGTTTGACGTTTCTTGCGACTTTTGTCCTGATCCTTTATTTTGATTGGTTGCTGGGGCCCCATAAAGGGCAAAATTTTGAAAAAAAAAAAAAAAAAAAAAAAAAAATCAAAAATCAAAAATCTTCTCCTCAGAAACTGTTTTGTGGATGAACCCTGTTCTTTGTATACATGTTCCTGACAGTAGCCTCTACATAATTTGTGTTTTTTATTCCAGTCGGATAAGAACTCTGGTTGCTATGGTAACTTTTAAGTTTCCATAGACTTATAATGGGAAAAGTGGAAATTAGCTATTTTTTGAAAACTATTGCAGCCTGAGATCTGAAAAGTGGTAGATGCAAACAACTAATGGATTAGATGAAGGTATATGATTAATTTAGGTCAAGGTCATCTTTTGACCTTGGCCGGTCTGTCGTCCATACACACTTTTCAAAGATTTTTTTCTCTGAAACTACTTGGTCAATCAAAGCCAAATTTTATATGAAGCATCTATAGGAAGAGGGAACCAATGTGTATATAAATAATCCAGGTCACATGACCATGATGGCCGCCATGCCCATATATGGTAAAAATCATTAAAATATCTTCTTCTCCAGAACCGGTGAACCGATTTCAACGAAACTTTGCATGAAGTATGGATGACTCAAGTACTACAATGTAAATATAAAACATGACCCTGTGGTGACCTTGACCTATTTTATGGCAAGGTCAACATAGGTCGTCAATGCATTTGAATGGGAAAAACTTTTAAAATGTCATTTTAAGTGAAAGTCTTGCAGGAAATGGGCAGTAAGACTGAAATTTAATGATTCTGAAAAAAAAATGGACCCCAGGAGCCCATCGGCTTTTAAAATGTTATGTTTTGAAAACTATTGCAGCCTGAGAACTGAAAAGTGATAGATGCAAACAACTGATAGAGTAGATGAAGGTATGTGATTAATGTAGGTAAAGGTCGATTTTGGAAACATAGGCAAACATGGAAACATGGGAAAAAGTGACAACTAGGTCTCGGGTAAGCATTTACAGGACCAATGATCCTATGGAAACCATTGCAGCCATAGGCCTGAAACTTGACCAAGATGACCGTCATATCCATATATGGAAAAAAAAACACACTTTCTCCAGTGACTGTACTTGTTGACTCTCAGGTGAGCGATCGTTGCCCTTGGGCTACTTGTTCTTTGTTTTGCTCAAAACATAGATTGTGGGTACACGTTAGAACCGCCTCGCCGAGGTGGTTCTAACGAGTACCCACAATCTATGTTTTGGAGCAAAAATAAGAAAAATAGGCATACCCCTGCATACCTTAATTTTGCTGTATAAAAGTGGGGTTGAAGGGGGTATACATTCCCTGATGGCAATGAATCTAATTTAGATAATTTATTTGTTAAGTCACTCTTTGTTCAAATCGTCGGCCTCTTGGCCTTTATCAAGAAACAATACTCTCTTCTTACAATACATTACATCTTAAAATATGGTTCTCCACCATCTTGGAAGGTTCTTAACGATAAGAGCTTTCCAAGATGGTGGAAAACCTTATTTCAAGATGTTATTTATTACAAGAAGAGAGTATAAAGACCAAGAGGCCAAACATTTGAAGAGAGTGACATTAGAAATTATTTACTATACAGCTGTAGTCAGTTCCCTGTGGAACATTCATTCAAGATTCTACTGCTAATTTACATAGTTGCAACGACTTACTTAATGGATGACGTTAGTAAAAAAAAGTAACAATGAAAATACCGTCACACTATAATAATTATTAGTATTTTTGAAGATCTTCTAATAAAAACAAAAGCACTTCTGAAACTGGACTAGATCTACACAAGGTCACAGTTGTAACCTCGTCAAGGCATCGTGTCCAAAATAAATATGTACAACATAACACCACTAGGCTGCTGGCCAGAGGGTCGATTGCTCCCCCCCCCCCCCTAGGGAATTTTGCAGACATACCCTATCTTAAAGAACAATTCAAGCTGAGTAGAATAAGAGATGTTTGCACCCTGAGCGTTGGGGCGTTATCCTGTAACAGCCTGTTACATATGTTACCTAAACAAAATTAAGAAATTATGATATGGTGTTTTCAGCTACAGAAAAATGACAATAGTTTATCATTTTACTCAACTTTTTCATACTGTCTGCTTGCTGTATGTCTATGCTACATATTAAAATCGTTTGAACAAAAATTTGACCTATACTTACTGTAACATACGTAACATAATTTAAGATACCCTTTGAAAATACCACTTTTGAGTGATATCATTTACTTATACTGTTGCACTATGCATTTTTCCAAAGATATGAGATTTATTTCCATCAGCATGTTCAATTGGCAGATAAAAAAACCAAGGTTTGTTTTCCTATCATGTATATATTGCCTTTAATGGAGTATTTAGTAGCCCTACCCCCAGTTTCAAATGCGAACTTTTCTATTGCAATGAACATGAAGTATGTAAAATACTTGAAACTGGTGGATATATATCATAGTTTCTTACTTATTTTATCATGAACCATGGCTCTGAGGATCTGTAACCAAGTATCTTGGATCAAAGATTTGATCCAGAATGTAACATATGTAACATACATGTAATGAATAACGAAGGGCATTGTACATAGCAGGAATGCCAGTACATGCCAGTCTAATGCCCTATTGCATTAGATATTTTGCAAACATATATCTTAAATGACAATTCAAGTTTGCTCCAATAAGAGATGTTTGCTTTATGTACATTGGAGCATGTGTCTGTTACAGTATGTTACATATGTTACCATTATATGTTTTAAAAATAACGATATGGCAATTTTAGCGTCAGAAAAATAAGATTTTTATTATTCCATTCATCCATCTCATATAGTCTGCATGAAACTGAAACATGTCCATTCTCAAAACTAAAGTTGCTTGAGCAATATTCTGACACCTATAGTGTAATGTCTGTAACATATATTAAAATAACCCTTTCAAAATTAGCATTGTGAGTGACATCGTTTGTTTTTTTAGTAACACATTCCAGCTTTTTTTTAAATATATGTGATTTTTTACATTACCATGTTCAATGGAGGAGATAGAAAATTCCTATACTGTATATATTATACTAAATGAGTTATTTAGCAACCCTACCCGCAGTTTCATAAGCCAAATATTGCATTGCTAATTAAGTAAAACGTGTAAATAATCGTTTCTAATGGCTATATCTAATGTTGTTAATTATTTGCTTATATTTCATGCTTATGGAGAACTATAGTTCTGAGTGTGTGTCACCAAGTATCTAGGCTCAAACATCTTAATGAGGAATGTAACGTATGTAACATATATGTATGAATAAAGAATGACGTGGTCTACAGTAGATGTAAATGATGCTATTTCAAAAATAGTGTCAACACTTCACGTTTCCCTATGGATAATTTAGTTTTCGGTGTAAAACAAAACTAGAAATCTTATTTAGTTCTGATAATCATGTCTTTGGACCCCATAAATACTATATTTAAGCGTTTAGAAATCTCTTAAAAATGCAGAAAAATTAGGGTATTACTACAAAATCGTTTGTACCTGAACTGTTAATAGACCTAGAATGCTGAAAGTGGTATCAAATAAATGCGACGGCAATGGACTAATGCCCACAGTCCTCTAAATACATCATCTGAATTTCAGTTTTATGAATATTAATGAAAACTTTCGAAATTAGAGAAAATGCATAACAAATAAGCAGGTATACCTACAAAATGATTATGTTTTTTAGCAAGCTAAAGTCTGAATGTGCTGAAAATGGCAAGGGCAATTTTCTATCATCCTTCTATAATAAAAAGTCATTTGATGAGCATTAATAAAATATAATGGTTAAATTAGATGTTGGCGATTAACCGCCGAAGAATTGTGGCGGTGCCCCTATTAAACCAGATGAATCTTGGCTACTGGAAGACCTAGACAGCTGAAATTGGTATCGACCGGTTGCAAAGACAGTGACAATGTTCTTTAACCATATGGTGCTATGAATAAATCATATGAATGTTTGTTTCATGAATTGCAACATGAACTTCAGAAATAAAGAAAATTTGCAGAAACGTGAAGGGGTATACCAACAAAGTTACTTATATCTCCACTATCAATAGCTGTCGAGTAGTCAAAATGGCATCAAATGTTACTATTTGGTCACTTTAATAATGAATTGTTGTCATGTTGTCACAAAATATATGAATTATTGTCATGTTGTCATGTATACATACCACAAAAATATGAGGTTAAAGCAAGGGTACACGCGTCCCTTTGCTCGACACCCTTATTTTTTTTGCTATTTACCATTTTTATCAACGTTTTATGAATACCCATGAAAGTAAATCTGATATGATTTGTATATAAGAGCACTGGGAAATGGTGCATTGTCCAAGCAAATATCTGATACCAATTTAGCCCTCTAAGGCAATGAGCAGCCGGGATATAAGTGATTTTTTTGGTTTATCTCTTCATTTTTCTCTTATTTTCTCTTATTTATGACGTTTAATTCTAATATTAGTGACCTTTATCAGATAAGAAGGTTTATATATCAGGTTACAGTGTTATAATTCATTGTCATAGCAATCATTTGATACCAGATTCAGTACAGTAATGCTATTAGTAACCTAGACACAAGCCATTTTGTAAGGTATACCCTCTTATTTTCCGTGATTCTTCTCCAGTCTGTAAAAATTGCATTAATATTCATTAAACTTAAAATAAGTTTATTCATTTATCAGACTAGAAGACAAAGTGCATAGCCCAAAGCATCAAGCTGCTACAACTTTTATCATTCTAGGTCTATTGACATTCCAGACACTAGTAATTATGTAAGTATAAATGTTATTTTTCCGTGAGTTTCCAAACTTTTCATAGTTTTTTTATATCAATATTGATAAATATGCAAATGAGATAATTTTCAAATAGACCCAAAACATCTGTAAAATTGTCAAATGGTATCACTGGTGTATAAACTATGTGCAACAATGATAGCTTGGGTCTGAAAGACATTTTTATAGGTTTTTAATAATATTTTGGCCATTTTAATGTTTAAATTAAAATTCACAAATATGCAAATAAGATAATATGCATAACTTACCTTAAGATGAAACGGCTATAGTGAAGAAGCTTTAAAATGAAACCAAGTTCAGTGGTCTGTGATAAGTCATAACGTATATATGATCAATTTTGTAGGTCAAATTAACCCCATGCGGTATTGGTAACATTGTAACATTACATGAAACTTAAATATAAACAACTTAGCGTTACACCGTTACAACTGAGGCACATCTAGCAAATGAAAATAACACAAGCATGTCATTCTTACCTTGCACATTGGTGTTTGCAGCTTTGTAATCCACAGAAACTATTACAGAAACCCATATTTGTTTATAAATGTAAATTTGCATATTTTTGTTACATACGTTACACAAATTGAGAATCATCTATGTCAACTTGATAAAATTAAGTATCACACATATTGCCCTTGAAGAATCTTGCAGACAAATGGTAGAATTATGGTAAAACAACCTATTGTTCAATCCCAATCAAAGAATACTGCAAATATAATAAGCTGGTAAAAGTTGTTATTTTTAAATGGCCGTTACACCATTACGCCCCGGTTTACAAAGTGCAAACATCTCTCATTTGAATGCAAATAACACAAACATGACATTCTTACCTTGCACATTGATGTTTGCAGATTTGTACTCCACAGAAACTATTACTGAAAACGTTATTTGTTTATAAATGTAAATTCACATATTTTTGTTACATACGTTACATACGTTATACAGATAGAGACCTATATACGTCAACTTGATAAGATTATGCATCCCACATATTTTCCTTGAAGATTCTTGCAGAAAAATGGTAGAATTATGGTAAAACAACCTATTGTTCATTCTCAATCAAAGAATACTGCAAATATAATAAGCTGGTAACAGTTGTTATTTTTAAATAGCTGTTACACCGTTACGCCCCGGCGTACAAAGTGCAAACATCTCTCATTTGAATCAGAAAAGACTGCTCTTTAAGATAGACTATGTCTGCAAAATTCCCTAGGGGGGGGGAGAAGGACCTTTTTCAGCCAGAAGTCTACACACTTTTTTATTGTACGCTCGTAAACTGTGGTGTAACGTGCGAGAAACAATATTTTGCAAGGCCGATCTCTTTTGAACAAAAGTGAGGAAATATTTTTTCAACGGAAAATGATCAGTTTAACAGCTCAAAAAATTACTACATTTATCAATGCTTTGATGCAGTATTTGTTTGCAGAAAGAGTTTGTAAAGGCATATTAAACGCGACCTTCGGGTTCATCGTGCCACCAGGTCTGGACGGAGACGGGCAATATGGTTCTCTTCTGAGATGTCATTGGTTAATAGTAGCGCCGTACGATAAACTGATAGAGTTTCAAGTACTTTATGTCGATATCAAGGAATCTCAGTTTTGCAGAGAAGAGGCATTAGTGGTAAAGAACTTTGTAGGGGCAATGTTAGCCTTGCCCAAGGCTTAGAAATAAAGAAAAACACCTTTCGTAATTTTCATTTATTTTAAATCTCTGCGGCTAGTCTAGTCTATAGATGGGGCTCGATTTCTAAGCCTTGTAAAATCCGAAATCAGCAGCCTCAGAAATCGTAGGGCACATTTATCAATGTCAGAATCTTAACAGCAAAGTGCTTAGTGGTATTCAAAGGTTTATGACCCTGTATTTAGACAGATATTCAACACCATCTTGCATCTGATAAGAATTACATCTTGAATATTCTACATGAAGAATTGTAAAGTGAGTTTGACCTTTGTCATTATGTAAGTTACAAAGGTGCCAGCAATTTATAGAACATTGGAGAAGCAGTGCATTCAGGAATTAAAATGGTTTATTGATTTAGGCAAATAGATAAGAAGAATATACATTATACAAAGTTATGCTTTATTATGCTGCTGATCAGTGAGGGTGTACTATGTCTGTCTGTCTGTCTGTCTGTCTGACTGTCTGTCTCTGTCTGTCTGACTGTCTGTCTGTCTGTCTGCCTGCCTGCCTGCTTACATGTCTGTCAGTCTGTCTGTCTGTCTGTCTGCCGTCTGTCTGTCTGGGTTGATTTGATGCTTCATACCCACTGTCATCAGCTGAGCAGCCTGAGGTCAGTTATACAAATAACTCAGTTTCTAGGCAATTACCAATATTTAGTGCATATTTCTTTTAAAAATTGATAAGCCAAGTTCTGCTTGCGGGTGTGCCAGGTGGTTTTTCTCGGGGTTCTCCCGTTTTCGCCCACCTACTGATTGGCCCGTCTCATATGAGCTGAAATAATCTTGAAAGGGACGTAAAACTGAATAAAAAAAAAAAAAAAAAAAAAAAAAAAAAAAAAAAAAAAATCATCAAAAAGCTATTTTCAGGGCCAAAACCAATGCAGCATTTTGCATTTGCTTACTGTAATATAGCTGTTATATGCATAACAAGTTACAATATCTAAAAAGTTTTCGCCCCTGCCCTTTGGGCCCTAATGAAATAGATGGGCTTCTTGTGCCCCCAGGTGAAGCTTCCACACTACAAAATGTCCATTTGATTATTGGTTAATCGCTCAGGTCTGAGCCTGCCCAGGTCTGAGCCTACCCAAGAAAACATATGAGCCGCCGCGTGAGAAAACCAACAATTTGCATAGGCGAAAACAAAGACGCAGAGCTGCGAAGCTGATCAGCGCCTTTGTTTTCGCTACACGGATAGTGCAATGTCTCTTCTTCTTAAATCCGAAATTTCAAGCTTCTAGCCTGTTTCTGCGACTGTACAGGTCGGTTTGTGTCGGACCTGTTCGGAAACCACATTGTTGGTTTTCCCACAATGTGGCTCATA
Source organism: Rugalucina vietnamica (assembly GCA_964017185.1). Classification (NCBI taxonomy): domain Eukaryota; kingdom Metazoa; phylum Mollusca; class Bivalvia; order Lucinida; family Lucinidae; genus Rugalucina; species Rugalucina vietnamica. The sequence continues at coordinate 69,624,918 of OZ024872.1, forward strand.
TATATATATCTCATTCATTGTTTCATGAGGCCAGATTGGTTTCTGAATGCTCAATTCATTTCATCATGGAAACTTTCAAGGCTGTAAAACCATCAACCCACTGAAACATAAATAAACACTGGTGCTAATCTCCATCAAGGAATTAGAGATGGTCAAATTGATAGCCTTTACTGTCAATCATTTCTCAGAGGGATTTTGCTTTTTACTAGCCAAGACGATTGAAAAAAAATTCATTGATAGACTAGCTTAGAGACTCGAGAAATTTCAATATAGAGAAAATAATAAAAATGAAAACAATAATCATATGACATTAAAATGTTTTACAGACTAGTAGCTAGTCTAGGGCAATGTCAGAAATAAAATAAACATTTGTTTTTGTCATTTGTTTTATTCTGCAATACCATAACAATTTTATCAGCCTGAGTGTTTACGTTTCCCTTATGATCCACTATCTAAATGTCATCGCGCCCTTCAACGTCTTCCCCCTCTCACCCACCCCTCGATGAGCATTAGATCACCGTTACCTCATTTCTTGCTTGAGAATAAAAACAGAAATTGAAGAATGCGAACACTTTTGAAATTAAATTTGAAACACTAGAGAACGCCAAGTACTATTTAAAATAATAACACAGGACACATTCTAAATCCTTTTTTTCACTGTGGTATATTAAAATGAACTTCAAATCAATCAAAATCGTGGTACTCTATATGTAGTTCCTATGTTTCTCGACAGTGACAGGGCTAGTCGTTTAACAGGAAGTCCTTTTTTTTTTCAGTGCAAAACTCATCGTTTCCAAAATGATTATTGTGGAAAATGGCCCGTTCAAGCAGCTGAGCGAACATTATCAATTATTCTCCAAGTTGAGTTCCGCAGCAGCTTTGTACCAGAAGGAAGAGGTTTCAACATTTCATTCAGGCAATATGATAAAGGTAACTGAGTTGGCTTTAGTCATATCAGTGGGGAATGTGTTCATTTATTCGCATACTTTGCATTCAATTTGATTATAGTTCGAATATTTAAGAAACTACAAAAATGACGTTTATCATATGACTATGACATCGCTTTTTTCCAGTAGATAACGTCATGTTATAAAAAGTGCTATGATCACACGTGTGCGGGAAAACGTGACGTCATTGACGACTTCCGTAACAACAATGCAAAGGACCTCTGACGGTGGTAATGAGAGTTATAATGTATAGCTGCCTCAGATTTTGAGAAAAATAAATTTTGGTCGAACCTTTTGTTTTTCTATACATGTTTGCTGGTAGTCCATAGTTTATGATATTGGATTGAAATTTTTGTTTCAATAGATGTACTGCTTTAATTTTGGGTTAAAATGGGTTTATTTTGTATTAAACATATAGAAAAATAGAAAAGTATTTTTTTAACATTGCCCCAAAGTCCTAAGAAATTCCTTTTCATGTGAATGTATTGTCAAATTTTACATGATATATGTGAACGGCGTTCTGGGATTCGGGGGGGGGGGGGCTGACACTACCCTACAGCCCAAAATGTTATCTCAGTACTAGAGCCCTATACTAGAGTACTATGTGAAATCGTTTTAAGCTTAAAATTAAGAAGAAAACAAAACAGACGTTAAAGGGAAACAATACTAACTGATTCCCGCATATGATTTTCATGAAACTTCACATGCTTTAAGATTACTGTATTTTTGGACTAAAATCGAAATAAAAATGGGGGGTTACCGGCCTCGTTTCCATGGTATCAGAACTTTTTGGATGTTTCTCGTGAATTTCAGAAAACCACACTCGTAGCGGACATGCGTTTTAATATATATGTTATTACTGCAAAAACAACTTAAACACACGATGGGTGTTATTTTCTTACATTTTGGTACTATTTGCTCTTAAACTGAGGAGATTACATGCAAAATTAATTTTCCCGCCATCTTTTCAAACCTGGAAAAGTATGTATTTTTGCGATATCTCCTAAACAACGCATATGATTTTGATTAAATTGCACCAACACATAGGGAATGTGGTAACCTTTTAAAAGTTCAAATAAAAAGTGGGGGTCACCGGATTGCGTTGGAAGATATAGAGAAAAAACGTTCAATATTCCCGCCTTTTTCGTTTTAACGCCAAACGTTGCACTGACGTCGCGTATATTTATGCGACGTCATCAACAGCGAAATAAACGTTTTCACATATAATTAACCTTATACACGAATTGGGGTATATCAGTTGCCAAAGAACTTCTTTTAATAAAAATGAACAATGTGTATACCCGCTTTAGGCCTTAATTATGCAGAAACAAACAGAATAAGATTCTACAGCTTGCAACGTCATTGAGAAATCAAAACAAAACAACGTTAAAAACTATGCCCACATACTAAACGCCGACGTTGCGCAAACAGTGTGCTCATAAACAATAGTAATGTTTACCCTTAAATGAAGGTAAGACTAAAATTCTCGAAATTCTATGTGTTTCTTGAAGTTTAACATCTATAATAATAATAATAATAATAATAATAATAATAATAATAATAATAATAATAATAATAATAATAAAGTCTTTATTTAAAGAGGATAACATATTTAGTGCGAGCACTAATCTAACATATGGTCCTCATAAAACATGGTAAAACACAAACAATATTTACAAAATCATACAATTATACATACATGCTAACATAAAATGGTCTAGGATATCTTAAAACATAACTCAGTTATGCTAATATTCAACAGTGTGAGTTAAAAGATAATTGATTAATAATTTGCAGTAAAACATTAAGACTGAAGATTAATGTGAAATAATATAAGAATTTATGCAAATGCCTTTATAATTAATTTACAGATAGAGTGTGTTAAAATCTGAATTTAAAACTGAGACTGAGTGTATAAACTAACTACCAGAATGGACAGTAGCTGGTACATTAAGAAATACAGTTTAACGTAAAAAGATAGAAACAAACGAATAGTAAGTTTGCACTAGGAAGTTTTAAAGCGTCCCACTGAACTAGATGTCAAGTAAACTACTGCACAGACTATGCAACAGGCACGAATTCACAAACTGTTTGATAAAACATGCAATACAAAGGGCGTACTTTGTTTTAAAAAATAAAAGTAGTCCTTATGGCGCATACATGATACAGATAACATACATGATACAAATAACGTTTGACCACAAGAAAAATATGTGTCTTGGATTGTGTTACAATATTAAAGCTGTATGAAATAAATATCAGAACATGCCAAATATTTCAAATTTATATAGTTTTTAAATTGTAATAGCATAAAATTTACTTGAATGCCCGAAGACACCTTTTACCAGATCCGCGCTCATACATTTGTTTCCAAAATTAACCCAAATCTGCATGATTTATGACCACCTTTTATGTTCCATTCCCCAGAAAATGAAGGTACTGTACAGTCTGTGGAGAAACTTTTGTAATCATTCTATACTAATATTGTCCACTTGTTTACACGGCCAATAACCTCTAGCGCCACAAACAGTAACATTGGTGGACAGTTTTCCTTTTTTTCTTTTTTTTTTAATGTATTAACTTTCAAAATCAACACCTTTTCAGTCACGTCGGTACCATGCCACCACTGTCTAGGTATTAGCCTGTACTCTGGGAACTTAAAATGTCTTTGTCATTTGTACAATACAGCGACGTAAAGTTTCAAATCACCAACTTTTGGGATGTTTGAATAGTTTGCCATTCATTCTCATAAAACTTTTTTTATTATTACATACATCAAGTTAGGCATCAAATTTAAACATGAATCTTTCGGTTCTTTAATGCAACCGACTCTGAATAGATGCCCTGGGTTTGATCCAATCATGGGGAGCCGTGCTGTACCTGAGACACATTAACTTCCCAGAGTACTGGGTACAAGAAGCAATATGTTGCTCAATCCCAAAATGACTGAAAAATTGTTACTATTAAAGGATGTTCGGCCAAAATCTAACCGATCCAAAAATTACGTTTAATTTTACACAACCATTACACTGAAACGAGACACATGTAAGACATGCCAAGTTCTGTTTGCGGGTGTGCCAGGTGGTTTTTCTCTGGGTTCTCGTGTTTTCTCCCACCTACTGATTGGTCCATCGAAATATTCTTGAAAGAGACATTAAACTGAATCAGAAAAATAAATACACTGAAGGCCGTGTTGCAACAGGTTTATACAGGTAAATAAATATTCATGCACGGTTGCTCAGTGTGACCAAGTTTTGTAACAATGGGTCGTGTCTGGAGAAAATGGTTTTGGTTAAGATCAAACACTAATTAAGCTGTACAACACATAGAAGATGGATTGAAGTTTTGTTAATTAATGAAACGATTCTGAGTAGCTGGCTCTTCATCGCTGATCTGGGTATGTGGTTTTGCATATAACAGATGGCAGATTTTCTCATAAGGTAACAGCGTCTTGTATAATGTTTGGTAGTACTGAGACAATAATATTATACAGGTAACTGCTAAAGGTTTGTACCCAAAATGTTGACGTTGTAAAATTTCAATTCTATTTCAATGGCATTATGCATGTTTATCGCACTTCATACAGTGCTACACACACAAAATATGATACAGTAGTGGAATTAAAGGACTACAAGCAAGCAAAAGCGAAAAAAAAATATTTTTCTCACATATGAAATTTTGACCCCCACCCCCGCTACTTTTTTACACTATATGGAGGAAATAGTCAAAACATTTAATAACTATAGGTTCAGAATACATTGGGCTACTGCCCTAATTATGAAATACCACCACCAGGACCTTTGAGACATTGTTCTGGTCTTTTAAAAACGAGGCATCAGACCCCCCCCCCAAAACGTTACAGATTCTTTCTATTGAAAATATGTCCACTTTGAAGGCGTTTAAATCTTATTTTCAAAGTAATATGATAAAACGAATTTTACACACATGGTAATTCCATATGAAATTTATTAAACTCGCCGAAGTCTCGTTTGCTTACTTTTACATTTTCACATGAAATGACCACTCGTGTAAGATCCTCTATTTAATAATATTTTGGTTTCATTTGGGCATTACTAGTCTTTGTAACGACTACCCTATTGAAAGTTGTAAAATTAGTAATTCTCTTTGGGTCCATGTTGCCAAATCTATAGAGTCACTGAAGAGGTTTAAGTAAAGTAAGAAAAGAGGGACCAGGAATCGATGCAATTAAATTTAAATCCGAAACTGCGGTATGGTCCATCCCCTTTCTCATTTATAATCTCACTGCTCTTAAAGGATTTCAGTTTTATTTACTTGTATATTGCTTAGATTTCACAGGTATACAGAAGCAGCTATCCTAATAATCATTTTTAAGAAATGTTTTACACATATACATTTGCTCAGAGGCTCTATAATTAGGTGAAAAATAGGGCTACTTTTAACATGGATGCGCATTTGTGTATGGAACTGCGATCAACAGACCCAGTCGTGACATTGCTGGTTTAATAACTTGGACGGACAAAAGCCATATACAGACTGACAGGCAGTGACACAGATTTCGATTAAAAATAAAAAAAATCCGACCGTTTTTTAAGAAACTCTGAAATCGGGCTTAATATTTTAATATGCACAAAATACGTCTATTCATCGCGGTTTGATCGATATGCGTATTGATAGAACTATATTGTCCTGTGAATACAAATGCCGTCCAAAAATAGATGGTTATGCATGTGTATGTTATTGAAGATTTTGATACTTTGGTTTTATGATTTACTTCCCTGTCAACAGCTATAAGGTCATGTTGGGATGTTGCCTCCTTTATTGGGACTTCTAACCAACATTGGGACTGTCATGACATCCGAAAAGTCTTTTGAAAATAACCTGTCAATTAAATAGCTAAGGCTTTTATGAATAAGTGGTTTGACTAGACCACTTTTCCAGGGCAGGCTTTGGAGTGGGAATCTCTTTCTGATTGCGCCTTTTCCTGATCTTTGCCTACTTGTACCTTTTTAGACCTTCAAAGCGATTAACCAGTAATCAGGCGGTCGACCAGTAAGCATGGTAAGCTTTGCCGGAATGCACCTACATAACATATATTACGCTGCTTGGCCATAATTACATGTATCATCGACATCCCAGTGTCGTTTCATGTTCATAGCCTTATTTGGTTCATTGGTAGGCCACACACGACCTGTTTGCACAGTTTACCTAGTGCAAGTACTTGTCTGGTCGATCAACTTATAAATAGACATTTCTTTCCTAACCCGAGATGTATTTTGAGATGTAAATACACCATACATAGACAAAAAAATCTCAAGATATTTTATTTCATCGACGCACTTACAGAACAATTTCATTTATCCAACTACTCCATTGTAAATAAAATGTTTGGTCGTGTGTTCGTTCGTTCATTTGTTTGTTTTCTTGTTTTACGACCACGGCCTACAGCCACTGTCATATCGGGACAACCAGTTATTCTGACTCTAATATATAAATTTTTTAGAAACATAAAAAGGGGAAGTCTACACAAATACATTCAAAGAATCCAGTGCCTCCTTACCAAAAGCCTTGTGCATCCCACGCACCCATCCACACATCACAAAAAAAAAACAAAAAACAAAAAAAAAAAAAAAAAAAAAAAACGCATTACGCTTATAGTAGAGTTTGCTGCCGTAGCCGTAGGGTGGGTCACTTGTGACTACCTTGTGTCAATTGGAGCCAGTTGACCAGTAGTAAGTGTTAATTAGCATTCTCCCTAAGAATCATGCAGGTCCTATAGAAATGGTGATAAGTGACTAGTCACAGAAATCGTTTAATTCACCATCATTTAATCAGACTTGTTGAAAAACTTTCACAAAACAAAGCATTTCTTTTTTCTGACAGCGGTTGCCATGGAAACCAAAAATCAAAATTTCACGGAGATTGGCAGAAAATCGTTAAAAGGAAAAAGTGCAAATTGACACTTTTTGAGGTGGTATTTGAGATATGTTCATTGTTTAGAATGTCTATATTAGTACTTATATCAATAGCGCGTCATGACTTTTATATGAAATTGTATTAAAAATTGAAAAATGAAATTTGCAATTCGTTGCCTAGCAACGTAAGTACCACCACATAAATCAAATTTTCAAACTTCCAATTTTAGACATTTTCAAACCAAATTATCTCCTAACAGCATGAGTGTATACCAGTTATACATATAGCGCCTTAACAACCAATACTTCTTGTTGAAATGCAAAGAATAAAATAACTCAAAATGTTTCTATTTTTTGTAACCATGGCAACCAAACAATGGAACCATCAGCAATTTTGCAAAAATGACATTTTTCAAACCAAATTATCTCCTAACAGCACATGTGTATATGAATTATGCATATAGTACCTTAATAACTAACACTTGTCTTTTAAATGCAAAGAATAAAATAACTCAGAATGTGTCTATTTTTTGTAACCATGGCAACCAAACAATGGAACTGTCAACAATTTTACAAAAAATGACATTTTCAGACCAAATTATCTCTAAACAGCACAAGTATATATGAATAATGCATATCGTGCCTTAATCATCAACACTTGTTTTTGAAATGCAAAGAATAAAATAACTCAGAATGTTTCTAATTTTTGTTACCATGGCAACCAAACAATGGTACCTTCAACAATTTGTCAAAAATGACATTTTCAAACCAAAGTATTTCCTACCAATAAACAAATGTATGAACAGTGTATATGTTGTCTTAATTCAGAACTTTTGTGTGTGTTTTTTTTTATACAAACAAATATTCCATAACTGAAAGTATTTCTGACTTTTGTAACCATGACAACCAAATCAAGCATGGCAACCAAACAATGGAACCGTCTGCAATTTTGCAAAAAAAAAAAAAAATGACATTTTCAAACCACATTATCTCCTAACAGCACAAGTGTGTATGAATTATGCATATTGTGCCTTAATAATCAACACTTGGTTTTGAAATGCAAAGAATAAGATAACTCAAAATGTTTCTTTTTTGTATCCATGGCAACCAAACAATGGAACAGTCTGCAATTTTACAAAAACTGACATTTTCCAACCAAATTATCTCTTAACAGCACAAGTTTGTATGAATTGTGCATATAGTGCCTTAATAACCAACACTTCTTATTGAAATGCAAATAATAAAATAACTTTGAATGGTTATAATTTTGTTACCATGGCAACCAAACAATGGAACCCTCAACAATTTTACAAAAATGTGACATTTTCAAACCAAAATGTTTCCTAACAACAAACAAATATATGAACAGTGTATATGTTCTCAGTTGTCTTAATTAAGAACTTTTTTTTCTTTTAAACAAACATAAAATAACGCAAAATATATCTGACTTTTGTAACCATGACAACCAAATCAAGCAGCCATCTGCGATTTTGCAAAAATGAAACGAAAATATCTTTTTACAAACAAAAGAGTATATGAACAATGTATATATTGCCTAAATTGCTGTCATTTGGTAATTTAATGCCAAAGCAAAATAAGCGAAAATTGTTTCTATCTAATTTTTGTAACAATGGCAACCAAACCACGGAACCCTTAGCGATTTTGCTAAAAAAAGACATTTTAAACCAAAAATATCTCCTTACAACAAAGGTTTATAAGAACAATGTCTGTGTTGCAACGATGGCAAACCTTTTGATTTTCAAAAGCACAAAATGAAATAACTCAAAATGTTTCTACTTTTGTAACCATGGTAACTAAACTATGAAAATTTCAGTGATTTTAGAAACAAATGACATTTTCGAGCAAAAATATTTCATTGCAGCATAGAAGTATATGAGGCATGCATATAGTGCCTTAATAACCAACACTTGTTTTTGAAATGAAAAAAAAAATAGAATAACTCACAATATCTTTAATTTTTGTAACCATGGCAACCTCAGCAATTTTACAAAAATTGCATTTTCAAACCAAATTATCTCCTAACAGCACAAGTGTATATGAATTATGCATGTATTGCCTTAATAACACTTTTTTTTAAATGCCAATAACAAAATAACTCAGAATTGTTATATTTTTGTTACCATGGCACCCAAAAAATGGAACCCCCAACAATTTGACAAAAATGACATTTACAAACCAAAATATGTCCTAACAACAAACAAATATATGATCCGAGTATATGTGTTTTTGTTTTGTTTTGTTTTTGTTGTTTTGTTGTTTGTTGTTTTTTTTTGCAAAATCGCTAAGGGTTTCTTGGTTTGGTTGCCATGGTTACAAAAGTTAAAAAGAAACAATTTCAGTTATATTGTTTTTGGCAATAAATTACCAAATTGCAGCAATTTAGGCAGTATATACATTGTTCATATACATTGTACACTTGTGTTTGTAAAAAAAAAAAAAAAAAAAAGATATTTTCGTTTTAACATGTCCCTTTTTGCAAAGTCGCAGATGGCTGCTTGATTTGGTTGTCATGGTTACAAAAGTCAGAAATCGCAGATGGCTGCTTGATTTGGTTGTCATGGTTACACAAGTCAGAAATTTTTTGAGTTATTTTATGTTTGCTTAAAAAAAAACAACAATAAAAAAGTTCTTAATTAAGACAACATATATACACTGTTCATATATTTGTTTGTTGTTAGGAAATATTTTGGTTTGAAAATGTCACTTATTTGTCAAATTGTTGAGGGTTCAATTGTTTGGTTGCCATGGTTACAAAATTTAGAATCATTCTGAGTGATTTTATTCTTTGCATTTCAAAAACAAAGTGTTGATAATCAAGGCACTTTATGCATAATCCATATACACTTGTGGTGTTAAGAGATAATTTGGTTTGAAAATGTCATTTTTTGTAAAATTGCTGACGAATCCATTGTTTGGTTGCCATGGTTACAAAAATTAGAAACATTTTGAGTTATTTTATTCCTTGCATTTCAAAAAAGAAGTGATGGTTATTAAGGCACTTAATGCATAATTCATATCCACTTGTTCTGTTAGGAGATAATTTGGTTTGAAAATGTCATTTCTTGCAAAATTGCATTGTTTGGTTGCCATTGATACAAAAATCAGAAACATTTTGAGTTATTTTATTCTTTGCATTTAAAAATGTGTTGGTTATTAAGGCACTATATGCATAATTCATACACACTTGTGCTGTAAGGACATAATTTGGTTTGAAAATGTCATTTTTTTTTTTTTTTTTTTTTTCAAAATTGCCGACGGTTCCATTGTTTGGTTGCCATGCTTGATTTGGTTGGCATGGTTACACAAGTCAGAAATATTTTAAGTTATATAATGTTTGTTTGTTTAAAAAAACAACAACAAAAGGTCTAAATTAAGACAACATATACACTGTTCATATGTTTGTTTGTTGGTAGTACATAGTTTGGTTTGAAAATGTCATTTTTGTCAAATTGTCAAAGGTTTCATTAGTAGGTTGCCATGGTAACAAAAATTATAACCATTCAAAGTTATTTTATTCTTTGCATTTCAATAACTAGTGTTGGTTATTAAGGCACTACATGCATAATTCATACAAACTTGTGCTGTTAGGAGATAATTTGTTTTGAAAATGTCATTTTTGTAAAATTGCAGACGGTTCCATTGTTTGGTTGTCATGGATACAAAAAAAAAGAAACATTTTAAGTTATTTTATTCTTTGCATTTCAAAACCAAGTGTTGGTTATTAAGGCACAATATGCATAATTCATATACACTTGTGCTGTAAGGAGATAATTTGGTTTGAAAGTGTCTTTTTTTCAAAATTGCTGACGGTTCCATTGTTTGGTTGACATGCTAGATTTGGTTGCCATGGTTACACAAGTCAGAAATATTTTGAGATATTTAATGTTTGTTTGTTTAAAAAAAGCATAAGTTCTGAATTAAGACAACATATACACTGTTCATGTATTTGTTTGTTGGTAGTGAAAATGTCATTTTTTGTCAAATTGTTGAAGGTTCCATTGGTTGGTTGCCATGGTAACAAAAATAAGAAATGTTCTGAGTTATTTTATTCTTTCATTTCAAAAACCAAGTGTTGATTATTAAGGCACTCTATACATAATTCATATATACTTGTGCTGTTCAGAGATAATTTGGTTTAAAAATGTCTTTTTTTTGTAAAATTGCAGACGGCTCCATTGTTTGGTTGCCATGGTTACAAAAATTAGAAACATTCTGAGTTATTTTACTCTTTGCATTTGACAAACAAGTGTTGGTTATTAAGGCACTATATGTATAATTCATAAACACTTGTTCTGTTAGGAGATAATTTGATTTTAAAATGTCATTTCTTGAAAAATTACTGATGGTCCCATTGTTTGGTTGCCATGGTTACAAAAAATAGAAACATTTTGAGTTATTTTATTCTTTGCATTTCAACAAGAATAGTTGGTTGTTAATGCGCTATATATATAGCTGGTATACACTCATGCTGTTAGGAGATAATTTGGTTTGAAAATGTCCAAAATTGGAAATTTGAAAATTTGATTTATGTGGTAGTACTTTCGTTGCTAGGCAACAAAATGCAAATTTCATTTTTCAATTTTTAATACAATTTTGAATAAAAGTCATGACATGCTATTGATATAAGTACTAATATAGACATTCTAACCGATAATCATATCTCAAATACCACCTCAAAAAGTGTCAATTTGCAGTTTTTCATTGAACGATTTTCTGCCAATCTCCATGAAATTTTGATTTTTGGTTTCCATGGCAACCGTTGTCAGAAAAAAGGAATGCTTTATTTTGTCGAAGTTTTTCAACAAGTCTGATTAAATGAAGGTGAAATGAACGATTTCTGTGACTAGTCACTTATCACCATCTGCATGATTCTTAGGGAGAATGCTAATTAATTATTTCGTTAGTTATTGACTACTTGCTTTACCTGCCATTATTTGTGTCTCTAGTGTCTCTAATATTTTTTTTTGTTTTAAACTTCGACAAATCAATGAAAAAATGGTAGCAGGTGATACATGTATTGCATATTTTTGTGAGGGGGATTCAGTAGCTAAGTGGTAGTGTGCAGGGTTTCGAACCCTCGCTTCAGCAAGACAACACCTAAATTAAATAAAACTAAAATAACTGATTAACCGCGCAGGTGGGTTTCCCTCCCGACATTGCTGAAAAAATGTTAATAACTAAGAGGTTAGACATCAATTTAAACTAGCACCGACAAACGAATGATGGGGTATAGATGGAAACCTAATAAGTGGCTAAATGGACGGCCAATGGAGTGCTAAAATAAAAAAAAAATCGTTGCCTTCTCACCGTGAACGTATTTAAAATACTCGGAAAAAGGCTTATCTCGAAAATTAACCGCGTTAAGGGTAACACTTTTCTACGGTTAATGCGTAGGTAACTCGTTGTACGCTATTTCGGTCTGCGTTTTAGACATCGTAGGTGATCGTGGGCTACGACGTATGTGTTTACAATTAATACGGGCATCGCACGATTTCTTGCTCTGGCTTGCGTCGACGTTCTGAGTCAGAACCGCACGATGATCGTAGGGAAATAGTACGGAAATCGTAGGGTATTCACACACTTTAAATGGAAATCGTACGGAGCCCGTGTGATGTCCGTGAGGAGTCCCTACGATTTCTGACTGAGCCCTTGCGGTCTCCCTACGATCGCCGTACGATTGTTTGTCCCCAAATTATCATAAAAAATCGTGCGAAAACCGCACGATCATCGCAGGGTCTCCGTACGGCGCCCGCACGACATGTCTACGGACTACGGTCTTACGATTTTTATAGATTACAAATGTGAAAGTGCCGACTACTGCAAAATCGTAGAGGTTACGGAGATCGTAGGAAGCCGTAGAATCGTAGGGACATTGTATGGTCACCATGTGGAGACCGCACGAAAATGAAAAAAAAGTGATGTAAGTAGGCCAAAGGTAACCTAGATATACGCAACTTACTATTTAACTCGAAAACCGGGTGCGATAGCTTGGTCAGTCGAGTATCTGTTTCGTATTGAAGCAGGCCCAAGAGTGATGACAGTGTTCGGCACCCTCTTCACTCAAGTCATTCAAAACTATTTCTTTCAGTCAGCGGGTTGTGTTTTTGGTTTAACATCCCTGTCAACATTTTTAGTCATGTCGGGACAGAACCGCCGTTTCCTGGGTATTAAACATATGGAGAACGAAATGTGCACAGAGCAGCGATAGTCAGGTTTTGGGAGGCTTGCCCGGGAATAGTGCTGTTATCTTACATAGCCTTAACTGTTGGTCGTATACGTTTAATGCAACCTGGCAAAAGTAAGTTTTCTTGCACCGCGGCCAATTGTAAGGATACCATGTGTAAAAGAAATATGAGAAAACTCGCTCTTTCCACCAGTGCACAGAAAAGAATTGGCGTGATCGCTCAGCCGACTAGCGTACATGTACATGTACATTGTATTAGAGAGGACTTCCTGAATACAAATACATGTATCAACCTGTGACTGTTAGCGTCAGCCTGATCGACAGCGCAACACGGATACACATGTACGGACGATTGGTATTTTATTTTGAGACATCCCCATTAAAAAGACGTAAAACTTGCATTTCAGTGTATGGTGTACAACTCTATCTCAGGTTAGGCAAGAAATGTCTAGTAGAGCCTCTTCCATAAATACATCGAATTGTTGATTATAGATATCTAAAGTGGCTGTTGTGTCCTACTGGATTCTCTAGTGTAAATGTAACGCCGAAAGTAGACAATATTTAAGGTTACTGGAGGTTGTGCTCTGTTGATTATTTTGTTTCCGCACAGGGGATTTCTTTGCAAAATCATATACCAAATATAGGAACAAAATATCCAGTATTAAACATTTTAAGTCTGATTTTCGAGTTTCTTAAATAAACGTCTGGAGTTTAGCACCACCTACTTTTATTTTAATCGATATTAAGACCTCGTCACGCATACATAGACTTGTGTTTTATTGCAGAAAACATTCTTGTTTGTTTGATCTATTTCTTTACATCTTGCATGAACATAGCTGTTTACTGGAACGTAGCAATAAATCAAACAAACAAAACAGTATTCGTAATTAAACAAAAATATCCTTTACCACAGTGTATATCCGAGCGTATGCAGAACAGACGGTTACGGAACGGACAGACGTTTACAGGAGCACGCGCTTTTTCGCGCCAAAAATGTTTTTCAGTTCTTTTAAAGTGACTAATGCAAATATTGAGACCAAACTAGAGCAGATGTGTTGCATACATACCCGTCTAGTTGTCTGTGCTCAAGAGCACAATGATTTTTCAGGGGGTTCGCCATAACTGCCCAAGACGTGTGAAAAATGGCATATTTTGTATTTTTTTTGGCTGTGTGTCGAGATTGCTTGCAAAATAAGCCATTGTCAACCTTTTGGATTTAGTCCGTATGTAGTTAAATATGTCGTGAACCACCAGACATTAAATATTTTATATGTTTTCCAGTAAAAATAGCCAAAATTTGTTTTTTTTCTGAAGCGTATGGTAATTTCATGGTTACGGGGCGGTACAGTCGTTTGTTACGGAGCGGAACAGACGAAATGACGCATTTCCATACGAAACGGAACAGACGTAGGCGAGCTTTAGAGTGTGTTAATATGCACAAGCATGGCTAAATAGTAATAAACTGCGAGTAAATCAAATAAGTAAGATGCATGACAGAATCATATATGCTTACAAATCACGCCAAAGATTTTATCTCCCGCCGCAAGCTCCCTTTTGCGGCGTCTTGGCTGATTCTCACGCATCATTCATTTATGGAAAGACTTTGGAATTTATGACCGATACTTTGGAGAGTACTCCCGCCGGTGTGTACGGAGGTGGGTGTTCGCTTGATGAGTATGCAAACAGGGAACCTTTTCCTTTGACCGAAATTCTAGGGTCTCTATATTACTAACGTATTCAGCACGAATGCCAGCCTTCCATATAGACCTCCGGTTAAAACAGACATGAGTCTTATTATCGGACCTTTTCAGTCTTTTATTTTAGAATTTATTGTTAGATATGCACTATTAGTGATACTATATTTAAAGGAGAAGAAAAGCCGTGATTGCCTCGTGATGCTGAGCACCAAGGAAGCCATTGGTACCATTTTAACGCATTTGATATGGCGCGGCCTGGGCGAACCCACGACATCTCGCTCCCGAAGCGGGCGCTTTTACCACTGAGCTATCGGGACCTCTCCCCCCTCTCTCTCTCTGATCTGCTGTTTGCCCCCAAACAACTTTTTGTTTTCACAACATAGTCGATGCTATTCTGATACATGTACGATGCTGATCCAGGTCACCAGGTGTATTTCATCTGGTCACGTTCGAGTGCTACAATACAGAAGGTTGCCGCAAAGTGTTATATTTGACATCACAGTGTTGTTCATGTAGTATTCATGGCCGTCTGTGACCGCTCCGTATGCTGATTCGTCTGTTTTTTTCGTAGGCTACGTCTGTTCCGCCCCGTAACATAAACGAATCTGTAGACTGTTCCGCTCCGTAATGTTTTTGTTGCTAAGCAACAAAATTCTGCTTAAACTACAAGGCTTCCATGCCGGAAATTATGGTGTTTTGGAAGATAGTAGATGGACATGCAAGGCCGATATAACAATACATTCGAAGCGTACAGTTTTGGATGAAAAACTGTACAAAACATTTTTGGCGCGAAAAAGCGCGTGCTCCTGTAAACGTCTGTCCGTTCCGTAACCGTCTGTTCTGCATACGCTCGGATATACACTGTGTTTACGAGTATTGAACATATCGATGAGAAAGGGGTTGGGCTATACCATGGTTTCGGCTAACTAAAGCCTCGTCAGTGACTTTTTAGATTTGACATGAAAACAAAAATAGAATAACAGTAATTTGTACCTTTCAACAGGATAGTCGATGCAAAGAATAATATTGTCAATATGGGGCCAAATATATTAAATGTTGGTTAGAAGATTGATTTTCTTGTCTGTGTGACGAGGCCTTTAACAAAAACAATAGCCAATCCCCAAAATAAGCTAATATTTTACGATGGTACAATGATGATAGATGGCTCTGGTCGTTCGTCTCTCACTAATGAGAAAGACCATAATTATTTCTTGAATAGGTTCGTGTGTGTTGGTGAGTTCTTTGATGGCTGACTAGGCCAATTCTAGCTCTAAACTGTCGGTTGCAAATAGAGCAAGTCAGTGTCGTGGAATCAGCTGGTGGCACATTGGTATTGGCTTTGCGTTCTCTGCGCTTTCTTTCAGCTTCACAGACTCTCTTATTTCATAGAGAGCTGCTCCTTTGTTGATGAGACCTCGCCACTTTGATCACTCCTGTGCAGTCTGTCCCTAAGACCCAATTGGTATGTCGAGATTCTTCAGAGAGGCTTTGAGGGTGTCTTTGTAGCGTTTCTTCTGGCCACCTTGAGAGCGCTTTCCCTCTTGTAGTTCTCCATAGAAAACTTTCTTTGGAAGTTCTTATAACATGGTCAGACTACTCAGGTCAGGTCAGATAAACTGCTACTGTACCATGTAATCAGTACTACCTGTTGTCATGCGGTGCGGATGGGGCTCGTAAGCCTTGGATGGCAACCCATCTAGGAGTTTGCTAGTTCTCTACACAAAAATCTAGATGGGCAGGGGGAACTCATTAGTTTTGGTTGACAGTCCCCCTAGGAGTTTACAGGTCTCTAAACAAAACCTTAGAAAGGGTAGATGGAGCTCTTCAGCTGTGGTCAGCAATTCATCTACGAAAAGGTTGTTTCCAAAATAAAGCCTGTATGTCAGGATATACCTAGTCCAGATATGCAAAGACTGTTTCAGTAGACGGAGCGGAAGAAATCATCTGATTCAACGGTTCGGAAAGCGATACAGCAA
The DNA here is from genome assembly GCA_964017185.1 of Rugalucina vietnamica. NCBI lineage: Eukaryota > Metazoa > Mollusca > Bivalvia > Lucinida > Lucinidae > Rugalucina > Rugalucina vietnamica. The sequence continues at coordinate 69,641,637 of OZ024872.1, forward strand.
CATGTTGTGAAAAATGCAGAGCGTGACAATGCACTAAATATGTTACGGTCATCCACTGCGTTCAAACCCAACTCCAGACGTCTTGACCTGTGTCTTGTATCTGGGCACAGTTGGGTGAGGACGAGCGAGTGAGGTTGACGCTGCGCACCTCTTCCTCACTATAATCCAATTTCATAGCGCACGTCATCTTATATCTCAAAACACAAGCACTTGCATAGACAACAATTTCATCACACATGCTCCACATACCTACAAAAATCCTGTGGCGATGGGGGACTGGCGAAGCAGCAGGTGTAGGATACACTGGGAGCTGTAGTTGCAGACCTGCACACAAGCGGCTCAGTTCTATATGGTCGTTTTCCGTGAGGTGAAGCAGTAAGCGGGATTCGGCAGTCGGCTGAACGACGGAGCAGACCTATTTAGGACCGCACTGCTCACCCCCGTAGCATGGGGACGGGGCTATAAAAATGCCCTAAACAATTGCCTGCTTCAAACCCCCTGGCGGGTTAACCGCGATCAGCGGGGATCCCTCTATAGCGGTGGAAACAATACGAAAAAACAAGGATAATCCTTTTGCGGATTGGCACATGGAATTTGCGAACATTGATGGACAGTGCTGGGTCAGATAGACGGCAGCGTAGAACGGCTCTTGTGGGCAGAGAACTTGGGATGTATGGAATTCAGATGGCTGCACTGAGTAAGACTGGTTCGCAGATGTTGGGGAGATCAAAGAAGTTGTAGCTTGATACACCTTCTTCTGGATTGGACGCAAAAGTGACGAGAGGCGTGAAGCAGGAGTTGGCTTTGCTATTAAAACAGAACTTGTCGGTAAGCTTTCAGGATTGTCAAAAGGTACCAATGACCGCCTAAGGACATTGAGACTTCCTCTGACAGGCAATCAACATGCAACTATTGTCAGTGCCTATGCACCCACGATGACCAATCCAGGTGGCTCTACAAAGACACAGAATCCAATGTTTTGAAGCAAAAATGAGCCGCCTCGTGGGAAAACCAACAATGTGGTTTCCGACCAGGTCCGACACAGACCGACCTGTACAGTCACAGAAAAGAGCTAGAATCTTGAAGTTTCGTATTTAAGTAGAAGAGGAACTGTACTATCCGAGTAGCGAAAACAAAGGCGCTGATCAGCTTCGCGGTTACCGCGAAGCTGATCTGCGCCTTTGTTTTCGCCTATGCAGATTGTTGGTTTTCCCACGAGGCGGCTCAAATATTGAATCTTGCATGCATGCTTGTACTTTCCAGACATACCGTATGAGTCGCGTCATGAGAAAACCGGATTTTGCCTATGCCGAAACAAAGGCGCAGATCAGCTGTGTTGTAACCGCACAGCTGCTCAGCTACAAAGGCGCAGATTGTTTTCGCCACACGAATAGAACAACCACTCCTCTTGCTAAATCCGATTTATGTCGGGCCTGGACGGAAACCCCGAATACTGGTTTTCTCGCGGCTCATATACAAGTTGGGTACAATGGGGATGTTAGGCGTTTTTTTTTTTTTTTTTTTTTTTTTTCATTTTGTTTCCAGCATCAGATGATCATATAGCCGTCCGAAGTGCAGAATCTGAGAGCAGAACGAGATGGCACGGCTGGATTTCCTCCTTAGATGTAGATAAAGACGGCAGTTACGATACCAATCTGGATATGCATTGGGCTTTCTATCCAACAGATGGGTATACGCTATTGCTAAAGCTTTTGTACATTGACATCGAGGTGTCTAACGACTGTGAAGCGGATGCATTAGAGGTGGTAAGATAACATGAACATAGGGGACATGTTTAGGGGACGGGCTGTAATTAATGTTGTCAGAACTTGTGTCCCAACCCCTTTGAGATTGACAATAAAATATGTTTAAACGTGTACAAAGTAACACGTCCCATTAGAGATAAAGAACTATCATATCTTTGCATCGTGGACATGCGCTTGTAGCAAACTGTCCAAGATGGACACGGGGACCAGAATCAAACAAAGAGTATCATCAGGAAAACATGTCCGTGCAATGTATTCCCCCTTAAACCCCACTTTTATATAGAAAAACTGGGGTATGCACGGGTATACCTATTTTTCTTATTTTTGCTCCAAAACATAGATTGTGGGTACTCGTTAGAACCGCCTCGGCGTGCACTCCCAATCTATGTTTTGAGCAAAAATAAGAAAAATATCATAATTTTTCTACTGAAAATTTTCATTTTTTACAACTTAAATAATCTCTGTATATTGCATGGGCAACTTTTCGTAATGATGGTACATGGTAAGCGTAGTGAGCAGTATTGTAAGTTTATAATCGATCATCTGTGTCTCGTCCCCAGAAACCGTATACTACATACAGTGATTGTGACCATCGATAAAATTATAGATTTACCCTGACAAATACTGAGCAACCCATGTCTTGTTTATATTTTGAAGGTTGACACAAGGGTTAATTAGATATCTGATAAAATTCACCAAGACTTTTGTTCTTGGAAAGGGTACAAAGTAGGCAATGATCAGGAAAAGGCCGCAATCAATATAAAATTCCCACTCCAAAAACCGAGGTGGGAAAACACCGAATTGACAATTAGGTACTGATACTTATAGAACATATCGTAAGCCGAGTGAGCAGCTATTTCCCAATAGGCGGCCACTCAGTTACCCGAACGTAACTAAAACTATGAAATACAAATCAAAACGAGACATACATAAGGTTCACATAGCACAAAAAATCGACTCCAAAACATATAACAAATAGAACCACAACAGAAGTATCGCCTTGGAACGATCAGTAATATCAAAATACTGGGGGACTGAAAACTACAACACATTTATCCAAAATATCATAGGGCACTGTTACTCATTTTTCTGACACACACACACACCAAGAGATTGTTACTTTCTTTGTTTTCAAAAGAGAGAAGGAAGTCTCTGACTGTTTTGTTTGAACAAGTTCATACCAGGGTAAGCCTTTCATTGATATGATTCAAACTATTGGTATTGATATTTGCATTTTAAAGTGATTTACGATTGTTTTTTGCATGAGACATAATTAATATTTTGGTGTACCGATTGTCCTAGATATACACAAAAGTAAACGTAAGCAATGATCAGAAAATGGCGAAATAAGAAAGAAATTCCCACTCAAAAAACCGAGGTGGGAGTAGAACTTAACTCAACTAAGGTGCTTATACTGAGAAAACATATCGTAAAACCAGTGAACAGCTATTTCCTAACAGGTGGTCACTCAGTTACCCAAACTTAACAAAAATATGAAAACGCACATATAAGGTGCAAACAGCACAATAATTCAACACCAAAACATATAACAATAAGAACCACTACAGAACTATCGCCATGGAATAAATCAATAATAAACAATTACTGAGAAGCTTAAATTAGTTTGCATGTGCCTAACCTCACCCTCAGTTTCTGCAGTGGGCTGTTCGGTCCTCGTAGTGAATCTCTAACTGGTCAATGATTCATCGTGGAAATACACAATTTTAAAATTATAAGATGAATCAAAAACGAGGACTAACAGATACAATAAGCTGCCTCGCGATGGAGATCCCTGGGCGCCAAACAATTTATTGAAAACCGTAGCAAAAGAAAAACACCATTTGAACCCCGGCGGATCAAGCAACAGACAAGAAGCTCCGGCCCCAACCAAATAAAGTAAATGGCTTAGAGTCAGAGCCATCATAGAGTCTACCGGCATGCAATATAAGAAGGCAGCATAGTTATCAAGCATCATTGGGTGTAAACCTAAGCATGCAGATGTTCGCATCACATTTAAGTAATGTCCTATACGTTCGCATCGAATAATATTTTTTTCTTTCTGGAAAGAAAAAAAAAACATTCCTTCTTATGTTTTTTCTTTAATTTGTTAATCAAATCACCATAACATTCTGGTTCTGAAAGACCCTCACAAGAAAGCTTACTTGATGATTCATTGACAAGTTAGAGATTCACCACGAGGACAGAACAACTAACAAAATGTTATGAACCAGTGCAGAAGCTGAGGGTGAGGTTATGGCCAGGTAATATCGATTTAAGCCCCCAGTAATTTATATTATATGATCGTTTCAAGGCGATTCGTCTGTGGTGGTTCTTTTTGTTTATGTCTTGGTGTTTAAAACGTTTGTGCTGTTGGCGCTTTTGTATGTTTTCATATTTTTAGTTTAGTTTAGGTAACTGAGTGGCCACCTACTGGGATCGGCTTACGATATGTTTTCATGGTATAACTACCTGATTGTTAATTCATTGTTTTTCCCATTTCGGTTTTTGGAGTGGGAATCTTTTTCTGTTGCGCCTTTTCCTGATCTTTGCCTACTTGTACCTCTTGAACCCAACATTAAATTTGGAAAGTAGGTCAGTGTCTGCGATAGAATTTAGAAAATGTTTTATGGAGTAAGTTTATGATATCGAAAGCCCTGCTAGAACAGTTTGGCTGTGAAAAATTTATGTCACGCGTTTAAGTCCGTGTCATAATTGCAGAAGCGCGATGACTTTGATTTTGATATAGTAATTTTACCGTTTATTTAAAGAGGTACAAGTAGGCAACGATCAGGAAAAGGCGTAATCAGAAAGAGATTCCCACTACAAAAATCGAGGTGGGAAAAACGAAATTAACAATCAGGTACTTAACCATGAAAACATATCGTTATCCGAATGAGCAGCTATTTTCCTAATAGGAGGCCACTCAGTCAACTAAACAACTTTAAATATGAAAACATACATAAGGCTCAAAACAGCACAAAAATTTTAACACCAAGACATAAAAAATAAGAACCACCAAAGAAGTATCGTCTTGGAACGATCAGTAATATAAAGTATTCTGAAAATAACTTCTCAAAACACTCGCGTTTAGAAACATACTTCTAAGCAATGTCTAAATTATTTGAACCCGTTTAGGAATTTGTCTTTGATTTTGACTTATCGTGTAAATATTCGAAATTGCTGTACAATAGTCTTGCTTTCGCTGCACGTTTTAAAAGGGCTACTGATGAGGGTTCATTACCCGAAATTGTGCAATATAGTCCATACTATCTCCCTTTGAATGTTTTAATGCTTCCAAAGGATAAAAAGGTACAAGTAGGCAAAGATCAGGTACTTATACTTTTTAATTGCTATTAATGCAGCTGGTGTTGTGCCGTGTGGCGGCCCTAAAAAGCCTCCCCGTACATTATCCATAGTGCAGATTATATTTTTGTTTAGGTGCTTTGAGATCAGTAAAGATATTCAGAGTGCTCAAAACACCCACGTTTAGAAACATACTTCTAAGCAATGTTTAAATTATTTGACCCCGTTTAGGAATTTATCTTTGATTTAGACTTCTCGTGTAAATTTTCGAAATTACTGTACAATAGTCTGGCTTTCGCTGCACGTTTTAAAAGGGCTACTGATGAGGGTTCATTATCAGTAATTTTATCGGGGCCACATTTCTTTTTGTAGTACACGGTTTATTGTAATGATTCGGACAATCATGATTTAAGTGTTTGTTACCATATAATTATTTGCGTGACGGTTATCTTTCTAATTAATGCAAGTTACCCTAAGTAATTATTGTTTCGCTTGCGGCATCCGTCGCCAATCCATTTGCGAATACCATACACAGAATAAATGGAAAGGGCACGGTTGTATATTATGTGGCGTTCACACTAGCGCGCGATCCGTTGCGATCACGACGTATGTATCGGATAGTGCAACTTCACCAGAATTCCATGATTAGATGGGATGATGGGAATTCGTATGTGCTAATGCGATTTGTTTGCGATTTAATGCGATACAGTTTCGATTGATAACCAGATTTTTGCGATATAGATTGCCAATTAGATAAGATGACTTTGGTGCGGTTGCAATCATTACGATTTTGATTTACGATTGGACACGATCCGTTGCGAGCAGATGCGTTTGGACACGTTTCTACACGTTCATTCATCTGAGGACACGATACGATGTTTTGCAATAAATCTTGCGAAAAGGACAAAGTGCTTCCTGCCTCTTGAGGAGATTTAGTGTGTAGATCAATGGCATAATCTTGAGAATCGTGCAGCAAACGTGTCTGTTATGCAGGAACTCGCAATGAATCGTAAGCACCAAATGCAGGCTTGCCACATGTCAGAGTGCTTAGATGTTTGGCCTAAGATAATCTTTACATTCTGTCAGGGAATTGTCAAGAAAATGTCAGGGAATTTTGTATCCGCTGGAGTTTGGCAATCCTTAATTGTTGGGCGCGGAGTTTGGCAACCCTTAATTGTTGGGCGCAACTTCATGTATCTACCCGTATTGTATCTCGTGAACCAATCTCATTAAATTGTGCACATTGCACCAAGACAAATCGCAACATATCATCTTAGATCGTATCACAATTTGACGCGTTCCTTGTCCAAGATTCGTTGCGATAGCCGCGATTGGGATTAACGAGTAGATTCGATACGTTGCTATTTGTTACGATGTACTACGATCCGATGCGATAAACACGATTGATAAAAAGGTACAAGTAGGCAAAGATCAGGAAAAGGTGCAATCAGAAAAAGATTCCCATTCCAAAAACCAAGGTGGGAAAAAACAAAACCAACAATCAGGTACTGATACCAGGAAAACATTTCGTAAGCCGAATGAGCAGCTATTTGCCCAATAGGTGGCCACTCAGTTACCTTATCTTAACTAAAAATATGAAAACACACATAAGGCGCCAACAGCACAAAAAATCAAACACCAAGACATAAAACAAAAAGAACCACCACAGAAGTATCGACTTGGAACGATCAGTAACACACAGTTACTGGCGGGCTTAAATCGATTTTACATGGCCATAACCTCGCCCTCAGCTTCTGCAGTGGTTCATAACATTTAGCTAGTTCTTCGGTCCTCGTGGTGAATCTCTAACTAGTCAATGAATCATCAAGAACAAGAAACAAATAAATCAAGATAAACATCCTGATGAATCAAAAACGAGGACTCACAGATTGAGTTTGTCGTGGAAACTGACCGGGTTTGTCGTGGAAATTCTTTGTCTGTCAAAACGTTTCACGGTTAGCCCGATTGTCACAATTGACATCAAGATGTGATATGATCGGATAAGATCCGTTACTAACCTCGCAATATCCCCACGATGGTCGAATCTTGGTAAGTGTGAACGCCCTTTGAGAATTCAAGCGCCCCCGGCACTTTCATGAATATTGAAATAAAAATTTAGATTTTAGTGTTAAGTACGTTTAGTACCATATTTAAGCGTTAAAATTTTCCTATCTTAGTGGCCGCCTATTGTAAAATAGATGCTCCCTCGGCTTGCGATATGTTTTCTCAGTATAAGTACCTAAGTGTTTTATGCTCTTATCCCGCCTCGGTTTCAAGTTGTAGTGGGAATTTCTTTCTGATTGCGCCGTTTCCTGATCATTGTCTACTTTTACTTTTATCTGATCCCACTTGAGAGTTTGAAGTCTTTGACTCAGACACTCCTTATTTAGATTTTCATACTGCATTTTTACCTGGCTTCCAGTTTGAAGGGTTACTAACGACGGTACATTTACAAATTTGTGCAATATAATCTACACTCTTTTAAGCTCCCCTGAGTTGAAGGCTCAAATGTGTGAGTGACCGGTGTCCATCCGCTAGTCCGTATGTATGTAGACATATGTTTAAAAATGTACAAGTAGGTAATGATCAGGAAAAGGCGCAATCAGAAAGAAATTCCCACTCAAAAAACCGAAGTGGGAAAAAACTAAACTGACAATAAGAAAACATATGGTAAACCGAGTGAGCAGCTATATCAGCGGCCACTCAGTTACCTTTACCTAACTAAAAATATGAAAACGTACAAAAGGCGCAAACAGCACCAAAATCAACAACAAGACATAAAACAATAAGAAACAACTGTCTCGTTTACGTCATTGCAATCACTCCTTATTTAGATTTTCATACTGCATTTTTACCTGGCTTCCAGTTTGAAGGGTTACTAACGACGGTACATTGACAAATTTGTGCAATATAATCTACACTCTTTTAAGCTCCCCTGAGTTGAAGGCTCAAAGGCGTGAGTGTAGCATAGCCAGGGACCGGTGTCCAGCCACTAGTCCGTAGTCCATCCGTCAATATTTCAAACGACTTTCTTTCAAATGCCGATTGCTGACATATGTTTAAAAATGTACAAGTAGGCAATGATCTGGAAAAAGAGCAATCAGAAAGAAATTCCCACTCCAAAAACCGAAGTGGGAAAAAACTAAACTGACATTTAGACACTTGTACTAAGAAAACATATGGTAAGCCGAGTGAGCAGCTATTTCCCAATCGGCGGCCACACAGTTACCTTAACCTAGCTAAAAATATGAAAACGCACAAAAGGCGCAAAAATCAACAACAAGACATAAAACAATAAGGAACAACTGCTTCGTTTACATCATTGCAATCATATCTTTACAACATGTGAAGTATCTACCCGTATTTTATTGTATCTCGTGAACCAATCTTATTATATTGTGCCCATTGCACCAAGACAAATCGCAACATGTATTCAACATGTTTGCCGTACAATATTTAAATATGTATAATATTTAAACTCCTAGATAGATTTTAATCTACGTTTACAATCAAGAATAAGAACACTAGGCATACCCCTGTAAACCACATTTTGCTACATAAAAGTGGGGTACGAGGAGGATTACTTTTCATGAACGTTTTCGTTCGTGATGGTCATGTTTCATACTGTACAAATCCACTTCATATTGCTAGTGTTTTTCGTTTAACTGTTAAGAAATTAAATATAATAAATGTAAATATAAATGGAAGCAGTGAAAACGTTCAAAGGGAGGTAGTATGGACCATATTGAGCAATGTCGGGCACTGGACCCTCATCAGTGACCTTTAATGGACCGGTGCCGACAGCCAATTTAATATACACATGTACTTCAGTTTCAGGAGAGTTTTGGTACTTCTTTATGTGGTTTGGGAACAAAATGGTTTCTTCACACAGAAGTTAACCAGCTAGCTGCCGTATATTTCCATACCGATTCAAGCGTGGGTGCGATGGGATTCAACATGACCTATCAAGTAATACGGGGTAGGGTAGTGTAACAATGGCTAGAATTCTAAGTCTAAAATTACTCTGAACAGTGTACATGGGTTGCAGTTTAAGATGTATAGAAAATGCTTCAAGCCCACCGAAACTGATATTGCTGAATTTAACAGTGTCTCTGTGATTTATTACATACACAGAGGACAATATAGTTAATGCCTATTTGGATATTGGTTTTTAGCTCGACTGCACGAAGTGCATAGAGCTATTGCAGTCACCCCGGTCGTCCACGTTCCCGTTCCCGTTCCCGTGCGCGTCACACTTGCGTTAAAGTTTTCTAGAAGTCCATATCTAGACAACCGCTCATCAGAAAGCATTCATACTTGGACCATAGATACCCTGTAGGGTTAGCGTTTATTCCATGGCATCGGGCCCCTGGGTCCAGGCCAGGGGGTGGGGCTGGAGGTTAAAATCTAGAACACCTTCAAAAATGGCCATTCTTGCGTTAACGTTTTCTAGAAGTCCATATCTTGACAACCACTCACCAGAAAGCATTGATACTTGGGCCACTGACACCCTGTGGGGTCGGCTTTTATTCCATGGCATCGGACCCCTGGGTCCAGGCCAGGGGGTGGGGCTGGAGGTTAAAATCTAGAACACCTTCAAAAATGGCCATTCTTGCGTTAATGTTTTCTAGAAGTCCATATCTTGACAACCACTCATCAGAAAGCATTGATACTTGGGCCATTGACACCCTGTAGGGTCGGCTTTCACTCCATGACATCAGATCCCTGGGTCCATGCCAGGTGGTGGGGCTAGAGGTTAAAATGTAGAACACCATTAATAACAATTGCTTTTCTGTGATATAGTATTCTAGATGTCTATATCTTGAAAACCTTTTATCAGGTGGCTTTCATACTCGGACCATAGGTGCCCTGTAGGGTTGCGTTTCATTTCATGGCATCGGATCTCGGGGTCCATGCCTAGGGGTTGGGGCTAGAGGTTAAAAACTAGAACACTGTAAAAAAAATAGGTGTACTGCTGTGCAACTTTTACACAGAGTCCATATCTTGTCAACAGCTTACCATAAAGCGTTTATACTTCATACACTTTAGGTTCCATGACATCCGACCTCTGGGTCGGAGTCAGGGGGGTAGGGCTAGAGGTCAAAATCTAGAACTCCCTGATTTTTTTTTTCGTTTTATTTCTTAATAGAAACAACTTAGGAAGATGGTTGGTCATTCATCTTTTGACTTTGCGACACTGACTTGTGTGTCATGACGGTAAGGGTTGGTTGACCTACTTTCCATGGTTCAGTGATTTTGCCTTATATCTTGACACTCAATTAATATATTTTCTTACTTCTTTCAGATTATGAGTGAGTATGACCAGGCTTTAGACCCCAATATACTTATAGGTCACTGTGACCTAATTTCACGGTTCAGTGATTTTGCCTTATATCTTGACACTCAATTAGTATATTTTCATTCTTTTTTCAGATTATGAGTGAGTATGACTGGACCTTTGATCCCAATATACTGATAGGTCACTGTGACCTAATTTCACGGTTCAGTGATTTGCCTTATATCTCGGCACTCAATTGGTTTATGAACAAACTTCTTTCACACTATGTTTGCGTATGACAAGACCTTTGACCCTAAAGTAGTCCTAGGTCATTATGACCTAATTTCACGGTTCAGTGATTTTGCCTGATATCTCAGCACTCAATTTGTATATGAACATACTGTTTTCAGGATATGTATGCGTATGACAAGACCTTTGACCCTGAAGTATTCCAAGGTCACTGTGACCTAATTTCATGGTTCAGAGATTTTCCCTTATATCTCGACACTTAGTTGGTATTTTTTCTTACTTCTTTCAGATTATGAGTGAGTATGACCAGACCTTTAACCCAAACATACTTATACATCATTATGACCTAATTTCATGGTTCAGTGATTTTGCCTTATATCTCGGCACTCAATTGGTTTATGAACAAACTTCTTTCATACTATGATTGCGTATGACAAGACCTTTGACCCTAAAGTACTCCTAGGTCATTAAGACCTAATTCCACGGTTCAGTGATTTTTCCTTATATCTTGGCACTCAATTGGTATATGAACATACTTCTTTCATGATATGTTTGCGTATGAAAAGACCTTTGACCGTAAAGTATTCGTGGGTCACTGTGGCCTAATTTCATGGTTCAGAGGCTTTGCCTTATATCTCGACACTCAGTCGGTATTCTATCATACTTCTTCCTGATTATAAATGAGTATGACCGGACCTTTAACACAAACATGCTTATAGGTCACTATAACCTAATTTCATGGTTCAGTGATTTTGCCTTATATCTCAACACTCAGTGGGTATATGATCATATTTCTTTCACATTATGAGTAAGCATGACCTTTGACCCTGAAGTACTTATAGGTCAGTGTGACCTTATTTTACAGTTCAGTGATTTTGCCTTGTATCTTTGCACTCAGTTGGTATATGAACACATTTCTTTCACAATGAGTGAGACCTTTAAATCTTAGGTTAAGTTATAGTTAACTTTAATGGTTCAGTGCTTTTGCCTTACTGCATCAAGGCAAATAAATGTATGAGCATAATGCTTTGGGTTACAGGTCGGGTTTGGCTGTATGTTTGACAAAGGTCAGAAGCAGTCGAGCACGCTGTCCTGCGACAGCTCTTATTACGAAAAAATAACATTCAAATTTAAAATGTCAAATACCTTACTTAATAAACCTTTTTTTTTTTTTTTTCTTTTTCTTTTTTTTTTTCAAGAAAGCGAAACATAGAACCCGTGACAATAACATACTTACTGAAGCTGTTGGGTCCTCTTTTTTGATTCATCAGGATGTTCATCATGATTTATCTGTTTGTTCTTGATGATTCATTGACAAGTTAGAGATTAACCACGAGGATCGAAGAACTAACTAAATGTTATGATCCACTACAGAAGCTGAGGGTGAGGGTAAAATCGATTTAAGCCTGTCAGTAATTTTGTATTACTGATCGTTCCAAGGCGATACTTCTGTGGTGTTTTTTTTTATGTCTTTGTGTTTAAAATTTTTGTGCTGTTGGCGCCTTATGTATGTTTTCATATTTTTGTTAAGTTTAGGTAACTGAGTGGCCACCTATTGGGAAAATAGCTGCTCATTCGGCTTACGATATGTTTTCATGGTATAAGTACCTAATTGTTAATTTAGTTCTTCTCACCTCGGTTTTTGGAGTGGGGATCTTTTTCTGATCGCGCCTTTTCCCGATCTTGGCCTACTTGTACCTTTTTTTATTATATATCAACTTTTCGCATTTATTATGGATGGCAACACATCTGTCAAACGAACAAATAAAAATGTTTCGTAATGAAAAATGGTCAGTAATAAGCAAATTCTCTAATGACAGGTTAACAGCATAGTTACTTTTATAGTTTAAACTTACCATGGTAGACTGGCCCCAGTCGTTTTTTTTTTTTTTTTTTTTTTTTTTTTTTTTTTTTTTTTTTTTTTAATTTGTTATTATTATTATTTAAATAAGAAATCTTTCAGCAGTTCCTTTGTGCCTCTTTAATCCAAACTCACCTGTTACTCATGGCTCAACAATAACCTATCTTTGCAATCAGGAAACTTAAGCAAGCAGAGAAATTATAGTTGTTCTAGATTTGTGCCCCTTCGTAAAAAGAAGAAAAAAAAATGGATAAAAGGAAAAGATAGGGTCTGGGGCCAGACTATTAGACATTTTTCACTTTTGAACGTAAGTGCTGCTGGCGCTTGCGGTTATGACTTTCCGTGTGATGGGGGACGACTCGTGAGGGCATATTTGAGACGAAGACGAGGGACGATATGAAGAATTACTTAGTCAAAACTACCAATAGCCGACGAAGACGAATTAAATAAGAGAGTCAAAAAATGAAATAGTGTAGGACGTGTAGCTGTGTAGCTCAGTAGGTAGCGTGCTTGGGATTGAAAGCGAAAGGTCCTGGGTTCGAGTCCCGGACGTATCACTTTTTTCCTTTTCTTTATTGGTCTCTCTTGTGACAAAAAAGCTTTGGAAATAAAACATATGTTATCAGCTGATTATGTTTTTTGGCAAATGCAAGAATCATGAAATGCCCTACTACATTAAATTCTTAAATCGTAAAGGAATTGAAGTTTGAGACGGCAGCCCATGTATGTTTTCTCTTGTATTGGGTGCTCGATCGTATTTTTGGTATAAGAGCTGATCTATCCTCACGTCAATATTTCTTTCTGGGAGACATGAAAATATGAATATACTGAAGGCTTGTACAGGCATAATGTGGCTAGGATAAGTTAGACATCCTGAACGACTTAAAATGTTTTCCGCGGCTCAAATAGTACACTGTATAGTGTACATGTAAAGATATATGTATATTTATTAGGTGTAAGACCTACAGTTTCACGTGCTGTCTCGTGAGAGAACATAATTTATTTTGGCGTGTTTATACATGTATTTCAAACAGATACTCGAAATCTTGATGTTATTTATTTGGTTGATGTTTCGTTTTGAGTCCATTAGACAATCATCTTCAAGTCATAAGTGCGATATCCTAGCTACATTTTGCATAGCCGTACAAATAAGTTGAGGTTTTGTAGACCTTCCACAGTATTTCAGCATTTTGAATGCGATAATAACGATTTTTGGGATTTTTTTTCAAAGTCAAATGCTTTTTCTCTGATCCTCATTTATGCTCTTGAATTATGCGTGATGTTTATCTGGTTGAATTCAAATAAATATAATTAAATTTCAAACTAAAACAATATTATTTTCAAGAAAATGAATGTTTATAGACTGAGAAACATACAGTTCGTTTTTTCATAATGTGCCGCGTACCTTGCTTAGCCCTAAAACAGGCTGACAATATTCTTTACGCGAGCACACACACACACACACACACACACACACACACACACACGCACGCACGCACGCACGCACGCACGCGCTCGCACTCACGCACGCACGCACGCACGCACGCACGCACGCAAAATCCGTAGATGACTTCATGTCTCAGTGGTTAAGTCAGTCCCTTCGTTAAATCACATGTCGATAATAAATACGTACATGTAGTTGATATAAGACTGGTACAAAATTATTTTAGGGAGCGCGGTGGCGTAGTGGTAGGGCGTCTGACTCCGAATCGAGAGGTCCTGGGTTCGATCCCCACAGGCGCCACCGTGTTGTGTCCTTGAGCAAGACACATTAACTCCTTACTAACTGGTTAAACCCAGGAAGCGTTGGCTCCGTCCCGACATGACTGAAAAAATGTTGACTGGGACATAAAGCCTTAATAAAAAATGATTTTGATAAGAGCATATGACTCGTTAGCCCAGGAGGTTGAGCGCGAGTAGGAAACGCCTATTTTTATTGGAATTATTATTTTTAATTTTTTTTTTCGCATCTTTGACAATATTCTTGCGTAGAAAACAAAAAAAAATTAAAACCAATCCAGACAGCAATTAAACATATAAATCGTAAACAATGTTATCATATGCAATGGTAACAATGATTATTGTTGTCTTCCCATTCTAATGGAACAATGAACCAGAAGTGGCCTTTGACACGACATGTTTACAAAATCGCATCATCAACCGTCATGTTTTGCCATTAAAGATACATTACGCGTTCAATGCGAGTCGGCCTTACAAATGCTTGGCGCGAATAAAACAACTTCCAGTGCAGAATGTTATTTTTTAGACACTCGTGTGCATAACTAGGGATCGCTAGTTCAATTCTGAGCTGTCCGTGGCTTTATGGTGACACTATTAACCGAGATCCCGTCTGCATATGACGATAACTGTTGGTGGGAAAGCAACTATCAACTATTTGTTATCGCCATGTGACTTTTAACATACTGGTGCATGTATATACGTACATTGGTTCTGTTAAGCTACATTTGACGTGTTTTTCGTGAACACACAGTAATTTTTTTACACGTAAACATGGCAAGATTTACGATTTGAAACATTTAGTTGTTCTTTAATTTTATGTGCAGTTTTTTTATTCTACGCCTTACAACGTTTTGACACATTTCAAGTAATATCGAGCATGGTCTGTTATCCTTATCAGGATAACATGTCCGTGACATGTTTACCCCATTGAACAACGCTTTTATAAAGCAAAACTTGAGTATGCAGGGGTATACCTAGTTTTAGCTCACATGAGCCCTTCGGCTCAAAAGGTGAGCTTATAGGATGACCATGCCCCGTCGTCCGTCCGTACGGTCGTCTGTCAACAATTTCCATGATCTTCTTCTCTGAAACAGCTTGGCCAATCAAAGTTAAAACTGTTTGCGGAGCATTCTTAGGAAGGGGGAACGAAATTTGCATAAATGGACCAGGTCACATGACCAAGATGGCCGCCTTGGCTATAAATAGCAAAAACCGTTAAAATTTTTCTTCTCCAGAACCAGATGGCATGAAGCATCAAACCGTGAATATTAAAAGCACTACAAAGTTTGTATAAATCATTTCGCTGGGATGACCTTGACCTATTTTACGGTAAGATCAACTTTCATGTAGGTCGCCCATGCATTTAAATGGAGAAATCAGTTAAATGTAATTAAATGGGTGGAAACTTGCTATGATAATACAAATGGGCAGATTTATTTTTATGAAAACATTAAGACCCAGGTGGTTGTCTGCTCCTGCCTGGGGGATATATACATGTATATGACTATAATATTTAAACATCTTCTCTGCAACCGCATGGCCGATCAAAGCCAAACTTCGTAGAAGGGGAACGGAAGTTTGTGTTAATGGTCAAGGTAACTTGACCAAAATGGCCGCCATGGCTATTAATTGAAAAATGTTCTTCTTCAGAACAAGTAGGCCTATGATTTTGAAACTTGGCATGAAGCATCTACAAAGTCTATATATGACACAGGGATGACATTAACCTATTATAAGACAATGTCAACTTAGGTTGCCTATGCTTCTGAAAACATAGATTGTGAGTATTCGTTCTATCATGTGTCCACAATATATGTTTTGAACAAATAAGAAAATATCAAAACTGAAAATTTTCAATTTTTTTTTTCAACTTAGAAAAACACACTGTATTTTTGTAATGATATCGTCATGATACAGGGTACCGTTTTAGTGCACATGTATTACACATGCTGACGACAGATCTACAACATTTAATCATTCTTAACCTTACTCATACGGACCCATCTTTGCGTCCGGAACCGGGCAAGCATATAAGCACATAAGCTTCTTACTCAATCTGAATTTAAATAAATAATAAATTGAATCGGTTTGTTGATTTGAGCGTTAATCCAACAGCAAAGGTCATATGGAAACGAGACCTCAGTTTATAGTCTCATCCGACAGACTCAAGAAGACCCGGATCAAACCTGCGATCTCTGGTTTATAAGGCACGTGAAATAATCACTGCACCATGGAGGCTTGCTTAATAGGTTCGGTATAAACTTTATCATGATAGAAATCGTACTTTTAAATGTTAATAAAGGACAAAAGAAGGCATGTCCTTAACACCAACTGCATTCGGCTTGCCAAGCAGCAATGTGGTTTGATAACTGATCCGGCTTGATATGATCTTTGTTTTGTCGATGGGCCCTAGGACAAAATTTCAATAGCCAAACACAACACAATTAAATTTCTCCTGTTACATGTATATATTTTAGAATCATGAATGGCGGTTCGTTTGTTTACATATAGAAGGTCGGTAAATGGACACGTAAATGTCTGCGTGGTATACTGTATATGTGTATTCGGGTATTGTCTATCAGTGTCAGCACCATCGTATATGCTTGCGATACAATCAAAGTCCTTACAACAAAGATTGATGCAACATCACACAACATGTGATAAAATGGATTAAAACAACCTTCAGCGCAGCAATATCGTTTTGGCAACTACCAACACCAAGACAATGAACTCTTCGCCGTAGGTTGCTGCCCAATTTATCAGTCTTACAATCACGGGTGACAAAAACCAAGTTCTGCTTGTGAGTGTGCAAGTTCGTTTTCTCAGGGTTCTCCCCTTTTCCCCCTGTTACTATTTACCCGTCTCATATGAACTAAAATAATCTTGAACGGGCCGAAAATTGTATAAAAAACGCATCATCATAATCAGAAATGAGCACAATCAGACCCTTATCTGTAATCAAGTAACAATAAAATGACCAAGAATCTATACAATTAAATTTCCCATCCTAACATAGACACCAGGCGGGAGAGACATGGCGGTGCAACACATCACAAGCAATTTAACAACACGCATAAAAAACAAAATTACTAGCTCTTTCCAAACAAGACCAGCGTCCATTCTGTTAAAAGGGACAATACACGAGGCAATAATCTTAAGAAAACACATGTGTCAATGTGAAGACTGTATACACCATTATTTGTGAAACAAATGAATAATTTGTGCACTTTGTAGTGTCCAAAATTGCTTCTACGTGTATGTGAAATGGCGAACATCAAAAGTAAACTGCGGCGAAGTGACGCGCGACCGCTTTACGGGGCGACTGAAACACTATGCGTCCTCTACGGAAACACTTTAAAAACTCATGAAAATAATATATTGTGTTAGTTTGATTTTAATTTATTTATTTGAATTTAACCAGGTGAAACAGCATGAGGATCAGAACGAAAGCTTATGTCTTGCCAAATTAATTTTCTACATCGTAACCATCGCACTCGATATGGCAGAAATACTGTTGAAAGTCTACAATAAACAAAAACAGCTGTGTGACTAGGCATATTGTAGCTACATGTAGGGTATTGCCCCCATCGCTCTTCCTACTGTCGAATGGACTCAAAACTAGACATCGACAAAATAAACATCGTTCGCTCACGAGATAGCACGTGAAACTGTAGTTTACATCTAATAATACACATATATCTGAACATGTACACTATACTTTTTGATTTGGTGTCTTGTGTATTTGTTAAAATTCAGTTTTACGTCCCTTTCAAGATTATTTCAGCTCATATGAAAAGCACCAAACAGTAGGTGGGGCGAAAACGGGAGTACCCCGAGAAAAACCGCCTGGCACACCCGCAAGCAGAACTTGGCCTGTCTCACATGTGGCCATTGTGGGTCTCGAACTTACACCAGACACATCGGTGAGATGATTAAGTGACTATGAAATAGCGCTCTTAACTGCTCGGCCACGGGGGACGCTTGCGTATTTTTTTAGTCATTACAGGCGGTCAGCTTATCCACATTATCTGTTCCAGCCAGTCAGGAAATAAATGTTGACGTTAGGATCGGTCGCTGATCCGTTCTTCTGCCGAAAATGACGATCGAGTTATCGGCTTCAATGGGTGAAAAATCAAGACCTATAAAAACCTATACATGCGGTCTGCCTTCTCAATAGACAGTTTAATCCAGAAACTTACGATTAAATGCAGCAGTGAATTCTGTGATTCTTGCATTTGCCAATAGATAAAATATTATTTTCTTTTTCTTTTTTTTTCATTTCTTTTTAATTTTCTAAGCTTTATTGCCACAGGTGCGAAAGAAGGAAGAAACAAAGAAAAGGAAAAATATTTTTTGTCCTACCCGGACTCGAACCCAGGACCTTTCGATTCTATGTCTTACACTCTACCTACTGAACTATTCAGCTAGGCGTCCTGGACAATTTCGTTTTTTGATTATCTCATTTAATACACCTCCGGTGGGCTGTTGGTAGTTATGAATAAGTAATTCTTCATATCTCCCCTCGCCTTCGTCTCAGATATGCCCTCACGAGTCGTCGCCCATCACACACAAAGTCGTAACCGCAAGCGCCAGCAAAATTTACGTTCAAAAGTGAAAAATGTCTAATACCATGGGTATATCCGTTAGTCCGAAAATCCATTATGAAAACTTGCTCATGTAATATACAGAGATTTTTTCAAGAAGTAAAAACTGAAAATTTCATTGGACATATTTTGATTTTTAGCTCACCTGAGCCGAAGGCTCACAAGGTGAGCTTATAGTATAGTAGTCGAGCCGGCGTCTGTGCGTCCGTCCGTCCGTGCGTGCGTCCGTTCACAATTTCAATCTTGAATATCTCTAAGACAACAAGACCAATCGCAATCAAATTTTATCTGAAGCATCATTGATTAGGAGGAAAGGTTGCATTACGTTTTGGGCCAGGTCGGATCAGAACTCTGGTCTCCATGGCAACAGATAGCTCCCATTGAGTTAGAATGGGGAAAAATGTTTTGGCCACTCTAGCAACTTCATTTTTCATTGGATCTTCTTCATTCTTGGAAATAACAAGGACAACGATAACATCTCGGATGAGTTCGAATTTCGGCTAGGTTCGATCTCAGATTGCGGAGTTAGCTGCCCTTGAGCGTCTGGAAAAATCCCCATATACTTATAATGGGGAAAATGTTGTGGCCACTCTAGCGCCATTATTTTTCAATGGATCTTCTTCATTCTTGCAGATAACAAGGACAACTATAATATCTCGGATGGGTTCGAATTTCAGCTAAATCCGGCATCTGATTGTGGAGTTAACTGCCCTTGAGTGTTTGAAAAATCATTATTTTGTGTTGTGGCCACTCTAGCGCCTTCAATTTTGATCGGATCTTCTTCATACTTGGAAGTAACAAGGATAGCTATAACATCTCGAATGAGTTCGAATTTCAGCCAGATCCGACCCTTGGCTGCAGAGTTATCTGCCCTTGACTGTGTGAAAAATCAATATTTAGTGTTGTGGCCACGCTAGCGCCTTCATTTTTATTCGGTTCTTCTTTATTCTTGGAAGTAACAAGGACATCCATAACATCTCATATGAGTTCGAATTTAGACCAGATCCGACCTCTGACTGCGGAGTTATCTGCCCCTGAGTGTTTCAAAAGTCAATATTTTGTGTTGTGGCTACTCTATGATCTTTGTTTTTCAGTGGATCTTCTTCATTCTTGCATGTAACAAGGATAACTACAATATCTCGGATGATTTCGAATTTCGGCCTGATCCGACATCTGACTGCGGAGTTAGCTGCCCTTTAGTGTTTGAAAAATCAATATTTTGTATTGTGGCTACTCTAGCGCCTTCAATTTTAATTTGATCTTCTTCATTCTTGGAAGTAACAAGGATAACCATAACATCTCGGATGAGTTCGAATTTGAGCCAGATTCGACCCTGGACTGCGGAGTTATCTGCCCTTGAATGTTTGAAAAAATCAATTTTTAGTGTTGTGGCCACTCCAGCGTCTTCAATTTTGATCAGATCTTCTTCATTCTTGGTAGTAACAAGGATAAGTGTTTACATGACCAATGATCCTATGAAAACTATTGCAGCCATAGACCTGATACATGACCAAGATGGCCGTAATACCCATATATGGTAAAAACTTGTCCACTTTGTCTAGTGACTGTACTTGTTGACTCTCAGGTGAGCGATTGTTGCCCTTGGGCTACTTGTTTATATTTTCGCTCAAAACATTCATTGTGGGGACAAGTTATGGGCTCAGCGAGGCGGTTCTAACGAGTAACCACAATGCATGTTTTGGATCAAAAAAGCAAAATTTGTATACCCCTCTAAACCCAGTTTAACTATATAAAAGAGGAATTTAGGGGGCATACATAACATGGACATGTTTTCCTGATGGTCCGATAATCTAATTGTTCATTAGATAACATGCCCATAAAACGTGTTCCCCTTAACCCTATCTTTGAGATCAGCGAGAGTATTCTGAGAAATCATTTTTCTTTTATTGGTTTAGCTTCCTTTTCTAACCAACGTTTAATATATTTGGCCCCATTTGGATTATTACAGTCTTTGTATCGACTATCCTGTTGAAAGTTGCAAAATCACTTTGGCTCCATGTTGCCAAATCTATAGGGTCACTGAAGAGGCTTAAGTAGCCGAAACCGCGGTATGGCCCATCCCCTTTCTCATTAATACGTTCACTGCTCTTAAAGGATCTCAGTTTTATTTTTATTTTAAATGGTTAAACTGAGGTTTACAGGGGTAAACCTTGTATACCTTGTATCCTTGTATACGTCCAAAACATAAATTGTGGATCTTTGTGAGGCCATGACGGTTCCCATGTATGTTTGGAGTAAAAATACGGAAAATACATTTTTGTGCGGCTCAAATTTCGATTTTTGCTTTAAATATTTTCATGATTTTCTCAGGTGACAATTACGGCTGTGGTGGCATCCTGACAAGTCCCTCAGAATTTCTTATGACAGAATCCACACAAAAAAACTGTCAGTGGACCATTCGACTACACGAGACCAAAGTCATCGTATTTAAGATATTAGAAATTCAAATGGATGAAGGTTCGAATTGCAATGATCAATACTTGAAGGTAAAATATGGACAAAAGATATACTTGTCGTCTGTGTTACAAATGTGGAACTGAACAGAAATAAGATAAGGCATAACATAGCCTGTATAAGGTCTACATCCATTATTTCTAAATTCTTACATTCTTAAAATGATGAGACACGCCTATAACAAACGATAAGGGATCGTGTTTGTTCATTTTGGTTCCCTTCAGGGTGCATACTGAACGCCTTCCACAGCATCTGTACTTTGGTGTGTTAAGATTGATTCAAGTTTTACTTAGCTTCCACTGTAATCATATAATTACGTAATAGTATTAAGGTAAACATTGTAAATAACACGAATGAACCAGCCAACATGGTAACTATCTTCCAGTTCTATGAAGATCATCAAAAAATTGGAAAAGTTTGTGACTCCACTGTGCCAGTTGATTCTACTACTGAATCATATGTGCTCAATGTAGATTTTCAAAGCTACCAAGTTTTGTCTGGCTTCAAAGCAATATATTATGAAGCAGAAAGTAAGTATGCGGATAATGTTTGCTTTAGACTTATACATGTACATCAGTAATAAGGAAACACAATATATTACGGGACAAACACATTGATAAAAATCTAACAAACACAAGGAACTGATATAGGAATTATCATTATTATTATTATTTATCAATATTATCACATGACGTCGCTGTTTTCCACTATATTTACATTTTTATTGCAATCGCCCTAGATGAAAGTATCTTTCTTGATGTTCTTCATTTCCCAATGAAAAACATTAAGTCACGTGGTCTAGAGGCCACACCTATGGGCGGACTGACGTCAGAACTCATCCAGTGACGTTGTTTGTTTACTCTTGTTGACGTGACGTTGGCCGCGTATCGCCATGACGTTAGGCGCGAAAATTTGACGTTTTGGCTGTTCCAAAATTACGTTAAGTCGGATTTAATGTCAAATAACATGAAAATGAACGGTGATGTGCGCAATTAAAAATCTGATACTTGACTGATAATATAAAATGTAAATATAAGTATTGAAATTCAGATTTTAGCTTTCACTGGATGATGAAAAACATTAGCTGTTTTAATGTCTCCGAGAAGCCCTTCGGGCTTCACAGACATTAAAACAGCCTAATGTTTTTCATCATCCAGTGAAAGCTAAAAATCTGAATTTCAATCCTTAATTGAATGCGTTAATATCATATAATTTTAAAAGTGAAGGTTCGTTTAATAAATTTTATATGAACTCACCACTCGTGTAAGATCCTCTATAGAATAATAATGATAATGATGATGATGATGATGATGATGATGATGATAATAATAACAGCTTTATTTCCAGAGAATTTCACGTATAGTTCAATCCGATAATAATAATAATAATAATAATAATAATAATAATAATAATAATAATAATATTAATAGCTTTATTTCCAGAGAATTTCACGTATAGTTCAATCCGACATGTCCCAGCAGACATTTGACGTCAGTTGGACGTCAGATTGACGTCAGACTCCGACGTCATAATGACGATGGATTAAGGTTGATTTTGAAAGTTTGACGTCAAAAACAGACGTCATTCTGACGTCAAAAACAGACGTCATTCTGACGTCAGAAAAACAACGTTGGTTTGATGTCTCAAATGTGACGCCATAATGACGTGGGGGTTAGGTTGATTTTGAAAGTTTGTTTGACGTCAAAAACAGACGTCAATCTGACGTGCTAAAACCGATATCGTGAATGTTTGTTCGCAGTTAAATTAACATTCTGAAATCCTGATGTGGATTCAGTAGTGCGGTGATGCACTATTGGTATTCCCTTTCACTCCTTTGATAGAGTTATTCTGTTTTTTTCTTCCTGGGAACCAACCAGTACTAGGGTTTGCTTGTAGTTACCTTTCCTGGGTAGAACCAGTACTTGGAGGTTGCTTTTCCCGGCGAGCACCCGAAGGCTCAAACCGGGGTTTGCTTTTTGTAATACCGTTCCTGGGTAAAAACCAGTACTAGGTTGATTTTTTTTGTTTTTGTTTTTCGTTTGACACCGTTCCTGGGTCCACCTTAACCAGTACTTGGATAAACATTTCGGTTTTTTTTCTTCCTGGGAACCAACCAGTACTAGGGTTTGCTTTTAGTTACCTTTCCTGGGTAGAACCAGTACTTGGAGGTTGCTTTTCCCGGCGAGCACCCGAAGGCTCAAACCGGGGTTTGCTTTTTGTAATACCGTTCCTGGGTAAAAACCAGTACTAGGTTGATTTTTTTGTTTTTGTTTTTCGTTTGACACCGTTCCTGGGTCCACCTTAACCAGTACTTGGATAAACATTTCGGGATATACAAAATGTTTAAGATGTTTAATCACTCTGATGTTGGTATATCTTATTCATGTCAAATTTTATTGCTATATGGTGCTAAAACAAATAAGACATTAGTGTAAATAATAAGACTATTGTGAACAATCAATAATTTAAAATGGTGAAATGAGTATTAAAATATACAAATTTCATTTTCGTCTTTTAAAATAGAAGGTTTAATAATTTAGTGAAAGACTTTATTTTGATTAACAAATAATTATTTTTTTCTAAATTAATTAAGCATGGTGATTTCCGATACGAGACCTAGATACGGCTTTTTTAAAAGTGGCTATGTTGAAATTATTATCTGAATTAGATTTACGTTTGAATCCGGCGTCATTTCGACGTCATATCAATACGTCCACTGACGTCAGGACTGGACGTCAGGTGGACGTTGGTTATTGGTTGTATGACGTCGTGACCAAAATACAACCAATATCCGACGTCAAGTTGACGTCAGATGCCTGCTGGGGACGTGTTTTTCATATATGTCGACAGAGTTAGCTGCCCTTAAACTGACATAATTTCTTACATATATTATGTATTATCATATGACGTCGCTGTTTTCCAGTGGATAACGTCATATCATAAAAATCGTATGACCACACGTGTAATAACACTTTTGCGGGAATACGTAACGTCATTGACGACGTCCGTAACAACAATGTAAATTTTCATTGAAAATATGTCCACTTCGAAGGCCATAAAATCCTATTTTAGAAGTCATATGATAAAACGAATCTTACACTCGTGGTCATTTCATATGAAATTTATTAAACTCGCTGAAGGCTCGTTTAATAAATTTCATATGAAATGACCACTCGTGTAAGATCCTCTACAGCGAACCTGTACGAGGGGGGTTCAGAAAGTTCTGTCATAGGTGTTATAACTTTGTTAATAAACATAATAGGTTGCTGTATTATGCCTTGATTGAAAGGGCTACATTTCTCCTATATAATGATGCCAAAACAATGCACGAAAATAAATAAATACTTCGAAAAAGACGCCTTGAAAGACACCAGGATTAAACCACTGGCACGTTTTCTTAAATTTGTAAATATTATTTAAAGAAAATCGACTTCGAAAAAATATAATCCATGTAATATATTTTTGAAAGATAGATGAATATATCCTGCAAAAATCAAAATCATTCAGCAGAATTTAATTGAGTTATAGTAAAATGAAATATTGAAATTGGCTTGTTGTACATACATTAAAAATACAGTTAAAATTCAAATGGCATTTATTGACATCTACACGTAGTCCAGGGAGCTTAAAATGCATTTAACCATTTTATTGTTTCATCTTAGTGTGCTCTATAGTAAACTTATAAAAAAGCAAACACATATAATGGTGCAGCGGTGCCAGAAACGCTATAGGGGTACGTATTTTAATGACGTCATATACATTGCTTTATTATAAAGTCAGCATAGCACCGATAACGGCATTTTTTGTCACATTGCTTTTCTAAATATATTATTACTTATAACTGTAAAGTTGGAGAAAATTTGATCGGAAGTTATAAAGATATAACGCATGAAACGCACACAATAATATTCACAAATTCAAGAAAACGTGCCAGTGGTTTTACCCCAGGTGTCTTTCAAGGCATGTATTTCGAAGTATTTATTTTGTTCGTGCATTCTTTTGGCATCATTATAAAGGAGAAATGTAGCCCTTTCAATCAAGGTATAATACAGCAACCTATCATGTATATTAACAAAGTTATAACACCTATGACAGAACTTTCTGAACCACCCTCGTATATGATATCAAATTCAAATAATAATTTCAACCTTGCCACTTAAAAGTCATATCTGAGTCTCGTATGGGAAATCCCATAGTTCGCCCTCATGCTTAATTAATGTAGAAAAAAAATGATTATCTATTAATCAAAATAAAGTCTTTCACTAATTATCAAACTTTCAATTAAGATGAAAATAAAATTTGTATATTTTAATATTTATTTCACCATTGTTCAGAATAATCTTATTTCTCACACTAATGTCTTATTGGTTTTAGCACCATAAAGCAATAAAATTTTGCTTAAATAAGATGCTTAAATCAGGCTGAATTAATATCTTGAACATTTTGTATGTTCCGAAAAACTCTATCAAAGGAGTGAAAGGGACTATCAAAAGTGCATCACTGCTCTTCTGAATCCACTGTTATTCAAAAATGCGAAAAAATATACACCTTAAACTATTTATATGGCATGAATTCAAACGTCGTTTTTAGGACGTCAGATTGACGTCAGCTTTCAGACGTTAAATCGACGTTGGCTTAAGCACGTCAGATTGACGTCTAGTTTTGACAACAAACAAACTTTCAAAATCAACCTAACTCCAACGTTATTATGACGTTGGAGTCTGACGTCAATCTGACGTCCAACGGACGTCAAATGTCTGCTGGAAGTAACATAGAAAAAAAAGAAAGAAAGAAAGCAAAAGAAACAGACGAAACGAATGATCTGATTTTTACCCAAAGTGAAGTTTCATTAATTTGCACACCACACATGGTCAGAAGTATGAAAAACACAAGGTCTAAATCACGTCTTGATTACGACGTCTAACTGACGAACTAGTTTGACGTCAAAACAACGTCCAATCCAGACGTCCAAAAGACGTCAGGAAATGACGTCTGATAGACGTTGGAAATTGGTTATATGACGTCGCGACCAAAATATAACCAATATCTGACGTCAAACAGACGTCAGGTGCCTGCTGGGGTATGAGCTACCTTAATATGAGCTGCATAATAACAAAACCATCATCTTGCATATGCAAAAACAAAGGCGAAGATCAGTGCCTTTGTTTTCGTTACACGGATAGTACTTTTCCTCTACTTTCGAAATCTAAAACTCACAGCATCTAGCCATCTTCTGTGCTTGTACAAGCCGGTTTGTGTCGGACCTGTTCAAAAACCATGTTGTTGGTTTTCTCATGATGCGGCTCATACGTGATCACTAGAAAATTTTACTTATATATTTACAAGACGAAAATTAACATTATATACATATTGTACGTAGTCATATGTCAACATGCTATACGCATAAATATTGCTGACTATGATTCTACGACTTACTATCAATGGCAAACAAATTTAAGGTCATTAAAATCAAAGGATAGTTGCCATGTATATTCAATACATTGAGTCTCAACTATTCACTCTAAACTAATTTTAAAATCTCAGTTCTATGCTATATTATTAAATATTGCACAAACTAAAGTCACGGGATAAGTTTTTAAAAATATCATGAAAATCACGGGGTCTATTCTTCAAGCCAATATGCTCGGGAGTTGTGCTGGTTTAGGTCAGTCTAGTCTGGTGTTTCATTGCTTTCTTCGAAAAATGAAAAAAAAAAATATAAGAACTTAGGTCAGCAATGTACATTTTTTGAAGTGAAGTCTCTAGATACATGTTAAAACATCGAATTAACATTAACAAATCTTTGCAAAAGTTCAGCGGAAATGTTCAAAGCTCATAAAAGCACGTGCCTCATCCGCGAGAAGATAAACTAGCGGTACATTTTGGTTCATTTGTCGACACACTTGTGATTTTGAGCAGATTGCTGAAGGTGAGTGCACTTGTTGGTCTTCAATGATTTATATATTCAAGAAATAACATGTCATTTTGCTTTGGAGGAAGAACAGCATGTAAACATGTAACGTATAAGAATAAAATGTAGGGGTGGTGTGAATGCAAAGCACAAAATCATGGGTGGTGAGATATTTCCAAAACCATGAAACTGTAAAGGTTTCGTTATTATTGAGATTCGTTCGTGATACGGTTTCTTTTAACAGGCAATACCATAATTGATATTGTGCAGTTGCACACATTAAGACTTTCGTTAAATTGTTACTGTAGATCGAAGAGTATTAGGCGTTATATAAGCATTACAACTACTTTATACGATTTTAGTGAAAGTATAGTGAGTATGCCTAGGCTACATTTGCACTGATCATCATACGATTTTTCGGTCTGCGATTTTTCCTACGATTTTAGACATCGGAAGTGATCTTTACCTACGACGTATGTGTTAACAATTCAAAGATTTCTTGCTCCGGCTTTCGTCGATATTTTGAGTCAGAACCGTATGGAGATCGTATGGAAATCGTAGGGTATCCGCACTCTTTAACTGGAAATCGTACAGAGCCCGTGCGATGTCCGCGAGGAGTCGCTATGATTTCTGAGCTCTTGCGGTCTCCCTACGATCGCCGAACTATTTTTGTCCATAAATTATCATAATAAATCGTGCGGCGATCGTACGATCATCGCAGTGTCTCCGTACGGCGCGCGCTCGACGTATCTACGGGCTACGGTTTTGCGATTTTTAAAAGTTTGTAAAAGTGCAGACTATTACAAAGTCGTAGAGGCTGTGATGATAGTTGAACATCGTAGGGTTATCCTGCGGACACCGGACGAAAATGCCAAAATTGGCATCGTGCGATCATCGCACAATAATCGTAGGCCAAATGTAACCTATGCATTAGTCGTAGTTGTCATTGGTGTGAAGATTAGTTGGGCATTACGTCCATTGGATAATTTAGGTCGAACGGAGGCAAGACCTAGGTTAAAAGTCCCATTTCAAACACTGGAGAAGCACGAGATTGAATCAACCATGATTGAATCAATCATTACAAAATGAGGTTTTTGACTCCGACTTAGCTGCTGACTGGGACGTAAAGCATCAATTCAACAAACAAACTTTTCATAGTAGATCTTTTAACGTTCAATGTATGTCACTTACACATCCCAGTCGACAATGGTTGAGTGATGTCGGGAGGGATTCAAAGCTCCCTGTGTAGAACCAGATATATAGTGTATAAACGTATACGCCCGCCTACAAATGCAATAGTATATTTGCTAAACTTTTGAGCCGCGTCATGAGAAAACCAACAATGTGGTTTCCGAACAGGTTCGACACAAACCGAGCTGTACAAACACAGAAGACGGATAGAGGATGAAAATTTTGGATTTAGAAAGTAGATGAATTGTACTAGCTGAGTAGCGAAAACAATGGCGCTGATCAGCTTTGAACTACTGTGAAGCTGATCTGCTCCTTTGTTTTGGCATATGCGAAATATTGTTTTTCTCAAAATGCAACTCATTCAGTATTTTTTAGTTCATTTGGGGGACTAAACCAGGCCGAATTCTCCTCATGCGCATGTGCTTTTTTCCTGTTGTCAAGTTGGTCTTCTTCTTTCTTTTAGGCATGTTTATCATCTAGAACAGAGTATACGCCTTTCATTTTCATATCAAAACACCAAAAAAAAAAAACAATTCAACTTAATTTCAAACCACATTAAAACAATCGCCAGTTGAATAGACTAGACTCATTTTCTACTACACAACTGGCCCATTCAATGAGAACAATCTATTTCTTAACTGAGAAAATTATGCACCCTGCATACGATATTTTATTTGCCACAAATGTGCATGGGGAATATTATGTAGGATATGAATAGACGCGTTGGCTGATACGTGTTATACATAAACATGGTTACCAAGCACTTCGCAACTATTTCCTATGTAACGGTATGTTACAACAAAAAAAAGTGTTCGCCAGCGCTCCGTAACGTTCCCAGGAGCTGCCTCTCTGAAAGCAACCCGCCGTTGCTAAGGAATAAGGAAGATCAAATGGCGTCATCAATATCTCAAGGGTTCGCGTTATGCAACTCACGCCAGAATTATGAGGAACCATTTTATGTTTTGGGATGGGATAAGATCTTTGTTAAGCTTTTTAGCGAATAAGTCTCTCAGCCACTATAAACAAGCTCAGTTATTTCAAATTTGAGAGTGCTTGTGATTGCATAAGCAATTTGAGTACCTGGTACAGTGTCAGTCAGATTGCACGTCTACCGTACTAAAGCGTCTTAACATTCACGACCACCGGAAAAATGTGCTTATACCAAGATTTTTTATTTTGGAATCGCTTTCATGAAGCTATTTCGATTCCCAGGAATGTACGTACTGGTTATATTTGTTTGTGGGTCGAATCGGACAATGTCCGGTGCATAAATATTCAAAATGTAGGGCAAACTTGTGAATCTGGCCGAAACATCAAAACAGCCACGTATCGAAACTTTGAACATCAAAATCTAGTTTCCTATTGCATCTTCGCCACTCTAGTTTTGATTTCTACTAGCGTTTGTAAATTCTCTTGAGACTGCACATCAGGATTTTATTCAAAATCAAAAGATAAAACAGAAATAATGCAACTTACCTGTTCACCTGTCTACTCCATTTCTTTGTTTACATTCAATTTCACAAAACCCCTACCGGAACCTGCTTATACCTGGACGACACCAGACTATAGAAGCTTAGAGAATAGACCCCGTGAAAATATGAGACAAACGAGTTTATTATTGCATCCCCTGTGCCAAGCAAGGTGTCTTCTGTACAGAGTGGTCATTATAATACCAAAATGTACAGAGGAGCAGTGTGGTGGCAATCAAAGTCCAGACATCATTTCTCTGCAGACACACGTGTCAATGAAACAGAACAAGTTTAATGTCACCAGAAAGAACAACAAATTGGGCTTTAATAGTTTTGGGGGCAAATGGCCAGAGTCTTATCTCAAGCTTGGACTGAAAACTTATTAGAAATCCAGACAAACCTGTTCTTCCAGTTATTCTCTGAACCTATATTAACAATATATTTTTTCTGATTGTCGCTAATGACAATATTCATTCTGACTTGTTATATAAACAATACTGACAACAGGAAGATAATAATATATATAACACTTACCATGCTTACCTCGCTGCAGTCACTATCTGCAGGGCAATGTAAAACATAAACTACGTTTCTGATGTTGGTTCATGCCACACACGGGGCACATATGAGATAAGCCAAGTTCTACTCACAGGTGTGCCAGGTATTTTTTCTGGTACTGGTCCCGTTTTCGCCCCACCTACTGACTGGCCCCTCTCATATAAGCTGAAATAATTTTGAAAGGGGAGTAAAGCTAAATTAAAAAAGTACGGACAGTGTGATAAATTTGGGTCGTCTTGGGCAGAGACCACGCCACCATCGTATAATGCATCCTCTTATCTCACTGACCGCACTTTGCCCCCATTTTCCTATGTTTTGGGGGTTAAGTGCGGTGCCCACTTATGCTGTAATACCTGCTGTGAACATATACAGCTTATCAGTATGGAGCTGCCTCTCCTGTGTAATTATGCAAGGAATGGTCGGATTTACTATAATCTGATTTCTAGAATAACAAGTATTTTACAGTACAAGCCAATCCCAAAAATATTTTGTTCATTTTTCATAACAATCCAATTTAATCAAAATAATTGAAATAATTATAAAAGGTTAAGCGACATTACATTTTCAATGGTCTAAATCGGTTATGTATTAAGCATGCGTTAGATACAAAAACAGGTGTTCTTCATATTTTGATATACATGCTGGAGTAAAACAGGGCGACCCGTTGTCACCGGTATTATTTATATTATTTATTGATGATATTTTAGATAGCCTTGCAAACGAGAATGATGCCACATTGGCCATTGATGAAATGAACCTTTTTATGCTGCTCTACGCGGACGATGCTGTTCTTTTTTCAAAATCGGCAGAAACGCTACAAAATATGCTAAACAGATTGCACACTTATAGCTCTATTTGGGGACTCAAAGTGAACACAGAAAAAACGAAAATAATGATATTCGAAAAGGGCCCTAAAACTTATATCGACATATTCTATAATGACATACTTTTAGAAGTGGTGAATAGTTTTAAATATCTTGGAATTATGTTCTTTAAAAATGGCAGCTGGAACAGAACCCAAAAATATATTGCCGACTATGCTTTATTTGCACTTCATAAGCTAAATAAATTGTTCCAAAATATTACTTTGCCTGACAGTGAAAAATTTAAGTTATTTGACTGTCTGGTGGGATCAGTGCTTAGTTATTCCAGTGAAGTTTGGGGTTTTCACAAAGCTCCAGACACCGAACGAGTACATACACGATTTTGTAGGAGTCTCTTAGGAGTTAAAAAGTCAACCAATTTATCAGCTACATCTGTATTTACTCTGAATTGGGAAGAAAACCTCTTGCTTTGTTTAGAAAACTTAGAATTATCAGATACTGGATGAACTTAATTCATACAGACAATTCACTCCTAAGAGATACATACAATATGCTACGTGATGACGCCATGAATAATAATTCATACACTGGCAGTAACTGGGCGTATAACGTCAAAACAATGTTAGACAATTTAGGTCTTAGCTTCCTTTGGGACAATCAAGATATAATCGATAAATCTCAATACTCTGTAATTAAAACTCAACTTTTTGATAACGCCACGCAAGAACTACTTACGTCAATTAATATATCCGACAAGTTAGACACTTATTCCAGCTTTAAATATGATACAGAATATGAACCCTACCTTAAGTTTATCAACAACAAAAAAAAAATAAATTCACATTAAGCCGCTTGCGACTAAGCTCCCATAGCCTTGCAGTAGAAACTGGTCGATACAACAGAAACCCAAGAATCCCCAGAGCTAATAGACTTTGCTTACGCTGCAATATGAGAATGGTTGAAGACGAATATCATTTTTACTGGTCTGTCCGTTATATTCTGATATCCGCCGAAAATACCTCGCCCCATATTATTGTAGATGGCCTAGTGTAAATAAATTCAAATCACTAATGAAATCAACCAACCGAAAAACCCTGATCAATTTGTCAAAATGTATCTGTCATGCTAACTGTAGGAGACAATCACCAAATTAGATTATTGAATTTGTCTTGATATATATTAGTTTTCAAATATCCAACAAAACAAATAAATTTCTGTACTACTTAAACCTATTGCTTCTTGTAAATATGTTTTGTATTGTTTTGAAATTTACCACTTGCTGTACATGTTTTGGCGAAAAGCATTGTAATGTTTAATGCCAATAAATTCTTTGTATTGTATTGTATTGTATTGTATTGTATTGTATTGTATTGTATTGTATTGTATTGTATTGTATTGTATTGTATTGTATTGTATTGTATTGTATTGTATGATCATTTGTACATGATGATCAGAGCAGAAGTTCCTTACCTGGAATTTCTTATCAGAGGCTGCTGAGCTGAAGTTACCCCTGCTAATTGGTTTTACTGCCTTTTGCACCATGGGTGTCTAATAACCAAAGTGAATTTTTGGAGTTAAGAGAATGTACACAGTATGTAAAATTACAGTAATTCTCTTTGGCTCCATGTTGCCAAGGCTATAGGGTCACTGAAGAGGCTGAAGTAGCCAAAACCGCGGTATGGCTCACCCTCTCTCTAATTAATATGTTCGCTGCTCTTAAAAAGGTACATTAAGGCAACGATCAGAAAAAGGCGCACTCAGAAAGAGAATCCGTCTCCAAAAAGGTACAAGTAGGCAGAGGTGGGAAAAACTAAATTAACAATCAGGCACTTATAGGATCTTAGGCACTTAAAAAGGTACAAGTAGGCAATGATAAGGAACTGGCGCAATCAGAAAAAGATTCCCACTCCGAAAACCGAGGTCGGAAAAAATCGAAATGAACAATCAGGTACTTCTACCATGAAAACATATTATAGCCGAATGAGCAGCTATTTTACCAATAGGTGGTCACTCAGTAGTCTGGCCCCAGACCCTATCTTTTCCTTTTATCCATTTTTTTTCTTCTTTTTACGAAGGGGCACAAATCTAGAACACCTATAATTTCTCTGCTTGCTTAAGTTTCCTGATTGCAAAGACTGAGGCCAGTCTAGTCACTCAGTTGCCTAAACGTAAATAAAAATATGATACCATACATAAGGCACCAACAGCACAAAAAATTTAAACACCAAGACATAAAACAATAAGAATCACCACAGAAGTATCGCCTTGGAACGATCAGTAATATAAAATTACTGGCGGGCTTAAACCAGTTAAGCTACTGATGAGGGTTCATTACCCGAAATTGCGCAATATAGCCCATACTATCTCTCTTTGAATGTTTTTACTGCTTCCAAAGGATCAAACCTTTATATTTTATTTGCTATTACTGCAGCTGTTGTTGTGCCGTGTGGCGGCCGTAAAAAGTCTCCCCGTACATCATCCATAGTGCAGATTATTTTTTATTTCGGTCCTTTGAGATCGGTAAAGATATTCAGAGTGTTCAAAACACTCGCGTTTAGAAACATACTTCTAAGCATTTTTTTTAATTATTGACCCAATTTAGGAATATGTCTTTGATTTAGACTCCTCGTATAAATTCTCGAAATTGCAGCACAATTATAGTCTGGCGTTCGTTGCCGGTTTAAAGAGGGCTACTGATGAGGGTTCATTACCCGAAATTGCGCAATATAGCCCATACTATCTCTCTTTGAATGTTTTTACTGCTTCCAAAGGATCATACCTTTATATTTTATTTTACAGGTACCTAACCTCACCCTCAGCTTCTGCAGTGGTTCACATTTAGTTAGTTGTTCAGTTCTCGTGGTGAATCTCTAGCTAGTCAATGAATCATCGTGAATAAACAAATAAATCATGATAAGTACCATGATAAATCAAAAACGAGGACTTACAGACTGAGTAAGATGCCCGACGATGGAGATGCCTAGGCGCCAAATAACTTACTAACTCAGGAGCAAAAGAAAAACACCAGTTGAACCCCGGTGGGCCAAGTAAAAGACAAGAAGCTCCGGCCCTAACCAGCTAAAAAAGAACAGCTTTATGTCGGGACCATCATAGAGTCTGACGCCCGACCCACCGGCGTGCAATTAAAGAAGACAGCATAGTTATCAACCTTGATTGGGTTAAAAACTAAGCATGTAGACTGTCGCAAAACATTTAAGTTATATCCTATACTTCTGTAATTTGTTCTGATTTTTCTGAATTGAAAAGAAAAAACATTCCTTCCTAATCTCAGTTTTGATTTTATTCTTTATGTGTTTCGCAGATAACAACACCTGTTCGACAAGTTATCAGTGTATTTTGTCCGATGAGATTCTTCCCCTTTATTACCTTTGTGACGAAATAAGGGACTGTGCGAACGGTGATGACGAAAGATTTTGTTACTTCAGGTACATAGAAGCCGCAACGCCAGAAAACCGGTTTTCGGTGTTTCCAACCAGGCCCGACACAAACCGGTACAGTCCCAGAAGCAGAGTTGAGCATTTAAATTCCGGTTTTAAGAAGAATAGGGATTGTACTTACCGTGTAGCTAAAACAAAGGCGCTGATCAGCTTCGCAGTTACTGCGAAGCTGATTTGCGCCTTTGTTTTATCCCAGGCAAACGTCCGGTTTTCTCTAGGCGTGGTTCATATAATGCAGGTTCGGAAATGTTTTCTTTCAGAGCATAAATTTCGATTTTATTTGCGAAAACTCTTTTTTACCACTTTAAAAACCTCTTCTGTCCACTGTTTTGTCTTAAAACGGTACTCCATCAGTTTATGATTGCCTTTCATAAATCAGAATTGAGTCTGTGAGTCACTATGGCTATCTTTGGCTGCTATAGTCAACAACATGAATAAGTGGCCAAAATACTCATAACGATGGTCAATCTGGCACACTTTAAAATTTTGTGTCATACGCAAAAATTGGGCTTGGCTGCAAATGATATGAGTAAACACTTGTTTCAAAAAACCGTCTGAAACACAGCTGTATACTGTTCATAAATGTAACGCACCTTAAATTACATTTTGACCAAAATCGGCAAAATTTTTAGAACGTCTAAAAATTAATTCGGGGGTACTAGCAAATTGTAAATTACGTTAAATTGGCATCGAAAACTTTATTAAAATTCGAAATCCTTGTCTTAACCTTGATTTTATCAACAAAAGAAACTCTTTTCAATGAACCGGAAGTTCTGAAAAACGACCAGACATTTTAACTTAGGGTAAGCTTTAAGAGAGTCACATTTATATAACTAACATTGTTTAATCGAAATAAGGACATCGTTTACCGAAAAGGAGACAAAATGCCGAATTTCGAAAGAGCTTGTTATTTTTCATAAAACGCATTTTTAAAAATCCTAGCATTTTTTTTTCTTTTAATGAAATTCAATTAGTTTTGTGTTTTTATGATTTGCTGGACTACAATAATCATACTCGAAGCAAAATGTTATTTAATTATTCTCTCAATTGTGTTTTTGGAGAAAAATGTTGATTTCACAAGTTTTCACCTAAACATTACACCCGCTTTCAAATCGCAACGAATCTCAGTTGTGAAACTCTCATATGAATGGTGAATCCTTAGAATCACTAATACTTTGAAGATATATTATACTTACGCGAAAAAATAAAAATCAAAACCTTGCGTTTCTTTTTGTACTGACAATATAAGCCTACTAAGAATACCATGATGAGAAATGGTCATAAAATGTGTTTATACTGAAGTCCTAGTCTGGTAAAGTTCCGCGTTATCCGTTAAATATCACACTAGACAATGGGTACCCCGTGGTTGTTAAGTCCATCTGTGTTTGACATCGACCGCGTTACCTCACGTCTGAATATTTCGCTTTCAGGCTTCGTATTTATTCTTATATGTAAGTAACATTGATATTTCCTACAGCTGTCCGGAAGAATGTGTTTGTCATGGCCTCAGTATAGACTGCTCAGGACAGACATCATGCAGCCAGCCTATCCCCGCATACGCAGGGGACCACAGCACCTCCCTAGATCTTCCCGCTTCAACCAGAAAACTCAGTCTCGCTACTGCGCCTGACACATTTCGAAAGCTCAACGTGCAGAGGCATAACGAATGGTTCATCGAGATCTTGAATATTTCTTATTGTAACATCACTTGGTTTCCAAATAACTTTTTCAAGCCGTTTATAAGATTGCGAATTCTAGACATGAGCTTTAATAATATCAAACGGCTGTCCTCTGGATTGTTTAAACCTCTGGCTAATTTAGAACTTTTGATTTTCGTTGGTAACTTTGAGACTCTCACACTTGAAGCAGGAGCGTTTATAGGTACTACGTCTTTAGAAACCCTTGAATTGAAAAGCCTTCACATCACCAAGATTGCAAAAATGGCATTT
Source organism: Rugalucina vietnamica (assembly GCA_964017185.1). NCBI lineage: Eukaryota > Metazoa > Mollusca > Bivalvia > Lucinida > Lucinidae > Rugalucina > Rugalucina vietnamica. The sequence continues at coordinate 69,678,273 of OZ024872.1, forward strand.
GCATCAGAAAAGCTGAGTTCACTGAAGATTTACGATAGTACCATAGAACATATAGATGACTACTTTCTCGAGGGCTCTAGTGTCGAAACATTACTCCTTAATAGCAGTAAAATTGAAACATTCACAAAAACAATGTTTCATGCTGCAAACGAAATGAAACTCTTAGTGACTGATGCATATAAATTTTGCTGCGTACGTCCATCTCATTTACCAGAGGAAAACTGCTTGCCGCCTAAGAATGAATTTAGATTTTGCAATGACTTGATCGATAGCGATGTGCTGAGAATTTTGATTTGGGTAGTTGCCGGTTTTATAGTGTTGGCCAATTTCCTTTCAATAATAAATCGCATCAAGGACAAAGATGCTGCAAAAACTTGTTTTGGAATGTTTGCATCAAATTTAGCTATCTCAGACGTTTTGATTGGTATATACCTGATAATCATTGGAGCAACTGACGTCATATTCCGCGGGGTTTATATATTTCGCGATGAAGTTTGGCGTTGGAGCGTATGGTGCAAGATAGCTAGTGTACTGTCGGTCACATCGTGTGAAACATCGGCTCTTTTTATTGTTTTGATTACTGTTGAACGATATCTGGTTATCAAATACCCATTTAAGAAACAAATTATTGCCCCTAGAATTGGGGTTATGCTTGTTTGCTTGGTGTGGATACTTGGTATGATCGCTTCATTGATTCCGATCGCTTTAATTGAGGGCGGGCTTTACTCCCAGACTGGAATTTGCCTAGCACTACCTATCACCCGAGCGAAGTTTGAAGGATGGAGATACTCATTTGGCATATTTGTAGTTTTCAACTCGTTATTTTGCCTGGGTGTTGCTTTTGGACAGCTGTCGATATACAGAGAAATCCAGGCATCTACCGGGGTTGTTGCTCATAGCAAATCGAAATCATCAAAGGCGTCAAGGGTCGCAGGGAAATTGCTACTTGTATCGATATCAGATTTTCTGTGCAGGTTTCCAGTAAGCTTACTAGGTAAGGTATCACTATTAACGGTCCTGCCATTTGTTGTTTTATAACTTCCATGTTTAGCCAAATAACAAGAATGATTCAGTTATACCCAAAGTCAAAAGTTTCATTTGATAAATAAATGGATTTTCTACAAATATTAGCTGTAGCACTCCGTACATCAAATGAAAGTGAAGCTGAAATTATATATATGATCTCTCTCTTGTTATCGCATGGTACTTGATCGTTACGACGCCAATCGTATCCTCGATAAGTAGACTCGTGTTGTAAATTTACCGTTAGTGGTTATACATATGACGGAAATTTGGCCAATAGAAACAGGTGTGCCATTCATATTTATAACGGTAAATCTGTGCCGTGAGTCTACTAAGGTCGTGCAGGATTTATATTCTCATACATATACAGTGTTTTTCATAGTTATTTAATGTTCAACTTTCTTAAAATAGCCCTTGTTATCGACATGTTTGATGTACTTCAAGGTCTTGTCGCGCTGACTGGGGTCTCAGTCCCTGTCACCGTATACTCCTGGGTGGTGATACTGGTGTTGCCAGTCAACGCTGTGGTTGATCCTCTGTTGTACAGTCTCTCTACGAACCTCCGCAAGAAGGTTAAATGAAATATATTATCTGAAATTGTGTGACTCTCTGAAACTGACATGGTTTATAAAAATATATACACTGAAAAAAAGTTATAAGAGGCCACTTTTCAAACTTTTTTTTTTTGTTTCTAAGCCATGTTCAAAATTGCACGATTTTTTGCGGAAAGACGTGTCTTTCAAGTAAGTAAAGTTCAAAAGTGTTAAAAAATAATTTTCTTTCACTAAAAGCGTTTTTGGAGTAAAAATGCAAAAATCAATGTTTTTAAATAAAAAAAAATGGATACCGCACACCATTTATTGAAATTAGGAACGGGTGTCATCAAAGGGGTCGTTACGGCTCGGAAAAACATCAAACATTCGAATTTTCTCTACTGGTAGAATTTTTATGCATTTTTAAGAATCGCCAATTTTGAGATTTTTGGGAAAATTCATAAATGTGCCTCTTAAACATATTGACCCCTGTTAAATTCACTTGATGAGGCCTGGAAATGAGAGATATAACTCGACTGAACTGTTTTAGACCATTTTCGAGGACCAATAGGTCAAGGCTGCAGCACACTTCCGGTTTCAATGCCAATTTTTAACGAACAAAATAACAAAATTTGTGGACGATTTTTTGAATTTTGAAATTTTATCAGAGTCTAGTATTTGACCTAAATAATCGCTGAAAATTTCATTGCCGTGCTGCTGATAATAAGGCAATTGGAGAAGAACAAAGTTGGTATGCAAATTGCATGCAAAAGCTGAATTCCTGTTTTTCAGGTTGCTGTCTTCTTGCATGAACAAAACAGAAACGAAGATTCTTATTGCAGCAACACTTTTGACTTAATTTTATCTTGCATCATGGCAATCAGTAGCTTTTTCAAATAAATTAAAATGTAAAAACACAACGTCATACTATGACATTTAATTTGATGTTAATAAAGTGTGACTTTTTGAAATGAGGCTACCTTTACACATGCTTCGTCTGTGTGAGAAGTATCACGTATTTTGGAATGCAGAAACTCACAGAGCCACTGTAAGACATTGGTTTATTCATATGATCATGAATTTTAATTGATCGTATTTTACTTTCTGAACTAGAAGAAAAAATATGAGGTGGCCTCTTATAACTTTTTTTCAGTGTATATAAACTCGTCAAAAAAAGTTTTGCACCAGATAATTTTTTTCTCATTTTAAAATAATGTTAAGTATAGATCTTTTTCAAATAAACTTTTAAAACTTAATACCATGTTAAAGGCCTGGACTTCGTGAATAACAAATCAATATTTTTTCTAAAAAAGATTAAGTAAAATGTGCAAAAATGCATGTTTTTGAAAACACCAAAATTTGGGATGCAGCAAAAAGCCCGCATCTTTTTTTCTGGGCTTCCATATCTGAATTTCTTTCACATCCTCACTCAAGATACTGAAAGCAATCATTTAAAGCAAAAAACTAAAAACTGTATTTTTGGACAAAAAACACTATTTTTGACCAAAAATAACGATTTTTGAGATTATGTTTAATTTCTCAGATAAAGCTTAGTTACTCATCTCTCCAATAAAATATGTTGTTTTTCCTTCAAGCATGCAACGCCACTTAATATTTAACTGGAGGTACTGCTTTTCAACCCATCCAAAGTCCGACTTTTTAAAAGCTGCATATCAAAAACATACTCATGCAGCATCTTTGACATGAGATCGGCTTTAACAGAAAGAAAACGGGCGGCGGGTTTTGGTGTCAAAACATCTCATAGAGGTTAAAAATTGAAATGAATTTTGATTTTACTCATTGTCTCCAATATTTATGATTTTTTCTCAAAAATTGCAATTTTGTCAAAAAATGCATTTTTACCAAAATTTTGAGATTTTTAAAATTGTTTTTAGGCTTAGTCATTAGCTGTGGGGCTCTTTTGTGTAAATTGGGAAACAAAAATGCGTTCTTAATTTTGTGTCATTTTTGGTGGAATGTTTTCGATTTTCCAATTTTCTGTATTTACAGAAAATGGGAATTTTCATTTTTTCCTAAAATTGTTCCCGCAACTTGTTTTGGTCTTATTACACACATTATCAAACACTTTCAGACTGTGCAAATTCAAAAAGCTAGGTTGAAAATTTGTTAGTCAAAATGTCACGTGAAAATATGAAAAAATCTAAATGGTGCAAAACTTCTTTTGATGGGTATATATACAGAAAAATGACTTCAAAAGAATGTAACCAGTGCCATTTATTTTTCGAACATAGATGAATGCATCCTGCAAGAATAAAAAATATTCAACTAAGTATTAATTGTTTTATTACAGAACTTAATGTTGGCATTGACATGTTGTGCCATAGTGCGAAATGGCAGTTTAAATTCAAAGTTTAGACATGAACTTCGGGGCCTCAAAATGCAAACAACAATTCATTGTTTCATCTCAATGTGCCCAAAAGTAAAATTGTACATACAAATGTCAACAAATATTATGATCCAATGACATTTGAAATGTAATAGCGGTACATGTACGCATTTTAATGACGTCATATACATGTATATATCACTTAATTTTACAGTCAGCAGCGCATTGACAACGCCGGTTAATATCTGTCACATTGCGCGTCTAAATATATAAAATAACTTGAAGAAAATTTGATCAGTAGTTATAAATGTATAAACACACACTGTCAACAAAGCTATTAAATTCAAGAAAACATGTCACTGGTTACTCCCCATGTGACTTTCAAGACAAACATGTCTTTTGTGCATTATTTTGTCTGTAATGGTATTGGAGAAATGTAGTCCTTTCAATCAATGTATAATACAAGAGCTTATCAAGTTAAGAATCTATCAACATTGACATGAGTGGGTGGGGTATGTTAAACAGACATCTACTGTTTTTATGAATATGTCAATCAAATGGTGATGTGCATTTATTGCTAATAGACGTCACAGATACTAGGAGGAATGACTCAATATAGTTATTCTTTTAAAATGTTCAGAATTGGAATTGTAACTGGTTTTCGTGGAACCCATTTCCTGGAAGATAGAATGCTTTGAATAGAAATTACACAAAGCCTACATGTCTAGGATACAATAATCTGAAAAATTAAGGATTATTTTGGGGTCATGGAAATGTATTTCTCTGGGAAAAGTTAGTGTAAACATGTTTTTTCTGGAAAATTCTCAAAGTGGGTAACTTGGGGCGGCTCGTGTGCGATTATTGTTTGCTTAAAGATGACATGCCTTTTGTTTCAGGTTCTTATATGATTGAAGTCAATGACTACATCGAAAAATCTGGCATATTTTTTTCAAAAAGCTAAGGAAAATGGGTCCCACGATTTGAACCCGGAAGTAACTGAAAAATGACTCACTTGCTCTAAGCTGACCACTCATTTCACAATCATGTATACACAAATCCACGTATTTGCAACATATTCAACAGCCCCATGATAAAGCATGCTAAAGAATGTAACATTGTTGACAAAAATAAACAATGCTTTTTTATACAGGTAAATCTTCAAACATGTATATACAGTGACCACACATAAGTCCTTAATAAACCTATGACAGAACTTTTTGGCCAATCCTCGTAAAGCAAGTGTTGCGTTCTTCGTGTCCCTGAGTATAAACATATGCCAGCATCGCAGCTGAACGCCGCCCCGAAAGCAAACAGTGAAATATAAAGGAAATCTGTTTTTTAAAAAAAAGCCTCGTGAATCAATTCAAAAGAAAAATGCATTCGGCAAATCGTACCATTAACTTACATCTCCATCGAATCTTGAACTTATTATTTTACAAATTTAAAAATAAAACAAAAATAAACGAGCACATTTACACTGGCAGGCAATATATCAACAAAAATAATTATGTTTTCATAAGTTTTGATTTCTTCTGTCTTTAGAAGTTCCATCTGCAACCAGAAGAAGAAACGAAAGAAATTCTTCTGAAAGGTACGTACATATTTTGAAGAGGATGGTGCAATATATACTCATGATTTCGCGAAAGACAAACAAAATCCGGAAATTCCATCTCTTCTAAACTGTGAATGTTAGACTTGAATCAGCACAAAGAAAAAAGACAGAACAAGACTGTGTTTTCCACTTTTTTTTATCATATAGCACAATTATCCGAGTGCAAACTTGATAAAAGATAATACCAGAGGACCAATGGTCCTGTAAACGCTCACCTGAGATCTGCTGCTTATACCAATAAACATGAATATTATGGTATTTGGCCACAGTCCAGAGGCAGATTGGGCCTTTTTTTTCAGAATAATCAATATTCTGTCCATATGCCAATTGCAGGCACGTTTTCCCCTTCCAATGACATTTTTACAGTTTTCCCCCATTCAAATGCATAGGCGACCCATGATGACATTGCCATAAACTAGGTCAAGGCCATCACAGGGTCATGATTAATATATACATTATAGTAATTTAGCCATCGATGCTTCGTGCCAAGTATCGTTGAAATCAGTCCATCGCTTACAGATAAGATTTCTGAAGGGTTTTTTACCATATATGGGCATGGTGGCCATCTTGGTAACGTGACCGGAATTATTTATATATACAGTGGTGACTCCATCTATCAATATAGATGCTTCACATAAAATTTGCCTTTGATTTGCCAAGCGGTTTAAGAGGAGATGTTTGAATATTATGGCAATACATGTATATTGTCCCGGGATTGGGGCATATGGGCCCGTGGTCCATTTTATTTTTCAGAATTATTGATTTTCAGCCCGATAGCCCCTTTTCTGCAAGATTGACTTTTTAACAGTTTTCCCCCCATTCAAATTTAGTTGTTGGTGATATCTGACTGGAAATCTTGAAACATTTCTAATATATGGGAACTGTGTGTTCATAAATGTTAGCATGTACATATTAAACTGTGTTTACAAAATCATAGCTCCAGGAACAAATGCAGGGCTGAGAGCATTGCAGAACATGTATATTAACATTTTAACCTACCTGTACCATATTCAACTAATTAGTATTAAATTATATATCTGTTGTTTTTTCCTCCTTATTCTCTATATTTTTATGTATACATTATATATAAACCCTGTACAAATTGTAAATCTTAATAGATGAACCTTACATATATGTGACAGTATCTGACATTTTGGATCTTGTGGAGTAAAAGTCGGAAATTCAGTTTTTAACATTTTTACAATTTTTATTATGCTAATAATCCATTTCCAAAAGCTTTAATAAATAACGCTAACGATTAATAAGAAAACTAGAGGAAACACGCACCACCCATAGTTTGAATCTGTTATGTATGACAGTTACTTGTTGAAAGATGTGCATTCAGTACTGGTAAACTTCCCAAGGGAGTATGCCCAGGAAAGTATGATGTTATTATGATGTTTACTTGTTGTCCTTAGCAATTATTTACTTTTAGTGTCCCAGATATTGGACATAAACAGGTTGTTTACTTTAGAATTTTCTAGAAATTTCAAATTGTTCTTTGACGGAAAAGTCCGGAAAAATCTGGAAGAACCAAAGATGTAGAATCTTCTAGAAAAATTTTTTTTTATGTCAAAAGAATATTGTGGAATTTTCTGGAAGGATAATGGCCTCTCTAGAATATTCCAAAACATTAAATTTTGGTAAACAACTTGTTATTTTTAGTATATGATATCATAGAATTTGCTGGAAGAATCCTGAATGTTCCTCAGTGCTATATAAGGGCTACAAATTTTCATAAGGACAATCTTTGGGTACTGTTACTATTAAGAAGTCAAAATCTATCTTACTGGAATTTAAACTTATTCTTGGATTACTTTGTGATATTCGATTCTGGATTGGGACATAGTGCTATTTTGAAACAAACTTTAATTCTTGGGATCAGAAACTGATACAGACTTGTGTTAAAAAAATTCTGAGGGACATTCAGACATTCTTTAAGGGAATTAACATCTTGAAAGGTATTGTACATTCATTTTTGTTTGATTGTATATATGCCTTTGATTGTTTCACATGTAATAACTGGTTAAATCACTTCTAAATAGATTTGTTAAATTTTAAACAAAGCTTGTTGCTGGCTAACCAACTTGTTGGTTTCCTTAATCTTCTAGTTACGCCTGGCACGTAACAGAATTGGGGGCTCGAGTCTGGGATTGAAATTTCTTGTGCACCAAATTTATTTAAAATTCTAAAGTATCTTCACTGTTTGCTGTTTAAATAGCTAAAGCCAGCAAAAAGCAACCATGTCATTCAAACTAAGTGACTTTATTGCTGCGCCTTCTCAGGAGCTGTTAGATAAGGCCAAAAAGAGTGACCTCTTAGACATAGCTGATCATTATGGGTTGTCAAATATCAAGACTTCCATGTTAAAACATGAAATTAAGAACATTTTGATTCAGTTTTTTGTTGACGAGGAAATGTTTGATTCCTCGGCTACTTCTCAGATTCTAGTCACTCAGACTGACTTGCAGTTGAGGGAACTAGAAATCAAAAGACAAATTGAGATGGAAAAACTAAAATTTGAGTATGAAGAAAGAATAAGGTTGGAAACTTTAGAACGGGATGAAAGAATAAGGGCAGAAAAGGCCGAAAGGGAAGAAAGAATAAGATTGGAAACTTTAGAACGGGAAGAAAGAACGCATAAACAAAAGTTAGAAATGGATAAACAAAAGTTAGAAATGGAAGAACGAGAGAAGGAAAAACAAAGAGAATTAGAACGAGAAAAAAATGAGTTAGAAAAAGAAAAATTAGAAAGAGAAGAAAGGCTTGAAATTGAAAAAGAAAAATTTAAATTTGAAATTGAAGAAAAAGAAAGAGAAAGGCAATTTCAGTTACGAATGAAGGAAATTGAACTTAATGACAAATCAAAATCAAAATCTTTGCCTTTGGCTACTAGTACAGTATTTGATGTCACAAAACACATTCGTCTCGTTCCTCCATTTCAAGAAAAAGAGGTTGACAAATATTTCTTACATTTTGAGAAGGTGGCAGAAAACTTGAAATGGCCAAGAGAGCACTGGACCTTGCTTTTGCAAATTGTTGTAATTGGTAAAGCTCGAGAAATTTACACTCAGCTTTCTCTTGAGCAAAGCTCAGATTATGATACAGTAAAGGAATTTATTCTTAAGGCTTATGAGTTGGTCCCTGAGGCATACAGGCAGAAATTTAGAGACTGTAGAAAAGAACATGACCAGACTCATGTTGAGTTTGCTAGAACAAAAGAGCAACTATTTGATAGATGGTGTTCTTCAAAGAAAGTAGGTTCTGATCATGCAAAGCTAAGGCAGCTCATGCTTGTTGAAGAATTCAAACGGTGCATAAATTCTGATGTTAAGGCTTTCTTGAACGAAAGAGAAGTTGAAAACTTGGAAACAGCAGCACGTTTAGCTGATGACTATGCTTTGACTCATAAGGCTTCATTTGTCAACAAGCCATATCCTAGGAAACCATATAACCCTCAATCAAAGCAAATTACCCCTCAGTCAAAACCATATTCCCCTCAGTCCGGTCCCAAAGCCAATCCCAGTAATCCAACTGACAATTCCAGTCCAAACCCCAAATTTTCTAGTGAAAACAAAGGACAAAATCCCTTATCCCAGCCAATTTGTAATTATTGTAAGAAAACTGGCCACATTATTTCTGAATGTTTGGCACTGAAACGAAAGAAAGAAAGAGAAAATCTAGATAGTGCTAAACCGACAGGCCTCACCTCCTTAAAGGCTAAACCACAGTCTTGTATCCAGGAAGAAAACCCTGTACTGACCAGAACTTGTAAAGAGTCAGTCTCTGAGGATTCTATTATGGAGATTTATGAACCATTCTTATCAGATGGTTTTGTGTCACTTAACAGTGACTCTGCCCAGTCTACCCCTATCAAAATCTTACGAGATACCGGAGCTTCTCAATCCCTTATCTTGGCAGATACCTTGCCATTTTCCGAGAAGTCTTCTTCTGGGACAAGTGTCCTTATCCAGGGCGTAGAGTGTGGATTTGTTAACGTACCCCTCCATAATATCTATTTGTCCTCTGACTTAGTAACAGGTCCCGTGGCTGTAGGATTAGACCTTATCTACCTTTTAAAGGTGTTCATTTGCTGTTAGGCAATGATTTGGCAGGAGATAAGGTTGTGGTAAACCCACTTTTGACCAGCACACCATGTGACGATCAACCGCCTGATCCCATTGAGCAGGAAATTCCTGACCTTTACCCTTCTTGTGCTGTTACTAGGGCAATGGCTAAGAAAGCCAAATTATATGATGGGATGCAAGACAAATTTAACTGACACTTTGATAGGTCAGTCCTTTAATAAAGAGATTTCAACATCTCTTTCCCCTAGTCAGTCTGATATTCAGACTGACCCTAGCAATCCAAGGTCGGGGTCAGAAAATGACCTTTCACCCTCAACGTCAAATGACCAAGGTCATGACCAGATGTCAAGGTCACAGCTTTGTAAAGAACAACACAGTGATTCTGAGATCTCGCCTTTATTTGAAAGGGCTTTAGATGAAAAAGAAATATCCCAGGTCCCTGTTTGCTATTATGTCAAAAATGGCATATTAATGCGAAAATGGCGTCCTCCAGATGTCTCAGCAGAAGATGAGTGGACTGTTAACCACCAAATTGTGATCCCTATGGTTTATCGCCCTGAAATCTTAAACTTGGCTCATGAAACACCCATGTCAGGCCATTTAGGTGTAAATAAGACCTATCACAAGATCCTTAATCATTTCTACTGGCCAGGAATAAAATCTGATGTATCTCAACACTGCAAATCCTGCCACACTTGTCAGATGGTAGGAAAACCCAATCAGACTATTCCTAAAGCTCAGTTACAGCCCATTCCTGCCTTTGATGAACCTTTCAGCAGAGTGATTATTGATTGTGTAGGTCCCTTACCCAAAACAAAGAAAGGTTGTGAATATCTTCTGACCATAATGTGTGCTTCAACTCGCTTTCCTGAAGCTATCCCACTCAAAAATATCAAGGCTAAAACAATAGTTAATGCACTTGTGAAGTTCTTCACATTTGTAGGCCTCCCAAAATCTATCCAGTCAGACCAGGGCTCAAATTTTATGTCAGGAATTTTTCAGCAAGTCATGTACGAACTTGGAATTAAGCAATACAAGTAATCGGCTTACCACCCTGAAAGCCAAGGTGCCTTAGAAAGATTCCATCAAACTTTGAAAAACATGATCAGATCTTACTGCTTTGACGCTGAAAAAGATTGGGATGAAGGCATACACTTGTTTCTATTTGCTGTAAGAGAATCTGTACAAGAGTCTCTGGGGTTCAGCCCATTTGAGCTTGTTTTTGGGCACACTGTACGTGGACCGTTAAAACTTCTAAAAGAGAAATTTCTCTCAGATGATGACAGTTCTTTGAACTTACTTCAGTATGTGTCTGATTTCAAAAACAGACTATCAAAGGCCTGTGATGCAGCTTGGTCCAATCTCAAATCTGCTCAAAGCAAAACGAAGATTCGTTATGATGAAAATGCTAAAGACAGAAATTTTGAACCTGGAGACAAGGTACTTGCTCTCTTGCCCATTCCTGGCAGACCTTTACAAGCTAGATATTATGGCCCGTATACTGTTGATAAAAAGTTAAGTGACGTGAATTACATTGTTAACACTCCTGGGAGGCGCAAGCAAAACCAGCTATGTCACATAAATATGCTCAAGAAGTATATTGATAGGGATAGTTCTGTTATTTCATCAGTAAATATAGTTAATTCTGTCCCTCATGAACAAAATCAAATGGACTCTGAGGACTTCAACTTGGAGAAATCTGATCCCTCGTCATCGAAACTCCAGAATTCTGACATACTACAGAATCTTGATCAGAAACTGTCTCACCTTGATTCAGACAAAAGACTTGAACTGAAACAGTTAGTTCTCGAATATGAGCGCTTATTTCCGGACATTCCATCCAGAACTGACAAAATCTATCATGATGTTGACATTATTGAAGGTTCAAAACCTGTAAAGCAACATCCTTACAGAATGAACCCTGTAAAACAGCAATATCTCAGGGAAGAAGTTCAATATTTGCTGGACAATGATTTCATTGAACCCAGCCAAAGTGAATGGAGTTCTCCTTGTATTCTTGTACCAAAGCCAGACGGGACATTTAGAATGTGCACAGACTATCGCAAAGTCAATTCTGTCACTAAAACAGACACTTTTCCCATCCCACGAATCGATGACTGCATTGATAATATTGGACATGCCAAGTATGTTACAAAGTTCGATCTGCTAAAGGGATTTTGGCAGATACCCCTCACGGACAGAGCAAAGGAGATCTCGGCATTTGTTACACCAGATGGACTGTACCAGTATAAAGTCATGCCATTTGGAATGAAGAACTCGCCTGCGACTTTTCAGCGGCTGGTCAACAGTTTGATTTCCAATCTGGATGGCTGTAAAGCCTATATCGACGACGCTATTATCTTCAGTGAGGAGTGGCAACAACACTTGCAGACAATCAGAACATTCTTTGACCGGCTAAGTGATGCTAAACTAACTGTGAACTTGGCAAAAAGTGAATTTTGCCATGCAAACTTGACATTTCTTGGACACATTGTAGGTCAAGGTCAGGTAAAACCTGTAGAAGCTAAAGTTGAGGCTATCTCAGATTTTCCTGTACCTACTAGCAAAAGACAACTGATGCGCTTTCTGGGTATGGCGGGATATTACAGGAAATTCTGCAACAACTTCTCGGCTATAGCTGAGCCTCTGACAAACTTGCTTGGTAAGAAGGCCAAGTATGTTTGGACGGATGACTGCCAGAAGTCATTTGATAAGCTCAAGGCCATACTTAGAAGTGCTCCGGTTCTCTTAGCACCAAGTTTTGACAAAGAGTTCAAGTTGGCTGTAGATGCCAGTGATGTTGGTGCAGGTAGTGTATTGTTGCAAGAAGATGACAATGGTGTTGACCATCCTGTTTGTTATTTTTCCAAAAAGTTTAACAAGCATCAGAGAAATTACTCTACCATAGAGAAAGAATGCCTATCTCTAATCCTTGCACTTCAGCACTTTGAAGTTTACTTAGCTTCTTCACACGCACCAATTGTTGTCTTCAGTGACCACAATCCACTGACTTTCATACATAAAATGAAAAAACAAGAACCAGCGTTTACTCAGGTGGAGTCTCATGTTGCAAGAGCACAATCTTGACATCAGACATATCCGAGGAAGAGATAATATCATTCCAGACACCCTAAGCAGAGCTTAAGTGCCTCTACAATGCTGATGTCCAGCTTTGTGCTGTTGTATTTGATTAGTTTTGCACAAATTTTGCTAAACATATTGTATACAATTATCCAGTATTGCAAAAGAAAGCTTTATTTTATAAAACTTTCTTTTCTTTGAAGAGGGGAAGTGTTATGTATGACAGTTACTTGTTGAAAGATGTGCATTCAGTACTGGTAAACTTCCCAAGGGAGTATGCCCAGGAAAGTATGATGTTATTATGATGTTTACTTGTTGTCCTTAGCAATTATTTACTTTTAGTGTCCCAGATATTGGACATAAACAGGTTGTTTACTTTAGAATTTTCTAGAAATTTCAAATTGTTCTTTGACGGAAAAGTCCGGAAAATTCTGGAAGAACCAAAGATGTAGAATCTTCTAGAAATTTTTTTTTTTATGTCAAAAGAATATTGTGGAATTTTCTGGAAGGATAATGGCCTCTCTAGAATATTCCAAAACATTAAATTTTGGTAAACAACTTGTTATTTTTAGTATATGATATCATAGAATTTGCTGGAAGAATCCTGAATGTTCCTCAGTGCTATATAAGGGCTACACATTTTCATAAGGACAATCTTTGGGTACTGTTACTATTAAGAAGTCAAAATCTATCTTACTGGAATTTAAACTTATTCTTGGATTACTTTGTGATATTCGATTCTGGATTGGGACATAGTGCTATTTTGAAACAAACTTTAATTCTTGGGATCAGAAACTGATACAGACTTGTGTTAAAAAAATTTTGAGGGACATTCAGACATTCTTTAAGGGAATTAACATCTTGAAAGGTATTGTACATTCATTTTTGTTTGATTGTATATATGCTTTTGATTGTTTCACATGTAATAACTGGTTAAATCACTTCTAAATAAATTTGTTAAATTTTAAACAAAGCTTGTTGCTGGCTAACCAACTTGTTGGTTTCCTTAATCTTCTAGTTACGCCTGGCACGTAACAAATCTTATGGTTCTTAATTGGTAAAGAAATTAATTGCCCATGGAAAATCGTTTGTATCACAGAATTATAGTATCCTGTTCTGTTGTCCTTCACAGTGAATGTTGTCTAAATAGTATAGAATCGGAAATTGCGAAGGTTTTGCTAGAAATATCCAACCTGTCTTATTATGCGGCGTTTCGAAACTAATGACTGAGTGCGCAAAAATCCAATTAACGTCACATGCAGTTTTGAGACGTCAACTTTAGTGCACGTTTTGTGACGTCAACGTCCTACCTCCACAAGACCGAAAATCTCAGAGAACGTCACATATTGTAAATGTATGTAGTTGGATAGAAGACCTCAGGGAAGATTGGATTAGTTTAACACTGAGTCATCCTCTTTAAATAAAGTCATAATTTTATTATTAGAATTATTATTATTATTATTGTTATTATTAAATGCATTGGTGACCTATGTTGACCTTGCCGTAAAATAGGTCAAGGTCACCACAGGGTCGTGATACGGTACGGATACGGTAGAACTTTAGCCATCAATGCTTCGTGACGAGTTACGTTGAAATCAGAAGATTTTTGAAGGAATTTTACCATATACGAACATGGCGGCCATCTTGGTCACGTGAACTAGATTATTTAATTATACATTGGTTCTCCTATCATATAGAAGCTTCACATAAAATTTGGCTTTGATTGGCCCAGCGGTTTCAGAGGAGAAGATATTTGAATATTATGGTAATATCCATTGTATTTCCCCGGGATGGGGGCATATGAGCCCTTGGGGTCCAATGTTTTAGAGTCATTAATATTCAGTCCTACTGTCCATTTCTGGCAAGATGTTCACTTTAAATAACTTAACAGTTTATCCCGTTCAAATGTATTGGCGACCCATGTTGACCTAGCCGTAAAATAGGTCAAATTCATCACAGGGTCATGATGTATATATACATTGTGGTAGTTTTGCTATCGATGCTTCATGCCAAGTTTCGTTTAAATCGGTCCGCCGGTTCCGGAGACGATTTTTGAAGGGTTTTTACCATATATGGACATGTCGGCCATCTTGTGAACTGGATTATTTATATACACATTGGTTTCCCCTTCCTTCATATAACATTTGGCTTTGATTGGCCAGGCAGTTTCAGAGGAGAAGATCTTTGAAATTGTGGACGGACGCCGGACGATGAACGGACGCCGGAGCATGGGTATACTATAAGCTCACATTGCGAGCCTACGGCTAACGTGAGCAAAAAACATTGCAGTTTACCCGGCGTAAACTTAAAATTATGGATCATTTATTTGGAACGCAATTAACGCAATTATTCACTCCTTTTTTTTAGTAAATAAAACATTGTTATTTTTGCAAACTTCGTTGTAATTTCGTATCAAAATAATGAGTAATTTGGTGACAAGAATCTTTGAAATAGTAATTGCCCTAGATTCCAATGTTGGAAAAAATGAGGATAACTACAGCTTGCCCCCGTTCCCTTCGCCATCACATTTAAAGCACAACTTCCGATACTGATGCTAGCTTGTCTAGTTGGCATGGTCGGCGTAAGCGACGTAATTAAGCGTCTGGACGTCGAGTCCCTAGCGACTTTTGCGCCTTGACGTGAAAGTTTTGGTTGATCAGACCGGCGTCAATCTCTCACTGTTCCAATAGTCTGGTAGGGATCTCTGAGGCACCGTACCTTTGATAGATGGCAAATATGACGTCACGTAATGTCACAAGTTACTAAAACCCAAATTATACCAGATAAAGCATTTTCGAACGCCCGTAGAATGGTTAAAATGAGACAAAAATGATATTGTAGTGTTTTGAAATGGTACAAGTAGGCAACGATCAGGAAAAGGCGCAATCAGAAAGAGATTCCTACTCCAAAAACCGAGGTGGGAAAAACTAAATTAACAATCAGGTACTTATACCATGAAAACATATCGTAAGCCGAATGAGCAGCTAGTTTCCCAATAGGTGGCATCTCAGTTACCTAAACTTAACTGAAAATATGAAAACAAACGAGCAAAAGACGCAAAAAGCACAAAAAATTTAAAACCAAGACATAAAACAATAAGAACCACCACAGAAGTATCGCCTTGGGGCGATCAGAAATATAAAATTACTGGCGGGCTTAAATCGATTTTACAGATACCTAACCTCTCCCCCAACTTCTGCAGTGGTTCACAACATTTACTTAGTTGTTCGGGCCTCGTGGTGAATATCTAACTAGTCAATGAATCATCAAGGACAAACAAATAAATCATGATAACCACCATTATGAATCAAAAACGAGAACTCACAAATTGAGTAAGCTGCCCGACGATGGAGATCCCTGGGCGCCAAATAACTTACTAGAAAACCACCAGTTGAACCCCGGTAGGCCAAGCAACAGACAAAGAAGCTCCGGTGCCAACCAACTAAAATGAAAGCTTTATGTGCGGGTCTGACGCCCGACCCACCGGCGTGCAATTAAAGAAGGCAGCATAGTTATCAGCCATGACTGGGTTAAAACTAAGCATACAGACTGTCGCATAATATTTAAGTTATATCCTATACATGTACGTCTGTAACGTGTTATGATTTTTCTGAACCTAAAAGAAAATTCCTTCCTTCCTAAAAGTTTCTTAAATTTGTAAACCAAGTCACCATAAAATTCTGGTTCCGAAACGCCCTCTCGTAAAAGGGTCTTTAACCCAACATTAAATTTGAAAATCAATTCATAGTGTCTGCGATAAAATTTAGAAAATATTTTTCGAAGTTTATGATACCGATAACCCTGTTGGGGTAGTTTAGTGAAACATGTTTAACTAATAAACTAATATTTTTCTGCATCAATTCCAAGAGGCACCACATGGCAAAAAGTGTAAATTGCCTGTCTGGTTCTTTAGGTGGCGAGTGCTTTTCAAAACACCGGTTTTATGTAAATATACATACTATCGATGTTTCAACTATATTACGAGACTTCCATTGTTCCAGATCATTACGACTTGTTGCTCGACTTTATGAGACACCCGAATTTATTTCAATTTCCCGGGCAACGCGATGGGTACACGACTTTGGATGAAGCCATTGAGAGTGACTGGTTTCAGGCGAAGCAGCGATTACAGGTCGCCCGGGATATAACCAAACTCTTAGCCTTTATTCATGAGAGGAGATGCATACAGACAGATTTCCATCTGAACGATGTCCGCGTGTCTTATGTCCAAAGAGTAAGAATTCTTGATTACGCGTGACGCCAGTGTAATTTTTTATCAATTAATTCATTCAGTTTATGCATGTGCATCTTAAACAGGAGAACAGATCCATATCATCAATGCTGAAATGTTAATTTCCGTGAAATGAACCAAGTCATTGTAACAAGTGTATTTTATGACTTTTATGTTGTGTAAATATGCTTAATCTATTGACAGATGATTGAATAAATGTTTAAGATGGTTTTCAAAACATCGTCTGTGTTGGAGCTGAGTTATAATTTTGTTTTTGGCGAAATAACTAGGAGCGAAATGGTTTGGGGGCGAAACGACCCAATTTGTTTGCTGTATAGCTTGACATACTACACTAATTAATAAATGAGGTTTTCGAACAAGACTGACCTGTACGAGCTGTATAAGCGCTGAAGATGGCTAGAGGCTTGAAATTTCGAACGTATAACGTAGAGAAATTGTACTATTCCTGTAGCGAAAAACAAATTCGGAGGTCAGCTTCGTAGTTACTGCAAAGTTGATCTGCGTCTTTGTTTTCGTATATGCAAAATGTTTGTTTTCCCTTGACGCGGCGCAAATATTACAACTTCTACTATCAATTATAATAACAAAATAATTAAAACAAAATGTTCATTTTATCTAACCTGTGATAAATATCCAGGCTTCAAGATATCAAAGTAACGAATAAACCCATCGTATATTCACTTTTTTCAGGAACGTGACCATGTTAAGACAGCCCTTGTGTGTCGAGTTAAAAGGAGGAGAAAGCCACATGATGCTTTAGAAAACATAGTAGAGTTGGGGCGTGTGTTGAAAACATTAACAAAAAAAGAATGATCACCAATCATAGACTACATCTTAGTTTTGGAGGTGGAGTAAAGGAAAATATATCAAAGGAAACCAATATTTAAAACAACTGGACAGATCTTATACTTGACTAGATACCCCTTATTAAGAAATCGTTATCTGAGGATGGGGTTTAAAGTTTCAGTTGATATCTTAGCTACAAAGATTGTTGTTGCAAAGACGACTTTTTGTAAGATGTAAAGTAATCTTTTGTTTTTTTTTAATCACTTGAACCAGTGAATGGCCTAACTATTTTATTTCTTGCCGACATCATTATAACCTTGTTGCTTGAGAATACGAATACCTTGTTAATGCAAAAAGCCATCCATAATATAAACATATAACAAACATACAGGATAGCAAGTCGCATGCATAACAATAGATATGGAGTGAACAAAATACATACACAAGACACATGCACATATAAATCGTTCATATATCTAAGGAAACCGTTATAAACAAAGACTATCGACTGACCTTACAGGTATGATGTATTTACTGCAAACATTTTTTTAGATATTATTGCTTATTTCACCCAAGTTTTAGAGTTCGCCTCTGCTGATTGCATTTTACCGTTATTTACCTGTTCGTGCGTGGTATATCCTTACTACCATGCATCTATGAATTGGCTATACATTAATGTTTGCAGCCTATCCTTTCGGAACGGGAGAACAAACTTCTTGACATGAGGAACACATGCCCTTGAAATAAATACACCTTTAACCCACACTCTAATATAGAAAAACTGGGGTTTACTTGGGTATTCAATGCTTCTTATTCTTTGCTCTTAATCATTGATTGTGGGTACTCGTTAGAACCGCCTCGTTGAGTCGGTTCTAACATGTACCCACGGTCTATGTTTTCAGCAAATATAATGAAAATGTCATTTTTTCTAATGATTTTTTTTTTTCATTTTCTACAGCTCTCAAAATTTCTTTTTATTGCATAGGCGTGTTTTCGTAATGGTTCTTGCAATGTTGTCAATGTTTCATAAAGTAAAATATGTATATATCGTTCGTCCATTATGTTCAAATATCACCCAATAATTCATTTCCACAACCGTCACACTGGTCTGTCGTTCATAACAGTAAACCAAAACTCCGTACAGCGAACTAAACTGTAACGTATATGAAATTAAAAAATGGCGCATTTTGTTGGGAGCGAATCGGTATGTTAGATTCATTTATTTATTATGAGCTTCTCATTTTGTTTATACACGCCAAAAAGACGTTATAGTCCAGTTTTGTAAACATGTCATGTTTTTGTACTTTTAAATATCGACCAATCCTCGAAAACGGGCGTGCAGGTGAGCTGACGAAATTAGACGCGCAGTACCGGAGATTTTCGGGAAGTCCGTTATAAGTAAGTAAATGCTTTATTTAAAGTGTATCTACATTTAGCATATATCCATGTACCGTACAAATGAGAATATGTGCAATAGCTTATCAGTCTTCCATGAGGCCCTCGTGAGGCAAACATGCGTATTAAATCATGCTCGTTTTCTACATTGATTCCCAGTTAAAACGAGTCTGTCGTGCATTACAACATATTGTACACGTACAATTATTCTACCCATTCCGGATCAAGTTCATGAAAATTGCTGCGCATGCGCATATGAATGACTTGACTATAATAAACTTAGTATTATCTTGAAGCCAATTTTGTTCCTCATCATCTGTAATACTTTTCATTTTTGATCAAGCACTCGACTGTGACCACTGGAGCGTGAAAGTATATGCATAATTGAAGTCAATGCGGATCAGTTGGAGGTAATCCGAATCATGGACTATATATCACCACCGATGGGTTTATTCTTCAAATTCTTTGCATGTAGTCATACAGTGAACCTTATGAAATATTCCGAGGACCAAAACATGTGCCTTTTTCGGCGTCATTTTCCCATAGCCATGTTTGATCAACCCCACCCCCACCGAACACACGATTTTCCATGGGTGATCTGCATAACGTCATATTACGATATGATGCTTGTTAAAAACGCAAATTATTTCATAGTTTACACTTAATTTTATAATATA
Organism: Rugalucina vietnamica; assembly: GCA_964017185.1. Taxonomy (NCBI): domain Eukaryota; kingdom Metazoa; phylum Mollusca; class Bivalvia; order Lucinida; family Lucinidae; genus Rugalucina; species Rugalucina vietnamica. The sequence continues at coordinate 69,698,067 of OZ024872.1, forward strand.
AATACCTAGAATGCAAAAATATACCTTTAGTTACAAACATCAAACAATACAAGTCCTTTGAGAGCATAAAATGACAGTATGCGTTCAAATGTGATTCGGAGTAACTGCAATGATACCATTTCAACGTTTCTAATTAAATATGTCGTAACAATCGATTTTAGGACGGAAACTTCGTCAAAATAACAGAAAATAATTGGGGAAAATATTAGCAACCAATATCGAAAGATAACTTACATGGTACCTTTCATTTTCGAGAAATTCGGCGAACCGCCGTGTGTAAAAGAAAGCTTTTTCCATCGTGTTTCTGTATATGAGCCGGGAACCATTGACGTGAACAAGATGTTGACGTCATTATCCACGATCATTGACCGATGGAATGAAACATAGTTGAATCAAGAGTCAAGTGGCCAAGTTCGTTTTAAAGAAATCTTGTTTTATGTTTTTGTAAAATTCTTTTGAAAATTATTTTGATCCGGATCATCTTCACATCCGCTATGGCTACAACAAGTGTATGAGGATTGAGGCTGAGGTTCGAAACCAATATGCACTTATTTATTTTCTTTCTTCTGAATTTTATTTGTATTATCTCACAAAAGATTTTAATATATAATTTATACATAACTAGTAAGCAATAGTTAATGAAAATAGGTATTCAGTTTCTGTATTAACAAGGATGATGTGTGCATACATGTATATATGTACGTGGCACTTGTATTATGGACCAGTCATTCGTATCCCCGGTATAGCGGAGGCGAAGTGGGACTGAAGTGTCGGGATTAAACATTGGACGAGTCCCGGCAGTACCGGAGATTTGCCATAGTAATAGTATGAGGGTCTGGATGGGGTATAATGATTAATGAATAATGGCCTAAAATTTTTAATGAGAGTGAATAAAGAGCAAAAAATTTAATGATTAGTGAATAATGAGGTCCTAAAAAATAATGATTAAATGTAATTTTTTAATGAATAGCAGAGTAATATAATGAATAGTGAATAATAACATTTTAAAGAATAATGAATATGCTAAAATTTGGCTATGGAATTGTCTTAGATGGCCTCCCTGACATTCCAGAATTTCATTTTTTTTCTGGGGTCTGAACGCCCCCAGACCCGATTTAATTCAAATGTTGTATTTATAGTTCAGAAATCCTTGAATGTTTGGAAAGACATATGCCTAGAAGCCAAGCGTGTAGGGGCTCATCTCATGGACCAATTGAAATTGAAGATCATTCTGGATGTTTACTGAGCCAGATACTATTTCACTGTTTTGTTTGCTTATGTATATGTATTTTCTTTTCATTCTATTACCCCACTTTGTCCTTATTATGTATGTTCCAATCATATAATGATACTCTTGTCTGTGGATGGACATCATCTTGTTTTTTTGTCTATATGACAGAACATAATTATAGCGTCTTTTGCAATCAGAAACAATGCAGCACTAAGAACTATCTGGCAATTTATATGGCGCTACATAATTTTTTTCCTCGCTCGCTTCGCTCGCTCGGTATATAGACATTAATAATATGTATTGTACAATCAGGCACAAGCACAAATCCATAGATCATTTAGTACTCCAAAATGCTAACTAGTTTACTAAATAAAAACAACAGCATTTTATTATAACTTTTACAGCATTTTATCATAACTTTTCCCCCTGAAGTTACAATTTTTCTTAAATAACCTTTGGTATTCATAATTGATGAGAAAGATTCAGGGTAAAAAGGATAAAAGATGGAGGGGATTATACTCCCAATAGATTTAAAAGGGGATTTGCTAAAAAAATCGGTATACTATTTCGGAAAGTTTCTATGAGGCTTTGTGGTCTGACAGAGTATATAATTATGCTTCTCTCAAGATGTTAATATCAAGGTTGCACTCAGCAGTCTACAATTTAATATCACAGAACCAGTCCTTGTGGCTTGAGATAAGGGATGCCTTAGGTGGGGAACACCTATTTGCTTATGGATATTAGCTGGGTGAAGAAGGCGTGATGAGTAATTATCATATTTTAATGAATAATCGAGCTAATTTTAATGAATAAGCCAAAATTTTAATGACAGTGAATAAATGGCTAATTTTTTAGTGATTAGTGAATACCAGGACCCCCCATCCAGACCCTCATAGTATTGTCAGCCTGAAGGGCCCGTGGCTATTAGCAGGGACTTGATCACAAATATGACCCCGCAGTGCCGGGCTTTTTGCGGGGTTTTAAAATTGAAAAAAATAAAAATAAAAGCGTCGCTATTTCCCGGTCCCTTAGGGGCCGTGGATAAAAATGACTGGTGCATTACATGTACATATACGTTTTACATGTGTAATTTATTTTAGTAAACGCCCATTTTGCTTTCCAAATCGACCTAGTATCCAATGTTACTCACATTATTCAGCGAAGTGGAACACAGGGCGACAGAACATTTAAACATACCAGCCGCTGAAAGAATTTATACGAATCTTGTAGGAATGAAGAGAGAAAAAGCGGCATGTCCATATCCTCGGTAACTGAGTGGCTACAGTGGACACAGAGTTTTGCGGGACATAAAATATTATAAAATAAATACAGTCAATAGTGTACTAATAAGAGGAAAAAAATCTAAAAAAAAAAAAAAAATAAATAAAAAATAAAGTTGTCAAATATGGGATTCGAACGCCTACCAAAATTTAACCTATACCCAAACACTAATTGATCCACGGTCGTACTATCACGACTATGACTTCAGTTAACTTATTCTAAATTCTAAATGTATTTAGCATAAAAGGGAAAACTCCTGATTCTCCGGAAAAAGGCGTACACTTTCCGGATTGTTATTTATAACATGTTTACCTATTTCGACGCTGTAAATGGAATGTGCGACCTATTGACATGACAATCAACATTGCGCGGATTATACGGACCAATAAAACTATTATGTTTTTAGATTAGATCTATACTTTCTATAGGTAACGCCGCACTTACTTTTAATGCCCAACACAACTTTGACAGGTGACTGCAAAAGCATGCGTTTTGAATGTCATAGTGAAAAGGTACGTGTACAAGTAGGCAAAGATCAGGAAAAGGCGCAATCAGAAAAAGATTCCCACTCTAAAAACCGAGGTGGGAAAAAACTAAATTAACGATCAGGTACTTATACCATGAAAACATATCGCAAGCCGAATGAGCAGCTATTTTCCCAATAGGCAGTGGCCACTCAGTTACCCACACCTAACCAAAAACACACTCAAGGCGCCAACAGCACAAAAATTTTAAACAGCAAGACATAAAACAAAAAGAACCACCACAGAAATAAAGAACAATTAAGAAGCGTGGATAATTAAAATGAGAAGTTCGTGATAAATAAACGAATCGTACGAACCGATTCGCTCCTAACAAACGCCACCATTTTTTAAATTTCTTATACGTTACGTACAGTTTAGTTCGCTGTACGTAGTTTTAGTTTACTGTTATGAACGTCGGACCAGTGTGTCCATACAAAAACATTTCACAGCTGAGAAACACGTGGTACGGAATGGGAATTCTATCCGAAGTTTAGATGAGAAATTCGAGTTTTCTCCTTTAAGTGAGTCCGGCAAAATTTGTCACCTTAACTAAAGTGGGCCTTAACTTTCAGGAAGCATTGTAATTCTGGGCCCTGGTCTTATCTAAGTTATAAGTGCACATGAATACAGTGAGATTCTTTGAAGTTTTAGTTTGATTACTACTTATATTGTTTTATTTAAGGTTATTATTGTTAATATTTAAGTTCAGCTTTCTTGTGTGTTGCTTAAATTTTCTAGCATTTTTATTTTAGGTTTATTTGTAATTAATTTCATTTATTGTTTGTTTAAATATTTTTCTCCCTTGACGTAATTATTTTGAATTTAATCAGTTTTGATTTAAGGACTGCTCTCTTATGGACTAACCCGGGCCGTTTGGTTTTCGTCCATCTTCCGACATGGTCACTAACCAATGCCAAATTTCACGTCGAGTTCCTTTAGAATTGGAGGGAGACGCAGGTGTATAAAAATGGTTTATGTCAAATAACCAAGATGATCGACATGCAATATACATGTATGATAAAACCTGTCAAAATATTCTCCCAAAGAACCCAAAGGCATGCGATCTTGAACTTCTTTGTTTTATAAAAACGAATACCTTGGAATTTCTTTCACCTCTCTCTTCGGTCGATATGCATGTGAATGGGGGAAACTTAAAAAAATCTCGTCTGAAGGGAAAATTGTCATATGGAAAACACATGACCGCAGGGGAATTGTCTGACCCAGTAAAGGGGCTGTCGTCTCCTTACTGGAAGGTCATTTAAGGATTAAACTTTACGCCTTTCTCAGCATATGTTAAAAAGCTCCTGATTAGATGAGTGTTTTCAGGATCGAATGAAGATGTGTTCTTTGTTCCTTATATGTTGTCGTCTTTTTTTTTTTTATTTGTTTTTTTTTTTTATCTTACCTTTGATTGCTGTAAATAAAAAAAAAACAGACACGAACAATGTCATTTCTCAATATACCAATAAAAAAAAAACAACATGATAAATACCCCAGCAGGCACATGACGTCAGATCGACGTTGATTTGACGTCATTCTGGTGTCATGTGCCCGCTGGGACGAATCGTATGTAATCAACATCTCAAAATAAGCCCTCGTTTGCTTAAGGAGTCTCGATACCAAGTTTTGTTGATAAATAAACCTATAATTTTAAGAGAGCTTAACATATGGGTGGAATGCTTAAACCAGAGGACCAATGGTCCTGTAAACGCTCACCTGAGTCTGCTGCATATACCAATAAACATGTTTGAATATTATGGTATTTAACCCCAGTACAGGGGCTTATGAAGACCTTGGGCCGTTTTCCTTTTTTCAGAATAATCAATATTCTGTCCATTTGCCAATTTCTTGCTGGCTTTTCCCTTCAAATGACATTTTAACAGTTTTTCCCATTCAAATGCATGGGCAACCCATGTTGACCTTGCCATAAACTTGGTCAAGGTTATCACAGGGTCATGATTTATATATTTATTGTAGTACTTTAGCCATGGATGCTTCACGCCAAGTTTCATTGAAATCAATCGATTGGTTTCAGAGAAAAAGATATTTGAAGGGTTTTTACCATATATGGGCATGGCGGCCATCTTGGTCATGTGACCTATATTATTAATATATACATTGGTTCCCCCATCCTATAGATGCGTCACATAAAATTTGGCTTCAATTGGCCAAGTGGTTTCAGAGGAGAAGATGTTTGAATATTATAGTAATATACATGTATATTGCCCCGGGGTGTGGACATATGAGCCCTAAGGTCCATTTTTTTTTCAGAATCATTAATATTTAGTCCTACTACCCATTTCCTGCAAGATTTTCACCTCAAATGACTTTTTAAAAGTTTCCCCCATTCCAATGCATTGGCGACCTATGTTGACCTAGTCGTAAAATAGGTCAAGGTCACCACAGGGTCATGATTTATATACACATTGTAGTACTTCAGCCATTGGTGCTTCATGCCAAGTTTCTTTAAAATCGGTCCACCAGATTCGAAGAAGAAGATTTTTGAAGGTTTTTACCATATATGGGCATGGCAGCCATCTTGGTCATGTGAACTAGATAATTTATATATACAATAATTCCCCCATTCCATAGATGCTTCACATAAAATTTGGCTTTGATTCGCTAAGCGGTTTCAGAGGAGAAGATGTTTGAATATTATGGTAATATACATGTATATTGCCCCGGGGTGGGGGCAGATGAGCCCCTGGGGTCCAATTTTTGTCAAAATCATTAATATTCAGTCCTACTGCCCATTTCCTGCAAGACTTTCACTTTAATTGACATTTTAAAAGTTTCCCTATTCAAATGCATTGGCGACCTATGTTGACCTTGCCGTAAAAAAGGTCAAGGTCATCACAGGGTCATGATTTATATATACATTGTAGTACTTGAGCCATCGATGCTTCATGCCAAGTTTCTTTGAAATCGATCCACCGGTTCTGGAGAAGAAGATTTTTGAAGGGTTTTTACCATATATGGGCATTGCGGCCATCTTGGTCATGTGACCTGGATTATTTATATACACATTGGTTCCCCCTTCCTATAGATGCTTCATATTAAATTTGGCTTTGATTGGCCAAGCCGTTTCAGAGGAGAAGATGTTTAAATATTATGGAGATATACATGTATATTGCCCCGGGGTGGGGGCATATGCGCCCCTGGGGCCCATTTTTTCTTCAGAATCATAAATAATCAGTCCTACTGTCCCATTTCCTGCAAGACAATCAGTTTAAATGACATTTTAAAAGTTTCCCCATTCAAATGCATTAGCGACCTATGTTGACCTTGCTGTAAAATAGGTCAAGGTCATCCTAAAGTCATTATTTATATACATATTGTGGACCTTAAGTCACTTATGCTACATGCCAAGTTTCAAGATCCTAGGCCTTTGGGTTCTGGAGAAGAAGATTTTTAAAGGATTTTACCATATATGGGCATGGCGGCCATCTTGGTCATGTGACCTGGATCATTTATATACACATTGGTTCCCCCTTCCTATAGATGCTTCATATAAAATTTGGCTTTGATTGGCCAAGCCGTTTCAGAGAAGAATATCTTTGAAAATGGTGGACGACGACGACGACGACGACGGACGACGGACGGACGCCGGATCATGGCCATCCTATAAGCTCACCTTGTGAGCCTAATGGCTCAGGTGAGCTAAAAAAGCAAATAATTTGTTGGGGTGTCCATGCTTTTTAAAAAGTTATCGATTTTCAAAAATGAGAAAAATAGACTTTTTAAAATATTTTCAATTTCATTTTTCACGGAATAGATCTAAAATATGTCAAGGAAATGTTTGAAACTGTAAATGCATTCGCAAACTACTTGCAAAATAACAAAATTGAAAGGAAAAAATGAATATATACATTCTAGGGCAAAATACAATTTTTTGCAGAAAATATTTTTTCTTATTTTTGAACATATTTGTCTAGTACATCTCCGAGAATATACTTAGAATGACCAAAAACTGATTTTTGAAAAAAGAAATGATTATCAAATAAAATAATGTATAAATTGATAGATCTTTCCACGCTTTTTAAGCTGCTATAAGCGTTTTCCCACACCCACCTCTTACAAAGATGCATATCCCGGCGTATAATCAAACCTCATAAAACCTTTTCAAAAATAAGTTTTTAAAGCATGTGGTATGTAGATGTTTAGATTAGAAAATTACCCATTTGTTGATACTAAAATTTTTAAATTCTGATAAATATTAGATGAGATACGAGGCCCAAACCACCTCTTGCCGTACATCGCGATCATATAGTCCGGTCAATTAGTATGCTATAGCCACATTTTAAAAGCTTTAACTTGAATGTATTATTTCATTTTTAATACCGACTTGATATGAGTCAGATACAGAATTTAAAACATCTATTCAATTATTAATATTTTTTTTTTAAATCAAAAAGAACAAAGCAAGCAATTTCGATTATTTTTCATTTTTTCCATTCGTTTTGCTTCTCCCATTGATGGGATATGCTTTTTTCAACCATATGATTTTCATCGCAATATATGTAGTCTATATTAACTCATACTAATTTCACAACAATCGAATAAAGATAACTCTTGCTTTTTGAGTTAATTAAAGTTATCTTATTTATTACTATCGAGGCCCCTTAAGGTCCAGTCTCACTAAATCGTACGATTGCAGAAACGAAAGACATTCGTAAGATTAGGGGGTATTAAAACTTATCTTCAGAAATTTCATGACCTCAAGACCAATCCTTTCGGATGTTACGTGCCTGTCCCACTGCGCTTAAGATCGCTTAAGATCGCTATACGATTGTCTAAATATGAATTTGGGTGTCATTTCATCGACCCCGATATGCAAATTAACAAGAAGCCCAAGGGCAACGATCGCTCACCTGAGTGTCAACAAGTACAGTCACTGGACAAATCAATCAATCAAGTTGATCAATCTTTACTATAATGTCACCCCAATTCAATGAGTTTATCACGTTACTCCGGAACCTATTATCTAATTACATCTAAAAAGTAAAACAGTCCCTTCTGTGGTGGTTCTTTTTTGTTTTATGTCTTGGTGTTTAAAATATTTTTGTGCTGTTGGCGCCTTATGTATGTTTGCATATTTTTAGTTAAGTTAAGGTAACTGAGTGGCCACCTATTGGGAAAATAGCTGCTCATTCGGCTTACTAAATGTTTTCATGGTATAAGTACCTGATTGTTGGTTTGTTTGTTTTTTCCCACCTTGGTTTTTGGAGTGGGAGTCTTTTTCTGATTGCGCCTTTTCCTGATCTTTGCAGGGATAACATTAATGAGAAAGGGGATGGGTCATTACGCGGTTTCGGCTACACAAGTCTCATCAGTGAGTGACCCTATATTACAGTATCTTTATTTTGGTTAATTCTTTTTACCAAGAGTTTTAACCTGTGTAAATGTATTGGTACTGAACTCTATATTTCACCTATATTGGTAACATTGCAGTCATGTATATGCCAGTTGTGTAAAAAGGTACAAGAAGGCAATGATCACGAAAAGGCGCAATCAGAAAGAAAATCCCACTCTAAAAACCGAGGTGGGAAAAACTAAATTAACAATTAGGTACTTATACTTAGAAAACATATCGAACGCCGAGTAAGTAGCTATTTCTCAATAGGCGGCCACTCAGTTACCCGAACTCAAATGAAAATACGAAAATATATAAGGTTCAAACAGCACAAAAATTCAACTACAAATCATAAAACAAATGGAACAACAACAGAAGTATCGCCTTGGAACGCTCAGTAATATAAAATTACTAAAGGGCTTTAAATGATTTTACAGGCAATATCATTAATGTCATTTTAACCCTAACCCTACTTCTAACCCTAACCCTAGCTCAAACCCTAGCCCTAGGACTAACCCTAGCCCTAATCCTAACCACAGCCATAACCCTAACCCTAGCCCTAACCTTAGTTCTGACACTAGCACTAACCTTAACCCTAGCCCTTACCCTAACCCTAATCCTAACCCTAACCTTAGCCATAACCCCAACCCTAGCCCTGACCCTAACCATAACCCTATCTTTAACCCTAACCCTAACCTTAGCCATAACCCTAACCCTAACCCTAACCCTAGCCCTAACCCTAACCATAATCCTAACTATAACCATAACCATAACCCTAACTCTAAGCCTAACCCTAAGCCTAGCCCAAAACCCTTAGTCCCCGATGCTACATACCAAATTTCGTGGAAATCGGCCTGCGGGTTCTGGAGAAGAAGATTTTTGAAGGGTTTTTACCATATATGGGCGTGGCGACCATCTTGGTCATGTGACCAAAATATCGCGAACAAAATTTCAATGCCACTACCCAAGGAGGCTCCACATAAAATTTCAACTTGATCGTCCAAGCGGTTTCAGAGAAGAAGATCTTTGAAATTGTGAACGATGGACAGATGGACGGACGCCGGATCATGGGTATACTATAAGCTCACCTGTGAGCCTTTGGCTCAGGTGAGCTAAAAATTTGATTATAATTGGCCCAGTTGTTTCTGTAAAAAATCAGTTTTAATTTTTATAGGTAAATAACCTTGGGCCAAGGTCAAGGAGTAGCCTTGACCTATATTACTCACATACCTTCATTATCCCTTTTATTTGTCTGCATTTACATGTACCAACTTTCAGGTCCCAGGTTGCAACAGTTCCCGAAATATCTATTGTTTTCACTTTTTCCCCATATAAAAACCTAAGTTACCAAAATTGACCTTGTTGTAAAAGGTCAACCCAGTGTCATCATTTGAACAATTTATGATGGGCCCACGTCCCCGATGCTACATACCAAGTATCATTGAAATCGGGCCACCAGTTCTGGAGATTTTTGAAGGGTTTTTACCATATATGGTCATGGACGCCATCTTGGTCATGTGACCTTGACCCCGCGACCAAACTTTCGTTCCCACATCCCATGGAGGCTCCACATGAAATATGACTTCGATCAGCCCAGCAGTTTCCGGGGGAAAAAAGTTTGAAAATGTGACAGACAACATCAGACAGACAACACCGGCTTCCCATTTGATAAGCTCACAGGTGAGCTAAGTTCAGCTAACAGTGAATAAATTAAGCAGTTTATGTTTATATATTTCACTTATATGACTGCTGGCCTAATTCTGAGACTTAGAAACATTTTTAATTTTGCCTCAAGCAACACAACTGCAGGGAAACATTAACTGTTAAACAGACGGACAAAATACACTTCAGTCCCTTTATAACGCTACTTGCTAAAACATGGTTTTGCTTATAATACTACCATTTCTTGGCTCCCAAATGGTTATTTTCCCATAGTTCTTCTATGAAATTACCCCTTTATAAGGCGCTTCACTTATAAGGTCACAGTGTATTGTTAAAGAAACTTGCTCCATCTGAACAAAGCCTTGGAGTGGTCAAAAGTTCAAAACCACACATAGGTTCTCTAATGCATCAATTGTGTCATTTTTCTTAGAAGAATGACCAAAATTTTGTATAGTAACATATGATCTTATTCTGTGCTGAGTTTCATTAAATTCAGTTGAAAACTTATTTCACTTATTTAGGTTAGTATGGATAATCAGTTGGATTGACAACTGAATACACAGCTGTTTGGACAGATGTATTTATGGGACGTTCCCCTCTGAGATGAGCTCTACCACAAACTAATTTGTATTTTTCACCAGAAATGCGCAACAACCCATGTTCACTCTGATCCAGCTAAGATTGATTTAACACATGGATCTTGCTTCAGCTGATCTTGCTGCATCTCTTAGATTAAAAAAGAGGCTGAAAATCCATATCTATTGTATGATCACCAAAAATTTGTAGCATTGATGTTCCTTGGCCCTTTGGGACATCCAACATTTTTTTGGAAGAAACATGTGCAGGTCTCTGGACTTCTTTCTCATACAGATACAGTTTGTCACCAACTCTATCAAAAAACCCTGCTTTAATATCAGGCTTTCTTATTTTCTCAGAATGTGTTGGGACTCCAGAACATAAGTGTCTGTAATTTAATGCCATCCATAAAACAACCACCGAAGTATATTTTAAACTTTTTTTGAAGTCGTCAAAAAGTTCAGTGTCTTCACTATCCGCAATTGTTGACATCAGGATATCCTCTTCTGAATCGTAACACATTAACTGATAGTTTTGTAATGTAATTGAAATAGCTGGAACAAGACTACTTTTCATTTTATCCTTGTTGTTTTTCTTTTGGAGGAAGGAAAAAACAATTGACTGTGCTGTTAACTGCATTTCTGCAGCAAGTGCAGTATCAACCTTTATTTCCACTGATGATACTGAACTTTCTGTTTCAGTATCTTCTGCTGTAGATAACTGGTCTCCGGCTGCTGGTAGTGCATCTGGTACTTGGACTACCACATCCTCCAACATAATGTCTACTTTTCCATGCCATCCTTTCAAACAACCTGCAGAAAGGAAATAACTGTTATGAAGTTACTGAATGAGTGTTGTTCACTTGATCTACATACTTTGGCGAAATACATTTTCACTTTTCTCCATACAAAAACAAGTAGCTCAAGGGCAAAGATCACTCACCTGAGATCCTTAATCAGTACAAATTTTCACAAAGAAATAGCCCCTCTGATTCTGCTAAAGGTTTTGAAATGGCTTTACTATGTAGCAGAATCATACTTATCAAAAAAAGTTTATTCAAAACTAATGTCATACATGAATATTTATGTACTTAGCTACCGAAAAACATGTAGAAACATGATCAGATCAGATGCGAAATCCTATACATCTTACAGGCAATACACAACATGGGTTTTACTTTGCACATGCTTCTCGAAAAGGAGAGATTTTGGAATATAAAATTGGTAAGGTATCAAAGTTAAAAACGATTGTCATTAGCAGGCAGGATGGTATACTTAATAACAAAGGTGACAAAACTTCACACAAAAGTGCTAGTATAAAAAACAGAGGACCAATGGTCCTGTAAACGCTCACCTGAGATCTGCTGCATATACCCATATACCAATAAACATGTTTGAATATTATGGGTATTCAACTCCAGTGCAGGGGCAGATGAAGCACTTGGGCCATTTACTTTTTTCAGAATCTTCAATATTTTGTCCATGATTTGGCAATTTCCTGCTGGCTTTTCCCTTCAAATGACATTTTAACAGTTTTCCCAATTCAAATGCATAGGCAACCCATGTTGACCTTGCCATAAACTTGGTCAAGGTCATCACAGGGTCATGATTTATATATACATTGTAATACTTTAGCCATCGATGCTTCACGCCAAGTTTCCTTGAAATCAGTTGATTGGTTTCAGAGAAGAAGATTTTTGATGGGTTTTTACCATATATGGGCATGGTGGCCATCTTTGTCATGTGACCTAGATTATTTATATACACATTGATTCCCCCATTCTATAGATGCTTCACATAAAATTTGGCTTTGATTGGCCAAGCGGTTTCAGAGGAGAAGACGTTTGAATATTATGGAAATATACATGTATATTACCCCGGGGTGGGGGCACATGAGCTCCTGGGGTCCAATTTTTTTTCAGAATCATTAATATTCAGTCCTATTTCCCATTTCCTGCAAGACTTTCACTTTAAATTACATTTTAAAAGTTTTCCCCATTCAAATGCCTTGGCGACCTATGTTGACCTTGCCGTAAAATAGGTCAAGGTCATCACAGGGTCATGATTTATACATACATTGTAGTGCTTGAGCCATCGATGCTTCATGCCAAATTTCGTTGAAATCGGTCAATCAGTTCTGGAGGAGAAGATTTTTGAAGGGTTTTTACCATATATGGGCATGGTGGCCATCTTGGTCATGTGACCTGGATTTTTTATATACATATTGGTTCCCCCTTCCTATTGATGCTTCACATAAAATTTGGCTTTGATTGGCCATGTGGTTTCAGAGGAGAAGATGTTTGAATATTATGGAGATATACATGTATATTGCCCCGGGGTGGGGGAACATGAGCCCCTGGGGTCCAATTTTTTTCAGAATCATTAATATTCAGTCCTAATGCCCATTTCCTGCAAGACTTTCGCTTTAAATGACATTTTAAAAGTTTTCCCCATTCAAATGCATTGGCGACCTATGTTGACCTTGCCATAAAATAGGTCAAGGTCATCACAGGGTCATGATTTATATACACGTTGTAGTGCTTGAGCCATTAATGCTTCATGCCAAGTTTCGTTGAAATCGGTCCACCGGTTCTGGAGAAGAAGATTTTTGAAGGGTTTTTACCATATATGGGCATGGCAGCCATCTTGGTCATGTGACCTGAATTTCTTATATACACATTGGTTCCCCCTTCCTATTGATGCTTCATATAAAATTTGGCTTTGATTGGCCAAGCGGTTTCAGAGGAGAAGATCTTTGAAATTGTGGACGGACGGACGGACGGACGACGGACGGACGGACGCCGGATCATGGCCATCCTATAAGCTCACCTTGTGAGCCTAACGGCTCAGGTGAGCTAAAAATTTATGACAGTGACCTGTGCATTGTCCCAAGACAGGAGCAAGCTGGTAACCCCTGTTGGACAAAATTTCAATACTATCATTTTGTCCATTTGTTGTTAATTTGAAAAAACATTCTAACACTTTCTAGATATTATGCCTGTCCTGGTTAGATATCTGCAAGTATGAAAACAATCTGATCAGAAATGGCCGAAAAAAAACAACAACCTGAAGAAACACTACTTTTCAAAGCTCAGGGACAGATAATTAGAAACTCAAAGTTCAAACCGATTCAAGATATTATGCCTGTCCCTGTTACCTGCAAATTATATTAATATAACAGGAATGAACCACAATGAAAGCACCAACTTGGAAAGGTCAGTAACAAATTACTTGTGGGCAAAACATGTCTTGATAATCCCAAAGGATTGTGATGAAAAGGACAAACAATATGGATCTGAGGGGAGACTTTTTGATGTCCTCCTCAACAGCAAAACCAAAAGTCCTGGTATGAAAATTATATTAATATAACCATGATAACAGGAAATAACCACACTTGGAATGGTCAGTGACAAATTACTGGTACCTGCAAGTATGAAAAAGATTTGATTAAAAAATGACTGAAAAAACCTTGGGACACCAATTATTTTAAATCAAATGTGCAATCTGGCTGACTCAAGGCTATTTGTCACTTCTTCTTCCCACCTCATTGATGCTCTACATAAAATGTGATTAAGTTTGGCCACATAGACGAGATATTCAAGTTCTAAATTTTGATGCTCAAGCGCAGGTAACTTCTAAGCCGACAGTCTGAGCTGTCCTGATATCGAACCATTCCAAGAAACTATGCCTGTCCTCATTACCTCTAAGAATGATGCAAATCCAATCAAAAAAGGTGCTATCCTGTCCACAATATCTTTTTCAAATAGAAGTCAATTGGAGCTATCTTGTGCCATGCATGCTTCAAAACCTAATGCACACTTTCCCTCTGTCCTGTGATTCTACACATGAAATTTGGTCAATATTAGCCAACTTATTATAGCATGATAATTCCTGTTTAAAGTATACGGGAATATGATCATGTGCACAAAACTCCAAAATCCATCAGCAAATCCAGATGGAAAAACTTATAACATTGAAGAACCACAACAAAAGCACCCTTTTGGAACGGTCAGTAACAAATTACTGGTGGGGTTAAGAATTCTATACGGTGCACCAATAAGCCTCAAGGCAACAAATAAATCACAAATCACGCCATGATGCTTCAAGAATGAGGGCTCAACAGAACAAATGTGTCAAGCTGACAATGCAACATGGCACTGGAGCATAAGACAAGAGGCTCAATGAGCCTGTACCACTCATCTGAAAAATGACTGGTTCATAGCTTCTGATAAGTAGATGTTTGAATATTCATTGTTGTCACTTTTTTTCCATGCAAAAGCCCAAGTTACCAAATTTGACCTTGCCATAAAATATGTCAAGGTCAACCAACAGTTATCATTTGAACAAACTATGATGGGCCCGAGTCCCCGATGCTACATACCAAGTTTCGTGGCAATCGGCCCACTGGTTCCCGAGAAGAATTTTGAAGATTTTTTACCATATATATCAATTTTTTTTTATATAAAAAATCTATGTTAAAGTCTGAGAAATGAACGTGAGACGGTCAAAAAAGTGCAATTTTACGGCATTGGGCCAAGAAATTTCACATATAAAAACAAATTAAACACATGGTTTGTGGTGTTTCAAGCAAAATGCAACCCAAACCAAGTATTGGACAAAAAATTAATAAGAGCTGTCGCAGGACAGCGTGCTCGACTGCTTCTGAACATTGTCAAACATAAGGCCAAACCCGACCAGTAACCCCAAGAATTATGCTCATACATCTTTTTGCCTTGATGCAATAAGGCAAAATCACTGAACCATGAAAGTTAACTATAACTACCTATTCACTCATATAGTGAAAGAAGTATGTTCATATACCAACTGAGTGCCAAGACACAAGGCAAAATCACTGAACCATGAAATAAGGTCACACTGACCTATAAGTATTCCAGGGTCAAAGGTCTAGTGATACTTACTCATAATGTGAAAGAAATATGATCATATACCCATTCAGTGTTGAGATATAAAGCAAAATCACTGAACCATGAAATCAGGTCATGGTGACCTATAAAAAGGTACAATTAGGCAAAGATCAGGAAAAGGCGCAATCAGAAAGAGATTCCCACTCCAAAAACCGAGGTGGGAAAAAACCAAACTAACAATCAGGCACTGGAGGCATAGTGACCTATAAGTATGTTTGGCATAGTGACCTAAGGCATAAGGCATATATAAATAGGCATAAGGCATATATAAATAGGCATAAGGCATATATAAATAGGCATAGTGACCTATAAGTTGAATAAATAAATTGTTATAATGACCTATAAGTTGACCTATAGTGACCTATAAGTGACCTATAAGTTGAATAAATAAATTGTTATAAGTTTAATAAATAAATTGGCATAAGGCATATATAAATAGGCATAGTGACCTATAAGTATGTTTGGGTTAAAGGTCTGGTCATACTCATTCATAATCAGAAAGAAGTATGAAAAAATACCAACTGAGTGTCGAGATATAAGGCAAAATCACTGAACCATGAAATTAGGTCACAGTGACCCAGGAATACTGTACGGTCAAAGGTCTTGTCATTCTCATACATATCGTGAAAGAAGTATGTTCATATACCAATTGAGTGCCGAGATATAAAGGAAAATATCTGAACCGCGAAATTAGGTCATATTGACCTAGGACTACTTTAGGGTCAAAGGTCTTGTCATACGCAGAAGTTTGTTCATAAACCACTTGTATGCCGAGATATAAGGCAAAGTCACTGAACCGTGAAATTAGGTCACAGTGACCTATAAGTATATTGGGGTCAAAGGTCTGGTCATACTCACTCATAATCTGAAAAAAGTATGAAAATATACTACTTAAGTGTCGAGATATAAGGCAAAATCACTGAACCGTGAAATTAGGTCATAGTGACCTAGGACTACTTCAGGGTCAAAGGTCTTGTCATACGCAAACATAGTGTGAAAGAAGTTTGTTCATAAACCGCTTGAGTGCCGAGATATAAGGCAAAGTCACTGAACCGTGAAATTAGGTCACAGTGACCTATAAGTATATTGGGGTCAAAGGTCTGGTCATACTCACTCATAATCTGAAAAAAGTATGAAAATATACTAATTGAGTGTTGAGATATAAGGCAAAATCACTGAACCGTGAAATAAGGTCACAATGACCGAGGACTACTTCAGGGTCAAAGGTCTTGTCATACGCAAACATACTTTGAAAGAAGTTTGTTCATAAACCATTTGAGTACCGAGATATAAGGCAAAATCACTGAACCGTGAAATTAGGTCACAGTGACCTATAAGTATATTTGGGTCAAAGGTCTGGTCATACTCACTCATCATCTGAAAAAAGTATGAAAATATACTAATTGAGTGTCAAGATATAAGGCAAAATTAGGTCACAGTGACCTATAAGTATATTGGGGTCAAAGGTCTGGTCATACTCACTCATAATCTGAAAAAAGTACGAAAATATACTAATTGAGTGTCAAGATATAAGGCAAAATCAATGAACCATGAAATTAGGTCAGTGACCTATAAGTATATTGGGGTCAAAGGCCTGGTCGTACTCACTCATAATCTGAAAGAAGTAAGAAAATATACTAATTGTGTGTCAAGATATAAGGCAAAATCACTGAACCATGGAAAGTAGGTCAACCGACCCTTACCGTCATGACACACAAGTCAGTCAGTGTCACAAAGTCAAAAGATGAATGACCAACCATCTTCCTAAGTTGTTTCTATTAAGAAATAAAAAGAAAAAAAATTCGGGGAGTTCTAGATTTTGACCTCTAGCCCCACCCCCCTGACTCCGACCCAGAGGTCCGATGTCATGGAACCTAAAGTGTATGAAGTATGAATGCTTTATGATAAGCTGTTGTCAAGAGATGGACTCTTTGTAAAAGTTTCACAGCAGTACATCTATATTTTACAGTGTTCTAGTTTTTAACCTCCAGCCCCTCCCCCCAGGCATGGACCCAGGGATTGGATGCCATAAGAAATATGCTTTTATTTAGCTAAAATCTTCATGGGACAGAAATTTTCACATATTTTGACAATGACTCATATACTAATACCTCACCGGAGCCTTCGGCTCAGGTGAGCTAACAAAAACTCTGATGATGATGATGAACAAGCAAATTCAGAGAATTTACATGTATGTCCCCCGCCTTAATTGTTTAGTACACAAATGTATCTGACAATAATGTATATCCAAATCACATGCGTTTACTTCATGTCACAGTGTCAAACATTAATCTGAGGATTATATTCAAACCACATGCAAATCTTCAAATCATGGTCAGGACATCTGTACAGTTTGAAAAGAATCAGAATAAAACTGAGGGAGGAGTTTGCACACAAGGTACACAATGTCCATTCACTTTCATTGTATAAATGCCTGAAAAACGACTAAGTTCAAATTGCGAAAAAGTGTCAAAAATTAACCTGAGGATTATATCCAAAGCACATGCATATCTTCAAAGCATCATCAAGACATCTGTAAAGTTTCAAAAGAATCTGAATTAAAAACTGAAGGAGGAGTTGCGCACACAAGGCATCCACTGTCCATTCACTTTCATTGTCAAAATACCGAAAAACGACTAAGTTCAATTTGCAAAAAAAGTGTCAAAAATTAATCTGAGGATTATATCCAAACCACATGCACATCTTCAAAGTATGATGAAGACATCTGTAAAGTTTCAAAATAATCGGAATAAAACTTTAGGAGGAGTAGCGCACACAAGGTACCCTTTGTCTATTCACTTTCATTATCAAAATGCCCGAAAAATGACTAAGTTCAAATTGCAAAAAAAGTGTCAAAAATTAATCTGAGGATTATATCCAAACCACATGCACATCTTCAAAGCATGATGAAGACATCTGTAAAGTTTCAAAAGAATTGGAATAAAACTGTAGGAGGAGTTGCGCACACAAGGTACCCACTGTCTATTCACTTTCATTATCAAAATGCCCGAAAAATGACTAAGTTCAAATTGCAAAAAAGTGTCAAAAATTAATCTGAGGATTATATCCAAACCACATGCACATCTTTAAAGCATGATGAAGACATCTGTAAAGTTTCAAAAGAATCGGAATAAAACTGTAGGAGGAGTTGCGCACACAAGGTACATACTCCTATAGGGGGACGGAAGGATGGAAGGACGGACGGACGGATGGACGGAAGGAAGGACGGACGGAAGGACGGACGGACGGAAAGCCAAAAACTATGTCCCTCCGCTTTTCTTCGAAAAGGCGGGGGACAACAACTGGACCTAAAACATTACGAGAATACAGGTAAAATGGTACTTGGTGATAACTTTATAAACCAGAGGACCAATGGTCCTGAAAGCGCTCACCTGATATCTGGTCCTGGAACACATTTGAATGACACTGGGCCAAAGCAGAATGAGGGTTCAGGGAATAACATTGACCTAAGATAATGATATATTTTCATTCGCTCATTTTATTGACTGTATCTACCAATTTTCAGGTCACAGGCTGCAATAATTTCTAAATGAACATCAGCCAACTGGTTCCCGCGAACATTTTTGAAGGCTTTTTACCATAATTTTATATGGTCATGGTGGCCATCTTGGTCATGTGACCTGCACTTCGCCAACATACTTTATTTTCATCATCCCATGGAGGCTCCATATCAAATTTGACTTCAATCCGCCCAGTTGTTCCTGAGAAAAATAAGTTTGAAGCTTGATATGTAAATGACCTCGGGCCAAGGTCAAGGAGTGACCTTGACCTATATTACACACAAACCTTCATTATCTCTTTTAGTGGTCTGCATCTACTAACTTTCAGGTCCTAGGCTGCAAGTTTCCGAAATATCCATCGATTTCACTTTTTCCCCATATAAAAGCCCAAGTTAACAAATTTGACCTTGCTGTAAAATAGGTCAAGGTCATCCCAGGGTCATGATTTATAACAACTTTGATGGGCCAGAATCCCCGATGCTACATACCAAGTTTCATAGAAATCGGCCCACTGGTTCCAGAGAAGAAGATTTTTGAAGGGTTTTTAACATATATGGTCATGGTGGCCATCTTGGTCATGTGACCTGCAGTTCGTCAACATACTTTCATTCCCCCATCCCATGGAGGCTCCATATCAAATTTGACTTCAATCCGCCCAGTGATTTCTGAGAAAAATAAGTTTGAAGTTTGATATGTAAATGACCTCGGGCCAAGGTCAAGGAATGACCTTGACCTATATTACTCATAAATCTTCATTATCTCTTTTAGTTGTCTGCATCTACCTAGTTTCAGGTCCCAGGCTGCAACAATTTCCAAAATATCCATTGTTTTCGATTTTCCCCATGTAAAAGCCTAAGTTACCAAATTTGACCTTGCCGTAAAATAGGTCAAGGTCATCCCAGGGCCATGATTTATAAATACGTTGATGGGCCCGTGTCCCCGATGCTATATACCAAGTTTCGTGGAAATCGGCCCACTGGTTCCGGAGAAGATTTTTGAAGGGTTTTTACCATATATGGTCATGGCGGCCATCTTGGTCATGTGACCTGCACTTCGCTAACATACTCTCATTCCCTATATCAAAATTTGACTTCAACCCGCCCAGTCGTTTCTTAGAAAAATAAGTTTGAAGTTTGATATGTAAATGACCTTGGGTCAAGGTCAAGGAGTGACCTTGACCTATATTACTTATAAACCTTCATTATCTCTTTTAGTTGTCTGTATCTACATGTACCAAGTTTCAGGTCCAAGGCTGCAACAGTTTCCGAAATATCCATTGTTTTCACTTTTTCCCATGTAAAAGCCTAAGTTACCAAATTTGACCTTGCTGTAAAATAGGTCAAGGTCATCCCAGGGTCATGATTTATATATACTTTGATGGGCCCGAGTCCCCGATGCTACATAATAAGTTTCGTGGAAATCAGCCGACTGGTTCCAGAGAAGATTTTTGAAGGGTTTTTACCATATATGGGCATGGTGGCCATCTTGGTCATGTGACCTCAATTATTTATATACACATTGGTTCCCCCTTCCTATAGATGCTCAACATAAAATCTAGCTTTGATTGGCCAAGCGGTTTCAGAGAAGAAGATCTTTGAAATTGTGGATGGACGACGGATGGACGCCGGAGCATGGGTATACTATAAGCTCACCTTGTCTATGAGATAACTTTTTCTATGTTCAAGGGCATGTTACTCTTCAGCAAACAATCCAATCCAGCGAAAATTCAAATTCTTAAAACTGAAAATTTATGCCTGACCCTGTTACCTGCAAGTTTGAAGAAGATTGAAAATAGCCGAGAAAAGGTGAAGATACCATGTTTCCAGTTGTACAGTTGCCATAGCAACCGAAGGTATGGACTGATCTGCACAGAAATATAATGCAAGCTCATCCCCCAGACATAGAATCTAATCAGGATTGGCCAAATAGTTTCAGAGATATTGCTTTTTGAAAGTGTGGAGTACCATTAACAGACACTGGATGACGCTTGTTCCAGGCTATACTATAAGCTGAACCTTGTGGTGACCTACAAATATCATCATGTGATTCTCAATCAGGTGGTACCTCTCCAAACAGGTTTTAGGCCATTCTTAAAAATATTTTTGTTTCCCCTTACCCGACCCCATCAAAAAGGAATGGGTTGGTCAGTCGGAATTTTTTTCTTTTTCTCTTTCCCAAAGAATGATTATAAATCAAACAAGATTAAAGATAATTTATTCAAATCAATGTTCAATTTAAAAATTAATAACAGAATCGTATTGAAAAATGACAAAATAATGAGGCCAAAACCCTAAATGGAAAAGAATTTTTAATCAGGAAAAAAATATTTTTGATTTTGACATGGTGAATAATTTTTTTTTGGTAGGGCCATTTTTCTACGGTCTGTCTGTATGGGGAAACAAAAACTATTTTAATTTTGGCCTTACTCATATTTTATCCACATACCAAAGCTTGTGTCACCCTTTTCCCCAGACATAGGATCCCCTTTTTCACAAGGACACTTGTTGTTCATTGCGGCTAATGACAAATGAGCGTAATTCTCAATTATGTAGTTCTTGTCTTTCTTATTCACTGCCACCATCGCAAGCTGTGAAATCAGATGCTGGGCCACCATGACAGCCCACCGACGTTCAGGAATTTCTTTTGTACGTTCTCTTTTAGCTTCAGTGTACAATAACTCACCATGGTCTGTAAATATAAATGTACGGATAGCCACTTCCTGTTTAGAAACATGCAAGCGTCTAATTGACTAGGATCAAATTTAATCAGTCTTCGCGAAAAGTGCCGGTCTGTCAGAAAAAAAAAACAGCAAAATTTCATTCTGTCAGGCAGAAAATTTCGTTCTGTTAGTCTGCTAAAAATTTTCAACATTGTATAAATGAAGAAAACAGGCAATGTCCACCAGAATATGGTTTTGTCCCCCAAAATTTTTCAATCTGCCAGACAACTGTCCTGTAGATTGAACAGTCGCGAAGACTGATTTAATATAGTGCATGCATTTTTTGATTTATGAAAGTGCTCCAAAAAGAATTGTCCCCGCGGGGAAATTTAACAGGACATTGCCGATTTGTTCAACATTGCGAGAATACTCAAGTACTGAGTGAAGCAATTACTGAAGATGATGACAGGGGTAATTCTGGCTCAAAATATTGTGAGAGAAATTATCTCATTCAGCGAAATGATGAATTTTCAGAGAGAAATTTTAGCAATGTCCTTATAATATACAATAATATTATGGAAGTGGCTAGAGGTCCGGGCCCGTATCTCTAGCCTCCGAGTCTAGAGATCCGGATCCGGATAGCCTTTCCCATAGGTGTTGGGTAGAGGTCTGGTAGTAAATTATTTTTCACTATTTTCCACCACTGAGCATAAATACAGGGAAATTAAAGAAAGATATATATATATTGTCATATATTTTTTTTTCTACCGACGGTGATCAAAATTTCCATGAATAAAACCCACACCACTTACGGTTGACTCTAACACAGACGACACTTTTGCACTTTTCAAATGAAAATAAACTGTGTTCAAGGGAAGTAATGCAGTCTACGCTTACGGTACCTCCTATCGCCATCTTGAAAGGAAAATGACCCTCAAAAAACGATAGTAATTATATGGGGATAGCTTGGACCTAATATATATTTAAGGTCAGAGGGGATAGTTACAAGTCCTAACGGTTAACCCGTGAAATTGTGATAATATTAGCTGTGGTTATTGCATTTCTGTCACAGTTAATCTTCTTTCTTTCTTTGACCTTTCTTTCCAGTTTCCATCTTTCTGTATTTATTTCTTTCTTTTGTTTATCTAAACAATATGGTTCGTCCTAGGTTTCACAAACAGCTAATTACTTGATCTAGTGCGGCAAACTTAAAACTTACCGAAAAGACATCTTCAGGTATAGAACCTTAAGGATGTTCGCTGCCAATGAAAAAGTATTCAAACTTTTTTTCTAACCCTTCTTTTTTGATTCCAAAATACAACACAAGACATTTGATAACAAAATAAATATAGGGTAGTGTGCATTTTTTCAAGCTACAGGCCTCTGAATGAGACCTCTGAGCACCATGTTTTAAATGAAGTTAAAATAATTTAATTTTTAATTCTTTGAAACATACATGTCTTGAACAAACATATACTTAGAATGCTTTCAAAAGTCATAGTATTTACGTATCGCAGACTATTTTGGACCAAAAGCAAAGAAAAATTTGTAACTTGAAGTGGATGACAAAATTTTACGATTCCTTTTCCAACCCTGCCCCCATACTTGAAAAGTCGGAAAATATCAATATTTTGAAATGTGCCAAAGCCATATTTGTTGATTCAAACTTTTTCTTATATTTTCACACAACACAGAACTTGGTAATATTGTTCGAATACAAGAAAGAAATATACACTGAAAAAAAGTTATAAGAGGCCACTTTTCAAACTCATTTTTTGTATCTAAGCTATGTTCAAAATTGCACGATTTTTTTGCCGAAAGACGTGTCTTTCAAGTAAGTAAAGTTCCAAAGTATTAAGAAATAATTTTCTTTCACTAAAAGCGTTTTTGGAGTAAAAATGCAAAAATCAATGTTTTTAAATAAAAAAACTGGATACAGCACATCATTTATTGAAATTAGGAACGGGTGTCATCAAAGGGGTTGTTACGGCTCGGAAAAACATCAAACATTCGAATTTTCTCTACTGGTAGACTTTTTATGCATTTTTAAGAATCACCAATTTTGAGATTTTTTGGAAAATTCATAAATGTGCCTCTTAAACATGTTGACCCCTGTTAAATTCACTTGATGAGGCCTGGAAATGAGAGATATAACTCGACTGAACTGTTTGAGACCATTTTCGAGGACCAACATGTCAAGGCTGCCGCACAATTCCGGTTTCAATGCCAATTTTTAACGAACAAAATAACAAAATTTGTGGACGATTTTTTGAATTTTCAAAGTTTATCAGAGTCTAGTGTTTGACCTAAATAATCGCTGAAAATTTCAATGCCATGCTGCTGTTAATAACGCAACTGGAGAAGAACAAATGCAAATTGCATACAAAAACTGAATTCCTGTTATTCAGGTTGTTGTCTTCTTGCATGTACAAAAACAGAAACGAAGATTCTTATTGCAGCAACACTTTTGACTTAATTTTATCTTGCATCATGGCAGTCAGTAGCACTTTCAAATAAATTAAAATGTAAAAACACAACGCCATAATATGCCATTTAATTTGATGTTAATAAAGTGTGACTTTTTGAAATGAGGGTACCTTTACACATGCTTCGTCTGTGTGAGAAGTATCACGCATTTTGGAATGCAGCAACCTACAGAGCCACTGTTAGACATTGGTTTATTCATATGATCATGAGTTTTAATTGATCGTATTTTACTTTCTGAACTAGAAGAAAAAATATGAGGTGGCCTCTTATAACTTTTTTTCAGTGTATAGGGTAGTGTGCATATAAGAGAGAACCAACAATTTGAAAATCGCCATTTTCAGCCTTTTTTCGGCTGTTGTTTCTTAAAGCCCATTTCGTAAAACCACCTAAAATTTTATAACCAGCACACACCAAAGACCCAAAGACTGACTTAGAAGACCATGTACACATATACTGCAGCTAAAATAAACATAGAACTAGTGCAATTAATTTGAAGATGTGTAATATTCAAGTTTAATCTACCCTACCCCCTAAATTTTTCTGACAACTAAAATTTTCTGAAATGCTGCAGAAAATCGGGTGAAAAAATGAAGTTCCTTAGATTGGCAATTTTCATGGCTCATTCAATGCATATCATCAATATGTATCCAAATATAAAATATTAGGAAAATATCTGCAACCGTTTACGAGATATTCAACAAAAGAAAAACCGGAAGTTCCGAAATGTCAAATGTTAGCAGCGAACATCCATAAAGATCTTATTGTCTTACTACCTTACCGCAAAGCGATTATGTAGTTACTGAAGTCATTGTCTTTATTTACTCAATACAAACAAACTAATTAGGCCTATAATCCCCACTGCTTCTTCCTTACCCCAAACTCCGAATATGTCATTGCCTTACAATGGCTCAAAGTTTCCACATCAGACAAACATTTGATAAATGGTCTGCTTTCAAAAGCGCTATTCAGCGCTACCAGAACGCAGAATGTATCTAGTTCTTTACGCGAGATTAGCCGATCCATCACTGCTGCTCAGTCTCGAATGCCTAAAAAGAGACTTAATACTGAGTTGAAGAACTATGAAGTAACATATACCTGCATCCATGGCGGCAAGAAATTTAAATCAAGAAGTGCTGGAGTTAGAGAGCAGAGGTATCTAACTGTCTGTCTGTCTAAATATTTCTTTCTCCCTTTGTGGTCTAACTCTTTCTTTCTCGCTCTGTCTGTCTGTATGAGGTGTTGTTCTCTTACATCACATACAGTATGAGCCGGAGCATGACATTTCCTACTCCTTCTTACAATTAACCCGTTTGGAATGGAAGACTCAGCATCCGCGCAGTTTGATCAGTAGGTCTGTCGTCTGTCTGTTTACATGGGTATCGGGTCGTTTCGGCCGTGAGTCGTTTCGGCCCTGGGTCTTTTCGGCCTGGGTCGTTTCGGCCAATTCTGGTGGGTCGTTTCGGCCTGATTTTTTTTCCATCATGTTTATTGTCTTTTACAACAAGTACAGGTATTACCAAGCTATAATTTACCATGTATTCGACCAACCAAGGGTTCAGGACTGCTTTTTATTACAATTTGAAAAAAAAATGTTTAAGTAACTTTTTTAGACTGGGACTTTCATTCTGATTGTGCCGTTTCCTGATCTTTGCTTACTTTCACCATTTAAATTGCTGCCGAACCAGAGAACTCTTTGATTACCGTAACTTTGATGCATAAAGAGGGACTTTCGTTCTGATTGTATAAAGAGGGGCTTTCGTTCTGATTGCGCCATTGCCTGGTCATTGCTCATTTTCATGTTGAAAAGGATTTACATGGTGGTTAATAGCGGCAGGGTTTTTAAAACAAAGACAAACAAACATGGTTTTATTTTTTATTTTCTCTTTATTTCAAGAGTTTTTTTTACACACCTTGATAATTACCTTTATAATTAGATCACCGATAGAGACATCACTGAAATTTTCTACCGGCAACGTACCGTGAATAAATAACTACATGCTTAACTGTATCTACCGACCTATTCCATCCGTCCATCCGTCCACCCACCTTTCTATCAGAAAATGCTAATGGGAACTTTGCTTATGAATGAGAAAGCTATATTCTGTAGAAACTAAGTGAAATGAATGTATGAGGCTGAAACAATACTAAAGTGCCGGTCCGATTGTCTAGTAATGAGTTTAATAATATGAATGTGTATGCAAGATTTGTAAAATGTTTTCCAACGTGGTTCTGCTTTCTTAATTTGCATATCAGGATCGAATAAATGACCTCGAAAATAATTTTACGACAATTTTATAGCGATCTTAAACCCAGTGGGGCCAGACCTTAACAAAACATCCCAATTCCGCGTCATTGTCCATTAAGATGTATAGATCTACTAGAGGTACAGATGAAGATTGGAAAAAAAAATTCATATCCTCTTGGTATTATAAGATATCCAGCCATTCAGTGGTTCCAATTAAGCATCAGTCATAATATCTTAGTTACTAACAAACTTTTGGTAAAAATGAAAATAAAGAACGATCCAAATTGTTACTATTGCGAATCCCAGGAAGAAACAATAAGACATTTGCTCTAGACATGTAACAGGATACAAGACTTTCTTAATGCAATTCTGCAGTGGCTTAGTGAGCATAATATATACTGTGAGATAACAGAAGAATTTTTTATGTTTGGTTTAGATAAAAAAAATAAGATATCAAAATCACTGGCTATAATACTGTTATATGCTAAATACTACATATATATAACCCGTTGTAATCAACTTATAAAAAATACATATTGATATTTTCAAGAAAAAAATTCTACTTCTGTATAAAGCACTAAAGGAAATTTCCCTTTCAAATAACCAGCTTACTGAATTCTATGAAGAATGGAATCCATATGACTTATTAGTAAATAGCATAGATTAACGTAATAAACATATACACCAATCCAAGAAGATTTTTTTCTTAGCAAAAACCTCCATAAAAATCAAATGCGAACAAACATTTTAAAAATTCATTGTATAACAAAAGATAGAGAAAGACCAGGAGCCCCCTAAGAATAGATACAGATACACACCATGTAAAAAAATAAAGGAATCTGGTAAACAAAAACATAAATAATTGTAGGCATAGATATATAACCTTAAGTGCATTACAGCCTCTATTTGAAATGCAAACAATATGTACTTTATAATAGGAGGTTGCTCTATAACTAGCTATTTAAACAGGTGGCTGTGATGCACTTGAGGTATATATTGATATGCATAAATTGTTTTTTAATGGCATTAACCTTACAAAATATGATGATATCACCTTCTTTGCTGCTTTAGTATGATAGACAGGGAAAGAGGTGCACCACTATAATAATGTTACTGTAATAATGCCATGTTTATTTTTTTGACAGAGTCCAGACTGTCAGGGTGAGTGAGCAGAAAGAGTGGTGCACATTATGGAAGGTGGATAAAATGAAATTATTGTAGTTGAAAGTACCTGGAAAAACTTTTAAGATGAAGGTGTTTATAATGGGGTTAAATGAGAATAAACTAGAAAGATTCCTAAAAAAAAAAAAAAAAAAAAAAAAAAGACCTACTGGAGGTAATTAATTTATATTAGAGGTATTACATATAATCTGATTAGTTTTCATATACTTTGGCCGAAACGACTCAGGGCCGAATAGACCCACCCTCAAAACTGGCAGAAACGACCCAACTACCAAGGCAGAAACGACCCACCCCCAAAATTGGCCAAAACGACACAGGCCGAAACAACCCGGATTCTTTACAGGAGTGATTTCCCCTTTCAAGATGAAAAAGATCCGGGCACTGGTGGAGGGAAGAAGCACTTTTTACGAGCTCTTAAAAAATAACTTTTTTAAGTGTTAATTCTTATAGTGGTGAAGGGAAAACTGTTTTAAACTGTACATAATTGTTAATACTGGTGAAGGAAAAACTGTCAGTGGTAAAGTCGCTCAGAAAGTCGAGAAGGAACGAAATTGTGTTACAATTTGAACGGGAACAAAGGGCCGCCATTTTGAAAATTCTGAAATTTTGGAAAATTTTCATTCTCAAAGGCTGGCATTCAGACTCTGAAGGTCTTATATAAGGCGAGCGAACTATCTTACAGGTGTATTATCAAAGAGAAAACACTGCTTTGACCTTTTTACTCTTTAGTACACTGTATTGAACTTAGAAGAATTCTCCGAGAAAACATTTTTAGCAACCCCCTTTTAGCATAACTTGTCATTAAAGTCTGAGGCTGAACTTGTGGCTGAGTGTGAGGTCTAAATATTCTTGGGAAAACGGCGATTGCTTATTTTCTTGGCTGCTCTGTAGACACACAATAGAACATTTACGGACAGAAGAAATCCCAACTCCAGTTTATTCAGAGTAACAGAAACTGATAAAAATAAAACAACCCCACTAAATGTGCTGATAAGGAAGAATTCTACGTATAATTTGAACTTTTATGTGCCCGGTTTTAAACTTTTGACGAGAATTTGTTTTCTTAATTAACTTTTAAGCATTTTTAAGTGGCAAGATTTCTTTTAATAATTAAATTTTTATTCTGTGTCACATTGTACTGGATAATCTTTTAGTATTAATTTTTAAATCTCAGTCTGATCAAATATGTCAGGGGCCACTAGAAGAAGTGCACGAAACTTACAGAAGTTGGCAACACAAAACTCAAATGACCTAAATGAAAATATTTATAAGAGAGACTATTCTCTGAATGCAAATAAGGCCATGAGGGGGAAACTGAAGGCTTGTGAAACTGAATACAAAGTTAAGGCTACAAATAGGGGTGGTAACCAGATAATTGAATTCTCAGCAGCAATGTATGAACTGTATAGAACGTCTCTGGTGAAACATTTTGAAGCTCTACAGAATACAGACCTGGCCAACATGAAGGTCGAATATAGAGACATTACAGACAAAACTGGTCTTTGTGTTGAAAGTTTGATCAAGGTCTCTGTGAGGGATGATCTCACCCCAAAATACACCATAAACTTATATCATACCAAGTCAAAAGTCATGGTTAACGGGAGGGAGGTCAATCTGTTCAATATAGAACACTTAAAAATCACTGACTATATACTGTCAAATGAAAATGTTAATTCCTTAGATCAAGAACTTAGAGCCTGCATTATTGATGGGTAAAAAACTATTGAGGATAGTTGTACGCAGAATAAGTCTTGTAAGCCTAAAGGTACTCCAAATCAATTGCAGATTACACATATTGATACAGAAATTAAGGATGCTGAAAAATCTGATCATGTGCGACACAATTCAGAAAATAGCTGCATTGATGTGAAGCCGGGCGAGGAGGATCAAGCTGTGATTTGCCCAGCTTGTGATACGGGTGTTGAACAGGGCATATGCTGTGATCTGTGTCTACGGTGGTTTCATTTTGATTGTGAAACATTGTCCGACACTGACATCGAGAAATTGCATGACACAGATTTGCAATATTTTTGTATCTCCTGTACATATGACAAGCAGTGTGCAGTTCTGAATGATTCCATTTTATACACGCAAAGCGGAGTCACAGAGGCAGGTGAAGAAACCTATCCAAAGACACTAGATCTGGATATCTGCCCGATCAACCCCCAAAATTCACTACTATCTCCCAGTGCTAGTTCAAATGACATAACTGAAACAAATGTAAAAATGATAGATTTATCTAGCCATGTTGCTAGTAGCAAGACCAATAGCATCCAGCGAACTGATGCCTTGAATTCTGTAGCTCCTGGTTCGAAACACCCTAATGACAGATTGTCGCAGAATGCTTATGGGCCAAAATATGATAATAGATCAGAACAGCCAAATGGTACAGGTTCGCTGGGTGTTGATACTACTGAAGGGGTTGTCACCGAAAATTGCAGTGACGAGCTCGTCAATAGACATCATACCAGTGCAAAATCCCTAAGGGTTCCGACTAATGAATGCACAAACCTTTCTCAGTATGATAGTGAGCAAGAAAGTATAACTAAGACACTTGATGTTGACAGTACTGATTTGAGACAAACTCAAGACACTACTAGCTCAGGGGCAGTGAAGGGGCAGGGAGGGACAAATCCTAAAGCTGGTAAACAAACCTCTAGGCAAAATAAAAAGTCTGACAAGTCAAAACTTAAAGAGGGGGAGCAAGAGGAACAACTTAAACTCGCACGTTCACTTATAAGCAACCTCGAACGGAAGGTAGTGGAGCTAGAAAACTCTAACCGAATTTTGAGGCAAGACCTGATTGCACCTTCAAGCAGTAGTAACAACCAAAACAATGTCAATACACCCACCCCACCTAGTAACATTGCAATGTCAAAAGACAGTGATGTGAAGGTACAGGTGCCACCTAGGACACTCGAAAATGATATTCGTAACATGAAAGAGCACTTGAACTGCCTAGAATTGGAGCAAATGAAAGCCAGAATACTGAATATTGAAAACCACATCCAAACCCAAGCCCGCTTAAATGCTATGCAGACCCCGGGGCATATGGGTCTACCATATACAAACCCTTATGTTGTAGGGGGGAATGGTCAATGGCAAGGTGGTCCAGTCATATTAGGACAAAACTCTCATATTCCATTTCCCTACCCTTTTCATGGGCTCTATCGGGTACCTCAAACCCCAATTTACCCTAATGTCTGTCCTCCAAATCTAATACATGTCTCACCTGTGGGACTTAATATCCAGGGTCATTTTGCCCCACAAATCCCAAAGGGCCAAATTATTGGCCAGCCCATGTTCTATGGACCACTGCCGCCAAATCCCAATCTCCAAATGCCAGGTCTTCGGGTACAAACCCACCATAACCATCATAGGCCGGGTCAGGGTGGGCAATCCCGACATACTGGGTCACTCAGGGATAATGGGACGGGGCATCACCACAAAAGTGGGGGGCAGCATTGGAGAAAGGAAGAAAACATACAACCTAGACAACCAGAGGTACCCTTTGGAGATGAAAAACTGGATTACATAGAGATACAAGAGACCACAGATGATGCCGAAAACACACAGCTTAGTAATCTAACCAACAGCGAACCAACTCGAGCAGTTACTCTTGAAACCACAGATGGGATGAAACACGAGGTAGATGTTCACGGCCGGATGTCCACATTGCATACTCTGTCGATAAATGAACTTCAGAGAACCCCCGCAAGGGAGAACGGTACTCCAGAAGAAGACCCCAATCCTATCAGGCAACTACCAGAGGCAGAACAGTCTATAAAGGACAAGTGCCAGAGAGAGGATAGAAAACAGGAGCCTTTTTTAGGAGCAGGCCGAGCCTCCGAACAGACAGCAAAGAGACGAAGCCTCTAAAAGTGGGAACTCTCAATGTCAAAAATCTAGAGACAAATTATGCATTTGTAAGTGAGTTATTACAAACCTACGACATTCTTGCACTACAGGAGCATTGGCTGTTCAATTTCCAACTACCGGACATAGAAAAGAAATTTGAAAAGCACTCTGTCCACAGTCGAGCTGTAGATGAGGACAATCCATTACCTCCTATACAGAAACCAAGAGGCTATGGCGGAGTCTCAATCCTGTACAACAAAAGAATAGACATGAAAATAAAGAAATTACCACATGGTGGAAACAGAATAGTTGCTATAGAAGTTTGCTCACAGCCCCCGCTATGCATATGTTGTGTATACATGCCAAGTAGAAACTCAAAGAAGGACGCAAGTGACAAAGATAGCTACATGCATTGCCTTGATCAACTTGAGGAGATTTTGAATATTTACAGTCTGACTCATGCGGTTTTCATTGTTGGAGACATGAATGCTTCCCTGATGTCAAGGAAAGGAAATCTACAGGATTCTCTACTGAAAGAGTTTGTGGATCGTAATGCTCTTTGCTGGAAGCAACATGGAGAGGAGACTTTCTTTCATCCCAACAAGACAGACAGGGCGGAAATAGACTATATATTCTTTAGTAAAAATGGTGAAAACCTGGTGAAATCTGTAGCTGTGGAAAGATGTACCTCTCTGAATACCTCAGACCATGTACCAGTACATACGCATATCAACATAGAAACTTGTGAGAAATCTAGGGCAGTAGCAACAGTTATCCAGCTAAAACCGAAATGGGACAAGTGTGACAAGATTATGTATAAAAGATCTATACGCCAAAACCTCCTCAGCTTTGATACTTTCCTACCAGCATCAACAGCAGAGACGGACATACTCCAACCTCTTGCGCATCTCAATGCAGTCCTGAAACAGGCTTCTAAAGATAGTATACCGAACTATAAGTCTAGTATGAAAGTAAAGAACAAGAAAAGATGTTGGACGCAGAGAATCCAAGATGCAATGAAACATAGCCGACTCATGTGGTGGGAATGGCGCAAGGCTGGGGAGCCAGAAAATCAAGACCACCCTGCCAGACAAAGGATGATAGAAGCTAAGCAATTATTGAGGAAAGAGCAAAGGTTAGAGGCAGCTAAACAAAGGAACGCCAGAATAGAAGATATAATGAGCTCAGACAATTCCTCCAGCACATTCTTCAAGCTTGTCAACAACCAGAGGAAATCGTCCAATGCACAATTACACAGTCTGAATGTGAATGGTAAAGTATGTGAGACGGATCAAGACATACGGGAGGGATGGGCGACCCATTTTCAAAAACTGGCCACACCATTGGAAAGTGAATGCTTTGATGAAGACTACAAAGAGTTGGTGGACCTTGATGTCAGTGTAATAACAAAGTTATGCGAAACAGAGGACAGACCAGTTTTTCCCGTAAATGAGAAAGAAGTAGTGGCGGCGTTGAGAAAGTTAAAGAATAACAAAGCAGTTGATGTCATGGGCTTAACAGCTGAACACTTCAAACTGGGAGGATGCAATTTGGTAGAATTTTTGACAGCTTTTCTCAACTACTTGATTAGTGCAAAGAAAGTGTCTGCCGTGTTGAAGGAGGGAACTTTGACTCCAATCTTCAAGAAGGGGGATACTTCTGATCCAGGAAACTACCGGGGTATAACCGTAACACCAGTCCTTTTAAAAGTTTTGGAACATATCTTAAACACCAGACACAACGAGATCTTCCTAAGTACACAATCAAGACTCCAGCGTGGATTTACAGAAGGGTGTTCCTCCATTAATGCTGCGGTTATATTGTCGGAGTGTATCTTGGAATCATCATCAAATAAACAAGACCTATGGCTCACCACTCTGGATACACAGAAGGCGTTTGATGTCGTGGACCATAATTCTCTCCTACGGCGGATGTATCTAGACGGTATCCATGGGGACGATTGGCTCCTTGTTAAAGATCTCTATACTGACTGCTCATCAAGGATCAAGTGGGCTGGAGGTTTATCACATCCTATCAACATCCAACAAGGTGTCCGTCAAGGGGGTGTCCTTTCAACCAGTCATTATAAGAGATACAACAATCCGCTATTACTTCAACTAGAAGAGAGATATTCTGGAGTAAAGATAGGATCAATCAGCATTCCTCATGTTACTGTCGCAGATGATTTAGCCCTCCTGTCTTCATTGTTGGCAGAAATGCAAGTAATGGTATGGGACGTCGAAGGCAATGCAGGGAGAGAAAGATTCTTCGTCAACCCATCAAAGAGCCATACACTCAAATATCCAGCAACTAAAAAGAAGGAATGTGAAGGAGACATATACATGTATAACGACAGAATAAAAGACAGTACAAGTGCAACACACCTTGGGATAACCCGGAATATCAACGGAAAGCCGAATATTGAAGAAAAGATAAATTTAGGAAGGAAGACAGCCTATTCTGTAATGGGAGCGGGTTTTCATGGGGGAGGGGGGTTGAAACCATCTCAAAATGGGTTTATTTGGTCTACCTTTGTGGTTCCGAGGTTGCTCTATGGTCTTGAGGCATTATTACACACAAAAAAAGATATTGAGTGTCTTGAAAGGTTTCAGAGACAGTGTCTTAAACAAATTCAAGGTCTTCCTGATAAGACAGCAAATACAATTTGTTTAGCCCTTTTGGGGATTTTGCCCCTAGAAGCGGTCTTACATAAAAATGCCCTGACTACCTTTGTTAACATGATAAGACATAAAGGTACAATTGAAAATGACATAGCTTTAAGGCAAATAGTAATGAAAGATGTAAATGATAAGAGTTGGTTTATGTTTGTAAGGAGCATTTTAGATTTGTATAATCTTCCATCCATATTTCAATTATTAACTGATACTCCCTCAAAAAATGAATGGAAAAGAACTATGAATAAGGCAATAAATGAGGCTATTGAATCTGGTTGGGAACGGGACATTAGAAGTAAAACATCACTGAAGTACATAAATACTGACACCCTCAAAGTTGGCAAGTGTCATCATGTCTGGTCTACAGTTCGGAGCAGTATCCATGACAGTAGGAGGGCTCAATTGAAATGTAGGTTGTTAACAGGAACATATATTCTACAGGGAAACAGAGCAGCCTTTAATCAATATCAAGTGGACCCAACGTGTAGACTATGTTCAGTATCTCCAGAGACTAGGCAGCATTTTATTAGTGAATGTTCTTTTCTCAACCCAGAAAGATCAGCTTTCATAGAGAAACTTCTGGAAAACCCGGCTTTACAACATATTCCCAGCTCGCAGTTTCAAAACCCTGAGCTTGTGACGCAATTAACTTTGGACGCTTCAGTAGTGTTAGACAAAGAAAAGGTTGATAAGGACTCATGGGGGTTGCTTGAACTTCAAACTAGGGAATTTATTCATAAAATACACCACAAGAGACTTTCTGAGTTAAAAAGACTGGCAGTATTCTGAGCGACATGAAAAGACAGTTAAATGTACAGTTGTGCACCTGAAGAACATTGTAAATAAAAACAATCCACCAGTGTAAATAGAGCTCACGCTTATATAAAATCGATCAAAGAAAAATTCCCCTTTTACGTCGACAGACGGTTCTCCGAAAAGTCAGCGGAGGAGACTTACTTACTACAGAACAGATGGCAGACATGTTGGAAAATGAAAATATATCTTTCTTTAATTTCCCTGTATTTATGCTCAGTGGTGGAAAACAGTGAAAATAATCTACTACCGGACCTCTAGCCAAACCCTATGGGAATGGCTAGAGATCTGGATCCGGATCTCTAGACTCGGAGGCTAGAGATAGGGCCCGGACCTCTCGCCACTTCCTAATATTATACAATGTCAATGATGTTAAAATGTATTTTTGTTGCGAGATTTTTCTCCCATTTAGCCAATTTTCAATGAGATTATTGGTAAAAAAAAAATGAGCAAATCTCTCAAAATCTCCACAGAAAATAATCCCTACTCCCCAGCCTGACTGACATTGCAGTGGCGGATTTAGAGGGGGTTCAAGGGGTTCGCTCGAACCCCCCTCTGGACCCAAATTATTTCATTTTCATGGAGAATTTCATGAGTTTTTGTGTAAAATAAGGAAAACGAACCCCCTTTTCTACATTTGAACCCCCTCTCCGGAAATTCTGGATCCGCCCCTGCATTGACATCACTGAATACTTACAACTGGATAGGAACTTCAGTAATATAGACAAAACAGCCCGATGATTTGGATCTACTGGGATTGAAGGATGAGCACATAAGTATTTTTCAAGAATGAACATCGCAGGAACGAAAAATGCTCCAGCAGTTATAAGCCCTAGGCCTTCATCTACGAATTTTAAAGAGCAAGTTGCGTTGGAGAAGGAAACTATTTCTCGAGCATTAGCTTCATTTATCTTTCTGAAAATCATTTTCTGTTGCCCTCCAGATTTTATTTGGGCAACAGCAGTCCATAACTGTTCAAATTTCTGTTTATCTTCAAAAAATGTTTTAAAAATTGGATCTAATTCAGATCTGGCCCTTTTAGCCTGCGGTTCATCACCACTCATTTTGGGTATCAAAATGGCGCCGTTGTACCATTGAAGTTTGAGACTGACCTACTTAAATAATAAAATTACAAGACAACTCATACACCTATCTACAACTGCAACTGCACTTTTGAGTCTAGTGGCTTGACCATCGTGTTACAAGTAGTAGGATTCCGTGTCGTTTCGCCATGGACCGTGTCACTGTGTATAACCGTACAGTGAGCCAAAACGGAAGTGACACATACTGTACGCAAATACATCATTAGTGCCCTTAGGATTTCTTTAGGTAAGTGATCATTTATATCGATGTAAATTAAAATTCAGGAAACAAATCTAAACATGGTTTTCGGTGTTGGAAAGAGAATTTAAAACTTAATAAGCGTATATGTTGCTTATTGGATATCGGACTGTTCTACGAACAATTTCAGTGTGCTCGACAACTCTCTACCTCCAAGAACTTCAACACCTATCAAAAAGAAAACATTTTCCAAAAATTCAAACAAGCTTAAAGTCATAAACATAAACTTTCGGTCAGTCGTTAATAAAGTCCCTGAACTACAGTGCTTGATTGATACTGAGAATCCTGATGTTGTCATTGGTACAGAGTCATGGTTGTCTCCTGAGATCTCCAGTGGTGAAATTTTTCCTTCTGGCTACACTGCATACCGGGCGGACCGAATTTCTAAAACCCGCAGTGGCGGCGTTTTCATTCTGGTCCGAAATAGCCTGATCTGTACAGAACAGGCTCAATTTCGCACCAACTGTGAAATGGTATGGGTTAAGCTGGAGGTTGCAGGTGTGCACACATTATACATTTGTGCATACTATAAACCCACAGAAGAAGATCAGGATAGCATGTTGGAACTGCGCCGGTCTATTGAGTTAGTAAAAAGGCAAACAGCTGAAACCAAGGGCAACATCTGGGTCCTCGGAGACTTCAATCTTCCCAAACTTACTTGGACAGACAGATCACCATCAGTAAAACCAGACTGCTCACTGACGAAGACTTATGACTTATTCCTGGACTTACTGAATGACTTTGGCTTTACCCAGATGGTCACTACACCCACACGACAGGACAACATCTTGGATTTATTCTTAACAACAAACCCGACTCTGGTTGATGAGGTTGACTGCCAGCCCGGCCTTGGTGACCATGACATGGTCACGGCTTCCTGCGCTCTAAAGCCCTCCATTCAGAAACAGAAACCCAGAAAAGTCCCACTTCTCAATAAAGCGGACTGGCCCAAATTGAAATCTCTCATGAGAGATTATCAGAAAAAGTTCCTGCTTGAACACCCCAATAGATCAGTTGAGGAACTCTGGTCTGACTTTGTCACAGCCTTAGACACTTTTTCGTCAAAGTGTATTCCCTCGAAGATAATCCGAGGTAAATTTTCCTTACCTTGGATCACCCAAAACATCCGCAGACAGATCAGACGTAGAGATGACTTATACAGGAAGTTCAAAAAAACCGGAGACCAGAAATTTCGTGACAAATTCCTATCCCTGCGTAAAAGTATAAAACATAAAATCAAAGCTTCTTACAACTTATATCTTGAAGGTCTCCTTGGCATCACTGATGAAAACTCTGTCTGCAACAACAAAAAGTTATTTTCATTCCTCAAGAGTGCTAAGCAAGACCAGACTGGCTCACCTCCTCTCCAAGACAATAATGGACTAGTAACAGACACAACTGAAAAAGCAAACCTCCACAACCAGCAATTCCAATCAGTATTTACTACCAAGGCACCCCTTTCACTTTCTCGGCTGTGTAAGATGCAAATCCAAGATATGGCAGATAGTGGTACATTGCGTCATGACGCAGTACCAGCAGGCATCCTAAACTCTAACCCAATTATGGAAGAATTTACTATCTCCTGTAATGGCATCCTCAAGCTCCTTCAAAACCTGAAACCCTTCAAGGCAGCCGGTCCAGATAAGCTCAAACCATTACTGCTCAAGGAACTGCGGGAAGAAATTGCTCCAATTATCCAAATAATTTTTGAGCGCTCACTCCAGACAGGCAAGCTCCCTGCAGACTGGTGTAAAGCACAAGTCACCCCAATCTTTAAGAAGGGAAACAAATCATCTGCTGACAACTACAGACCTATATCCTTGACTTGCATACTTTGCAAGGTCCTCGAACACATTATTGCTTCACATGTGGTAAAGCACCTCAATGCACATGACCTCCTGTATGATTTACAACACGGCTTTCGGGAAAAGAGGTCATGTGAAACGCAGCTTACCATGTTGATCGAGGACCTTGCGAGGAATGTGAGTAAAGGCAAGCAAACTGATTTGATACTGCTGGATTTTTCAAAGGCCTTTGACAAAGTGAATCACTCCAAACTCCTTTGGAAGCTCCACCAGTATGGAATCAGAGGAAATGCACTAGCCTGGATTCGTGCCTTCCTGGGTGACCGGTCGCAGACGGTGGT
Source organism: Rugalucina vietnamica (assembly GCA_964017185.1). Taxonomy (NCBI): domain Eukaryota; kingdom Metazoa; phylum Mollusca; class Bivalvia; order Lucinida; family Lucinidae; genus Rugalucina; species Rugalucina vietnamica. Next base: position 69,736,545 of record OZ024872.1, read on the forward strand.
CATTGATGGGGAGGAATCAGAGTCGGTCCCGGTGACCTCTGGGGTACCCCAGGGCTCAGTTCTGGGTCCGATCCTGTTTCTAATCTACATCAATGACCTGCCGGATGAACTGTCATCACAAGTTCGACTATTCGCAGATGACACGGCCGTGTACCTGACAATAGGAGATACGGAAGACGGCAAAGTGCTACAAAATGACCTGGACAGACTGTCTGTGTGGGAGGACAGGTGGGACATGGAGTTCAACCCTTCCAAGTGCCAAGTAGTACGGGTGACAACATCCAGGAGACTCATTGATGTAACATATACTTTGCATGGCCAAGTCCTGGAGGTTGTCACAAGTGCGAAGTACTTGGGGGTTGATATCTCCAGTGGCCTTTCCTGGAATCCCCACATTGACAGAATAACTAAAAATGCCACCAGGACGCTAAATTTCATCCAGCGCAACATCAAAACCAAAAACCAAAAGGTACGAGAGACTGCCTACAGCACACTGGTCCGCCCCCAGCTGGAGTATGCAGCCCCCGTTTGGGACCCCTACACTAAAGAAAAAAGACTCCAGCTGGAAAAAGTTCAACGCCGGGCAGCACGCTGGACCACTAGCAATTTCGACTACCGGTCAAGCACTACTGCTACCGTAGACAAACTCGGTTGGAGAACGATTGAGTTACGACGAGCAGATGCCCGTCTATGTCTATTTTTCAAAATAGTACATGGCCTGGTTGCTTTACCTCTTCCTGAATACATTGAACCTTCGAATAGAATCTCAAGATACTGCCATTCAATGACCTTCCGCCAGTTACAAACAAGTACAAACTACTATAAATACTCCTTCTTTCCACTGGCTATTGTCCAGTGGAATGCCCTCCCTGCAGATGTTGCATGCTTACCAGACCTTGAGTCTTTCAAGGTCGCAGTTAGTAAGCTGCAACATCCCAGGCCATAGACCCAGAAATAGTTGTTTTTATCCTGATTTTAAACTCGTCTCAACTATTTTAACCTATCATCTTTTATCCGTCTTGCTGAATGCTTTTAACCTGTCTTTTCTTTAATTTTCAGCCTTATTCTTTTCGACAGCGCACCTGCCTAGAATGTCCGTGAGGGCGTATGGCAGTATATGAAGATAGATAGATTGTGAATTTGTTTACGCTTTCCAGAGTATCTTGTAGATTAAGTGGCAAATCACTGACTTTTCATTTTTATGACCCGTCAAATCTGTGTCTTGAAGTCAATTATGAGTAACTGATTTCACATATTTTGATCAAACCAGTGATGGACGATAAGAAAATCATTTGTGTTGAAGCCCTACACCATGGTATTCTCAAAGTCATTAAACTCACCCGGGTATTCACCGAGGAATTGCACGCCTCCTTTCCGATCGCCTGTACGACTAGTGACAAGCGTACAGTATCACTAGTTAAAACGTATCAAGAAAAAACTGTACGACTTGTGTCATCATTGAATTTTATTTTTAGCGGATTTCGCCCATTTTTGTGCGTATTTATATATATTATGTTTTGAATATTCCGTCATCTCATATGCAGATTACATAGATATACTTTTTGGGCCCACATGGATCGTATATAGCCACATACCAAACGTCACAGTGTGGCAGCATAAATGTTCAATTCCTTCTTTGCCTGCACCTACATGTATCTATCAGTCAATAGAGTAAACGCTATAGTAGAAAACTCGAAAATCTAAACTCAACATCGGCCTCAATTACAATGGTTGTCACCGACCATTTATCGGTTTGTATGTAGACAATAACACGTGATTCTCAGTAGTGAAATAGTTGACTATTTTATGCTTGTATATATCCAAAACCATCGCTTCAACTTAATCGATAGCAATGACAAGGTATTATCCCCAAGAGAGCGATTTTAAACCACTGTCACACTATCGTGTATCGACTCACGTATCTACGGCGTATCAAGATACGAAAGGCACGTCACGCGTACGTCGTACATACGTGAGCATACGTAGTCCATACTCCTCGATACGTAGCACATACTCCTCATACGCCGAGGTGCTACGTTTTTTATGTGTGCACTTAAAAATTCGTAGCACGTACGTGGCAGGTCCGATACGCCGTACATACGTCACACATACGTGGTACATGCGAAAGCAACGTGGCAGGTACGCCGTAGATACGTAGCGCATACTCCTGATACGCCACACGTACGTCGCGGTTATCATGCCATGTAACCGCGACGTATGTACAGCGTACCTTTCGTATCTGTTACGTATGTGTGACGCATGTGTGGCGTATCCTCGACTCTCGTTTCGTATCTATGGCGTATCAGCGACGTACGTGCGGCGTATCTCACGTATCAATGGCGTATGTGCTACGTACGTTTCGCTACTATGGAGTATGTGTGACGTATTAGGAGTATAAGGAATATTTTGTGGCGTTCCAAGAGACTCTTAATGCTTCTAGTATTTAAATGTTTTCGTTTTTCCGAAGTCATGAATCAGATGTTTCTCACGGTTCGGGGTGCCGTGCAGGGTACTTTCAGGGCTACGCTTGGTGTAGTCTCTGCCTTTGTTTAAGTCGTCTTACGACCAGGATGGGGAGCTTGGAGATGCCCCCCCCCCTCCCTCCCCCCCACACACACACACACGCACCTCGGGTTTTTTCTTCGGTATTAATATAGATTATCTAGATTTCTCTGGTGGTATCTTCGACCTCTGATAATTTATAACTGTTCATGTAATGTGCAAATTGCATGAGCTAAGTGAACATAGCCATTTGTTCTCATATGTATTAAAAAGCATGGTACAGAACAGATACACCACAGATAAGAATGGAACGTAGTACATACGCCGTAGATACGTCACGCGTACACTTCATACGCCTTACATACGTCACACATAGGTAGCACATACGCCTTGGTACGCCGTACATACGAAAGTGAAATTCCATATGAATACAGATCTATACGTCACTGATACGCCACGGGAACGTAGCAGAAACGTCACACGAGAGAGAGAGAGAGCTATAATGCTAGTGCTACCATCACTTCAATTTAATCGATAGCAATGGCAAGATATGCCAAGAGAGAGAGAGAGAGAGAGAGAGAGAGAGAGAGAGAGAGAGAGTCTGTCGTTAAAAGCACTGTTCATGTTGAAACATTTTATTTTATTAATTAAAAATTATAAACATACAGTTGAGAGCCCGGCTTAACATTGGAGCATGCTTCCATCCACAATCTTCACAACATCATTTTGACGTCATGGTAACCCAATTAAGAAGTTCAACTGTGTAGAAAATTGAGGCCACCTCCCGACATGACCATAGCTGTTCACTGGGACGCAAGCCATCAATTCAAACAAAAATAAAGTTAACATTGTCACCGCCAGGTAGCGCCCTAGGTCTTCAGTCTACTGACAAGCGGCATTTGACCGATGCTTGCTAGAATGCAAAACGAACGGTTGGACTATAAGTACATTGAAGATACCAAGTTGCCATGGCAATATATTCTGGAAAATATTTTTATATGCATTTGAGGTCACCAAATTTAATTTCTTACATGGACAGAGACCTATAATTATAGTTCCCATAGTGTCCCATTGTAATTGCGCCCAAACAAGACTCATTCATATGCTTCATAGCTCATAGTGGACCCCAACTCATTCAGCAGGCGAGAGATTGCCCTTCAACACAAGTGCAGCAAAAGATAGGGTGTCAGTCAGCATCTTAGAATCAGTGTAGGAGATGGTTAAACATGTATATTTTTTCAGAACTATTCGTACAGACACGAAATGTGTTAAAGTAACTACTCGTACAGTTGTTGGCAACAGGGCGGCTGTTTTCAAAAGCCAATTATTTACATGTTAGAGTTTCTGTGCCCAAATCGAGTAAAGGGTTTTTGTGATAACAGATTATATGTCTGTTCTAGCAGCAAAACTTTCCAAATTGTATATCAGAACATACCTTTCTAGAGGAAAATCTGTCGTGCTTACGGGCGAAAAATAATAAATCTTAGTGATTTCGTGCATTATATGTTGATTTGCAGACAGATACATCGTGATCGGGTGTTCTGAAAATCATGTATGAAAACTATGCTTAGTTCGCTATTCAAAACCGAAAACCGCTTTTAAAAGTGTCGCGTGAAAGTGAACTTACCTCGATATGAAAAACGTGAGCGTCTTTGTTTATCGCTAGGAACTAGTGATTATTTGCGTACAGTTGGTGTCACTTCCGTTTTGGCTTACTGTACGGTTATACACAGTGCGTGTAAACACCCAAAACACCCATGCAAACATCCCTTTGTACCAATGGTGCAGTAGGTACCAAAAATGGGGCAACTTGTTAAATTCGTGGAACTGGTGCATGATTGCATTCTATCTAAGCAACAACGGAATGCAATGAACCGACGGTATTGTGACGCTATATGGTCAGGTCAGGTGTGAAAGCTTTGACCGCGCCCCACCTGCAGTGTAGCCAATTACATTCTATCCAAGCCACAACGGAATGAAATGAACCGACAGTATTGTGACGGTCGTTTGTCAGGTATGAATGCTTTGACCGCGCAGCGTTTTATTTCTCTTCAGTCCACAAGTGTAAGATTCGTTTTATCAAATGACTTTTAAAATATGACATATTTTCAATGAAAATTTACATTGTTGTTACGGACGTCGTCAATGACATTACGTTTTCCCACAAGTGTTATTACACGTGTGTTCATACGATTTTTATGACATGACGTTATCCACTGGAAAACAGCGACGTCATATGATAAATATATATATATATATATATATACATGTACATGTATGTTTATTATTAATAATTTGCTCCTTATGTATTGCATAAAACACTGTCACGGTCACCTATGCCATCTATTATGTAGTATGTTGTATCCTCGTCGGCTTCATAGCCTTTCGGAGTTCTGAATAAACTTCTGTTCTGTTCTACTCTGTTCCTGATTGTATTTAATACATGTGCGCTTCAGTGATGACATTCTGTTTGTTTAGTTAGAGTTAACGTACCGAGTAGAAAAATAAGTAAAATAAAGCGAGTCGAAGACGAGCTGTTTTTACTTATTTTTTCTACGAGGTCTTTAACTAACTTGTAGTATGACACAACATAAATTGACAGATACATACTGTAACTTCCAATATCCAGAAGTTGTTTCTCATGAAACTTATCTCGAAGGTCTTCTTGGCTTAGATGATGAAAATTCTACCTGTGATAGTAAAAAACTTTTCTCCTTTCTCAAGAGCTCAAAGCAAGACCAGTTAGGCACCCCTGCTCTCAACCACAGAAACAGACTTGTAACTGAAACTGCTGAGAAAGCTGATGTTCACAATCTGCAATTTCAATCAGTATTCACCACTAAAGCACTACTGTCCCTCACACGCCTATGCAAAATGAAAATCTAAGACATGGCTGATCAGGGCGAGATACCCTCTGAGTCTTTGCCCCAAGGGATGCAGGAGTCTCATCCAGCCATGAAGACTTCAGTATCTCTGTGGCAGGTATTATCAAGCTTTTAAAGAATCTCAAACCAGGGAAAGCTGCCGGCCCGGACAGACTCAAACCAATACTGCTAAAAAATTGCGCCCATCATACAGGTAATTTTTGAGCGCTCCTTACAAACAGGCAAACTCCCATCAGAGTGGTGTCGAGCCCAGGTCACCCCCATCTTTAAAAAAGGTGATAAATCATCCGCCGCAAACTATAGACCAATCTCTCTCACCTGTATACTTTGCAAGGTCCTTGAACACATAATAGCTTCTCACCTGGTCAAGCATCTTGACAAGCATGGCCTCTTATATGACCTTCAGCATGGTTTTAGAGAAAAGAGGTCATGTGAGACACAGCTGACCATGTTATTTGAGGATCTTGCGAGGAATACAGGTGCAGGTATGCAAACTGATCTTATTCTGCTGGACTTTTCGAAGGCCTTTGACAAGGTCAACCACTCAAAGCTCCTTTGGAAACTCCACCAGTATGGGATCAGGGGTAACACACTATCCTGGATCCGGGCCTTCCTTGGTGACAGGTCACAGACCGTAATTCTTGAAGGAGAGGAATCAGGATCGGTCCCGGTGACTTCTGGGGTACCCCAGGGGTCAGTCCTGGGGCCTATCCTTTTCCTCGTTTACATAAACGATCTCCCGGAAGAACTGTCATCCCAAGTACGCTTATTTGCGGATGACACGGCCGTCTACCTAACAGTTGGAGGCTCGGACGACGGAGCAGCACTACAGACAGACATTGACAGACTCTCAGTGTGGGAGAACCAATGGGACATGGAATTCAACCCTTCAAAGTGCCAGGTTGTACGGGTGACGACTTCCAGGAGTGAAGTAATTAACACAGTGTACATGCTACATGGTCAGGTCTTGGAGGTCGTCACAAGTGCAAGGTACTTGGGGGTTGATATCTCCGATGTCCTGTCCTGGAACACCCACATAGACAGAATTACTGCCAGCGCCAATCGCACATTAGGCTACATCCGCCGAAACATTAAGACAAAAAAATCAAAAGGTGAGAGAAACGGCTTACAACACTCTTGTCCGTCCCCAGTTGGAGTACTCAGCCCCCATTTGGGACCCCTACACAAAAGAAAAGACACTCCAACTGGAAAAAATCCAAAGACGAGCTGCACGTTGGACCACCAGTGATTATGACACAAGGTCCTGTGTAACTGCTATGCTCAACCAGCTAGGCTGAAAGACGAGCAGACGCACGTCTATGCCTCTTCTACAAGATAGTGTACGGACTTGCCGCCGTACCCCTCCCAGAATATGTCCAACGCACGCATCGTGTATCCCGCTACTACCATTCAATGACCTTCCGCCAGATCCAAACAAGTCAGAACTATTATAAGTACTCCTTTTTTCCACTGGCCATAGTTCAGTGGAATGCACTACCAGAAGCTGTTGTAAGTTTGCAAGACCTTGACTCATTCAAGGCCGCTGTGAGCAAACTTCAACACTCCAAACCTTAGACCCAAACATTGTTGTTTTTAACCTGATTTTAATCTCCTCTTCACTACTGTAACCTATCATCTTTTATCCCCGTCACTATCATGAATGCTTTTATCATTTTCTTTTTTCAGCTAACCAAGCTCGACAGCGCTCACATGCCTATAGAATGTCCGCGAGGGCATATGGCAGTATATATATATATATATATATATATATATATATATATATATATATATATATATATATATATATATATATATATATATATATATATATATATATATATAGATAGATAGATAGATAGATAGATAGATAAGTTATTGCACGGTATTGACACCGCCTCCTTGCTCTGTATTAATATGTAGGCCCGCCTCCTTTGATATTCACTTGTATTAAGTTTAATGTTACAAAAACTTGAAAGGAAAAACAGATTGTCATACTACAACAAATACTTGATTTAGAGTTTGCAAATGAGAATTATGCTCTTGTGTGTTTGCCAGTAAAACTGCAACATCCTGTAGGTACTCATCAGAACCCTTTAAATGTTCTGGATGCAAATAATATGTATTTGTTATTAAAAAATGTTAAAAATAATTAAGGTTGTGGCTAACTTAGAACTTATGCCGATATGAATTTCTTTTGAACAATTTAACAGATAGATAATTTGTGCCTCACATCACGAGTTAAACAAACTCATTAGTCACGATCACAGATCATTAACTATCAATTGAGAATTAACGACCCGTAAATGTTTGAGCTTATTCAACTTTCAGTATTCAGAGCATATATGTATATAACATTTTTAGCTCACCAGAGCCGAAGGCTCACAGGTGAGCTTATAGGATGGCCATGCTCCGTCGTCCGTCCGTCCACAATTTCAAAGATCTTCTCCTCTGAAACCGCTAGGCCAATCAAAGCCAAACTTCATGTGGAGCATCCTTAGGAAGGGGGAACGAAAGTTTATATAAATGGTCCAGGTCATATGACCAAGATGGCCGCCATGGCTATAAATAGCAAACACCTTTAAAAATCTTCTTCTCCAGAACCAGAGGACCTACGATCTTGAAACTTGGTGTGAAGCATCAGGGACAGGAGCTCTACAAAGTTTATATAAATACCTTGACCTATTTTACGGCAAGGTCAACTTAGGTCGCCAATGCATTTGAACTGGGAAAAAATCGGAAAAATGCTATCTTATGGGTAAAACTTACTGGGAATAGGCAAATGGACAGAAGATTAATGTTTATGGAAAAATTTTGGCCCCTGGGGGTTGTCTGCCCCTGCCCAGGGGCTATATACATGTAAATTGCCATAATATTAAAACATTTTCTCTTCTGAAACTGCTTGGCCAATCAAAGCCAAACTTCACATGGAGCATTCTTAAGAAAGGGAATAGAAAGTTTATATAAAACGTCAAGGTCACATGACCAAGATGGCCGCCATGGCTATAAATAGCAAAAACCTTTAAAAATCTTCTTCTTCAGAACCAGAAGGCCTATGATCTTGAAACATGGTGTGAAGCATCAGGGACAGGAGCTCTACAAAGTTTATATAAATCAGATTATTTAAGGATATCCTTAAATGTATTTTAGGATATCCAAAAATAATCTTGAACTTAGGATATCCATAATTCGATTTTTGGATATCCATAATTGTATTTTAGGATATCCTTAAATGATCTGATTTAAGGATATCCATAAATCGATTTTAGGATATCCAAAATTCATTTTTACATTGTATCCCATAGGCACGTACATCATTTTTTTGTGATTTAAGGATATCCTTAAATGAATTATGGATATCCTAAAATACAGTCCTATTTTAGGATATCCATAATTCATTTATGGATATCCATAAATTGAATTATGGATATCCAATATTAGCCTGATTTTAGGATATTCTTATATCGAATTATGGATATCCAAAAATAGGATTGTATTTTAGGATATCCAAAATTCGATTTTAGGATATCCAAAAATGAATTATGGATATCCAAAAATGAATTATGGATATCCAAAATTGAATTTTGGATATCCAAAAATGAATTATGGATATCCATAAATAGGGAATAAATAGTAAAACGGCACCCCATAATTAGGTACATTTTTGTGTGTACATGTACATGCCTATAAAAAACTTGGACATTTATCCTTCTGGTGTTCAACGTATATCAACACATGCTAGTGAGCGTTAGAAAAATTAAGAACAAAAAAGAAGAAAAGCAAACGAATGAATGAATGAATGAATGAATGAATGAATGAATGAGAAAGGATGTCCTGTGCGGTTACCCTAAATAGCAAAAAGGACTCCTTTTCATCTTACCCTAAAATAAGAAAATGACTGGCGTTTCTAGAAAAGGATTTTATATAGCGAAAAGGAGTTTATATAAAAGTTTGTATTAATGTTTTTCATTCAATTACGAAAACTTGCCCATGCAATAGACAGAGATTTTTTGACCTTTAAATTGAAAATTTTCAGCTGAAAAAAAAAAAAAAAAAAAAAATGATATTTTCTTATTTTTGATCAAAACGAAGATTGTGGGTACACATTAGAACCGCCTTGCTATATAAATGCGGGATACAAGGGGGTATACATTACACGGACATGTTTTCGTGAAGAAGAGATCGAACGTCTTAACAAAGTTAAGTCCAATTCGCATGCGCAAAAAATACACGCGTGTAAATATACTCCGGTGTGTATTTATACTCCGGTGTGCAAATCAACCTGAGATTAAATTTAAATTGCGTTCGCATGGGTTTTATCGCCAGGAGTATTTTTGTAGGTAAATTTATCATTTCTGGATTAAAACCTGTTCATTTAAGTTTTCTGTATTTGCAAAACAAGAAGAGGCTGCTTCAAGGTGTTCATGTAGACTTTGGCAGCAGATGGGAATCATGTAATGGTCAGGGATAACCTTAGCAGTTATACAGTTCCCTTTTTTCATCCTTTCACAAGGAATTACTGTTAAAATGCTCCAAGAATCCTAACCAAGAATGATGAAGAAATAGTGTGGCTGTTTGCACTCCATATGATCTAAAATGTTATGAATGGCAATAAACTCTTATTTAGCAACAATGTCCACAGTTTCAGCAACTGTCATATAATCAGTTAGGAAAAAAAAATGAGAAAATTCGTTATCTAAAAGCAGAATATTGACTTGAAATAAAAATACTCATGGGTAAATTTTACTTTGCGTTCGCATGGGACATAATAGCAAATTTACACGTGTGTATTTGTAAAAATAAAATTTGCATCTGGTCAGACCCTGGAGTAAATTTACCCATATGTAAATATACTCCGGTGTGTATTTGCGTTCGCATGCGCCATTTACTTACCCCGAGTAAAATTTGCACACCGGAGTATATTTACACGTGTGTATTTTTGGCGCATGCGAATTGGACTTTAGTCATTATACTGAGTATTTAGATCTGCCAAGTGGCGCGATGTGTAGTAAGCTAGTGCAAAGTGGCGTAAAGGGGTGAAAAATAGCACTTAGGTGTATTATTTATCAAATATTTCTTTCTTCCAATACTTCTTAACCTCCGAGGAGGACTTCAGAAGGATATGAGGTAGATGATACAAATAGTTATTTACATGTATTGGTGGGGGGACGGGGGGGGGGGGGTGCGAGGGCGCAACATAGTCGCCGGTCTGATGGACAGAAAAGTTTTTGCATTATTTTTGGCAATGTTTTCTTTTTTTCTTTCGAATACAATGATTAAAAACGAAAATTACTCTTCTCAAGTTCGGCAGTCCTAGCTCTCTGGCAAAACTACAAAGTGTCAAGCACGTGGTGAAATATGTCACTATTGTTTGGAAATTGGTCGTTGTTATTTCTTGCTCTAAGAATTTTATTGGTGTATATCTTTGAATGGAGAGAAAGAAGAAAACAACGATTTCGTGTATTGAGAATCGTTTGTATATTAAGATCATGTGACTGAGCAATAAAAGGTGTGAAAACGTGTGTCAGTTTACAGTGCAGTAATCAAATTATCAGTCACATGTCTGTTTGCGAGGTGTTAAAACAATCGGCTACTGTTCAAGTGTTGAATTAATCTCTGTTAGAGCGTGTCATTAATTAGATTATCAAATGAGCCACCTCGTGTGAAAACCAACAATGTGGTTTTTGAACAGGTCCGACACAAACCGGCCTGTACAAGCACAGAAAAGAGCTAGAAGCTTGAAATTTCGGATTTAGGAAGAAGAGGAAGTGCACTATACGTGTAGCGAAAACAAAGGCGTTGATCAGCTTCGCAGTTACTGCGAAGCTGATCTGCGCCTTTGTTTTCGCATATGCAGATTGTTGGTTTTCCCATGGGGTAACTCATTTAATATTTTAAGTAAGTAATTAATTCTTTATTTAAAGAGGTGGCCCAATGGTTAGCTCCATTCTTCCATGGGGCATTCTTTCTCAGAGATTTGGACTTAACCCGTCATTGACTTTTAGAGTATAATAAATGATTGTGTCAGTTATATTTTCCGGCGTATCATATATATGAGGAAGCATCGTAGACGAGCAGACTGATTGTATAGCGCTCATAGTGCGTATTGCAGTTTCAGTTATAAGTCCAATTCGCATGCGCCAAAAATACACACGTGTAAATATACTCCGGTGTGCAAATTTTACTCGGGGTAAGTAAATGGCGCATGCGAACGCAAATACACACCGGAGTATATTTACATATGGGTAAATTTACTCCTGGGTCTGACCAGATGCAAATTTTATTTTTACAAATACACACGTGTAAATTTACTATTACGTCCCAAGCGAACGCAAAGTAAAATTTACCCATGAGTATTTTTATTTCAAGTCAATATTCTGCTTTTAGATAACAAATTTTCACATTTTTTGTTCCTAACTGATTATATGACAGTTGCTGAAACTGTGGACATTGTTGCTGAATAAGAGTTTATTGCCATTCATAACATTTTAGATCATATGGAGTGCAAACAGCCACACTAATTCTTCAGCATTTTTGGTTAGGATTCTTGGGGCATTTTAACAGTAATTCCTTGTAAAAGGATGAAAAAAGGGAACTGTATAAAACTGCTAAGGTTATGCCTGACCATTACATGATTCCCCTCTGCTGCCAAAGTGTACATGAACACCTTGAAGCAGCCTCTTCTTGTTTTGCAAATACAGAAAACTTAAATGAACAGGTTTTAATCCAGAAATGATAAATTTACCTACAAAAATACTCCTGGCAATAAAACCCATGCGAACGCAATTTAAATTTACTCTCAGGTTGATTTGCACACCGGAGTATAAATACACACCGGAGTATATTTACACGTGTGTATTTTTTGCGCATGCGAATTGGACTATATTTGCGCTTCTACGGAAAACCTTGCTGGTCACGGTTTCGTTTCATTTAATATACTACTCAAAGTTTGACAAACATCAAAACTTTATTCTTGTTCACATGACATGCTTTTAATCTAATACCCAAACTTTTGCTATAGATATGAACATTGCATCTTTTTTCGCGTTGCCTGCTAGCGCTTTTCGCAGACTTGCAGAAAAGATGGAAACCCCCTGAAATTGTAGTTGTCACTGTTGCCTACCCTATCTATTCGGCCGTGTCTTGAAAAGCATGCTTTTCCACCGACGGGGTTTGCTGTGGCTCGGCTCGGCTCGGCTCGGCTCGGCTGTTCGTTACAAATACATTACTTATTCCTTGTGCATGATTAAATACGAATATCAAAGAATAAGTTTTACAAGACACAATTGTTTCCATGGGTAACGGGAAATGTGCACATAGTATTTTTGTGGAGAGAAAGGTGCATTTGAAACTATTGTGTATTGCACTGCGACCAATTTAAACACTGATTTGTTTTAAATGGCAACTTTTGCTCGATTCTAAAACATCATCAGGTAACGGCTTACGTCGTCACGAAAGTTTTTTTGTTTCTATTATTTGTTGTTTTTCAATTTGTAACTTTGCTTCACGGGGAATATAAATTTTTACCACACCATGAATTATTTATGAGAAACATTCTTAGGCACAGGTCCGTGCTGGCAGTGTCCAAGCTATTAAGGAGTATCATTGACTCCATAACCTGACGTTCAGATTTGTTCCTTTTATAAGTCTTGGACTCGAATGTGGCTTTATTTCCATTTTCTTATCACCAGTTATCTAAACTTAGCTCACTGCGTTCTCAATCCGCACCCGTCAGAACTGAATATCCCGAAACATAGCGTATATAAGTGATTGAAATCCAGCTCTACCGGATGCGGATTGGTACGCACTATGGGCGCCATTGTAAAATCAAAGGAATAGAGCATCTCAACTCTTTCGAGCTTATGATTGTTTTATCAATCCTACTGATACGATCGGGAAATGTTGAACTGAACCCAGGTCCGAACAGTTCGAACACAAATTCTGAGTCGTTTGATGAATCCATAATATCAAACTATTTTTCTATTGTGCATTACAATATACAAAGTATCAATCACAAAATCGACTTGATAGGGTCAGAACTTAGAAACTTTAATATTATTTGTCTTACGGAAACTTGGCTAAACCATAACATTTCCAGTGATTCTGCTAGTATAGATAACTTTAAACTGTTTCGTAGGGACAGGCAGGCAGACAACCCTGGAGGAGGAATATGTGTCTATGTAAATGACAATATTTATTCTCGTCGAAGGGCAGACTTGGAATTACTGAACATTGAGTGTATCTGGGTTGAAGTCAATTTTCACAATAGGAAATTTCTTCTTGGTACCTTTTACAGACCACCTGACGCTCCAGCCCAAACTCTATCCCTTTAATCTTGCGATGGACAGTAATATTAAAGATGTGTTCATAACTGGAGACTTCAACCTGGATACACTCAAACCCACAACCAACCATAAAATCACAAACTTATGTCAATATTTCAATTTATTTCAACTCATAAACGAACCTACAAACTTCACTGAAAAATCTTCCACTATCATTGATCTGGTCTTCACATCTGATAAAAATAACATACTTTCAAGCGGAGTCGGTGACCCTTTTCTTTGATCAAAATGTACGATATCACTGCCCAATATATTTTGTTTTAAACTTTCACAAACCTGTTACACCAGTAGTTCATAGGCATATATGGTTATATGAACGTGGAGATTACGAATCTTTTTCTCAAGATATCTTAGAAACAAATTGGGATGCGTTAAAACATAACGACCTTGACATATATGCAAGAAATGTAACGGACCAAATTTCAACATTAGCAAAAAAGCATATTCCAAACAAATCAATAAAAATACGTCAATCTGATCCTTCTTGGCTAACCAGTGAAATAAAGCAGATGATAAGGAAACGTAAACGGCTATATTCAAAATTCAAAAAATCGAAAAAACCATCTGATTTCGAAAATTATAAACACATAAGGAATAAGACCATCGCTGAAATTCGCAAATCAAAAAAATCAGAAGTCGATAAACTGGCGGCGAAACTCTCCAACAATGACATTGGCCCAAAAGACTGGTGGAAAACCCTTAAACACTTTATTAAACCTGAACAATCGACGTCTATTCCTCCGCTCTTAAACGACGACACCATACTCACAGATGAAACTGGAATGACTTCTTCGTCGGACAGACTATCCTAGACGAAAGTCGAGCATCACTTCCTTCAGATCTCCCTATTCCTGATAACAATCTAAATACTATCTCTACCTCACCATTCGAGGTCGAATCTATCTTAAAATCTCTACCCTTAGGAAAAGCAACAGGTCCAGATACTATTAATAATCGTATCTTGCGAGTATTGGCGACACCCTTATCCCCTCCTCTTAGTGATCTTTTTAACTTCTCTTTAATCAATGGTAAGGTACCACTGATGTGGAAGGAAGCGAACGTTACTCCAATATTTAAAAAAGATGATCCTTCAATTGCTTCTAACTATAGACCCATCTCACTCCTTAGTGCAGTGGCTAAAGTCTTAGAAAAAATCGTACATAAGCACCTATTCAACTTTGTTCGCGATCACGACCTACTATCAGCCTTACAATCGGGATTTATACCCGGCGACTCCACAGTCAATCAGCTAATAGATATCTATAACACTTTCTGTAAGTCTCTTGACGAAGGCAAAGAAGTTCGAGCAGTGTTTTGCGACATTAGCAAAGCGTTTGACAGAGTTTGGCATAAAGGTCTTCTCTACAAACTCCAATCTGTTGGTATTTCTGATTCTCTTTTACTCTGGTTCAGAAACTACCTAGCTGAACGTAAACAAAGAGTTGTGTTACCAGGTGGAGCTTCTTCTTGGAAATATATTAAAGCCGGTGTGCCACAGGGTTCTATCTTAGGACCTCTCCTCTTTCTGGTCTATATTAATGATATCGTTGATGAAATACATTCTTGCATAAGATTGTTTGCAGACGATACAAGCCTATATATTATTGTTGATAATCCTTTACAAGCAGCTGCTACACTTAACGAAGATCTAGAAAAATTACACTCTTGGGCATCCAAATGGCTGGTAACTTTTAATCCTTCTAAATCTGAGGCTATTACATTCACACGCAAGCGCATCAGACCTCTTCATCCTCCTCTATACATGAACCATCAAGCCATTAATGAGGTATCTTCACATAAACATTTAGGACTTATTTTCTCAAATGATTGCAACTGGCATGAACACATTGAATATATAAAAACTAAAGCTTGGTTTCGTATAAATATCATGCGTAGGTTAAAATTTAAACTTGACAGGAAATCTCTCGAAATAATATACATGTCATTTATTCGACCTCTTCTTGAATATGCCAGTGTTGTCTAGGACAATTGCGCTGAGTACGAGTCCGAAGAACTTGAAAAAATACAAAATGAGGCTGCCCGTATCGTCACGGGAGCCACTAAACTCGTTTCTCTTGAAGCACTCTACATTGATACAGGCTGGGAAAGCCTCGAGACTAGGAGGGAAAAACACAAACTTATTCAATTCTACAAAATGAATAACGAATTAACTCCAGAATACTTGTCCTCACTTGTTCCGCCTACCGTAGGTAGTGCAGTAAGATATCCTCTACGAAATGAATCCAATCTTCAAACTGTTCCTGCAAAATCAAAACAATACTATGAATCTTTCCTTTCATCAACTACGCGACTCTTCAACGCTCTATCAGATGACATAAAAAACTCCCCATCTCTCACAGCTTTCAAAACTAGACTCAATCGAAATACGATTAAACCCCCTGCTTACTTCTACACTGGCTCTAGATTAGGGCAAATATATCACGCCCGTTTACGGCTCAAATGCAGTTCCTTGCGCCAACACCTCTTTCTTAAAAAAGTCATAGCTGATCCCTTGTGCGAGTGCGGAGCTGTAGAAAACAATCAGCATTTCTTTTTCCATTGCCATCGCTATCGAAATTTACGTCAAGAACTATTTAACAAGATGTCAGCATTCTGCCAACCAACTATAGAAGTTATTTTGTATGGAAAGTTGGAAACACAGATATGTCATTTGATGACAACAAAGAAATCTTTCTTGCTGTTCAAGATTACATTTTGAAAACTAACAGATTTTGAACTCGATACATTTACAATATCCTTCAGAGTTGATCTGACGGATAACATGTTTAATGTATTATACGTTAGTCTCTATTCTCTTTTATTCAGAGTAATTTATTTAAATATGACCGAGTTTACTAAAACTGCAAAATGGTTTAAGGCTTCAACCAGCATGGACCTGAACCTGGAAAATTAACTTGCTTAAGAATCCTTTTTCTCCATTCCCCGTGGAGTTTCACATTTGATCAACAATTTTATTTTAAAATCTCTGAACGACAACGTTTTTATAAGAAACTGTTAAACATTTTTTTCTATAATTGACAATTATGACAATCATAAAAAAACAGCGTACATAAACTCATAGCACACTTTGGGATACAGATTAAAATAAGTCTTCAGACTTCTTTCTGGATCCCATTTGTATAATGCTTGTATTTTATACCATCTGTACTGTATTATTGTTATATATATATGTGTGTATTGTACAAATGAAATAAAGTTTAAACCAAAGTAAAAGGGTACTTCTCATAAATGGATCACCTGGCAGTACTCTTTGTGTTACATGTATTTAAAATTTTAAGCAGTGCTTTAAATCGTTTCAAATTCCCTTTTAATCTGGCATGGCTGATAATTTCTTTAGAATGGTGATTTACGGTTTATAAGGTTTATCTCCAGTATATGCAAGATTTGTCAGCTGACAATGTACGCAAAGTGAGTGAACAAAGTGCAGAAAAAAATACTAGAAAATGTGTCTGCGTAGATTCTGGTTAACTGAAAAGATACCAACCTTGAAGAGAACAGGAAAAGCGATGCGAAATCTATGTTACTTTAACATTTAATCCTGTATGTAAGTTTGCTTCGGCAAATAACATATCTTTGAGAAAAAAATCTTTATGAAATTTTCTCATCATTTGCAACCCTTTTGAAAGAAACATTGAACACTGCCGGCCAAGAAAAGTCAAGATTAACACGCATCGGCGAATAACATATCTTCGAGAAAAAAAATCTTTATGAAATTGTCTCATCATTGTGACATTATTGAAAGAAACATTGAGCATGTAAATGTATGGATGACAGGCATCATGCAGGAAAGAGGTTTTCGTTTATCACCACGAAATATAAAGTTATAAATATAAAAATTAAAAATAAAAAAATAAAAGCAAGAATTGTCAATAAAATTTAAAAAAAAAATGTATGTTAGTGATGTTAGTGTTATTATTTCAAACCCATGTACATTATTCGCATATGCTCAGATGAATATGCTTATTCACTTCTTCTCAAGATTTAATCTTGGTGTAGGTCATTGTGCATGCTGCTCTGTGTCTTTGTTGTTCGTAATTTCTGCAAACTGGATGCCCGCCAAAAATGTTGCATTGCCAATCGACATTGGCCACTGTAAAATGCATTCTGTCCTTGTAATGCTACTCATAAGAATCACCGCCCACAAAACCTCGCATCATAAAAGTACATGTAAGCAATTGACACACTTCTGCAATCAGAACAAAACCCATGACCAGTCTGTACAAACTATCACAAATCTGTAACATGTATTGTATATGGTACATTTTAAAAATTTGGATCACTATAAACGTAAAGTTCTGACAGACACAAATTATAAACTTTTCCGCCATACCTGTTACCAGTTATGTAAGGCAATATTAATTTCAGGACTAAAATACATTCTGTTTATATTTACATCGAATTCATACTTATTATTCACAGAAATTCAAGTCGCAGTTTATTTCTATTATGATATTATATAGCTGCGATAAACTTCTGCCTTTAATACTCTTTCTTCAATAAGCTGCGTAACCTTCTTTTTCTTTACAGCTGCGTTTTCCTATATAACCATTACAGCTGCGTAAAACTACTGCGTTTTATACCCACCCGCTGTTTGGACATTGGTTTCTGCCACAAGTTTCTCGCATTTGACTGGCGCGAATGATGCATGGTCCGTTCGGCTGATATCATTTCCACTGACCACAACGGCTGTCGTCCGGATTAGTGACTCTCGTAGGTAGGGAAAACGCCCAGTCACTTGAGTTGCGAGTCCTGGCTGTTCCGTCGTGGGAGGTGGAAGCATCGTGTACATATCCGTCGTGGGAGGTGGAAGCATCGTGTACATATAATTTGTAGATACTTATTGTGTAATTTGCATGTATTCCATTTACTAATTCAAGAAGTCTCTCATAATTCTAAAGTAGAATGTTTCTATCATATATTGCTGTATGTACAACTATATATGTGGAAGTGAGACTATAATAATTAAACTATTGTCTGTCTGTCTGTCTGTCTATAAATGACCCAGGTCACATGACCAAGATGGCCGCCATGCCCATACATGGTAAAAAACATAAAAATCTTCTTCTCTGGAACCATACAATGTAGCAAACAGAAAAAGAACTTTACAAGATGTTGTATACAGTCCAACCTGTCTTAAGCAAGCGGCCAAGGGAAACACTAAAATCGCTTGCTTAAGACAGGTGCTTGCTTAATAGAGGTTATGTTCTGACACTAGGGTGGGCGTCCTAACTAAACCATTTTGGTTAGAAATAAATAATAGCACTGCCCTGTCTGCAGAATTAAAATGCATAATGAACTGCAAACAGATGCAGACAAAAGGTACTATCATCTTCTTGATTAGCTCTTGATATGATTTTCCTCTATTAAAAAGGTAGCACATTGAAAAAAGGTATCCGGCAAATGTAAAAAAAAAATACCAAGAGTTATAAATCATGAATTTAGCCTTTTTGAGAAAGAGTGTTTTTTTTTCTCAATAAATATTGTTGACTAAGAAAATTTACATGATATTAAAATCAAGAGTTTAGACTTTTGTTTGCTTTGATTGAAAAGTAAAATATAGAGGGATGGAACTGACACAGTAAAGATAAAATCTTTATGAAAACGTGTTGCAAATTAATGCATACCGGTAGTCTGTTTCTACTGTTATTGATCTGTCAGTATTGTCACTAAGTTCTCACAGACAAGTTGTCTAGGACTATCTTTTGAGACAATAAACAATGAATTATGGCATCTGGAAGGTGTGAAATCAATTTTGACACCTGGCAGAGTTTAAATACCCTTGTGAAAATATTTCTTTTTATGCAATTGATGAAATAATTGGCTGCTTAAAGCCAAAATTGGGACAGAAACTAGTGGCCTCTGGCCACATAAGACAGGTGCTTGCTTAATAGAGGTTCATTTACATGTAAAATCAATTGGGGGGGAAATGAAAGTGATTGCTTAAGACAGGTGCTTGCTTAATACAGGGCTTGCTTAAGACTGGTTGGACTGTACTTGGATTTTTTTCAATGTGCAGGGAAGGGCTTAGCTAAGCCCAGCCTTGGATGAATTCATTGTTGAGAAAGGGTCCCAGATCTGACAATGTATAATTGAGGTAAAGGTGACTATGCGTGTTGTCTTTGTGCTATACCTGTGTTTCACCTGAATGATTTCAAAATAGGTGAAGTGTATGGTAGACACACAAAAACATAAACATTTTGTTTCTTGAATATAACCTTGCAGCTACACTCAAATAAGCCAATGCATTTATCTTTGTCAACAACTCTTTGCTTTACTGATGGTACATGACCGCAGTAGAAGGTCAATAAAGTACCATTCGAAAAAAATAAAGTGATTCAGAGAACCAGCTGATTTTACTTATTTTTCCTACAAGGTCAGCTCGGTCAAATTAGCAGCAAATTTGCTGCATCAAAAACGGTCAAGTTAGCAGCAATTTTACTGCAGCAAAGTCATGTTACATGTAGCAGCAATTTTGCTGTTGCAAAAGCAGTCAAGTTAATGACGATTTTGCTTGCAGCGTTAGAATTAAATTTGCTGCAGCAAAATAGAAAATACAGTCAAGTTAGCGGCAATTTTGCTGCAGCGAAATTGGTCACTGTTAGCAGCTATTTTGCCAGAGCGAAAAAAACAGTCAAGTAAGCAGCAATTTCGCTTGCAGCGAACAGTTTTGTCGCAGATTGCTTTGGCTTTAATCTAGGTGATAGCGCATAAGAAAATGACAATTAATGACACAATCACATCTCTTCGACGTCACCTACGACCAACGTTCAGCAAAAAGTAAGTGGAAATGTTTGTTGCCATTTTTTATTATTATATATTTTTTTTTCGTCTGGCTGTGATCGCTATGTAGAAAATGATGATGAATGCTGCAACAGAACTTTTCTAGACCACATATTACCAACGTTATGGTAAATGTTGCCGATTTTTTACAGTTTCGTCTGGCTGTGAGCGCTATAGGAAACGAATACTTTTGCCGCAAACATGACATTTCTATCCCAACCGGACAAAAGTTCCCTGCTAGCAGTAAAAGTGTCCATAGACTGGGAAATAGGTGGGATATAAAATGTCTGTTTGTGATGACATTCATCGTTTCTTATATATGTATACGCTCATAGACAGACTTAAACGAAAACGAAAGACCAAATTGTGCCGTAGCTCACCTTAGTGATTTACTTATCAGTGCAAGCTTCAAGATAGACGATGATACTCTGGAGCCTTATCTGTATGGACCCCATGGGCACAATTGACAGTATTTATAAAGAGGAGTACTATACACTGATTTGCACTAAATATGAAAGTTATGGGCCTTGCAGTTTAGAAAACCTTTTTTTAAAATCTAATGCAATCATTCCCCCACCTCAATGATGCTTCAGATTAAATTTGATCGCATTTGGCATGGTCTTAGAGATAGTCATATTTGAACGCACAAACGGATGCAGGGACGCCGGCTCAAGTACCTTGATCCTATAAGCTCACCTTGTGAGGGCATAGGTGAGCTAAATATCGGCCACAAAAAATCCACTTTTAATGCTAGTGATGGGGAACTTTTGTCCAGAACTTGGGTCACAGGTTCGCGACATTCATCATTGTTTTCTAATGCGCTCACAGTCATACAAAAAACAAAACAAAACAAAACAAAAAAAAGATGTCGACGAAAATTTTCCTCTTTTAAAGATGACAGGGAACTTTTGTCTGTAACTCGGGTAATAGGAGTGATAGAAAAGGTGTTTGTGGAATTCATCTTTTTTGCTATTGCGCTTTTTTTTTCTTTTTTTTTTTTTTGTTGCTGCTGCTGCAGCAACAGATTCGCTGATAACTTGACTGAGCTGCCAGTCAAATTCATCAAATCGGTAGTATGACAGAACAACACTTTACAGATCCATACTGTGACTTCCAGTAAGTGCACTTTTTTGCCGCCTTCATTAGTAAATGTAAGCCTGCATCTTTGACATTTATTTGTATCAGAATTAAAGTTTTAAACAGAGAGTCATACAACAAGAATGTTTACCAGGCATTTACTAAGGGAATTTTCAATATGGTCATACATAAATACAGTCATGTAGTACAGAATATTTTTCTGTGACAGTATGTGTTTACCCATCATTTTCAGTGCATGAGGTTAAATTTTGACACTGATTGGTTCAACAATAACAAGTGGTTCAAAGTAGCAGTCCAAGTGAGAACTACCTATTTTTAAATTTAATGGTCAACTTTGTCATTGTCAATCAAAAATTGACAGGCTCCGCCCTGCACATTGAAAAAAATCAGACTATAAACAAGGGGAAAAATAGGTAAAGTCTCAAATTTGTGAATTATGTTACTGTGAATTACGTTACTACAATTTTACATAAAGAGAAATAACAATGAAATACCATGCCTTTTTGGGGTTTATGCTATTTGTTCGACTGTACTAAACCTATTACTGCTCTTAAGTGCCAATTTCAACCATACTACTGTTACTTTTTCGTAGCTACATGGACTTTATCTATATTGTCAGTGGTCCAGTAGGTGATGGTTGACTTCAAAAGGTTGAGCCAGTGACCCAGTAGATGATCATAGAGTACAACAGGGTGAGACAGTGACCCATTAGATGATCACAGAGTACAACAGGGTGAGCCAGTGACCCAGTAAATGACCAAAGTGTACAACAGGGTGAGCCAGTGGTCCAGTAGGTGACGGTTGACTACAACAGGGAGAGCCAGTGACCCAGTTGATGCTCATAGAGTACAACAGGGTGAGCCAGTGACCCAGTAGATGACCATAGAGTACAACAGTGTGAGTCGGTGACTCAGTAGATGATCAAAGAGTACAACGGGGTGAGCCAGTGACCCAGTAGCTGATGATAGAGTACAACATGACTAGCCAGTGACCCAGTAAATGACCAAAGTGTATAACAGGGTGAGCCAGTGGTCGAATAGGTGACGGTTGACTACAACAGGGTGAGCCAGTGACCCAGTAGATGATCATAGAGTACAACAGGGTGAGCCAGTGACCCAGTAAATGACCAAAGTGTACAACAGGGTGAGCCAGTGGTCCAGTAGGTGACGGTTGACTACAACAGGGTGAGCCAGTGACCCAGTTGATGCTCATAGAGTACAACAGGTGAGCCAGTGACCCAGTAGATGACCATAGAGTACAACAGTGTGAGTCGGTGACTCAGTAGATGATCAAAGAGTACAACGGGGTGAGCCAGTGACCCAGTAGCTGATGATAGAGTACAACAAGACGAGCCAGTGACCCAGTAAATGACCAAAGTGTACAACAGGGTGAGCCAGGGGTCGAATAGGTGACGGTTGACTACAACAGGGTGAGCCAGTGACCCAGTAGATGATCATAGAGTACAACAGGGTGAGCCAGCAGGGTGAGCCAGTGACCCTAGATTACAGGGGTCAAGTGTATTATTGGGGTCCCTTCTTTATCTTAAAAAACATACCCTTAACTATTACATAATACAACCAATAATGGGACAATAATGAGCAACCAATGACCCTTCTCCAAATCTCATAGGTCGACAAGTCGACAGGTCGACAAGTCGACAAGTCGACAATTCAGTTTTGGCAGTACAGATAAATGACATATTTAGATGTACAGCCGCATATCCACTGGAAACTTAAAGACTTATCACATGTCGATATTGCCAGAGGGGTCGAGGGGAGGCTTGCACCCCAGGCGTCGTATGCGATCATGCTCTTCCCGCTTCAGGTATGATGATTATTATGTATTGACAGCTAAATGTGCCACATAGGTTCTATTTCCCATCATGCACTTAGTCCTTGTAGTTCCGCTTGGACTATACCTACCTATCCATTTATTTATTTTGGCTATATTGATTTATCGACTTGTCGACTTGTCGACCTGTCGACCTAGTGCAATTGTCAATAAGAAAGATCCGGTTAGGTATAAGGTTAGATTAGGGTAAGTGTTAGCAATTTTGGCATTATTGATTTGTCGACATGTCGACCTGTCGACTTGTCGACCTAGTGCTATTGTCAATAACAAAGAGCCTGATAGGGTTACGGTTAGATTAGGGTTAGTGTTAGGGTTAGTGTGTGGTAAGGGTTAGGGCTTGGTTAGGGTTAGGGTTAGTGCTTGCCCCCAGGCTTCGTATGCGATCATGCTTCAGGTATATGATGATTATTATGTATTGACAGCTATATACCACATAGGCTCTTTTTCCCATCATGCACTTAATCCTTGTATTTCCGCTTGGACTATACCTACCTATCCATTTATATATGTTTTGGCAATATTGATTTGTCGACTTGTCGACCTGTCTACCTAGTGCTCTTGTCAATAAAAAAGATCCGGTAAGGGTTAGGGTTAAGTTAGGGTTAGGGTTAGGGTTAGTGTGTGGTTAGGGTTATTTTCGACTTGTCGACCTGTCGAGCTAGTGCTAGTGTCTACAACAAAGATCCGGTTAGGGTTAGTGTGTGGTTAGGTTTAGGGCTGGGTTAGGGTTAGGGTTAGGGTTAGGGTTAACTGTTGAGACTCTGATTGGGACAATAATGACCATTAATGAGAACCCTTCTCTCAATCACATAGGTTGACAAGTCGACAGGTCGACAAGTCGACAATTCAGTTTTGGCAATACAGATAAATGACATATATAGATGAAAAGCCGCATATCCACTGGAAACTTAAAGACTTATCACATGTCGATGTTGCCAACAACAACAAAGATCCGGTTAGGGTTAAGGTTAGTGTGTGGTTAGGCTTATGTCTGGGCTAGGGTTAGTCGACCTGTCGACTTGTCGACCTGTCGACCTAGTGCTATTGTCAACAAGAAAGATCCGGTTAGGGTTAGGGTTAGTGTGTGGTTAGGTTTAGGGCTGGGCTAGGGTTAGGGTTAGGGTTAAATGTTGACATACAGTATGGGACAATAATGAGCATTAATGAGGACCCTTCTCCCAATCTCATAGGTCGACAAAGCGACAGGTCGACAAGTCGACAAGTCAGTTTTGGCAGTACAGATAAATTACATATTTAGATGTACAGCCGCATATCCACTGGAAACTTAAAGGCGTATCACATTTCGATATTGCCAGTGAAAGTATTCTCGGAGGATTCTTTCTTAAGCTTGCGGGTCGAGGGGAGGCTTGCCCCCCAGGCGTCGTATGCGATCATGCTCCTCCCGCTTCAGGTATATGATGATTATTATGTATTGACATCTAAATGTGCCACATAGGTTCTATTTCCCATCATGCACTTAGTCCTTGTAGTTCCACTTGGACTATACCTACCTATCCATTTATATATTTTGGCTATATTGATTTGTAGACTTGTCGACCTGTCGACCTAGTGCAATTGTCAATAAGAAAGATCCGGTTAGGTATATGGTTAGATTAGGGTAAGTGTTAGCAATTTTGGCATTATTGATTTGTCGACTTGTCGACCTGTCGACTTGTCGACCTAGTGCTATTGTCAATAACAAAGATCCGGTTAGGGTTAGGGTTAGATTAGGGTTAGTGTTGGGGTTATAGTGTGTGGTTAGGGTTAGGGCTTGGCTAGGGTTAGGGTTAGTGCTTGCCCCCCAGGCGTCGTATGCGATCATGCTTCAGGTATATGATGATTATTATGTATTGACACCTATATACCACATAGACTCTTTTTCCCATCATGCACTTAGTCCTTGTATTTCCGCTTGGACTATACCTACCTATCCATTTATATGTTTTGGCAATATTGATTTGTCGACTTGTCGACTTGTCGACCTGTCGTCCTGTCGACCTAGTGCTCTTGTCAATAACAAAGATCCAGTAAGGGTTAGGGTTAAGTTAGGGTTAGGGTTAGTGTGTGGTTAGGGTTAGGGTTGAGTTAGGGTTAACTGTTGACATACAGATTGGGACAATATGTCAATAACAAAGATCCGGTTGACCAACATCTCCACCCCCATTTGTATACACCACTTATACTGATTTGTCGAATTGTCGACTTGTCGACCTGTCGACTTGTCGACCTGTCGATTTACTGATGTGGACAATACAGAAGATCCATCTCCCTAGCCAATTCTTGTACTTCCGCTTGGACTATACCTACCTATCCATTTATATATTTTGGCAATATTCATTTGTCGACTTGTCGACTTGTCGACCTGTCGACTTGTCGACCTGTCGACCTAGTGCTATTGTCAACAACATTTGAACTGGGAAAAAATCGGAAAAATGCTATCTTATGGGTAAAACTTACTGGGAATAGGCAAATGGACAGAAGATTAATGTTTATGGAAAAATTTTGGCCCCTGGGGGTTGTCTGCCCCTGCCCAGGGGCTATATACATGTAAATTGCCATAATATTAAAACATTTTCTCTTCTGAAACTGCTTGGCCAATCAAAGCCAAACTTCACATGGAGCATTCTTAAGAAAGGGAATAGAAAGTTTATATAAAACGTCAAGGTCACATGACCAAGATGGCCGCCATGGCTATAAATAGCAAAAACCTTTAAAAATCTTCTTCTTGAGAACCAGAAGGCCTATGATCTTGAAACATGGTGTGAAGCATCAGGGACAGGAGCTCTACAAAGTTTATATAAATCAGATTATTTAAGGATATCCTTAAATGTATTTTAGGATATCCAAAAATAATCTTGAACTTAGGATATCCATAATTCGATTTTTGGATATCCATAATTGTATTTTAGGATATCCTTAAATGATCTGATTTAAGGATATCCATAAATCGATTTTAGGATATCCAAAATTCATTTTTACATTGTATCCCATAGGCACGTACATCATTTTTTTGTGATTTAAGGATATCCTTAAATGAATTATGGATATCCTAAAATACAGTCCTATTTTAGGATATCCATAATTCATTTATGGATATCCATAAATTGAATTATGGATATCCAATATTAGCCTGATTTTAGGATATTCTTATATCGAATTATGGATATCCAAAAATAGGATTGTATTTTAGGATATCCAAAATTCGATTTTAGGATATCCAAAAATGAATTATGGATATCCAAAAATGAATTATGGATATCCAAAATTGAATTTTGGATATCCAAAAATGAATTATGGATATCCATAAATAGGGAATAAATAGTAAAACGGCACCCCATAATTAGGTACATTTTTGTGTGTACATGTACATGCCTATAAAAAACTTGGACATTTATCCTTCTGGTGTTCAACGTATATCAACACATGCTAGTGAGCGTTAGAAAAATTAAGAACAAAAAAGAAGAAAAGCAAACGAATGAATGAATGAATGAATGAATGAATGAATGAATGAATGAGAAAGGATGTCCTGTGCGGTTACCCTAAATAGCAAAAAGGACTCCTTTTCATCTTACCCTAAAATAAGAAAATGACTGGCGTTTCTAGAAAAGGATTTTATATAGCGAAAAGGAGTTTATATAAAAGTTTGTATTAATGTTTTTCATTCAATTACGAAAACTTGCCCATGCAATAGACAGAGATTTTTTGACCTTTAAATTGAAAATTTTCAGCTGAAAAAAAAAAAAAAAAAAAAATGATATTTTCTTATTTTTGATCAAAACGAAGATTGTGGGTACACATTAGAACCGCCTTGCTATATAAATGCGGGATACAAGGGGGTATACATTACACGGACATGTTTTCGTGAAGAAGAGATCGAACGTCTTAACAAAGTTAAGTCCAATTCGCATGCGCAAAAAATACACGCGTGTAAATATACTCCGGTGTGTATTTATACTCCGGTGTGCAAATCAACCTGAGATTAAATTTAAATTGCGTTCGCATGGGTTTTATCGCCAGGAGTATTTTTGTAGGTAAATTTATCATTTCTGGATTAAAACCTGTTCATTTAAGTTTTCTGTATTTGCAAAACAAGAAGAGGCTGCTTCAAGGTGTTCATGTAGACTTTGGCAGCAGATGGGAATCATGTAATGGTCAGGGATAACCTTAGCAGTTATACAGTTCCCTTTTTTCATCCTTTCACAAGGAATTACTGTTAAAATGCTCCAAGAATCCTAACCAAGAATGATGAAGAAATAGTGTGGCTGTTTGCACTCCATATGATCTAAAATGTTATGAATGGCAATAAACTCTTATTTAGCAACAATGTCCACAGTTTCAGCAACTGTCATATAATCAGTTAGGAAAAAAAAATGAGAAAATTCGTTATCTAAAAGCAGAATATTGACTTGAAATAAAAATACTCATGGGTAAATTTTACTTTGCGTTCGCATGGGACATAATAGCAAATTTACACGTGTGTATTTGTAAAAATAAAATTTGCATCTGGTCAGACCCTGGAGTAAATTTACCCATATGTAAATATACTCCGGTGTGTATTTGCGTTCGCATGCGCCATTTACTTACCCCGAGTAAAGTTTGCACACCGGAGTATATTTACACGTGTGTATTTTTGGCGCATGCGAATTGGACTTTAGTCATTATACTGAGTATTTAGATCTGCCAAGTGGCGCGATGTGTAGTAAGCTAGTGCAAAGTGGCGTAAAGGGGTGAAAAATAGCACTTAGGTGTATTATTTATCAAATATTTCTTTCTTCCAATACTTCTTAACCTCCGAGGAGGACTTCAGAAGGATATGAGGTAGATGATACAAATAGTTATTTACATGTATTGGTGGGGGGACGGGGGGGGTGCGAGGGCGCAACATAGTCGCCGGTCTGATGGACAGAAAAGTTTTTGCATTATTTTTGGCAATGTTTTCTTTTTTTCTTTCGAATACAATGATTAAAAACGAAAATTACTCTTCTCAAGTTCGGCAGTCCTAGCTCTCTGGCAAAACTACAAAGTGTCAAGCACGTGGTGAAATATGTCACTATTGTTTGGAAATTGGTCGTTGTTATTTCTTGCTCTAAGAATTTTATTGGTGTATATCTTTGAATGGAGAGAAAGAAGAAAACAACGATTTCGTGTATTGAGAATCGTTTGTATATTAAGATCATGTGACTGAGCAATAAAAGGTGTGAAAACGTGTGTCAGTTTACAGTGCAGTAATCAAATTATCAGTCACATGTCTGTTTGCGAGGTGTTAAAACAATCGGCTACTGTTCAAGTGTTGAATTAATCTCTGTTAGAGCGTGTCATTAATTAGATTATCAAATGAGCCACCTCGTGTGAAAACCAACAATGTGGTTTTTGAACAGGTCCGACACAAACCGGCCTGTACAAGCACAGAAAAGAGCTAGAAGCTTGAAATTTCGGATTTAGGAAGAAGAGGAAGTGCACTATACGTGTAGCGAAAACAAAGGCGTTGATCAGCTTCGCAGTTACTGCGAAGCTGATCTGCGCCTTTGTTTTCGCATATGCAGATTGTTGGTTTTCCCATGGGGTAACTCATTTAATATTTTAAGTAAGTAATTAATTCTTTATTTAAAGAGGTGGCCCAATGGTTAGCTCCATTCTTCCATGGGGCATTCTTTCTCAAAGATTTGGACTTAACCCGTCATTGACTTTTAGAGTATAATAAATGATTGTGTCAGTTATATTTTCCGGCGTATCATATATATGAGGAAGCATCGTAGACGAGCAGACTGATTGTATAGCGCTCATAGTGCGTATTGCAGTTTCAGTTATAAGTCCAATTCGCATGCGCCAAAAATACACACGTGTAAATATACTCCGGTGTGCAAATTTTACTCGGGGTAAGTAAATGGCGCATGCGAACGCAAATACACACCGGAGTATATTTACATATGGGTAAATTTACTCCTGGGTCTGACCAGATGCAAATTTTATTTTTACAAATACACACGTGTAAATTTACTATTACGTCCCAAGCGAACGCAAAGTAAAATTTACCCATGAGTATTTTTATTTCAAGTCAATATTCTGCTTTTAGATAACAAATTTTCACATTTTTTGTTCCTAACTGATTATATGACAGTTGCTGAAACTGTGGACATTGTTGCTGAATAAGAGTTTATTGCCATTCATAACATTTTAGATCATATGGAGTGCAAACAGCCACACTAATTCTTCAGCATTTTTGGTTAGGATTCTTGGGGCATTTTAACAGTAATTCCTTGTAAAAGGATGAAAAAAGGGAACTGTATAAAACTGCTAAGGTTATGCCTGACCATTACATGATTCCCCTCTGCTGCCAAAGTGTACATGAACACCTTGAAGCAGCCTCTTCTTGTTTTGCAAATACAGAAAACTTAAATGAACAGGTTTTAATCCAGAAATGATAAATTTACCTACAAAAATACTCCTGGCAATAAAACCCATGCGAACGCAATTTAAATTTACTCTCAGGTTGATTTGCACACCGGAGTATAAATACACACCGGAGTATATTTACACGTGTGTATTTTTTGCGCATGCGAATTGGACTATATTTGCGCTTCTACGGAAAACCTTGCTGGTCACGGTTTCGTTTCATTTAATATACTACTCAAAGTTTGACAAACATCAAAACTTTATTCTTGTTCACATGACATGCTTTTAATCTAATACCCAAACTTTTGCTATAGATATGAACATTGCATCTTTTTTCGCGTTGCCTGCTAGCGCTTTTCGCAGACTTGCAGAAAAGATGGAAACCCCCTGAAATTGTAGTTGTCACTGTTGCCTACCCTATCTATTCGGCCGTGTCTTGAAAAGCATGCTTTTCCACCGACGGGGTTTGCTGTGGCTCGGCTCGGCTCGGCTCGGCTGTTCGTTACAAATACATTACTTATTCCTTGTGCATGATTAAATACGAATATCAAAGAATAAGTTTTACAAGACACAATTGTTTCCATGGGTAACGGGAAATGTGCACATAGTATTTTTGTGGAGAGAAAGGTGCATTTGAAACTATTGTGTATTGCACTGCGACCAAAAACACTGATTTGTTTTAAATGGCAACTTTTGCTCGATTCTAAAACATCATCAGGTAACGGCTTACGTCGTCACGAAAGTTTTTTTTGTTTCTATTATTTGTTGTTTTTCAATTTGTAACTTTGCTTCACGGGGAATATAAATTTTTACCACACCATGAATTATTTATGAGAAACATTCTTAGGCACAGGTCCGTGCTGGCAGTGTCCAAGCTATTAAGGAGTATCATTGACTCCATAACCTGACGTTCAGATTTGTTCCTTTTATAAGTCTTGGACTCGAATGTGGCTTTATTTCCATTTTCTTATCACCAGTTATCTAAACTTAGCTCACTGCGTTCTCAATCCGCACCCGTCAGAACTGAATATCCCGAAACATAGCGTATATAAGTGATTGAAATCCAGCTCTACCGGATGCGGATTGGTACGCACTATGGGCGCCATTGTAAAATCAAAGGAATAGAGCATCTCAACTCTTTCGAGCTTATGATTGTTTTATCAATCCTACTGATACGATCGGGAAATGTTGAACTGAACCCAGGTCCGAACAGTTCGAACACAAATTCTGAGTCGTTTGATGAATCCATAATATCAAACTATTTTTCTATTGTGCATTACAATATACAAAGTATCAATCACAAAATCGACTTGATAGGGTCAGAACTTAGAAACTTTAATATTATTTGTCTTACGGAAACTTGGCTAAACCATAACATTTCCAGTGATTCTGCTAGTATAGATAACTTTAAACTGTTTCGTAGGGACAGGCAGGCAGACAACCCTGGAGGAGGAATATGTGTCTATGTAAATGACAATATTTATTCTCGTCGAAGGGCAGACTTGGAATTACTGAATATTGAGTGTATCTGGGTTGAAGTCAATTTTCACAATAGGAAATTTCTTCTTGGTACCTTTTACAGACCACCTGACGCTCCAGCCCAAACTCTATCTGATATAGAAAGTTCCTTTAATCTTGCGATGGACAGTAATATTAAAGATGTGTTCATAACTGGAGACTTCAACCTGGATACACTCAAACCCACAACCAACCATAAAATCACAAACTTATGTCAATATTTCAATTTATTTCAACTCATAAACGAACCTACAAACTTCACTGAAAAATCTTCCACTATCATTGATCTGGTCTTCACATCTGATAAAAATAACATACTTTCAAGCGGAGTCGGTGACCCTTTTCTTGATCAAAATGTACGATATCACTGCCCAATATATTTTGTTTTAAACTTTCACAAACCTGTTACACCAGTAGTTCATAGGCATATATGGTTATATGAACGTGGAGATTACGAATCTTTTTCTCAAGATATCTTAGAAACAAATTGGGATGCGTTAAAACATAACGACCTTGACATATATGCAAGAAATGTAACGGACCAAATTTCAACATTAGCAAAAAAGCATATTCCAAACAAATCAATAAAAATACGTCAATCTGATCCTTCTTGGCTAACCAGTGAAATAAAGCAGATGATAAGGAAACGTAAACGGCTATATTCAAAATTCAAAAAATCGAAAAAACCATCTGATTTCGAAAATTATAAACACATAAGGAATAAGACCATCGCTGAAATTCGCAAATCAAAAAAAATCAGAAGTCGATAAACTGGCGGCGAAACTCTCCAACAATGACATTGGCCCAAAAGACTGGTGGAAAACCCTTAAACACTTTATTAAACCTGAACAATCGACGTCTATTCCTCCGCTCTTAAACGACGACACCATACTCACAGATGAAACTGGAATGACTTCTTCGTCGGACAGACTATCCTAGACGAAAGTCGAGCATCACTTCCTTCAGATCTCCCTATTCCTGATAACAATCTAAATACTATCTCTACCTCACCATTCGAGGTCGAATCTATCTTAAAATCTCTACCCTTAGGAAAAGCAACAGGTCCAGATACTATTAATAATCGTATCTTGCGAGTATTGGCGACTCCCTTATCCCCTCCTCTTAGTGATCTTTTTAACTTCTCTTTAATCAATGGTAAGGTACCACTGATGTGGAAGGAAGCGAACGTTACTTCAATATTTAAAAAAGATGATCCTTCAATTGCTTCTAACTATAGACCCATCTCACTCCTTAGTGCAGTGGCTAAAGTCTTAGAAAAAATCGTACATAAGCACCTATTCAACTTTGTTCGCGATCACGACCTACTATCAGCCTTACAATCGGGATTTATACCCGGCGACTCCACAGTCAATCAGCTAATAGATATCTATAACACTTTCTGTAAGTCTCTTGACGAAGGCAAAGAAGTTCGAGCAGTGTTTTGCGACATTAGCAAAGCGTTTGACAGAGTTTGGCATAAAGGTCTTCTCTACAAACTCCAATCTGTTGGTATTTCTGATTCTCTTTTACTCTGGTTCAGAAACTACCTAGCTGAACGTAAACAAAGAGTTGTGTTACCAGGTGGAGCTTCTTCTTGGAAATATATTAAAGCCGGTGTGCCACAGGGTTCTATCTTAGGACCTCTCCTCTTTCTGATCTATATTAATGATATCGTTGATGAAATACATTCTTGCATAAGATTGTTTGCAGACGATACAAGCCTATATATTATTGTTGATAATCCTTTACAAGCAGCTGCTACACTTAACGAAGATCTAGAAAAATTACACTCTTGGGCATCCAAATGGCTGGTAACTTTTAATCCTTCTAAATCTGAGGCTATTACATTCACACGCAAGCGCATCAGACCTCTTCATCCTCCTCTATACATGAACCATCAAGCCATTAATGAGGTATCTTCACATAAACATTTAGGACTTATTTTCTCAAATGATTGCAACTGGCATGAACACATTGAATATATAAAAACTAAAGCTTGGTTTCGTATAAATATCATGCGTAGGTTAAAATTTAAACTTGACAGGAAATCTCTCGAAATAATATACATGTCATTTATTCGACCTCTTCTTGAATATGCCAGTGTTGTCTAGGACAATTGCGCTGAGTACGAGTCCGAAGAACTTGAAAAAATACAAAATGAGGCTGCCCGTATCGTCACGGGAGCCACTAAACTCGTTTCTCTTGAAGCACTCTACATTGATACAGGCTGGGAAAGCCTCGAGACTAGGAGGGAAAAACACAAACTTATTCAATTCTACAAAATGAATAACGAATTAACTCCAGAATACTTGTCCTCACTTGTTCCGCCTACCGTAGGTAGTGCAGTAAGATATCCTCTACGAAATGAATCCAATCTTCAAACTGTTCCTGCAAAATCAAAACAATACTATGAATCTTTCCTTTCATCAACTACGCGACTCTTCAACGCTCTATCAGATGACATAAAAAAACTCCCCATCTCTCACAGCTTTCAAAACTAGACTCAATCGAAATACGATTAAACCCCCTGCTTACTTCTACACTGGCTCTAGATTAGGGCAAATATATCACGCCCGTTTACGGCTCAAATGCAGTTCCTTGCGCCAACACCTCTTTCTTAAAAAAGTCATAGCTGATCCCTTGTGCGAGTGCGGAGCTGTAGAAAACAATCAGCATTTCTTTTTCCATTGCCATCGCTATCGAAATTTACGTCAAGAACTATTTAACAAGATGTCAGCATTCTGCCAACCAACTATAGAAGTTATTTTGTATGGAAAGTTGGAAACACAGATATGTCATTTGATGACAACAAAGAAATCTTTCTTGCTGTTCAAGATTACATTTTGAAAACTAACAGATTTTGAACTCGATACATTTACAATATCCTTCAGAGTTGATCTGACGGATAACATGTTTAATGTATTATACGTTAGTCTCTATTCTCTTTTATTCAGAGTAATTTATTTAAATATGACCGAGTTTACTAAAACTGCAAAATGGTTTAAGGCTTCAACCAGCATGGACCTGAACCTGGAAAATTAACTTGCTTAAGAATCCTTTTTCTCCATTCCCCGTGGAGTTTCACATTTGATCAACAATTTTATTTTAAAATCTCTGAACGACAACGTTTTTATAAGAAACTGTTAAACATTTTTTTCTATAATTGACAATTATGACAATCATAAAAAAACAGCGTACATAAACTCATAGCACACTTTGGGATACAGATTAAAATAAGTCTTCAGACTTCTTTCTGGATCCCATTTGTATAATGCTTGTATTTTATACCATCTGTACTGTATTATTGTTATATATATATGTGTGTATTGTACAAATGAAATAAAGTTTAAACCAAAGTAAAAGGGTACTTCTCATAAATGGATCACCTGGCAGTACTCTTTGTGTTACATGTATTTAAAATTTTAAGCAGTGCTTTAAATCGTTTCAAATTCCCTTTTAATCTGGCATGGCTGATAATTTCTTTAGAATGGTGATTTACGGTTTATAAGGTTTATCTCCAGTATATGCAAGATTTGTCAGCTGACAATGTACGCAAAGTGAGTGAACAAAGTGCAGAAAAAAATACTAGAAAATGTGTCTGCGTAGATTCTGGTTAACTGAAAAGATACCAACCTTGAAGAGAACAGGAAAAGCGATGCGAAATCTATGTTACTTTAACATTTAATCCTATGTAAGTTTGCTTCGGCAAATAACATATCTTCGAGAAAAAAATCTTTATGAAATTTTCTCATCATTTGCAACCCTTTTGAAAGAAACATTGAACACTGCCGGCCAAGAAAAGTCAAGATTAACACGCATCGGCGAATAACATATCTTCGAGAAAAAAAATCTTTATGAAATTGTCTCATCATTGTGACATTATTGAAAGAAACATTGAGCATGTAAATGTATGGATGACAGGCATCATGCAGGAAAGAGGTTTTCGTTTATCACCACGAAATATAAAGTTATAAATATAAAAATTAAAAATAAAAAAATAAAAGCAAGAATTGTCAATAAAATTTAAAAAAAAAATGTATGTTAGTGATGTTAGTGTTATTATTTCAAACCCATGTACATTATTCGCATATGCTCAGATGAATATGCTTATTCACGACTTCTCAAGATTTAATCTTGGTGTAGGTCATTGTGCATGCTGCTCTGTGTCTTTGTTGTTCGTAATTTCTGCAAACTGGATGCCCGCCAAAAATGTTGCATTGCCAATCGACATTGGCCACTGTAAAATGCATTCTGTCCTTGTAATGCTACTCATAAGAATCACCGCCCACAAAACCTCGCATCATAAAAGTACATGTAAGCAATTGACACACTTCTGCAATCAGAACAAAACCCATGACCAGTCTGTACAAACTATCACAAATCTGTAACATGTATTGTATATGGTACATTTTAAAAATTTGGATCACTATAAACGTAAAGTTCTGACAGACACAAATTATAAACTTTTCCGCCATACCTGTTACCAGTTATGTAAGGCAATATTAATTTCAGGACTAAAATACATTCTGTTTATATTTACATCGAATTCATACTTATTATTCACAGAAATTCAAGTCGCAGTTTATTTCTATTATGATATTATATAGCTGCGA
Organism: Rugalucina vietnamica; assembly: GCA_964017185.1. Classification (NCBI taxonomy): domain Eukaryota; kingdom Metazoa; phylum Mollusca; class Bivalvia; order Lucinida; family Lucinidae; genus Rugalucina; species Rugalucina vietnamica. The sequence goes on from OZ024872.1 coordinate 69,772,548, forward strand.
TAAACTTCTGCCTTTAATACTCTTTCTTCAATAAGCTGCGTAACCTTCTTTTTCTTTACAGCTGCGTTTTCCTATATAACCATTACAGCTGCGTAAAACTACTGCGTTTTATACCCACCCGCTGTTTGGACATTGGTTTCTGCCACAAGTTTCTCGCATTTGACTGGCGCGAATGATGCATGGTCCGTTCGGCTGATATCATTTCCACTGACCACAACGGCTGTCGTCCGGATTAGTGACTCTCGTAGGTAGGGAAAACGCCCAGTCACTTGAGTTGCGAGTCCTGGCTGTTCCGTCGTGGGAGGTGGAAGCATCGTGTACATATCCGTCGTGGGAGGTGGAAGCATCGTGTACATATAATTTGTAGATACTTATTGTGTAATTTGCATGTATTCCATTTACTAATTCAAGAAGTCTCTCATAATTCTAAAGTAGAATGTTTCTATCATATATTGCTGTATGTACAACTATATATGTGGAAGTGAGACTATAATAATTAAACTATTGTCTGTCTGTCTGTCTGTCTATAAATGACCCAGGTCACATGACCAAGATGGCCGCCATGCCCATACATGGTAAAAAACATAAAAATCTTCTTCTCTGGAACCATACAATGTAGCAAACAGAAAAAGAACTTTACAAGATGTTGTATACAGTCCAACCTGTCTTAAGCAAGCGGCCAAGGGAAACACTAAAATCGCTTGCTTAAGACAGGTGCTTGCTTAATAGAGGTTATGTTCTGACACTAGGGTGGGCGTCCTAACTAAACCATTTTGGTTAGAAATAAATAATAGCACTGCCCTGTCTGCAGAATTAAAATGCATAATGAACTGCAAACAGATGCAGACAAAAGGTACTATCATCTTCTTGATTAGCTCTTGATATGATTTTCCTCTATTAAAAAGGTAGCACATTGAAAAAAGGTATCCGGCAAATGTAAAAAAAAAATACCAAGAGTTATAAATCATGAATTTAGCCTTTTTGAGAAAGAGTGTTTTTTTTCTCAATAAATATTGTTGACTAAGAAAATTTACATGATATTAAAATCAAGAGTTTAGACTTTTGTTTGCTTTGATTGAAAAGTAAAATATAGAGGGATGGAACTGACACAGTAAAGATAAAATCTTTATGAAAACGTGTTGCAAATTAATGCATACCGGTAGTCTGTTTCTACTGTTATTGATCTGTCAGTATTGTCACTAAGTTCTCACAGACAAGTTGTCTAGGACTATCTTTTGAGACAATAAACAATGAATTATGGCATCTGGAAGGTGTGAAATCAATTTTGACACCTGGCAGAGTTTAAATACCCTTGTGAAAATATTTCTTTTTATGCAATTGATGAAATAATTGGCTGCTTAAAGCCAAAATTGGGACAGAAACTAGTGGCCTCTGGCCACATAAGACAGGTGCTTGCTTAATAGAGGTTCATTTACATGTAAAATCAATTGGGGGGGGAAATGAAAGTGATTGCTTAAGACAGGTGCTTGCTTAATACAGGGCTTGCTTAAGACTGGTTGGACTGTACTTGGATTTTTTTCAATGTGCAGGGAAGGGCTTAGCTAAGCCCAGCCTTGGATGAATTCATTGTTGAGAAAGGGTCCCAGATCTGACAATGTATAATTGAGGTAAAGGTGACTATGCGTGTTGTCTTTGTGCTATACCTGTGTTTCACCTGAATGATTTCAAAATAGGTGAAGTGTATGGTAGACACACAAAAACATAAACATTTTGTTTCTTGAATATAACCTTGCAGCTACACTCAAATAAGCCAATGCATTTATCTTTGTCAACAACTCTTTGCTTTACTGATGGTACATGACCGCAGTAGAAGGTCAATAAAGTACCATTCGAAAAAAATAAAGTGATTCAGAGAACCAGCTGATTTTACTTATTTTTCCTACAAGGTCAGCTCGGTCAAATTAGCAGCAAATTTGCTGCATCAAAAACGGTCAAGTTAGCAGCAATTTTACTGCAGCAAAGTCATGTTACATGTAGCAGCAATTTTGCTGTTGCAAAAGCAGTCAAGTTAATGACGATTTTGCTTGCAGCGTTAGAATTAAATTTGCTGCAGCAAAATAGAAAATACAGTCAAGTTAGCGGCAATTTTGCTGCAGCGAAATTGGTCACTGTTAGCAGCTATTTTGCCAGAGCGAAAAAAACAGTCAAGTAAGCAGCAATTTCGCTTGCAGCGAACAGTTTTGTCGCAGATTGCTTTGGCTTTAATCTAGGTGATAGCGCATAAGAAAATGACAATTAATGACACAATCACATCTCTTCGACGTCACCTACGACCAACGTTCAGCAAAAAGTAAGTGGAAATGTTTGTTGCCATTTTTTATTATTATATATTTTTTTTCGTCTGGCTGTGATCGCTATGTAGAAAATGATGATGAATGCTGCAACAGAACTTTTCTAGACCACATATTACCAACGTTATGGTAAATGTTGCCGATTTTTTACAGTTTCGTCTGGCTGTGAGCGCTATAGGAAACGAATACTTTTGCCGCAAACATGACATTTCTATCCCAACCGGACAAAAGTTCCCTGCTAGCAGTAAAAGTGTCCATAGACTGGGAAATAGGTGGGATATAAAATGTCTGTTTGTGATGACATTCATCGTTTCTTATATATGTATACGCTCATAGACAGACTTAAACGAAAACGAAAGACCAAATTGTGCCGTAGCTCACCTTAGTGATTTACTTATCAGTGCAAGCTTCAAGATAGACGATGATACTCTGGAGCCTTATCTGTATGGACCCCATGGGCACAATTGACAGTATTTATAAAGAGGAGTACTATACACTGATTTGCACTAAATATGAAAGTTATGGGCCTTGCAGTTTAGAAAACCTTTTTTTAAAATCTAATGCAATCATTCCCCCACCTCAATGATGCTTCAGATTAAATTTGATCGCATTTGGCATGGTCTTAGAGATAGTCATATTTGAACGCACAAACGGATGCAGGGACGCCGGCTCAAGTACCTTGATCCTATAAGCTCACCTTGTGAGGGCATAGGTGAGCTAAATATCGGCCACAAAAAATCCACTTTTAATGCTAGTGATGGGGAACTTTTGTCCAGAACTTGGGTCACAGGTTCGCGACATTCATCATTGTTTTCTAATGCGCTCACAGTCATACAAAAAACAAAACAAAACAAAACAAAAAAAAAGATGTCGACGAAAATTTTCCTCTTTTAAAGATGACAGGGAACTTTTGTCTGTAACTCGGGTAATAGGAGTGATAGAAAAGGTGTTTGTGGAATTCATCTTTTTTGCTATTGCGCTTTTTTTTTTTTTTTTTTTTTTTTTTTTTTTTTTTTGTTGCTGCTGCTGCAGCAACAGATTCGCTGATAACTTGACTGAGCTGCCAGTCAAATTCATCAAATCGGTAGTATGACAGAACAACACTTTACAGATCCATACTGTGACTTCCAGTAAGTGCACTTTTTTGCCGCCTTCATTAGTAAATGTAAGCCTGCATCTTTGACATTTATTTGTATCAGAATTAAAGTTTTAAACAGAGAGTCATACAACAAGAATGTTTACCAGGCATTTACTAAGGGAATTTTCAATATGGTCATACATAAATACAGTCATGTAGTACAGAATATTTTTCTGTGACAGTATGTGTTTACCCATCATTTTCAGTGCATGAGGTTAAATTTTGACACTGATTGGTTCAACAATAACAAGTGGTTCAAAGTAGCAGTCCAAGTGAGAACTACCTATTTTTAAATGTAATGGTCAACTTTGTCATTGTCAATCAAAAATTGACAGGCTCCGCCCTGCACATTGAAAAAAATCAGACTATAAACAAGGGGAAAAATAGGTAAAGTCTCAAATTTGTGAATTATGTTACTGTGAATTACGTTACTACAATTTTACATAAAGAGAAATAACAATGAAATACCATGCCTTTTTGGGGTTTATGCTATTTGTTCGACTGTACTAAACCTATTACTGCTCTTAAGTGCCAATTTCAACCATACTACTGTTACTTTTTCGTAGCTACATGGACTTTATCTATATTGTCAGTGGTCCAGTAGGTGATGGTTGACTTCAAAAGGTTGAGCCAGTGACCCAGTAGATGATCATAGAGTACAACAGGGTGAGACAGTGACCCATTAGATGATCACAGAGTACAACAGGGTGAGCCAGTGACCCAGTAAATGACCAAAGTGTACAACAGGGTGAGCCAGTGGTCCAGTAGGTGACGGTTGACTACAACAGGGTGAGCCAGTGACCCAGTTGATGCTCATAGAGTACAACAGGGTGAGCCAGTGACCCAGTAGATGACCATAGAGTACAACAGTGTGAGTCGGTGACTCAGTAGATGATCAAAGAGTACAACGGGGTGAGCCAGTGACCCAGTAGCTGATGATAGAGTACAACATGACTAGCCAGTGACCCAGTAAATGACCAAAGTGTATAACAGGGTGAGCCAGTGGTCGAATAGGTGACGGTTGACTACAACAGGGTGAGCCAGTGACCCAGTAGATGATCATAGAGTACAACAGGGTGAGCCAGTGACCCAGTAAATGACCAAAGTGTACAACAGGGTGAGCCAGTGGTCCAGTAGGTGACGGTTGACTACAACAGGGTGAGCCAGTGACCCAGTTGATGCTCATAGAGTACAACAGGTGAGCCAGTGACCCAGTAGATGACCATAGAGTACAACAGTGTGAGTCGGTGACTCAGTAGATGATCAAAGAGTACAACGGGGTGAGCCAGTGACCCAGTAGCTGATGATAGAGTACAACAAGACGAGCCAGTGACCCAGTAAATGACCAAAGTGTACAACAGGGTGAGCCAGGGGTCGAATAGGTGACGGTTGACTACAACAGGGTGAGCCAGTGACCCAGTAGATGATCATAGAGTACAACAGGGTGAGCCAGCAGGGTGAGCCAGTGACCCTAGATTACAGGGGTCAAGTGTATTATTGGGGACCCTTCTTTATCTTAAAAAACATACCCTTAACTATTACATAATACAACCAATAATGGGACAATAATGAGCAACCAATGACCCTTCTCCCAATCTCATAGGTCGACAAGTCGACAGGTCGACAAGTCGACAAGTCGACAATTCAGTTTTGGCAGTACAGATAAATGACATATTTAGATGTACAGCCGCATATCCACTGGAAACTTAAAGACTTATCACATGTCGATATTGCCAGAGGGGTCGAGGGGAGGCTTGCACCCCAGGCGTCGTATGCGATCATGCTCTTCCCGCTTCAGGTATGATGATTATTATGTATTGACAGCTAAATGTGCCACATAGGTTCTATTTCCCATCATGCACTTAGTCCTTGTAGTTCCGCTTGGACTATACCTACCTATCCATTTATTTATTTTGGCTATATTGATTTATCGACTTGTCGACTTGTCGACCTGTCGACCTAGTGCAATTGTCAATAAGAAAGATCCGGTTAGGTATAAGGTTAGATTAGGGTAAGTGTTAGCAATTTTGGCATTATTGATTTGTCGACATGTCGACCTGTCGACTTGTCGACCTAGTGCTATTGTCAATAACAAAGAGCCTGATAGGGTTACGGTTAGATTAGGGTTAGTGTTAGGGTTAGTGTGTGGTAAGGGTTAGGGCTTGGTTAGGGTTAGGGTTAGTGCTTGCCCCCAGGCTTCGTATGCGATCATGCTTCAGGTATATGATGATTATTATGTATTGACAGCTATATACCACATAGGCTCTTTTTCCCATCATGCACTTGATCCTTGTATTTCCGCTTGGACTATACCTACCTATCCATTTATATATGTTTTGGCAATATTGATTTGTCGACTTGTCGACCTGTCTACCTAGTGCTCTTGTCAATAAAAAAGATCCGGTAAGGGTTAGGGTTAAGTTAGGGTTAGGGTTAGGGTTAGTGTGTGGTTAGGGTTATTTTCGACTTGTCGACCTGTCGAGCTAGTGCTAGTGTCTACAACAAAGATCCGGTTAGGGTTAGTGTGTGGTTAGGTTTAGGGCTGGGTTAGGGTTAGGGTTAGGGTTAGGGTTAACTGTTGAGACTCTGATTGGGACAATAATGACCATTAATGAGAACCCTTCTCTCAATCACATAGGTTGACAAGTCGACAGGTCGACAAGTCGACAATTCAGTTTTGGCAATACAGATAAATGACATATATAGATGAAAAGCCGCATATCCACTGGAAACTTAAAGACTTATCACATGTCGATGTTGCCGGTTAGGGTTAAGGTTAGTGTGTGGTTAGGCTTATGTCTGGGCTAGGGTTAGTCGACCTGTCGACTTGTCGACCTGTCGACCTAGTGCTATTGTCAACAAGAAAGATCCGGTTAGGGTTAGGGTTAGTGTGTGGTTAGGTTTAGGGCTGGGCTAGGGTTAGGGTTAGGGTTAAATGTTGACATACAGTATGGGACAATAATGAGCATTAATGAGGACCCTTCTCCCAATCTCATAGGTCGACAAAGCGACAGGTCGACAAGTCGACAAGTCAGTTTTGGCAGTACAGATAAATTACATATTTAGATGTACAGCCGCATATCCACTGGAAACTTAAAGGCGTATCACATTTCGATATTGCCAGTGAAAGTATTCTCGGAGGATTCTTTCTTAAGCTTGCGGGTCGAGGGGAGGCTTGCCCCCCAGGCGTCGTATGCGATCATGCTCCTCCCGCTTCAGGTATATGATGATTATTATGTATTGACAGCTAAATGTGCCACATAGGTTCTATTTCCCATCATGCACTTAGTCCTTGTAGTTCCACTTGGACTATACCTACCTATCCATTTATATATTTTGGCTATATTGATTTGTAGACTTGTCGACCTGTCGACCTAGTGCAATTGTCAATAAGAAAGATCCGGTTAGGTATATGGTTAGATTAGGGTAAGTGTTAGCAATTTTGGCATCATTGATTTGTCGACTTGTCGACCTGTCGACTTGTCGACCTAGTGCTATTGTCAATAACAAAGATCCGGTTAGGGTTAGGGTTAGATTAGGGTTAGTGTTGGGGTTATAGTGTGTGGTTAGGGTTAGGGCTTGGCTAGGGTTAGGGTTAGTGCTTGCCCCCCAGGCGTCGTATGCGATCATGCTTCAGGTATATGATGATTATTATGTATTGACACCTATATACCACATAGACTCTTTTTCCCATCATGCACTTAGTCCTTGTATTTCCGCTTGGACTATACCTACCTATCCATTTATATGTTTTGGCAATATTGATTTGTCGACTTGTCGACTTGTCGACCTGTCGTCCTGTCGACCTAGTGCTCTTGTCAATAACAAAGATCCAGTAAGGGTTAGGGTTAAGTTAGGGTTAGGGTTAGTGTGTGGTTAGGGTTAGGGTTGAGTTAGGGTTAACTGTTGACATACAGATTGGGACAATATGTCAATAACAAAGATCCGGTTGACCAACATCTCCACCCCCATTTGTATACACCACTTATACTGATTTGTCGAATTGTCGACTTGTCGACCTGTCGACCTGTCGATTTACTGATGTGGACAATACAGAAGATCCATCTCCCTAGCCAATTCTTGTACTTCCGCTTGGACTATACCTACCTATCCATTTATATATTTTGGCAATATTCATTTGTCGACTTGTCGACTTGTCGACCTGTCGACTTGTCGACCTAGTGCTATTGTCAACAACAAACATCTATATATGTCATTTATATGTACTGCCAAAATTGAATTGTCGACTTGTCGACCTGTTGACTTGTCGACTTGTCGACCTGTCGACCTATTGCAATTGTCAAGAACAAAGATCCGGTTAGGGTTAGGTTTAGGGTTAGTGTGTGGTTAGGTTTAGGGTTGGGCTAGGGTTAGGGTTAAATGTTGACATACAGATTTGGGACAATAATGAGCATTAATGAGGACCCTTCTCTCAATCTCATAGGTCGACAAGTCGACAATTCAGTTTTGGCAGTACATATAAATGACATATTTAGATGTACAGCCGCATATCTACTTGTCGACCTATCGACCTGTCGACCTAGTGCTATTGTCATTAAGAAAGATCCGGTTTGAGTTATTGTTAGATTAGGGTAAGTGTTAGCAATTTTGGCATTATTGATTTGTCGACTTGTCGACCTGTCGACTTGTCGACCTAGTGATATTGTCAATAACAAAGATCCGGTTAGGGTTAAGGGTTAGATTAGGGTTAGTGTTAGGGTTAGTGTGTGGTTAGGGTTAGGGCTTAGCTAGGGTTAGGGTTAGTGCTTGCCCCTAAGGCGTCGTATGCGATCATGCTTCAGGTATATGATGATTATTATGTATTGACAGCTATATACCACATAGGCTCTTTTTCCCACCATGCACTTAGTCCTTGTATTTCCGCTTGGATTATACCTACCTATCCATTTATATATTTTGGCAATATTGATTTGTCGACCTAGTGCTTTTGTCAATAACAAAGATCCTGTAAGGGTTAGGGTTAAGTTAGGGGTAGGGTTAGGGTTAGTGTGTGGTTAGGGTTAGGGTTGGGTTAGGGTAAGGGTTAACTGTTGACATACAGATTGAGGCAATATGTCAATAACAAAGATCTGGTTGACCAACATCTCCACCTCCATTTGTATACACCACTCATACTGATTTGTCGACTTGTCGACCTGTCGACTTGTCGACCTGTCGATTTACTTATGTGGACATTACAGAATATCTATCTCCCTAGCTAATTCTGATTTCTGATTTTTAACTGTTACCCTATAGATATGGACAATAATGACCATTAATGAGGGCATCTACACATCAATTTACATGTATACATACATGTATAATCAATACTGATTTGTCGACTTGTCGACCAGTTGACCTAGAGCTATTGTCAATAACAAATATCCGGGTAGGGTTAGGGTTAGGTTAGGGTTAGGGTTAGGTTGGTGTTAGGATTGTGTTAGGGTTAGAGTTAACTGTTGATATACAGAATGAGTGAATATTGATCATTTTTCAATAGTGAATTGTCGACTTGTCGACCTGTCGACTTGTCGACCTGTTGACCTAGTGCTATTGTCTATAACAAAGATGAGGTTAGGGTTAGGGTTACGGTTAGGTTATGGTTAGGCTTAGGTTGGTGTTTGGGTTAAGGTTAACTGTTGATATACAGATTGGGACAATACTGAATTGTCGACTTGTCGACTTGTCAACCTGTCATCTTGTCAACCTATGATTATTGCGAGGTCCCGCTTGAGTTAGCTATTCACGTCCTTGTATAAAGATTAATGATATTGATTTGTAAAATGATCGACTTGTTCACCTTTATCGATACTGATGTGGCCATTAGCCAGCATCCTTTTTGCCAGCCAGATATACGATGTATGATTTGTATCGAGCAGTGAAGGTTATCGGACATGTATTGAAGAGCATCTGATGTATGTATTGGTGTGATATATATGGAGATGAGGAGGTATTAGGACTTGTATATATATATATATATATATATAACAAAATAAAGTCCGATTCCACAATGTATTCACTATTTAATTAATTCTTTACCGGTTTCACTGCTATTTTACAGATCATCAGGAGTTAAATATGGCGTTGTTGCGTAGATACTAACTTAACGACGTTACGGCCGTAACGTCATTAACAGTATAATACAATACAATATAGGATTTACTGCCTTGTACTCCTGATGATCTGTAAAATAGCAGTGAAACCGGTAGAGAATTAATTAAATAGTGAATACATTGTGGAATCGGACTTTATTTTGTTTTATATCTTTGCACTGTATGTGTTTTCGTTTTTGGACATATATATATATATATATATATATATATATATATATATATATATATATATATATATATATATATATATATATATATATAGGTATGTGATCCTAACGTATGGTCCCCAATAGTGCCCTTGAGCCGATTACAGCAGGGTGAGCCAGTGTCCCAGTTAAGTGAAAATAGAGTACAACAGGGTGAGCCAATGACCCAGTAGATGATCATATAGTACAACAGGGGGAGCCAGTGGCCCAGTAGGCGATCATAGAGTACAACAGGGTGAGCCAGTGTCCCAGTAAGTAACCATAGAGTACAACAGGGTGAGCCTGTGATCCAGTAGATGATCATAGAGTACAACAGGGTGAGTCCTTGGTTTTTATCAAACACCTCCACGACCCGCTCTGCATTCGCTTTCATTATTTTATTTTGAATAAGAAGCTCCTTCACAATTTATCTTTTTCTCGCATTTAAAAATTATGATGATAATAATGTAGTAAATGTTAGTGATTAATAAATGCACACAATTTACTTGATGAGCAAAACGGATATAAATAATTAAACGCGAACATCCGAAAAATATATATTTCAAATTGAAATACACTATGTTTGTTATCATTCTTACAATGGCAATGCAATGATAGTTTGTGGTTTCTAAAAGTGTCAAAACCATGAAAATGCACACATTTCGAGAAAGTAAGTGATTGTGAGAAGACTTCACGACAAAGATGGTAAGTAATAGTATGTTGACACGCAACAACGCTTTGTGTCTATTGCCTGAAAAAATTACAACCGTGAACAGAGAGACGTATAAAATATAGCCCAATAACGTTTTACACAGGTTAACGGTATACACCGGTTAACGGGTGAGTCACCATAAATCAATTCTATTATTTAACATACTTGAAACTAACTGTTTGTTGTGTTTGACCTTGAATTGAGATAAATCTTATGAGCAAGTCACAACCTCAAACATAAGACAAGTCTTATCGTTAAGGTAGATCACAAGTCACTCCTAAGATTAGTTTCAACCATAAGATAAGATATGTCCTAAGAGATCTTTGTGAAACGAGCTACAGGTCTTTAGTACACTTGTATTTTTCATATGTACCATGGCACAACAAAGTCTATCTATAGCGACTGTACTTTCCATACAATGAAAATGGAGACACAGATAAGCTGCTGTCTTGTCAAACTGCTGATCTCAAGTTTTACTTTATGCTACAAGGTCATGTTAATGCTAGTTAATTTGCAATGCTGATCACATAGAGATTTACAGAGGTTTTCATGGCCAATATAGGAAGTGCCACAGTGTCACAAGAGTACAAAGCTGTGTCACAGCAAAACTTATCTTAATGAACTTTACTTTTTGTACAGTTACAGTAAGACACTGACATAGATCACCTGCTCAGTTGTAACAAGCTGGTCTGGATCTTACAGTCTATAGGATAAAACAGATAATCAACTGATTTTTTCTTCAAGTGCTGTGTTTTAGAAATTAATTCATAGTTTGAGTGATCTTTCATCAGGACCCTTTTACTCGCCTTCGGCTCGTAAAAGGTCCTGATGAAGAACTATGAATTAATTTCCAAAACACAGCACTTGAAGAAAAAATCATTTGATTATCTATAACTTATTCTATGGACCGTTATATTCCTTACATAGCCTTTTTAGGTACACGTATCAAGCGAGCATTGGATCATCCCAACGTGACTGCATTGTTTTTACATGGACGTTAAACAACAAAGTAAAACAACTCAAAAGGACTGTATGGCTCTAGATATCTGTCAAAAGGATCTGTAGATTATTAATCTGACAGTTGAGCCTTCGCATGAGAAAACCAACGATTTGGGTTTCAGACAAGGTCCGACAGAAACAAGGCTGCACAGCCTAAAAAAGGAAGGTAGAAGTTTGGAATTTCAGATTTAGGAAGTCGAAGCATCATACTATCTGTGAAGAGGAAACAAAGGCGCTGATCAGCTGTACAGTTACTGCACAGCTGATCTGTGTCTTAGTTTTCGCATATGCAGATTATGGGTTTTCTGGTGTGACGGCTCAGTTATGTTTTATGACCTAGTCATGAATTCTTTTTCATATTTAGGTAAATTCCACTTTAAATATGCAATGAAGTACAAAAATATGGATGGGACAAAATGCTGGAAAAATGCATACTTTATCTAATCTTCATAAATGCAAAAGGTATAACGAATGAATGTGGCTAGAGCTAACTAATGACCTTTTCTCACTTTATGCTGTGGTAGTGAAAAGTGCCCTGGTATTTTGGTGGTTTTTGCCCTGTCCTTTGAACTCCTTTCTAAATCATAGCTCTAGACCGACCACTGTAGGAAATATACTGAAAAGCAGGCAAGTCAGAATCATTGTTTCCTTTTCGTTTTAGTTATTAACAAATAATTTCACAATACAAAGTGTTTTCCCTCCACTTTAACAGTAGTACCAGCCTTTATACTGTCTGGTAGTCTGGAGATCAATGTCTGAAACAAACATATCTGTGTATATTACCCAAATCTTCAAATGGCTAATAATTGTTACATATATGCCCCTTAAAGTTTGAACATCAGGAAAAATGTCCATGCAAAGAATACCCCCTTAAACCCCACTTTTATATAGTAAAACTGGGGTTTGCAGGGGTATACCGATTTTTCTTATTTTTGCTCCAAAACATAAATTGTGGGTACTCGTTAGAACCGTCTCGCTGAGGCGGTTCTATTCTAACGTGTACCCACAATCTATGTTTTGAGCAAAAATAAAGAAAATATCGAAAATTTTCTACTGAAAATTCCATTTTTTACAACTTAAGAAATCACTTTATATTGCATGGGCGAGTTTACGTTATGAGGAGCAGGGTCTAGTGTAGAGTATTGTCTCTGAGTGTGACAGTCTGAATAAAAAAACCACGGGATGTTGACGTCTAGGGTGTAGGATCAAAATGTATGGCTGAAAATAACCTACAATCCTTGTTTCTGAATCACTGAGAATATAATAGCTAGGCTCAGCAATTAATAAATATAATTTATTTTCCCTTTACACATTAAACATCAATGTCCATTGAGCAAGCCAGTATAGACTCATCAATCTGCTTGTTTTAAGCAGACTGACAGGTGGCTGCATTTGTTTGCATAGACTTGAAGTCTGGACATTTACTCTCAGCTGTCGATAGAGTTGACATCAAAGTCATAAGAAATTACATTGTATGAGCTACAAAGTTTTCAAACCATTCCCTGGTTTGCATGGAACGATTATGACATGAATAGAATGTCACACAAAGCTGTAATGGAACAGTTAGATGGCTGCCTCCAGTGAATCTGATAAATGAAAACCTGATAAGCTCACCTTTGGCTTTTTGTGTTTTGTTGACATATAACCTAGGCAAAAACTATCTGTTGTGTGACCCCACAAGAGCTCTACATCTGCAATGAATTTATTATTTAAAGATAAGTGAGACCTTAACAAACCTGTCCTATAGCCAAAGTGAGTGATGAATCATTAATTTTAGTAAGAATTGATCTGTGGGAAAACAGTTGTGTTTGTTAATATTTTTGTAAACCAAAAATTTCAGAAAGTAAACTTTTATTAATTTATTCTGTTATTAGCTTTGGCATGAGATTTATACTCACCTAAATGTTTACTTCCTTCTTTTTCTACCTTTAGGCCCAAAGCTCCAGCTAGTTTTTCAGGTACTCCTTTGAGAAATTCACATTCTGTAAAGAAAAAAGAAAATTAAACTGATAAAAAATGAATGTTTTTGCAAACAATGTAGACCTACATAAATAAGGAATGCAAATTAGCCATAAAAATAGTCATTTACAAACTGTGTGGAACTAGACTGTCACCAAGATATATCGAGACCTGATAGATAACTGAAGTTTCTGCTGAAGCTCACAGACTGATGCTGATAAGCATTTCCAGTGAAACTTTTAGTAGCAAAATTAATGACATTTCTAAATCTAATCTTACCCATAAACTTGAACTGGAGAACACATTGTAAAGCTTCAGCTGGTAGTGTTCCCCTTTGAACATGTTCTGCACACTCCTTAGCTAGAGATGTTCTTATCAGGTGTTCACCAATACCTAGAGAGAAAGGTTCAAAGTGTGAAACTTGTAATATACAGAATATGATACAAATCCCTAAAATGCAATAAGAGAGGGTGTTTACCAGTTTTAGATAAGTCACTGCACAAATGCAGTGAACCTATGGGTGAAATGTAATTTAAGTCTATGTGTGAGAACAGCTTAGTTGATACTGTTGAGAACTTAAAATGTGCCGTGAGTCTGTTTACTTAGGTGCTGTCTCAAATGAGTGCACTATTACCTGAGGTAGCCATGGCAACTCCTGGTAAGAAAACACTATTTTTAGCCCAGCATCCAGCACCATACACAGCTGCCTGTAACGGTCAAATAATTAATATTTCAGGCAAGGGCAAAACAAAAATCATAGTTTTCAATTCTGTACTTTTAATAAAATTAACTGCTATGCTAGAAAAAAATGTATTCAACATGCTTTACAATTATTTTTGTTATTGAAATTTACTGATATTGGTTCTTGGATTAAAAATGGATATTACTTACTAATCAATGATAATGGGTTGATGACAGCTCCTATGTAAGAGTTATTTTTATAACATTCAATCTAACCTAATTCCACCATATTTTTAAAATTATACTAAGTCTTGCATTTTTAAATCAGCAGAGAACTTACAGGGCCCAGCCTGCCTGGCTGTTTGAGCGAGATTCCCCCACTGGATACCCCTGCTGCTACATTACCATAGCAATCAACACATACAGCACCAACAGTGTCTTGGACAGTAGTCTGATCCGAGACCTCCTGAGGTTCAGCAGTCTGTAAAAGGGATTTATGTAAGAGTCAATATGTCCTACAAACTTGAAAAAAGATCCTTAATTCATAAATGTGTTTGTAAAGAGATAAATTATTTAATACATTTCTTTTAACTTCAAAAAACTACTGATATGCTCATAATGCTGCATTTAGAGTGGATGCCATGAAAGGCAATTACTCAATGCAAAACAGAAAATCATTGGCAAAACAAGTTTACACTTGTTAGTACAGGTTCACTTGTGATCACTTGTTAAGTGCTCCAAATGCTCTATGATGACATAGCACAGGTTGAGGACCTTTAAGCCAAGGTTGGTACATGTAATTTTATTATTAAATTCCCCAACCTTGTCTTCATCAATTTTAACTTGCCATCATGAAAACCATTGAAAGGTATGCAAAAACAAGTCAGAGAATAGTACCTCTTCCAAATTCTGCAAGTGTTTTCTCCTCTTGGCTTGTTGCCTCTCTTGTAAACTCTCCAGTTTTCTCTTGTATTTGTTATATGTTGACAGTGATCTTTCTATAAAATAAGAGCTATCTTATAAATATCTTCTTGCTTGGTCTAAAATTGTGTACTTAAATCACCTGTATTGGGTTCTTTTGTGCCTGAAGTTTATATGTACATGTTTTAAAATTTGCAAAGTTTTTCATGATTTCTTTGTATATATGTATAATCAGTGCCATTAGGAATGAATAACTAAAAAGATTAGATAAGCCATACATGCCTGTAAACATTCCATATGTTATATGTGCATTGCATAGTCTGAAGCAAATTACATACAGAAAAGGAACCTTTTTATGCTTTCTCAGTTCTACAAAAGGTAGAGAATTACATCATGTTTCTAATAGGGACATCCATTTGTAACTATAGATCATCCTTACAGATAAAGGCACTATTCAGAGCTAGATCAGAGTAATGGCAGTAAATTATTGTAGCTCCTTATCAAACAAGCTGCTCCACAGCATTTGTCTAGGTATATTATGCATATTACATCAGGAAAACATGTCCGTGCAATGAATACCCCCTTAAAACCCCACTTTTATATAGTAAAACTGGGTTTTGCAGGGGTATATCTATTTTTCTTATTTTTGCTCCAAAACATAGATTGTGGGTACTCGTTAGAACCGCCTCGGCAAGGCGGTTCTAACGTGTACCCACAATCTACGTTTTGAGCAAAAATAAGAAAAATATCAAAGATTTTCTACTGAAATTTTTCATTTTTTACAACTTTAAACATGCGCGGATCCAGAAATTTTCATGAGAGGGGGTCCAACGAAAAATGGTAATTTTTGGTCACAGACGAGGGGGGGTCCAACCCCCCAAAAATCACGAAATTACCTTTTTTTAGGTAAAATTTTCAAATTCCAGGGGGGGTCCGGACCCCCGGTCCCCCCCTCTGGATCCGCGCATGTTTAAAAATCTCTGTATATTGCATGGGCAAGTTTTCGTCATGAATGAGAAGAATGCTGTTTTCATGAATTGTTACCTGTTTTCATGTTGTGTTCAAGCTCTTGTTGTATACCATGAACTTTTGCCCACTGTAAAGCACCCTTGCCTACCATAATACTGAAAAGGGAAAAAATATTCAACCAAAGTAGAACTCATATTTCCTTAAATGAGTACAGTAACAGTGATAAACAAACCAACCAAATACAATAGGCTTTCAGTTAAAGTAGTTAAGAGTCAGGGGCCAGTTGTTCAAAACTTTGTTAGCTTAATGTCTTCATTAAGACCTCAACTTGTTAAGTAAATGCCGACTACATAAGCAAATACACTGTTATTTTTTGTTGATAAAACGTGAGAATCCTTTGCATTGCAAAGGATTCTCACGTTTTATCAACAAAAAATAACAGTGTATTTGTAATATTGCCATTTGAAATTTTAACGAATCGTTAACTAATGACATTGTTAGTTTTGAACAACTGGGCCCAGAACATCAAAACCGTTCCATTTACAGACATCAACATTAAACAAAAGGAATTAAAATAACATGGTGTTTTAAATCAAATGCAGTTTTACTTTGTTAGATTTGCCTTAGACAATGAAAGCTACCTAGTGTGTATAACAGACATCAGTTTTGGTATGTTTCTCTGCAATGCAATTATTTTAGCCTATGTACTGGGGAGATACTGGTCCCGCATTTTCTGCCAATTCATTTGGAAATAAGCTTTTTAGATTTCATTGTAAAGAAACCTTTTCTGTTTGTGTTCCTTACCATGGTGGTATCCTCCCCAAAAGCAATGATTCTTCTGCTTGACAGTCAATAAGCTTCTTTGCAACCAAGACTGGATTTTTTATTTCTAGAAATCAAAAAGCAATAATAAAATTAATGCAAAAACAATTGTGCGACAGTTCAAATGGTTTCAATCAAGAATATTGAACAAAACATGATAATTTTATCGGCATAATGAACATAGCCAAAAGTACTAAAAAGGATTTTCACTTGATGAATACCATATGAGCCGCCTCATGGGAAAACCAACAATCTGCATAGGCGAAAACAAAGACGCAGATCAGCTTCGCGGTAACCGCGAAGCTGATCAGCGCCTTTGTTTTCGCTACTCGGATAGTACAATTCCTCCTCTACTTAACTCCAAAATTTCAAGCTTCTAGCCTGTTTCTGTAGCTGTACAGGCCGGTTTGTGTCAGACCTGTTCGGAAACCACATTGTTGGTTTTTCCACGAGGTGGCTCAGATTATAGTACCTACCTGATACAGCACCGACAGCTCCAAACAGCAGAGATTTTCCATCCATTATACTAGCGTCACATTCTACACAGCCATCTTGTGTTAGGTTAGACCCTACTCCTGCATTAGTGCACTCAGCATTCTACAATTGAGCCACATCGTGGGAAAACAAACAATGTCATTTCCGAACAGGCCCGACACAAACCGGCCTGTACAAGCACAGAAAAGAGCTAGAAGCTTGAAATTTCGGATTTAAGTAGAAGAGGAATTGTACTATCCGTGTAGCGAAAACAAAGGCGCTGATCAGCTTCGCGGTTACCGCGAAGCTGATCTGCGCCTTTGTTTTCGCATATGCAGATTGTTGGTTTTCTCATGAGACAGCTCAATTTTGTAATTATGGTTTATTTTTACTACTGACAAACTAATGTTGTTTTGTTACAACGAGACTGTCTATCATTAAGCCCATAATTTTCATCGTAAAATATTTTGGAAATTTTACAATCAATCTCGGCTGATGAATAGAAAATTCACATTGCTGAATTCAAAACAGATATCTTTCTATAGATACAGTGACACCCTCATTTCTGAGTATTATCATTTCTGAGTATTAGTGAGGAGAGGATACGATGTCTTAAAAGCACCTCCAAACTCTTTATAGCTTCTGTTATAGCATCAAGAGCACTGCCACCAGAATTGATAACCATTATAGCCTGAAATACAGAAAAAGCTATTAAAACCAAAATATTATTTTACTTGAAGCTGGTATTAAGTATAGCAAATTCCTCTTTAGAACTTTTCAAAATTAAATGATTCTTTTTTAATCATGATATCAGTTTAATACGCAGCATTTTTAAAAGGATACATGTCTTAAGCAACACCTGTAATAAGCAAGCACCTGTCATAGGCCGGCACTTTCAAATGATTTTACATGTAAATGAACCTTTATTAAACAAGTAAAATAAAACTGACATACTCAAGATAAAATTTCGCGAAGACAATAGTAACTTTACGCTGAATCGCCAATACATGTATATAGTATGGTAATCATAAAACAAATGGCACTGAATAATCACCTGTGTACATGCAGCTGAGCAAACTTCACGATACTCAGCTTCTCTAGATGGAGAGTGATATCCTGCCCCTAGAATACAGAATGCATTACATAAAATTCATACACTTGTGGTGGGAATGTTTGGCTGTTTCTAGAAGCAGAAGAAAAAAGAAGTTACAAAAGAAGCAAGTAACATGGGCAGAAGGAATGAGGAGAAGCAGAAAAGTGTGAATTGTTTCCTGGCTTGAAATCTAGAAACAGCTGCACATTAAATTGTTTACAATGTCTATCTATCAACTGATAGTGAGTCTATTCATTCTTATCATCACCTCAGGCTGCATGAAGCAAAACAAAGGCTCTGATCAGCTATGAACATGCGCAGATCCAGAAAATTTTCTTGGGGGGGGGGGGGGGGGGGGGGTTCAAATTCCCAGATGGGGTCTGATGGAAAATTTCAACATGGCAAAAATTAATAATCTGGCAATTCCAGGGTGGTCCTGACCCCCTGTCTCCCCCTCTGGATCTGCCCATGATGAAGTTACACGAAAAAAGAAAAAAAAATCATATAGCCGTGATTCTTGATTTGAAGAGCGAACTGGCGCAGTGGTAGAGTGCAGGTCCCAGGTTCAATCTTCAGGCTGGGCACCATCCTTGTGGCCTAAAGGTAATGGCCAGAAATTGATGGACTCGGTAGTCCACACTATAAGTAAACCAGAGAACCAATGGTCCTGTAAACGCTCACCTGAGATCTGTATATAGAATGATATAGAAAATAGTCCCAGTACAGGAGCAGATGAAGCCCTTGGGCCATTTTTTTTTTCAGAATAATCAATACAAGTTTTTCCCTTCAAATGACATTTTAACAGTTTACCCATTCAAATACATAGGCAACCCATGTTGACTTTGCCTTAAAATAGGTCAAGGTCATCACAGGGCCATGATTTATACATACATTGTAGTACTTGAGTCATCGATGCTTCATGCCAAGTTTCTTCGACATTGGTCCACCGGTTCCGGAGACGAAGATTTTTGAAAGGTTTATACCATATATGGGCATGGCGGCCATCTTGGTCATGTGACCTTGATTATTTATATATACATTGATTCCACAATTCTATAGATGCTTCACGTGAAATTTGGCTTTGATTGGCCAAGCGGTTTCAGAGGAGAAGATGTTTGAATATTATGGTAATATACATGTATAATGCCCCAGGGCTGAGGCAAATGAGCCCCTGGGGTCCAATTTTTTTTCAGAATCATAAATATTCAGTCCTACTGTCCATTTCCTGCAAGACTTTCAATTTAAATGACATTTTAAAAGTTTTCCCCATTCAAGTGCATTGGCGACCTATGTTGACCTTGCTGTAAAATAGGTCAAGGTCATCCAAAGGTCATAATTTATAAACACATTGTAGTACTTCAGTCCCCGATGCTTCATGCCAAGTTTTGTTGAAATCGGTCCATTGGTTCAGGAGAAGAAGAATTTAAAGGGTTTTTACCATATATGGGCATGGGGGCCATCTTGGTCATGTGACCTGGATTATTTATAAACACATTGATTCCCCCTTCCCATAGATGCTTCCTATAAAATTTGGCTTTGATTGGCCAAGTGGTTTCAGAGAAGAAGATTTTTGAATATTTTTGTAATATACATGTATATTGCCCCGGGGTGGGGGCAGACCAACCCCTGGGGTCCAAATATTTTTCAGAATTACCTACCTTCAGTCCATTTGCCCATTTCCTGCAAGATTTGCCTTTCAAATGAGTGACATTTTAACAATTTTCCCCATTCAATGCATGGGCGACCTATGTTGACCTTGCTGTAAAATAGGTCAAGGTCATCCAAAGGTCATAATTTATAAATACATTGTAGTACTCTAGTCCCCAATGCTTCATGCCAAGTTTCGTTGAAATCGGTCCAGTGGTTCCGGAGAAGAAGAATTTTGAAGGGTTTTTACCATATATGGGCATGGCAGCCATCTTGGTCATGTGACCTGGATTATTTATAAACTCATTGGTTCCCCCTTCCTATAGATGCTTCATATAAAATTTGGCTTTGATTGGCCAAGCGGTTTCAGAGTAGTCTGACTGGTCAGCCATCAAAATGAAGTATCATACCCAGTGGTTCATTTTGGTCAAAATGATAAATCAGTTATCAAAAATTCATTTTGACGGCTGACCCGCCAGACTATTTCAGAGAAGAAGATCTTTGAAAATGGTGGACGACGACGGACGGATGGACGGACGATGGATGGACGCCGGATCATGGCCATCCTATAAGCTCACCTTGTGAGCCTAACGGCTCAGGTGAGCTAAAAAAATAAAATAATATAAAGAGCCTATGGCGGAACCTTCGAAATTCGGGGCAATTCGAAATTCGGGGTAATTTATAATTTTGATAGTTTCTCTCTCTCTGTGAATTGTTCTGAAACGATTTTAACCTCAGTTGAAACCTTGATATTTGCACTTTAAAATGGTATAAAAATTGTATCTGAACAACAATGTTGTGCAAGTTCAGAAGCATTTAAATTCACACACTGATTTTTTCAACAAGGAAAAAAAGGAAATTCTTAATAAAATATAGTCCCTGAGATTAAATTCATCCCAAATACAAACCAGACAGGATAGATAAGTGTAATTACCATGACTACTTTGGGGATATCCAGTTCTACAAATTGGTAAAAATCAGACTGTTCTGGCACCACTGGATAATTTTGTTTTGAGTTTTGTTTACTACTACACCGAATTTAGAAGGGACTTTTCGTCTGGCTGAAAATCCCACCTTAGTGATTCTAATCAAGGATAGTTATGTTGACACATGAAAGTGACCAATTTCTCAACTCTGTTTTAGTTCAGCATGTGTCATTGCATGTGTGCAAGAACTGTAATAAGTCCGAGATTTTAGAGAGAGCTATAAATTACAACTAAACATTAACTACACCGAATTTCGAAGGTACCATCATACATATTTTGCCTCCCACAAATTGCTGGGACTGCGGAAAAGTAAAACTAACTGGCTTTTTTTATTTAAACCAATAATGTATTAATTCTAACCGATATGAACTGCAATTATGCCACCAAATGTAGTTTTTGCACAGCTCATCCTTCGTGCTGTCAGTTTTTTACTTTCGTTTTACAAACCGGAAACAGGAAATAAAAGTGAAGACGAGGATTCTGGGAAGGTGACGTGGCAATCCGTTGGAGGAAATAACTTTTCAGGATCGACGTCGATAATCGGGACGTTTACAGAGTGATCTCGCAAAAAACACGTTCATCGTCAGGTTAATATATTTATCCTTATGCTTATTTATTCACATGAATCCCCGTTGTTCGATTAAATTAAGTTATTATCGTCGAAAAACACTTTGTTTCAGTTTGACATATTTGTTGGACGCGAATCGGTTCGATCGATTTTGTACACGCATTTTATTTAGAGTTATTTGAAGTGATTTTATCGTGTTAAATTATCACCAACGTTTTCATTTTGAATTAATATGAAGCTGGATATAAATCTGAATGGGATTAGGTGAGATAATTCGTCTAATTATCTTAGTTATGTTTCGGCCTTGCACTTTTTCGCGCCAAGAAGTTTCGTACCTCAATTCAGTTTTAGGTCAGTTGAAGATAATCCATGTCAAAAAGCATGAATCTGAAAAGTTTAAAGGCGATTTGCCAAATAACAATATTTCCCTGGTCCAGTAACAGCTTTTCTAAAGATCGTTAAGACTATAATTTGTTAGTTGCAAGACCTCACTCCACTATGTTCCGTTGCAGACCTTGATGGTTTTATTTGATCAAAATTTCCGATTGAATAAAACAGGAATTCACATGATTGACAGTAACTTGCATCCGAACTCGATCTTGACATCACCTGAGTGCCTTGACGTCACGGCGCGTGCTTTATCGCGTGAGCCTGGAGAGATGCTTTCTGATTGGCTTCGCACTGCGCCTCAATAAATGACCGCAAATGCGTCAGCTGAAAATGTAAATCTCACAGAAAATATGGATTCAAAGCAGGAAATCATAGACTTTTTTTTATAGAAAATCATCTGGAGACAAAATTTAATATCTCTTCGAACAGTGTGCGAAGTGAGGGTGAGCAGGATTTAGTTTTTTTTTCACAGTGAATTTCGTGTTTGAAAATTTGCTGTGTAAAGTATTAAAACATTTTATTTTTTTACAAGTTAGTACATAACCGGCCTCGGTAGCTCAGTAGGTAGAGTGTCCGCTCCGAGATCGGGAGTATCGGGTTCGATCCTGGGCCGCGACAATGGTACTAGTTGCTCCCCGCTTGGCACTCAGATTTTCGGGGTATGGCTAGGACTGGTCGCCCCGGTGTCAGTATAATGTGACTGGGGGTGGTATCAGGTAAAAGTGTCTGGGATCTGATACCACAGGGCCACATTTAAAATTATTTCGGTTTGCCCTCTCCCTCCCTACCTTTTGTAGAAAAGTTGGGTAGGTAGGTAGGCTTTTTTTTTTTTGGATGAACTGCTGTATTATTCGTTATTCTTGGTGAAAGGAAATAGAAATTAGCTTCAATTTTGTCAAATCTACTCAGAGTTACAGTTGCATTTTGATTTGTAGTGCTTGAGCATAAGAACAAAATATCCAATTGGTGAGGAGGGTCATGGTTTAAATGAAAATGCATTACTTTCTAGGGAAAACAATTTTTCTTCTGACAGAAACATTTAAAAAAAAAATCTGGTGAAAGGGCAATAAAATTTTTCAAGAAGCCCCATTTTTGGTGAGTAGGTAGGGAGTGGGTAAACAAACAAATTTTTATTTTTGGCCCAGTGAGGCAGCACTATAAAAGTGAGCATTGAGCTCCCTGTCACAACCAGACACCGTCGTGATATAACAGATAATGTTGAAAGCGATGTTAAACCCAAACAAACAAGTTAGAACATTTTTTGGCACTGAGGCTGTGTGACACATTCGGAATGCTACATGGAGATTGTAAACAACAGCTGAAGGTCTGAGTCAAATCATTGTCAGTCTATTTTGTCATTTTTCTTTTTATATTTGGATGTTTATATTCTTATTCCTTCTGACAGGAATGTCATAACCAAAAATATCACAAATACTGGCCGTCTCATCAGGCTCATGTTATGGGAATAAGCTCTTTTTATATCGCAATTCTGTTTTTAGTTTCTGTAACGAGTATAAAACCCAGTTTTTTTTACAATTCTATTTTATTCAAGTCTGGATTTTTTTATTGATGTGGTTACTGCATGAATTAAAAAATCTACATGTAGGTATCACTGGGTACAGTTTCGATATTTATCTCATTTTGTCAGAATCATTCCAGTCCAAATATTATTTTTATAAAGGTTGACCAAAAAAGCCGAGTTTAAAAGAATAACATTAGTTCAGTTGCTTCTGTCTTCTTGTGTCAGTCAGTTTCTGATCATTATCTCAGGTGTTGGATGGGTCTCTAAGTTTTGAATTTAGCAAATTGGGGAGAAACAGTCGGGAAACATTCAGTACTGTAAAGCAGCCAGATTGTCCTGGCATGTTTACTCTGAAATTATAACAACAAAAAATTACAAATCAAACAAAACCTTTACATCTAACCATTAATGCTAGATGGTTTTGCAATACAAAATAATCTTAATCCAGACTGCCTTAAAAGATTGTAATCAACAATGATGTTTGATCTGTTTCAGCCACAAGATGGCTACCTACCAAGAGTATATTCAGCAGAATGAGGACAGAGACGGTGTAAGATTCAGCTGGAATGTCTGGCCATCCAGTCGCCTTGAAGCCACTCGCATGGTCATCCCTCTTGGAACATTGTACACACCAATCAAAGAACGTCCAGACTTGCCGCCCATACAGTATGACCCAGTCCTGTGTACTAGACCAACTTGTCGTGCCATCCTTAACCCATATTGTCAAGTGGACTACAGAGCCAAGATCTGGTCATGTAACTTCTGTTTTCAAAGAAACCCCTTCCCCCCTCAGTATGCTGCTATCAGTGAGGCCCATCAGCCAGCTGAAATTATTCCACAGTTCTCAACTATAGAATACACAATAACACGGGCAACGTGTGCACCACCAGTATATCTGATTGTCCTGGATACATGTATGGATGAAGATGACCTTCAAGCTGTCAAGGTAAGATCATGGGGCCTCTTAACCCATATTTGGCGAATGGATTTTCCCATTGTTAACATTTGGGTGAGTCCACTTTCATTTTTAGGGACATCAGGAGTGATTTTTAAATTGTATTTAATATTTCGATGAAACTTCTCTTAACAAACAGAATAGCCACAGATGGGACGCCACATTCTGCCAGGATTAAATGAGTTAAAGTCAGTGAAAACCTATTTTGGGGGTATTCAAGCCAGCCCCTTCTTATGATGTAGATAAAAATGTTTTCTTTAGTTTTATTGTGTCATACCGGTTATAGTTTATTAAAGATCTCATGATTCTTTAGAGCTTTTATTATCTATATGTCTGAGAAAGATAAGTATTGTTTATAGAGCTTACACTTAAATATACAAATGTCAAGATCTTAAAAGATTTCCATTGCTTTCCAGGAATCCCTCCAGATGTCTCTGAGCCTGTTACCACCTAATGCCCTGATTGGTCTCATCACATATGGCAAGATGGTTCAGGTTCATGAACTAGGCTGTGAAGGCTGCTCAAAGAGCTATGTGTTCCGTGGCACCAAGGATCTGACAGCCAAACAGATACAAGAGATGTTGGGGATCGGGCGAGGACCTGCCCCGCAGCAGCAACAGAAACAGGGTCAACAACCACAACAGCCCCTCCCCTCAAACAGGTACAAACAGTGTAAAAATACCAAAGTTTAGGTCACTATAAGGGAAAGTTTTGTTGCTTTCCAGTAGACAAGTTCTGCCATTGATATTCAGATAATAGCTATAATTTATTATATGGAACAAGGCAGATTCTGATCAGACTGTTCCTGCAAGAGCTGTCTGACAAATATAGATACCTGTACCTGACACAAGTCACACAACTTTCACCAATGACTTGAACATCATGTAGAATAGTCCCTTTGATCATGATACACTTTCCAGCCAAGTGCTGTTTCTCTGTTTCTTTTCAGAAATAAAAATGAGCCACTGCATGGGAAAAACAGCAATCTGCGTAGGCGAAAACAAAGACGCAGATCAGCTTTGCAGTAACTGGGAAGCTGATCAGCGCCTTTGTTTTGCTACATGAGGGTCTGGATGGGGTATAATGATTAAAGAATAATGGCCTAAAAATTTTAATGAGAGTGAATAAAGAGCCAAAAATTTAATGATTAGTGAATAAGTAGGTCCTAACAAATAATGAATAAATGAAAAATGTTAATGAATAGCAGAATAATACAATGAATAGTGAATAATAACATTTTAAAGAATAATGAATATGCTAAATTTGGCTATGGAATTGTCTTAGATGGCCTCCCTGACATTCCAGAATTTCATTTTTTTTCACCCCCAGACCCGATTTACATGTAGCTCAAATGTTATAGTCATATTTCTGAAATCTTTGAATGTTTGGAAAGACATTGCATGTAGGGACTCACTTCATGAATCTTTTAAAAAAATGTGTCATTTCCTGAGCCAGATACTTTGTTTGCTTATGTATATGTATTTTCTTTTTATTCTGTTACCCCACTTTGTCCTTATTATGTATGTTCCAATACTATAATTATGGTGACTTTTGCAATCAGAAACAAGCCAGTACTAAGAACGTTAATGCAAATCTAACTGGCAGTGTATATGGCGCTACATAATTTTTTCCTCGCTCGCTTCGCTCGCTCGGTATTTAAGACATTTATAAAATGTTTTGTACAATCAGGCACAAGCACAAAATCATACTTCACATAGTACTCCTATGCTTACTAGTTAACTAAATAAAAACAACAGCTTTTTATTATAACTTTTACCCCTGAAGTTACATTTTTTCTTAAATTAACCTTTGATATGCATAATTGAAGAGAAAGATTCAGTGTGAAACTCAGGGCATATTCAGTATACAGTTTGGAGGGGATTATATTCCCAACAGATTTAAAAGAGGATTTGCTAAAAAATCAGTTAACTACATGTGTATTTTGGAAAGTTTCTATGAGGCTTTGTGGTCTAGCAGATAATATATGCTTCTCTCAAGATGTTAAAATCAAGATTGCACTCAGCAGTCTACAATTAAGTATCATAGAACTAGTCTTTGTGACTTTAGATAAGGGATGCCTTAGGTGGGGAATACCTATATTTGCTATTAGAAATTAGCTGGGTGAAGAAGGCAGTTCTAGTAATTATCATATTTTAATGAATAATGGAACTGATTTTAATGAATAAGCCAAAATTTTAATGACAGTGAATAAATGGCTAAATTTTTAGTGATTAGTGAATACCAGGACCCCCCATCCAGACCCTCCTACATGGGTAGTACAATTCCTCTACTTTCTGAATCCAAAATTTCCAGCCTCTAGCCATCTTCTGAGACTGTACAGCCTGGTTTGTACCGGACCTGGTCAAAAACCCAAATTGTTGTTTTTCTCAGCAAAGGCTCAAATAATACATCAAAATGCATTTATTCAGTTCAATTTTAACGTTGTTGTCTCTAATTTTCTTCCCAGGTTTCTGCAGCCAGTCCACAAATGTGACTTCAACTTGACAGATCTTCTAGGAGAACTACAGAGGGATCCCTGGCCAGTAGCCCAGGGTAAGAGACCTCTGAGGTCTACTGGGGTGGCTCTCTCTATTGCTGTTGGACTGCTGGAGGTTTGTAGAACTTCGTTAATATGACATTTTTTTTTAATATTTTATTTATGAATATTAATGTAGCTTAGCAGCTCACTACTTAACTGTACATAAGAAATCCTTAAGAACAAAACAAAAAGAAAAAAGCAGCAGTTAGCAGACAGCTATATGGCTTTGTAATAGAATGATGTAAAGACATTTCAAACACTCAAGTTGATCACAAATCGATAACAACATTTACCATTCCTTTCATTTTCAGTGTACCTTTCCCAACACTGGAGCGAGGATCATGTTGTTTATGGGTGGGGCGTGTACCCAGGGGCCAGGTATGGTGGTGGGAGATGAGCTGAGACATACTATCAGATCTCACCATGACATTGAGAAAGACAACTGTAAATACATGAAGAAAGCCATGAAGGTAATCTCTACCATATGTCAGTCACGTTATGTCACACATAATTATTGCACATTATATACCTGCAAATTAATGTTATTCAGCTTTGCTTGTATGGTGTAGTTTAAGATATCTGGCCTTCAAGAAGAGGTCTTGAGCACACTGAATCATATACAATGTGAACTGTAGTACTTACAAATTGGTTTATTTCCTTTTTGCAAGCAAACATAGCTATTTCAAAAAACAAAATTATTTGCTGCATTAGGGTTAACTTAGGGTGATAGATCATCTTTAGATCTACATGCTGCATTTCACTGATAGATTGGCTTTGGACTTGACATGTGGACAAAAACTATAATATATGCCCATGATATGTTGTTAACTTGTTACTCATTATTTATTCATCTAGGTATCTGTGTTTATGTTTAACATTGAGGTTACTTGCTTTTCCAGCACTATGAAGGTTTAGCCAATCGAGCAGCAGGGAATGGTCATGTGATAGATATCTACTCCTGTGCTCTAGATCAGACTGGTCTTCATGAGATGAAGTTCTGTGCAAGATATACTGGGTATGCAATGCTCACATTCTTTTTGTATGAAGCATATGAAAACATGGCAGGAAACTGTTATGTAATGATTAAGCTATCTACCTTGTAAATCTGGGGGTTCTGACAGGCTTTCAACTAAGTTGGTCCTGGCTGCATTTTATCTTAGGTGTTGGTGGGATTTTAAACCCAAAACACAACAAATGCTGCCACATGCGAGCGATGTCTGTTCTCATTAAAATGATTTACACTTAGTATTCAGTTTTTGTGAACATGTTATTTATCAAAGGAATTTAATAGCTTTTCTACATGCTGTTTACCTGTAAATAAGTTTGTATTCACGAAAATAAGTTTGACTGCAAAGCACATATTGATCACAATTTTCTGTGAAATTTCATATTTATCTGACAAATTTGCATAACATTCTGGTAACATACAAATGAGCAGCCCCATGGGAAAACCAACAATCTGCATAGGCGAAAACAAAGGCGCAGATCAGCTTCGTGGTAACCGCGAAGCTGATCAGTGCCTTTGTTTTCACTACTTGGATAGTACAATTCCTCTTCTACTAAAATCCAAAAGTTCAAGCTTCTAGCTCTTTTCTGTGCTTGTACAGGCCGGTTTGTGCCAGACCTATTCGGAAACCACATTGTTGCTTTTCCCATGAGGCGGCTCATATGTATATTTCAGTGGCCATATGGTACTGGGAGACTCATTCAACACCTCACTGTTCAAGCAGACTTTCCAGAGGGTGTTTTCTAAGGATCAGAAAGGAGAATTCAAAATGGCATTTGGGGCTACACTGGAAGTCAAGGTAATATTTTTATAGTCATGTTTGTATGGTCATTAAATAACCGAAGAATTAGACAGTTTGCTCAGATGCAGAACAGAAACAAGAAGAAATATTGCACAAGTATACAATGTTTCAACAAAAAGTGAAGTCTTTCATGAAGCATGGCGGCCGAATGACCCATAGTACTCAATTATTCTAAAGAATTGTTGGCTCCATGTTGACTTGAATTTTAAACCACAATACAAACAAGTAAAAAGGACTACCAAACAAATACAGGATTTTATCATATGACGTCGCTGTTTTCCAGTTGATAACGTCATGTCATAAAAATCATATGACCACACGTGTATTAACACTTTTGCGGGAATACGTAAAGTCATTGACGACGTCCGTAACAACAATGTAAATTTTCACTGAAAATGTGTCCACTTCGAATGCGATAAAATCGTATGGTAAAAGTCATATGATAAAACGAATCTTACACTCGTGGTCATTTCATATGAAATTTATTAAACTCGCCAAAGGCTCGTTTAATGAATTTCATATGAAATGACCACTCGTGTAAGATCCTCTATATAATCTATTTTTCAACCTGTGTGTTACCTAACACTTTTCATATTTTCCAGACCTCCCGAGAGCTGAAGGTATCAGGCTGTATTGGCCCCTGTGTGTCACTAGGTGTGAAGGGAACTTCAGTCTCGGACACAGAGATGGGGCTGGGCGGTACCTGTCAATGGAAACTCTGTGGTATCTACCCCAACTCTACACTGGCATTCTTCTTTGAAGTGGTCAACCAGGTAAAATTTTCTTTTCAAACAAGAACCAGGTTAATTTTACTCTGATGAGAAATTCTTTTATAGACACACAAATACATGCGCAAACGATTTTAAAAAACAAAGTTGGTTGTAACATCTATGTTTTTTGAATTTGCATTTTAGCGTAAGCTCTAGCCTATTGCTAAATGTTGGGGTATTTTGTTGTGCAGAAATAGCTTCAAAGTCTTTAAGCCGTAAATAATGTCAACACACTTAAGCCAAGCAAGGAAAGAAAAGCTGGAATTTGTTGTATACCAATTTCAGAATTGCATGCAACCTTTTTTGAATATGAAAAAATATTTAAGGATTGGCCAGTTCTTGTACAACTGCAAAGAAATGTAAACTCCAAATGTTCGTCAATACGACATTTTCCTTTTGTTTTTTAGCACAATGCCCCCATCCCCCAGGGAGGCCGGGGTTATATACAGTTTATCAGTCAATACCAGCACTCCAGCGGTCAGAGAAGGGTCAGAGTAACCACAGTGGCGAGGAACTGGGCTGATGCAAGTACCAACATCCAGCATATCTCAGCTGGGTTTGACCAAGAGGCTGCCGCAGTGTTGATGGCCAGGATAGCGGTGTTCAGAGCCGAGACTGACGATGGACCTGATGTGTTGAGGTGGTTGGATAGAATGCTCATTAGACTGGTAAGTGGTGCTAATCATTCCAAAATCTGTTCCATTATTCATTGACATATATTTTGATGCTTTTTCTTTCACTTTGATTTCATATAAGTTGAACTCACATACATCTAGTTAATTCTGACAACTGGGGAACAACTGGCCTAAGATGTTCTGGGTTAGACACAAGACACTTTAAGCTTCACATAGTACTGGTTAACACCAAGGAAGCAGTGTCTCTGTCCCTACATGACTGAAAAATTGTTGACTAGGGCATTAACCATAACCAAACTTAACTAATTCTGATATTTGTTTACTGTTTAAGAACTTAGCTTTCCAGTCAAAATAATTTGTCACATATTTATTTAAGATAGAAACAAGTGTAATTATTGTGTATGATTTCATCATTTCAGTGCCAAAAGTTTGGAGACTACCACAGAGATGATCCAAATTCCTTCCGTCTGTCAGAGAACTTCTCACTGTACCCACAGTTCATGTTCCATTTACGACGCTCACAGTTTCTACAGGTGTTCAACAACAGTCCAGATGAAACGTCTTATTACAGGTAATAATTGAGCCACCTCATGGGAAAACCAACAATCTGCATATGCGAAAACAAAGACACAGATCAGCTTCGCGGTAACCGCGAAGCTGATCAGCACCTTTGTTTTCGCTACACGGATAGTTCACTTCCTCTCCTTTTTAAATCCGAAATTTCAAGCTTCTAGCCTGCTTCTGTGCTTCTACAGCCCGGTTTGTGTCAGACCTGTTCGAAAACCACATGTTGGTTTTCCCACGAGGCGGCTCAATTGAATTTGTAACCTGCAAAATTAAAGAGAATCTTTGCTGATGTTTAATTGAAATGTTTAACAGAACCTTAATAGAATTGGAAATTGTGATAGCTTGATCAGTAATGTGTTCTATTCAGAACAAATCTACAGCCATTCTTTCTGTTGATTCAAGAATAGCATTTGCCAAATAAAGTGATGAATGAATTGAGCCTTAACTACTGTTAACCTGACTATTGGAAGCTTGCCAGGAACAGTATGGACAGTATAACTTAATGTTCTGACATGATCTTAGCTGTTGACAGTGAATGTAAAGGATTTAATAAATCAAAACAAAAGTTAACAGTCTTCATGTTAAAAGGATGTGAATCATGAAATTGTTACTTTCAGACACATGTTGAATGTGGAAGATCTGACTCAGTCTTTGATTATGATACAGCCTATACTATATGCCTACTCATTCAATGGAACTCCAGAGGTAAGAGAGACATATTGCACTCTTACTTTCAAGAACATTTTGATTTACAAGTATATTTTCAAAAATACAAAGTACTGCAAATCTTCAACATTGATATAACCATGCTGCTTCTGTATTCAGAAATTTTCTCCAGTCTTCTTTGACAGACTTGCACTATATATTTAAGGTGCTTATTTGTCAGAGGATACTTATAAAACAAGATCTTTGTTCTCAAAATTGGCATGTGCTTTTATGGATCCTCATTTTTTGCCTTTATGAATTGGAGAATGATATCAACAATAGTTTTCTGTGAAGTAAAAAAGCAAAAATTATATTTTCAGCATATGTTGTATCTGTTCTGATTTTTCGCTTGATTTCTGTTTTCAGCCAGTGTTGTTAGACACCAGCAGTATACAGGCTGACAGGATCCTTCTGATGGACACTTTCTTCCATATAGTCATATATCATGGAGAGGTGAGTTGCAAATCTGATATGATAAAAAATCTCAAAACTTCCCATTGAAATAATAAGATAAGCATAAGCAGTATTGAATATTAGACACCTGTTTACTTTTACGCCAGGAGCTGGTGACTACCTGCCTAGTCTGATTATAGGCCTGGCCTCCATGCGTTTTGAAAGGATTTATTTGCAAATTGAGGTTTGAATAATTATTACAGAAGTTTTAAAATAAGAATAAAGCCCTTTAAATGAATTGAGGGTGAAAAAGTGATACTCTACTCTCATACTTAAATCCAAACCTTCATATCTATCCCCAGACAATCCATCAGTGGCGTACCCAGAAGTACCAAGACTTGCCGGAGTATGAGAACTTCAAACAACTTCTACAGGCACCTGTCGATGATGCCCAGGAGATCCTACAGACCAGGTTCCCTATGCCGAGATACATTGATACTGAGGCTGGAGGATCACAGGTAATTATAAGAAACATTTTGTATATGTGGAAACGAAGGTGGAGGTCAGCTGCATGATTATCATGCAGTCATACCATCATGGTTGGTATAATTAGCTAAATTTGATTCCTTGGGCATGAATGATCAACACGGAGACTTAAATTAGCATACATACAGTTCAGTTTTTCAAGAAAAAAATCTGTAAGTCTAATAAACATTCAGGGATAGCTTTCTGAAACATTTGCATTTTGTTTGCATGAAGATTATAAAACAATCCCAGCTAAAATCAGACATTTAGTCCCGCTAAATGATGCTAACATGAAACAGCACAATTGAATACTATGGTAATTTACTTTCAGGCTCGGTTCCTGTTGTTCAAGGTGAACCCAACAATGACCCACAACAATATGTACGCCTATGGAGGAGTAAGTACAACCTTCTTACACATTCACACTGAAAATATATATAGACACCCACATGTTATACATTACCCAGAATAAACATCTGATGATCGAAAACTTGATAGCTGATAGAAAAATTGTGACATTTTATGCCTGAAGGACTTGTCTTGAATGTTAACGGCATGTCAAAACCCCACTTAGAAATATATTCAGTGTTGATATGATTATTGCTTTGCCCAGCCGCATGCACATATGCTGCCATACACAGCATGAAAACACTAATGTGTGATCATAACTGCATGCATAACCATAAAAAGCTAACAGTCTGGTGCATTTCTCATGGTAAATATGACTGTATATGTAGCAAGAGTAATTTCACATTTTAACCCGTTTTCACTTGCATACCATATATATGTATGTTGTCCATTCAATATTGTATATGAAATGTAAATCTGTTTTCTTGTCTTCTCTTCAGTCTGCCGGAGGAGGGGTTAGTATTGCTTCAAAATATTTTCTAGAAAAAAATCACAAATTGAGAAAAGAAACATCTAGTCAGTTAAAGTCACTCTCTATTCTGAAGATGATGATATCATTCAGGCGGATTGAGCACATTTTATACACATTTAACTGTTGTCTGTTGACTGACTTCTTGTCTCATTTCTCATGGTTGAATGTCTGTGGTTTCTCTGCCAAAGTCAGTTTTGACAACCATGGTGAAGGAATTAATATCGGCACTTTAACAAACTTCACTTCATACTATTCTTTGTAATTATTGAGAAAAAGAATCTTCAAGCTCAAAACAAGTTACCTATTTCAAAAGTCTTGCTCATTAAAATGCAACATCTTTTAAGAGAAGAATGGTTGATTTTAGTATATAGAAAATCATAAACCGGGTGGGCCTGATCAATTACAAAAACATCTGTCTGCAAAGTATTATGCTAATGCTTTCTTACATTAATTGCCCATCTTCTAAAAACCTTTCAGCACTATCATTCTCTTCTCTGTTTCTAACATAATTTTCACGGTGTAGAATTAACAAATATAACAAGTCTTAAAAACTTGACTCTTTCCTAACATTACTCTAACAAACCTTGTTATATTAGATGATACAAGTGGATGGTTCCTCCATGCAAGGAGGCCAGGATAAGGTATTGTATGATAAACTGGAATTAGGTGGTTTCGGACTCTGGATGTGGTCAAATCTACAATGCATGATGTTTAATTTCTGTCATCTTACAAATTACAATATTTAGTGAAATTGTAGTACAAAACGCAGGTCAAATTGGACAATATATACAGGAATCATTTTCAGTCTTAGGTATGCTTGAAACTTGTACAAAAAACTTTTTCACAATAATGTACATGAAATGAAATTTATCGCAACATTTATAATATGTCGAAGGCTGTTAAAAGTTTATAAGATTAAAAACTGCTGTTTATGAAATGCTTTTGTGATAATGACAGAAACTTTACCATGTACTTTAGGTGATGGAACAGTGACCTTGCCTTCTTGGTGTCCAGGATATTAGAAGAAATTATTTGTCCAAACGATATCTCTTCTACTTTTCAGTTGAGGGACTGTAGAAATTGCATACTACTGTTGTACTACTTTCTCTCATTTTTTCGTGTATAAAAGTGTGTATGAAGCCATCAATTAAAGATTGAGGCAGTAAATTGTGCATGGAAAGTTTAAATAAAGATGCTTGTCTTCAAACCACTTTTGCTTCCTGTATGAGCAGCACCACATAACATGGGCCACCTGACCAGGGGTGGGTAACAAGAAGCTTCGTTAGCCCAATTTTCTTCGCTATGTCTTCGTTGGACCTTCGTTAGCTAAAATTTGGTTAACAAGAACGGTTTCGTAAATAACGAAATGTGACAAATCTTCGTTATAAAGTCTAACTTTTACGAAGGATCTGAGGCTGTCGTTAAGCATTCGGTAATGGTATATTGTCATTCAAAATGGTATTATTTCCATTTTCGGCTATGTTTTGACCGATTGTATAAATTTTTATGTCTGGTGGGATTCTTACTGACCCCACCTCTGATAATATCGAATTTCTGAAAAAAAAAAAAAAAAAAAAAAAAAAAAACTTTTTTTTTCCCTCAAAAAAAAATATTTTTTTTTTTTTCCCTCCATCTTCGAACATGTCCAACATGTCGACATTACCACAAAACAGGTAAACATAATTCTGATTTTTTCCCAAGAAACCGTGCACCCTCATTTTAGACAAAATCGACTGGCTGTAATGAAGAAGGAGGGTCGAGTTTTGCATTGAAATGTTCAATTTGCATTTAACTTTAGAAATGAAAGAGTTGTGCGGATTAAACAATTATTTTTCAAAGTACTTTGTGACAAAATTTTGAAAATGGGATACCAATGTTAAACAAGTCATCCTGCAACCAGTTTATTCACATAAAACAGCCAGCGATTTGAACATGCTTTGTTACCTTGACCATGACGAGATCTCTACGACTGAACAAATCTAGTGAATGTTTCTGTGTGGTTCATTTGCTTTCATTTTTCATTTTTCTGTTTGTCAAAGTGGATAAGTGAAGGAAATCCAAAATAGCCCAAAACACATTTTAATATCTGGACATAGTGCAAATTAACAATGATGGAATGTTCTGTGCTTTGTTCCGTCCCTGTCATATTGTTCTTAAATATGATTGTTTGAGGTAGAATGCATGAATTATTTTTTTCGGCCATTTTGGAAAGAATAAATATACATTTGAAGTATTGACAGGGGCCTCTTTCTTCATAGCATCTACGACATATTTTTATCCTTAACGTGTCGTACAGACATTGTTTGAGATACGAGTTAGAGTTAAAAAGAGTACAAAGAAATAAGTATTACAGCGAGACGAAGGCGAATTGTATTTACCTATTTCTTTCTACAAGTATCTTTTAACTAAATCCCCAGTCATTTGTATCAACGGCCCCTCCACGGCATGAGTATAGCGGGGCTTTGATTTTAATTTTCAAAGCCCTACTGAAAGTAGGGATTTGTGGTAAAATCAATGCTAGAAGCTCCGGATCCCCGGAGGCTGACAAAATCAATGTGAAATAATAGCCGGGAGTTGTTCTAATGAAACTGAATCATGACAGGGGGAAATGAATTTATGCATGTAAATGTGCAGGTACTTTTGCAAATTAAATAAGAACCATAAATGTTAACAATGCGTACAATTAACATTAAATGTTAATTAATGTGACCATGTATAGATGGGACATTAATACTCCCGCACATCCCCTATACTGCCGTCAAAACCTGGGACTTTAGCCCCGCTGTGTCCCCGTTATCCCTGACCCTAGAGAAACCGGGATGAAAATGACTGATGCATAACTTGTAGTATATGGCAGAACAATCCGTACTGTAGTTTTTGAAATCGTTGTTGTGAAAACAAAAAGACCTGATCACTTGCACAGTATATCATGCAGTTGATCTGGACCATTGGTTTTGCATAAACAAAAAAGCGGCTCATATACAACTAAAATACTCTATAAAGCCAATGTAAAGTATATAAGGGTGCTGTTTAATTTTGATGGTGATAGAAAATACTGCATGTAAATGGTAACAGGGTTTCATGATTGGTTGGACACTTAATTTAATTTTTTATATAGCACAAATGGGACAGAGCTGTAAAGAACATAAAATTATGGCCTATGTCTAAACTTGATGCTATATATGTCAATGAAGAAAAATTTAAGTTTGCAGAATATACTTGCCAAGTCAGGCACAGTGGCTCTAACAGCATTGTTAAAAGCAGATGTTTGGTATAAGTTGAATAATAGCTTTTGAATGGGGACCTGAATTTGTATCATCAGTTAGTGGCTGTACACTGTGTTGTTTATGCTTTTGAACAAGTTATGTGGCGTATATATACTGACGGACAAAAAAAACGCTACAGATTTCTTTAAGATATTCGCCATAATCTATCTCATTTATTTCAGAACAAATTTGATTAGATTTACAAGAGATAATTTTGCAATTCACAACATGAATTTGAAGTTGACATCACCTTCAGATTTTTAGCTCACCTGAGCCGAAGGCTCACAGGTGAGCTTATAGGATAGGCAGGCATCCGGCGTCCGTCCGTCGTCGTCTGTCGTCCACCATTTTCAAAGATCTTCTTCTCTGAAACCACTTGGCCAATCAAAGCCAAATTTTATATGAAGCATCTATAGGAAGGGGGAACCAATGTGTATATAAGAAATCTAGGTCACATGACCAAGATGGCCGCCATGCCCATATATGGTAAAAACCCTTCAAAAATCTTCTCCAGAACCGGTGGACCGATTTCAACGAAACTTGGCATGAAGCATCGATGGCTCAAGCACAATGTATATATAAATCATGACCCTGTGATGACCTTGACCTATTTTACGGCAAGGTCAACATAGGCCGCCAATGCATTTGAATGGGGAAAACTTTTAAAATGTCATTTAAAGTGAAAGTCTTGCAGGAAATGGGCAGTAGGACTGAATATTAATGATTCTGAAACAAATTGGATCCCAGGGGCTTATTTGCCCCTACCCCGGGGCAATATACATGTATATTTCTATAATATTCAAACGTCTTCTCCTCTGAAACCGCTTGGCCAACCAAAGCCAAATTTTATATGAAGCATCTATAGGGAGGTGGAATCAATGTGTTTATAAATAATCCAGGTCACATG
The DNA here is from genome assembly GCA_964017185.1 of Rugalucina vietnamica. Taxonomy (NCBI): domain Eukaryota; kingdom Metazoa; phylum Mollusca; class Bivalvia; order Lucinida; family Lucinidae; genus Rugalucina; species Rugalucina vietnamica. The sequence goes on from OZ024872.1 coordinate 69,809,989, forward strand.
ACCAAGATGGCCGCCATGCCCATATATGGTAAAAACCCTTTAAAATTCTTCTTCTCCTGAACAAATGGACCAATTTCAACAAAACTTGGCATGAAGCATTGGGGACTGAAGTACTACAATGTGTTTATAAATTATGACCTTTGGATGACCTTGACCTATTTTACATCAAGGTCAACATAGGTCGCCAATGCATTTGAATGGGGAAAACTTTTAAAATGTCATTTAAAGTGAAAGTCTTGCAGGAAATGGGCAGTAGGACTGAATATTAATGATTCTGAAAAAAATTGGACCCCAGGGACTCATTTGCCCCAGCCCCGGGGCATTATATATGTATATTACCATAATATTCAAACATCTTCTTCTCTGAAACCGCTTGGCCAATCAAAGCCTAATTTCATGTGAAGCATCTATAGAATGGGGAAATCAATGTGTATATAAATAATCAAGGTCACATGACCAAGATGGCCGCCATGCCCATATATGGTATAAACCCTTCAAAAATCTTCTCCGGAACCGGTGGACCAATTTCGAAGAAACTTGGCATGAAGCATGGATGACTCAAGTATTACAATGTGTGTATAAATCATGACCCTGTGATGACCTTGACCTATTTTAAGGCAAGGTCAACATGGGTCGCCCATGCATTTGAATGGGGAAAATTGTTAAAATGTCATTTGAAGGGAAAAACATGTATGGACAGTATATTGATTATTCTGAAAAAAACAAAATGGCCCAAGGGCTTCATCTGCCCCTATACTGGGACTATTTTCTATAACATTCGTATATACAGCAGATCTCAGGTGAGCGTTTACAGGACCATTGGTCCTCTGGCTTACAATGGCGTCAAAAACTTCAAGCTACCCATAAAACGCATTTCACAATAATCCAAATAGTGGCAAAACACCCTTTTATCAATCAACACCACACTGCAACGATACATTTATGGGTTGTTTGACGGTTAATTGACAAATGTGGAATACGCAAATGCGCTACAAATATTCCATTAAGGCAGTTCGCAGGTAATTCAGCGCCTGTGGCCTATGTTGACGTTTACGGACCCTTCTATCCAAAGATCTCAGAAGAGCTCCATCTTTAAAGATTTGGCAACAGGTATTATTAGCTCGCCTGTACGAAAGTACAGGAAGAGCTATTGCAGTCACCCCAGCGTCGGCGTCGGCGTCAGCGTTAGCGTCGGCGTTAGCGTCGGCGTCGGCGTTGCTCAGAATGTTAAAGTTTTTGGTTAAAGTTTTTATGAGTCTATATCTCTTGAAGTTGTGGATGGATCAAGTTGATACTTTGCATGCTGGTAGATATTGGTCTGAAGTTTTATGCTGTACCATCATGACCCACTTGGGTGACCTTGAGGTCAAGGTCACGGACTTAGAAATTTTGTGCTAAAGTTTTTTGGTTAAAGTTTTTTTAAGTTTATATCTCTTGAAGTTGTTGATGGATCAAGTTGATACTTTGTATGTTGGTAGATATTGGTCTGAAGTTTTATGCTGTACCATCATGACCCACCTGGGTGACCCTGAGGTCAAGGTCACGGACTTAGAAATTTTGTGTTAAAGTTTTTTGGTTAAAGTTTTTATAAGTCTATATCTCTTGAAGTTGTTGATGGATCAAGTTGATACTTTGCATCTGGGTAGATATTGGTCTAAAGTTTTATGCTGTACCATCATGACCCACCTGGGTGACCTTGAGGTCAAGGTTACAGTCTTAGAAATTTTGTGTTAGAGTTTTTGGTTAAAGTTTTTATAAGTCTCTATCTCTTGGATATGTAGATGGATCAAGTTGATGCTTTGCATGTTGTTAGATATTGGTCTGAAGTTTTATGCTATACCATCATGACCCATCTGGGTGACCTTGAGTTCAAGGTCACAGACTTTGAAATTTTATGTTAAAGCTTTTGCTTAAAGTGTTTTGAACTGTATATTGCTGGAGCAGATGGATGGATCTAGTTGATACTTTGCTGTTAGATATTATTCTTTTATTATGCTGTAGCATCTTGACTCACATGTGGCCAGGGTCACAGACTTAGATTTTATGTTATAAGTCTATATCAAATATGTAGATGGATCAAGTTGAACTTAGCATGTTGGTAGATATTGGTCTGAAGTATCATGACCCACCTGAGTGACATTGAGGTCAATGTCTTTGGTCATAGATTTAAAAGATTTAATGGCAAAGCACAAGGCAGGCGAGCTACGCTGTCCTGCGACAGCTCTTATTAGGGTTACACTGGGAGTAACACCTCTGTTGTTTCACCTGAGAAAGTCTGTGTTGTATGCGTTGACGTAAGTGACGTTGTGTCAGAAAAGAAGCACGGTTTGGCATACGTGGACGTGAACCGACTGCTGCAAGTCGACGTAAAATGTTTCTCAAACTAATCCAATGACAACAGGGATAATCTGCTGCAGTCGTTACTGTGTTTGCATAGCCTATGCGTTAAGGATGTAATCAAATGTAGCGATCATGCACTTGTGACGTAACTCATGGACTCTGAGATCTTTTTGGGTCGTTTGTGGTCAAGGCTGTTGTAAACATGCTTGTAAGCTGATTTGTTGTGGTTTGGTATATACCGAAGTGTATGACGTCATAACCTAGGGGAAGACCACCACCGAGCACACCAATGGCTTGCTAACTGCTGACGTTATTGAGACGTGACGTTCAGCAATCTTCAAAAAGTCAAATGTAGGGTGTTTTCTGAACACTGATAATATGTAGATTGCATAGGTGTTGCAAAATACGAAGATTATCGTTATCGTGCCGATTAAACCACGAAAAACATGTTTTTGTAAAAGCGCCTTTAGCATTCCTTGGTTGGGGTGTAGATTATCGACACACCAGTGTTGACCTTCTCTATAAAGTGGGGCTTTATTGGGGCAAGAGAAAACACACTCTTTTTCTATGTTTTACAAAAAATCACAATTTTAAGGGTGTAGCGTTTCTTTTGTCAGTCAGTATAGGTAATGCATGTGGTTTGGGTAAGGCTTCCAATATCCTTTGCTTTACCATTCTAAGATATCTTAACACCATTACACATTTAAGTTTCTCTCACCTAGTAGCTGCTGCTGAATTTACGGCAAAACTTTAATTAATTATTTAAGATTAAGTAACCTCACCCGAAGGTATTGTAACAGCCCAGGGTGGCGCATTTGGTACTACATAAACATGCTGCCTTTCTAACCAATGAAAATGGGGCATTTGGTACTATATTGCCCATCGATGCTAATGTCAATTTAATCAATGTCATTCTTAACATGCCGCTTTTCTAACCAAGGAAAAGGCCTGCTCCGGCTGTGACAAGCATTAATTCATATTAAATATGGCATCATTTAACATTACTTGCTTTTTCACCTAATGATAGTAAATTTTTTCTTTGTTTTTAAGAAACTGTTATTTTTTTCTGTTTCCAGGACACCGGCGCAGCCGTGCTCACAGATGATGTCAGTCTACAAGTGTTTATGGAACATCTGAAGAAACTGGCCTGCTCCAGCTCATCTTGATGGTCTCAAGGTCATGTGACCAGTGATGTCAAATATGCTGATGACTGTCGCAGCGAGAATGATGCAATAACTGTTATGTGATGTGTTAAAAAGTTTAAGAAAAAATGTATAAAAAAAAAAAGAAAAATGTATGAAGAAGAAAAATAGATTGTAACATAATAAATTAAGTTATTCAGTGTCAGAAGGTGATAAAGTAACCAAGACTTTTCAATATATGGTGCAGGTTTATGTTATATCTATGATGAAGGCATAAATTTCAGTGTTGCTATGAGCCATGTCAAGAGAGAACCTACATGTACTTTCAATTCTATATCCATAGCCACTGAGCAAAGAGCTGCATCTCTGTAGTCAGATGGCCTGTTTCAAGCAGAATTTTGTTGGAATCTCTGCAGAAGTAATTGTGACCGGTCTAGAAAAGGTATTGATAGCCTCACGGCAACCAACAATCCCTTGTAATTTTTGTACAAGCGTGAATTTGTGTTATTTGCACTGCATCTGCACTGTATATTGAATTGTCCTTGTGAATTTAATGTTTCAGCTAAAATTATAGCTTGAAAATTTTGTAGCACAAAGACGTAATGTAACAGAAATATAATTGCAAGTGAACGGAAACAATGGATTGTTTCAAAAATATGTTGCCCAAATTTTGAAGCCCCCAATAAGCAAAATGTACAATTGCTGCATATATGTAGAAATTGCCCCCAATTTTATTGCTTGCATAGAAGTGCTGAATTATACAGATTTTCCTCTGTCTCGCTCAGTTAATGAAAGAAAATCTCACCCCCCAAAAGTCCACAGATTTACTGGATAAGCTTGTTAAAATTAAAAGATTTCTAATAAAGTTTTACATGTATGTGAAGAAAAAAAAAGTAAAAGTTTCATTTGATTTTGTCGTGACATAAATTTGCTCATTCTTCAAGTAGGATAGATTTGAATAGAAAAGTTGACTTAGAAGTTCAGAATATTTTGGCATTATGATCAGGTCGCATGACCAGTTTTCAATTTCCCAGTGTCAGAACAAACTTTTGAAAATACTGCATGCTTTTTCATCCATTTATGATTTTGTTCCAATTGCATTTTCTCTTGAAACTTTTGTTTCTTAGAGTATTAAGGTTTTGCATTGAAATGCTGTTTTCTTTAATGATACATCTCATTGCACGATAGAACTTTTTAGTATATGTACATAGATGTAAGTCTACGCATGGTTACAAGCTGGGGCCAGTTGTTCAAATTGTCACTGTTAAGTCCTCAACTCGTTCAGTAAATGCCAACTACATAGGCAAATACACTGTTATTTTTTGTTGCAAAGGATTCTCACATTTTTTCAACAAAAAATAACTGTACATGTATTGGTAATATTGCATTTTTGAAAATTTAACGAATCATTAACTAACAACATCGTTAATTTTGAACGATTGGCCCCTGGTTAATAGTTTAAATTATCAGATTTGTACAAATTATCTCTTGCTGAACTAGCTGGATTTTACCTTATCAGACTTTAAACTTTCAAAGTACAGAAAAATCATAAAATGACCCCTGTAGGTTTGTTTCAGGAGTTGTTGACCTTTGCAAATAAGCCACAGATACATGTAGTATTAATGGTATAATGCACAAGTTACTTGCCATCTTACTAGTGATTGTGCCCATTTGTCTTGTCTAATGTTTGTGTGGATAGGGCTACTGATTATTGTGGCTAATTCTTTCAAATGTTGGAAAAAGAATGTTTAGCAGCATTAATTCTAGATTGTATCCATTCTAACAGTTTCTTCAGTATTGTAATTCATTATTTGCTTTCACCATATGTTTTACTTTTGTTGGCCTTTGATTAGGATTTTACATCTTTCTCAAATTATGTTAAGTGCTTATTGAATAAAATGTCTGACTGTAATTCTTGTTACATCAATCAATCTCCATTTGTTCCAATGTAGTGTTCATGACAGAATGAAGCTTTTTGTATGAAAACCTCAGTGTTTCTTCCAACAATATTTGAGCCGCCTCATGGGAAAACCAACAATCTGCATAGGCGATAACAAAGGCGCAGATCAGCTTCGCGGTAACCGCGAAGCTGATCAGCGCCTTTGTTTTCGCTACCCGGATAGTACAATTCCTCTTCTACTTAAATCCGAAATTCCAAGCTTCTAGCTCTTTTCTGTGCTTGTACAGGCTGGTTTGTGTCTGACCTGTTCTGAAACCACATTGTTGGTTTTCCCACGAGGCGGCTCAATTGTCCAAACTCCTGTAGTAGCAACAAGTGTTTGCCCCATCCCAACATGATGGAGGAGTAACTGACTGGGACATCAAGCCAGAAATAATAAGTTTTTTAGACAGGGTGACCATACCTCAATAACAGCTTTACTGTGCCACACACGATTACAATGTTATGTTCAACAAAACAGTCACTGTAAAGAGAAAAAGCTGTTCTCATAACTAATTCTTCATTTCTGAGCTTGACCATGTACACATACTTGGACATTGGGCTACCTGTTAAATCTTTGTTTTGTGCAATTCATTTATAGATTGTTAGTAGAGGCACATTCGACATACTAAGCATGATCGCGCACACATCACTATGGCAGTGGGTTTCAAATTATGTAGGGTTTCAAATTATGGAATGGTTTATATAAAATAAGAAAAATATATACATTACTCCCACTTTAATAATATATTTTTGTAACAAAACATCACATTATACATAAATGGTAAAATGGATGAAAATTATCACAAGCTAGCTGCATCAATTGCAAAAACCTGATCCACGAAAAACCTGGTCTGATTAGTCAATGCCATCGTTTTTGCTGTAAAAGGTGGTACAATGTAACAATCCCTCTTCATTTATATATCTGATTTCTCCTCATGCTAAAGTCAGATTATGTTACATGTTAACATCAAAGAAAGGTTTTCTCCCAATGCTGCTCATAAAAAGATAATGATAACAGAGAAACATGCATGGTAACCGTCTTTCAGTTTTCAGGTACTCGAGGCATGGTTACCATGATCGTTTCATATGTGGGTCTGGGTGTAAACAGTGTAAGACAAGATATACATGTATACTCAGAGGAACAAATTTAGTCAGTAACTTTGACAAGCCCGATTACTATCATACCCTGCTGCTTGCCTTAGATGTCACCCTTTATAAAATTTGCAATGTCAGTATCTTTCTTATTTTGAAAAAAAAAATCCACCAGTTGTCCATTTCGAAAGAGTTATTGGCCTTTTTCGTAAAACACCATTTTAGCGATTACTCGATAACAGATGAAATCAGCGCTTTGAAGCCTTTGATTAATAGCGCTTTCTGGTAGAGGTTGTTGCCAGTGACAAAAATCCGAAAAAAATCGTTTCAAAATTCAGCCACATGAGAAATAACAAGTCAAATATTCATTATTTTGCTATTACCTCCCTTTCATTTAAAATAAGAACAAAAATTGGTGTATGCACACTGGCAAAACCACGTGATATTTCAATCTTTTTGGTTGTAAATGTTAGGTTTTATTCATAGTTTTATAACTGGTAATTTAAATCCCAAACTATCAAGGGGTTTTGGAGCTATAGCGATTTAAACAGTCCCAATGGGATTTAACATGTATTTTCACTGACTAAACTTTTGCCGGTGAGCATATTTCATTTTAAATTAAATTCAACAATATGATGAGTTACGATTATACATGTATACAACACATACATGGGATAATGCAGGCAACTGGAAGCTGATAAAAATGCATGAAAAATTCACAACCACAATTCTGGAAAGTACCAAACTCAAAAAAACAAAAACCATGAAAGACTTGATTGTCAAGCCGTGGTGGTATTATGGATAGCGTATTCACTTAGCCATCAAGAGGCTGTGGGTTTGATACCCGGCAGGTACATATGCCTGTCAGTGTCTTGGTGACAAATTTTCACCCTGACGTAATAGAGGCAATTCGCCCATATGGTGAACATTACATCAAAATGTGTAATGTGTTCTGCAGATATGGGTGCAAGCCCACTGCCATTTTTATACAACTGTAGTTTAACTCAACAGACGTGAATTCTTCACCAAAAAAATAGTCTTCACTTCTCAGGAGGTGGAAGAAAATGTTCCAAATAACTTTAACATCACTCATGGTTTTACACACCTAATCATTTATCAACAGACATCTTTTTGAAAAGTAAACCTTTTGATTTTACAAAAATGCTTTGACAGACTTGTATGTCAATACACTATTCTAAGTACCACTATAATATGAAATGCACAATTAGTGCCAGCATCGACTTCAATTCATTTCTGAGTATTGGGTGATAAAGATGGAAAAAGACCCTGTTGTATGGAGACACAATAGCAATACCATAATAAACCTTGTAATTAAACAAAATGGGAAGAATGTACTTCTGCCTCCATAGAAAACATTCTCACATTACTTTATTTAAATGCCTCATGTCCACAGTCAACAGCTTTGATTCTGTTTGGATGGTTAGTTACATCCTGAACATACTGTTCCTAGACAGGCCTCCCAGAGGCAGATTGCAAGTACTTGGTGCACCTTGTTTTCAGCATTGACAAATACTCTTCTGAAGATTATTTTCATGACCAAACCTTCATCAAAGAAATGTGCTGGACATGAATCAATCACCAGTCCGCTTAAATGTAGAAATAGTGTTCCCGGTCATGTTTCTCAAGATTCTAACTAGCAGCTCTAGCTGATCACTCCGAACATATTGTCTGGCTTGAAGCTATCATGTTCTAAACAGTAATGTGATGAGACATACATAAATTCCAGCTAATAGGGCTTTACAAATATGGCAAATAAAATGATTTAAAAAATTCAACATACAACTTACATGAGGCATAAATGAAATGTGTATGAAATAAGTACAGGTATACGAACAAATAAAACAATCAAAAAAAAAAAAAAAAAATGCAGTTTATCATTTTCACGGTGTCAGTACTGCAGAAGAATTTGAGACTGCAAACTATTAATGATTAGTACACATTCATAATTCATTGGATATGCCATGTCAAATGATGACTTTGATTTCATTTTGCAAAACACACTAGGTTGTGAGGACTAGATAATGGCATGTCATAATGGAAATTTGAGAGTAACTGAGCCAGTGCGTGAGAAAACCAACAATTTGCATATGCAAAAACAAAGGCGCAGATCAGCTTCGCAGTAACTGCGAAGCTGATCAGCGCCTTTGTTTTCGCCACTCAGATAGTAAAATTCCTCTTCTACCTATATCCAAAGTTTCAAGCTTCTAGCTTTATTCTGTGACTGTACAGCCCCGTTTGTGTCAGACCTGGTCGGCGCCCCAAATTGTTGGTTTTGTCACGCACAAGCTCAGTTGATTAAAAAAGATGCGTCACTAAAATTAACTCCATCCAGCAGAGTTTATTATCTAATGGAAAGTAGAGACATAGAGGCAGACAATGATAGCAGACAGAAATTCATTCTTTTGTATCACTCTTAAATAAATGCATTATTTTGCTGTCCAAGCAGCTTGATTCTATTTCACTTACTAGAAGGTTTTGTTTTTATTTTCCGTAGAACTGTAGAGAATTTTGCAAAGATATGCAACTGGATTTCCTACACATATCTAATAATCTTGCATTAATATCACTTTAGAATGGAAACATAGAAATGCCTCCATGACATAACAAAACGAACAAACTGACACCCATGCCCAAAGAAAACTCAGATTAGCCATTGCATCCATTAAGACTTTCTATTTGAAGGGGTCTCAAACTATCCATAAATGTTTTGCCTTGTCAAGTCTGAGTGAATGCCAGTTTGCAGGTGCTGTCATGGAGTAGCTCATCATTAGTGGAGGAACCTAATGCTCATTTTCTGTTCTACATCAACTCGCTCCATGACCTGTGAGAGAAAACAGAAAACATTGGTAAACAATATAAATAATAAATGTATGTCTGGTTCTTAAAACATACATGTATATTCACAATCTATGTTCACTAATGAGAAAGACCATCATTATATTTCTTGAATTGGTTCGTGTGTGTTGGTGAGTTCTTTGATGGCTGATTAGGCCAATTCTAGCTCTAAACTGTCAGATGCAAGTAGAGCAAGTCAACGTTATGGAATCAGCTGGTGGCCCATTGGTATTGACTTTGCTGTATGGTATATAAAGGCAAGAAATAGAACAAAATTTGTTCAGCCAGTTTCGTAGGTTATCTTGGTACTTAATCTCTATCAAAACATATCTATGCAGCATTTCAGGGTCGTGTTTATGTGTTCTCTCGGACAGTTCCAAAGTAACATAAACAATGTATATACTTGAAGCTTAGTCTCTATGTTGAAGTTACAACTTGCTTTCAAAGTGTATTTGTGACTACTTTGAATACTATACATGATACTAAAAATTGCACATTTCACTTTAAGTATACATTTGTTGGGACAAATAAAAAGGACTAAGTGTTACTGAAACACAAAATGCTTCAATTTGTTGAATTTGATGGGTATATGCTATAATACATGAAGATAGCATTATGTTAGATTTAACTTTTTATCGGTTTTGTCCAATTTTGTCAGTTAGTATAAATGAACTGCTTTCATAAACATTTAACCAGTCTTGTCAGGAAAATGTTTTGCAATACAGATACAGTTAGAAAAATAATCACATTAAGTGGTCGTTTTTGAACAAATTTTCTGAAATCGGACTTATATTCCTCACTGTTTGTGTTCTCTATGCTTTCTTTCAGCTTGTTAACCTTTGAGAACATCAAATCCAAATGAGAAAATGTAACTGCATTTTTCTTTTCAAAACTTTGTTTTTCTAAATATTTTAGCAAAGATACAAGTACATTATTAGTCAATCATAAAATTCTATTAACACCAATCATTTACTGTATAAACAACCAATAATGGTGATATTGTCTATGTCCTGTTTCTTCCACCACTTTAGACCACAAGCTACCTATGTCTGCATCATCATGAATGCATGAATTGCAATGAAACAATTTATTTTTTTCAACTACCACTTCGGGTAGACATTCAACAGCAAAAAAACTGATAGCCCAACATTCTTTGAGTTTTATGATAAGCTTTTGACAAAAAATTATCAAACCTTTCTCCTCAGTGAATCTCGCTAAAACTAATAACAGGAAATGCTCAAAATGACCAACAGATATAATTCAACATTTTTTACGTTGACCACCGACGGTGGTCAATTTGCATTTAACCGGGCGTGTATCAGTCAAAATGAATAACAAGAGGACCAATGGTCCTGTAAACGCTCACCTGAGATCTGCTGCATATACCAATAAACATGTTTGAATATTATGGTATTTAACCCCAGTGCAGGGGCAGATGAAGCCCTTGGGCCATTTTCTTCTCTTTTTTTCAGAATAATTAATATTCTGTCCATTTGCCAATTTCCTGCTGGCTTTTCCCTTCAAATGACATTTTAACAATTTTCCCCATTTAAATGCATGGACAACCCATGTTGACCTTGCCATAAACTGGGTCAAGGTCATCACAGGGTCATGATTTATGTATACATTGTAGTACTTAAGCCATAGATGCTTCACACCAAGTTTCTTTGAAATAGGTCCACCGGTTCCGGAGAAGAAGATTTTTTACGGGTTTTTACCATATATGGGCATGGCGGCCATCTTCGTCATGTGACCTTGATTATTTATATATACATTGATTCCCCCATTCTATAGATGCTTCACATGAAATTTGGCTTTGATTGGCCAAGCGGTTTCAGAGAAGATGTTTGAATAGTATGGTAATATACATGTATAATGCCCCAGGGTTGGGGCAAATATGCCCCTGGGGTCCAATTTTTTTCAGAATCTTTAATAGTCAGTCCTACTGCCCATTTTCTGCAAGACTTTCACTTTAAATGACATTTTAAAGGTTTTCCCCATTCAAATGCATTGGTGACCTATGTTGACCTTGCCATAAAATAGGTCAAGGTCATCCAAAGGTCATAATTTTTAAACACATTGTAGTACTTTAGTCCCCGATGCTTCATGCCAAGTTTCGTTGAAATCGGTCCATTGGTTCAGAAGAAGATTTCTGAAGGGTTTTTACCATATATGGGCATGGCGGCCATCTTGATCATGTGACCTGGATTATTTATAAACACATTGATTCCCCTTTCCCATAGATGCTTCCTATAACATTTGGCTTTGATTGGCCAAGTGGTTTCAGAGAAGAAGATCTTTGAATATTTTTGTAATATACATGTATATTGCCCCGGGGTGGGGGCAGACCAACCCCTGTGGTCCAATTTTTTTTTTCAGAATTACCTACCATCAGTCCATTTGCCCATTTGCTGCAAGTTTTGCCTTTCAAATAACTTAACTATTTTCCCCATTCAAATGCATGGGCGACCTATGTTGACCTTGCTGTAAAATAGGTCAAGGTCATCCAAAGGTCATAAATTATAAACACATTGTAGTACTCCAGGCCCCGATGCTTCATGCCAAGTTTCGTTGAAATCGGTCCAGTGGTTCCGGAGAAGAAGAATTTTGAAGGGTTTTTACCATATATGGGCATGGCGGCCATCTTGGTCATGTGACCTGGATTATTTATAAACACATTAGTTCCCCCTTCCCATAGATGCTTCATATAAAATTTGGCTTTAATTGGCCAAGCGGCTTCAGAGAAGAAGATCTTTGAAAATGGTGGACGAAGACGACGGACGGACGGACGACGACGGACGCCGGATCATGGCCATCCTATAAGCTCACCTTGTGAGCCTAACGGCTCAGGTGAGGTAAAAATACAGAGTAGATGTCATTAATGAAACTTACTTTCTTGAATTCATTGAAAGAGATCATAAAGTCTCCATCAGTGTCTGCCTCGGAGATTGTTCTGTCTGCTATACTGTTCAACTGAAATAAGTATGCCAGAAAGAATGTTATCATAATATTGCCGTAACAGTCATTAGAATCTGTAAATGTATGCTAGTCACTGCATCATTAATTTGTCTATTAGTCTTTCATGATGAGATGAAGTCAGATGATAGAAGCTACATGTATATTTGTATTATTGAACTTTTTATTGAATAATTTCATGCAGTAATCAGGTCTAAGAAACTCATAAAACGACATAATTATGTCAAAGAACAGATATTCTGTTGTTTGACAGATTGTACCTATCTATGAAACGACAGATACCTGTATTTTTCATCACAATTTTCACATGAAGAAGGTGATTGCATATCCAGAGTAACCACAGAAAATACACTAATCTAGGCACTTCTGATCTTCACTAAACGGTAGGTTCCATTGAAAATTAATGATTTCAACATGTATTTCAATGCGGTTTTGTTGATTTGCATGTTTTTCTCATGAAAACATCTTTTGAAACAGCATGTATCTGTCAATCAGCAGATAGTCATAACGACAAACGACAGAACTTCTGTCCGACATAATTCTGTGGTTTCATGAGTTTCTCTGACCTGGTAATTGTCACAGTATGGTTTTGATTTGGATTTTGCAAGATGCAAAACCTAGAGAAGTATTTGAAACCTATCATAGCTACAGATATTTTATCAGTGGATCTAAATGGGACAATGCTGGAAAAATTGATTGGCAGGCAGATTCACTTCTAATTATTCTTGATAGTTTGGTGAATGTTCTCCTGAAATGACAGTCCAAGTCTCATTTTGATGCTAAGGAGCCTGGTGACCCAGTGGTAAGAGCTGGACTCCAAATCAAGAGTTCTTGGGCCAAGGACATACCTCTCCCAGTCATTGTGTCCTTAAGCAAGACACATTTACACCCCATGGTACTGGTAGTACCCAGGAAATCATTAGCTCTGTCAAGACATGATGAAATATTGTTGACTGGGTTACCCTAATCCAAAAACATCCAAAAATCCCTGCTGACTGCACCCCAACCCATATCTCACCTGTTCCTCTGATATGTTATCTCCCACCATCATGTGTAACACAGCCAACAACTCATCTAACTCACCTGTTCCTCTGATATGTTATCTCCCACCATCATATGTAACACAGCCAACAACTCATCTAACTCACCTGTTCCTCTGATATGTTATCTCCAACCATCATGTGTAACACAGCCAACAACTCATCTAACTCACCTGTTCCTCTGATATGTTATCTCCCACCATCATGTGTAACACAGCCAACAACTCATCTAACTCACCTGTTCCTCTGATATGTTATCTCCCACCATCATATGTAACACAGCCAACAACTCATCTAACTCACCTGTTCCTCTGATATGTTATCTCCCACCATCATGTGTAACACAGCCAACAACTCATCTCTAGATATCTTATCATCACTATCTAAATCATACATCTGGAACGCAACTGAAATGGAATGTTCATCAGATATTAACCTGTCAACTTCATTACAGGTTTGCAGACCAATGTAATGTTATTTTTGACTTTGTCTGTTTAACTAATACAATGTCTAACAAAGCAATATCCACAAGCTTTCAAAATAATTATTTACAAACAAAGGTGTTTCTACTTTTCTTCCAATACAAAGAACAAAATGCATCATTGTGTAATAATTTGTGCATGAAGAAAGTAAATGATAGGAACACAGACCATAAGAATCGAGGGATCAGGAATCGATGCAATTAAATTCTAAGCCCCAACATAGACACAAGGCGAGAAAGAGAAAATACATCACAAAACATTGTTCAGACAACACAAAAAGAAGATTCTTTTAACAGGTTCTATAATTGCTAATCAATTTTTGCCCTGTAATGATCACTTTTAATAAGCTTAAAGAAAAATGACTGCTCAAGATATTGATTTCACTTACACTTGAGTTTTTCTTCTCTCGTGTTTAGTTTGTTTTTGTTTGCATTAGTTTTTGTTGGTCTGAATCTGGCAAGAACCCGCATGAACTGCTTAAAATTGACTGTCTCTTCTTTGCTGAAAACACAAACAAATGAAAATAACACAAATACACGTCATACATTGAGTTTGACAAAATTTCATAGTGTTATGCAAAAGCTACAGGCATAATAATTTATACTAGAAAAAGTGCCTTGAGAGGCACGTATACCCCCGGCTGGTAGCCACAAAGCCCCCTCCCTACCCCCTACCTATACAACCCTGCACATGCTCACCCCTGACATTGAACCTCAAATCCCCAATGAAAGACAGTACCCTTATCAAGTACACTTTAGAAACAAGCACTGTAAAGCACATTGCATACAAACACGGGAGAGTGGTGTTTTAGAATGACAATTCTATTTTAGAGCAGTATACAGAGCTGACCTGTATACTCAATCTAGGACATAATCCGCGGACATTGTGGGTCAGGTCCTCAGTCCTAGATTGGAATGAAAATAGAGTGTCATTCTTAAAAAAAAAAAAAAATGCCCAAGACCTTGACCTCAAGTCCCACCTCCACCACATGCACAGACCCTTGGGTCCATCCCACCCCCACCCCCATGCATGGACCCTTGGGTCTAACCCTTATGTGGTACCTATGTTGTAAGCATGAATGCTTTCTGACAAATGGTTGTCAAGATATAGACCTACAGAATATTAATCTTGGTAACTATTGTATCTTATAAATGTGTCCTAGATTTTGACCTCAAGCCCCACCCCTAGAGTTTGGTGCCATGGAATTTAATTCAACCCTAAAGGGTATCTATGATCCAAATAGGAATACATTCCTATAAGTCTTTGTTAATATATGAACTTAGAGAAGAAAAAAAAAACACTATGTAAATAGCACATTTTCAAGGTGACCTAGATTTTGAACTCTAGCCGCACCTCCCGAGCATGGACCCTCAGGTCTGAACTCACAGAAACAAAGCAAACCTTATAGGGTACCTAAAGTCCAAATATGAATGATTTCTGAAAATTGGCTCATGAGATATACACCATTAGAGAAACTTTAACCAAAACTTTGACGCAAATTAAAGGTGACCTAGATTTTGAACTCTAGCCCCACCCCCAGGCATGGACCCTGGAGTCCCAACTCTTGGAATCAAAGCTAACCCTATAGGGTACCTTAAGTCCAAATATGAATGATTTCTGATAAATGGTTCTTGAGATATACACCACTAGAGAAACTTTAACCAAAACTTTGTCGCAAATTAAAGGTGACCTAGATTTTGATCTCTAGCCCCACCCCCGGGCATGGACCCTGGGGTCCGAACTCATGGAAACAAGGCAAACCCTATAGGGTACCTATGGTCCAAATATGAATGGTTTCTGACTATAACTGAATGAGATATACACCACTATAGAAACTTTAACCATAACTTTGACGCAAATTCTACTGAACTAACGAACGAACGAACAAACAAACGAACTAACGAACATACGAACGGACAAACGGAAAAGCGAAAACTATATGCCCGTCGGCATAAATGCCAGGGGTATAATGAATCTAGTTAATAAAAACTAAATTTTTAGTAGCAAATATTAAATCTGTAACTCTTAACTGAAAACTGGTCAACAAAAGACTTGTTTGCAATTACAAAATCATTTCTGGAATAGACTAGAAAAAGTGCCTTGAGAGGCACGTATACCCCCGGCTGGTAGCCACAAAGCCCCCTCCCTACCCCCTACCCATACAACCCTGCACATGCTCACCCCTGACATTGAACCTCAAATCCCCAATGAAAGACAGTACCCTTATCAAGTACACTTTAGAAATAAGCACTGCAAAGCACATTGCATACAAACATGGGGGAGTGGTGTTTTAGAATGACAGATCAATTTTAGAGCAGTATACAGAGCTGACGTGTATACTCAATCTAGGACATAATCCACGGACATTGTGGGTCAGGTCCTCCATCCTAGATTGGAATGAAAATAGCGTGTCATTCTTAAAAAAAAAAAAAAATAAAAAAATAAAAAATGCCCCAGACCTTGACCTCAAGCCCCACCCCCACCCCATGCACGGACCCTTGGGTCCATCCCACCCCCACCCCCATGCATGGACCCTTGGGTCTAACCCTTATGTGGTACCTATGTTGTAAGCATAAATGCTTTCTGACAAATGGTTGTCAAGATATAGACCTACAGAATATTAATCTTGGTAACTATTGTATTTTATAAATGTGTCCTAGATTTTGACCCCCAGCCCCACCCCTAGAGTTTGGTGCCATGGAATTTAATTCAACCCTAAAGGGTATCTATGATCCAAATAGGAATACATTCCTATAAGTCTTTGTTAATATATGAACTTAGAGAAGAAAAAAAACTATGTAAATAGCACATTTTCAAGGTGACCTAGATTTTGAACTCTAGCCCCACCCCCCGAGCATGGACCCTCAGGTCTGAACTCACGGAAACAAAGCAAACCTTATAGGGTACCTAAAGTCCAAATATGAATGATTTCTGAAAATTGGCTCATGAGATATACTCCATTAGAGAAACTTTAACCAAAACTTTGACGCAAATTAAAGGTGACCTAGATTTTGAACTCTAGCCCCACCCCCAGGCATGGACCCTGGGGTCTGAACTCTTGGAATCAAAGCTAACCCTATATGGTACCTAAATTCCAAATATGAATGATTTCTGATAAATGGTTCTTGAGATATACACCACTAGAGAAACTTTAACCAAAACTTTGACGCAAATTAAAGGTGACCTAGATTTTGATCTCTAGCCCCACCCCCGGGCATGGACCCTGGGGTCTGAACTCATGGAAACAAGGCAAACCCTATAGGGTACCTATGGTCCAAATATGAATGGTTTCTGACTATAACTGCATGAGATATACACCACTAGAGAAACTTTAACCAAAACTTTGACGCAAATTCTACTGAACTAACGAACTAACGAACGAACGAACTAACGAACATACGAACGGACGAACGGACAAACGGAAAAGCGAAAACTATATACCCGTCGGCATAAATGCCAGGGGTATAATTAGAAAACAACACAACTATAATTTGTAAAACTACCTTTCTTGAAAAAAGGCATGGACTATCCTGTCACCCAGTGGATTGATAGCCAACTCTGGTATTCGTAGAAAGTCTTCACGGCTGCCAAAAAACACAGCAATAATTAATGCCTTTCAGAAAACATTTTATACTTTCTTCCAACAAAAATTGATAAAGGAATCAAACTAATTGAACAGAAAGTCACATAATTTTTTTTTACATTGTAGACAAATTATAGTGTCCCCAAAATAATGAATTTGAATGCAATAATGCAACCCAAAATATTGTTTGATAAATTACCACAATGCAGAACCATGAGATAGTCAGAAATCTTTAAATCAGTCTCTGCAAGGCAGATCTACTGTCCATCCGCAATCTCTGTTTTGAGCTAAAAAAAAAAAATAAACTGAAAAAAAAATACTTTAACATGTAACAGCTTAAAAAAAACTCTGTTTATTGCAGCCATCAGCATATTTATGTAATGATATAGCAGCATTCATGGTTTTTGAAAGATACCTCAAGAATCCATTGTTGTTTTTGTCAAGGTTAGTGAACCTACTGTAGAGTCTCACAATCTGGTTTGGGGAAACTGAAAATTAGAATAGTACAATGTATTAAAATTACAGATTATGGGTCTGATAGCGTTTTGAGATTTTATATTATACATGTATTTGAATTATATTTGAGCCTTTGAAGTTTTGGTTTAAACATATTTATTTGATCAATTATTAAACATGCATATTTACAGATTTAAATACACAAACAGTACAATGGGATTCGAATGGAAGCCATTAAAAGCTTATTAAGTTCATCTCCCGAATAAGTTTGGTTTTGAATAAATTAAATGTACATTGTACATAGCAAGATTACAATTATCATGATTATTTTCAATGACTTCTTTTGCCAAAGATTTTACACTACTATTTTTATAAAAAAATAATCAAATGCTGTCTCTACAAACTACAAAGTGAACTTTAGAAAATCTTGTTTAGAAAAATGTTGATGTATGTTAACTAGAGTGTATGTAAAAAAAAGAAAGAAAGAAAATGTTTGTTTTGTGGTTTAATGTCCCATTCAACAGTTTTTCAGTCAAGTCGTGTCAGAGCCACAGCATCCTGGGTGTAAAGAGTCCTACCAAGAGTTAATCTGCTTAATATCTAAAAGGGCTCAATGCTGCCCAAGTGGGATAAAAAACAAAAAGTCAACCTGAAGCTTTATTACTGAGCCACCTTGCTCAAATTATCATTGTATCCATCTGTTTATAGACAAGTTGTGCTCCGAGACCACACCCAAATCTGCAGGACACTACACCAGACCAAAGGACATTGTCAGTAGAAAGAGAAATAATAATTTGCAAATCGAGTTCCTGAGTTACTGTCACAGCAGAAAAAGGAAGGTGCACCCCACTACTCCCCTGCGACTTGAACCAAGGGTGTCTCGCTTACCGTGCGAGCTTTCTACCACTGAGCTAACTAGCCATGTGGTTGACCAGTCACACTTCCCCCTGCTAAGGCTAAGGTAAGGTAGTGATATCATTTCAACCCCCTGCTTAATTAGATTTATCATGGTATCTGCTCCAAACCATGCCGAAAATGATGAGAAAGTCCCTTTGCTACTTGCAACCCGGGCACGGTCCGCAATGTAATCAGCCACCAAATCAAATGTCACGGCAGAAAATGAATGTGGCCCAACCGGGACTCAAACCAAGGGTCTCTCGCTTACCATGTGAGCACTCTGCTACTGAGCTACCCAGCCACTTGGTCGACCAGTAACAGTAATTTCCATGTCAACACTATCGCACAAAGACTGAGAGTTCATCACAATTTGATTTCAGAATTTGACAGAAACATGTTCAAAAATTGAATTCTGACATCAAATTCATCATCAGAAAAAAATCTTACACCCAGTTTCACTTTGTATCTCGTTGATTTCCTCTTCCTGTAGCTGCATAGACGCCCTTGTACCCATTGTGTGGTCTATGGACTTCAGGGAGTGCTAGAAAATAGTGACTGTCAAATTCCTGAGTAAACAAGGAAGTGCCACAGGCAAGGGTGAAGGTCATTCACAATGCACAACAAATTAATAAATTTAGGTACTTTAAAACGATTTTATCTGAGTCTAAATTTCAAAATTTACCTATGAAACAATAGAATAAATTAAGTTTGATAATATTTGTAGCTGCAAAAGAATTTTAAACATAAAAACGAGCTAAAATATTCTGGCTAAAAAATTTCATTATTGAACATTGATTTCAAGGGATGCAACTCCACAAAGCATAGACAGAAAGTAAACACAGCAACATTTCAGGTTTCTTGTTTAAATCTCTCATATTAGTTGTTAGTGTTTCTTGAAAAGACGTTTAGTTTTAACGATACATACAATGCCTTATTTTAGCTATGAATTGTATGAATAATAATCAAATCCTGGCCGTGCCTTTAATTTCTGCAAAGATTCCTGCAAGAGAAAGAAACAAGTTATAGCTTTTGAAAAATACCATGTATTTTAGGGTTGCAAGGGAGATAAGTTTAGTAGTAATTTGTGAAATAAAAATCTAGTCACTTAACCTATCCATATGACTGATAATGATATAATCCACATGACAACTGTACTTATAGTGCTGCTTAAAAAATCTTATACTCGGCTTAGACGCTTAGCCTATCGACTGTTTTGCTGATAATGATATAATCCACAATGTGACATGACAATAATGTACTGTATAGCGTCGCTTATTCATACATTGATTCAGGTTGTGTAGATATGCGGTGATATCGGCAAAAAAGGAGCTCATTTAAGTTTGAGTTGGTGGTTAAGACATTATTTATTTACTTCAGCAACTACTCTTTAGGTTGGCCTTGCTCATTGTTATACTTAAACACACATCCAGTGTTTTTGTTTACATCATTTGGAACTCCCCACCTTATCAAAATCAAGGATCTCTGGACGAGACAGTTCCGATTTTGTTTACATTTGCTATGCACATCTGGCACATAACTCAGATTACCTGGATTGTCTACCCTTCTGGTGGGCATAAAGTGCCGATCTTCATAGTATCATACACAAAATGATAATAGGTTTTATCTTTGTTTTGAAAGAAATAACATTCATATTCCTTATCAATATGTGTTTGATTTACTCTAACATTTATAACATAATCTACAAATATAAAGATTTTAACTTCTGCTTATGATATAACTTAAAATCATTTATAGCTATGAAAATATGTAGCTTGCTGTCAATAGCAAACTTTCGCCTGTACCACAAATAAATAACCTCTTTAAATTTAATGTCCAGCCAATTTTATCTTTTAAATTCAATATTTATGTTAATTTAATTTGCAGTCAGATATTGCAGAAATATTGTCAAAAAATGTTCATGCGAAATCTTGGACATGAGATCTCTTTTAAAAGAAAGAAAATAGGTGGTAGGCTTGTGTGTCAAAACAGTTTATATTGACCAAAAACTGTTAAGAAAGTTGATTTTTCTAATTTTCTCGGATATAAATTCTGAAAAAAATCACAAAGTATATGCAATTTTGTCAAAAAGTTCATTTTACCCAAATTTTGAGATTTTCCTTTATTGTTGTTTGGCTTCATCGTTTGTTTTAGAGCTCTCATGTGTAAGTTGAAATCAAAAATGAGTTTTGAACACTGTTCCATTTTTCATCAAACTGTTTCCAGAAACTGTTATCAAAGACTTTATCAAATTCTTTCAGACTGCAAATTCAAAAAGATAGGTTTAGAATTTGAAAGTCAGAATGCCACTTAAAAATACATCATGTACATGTATGAAAAAATCTAAGTTTTGCAAAACTTCTTTTGAGGAGTATAGCG
The DNA here is from genome assembly GCA_964017185.1 of Rugalucina vietnamica. Classification (NCBI taxonomy): domain Eukaryota; kingdom Metazoa; phylum Mollusca; class Bivalvia; order Lucinida; family Lucinidae; genus Rugalucina; species Rugalucina vietnamica. The sequence continues at coordinate 69,831,171 of OZ024872.1, forward strand.
TGGACATAAAACAGTCAACTTAAAACATAATAAATGTAAAGATCATTTCATAGTCCGGGGCAGGAATAAATTTGGAAAGGGTCATGGGTAAATGTGCACTTATATTTATAAAATGGCCCATTCATTTGGTTAAAATTAGCATTTGAGCCGCCTCATGGGAAAACCAACAATCTGCATAGGCGAAAACAAAGACGCAGATCAGCTTCGCGGTAACCGCGAAGCTGATCAGCGCCTTTGTTTTCGCCACTCGGATAGTACAATTCCTCTTCTACTTTAATCCGAAATTTCAAGCTTCTAGCTCTTTTCTGTGCTTGTACAGGCTGGTTTGTGTCGGACCTGTTCGGAAACCACATTGTTGGTTTTCCCACGAGGTGGCTCATTTATAAGCACTTCCTAGAATATAACGGGATAGGGAGTCAAGTGAGATGCGTCATGAGAAAACTGGGGTTTTGCCTATGCAAAAACAAAGGCGCAGATCAGCTGTGCAGTTACTGTACAGCGGATCAGCACCTTTGTTTTTGCTACTCGGATAGTACCTGTGTCGCACCTGGTTGGAAACCCCAAAAACTGGTTTTCTCGCGTCGCGGCTCATGTTTCTGTTTGGCAGCTTTACTGGAAATTATGTTCAAATCAAACTAAACAAAAACAGCATAACTTTATTGTGTGAATATATAAATTATAAAATAAATGGTACGCTTATGAAAACATAAATTATTTTATTTTCTTACAGGGAAAGATGTAAAAGCTGAAAGAGAATCAAATCTTTAACAGACCTCATATCATGTCGCTTAACCTGGTAAAATGCTTCAGGACCTTGAATCCAGCTCTTTTGGCTCAACGTCACCAGGTGTTCGTTACACAGAGAGCAACGAAACTTATCGTGTACAACCCCACTAGGAAAGGTGAGGATGAGACGGAGATAGAGGTTCCATTCACAGAGAAGGTTAAGAAAGGCTTCCAGATTATAAAAGAAGGAATTCCAGAGTTTAAAAACGAATGGAAAGAAGGCTTTGAAGCCGACAGATTCTTTTTTGCTGATCATGGAGATTATGAATATGTTTGTAAATTTGATGGTGCTACTAATCTAGAAGATTGGGTTGTGACTGCAGACCGTGACCTTGGTCGAGGAAGAAGCACAGCGTCGTTCTTTGTCAACTCAAACAACAAGGCTGTGTTCCATGGTTATCTTGATCCTTGGGTACCCCAGGACGGACAGCAGAAACAGTCGGGCTTTGTGAACTTGAGATCTCCTTTTAAATATGTAAGTATAATATGAGCTGCGATGCGAGAAAACAGGTCTTCAGGGTTTCGGACCAGGTCTGACACAAACAGACCTGTGCAGCTACAGAATATGGCTAGAAGCCTGAAATTTCGTATTTAGGAAGAAGAGGAATTGTGCTATCCGAGTAGCGAAAACAAAGGCGCTGATCAGCTGTGCAGTAACTGCACTGCTGATCTGCGCCTTTGTTTTCGCAAAGGCAAAAATCCAGTTTTCTCATGACGTGGCTCATATGTACTGGCTAAAATTCTAATTAAATGTCTTTTCCATGCTAGTTGTATTGCTTATTGTGATACATATAACATTAAAACATTGCACACAGGTAGATTGTTAGGATATATACAACAGATTCTAGATGATAAGGTATATTTATGTATCTATTTATGATGATTTTGAATTAAATTGTAGATTTTTATTCTGTCGATATAATCTAGGATGCAATAGGATATATCACAATGATTTGTTTCGATTTCAGAAGTCATTCAGGAGAAAGATTTGCTACGATTGGACAAGATATACTCACATGTACCTTCGACTGCGGGGTGATGGCAGAAATTATCAGCTCAACATTAAACCGGAAATGTATTTTGACCATATGTGGGATGATATCTTTAATGTACCTGTTCATACAAGAGGTGGTCCATATTGGCAGATATGTAAGGTGAGACGTTAATATTTATTTTTGAAAGAAAAGAGAAAAATGATATTATATTAAGAAAAAGAAAACGTTTTGTTTATAGAAAGAAATTTTCTTAAAAACATACCATCATATTATCAGACCAATGTAATAATTCAAATATTCTCAGAGCCCCCATTTCTTAATTGAGCTGACAAATGGGAAAAGCAACAATATGCATAGGTGAAAACAAAGGCACAGATCAGCTTTGCAGTAACTGCGAAGCCGATCAGTGCCTTTGTTTTCGCTACACAGATAGTACAATTCCTCTACTTTCTATGTCCAAAAATTTCCAGCCTCTAACCATCATGATTTGTGTCTGACCTGGTCGGAACCCAAATTGTTGGTTTTCACACGCATAGGCTCAATTTGTAATTTTTCATCAAAACTTACTTTGATCATCAAAACTTTCATCAAAACTTACTTACTTACAGACAAACAGGCAATACAATAACTTCACAATTGAGACAGTGCGTGAGAAAACCAACAACTTGGGTTTCCGACCAGGTCCGACACAAACCAGGCTGTACTGTCACAAAATAAAGCTGGAAGCTTGAAACTTTGGATGAGTAGAAAAAGAATTGTACTATCCGTGTGGCGAAAACAAAGGCGCTGATCCTTTGCAGTTACTGCACAGCTGATCTGCATCTTTGTTTTGGCCTATGCAAATTGTTGGTTTTCTCATGCAAAGGCTCATCAAATTCATAATTCTCGTTATAATAATGGAAGTTTTTGTGCTGTGACATTTCAGGTCCCTTTCTCTAAGTGTTTTCTGACAGCAGCTAGTCGTATCCAAGATAAACAAGACTCTCTGACAAATAACCTAGATCGCGTTAGGAACTATGGCTTTACACTAGCAGATGAAGTAGAAGGACCGTTTAAACTAGAATTGGACTATATCGCCTTAGTGCGGGATGAAAATCACCAAGAAAAATATGCTTATGAAATGTATCAAGACCACTGGTCACAAATTGGACAGTAGCCTAAAATCATGACAAAAATTGGGAAAAGGTTTACTGTGCGGCAACAGATTTTGAACAAGATAACACTTTGATACATGATATATAAGAAAATTAATCAAGTTAAGAAATCTGTTTTTAATTAGCATACCAAGAACACCATACCCTATTTCAAATTGTGATACAACAAAAATCAGAGATTCTAACACACCTTGCCTAAATAGCCAATGGTTAAAAAACGTTATATTGTGCAACAATTCACAGGGCGGATAGGTGTGACATTACTTTGCACCATTTCTATATCATTTATGGGTGCACCCATTTATGACATCTACTATCCTATCAAGCACTTTTATATGAGCCGGCTCGTGGGAAAACCAACAATGTGGTTTTTGAACAGGTCCGACACACGCTGGGCTGCACAAGCACAGAAAAGAGCTAGAAGCTTGAAATTTCGGATTTAAGTAGAAGAGGAATTGTACTATCCGAGTAGCGAAAACAAAGGCGCTGATCAGCTTCGCGGTTACCGCGAAGCTGATCTGCGTCTTTGTTTTCGCCTATGCAGATTGTTGGTTTTCCCATGGGGTGGCTCATATGATGTTACATCATTTTAGTGCAGTACAGACGTAATAAATGTGTGTAAATAGCTGCATTACAGTCAAATATTTGGCGGGATATCTACAATGCAATGGCGGAACGATATTGACGGTTTCAGCAACTTTTATTCCGTTAATCTGAAATAGATCAGCTCAAGTTCGTGAATTGTTGAGTAATAATTCAGTTTGTTGGTCAGTTGTAAGAATATAAAGCACTCGCAATACACGCTCGTGATTTGATCTTCTTAACAACTGACCTCCAAACAGTGAATTATTACTCAACAAGTCACTGCTAGAGCTGATCTATTTCTTAAATATAATATTGTTGAAATGAATTGTTATTTCGATTTTTATCCCACATTTATGGATTAAATAAAGAGTACAAAAAACAGTATGTCATTGTGGTTTGATGCAGTATGATCAAACGAAAATGTGTATCGAGGAAAAGCCCCCCCTATTAAAGCAGTTGTCTACATATTCAGGACTAAAATAATGTCTCACTCAAAAGCTAAGGTCATATTGAGACAGGACTTTGACTTTAGTCTCATTCAAAGGACAGGAGAAGCCCAGGATCCAACCACAACTTATGTTTTACAAGGGGAGTGGCTTAATCGCTATGCCATGGAGGTTTCTTTAAAAGATTGGGCATTTACCCAGAAAACAATAGCAGAATTTCAAGGTCAAGAATTGTGATGTCCTCAGGAAGAAAGTCCCTACAGGGTGCAGAGTTGTGGTGTCCGAGCTGCCTCCAAACCTTCAGAATGTTGTGTCAGATTGGTTTGCTGCACAATATTAAACTACATAGGTCTACAAATAAAACACAAGTTTATAAAAATCTGACAAAGTTTATTTTTCTATGACTAGTAATATGGTCTTTTGACATTTGACAAATGATTTAGTTCGCTGCGTAGTGTCACCTATATCACAATTTACAATTGATGTGAAAATGTGGAGAACCACTTGAATGCTGGCTTAGCTTTCACAAATAACCTCAACTAAAACAATCATCAAGCCTTCCTGTAGCATTTTCTCGCTGATTCCATTTATGTCCCACATGACCGGAAAATCACAGGTTTTTCCCACAACAGGGCTCAAATGTTTGTTTTGTGTCTGAACATCCCAATCAACAATTTTACGCTCCCATCAGGACAGCGATAGATGGTGCCAGCTGGAACAGTTGGTAGCGCATCAGATTTTGGCGTGACCCTTTCCTAGGCATCATCTTTTGTGGTCTTTAGCAAGTCACACCTCCACAGCTCTAGCTTATGTTGATTATTGAAATATAAAGCAACTTTAAAATACATGTATGATTATTAATATATTACTATTATACAAACTGCTTAATGTGTATTAACCTGTATTTTGGGAAATAAATGTGTCATGCTCAAGGACAACTTTGTGAGGATGGGCTTTGAATCCTAGTCTGCTCGATATTGACACGGACTAACCACAAGGCCACTGCGCTCAACTTAAGGCTCTGGTGTAATTTAAAGGCATATCTTATAAGAGTTTGCATACACTGTCTTGTATCATATTAAAATTTATGATTTCTGCAAATATTAACCAGACACTATCATACATGAGCCGCATCATGAGAAAACCAGCATTTTGCATAAATGAAAACAGAAGTGCAGATCTAACTACTGCACAGCTGATCAGTGCCTTTGTTTTCGCTGCACAGATAGTTAAATCTGAAATTTCAAGCTTCTAGCCTTCTTTTGTAATTGTACAGGCTTGTTTGTGTCAGACCTGGTCAGGAACGCCGAAGAACCCCGGGAAACCGGAACACTGGTTTTCTCGCGGCACGGCTCATATTATACATGTTAAACGAGTTAAGTCCAGCTTCTTTGTCAACACTAAAATGACACAAAAATACACTAATGACATGAATGATGTATAAAAATACAATAATGTGGCATTTCATATAAAATGATAAACATGAAAGATAAACATGAAAATATTTAATGTTAAAAGATACTGAAAAAATCTTGCATGAATAGCGCAAGCAAAAATTCAATATAAAAGTATGTATGCACAATTAATTAATATAGGAATGAATTTTATTTTTGTTGATTTTATCGATGTGTAAACTCAGGCGAATCACTCACAAACTAAATAAAGCCCGAAGGGCTTTATGAAAAAGTTTGTGAGTGATTCGCCTGAGTTTACACATCGATAAAATCAACAAAAATAATAATTCATTCCTTATAATTCCAACTTTGTCCCATTACACTGCATTTATTTACATTGATTTCATTTTTATAGCCAGCGGAAGGAAAATAGAGCAAAACGGATCTTCATGAGGCAGCCATCTTGAAAATTTCCAAGGCATAGAACTCACTTCTCGCAATTAATAGAAGCTATAACTGGCTTCCTAAAGGCAAGCTGTAAAAGCGGGAGCTTTAAAACATCTCCCCTTCATTCAAAATTGTTCTTTTGGGAGAAAATGTCGCCGTCTGGGCCGATAGAAAGACATGTCGATTTTGAACTGGGGCTCGGAACATTAGAAATTCAAACGTCAAATTTCAACACACAACAAGAAGATAAAAACGCTTACCTTACGATGTTGTATTAAAAGAAAAAGCGTCCATGTTTATTAAAAATTCCAAATATTCATTTCGACGCCTTCAAAACGCGTTCATCCATTGTTTTTATGACGTTTAGATTTGGTGACGTCAACGTTTTCTCGAGGAAACGTCACGTAATCACGTAACGTCGCGCCGTTTTTAAGGTGAAAACCAAGTGTTCTTACGCATTGCTTTTATCGAAGTATAAAGTCTTATAAACAACCAATCAGAATGTAGGAAATTAGTGAAGTTGGAATTATTTTGAATGTAAAAACTATGGATATCAATAAATATGGATATCAATCAAAAAGTACATTACACAATTCTCTCTAATAGTGAAACTATAAACTAAGGAAACAATTCTGTCTGTTAAACTAAAGTTAAGTCAAAATTAAGTCCAAAGTATTTCTTTCTCTGGTGTGGAAGTTGACTAATTGTCTGAAGGGTAAAGCCAGAATACCTACAGATGACCTTATCCCAAAGAATAGATGTAGAAATCAACACTCTTTGGCATTTCAGATACTTTCAGCTATAGCTTGACCACGAAAAATTGGCGGTGTTATGGTTATATTGTTTGTCAACATATAGCTTTTTATAGATCGCCGTTTGTCAAAGGTGTTTTCCAAACAATTCACCGATTATTTACGGTAATGTATTGACATGTTGTTCTTAAATATATTAGAGAAAGGAATTGGCTCGGTAGGTAGAGGAGCAGTTTAGTTCATTTGAAAGAGATTTTTGACAACCCGGGTTCGATTCCCATCAAAGACATTTTAATTATTTTATAGAGTGCTCTTCTTTATCTTCATTTTTCTTTCTTTCTTTCTTTGTCTTTTATGGTGTTATATTTTCAGATATTTTATTTATTTTCTTTGCAGATCATATCAATGCTAAATGATATCTTTATGGGACTAAACAAAGTATATTATAACTTTTACGAACATAGAAACTAAAGAAGGTATCCATATTCATGCTTACTTGCACCGCATTGTCTGCATCTTTTAGGTTATTTCATGACATGTCAAAATATAGTTTCACTTAGTGTCTGTCATACCTTCGTCTGCGGAACCAGTCTACTCGTCGCTCAATGTCGCGTCACCAGAACAATCGTCACCCGCCGTTAGCGTATCTGCCGTCAACGTGTTTTTGTCAGAGTAAGCGAGCCAGACAACGACTGATTTTACATTCTCATGTGAATTGCGAAAAAAAATAATAGATTATCATGTAAAACACGAACTGCATGAATGAGTGATGATTAAGGAATGGCGTGGGAAAAAAGATAGAATAAAAAATGAAATTACTCTCAGAAAAATATCTAATGGGATTCGAACCCGCGACGTTCGGATCCTACGTCCTGCGGTTTAACCATTACACCAAATTCTAATGCAGACGTTGCAATGATTTGAGAATATTTATTCAATACCACGCTTCACGAATTCCGATAAACCGATCAATACTTGTCTAAATACTCGCATAGGATTCCGTATACGTCATCAAATTTATAAATAACCAAAATATTTACCAAACACCCAGCCATTTTATTATGGTCAAGCTATAGCAAAGAAGCGTACAGAAGTAGTTTCTTTATATTAGGGACTGGAATGACCTCCCTGGTTCTCTGATTTCCTCTGCTGAAATGTCTGATGACTGAGTGTCACATCTCTTATGAGAGCCAGAGACTTATTTCCCTCCTGGTGCACCCCCTGGTGAAGTATTGTCAATGTGCTGTGTCACCGGTAAATCATTCAGATTCAGATACAGTCCAACCTCATTATAATGTTCAATATAACAGTACGCACAATGGAACTTGTGAATATCATCACCATTAAAGCACCAATCCCACTGATACTACTTCTAGAAAAGAATTTGTGTACTAAAACCTGGGCATTATAGATTGTATCATTTTGTATATTTCAATATGCAAAAAAAGTATCTCAGTTTTTATATTTTATTTGTATATGTCAATTTCAGATGTGGACACTCTTGGATACCTTGTCCAGTGAGGTCCTGAACATTTAGCGTCAATAACACATAATGTTGATGGCTTATAACCATAATGGCAAATATGTCGACGATCTATAACGTCAATGGCACATAATGTGAATAGCACATAACATAACATTCCATATGAAGGTAACAGGGCAGAATAGCCTATACTTGTTAACCACAAATCTAGTATAACGGACTTTTTCTTGAAAATACCAACTAATATAAATGAAAAGTAACAGCTATCATTGAAAAAGGTGTATGCCTAATATCAAGTTAACACATCAGTCTTCAACCACCAGAAATCTTGGTATTAGGCTCATCGAAAAAATTCTTAAAATGAACAAAGTGTTGTTTTTTTTTCATGAAGATATTTAAATTCGAAGTTATCCCATGTTTATAACATGAGTCATGAAAAATGGCTTGTATGCTTTTACACATGCTAAAACAAAGGTGTACATCAGCTCTGCTAAGAGGTAAACCATACAAATGATCAGCGTACTGGTTTTCTCTATGTAGTATAATGCTTTCCACCCTAAAGCTAAGAATCTTCTGTTATTGTGACATTGTAGGGCCTGGTCATAAAGCAAGAAGACAGAATCCCTCATGACATGAACCAAAATAATAAATCAGCTGCTTCATGAGAAAACCAAGAATGTGGTTTTTGAACAGGTCTGACACAAATGACCTGTACAGCCACAGAAGACAGCTAGAAGCTTGAAATTTCGGATTTAAGAAAAAGAGGGATTTTACTTTGCAAGTAGCGAAAACAAAGGCGTTGATCAGTTTTGCGGTTACCACGAAGCTGATCTGCATCTTTGTTTTCGCTTATGCAAATTGTTGGTTTTCTCATGAGGCGGCTCAAATATGACATCCAGATTACATGAACATCATGACACAGGTAAAGCAATATTCATCTCTTTACAAACATCTTCTATACACTTGAGTAAATGTCTCATATCGTCCGGCGTGAGATAGCCAATGTTCCCTATTCTAAAGCAGTCAGCATCTAATACTTTCCCAGGGTAGATAACTTGGTCTGTGAAGAACAAAAGAGATGCAATTTACAATAAACATGCTTTATAAATTGTCTGTTAAACCAAACACATCATAACTATATGGGTTGGTGGTTGTGTTTTATGTCTGACTAAACAGAAGTGTCATATCGAGGCTGGCCTTTGGTTTACAGTCATTCGAAAAACTGGTGAAGACATACGTAAAAATCTTTGAAAGTGATATTAAATTTGAATCTTTGTTGCTTTCATATTATAGAACTGCATTAGACAGTTTTCAAAAACCAAAACTAAAGCATGTAAAACTAATCAGGACCCAGTTGTTCAAAGCATTGTTAGCTTAAAGATATCGTTAAGACATAAATTTGTTAAGCAAATATCAGCTAAAGTAACAAATACACTGTTATTTTTTGTTGAAAAAATGTGAGAATCCTTTGCACTGCAAAGGATTCTCACATTTTTTCAACAAAAAATAACAGTGTATTTGTAATATTAATGTTTGAAATTTTAACGAAACGTTAACTAACGACGTCGTTAGTTTTGAACAACTGGGCCCTGCTTGTAACATGTCTCTTCATGTGATTGAAACTGAATGAGAATGATGGTAAACTTTGGTAGTTCATGGTACTTATAATGAAGTTAAAGGCTGCTACATTTTGGTCAGTAATATAGTATGATTCAACTACTGTAAATTCGGAAATTTTCGTGTGACTTTTATTTTGCGAATTTTCTATTTCCGAATTATTAGGGAGTTCTTGAATTCGCGAGTGAATGTCCATGTGTTCTATAAAGCTTATAGTGACTCTTTATTTGTGAGAACTTTGAATTTGCGAGGCAAGCAATTCGCGAAAATTAAGTTCTCGCGAATATTTCCAGATCTACAGTATTTCATCTTCTATGACCATAGCATATGAGCAGCCTCATGAGAAAACCAACAATCTGCATATGCGAAAACAAAGACGCAGATCAGCTTCGCGGTAACCGCGAAGCTGATCAGCGCCTTTGTTTTCGCTACTCGGATAGTACCATACCTCTTCTACTTATAGCCAAAATTTCAAGCCTCTAGCCTGCTTCTGTGACTGTACAGGCCGGTTTGTGTCGGACCTGTTCTAAAACCACATTGTTGGTTTTCCCACGAGGCGGCTCATATATCCAAATTTGTGCCTGTCCAGATTAATCCATTATGTAGTTTTTTTGTGTGTCACTGCGTACTAATTAATACTAATTAATAATTAATAATACCTTTTTCATTTAGTTTAGTGTAAAACTGTTGGAAATCAAAGTTCTTGTCTGTAGGAAACTTGTAAGATGTTATAATATATCCTTTATGGCTACTGTCTAGAAACTCCTGGAAACCTAGTCTTGTCATGCCTTCCTTTAATACTGCTCTATTTTCTTGGTACCTGTCAAGAACACCAAGGACAATGTTTTATAATTGAGCCTTTGCATGAGAAAATTAGGTTTTTGACCAGGTCGGACGTAAACCAGGCTGTACAGCCTCAGAAGCAGACTAGAAGCTTAAAATTTTCGATTTAAGAAGAGGAATTGTACTCAGTGATGTAGATAATTATTTTTCGCAATGCGTACTGTACGCATCATAATAAATGTACAGTGCGTACCGACAATATTACTGTGTACGCGTTTTCTGAAGGTTCATATTCTAACCTCTCATTCAGAATCAAACTTATAGATATGCACACGTATGGATAAGACCATTTATTCAAATATGAAAATTCAAGTAAACTGGTTGATAATCCTAAAATTACATGTTATTCTGTTATTAAGACTTGTTAAACCATACTTTTGTATCCAGTATAGATAATAAGAGAGCAAAAGTGAGGAAAAACATAACTGGCATGGCTGTAGAACATGGAATACATCAAGTTTTGAATTAAAAAAATATGACCAGAAATCGATGCAAAATGCCTATTCAATAAACCAAAGTGACACACTACTCATAAATTCATGAATAAACCTTTGGTTAACAGACACTGAACGGAATACACGTTTATGGTATAACTACTGAAGATACATAATATATTGCATGGTATGTAATATGAAACGATCAGAAGCTGCATTCATATTGTAACTACTTTTTGATTGTTGACAGAGCAGCCTCACAATACTAGTTGACAAATTGTCATTTTGTGACAATTTTAAAGGTATTTTTATCTGTGTACGCATTAAATCGTAAACTGTTTGCGTACCGCTGATTTTTACTGCGTACATGGTACGCACAGGTCTGATATTTCTATGCGTACAGGGCAAAAAATCGCGCGTACATACGCAGTACGCATCGTTATCTATTTCGCTGTGTACTATCTGTGTAGCGAAAACAAAGGCGCTGATCAGCTGTGAAGTTACTGCACAGCTGATCTGCGTCTTTGTTTTTGCATATGCAGATTGTTGGTTGTCTGGTGAAGCGGCTCAATTGTCTCAGAACATCATGTTGTGGAATGATTTCTATAGATCTACTTTTCAAAGCTTGACATGATATGACAGATATAAAAGAAAGGAAATACTCCTAAGATTAGGCTATGACCAGAATGCTTTAGCCTGCAATGTTCAGTTTTTCTACCTGAAAATTACAGTAAAGTTTCTAACTTTCTGCTAGCCTGCTTAACTAGTGTTAGATTTAGAGGGGAATTGGGTGGTTTGCATGAACCCCCTTCAGGAACCAAATTATTTCAATTTCATGGGGAAATTTATGAAAAATGTTGAAAACCAACCCCCTCTTAATGGATTTGAACCCCCTTCCAGAAATCCTGGATCCGCCCTTGTTAAAACCAAGCCAATAGTGTCTATCATGATACGATTCCACAAATATACAACTGGAAAACCAGTGTAACAAATGAGCCACCTCATGAGAAAACCAACAATCTGCATATGCGAAAACAGACGCAGATCAGCTTTGCAGTAACAGCGAAGCTGATCAGTGCCTTAGTTTTCGCTACACAGATAATACACTTCTGAAATTTTAAGCTTCTAGCCTGCTTCTGTGACTATACAGCCTGATTTATGTCTGACCTGTTCGGAAACCACATTGTTGGTTTTCTCACAAGACGGCTCAAATGATGTGATGGACAGGCTGCTGTTATTGCATGTCTGGACATTTGACATTTGTTACTGTAAATTCATCAACAATGTCTTACCTCTGAGCTCTTCCCTGTACCCCACCAGCCTCTTCAAACTCTTTGAGAGCCTGACTGAATGCCAGCATTGTGTGGGTGGGTGGGGTAAATCTGAACTGTGACGTCTTTTCAAGGCTCATATACTGGTCATAAGCATCAAGGCTCAGGCTCCTAGAGTTACCTGTGGTAGTTTTGTCATAAAACGTGCATTAAATGTCAATGTGAACTTGTAGTCATATCGGAGCCCTCCCCCATCAGAAGCAGAAGTTGTTCTGTACCAGCAGTGATACTACCTTACTTTAATATATACAGACTATTATTTGTTTTCTCAGGAAGAGGCCAAAACCATTTTTGTTTTTTAAATGTCACCTGATTTTGATGAAACAAGATCAAAAGTCAATGTTTGACATTTGAAAATTTGTGATGCCCTGTTTAATTTTGGCAAGACATGAGTGAACTGCTTGCAAGATTTTTTCAGCACAAAAATAACAAGTGTTCATTGTGGAAAGTGACACTTAAGTTACTGTTAACTTACCCGCCCTTTGCAATACTATGATGTAAACTAAATTAAAATCATTTAATCACCACAAAGAATACTGGTACCTTTAACATACCTTTACACTTGAGCAGCTTATCCAGCCTGGCAATAACATAGGCAAACCCAGGCACCCCCTCCAGACACTTGTTGGCTGAACTGACAATATAATCTACTTTGGATTTCTCAAGGTCTAGAGGAACAGCTCCAAAACTACTCATAGCATCAACAAAATATACAGCATCTGAAAGTGGTTTATGCTCATTTTCAAACATAACAATGCCATTGTCAAAACATTGTCAACAGTGTACATGTAAATGCTGTCATGTTTAGATGGCATAATCTACACAACTTTAAACACTAATATCTTTGCTATTCATAAAGATAATCTTATCTCAGAAAATGTTACAATACATTCATCTCTCATATTTTGTAAATACATGTATCTCAGTTTTGAATTTTATTGTATTGAAGCTTAATGTCCCAGTCAACAATTATCAGTCATGTTGGGATGGAGCTAATGCTTCCTGGGTTTAACCAGTACTTTAGGGATTAATGTGTCTTGTCGCCTGTGGGGAACAAACCCAGGACGTCTCGATCTGGAGTCGGATGCTCTACCACTATGCCACCACGCTCCCTATGAACTTTATTGCCATAAGGTATCTATGGTCAGATCCTGGCCCATATGTAGTTCTTGAAATACCTGTTGATGATAAAATGTTACGCTGGGGTTTTCTGAAGACCATAGGAGCAGGCTACTTTCTGTGCTGCCCCATAACACTTGTAAACTCCACATAATTGTGTTGAAGTACCATACCTGGACAGTGCTCCTTCACAATTTTCCCCACTTCCTCAACAGGGTTGAAGACACCGGAGCTGGTCTCACAATGAACTATGGCAACCATAGTATAGGAGTTATCTCCCTTTAAGATAGATTTCACCCTGTCTATGTCTACAAAGTTATCCTCTGGGAATGATTCTACACGGCAATCAACACCCATACACTCGCACGCTTTACCCATTCTTTTTCCATAGGCACCATTTTCTAGCACTAAAACCTGCAAGCAGTACAAACATTTATAGTCCAAGGTGTACTGGCATTTTTACATCAGGTTCAACTTATAACATTCAGAGGAATTGTAAATCTTTGTTTAAATGTAGCCGTAATTCTCCAAAATGCAAGATTTTATAATTATTCAGATTTTGTCAGAGCTAGCCATCTTGCTTTTCATAAGGGTGATTATATTTTAAGAGATGTCTAGAATTGCCCTTTTCACCAACTGATGTCTGGAAGACATTATGAAAACTTGTCCATGCAATACACAGAGATTTTTAAAGTTCTTAATGAAAAATTGCAGCAAAATGTTTTTGATACTTTTCTTATTTTTGCTCAAAACATAGATTGTGGGTATACATTAGAACCGCCTCAATATGAGTACCCACAATCTATGTTTTGGAGCAAAAATAAAAAAAAAACGTATACCCTGCAAACCCCATTTTTGCTATATAAAAGTGGGGTTTAAGGGGGTATACATTTCATGGACATGCTTTCCTGATGTCTGGAATAAGAATTTACATTTGATTGTACCTATTCCTACTTTGTCTTCACTGATATGGTATCTAGAAACAACATGATCTGTCTGTGCAGAGCTTATCAGATACATGTACCTTGGGTTCATTATTGCACTATCCTTCCTCACCTTTCCCCCTTGTCTAGGTACAGCTGTCTGTAATACTGACTCTATGGCAAATGTCCCGCTACCCTGCATAGGTACAGCTGTGAACTCCTCCACAGCCACCCCTAGAAAAATACACATAACGGATGTCTAGGCAAGCTGCATTTCTTGAACATCTTTATGCAATCTACTTTACTTAAACTAAATGTACATTACTAAATTTGCTAAATTTAAACCATCTTGTGCCTAGGTTAATTCTTTCAAAGATATCTGAGGTTTCCCCCTCAGTGTTCCAGTTAGTGTTGAATTTGTGTGTCTCATTACGAAAACATGCCCATGCAATATACAGAGATTTTTAAAGTTGTAAAAAATGAAAATTTTCGGTAAAAATATTTTGATATTTTTCTTATTTTTCCTCAAAACATAGATTGTGGGTGCATGTTAGAACCGCCTCGCCGAGGCGGTTCTAACGAGTACCCACAATGTATGTTTTGGAGCAAAATTAAGAAAAATAGGTATACCCCTGCGTACCCCAGTTTTGTGATATAAAAGTGGGTTATAAGGGGGTATACATTACACGGACATGTTTTCTTGATGGTCTCTGTCAGAATTTGTATTCATGTGTGCATTATTTCAATCATCTGCATTATATATTCTAAGGTTTGATGCTTCAAATTATAGCGATAAAGAATTTGTATTATTTTGCAATCACCAAATTATGCATATGCAGGTAAGTTATTCATCAAATTACCTGCTATTTCTACAAGCTTTCTGCGAAGATTTTTCACCAGGTTGATAAACTCAATATCTCTTGATCCGAGGTCTCTCAACATTGCTGACTTCACAGTAGGGGATGTACATAGTGGACCAGGAGTAAATAACTTTTTATCTAAAGCTAGGGAATATAAATATAAGGAATAAGGGAATATTGTCGATGTATCATCATAAATGAGCTGCATCATGAGAAAACTGGCTTTTTGTATATAAAAATACAAGGATGCAAATCAGCTATGCAGTAAAGCTCCTCTGTTTATGATTCTCAAATAGAGTAATCCTATCTATCTTCGTATCCTGAGTTGATCAATATCTGATCATCATCTCAGGTGTGGGGTGGGTCACCCAGGTTGTTAAATTTTGAATTTAGCAAGATGGGGAGAACATTTGGGATGGGCCATTAAAACTATTTACAAGAAGCTTAACAGAGGCATACTAAAACATATACCTCTGAACCCTGATCTAAATAAGAGCTTTAAATTCTTCAGCAGTCTTTGATAAGACCACTGAAGAGGGAAGACTATTCCAAAACGGGATAGTCCTCGGGAAAAAAGAATTCTTCAGAACATCACTATAGGCATAGATAGATCTTGTGTACTGTGAATCATGAGATGCCGTGGTACTTCTTAAGTTGGGTACTGGGGTGAGATATCTATCTTTATCATGAGACACTGTACTGGAGTGAATCTTGTAAAAGAAAGTTCAGGAGGACTTCACCCTGTGGTCCTCCAGGGATGGCCACTCAAGTTCGTCAAACATATCCTCAACACTACTCCTGTTCCGCCATCGCCTGCAGGTCCACCTGGCTGCTGTCTTCTGCACATTCTCCACCTTTTTTATCTCAGTTTCATTATAGGGATGCCAAATAGGAGCTGCATACTCAAGCTGAGAATGAACAAAATTTATCTTTTGTATGCAACTTCCTTTGTATGCCGAGGTGCAATAGCCAAATTGCACCGAAGAAAACCCAATGTCTTAGTTGCTTTACAAGAAATTTCAGAAACATGCTGAGCCCATTCCAAGTCATCAGTGATAGTAAGTCCAAGGTATTTGGTGTACTGAAGCTGTCCCTCCTCTTCAATCAGAAAATTCAAGCTTCTAGCCTTCTTCGGTAGCTGCACAGGTTGGTATGTGTCACAGACCTGGTCAGAAACCCTAAGAACTGCTCATATCATTTTCCAAGATAAATCTGATGGTTAACTCTATCACCATCATTCTGAACCCAGTAAGAGGAGTCTCTTGAAGCCGTCGACTGTCTTGACAGTTATGGCGGAACCTTCGAAATTCGGGGCAATTCGAAATTCAGGGTAATATATGTTTCTCACAGTTTCTCTCTCTATGTGAAGTGTTTTGAGAAGTTTTTAACCCCAGTTCAGTTGAAACTTCGAAGTTTGCACTTTATAATAATATGAAAATTATATCTGAACATCAATTTTGTACAAGTTCACAAGCATTTATATTCACGCACCCATTTTTTTTTTTTAAATTGAGGTACTGTTTTAAGTGTGAACACTTTACAACAAGCAGCCCAAGGACAACGATCGATCACCTGTGAGTCAACAACTACAGTCACTGGACAAAGTAATTGGGGTTTTTACCATATATGGGTATGGTGGCCATCTTGGTCACGTGACCTTGAAACCCTACTTACATCAGCAGAAGAGCTCTTGTCTGGATTGTGTATCCTCTTTTCTGCCATTTTGGTTCACTTGAAAAAAATCATCTAACAAGGTCAGGGTCCTATAATGACCCCCAGGGTGGGGCCATATTTGACCCCAGGGGCAAGATTGGTAGGATTTATGTAGAGCTCCACATGACAATGTTGTATATCAAATATACAAGCTAAATTGTGTCATGCTGTTGCAGAGAAGATTTTTTCATATATTTCCATTATAAGTCTATGGTAGACATGCCTGGGGCATGGCCTGTATGGACCCAAGGGGCACCGTTGGCAGCATTTATAAAGGAGAGTATTATTATACATTGGTGCACACAACATATGAAAGCTCTGGGCCATATGAGCCGCATCGTGAGAAAACCGGATTTTTGCCTAGGCGAAAACAAAGGCGCAGATCAGCTTCGCGGTAACCGCGAAGCTGATCAGCGCCTTTGTTTTCGCTACTCGGATAGTACAATTCCTCTTCTACTTAAATCCGAAATTTCAAGCTTCTAGCTCTTTTCTGAGCTTGTACAGGCCGGTTTGTGTCGGACCTGGTCAGAAACCCCGAAGACCGGTTTTCTCGCGTCGAGGCTCATATGGTTTCAGAGAAGAAGATTTTTTTATGTTTTTCCCATGACACCCCCGGGGTGGGGCCTGCATGGACCCCAGGGGCACAGTTGGCAGGATTTATAAAGAGGACCACTTTACATTGCTACACACAAAATATGAAAGCTTTGGGCCTTATGGTTTCGAAGAAAAGATTTTCCCATGACACCCCCAGGGCAGGGCCCGTATAGACCCCAGGGGCACAGTTGGCAGGATTTATAAAGAGGACCGCTATACATTACTACAAACAAAATATGAAAGCTCTGGGCCTTGTGGTTTCGGAGGAGAAGATTTTTTTATGTTTTACCCATGATGCCCCCGGGGCAAGGCCCGTATGGACCCCAAGAAAACCGAAGGCAGGATTTATAAAAAGGACCACTATACATTGCTACACACAAAATATGAATGCTCTGGGCCTTGCGGTTTCGGAGTAGAAGATTCTTTTATCTTTTTCCCATGACGCCCCCGGGGCAGGGCCCATATGGACCCCAGGGGCATGGTTGGCAGGATTTATAAAGAGGACCATTATATATTGCTACACACGAAATATGAAAGCTCTGGGCCTTGTGGTTTCAGAGAAGAAGATTTTTTATGGGTTTTTTTTTAATTGTATGTCTATGGGAGCTAATGACCCCTGGGGCGGGGCATTTTTGACCCCAGGGGCATGGTTGTTAGGATTTATAAAGAGGACCACTCCGACCACTACACATTGCTACATACAAAATATGAAAGCTCTGGGCCTTGCGGTTTCGGAGAAGAAATTTTTTTTATGTTTTTCCCATGACGCCCCCGGGGCGGGGCCCGTATGGACCCCAGGGGCACGGTTGGCAGGATTTATAAAGGGGACCATAATACATTGCTACACACAAAATATGAAAGCTCTGGCCTTGTGGTTTGGGAGAAGAAGATTGTTTTATGTTTTTCCCATTGTAAGTCTATGGGAGCTATCTAATGCCATGGAAACCAGAGTTCTGATCGGACCTGGCCCAAAACCTAACACAACCTTTCCCCCTCCCCGATGATGCTTTCGATAAAATTTGATCAAGATTGGCCTTGTTGAGATATTCAAGTTTGAAAATGTGAACGGACGCACGCCGGCTCGACTACTATACTAAAAGCTCACCTTGTGAGCCTTCGGCTCAGGTGAGCTAAAAATACTCAGATAAGTTGATGCCTCAAATCAAAACTGATTAACTTGCGTGCTCGTCACTCTATAGATAGTTTACACCCTATGGGCCTTTTGCCTTTGCTCAGTAAGGAGATTGTTAACAATGATCTATTTGTAATACTAAAATAATGTCATCCTATATTTTCTATGTACCTATCCGGAATATATCAACCTAAAAATCATTTTTCATATCTAAAAACATCATGTACTTATAAAATACCCCTCCTGTAATAGGAAAAAATAAGAGGCCGAGTTGACAGAGTTGACTCGAGGCCGAGTTGACTCTTCGACCGAGTAGTATCAGGCCGAGTTGACCTGCTTCCCTTTATGCATGTTCTTTGATTTTCTCTCATTTAACTTTCAAGTTTCTTTTAAGGAAAATCTGACAAGGTCTGGTTTGCTAAATCATTTAGTTTACAAATGGATTGGATGTGATATTTGTCCCGGGATTTGTCCCATTAGAGATTTTTACCTATAGGGAGACTTGTGTGAAACTGTACTTTATGCAAACGCGAATGATACTGCTTTGTACACTGGCTAAGCACTGCTGACATTCGTGTATACGGCTTGTACACCAGAGACATGATTGTTGGTTCTTGCACCTGTCAGCCTGACCCCGGGTCGTGCTTGTTTTGTAGCATCTGTATCATCTTAGTCCGGGTCACTTCGATCCGTCTCGGTCCAACTCAACTCAACTCAACTTTATTTGCAAATCATATAACATTTGACAATGGATACATGAAATGCGCCCATAAAAGGCAGTGAATAACAAAAAGACAAACTATTCCACCCATCCCACAAAAATCACTTCGGAGTGCCGGACTGTGCCCGGAAATATCCGGTCGATTCCGTAAGGAATCGCCGAACTTGTCGAATGCGCCTACTAAATCAGAATCAGAATCAGAATAGTTTACTGGTGACACGCCAAATGACATTATTTCACCAGGGGGTTCGGATGGGGGGAAAATTAGTCCCTTGAACGCACGAGTGAAGCGAACTTGGACACACAATCATCTGACATTTCAGCAGTAGAAAACAGAGAGTCAGGGAGGTCATTCCAGTCCCTGATAGTCTGGGGAAAGAAACTACATTTATAGGCCTCTATACTAACAGATGGAAGCTGAAATGCCTTGGAGTGGCTATTTCTACAACGTCTAGTCTTTGGGATAAGGTCATCTGTAGGTATTCTGGCTTTACCCTTCAGACCTTTGTATAGTAATATAAGTCGATTATCCGTCCTCCTTTTCTTGAGAGATTCCCATCTGAGTTGTTCAAGAATGCCAGTCATACTACCTTCCTCGAAAGTATAATTCCTAGTTACAAATCTAGCGGCACGATTCTGAACCTTCTCCAATTCCTCCTGGAGGCATTTAGTATGAGGATCCCAAACAGAACTTCCATATTCCAGGACTGGGCGCACCAGTCCTTTATAAGCTGCTTCTTTAACATCTTGGGGGCAAGAAAATAAGTTTCTCCTCAAGAATCCAAGTGTTCTGTTGGCTTTAGTACAGATATTATTGATATGGGTATTCCACTTGAGGTCATTTGTAATTGTTACACCTAGATATTTAATGCTATCAACATTTTCCAAAACCGTTCCCTCGAGGGTGTACGAGGCCTCAATTTTATTTATCCGCTTATTTGTCAGCTGCATCATGTTGCATTTGACAGGCTGAAATCTCATGCCCCATTTTCGGGCCCAGCTCCCTAAAAGGTCAATGTCTTTCTGAAGTTTCAGTGTATCTTCTACTGTTTTAATTTCACGGTAACAAACACAGTCATCAGCAAAAAGCCTGATTTGAGAGTCAATGCCAACGGGTATGTCATTTATGTACAAGGAGAACAACAATGGACCGAGAACGGTGCCCTGAGGGACACCAGACACAACAGGGGCCCAGTCAGATTTAACACCATTAACTACTACCCTTTGCTGCCTGAAGCACAAAAAAGCATTTATCCATTCCAATGTCTTTCCACCTATACCATAACTAAATAATTTGCTTTTAAGAAGTTCATGTGGAGGGGTGTCAAAAGCTTTTTCAAAGTCCAAAATAAAAGTGTCAACCTGACCCTTTTTGTCCAATATTTTTGCCCAATCATTTATCACTGTAATTAACTGAGTTTCACAACTATGCCATTTCCTGAATGCATGCTGTTTGTCCGACAAAAGATTATACTGGTCAAGATGACCCATGATATTTGAGCAGACAATATGTTCTAGAAGTTTGCAAGGAATACAAGTCAAAGAAACTGGGCGGTAATTACAAGCAAGGGACCTGTCACCTTTTTTGAAAAGTGGACAAATATTAGCAAGTGACCATTCCTTGGGGATTTCACCCGTATTGATTGACTGCTGGAAGAGATGTGCAAATACAGGTCCTAATTCTTTTGCCAATTCTTTAAGGACTCTAGGATGGAGTTCATCAGGTCCTAAGGCTTTAGATGGGTTCAGACCTTTAAGGAGTTTTGTTACTCCTTCCTTTGTTACAACAATTTCATCCATGAATGGGGCCGACCTATCCAGAAGTGGGACTTGGTTGTGTACCGTTTTGGTGAATACATCTGTGAACTGTCCATTAAATTCTTCTGCTTTTTCGAAATCTGATTGAGCAATACCACTTCCATTTTTCTTTTTCAAAGGGGGAATGCCTTGGGTATCTTTCCTCTGACTATTGATATACCTATAAAAATCCCTGGGATTAGCCTTAACGTCCCCTACCAAGTTATTGACATAAAGGTCATGCTGCTTCCTTATATCAGCTTTGATTTCCCTTCTTAAGTTTTCAAATTTAGATCTAATTTTTGCACTTCCAGTTTTCTTAGCTTTTGCATGAGTTATATTTTTCCTGCGAATCTTCCTCCTTATCTCAGGAGTTATCCATGGGACAGAAGAGACAGAGCGACTTGTTTTTGATGGGATATGCTTATCTGCCGAGTCCTGAATGAAAGATGTAATAAGATTGAAATTTTCCTGAACCGAACGGGTATCCGAGTAGCCATTGAAATACTTTTCCTTTGCAAATTTTAATGTTTCTGCCCTCATAGATTCATAATCACCTTTCTGGTACCGATACACCTTCCTCCGAGGTTTCTTAATGGGGGGAATAACAATCTTCAGCGTTCCAGAAACAATATCATGATCACTGAGACAATCTGGGGAGTGGATGTCTACAAACTGATTGGGAAGAGAAGTGATAATCAAGTCCAAAGTATTTCTTTCTCTGGTAGGGAAGTGGACTAATTGATCAAATCCATGATCATTAATAATGTCAACCAAAATTTGACCTTCAATCCTACACAATGGTGACCCACATTTATTGTGTCTGTCCGGCCAAACAATATCTCCAAAGTTGAAATCCCCTAGAACGTGAACTGAGGGGGGTTTATTTCCTTTATGTTTATCCCTAATTTTGTTAAGCTGCTCTCTGAACAAAGTATCAAATTTCTGTAGGTCTTCCAAAGGTGTCAAGTTTTCATCACTATGGGGCGGCCTATACCAGCTTGCAACAAAATGTGCGGTTTTATTAGCGAATACTTTTACCCAAACTGATTCTGACTTATTTTCTAATTCTGTCATTGGCATGTGTGGGATATCCTTGTGAATAAGTAACATGACACCACCACCATCAAGAGTTCTGTCCTTCCTGTACACACTATATGGGAAAGTTTCCGGAAACAATTCTGAACTTGAAATAGAACTGTCAATCTTTGTTTCTTGAATCGCTACAATCTGAGGTTCATGAAGATCAATGAAAGCCAACAACTCAAGCTTTTTACCTCTAATGCTGTTGATGTTTATACTGAAAAATTTCAACCCACCAATAAACTTGCTTTTGCTTGTCAAAGTTGAGGGTGCTGAGGACTTAGTTTTATCACTGTTTCCAAGTGGATTAAACCTATTTTCACTTTCTAAAGACCGGGACCAATCGAGCACTCCCATCACATGCAGTCCATGGTCCAGAAAAGCCAGCACAAACAACGAGATGCTGCCTTTAACAGACCATGAACTACATATACCTCACCTAGTGGATACTCCACAACTGAGCAAATAACAAAACTTACTAGTTTATCACATATACTACATGCACAACAAATAAACAGCAATATGGGAGTAGAAAATGTGTGAAGACACACTGAATCAGAGCACCACACATCAACCATCAAAAGTCACCAACTTATAAAATTAAGCCCTTAACTTCAAAATTCTCTCTTCAGAGAGAGATGAAAGTAACTGGTATACCAAGTGAATCAAATTGGAATCTTCAGTGGACATAAGCCAAATTAATTTATCTTTGTCATTCAATCTTTTAGTATTTGGATACAGTTCATGGATCTTTGATAGATTAGTATTCCTGACATCATTTAAAACTGGACATTTTAAGAGAAAATGTATTTCGTCTTCTACATTATTTTTACATAATTTGCATAATCTTTTGTCTGCACTGATATTTTTATAACGACCTTGTTCTATTTCAAGTTTGTGATTACTGATTCTGAATTTACAAAGATTTCTTCTTTGATTTCTGCTACCAAATTGCAAATATTTTTCCATTGTAAAATTTTGTTTAAAAAGACTATACGTTCTTAACTTGTTACCTATGTGTTTATTTTCACCATGAGTAGACTGTGTTTTTTCTTTCCAATTAAGAATAAATTTAGTTATTAAAGCATTTAAAACTTTTCTGTATAAATATTTAGAATTGCTATTTAAATCAGCCTTAATGTTCAAGTAAGATAAGATGCTTTTTATGAAATTAACCCATGAATCAATTCCTTTATTACTTAAATCAACAGATAATCTGTATGCTTCAGTTAAGAGATTATTTTTTGATTTTTGTATGTGAGTTAAATATTTAAACATATTAGCTATAATTTGAATAAGGAGGGGGTATCGACCTGTTTCTCCTCGAACAGCAAGATTAGTTGCCTTTGAACTTACCCCAAGTATATATTTACAAAACTTTAAGTGTAACTTTTCTTGAGGTAACTTATCATACATGTTAAGTAAATAATTATCTTGTTTGGATAGAAGTTTACTTGGTCCAGAGTTTTAATGGTCCAGGCCAATTGTTGTTCTCTCTTGACTTAATTCTAAATTTAGTCACCCACCCTACACCCGAGGTGATGATCAGAATTTATCGATACTGTATAAGAAGACAGATGACTCTCCATGACAGCTAATTTCTTTCTTTTCTTTTGTATGTATGTTCCGCCTGTATATGTGCGCGCCACCTTTCGGCGTGGTTGTCAATGTTAGTTTTCAGATGTGCAGAATGTGTATCATGAAAACAGTTTTGTCAGAACGCAACTGAAATGGCTTTTTACAATATATACACGCAAAATGTCTTTAACTGTAGCAAGTTTTAAGTTTTCTTTGTCAACACTTTTGGTACGAAATTCGCTTTTTATAAATAACGAGACATTGTCCAGATTCCGGGAAAGTTTCCTCTGGTACCGGTGCTCGCTATCACTTTCCAACGTATTGATGATGTGAATTATGGCAGCTGGGATAACACTGGGTAGTTTTCCATTGTTATTTCCAGAAATTTTAAAAGTAAAAGTAGGCAACGATCAGGAAATGGCACAATCAGAAAGAAATTCCCACTAAAAAAACCGAGGTAGGAAAGATAAATTAATAATCAGGTACTTATACTAAGAAAACATTTTGTAAGCCGAATGGGCAACCATTTTCCCGATAGGTGGCCACTCAGCCACCCAAACTTAACTAAAAATACGGAAACTCACAAGGTGCTAACAGCACAAAAATTCAACACCAAAACATAAAACAATAAGAACCACCACAGAAGTATCGCATTGGAACGATCAGTAATAAAATTACTGGCGGGCTTAAATCGATTTTACATGGCCATAACCTTACCCGTTGCGGTCAAAACTTCCGCCATGGTGGTGCGCCATCTTGCCTACAGCTTGGGCTGCTTTTGCGGGGCAAATCTGCTCATTGTTTATTCCATTTTACAGTATTTGTACACAAGTACACGAGTTCGGGAGTAATTGCTTATAAATTATGTCCCATTTTAGGGGGAAAATGCTGAAATTCCGAATTCATGAGCAATCGGTCTAAAACCAAAAGGAGACTCAATCGAAAGGACGAAGCTCAGATCATTCAATGCATGGTGTCACAGTCAACCTAAAAGGTGTAAAGAAACTGTTAAAAGATCTAATACGATACAAAGCGTGGGCCAGACAGAATTCTAACCTACATCCTTAGAGCAGCTGCTGATGAATTGGCCCGAATGCTAAGCAGAATATTTCAGTTTTCTTTCGACACTTGACTTGTACCAATGAATGGAGGAGAGCGAATAAATAATATAGTACCTCTATTCAAGAAAGGACTGAACCCCATATCGTCAAACTACAGACCTAAGATTCCCGCCTCTTCGCAAATGACTTCTCTTCAAAAAGACGCAGTAGAACAGTTGGTAACGGAGGATCTAGATGCTCTAGAAGAATAAAAAGCGGCGTGGGGATGAATTTTCGTCAAGAGAAGTGTCAGAATCAACCTCAACAGACGTTTTGACGTTTTGAGAGACAAATGGCCAAGAAATGATACATAGCTTGAAAAAAATCCCAGGTCCATGATGGGATTCGAACCCGGACCGCCGGGGTAGAAATCCAATGCTCTAACCACTGAGCCAAAGAGTCGATTCCCTGACGCAGTATGTCAGAGATTGTACATATATGATACATTGTATCGAATATCGAATAGCTGCGCTATTTATAGAAGGTATGCATCATGATATAAATCTCGAATGAATGAGTGGTGCAATGGGACATAACAGTTGCCTCCATTTTATAGGACTTTTACCCAAAATTAGAACGCCATGACATCCAAGAAGTGCTTCAAATATAACCACCCAACTAAAACACATTGACTTGAACCACATTTCCTGGGCAGACTCAGACCTGTGCGATTAACCAGTAATCAGATGGTCAGTCAATAGCGTAGAAGCTTTGCCCGGAGACAAAGATAAAGCTGCATTCAGTTACCATGTTATTTACTGTAACATATGTAAGACTCAAAACTAGGCCGGTTCCCCCAAATAGGCCGATTCCCACAACTGGGCAGAGTTCCACAACTAGGCCGATTTCATCACCGATTCCCACAAACGGGCCGATTTTTCCCACAACTAGGCCGACTTTGTAACGTCATCGTCACAAATGGGCCGATTGCAATATTTTAAGCGTTACGTTCCCCCGCGTCAATATGACGAAGGCAAAGTCGAAATGCATCCATACCCTGGGTACGCTACCACATACCGACGCATGTATTCCAAGTTGCATGTGTGGTGAGGGTGAATATTTCCCACAATTTTGCAAACATTACAACTGATTTAATATTAGACTTAAATATGGAATCTACAGTGTAATTTTGGAATCTACAGTGTAATTTTGGAGAAGCATGTGCATTTTAAAACATCCGTCATAGACAAATTCCACCAATCGAAAAGTGTGCGGATTTTCGCCACTAGTGGAGCAATCTTCTTCTTCTTGTATCGTAGTGTTCCGCCGTTGACTTGTCGGCGCACCCGGTATAACCGGTAAAATAGGGGGGATTTGTTGTTAACACTGTACAATGTTAGTCTGACACTTGTGGCAAAGTTCTGGTGAATAAAAGTTTGAACACTCGTGAATAAAACACTTAAAAGTGTGAGGTTTTTTTACACGTGAATAAAACACTTAAAACTGTGAGTTTTTCTTTTTACAAAGTATCTTTCAATCCGGGAAGTGACTGAATTGCTTTACACAGTTCCCTGTGGGAAGGCCAATCAGTTGATTGGCACTTCTTGGAGCAATTTCTGGCAAATTTGCATCCAGTGCACTTTTTGAAATCCCCTTCTTTGTCACAGTTTGAACAAATGTCTGGTGGTTCAATGTCCGGTTCTGGAATATAACTATGCAAGTGCTTTCTGAATTGCGAATCGTCACTTTCCGAATCTACAGAATTGTTTTGTTCTGCCTCCTCGACAGATAGTTCATTCACATCCGATCGAACACTGGTTTCTGGTTCAATGGCTTAATGACTAGATGTCTCTGAATCCAAGAGGGAATGTTCCAATATACACTCAGAATCCTCCGAATGACTGGCCACAGGAGACTGCGGACTGGCAACCGTCCTTGATTCTTGAAGCTTGGCGTAGTGGGCAGAGAGATTCTCAGCACTAAGCTGCCTGGCGACTTTGATTCGATTCCAGTACTCTCTGCGACGTATACGATCCCTGGCCACACGAGATGGGGTTTTCTTCTGCTGCGGTTGAGCAACTAGCCTGACATCGGAAAAACCTTGTTCTTTGTCCTTATGTTGACTAGCTACCACTCCAGAAGCTCGTTTCTTCAATGGCGACTGCTGAATACCTTGACCTTTGGCTTTGTCATCTTTGGCGGGAAACTTGACTATGAACGTGTATGAGTTGGAATTCCTGACTAATTTCCATCGTTGGTGCCTTTCGCCGTTCTCGATAACACTGAGTATCTTTAGCAGGTGTTCTGGAATAAAACTGGCAGAGGAATTTTCCTCTGAGTCCATATTTTATTTAATCCAAATCCCCCCTAGAGAAAGCACGTCCGCCATCAATCACGAAGGCTGTCGATAAAAAACACAAGTTGGCTTCTTTAAAAAGAAACCAATGAAAAGGTCAGCAGCCGTTTGTTATAAGAGATTCTTTTTGCTCTAGATTTCAGTGTTGTTGATTCTCTGGTTTGTCATTAATTTCGATTCTCATACGTTTCAGTTTCGTTTCCTATACATGAATGTCGTTTCTTGTTATGAACGCTTGACCAGTGTGTGTATCTGTCACTCAAGGCATTGGCCAAAAATTTTGATGTTATGTAATCAAAGCCAATACTAAAAGGAACACGATTACAATCAATATGCCGATGTGTAGAAAACCATTTTGCAGTGCAGTCAATTTGTGACAGAGTTCTGAATTTTGACCTGCAGCCACACTACCAGAAACAGACCCATGGGACCGCTGTGATGGACTAAAAGTCAGCCATATAGAGTTCCCATAGTTTCTGTACCCCTCGTCAGGGTATCTACTACGATCGAGACTGCTTGCTATTGACGGGGTGTGTCAACAATGGATAAATTTACTTGATTGCGGTTAACTGTCTAGTCAGAATAGACGGGTTCACTAGTTTTTATTAAGCGCTTTATGTGTCAAAACCCGTAATTGAGAGAGAGCAGTCGATCATGGGTAAAATTTTCTTCATATTCAAAGTAAACACTGTGGAAAAGGTCCTGAGGGACCTTTTCCAATAACCGGGCCGGACCCGGCCAAATTTACGGAAAGTACCGAAGGTTCCGGGCCGGGTCTACGGAATTTATCGGAAAATGATGATCTTTCGGTACCGGAATGTAGCTCCGGGTCCGGTTCAAATAGGTAAACAGCTATTATAAAGACCTTATGGGGACTGAAAATAATCATTTATTGTTTGTGTTGAGGCTTAACGTCCCAATCAACAATTTTTCAGTCATGTCGGGACGGAGCCAACGCTTCCTGGGTTTAACCAGTACTGTAGGGAGTAGATGTGCCTTGCTCAAGGACACAACACGGTGACGCTTGTGGGGTTCGAACCCAGGACCTCTCGATTCGGAGTCCGACGCTCTACCACTACGCCAACGCGCTTGGAATCGAAATATTATGGTTAAAGCTTTGATTTATTTTAAACTACGTTAATCAAATCCTTTTTTACGGCAACGGAACTATTTTGCTAAAATATTCCCTGCAGAAACGCAAGTCGGACGGGTATCTGAACGATCTTTAGCATTTTTCACGATCTCAAGATCAATCCTTAGTGATCTTTCGGACGTGAAAACAATTCTACAATTTTGGGAAATATACTCATATATATAAAGGATAGTGCCTTATATATGCCCAAATGTGGTGGGAACAGTTTTGAACCGAGCAAGTAATCAACATACCTTTTATGTGTTGTTTTGTTGTTATGGAGTTTCGATCAACGGTCTGCATAGTCATATTTTCATTATTCTCATTATTTCATTAATGCATTACTATCATCATCATCATCATCATCATCATCATCATCATCATCATCATCATCATCATCATCATCATCATCATCATCACCTTATTCTTCTACTTCTCCTTCTGCTAATACTTCTTCTTCATCATATTCCTTCTCTTCCTCACATCTTTAATACATATGATGTAATCATATCTATTTCGTTTTTATATCAGGATCATATTGATCAGTATTGTTTATATACCATTATCATTATCATTATTATCTATTATTATTATTATTATTATTATTACTATTATTATTATTTTGCATACAGTTTCCATCCGACACTCTTACATGTACCCCTTCTGTTACCTTCAGGAAATGATTTATATAAGCTTTAAGCTTTTTATCAAATCCTGTACCATATGAATATTGTATATATTGTACTTGAAATTTGATGGAATAAATATGTTTAAACCAAGTAATTCTTGAAGCATCACCAACGAATAAACGAGACATGTTGGCAAAGACATAGGCCTACCCTACATCGACAAAGGTTGCAGAGCCTAATTAGATGTTAACATCATAAGAACCGTAAGTAAGAAATCTTAAATAATCATGCACCAGGGGTTGAACTTATGGGGATGCTCATGCCAACGTATTCAGTCTACTTTTAAAACTATTGAGAGTGGGTACCATAACTGCATGTTCTGGGAGCTCATGGCCAAACGGTTTCTTGTGTAAAGAAAGTAAATTTTCTTTTTATTTTAGACAATATGTTTTCCCATTCGTGCCATTTAAAATGTGGGCGGTGAAAATACAAAAACAATCAGTTTTAAAAAAATGAGAACACAAATTATTTTGATCACATTCACATAGTTCCTTACATGTCCGTGAATAGAAATGTATACCCCTTATACCCTACTTTTATATGGTAAAACTGGGGTATACATTTTTTCTTATTTTTGATCCAAAACATACATTGTGGGCACCCGTTAGAACCGCATCGGCAAGGCGGTTCTAACGTGTACCTAAAATCATGTGTTTTGAGCAAATTTACGAAAATGAATACCCATACTACATGTATATGTTTTCCTTCATAGATAAAGGCCTGGTCCAAATACTCATAAGATCGCTTAAGTCATCGTCTTACCACTAGATTAGGATGACATTACATGCATTGTGATAATCACAGGTCAACTCAGTGGATCGCAAGATTTTGGTCGGTCCCCCGAAATAAACAGTTCCTGTGGTCATTATAAGGACTCATGGGCATTCCAAAAGTTTGATGATGTAATTTAAGATATACGTATGTTGCTGAAATGCTTATCACGAGAAAATGACGCTTTAAAACATAATCTTGAAAAATAAAAGCCGTTTCTGATATCATTCTTATGCTCGATCATAGCACTCTTGAGCAATTACAGAATTAAAAATGTGCGTGTGACGGTTTTTGAACATGTTCAAAATTCTGAAAACAACCTGAAACAGGTTCTACGGTGACCAAGGACGTGACAAGCCAGAGATGAAGGCCTACCGTTAAATCTAAAAAAAACTACCTTTTCTTTGGAAAGCACACTCCTTCTTTCTAACGGTACATGCAGGGATCTGTAACTATACCATCACCTATTGTGAGGAGTTCTGTTTTGGGCCTCTCCATTGATAGTTATGTTGTGTTTAAAATGGCCTAGACCGTTTCGATTTTTTAAACAACCCTATTCAAATACTTTGGATGTTTTGGCTGCGAAAATGATTTTTGAAATTCATAACGCATACAACATAATGATAATTCACCAAGTCATGAGAAAAACAACAATATGCATGGGCGAAAACGAAGGCGAAGATCAGCCTCGCGGTTACCGCAAAGCTGATCAGCGCCTTTGTTTTTGATTTACGGATAGTACGTACATTCCCTCTACTTCCTAAATACAAAATGTATAAGCTCTAAAATGTATAACCATGTTTGAACAATAATTTAGACTTCAAAACCTACCTTGAGAAAGACATATGAGTAGATCTATATTTCACAAAATCGTAGGATTGTTTTCACGTCCGAAAGATCACTAAGGATTGATCTTAAGATCGTGAAAAATGCTAAAGATCGTTCAGATACCCGTCCGAACCTCAGGGAAATCTTGCGTTTTTAGCAAAATAGTTCCGTTGCCGTTAGTTGCGAGATCCCACTCCGCTATATTACACATAACGCTATAGGACCCTGACCTTATGGGATGATTTTTTCGAGCAAACCAAAATGGCGGACAGGAGGATAGATAATGAAGACGCAGACTTTTTTCTTTGCGTAAATTGAGTTTATTTTCACCTAGGGCAAACTTGAATGCATGCGCAGCTCGGTCTGTATCTAGTTTATGTTAGTGCAAGCAGTTTTTGTTCACTGGAGTAGCGGCAGAAAATAAATGACACACAAACGTGTTCGGGTGGCTTTACTCATGTATAATGTATGAAATTCGAAAGACAAAAATCATCCTAAAATTCAGTTAAATATACTTTGTGTGTCAAAATAGGAATATTCCATCACACTAAGAACCCACAAACTCACGTGAAGGCTACACTGTAAAATTAAACAGAAAAACTACTGGTTTTAATCACTGTACAGACATACAAAGTTCCCAAGTCGCGCACAAAGCAGTTCAGTATTTTTCGAGCAGTACTGAACGGGTATTTCGAGCATATATTTTACATTGAACGGGTATTCTGAGTCCATTTCTGTACGGGTGTTTCGAGTACGTAAAGATTTATTTTAACCTTTGAATCATCAA
This sequence comes from Rugalucina vietnamica, assembly GCA_964017185.1. NCBI lineage: Eukaryota > Metazoa > Mollusca > Bivalvia > Lucinida > Lucinidae > Rugalucina > Rugalucina vietnamica. Next base: position 69,862,561 of record OZ024872.1, read on the forward strand.
AATCTTTGCCCTCACTCTTTATATGTAAGGCAAATTTCCCTATTGGGAAAATAGCTGCTCATTCGGCTTACGAAATGTTTTCATGGTATAAGTACCTGATTGTTAGTTTGTTTTTTTCCCACCTTGGTTTTTGGAGTGGGAGTCTTTTTCTGATTGCGCCTTTTCCTGATCTTTGCCTACTTGTACTTTTTTCAATTGCGGGAGATGTGCGATTTATCCAGGCATTGGCAGAGAAACTGACTGAGTTGTTTCACTGTATGTGGAGGAAGGAGGCTAGCCCACACGAATTTAAGGATGCATCTATAATCCACCTATACAAGCGGAAAAGAAATCCTCAAGTCTGTGACAACCACAGAGACATCTCCCTCCTATCCATTGTTGGGAAGATACTGACAAAAATTCTGTTGAATCGCCTGAATGCTAATTTTGATCAGAAGGGACTTATCCCAGAAAGTCATTGTGGATTCAGAACAGACAGAGGGGCAATAGACATGATCTTCACAGCAAGACAGCTTCAGGAGAAATGCCAAGAACAGAATGTAGATCTATACATGACGTTTGTCGACTTCACCAAAGCTTTTGACACAGTTAGCCATGATGGACACTGGAAAATCATGGCCGAGTTTGGATATTCTCAGTTCTCAACTGAAGTTTGGATATAGAGGGGGCATCCGGGCTCGTTACTGGAAGTATGCGTACACCTGTACACGGTACTACACCTGATCATTGACATAACCTACTGTCTGCACACCATCTTCCAGAAACTGCATTTTTCAAAATCTCATTTTTCTGAAAGACCTCGAGAAAAATATTACCACGTTACCATTTTGGATTCCAAATGTCTTAAAAAGTGCCACAAAAAATTTGAAAATCGGTTAACAAATAAAAAAAATTATGCCAGAAAATAATTTTGAATAGGGCCTTTTCCATTGTAAAAATGTCAGCAAGGGAAGTAACTATTTTTCCGGAAAAAAATCTAAATTAGTTATTTTTCACTTAAAATGCACCAAACCAAAACAAAATTGTAATTGTATGGATAACTGAGTGCCAAACTCTTAAAATCATTCCGCAGATTTGATTGATTTTCATTTTTAATGTATTTGGATTACCGCCCTCGCACATGCAAAATGCCTATTCGAAATAATTTTTGGGCATAACTATTTTATTAATGAACCGATTTTCAGGACTTTCGGGTTGCAAAAAGATGTTATGGTCATATTTTTCTTGTGGTGTTTCAGAAAAATGAGATTTTGAAAAATGCAGTTTCTGAAAGATGTTGTGCAGACAGTAGCTTAGGCATGTTGTTGTTGTTGTATCGTAGAGCTCCCCCGCTTGTTTCTTCGAGGCACAAGTCTATTGACTTTACAGTTTGGGGCTAGGTGTTCAATTTTACGTTCAAAGCTGGTGAATGTTTATATTCACATGTGCTCTTTAACTTATTTACACTAGCTGTTATTGTAAACCGACTTTATGAGATCCTCTTCAGTGCTACTATGCGTCTCACATGAATTTTATGAATATACTCCCTAGTGCACAGTTCGAGCGACCCCAACCCTTCCGAATCACATTCCTCTAAGCCTGGTATCACTGTCGCATCTAGTGTTAGCTGTGTGAGAAATTCTGGGTTACGACTGATCCGAAAGAATCGGGCTCGTCTCCAGTTTCTCTATGTAGATCTTCCTCTCTTCTTTAAAGAAAGCACACTCCCCAACAAAATGCTGTCTCGTCTCTGGAGCTGTATTGCACAGTTTACAGGTTGGATTTACAGCGTATTGGTTGAAGGCTGCCCTATTTGCTTGGAGTACTATATATGTGCCCGTCAACAATTTACATTTAATTTGTGCTCTTCTACTGTCATGAATATTATTCCTTACAGTTGACCATATATGGTGGCTGCTGCCCACACTCAATACATTTGGGTTTAAGTATTTTGTGGAAGATACAGAGACTTGAAACTGCTATTGAGTCCAAGTTTGCTTCACTCGTGCGTTCAAGGGACTAATTTCTCCCCCATGTTGTTGTTGTAGGAGGGCGCCAGCCTATTTAGGCTTGTAGACGCCACAATTGCAATATCGGAGAGCTACGGAGTTGGGAGTTGAGTTTGAGTAGCATATGGCTATATCCGGCATCTTTATCTTTATCTTCTTATCTTCACGTCCTGCATAGGACAACCGTAGATTCCTCCACGTAGGTAGTAGGTAGCAGAAATGAACATCAACCCTTCACCATGTTTTATATTTACAACGACTACAAATTTACTCTGTAAAACCAAGTGGACCTATCTCCGTCTGGATGGGATTTCCTTGACCATTCTATATCTAGCACAGTGCAAGTTATGTAACAAACGTCTTGTCTGGTATTCTAATTGTTGCAACTTTTCAAAGTTCTTTACTCTCTTCTTATTTTGGTTCACTGTGTCAAATAACACTGTACAGTCCATTATAATTTGTAACTGTTTGTCTGCAGATAAGTCCTCGAAACTATTTGTCGTGAAGTTTAACTTTGCATATTCAAAAGTAATGTCACTTATTATAGGATTTCTGATAGTTTCTAATATTGGGCATTCAAGAATGAAATGAAGTAATGTCTCTGGAGAAGAGCTGCACACTTGACAAGTTGGATCTATATCGTTTTGATTGAAACTGGCTCTAGTAGACTGTAGCACATAGACTCCACACAGTAGTTTTAACTTTACCGCTAGTCTTGGAATGTCTCTGACAGAATTAGGTTCTATTTGTAAAAGCGGATGTAACTTTCCCGGCTGATAATTAGACACATTCAAGAATGTCAGTGACCCATACAAAACTGCTTGGTTTGTAATAATGTCAGTCCAGTAGTTGTGCACTGCTTGATTAACTTTGTTTTTCCATTTCAGCTTAGGTAAAGGAGAGTTCAAACATTCCTCAATATCACCCAGGTCATATTTCCACAATAACTTCTTAATGTCCATGAACCAGCTGTTGCTTTTCAGAATTTTCACAGTTGACTGCCTAATCGCCAAGCGTTTCTCTATTGCCGAATCAGGTTGTAGGCAAACGTTGTTGAAAAATACCAAAGCTTTCTTGTGTATTTGAGCCTCAATGGGAAGAAAGCCCGATAACATATAAACTGCAGCGTCCGGGGTGTTGTTTGGTACAGAGAGAATTCGCTTTAGTAGTTTTTTCTGATACACTTCTAATCTTTCTGTTAATGTTTTATTCGGTAAGATAAGTTCTAGTCCATACAGAAGCACTGGTAGAACATAAATCCGGATGATATGTAAAGATGTTTGCGGATCCAATCCATTATGTCCGTGTAACCCGGCTGATAGTAAACTATACACTGTCTTTCTTGATTTGCAGATGTTCTTCAGCAGTCTTTGAAATTGTAGTTGAACGTTTAATACCAAGGTGTGTCGTCGTAGTAACATTCGGAATTCTCGTACCATTTAACTCGAATCCAAAATCCTCTGTGCTTGACTGACATTTCACAGTTGGGGTAACCCTCAACGCGACACTCTTCACAGCTTGTAATTCATAACGTTCAAGATTAGCAAAATCACTGGATTCACTGGCTAACACTTGAGCATCTTTTTCTGTTCTACTACCAACTGTTAGATCATCTGCGCACGCCGTGGCATTACAACAAATTGTACCTATCGACACACCTACACCACTTTCTGTAAGTCTGTTTAGTAACGGATTTCCATATACTTTATATAAATCTGCACTCAATAGTCCGCCCTGTCTGACACCCTGAGCAACTTCAAAGGGGTCAGATCTATCACCAGCCCACTTTACAACACTAGTAGCTTGTTGATGCATACTATTGATCAGATTCCAATGCCTATCATGGATGCCTATATGGTAAAGGCGCCTCATCAGATGTTTGTGGTCCACCACATCAAATGCGGATTTAGCGTCGAGGAATATAAAGTACACAGAATCACCAACATCCTTACATTCTCGAGCAGTCTCTTCCACTATTAGAGCAGAGTTCAAAGGAGAGGTCTTTGCAGTAAACCCCCGTTGACATGGGTTTTGAGTTTCAATAATCTTCGGCTGTATCCTATTTCTAAGTATTGCTTCTATGATTTTTCCTAACACAGGTAACACCGTAATTCCCCTATAGTTAGTGGAAATAGTTTTTTCTCCTTTGTTCTTGAATATGGGTGTCAAGAGACCAACTTTTAAACTGTCCGGAATCACACCATTCTCAAAAATACTGTTTATGATATCCAAAAGATAAATATGAAGTAATTCTCCACCATGAATTATATTTTCAATGGTTAGTCCGTAATAGTCAGGCGATTTACCCTGATTTATACACTTAATAGCAGAATTTAGCTCTTCTCTTGTAACTTTATCTATCATCTTATTCCCAACCATGTCTTCTATACACTGTACTTCCATAAGGACCAATTCATGATAACGCTTGTCAAATTTTACATTGTCTTTTTGTTTAGCCAGGTTTTCAAAATGTAATTTAAATCCATTCAAGATCTGATCTCGTCCAGCGTAATAGTTGTCTCCCACATGTAAATCTTCCACGAAATTATGATCTTTCTTCCTTTGCTGGTTGACTAATTTGTGAAATAATTTTGTGTCTCTAGTTCGGGTATTAATTATTCTCATCCTTTCTTCTTTACTTTTTCTATTCAACTCTTTCCTATAGCTTTTCCTAAAGACTTTTTTACATTCTTTCTTATTTAATAAAAATGCATTGTCTTTATCAGAAGGTTTCCCCTTGTTTAGCCATATCTTGTAAGATTCTCTTAGGGCTTTAAGATTTGCTGATATTTCGCTATTCCACACTTTCAGTTTAGGTTTTGAGGTCCATTTTTTGTTGGTCTTTGAACAACTTTTAGCTGCGTCATTTAATATCTTAGTCAATGTTAATATGGTATTCTCGGAACCGTCATCACTCTTACACTGACTTATTCTTTTGTTGATTTGTGATTCAACTTGATCTTTATACTTCTCCTTATCAACTTTTTTCCATTGTATTTTGCTACTTATTGTACTTATTACTTCTTGCTAATTCTTCTTACTTTTTATGTCACATAAGAGTTGTATACGGATCGGATAATGATCAGAGGTGTTACTTTCCATTTCAAAAGAAAATAGTCTATCTCTGAACAATCTACACCAGCTGAGTTTATGAAGGTTTTCCCAGTACATGTATATTTGAAATCTAGTTCACTTATAAATTTGGTAAGGTATTCTAGTCTATTACTTGTCTTTCTATCACATGTTAGATCCTCATTCAGATCTCCCCCGATTATTACATGATGAGAAGTTTGATATTTTTGAAATATTTCGTATAACTGATCTATACAATCCTGGTAATCCATAACACTGTCGGCTCCACCCTTTGTTGGCATATATATGGAGACTATCAATAGTTTTTTGTACTCGATATGTCAAGTTCAACACATTGAATTCGCTCCCCTCCATCGTCTAATGGTTTCACCATATGATCTATCTTGGAATGCCACAGGACAGCAACGCCCCCATAACCACGAGGCATTTGTGTAGGATATATACTCATATTTCCAATGTCTGTACAAAGGCTAACAGAACTCTCGGATTCTTAAGGAGAAATTTGTATTCTTGTCCCCCAGATGTGAAAGAAGCAGCTTATAAAGGACTGGTGCGGCCGGTCTTGGAATATGGAAGCTCAGTTTGGGACCCTCACACTCATGGCCTCCAGGAAGAACTGGAAAAGGTACAAAATCGTGCGGCAAGGTTTGTGACGGGAAATTATGTTTTTGAAACTGGGAGCATGACTGGCATTTTAGGTCAACTGAAATGGGAATCTCTTAAGAAAAGGAGGAAGGATAGTAGACTTATATTGCTATATAAAGGTCTAAAGGGTAAAAAGGAACAAGTAGGCAAAGATCAGGAAAAGGCGCAATCAGAAAAAGATTCCCACTCTAAAAACCGAGGTGGGAAAAAACCAAACTAACAATCAGGTACTTATACCATGAAACATATCGTAAGCCGAATGAGCAGCTATTTTCCCAATAGGTGGCCACTCAGTTACCTTAACTTAACTAAAAATATGAAAACATACATAAGGCGCCAACAGCACAAAAAAGTTTTATACACCAAGACATAAAACAAAAAGAACCACCACAGAAGTATCGACTTGGAACGATCAGTAACACCAAGTTACTGGCGGGCTTAAACCGGTTTTACATGGCCATAACCTCACCCTCAGCTTCTGCAGTGGTTCATAACATTTAGTTAGTTATTCGGTCCTCGTGGTGAATCTCTAACTAGTAAATGAATCATCAAGAACAAACAAATAAATCATGATAAACATCCTGATGAATCAAAAACCAGGACTCACAGACTGAGTAAGCTGCCCGACGATGGAGATCCCTGGGCGCCGAATAACCTACTAACTCCGGAGCAAAAGAAAAACACCAGTTGGACCCCGGTGGGCCAAGCAACAGACAAGAAGCTCCGACCCCAACCAACTAAAATGAATAGCTTTATGTCGGGGCCATCATAGAGTCTGACGCCTGACACACCGGCGTGCAATTAAAGAAGGCAGCATAGTCATCAACCATGATTGGGTTAAAAACTAAGCATGCAGACTGTCGCATAACATTCAAGTTATAACCTATACGTCTGTAACGTGTTATGATTTTTCTGAACTGAAAAGAAAAATCATTAATTCCTTTAAGTTTCTTAAATTTGTAAACCAAGTCACCATAAAATTCAGGTTCCGAAAGGCCCTCACTTAAAAGCCAGAATACCCACAGATGACCTTATCCCAAAGAATAGGCGTTGTAGAAATCAACACTCTTTGGCTTTTCAGATACCTTCAGCTAGCAAAGAAGCGTACAAAAGTAGTTTCTTTCCACAGACTATCAGGGACTGGAATGACCTCCCTGATTCACTTATCTCCTCTGCTGAAATGTCTGATGACTGTGTGTCCAAGTTCGCTACACTCGTGCGTTCAAGGGACTAATTTCTCCCCCATCCGAACCCCCTGGTGAAATAATGTCATTTGGCGTGTCACCAGTAAACTATTCAGATTCAGATTCAGATAGGATCGTTCAAGTCAGTTCCTTTACCAGCATACATAATATGTTCATCTAGTTCCCCTAACCATCCCAATTGACATTGAAAAAGCCAGTGTTCTTGGATGAGTATAATTTCATTGTCTTTAAATAAGTCTGAAATTGCTTGTACACTTGTCTTAACATTTTTACAGTTGTATGATACAATATTTACACATTGCTTCTCTAAATTGATATTTCCATTTTGTACTATTTCAGATCTATAAATGTCCTGTCTAGTTCTAAAAAATCATTCCCCTGTTCAGTATTTTCCATTGTATTATTGTTTTGCTGCGTATCATGCTTCTGACTTTTATCCATGGAGCGGTTCCGTGTAGCTGTACTAGCCACATACGGGTCATTTGCTGTCTGAATACTATTCGCCTTATTGCCATGTTTACATCTATTGGTTTGTTGGTTCCTATTTCTAGGTACTGTTCGTGTTGATCTATTTTCATCAAAACTGCTGATGTTAGCTTGTGTCATATGTTGCGTAGATATTTGTACATATGATTTTCTAACTGGCACTTTATGATATTTTAGAGGGGGGCCTGATAAAGCCGCCGGAAGTTTCTCATCTGGCACAGTGATAAAGCTTTGATTAGAAATGTTCTTAAATATTTCGGATACATTACTACTTGCCACTCCTCCAGCTTCAGAGTTCCCTTTGCAATTTTCACGACTGTCCGACATTTCATTACGCTCTTCAGAGAGTGTGTTTTTAACTGTGGTATTGCCATTTAATTGCATCATATTTTCTTCTAATTTATTCAGTTGCACATCTATTTGTTTCATAACTATATCAGTTACTCTGTCACAGACATGTCTCACTTTAGATTCCAGAGAATATTTGATGCTACTGCTTTCACTATTGCTACTCATGGTTTTGGGTTCTGTTTCAAGGCTTCTGTGATCTGGTTTGCTGGGTTCACTGTCCTTTAATTCACACCTATTTTGCAGTGTCTTAATCATCAGTTCTAATTCATTATTTCTTGCCTCTAGTTTTTTACAGTAGGTTTCGAGTTTCAGCCTCTCTTTATTTTGTTCGTTGTGTATTTTATCTTTCAGTTTTAGTTCCTCCTCCCACTTTTTCAGTTTGGTTTCTTTACTCCTTAACTCAGAAAGCTTCACTTCCTTGGCCATATTACTGTCACTGCTTTGTAATTTGGGACCATTAGCATGTTTATTACCGTCAGCTTTATGTAATTGTTTATTATTCCCCACAAAAGTATTCTCAGAATTCATCAATGATGAAGGTTTGTTAGTGACTGTTACATTATTATCTCTTTCTATATTCTTATGCTCAAGTTCAGGGTTCACTTGTGATTTCTGTCCCACTAGAACACCGTCCTCGCTCCGTGAGAATCTCTCGACCTCTCTGTCTGATTCAGCAACTGAGGAAGTGCTACAATCGATATAGGTATCAGGTCCATTGTTCTGATCAACACACCCGAGACAATGAATACACATGAATAGTTTGTCTTTTATATCGCCACATTTGGTATGACATGTACAATTACATGAATCACATATCTCAGAAGATCTTTGATCAATATTTTTTTCACATACAAAACAGAAGTTTTCAGATGATTCCAAGCTATTGTCGTTGCTTTCTTTTTCTTCTAACAGTATATCATATGCATGATCTGCTGTACTATTGCCAATACTTGGGATTGAAAGAGAAGATTTGTATTCAGAGTTTGTGCTGCAAAGTTTACATGTATATTGTTCATCGGGTTTACTTGTTTCAATTTCTCTGATCTCTACATCTGTCAATCTCTCACAATTATAGTGAACCCAGTGCTCACCATAAGAACAGAAAGAACTTCTTTTTCTACAGTTTTTGTTACATTTCTTACACTTGATATTTTCATCTTGAGATGGAGAATTTTTCTGGTTTTTATTAGATTTACCATTCTGTAAAGAAGGGTTTGTCTTAAATTTAGTTGGGCTGCCTTGTCTCAAAGTCAGGGCTTTATCTACTTGTTCAGCAATGAAGTTATTTAGTTTCCCTAAATCAAGAGATTTGTCGTTGAATGTGGCAGTTTTCACAATTTTCTGCACTTCATGAATGTCCCGATCCAGAAATGTTTCTGCACATTTACCGTTGACCATAAGCCTACTAGTAGTCAGATATATGTTCAGAGTGTAACCATTCCCTTCATTTAACCAAACTCTTATAGTATGCTGTACCACATTTCTTTTAGAGCTGTCAGTAACTGTCTCAATTTTTGCCTGCCCAAATTTCTGCGGATAGTTCTTATAGTATGTGATTGCTGCTTCCCTTATCAGTTCAAACATGGCTGCATCGGCAGTAAGTATTGTACCACCATCCTTTTCAACAATGCTCAAATGCTGTACTCTCTTTGTGGCCGCCAATTTCTTACATAATGATTTTTCAATGCTCAGTTCATATCCTGTGTGACTCAGTAATATAGCAGTGTTGTTTGACTGCATCCTTTTATTACTATTCAAACCAGCCTCCGATATATCTGTGTTAATCACTTGTGTCCTCCTGCTGCTATTCAGTTTTGCTACTACATTTGCACCAGCCATCTTGCCTGTTGATAAGTTAAAACAAAGTTCATTAAAAGCTTCTCTCTTGTAAAAATGTTCTAACCAGTTTAAAATACTTCCATACTATTAAGAGATTTTTTTTTCAATGTTAAAATCCTTTGTCAGACAATAGAGTTTATAAAACGAGGGTCCATTCAGACGGAGAAGGGTTCTTGGTATACAATTCAAGGTCTAAAATTTCACTAAAATCAATATGGCGGCTTCCGGCCTTTCTTTGTTTACATAAAAAGTTTTTCAAAAATTCCCAATGAAATCGATTCCCAATTCCTGTGCTTGCCACCACCGTATTCCTAAACAATAGTGTCAATTTCCTCCACCAATAAAAGTTTCTTTTAGATGATTTATAAGGATAAAATTGGACAAAATTATGAAATTCTTTCTAAGAGGTAAAAAACACATCCATTCCCGCCACCAGGTGTCGCTTCATCCAAAAGCTGTTGTTCTTTTTTTCATCCGTACTGACGATTCCGGATTTTATAATTGCCTCCTTCGTGACAACGGCGTACACGCATTCATTTTAAACGATAACGGCAAAGCAACATTACATCGGCGAAAATTTGTGATTTTCTTGCTTAAAAATGAGTTCGATTGGAACAGGGGTAACTTTTTCACTTCATCCACACTCTTTCCCATATTTGCTACGTTAAACTTATCGGAATTTAAAGCAGAGTTAATGTCAAAGTTTGTCCCGGTTACATGCGCGGATCCAGAGGGGGGGACCGGGGGTCCGGACCCCCCCTGGAATTTGAAAATTTTACCTAAAAAAAAGTAATTTCGGGATTTTTTGGGGGTTGGACCCCCCCCCCCCCCCCTCGTCTGTGACCAAAAATTACCATTTTCGTTGGACCCCCTCTCATGAAAATTTCTGGATCCGCGCATGCGGTTCTTGTGTTCTTCGATCTATCTATTGCCCGGTTTCTCCTGCACTGGTGGGCCTTATTATTTTTAACCAGAGACATATAAAAGGTTTATATAAAAGGTTTATTCCATCAAAAATGACCAAGACAAAATATAGCTTACCATGGATCGATAGCTCGATCAAACGCTTGATAAGGAAACGTGATAAACTTTACTTTCGTGCTGGCAAGTCAAGCAGCCCTGACATTAAGAACCATTACAAACGGTTCAGAACACATGTTCAAAAGAGCATTAGAGATGCATATTGGAAGCATATTACCAATATCTTCTCCTTTGAAAATGATAACCCTGATCCCGATTGTCCCCGAAAAAATGAAAAGGCAAAAAAGTTTTGGTCATTTGTCAAGTCCCTTAAGAAAGACGCGTCTGGGATCAATACTCTTAGAGAAAATGGTATCTTGAAGACTGACACTTTGGATAAGGCTAATATTTGTATTAGGCAGTTTCAGTCAGCCTTCACTCGCGAATCAGATGATGAAATCCCCTCCAAAGGCACAAGTCCTTTCACCGCTATGGGTGAAATTACAGTTGACCCCAATGGGGTCATTAAACTGTTGAATAATTTGAATATACATAAGGCGCCTGGGCCAGATGGCCTGAGTGCTAGGGTGTTGAAGGAATGTAGTTCTGAAATTGCTCCTGTACTGACCTATATCTTCAATGAGTCGCTTGCTCAGGGTGCTGTACCAGACGATTGGCGACAGGCAAATGTAGCCCCGGTATTTAAGAAAGGTGAGAAATACGATGCAGCTAATTATCGACCGGTGTCGCTTACTTGTATCTGTTGCAAAACTCTAGAGCATATAATAGTCAGCAACATAAACAAACACTTGGCTCTTGAAAACATTCTTGCTGACTGTCAGCATGGGTTCCGAAGTCAAAGGTCTTGCGAAACCCAGTTAGTTCAGTTTTATCATGATTTGGTTAGTAATCTGGACCGAGCAGTGGGTCGTGGCCACAGGCAGACGGATGTGATTGTCATGGATTTCGCTAAGGCCTTTGACAAGGTCCCACATAAAAGGTTATTATACAAACTTGACTTCTACGGGATTAGAGGATCTACACATAAGTGGATCGACTCGTGGCTCTCTGAGCGCTCTCAAAAAGTGGTATTAGATGGCCGTGCCTCAGATCCAGTCCCGGTTCTTTCTGGTGTCCCACAAGGATCGGTCTTAGGACCGGTCCTATTTCTTATTTTCATTAATGATCTTCCTGACAACATCAGGTCATCTGTTCGGCTATTTGCTGATGATTGTGTTTTATACAGAAATGTCAAGTCACCATTGGATTGTCAAATTTTACAAGATGACCTGAATAGCTTGGCCAAATGGGAAATGGATTGGCAAATGAAATTCAATGTTAGCAAATGTCATTCAATGAGGGTGACGCGGCTACATCCAAGCAGGCATATAGATTTCAATTACACACTGCATCAGCAAACATTAGAACAGGTTCAGTCCGCTAAATACCTCGGTTTAACTATCACAGATGATCTTGATTGGGGTCAACACATTTCTGAAATTACATGCAAGGCAACTAAGACTTTGGGTTTTCTTCGGCGCAATTTGGCACTGGCACCTAGGCATACTAAGGAAGTTGCATACAAAACATTGGTTCGGCCTCAACTTGAGTATGCAGCTCCTATTTGGCATCCCTATCATGAAACTCAGATTGAGATGGTGGAGAAGGTGCAGAGGACTGCTGCCCGGTGGACCTGCAGGCGATGGAGGAACACCAGTAGCGTCGGTGAAATGCTAGACGAACTTGAGTGGCCATCCCTGGAGTCTCGCAGGGAGCGGTCCTCCTTAACCTTCTTCTACAAGATACACTCCGGTACAGTGTCTCTTGATAAAGACAAATACCTGACCCCGGCACCCAATCTAAGGCATACTCGGGCATCACATGAATCACAATACACAAGACCATTTGCCTATAGTGATGCCCTGAAAAATTCCTTTTTTCCCAGAACTATTCCGGTTTGGAATAGTCTCCCTTCTTCAGTGGTCCTATCTAAGACCATTGAGGAATTTAAGGCTTCTATTTAAATCATTAGCCCAGAGGCATGCGTTTTAGTATGCCTCTCATCTATATCTTGTAAATAGTTTTAATGGTCCACCCCAAATGTTTTATTTTCCCTTGACTAAATTCTAAATTTAGCCACCCACCCCACACCTGAGGTGATGATCAGAAATTGATCGACTCAGTATCAGAAGATAGATAGATAGATATACAGATACAGAGACTTGAAACTGCTATCGAGTCCAAGTTTGCTTCACTCGTGCGTTCAAGGGACTAATTTCTCCCCCATCGGAACCCCCTGGTGAAATAATGTCATTTGGCGTGTCACCAGTAAACTATTCAGATTCAGATTCAGTAATTGATATTTGCCTCCGCTGTGTCTGTCACTTAGGTAGACCGTTAAATCGGCGAAAAAAATCAATAATTTTATCGGCCGCTGAATGTGGTCCGAAATTTTGTATATTAGCAAAAATAAATTGTTAAAATTTTCTTCGGTTTAATCCATATTAAAGTAGAAGATTTTATTTCTGTTAAATAAAGCTTTAAATTTCCAACAAATAGATACCAAACACGACCAGCATCTTTTGTAAGAGAGAGAGAGAGAGTCATTTCTTTAGTTTTTATCAACATAATTATCATCAATTATCCTTCGATTTGCAAAAGCTGTTGTTCTTTTTTCTTACGAATAACGCTTATAATTATGCTTATTTTCTACGCCACTGGACACATACAAAGATTCTTAACGGATTATCTTTAGATTCAAGAAGACGCCGATTGATTGATCTCGCTGTATCACTAATCATACTTAACACCGAAAAAAATAACGATAATTAGTGAACAAGATGAAAGCTTCAATTCAAATTAAAGCATCTTTTTTTTAAGCTTTAAACCTTCAGAATTATGGTTGACCAGGGATTCAGTTTGGTGTCGGCCCTCGGACATAGTCCGGAACAAATTCTAGATGTCCGGGAGCAAGCTGGTCAGGTCTGACATTTTGTCTGAGAGCATTTTCGTCAATGCACCGTTTTTAATCTGTTAGATTATCGCTGATTGGTCAGAATTTCCAGCGGATGTCTTCCCTAGACTGGTATTATTTTTTTACCTGCTCAAATCTCGTACCGACAGAGATAATATGACAAGCTCATGACACAGTCAAACGCTTCTTTAACGCTGCTTTTCATTGGTTGTCAGAGAGAGAATGGGCTTGCGCAGTAGAGACTACTTTCTGTTTTGCCTTTGCAAACAGTCGGCCATTTCAAGGCCCATTTCTTTCAGTTTTGATTTTCTTTGTCTGTAAATTGTATGGCTGATCAATTTGGTGGCCGACTCAAAGGTTCTTAGTGTCAAAAAACGATCCAAATTGCACCCAAAAAGATCGTTCAGGCATGTACGGTAGACCAGCATCTGATTCTGAAAAAGTTGGGAGTGTGGGTCGTGACCTAAAATACTTTGTTTGAATGTGCAAAATACATTATAACCTTCTATTAGCCACTATTTTAGCATTCAATAGACCTGTAATTGTGTAACCTTGCAAAACCCCTGCTTCAAATGCATTTTCCAGGCTTAAATATCCAAATTTGCTCAAATTTTCTCTGCAAATTTACGTGAAATATTACACAATGTTGTTGTTGTATATTGATATTCTGCCTACCCTAGAACCCGAAATCCTGTATCTCGCATATTTAGAGTTGGAGGTGACATCATCTGCTATAGTTGGTTTGAATGCATTTTTGGCTAGTCCTAACCTTCCCTAAGAAGGATTAGGTGGGCTGCTCTTGAAAATTTTTTGGCACGATAGTCTAATCAGGCGATGTTGTATGGTACTGCTATGAAATAAGCTTTTAATATAATAAACAGACAACTACATACTTCTCCATTATCCAGTCATTTTCTCTGTCTGTATGACTTGCTTTTGTATTTTAAACAATTTTAGAAACTACTGATTTGATTTTGAAACACCTGTATTGCTAAAACATTTTCCTGTATTAATGTTTTTACCACTTTACATGTAAAATTACCCCACCCACCTTATTAATATACATGTATGCAATTTTAATGTTAATCTTCTTATGGTTAGTTTGTTTTTAACAATCTATCCTCTTTAACATGCTTAAACAATAGCCTGAAAAGCAATAAAACTGTTTACTAAACTGTATGGACCTATACTTAGGGGTATACCTAAATGTGGTAATGCATCAATGGTATAAAATAGTGTAAAGTCAACTACATGCACATTCGTACTAGTGAATATTTTCAGGAAGTCTTGGTTTGAAAATATTTCTAAATTAGGCATTCTTCCTTTTCGATGACTGATTCAAGTTAATGGAAAAAGAAATGTGAACTAAGAACTGGTAACTTGCCTCTATGCACAGGAGCTTTGGCTGCTACGCGACTGACTGCCCGACAAGACCATAACTAATTACCGAGGAGGGCGTAATGCATTAAAACAATCAAGACTATAACTAAAATGAAGTTTGTGGCATTTTCTTAGAGCTGAATGATGCATATTTAATCAATTAAGGTATATTTGCTAATGGTCAAGCTCAGTACAAACATAAGATATCAATTGTATGTACGCTTTAGCATTATTTTGGAATATTTCTGACGCTTACCTTACTATACACCGAAATCAAAAATTGTCTCATATCCTAGAACAAAGTATCTCTCATATTTTGAGTTTGAGGTGACATCTCCTGCTATAGTTGGTTTGAATGTTTTTAAGAAGTCCTCGCCTTCCCGATGAAGGATCAAGTGGGCAGCCTTTGATTTTTTTTTTGGCACAATGCTCAAATTCATTGATATGTGGAGGTAGTGCTATGACAAAAAACTATATATTCTATGAAAAGTCTGCTGAAATGTAGTATATAAACTGGTTCTTGTTTCTTATTTGTTAGTTACTTTCCAATGCATTCTATATTGTTTGTAAGCAAACGTATAAAGTGCAGTCTCATTTTACTCTAAAAATTTCATGATCTTTTGAAAGTATGGCATTATTTCACACAGAATTACCCGGCCCACTTTAAAACTCTGCATATTGATGATTGTAACAAGACAGTTAGCATTTATCAGAATATTACGATATTTTCTTTGAAATGTATTATACATATATTGATAGAACATTATCATTCACAATATTAGTCTGCAACCTCATTCCAAAATACCTCGATATAACATTAATGTTAATAGAACTTGCTTAAGGTAAGTACTTTTGATGAAACTTTGTCAAAAAATTTTCGAAGTATTACTCCCATTTAAATGAAACATTAAATTATATTATGTTATTATATATCACAGGCAACAGTGCAGTGCCTTAGCAATACATGTAATTGGATGCCATTTGAACCTTATAGGTCAATTAGCAGCCGATTTACAGGTAATTTTGTGAGTCAGTTCCTGATTTGTCTGCATTTTGCTCTTATTTCTTTAAAATACTGAAAGATAAAGTCGCACAATTTATATATCTTAATATGGACCAATAGAACATTGTCTTAGCAATCTTATGATGCCATCTGCTTTCTATATGGCCATAAAAAGCCAAGATGCAGTAACTTTTGTAAGTATACCCCTTTATTTTTTCTTCATTTTTTCTCTAATTATTTAAGTATTCATAAATATTTTTGGACAATTGAAATCACATGATTGATTTATTTGAACATATACAAATAAACAATTGTCTTGGATATCATTTTGCACCATTTTCAGCTCTTTATGGCCGTTTGAGGCGATGATAGAAGGACTTTTGTATGTACACCCATTATCGTTTCCGAGTTTTTTCCCTATAAGTTTTACGCATGCATAAAAAATATTAAAACATTTAATCGTATGGTTAATATATCTGAATACCAGCTACTGTACCATAGTCAAAGCAACCATTTAACACCATTTTCAGCTATTTGGGGCCGCCAAATGCCGAGATATAAGAACTTATGTTAGTATACCCCTTTTTGTTTTCTTCAGTTTTTCTTTAAGTATTTATGTTTTCAATAATATTTTTGAAAATTGAAACCATACGAATAATTTATATGATTACACTCCAATAGATAATTGTCTAAACAATCATTTGATGCCATTTTCAGCTCTTTATAGCCATTGGTTGACTAGAAACAAGAACTTATGTACGTATATCCCTTTATTTTTCCCGCATTTTTCCTCCATCTTCAATGCCTTCACAAAAATTGTTAGCATTCAGATTTCCTTTGATTTATATATATGAATACAAACTTATAGAACAAAGTCAAAGCAATCTTTTGACACCACTTTCAGCTATTAAGGCTCATCATTGGCCAAGATATAAGATTTTTTGTAAGTATACCCCATTTTATTTTCCTCATTTTTTCTTTAATTATCTATGTTTTCAATAATATTTTAAAACTTGAAATCATTCTATTAATTCATCCGATTTCATAGCAAAAGATAATTGTCATCGCAATTATTTAACATTATTTTCAGCTCTTTATGGTCATCTGGTGCCATGATACAAGGACTTTTGTATATATACTATGTCATCGTTTCTGCATGTTGCTCTATATTTTTTACGTATTCATAAAAACCATTAATACATTTACTCATATGGTTTATATATCTGAATACCAACCAACGTGCCTCGGTCAAAGCAATCATTTAACACAATTTTCTGCCATTTTGTGCCACCAGAGGACAATATACAAGAACTTAAGTAAGTATACCCCTTCATTTTTCCTCAAGTTTCCTTAAAACTATTTATGATTTCAATACTATTTTTGAAACTTGAAATCATATGATTAACTTATCTGATTATAGACCAATAGATAATTGTCTAAACAAGTGTTTGATGCCATTTTCTGCTCTTTATAATCATTATTTGACTAGAAACAGAAACTTTTGTAAGAATACCCCTTTATTTTTCTGACATTTTTCCTCCATCTTCTATGCCTTCATAACAATTATCACCACTTTGAGCCATGTGATTTATATATATGAATACAAGTAGATAGAACAACGTCAAAGCAATCTTTTGACACCATTTCAGCTATTCAGGCCCGTAAGAGATCAAGATACAAGCTTTTTTGTGTGTATACCCCTTTACTTTTTTCCACATTTTCCCCATATCTTCTATGCCTTCATAAATTTATTACAACTTTGAGTCACATGATTTATGTATATGAATAGAAGCTTATATATGAAAATTAACAAAAACATTTGACACCATTTTCAGCTATTCAGGAGTGTCAGATGCCAAGACACAAGATAATTTGTGAGTATACCCCTTTTATTTGTCCTCAATTTTTGTTTTCTTTAATTATCTATGATTTCAATATCAGTTTTAAACTTTTAAGTCATAACGATTAATTAATCCGATTTCATACCAAAAGATAATTATCTCTGCAACTATTTTACACCATTTTCAGCTCTAAATGAGCATTGAATGCCTAGAAACAAGAACTTCTGTATGTATACCTTTTATTTTTCTGCATTGTTTCTCTATTTTCAATGTGTCTATCAAAAATATTAATATATATTTATTTATATGAATACCAGCATATAGAACCAAGTCTAAATAATCATAAAACATCATTTCAACTATTTAGGGCTATCAGAACTTTTGTAGGTATACCTCTTTATTTTTTCCACTATTTTGTGTGAGTGTCATAACGTTTTCTTGACACTTTAAGCCTCATGATTATATATCTGACATTGCTTCAACATTTTTTCGATACCATTTCCAGCCTTTCAGGACCATAAGAAGCTGAAGTACTATTTAACTTTGGTGGATATAGTCTTTTATTTTTATAGACCACACTAAAATACATCAATATGGACATACCTATAATGTATTGAACAGGGATTGAATGATACCTTTTTGGTATACGAATGTGGCCCATTTAGTACTTCTGATTTTACCTTCCAAATGTTTCATTATAACTAGATGAAATATGAATTGTTTTGTCCATAAAAGAACTGATTTCGGCAAATTACGTGCTACAGACATACAGTTGAATAGACCAAAACGGTCAGCTGTAGATACAAACACCCAGATAGGCACAAAGACAGAGTGTAATCTCGATCAATGATAATGTTTCAAATAAAAGTATCTAAAAAGCAAAGCTATAGAAAAATTTCGAACACGCACATTGCTTGAAAGTGGGTGGGGTAACTTGGCATGACAAAACCCGACATTGTAAAGGATTTATAGCACTTTATGATCTTTAAATGCATTTTGAAAGGTGTGAAGCTATTCATATTCAAAGAATTTGTATAAATGTGCATTGTTTTATTTATTAAAAAAGCACAATGTCCCCATATTAAAATGATGTAAAAGTCTGCTTTGTATGGAATGCGTATTTTCCCATGGTACCTCAGAACATGGTGTGATTAAACCTATCTGCCAAAAAATTTTCCAGAGCAGCCCACCTAAACCATTTATGGGAAGGATAAAACTATTCAAAAATGCATTCAAACCAACTATAGCAGGAGATGTCACCTCCTTCAAAAATTACCCTGGCTGGATTCTAGGGTAGCCAGTCGTGACACACCTCCAACTGGACTTTTCTCCTTAGGGACTTATTTACAGGGGAAATATGGTGCTTTTCTCATCAATCTATTTACTATCACAGATGTAGACCCAACACCAACCATACCCCACAAGGCCATACCCCCACCCCACCCCCACAATTTTTTTTTCATCATTCTTAGTTTACCAAACTCAAATTACTTCTGATCAAGCTTGGAGTTCATGGTGATAATGATAATTTAATACTAAGTTCCCTATCAACTCTATTGTAACAAAGTGTTTCCACCCCCTCTCCCCCCCAAAAAAAAGTATTTTTCTTTTGTCCGGAAGAAATGAAAAATGTCCGACTGAAAGAGATGGCGTCCGGCCAAAGTGGCCGGACAGAAATTTAGTCCAGCAAAATTACTGTTGACAACACCAATTTTGATGCTGTCCCCGACGTGAATGAGCGTAAGGAGATTGCCCTATCTCAATTCTAGCCACAACCGGCAGTTCTTTGACACATCAAGTCTATCTATCACATTCAATGAAGAATACCGCCAATATCCGAATATAATTCAATTGCGCATGTTGGAGAGAGGCGTTTGGCGCAACAACAATTTTCTCTCTTTTCTATCTTTTTTTTTTTTTTTTTTTTTTTTTCAGTACCTTAATTAATTTTTTAGCCTATAGGGTATTTACGCACCCCTTTTTCATTCAATTGCGTATCTGGAATTTTAATTGGGTAAGTTCAATTCTGTTACGCACTCTATTTTCAATCAATTGGGTAAAATGGAAAACAATTTGGTAAAAATGATGTTCGAGGTGTACTTTCCTTATTTTCTTCTACTTTCGCTTTTGCATAGCATAAAATAAAAGGGAAACATTGATTGGTTGAGAGAATTAACTAAAATCGCAGTCAACCAACGAAAAAACAGAAAAGAAATGGCTTCCAATCGATCGATTTGCGCATGTCCAATGACATTTTTGTTTAATGTAGACGGCGTAAGCTGTTGTGCGGCGCACACCGATAAAAACCGGTACGCAATTGATTTTTCCGGTAATGCGTATCGGCGATTTCTTTTGCGTTTTCTTACGCTAGGAGATCGTTATTAATTGCGTTTTTTCATATTTTAATTGGGTAATTACGCAAATACGCAGCCTAATTAAGGTACTGTTTTTTTTTTTTTTATTTTATTTTCCCTTCTTTTTGTTGGTCTTATTTTACACTTTTCTTTATAAAAGGGTAGTGGAGGAATGGATTATGTGACTCAGTCAGACATGAACTCAAATATTCTTCTTTTTTTCTCTATCTTTCATACTTGCATTCATGTATATTCTAAGAAGTCGCCGCCGGATTTCAAAAGAAAAAATGACACTTTTATTACCAGCTATCTGTATTGCACCATACAATACCTGTTGATTCGGTGACTTGTTTGATCTTCGAGCCGATAAAGATCATTCGCACTTATGTCACGTTGCAGGCACGTGCGGCATTAATAGCCAATACCTCACACAGTTTAATGTAACTTTATTATACCCCCCGCAAAACGAAGTTTTAGGGGGGTATACTGTTTTCAGTCTGTCCGTAATTCCGTGATTCCGTCATTCCGTGATTCCGTCATTCCGTCAACATTTTGACATCTTTGCTGAATAACTTAAGTAGTTTTTGCTAGATGTTCTTTAAATTTTCAACACACCTGCACGATAAGACAACACATGTGTGGTATGAATTTAGGGGCCAAAGGGTCAGTTTTGCAAGAGTTATGGGACTTTTTAAACCTGTACATAGAATGTTTGCCATAGTGCTAATAGTGCATACTTTGTGAAATCAACTCCTCCTACAGCTTTCAATATTCTCTTTTGATACTTTGCAGATATGTGCCAGAGATATTGAAGATATGCATGAAGAAGTATTATGCTGAAAAAATGAATTTTGACAAATTTACAGCATTTTGAACTTAGCCAATTTTCGATAATTGCCATATTCAATAATGGTTGGTAGTGCATAGTTTGTGAAATCAACTCCTCCTAGGGCTTTCAGTATTTCTTTTCAATACTTTGCAGACATGTTTCACACATATTGAAGATGTGCATGAAGAATTATAATGCTGAAAAAATAATTTTTGACAAATTTACAGCATTTTTCAACATAGCCATTTTTTGACCATTGCTTATATACAATAATGATTGGTAGTTCATAGTTTGTGAAATCAACTTCTCCTAGGGCTTTCAGTATTTCTTTTCAATACTTTGCAGACATGTTCCACACATATTGAAGATGTACATGAAGAATTATAATG
Organism: Rugalucina vietnamica; assembly: GCA_964017185.1. Lineage (NCBI taxonomy): Eukaryota > Metazoa > Mollusca > Bivalvia > Lucinida > Lucinidae > Rugalucina > Rugalucina vietnamica. Next base: position 69,883,898 of record OZ024872.1, read on the forward strand.
CTGAAAAAATAATTTTTGACAAATTTACAGCATTTTTTAACATAGCCATTTTTTGACCATTGCTTAAACAATAATGGTTGGTAGTGCATATTTTGTGAAATCAACTCCTCCTAGGGCTTTCAGTATTTCTTTTCAATACTTTGCAGACATGTTCCACACATATTGAAGATGTGCATGAAGAATTATAATGCTGAAAAAATAATTTTTGACAAATTTACAGCATTTTTCAACATAGCCTTTTTTTGACCATTGCTTATATACAAAAATGGTTGGTAGTGCACATTTTGTGAAATCAACTCCTCCAAGGGCTTTCAGTATTTCTTTTTGATACTTTGCAGACATCTTCCTCACATATTGAAGATGTGCATGAAGAATTATAATACTGAAAAATTAATTTTTGACAAATTTACAGCATTTTTTAACATAGCCATTTTTTGACCATTGCTTATATACATCGATGGTTTGTGAAATCAACTCCTCCCAGGGCTTTCAGTATTTCTTTTCAATACTTTGCAGACATATTGAAGATGTGCATGAATAATTATAATACTGAAAAAACTGATATTTGACAAATTTACATCATTTTTCAACATAGCCATTTCTTGACCATTGCTTATATACAATAATGGTTGGTAGTGCATACTTTGTGAAATCAACTCCTCCTAGGGCTTTCAATGTTTCTTTTAGATTCTTTGTAGATTTGTTCCAGATATATTTTAGATGTGCATGAATAATCTTCATGCTGAAAATTTAATTTTTGACAAACTTACAGCTTTTATTTAACTTAGCCAATTTTTACCATTTCTCATGATAAACAATGATCATAGTGCATACAGTGAAATCAACCTCAAGCTTTCAATATATTCTTTTAATATCTTATAGATGTGACTGGCATACTGGGGATGTACATGAAGGATTATAATTCTGAAAAGATATCTTTATACCCCCCGCAAAACGAAGTTTTAGGGGGGTATACTGTTTTCAGTCTGTCCGTAATTCCGTGATTCCGTCATTCCGTGATTCCGTCATTCCGTGATTCCGTCATTCCGTCAACATTTTGACATCTTTGCTGAATAACTTAAGTAGTTTTTGCCCGATGTTCTTCAAATTTTCAACACACCTGCACCATTAGACAACACATGTGTGATATGAATTTAGGGGCCAAAGGGTCAGTTTTGCAAGAGTTATGGGACTTTTTAAACCTATACATAGAATGTTTGCCATAGTGCTAATAGTGCATACTTTGTGAAATCAACTCCTCCTACAGCTTTCAATATTCTCTTTTGATACTTTGCAGATATGTGCCAGAGATATTGAAGATATGCATGAAGAAGTATTATGCTGAAAAAACGAAGTTTTAGGGGGGTATACTGTTTTCAGTCTGTCCGTAATTCCGTGATTCCGTGATTCCGTCATTCCGTGATTCCGTCATTCCGTCAACATTTTGACATCTTTGCTGAATAACTTAAGTAGTTTTTGCCCGATGTTCTTCAAATTTTCAACACACCTGCACCATTAGACAACACATGTGTGATATGAATTTAGGGGCCAAAGGGTCAGTTTTGCAAGAGTTATGGGACTTTTTAAACCTATACATAGAATGTTTGCCATAGTGCTAATAGTGCATACTTTGTGAAATCAACTCCTCCTACAGCTTTCAATATTCTCTTTTGATACTTTGCAGATATGTGCCAGAGATATTGAAGATATGCATGAAGAAGTATTATGCTGAAAAAATGAATTTTGACAAATTTACGGCATTTTGAACTTAGCCAATTTTCGATAATTGCCATATTCAATAATGGTTGGTAGTGCATAGTTTGTGAAATCAACTCCTCCTAGGGCTTTCAGTATTTCTTTTCAATACTTTGCAGACATGTTCCACACATATTGAAGATGTGCATGAAGAATTATAATGCTGAAAAAATAATTTTTGACAAATTTACAGCATTTTTTTATACCCCCCGCAAAACGAAGTTTTAGGGGGGTATACTGTTTTCAGTCTGTCCGTCATTCCGTCATTCCGTCATTCCGTGATTCCGTCATTCCGTCATTCCATCAACATTTTGACATCTTTGCTGAATAACTTAAGTAGTTTTTGCCCTATGTTCTTCAAATTTTCAACACACCTGCACCATTAGACAACACATGTGCGGTATGAATTTAGGGGCCAAAGGGTCAGTTTTGCAAGAGTTATGGGACTTTTTAAACCTATACATAGAATGTTTACCATAGTGCTAATAGTGCATACTTTGTGAAATCAACTCCCCCTACAGCTTTCAATACTCTCTTTTGATACTTTGCAGATATGTGCCAGAGATATTGAAGATATGCATGAATAAGTATTATGCTGAAAAAATGATTTTTGACAAATTTACAGCATTTTGAACTTGGCCAATTTTCGATAATTGCCATATTCAAAAATGGTTGGTAGTGCATAGTTTGTGAAATCAACTCCTCCTAGGGCTTTCAGTATTTCTTTTCAATACTTTGTAGACATGTTCCACGTATATTGAAGATGTGCATGAAGAATTATAATGCTGAAAAAATAATTTTTGACAAATTTACAGCAGTTTTTAACATAGCCATTTTTTCACCATTGCTTATACAATAATGGTTGGTAGTGCATACTTTGTGAAATCAACTCCTCCTACAGCTTTCAATATTTTCTTTTGATACTTTGCAGATATGTGCCAGAGATATTGAAAATATGCATGAAGAAGTATTATGCTGAAAAAATGATTTTTGACAAATTTACAGCATTTTGAACTTAGCCAATTTTCAATAATTGCCATATTCAACAATGGTTGGTAGCGCATAGTTTGTGAAATCAACTCCTCTTAGGGCTTTCAGTATTTCTTTTCAATACTTTGCAGACATGTTCCACACATATTGAAGATGTGCATGAAGAAATATAATGATGAAAAAATAAATCTTGACAAATTTACAGCAATTTTTAACATAGCCATTTTTTGACCATTGCTTTTATACAATAATGGTTGGTAGTTCATAGTTTGTGAAATCAACTTCTCCTAGGGCTTTCATTATTTCTTTTCAATACTTTGCAGACATGTTCCACATATATTGAAGATGTGCATGAAGAATTATAATGCTGAAAAAATAATTTTTGACAAATTTACAGCAATTTTTAACATAGCCATTTTTTGACCATTGCTTTTATAATAATGGTTGGTAGTGCATATTTTGTGAAATCAACTCCTCGTGAGGCTTTCAGTATTTCTTTTCAGTACTTTGCAGACATGTTCCACACATATTGAAGATGTGCATGATGAATTATAATGATGAAAAAAATGACTTTTGACAAATTTACATCATATTTCAACATTGCCATTTCTTGACCATTGCATATATACAATAATGGTTGGTAGTGCATACTTTGTGAAATAAACTCCTCTTAGGGCTTTTAGTGTTACTATTAAATTCTTTGTAGATTTGTTCCAGATACTTTAGATGTGCATGAATAGTTTTCATGCTGAAGAGTTAATTTTTGACAAATTTTCAGCTTTTATTTAACTTAGTCAATTTTTAGCTCACCTGAGCCGAAGGCTCACAAGGTGAGCTAATAGGATAGCCATGATCCGGCGTCCGTCCGTCGTCCGTCGTCCGTCGTCGTCCACAATTTCAAAGATCTTCTTCTCTGAAACCGCTTGGCCGATCTAGTTGAAATTTTATGTGGAGCCTCCTTGGGTAGTGGCATTTCAAGTTTGATCGCGAAATCCAGGTCACATGACCAAGATGGCTGCCACGCCCATATATGGTAAAAACCCTTCAAAAATCTTCTTCTCCAGAACCGGTGGGCCGATTTTCACGAAACTTGGTATGTAGCATCAGGGACTTCAGCCCATCGTAGTTTGATAAAATGATGACCCTTGGATGACCTTGACCTATTTTACGGCAAGGTCAAATTTGGAAACATAGGCTTTTACATGGGAAAAAGTGAAAACTATGGATTTTTTGAAAACTATTGCAGCCTGAGGCCTGAAAAGTGGTAGATGCAAACAACTAATGGAGTAGATGAAGGTATGTGATTAATATAGGTCAAGGTCATCTCTTGACCTTGGCCAGTCTGTCGTCCATACACACTTTTCAAAGATCTTCTTCTCTGAAACTGCTTGGCCAATCAAAGTGAAATTTTATGTGGAGCATCCATGGGTAGGGGAGACGAAAGTTTGATTGCTAAATCCAGGTCACATGACCAAGATGGCCGCCACGCCCATATATGGTAGAAACCACTCAAAAATCTTCTTTTCCAGAACCGGCAGGACGATTTTCATGAAACTTGGTATGTAGCATTTGGAACTTCAGCCCATCATAGTTTGATCAAATGATGACCCTAGGATGACCTTGACCTATTTTATGGCAATTTCAATTTTGGAAACATAGGCTTTTACATGGGAAAAAGTGAAAATAATGGATTTTTTGAAAACAATTGCAGCCTGAGACCTGAAAAGTGGTAGATGCAAACAACTAATGGAGTAGATGAAGGTATGTGATTAATTTAGGTCAAGGTCATCTCTTGACCTTGGCCTGTCTGTCGTCCATACACACTTTTCAAAGATATTTTACTCTGAAACTGCTTGGCCAATCAAAGTGAAATTTTATGTGGAGCATCCATGGGTAGGGGAGACGAAAGTTTGATCGCGAAATCCAGGTCACATGACCAAGATGGCCGCCACGCCCATGTATGGTAAAAACCACTCAAAAATCTTCTTCTCCAGAACCGGCAGGCCGATTTTCATGAAACTTGGTATGTAGCATTTGGGACTCCAGCCCATCATAGTTTGATCAAATGATGACCCTGGGATGACCTTGACCTATTTTACGGCAATTTCAATTTTGGAAACATAGGCTTTTTTATGGAAAAAGTGAAAACTATGGATTTTTTGAAAACTGTTGCAGCCTGAGACCTGAAAAGTGGTAGATTCAAACAACTAATGGAGTAGATGAAGGTATGTGATTAATTTAGGTCAAGGTCATCTCTTGACCTTGGCCAGTCTGTCGTCCATACACACTTTTCAAAAATCTTCTTCTCTGAAACTGCTTAGCCAATCAAATTGAAATTTTATGTGGAGCGTTCATGGATAGGGGGAACGAAAGTTTGATCGAGAAATTTGTGTCACATGACCAAGATGGCCGCCATGCCCTACTATGGTAAAAACCACTCAAAAATCTTCTTCTCCAGAACCGGCTGGCCGATTTACGTGAAACTTGGTATGTAGCATTTGGGACTCCAGTCCATCATAGTTTGTTGAAATGATGACCCTAGGATGACCTTGACCTATTTTACGGCAAGGTCAATTTTGGAAACATAGGCTTTTACATGGGAAAAGGCTAAAACAATGGATATTTTGGAAACTGTTGCAGCCTGAGACCTGAAAGTTGCTAGATGCAGACAACTAATGGAGTCAATGAAGGTAAGTAATTAATGAAGGCCAAGGTCATTTCTTGACCTTGACCCAAGGTCATTTAAATACCAAAATTAAAATTATGGTTTTCTCAGAAATCACTGGGTTTGGAAACTATTGCAGCCTGAGACCTGAAACTTTGCAGATGCAGACAACTTATGAAGTCAATAAAGGTGTGTGAGTATTCAAGGTCAAGGTCATTTCATGATGACTTAATACTCCAAGATCAGGATTCAGGTGAGCGTTCTCAGGACCAATGGTCCTCTGGTTTACCATTTCTCATGATAAACAATAATGATCATAATGCATACAGTGAAATCAACCTCAAGCTTTCAATATATTCTTCTAATATCTTATAGATGTGACTGGCATACTGATGATGTATAGTGAAGAATTATAATGCTGAAAAGACATCTTTGACAAATTTTCCGCATGTTTGATTTAGGAAGTTATCCGCCAGCGTCAGATAATTTTGCGGGGGGTATACTGAAAGCCTTGCTTGCAGCCAATTTCTAGTTGACAAATTTTCTGCATGTTATTGGCCAGCTTCAGATAATTTTGCGGGGGGTATACTGAAAGCCTTGCTTGCAGCCAATTTCTAGTTGAAGATTGTATTCGGAAACATAATTAAAATAAATACATTATGAAAAAATAATCGTAAACTCTAGGCCAACATGCAACCACACTTTTCTTGCAATGTTAGCTCTCATCATGATATAGACATACTCAAAATTTTGAAAAGAATAATACGCTAGCTTTATATGTATACTTACCCGTGCTTTGAGCAACCATTTCTTTTCAATAGCTGTGATGGTGTCTGTTTTCAGGTGCGGTCTCACAGTTTTCTAATTGCACGAAAATGCAACAATGGGATGTTTTTCAAACGCATCAAAGTCAAAATGCAATCCGCATATCAGAGCGCTATTTTTTTCTTCTCGAATTTCTCGGGCTTAAAGTATTTTCTCCTGCACTTTGCTACGCAAATGTCATTTCTTCTTTTGTCACTATTTTTATTTTGAAAAATGTGGAAACTAATTTTTCTGTTGTCCCCATCACATTTTTAGGCATGGCTATCCCGAATCCTATCCCGGGCACAGGACATGGGGAGGGTGTGTGGTTATAAATGCAAAAATAAACTATCGATCAAATAGACAACCAATTACTGAAGATCATCTGTAAAAGCATAATATGTCATTCTGCATTCAAATGTAACTTTTTGGTCTTATTTGCAATGCCAAACAATATATAGAAAAATCTCCATTTTGACTCCAAAGCGACGAAAAGTTGTGAAAAACAGCTGATTCATTTGGACGATTTAAGGCTTTCAAAAATACCCAAACCGTATCGAAGGGCAATCAAACGATTTGTAAGACATTGTTCTTTGAGAAAGTTGATGTTGTTTGTCAAAGAAAAGTCATTCATAGAAGCCTTTTAATAAAAACAATTACACATCGTTTTGAGATGGGACCAAACCGTTTTTGCTAAAATGACAAAAATAGTCAATATTTATGCGATCGTAAGACAAACACAGTCATAGATTGTGCGCTAATTAACAAATCAATCGATTTTTATATCTTTCTTCTTTCATATTTTGTTGATTAAAGATTACCTAGCCTTTTAATAACAACACGTTTTAGTCAAAAAGTACCGGCTATTTTACGCTTGGTCGCCATTTTGAAACGCCGAACAAGGAATTCAGTGTTTTATCAACGTGTAATAAACAATTAAAAATCCAATAAAAACACTACAAACATCAAAATCTGGTTCGTAAATAAAATATAAAATGTTTACAGTTTTTATAGAACTAAAATATTATCTCATCCGCTGTATGAAATTGTCAGTGAATGTCGGCATTGGTTTTGTCTTCGAAACAATATGGCGGATCGTAGGTGGCGCCACAGGTGCATAATAGTGTTAGATTTGTTAGTAAAGATTAGAGGTTAAAAGCAGACTAAAAACAATATTTCTCTCTATGGCATTGAATAGTTGATCTTGCTTACCTCCCTCTTGAAAGAGTCAAGATCAGGTACATGTAAAAGTACAATTTCTGAAGGGAGCCGGTTCCATAAAACAATCGTCATTGGATAGAACGAACATCTGTAATAATCAGTACGAGCAAATACCTGGCGGAAACCGAGAGGATTATATTGGCTATGGCAAGTGTTTCTCTTGGGATGCTCAAAATATGATGGCATCTGTACTGCAACAAGGCCATACTGTATTTTATAAAACATCGCGAGCCGCGAGTCGTAACGATGATATTCAAGGGAGTGCCAACCCAGATTGCTCAGCATCGCAGTAACACTGTCGTACGAGGAATTTTGATTTGAAACCCACCATGCAGCCCTCCTTTGGACCATTTCTATGGATTCTATGTTTTTATCAGTTGCTCGGCATCTTTTTGGGTTTACTGTTTATTAAACCAACTGGGCTCACAGTTGTAGAAATAACTGATAGTAACTCCATGAGCAGCCCACTACACGGCTTTTTCTCAAATTTTGTGGAAATTTTTGGTACCAGTTAACTTACTATCTGCCATTCAATATACTCCGACCCTACTATATCGCGGCATTTCCGGAATCTTTTCCATACTGCGTGTACAGAAAAGATTAGAAAAGAATTAACCTTAAATGTTGGTGGTGTAATGTTACTTGTCCACAAGGCATCCCACTGATGCCCCTTACTGAACTGGACAATAGCTCGGAGTCAGTTGGGTATAAGTTTTAGCAAACAAAAAGTCTCACTGTGTGGCCAGCTGGTATCAACCTCCTGTCTGTCGACCAGATATCAATGGTGACTTACTGGTATTGGAGAATGGAAATGATAAATGGGTGCTTGTGTGTTACATTAGGCCATCCTTAAAAAATTGTTTGTTTGCAATTGCCTACCCGGGGTGTGAAGGTGTGGGTAGGTAGGTCGGATTTTTTTTTTTTTTTTTTTTTGTCGCGTGGAAATAGGCAACATATATATTTTGGTTAATATACATGTTATAATGTAATCATGCAACCCAGTGCTCAAGTCCAACAGGAACTTTAATCAATTTAAACAGAGCATTTAAAAGTTGACTGAAATTTATTATATTACTAAATCGCCCTTAGCTGCGCTGCAATGCGCAGATTCATTAAAAAAAAAAAAACTCATCCAGAAAACCCAATAAAATTTTTTGGGTAGGAGGAAAAATAGTGGGTAGGTAGGCAATTGCAAACAAACAAAATTTTATTTTAGGCCTTATTGGCATGTTTTGTTTAATCTTAGTCAACAGGTGTGAATGATTCTATTGTTCAGTGACTTGTTATTAGATCATAATTATGGCATTGGAGAAGAAAGTGATCAATTGAACCATTTACTGATAAGTTGCATAATGACAAACGTACATGTTAGTAATTATTTGGATACAATGTATTTGGATAAAAATTTGAAATTGGATAAATCATGAATAATGTCTCTTTTTAAGCCAACATTTTCATGGCTATTTATTTTCACAATTTTCGATCCTCGCGCATATTGCGAAAATAAATTGCTCGCAAAAATACATTGGTTTACAGTATACAAAATAAATCACTCGCGAAAATACAGTGGTTTACAGTATACAAAATAAATCTTTCACGAAAATACAATGGTTTACAGTATACATGGTCAATTGACTGCTTAAGTAATTTATGTGCCAAAAATGAATTGACAGTTTCAACCCAATGTTGTACCTAATTTTTTTCCGACTGAATGTCATATTTGACCACACAGCGTATCAACCCATATGTCGTATGCGACTATATGTCCTATTGTCGAAATGTATTTCGAGGAAACGTCATGCAAACAATGCCATTATTCTGATAAGAATAATTTTGTTTCTTTCAGTATGACCTGTCAGCATCCCAATTTTCACCTGATGGACGGGTATTCCAGGTAGAATATGCTCAGAAAGCTGTAGAAAATAGTGGGTTAGTATTCTTTAAATTAGTCTAATTGCGATCTCGCCACAGGGAGAGCGCATATATAATAGAACAGGGCTGGAATCTTATTGTTAATCGACCATCGACTTCTGGTTGTACTTGATTGGCCAAGACAGCTCCGATTGGGTCACACTAAATACCGCATATACCGGCTCGGGTATTAAAGCTCACATTGAACCTAGCTGCCAGAGTCTTTTCGGTCTGTGGTTATGGCCGCGCGTATATACATGGTCATACAGTGAAAATAGTGCTGAGAGATCGCAAGCGTTTTGAAAACGCTTATACTTCACCCTCTGTACCCGTGATACAATCAATTACCTTACGTCGGAGACTGATACAACTAGACGCGGCGCGTGCCAGAAGATGGAGTCAGGTGAGTTGACGATTATTTTAATTTTACAGGCATTTATGCGGGGGAGTTTGGGTCAAGAGTTGGCAGAGAAATAAAGTGTACATACCTTTGTCTATTTGCCATCAACAGTATTCTAAACAACATCTCCTTGCCACAGAAACAATAGTTTTCTCGGCGGAAAATTCCACCATCGTCACGAAAAATGATTGCATTTGCTAATTTCTCCAATCTTTCGTCACCTATTGACATTTTTAACGTTTCAATATAGACCAAAAACATTCTTTGTTACATACACGCAGAAAACAATAATGAAGTCAGGCTGGTTTGTTCACAATATGGTGTTGAACACACACAGGGTAGATCGATTAGGATACAACTAACCTATATGAGTCAATTACCTCGATACAACTCACGTATAAGACTTTTGGATAGAAAATGATTCTCCTTAAGTCGGAGAATAGAGCAAAAATGATACTACTTACGTCAAAAGACTATTGTACATTGAAAAGCCCACGGACTAGCAGGGCAAGTTTGCATGTGATTTTAACGGTTGGTAATACGGAATGCTACTTATTTATTTATTTATTACTTTAGTCACAACGCATCTAAGGTTGACCAACAGTTCACACATTTCCACCAACAAACACATAAATTTTATCAGCTGAATGTATCTCAATCTCAAAAAAAAAAAGAAAAAAAAAAGAAAAAAGGGAAATGTCTGCATTGTTCGTTCGATTGACGTTCTTCATGTAGCCCCCCCCCCCCACCCCCGCCCCCCATACACCTCTAAAAAAGATGGGTAAAAACCCTATAGACCCCAATTTTACTATAACTTTAGTGGGGTATACATTTTACTAACATGTTATCCAGATGAGTTATATGATATTAGAATTTTAAAAAGACGTCAAATATTGATTCAATAATAATAATAATAATAATAATAATAATAATAATTTAATTCATTAACAAAATTACTGGCAAACAGTCAGAAAAAATCGTGACCAGTCAGAAAAATAAATATGACACACTAAGTAAAACTTCTTGAGCCCTTGGAACATGTTGATATAAGGAACACATTCAAACTTGCCCTGCCTGACACACTCGGGCTCGCTAGTCCGTGGGTAGACGGAATATTTCCATCGGTGTTCCGTTCAATAACTCCGCACGGAACGAGGTCACGGAGTGTATCGGAGTGCAGGTTAGCCAGCTGATTTTCAATGTACAATAGTCTTTTGACGTAAGTAGTATCATTTTGTGCTCTATTCTCCGACGTAAGGAGCATCATTTTCTATCCAAAAGTCTTATACGCGAGTTGTATCGAGGTAATTGACTTATATAGGTTAGTTGTATCCTAATCGATCTACCCTGTGTGTGTTCAACACCATATTGTGAACAAACCAGCCTGACTTCATTATTGTTTTCTGCGTGTATGTAACAAAGAATGTTTTTGGTCTATATTGAAACGTTAAAAATGTCAATAGGTGACGAAAGATTGGAGAAATTAGCAAATGCAATCATTTTTCGTGACGATGGTGGAATTTTCCGCCGAGAAAACTATTGTTTCTGTGGCAAGGAGATGTTGTTTAGAATACTGTTGATGGCAAACAGACAGTGGTATGTACACTTTATTTCTCTGCCAACTCTTGACCCAAACTCCCCCGCATAAATGCCTGTAAAATTAAAATAATCGTCAACTCACCTGACTCCATCTTCTGGCACGCGCCGCGTCTAGTTGTATCAGTCTCCGACGTAAGGTAATTGATTGTATCACGGGTACAGAGGGTGTACTTGTGTAACTGCATGTCCATGATCACAGGATCTTTTAATATCATGTTAGATACACATGAAGCAAGCTGTCAGAATCATACCTTTCAGTTCGGTTTCATATTCGCAATTATTCTTGTGATAATATTTATGAGCTAAGTGACATATAGGCCAGGTGTTGAGCATGTTTATTTCACTTCTTTTGTATTATGATAAAGCATGTCACTATAATAAAATTTTCTTATCTTATCTTATTCTTTTCTGTTACTGTTTTATTCTTAAAACATGATAAGTCTAGAAAGTTTGCCTTAGCGCTTGAAACCTGGAAAAACAGGCTGCCAATCCTGCCATTACATACAAGCAAAGATGAGTCAAAACACATTCATTATGTATTCAGCACTTTGTTATTATTTGAGCCACCTCACGGGAAAACCAACAATCTGCATAAGCGAAAACAAAGACGCAAATCAGCTTCGCGGTAAGCTGATCAGCGCCTTTGTTTTCGCTACTCGGATAGTACATTTCCTCTTCCGCCTACATCCGAAATTTCAAGATTCTAGCTCTTTTCTGTGCTTGACAACTGCTTGTACAGGCTGGTTTGTGTCAGACCTGTTCGGAAACCACATTGTTGGTTTTCCCACGAGGTGGCTCATTTATTGCAATAAAACTCAATACCAGTAGGCTATTGTTTCCTTACTTGAATTACTGGTCACTAGTTTGCTTTTAATTTGAGCCTCTGTATCAGAAAACCAACACTCTAGATTTCCAACCACGACCGACACAAACAAGCATATAAAGTCTCAAAAGAAGGCTAGAAGCTTGAAATGTAGTACCGTATATGAGTAGCAAAGATACTACTGTCCGTCTGCTGTGCAGTTACTGCACAGGTGATCAGCATTTTTATTTTGACATGGGCAAAAGACAGTTTTCTCATGATGTGGCTCAGTAGGTACATGCATGCTTTCTCATAAGTAGTCCTTTCTTTTCCAGAACTGCCATAGGAATCCGAGGGAAGGATGGAATTGTTTTTGGAGTTGAAAAACTTGTCACATCCAAATTATATGAAGCTGGTGCAAATAAGAGAATATTCAACATCGACAAACATATAGGCATGGTGAGTAAATTCTTTACTGTAGTAGTTTTTTAAAATTTATAGTAAGTGTTTGCCATGAGTGTAACAGATCAAATCAAACGAACAAGTTAAAGAGTAGCATTCAAGCTAGCCTTGGAGTTTAGATAGTAGTTTCTTAAAGATTTTGGATAAGTTCAGACCTAAATTTTAATTTTGTCTATTTCATACCTTCATTTTTCCCTTTGACAGCTGAATCTAGGGAATAAATTGATCATTTATGGAAACTATTTCATTTATAAATAGGAAAACAAGCCCATGTAATATACAATTTTTCTGAAGTTGTAAAAATTGAGAATTTTCAGTAGATTTTTTTTTTTTTTTTTCTTCTTTTTGCTCAAAACATAGATTGTGGGTACATGTTAGAATCGCCTCGCTGAGAATAAATAAGAGCAAAAATAAGAAAAATATAATAGATTTACCCCTGCATACCCCAGTTTTGCAACATAAAAGTGGGTTCAAGGGGATATACATTACATGGGCATGTTTTCCTGATGTCTAGTTGCCATGTGGTGTCTTCCTTGACAGAGTAAAGCCTGTAGAGAGACTCGCCTTCAAGCTTGTCCATGTTTTCTGTTGCAGGCTGTAGCAGGTTTGTTAGCCGATGCCCGACAGATTGTAGAAACAGCGAGAGAGGAGGCAACAAACTACAAATTCAATTATGGATCTCCTATACCTATCAAAGTAAGAAAATAACCTAGATGTATGAGCCTGTTTTTTTTTTTTTTTTGGGGGGGGGGGTTGCTTGTATACCTAAAATTAACATGCCAGTTCTGTGATTTCTTTGCCTTTGATTTTGTTACCAAGGTACAACAATCTGAAAAAGGAACCTGATTTGAACCCTATTTCCACTTTACTGCTTCTTGAGCAAGACATTGATTTAACTGTAATAATATGGGTATTACAATTTACAAAGTTCAAAGGAGTTCAGTGTTAACCTTTTGTATGTTTTCAGCACCTAGTAGACAGAGTATCTATGTTTGTCCATGCCCACACACTGTACAGTTCAGTCCGACCCTTCGGTGTGAGTTGTCTGATAGGCTCCTATGGTGTAGAGGGGCCTGAGATGTATGTTATAGATCCCTCAGGTGTCGCCTTTGTAAGTACTCAAATGCTCTATCTTTACAATTTTTTAGTGATGAAACAGCAGTTATTACAATTTTTTGCTATTGGTAATAAGAAATGAAGACCAAATTTTCACTATCACATATGAGCTGTGTCATGAGAAATCTAGGTTTTTGCCTTTGCGAAAACAAAGGCACTGTGCAGTATTATAAACTGCATAGCTGATCAGTGCCTTTGTTTTACTTCTTAAATCCGAAATTTCAAGCTTCTAGCCTTTTTAGCTCGCCTGTACGAAAGTACAGGAAGAGCTATTGCAGTCACCCCGGCGTCAGCGTTAGCGTCGGCGTCGGCGTTGCTCAAAATGTTAAAGTTTTTGGTTAAAGTTTTTATGAGTCTATATCTCTTGAAGTTGTGGATGGATCAAGTTGATACTTTGCATGTTGGTAGATATTGGTCTGAAGTTTTATGCTGTACCATCATGACCCACCTGGGTGACCTTGAGGTCAAGGTCACGGACTTAGAAATTTTTTGTTAAAGTTTTTGGTTAAAGTTTTTATAAGTCTATATCTCTTGAAGTTGTTGATGGATCAGGTTGATACTTTGCACGTTGGTAGATATTGGTCTGACGTTTTATTCTGTACCATCATGACCCACCTGAGTGACCTTGAGGTCAAGGTTACGGACTTAGAAATTTTCTGTTAGAGTTTTTGGTTAAAGTTTTTATAAGTCTATATCTCTTGGATATGTAGATGGATCAAGTTGATACTTTGCATGTTGGTAGATATTGGTCTGAAGTTTTATGCTGTACCATCATGACCCACCTGGGTGACCTTGAGTTCAAGGTCACAGACTTTGAAATTTTATGTTAAAGCTTTTGCTTAAAGTGTTTTGAACTGTATATTGCTGGAACAGATGGATGGATCTAGTTGATACTTTGCTGTTAGATATTATTCTTTTATTATGCTATAGCATCTTGACTCACCTGTGGTCAAGGTCACAGACTTAGGTTTTAGGTTATAAGTCTATATCAAATATGTAGATGGATCAAGTTGAATTTAGCATGTTGGTAGATATTGGTCTGAAGTTTTATGCTGTACCATCACGACCCACCTGAGTGACATTGAGGTCAATGTCTTTGGTCATAGATTTAATAGATTTAGTGGCAAAGCACAAGTCAGGCGAGCTACGCTGTCCTGCGACAGCTCTTATTTAGTGTCTTTACAGGCTGGTTTTTGTCAGACCTTGCCAGAAACCTCAGTGACCGGATTTTTGGTGTCGCCACACATATATTTCTTGGAAGATATGAAACTGTGTAACACAGTTAAGTGTTATTCAAGTTGTCTCAAACTGAGTTGTGTCACAATATGCTTATTTTTCAAAATAGCAATATTGGATGAGCAATTTTGGACGAGCAAGCTTTATCAATACTCAAATCTTTCAGGGCTATTATGGCTGTGCTACAGGCAAAGCAAAACAGGCAGCAAAAACAGAAATAGAGAAATTAAAGGTAAATATCTTCTTTATAATAGAATGATTATTAGCTCACCTGAGCCGTTAGCCTCACAAGGTGAGCATATAGGATGGCCATGATCCGGCGTCCGTCCGTCGTCCGTCCGTCCGTCGTCGTCCACCATCTTCAAAGATCTTCTTCTCTGAAACCGCTTGGCCAATCAAAGCCAAATTTTATATGAAGCATCTATAGGAAGGGGGAACCAATGTGTTTATAAATAATCCAGGTCACATGACCAAGATGGCCGCCATGCCCACATATGGTAAAAACCCTTCAAAATTTTTCTTCTCCGGAACCACTGGACCGATTTCAACGAAACTTGGCATGAAGCATTGGGAACTACAGTACTACAATGTGTTGATAAATTATGACTTCTGGATGACCTTGACCTATTTTACGGCTAGGTCAACATAGGTCGCCCATGCATTTGAATGGCGAAAATTGTTAAAATGTCATTTGAAAGGCAAATCTTGCAGGAAATGGGCAAATGGACTGAAGGTAGGTAATTCTGAAAAAAATTTGGACCCCAGGGGTTGGTCTGCCCCCACCCCGGGGCAATATACATGTATATTACAAAAATATCCAAAGATCTTCTTCTCTGAAACCACTTGGCCAATCAAATCCCAATTTTATAGAATGGTGAATCAATGTGTTTATAAATAATCCAGGTCACATGACCAAGATGGCCGCCATGCCCATATATGGTAAAAACCCTTTAAAATTCTTCTTCTTCTGGACCAATGGACCGATTTCAACAAAACTTGGCATGAAGCATCATGGACTGAAGTACTACAATGTGTTTATAAATTATGACCTTTGGATGACCTTGACCTATTTTACAGCAAGGTCAACATAGGTCGCCAATGCATTTGAATGGGGAAAACTTTTTTAATGTCATTTAAAGTGAAAGTCTTGCAGGAAATGGGCAGTAGGACTGAATATTAATGATTCTGAAAAAAAATTAGACCCCAGGGGCTCATTTGCCCCAGCCCCGGGGCTTTTGTACATGTATATTACCATAATATTCAAACATCTTTTCCTCTGAAACCGCTTGGCCAATCAAAGCCAAATTTCATGTGAAGCATCTATAGAATGGGAGAATCAATGTATATATAAATAATCAAGGTCACATGACCAAGATGGCCTCCATGCCCATATATGGTATAAACCCTTCAAAAATCTTCTTCTCCGGAACCGGTGGACCAATTTCGAAGAAACTTGGCATGAAGCATCGATGACTCAAGTACTACAATGTATGTATAAATCATGACCCTGTGATGACCTTGACCTACTTTAAGGCAAGGTCAACATGGGTTGCCTATGTATTTGAATGGGTGAACTGTTAAAATGTCATTTGAAGGGAAAAACTTGTATGGACAGTATATTGATTATTCTGAAAAAAAAGGGCCCAAGGGCTTCATCTGCCCCTATACTGGGACTATTTTCTATAACATTCGTATATACAGCAGATCTCAGGTGAGCGTTTACAGGCCCATTGGTCCTCTGGTTTTATTACATGTATAAAGCTCTTAAATTGTTATTCCCTCTCCATGACCAAAAGTTTCCAGGTACTGGCAGGTAGTAAGTTCTCACCCACATCATACTGGTTCCATCTGCTTAGTTTGAAGCCAATGTATATCAATTATAAAAGAAAAATGTAGCAAATAATAATGTCAAGGAATTTTCCATAATCATTGTGAAAGTGTGAATACAAATCGGAAGTATAACATATTGTAAATTCGGAAATTTTCGCGTGACTTTTATTTCGCGAATTTTCTGTTTCCATATTATTTAATAGCGAGTTCTTGAATTCGCGAGCAAGTACTCATACAGTCTATAAAGCCTACCGTAACCCTTTATTTGCTAGAAGTTTGAATTCTCAAATCAGCCAATTCGCGAATATAAAGCAAAAATAAAGTTATTGCGAACATTTCCGAATTTACAGTACTTAAGAATGCATGTTTGAATCTTATCTGTCTGGTGTCTGGGTTGCGATTTTAAGTTTAATCATATAAATTCCTTGACCTTTGGTTCTTACAATATTTGAATTATTTTTTGCAGATGAAAGACATGCCCTGTGCAGATCTCGTAAAAGAAGTAGCAAAAATGTAAGTTTATATTTTTACGGTAGTCAAACTTTTGTGTTAATCTGTCAGAGCATACTCTCTGCCAGAGTCTGCAAATCATATCCAAAATTTGATGATATGCCTGATATGCATATAGTCATATCAGATTTCTTGATAACCATGCATAAGACCTAATAACAAAAATACTGGAATTTGAAGCCTCCTGTCATCATTAAAGACCCTTTGAATCAAGCCTGGGATCTTGTAACAAGGCCTTTGGCAAATGTGTATGATTCTTGAAAAGTTTAAACATTATTTATTTTACTTCACTTACACAGAAAGCTCATGGAACTTATATACGCATTCTTGAAGGTGTGGACGTTGCATTAGGTCAAATGTGGAGGAAACCAGGGAAACCAACGAACCTGGAAGGGCGACCACTACCCTGCCACATGCCTTGACCCGGATTCGAACCTGGATCGCAGAGGTGACAATCAAGTGTGTTATCCACTATGCTATCCAGGCCCCCAAGGATGATTCTTTGTCTAAGAATCTTAGATGCTTAAATATGTTATTTCTTTTTTGTTTTCAGAATCTATGTTGTCCATGATGAAGTTAAAGACAAGAATTTTGAGTTAGAGTTGAGTTGGGTAGGAGAAAGTAAGAACAATTACAATAAATAGCTATTTGGAAACATGTTTTAGAAAATGAATAACTTTTCATCAGAATCAAACAGCCAGAGCCTAACAGCTAAAAGGACATTGCTTGATGTTGAGCAGTATTTTACCTATTTACCTAACCTGTCCTGTCATCTAAAGGTCTGGAGAAGTGCATTATAAGTATGCGTGAATAGCTTCAAATAGGATTTCTCTTAAAATAAGTAATGTGTTGAATGTAAGACGTGTGAGTGTGTGTTGAATGTAACTTGAATGTAAGTTTTGTGTATGAAGTGCCTTGAATGGATGAAGAAATACAATTTACAACTTAAATATTTTGTATTTGATTGCAGTGACCAATGGAAAACATGAGTTTGTCCCAAAGAATGTGTTTGCAGATGCAGAAAAGTTTGCAAAGGTAAAATTTATAGCTTTGGAATTCAGTTAAGTTTATCAAGGGTGAAAAGATTTGAATTAGTTTAGTAAAATATATTAAACTCAGATGAGCTACTGTAGTTGGAATACAAAAAAAGCAAAGAACATTAAATTTTATGGCATGGCAACTTCATTTGAGATTGGGCTTGAATAACGCTGATGTTATTCTGAGGCCAGTTGTTCGAGGTATCTTTGACTGTCAGCATAACATTTTAAAAAAAGATCAACATGTTTTTACTTCATTGTCAAATATAGTGCTTTTTTGGTCGAAAATTAGAGGATTTGTTACATCGCCATATACTTTTAGCTCACCTGAGCCGAAGGCTCACAAGGTGAGCTTATAGGATGGCCATGATCCGGCGTCCGTCCGTCCGTCCGTCGCCTACAATTTCAAAGATCTTCTTCTCTGAAACCGCTTTGCCAATCAAGTTGAAATTTTATGTAGAGCCTCCTTGGGTAGTGGCATTGAAATCTTGTTCGCGATATCTTGGTCACATGACCAAGATGGCCACCATGCCCATATATGGTAAAAAACCACTCAAAAATCTTCTTCTCCACAACCGGTGGGCTACTTTCCACAAAACTTGGTATGTAGCATCGGGGACCTCAGCCCATCATAGTTTGATAAGATGATGACCATTGGATGACCTTGACCTATTTTACGGCAAGGTCAAATTCGGAAACATCTAGGCTTTTGCATGGGAAAAAGTGATAACTATGGATTTTTTGAAAACTATTGCAGCCTGAGGCCTGAAAAGTGGTAGATGCAAACAACTAATGGAGTAGATGAAGGTGTGTGATTAATATAGGTCAAGGTCATCTCTTGACCTTGGCCAGTCTGTTGTCCATACACACTTTTCAAAGATCTTCTCTGAAACTGCTTAGCCAATCAAAGTGAAATTTTATGTGGAGCATCCATGGGTAGGGGAGACGAAATTTTGATCGCAAAATCCAGGTCACATGACCAAGATGGCCACCACGCCCATATATGGTAAAAAACACTCAAAATTCTTCTTCTCCAGAACCGGCAGTCCGATGTTCGTGAAACTTGGTATGTAGCATTTGGGACCTCAGCCCATCATAGTTTGATAAGATGATGACGTTGGATGACCTTGACCTATTTTACGGCAATGTCAATTTTGGAAACATAGGCTTTTACATGGGAAAAGTGAAACTATGGATTTTTTGAAAACTGTTGCAGCCTGAGACCTGAAAAGTGGTAGATGCAAACAACTAATGGAGTAGATGAAGGTATGTGATTAATTTAGGTCAAGGTCATCTCTTGACCTTGGCCAGTCTGTCGTCCATAAAGATCTTCTCTGAAACTGCTTGGCCAATCAAAGTGAAATTTTATGTGGAGTGTCCATCGGTAGGGGGAACGAAAGTTTGATCGCGAAATTCGGGTCACATGACCAAGATGGCCGCCATGCCCAACTATGGTAAAAACCACTCAAAAATCTTCTTCTCCAGAACCGGCTGGCCGATTTTCGCGAAACTTGGTATGTAGCATTTGAGACTCCAGCCCATCATAGTTTGTTGAAATGATGTCCCTAGGATGACCTTGACCTACTTTACGGCAAGGTCAATTTTGGAAACATAGGCTTTTACATGGGAAAAGGCGCAAACAATGGATATTTTGGGAACTGTTGCAGCCTGAGACCTGAAAGTTGCTAGATGCAGACAACTAATGGAGTCAATGAAGGTAAGTAATTAATGAAGGCCAAGGTCATGTCTTGACCTTGACCCAAGGTCATGTCTTGACCTTGACCCAAGGTCATTTAAATATCAAAATTAAAATTATGGTTTTCTCAGAAATCACTGGGTTTGGAAACTGTTGCAGCCTGAGACCTGAAACTTTGCAGATGCAGACAACTTATGAAGTCAATAAAGGTGTGTGAGTATTCAAGGTCAAGGTCATTTCATGATGACTTAATACTACAAGATCAGGCTTCAGGTGAGCGTTCTCAGGACCAATGGTCCTCTGGTTATACCCCGCCACTTAAAAAAGTGCTGGGTATTATGTTATACCCTCCAAAAAAAATTTGCGTTCGAGTGTCCGTGCATGTGTCTGTCTGTCCATCCGTCCGTCAGCGTTTCGTTTCCGGGCTCTATCTTCAGCATTCATTGACCGATTTTCTTCAAACTTTGTATAGCAGTTCATATCAAGAAGGGGTGGTTTTGGATTGAAGATGGGTAAATTTCGTCAAATAAGTACAGAGTTATGGCCCTTGATTTATGTTAAAATTTCGTTTCCGGGCTCTATCTTGAGTATTTATAGACTGATTTTCTTCAAACTTTGTATAGGAGTTCATACCATGATGGAGTGGTCTGGGATTGAAGTTGGGTAAATTTCGTCAAATAAGTACAGAGTCATGGCCCTTGATTTACGTTAAAATTTAATTTCTAGGCTCTATCTTGAGCATTTATTGACCGATTTTCTTCAAACTCTGTATAGGAGTTCATACTAGGAAGGAGTGGTCTGGGATTGAAGATAGGTAAATTTCGTCAAATATGTACAGAGTTTTGGCCCTTGATTTACGTTAAATCTTTGTTTCAGGGCTCTATCTTGAGCATTTATTGACCGATTTTCTTCAAACTTTGTATAGGAGTTCATACTAAGAAGGAGTGGTCTGGATTTGAAGATGGGTAAATTTCGTCAAATAAGTACAGAGTTATGGCCCTTGATTTAAGATAAAATTTTGTTTCCGGGCTCTGTCTTGAGCATTATTGACCGATTTTCTTCAAACTTTGTATAGGAGTTTGTATCAGGAAGGAGTGGTTTGGGATTGAAAATGAATAAATTTTGTTAAATAAGAACAGAGTTACGGCCCATGATTTACATTAAAAGTTCGTTTCCTGCCTCTGTTTTGTGCATTTATCAACCAATTTTCTTCAAACTTGTATAAAAGTTCAAATCAGGAAGTAGTGGTTTGGGATTGAAGATGGGTAAATTTTATCAATGTATACAGAGTTATGGTCCTTCATTTATGACAAAATTTTGTTATGCTCTTTATCTTGAGAATTTATTGACAAACATTTTTGCTAAATTAAAATTTACGTGGCCGGGTATCATGCATGCCTGCAGCGCTTTTATTTTTCTCATCTTTTCCAGTGAAATTATATAGTAAGAGTTTATGTCCAGAAACATTCTCCTGATATTTATTTTCTCAATTTCAGGAGGCCCTTGAAGAATCTGATGACAGTGATGATGAGGATTTGTAGCTATAGTAGTTCATCAAAAATGACAAGTTTCATCAAACATTTACAATGGCTGAAGACCAGATAGTTTGGGGGTTCAATGGGGTTGGCACTATTTATGTGGCATGATTTTCTCAGAAAACAATGAAAATTACTGCATAGGACTGTATTTTCCCAGATCATTAATTTGAGACCATCATTATTTGCAAACAGGGCCCCTCGATGTACAGTCTAATCAAAATCTAGTTTACAGTTTTTGCCACATTTATTTGGAGGTGAGACTTCGGCAGAACCTCTGCTCAAAGTTTATAGACTATTTTAGTAAATGATAGAAATATTAAAGGAACAGAAAGCCTCAGATTGTCTGTTTTGGAGTACATACCATTTGAGCCGCCTCATGGGAAAAGCAACAATGTGGTTTCCGAACAGGTCTGATACAAACCGGCCTGTACAGCTATAGAAGCAGGCTAGAAGCTTGAAATTTCGTATTTAGGAAGTAGAGGGATTGAAATTTCGTATTTAGGAAGTAGAGGGATTGTACTATCTGTGTAGCGAAAACCAAGGCGCTGATCAGCTTCGCAGTTACTGCGAAGCTGATCTGCCCCTTTGTTTTTGCCTAGGCAGATTGTTGGTTTTCCCATGTGGTGGCTCATTTGTTCTGTCTGTATAGTATTTCATAACTTCTTGCTGTTCAGAGCAAGCTTACTGTCAGACTACAAAATTAAATTGACATTTTTTTCCAACTGAAAATTTATAATGTTAACATTTTTGTTCTTAATCTCTTTGTACATGTACTAACTTGCAACCTATCAGTAGTCATGAAAAACTTGTACAGACAGAAGAAAATTGGTTTAGTAAATGAGAATAAACAATCGTAAGCATTGAAAGTGCTATAAAGGGTTAATAGAACAAAAGTGCTACAGAATGTGACATGAAGCAAGTGCAAGAGAGAAAACACGAATTCAATTAAGAATCTTAAGCTGTTATGTATTGTCTGAAAATTCATTTCTTGATTTACAAATATAAAATTGAAAAAATAAAACAAAAACAATCAAAAGTTATGTTTTTTATTGTTGATTCCTTGTCCACGCTCCCCCGATTCCACATATACATGTATCACAAATTCCACAACATGAGCTTCTGTCTCTCTGTGACTTTTAAGCTTGTGGTGGGATGTTAAGACTCCCCACGCAACAACAAAATAGGAGTTGTGAGCTGGCTTTCATATATATCAATTTCCCCTAGGATTTTGAAAATTGGTGTTAAGGCATTTCTTCAACTCTTGGTATTTCAAAAGGCTGCAGTCATGATAAAAATGAGTTTATAAAATTCAATCTGGATTTAATAAAGATAACTTAATCTTATGGTTGTGATTATAGGCGTCTGAACTCATATGAACTGTACCATTTATTTATTAACACAAAAATTTACCATTCCAATTAAAGGTAAAGATTTAAATTGATCAAACATTTCATGTAAGTCATTCAAAATACAATCTAGTAAATTTGTAATAATCTAGGTCAAAAGTATGACCATATTTCACAGGGCCGTGTTTACCAGACAGCTCAGATGAGCTAAAGTTAAGACGCAGAGTAATTGACTCTAGTTGCTTGCTAGTGATGTAGGAAATGCTGCGGGAGCAAATCTTTTCAAGAGCCAGGCTGTCACTGATTATCAGTATCTTCTGTTTATATTTCAGCAGGGTTCCCTTTTACCCTCTATTGGGGTATTTTTTACCCCCAAAATTTGTCATGTACCCCCAAAATTTGCAAACCTCTGTATTCAGGCGTATACATATATAGGGGGGTATAGAACTAAGAAAATTAAGCCAGTGTACCCGGTTTCAAAATTCAGTGGGAATCCGGACTCGTTATAGTGCCAGTTCTTCATCATTGTGCTACAGCTGGGGAGAGGTATTTTTACTGCTCTACCTGTTACAGACAATACAAAACTGTTGCCAAATTTTGAGGAAATACAAAATTTAAGCCAAAAATAATATTCATAACACTCATACCTATAACACCTGAGCCGCCTTGTGGGAAAACCAACAATGTGATTTCCGAACAGGTCTGACACAAACCGGCCTGTACACGGGTGGTAAACAGGGGAACTAGCTCCAAAAAGAGTCAGCGGGATTTGGTTCCCTCGGCACATCCGAGCTAGCCCTCTCGGTGGGAAACCGGTAAACAAAGGTATGTATCGAAGCATTTAATCATTATTTATTTCTTTATTAGTGATCTAGTGAAAAATCCGGCAATGCAGTGCAGTTAAGAAATAATTTAGCTCCTTTCGCTGCCAGGTTTGGTCATTGAAATATGCATGGTTCGAACACAACTTTGACACGCCTGTAGCGCACTGAGCCGAAAATCTCAGAGTGTGCTACAGGCGTGTCAAAGTTGTGTTCGAACCGCGCATATTTCAATGACCAAACCTGGCAGCGAAAGGAGCTAAATTATTTCTTAACTGCACTGCATTGCCGGATTTTTCACTAGATCACTAATAAAGAAATAAATAATGATTAAATGCTTCGATACATAGCTTTGTTTACCGGTTTCCAACCGAGAGGGCTAGCTCGGATGTG
Organism: Rugalucina vietnamica; assembly: GCA_964017185.1. Taxonomy (NCBI): domain Eukaryota; kingdom Metazoa; phylum Mollusca; class Bivalvia; order Lucinida; family Lucinidae; genus Rugalucina; species Rugalucina vietnamica. The sequence continues at coordinate 69,908,030 of OZ024872.1, forward strand.
CCGAGGGAACCAAATCCCGCTGACTCTTTTCGGAGCTAGTTCCCCTGTTTACCACCCGTGCTGTACAAGCACAGAAAATAGCTAGAAGCTTGAAATTTCGGATTTAAGTAGAAGAGGAATTGTACTATCCGAGTAGCGAAAACAAAGGCGCTGATCAACTTCGCGGTTACCGCGAAGCTGATCTGCGTCTTTGTTTTTGCATATGCAAATTGTTGGTTTTCCCATGAGGTGGCTCACCTATTACAGAATTGACCACAAAAATCTATGTGGATTAAAGACTCCTCTGAAAGACTTGTCAGAGGATGACATCTTGTTTCGGTTGCAAGTGGCTTATCCACTATATGGCTTATCCACTATACCACATAGGTTTCCTCCCCAGGTATCAAAATATAATATAAAACATGAACTTTATGGCTTTTAATAACTGGTTAAATGAACACATTCTACATTGAATATACAAAGTATCACAAAACACATGCACCTTTTATCAATCTCATCCAATACAAAGTTTCTATTTACAAAGTTAATGCCACATTATAATAAGTTCACCTGGACTAAATATGCTTTAATTGTTAAAGAGTTTATAGACTTTTACCTTTCTATTAAGGAAATCACATGCAGCAAATGAGCCGCCTCGTGGGAAAACCAACAATGTGGTTTCCGAACAGGTCCGACACAAACGGAACTGTACAAGCACAGAAAAGAGCTAGAATCTTGAAATTTCGGATTTAAGTAGAAGAGGAATTGAACTATCCGAGTAGTGAAAACAAAGGCGCTGATCAGCTTCACGGTTACCGCAAAGCTGATCTGCGTCTTTGTTTTCACCTACGCAGATTGTTGGTTTTCCCACGAGGCGGCTCAAATATGAAACCAGGCCATCATTTTGGGCTATTTTTACTCTGTATATCTTCATCATGCATACACAACAATATACATGTAATTTCTTTATTAAACCATACGTCTTAAAATTCTGTTTTACAGTATGTTTTTCTTACTTTTACTGATGACAATTCTTTATTGTTTCAAAAAACTTTGCAATTGTTGAGGTGGGTCATATAGAAACCCATTACTGATATTGAAAGCTAAATAATCAGTTTTCAGCTGATTACGTCACAGAGGTAGAAATGCATTTGTAAACACATAATTACATGACTATCCATACACCTTGTATGTATAATGAACTTGCATTTTTAGTTGTATTTTTGTCCGTATAAGAACTGTTCACAAATTAGTAGAAAGATGAATAATAAAAGATGTTAGATTATATATCTCGTATTGCACACATAGTTTATCTGGACACACAGTTACATGTAGTTTCATTTTTCATACAAAATGACAAATGCTTAATAAAGGTTCTGAACATAAACAAAATTAATTAATACAAACAGAGCAATTCACTAAAATATTCTTTATGGCAACAAGTTGTTCATGACAATTTTCTACAAGAATTTAAGCACCTCAACAGCAAAATAAACAAACATAACAAATGCCTTTCATTATTATAACAAATAGCAAACAAAGGCACCGAACAGCTATGAAGTTACTATACATCTGATCTGCGTCTTTGTTTTCACAATGATACATGCGAAAAGCAGGTTCAGTTCTTTTCATGATGCAGCTCATATTATGAACATTGCAAGCACTGGGTTGTAAAAGAGTTGCACAACCCAATAAGATGGTATAGTCTTAACTTTTGAGTCATGAATACTGGTAATAATCAAATAAGCCAGCTCAAACATTCATTACAACTATCCATGATAGCAGGTCATGAGTGCCTAAAACACCCTCTCTACAAAACAGGAAAGAACAGGTAACAGCAGTTCAGATGAAACTATTATGCATTTCATGCTTAAAATGAAAACGATGAATAAGTAGAATTAGTAATGCACTTGATGTTTGACAATGAACACTATGGCAGTCTTTGGCAAGATCCCTCGGAGTCTCTGTGCGTAGATAAGGCTGAAAACAGAAAACATAATGGTTATAAATATTTCTACATCATACTCCCAACAATCAATTACTGACTATATAACTACACGGTAGGTAACCAAAACGGATCCTTTCAGAGGAAATATGCGTTTCCCGTTCCTTTCGGAGGAAGGGACGGTTCCTTTCAGAGGAAATTGGTAGATGAAGACTTTTAGACGCTAGAAACATAATCAACCGTTGGGTGATATCCTCAGATAAATAGTCCACGTAATGCACAACAAAATGAATTTGGTAGCTGAAGCGAAAATTCGCAATGTGCTTCTTTGTTTTCGCCGTTTTAAATGAAATAAGTACCATTCTTTAAGAATGCGACAGTACAGGCTGCACTCAAAACCGCTTTTTTAATCGCAAATGAAGATATTTGCAACGAAATGTCTTCGAAATACAATATGAAATATATTTTTTGTACTACCACACAGTAAAACCCAATCAAAATACACTAATTCGCTCACAAAAAGTAAAATATTAACTATCACCAGAAAGTAATGTAGAAACGGATCCTTTCGGAGCACACCTGAAGTTGTATTTTTTGGGCACCGGCTGTGATCAGAGTATCTGGCACCGGATCCTTTGGGAGAAATTTTACCACTAAAGCATATCTTGATGGCATATTGACTAGCTATTCTTTTATGTAAGATCTTTTATAGCCACTGATACCGTCATTCCATTCAAGTTGCCGCAAAATCCTAAATGCGCCAATCAAGGAGAAAACAAATCATTTGTGTGATTTGTGTGTAGACACCTACAATCCAGCAATACCGCCCAGTGGGTCCCTAAGGCATGCTCCACGAAAGGCTTGATCAAAACCATGAAATGGTAGAATTACTTCCTTGTGTACCGAAAAATAAACATTCAAGGGGCTGTGCGTTTAGTCTTATTGCCATATTTTCTAGTTGCACTGTCTAGCAAACCTGCACTTCGTGACCTCGCTCCTTTAGTTGCATTTAAACAAAAGTCGAACCGATTGTGGATTTTGTAACTTTACCTGTAGCTGCATTATTTTCGTGTTAATCTTGTGTTTTTTTTATTATTATTATTTTAGCAGCAGCAAAAAACTTCCAGTAAAAACATTAAATAGCCTACAAAACTAGTAAAATCAAACGATTTTCGGCTTTGAGTCACTAATTCTACTATTGTTTCCCCTGATCTATTTATAGACATATGCAGTTCCTGGACCTTATTTATTTACTTCTTGTCCTTAAAGTTTACAAATAAAAACTCGTTTGTTACAATGCGGAATGCTTACGTATTAAAAAGAATTTGGAGTATAAATGAAAATATCATTAAGTGTTCTTTTTTCCGACCTTATTTTTGACAAACTAGCAGAAACACTCTTAATTTTACACGTCTATTTACAGTACATAGTTGTAGTACCAAACATTTTGTTACCCGTCATCATTTTCGGTGATTGAAAGAATAGTAACCGTCTGAAGTGGTATCATCATGTGAAGGTAATGCATGTAAGCACATTTCCTCCTGAAGGATCCATAGCCTCAGCTCCGAAAGGATCCTGTGTCTGTCTCCTTGAGGAACCGTTACCACCAACAGAAGTTGTTTTTCACGTTTATTTATCAAGTACAAGTATATTACCACTTTATTCATTTAATTTCAGATTGGCAAATACAATATCTAGGGACAAGAAGTGCTAAAACGTTTTGATCAATGACATTTTCCCAAATATTTAAGGGTTTTCGCCTGCCTGTCGTCACAAAAAGCAGTTCTCGGCCAACATTTTTATCTCGAAAACAATTACGAAATGGTTGTGCACATAAAGAAAGCGCTGAGATTGTACCTTGATTACAACGTCATTACGTGCACACACGTTTTGCACTTATTGTTCACGATAAAACCTCAAAAAATCGTTTCTCTAAACACAACGACGACGATATTGACGATTTCCTCTGAAAGGAACCGTCCCTTCATCCGAAAGGAACCGGCAACGCACATTTCCTCTGAAAGGATCCATTTTGGTTACCTACCGTGAACTAGGTGCTGTCAGGATACAAATTGTGTCACGGAATATAGTACACTTTGTGTTATTAGAAAACCTGTCTTTGAGTCCAGGTTTGCAACAACTACAATGAATTATGCATTTAGGAAGAACTTAAGTTTTGTTTCTGTGTTTGGATTTCAAATAGTCAGTTACTCCTATAGATTTATTATGATCATTATAAACTCACATCAAAGATATAACGTTAAATTTTGAATGAAATGAATGCATTTGACAATTGGAACATGCATGTCATTCAGATTTATAATGCTAAATCTGTAAAGTGAGTCTACTGCGATTATTCTGGCACTGTCTGAGCAGTTCAACTGCTTCAGTTATTGAAGATGACTAAAACAAATATTTTTTCATGACATCTCATTCAGGAAGGTACAAGTAGGCAATGATCAGGAAAAGGCGCAATCAGAAAGAAATTCCCACTCCAAAAACCAAGGTGGGAAAAAAACAAATTGACAATTAGATATTATACTTTGAGAACATATTATAAGCCAATTTAGCAGCTATTTCCCAATAGGCAGCCACTCAGTTACCCAAACTTAACTAAAACTGTGAAAACGTACATAAGGTTCAAACTAGGGCTGGGACGATACAGTCACAAAGCGATACGATACATACATGTATCGTATCACGATACATACCTAACAATGTGATACATATCACTATACTTCAAGTCTACATAAAGCAGGATACAAAATCTGCCAATTTTTCGAAACAAGAACATAACGGCAGGTTATGTAATATTCACAGGCTGTCAACCAAGTCTTGTAAAAAATATAGGAGTTTATATAGGAAATTTTTCTAGGAAATATAGGAGGTTTTAGCTCATTTTAAGGGAAAAATATAGGAGTTTTATCGTGAAAATCGCTTCATTCTATGCTCTTATACTAACAATCTTTACCTCCACACTCACTTTCTCTACATTTATTAATGTCTTAAATATCTAGATAAAGTAACCATTCAGTTCCAAAGCATCACAATCCAGACAGGTGACCATTCATGTGATGATGTGTGATGAAGCATTATGCAGGATGGTGATACTACACAGGCCCATTAGCTGACTCTCACAGATTTTTTTTTTTTTTTTGTATATAAAGGCATTCTTTTGGCAAAATACAGGCTTTTTCATTGAAAATATATCTATACAAAGAATAAATAGAAAATTCTCTACATCTTAGACCTACTTTTATTTTTCACAATGATCATTTATAATCGTAAAACATATAAAAATTTCATAGTGAAAGAGTGAGTTATCATATTCTTTCTAAAAGGTAAAATAAATCCACAGCTCTGAATCTTAGCTGTAATTCCAACATCCATAATGTAGAACAGAATGTTATTAATACATGTACTGTATGTAATTAGGCGGGGGTCTGGGGACCGCCTAGGCTCTAGAGTACATACCTTTGTCTTCTGTGATCTCAGCCTTTCCTGAGATCAATTGTACACTGTACAGTTGCATCAATTTACCACAAAATTAAGGCAAATGAAGAAAGAAAATAGAAAAAAAAGACACAATATAAAAACATGACAACTTTCATGGAAACTAGGATATATAATTTATTAATTGTTATGAATGGACTTAAAAGTTACCCTGACTAAAGAGTGACATAATGACCATCAAATTTTATGCACTAATTAATAAACAGTATGAATATGATTTTATTTTTAAGAGGCAAAAGGCAGTATCAGAGCACTACTATTTACTATATATTCATGGGCAACAAATTTTCCTAAAAATATAGGAAATATTTTCAAAATATAGGAGAACTTATAGGAATATAGGAGGTGCTTAAAAATATAGGATTTGGACCCAAAATATAGGAGTTTAATAGGAATATAGGAATCAGTTGACAGCCTGTATTCATCAATTACCCCAGAAACCGTATATGTCTTAAGATAACAGGACTAGAGGACCATTGGTCCTGTAGCTCACCTGAGAGATTATCACATTGTAAGCTCATGAGATTTAAATTAATTGAGAATCGACCAATGAAAGTCTATGCATGGACACTATTGACCCCCGGGGCATGGCCAAATTTGACCCAGGGGCATGACTGGCACAATTTATAATGGGGACTACCAAACATTGCTACATACAAAATATAGAAGCTCTGGGCCTTTTGGTTTCAGAGAAGATGATTTATGTTAGTTTTTCCCATTGTAAGTCTATGGAGACTATCTACCCCCCGGGGCGTGGCCAAACTTGACCCCAGGGGCATGGCTGGCACAATTTATGTAGAGGACCATTAGCCATTGCCACATACAAAATATCAAAGCTGTGTGCCCTGTGGTTTCAGAGAAGAAGATTTTTGATTTTTTTTCCCATAGCAAGTCTATTGACACTATCAACCTCCGAGGCCTGGCCAAATTTGACCCCAGGGGCATGAATGGCACAATTTATGTAGAGGACCATTAGCCATTGCTACATACCAAATATCAAAGCTGTGGGCCTAGTGGTTTCAGAGAAGAAGATTTTTTTAATTTTTTTCCCATAGTAAGTCTATGGAGACTAGCAACCCCCGGGGCGTGGCCAAATTTGACCCCAGGGGCATGAATGGCACAATTTATGTAGAGGACCATTAGCCATTGCTACATACCAAATATCAAAGCTGTTGGCCTAGTGGTTTCAGAGAAGAAGATTTTTTTAGTTTTTCCTATTGTAGGTCTATGGAGACTATCGACCCCCGGGGCGTGGCCAAATTTGACCCCGGGGACATGATTGGCATAATTTATGTAGACGACCATTAGCCATTGCCACATACAAAATATCAAAGCTGTGGGCCCTGTGGTTTCAGAGAAGAAGATTTTTTATTTTTTTTCCCATAGTAAGTCTATATATATGGAGACTATCAACCCCCGGGGCGTGGCCAAATTTGACCCCAGGGGCATGAATGGCACAATTTATGTAGAGGACCATTAGCCATTGCCACATACAAAATATCAAAGCTGTGGGCCCTGTGGTTTCAGAGAAGAAGATTTTTTAATTTTTTTTCCCATAGTAAGTCTATGGAGACTATCAACCCCCGGGGCGTGGCCAAATTTGACCCCAGGGGCATGAATGGCACAATTTATGTAGAGGACCATTAGCCATTGCTACATACCAAATATCAAACCTGTTGGCCTTGTGGTTTCAGAGAAGAAGATTTTTTTAGTTTTTTACCTATTGTAGGTCTATGGAGACTATCGACCCCCGGGGCGTGGCCAAATTTGACCCCAGGGGCATGATTGGCACAATTTATGTAGAGGACCATTAGCCATTGCCACCTACAAAATATCAAAGCTGTGGGCCCTGTGGTTTCAGAGAAGAAGATTTTTTAATTTTTTCCCCATAGTAAGTCTATGGAGACTATCAACCCCCGGGGCGTGGCCAAATTTGACCCCAGGGGCATGAATGGCACAATTTATGTAGAGGACCATTAGCCATTGCTACATACCAAATATCAAAGCTGTTGGCCTAGTGGTTTCAGAGAAGAAGATTTTTTTAGTTTTTTTCCTATTGTAGGTCTATGGAGACTATCGACCCCCGGGGCGTGGCCAAATTTGACCCCAGGGGCATGATTGGCACAATTTATGTAGAGGACCATTAGCCATTGCCACCTACAAAATATCAAAGCTGTGGGCCCTGTGGTTTCAGAGAAGAAGATTTTTTAATTTTTTCCCCATAGTAAGTCTATGGAGACTATCAACCCCCAAGGCGTGGCCAAATTTGACCCCAGGGGCATGAATGGCACAATTTATGTAGAGGACCATTAGCCATTGCTTTATACCAAATATCAAAGCTTTGGGCCTAGTGGTTTCAGAGAAGAAGATTTTTTTAGTTTTTCCAATTGTAAGTCTATGGAGACTATCGACTCCCGGGGCGTGGCCAAATTTGACCCAAGGGGCATGGCTGGCACAATTTATGTAGAGGACCATTAGCCATTGCCACATACAAAATATCAAAGCTGTGGGCCCTGTGGTTTCAGAGAAGAAGATTTTTTTATTTTTTTCCCATAGTAAGTCTATGGAGACTATCGACCCCCCGGGGCGTGGCCAAATTTGACCCCAGGGGCATGAATGGCACAATTTATGTAGAGGACCATTAGCCATTGCTACATACCAAATATCAAAGCTGTGGGCCTAGTGGTTTCAGAGAAGAAGATTTTTTTAGTTTTTCCCATTGTAAGTCTATGGAGACTATCTACCCCCCGGGGCGTGGCCAAACTTGACCCCAGGGGCATGGCTGGCACAATTTATGTAGAAGACCATTAGCCATTGCCACATACAAAATATCAAAGCTGTGTGCCCTGTGGTTTCAGAGAAGAAGATTTTTGATTTTTTTTCCCATAGCAAGTCTATTGACACTATCAACCTCCGAGGCCTGGCCAAATTTGACCCCAGGGGCATGAATGGCACAATTTATGTAGAGGACCATTAGCCATTGCTACATACCAAATATCAAAGCTGTGGGCCCTGTGGTTTCAGAGAAGAAGATTTTTTAATTTTTTCCCCATAGTAAGTCTATGGAGACTATCAACCCCCGGGGCGTGGCCAAATTTGACCCCAGGGGCATGAATGGCACAATTTATGTAGAGGACCATTAGCCATTGCTACATACCAAATATCAAAGCTGTTGGCCTAGTGGTTTCAGAGAAGAAGATTTTTTTAGTTTTTTTCCTATTGTAGGTCTATGGAGACTATCGACCCCCGGGGCGTGGCCAAATTTGACCCCAGGGGCATGATTGGCACAATTTATGTAGAGGACCATTAGCCATTGCCACCTACAAAATATCAAAGCTGTGGGCCCTGTGGTTTCAGAGAAGAAGATTTTTTAATTTTTTCCCCATAGTAAGTCTATGGAGACTATCAACCCCCAAGGCGTGGCCAAATTTGACCCCAGGGGCATGAATGGCACAATTTATGTAGAGGACCATTAGCCATTGCTTTATACCAAATATCAAAGCTTTGGGCCTAGTGGTTTCAGAGAAGAAGATTTTTTTAGTTTTTCCAATTGTAAGTCTATGGAGACTATCGACCCCCGGGGCGTGGCCAAATTTGACCCAAGGGGCATGGCTGGCACAATTTATGTAGAGGACCATTAGCCATTGCCACATACAAAATATCAAAGCTGTGGGCCCTGTGGTTTCAGAGAAGAAGATTTTTTTATTTTTTTCCCATAGTAAGTCTATGGAGACTATCGACCCCCCGGGGCGTGGCCAAATTTGACCCCAGGGGCATGAATGGCACAATTTATGTAGAGGACCATTAGCCATTGCTACATACCAAATATCAAAGCTGTGGGCCTAGTGGTTTCAGAGAAGAAGATTTTTTTAGTTTTTCCCATTGTAAGTCTATGGGACCTATCTGTTGCCATGGAAACCACAATTTTGATACAATCTGCTCCAAAACCTAATGCCATCAATCCCCCAACCCAATTATGGTTCACATTAAATTTGATGAAGATCGGCCTACTAGCTTCAGAAATATTCTTCTTTGAAATTGTGGACGGACGACGGACGACGGACGGACGGACGGACGACGACGGATGCCTGCCTATCCTATAAGCTCACCTGTGAGCCTTCGGCTCAGGTGAGCTAAAAATAAGAGGCAACAGCAGTTCAGATAAAACTACAGTTGAAACTGCTGAATCAGCCACCTTTATAAGAGCTCCACCTGCATAAGAGAGCCAGTCTGAAACATTCCCAATCATTTTCACTATATTTTATCTCTGCATAAGACAGCCACCTCCACAAGACAACCAGCAGCCAGTAAAATCAATCCCAAAATGCTTATAACTCTCTATAAGACAGCCACATCATACTTGCCTAAAGTCATATTTCCCATTTACAAGCTGTTAATTGGACAATTATTATTCATTATTGTATTTAAAACAGTTAATTAGCAGAAAAAATCAATTAAGGTAATACCCAAGAGGCTTTGTATATTTTTTTGTGTAATGAAGCATGAAATGATGTCAACTTATGAAACACATACAGGTAGTCCTTCCTTAGAAAGGATTTTTCTTGTGACAGTAAGAATATTTTCTACATGACAACTGCTCTGACTGAACCTTGATAAGACAGCCACCTGTGTATAACAGCCAGCTTAGCTCACTCCCAAAGGTGGCGCTTTTATAGAGGTTTGACTGTATTATGCATTTCATGCTTAAAGTGAAAACAATGAATAAGTAGAATTAGTAAAGCGTTCGCTTCGGAAGCGGGAGGCGCGGGTTCTAATCCGGGCCGCGTCATACCAAAGACGTTAAAAATGGTACCAGTGGCTACCTTGCTTGGCGCTCAGCATTAATAAGGCAAGCACTGGCTTCTCTTCTCTCAAAAAGATAACTTCAATGATGGGAGCTCCATGTAATACTCTGTTTATGAGGTGTTTGGAGTACTTGGCAGATTCAGAACTGTGTAAGAAAACAAATATGACTGTTTTTGCCGCCTTTTATGACATCACCACTGCTTTTGTACAACTGTATTTATTTGTTGTAATAAAAGGAGCTACTTTCGTGTGATCATTCTAGTTAATGATTTGTAGTCTTATCTTATTTTTAAATAGCCAGTCTAAAATAATAATAAGAGTTACTCCTAAAAAAACTTACAAAAAGGTCAGGAAGAAAGGAATTTGATATTTTTCCATCATATCAAAAATATCACGATGCACTGCTATTGCATATCAATAATGGCACATAGCGTATCGATATACATCGACGTATCGATATATCGCCCCAGCCCTAGTTCAAACAGCACCAAAACATAAAACAAATAGAATCAGAAGTATCGCCTTGGAAGCTTTCACATAAAAACTGTGTTTATTTTTGCTTGACTATTTATTTTGTATTCACACACTTTCATTAAGAACACATGCAGTAGTAAACTTTACCTTTGAAATGATAGAACCCTTTAGTGTATCTCAGGTAGCTTGTACAGTTCCAGCAGGTGTATCATCCATAAACATATGGTCAAAGAAATGTTTCATCATCACCGCATGGCCTGGCAGGAACAGGAAGGCTGAATACAGGCCTATAGCTATGATGCCCACTAAAACTGAATCTAAATTATAGTCAAGGAATGCTTCAGCAGGCCTGTAGAAATAGCATGTCCCGACTTGTCCGACCTGGTACAAGGAATTACAGGACAAGTGGCTTCTTTATTGCTTAAACAAAACCTGTATTATGCTCAAACAGTAACATTGTTGAAGTGCTACATCAAAAGTGTCTGACATGTTTTTCTTCAACATTTGGTGTCTAAAATGCAAGCTTATTAAGAGCATATTTTAAAATTAGCATGAAATACATGTAAGATTTTCATTAAATTCAAACTTTGTTTTTGTTAAAATTATGTTTTGTTGTCGCCTTGTTTTGTTTTCTAGGATGGGGCAAGTGAATTATCTGACTTTACTTGTCCCTGGACAAGTGGATTTTTGCAATTTTCCATAGCCCTGGCTTCAGTCTCAGATATGAACAGTGGGTCCCTCAATTTCAAATATTGCCCATTTAGTTTGTCATTTTGATATCATCAAATTAAAAGCAGAAAATATGAAAATGCATATTAAGATTTTTATTACTTCAACTCTAGTCATGAAATTAGTAATGTTTGGCAAATTATGATTTTATTAGCATCTAAATATGAGTAAATCACATGATAAAGAAAAGTTCCTCACTCAACTTATTGAGCAAAATGGTAGAAAAATTGACAAAAACTGATTGCATTTTAATGCAATCTCACAAAAAATGTAACTTGCCGACCTCTGCTCAAAAACTATATGAATGAGGGGCTACCTCAAGGCTCCATGAAAAGTGCCAAGCCGAGGCTTGAACCAGTGACATCAGTCCCGAGTCTGAGTCCTACATTTTGCTAAGGTGCCACTGCCAATCTGCTCCATCTCTTTTGCCATACACATACTATACATAATAAAGGCTGGGTTTGGATGTAGCAATGGCGGCATCTTTAGCCACTGTTCCATTAATATTAGGTATTCTCCTGCGATGAAATTAACCAATCACATATTCACAATTTTCTAATCTGTTGTATCAACACCAGTTGGGCAATCAGGGGAAGCCTTCGCGCATTTGATTAGTCAATGACTTGATATTTTTCATCCATTACATCCAAACATTTTTTGGCAACACTTTACCTACCTAGCAGGGTCAATCAATATACTGGTGTAACCCAAGTTCGAGGACGTAACCGCATTTACCTGCCATTTTGTAATAAGAGCTGTCGCAGGACAGCATAGCTCGCCTGACTTGTGCTATGCCACTACATCTGTTAAACTCTATGACCCATGACCTTGACCTTAAGGTCACTCAGGTGGGTCATGATGGTACAACATAAAACTTCAGACCAATGCAAAGTATCAACTTGATCAATTTACATGTTCAAGAGATACAGACTTATAAAAACATTAACCAAAACTTAAAACATTAACCCTGACCTCAAGGTCATCCAGGTGAGTTGTGATGTACAGCATAAAACCTGAGACCAATATCTATCAACCTGCAAGTATCAACTTTATCCATCAACATGTTCAAGAGATTTAGACTTTAACCAAAAAATTTAACAGAAAATTTCTAAGTCTGTGACCTTGACCTCAAGGTCACCCAGGGTAGGTCATGATGGTACTGCATAAAACTTCAGACCAATATCTACCAACATGCAAAGTATCAACTCGATCAATCAACATGGTCAAGAGATATAGACTTACAAAAACTTAAATCAAAAACTTAAACACAAAATTTCTAAGTCTGTCACCTTGACCTCAAGGTCACCGAGAGTGGGTCATGATGGTACTGCATAAAACTTCAGACCAATATCTAGCAACATACAAAGTATCAACTCAATCCATCAATATGGTCAAGAGATATACTAGACTTACAAAAACTTTAACCAAAAACTTAAACACAAAATTTCTAAGTCCGTGACCTTGACCTCAAGGTCACCCAGGGTGGGTCATGATGGTACTGCATAAAACTTCAGACCAATATCTAGCAACATGCAAAGTATCAAAACAATCCATTAATATGGTCAAGAGATATTGACTTACAAAAACTTTAACCAAAAACAAACACAAAATTTCTAAGTCCGTGACCTTGACCTCAAGGTCACCCAGGGTGGGTCATGATGGTACTGCGTAAAACTTCAGACCAATATCTATCAACATGCAAAGTATCAACTTGATCCATCAACATGGTCAAGAGATATAGACATCTAAAAAACTTAAACCGAAAGTGTGACGCGGACGTAAACGTAAACGCGGACGACCGAGGTGACTACAATAGCTCTATGCACTTCGTGCAGGCCAGCTAAAAATACAAAAAGTTTGAGGACCCAGATGTATTGAAATCTAGAGAGGCACCATATGGGGTAAAAAGAAAATTATGGTGAACAATTAATAACAGCATATCAGTCCATTAAATTTGATTAAAGTTACTTTGATATACATTTTGTAACTTTCACAATTGTCAGTTTTCTGTTATTTTACTGGTGCCTTATTTTACTGGTGCCAGCTAATTTCTTTTCAAAGATCATAACTTGGAGATAATAGACATTGGATGGCTGAAACATTGGGATTTTTTTCCTAAATGTATGGAACAGTCTGGCATCCTGATCTGCACACCTTCAAAAAAACTATAACAATAGCTTGATGTGCCTGGGCCATTCTTTACCCTACGATGGGGACAAAATCTCAACTTGGGTGTAGTAATATTTCTTTACTAATTCCTATTTAGTTTCATAAGAACAGTTTCCTTTAAAAAGGAAACAATTCCCCATTTGAGGCCTCAAACGAATATCCAATGGTAGCTATTCATGAATTGGGTCACAATGGCTGAAGCAGACGATCAGTAGGCATGAGTTTGGAAATCAAATGATTTGGAAATATTGGCTTAGTCATGGGGGTAAGAAAGTTTTAGTGAAAATGGCTCATTTCTAACAATTTTAAATATTTTGATCAATAGTTTTTCCTCTGATTGGAATTTTAATGATTTGCTTTTCAAAAAGAAAGACTTGACTGTCGGCTTTCTGTCACATGTTTTTGGAGCAGATGGCAACAAAGGTATTCCGATTATATCTATCTTCATATACTGAGTCGATCAATTTCTGATCATCTCAGGTGTTGGGTGGGTGCTAAATTTTGAATTTAGCAAGATGGGGAGAACATTCGGGATGGGCCACTAAAACTATTTACAAGAAGCTAAACAGAGGCATACTTAAACGTATACCTCTGAACCCCTGATCTAAATGAGAGCCTTAAATTTTTCAGCAGTCTTTGATGAGACCACTGAAGAGGGAAGACTATTCCATACAGGGATAGTCCTCCGGAAAAAAAAGAATTCTTCAGAGCATCACTATAGGCCATATATCTTGTGTATTGTGAATTATGAGTTGCCCTGGTACTTCTTAAGTTGGGTGCTGGGGTCAGATATCTATCTTTATCAAGAGACACTGTACCGGAGTGAATCTTGTAAAAGAAAGTTAAGGAAGACTTCACCCTGCGGTCCTCCAGGATGGCCACCCGAGTTCGTCCAACATATCGTCAACGCTACTCCTGTTACGCCATCGCCTGCAGGTTCACCTGGCTGCTGTCTTCTGCACTTTCTCCACCTTTTTTGTCTCAGTTTCATTAGGCCAAAAAAAAAAAGAATGTTTCCGATAACATGCCAGAAAAAAAATGGGTCGATAGGTAGGGATTTTTTTTTTTTGAGGGAAGCCTTACCATGTAAAATACCTGAACATAGATATACATGTACAGTTTAATCAGAATTAAACTGTTTTCTCCTCCAGTGCACATGCACAGCTTCTTAGTTAAAACTTCAATTCAACATTTTTTATTTGGATGAGGCTTCCACTTGGTCCACATGATACTTCAGCAAACACTTAAGATACAGGTGATAATGCATTACTGTTTCAAAGCACTCAATCTTTGCATTGTGAATCTGCAATTGTGCCTGTAAGCGTACATAGTGATTCTGCAAATGGCAATATTTTACTGCTCACAAATATAGTATATGTTATAAATAAAAAAAAAATATTGTCATTTCAACTCATTTGTCCTTTGCTATCATTTTCAGATTAGACATGCCAGTGAACAGTCCTTGCTGAATGTGCAAACTGCAAAATTTTGAGAATTTGTTAGCCACTGCCACTGGAGGCCGCCATTTTATCAGTACTGCACATGCGCATGTATTGATCGTATAATCGACAGTATGCAATTGTGATATTCTACGGTATTCTTTTGCCGGTCCGGTACTTGAAAAACACATCTTTTTTCGATTTTCGAGTTTTTATTCTCGGAAAATAGGAAAAAAATATTAGAGTCGGGGAGTTTTTGACAGGGTCGGTCGGGTTACCGGAAACATTCTTTTTTTTTTTTTTGGCCTTATAGGGACGCCAAATAGGAGCTGCATACTCAAGCTGAGGACGAACCAATGTTTTGTATGCAACTTCCTTAGTGTGCCGAGGTGCAAGAGCCAAATTGCGCCGAAGAAAACCCAATGTCTTAGTTGCTTTACAAGAAATTTCTGAAATATGTTGACCCCATTCCAAGACGTCAGTGATAGTAAGTCCAAGGTATTTGGCGGATCGAACCTGTTCCAGAGTTTGCTGATATAGAGTGTAGCTGAAATGTATTTGATTGCTAGGGAGGTGCCAGGTCACCCTCATTGAGTGACATTTGGCAACGTTGAATTTCATTTGCCAATCGGTCTCCCATTGTGCAGGGCTATTCAGGTCTTCTTGTAGAATTTGGCAATCAGTGAGTGAATTTATGTTCCTATACAAAACACAATCATCTGCACAAAGACGAACAGATGACCTGATAATGATATTGTCCTGAAGGTCGTTGATAAATATCAAGAAAAGGACCGGTCCCAAGACCAATCCTTGGGGGACTCCAGATAAGACCGGGACTGGATCTGAGGATTGGCCATCTAACACCACTTTTTGATAGCGTTCAGAGAGCCATGAAGCGCTCCACATGACAACAAATGATGTCATCGAACTAATTATATCCTCGAAGTTGAATGAAACTACTATAGAGACCCTGCTAATAGCCGTGGCCACAATTTTTTTGGCAATATCTGTGCCACATGTGAACAGTGGTTAGGATGGCCAATGTTTAAAGTTAAATGGTACCATTTTGCTGTTCAACTGAGGCTGTAGAAAGCGCCATTGTTTCTACTTAGTCTGATGAATCACTTCCTTGTCACTCAACTTTTACAATGAAAATTTCAAAATCTGTAAAATTCTGATCAAGGATACTGACTACCTTCCGCTCTACAGGCTCCAGCATGTATACTGCAGTGGCCAGTGTGTACTGAAAATACCAGTATTGTAGAAAATCATAAAATCTTTTAAATACCATTTTTACGTTGCGATTAGACTGCTAACGTTGCGATTTCTTTACGCCTGAGTGATTTTTGTGGGCGCTTTGTTTAAATCACATTTATCATACGCCGCTGTCTTCTTTTGGCCTACGCAGATATCGGGTCACGTCAATCCGTCATTTGTTTATAGGACATTCCGTTCCCAAATGTCTCTCGGTATAACACGCTAACTACGAAGCTCCCTTCCCGACACCCATCAACACTGACATCACGAGACAGGACCAAGACAACTGGCCAGAACAAATTGGTCTCAGGCTTGCATGCTGGACGATCAACTGGTTTCTTCGCTTGCCATCGTATGACGTAGAGTTTTGTTTCTCTGACTCCATCTGCAGGCACACTTAGCACCATCATATTAATAACAATAAAAGTCCCAACAAGGAAGAGTGTGATCAAAAGGCAAGCCTTATTATCGATTAGTTGTCTTTATATTTTAAATCTCGGATCCAATATAATCCGGATATGGTACTAAAGCAAATGTCAATTTATGTTGTCTCTGTTTGATTCTAGGTTTATTGGATCCGAGTTTAAATGTATCGGTAGAAAACTGAATTAGTAATACCAGTCAAATGGCAACTGATATCCTCGTATTTTTGTACGACGGCCTGAGAGGCAATGTCAGGAGATCTACAGATGATCTTATTCCCAAAATAAGGTGCTGTAAAATAAACATCATTGCTTGCCAGAAACCCAATTTAATTATAAAAACAGACTGGGATGATCTGTTCGATTTCTCCTGTGTAAGAATATGATGAGTGTGTGTTTACGTTCTCTTCACCTGTGAGGGACATACGCATATTCCCAGATAACTAGTCGCTCAGTTTCCTCTGTCCCTTGGATAACACCTCAAATAAGAAAGAAGATTCGCAGAAAAAATGCAACTCATGCAAACGCTAAAAAGTCTGGTAGTGCAAAACTCAGATCTAAATTTGAATCTTTACGGAGAGAAATCAAAGCTGATATTAGGAAGCAGCATGATCTTCACGTGAACAACTTGGTAGGAGATGTTAAGGCTAATCTTAGAGATTTTTATAGGTACATAAACAGTCAGAAAAAAGATAGCCAAGGCATTCCCCCGTTGAAAAAGAGGAATGGAAGTGAAATTGCACAATCCGAATTTGAGAAGGCGGACGAATTTAATGGTCAGTTCTCGGATGTTTTCACTAAAAGTGAATACAAACAGGTCCCTCTTCTGGATAGATCTGCCCCGTTCATGTTCTTGTCCCCCAGATGTGAAAGAAGCAGCTTATAAAGGACTGGTGCGACCGGTCTTGGAATATGGAAGCTCAGTTTGGGACCCTTACACTCATGGCCTCCAGGAAGAACTGGAAAAGGTCCAAAATCGTGCGGCAAGGTTTGTGACTGGAAATTATGTTTTCGAAAGTGGGAGCATGACTGACATTTTAGGTCAATTGAAATGGGAATCTCTTAAGAAAAGGAGGAAGGATAGTAGACTTATATTGCTATACAAAGGTCTAAAGGGTAAAGCCAGAATACCCACAGAAGACCTTATCCCGAAGAATAGGCGTTGTAGAAATCAACACTCTTTGGCTTTTCAGATACCTTCAGCTAGCAAAGAAATAAAGATAAAACTGAGATCCTTATAATCTGCACTATGGATGACGGGGAGACGTTTTACGACCGCCACACGGCACCATACCAGCTGCAGTAATAAGAAATAAAGATAAAACTGAGATCCTTTAAGAGCAGCGAACATATTAATGAGAAAGGGGATGGGCCATACCGCGGTTTCGGCTACTTAAGCCTCTTCAGTGACCCTATAGATTTGGCAACATGGAGCCAAAGAGAGTTACTGTACTTTTGCATTTTTCAACAGGGTAGTCGAATCAAGGACTAGTAGCAAATCCAAATGGGACCAAATATCTAAAAACGCTGGTCAGAAAATGAATCCAAACCGATAATATTTACTGATTTCTCAGAATACCCTCGCTGATCTCAAAGGACCAAAAGGAAAATATAATCTTAGAAGCATACAAAAGAAGTTTCTTTCCACAGACTATCAGGGACTGGAATGACCTCCCTTATTCTCTGATCTCCTCTGCTGAAATGTCTGATGACTGTGTGTCCAAGTTCGCATCTCTTGTGAGAGCCAGGGACTAATTTCCCTCCTGGCGCACCCCCATGGTGAGTTATTGTCAATTTGTCGTGTCACTAGTAAACCATTTAGATTTAGATTCAGATTCAGGAAGTCAATTGTCCCAACATTTCACCTATAAGCTCTTTACAATCAGACCATGCATCAATTGGGACTTGTTTTTCATTGTTTAAGGATAATGTCTCGAATGCCAATGTCTAAATATAACATCTGGGATAATTACTGTAAATCATGATTGATGTCTTTAACTATTTTATTCATATACTGAACTGGATGGATGGTAAAGAAACAGGCGAAATTTTTGGTAGTCTTTCATTTTAATTGCATTTTACAGACATAAAGGACTCATGAACAGAATTCTGTAGATCATTAAATAACAACACGTATTACCCTTGATGCGACATCATTAAACAGTGAACATAGATCAAGTACTTGAAATACCTAAACTGTGTTTGAATAAAAAAAAACCCGAGGGCACAAATGAATGACCAGTTTTTCAACACAGTTTGCAACTGCTCAACTACGACTTCCATCACAGAATATAACAGCATGTATACAAATAATCCCATTTCTTCATAAGAGGGTGAAAGATTCACAAGGTGACATAAAGGGTGCTATAGCTTATTTGTACAAAAACTTTCAGTGTATTGTCTGTTTGTGTGTGTGTGAACACACGGGCAAACACAAAGTAGTTCTTGTAGCCCGTCTAAAAGCAGACGATTACCATGTGATACTGTGCAGCCGTCTGTGCTGAGTGACCGGGGGTGAGAGAGACAAAATACAAACATAATCTATCACAGCGGTTAAAATACATAAGTGGAGAACATTATCATTTAAGTGTTCTAAGAAGGAACCAGCAACAATAAATATAAGGAACCCATTGCGACAACAGTCTGAAAGTTACCATCGACACAATCCTTTTACAAAATTGCCTCACAAATGGTGCAACGCTCTTGTTAAGCAAGACCACTGAACGAACAGATTGAATTTCGTTGCCAACTCGCTTCTGTTGAACGAGATTGTTACTTAACTCTGTTCTCTGAACTAGGTTTCTTTGTTTTTTTTCTTTGTCTGTCTGTCTGTCAGTCACTGAAATTCATTCACTGGCTATGGGTATATAGTTGGGATCTTTTTCTTCGGTCCTTGTTCTGTTAGCTTGCTGTAGTTGTTCTTCTCTCTGTTTGATAAAATCTCTGAAATGAAATATGGATAGAAAAATTTGTTGAAAAGAATACATTGTGGATTGTTCGAATATCTTACGCAGGCGTATCTTTATGCGTTAATGTTTCAAATAATGACAGTCTAACCTCTAAGAAAAACACCATTTCAAGTCAGAAGAATCTATTACTTAGTTCTTTTCGAGTATCAAAAGGAAATAAAATGTAGATTTAAGTAAGTGACGAGGGATCAAGTATAAAGTTATTAAACGAACCCAAAGTATATTCTTCCGGCTTGGTCATCAGCTAATCTTGTAACAGCTTCTTGCAGTTTGGGCTTATTGAATGGAACAGAAAGATCCTGAAAACAGAAGGATAACGGTAATCGTAAGGGTCTGCAGTGAACAAGTGTTACAAGAGGTCGCCAAGAAACACCAATGATTATTATACAACGGATAATGAAAGCGGAAACGAATAATGTCATCATTTTTTCAATCAGACGATTCCAGACTATGTCGAAACACATCGATGAGAAAATGATGGTAGTAAAGACATTTTTACATTCTGTTGTTTACTGATCATGATATACTCAATTTAAAAAATACGACAATGAAGTAATTGAGAGACATGATCAACAAATGAGCCGCCTCATGGGAAAACCAACAATCAGCATAGGCGAAAACAAAGACGCAGATCAGCTTCGCGGTAACCGCGAAGCTGATCAGCGCCTTTGTTTTCGCTACTCGGATAGTACAAATCCTCCTCTACTTAACTCCAAAATTTCAAGCTTCTAGCTCTTTTCTGTGCTTGTACAGCTCGGTTTGTGTCGGACCTGTTCGGAAACCACATTGTTGGTTTTCCCACGAGGCGGCTCAAATACTATACCTCTACAGCATGCACAAAGTCTTCAGGTGTTACTGTGTACCCTCCATCTGGATCATATTTCTTGAGAATTTCTAACAGTCTCATATCATTAACTACAATATGCTGATCTAATATCATTACTGGTTCTTTTCGCCGGTGCGGATGTACTGCAGGCTTCCCTAAGTCATCAGCAGTATTTCCAGAACTAAGAATAGGTCCATGAGTAAGTTTGAAATTGGGCTTTTTAGCCTTAATGTCTTCAAATATCCGTAAGAATTCGAATTCAATTGGTACATCCTGAAATAAGACACATATTTTGTAACGCAATCTGAATTGAATTGAAAAAATCTCTTACGAAAATGGATACGGTAATTCTGAACAAAATTCATACTTACTGAAGCCATTTTGGCAAATGATGGAATTTAGTGGACGATTATAATTATTTGGGTCGACGTTTTTAGTTTTGAAACTTTCGTCCGATATATAACAAACTACAAGCAGAACCTAATGAGAAAATATTTCAACAAAAATGTAAACAATCGTTAATGCTGGATAAGTAACAATAAAGAAAACTACCGTAATATCTAGCTCCTGTAGTTCACTACTCTCGTTACCATTTATTGATGTTGCTAGGATAATGGCTCCTGCTGTTGTGAGAATATTGTTACCCATCTGAAACGTTCAGTTTTGAATATTGAGTTGAAAATATTTTTGATTGCAGTGTTTAATATAGCCTGCATCACTCCATTGGACAAGGTAATTCAACAGTGCCACTCTTCGACGACAAGGAGAACGAAGCTTAAAATGATGCCGCTTTTTATCAATCCATAGAAAACCATACGAGGCATTGCCTTTAGATAACAAATATAATGTATATGGATAAATTATTTGTTTTCTGATTTAAAAATAATGATCTTAGGGATATTCTAAACGTTTTAGGTGACACCATTGCGTTTTATCATTCACACATTTTGCAACTCCCATATGAATTTCATTATTTCAGACTAGCCTGAGTAACACTTTAATTACCCTAATCGCTCTTAGATTATCGTTTGAAGACACAGTCCTGGCCATCTTGACAGCAGAGTCTGAGTTAAGCCTGTTTCCACTGACGTCTATCTCCAAAAGTGAGTTGTTAGAAGCTAGGGCCTCACCCATCGCAGCACCACCCTCAGGACCAAACCCGTTCCAGCTTATATTACACACTTTTAGTCGGACATTTTCCTGTAAAATAGAATGTATAGAAACCTTAATAATGGACACATCTTTAGACTCCTGTGTAAACTTGTAAATATTACTCTTTGGCTCCATGTTTCCAACTCTGTAGGGTTACTGAAGAGGCTTTAGTAGCCGAAACCGGGATATGGCCCATCCCTTTCTCATGAATAGGATCTCATTTTTATTTTTAACTCCAGACTTAATTCATGTACGACGACTAGACTTGCATACCAGTTGAACAATGTCGATGTAAAACAACTCACCCCTATTCCCTTTGCGACAGCTATTGCACCTTTCCCTCTGATTTGATTCCAACTTAAATCGATGACCTCTAATATGTCGTTAGCGCCTGGAAAGATATAAAAGTTAAATGTATTTGATTCGAACAAATGCAAATAAAACATCAGTTTTTTTATTTTGAATTTTTTCTAGCCCCGTGCTAGTCTAACAACTCTTGTTGCTAAACCCAAAGGCTTTCTTATTTACATACTTACAATACGCGTGTGTTATCAATCTGATATCAATCTTTATTTTTTTTTAAGAATTTTAATGTTCGTTTCTTTTTATTGATCTCTTTTATTTGTTAGTATATTATTTTATTTCACTGTCATTTTCAGTCTTTTAAAGCATAATTTAAGTTTTAAGCGGGTAACTGAGTGCCCGCCTTTTGAGAAATAGCTGCTCACTCGGCTTACGATATGTTCTCTCGTATAAGTACCTGATTGTCAATTTGGTTTTTCCACCTGTTTTTTTCTGAGTGGGAATTTCTTTCTGGTTGTGCCATTTTCTGATCATTGTTCATTTTTAACTTTGTAAATGATAATTCTTTATATCAATGCTCCAAACCAATACTATAAAACTTGGATATAAAGGTAAAAAGTTGGCAATGATCAGGAAACAGCGCACTTTAGAAAAAACAATAAAATGAAAAAAGTAAATGTGCATATACAAAACATACTTATTGCTGGTCCCAGTATTTCTCCTGCTTCTGACCCAAACATATTTCTTGACAGATAAAGCTCCTTTAAATATTTGGTATTCTGTAAAATAATGTTTATATTTGTATAACATTCTAAGACAGGGTTTTTATATAATGATCAAGCAGTAACAGATGAATATGATAAAGGCGTGCGCAACACAATAATTTTATGCAAACTGTTAAAATCATGACAGGTGGGAAAACACCCAAAAAGTGAAAACGATTAAACTCATATAACAAAAATAATCGAGATATTGTATACAATGTTAGACAGTATGGCATTTGTTTCAGTCAAGGATAGTATTAAACCTGCAATTTTACATCACACACATTTATCGAGGTAGAATAAACTCACTTCTAAAGCATCAGCAAATATCTGAGCGTCTTTGTCTGTGAACTTGTTTCCTATAATGAAAATAATTATCATGAAAGTACAAATCAACAAAGCACTCATCAAGATTATGAAACATGCGCATTAATTTCAAACTGAAGTAGGACAATTTGGTTTAATATTTTGAGAATGAAATTATAGACAAGAAGGAACTTCGGTATATTATATGCATTATGTAGCTGTAAAGTATGTCTGTCTGTTTGTCTGTCCTAAGACAAAATTATGTGGCGGCAAGAGCCATTATTTGAGAAGACCACAAAAAGTAGAATGAACATTATGAAAACACGCCCATGCAATATACATAAATTTTTAAAGTAGTAAAAAACGAAAATTTTCAGTAGAAAAAAATTGATATTTTTCTTATTTTTGCTCAAAACATAGATTGTGGGTACTCGTTAGAACCGCCTCGGCGAGGCGGTTCTAACGAGTACCCACAATCTATGTTTTGGAGCAAAAATAAGAAAACCAGAGGACCATTGGTCCTGAGAACGCTCACCTGAAGCCTGATCTTGGAGTATTAAGTCATCATGAAATGACCTTGACCTTGAATACACACACACCTTTATTGACTTCATAAGTTGTCTGCATCTGCAAAGTTTCAGGTCTCAGGCTGATATAGTTTCCAAACCCAGTGATTTCTCAGAAAACCATAATTTTACTTTTGGTATTTAAATGACCTTGGGTCAAGGTCAAGAAATGACCTTGGCCTTCATTAATTACTTACCTTCATTGACTCCATTAGTTGTCTGCATCTAGCAACTTTCAGTCTCAGGCTGCAACAGTTTCCAAAATATTCATTGTTTTAGCCTTTTCCCATGTAAAAGCCTATGTTTCCAAAATTGACCTTGCCGTAAAATAGGTCAAGGTCATCCTAGGGTCATCATTTCAACAAACTATGATGGACTGGAGTCCTAAATGCTACATACCACGTAAATCGGCCAGCCGGTTCTGGAGAAGAAGATTTTTGAGTGGTTTTTACCATAGTAGGGCATGGCGGCCATCTTGGTCATGTGACACAAATTTCTCGATCAAACTTTCGTTCCCCCTATCCATGGACGCTCCACATAAAATTTCACTTTGATTGGCCAAGCAGTTTCAGAGAAGAAGATTTTTGAAAAGTGTGTATGGACGACAGACTGGCCAAGGTCAAGAGATGACCTTGACCTAAATTAATCACATACCTTCATCTACTCCATTAGTTGTTTGCATCTACCACTTTTCAGGTCTCAGGCTGCAACAGTTTTAAAAAAATCCATAGTTTTCACTTTTTCCATGTAAAAGCCTATGTTTCCAAAATTGAAATTGCCGTAAAATAGGTCAAGGTCATCCCAGGGTCATCATTTGATCAAACTATGATGGGCTGGAGTCCCAAATGCTACATAACAAGTTTCATGAAAATCGGCCTGCCGGTTCTGAAGAAGAAGATTTTTGACTGGTTTTTACCATATATGGCCGTGGCGGCCATCTTGGTCATGTGACCTGGATTTCACGATCAGACTTTCGTCTCCCCTACCCATTGATGCTCCACATAAAATTTCACTTTGATTGGCCAAGCAGTTTCAGAGAAGAAGATCTTTGAAAAGTGTGTATGGACGACAGACAGGCCAAGGTCAAGAGATGACCTTGACCTAAATTAATCACATACCTTCATCTACTCTATTAGTTGTTTGCATCTACCACTTTTCAGGTCTCAGGCTGCAATTGTTTTCAAAAAAATCCATTATTTTCACTTTTTCCCATGTAAAAGCCTATGTTTCCAAAATTGAAATTGCCGTAAAATAGGTCAAGGTCATCCTAGGGTCATCATTTGATCAAACTATGATGGGCTGAAGTCCCAAATGCTACATACCAAGTTTCATGAAAATCGGTCTGCCGGTTCTGGAGAAGAAGATTTTTGAGTGGTTTTTATCATATATGAGCGTGGCGGCCATCTTGGTCATGTGACCTGGATTTCGCAATCAAACTTTCGTCTCCTTTACCCATGGATGCTCCACATAAAATTTCACTTTGATTGGCCAAGCAGTTTCAGAGAAGAAGATCTTTGAAATGTGTGTATGGACGACAGACTGGCCAAGGTCAAGAGATGACCTTGACCTAAATAAATCACATACCTTCATCTACTCCATTTGTTGTTTGCATCTACCACTTTTCAGGCCTCAGGCTGCAATAGTTTTCAAAAAATCCATAGTTTTCACTTTTTCCCATGTAAAAGCCTATGTTTCCAAATTTGACCTTGCCGTAAAATAGGTCAAGGTCATCCAAGGGTCATTATTTTATCAAACTATGATGGGCTGACGTCCCCGATGCTACATACCAAGTTTCGTGGAAATCAGCCCAACGGTTCTGGAGAAGAAGATGTTTGAAGGGTTTTTACCATATATGGGCGTGGCGGCCATCTTGGTCATGTGACCTGGATTTCGCGATCAAACTTGAAATGCCACTACCCAAGGAGGCTCCACATAAAATATCAACTAGATCGGCCAAGCGGTTTCAGAGAAGAAGATCTTTGAAATTGTGGACGACGGACGACGGACGGACGGACGACGGACGGACGGACGGACGGACGCCGGATCATGGCCATCCTATAAGCTCACCTTGTGAGCCTTCGGCTCAGGTGAGCTAAAAAAGTTATACCCCTGCATACCCCAGTTTTGCTATATAAAATTGGGGTTTAAGGGGGTATTCATTGCACGGATATGTTTTCCTGATGGGAAATATTAATGGCTATATCAAGTACCTGATAAATCGAGCTTTCGTAGCCCAGCATTCACTGACAACATATTACAAAAACATTTAGCACCAACAGTTCCCAATTTGTTATCCGAGAGATTCTGAAAAAGACAATTGATCATATTTAGGAAAGAATGTGCTGGAGTGATGCATCTGACTACTTAGAATGGATGGAGTCTGATAGTGAATGTACCCTTACTAGACGCCGAGGAGCCAATAGACCCTGGTGCACCATGCCGGAGATTTTTGTAGGGTATAATTTTCTGAAAGCCCATCCAATTCCCTTCGAAATGACACTTGTTAGCACTCTGACCGTTGGGGCGTTTGGACGTAGCAGCCTTTCGAATGTGTTACGTATGTGGCATGTTGCCAATTTCACGAGAATCGCCTAAAATAATCATTTGGTATATTTTTTATGAAGTTTTGTGTTAAAACAAACACGAAAATTAGCAAATAGGAAAAATATGCTAAAACAGATGCTTTTCTATGAACATAATTGTACCACGCATGGTAACGTATGTAACAAAATATGCAGTAGACGTTCCACATGAACAAACAGTACATCGAATTTCTAACGCAAATAAACAAACTGATTGTATGGAAATAATTTTGAATAAAGTCTGCTATCCATATTAGTTCACTCAAGAGTTTGTACTTTGTTTGCAGCTGCATATCATATATTGAAACTTGTGTCGTCCCCACTTGCCAGTACACATATATTTACGTGTAAAACTTAATCATAGTCATTCTTAAAGGGACACTGGGGAATAGTACAATTCAGCGATACATTCTAGTTTAAACTTGACATTGTCTAAATGGTAAACTTATCATAAACCAATGACATCTATTGATTGTTACCGAGTGGTTTGTCATTGGTAACGTAGATAACGGCAAGATACCGTAAGAACATTCTCAGCATACAGAGGGCTGAGGTGAAATAAGTTGTGAGGATTTGCTTTGAAATAATGAATTTAGTGTTTGCAAGTAAGTCTGCTGTCCAAATTATTTTACCAACAATGTTTGGACTTTGTTTGCAACTGTATCCCGTTGAGTGAAACTTGTATTGTTCTTGCTTGACTACATACATGTATTTGACATATACATATTTGAAAATACATAATATACTTTCTTGAAGGGTCATTGGGGGAAAAACTCAATTCAATGACGCATTTTCAGTTTAAATTTGCCATTGTTTTAATGGTTACAAGCCTAATACTAACACAGCGGCACCTTAATACATGTGGCCTAGTGTTTTGTTATATGGTAACGTAGATAACGGTAAGTGCCGTAAAGTCATTTCCACTCATACAAAAAGGGCTGAGATTGCTAAACGCTTATGAACCTGAAAAATATAAGACACATCTTAGATTTCAGAATTTGGCTCTAAAATGGTTTCAGTGTTTTTGGTCAACATTATATAATTCTAATCAGTCTTTCAATCAATCAATCATGAAATTCACTAGATATTACAAGAGAACAATCAATCTTCGTCATATTTATGCAAGCGAAATGTGAAGATGGATTGATTAATTTTAGCCATGGTTATGTGACATAGCCTTACAGCTGATGTGTAACAAGGCACTATAGGGCTAAACTTGTTGAAGCTAAATAAAAACGAGCCTTGCAGATATGTCTATTGACATCAAGATTGGTGTCATCAAGGTTTTTGAGTGAGTGTGCTATAGCTAATTCAAACGTCATACCATAATCTAAGGGATCGACAAAAATGGTGGATTTTGTGGGGTTGGCAAGATATCATTATTTACATCTATTATGTCAAAACTATTGCATTCTAAATTGGTATTTTCTGCAGGAAACTACACATGATATTGTAATGTTAGACCATAATGTGCTTTGTATTACACAGAAAAGAAACTCTCATATGTTTGCTTACACGTGACTGCTAAAAATGTTGGCAAAATGTACTTTGTTAGTGAAATTATAAATGATTATACATGTAATTTTACCGAACCGATGTGGTAAGACAGAGAGTGGCACTGCTAAACGAGCGTTCTTCTCCATTGAGAACAACATTAAGTGCGACTCCTGGAGGCTGTGTTCCTTTTGATTGGTTATACACCTAAAATATTGAATGGTTAGTGAAAGATGGATACTTGCATGAAATCTGCAAAACCTAACATAATTAGGTTGCTAATAATGATAATGCTATAAAGTCACTACTTAATTCTAAACCAAGATACACAGTGGGGAGCGTGTTGACCTAGTCGTACAGTGTCGAGCACCTGAGTGAGAACTTGGTTGTTCGAAACTTTCTTTACCGTGAATTTTTTACAAGTATGGTCAAAAACAAAAACGGCAACAAAGGAAATATATTATATCTACTCAATCTAACATCAAGAAAGAATCACTTTAAAACAATTAGTAGCAAGCAACAATGGTGGTTATGGGACAGAAAACACTTAATAGCTGCCCTTTAATGCCAGAGTGGGTACAGACCACCAGACCTGGGAAGGAGTTATAGGTCCAGAAGGGGTTGGAAAGTGCAACAGCAATGGTCTCTTGCTTCTCAGGAAGTGTGCTGAACATGATCTTCTAATCACCAACACAGTCTTCCGTCTACCTAATAGGAACAAAACATCCTGGATGCATCCCCGTTCCAAACACTGGCATCTCATAGACTATGTCATAGTGCGGAGAACAGACAGGCAGGATGTTAAAGTGACAAAGACTATGTGTGGTGCAGACTGCTGGACAGATCATAGACTGGTTGTCAGCAAACTCAACCTAAGAATACAGCCTGCGAGGCGACCTCAAGGCAAGAAAGCTCCTAAGAGACTGGATGTCTCAAAGCTGAATAAAGACAGCATGAGACAAGATTTCTTAACAGACATTTGCAACCAACTTGATGCAATGAATCTCAGTTCAGAGGACCCCGAAGAAAACTGGACAGTTTTCCATAAAACAGTTCTTTCTTCAGCTGCAAGCACCTTAGGCCATCCATCTCGCAAACATCAAGACTGGTTTGATGAGAATGATGATGAAATTCAGAGGCTTCTTGAAGAAAAGCACCGTTTGCTCAAGGCACATCAAGATGATACTAGCTCAGTATCAAAGAAAGCAGCCTACAGCAACATTTGTAAGACAGTCCAGACCAAGCTTAGGGACATGCAAGATTCCTGGCTGAGGAAGAAAACAGAAGAAATTCAGTCTTTTGCGGATAGAAAGGACATGAAGAAATTTCATGATGCACTGAAAACCATTTATGGTCCAAAGAGTTCTGGAGCCACCACATTGCTCAGTGCAGATGGAAACACTCTTCTCACAGATAAAGAAGCTATCTTGGAAAGGTGGGCAGAACACTTCAATAGTGTGCTTAATCGACCATCAAGCATCAATCAGGATGCAATCGACAGACTTCCACAGATAGAGTGCAATGTTCTGTTAGATGAATTTCCTACCGTTACGGAAACAAGAAAAGCAGTTCAACAACTATCATCTGGCAAAGCCCCAGGTGCAGATGCAATTCCTGCCGAAGTTTACAAGGCTGGGGGGGGGCTACCCATGGCAGAGAAACTGACAGAGTTGTTTCACTGTATGTGGAGGAAGGAGGCTATCCCACAAGAATTTAAGGATGCATCCATAATCCACCTATACAAGCGGAAAGGAAATCCTCAAGTCTGTGACAATCACAGAGGCATCTCCCTCCTATCAATTGCTGGGAAGATACACTGTACTTGCAAAAATTCTGTTGAATCGTCTGAATGCTCATCTTGATCAGACGGGACTTATCCCAGAAAGTCAATGTGGATTCAGAAAAGACAGAGGGACAATAGACATGATCTTCACAGCAAGACAGCTTCAGGAGAAATGCCAAGAACAGAATGTAGATCTATACATGACGTTTGTTGACCTCACCAAAGCTTTTGACACTGTTAGTCGTGATGGACTCTGGAAAATCATGACCAAGTTTGGCTGTCCACCCAGATTCATAGCTATGGTGCGGCAGTTTCATGATGGCATGCAGGCACGTGTGCAGAATGATGGAGAGTTCTCTGAACCATTTGAAGTAACAAATGGGGTCAAACAAGGCTGTGTTCTGGCACCAACACTGTTCAGCATGATGTTTTCTGCCATGCTTATGGATGCTTTTCAGGACAGTGACACTGGTTTTCCAATCAGGTACCGTTTTGATGGCAACATATTCAACCTCAGAAGGTTGCAAGCCAAAACTAAGGTCCAGACTGATGTGCTAGATAAGCTCCTCTATGCAGATGATATGGATAAGAATGCCAACACAGAGGCAAAAATGCAAAGAGCCATGGATCAAGTCTCACAGTCATGTGATAACTATGATCTCACAATCAGCACAAAAAAGACAGAGGTTGTACACCAACCAGCCCCCGGAAAACCATATAATGAACCAACCATCACTGTGAATGGGCAAAAACTGAAAGTTGTTGACAAGTTCACCTACCTGGGAAGCACTCTCTCCAGAGCAGTGCATACTGATGATGAGATCACTGCCAGAATTTCAAAAGCTAGTGTGGCATTCGGAAGACTCCGTGCAAATGTCTGGGAGCGAAATGGAATCAAGCTTGACACCAAGCTGAAAGTCTACAAGGCTGTGGTACTGCCAACCCTCTTGCATGCATGTGAGACCTGGACAGTATACCAACGCCATGCAAAGAGACTTAACCATTTCCACTTAAGCTGTTTGAGAAAGTTGTTAAAAATCAAGTGGCAGGACAAGATTCCAGACACAGAGGTCCTGAGGAAAGCAGGGATGCAAAGCATGCATACAGTCTTAAAGCTAGCACAGCTAAGATGGACTGGCCATGTTATAAGAATGCCTGATGCGCGACTTCCAAAGAAAGTTTTCTATGGAGAACTACAGGAGGGAAAGCGCTCTCAAGGTGGCCAGAAGAAACGCTACAAAGACACCCTCAAAGCCTCTCTGAAGGATTTCGAAATACCAATGGGGTCCTGGGAACAGACTGCACAGGAGCAATCAAAGTGGCGAGGTCTCATCAACAAAGGAGCAGCTCTCTATGAAAAGAAGAGAATCTGTGAAGCTGAAAGAAAGCGAAGAGAGCGCAAAGCCAAAACAAATGTGCCACCAGCAGACTCTATGACATTGACTTGCTCTACTTGCAACCGACAGTTTAGAGCCAGAATTGGCCTAGTCAGCCATCAAAGAACTCACCAACACACATCAGCACTATTCAAGAAATAATGATGGTCTTTCTCATTAGTGAGAGACGAACTATCAAAAGCTACCCTCTATATCATGAAAATTTGTCATTTTGCGCATTTACTGTCTGCGATACCGCAAGCTACATGTATTTTTATTAGACAGATGCAGCTCTGCAGTTTAAATGCATAAGGAAGAACCAGATACGAACAGAACTCCGGTTTCCAATTAATGGGTGAAAGTACTGTTGTAATATGTACTTTTATTTGCTACATGTACTTTCAACCTACATTACTGACTCACTCTTCTTACCTCACTGCGCATGCTCTTCCATCCTTTCGCGCTCTCTCTCTCCGTTGCATGCTGCTGGCAGTCGTTTAATAGATTCAGAAACAGTTACACGTGTTTGATATTGTGTTATCCATTTCCACATTTTGTGACAGTTCTTTGAGCAACGATTTGTTGCAACTGTGCATAACAACAGCAAGTTAAACATGGTGTCAAGAAGTGGTTAGATTTACGTCAATTATATTCGTGAACTTAGTACCATTTGTGCTAAAATGTCGGAAAATAGACAAGATAATCCAAAGATGGACTGGGAGTCCAAAGACTTAAAATCATCCTTCAAGCGGTTCAAAGAGCATGCAGAATTTATGTTCAAAGGACCGTTAGCAGCCAAAGATGAAGCAGTAAAGTGTAATTACCTAATGCTGTGGGTTGGAGACAAGGGTAGACATATTTTCAGCACGTGGACAATTCCAGGTGGCGACGAAAAGAAACTAAAAACGTATTACGATAAATTTGAAGCATATTGCAAACCGAAGAGCAATACGATCTATAACAGATATCTGTTCAAATCTAGAACGCAACGGGACAACGAGACATTTGAGCAGTTCGTTACCGAATTGAGGACCTTAATTAAGGACTGTGAATACCCACCCGACGTAACTGATGAACAAATCAGAGACCACATAGTTTTCGGTGTGAAATCAAGCAAAATCAGACAGAAGATGATTTTAGAAGGATCAGAACTTACGTTAGAAAGGTGCATGGACATTGCACATACATACGAACTGAGCCTTAACCAAGCAGAGGCTATCAGCAGCCAAGCGAAAAATGAGGCTGTTGATTCCGTTATACACAATCGAGGTCGTGGACGAGGACGGGGCAAACACAGGGGCACTCGACAATCGTGGGACCAAACAAATAAGGGCACTCGACAATCGCGGGATCAGACGAATAAGGGCACTCGACAATCGCGGGACCAAAATTGTGACTACTGTGGAAACAAGACACACAGGACAAAAACTGAATGTCCGGCATACGGGAAACAATGCCACAAATGTTCAAAGTACAATCATTTTGCAAAATTGTGTAAATCATCCAAATCAGTGCATGAAGTGAGTGGCGAACAATTGAATTATGAAAGTGATTATAGTGACGATGGAAATACGGATTCATTCTACGTACACACGGTAGGCCAATCTTCTTCTCAACCTGATCAGGTGTTTGTTAAAGTATCCGTTGGCACGCAAAATAACTGCAGGGATATTGATTGCAAAATTGACACTGGCTCACAAATTAATTGCCTTCCAAATTCCATCTTTCAATCGCTAAAATTTGAACTCCCCTTGGAACCGTCCAATGTCACCTTAACAGCTTACTCAGGTGACCGTTTATCAGTGCGTGGGAAAGTTACGTTAGATTGCGTATACAAAGGCAAATCTATAAACACAGAATTTTACGTTGTCGACAGTTCTGCACCACCGCTTTTGAGCCTCAGAACGTCGTTAGATCTTGGTCTCATACAGTTGACCCACTCCGTTGACCATTCGAGCGAGCAGAGTGAAGTTAGTTTCTTTTTCGTTTTTCGTTATTCGACATTCATGTACAGGTGAAGTTAGTTTGTTTTTCGTTTTTCGTTATTCGTTTTTCGTTATTCGTTTTTTGTTTTTCGACATTCGAACTTGGACCGAATTTCGTATTTTGACATTCAAAATTCTATTTTGACATTCGAACTGGGACCGAATTTCGTATTTTGACATTCAAAATCCTATTTTGACATTCGAACTGGGACCGAATTTCGTATTTTGACATTCAAAATCCTATTTTGACATTCGAACTGGGACCGAATTTCGTATTTTGACATTCAAAATCCTATTTTGACATTCGAACTGGGACCGAATTTCGTATTTTGACATTCAAAATCCTATTTTGACATTCAAACTGGGGCCGAATTTCGTATTTTGACATTCAAAATCCTATTTTGACATTCGAACTGGGACCGAATTTCTTATTCCTATTTTGACATTCGAACTGGGACCGAATTTCGTATTTTGACATTCAAAATCCTATTTTGACATTCGAACTTGGACCGAATTTCTTATTTTGACATTCACAATCCTATTTTGACATTCGAACTGGGACCGAATTTCTTATTTTGACATTCAAAATCCTATTTTGACATTCGAACTGGGACCGAATTTCGTATTTTGACATTCAAAATCCTATTTTGACATTCGAACTGGGACCGAATTTCGTATTTTGACATTCAAAATCCTATTTTGACATTCGAACTGGGGCCGAATTTCGTATTTTGACATTCAAAATCCTATTTTGACATTCGAACTGGGGCCGAATTTCTTATTTTGACATTCAAAATCCTATTTTGACATTCGAACTGGGACCGAATTTCTTATTTTGACATTCAAAATCCTATTTTGACATTCGAGCTGAGACCGAATTTCGTATTTTGACATTCAAAATCCTATTTTGACAGTCGAACTAGGGCCGAATTTCGTATTTTGACATTCAAAATCCTATTTTGACATCCGAACTGGGACCGAATTTCGTATTTTGACATTCAAAATCCTATTTTGACATTCGAGCTGAGACCGAATTTCGTATTTTGACATTCAAAATCCTATTTTGACATTCGAACTGGGACCGAATTTCGTATTTTGACATTCAAAATTCGAACTTGGACCGAATTTCTTATATTGACATTCAAAATCCTATTTTGACATTCGAACTGGGACCGAATTTCTTATTTTGACATTCAAAATCCTATATTGACATTCGAACCGGGACCGAATTTCGTATTTTGACATTCAAAATCCTATTTTGACATTCGAACTGGGACCGAATTTCTTATTTTGACATTCAAAATCCTATTTTGACATTCGAACTTGGACCGAATTTCGTATTTTGACATTCAAAATCCTATTTTGACATTCGAACTGGGACCGAATTTCGTATTTTGACATTCAAAATTCTATTTTGACATTCGAACTGGGACCGAATTTCGTATTTTGACATTCAAAATCCTATTTTGACATTCGAAATGAGACCGAATTTCGTATTTTGACATTCAAAATCCTATTTTGACATTCGAACTGGGACCGAATTTCGTATTTTGACATTCAAATTCCTATTTTGACATTCGAAATGGGACCGAATTTCGTATTTTGACATTCAAAATCCTAATACGTCAAAATACGTCCCAGATCGAATGTCAAATAGGATTTTGAATGTCAAAATACGAAATTCGGTCCCAGATCGAATGTCAAAATAGGATTTTGAATGTCATAATACGAAATTCGCTCCCAGATCGAATGTCAAAATAGGATTTTGAATGTCAAAATACGAAATTCGGTCCCAGTTCGAATGTTAAATAGGATTTTGAATGTCAAAATACGAAATTCGGTCCCAGTTCGAATGTCAAAATAGGATTTTGAATGTCAAAATACGAAATTCGGTCCCAGTTCGAATGTCAAAATAGGATTTTGAATATCAAAATAAGAAATTCGGTCCCAGTTCGAATGTCAAAATAGGATTTTGAATGTCAAAATACGAAATTCGGTCCCAGTTCGAATGTCAAAATAGGATTTTGAATGTCAAATTACGAAATTTGGTCCCAGTTCGAATGTCAAAATAGGATTTTGAATGTCAAAATAAGAAATTCGGTCCCAGTTCGAATGTCATATTAGGAATTTGAATGTCAAAATACGAAATTCGGTCCTAGTTCGAATGACAAAATATGATTTTGAATGTCAAAATACGAAATTCGGTCCCAGTTCCAATGTCAAAATAGGATTTTGAATGTCAAAATACGAAATTCGGTCCCAGTTCGAATGTCAAAATAGGATTTTGAATGTCAAAATACGAAATTCGGTCCCAGTTCGAATGTCAAAATAGAATTTTGAATGTCAAAATACGAAATTCGGTCCCAGTTCGAATGTCAAAATAGGATTTTGAATGTCAAAATAAGAAATTCGGTCCAAGTTCGAATGTCAAAATAGGATTTTGAATGTCAAAATAAGAAATCAAAATAAGAAATTCGGTCCCAGTTCGAATGTCAAAATAGGATTTTGAATGTCAAAAAAAGAAATTCGGTCCAAGTTCGAATGTAAAAATAGGATTTTGAATGTCAAAATACGAAATTCGGTCCCAGTTCGAATGTCAAAATAGGAGTTTGAATGTCAAAATACGAAATTCGGTCCCTGTTCGAATGTCAAAATAGGATTTTGAATGTCAAAATACGAAATTCGGTCCCAGTTCGAATGTCAAAGTAGGATTTTGAATGTCAAAATACGAAATTCGGTCCCAGTTCGAATGTCAAAATAGGATTTTGAATATCAAAATACAAAATTCGGTCCCAGTTCGAATGTCAAAATAGGATTTTGAATGTCAAAATACGAAATTCGGTCCCAGTTCGAATGTCAAAATAGGATTTTGAATGTCAAAATACGAAATTTGGTCCCAGTTCGAATGTCAAAATAGGATTTTGAATGTCAAAATAAGAAATTCGGTCCCAGTTCGAATGTCAAATTAGGAATTTGAATGTCAAAATACGAAATTCGGTCCCAGTTCGAATGTCAAAATAGGATTTTGAATGTCAAAATACGAAATTCGGTCTCAGTTCGAATGTCAAAATAGGATTTTGAATGTCAAAATAAGAAATTCGGTCCCAGTTCGAATGTCAAAATAGAATTTTGAATGTCAAAATACGAAATTCGGTCCCAGTTCGAATGTCAAAATAGGATTTTGAATGTCAAAATACGAAATTCGGTCCCAGTTCGAATGTCAAAATAGGATTTTGAATGTCAAAATAAGAAATTCGGTCCCAGTTCGAATGTCAAAATAGGATTTTGAATGTCAAAATAAGAAATTCGGTCCCAGTTCGAATGTCAAAATAGGATTTTGAATGTCAAAATAAGAAATTCGGTCCCAGTTCGAATGTCAAAATAGGATTTTGAATGTCAAAATACGAAATTCAGTCCTAGTTCGAATGTCAAAATAGGATTTTGAATGTCAAAATACGAAATTCGGTCCAAGTTCGAATGTCAAAATAGGATTTTGAATGTCAAAATACGAAATTCGGTCCAAGTTCGAATGTCAAAATAGGATTTTGAATGTTAAAATACGAAATTCGGTCCCAGTTCGAATGTCAAAATAGGATTTTGAATGTCAAAATACGAAATTCGGTCCAAGTTCGAATGTCAAAATAGGATTTTGAATGTCAAAATAAGAAATTCGGTCTCAGCTCGAATGTCAAAATAGGATTTTGAATGTCAAAATACGAAATTCAGTCCCAGTTCGAATGTCAAAATAGGATTTTGAATGTCAAAATAAGAAATTCGGCCCCAGTTCGGATGTCAAAATAGGATTTTGAATGTCAAAATACGAAATTCGGCCCCAGTTCGACTGTCAAAATAGGATTTTGAATGTCAAAATACGAAATTCGGTCCCAGTTCGAATGTCAAAATAGGATTTTGAATGTCAAAATACGAAATTCGGCCCCAGTTCGAATGTCAAAATAGGATTTTGAATGTCAAAATAAGAAATTCGGTCCCCGTTCGAATGTCAAAATAGGATTTTGAATGTCAAAATACGAAATTCGGTCCCAGTTCGAATGTCAAAATAGGATTTTGAATGTCAAAATACGAAATTCGGTCCCAGTTCGAATGTCAAAATAGGATTTTGAATGTCAAAATACGAAATTCGGTCCCAGTTCGAATGTCAAAATAGGATTTTGAATGTCAAAATACGAAATTCGGTCCCAGTTCGAATGTCAAAATAGGATTTTGAATGTCAAAATACGAAATTCGGTCCAAGTTCGAATGTCAAAATAGGATTTTGAATGTCAAAATACGAAATCAAAATAAGAAATTCGGTCCCAGTTCGAATGTCAAAATAGGATTTTGAATGTCAAAAAAAGAAATTCGGTCCCAGTTTGAATGTCAAAATAGGATTTTGAATGTCAAAATACGAAATTCGGTCCCAGTTCGAATGTCAAAATAGGATTTTGAATGTCAAAATAAGAAATTCGGTCCCAGTTCGAATGTCAAAATAGGATTTTGAATGTCAAAATACGAAATTCGGCCCCAGTTCGAATGTCAAAATAGGATTTTGAATGTCAAAATACGAAATTCGGTCCCAGTTCGAATGTCAAAATAGGATTTTGAATGTCAAAATACGAAATTCGGTCCCAGTTCGAATGTCAAAATAGGATTTTGAATGTCAAAATACGAAATTCGGTCCCAGTTCGAATGTCAAAATAGGATTTTGAATGTCAAAATACGAAATACGGTCCCAGTTCGAATGTCGAAATAGGATTTTGAATGTCAAAATACGAAATTCGGTCCAAGTTCGAATGTCGAAAAACGAAAAACGAATAACGAAAAACGAAAAACAAACTAACTTCACCTGTACTTGAATGTCGAATAACGAAAAACGAAAAACAAACTAACTTCACTCTGCTATTCGAGCGATGGTCTGGATAAGCAAGCTATTCTCGCTAGCCATAAGGACTTGTTTCAAGGTATTGGCTTATTACCTGGAACATGCACTTTGCATCTGAAAGATGATGCGATACCTGTAGTATGCCCCGCGAGAAAAGTACCATTTGGTCTGCAAGACAAACTCAAAGCCGAGTTAGAGTCTATGGAAGCCAAACAAATCATTTGTAAGGTGACCGAACCTTCGCGTTGGGTCCATTCTCTCGTTTGCGTGGAGAAAGCCAATGGGAAGCTGCGCGTATGCTTAGACCCAAAGGCATTGAATGATAATATTCAAAGACCTCATTACCCCATGCGTTCCATTGATGATATCACGTCACAACTAAGTGGTGCTAAATACTTCAGTGTGATGGATGCGACTAAGGGTTACTGGTCAGTCCGGCTGGACAGACGCTCGTCAATGCTGACATGCTTTAATACCCCGTTTGGTCGATATAGGTATCTCAGGTTGCCGATGGGAATCCGCTCCTCGCAGGACATTTTCCAACGGAAAGTTGATGAAACATTTGAGGGCTTGCAAGGCGTGACCTCGATTTGCGATGACATTTTGGTATTTGGACGAACACGCGCTGAACATGACCGAAATTTGCTGAGCATGCTAGAGAAATCCCGGGAAAACGGATTGCGTTTTAACCCAGATAAATGCCAGATAGGCTTGTCTGAGGTTAAGTACTTTGGTCACGTGATTTCGTCTACGGGTTTACGCCCAGATCCAGAGAAA
Source organism: Rugalucina vietnamica (assembly GCA_964017185.1). Taxonomy (NCBI): domain Eukaryota; kingdom Metazoa; phylum Mollusca; class Bivalvia; order Lucinida; family Lucinidae; genus Rugalucina; species Rugalucina vietnamica. The sequence continues at coordinate 69,946,525 of OZ024872.1, forward strand.
ATGAGCGCTATAATAAACATGCCGAATCCGACAAATCGCGCTGAGTTGCAAACAATACTGGGCATGATTACGTATCTCACCAAGTTCCAAAGTAATCTATCGAGCATAACAAGCCCAATGCGTGAACTTTTGCGTGATGATGTTGACTTTAACTGGACAAGTCGTCAGTCTGAAGCATTTGAGCAGGTGAAAAAGTCACTCACGCAAGCGCCTGTGCTCAGTTATTACGATAGAACAAAACCTGTGCGTCTGTGATTAGTAGTACTGTTAATTTCCAATGAGCGTGGACAAACGAATTTACCTGTTTTTTCAAACTGTAGTCAGTCAGTCAGTCAGTGTAGAAGAAAAATCAATACTGTCACTTGGATACTTACAGTATCAGTGCACAGAAAAATCTATTGTTTGTCTTCATAATTATAACTCTATACATGGAAATATGATAACCAGCGAACACTAGAAATCCAAATCAAAACAAACTTCCTCAAATAAACTTTATACATACCTAAAGAAAGTGAAAATATGCAAATAGAATTGATATAATAATTTCATGTTGTTTACTTCTTTTTTTTCTTTGCCTTGACCATGCTGAATCACAAAGGGTAAATGTTCTAATTTAAGACACTTTGTGTAAATTGATTGGTCAGTATCTTACAAGTGAAGTCTTATCAATGAAACTTTTTACAATGATAGTCCATGCTCATTGGAAATTTACAGTAACTCGTAGTAAACAGAAAACAGCTGACTTTACAATTTATTCATGATATGCATGATGCTAGGATTTTATGCACACATAATTATGTTTTTCATTTTTTCAAAACAAAGGGGATGTTGTAATATTTATTTGCTACATGTACTTTCAACCTACATTACTGACTCACTCTTCTTACCTCACTGCGCATGCTCTTCCATCCTTTCGCGCTCTCTCTCTCCGTTGCATGCTGCTGGCAGTCGTTTAATAGATTCAGAAACAGTTACACGTGTTTGATATTGTGTTATCCATTTCCACATTTTGTGACAGTTCTTTGAGCAACGATTTGTTGCAACTGTGCATAACAACAGCAAGTTAAACAAGTACTATGGTTATTTTAGCGGTAACATCTTTGATCTATCTCCTTTGAACAACGGCATAAGCTGCCCTTGAGCGCCAAGATAAAACATGTTACACGTAAAGCTGTGAATTTGTAAGTGTGTCCATTCTATAGCATCTTCACTATCTTGTTTAAACTTCTGTAAGAAGGAAATGTCCATATGTGATCATATGTATTAAGTAAGGGATGAAAATTCACATTACTGGCCTGTCTGGAAATATTGTTTAAATAGGCTGGGCTGGGGCCAGACCCTTCGTGTGTCTTTGCTCAGTCCACTGAGGTTCATTGCTCCAAAGTTTCTTTGTTTGTTTGAATTGATGCTCGGCGTCCCAGTCAACAGCTATTGTCATGTCAGGACGTTGCCTCCATTTTATGGGACATACCCAAAATTAAGACGTCATGACATCCAAAAATTGCTTCAAATATAACCACCCAACTAAACCATTGAGACATATATGTATGAATGGCTTTACTTAACCACTTTTCCTGGACAGGCTCAGACCTGAGCGGTTAACCAGTAATCAGATGGTCAGTCAGTCAGTAGTTTCAGTTATGTTACCTGTGATCCTAAAAAGGTACACGTAGGCAATGGTCAGGAAAAGGCGCAATCAGAAAGAAATTCACACTCCAAAAACCGAGGTGGGAAAAACTAAATTGACAATTAGGCACTAATACTTAGAAAGCATATACAGGCTGTATCTGTGGTGTAATTTTAGTTTTATTGTGAAATAATGGATGCATTTTATGAGCAAATCCACATGAATACACAATTTTACATTGCTTCACAAACGTCCCAAAGTTGTATTTCTTTTGTGGTCCTACATGTATTTGTTTTAGGTTTTGGAGTCGATTTCTGAAGTCACACGGAAGTAGTTAAGTTCAGGTAGTTGTATGGCCACCTTTAGTGAAATAGCTGCTCACTCAGCTAATATAATGTTCTTTAGAGCCTTCACTTTATGGTCCATTTGATACGTATGATATATTATACCGATCGTAGTAGACTGACATCACAGCTTTACCATTAACATTATGAAGGAAGTGAATGTATTTGACCAATCGCAACAGGGGAGTCATTCAGTTTTATAACGGTTAATATGTGACGTGAATCTACGATCATAATAGAACTATACAATAATGTGAATACGCAAATTTGTATTTTAGCAGAATAGAACCGCAATAAATAAATGTTTTTCCATTCCTGTTACTGATTTAATCCTTTTCAGACTTAATTATTATCAGGTGAGCGATTGTTGCCCTTTTGGCTCTCATTTCTTTCATTTTTAGAACAGATATTCAGTAAATTTAATTTACTTATTGAAATATTTATGGGGGAAGAATGATAATCTGCTATAAATTATAAGTATTTGATTCTATAGATAAAATACAAAATTGTAACGTACGTTACCATGCCATTACGTAAAATATGTTACCGTTATCATGAAGCATGGTCTGTAGTTGATTTTTGTGTGTTTTTAATACCTTTTAGGACAGATATACAATAAATTTAATTGCCTAATTGAAATAACTGTGAGAGAAAAATGATAATATGCAATTAATCATAAGTATATGATTCTATAGTGAAAATACAATATTGTTACATAAGTTACCATGACATTACGTAACTACCATTATCATGAAACATGGTCTGTAGTTGATTTTTCTATGCTTTTAATACCTATGGAAGTTTTATTTCGAAAACTGGAATGTTGTTCAGGAAAGGAAGTGTCTTTGTTCTGTTTGTGCTGGGACATGTTTATTAATGGGCATAATGTTTAAATGGGGGTAGGGGAAGACAATCATCATCTGTGGAGTGATGGAAAGTCACAGAGAGCTCTACTATATGTCGTTGTAAAGGACAATGGCTGCAGATAACTATAATATAAATTATGTTTTGGTTTTTGGTCTAAGCTATATTCTATAAGAAACGAAACACGGTCGATATGCCAAATTACACGAGTTATTTACGTTACTTCTGTTGTATCAGTAGTCATGAAATCTAAATGTTATTGAATTTGGTCCTGTTAGGTTAGGTAACATCTCTGCTACATATTTAAAGGCAAAGTTCTTGTCAAATATTTGTTTTTTGTCATAAATCTTGGTGATCCCCTTAGCAGCTTGAATTTAAAAATCATACATCGGTAACGTACGTAACACGCTCTGGCACGATAAAGCCCCATTAGTCAGAGTGCTAACAAGCGGCATTTAGTAACTTCGGGTACTGGCCTTCAGAAAATATATGTCTACAAAAATCCCCGGCCTCTGCCATATACCATGTGATAGCCTTGTACCCCATACAATTTAAGCATTGCAGATAGATATCGAAACACAAAGTATTGTATAGTGAACGGACATACAGCCTGAACACAAATAGTAAGGTAAATATATCACTCAATCACAAGGTTTTATTGCGTGAAAACGCGTCTCTCAATTATATGATTTAAATTGAAAACGCCGATGACGTGTGTATAATAACTGACTCTTCTTTTAAAGCTGTAGTATGCCACTCGCTCACTCACCAGTTCTGTGATATAATCATTGTCTTCCAACATCCGGGCCATAGCCGCTCCCCCGTCACCACCTATCCAGTTGCCTTGCAGGTTCAACTTCTCTAATGTAATATTGTCCTATGAAAAGCAAACGTTGACATCACAGTACCATTTATTCTAACAATTACACATGGGCGCAATAAACAAGAATAAAAGTAAAGAGTAAGTAATGGTATCACTGAATTTTGAATATTATCTTTATAAAATTTATAAATGATGGCTAAGTCAAACAATTTACACGCAATGAAATAAACAAAGAGTTTAAAGATGGCACCAAGGATGGTTGCTCCTCCTACATCATATCAATACATGTAGTAAGTTTGTTCAACGTTAATTTAATGTTTCTATAACGCAAATGGTCAGACTCCTGTTGCATAAACTTAAGCTGTCATTTAACATTAAGCTGTCATTAAATTCAAGAACTCTATTAGTTAAGATGACATTAATTTTCTGTTGCATAAAACACAGGGGTAAAGTTGTTAGGTTAACTGGAACTTAAGACATTGTTTTATGCAACAGGTCTCAGTACTTTAAGACAGCAGTTCTTTGGATACAACATATAGGTTATATGCAACCCACACCTACCCTTAACACGAGAGCAATAGCTTTAGCTGGACCCGGTCCCAGTCCATGCCATCTCATGGTAATCTCTGTATCCAGAATATGGCGCATGAAGTAAGATACGGGTACAATACCCATTCTTTCACAAATTTTGTCATATTGTGCTCGTCCGGATGGATCGTGGTTTCTTACTGCCTGCATTACTTCATCTGGAACAATATGAAATATACTTAAAAAATTTAAAAAAAAATGTTCAAAACTAAATTTCCGACTTTTGACTCCACAAGACCCAAAATGCCAGATACTGTCACATATTTGAAACACGTTTTTCACATATTACCGTTGCGAACGCGTCCTTTATCAGTGTCATGAACTCCATTTTATCGTTTCATCATCAGTCACTTGTTTTTATCAAATGCGACATGTACTATCAGAAACTCAAGGAACCGTTTTATTCAAATAAAGCTCAACCACACACAACTTCATTCAGATTAATTGGTCACAAACTAAACATCGGGCATGCAGTAAAAAATATGAAAGTCCACTTAAAACCGTAAGCTTCAAAACTGAAACAAGCATAAGATGGGAAACTAACTTCTTGTGCATTTCATCTTTACTAGTCTTGATTATAATGCATGTATTATGCTTGATCCCTAAAATTAAAACTTGATGAAGGTGTACATTCTGCTTATATATACTACATATAACATGATATCTCTGGATGTGCATCTAAAATTATAAATAAACAGTATAGGTGTCTTATGCTTTAAATGAAAATTATAAAAATACAAAGCACTGCATGATCTCGTGCATAAAGCCAATGTTCCCATGCAGATTATTGCATTCATTACGAAAACATACCCATGCAATATACTGATTTTTTCAATTGTAAAAATTGAAAATTTTGTTGGACAAATTTGGATATTTTTAATATTTTAGATCAAAACATACATTGTGGGTACAAGTTAGAACCGCCTCGCCGAGGCGGTTCTAACGAGTACCCACAATGTATGTTTTTGATCAAAATTAAGAAAAATAGGTATGCCCCCTCAAACCCCAGTTTTTCTATATAAAAGTGGGGTTTACGGGGGTATATATTGCACGGACATGTTTTCCTGATGTATAAAATATCAACACCTCTAACCAGTGTTTATTAGACTGGAATCATGAATCCACTACATAACCAACACCGAATGGCGATACTCTATGGAACCGAAATTGCAAATGCCCCTTCTCCAGTATAACAATATGGCATTCAAATTTTGTCAGTAAGATTTCGTTAATTACATGATTTTTTACATGAAAGCAATATGACTTTGATAGATTTACTTCCAACTTTCATTTCTGGTGCTTGACATGCCTATCATCAAAAGTAGATCTATGAATAGGCGCCTTCATAGGCTTTTGTTATCATATAATGTAACTGGTTATTATGTTACTTTAAGGAGCATTTGAAAATTCCGGCTTCCAGAAACAGATGGTAGTTGTATTTGTGCAATGTAAATTCACTTTGCGACACACTTCGTCAAAATGTAATGGTCAGTGAGCTGACCACACAGTCCACGACGTGCATGTATATGTATTTCTTTTTATATGTATAACGATATTTTTACTGAAGAAAAGAGACGAAATGTGTCAAAATTGGTGCAATCCTCATCTGTTTCTCCGAAGAAAATATATGTATAAAAGTACTCACCCTTGTCCTCTACTATACAAAGGAAGATGTTATTCTATATTTGCTACTAAGAAAAACAGCCTTATGCTGCATCATGTACCTTATATTATTAAATTTTGTTAATTAATACCACAGTTACACTAAAACTAGCCTGGAAAAATATATGGTTAAACAGTTTGTTTTTTTTTTCACACGAATCAAACGAAATGCAAATCAGACTGGAACTTTATATTAGAAAAGATTGTCCTGATGGGTAAAATCAAAGATCCTACATGTAAAGCGACACCAGTATGTCCGGTAACATTGTCCATTGCCCTAATCGCTTTTGTATCACTGCATTTCCAGACTAGCACACTTATCACAATTCATGAATTATTGAAATTGATATCTCTTACCATATTTTGTTTTCAATCTACAATGCCTTATGTGATAAATCTTTTCCGAATTCATCTCTAAAGTAATGTCACTCGTAAGGAAAATGACATTTAAATAAGGTGAACGAACCATAATCAGATACTTTTGAGGATACAAAATTATGCAGATTATTTGATCAAGAAAATTGATGTCCAGAAGCCATTAAATTTGACAAAGAAACTACTAAATGTTCTTTGAAGGGTTTTAGTTAAATGCGATCTGCAATAATTGAATATTATACCTCAAAAATTGAAATACTGATTTTTGTTATATGTTTCATACTTTATTGCAATATTCCATTCTATGTATATGCTACGAGTGAATGTCCGTTTAAATGTTTTGTATTCTGAGTTCACTATTGATGGTATTTTCTTGACAATAATTTGGACGGTCAGCTAAAAGTCACAGAACGATATATGATATAACATAGGAGGAATATGATGAACTTACAAAATATCGTATAAAAAGTCCTGTTGATTACAACTTATAGAATAGACTACTCTAAAATTGCTGTTTTTGTTTTATTCACAATATCCCTAAAATACGACCAGTTGTTTTCTTGTAAATGATTACCTAAATTATTAACGAACTAAACAATTAAAGCAATTAAAGGCGCTATTTTCTTAAGAAATGTGTTGGTTGTAATTATCAAGATCGTAAAATAAGAAAGAGGGCAATGAAATGGAAATTATGAGGAGAAGATAAGGATCAATCGAATGCTACAAAACGTTTTGACATTCTACCCAGCGAAAACTTTGGTAACTGCCATACCGTTTTCGCTGTGTGTCCATAGGGGTAAGGATTTCCCTCATCTTTGCTGAAAGTTGAAACTACTTGGATATCCAATCTAATATTCCAGAGCTAATGCTGTTGTGTTTTCATAGGGTCGACCGTTTGAGTTACGTCAATCGTTTGAGTTACATCAGTCTTTGCCATGGTTAAAATTTATCACTCTTTAAGATGCTAGGATACAAGGCTATGTCTTTTCCTTCACTGAATTGTTAGACATATAAAATATAAGCAATTACCATGAACCGACATAGTAAGACCCCAAAACACTTAACCAGCTACACGTTTCTCTACTCTTACGAGGAATGGGATAAGTTATTATATATCATGATAAAGATACCCACCTTCAATTTCTAGGTCTGTATCCCACTCTTTAGATTCGTTCAGTATATCTGTTTGATCAATAGTTTCAACAGTAACTTGTTTATATTCATCTTCGATATCTGATTCTGAGTCTGGGTATTCAACATCTCCTTCTACAAGTGGTGGATCTGTGAATGAGAAACATCCAGCCATATTGTCTATTCTACGGTCAAAAATATGCTTAAATAGCAAGTTACACTTTTGGGAATCATTTCGTAGATATTTGTTTGATACCGAAGCAACATCAATCAGAACAGTAAAAGAAAGCCAGTATCAGTTTAATTAGCAATAACATTCTTACAGTGATTTATGAGACTAAACATGAATTTCAATAAATAATCATTGCAAATAATACTTAAATGCCAAAATGTTCTGGTCACGTTAATACTTTGTCAGGTCTTGAATTAAGTCGCACAACATATATGAGCCGCCTCATGGGAAAACCAACAATCTGCATAGGCGAAAACAAAGACGCAGATCAGCTTCGCAGTAACGGCGAAGCTGATCAGGACATTTGTTTTCGCTACTCGGATAGTACAATTCCTCCTTTACTTAACTCCAAAATTTCAAGCTTCTAGCTCTTTTCTGCGACTGTACAGGTCGGTTTGTGTCAGACCTGTTCGGAAACCACATTGTTGGTTTTCCGACGAGGCGGCTCAATTATATACCTTTTAGTTCTGTTATTAGAATATCTGGTTCATGAGGCTCGCTGTCAATGTCGTTTTCAAAAGGAGAAATTGGCTCATCCTTGTTAGCTGGGGTGCGTACAAGGATCGCCCTCATTTTCTGTTTCGGTATCCTAGAGTTTTGAGATCGGAGGTCATCGCTTCTTCCCGTAAGTGGTTCGTCGTCAGGGATTGGATCGAAGTGTATACGGCCATCATTCATGTCGTCATCTTCTTCCACCACGGATTCAAGGTAGCTTTGTGGAGGAGGAGAGCCGCGCTGTGGATAGAGTGATTTTTGTGTTAAAAACCGTGGGAAAAAGCGAGGCGTTTTGCCCATTTGGTAATAGTTACTGAAAATTTTGTGTATTTTCTATTCACACGTCACAAATACTAAAGATAAACATAGCTCCATGTGACATTATCCCTCGGAAAAGGCATATGATATTTCCTCTGTAGAACTACAATATTAAATCAAACTTTAAAACAAACTTTAAAAAATGGAAGCATTAAAGAATTTAACATAAACATGTGCAGCATGTAGTGAATAAATTTATGACAAATAAACATAACTAATATGAACATTTCACACGCTTTCAAGAATATTCGGTATGACTGCCATTTTGAATGTCATATTTAACCGATCATAATTCACTGTTACATTTCAGAACGTCACACATGTTCAGCCAACGCGAATGAAAGTATACTTACCGAAAACATTATCATTATCTACATGAAATTATTAACCCTGGCAAAAATAGGTAATTCGAGCAAACCAATGTTTGCATACAGTACTTATTTAATGACACTTTTATTACACAAACTTGATTTAGCTGTTCAGACAAATGCTAAAATATGCCATATTTGACACCCACTTATGTTTCAATTTTCTTCATATTTACTTCTTCAACATTATTGTAAAGAGCATATCACACAGGTTTATAGAAAAAGTTTTTTAAACTCAAGAAGTGTTTACAAAAGTAATTAGGATAGTGTATTGAGAATATTTAATTGTATAATAGGAGAAAATTTTAGAATAGAACGAAGTAGACCTCCTCGATGTTAATAAACGACTTGCAAACTGAACAATCAAAACGCAATCAAAATGATCTAGTATAATTTTTAAAATTTGAAATGAACTTCATATTTATAAAAAAAAAAAAAACTTCCACAAACGAGTAAAATAACGCATTTCATATAATGTTTCTGAAGAGGTGGGACACAAAATGTTTTACCCGCACTTTTATTTTTGGACAAGTACCTGCTGATTTTGGTTCGCATACATGCATATCTAGCACTTAATATAAACAATGCGAATCTGATGCTACGGTCAAAGGGCGACACGTCTGACATACGTGCACGTGTAAGAATATTTAAACTTAGGTCCCATCGCTAGGATCTTGGAAAATGTTCGACATACTATGATGATGCAACAAATTAGAATTATGTAATAAGTACAGTAAAGTCTTATAACCTAATACTAAAACTGCACCTGGATCAGGTTAACGTGCCTTAGATGGGTTTGTATACAATTTTGCTCTTGTATGGTGATTTTGCTCAAGTATTTATTTTGTTCAACAGTGTGTAGTCACTATAGGTGTATGTTACCTTTTCGATCCTTTATGGTACTGTTATGGATTGTTACTTTTTTGTATTTTTCCTAGAAAATAATCTGGATCACTCACAAATGAAAGAAATCACAAATGAAATAAATCAACACACAAAGATCAAATGAGACGGAAATAGAGATGACTTTGAAACGAGATCAATACAGCGGTATGATCATTTTATCGTAGACATAAAAAACACTAATCTTGAAACATGTTAAATCAACAAACATGCTGTTAGAAAATTGTTTCATACACCTGGACCTCTTTATAACACGGTTCGTTGCAGCACGGTGTTTGGTTATAACACGGACCATTCATGGACCCCAAATGGTCTAGTTTTGCTAAATATCTATATATAATTAGTCTCGTTATAACACGAATTAAATAGCTAATTGGCCTCAACAATTGGGCCTCAACAATAATGTTATAAAGAGGTTGAGGTGTATATTAAATACATCCCATATTTTTGCAAAAATATCGTATATGAATTATTATTTCATTCAATAAAACTGTTAGCTGCATGGGTTATATGTTACTGTTTTTGTCATATTTTAAACGCCCACGTACTCTTGTAACACCATAAAGCTTTATCCTGTAAGCGCCAAACGAATTTTAGAAGCTACCCAATTAAAGTTTAGCAATCAATCACGTGACTTACCAGCATTTCTCGAAAATCTTCATCTTCCATAAAGGAATATGGATCATCCTTATAGTAAATAATGAAAGATTGTATAAATGCAGTCAAGATTTTGTGAAAAACACATCAGTATTATTAACTGTTGTAGGATCCAAGGTATGCCAGAATTCATTAGACAAGTACTTTCGATTGGACTAAAATGATTCTTTGAAGCATTTATATGTATGTAGTGACTTAATCCTCTTGTGTCCAGTGAATCATATTTGCTAAATTACTCTATTTTGGTGCCGTGACCAGAATATGTATTTACTGTTAATAAAAATAATTGTTAGATCCTTTGGAAGCAGTAAAAATACAAAGCTAGAAGATGGGCCATATTGTACAATTTCGGGTAATGAACCTTCGTCAGTGACCCTTTATAAAGCCGGCAGCGAAAGCCAGACATTTTGCTGCAATTTCAAGAATTTACATCTGTGTAGTCTAAATCAAAGACTCAAATTCCCAAAGGGGCCAAATAATCAAAATACTGTTAAGAAGATGATTCTTAACATATAAAAAAATGAAATACTTCATATATATTCACTGATCCCAAAGGATCAAAAGAAAAATATAATCTGCACTATGGATGATGTACGGGGAGACTTTTTAGGGCCGCCACACGGCACAACACCAGCTGCAGTAATAGCAAATAAAAATAATTGCTAGATCCTTTGGAAGCAGTAAAAATAAGTTTTATTTATTAAAAAGTCAATTTAGATACCAAGAAAGATAGATATGACTACATGTGATTTGAGGAATTTATCAGTCATCGAAATTTACCAAAACATAACTGAAAACTTGAGACATTTGTTTCTGAATGCCAATTTGTAACATGTTTTCGCTCAGATATTAAACACTTACTGTTTAATCAATAATGTTAGCAAACCAGCATGATAATACTTTTATGACAATGTTAGTAACTCGCTGTAAGATACAGTAGCAATGGACGACAGCATGACCAGATTCAATAAACTATCCCACATGACGAAATAGCAGAGAAAAAATGACAGGTTAGGCCACACCAAATAAATTGTGGGTGGATGGATTTTATTTTTTATTTTTTATTTTGGGGCACCCAATTTGACTGTCTTTAAGGCCCAGTGCCTTGTAAAGTTTATTTGATTTTTTCATTAAAAGACACACTGGCAATTAAATAAACGTAATTGATACATTATCTTGACTTTTTAGTGAAAAATATATTTTTGTTCTTTTCCAACCAAAATAAAAAATGATTTTGGAGAGGTTTGAACAGGGGAGGGTGGGAATGAGAATCTGCGAATTTATTTGGTGTGGTCTTAATACAAGTTTACATAAATACGAGTATGTAGATAAATCATAACAGGAGAACCAAACTGGAATTAAATTAAATATCAGTATTATTAGTTTATACAGCTTATGAAGCAGTTTTCATAGAAATGCAGAACATCAAGAATGACACTTTTTATGGCGATTGCAGCCTACCCAATGTTAACAAAATTTTAACAGCACATCATGATGCATATATGACAGTATTCACATTACGAACATGTTATTTTACATACTGTTATTGTGATCATTCTATTGTAGACAGTCAGTCAGACAGAGAGACATACAGACAGACAGACAGACATTGTAGTTCTAATACTTAAATCCAGAAGAGGAGAGAAACAGATACAGATCGCCACCCCCATGTTACGTGTGTTATGTTTTAACATGTGTAACGTGTTATAAGTATAGATTGCACTCACGTACATAACAATGAGATTAATATTACAGACGTGACAACGGTGCGGTGTATTTGTAAGAGTATAAGCACCAACAAGCACATTACATGTCACGTGACTTACCATTCCACCACGACCATCGTCATCCACTCCTCTAGGATATCGAAAATCCTTTAAAATAAAATTAAAAATCAATTTCTTTCTGGTCACAGAGAAACTAAGTTAATAGACGGATCCAAATGTTTCAGATGTTTTATTTTGGAATGGTTATGAAGGGGAGGGCAAAAGTAAAAGGGAATCAACTGAATAAATACGTTTATTTGGCATATGGCGGGGTACCATGAAATGACAAGATGAAGCAGGAATAAGTGTCGTGCCAAGCACATGCGTTTGCGCTATGTCCAAATTGATAAGATTTTGATAAATAAGTACCAGACTTTTTATGTTTATTTTTTACAGAAATTCTCTCATACTCGGACTGAGTACCTCTATTTTCTACGATTCGGCACCAAATGCTTTACAATGAGATTATCGACATTTGAACAATTAGTATAAAAGTGCAGATCAATCATTTAAGGAGTGGAGACTTAATGATGCCTTTAACTATTAATTCAGCTGCTCATAGAAACTCTAAGATCACTTCTGAAAATGATTGGCAACGTCCCAGAAGCCAGCTACAGTGAAGATTGAACATTAGATCTCTCCATCGTGCATTTGACATGCACGTGAAGTGTACGACCACGGGGCAATTTCTGAACTACGATGTGCAACAGCATCTGTATTTCCGGCTGACAAGCATAATTATTTTGTACGAGATACAGTTATTTCTCACCCATCAGACAAGCATATCCCTTTATGTGCCTGTCTGAGATATTTCTGTCTCAGTACTAGTAAATTTCAGCTGTCTCAAAATGCCAATCATTTCTGTATTTAGCCAATAGAAATGTACATCTTCATGTGTACTTCCATATAAGGAAATGACACTGTCAGTGACAAAAAATGAACAAACATTTTATCACACCCGGTTAACAAGGTATATATGGGAGGCGATAATTTACGGCTATCGGTCAATTGCCTTTACGGCTACGTCCTGGAGAATTTCGAACTAAGTCATAGATAATTTACAAATCGTATGTGTTCCTTTACGCTATTTGCAGGTTGCAGCTGGACTGGGTTGAACTGAAAGTGTTTGGTCTAGCTTTTCCAGACATCTATTCCAGAAAAATTGTATAGTGCAAGATAGTGATCATGTATTTTGTTTGCAACTTCAGAAAAATATGTTTCGTGTAATATGAACTTTATTTAAATAGTAATATGTTAAATTGCCTTCTCATGGAATTCTCGAAAAAAAGATTATATTCACAAACATTTGTGAGAAACATTGTTCTAGAATGTAATCATTTTCTGAAAAGAAAAAAAAATCGGCATTTTTCGGAAGAATATTTCCTTTTTAGCAGCCCCCAAATTTTGGACAAGTATATGTTACTTGTGGACTATGTCTTGGTGACATTACGGCCACCAAATTGACCGCGATAGAGAATTTACGACTATTGTCTTGGCGAATTTACGGCTATATGTTTGTTTTAAGCATATCCTGATTATTAAAAGGTCACTGTTTTGAACGATTATGATCAATTATAGAGAGAATACAAAAATTATGCAAACAGTGTGTGTGTGTGTGTGAGTAGACAATCACAAAGCGTTTGCCAATGTAACGTTGCATAATAGTAAGGACAATATATAGGGGTGTAACTCAGGTCTAATAATTTTTTAAGAAATGACATTTTGCTTTGTTTCATATTGGGAAATAGTTGCTCGCTCGGCTTACCAGTTGTCCTCTTTGCATTAGTACTGAATATTATTTTAAATAGCAGTCATACATTGGCGTATAAGCCAAACGCGCTTTGGGGTGTTGACAAAAACGTAAAATCCAACATACGTCAGGAGCACAGTTACGTTTGGGCTCAAAAGATTTGTAAGCATGCTCAAATATTTTCTAGAAGCTTGACGTGTCTCGAACGTGTGTCTTATACGTTTTGACAAGGTTCCACGCACGTTATAGGTGCGTTGAATACGCTTTGAACATGTTTGGTGCACGTCTTATGCACGCCAGTGTACGCTACATGTACATGTGCGTTCCGATTTTGCTTCAGTAACGTGTCCCAAGCGTGTATGAGACATGCGTTGATGCACACCTATAGCGCATGCGTAGCGTGTCTGTGACGTAACACAAACGAACTCCAAAATTTTCAGCCATCTGAGATTTTTATACATCCGGCACACGCCTCAGTCACACGCTATTAAATATGTGACTGCTAAAACGAGTTTAAGAAACATTGTAATTTCTATAGTGCAAAATCTTAGGCGTTTAGAGATTTTTCATATACCCGAATGCCCTTTTAGTTTTGTTTTTGGATTGGGATTTTTGTTCTGATTGCGCCACTTCCTTATCGCTGCCGTTACTTTTACATTTTTCACCGTCTATCAACTTACACCGGCTGTAGCGATTTTCAGTCAACTGGCACAGTTTTGTTACACAACAATATAGTCCAGTAGCCATCAGCATAACCTGGAAGATGGTGCCGCATAAAATTTTATTGTGGTTTCCAGTTCACTGGACCATGCTTGTACAGAAACTGCATGATGCCACCCTGGCATCCTTGAGCGTTTTGAAAAAATCAAGATGGCGTCCAAGATGGTCGCCATAAACAAGAAAACGGCACCCCGGGGTTTTATTTACACATTTCTCTTCGTTTAAAATGCTCAATTGATGTTGTTAACAATATTAAGAAGATAATTCTTAGTTTTGACCCCCATGTTATTATTATTAGGCAAGATGGCGGACAAGATGGATGTCACAATCATACTAAAAGCAATATTTTCGTAATAAAACGGCATTCAAGTGCTGCCAAAACAGCATATTGTGCTTGAAAGTCCATTTTTGCTGTACACCTATTACTTAAGTGTTTGGTTTACAATTATAACCCCACATCATTACAAAGAAAAAAGATGGCGACCAAAATGGCCATCATAATTGTAATTTAAAAGGTTGTGTTCTCTGATTAAAACAACATTCCTGTGCTGAATATAGTAAATGTAATGCATTTTAAATGCTCAAATAATGTTATGAGCAGCATGGTTTATTGTTTATTCCCACATTATAAAAAATAGCCAAGAAGGTGGACAAGATGGCCACCATAATTTTAATATATAAGTACATAATTTCTGATTGAATCAGCATTCCAGTGCTGCATTTGCTCAATGTTTTGCAATTCAAACGTTCAAATTATGTTGACAAGTGAAATGTTTTTGCATTATATTTGACCCAACATGATAATTATAAAACAAGATGGTGACCAAGAAAACCACCATATTCATACTTTAATGTGTTCTGGCTATAGCAGCATTCCAGTGCTGCAAAGATCATTTTATATTGTAAACATCGCGATTTAATGTTCGTGTTTTGTTTTGACACCGCATAATGATACTGGGGCATATGTGTCCTACAAAATTATACTACGACTGAGATCTATACTGATCAAAACATCAGTTTAATGTAAGTGTTACATATTGATTTAGCAGAATAAAAGGAGGGAAGCAAATCAATCTAAATCTAAATGAAAGAACTCGTAACATTTACAGTTTAAATATAATAGATATTACTGCATATTTTTTTAAAGATAATTTAGTGAATCCATCAATAGAACTATTAAACGCTTGGCGCTTGGTCTGTAGCATATTTGGAAAGGATGTTACAGGCTGAGAAACGCAGATAAAGATGGTTCATTCCATTCACACATAGTGCAGATTATATTTTCCTTTTGGTCCTTTGAGATCAGCGAGGATATTCTGAGAAATCAGAATTTTTTTCGGTTTAGATAAATTTTCTAATCAAGATTTAATATATTTGGTCCAATTTGGATAAAACTAGTCTTTGTATTGACTATCCTGTTGAAAGTTGCTAAATTGCAGAAATTCTCTTTGGCTCCATGTTGCCACATCTAAACGGTCACTGAAGAGGCTTAAGTAGCCGAAACCATGGTATGGCCCATTCCCATTCTCATTAATATGCTCGTTGCTCTTAACAGATCTCAGTTTTGATTTTTATTCACAAAAAAGAAAGGAAGAGTCGAACTGACGGTAATGCTAAGAACAGAATAAGTTTAAAACGTGCATACAAACCCTGACTATTGGGAAATACAACATCACAACTTCATATGCTGTTGTCACATTTCAAATAAATACGTGTGTAAACCTTGACCCAGTCTTCTTAGCGCATGGATTTAAATTGATGGATGAATTTGAAAAAAGGTGGCTGGAAAGATTCCAAACGATGATCGCTTGATAACTTCTATGGCTATTACAATGGTGATAAGTTAAAGCCACAAACGCATTTGAAGCAAACATCATTTATTCATGACACTTCCAGGTACATTCACCTTACCGTGGTATATCCGTGGTAAAGCTACAAACGCATTTGAAGCAAAGATCATTTATTCAAGACACTTCCAGGTACCTTCACCTTACCGTGGTATATCCTCAGGAGTTGGCTCCCAGCATTCTTCAATGTTGGGGGACAGCGGGGACAAGAGGATTATGAACACACAATATGTTTGAAAGCAAAATGTACTAGTTTAGAAATTCACATACACTGCGCTGGCCTAATACAGTCGCCACCAATGGGCAGTGCTATTATGTGGACGACTTATTGTTACTTTGACTGTAGCATTAAAAGCATAACGAAAACTTCTCCAACAAGACAATACTAGCATTATTTATCTGAATACTTTTCGAACTTCTCAGCAGATGACATCTTTAAAACCACTGTTGAAAAGATACAATGATTTAGGTATTTCGTGATCAGCATGCAACTGTGACCATCTCACATTGAAGAAGGGCTGTGATATCATAGACTGATCAAAAGCACACTCGCTGATCGTGTTTGGACCTAACGCTAACGCTGTTCAGGTGAGACATAGTGTAACAGTGGTAAGAAGTAAGATGGTTGCGAACGGTTGAGGAAAATGTGTAAGCGTCATACAAAACGTCTATGTATTGCTCAAGATTAAATGTCTACAATCAATGTTAACCGAGGAGAATAACAATTAAACCAAATCATTTTAAGAGCAGACAATACATTAATGTGAAAGGGGGTGTGCCATATGAAAGGGACATTTAAAAGACTGTAAATATTGGGTTAATTGGTAAAACATTAGACCGTAGTCTTCTTCCTTCTTGTAGTCCAGTTTGAAATCAATGTCAAAGGGTTTCATACCTGACAAGCTTAAATTATGTAAGCCTTTATCAAATAATATCAGGGGAATTATCGCATATAGAGGATGTTATGGCAGCAACGTAGAATTATTTCTGTAAGATATATGGTTTAATGTAAAACTGGTAAGCAAAGGCTAATAAACACGCTTAAGCTTAATGCATAAAGTCACCACAGTCGTTTACCAAAACAATGTGAAACCAACACATGTCCAGATATCCAGTTGATAATCCACGCTTGGTCAAGGGTGCGTGATCTTATATCCAACTTAAGTCAAGTGGTCGAAATAATGTTGAAGGGTCCTGAGCGCTTGCGCCAATTACAACAGACGACAGAGTGGCTCCAGCAATAGATAGTATGCTTCAAGTAGAATGGCTTGCTGTTGGCATGCGTCTGGACAAGCATGCTAATCATCATAATACAGGCGCTTCGTAAGTCAATTAGCCTGTACAGTGTTTTGTAAATGCAATTGGATTAAAGAAACAATTGTTGCAATAGTTGAACAATATAGCTGATGATTTTGCTAATTATTACAATGGTATTGACACAGACAAATACCTAATCTCTGTTTTAGAATAAAATGCCTATTCTTTCTTTCATCATATGATGTAGATTTGCACCCCTCTGTTACTTAAAACTTAACAAATATACATTTAGATAAGTTTTCCCTTATACTAAGATTAAGGCGGCCATTTTGACCACCATCTTGCATCATTGTTATAGTATTGGGTCAGAACTAAACTCAAACTTGAACCTGTTAACAAAATAAAATGAATTAAAAAACAAGACAGTTATAATCATTATAAGGCAGTTTATTAGAGACCAAGTTCTCTTCATCATTATTTCGGCGGCCATCTTAATCACAATCTTGCCTTTTTGTTATGATTGGAGCGTCAAAACATAAACAAAACTAAATTATGTTGTTGTTTTTTTTTTTGTTAATAAGAACATAAAATGAGCATTTTAAACACAAAATATTGAGAATATGCAACTCTAGGATGCCGTTTTCTTGTTTTTGCCAACCATGTTGGACGCCATCTTGATTTGTGAATTTTTCAAACGATTCATGATGCAGGTTTTGAACTGGAGTAGTCTGATGAACCAGAAGAAGACAGTAAGGACAATAAGAGAAGTGAGCTCTTTGCTTAACATACATGTATTATTTTGATTTTTGCAATATTTGCCGAAATTTGACGGCCATTTTGAATTTTTGAATATTTCAAAATGCTCAATGATGCCAAGGTGGCATCACTCGGATTCTTCATCTCAAAGGTATCAAGAAATGAAATCCATAAAAACATTTTATGCGGCACACATTTCCAGGTCACAGGCCAAATCCATGTTTGGCAACTGGACTAATAAAATGTATCTAAAGTGACATTTCACATTTACCGCATTGCATGACATTTTCCTCGTTTCCCTCACGTGACAGAATAATCGTTGAATCCGGTGTACCTTATTAGATGGTGAACCTGTGTATCCCCGGGTGCTGGGCTAGACGCGCTTATTACTGCATTCTAACTACTTTGTAATGTCGCACAATGACTTCACATTTCAATTTTTATTCATAAAGCCCCCTATCAGACTATGACAAAACGACACACGAATCGTCACGACTTTACAAAGTTTTTGAATTCGTAGCTGAAACGTAATCGATTCGTGAAGATCTTAACTAATTCTTACAATTCGTAGTAAGATCTTGCCGTTTGTTGGTCAGTCAGAAAACTGTTCAAAATTTTGGTCAGGAATTTTCGACCCCAAAATCGCAGTTAATTCGTAACGAAGTCGTAGTTCATTCCGTGACATCGTAGCTGGATCTTATTTTATTCGGATGCATTCGAAACTCTTTCGGGAATTCCGGAGGTTGTCACCCAACAACGAAAGAACCACGAATCCGTTACGAATGTCATGAATACATGCATGAATACATGCCGAAGCAAATACGAAACTAAAGCCGTGTTCATGTGCAACATTTTTCACCTGGTGTATTTTTGCACCCCGGGTGTAAATTTGGATCCGGTTTAAGTATTTTATGCTATGAGAACGGTGTTTTAAGAAAGTAAACCCAGTGCAAAAAATACACCCGGGTGCAAAATTGCCCCTACTTTCGAGGTGGAGCAAATTGAAATTGAACCCGGGTCACGGTTCTTTTGCACCCGGGTGTACTTTGTGCATATGAACGCAAAACGCTTAATTGCTATGCATTTTCTGTGTGTTTGAATTGATGCTTTACGTCACAGTCAACAGCTAAGGTCATGTCGGGATGTTGCCTCCATTTAATGGGACTTTTACCCAAAAGTAGAATATCATGGCATCCAGAAGTGCTTAAAATATAACCACCGTGGTCATACGGGCCTTTTTCAAAGAATGTGCATTTTTCTGTCCGTGATGATTTTTTTTCATACTTCATTCTGCTTTTTAGATTATTTCTTTTAGTAAGTCTTAAGGCACCATGGTGGTCATGTTGAAACACCACTTTTTGTTCATCGTCTTTATGATAAGCTCTCCAAATTCCTTGTTGAGTACACAAATATTAGTACTTTTGGGCTGTCCGGCACTAACCCCTAAAAGTTGAGATGTGATAAAAATAAGACAAAGTCGCTACGTTACTGAAGGTTCAACTACTTTTTAATATGAACAGATAATAGAGAGACGTCTGCAATTATTTTCAAGCATGTCCATAACTGCTTTATGATTTTTTCTTGGCTTAAGTGCTTGTCCCATGAGCTCGTGTCAATGTTGTTACTGCTTTATAAATCATTTCTTATGGTTACACACCATGGCGTTTTAATGCTTTTTTACACGTTAGTTGAAACACCTCCATATAATTACCATGATAAAAACGTGCTGACTCCCACAAAAGCAACTATGCCTTAGTTTTTGAATATTATAATATGGCTGCTGGGTATGTGATCGGTAAGTAAGTCAAATGTTGTTACTCATTAAAAACATCTGAACTTATCAAATGTTCAAATACTGGTCAATGCTTAATTACACTTTAGGGTGAACACACATTAAAGTTTTCACTGTGCTTAAACATCCATCCAGAGTCCATAGGTTTGACGATTTGTCAAATTTGTCAATGCTGTTAATGTCAATGGTGTTACTCATTGTGTGGTAACAACATTGACAAATATGACTTTTTATTTCACATGCTGGAAGCACGAAAGTTTAAAAAATTGCGAAAAAGTAGCTTAATGTGTGACAAATGTATACATTTTAACTATGCATATTTTAATAGATAACGTTCTATCATTGTTTTGAAGGTTTCTCACAAAAACTTTTTTGAAAAAAAAAAAAACCTACCCCAAATGGGCACATTTTTTGAAAATGACCCACACATGTATATATTGGGCCAACTAAGCCAATAATGCTTGTAGGCATGGAACCGACCAAGACTTCCACGAATGGTTTATGATTCAGCTGCGTTTGAAATCAAAGCAATGTTGCATGCAATTTGATGTCATTAGTGTATTTTTGCGGGAAAACATCATGAATTGTTGACTAATTCATTGGTACAAGATGGGTAATAAGAAAGATGCAGGCAAGGGCAAACGAAGGGGTAAGGGGAGAGTACCCGACTTTGCAAATTTAGAACCACGGTCTCTGACTGACAAGCAGGGAAGCATGTACGTGGCTTTTCATGCATATGGCGCGAAACGCCACAGATACTGTCATGTATCTATCCTGACAAATAAAAATCAAGAATCCCCAAGAATGTTCTTTTATACGAGGGGTGATCGGAAAGTACTTATAAAAATGCTGTCATTTCTTTATCTTTTGTTATTTCGAGATGAAATTTCATCAAATAATGCAGTGATATATATGCAGTTATTCCATTGCAATAACGAAAGCATAATACGCGCACGTGCGTTGCAGCTGTCGTTATGGAAACACCGCCTAACGTTATGCGGCGCAACGTAACGTCGAAGTTTTATTCTTATTTCAAAGTACTTCTTAGTTCAAGGTATTGTAACACCCGTTTTGATTGCGTTCGCCCACATTTTATTTAATACTTATTTACTGCAATGTACACGGCTTTAATATGTTTGTCAAGTTACGAGGTTGTTTATCGAATGGATTTGTCTGTAGAGTCTTGCAAGCACCGACTGTGTCAAATACACAAAACTGTTAAGATTTTCGAAAATGTTGCATTTTTGGCAGGTCATTTTTTTAAAAGTATATATCTACTCCAAGCTCGAAACATATCTTTCTTGACATTGTCTCTACTAGTTATAGTTCATGCCAGTCTTTTATCATTTTGTTAAATATCGGCCAGAAAACAGGGTATTGAATTTAAGCTTACAAAATGAAATCGACGTTCTTGCATATTTTACGCTAACCTGTTGAATTCAATTGCACCGTATTAGTATGTTTTCGAAAAATGGTCAATTTAATGTTAGAAAATTATTTTCCATTAAAAATGTCGACCAACTTTCCCAACACCCCCCCCCCCCCTCCCCAAATACACTATTCTAACACACCTCGCCTATATAGCCAATGGTAAAAAACGTGTTATATTGTGCAACAATTTCACTGGGCGAATAAGCGTGACGTTACTTTGCGGCATTTGTGACGTCAGCTATCCCACAAAGCAGAGTTAGACGGTGAAACATCGTTTTAGCGCCCAACAAACGTAATAAGTGTGTGTAAATACCAGCATTACAGTCAAATTTTTGGCGGGATATCTGCAATGCAATGGCGGAAAGCTGAACGATATCGACGGTTTCAGCAACATTTATTCCGTTTATTGTGTGTTAGAATCGAAATAGATCAGCTCAAGTGCGTGAATTGTTTTAGGAGATGAACTTTCTAAGCCATAGGCTTTCGTTCAAATCCTATTCTTTTGATATTGTATGTTTCATATATATGCATGTATCATGAATTTGAAATAAATACGTTTAAACCAAGTGCGTGAATTGTTGAGTAATAATTCACTGTTTATCGGTCAGTTGTAAGAAGATAAATCACTCGCGCTACGCGCTCGTGATTTGATCTTCTTTACAACTGACCTCCAAACAGTGAATTATTACTCAACAATTCACTGCTAGAGCTGATCTATTTCTTAAACAAAGTCAACCCAGGGATACAGGTGCGCCAGGTCACGTGAAGTGACGTCATTACACTGTCTCATGCATGACCGTCTGACGTCATTGGTTTAAAATGACAATGTCATTTAATTACAAAAGGATCAATGTTTATTCGTACAAAATTTCATATCAATCAGTTCACGCAAATTTATTTTACAGCAATTTTATACGTACTTTCCGATGCCCCCTCGTACGTACACGATTCGTATAAAGCTATTGGCACATTCTTCATGTCTTATTCTCCAAACTTTCGTGCCGTATTTCCCCTTTTCAATCGTGCTATCGTAATGAAATCTTAATGAAATCTTGCAAGTCTTCGTGCGATTCCAGCCGATTATGCCGAATCTCTTGTTTCTCTACCAGTCATTTATATCCCCGGCACCCCTTGGGCCGGGGAATAGCGGGGCTTTTAACTTTTCAAATTTCAAAGCCCTGGTAAAAGATCCGCCCTGCGCGGAGAAAAGTTTGGTAAAATTCCTGCTAAAAGCCCCGGTCCCCCGGGGACAAATGACCTAAGCTATTTGAATAATTTTACTCGCCTATTCCATGGCGGTGAGAATAGGCACTGCCGGGACTCGTCGAAAGTAAAATCTCGGCATTTCAGCCCCGCTATGTCCCTGCTATCCCCAACCCTAGGGGCCCCGGAGATATAAATGACTGGTGCATTACAGATTCGTAAAACAAATACGGACAGACAAGACAATTTATGAAACTGCACGAATCAAAATTTCATCAATTCCTGACGATTCATGAGACTGATCATGAGGGACATAACAAATATAAAACTAAAATATTACCTTCCAAGTTCAATTGGTAAATCCTGGAAACTTTCTTCAAAAGTTACACCAGATACCTCTTCCACTATGCAGTCTGTTTCGCCACAATGTCCGAAAGGAACATATACAGAAAGTCGAAATGTAACATATACGTAGTACGCAAGTCACCAATACATTTTTACATAGGCCGTAAAGGAACATTGACAAAACAGACAAACTGTGACATTTCACTTGCATTGTGAATATAACATTCGCAATTACTCTTGCCATACACATTTCGACATCATTCAAATTCCAAAGGTTCATCAAAGCCATAAATAGTAAATTTATGAACCTGAAAGAAAAATAATAATTAATTTCAAAGCTTTTAACACCGGACTACAGAACAGGATCTGCCTTTGGGTCAAACTTCATATAAATATTCAGAGTATGCACAAATTTATTAAAGATGCAAATGTTAGAAACAAATTACCTCATTTTTGTACTCTCTCTCTTGCAACCACACACCTTATTCCTATTTTTATGATTCTTATTGTGTAAACACACTGAATGTGACAGTGTATTGTCCGAATGTCTCTAATACCCTGCGTAAATTCTCTATGACTTAGTCCGAAATTATCTATGACTTAGTCGTAAAGGCAATTGACTGATAGCCGTAAATTAACGCCTCCCATATATACCTTGTTAACCGGGTGTGGTACTAGTAAATTTCAGCTGTCTCAAAATGCCAATCATTTCTGTATTTAGCCAATAGAAATGTACATCTTCATGTGTACTTCCATATAAGGAAATGACACTGTCAGTGACAAAAAATGAACAAACATTTTATTTATTTTTCTTTTTGCAACAAATATCTCAGACTCAGACTGAGAACCTATGACTTGCTACAGGTCAGCCGCGGTATCCTGTCGTGTTGATACTTTTGGTTTACAATAATATTTTCCAACAACAATGATCTTTTTTTAGGACGAGCTAACAAGAGAACACCGACAAGAAAGTTAGTAACACTATTGGAAAACTAATCGCATTTATCCATATTCTAATAGAGCAGTGGTTACGGTGATGTATCATGAATCCGTCGGTCCCAGGTTCGAATCCGGGTAGGGTCATTTTTTTCTCCAAAACTAGATAAACTATAAGCATGCTTTTTTCAATTTTCTTGTTCCGTGCGTGATTTTTATAAAACGATTTATGCATGCACCCACTATCTTGGGCAGTCCGCTCCTTTCTCGCATCATGGCAAGACGGATTCACTGCAGAGAAGAAAAAAAATCGCTCTGAATATTCTGGAGATCTGTCAATCCGAGAAACGCTATGGGGAACTATTCATTCCCTTGACTCAAGCAGTGGCGAGGGCATCGATGCTGTCTGGTGTTTCGATCCGTTCCATTCAGAGATTCAAGACCCAGTCCCTTGCGGAAAAGGCTCAACCGCGTAAAGAAAGATCGGACAAGATTACAGTGGACGACTTTGACAGATGCATTATTCGGCGAACGATAAGCGATATGTTGGTTGCCAAGAAAACTCTGCCCACTGTAAAAAGTGTTCTGAAGGAGATAAAATCTGAAGACTCGATAGGGTTTAAAGGCGGCAAAACAGTTCTAAGAAAAACTCTGACAGAAATGGGATTTTCATACCGCAAATGTTCTGACAATAGGAAGCTGTTAATGGAAAGAACAGATATTGTGGCCCATAGAATCAATTTCTTGCGTCAGATGAGAACTGGGACATCGTTTATACAGACGAGTCTTACGTTAATTCTGGCCATACAGTTGACAAGTGCTGGCAAACCGACGAAATTGGTCTAACCGTGCCATTCAACAAGGGAGAGAGGATGATCATCGTACATGCTGGAACAAAAGATGGTTTTATTCCTGGAGCAAAGCTAGTTTTCAAAGCTAACGCAAGTTCTGGTGACTATCACAATGAAATGAACTTTAACAACTTCTCAAAGCGGCTTAATGAAAGACTTATTCCGAATCTTAAATCCAAAAGTGTTGTTATTTTGGACAATGCATCATATCACAATGTTCAGAAAGACAAATGCCCCACTACAGCGGCCAGAAAAGCCGACATTCAAGGGTGGCTGCAGCGAAAGAACATCCCATTCACTTCTACAATGTTAAAACCAGAACTGCTGGAACTTTGCAAGAAGAATAAATCCACGCCAGTGTATGTGATAGATGAAATGCTGAAAGCACATGGACATGCCTCCTTATCACGCCGACTTGAACGCGATAGAGCTTATTTGGGCGGACATTAAGGGATTCGTGGCTAGAAATAATTTGACATTTAAATTCAAGGACGTTAAAGAACTCATAGAAGACTCCTTTGATCAAATCACGGATGAAAAATGGGACAAGTGTTGCCAACACGTTGAAAAGGCTGAGAAGACTTACTGGCACAAAGACATTGCTGTGCAAGGCGAGGTTGAGAAAATCATAATCAACGTGAATAGCGATAGTGACAGTTCTGATTATGATGATGATGACGATTATGATGATGAAACTGAGACTGAGGACTTAATGAGTGCATACGAGTGTGATACTGATGTTGACAGCCCCAAAGAAAGTGAAATCGACTTGAAAGACAATACACATGCAGCAGCTTTGAGAACCAGTAATAATGATGACGTTTGTTCTGCCTATGATTATGATACAGGCATATACTTCTCTGATTTTGACACGGAAAGCGCAGCATCTCTAGGAGATACTTGCACAGCAGAATCAGATATTACGTTGACTGCTGATGATCATTTTTCAACGGACGAAACTCTTACAGCAGAAGACACGCTAACTGCTGATGAGACACTTTCCGCTGAGGAATTTGACAATATTAGCCTTGGTCTATAAGCAATGATCGAAACCAATTAAATCCACCCAAGCCGTTCTGACATTATTATAAAATGTTCACAGGGACGTTTAACAACAAAACAAAAGCACTATCCACTCAAGGCTTCATCTGTAATGTTTAGCTCACAATAACAAGAAACTTGACATATTTTGTATTAATGTTTGCAATACATGCATATCACATAGTACTTTATTTACGCATTGTAATTGGCCCTGGCATTTTGTTGCATGTTTCAAAAGATCATGTTTTCACTTTAAATGCTTGTCCTTGTTGAATAAATAAAAGAAAGACCAACATTTAAAAAAAAAAAAAAAAATATATATATATATATATATATATATATATATATATATATATATATATATATATATATATATATATATATATATATATATATATATAACAAAAAGGGAACACACACACACACACACACACACACACACACACAAACAAACAAACAAAAAAAAAAAAAAAACATTGGGTTTCGATCTCACAACCTACGAAACCAGAGTCAGAATGCCACTGAGCTATCCAGCCCACACACCAAGTGACAAAATATTAGAAATTTCATTCTTTATTGTACCTAAAAATAACCGGTGTTTATGTTTACCATTCTCTGTTAACAAATAGTGTCACGAGAAGTTGCTCGATCTGTATAGTTAAAGTTCTGTTCTGACAATTGGACTATCAATATTCGAGCAATTAGTCTAAAAGTGCAGAGCAATTACTGCAGGAGTGAACTTAATGATGCCTTAAACTATAAATTTTACCACTCCTTGAAGCTCTCCGATCAGCCCTACCAGTACGAAAACTTATATATGAGCCGCGACGCAAGAAAACCGGTCTTCGGGGTTTCCGACCAGGTCCGACACAAACCGGCTTGTACAGTCACAGAAAAGAGCTAGAAGCTTGAAATTTCGGATTTAAGTAGAAGAGGAATTGTACTATCCGTGTAGCGAAAACAAAGGCGCTGATCAGCTTCGCGGTTACCGCGAAGCTGATCTGCGCCTTTGTTTTCGCCTAGGCAAAAATCCGGTTTTCTCACGATGCGGCTCAATTATAGAGATTTTTCTCAAAGGCAAAAGTTGAAAATTTCACTGAAAAGATTTGATATTTTTCTTATTTTTGCTCAAAACATTGATTGTGGATACACGTTAGAACCGCCTCGGCTCTAACGAGTAACCACAATCTATGTTTTGGAGCAATAATAAGTAAAATAGGTATACCCCTGCAAACCCCAGTATTTCTATATTAAAGTGGGATTCAAGGGGTTGTTCTTTTCATGGACATGTTTTCCTGATGCTGAGTTGATAGCTATCATCCTGTGCGAGGGGACATTTAAGTCAGCCTAAATTCTCTTTTTTACACCAGAGCGATTTCATACATGTAACTACGATCTAAGTTAAGAATGATCCTGATATCTGTCATTCTGGTTAACATGCACTTTTGAATGGATGAAATATCTCAATTTGAAAAAAAATAATAATAATAATAAATAAATAAAAATAAAATAAATTTTCAAAATCAGTCTGTGACATACACATTTGCATGCATTTGGTTGACTGTTTGCATTAACTGGCTTTTGAAAAATAAATGTAAGGTCTAAATTATGCTGTGTAACATCTTATCGGAGAACAATCTGCATTCAAATACGGCGACCGAAATCCTTTATTGGCTTGTTTCGATAAAACAAGATAAGATTTATTTCTTTTATGCATATTTTAAAATAAAGCAATGCACTGATCTGACATTAAGATAAAATGATTTAAAGCCTAAAAAGCTGATATGCGGTAATAGAAATGAAATAAAAACAAGTCCTGTCCTTGATAGTCGTATTAAAGACTTATAGATTACCGGTTATGAGGGTTCATGTTATAAATATTTGATATAAAGATTGAAAACCATGAATAGAAGAAACTAGCTTTGTAACTTTAAACCCCAGAAAATTATTTACTTTTCACTTCAATAGACTACTCGGTACATACATAGACTTTTATATCTATATTTTCGGCATGTATGACACAAATTACCACATTTAAATGCTAAGGTCAAAATTGAAATATGAAAAATATCGTTGAATGAACGACAACCTGCTGGGGGGCAAACCCATGATAAATACACACAGTCCTGCCTGCAATACATCATGAATTCGAACGTAGTTCAGTAAGGACGAATACGAATCCTATCGTTTGAAGTGCATTGTACTCTTTCAGATTGTAGTGTTAAACATTGTGGTCATAGTAAGAAACGATGACCAGTACAGAATAATAAAGTTGAATGTCAGCTTATATATAAAAGTCAAACATGTAAACATGCCTGAATGTACTGAATATAGCAAATTATTGAATTCATTAATAGGTCCTTATTGTTTTACTATGAATCATAGAGAGGGTGTTCATTGTGATCAGACAATCAAGTCTATAGCCAATGCTTTGAGAGGAAATCATAAAAAATATTCTTTTTTCTGAAATGTTCTATTCTAAAACAAAAAAAGGGTATACATTCCATAGGTTTTATACCATACATAAATATGTGTAAAAATGTTCTTACCGGCGGTGTAACAGTCCCTTGTGAGGACTCTTCGTCCATCCTGAACACGAGTGTAGGTCCACTGGGATAACTCATTCTCACGAACTTTTATTTTAAATTCCTGCAGGTTAAAGAAAATGAAAAAATGTCACTATTCCAAATGATTTGAATGGCTTGAAAATGTGTGAAAATGTATACAATTATACATATGTAGACTTAACAAACAAAACAATATTGGTATATTTAACACGATATTACTTGTTAAACTTTTTTTTTTTTCAAAGTAGACTTTTATAAATACAGTAGCACCCTGAATGTATATCGAATATCGTATTTGCTTTTTCCTGTATAGTATAACTAATGTCAATAGAACCCTTTGGTCCGCATCGTGAGAAAACCGGATTTTTGCCTATGCGCAAACAAAGGCGCAGATCAGCTGTGCAGTAACTGCACAGCTGATCAGCGCCTTTGTTTTCGCTACTCGGATAATGCAATTTCTCTTCTTCCTAAATCCGAAATTTCAAGCTTCTTCTGTCACTGTACAGCCTGGTTTGTGACAGACCTGTTCGGAACCCCGAAGACCGGTTTTCTCGCGTCGCGGCTCCTTAGATAATTGAGATTACATGAGCTTTTAAAGACGGTTCAGTCCACAGAAGAACAAACAAATAACATAAAAATATAGATCTATCAAAAATGTTAAATTGGGAAGAAAATCTCAGGGCTCAAGAAAGAATTCTTCGCGTCGGTCCGCTCCCCTGATGTTTCATATTAGATCTAAGTTAACGCATGGACTAAATTTCATGAACGGGCAGGTCATTATTTAGTTGTTTATCTTGGACTTAAAAGAACAACCAAATACTACCATTAAATGGTTTATGTACGCCTTACCTTTTCGGGTTGGGAAAGCAGTCGCCTTTTGCTGCCTTCCTCCTGAGATAACCAACTGCACCATACGGCCAGCAATACGGCTGCTTCGTTCTCTCAAAGTGTCGGTAGTTTTCACTGCTAATGCAGTTGTATACGCCTGAAAATAGTATTTTCTTTGAGCATTTACTGTACATTGATTCTTTTGATATAAGGTAACTAAATGGATTAGCAACAACTCTAAACAAATCCTTTTAGAATAGTTTACATATCAGTCCCATTTACAGATCAATAGCTAGCGTGGAGAGTATATTATACTCGTCCATGTCGATATATTGCTTTAAAGTTTAATCAAAGCTCGAAGAACAAACGTCAATTTTAATTACAAGGTGTTAAATGTAATTGGCATGAAAATTGCTTCGAAAATGCTTGAATAAAATGCAACTGAAATGAAAAGAATGATATGTTAAAGGAAAATAAAAGGAAGATGATAATCGAACAACGCCAGGAGTAACTGAATATGCCACTCTTAACAAAGGCTAGCAAGGCTGGTAGAGAAAGCCAATAAGGCTCAACTTCCATCCCTGCTGTCTAGGCCCCTCCTGTTATCTAGGCCCCTCCTGCTAATCAGGCCCATGCCGTTGCAGTAATCAACCGGAAAATTGTCAAGAGTTACGCTTTTTAGAAAAAATAGTATTTTTTTCCGTATTTTTGAAGCGTTTACCGGATAATATAAAAGTGGCATGATGCACATCCGTATTTGCAGGTGATCCTTTGAGAGCAGTAAGACTATTTGTAGAATTTAAAATGGAGAATGCAAATTCTCAGCTGAAATTTGATCATTTGACCCCTTTTGGAATATGAGTGAGGTCCTAAAAGAGGGAGCGGGGATCTTAGCACCGGGGTCTTAGCTCCATGCGTCCTGAAAAATAAACGACCTTTTTCCCTAGCCCCCTAAAAATGCTGTTATTTACCTGTTTACATCTGGTCTTATATCCGTTGAGCCGATGTGAATATTTGGGTTTAGCATGTTTAGTTTTCGATAAACAAGTCCCAAGAACAAATGGGATCAGAAGACAAACAATTAAAAGATGTAGAAGAACTTTTATATATACGAACGTCAAGTTAGTTGTCGGTTGTCGGTTGACGGTTGACTATTCAAAAAACTAAGTTATTTTTGGTCAACTTTGCACTTAGCTTTTTTCTGCCACTATTCGGACTTAGTTTTTTTGTGTCAAAATCAAAGTTTTTTCTATGTTGGAAAAAAATCGAACTTAGTTTTTCGAATAGTCAACCGACAACTAGTTGTCAGTTGACTATTCGGACTTAGTTTTTTTGTGTCAAAATCAAAGTTTTTTCTATGTTGGAAAAAAATCGAACTTAGTTTTTCGAATAGTCAACCGACAACTAGTTGTCAGTTGACTATTCGGACTTAGTTTTTTTGTGTCAAAATCAAAGTTTTTTCTATGTTGGAAAAAAATCGAACTTAGTTTTTCGAATAGTCAACCGACAACTAGTTGTCAGTTGACTATTCGGACTTAGTTTTTTTGTGTCAAAATCAAAGTTTTTTCTATGTTGGAAAAAAATCGAACTTAGTTTTTCGAATAGTCAACCGACAACTAGTTGTCAGTTGACTATTCGGACTTAGTTTTTTTGTGTCAAAATCAAAGTTTTTTCTATGTTGGAAAAAAATCGAACTTAGTTTTTCGAATAGTCAACCGACAACTAGTTGTCAGTTGACTATTCGGACTTAGTTTTTTTGGGTCAAAATCAAAGTTTTTTCTATGTTGGAAAAAATCGAACTTAGTTTTTCGAATAGTCAACCGACAACTAGTTGTCGGTTGACTATTCGGACTTAGTTTTTTTGGGTCAAAATCAAAGTTTTTTCTATGTTGGAAAAAAATCGAACTTAGTTTTTCGAATAGTCAACCGACAACTAGTTGTCAGTTGACTATTCGGACTTAGTTTTTTTGTGTCAAAATCAAAGTTTTTTCTATGTTGGAAAAAAATCGAACTTAGTTTTTCGAATAGTCAACCGACAACTAGTTGTCAGTTGACTATTCGGACTTAGTTTTTTTGTGTCAAAATCAAAGTTTTTTCTATGTTGGAAAAAAATCGAACTTAGTTTTTCGAATAGTCAACCGACAACTAGTTGTCAGTTGACTATTCGGACTTAGTTTTTTTTGTGTCAAAATCAAAGTTTTTTCTATGTTGGAAAAAAATCGAACTTAGTTTTTCGAATAGTCAACCGACAACTAGTTGTCAGTTGACTATTCGGACTTAGTTTTTTTGGGTCAAAATCAAAGTTTTTTCTATGTTGGAAAAAAATCGAACTTAGTTTTTCGAATAGTCAACCGACAACTAGTTGTCAGTTGACTATTCGGACTTAGTTTTTTTGTGTCAAAATCAAAGTTTTTTCTATGTTGGAAAAAAATCGAACTTAGTTTTTCGAATAGTCAACCGACAACTAGTTGTCAGTTGACTATTCGGACTTAGTTTTTTTGGGTCAAAATCAAAGTTTTTTCTATGTTGGAAAAAAATCGAACTTAGTTTTTCGAATAGTCAACCGACAACTAGTTGTCAGTTGACTATTCGGACTTAGTTTTTTTGTGTCAAAATCAAAGTTTTTTCTATGTTGGAAAAAAATCGAACTTAGTTTTTCGAATAGTCAACCGACAACTAGTTGTCAGTTGACTATTCGGACTTAGTTTTTTTGTGTCAAAATCAAAGTTTTTTCTATGTTGGAAAAAAATCGAACTTAGTTTTTCGAATAGTCAACCGACAACTAGTTGTCAGTTGACTATTCGGACTTAGTTTTTTTGTGTCAAAATCAAAGTTTTTTCTATGTTGGAAAAAAATCGAACTTAGTTTTTCGAATAGTCAACCGACAACTAGTTGTCAGTTGACTATTCGGACTTAGTTTTTTTGTGTCAAAATCAAAGTTTTTTCTATGTTGGAAAAAAATCGAACTTAGTTTTTCGAATAGTCAACCGACAACTAGTTGTCAGTTGACTATTCGGACTTATTTTTTTTGGGTCAAAATCAAAGTTTTTTCTATGTTGGAAAAAAATCGAACTTAGTTTTTCCAATAGGCAACCGACAACTAGTTGTCAGTTGACTATTCGGACTTAGTTTTTTTGGGTTAAAATCAAAGTTTTTTCTATGTTGGAAAAAAATCGAACTTAGTTTTTCGAATAGTCAACCGACAACTAGTTGTCAGTTGACTATTCGGACTTAGTTTTTTTGGGTCAAAATCAAAGTTTTTTCTATGTTGGAAAAAAATCGAACTTAGTTTTTCGAATAGTCAACCGACAACTAGTTGTCAGTTGACTATTCGGACTTAGTTTTTTTGGGTCAAAATCAAAGTTTTTTCTATGTTGGAAAAAAATCGAACTTAGTTTTTCGAATAGTCAACCGACAACTAGTTGTCGGTTGACTATTCGGACTTAGTTTTTTTTGGGTCAAAATCAAAGTTTTTTCTATGTTGGAAAAAAATCGAACTTAGTTTTTCGAATAGTCAACCGACAACTAGTTGTCAGTTGACTATTCGGACTTATTTTTTTTTTGGGTTAAAATCAAAGTTTTTTCTATGTTGGAAAAAAATCGAACTTAGTTTTTCGAATAGTCAACCGACAACTAGCTGTCGGTTGACTATTCGGACTTAGTTTTTTTGGGTCAAAATCAAAGTTTTTTCTATGTTGGAAAAAAATCGAACTTAGTTTTTCGAATAGTCAACCGACAACTAGTTGTCAGTTGACTATTCGGACTTAGTTTTTTTGGGTCAAAATCAAAGTTTTTTCTATGTTGGAAAAAAATCGAACTTAGTTTTTCGAATAGTCAACCGACAACTAGTTGTCAGTTGACTATTCGGACTTAGTTTTTTTGGGTCAAAATCAAAGTTTTTTCTATGTTGGAAAAAAATCGAACTTACTTTTTCGAATAGTCAACCGACAACTAGTTGTCAGTTGACTATTCGGACTTAGTTTTTTTGGGTCAAAATCAAAGTTTTTTCTATGTTGGAAAAAAATCGAACTTAGTTTTTCGAATAGTCAACCGACAACTAGTTGTCAGTTGACTATTCGGACTTAGTTTTTTTGTGTCAAAATCAAAGTTTTTTCTATGTTGGAAAAAAATCGAACTTAGTTTTTCGAATAGTCAACCGACAACTAGTTGTCAGTTGACTATTCGGACTTAGTTTTTTTTGGGTTAAAATCAAAGTTTTTTCTATGTTGGAAAAAAATCGAACTTAGTTTTTCGAATAGTCAACCGACAACTAGTTGTCAGTTGACTATTCGGACTTAGTTTTTTTGGGTCAAAATCAAAGTTTTTTCTATGTTGGAAAAAAATCGAACTTAGTTTTTCGAATAGTCAACCGACAACTAGTTGTCAGTTGACTATTCGGACTTAGTTTTTTTTGGGTCAAAATCAAAGTTTTTTCTATGTTGGAAAAAAATCGAACTTAGTTTTTCGAATAGTCAACCGACAACTAGTTGTCAGTTGACTATTCGGACTTAGTTTTTTTGGGTTAAATTCAAAGTTTTTTCAATGTTGGAAAAAAATCGAACTTAGTTTTTCGAATAGTCAACCGACAACTAGTTGTCGGTTGACTATTCGGACTTAGTTTTTTTGGGTTAAAATCAAAGTTTTTTCTATGTTGGAAAAAAATCGAACTTAGTTTTTCGAATAGTCAACCGACAACTAGTTGTCGGTTGACTATTCGGACTTAGTTTTTTTGGGTCAAAATCAAAGTTTTTTCTATGTTGGAAAAAAATCAGCAGAGTGAAGTTAGTTTGTTTTTCGTTTTTCGTTATTCGACATTCAAGATCAGGTGAAGTTAGTTTGTTTTTCGTTTTTCGTTATTCGTTTTTCGTTATTCGTTTTTCGTTTTTCGACATTCGAATTGGGACCGAATTTCGTATTTTGACATTCTAAATCCCATTTTGACATTCGAACTGGGATGGAATTTCGTATTTTGACATTCAAAATCCTATTTGGTCACTCGAACTGGGACCGAATTTCTTATTTTGACATTCAAAATCCCATTTTGACATTCGAACTGGGACCGAATTTCGTATTTTGACATTCAAAATCCTATTTTGACATTCGAACTGGGACCGAATTTCGTATTTTGACATTCAAAATCCTATTTTGACATTCGAGCTGGGACCGAATTTCGTATTTTGACATTCAAAATCCTATTTTGACATTCTAGCTGGGACCGAATTTCTTATTTTGACATTCAAAATCCTATTTTGACATTCAAACTGGGACCGAATTTCTTATATTGACATTCAAAATCCTATTTTGACATTCGAACTGGGATCGAATTTCTTATTTTGACATTCAAAATCCTATTTTGACATTCGAACTGGGACGGAATTTCGTATTTTGACATTCAAAATCCTATTTTGACATTCGAACTGGGACGGAATTTCGTATTTTGACATTCAAAATCCTATTTTGACATTCGAAATGGGACCGAATTTCTTATTTTGACATTCAAAATCCCATTTTGACATTCGAACTCGGACCGAATTTCGTATTTTGACATTCAAAATCCCATTTTGACATTCGAACTGGGACCGAATTTCGTATTTTGACATTCAAAATCCTATTTTGACATTCGAACTGGGACCGAATTTCGTATTTTGACATTCAAAAACCTATTTTGACATTCGAACTTGGACCGAATTTCGTATTTTGACATTCAAAATCCTATTTTGACATTCGAACTGGGACCGAATTTCGTATTTTGACATTCAAAATCCTATTTTGACATTCGAACTGGGACCGAATTTCTTATTTTGACATTCAAAATCCTATTTTGACATTAGAACTGGGACCGAATTTCGTATTTTGACATTCAAAATCCTATTTTGACATTCGAGCTGGGACCGAATTTCGTATTTTGACATTCAAAATCCTATTTTGACATTCGAACTGGGACCGAATTTCGTATTTTGACATTCAAAATCCTATTTTGACATTCGAACTGCGACCGAATTTCGTATTTTGACATTCAAAATCCTATTTTGACATTCGAACTGGGACCGAATTTCGTATTTTGACATTCAAAATCCTATTTTGACATTCGAACTGGGACCTAATTTCGTATTTTGACATTCAAAATCCTATTTTGACATTCGAACTGGGACCGAATTTCGTATTTTGACATTCAAAATCCTATTTTGACATTCGAACTGGGACCGAATTTCGTATTTTGACATTCAAAATCCTATTTTGACATTCGAACTTGGACCGAATTTCGTATTTTGACATTAAAAATCTTATTTTGAAATTCGAACTGGGACCGAATTTCTTATTTTGACATTCAAAATCCTATTTTGACATTCGAACTGGGACCGAATTTCTTATTTTGACATTCAAAATCCTATTTTGACATTCGAAATGGGACCGAATTTCGTATTTTGACATTCAAAATCCTATTTTGACATTCGAACTGGGACCGAATTTCGTATTTTGACATTCAAAATCCTATTTTGACATTCGAAATGGGACCGAATTTCGTATTTTGACATTCAAAATCCTATTTTGACATTCGAACTGGGACCGAATTTCGTATTTTGACATTCAAAATCCTATTTTGACATTCGAACTGGGACCGAATTTCTTATTTTGACATTCAAAATCCTATTTTGACATTCAAACTGGGACCGAATTTCGTATTCTGACATTCAAAATCCTATTTTGACATTCGAACTTGGACCGAATTTCTTATTTTGATATTCAAAATCCTATTTTGACATTCGAACTTGGACCGAATTTCGTATTTGGCATTCAAAATCCTATTTTGAGATTCAAACTGGGACCGAATTTCGTATTTTGACATTCAAAATCCTATGTTGACATTCGAACTGGGACCGAATTTCTTATTTTGACAATCAATATCCTATTTTGACATTCGATTTGGCCTTGAATATGCTATTTTGATATTCAAAATACTATTTTGACATTCTATTTGGTCAGGAATATGCTATTTTGATATTCAAAATCCTATTTTGACATTCCATTTGGTCAGAAATATGCTATTTTGACATTCAATATCCTGTTTTGACATTCCATTTGGTGAGGAATCTGCTATTTTGATATTCAAAATCCTATTTTGACATTCAAATTTGCCAAGTATATGCTATTTTGATATTCAAAATCCTATTTTGACATTCTATTTGGTCAAGAATATGCTATTTTGATATTTGGTAGTGGTCGCCCGTTCAGATTCGTTGGTTTTCCCCTGGTTCTCCGAGCTCCTCCACTACGTTGGACCACATAACGCCAACATCCGCGCCTTCAAGAATGCGTATATAAGTTCAATGAGCTTTCTGTGTGATTGAAATAAAATAAACCTTTTTAGTTTGATATTCAAAATCCTATTTTGACATTCGATTTTGTCAAGAATATGCTAGTTTGATATTCAAAATCCTATTTGACAGGCTTTTTTTTTTTTTTTTTTTTTTTTTTTTTTTATGTTATAATGTGCATACCCCTATTGTTTGTTAAGGGGTGCTCACACCACAGCGTATAGCGCCAGCGTATGACGACGTATGCGACATTTTGTCCATACGTTGGTGTACGTTTCACATGTTCGGCATAAATTTTGCATAAGTTACGGGTACGCTACAATACGCTGTCATACGTTGTCGTGCGCCGTGTACATGCACAAAATTTCCAACGTATGGCGACGTACTGATAATACGTTACTAATAAGTTAGGCGTACGCAACGAATACGCTATGCATAAGTTCACGAACGTTACCTGTAAGTAACTCATACGCTCGCATACGTTGTCATACGCCAAAGCTCTCCTGTATTTTTAGCGTATGAGAAGCGTATTACCAACGTACGAGCAGCGTTTGCCTGGCGCACTCGGAACGTATGCAGCGTATGTGAAACGTGTGAAGAACGTTCTCAGCGTATGCGCAACTTACGCGTAGCGCATTGGTCGGGATTTTATATATAAAAATGGAAGGAATAGGTACTGTGTTCATGATTAAATAGTCACACGGAAGCATCAAAATGGTATACTCGACCAAAAACAATCTGCACAATTGTGTGTATGGCTAAAATTTTATCCACTGTTATATTATCGCTTGGCAAGATAATATTTTTGTAAGGACGGGATGCCTTCAAAGCTCATATTGAATGGCCCTTTATAAAATTGTCGACATATAAAGTTCCAAAGGTTTTTATACCCCGCCACTTGAAAAAGTGCCGTGTATTATGTTATACCCTCCGCAAAAAATTGCGCTCGAGTGTCCGTCCGTCCGTCTGTCTGTCCGTCCGTCAGCGCTTCGTTTCCGGGCTCTATCTTGAGCATTTATTGACCAATTTTCTTCAAACTTTGTATAGGAGTTCACATTAAGAAGGAGTGGTTTGTGATTGAAGATGAGTAAATTTCGTCAAATATGTGCAGAGTTATGGCCCTTGATTTACGTTAAAATTGCGTTTCCGGGCTCTATCTTGAGCATTTATTGACCAATTTTATTCAAACTTTGTATAGGAGTCAATATTAGGAAGGAGTGGTTTGGGATTGAAGATGAGCAATTATTGATCAATTTTCTTCAGACATAGTATAGGAATTCATATTAGGAAGGAGTGGTTTGGGATTGAATATGGGTAAATTTCGTCAAATAAGTACAGAGTTATAGCCCTTGTTTTACGTTAAAATTTCATTTCTAGGCTCTTTGAGCATTTATTGACCAATTTTCTTCAAAGTTTGTGTAGGAGTTCACATCAGGAAAAAGTGGTTGGGGATTGAAGCTAGATAAATTTCGTCAAAATAACTACAGAGTTATGGCCCTTGATTTACGTTAAAATGTCATTTTGATTATTTATCTTGATTTTTATTGACAATTTTTCTTATCAAATTTTGTATAGGAGTTCATATCAGGAAGGAGTGGTTTGGGATTGAAGATGGGTAATTGTTTTCAAATAAATACAGAGTAAATGCCCTTGATTTATGTAGCAATTTCTTTTCCATGCTCTATCTTGAGCATCTTTAGACCAGTTTGCTTCATCCTTTGTATATGAGTTCATATCTGGAAGGTGTGGTTTGGTATTGTAGATTAATGTCATCAAGATATTCTGTGTATTTGTACTAAATTAAATTTGCGTGGCGGGTATCATGCATGCCTGCAGCGCTTTTATTTTTTTTTATTTATTTATTTATTTATTTATTTATTTATTTATTTTTTGTATTTTTTTTTTCAATTCAGTTTAACGTCCCTTTCAAGATTATTTCAACTCATATTATAAGACGGATCAATCGAGAGGTGGGGCAAAACTGACCCATAAACTAATTTCAACCTAATTATAGGAAATGATCCTTCTGAGAAACGATATAAGAACTCCACAAAATGCACCTGAAGAATCAGGTATGTAGATTTCCTTAATCATTTTTCTTTTTCTTTTATTTATTTATTTATTTATTTATTTATTTATTTATTTATTTATTTTTCACTTTTTACTGGATATGTCTAAAGTGCCGGTCCCACTGCGCTTACGATCGCTTAAGATCGCAATACGATTCTCTAAATAATAATTTGGGGATCGTTTCTTTGACCCCAATATGCAAATTAAGTAAGCATAAACACGCTGGAAAACATTTTACATAGTTTGTCTGCGCAGTCTTATCGCAAAACTAATGATTGCGCAATCGTACGATTGCTTACGATTCAGTGGGACTGGCACTTTAGACTCACCTTTTTGACGAACATTGAGTTCGTCAGAAGCACGCTGTGCGTACGTTTGGAAAACGTCAGACGTGCGTTGTACATACGCTCCTTATAAGTCACGAACGTTATGCTAACGCTGGGCGTACGCTGTTATAAGTCATGGTACGCCAGGGATACGTTATGAATAAGCTACTCATACGTTAGACATACGTTTGCGCTAAGCATACGCTTTGCATAAGTTCAGAGAGAGCCTATTCCGGATTTTTAACATAAAATGAACAGCGTATAACAACGTACAACAGCGTACTGGATATTTTTTCATACGCTG
Source organism: Rugalucina vietnamica (assembly GCA_964017185.1). NCBI lineage: Eukaryota > Metazoa > Mollusca > Bivalvia > Lucinida > Lucinidae > Rugalucina > Rugalucina vietnamica. The sequence goes on from OZ024872.1 coordinate 69,986,018, forward strand.
CTCATACGTTGGCTAATACGTCAAAGTGGTCTGAACGGGCCTTTAAGTTAATGTAGCTCAGTGACCATCATTAAGGGAATAGATGCTTATCCGGCGTATCGCTTCATCAGAATAGCATGTCCGTGACATGTATACCCCCTTGAACCAAACGTTTGTAGCAAAGCTAGGGTTTGAAGGGGTATACAATTGTTTTGATCCAAAACATAGATTTTGTGGGTACTCGTTAGCAATGCCTCGCCGAGATGGTTGTAACGTGAACACAAAATCCATGTTTCGAGCAAAAATATGGAAAATATCAAACTTTTTCCTCTGAAAATTTTCAATTTGTCGCGGCAGTTCAAATTGCTGAATATTGCATGGTCGAGGTTTCGTAATGCATTCTTATTGCTTTCTCACAACGTATTCATGGTTGTGTTTTGCTACTGGTTGCACCAGTCCCTGTTGATTGCTTACTTTTAACTTTAAACAAACCCAGAACTCAAACAACAACAAACGTAAGAATCATGTTTTAAGCCTAGGTTACATTTGCCCCGATCATCGTACGATGTTTCGGTCTGCGATTTTCCCTACGATTTTTAGACATCGTAGATGATCGTGGGCTACGACGTATGTGTTTAAAATTCATACGGGCATCGTACGATTTCTTTATCTTCCTTTTGTCGACGTTCTGATACAAAAACGCAAGGCCGCATCGTACGGTTGCCGTAGGTCTCCGCAGATTTTAAGTGGATATCGTACGGATCTCGTGCGATGTCCGTACGGAGTCCCTATACGTTCTGATACAAACGCAAGGAGGCCGTACGGTAGTCGTAGGGTCTCCGCAGACCTTAAGTGGAAATCGTATAGCTTGCCATGATCGTACGATGCCAATTTTTGCATTTTCGTGCAGTCTCCGTAGGGTGACCTTACGTTGTCACCACGATTATACGACTTCCTACGAACTCCGTAGCCTCTACGATTTTGTAATAGTCTGCACTATTACAGATTTTTAAAATCGTAAGGCCGTAGCCCGTAGATACGTCGTAGGGCATAATACAGGCGCCATACGGAGACCCTGCGATGATCGAGCGGTTACCGCACGATTTTTGTACGATAATTTGTGGACAAAAATCGTACAGTTATCGTAGGGAGGCCGCAACGGGTTCCATAGTATGTTACATTTGCCCAGATCGTTGTACGATTTTTCGGTCTGCGATTTTCCCTACGTTTTTTTTTTCAACATCGAAGGTGATCATGGGCTACGACGTAGGTGTTTACAATTCATATGGGCACCGTACGATTTCTTGTTCTGGCTTTCTTCGATGTTTTGAGTCAGAACCTCTTGGAGATCTTAGGGAAATGGTAGGGTCTCAACACACTTAAAGTGGAAATCGTACGAAGCCGGTGCGATGCCCGTGAGGAGTCCTTACGATTTCCAGTAGTGTCTACTTGCAATATCGTTGCCGAGTACGTCGGTGCTGAGTACGTTAAATATCCTTGCGGAGTACGGTGTTGTCGTTATAACAGTTTTAAAGAAAGAGTTATCCTTATTTTTTTAAAAAAAGAAGCTATTTTAAGCTAATTATAAATAGAATCGTTATAAAAGCTATTTTAAGCTAATTATAAATATATCGTTAACATATATTGACAGTGTAACTTACATAATGAGTGCCTTTTGTGATTCATTTTTTACATGTATATAGATTTTTAATTTTTGTTTTCATTTAATCACGTTCAAGTTGAAAATTCACTGACAATAAGAATAAATAATATTTATTCTGCAGACCCTTAACCCCACTTGTGTAAAGTAAAACTTAAAATTGAAGGTTATATATATTTTATTTTTTTGGCGATAGTCTAGCAGATATGCATTTTTATACAGTCGTAACAGTGAGATTGGCGTTTTTAGCTCACCTGAGCCGAAGGCTCAAAGGAGGGGAGCTTATAGGATAGGTAGGCACCCGGCGTCCGTCCGTCGTCGGCGTCGGCGTCGTCCACCATTTTCAAAGATCTTCTCCTCTGAAACCGCTTGGCCAATCAAAGCCAAATTTTATGTGAAGCATCTATGGGAAGGGGGAACCAATGTGTATATAAACAATCCAGGTCACATGACCAAGATGGCAGCATGCCCATATATGGTAAAAAACTTTAAAAATCTCTTCTCCAGAACCCAAAGGCCTAGGATCTTGAAACTCGGCATGTAGCATGAGGGACTCAAGGTCCACAATGTGTATATAAACCATGACCCTGTGATGACCTTGACCTATTTTACGGCAAGGTCAACATAGGTTGCCAATTCATTTGAATGGGGAAAACTTTTAAAATGTCATTTAAAGTGAAAGTCTTGCTGGAAATGGGCAGTCGGACTAAATATTAATGATTCTGAAAAATAAAATGGACCCCAGGGGCTCATATGCCCCCACCCCGGGGCAATATACATGTATATCGCCATAATATTCAAATATCTTCTCCTCTGAAACCGCTTGGCCAATTAAAGCCACATTTTATGTGAAGCATCTATAGGATGGGGTAACCAATGTATATTTAAGAAATCCAGGTCACATTACCAAGATGGCCGCCATACCCATATATGGTAAAAACCCTTCAAAAATCTTCTTCTCCGGAACCGGTTGACTGATTTCAACGAAACTTGGCATGAAGTATCGATGACTCAAGTACTACAACGTATATATAAATCATGACCCTGTGATGACCTTGACCTATTTTACGACAAGGTCAACAAAGTTTGCCAATGCATTTGAATGGGGAAAACTTTTGAAATGTCATTTTAAGTGAAAGTCTTGCAGGAAATGCATAGTAGGACTGAATATTAATGATTCTGATAAATATTGGTCTCCAGGAGCTCATATGCCCCCACCCCGTGGCATTATACATGTATATTTCCATAATATTCAAACATCTTCTCCTCTGAAACCACTCGACCAATCAAAGCCAAATTTTATGTGAAGCATCTATAGGATGGGGTAACCAATGTATATATAAATAATTCAGGTCACATGACCAAGATGGCCGCCATGCCCATATATGGTAAAAACCCTTCAAAAATCTTCTTCTCCGGAACCGGTAAACTGATTTCAAAGAAACTTGGCATAAAGCATTGATGGCTAAAGTACTACAATGTATATATAAATCATGATCCTGTGATGACCTTGAGCTATTTTACGGCAAGGTCAACAAAGGTTGCCAATGCATTTGAATGGGGAAAACTGTTAACATGTCATTTAAAGGGAATAAATAAAATAGAAATTGGCAAATGGACAGAAAATTGATTAGTCTTAAAACAAATGGCCCAAGGGCTTAATCTGCCCCTGCACTGGGGCTAAATACCATAATATTCAAACATGTTTATTGGCATATGTAGCAGATCTCAGGTGAGCGTTTACAGGACATTGGTCCTCTGGTTGTGTATTAACGTCCCAGTCAACGATGTTGCAGTCACTGACATGTCGGGCAAGAGCTCAAGTTGTTAACAGTGTTAAATATTCAAAGTGTTTTGTGAAAGGCCTCACACCTGCTTCCCATTTGGGTTCTCACCCAAGACAGTTTCGTTCTGAGTCCGATCATCGATAGGGACCGCGTTACTTTGAACGAACAATTTAGATAAAATGTTTTTCCAACATGCAAAATTTAATGATAAATGTCTTGGGTGCCTATTAAGTGTTTTGTTTGTTTGTTAGTATGTCATAAAGGCTCTCCGAATAGCTTAAAGTAGCCTAAACATTGTCTCATTAATATGCTCACTGGTATTAAAGGATCTAAGTTTTATATTTATATCCTTCAATGGGTAACTATCAGTGGTTTAAGGGTGATGTCGTTACAACGTCCCCAGTCTCCATAAGAGTGATACAGCACCATACCCTACCACTCCGTCCCCAGTAGAGATATACAGTGTCATTCACTTCAGCATCGTCCCCAGTAGGGATCTACAACACCATACTCTACCATTCCGTCCCCAGTAGAGATCTATCACCATATTCCCTACCACAACGTCCCCAGTAAAGATCTACAGCGACATACCCTACCAAACCGTCCCCAGCAAAGATCTACAGCGCCATAACCTACCACACCGTCCCCAGTAGAGATCTACAGCACCACATTCTACTGGACCGTTCCCAGTAGTAATCTACAGTGCGGTAGTCTACCACACCGTCTCCAGTAGAGATATACAGCGCCATACTTTACCACTCCGTCCCCAGTAGAGATCTATCGCCACATTTCCTACCGCAACGTCCCCAGTAGAGATATACAGCGACATACCCCACCACACCGTCCCCAGTAGAGATCTACAGCACCCTATTCCCCAGTGGACATCTAAAGAGATCTACAGTGCAGTAGTCTACAACATCGTCTCCAGTAGACATATACAGCCCCATACCCTACCACTCCGTAATCTACAGTGCGGTAGTCTACTACACCGTCTCCAGTAGCGATATACAGCGCCATGCCCTACCACTCCGTCCCAAGTAGAGATATACAGTGTCATTCTCTTCAGCATCGACCCCAGTAGGGATCAACAACACCATACCCTACCATTCCGTCCCCAGAAGAGATCTATCGCCCCATTTTTACCATACCGTCCCCAGTAGAGATCTACAGCACCCTATTCTACTGGACCGTCCCCAGTAGAGATCTACAGTACTGTATTCTACCACAACGTCTCCAGTAGAGATATACAGAGCCATATCTTACCACACCGTCCCAAATAGAGATATACCGTGTCATTCTCTTCAGCATCGTCCCCAGTAGGGATCTACAACACCATACCCTACCATTGTGTCCCCAGTACAGATCTTTTTCCCCATTCCCTACCACAACGTTGTAGAGATCTACATTGTGGAAGTCAGAGAGACATTCAGCGCCATACCCTACCACTCCGTCCCCATTAGAGATATACAGCGTCATTCTCTTCAGCATCGTACCCATTAGGGATCAACAAAACCATACCCTACCATTCCGTCCCCAGTAGAGATCTATCGTCCCATTTTCTACCAAAACGACGTCCCCAGTAGAGATCTACATGGACATACTTTACCACGCCGTCCCCAGTAGAGATCTACAAAACCATACTCTACTGCACCGTTCCCAGTAGAGATCTACAGTGCGGTAGTCTACCACACCGTCTCCAGTAGAGACATACAGCGCCATACCCTACCTCTACGTCCCCAGTAGAGATATACAGTGTCATTCTCTTCAGCATTGTCCCCAGTAGGGATCTACAACACCATACTCTACCATTGCGTCACCAGTAGAGATCTATCGCCCCATTCCCTACCACAACGCCCCCAGTAGAGATCTACAGCGACATACCCTACCACACCGTCCCCAGTAAAGATCTACAGCGCCATAACGTACCACAACGTCCCCAGTAGAGATCTACAGCGCCATATTCTACTGGACCGTTCCCAGTAGAAGTCTACAGTGTTGTAGTCTACCACACCGTCTCCAGTAGAGACAAACAGCGCCATAGCCTACCACTCCGTCACCAGTAGAGGTATACAGTGTCATTCTTTTCAGCATCGTCCCCAGTAGTGATAAACACCATACCCTACCATTCCGTCCCCAGTAGAGATCTATCGCCCCATTTCCTATCACAACGACTTACAGCACCATACTCTACTGCACCGTCCCCAGTAGAGACCTACAGTGTGGTAGTCTACAAAACCGTCCCCAGTAGAGATCAATACAGCACCATAATCTACAACACCGTCCCCAGTAAAGATCTATCGACCCATTCCCTACCACAACGTCCCCAGTAGAGATCTATAGCGACATATCCTACCACACCGTCCCCAGTAGACATCTATCGCCCCATTCCCTACCACAAAGTCCCCAGTAGAGATCTATAGCGACATACCCTACCACATCGTCCCCAGTAGAGATGTATCGCCCCGTTCTCTACCATAACATCCCCAGTAGAGATCTACAGCTACATACACTATCACACAGTCACAAGTAGACATCTAAAGCGAACTACTCTACCAATACGTCCCCAGTAGCGATCTACTGCGACATACCCTACCACACCGTCCCCAGTAGAGATCTACATCACTATACTCTACTGGACCGTACCCAGTAGAGATCTACAGTGCGGTAGTCTACCACACCGTCTGAAGTAGAGATATACAGCGTCATATCCTACCACTCCTTCCCAAGTTGAGACATACAGTATCATTCTCTTCAGCATGGTCCCCAGTAGAAATCTACATCACCATACCCTACCATTCCTTCCATAGTAGCGATGTATCGCCCTTTTCCTACCACAACGTCCCCAGTAGAGATTGCAGCGATATACCCTACCACACCGTCCCAAGTAAAGATCTACAGCGCCATAACCTACCATAGAATCCCCAGTAGAGAGCTACAGCACCTTAATCTACCACTCCGTCCACGTAGAGATTTAACGACCCATTTCCTATCACAACGTCCCCAGTAGAGATCTACAGCGACATACCCTACCGCACAGTCCCCTGTAGAGATCTATCGTCCAATTCCCTACCACAACGTCCCCAGTAGAGATCTATCGTCCCATTCCCTACCACAACGTCCCCAGTAGAGATCTACAGCTACATACCCTATCACACAGTCCCAAGTAGACATTTAAAGCGAACTACTCTATTAATAGGTCCCCAGTAGAGATTTACAGCGACATACCCTACCACACCTTCCCCAGAAGAGATCTTCAAAAGCATACTCTACTTGAACGTACCCAGTACAGATCTAAACTGCGGTAGTATACCACACCGTCTCCAGAAGAGATATACAGCGCCGTATCCTACCACTTCGTCCCCAGTAGAGATATACAGTGTCATACTCTTAAGCATCGTCCCCAGTAGGGATCTAAAACACCATACGCTATCATGCCGTCCCCAGTATAGATCTGTCACCCCATTTCCGACCACAACGTACCCAGTAGAGATCTATAGCGACATACCCTACCACCCCGTCCTAGTTATGATCTGCAGCGCCATTCCCTACCACAACGTCACCAGTAGAGATGTACAGCGACATACCCTACCACACCGTCCCCAGTAAAGATCTACATCGCCATAACCTACCACACCGTCCCCAGTAGACATCTACAGCACCGTAATCTACCACAATTTCCCCAGTAGAGATATATCGACCCATTCCCTATCACAACGTCTCCTGTAGCGTTCTTCAGCGACATACCCTACCATACCTTCCCTAGTAAAGATCTACAGCGCCATACCCTACCACACCATGCCCGGTAAAGATCTACAGCACCATATTCTACCACACCTTCCCCAGTAAAGATCTATCGTCATATTCCCTACCACAACGTCCCCAGTAGAGATTTACAGCAACAAACCCAACCACACCGTCTCCAGTAGAGATCTATCGCCCCGTTCCCTACCACAACATCCCCAGTAGAGATCTACAGCTACATACCTTATCAAACAGTCACAAGTAGACATCTTAAGCGAACTACTCTACCAATACGTCCCAAGTAGAGATCTACTGCGACATACCCTACCACACCGTTCCGAGATCTACAACACTATACTCTACTGGACCGTACCCAGTAGAGATCTACAGTGCGGTAGTCTACCACACCGTCTCAAGTAGAGATATACAGCGTCATACCCAACCACTCCTTCCCAAGTTGAGATATACTTTATCATTCTCTTCAGCATCGTCCCCAGTAGGGATCTACATCACCATACCCTACCATTCCGTCCCCAGTAGAGATCTGTCGCATCATTTCCTGCAACAACGTCCCCAGTAGAGATCTGCAGCGACTTACCATACCACACCGTCCCAAGTTAAGATATACAGCACCATAACCTACCACACCGTCCCCAGTAGGGAGCTACAGCACCTTAATCTACCACACCGTCTCCAGTAGAGATTCGACCCATTCCCTACCAAAACTTCCCCAGTAGAGATATACAGCGTCATACACTACCACCCCTTCCCAAGTTGAGATATACAGTTTCATCCTCTTCAGCATCGTCCCCAGTATGGATCTACAACACCATACCATACCATTCCGTCCCCAGTAGAGATCTATCGCCCCATGTCCTACCACAACGTCCCCAGTGGAGATCCGCAGCGACATACCCTACCACACCATCCCCGGTAAAGATCTACAGCGCCATAACCTACCACACCGTCCCCAGTAGAGAGCTACAGCACCTTAATTTACCACACCGTCCCCAGTAGCGATTCTACCCATTCCCTACCACAACGTCCCCAGTAGAGATCTATCGTTCCATTCCCTACCACAAAGTCTCCAGTAGAGATCTACGGCTACATACCCTATCACAGAGTCCCAAGTAGACATTTAAAGTTAACTACTCTATTAATAGGTCCTCAGTAGAGATCTACACCGCCATATCCTACCAGTTCGTCTCCAGTAGAGATATCCAGTGCCATTCTCTTCAGCATCGTCCCCAGTAGGGATCTACAACACCACACCCTACCATTCCGTCCCCAGTATAGATGTATCGCCTATTTCCTACCACAACGTCCCCAGTAGAGATCTACAGCGACATGCCATACCACACCGTCCCCAGTTAAGATCTGCAGCGCCATTCCCTACCACACCGTCCCAAGTAAAGATCTACAGCACCTTAATCTACCACACCGTCCCCAGTAAAGATATATCGACCCATTCCCTACCACAACTTCCCCAGTAGAGATCTACAGCGACATACCCTACCACACCGTTTCCAGTAAAGATCTACATCGCCATAACCTACCACACCGTCCACAGTAGCCATCTACAGCACCTTAATCTACCACACCTTCCCCAGTAGAGTTATATCGACCCATTCCCTACCACAACGTCCCCTGTAGAGATCTACAGCGACACACCCTACCATACCGTCCCTAGTAAAGATCTACAGCGCCATACCCTACCACATCATCCCCAGTAGAGATCTACAGCACCATATTCTACCACACCGTCCCCAGTAAAGATCTATCGCTACATTCCCTAACACAACGTCCTCAGTAGAGATCTACAGCGACATACCCTACCACACCGTCCCCAGTAGATATTTATCGCCCCATTCCCTACCACAACGTCCCCAGAAGAGATCTACAGCTACATACCCTATCACACAGTCACAACTAGACATCTAAAGCGAACTCCTCTACCAATACGTCCCCAGTAGAGATCTACAACGACAAACCCTACCACACCGTCCCCATTAGAGATTTACAACACAATACTCTACTGGACCTTACCCAGTAGAGATCTACAGTGCGGTAGTCTACCACACCGTCTCCAGTAGAGATACAGCGCCATACCCTACCACTCCGTCCCCAGTAGAGATATACAGTGTCATTGTGTCCAGCATCGTCCCGAGTAGGGATCTACAACACCATATCCTACCATTCCGTCCCCAGTAGAGATCTATCGCCCCATTCCCTACCACAACGTCCTCAATAGAGAGCTACAGCGCCATACCCTACCACTCCGTCTCCAGTAGAGATCTACAGCACTATATTCTACCACACCGTCCCCAGTAAAGATCTATCGCCACATTCCCTACCACAACGTCCCCAGTAGAGATCTACAGCGACATACCCTACCACACCGTCCCCAGTAGATATCTATTGCTCCATTCCCTACCACAACGTCCCCAGTAGAGATCTACAGCTACATACCCTATCACAAAGTCCCAAGTAGACATCTAAAGCGAACGTCTCTACCAATACATCTCCAGTTTAGATCTTCAGCAACATACACTACCACACCGTCCCCATTGGAGATCTACAACTTTATACTCTACTAGTCCGTACCCAGTAGAGATATACAGTGCGGTAGTCTACCGCATCGTCTCCAGTAGAGATATACAGCGCCATACCCTACCACTCCGTCCCCAGTAGAGATATACAGTGTCATTCGCTTCAGCATCGTTCCCAGTAGGGATCTACAACACCATACCCTACCATTCCATCCCCAGTAGAGATCTATCGCCCCATTCCCTACCACAACGTTCCCAGTAGAGATCTACAGCGACATACCCTACCATACCGTCCCTAGTAAAGATCTACAGCGCCATACCCTACCACATCGTCTCCAGTAGAGATCTACAACACCATATTCTACCACACCGTCCCCAGTAGTCAGTGTCGAATGGGAATCTCGTGCGATTTTTTTGACGATTTATGACGACCTATATAAAACTTATCTATGGGGTATATGTATAAGATTAAACCTGTTCGTCGCACTTGCATCCGCGTCAGTGTCGATTTACGACGTCATCAATATGGCGGCTATCTGACTATATATGAATTATTCGTATCTCGTACAAAAATCAATTGAAAACATCGCATTGTTTCTATTTTTTGCAAAGAGAATTAATGAAATGCATCTGATTATACACACGCTAGACGAATTTAGTCGATGGGTTAAAGGATATTGCTTTATCCGGTCGTATGTTCGTTCGTGCATACGTTGGACATACGTTTTTCTTCTAAAACTGCTCACAACCTAAGTACCCTGGGAGCTAATTTTAAGCACCCCCAGAAAATTCTTCATGGGTGCCAAATCATTTATTGTGACCACAGAAACACAAACAAATTCGTCCTCAAAGATAAACTCAATCGCACTATGAAACAATGCATGGTTTCCATGGCAACCGTTAACGCAATTCTTGAGGATGGGGGTACACATAGAAAATTTATCATATGTCCATTGTTACTAATCCTAGACTACTGAACATGATTTCATTCTAAAGTATTGATTTAGCCCTTTCTTCTAGTGGTAAGTAATTCAAATTGTCTTATTTGCATATTCATTAATTTTAATGAAAATATGAAAAATGGCCCAAAAAAGTTCTTAAAATCTATAAATTCACTAATTTCATAACAAACTGCCATTATGACACTTTGTTATTGAACCAGTAATATCATATGACAAATTTATTGATCACCTGGTCCTATATAAAAATGATCTCATTTGTATATTCATGAAAATTTATAACAAATGTCAAAAAGTGAAGAAAAACGAGATGAAAATATATCCATTGCAAGGTATTGCATACATGTATGTTATAAGACCTATCTTGGATCCCTGGGACAAATTCTCAAGGTTGTTAGTGTTGTCAGAGGGACCACCTTAATGCTATCAAATACTGTCCTCAACAATAAAGTCATTTGCATGATGTAAAATTACATAGTTTCCACATCCACATCTCATGCAATTCTAAAGAATAGGATGTACATGTACTAACACAAATACTCATATCACACCAACAGAATGCCCTAGAATACCATAATTGGTCTGAAAGTGGTGTATGAACTTAACAATTTAATCTTGATACCAAATATATAAATCATTGAATTTACTTATTCATGAAAATTAACAAAAGAGCATTAAAATGGAAAAAATGTAGAAAAATAGGGGGTATATGTACAAACTCGCCTGTACTTGAGCTGTTTATCAACCCAGGATGCTGAACGAGGTGTCAAATGAATGCTATGACAATGTACCATGGTCCTGAAGTATGATATAAGAATAATCTGTTTTTCTTTTTTTTTTTTTTTTTTTTTTTGTCCGCAGGCTTCTCCGAAGGATGAGTGATATGACAGAAAGAAGATGATATGATGGTTGAATGATGATATCCATTGTTTTTATTTTCTTGTTTGACATTTCACACAAAACTATACATATTGAAAGCATACTTGTTTAGAGGTGATAGAGTTTATAGCACTGAACAACATTATGTAAATTCATTATGATAATTCCTCATATGCTTACTACTCTACAACAAAAATCACGGAAAATACCCAATTTAATTCATAAATAGTAACATTTAAATTTATCAGTTGAAAACCATAGTTATTCACTGATTCTGGCTGCCGCGGTGAACTTCATGACTATAAAGCTCGCCAAGACTTCCAGAAACAGGTTTTAATTTACCGTTTTAGAGGATTGAGGAGTTGTCTGCCTTTGATTAACTACAATATACTTACAACAGAAAACATAAATTAAGTGTCGAAGGAAGATAGAAGTATGATGCAGTACCCTCAATCTGTTTTTCAATTTCATGATTAAATGAAAACTGAAGAAATTATAAAGAAGAGAAAGTGAAAAAATGAAATGAGAAAATCTACACAATGACTTGTATCTCAGCAATCAAAAGTCCTATAGTGATGAAAATGGCATCAAATGGTGTCTAGGGCAATATCATAACATCCTGAACTACATTGTTTGAGCCATTTGGTTTTAGTTTTAGGAATATTAACCAAATATTTTAAATTAAGGACAGGGGAATACAGAACAAATACGGGGGTATATGTAGAAAAACGCACGTATCTTAGCTACTGAAAGACCTAAAGAGCTATAATTGGCATCAAATGATTGCTAGGGCGATGTTCTGTGCCTTATAGTCAGCTATTTTTGTTGTATGTATATTACTGAGATCTTCAAAACTAAGACAAAAATCAACGAAAAATGAACGGGTACACCATGCAAAATCGCTCAAGTCTCAGCTGCCAATATCCTTAGAATGCTGAAAATGGTACCAATGGAATGATAGGAGAATGCACTACTGCCATGAAGTCCGATAATTTATATGTATATTACTGAGATCTTCAAAACTAATACAAAAATCAACGAAAAATGAACGGGTACACCATGCAAAATCGCTCATATCTCAGCTGCCAATATCATTAGAATGCTGAAAATGGTACCAATGGAATAATAGGAGAATGCACTACTGCCATGAAGTCCGATAATTTAACCACATGTTATTACATTTTCTGAACGTTACATAAATAAAATATAAAAGTTGATCCTTTGGAAGCAGTAAAAACGTTCAAAGGGAGGTTGTATGAGCCATAAAGTTTCGAAAAATTATGAAAATAGCTGTGCTTCACCAAAATGTACTAAATCTTGATTGCCAGAGAAAGCATTGTTTATATATCTGAGCTCATGACAATAAAACATTGATCGAGCAATGAATTGATGCCATTTTGAGTTCTCTACAGGTGATGGCAACTGAAATGTAAGCGACGTTGTTGGTGTTCCCCTTCATATTTCATTGATTTTGCTCTTATTTTTTAAGTTGAAACTGAGTCGCCGAAACCGCGGTATGACGAATATACGTTCTCATTTGTATGTGAACTGCTCTTAAAGGATTTCAGTTTTACTCTTTCTTACCTTATATACAAGATTATATGGATACAGAACATTGTCCTAGCAATCATTTATTACCAATTATAGCTCCCTAGGTCTTTCAGTAGCCAAGATATGTGCGTGTTTTTTTTTCTACGTATACCCCTTAATTTTACGTATTTTTCTCTAAATTCAAAAGCGTTTGTTAATATTCTTAAAATTCGAAAATTTCATGAAAGTTGTATTTTGTGTTCAAAGTTACAGGTATTTGTTTTTAGATGACGTTTTGTGCATTTTTTGTGCGACGCATTCTGTAAGTTTTCTAGTTTCGCCGTTTGTTCAGTTGAAACGGAAAAGAAAATGGCTGCCAGATATTTTTTCAATGGCGACCAACTAGCGAAAGTAGTCAAGACGGAAACGTGCTTCCTTGGACCCGTGAAATATGATAGAACGTTCCTTGGACCCGTGCAATATGACAGTAGTTTCCATGGAAAACATTCTAAACTATTGAATATGGGAAAACATGCAATATTTTCAGCAATGCAAAGTGAACGGGACAATTTCTTGGGTATATAATAAGACGTTTTATTACCGATATACAAGTCACAAGTGTAGGTTAATTCATTTATTTATTTTTTTCTTCATAATTTCACTCTCAAAAATTGCTTAAGTTTTCATTAAATTCATGAAATTAAAAATCAGTTAATTCTTATACCATACTTAAGGGTCAAAGTACATTGCTAAAGCATTCATTTGATACCTTTTCAGGATCCTGGGTTGATTAACAGCTCTGGTACAAGCGATCTTGTAGATATAACCTCTATTTTTTCACAATTTTTCTTCAATTCTTTATGTTTGTTTTATTAATTTCATGAATAAGTAAATTCAATGATTTAAATAATGGGTATAAAGGTTTAATTGTTAGGTTTATTTATCACTTTCAGACCAATTATAAAGCATTCTAATGTTGGGGTGTAAGTATTCATGTCAGTACATCCTCTTCTTTAGAATAGCATGAAGAGTGGTGTGGAAACTATGTAATTTTACATCATACAAATGTTTATTTCATTGCTGAGGACAATATTTGATGGCATTAAGGTGGTCCATCTGAAAACATTGAGGGTTTTGAGAATTTGTCCCAGGGATGCAAAATAGATAAGATCATATAACATATCCAATACCTTGCAATGAATATATTTTTCCCTCGTTTTCCTCACTTTTTGACAGTTTTATTAATATTCATGAATATGCAAATGAGATAATTTTCATAAAGAACAAGGTCATCAATAAGTTCATCATATGATATTACTGGATCAATAGAAAAAAGTGTCACATCGACAATTTAGGCCTGAAATTAGTTCATTTATGGATTTTAAAACACTTTTCTGCCATTTTTCAGGTTTTCATGAAATTTAATGAATATGCTAATTAGATAATTTGCATGCCTTAACAAAGAAAAAGGGTTTTGTCTAAGCTTTAAAATGAGACCATAGTCAATAATCTAGGATAAGTAACAGTGTAGATATTGATCAATATTTTATGTATACCCCCATCCTGAAGAATCACGATAACGGTTGCCATGGAAACCGCGCATTTTATAGTGCAATTGAGTTTGTCTTTGGGAACAAATGTTTTTGTGCATTTCTGGCGTTCCAATAAATGATTTGGCACCCATGAAAATTGTCTTGGGGGGCTGCAAAGTAGGCCAAATTAGCTTCCGTTGTACTATGCATAGATTGGCACTTTGTATGCATATTTTGTCGTGACGTGGCTTATATTTTCAGTGCTATGCTCCTTGTGAGAGATTCTTTTGTGCTTAAATAGCTTTTATAAATACATTTGGTAAAAACACTCATTTAAAAACAGCGAGAAGCTGGAAATCAAAGTTTATCTGACAAGCATAGTATGAAAATGGTTGCTTAAAATACATACTATGAGTGCGCTAGTCGCCATTTTGATGACGTCATATCTCAGCTCAGACGCGGGTCTCAGGGCGACGAACTGGTTTAAATTGTTGCATATGCCCCAAAGTTTGATTTAAGGTAGGTCGTCACAAATCGTCATGAAATTCCCACGGGACGATTTTTTGTGCCCATTCGACACTGACTAATACCATTCCGTCCCAGGTAGAGATCTACAGCGAAGCGACATTCCCTACCACATCGTCCTCAGTTTAGCTCTACAGCGCCATGCCCTATCGAACAGTCCCCAGTAGAGATCTACATCACCATTATCTACCACACCGTCCCCAGTAGAGATATATCCACCAACTCTCTACCACAGCGTCCCCAGTAGAGATCTACAGCGACACACCCTTTGACACCGTAGAGATCTTTCGACCCATGTCCTACCACAACGTCCCCAGTAGAGATCTACAGCTACATACTGTATCACATCGTCACAAGTAGACATCTAAAGCGAACTACTCTACCAATATGTCCCCATTAGAGATCTACAGCGACATACCCTACCACACCGTCCCAAGCAGAGATCTACAGCACCATGCTCTACTGGGCCGTCCCCAGAAGAGATCTTCAGTGCTGTTGTCTACCACACCGTCTCCAATAGAAACATACAGCGCCATACTCTACCACTCCGTCCCCAGTAGAGATCTATCCTCACATTTCCTACCACAACGTCCCCAGTAGAGATCTACAGCTTTATACCCTACCACACCGTCCCCAGTAAAGATCTACAGTGCCATAACCTAGCACACCGTCCCCAGTAGAGTTCTTCAGCAACATAATTTACCACACCGTCCTCAGTAGGGATAAATCGACCAATTCCATTCCACAAGGTCCCCAGTAGAGATCCACAGCGACATACCCTACCATACTGCCCCCAGTAGAGATATATCGTCCCATTTCCTACCACAAATTATTACCAAGTAGATATCTATAGCTACAAAACCCTATCACACCGTCCTCAGTTGACAACTTAAGAGAACTACTCTACCAATACGTCCGAAGGAGAGATCTTCAGCGACATTCTTTACCACACCGTCCCCATGAGAGATCTACAGTACCATACTCTACTGGACCGCCCCTAGTAGAGATATGCAGTGCGGTTGCTCGCCCCATTTCCTACCACAACGTGCCCAGTAGAGATCTACAGTGTCATACCCTACCATACCGTCCCCGGTAAAGATATACAGCACATTAATCTACTACACCGCCTCGAGTGGAGAGCATCGACCCATTCCCTACCACATCGTCCCCAGTAGAGATATACACTGACATACCCTACCACACCGACCCCAGTAGAGATCTATTGCCCCATTCCCTACCACAACGTCCCCAGTAGAGATCACCGTCCCCGGGAGACATCTAAAGCGAACTACTCTACCAATACTGCCCAGTAGAGATCTTAAGCGACATATCCTACCACACCGTGCTCAGTTGATCTAAAGCACCATACTCTACTGGACCGTCTCCAGTAGAGATCTACAGTGCGGTAGTCTACCAGCAGAGATATACAGCGCCATACCCTACCATTCCGTTCCAAGTAGTAGAGATATACAGTCCCTACCACAACGTCTCAAGTAGAGATTTACAGCGATAAACCGTTCCACACCGTCCCAAGTAAAGGTCTACAACAGCGACATACCCTACCACATCGTTCCCGGTAGAGATCGTTCGCCCCATTCCCTACCACAACTCCCCAGTAGAGATCTGCAGCAACATACCCCACCACAACGTCCCCAGTAGATATATAAAGGGAACTTCTCTACCAATACGTCCCCAGTAGAGATCTACAGCGACATATCCTCCCAAACCTTCCCCATTATAGATCTACCATACCACACCGTCTCCTGTAGACATCTACAGCACCATACTATACTGGAGCTTCCCCATTAGGGTATACAGCGCCATACCCTACCACTCCATCTCAAGTAGAGATATACAGTGTCATTCTCTTCATCATCGTCCCCAGTAGGGATCTTCATTACCATACCCTACCATTCCGTCCCCATTAGAGATCAATCGCTCCATTCCCTACCACAACGTTCACAGTAGAGAAAGTTCATCGATATACCCTACCACACCGTCCCCAATTGTGATATACAGCACCATAGTCTACCAATCCGTCCCCAGTAGAGATCTTCAGCACCATTCCCTACCACAACGTCCCAAGTAGATATCTACAGCTACATACCCTACCACACCGTCCCCAGTTGACATCTAAAGCGATCTTCATCGACATACCCTACCACACCGTCCCCAGTAGTGATCTACAGCACCATAATCTACCAAACCATCCCCAGTAAAGATCTTAAGCACCATAATCTACCACACCCTCCCCAGTAGAGATATATCAACCAATTCCCTACTACAACGTCCCCAGTAGAGATCTACAGCGACATGCCCTACCACACCGTCCCCAGTAGAGATCTATCGCCCCATTCCCTACCACAACGTCCTAAGTAGATATCTACAGCTACATACCCTATCACACTGTCCCCAGTAGATATATTAAGCGAACTCCTCTACCAATATCTATCGACCCATTCCATACTACAACGTCCCCAGTAGAGATATACAGCGACATATCCTACCATGACGTCCAAATTACAGATCTACCGCCCCATTCCCTACCACAGCGTACCCAGTAGAGATCTACAGCGACATACCCTTATACACCGTCCCCAGTAGCGATCTACAGCACCATATTCTACTGGACCGTCTCCAGTAGAGATCTACAGTGCGGTAGTCTACCACACCGTCTCCAGTAGAGATATACAGCGCCATACCCTACCACTCCGTCCCCAGCAGAGATATACAGTGTCATTCTCTTCAGCATCGTCCAAAGACACCATACCCTACCTCTCCGTCCCCAGTAGAGATCTTTCGTCCAATTTCCTACCACAACGCCCCCAGTA
Source organism: Rugalucina vietnamica (assembly GCA_964017185.1). NCBI lineage: Eukaryota > Metazoa > Mollusca > Bivalvia > Lucinida > Lucinidae > Rugalucina > Rugalucina vietnamica. The sequence continues at coordinate 70,003,990 of OZ024872.1, forward strand.
GAGATCAACAGCGATATACCCTACCACACCGTCACCAGTAAAGATATACAGCGCCATAACCTATTACACCGCCCCAGTACAGATCTTCAGCAACATAATATACCAAACCGTCGCCAGTAGAGATATATCAACCAATTTCGTACCACAACGTCCCCAGTAGAGATATACAGCGACATGCCCTATCGAGCCGTCCCCAGTAGAGATCTATCGCCCAATTACCTACCACAACGTCCCAAGTAGATATCTACAGCTACATACCCTACCATACCGTCCCCAGTAGACTTCTAAAGCGAAATAATCTACCAATTCGTCCCCGGTAGAGATCGAAAGCGATTTACTCTAACACACCGTCCCAAGTAGAGATCTACTGTACCATACTGTACTTGACCGCCGTACACACACATCCGTCCCCATTATGGTGCCTTGATCTACAGTGCGGAAGTCTACCACACCGTCTCCAGTAGAGTGATACAGCGCCATACCCTACCACTCCGTCCCCAGTAGAGTAATACAGTGTCATTCTCTTCAGCATCGTCCCAAGTAGGGATCTACAACACCATACCCTACTATTCCGTCCCGAGTAGATATCTATCGCCCTATTTCCCTACCAAAACGTCCTCAGTAGATATCTACAGCGACATACACTACCAAATCGTCCCCAGTAAAGATTTTCAGCGACATACCCTAGCACACCCTTCCCAGTTAAGATGTACAGCACCATAATCTACCACACCGTCTCTAGTAGAGATCTATCGACCTTTTCCCTACCACAACGTCCCCAGTAGAGATATACATCCACATATCATACCAATCTCCAGGAGATCTATTCCCTACCACAACGTCCCAAGTAGAGATCTACAGCTACATATCCTATCACACCGTCCCCAGTAGACATCTTAAGCCAACTACTCTACCAATACGTCCCCAGCAGAGATTTTAAGCGACATACTCGTAAACACCGTCCCCAGTAGCGATCTACAGCACCATACTCTACTGGACCGTCCCAAGTAAAGATCTACATTGCGGTAGTCTACCACACCGTCTCCAGTAGAGATAAACAGCGCCATACCCTACCACTCCTTCCCCAGTAGAGATATACAGTGTCATTCTTTTCAGCATCGTCCCTAGTAGGGATCTTAAACAATACCCTACGATTCCGTACCCAGTAGAGATCTTCCGTCCAATTTCCTACCACAACGTCCCCAGTAGAGATCTACAACCACATACCTGTCACACCGCCCCCAGTATAGTTCTACAGCACATTACTCTACTGGGCCATCCCCAGTAGAGATCTTCAGTGCGGAAGTCTACAACACAGTCTCCAGTAGAGATATACAGCGCCGTACACATACATCCGTCCCCATTAGAGATCTACAGCACCATACTTTACTGGACCGTCCCAAGTGGAGATCTACAGTGCGATAGTCTACCACACCGTCTCCAGTAGAGATAAACAGCGACATAGCCTAACACTCCGTCTCCAGTAGAGATATACAGCGTCATTCTCTACAGCATCGTCCCAAGTAGGTATTTACAACACCATACCCTACCACAACGTCCCCAGAAGAGATGTACAGTGTCATTCTCTACAGCATCGTCCCAAGTAGGTATTTACAACACCTTACCCTACCATACCGTCCCCAGTAAAAATCTAAAGCACCATAATGTACCACACCAACCCCAGTAGAGATCTATCGACCCATTCCCTACCACAACGTCCCCAGTAGAGATCTACAGTTAAATACCCTATCAGTTTCATTATCTTCAGCATCTTCCCATGTAGGGATCTACAACACCATACCCTACTGTTCCGTCCCCATTAGAGATCTATCGCCCAATTCCCTCCACATCGTCCCCAGTAGAGATCAACAGCGACATACCTTACCACACCGTCCCAAGTAAAGATCTACAGCTAAATTCCCTACCGCACTGTCTCAAGATATCTAAAACACCATTATCTATCGGCCATGTAGAGATCTACAGCGACATAACCTACCCTACCGCCCCCAATAAAGATCTACAGCGTCATACCCTACCACACCGTACCCAGTAGAGATCAACAACACCATAATCTACCACACCGTCCCCAGTAGAGATCTATCGACCCACATTTCCTACCACAACCTACCCAATAGAGATCTACAGCGACATACCCTACCACACCGTCCCCAGTAGAGAGCTAGCGCCTCATTCCCTACCACAACTCCCCAGTAGAGATCCAGAGCTACATACTCTATCACACCGTCCCCAGTAGACATCTAAAGCCAACTACTCCACCTATACGTCCCCAGTAGAGATCTACAGCGACAAACCCTACAATACCGCCCCCAGTAGAGATCTACCCTACCATACCGTCCCCAATAGAGATCTACAGCACCATACTCTACTGGACCGTCCCCAGTAGAGATCTAAAGTCAATCCCTCTCTAGCTGAGCAATACAGCGCCATACCCTACCATTTCGTCTCAAGTATAATTATACAGTGTCATTCTCTTCAGCATCGTCCCCTGTAGGGATCTTCAACACCATACTCTACCATTCCGCCCCCAGTAGAGATCTATCGCCCCATTCCCTACCGCACCGTCCCCAGTAAATATCTGCAGCGCCATACCCTACCGCACCGTCCCCAGTAGGGATCCACAGCACCATACCCTACCATACGTCCCCAGTAGATATATATCGCCCCATTCCCTCCACTGATTGTGTACACGTTAGAACCGCCTCGCCGCTATGATAACATAAAAATAGAATGATGTGGACAGAACGTAAAGAGGAACCTCCAAAAACAAAATTTGCCCAAGCATTGAAACCGGCAACATGCAAACAACTCATGGCTCTTTCCGTTCCTTTCTGTTTATTTCACTAAGCCGGTTTGAAAAGAACTACCCGTAAATGAATGAGGCTGGCTACTACAAATTAAAAAGTGATAGTTCCGTCCCGACATGACTGAAAAATATTGTCTCGGGTACATAAAACAAACAAAAATATGAGACGCGTCATGAGAAGACATGATTTTGCAAAGGTGCAGCTCAGCTGCAATGACACCTTCCAAGGGGGTTTTAGCTCCAAACTCACTAAAAGAAAAATGACCTTTCTCCCCAGCTCCCTAAAATGATTTCCTTGCTCCCAGATTCCAGAAACTAAAATGTTCTCTTCTAGTAATCCCCAACTCCCTTGCTCCCAGATTCCTGAAACTAAAATGTTCTCTAGTAGTAATCCCTAACTCCCTTGAAATGTTTCCAGTTCTCCCAAGCTCCCTGAAAACAAATGTCCCTGCTACCCAGCTACCTAAAACCCGTGATAGGGTCCCAAATTTATTGAAGTCTTTTGTCGCTCACAATCCTGGTTGTCTCATACCTGGTCGAAAGCCCCAAAGACACATTTGCTCACGCTGCAGCTTAAAGTGATAAGCTGAATATCGTTTCTACTGCGCTTTACGTGTTACACCGCGTTTGGTTTGCGTATAGCGAACGTGCTGTATTAGTAAGAGCAATGGATCCACCCAAAATTGTCGCTGGTTCGAGCATTAGCCGAGGCTTCGTTTGTGACAGTGAGGCAGTCACTGCCTCTAAGCTCATCGGTAAATGGTCAGAAATTAATCAACTCTGCACAGATTGAAATAAAAAATGCGAGATCGGATAATTATCAGTGCTGTCACGACAGCATCAGTGCTGTCACGATACCAGTGCTGTTACGGTCATAATCATTTAAAATACTCAAAACGCATCAAATAAAAGTGATTGTTTTTGGTATGTAATGATGCTATACAGAACTTATTTTTGGTTTAATCCTACAAGATTATGTCTACAAAAATAAAGCACTTCAGAGAACAAATCACAGTATGTACATTTTCATTGAAGCTCTCTCCCTCGTTAATTCATTGAAAGTATTTAAGGTTTGTGTTAACTATTGTTCGTGACAAGTTATATATACCCCCACTTACAGATTGGGGAAGTCTTATCATATGAGCGTTTTACGCAAGAAAGTTTGTTCGTGACAGCATTGATATTTTTTTAAGGGTACCATACAATTTATTAATGCTGGTGCACTATTTTATAAGTTAAACTCGGCATATTTTATTTCTTTTTTCTCATTAAATAAGATAAAATGGGCAATTATTTTTTTTTATCGTTTTGCCTATTTTGATTGATCCATTTTGTGATTATGATCCATATAAACTAATTTGTATGGATGATTGACTTTGACCACTTTCCCTGGGCAGTCTCAGACATGATCTGCTTTTTAAACAGTAATCAGCGTAATCAGACGGTCAGTCGGTAGCGTAGAAGCTTTGGAGGCACAAGCAGCCCTTCTATTTATTTAGTTGAGCAAGACACCATTAACTCACAACAGTTATGGTTTATACTCAAAAAAGCGTTGGCTTTGTCCAGACATAGCTGAAAACATGTTTAAGTGTTGACTCGATACATACAATCAGATAAAGAAGGACGGCTCCCGTGGCCGAGCGGTTAAGAGCGCTGATTCTTAATCACACGATCATCTCACCGCTGTGTCTGGTGTGGGTTCGAGACCCTCTCTGGCCACATGTGAGACAAGCCAAGTTCTGCTTGCGGGTGTGCCAGGTGGTTCTTTCGTTTTCGTCCCACCTTCTGATTGGCCGTTATCGTATGAACTGAAATAATCTTGAATGGGACGTGCAACTGATTTATAAAAGTGGGAATGTAAATCCTAAACGACGATTGAAATTTTATGTTCATAAGAACATTTATATCCATCATAAGTGTTAGTTTTGCATTCGTAAAAGCATTTTAATTAACTTGTTTATCAGGGGAGCGCGGTGGGCTAGATTGCTAGATCTTCCATGTCAGATCTTAGGAAGCATGATTAAGGCTCTCTGAAGAGCTTAAAGTAGCCTAAAAATCATCTCATTAATATGCTCACTGCTGTTTAAGGATCTAAGTTATATATTCATATCCTTCAATGGGGGAACTATCAGTGGTTTAAGGGTGATGTCGTTACACCGTCCCAAGTAAAGATCTACAGTGACACAATCTACCGCAATATTCACAGTAGGTTTCTATAGCGTCATACTTTATGGCCTGCGCAGTATTGATCTACCGCGCCATACTCTATTATAATGTTTCCAGGAGGTTCTTCAGCGCTATAGTATACCAAAACGTCCCCAGTGGAGATATACAGCGTCATACTCTTATACACCGTCCCCAGGGAGAATCTACAACGTCATACCCTTCTAGAATGTCCCAAGTAGACATATACAGCGCCATTATCTACCACAACGTCCCCGCTATAGAAATATACCGGAATTCTCTTCAGCATCGTCCCCAGTAGGGATCTACAACAACATACTCTACCACACCGTCCCCAGTGGATATCTTAAGCGACATACTCTACCAATAGGTTCCCAGTAGAGATCTACAGCACCATATTCTACTGGACCGACCGCAGTAGAGATCTACAGTGCGGTATTCCACCACACCGTCTCCAGTTGAGATATACAGTGCCATAACCTACCACTCCGTCTCCAATAGAGATCTACAGCACCATTTTCAACCAGACCGTCCCAAATAGAGACAGTGCGGTAGTCTACAACACCGTCTTAAGTAGAGATATACAGCGCTATACCCTACCATACAGTGTTTCCCAACAGCATCGTCCCCAGTAGAGATCTACGACACAAAACTCTACCATCCCGTTCACAGAAGAGATCTATCGCCCGATTCCCTACAACGACGTCCCCAGTAGACACCTATATCGACATACCCTATCACACCTTTCCGAGTAAAGATCTACAGCGCCATACCCTACCGAACCGTCCCAAAAAGAGATCTATAGCCACTTTAATAATCTACCAAACCGTCCCCAGTAGAGATATATCGCCCTATCCCCTACCACAACGTCCTCAGTAGAGATCTACAGCTACATACCTTATCACATCGTCCCTAGTAGACATCTGAAGCGAACTACTCTATTTTTTATCAATACGTCCCCAAGTAGAGATCTAGAGCGACATACCCTACCACAACGTCCCCAGTAGAGATCTCTAGCTCAAAGCTCTACTGGGCCGTCCCCAGTAGAGATCTAAAGTGCGGTAGTCTACCACACCGTCTTCAGTAGAGATAAACAGGGGCTTACCCTACCAGTCCGTTCCTAATAGAGATATACAGTGTCATTCTCTTCAGCATCGTCCCCAGTAGGGATCTTCAACACCATACCCTACCATTCCGTCCCCAGTAGAGATCTATCGTCACATTTCCTACCACAACGTCCCCAGTAGAGATCTACAGCGTCACACCCTACCACACCGTCTCCAGTAAAGATCTAAGGCGTCATACCCTATCGCTTCGTCCCCAGTAGAGTTTTTCGTCACCATAATCTACCACACCGTCGTCAGTAGAGATAAATCACGTTTATGTGAATTTCCAGCATTGTATCTATCGGCAATGTTTTTTGATATTGGCTTGTAAATAATGCACGTTGCGGAAGATTATTGTGCTGTATATCTCTACTGGGGACGTTGCGGTAGAGTATGTCAATGTAGATCCCTACTGGCGACGTTGGGATACAGTATAGAACTGCAGTTACCTATCGGAGATATCGCGGTACAGTATTAAGATCTCCACTGGGGACGTTACGGTAGAGAATGGTGCAGTAGATCCATACTCTACCTGAGGTGATGATCAGAAATTGATCGACTCAGTATCAGAAGATAGATCCCTACTGGGGACGTTTCGGTAGACTTTGTGGATGTAGATCTCTAATTGGGACGTTACGGTAGATAACGGTTCTGTAGATTCCTACTGGGGACGTTTCGGTAGAGTATGGCGCCGTAAGTGTCTTCTGGTGACGTGCCAGAGTATGGCGCAGTAGCTCCTTACTGGGGACGGTATAGTACAATATGGCGATATAGATCCCTAGTGTTGACGTAGCGGTAGAGTATGGCATTTTAGATCTTTAACCCTACAGTAATTTTATATAACGGATCGTTCCAAGGCGAAACTTCTGTTGTAGGTCTAATTGTTTTGTGTTGTGGAGTAGAATTGTGCTGTTTGGGCCCTATGTGCGTTTTCATATTTTAGTTCAGTTCGGGTAACTGAGTGGCCGCCTACTGGAGAATAGCTGCTCACTCGGCTTACGACATGTTTTCATGGTTTAAGTACTTAAGTGTCATTTTATTTTTTCCCACCTCTCGTTTATGGAGTGGGATTGTATTTCTGATTGTGTCATTCCCTGATCATTGCCATTTGTACTTTTTTGGAACGTAGACGGAATATTTCCATCGGTATTCCGTTAAACCTGGAACGAGGTACCGAAGTGGAGCGGAGAGACAGTTAGCCAGCTGATCTATTTGGCACGATGTAGTAGAATATGGTGCTGTAGATCTCTACTGGGTACATTACTGTAAAATAGGGCGCAAAAGATCCGTATTCTTGATGCTGTGGTAGTGTTTGGCGCTTTTGATATCCTCTGGTGACGATGATGAAGAGTATGGTTCTTCAGATCTCTACTGGTTGCATTGAGGATGTGGTACTGTAGATCTCTACTGGGGACTTGTGGTAAAGTATGGTGCAGTAGATACCAACTAGGAACGTTGTGGTAGAGTATGGCGCTGTGAACCCCTACTGTTGACGTTGTATTAGAGTAGGCCGCATTAGATCTCTGCTGGGGACGATGTAGTTGAGTATTGCGGTATACATCACTACTGGGGATTTTGCGGTAGACTATGGCGCTATAGGTCCCTACTGGGAACGTTGTGGTAAAGAATGACTAATGTGATCTCTTCTGGGTACGTTGCGCTAGACTGTGGCGCTATAGATATCGACTGGGACAATCATTACTGGAGAATTTTTGGTATAAATGGAGCGCTATGTCAACCCTCGGTATGTTGTGTTAGAGTATGGCAATGTACGTACATTATTGGGTACGTTGCGGTAGAGTACGGCACTGTATATCCCTACTGTGTACGTTGCGGTAGGGTATAGCGCTATTTATCTCTACTGGGACGTTGCTGTATAATAATGCGGTATATGTATCTACTGGGAACGATGCGGTAGAATATTTCAATAACGATCCCTCCTCGGACCTTGTGGTAAACTATGGTGCTGTATATCTGTACTAGGTACGTTGTTGTAGAGTATAGCGCTGTGGATCCTTACTGGGGACGTTGCTGTAGAAAAGTATACAAGTGTATATCCCTACTGGAGACGTTAAGATAAAATATGGCAATGTAGATCCCTACTGGGGACGTCGGTCCTTGTGGTAAACTATGGTGCTGTATATCTGTACTAGGTACGTTGTTGTAGAGTATAGCGCTGTGGATCCTTACTGGGGACGTTGCATTAGAAAAGTATACACGTGTATATCCTTACTGGAGACGTTAAGATAAAATATGACAATGTAGATCCCTACTGGGGACGTCGGACCTTGTGGTAAACTATGGTGCTGTGTATCTGTACTAGGTACGTTGTTGTAGAGTATAGCGCTGTGGATCCTTACTGGGGACGTTGCTGTAAAAGTATACAAGTGTATATCCCTACTGGAGACGTTAAGAAAAAATATGGCAATGTAGATCCCTACTGGGGACGTCGGACCTTGTGGTTAACTATGGTACTGTGTATCTGTACTAGGTACGTTGTTGTAGAGTGTAGCGCTGTGGATCCTTACTGGGGACGTTGCTGTAGAAAAGTATACAAGTGTATATCCCTACTGGAGACGTTAAGATAAAAGTTGGCAATGTAGATCCCTACTGGGGACGTCGGACCTTGTGGTTAACTATGGTGCTGTATATCTGTACTAGGTACGTTGTTGTAGAGTATAGCGCTGTGGATCCTTACTGGGGACGTTGCTGTAGAAAAGTATACAAGTGTATATCCCTACTGGAGACGTTAAGAAAAAATATGGCAATGTAGATCCCTACTGGGGACGTCGGACCTTGTGGTAAACTATGGTGCTGTATATCTGTACTATGTACGTTGTTGTTCAGTATAGCACTGTGGATCCTTACTGGGGCCGTTGATGTAGAAAAGTATACAAGTGTATATCCCTACTAGAGACGTTAAGATAAAATATGGCAATGTAGAGCCCTACTGGGGACGTTGCAATAGAGAATGGCGCTATGGATCTCTACTGGGTAAGTTGTGGTATAGAATTACATTATAAGTTTCAACAAGGACCGATTTTGCTGGGTTAACTATGGCGCTATTTATCTCTACTGGTGCTGGTGTGGTAGAGTATGGCACAGCAAATCCCTTTTGGGACCGTTGCGGTAGCGTATGTCGCTGTATGTTTTTCTTGGGGGCGTTGCAATTAGTATTGCACTGTTGCTCCCTTCTGAAAACGTTGTGGTAGAATATGAAGCTAACGGTCTGTACGTGAAACTGATCAAAAAATGACGCAATCAGAAATAAATTCCCACTCCTTAAACCGAGGGGTGGGAAATGGGTCGCATGTACGTGTCCTTTCATGCCTAAAACTAACAACTAGAGCCTTAGCTTTGTCCGGCAGGACAATTACTGAAACAGCGTTTACTGGGGCCCCCGGGGCCTAAAGAAATAGATGGGCTGTTTGTGTCTCCAGGCAAAGCTTCTTTGCTACTGACTGACCATCTGATTACTGGTTATCCGCTCAGAGCTTGCCCAGGAAAAGTGGTTTCAAGTCAAACCCTCCATACCTATAAGCCTTATTGGCTTGGTTTGATGCATATTTCAAGCACTTGTTGGATGACATGACATCCTCATTTTGGGTGAAAGTCCCATAAAGTGGAGGCAACGTCCCGACATGACATTGGCTGTTGACTGGGACGTAAAGCATTAATTCAAACAAACAAAATCGTTTACTGAGACGTAAATAAATAAAAAGCTATCTGACTGTGATATAAATATATATAAGTATAAACTAATCTGCCGGACTAATAGCATGTCGCTTTCGAAATGGTGAAACTGGTACTATATATACCCTTCATTTCCAAATTTTACTTTATGCAGGTGGGTTTAAAGTCGAATACTACAATGTACATTTACTCTTATAGACAGTGAATGTTACACATGAACGTCATCGAATAAAATTAAGATATAAAAATACTATTATAATATATTACTTTTATTATGAATTAGACCATGAAAAGGACTTATTATGTGTAGTAAATTGACAAAATATGTTATAACATATATTAGTCTATTTATATTTAGCTTAAAATAGCTTTTTAAAAAGAAGGATAACTCTCTCTTTAAAAGTGTTATAACGACATCCGCCGTACTCGGCAGCGATATAAAGACGTACTCAGTACGGACGTGCTGGGCAAGGATGTTGCAACTAGACCCTTCTCACGATTTCTGACTAAGCCCTTGCGATCTCCCTACGATAGTCGTACGATGTTAGGTGTCCGTCCGTCTTTCGTGTACTACCAAACGTGTACAACCTCACAGTGCATCATGGCTAGGGCAAGCGGTTCACACAAGAAACATCACAGAATTATACAGATGACGGGGAAGCAAACCGCACTGAGCAACAGGATTGTGCAGTTCTTCGAAGACAGGCCGTACTTCTATGATATTTCAAACGAACAATAGAACAACAAAGAATTGAAAGACTCAGAACTGCAGCAGTTTGCCGACACTATCGGCAGGAAACGTAATAGCTCTGTCACACATTCACGTATCAGCGGCGTATCGCTCGCGTATCTATGAAAATGTCAATACGCCGAGGTCTGAGCCGTATTTTGCTCGTGCGACGTATGTACCACGTATGTGTGACGTTCCTGCTACGTTCCCGTGGCGTATACGTGACGTATCTGAACTCGTATGGAATTTCACTTTCGTATGTACGGCGAATCAAGGCGTATGTGCTACGTATGTGTGACGTATGTATGGCTTATGAAGTGTACGCGTGACGAATATACGACGTATGTACTACGTTCCATTCTTATCTGCGGCGTATCTGCTTTGCACCAATTGCTTTTTAATACCTATGAGAACAAACGATTGTGTTCACTTTGTTCATGCAGTTCGCATATTATAGCTATCAATTATCAGGGGTCGAAGATGCCACCGGAGAAATCTAGAGCAACACCGAAGGGAAAAAAAAAACAAACGTGGTGGTGGTGGGGGAGGGGGGCATCTCCTAGTTCCCCATCCTGGTCGTAAGAGGACATTAACAAAGATAGAGGCTACACCAAGCATAGCCCTGAAAGAACCCTGCATGGCACTCAGAACCGTGAGAAACAACTGATCCATGGCTTCGGAAAAACGAAAACATGCATATAGAAGCATTAAGATTCTCTTAAAAAGCCACAAAATGTTCCCAATACGTCACACATACTCCACAGCAGCGAAACGTGCGTAGCACATACGTAGCACATACGCCATTGATACGCGAGATACGCCACACGTACGTCGCTGATAGAAACAAAAAGAGAGTCGATGATACGCCACACATACGTCACACATACGTTGCAGATACGAAAGGTACGCTGTACATACGTCACGGTTACGTGACATCTTAACCGCGACGTACGTGTGGCGTATGAGGAGTATGAGCTACGTATCTACGGCGTACCTGCCATGTTGCTTTCTATGTACCACGTATGTGTGACGTATGTACGGCGTATCCGACCTGCCACGTACGTGCCACGAATTTTTAAGTGCACACAAGAAAACGTAGCACCTCGGCGTATGAGGAGTTTGAGCTACGTATTCTCACGTATGTACGTACGCGTGACATACCTTTCGTATCTCGATAAGCCGTAGATACGTGAGTCGATACGCGATAGTGTGACAGCGGTTTAAGTATAGGGAAAGTGTTCTCTTTAAACATCGAAAGAAAAACTTAATTATTATCGTATTCTGTTGTAGGTTCGCTTATAAGCTATTGAAAATAGCTGCATGCACGAGTACTCTCACTGGGCATGAGTATTCACAACTTTCGGAAAAAAGCTACAGCGACTTCGGTTTACAAGAAACAAATATCCTCCCTGTGGCGAATAATTATGTTCAGCGGCTGTTTGGTTCAGATTTTAGAATCATGCGCATTTTCATGGGATGTGGCATGTAGCTGGTTGTTAGGCAGTCTACCGTACTGAGCTGACGGGTCCCATTTGGCTTCACCAAGAAAGGTATCATGTTCGCCAAATCTCGTCGGGCCATCGGACATGATCGATAAAAACCGCCCTGGGCCGACTTATATTTCTGAACGCAAGACACTGTGAACGACGTCATTTTTGGTCGAAATTTGTTCGAAACGTAAGGTCATGAAACTGATCGTTTCGGTTCATTCTTGTCCATTCGGTTTTATTTTGACTGGTTGTCATTGTCGCAAAATATTCGTGATCTATCCATATGATGACCGCACGATACCCGTACGATTGTAATAACCTTGCGATATAGCCGTACGTATGTCGCACGATCACCCTGAAGGTCTACAATTATCTTACGATTTTAGTCCCCAACTTATCATAAAAACCGTGCGGTGACCGCTCGATCACCGCATGGTTTCCGTAAGGCGCCCGTACGATACTACCTACGACGTGTCTACGGGCTACGGTCTTACATTTTTTTAAAAATTATAAAATTGCAGACTAGTACTGGAGGCTACGGAGATCGTAGAAAGCCGTAGGAAGCCGTAGAATCGTAGGAACATCGTAGGGTCACCCTGTGGAGACCGCACGAAAATGCAAAAAAATGACATCGCACGATCATCGCAAGCTAATCGTAGGCCAAATATAACCTAGTCTCTACTCATAGCATTTATCAATTACAAGCAATTACTGTAAAAAAATCTCTAACAGTTTTCCCACTAATGTTTTGGTAACACTAGCACTTACGGATAGTTTCGGATGAAATTTTTAAACCTTTTTGAGCTAAGCTAAAATAATTTGACTGGGGTTAGATAAGGGTACTTAAGGATGAACATATTATATCCTTAAGTACCCTTGTCTTGCATAAATTCGTCACAAAATCTTAGCTATGCCACAAAAATATCCACAAAAATATCAGAATTTCACCCAAACTATTCTTAAGAAATAGTGTGACATACGCCCCTGTCTCACTGGAATGCGAGAACTGGAGACAAAATGTTGCGGCGACAGGTTCGCGACACTCGCGCGACAGTCTTGCGAAATATTTTGGCATAAAATTTTTTTAACATGTTTAAAACTTTCGCGACCAGTTCTCGACTAGTTAAGCTAGTATCTCACTGGCATGCGAATTTAATCTAGTATTCTGCTGGCATGCGAATGTCCCTCGACTGTTTTGCGAATTTAATCGGACTTTCGCACGACAATCGTGCGAGTGTCGCACGAGTGTCGTGAGAATTTTCAAGTGTCGCGAACAGGTCGCGAAGGTTTTGAACATGTTTAAAAATTTAATGCAATTTTTTTTTGCCAAAATGTTTCGCAAGACTGTCGCGTGCGCGACTGTCTTGAAACAGTCGTACGACGTTTGAATGTCAAAATACGAAATTCGGTCCCAGATCGAATGTCATAATAGGATTTTGAATGTCAAAATACGAAATTCGGTCCCAGTTCGAATGACAAAATAGGATTTTGAATGTCAAAATACGAAATTCGGTCCCAGTTCGAATGTCAAAATAGGATTTTGAATGTCAAAAGTTCGAATGTCAAAATAGGATTTTGAAAGTCAAAATAAGAAATTCGGTCCCAGTTCGAATGTCAAAATAGGATTTTGAATGTCAAAATACGAAATTCGGTCCCAGTTCGAATGTCAAAATAGGATTTTGAATGTCAAAATAAGAAATTCGGACCCAGTTCGAATGTCAAAATAGGATTTTGAATGTCAAAATAAGAAATTCGGTCCCAGTTCGAATGTCAAAATAGGATTTTGAATGTCAAAATACGAAATTCGGTCCCAGTTCGAATGTCAAAATAGGATTTTGAATGTCAAAATACGAAATTCGGTCCCAGTTCGAATGTCAAAATAGGATTTTGAATGTCAAAATAAGAAATTCGGTCCCAGTTCGAATGTCAAAATAGGATTTTGAATGTCAAAATACGAAATTCGGTCCCAGCTCGAATGTCAAAATAGGATTTTGAATGTCAAAATACGAAATTCGGTCCCAGTTCGAATGTCAAAATAGGATTTTGAATGTCAAAATACGAAATTCGGTCCCAGTTCGAATGTCAAAATAGGATTTTGAATGTCAAAATACGAAATTCGGTCCCAGTTCGAAAGTCAAAATAGGATTTTGAATGTCAAAATACGAAATTCGGTCCAAGTTCGAATGTCAAAATAGGTTTTTGAATGTCAAAATACGAAATTCGGTCCCAGTTCGAATGTCAAAATAGGATTTTGAATGTCAAAATACGAAATTCGGTCCCAGTTCGAATGTCAAAATGGGATTTTGAATGTCAAAATACGAAATTCGGTCCGAGTTCGAATGTCAAAATGGGATTTTGAATGTCAAAATAAGAAATTCGGTCCCATTTCGAATGTCAAAATAGGATTTTGAATGTCAAAATACGAAATTCCGTCTCAGTTCGAATGTCAAAATAGGATTTTGAATGTCAAAATACGAAATTCCGTCCCAGTTCGAATGTCAAAATAGGATTTTGAATGTCAAAATAAGAAATTCGATCCCAGTTCGAATGTCAAAATAGGATTTTGAATGTCAAAATAAGAAATTCGGTCCAAGTTCGAATGTCAAAATAGGATTTTGAATGTCAAAATAAGAAATTCGGTCCCAGCTCGAATGTCAAAATAGGATTTTGAATGTCAAAATACGAAATTCGGTCCCAGCTCGAATGTCAAAATAGGATTTTGAATGTCAAAATACGAAATTCGGTCCCAGTTCGAATGTCAAAATAGGATTTTGAATGTCAAAATACGAAATTCGGTCCCAGTTCGAATGTCAAAATAGGATTTTGAATGTCAAAATACGAAATTCGGTCCCAGTTCGAATGTCAAAATGGGATTTTGAATGTCAAAATAAGAAATTCGGTCCCAGTTCGAATGTCAAAATAGGATTTTGAATGTCAAAATACGAAATTCCATCCCAGTTCGAATGTCAAAATGGGATTTAGAATGTCAAAATACGAAATTCGGTCCCAGTTCGAATGTCGAAAAACGAAAAACGAATAACGAAAAACGAATAACGAAAAACGAAAAACAAACTAACTTCACCTGATCTTGAATGTCGAATAACGAAAAACGAAAAACAAACTAACTTCACTCTGCTGATTTTTTTCCAACATAGAAAAAACTTTGATTTTGACCCAAAAAAACTAAGTCCGAATAGTCAACTGACAACTAGTTGTCGGTTGACTATTCGAAAAACTAAGTTCGATTTTTTTCCAACATAGAAAAAACTTTGATTTTGACACAAAAAAACTAAGTCCGAATAGTCAACTGACAACTAGTTGTCGGTTGACTATTCGAAAAACTAAGTTCGATTTTTTTCCAACATAGAAAAAACTTTGATTTTGACACAAAAAAACTAAGTCCGAATAGTCAACTGACAACTAGTTGTCGGTTGACTATTCGAAAAACTAAGTTCGATTTTTTTCCAACATAGAAAAAACTTTGATTTTGACCCAAAAAAACGAAGTCCGAATAGTCAACTGACAACTAGTTGTCGGTTGACTATTCGAAAAACTAAGTTCGATTTTTTTCCAACACAGAAAAAACTTTGATTTTGACACAAAAAAACTAAGTCCGAATAGTCAACTGACAACTAGTTGTCGGTTGACTATTCGAAAAACTAAGTTCGATTTTTTTCCAACATAGAAAAAACTTTGATTTTGACCCAAAAAAACTAAGTCCGAATAGTCAACTGACAACTAGTTGTCGGTTGACTATTCGAAAAACTAAGTTCGATTTTTTTCAACATAGAAAAAACTTTGATTTTGACACAAAAAAACTAAGTCCGAATAGTCAACTGACAACTAGTTGTCGGTTGACTATTCGAAAAACTAAGTTCAATTTTTTTCCAACATAGAAAAAACTTTGATTTTGACACAAAAAAACTAAGTCCGAATAGTCAACCGACAACTAGTTGTCGGTTGACTATTCGAAAAACTAAGTTCGATTTTTTTCCAACATAGAAAAAACTTTGATTTTAACCCAAAAAAACTAAGTCCGAATAGTCAACTGACAACTAGTTGTCGGTTGCCTATTCGAAAAACTAAGTTCGATTTTTTTCCAACATAGAAAAAACTTTGATTTTGACCCAAAAAAAACTAAGTCCGAATAGTCAACTGACAACTAGTTGTCGATTGACTATTCGAAAAACTAAGTTCGATTTTTTTCCAACATAGAAAAAACTTTGATTTTGACACAAAAAAACTTAGTCCGAATAGTCAACTGACAACTAGTTGTCGGTTGACTATTCGAAAAACTAAGTTCGATTTTTTTCCAACATAGAAAAAACTTTGATTTTGACACAAAAAAACTAAGTCCGAATAGTCAACTGACAACTAGTTGTCGGTTGACTATTCGAAAAACTAAGTTCGATTTTTTTCCAACATAGAAAAAACTTTGATTTTGACACAAAAAAACTAAGTCCGAATAGTCAACTGACAACTAGTTGTCGGTTGACTATTCGAAAAAGTTCGATTTTTTTCCAACATAGAAAAAACTTTGATTTTGACCCAAAAAAACTAAGTCCGAATAGTCAACTGACAACTAGTTGTCGGTTGACTATTCGAAAAACTAAGTTCGATTTTTTTCCAACATAGAAAAAACTTTGATTTTGACCCAAAAAAACTAAGTCCGAATAGTCAACTGACAACTAGTTGTCGGTTGACTATTCGAAAAACTAAGTTCGATTTTTTTCCAACATAGAAAAAACTTTGATTTTGACACAAAAAAACTAAGTCCGAATAGTCAACTGACAACTAGTTGTCGGTTGACTATTCGAAAAACTAAGTTCGATTTTTTTCCAACATAGAAAAAACTTTGATTTTGACACAAAAAAACTAAGTCCGAATAGTCAACTGACAACTAGTTGTCGGTTGACTATTCGAAAAACTAAGTTCGATTTTTTTCCAACATAGAAAAAACTTTGATTTTGACACAAAAAACTAAGTCCGAATAGTCAACTGACAACTAGTTGTCGGTTGACTATTCGAAAAACTAAGTTCGATTTTTTTCCAACATAGAAAAAACTTTGATTTTGACCCAAAAAAACTAAGTCCGAATAGTCAACTGACAACTAGTTGTCGGTTGACTATTCGAAAAACTAAGTTCGATTTTTTTCCAACATAGAAAAAACTTTGATTTTGACACAAAAAAACTAAGTCCGAATAGTCAACTGACAACTAGTTGTCGGTTGACTATTCGAAAAACTAAGTTCGATTTTTTTCCAACATAGAAAAAACTTTGATTTTGACCCAAAAAAACTAAGTCCGAATAGTCAACCGACAACTAGTTGTCGGTTGACTATTCGAAAAACTAAGTTCGATTTTTTTCCAACATAGAAAAAACTTTGATTTTGACCCAAAAAAACTAAGTCCGAATAGTCAACTGACAACTAGTTGTCGGTTGACTATTCGAAAAACTAAGTTCGATTTTTTTCCAACATAGAAAAAACTTTGATTTTGACACAAAAAAACTAAGTCCGAATAGTCAACTGACAACTAGTTGTCGGTTGACTATTCGAAAAACTAAGTTCGATATTTTTCCAACATAGAAAAAACTTTGATTTTGACACAAAAAAACTAAGTCCGAATAGTCAACTGACAACTAGTTGTCGGTTGACTATTCGAAAAACTAAGTTCGATTTTTTTCCAACATAGAAAAAACTTTGATTTTGACACAAAAAAACTAAGTCCGAATAGTCAACTGACAACTAGTTGTCGGTTGACTATTCGAAAAACTAAGTTCGATTTTTTTCCAACATAGAAAAAACTTTGATTTTGACACAAAAAAAACTAAGTCCGAATAGTCAACTGACAACTAGTTGTCGGTTGACTATTCGAAAAACTAAGTTCGATTTTTTTCCAACATAGAAAAAACTTTGATTTTGACCCAAAAAAACTAAGTCGGAATAGTCAACTGACAACTAGTTGTCGGTTGACTATTCGAAAAACTAAGTTCGATTTTTTTCCAACATAGAAAAAACTTTGATTTTGACCAAAAAAAACTAAGTCCGAATAGTCAACTGACAACTAGTTGTCGGTTGACTATTCGAAAAACTAAGTTCGATTTTTTTCCAACATAGAAAAAACTTTGATTTTGACCCAAAAAAACTAAGTCCGAATAGTCAACTGACAACTAGTTGTCGGTTGACTATTCGAAAAACTAAGTTCGATTTTTTTCCAACATAGAAAAAACTTTGATTTTGACCCAAAAAAACTAAGTCCGAATAGTCAACTGACAACTAGTTGTCGGTTGACTATTCGAAAAACTAAGTTCGATTTTTTTCCAACATAGAAAAAACTTTGATTTTGACCCAAAAAAACTAAGTCCGAATAGTCAACCGACAACTAGTTGTCGGTTGACTATTCGAAAAACTAAGTTCGATTTTTTTCCAACATAGAAAAAACTTTGATTTTAACCCAAAAAAAAATAAGTCCGAATAGTCAACTGACAACTAGTTGTCGGTTGACTATTCGAAAAACTAAGTTCGATTTTTTTCCAACATAGAAAAAACTTTGATTTTGACCCAAAAAAAACTAAGCCCGAATAGTCAACTGACAACTAGTTGTCGGTTGACTATTCGAAAAACTAAGTTCGATTTTTTTCCAACATAGAAAAAACTTTGATTTTGACCCAAAAAAAAACTAACTCCGAATAGTCAACTGACAACTAGTTGTCGGTTGACTATTCGAAAAACTAAGTTCGATTTTTTTCCAACATAGAAAAAACTTTGATTTTGACCCAAAAAAACTAAGTCCGAATAGTCAACTGACAACTAGTTGTCGGTTGACTATTCGAAAAACTAAGTTCGATTTTTTTCCAACATAGAAAAAACTTTGATTTTGACCCAAAAAAAGTAAGTCCGAATAGTCAACTGACAACTAGTTGTCGGTTGACTATTCGAAAAACTAAGTTCGATTTTTTTCCAACATAGAAAAAACTTTGATTTTGACCCAAAAAAACTAAGTCCGAATAGTCAACCGACAACTAGTTGTCGGTTGACTATTCGAAAAACTAAGTTCGATTTTTTTCCAACATAGAAAAAACTTTGATTTTAACACAAAAAAACTAAGTCCGAATAGTCAACTGACAACTAGTTGTCGGTTGACTATTCGAAAAACTAAGTTCGATTTTTTTCCAACATAGAAAATACTTTTATTTTGACCCAAAAAAACTAAGTCCGAATAGTCAACTGACAACTAGTTGTCGGTTGACTATTCGAAAAACTAAGTTCGATTTTTTTCCAACATAGAAAAAACTTTGATTTTGACACAAAAAAACTAAGTCCGAATAGTCAACCGACAACTAGTTGTCGGTTGACTATTCGAAAAACTAAGTTCGATTTTTTTCCAACATAGAAAAAACTTTGATTTTGACACAAAAAAACTAAGTCCGAATAGTCAACTGACAACTAGTTGTCGGTTGACTATTCGAAAAACTAAGTTCGATTTTTTTCCAACATAGAAAAAACTTTGATTTTGACCCAAAAAAACTAAGTCCGAATAGTCAACTGACAACTAGTTGTCGGTTGACTATTCGAAAAACTAAGTTCGATTTTTTTCCAACATAGAAAAAACTTTGATTTTGACCCAAAAAAAACTAAGTCCGAATAGTCAACTGACAACTAGTTGTCGATTGACTATTCGAAAAACTAAGTTCGATTTTTTTCCAACATAGAAAAAACTTTGATTTTGACACAAAAAAACTAAGTCCGAATAGTCAACTGACAACTAGTTGTCGGTTGACTATTCGAAAAAGTTCGATTTTTTTCCAACATAGATAAAACTTTGATTTTGACACAAAAAAACTAAGTCCGAATAGTCAACTGACAACTAGTTGTCGGTTGACTATTCGAAAAACTAAGTTCGATTTTTTTCCAACATAGAAAAAACTTTGATTTTGACCCAAAAAAACTAAGTCCGAATAGTCAACTGACAACTAGTTGTCGGTTGACTATTCGAAAAACTAAGTTCGATTTTTTTCCAACATAGAAAAAACTTTGATTTTGACCCAAAAAAACTAAGTCCGAATAGTCAACTGACAACTAGTTGTCGGTTGACTATTCGAAAAACTAAGTTCGATTTTTTTCCAACATAGAAAAAACTTTGATTTTGACCCAAAAAAACTAAGTCCGAATAGTCAACTGACAACTAGTTGTCGGTTGACTATTCGAAAAACTAAGTTCGATTTTTTTCCAACATAGAAAAAACTTTGATTTTGACACAAAAAAACTAAGTCCGAATAGTCAACTGACAACTAGTTGTCGGTTGACTATTCGAAAAACTAAGTTCGATTTTTTTCCAACATAGAAAAAACTTTGATTTTGACACAAAAAAACTAAGTCCGAATAGTCAACTGACAACTAGTTGTCGGTTGACTATTCGAAAAACTAAGTTCGATTTTTTTTCCAACATAGAAAAAACTTTGATTTTGACACAAAAAAACTAAGTCCGAATAGTCAACTGACAACTAGTTGTCGGTTGACTATTCGAAAAACTAAGTTCGATTTTTTTCCAACATAGAAAAAACTTTGATTTTGACCCAAAAAAACTAAGTCCGAATAGTCAACTGACAACTAGTTGTCGGTTGACTATTCGAAAAACTAAGTTCGATTTTTTTCCAACATAGAAAAAACTTTGATTTTGACACAAAAAAACTAAGTCCGAATAGTCAACTGACAACTAGTTGTCGGTTGACTATTCGAAAAACTAAGTTCGATTTTTTTCCAACATAGAAAAAACTTTGATTTTGACCCAAAAAAACTAAGTCCGAATAGTCAACTGACAACTAGTTGTCGGTTGACTATTCGAAAAACTAAGTTCGATTTTTTTCCAACATAGAAAAAACTTTGATTTTGACCCAAAAAAACTAAGTCCGAATAGTCAACTGACAACTAGTTGTCGGTTGACTATTCGAAAAACTAAGTTCGATTTTTTTCCAACATAGAAAAAACTTTGATTTTGACACAAAAAAACTAAGTCCGAATAGTCAACTGACAACTAGTTGTCGGTTGACTATTCGAAAAACTAAGTTCGATATTTTTCCAACATAGAAAAAACTTTGATTTTGACACAAAAAAACTAAGTCCGAATAGTCAACTGACAACTAGTTGTCGGTTGACTATTCGAAAAACTAAGTTCGATTTTTTTCCAACATAGAAAAAACTTTGATTTTGACACAAAAAAACTAAGTCCGAATAGTCAACTGACAACTAGTTGTCGGTTGACTATTCGAAAAACTAAGTTCGATTTTTTTCCAACATAGAAAAAACTTTGATTTTGACACAAAAAAACTAAGTCCGAATAGTCAACTGACAACTAGTTGTCGGTTGACTATTCGAAAAACTAAGTTCGATTTTTTTCCAACATAGAAAAAACTTTGATTTTGACACAAAAAAAACTAAGTCCGAATAGTCAACTGACAACTAGTTGTCGGTTGACTATTCGAAAAACTAAGTTCGATTTTTTTTCCAACATAGAAAAAACTTTGATTTTGACCCAAAAAAACTAAGTCGGAATAGTCAACTGACAACTAGTTGTCGGTTGACTATTCGAAAAACTAAGTTCGATTTTTTTCCAACATAGAAAAAACTTTGATTTTGACCCAAAAAAACTAAGTCCGAATAGTCAACTGACAACTAGTTGTCGGTTGACTATTCGAAAAACTAAGTTCGATTTTTTTCCAACATAGAAAAAACTTTGATTTTGACCCAAAAAAACTAAGTCCGAATAGTCAACTGACAACTAGTTGTCGGTTGACTATTCGAAAAACTAAGTTCGATTTTTTTCCAACATAGAAAAAACTTTGATTTTGACCCAAAAAAACTAAGTCCGAATAGTCAACTGACAACTAGTTGTCGGTTGACTATTCGAAAAACTAAGTTCGATTTTTTCCCAACATAGAAAAAACTTTGATTTTGACCCAAAAAAACTAAGTCCGAATAGTCAACCGACAACTAGTTGTCGGTTGACTATTCGAAAAACTAAGTTCGATTTTTTTCCAACATAGAAAAAACTTTGATTTTAACCCAAAAAAAAATAAGTCCGAATAGTCAACTGACAACTAGTTGTCGGTTGACTATTCGAAAAACTAAGTTCGATTTTTTTCCAACATAGAAAAAACTTTGATTTTGACCCAAAAAAAACTAAGCCCGAATAGTCAACTGACAACTAGTTGTCGGTTGACTATTCGAAAAACTAAGTTCGATTTTTTTCCAACATAGAAAAAACTTTGATTTTGACCCAAAAAAAAACTAACTCCGAATAGTCAACTGACAACTAGTTGTCGGTTGACTATTCGAAAAACTAAGTTCGATTTTTTTCCAACATAGAAAAAACTTTGATTTTGACCCAAAAAAACTAAGTCCGAATAGTCAACCGACAACTAGTTGTCGGTTGACTATTCGAAAAACTAAGTTCGATTTTTTTCCAACATAGAAAAAACTTTGATTTTAACCCAAAAAAAAATAAGTCCGAATAGTCAACTGACAACTAGTTGTCGGTTGACTATTCGAAAAACTAAGTTCGATTTTTTTCCAACATAGAAAAAACTTTGATTTTGACCCAAAAAAAACTAAGCCCGAATAGTCAACTGACAACTAGTTGTCGGTTGACTATTCGAAAAACTAAGTTCGATTTTTTTCCAACATAGAAAAAACTTTGATTTTGACCCAAAAAAAAACTAACTCCGAATAGTCAACTGACAACTAGTTGTCGGTTGACTATTCGAAAAACTAAGTTCGATTTTTTTCCAACATAGAAAAAACTTTGATTTTGACCCAAAAAAACTAAGTCCGAATAGTCAACTGACAACTAGTTGTCGGTTGACTATTCGAAAAACTAAGTTCGATTTTTTTCCAACATAGAAAAAACTTTGATTTTGACCCAAAAAAAGTAAGTCCGAATAGTCAACTGACAACTAGTTGTCGGTTGACTATTCGAAAAACTAAGTTCGATTTTTTTCCAACATAGAAAAAACTTTGATTTTGACCCAAAAAAACTAAGTCCGAATAGTCAACCGACAACTAGTTGTCGGTTGACTATTCGAAAAACTAAGTTCGATTTTTTTCCAACATAGAAAAAACTTTGATTTTAACACAAAAAAACTAAGTCCGAATAGTCAACTGACAACTAGTTGTCGGTTGACTATTCGAAAAACTAAGTTCGATTTTTTTCCAACATAGAAAATACTTTTATTTTGACCCAAAAAAACTAAGTCCGAATAGTCAACTGACAACTAGTTGTCGGTTGACTATTCGAAAAACTAAGTTCGATTTTTTTCCAACATAGAAAAAACTTTGATTTTGACACAAAAAAACTTAGTCCGAATAGTCAACCGACAACTAGTTGTCGGTTGACTATTCGAAAAACTAAGTTCGATTTTTTTCCAACATAGAAAAAACTTTGATTTTGACACAAAAAAACTAAGTCCGAATAGTCAACTGACAACTAGTTGTCGGTTGACTATTCGAAAAACTAAGTTCGATTTTTTTCCAACATAGAAAAAACTTTGATTTTGACCCAAAAAAACTAAGTCCGAATAGTCAACTGACAACTAGTTGTCGGTTGACTATTCGAAAAACTAAGTTCGATTTTTTTCCAACATAGAAAAAACTTTGATTTTGACCCAAAAAAAACTAAGTCCGAATAGTCAACTGACAACTAGTTGTCGATTGACTATTCGAAAAACTAAGTTCGATTTTTTTCCAACATAGAAAAAACTTTGATTTTGACACAAAAAAACTAAGTCCGAATAGTCAACTGACAACTAGTTGTCGGTTGACTATTCGAAAAACTAAGTTCGATTTTTTTCCAACATAGAAAAAACTTTGATTTTGACACAAAAAAACTAAGTCCGAATAGTCAACTGACAACTAGTTGTCGGTTGACTATTCGAAAAACTAAGTTCGATTTTTTTCCAACATAGAAAAAACTTTGATTTTGACACAAAAAAACTAAGTCCGAATAGTCAACTGACAACTAGTTGTCGGTTGACTATTCCAAAAAGTTCGATTTTTTTCCAACATAGAAAAAACTTTGATTTTGACACAAAAAAACTAAGTCCGAATAGTCAACTGACAACTAGTTGTCGGTTGACTATTCGAAAAACTAAGTTCGATTTTTTTCCAACATAGAAAAAACTTTGATTTTGACCCAAAAAAACTAAGTCCGAATAGTCAACTGACAACTAGTTGTCGGTTGACTATTCGAAAAACTAAGTTCGATTTTTTTCCAACATAGAAAAAACTTTGATTTTGACACAAAAAAACTAAGTCCGAATAGTCAACTGACAACTAGTTGTCGGTTGACTATTCGAAAAACTAAGTTCGATTTTTTTCCAACATAGAAAAAACTTTGATTTTGACACAAAAAAACTAAGTCCGAATAGTCAACTGACAACTAGTTGTCGGTTGACTATTCGAAAAACTAAGTTCGATTTTTTTCCAACATAGAAAAAACTTTGATTTTGACACAAAAAAACTAAGTCCGAATAGTCAACTGACAACTAGTTGTCGGTTGACTATTCGAAAAACTAAGTTCGATTTTTTCCAACATAGAAAAAACTTTGATTTTGACCCAAAAAAACTAAGTCCGAATAGTCAACTGACAACTAGTTGTCGGTTGACTATTCGAAAAACTAAGTTCGATTTTTTTCCAACATAGAAAAAACTTTGATTTTGACACAAAAAAACTAAGTCCGAATAGTCAACTGACAACTAGTTGTCGGTTGACTATTCGAAAAACTAAGTTCGATTTTTTTCCAACATAGAAAAAACTTTGATTTTGACCCAAAAAAACTAAGTCCGAATAGTCAACTGACAACTAGTTGTCGGTTGACTATTCGAAAAACTAAGTTCGATTTTTTTCCAACATAGAAAAAACTTTGATTTTGACCCAAAAAAACTAAGTCCGAATAGTCAACTGACAACTAGTTGTCGGTTGACTATTCGAAAAACTAAGTTCGATTTTTTTCCAACATAGAAAAAACTTTGATTTTGACACAAAAAAACTAAGTCCGAATAGTCAACTGACAACTAGTTGTCGGTTGACTATTCGAAAAACTAAGTTCGATATTTTTCCAACATAGAAAAAACTTTGATTTTGACACAAAAAAACTAAGTCCGAATAGTCAACTGACAACTAGTTGTCGGTTGACTATTCGAAAAACTAAGTTCGATTTTTTTCCAACATAGAAAAAACTTTGATTTTGACACAAAAAAACTAAGTCCGAATAGTCAACTGACAACTAGTTGTCGGTTGACTATTCGAAAAACTAAGTTCGATTTTTTTCCAACATAGAAAAAACTTTGATTTTGACACAAAAAAACTAAGTCCGAATAGTCAACTGACAACTAGTTGTCGGTTGACTATTCGAAAAACTAAGTTCGATTTTTTTCCAACATAGAAAAAACTTTGATTTTGACACAAAAAAAACTAAGTCCGAATAGTCAACTGACAACTAGTTGTCGGTTGACTATTCGAAAAACTAAGTTCGATTTTTTTCCAACATAGAAAAAACTTTGATTTTGACCCAAAAAAACTAAGTCGGAATAGTCAACTGACAACTAGTTGTCGGTTGACTATTCGAAAAACTAAGTTCGATTTTTTTCCAACATAGAAAAAACTTTGATTTTGACCCAAAAAAACTAAGTCCGAATAGTCAACTGACAACTAGTTGTCGGTTGACTATTCGAAAAACTAAGTTCGATTTTTTTCCAACATAGAAAAAACTTTGATTTTGACCCAAAAAAACTAAGTCCGAATAGTCAACTGACAACTAGTTGTCGGTTGACTATTCGAAAAACTAAGTTCGATTTTTTTCCAACATAGAAAAAACTTTGATTTTGACCCAAAAAAACTAAGTCCGAATAGTCAACTGACAACTAGTTGTCGGTTGACTATTCGAAAAACTAAGTTCGATTTTTTCCCAACATAGAAAAAACTTTGATTTTGACCCAAAAAAACTAAGTCCGAATAGTCAACCGACAACTAGTTGTCGGTTGACTATTCGAAAAACTAAGTTCGATTTTTTTCCAACATAGAAAAAACTTTGATTTTAACCCAAAAAAAAATAAGTCCGAATAGTCAACTGACAACTAGTTGTCGGTTGACTATTCGAAAAACTAAGTTCGATTTTTTTCCAACATAGAAAAAACTTTGATTTTGACCCAAAAAAAACTAAGCCCGAATAGTCAACTGACAACTAGTTGTCGGTTGACTATTCGAAAAACTAAGTTCGATTTTTTTCCAACATAGAAAAAACTTTGATTTTGACCCAAAAAAAAACTAACTCCGAATAGTCAACTGACAACTAGTTGTCGGTTGACTATTCGAAAAACTAAGTTCGATTTTTTTCCAACATAGAAAAAACTTTGATTTTGACCCAAAAAAACTAAGTCCGAATAGTCAACTGACAACTAGTTGTCGGTTGACTATTCGAAAAACTAAGTTCGATTTTTTTCCAACATAGAAAAAACTTTGATTTTGACCCAAAAAAAGTAAGTCCGAATAGTCAACTGACAACTAGTTGTCGGTTGACTATTCGAAAAACTAAGTTCGATTTTTTTCCAACATAGAAAAAACTTTGATTTTGACCCAAAAAAACTAAGTCCGAATAGTCAACCGACAACTAGTTGTCGGTTGACTATTCGAAAAACTAAGTTCGATTTTTTCCAACATAGAAAAAACTTTGATTTTAACACAAAAAAACTAAGTCCGAATAGTCAACTGACAACTAGTTGTCGGTTGACTATTCGAAAAACTAAGTTCGATTTTTTTCCAACATAGAAAATACTTTTATTTTGACCCAAAAAAACTAAGTCCGAATAGTCAACTGACAACTAGTTGTCGGTTGACTATTCGAAAAACTAAGTTCGATTTTTTTCCAACATAGAAAAAACTTTGATTTTGACACAAAAAAACTAAGTCCGAATAGTCTACTGACAACTAGTTGTCGGTTGACTATTCGAAAAACTAAGTTCGATTTTTTTCCAACATAGAAAAAACTTTGATTTTGACACAAAAAAAACTAAGTCCGAATAGTCAACCGACAACTAGTTGTCGGTTGACTATTCGAAAAACTAAGTTCGATTTTTTTCCAACATAGAAAAAACTTTGATTTTGACACAAAAAAACTAAGTCCGAATAGTCAACTGACAACTAGTTGTCGGTTGACTATTCGAAAAACTAAGTTCGATTTTTTTCCAACATAGAAAAAACTTTGATTTTGACCCAAAAAAACTAAGTCCGAATAGTCAACTGACAACTAGTTGTCGGTTGACTATTCGAAAAACTAAGTTCGATTTTTTTCCAACATAGAAAAAACTTTGATTTTGACACAAAAAAACTAAGTCCGAATAGTCAACTGACAACTAGTTGTCGGTTGACTATTCGAAAAACTAAGTTCGATTTTTTTCCAACATAGAAAAAACTTTGATTTTGACACACAAAAAACTAAGTCCGAATAGTCAACTGACAACTAGTTGTCGGTTGACTATTCGAAAAACTAAGTTCGATTTTTTTCCAATATAGAAAAAACTTTGATTTTGACCCAAAAAAACTAAGTCCGAATAGTCAACTGACAACTAGTTGTCGGTTGACTATTCGAAAAACTAAGTTCGATTTTTTTCCAACATAGAAAAAACTTTGATTTTGACCCAAAAAAACTAAGTCCGAATAGTCAACTGACAACTAGTTGTCGGTTGACTATTCGAAAAACTAAGTTCGATTTTTTTCCAACATAGAAAAAACTTTGATTTTGACACAAAAAAACTAAGTCCGAATAGTCAACTGACAACTAGTTGTCGGTTGACTATTCGAAAAACTAAGTTCGATTTTTTTCCAACATAGAAAAAACTTTGATTTTGACCCAAAAAAAGTAAGTCCGAATAGTCAACTGACAACTAGTTGTCGGTTGACTATTCGAAAAACTAAGTTCGATTTTTTTCCAACATAGAAAAAACTTTGATTTTGACCCAAAAAAACTAAGTCCGAATAGTCAACCGACAACTAGTTGTCGGTTGACTATTCGAAAAACTAAGTTCGATTTTTTCCAACATAGAAAAAACTTTGATTTTAACACAAAAAAACTAAGTCCGAATAGTCAACTGACAACTAGTTGTCGGTTGACTATTCGAAAAACTAAGTTCGATTTTTTTCCAACATAGAAAATACTTTTATTTTGACCCAAAAAAACTAAGTCCGAATAGTCAACTGACAACTAGTTGTCGGTTGACTATTCGAAAAACTAAGTTCGATTTTTTTCCAACATAGAAAAAACTTTGATTTTGACACAAAAAAACTAAGTCCGAATAGTCTACTGACAACTAGTTGTCGGTTGACTATTCGAAAAACTAAGTTCGATTTTTTTCCAACATAGAAAAAACTTTGATTTTGACACAAAAAAAACTAAGTCCGAATAGTCAACCGACAACTAGTTGTCGGTTGACTATTCGAAAAACTAAGTTCGATTTTTTTCCAACATAGAAAAAACTTTGATTTTGACACAAAAAAACTAAGTCCGAATAGTCAACTGACAACTAGTTGTCGGTTGACTATTCGAAAAACTAAGTTCGATTTTTTTCCAACATAGAAAAAACTTTGATTTTGACCCAAAAAAACTAAGTCCGAATAGTCAACTGACAACTAGTTGTCGGTTGACTATTCGAAAAACTAAGTTCGATTTTTTTCCAACATAGAAAAAACTTTGATTTTGACACAAAAAAACTAAGTCCGAATAGTCAACTGACAACTAGTTGTCGGTTGACTATTCGAAAAACTAAGTTCGATTTTTTTCCAACATAGAAAAAACTTTGATTTTGACACACAAAAAACTAAGTCCGAATAGTCAACTGACAACTAGTTGTCGGTTGACTATTCGAAAAACTAAGTTCGATTTTTTTCCAATATAGAAAAAACTTTGATTTTGACCCAAAAAAACTAAGTCCGAATAGTCAACTGACAACTAGTTGTCGGTTGACTATTCGAAAAACTAAGTTCGATTTTTTTCCAACATAGAAAAAACTTTGATTTTGACCCAAAAAAACTAAGTCCGAATAGTCAACTGACAACTAGTTGTCGGTTGACTATTCGAAAAACTAAGTTCGATTTTTTTCCAACATAGAAAAAACTTTGATTTTGACACAAAAAAACTAAGATCGAATAGTGGCAGAAAAAAGCTAAGTGCAAAGTTGACCAAAAATAACTTAGTTTTTTGAATAGTCAACCGTCAACCGACAACCGACAACTAACTTGACGTTCGTTTTATATATTCCCTTTAATCATTTGCTTTGGAGCTCGTTTGTGTAAATTTGGGAACAAAAATGTGTTCTTATCACTGTGGCATTTTTTTTTTTTTTTTTTTTTTTTTTTTTTTTTTTTTTTTTTTTGTGGAATTTTTTTTTGTGGAATTTTTTCGATTTTCCAATTTTCCGTATTTACAGAAAATGGGAATTTTCAATTTTCTTAAAATCGTGTTTTTGGTCTCATAACACATATTATCAAGCTCTTTCAGACTGTGCAAATTTACAAAGGTAGGTTTAAAATTCGTCAGTCAAAATGTCTGCCAAAAGCAAGCGATCAGTGAATGGCGATAACGTGGATTCACACCCGGGAAACGGTCAATTTGTACTCCGCCGGTGCTCCATAGAAAGAGAAATTGACGGTTTCCGGTGTAGGAGTTGTTGGGTCAAATTAAAGGTTTGTGTTGTACCCGAGTTTGTTTGAGGTAAGTTTTTTTTTCTTAACCCCCTGTACCTAACAATCCGAGAATGTCAGATGATGGGCTAATGAATAAAGACCGTGCATACAAAAAGACATGCACAAAAACTTACCATTTATCCACATATCGTTTTTCGCGTTTAGGAAACCCTGGTCAAAACTTGTGTTGTGGGATAAAAAGTGATTCAATTTTCCGATATAGCCATCCCAAGTTTGAACTGATAGCCTCGAATTAAAACAAAAGTCAGCAGCGTGTAATTTACATGGAAAACTAAAAAGTGAAATTTAAAACAGGTGAACCATGGGTCATTTTTTCAAAAGTGTACCAATTGATGATCGGCGTGAAATTTAACTAATGGGAAATTGTGTTGTTAATGATATATTTATCAACAATGGAACATACATCTATTTTAAAATAAATCTCATGCCGACAAAAGTTTTTTCAGCAAGTTATTATACAAAGATTTGTTTGTTTGTTGCTAAATGATGGACAGTGGGTCTTTTTTCTCAAAAGTGTACCAATTGACGATCGGCATGAAATTTAACTAATGTGAAATTGTGTTGTTAATTAATGATATATTTATCAACAATGGAACATACATCTAGGCTAAAATAAATCTCATGCCGACAAAAGTTTTTTCAGCAAGTTATTATACAAAGATTTGTTTGTTTGTTGCTAAATGATGAACAATGGATGGGTCTTTTTCTCAAAAGTGTACCAATTGACGATCGGCGTGAAATTTAACTAATGGGGAAACTGTGTTGTTAATGATATATGTATCAACAATGGAACATACATCTAATTTAAAATAAATCTCAGGCCGACAAAAGTTTTTTCAACAAGTTGTTATACTAAGATTTGTTTGTTTGTTGCTGAATACGTCCCGGTCAACACATTCGGCTCCGGGACGTCACCGTATCAGTGGCCTCCATTTTATGTTGACTTCTATCCAACATTGGGATGTCATGGCATGCGAAATTAGCTTTGAAATTATGGCACCCAAGTAACAAATAAAAGTTTATGTGTATGGATGGTTTGACTCAACCACTTTTCAAGGACAGGCTCAGGCCCTTTAAGCGGTTAACCACTAATCATATGAGCGGTTTCCTTGTATGTGGTTTCACGCTGGTGGTTAAAAACATCATCTTTAGTCGTTTTCCCTTAAAGCCCATCTGGAAACTTAAACAAATGATAGTCTGCAAATCGGGGTCTACACACTGTGCGTATACGTGAATTTCTGAATGACAAGGAATAGTTGTATTTAATGCTATATACATGTATCATAAAAAGATGGAAAATCACCAATGATGGGACTGGGCTGAAAGAATAGAGCACTTGAATATCGATAATTGTGCATGTCTTTCTTCTATTGGGCTGTAATATATACCTGTACATTATTAGATTTCAGTCAACAAAGGGGACACATGCTTCATATTTTATATTTTATTAAATCAATTTGTCCCTGCCAACAAAACTTGTGCTTCAAGGATCTGTTGTAACACTGATATGGAAAAACCCTTGAATCGGTGTTCAGATTGTCAATCAGAGTAATTATCATTAGAATGGCTACACGCAATTCCGAATCCCAAATGAGTTATCAAAAGCAGGATGGATAAATTAGTTCTGTTAGTTTTTACTTTAGCATATGGGCTTATTTGTTTCACGAGATGTCAACCTGAAAGATTAAATATCAACAATAATTCTTCATCTGAACCTTCTATCTTGAATAGTTTAAGCTCTTTCTGGTACCTATAATCGCGTGTTTACATAAGCCACAAATATCGGAACAAACACTATCACTAAACATGTAAAGGGACTGGGCGTCCATACTAAAGTTAAGCAGCAAGTTGCTCCACTGTGTTAGTATTTGGTCAAATTGTACGCTATATCGTCAATTAGCACACCCACAGAAATATAATCATTTAAGTTTTGCAGGTGAAATACTTATAAGACAGCTTAAAATGTGTAGTGTAACTTGAAATGGCAAGGTGAAGGCCAGGCTATTTTATAAACAATTCATATGGCAATGCCTTTCGGCAATTTCTAGATTCTTTGCGACAGTGTGGCATGAGCATGCATAAAAATGGGACAAAAAGACAAGCAACATTATTTCCGAAAAGGAATTTTGTCCTCAAAGAAAACAACATGCATCAAAGTAGTGATATCACGGTTCTTATTTTAATTTATTATGATAGCATTGCAAATGCATTAGTTAAATTGCACTCCAGTCGTCAATTGGTACGCTTGTAAAATTTTGGTTCCAATATCTTGCAACCAAATGTTATTTTTACACTCAATACCTTAAACCAGTAATGTGCACTCTAAACTTTGCATTTTGGTTTTAACACCACACGTGGAATGTGTACATGACGTAATTCAGGCATTCATGTACATTCACCAAATAACCCAGTATTTCAAACGCGAAAACTGACTACATACTTTTATAAAGTTATCATGTAATATGAGTTCCTGTAAAATCCCCAATCACAGGCGCATCATCTGACATTCTCCGATTTTTGAATGGATTTTGAGTAAGGAAAATATTTTACCTTGAAGTGGTTAACCCAGTAAAATTCCCTCTATTTACGTCGGTCAATTCCGGCACCGGAAACCGTCAACTTCACTTACCATGGAGCACCGGCGGTGTACAAATTGACCATTTCCCAGGCGTGGGATTAAGTGGACACAATCATTGAAACAATGCAGTCAAGTAAACAATCATGCCGAAGCTAAACAGCACATCTGTGTTTACGAAACACTTGCAAC
The DNA here is from genome assembly GCA_964017185.1 of Rugalucina vietnamica. Lineage (NCBI taxonomy): Eukaryota > Metazoa > Mollusca > Bivalvia > Lucinida > Lucinidae > Rugalucina > Rugalucina vietnamica. Next base: position 70,036,538 of record OZ024872.1, read on the forward strand.
AACCGTAGTACCGTGTCCCAGTTTATCTTACCCCCTGGACAGGTTACCCCCCGGGGGGTAAGCTGACCGTGGTTGGCTTACCCCCGGGGGGGGGGGGCAAAATTTCCCGGGAAATCTTACCCCCACCCTGGATATCTTCACCCCCGGGGGGGCAAGCTGTCCAGGCCGGTTTATCTTGCCCCCCCAGTTCCAAATATTGGTTGTGACTGATTTTTATACCCATTATTTGAACTGTCCAAAAATGAAACAATGTTGGATTAAAATCAACAGACCAGTCCTAAAAAGTGGTTTTCAGTGTATGAAATGTAGAAACTGATTGGTATAAGGGTGGGGGGTAACCTGTCCAGGGCGGTTTATCTTACCCCCCCCCCCCCGCCTAGGTATTGGAGGATAAAATTTTCTAGGCTTGTTACAACTGTTTAAAATTAAAACTTTAATATGCTTTATCAGTTAGAAATGCAATTCATTTGATTAAAAAGACCTTTTTCCTCGTCTTTCAATTCTATACCCTCAGTTACATAGGCGGGGGTCAAGCTGTCCAGGGCGGTTTATCTTGCCTCCCGCCTATGAATTGGAGGTTCAAATTTTCTTGGCTTATCACAGTGTTTAAAAATTAATTCAATATGAAGCTTTATCAGTTAGAAATACAATAAGCTTGAATTCAAATCCATTTTCTTCCTCATTCAGTTCCTATGCTCAATTTCACGGGGGGGGGGGGAGCTGTCCAGGGCGGTTTATCTTGCCTCCTGCCTAGGTATTGGAGAATGAAATTTTCTAGGCTTATCACAACTGTTTAAAATTAAATCTTTAAGATACTTTATCAGTTAGAAATGCAATTCATTTGATTATAAAGACCTTTTCCTCATCTTTCAATTCTATACCCTCAGATACATAGCTGGGGATGAAGCTTTTCAGGGCGGTTTTTGCCCCCCGCCTAGGTATTGGAGGATGAAATTTTCTAGGCTTATCACAACTGTTTAAAATTAATACTTTAAGATGCTTTATCAGTTAGAAATGCAATTCATTTGATTAAAAAGACCTTTTCCTCGTCTTTCAATTCTATACCCTCAGTTACATAGGCGGGATCAAGCAAGCTGTCCAGGGCGGTTTATCTTGCCCCCCCCCCCCCCCCCCGCCTATAAATTGGAGGTTCAAATTTTCTTGGCTTATCACAGTGTTTAAAAAGTATTTCAATATGAAGCTTTATCAGTAAGAAATACAATTAGTTTGAATTCAAATCCATTTTCTTCCTCATTCAGTTCCTATGCTCAATTTCACGGGTGGGGGTGAAGCTATCCAGGGCGGTTTATCTTGCCCCCCCCCCCCCCCCCCGCCTAGGTATTGAAGGATGGATTTTTCTAGGCTTATCACAACTGTGTTTGAAATTAAATCTTTAAGATACTTTATCAGTTAGAAATGCAATTAATTTGATTATGAAGACCTTTTCCTCGTCTCTCAATTCTATACCCTCTTGCCCCCCGCCAATATATTGGAGGATGAAATTTTCTAGGCTTATCAAAACTGTTTAAAATTAATACTTTAAGATGCTTTATCAGTTAGAAATGCAATTAATTTGATTATAAAGACCTTTTCCTCGTCTCTCAATTCTATACCCTCAGATACATAGGTGGGGGTGAAGCTGTCCAGGGTGGTTTATCTTGCCCTCTCGTCTAGGTATTGGAGGTTGAAATTTTATAGGCTTATCAAAACTGTTTAAAATTAATACTTTAAGATGCTTTATCAGTTAGAAATGCAATTCATTTGAGTATAAAGACCTTTTTCCTTGTGTTTCAATTCTATACCCTCAGATACATAGGTGGGGATGAAGCTGTCCAGGGCGGTTTATCTTGCACCCCCCCCCCCCCCCCCCCCCGCCTAGGTATTGGAGGATGGAATTTTCTAGGCTTATCACAACTGTTTAAAATTAACACTTTAAGATGCTTTATCAGTTAGAAATGTAATTCATTTGATTATAAAGAACTTTTTCTCGTCTTTCAATTCTATAACCTCAGATACATAGGCGGGGGTCAAGCTGTCCAGGGCGGTTTAGCTTGCCCCCCTCCTATGAATTGGAGGTTCAAATTTTCTATGCTCATTATACTGTATAAAATAAATTGAATATGAAGCTTTTTATCAGTTAGAAATGCAATTAGTTTGCATTCAAATCCCTTTTCTTCCTCATTCAGTCCCTATGCTAATTTTCAGGGGTGGGGGTGAAGCTGTCCAGGGCGGTTTATCTTGCCCCCGCCTAGGTATTGGAGGATGAAATTTTCTAGGCTTATCACAACTGTTTAAAATTAATACTTTAAGATGCTTTATCAGTTAGAAATGCAATTCATTTGATAGACCTTTTCCTCGTCTTTCAATTCTATACCCTCAAATACATAGGTGAGGATGAAGCTGTTCAGGGCGCTTTATCCCCCCCCCCCCCCCCCCCCGCCTAGGTATTGGAGGATGAAATTTTCTAGGCTTATGACAACTGTTTAAAATTAAAACTTTAAGATGCTTTATCAGTTAGAAATGCAATTCATTTGATAAGAAAGACCTTTTCCTCGTCTTTCAATTCTGTACCCTCAGATACATAGCTGGGGGTGAAGCTGTCCAGGGCGGTTTATCTTGCATACCGCCTAGGTATTGGAGGATGAAATTTTCAAGGCTTATCACAACTGTTAAAATTTAAAAATTCAAGATGCTTAATCAGTAAAAGGAAAAGGTCTTTATAATCAAATGAATTGCATTTCTAACTGATAAAGCATCTTAAAGGTTTAATTTGAAACAGTTGTGATAAGCCTAGAAAATTTCATCCTCCAATACCTAGGTGGGGGGCAAGATAAACCGCCCTGGACAGCTTCACCCCCACCCCTGAAAATTAGCATAGGGACTGAATGAGGAAGAAAAGGGATTTGACTGCAAACTAATTGCATTTCTAACTGATAAAAAGCTTCATATTCAATTTATTTTATACAGTATAATGAGCATAGAAAATTTGAACCTCCAATTCATAGGAGGGGGGCAAGCTAAACCGCCCTGGACAGCTTGACCCCCGCCTATGTAACTGAGGGTATAGAATTGATAGATGAGGAAAAGGTCTTTATGATCAAATAAATTGCATTTCTAACTGATAAAGCATCTTAAAGTATTAATTTTAAACAGTTGTGATAAGCCAAAAAATTTCATCCTCCAATACCTAGGCGGGGGGCAAGATAAACTTCCCTGGACAGCTTGACCCCCGCCTATGTAACTGAGGGAATAGAACTGAAAGACGAGGAAAATGTCTTTATAATCAAATGAATTGCATTTCTAACTGATAAAGCTTCTTAAGATTTAATTTTAAGCAGTTTTATCAAGCTTAGAAAATTTTATCATCCAGTACCTAGTCGGGGGACAAGATAAACCGCCCTGGACAGCTTCACCCCCACCCGTAAAAATGAGCATAGGAACTGAATGAGGAAAAAAAGGGGTGTTAATTCAAACTAATTGCTTTTCTAACTGATAAAGCTTCATATTGAATTAATTTTTATACAGTATAATAAGCCTAGAAAATTTTATCTTCCAATAACTAGGCGGGGGGCGAGATAAACCGCCCTGGACAGCTTGATCCCGCCTATGTAACTGAAGGTATAGAACTGAAAGACGAGGAAAAGTTCTTTATAATTAAATGAATTGTATTTCTAACTGATAAAGCTTCTAAGATTTAATTTTAAGCAATTTTAACAAGCTTAGAAAATTTTATCTTCCAGTGCTTAGGCAGGGGACAAGATAAACTGCCCTGGACAGCTTGACCCCCGCCTATGTAACTGAGGGTATAGAACTGAAAGACGAGGAAAAGGTCTTTATAATCAAATTAATTGCGTTTCTAACTGATAAAGCTTCTTATGGTATTATTTTTTAAACAGTGTGATAATCCTAGAAAATTTTTACCTCTAATACATAAGTGTGTGTGTGTGGGGGGGGGGGGGGCGAGATAAACCGCCCTGGACAGCTTCACCCTCACCTACGTAACTAAGGGTGTAGATCTAAACGAAAAGGGATTTATAATCAAACGAATTGCATATCTAACTGGTAGAGCTTTTAAGGTATTACTTGTTGAAATGGTGTAACAAGCTTGGAAAAATTTATCCTCCAATACCTAGGTGGGGGGGTAAGATAAAACCACCCTGGACAGCTTCACCCCCACCTATGTAAATGTAAAATTTCTCCGAGAAAACTCCAGATTAGACAACATATCACTTTATTATGGTAAAAGGACATGATATTATTTCATTGGTGCATAGATATAAACATATATTCTAAAACAATTTTTTGTCATAGTTGGTGGGGGGGGGGGGGGCAAGATAAACTGGCCTGGACAGCTTACCCCCCGGGGGTGAAGATAATCAGGGTGGGGGTAAGATTTCCTGTGAAATTTTGCCCCCCGGGGGTGCAAGCTGTCCAGGGGGGCAAGATAAACTGTTACACCGGTGACATCTAGGTAATACTGACTGATGCGAGACAGCTGACCACAAGGCATAGACTTGACTCCGGCAAAAGGGTGACTCAACAACTGAAAATCAGACTCGAGACAGTGGGTATGATAGACTCACTTGAGAGGATTTTCCTATCATCATGAATAGAGATGGACTGTTAACCTGTAATTGTTTTGGGCATCAGCCCAAAACAGTATAGTGGTCAGGTTGTAATGGATCTATTTGCGTAGTTTTCGTGCCACGAGGTGTGCCTAAAATGCGCACTCATGCTCTTCCTTAAACGGTGACAAAATCTTAACTTTTACTGGGGTTTAGAGGCGGTAGCCTGCATGAGTTATGGTCAACTAGTACTTTTATCCAACTCGTTCCTGGTCAACTCGTTCTTTTTCAGTGGTCAACTCGTACTGCCGTCAACTTGTACCTCAAGTGAACTTTGTTATTAGTCAAATATTATCATCTATTTAATGTAAACACTAACTTTGAGGACATTTTTCTCTGTATTTGGCATAAAAGCGGAGATTTTCTATCAATTACTCTATCTTTTGCAAATTAACAAGTCTTCGATTGTACAAAGGCCTTTAATACCATTTAAAGTTTCATAAGACCATTCAGTTTATCATTTTCTGTAGCCTATGTAAAGTGGTTGTCAGCTCCAAGACTTCCGTTTCTTTAGAAGATTTTTGAAATATTTTGCTGGATGTAATGGTCATTTGACATAGGTCAATAAAACAAAAGTATTTTTTCCTTTGCAAGGAAACACCATACGGAATGGCTTTCATTTACCATGTAGTTTCAAAGAAAAAAGATGTTCGAATATCATGGAAATGTATATGTATATAGCCTCTAGCAGCTACATACAACCACCCCATTAGGCCAATTTATTTCCTCATCATAAAACTACTGTCCATTTGTATCTACTTGACATAAACCAGACTAGCCCAAAACTTGGCTTCTTCAAGAAGCCAACTTGTTGTGGAAAGTGTGCAAAATGGAGGTCTAGCTATCCACTGAGGAAATGCTGTTGTCAACGTGTGTTTTCAGACGGCAATCGCAAAGCCAAATTGGTCAGGGATTCGCAGTATGGACACAAAGACATAATGCGTTGAATCTCTCCATCCAGAAGGCAACCATGACTGTCTGCTAAGTACTGCCAAAAGACCTATGCAACCAAGAATCGAATAGCATATCGCATCAAACAGAACATTGTGAAAACAGTTGTACGATGATCTAGACAAGCTAACCGTCCCTAGGTAACAGTTGCCACTTTCACCACCCTTGTCAGCTCTGTACGAAACGAAGTGTTTGGACTCGAAGAAGATAGAGGACTTAAGGAAACTCTAGTACCGAACATGTTCACAGATCGAGACGAAACCTCATACAAGTAAGGAAAACATAGGGCTACCGTTATGTCTCTTCTACAGCGACGATTGGGTATTACAGCTTAGACATCCATTGTGGTCACAGCTGACCTCAATAAGGAAGGCCGAGAACTTTAAGAAGGAAGGCAAAGGAAATGACGAAAAGAAGGGTTCACAGCCAATACCATACAAAGGTACAAATAGGCAAAGATCAGGAAAAGGCGCAATCAGAAAAAGATTCCCACTCCAAAAATCAAGGTGGGAAAAAACCAAACTAACAATCAGGTACTTATACCATGAAAACATATCGTAAGCCGAATGAGCAGCTATTTTCCCAATAGGTGGCCACTCAGTTACCTTAACTAAAAGTATGAAAACATACATAAGGCGCCAACAGCACAAAAATTTTAAACACCAAGACATAAAACAAGAAGAACCACCACAGAAGTATCGCCTTGGAACGATCAGTAACACAAAGTTACTGGCGGGCTTAAATCGATTTTACATGGCCATAACCTCACCCTCAGCTTCTGCAGTGGTTCATAACATTTAGTTAGTTCTTCAGTCCTCGTGGTGAATCTCTAACTAGTCAATGAATCACTGATCAAGAACAAACAAATAAATCATGATAAACATCCTGATGAATCAAAAACCAGGACTCACAGATTCAGTAAGAGATCCCTGGGCGCCGAATAACTTACTAACTCGTTACTAACTCCGGAGCAAAAGAAAACCATCAGTTGGACCCCGGTGGGTCAAGCAATAGACAAGAAGCTCCGGTCCCAACCAACTAAAATGAATAGCTTTAAGTCGGGGACATCATAGAATACGCCCGACCCACCGGCGTTTGCAAGATCTCTATTTGATTAAAAAAGATCATGGAAGTTTGAAGCACCACTAGAGGAGGTTGATTCATATCCACATGCTATCCACTCATTCCAATAGAGAGGATGCTCTAGGGGCTTGTGACTGAATAGACTCAATGAAGACACAATCTGAATCTGAATAGTTTACTGGTGACACGCCAAATGGGATTATTACACAAGAGGAGCAACTACACGTTGTTTCTAAATCAACAATGGGAAAGGTGAAGGACCTCATCAAGAAAGTGAGGAGTGCAACAAAATGTCACCCCATGCACACAGTAAAAGATATGATCGCGTCTGCCGTGTTCTCAAGAATACCAGTTTATTCCCGAGTTGAAGGAGTGGAGGAGGGGCCTTACTGCTGACAAAAACATTGCAGAAACGTAGCCGGACCTTTGAAGAAGTATAGCAAAAGTATTGTAGAAGTGTAGCAAAACAAGCATAGTAGTCTAAGCATAGCCAAAGCATTGTAGTGTGGCAAAAGCATTGCAGAAGCATAACAAAGCATTGCAGAAACAGCAAAAGCATTGCAGAAGCAGAAGCATAGCAAAGCATTGCAGAAACCGCAAAAGCTTGGGTAGAAGTAGTATTGCTGCTGCTGGTCTGCTGGATGTAACTCGGGGATGTACACAATGCTTTGCAACAATTAAGATAAATAGTCGGGTTATGCTAAATGCATTCAGCAGAAGCAGCGTCCGACGCACGAACAATATGAAAATAATCAGGCACTTTTAATTTAATGAATTATCCAGTCACCTGTTGATTAAATTAGTAAGCAAATTTTGGTTTCACTGCAGTTTCCGCTGACAATGCATTTTTAAACAAAACTAGGTTACATAGGCAAAGATGTTGGAAATCCCCAGGCTATTTTAAGCCGACAAGTTGCAACATGATATATTTTTCTGTCTCTGTGCCGCGTGCGGTGAGTAGTTTTTATTATCTAACACATTTATTTATTTATTTATTTAAAATATTTGCAAAATTAGCACCATTTTCAAATTAGTTGGTTCTTTTTGAAACTTTAGTGTATTTTACACCAATTTTATAAAGTTTACGCTCTAGATTAAAAAAGCTCTTTATATAACTTGTATGTATAAATGAAGTGCTCTTGTTTTAATGTGGCTCTGTGCATCCTCAGCTTAAAGCTACTTTACATGTCATACATCACTTAAGTATTTTTAAGTATTTTAATTATTTTGAGTGAGGGGCGAAATTGTCCTTAAAGAACAAGGGAAACCCGGATAGCTCAGTCGGTAGTCTGACTGGTCATCCGTCAAAATGAAGTATCATACCCAGTGGTTCATGATAAATCAGTTATTAAAAATTCATTTTGACGGCTGACCCGCTAGACTACTCAGTCGGAAGCTTGATTGGCTTCCCACTTGCTAATACCACTGCCGTACAGGTTTGAATCCCACTAGCGACGCCGGTAATATCCATTACGTATTATCCTATTGAAAACCCTACTGCAGCGGTGAGGCTGTCGCCTTACGGGCGCGATGGTTTCACAGGGTATTTCCCTACCGAAAATTGAGAAGTTCCCTGGCTTTCCATGATCCTTCTATGAAACGGAATCGTCAGACTCGTACACCGGGGCGTTACAATTGAGCCGTCTCGTGGGAAAACCAACAATGTGGTTTCCGAACAGGTTCGACACAAACCGGCCTGTACAAGCACTGAAAAGAGCTCGAAGCTTGAAATTTTGGATTTAAGTAGAAGAGGAATTGTACTATCCGAGTAGCGAAAACAAAGGCGCTGATCAGCTTCGCGGTTACCGCGAAGCTGATCTGCGTCTTTGTTTTCGCATATGTAGATTGTTGGTTTTCCCATGAGGCGGCTCATTATTATTCGTACGTTCTCTAGCTGCTAAAATATGTTGAAAATGTCGTCTGCAGATGATAATAATTGTGGAATCCCGATTTCTTTATTTTTGAGATACACATGTGAATGATAACATTTTAAGATGTCCTGATTTTACGTACCCTAATTTGTCTAAACTTTTTGCCTGGCATATCCAATGGGTTTATCCGAGATTCTCAAAGGTGAGCATACACAGGGTCCCATCTCAGCGTAAAATGGTCATCAAAAAGATGAATGCGTCTTTATCCACTTTAGTGTGGACTCCTCAAAACGAAAGCGCCAAATCACTTGTACACATGCAGTTACAGGACATGCGACAGACAGCTTAGCTTAGTTAAAGGGGGAAAACATTTTGTAAGTTGAAGGATATAGTTCGAAATGCGCTAAAGCCGATCATTGCAGAATGTCGGTACGTTTGAACTGAATTTTATTTGTGCGCTTGCATAACAACTATTCTGTTGTTTTAAACTACTGCATGTCGGATCTCTCACGATGGCGTAGTGTTTAAGTCTCTCGCCTTTTTAGTCAGAAGTTGTTGTCGCGATTCCGGACTTCGTTGAAATACGAAACCGACGTCCCGTCTCCATATGACCTTGTCATTTAAATGGGGTGTAATACCGCATCCAAAAAAAATCCAGTAACACTTTATGCAAGAAAGGCAACGCTTCGCTTCAATAGTATAATGAACTGTAATTGTTGTCGCTCGTTTTGGCACACACATTTGGCTTCCCATACTTGACTGGTCGAACATAGGGTAAAATAAAGACAACGTCCATATTGTGCTTTTACCGCCTGATTATGGTGTTTGTTGTCCATCGTCCAGCATTTAAACAGATATAAACTAGTCGTTATAACCCGGGTCCGTCGCAGGGTTTGTCATTGCCATGAAGACGATACATCAAAAGGGAAATAAAGGGAAATAAATATTTCGGGCTTATGGCGGAAATGAAATAGCATTCGCTCCCTCTGTTAAATAAAGTTAATCTTTTTGCTTGGCGCGACAGCGTCAAGCAATTGAAACGGAACGAGGATTTCTCCTCAATATCTGTGGGGGTTTTCCTTCAATCTGTGGGGTTTCCATTTGACATCCAGGGGCATGGTTCCAGTGGTAATGTTTAGATCAGCTGGCTAACTGTCACTTCGCTCCACTTCGGTTCCTCGTTCCACTTTCCTGACAGTATGGAGAGGTTTAACGGAATACCGATGGAAATATTCTGTCTAGGTAATGTTTTGCTACACTTTTTGTATAATAAAGCAATTGAAGACGGAAACCAGACTTGCTCTCCGCCATTTTTATTAGGACTTGTGAGAAGAATGACGTACTTGCATTTGGCTGGCTTTCTGGACTGATAATGCTAAAACCCGGAACTTTGTCCTAGGTCCGACCAACTACGAAAGCTTGAAATCCACCGTAGCAAGACAGTGTTCATGTACCGAAAAACTCCACAAACATACTGTAACGAACAGCCGAGCAGAGCCACAGCAAACCCCGTCGGTGGAAAAGCATATGCTCATCCACCAAGGGTGGTTTTCCGCGCTATATAGTCAACACTTTCTCGATTCACAAAGTTTCGAGTTTCTAATTACAAGCACACAATATGCCGCTTATACATTGCAACAACGTATTCTACCAAGGGAGTCTATCCCGTCACACTACGAAAAACCACAATACGCGGACAAATAATGGTATATACGGACTAGCCAAGCGTTCCTTTTAACAAGGAAAATTTATTTAGTTACGGTTTGGCTGCATTGATATGTTAAACCTTATACGATGTGCAGTCTAGTCCTTAAATGTAAGCTTAGCCCCATGGTTTGTCTGAAGTCAGTATGTCAGTAAAACACAATAACTCTTCCAGAAGGGCTCGAGTTCTTTTCCATGGAAATATGTTATCTACTATGCTTCACATCCTCAACTGAGGAAAGTAACCTTGTTAACAGAGGTCTGGACTCTACACGACCTTTGCTGTTGAGAGAGATAACACCAATACAGCAAAAAGAAAGCCACAGCACAATCAAAGTACTTTTCAATGTTTTCTTCCTTGACCCAGTGACATTTTTCACCAGGTAAGTCACAAAATGTCATCAAAATCTTGCACAATTTTTAAAAATAAGACACCAGGGATTCCCCTTTCAAATTATATATCCAAATATACAGGTGTCTATGTTTTGTTATCCCTGTCCTAGCAACCAAGGACACAGAAAATCTTAGCGCAGTTATGAAACCTAACGTCGCATAATCCTACGCCTCATTTCAACATTTATTAATCAATTATTTATTTATTTTATTTGTTTATTTACTCTATCAGATTTGATTTGATATATAAATCGTGATATCTGTATATCTGGGGCATCATGTACTAGTTTAACTTTGATATAAACTAAATGTCAAGTGTTTTGCGCGTGCGTTTATTTATCTTCCATTTTGTGGCAACACTAGTGTTTCCAAATTAGGAAGCGTAGTACTACAAACTACTGTATTAATTGCGCAGTAGTTTCCGCGCATGCGCTGTAAGTGACTCGTGTCTATTAGCATAAAATAAATATATACAGACACTTATCCTTTTGGCAATAAGAACTGCAATTTGAATGTGAGATTTCACAATTGAGTGAGAGAGAAAGATATTAACTTTTAATGGTAAGGACGAGGCGTTAAAAAGGTTAAACCGCAAGGTAAAATCACTACTTAAATGTAGATAAAATACAATTATCTACAACCATTTTACAAATATAATATAACACCCAACAAAAGGTGATTCTAGAAGACAGTAATGATGATGGTGATATTTCAAAATAAATTTTAAAGTAGAACCATTTTCGATAAATACCATTTTAAAATGGCCAATGTTCATTTCACAAGTTCCTGTATTCAGGGAATCGTTAGAAAAAAATAAAGCAGGCTTATTATCATTAAGTATTTCAACGGGTAGTAAGGTTGGTAAATCTTGTACAACATTAGTATGTTTAGTTTTCAATTGTAGAAAAAAAGTGTGGTGGTGATACGGAAAGAAACGACATCATATTTTTTTTTTAATTTACCGATGATTTCAGGTTGTTATTTTTTTCTCCTTTGTTAACCATCGTTTAACTTTCTGGTCTGCGAGATGGCTGACCAAATTGTTACTTATTTCTACCCATGAAAAAGTAAGCTCAATTTTTTCGACCCCCACTGATAAAAACTTGACACCGACACCGTACGGAGACAACCCCGACTTCAGAATAATGATAATGATGATAAATATTGCGGTTACTTAGGTCTGACCTACTTAACCGGTTGTTTCCAAAACAGTGGCGCGGAAAGTGGAGCAACCCAAAACCACAGACCTCTGACTCATCAACCACAAATGAGCCGAGATGCGAGAAAACCAGTCTAATGGCCAGCAAAGCTACAGAAGAAGGCTAGAAGCTTAATATACGTAGAATAGGACCGGTATTATCTGTGTAGCGAAAACAAACACGCTGATCAGATGTGCAGTTACTGCACAGCTGATCTGGGTTTGTTTTCGAATGTGCCAAAAATCCGTTTTTTTTTTTTCGTGACGCGGCTCTTAATAATGTGCGCTTGAACCCTCTTTTACATTTATGCAAACTTTAGAGTTTTCACTTTTAACTCGTATATAAGCCTGGCGTCCCTTTTGTGGGGCATAGGCAAACAGTAGAGCCCCAGATGTGACGCCGCAGAGCGCGGCGTCCCATCTGGGGCTATTCTGTTTGCACAGAAAAATTTCATCAAAAAATGAGATTAAAAAAAAATAAAAATCACTCCTAACACCCCTAAAAATGAAAGTGGACTCACCCAAATGATAACGATGGGAAAATCCATTCGTCAAATATGGGTTAGAGGTATATTGCGAGACTGTAGATAGGTGAACATGCGTCGTAGCATCTACAAGCTTTCCATGCAGTCTGCTCTGATCAAAATCTGAAATAGGGTGGTTTTGCAAATAGGGCTGATTTGCTCTGTCTTGGGCATGTTCTTCTGTGAAAGCTATTTCTCCTCGTAGTCACCAAGTCAAGACCATTTGTATGATTTGGGCCCTAATTTGGGCATAAAGGTCATAGGGGCACTCAAGCCAAAAACAACGCCGATTAAAGCTACTCTTTCTTTAGTGTATCCTAACAAGCTTTCTCGTGCAGTGGGTCAAACCACTTGTTGTAATTTACGAGCTAACACACTTTTTAGCAGATTTATTAATTCCCTTTTGCCAACAGCAATTTTTCGTACCTGTACCTGAAAAGTTTTGACAGGTTTTGATCGATGCGTGACAAAAACAGATAATAAAATCGGGGAGTCCAACCGAAGATAAAAGTTAAAATTATCCATGACGCTTCAAATATATATGAGCCTCGACGTGAGAAAGCCGGTCCGGGGTTTCCGACCCTGTCTGACACAGAATTGTGCGCGTGTGCATCACCCTAAATTAGGCAAAGCCGTGCTTTGAGCGGCCGTATCCGTAAAAAAAAGTTTTGTAAAAACGGCGGGCCACATCAAAACAGACATGTATGTATTTTATATATATTTCTTTATACTACATATTTATTTGTTTGTTTTTTTTTCCCTAGGTTAACGTCACAGTCAACAATTGTTCAGTTACACCGGGGCGGATCCACCGCTTCCCGGTTGGTATTTGCCAGTACTCTTGGGAGTTAATGTGCATTGCTCAAAGACACAATACGGTGCCGACAGTGGGTGATGTTGAAAAATGTAGCGTTGCCGAGGTGACTTTTTCTTCAACATCATCATCAGCAGCAGCAGCAGCAGCATTATCATTACGATGTTTAATTTGCTGGTGCACCTGTTCCTGTTGTGCCCTTTGCAATGTGCAAGACTGGATTTCTGATGTAAACACTTGAAAGGTGCAAAGATGTTTATAGCAATACTGTCAAATGCAGATATTGTAAAATTAAACAAAGTGGATGAATATCGTCGGTATTATTTAATACTATGATAAACATTTGCAACTGATGCTTTGTTTACTGCTCCTCGTTGCTCTCTGTGAAGTTCGTTATAAACATAATAGTACACATTAGAATACAAGTTGTACTTGGCATTACGAAAACATGACTATGCAGTATAATGAATTTCCGAATTTGTAAACATTGAAAATTTTCACTAGAAATTTTGATATTTTTCTTATTTTTGCTCAAAAGATAGATTGTGGGTACAAGTTAGAACCGCCTCGCCGAGGCGGTTCTAACGAGTTAGAACCGCCTCGCCGAGGCGGTTCTAACGAGTACCCACAATCTATGTTTTAGAGCAAAAATAAGAAAAAATAGGTATACCCTGCGTACCTGTTACCTTTTACTTTATAAAAGTGGGGTATAATGGGGTATACATTACACGGACATGTTTTCGTGATGGGTTGTGCTGGTATGATTCGGGCCAGGGTACTCGCAAAAACCAAACTTGAAGGGTTTAGTGTCATTTCTGGTCTATTTAATTTGAAATCGAGTTCTTAAAATAAATCAAGCATCTGATATTGATTGATTTCTGTTATCTGTTGATTGTCAGGAAATTAAGAAATTTGTTTTCAAAGTGGTCAGTACGTCAAAAATAATAATTTCTTTGATCTTCTAGAGTGTCAGGAAATTGGGTATTATCTTGGTCAGAACAGCGCAACATTTTTTATCAAACGGCAGGGAAAACTAGGTCGTAATGACTGAGAAATGACAAAGTGAACCGAACCTTGGGCTGAATTTTCAGCTGTCCGTTGACCTTAGAATTCAACCTTTTTGGATTATAACTCATGCAATATTAATCCTTTATGCTTTTAAATCAAAATGCACAATTTTGTCCAAGTCTACCTTGGCAACGGCACAGAAATGTTCTCGTGATGCATCTGGTAAATGCAGTTCAAACATGGCCAGTGAGTCGCGCTGTTATCCTTTTACGTTTGTACAGAAAGCAGATTAGCATTTTGATATTTGGAAAGTAGCTTTTAAAGAGCCATTCTGGTGACAATATTTCACACTTTCCTATCTCTAATTAACTGTTGAACTGCAAAGTTAATATTTGCGGAAGCATTTTGCTTATTTTTGTCCCACAAAGGTAACATTTTTGAACTGATAATATTAAATGCAAAGGTAACATTGGCACCAACTGGCTAATATAATACTCAGGGATTTGCAGTTTTCATTCATTTGTTTGACGAACAGATCGGTATAAAAATAAAATTTTGAATCTCAAATATGACATGTGACCTGATTTGGAAGACACCTATATTTTCCCTGTTCTGATTAAGTTTTCCATGACCTCAATTGCGGTTAATGCTGCGCAGTTGCTACTTAACCTCATTATGACAGACTACCATATCTGTCTTCAATGGTTTTCATCCATATTCGACAGAAAACCCCTAAAACCGCGCTGCGCAGGTACTGATATCTGAATTTTGGGTATTTAGCCAACCGCAACTAGGTGGGTATTCGGCGCTTTCTATAATCAACCAATGAGGTGATCATAGTAAACGATACGGACCCTTAATGACTTGATTCAAAGCACAAGCTTGGGGTCGGGCATTATTGGCATTAAGTATTCAAGGACGCGTGGACTGGACGAAAATCAGAACATTCGGAGTATGTATGGACTGAGAAGTAGGCCTACATGTGTCTAGTCAGCTTAACGGGACAATAAATTATTAGAAAATTAGTTATAAAGTTAGTAATCTTAAGTAGGAGTAATGATCAATTGTTTTAATATCGTAAAACTTCATCTTTGCAATAAGTTTATTGATATCTTTATTGATTTCAAATGTGGTTTAAACAGTTCTAACAAGCCGTAGGTTTAGCTTGTCATTTCTTAAAGCTTGCAACAAAACCATTACAGACCTCAAATACAATAGTTGTATGCATCATCATACATGACACCATAGCTCTAACCACATTTTGTCATTTTAACTGGTCAAAGTGATTTGAGTCGTATTTTTTTCAGACATGCATAATGACTAATGATATCAATGTTCTCTTGCCAGTATTTATAGCACACGGGAGATAGACCTAGAACATTCATTATACGCTATGATCTCGTAGAAGAGTGATTGAACTTTCTTATTTATGTTGAAAACCTGCCACTATGTAAATTATATAAATAAGCACTGTTACTATGTCTTGTTTGTAATAATAGCTCTCATCTATCCAATAATTAAGCTGTATTTCGAGGGGAACGCCCTCTCTGAATCAAAACGAGTGTATTTGATATTGAAACATTTCGCCCTGCCTACTGCTACAGCCACGTGCCGGTGATCGACGTTGTTTTACTACGAAGCAAGTTGAAACTTGAAAAAAGTGACAGAAAAAAATCAAAACAAAAACAAGGCAGCGTGGCAAGCACATGTAGTATTGTTTTGAATTTAAAGGAGTTAACATGTTATCAATTTAGTGAAATTGTGCAAAACAGATAATAATTTATTGATATACCAACAACAAGTGACAGATTGATAAGAAATGATATTAAAATTGAAACGGAATTAAATAATAAAATTTGGATAAAGTGATGTGATCGGATTATCTTACAATGTAAGTATTGAATTTTATTTTTTCTTTAATGGATTTATTCATTTGTCAATTGACTCAGTTTACGAAGAAAGCCCTGAGGTCCTACCAGTGGCGGGGAGGGGAGTCTTAGCCCCCTGCTCCCTGGAGAGAAATGGCCTTTCTTCCCAGCTCCCTAAAATGTTTCTTCTCAGATCACTGCTCCCTGTTCCTCTAAACCACAAAAAGTTTTGTTTGCTCCGCAGCTCCCTGAAAATAAATGGCCTTTCTCCCCAGATCCCTGAAATGGCCCTTCTCCCAAGATCCCCCAAATCCCTGATAAGTCCCCGGTCCTGGGTGATGGTGTGCAGGTTGAAATAAGTTCGTTCTTAAGCTTAATTGTAAACTGCATTGCATATCCTAATGAATACATGTACAGCATTATAAAATACAAAGATTATGTTTTTAATAAAATATTAACTTTCCATTTATTTATTAAACTACATCTATATCAAATGCAATGAATATGTGAATGCACTCGTAAAGTGCACTGTAATGAGGGTTTGCGGTTAACCCCAAAAAGACCTGTGGCGTATCCGTGTACCAGTTGCTCGTTTCGGTTTAACTTTTACGGATTTTGGTCAGCATTTGTTTGTGTTGTTGTCACAGGGTGAGAGCCTGGTCAAGTGCAATTCCGATCTCGGCCTCCCCTGTTTATAGCATTTTTTTGGGGGGGACTTCAAACCTATATTTAAGGGAATGACCGACTTTCACGCGCATCGCCAGTTGAACAGCTGATTTTACTACATAAATGCTTATTTTCCTTTAAAAGCATGTGAATACTGTAGTGCAACAAGAAAACATGCTTTAAAATATCTGACACAGTTTGAGCTTGCCTACTGGATTGCTTCTGCCACAGGGCTTTGAAGTTTCAGGCCTGGCAATACCTTCTGAGTTGAGGGTTGTCGCAGTCATTCACGTTATGATTCTTCGCTCCCCCGAGATATAGACATCATGAGCAGGTTTTGCTGTTTCGAGGCGCTGCACTCTTCGGCAAAAGCACTGAACTGAACTAAAGTGCAAGAGTCTGGTCGATACAATAATTGTTATGACTGCTGTGCTGTTTGTAAATTAGGCCGCGTTTGATTGGTTGCTGGATAGCTGTCTTCTTTAGCGTCCGCGTTGTGATATTGTAACTTGCATTGCTTTCTATTGACTTGATGCCGTGGACTTTTTAGAAGGGCCCGTTGGTGCTTCGTCCACCTTCCGACTACATATAGATAAATAGGCTTGAGTTTCTTTGATTCAGGGCCCGATTTCTTTTATTTAGCGTCCGTAGTGAATTACGCTAGTTGGAAGAGAAGTGAAGTGTCCTCTTTAACGTCCGAACTAAAATCTTATTCGTCCGTTGCTCAACGCTGTATGTGCATTTGTTAAAAACTTTATTCATTTAACCTAACGCATAACATTTAATGAAAAGGCACCATTTGTAGTGAATATTAACCATATCCAAAATGCCCCGTGCTTTTGCTTGTCGAAGCACACGTTCAGTTTGTCTTTCATATTCTGACAATAGGTTTTGCAGTTCAGTTCATCAAGGTGTTTTCTCCGTGGGTGATCGTGAGGACAGTAACCGCAGCAGAGGATTGGAAATCGAAGAAATATACATTACTGTATGTAAAACACAGGTTCTTGACCCCAGCGCCACCGCTGTTTGTGTTTATTATATTACGTGATTAATATTTAATTGATTGGAACTTTGTGAATAATCTAGCTAAAGCTGATTCTCAGTTCTTCATGTGTCATTCATCTCAGTGTTTGGTAAATGTCGAGCACAAAAATTGGAGGCGACCGACTAGATATGACAGTTCATTGATACATGAGCATGTGCGTGAGGAAACAGACAATTTGGGTTCCGACCAGGTCCGACACAAACCGGACTGTACAGTCACAGAAGATGGTTAGAGGCTGGAAATTTTGGATTTAGAAACTAGCGGAATTGTTCTATCCGTGTAGCGAAAACAAAATCGCTGATCAGGTTTGCAGTTACTACGAAGCTGATCTGCGCCTTTGTACATGTACTCGCCTAAGCAGATTGTTGATTTTCCCATGCAGCGGCTCGCATGTTAATCAACAACAGCAGCAACTGAAGAAAAAAAAGAAACATTGCTAAATAACAACAACTAGCCGTTTAAACAGTTTTCCGTTTTATCACATTTACTTTCGGTGCGTAATTCTAAGCACTACCCAAATACAGTTTTAAGTACAATAGGGTTAGTGGCGCCACATCTTTTGTTTGAACTGTTTAAAGCACCATTCTATTATCAAAAGTCATCGTGCTCCAACAATAATCAAACATAAGCATTAAAACGAAATTGAGACTGTTGATAATTTGAGCCGTCTCGTGGGAAAACCAACAATGTGGTTTCCGAACAGGTCTGACACAAACCGGCCTGTACAGCTACAGAAGCAGGCTAGAAGCTTGAAATTTTAGAGGTAAGTAGAGGAGGAATTGTATTATCCGAGTAGCGAAAACAAAGGCGCTGATCAGCTTCGCGGTTACCGCGAAGCTGATCTGCGTCTTTGTTTTCGCCTATGCAGATTGTTGGTTTTCCCACGAGGCGGCTCATTTGTCATAACGCATCTTCTCATTGTCATGATATCGTTACTGTCAGACAAGGAAGGCACGCGTCCAAAACACTGAGACAAACTGACAGGTAAAATAAACTGAAAATCAATTGTTACAATGTAGGTGGGATAGAATAGTGCCGCGGTGCGAGAGAACCGGCCGCCGTGGTTTCCGACTTGGTCCAACTTAGACAGGTCTGTACAATCTCAGAAGAAGGATAGAAGCTTGAAATTTCGTATATAAGTAGAAGAGGAACTGTACAGCCTGTGTAGCGAAAACAAAGGTACTGATCAGCTGTGCAGGTACTGCACAGCTGGTCTGCGTCTTTGTTTTCGCATACGCAAAAGTCGGTTTTTATCATGCAGGTGGGATAGATAATACAGACGTTTAGATAGAGATCTTTGGGAAAATAAAACTTGGTATATTTTCAGTGGCAATGAACTAAGCTTGAGACTAATGACATATAGCATCTCTTAATCGCGGAGGTTGTTATGAATAATTGAGCCATAACGCCGAGAAAATCGGTTCATGGTCTATGCTTATGAAGAATTATATCTGCACATCCACAACGTCTGATCAGCATCTTAATTCATCGCTGGCAGTCGGTATGAAACCTCCTGTTTCTATCGGCTTTTAGGCTTAAGCAGTTCAATCGATTCGAACACAGTAGGGACTTCCCTGACAATTTTTCTGGCTACACGGCTTAAGGGGATGCATATTGTCAAAAACTAATACTTGTATAATTTTTACCTGTATAAAGAAAAATGACAATTTTTCTAAGGAGACTGGGCATTCTTGACACATTCTTGTATGAGTCATTCAAACATCGAATACATATTCTTTTATGCCCCAAACCTCAGCTCTAGAGGGCTCAGCAGCACGCTTATCACCATTGTTCAAGTCACTTCCTGGTTTGATTCCATTGTCATCCGTCTGGCATGCCGGATAAATTTTACTAAAAGCTTTCTCCGTAAACATGATCTCCAATGTCTTGACTACAATCTGTGAAAGTATTTTGAACAAAAAGTCAATATTTTGGGAGAAATCATACTATTTACTGTATCTGCTGTAAAAGGTTTTCAGCATATATGATAAATACCATGTTTTCCCCGAGAAGAAATCATCTCCGAGTGGACAAACTTTCACAGATTGTAGTCTGGCTTTTGGAGATCATGTTTATGGTGGTAGCTTTTAGAAAAACTTATCCAGCATGCCAGACAGATGACAACGGAATCAAACCAGGAAGTAACATGACCAATGCTGATAAGCGTGCTGCTGAGCCCTCTAGAGCTGAGTTTTTGGGCATAAAATAATCTGTATTCGATGTTTGAATGACTCATACAAGAATGTTTCAAGAATATCCAGTCTCCTTGGAAAAATTGTCATTTTTCTTTATACAGGTAAAATTATACAAGTATTAGATTTTAACAATTGGCATCCCCTTAACTGGTCCTGGCACATGTGCTAATGAGGTAATTTATGCGCTTTGTGAGAATATGATTTTTATTACGCAAAAACAAAACTGCGGAACAGGTCATGAAATCTTGATAACGTGCAATAAATATGAGCGTTCAAGAATCTTAAAATGTCTAAATTACTGGGCAGTTTGTTATGACATTGGACTCGCAACGATTCACACATCGGACGTTTTAGAAAGCAACAGTATGTACCACGACGGACGCTACTGAAAGCAGTATTGGTTGTTAAAGAAAGCAACGAGACGGACTTTTAAGCAACATTTTAGATTGGCTTATAACATTACAGCGGACGTTGATGAGGACAGTGGTTTGTGTGAAACGACTCGATGGACTTTGTAGAAAACACCAAAGATCGAATGGAATAAAATCAACTATATTTTATCTGTTAAAATTGCATGTCTAGAAGAAATCGTCTTTGTACTGAATAATTTGTCCGTTTAATGTTTGCATTTATGGTTTATAAATCATTATAAAACGAAGTGATGCAAAGCGGGGAGATAGTATAAAATGAATATTAACTATTTGGCAGATATACCCCAATTGTTGCAAAGCCTTATTTTTATCACCTGTTAATAACTTTTCCATATACCTATAAATATAATGATCTAAATAATAATCTTGTCTAGACTGTAATTTTTAGCCCAGGTTTTATACCGTAGTACGGGCGTCGTTATAGTTTTTTTTTTCTTTTCTCCACTGTCGAATATTCTAGAAAACGTGTATTACACCATGATATGAAAAAAAAAAACAACATGATATGCAAAAATATAGATCCATAGCACAGGTAAATTTTATTTCATTTTCGACATGTATTGGGCTTTCCATTGTTTTACTTCCTTTTTATTCAGGTGTCCGCCCGTATCAGAGATAGTTACAAATAGTTACAGCGTAAATTTATACATGATATGTATGGTATTAGTAGATCTTAATGTTCTCGAAAAATATAGACATTAGGCTTAATATTTTATTGTGCAACAGTCAGACCGAGGTTTAAATTAAACCCGTCGACACGTATGTTATGATATTTTGGGCTAGCGAATAATAAATTTAGTTATTAAAAAAAAAAAAAAAAAAAAAAAAAAAAAAAAGGCGTGGAAAATTAACGAAAAGGAGTGCCCTTGGCCTTGATCTTCACACTGGGTATTTCCAGATACACCTGCATGTATTTTTAAAATGTCACGCGAGGAGATAATAGTGTGTAGTATATTAAATTTGGGAATCTGAATTTTCAAGAAATTTATGTATTGTTTGATTTGGGATTAAAATGGAAACCAAATACTAAATAATGTTTCATCAGTGTCTCTTGGATAGTCATTCAGGTGAGCTGCATTTTAAACTGAAGAAAAGATCTTGTACTATTTCATCAGAATAGAGTATGTATAGAAATAGTTTTATTGTTTCTCATGTTTTGGATAATTTAGGATTATTTATTTATTTATTTATTTATTTATTTATTTATTCATTAAATTGATGTATGTAAATTATCCAATAGAGGGAAATAATTTAATTTCATGGAGGCTTTTCGAAAGATATATTTTTCAAAATGGACATTAAATACACTGATCGAGATCATAATGGTGATATTGATAATTATCGAGAAATAAAGGAAGTCAAAAACTTTAAAGTAATCTTTGAAGTTTTTATTCAATAATTAAATGCTCTGAATGATCTAATATTCGAATACAATCTCAGAAAATACTGATGATCATGCAGGATTAAACTTGGAAAAAATGTGCGCTGCTTTTACAGAACCAACGTTAATAGACGCGCTGTACGTGAGCTCATTATCATTACGAAAAACTTGCCCATGCAATACACAGAGATTTTTTTAGCTTTAAAAATTGAAAATTTTCAGCTGAAAAAAAATGATATTTTTCTTAATTTTGCTCAAAACATAGATTGTGGGTACACGTTAGAACCGCCTCGGTACCCACAATCTATGTTTTGGAGCAAAAATAAGAAAAATAGGTATACCCCTGCATACCCCAGTTTTACTATACAAAAGTGGGGTATGAGGGGGTATACATTACACGGACATGTTTTCCTGATGTAAAATTGAGATTAATTGTTTTGTCTATGGCAGCAAAAGTCATACGACATGATTAACTCGTCAAGAATGCGCTCTCATGTTTCACCGCGGCTCTCTGGCCACTACCAGACGACAAATATAGATTTCTCCAGCTTCAGTTGCCGATAGTTGCTGCATGTGAACATGCCTGAGAAAAACCTTTAAATAGATTGGTATCTGTTTCCATTTTGCTCTTTGTTGCTCTTTCAGCAGCAGACGATCACAGAGATTATTGGTAAAACGGACGGCGGGAAAATCAAATGCTTTTAGAACCCAACTTGAAACATATCGGTTTCAATTTTTTTATATATATTTTGTATTTTCTTTCAAATAAATCCGCTTGTCTACTTTTCGTATGCGTACGCGGGACAATTTCTACTTTCCGTATGCGTAGGGGGGACAAGTTTATTACATTTCTGCTACTTGATACACTTGCGTCATATCATTATGTTGCGCGACAATTTGTTGTCTTATTTTTACGTCCGCGACAAGATGTAACATCCTCTATAACGTCGGCGGCAGCATCTCTTCGGCCCTCTGAAAACTACAATAGCCTTGAACCAGACCAGGCAGAAAAGTGGCCTACCTGTACCATCAACCCCACCCGAGCTAACCATTGTCTTTGAAATACAGATGATAGAAACAGACTAGTCAAACTACCATAATTTGTAAATTAAGGCCGTTGTCAATTCATAAAATCATCTCTCTTTTTCAGAATGGGCAATATGGACACTGACAATCACATGTTGAAAGGAGATGAGCGACTACAAAAGGCATACATCGAGGCCGAGAAGACTAAGAAGCTCACCCCTATAATCAAGGAGGAGTTACGTTGTTCGATCCTCGCGAGACGGTGTAAAGAAAACAAGGGCGAGATCGAGCTCGAGGAAAGGAAACCCGTCATCAAAATGGTAATTGAATTTACTTTCTTTATTCTGACATCTCTGTCAGACAGATGAGCCTGACCAACTTTTAATTTTCTTCCTTTTTCCATATTTGAAAATCAAACAAAAATCTTCCAAATTGTATTTTTAAAAACCTTGAAGGAAATACAAGTAAATAAATAAACAGATGATTATAATTTGGGTTCGTTTTAGCATTGAAACATTTTCGTGTCCTGGATTTTCAGGAATTAACGCAAGAGGAGATTAGGAAGAAGCTTCGCCGTCGGCAGCAAAATAAGGACGCCGCCCGAAGATGTAGGGCCAAGAAAAAGAGACTGGAAAACACTGTTATTACGGTAAGGTATATTGTTATTTTTCTTTTCTTCAGTTTTTTTTTTTTAAATCCTTCTTGCTTCTATACTTTCCTTTTACATCTTTCCGATTTTCTTATGCGTGATGGATATGCATTTCTCCTTTCACCAGAAGCACGCATTTCCACAGACTTTGCCAATTTGGAGTGTTGATTTGGTTTCGAAGTAGGCAATGGCTAGGCCATCAAAGCTGCGTCTTTGGCTATGTGCCCGGGGTCATGTTAGGCCTATGTTTCCAGATGCAGCGTATCTATGACAGAAATTAAGAAAATCGGTCAAAGAAAAACTTAATTATGATTTTGTAGGATAAGGGTTGGGATAAAGTTTTATGTCCGAGATAAATGGTCAGATATAAGGTTGTTACGCAAAGGTGTTGATTTCTTCACCTTTAGGCTCAAGACTTTACTGTTCAACGCCATTTAATTTTGATGAGTGATTCGTCAAAGTGATGACAAGGCCGCTCTCTTCAACAAGTCTAATCTGTCACTTTCCTTTTACTGCAGGACTATTTCCGTGAACAAGCCAGGGCAAAGCAACTTCAGGAGGAAGTTACATCACTGCGCAGCACGCTTGCGCAGTTGAACCGGATACTTGAAGAGCATGCGTTCACTTGTCAACTGAACCAGCAACCTCAGCAGTCTCCGCCATTTTATCAACAAACTCATAATTTCACTTTTCCGCCAATCGATGATCGATGTTCCTACACTGATAGTCAGGTGACAGAGAGGCAGGTTCAGAATTCAACCCCTCTCGAGGATCCCTTCGATGATAATTTCACCTCAACTCTAAAATACGCGGATGCCGTCATGTACCCTCTTGCACACGACCACATCAAACACGGAAGCACGTGCACCGTGACGTCATCTGAAGAGTGCTTTGAAGACACTTATGACAATATGGACACAAACTTGCCATCAGACCTCCTGGATTTGGAAATTCCGGACAATTCTGTATTCCTACAGCCCTGCTCCCCAGATCTTATTTTAGGGAGACAGTCAATAAGTGAATTTCCAGAGGAGAATTGATGTGAACGTAAACATTAGTTTCCCTTTGACTTGAGTCTCTGCATGACCAAACCTATAAGTTCCTGCATTTTCACCAGTCTTGGTGTTAGCTCAGAATCAAAATTTTGGCTAAACATGTTAACCGAATTCGAAAATTGTTCCGCTGTCACTGCTTTTACATGTAATGGGTTCGACAGTTAATTTTGCAAAGACCATGCCTGAGCCATTACGAAAACATGACCATGCAATATACAGAGATTTTTAAATTTGTAAAAAATGAAAATTTTTAGTGATTTTTTTTTATTTTTCTTATTTTTGCTAAAAACAGAGATTGTGGGTACACGTTAGAACCGCCTCGGCGAGGCGGTTCTAACGAGTACCCACAATCTATGTTTTGGAGCAAAAATAAGAAAAAATGATATACCCCTGCAAACCCTATTTTTCTATATAAAAGTGGGGTTCAAGGGGGAATACTTTTCATGAACATGTTTTCCTGATGGCTTGGTGAAAGCTTACAAGAGGTTCTGTCGAACAGTGACTCATTTCAAAGGTGTTACCAGGGTTTCCAAGATCTCATGATTGTTTTAAGTCTGGTAGTGCCTTTTTTAATCCCGTCAAGCCAAACTTTATGGCCCATAACGCCATATAGTGGATTCATAGTCATTTTGGAAACTTCTAAACCTGATATTACTTTTGTCTCCACGCGATGCATTGTCTAGACATTCATGAAACGCATGGACAAAAACATTCGCCAAACGTGCTTCGTGAAACTGGTGGACTAGTGATATTGACTTATCAACAACATCCTTGAGTGAATTGTCCTCTGATGTTACTTTCACTTTTGGATATTTCAAGTTATTTCAAATTGATTAAATTGCAAATAACAGCGATGATACAACTCTTTAAGCATACAATAGTTTAGTACAACAGAAACTGTTACCACTTCTTATCTGGCTTCAAAAGCAATTAGTTTTCCACATTTTTGTTTTCATTTACGTATATACAAACATTTGTCTGCTCAAAAATCAAGTCGATTGTCAAATTTCTTCAGTCGGCATTCCATACTTCATATCATTATCCTGCTCATTTTAAAACATTATATTTATTTGCTATTAAGTTAAGGTATTACAGTAGGTAAAATGTTGTTGATTAAGGAGAATAGTTTTGAGCACCTGAACATGTCGACGGTTCTATGTATTACGGGTTCTAATGAATCCATAATTATTATATGTTTCAAAGATTTTCTTCTTGTTTCCAACAAATATTTTCTGACAAATTTCCTTCTTCTATTTTTCTCCAAAATGATCATTATTTTAATTAGATTTATTCCGTTTAGTTTCATTGTCTGAGTATGTCTTTAAGACGCATAAAATCAGTTTTCAGAAATTGATCTCAACATGAAATCATTTTGTAAATAACTTGGGTCACATGTCATGTTTTATTATGTTACGTTACCATTTGTAAATATGTTCAGAAATGTATTTTTCTCATACTGTGATCATACAGTTTTTTAATAACATGTATATGAATTTCAATGTATCATGTACTGCATTTATAATGACTTTCTTCATGAATTTAAATCATGTATAAATGTGGATCACTACATGTAGTGCTTGGTGATAATACTATTAACAGACAGTTCCATAGCTTGATCGTAAACTGCATGACCAGTCTGGCAATCGAATCTTTAAAACTTTCGGAAACAAAGCATTTCTTCTGAGCGGATGCCGAATTAAACAGTCACCCGTTCGGGAATTTATGTCTTTTTGTCTATAGTGCGATTCTTTTGTCCTGCAGTTTACGATAAACCATACTTTTGTCTTTTCAGGGTAATTATTGATATGCCTGTATTTGATTTATCAGGGTAATTTTGATACGTTTAGGTACGTTACGAGGTACTTTGGTTGCTTTGTAATTCCTTTTTATTCTTCGTTTTAATTCTTTGCTATTTTCGTTTCATTTTTATAAGAATTTATGGGTTTCAAACTTACATCTACAAAAACGAAGGTACATGTTCATAAATATTATCTTTAAAGAACAATCAAATCTTTCGAAGTCAAACGCCCAGCGATGATAAAAATATCAAAATTAATGATAATAAAATGAAATATTTACAATACACAATAAAGTTATGATAAAGATTAACGTATGGTCTTTGCAATATACAATGCATATTAACTTCCTGAAAATACACGTACATGTATATAGTTGCATTCAAAAACAGCGTAGATCCATAAGAAACCTTTTCAAAATTATCATAAGTGGTGTTTGTCTTTCTGTCTTTTGAAAAGTCTAAAATGATCTTCTGTGAATTTTACATCAAGAAAGCAGGCTAAGGTTTGCATGCACTTATCTTGAAGAAAAGTCATTTGGTACAGTAGTAACAGCTCTACAATGATCTTTTTTTCAGAAAATGACAATCAATTGTGAAATTCTATTTCTATTGGGGTTAATAGGTGCATATGAAAGTAAATGAATGCAACATGTGTAACAGTTTGACGAGATAAATTGATAAATGTATCAGTATTGTACATTTTGTATGCTATACTTTGTCGTTAGCATCGCATTTGTCTATTACGCGAATTTAAGAGAAATTCAGAGTAATTCTAGTCGGTTTCATGCTCTTAGCTCATGCTTTTACCAACCTCTATGTAGACAGATCATGAAACACTGATTGTCTTTGCTCTTAATTTGATTAATTTAAGGATACATTAGACGTTAAAATTGAGAAATAACACATATGTATGAACAAGACAAGTGATTAGACATAACATCTAGGAGCGTGTGCTTAGGGTAGTGCTTGTTAACCGTTTATGTAGAAAATTTCATAAGATTTACAGTATACCTTAGCGACAAGAAACAATGTTATATTAGCGATAAAATAAACACATGCAATGAAATCCACATCATTATTTTTGATTCATAATTTTATTTTAAATTTTTCTTTTTTTACCAAACTTTGAGTATCAAAGCATCAAATAAGCCATTTGACACAAGAGGTACTAGTATGTCCTGCAGCTACTGCCTAGAATGTTAAAAAGGTTCGCGCATGTGCAATGAAGCATTTATTCGCTGAAATCTGTGTTCGGTCTGATGTTCTTTATACGAGGTCACTTTTGGACTGAGAATGTTCATGAATGAACATCATTTAGAAAGCTTGTCATCAATCCATCATTGTCATCAAAATCGAAATTCGCGGCCCCCGTGGCCGAAGCGGTTAAGAGCGCTGTTTCTTAATCACTCGATCATCTCACCGCTGTGTCTGGTGTGGGTTTGAGCCCCGCTCTGGCCACATGTGAGAAGCCAAGTTCTGCTTGCGGGTGTGCCAGGTGGTTTTTCTCGGGGTTCTCCCGTTTTCGCCCACCTACTGATTAGCCCGTCTCATATGAGCTGAAATAATCTTGAAAGGGACGTAAAACTGAATTAAAAAAAAAATCGAAATTCCATCATTTAGTGCTGATTTTTCTTGGGAAGGTTGAATTTGGTACTTTAATATCTTTGTCAAGAAAAATGGGATTAACCGAATGTATATAGAAGGATAGTATGATATGCGCAAGTGCTTCTTTCAAGACTTAACCAGTCTCAGATTGATTGCCTCTCAGTTTCCTTACATGACAAGGGTCGTACTCTCTCTCTCTCTCTCTCTCTCTCTCTCTCTCTCTCTCTCTCTCTCTCTCTCTCTCTTGTATATTGTTCAATAGTCAGTATCATTTAGTATTTGTTCCTTGGCATATACAAGAATATTGTTGACAGCAACGTCAGTAAGGGCCAGTATGGTATGCATACTTTAAGTATATGGTTGTGAAGTAAGGGATTTAGTCACATGGTTACATTGTCGCGTAGGTTCCAGTTGGTTTAAACAATATTTGAGCCGCCTCGTGGGAAAACCAACAATGTGGTTTCCGACCAGGTCCGACACAAACCGGCCTGTACAAGCACAGAAAAGAGCTAGAAGCTTGAAATTTCGGATTTAAGTAGAAGAGGAATTGTACTATCCGAGTAGCGAAAACAAAGGCGCTGATCGGCTTCGCGGTTACCGCTAAGCTGATCTGCGTCTTTGTTTTCGCCTATGCAGATTGTTGGTTTTCCCATGAGGCGGCTCATTTATTTCTGTCATGTCAAGTGTCATACATACAATCATATTATTATATGGTACAGGATTTGATAAAAAGCAAATGCTTATAAACATCATCTCCTGCAATGGGATGCCTGTGATGTATGCAGATGATAAGTGAAAAATGGTCTATGTGCAAAGAACTGTGAAATAAAAAGAGTGAGGTTCCAGTTGATAGTATAGGCACTGTGCAGGTCATGCGGCATGGTATGTTAATTTGATTTTCTCTTAATGCACCTATAAAACAATACTTATTTATATAATTTTATTTATATAATACAATTCTAATAGCTGAAGTTTATATACTATATGTAACCGAGATTGTTATACTCACATTTGTGCCTCCTTTGGGTGTTTTCATACAAATGTATAAGGTCGTCAGTGTCCATATTAAAATGCATTTTACCAACGTCGAATTAACTACAACTATCTACCTATGTTCGTTAGTGTGAAAACCTCAGAGGTGCAAGTGAAAGTAGCAGGCCTATGCTGTAAACTGGTCACGAAATTATAGAAATCTTTGAAATAAGCCTACGCATGAGAAAACCAACAATTTGGGTTTGAGACCAGGTCTCAACAATTTGGGTTTGAGACCAGGTCTGACACAAACAAACCTGTACAGTCACAGAAGCAGTCTAGAACCTTGAAATGTCTTATTTAAGTTGAAGAGGGATTGCAGAGCCATTATCCGTGTAGCGAAAACAAAGGCGCAGATCAGCTGTGCATATGCAAATTGTTGGTTTTCTGATGCGGAGGCTCAAATGTGAATCGGACAAAGATGATTGGATGGATCCTTAAGTTAGAAACTGTACATGGTTATGTTTTTTGTTGCATGTGCAAACAAACAATGAAAATAAAAACCCCATCAACATAAGTGTAGCTGTGCTATTTTTCATGATTTGTTTGTTTGAAGAGTTGTAAGAGTGTGCTATTATTTTGCATTTTATCATTTATGTACTTAATGAATAAAATTTGAAAAAAAAAAAAAAAAAATGTTCTCATTATTATTAGCTATGCCAAGTAAGAATACAACACCAAGAATGAACTCATGTTTTTTTTTGTTTTTGTTTTTTTAATCTCTATACCGACACCCGACGGGCACAACCTAGTAGACATTCTAACAACATAAAAGCCTAATAAATCAATAAAGCAGACTTGAAAACAAATCCCGTGTCCCCGGACACAGAACGAGAGTATCTTAAAATCCAGTGCTCTAGCCACTGTGCTCTAACCTCCCAGCCAACGGATGCAGTCTGTCAGAGATTGAACCAGAAAAGTGAATTCGGTATAGAAGCTCTGTGGATCTATCCAACTCAAGCTCACAAACAAGGCAGATGATCGCATGGTAAAGCATTATAACGACATTTCAATATCAACAATACGTGTGAAGAGCAAGCTATACGTTTTTCCGAAGAAGGTGACCATCCACATAGCTTTAAGCAGCGAAAAAAATCTGCCTTGCGTAAACAGAAGCAGACATATATCAGACATCAAACACATTCTTTTGCGGCAGCCGAGTGGTCACCATCAGGAACAGCCTTTACTTCTACGTCTCCAACGTTTCCAGCGTATCATGGCTGCTTAATGTTTTGTCATTTCCCATTTCTGTTTCGCGATCAGCGGTTTGTTTATGATCATGCCAGTTCATTTTCTTAGATTCTGGACGATCGTAGCAGACTTACGTCACAGGTTTACCGTCATACATATGAATGAAATGAATGCATTTGACCAATAGGAATAGGCGTGTCATTCATATTTATAATGGTTAATCTGTGACGAAATTCTACTACAATCGTCCGGGAGCTATACTTGTATATGATCCGTGTCACGAGAAAACCAATAATGTGGTTTTCGAACAGGTCCGACACAAACCGAGCTGTACAAGCGCAGAAGATGACTTGTGGCTGGAATTTTCGATTTAGAAAGTAGAGGAATAGTACTGTCCGTGTAGTGAAAACAAAGGCGCACAGTTACTGCGAAGCTGATCTGCGCCTTTGTTTTCACATGTGCAAAATGCTGGTTTTCTCATGACTAGGCTCATATATTTATGATTCATACGTCAAAGAAACAAAACGGAATCCAATGAGGTGGACATCAAACTTATGTTCAAACAATAATCGCAACATAACGTAATCTGCAAACAATGAACTACTCAAGCTGAACGAAGTAACTGTTCTCGGACTTGTTGACTCAATACTTGTTAGAAAAAATCAATGTATTTCATCAATTTTACTTTCCACAAGTATACATTTAATAATTGCACCGCGGTCAGTGTCCTGCAGAACGATATCGTAAATCGCCCGAGGTGCCGCTTTTCAGACCATTTAAATAGATTGTGAAAATCCACTTATTTTGTCAGCCATCTGTGAAATAAATAAACAGTTCCACAAACATAAAGAGACTGCCGATGACTCATCAGCATGTCCTAATAAAATCACAACCATATATAAAACATAAAATAAGAAATTGGTTTGTGAAAGGTGCACGTGTGACTTTAGACTGAAAGACGCTGTATATTATTGTTAAATTACCTGTTTTACTCTGTATTGCGACTCATAGTATAACCTTTGATCTTAAGTCTTTTTTCAAAAACCGCAAACTTGAAACTCTTCCAAGACCAAACAAATATACTTATAACGTGTCATAATATTCTTTTACTTATAAGGGATACTTTACTGATCGACGAAAGTATCTTATTTGGAATCACGTTCATCCATTTTAATACACCTGTCAATATCCAACAGTTTCAAAAATCAGTGACTAGCAGTGGCTAGAAGAGGTGAAATATAAAACGACTGTCGTAGAACCAAAAATAAAGAGGGACCTGAATCAAGAAGACTGTTAATTAACCAACAAAAACGGTGAATTATTTACTTATTCATACAATTTTCCCTTTTTATAACATAATAGGAATAGTAATCAACATAACATGCAATTTTAAATATAAAGGAAATGGGTAAATAGATTAAGCCTTTTTAACAAAACCAAATGCTGCAAAAGATAGATTACTTCAACAAGTTTGGTAATTTTTATCATTCTATTTAATTCAATCGTAAAATTTGTAACATCATGGTTAATGGGATATTTAATTGTATTTTAAACGATTTAAGAGATAACAGATGCATGAACTTGCTGTGTCCTTATCCGACCATATCAAGACCAAAAATCTAAATACCATTTAATGAAGGTTCATTTAAGGTGAATTCGATGTTTTCACACGAAGCTACACCCAAACACCAAACGAAGACAATATCAGACCCGCAAAACAATCTTCGAGATGCGTATGAAAGAGCCATACATGAATATTTTAGTGATACGGACGACCGCAAATAAGAGACTTGTTTCACTTGACTTCCCGATGTACAGGGTAAGTTTGTGTACCATTTGTATAATGAACTTGAAGCTGTTTAAAAATAAAAATCTTAGAACCCCATACAGTTTGTTGTTGTTGTTTGTTCGTGTCCTTTATATATAATACAAATATGAGGCCATCCAACCCACTAGCTCGAAAAATAAAAACCGTGGAATGTCATATGTTCAACAGTCATCGCTAGACACGAAACTATATATGTGGAAATCTTCTAAATGAAAGAAATAAGAATAAAAAGAAAACGAAAACGAAAAAGAAAGACGCAGTTAACGTTCTTAAAGAATAACTAAAGCAGAAACATAACCTAGGCTTTTAATTGAGGTTTTCCAAACATCTTTACACCAGTCGTTGAAAGTACGCAGGAGAATTCACTATACCAAAAGGCCATCCACTGATAAAAAGTGATGGAAAATAATTGTGTGCTAGATCAGTCTGTTTATAATAACTTTGAACATATCTTTTTGCTAATAATGCCCATTTCTACTGTTGTTTTACATAACAGAAAAAGGTACACATATCTGCTTGAAAATTAGCAATCAACTGAATTTTCTTATTTTCGTTTTGGTTGTAAACAAGCACAGCATCAATATTTGGACTAAAATGTAGAAATACAATGACACTGTTGCTTACAATATCTACCCTAACTGGGTTCCAATAATTTGTAATTAACCGGGATCCGGATTTTACAACTGAATAAACACCGCGAAATTTGACCTGAAATGTCTTTAGTGGCAGGATTAAATATTGATATGGCATACTTAACAGCAAAGTCAATATAAGTACCAATGACCAGCCCATTGTCATCACATGGGGAAATCTGTTTGTGACATCCTCGAGTCTCAAAGGGCTAACATTTTAGTTTAATTTATCTATTGTTTCTCCTTTTTTATTTTTCCGTGTATATTGCGTTTTTAAAATTCTTTATATTACGAATTGTGTTGACACCCGTGTTTATCGAATCCCACTTTGAGCCCATGTAAAAGTGATGCATTTGATTTACTGGTCCAAAGTCTTGTATCGTCAGCTAGGCGTTGTTAGATGACATTTATATCTATGGTTACTTTGGCTAGTCACTAGATTCTCAAGTTTTGCATATCACTCCTGGGCGTATCAATGTATTTTGCGGAAAAGTGGCATTGGAAGCCATTTAATCTAATTCTTTTAAGAGGGTTTTACCTCCTGAGGTCTATTATGTTCCGTAGGCAAAATTTGTCCCAGACATTCGCTACCCATTCTAAGGTTACTACCGTCAGTATCATTATTCTATAAACAGTCTGCAATTGCAATTGGTGTTTTCCCCTCAGCAAGTGTCGTGCGACAGGTCTTAATTACGCAGTTATAATCATAAAATTATATAGGTCTCAGTCTGTCTCTTTCTTAAATTTCCGATATATGATATAGTCCAGACCTAATCCTGATAATGCTTGATAGAGCCGGGTCACAATAGCTAAATGTCTATGTGTGATAAATAGACACTTATAGACTTTTTATTATCATTTTCGATAGCGGCCAACAAACCTCTCCAACTAAGGGTCTAAAATCCTGAAATCAACACAGGTCTAGTTTGACACAGATTGATACTTTTTGTTTAATGTATCTTTTCTTTTCGAATGCCCTGCCGACTGGTAAAAGACACAAATAAAAGTAAATGAGTCATATTGCTGTACCTGTAAAATTAATCAGCTCAATAAATGTTACCTGTAGCAATGCAAACAAAGACAATTTTGAATCTTATGCAATATTTTATGACATGATGAGCTTAAATCGTAATAGTTGAAAGTGACATCGATATGATTATTTATTGTCTAAATAAATAAACTAGGCGCCGACCTTAGCATATACCAAAAGAAAAACGACAGCAATGACCCGAATCAATCCGAGCTAAATGTTTTTGAGAGAAAAGATTTATAAAATAAAGTTAAGCAAGACGGATCCGCGGTGGGTTCGATAACTGTTACCGCAAGTACAGAAGGTGCACAAAAAAGGGTAGACCGTAGGGTGTTGTAGAAACATCTTTATTATTTTGTTTGTTGTAATGCTTTAAATGTTGTAAAATTAAATTGTCTGACAGGCCGACATGTTCAACGATATTTAAGTTGGAAAAGTGTTTCAACAATAAACCAGAGGTTAGTAACTCGAAGGCACCGTAAGTTTCCCTACTAACGATAGCTTACGATGGTCTTAAGTGGCCACCTTGAAAGTTACGTCCTTGCTATTCCAATTACTTAAAACTATCGTTACTTTTTTGAAATGAAAGGTGCCCCTTCTTACGATAAGGCGACGCTAAGGTGGGCTTGAGTTGACCGTAAAGTTATGATGCTGTTAAGTTTTCACTGTAACTTAAGGTCCTTTTCATTCACCATTATCACTGATAATCCTTAAGAGATACTTAAGTTGATAAGCTTAAGATGGCTTTGAGTTACCAACCCCAGATGCTCATGATTTAAGTTCCGGTTGGGCCACGTTTTTTTCCTCCTTTGTGAAACGGTAAAATAGGCAAAAATAGACAAAGGTCAGGAAATGGCGCAAAGTGAACAAAAGTCTCACTTGACAAACCGAAGTGGGAAGAATCTACATTGGGAACTAATACTATAGAATATAGCGTAAGCTGAGAGAGCAGTTATTTTCTCTACAGATGTCCACTAAGTAATCCGCCCTTAACTAAATATATGAAAACGTACGTGTATGGTGCAAACAGCACAAAGTCAACACCAAAACGTAAAACAATTAGAACCACATCAGACGTACCGCCTTGGAACGGTCAGTAATACAAATCACTGGGAGGGGACTTAAATTGATTTTATAGACGCCTAATATCGCCCTCAGCTTCTGCAGTGGCTTTTAACATTTAGTTAGTTGTTTGGTTCTTATGGTGAAACCCTTAGTCAATGAAACATCATGGACAAACAAATAATTCATTATAAACGCTATAATGAATCAAAACGAGGACTCACATGAACAATATGCTGTCAGGCAACTTGAGATACCTGGGTTCAGCAAATCAACATCACTGGAAATCAGGAGCGAAATAATTAACCAGTTGAACGCCGATGAGCCAAGCAAGTGGCAAGAAAGCACCGTCTAAAACATAACCTTCGGGGCCTTCATAGAGTCTTGGTGTTTCCTTTACGATTTAATGAACTTCAACAACATCAAATGTCTGAAAGATATTTTCTGGCCATATTGCTTCGAGTTTGAAAGCGTAACAATGTCCGGCTGCCAGCGTCGGCATCAGCATTCAGTTTCCACTCCGATAGCTCTTTCGTCAATTGTAGCTGGATACCTCACTTATGATAAGTGAATGAGTTATTCACTGCTAGCCTGCAGCATTCAGCACAGCCGATGTAAGGACGTATGTTCGAGACCGTTATCCGTGACTATACGTAACCGCCTCCATAGATGAAGTCATCGAATTTCCCTCTCCTAGCCAATTTGACCGCGAAAAAATCCATCTCGTGGACTGAATGGTTTGTTTAACGGACTTGGACTTCTACTTTCATGTGAAATTTTGCAGTCTACGCCGTCTTTTTCTGATACAAAATAGCACCAAGTCCTCAACAACTGGTGCCCTAAAGCAGCTTGAACGGGGGCGAGAATCAGAGCAAATCAGTATCGGCGTGCTCGTACGCACCCCTTTCGTCCCATACACGGGGAGCTGATTTTGCCTATCTTATCTATCTTTTTTTTGTGTAATTTTTGTGATGACCGACTAGGATGTTGTCCAAGGGTCTACCCATAATCGTAGAGCTCTAAATGAGTCCAAGATAATACCTAATATAGCCTAGAAGGACCCATATATACAGTATTTCCTAGGGTATAAGCGGTTTTGTCTTTTAAGTATCTTGTCTCCCTTCTCTGTTCTCAGGCCAAATGTCACAAGAAGGAAACTTTTGCTTTAAAAGAAGTCTAACTCGGATGTCTTCAACTTTAAGCCATGCTGCTAACATCTGGAAAAGAGCGTTCAGTCGCTCAATGAAATTCAAGTTGTCAAGACAAATGTGACAAAAGTGGAGAGTTAAATCTCCCATGCACCTATGCATTAAACATTAAAAGGTGTTTGTAGAATTGCATAAACCAAATGGCATTCTGTCAAATTCGTTAAATGTCCCCAGTTGGAGTAAATGAAATGCTGCCTTTATTCAATTTCAAACTTCCAGTACCAGTTTCGAGAGGTGTTTGGAGCCAATGAGGAGGCCATGCAACAATGCTTACACTTTTGAAACTTATATGAGCATGACTAAAGCTTGCCAAGTCCACGTGAGATCTGATAGACCCATCTTATAGTAAGTGCAAATGTTGGTCACTGAAATTACAGTTCCAATATTTGTCTCTGAAGACTTGTGCAACCGCTTCACTTCGTATGTTTTATGATTATCATTTTCTTTATACTCACCATAAAAGATATTTTCAAAGTTAATTGATTACATAAATGTAAGCATATAAGTTTATAACGCAATTTTTACATATCTTTTTTTTTTCTGGGCGGAATAATTCATAAAATATTAATTAATTGATAAGAAATTGTCATATCAGTGAATTGATAAACAATGTTTAGGAAAATATTAATAAATAGTCCATTTGGTTTCAGGAAAAAAGGCTCAATAGGGGGTTCATGAAATTGCCTAAATTTAGCTCCTCTGGAAATTGTTTGGAATTTGCTTTATTAGCATGTTGTTTTGCCAGATGGTTCCATGTATGTGTTTGAGAATTTTTCTTCTTCTCGTTGATGTTATGTTTATCGGTGTTTTGATTATTTATTTGGATTTTATTAGCTTTGCATTGTTCTGTCTGTTTTCATATTCAATTTGTTTTCCCTATATGGGGCCTCTATTTGCCTCCACAGCCAAAGGACCTGTCCACCATTAATTTTGCTTACTTGAATCAATTGGAAATATTTTGTTTTTGTTTTATTAGTTAGTGGATATCAGTTTTGTCATATCAGAGGTTGGAGAGAAGGATTTATTTGCTTAATTTTTCTAACAATAGGTGTTATTAATGATTTTTATTTTGCAACAGGTGTCTATTGAGTGTGGCTGTACAAGCTGACCTACTTTCAGTTGAATAACTTGACCAAGGAAATTCCACTGGTAAAGTCCAGTTTTGAACGTTTGCCAGATGTTGAATATCTTGCTATATAATTATTTAATATTTAGTTTTTCTTTGTTAAACCTACCGGTATTCGAAGTTGGTACCGTAGAGTATCAAAATCCACTGTGATGGAGATCAATGTTTACGAAGAAAGAAATGACTCAAGGTTTGTATCACTCTTTTTATTTGATTGTCAATCTAGAGACTGTTGAATACTTGGAAATAGAATTGCGGGGCATTTCATGAATTTTTGGTCACTACAGTAGGTAGTATTTACCAAATGTTACTGTAATGCTTTTGGAATGCAATGTTATACAAGTATAAGCTTTTCAAAAAGGCAGTGTCTAGCCTCTTCAGACCAGGAATCTAGCCATCTGGGTCTGGACGCTTGCTGTCTGGTAGTGTTGGAGATTCTAACCAACAGGACCCCATTGGAAATAATCGACACACATACCGTGTATTACATAACCATTTGTTTTATAAAAAAAAATCTGTTTTTCATCTTTCACACTCTTGGGCACTGTTCTGTTGGTGGCACTAGGCTTGGTGACTTCCAGAGAAGGTGGGTCAGTGGTGAATTTAGAGGGGGTTCAAGGGGTTCGCTCGAACTCCCCTCAGGACCAAAATTATTTCATTTTCATAGGGAATTTAAAGAAATTTGTCTGAAATTAGGCAAACATACCCCCCATTTCTGCATTTGAACCCCCTCTTCAGAAATCCTGGATCCGCCCCTGTGGGTGCAGTTGAACAAGCTACCTATCTTCTGAGTCGATCAATTTCTGATCTTTAGGGAGTGCGGTGGCGTAGTGGTAGAGTGTCGGACTCCGAATCGAGAGGTCCTGAGTTCGATCCCCATAGGTGTCACCGTGTTGTGTCCTTGAGCAAGACACATTAACTCCCTACAGTACTGGTTAAACCCAGGAAGAGTTGGCTCCGTCCCGACTTGACTGAAAAATTGATGACTGAGACGTTAAGCCTCAATACAAAAAAAAACAACAACAAAATTTCTGATCATCAGTCATCACCTCAGGTGTGGGGTGGTTGGCTAAATTTAGAATTTAGTCAAGGGGAAAATAGTTTTGGGGTAGACCATTAAAACTATTTACACTAAAACAACTGCCTCGATATGGGCCTATTTTTAAATAGAAACCTTAAATTCCTGAAATGGTCTTGGATGAGACCACTCGAGAAGGGATACTTTTCCAAACCTGAATAGTTCTGGGGAAAAATGAATTTTTCAGGGCATCACTATCAGGTCTGATGCAAGTCAGGATTGAGGTTTGTAACCTCCATTGAGTTTTGAAATATGCATAGACATGTGCAAAATTTCGAAAAATGAAGCATTAGGCGTAAACAAAAAATAGCTGTGTTTCCGCTAACCAGTCCGACTCTGAGTTTTTGCGCCGACCCTGCAGTTTTTATTGCCAATAAAAATAAAATAGAAATATTTTCATGCAGACCGACCCTCAACATTTGAAGTGGAAAACAGACAATGATTTAAAAACTGCTATAATTTCAACAATACTAGGTCAACTCGCATTCAGCTTCCTACTGGTTTTAAACTTCATCACATGTTTGTTTCGAGTACATGTATGATTAATTTTAGCATGTTTCTACCTCTTTACCCATTTTCAAGAAAGATAAAAATACACAAAAAATAAAAAGATTTTCTGACCTACCGACTCTACCCCGTCTTCGGCATGTTAGCGGAAACAAGGCTATTTTTATTTTACACCTTACGTTGAAAAATGCAAAATTCTGCTTTGATAAATCTGTTAACCTTGGTCGTTTACTTATTTTTGATACAACTGTTTTGAAAATTAATCTGAGAATATTTTTTTACAAAACATGTTTTTACCTAATGTTACCATTGTTTTCTGCTTACTTCTACTGTCCGGCATTGATGTCTTTCTGATTGACACAAACCTGGTTTCTGCCACTGACATCAGGTGTAAGTGGTAATCTTTTTTTTAAGTTTATACTTGTTTTCATTTTTTGTTTAATTTAAGTATTTCAGCAATGTTAAACATCAAAATGATGATATTCTTAGAAAAAAGTATAAAAT
Organism: Rugalucina vietnamica; assembly: GCA_964017185.1. NCBI lineage: Eukaryota > Metazoa > Mollusca > Bivalvia > Lucinida > Lucinidae > Rugalucina > Rugalucina vietnamica. The sequence goes on from OZ024872.1 coordinate 70,075,626, forward strand.
ATACAGAAAGCAGCAGAAATACTTTTCAAATACATGCCATACATTGAAGACTATTATTTTAAATCTCAAAATTCAAAAATTACCCCTTCCACTTATGAAATTAGAGGAATTTGCAAAGAATTCTCAAACAGATTTTGCTGAAAAATGTTTCATTTGAAAGCTGCACATTTTGCAAGCAACATTGGCCCGGCCCGGAATGATGTTGCAATTTTTGCATAGCTACATGTATTTGTTTTTCTCAATATAGATCTAGTAATTTCACGTACATTTTCAAACCTCAATGAGGTTAAAAACCTTACCTCCAGGGATTTTTTTGACAATTTTGGGAAGGGGCCCTAGGGCCTTTCTGATTGGGACAATTAGCGAAGTAAATTCGGACTTTGGAAATTTCAAGTTCTAGACATTCAAAATTGATATTTTCCAAAGTGACATAGCTTAATAAGGGATTTCATTTAGAATAATTATATAATAATTCATAATCAAAAGTGTCAAAAGTTAAATAACATTTCTAACAGCAAAGTTTGAATTTCACAATGTATGGAACTGTTGAAAATTATTTTCAGCTGTAATTGGGATTTTTTTCTCCAGATTGGGGAAAAAGACACCTAATAGTAATTTGCAATGGGAATGAGGCCTAATTTCGGCCCCTGAGACACACAAAAAAAAATCCCTGACCTCAATCCTGATGTGTACCAGACCTGACTATAGGTAAATTGTCTTGTGCATTTCTTTAAGGTTGGGTGCTGGGGTCAGGTATTTGTTTTTATCAAGATATACTGTACCAGAGTGTGTCTTAGGAGGACCGCTCCCTGCGGGACTCCAGCCAATGGCCACTCAAGTTTGTCTAGCATATCACCAAGGCTACTGTCCTACAGGTCCACCTGGCTGCAGTCCTTTGCACCATCTCTATCTTAGCAGTCTGAGTATCATTATAGGGATACCAAACAGGAGCTGCATACTCGAGTTGAGGTCGAACCAATGTTTTGTATGCAATTTCCTTAGTATAATGCCTAGGTGCCAGTGCCAAATTATATGTATTTTGCTACACGACCCATACCTGGATCTTTCCCTGGGTCTGGAACTGTGAGACATGATTTTTTCATATAATTTTTTACACAATCAAACAGTTAAATGCATCCGCTGTGATATTTTTATTACTGATTATCTAAATTTGCATCTTTAACACATTATCTTTTAACAAAACACTCTTTAAACTGTATCTTCTCACAGACTTATTTTTCATAAAATGGTGTCTTTCAAAATGTTTATTTATACTAGTACATTTTTTGATACATTTATGCGCATAATATTCGGGTATATAGGGTGGTATGGCAGGATAGATACATGTACATTGACAGTACTACTTCAAACTTGGATAAATACCAACAGACATGAAAATGATGAAAGAGTTCAAATGATATTTGTCTGTTTCAGATTGTTGTTTTGGTTGAAAGATTGACACACTGACAATGTTGTATGTTGGATGTCAAGCAGCGTAAAGATGTTTCAGTGTTATTTCAATGATACAGTTTTTGGTAAGATCATCTTTAGTGATATCAGTCATCACATTACATACCGTAGTAGGGAGCAGGGTGGCGTAATGGTAGAGTCTTGGACTCTAAATAAAGAGGTCCTGGGTTCGATCCCCACAGGCTTCACCGTGTTGTGTCCTTGAGCAAGACACTACAGTACTGGTTAAACCCATCCTGACAAGACTGAAAAATTGTTGACTGAGATGTAAGGCCTCAATAAAAAAAAAAAAAAAAAAAAAAAAAAAAAAAAAAAAAACATGACATAGTACACATGGCTTTCATGGGGTTACAGGATGTTTCACGCACAAACCAGTTCCTCCCGGGACTGTTTGCGTAAAAAAATATTTTTCGAACGGGACATTTACTCCCGAAGAGTGCCACGTTTTAAAAAAATTGATTTTAATGTTTTTTTTTCATTGAAATTATTTATTTTTTATGTCATTTCAACGAACTAAGACATCCAAATAAGATAAACAAGTCGCTTAAGGATTTCTAAAACTATAATTGGTGAACCGACCCATAAAATTGATTTTGAGCGAATCGTCTCACCTTTTTTAGCAAACAGCCCCATTCGATTTTTTGCGCAAATAGTCCTGGAGGAAACGTCACAAGGAGGAACTGTTTTTAGGAGCCCTTTCATAGTACTCAGAAAGTGACTGCATGTATGTCCAATTTTGATATGTGACAATGTCATTGTTTTGTTATTTTGTGTTACATGTATTACTGATGCGTGTATTCATTTATTTTCAGAGAGGAGAGAGCTTATATCATCAACAGCAAATCGAGCAGGTAGTGAACCACAACACAAAACTTATATTTTAAGTCAGTTAGAGTGGATGACTGCATGTACAATAAACTGTTCACCCTAACTTAAATGATAAATAATGGACTTTAATACAATCTGTGTTTTGAAGTAGACATGAGTTATAGTAATACTGTGAAGAAATCAAGATATAGTTGATATTACAAAGCAAAAATCATTAAAGTTTAGTTTTAAAGCCCTGCTATAAAAAGGCTGGGCTATACTGGATTCAGTGTGACAGTGCCATTGACAAGATCTATTCTGGGGTTTGAACTGTGCATCATTTTTTAGCAACCTGTGTTCTTTCCCATAGGCGTTTTATTGAAGCGAGGATTTAGTCTGATTCTCTGACAATTGTTGTTAAATACTCGTATGTATGTATGTTTCTTCTGCATGAAGGATCTTGCTGTCTGTGACATTAGACCATGGTGAGAAGCTGTTAACAAAGATGTGCATGTGCACGAAACATGTTTCAGTGATATATAGTAAGAATACCAAACCGATTATCCAGAACTGAGAACAGCCAACGCGGATAAAATCAGTAAAAGACTCAAAGACTGTAGTATGCAATTACCTGCCTTAGAACAACTTTACAAAAAAAAAATGTAATCTGTGGAAAGTTGTCTCCACAATGGCAAGCCGTTTTACTATTTATTCAAACAAACAGATATCTTATATTGTATATAAGATATCTTCTTTAATAAATACGATATCTACTTTATTTTATTAGATATCTATTATAAAGAAGATATCTTATATAGCAAATAAGATATCTGTTTTGTTATATTAGATATCTAAATTGTCATTAAAGATATCTTATATAGTATATAAGATATCTTTTTAACTAAACAAGATATCTTATTTGTTAATGTAGATATCTAAATTAACAAATAAGATATCTTGATTGATATATTAGATATCTTATTTGTAAAAATATATAAGATATCTTAATTAATATAGATATCTGATATAGCATTTAATTTGTTAATTAAGATATCTTGTTTAACAAATTAGATATCTAATATGATAAATTAGATATCTATAATGTTTTTTTTTAAATAAGATAACTTAATTAATATATAAGATATCTAAAAAAGTATATTAGATATCTATTTTATCATATAAGATATCTTAATTGCATTCACAAATAAGATATCTACTATGCTAAAGTAGATATCTTATTTGACAAATAAGATATCTTATGTATACACAAAAATAGATATCTTATATCCTATATTAGATATCTGATTTAAACAAATCAGATATCTTATTTAGTACATAAGATATCTTATTTGTTTTACCCAATCACAATTGGTTTCTGATTCTTATATAAGATATCTACTATACCAATACAGATATCTTATTTATAGCCTTAATCAAGATATCTTATTTGATAATTTAGATATCTAATATACTAAATAAGATATCATATATATATTAAATAAGATATCTATTATACCTAAATAAGATATCTTATTAACCACTTAAGATATCTTATTTGCTACATAAGATATCTAGTTTAGCAATGAAGATATATATCTTAATTATGAAAGTAGATATCTTAATTAATCTTGTAAAGAAGATATCTTTTTTAGGTATAGTAGATATCTTATTTAGTATATTAGATATCTAAATTATCAAATAAGATATCTTATATGCTATATAGGATATCTTAATTGTGGGATCAAATAAGATATCTTATTAAGCATATTAGGTATCTTCTTTACTATATAAGATATCTAATTTAGGATATAAGATATCTTTTTTGATAAAGAAGATATCTTTATTGCTAAATAAGATATCTTATATCCTAATTAAGATATCTTATTTACTATTCAAGATATCTAATAAGCATAATAAATAGTAAAACGGCTTGCCATACTCCACACAGGTATTTATCATGGCATCGACATTGTTTGTTTTCATTCACAATTCTCTCTGAATATAAACCAGTGTGATATAGATTATAATACTTGCAATATGGATATGTTTATCAAGGTTGACTTTCTTTCATGACACATTAATGGACAAACATGACAATGCAGGTCACATGGAGTTTCCATGCTTAAATTCGAAAAACAAATAAAAACATTGCATGTGTTTTGTACAAACATGTACATGTATTATATATGTAAATAGTGCATTTATGTTCTTTCCTAGTGTGCATAAACAGAAATAAATACATGAAATTTCATGACATATAAATTTTGTTGGTTTTAAAATTTATGACTTCGAGATCAGTAGGTGAGTCGGGGTGCAAGAAAACCTGTCGCCAGGGATTCAGAGTATGTTCCTGAAATTGAGCTATACAGGCATGATTGCTGCAGCCGAGGTTTAGCACATTACAGTCATGTACTTAGTGAGGGCAGTGGCGTAGTGTTAAATCACAAAGTTCTGGGTTCAAACCCCACTGGGACTTGGTTGCGTCCTTGAGCAAGACACATCTGAATCTGAATGGTTTACTGGTGACACGCCAAATTGACAAGACTTCACCGGGGGGTGCGCCAGGAGGGAAATTAGTCCATGGCTCTCATGATTTTCACCCTGGTTGATACCCAGAAAACCGTCGCACCATCCGGACATAACTGAAAAATTGATGACCAAGAAGGAATGTTAGACCTTAAATCAAACACCAGAATTTTTAGAGCTAAAATGGGGTAGTCAGCAGCTGTCAGATTTTTAAGAAAGACTAAGAAACAACACTTTACAAAATGTACAACCCACATTTGAACTGTGCAACCTTTTGGTTTGATTTAGGTATGGATGTGACGTCCCAGTCAACAATATTTCTGTCATGTCCCCAGCTTGGGACACTCCTTTGTGTGTATTAACCAGTACTTTCCAGAGTCAATGTCCCTTGCTCATCGTGCAGTGATATAAGCCAGCCACCAGTGGGGATCCACTCCCTACCTCCCTAACCAGAGTCTGATGCACTAACCACCAGGCCAACATGCTCCTTTGAATGCATATTTGTATGCTAGTATACGCGCCAGGTCCCATTTTTAGCTCACCTGAGCCGTTATGTTCACAAGGTGAGCTTATAGTATACCCATGCTCCATCGACCGTCGTCGTTGTAGTCATTGTTGTCCACAATGTTCAGTGAAACATCTTCTCCTCTAAAACCACTGGGCCAATCAAAGCCAAACTTTATATGGAGCATCCTCAGGAAGGGGGAACAAAAGTTATTTCCGCCATGGCTATAAGTAGCAAAACCTTTAAAAATCTTCTTTTCCAGAACCATAAGGCCTATGATTTTGAAACTTGGCATGAAGCATCAGGCAATGGAGCTCTACAAAGTTTGTATAAATCAATCCATGGCCCTCTGATGACCTTGACCTAATTAACTGCAAGGTCAACATAGGTCGCCCATGCATTTGAATGGGGAAAATTGTTAAAATGTGATTTGAAGGGCAAAACTTGCAGGACATGGGCAAATGGATGGAATATTAATGTTTACAAAAACATTTTGGCCCCAGGGGGTTATCTGCCCCTGCACCGGGGCTATATACATGTATATGACTATAATATTTAAACATCATGTCTGGATTGAATTGACATTTCGTAGGTTCTTAACTCTTTTTTGCTCACCACCAAAAGAAATCAAGAGGGGAGGGGTTCATCACCCGACCCTCACATATTTCTTAACCATTCTTAAGTTTTGCATTCAGTCTTATTCTTCAATCATGATCTTGTTCAGAAATACTGCATTAATTATTAAATTAAAGGATGACTGCTCTTTTGAATTTTTTAAATTTCTTTTTATGTGACTACATCGCTCGAGTTAGTATACCGATTATACATTTTATTTGCCTAAACTGAGTGTGTAGTCATAGTCGGAACCGGATCATTAATGTCTGTATATTTGGTAATTGACCAAAACGCCCGAATCAGTGGAAAGCAGTCCGGTGAATGAAGGAATTTTAACACGGAGCCGTTTCCGTAATAAAACCTTAGCAAATCAAGCCATATTTCTTTTTAGTATTTCTACCACTTTTATTACACCGCCCAATTATTACATGTGGCTACATGTTATAGCTTTTCTTGTTTCATTATAATTTGTAAATTGAATATTGAAATAAACTGTTTTCATCTTTGTGAAGTTTGCATTACCACTAATCAAGTTAAGATCTTTAACTTATGGGACAGCATCAAGATCTAAAGATACTTCACCGAGGCGCTTATAGAGTTTCGAATTACCAGGCAGGCATTTGTGGAATATTGAAAGAGACGACGCATGCCATTAATTTTAGAAAAGTTTGTGAAAATGAAAGCGATAATATATCGCATGTTAATATGGTCATCAAACAAGTCTGTACAACTGAATATGCACTTATTTATTACAAACTTTTGTAAGTGCATCGTTTTAAAACTGGAGCTGAGCCAACTTTGTTCCACGGAGTACGATAAGTCATTGTTTGACAGCGAAGAGACCTAATTGAACACCTGTGAAGCTCCGAAATGGAAATAATAAAAAGGTACCCAATTGTCTCGCCAGCTCGTTGATTTATGTTTTATTGCTGTCACAGGTGAGGCGGTTTTGAAAGATGCTGAAACGGGAGTTCGGACATTGGTAAATTAAACCGTATTTTGATCACTTCACTAATTCGACAGCAAAACCTTAAACTGACAGGTGTCTGACTGTTGTTGTATTGTTACGAATCTTACGTTCGGGAGATTGAGTTGCCCATGAAAGGAGGTAATTAGTTGGTTGATGTTTCATTTCGTTTCGTAAATAAGTTAAATTTTGTTCACCAGACGATAATGACAATGCACATAGCGATAATTACTATTTTGCGGTTTGAAATGAGATAATACCCGAGCGTAGATAATTAAATTTGTTAAAACTCAATACGTGAGAAGCAGACAGAAAATGGTGTATAAAGTCAATAGAAGGGTGATTTAGAGGTCTTTTTCTCTACAATCTCTGATCATTAATACCGAAGATTGAAGATTGGTTTCGGTCATTACATTTGCTGGGGCAGCTCGATCTCACAATCGCACGTTCGGCTTCTACCCACAATGTTGACGATCTAGCAGAAGAAAGATCAGATGCACATTATAAAATGACATATATTTTAACCATAAACGCAATCTTTTATATTCATTTAAGCGTAAATTGTCTTGCAGCAGTTGGTTTCATGCGCGGATCCAGAGGGGGGGACCGGGGGTCCGGACCCCCCCTGGAATTTGAAAATTTTACCTAAAAAAAGGTAATTTCAGGATTTTTTTGGGGGGTTGGACCCCCCCCCCTCGTCTGTGACCAAAAATTACCATTTTCGTTGGACCCCCCCCCCCCCTTTGATAACAATTAAATAACTGCAACATTTGCAGCAGAATTCACAGTTCATCACTCTCAGTCCGCTTATAAACATCAAAAACATCTGCTGTTTTAAATGAGCCGCGACGTGAGAAAACCGGTCTTCGGGATTTCCGACCAGGTCCGACACAAACCGGGCTGTACAGTCTCAGAAGCAGGCTAGATACTTGAAATTTTGGCTATGAGTAGAAGAGGAATTATACTATCCGAGTAGCGAAAACAAAGGCGCTGATCAGCTTCGCGGTTACCGTCTAGGCAAAAATCCGGTTTTCTCACGATGCGGCTCATTAATGTCTAATATTATATACAAATAAAGCACTGACTGCAACATTTGCAGTCATTCTTCACAGTTCATCTGCAAGTCATGTAAATAAATTGTTATTTTTATCACAGCAAAAGGACAAAAGCAAGACTGATTTGATAAAGTAAGTCATAGCCGTGAAGTGGTATCAGCAGATCAGAAACAAAACACTGTCTTTGAAAGCCAATTTGGAATACGAACAACAACAACTTACAGAAAAATTAACAATAGAATCATATTTGGGTATCCGAACCAAAATAAAATACTGAATATGAAGTCCGAGCGGGAAATAGAAAGAATACATTAACAACGCCTTGGGACAGAGAGTTATAATGTATTTGGGGACTTGACTCTGTAAGTGTACGATAACCTATAGCTTCTGCAATTCTGCAATCATTTCATTCTCAAAACGGTAGAAGTAGGCAAAGGTCAGGAAAACATTTTATTTTCTGCAAAAGTCAGTTTATCATTAAAACGTTTTACTGCATGATGACCTAAATTGCAATTGCAAGATGATCCATTATGTATTAAAATTGACATCGGTATTGTATAGCATTGTTGATATGACTATTAAAACTTGGAAATATTGGAAAAAGGTTGTTCAATATGTTGACACAGTCTAGAGAACAGCAGATTTTGCATGTGCGAAAACAAAAACGCAGAACAGCTGTGCAGTAACTGCACATCTGATCAGCCTCTTTGTTTTCGCTTCATGGATAGTATAATTCATCTTCTTTCTAAATCCAAAATGCCAATCCTCTATCCATCTTCTGTGACTCCGATTTGTGTCGGACCAGGTCGGACACAATGAAGAAAGGTTTTCTCAAGATGCGGCTCATATGGTGACATCGTCTAGACACCAGGGTTTAGTGCAATCTGATAAGATCAGATTCAGTAATAAGTAGAGTCAATTATCATGTCAATGGCCGATTTAGGTCAATCTAAAAGTTCAGGAATACTCCTGAATATGGAATAGGTAGTTGAAAGGAATTTAAAGCCTAAGCCTTTTGGTCCTTTGAGATCAGCAAGGGTATTCTGAGAAATCAGAAAATTATGATCCGTTTAGATACATATTCTAACTACGATTTAATATATTTGGCCCGCCTTTGTATCGACTACTCTGTTGAACGTTGCAAAATTTGGCTCCGTGCTGCCAAATCTAAAGGGTCACTGACGAGGATTAAGTTGAATGGCTCATCCCATGTCTCATTAATATGTTCACTGCTCTTAAAAGGATCTCAATTTTATTTTATTTTTTTTTTTTTTGCTATTAGTGCAGCTGCTTGTTGTGCCGTATGGAGCCTGTAAAAGTTCTCCCAGTAACTCACCTATAGTGCAGATTATATTTTTCTTTTGGTCATTTGATATCAGCGAGGGCATTCTGAGAAATCTGAAAATTATGATCGGTTTAGATACATCATCGTCTAATCTAGATTTTAAAAAATATATTGGGCCCCACTTGGTTAATACTAGTCTTTGTATCGACTACCCTGTTGAAAGTTGCAAAATTACAGTAATTTTCTTTGGCTCCGTGTTGCCAAAGGGTCACTGACGAGGCTGAAGTACCCGAACCATGGTATGGCCAATCCCATTTCTCATTAATATGTCCACTGCTTTTAAACGGTCTCAGTTTTATTTTTTTTACTTGCTATTACTGCAGCTGGTGTTGTAGCATGTGGAGGCCGTTAAACGTGACCCCGTATATCATCCATAGTGCAGTCTGGTCCTTTGAGATTAGCGAAGGTAATCTGAGAAATCAAAAAATAATGATCGGTTAAGATTTAAATATATTTGGCCCCATTGGGATAATACTAGTCAGACTCTATGATGGATCCGACTTAAAGCTACTCATTTTAGTTGGTTGGGGCCGGATCTTATTGTCTCTTGCTTGTTCCACTGGGGTTCAACTGGTGTTTTTTTTTTTGCTACGGATTTCAGTAAGTTATTTGGCGCCCAGGAATGTCCATCGTCGGGCAGCTTACTAAATCTGTGAGTCCTGGTTTTTGTTTCATCATGGTGGTAAGCATGATTTATTTGTTTGTCCTTGATGATTCATTGACCAGTTAGAGATTCACCACGAGAACCGAACAACTAACTAAATGTTGTGAACCACTGCGGAAGATGAGGGTGAGGTTAGGCGCCTGTAAAACCGGCTTAAGTCACACCCCCCCCCCCCCTCCATAATTCCATATTACTGATTATTCAAAGGCGAAACTTCTGTTGTGGTTTCATTTGTTTTATATTTTGGAGTCGACTTTTGTGCTGTTTGAACCTTATGTACGTTTTCATTATTGTAAATAAGTTCGGGTAACTGAGTGGCCGCCTATTGGAAAATAGCTGCTCACTCTACTTACGATATGTTTTCTTAGTATAAGTACCTAATTGTCAATTAAGTTTTTTCCCACCTCGGGTTTTCTGATTGCGCTTTTCCTGATCATGCCTACTTGTTCCTTTTTTGTATCGACTACCCTGTTGAAAGTTGCAAAATTATAGTAATTCTCTTTTGCTCCGTGTTGCCAAATCTAAAGGGTCACTGATGAGGCTTAAGAAGCCGAAACCTTGGCATGGCCCATCCCATTTCTCATTAATATGTTCACTGCACTTATATGTAAAGGATCTCAGTTTTATTTTTATTTCATGACAAACGTTATTTTATCATGCGTTTGTATAATTAGATCGAGTCATTTTAATGAATCAAAATATATATCCTTTCCAGGTATCAGGCGATGGGCACATAAGAAGTACATGTAAACTTATTTCGTGTCAAAGGCAAGTTATTGTTTTATATTTGCTTTAACTGTTGTATTCCCAGAAATGGGTAAACTTAGTGGCCATGTATTGTTGGAAAACCAAGTGGTTAAACTGGATTTTACCGAAAAGCATGAATGCGTTTAAGGTATATATATCATGATTTGGTTCCTGAAATTAGAGACGGAAGTAACAGTAATCCTCGATCGTTTATGATTTTTGTAACGAGATCATTAAAACTGAAGTGTGCATTGAATAATCTAAAACAAATACTTCATGAGATCTATAATGGCTTCCATGTTCCTTTATATAACATTATAAATGACTTTAAAAAGGTACAAGTAGGCAAAGATCAGGAAAAGGCGCAATCAGAAAAAGATTCCCATTCCAAAAACAGAGGTGGGAAAAAACCAAACTAACAATCAGGTACTTATACCTTGAAACATATCGTCAGCCGAATGAGCAGCTATTTTCCCAATAGGTGGCCACTCAGTTACCTTAACTTTACTAAAACTATGAAAACACACATAAGGCGCCAACAGCACAAAAAAAATTTAAACACCAAGACATAAAGCAAAAAGAACCACCACAGAAGTATCGCCTTGGAACGATCAGTAACACAAAGTTACTGGCGGGCTTAAACCGGTTTTACAGGCGCCTAACCTCACCCTCAGCTTCTGCAGTGGTTCATAACGTTAGTTCTTCGGTCCTCGTGGTGAATCTCTAACTAGTCAATGAATCATCAAGAACAAACATATTAATCAAGATAAACATCCTGATGAATCAAAAACCAGGACTCACAGATTGAGTAAGCATTTAATTGTAAAGACCATCCGAAAATCTCGAAATGAGTCTTTGAAATTAAACAGGGGAATTAAATAGACCAAATGGCCATTCTATGAAAAAGGGCAAACTTTTTCTCGAGTATTATTTTCGTTCTCTTTACTCTCTGCAAATCATTTGTGATACAGGCTACCTCAAGCTTGAATATTTCTGATCTCTTCGATATATACTGCTTTAAGTATGCTTGCGGGATTAGAAAAAGGAAATTTCAAAGGCCTCATGCGAGTCATTGTCAACCCATTGATAGTTTGGATCTCTCTCTCTCTCTCTCTCTCTCATATCAATTGCGTTTCTAATCTCATATCAGGTATACATATAGCATGCTTAAAAGAAATTAACAATTTAAATCACACCGATTTACTGAAGAGCTCCTTCAATTGTTTATATGTCATGACAAAAGTCTATCAAACAGCAGAAAGTGTGCCAAGGGCAGATGCACTTATAGAAATAATACTCGCGTGCGTACAAACAGTAGATTTTAAAATTAAGACGTAGTTTTTGTCACAGACGAGATAAACAGTAATAGCAGAATGATTTTAACCGTCTGACCTGGTTAACTGTGAAAATAACCATGGACTTGCTCAATCACTATCAAACCCAAAAGGAAAAGAATTAAAGGAAGAAATACGCAGTTATGATAGGAACAAATGGTAGACTGAGGAGCAGCTGTTTCCCAAAATATGGTGATTTAGCTACCACAACTGAACCAAATATTTTAAATACAGTCATAGAGTCTGAAACTGAATCAGAAACATCTATAAAATCTTCAAGGTGGTTTAGGGTGGAAACGATGCAATCCGTTATAACGCTATGATGAAGCTGACGATATCGATTTGGTGGGGTAGGTCTATGCCTATCGCATCATATTCGGTACACTATTATAGTCGATTCAAAATCATTTCAATAGGGATATATTCATTTTCTTTTTGCGCAATAAAATTGCATTGAAACATATGTATAATAAATAAAGAAGATATCTAAATTTAAACGTGAATATTTGATTTAACATAATATGTTATTATCATAGTACGGGATAGGAAAACAAAAGTTACATTGATACCAATGTTTCATGAAGACGTTCAGTAATTTGTTGCTTTATGTGATCTGATCAGCTCCAGAAGAAGTCTGAGACTATTCTTCTGACTACAGCTTTTCTTTTCGTCCGTCTCATGTTGACATGTCATAGAAGGTGTCAAGCCATTTTGAGATTAGACTATTGATAAAGTTAATTGTAAACCACTTAACAATAATGATTGTGATAACGATACTTTAAAAATACTACGACTTAATATCGGCGTATCTAGCCGATCTGCGTGATGAAAACGTTAATATTAAAACAAAAAGGGTCGAGTTCCCTCAGCGTTTACAGATTTACATCCCTATGCATTCCTGTCTTCTGCAGAACCTGTGTCAAGAATCTTGCCTTCCCTCTTGATCTATCGGAACTTATGGGGAAATGGTTAACAAGTATATCGGCATTCCGTCCAGATATCGCATGCATAAGATGGTTTGCAGTACCAAAGCCTTTTAAAGTTTAGCTTGGTGTGAAGTTCGATTTCATTTCGTTTCAATACATTTTCGGAGAGTCTTCCAAATGCCTTACCCGCTTTCGCAGTTCTGGAAGTGACTACATCCCCGGGACAACATCATCAGTAGTGCTCTCTATGTAGGCGAATTTATCAACAATTTTAAGTTTTTGTCCATTTCCAGTGAATTGGTGAGCTATACGCAATTCTGTTTTGTGCTGATTGTAAAGCCATGTCAAACAATTATGGAACTTGGTCCATGTCTCATAGCATCTTTGCCTCTAAGCTGGCATTCTTTACTTTTTACCTTCATTTGCATAAAGGATCTCATCCAGCACATCTGTCTGTACCTAAGTTTGTGTTTTCAACCTCCTTCGGTTGAACAACTTCCCATCAGTGGTAACCAACTAGCAAATCAGTATGACAGCCTTGAACAGCTGCACTAGTGCTATATCAAAGTCATGATTAACCCAATTTGTCACCCTAATATATTCCGAGAACCAACTATCATTCTGAACACGTGCCTGCATGCCATCATGGAACAGCCTCAGTTTTTCTATTAGTCTGCGCGGACAGCTAGATTTCACCATTATTTTGTTCAGATCATTGTTTGTGTCCCTTTCTCCTCCTTGAAGCCACACTGACTTGCTAGTATAATTCATTTCTGACCAAGAAGCACTTTCGGAGAGTCAACAAAGTGTTTGCAAGTATTTTTCCTGCAAGTCTCACAGACTTGAAGATTTTTCTTTCCGCTTGCACATTTGGAACTTGGAATCATCTTGAATTCTTGCTGAATATCATCTGCTTCGTCAATTTCTATCTGGGTGGTATCTCTCAAGCCTTACTAAGCTCGGCTGGACTTACATTTGCGCCTAGATCTTTGTCAAAAGTCAGCTGTTCAACTTCTTTCTTGTTAGAAACTGATCATTCAGAACATCGCACTCGTCCACTCACCTTTGCAAGACAACATCTTACTCTATGCGAAGAGTTCTTCCATCCACATTAAGCACTAAGCAGGATGATAGCTCTTTGGGTAACATTTTTTTTTCAGTTTATCATGTCTTCTCTGTGAATAGATATTGGAGTTGTTGATTTCTTTCTCAGTCAAGTGTTATAATTATGTCCCTGAGCTTCGTCTTGACTGTCTTAAAATTTTGTTTTATGGTGCTTTCTTGGACACCGAACTAGTATCACCTTAACGTACATTGTGCAAGTAGTGCTTTTCTTGAAGACGCTACATCATGTACTGCATGTCATCATCGTTTTCATCAGACCAGTCTTGATGTACTAACGTAGTAACATATGAAGACTTGACTGCATATAGTGTGTGAGAGAGTTTACTTTTAACCCATGGAGTCAAGGCTTTCTGTCGTAACGTACGATTCAAACAATATTCATCAGGATATTGACGTAGTTTGCAGCCCCAGGACCCCATGTTTAAATAACATGAATCTGCCTCTGTCACCACTTAAACTAACATAACTGTAGAAGTCCGCTCTCATGAGTGACACTTGAAAATGTTGAGAAGATTCGCATGATGTAAAAGTAATATGATGAAATACTTTTAGCAGATTGCATTCTTTCCTGTGCATTTTTGTCATATTTGTTTCGACATAATCTGAATCATGCTTAAAACAAAACCAGATTTTATAAAACCACACGTTCACATTTGAAATAATAATGTATAGAAAGCACAAAACTGGAAAGCGGTGTCCATCATGTAAGGGACCCACGTGTCGCGATTTTTAAACAGCTGGCCACGAGGTTATAAAACCTTTTTTCATGCTCAGTTCAGCTGAGGCTTAAAGAATCTCGGAAGATTTCTTTTCTGGGATAGCCCAAGATTTTTTTTAAATCTCAAGTTCCAGGCACTGAAATGAAATTTATTGCAGTCGAAAAATAAGTTTCTATTGTATTTAGACGTAATATTTTGTGTAACTCAAGCAGTGACTTCTTTCAAAATTGGACAAAATATTTGAATTTAATATAGGATCAGATAAGTAATAGGAAACTTTTTATAAGTCCATGTTCGCCCCTTGCAAAAACAAAATATTTTGAACACATTAATGCTTGTGATCAGATCAGATCAGATCAGATCAGATCCAGGTACTTTATTGATAATTACATGCAATTGTGAATCAGTTGTAGCTGCTACTGTACAGGACCGTGACTCGAATGTTTAATTCAATATTGTTGTCACTTAAAACCAAATTAAACATAATCGATTAAAGTTCAATATGTTTTGCTTATTTAAACTATCGAATTAATTTTTCTCACGAATTATAAACTTCTCTAATTTCTATCTAATATCGTTTCTACAGACTGTGTTGATTTTACGATAAATCTGCAATGGTGTATGAAAATGCATAAACATTATCCATTATTCTGCAATTTGGAAAGTGTCAGTCAAACCCTTTAAAGCCACCTGTGCCGCACTGCATATCGCACGGTTACAAGGTTTCCTTTGTGCAAAATAGAAAATCGTGTTCGAACGGATAATGGTCGAATATCACTGTACTGCGCTCTGCATTGTAAATGCGTTTCTAGTTCATTAAAAGTCTTAGCTTTATAGAACGGTATAGGCAAAGAAGGTGTGGAAATTTATATAGCGCACTATTCCGAGAGGAAAGTGGGCAATCGTGAAAGAAGATTTTAGTTTGCGGAAATTCTTCTACGATCGTTTGCCATATTTACAACACTGGTGATATTAACTACAAGACTCAATAAGAGAACCCTTCTCCGAAGCATTGCCTGTTTAAAGGTTGGTCACCATCATGGTCAAGTCTCTAGCTGGGACTTGCATCGAACGTTGAAATGAGAACCGTTAATACTTTCTTTCGGGTCTCACATTTCACCATCAGTAAGATAAAAACACTGCAGAAATATCAGCGACATCAAAATATTTTGTATCTATAATCATGCAAAATATGGTAAAATACTATTTGTTCGCTTTTCTATAGAAATGCCAGCCAGAATCAGACTGAAAGATTTTCCTTGTTGAATGTCATCGAAATGTTCTCTGTGAGCATGATCCTTTTCAAGCATGACTCCCGCACGCGACTAAATCAAGATTAAGAGCTTATCAATTACATATATTTTGAAATTTATCAAATATTTTATCATGATCTAGATATACCAGTGTGTTATTATCATTGGTATAAACTCTTTAAACTTGTGATTGGTTACTGATAAGCACAATTGCAACAGAGTGGCGACATAAATGACAACTTCAATCATCGAATTGATTCTTATCGATATACATGTATTGAGCACAGAAAACAGTCAATCTCTTATTTAAGCTGATCTAGGCATTTAATTGTTCTGGTTTGTTCCTAAATCTAAATTATAACCACCCATATCTTACCAACTAAAATCCGTATACATAGTTTAGGTGAGTTAACGCTTTAGAATATCATCAAAACATTCACGAGACTCTGAAGTCTTCTTAACAATATATTCCAAGCTTAGATCAATGGCGTGGTCATCTTGTGGTAAATTGTATGTAATAAAGTCAAAATTATAATTTAACCTTTTGAACTTCAAATTTCAAGCGCATGCAAAGGAAATAAGAGATTTATTCCATGATCAGACATTTCATTAATAGCATTTATTTCTGCAGCACCCAGTCTTGTTATCCTGGCTTTGTCTGTCGCACGTTTACAACTTCATCTAATGATTGTTTTTCTTTAGTGTCATTTCAATCTCCCACTGATGCAACTCATGCTGTCAGCAGAGCTGCCTTGTATCGTATATTTATCATCTACGCCTTTACGCAAAATTTCTGTCGCTCTCGTAACGCTGTATCAAGGTTTGATACATAGTATTAAATGATCAGCAATAACATCCTTGCCCTGTTTCCTTTATTGCAAGTGTGCAGTGCCAAGATAAACTTATTTCATTTCAGATCATCTCATGTCATTCGTGGCGTTTGCAATTCTCGGTTAGAATTATTAACTTCAAACTCCATAATAATAATCTATGCCCCTTCGCAAGTGAGAGGCCCGGGTCAAAGCAGCGTCGGTGTTCCGTGATACCTCTCCACTGAAGTGGAGCGAGGAACGAAGAATAACAGAGTGCGGGTCAGCTTGCTGATATAGCCCAGTGTCAAAATGTTAAAGAAAAGACACAGCACGGCATGTTCAATTTCGGTTTTAGATCTAGTAATAAATCAGTTAATATTATCTACGAGGCCCTACCAGAGAGGGGGGGCGTCTTAGCTTCCTGCTCCCTGAAAGAAAAGAAAAAAATGACCCTTCTCCCGCCGAGATCCCTAACATGTTTTTTTTTCAGCTCTCTAAAACCCAAAAGTGTTTGCGTGCTCACCAGATCCCTGAATATAAATGGTCCTTCTCCCCAAATCCCCGAAAATGAATGGCCCTTCTTCCCAGATTCCCAACATCCCTGTTAGGTCCATATCTAAATCTATGATGAATCTTTGATACCTCTTTGTATGCCCTCGCTGGGCCCAAAATTGGTTGAAGAAAGTCGTGTATCTGTGTTAAGCAGCGAAGACTCAGACTCAGTGTACAGCTCCATGCAAGCAATGTATGCCTTTGAGTCTCTGTACAAACAACGAGGATGTTTTCTGCAGTATAATTATGAAAAAAAAATATATATTCAGGGAACCTACCACACGTAACCAAAAGTCTCTGGGTCACAAAGTCCTAAAACTATGCCGCACATGCAATCTAGCCGCAGTCAATCATGGTAGCCGCTTCTGAGCCTCAGTCACTCCCTCCACCTTGACATTCTGATTTGGACAAACCTTGTGGCTGCTGCTGCTCTCTGATTGGTGTAAATTCTGGGGTGGACATTTTGATTCCACGGAAAACGCGGGAAATTGCGTCAGACCATCGATCAATAGTTACACAAGCACAGAAAATAAATGTCATGACTGTACACGATTTCGTATATCTATTTATAGACTGACAACCTTTGTTTGCTTACAAAATCATGTACTGTGGTGAAATTGGGACATTATTTGAGTTTTGAACATATAATGGTGTCAAATGTGGCTTCGAAATGGTTTAAAATTGAATATAGGATAAAGTTGAGTAGAAAAATAAAGCAAATAAACAAAAACAAACGCGAAATATGGAGATATTCAGTGAGATAAAGGTGGAGAATGTGTCATCAGACTGCGAATATGGCGTCTGTCGGACATCGGTTTCACCTTCTTACTCTGATGTGCGAATGATAAATTTGAATCTGAAGGACGAATTGAAATTAAAGATATTAGAAAGAAGGAAAAAGGAGGGAAAGACAGAAATAAAGATGGAAGATGTTATAAACCAGGAACCAAAACATTATCCGGTACGTAGTCTAAAAATAGTTCATGTGTAATTGGTCATATTGGAAAAGTATAGAACGCCGTTTAGGCCAAATTATGGCTCAATCAACCAGGACCTTAAATATTTGTACTAGTAAATAGAAAATCAACAAAAAATACTTTGAGATAGTTGGTAGCATAGATAAAACTCTTGGGTATGCACAGTCTGAGTGCATGTTATACCTTAAATATTCTGAATTTCTGATGTTATTTCTACAATTTAACAATATAATTAGGCCTATATGAATAAAATCAGTGTCGATTATGTAGTTCCTGTGTTGTGTTTCAGCTTAGCCAAGAAGAGCTTAAGAGGAGTGAAAATAGAAAGAAAGCCAACCGTATTGCTGCTCGGAAGTGCCGAGAGAAAAAGAGGAAACACTATGCTAGTTTAGACATGGCAAGTTTTATGCACATTTGTGAAAAAATATGTGCATCACTTTAGCAGATATACATGTACATGTACGAATATTGAGCTACGTACGGGGGCGTGTAATAAAAAGACAGATTCAGTACTTAGCAAATGAGTAAACAAAAAAAAGTTTTATTTTGGACAATGCGGTCATCAATATTATTAGTTTAATCATTTTCCCCTTCACATCAGTGATATTTGGAGGATATTTGTACCGTACGACAGCACTCAATGCTCTCTGATCGAATCCAAGATCATTAGGTGGATGCAGGTCAAGTAAAGATGTTATCGACTATTATAATTAAAATAAACTTGACATCTGTTGATTTTTACAATAATTGCATTGTGTAAATTGACAACAGGTTGGTTACATACCTTTATGTCTGACACGTGTCCTTGATAGGTCCATTATATTATAAAAAAAAGTCCTCATTTACGTACATGAAAATTCATGAAATCTTCTGTCTTTACACGCATCTGATACGAAATGCTGGCTTAAATGTAGCGCTGAATCATGTAGACCAAGTGTGAGACATTCACTGGCCAGTTCCTGTAATTACCATATGCATCGAACAATCTTTTGATTAAATAAATAAATAAATAAAAGGATTTATAAATAATCTTATTATTTCATGAATGGTTGGCAGCAGGCCTCAAAGCAAATGTAGAATTTTACTTTTAAAGCAAAAGTAATATTCACTAAGAAGCTACGAATAGTAGCAAAAAGTCTTTTGAACAACTACGAGAGTAAAAATTTCGCTATTTCTTTTACATTGACGACTTTAAAGTGCAAATGTTCTTGAAAGCCCAGATTTAAAACAACTCAGGAGATACCATCTTGAACATGGCCATCAGTATGATCAGTCAGATATGCTTTTCTTGTCAATGATTGTCATATTTTTTCGGCCTAAAACAGTGGGTTCATGCTGGTGTATGTCAACATCTTGAAATGATAATAACGTCGAGCTGCTTTTTTCATATCGTGCGCTGTAGTTTGTTTGAACGATATATGCCGCGTCCTGAGAAAATAAACATTTCGCATATGCGCAGCTGATCAGCGCCTTTGTTTTCGCTACACGGATGGTACAATTCCTCTACTTTCCAAAGTCAAAAGCCATCGGTTTGTGTCGGACCTGTGCGGGAACCATATTGTTTGTTTTCTCATTACGCGGCTCAAATGCGTATTCTCAAAAGTGCACGTGTTCTCAAGATGACACCCATATTGAAAACAGTGTCACAGGTGTCACGAATCTAATTAAAATCTCTCAAAAGTCAGCTAGTCTGATTGTTTTCCGATCATTGGAGCTCAAACAGGTTGAACGCAGGTTGAACCCTCCACCGCCATCGTAAACAGTACATTTTCTATCAGAGTTAGACTTATAAAGTCGGATGAGATGATGTCTTTTTCTATATAATCTTAAAATTACATATATGATGCCATAGTCCACTCCACTCCAAAGACTCTATTCTTCTTGGTCATGATTTTGCTTCTCTGACTATCTCATCAGACTTATCAAATCTGGCTAGTGGTTATGCAAGAAATTTCTCCATGGATCATTTGAATAACTGGCCACTAATACTGATCCCATCAGATACTAACAACAGCTGTCTATAAGTCGGGCCACAAGAGAGATTTATTACCCTGGAAACATTTCCTCCAAATGTGAAAATGAATAAAAGTTTGATTCTGTGTTGAGAGAAGATTGCTTGTAATTTGAATTCATGAATCAGTTAAAAATACATGTGCATGTACTTTGTGCATGTCCCTTATTAACATGAAACAAAATAGACAGAATGCTGGTAGATTAGCATTTTGTCCACCAAAAAGGATGAAGTTGTGCATTATGACATGGTTCAAATTTAATAAGCCATTTCACATTGAAACTTATTGCGTAAATTGGGTGATTTGCATGAGGTTTAATGATTATGTCCCAATTAACATACATGTATTCCAGTCATGTGCGTGTATGAATGACTAACTGCTTCCAGGTTCGTTAACCAGTGTAGTAAGTTGGAATATATATCTTACTGAAGGAAACAATATAGCAGCTATAGGATTCGAATCATAGACCTTCCACTCCAGAGTTTGGCGGTCTAGCGCTGGGCTACAACTGGTTTAACAAGTGCTCACTTATGATTGATATCTGGTAAAATAATGTGCTGGCCTTAAACTATGCAGACGCTTGGGCGCAAGCAAAGACTTACAAACTGTGTTACCATACCTTACATATTCCATCGGGTTTTATCTCCCAGTATAATTAACATGTTTGGGCCCGGTTTTGATATCCACAAAAATGAGCATGCAATATAAATAACAAAACAACAAGAATAGCATTTGATGACATTTAATTATGTTTTCAGCTATGTTCAGTTTTTAATACACTGAAACCAGGCTATGAAGCCTCTGTTCAGTTGTTCTTAGGACAAAGATATCTAGAAGGGTCATTAGTTCAATTTTACAACAATACCTGGAAAAATGCAACAGGCTATTCATTCGACTCCTAGTGCTGGCCTTACTTCAGCAATAAATCACCTGCTACATGGTAATATTACCCCTACTCAGTACTGATGATGGTGTTATGCCCATTAGGGAACCGAAACACATTTGTGAATGGCTTTGATGTTTGTAGTAGCCAGGATTCCGGCTACTGCTCTGCCAGATTTGATCAGTCGTAGATGTTTGAGTCAGCTTAGTGTAAAGTATGGTATGGCATATTAGCATAAAATAAAATAAGGGTTGGGGTACTTTGGGAATATAATTCAACATCTACGACTGTAATCAGTCTATATCAGAGTATATATATTATAGCCAATTTTAGCAACATTTTTTTCCGACCAGTTTTGTTTATGGTTTACTTATGTACAGTTTAAATTATTTTCAGGCCGTACGTGCACAGCTTGCGCAGAAAGAGAAGCTTGAAACAATGATACCAGAACTAGAGCAAGAAATAGCTGATATCCGCTTTCTTTGGCGCCTTATGAGCATTCCGGGAACCAAAGTAGAATCCAACAACACGAAACCAGGAAGGGGAGTCGCCATTACTGTTGATTCCAGAAAAGCAAAGTCAGACAATGACACTGAGGGTGCGGAGGACATTCGTGATAAAACAGATGGTGCAGTAGCAGATGGTAATGAAAAAGACGAAAAGGAGGTGGTTTATCTGAATCAGTGTGGAATCAAGTTGATTATTCCTAAGTCTCTGAGGAGACAGGCTGAGAATACTGTACCAGCTACTGATTTTGTGGAGTCAAGGAAAGAAGAAACTGAAGAATCTGATACATCAGACGTCATATGTCGTCTGCAGTCACATAGGAGAGAAGTTAAGAAACGTGAAACAACGTTATCACGTGATAACGCGAAGGCACAAAGGACAGAATCTGCGAAATCAGATATTCAGTCTTTGTCTGTTACACCGCCGACAAATAAAAGGAAATTTGAGGACTCCGATGTACAATTATGTTACGCAAGGAAGAAGTTACTAAAAAGAGATCATGGGGAATCAAATATTGCATGTAGCGCTGGTAACACTAATGTTCAATCTGACTTCGTTGTTGTTCCGGCGAAGGTGAATCAACAAATTATGCCGGCGTTTGAAATTCTTGATGGCTTGTTTAATCCAGTGAATATGCACAATGACTTGAACAAGAGGCTTAGAACGTTGCTGCTTTGTAAAGTCAATGCCAGTAAATCGCATCCTGATCAAGCAAACATGGAAAGTAATCGCGATAGAAGTGAAACTTTCCCAGCAATTTTCACTTGCAACACATTCCCAAACGAAACCGTAGTAAACACTTCTACTTCCACTGGTGTAGACAAACCAGTCATTCTCGCAGTACCAACTGTCGTAAGCAATGATTCCGACAAAATAAACGCGCACGAGGAGAAATCATGTGATGTACGTGAAATCACGTGTCCAGAAACGTCGGGAATGAAGTTGAGAACGCTGGTTGCCGGTTCACTAGAGAATATGGAACTCGAAGAGGTGTCTTCTGCTGACAACATCGGTTACAATTTTCGATCTGCAGACGAGAATGTGCCACATTCTCTTAGTAGCTCACAGAGTTCTAATGCACAAGCAGACGAATTTGAAGGATATGAGGAAATGAAGCCAGATCAGCCGATCATGTCTGTTGAAGGTGTTGCAGACGATACGTCTGATTCAGATAGCGATATTGAAGTGATTGAACTTGAAGATCGAAAACTTGTCATTGATTTAACAGATTAACATAAAATAAAGTAGACTTTGTGGCATCTGCAATAATTATTAAATATATTTACATCAGCTCTGAGGATTCATTGCCGCAGACATTTGTATCTATATTGTATGAAAAATCAGCTGTTGAAGTGCTGGGTACTAAAATGGGGCCTAGTATGATGATGTTAGGCAGGGGGCTCTGTAGGTCGACAAGCCAACCATTTGTACAGAATTCCTCTTTTATTGACATGATGTTCCTGGTCATTCTGTACCTCGGCGCTGATCACACGAGCAGGCGGGGTTAGGGGCTCTGTAACAATTTCTTATGTTTGCAAGCTCGGCACAGTCATGTGCTTAGTCCAAACATACCAAACGAATAATTAGAATACAAATTAGATTCTGAAACCATTTTTTCTGCTTATGTATGAAGTTAAGTTGGTTTTTAATGTAAACTTTCTATGCTTCTTCCAGCCCCCAACTTTGAAAATGATGGGAGCATTTGTTCGTTCGTTTGTCAAATGTGATGCGGAGACTTGAACGCTGAGAAGTCTCTTCGATGTGGGATATATGTATTAACATACGCGAAAGTTCCATTTAACTTTTTTTCATCGAAGTTGAAGGAGGGCAATGTATTTTATACGTACAATTACATTGAAGAAAGATAGTAATTGTTGTTTTGTCGTGTTTTGAGGCTATTGGATCACTGAGACAGTTTGGAGAAAGTGTGAGTCATATGACTCATGGATAATAGTGTCCCTCCCTTCCGCAGTGTGTCATTTATATGATGTGAAATCAATAAATTTAGCGTTTGTTGGTCACTTTCACCTGCGAGATATACACGAGTAAGCAAAGATGAGGATCTGACACATTCGAAATGGTTTCATGATTGGTATAGCGATAAGTTGCCATACTTTTTGTTCATGAAGGGAACATTTTTTAATCTAAAATGCATTATAAACTTTTACTATGATACTTTATTGAGGTGGGGGGGGGGGGGGGGTGTCTTTATTATTTACTAATCCAAATAATCAAACATTTACCGGACATGGGGTCCGTCTACCGTCGCCCAAAGGCCTTTATCATATTGCAAAGACTTGATGGACTGTCTATGTATACTGACGTCAACAAAAAACGCCTCAGTGAACTTTGACACGTCATACTTCCAAGATTAACAATTTAAATTATTCTTAATATTGATCATATCTTTTACGAACCTTTTACGCATTCGGAAATGCTGAAATGGAATTATTCAGACAATTGCTTGAAAAATGGCATGCTGTTGAAAACGCACACCCCTCGCAAAATCCCTATTCTGTTCATTAACCGGTCTATCAGGCATCGCTTCTTTCGATTACTGAAAGTCTCCGTTGCCCTACCAACACATACGCCATAGAGTGGGATATCCACACGTGACCATATGTTGTTGAAACACATTTTTTGAAAACCGAATTTCGTTCTCTAGCGTTATTGACGTCACTGCAGCTAATGAATGGTAATCGCCGTCAAAATGGTCAAAAAGTTTTTAAAGGCTATCCTGGCATGGCTATCGGACAAAGAATAGTTTCTATTGTTATTTCTCCTGCCTTTCAGCGTGAAACGAACGTCCTAACGAATAACGTGTATTTGGCGTCTAGTAAACTAAGCGTCAGAATACCATTGCTCCATTCTTGACTATTCATTTGAAATAATGCGATTACGTTATGAAAATTAACTCAAGGTGTGCATCCGAATATAACAACATCGTTTTTGAAATGTTTCATCATTAGAATCCGTAAGCATAAGAGACGTCGACGTCAAAAAGATTTTGCTACAGAAGCGTCGGTGAAAGAGCTACGGTCACAAAAATCGATAGAGGGAATCTTATACCAAAGCGAACGATGGTCCCGGACTTTGGAGTCACTTCGAACTACAGAAACCGAACAAGATCATTTTTCGTTCCGTCTGTTTCTTTTCTTGTGAAAAGTCCCCATGTTTTATTCAGTATTTCAACTTCACGTAGTCCAGCAATGTTACGTTTCAACATTTTTATGTTCTTAAGTTTGTAAATCGACTTTGCACGGCTTTCAAGAATTTTCACGTCAAACACGTCTGTATAATGACGTCAGGATGCATTTTTAAAAATGGTGCACCCACGCAAGTTTTGAGAAAAATGCGCATCTTAACCAAATTTGTTTTATGCTATACCATGAGAGGGAACGTACAAATAAGGAAAATGCAAATTTCGTTTATATTATATATCTATTGACCAAGTTATGCAACATTTTCGATGAGGCGTTTTTTATTGACGTCAGTATAGTTTCAGTTCTTCGAAATGCTGTCTTTGACTGAATCTCGACAACCGGGTGGAAAACCATATCAGTCCGCATTAACTGTCCTGTTTATATATGATCACACATAACCTGCCTGTATTAATATATTTTGTTTTGCCATTAATTAACTTTGCAATAAAAAAGTAAATTAAAGCTTGACAGCTCATAAAATCAGGTGGGTTGCCAAGTTGACTTTTCGCCCCGTCTATCAATTAGACATAATAATAATCATATCAGATTACAAAATATACAGAAGAAAGAAGTACCGAAATGACACAGCACTCTGATTATCCTTGAAAGTCTGTATTGTAGAACATGACTAAAATGACCTGGAAGCGATGATTTCGAGATCAGCCTCGGCATTTTCCAGTCTGACCATTGTCACATGTGAAGGACATACTGGGTGCTTAAGAACCAAAACATTATTAATTTAGACGGCTGGTACTCGATCTGGGTCTTGCCTTTAGTGTGGATTTTACGTGCTTTGATTCAGTTTTTTGAAGATCGAATTGCGTTGTTTTACAAATCGTGTGAAGCCTAATGATCTACAAAGTATATTATTATCCCCCCGACGATATTATCTTGAACGTGAACAGCCCTGGGTCAACAGATATGAATATATTATGACAGTTTTACAGGTTAAAAAAGATAAAAAGACAAAAATACAAATCTTACTACGATTTTACTACAAATAATGAGTCACCAGTTGTTGCTAAACCTGGCTATACTCGCCGACAACAGAAAGCAGTCTTGTTCCCCTTTTTTTCATTTAACTTTACTGGAGATTTAACGATTCAATTAACAGCTGTGTTCATGTCAGGACGTTGTCCCTGTTTTATGGGGCTTCTACCCAGGATTTTGATGTCATGGCACTCGAAATATGCTGCAAAAATCAGCACCAAAGAAAACAACTGTAGACTTCACATATGGTTTGTAGCATCATGCATGAACGAACGAGCAATTGCTTCAAATACAGCACAAAACAACAAAACGTGAAAGTGAATTTAAGGTCCCGTAGCTAGAAAGTTGGAAGTAACTATTTATGTAAAATGATTTACATGTATTTAGATGAGCTGCTAACATTCACTCCGCTCCACTTCGGTACCTCGTTCTACTACTATGACAATGGTATTGAGAGGTATCACGGAACACAGACGAGAACACGGGCCTGTATCATTGTTTTAGGTTTTAAGGATCTATATATGAGGAAAAAAGAATGCTATTAAAACGATACAGACCCCTGTGGAAGAAAACATCCTGTTTAGGGTTATTAAAATATTGCCTTTTTAGCTCACCTGAGCCGTTAGCTTATAGGATGGCCATGATCCGTCCGTCGTCCGTCCGTCCGTCGTCCACCATTTTCAAAGATCCTCTTCTCATAAACCGCTTGGCCAATCAAAGCCAAATTTTATATGAAGCATCTATAGGAAGGGGGAACCAATGTGTTTATAAATAATCCAGGTCACATGACCAAGATGGCCGCCATGCCCATATATGGTAAAAACCCTTCAAAATTCTTCTTCTCTAGAATCGCTGGACCAATTTCAAGGAAACTTGGCATGAAGCATCGGGGACTAGGGTACTACAATGTGTTTATAAATTATGACCTTTGGATGACCTTGACCTATTTTACGGCAAGGTCAACATAAGTCGCCCATGCATTTGAATGGGGAAAATTGTTAAAATGTCATTTGGAAGGCAAATCTTGCAGGAAATGGGCAAATGGACTGAAGGTAGGTAATTCTGAAAAAAAAATTTGGACCCCAGGGGTTGGTCTGCCCCCACCCCGGGGCAATATACATGTATATTACAAAAATATTCAAAGATCTTCTCTGAAACCACTTGGCCAATCAAAACCAAATTTTATATGAAGCATCTATGGTAAGGGGGAATCTATGTGTTTATAAATAATCCAGGTCACATGACCAAGATGGCCACCATGCCCATATATGGTAAAAACCCTTCAAAATTCTTCTCCGGAACCACTAGACCAATTTCAACGAAACTTGGCATGAAGCATTGGGGACTAGACTACTACAATGTGCTTATAAATTATGACATTTGGATGACCTTGACCTATTTTACGGCAAGGTCAACATAGGTCGCCAATGCATTTGAATGGGGAAAACTTTTAAAATGTCATTTAAAGTGAAAGTCTTGCAGGAAATGGGCAGTAGGACTGAATATTAATGATTCTGAAAAAAAATGGACCCCAGGGGCTCATTTGCCCCAGCCCCGGGGCATTATACATGTATATTACCATAATATTCAAACATCTTTTCCTCTGAAACCGCTTGGCCAATCAAAGCCAAATTTCATGTGAAGCATCTATAGAATGGGGGAATCAATGTATATATAAATAATCAAGGTTACATGACCAAGATGGCCGCTATGCCCATATATGGTATAAACCCTTCAAAATTTTTTTTCTCCGGAACCGGTGGACCGATTTCGAAGAAACTTGGCATGAAGCATCGATGACTCAAGTACTACAATTTATGTATAAATCATGAGCCTGTGATGACCTTGACCTATTTTAAGGCAAGGTCAACATGGATTGCCTATGTATTTGAATGGGTAAACTGTTAAAATGTCATTTGAAGGGAAAAACTTGTATGGACAGTATATTGATTATTCTAAAAAAAAAAATGGCCCAAGGGCTTCATCTGCCCCTATATTGGGACTATTTTCTATAGCATTCGTTTATACAGCAGATCTCAGGTGAGCGTTTACAGGACCATTGGTCCTCTGGTTTTAAAATTACCTTTAAGTGGTGACGCTTCGTTTGTTCTGTTGGTCAGTATATAAAATCACGATGATGTTATATTATTTTGACTTCTTATTTGGACTAATTGCGCATGACCTCAGTATACTAACCTCCTCAGATGTTTTTTCAAGGTTGTCTAGCCAATACTGTCACGCTTCCTTTTCAAATCAATTTTATATTCAAGGCCTTTCTTAAGCTAAAATGCGCAGTTTATTTTCGCGGACACCTTGGACTGTTTTAGTGCATTCAAGTTGAAGTTTAATACATAGAGTCGGCCAACCAACAGCCCGCCGATTTGAAGCAACCACTCATCACCACTGGCTCAGCCGCTGACAATAGAAATGCGTAATCTATAGGAAATGGTGAATTTGCATAAATTTTATACTGAACGTGCACAATAGGACAGTATGTCCATGAAAAGTATACCCCCTCGAACCCCAGTTTTATATTGTAAAACTGGGATTTGCAGGGGTATACCTATTTTTTTTTATTTTTGCTCCAAAACATAGATTGTTGGTACCCGTTAGAACCGCCTCGATGAGGCGGTTCTAACGGGTACCCACAATCAACATATGCAAAAATAATAAAAATATCAAAGATTTACTGAAAATGTTCATTTTTAGAACCTATAAAATCTCTCGTAATGTTGGAAATGCTTTTAATAAGTTGTTTCGATGAAACGGAACAGCAATGCTGTGTGCATGGATCTGAAGGACATTTGTGTTTACTGGGAAGCAGAGGGGGATTTCCCAGTAGCAGGCAATCCAAGATATGTGTTCATTTCCTAATATAGTACTTTGTCTATTGCTGTGATAAATAGTTTCCGTAGTTGTAGAAACAACAATTTTATCATAATTTTAGATGCAATCTGAATCATTTATTGCATAATTAGATTGCTGGTACGGGGGATGTTCAACAAACAAATGGCTTTTTACAAGTGTTTCACAAGAAGTTTAAGCGAGCACAATAAAATTATACCCGTATTTTAAATCATCATTATGAAGAAAATCATACCGTTTTAAAGCCAATTTTCGCTAAATGAATAGTAAATCCACCTTCTTCGTAGACCTGTATGTTATACGCCTTTTCATTGTCTCGGTACTTAAGTCATAACCTTTGTGTCAGCCTCTCATGACGCCACATCCAAGTACAAATCGGCCTGTGATACGCATTAAGCAAAAGCCGAGCAACGGTAATGGCAAAGCATAAAAAAGGTCTTAACGTATTCTCCCTCTGACAGAAAACCCACTTGGTGCGCTCATATATCGTAAACGGTGGCGCTTTGTTGGATCATATTTGTAATAGCACTGTCACACATTCACGTATCAGCGGCGTATCGCTCACGTATCTATGAAATGTCGATACGCCAAGGTCTGAGTCGTATTTTGCTCGAGAGACCGAGAGACGTATGTACCACGTACGTGTGACGTTCCTGCTACGTTCCCGTGGCGTATCCGTGACGTATCTGTATTCGTATGGAATTTCACTTTCGTATGCACGGCGTATCAATGCGTATGTGCTACGTACGTGTGACGTATGTATGGCGTATGAAGTGTACGCGTGACGTATCTACGGCGTATGTACTGCGTTCCATTCTTATCTGCGGCGTATCTGTTCTGTACCAATTGCTTTTTAATACCTATGAGAACAAACGGTTGTGTTCACTTTGCTCATCAATTCGCACATTATAGTTATCAAATATGAGCCGCCGCATGGAAAAAACCAACAATCTGCATAGGCAAAAACAAAGGCGCCGATCAGCTTCGCATTAACTGCGGAGCTGATCAGTGCCTTTGTTTTTTCTATATGGATAGTAAAATTCCTCTTCTTTCTAAATCCAAAATTTCCAGCCTCTTACCATCTTCTGAAACTGTACAGGCCGGTTTGTGTCAGACCTGGTCGGAACCCAAATTGTTGGTTTTCTCATGCACAGGCTCATAAAAGAGGTCGAAGATGCCACCGGAGAAATCTAGATAATCTAGAAAAACCGAGGTGGTGGTGGGGAACATCTTCAAGCTCTCCATCCTGGTCGTAAGACCACATGAACAAAGACGGAGGCTACACCAAGCGTAGCCATAAACGAACCCTGCACGACACCCCGAACCGTGAGAAACATTTGATCCATGACTTCGGAAAAACGAAAACATACATATAGAAGCATTAAGATTCTCTTGGAACGCCACAAAATATTCCTAATACTCCTAATACGTCACACATACGAAACGAACGTAGCACATACGTAGCACATACGCCATTGATACGCGAGATACGCCACACGTACGTCGCTGATACCCCGTAGATACGAAAAGACATTCGAGGATACGCCACACATACGTCACACATACGTAGCAGATACGAAAGGTACGCTGTACATACGTCACGGTTACGTGGCATTTTAACCGCTATGTACGTGTGGCGTATCAGGAGTATGAGCTACGTATCTACGACGTACCTGCCACGTTGCTTTCGTATGTACCACGTATGTGTGACGTATGTACGGCGTATCGGGCCTGCTACGTACGTGCTACGAATTTTTAAGTGCACACATAAAATAACGTAGCACCTCGGCGTATGAGGAGTATGAGCTACGTATCGAAGAGTATGAGCTACGTATGCCCACGTATCTACGACGTACGTGTGACGTACCTTTCGTATCTCGATACGCCGTAGATACGTGAGTCGATACGCGAATGTGTGACAGCCCTATAACAAATCATATATGTAACACATTTGTTATAGGGCTGTCACACATTCGCGTATCGACTCACGTATCTACGGCGTATCGAGATACGAAAGGTACGTCACACGTACGTCGTAGATACGTGGGCATACGTAGCTCATACTCTTCGATACGTAGCTCATACTCCTCATACGCCGAGGTGCTACGTTTTTTTATGTGTGCACTACATGATCACATTCGTAACAGATAAAGTGTGTTACAAATGTGTTTGTCCGAAATGGGGGTTGACATGAGAAGCATATATGTAACGGGTTTAGTTGTCTATTTGTATTCAAACAACAGCAATAGCAACATCATTATATTCTTTACACTATTGATTTTATTCTCGATTACAAAACAATAGTTAGCACATTAAGCCACACACACACACACACACACACACACACACACACACACACACACACACGCATTAACCTCAACGTGACAAAATGAACCTTCGGACATTCTGTCATCACTAGTAGAAAGCTGCAAAAAGAGGGAAAATCGTGTAATATAAATGTTTTAAAAATATCACTGTAATTGTAATCTTTCAACTGAATGAGTTTTTAAACATAATTATTTCAATTCTTGGAGTTATCTGCCCTTGTCTCAGCCCATTTATATATATTTTTTTCCTATATCTATCGTTAAAAGGTAACCATAGCAACCACATCGCAATAAAATACACAAAATAATTTCAACATATTGCCGTAACAATACGGGGTTTGATCAGCGCTTAAACAGTTTTAAGCAAATGCATCGAGTTTTGCAGGTTCTACTAACACGCAGAAATGCATTACGCAACTTTTGACTTCATTTTTCAGGTAAATGACGTTTGTAGGGTTCATATAGTAAATTGGTCATAACTCACAAAATAACCTGAATAATCTGTTCAAATAAAGACTAACATACTCCAGAAATATTATACATTCAAAATAACGTTGTTTATCAAATACTCACCAATTGTTCGAAGGTACATTTTCTCACGTTGTGGCCCATATATATATATATATATATATATATATATATATATATATATATATATATATATATATATATATATATATATATATATATATATATATATATATATATATATATATATATATATATATATAGAGGATATTCAAGTTTTTGGAGTGAATATGAGTTTTATTTCATTGAGTGAAGTGAAATTTTTTTATATTTCATGAGTGCCGAAGGCACGAATGAAATATATAATTTTTCACTTCACGAGATGAAATAAAACTCATATTCACGACAAAAACTTGAATTTTCTTTTTATTATATTGCATGTAGATCTAGTCATTGTAACGTTGCACGCTAAAGCATATGACGTCAAAATCTTAAATGACGTCATTACGTCACGTCATTACGTCGCCATTGTGTGTGAACGTTCATTGCGTCAACAATAGCATAGATTATAAAATTTAGTTATGTATAAATTAGAAATGAAACGGTGGAATCGTAATTTGCGTATTCCTAAATATTTTATTTTCACATGTGAAAATATAACTTTTTTATATTTTCACATGTGAAAATATAACTTTTTCAAATATTGGTTATATTTAATACATATTTCTCTATATTTCATCACTTGCCATATAATAAATGTTTATATATATAAACAGAGAGCAGCCACGATACCGGACATTATATCCATGAATATCCGTAAGCGGACGCGAAAGAGTGACGTCGACGTCACCGCCGATGACGACGATGGACAAAGTGACACAACAAATCAGTATCAAGATATTGGCCCATCTGGTGAATAAAAACTTGCTACAAATGTGTTTCAGATGTAAATATGCATTTTTTGTACTGTTTTTAAATCAAAATTGACCTGTGACATATGTGATTTCATGTCACATCAAAAACCGGCATCGATCATATTCGTCACAAAATATGTTACATTTATGCTTGATTTCCGAGTCATATATGTTATCATATGTTACATATGTGATCATATAAGTAACAGGTGTTACATATATGATTAGTTACAAATATGATCCAACAGCGCTTTCCTTGAACAGAGCGGCACTGGCGTTCACAAAGAGAGGAAAGTTTTACACGAAATGGTTCAGAACTTCTTTGGCGACCCTCGTTTTGTTTTCTTTTATTAGAGACTAGTTGAAGCATGTTTTAATGACAGATGTTACATAAAAGAGCATACTATCACAATAAAAGGTATGGGGTCTTAAAACATGAAACCCAAGACAGATAAATATATCGCTTTTGCAACCTTGTAATAAAGCCACCCAGCATCACTATCTTATTTGAGCCGCATTGCGAGAAAACCAGTCTTCGGTGTTTCCGACCAGGTCTGACACAAACCGCCATATGCAGCCACAGAAGAGGACTAGAAGCTTTAAATTCTGGATATAAGTAGAAGTGGAATTGTGCGAAAGGCGCCTTTGTTTTCGCATATGCAAAAATCCGGTTTTCTCATGATGCGGCTCAATTTTGGGCTTTTGTCGATCCGGTTAAGTAGTCATTTGTTAAATTATGATAGTATATAATTTCCAGGGTCAGTGCCGCGCATAGATTTCATCATTTTCTCCCTTTCAACCGGAATAAAAATAAATGTGTGAATCTGGTTCAAAAATGTAATATGGTAACGAACGAGATTTCGGGAGCTGGAACCATATACCACTGTTGTTGGATGATAGTGTTTAGTTGGCTACCTCCGAGCGGAAGACATGGCTCTGTCCTTTGTTGAAAAATTGTTGACGAGACAAAAACAATCGCGTCAGTGATACTTTTTCACATTGACATTGATGCGGACGCTTAGCATCCCGACTTTTGAAAAATTACTGTCATTTATTAATTTTGACAAATTTTGACAAGGAGCGCATAAATTCAAAAGTTTAACATGTCATGCAACTGACAAAAACTTTGTTGTGATTAAGTAAATCAGATCTGTCAACATCAATCGCTTTCATCTTCTGCCGTCATAGCATCATCTTGTTTGCAGTGGGCTAATTTATTTTCCTTGTCCATAAGGTTCAGTAGCATTCGTAAGTTGATCTATGTTCTCCGAGTCCCACCCATTGGTTTCATTGCCATCAGGAAAACATGTCCGTGTAAAGTATACCCCCTCAAACCCAACTTTTATATAGTATAACTGGGGTATGCAGGGGTATATAGTATTTTTCTTATTTTTGCTCCAAAACATAGATTGTGGGTACTCTAATCGTTAGAACCGCCTCACCGAGGCAGTTCTAACGTGGACCCACAATCTATGTTTTGAGCAAAAATAAGAAAAAATATAAAAAAAAATTCTACTAGAAATTTTCATTTTTTGCCACTTTAAAAATCGCTGTATATTGCATGGGCAAGTTTTCGTAATGCAAAGGTCGCAATGACTATATTTTTGCATATTGGCAAAGAACGGGTTGACAAAGCGTTACTCAGAATCATCTGTGAGACCATATCTTTCCCGGATGACTGTTTAAGGGTAATACCAGTTACTCTATACTCCCACAAAATACTGCATGTGACACAGTGTAGGTGGTTGTTGTGGATTTTGATACCTTCTGCACAACTTATTTTGCAACTGTATTCACATTTAAGCCGCCGCTTGGGAAAACCAACAATCTGCATATGCGAAAACAAAGGCGCTGATCAGCTTCGCAGTAACTGCGAAGCTGACCAGCGCCTTTGTTTTCGCTACACGGATAGTACTATTCATTTACTTTCTAAATCCAAAATTTCCAGCCTCTAACCATCTTCTGTGAGTGTACAGCCCGGTTTCTGTCGGACCTGGTCGGAACCCAAATTGTTGGTTTTCTCACGCACAGGCTCATTTAAGATGAATTGTCTTTGACAAAGTCATCCTGTCATTGGACTTATGCCACCGTAAACAAATGCAGTAATATAAAGAGCCGCACATGAAATCCAACAACATGCACATGCAAAAACAAAGGTTCAGATCAGACTGCACAGCTGATCAGCGTCTTTAGTTTTTGCTGCACCTCTTCTCCTTATTAAATCCGAAATTTCAATTTTTATACTAAGTCTGCTTCTGTGACTGTACAGGCCGGTTTGGTCGGAAACCCAAATTGCTGCTTTTCTCATGCGAAGGCTCATAGTTGGTTTCAAACAAACACGCCCACCTATCCTGATCATGAGGGGTCGTCTTACCATTCATGTGAAAAGAAGCGATTTCAATCGTCGCCTCCAAGTGTCTGTGATGATACCCAGATAGTAATCTAAAACTGATCACCTATTGTTTTCGAAGGTTATCTTATGTAACCAGATGTTTAAATTTCAAAATGAGATATAAAGCATGATCTACTTCAGTAAGCGCATAGATTAATATTATCTTGTGATTTTTCATGAAAATTAGTATCTGATTATTTTAAAAATAATGAGCGCTCGAAAAAAATAAATCATTTATTTGTAATAAAGTCGTACCATCGTATTATCTCTAGGCCCTATCAAACCGTCAAAGACGTTTTATGTAGATGAGGTGCAATCTAGGCGCCGTGCAGTGTGCCACCACACTAAATCATCGACGAAACAAAACTTGGGTGGAGTCGAAATTTGAAACCCAATTTTTGCACGAGGGCTAAAACTGAATATTGACGTGAACGTTTATATGCTATTATATTTAGTGGCAAATGTTTGAATGTCTGTGGCAGTAAAACATTCTAAATCTGAAATTTCAAGATTCCAGCCGCTTCTTCTTTGACTGTACAGCCCGGTTCGTATGAGGCGCCGTTTTACTATAAAATCAGTATTTTTGATATCACAAAATACAATTTTTGATATCAAAAAATCGAATTTCTGATATCAAAAAATCGAATTTCTGATATCAAAAAATCAAAGCGATTTCTTGATATCAAAAATTCGATTTTCTGATATCAAAAATTCGATTTTCTGATATCAAAAAATCGAATTTCTGATATCAAAAAATCAAAGCGATTTCTTGATATCAAAAATTCGATTTCTTGATATCAAAAATTCGATTTTCTGATATCAAAAAATCGAATTTCTGATATCAAAAAATCAAAGCGATTTCTTGATATCAAAAATTCGATTTTCTGATATCAAAAATTCGATTTTCTGATATCAAAAAATCAAAGCGATTATTTGATATAAAAAATTCGATTTTTTGATATCAAAAAATCTGGAAAATTTTCCATCTAAGAAATGATGGCTCCCTAACAAGAAACAATTAGAGTAGTTTCCCATGTAAAATAAACAGTTTATGGGTTAGTTCGGGTGGTAGCTATTGTCACGCTAGTCAAGTAGATAGCTTTTTCGCTTTGCAACCGAGAGGTTGGCTGTTCGATGCCCGATCGGCCGTAAAGGCATTTTATGTCGGTGATAAATGTTCATCCTCACTAATGAAAGGCAACTCGCTCAACTATCTGTCCCATAGTTTGACTGTTTGACTTTTCGCGAAACGCTCTGTACCAGTCGCACCTCGTGGCATCCACGTGGTTCCTTTACCGGATGGACCTAATTATCGGAATGGCCTTACTGCTGTGTAATTGTGTAGTATTTCATATGCATAAAAATACAAGTATCAGATGTGTTTCATTTAAACATAATAAAATTAACCTCCTGCAGTAAAACTGTTGCGCATTGGGTTACGGATGACAGAAGAAGGTGGAGGG
This sequence comes from Rugalucina vietnamica, assembly GCA_964017185.1. Lineage (NCBI taxonomy): Eukaryota > Metazoa > Mollusca > Bivalvia > Lucinida > Lucinidae > Rugalucina > Rugalucina vietnamica. The sequence goes on from OZ024872.1 coordinate 70,112,049, forward strand.
GGAATAATTGTTAGAATGTTAACGCTGATTCAACGTTTCTTCGATCAAAACTACAGTTTACTCGACAATGGCGAATCACTAAGCGATCTAACGCTATTATTTTAAACATGATCATGGGAATGTTATTCTATTTGATACTAAGAACGTCTAACATATCTCAGCTTTACAGGAAAATAATAATTTTAATTTATTCTATTTCTTAATGGGAGATAACTCTGTTGATATGATACTTCCTGCATTAGACAATGGCGAACCAAACTCGACAATGGCGAATCAAATTGCCTATAGCCCGAAAGAAACCATTTTAGAAGAGTATTTTTGCATACAAATGTTGCCATCATCATTCGAAACTAAATGGTGTTCGATAATATTGTAAATTTGCTTTTAATCTTTACGTTAACTGTCAACAGCAAATGCCATATCGGAAAGGTCAATTTTACCGATTTAAGCATGTCTTATTGCTTTAATGAATCAATGTAAGCCTAAAAGCAAGATGGTTAAACCACGACTTGCACCAATATTAGTTACGCCATTGACCAAACCAAATGATTCCAGGGCAGGCCTTCAAAAGGCAGATTATCAGTACTTTGTGCACATTCTTTTCACCACACAAAGTATGATTCGCTATTGTCGAATTTACATGTACATCTTTCCCCATTTATATCTACATTAAAGATTCGAATTTTTGATATCAAAAAATCGAATTTGTGATATCAAAAAATCAGGCTTATTTTTTGATATCAGAAAATCGAATTTCTGATATCAAAAAATCGAATTTCTGATATCAAAAATTCGATTTTCTGATATCAAAAAATAAGCCTGATTTTTTGATATCACAAATTCGATATTTTGATATCAGAAATTCGATTTTCTGATATCATAAAATCGATTTTTTGATATCAAAAAATATTTTCTGATATCAAATAATATTTTCTGATATCAAAAAATCGAATTTCTGATATCAAAAAATAATTTTTGATATCAAAAAATCGAATTTCTGATATCAAAAAATCGGGATTTTATAGTAAAACGGCACCCCATAGGTTCGTGTGAGACCTGGCCTGAACCCTTCAGTAACACCGTACGTAGCAAACGATATTGCGTGCTTCCTAATATGTAATATAGTTACAACCACACCAAAAAGGATCAAAACATTTTTTGTTTCTTTGAATTGATGCTTTACGTCCCAGTCAACAGCAAAGGTCATGTCTGGACGTTGCCTCCATCATGTTTATGGGACTTTCACCCAATATTAGGATGTCATGACACTCAAAATGTGCTTCATAAATATAACCACCCAAGCAAACCAATACGGTTTATGTATGGATGGTTTGACTAAACCATTTTTCCTGGGCAGGCTCAGACTTGAGCGGTTTACCAGTAATCAGATGGTCGGTCAGTAGTTTAGAAGCTTTGCCTGGAGGCACAAGCAGCCCATCTATTTCTCCTGGCTCCAATGGGCGGGGGCCCATATTCCTTCCCGACCACCCTAAAAACATTTTTGCCTCCATATGAGAGCAGTACACCTGACATAGAACCTGCATATAATTTTCGGAACCAATATGATCTTATGTCAGCGTTATGATTACTGAAATTGATAAGTGTTGTAAATAAGAAAATATTGATATTCTGTCATAGGTCAGTCACCGAGATCAGGCTTTTAATATTCCCAACACTTATTGTAACCAATTGTCAGCAATTAACAAGTATAAGTGATTGTCCTGATTCGCAGATAGCCAAATTATTACCGATGGCAAAATGACTTGTGATCTTGAATGCTTAATCATCTTGTAACGTCCTCAAAATCGCCAGCAAAATATTAATTTAGTTGTCGCCATTATTAAATTCAGAGCAATAACCTAGTCGTTACAATAATGTTATTTCTGCAAGAAGAGATGTTCCCCCGCTGATCTTATTTTACGGTTGTACGACTGATTGGCATATGGGTGGAGCTATGTTAACTTAAGAAACTGTTTAAACCATAATTGGCTGTCTTCAGTCTTGAATGAAAAACAACGAGCTTCCACTCGATCTATTTTATGTCACTGGAAATCTACTTTGAAAACGCGTGTGCTGACTGCAAAGAAGTTGGCCAGCATGTGCTACCACGCAGTCTGATCCACTCCCTTGATGTTCGCTAACTAGACAACAAAAAAGGCTTTATGGCACTTCTCTAGCCAGCTCTATTTGCTAAGACTCCGGGGACTTTTACTTGAGACGGCTGTTGATAATTTAATGTTTTCACATTGAAAGTTTAAACGCCTCTGGACACAATTAATTATAGACGAATGCATAGAAATAGATTGAATCAAGAACGTAAATAATGTAATAATGATGAAAATGTGGGCGTTATTACCACAAAAAAGTCCCGTTCCAAGAAGCGGGAGTCGTTGACCAAGTTCTGAATCACGTATGTCACATATTGTCATGCTGACCAGTTTGTACTTGGGATCTAATAGTATAAGTATCCATAATTAGGTCAGCGAGTCCTGTCCCAGAACAGGTAACAGGATACCAACAAAAGCACGAAACTTTTTTTTTGTCATATGTCATGCTTTCAGACGATAAAAGGAAATGTTGGGGGATTTACAGAGGAACAGATGAAAACGTGTTTTAATTTGAGGTCGCTGCCGCATTGCTTAAAAGCCATCGTCTTCTTGTACCAGAGTCGCAATAGAAAGGTGTTTTACAGACACTTCTGCATTCGAAACGACTAGGTGCCGGTGTGATTAGAGTATTTCTGAAAATGGTGCCGAAATGGTAGTCTGAATACTGTGTTCATTTACATGTATCAATTCGATAAAAACAATAGTTTGAAACCCATTCCCCGAACTCCAAGTCTGTTATCATTGACCGTTCCAGTGTGTTACTCCCAGAAAGCGGGTTCGCTTCTGACTGCAATATTTAGATGTACTTCTGAGAAGGTGTGGCTGAATATCTAGCATGTGCAGTCGACAACACCAAAATAAGGGCGGTCAGTGGCTTCAGAGCTGGAGCACTGGTCGTTGACCGCTGCTCCTCCCAGCTGCTTCCAGTTGATAATGCGGAACTGAGTCCACTATGCGGCTGACATACCGTGTCACTGACCAGCAGACCAGGAAAACCTGTGAAATAACCAGGTATGGGATTGTCACCTTGATGCTAAGTGAATTGTTATTATGTATCCAACAAAACAAACAATAATGACACAACTGGTCAATATTACAGTGCATGTCACTGACCGGGGTTCTCCACCCAACAACACGGGGGTGATTCAATTGATACCACCTGTGCTGTCGTCCGAGACGTTACTGCATATATTGCTGTCGTCCGAGTATTCCGGTTTTCGTCCGAGTACTACGGCTGTCGTTACACAAACAGTACACACGTAAAAGCGGCTCGTGATTGTATTTGAAGGTATTATTTATCCTTTTTCTGCTAGAATGTGTTGTTAGATATTTGTCTATCGTGCAATATGTTTGTACGGGTTTTTGGGTCGCTAGTTTGCATACAACCATGTGTTTAATCGTAAAAAAGCAAAAATCACATAAATATGCAAATACTTTAATAATCAGCATCTCTCAGTTCTAACCATTTATTGAACAACATGGAAAACATAACGGCAAAGATAAAACCTTTTGCAGTTATAAAAAAAATCCAAAGCAGAAAGAATTTGAAGGGCCGTTTAACTTTTTGTGTTACTGCTGTCGATCAGTTGTAAATATGTGTGATACGGCTGTCGGTTAAACTCGTTACGGATGTCGACAATTTAGAACAGGTAATAATTGAAAATATATGGGTAAAACTAAGTTTAAGGCACCCTAGATTTCAGAAATATGAATGAAATAACATCTATTTCACTTTGTTCATATTTCTAACGATAAACCACGGTGGGTTGGTTACACGAAGTAAGATATTGACACACCGCCGCACTTTCAAATATGAATATTGAACGTCGTCTATACAGTGACCGGTTGCCTTGCTTTCTCATTTTCGCATGCATTATCCAAATCAGAAAGTGTAATGTAGATCTATACAATTTAAACTTTGATGAGCGTCAGGATTGTCTTACAGCGGAAAAAGACACACTGATTGATCATTTGTGTAATGCACTTTAGCCATTTGTAACCACGCCCGTCCGCCCCCATCCCCGGGGAGGGAGGGGGCAGCCTTGGAAATGAGCAGGGCTTTGACCAAAGTTGTGCTACGGCAGTGCGTGGGAAACGGGCCGTGAAATTAAAAGCAGCATGTGGAGAAAACAGCAGTGGTTTTACCAACAAGCAGTCCTCACAGGGTGGGTTTTTTAGCGAGGATTGCTTTTAGCGATGATTTGCTGGACCAAAAGTCAAAATTCCCGCTATTCCCCGGTGGTGGGGGCCCGTTGTTACAAATGACTAGTACATAATACCTTATAATATTGCATTCATGTGTATATTTTCTTGTAGTCGCTCTCGAATGTCATTAAATGGCGCGAAGTGTAATATTCTGCTCTGCGATACAAAGGTTCACGTGTGTTGGTTGTGCTCTGTGATACATTGTGTTGTTCTTTCTGTCCCGCTTGGGATGTCTTTGGATTGGGATGTTGATTTAGCCAGTCGAATACAATGATTTCATATTTTTATTTGACCCCCCCCCCCCCCCCTTTTCTTGGTTTCGCGAATTTACTTTTTGGTGAACTAGTAAAGTTGGTCTCCTATCCGCCTAGTATCTTCGGTTTTGGCTTTACTGCATCGGCATTTTGTATATTTATATCTTTTAGCCAGCTTAGCACGTTGTTTAATTTCATCATACCGTTTTTCCTTTTCGCACTCGTAGAAATGGTGGTTTGGTGGTTTCGCTTTCCTAGGAAAAATGGTTTTGTTGATTATAATAATAATCTCTAAATTTCTGGTTTGGATTTTAACTTAATTACATCAATATTTTTTGTTACATATGTTCGCCAGTTGAACACTATTTTTATTTTCTTTCTTTATAAAATGTCCCCAGGAGAAATGGTTTTCGCTGTTTTTCCCAGTAAATAAGCTAATCGGCATCCCAGGACAAGTGGTTTATCTTCATGATACGATTGCTAATTGTGCCTACCTCTATGTGCCCAGGAAAAATGGTTTTCGGCGTTCTCCCTAGTAAATACGCTTATCGGCGTCCCACGAAAGGTGGTTTATCTTCATGATACGACTGCTTATTTTGCCTGCCTCTCTGTTGTGTTCGTTGCCTTTGGTTTTGGTTGCGACATAGCCGGATGACTACCTCGTTGGGAAAGAGCTAATTATTCTGCTATTCGAGTGCGTTGTCCGACCTAAGTTCGGAAAATTTGTGATGCCGTTTGCATGAGTCATTTGTGAAATATTTTAAATATACTATCATATGACTGTATATGAAACTGTAAAAAAATCACATACTTTTATCTGGTCGCCGAGAACACTTCGAAACATTTTAAGTTCCGAAGTGTTCTAGATGTTGACAAATGTTTCAAAGAAAGAAAAGTTTGCTAAAGAGTTCTTATACTATGCCGCATATGATAGGATATGTGTGAAATATTTTCTTTCATATGAATATAGCAATGCGTGATTTCCGACAGTATGTGCAGTAAAAACGCGCTCTCTAACGTATGCACAAAATATAACATACACGGAGTTACACTGTGTCAGCTTATAAATCGTTTTCATTTCCAGAAAACATGTTATGCAAAGTTTGTACTTAGAGACGCATTGTTCATTCATATGACTTCACTAATTATCTCATATGACATTACAGAAGAGACTATTTGTAGCATTTGTGTTTTTCGAGGTTATGCTTTCTAGCGATCTGTATAGTCGTCCTTTTATGAGTAGCATACGAAAATTATTCAGAAACTACAAAATAAATGCATAAAATATGTTGAATTTGATTTCAATGGACAATATGCCATCTCGAAATACTATCGACAGCCGTATCGTACTGATCAATAAACAAACGCCAGCCGTATCAGGGGTCAGCGACAGCCGTATCACGCTTTTTAAAAACGGGAAATAAAATTTGAACGACGCAATGAATTGGGTAAATGATTACAGCTTTCAAAGGCTAAATGGAAAGCGTAATATCCCTGATACTTTCGCTTACATGGAATGGTTGCATGTGTTGAAAGTAAGAAAAACACGCGAGAAAACGATGTTTTGTACTAAAAATAAATTCTTGTGATTGTCTTTATGTTAAGAAAACTGGAAAGACGTTTGTAATAACGATAAATACCTTCTTGACAATTTTCGGTGATAAATGCGCTGATTAGCGACGATCTGTTGGCCCTGTGGGCACTGAAATAGGGGCACCGATGATAACGACAGCCGTAGTACTCGGACGAAAACCGGAATACTCGGACGACAGCAATATATGCAGTAACGTCTCGGACGACAGCACAGGTGGTATCAATTGAATCACCCCCGTGAACAATAGTACAAACGAATTTCGGGCTGTAGGTGCAGTCCGCTTGAAAAAATCCCCTATTCTGGTTGTTTTGATCATAACTGAGCAATAGCTTTTTAGAGCTTTAAGGGCTTTGCGGGTGCTTGATTAGGCCTACTCAAGAAAAAGTAAATGCAATCGCGCTTGATGTTTAAAAGGCTACAATCTTTCAACGACCCTCATACTTGCCCATATTCTCTGAATATTTCTTAACCTGCAATATTTTGAAGCACAACTATCATGTTTTCGAGAATTCTTCTCATTTTCCAGTCTCTACACGGTCGTAAGTCGGTGTCAGTGACCACATATGATTTAGGATTTAAGCCAGATCGGTAATTGAGTTAATCTGCCGTAATGATTCCCTTCTTTGCAACTTCTGTGTAACAAGTTCGAAAGCCTCGTTAGGATGTTTCTGCTTAACTAACTGCATAACTGAAACATTATGATATTATTGTGGACAAACAAACAGGGACAGCGACCTCAGCCATACGGTAGGAGCGTAAGAAGGGGTTAATGATCAAAGTACCACGGTGACACATTTCAAGGGCAGTTTTAAACGGTTCGGAAATGGAATATGAAGTAATTAATTAAATATCTAATGAAATACAGAACACAGTTCTTAAATTTCTGTAATAATGCCAATGACCACGTTATCTCTCTGATGGTCACAAAGAAATAGCAATAAAAGTAATTTGATGCAATTAGATTTTGATCATGTTTGGAGCGTTACGGTCAGAACGACATTTATTTTCACAACTCAATATTCCTGGTGGAACCCAGTGAAAACAGATAAATGTAAAAAAAATCAAAGCGATAAAAAGGTGACAAATGAGAGGTTATGCACCAGTCATTTGTATTCCCGGCTCCCCTAGGGCCGGGGATAGCGGAGACACAGTGATTTAACCTCTGATGAGTCCCGGTAGTGCCGGGGTTGTAATTTCCCGCCAATACACGATCACGTTAGTTCAAATTAGATAATAGTTGTATTTTAACATTTAATTGATTTCTTTTATGGTCCTTTAGGGGCCTTATTTAATTGACAAATGTGCCTGTTCATTTACATGCAGAAATTCAAACCCCTCTCCATATGTTTTCATTAGAACAACTACCAACTGTTGTTCCATACTATTGTCAGTCTCCGAGGCTTTTAGCAGGGATTTTACCACAAATATGACCCGCAGTGCCGCTTAAAAACTGATCATGAAAAGTTAAACGCCCTGATATTCCCCAGCCCAGAGGGGCCGTGGATACAAATGACTGGTGAATTATTCGGATATGGCCGAGTTCTTTTCAACTTATTTTTCGCTTTAAGTGGGCAATAATTTATCATTGAAAACACTTTGCATATCGTTATGTTCCAAAGTATGAAATTCATAGCAATAATGTATCACCACTATGATGCCCTGGGCAGATCCGTTACTTTAATTATCTTCTTTAATGTTCTCAATATCTCAAAATCAAATCTTTTTAATGTCGCAAATTCTAAGACATCAGAAGCAATCATTCCCATAAAATAAGTTCGATTTTAACCCATCTTTGTATAAGAAATAAGTATAAAACGTTATTGTATTGTGCACTTTTGTTAAAAGATTTTTGAAGTTTTGCTTTCATTGTCAAATTTCGTTGATCTTTTCACACCTGTGCACAGGCTCCTCAAATTTCGATTAATAACTATAAATGCATCACATCATTAGAATCTCTGTCTCTACCATTTGTAACTAAAAGACGGGAAAATCACCCGGTGCTTTGTAAAATGTGACGGCTGGTTAGCGTACTTGCCTTTCGATGCTTCGACAACATTTGCACAATTTAACAAAGGCAACATATTTTGGGATGTATGCTGGTTTGAATCTTAACCAGATTGAAATCTACGTTAGAGACACGTTTTCTCATTTCGATGCACTTTTTATTACCTCACCTGATGTGACAGGAATTATGGTGTAATGAACTGTGAAAACTTCATACGCCTGGCAGTCATGACAAAATGGAAAAAGTACACTCAGGTGCTCATGATATGTGAAAAAAATGCATATTATTAAAGGTAAAAGGTGCACTCCGAGTAGGACTATTCAGAAAAGTGTAATACAACTGTTATATGCAGTCCTATGGGTGCCGTTGAAGGCGATTTCTGTCTGACACACATTTATGTTGGGGTTCTGACACATCACGAAAACATGTCCGTGTAATGTATACCCCCTTGAACCCCACTTCTATATAGCAAAACTGGGGTAAGCAGGGATATACCTATTTTTCTTATTTTTGCTCCAAAACATAGATTGTGGGTACTCGTTAGAACCGCCTCGCCCCTAGAACCGCCTCGGCGAGGCGGTTCTAACATGTACCCACAATCTATGTTTTGAGCAAAAATAAGAAAAATATCCTTAAAAATCTAATGAAATTTTCAATTTTTACAGCAGAAATAATCTCTGTATATTGCATGAGCAAGTTTTCGTAATGAGAATATGCCTATATTTTGAGATGCATTTTGCTGAAGTAATTGGTGTCATTTTGAAATTAATGGTTTCAGTTACAATATTTGTTGAAATTAATGCATTTTCGCACGATATACTGGTACTGTTAGGTGATTGGGTCAAAGGAGTCACTTTTCAAAATCTAATTTTTATCTAATTAATTTGATCATTATTCCAGAGTCAAACTACTCAAGCTGAAAATCTGATAATGTTGTAAAAACAAAATACAAGTGCAGCATTAAAATCATACCAAGATCAAGAAAAGTTGCGACTTTGGAAAATAGAATTGATGAAAGTTCTCAGGATTTGTAGACACGTGTGCATTTCAAATGTTTGATAATTTTGTCTTAAATGTAAAACCATCATGTTCTTAAAATCACCTGTCGCATGGAAAGATTATTCTCTTTAACTTTAAATAGTTAACTGCACCCTGTGTCCTGAAGGTTGAACTGTATCGACTGCAATCACCATTGTAGCAGACATGTTTAATTGTACTGGCTACAGCCAGAACCTATCGATGACAATTGTAGTAGACATGTTTAATTCTACTGACTACAGCCATTACCTATCTATGACCATTGTAGTAGACATGTTTAATTCTACTGACTACAGCCTTTACCTATCTATGACCATTGTAGTAGACCTGTTTAATTGTACTGACTACAGCCTTTACCTATGACAGGTTTAATTGTACTGACTACAGCCTTAACATACCAATGGTCATTGTAGACAGGTTTAATTGTACTGACTACAGCCTTAACATACCAATGGCCATTGTATACAGGTTTAACTGTACTGACTACAGCCTTTACCTATCGATAACCATTGTAGACAGGTTTAATTTTACTGACTACAGCCTTTACCTATCAGTGGTCATTGTAGACAGGTTTAATTGTACTGACTACAGCCTTTACCTATCAGTGGCCATTGTAGATAGGTTTAACTGTACTGACTACAGCCTTTACCTATCAGTGGTCATTGTAGATAGGTTTAATTGTACTGACTACAGCCTTTACCTATCAGTGGCCATTGTAGACAGGTTTAATTGTACTGACTACAGCCTTTACCTATCGATAACCATTGTAGACAGGTTTAATTGTACTGACTACAGCCTTTACCTATGACAGGTTTAACTGTACTGACTACAGCCTTTAACAATCAGTGGCCATTGTAGACAGGTTTAATTGTACTGACTACAGCCTTTAACAATCAATGGCCATTGTAGATAGGTTTAATTGTACTGACTACAGCCTTTACCTATCGATAACCATTGTAGACAGGTTTAATTGTACTGACTACAGCCTTTACCTATCAATGGCCATTGTAGATAGGTTTAATTGTACTGACTACAACCTTTACCTATCGATAACCATTGTAGACAGGTTTAATTTTACTGACTACAGCCTTTACCTATCGATAACCATTGTAGATAGGTTTAATTTTACTGACTACAGCCTTTACCTATCAGTGGTCATTGTAGACAGGTTTAACTGTACTGTACTGACTACAGCCTTTAGCTATCAGTGGTCATTGTAGACAGGTTTAACTGTACTGACTACAGCCTTTAACAATCAGTGGCCATTGTAGACAGGTTTAACTGTACTGACTACAGCCTTTACCTATCAGTGGTCATTGTAGACAGGTTTAATTGTACTGACTACAGCTTTTACCTATCAGTGGCCATCGTAGACAGGTTTAATTGTATTGACTACAGCCTTTAACAATCAGTGGCCATTGTAGACAGGTTTAACTGTACTGACTACAGCTTTTACCTATCAGTGGCCATTGTAGATAGGTTTAATTGTACTGACTACAGCCTTTACCTACATGTGTCAGTGGAAATTGTAGACAGGTTCAATTGTACTAACTACAGCCTTTACCTATCAGTGGTCATTGTAGATAGGTTTAACTGTACTGACTACAGCCTTTAACAATCAGTGGTCATTGTAGACAGGTTCAATTGTACTAACTACAGCCTTTACCTATCGATAACCATTGTAGACAGGTTTAATTGTACTGACTACAGCCTTTACCTATCAATGGCCATTGTAGACAGGTTTAACTGTACTGACTACAGCCTTTACCTATCAGTGGCCATTGTAGACAGGTTTAACTGTACTGACTACAGCCTTTACCTATCAGTGGCCATTGTAGATAGGTTTAACTGTACTGACTACAGCCTTTAACAATCAGTGGTCATTGTAGACAGGTTCAATTGTACTAACTACAGCCTTTACCTATCGATAACCATTGTAGACAGGTTTAATTGTACTGACTACAGCCTTTACCTATCAATGGCCATTGTAGACAGGTTGAACAGTACTGACAGCAACGTCTATAAATGGCCTTTGTAGACATGTTGAACTGTACTGACTGTCATTGTAGACAGGTTAAACTGTAATGACTGCACAAACTGCCTATCAGTTGCCACTGTAGACAGGTTGAACCGTACAGATAACTACAGCCTTTACCTATCGATAACCATTGTAGACAGGTTTAATTGTACTGACTACAGCCTTTACCTATCAATGGCCATTGTAGACAGGTTTAACTGTACTGACTACAGCCTTTACCTATCAGTGGCCATTGTAGACAGGTTTAACTGTACTGACTACAGCCTTTACCTATCAGTGGCCATTGTAGATAGGTTTAACTGTACTGACTACAGCCTTTAACAATCAGTGGCCATTGTAGACAGGTTTAACTGTACTGACTACAGCCTTTACCTATCAATGGCCATTGTAGACAGGTTGAACAGTACTGACAGCAACGTCTATAAATGACCTTTGTAGACATGTTGAACTGTACTGACTGTCATTGTAGACAGGTTAAACTGTAATGACTGCACAAACTGCCTATCAGTTGCCCGTAGACAGGATGAACAGTACAGATTGCAGTCTGCCTATATGTGGCTTTTGTTGACAGGCTGAACTGCATCTGCCTATCAGTGACCACAATAGACAGGCTGAACTGTACTTGCACCCTTCTGCCAATTATTGGCCATTTTAGACAGGTCAGTTTGTACTGACTGCAGCCCCTACCTATCAGTGGCCATTGTAGATAGTCATTGACCTTTGTATATAGGTTGAACTGTTCTGACTGCAAGTTATATCAGTGACATAACTTCTGGTTGTATCCTCTACCCTTGGATGGCCTTTGTATGCAAGGTTGGCAGGAACTGTGTGAGGTGCTTTCTTCTTACTGCAGTGTTACATAAATGTGCTTAACTACTAGACATGGTTTTAATGTTCAATTGCTCCTTGAGTTAGGTTAGTTGAAGTCATTCATTCCAGGAGCTTATAACTCTCTCTCCTGATTCATTCCCATTCATGGTTTTGATTCTCTAAAGGTGAGCAGGAAAGAAAAGAAAAACAAGACAGGATAGATTTTTATCATGTTTTTCGTTATCATTTCATATCTGACCAAAATATAAATAACACAACTGGTTGCAAATACATGGACAAAAATACACCATACACATGTAGATGTAGAACAGAAGTTCAGATACAGACTGATACAGAAAATTGCTTTTTCTGAACAGAAACTGTTTTCACAACAAACATAGTACAACCTCTCTAGTTCCCTGTCTCTATTCAGTCATCTTCTGTGAATGTACAGTACGATTTGTCAGACCTTGTCCTAAACACTTTTTGAGACTTATATGGAAAATTATTGGTTTGCCTGCTGAACATCCCAATAAACAATTTTTTCAGCTAAGTTTGGTTGAAGCCAACATTACCAGTACTGTGGAGAGTCATGGAGTGTCATGTTTAACACACAACCAAGCCAAGATAGGGTTTCAAACCCAGAACCTCTTGATTTGGAATACTACCACTACTGTAGTCCATTCATCCCACCATTATTATTATACACCAAAGTACCCTTCATATCTGATTGATACTAGGTAAAGGCGGCTCCTGTGACCGAGTGGTTAAGAGCGCTGTTTCTTAATCACTCGATCATCTCACCGTTGTGTCTGGTGTGGGTTCGAGCCCCGCTCTGGCCACATGTGAGACAAGCCAAGTTCTGCTTGCGGATGTGCCAGGTGGTTTTTTGCGGGGTTCTCCCGTTTTCGCCCCACCTACTGATTGGCCCGTCTCATATGAGCTGAAATAATCTTGAAAGGGACGTAAAACGGAATTAGAATTAGATACTAGAAAAAGTGCCTTGAGAGGCATGTATACCCCTGGCTGGTAGCTCCCCACCCCGAGCCCTAAGCCCACCACGCCCGACCCAGAATGTTCACTGACACATTGAATCTCAATTCCTGAATTAAAAAGAGCACCCTAAACAAGTAAATCTTTAAAATTTGAATTTGCAAAAAGCACTGTCTAAAAGCATTGACAGGTGTGTATGTGTGTGTGTTTGGGGGGGGGGGGGGGGGGGAGGAGTGTAGTAGAATGACAGACTATTATAGAGCAGTATATACAGAGCTGACTTGTATACTCAATCTAGGACTTGATCGCGGACATTGAGGGTCAGGTCCTCGGTCCTAGATGGAAAATAGAATGTCATTCTTTAATAATATTAATAAAAATGAGATGTCCTACATCTTAACCTCTAGCCCCACCCTGGGCATGGAACCTACAGTGTTATGTCATTAGGAACAAGGCAAACCTTATAGAGTACCTATGGTGCAAGTATGAATGATTTCTACACATGGCGGTTAAAAAAAAGTACTAGCCCCACCCCCCGCACATGGACCCTAGAGTCTGAACCTTACACAGTACCTATGGTCTAAGCATGAATGCTTTCTGACAAGACTTATTTGATGTCAAGAAAATAGACTAACAGAAAATTTATCATGGTCTCTATCATATTATAAATGTGTCCTAGATTTTGACCTTTAGCCCCACCCCTGGGGATGGTACCATTGATATTGAAAGAAAACCCTATAGGGCATCTATGAACTAAATAAGAATACATTCCTATGATTGTTTGTTAAGATATGGACTTAGAGAAGAAACAGTATCATTGTAAACAGCACATTTTAAAGGTGACCTAGATTTTGACCTCCAGCCCCCCCCCCCCCCCCCCCCCCCCCGGGCATGGACCCTGGGGCCCGACCTCATGGAAATAAAGCAAACCCTATAGGGTACCTATGGTCCAAATATGAATAGTTTCTGACCATTGGTTTATGAGATATACACCTCTAGAGAAACTTTAACCAAAACTTTGACATAAATTCTACGAATGTTCCGGAATTACGAACGAAGAAACGAACTAACGAACGAACATACGAACGGAAAAGCGAAAGCTATATACCCGTCGGCATAAATGCCGGGGGTATAACTAGGTAGCATCATTTAGCACAAAAAACAAACAATACATGTACTTATAAACTGGAAAAGTGATAGTAAATACATTCATAATATATTAAATGCTTTTAAATGTACATTTTATCAAACAAAAACTGTAAACTTGTAAGTATATATTATTATGTAAGTATAATGCAAACTGTAAAAATACATGTACTTCTGAACTATAAAGCCAAATAGATAAGTTGGCTATAAATGTGATATTTATTTCGAGAATTATCTATTTCTGAAACAAAAAAATGTTCTTGAATTCTCAAGAGGGTACTAGTGCATTCTTAAAACCTTATGTAAGTAATTTAAGTTCTCAGAACATTTCCGAACTTACAGGCTCATATTTTGTTGGTTGTCCAGTGATGGTCCCATTAAATGAGCCGCCCCATGGGAAAACCAACAATCTGCATAGGCGAAAACAAAGACGCAGATCAGCTTCGCGGTAACCGCGAAGCTGATCAGCGCCTTTGTTTTCGCTACACGGATAGTACTATTCCTCTACTTTCTAAATCCAAAATTTCCAGCCTCTAACCATCTTCTGTACTTGTACAGCTCGGTTTGTGTCGGACCTGTTCAGAAACCACATTGTTGGTTTTCCCATGAGGCGGCTCAAATATGTATGATCCTGTTCTCATTGTATCATTTTTCTACAAACCACACTGGTTTTCCAGAGACAAACAACATGACTGAGAACAACAAATGAGAATGCAAAGAAGTATGCATGTCTTGGAAAACTTACCATGAACAGAATTTAGTTTTTCAAGACAGATAATTTGAGCCAGTGCATGAGAAAACCAACAATTTGGGTTCCGACTAGGTCTGACACAAACTGCACTGTACAAGCACAGAAGCAGGCTAGAGGCTGGAAATTTTGGATTTAAGAAGAGGAATTGTACTATCTGTGTAGCGAAAACAAAGGCGCTGATCAGTTGTGCAGTTACTGCACAGTTGATCTGCGCCTTTGTTTTCGCCTATGCAGATTGTTTGTTTTCCCATGCAGCTGCTCATCTATTTTAAAGCTCAACAAAGAAAATAAATGTACATGTAAGCCCAGTATTCGAGGCCCTTCAAATTACAATGATTGGATATGCTCACATATCAGATCTGTATGAATAAATCTTATAATATGCAAAAACATGTAATAACAAAATATTTTCTACAAACAGAAAAACGCTTTGCACAAAGTGGTCCCTAATCGGCCATTTCCAGGCCACAAGACCTGATTATACAATATTGCACTTTACCACATATGAAAAAAGATTATACTACAAACTATTTTGAGTAACCCATTGCTAGCAAGATTATAGTGTCCAAGTTGCAAACAGCAGGGGCAATGATCAGACTGCTTGGATGTGTAGGCTTCAAATTTCCTGATTACTCATGTGAATGCTCATATGCTGAACAGAGTTGTTGATCAGCCTCATATCTACTTAACAAATAGGTTTTTTATGACACAACAAAAATGTCATATTTTTATGCGGAAAAGCAACAAAATATTATTAAAACCAGACCTAAGATACATACGATACCAGAAGTCATTATGGTCATTTATTATTACTCAATACATTAAACCATATAAAAAATCAACATCTTTGAACCAGTTGAGGTTCAAACCTTTTTCCATAATACATATAACAATAGCTAGCCAAAAACCCGAAAGTTTAGCTACTAACTTGTAATGGAAAACTGCAGTTCTTAGCTTGCAAACAACTACTTCATTTGACTTGGTTCTAAATGCCCAGTCAACTCTTTTAAGTCATGGCGTAAAGGAGCCACTGCTTCCTGGGTACTTATCCAGTACTAGAGAGTTTCAAGTGTTTTGCAGGACACAACATAGCCTTATTTGGTCCAGTCCCTGATCTCTTGCTCTAGAGTACACACTCTCATTACGAAATCATGCCCATGCAACTAACAGAGATTGTTTTAGCTTTGAAAGTTGAAAATTTTCAGCTGATAAATTTTGATATTTTTCTTATTTTTGCTCAAAACATAGATTGTGGGTACTCGTTAGAACCGCCTCGCCGAGGCGGTTCTAACGAGTACCCACAATCTATGTTTTTGAGCAAAAATAAGAAAAATAGGTATACCCCTGCATACCCCAGTTTTGCTATATAAAAGTGGGGTATAAGGGGGTATACATTACACTGACATGTTTTCGTGATGACCACCGAATGAGACAACATGCTCGAATATTATTAGACACCAATCAGTATATTAACATTCAATCAAGGAAAATTTGACACAACTATGGTAGCACAAGTTGAAGGTATTGTCTTACAGCTGTCAAGTTTTTCTATGTCTTGGGTTATAACCTGACGGCTTATGTTCGTGGATTTATTAGGGTACTATTACACCTAAATTCTGTATGTTAAATCCAGCAGACTTTTTTACCCGAAATTTTCCCCAAAATGTCACATGGTGATGAAACTTTAATAATTACCCAAAACAAAAGCATATTTGTTTGTTACAATAACATAATTTTTGATTATATAGAGAAAAAAAAGTTCGAAAGCTAACTTTTCAGTGTTAAATAATTTCTTGCAGTGTTATGAAAGATGCATAGGCAATATAGCTTATCCACAAATCCAAAATGGTATGGTATTCACTTTGTGTTCACCAATGAGAATTGTGGATCAGACAGTTCGTACATGAACATGCTGCAATATGGCTGTTATTACTTGGTGCACTATAATAGGCTCGAGAAAAAGAGCTGGGACAATCTGAATGCACCTTAATACAAGTTTGCAGATGATAATAAATGCACCGTCATTCTGTAGTTGTTTTTTGTGCATAGTTTAACATCTATAATAGCAAAGTCATAACGGGCCCGAAATATATCTAGGTTTCTCCAGACAACATGCGGGCTATAGAAACACAATATTCACTTCATGATATATCGACACATATTTGATATGTCACATTAATTGTTTTTCAAATTTGATAAGGCTATTAGTTTACCACTATAAACCAGGGAAATTTTACAATATAGTATTGGTGGGCACTGTACAAAGTTTAAGGAAAACCCACATTTCTTGTGACTTTTTTTGACTTTCAATCAAAATCTACAGTTCTGAAATGCCATCTGAACAAAAAACTAGCATGAGTCATTTGTTTTTCAATTCCTGACCGAATGACACATGGACAAGCAGTAACGAATGAAACAGAATAGTCATTTTTACAGCAACCATTTTTTTTTCCTGCAGAGTTTTTTTTTTTTTTTTTTTTTTTTTTTAGATAAATCAGTAATGACAAAATTTATGCCGCAAACAAAGTAGTCCCTAACAGACTGATCCAGGTATGTCCTGATATGTTCAGCCCCACCTCAGAAATGCAGTTCTAATATACATCCGGAAACTGGCTTAAAAGTACAAAATGCGGTATGATCTGTTCTGTTAAAAATATGCTCCTTATCTTTAAAATATGAGTGACAGGTCCTCCATTCTTTAAATGCATAGCACATGACACACATTTGAGCCGCCTCGTGGGAAAACCAACAATGTGGTTTCCGAACAGGTCCGACACAAACTGGCCTGTACGGTCACAGAAAAGGGCTAGAAGCTTGAAATTTCGGATTTAAGTAGAAGAGGAATTGTACTATCCAAGTAGCGAAAACAAAGGCGCTGATCAGCTTCGCGGTTACCGCGAAGCTGATCTGCATCTTTGTTTTCGCCTATGCAGATTGTTGGTTTTCCCATGGGACGGCTCATTTTAAGAATGCTGCTTGAGAAAAAGAGTGGCCAGCAAAAATGATGTTAAAGTTAAAAGTGCAGCAAGTATGGTCAAAGTCTCTGCTGTATGGTTTAAGTTAGAAACTATGGGTCAACAAATCCCTTTTAGCAGAGACAGATGAGCCGATCTGGGTCTTTGATGGTGCATTTGTTTCGCAACTGGCAATTTCTTTGGTCTGAATCATGAAAAATTCCCAACATTTCAGAATAACCATGACAAACAATGGACCAATGTTTAATTTGTATGTTATTCATTAAAAAAATGATAAATGTATCAGATTTATCTGGACAGATTCTTGAGCTGATCAGAGTCTTTGCTTAATGCAAATCATTTGGTTAGACATGTCATGCAATGGTTTGTTTCTGTAATTTATAATGAGGCGCTAAACTGAATGAATCATAAGTGATATTGGTCATGGTCAAACTGTTTAACTGATTATGCAATAAATAACTATAGATTTGCTTCCTATTTTTCAAGTGGCAATGACTTTCATGCTTATATCAGTAACCAAGAATAACTTAAAAGGTGCATTGAGCATGATAAAACCAACATGTTAAGTGACCGTTTAAATATCATGTATATGTCTTAGTACTCTTCTGGCCTGTAAGGTCTGTACTATGCACTAGTGGCTTAACTCATTTAAGCCTGGCGTCCCTTTTATGGGACATAGGCAAACAGAATAGCCCAAGATGTCATGCCGCAGAACGTGTGTCCCATCTGGGGCTATTCTGTTTGCTAAGAGGATTTTCATCGAAAAATTTATTTAAAAATTGAAAATCACTCCTGATGCCCCTAAAAATGAAAATGGACTCACCCAAATGATAATCATGGGAAAATCCATTTCTCAAATATGAGTTAAGATTCAAGTTTTTTCAAAACCCAACACATTGATAGAGGACCCCTGTAAGATCCAAGTCATGGGCATAGCCCATTTGAGCCGCAATGCAAGAAAACAGATCTTCAGGGCTTCTGGCAAGGTCTATCACAAACCGGCCTGTACAGTCACAGAAAAAAGCTAGAGGCTTAAAATTTCGAATTAAGAAGAGTAATTGTACTATCTCTGTAGCGAAAACAAAGTTTCTGAACTGCACAGCATATCTGCGTCTTTGTTTTTGCTTAGGCAAAAATCCAGTTTGCTTATGTGGCGGCTCATATGGCTGTCAATAATTTCGGATCATGATTCTATACAAAGCCTCTTGAAGAGTAAACCTGCATTCTGCACATTAAAATTAAGGTACAGAACAGCATTCATAGCCTCACAGTCTTATCAGCGCCTTTGTTATATGCATACATAGTAAAAGTATTTAGTTTCTCTTTGTGGTCTTTCATAACTTAGACCAAAATTTAAAGCTGAGCACACCTGTCCCCAAATTCCATTTTTTCCAATGACAAGTCTGATTCAATGTTTAAACACCACCCAGTATGACTCATGTCATGTTGACTCATTTTGGTGGACATTTATTATTAAAATCCTGACTTGTAAAAATCTGGTTTACGCTATGTGAGAATAGAGCCGCTCTGCAACTACAAAGATCAGCAAAGCAGCCTTGAAAGACATTTTATGATTATTTTGTAAAGGTTCATTTTATCAAAAATAACTTCATTAACATATTTTTCATATCATGAAGATTCCGATATATACTCTGTTGCAATGCAAATTCATATCCAATCAAGAACCTCACAGATGGGAGACCAATATTATGTAAATAACTAGAAATGCGTGTTTGTAAAACACTATGCCCCCAACTGTATGCTTGTCCCTAAACTGGCAGCTTGTATGATTCATTTATTTCATTTGAATGAAGTGAAATTTAATTTCCTTTAAAGAAGCTGTTCGGTTGCCTCTGTTTTTGACCTCGATCCAGAAACAGAACTTTTTGCAGACAAGTTAGAAATGGAGGAAAAAATTCAAAATGGAGTTCCTTTGTCCAAATGTGACGGAAAGTCCTCAAAAGTAAATCAGGTGATCTTCTTCTCAGCCCCAACCAGTATACCAAATATGAAGGCTCTAGCTTAAATACTTTTTCAGATATCTTGCACACAAGATTTTCAAATTTTGTTTTAAAAGGGGCATAACTCCAAAAAGGCCCATAACTTGAACATGAAAAAAATACGGGTCAACTATCTTTTCATGAGGAATTTGTATATGAAATTTCAAAACCCTAACATTCACCGTTCAAAAGTTTCAAATTTCACCGAAAAGTGGAAAAATTAATCAAAATTTCAAAATTCCGTATTTCTGTCAAAATTTGACAGAAAGTTCTCAAAAGTTAATCAGGTCATCTACTTATCAGCCCCAACCAGTATACCAAATATGAAGGCTCTAGCTCAAATACTTTTTGAGATATCTTGCACACAATATTTTCAAATTTTGTTTTCAAAGGGACATAACTCAGAAAAGGGGCATAACTTGGACATGAAAAAAAATATGGGTCAACTATTGTTACATGAGGAATCTGTATATGAAATTTCAAAACCCTAGCATTCACCATTAAAAAGTTTCAAATTTCACCGAAAAGTGGAAAAATCAATCAAAATTTCAAAATTCCATATTTTTGTCAAAATTTGACGGAAAGTTCTCAAAAGTTGATCAGGTCATCTACTCATCAACCTCAACCAGTATACCAAATATGAAGGCTCTAGCTTAAAGACTTTTCGAGATATCTTGCACACAAGATTTTCAAATTTTGTTTTCAAAGGGAAATAACTCAGAAAAGGGGCATAACTCGGACATGAAAAAAAATACGGGTCAACTATTTTTTCATGAGGAATATGCATATGAAATTTCAAAACCGTAGCATTCACGGTTCAAAAGTTAACAGACGCACAGACAGACAGACAGACAGACAGACAGACAGACAGACAGACAGACAAGCCAAAAGCAATATGCCCTTCCAACTTTTTCAAAGTTGGGGGCATAACCATATCTTGGTAGCATTTAAAGTACATAAAGAATAGTTTTCAGGTCAATTTGTTTTTTTATAGTATTTATAAACTCATCAAACCTCTTACAGCTCTGTGCTTTGTGAAAGGGAATTATGCTACTATGGAATCTGTGTCGTCTTAAATATGTAATTATTAGAAATGTAGTTTTTCAGCTTTTCCTGCCAGCAGAAAACAAACATCAACTAAAGTCACAGATCTACATAAACATGCTTTGTCATGGACTGGCTCTATTTCAGCACTATATGAGCCGCAACGCAAGAAAACTGGTCTTCGGGGTTTCCGACCTGGTGCGACACAAATATGCAGGCTAGATGCTTGAAATTTTGGCTATAAGTAGAAGAGGAATTGTACTATCCAAGTAGTGAAAACAAAGGTGCTGATCAGCTTCGCAGTTACTGCGAAGCTGATCTGCGCCTTTGTTTTCGCATAGGCAATAATCCCGTTTTCTCACGATGCGGCTCATTTGATTAGTGTGACATATCCAGATGTCACATTTTTTTAAGCTGCTAACACGACAAAACCAACATTATCAGCAAAGTTTTGTTATACTTCTGTCGTGGTTTAACATCCCATACAACATTTTATCAGTCATGTTTAGATGGAGCCACAGCTTCATTTGAGCCTAATCATGAGAAAACCAACAATCTGCATATGCGAAAAAAAAAAGACATCGTCTGCATATATTTTCAAAAATATGAATTATCACTCATATTTCAGAAAATAGCAGTATCACACAGTATTAGCGGCAATCATGAACAACCAATTTGATAAACAAAAAGAGTTCTAGATTGCCATAACAAAGCATTTCAGATTGTGAAAATGATGATGTAGAACGCAAATTGAACGTTCTCGATTGCCAATATGTGATTTTTGGCAATCTAAAATGCCTTTTTTGGCAGTTGGGAGCGCAGTTTTGTATAAAATCAGACGTTCCACATTGCCGCTAATACAGTCTGAGTATACGAAGGTGTAAAGTAATATACTCCATGTTATCCGCTTTGTAACATCTTGGACCAATAATATAATATGATTTTATTGTGTCCAAGGCTACATACAAACTTTAACAAGAAATGACCACTAAAATATTAATATTTTTCAACACCTCTGTCCGTTATGGCATGTCTCATAATCTCACGTCTTCAGACACTCGTTCTCTAGATGTTGAAATATTAGCACCAACCCGCCTCCTGTTTCGTTTCATTTTTGCGATGTCATCGCCGAAAATATCACCAGTGCGCAGTGCAGACACAAGGTCATCAAATTCACCTGAAATTACAGTGTAAATGAATTATATTTAGAGATGTACTCCTGATTTTTGCAAGTGCAGAATAGGAAGCAAATGACTTGTGCTGTAAGTGCAGGTTTCCAACCTGTGAGAGAGAACAAAAACAGGCTGTATCACTACAGAAGATGGGTAGAGGATATAAGTTTAAGATTTAGGAAGAGAAAATTAACTTGGTATGCTGTATTACAATGCAGTGGTTTAGCTCTCACATATGCAAAAATCAAGCCTTCACATGCTGGTGCTCATTTTATTCCTTGCATCCAACTTAATGCAATTGAAAGCAACTAATTACTAAGTAAAACAACATCATGAAAACATGACCCATTACCGTAAAATGTATACCCCCTTAAACCCCCCTTTTATACAGTAAAACTGGGGTTTACAGGGGTATACCTATTTTTCTAATTTTTTATACAAAACATAGATTGTGGGTAGTTGTTAGAACCACCTCTGTGAGGCGATTCTAACGTGTACCCACAATCAATGTTTTGAACAAAATTATAAAAAAAAAAAATAAAAAAATCATAATTTTTCCAAAGAAATTTTCAATTTTTAAGACCGAAAAAAAAATCTCTGCATATTGCATGGATGATGAACATATTCAAGGATACCCTACTGAGCAGCTTGAACTCAGGGCAATATCTGACATGGCAGTATGATACCTTGTCTAGCAAAATTAAACAGAAATAAATTAACCTATTTATCTATTTCGCAAAGTCATTATGTCAATGGCTTTAAATGGCTTAAAGTGCATGTACCTCTAACTGTTGCCATAATGTGGTATTATTTGAACAACGTTATGAGAAAACCAACAATGTGGTTTGTACACAAACCAGGCTGTACATGCACAGAACATGGCTAGAGGCTGGACATTTTGTATTTAGAAAGTAGAGGAATTGTACTATCAGTGTAGCAAAAACAAAGGCGCTGATCAGCTTCTCATTTACTGCGAAGCTGATCTGTGTCTTTGTTTTCGCATTTTTTGTTGTCTCACGAGTTGGTTCATTTTTTGCATTGATTTTGCCATTTCATCTTATTTACACAAACATATAACAAAATTCAATATAATCGTAAGCATTTTCACCAGGATGTATAAAACTGCTTGTACATGTATTTTTTTGAGAATTTCCTGATGGAAAAACCTTTTAAAAGGTGATATACATGTAGTTGCATTCCATTTAATAGACTTGTCAGAATATTGTATTGTAAAACTACATTTTAATTTTTTATTTAATTTTTTTTTAATATTTTCTGCTGTGTCATAATATTATCTTTTTTTGATTGTACAGACATGAAATTCTAAACTGTTTGTTTGTGAAAATACTAGTGACCTGCTGACCAATTTTTCTGAACCTATCAATATTCCCGAAATACGAATATAGAGCAAGGTCCTTGTCTTCAATATGTAGTATGTTTTACTTATGTATCTGTCCTACTTGTACTAAATTTTCATAACTATGTTTCTCTCTGTGACTAAGCAAGTCTTGAAGAGGCAGCCTAAAGGTTATAGGTCAATGCGCCTGCATTGTTTATGCCTTTGAAAATCCACATCAAAGGAAATCTTATCAGATAGTTCATAACTTTTTCTTTCATACAACATGTCACTTGACAATATGCTTTGGAGATAAATTTCCATACTTCTGCATAACAGTTAACGTTATGTTCCCGGCCAAAAAAAACATATTACGGAAGCTATCAAAGTGTGTCAGGAAGAGGCAAATTTGCCTGATGACAAGAATAACTGTTGTAAGAAATGATGACAGCCCTAAAGAAATTCCTGCCAAAGTGATTATAACTGTAAGAGCAAAACAGAACCACTTAAACTGTGATATATCAATAATTGGTCTTATAAATGAGCCTCGTCATGAGAAAAACGGATTTTTGCCTTTGCGAAAACAAAGAAGCAGATCAGCTTCGCAGTAACTGCAAAGCTGATCAGTGCCTTTGTTTTCGCTACCCAAATAGCACAATCACTCTTCTTCCTAAATCCGAAATTTCAAGCTCTTAGCCTTTTTTAGAGAATGTACAGAGCAGCTGTTTTCTCCCATCCCGGATCAAACTATTTAAGAGTGTCCTACCTTTTTGGTTTGTGTTTCCATTGGATATTTTTCCATTACTGTCTACCACAGAACTGCCACCTCTCTTCAGTAATAGTCTCTGCTCTCTCTCCTTACGCAACTGAAAACAATGACAAAATTGAAATTGGTGTGGTGATGTGTTGACGTTTGCTGATCATTTAGCAGTCAAAGGGAAGTAACTGCAATATAAAATAAACATGATTTCCTTGTATGGGAAAAACAGCATTTTTACATCCACAACTTAAAATACTAAATGACACGGGACAAAATGATAAAGGTCCTGGTTCTTTTAAAAATGCATATCTGAAGATTTAGTATAATTTCAAGACAATAACGTAATGTAATGGCTCAATCCTTCGAAAACATAAAGCAAGCTTTTTCAGTAGTGTCTAAGCAGGATGTTTTTTTTTGTTATTTTTTTTTTCTGGCTGTTGTCATAGTTCAGATCTTTTCTTATTTTTTTTTTCAAGTCTAAGGGATGTAACTACAACTTAGATTGCAAAAGGTAATTAAGCTGACAACAAGCGGCCTAGGTGGGAACATAAATATTAAAGTCTTAAATTATTTGAGTTAAAGTGTAAAGATCTCACTTTTTCCTCCAGCTGTGCCCTTCTTTCTTCCTCCTCTCTCTGTTTCTTTATTCTCTCATTTTCTTCTTTAGCATCAGCCATAGATGTTATAAAACTGTCGAAAATCTTGAAAAACTCATCCGGCTGCATGGATTTGTCGTCGGTGAAGCCGAAACATTTCTGACAAGACTCAAACTGAAAAACATATTATTTAACTAGGAATTCAAACCTAGAACCTAAAATATGAGGTAAAGAAGCTGGACATTTTTGATAAGTTGGGCAGGTCAGAATGTAAAGTCCTGAAGGCTATCTTAGTGTACAACTGTTCTTTGAATTTGCTTAACTTTTGTTCTTGTGATAAAATTTAAACAAATTTGAACAGTCATTTCTATGAATATAATTTATTCAGTCTTTAAAGTGTAGAGGTGACCATAAAACGAGAAAAATATTACTGTAAATTCGGAAATTTTTGAGTGCCTTTTATTTCGCATCTCTTTCAAAGTTTTTCAGGAGGTTTTAAATTCACAAATGAGTGTTCATGTAGCCTTTATGGCTTAGAGAGATTATTAATTACTGAGGACCTTGAATTGTTAGGCACCAAATTCGCAAATATTGGTGAAAATTAAGTTCTCGAGAACATTTGCGAACTTAAGTATATAAATGTTTTAAGATGTTTTTCCTGGTATAACTTGCAAATTTCCCACAAACCTTTTGCTTCATCTCTGCTGTTGACTCCTCCACTTCAGAGAAATTGTATGAGGCGACAGTGGCAAACTGGTTCATGACAGAAACGAATCTGTCCCCAGACACCGGGGGCTGGTCCTGGAAATATTCCACCTCCTTCTCAATCTCCTTCAGACCAGTTCGAAGGGTAGACAGTTCTTTATCTAACTCTGAAAAACTGAATGAGATACAAATGTTTTTTATTTCTCACCTCAGCAAACATGTGAGACATCTTGAAAGCCAAATAAAGATTCCTTTTCCAAATAGGGAACTTCTGAATTTGGTAGAGACATCCGAAATTCCAAAGATGTAAAAGATATATAAGGAAATACTGAAATTCAAGATAGGGAGATTTTCTCCAAAATAAGGAGATACCTCTGAAATGATATCACATGTATGAGTCTCAGTCACAGTGGCTCATAAAATGCACCCAGCACCACATTTAGCCAATTTAATGAAAAAAAAAAAACAAAACAAAAAAAAAAAAAAACTTATTTAAAATGAAATGACAGAAAGAAGTGACAGTAAAGGATGCTATGGCAGTAAGAGTAGTATAAATTTTCATGAAATTGCACTTTTTTTTATGAACCTATACCTGTTCTTACAAAATATACACCTGAACTGAAGGCTGAGAAAATGGAAATATGGTCACTTACTTGACTTTGGAAGCAGGTTTGATCAGACTGAGTTCCTGCTCAATCTTCAACACATCAGGAAACTGAAACATTACAAAAACCTGCCCATGCAATATACATAGATTCTTAAGGTTGTAAAAAATGAAAATTTTCTGTAGAAAATTTTTTATTTTTATTCTTTTTTGCTCAAAACATAGATTAAGGGTACATGTTAGAACTGCCTCTCCGAGGCTGTTCTAACAAGTACCCACAATCTATGTTTTGGAGCAAAACTAAGAAAAATAGGTATACCCTGCACACCCCAGGTTAGCTATATAAAAGTGGGGTATAAGGGGGTATACATTACATGAACATGTTTATTGTGATGGGAAAAAAATATTTATGGATTAGGAAGACTGACATTTGCAGTGTGTTTACAGTAAACAGTAACCAAAGAAATGTTTCAAGGGTTGAGATAACCTTATCAAGGGTGGAGAAAAGACTTACGGACAAATGTGCCATTTTATTCCATATTTGGAATCAGAGTAGCCAGAAAGTTCACAAAAACACATTTAATAAAATATAATGGTCTGATCCTTTAGAAGCAGTAAAACATTCAAAGGGAGATAGTATGCAATTTTGAGTAATGAACCCTCATCAGTAGCCCTTGTTAAACTGGCAATGAAAGCCAGACTATAGTGCTACAATTTCAAGAATTTTTTCGAGGTCTAAATCAAAGACACATTCTTAAACCGGGTCAAGTAATTAAAACATTGCTTAGAAGTATGTTTCTAAACATTAGTGTTTTGAACACTCTGAATATCTTTACTGATCTCAAAGGACCGAAATATAAATATAATCTGCACTATGGATGATGTACGAGGAGACTTTTTAGGGTCGCCACACGGCAGTAATAGCAAATAAAATATAATGGTTTGATAGTATGGACTATATCAAATATCTCTTACCCTATGTTGTAGCACCTCCACGAGGTAATGTAACAGCGTAACTTGTCTGTTTAGACTAGACTTGGTATCCACCATATTGTTTAAACTAGAAATAAGGAACCCCTTAGCATTGCCTCGCTGACCACGATTCATGTAATTGCCCAGGGCTAGCACTATTTCTAACAGTTTCTTCAGTTTTTTACTCCTCATAAGTTGTTGTGATCCTTTATGAACAGCTGAAACAATGCAATAAATTATTAGAGCCACATCCTGATAAATCTGTCTTCAGGACCTCCATTCAGGTAAGACAAATTAGCTTGCATCATTAAGCCTTGAAAGTACAGTGCTAACATTCCACAAACTGAAGCATTGATTAGAAATTATATAAAGGGCTGATCTCAGCATTTTCTTCACAAAGGTTTATCAATACAATACTCATTGTGCACTTTACATGATGGAACTTTAGCCATTGCACAGGCTGATCAACAGGCTTTGAGGGGTATAAAAATATTTTTTTTTATTGGTTGTGCAAGTTTCCTATACTGAAGTATAATAAAGGTTGGTCAAAGGGAGACAATCCAATCCAATAAGAGACAGATTTTGTTAAGATAGGTTACAAGTTTCACAGAAGGCATGACTCAAACCTGCTTTTTCAGCTATTTTAAAAGAGTATCTAGGGCACAAAAATGAGAAATATCTTCATGTTTACCAAAACCTGTTGTTTTTGTGGCCTGGTTCTGATTAGCACATTACCTTCTATTCTAGGTTTGACCTCTGACATTCTGTCTTGATATTTCTTCTTGAAGTACAAGGCTCGAACTCTCTGTTCATAATGGGTGATCCTACAAAACAAACAATACTGCATCATTTAAGAAATTGACAACAAAATTAATAGCATTTTTGAAAGATCCAGACTTATTTAAAGATACAAGCTAAAACCTGGTACATGTCGTTTTGTAGCAAACAACCAAGTTTTTGCAAAATGATAACATTTTTTCCAACACATACATTTTTCACAGTATTGAAAGTACAATGTAAGTTATAGATGCAATTGTAAAGGAACTTTGCATATGCTACACTAATAATTAAACATGTTTCTCATTTCTCAGCAATCTAATTTGCCACTTTGCACCAAATAATTCTGTGAAACCTTTAACCATCTTGAGGGCCTTTGTATTCCAGTATTTTGACTTACCTGCTCATTTCATACAAGAATCTGTCAGCTCTGGCCATGTGATCTATCTCAGCATGTAATTCACTGAGAAGTTGTGTCTCTTCTGGGGTTGGCACATATTTTAATAACTGTAATATAAGAAACCACAAAGTATTAATTTCTACATTTTTCAGTCAACTTACTTGCTCATTTGAGCTGTGATGCGAGAAAAGCGGTCTTCAGGGTTTCAGACCAGTTCCGACACAAACTGGCCAGTACAGCTAGAGAAGCAAGAAGTTTAAAATTTCCAATTTCAAAAGAAGAGGACTTGTACTATCAGTGTAACGAAAACAAAAGACGCTGATCAGCTGCACATGGCAAAAACCTGCTTTTCTGGTGACATCCACTTTTAATTGCATCGATGGCATCAATGCCAAAGAGTCTAGGCAGTACCTATATTGCACAGAGTTGGCTGTATTTGCAAAAGGTCTGTGAACATGTACATAGCTATCCACTATGCATACAACAGACTGATCAGATAAGGGGTTGACCTATACTTATACTAAGCACAAAACCATTTTCATAGAGGCATATTTAATGCATTTCATTATCTATTCTTTCCCTCTTAACTGACCTGTTCTAGCATATCTTTTGGTATTTCTTCCTGTGTATCCATACTCAATATGGCTGCCTTCAGCTCCTCATTACTGATCTTCAGTTTCGACAACAGGATCGTACAGTTCTGAGCCCGCCGACCATCTATTACAGATAATTCCTTGGTTTTCTGTTGTTTACCAGAGCCTTTGTCATCAGTCTCATCTTGGTTTTTCTTCTGGTATGCAGAGAAATTCTTTTCGAAATCTTCTAGGTCTAATAGTGGATAAAGCTGGAATTTGATGACAAATATACATGCATGTGATTTTGATTGATCCATATAGGATTGTGCTGTGAACTTGTTTTTCAATTATTTGAAATTTTGGTTAGATTTTTTTTTAGTTTTAACTCTTCTTAATGTTTTGACAAAGATTATAACATAGAATCTGTCTCTGTTTGATTCAATACTTCTACAGCTGGTAGTGATGGGACATTGGAAAGTCAGTTATGATAATCAAGCCTTCTACCAGCAGATTCTACCATCATTAAATGCTAAATGTTTTAATGGAATCAGTAGAAGAGAACAATGGGCACAGACAGTTTTCCTGATTGAATCTAAGTGACGATGTGGATAGATCAATTGGATTGGCTATCAATCAAGTCTTGATGCAGATTCAATATTTTCTCTGTCTATTATCCTTGGTAAATTATTCTCTATTTAATGAGCTTCAATTCTGAGAATTTGACAAAATCTTTTACCTTGGTATCATCAAGTTCATTCCATATGCTGCCTTTAATCTTATTCTGAAACAAAAACCAGCAACATACAATATAAACGATTTTTGATAATATGCCCATACTACAAAAGTTCAATCAGTAAACATAGCCAATCAATCTTGCTATGCAGACTTTTTTTAAAATCTCCATTGGTCACAAAAATGGATAGATACACTAAGAGTTTACAGAATTTCTGAATGCCAAATCAATCATCTTTACAATGTCCTTACATTGTATGTTTTAACTTGGGGTCAACTCCTGATTTAATAAAGTAGAAGGATATGAATTCAATAACTAATATAAAATCATTTTAATATTTTTTTTTCTTCTGAGAAACCTGACTTACATCTTCCAGCTTGGACCAGTTGAAAGACTTAAGAGGTTGTTTTGGTTTTGGAACATTTCTACGCTGAGCCATCCCTGGAATTCCTAGCCCTCCCATTGGGGGTGGGGGAGCACCTGTTGAAAATAAAGATTTTACTTTCATGCTTTTCTCTAACATGTTCAGAATCAAACACATGTAACATATCAATAATGGATAGCTCACAAAAAGTTACCAGTAAATCAAGCTCATCCCAAAATATTACATGCATTATATGTATTTGGTTCATTCTGAATGAAGAACTGCAAATACTCCAGCATCAATGCTATGGAAAATAGTGCCCGTCGAAGATGAATGGTATTATTGTATTTTCCAATTTAATAAACAGAAATGCAAATAAAAATCAAAGGAAATGCACGATTCAGATGCTGCCTAAATTTACTTTTCTATAGAAGAAATGCATCATACATGCAGATTACTGTTATCAAAGAAATCTATAGAGATATTGAAGGAAGTTCATGTTGTAGTACATTACATATTTGCACAAAACTTTTTTACTAGCTACTGTGTATGTCTGTATAGAACTTGTACAAGAAAAGGTTGTTTACACAACTGAAAATTGATATTAAACAGAATCAGAAAAGTTTGGAAATTGTTGTTAATATAAGTAATGAATACTTTTGTCTGAAGAGTTGCTTTTGCTATTAATACTATATAGCAACACATAACTGCTAGTAACTTACCTTGGGGACAAAAAAACAAAAACGACCATGGATAGAGAGGCTTTTTTTTTAATGAAACAAGCAGTTTTGCTCTTTTTGAGCTATTTTCAAAAAGTTGGTTTATTTGGTTGCTAAATTGCAAAAAGCAAAGAAAATACAAAATTGATAAGAAAATTTAAAAAGAAAGTAAAAGGACACATGTATTGTTATGAAGAAAGATTTATATTCACAGAACTTCAGAGGATAGATTAGAAAGTCAGTCTTGAGTAACCCCTCACCTGGTATGCCATCAGGAAAATCCCCTGAATACCAAAGTTGAAAATAAATTAATGTGTTTTTAGATGAACAATATATATGGTACACTATTACCTGTTGGGTCAGTACCATAAACCAGAGGACCAATGGTCCTGTAAATGCTCACCTGATCTGGATAGTTTTACTTGTAGGGGAGCTAATGACCCCTACAGTGGGGCGAGGCCTGTATGTACGCCAGGATTGACGACAACGGAGCCTTGCTATACTATCAGCTCATCTGATGAGCCTTTGGCTCAGGTGAGCTAATACCAGAGGACCAATGGTCCTGTAAACGCTCACCTGAGATCTGCTGCATATACCAATAAACATGTTTGAATATTATGGTATTTAACCCCAGTGCAGGGACAGATGAAGCCCTTGGGCCATTTTCTTTTTCAGAATAATCAATATTCTGTCCATTTGCCAATTTCCTGCTTGCTTTTCCCTTCAAATGACATTTTAACAGTTTTCCATACATGTGAGGAGTTGAAAATGGGCTTCAGGGAGATTTTTCTTTCATTTCAGGGAAGTTTTTGAAAAATGTATAGAATATATAGGAAAATTCCTGATCCATTTCAGGGAGACTTTGAATTTTGTTCGAAAAATAGGTATATTTCAGAAGAATTTCAATCAATTTTATGGCTCATTTCCTGGAGTCTCCCTGATGATGAGGGAGGTATCACATGTCTGGTTTTCCCCCATTCAAATGCATAGGCAACCCATGTTGACCTTGCCATAAATTGGCCGAGGTCATCACAGGGTCATGATTTATATATAAATTGGAGTACTTTAGCCATCAATGCTTCACACAAAGTTTCTTTGAAATCAGTCTATTGGTTTCAGAGAAGAAGATTTTTAAGGGTTTTTACCATATATGGGCATGGCAGCCATCTTAATCATGTGACCTTAATTATTAATATACACATTGGTTCCCCCATCCTATGGATGCTTTACATAAAATTTGGCTTTAATTGGCCAAGTGGTTTCAGAGGAGAAGATGTTTGAATATTATGGTAATATCCATGTATATTGCCCCGGGGTAAGGCCATATAAGCCCTTGGGTCCAACTTTTTTTCAGAATCATTAATATTCAGTCCTACTACCCATTTCCTGCAAGATTTTCACCTCAAAATGACTTTTTAGAAGTTTTCCCCCATTCAAATGCATGGGTGACCTATGTTGACCTTGTCGTAAAATAGGTCAAGGTCACCACAAGGTCATGATTTTTATATACATTGTAGTACTTTAGACATCGATGCTTCATGCCAAGTTTCTTTGAAATCTGTCCACTAGTTCTGGAGAAGAAGATTTTTGAAGGGTTTTTACTGTATATGGGCATGGCGGCCATCTTGGTCATGTGACCTGGATTATTTATATATACATTGATTTTCCTATTCTATACATGCTTCACATAAATTTGGCTTTGATTGGCCAAGGAGAAGATGTTTGAATATTATGGTAATATACATGTATAATGCCCCGGGGTGGGGGCAGATGAGCCCTGTGGGTCCATTTTTTTTTCAGAATCATTAATATTCAGTCCTACTTCCCATTCCCTGCAATACTTTTAACTTTAAATGACATTTTAAAAGTTTTCCCTATTCAAATGCATTGGCGACCTATGTTGACCTTGTTGTAAAATAGGTCAAGGTCATCACAGGGTCATGATTTATATACACATTGTAGTGCTTGCGCCATCAATGCTTCATGCCAAGTTTCGTTGAAATCAGTCCACCGGTTCCGGAGAAGAAAATTTTTGAAGGGTTTTTACCATATATGGGCATGGCGGCCATCTTGGTCATGTGACCTGGATTATTTATATATATATACATTGATTCTCCCATTCTATAGATGCTTCACATAAATTTTGGCTTTGACTGGCCTAGCTTTTTCAGAGGAGAAGATGTTTAAATATTATGGTAATATACATATATAATGCCCCGGGGTGGGGGCAGATGAGCCCCGTGGGTCCAATTTTTTTCAGAATCATAAATATTCAGTCCTACTGCCCATTTCCTGCAATACTTTCACTTTAAATGACATTTTAAAAGATTTCCCCATTCAAATGCATTGGCGCCCTATGTTGACCTTGTCGTAAAATAGGTCAAGGTCATCACAGGGTCATGATTTATATATACATTGTAATGCTTGAGCCATCGATGCTTCAGGCAAAGTTTCGTTGAAATCGGTCCACCGGTTCTGGAGAAGAAGATTTTTGAAGGGTTTTTACCATATATGGGCATGGCGGCCATCTTGGTCATGTGACCTGGATTTCTTATATATATATTGGTTCCCCCTTCCTATAGATGCTTCATATAAAATGTGGCTTTGATTGGCCATGCGGTTTCAGAGGAGAAGATCTTTGAAAATGGTGGACGACGGACGGACGGACGACGGAGCATGGGTATACTATAAGCTCACCTGTGAGCCTTCGGCTCAGGTGAGCCAAAAAAAAGAAGTGGGAAAATCAGATATTTTGTTTACTTATCTGCTTTTCGTTTAATAACAGATAAATAGGGCACACAATAATTACTTTGAATTAATGAGTGATTTCACAAAGTTATCAGGGTGCTTCAAAACGTAAGAAAATTACAACAATGCTTAGAAATTACAAACCTGGTGCGGGCGGAGGTGGTGGTGCCCCAGGTGGAGGGGGTGGGGGAGGTGGTCCCGTTGGTGGGTGGACTGCAACTGACCCTGTCTTCAGGTCGGACAGTCCACTACCTATCACAGATGATACACTACTCAAGCCGACCTTGGCATCGTCCGGGAACTGCCGGTCTTCACCAGGTGCTGGAGTTTCATACGCTCTCCTCTCTCGGCTTCCAACTGAAATATAAGGTATTTGATTAGTTAAATTGTTTTTCTGATGGTGATAGTTCGTCTCTCACTAATGAGAAAGACCATCATTCATTATTTCTTGAATAGTGCTGATGTGTGTTGGTGAGTTCTTTGATGGCTGACTAGGCCAATTCTGGCTCTAAACTGTCGGTTGCAAGTAGAGCAAGTCAATGTCATAGAGTCTGCTGGTGGCACATTTGTTTTGGCTTTGCGCTCTCTTCGCTTTCTTTCAGCTTCACAGATTCTCTTCTTTTCATAGAGAGCTGCTCCTTTGTTGATGAGACCTCGCCACTTTGATCGCTCCTGTGCAGTCTGTTCCCAGGACCCCATTGGTATTTCGAAATCCTTCAGAGAGGCTTTGAGGGTGTCTTTGTAGCGTTTCTTCTGGCCACCTTGAGAGCGCTTTCCCTCCTGTAGTTCTCCATAGAAAACTTCCTTTGGAAGTCGCGCATCAGGCATTCTTATAACATGGCCAGTCCATCTTAGCTGTGCTAGCTTTAAGACTGTATGCATGCTTTGCATCCCTGCTTTCCTCAGGACCTCTGTGTCTGGAATCTTGTCCTGCCACTTGATTTTTAACAACTTTCTCAAACAGCTTAAGTGGAAATGGTTAAGTCTCTTTGCATGGCGTTGGTATACTGTCCAGGTCTCACATGCATGGTATGATGTAAACTACTGTGTTATAGAGCTTTACAACAGGACAATTATACATGAGAATTCTGCATTTTTCATCTTTTGCCCGTCACAATGAGGCTATTCAACACAATTGTAAGTCCCTTAACTATAACACAATTAAACGAACAGTAAATTAATTGCACACCCTCAGCAAAAGCTTTACATGTAAGATTTGAGTTACTGTTCACATGGAGAGGTTCCCCAATTCAAACAAATTCCAGAACTCTGTGGGCTACAAGCTACTGTAGTTTATTATTTAACTCTGTCCTATCTTCTTTTAAGTCAATTTATTTTTTTTTATTTTATTTATAGTGTTTAGCAACACATTGTTATCATTAAATTACATCTCCCACAACTCGCAAACTTACCTGGGCTACCAATTCCTGTAGTTTATGATTCAGCTCAGACATCTGTTGTTTTGTGTCGGCGTGACTGGAAGTTTCCTTTTCTAACTTGGTCTTCATCTTACCAACAGTGTCTAATAACTCATCCTACAAGAAAAAGTGGTTACCATGATCATAAGCTTGAAAAGATTCCATGCATCGTTTCCCCACCATTCCCTGTTTCATAACTTGTAGAAGGGTGGGGAAAATGTGTTCTTGATGTTCCATTTTGAGCACTATCCATGAACACTTTGAATATGCATAATCATAAGAAATGTGTTACTGGGAAATTTCTATGAATTCAAATTTTATTTTCATGCAGAAATAGAAACAAGGTTACAATTATCATAAAATATTAAATTCATGGATTTAATGTGTTAAAAAACTGTTCTTTTGATAACTTCAGTTAACTGGTTATAAATTAAAAATGATAATTAAAGTCAGTGCAGTTTACCTTTTCTGTAAAATGGGTCAAGGTCATCATAAGGACATGATTTATATATACATATATGTTGTAGTACTTTAGTCATTAATGCTTCATGCCAAGTTTCGTTGAAATCTGTCAGTTCAGAAGTTCAGAAGATTTTTTAGTTTGTTTTTTTTTTACCATATATGGGCATGGCGGCCATCTTGGTCATGTGACCTGGATTATTTAAACATACATTGGTTCCCCCTTTCTATAGATGCTTCACATAAAATTTGGCTTCGATTGGCCAAGCGGTTTCAGAGGAGATGTTTGAATATTATGGAGATATACATGTATATTGCCCCGGGGTGTGGGCATATGAGCCCCAGGGTTCCATTTTTTATTTTCAGAATATGAATATTCAATCCTACTGCCCATATCCTGCAAGATTTTCCCATCAAATGAAACCAGAGGACCAATGGTCCTGTAAACGCTCACCTGAGTCTGCTGCATATACCAATAAACATGTTTGAATATTATGGTATTTAACCCCAGTACAGGGGCTTATGAAGACCTTGGGCCGTTTTCCTTTTTTCAGAATAATCAATATTCTGTCCATTTGCCAATTTCTTGCTGGCTTTTCCCTTCAAATGACATTTTAACAGTTTTTCCCATTCAAATGCATGGGCAACCCATGTTGACCTTGCCATAAACTTGGTCAAGGTTATCACAGGGTCATGATTTATATATTTATTGTAGTACTTTAGCCATGGATGCTTCACGCCAAGTTTCATTGAAATCAATCGATTGGTTTCAGAGAAAAAGATATTTGAAGGGTTTTACCATATATGGGCATGGCGGCCATCTTGGTCATGTGACCTACATTATTAATATATACATTGGTTCCCCCATCCTATAGATGCGTCACATAAAATTTGGCTTCAATTGGCCAAGTGGTTTCAGAGGAGAAGATGTTTGAATATTATGGTAATATACATGTATATTGCCCTGAGGTGTGGACATATGAGCCCTAAGGTCCAATTTTTTTTTTCAGAATCATTAATATTTAGTCCTACTACCCATTTCCTGCAAGATTTTCACCTCAAATGACTTTTTAAAAGTTTTCCCCATTCCAATGCATTGGCGACCTATGTTGACCTAGTCGTAAAATAGGTCAAGGTCACCACAGGGTCATGATTTATATATACATTGTAGTTCTTCAGCCATTGGTGCTTCATGTCAAGTTTCTTTGAAATCGGTCCACCAGATTCAGAGAAGAAGATTTTGGAAGGTTTTTACCATATATGGGCATGGCAGCCATCTTGGTCATGTGAAGTAGATAATTTATATATACATTAATTCCCCCATTCCATAGATGCTTCACATAAAATTTGGCTTTGATTCGCTATGCGGTTTCAGAGGAGATTAAAACAGTGTTTTCTGAGGAAAACTATGTCCCCCCAACCGTTTAGTAATTGAAGTTTAGTTACCTTGTGATATGAAGTTTAACTATGCAAGCCAGCATGACCATCTTGTTCTGTATGGTATGGTAGTATAAACTTGTTTTGGACTCTGTCTATGGGCAACACCCATAACTAGTTTGGCTTTCGAGTGTACATAAAACAAATGGTTACCTACTGTTGTATTTATCGGGGTAATCCCTGGGCGGGGTTGAGGGAGGGGGGGGGGGGTACTCTGATTTTTCTAGGGTGTACTTACTTTTTCTGGGTTAAAAATTTTGAATTTAGTTTTTTTTTTTTTTTTTTTATTATTTTTTTTTTTTTAAATCAGTATATTTTGGGATATGCAGGTTTTTAGAGAGTATTTTTGGGGAGGTCCCACAAAAATGTTGTAATTTTTAGGGTTGTTCATTGTTGAAAAAGGACTATTTTTGGAGTTTTATGGCCATTTCAGGCATAAAACATGCTTACCTTTTGTTGTTTTAGTGGGGCACTCCCCAGGGGAGAGAGTGCTCTAATTTTATATACAGTTCAACCTCATTATAACGCACCTCACTATAGTGCGGTTTTCAATATAACATGGCCATGTCATGGCTCCCAAATTAATTATTTTGTTATATATCTTTTGTGAATAACCTCATTATAACGCGGTTCACTTATAACACGGTCTGTTTCCATGGACCCCAAAGATAGCGTTATAATGAGGTTGACCTTTATATATATATATATATATATATATATATATATATATTTATATATATATATATATATATATATATATATATATTTTTTTGAATTTATGTTTGTGGGGGGGGGGGGGGAGTTTGTATTTTTTTTGGGGGGGGGGGGGATGGGGTATGGAGTTTTTTGTAGGTAATTTTTGGGGGTCCCACAAATATTTATTTTCCTGGTATTTTAGAATCCACTGTCATACTGTCATTTTAGAATCCACTGTTATTTTTTTTTGGGGGGGGGGGGGGGGTACAGAGTAGATGCTGGGGCTTAGCCTATGTATTAGCAAAATGTCAAGAGTACCCTCCCTGGGGGATACTCATATATATCAAACTGGTATGTATGTGCATCCCTGCGCTTAAAAATGGAGGTTATTCAGTGATGATCAGACAATAAATTGGGTGCTTACAGACTTGAAGGCACTGAAAAAATACTGAAATTTATGTTTTTCATCCTTTTTTCAGAATCAGAATAGTTTACTGGTGAAATGCCAAAATGACAATACCTCACAGGGGGTAGGGGTGCTTATCTGACATTTTAGCATAGGAAAACAATGATTCAGGGAGGTTATCCCAGTCCCCAACAATGCTTCTGTGCAAGTTTGGTCAAAATCCATCAATTGCTTTACAAGATATTGCGTTGGAAATACTAATTTCAACAGTTTTTACAGACTCACAACCTTGAAAATTAGGTCAAGGTCACCAAAATCTAATCAACTCTGAGCCTTCTTGCAACAATGCTTCTGTGCAAGTTTGGTCAAAATCCATTAATTGGTTTACAAGATATTGCGTTGGAAAGACTAATTTCAACATTTTTTTATGGACTCGTGACCTTGAAAATTAGGTCAAGGTCACCAAAATCTAAACAACTCTGAACCTCCTCACAACAATGCTTCTGCGCAAGTTTGGTCAAAGTCCATCAATTGGTTTACAAGATATTGCGTCTGAAATACTAATTTCAACAGTTTTTATGGAATTGTCACCTTGGAAACTACGTCAAGGTCACCATAATCTTATCAACTCTGAGCCTCCTCCCAACAATGCTTCTGTGTAAGTTTGGTCAAAGTCCATCGATTAGTTTACAAGATATCCCGTCAGAAAGACTAATTTCAACAGTTTTTGACTAGTGACCTTGAAAATTAGGTCATGATCACCAAAATCTTATCAACTCTGAGCCTCCTCCCAACAATGCTTCTGTGCAAGTTTGGTCAAAATCCATCAACTAGTTTACAAGATATCGTATCGGAAAAACTAATTTCAACAGTTTTATGGACTCGTGACCTTCAGAATTAGGTCAAGGTCATCAAAATCTAATCAACTCTGAACCTCCTCCCAACAATGCTTCTGTGCAAGTTTGGTCAAAAACCATCAATTGGTTTACAAGATATTGCGTTGGAAATACTAATTTCAACAGTTTTTATGGACTTGTGACCTTGAAAATTAGGTCAAGGTCACCAAAATCTAATCAACTCTGAGCCTCCTCCCAACAATGCTTTTGTGCAAGTTTGGTCAAAGTCCATCAATTAGTTTACAAGATATCATATCGGAAAAACTAATTTCAACAGTTTTATGGACTCATGACCTTCAGAATTAGGTCAAGGTCATCAAAATCTAACCAACTCTGAGCCTTCTCCCAACAATGCTTCTGTGCAAGTTTGGTCAAAATCCATCAATTGGTTTATAAGATATTGCGTTGGAAAGACTAATTTCAACATTTTTTATGGACTCGTGACCTTGAAAATTAGGTCAAGGTCACCAAAATCTAATCAACTCTGAGCCTTCTCGCAACAATGCTTCTGTGCAACTTTAGTCAAAATCCATCAATCGGTTTACAAGATATTGCGTTGGAAAGACTAATTTCAACATTCTTTATGGACTTGTGACCTTGAAAATTAGGTCAAGGTCACCAAAATCTCATCAACTCTGAGCCTCCTCCCAACAATGCTTCTGTGCAAGTTTGGTCAAAATCCATCAATTGGTTTTCAAGATATTGAGTTGGAAAGACTAATTTCAACAGTTTAAATGGACTCGTGACCTTGAAAATTAGGTCAAGGTCACCAAAATCTAATCAACTCTGAGCCTCCTCCCAACAATGCTCTTGTGCAAGTTTGCTCAAAATCCATTCATTTGTTCAGAAGATATCGCGTCGGAAAACCTAATTTGATCAGTTTTCATGGGCTGGTGACCTTGAAAATGAGGTCAAGGTCACCAAAATCTAATCAACTCTTTCCCCCCTCCCATCCATGTATCTATGCAAGTTTGGTCAAAATCCATCCACTGGTTCAAAAGATATCGCGTAAGAAAGAAGCTACGCGGACGCGGACGCCGACGGGAACCGCACCAAAAACAATATGTCCCCCACCTTCGGTTGGGGGGACATAAAGATGTTTGAATATTATGGTAATATACATGTATATTGCCCTGGGGTGGGGGCAGAGGAGCCCCTGGGGTCCAATTTTTGTCAAAATCATTAATATTCAGTCCTACTGCCCATTTCCTGCAAGACTTTCACTTTAATTGACATTTTAAAAGTTTTCCCTATTCAAATGCATTGGCGACCTATGTTGACCTTGACGTAAAAAAGGTCAAGGTCATCACAGGGTCATGATTTATATACACATTGTAGTACTTGAGCCATCGATGCTTCATGCCAAGTTTCTTTGAAATCGATCCACTGGTTCTGGAGAAGATTTTTGAAGGGTTTTTACCATATATGGGCATTGCGGCCATCTTGGTCATGTGACCTGGATTATTTATATATACATTTAATAATTACCGCTTCCTATTGATGCTTCACATAAAATTTGGCTTTGATTGGCCAAGCGGTTTCAGAGGAGATGATGTTTGAATATTATGGTAATATACATGTATATTGCCCCGGGGTGGGGGCATATGAGCCCCTGGAGTCCAATTTTTTTCAGAATCATTAATATTCAGTCCTACTGCCCATTTCCTGCAAGACTTTTGACTTTAAATGACATTTTAAAAGTTTTCCCCATTCAAATGCATTGGCGACCTATGTTGACCTTGCCGTAAAACAGGTCAAGGTCATCACAGGGTCATGATTTATATATACATTGTAGTGCTTGAGCCATCGATGCTTCATGCCAAGTTTGGTTGAAATCAGTCCATTGGTTCTGAAGAAGAAGATTTTTGAAGGGTTTTTACCATATATGGGCATGGCGGCCATCTTGGTCATGTGACCTGGATTTCTTATATACACATTGGTTCCCCCTTCCTATAGATGCTTCATATAAAATTTGGCTTTGGTTGGCCAAGTGGTTTCAGAGAAGAAGATCTTTGAAATTGTGGACGGACGGACGGACGACGGACGGACGCCGGATCATGGCCATCCTATAAGCTCACCTTGTGAGCCTAAAGGCTCAGGTGAGCTAATAAGAGTTTTCCCCCATTCAAATGCATAGGCGACCTATGTTGACCTTGCCTTAAAATAGGTCAAGGTCATCACAGGGTCATGATTTATATACACATTCATTAATGCTTCATGCCAAGTTTTGTTTAAATCGGTCCACCGGTTCTGGAGAAGAAGATTTTTGAAGGATTTTTATGATATATGGCCATGGCAGCCATCTTGGTCATGTGACCTGGATTATCTATTTACACATTGGTTCCCCCTTCGTATAGATGCTTCATATAATATTTGGCTTTGATTGGCCAAGCGGCTTCAGAGAACAAGATCTTTGAAAATGTAAACACGCACAGACGCTGGCACGAGTACCATCCTTTGGCTCAGGTGAGCTAATTAAAAGACAGATTTAAAGCAAAGAGCAATTGTTTTCGGTGTTATTATTTAGTTAGTTATGCATAAAGTATTGAAACAAGAAATATTGTTTTTTGACACAAGAAACGTTTTCTGATCTGAAAATTTAGATTAAGCAGAATAAGAACAAGACATATTTACTACAGTCATTGTCAACTCTGTAAAGCACTGGATATCCGTACCTGTATAATTTCTTTTTTTCCAAACTGTTTGAAGTATTACAAAGAATTTTCTAAATTTAAAGTAGAAGAAATTCTGTTATTATTAAGATGAAGGTGTCTGTTTTTGCTAGAGCATTTTAAAAGTAGTATATAGGCAAGAAAGTTAGTTTTTAAGTTTGCCCTCACCTGGTATTCCATTGGGAAAAACCCCTAGATTCATTAACAGCAAATAGATAAAATTGGGCCATTTTAGGTAAATAACTTATGAAACATCCCACTACCGGCTAAAAATGTTGCTTTACCCATAAGATATTTTGGTTTGTTTGTAAAGTAACCTTAATCTAAAGTATGGTTCTTAGTGTCTGATAATGGTTTTTCTTGTTTGAATCGATGAAATATTTTCATGGCACAATTGAGCATTTGGTTTGTCACAAAATGTGCAGCAAACATTTTGAAAATTGGTTGACAAATAAAAAAGTTCTTGTCAAAAACATTCATGAATAGGAATTTTCTGTACAAAAATCTCATGAAAGGGAGATAAATATTTTGATTATGGGTAAGCATTAGAAATGTGTTACTGGGAAATTTCTATGAATCCAAATTTTATTTTCATGCAAAAAAAAAAGGAATGTTACGATTATCATAAAATATTCAATTTATGGATATAACTCTGTTCTCTTGAGAGCTAAATGGTTATAACTTAAATGAGCTGCTGAATGGGAAAACCAACAATCTGCATATGCATAACTGCAATGCTGATCAGGGCCTTTGTTTTAGCACCAAAGATAGTATGACACCTCTTCTTTTTAAATCCAAAATTTCAGGTTTCTATCCTGCTTCTGTGACCGTACAGGCCAATTGGTGTCGGACCTTATCAGAAATCAAGATTGTTGGTTTTCACATGTGAAGGCTCATTTAAAGTCCCTGCAGTTTACCTTTTCCTGTGACCTAGCCTCGGCTTCCCTCTCTTTCTTGGCGAGTTTAGACTGAAGTTCATCCGCTGACTTTTCTACTTCACGAAGCTTCTGTTGATAGGATTTGATGTCTGTCTCACTCGTGAGCCTGCATTTTATGACATTTATAAATTGATAATAAAAGCTCATTGTGATCAAATCTTCAATATTTTTAAAAAATTATGCCTGCTATATGCACTAAGTAGATTGTGCAAGTGCATTGACTTAGTAGAGTCATTTGTTTTGCTAATACTGCGTTTACACTATGTTCCCGGCGGTCACGGCGGCCACGTTTCAGACAACCGTGAGCAAAACGGGATAACCGTGAGGCAACGCAGGGGGATGGGATAGGCAAACGTAGCACGCCGGGATAACCGTGGACACCGTGACAAATTTTTTGACAGTTTAAAAATCTGCCACGGCAGTCACTGCGGAAATGAGAAACGTAATGAGCCGTGATAAAACGGGCTGAACGTAACACACCGTGACAGAACGTAACAGTACGTAGCGAAACGTGGAGGCGGTCCGTAGTGCAACAGGAAGCTAGTGGATAGCCCGGCAAGCTACGGATCTTCCACGTTCTGTTGCGTTTGATCACGGTCGTCTCGCGTCTCGTCCCGTTTCCTACGGAATACTCAACACATTTTGTTGCGTTAAGTTACGGTGCATTATGGTCTTTGACAGTGTTCACCCCGGTTTACTACGTATGTCACGCTCTGTTACGGTTATCACGGCACGCGAAGTTTATAGATATAAAATGGCAAATCATGGGGACAAGTTCCTTCATATTGGAGTAGTCACTGTAGTGAACAATACAGACCATACGCTGCACTATGCAATTGAAGAAGAATTACAATCCCGAACTTTCTTTATCAACTCTGTAGTCGGTTGTTGAGGAACGCGACTGTTATTATTTCAAAGGATTATTCGTATACAAAAAGAAAAAAAATGTGCTTTATATTGTATGGTGTCTACGTTTCGTCCGCAGCTGACCTTGACAGACCGAAAAAACGTGTTACGCCTTGGTCAAAACGCAAATGACCGCAACAGAACGTAACAGGCCGTAATAGAATGTGCTAATAATCGTGATAGATCGTGGATAACCGTAACGTACCTTAGCGCCTCCGTGACACACCGGCTTATCACTACCACGGCTTGTTACGGATATTGTTATACAACGTAAGAAAATGTAACAAAACGTAATAGATCTTGAAAATCAGAGAAATGTATTACCAAAACTCCACGGCACGCTATGTTTTTAGCTAACGGGGCTGCCGGGGCCGCCAGGAACATAGTGTAAATGCAGTATAAGGGCTAACTAGAATGCTAAGGACTTTCATCATCGATGACCCTGATATGAGCCGCATCATCAGAAAATCAACAATCTGCATTTGCGAAAACAAAAACGTAGATCAGCTTCAAGGTAACCGCCAGGCTGGTCAGCGCCTTTCTTTTTCCTACACAAAGGGTATACTTCCTCTTCTTTCTAAATCCAAAATTTCAAGCTTCAGCCATCTTCTGTGATCGCACAGATAAAAGCACGTTGTTGGTTTTCTCATGACTGAGCTCATATACTTTTTTTAGTTCTAACTGCAATCAAGATCCTCCTAACTAGACAATGCTGAAACTGTGGTACGGCTCTCACAATTTCTCATTTAGAATCCTTATTTTTCATAAGAGAATGAAGATTATTGTTTTAAATGCATGAGCCGCATCATGAGAAAACCAACATTTTGCATCTGCAAAAACAAAGGCACAGATCAGCGAAGCTGATCAGCGCCTTTGTTTTCCCTGCAAGAATAGTTCAATTCCTCTACTTTCTAAATCCAAAATTTCCAGCCTCTAGCCATCTTCTGTGCTTGTACAGATTGGTTTGTGTCAGACCTGTTTGGAAACCACATTGTTGGATTTCTCATGATGCCACTCAAATTTTGCTACCATGCTGACATTCAAACACATGTGCACCAAACTTATCACAATTCTCATAGATAGATCTGGTACTCACATTTGAATAGTTTTCTTGACATTAATCTCCAGCGTGGCAGCATCGTAGTCCTGGCCATTCTTCTGTAGCACCACTTGTTGAATAATCTTGTCCACCAGTAACCACATACCAGTAGCAACGGCACTGTTACCATCTAGGGAAAAAAATCAAACCCTTTTTAAAACAGGTGAAGACGGCAAAGACAAAATTCATAGGGTATATGAGCCCCATCATGACAAAGAATAGGACAAATATGCTGGAAAAGTGAATTAATTTTATGGAATTGATATACTTGTTCTAAAGCTTTACTGTAGGTGTTGGTGATGGAATTCTCTGTGACGATGAGGAAATCTTAGAGTAAAGATAAATATTCAGGAAAATTATTGCCAGAGTCAATTGACTGA
The DNA here is from genome assembly GCA_964017185.1 of Rugalucina vietnamica. Taxonomy (NCBI): domain Eukaryota; kingdom Metazoa; phylum Mollusca; class Bivalvia; order Lucinida; family Lucinidae; genus Rugalucina; species Rugalucina vietnamica. The sequence goes on from OZ024872.1 coordinate 70,156,778, forward strand.
GAACAATGACACAATTATCTTCAATAAACTATACTACAGTGGACCAATAAAGTTATTATTAGACGCGTAGTGTTCAAAATCAATACACCTGTAGTCAGGAGAGGTTTATTTTTATACCCAATATTGTATTTCCTAACTGTTTATTTTTAGACTTAACTTGTATCATTGGAAAAGTGTGTTTGTTTGTATTTTCAAAATTTCATAGAACTTTAAACTGTTGTAAATGAAAAGTACAATGTTGAAACTTTATCAGGTAACCTTTGTTTATTGCTTTATCCATTTAACTTTCAATTGACACTAAATTCATAAATTTATGTTGACTAGAAGAGGCAGGATACATTTTTTTTGTTAACAGGTTGCTTGATGAGTCAGTCGTAAATATTAAATGAATTTTTGATAACTGATATTAACGACCCATTAGATATTATTGAATAAGATGATTAATTTGTTTTACCAACTGGCCAGCCAGACAAGTAAACATTAAAATACACTGAAGTCAGGGGAAACTTCCAAAGGTGTCAAATAATTGTCTATTGACTGCATATCTCTACTTTGATCCTTTTGAAATCGGTCTTGCTTCTTCAATGGGAATTTGAATCTTGACCACCTCAGCCTTTTAATTGAAATTTTCTATTACGGAAACATGCCCAAGTAATATAAAGGGATTTTTAGCTCACCTGAGCCGAAGGCTCACAGGTGAGCTTATAGTATACCCATGCTCCGTCGTCCGTCCGTCCGTCGTCCGTCGTTCACAATTTCAAAGATCTTCTCCTCTGAAACCGCTTGGCTAATCAAAGCCAAACTTCATGTGGAGCATCCTTAGGAAGGGGGAACGAAAGTTTATATAAATGGTCCAGGTCACATGACCAAGATGGCCGCCATGGCTATAAATAGCAAAAACCTTTAAAAATCTTCTTCTCCAGAACCAGTGGGCCGATTTCCATGAAACTTGGTATCGGAGATGTGGGCCCATCATAGTTTATATAAATCATGACCCTAGGATGACCTTGACCTATTTTACGGCAAGGTCAACTTAGGTCGCCAATGCATTTGAATGGGAAAAAATGGTAAAATGCTATTTAATGGGTAAAACTAACTGGGAATAGGCAAATGGACAGAAGATTAATGTTAATGGAAAATTTTAGCCCCTGGGGGTTGTCTGCCCCTGCCCCGGGGCTATATACATGTATATTTCCATAATAATGAAACATCTTCTCCCCTGAAACCGCTTGGCCAATCAAAGCCAAACTTCATATGGAGCATCCTTGGGAAGGGGGAAAGAAAGTGTATATAAATGGTCAAGGTCACATGACCAAGATGGCTGCCATGGCTATAAATAGAAAAAACCTTTAAAAATCTTCTTCTCCAGAACCAGAAGGCCAATGATTTTGAAACTTGGTGTGAAGCATCAGTGACTGGAGCTCTACAAAGTTTATATAAATCATGACCCTGGGATGACCTTGACCTATTATACGGCAAGGTCAACATAGGTCGCTCATGCATTTGAATGGGGAAAAGTGATAAAATGTCATTTGTAGGGAAAACCTTGCAGGAAATGGGCAGATGGACTTAATTTTTATGATTCTGAAAAAATTTGGACCCCAGGGGTCTGTCTGGCCCCACCCTGGGGCAATATACATGTATATTACAGTGATATTCAAAGATCTTCTTCTCTGAAACTGCTTGGCCAATCAAAGCCAAACTTTATGAGGAGTATTGTTAGGAAGTGGGAATGAAAGTGTATATAAATGGTCAAGGTCACATGACCAAGATGGCTGCCATGGCTATAAATAGCAAAAACCTTTAAAAATCTTTTTCTCCAGAACCAGAAGGCCTATGATTTTGAAACTTGGCATAAAGCATCAGGCAATGGAGCTCTACAAAGTTTATATAAATCATGACCCTTGGGTGACCTTGACCTATTTTACGGCAAGGTCAACTTAGGTCGCCCATGCATTTGAATGGGGAAAATTGTTAAAATCTCATTTGAAGGGCAAAACTTGCAGTAAATTGGCAAATGGACTAAAGTTTTATGTTTTCAAAAAGAAATTGACTCCAGGGGTTGCTCTGACCCAGCCCTGGGGTTATATACATGTATATTATCATTCTAGTCAAACATATATCTCGGGTTTCAGGTGAGCGTTTACAGGACCATTGGTCCTCTGGTTCAAGTTGTAAAAATGATTTTTTTTAAAAATAGAATAGTTATATATATAATATTTCTTCATTGTGCACAATACAATGATTGTGGGTATGAGGTGGTTCTAACGAGTACCCACAATCTATGTTTTGGAGCCAAAATAAGAAAGATAGGTATACCCCTGCAAATCCTAGTTTTTCTATATAAAAGTTGGATTCAAGGAGAATACTTTTCATGGACATGTTTTCCTGGTGTATGAAATAGAATGCGTCTACAATAAATGGCTGTCTTTTAGGGACGATTGAATTAAAGAACGGGTGAAAGTGCAAAATAAAAAGCCAGTCATCGAGGGCATGTGATTTAAGTTGCCCTCCGATGAGTGTCTGTGCATGTGTGTATGTGTGTGTGTGTGTGTGTGTGTGTGTGTGTGTGTGTCGCCAAACCTATATGGTGTTTGTAATATTGCATTGCCCATGTTTTACATGTTTCATGTAACTCCAGGGAGAATAAACTTTGAAACATGAAACGCAATTTTACGCTGTTTCAACCTGACTGTTTGCTCAAAGTAAATTGGTTACATGTGCACTTCCATGATGAAGGTATCACAAAACACTAACGAGACTAATGGTCCTCACAAACGTCTGTACACGGTTATCTCAGTGGTTGAACATGGGAGCTTGGTTCAAAACTTGGGTTGTTTCAAGTCTATGTCATCGTTAACAACCAATTATTCAGTCAGTTCGGTTATATTTTGGGTTAAATGTCGCACCAAAAGGTAAGGTCATATGGAAACGGGGCATTGGTTTATCTAGTGAAGTTTAATATACCTCGCTTACATTTACCTTGTTTATCGTCTAAGAAGCTTGATCATGATCAAACCAGCGACCTCTGGTTTACAAGGCTAGCGACTTAGCCACTGCAACATGGAAGATTCCAGTTCTAGTAAAGTTACGGTAAATGACCAATTAGTCTGTAAGTACTCCCTACCAGTTCGAACATCAAACATCCTTGAAATGTGCTTAGATAATCGTTTCCAAGGATCTTAATTTCTAATGCTTCCTACTCAAGAAACATGGTATGCTTGTAAAAAAGACCAACAAGTACGACTTTCTGATGACATCAAAAGTTCCCTTTGATATTTTTTCTTTTTTTTTCCCCATGACAGCACATTTATGAATCTAATCATATCATGTACATGTAAATAATACAGCAAAGGACAGACAAAATATGTTAAAAAAAACAACAACAACAAACAAACAAATAAACAAAACAACAACTAAAAAGAAGGATGCCATCATGGTCGGGTGTGAATATCGGCCCCCGCCCATTGGTGCCTAAAGAAATAGATGGGCTGCTTTTGCCTCCAGGCAAAGCTTCTTTGCTACAGACTGACCATCTGATAACTGGTTAACCGCTCAGGTCTGAGCCTGCCCAGGAAAAGTGGTTCATGTCAAACTATCTATACATTATGGCGTGTTGGTTTAGTTGGGTAATTATATTCGAAGCAATTTTTGGATGCCATGGCAGTCTAATTTCTGGTAAAAGTTCCATAAAATGGGGGCAGCATCCCGACATGACCATTAGCTGTTGACTTGGAGGTTAAGCATCAATTCAAACAAACAAACAAAAAAACCTGCCACCTACCATAAAACGTCTGTCTGCACATTTATAGTTGATTTTGTTCACTGTTTAGTTTATTACTGAAGACAAAAAGATGCAAAAAAGTCCATCTGATTGCAAATTAAAACATCTGAAACTTCTGTCCAAAATTTTCCTGTTGAAAGTGAAATCCCTCAATGTGCTGGATTGCTGTTTTGCTGTGTGCTGCCTAAGTCACACGCTCTGCCTAAGTCACACGCTCTTTAAAAGACTAAACGCACAAAAAATATCATGTCACTACAATATTTTTAAATTGAGACCCCTTTGTGCAGCCCTGTAATTGACAGAGCTCTTCTCTGACATAATATTATAACAATATCCTTTATGTTCAGCTGGCAAGAATCTGACAATTGTGTATTAAGTGAACAGATGTTGTTGTTGTTTTTTTTAAAAAAGGGGTCTTTGCTCAGACATGAGACGAAATATATTCAAAGGCAAACTTTTAGCAAAGGTCATTTGTCCTTAGAGCTGGTCACATGAAAAGGTGTTGAAATAGCCCATAATTATTATGAATGGTGCAGTTAGTTCATTCAGTGGCAAGGTTTATCATTATTTCACTTTATGAATCCTCTTCCTTAATTAATTGCAAATTAACCATATGGTATGTATAGCTGTAGATTTACAAGGTAATTGAGCCTGTGCATGAGAAAACCAACAATTTGCATAGGCGAAAACAAAGCCGCAGATCAGCTTCGCGGTGACCGCGAAGCTGATCAGCGCCTTTGTTTTCGCTACACGGATAGTACAATTCCTCTTCTACTTAAATGCAAAATTTCAAGCCTCTAACCATCTTCTGTGACTGTATAGGTCAGTTTGTGTCAGACCTGGTAGAAACCCAAATTGTTGGTTTTCTCATGCACAGGCTCAATTTATTTATCATGACAAATCTCTTTTGAACAGCACAGTGGGTGGACCAAAGTTTGATGTTTAAATTGGTGACACTTGATCTATTGACCCAAAATTCCTTGTGATGAAATTTTGAAAATTGTCATTGTGAATTAAGCGTGTTTTGCATTGTAATAAGTCGTGTGCCTCCTCTGTTTAATACCTGGTAGATCCAGACAGTTCTGTCATGCATGCTGCATGGGAATGATTATCAAGATGTGCACTCATTTAATTCAATTTTTGTTAGCGCAAATTTAACGTTTGATAGAGAGAAAAAGAAAAAGAAACAACAAAAGGGATGAGCTCATTGCTATTTAAACGAATGTGCGGTCTTTGTATTCCCTGGTTTTGGTGCCTACTTCAAAAGATTTTTACGCACAACTGGGAAACAAACTTTCATTCCTAAATTAAGACATCCATGGGACATGCGATGTTGACAGAGTGTACTGGGATCACATTCTCCGTGAGATGACAAACCCTGTCTGATCCGGGCTGCAGGAAGTTAGGCAACAAACACAGTGTAGCAGTGTAACTGTTGAAAGATTGCACATATTATTTTACCATCTATATATCTGTCTGACGAAGTTGTTCGCCGTTTCTTTCCATGTTCATGAGGGTTCATTTAATACCAAAACTGTGCAATATAGTCCATACTATCTCACTTTGAATGTTTTACTGCTTCCAAAGGATCAAACCATTATGTTTTATTACATGCGTCAGCAAATCATACAAGATCTTTATAAACCAAATTACATTTAAACTAGCTTTCTCAATACAGAAATTGACTAAACGCAAAGATGGCTAGAGGCTGGGAATTTTGCATTTAGATAGGTAGAGGATATTTACTTCGCTGTACATAGCGAAAGCAAAGACCCTGATCAGGGGAAGACTGTTTTCACAGTAACTGTTGATGTTTCAAGCAATTGTTCTCGTCTGTCTCCGATTGTTTTCTTTTTATCTTGGTTGGTCAACAATTTGACAATCCATAACACCATTCATACTTGGATAATGTATAATTAAGATAACAATCTTTGAAATCCTACAAACTGTCTGGTTCGCATTTGAAGTGTTTGGTCTCAGTCAACACCTTATTGAGCTTAAATTCAAAAACTGAATAAATAAAATTGTGCATGCCATCAGGTTAAATAACTTGTCAATTTTGATTGATAAGTTGCAAATATATAATAATTGCACTGGTCTTTTGAAACCATGTAAGAGGTATGAAAGTTTACAATCTAGATAAAATAATTACCTGACACTTTTCATAAAATTTACACTAGAACAATTTGGGTCATGTTAAAAATCAAATGTACTTGTAAAGCATAATTCAAACATCAAAGAAACTCTACTGACTGAACTGTTTACTTGTCACCATTTTTGATTGTCTATTTTGGTGTATTGATGTTGTCAGTACTCTATAAATAGATCTAGAGTACTGCAGATAAAAATAGAAGTAGAGACTGGGGTAAAATTTCCAATCAATTGTCACAGTGACACAGAGTTTACACTCTACACTTGCAAACTTTACCTACAGGCAAACTGGGGGTGTTTTCACTCAATTGAAAAAAGCAGTATGTAGCATATCTTTAAGGAAGTTACAACTGCCAACTGTATGAATGCCTTAATTTTTAACATGTTTAATTGCTTATCCACTGGTACCCCGGGAGCTAATTTGACCTACCTTGCACCCCCCCAGGACAATTTTTCATGGGTGCCAAATCGTTCATTGGGACCCCAGAAATGCAAAGAATTTTTGTCCTCAAAGATAAACTCAATTGCACTATGAAAAAATGCATGGTTTCCATGGCAACCGTTAACGCGATTCTTGAGCATGGGGGTGTACATAGAAAATTGACCATATCTCCATTGTTGCTTATCCTAGACCACTGAAATTGGTCTCATTTTAAAGCTGAGATATAGCCCATTCATCCTATAGTGAGTAATGCAAATATTTGAATTTGCATATTCATGAAATTTAATGAAAACATTAAAAATGACAGAAAAAGCCTTAAAAATCCAAAATAATCTAATTTCAGGTCCAAACTGCCATTCAGACACTTTGTTATTGAACCAGTAATATTATATGACAAATTTATTGATGATCTGGGCCTATATGAAAATTATCTCATTTGCATATTCATGAATATTAATAAAAATGTCAAAAAATGAGGAAAAACAAGGGGAAAACTATATCCATTGCAAGGATTTGGATAGGTTATGAGGTCTATCTTTCATCCATTTAACCAATTCCCATGGCTGCCAGTGTGGTCAGAGGGATCACCTAAATGACATAAAATATTGTCCTCAATGATGAACACATTTGCATGATGTAAAATGACATAGTCTTCACCCACCCCTTGTGCGATTCTAAAAAATAGGAGGTACTTACAAAAATACTCACATCCCACCAATAGCATGCTCTAGGATACTATAATTGGTCTGATAGTGATGCATGAACCTAACAATTTAACCTTGATACCATATATTTATATCATAGAATTTGCTTATTCATGAAAATAAATAAAAAAAATAAAAAATGGAGAAATATTGTGGAAAAATAGGGGGTATACATGCAAAATCGCTTGTACCAGAGCTATTAATAAACCCAAGATGCTGAAAGAGGTTTCAAACGAATGCTATTGCAATGTACTATGGCCCTGAAGTATGATTTAAGAATAATCTGATTTTCAGTTTCATGAATTTTCATGAAAACTTAAGAAATTTGAGGGAAAAAGTTGAAAACTTAAATAGTAAACCTACAAAATGACTTGCATCTCAGCAATAAAAAGCCCTATAGTGCTAAAAATGGTATCAAATGGCTGCTATGGTAATATTATACCATCCTGTACTACACTATTTAAGTTATTTGATATTTTGTTTGAAGAATATTAACAAAAATTTTTGAATTATGTGAAAAAATACAGAAAAATAAAGGGGGTATACATAGAAAAATGCACATATCTTGGCTACTGAAAGACCTAGAGAGCTCTAATTGGTATCAAATAATTGCTAGGACAATGTTCTATGACCATGTAATCAGCAATATATAACATTAACTATTGTTGTTGTATGGATATTAATGATATCGTCATAAATAAGAGAAAAATCAATGAAAAATGACGGGGTACACCAACCAAATCGTTAATATCTCATTTACCAATAGCCATAGAGAACTCAAAATGGCATCAATTTATTGCTAGGACAATGTATTATTGCCAGGTACTCAGATATGTGAATCATCTTCGCTGGCAAGCAAGATTTATTAAATTTTGTTTAAGCACAGCCTTCAATTTTCTATTATTTTCACAATTTTTCAAAACTTTATGTAACATTCAGAAAATTTTGTAACATTTTGTTAAACTATCAGACCACATGGCAGTAGTGTTTTTTCCTAGCTATCTATTGGTACCATTTTCAGCACTCTAGGGATATTGGCAGTTGAGATATAAGCAATTTTGTTGGTATACCCCTTCATTTTTCGTCGATTTTTCTCTTATTTATGACAATCTCTTTAATATACATACACCAACAATAGTTGATGTTTTATATTGCTGATTACATGGTTATAGATCATTGTTTTAGCAATCATTTGATACCAAATAGAGCTCTCTAGGTCTTTCAGTAGTCAAGATATGTCCCTTTTTCTACGTATACCCCCATTATTTTTCCGTATTTTATCACTAAATTCAAAAGGTTTTGTTAATATTCTTCAAACAAAAAATCAAATGACTTAAATACTGTAGTACAGGATGGTATGTTATTGCCATAACCACCATTTGATACTATTTTCAGCACTATAGGGCTTTTTATTGCTGAGATGCAAGTCATTTTGTAGGTTTACCCATTTAAGTTTTCAACTTTTTCCCTCAAATTTCTTAAGTTTTCATTAAAATTCATGAAATTGAAATCAGATTATTCTTATATCATACTTCAGGGTCATAGTAAATTGCAATAGCCTTCATTTGAAACCTCTTTCAGTATTCTGGGTTTATTAATAGCTCTTATACAAGCGATTTTGCATGTATACCCCTATTTTTTCCACGATTTTTCTCCAAGTTAGAATGTTTTTTATTAGTTTTCATGAATAAGCAAATTCTATGATATAAATATAAGGTATCAAGGTTAAATTGTTAGGTTCATGCATCACTATCAGACCAATTATAGTATCCTAGAGCATGCTATTGGTGGGATGTGAGTATTTTTGTAAGTACCTCCTATTCTTTAGAATTGCATGAGGGGTGGGTGAAGACTATGTCATTTTACATCATGCAAATGTGTTCATCATTGAGGACAATATTTTATGTCATTTAGGTGGTCCCTCTGACCACACTGGCAGCCATGGGAATTGGTTAAATGGATGCAAGATAGACTTCATAACCTATCCAAATCCTTGCAATGGATATAGTTTTTCCCTTGTTTTTCCTCATTTTTTGACATTTTTATTAATATTCATGAATATGCAAATGAGATAATTTTCATATAGGCCCAGATCATCAATAAATTTGTCATATAATATTACTGGTTCAATAACAAAGTGTCTGGATGGCAGTTTGGACCTGAAATTAGTTTATTTATGGATTTTTAAGGCTTTTTCTGTCATTTTTAAGGTTTTCATTAAATTTCATGAATATGCAAATTCAAAAATTTGCATTACTCACTATTGGATGAATGGGCTATATCTCAGCTTTAAAATGAGACCAATTTCAGTGGTCTAGGATAAGCAACAATGGAGATATGGTCAATTTTCTATGTACACCCCCATGCTCAAGAATCGCGTTAACGGTTGCCATGGAAACCATGCATTTTTTCATAGTGCAATTGAGTTTATCTTTGAGGACAAAAATTCTTTGCATTTCTGGGGTCCCAATGAACGATTTGGCACCCATGAAAAATTGTCCTGGGGGGGGGGGTGCAAGGTAGGTCAAATTAGCTCCCGGGGTATGGTTTTAAAGAGGTGGCTCCACAGTGAAAAATATTCTAATATTAAATGAAAACTCCAAACTTACAAGGCAGTAGTAAAAGATGTTGTAGCAATGACAGGAGATGGGTGTAAGCTGATGACATGGATAACTTCTTCCTCAATAGCTCAAACATACTGCTAGCACTTTTACTGTCTATATGAGCCTGTAAATGAAGAACATATTCTTGAAATATAGACAAGTATTTGAAAGTAGTTGGGCATTGTGATTTTGTTTCACTTGTAACTTTTATGCCAAAGTAAAAGTTCCAGGCCATGTCAGGACTGTCAGTTATCCTAATGATGATAATATACTTTTCTCTTTTCTCAATGAGTCTTCACTTAAGCTGTCAACTAGTGTTTTTTGCCATCTGAAATTGTCAGTATGTCAATTTGTCAGACCCAAGCAAACTTACAATGTGCAAATGAAAGACTTAGAAGCACAACTAACTACACATATTGGCCAAGGTAGAATCTATAAAAAAAAGTTTTATCAAGTCATTTTTTACATTAATATTTTTTTTCTTTCTCTCCTTTTCAATATGGACATGTTCAAAATTAAGGCCCATATTCATATTTTGTCAGATTCATTTTGACAAGCACTACAAGCTACCTACACCTTCAAATCTTTTGGCTAGTATCTTTTCGTCATCATTTCTCATCATCTCAAAGAAATCTAAATGTCTGAAAAAGAAACAAATGTAAAAGAATGACACTTTAAAAACATGGTATAGTAATAGATTTCATACAAATGAGTTATTTTTCTGTAACATGGACAAAGTCTTTGTAATCAAAGGTTATCTTCTAGAAACCAAAAACAACTCAAGAACCAACATTTGTGAGTTTGATCTTCGGCCTTTCGCTATATTCAGGACTAACTGCTCACAAGGACATACTGTGACAAGATTGTAGGTGGCTTTGCTTTAGAGTTCAGATCTGACTCTATTTACTGAAGTGACCACACAATACAAGGTGTCTAAAATTTGGAAATGGTATAATCATAGACCATTTACTTCCACTACAAATGCAAGAAACAATCGTTTTAAGCAAAAATATTTGGTCACAAAAATACCATCAGAAAAAAATGTCCGTGAAATGTATACCCCCTTAAACCCCACTTTTATATAGTAAAACTGGGGTATGCAAGGGTATATCTATTTTTCTTATTTTTGCTCCAAAACATAGATTGTGGGTACTCGTTAGAACTGCCTTGGTGAGGCGGTTCTAACGTGTACTCACAATCTATGTTTTGAGCAAAAATAAACAAGATATCAAAATTTTTCAGCTGAAAATTTTCATTTTTTAAAGCTTAAAAAATCTCTGTATATTGCATGGGCGTGTTTTCGTAATGCAGTTCAATTGACTTACCTATCTAAAGTTGCATTTTCATGTTTCCTGAGTTTTTCAATTATGGGTTGAATTCCTAGCATCAGAAACTCGTACCGCAGATGTAATCGAAATTCTAAATAGTCCTGAAACCAAATACATGTACATTGCACATGGTATATTCTTGCATAAAGATAAGACTTTTTTTAAAAGATAAAATAAAATTTTTATAAAGTATAATAAAATTCTTAATTCGTTCTATATAATTTTTTAATGTACAAATATTGAAATCTAACACCAAAAGTGTAATGCCTTGTTTTTTTTTTTTCTTTTTTTTATATACTAGTATATACTTTTTTTTATCTTTAAAATACTTTGTATTTCAGCTTTATGTGACCATCTACATCAAACTTACATCAAACTTTTATGTGTGGGTTGTGTCCCTTTGACTAAAATCCAGAATACCTTACTGCATGAGGAAGAAAGGTTTGTTAGATCAGTGCTTCCGTGATTTACACCTTTCTAGAGGAATGTGCCAGAAACAAAGCTCAAACTAGGGATCCCTTGCTTCTAACCGACCCACAGTATTTGGATATTAAATGGTTTTGCATATTTTTAACTACCTTTCCTGGACCACATCTGAGCACTGCATTGATAAATGACATGATGGCTGTTTTGAGATTAACTTCCTCTCTGTATATACCCGTACTGCGGTCAAGGTCAAACATCAAACCCTGGGAAAATAAAGACAATATCAGTAATTAATTCACATGGACCTACAGCTGCCCAGTGCAGTTTGGTACAAAATATATATTTTGGGCTTCAAAAAATAGGAAGTTTATGTCAAAAAAATAGGAGAAAAATAGGAAATTATCGGCCTAAAATGGCTTTTTTATAGCACTGCAAACCATAAATATTAACATATAGCAGCAAGAAGGCAAATCTTACTGGTGTAATTTTGGTATAGGTGTGTGATCCATTATTTTAAAACCTACTCAAGTTGTAGAAGTAACTTACTTCACGGGATTATCTTGTTTTCTGATGAAGAAAAAATACTTTATTTATCAAGTTACGAGCGAGCGAAGTGAGCAAGGAAAAAAACGAATGCGAAAGACATCAGAACTGGCATTTCAAACCAAAATTCCATGATTTTTCCATGATATTTCATTATTATCTGCAGCATTTTGAAAAATATAGGAATTTGATGGAAAAATATAGGATTTGGGATCAAAATATAGGAAAAAACAGGAAGCCCTGAAAATATAGGAAAAAATAGGAACCAGAGGACCAATGGTCCTGTAAACGCTCACCTGAGTCTCCTGCATATACCAATAAACATGTTTGAATATTATGGTATTTAACCCCAGTGCAGGGGCAGATGAAGCCCTTGGGCCATTTTCTTTTTTCAGAATAATCAATATTCTGTCCATTTGCCAATTTCTTGCTGGCTTTTCCCTTCAAATGACATTTTAACAGTTTTTCCCCTTCAAATGCATGGGCAACCCATGTTGACCTTGCCATAAACTTGGTCAAGGTCATCACAGGGTCATGATTTATATATACATTGTAGTACTTTAGCCATGGATGCTTCACGCCAAGTTTCATTAAAATCAATTTATTGGTTTCAGAGAAAAAGATATTTGGTTTTTACCATATATGATCATATATGGGCATGGCGGCCATCTTGGTCATGTGACCTAGATTATTAATATACACATTGGTTCCCCCATCCTATAGATGCTTCACATAAAATTTAGCTTCAATTGGCCAAGTGGTTTCAGAGGAGAAGAAGTTTGAATATTATGGTAATATACAATATTGCCCCGGGGTGAGGCCATATGAGCCCTTAGGTCCATTTTTTTTTTCAGAATCATTAATATTTAGTCCTACTACCCATTTCCTGCAAGATTTTCACCTCATATGACTTTTTAAAAGTTTTCCCCATTCCAATGCATTGGCAACCTATGTTGACCTTGTCGTAAAATAGTTCAAGGTCACCACAGGGTCATGATTTATATACACATTGTAGTACTTCAGCCATTGGTGCTTCATGCCAAGTTTCTTTGAAATCGGTCCACCAGATTGGGAGAAGAAGATTTTTGAAAGGTTTTTACCATATATGGGTATGGCAGCCATCTTGGTCATGTGAACTAGATAATTTACATTTAAATTAATTCCCCCATTCCATAGATGCTTCACATAAAATTTGGCTTTGATTCGCCAAGCGGTTTCAGAGGAGAAGATGTTTGAATAATATGGTAATATACATGTATATTGCCCCCGGGTGGGGGCAGATGAGCCCCTGGGGTCCAATTCTTTTCAGAATCATTAATATTCAGTCCTACTGCCCATTTCCTGCAAGACTTTTACTTTAAATGACATTTTAAAAGTTTTCCCTATTCAAATGCATTGGCGACCTATGTTGACCTTGCCGTAAAAAAGATCAAGGTCATCACAGGGTCATGATTTATATATACATTGTAGTGCTTGAGCAATCGATGCTTCATGCCAAGTTTCTTTGAAATCGATCCACCGGTTCTGGAGTAGAAGATTTTTGATGGGTTTTTACCATATATGGGCATTGCGGCCATCTTGGTCATGTGACCTGGATTATTTATATATACATTGATTACCCCTTCCTATTGATGCTTCACATTAAATTTGGCTTTGTTTGAATATTATGGTAATATACATGTATATCGCCCCGGAGTGGGGGCATATGAGCCCCTGGAGTCCAATTTTTTTCAGAATCATTAATATTCAGTCCTACTGCCCATTTCCTGCAAGACTTTCACTTTAAATGACTTTAAATGACATTTTAAAAGTTTTCCCCATTCAAATGCATTGGCAACTTATGTTGACCTTGCCGTAAAATAGGTCAAGGTCATCACAGGGTCATGATTTATATACACATTGTAGTGCTTGAGCCATCAATGCTTCATACCAAGTTTCGTTGAAATCAGTCCACCGGTTCTGGAGAAGAAGATTTTTGAAGGGTTTTTACCATATATGGGCATGGCGGCCATCTTGGTCATGTGACCTGGATTTCTTGTATACACATTGGTTCCCCCTTCCCATAGATGCTTCATAATAAATTTGGCTTTGGTTGGCCAAGCGGTTTCAGAGAAGAAGATCTTTGAAATTGTGGATGGACGACGGACGGACGACGGAAGGACGGACGCCGGATCATGGCCATCCTATAAGCTCACCTTGTGAGCCTAACGGCTCAGGTGAGCTAAAAATAGGAGCACTGGGCAGCCTGCAATTTTGATGCTCATTTAAACTGCGAAGCTGATCAGCGCCTTTGTTTTTGCTACATCGATAGTACAACTTCCCTTCGTCTTAAATCAGAAATTTCAAGGTTCTAGCCACCTGCACAGGACGGTTTGTGTAAGACCTGGTCGGAAACCCCCGAGGAACGTTTTTCTTGCCTTGCGGCTCAATTTAAAGAGCTTATACATCATCTCCTCATTAATTTCTCACATAATGGCATTTTACAATCATGAATTCATGAGCTGAGATCAATTTTGAGTGAGCTCAGAACATGTTAGCATGAAAATACTAAAACTGGGACAACCTTATTTACCATACCATATAAATTTTTTTTCAAGAAAATTGAAATAGGTTTTGGCATTCAATTTTAACATCTATAACCAACAGCAAGTTCAATCATCACCAAGAGCTGGGATTATCTCATTCAAAGTGAACATCTGTGATCTATTTACTATTTATTTTGTTTCAATTTATTTTGTTTATAGTAGTTAATTAGGTATGGGGTAAATTTTCAAGGAAAAACTCCAGGATGATAATAATAAACTCTTGCATCTTAGGATTGAATAACACTGACTAATTAATTACTTCTTTTACCTAAAACCAAATTGAAAACAGATGATAGGTTTGGTTGATTGATATAAGTTTAATGCCCCGCATATATCAAGCAAACAACATAACTTTACCACCTAAGTATCTTAACATTCCTTCAGTATACAAAATCTGTATTCATATTAAAGTCTCGCGCATATTTACTTTAAGGTTTTCAATTTTTCACTGCCTTTATTGTCATCATCAGGATAACAATTCAGTGTAATGTATACCCACTTGAACCCCACTTTTATACAGTAAAAATGGGGTTTACAGGGGTATACATATTTTTCTTATCTTTGAGCCAAAACATAGATTGTGGGTACTCATTAAAACCGCCTCGGCGAGGCTGTTCTAATGTGTACCAACAATCAATGTTTTGAGCAACAATGTTAACCAGAGGACCAATGGTCCTGTAAACGCTCACCTGAGATCTGTTGCATATACCAATAAACATGTTTGAATATTATGGTATTTAACTCCAGTGCAGGGGCAGATGAAGTCCTTGGGCCATTTTCTTTTTTTCAGAATCTTCAATATTCTGTCCATTTGCCAATTTCCTGCTGGCTTTTCCCTTCAAATGACATTTTAACAGTTTTCCCAATTCAAATGCATCTAGGCAACCCATGTTGACCTTGCCATAAACTTGGTCAAGGTCATCACAGGGTCATGGTTTATATATACATTGGAGTACTTTAGCCATCGATGCTTCACGCCAAGTTTCCTTGAAATCAGTCTATTGGTTTCAGAGAAGAAGATTTTTGATGGGTTTTTACCATATATGGGCATGGCGGCCATCTCTGTCATGTGACCTAGATTATTTATATACACATTGATTCCTCAATTCTATAGATGCTTCACATAAAATTTGGCTTTGATTGGCTAAGCGATTTCAGAGGAGAAGAGGTTTGAATATTATGGAAATATACATGTATATTGCCCCGGGGTGGGGGCACATGAGCCCCTGGGGTCCAATTTTTTTTAGAATCATTAATTTTCAGTCCTACTTCCCATTTCCTGCAAGACTTTCATTTTAAATTACATTTTAAAAGTTTTCCCCATTCAAATGCATTGGCGACCTATGTTGACCTTGCCGTAAAATAGGTCAAGGTCATCAAAAGGTCATGAATTATATATACATTGTAGTGCTTGAGCCATCAATGCTCCATGCCAAGTTTTGTTGAAATCGGTCCACCGGTTCTGGAGAAGAAGATTTTTGAAGGGTTTTTACCATATATGGGCATGGCACCATCTTGGTCATGTGACCTGGATTATTTATATACACATTGGTTCCCCCTTCCCATAGATGCTTCATGTAAAATTTGGCTTTGATTGGCCAAGCGGTTTCAGAGAAGAAGATGTTTGAATATTATGATAATATACATGTATATTGCCCCG
Organism: Rugalucina vietnamica; assembly: GCA_964017185.1. Taxonomy (NCBI): domain Eukaryota; kingdom Metazoa; phylum Mollusca; class Bivalvia; order Lucinida; family Lucinidae; genus Rugalucina; species Rugalucina vietnamica. The sequence goes on from OZ024872.1 coordinate 70,173,004, forward strand.
GGGTGGGGGCGGATGAGCCCCTGGTGCCCAATTTTTTTCAGAATCATTAATATTCAGTCCTACTGCTCATTTTCTGCAAGACTTTTCCTTTAAATGACAATTTAACAATTTTTCCCATTCAAATGCAAAGGCGACCTATGTTGACCTTGCCGTAAAATAGGTCAAGGTCACCACAAGGTCATGATTTATATATACATTGTAGTACTTGAGTCATCGATGCTTCATGCCAAGTTTGGTTGAAATCGGTCCAGTGGTTCCGGAGAAGAAGATTTTTGAAGGGTTTTTACCATATATGGGCATGGCGGCCATCTTGGTCATGTGACCTGGATTATTTATAAAGTCAAAATTTATTTTAAGTCGGGTAAAATAAATACACATTAGTTCCCCCTTCCCATAGATGCTTCATGTAAAATTTGGCTTTGATTGGCCAAGCTGTTTCAGAGAAGAAGATCTTTGAAAATGGTGGACGACGGACGGACGGACGACGGAGCATGGGTATACTATAAGCTCACCTTGTGAGCCTGACGGCTCAGGTGAGCTTAAAATATCTAAATTTTTCAATGAGATTTTCAAATTTTACAGAGGAAAATAAATCTGTATATTGTATGGGCGTGTTTTCGTACTGTCAAATTTGCATTACCAGCCTTTACAGCTTAGTGATTAGAGCATACACTTCAGCGGCGCTATTTTGTGAGTTTGTACCCAGTTGTGTTATACCAGCCAGGTGCTATATTGCTTGGTGCACAGCCTGACCTGTTTGAGATGCAACTGTACAGTCTTAAGTATTTTTAAATTCCTATGTTTACCTGAAACCTTGTCCTCTCGGCAGCAAACTTTTGATAGTGCAGCATGGCCTCCAGTACTCTCCTGTGACCCCCGGGAACCAGACACATGGCGCCAAGGATTTCCAGGACCGCTATCTTTGTCTTGATGTTTTCTACACTAAGGCTCTGAGCAATTATGTTAATACTGTTGGGATGGGCTAGCACATGGGCCCTTCCTTGCTGAAATACAGGAATAGGAAAATCTTCACCAAAACATTTATGTACCTTAGTACATCACAATAACTTAGTATACTATCTAGGTATTTTATTAGATTATGTACCCAATGCAGCTTCAAAGAAATCAAATTGACTTCAAAGTCAGAGTCCAATTGTTAATACTTAGATTGGTGTAAAACAGGGCGACTAAGATAGCTATGTTTAAGGATCCTATGGACAAGTACATATGAGCCGCCGCATAGGAAAACAAACAATTTGCATAGGCGAAAACAAAGGCGCAGATCAGCCTCGCAGTAACTGTGAAGCTTTGTTTTCGCAGCACAGATAGTGCAATTCCTCTACTTTCTAAATACAAAATTTCCAGCCTCTAACTATCTTCTGTGGCTGTACAGCCTGGTTTGTGTCGGACCTAGTCGGATCCCAAATTGTTTGTTTTTTTTCACGCACAGGCTCATCTACAACATCATTGAAACAAGCATTGCAATGATTTCATAGCAAAACACAGCTGAAACTGGCTTTCAAAAATTGGAAGAATGAATGCTTATACCAATTCTCAGAATTTAGTGTGCCTTGAGTAAAATCAAAATACAAACTTACAGGATTGTTCATTAAAGTTTTGAGACAGCCAATGGCTGCAGTGTGTATACTGCTCTCTGAGACCTTGTAAACTTACAGGATTGTTCATTAAAGTTTTGAGACAGCCAATGGCTGCAGTGTGTATACTGCTCTCTGAGACCTTGTAAACTTACAGGATTGTTCATTAAAGTTTTGAGACAGCCAATGGCTGCAGTGTGTATACTGCTCTCTAAGACCTTGTAAACTTACAGGATTGTTCATTAAAGCTTTGAGACAGCCAATGGCTGCAGTATGTATACTGCTCTCAGAGACCTTGTAAACTTACAGGATTGTTCATTAAAGCTTTGAGACAGCCAATGGCTGCAGTATGTATACTGCTCTCGGAGACTTTGTAGTCCATACCAGTGAGGAAATTCAGAACACATTGTAGACCCTCTTGCTCTATGAACCGTACTACAAAACTGAAAACACAAAACATTGAAAATTTAAGCAACAAGAAAAGCAAGTCTTCTTTTTCTCACAATCACATTAGATATAAACGTTGCACCACTAAGATTGTTCATCTCAATTCTTATTTCACTTTCATCCCTTTTACCTCATAAACTTGAATACTAAACTGCTATTTTGGGCTCCTGTATGGAATATAACACTTTGGGACATGAATATTCGATGATTTTTATTTGGGTGTACCAACCTCATAGGCTGTGTTCTGAGAGCTATCTGAAGGTTCTCTATAGTTTTCTCTCTTTGTTCTAACTCATCAGGATCATAGCTAAAGATCTGAAATACAACAAGATTACTTTATGCCCTGCTAGATCTTTTTGACCTTTAGATTTGAACAATGAAGGCTTCATATCCTTATACAATGATATGTGAAACCTACAGAGTGGTCATGTTCTACTTTGAATAGCCTGTGCCATTATTTTGCATCACTAATTCATGGGAATGTTGATAATGATCTTAATCACCCAGTGTACCCGGGATACTATCAATGTTCTTACATTGCAGATTCTTGAAACATCACACCAAACATGACAAAATAGTGTGGGGTGATTGAAAACTTGCCTGACAGCAATAACCTATAGCAAATAGCTCATTATCTCACTGTTGGTTGTTGCACAAACAATATTCTTTGCTATAAGTTGTTGCCCAATTGATCAGGCTTCTAATTCCTGCATACCATTTTGTCCCTTGTCATGTGATGTTGCATGAATCTGTGCTGTAACAAATCAGGTCATATCATGGATCTGCAGAGAGTGAATGGACAATATTATGCAGTTGCTGTGTGTCACTGTGAACCGATACTAACAGGATAACAAGTTTATTTTTGTCCAGTGACATGATTGACATATTTTCAATGGTTTCTAGGCAATCTCCTGTTTTCTTAAAAGCGCTTTAAGGTTTCATTTTACTTGTTTTTAATATTCTCTAGAGAATTTTGTAGCTGATTACTTTCCAGAAAAGTTAAATAATTGACATTTGAGAATGGCATGCAAACTTGAATAGAACTTTCTTATTTTTACATCAATTTACTGTATTTGACAAAGTTTTCAGACTCAAAGAGTCAGACCATTAAATGAGACTGGTCCTTTATTACTTTGGTCAAAACAAACTCTTGGTTTTGGTCCATATTATGCACATTTTCCTGCAAAGTTTAGGCACATGGCCCTACTCTGGGGTTCTTTAAAATGAGAAGTATCACCATGTCATACTGTTGGATTCTTTTCCATCCCAACTTACATTGATCATAGTATTGATCCTTTCAATATAGTAGTCTGGCCAGGCTTCATCTTTGTCCTGGAATAAAGGGCACATAACTCTTAAAGTCACATAACAATGAAAAAAACAATTTCATGCAATTCATTACTGCAGTGCACTTAAGATAATAATGATATGTTGTGATCATCAAATGGATGTCAAAATGAGAATGATCTGCTTGTTAGCTTGTTAGCTGGCTTATTCAAAGAATCTCTAATTATGCATTTGCATGAAGCTAAAATTTTTGTGGTTGCTATGCATAGTGGTTGCTACTCATTTCTGTGAGCCTAGAATTAAATATGACAATAACTCATCCTATAAATAGAATCTATGACAGGAATGGATTTGTGACAGAGACGATATCCTTTCTATGTGATTGTATTTCCAGTTCATCATTAAAAACATCAAACCCATTGATTAACAGCAGTCAATTAATGCAGTTGCCATAGCGTCACTACCCAGAGCTGTTGCTATGGGCCTTATAACAATTCTGCATGTTTACGGAAATGGCATGTTAGGATGACATGGCAAAAGTATAAACTTTATTCTATTAATGGCAAAATGACATACATGTGAGCTGCCGCATGGGAAAACCAACAATCTGCCAAGGCGAAAACAAAGGCCCAGATCAGCTTCGCAGTTGCCAAGCTGATCAGAGCCTTTGTTTTCGCTACACAGATAGTACAATTCTTCTCCTTTCTAAATCCAAAGTTTCCAGCCTCTAACCATCTTCTGTGACTGTACAGGCTGGTTTGTGTTGGACCTGGTCGGAACCCAAATTGTTGGTTTTCTCATGCACAGTTCATGTAAAAGAATAGTGTTGCTACACAGGTTGCTGCATTGACAGATGCACTGAGTATCCGTGAGACCGTGAGACCGGGACATATGTTAAGATGACAATTGGAAATGTTTCAATTCTATTCTATAAATGGCACCAATGACAGAAATGAATTAAATGACAGAATTAGCAAATGGAATCTATGCAACATTTCCATCTACTGACAGAGACGTCCATCCATGCACATTGGGAGACTCAATTCATTTCTTTTTCATTCATTATTGAAATAATATGTCTAGTTTGATATTCTTCTATTTGTATGCAAAAAGTCGATATTCTATAAATGCAACATCAGTCTCACATTTGACAAGAAAAAATTGCACTAGAACATTCACATTGTTGTAACATTTGTACAGAAAGCACATTACAAAAACTTGCCCATGCAATATACAGAGATTTTATCTGCTGTAAAAATTTTCCTTATTCTTGCTCAAAACATAGATTGTGGGTACACGTTAGAACTGCCTCAGCGGTTCTAACATCTAACAAGTACCCACAATCTATGTTTTGGATCAAAACTAAGAAAACATGTATACCCTTGCATACCCCAGTTTTACTATATAAAGGTGGGGTTTATGCATGTATACATTTACACGGACATGTTATACTGATGTAAGTGGGTCAAGTGAGTGACTCATCTTGCTGTTCTTATTGACCGATTCCCATCAGAGTTCTGAGATTGGCCTGCAATTACTTTTACAGCCATATCACATGTCCAAGACTCATTGTTGAGGCTCTGAGTGAGTTAGTATTGATTACTACCGGGAAAGAAGAGAAAATATGTCACAACAAGAACTCAAAATAATTGATGGATTGTCCCAAAGGAGGCATGGGAAGAAAACTAAATGACACAAAGTAGAATGTTTTAGAAGCATTTAGGGATTTGTCATTTATCATAGCATCAATGTTTTTTTTATGAAAGTTATCAAGTATTTGGATGGATGGATGGATGGATGGATGGATGGATGGATGGATGGATGGATGGATGGATGGATGGATGGATGGATGGATGGATGGATGGTATAACATTGGTAAGATGTTTTTCCGGGAGAAAATAATGAACATGTAGATGAACTAAAACAAAAGTATCAAGCAATGTTCTAACTGAAGCTGCTTCCTCCCTCTTATAATGATTTGCTCTGAAAGCCCACCTGTAAATAATCAAATCAGCAAGGTCTACATGGATCACTTCAAAGGCCAACAGGTTAACTGAAAACTGCTGTAACTGCCCATAACCAACATGAAACAAACAGATTCTTGAAGCTAAATCTATAAAGCTTCTGTGTGTTCTACAAAAATTATCTAATGTTAAGCTTGGATAAAATTCATAATTAAATAATTCTTAAATCAATGAAACACCAGCCCACCAGGGATATGTTATTACTTACAGTATACATATACCAAAACTGTTGCATGTGTGTAGATTTTCATAAGAATTGCTACAAGCTTCATTTAAAGTACATGTACAGATGAATGCGCTCTGATACAAACTTTCTTATTGTTCATATTTTCAGAACCACTGCATAAGAAAAACCAACAAAATGCTTGGGCGAAAGCAAGGGCACAGATAAGCTTCGCGGTAACCGGGAAGCTCATCAGTGCCTTTGTTTTCGCTACTCGGATAGTACCATCTCTCTTCTACTTTTAAAAATACAAAATTTCAAGCCCCTAACCATCTTCTGTGACTGTACAACCTGGTTTGTGTCGGACCTGGTCGGAACCCAAATTGCTGGTTTTCTCACACACAGGCTCATATAGTGATACTGCCTTGTGCAGCTTCTAAATTTCTTTTGGAGTTTCAGATCTCTGGCATTAACTTTGTAGAGGCTTTTTACATGTTTAAAGTCTGGTTATGGCCCCAGGAAATATTTAATAATTAAGAACACAAACATTATCTAGAAAACATGGCTCAAACTAGCAACAGCTGCTGAAGACATGGTTTAACACTTGACTTCTGGTGTACATTGGAATATTTTTGCCCAGCTTTTTTACAGTCTTTTTTGTTTTACAGGTTTACATTTCTTTTTATAGCCTCAACCCTTCAATGTATTATTCTATAGCTATAACTGTAATGGAAAAGGCCCATATAGATATCCATCCGAGAAAAAAAGAAGTCCGGTTTTAAAAGATTGTTTATTCGTCAATATGATTATTTTAGGATGTAAAGCTGTAGACATACGAAAAGTAAATCGATTGTTTTGTCAACTGGGACACTTAAAAGTTTGAAAGTTACTAACGTTTCAAATTAAAAAGAATGCTTAGAGGCCATGGGTAGTGATTCGGTCGGCGGTCATCAGTCTGCGGTCTTTGCAAGCCTTAGGCATATTCGTCCCCAATTATTTCGATACAAATTGTTATTTCGGTTTCTAATCTATAAACGACATGCTTAAGACATGATTTCTATCATTGATTATGCCTGTAGTGCCCGTCTGTTCTTCATAATAATAATGGTTCATCGCCGTTTGTATTTAGCGATACACTGCCGTGGTCACTTCAATAGTTTTTTTATGATAACCCCGAAGGTACGAATGAAGCCGAGATAGCCTGATTCTCTTACTCTTCTAGTAATCACAGCTGAGAAACACGTGGTATTGTATACCAACAAATCGATAAATGATCGGGTGACGCACACTGAAATTCTGTTCAATGTTGAGATGAGAAATTTGAGTTTTCTCCCATTACGTTTACTCTATTGACTGATAGATAGGTGCAGTCAATGCAGAAATTGAACATTTATTAAATGAAAGAAACATGTGCAATCCAGATTATTTCGTTTTCACAAACACGTCCGTCCCATGAACATATAGTTCTTCCCATACAGTAGTATTGAAGTGTTTGCGAAAAAGAAATAATCGGGATTTCTTATGTTAGTTTCTTTCAATACATGTTCAATTTCTGTATTGACTGCACCTATCTATCAGTCAGTAGAATAAACGCTGTAGGAGAAAACTCGAAAATCTAACGTCAAATTCATTCTCATTGTAGTGTGTGTCACCCGACCATTTACCTGTTTGTATGTAAACAATACAACGTGATTCCCAGTAGTGATAATCAAGGGCGGGAAAATGATGCATGGCACTGGTTCCTATTCCGAATATATTTACATATAACATAAACCTGATAACGGGAAACCAGCCGATAATGACAACTATTTTTAGAATATTATTTATAGACCATAAATATTAATAATAACATGAGTAATGCCGTTAAAAGTCTGTCGGCCCCATTAGCTCAGTGTGTTAAGCATCGGTCTTCTAATCAGACTATTACAGGTTCGAATCTCGCCGAGTACTCTTTTTTTTATCTTTTCTTTCTTCATTTGTTTTTATTCTTCCTTTTTTATGGAGTCTATTTAGCAGTACGCTGAAAAAAGTTGTTCAGTACTGGCGATAACTGGTAGGCCCAGACAGATGAATGTTGCATTATCAAATGAGCCGCGTCACAAGAAACCCCGATTTTGCCTATGCGAAAACAAAGGCGCAGATCAGCTTCGCAGTAACTGCACAGCTGATCAGCGCCTTTGTTTTCGCTACACGGATAGTACACTTTCTCTTCTTATCAAATCCGAAATTTCAAGCTTCTATGCTGCTTCTGGGACTGTACATGTCGGTTTGTGTCAGACCTGGTTGGAAACCCCGAAGACCGGTTTTCTCGCGTCGCGGCTAATTAATATGATGTTTAACCGCATCTTCAATGGCAAAAAAGATAAATGTATTACATAGGTGTAAATTATGTAAAGTGTATGTTGAGATATCTGATGATTTTCACAAGTGATTGATATCAGCCGATATTTTAACTGTAAACTTTCTGATAACTTCTGACGTTTCCATTCACTTGTAAGTTGACGTCATTAAAAAGTGTTTCACGCCAGAAATTCTAACGCCTTTAACTCAGTTATTTAAGAAATAACATAAAGTATTGGTGTTCATTTTCTTAATTTTTTTTATTTAGAACGTAAGGAAGAGTGTGTTTTCAATATTTTTTTTATTTTGCATTTTCACCGCCCTTCTCTTCAATGGGAAAATGTACAAAATCAACACACTCGATTAAATATATTTGGTATTCAATTCAAAAAAGTAAAATATCCTCTAAGTATATACCCATACCCATACATACACGTCAATCTTGAAAAGTGCAGTCGCACATTAACGTACAAGACAAACGCGACCCTGGCGTATGAAAAAATCTCAACACGCTGAATAAGAAAATTTGCTTCTTAAACTTTAATTACCTATAGTATAGGACTTACGGCTAATCAATTACTAGAATCTAGTAAAACCACAACATGGAACTATGGAGAAATCTCCGACCACTTTTGCAACCTCTTGGCGTGATTTGTTTGTTTGAATTGATGCTTTACGTCCCAGTCAACAGCTAAGGTCATGTTGGGATGTTGCCTCCATTTTACAGGACTTTTACCCAAAATGAGGATGTCATCACATCCAACAAGTGCTTGAAATATAACTATCCAACTAAGACCCAAAAGGCTTATACGTATGGATGGTTTGACTTGAAATGTTTCCTCGGCAGGCTCAGACAAGCGCGGTTAACCAGTAATCAGACGGCCAGTCAGCAGTGTATTTAGCTTTACCTGGAGGTACAAGTAGCCTATATCTATTTCTTTAGGCCCCAATGGGAGGGGGGCCCATAGTCTCTATGGTGTAATTAGCAGTCACAAATGATTAGCGTGTGTCTAAGGTGTGTACAGGTCGTATAATAATCTCAGCATGCTGAAAATTTTGGATTGCATGTACTTTTGTACAGTTATGTTAAGCACACAATACAGTATAGGCGCGTATCAAACGTTTAATGTAACGCGTGTTGAACTTATTCGTATAAGACACATACCCGAGACACGTCGAGCTTTAAGCATGCTGCATGCTTAAAATACTTTAACGTACACCAAGCGTACAGAACGCACTTGTACGAGGTTTGTGGACACCTTGGCTAGCAGGAAAAGTAAAGTGCTGTTGTTTAAGTTTTTTTTTGTTTTTGTATAAATATAAGCAGCAATATCTTATGAGCATATTTGAGGAATTTGTTTCAATTTGAAGTATCAACACGTTAAATATGACATATTTTCTACTTAAGCGTACGTAGAGCCACACGGGACAGGTGCCAAAACGTCAACAAAATGTGACGATTTTCATATTGTGTTTTTTCTCTGTCAAACGGCACTTAAATATGTTATAACATTAAAATATTTCGTCCTGAAACCATATAACACTAACTTCAGTTTCAGAAAGATTCCGACTTGGCGGCAGTGTTGTTTGATTTATGTGAAGAAAAAAATCAGAAGCAGACCGAAAAATCTGTTTGAAATAATGGCGTAATTCGACGTCGGAGAACAGCCGACGCCGATTGTATGTTTGTTAAGGAAATCACCCACAGATACGATGAAAATGTTACAAACAACAGAAACGTCATCGGTCTGTCAGTTACTATTTAGTTCACAGTAGTTGTGGCACAGACGATTTTCAGCTGCTCAGAAGTCCACCTATGATGATATGTCTGGCATGCTCGCCGCAAGAAATTATTACACATGTTCAACAGGTGGACGAACAATTTTGCGAGAATTGGTACGGCGTATCTGCATTTGACAGCTGGATACATCTTTTGTTTAAAAAAACACCCTGAAACAAATGTATAACGCGCTGGCGGCTTAAAATGTCAAGTAACGTTATATAGAGACGTTGACCTTTGCCCCGCACTCGTTTCGGAAGTGCGGGGAAAAGGCTGTAGATGACGTGTTTTTGTCAGATTTCAATAAAATTTCTTGTATATTTGCTTATAAAATACTTTTGCAAAAGCAGATATATTCATTTTTCTGTTGAAAATATAAATGGTGTACACCAACTTTTCTGACAAACCATGTATGTATTAAACGCATTTGTTACGTGTCTCCGACGTGCTTCTGATGTTTGTTGAATCAAGGTTTCTCTGTCTATGGAAATACATTGGTTGAATTTGCGGCATATTTTTCCACACGCTCGGTGCGCGGTTTGTCTTATACGTTATTGACTGCGATAGAAAATTGAGGCTATTGATATGACACTTGTGTCATATCTTTTCTTGTTAAAGTTGTACATGTAAGCAAGTATGATGCACAATATCGAGCCTATAGTAGTATGAACAACTTTATCTACCTACGGCATGTATCGTACTGTTCATAATTGACAGAAAAATATTTTGAAGGACATCTTATATGAGCCACTTCATGAGAAAACCAACAATCTGCATATTCGAAAACAAAGGCGCAGACCAGCTTCGCGGTAACTGCGAAGCTGATCAGCACCTTTGTTTTCGCTAAACAGATAGTACAATCCCTCTGCTACTTATATCCAAAATTTCAAGCATCTAGCATTTTTCTGTGCTTGTGCAGCTCGGTTTGTGTCGGACCTGTTCAAAAACCACATTGTTGGTTTTCCCACGAGGTGCTCATATGTGTACCTGTTTCTTGCTGCAGTATATTTGCCATTTTTTCTCCGGAGGAAGACTGAACATGGCATCTCTGTGGGGCTTGTCAAGACCGAGCTCATTCTGAAATGGTCACAAACCAAAGAAATGACATTCTGGATAGAGCTTCTTTGCTCAACATTCAAAAGGTTGATGATAATGGGAGATAAGATATTGCCAATTGCAACAGCTAAAGCTATGGTGTTTGTTTGTTTGTGTTGAGGCTTAAAGTCCCAGTCAACAAGTTTTCAGTCATGTCGGGACGGAAAAGCTATGGTGTGTGCTCTGGAATTTGCTGTCAATATATTAGGGCCCTCAGTTTTAAGCTTCACTGAAAAGACTGTACGCTTTTGCGGGTAGATATGGGTCCTTAGCTTCAAAAGTTTTGATCAGGTACAACTGTGACTGGCCTAAATCACTTACAAACCAATCAGCAAACTCTATAAGAAATCAATCAAACTGCATAAACTTCCAGTCTAATTTGCAAGGTTGTAGATCCAATATGTTGAAAGAATGTTTCATTTGTTCATACCCTTAATTGCATTTTCTTGTTATTTTATGATCTAAAATGGCACTTGCAGGACACCACCCTCCATCTAATTAGGCCAAGGTCTAAGATTCTAATTGCATATCAACTTCCATTTAAGCTGATAATGTTGTCATCACAGCAAAGCTTTCATCCAATTTCTTCAAAAGGCATTGATTAATAAAAACATGCTGATCTAAAACTTTCATTGTCAATTGCTATATCAGCAACATCATGAGAAATTCTGCTTAATTGCATATTGTTATGCAGGTGGTATCCACACAGATAATCAGAATCTTTTCTCTTACTCAATATTCCAAAAATTTAAACTTTAAAACTACTTCATTGGCTGTTTTCTACGATTTGCATCCAATACGGACATACACATCTCAGAGAGGTCTTCTTATGATGTGGCTAACTTGTGGTTTGAATTGTTTGAGCAGCATATTGCATGTCAAATGAGAATACAATATCACTAGATCTGCTTTAGTTGACTTTCAACAAGAAAATCAATGCAAAAGCTTTTTTCAATGTCTGTAAGATAGCACACTCCCACAAGGTTTTGTGTTACTTTTGGGCCAAACATTTTTTTGTGTTTCTTATCAAAGTAGCCTATCAGTGAACATGGTGAAAGAGAGAAACTTTTGTTATATACAGCAACAATGTTAAAGTTTATAAAGACAATAGTATGTGCACTTATAAGAATGATTTTAAGATAACTCAAATGACTAACTTCACATGCACCTATTTGAGCATGTGTGATGTTTAGAATGAATATGGTAATTCATTATTTTCACTTACTACCAGTTCTTCAAACTTAGCGTTCAGCTCATTTTCATCTGTTGGCATTGGTATATCTATGGCCATTGGTTTGAGTGGTGTCCCCTGGTTGATGCCATACTGGATCTCGGGAGGTCTCCCGCCAAAACACCAACAAAATGTCTGCTTGCTAGGCATTGTGGGTACAGGAAGTGTCAACTGTGGGTAGGGGTTATCTAATGATCATCTGAAACAAAAATGAAAGCCATAGAAGTTTTTGTCATTAGAAGTCCTTCTGTCTAAACACCATCTTCCAGAAACTGCATTTTTCAAAATCTCTCTTTTCTGAAAAACCTCAAGACATGTCACCATTTTGCATTTCATAAGTCTTAAAAAGTGCCACAAAAATTTTGAAAATCGGTTGACAAATAAAACTTTTATGCCAGAAAATAATATTTGATAGGGCTTAAATGTCAGCAAGGGAAGTAACTATTTTCCCGGAAAGAATTTAAATTGATTATTTTTCATTTAAAATGCACCAAAATCAAAACAAAATTGTATTGTATGCACAGCTGAGCATCAAACTCTTAAAATTATTCCACAGATTCGCTTGATCTTCAATTTTCAGGTGTACGGATTACCTCCCTTGCATATGCAAAAGGCCTCTTCAAAATAATTTTTGGGCATAATTATTTTACTAGTGTTCCGATTTTCGAAATTTTTGCTGCACTTTTTAGGTTCTTTCATGAAACTAATGTGTCAGGCATGGAATGTGTGCTTTTGTTTGTGAATATGCAAGAAGGCAGGCTTTCACATACATGTATATCATCATCAAATCTCATTTAAGGAAATATCATCTATGAGTAATTTAGACTTCACAAGCTTCTACAAATTACTCAGACTTCATCAGTCTTAATTATTTTTCTCACCTAAAAGTTTAAACAAAATTTATTCTGTTTATATTCATTAGCCATAAAAAATAAACTCTTTTGTACCATCAACTACCTGTATGAATCATTTACAAGTTGTTTAAGAAAACAATACAGCCCTATTTCATGTTTCACAAGATATTATGTTAGATGCTTTTGTACATTTAAGAAAATGTAACAATTTAGAAAATAAGCTACATCTTGATAAAACAAACACAGTGGTATATCATTACAATACAAAATAGCTCACTACCAAAAAATAAAACTCTTCTAGTATTCCAGTCGAATAAATTGTAATATTACAGTTTCTTCTATTCATGAATCATTTGATCATAGTCATAAGGATGGAAAATGTCATATATGAACTTTCGATAGAAAGTTAAGTCGCAAAAACAATTTCATAGTCATCAAAACAAGCAAATAGAAACACCAAAATTTTAGACTTTGGATTTTAAACTGTAATTTACTAATTCAGGGCTGTCAAACAGTTAAATTTTAAATATCGTTTTGTCTAAACAACAGACAATTTTTAATTTCCCCGGCAGAGAATTTATTTCGAAGTGATTACAAAAATCTCACCCTAATGACATGAAAATTCCTGATGGCCAGTTCTGTTGCCACCGTCAAACTATTGGGGTCATCCTTGTTACAAACTTAAGATGTCTCCATAATATGTAAGAATTTTCATTATTTTTCAAAATTGTTATCTATATTTTAAGCCTAGGGATTTGTTACTATCATTATACTGTTAAAACTACATGAACATCACAAAAACATGCCTGTGTAATGTATACCCCCTTGAACCCCACTTTTATATATACAAAAACTGGGGTTTGCAGGGGTATACATATTTTTCTTATTTTTACTCCAAAACAAAGATGCCGAGGCGGTTCTAACGTGTACCCACAATCTATGTTTTGAGCAAAAATAAGAAAAATATCAAAATTTTTCAGCTAAAAATATTCAATTTTTAAAGCTTAAAAAAATCGCTGTATATTTCATGAATGACATTACACCGGTAATTCTATGACAATTGGAATGATCTTGGAACACTGCATATTGAAACTGAGGGCACTATAGTATGCTTTCCTTACTTTTTATTGTAAAAGCAAAGCAGGATATTTCTGTATTTCAGAGCTGTTTGTCAAATGGGGTTGGGTTAAAAACCCTGCAGATAGTTACTGGGGATTTTGAGTCACCTATTCCATGAGTTGAAATGAGCTTACAGCGCCAGCAAAACTTTTACAGAACAAGCATGTTTATTTTCAAAGTTTTGCAACTCAAATTAAGCCATAAAGTAGATGCAACTGCAATCTATTGCAGATTTTCTTGCAAAACCATGGGAACTGCTCCCAGACATGACTAATAATACTAACCAGCCCACTAAAAATGATACAATTCCCATGCCAAGCTGTCTGTTGTATGATTTTTAGCACCCATCTAATTAGTCTGAAAGCCATAGACCAGTAAAATGGAATTAACAGTTTTACACCATTTCCTGTGCACTCCAACGCTGCATGTATTCATTTCATGTTTTTATGTGCAATGTACATGCATACAATGTATTGCATGCACTTTAGTGTAACAACAAAGAATGTTGATAGTTGGAGATTTTATTCCATTTAGTTAAATTTATGATAATTTTTGTTTTAAAGATTAATCCTTTTGAATTATTCATTTTTAAAACAACTTTTGACAGTCAACAACAAAGGGTCATGTCAGGACATACTGTCAATTACTTGAAGACATTGTTCCCAAAAATCTCTTCTGAAGGTAGTTTACAAGTATTTAATGCTTATCCTTTTACAGAAACTGACTACTAAGTGCTCTTTTTGAGTAAGCATAAAAGGAAAAAAAAAATTTCCTGAAGATACAATTATGTATGCTGGGATTGACCTCAGATCCACTGCTCATGCAGCTGAGGCATCATCCCTGAACTAGGTACCACAAAAAGAAAATAAAGTTAAATAACCTAGATTTCAAGAAATTTGACATAATAAATATACATATGTATCAGGAGTTTAATTTAAGGGGATCAAGTATCTCAACTATTAAAATGTCAGGTATTCTGGCATGCCACAGTGACTAAGGACTTCTCAAGTTCCTGACAAGCTACTATCATAGTTTCACACATGCAATCTTTTCTTTGCTAAATTTCTTATTACATGACTATGGTATTTCACAACAATGGATACCTATGTTTGAATTCAATTTTGAAGCATGCAGCACAGATATTTTAACTTCACTGATGGTCGTGGCGGCCCACGTGGCCGAGTGGTTAAGAGCGCTGATATTTCATTACCGCACTTAACCATTTGATCATCTCACCGCTTAGTCGGGTGTGGGTTCAATCCCCACATGGGGCACATGTGAGACAAGCCAAGTTCTGCTTGCGGGTGTGCCAGGTTGTTTTTCTTGGGGTTCTCCCATTTTTGCCCCAATAACTGATTGGGCCGTCTCAAATGAGCTGAAATAATCTTAAAAGGGATGTTAAACTGAATAAAAAAAAAAAAAAAAAAAAAAAAAAAAACTGATGGTTGTCACAGTTCTAGCTCATCTAGATAGGACTGGTTCACTGCTTTTCTACAAGTTTGGAGAAAAGGGAATGTGGCTGATCAACTGTAGCTGGTTAGTTACCTAAATACTGCCTTCCAGGGGCACTTTACCATTAGTTGGCCTCCCAAGCCATCAAAATATTTTTCTGTTGGCATTTTTGAGTACATTTTGGCATCCATGCTAAATGTATTCCTTGATGTGTAACAATACACGCTAGGGTGGATGCCAAGTCTGAAAATGCCCCGGAGTCCCAAAAGTAGGTCAAAGGTCAACTAAGTGCAAAATTTCATATATTTCAACATATCAGCAATATATTATGTTATATTTTCAATTTATTTGTCAAAATAACCCCTAAATTACATCTAGTACTTTTGTGAGGTTTAATAAGCAACAATTGTTACAACAAAGTGGTGCAGATTTAGGTCAAAGGTCATTTAAGTGCAAATATGCTTATTTCCATGCCCTTTTACAATTGTCTGTATAAACATCAGTGCCAGTGATATTCTGGTGGGGATAAAGTTATTTAAGGTACTTCTTGAGACTACTGTTTGATTTTGTAGTTTTTGTCATTTCAAGATGGTGTTCAACATGGCTGTCAAAAACAAGAGAATGCTATAACAGTTGATACATGTACAAGTAACTTACTCTCATTTAAAATCTTTATACACATCCAATTTTATTGTACTTTCTCATATTGTAATTGATCAGTTTTGTTAAACCAAGAAACATTTGATACATTTATGGTGTTGATCACCATCAGTTAGTTTGGATTTAAAAATGATATTGATATACTTGAGGTTCAATGTCATGTAAGGACAAAATAATTATTTTTCATGTTGTTTTCTAATTTTGACCCTGAGAAAAGTGATTATTGAAAATAAGAGTATTGGTGGTAATCAGAGTCATTTCAAATGAGTCAGATTGATACTAATGTTTTATTTTTTACTTATCGTATAATGATGGTGGTCAAAATGGCCGCCACAACAGCAATAATTAAATATGTATTGGTAAAATTTTATAATCTTACGTATGGAGAACATAAGTAATCTTGATTTCATTGCAAGCAACTCTGTTTAGGGCATATTCTCCTCAATAATTTAGTTGTCAATCTAATCTATTCTTCGAAACTGCCAGATCAATAAATAGTGTGTTAATAATAAATAAAAATTGATTGAAATTCAGGCTGTTTTGATGTCTGTGAAGCCCGAAGGGCCTCTCAAAGAGATTAAAACTGATGTTATTCATCATCCAGTGAAAGCTTAACATCTGAATTTCAGTTCTGATATTTACATTTTATTATCAATCAAGTATCTGTCTTTTAGTTCCAAAAACTGTTGCTAATTTTCCGGATATTTGACATTAAATCAGGCTTACCGGAATTTCGGAACAGCCCAAACGCTAATATTTCGAGCTTTACGCTATGGCAAAATGCGACCGACGTCACGCCAACATGAGTAAACAAACAACGACACTGGCTGACATTGACCAAACTCCAAGCCGCGGTGTTCCACTTCTGGACTTGAGTCCTCTAATTAAACAATATCAGAGAGCAACAGAGGTGTTGGCACTGTTGGGGAGTTTGGACATTGATGTGACTCCGCCATTAGGTTTGGTTTACGGTCTTGCGATATGGTTTGTCAGCAGAGTGATCAAGAGCAAAACATTTTTGTGAATTTAAAGCCTTTCGACATGAAAGATTTTTACGTTTTTGTGGAGACTCTGATGTCTGATGTAAAGATGTCTTGCACTGGTAGAGATATTGGCTTGGTTGTGCTGGCATTGAGATGCTAGCTTTGACTTAGGCATTTGTACATACGTCCATTGATTAAGGTATGATATAGCAACTTGGAGAATTTTACACAATCGAAAATCGAGTATGGTACAAAATCATAAGATGTATGTTATTGCGTGATTAGCATAAATGCATTACTTCATTGATTAAGCTCAGCTGCTGCTTTTTATCATTTGATGAGACTACTTACATTTATATTTTACTTATGTATTGAATAAACTTGTGTATGTTTGTTGTTAAGACAGATAAAATTGAATAGTCACTGCAGATCCAAACTAATGTCTGGTGTAGCTTTACTAAGGTCGCTGCTCATTCATTAATTTAAAACCTTAAACATATTGTCAGTACACTATTATGCAACATGAGCTGTACTAACAACACATCCTGTTAATGAAAAATCATTCTCATCTACCAAGTGGGGAGTACTGCACACATATATATGCAAGCTTTACTTGTGTCTCAAAGTACTGAGTTGCTTATGTCATCATGGCTCTCATAAATTGTACCAGCGTATCATATCTATGACACACAGTGTCACATTACTTCCTTGTCCCAAGACTTGGCCTAGGAATAGCATGGGTTAGGCAATTCTGGCATGACAAATGTTATCATCCCACAACTGCAAACACAAAGAGTCATTTACTGCACTTATGCATGCTATCTTTGCTCGTATTAGAAGTACCAAGTTTCTTATTTGCATATTTTACCATAGCTCTCAATCATTGTGTAAATGAGGTTACAAACATAATTTTATTCACTCATTGCTTACCTCAGCTTACTCAGAGGATAAAGTTTTGTCATTGTTATTTACTTTGACAAGCCCCGTAACTATTTATCCTGCTGATGGCCTTAGCTGTTCCTTCTTGTTGAATTTGCAAAGATTCTTTCTTTCTGAATTTGATTAGAAATTACCCAAGTGGCACATTTTGGTACACTCATTGGCCTTATTCGCAATACATCATTTCTGCAACTACCCAATGAATGATAAAATCATTACTTTTATTTATAGCGTTGTGAAATAGAAGTTGTTGCTAGTGACAAGAATCCGAAAAACTCTCAGCAAAATTCAGCCCCAGTCTCGAAAAATAACATGTCAAAAATAAAGAATTTGGAGATTGCTCCTTTTTTAAAATAAGAAGGAAAATTGGTGTATGCACTCTGGCCAAACCACATATGATAATTCAATTGTTTATATTGGAAATATAAGTTAATATTATCAACCCGTAACTATCAAGGAGGTTTGAAGACACATTGATTTAAACAGGCTCAATGGAATTTTACATGTATTTTCACTGACTAAACGTTTGCTTCTGAGCATATGTAGTTAAGCATTGTCTTCTTGGAACGCTGCAATACCTATCAATTTTGCAGTTTTATTTGCTAAATAACAACTGACTGTGGAAAGCTATACCAAACTTAAAGTTATCACATAATCAAAAACGGACCAGCAAGTTTAGCATAACAATATTGTTCTCCAAATCCCATGCATTTTATGATGGTAGCCATTTTGTACCCCATCTTTGAAAGTTCCATAATTTCCAAATTTTATATGACTTAAATTCTGGAAATTGCTACAGTTCTGAAAATGGGTAAAATGAATAGTACATTCATATGTTTTGTTTTGTCGTTTTGCTCGTTTGTTTTCTTGGGGGGGGGGGGGGGGGGGTCAATGGGTTGGGGCAATCAATTACATTCAATAAGGAAGGTATTTTCACATCATGTACAAATGAAATGAACATCCTATGGTATAATCTTTACAAAGGTAGATCAGATTAAGAAGATTTTTTTTGTGGGTAATAGTGAAACATGCTTGTTTTAATAATTTAGTCTTGTTTTACAACACTTTCATCCTAAGCGAAACAGTGCGATGGGGTACAAATAGACCTGCAAGAACAGATGACTATAGTCCAGATTTTGTATTTCATACTTAAAACTATCAATGCCAAACAAGCACAGCAAGACCTCCTATCTCTTTCAGCTACTTTTACAACTGAAACGTTCTAGTAACTGAAATTGTGAATGCATTTTCAGGGTATACCATGTTTTGAATTGATGACCTCATCTGACCTTTGGCCTCAATGGCTAACATGCATTATTTTCTAGATTAGCCTTATATCATCTCAGAGATGTACTACAAATGCTTTGGGAAACTTTCTTTCAGCCAGCCCATGATTTTGTGATAGAAATGCATTATTTAGTAATCATTATATGTTTTGATATTTTTGCACTCATATGACCTTTGACCTAATTCTGTGACCCAGAGGCAGTAACAAACTTGGAATATACTCGTATGAGTTTAAGCACTTGTCAAAGAATAAAATGAGCATATGTTGCTTTAAGTCAGTCCATGTTTGAAATGCAAATTACTTTATTATTGTAACGGGTGTTTGTTATTTTACACTCATTTGACTTTTGACCTAATTCTGTCACCCAGGAGCATTTACAGTTTTGATACCCACCCCTATGTCTTTAGACACATGTCAAGGAATAACATAAGTACAAGTTACCTAAAATCACTCCATGATTTTCCAAAATAATAATGTTTATTTTTATTTTTACAGATTTTTGATATTTTGCACTCATTTAACCTTTGACCTAGTTTTGCGACCCAGGGTCATTTACAGACCTGGCATCCACCCGTACGAGTTCGGGCACATGTCAAGGAATATTATGAGCATAGTTAGAATAATGTACTCAAAAATGCCAACAAAACGAAAACTAAGCGACTATTATGGATTTGGACTGCCAAGTACATTATGTCCTTTCTATTGCTGATAACTGACAACTGCTTTTCTTGAATTAACAGAAGAGATAGAACTGTCTGAATGTGCTTGACTCGTTTAGCAGTTTCAGAATCACCTCTAACCAAGCTAAGATGAGCCAGGACAGCTATAGTTGAAACATTTTAGGATATAGCCAAATGAGCCTGTGCATGGAAAAACCAACAATTTGGGTTTCCCACCAGGTCCAACACAAACCAGCCTGTACAGTCACAGAAGATAGCTAGAAGCTTCAAATTTCAGATGATGGAAGGAGAGGGATTGTACTATCCATGTAGCGAAAACAAAGGTGCCGATCAGCTTCGCGGTTACCGCGAAGTTGGTCTGCGCCTTTGTTTTCGCATATGCTGATTCTTGGTTTTCTAATGCAGCGGCTCAAATGTTATTATTCCATGTAGCTGCTGCATGATCCTGCATATGGAATGCATTTCAAAGAAGTTGCTACAAAATATTGATGTATTGATGACAGATACCTGTCCATACCTATTTGCTCTCCTAACTTAATGAGTTTTTGGCTCATTTGAGCTAAAAAGCAAAAGAAACACAAGCCGCTAATGTGCATTATAGCAGTAACATGCCATCTGTAGTGCATACAAAAATGTAACACAACTTCCTGATGGATTAACCCATATTTGACGAATGGATTCTCCCATCATTATCATTTGGGCCAGTCCACTTTCATTAATAGGAACATCAGGAGTGATTTTGAATTTTTATTCCTTTTTTCGATGAAATTGCTCTAAGCAAACAGAATAGCCCCAGATGGGATGCTACATTCTGCGTCTATTCTGTTTGCCTATATCCCATAAAAGGGACGCCAGATTATATGAGTTAAGCACATGTTTTTTGTCTAGTGTCGGGTACTATTTCAGTTTTTAGTTTTTAACAGCCTCACCCTGAGGTTGTTTACCAATACTAGATGCATGTAACCAGTTTTAAAACTAACAACAGTTCTTGTTTAAAAAAAGATGATCTAGTCAGAATATCCAACCGATGAATAGATAAATCCTCAAGGGATTCAATCCTAGATTCAATATTTATATGAATATTTTTTTTTTCAAAGTCAAATGAATGGAAAATATGATTACATATTATTAAGTAGACAATTATATTGACCTCTTTTGACTGAAGCATGATACAGACATAGCATACCTATTTAAGTAATCTCTTCCAAAACCAAAATCTGGCCAAACTTTATCCAATTTTTTCTTGAAATCAAAGCTTTTCTGCACTAATTGAATACCAAATTACAAGTTCAGTTCTAAAACTGCCACCCTCACCTTAAAAACACTTTCCAAAGTATCATGTGTCAAAATAACTGATCATTTTGCTGCAGTAAACTTCAAGCCGAACTTATTGTGAACAATGTTCCTGTTTAACTAATTCATGGTCTGGTTGAGTCCGCATTGTAAAATTTGACAGGTGAGTTGATTAAAATATTTCTACCTATCTTTGATTTTTTGTAAGATTTTGGACTGATAAGCCTGAGCTAACAGTACGAACCCAAATCAGATGGCCTAATAAGAAATCTGATCAGATTTAACACTATTTCCTAATCAGTCTTCATGGTTTGGGGGTGTAACTTGACAGCAAACATCAATTATTAACAATTTTTTTGGTGATTATGGCAATATTTTTCATGTCCAAAATTTTTACATTTTTATGGTTGATGTAGATTTTATGAAGTGTGCCATGCTCTGAAGCTTTACAATGAACAGATAATTTGAATCGCGATGCGAGAAAACTGGTCTTTGGGGTTTCAGACCAAGTCTGACACAAACTTACCTATACTGTCAAAGAAAAAGGCTAGAAGCTTGAAATTTTGGATTTAAGAAGAAGAGAGATTGTACTATCTGTGTAGTGAAAACAAAGGCGCTGATCAGCTTCGCGGTTACCGTGAAGCTGATCTGTGCCTTTGTTTTCGCAGATGCAAAATGTTGGTTTTCTCATGAAGAGATAATTTGATGATAAATGGGCCATTGCATAAGAAAACTATCATGCAGAGTATCAATGAGGCTTAACCCCATTTTTTAAATTTAAAGCATTTAAAGTATTTCTTTGATAAAAGATTTAAGGCCGGACTTTTTTGAGCAAACTGAAAAAATATGGACTGACACAGAGCAAAAATGTTTTCTCCCATATGGGGATTATTAGCCCTTTCCTATGAAAATCGGTATTTGTTTTGTGCGTTCTGGCTGGTTCTGGCTTAACATCCCATTCAACAATCTTTCAGTCATGTCATGGCAGGAAAAAAATCTGTTGAAGCTGACTGCTTCTGATAATGGTAATGATTAAGTTCTCAGCATTTACTGTTAGCTCCGGTAGCTACAGGTAGACTATGAAGGTAGGTTTTCTCACTCCAGTAAGGTAAGTAAAGGATGTAGGGATGAAATATTACTAATAATGATATATGATAACTTTGAGGGTTCTTAATGATATGATTTATGTTAAAAACATACATTAAGTATCAATAAAGATGTTCTTCTGATATCAGGTGTTATCATTTTGATATCTTTTGGTTTATTGTTTTATAGGTATACAGGTAGAACGCAAACAAATTACCTCCCTCTAAAATGAAATCACAGATTTCAGGCAGACTTCAGGCAGTTTTTAGTACCATGTACTTGCTTTTCTTGAATAAAAATAGGAAGGACTCTACAAAAGAACAAGTCAGACACAAGGGCTGATCTCAGGACCATCTGCATTAAGACTTTTAAGAAATGGGACAACAGCCGGGGAAGGTGTAAAGACTATTTCCAAACAACACTAAAATTTTTAAGTGCCTTACAATGTTGTTTAGTACTCTAAAAGTTTTACCGAGACATCTTAAGTACCCTAAAACTTTTAAAATATGCCTACAACCTTCATGCCAGTCCTAAGCATTATGTTATATCAACAGTTTTTATACTAAAAACTGGCTAGAAGCAAGAATCTAGAATAACAGAAAGAGCAAAATCAGCGCAGAACTGATGCAGTGTGAGCAAGAAAATCAATGAGCTCTGACAATTAGTTCCTGAGTCTTGCTCTCTAAATTGATTAAAGAAGACAAATATCTGGAGGCTGTCATCAATATACCAGGCAACATAACATGCAACATACATCTACCACAGCAGTATCTTTCTGTATATGGAGGTTTTCAAGAATATACATGTATAACCCTTCTTGCTAATTATGAGGACTGTTACAAAATGAATCACTCATTGGTGTTGGATCAGCACCATTGTTGATTTGAAGCACATTTATAATTTAAACTACTGAAGTTAGCATGGCTGAGTAATGTAGTGAGTATGGTATTTTATATCATCCCTCCAGCTCTTTAGGGGTTCAGACAATCTGACAAGTTGAGGCATAAACCAACCTGCAAAGGTACAACAGCAGCTGCCACTGTTTTTAAGCATCAGAAGTTATCTTAAAATCTAGGAAGTTCTCTGGTACAGAAAATTAAAATCTTGGCTATCTATATATAGATGAACAACACAAGAATGAACTTCATGACACAGAAGGTCCCTAATGACACAACATGCTAATTTCTTCACCATTACATTGTGGTTGAGGTGATGCCAGCTGTTAGGTTTAACAGGCTATGTCAAAGTTGTTTGATCATCAACCATAGAACAAGCATGTAAACAAGCATGACTAATTACAGGTATAACTACAGGTGTAGAATCATGCATTTTCATTGATGTTAAAGTGTGAGCTTCAGACCTGGGGTTATTGTAATTGTACTGTAATGAATTACATTTCCAACTGACCACATGTTTGGCTTGTTTTGGCAGATAGTGTTGCACTTTGCATTATTTCCACGTGCTTTAAAATTATAGCACTTCCTGACCCTTCCATTTAATAATCTTTTACAAGGGGTGGACTGCCTTATACGTAATATTACGTTGCAGCCCGATACACTCCAAAATGATACATGAATAATCTATGCTAACCAGGGGATTATTTTGCAAATCAAGGAATTATCCTGGGATTTCATTGCCTTATGGAGTGACAGATTTATCAATTTATTGATGATTTGCAAATGAGAAAAAGATTCAGATTTCTAAGACTGCACCAGAATAGTGAATTACTATGCAAACAAGATTGAATATTTCTTATTGATCTGCAATATATTTACATGTAATTGAGGCTATTGTTATACCAAAATCTGTCTGCCCATCTCTGTGTCCAAAATACCAGTCTTACCCTTGCTGGTGACAAAATTTATACTTTCTAATAGAAAGTGCCATAACAGATATACTTTCCAACACTGAACATTCAAAAAGAACTAAAAATCAGAGAAGAGAGTCATCAAAGTCTGCTTATTATGCACTGGTCATTTGTATCCATGGCCAAAATGGGAGCGGAAAAAAGTGGGGCTTTTAACTTTTCAATTTTTGAAGCCCTGCTAAAAGCCCTGCTAAAAGCCCGGCACTGTGGGGTCAAAGCAGTTCTCATTGTTCTGTCGAGAAATATCCAGGGAAAACAATGCACAGGAGACATGCAGACCATTGATACACAACAATAGATCATATTTTATATACCCACAGAGCCAGTAGGATAGGAACCTGTGTGGCAGAGGTATTACATGTAGCTAGTCAGAAGCCAACTTAGTCCTAGGACAGACACCGAAAAACGTAATGGTATGATGCTATTCAGGCAGTGTACAACACTGGAGGTTGACTGTAATCACATTTTGACCATTAAACATGTGTTAATACTAGTGTCACAGCCTTAAAACTTGTGCTCATACCCTTAGCTGCTTCACTGTGTTGTTATACCCCAGCCGTGAGGGTTAGATTTAATAAAATACATAAAAGACATTATAATACTAAATGTACAGTTTATAGATTTTCCATTTTAAAAATTCAAACACAATGTACAATAAAAGACGTACATACAAAATAACTTCCTTACCTCATTCAATGAGCTTCTTTAATATTTTAAGTGCACTTTAATGTTTTAAATTGTAACCGGAGATTTAAAATCCACTAGTCAAATGGCTTAAATATACATCCTGGTTTCAGAAGCAAACTAGTGTCCCTGAGAGCTACATGCAGATCCAATATCACCAACTATCACAGACTTTTTCTACAAGTTATTGATTACCAGACCTGAATCTAAACAGAAGGCCGTCTCACGCCCAGCTCAATACATCTGCTCTCTAGGAGAATCCATAAAAAGAAAACACAATGATGCTATAAAGCAATTGAATTATTTCCACTACTATTGTTCGAAATTATTGAAAAAATCACAGTCCTTGTATTGTCCAGAATTTAAGCTGATTTGAGGTTGGATTAGGGTTTGGTTTTGGTATTTTGCTACAATTAGTGAAACATTCTTAAAGCAACTCCTGATTTAAGCATGAGATATGACCTATACAATAAATGTGTGTTTATTATACCTTGTTGACATATATTATATCTATGATTCATAAAAAGCTTATACCACATATTACTAATTAGGAAATAATTTGTACAGTAGCCGAGAGTAAGCAATGACTAGGAACTAGTCCAATGGGATTGTGCTCTTCAAATCACAACCAGAGGACCAATGGTCCTGTAAACGCTCACCTGAGATCTGCTGCATATACCAATAAACATGTTTGAATATTATGGTACTCCAGTGCAGGGGCAGATGAAGCCCTTGGGCCATTTTCTTTTTTCAGAATCTTCAATATTCTGTCCATTTGCCAATTTCCTGCTGGCTTTTCCCTTCAAATGACATTTTAACAGTTTTCCCAATTCAAATGCATAGGCAACCCATGTTGACCTTGCCATAAACTTGGTCAAGGTCATCACAGGGTCATGATTTATATATACATTGGAGTACTTTAGCCAACGATGCTTCACGCCAAGTTTCCTTGAAATCAGTCTATTGGTTTCAGAGAAGAAGATTTTTGATGGGTTTTTACCATATATGGGCATGGCGGCCATCTTTGTCATGTGACCTAGATTATTTATATACACATTGATTCCTCAATTCTATAGATGCTTCACATAAAATTTGGCTTTGATTGGCCAAGCGATTTCAGAGGAGAAGAGGTTTGAATATATATTATGGAAATATACATGTATATTGCCCCGGGGTGGGGGCACATGAGCCCCTGGGGTCCAATTTTTTTCAGAATCATTAATTTTCAGTCCTACTTCCCATTTCCTGCAAGACTTTCACTTTAAATTACATTTTAAAAGTTTTCCCCATTCAAATGCATTGGCGACCTATGTTGACCTTGCCGTAAAATAGGTCAAGGTCATGAAAAGGTCATGAATTATATACACATTGTAGTGCTTGAGCCATCGATGCTTCATGCCAAGTTTGGTTGAAATCGGTCCATCGGTTCTGGAGAAGAAGATTTTTGAAGGGTTTTTACCATATATGGGCATGGCGGCCATCTTGGTCATGTGACCTGGATTATTTATATACACATTGGTTCCCCCTTCCCATAGATGCTTCATGTAAAATTTGGCTTCGATTGGCCAAGCGGTTTCAGAGAAGAAGATGTTTGAATATAATGATAATATACATGTATATTGCTCCGGTGTGACGGTCAGTTTTTTCCCCAGTCAGTTTTTTCCCCGGGGAAAGAATGGGCCGGCCCGTTTTTTCCCCAGGGAAAGAACTGACTAGTCAATTCTTTCCCCGGGGGAAAAAACTGACTAGTCAGTTCTTTCCCCACCCGGTCAGTTTTTTCCCCCCATATTTTTATTTTTTTTAAAACATAATTTATAAGTGGAAATAGCTGGTATAACTTAAAAACATATTTTAAGCTGACCTGACCATATGAGATTTTACAATTGAAAGATAAGTGGTGGGGGGAAAGAATAGGCCAGCCCATTCTTTCCCCCCTAATAATAAAAGTTCATAAGCTTGTAATAACCACTCTAATTTTGAGCTACTCTGCATATTTTAGAATTACTTTCTATAACAATGCTGGTTTTGAATATGTAAATGCTTTTTCTTAAGGTTCATCAAAACTTGTATGTGTGGGGAGGGGGGGGGGAAAGAATGGGCCGGCCTATTCTTTCCCCCCTATAGATACAGAGTCATAAGCTTGTAATAACCACTCTTAATTTCGAGCTACTATGCATATTTTAGAATTACTGTCTTAGTTACAATGCTGGTTTTGAATATGTAAATGTTTTTATATATGTTTTTATTTAAGGTTTGTCAAAACTTGTATGTGTGGGGAGGGGGGGAAAGAATGGGCCGGCCTATTCTTTCCCCCCTATAGATACAAAGTCTTAAGCTTGTTATAACCACTCTAATTTCGAGCTACACTGCATATTTTAGAATTACTTTCTTAGTAACAATGCTGGTTTTGAATATGTAAATGCTTTTTTTAAGGTTCATCAAAACTTGTATGTGTTGGGAGGGGGGGGGGAAAGAATGGGCCGGCCTATTCTTTCCCCCCTATAGATACGAAGTCATAAGCTTGTAATAACAACTCTAATTTCCAGCTACACTGCATATTTTAGAATTACTTTCTTAGTAACAATGCTGGATTTGAATATGTAAATGCTTTTTTTAAGGTTCATCAAAACTTGTATGTGTGGGGAGGGGCGGGGGGAAAGAATGGGCCGGCCTATTCTTTCCCCCCTATAGGTACAAAGTCATAAGCTTGTAATAACAACTCTAATTTCCAGCTACACTGCATATTTTAGAATTACTTTCTTAGTAACAATGCGGTTTTTGAATATGTAAATGCTTTTTCTTACGGTTCATCAAAACTTGTATGTGTTGGGAGGGGGGGGGGGGGAAGAATGGGCCGGCCTATTCTTTCCCCCCTATAGATACGAAGTCATAAGCTTGTAATAACAACTCTAATTTCCAGCTACACTGCATATTTTAGAATTACTTTCTTAGTAACAATGCTGGTTTTGAATATGTAAATGCTTTTATTTAAGGTTCATCAAAACTTTTATGTGTGGGGAGGGGGGGGGGGAAAGAATGGGCCGGCCTATTCTTTCCCCCCTATAGATACAAAGTCTTAAGCTTGTAATAACAACCCTAATTTCCAGCTACACTGCATATTTTAGAATCACTTTCTTAGTAACAATGCTGTTTTTGAATATGTAAATGCTTTTTCTTAAGGTTCCTCAAAACTTGTATGTGTTGGGAGGGGGGGAAAGAATGGGCCGGCCTATTCTTTCCCCCGTATAGATACGAAGTCATAAGCTTGTAATAACAACTCTAATTTCCAGCTACACTGCATATTTTAGAATTACTTTCTTAGTAACAATGCTGTTTTTAAATATGTAAATGCTTTTTCTTAAGGTTCCTCAAAACTTGTATGTGTTGGGAGGGGGGGAAAGAATGGGCCGGCCTATTCTTTCCCCCCTATAGGTACAAAATCATAAGCTTGTAATAACAACTCTAATTTCCAGCTACACTGCATATTTTAGAATTACTTTCTTAGTAACAATGCTGTTTTTGAATATGTAAATGCTTTTTCTTAAGGTTCCTCAAAACTTGTATGTGTTGGGAGGGGGGGAAAGAATGGGCCGGCCTATTCTTTCCCCCCTATAGGTACAAAGTCATAAGCTTGTAATAACAACTCTAATTTCCAGCTACACTGCATATTTTAGAATTACTTTCTTAGTAACAATGCTGGTTTTGAATATGTAAATGCTTTTTCTTAAGGGTCATCAAAACTTGTTTGTGTTGGGAGGGGGGGGGGGGGGAGAATGGGCCGGCCTATTCTTTCCCCCCTATAGATACAAAGTACTCTAATTTTGAGCTACTCTGCATTTTTAGAATTACTTTCTTAGTAACAATGCTGGTTTTGAATATGTAAATGCTTTTATTTAAGGTTCAAGAAAAAAAATTTATGTGTGGCGAGGGGGGGTGGGGGGGGGTGGGAAGAATGGGCCGGCCTATTCTTTCCCCCCTATAGGTACAAAGTCATAAGCTTGTAATAACAACTCTAATTTCCAGCTACACTGCATATTTAAGAATTACTTTCTTAGTAACAATGCTGTTTTTGAATATGTAAATGCTTTTTCTTAAGGTTCCTCAAAACTTGTATGTGTTGGGAGGGGGGGAAAGAATGGGCCGGCCTATTCTTTCCCCCCTATAGGTACAAAGCCATAAGCTTGTAATAACAACTCTAATTTCCAGCTACACTGCATATTTTAGAATTACTTTCTTAGTAACAATGCTGTTTTTGAATATGTAAATGCTTTTTCTTAAGGTTCCTCAAAACTTGTATGTGTTGGGAGGGGGGGAAAGAATGGGCCGGCCTATTCTTTCCCCCCCATAGGTACAAAGTCATAAGCTTGTAATAACAACTCTAATTTCCAGCTACACTGCATATTTTAGAATTACTTTCTTAGTAACAATGCTGTTTTTGAATATGTAAATGCTTTTTCTTAAGGTTCCTCAAAACTTGTATGTATTGGGAGGGGGGGGGGAAAGAATGGGCCGGCCTATTTATTCCCCCCTATAGGTACAAAGTCATAAGCTTGTAATAACAACTCTAATTTCCAGCTACACTGCATATTTTAGAATTACTTTCTTAGTAACAATGCTGGTTTTGAATATGTAAATGCTTTTTTTAAGGTTCATCAAAACTTGTATGTGTGGGGAGGGGCGGGGGGAAGAATGGGCCAGCCTATTCTTTTCCCGCTATAGATACAAAGTCATAAGCTTGTAATAACCACTCTAATTTCCAGCTACTCTGCATATTTTAGAATTACTTTCTTTGTAACAATGCTGGTTTTGAATATGTAAATGCTTTTTCTTAAGGTTCCTCAAAACTTGTATGTGTTGGGAGGGGGAAAGAATGGGCCAGCCTATTCTTTCCCCCCTATAGGTACAAAGTCATAAGCTTGTAATAACAACTCTAATTTCCAGCTACACTGCATATTTTAGAATTACTTTCTTAGTAACAATGCTGGTTTTGAATATGTAAATGCTTTTATTTAAGGTTCATCAAAACTTTTATGTGTGGGGAGGGGGGGGGAAAGAATGGGCCGGCCTATTCTTTCCCCCCTATAGGTACAAAGTCATAAGCTTGTAATAACAACTCTAATTTCCAGCTACACTGCATATTTTAGAATTACTTTCTTAGTAACAATGCTGTTTTTGAATATGTAAATGCTTTTTCTTAAGGTTCCTCAAAACTTGTATGTGTGGGGAGGGGCGGGGGGAAGAATGGGCCAGCCTATTCTTTTCCCCCTATAGGTACAAAGTCATAAGCTTGTAATAACAACTCTAATTTCCAGCTACACTGCATATTTTAGAATTACTTTCTTAATAACAATGCTGTTTTTGAATATTTAAATGCTTTTTCTTAAGGTTCCTCAAAACTTGTATGTGTGGGGAGGGGCGGGGGGAAGAATGGGCCAGCCTATTCTTTTCCCGCTATAGATACAAAGTCATAAGCTTGTAATAACCACTCTAATTTCGAGCTACTCTGCATATTTTAGAATTACTTTCTTAGTAACAATGCTGGTTTTGAATATGTAAATGCTTTTATTTAAGGTTCATCAAAACTTGTATGTGTGGGGAGGGGGGGAAAGAATGGGCCGGCCTATTCTTTCCCCCCTATAGGTACAAAGTCTTAAGCTTGTAATAACCACTCTAATTTCGAGCTACACTGCATATTTTAGAATTACTTTCTTAGTAACAATGCTGGTTTTGAATATGCAAATGCTTTTTTTAAGGTTCATCAAAACTTGTATGTGTTGGGAGGGTGGGGGAAAGAATGGGCCGGCCTATTCTTTCCCCCCTATAGATACAAAGTCATAAGCTTGTAATAAACACTCTAATTTTCAGCTACACTGCATATATTAGAATTGCTTTCTTAGTAACAATGCTGTTTTTGAATATGTAAATGCATTTTCTTAAGGTTCATCAAAACTTGTATGTGTGGGGAGGGGGGAAAGAATGGGTCGGCCTATTCTTTCCCCCCTACCTTAACATATCAATCTTCATGATTCGTAAGTCAAAGCATTGAAATATTCAAAGACCAGCTTTATAACCAAGAAAATAATTCTAAAATATGCAGAGAAGCTCGAAATAGGAGTGGTTATTTCAAGTTTAAGGATTTGTAATTATAGGGGGGAAAGAATTGACTAGTCAGTTCTTTCCCCGGGGAAGAAATGGGCCGGCCCATTCTTTCCCCCCTACCTTAACATATTAATTTTCATGCAGATTCCAAAGTCAAGGTATTAAAACATTCAAAGACAAATTTTATTACTTAGAAACTAATTCTAAAACATGCATTGTAGCTCAAGCTTACAGATTTGTATTCATAGTGGGGAAAGAATAGGCCGGCCCATTCTTTCCCCTCTGCCCATACCTTAACATCTCAAATATTATGTATCTAAAGTCAAAGCAGACCAACTTTGTTATTAAGAAACTAATTCTAAAAATATGCAGGGTAGCTCGAAATAGAGTGGTTATTACAAGCTGATGAATTTGTATGTATAGGGGGGAAAGAATAGGCCGGCCCATTCTTTCCCCCCTACCTTAACATATCAATCTTCATGATTCCTAAGTCAAAGCATTAAAATATTCAAAGAGCAGCTTTATAACTAAGCAAATAATTCTAAAATATACAGAGAAGCTCAAAATAGGAGAGGTTATTACAAGTTTATGGATTTGTTATTATATGGGGGAAAGAATTGACTAGTCAGTTTTTTCCCCGGGGAAGAAACAGGCCGGCCCATTCTTTCCCCCCTACCTTTACATCTCAATTTTCATGATTCCCAAGTCAAAGTATTAAAAAATTCAAAGACAATCTTTATTACTTAGAAACTTATTCTAAAACATGCAGGGTAGCTAAAGCTTACAAATTTGTATTCATAGGGGGGAAAGAATAGGCCGGCCCATTCTCCCCCCCCCCCCCCCCCCCCATAGCTTAACATCTAAAATTTGATGTATCCAAAGTCAAAGCAGACCAACTTTGTTATTAAGAAACTAATTCTAAAATATGCAGGGTAGCTCAAAATAGAGTGGTTATTACAAGCTGATGAATTTGTATGTATAGGGGGGAAAGAATAGGCCGGCCCATTCTTTCCCCCCTACCTTAACATATCAATCTTCATAATTCCTAAGTCAAAGCATTGAAATATTCAAAGACCAGCTTTTCAACTAAGAAAATAATTCTAAAATATGCAGAGAAGCTCGAAATAGGAGTGGTTATTACAAGTTTATGGATTCGTAATTATAGGGGGGGAAAGAATTGACTAGTCAGTTTTTTCCCCGGGGAAGAAACGGGCCGGCCCATTCTTTCCCCACCCCCATATGGATCATTGAAGTTGAGTCGATAAAATATTTTGTGCTCATCTACATACTAAAGTGGCATAGAATCTGTTTATGTTTTTAGCTTAAGCTGAGTGATATAATTTACTGAATTTGGGTATGATGTGAAATCCTACAGGCCCAATCCCAACTACTCAACAATTACTAAAGAATGTGTAAAACATAAAAGAAATTGTGCAAATATACATTATGAAGTGACTTATAAAGTTTCGCAAAAGATCAGCTCTTCAAAGTACTGATTACAAAAAATTTACATGGGGGGAAAAAACTGACTGGGTGGGGAAAAAACTGACTAGTCAGTTTTTTCCCCGGGGAAAGAATGGGCCGGCCCATTCTTTCCCCGGGGAAAAAACTGACTGGGGGGAAATTCCGGCCTGTTACACCGGGGTGGGGGCGGATGAGCCCCTGGTGCCCAATTTTTTTCAGAATCATTAATATTCAGTCCTACTGCTCATTTTCTGCAAGATTTTTCCTTTAAATGACAATTTAACAATTTTTCCCATTCAAATGCAAAGGCGACCTATGTTGACCTTGCTGTAAAATAGGTCAAGGTCACCGCAAGGTCATGATTTATATATACATTGTAGTACTTGAGTCATTGATGCTTCATGCCAAGTTTGGTTGAAATCGGTCCAGTGGTTCCGGAGAAGAAGATTTTTGAAGGGTTTTTACCATATATGGGCATGGCGGCCATCTTGGTCATGTGACCTGGATTATTTATATATACATTGGTTCCCCCTTCCCATAGATGCTTCATGTAAAATTTGGCTTTGATTGGCCAAGCGGTTTCAGAGAAGAAGATCTTTGAAAATGGTGGACGACGGACGGACGGACGATGGACGACGGACGGACGACGGACGGACGGACGCCGGATCATGGCCATCCTATAAGCTCACCTTGTGAGCCTGACGGCTCAGGTGAGCTAATAATGGTGGGGACGACCATTTTTAGGAACAAATTGAAAAAAAAAATAAGAAGCCTGATGCTACCGGAGGACCACTATATGCTAATAAATGAGCTTGTGCATGAGAAAACCAACAATTTGGGGTTGCCGACCAGGTCCAACACAAACCGGGATGTACAGTCATAGAAGATGGTTAGAGGCTGGAAATTTTGGATTTAGAAAGTAGAGAAATCATACTATCTGTGTAGCAAAAACAAAGGCGCTGATCAGCTTCGCAGTTAACTGCGAAGCTGATCTGCGCCTTTGTTTTTCGCCAATGCAGATTTTCTTATGTGGCGCCTAAAATGCTAACGAACTTAAAGCTAAAACTGTTAAACATTAAACATTAAGGAAGAGGGAAGCAGTATTTTAGGGCCTCTCAAATTAAGCTACCTGCACAGGACAGAAACAAGTTGAGTATTTTTAGAACAGTGACAGTGTAATAAATTTTAGGGGATATCCTGTTACCCATAGAAGGGAAATTGTGAGCCATTAAAGTTTATTAAGCTAATAAAATGAGCAAGCGTTGTACATGTCACCTCATCACCTATGGCTGTCAATCAAACTGACAGGAGGCGTGTTATCTGGTCACCTCAAACTGTAATATCATCCTGTAACACTGTGATGCAGCAACCACATTAGGGTTAATATGATAGGGGTCATCAAAATTTTACATGTATACAGTACATGTATCAAGCTGGATCTATTTTGATCTAGATGGGTGCAACAAAAATTATAAAAAAAAAAAAATAAAGCTTTTTTTCTATTTTTTTTTTTTTTTGTTTTATTATATTCTCAGTCTTCAACAGAAGGGTCAAGATTAGTACATATATTGTTGGTCAAATGTACAATGGATACATTATTATCAGGCAAAAAACGTTTTTATCAAGGTAAAGTTAAAACCTCAGACGCCTAATTTCGATTTCAAGTATTTTAATGAGCGAAATTGTAGACAATGACACATAATGATTACCCAATACCCAACTGTCCATCAATGTAATTTGTGGTCACCAGACTGGTAATAGGATATACCAGATCATTTACCGAGATATCAATCAACTTGGCCCCATAATTGTGTGGGGCCTACGCTCTTATATTTGAAATTTAGAAGTTCTTTTAGCCAGTTCTATCTTCATCTTGGGAATACATGTATTAACCATTGCTATTTTTCAGAGGATAACATACCGAGCTTAAATGCCAGTCTTTTATATGGTCCCCCATCATTTTTGTTGGTTTAATATGTGTGCCTAGTTGTGCTTTACTGTCTAGTAGCTTTAACCACTTCATCATGGAGATTTCTACATGCCAAGTGATGCTCCACGTACAAAGCCAGATATGGACATGGAGAAATGAGCCGCGACGCAAGAAAACTGGTCTTCAGGATTTTCTAACAGGTCCGACATAAACTGGCATATACACCCGCAGAAGAAAGCTAAGATCTTGACATTTTGGGTATAAGTAGTGGAGGAATTGTACTATCCGTGTAACGAAAACAAAGGCGCTGATCAGTTGTGCAGTTACTGAACAGCTGATCTGCGCCTTTGTTTTTGCGTCTGCAAAAATCTGGTTTTCTACGCAGCTCAGATGTCATCTTGATTATTTTGTCATATACCGTCTCTATCTCTTCCATCTAAATGTCTTTATCCAACCTGTACTGTAATAAATAGCAGTCTAATGCTAATTGTTAGGTACACTTTGCTGTCAGGCTAATTCAGCCAAGTCATGAGGAAACCGAAATTTTGCCGCAACAAAAACAAAGGCGCTGATTAGCGCCTTTGTGTTCACAACACAGATAGTACAAATCCTATTCTTTGTAAATCCAAACGTTCAAAC
Organism: Rugalucina vietnamica; assembly: GCA_964017185.1. Classification (NCBI taxonomy): domain Eukaryota; kingdom Metazoa; phylum Mollusca; class Bivalvia; order Lucinida; family Lucinidae; genus Rugalucina; species Rugalucina vietnamica. The sequence goes on from OZ024872.1 coordinate 70,208,003, forward strand.
TTCTAGCCATATTTTATTTTACAGGACGATTTGTGTCTGACCTGGTTGGAAATCCTGGAAACTGGTTTTCTTGCTGTGGGGCTAATTGTCTGTACCTTCTTTAAACTGGTATCAATCACTTACCAAAGTCAATTGTTATCTTTTAAAATATCAAAGTTTAATACTGTGCACCCTGCAAGCAAAAATTATTGTATCTCCTGACATTTGGACACCCAAAGAGTCCTGAATATATCTATGCTTCTAAATTTTACAGATTCAGATGACAAAAAAATGTGACACACATAAGACTCAATAAGCACCTCAGAGTTGAAGGCATTAACTGAGTTTGTATAACATTTTTTACGCATTACCTCAAAAATGTTTCCAAAAGCACTTTTATCCCCAGGAATTATCCAAACAACTTTTTTGAATCACCCTGCTATATGCAGTCACTCCACTATATGCAGTCAGTCAGTTTTAGGAACTTGCACTGACTGTCACCTCTAGTGATCCACTTGTGAATTTCCTGGCAATAATTAGTTCTTCAAGCTTGTATCCAAAAAATATCTGAAATACAATTTGGTTCACAATCGTTATCGAAATTAAATATAATATGCACAAACAATTATCAAAAGTTTTCTATAATTATCAAAGTTATCTAGAAGCCAGGATTGCCTTCAGACACAATTTTGCCACACACTGTTGGAGACATTTTTCAGAAATTACTTCTGTAATAAAAATAAATCTATTGTAAAACTAGAAATTATTTATTTTTTAAAATATGCCTGATTACCTTTTTAAGGCACTTCCAATTTGTTGTAAATCCTTAATTCTATAATCCTCCTAAGCTTATATCACTTGATACGCTTTTATGTTTTAAATTGTACAAAACTAACACTTACCGTTGGCGTATATCAAAACATCAAGTCAAAAGCTGCATTGGTCTTATATCCAAAACCCAAAGTCAATGAACTAGAAGCTGATCTATCACCTCCAGTCAGACTTTTTCATGACACGGCTCTTTCTCTGTTAGGCAGTGATCCTATCAATGACAATCAAAGCACTCTTCAACCTAGATCTACTATTATAATTTTATAACACTTTGCAGTAATAATATTTGTGTATTGCAATGTTTTTGAGCTGTCACTTTAGGTATGCCAATCATGTTTGCTGTCAAGTGGCCCTCCATTTTACCTGAGCCGCATCATGAGAATGCCTGGTTTACGCATAGTGAAAGCAAAGACGTTGCTTAGCTATGCATTAACTGCACAGCTAATAAATACTATCTTTTCATTCAATAGCAAATTCCTTTTCTGATTCTGTATCAAAACATTCAAGCCTTTAGGAATATTCTCCCACACCGGAGCAAGGCATGTGTCAGACCTGGTCGGAATCCCCATAGACAGGTTTTCTCGTGAAGTGGCTTGTCTGTAAAAGGTATATGTATCCCTTTGACATTATGACAGATCATTCAATTAGTAAACCATAATTATTTCAACCCAGGTGACAAGAAAATCTGTATGTGCCATAATAAACTACAGGTCAATCAAAAATTGCTATGCTATTAGTATCTAAATAAGCACAAAAAATGTGCTGATGCAGGGATAATTCTGGCCAGCAAACATGATGGGCCTTTTTGACAAATTTCATTGGCATTTTTGGGCCAAGACAACAACTCCATATCTGGTTACATTGTGAAAAGGGCCCATGCCTTTCTACAGAAGGGGCCTTCTTGAAAAATTATGGGCCTTTTAGCACAGGGCCCCTTCCAGAATTATCCCTGCTGATGTGTGGATTTTTCAAACAATTGAGGTACAAGTTTAAATTCAAACTGTGTATGTCATTTGCTATATAAAAAATGCAGACGTTATGGGGAAAATATGGATGCTAAGACTAACCCACACTGGTACTCAAAGGGGCTAAAGCATGAGTCTGCCTTTCCCCAAACGAGGAGATAAATTCATCTACAAAGAAACTCCTTCATTCATACCTACCGTTGGTAAAACAAATCCATTCCTCTATTTATGAGGTCAATGGGAAGCACTCAAAATAACAAACAGCATATAAATTATTTATATTTGAACCATTAACAGTTTCAAAGTGTTTTATTTTACACTTCTGTGTTTCCTGGCCGGCAAAAGCTTTTACCAAATCTTTGTCTTAAGAAAACTATTTGTGCATGAAAAAACCAACAATTTGGGTTTCCGACCAGGTCCAACATAAACCGGCTTGTACAGTCAAAGAAGCAGGATTTCGGATTTAAGAAGAAGGATTGTAGTATCTGTGCAGTGAAAACAAAGGCGCTGATCAGCTGTGCGTTTATTTCACAGCTCATCTGCGTCTTAGTTTTCGCATATGCAAATCGTCGGTTTTCTCATGCACAGGCTCATTTTCAACTCAAACTGTGAGAGCCATCAGATGCTTCCCATAGAAGGTATGATATGACCTGCCCTGTTTTATACAACTCTGTTTCATTTAACAGCATAAATGTATGGTTACAAGTAAGTCTTAGTTCAAATTTTAAATTAATTACAGCATACATGTATTTGTATTACCTACCAGCAACTTAAATGGTAGAAAAATGATCAAAACCTCGAGATCATCAGCTTAGGAGTGCAGATCAGTGCATGAGCTAAAAAAAATCTGAAAACAAAATAATCAAAGGCTTGACTTGTGGTACTTTCTTTATACATGTATTGTATAATCACAATGCAAAATCATACATAGATTAAATAATAACAGCAGCTGTTTAACAAGAATCCTGAAAAATTTAATTCTGTATTATTATAAGATGTCTAGCTTTGATATAATTGCAGAATTCAGTTCAGAAACCATTTTTTCGAGTACTTATGGGAAGTGTATCTGCATTATGATGTTTATAAAAGTCCAAAGCAATGGGTACTCACAATTTTGGCGTCCACCGAGAAATAAGCAAAATCACAATAGAATTATTCCAAAATATCACATTATCTGTTCATCTCATAAAGATTAGTCCACAAGCTGTCACAGTAAAGTCTCAGTGAAATCTCAGTAAAGGTATTGGTGACCCAGTGATTGAAACATTCCAGCTTTAACACGAGAAAACCTTAACCCTCCATTTACGCTTAACAAAAAAAATTGAATTTTGTCTCCTTAAACCATAGGCAGAAAATGAAAGCCTTCTAACTTCGTGTTTATGGTACTGAAGCTAAACAAAAAGCAACTGAAGATGTGATTGTTCGCCTTTCTGAGATTTAACGAAAAAATTGCAATTGTGTGCAAACTTCGAAATCAGGTTTTAACTTTTAATGTGATTTTGAATAGAGAGATCATCATATTGAACCTGTGACACATTATGTCAGGTCCCAGAGGCTACATAAAACCTCCACACTTAATAACAATGTTAAAACCAACAATAAGTAGTAGGTAGGTAGAAATCAAGTGGAACAATCATGAGCCATGTCATGAAAGAACTGACTTAGTGCAACTATCAGCAAAACAAAAAGAACCATTTTGGGTATCTATAGGCAACATCATGATTTGAGCCGCCTCGTGGGAAAACCAACAAAGTGATTTCCGAACAGGTCCAACACAAACCGACCTGTACAAGCACAGAAAAGAGCTAGAAGCTTGAAAGTTTGGATTTAAGCAGAAGAGGAATTGTGCGATCCGAGTAGTGAAAACATAGGCGCTGATCAGCTTCGCAGTTACTGCGAAGCTGATCTGCGCCTTTGTTTTCGCCTATGCAGATTGTTGGTTTCCCCATTGGTGGCTCATTTATAGTCGGCATACCAGCACCTTTATTATTGTTGATTTTTATAGAACAATCTCCCCACATCTGAATTTCTCGCACTGAGCAACCTTCTATGTCTGTAAAGCTCCAAAGTCAAGCTTTCTCATGACTTGGCTTTGAAAAAAAACATCTAAATTCAAGAAGTCTGCCTCATGGGTTTCAAGACCAAGTAAGACACAAATGAGCCTGTTCAGTAAGAGAGATAATTAGATAGCAGTCTTTGCGAAAAGTGTCGGTCTGCTGGACAAAAGCAGCAAAATTTCATAATGTCCAGCAGAAAATTTCATTCAGTCGGACAAATGTCCGGCAAAATAGACAAGATTAAAATGTTACTATGAAGCCACTGTCTTGCAAAATACGCTTTTGTCCAGCACGAAATTGAAATCTGCCAGACAGCTGTCCAGCAGCAGAAAAAATATTTTGCAAAGACTTAGGTAGAGCAAAGACATGGTGAATAGAACCCTTACAACATTTTGTCAGCGAACAGTAATGATGCAGATATTCACAACTAGACTTGAGCTTGCAACTTATTTCACATGACAACTAATAAGCTCCTTAGTAGGTGCATGGGAAGGGGGTAAAGCTGGGATTTTGACAGTTTAAAGATACTGTTGTCTTTCTGACTTGCTAACATATAGCTGAGAAAAAGTCTTCCTGGTCTGAGCAAAAAGCTAGCACATAGATTTGAAAATTAGTAATCGTACTATGTATGAAGCGAAAACACCCTGTATTTGGGCTTTTCCCGTTGTTTTGTAAATGAACTGAAGTAGAGGAAGTTTGATTGTACACCCCTTATCCCGTCTAAACCTGCCACTGTATTAAAATTATTTCTAAGACATCAGGAAAACATGCCCATGAAAAGTATACCCCCTCATACCCCACTTGTATATAGCAAAACTGGGGTATGCAAGGGTATTCCTGTTTTTCTTATTTTTGCTCCAAAACATAGATTGTGGGTACTCGTTAGAACCGCCTCACCGAGGCGGTTCTAACATGTACCAACAAGCTATGTTTTGAGCAAAAATAATAAAAATAAAAAAAAAATTCTAATGAAATTTTAGATTTTTTACAACCAAAAAATTTCTGTATATTGCATGGGAATATTTTCGTAATGAAAGATTTCGCTTACCAAAAAAGCTGCTGGTCAAGAGCTTATTTGTCTGTGTCCTGTCAGATAATGAAGCCTCCTTTAAAACAAGGTAAATAAGAACTGCTCTGAAATGAAATAATAAACCAGTTAAAAATATTTCTTTAGCATTATCCTATAAAATCTGAATTCAATTTGGCCTAACTTAGTTCACAAGATACCTAACCTGTTTGCAATTAACAATAAATTTTGTGCAAACGCCCAAGATAAACAAAACAAAATTAATACTATCCAGTAGCTTAATTATCATCTAAAAACAGTAAACTTATACATAAAACATACTTGTAAACCAGATATAAATAATTGCCTAATAAAATCTTATAATAGGGCCTGTCACTTTGCTATACACCTTTTGGCAAAAAACATGTATACAGACAGGTATATATTTACAATAGGTGCTCTTTTTGCTATTGAGCTTGACTGTCAGAAAAACTGCCTTAAGGGTTACAGACAAGGTCCCAAAAAATGGGTAGATGCCCATAGGTTTGAAATTTTGAACTTTGAATAAGGCCTTATAGAAAAATCAGAGATGCCAATCAGCAACATGGTTTCTGCACAGCTGATCTGTATCTTTATTTTTGAAAATACAGCATAGACTTGCTTCACAAGTTCTAAGAAAAGCTTGCATCTTGAAAGTATTGTGAAAGACAAATAGTATTTAAAGAGTTGGATATGTCATCAGTTGTGCATTGGTGCAGGATGATCAGTCAAGTATTTTTATTCACCTCCTAAATGACAAAGATAGAGTAGTTTTTTAACATGTGCTGTCCAATAGTTTGAGTCTTGTACCAGCAGCTTTGAGGAAATGAGAAGATGACTGTTAATTATTCCTGTACATTGCCTAGAAGATTTCGAAAATTTCTGAGTAGATAGTGAAGTGGACTAGCACAGTTTTAGTGTGGTTGACTCCGGTCCCAGAGGTCCCGGGTTCAATCCTCAGCTGGGGCACCTTTTCGTTGTGGCATTGAGCAAGTCACATTTCCATGTGTAGCTCCTGAGGTATGCGACTTGGTAAACATTTAAAAAAAAAAAAAAAAAAGGTTCTAATCTGACCTGTCCTGAACATTGATTATTCATTGATTAAATGGCTAAAGCCTTCAACTATACTCAACCCCCATATACAATATAAAAACGTGAAATTTGGATCTATCAATACGAGTCTCTAGAAGAAAGACATTATTCTTTATTGGCAACAGCCACAATACTATATGATTCTCCACCGCAACAAAATGGCATTTCCTGTACACGAAAATTAGCAAACTTTATGTAAATATATGTCCATCAAGTAAAAAATAAACTTTTTGAAATGCTGGTTCTTGTTAAAATTGTGCAATTTTGCATTGGATTTATTTTGATATTTGAAGGAATAGAACAGAATTTTCATTGCAGTGTGCAGCCATCGCAATATTTGTTGTACAAAAGTAAAGATCATACTGTTCACTAGCAAGCTTCAGTGTCTGAATAAATAAAATTCAACAAAATCTCTCAGATTTGTAGCTTTGCTCTTTCCATCTATTTTCCCGGGAAATGTCAGAGGTCGTAATACGTTAAACCAATCAAAAAGCTCGTTACATATTTTCAGCCTTATGAAACCAAACCGAACCGACAAAAACAACAAAAAGTCTTGACAGGATGTATTTGTATATGTCTCTGCAGCCACTAAAGGCAAAACTGTGAATTTCTGATTTTTATAAATGTGGGTGGCGGGGCCTTTTTTCTATGGGTCAGCCTCGATTTTGGGTTTGCTGAGACTGAGCAGATCGCTAGTCCCGGATGCCTTAGCTCTTGTGAGAGATCGGGACTAATCCCCCCCGCTCAAGCCCCATCATCCTGGTGTGGTATTGTCAATTTGACATTTTACCAGTAAACTATTCTGATCATAAGTCTGAGATGGAGACTGTGTCTGATTCGATTTGTTTGTGCAATGAGCAAGCTTGGCGCAGTTCTCTCTCGTACTCTTCTTTCGTACCTACATGTAAGTAATATACTGCTTCTATCAGGCTATCTATCTTAAAATACTGAGTCGATCATCATGTATGGAGTGGGTGACTAAATCTAGAATTAAATCACCGGTCCCGATAGCGTAATGGTTAGAGCGTCCGCTTCGGAAGCGGGAGGTCGTGGATTCGATCCCGAGCCGCGTCATACCAAAGACGTTAAAAATGGTACCAGTGGCTTTTGCTTGGCGCTCAGCATTATAAGGCAAGCACTGGCTTCTCTTCTCCAAAAACACTTGTAAAATATGATAACCTCAATGATAGGAATACACTAAATATGTTAAGGTGATGGTTGGTGGCGGGCATTGTAGTTCTGTCATTGGGGTCTGGTGATGGTAATACCCTTACTCGGGGTGAAAACGAGGTTCGCCGATAAGTCAACGGCGGAACACTACTACTACTACTACTACATGGGAGAAAACATTTGGGGTGGGGCATTAATCTATTTGCAAGATATAGATCAGAGACATGCTAAAACGCATGCCTCTGTGCCTATAATTTAAATAGAAACCTTAAATCTGGTATGATCACGTCGTGACTGTTAACTGGGATCACATGTCGTGACTAAGCACAAACGTGACTGGGTTACCTTACCACCTAATCCCGTTAATGCTGAGACAGACAACCAGTTCAAAGACAGACTTGTTTAACACTGGAGGCATAGAATGTATGACCTCCCAGACGGCTACAATTAAAATACTTCTGTTCCCAAAATACAAGAAATGAAGAATTTGACACTAATCTGGAAACCATCGTCACCCGAATCTAAAAGCTTCGGCCAATCTAAAACAACAGGCTAGCCAGTTTAATTTGACATGAGGATTGGTATACATGCTGCCTTTCAACCCGTAGCATTGGTATCCAGGTATTGCCTTGTGACAAACTGGGGTAAGCCTAATTGGGTTGGACTTCTTACATACAATATGCAACTCATGAACGAGTCCCTTTACTCTTAGCATGTCAGCTGACCCCCCCCCCCCCCGGGCTGACCCATACACATAATAAAAATATTACGTGGATAAAATGACCATACGTGTATTTTGATTTTTTGTTTAACTTTACTGCCATATCAGAATGGAGCCACTGCTTCTAGTGTACCTGACCAGTAATACGTGAAACTTGAAGTGCCTTAATTGCCAGCAGTGTTAAGTTTCAAATCAGCCAACTCCTTGTTCTGGGAGTCATGACTCTCCAAGACTAGGGTAGCCACTCACCTACCGGGTATATTTCGTTTTTTTTTTTTTATTTAACATAGACTTGATATTAATTTTATCTATATCACTGTATATTAGGTGGTTAATTTTCTGTTGTTAAATTTTGAATTTTGCAAATTTGGGATACATTGGGATACATTTGGGATGGAATGACTATTAAAGCTATCTATTAAGCTACGATTACCCTGTTCAAAGTCGCAAATTTGTAGTAATTCTCTTTGACTTACAATGTTGTCAAAACTACAGGGTCACTGATGAAGATTAAGTAGCCGAACCCGCGGTATGGCTCATCCCTCCCATTAAAATGTTCACTGCTCTTACTACAACTGCAGCCAGTGTTTTGCCGTGTGACGTGTAAAAAGTCTCCCCGTACATCATCCATAGTGTAGATTATATTTTCCTTTTTGGTCCTTTGAGATCAGCGAGGATATTCTGAGATATCAGAAATTTATTATCGGTTTAGTTTCATTTTCTAACCAACGTTTAATATATTTGGAACCATTTGGGTACTACTAGTCTTTTGTATCGACTACCCTGTTGAAAGTTGCAAAACTACAGTAATTCTCTTTGTGATTGGCTTCATGTTGCCAAATCTACAGGGTCACTGAAGAAACCGTGGAATGGCCCGCCCCGTCTCGTGTTCACTGCTCTTACAGGATCACAGTTTTAATTTCAGTTGCTATTACTGCAGCTGGTGTTGTGCCTTGAGACGGCACCAAAAAATCTCCCCATACATCATCAATAGTGTAGATTAAACTAGTACTGCGTAGTATTTTCATTTTAGTCATTTAGGCTATTCCGGCTGAGATATCAAAATTTATCGGTTTAGATGCACTATCTAGCCAATGTTTAATATATTTGGCACCAATGGGGAACTACTAGGCTTTGTATAGCTTACCCTGTTATTCAAAAGCACAGTTATTCTCTTTGACTTCATTTTTCCAAATCTGAAGCTTAAGTGGCCGAAACCGCGGTATGGCCTACCGCTTCTCATTAATATGTTCACTGCTCATAAAGAATCTCGTTTTAAAATTTTATTTACAATAAGCTGAATAAGAGACATGTTAGAAGACGTAGCATTGTACAAGTGAGCTTAATAAAAGCCCTCGAAGTCATCAATGGTTTTGGGTGGGACAGTCCTAGAGAAAATTTAATGGGCCAGTCCTTTGGAAAAATGAAGTTCACTAATAAATCACTCACAGACTGTCAAATTCTACAAAATGACATGAAAGGCTTCGCACAATGGGGACCGATTGGCAGCTAAACGATGATCTTGCCAATGGTCATTCAGTGAAGATGATCCAGAACCTCCCCAGCAACCAGGTTCACTTCGACTGCACGTGAAACCTGGGCAGCGATTTGAACAAGTTTAGTCCGCCAAATATTATAGATAACCTCGATTTGGATAAGCACGTGACTGAAGTAAAGCAACTAAGAAGCTTGTGTTTCTTCGACACAAGTGGAGAAAGTACATAGGATGGCAGCCCTAGCCTGGCTCTAGGCTTTAAGCTTGAGTAAAGGTGAATATTATTCTTTCTTTAATCTTTATTACTCTTTTTCTGATATAATAATTTCCCATACTAGTCAAAAACTAGTATGTTGTGCCTGTTAGCTAATTTTGACCAGTTAGTATGTTTATTTCTTTTTACATAGGGTTGAAAATATTAACTATTCGAGCCAGTCTAGAGAACCACCAGCGGCGTCGGCAATATGATATGCTGGACGAACGTGAGTGACCATCCCTGGAGGATCACAGGATGAAATCCTCTTCATCGTTTGCCGGCACAGTGTCTCTAGTAGTAATGGGTGTCTCTAGAGAAGGATATATTTTTTACTGAAATGAAAGAGTATTCAGGATCAGGATAAATACTTCGATAGTATTCGGTATTCAATGGGGGTATTTACTATTTTTACGCTCACAAATATATGGAAAACGGGTTACTTAGCAAATAAAATCGCTAAACATTTGTTTGTCAGAAAGTTTCTCTAAGAGGCTTTGACTTTGGCCACAAAAAAAAAGAAAAGAAAAAAAAGAAAGAAACAAACCAACTATATATCATGCATGTTGAATATGTTTTTCATTGAATGTTCCTTAAATCTCGTATCTCTAAGTCTTCCGTAACTTTAGCCAAATGTATATGAATATGTTGTCGATTTTCTATATCGTTCATTTAGCCATATCCAATAGAATGGTTAAAGGTACGGTGCCGTATCTTTAGCCTGCAGTCTAAAGGTGCGGTACCGTATCTTTAGCAACTGCCTTTATCTCAGATACCGAAGCCCTGTTTTTAGATCTACGTACATCTTTCTGTCTCAAATGGATTTGTTTCTTCTAAAATTTATGATAAGCGCGATGACTTTGATTTTGATATAGTAAATTTTCCGTTTTTAGATGGTGACGTTCCTCGTCGTGCTTCTTATGGTGTATACATTTCGCAACTTATTAGGTTTGCTAGAATCTGCAATCATGTTACAGACTTCAACGCTCGAAATAAATGTTTAATTTTTGTATTATCTGCTGGTCCAATTTGAATTCAATTCAAACTTTATACTCAATCCATCATAGATCATCATACAAATGGCAATATAAGATAATGGAAAAAAAAAAAAAAAAAAAAAAAAAAAAACGTTGACAATGGTCCCCAGCTTACACATTATGAAATATAAGGTAACCCTTGGAAAAAAAATCAATATTCCAAGGGATGGGGGTTTAGATGTCCTTTTTCTTGTGAGATCTCCACCTTTGAGTCCATTTGTAGAAATGGGTTCGTTTATCGAGACAAGGAGATTGAAATAACTCGAAACTGGTTGGGATATCGGTGCGGTTTCTACATTACAAAACCTCGAAGTTGACCAATCAGTGTGCCTTTTACAACAAGAAATTAAGCATAGTTTCCATCATGGCGTCAAGTATCTGTAAACAAATTTTGAAACTATCTATCTATCTATCTTCTGACACTTTTTGGTCGGTAGCTCCACAAACTTGAACAATTAAATCGGAAGGAAGTTTTCACTAACTGTGAAAAACAATGGTTAAACAAACCATTCAAATTTTTGCCCGCATCAAGCCTACCAAAGGAAAAGCTGCTGTAAGAAATGTTTTTTTTTTTCAATGGCTTTCTCAACTCGTTTTTTGCAAGTTTGCTCTTGGACCAAAATAGTAACAATTTTCAATAATTTATGAAATGGACTGGGGCAGAGTGTAGGACTCTGGTCCCAGAGATCCCGGGTTTGATCCTCAGCCAGTGCGCTTTTTGTTGTGGCCTTGTGCAAGTCACATTTCTTTCTTTCGATCTACATTTGGCTGCAGAAGACTTAAAGATACAGGATTTAAATTTGTTTTGTTTTCTTGTTACTTCCATCAATCAATTTCTGATGATTCTTGGGAGGTGTACATTGTACACGCCGGTGTGTTTGCAGGATGAGCCTCAGGGCTTTTTCTCACCTTTTTGGGAATTTTTTGGTACCGATGAAATTGGGGAAAAAAGTGCGATTTTTCGTCAAATTGGGAAAAAATTAGCGCTATTTTTAGCCAAATTGGGAACTTTTCAAAACTGTATATTATATTAACACAGGTAGGTTAATAAGAAACAAGATTCAGTTGACTCTGTACACTGTGGCTCCGATTGGGTCACTGTTATCAAGCATTTGTACTTTTCTAAACAGTATGTCAATGGTGGGAGTGGATGCTGGTGGTTTTCTCTTGATTTTTTTTCAGGTAGTACTTTGAATTGTGTGACATGTTTTCCAAAACGATATGCCGAAAGTATTGAAATTTGCTATCTACAACAATGTTTACAATTTCAACTTTGTCATCACCCAGACGAAACGCAATGTCCACTATTGACGCGAAATTCACAGTCCGCGGGAACACCCCCAATACTTGTGCCTGGTGCGGGTCAACTCGACCCTCTATCAACAACGCAACTACAAACGACAAAACTTTGTGTCCCAAAGGATGATATTCCAATATTAAGTGCTGATATCTCGTATTTAGGAAATTCGATGCGTTTTACACTTTTCTCGTTGCGATGGTGTAGAACCGAGAAAATCTGATTCATGAAAGCTGAATCGGGTTTGGGCATCACATTGAGGGTGTTCCCGTGGACCGTGAATTTCACGTCAATGGTGGACATTTGGTTTCGGCTGTCCTAACTTCCGGTCAAAGAAATCAAAACAAACAAATCACGAGTTCACTTTTACCGTTTTGATTGGGATTTTTTCTGCTAATTGGGAATTTTTCAGGTTAATTGGGAATTTTTTCAGCCGATTGGGAAAAAATTTGGTACCGGAAACCGGACCCAGTTTTGTTAAGAGAAAAAGCCCTGAGCCTACATGCATGAGAATAGAACCTGTGTAGGGATCTTTAACCTGCACAAGGGGATGACTGTCCCTGCACAGGGGGCCTCCAGTTAACATCCTGATCCAAAGGACGGCGCACTGTATCATGTCATTCCTGCAAATGACATGAAGGGAAGCATGTTCGGACCAACAAATTTTCCTCGCCGCCGGTGGGGATTGAACCCGGGACCTCTAGCACAAGAGGCCAGTGTGCTAACCACTCTGCTACTCGCTTCCTTCATTCAATGAATAACATATTCAACAAGCATGATATATATTTGGATTGTTTGTTTCTTTGTTGTTGATACTGTTGTAACACTCCATTTAATACACTTCTTGAGGTGTATGGAGTACCTGGCAGATTCAGATTCTGAGTTGATCAATTTCTGGTGTTGGGTGGCTGGCTAAATTTTGAATTTAGCCAAAAAGTTCATGCTATATATAGCTGTATATAATGCAAATTGATATATTGAAATAAGCAAAACCTTTTATTCGATTTCTCTATTTGTGAGTTTTTGAGCTTACTTTTATCCATAAATGCCAGTATTCGCCACATAGGTTATTTTCGGAGTAATTTGCCATGCTGGCATCTTCCGGCATTTGTCACTGGCATTTACCAGCTGGACAATACTCGCCCCAACCCTGGACATATGTTTCAGTTGTATGACATAGATGAGGATGATGAAGGCTGCCCTCGGCTGACGTACAATGTACCCAGAGAACTCTCGGAGGGATTTATCAACAACAAGAAACAGGCATACAAGTTTAGGTAGGATATAGTGACTGTAAACATACTGTGAATTTTAAAATAAGAGGCATTGCCATCTTTGCAGACCTAGATTCCTATATTTAAGGATTGAAATTCAGATTTTAGCTTTCACTGGATGATGAAAAACATTAGGCTGTTTTAATGAAAAACATTAGGCTGTTTTAATGTCATTAAAACAGCTAATGTTTTTCATCATCCAGTGAAAGCTAAAATCTGAATTTCAATACTTATATTTACATTTTATATTATCAATCAATATCAGATTTTTAATTGCCCATATCACCGTTCATTTTCATGTTATTTGACATTAAATCTCACTTAACGTAACAAACAACGTCACTGGATGAGTTTTGACGTCACGTGACTTAATGTTTTTCTTTGGGAAATGAAGAACATCAAGAAAGATACTTTCATCTAGGGCGATTGCAGTAAAAATGTAAATATAACTGAATACACAAGTACTCAATATTTCGCATTCCATAAGAATTATCTCATTTCAAGCATTTTGATGGCCTGAAATGAAACTAAAGATACCCATGAACAGGCTTGTATATGATACATGTAATTTCTATGTCTACAGGTTTCAGAAGGTGTTTGACCAGTCAGCAAAACAAGATGAAATATTTGAACATGTAGCCAGACCTGTCATTGACAAGTAAGTGACCTAAACCTTATCATTGTCAAAAATTGTTTGAGGAATGAAAGCAAAAGTTGTAGTTGCCTTTGTGTTCTTTTTTTTTTTTTTGGGGGGGGGGGGGATGTGTATAGTGCATGAAATATCTTCTAATTGGTACTGCAACACAGCATTACGAAAACTTGCCCATGAAATATAGAGATTTTTAAAGTTGTGAAAAATGAAAATTTTCAGTAGAAAAATTTTCCATTTTTTTTCTTATTTTTGCTCATAACATAGATTGTGGATACACATTAGAAACGCCTCGGCAAGGCAGATCTAACGAGTACCCATATTCTATGTTTTGGAGCAAAAAGAAAAATACGAAAGAAGGGGTTCTCACCCCTGCAACCCCAGTTTTTCTACATATAAAAGTGGGGTTCAATGGGGCATACATTTCACGGACATGTTATCGTGATGTAGCGGCCCCCGTGGCTGAGAGGTTAAAGGGCACTGTTTTTTAATCACTCGATCATCTCACCGCTGTGTCTGGTGTGGGTTCGAGCCCCGCACTCGCCACATGTGAGACCAGCCAAGTTCTGCTTGCGGGTGTGCCAGGTGGTTTTTCTCGTGGTTCTCCTGTTTTTGCCCAGCTACTGATTGGCCCATCTCATATGAGCTGAAATAATCTTGAAAGGGACGTAAAACTGAATAAAATAAAATGTTATCGTGATTGGTTCGTAATGATTCAGCATTAATATGATTATCATTCAGGTCAAACTTTGAATCTATACATTCTTTTTCTAAGTTCAAAATAAGGCCTCCAAAGGCTTTTAACACATCGTGAATCAAAGGGCACATGTAAACTGTACTGAATATAAGAATCTTACATGAGTGTCAGGTATGGATAGACAAATCTGTCCCGAGGGTCACATTTTGGCATCACGAGGCTCGCCGAGTGATGCCAAACTGTGACCCGAGGGACAGATTTGTCTATCCATACCTTACACGCATGATAGATTCTTTTTCTTGCATGCTTTAATGCAGCGAGGCTTGATTTTCATACTATTTACCTAGAAAGACGCTACAATTGCGGCGTCCGCCATTTTGAATTAAAACGTTTTGACGTCATTGTGACGTGTGCGCTTAACGACGAAATTACGTGACGTCCTATACAACCCATGTTAAAAAGAACACTTGATCGCAAGTTGGGACCAGGGTGAGATAAAGAGGGTGGGATAAGAATTTCTCACATGGGCTAAAACGTAGGATTTCTCTATCTGGTGTGCAAGAACATACTTTCTTGATCAAAGCCCGAGTTATGTCAAATTTGTAATTTTAATACATAATTTTGATGTTAAAAATCTACTTTCAGTGTCTTGGAAGGTTATAATGGAACAATCTTTGCCTATGGTCAGGTATGGGTTTTTGAGTTTTATGTTTCAGTTTTAAGTGTATGATTCAGCCATAGCTAGATTATGAAAAATACCATATATGCAAATATGTAGATCAACTTGGTCAATCTTGCAGTCTGGACAAAACCACTTATTTTCTGCCTAGAGAATTAATGCGATAATTCTAGTTTTTGTACATGAAACTTAACAGTAAGCCAACAACTTTTCTTACATTTTTGTTTTCTGTTCATTGTTAGTACAAACCTTAATTTTCTAAATCTGGGGCCAGTTGTTCAAAACTTTGTAAGCTTAAGGTCATCGTTAAGACAACTTGTTAAGGAAATGCCGACTTCATAATCAAATACACTATTATTTTTTGTTGATAAAATGTGAGAAGTCTTTGCAATGCAAAAGACTCTCACATTTTATCAACAAAAAATAACAGTGTATTTGTAATATTCATGTTTGAAATTTTGAAATTTTAACAAATCGTTAACTAATGACATTGTTAATTTTGAACAACTGATATTTAAGCCTTTAAACACAGTTTGTGTAAGGTCAGTTTGTAAACAGAGAGTACAGTTTTCCCTGCCATAGTTCATGTTTGGTATGTGTTTCAGACTGGGAGTGGTAAAACCTTCACAATTACAGGTGGTGCTGAGAGATACATCGATAGAGGCATCATTCCCAGAACACTGTCCTATATCTTTGAATACTTTGAGAGGAATTCTGAGAAAACATTCACAGCCCATATATCCTATCTAGAGATATACAATGAATTTGGGTATGATCTCCTGGACCCCAAACATGAGGCTGCAAAACTGGAAGACTTGCCGTAAGTTACGGAAACATTTTAATCTCATTGCAAGTGAGGCTGACAGAAAATATGCTTATAGTCTAAAATTCTCTCAATACAGCTTCTCAGTCCTTAAACATTTGAGCCATAAGAAACCCAAAAGACCACATTTAATTTCCCCTTTCTAAATAATTAAATATTATGCATACATTTGATAACTTAAATGTGATCTAATCATGCTAGAACTGTCTTATATTGATTCTCAGCATGGACATTGATGGTGTGCCAATTCCAAATCTTAAACTTACCTGTTTGGTTACTTGCATAGACAAAAAGCTTTATTGTGACAGGAAAACAGATTGTTCTTTGTAATTCTTCTATGAGCCATTGGTTTTAAGGTCTCTGATGATATTTGCATTGTGGTTGGAAATCATTTGTGGGGGTTGGGGGGGGGGTGGGTAGATGATACTGAGTTGAAAAGCCACAGTAATTCACTAGGGGCTTGAAATGTATGCCTAGAAGAGTAGAGGGATTGTACTATTCACTTAAACTTAAACAAAGGATGTGTGGGTTTCCTTAAATTGTGCATAAAAAAGATTTTGTCAAGACATGACTTGTATTTCAGTAAAGTCTCCCTAATGGAGGACTCCGACCAGAACATCCACCTGAAGAACCTGTCTGTCCATCAAGCTGCTAATGAGGAAGAGGCTCTTAACTTGTTGTTCCTGGGGGACACCAACAGAATGATTGCAGAGGTAATTATAGTTTGAGTCAATGATTGCAGAGGTAATTATAGTTCGAGTCAATCCATTGTTATAGCTTTTCATGGGGAAGACTTTATATCATCCTTGACAACAACCAGAATGAACCAAGTCTATATTGAGCTCTCTATGAGCCACTAAGCCTAGGGTCACAGCCTCTTCATTAAGGGTCAAATAGTATTGCAGTGTTTTACTTTTGACTCTATGCATATTCTTAACATTTAATTAAAGTATTTGAGAACATTTCCGACTCTTCTTAAAAACACTTTTTAGCTCACCTGAGCCGTCAGGCTCACAAGGTGAGCTTATAGGATGGCCATGATCCGGCGTCCGTCCGTCCGTCCGTCGTCCGTCCGTCGTCCGTCGTCCGTCCGTCGTCCACCATTTTCAAAGATCTTCTTCTCTGAAACCGCTTGGCCAATCAAAGCCAAATTTTACATGAAGCATCTATGGGAAGGGGGAACCAATGTGTATATAAATAATCCAGGTCACATGACCAAGATGGCCGCCATGCCCATATATGGTAAAAACCCTTCAAAAATCTTCTTCTCCGGAACCACTGGACCGATTTCAACCAAAGTTGGCATGAAGCATCAATGACTCAAGTACTACAATGTATATATAAATCATGACCTTGCGGTGACCTTGACCTATTTTACGGCAAGGTCAACATAGGTCGCCTTTGCATTTGAATGGGAAAAATTGTTAAATTGTCATTTAAAGGAAAAATCTTGCAGAAAATGAGCAGTAGGACTGAATATTAATGATTCTGAAAAAAATTGGGCACCAGGGGCTCATCCGCCCCCACCCCGGGGCAATATACATGTATATTATCATAATATTCAAACATCTTCTTCTCTGAAACCGCTTGGCCAATCAAAGCCAAATTTTACATGAAGCATCTATGGGAAGGGGGAACCAATGTGTATATAAATAATCCAGGTCACATGACCAAGATGGCCGCCATGCCCATATATGGTAAAAACCCTTCAAAAATCTTCTTCTCCAGAACCGGTGGACCGATTTCAGCAAAACTTGGCATGAAGCATCGATGGCTCAAGCACTACAATGTGTATATAATTCATGACCTTTTCATGACCTTGACCTATTTTACGGCAAGGTCAACATAGGTCGCCAATGCATTTGAATGGGGAAAACTTTTAAAATGTAATTTAAAGTGAAAGTCTTGCAGGAAATGGGAAGTAGGACTGAAAATTAATGATTCTGAAAAAAATTGGACCCCAGGGGCTCATGTGCCCCCACCCCCGGGCAATATACATGTATATTTCCATAATATATATTCAAACCTCTTCTCCTCTGAAATCGCTTGGCCAATCAAAGCCAAATTTTATGTGAAGCCTCTATAGAATTGAGGAATCAATGTGTATATAAATAATCTAGGTCACATGACAAAGATGGCCGCCATGCCCATATATGGTAAAAACCCATCAAAAATCTTCTTCTCTGAAACCAATCAACTGATTTCAAGGAAACTTGGCGTGAAGCATCGATGGCTAAAGTACTCCAATGTATATATAAATCATGACCCTGTGATGACCTTGACCAAGTTTATGGCAAGGTCAACATGGGTTGCCTATGCATTTGAATTGGGAAAATTGTTAAAATGTCATTTGAAGGGAAAAGCCAGCAGGAAATTGGCAAATGGACAGAATATTGAAGATTCTGAAAAAAGAAAATGGCCCAAGGGCTTCATCTGCCCCTGCACTGGAGTTAAATACCATAATATTCAAACATGTTTATTGGTATATGCAGCAGATCTCAGGTGAGCGTTTACAGGACCATTGGTCCTCTGGTCTTAAAATTCCAGACTCCAATGAATCAGGCTTCAACAAGATCCCACTGTATATTTTCAATCCATATGACATCAAGAGAACAAGGTTCAGCCACCATCAGGAGGTCAAAGCTTCATCTGGTGGATTTAGCTGGGTAAGTACTGAAAGGAGTGAAAATAATGCAAGAGGTCACAGTGAACATTTAAATGGGCAAATGAGCCATATTAATGAGATATCTAACAATGTGGCAGTACGAGGGGAAAGCAAAAAGTTCGTGGATTTTGTTAATAACTTTTATAATTGACATCCGATTGTTTTCATATTTTCACAAGTGTAATAATGGTCTATTGTCAACATTCATATAAAATGTTATTTGTCGAATCTTAATTTTGATTGGTCAAATTACATCGACAAACACGTGGGGTTTGCTACCCCGGAGCACGCCGTAAAATCTCTGTTTAGGTGTTTATAAATATTTTAAAAAATGTCATTTCTAAATCTCCTTAAATTATGGAAATATTGATAATGATGTAATTTGGCTTGAAATGTGAAATAGCAGTTCTCGCATTCGAAAGACAACGCTACAGCGACACTTTTAGAAAGACAAGTCTAAGCAAAAATTCAGTAAAAATGACGTTACTGGTAAATGGTAGAAACTTGCACATCGATAAAATTTGTGCGAGACTTCCGAATAAAACCTACAGAAACGTCTGATTTGTTACAAACAGCTAGAGACACATCAGAACTGAAGCATACAACAGTGTTCAATGATGTAAAAAGTGTTAGTCACAACGAAATAGCTGTTAAAAACAACAAGTAAGCACAAAAATCTACGCGAACAACTTTAACGTCATGGCATCCCCCGTATAATCCTAGCGTCTGTCGCAGAAATTGTCACAAAAACTAAATTTTTTTAGCGATTTGTCTTTCTACTGTAATCCTTCACGGATGGGGAATAAATATATGAAAATTTGCTTGAAGTCGAATGAGAAATAATGTTTTCATAGGAACTTTTGACTCGGCCAGCGTATACAGAAAACCCGTTGGCAAATGACGTTAACGTCTTGGCGTGCTCCGGGTAGCGCTAACACGCATCAAACAAATTGCCATAGAAACAATGTTTATTAAGCGATTTGTCTGAAACTTTCTATGCTTGTTTGTATTACATTGATCGCAAACATACGGTAATTTCAGAGAAATCGAATATATACTTTTGATTTTATTGACAAAGTCCACGAACTTTTTGCTTTCCCCTCGTATAACTCAGATCAGCAAACATGCATCATGTTCAGTCTGATCATCCTATTCTAGTTCTCACCAAAATATCAAAGATAGTGAAATTGAGTGCACAGTGACAATTTATCAGCCAACCTTATTAGATGTGTTCAGATTTAAGTTTGAGTATTTTCTCAGGAAACGTTTCGTTGATTAGTTTTGGATTTTTAGCTCACCTGAGCCTTGGCTCACAGGTGAGCTTGTAGTATACCCATGCTCCGGCGTCCGTCCGTCGTCCGTCCGTCCGTCATCCGTCATTCACAATTTCAAAGATCTTCTCCTCTGAAACCGCTTGGCCAATCAAAGCCAAACTTCATGTGGAGCATCCTTAGGAAGGGGGAACGAAAGTTTATATAAATGGTCCAGGTCACATGACCAAGATGGCCGCCATGGCTATAAATAGCAAAAACCTTTAAAAAATCTTCTTCTCCAGAACCAGTGGGCCAATTTCCACAAAACTTGGTATGTAGCATCAGGGATGTGGGCCCATTATAGTTTATATAAATCATGACCCTAGGATGACCTTAACCTATTTAATGGCAAGGTCAACTTAGGTCGCCAATGCATTTGAATGGGAAAAAATGGTAAAATGCTATTTAATGGGTAAAACTTACTGGGAATAGGCAAATGGACAGAAGAGATTAATGTTAATGGAAAATTTTAGCCCCTGGGGGCTTGTCTGCCCCTGCCCCGGGGCTATATACAGGTATATTTCCATAATAATGAAACATCTTCTCCCCTGAAACCGCTTGGCCAATCAAAGCCAAACTTCATATGGAGCATCCTTGGGAAGGGGGAAAGAAAGTTTATATAAATGGTCAAGGTCACATGACCAAGATGGCCACCATGGCTATAAATAGCAATAACCTTTAAAAATCTTCTTCTCCAGAACCAGTGGGCCGATTTCCACGAAACTTGGTATGTAGCATTGGGGACGTGGGCCCATCATAGTTTATATAAATCATGACCCTAGGATGACCTTGACCTATTTAACGGCAAGGTCAACTTAGGTCGCCAATGCATTTGAATGGGAAAAAATGGTAAAATGCTATTTAATGGGTAAAACTTACAGCAAATGGACAGAAGATTAATGTTAATGGAAAATTTTAGCCCCTGGGGGGTTGTCTGTCCCTGCCCCAGGGCTATATACATGTATATTTCCATAATAATGAAACATCTTCTCCCCTGAAACCGCTTGGCCAATCAAAGCCAAACGTCATATGGAGCATCCTTTGGAAGGTGGAACAAAAGTTTATATAAATGGTCAAGGTCACATGACCAAGATGGCCGCCATGGCTATAGATAGCAAAAACCTTTAAAAATCTTCTTCTCCAGAACCAGTGGGTCGATTTCCACGAAACTTGGTATGTAGCATCAGAGACGTGGGCCCATCGTAGTTTATATAAATCATGACCCTAGGATGACCTTGACCTATTTAACGGCAAGGTCAACTTAGGTCGCCAATGCATTTGAATGGGAAAAAATGGTAAAATGCTATTTAATGGGTAAATCTTACAGCAAATGGACAGAAGATTAATGTTAATGGAAAATTTTAGCCCCTGGGGGGGGGTTGTCTGTCCCTGCCCCAGGGCTATATACATGTATATTTCCATAATAATGAAACATCTTCTCCCCTGAAACCGCTTGGCCAATCAAAGCCAAACTTCATATGGAGCATCTTTGGGAAGGGGGAAAGAAAGTTTATATAAATGGTCAAGGTCACATGACCAAGATGGCTGCCATGGCTATAAATAGAAAAAAACTTTGAAAATCTTCTTCTCCAGAACCAGAAGGCTAATGACTTTGAAACTTGGTGTGAAGCATCAGTTACTGGAGCTCTACAAAGTTGATATAAATCATGACCCTGGGATGACCTTGACCTATTTTACGGCAAGGTCAACATAGGCTGCTCATGCATTTGAATGGGGAAAAGTGTTAAAATGTCATTTGTAGGGAAAAACTTGCAGGAAATGGGCAAATGGACTTAAGATTGATGATTCTGAAAAAATTTGGACCCCAGGGGTCTGTCTGCCCCCACCTCGGGGCAATATACATGTATATTACAGTGATATTCAAAGATCTTCTCTGAAACCGCTTGGCCAATCAAAGCCAAACTTTATGTGGAGCATTATTAGGAAGAGTGAATGAAAGTTTGTATAACTGGTAAAGGTCACATGACCAAGATGGCCGCCATGGCTATAAATAGCAAAAACCTTTAAAATCTTCTCTAGAACCAGAAGGCCTATGATTTTGAAACTTGGCATGAAGCATCAACAAAGTTTGTATAAATCATGACCCTGGGATGACCTTGACCTTTTTACGGCAAGGTCAACTTAGGTTTGCCCACACATTTGAATGGGGAAAATTGTTACAATGTCATTTGAAGGGCAAAACTTGCAGTAATTGGCAAATCGACTGAATCTTTATGATTTAAAAAAGAAATTGACTCCAGAGTTTGCACTGACCCTGCCCTGGGGTTATATACATGTATATTACCATTCTAGTCAAACAAGTTTATTGGTATATATCTCAGGTCTCAGGTGAGCGTTTACAGGACCATTGGTCCTCTGGTTAATTTCTTCCCGTATAAATTTATATGACATTTTAATATTGCATATGATTGATAACCGGGCAAACTTGAAACCTTACACTCATACAGTTGGATGGTGACTGTGTGTGCATTTGGTATTCCCAGTTCAAATTCAACATGTATGTAATATTTCAGGTCAGAGAGGGTGTCCAAAAGTGGTGTTGGCGGTGTGCTTTTGACAGAAGCCAAATATATCAACCTTTCATTACATTTTCTTGAACAAGTAGGTCATGTTTTCAAAACTATCATAATATTGACTTTGCTTTTGATATCTGAACAGTAAGATAAATCAGAATGTATGTGGTTTGGTCGTCACCTTCTAATTGTTTGCATTTATCTGGCTGCCAGACTGTTCTCCTGCTTTCACCTGCCTGTGACTGACAGCATCTAGAGAAATGGGGAATGTATTGGTTATGGTCAAAGGGAAGTAATTCCTTATCTGAACATGTCTCTGGTTCATAATTGTGGGTTAGACATGAAATGTGTTATCAGTATTGGTTTTAAGTAATTTTACTACTGAGGTTGCTGATGTTTTACTGTCTTTTCTTTCTATCATTAATGTTCTCTTAGCCTATTCAACCACATTGAATTGTAGTGAAGTAATAACATGATGGAAATAAGATAAAGTAAAAATGGAAAAGCTCAACTTCTTTAAAGTACTTTTTGATGAATATTTATATGGCTCTTGATTATGATAATTTCCAGGTGATTATAGCCCTAGCAGACAAGACCAGACAGCATATCCCCTACAGAAACTCCATGATGACCTCAGTATTACGAGACAGTCTCGGGGGAAACTGCATGACTACTATGATTGCTACCTGTGCCATTGAAAGAAAGAATTTAGATGTAAGTATTTCAGAATGTTCTATTAAGGCAACACTTGATAAATATACATGTAAATGTAATATTAAGTATGGTCTGATATACGATGCGAATGTTCGAACCAACCAGATGTTTGTTTCTGAACGTCCGAACCTTCAATCTGACACCTAATGACATCCCTACTTGTATGACTCTATATTCCAGTTTGTGTCGGACCTCGTCGGAAATCCCGAATACCGTTTTTCTCGCGTCGCGGCTCATATGTGAAAAATTATTGACTGAGCCATTAGAGTAGTGAAATATCTTAATATTACAGTTAAGCTGCTACTATAAAGGGTTAAAACTAGCTAATAATGTTTTAGGTTGAGTAAAAATTCTCCAATTACAGGAATCTATTTCAACATGTCGATTTGCCCAGCGAGTTGCCTTAATCAAGAATGAAGTAATGTTGAACGAGGAACTGGACCCTAAACTGATGATACAGAAACTGAAACGAGAGATACAGCAGTTAAAGGAGGAGTTAGCTATGGCTACTGGAGAACAGAGAACTGATGAATTGTCGGCGGAAGATCTTGACAGGTGGGTAAAAATGGGAAATAGGGGTTAACATTGGAATTTCAGGAAGTTTGTCAAATTAAATATGTATTGAAATTGCATCATCAGGGAGTAAGTGTTGGTAGAGCATCTAACTTTGAATCAAAAAATCCTGGATTTGAACCCCCACATTAACTTACCATAGAACTGGTTAGATAATACCCAAGAAGCAGTGGCTTTATCCCTACCATACCGGCATGACTGAGAACTTGTTGACTGGAATGTTAAAAAGTGAATTTAACCAAAATACAAAGAAAAACCATCAGTTTAGATAAGGGAATCTAAACATCAGATACCTTAGTGACTGGCTTTATTATGTCTCCCCCCGACAGGGTCGGGAGACATATTGTTTTTCCCCGTGCGTCTGTCTGTCCGTCCGTCTGTCTGTCTGTCTGTCTGTCCGTCACAAATCGTGTCCGCTCTATAACTTGAAAACCGTTAAAGATTTTTCAATGAAACTTGGTACACTTGTAAACCATGACGAGATGATGTGTCATGCACAAGAACCATAACTCTAGCTTGAGTATTTTTGGAGTTATTTCCCTTTGATTATTTTCGATACAATTTCGTGTCCGCTGTATAACTTGAAAACCGTTAAAGATTTTTCAATGAAACTTGGTACACTTGTAGACCACGACGAGACGACGTGTCATTCACAAGAACCATAACTCTGGCTTGAGTATATTTGGAGTTATTTCCCTTTGATTATTTTCGATACAATTTCGTGTCCGCTGTATAACTTGAAAACCGTTTAAGATTTTTCAATAAAACTTGGTACACTTATTGAGCATGATCAGACGATGTGTCATGCACAAGAACCATAACTCTGGCTTGAGTATTTTATGAGTTATTTCCCTTTGATTATTTTCCATACAATTTCGTGTCTGCTTTATAACTCGAAAATCGTAAGAGTTATTTCAATGAAACTTGGTACACTTATAAAGCAGGATGAGATAACGTGTCATGCTAAAGAACCATAACTCTTGCTTGCATATCTTTGGAGTAATTTCCCTTTGATTATTTTCCATACAATTTCGTGTCCACCCTATAACTTGAAAACCGTAAGAGAAATTTCAGTGAAACTTGGTACACTTATAAAGCATGATGAGACGATGTGTCATGCACAAGAATTATAACTCTTGCTTCATATCTTTGGAGTTATTTCCCTTTGATTATTTTTCCATACAATTTCATGTCCACTCTATAACTTGAAAACCATAAGAAATATTTCAATGAAACTTGGTACACTTATAAAGCACGATGAGATGATGTGTCATGCTAAAGAACCATAACTCTTGCTTGCATATCTTTGGAGTTATTTCCCTTTGATTATTTTTCATTCAATTTCGTGTCTGCTCTATAACTCAAAAACCATTAGAGATTTTTCAATGAAACATGGTAACTTATAAAGCATGATGCACAAGAATCATTACTCTTGCTTTCATATCTTTGGAGTTATTTCCCTTTGATTATTTTCCAAACACTTTCGTGCCCCCTCTATAACTTGAAAACCGTAAGAGATATTTCAATGAAACTTGGTACACTTATAAAACTGAATGACAGGATATGTTATGCACAAGAACTATAACTCTTGCTTACATATTTTGGACATGCACATAGCAAGTGGGGAGACATCAGTTTTCACATAGAAAACAAATTCTAGTTCAGCAAATGCTAATCCCCTTTACAGCCATCCTGTTAATTTCCAGATGTGAAGACACAGTTAAAGCCTTAAACAGCAGTCACACAGTAGCGTATAACCCAAAAATGAGCCGGGCGTATGAAAATTCTCAACACGCTGAAGACTTTCGACATATAAATATTAATTTGTTCTTTTAACTCGCTCTAGCAGTCACACATTAGCGCGTGACTGGAGCGAGTGCCGGACGTATAAAAAAGTCTCTCTGTTTTGGAGTAAGGTTGTGATACGTCCCAGACACGCTAGGCACGCGCGACAGGCACTCATCGAAGGTTCAATGCGCGTTTCACACACGCTTGGGGCACGCTAATGAGGCAACATCTAATAAAATCGGAATGTGCATGGAGGGTACACTGGCGTAC
Organism: Rugalucina vietnamica; assembly: GCA_964017185.1. Lineage (NCBI taxonomy): Eukaryota > Metazoa > Mollusca > Bivalvia > Lucinida > Lucinidae > Rugalucina > Rugalucina vietnamica. The sequence continues at coordinate 70,233,924 of OZ024872.1, forward strand.
TTCTAACGCACGCCAAACGCGTTCAGAGCGTATGCAACGTGCCTATAGCACACGTGGAACTTATTCGGGACGTATAAGTCAAACGCCCGAGACACGCTGAGCTTCTAGAAAATTTTTAAGCATGTTTAAACAATTTTGAGCCCAAACGTGTGCGAAACTGCGCAGAGACTTTTATCGACGTACGGGGACGCCCGCCCGACGTACACCAAGCGTACCCAACGCGCTTGTAGCGGCTGCGAGTTTTGAACGTGTTTCCGATGTGCGTCTGGTGTATGTGGAATTTTGCTATTTTTTCAGCAGGACTGGCGCGCGTTTCACTTATACGTTACTGTGTGACTGCTGTTTAACTAAGCCTGAGGAAATAATTCTGTTTACTTTCAATATACCCTCGATATCGTCGTTTAACTATCGATCGACCTTAAATTTACCTTGATACTATACGCGCTTATATTTATTTTTAGCCAGAGAGTGACAACGAAGTATTTTTGGATCGATGACCTTGAGTTTGCTTCGTTTACAATGTAATCAGATATTTAGCATGTGTGATCAGCCATCGTTGTCCCGGGGCGTTGTCCAAACATAAAAGTCATAGTTATAATTGAGCCGCCTCGTGGGAAAACCAACAATGTGGTTTTCGAACAGGTCTGACACTAACCAGCCTGTACAAGCACAGAAAATAGCCAGAAGCTTGAAATTTTGGATTTAACTTGAGTAGAAGAAGAATTGTACTATCCGAGCGGCGAAAACAAAGGCGCTGATCAGCTTCGCGGTTACCGCGCGAAGCTGATCTGCGTCTTTGTTTTCGCCTATGCAGATTGTTGGTTTTCCCATGAGGCGGCTCATATATTAGCACATTTCTGCCGTCAGGACATCCGCTTGTTGGCTCATTTGCTCATGCACACCAACAACATAAGTATATAGTAACTGTGTCACATTACGAAAACTTGCCCATGCGTTATACAGATTTTAAATATTTTTGCTAAAAACATCGAATGTCGAACCACGTTAGAACCGCCTCGCCGAGACCCACAATCTATGTTTTGGAGCAAAAATAAGAAAAATAGGTATAGCCCTGCATATCCCATTTTTGCTATATAAAAGGTTAACGCGGACATGTTTTCGTGATGGACTCTCCCAGCTTCTGAACACCATATTGCACATGAGGCTTTTCCGTAGACAACTTCTCGCCCAGCGATGTCATGTTTCAGATTTTATTTTCAAATACTTGATGGTATTAGAAAGAGGGGAACTGAACTTCCGTAAGACAACATGAAGATTTGTCTGACATTATTGCCAGAGTCAATTGACTGAGAACAATGACACAATTATCTTCAATAAACTATACTACAGTGGACCAATAAAGTTATTATTAGACGCGTAGTGTTCAAAATCAATACACCTGTAGTCAGGAGAGGTTTATTTTTATACCCAATATTGTATTTCCTAACTGTTTATTTTTAGACTTAACTTGTATCATTGGAAAAGTGTGTTTGTTTGTATTTTCAAAATTTCATAGAACTTTAAACTGTTGTAAATGAAAAGTACAATGTTGAAACTTTATCAGGTAACCTTTGTTTATTGCTTTATCCATTTAACTTTCAATTGACACTAAATTCATAAATTTATGTTGACTAGAAGAGGCAGGATACATTTTTTTTGTTAACAGGTTGCTTGATGAGTCAGTCGTAAATATTAAATGAATTTTTGATAACTGATATTAACGACCCATTAGATATTATTGAATAAGATGATTAATTTGTTTTACCAACTGGCCAGCCAGACAAGTAAACATTAAAATACACTGAAGTCAGGGGAAACTTCCAAAGGTGTCAAATAATTGTCTATTGACTGCATATCTCTACTTTGATCCTTTTGAAATCGGTCTTGCTTCTTCAATGGGAATTTGAATCTTGACCACCTCAGCCTTTTAATTGAAATTTTCTATTACGGAAACATGCCCAAGTAATATAAAGGGATTTTTAGCTCACCTGAGCCGAAGGCTCACAGGTGAGCTTATAGTATACCCATGCTCCGTCGTCCGTCCGTCCGTCGTCCGTCGTTCACAATTTCAAAGATCTTCTCCTCTGAAACCGCTTGGCTAATCAAAGCCAAACTTCATGTGGAGCATCCTTAGGAAGGGGGAACGAAAGTTTATATAAATGGTCCAGGTCACATGACCAAGATGGCCGCCATGGCTATAAATAGCAAAAACCTTTAAAAATCTTCTTCTCCAGAACCAGTGGGCCGATTTCCATGAAACTTGGTATCGGAGATGTGGGCCCATCATAGTTTATATAAATCATGACCCTAGGATGACCTTGACCTATTTTACGGCAAGGTCAACTTAGGTCGCCAATGCATTTGAATGGGAAAAAATGGTAAAATGCTATTTAATGGGTAAAACTAACTGGGAATAGGCAAATGGACAGAAGATTAATGTTAATGGAAAATTTTAGCCCCTGGGGGTTGTCTGCCCCTGCCCCGGGGCTATATACATGTATATTTCCATAATAATGAAACATCTTCTCCCCTGAAACCGCTTGGCCAATCAAAGCCAAACTTCATATGGAGCATCCTTGGGAAGGGGGAAAGAAAGTGTATATAAATGGTCAAGGTCACATGACCAAGATGGCTGCCATGGCTATAAATAGAAAAAACCTTTAAAAATCTTCTTCTCCAGAACCAGAAGGCCAATGATTTTGAAACTTGGTGTGAAGCATCAGTGACTGGAGCTCTACAAAGTTTATATAAATCATGACCCTGGGATGACCTTGACCTATTATACGGCAAGGTCAACATAGGTCGCTCATGCATTTGAATGGGGAAAAGTGATAAAATGTCATTTGTAGGGAAAACCTTGCAGGAAATGGGCAGATGGACTTAATTTTTATGATTCTGAAAAAATTTGGACCCCAGGGGTCTGTCTGGCCCCACCCTGGGGCAATATACATGTATATTACAGTGATATTCAAAGATCTTCTTCTCTGAAACTGCTTGGCCAATCAAAGCCAAACTTTATGAGGAGTATTGTTAGGAAGTGGGAATGAAAGTGTATATAAATGGTCAAGGTCACATGACCAAGATGGCTGCCATGGCTATAAATAGCAAAAACCTTTAAAAATCTTTTTCTCCAGAACCAGAAGGCCTATGATTTTGAAACTTGGCATAAAGCATCAGGCAATGGAGCTCTACAAAGTTTATATAAATCATGACCCTTGGGTGACCTTGACCTATTTTACGGCAAGGTCAACTTAGGTCGCCCATGCATTTGAATGGGGAAAATTGTTAAAATCTCATTTGAAGGGCAAAACTTGCAGTAAATTGGCAAATGGACTAAAGTTTTATGTTTTCAAAAAGAAATTGACTCCAGGGGTTGCTCTGACCCAGCCCTGGGGTTATATACATGTATATTATCATTCTAGTCAAACATATATCTCGGGTTTCAGGTGAGCGTTTACAGGACCATTGGTCCTCTGGTTCAAGTTGTAAAAATGATTTTTTTTAAAAATAGAATAGTTATATATATAATATTTCTTCATTGTGCACAATACAATGATTGTGGGTATGAGGTGGTTCTAACGAGTACCCACAATCTATGTTTTGGAGCCAAAATAAGAAAGATAGGTATACCCCTGCAAATCCTAGTTTTTCTATATAAAAGTTGGATTCAAGGAGAATACTTTTCATGGACATGTTTTCCTGGTGTATGAAATAGAATGCGTCTACAATAAATGGCTGTCTTTTAGGGACGATTGAATTAAAGAACGGGTGAAAGTGCAAAATAAAAAGCCAGTCATCGAGGGCATGTGATTTAAGTTGCCCTCCGATGAGTGTCTGTGCATGTGTGTATGTGTGTGTGTGTGTGTGTGTGTGTGTGTGTGTGTGTCGCCAAACCTATATGGTGTTTGTAATATTGCATTGCCCATGTTTTACATGTTTCATGTAACTCCAGGGAGAATAAACTTTGAAACATGAAACGCAATTTTACGCTGTTTCAACCTGACTGTTTGCTCAAAGTAAATTGGTTACATGTGCACTTCCATGATGAAGGTATCACAAAACACTAACGAGACTAATGGTCCTCACAAACGTCTGTACACGGTTATCTCAGTGGTTGAACATGGGAGCTTGGTTCAAAACTTGGGTTGTTTCAAGTCTATGTCATCGTTAACAACCAATTATTCAGTCAGTTCGGTTATATTTTGGGTTAAATGTCGCACCAAAAGGTAAGGTCATATGGAAACGGGGCATTGGTTTATCTAGTGAAGTTTAATATACCTCGCTTACATTTACCTTGTTTATCGTCTAAGAAGCTTGATCATGATCAAACCAGCGACCTCTGGTTTACAAGGCTAGCGACTTAGCCACTGCAACATGGAAGATTCCAGTTCTAGTAAAGTTACGGTAAATGACCAATTAGTCTGTAAGTACTCCCTACCAGTTCGAACATCAAACATCCTTGAAATGTGCTTAGATAATCGTTTCCAAGGATCTTAATTTCTAATGCTTCCTACTCAAGAAACATGGTATGCTTGTAAAAAAGACCAACAAGTACGACTTTCTGATGACATCAAAAGTTCCCTTTGATATTTTTTCTTTTTTTTTCCCCATGACAGCACATTTATGAATCTAATCATATCATGTACATGTAAATAATACAGCAAAGGACAGACAAAATATGTTAAAAAAAACAACAACAACAAACAAACAAATAAACAAAACAACAACTAAAAAGAAGGATGCCATCATGGTCGGGTGTGAATATCGGCCCCCGCCCATTGGTGCCTAAAGAAATAGATGGGCTGCTTTTGCCTCCAGGCAAAGCTTCTTTGCTACAGACTGACCATCTGATAACTGGTTAACCGCTCAGGTCTGAGCCTGCCCAGGAAAAGTGGTTCATGTCAAACTATCTATACATTATGGCGTGTTGGTTTAGTTGGGTAATTATATTCGAAGCAATTTTTGGATGCCATGGCAGTCTAATTTCTGGTAAAAGTTCCATAAAATGGGGGCAGCATCCCGACATGACCATTAGCTGTTGACTTGGAGGTTAAGCATCAATTCAAACAAACAAACAAAAAAACCTGCCACCTACCATAAAACGTCTGTCTGCACATTTATAGTTGATTTTGTTCACTGTTTAGTTTATTACTGAAGACAAAAAGATGCAAAAAAGTCCATCTGATTGCAAATTAAAACATCTGAAACTTCTGTCCAAAATTTTCCTGTTGAAAGTGAAATCCCTCAATGTGCTGGATTGCTGTTTTGCTGTGTGCTGCCTAAGTCACACGCTCTGCCTAAGTCACACGCTCTTTAAAAGACTAAACGCACAAAAAATATCATGTCACTACAATATTTTTAAATTGAGACCCCTTTGTGCAGCCCTGTAATTGACAGAGCTCTTCTCTGACATAATATTATAACAATATCCTTTATGTTCAGCTGGCAAGAATCTGACAATTGTGTATTAAGTGAACAGATGTTGTTGTTGTTTTTTTTAAAAAAGGGGTCTTTGCTCAGACATGAGACGAAATATATTCAAAGGCAAACTTTTAGCAAAGGTCATTTGTCCTTAGAGCTGGTCACATGAAAAGGTGTTGAAATAGCCCATAATTATTATGAATGGTGCAGTTAGTTCATTCAGTGGCAAGGTTTATCATTATTTCACTTTATGAATCCTCTTCCTTAATTAATTGCAAATTAACCATATGGTATGTATAGCTGTAGATTTACAAGGTAATTGAGCCTGTGCATGAGAAAACCAACAATTTGCATAGGCGAAAACAAAGCCGCAGATCAGCTTCGCGGTGACCGCGAAGCTGATCAGCGCCTTTGTTTTCGCTACACGGATAGTACAATTCCTCTTCTACTTAAATGCAAAATTTCAAGCCTCTAACCATCTTCTGTGACTGTATAGGTCAGTTTGTGTCAGACCTGGTAGAAACCCAAATTGTTGGTTTTCTCATGCACAGGCTCAATTTATTTATCATGACAAATCTCTTTTGAACAGCACAGTGGGTGGACCAAAGTTTGATGTTTAAATTGGTGACACTTGATCTATTGACCCAAAATTCCTTGTGATGAAATTTTGAAAATTGTCATTGTGAATTAAGCGTGTTTTGCATTGTAATAAGTCGTGTGCCTCCTCTGTTTAATACCTGGTAGATCCAGACAGTTCTGTCATGCATGCTGCATGGGAATGATTATCAAGATGTGCACTCATTTAATTCAATTTTTGTTAGCGCAAATTTAACGTTTGATAGAGAGAAAAAGAAAAAGAAACAACAAAAGGGATGAGCTCATTGCTATTTAAACGAATGTGCGGTCTTTGTATTCCCTGGTTTTGGTGCCTACTTCAAAAGATTTTTACGCACAACTGGGAAACAAACTTTCATTCCTAAATTAAGACATCCATGGGACATGCGATGTTGACAGAGTGTACTGGGATCACATTCTCCGTGAGATGACAAACCCTGTCTGATCCGGGCTGCAGGAAGTTAGGCAACAAACACAGTGTAGCAGTGTAACTGTTGAAAGATTGCACATATTATTTTACCATCTATATATCTGTCTGACGAAGTTGTTCGCCGTTTCTTTCCATGTTCATGAGGGTTCATTTAATACCAAAACTGTGCAATATAGTCCATACTATCTCACTTTGAATGTTTTACTGCTTCCAAAGGATCAAACCATTATGTTTTATTACATGCGTCAGCAAATCATACAAGATCTTTATAAACCAAATTACATTTAAACTAGCTTTCTCAATACAGAAATTGACTAAACGCAAAGATGGCTAGAGGCTGGGAATTTTGCATTTAGATAGGTAGAGGATATTTACTTCGCTGTACATAGCGAAAGCAAAGACCCTGATCAGGGGAAGACTGTTTTCACAGTAACTGTTGATGTTTCAAGCAATTGTTCTCGTCTGTCTCCGATTGTTTTCTTTTTATCTTGGTTGGTCAACAATTTGACAATCCATAACACCATTCATACTTGGATAATGTATAATTAAGATAACAATCTTTGAAATCCTACAAACTGTCTGGTTCGCATTTGAAGTGTTTGGTCTCAGTCAACACCTTATTGAGCTTAAATTCAAAAACTGAATAAATAAAATTGTGCATGCCATCAGGTTAAATAACTTGTCAATTTTGATTGATAAGTTGCAAATATATAATAATTGCACTGGTCTTTTGAAACCATGTAAGAGGTATGAAAGTTTACAATCTAGATAAAATAATTACCTGACACTTTTCATAAAATTTACACTAGAACAATTTGGGTCATGTTAAAAATCAAATGTACTTGTAAAGCATAATTCAAACATCAAAGAAACTCTACTGACTGAACTGTTTACTTGTCACCATTTTTGATTGTCTATTTTGGTGTATTGATGTTGTCAGTACTCTATAAATAGATCTAGAGTACTGCAGATAAAAATAGAAGTAGAGACTGGGGTAAAATTTCCAATCAATTGTCACAGTGACACAGAGTTTACACTCTACACTTGCAAACTTTACCTACAGGCAAACTGGGGGTGTTTTCACTCAATTGAAAAAAGCAGTAAACCCCAAAGCTAATCGAATTGACCGAACGATTTGTTGTGTTAACGGCTGTGTTAAACGAAGACATAGACTAGAAACAGTGTAAATTTTAACCCAGCTGTCGTGTAAAACCACATAGAACTTGACAGACGTTTTGCGTAGTGAAACAGTGTCGTAGGGTGATCTGGGGGAAGAGCATCGGACTCCGTATCGAGACCCCCAAATGCGGCGGCGTGTTGTGTCATTGAGCAAGACTCATTAACTCGCCTGCAGCTATGTCTCCGTCTCGACCAAATGGATATTTGTTGACTGGGATGTTAAGCCATTACCAGTCTGACAAAACTAACCTTCAACTTATCTTTACACTGATTCATTTGTCGCTGGCATGTCGGCTTTTTAATTAACAGATACAACTATTTATTATCATTTCTCTCCCTCTTGAAATTCAAAAGGGAATAACTTTAAAAGGCATAAAGACAAGTTTCAACTAGAATGTCCATCATAACCATGGTAAACAAATATTAAGATAATATCAAAAATAATCTCTGGGGTCGCGGCTCATGTCTTATATAGTTTTATATTCGTGACAACTATGCTAAGTGTAATTAATAGTGCTCAAATCGCCCGGAACTCCTGTCTCAATATGATCGTACTGTTTAGGTGGGACGTAAAACACTAATAAAAGATACCAACAGAATCTTACTGAAGAGGACAGAGATAGAACTCTGGATGGCAAAACATTGAGTAGGCCTATTTGTAAACATACCTGTATGAATGACTATTTAACAATGGATATTGACCAGTGTATTTGTCATCAAGTTTCAAATTGAATAAGATAAGATCTGTTTAGACAAGTGAAGTGGTAAGTCCTAGATCAACCAGTTTATCGTCCGATGGACCGATTTATGGACTGATATTGTTAGTTGTCCATCTGTTTTCAATATAAACATCACAATAAAAACGGGAAAACCCCGAGGTTTTATGAAATCATAATGGACATATGCATTTTATTCGTTTGAGATCAACCAAGTGACTCGTTTAAACGCATCAAGGTCGGTGGGTTAATTTGGAAATATTGTGAAATTAGTTTCGGAATGTGGATATTCATGTTATCTAAATTTTCCGGCATCAATCATTTATGAATCTCGGGTATGATTTTCAGATATTACCAAGCAGTGTAGATATGGATTGAATCAGATTCAAAATAATGTTTATTGGATCCGAGGTTTTACACAAGTATATCGACAGACATACAATGACATACAATGAGTATGTATAATTCAGGTGAGTCGGCTGTCGACATACCGAGACATGAAACCCATATCGTTATACTCGCACGAAAGTAACCTTTTGCGTATTACAAATGGCTCGGTCGACAGCACACTTGCTCCCATGGTATCTGTACCGACCTGGTGCTAAACCTAGCTTCTCTTACCAATGTTTAATATATTTGGTCCCATTTAGATAATACTAGTCTTTGTATCAACTACCATGTTGAAAGTTGTAAAATTTCAGTAATTCTCTTTGGCTCCATGTTGCCAAATCTAAAGGGTCACTGACGAGACTTTAATAGTCGAAACCGCGGTATGGCCCATCCCCTTTCTCATTAATGTCTTCACTGCTCTTAAAGGATCTCAGTTTAAATTTTTATTTGTCGTATTAACGATGGATTTGTCACGAATATGTGTCAAGATGATGCGATTGTAACGTTCGACCATCTGCTTGTGCACACAAATATGCTACAACATCTGTTTCAGACTATCCCATATTGCGTGTTAAGACGAAGTTGCATAGACCAATGCAGATTTAAGTTTTCACGTGTGACTACTTTATATCGTGGAATTTCGCCATAAAAAGCGCACGGCAGCCATAGAAAACGAAGACATACTTTCAAACTTCTTTGACACTGTCATGCGTTTTTTATATGTATATCAAAATTTGCGTAAAAGAAACACTAACTCAAATGAAAACTAACATTGAAAGCGCTTGAAATCATTCCTTGGTATTGAACTTTTACTCTATGCTCCTCCTATGCCAAACCTTTATTTGTCCTTCAAATGTCAGTCTGACATCTAAGTAGGCAACATAAACGGAATTTCATCATCAACATTGTATCATGACTTCTAAATACATAATTGGTTTAAACCCCACGCACCCTGTGTCCAGTTGATTTTATCAGTTAATGAATATTTGCTTTGTTGTAATGTCGGGATGTTCACGTCCGTTTTCAAATATCAGTTTGAATATCATATTATTAAGAGGTAATGATCAGGAAACAGCTAAATCAGAATAAATTCCCCCTCCAACAACCCGAGATGGGAAAAACTAAACTGACAATCAGGTGCTATACAAAGACAAGAACGCCGCGGAGGTCAGCATACGACCTATACACTTCGTAGAGGAAAAAACCGATGCTTTGTAAACCCTAAAAGTCATGTTTTGTGTTTCATACATTGTAGGTATACATTAGAACCGCCTCGCCGAGAACGGCCACGTTTTCCTGATGCTTTTGTATGTGCTCAGTTAAAGCACCTTTGCGGACAAAATACCACTGGTATATTCTTAATATTTGAATGCGAGTTAGGAAACAAGGCGTGTCAATGGTCGCATTTGGGTCTGTGTTTCCTTTAAATACCAGGGTCCAGAATAAAGTTCGATCCCGGGCTTCTCCAACTATAAACCGACGTCCCGTCTCCATATGACCTAAGCTGTTGGTGGGACGTTAAACTCGAAATCAAATCAAAAAGTAATCTTATTTTCATCATGGTTATATGACAATTTATAAACAGGGTTTCGTAACGAACCTTACGGAAGCCTATTGACATATTGACATATTTATTTCAAGGTCGAGCGGGATACTGGGAAACTACGCATCTAAAAATATCTTACCTGTGTCGCAGCCAATATAAAATTTACTACAGCTAAAAATAAACATTGATCGATCGAGTTAGGTTGATGTAACGTGCATAGCAAAGTAAACAGAATATTTTCTACTGGTGTATCAGATGCTGATGCTGTCATCAGTGTGGGTGCTGGAGAATAATGCCAATTTTTATAGAAATATTACCAATAAACAAGGGGAGAATAATATTTTTTTTTAATTTCCAGGTGTGAAGATGCAGTGAAAGCCTACCTAGCTGACTCAGATGCTGATGCTGTGATCAATGTGGGAGCTGATATGAGAAAAATACATCACTGTTTCAGAATTATGAAGGTAAAATGTAAATATGTCACCTTTTGCACACAACCTTTGTGCAAGCAAATTGTTAACATTACATGAGAAACATTAAACTTACTTGATTGAGTATTTTACATACAGCCATATCACGAAGCAGCTATTAGCTCCAATAGCTCAAATGATAGAGCACCTGCTTTGGGATAAGTAAGTTGCAGTTTAGAGCCTAAGCTGCGCTGCACCAAAAGCATTAAATATGTTACCAGTAGCTACTTTACTTTGTGCTTAGCATTATAAGACACACCCTGGCTTCTCCCTTCGTATAATACTCAGAAATGAGGGTGTTATTGTATGTTTTTTGGCAAGTTGAAAAGCTGAAAAGTTAAGCATGAAAACATTCAAAGTGCACATTGTCATTGAACGTTATTGCTCAAAGCTTTTCAACACTAAATAAATTTTGTTGAACAATATGATGTGTTAACTTTTTCAGAGAAAAGTGCTAGAGAAGCCTTCCACCCCCTCCCCCAAGCCAGCCCCTGCCCCCTCACCCCCACAGAACTTCACCCCGCCCGACACAGGACCCTACAGTAACTCAGAGAATGAGAAGTTGAAGGGACTAGTGGTGCAGAGAGATAATGAAATCAGTATCCTTGATAGAAAACACTCTAAAATATAGTGAGGGGAGTATAACGAGACATTGACGCATAATGATAATTTTAATGTTGGTAATAGCACATTGTTTCTTACTTTGATGCTTCAGTTTAATGGATACACGTATCAAGTCATATTAATGTTGATTTATGTCAAGGCATTTTGCATTTTTTACCAAAGAAAGCGCTATCTAATGAGCCGCATGGTGAGAAAACCGGACTTTTGCTTATGAGAAAACAAAGGCACAGATCAGCTTCGCAGTAACTGCGAAGCTGATCAGCGCCTTTGTTTTCGCTACTCGGATAGTACAATTTCTCTTCTTCTTATATCCGAAATTTCAAGCTTCTAGCCTACTTCTGTGACTGTACAAGCCGGTTTGTGTCTGACCTGTTTGGAAACCCCGAAGACCGGTTTTCTCGCGTCGCGGCTCTAATAGTATAATACAGCCCCATTTTGACATGACTGAAAAAATTGTTGACTGAGAAGTTCAATCTTAAACCACAAGAAGAATCAAAATTTAGGTACTTGAGCAGAATAATATACAAATGAGCCGCCTCGTGGGAAAACCAACAATGTTGTTTTTGAACATGTCCGACACAAACCGACCTGTACAAGCACAGAAAAGAGCTAGAAGCTTGAAATTTCGGATTTAAGTAGAAGAGGACTTGTACTATCCGAGTAGCGAAAACAAAGGCGCTGATCTGCGCCATTGTTTTCGCCTATGCAGATTGTTGGTTTTTCCCATGAGGCGGCTCAAATTTGTATCTGAGTATTTATCTTTAACCCAAACCAGACATTTTGGTCAATATGTTGAAAAAAGAAAAGAAGCGAGCCAAGGATGCAGCAGCATTGCTCCAGCGTCTAGGTCATAAACCTCCAGGCAGTGCTAGAGGTGACAGAATCAACCATGGTGACTATGACAAGGTCACTGAGAAGGTCAATGGTCATGACCCCTCAGTGCAATCAAGGTCATCAGATTTGGGGTCAAGGTCATCAGATCTGGGGTCAAGGTCACAGGGGTCCAGGATGAACACAGGGAGCTCTGATGACTGGAGGAGGCCTCCCACAGGGACGGGGATCAGCGAACAGAAACAAAAACAGAGGATTGAACATGATGCTAAAGTCAAGAAGAAAATTTGTAAGTGTCCTGTTTCTTATGTGTAATGCATACCATGAAAAATCTTATTGTATATGTATACATTGTAGATATAGAGTCGATATGGTTGACTCACTCATCTCACCTCTCTCATCATGTAGAATAATGTAGTATAAAAGATTTGAAGGCCTCTCAGCTATTTCCCATTACTACAATGTCTACAAAGGCCAGTTTTACTCTTGCCTACTGTCTGAACACCATCTTTCAGAAACTGCATTTTTCAAAATCTCACTTTTGTGAAACACTACAAGAAAAATATGATTATGTCATCTTTTTGCAACCCAAAAGTCGTAAAAAGTGCTGCAAAAATTTAAAAAATCGGTTTACAAGTAAAATAATTATGCCCAACAATTATTTTGAATAGGCCTTTTGCTTGTGCATGGGAGGTAATCCATACACCTGAAAACTGAAAATCAAGCAAATCTGTGGAATAATTATAGCCCCGCTTTGAAAAAGTGGGAGCTATACTGGATTCACCCTGTCCTTCCGTAGTTCCGTTATTCCGTTATTCTGTTATTCCGTCCTTCCGTCATTCCATTACCTCACATAACTTGAGAATCAGTTGTTAGACTTTAACCAAATTTGGCATATGCATCAATATTGACAATATTAACTTATGTATAAATGCATGTCAGTTTCCCCAAATTTGCAGAAGAGTTATTGCCCTTGGATGGCCCTATATTGACGTCAGAATTTCGTTTCCGCTCAATATCTTGAGAACGAATTGACAGAATCCGACCAAATTTTGTATGCACATCATCATTGACAAGATCTAGCTTGGGATTGTTACCCTTCATTTTTCGCAAAATTTTGACGGAGTTACGGCCCTTGATTGACATCAGAATTTCGTTTCCGCTAAATATCTTGAGAACGAATCAACAGAATCGAACCAAATTTTGTATGCACGTCATCATTGACAAGATCTAGCTTGGGATTGTTACCCGTCATTTTTCGCAAAATTTTGACGGAGTTACGGCCCTTGATTGACTTCAGAATTTCGTTTCCGCTCAATATCTTGAGAACGAATTGACAGAATCCGACCAAATTTTGTATGCACATCATCATTGACAAGATCTAGCTTGGGATTGTTACCCATCATTTTTCACAAAATTTTGACGGAGTTATGGCCATTTATTGAGGTCAGAATTTCGTTTCCGCTCAATATCTTGAGAACAAATTGACAGAATCCGACCAAATTTTGTATGCACGTCATCATTGACAAGATCTAGCTTGGGATTGTTACCCGTCATTTTTCGCAAAATTTTGACGGAGTTACGGCCCTTAATTGACGTCAGAATTTTGTTTCCGCTCAATATCTTGAGAAGGAATTGACAGAATCCGACCAAATTTTGTATGCACGTCATCATTGACAAGACCTAGCTTGGGATTGTTACCCTTCATTTTTCGCAAAATTTTGACGGAGTTACGGCCCTTGATTGACTTCAGAATTTCGTTTCCGCTCAATATCTTGAGAACGAATTGACAGAATCCGACCAAATTTTGTATGCACATCATCATTGACAAGATCTAGCTTGGGATTGTTACCCATCATTTTTCACAAAACTTTGACGGAGTTATGGCCATTTATTGAGGTCAGAATTTCGTTTCCGCTCAATATCTTGAGAACAAATTGACAGAATCCGACCAAATTTTGTATGCACGTCATCATTGACAAGATCTAGCTTGGGATTGTTACCCGTCATTTTTCGCAAAATTTTGACGGAGTTACGGCCCTTAATTGACGTCAGAATTTCGTTTCCGCTCAATATCTTGAGAAGGAATTGACAGAATCCGACCAAATTTTGTATGCACGTCATCATTGACAAGACCTAGCTTGGGATTGTTACCCTTCATTTTTCGCAAAATTTTGACGGAGTTATGGCCATTTATTGAGGTCAGAATTTCGTTTCCGCTCAATATCTTGAGAACAAATTGACAGAATCCGACCAAATTTTGTATGCACGTCATCATTGACAAGATCTAGCTTGGGATTGTTACCCGTCATTTTTCGCAAAATTTTAACGGAGTTACGGCCCTTAATTGACGTCAGAATTTCGTTTCCGCTCAATATCTTGAGAAGGAATTGACAGAATCCGACCAAATTTTGTATGCACATCATCATTGACAAGATCTAGCTTGGGATTGTTACCCATCATTTTTTCACAAAATTTTGACGGAGTTATGGCCATTTATTGAGGTCAGAATTTCGTTTCCGCTCAATATCTTGAGAACAAATTGACATAATCAGACCAAATTTTGTATGCGCATCAATATTGACGAGATCTAGCTTGTGATAGTTACCTGTCATTGTTTTTTCACCCTGCAAAAAAGCTGAGAAGCGGGGCTATAGTCAGATTCTCTGACAATTCTAGTTTCAAGAGTTTGGTGCTATGCATACCATACGATTTTGTTTTGGTTTTGTGCATTTTAAATGAAAAATAATCAATTTAGAATTTTTCCGGGAAAATAGTTACTTCCCTTGCTGACATTTTTACAATGGAAAAAGCCCTATCCAAAATTATTTTCTGGCATAACATTTTTATTTGTTAACCGATTTTAAGAATTTTTGTGGCACTTTTTAGGACTTATAGAATGCAAAATGGTGTCATGGTCATATTCTTCTTGAGGTTTTCAGAAGAGTGAGATTTTGAAAAATGCAGTTTCTGGAAGATGGTGTTTAGACAGTAGTACTTTTTCTTGTGAAAGAGCGTGAATAGTGCTTAATTTTTGTTCTGAAATGTTTTAAGCAATGGTTAGTTGTACATAAAATTAAATGTATTTTATCTTTTTTAGTGGGAGATATGTCAATAGGTCGACAAGAAGCATTTGAAATATTCAGGAGAGACTATGAACATAATGATACTATAGAGGAGAACACAAGGGAACTGAAGAGTCGTTATGCAGAGGCTAAATCTCTGGGGGCTGTTGTTAATAAATCTAAAATTGCAATAAGTAAGTGCAAATTTTATTTTCTCCAGACATATTTTTCTGTCAGCTATATTTAACATTACATTTGAAACACAAAAATGAGCTCATGTGCTATTATGTGACATATCAAATAACCATTACAAATACTCACCCGCCTTCTTGTATATTGCTAGCACTATCCATTTATTGTGATCATCAGCAAGGTACAGTACAGTTGTCGCGATGCTTTGAGCGATCGCGCAACGCGCAAAAAATTTTAATCCCTTCTAAAAACGTTTTGCGAGTGACTCGCGAGTCACTCGCGAGTGACGCGCAAGTTTTATGTAATACAGTTTGCGAGTGACGCACAAAATTCTTTTGGTTCGTCGCGCATCGCGCATGGAACTTTGCACGAAGCGCGACGTAATTCATCGCACTATCACATTCAAGTACATGTTCTTATAAAAAGTATTTGTAAATTACTACTTTGTTTGCTTAGTTTCAACGCGTTTTTGTAAATGTCGCTCAGTTTAACTACAACTGCATGTACGTTTGACTATTAATCAATTGTTTTGTCCTTTATGTTTGGGACTATTTTTGGACAGTCCTTTATGTTTGGAGCTATTTCGGACATAAAAAAAACCCCACAAAACAATTAACTTGTTCGATGTGAAGTACATGCTAACCAATTAGCCAGGCTACTGGTATGACAGTGAGTTGGTGTTAGTCAGGAATCAAAATTGTTTGAAGCATAACAAGTCATTTTTATCAAATGAAAAAAAAAAATGATTGAGGCTCATCTTGCTTATCTTGTTTTTACCATCATCTACGTAAATTAAACCACAGCCCACCGCGTAAAATTGCATTCACGCAAAAAGTTTAGACTAGTATTCGCTTCTGAACTTGCTGGAGTTTTATTTATATTTTCCTGCTTTTCATAATTTTTGTTTTCGTGTAACTGAAATTGTTAATCGGGACATAAAACCACAAATCAAAATAACACAGGTCTATGTTGTAACGAGTTGGTTTTACAGCTGCATATAAATATACATACACGACATACTGTACATGTTTGTGTGTTTAAATTCAATGGTGTTTAGAGATTCACCACGAGGACCGAACAGCTACAATGTAACTAATTTATGCACAATTTTATAGTAATTACGAAAACATGCCCGTGTAATATACTGATTTTTCCAAAGTTGTAAAAATTGAATTTTTTCTTTAATTATAGTTTACTTTTCTTATTTTTACCCAAAACATAGAATGTGGGTACACGTTAGAACCGCCTCCGCGAGGCGAGGCAGTTCTAACAAATACCCACGATCTATGTTTTGGAGCAAAAATAAGAAAATTAGGTATACCCCTGTATACCCCAGTTTTGCGATTAGAAAAGTGGGGTTCAAGTGAGTATACATTACACTGAAATGTTTTCGTGATGTTTAGTTAAGTTCGGGTAACTGAGGGGCCGCCTATTGGGAAGAAGCTGCTCACTCGGTTTACAATATGTTCTCTAAGTATAAGTACCTAATTGTCATTTTGTTTTTTCCCACCTCAGTTTTTGGAGTAAGAATTTCTTTCTGATAGCGCCTTTTTCTGATCATTGCCTACTTGTATCTGTTTAATTACCAAGACTGAGAAAAAGAATGCTTGGTTTAATAGAACAATTCTTCTCCATAAGTGTATTTGGGATAGCTAAGGTATGTGGCGGGGCTCACCGCAGACCTTCAGTTTACACTATTTTCTTCTCATTATTTAGATAGAAAATATACAGTGTATCAATTTTCCTTCGGGTCAGACGAATATTCTACATGTACATGTATCTCTAGCCTAGTCGCTTTGTACTACCTTTGTACGAAGCATTTCTACATGTATTAAGTATGTATACTTGGAGGGACCAGGCAGTGACCGATACAATCAAATTTGACATACATGTTGACATCAGGCGAGCATGAAAATTCAACATGAAACATTTTTTTACAGCACACCTTACGAGCAAGATTGTTTAAATTGTATAAATCGCGCATATCTGATTCACGTCGTGCATGTTTGACAAATGGTTTTGCGCGTTTGCGAGATGATCGTGCAAGATTGGGCGAAGTTTGCGAGTGACTCGCGAGTGACTCGCGAGTAAAGATAATCCCCTACGCGCAACGCCAGGAACCAAAGGTTGGGTCGCTAAAAGCATCGCGACAACTGTACTGTAGCTACAGCTCCTGAAGCAGATGCTCAAACCACTATCTGGGCTGGCAGTGGGCAAAGTTTTGTCTGAAAGTGCTTACCTGATCATTATTCATTTAACTGTCTATTTGTCTTCTTCAAAGTATATCATTTTGTCAATGGTTAACTCTCAAGAACCATTATTGGTTTATGCTTAAAGACTTCTGTTGCTTCATTTAAATGTAGTCATTCATTGATAGCCTCACAGGAAAGAAAACTGATTGTATGGATGTAGAATACTATCCCTTTCTTTTTCTATTAATTTTCTGTTTTACAGATCATCTTAAAAGCCAGATAGAGCATCACAGAATGTCTATGGCTATGCAAGGTAATGAATAGTCAGCCTTTTTACAACAAAGCATGTCATGATTCTGAATGATCCACATCTTAAATGAGCTGCATCATGAGAAAATCAACAATGTGGTTTCCAAACAGGTCTGACACAAACTGATCTGCACAAGCACAGAAGATGGCTAGAGGCTGGAAATTTTGGTTTTAAGAAGAAGAGGAGTTGTACTATCTGAATGGCAAAAACAGAGGCGCTGATCAGCTTCACAGTTACTGCAAAGCTGATCTGTGTCTTTTTTTTTCGCATGTGCAGACTGTTGTTTTTTTAAAAGGTGACTCAAATGTTAGTTGTTGTGTATTTAATGACAAAGTTTCTTTACTATTTTCCAAATCAATCCAACTGTCATCACCAAAAAATATCTATCTCAGTGAATGTGGTTTGCTTCCATAATAAATTGCATTTTAGTTTTGAAAAGAAAGCTATCTGTATCAGTACCTATGATTGTTAAACTTTTATGTAAAACATATTGATAAAGCATTAAAAGTGCAAAGTGTAAATCCTTTCACTGCAGGTTTAGCAGATCCCAACAATCCAGAGCCTGATGAGACAGAAATACAGATGAGACATAACATGGAGGAGGAAAAAACAAAGTATGGCTATGCTTTTCCCTGTTAGATCCTGCAGACTTTATTTTATAGGAGCGGCATCATGAGAAAATCAGATTTTTGCCTATGCAAAAAGAAAGACGCAGATCAGCTGTGCAGTAACTGCACAGCTGATCAGCGCCTTTGTTTTTCGCTACATGGATAGTGCACTTCATCCTCTACTTTTACCTGATAGCTCTTCTCTGTGGCTGTACAGGCCTGTTGTGTCGGACCTGGTCGGAAACCCCGAAGACCAGGTTTCTCGCAACATGTCTCATAGGATGTCAGACCCAATTGACACAGCTATCTGCACAGCCTCAGAAGCAAGCAACTGGCTTGAATATAGAAGCCTAGTATAAAAAGAATGCTAGTTTGTGGTGTTTTTGTTCACATATGAGCTAATATAGCATATTGCTGCAATTCTGACGCTGGAAATTGTGTCACATGATAAAATTATCTTGTTCTTATGGATATTCCATATGGAACCAAGTTGATGGTTCAAATGATCACCCAGATTATTTGAATTCAAGATGAATTAACATTAATGATTTTCTGTTGCCATTAAAGTTTCCTTAACTGTATTTTATCTTCATTTCAAGGTACAAGGAGACATTCCACAGGCTGAGAACTCTGAAGACAGAAATAGAACACCTCCAGCACCTACTAGAGAAAGCTAAAGTCAAGCTGATGAAAGACTTTGAATTGTGGTGGGCAGAACAAACTACATTGCTACAGGTAACATCTTTGTTAACTATTTCAGGGCAAACATTGTAGATGTAGGTTTACCTATGGTTTTACTGATGGTTTGTCCAATGGCCTTGACTAAGTACTAGCCCTGCTCCAGTCCTTGAGTCACACATATTTTATGTATTAGTATGAGCCTATGCATGAGAAAACCAACAATTTGGGTTTCAGACCAGGTCCGACACAAACCAGGCTGTACAGTCACAGAAGCAGGCTAGAAGCTTGAAATTTCGGATTTAAGAGGAAGAGGGAATTTACTATCCATGTAGCGAAAACAAAGGCGCTGATCAGCTTCGTGGTCACCGCGAAGCTGATCTGCGGCTTTGTTTTCGCTTATGCAGTTTGTTTGTTTTCCCATGCGGCGGCTCAGTATTCAACATTTAATGTTTCGGAAATAGCGTCTTTCAACATAAATATATTAGAACAAGCCATTTCTGACTCACCTTAGACATAAGCGTGACCAGATGAGCTTGTACAATAGTAAAGGTCACCAGGTGAGCTTATAGTACATGTATAGAAATGTGACTGTTTATTTGACAATATTTGTTTCAAAATGAAAAAAAAATTATACAGTCATCTCCTAATTTTACAGCAAGAAGCCCCAGCAGGCAGTAATCAAGGAATGGTTCAGACAGCTTGGCAGACCCCGCCCCCTGCACAGCTGGGAGGCCGGACACCATCACCTGCCAACTCAGAGGCCTCAGCCAGGAACCAGAGGTTGGGTCGACTGCGGGGTGGGGTGGCGGGGAATATTGCTGATAATCTGAGAACATCACATAGTTCTAATGGTGGTTTTAATCATACTCAACAACCTACAGGACTGCCGCCAAAGTAAGTTGTTGTTTTTCAGACAGATGAATAAATATTTTGTTTATGGCCATTAAGATATGATTTTGTTGTATCAAAAGTATTCTAGATTAGAAAGGCAACACCAAAGCAATTTATCTGTATACATTTTGTATTCTTGGCTTTTGAAGCACCTTTACAAAGTCGCTCTGGCCACATGTGAGACAAGCCAAGTTCTGCTTGCGGGTGTGTCAGGTGGTTTTTCTCGGGGTTCTCCTGTTTTCGCCCCACCTACTGATTGGCCCGTCTCATATGAGCTGAAATAATCTTGAAAGGGAAGTTAAACTGAATTAAAAAAAAAAAAAACCTTTACAAAGTACATGTAAATTATGTAGCTGAGTTAGCACTATGAGTTAGCACTATATGAAACTTGATAGATACATGCACCCACTTTAAAATAGATAAATAAAAAGATTGCATTAGCCAATAAAATTAAATCTTTTGCTGATAATTACAAATAATTCATATGTAACATATCTTTAGTTTGAAGATCTTAAAGTAATTGTAGAACACTTTGAAGATGCTTCTTGGCTATCCATTTTAAAAGTAGATTAAATTTTTGGGCCCCCGCCCATTGGGCCCTAAAGAAGTAGATGAGCTGCTTGTGCCTTCAAGCAAAGCTTATACGCTATGGACTGGCCATCTGATTTAACCACTCAGGTCTGAGCCTGCCCAGGAAAAGTGGAATCAAGTCAAAACATCCATACATATAAGCCTTGTTGGCGTAATTGGATGGTTATATTACAAGCACTTGTTGGATGTCATGACATCCTCATTTTGGGTAAAAGTCCCATAAAATGGAGGCAAAGTCTCGACATGACCATTGCTGTTGACTGGGATGTAAAGTATCAATTCAAACAAACAAACAAAAATTAAATTTATGTCTTTGCAGGTCTAGTCAAAGTGGTAGTGGTCTGCGGCTGACAGGTGATCCCCAGGCTGATGCTGATATTATGGCCTTTGTTAAGGCAAGACAGAATATACTACAGCAAAGTAAGTTTTCAGTTTAGACTGGTACGTCCTCTTGCATGGTGGGAAAATATTTGCCTTAGATGAACTTAGGTGTAACTTTTTTTTAACTTTGTGAAATAATGGAAAGGAGTTTGCCTGTGAATTACTGACATTATTTGAAATTTTGGACAGCAAAATTATAGTCTTTCTCTAAAGCCTGTTGAATTGGTATTCAGCCCTTAATAAATTTGCTAGTTTGAATAGACCCTTTGTACCAAAGTTTGGTAATAAAGAAACTGCAATGTTTAAAAACTGTTTTTATTTATCTTCAATATGACACCATCGCTTGTTGCAGCTCAGAACAGATGACCGTGATATAGTGCTTATTCTGTCAGCAATTCAACTTCCAACTCCTGCCATAGTACTGATGTAGTGGTCATCTAGGGGAAGACTGCACCCTGATGTCAGTGATTTCCAGAGAAAAGCATCTCTCTTGCATGGACCGGGCCACTTGGAACCATAATTTGTTGCATCATCAGTGACGGATGATAATTCTTCATAAGGATAAGAAGCCACTACCTCCTATGGTAGCTATCTTAGAAGATCACCAAGACCAACTATACTACAGGGCTGCAGATAATGCACCAGAAGACTGTGTTAAGATCAGCCGAAAATTTAAAAAAATCTCACAAATTATCAGTTTTCTCTCCTGTGTAATATGATGGTGCTGTAGGATTCTTACTGCTGATTTCAGTATTGAATACATTCATATTTCTGGTTTCTGGGGATTTTAAGTTCATTGCTTATTTGGATTTTTCTATTTTGTAAGTAATTATGAAGAATTATTGCAGAAAGCACAGTAGATATAAATTTTGTTCATCCATGTGTAATATGCAAGTTTAAGTTGCTTCTAAAGCTGTAGAATCTCATTGTTTATTTCATTTTAGTATGCACTAGCTAGTCAAAAAATACTTTGTCCTGCACTATTAGTTGTTCTGAAATACTTTATGTAGTGGGTATGTAAAAGTTACTATTTAGCTGTTCCTTATACATATTTAAAAGCAAAGTCATGCAACTTTCATTGTGGTCTTAAGCCTAAGCCAACCTTCCAAGTTATTGTAATTAAGGATGATTGTTGATAAACAGACTTAAGTTCTATTGGTCAGAAAAATTGATTTTAAGGATGTTCGCTGCTAACATTTGACATTTTGGAACTTCCGGTTTTTCTTTTCTTGAATATCTCGTAAACGGTTGCAGATATTTTCCTAATATTTTATATTTGGATACATATCGATGATATGCATTGAATGAGCCATGAAAATTGTCAATCTAAGAAACTTCATTTTTTCACCCCATTTTCTGCAACTTTTCAGAAAATTTTAGTTGACAGTAAAATTTAGGGGGTAGGGTAGATTAAACTTGAATATTACACATCTTCAAATTAATTGCACTAGTTCGATGTTAATTTTAGCAGCAGTATATGTGTACATGGTCTTCTAAGTCATTCGTTGTGTCTTTGGTGTGCTGGTTTTAAAATTTTAGGTGGCTTTATGAAATGGGCTTTTAGAAACAAAACAGCCGAAGAAAGGCTGAAAATGGCGATTTTCAAGTTGTTGGCTCTCTCTTATATGCTCACTACCCTATATATTTCTTTCTTTTATTCGAACAACATTGCCAAGTTCTATGTTGTGTGAAAATACAAGAAAAAGTTTGAATCAACAAATATGGGTTTGACACATTTCAAAATATTGATTTTTGCCGACTTTTCAAGTATGGGGGTAGGGTTGGAAAAGGAATCGTAAAATTTTGTCAGCCACTTCAAGTTGCAAATTTTTCTATGCTTTTGGTCCATAATAGTCTGCGTTACATAAATATTATGACTTTTGAAAGCATTTTAAGTGTATTTTTGTTTAAGACAGGTATGTTTCAAAGAATTAAAAAATAAATTAATTTTACCAAATTTACAACATGGTGCTCAGAGGTCTCATTCAGAGGCCTGTAGCTTGAAAAAATGCACACTACCCTATATTTATTTTGTTTTCAAATGTCTTGTGTTGTATTTTGGAATCAAAAAAGAGTGGTTAGAAAAAAAGTTTGAATACTTTTTCATTGGCAGCGAACATCCTTAAATGTTTATGATCTATCATTCCATCCGTTAATTTGTATATGTTCAGTCTGTCCAACCATCAGTCCATTCATCCATTATAAAATATTCTGCCACCTTTTTATCCATCTTTATTTTTTTTCCGTCCAAATGTTTCAATAAGAAGCATTCCATCTGAAGCTATTAGTTTTACAGTAAATTGTCTATTATTTATTATATGGTTAGTGATATTTTATACAAATTTTATATGCTTTGTCTAATAATGTTAATAAAATGAAAATATTGTTCATGCTGTTTTTAATTTTCTTTTCCTTAAATGAATGAGCCGTAACATGAGAAAACTGGTCTTCAGGGTTTTCAGGTCTGACACAAACCGGCCTGTACAGCCACAGAAGATAGCTAGAAGCTTGAAAATTCAGATTTAAGAAGAAGAGGGATTGTATTATCTGTGTAGCAAAAACAAAGGCACTGATCAGCTGTGCAGTTACTGCACAGCTGATCTGCGCCTTTTTTTCGCAAGTGCAAAAATCCGGTTTTCTCATGGCGCCGCTCAAATGATACTCAAATGATTCTACAGCATTCCTTTTCATGGCATAGTCTCTTGTCCATCATAACTTGAAAATGCTGCTCATTACAGCCGAATGGCTTATACCCACTCTTTGGAACTGTATTATGCCAGTTTTATGCTAAGCTGTAGCTTGCAATTGGGTGGCAGTATATTCTTTTTCACTCAGTCGGACACGAAAAGATAGCTAAAGTGGCTATGTGGTTGAACTTTGAAATATGCTGAAACACAAATTTGGAAGAAAAAAAAAACAGTTTTAAAGCAGACAAAAACTAAGTAACAGTGAAACTCTTTCAGATTGCAGAACATAAATAGATGTCAGTTCACAGAGGCATTTGTTAGCTTACCTGAGCCGAAAGCTCAACAGGTGAGCATATAGTATTCCCTTGATCCGTCGTCTGTCATCGTCCATCTGACAACAATTTCAAAAGATCGCCTCTGAAACCTCTTGGCCTACAAAAGCCAAATTTTACGTGGAGGGGGAGCTAAAGATTGTTCTCGAAAGCCGGATTACATGCTCAACATTGCCACCATGCATACAATTGCTAAAAATCTATAGAGCCAATGGGCCAGTTTTCATGATACTTGGTATGTAGCATTTGCAACTCCAGCCCATCATAGATTGTTCAAATGGTGACCCTGATATAACCAGATCTCAGGTGAGCATTTACAGGACCATTAGTCCGTTGGGTTTTAAACATTGTGATAGAAAACAATAAGGCAACATGTTGGTACACTTTATTCATGTGAAAATAAATTGCTTTACAGTATTCGGGGTATGGGTTCAAACCCTACCTCCATCAAGTTGTATCCTTAAAAACATTTACACCCCATAGTTCTGTAAGTATCTAAGAAGTGTAATGTATATATGTTTCAAGAAAGTGTTTGCTCTGTCATACATGGCTGTAAAAACGTTGACTGAAATGTTCAAAAGCAAATAAAATCAAATGAACAAATCTTTTGATGATATAAATGACATTGTTTTGAACCGGAGTTTTCGCTAGTGCATTTTATTTTCAGTTTAGTATACATACCTGCATTTTCCTGTCACTTCTACACTTTGAATCAGAAACCCTTCTAAACCAGTCTGCTCAGCATTGGAAGTCAGTAAGGCGAATCATAGTTGAACTTAGCAAGTTGATCAGACCTTGTATGCACTGGCTGATCTTTACTATTTATTAGTGTGAAACAGGTCTTCGTTTGTTGACAAATACCGGTCCCGATAGCATAATGGTTATAGCGTCCGCTTCGGGAGCTGGAGGTTGTGGGTTCCATCCCGGGCTTCGTCATACCAAAGACAAAAAAATGGTACCAGTGGCTACCTTGCTGGGTACTCAGCATTATAAGGCAAGCACTGGTTTCTCTTCGCCCAAAAATATAGCATTACTAACTACATGTCTAATGAAAAAAATATGAAAAAGTCCAAATAATAACAAAAAAAAAGGTCTGATAATCAATGTCTGTATTCCCTGGAGGACTGTATGGAAGATTGGCAATTGTGCTAAATACTGTAAGTTATCCTGCTAAGATATAGAGATTATTATTATTATTATTATCATTGTTATTATTATTATTATTATTATTATTATTATTATCATACATTTTTTAATGACAGATCTATGTAAAAATCTTAAATGTTCGGAAGTGGTAGATTTAAAATCTGAGATTTTAGGACATATAGTTGTCATGGTGACATTTGAACAAACTGGACCCAGATGAGACTCAAACAGTGCAGACACAATAGCTAATAGTGCAATCTTTAATAGCTATGTCTGTACCATTTGTTTATCCCTTCCATCCAAAACTTTAGGAAAATTACATGTACCTTACTTGAACAAATATTTTATTTTTGATTTCTTGCTATATTTATTTCCTTTCAGGAGTTTGTTTATATATGATTAATAGATATTAGATTCAAATATCTTATCATGTCTTGTACAATAATATCTTTTCCCTGATCTCTAGCCAGTTGAGGACCTTTGTTAAGATAAATATTTTGTCTGTATTGATAGCCCAAATATACCCCAAATCACAAAATGGTTAGTGAATATAGCATATAATCTGGTTGACTAAATCCTTTGTTACATGTTAAAGATCGGGGATTAGACTTTCTAGTTCTATACAATGTAGGTTTTTTGAATAGGATTTCTTAAACACTTGAAATTGTACTTTGTATGGATTGTCTAATCAATTGTTTCCGCATTGAAAGCGGCTTTTTTGCTGCATGTAATGATATGAAAATGTGACATATGAAGTGGGACTGCATGACAATGCTGTCTTTATAAAAAAAAGTTTAAAAAATAAGACTTTTGAATGTACATGTCTGACCTTGTGAATAATTCAGTTGTGTATGCAAAAATGATGCTTTAAAGCATGTTATGCAATTTCGTCATTTGAGGACAATTTATTTTGTTGTGAAAAAAAATATTTAGTGAAATTATTTTTGATCACCACCTGTCTGTTCCAATATTTAGGTGGGCTACTAAATGATAAAAATGTGATAAAAAGTGACAAAAACTAACAAAATGTCCCAAGTTTAGACATAGTCTGGTTTGTCTTTAATGTAGCTTTCGTCTTTCATGTCCCATTTGTAAACACAGCAAAGTTGTGGACCAGACTGAGCCAAATCTGGTGCTATTTTTCATTAATTTTGCTTTGTGGTGGCTCTATCATGGTGCTTAAGAATTTTTATGTACTGGATGTGTGGTTTATTTTGATCAATATAGGAAATGAAAGCTTGTTTAGTGTTAAGGGTTATCTCTTTTTCAAAATTTTTCAGCTCTTCAGAATTGTTGGTATTTAATGATACTTGATATTCATTGAGTAAAATGACATTCATTGAGCAGTTTAGATACACTAATATAGAAGAAAAATATTGGAATTAAGAAAAGAAAAAAAAATCTTTAGGAGTCAGAGAAAATGGTATTGTATCTTATTTGTCATAAATCATACATATTTAATATCAACAGACATAAGTTCTTTTTAGGAATTCAATGAAGGCTAATCATTTTTTTCATAGAAAGTTGAAATCAAACTGAACAGTACAAAATGGATACTGTGTTCTTTTTATTTGGTTTTAAGAAATATATGACAGTTTATTATTATTTTTGTATAGTCACTTCAGATTCAGCGTTTGTATTTCACTAAAATGTTAAAGTGCAAGTTAAAAATGCCAGGTTCAACCCAGTTGAAACCATTTCTTTTGCCCCACTGCATCTTATCGAAACTGACCATTTTTTGTGGCCAATTTTAATTTAATTTATATCAAATTAATTTTGTTTTATAGCAAATATAAAATTTTGACAAAACCTATTTTTGATCATAATTGTTAATGATCATGCCATACAGAAATTGATGTATAACAATAGTTGACATTGTTTGATGTTTCAATATGAGCTGCGACGCGAGAAAACCGGTCTTCGGGGTTTTTGACCCGGTCTGACACAAACTGGCCTGTACATTCTCAGAAGAAAGCTAGAATCTTGAAATTTTGGGTATAAGTAGAGGAGGAGTTGTACTATCCGTGTAGCGAAAACAAAGGCGCAGATCAGCTTCGCAGTTACTGCGAAGCTGATCTGCGCCTTTGTTTTCGCATAGGCAAAAATCCGTTTTTCTCATGGCGCGGCTCATATTTCAGCCTTGGTATGAGAAAACCAACAATGTGGTTTCCAAACAGGTCCAACAGAAACCGAGCTGTACAAGCACAGAAGATGACTATAGGCTGGAAATTTTGATTTTTTTCATGTAATTGTACTATCTGTGTAGCGAAAACAAAGGCGCTGATCAGCTTCGCAGTTACAGTGAAGCTGATGTTCACCTATGTTTTTAAATATGCAAATTGTAGTAATGCGGCTCTTTTCACAATATTTTTCTTGCCATAACCTGCACAGTAAACTCATTGTTTTCACCCTATCAAAAGTTCAGTAAACTGACAATATGACAAAATTATAGATTAGCATTTATTGATTTCAACTTAATTTCTCCAGCAGATGCCAAAACAAGTTGATATTCTACAGTATGTGTCAAAAAGTTATGAAAAGTAAATTCGTTGGAAACTTATTACTGATTTCAAATGAGCGAGACCAGTAAGACATTGTCTATTTTGGAGCCAGGGTTCTGACAAGGTCAGACTCAAACCAGCAAGCACAGTTACTGGTGAGGGTTTTAGGATATGTATGTCTGTGTGGGTTAAACAAATATATACTGTGAAGCCACAGCCATGGCTATCATAGAAGATCTTGACGTTTCTGACATAGAATGAACAGCTAATACTCTGGCTAGCCTGCCCCCGTGCAGGACGAAGACACAAATTGGCCATCTACTCATATATTTGCCTTTATTGCTTGCTCTGACACTTACAAAATGGATTTTGTCTTCACGGGACACATCTTTCTGTATTGAAAAGGTTCGCACAGCTTGCTTGGGCAGAAGAGTTTTTTTTTTCTATAATGACCCTCAGTTATAAGCTTTTCCTGATATAAGATGGCATCAAATTATATCACCATATTTTAAACTTATTTCTCTGTGTAATGTAAATTTTCTTCATTGAGAGATTGTAGCATTCATTGTGTTCCTTTGATAGTGGATTTGTTTGAAATGAGTTTAAGGCTAATTTGAATAAAAATATTAGGTTAGGTACAGTGTATGTATTAAATTTGATTGAAAACTGTTTACAAGGATAAAAGTGTAAAAATGTTGTAGAAGGGCTAGGCTCTGGTAAGAAATGTTTTTCTTATAATAAAATCTGCCTGATCTTTCCCACAGTCATTTTTGCTAACCTCCAAGCAAAACATATGCTGTTGTTGAATTTGTTCTCGGTAACTTTATTGATTTGGTACTGATCAGATTTGGAACTGTATCCTACCCCTCCATGTATGCAGGTAGGTGCAGTTAAGGTAACTTAGAGGCCACCCTCTGGGAAATAGTATTTGCTTTCTTGATCCCACATAGACATAGACATAGAAATTTTATTTTTTGTCGAAAATTCACAAACATGTAACATAAGCCCAGTAGGGCTTTTATTTCGACAAACAAGAGTAAAACAACATGCAAAAAATATCACAGCATGCAATAAAAATACAATACATACAATGAACAAATTAAGAGAAAAAATACAGGATATGAGGTATATCACAGCATGCAAATTTTGTACATAAAAATAAGTCTTTTTAAAATAATTGAAAAGAAACTCTGGACATGACATCAGTACCGATGCTGATGCCTTTCCCTGCTGTACGGACAGTCCACACGAGCCTGGGAAAGACAGCAGCATCAGTAAAATGCACGAATTGCTACTTTTATGTTGCCTAAGATGAAATTTTAAAATGTAGTGGAAGTAAGACTTAAGTTATTCACAAGTTTAATATAAAAAGAGAA
The DNA here is from genome assembly GCA_964017185.1 of Rugalucina vietnamica. Taxonomy (NCBI): domain Eukaryota; kingdom Metazoa; phylum Mollusca; class Bivalvia; order Lucinida; family Lucinidae; genus Rugalucina; species Rugalucina vietnamica. Next base: position 70,263,099 of record OZ024872.1, read on the forward strand.
GAAATTAAAGCACACAATCATACAATTAGAGACATAGGTGGCAACAAATGATGAACCAGCCTGGCTATAAAGATCAGAGTCGCCACCCATGTCTGGGAAATGTAGGTAGGGCACGTTAAAAGACAAAAGGTGACGACATTGACGAACCAGCCTGGCTATAAAAATCAAGGTCGTCATCTATAAGAACCATGGGATGTGTTGGTAGGGCACGAGAAGTTTGCATTGAGGCGCCCCTTCGATCACAGCCTTTGCACGAAACAAAAATGGGTAATTTGAAGAAAGAAAAAACAAACAACAACAAAGGAAGTGTAAGGGAGGTAACGAAACTGCAAACAACAAAAACAACAAAGTCTAAGCAGAACAAGAAGGGCATCCGCAAATTTTACCATCCCAAGCATGGAGCAATCTCTTGAACTGAGAGAAGGACTCGGCCAGTCTCAGATCGTTCGGGAGACAGTTCCAGATTCGGGCGGCTTCATAGCGAAATGACCTTAGCCCATACCTTGTACTTTTCACCGGTGGTAGCCTTGCTTGATTTTCATTCCTGAAATTATAATGAGATGTTTTGATGTTAATTAAATCTTTCACATAATCAGGGGCAATGTCATGTACTATTTTGTAGACCTCAAAAGCCATTTGCTTCATCCTCCTAACATGTAGGGGGGCGGTATTGGTTGAGGCTAAGAGATCTTGCAAAGATGACATGAAATCATTGTTGATGAATCGTAAAGCCCGCTCTTGAATTTTTTCAATTTTGTTAGTGCTAGACACACTACAAAAATGCCATGCTAACGGACAATAATTAAAATTGGATACAATAAAAGAGTTGTAAATAGTCATCTTGCCCTGCTTGGTTAAAAAGCGGCCAAGACGCTTTAAAACAGCAAGTTGTTTAGAAGCTTTCTTACAAATTTCAGATACATGGTCATCAAAACGCAGCATAAAATCAATATTCACACCTAAAAGGGTAACATTGTCATCACATTTGATTTCAACAGAATCAATGTTAAATGAGGTGATATTGTCATGTGCGTTCTTTCCTATACAAATTGCCTGGAATTTAGAAGGATTTGCTTGCATGAAATTTTTGAAAAACCAATCGATCAATATACAACTTTCTTGCTCTAGAACCTTTTTCAACACTTCTCCCGACATGACCTTAGCTGTTGACTGGGACGTAAAGCATCAATTCAGTTCTCTTTAGAGTTACATAACTTTCTATTTGTTATTTTAGCTATCCCATTTTGGTTTCAAGAGTAGGACTTTGGTAGGATTTTATGAGCTTAATTAACTTTTGCTTAATACACAACGTATCAATTAAATTCATTTTATTTTTTAACATTTTATCATTATTCAGCATTGGTGACTCATTTAATACAATATTCTAGAGATTTATTTATTTGGTCATAAATATACATTGTATAGACATGTATCTGATTGGAGCCACATCTTATCCAAACCTACATTTTCCACATGCAAAAATTAAACGTTCAGAAAAGCAGTTTAATATAACTATGGTGATCAGTGCCTTGGCATTTTGTGGCACATCACTTAGTAAGGTACCTTCGTTTTTCTTCCTAAATCCAAAATTTTAAGCCACTACCCAACTTCTGTGACGTTACAGCCCATTTTGAACCAGACATGGCCTGAAATGCCAAAGAAAGATTTCCTCATGCCATGTCTGATTGTAGTCTCTCAGCTGTTGCAGTTTCAAGCTGTCTCAGACTGTTCAGACTGTTCTCAATAGCTAGTTACACTGATTAAGGTAAAATGTATAATGTACTGTATTATGTAGGAGCTAAGCTACATCATCAGATTGTCTTTCCAGGTTTTCCGACCAGGTATGACATAAACAGGGCTGTTCAGCCACAGAAGATGGCTAGAAACTTAAATATAATATTTTCAGAAAGTTGAGGTCTACAAAAATCAAAGGTGCAGATCAGCTGCACAGTAACTGTGCAGCTGATCTGTACCTGTGATTTTGCATATGCAAAGAAAGTTTTTCGAATGGTGTGGCACGAACTAATGTGTTTTAGATGTGATTTTGATAGGAATTATTCAATATTGTTGAATTTCTAGGAAATATAATATCCATATTGTGCACTGATTTTAAAATGTGATATTGTCATAAAGGTAGGTAAGTTCTTTTTAGTCGAAAATTTTTACTTGAAATTCATTTATGTTTTGCAGTCATGATTAAACATGAATCTGCACTATATGTTACATTTTTTATTGCTGTAAAAATACAGAAAAGTCATCATCATTAAGCGGTGCATGGTGCCCTAACGGTAGAGCGTCAAGCTTCCATTCAAGAGGTCCACTTGCTTGCAAGACTTGAAACTCCAGTACTGATTGATACCCAGGTAGTATGTAGTGGCTTCATCCCAACATGACTGAAAGAATATTCACTGCGACATTAGACCACAATACAGACAGACAAATTTCATCATTATCATATTGTTTAAAATTCATCATATTGGCAAATGCCATAATAGTGAATTTCATAATCATTACCTCACATCAAGAAAGAACATGAAAAAATATCATCTTTTTAGTTAATTATGTATAAATTACATGTTCCAGACTCATGTTTTGAAGCTGAACAACACAGATGGTTTTCATTAGAAAAGAAAACTGAAGACACAAAGAAATCTAGGTTGCCAGAGATGATTAAAACAACTGCTTATGGTGCTTTTCTGAGGTCTTAAAGTTCTGGTGCTTTCTAAGGTCATAGTTCCTGGATTGCTTGACTTGGGTAAGTGGATTTTTTATTGCTTCTTTAAGTATTTATTTGGTTTTCAATATTTTGAGCGATCATCCGGGTTGCTCTTGACCATTGTGGCTAAAATTTGTTTGGTGATGAAAGTTCAAATTATAGCAGGTACCATCTTCCTTATTCTTTCATGCAGATGGAGTACTTTGATATGTTTAATATTGTGAACATTATATCCAAAGAACGAAACTTGATCATGGATTAGTGATTAAGCAAGTTGCCTTGTAAACGAAGGGTTGTGATTACGGGCTTCTTCAGTCTTTTAATTGCGGTCCCGTCTCCATATAACCATAAGTGTTGTTAGAAAACATGAAAACCAGCCGCCATTACGAAAAAAGGGTTTTGAACAATATCTTATTTGCGAGCTTTTAATTAATATCAATAGGCTCAAACTTGCCTGTTGTTGTCGATGATGAAGCTCATATGCTTATGATTTGCACTGCATTGGAAGAGCCTCTGATTGCTTTATGTTGAAAGACTCCTCTAACTTTTGATATATTTCTGGGTTAAATTGATTCAAATATGATAATAAACCTGAAAACATACAAACTTAATGATAGTGTAAGATTTGAGAGAAGCAAATATCTTCTTAAAATTGCAGATTCAAGAATTTTAGTGATAGTAGATAAATGAAAGATGTTGAATAAAAATATGTAGATTATCTTTAATCCTGTTTACTCATAAAATATTTCTATAAAAAAGATGGAATAAGGTATTGAAAAATAGTACTGAAAGTGAACTTAATTTAAACAGGGTTAATATTGCCAGAGAATCAAATAATTTGAGTCCCTATTAGTCCTAACATGAGAAAATTCTGAAGATTTCTAGTGCGGCTAGTAAGTAAATATGCAGCACACTTCTTATTTGTCCATTCTGTCTACATTATTACACATTATGGAAGGTTGGAGAGCACCAAGGTCTTTTCGTCCTGAACCATTGCCCAGGCTGATCTTTGTCTTCTTTAGATATCCATGTGATTTTGTCAAGCCTAGTAGATTAATCTTCAGTTTGGCTGTGTTTCAGGTTCCTTGTGTGGGCTAATCACCAGTTTAAATGATCAGACACTCACTATTGAACTGATTTAAAGAGCAAACAGAGATTTCATTCTATTCAGGGTAAGTGTTTTTTGATTTGAAATAAATTAGCTTCATCAAAAGAAAAACTGTGCTTCAGGTTTTCTAATAGGTCGAACATCAAGCCATTCACAAAGCAGCCACATATGGAGGTAGTATAGTAGCATTTCAGATTTTAAAACTTTCAAATCTACAATATTTAAATTGTTTGTTTGTTGTTTAACGACGCATCAACCCTGATGGGTCATTAGCATCTAACAAGGTAAAACACAATATTTAAACATTAAATATTTAAACATTAAATAATCAAAGATGTAGTACTGAAACCGATCTGCAGACATGGTGCAAAAGGTAACAGCTTTTCTCACCATGGGACACAAATGTTTTATTTTGTTGTTGTTGTAGTTTTGTTACTTACAGATCAATGTAAATGAAATGAATGAAATTTTATAAATGAAATCAAGTTCATTGATTGAGTATTTTGATACTATTAAAAAGATGACCGCCCAAACATTAAAATAGGAAATAAATTCAATGCACTTATCAATCATGGTGGCACCAGTGATAGAGCATTGGACTCTGAATTGAATGGTCCTGGGTTTTATCCCCATTGGCAGCAACATGTTGTGTCCTTGAGCAGGGCACAATAACTCCCCAGAGTACTGGTTAATACCCAGGAAGCAGTGGCTCCATCCTAACATGACTGAAAAATTGTTGACTTGAATGATAAGCCTTGATACATACAATTTTTTTTTCAAGAGTTCAACATCATTTATGTGGTGATGCACAATGTGCATCAAAAGCTAGAAATGAAATAAGCACCTGATTTATATGGTTTAAATTTGTGTATATCGAATATAACCACTCACTTAAGCTCATGGCTTATAGTCTTGTACTAAGTTCTGTCTTTCCACCACTGGTCAATGGTTATAACTCAAAAGAAAGACACATACTTGGTAATCTGTCTTTGCTTTATCTTGATAGGGAACTTTACCAGAGCATAACCATACTCCGTAGACGTGTGGAGCTGCCATACAAAGGTTATGGCTACAAATTGTCTTTTTGATACATAAGTGGTTAATAATAAGCACAATTAAGTTGGAAAATATTTTGAGTTTTGACCAAAATAAATATTGAATTATTGAGCATTGATTATTCCAATGTTTATATTACTGCCTGACATTGAAACACTATCACCTGAGGACACTACTGTTTACCTACAAACCTTTATTCCACTTGGTAAATGAGCCACGTTCCAACAATGTGGTTTTTGAACAGGTACAACACAAACCGAGCTGTACAAGCACAGAAGATAGCTAGAGGCTAGAAATTTTGGATTTAGCAAGCAGAGGAATTGTACTATCCGTGTAGCGAAAACAAAGGCGCTGATCAGCTGTGCAGTTACTGCACAGCTGATCTGCGCCTTTGTTTTTGCATATGCAAAATATTTATTCAGCTTGGTAAATGTTTGAATTTGGATTAAGATTGTCTCGGTTCTTCCCCTGCTACCTACATACTAATTGAATTCTTGTGTTTGATAATAATTTGAGTACATACTGATAGGTTTGAATTGGTGATTAAATTGAAACTTTGGGATTGCCTTTTTTGCGTTTTTTACAATCTCTGTCACTTACTTACTTACTTACTTACTTATTTGTCTGAAATCATGACTTTTCATTATGAGAATTTAATTCGTATTCATCCTACATTTGTTATAGATTGCCCAGTGCTTATTCACTCTGTATACCCATGATTCTTACAGTGCGGATTGATGCAACATCACACAACACATGGTGAATTGCAGTGCAGTGATTGGAAACCTGATTGGTTGGGCTTATTCCTACAGCGAAAAATTGTCTCACAGAAGTATTGCTTCACTATATTGTTGCCCGATGGATCGGGCTTACAATCAATGCACTCCATCTTGTCACATGTCTTATGATGTTGCATCAAACTGAAATTTGCTTGCATCATGGGTATACAGGGTGAAATGGATGTCTCCAGATGATCTGCTTGTGTCAGTTCCTGATCATTGCTACTAGTTTTCTTATTTTCTCTGATATTGGTGCTCATTTGTTTCTTCAGAAGTGTTTTATTGTTTAGGGTTGTAAGGTTATTGTCCTTAACCAGGTGAAAAAAATCTGGACCATAAACTTTTCTCTACAGCAATTTGCATACCTAACATTCTGCTACTGTTTCTGATATGAGCCATGCCGTGAGAAAACTTGTCTTTAGTGTTTCAGGGACCATTTCAGATGCTTACCTTGATGTACAACCACTGAAGATTGTTCAAGACTTGAAATTTAAAATTAAGAAAGTAGAGTGACTGTACTCTCTATTTAGTGTATACAAAAGCATAGATCAACCTTTCTGTTACCCAGTACTGCACAGCTGATCTGCGTCTTTGTTTTGCAAAATTTAAGTTCTCTCATGAAAGCCCTGCATGCCACCAGAAGCCATCAGCATGCCATCACTTAACTACTGTTTACTTTGATATGGTGATGAACCCATCATGAACTGGGCTCGATGTCATAAAATATCCTTGATCAGCTCTTCACCTTAACAAGAGTGTATCAGAATCCGTATCAAGAGTTTTGGGTTTCAAACCTTGCTGGTGCCAGTTTTTGTCTGGTGAGGAGCACCAGGAGGCTGTGGTTCCGTTTAGACATAATTGCAAAATTGTTGACCCCCAAAGCCAACAAACAGGTTCTTTTCAGAATGAGACAATGCCATGAATGACAAGACAGCATCCTCATGCAGCCTCAATGACTACATGACAGAATAGCCTGACCTCTATTACTTGAAGCAGGTCTAAGACTATTTGTAACCAAGCACCCCCCTCCCCCCCTCTGCAGTTTTTGCAAATATAATGCAAACTCTGAATCATTCCCCTTCACTAGTGTTACAATTCCCCCGTATTTCCACAGCTATCACCCACACTCCCACGTGACTGGGGGTGTGTGGTTACAAATGATTCGTGATTAGAGAGAAAAGTTTAAAAGAGATGGCCTAGCTTGAAATCTTTAGAAAATAATAATTAAAAAATCTCATAAGCAAATTGCTGTTTTATCTTGATGGTTAGCATGCATGCTGCAATCTCTGATTTGATGTATGCATTTTGGTCTAAGTAAAAGCCTTGTAAATGATAAATGCGTTTTTGCCATGTTGCAGTAATTCTATATATACATTCAGAAAATCTGAGAGAAAAAAAATGCAATACTGTCAGAAATATTTTTTTCATTCTGTCAGATTCAGTAGCTGCCCCAGGTAAAACACTTACAACATTAACCCATGTTTGACGAATGGATTTTCCCATCATAATCATTTGGGTGAGTCCACTTTCAATTTTAGGGGTGTTAGGAGTGATTTTTAAATTTTATTCAATTTTTTGATAAAAATTCTCTAAGCAAACAGAATAGCCCCAGATGGGACGCCGCGTTCTGCGGCGTCACATCTTGGACTATTCTGTTTGCCTATGTCCCACAAAAGGGACGCCAGGCTTAAATGAGTTAAGAATGATTGCTATACAGTAGGCAGACAGGCATTGTATATAATTAATAGGGTAACAGATGTGGAGCTTATAGAAAGTTGAAGGAAACTGTTGCTTGTAATGATTTTATCATATTTTTTTTCACCAATGTAATTTCTGTGTTCAAGGTCTGAGCCTGCCTCAACTAAACAAATCGAAAATACATGTGCGGATTTCAATTTGTTGGTTATAATACCCCTCATAAGTTAATTATGTCTGTTCCTGAGCACTTATGCTACTCATATAACCCCAGAGACCTTAATCTTTCGATTAAGACTTTAAATTTAGGTCCTGTCTTCATATAACCTTAGATGTTTATTGGGATATAAAACACAATTCAAACAGCCAACCAGAGATTCTATTTATCACCATCAGTAGCAATCCAGTGTCTGGCAAGACCATTGACCTATATAAACTATAGCATAAATCTGTGAAAATATTATTGTTTCTTACACCCAATCATTCTTATCATTATTACACATAACAAGTGTGCCAAAAGTTTTTGGCTTATAGTATTATCCCAACAGAAAAAGTCTGAGCAGAAAAAATATGTGAAAAACACATGATTGGTGGAAAATTGATTGCTATGCTTTCTTATCTTTTGATGTTGTAAAGATGCACAAAAATAGATTCTGGAAAATATAAGTATTCAGGAAGAGAAATTACATAAACTTTGAGTGGATTCTTAAAAGTTTTATGATTTGTTGTGATTAGACTGCCATTAAGTGGAGATATTTTAATATTCTTTAATGACTTTTGGATTCTGTACAGGAAAATTAATGAAAATGATTCATTAATGAAACTATCATCACCATAAAATGGGTTTTTATGATGATGTTATGATAAACATGTGATCTTATTTTTTCCTGATCTGACTGGAAATTTTGGCAACATGTTTTATCAGTTACATCTCTGGGTGTTTGTGGTATTATTGAACCAAAGAGTATTCCTTTAGAAAAAGCTTTTTTGAGATGTTTATAAACAATATTTGATACATAGCATCTGTTAGAAGCATCAATTGACTGGTTAGGGGAAAAGAATCATACTTGATTGAATCTAATTAGGCTAAGAATCTCAGGTAAATTGCCAACATTACAGTGTGATACAGACTGAGCAATAATGGGGAAACAGATCCCAGGGGGTAATGATAAACAGAACAGTGATGCTGAGGTTAATTGTCATGAAAACGTTGATACAGCAGTGAGTAAGTCACTTGAGGTCTGGTGTATTTGCAGGATTGTTAAACCATGTGCTTGTGAGAGAAGGAAGCAGGCAGACAGGGATGTAACCCCCACCCCTAGTGATAAGGGGAAATACCAAGGAAAAGAGGATTCTAACAGGTCAACCCCTACCCCTGAAGATAGTGGTAAAGTTAATCATAAATGTGAAAAATGTGAGAAAAAAGAAAATTGTGGAGGATTAAATGATACAAATCTGGATTCTTGTGACAAGGAAATTAAAGGTTTAAAGGGTGATTTTGTGTCATTTTCTGCAGTTGAAAAATCTGATACTGTTAAAAGTGAATTAGGAAATTCTGAGTCCTTTGAGGATAAAGCAAGGCAAGATATAATTGATGAGTTTGATGATTGTGTTTCAAAGTTACATAAGTTAGCCAATTCTGATTTTGAACTACATGTTGTGGATATTAATACAGGTGATAGTTCCAAAAAAGATCTGAATAAAAGTAATGACAGAAATGATATTAAAGAGAATAGTGCTCAGAAAGAAAGTGTGAATAAAGAAGTAGTGGACACCAGACAAGAGGACAGAGTTACTGACAAGAGTCAAGGTTCAGTCTCAGAAGCAGAAATGGATCCAGCAAAGCTAGACAGTATTTCTATATCATCGTTTGATCACTTTGATGCCAGTTTCTGCTCCTTAAAAAGCACAGGTATTTATCTAGTTTAGTCTGCTGGAAGCAGTATAAACATATACGTCTACCTTTGATTTTTGTTTCATTTGATTGATTTGTTTGTGTGGTGGTTTAACTTTCCTGAAGTAAACAATTTTTCAGTCATGTCGGAATGGAGCAACCACTTCCTGGGTATTGGACAGTAATATGAGGAGTAATAATATTAATAATAATAATAATGTCTTTATTTCGAGAGGATTACATATTTAGCTGAAACAACTAATCTTACATATGGTCCTCTGTAAAAGTTACATATATACATTTAACAAATATATACAGATTTACAAAAATCCTTTTTATAAGACTTGTTATCTAGGAATCCTAGCATCTAAAAGTGATAAACAATCAATATACTATATTATTGTAAATGCTGTGTTTAAACAGTAAAATATGTCTTTAAGACCTTTTCTTTGAAAAATATGTTTTAAAGCGCACAACAAATGATGAAATCTATATTAAGATTATAATTGTAACATTGGTTAAAAGTAATATGCTTTATAAAATATAAATATGAGGTAATGTAAAATGATTACGATAGAAGTTGGTATATAAATTGCATTTTATGGTGCATTTAACATTACAGACCTGGTCAGCCAAGTTGAGCGAAAATTGATTTCTTTTAGTAAAGGGCTGCCTTCTGATAAAATTAAAATACTCATCCCCTTTCTTTCGTCCCACTCTTTCCGTGGAGCGGACGCTTCCGAAACGTCCAACACCGCCTCGCGAGTCTATGTGACTTTTGGTTGCTTTATGCCATTGTAAATTCTGTGTTTATTAGTCCCAACATGACAGGCATGTACTGGCCTGGGATCAAACTGCAGCCATTTGATTGCAAACTAAATACTGTACCCATCAGATCACTCCCAGCAGGCATTTGACGTCCCATAGACGTTGGGCTGACGTCAGACTCTAACGTTGGACTGACGTTGGATTGACATTGAATTTGAAAGTTTTTTTGACGTCTTAATGGTGATGTCAGATTGACATCTGCTTTACAACATCAGTCTGACGTCCAGGGACATACGTCAAACCAATAATCTCATCAAAACGTCAATTTTACGCCCATCCCAGCAGACACATATAAAGTCAAAATGATGTCAGATCGACGTCGATGCATCGACGTTGATATGACGTCATTCTGATTACACGTGCCCGCTGGGCATGTCATATCAATAGTTCATTGTGAATATTTGTTCGCAATGTTTAATTAACATTCTGAAATCCTGAAGTGGTTTCAGAAGTGCGGTGATGCACTATTGTTATTTCCCTTTCACTCCTTTGACAGAGTTATTCGGGATATATAAAATGTTTAAGATGTTAAATCACCCCGATGCTGGTACATCTTATTCATGCAAAATTTTATTGCTATATGGTGCTAAAACCAATAAGACATTAGTGTAAGAAATAAGAATATATTCTGAACAATCAATAATTTAAAATGGTGAAATAAGTATTAAAATATACAAATTTTATTTTCATCATAATAGAAAGTTTGATAATTTAGTGAAAGACTTTATTTTGATTAATAAATATTTATTTTTCTAAATTGATTAAGCATGGAAGGCGAAATATGGGATTTCCGATACGAGACCCAGATATGACTTTTAACTGGCGATGTTGAAATTATTATTTGAATTTGATTTTGTTTCATAATATGCGCAAGAAATTATGTCAGTTCAAGGGCAGCTAACTCTGTTGACGTTTGAATCTGGCGTCAGTTTGACGTCATATCGATACGTCCACTGACGTCAGAACTGGATGTCGGGTGGACGTTGGTTATTGGTTGTATGACGTCATGACCAAAATACAACCAATATCCCATGTCAAGTTGACATCAGGTGCCTGCTGGGATGTGGCCTGTACATGCGGTCTGATCAGCACCTTTGTAATTCAATGGACAAAGCATAATGCTTTCAGTATAGCCTATCTATAAAGACAAGCCCTTAATTTGTTGGAAAGGGGGTCTTTTTATACTGAGACCAACAACAAAATGATGATGATCAATTTATCTTATACTATCTGGTATGTGCCATAAATGGAAAGTCAAATTAACATAATTTAAAATGATTGGGATGATATGAACATTTGTATTCCAGCTATGACAAGCAAACCAAGCTATTATTTTTTATCTGATTTTTTTTCACAAAATTGGTGACATGAATACAGTGAAAATGAAAAGGACAGAATTAATAATCTAAATGATTTTACACTTTTCAAAAGCAGTACTGTAGGTAAGAAATACCAAGTCATCACAGTAAATTATTAAATGTAGAATATGTATAACTGACATTTAATTTGGAAAACGGCATTGATGCAAGAAAGCCGCTATCCCGAATTTTCTAGCAGGTTTGACTTAGCCTAACTTAGCTTCAAGCTCATGCAAACGCTCCCATTATCTAACAATACCGTCAACAGCATGGATAGTAAGATTCAGAGGTAGTTTCTGACTGGTTTTGTCCATAACATTTCTATAGGGTCACATATCTCTAATATTTCTGCCCTTCTCATATCAGAGTTGAAAGTGAAAACGATTGATTTTGTCCATTCCAAATCGATTTTGCAAAGACAAATTGTTATCTGTTGTGATTAGGTCTGGACAATAACAATTTTTAAATCCTCTTTGCATTAATGTTACCATAATTATCCTAGGTTTCGGAAAGATTTTTCAGCCGTTGAATACTTAGTGGAGAGAGCTTAAAGTGGCTTCACCATTTAGAACATTGTTTCTCCTCAGTGTTAAAGTTTGCTTCATTCTTGTTAAATATTATTGAAAACTGACAAAAAATATCGGCAAAATACCAGTCTCACTTTGCCCTGTTGTGACACATTTACTACAGAGGATCATAGCAAAAATGTGAATTTTCCAGAAATTACCCATTGATTTAGATACAATAATTGCATAATTAATTCAATTTGATAAATAGCTTAGAGATGGATGTCAACTGAATACTTGAGAAGAATTATTTTTCCATGGGTATGTATTGTGTGCATATTTTATACATTGGAATAGTATAATAAGACTTCCAGAGCTTTCATGATGCATCTTATGTTTGTTCTGCCTTTGCTTTTGGCTGAGACTAGTATAGATGACAGATGGCTGTCATCTTACTCTTTTAGTGTATTATTGAAATATGTTTATTGATGTTTTTGATGTATTATCTTTCCGGCCTGATGTCCAAGTTGGGACTGGAAATTTAGGTGCCTCCATTCCTTACCCATGTATTGTTACTTTTGATTTCTTAACTCACATAAGCCTGGCGGCCTTTTTACGGGACATAGGCAAACAGCATAGCCCCAGATGTGACGCCACAGAACGCTGGCATCCCATTTGGGGCTATTCTGTTTGCTTAGAGAAAGTTCATCAAAAAATTGAATAAAGCTTGTAAGTCACACCTGAAGTCCCTATAAATGACAGTGGACTCACCCAAATAATAATGATGGACAAGTCCATTCGTCATAAAACTCAAAATGGTTCCTCTTGGCAGAATTGAAGAGCAATTAGTTTTATCAAAATTGGTGAGGAAAAAAAAAACAAGCACTTTTTTTGCCACAATTCAGGTATTTTTGTCTTTTTTTTACAAAAACCTATATACTTTTTCTTAATTATCACAACCATAACACTTCTTTTTGTAAATGTTAAAGACAAGCAAACCAATAAAATCGTCAGGTACGTGGTAGGCATAAAAATAATTAGTTTTTAAGCTTTCCCAGGTTTCAATTGTAATCAAGTTGGCTACAAGTCATGCAGCACTCATCGTTTGGCTAAATTACATAAATTATTCTTTTCTTTGCTTGTTTTGGATATTATCTACTGTCTGAACACCATCTTTCAGAAACTGTTTTTTCGAAATCTCACTTTTCTGAAAGACCTCAAGAAAAATATGAGCATGTCACCATTTTGCATTCCATAAGTCCTAAAAAGTGCCACAAAAATTTTTAAAATCGGTTAACAAATAAAAATTTTATGCAAGAAAATATTTAATTGCCAGCAAGGGAAGTAACTATTTTCCTGGAAAAAATCTAAATTGATTATTTTTCATCTAAAATGCACCAAACCAATACAAAATTGTTTTGTATGCATAGCTGTGCGCCAAACTCTTAAAATTATTCCACAGACTTGCTTGATTTTCAGTTTAAAGGTGTTAAGATTACCTCCCTTGCACATGCAAAATGCCTATTCAAAATGATTTTCGGGCATAATTATTAGCTCACCTGAGCCGATAGGCTCACAAGATGAGCTTATAGGATGGCCATGATCCGGCGTCCGTCGTCCGTCCGTCGTCGTCCACCATTTTCAAAGATCTTCTTCTCTGAAACCGCTTGGCCAATCAAAGCCAAATTTTATATGAAGCATCTATAGGAAGGGGGAACCAATGTGTTTATAAATAATCAAGGTCACATGACCAAGATGGCCGCCATGCCCATATATGGTAAAAACCCTTCAAAATTCTTCTTCTCCGGAACCACTGGACCGATTTTAACGAAACTTGGCATGAAGCATCGGGTACTAGAGTACTACAATGTGTTTATAAATTATGACCTTTGGATGACCTTGACCTGTTTTACGGCAAGGTCAACATAGGTCGCCCATGCATTTGAATGGGGAAAATTGTTAAAATGTCATTTGAAAGGCAAATCTTGCAGGAAATGGGCAAATGGACTGAAGGTAGGTAATTCTGAAAAGAATTTGGACCCCAGGGGTTGGTCTGCCCCCACCCCGGGGCAATATACATGTATATTACAAAAATATTTATAGGAAGCATCTATGGGAAGGGGGAATCAGTGTGTTTATAAATAATCCAGGTCACATGACCAAGATGGCCGCCATGCCCATATATGGTAAAAACCCTTCAAAATTCTTCTTCTCCGGAACCACTAGACCATTTCAACGAAACTTGGCATGAAGCATCAAGGACTAGAGTACTACAATGTGTATATAAATTATGACCTTTGGATGACCTTGACTTATTTTACAGTAAGGTCAACATAGGTCACCCATGCATTTGAATGGGGAAAATTGTTAAAATGTCTTTTGAAAGGCAAATCTTGCAGGAAATGGGCAAATGGACTGAAGGTAGGTAATTCTGAAAAGAATTTGGACCCCAGGGGTTGGTCTGCCCCCACCCCGGGGCAATATACATGTATATTACAAAAATATTTATAGGAAGCATCTATGGGAAGGGGGAATCAATGTGTATATAAATAATCCAGGTCACATGACCAAGATGGCCGCCATGCCCATATATGGTAAAAACCCTTCAAAATTCTTCTTTACCGGAACCACTGGACTGATTTCAAGGAAACTTGGCATAAAGCATCAGGGACTAGAGTACTACAATGTTTTAATAAATTATGACCTTTGGATGACCTTGACCTATTTTACGGCAAGGTCAACATAGGTCGCCCATGCATTTGAATGGGGAAAATTGTTAAAATGTCATTTGAAAGGCAAATCTTGCAGGAAATGGGCAAATGGACTGAAGGTAGGTAATTCTGAAAAAAATTGGACCCCAGGGGTTGGTCTGCCCCCACCCTGGGGCAATATACATGTATATTACAAAAATATTCAAAGATCTTCTTCTCTGAAACCACATGGCCAATCAAAGCCAAATTTTATAGGAAGCATCTATGGGAAGGGGAAATCAATGTGTTTATAAATAATCCAGGTCACATGACCAATATGGCCGCCATGCTCATATATGGTAAAAACCCTTTAAAATTCTTCTCTTGAACCAATGGACCAATTTCAACAAAACTTGGCATGAACCATCGGGGACTGAACTACTACAATTTATTTATAAATTTTGACCTTTGGATGACCTTGACCTATTTTACAGCAAGGTCAACATAGGTCGCCAATGCACTTGAATGGGGAAAACTTTTAAAATGTCATTTAAAGTGAAAGTCTTGCAGGAAATGGACAGTAGGACTGGATATTAATGATTCTGAAAAAAATTGGACCACAGGGGCTCATGTATATTCCATAATATTCAAACATATTCTCCTCTGAAACCGCTTGGCCAATCAAAGCCAAATTTCATGTGAAGCATCTATAGAATGGGGGAATCAATGTGTATATAAATAATCAAGGTCACATGACCAAGATGGCCGCCATGCCCATATATGGTATAAACCCTTCAAAAATCTTCTTCTCTGGAACCGGTGGACCGATTTCAAAGAAACTTTGCATGAAGCATCGATGACTCGAGTACTACAATGTATGTATAAATCATGACCCTGTGATGACCTTGACCTATTTTAAGGCAAGGTCAACATGGGTTGCCTATGTATTTGAATGGGTAAACTGTTAAAATGTCAATTGAAGGGGAAAAATTGTATGGACAGTATATTGATTATTCTGAAAAAAATAATGGCCCAAGGGCTTCACCTGCCTCTATACTGGGACATTTTCTATAACATTCGTATATACAGCAGATCTCAGGTGAGCGTTTACAGGACCATTGGTCCTCTTGTTTTATTAGTGAACGGATTTTCAAACTTTTTGTGGCACTTTTTAGGACTCATGAGTTGCAAATAGATGGCATGGTCATAGTTTTCTTGTGGTGTTTCAGAAAAGTGAGATTTCGAAAAATGCAGTTTCTGAAAGATGGTGTTCGGACAGTAGTACTATATGGGAAGTTAATAAGAGGGTAAATTTTTCTGTGCATTAATATTTGCCGAGCCCAAGGGCAATAATGTGTTGCAGCCCAAACTGCTTCGCCCTTGATTATCTAAATTCCCCACAGTACCTAGCCAATGTTAATGAATGAAAAATATTAAAAAGTACAGAGCCTGGTCTGTCTGAATATGAATGAACTTTATGGTTTTCTGCAGCTGTTATGTTGCACTATGTTTATTACCTGCAGACAGATGCTTACTGTTATACCTGATCTGCCAGCATGAAAGCTAATAAAGTTTTCATGAGGAACATCTTTGAAATTATTTAAGTTTGAGCTGTATTAAGGCCTACAGGGTATTAAACTTAAGTTTTGAACAAAGCGTTTGGATAGAGGATGTGGGGTGAAATCTTCTTCTAACATCCTCTAGAAAATTATTGCACAATTTCATGGAACACTGGCATTACTAGGAAGGTGCCAGCCATGAGTCAGTGAAATAAGTGATTGCATGTTGGTAGTCAGACATGCTAACATATGCTTGCCAATTTGCCAAGTAATTGGGTGATTAGTTATTATATAATTCTCAGTGGATCTGACATTTACAGGAATAATAGTCTACCAAAACATTAACACATTCCTTTTTCTTGTAAATTTGTATTTCTTAAAACAGTTGATTATTCAAGAGGATGGGGATATATTTCGGAGGTTTGTTAATTACATTCTATAATGTAAATGACAATTTTAAACCCAGTCATATTTTTAATGAGTAAGGTTATGTTTGAACATTATTGATAAAGTTGACATGTAAAAAATGCACTTGGCTGTAAATTGATCAGTGCATTCAAACATCCTAATTTCTTGCCACAATGCATGTTCAAAAAATGAATACACTGAATTGTGTGTCAACTGTGACGTTGGCCTTATTTTCAAGGTCATCACAATAAACATAGGAAGTATTATCCTTCACAGGCTGTAAGTGTTTGTATGTATATGGTATATCTCAATCTTTCAAGAATGTTATTTTTTTATCATTTGTAATTTATTGACCCTAGAAGTAGGAAAATATTGCATGTAATATTAAAAAGACAACTGAAAGTCTGTTTTCTGCTTACAGATACCACAATGGAACAAGGGGACCTTGCAGATCAGCTTTCTCTGGTAAGCCAAATTCAACTTTAACATTTTTTAACATTGTAGAAGGATTGTCTTATATTATCAATTCCCTGTTGGGGTTGTCAGTTTCTCAGTGCTTTTGCCTGAAATGAATTGAAAGTCACTCTGACATAGCTTTCATGCACACTCATTTTGCTACTAAAGGGGGGACTGTGGTGGTGTAGTGGTAGAGCCTGTCGGTAGAGCATAAGACTCCAAATCAAGGGGTCCAGGGTTCGATCTCCACTGGCGTCACCATGTTGTATCTTGAGCAAGACATATTAACTCCTCAGAGTACTGGTTAAAACCCAAGAAGTGGTGCACATGACTGAAAAATTGTTGACTGGAACTTTAAACCTCACTACAAACAAACACATTGACAAAGGCAGTGTGGTATATGGATCATATCTGGAATACATGTACATGGACAGAAGACATTAGCTGTTTGTCTCATGTGAATGGACAATGCTTTTATCTGATTTGCATGGCATTGTTTTCTACATTTTTGTTTTTATCAGTCGAAAGAATTTAGGTTTCAGTCCGAAAAACAAAAGATGAGTTTCACTTATTTAAACTTTAAAAGTGACACCCATTGTTTTATTTGAAACGAGAAATTAGTATTGAATGGAATAGGTCCTAATGTCTTCGCTTAGTAACTGGATAGTCTTGTGTATCCATTTACATTTGAAATTCAGTGTGCAAGTTAGAGCCAACATGAAGCAGTTTAAAATTTTCTCCTAGTAGCTTTAGTATGTGTATATATAAAATATTACAATTTTGGACAGGATTTATTTAAAACCACTTGAGATATTTGATTAACGCCAAAACATTAGACAAAAGTTAAACAGATTATCAAAAGGATTTTGCAAAAGCACTCAGTGGAAAATATATGATATACCTAGTTCTGCTACATGTGTATTTTCTTATTGAGATACTTAAAGAGAACTGAATATTTTTTGCAACATAAATAATGTTTGAGTGTTTGAGTGGAAAAGAATTTCATTAAAAAAATGTGCATTTTTTATCAATATAAATGAACCTAATTGTTTATATTGTAAATGTCTTCTTCAGTACCATTACTAATTAATTGAAACTTTCAATTTGTTTTTAAGATTTCTCTATTGTAATATCTACGAGTATTCAGGGCAGCTTAACAATTTTAATAAGTCAAATATTTGCATGTTCATTTTTAATAGTTTTCAAATATTTGTAAATTAAAAATTTTCTTTTGAATATTTGGCTTGGTTGACCAAAACTTTGATGCTCATGTTAATACCTGACAACATGAGGGAAGTGAACAAGAATGTGTACAATATTTTTTTCTATTAAGAATGCATGCAGTTACGGAAATATTGAAGATAATGTTTAGAGAGATATCGGATTTAAGACAGTAAAAGAGATATAGAAAGTAAATTCAGACTCTTAGTGTGATTTTAAATGCAAGAGGAGTAATTATGGCAGTTGAATTCTCAATATCTGATCAGGTAAGAGTAAAAATGAATCCTGTAGCAATGGTCAGTGTTCCTTCATACTTTCTTTAATTTTTGTTTTAAAGAATCTCAAGCAAACTCACACCATGAAAAGTATATCATGAAAACATACAGCTAAATGGACAGGTTTTTGCAATTTTACTCAAAATGTCTCTTGCAATGAGCTGAGTTCTTCTAGTGACTAACAGATAACAACTCCCAACTAATCACACCCAACTTATTCATTTCTCCCTAATTAATTCCCCTAGATACAGCAGATGGTCATGGAGATGAATTAATGTTTCTCCATGGAAGGGTTGTCTTTGATATGATACGGGGACCATAAGCTTGAACAGCAACATGCTGATAACAACCCGCAAATTGGCCGCAATGAACAACTCACAACAAACAAATTTCTCTCTTATTTGTTGCCCTAAGTACAACAGATAGCTATGATGAAACAAGCTTTCTCAACTGCCATGGAAGAGTTGACTAAGATCCAGTATGGAGATGAGCATCTTGAAGAACAACAAGCAAATAGCAACTCTTAACTAACAACTCACAACTAACAGATCCAAACTAACATATTTCTCTCATTTTCTCTATTAGGTACAACAAATGGTTATGGAGATGAAACAAGGTTTCTCTACAGCCATGGAAGAATTGTCTAAGATACAGTATGGAGACCAGAATCTTGAACAGCAACTAGCAGATAATAAGAAAGAATGTGCTGCTGAAGTCAAAGTGGTCACTGATGTTGTAGAAGAACTAAAGGTTGGTTTACTTATTAGAAACAAACCTATAATGTAAACGATGTGAGCCGCAACGCGAGAAAACTGGTCTTCGGGGTTTCTGACCAGGTCCGACACAAACCAACCTGTACAGTCACAGAAGAAAGCTAGATGCTTGGAATTTTGGATTTAAGTCGAAGAGGAAATGCAGTATCGGTGTATCGAAATCAAAGGTGCATCTGCGTTTCTCTTTTCACATATGCAATAATCCCATTTTCTCATGACTCGGCTAATGTCTGAAAGACAAATTGTTGAATGGTTTAGCTGGGCAGTTGAAAAAGACCATAAATATTCCTCCTTTGTCTAAGACAAAATAACATGCATGACATAGTTCCATGAACAACATTGTGTCATGCGAAGTCACATGATCCAAACTTGACGTCCAAAAACATGGCTCTCACCCATTTGATTGGACGTTGCAAACATCATGACGTCATTGATGCTTTTCTGCTTTTTGAGCACACACTGCATGTAAATTCTCTATTTGCTTGTAAATGTGATCTCCTTGATAACTTTTCAACAAGCGATAGAGAGAAAATGTATGTAAATAAAAGCAATGAGTTTAATTTTTTCTGAGGTTCATGGAGCTATGAACCACAGTGAGTCGCTAGCAAAGCTTATATCATGTGGTTCAGGGTTCATTCACTTTGCATGCGACCTGTGATTCATAGCTTCAAGAACATCAAAAAATGAAATTCATTTCTTAAATAAAAAGCAAACATAATACAACTTTTGAAGAGCTTTTAATGGTCTAAAGACATACATGTATCTTTTTGATGGGCATAAGAATAATAGCTTTTCTGCTGGTTTGGTTCAGTAAAAATATCAGTTCCTAAGAAACCTCATGGGCAAAAGATAAACCATTTGTACTGTGATCTATTGGTGTTTCATTTATCACATGTTCATATCACTCATACCTCTGAACTATTAGTGAAATAGCCAAGAGAAACATATAAATAGGAAAAAAGTAATCCTTCAAATACAAGAATCCTTGCTAACTTGCCAAATATATACTCCTCAAAAAATTCTAAGGGCCACTATATTATTTTCCATATATCGCAATGTTATGGCACCCAAAGTGAACCCATATTTAATGGACATCCCAAAGGTCCTAGAATAGACGTTCTATTTGCATTATTTTAGGTATTGCCCCAAAGTAACTGACTACAAGACGTTTGAAAAAGAAAACGCCATGCAAAAGCCTATAGAACAGTTTGGGCAGTTTTCGAAAATCAGTAAATTATGGCATTTTTCTGAAATTCCATAGATTCACAAAAATTCAACTTGAGTTCGATTTTTCCTGAAAGGTCAGACTAAAATGCATTGCGGCAAATGTTGATTGTGTAAAATTCGTTTTTGCCAATGATGGTCATGTTTGAGCTAATTTTGAAAAAATACAATTTTTTAGCAAAATTTAAGATTAAACGTATCTCTGGACTTTGACATGACATTTCCAGTTTAAAAACTCTTAAAGTCAGTAACTTCGAGGCATTATTTAAGATCATGCAAATGACGAATGGAATTGGTCCATGGGGTTTGGCATTAAATTTGAGTTGAACTTGAATTGCATTACACCATGGTATATGGAAAATAATACAGTGGCCCTTAGAATTTTTTGAGGAGTATATAATTTATTGACCTCCTATTTATCATACAAGAAGCTAAATTTATCATAAAAGAAATGGTACTAGCTGCATCCGTAGCATGGGTAATGCTAATTAAGACTCTTGTGTGCTTCATGTGTATTCAAAACTTTTCTTACATACAAACTGCATGATGCACATAATACACAATCTTACAGAATGCAGTGAAGGAACTGATCAGATTCTGCTGACACGCTGATGAAACTGCACATGCAATTGCACAGACTGAATGTGCATTAGCATGTTAATATATATAGTAGCTTATGCACCCTATATACTACTCGCTATGCAACTGATTTATGCAACATCACACGGCACATAACAAAACGAAGTGTTAGGATTTGAAGCAAGATCAATTGGGAAACAACCTACAGCAAAGAGTTCATTGCCTTGTTGCAGGTTGTTTTCCAATAGATCAAATGACAGCTTCCAATGACAGTAGTCCATTTTGTTATGTGACAGGTAATGTTGCTTCAATCTGTGCAGTGATAAATTTGGTTGCTTTTACTCCTGACTTTGTCATTCTGTAACAATGACTAATATCATGGTCTTTGTTGCATCTGTGACGTGTCATTGGAAATGTGCCCAGCTCATGCACAGGAATGCACAATAACATAAGTGCTTGTAGAAATTTTGTGAGAATTGTAGGTAATACAGGTAGGAGAAATGTGAATAACACAGACTCATCAATCAGTGACTGTCAGATCCTTTCATCAGAATCTAACTTGCAGAACAGTTACAGATAAATCCTTAGAAAATAATCCAAAATCTATGTCAGGTATATAAACCTGGAATATAATCTCCTTGAAACCAAGCCATGCCGTCATGTTGCTTGGTTTGTTACTGGAGAAAGGAATGTGCATTTATAACTGGTAACCTGCCCGGCTCTGGGAGGTTTGATCAGGCACAGTGTGGCTGGAACAACTGACCGACCAGACAACACCTTAGCTGTTGACTGTTGACGTAAAGCACTAAATCAAATTTTGATGTTTAGAATTAATAGTCTGAAACTTTTACTCATTGACTATATGATGTCATTGGTTTATGGAAATGCAATTTATTGGGAAAATGAATGAACATGCCATCATTACCACTAAGACAGAATAGGATGAACTTACTGTCAATTGGGAAGATCATTATGTATGAATGCAGTAGCCTAATTGTGAGTGCATTTGCCTCCAGATTGAGAGTTTGGGAGGTTCAAAGCTTTCCCATCCTTAGTAGAGGTTGATACATAGGAAGCTATGGCTCTGTATCACTGTTAAAGGACAATGCAAAATTTTTAATAATTATGTACATGTGCATGTCTTTCTTGTTTGGTATATGAATTGTTTCTATTTTAGGCCCAAGTGCAGTCGCTGTCTGGTCAGATAGAGCGGGTTACTGATGCACAGAGAACACTACAGGAGAAAATAGATAGTTACCAGAATGATAAAGAAATATTGCTACAAGAGCTGGAGAAATATGGACTTATTACTGACCAACTAAGGTAGAATACTGTATTTTAGGAGATACACATAAATCTTTCCCACAAAGATACGTAATAGTAGAATGACATGAATCAGTTAAAAGCTACATGCAACACAGTAAGGAAATCCTAATGTTACTATAGATTTACATCAACTGAATATTTTGGAACCATGTATTGTGTAACAGCTCTCAATACAATAATATGATAATATAAAAAAGTGAGAAATCAAATAGTTTTATCAAAATTTTGAAACTGCTTAGTGACTTCCTAGAACATTTGTTGAGTGAATTCTACTTTAATGTTTCCAGGTTGCGGCTCAGTGGAGTAGAAGTTACAGAGAATAATAACAACAACAATCTTCCTGATGTTGCCCCCATGGTTCACCCCTACCTAAACAGCATTCAGAACCATTCTAATCATAGAGGTAATGATACCCAGTATATACATCTGGAACTACAAAATCTCCCCTTGCAACTCATATCACAACTTTTCAGCATGTAGCTTGCATATCTCAAATTACAACTTGCAACTCTCAACTCATACTTTGCCTTATTCTCAGCATAAAAGAAACAGGTAAATCTGAAAAGCATCTAATACCCTGTTTACACTAAAACGAACTAAACCGTTTTCGATTCGATGCAAGTTACGTCGCTGTAAGGTAATCCGGATCGAATCCACTTGTCTGTTTAGACACATCTGAAATTCTCCGTTAAAACTGAAGATATTTTTTTTTAATTTTCTGTTTTGGTTGCATTATAATCCACTCTCAAGCTTTTTACTTTTGTACGGCATTGGCTTGCTGTGCGCTCAAACCCGCTGTCCCTGAGCCGTGTCGCTAGCTTTTCATAAATGGAAGCATTTCTTCAACAAGTCTCAAAGTCCTTTTGTATCTCGCTATCCGCCCATAATCGTATTAGGGCCCGCGTCTCATTGTGAGTCCAGGTTAATCCCCTGTCACTGTCCTTTGCTACAGCCATTTTCGCCATTTTTATCTGTTGTGTTGACTCAGAATATTTCGCGGAAAAAGAAGCATGTGTAAATGTAAACATAACCCCAACATGCGAAAGGTCAGTATAAAATAACATTTAATGCGAATTCGCTTCGGTTAACTGTTTAGACATGACTTTAATACCGAAGTAAAAGTTAATTCGGTTTCGATCCAAAGTGCTAAGCTGGATTAGTTTACTTCGAATTAGTTTTTTAATTCGAAGTAGAACTTCTAATGTAAACAGTTAATTCGAAGCGAATTCGGATTCGATTCGATTTAAAACTCTAGTCTAAACAGGGTATAAGCATTCATAATCAGATCAGAATCTGTGAAATGCCAAAGTGACAATTGCGCAACAGGAGCTATAAGTGTCCCTAGCTCTTACGAGACACATGACGGCATTTATATGCTACAAAGGCATATAAAATTGTGCGTACTTTGTTTAGGCCCAGAAGATCTCTACAATGATGATGCATCCCTCACAGCTGCAGTACACAGAAGTCTGTCTCTGACTCAGGCTCTGGGGGAGAAATGTCAGAATCTTGATGCCTCAACTGTCTCCAGTGAAGATGATGTTAACAGCAGACATTCACATTCACAGGTGAGCAGTCACATTTAAACTTGAGGATATGTTTAATATACAGTGTAATGTAAACAGTTTTTCAAAGGTCTGCGTGATCACTCAAAGCAAATTTAATTTAGAGCCTGTATGGGCACCTGGGTTACATGACCAAGATAGCCCCCATTCCCATAATGGTAAAAGGCTAAAAAATCTTTCACACTAGAACCACAGGGCTTATGGTGTGTGGCATTGGTCATATAGCCCAGATCTTCAGCCACTACTTCAGATATAGTTTGTCAAGAGATTTTGACATTGACTTGACTTGGTAGAAGGCATCAAAAACTATACAAAGCTTACCTGTACAAAGTGTTTGTTTGAGCTAGGAAAATGATAAATGAGCCTGTGCGTGTGAAAACCAACAATGTGGTTTTCGAACAGGTCTGACACAAACTGGCCTGTGCAGTCACAGAAGATGGCTAGAGGCTTGAAATTTTGGATTTAGAAAGAAGAGGAAGTGTACCTACTATCCGTCTAGCGAAAACAAAGGCGCTGATCAGCTTCACGGTTACCGCGAAGCTGATCTGCGTCTTTGTTTTCACATATGCAGATTGTTGGTTTTCCCATGTGGCGGCTCAAATGCTTCTAAGGCACACTATCAGCTATATGCTTTACATTATTGGACCCACTATATTTTCAGAGTGGTAGTGGTCACAAACCTCCAGTGAAAAGACATGGAAGTTGTAAGTTATCTATCTGGACTCTAACAGTGACTGGTGATAGTAGAGTTATTCAAATAAATGCCAAATGTTCTTGATAGCAGTAAATAAATTGAATACCTGAAAAAAAAAAAAAATGAAGTATCCACAAATATCTTTATCAAGAAAGGAATATACATAGGCCAAGGTCTGTTCCTGTAGAAAATGGGTTATTTGATGCCTATTCACTCACTACCTTCATTGGACTTTAGTGCTTCTCTTTTAATTTTTTTTCAACTACAAGAACTTTTGGCTGAAAAATTGGTTTTGCTTTTTCAACTTTTTTGTTTGAAATAAGGGAGTTCTGTTCAGAATCATGGGCATAATAAAATTGCCAAATTTGTTCATTTTTGCAGTTGCTTTAATTTGTGTGTTTGTTTTGTGTTTACTTGTATTATGTACCCTTATGTTAAGTTTGATTTGTGTAGTTTTCATATTCATATAAACAGAAGTTCATTAACATAAATATCCTTTTGTATTGTAGTTTACTCATTGAAAACATTCACATGTGAGCCAGCTCATTTGAAATTGTTTCCATCTGCCTGCAAGATAAGAAATTTTACCTAAAAAGGCAATTCTCTATTGAGAATTTGACCATCTCAATTCATTCTTTAAGAAGTTTTGATGGCCTAGAGTCATTCTTCAAATAAAATTATACAGCTATTTGGGATCAGAAATGACAATTTTGAGAATTAATGGCAATGCTAGCTCTTGATAGCTGACACAGATATGCAGACTTTGCTGAATCTTTCTGTCACTAAACCGGGCTCACATGCTTGTTATAATTTAATTTTTGCCATTAACCCAGTTACACATATATATTTTTATTTCACCCCTGCATGTTATTGTAGTTAACTACGAGGATGGGAGTAGGAGTGGGCAGAAAATACCACCTCATGAACAAGTACTGGACGAAGGTGGGTGGGGAATGATGCTTCATGTCTTTTGTCTTTATTTTATATATTTATTTGCACTTTGTTGAGTTTATTGGTATTGGAATTATTTAAAAAAAGTAATCTGTTTAAGAAGATGATTACAAAATGATATACTGACTTCCACAGCCAATGCCGTTGTCATTTAACCTTAATAACTTTTGTGGTTTCAGTCAGTTCATCTGAAATTTGGCATGTATGTAGCTCAGCCACTTTCAGAAAGGACTTATGAAAATCAGCAGAAAAACGTTTTTCATTCGCCCATAGTTGTTTAAAAACTTACGAAGAGGTCACTTTAGAAAATCAAAGAAATCAGCCTGACAATGTTCTTGCAAAACTGCACAAACCTGCATATTCTTTAGCAGCGAAACAGTGAAAAATGAATTTCCCGGAGATGCAATTCATTCAGTCAATAAAGCTAGGTTATACAAGTGATATCTGCAGTGAATTCAGCCATGTTAAAAAGTGACATAGAAAGCCTTAAAATTAGCAATTTAGTGGTATCAAAATGGCAATTTCTAGCATTGAGCCGAAGGTTTCAACAATGAAATGGGCATACACACAACAGGTGATCATCCAAATTGATATGTTAGTTTTACACAGAGACTGAAGTTATCTAACGTGTTGAAGAATAATTCAATGATATCAAAGACACATAAAATCAATTTATATTTTGTAGAAACTGTTATTCAATTTCCCCTTTTCAGTTCATCGAGAGGAGGCAGCCAGGGACATTGTTGATGCCGAGCGAGACTACTGTACCCAAATTTGGTCCCTAGTGGACAACTTCATGAACCCCCTGAGAGAGGAGGAGATTGTCAGCCTGCGGGAGTGTAACACCCTATTCCCGGCCTATATACCCCTGATCTATGAACAGCACTGTATCATGTTGAGAAAGCTAGAGGAGAGATTGAGAAAATGGAAGTTTAGCGGAGTCATTGGAGATATCTTTGCTAAGCTGACAGATTCACAAGATGTAAGTTTTACTCAGTTTTTTACTCAGTGAAGTTTTAGTAAACTTTCTACTCTGAGGTGTGTCACACCTTGTCTCCACCTATACACCCCGGAACAGCACTGTATCACGCTGCAGAAGCTTGAGAGAGGTTGAGGAAATGGAAGTTTAGTGGAGCACATGATAGGAGATATCTTCGCTAAACTCTCTGACTCTCAAGATGTAAGATACAGGAAGTGAAATTACTGAATTATCAGATGTTTGTCAAATTTTACTTTGAGAAGGTGCAAGCTTTAGTATTTTCTAGTGATTGTAGATATCTTTGCTAAACACACATTCTCTCAAGATGTAAGATTTACGAGTTCTGAGATTTTAGTTATAGATCGATAAATATGGCTTATGCTAGCAGTTAAAGTAAAATAAAATGGAAGTTGATCAATTGATATAGCATAATCAAGATGCTAAGTGAACATAAAAACAACAACAGAAAATCAATCATGCAACCAGCAAGATATTGACAGCAGCTTTTTCCAAGATAAATAAATCAGCACAAAATGCTTTAAAGATGAGAACAAAAGTTGAAACAACGCAAAACAAATTCATCTGTTAGTCTATACTGGTGCAGGAATTTGAAGATCAACAAAGGCAGTATCACTGTTCATGCCGTGATATTCAGAGCCTATTGAAATGGATCGAGAGATCATGGTTTCACTATTAATCACTTTGATTGTAGAATCTTTTACAAAATTTATAGAAATTATACACTGATTTGATGACAGTTTGATGTAAATTATTTTCAGAATCATAGCCTTTGATTCACAACTGAATGTGTTTTGCTATCAATTCTATGTTTCAGGATGATGGCTTATTGTTATACAAGGCCTACATCAATGATTTTCCTGCCATCATCAACTGTATGAACAAATGGTTTGCACAATCACCACAGTTCTGTGATGTTATGCAGGTACCTTTTATATGGGTCTTATGATATGAGCCGCCCCATGGGAAAACCAACAATCTGCATAGGCGAAAACAAAGGCGCAGATCAGCTTCGCGGTAACCGCGAAGCTGATCAGCGCCTTTGTTTTCGCTACTCGGATAGTACAAGTCCTCCTCTACTTAACTCCAAAATTTCAAGCTTCTAGCCTGTTTCTGTTGCTGTACAGGTCGGTTTGTGTCAGACCTGCTCGGAAACCACATTGTTGGTTTTCCCACGAGGCGGCTCATATTTTATGCCAATGAGATTGAAGTGATTCTGACCTTAATGAGTAAATAGGAACAGTTGTCGAGTTTTGGAAAGAAATAGTTTTAAGGATAGAATGCCTAAAATGTCCATGAGGGTTATCATTTCACTATGGCAGTACATAGAGATAAAGTGAATTTGAAATGAGCCGCATCGTGAGAAAACCGGATTTTTGCCTATGCGAAAACAAAGGCGCAGATCAGCTTCGCAGTAACTGCGAAGCTGATCAGCGCCTTTGTTTTCGCTACTCTGATAGTACAATTCCTCTTCTACTCATAGCCAAAATTTCAAGTATCTAGCCTGCTCCTGTGACTGTACAGCTGATTTGTGTCGCACCTGGCCGGAAACCTCGAAGACCGGTTTTCTCACGTCGTGGCTCAAATTTACTTTGAGCTTTGCCAAACAGCATTTGAGGCATAAATGAAAGATCAACTAAACACAAGGAGAATGTGGCCTGTCTCACCTGTTTTCTGTGCTAGAAAGGAACACAAAGTGGTTAATCATAAAAATAAGACTATGTTTGCTGCCAAGCTGATCAGCGCCTTTGTTTTCTATACACAGACAGTTCAATTCCTCTGCTTTCTAAATCCATCTAAATCTTTCTAATCTAACCATCTTCTGTGACTGTACAGCCCAGTTTGTGTCGGACCTGGTCGGAACCCAAATTGTTGGTTTTCTCACGCACAGGCTGATATCGTTTGATTTTATTTCAGTGTCCATGTCTAGCTAACTCCCCAGTACTGCCATTACTGCTAGCACCACTTCAGCAGGTTCCCAAATACTCTCTACTCTTAAAGGTAAGCTTTGAATACCAAATGTAATCAGATGCTCCAAATAGCTATTTGAATCTCAAGAAGATTATTATTGGATAACAAGCTATTTCTATGATCAAGTAAATTATGAGGCCAAAGTATGTTATCCAATAGCCTGATCAGACTGAGCCTAGGTAGTTTATTAGTATATTGTACATACTCTTATGATAGTAACTGACTTTCTTTGATAAGGTGAAGATGTAAAATTGTCTGTGTTATATGTGCCCTAGATTATACAGTTATTTTGCTATTTACAGAATTTACTAAAGTTCACCCCCTCAGACCATCCTGACAGATACTACCTGGAGTCTTCATTACACAAACTGAAGACATTCTTAAACACCATGAATGATGATCTAGAGCATGCCATGAATGTCCTTAATATCAACAGCAATGGAGTTTCCAGGTAAGCTGTCACAAATACATGTAATATCTATAATTTAAACTCACAGAAAACATAAGACAGATAGCATCTTGTGATGATGTTGAAATAAGATACAAATTGACAAACTCAGATCGTAAACAATTCATTCCTTTGGTGAAAATGCAGAATAATATTATTTTTGTATAAGCTTTCTGTTTTCTTTTTTGCCATAAGTAGTTCACTAAACCTGTTTCAATATAATTCTTGATATGATTGTTTTGTGCTACCAGTTTGCGGCGTGAAAGTTCAAAACTGAGGTATCATAGATGGGTATCCCACCTCAGTATTAGGTATACTTAAACATATACATAAGTAGCTGAAATATATGGACATGTCTTGAGAAAACCATTCTAGACTATAGAATATGTGAGACTTCAGATTTAGAATATATCTATATGTGACGTTCTCTGAGATTTTTGGTCTTGTGGAGGTACGACGTTGACGTCACAAAACTTAAGCTAAAGTTGACGTCATAAAATTGCATGCAATGTTAATTGGATTTTGCGCACCCAGTCAATATATCTAGCTAGAGTCCTTCGCAATTTCCAATTCTATAATATTTAGCCAACATTCACTGGAAGGACAACAGAACAGTATACTATAACTCTGTGTTACAAACGATTTTCCATGGGCAATTAATTTTTTTACCAATAAAGAACCCTAAGAACCCCACTGTGGTTGGTGCATATTTTCTCTATTTTCTTTTATTAATCCTTAGCGTTATTTATTACAGCTTTTGGACATGGATTATTAACATGATAACAATTGTAAAAATGTTAAAAATTAAATTTGTGACTTTGACTCCACAAGACCGAAAATGTCAGATACTGGCACATATAGAAATAATAATGATGTAAATTAACCTGCGTAGTATTGCAGATTTTTTTGGTTTGTGTCTTTGAAAAAAAAAGCAGTTTTTGATGACATGTCTCATATTAATCCCATGTAAATTTCATAAACAGATATTCTCCTTCTGTGTATATTATATTTATACATGTGAAAACTGAAACATATAAATTGTATCTTTTGTATATAGTCACTGCATATATAATATTTATTCTGTATTTGTCTGTCAGAGAGCAAAATGTTCTCTTATTGGCTTTCCTAAACATGATGTCACATGAAACTACTGCACCACTTGTGTTCTTGTCATTGTTTCCATTGCCATGTCTATTACTGGAATCTATTCTTACTTTCCTTCAGCAAAATTTAAAAAATAAAAACCACAAAAAAGATCTTATTCCAAATTAACAGCAAATGTTTATGTCCTCCTGTTAATCTTCTAGATCTCGGGAGGCTGGTGCATCAGTGCGGTCACGGTCCAGTGGAAGCAGTGGCGAGGTGAACCATATGTCGAGTACCAGAGACTCAGGAGTCCACTCAGGGGAGGAGAGACCAAAGTCTCCACTGTCTCCTAATACTACCAGAAGGTACATAATGTCAAGTTTCCATGGTTGTCTAAGATTATCATTTAGTATGTTCATTGACACTGCCAAAGGCCTATGCAGGGATCATTTAGCATTAGTTTTTACAAAGCTGTGCCTCTTTGTGGCACAAAAATACAAGAAGTAGGGCTATTGTCAGAATCTCAAACAACTGCAGTAATTCCAAATATGCAGTTTAAAATACAGTAATCTGAAGAAACATGTAATGCATGATCTCAGTAATACATGCAAGTTAGTTATTATTTGGTTTAAGGTTTGTCATGAAACCTCAGAATGATAATACATATATATATATATATTTTACATTTCAGATTTGTTCTGCAAGTTCTCAGAGAAAGGAGAGAGAAGGGTGGTAGTCACAGCCCTGTGAAGACAGACCACCATCCCTCCACATCCCGGGGCCACAACCATTCTTATGGTAGCCACCCTGACCTCACATACAACATGCCAGGCTACTCCGATGGAAGAACCTCACCCTATCTTGCCACATTACCTCAGTCAAAGACATTCACAGCTCTTTCTAAACTTCCCCTACCTCATGAAAGGGGTAAGAAAGTTCGAATGAACACAAAGCATGAAGTAAATAGGCCAGGAATTAATACAAACTATCTGAGACCATTGACCCCACAGTTGTTTCCTACATCAACCAGTGCCCATAGTTTTGACAGCATTAGAAGGAGAGAGGAGATGGCTGAACGAGCTAGAATGAGACCAGCATCAGCTATAGAAATGTCTACTGAAGGTAGCGAAAGACTGGAGAGGTATCATGATCTGTTGAGATATGAGGCTGCTTCACCAACAAGGCAGTCTGTTAGCACTGGGAGCAGTGATAGATCACCATCTAGAAAAGATATGCAGCTTTCTTTACATAAACTTCTGGCAGAGA
Organism: Rugalucina vietnamica; assembly: GCA_964017185.1. Classification (NCBI taxonomy): domain Eukaryota; kingdom Metazoa; phylum Mollusca; class Bivalvia; order Lucinida; family Lucinidae; genus Rugalucina; species Rugalucina vietnamica. The sequence goes on from OZ024872.1 coordinate 70,294,528, forward strand.
CTGGACATAGTGTTGATGATGATATTGACAATGAAGAAGAAAATGACAGAAATGAGGATACATATCACAAACAGTTTCTAGCAACTAAGGAAAGAATTCTCAGGAAAGGTAGTGGCAAGGATAGGAGAGAGTCCAGGGAGACTCAAGATAGAGCTCATAGACGATATTCTCATGGTCATATAAGGGGTAGGTCAGTTGATACTGGTGAAGATTATGGCATTTATGGTGAAGATGATGATGTTGATAATGAGAATAGTAGGGATGAACTTGATCATAAAGATGTGAAACCTATGAAATTACTTTCTCAGTCTCATAGACCTAAGATAATGGTACCTAAATGGAGGCAGAATGCACCTCTGCAGCCTCCAAGTTATAACCAAAGTGTTGAGGTAATGCAAAAACAAAATGGATATTCCTCAGAAGAAAATCTTGCCGCATCATTAGTTCAGAGTTTAATGGACAACCCTGTGCCAAATAGTAGTGAAAACAGGAACACTTTACCAAGAAAAAATCTTAAACGAAAGGAAGCCTCTGGGAGAAGGTCTCCTGGAAATGTTCAAAGTGTCCCATTATCAGTCCATACACCTACTAGAGACATTGAAAATTTAGGTCAAAATCATGATGTGATTACTGAGACAGAACTTAAGAAAGAAAATAATTGTATAGTATCAGATACGAAAGATAGAAAAGCAAAAGGAGAAAGGAAAGAGAGAAGAGGTAGTGGTGCAAGTACTGCTTTAATTGATGTGATCGCCTATACAGCTGACTGCCTTGACAAGAGTGATAGTATAAAAGACATTGTTGAAGATAATGACAGTAAAACTGGGAATGAAAATATTGATAATAGAGAAGTCCAGGTTAATGGGGAAATCAATAATTCACATAGTTCTGAAGAAAACATACAGGGTAGTAACTTGAAACCATCAGCTGCAGACTCGGCTGATAAAGATAATTCTATTACATCAGTGGGTTCCAGTTCAAGCTCTGTGCATGTATCAAATAGTGTTAAAACACCTGTTTCTCATGGTGCCATTTCATGGGCAAATCTTTCTAAGACACCTGTTCAAGAAGCAAAGGCCCAGCCTGTCAATACTGATAATTTAGTGTATTATTTCCAAAACCGAAAGAACTCTAAATCACCAACTGATGAGCAGGTTGATGCTGAAGAAATCATTGAAAAAGTCGGAAACACAAATGGGAGTGAGCCAACGCCCTATAATGAAATTATCACTTCTACACCAACTCCAGAGGGTAGGGCATTTGCCTTTAACCCAGATACATTTAATGCCAAAAATCATGTCAGTAAGAAAGATAGACTTGTTAGGGCAGATGAAGCTGCCCAGGTCAAACCTATAGTTGGTGCAAATGAATATGATAATTCTAAGAATAGTGCAGTAGACACTACAGATGGGAATAAAACTGATTCTAGTGATAAAAGTGATGATTCATCTAACAAAGATAAAGTGTTAAGAGCAGTTGATAGACTCAGAATGAGCTTTGAAAGGCCTAAAACTCTAGCTATTACAAACCAGAATCAGACCAAAGGATATTACAGGCCTGCTTCTGCTGACACGACCCCTCAAAAACAACCACTTGTTTTGAAATCATTTACCTTACCTCAGAAAAACACACCAAATGAGAATAAAACTGGTGATCAGACTGTTCAAAGTGCAGGAAAAGGTGATACACCTGATTCTGAAAATGCACATAGAATGTACAGAAAAGCTGGTGGTTTAAGAACACCAACTAAACACTTAGGCGAAGCAACAGCTACAGCTAGACAAATACAAAAGATGGAAAGATCTACCAGTCCAACAGTGAAACAAAACCATCCAGCAACTGGCAATGCAGCGGATACTCATCCTGATAGGGCTAAAAGTCCTTTAGCTAACCTCATGCAGACTACCGGTGGGAGACTGAAGAGAGGAATGAGTCCACAAAGAGGCTCAAAAGAAGGTTCATTAATTCCTCAGAGGTCTGGTAGTCCAATAAGAGCCATCAGTAGACCATTGTCAGCATCATCAGCAGAGGCAGCCATTGATCCACTGTTCATACAGAGTACCCAAAATGGGGAACCCTTGAAGAGTGCCATGAAGGATACAAAAATACCAATGTTACGGAAGTCAGGGAGTGGGAGTGCCTCTGGCACCAACCAGCTGTCCAAGTCAACTGAGGATATCTCTAAGATGAAGAAGAAGTCAGCTTTCAAAGATTCTCTGAAGAATATATTTGGCAGGAAAAAGTAAGTATTTTGAGATGTTTTATTAAATAATTGAGGTGATTGTCGTTAGAATTATTGTTGGGTTGGGTTGTTAATATGCATGGTTGGGAAATTTAAATGGTGTTGGGGATATTATTCTTAACTTCTGGTTTAGCTAAGTTGCAAATCTATATTTATATATTCTATTTTCCTTATAGCATGTTTAGGTACATAGAAGTATAAGAATAAATACAATTATGATCCACAAGTATTGGTCATTGCTGTTCGAAATTTAACAAACTTCCACAACCATGAATACAAAGCTTTCTGCAAAGCTATGGAAGCTTGCTAGAAAACCTAAATATAATTTTGGAAGCCAGGAAAGAGCTTTAATTTTGGGTCTTTAGATAAAGTGAAATGCACTCTATTACATTCAGAGTATATTTCAACGGTTTACTTAAGGGACTTAAATTATACACTTAAATTGTGTCGAGGCCCCCGTGGCTGAGTGGTTAAGAGTGCTGTTTCTTAATCACTCGATCATCTCACAGCTGTGTCTGGTGTGGGTTCGAGCCCGGTTCTGGCCACATGTGAGACAATCCAAGTTCTGCTTGCGGGTGTGTCAGGTGTTTTTTCTCGGGGTTCTCCCGTTTTCGCCCCACCTACTGATTGGCCCGTCTCTTATGAGCTGAAATAATCTTGAAAGGGAAGTAAAACTGAATTAAATTGTGTCATTAATATCATAATATATTTTGCTCACTATTAGATACTTGTATTTTGTTTCGAAAAAAAAAATCTGTGATTAAATTTTGCAGTTCAAAGTCCAAAAAGAAATCTCACTGTCTTCAATGATGGTTGGTAAATAAGTATGCCTGGAACTTGAGCATGAAATTCATTAGAGCCTCTTTTCTCTCATTTTCACTGTTACTAGCTGTTGTTATTTATGTTTTTTTTTTTTTTTTTTTTTTTTTTTTTTTTTTTTTGTATTTTCCTCATTTTTTTCTGATATAACAAATACAAAACGACATATGGTTCCTTAAATGATAAACTTTTACACCATAAAATGAGCCGCCCCATGGGAAAACCAACAATCTGCATAGGCGAAAACAAAGGCGCAGATCAGCTTCGCGGTAACCGCGAAGCTGATCAGCGCCTTTGTTTTCGCTTCTTGGATAGTACAATTCCTTCTCTACTTTTTTTTTTTATTTAGAATAAACATTGTTCAAACAATACAATTGACAATGATACATGAAAGATGCCAGAACATATGAATATTTAAACAATATATAATGTGTAAATACCAAATGATTGCTTAATGAGAAGACAGAGAGAAGAGCAGGCAAAGAGCCTGTATTTAAAACGTTGAGTACTTTAGCAGGGTAATATTATTTTCAAGTTACCTTTCTAAATTAATATCATTGAGAAATTATAACAAACATGTGTTGTAATTAATGTTCACAACTTGCGAGACTGCAAACTTGACAAACCTCTGCTTAGTGTTTCATGTTGCTATCATCATTCAACACTATTCAAGGCATTGTATTATTATATTTATATTTTACCATAAACTGTATTAATGCAAAGTGTTTCACATAAGTTTGAAATAGCCTCATCACTAAATGAGCCGTGACGTGAGAAAACCGGTCTTCGGGGTTTCCGAACAGGTCTGACACAAACCGGCCGGTACAGTCACAGAAAAAGGCTAGAGTCTTGAAATTTTGGCTATAAGTAGAAGAGGAATTGCACTATCCGAGTAGCGAAAACAAAGACGCTGATCAGCTTCGCGGTTACCGCGAAGCTGATCTGCGCCTTTGTTTTCGCATAGGCAATAAACCCGTTTTCTCACGATGCGGCTCAAATTAGAACTGATTCCATCTCATGCAGTTACTTAGTAATTGATCAGTGGCATGTGTCATTGCGTGTTTCAGAATGACAGTGTGTTTGCTCTATTGCATTGAATGTTCTTTGAGAATATTTTCTCTATTTCCTTTAGTATATTCATCTACTTTAAGACTTTAAAAACAACTCTGTGAGACTAACATACATTTTACTTTCAAATTTTGTTATTCAGCAAGTTGCAATCATTAGTTTTACATCACTTAATTTTGGATCTTAATGGAGTGTATACAATGTTGTTGTGTCATGTTGTGCACTCATAATTCTATGATTTTATAAATGCATATTGGTTAAACAATTTCATTAATATGAAAGTGCTACATTCCTGTGTTTTAACTGGTAATGTGGAACATGTTAGAAATTGTAGAAAATCACATAGAAAGCTAGTCTAGAATGATTTGGTGAGGTGTTGTTTTGTTTTTAATGTGAGTTACATTGATTTTGTTCTTTTATTGCACAGTTTTGTGGTGTGTTTTGTGTCTTGATTCTAGTTTATAAGTCATACTGCTACCATAACCATGTGATTTCTCATTTAGACAGGCGATGGCACCAACTGAGCTAACAACTCCAAGATATAATGCAGTATGTATTTTAATTCTAACATCCATCCCTTCTTTAACTTTGAAGTATGAATATCATAGTGCTTGAGATGCTGTCCTTGCTCCCGATTTATCTTCCATTACGAAAACACACACATGCAATATACAGAAATTTTGGTTGTAAAAATCAAAATTTTCACTGGAAAAATTGTGCTATTTTTCTTATTTTTGCTCAAAACATAGATTATGGGTACACGTTAGAACCGCCTCGGCAAGGCGGTTCTAACGAGTACCCACAGTCTATGTTTTGGAGCAAAAATAGGTATACTCCTGCAAACCCCAGTTTTAGTATATAAAAGTGGGGTTCAAGGGGGTATACATTACACGGGCATGTTTTCCTGATGATTAAAAGCTTAACATATAAATGCATTCATGAACAACAAAGGCCAAAATCAATCTGCATTACCATGCAGTTTTGTTACCACCTTTGTTATTTCTGAACTTGAATAATGTAATATCTGCAGCTTCTACAAATATACATTATACAACATGCATCACACTATCTGCTATTGCCTATCATTTATACTAGAAATTAACAGAATCTTTGCTTTAGAGTTTAGAATGTACTACCTTCCACTTTCTGTCTGCTAGCCATACCCAGGATATACTACCCCAGACATCATACTATTGACTTGGCCTGGTAATTTCGCTATAATCGTTAGTGTATTTCATTTTAATCAGAAGAGCCAGACCATTATAACAATGAATACAAGAAAGTACAACATGTATATGTTATATAAAAAAGATACATGACAAAAGCTTAGCTTATCATGATATGCAAAATTTTATTGCTTGCTGCATGTTTAGGATGAAACAGTTCAATATAACCAATGAATTGAAGTATCAATTGAAACTAATTCATTCAGTGCTCTAAACATATTTAGAACTCATTACGAAAACATGCCCATGTAATATACAGAGATTTTTTAAGTTGTAAAAAAAAACGAAATTTTTAGTAGAAAATTTAAGCTTTTATCCTTATTTTTGCTCAAAACATAGATTGTGGGTACACGTTAGAACCGCCTCGCCTCGGCGAGGCGGTTCTGACGAGTACCCACAATCTATTTTTTGGAGCAAAAATAAGAAAAATAGGTATACCCCTGTATACCCCAGTTTTGCTATATATAAGTGGGGTTGGAGGGGGTATACATTACACGGACATGTTTTCGTGATGTGAAATGATGTACAGACTGTTCTTCATATTTCATATTTTTATATTATATGGATTGTTTGCATGAGTACCAATTTTAACATGTATTTTGTAGGATTCAGAGCTAGAAGGAAGCTTTCAACAATATACTAACGCAGAAGTATAGTGATAGTTTTATGTATTAACAAAAAGGGAACCTTTTGTATGTAGTTGTACATAAATAAGTATCTTATTGTTGTGATTTTGCGGTATTGAGCTGCCTTGTGGGAAAACCAACAATCTGCATAGGCGAAAACAAAGACGCAGATCAGCTTCGCGGTAACCGCAAAGCTGATCAGCGCCTTTGTTTTCGCTACACGGATAGTACACTTGCTCTTCTTCTTTAATCCGAAATTTCAAGCTTCTAGCCTGCTTCTGTGCTTGTACAGGTCGGTTTGTGTCGGACCTGTTCGGAAACCAGATTGTTGGTTTTCCCACGAGGTGGCTCATATAGTTACCTCTTCCACATATGCCAAAGGGGTATGTTGGCCTGGTGGTAGTGCATAGGACTCCAGATCGAGAGGTGTGCTCCATCCCAACGCTTGGCACCATGTTGTGTCCTTGAGGAAGGCATGTTAACTCCTAAGAGTACTGCGCCCAGTTGTTCAAAGCATCGTTAGCTTAACGATATCGTTAAGACATAAATTTGTTAAGCAAATATCAGCTAAAGTAACAAATACACTGTTATTTTTTGTTGAAAAAATGTGAGAATCCTTTGCAGTGCAAAGGATTCTCACATTTTTTCAACAAAAAATAAAAAAATGTGAGAATCCTTTGCAGTGCAAAGGATTCTCACATTTTTTCAACAAAAAATAACAGTGTATTTGTAATATTAATGTTTGAAATTTTAACGAAACGTTAACTAACGACGTCGTTAGTTTTGAACAACTGGGCCCAGGTTAATACCCAGGACAGGGATGTTAAACCCCTATACAAACAAATGCCAAAGTCTATTTTGTCATCAAGGAACTTATTGCATGGAGTGTTGCATTCCAAATGATTAAGTCAGTTTTTGAGTAGTTATTCCTCCTTGCATATAAAGGTTCTCTTTATTTATTTGCATGTTTTCTTTGCCCTCTTCATAGCTTTAACTTTTAATGTCACATTGTATGTACACGTATTACATTATTTACTGCTTACCACATGTTGTATTCTTTCAGTAGCTAAAATAAAATGTTACCTATCTCATTTACTTTCATCAGCACATTCAAATTTAATTTTGTCTTTGTTCTCTAATAAATGTGTATTAATTGTTACTTTCCTTTAATTTATCATACAATAGATTGGTATTTTTATAGTATATTTCTCTTTCAACCATTTTGTGCGTCATAATATCACTTATAAATGCATACGTTTTTATTATATACTCAGTACAAAAAGAAACGCAAAGTTTTGATTTTTATTTTTTCGCGTAAGTATAGTATATTTTCAAAGTCTAAGTGATTCCAAGGAGTTTCAAGACAGAAACTCCTTGGTGATTCTAAGGATTTGCCATCCATATGAGAGTTTCACAACTGAGTTTCGTTGCGATTTGAAAGCGGGTGTAATTTTTAGGTGAAAACTTGTGAAATCAACATTTTTCTCCAAAAAACACAATTGAGAGAATAATTAAATAAAATTTTGCTTCGAGTATGATCACTATGGTCCAGCAAATCATAAAAACACAAAATTAATTGGATTTCATTAAAAGAAAAAAATTGCTGGGATTTTTAAAAGTACGTTTTATGAAAAATAACAAGCTCTTTTGAAATTCGGCATTTTGGTCTCCTTTTCGGTAAATGGTGTCCCTATTTCGATTAAATAATGTTAGTTAACATAAATGTGACTCTCTTAAAGCTTACCCTCAGTTAAAATTTTTGGTTGTTCCGGTTCAGTGAAAACAGTTTCTTTTGGTGATAAAATCAAGGTTAAGACAAGGATTTCGAAGGAGAACGTCTCTTTTGAATAAAAATCTGCCCTAAACAATAGATGGTCTGGTTCTTGAATTATCCCAAAATTTGTTTTCTTGGTTGATGATGTTCCTTTTTGAAAATTTTGGTTGAAAATATAATTCCCCCTATTAAACATATAGGAAACAGAAATATTTTACAAAGATGTGTCCCCCCCCCCCCCCCCCCCCCCCCCCCCCCCCCCGATATCAACAAAATCCTTTTGCATGCACTTGTATTTTACCAATATACATATCATATACGAATGACGTTCTTGATCTCTGTGGGGGAAGGCTGACAAAATGCTAAAAAACTAAGTTATGATACTAGCTCATCAAATACCTGATTTCAATAATTTTGTGCAAGGCTGTAGCTTGTTTATATACACATTCTTCATGGCTGAACTTGGTTAGTCATGTCAGGAAAAAGTCTATCTTCAGATTTTCAACCAAATAATCCATTACTCATGTAATACGGACATTCTTCGTTTTAGATATTTAAGTACATGTATCTGTACTGATGTGTTTTAATTAAGCTTAAAGGTTTCTCTGCACCCAATTTGTGCTTTTATCTTAGCTTTGCATTGTGAAGACTATTAAGAGGTATATATCATAACGAAGCATATTTGAGACAAGTCAAGATCCGCTTGGACAGGAGATTTTATTCTTTACTAAACATAAAAATGTTCTCTGGGTCAGTTTTATTGCCATAAAGCACAAACAAATAAGTTTTGATGTAGCACCAATGTATAAGGTACATTTATCCAGTGATCTATAATACAAGTGATTGGAGTCTAGCCCTATTTAATAGAATATGACTGTCTTGCCACCTGGACTGGGCTGGACAGGTATTCCAATAATTGACTATGCAATTAAATAAGGCAAAATATTCCAAATACTGCCTGTGTTTTACAAAATACTCCTACAAGCATACTGAACATAACTTAAAAAGAAATATACCATTCTAAAGATGAACTGCCCCAGTGTTGTTTTATGTAAAATTCAAATATATTGAGTGAATACTTTTATATAAAAAGGCTGTTACAAAAGAGGTAAAAAACTTCTTCTGGAAGAAAACAGTTTTTTCTTCATTTTTATACAGATGGCTTAGGGGTATTTTTGGTGTATACATGTATATTCAAACTTGACATATTAAAAACAACAGCCCAATATGTGTTCAAACAGATGACATGTTTTGCTTGAATGAAAATGCAATATAGAAGAAGTAGTTCGTAGAAACTTACCGCTATAAACACATATTTTCTTACTTATTCTCCATGTAAATACCTATTGGGCATATTCTAAAACCTGGCCTGACTCCAAGTCACGCATAAATTGGAACATGATAATAGCAGTACTGAAGTTTCATATCCCTGTAAATCTACTGTCCCTGATTTATCAGACACACTACTAAAAATCTTGGTATTGCATGTATAAGGTGTGTATCTATGATATACCTCAGTGAATAGGGTAGGTAATACAGGTTATGCTCAAAAGTTATGGACAATATAATTATTGACCAAAGGAATGCAATATTTTTTATTTATTTTTTATGAAAACGAGGCCACCTGCAACATCTTTTTATGTCCAAAATGTTATACTGGCATGTTTTGATGGATATGGTCGGAAATTTTGATATTCTGAATGATTTTTTTTGTCAAAATTTTTACCACTGAAGCCATGGCAAGTATATGTAAAATGTTCAAACAGAGTTTATTTTGTTGAGTGCACAAGACATCAGGCTTTCTGAAAAACACATGCTTACAGTCATAGCTTTTATATTTTTCAAGCTACATGCTTTCAAAATATAGGCAAACTGAATGCTATTTCACACATGATCCTTTGATAGCATGAAACTTTGATACAGTATTCGACGCCAATTTAACATAATTTGCAATTTGCTAGTCCCCCCAAATCAATTTTTAGACGTTCTTAAAATTTTGCCAATTTTGGTCAAAATGTAAGGTGCGTTACATTTTATGAACAGTACACAGCTGTGTTTTAGACAGTTTTATTCTTCTGAAAGAAGTGTTTACTCATATCATTTGCAGCCAAGCCGAATTTTTACTTATGACTCAAATTTTTAAAGTGTGCCAGATTGACCATCGTTTTGAGCATTTTGGCCACTTATTCATGTTGTTGACTATAGCCATAGTGACTAACAAACTCAATTCTGATTTATGGAAGGCAACCATTAACTGATGAAGTATCGTTTGAAGGCAAAAAAGTGAAAAAGAGGTTTTTAAAGTGGTAAAAAAAGAGAATTCATCACCACAAATTCATGCGACTTTTTGTTTGTGGGTATTCTTTATTGACACAAAAAAAAAACAACAACATAATGTTTCCGTGTTCGAAAAAATATGGAATTCAGTCTGCGGGTAGGAGACATGTCATTCTTTGTTTTCTGTAAATTTGAAATTGTTATCTTTAAAATAAGTTATGACAGAAAATATACCTTTTGCGTTTCTTTATGTACTGAGTATTTTTTTTTTTCATTTTTAACTGAGATCAAATGAAAATATCAGTGGTTACATAAGTACATAATGAGACATGAGACAATATTGAACATTAAGTTTTTTCTGTCTTAATTTTGATCTTAATGTTATATAGTCATTAGAATATAACTTACTGTTTGTTAAGAAAATGACAAGGGACTACAATAATCATGCTAGTTGATATTTTAAATTCTTTTCATGTACATGTTTGCATATTGTGTGCTTTTATTAGACGGAAAAAACACGAATGACAAGATTATTCAAGCAGAAACACTGGGTGCTTCCTTCGTCCCGATATAAAAAGGTTTTGTTTGACTTTTACTATAGGTCCCGATAGGATTTGGATATGTTTGATTCTGGCAGAGACATATACAGATACACTGATTTTTATCTCAGATTCTGGTATCAGATTTTTTTTCTACAGTAATTCCAAGAATTTGGTCAATGATTTGATTTGATTCATATTTATGACGTCATTGAAAGAATTTCAAGTCATAAAATAGTGTTTTGAACGCAATTTTAAAGTAAGTTTTTATTTGATTCGTTAAGAAGTGATATAAATTATGCAATTAATGTTATTGCCGACTTTGGTTTGTGGAGATTTGCTGTGTTAAGGAAGTAGAAAAAAATCCGGAATCAAAAAGTCAAACAAAACCTTTATATCGGGACGAAGGAAGCACCCAGTGTACTTTTATTCATTAAGTAACACTACAGTCTCCTTCCCTTTTCAGGAAGAAATCGAAATCGTCTGACCCTGACACAGAGCTGGACCGTTTCTTCGCCGAAATGCAGCTATCATTCCAGCAGGTGGACGACATGTTTACTTTCCCGGTTGCTCGCCAGAGATCTCACTCGGCGTCTCAGATACTACACAGTTACAGGTTTGAGGAGGATGAGGATGGAGACCCTGTTAGTGCTGTTTGATGGAGGAAAATCTGACTTGGGCATAATGACATGCTAAATGAGCCTGTGCATGACAAAACCAACAATTTGGGTTTCCGACCAGGTCCAACACAAACCAGCCTGTACAGTCACAGAAGAAACCCAGAATCTTGAAAATTTGGGAATAAGTAGAGGAGGAAATGTACTATCCGTGTAGCGAAAACAAAGACGCTGATCAGCTTCGCGGTCACCGCGAAGCTGATCTGCGTCTTTGTTTTCGCCTATGCAAATTGTTGGTTTTCTCATGCACAGGCTCAAATGATAACATCGCAATATTGCATTAGCAAAACATGTCCGTGTAATATACATGTATACCCTCTTATACCCCAATTTTATATAGCAAAACTGGTATATGCAGCGTATACCTATTTTTCTTATTTTTGCTCCAAAACAGAGATTGTGGGTACTCACAATCTATGTTTAGAGCAAAAATAAGAAAAATAACAAAAATTTTCATTTTTTACATCTTGGGGAAAAAATATTACATGTATATTACATGGCGTGTTTTCGTAATGATACGATCTTGTTAAACCAGTGCTGTTTGACACAGGATATTTGGAGTTTTGTTCGCGACAAGAAAATTTGACAGTGACATACTGACACCTAATGTTGGATAGAAGACCCATCAATTGGAGGCAGTGTCCCGAAATGACTATAGCTGTTGACTGGGACAATGAGCCTAAATGCCAATGTGGTAAATCAATTTTCCCTAGTAATTCGTTACATGTTTATGTTGGAGCTCACAAAAGTATCCGAACGTACAACCAGTGTTGTTGAACAGAATACATGAACCGCAGAGTCAGATAACCAGGGTCCGCTTGACATTTCTGATCCTTGTCAATACCATAAAGCATAATCAACATTATTTATTTAAGATGAAGTTAAATGTTTTTTGTTTTTAAAATTGGTGTGTTGAAATGCTGTGGGAATGTGTCTTCCGTCCTTGTTTGTCTAAATGTTGAATTGTGAAAGAGAATTTTATTTGTGTAATTAAAGATATTTTATTATTAAAAGAGATATTACTGGTATATTAGAAAAAATTCCATGAACGTGTGTTGTTTGTTCTTGAAAGAAACCGTACTGAGGATGATAGCATTACCTGAAAACACAAATGAACCTTTGAGAAATGATAGCCCGATTGAATATCATTAACCCCGTTTGAAGCGTTTAATAATGTTCCATCAGGCTTTCATTTTCCTGAAGCAATACATGGCTATGATAATGTGTCCATTATGATACTGTCATTTCTTCAGATCTTCCATTTCGTGTTTTAAAATTGAGCCACATCTGAAAAGAATTGAGAATTGAATTTAATATATGTTCAATAAAACAACTGACTGCAAAGTATCAAACTACATTAGAGTATTCCATAACTCTACAGCAGGGGATTGTGTGAACGACAGGAAAAAGGAGAAGAAATCATCTAGAGCCACTTCTGTGACAAATTTGTCTCAACACTATCTCACATGACCACAGATATCGCTGCTGGAGAAAGGTCTTAAATTTATACCTAGTAAGCACCAGGTGGATAGAATTAAACTTTTGGCTGATCTATCAGAGTGGGAGAGACGCATGAGGCTGGCAGAATATTTCTATGATGATGGACAAGACAACAATGTGCAGCAAGAGGAGAGAGACAAATTCAAGCTGAAAAAGAAAAGTACATTTACCCCTGAATCAGGCAGAGACAAGTCATTGGATCTATATATTGAACTGGTTAAAGAACATGTTGTCGCAAACCTGAAGAGGAGCAGCAAATTAAACATATCTGAGGAAGAAAATGCAGCCTTCTATGAACTGTTACACAACAAGGACATTGTGATCAGACCGGCAGACAAAGGTTCGGGCATTGTTGTGGTTGACAAATTTGACTACATAACACAGCTACAGAAGGAGATAGAGGGCAGCAAATCTTATGAGAAGATAGAGTCTGACAAGACAGAGGAGATACATGAGAGGGTGAAGAAACTTGTAAACAAACTATATCGAGACGGGGTTATTTCGGATGACCTGAAACAGTACCTGACTCCTAGATATGCAGGGAAGGGAAAGTTGAAGGGCAATCCTAAGTTGCACAAGCCGAATACACCATATCGAACAATTGTTTGTGGCATAGGGGCACCTACAGAAACGCTGGCAGAGTTTGCTGAGCATGAGCTTACAGAGTTTGTAGAGACGTCACCATCCTATATCCGTGATACAACAGATTTCATATCAAAACTGGAAGAAATCGGGGAGCCATTACCAGAGAATGCTGTATTGTTCTGTTTTGATGTCACCAAGTTGTATCCCTCAGTTCCGAGAAAGGAAGGGCTTGAGGCATGCGAGGAGGCCTTAACTATGAGATCCGAGCCATTGGCAGGTAAAGATGGAGTGATGGAGATGATAAAGATGGTGCTAGAGAACAACGTTTTTGGCTTTGGTGAGACGAATTACTTACAGAAAGAAGGTATTGCAATCGGCCCCCGGCTTGGCAAAAACTTTGCATGTACCTACAAGAGAAAATGGGATGAGGCACTCCTCCAATCAGAAATCAAGCCCTACTTTTACAAGCGATTTATAGATGACGGATTTGGCATTTGGACGGGTAGTATAGGAGAGTTAAAACAATTTACGGACCATGCTAACAGCATACATGAGAACATTCAGGTGGAGCTACGGTATGATCAGAAGCAGATTGAATTTCTGGACACGCTGGTGAAGATTGAGAACGGGCACATATATACAGACCTCTATGTAAAGCCTACAGATAAGCAACTTTACCTCACTAGTTCATCTTGTCACCCATCCAGCACTAAAAAGGGACTTGCATACAGACTTGGGCTACGTATCAGAAGAATCTGTGAGAAAGAATCCGACTAACAGCGACATAGGAAAGAATTGAAGAATCAGCTCCGGAAGAGAGATTACAGTGGTAAACTGATAGAAGAACAGCTGAAGAAGGTTGATGTGCAGGACCGGTCAAAACTGTAGACAGTTAATAGGAAGGAAGATAAGAACTCTAAAAGGGTGCCGCTGGTGGTGACATATTCCAATCTGCTGCCTGACATTCAGCACATTACAAAGAAGCATTTGGATGTCTTGCACAGGTCGAGTAAGATGCGGGATGTATTCAAAGATCGCCGATAGTAGCCTTTAGACGGGATAAAAACCTGAGTGACGTCTTAGTTCATGGCAAGACAAACAAAGCACTGAAATCAACCAGGTTAAACTGCAAGTCAGGGTGTGGTAACTGTTCCATTATATCCCGGGAGACTGTTTCGGACACTTCTCACCAGAACAAGTATACTCCGGTCCCGTATCCCTAGCCACTGCCTTACAGCTTACCAGTTCTTTATGACTTTTTAACTCGAGCTCTTGACTCTGAGAAAGAAGTACGTGTTGTCTTTTGTGGTATAAGTAAGGCGTTCGACCGTGTGTGGCATGAGGATCTCTTACTTAAAGGTATATCTGGAAATTTACTTCGTTGGTTTCGTTCATACTTGACAAACAGAAAACAGAGCAGCTCTTCCTGGTGCAGAGTCTGAATGGACATACAATATAAATATTAGGAGTCTATTCCATAAAAGGTCGGATTAACTGTAACTGTACCATGTAATCAGTACTACCTATTTAATGCACAGGCTTCCAATTTACAAGTATATGTCATGCGGTGCGGATGGGGCTCGTTAGCCTTGGACGGCAACCCATCTAGGAGTTTGCTAGTTCTCTACACAAAAACCTAGCTGGGCATGGGGAACTCGTTAGTTTTGGTCGACAGTCCTCCTAGAAGTTTACAGGTCTCTTAACAAAACCTAAGAAAGGGTAGATTGAGCTCTTCAGCTGTGGCGAGCAATTCATCTAGAAAAGGTTATTCCAAAATAAAACCTGTGTGTCTGGATATGCCTAGTCCAGATATGCAAAGACTGTTTCTGTAGACGGAGCGGAAGAAATAATCTGATTCAACGGTTCGGAAAGCGATACAGCAACATAAAGTGGAACATGCAGAGCGTGATAAGGCACTAAAGATGTTACGGTCATCCGCTGCATTCAAACCCAACTCCAGACGTCTTGATCTGTGTCTTGCCTCAGGGCACAGCTGGGTGATGACGAGCGAGTAACGTTGACGTAAAGCGTAAAGTGGTCTTTTTTCCCCTTCCGAGCCGATCTCACCAGTAATGTCCATTTTCTAACAAAAGAATAGACAATAATTAAGTCTTCAAAACACTTAGGTCTGCATTTGGGAAAGCCAATCAGCATGTCCAATATGAACAGACTGCTTATTATTAATTCACCCAAAAGGTAACTTCTATCAAAATGGCTTTGAGTTGACTGCCGTGTGTCTGTACTGTTCCTATGTGCATAACACCTCTTTTGCACGACAGATTTCAATGCTATCACAGCCACACATACCCATACACAATCCTTATATGTATTCATAGTCGTTCAACAAAATAAACGTGATCGTTTTACATCAACACATCAACGTGAGGAAACTATGACATCAACAGTAGGAAACCATATCTGAGATGGGAGAAGCAATAACACTGGCAATAAATAAGCAGTGGAAAACAATAACAACGTTTTTAATATGGTATTTTTGGCTTTGATTCATGACTTAGAGGTAATATTTTACTGTCATTTCGGTTGGAAATATTGCCTGTATACTATCATAAAACGTAAGAGAATTACAGAAAATCTTCTAACAGCGTCTACTTTTTGTTTTCCTTTACTATGTCTTCTAAAACGGTTAATCGGGAAAAATGCACGTGTAATAGGATAACGGTAAGTGTGAGATTGCTCATGCAATCTTAAAGGTACAGATCGTCCAGAATAAAGAGACGAACGATATTTTATCCTCAGAATCGTCTGCTACTTGTCATTTTACGTACGGAATCTTCAGCATTTCCAGGAGTAAACCATACCAGTAGCTTGCGAATACAAGCTGTCGATATAACGGGTTATTATATACTCATCAAAAGAAGTTTTGCACCAGTTAATATTTTTCTCATTTTAAGATAATGTCTAGAATAGATATTTTTCTAATAAATTTTTAAAACTTAAAACCATCTTGAAGTGCTGGACTTCCTGAATAACCATTCAATATTTTTTCTAAAAAAGATTAAATAAAAATGTGCAAAACTGCATGTTTTTGAAAACATCAAAATTTGGGATGCAGCAAAAAGCCCACAACTTTATTTCTGGGCTTCCAAACCCGAATTCGTTTCACATCCTCATTCGAAATACTGAAAGCAATCATTTAAAGCAAAAAACTAAAAATTGAATTTTTTCGACAAAAACACTATTTTTGACCAAAAATAACGATTTTTGAGATTTTGTCTGAACTCGAAGAAAAAGCCTAGTAACTCATCTCTTTTTTCTTTCAAACACAGCGTGTAGCACCCATTAATGTTGAACTGGAGGTACTGGTTTTCAACCCATCCAAATTCAGAATTTTTAAAAAGCTGCATATCAAAAAATACACATGCACCATCTTTATCTTTGACATGAGATTGCTTTTAACCGAAAGAAAACAGGCGGCAGGTTTTGGTGTCAAAACATCTCATAGTGATCAAAAACAAAATTGAAATTAATTTCGATTTTACTCATTTTTTCCAATATTTATCATTTTTTACTAAAAATTGCAATTTTGTCAAAAAAAAAAAAAAAAAAAAAAAAAAAAAAAAAATGAATTTTTACTAAAATTGTGAGATTTTTTAAATTGGTTTTAGGCTTAATCATTAGCTTTGGAGCTCTTGTGTGTAAATTTGGAATTAAAAATGTGTTCTAAATGCTGTGGCATTTTTTGTGTGGAATTTTTTCGATTTTCCAATTTTCAGCATTTACAGAAAACGGGAATTTTCAATGTTTCCTGAAATGGTTTCCGCAATGATTTTTGGTCTTATCACACACATTATCCAACTCTTTTAGACTGCCGGCAAATTCAAAAAGCTAGGTTTAAAATTGTTAGTTAAAATGTCACTTAAAATATGAAAAAAATCTTAATGGTGCAAAACTTCTTTTGATGAAAAAAGTACAAGTAGGCAAAGATCAGGAAAAGGCGCAATCAGAAAAAGATTCCCACTCCAAAAACCGAGGTGGGAAAAAACCAAACTAACATTCAGGTACTTATACCATGAAAACATTTCGTAAGCCGAATGAGCAGCTATTTTCCCAATAGGTGGCCACTCAGTTACCTTAACTAAAAATATGAAAACACACATAAGGCGCCAACAGCACAAAAATATTTTAAACACCAAGACATAAAACAAAAAGAACCACCACAGAAGTATCGACTTGGAACGATCAGTAACACAAAGTTACTGGTGGGTTTAAATCGATTTTACATAGTATATATGCATGTATAGTGAAACTGGTTTTCGAAATATTCACATGGGCGATCATCATTTGGGATATATCGTCGTCTGAATCTTTATAGTTTGTTGTTTATATTTTTTCACAGTTTTGTATATAGAAATGTATAGTCAAGAAAAGAAAAATAAAGTACATTTCCCGACATCTGAAGAGCTCGTCTAGTCGACAAAAATGGCCGTCGACCGGCCGGTTTGAACTACTAGCTATGAATGTTACGACCCTTTATCTTGAAACAAACACATATGTTTGCTTTGAGAAAGCAGAGAGCTCTAGGATGAAATATAAAGGTCACATAAAAGGTATAGGATATCATTTCAACAATGTGTATGCTAATCTACACAGTGAATCCATCCCTTCAACTGCTGGCATATACACAAATAAATATGCTCATGCAATACTTTTACTATTTTTGATAGACAGTTTTCAGTATCATTGGGCCTAACATTTATCTGTTGGTTATCATAATTTTCGTTTGTTTGGGTTTAGAAATAACTCCTGGTACTTCAGATAGATCGACAGTGTCGTTGGCGGCCTTCTCAAATGTGAATCTTTGCATCAAATTCGAGAATATTAAAAACAACATTAACTTTGCAAGTTTTTCTCCGGGACATTTTCTCATGCCTATCCCAAAGGGGAGTATTTGGTTACACTTGTCAGTTGCAAGTTCATTTTTTCCGTTAATCAGACGCTCCGGGTTGAACACTCCAGGATCCCTCCAAATATTTCCATCCAAGTTAGCAGAGTGTAGATTAGCAATTATTACAGTACCCTTGTCTATGTCAAAACCTTTGAATTTGGTGTCGTTTACAGCGCAGTGAGGAAGAGCCAAAGGGACTATACTTGTGATACGCAAAACTTCATATATTGTTGCTTCAGTATAAGGCAGTTTAAGCTTATCGTCAACATTAACACTTCGCCCACTTCCAACAAATTCATCGATTTCCATTTGTACTCGACACTGAACTGTAGGGTAGGCGACCATGTATAATATTAGCCAAGATAGTGTTGTTGAAGTGGTCTCTTGTGCAGCAAGCATCAATTCATTTAAAACGGGAAGAATGAGACCGTCCTTCGATAATGAATATGTTTCATCCACCACATCATCTGGAAGCTTTGCTGCAAGTAAACAGTCCGTGATGTCATTCAAATACATTTCGTTAAACCTATCCTCGTGCTCTTTAACTTTTGTAGGTAATATACTGACAGCATTTCTCATGACTTGAAGGAGATTTGCAACAGTCCAGGGCATTACGTGTCGTAGCCAAGGCATAACGTTGATCGGGTTACCAGATTTATTAAATTCTACCAATTCATTGGCACTTTGATGAAATAGTTGAAAGTGTTGCTCCTCCATAACACCTTCACCTCGTCCAAATAATATCTGATACATTATGCTGCTGACCAACATGTCAAAATCGTGGTCGAAACACTGCGGTTCGCCTGTCCTACAAGCGAGCTCATGAATTAGCTTAAATGTTTCATCCAGAATAAGTTCCTGTGTCTGATTGAATTTTACCTGCGTAAATGTGTGGATTGCTCTCGCTGTAATTTTACGCATTTGCAAGAAGGATTTATTAAAGGGGTGAAAAATATAACCGTCATGCTTGTTATACACTTGCCTCCAGAGATCACCTTGTACAAATCGAGGTCTTCCAGCAAAATTGGTAAACCGACTTGTCATCGCTTCTTTCACCACTTTATGTCCATTTAAAACGACGGTGTTCCAACTTCCTAGCTTCAGGCTGTAAATGTCACCGAAGGTTCTACGCCATCTCTTGTACGTTGTCAAAGGATTTCGTTTAAATAATGGCAAATGTCCAACAAAAGGAAATGGCAGCCCAACACTCGGGGGATAGGTTTTACTCGAGCTGAAAAAGAACTTGTTAATTATGTAGAATGATATCACAAACACAATAACGAATATCTCTACAGTAGCTGTATCCAACATGTTTATACAGAAGTGTAATTACAGTATTTTTACAATTGTAACGCAAATGGATCTTAGATTGAAATTTTATTTTGAAACTATGAAATTATGTAAACTATACGTACTTATTCTACGAATTTGGCCTTTATGTGTCGGGTTTCAAGGTTACCGATATATCTCGTCACTACCGTCAAGAGAAAATGGCCTATGTTGAATAACAGAGGCTCATATTTAAAATCATTGTTGGTTAATAAGTCTGATTTATACCTTTATTGTTTGATGCAACAGTAATAAGTTACTTTATCTAAACACAATTACGTACAACACAGAACATAACATAACATAACAACATAACATATTCTTTATTTAGCTTCAGGCCACAGGCCCATAACAATACAATGTCAACTTAACATTTAAACATATATACTGTACTGGTGCACAATTAAAATATAATGGTTAATCACGCAACTCATTTTGCTTGCGTGCATATTTCAAATACCTGGAACGTCTTTCAGTAGCATGATATAGGTAGATAACGATATTTTGAATTATTTGTTTATCAGTTAAGCCCCTATCTCACTGGAATGCGACAACTGGAGACTAGTTCGCGAATAGTTCGCGACTATTTCGCGACCTAAATTAACGATATAAACACAACTTTCATGTTGCAGTCTCATTGAATAGACATTTATGCGACAAATTCGCAAATTTCGGTCTAATTTCGAAAATATATCTCGCGACCGTCGCACGAGAGTGTCTCACGACTTTCCCGAGAATGTAGCTTATTTGCATTTTAATTCGTACGACAGTCGCGCGATATTCGTGCGAGTGTCGCACGACATTCGTACGAATGTCGATTAGTTTTATTTTCTCGCCAGATAGTCGCGAGGTTTTCGCATGTTGTCTCAAGACTATCGCGCGACACTCTCACGACATTCGTACGAGTGTCGCAAAAATTTCGCATGGTAAATTCGCCAAAATTTCGCGGCGACAGGTTCGCGACACTCGCACGAATGTCGCGCGACCGTCGCACGACGGTCGCGCGACAGTCTTGCGAAATGTTTGGTGAAAAAATTCGCATAAAATTTTTCAACATGTTGAAAACCTTCGCGACCACTTCGCGACTAGTTCGCGACACATGAAAATTCTCACGACATTCGCGCGACACTCGCACGAATGTCGTGCGAAAAGTCCGCGACAAAATTCGCAAAACAGTCGCGAGAAATTCGCATGCCAGTGAGATACTAGCTTTACACTCATTAAGCTAGTATCTCACTGGCATGCGAATTTCTCGCGACTGTTTTGCGAATTTTGTCGCGGACTTTCGATCAATTATGAATTGGCTAAATATGTACGAAATAGAGCCAAAAAGTACATGTGCGTTCCTGCTGTGAAAAAGACAATAAACTGTCAAATGTAATGAAATCATTACCAAACCAAAACTACAACAACAATGATGTGTTACATACTGTCAATTCAGAATTGGAGATATTCAAGAGCACAACACTGGCCTCTTTACAAGGTAGATTTATAGCAGCAATTGAAAAATGTAACAAAAATGAATATTTTGATGAAATAACTGACATGTGTTCTAAGATGCTCAAATTAACAGAGAGTCATAACACTGTCATCAAGAACCTAAAAACACAATCTGAGCATGCCGATAATGATAAAGATGAAAAAATAAAGAATCTGGAGATTGACAATGCTATTCTCAGGAAGTCCAAAGGACCTGTTGTTAATATTGACGACGAAGAAATGCAACGAAAACTCGATCTTATTACTAAGGAACGGGACGAATTAGAACGCAAAGTAAAATTCATGCAAGCACGTGAAAAAGAACTAATATTAACCATTCAAACAAAAGAACATGAAAAAGCATGCATCGAAGAGGACCATAAATGCAAACTAAAAACGGAAAATATGAGACTTATGTCAAATATCACATGTCTTAATGAGAAGGTGTCTAGCCTCGAGAACATAATTGATGTGAAAAAGAAAGCATTAGACAGTTATAGAGAAAGAACAGTTGAAATTGAAAATAGAAATAACACTCTTGAAAAGTCTTTAGACTCGGCAAAAGATGAAATAATTTCTTTAAAAAGCCATACAGGATCCATGTCTTCCAAAGATGACTGGAGCTCACAAGAACAAGCGACTGATGCTGTTAGCTTTAACCAGCCAGTGCATGGAAAACCGAAAGTTCTGCTGTTAGGAACATCAAACGTTAAAGACATAGAGCCATCGAGATTCACGTCTAAAGTCGAGCCTAAGAAAGAGCTTAAATATACCATAGAAGAAGCAAAGGAATATACAGAAGAGAATGATACACAGTATGACGCCATTGCGCGTCACGTGAACTAACTAATGACATTAAAGGCAAGGACCCAGAAAGTTGTATGAATACCTTTACTGACTTAATGGAAACCACGCAAACAAAGTTCCCCGATACGAAAATTATCATTTCAACGGAGACAAATAGGACAGATAGTGACATTGTTAATCTTTAAGTCAATAGTCTTAACGCGCAAATTAGAGTGAAATATCATGGTAACAACAAAGTGTTCCTTCCGGATAACGAAGACATGTCAGTTAATTAATTCACAGATTCGTGAAAAGCTAATCTCAGAGGATGGCTATCACCTGTCTGATGATGGGGTTCGATTCTTAGCCTTTAATCTAAGGAATCAGGTTGAATCAGTTCTTGGTATCCAAGGGAGAAACGCTAATGCCCAGTCAGTTGGACCAGCGAATTATACATCCGACGAGAAAGGACGCCCAAGAGGGAGGTAGAGATGGCCCCGACGACGAACAAACTCACGTCGAGGTCAAAGCGAAATACATTAAAATGTTGTGTATGGAATGTTAATGGAATTAAAACAAAATCATATAATCAGTTTGAAGATGATAGATTTTTACGTCAAATTAAAGGATACGATGTTATGGGTTTAGTTGAGTCACATCTCACGGACTCACTCCCATCACCTCTAAACAAGTATAAAACTTATCATAATCACACAGTACAAGAGGCTAAGTCGAAGAGAAGTTTTGGTGGTATAATTATATTGGTTAAAAATGCAATATGTAAAGGCGTGTCAGTGTTAAAACCTGGAAACTCGAATTATCAATGGGTTAAATTTGATAAAGCTGAAAGATTTATAACTATGTTTTGTGCATGTGCCACCAGTAGACTAGAAATAGAAGTAGGTCGCTACACAATACCGAAAATCCCTGTGTCTACTCGTACTTGCAAACAATGTGATCATAATTTCGTTGAAAACGAGCATCTTTTAGAGTAGAATGTCCTAAATATACCCATTTTAGGAATACTCTGTATAGTAAGATAAATAACAAGAACTTCGATCAATTATCAAATGTAAGTAAATTTAATTGGTTGATGTCGATGGAAGACTTACATATTACCAGAGAACTTGCTGTGTACTTAACTAATTGTTTCCAATTAAGATCTGCATAATGATTTTAAAGTATTATTATATTAGCAGTATACACTGAATATGTCATTATCCCCCTTTGACTTTGTGGTACTGTGTACATACAAAGTATTAGTATAGCTTTTGATTTGTTTTCTTTTTGTCTCTTTCGTTCATTCATTATCTGTATTATGTCATGTTTCCTTGTTAGAAACTTCTTAGTATTGAAATAAACTTGTACTAACTATTGCAAAATATCTCCTACATTAAAAGAGAAAATCCTGTTTTTACGTATGTTAGACATACATTTTGTATATCAGCTGTGGGATCCGGCCCATTGATGCTCCCAAATTTTGAAAAGGCTTCGTGCAATGATGGCATTTTGTGATTTTTTATTTATTTTATTATTATTTATTATTATTAAGTTTTAGTAGAAACTGGAAAGAACTTCATGATTAGAACTGTATTCCAATGCATTTTCTTTTATTTTTCTTAATAAATATGCTATGGCATTCACACTAATAGGTTTGGACTGAGCTGCAGTTCATTTGCTTGAAGGTTTGAGGGTCTAGTGAGACTAATTTCGAGCATCGATGTTGCAGAGAGGGTTTCTGTAGATTTTGGGCGCCTGATGCGCATCCCAGAGAAAATTTGAAACCATTTAACAGATTGACAATTCTGCAGAGATCTTATTATACCCCCGGCATTTATGCCGACGGGTATATAGTTTTCGCTTTTCCGTTCGTCCGTTCGTATGTTCGTTCGTTAGTTCGTTTCTTCGTTCGTAATTCCGGAACGTTCGTAGAATTTATGTCAAAGTTTTGGTTAAAGTTTCTCTAGAGGTGTATATCTCATGAACCAATGATCAGAAACTATTTATATTTGGACCATAGGTACCCTATAGGGTTTGCTTTGTTTCCATGAGTTCGGACCCCAGGGTCCATGCCCGGGGGTGGGGCTGGAGGTCAAAATCTAGGTCACCTTTAAAATATGATGTTTACAATGTTAATGTTTCTTCTCTTAAGTTCATATCTTAACAAACAATCATAGGAATGTATTCTTATATAGTTCATAGATACCCTTTAGGGTTTGCTTTCATATTCAATGTCACCAAATCCTGGTTACCGTCCCCAGGGGTGGGGCTAGAGGTCAAAATGTAGGACACATTTTTATATGATATATACCATGATAAACTTTCTGTAAGTCTGTTTTCTTGACATCCACTAAGTCTTGCCAGAACGCATTCATACTTAGACCATAGGTACCATGTAAGATTCAGACTCTAGGGTCTATGTGTGGGGGGTGGGGCTAGAGGTCAAAATCTAGAACTTCTTTAATAATTGTATTTTCTGTACTTTTTTTTACTATCATGTTAAGAAATCATTCATACTTGCCCCATAGGTACTCTATAAGGTTTGCCTTGTTTCTAATGACATTAGACACTAGGGTACATACATGCTGGGGGTGGGGCTAGAGGTCAAAATCTAGGACATTTTAATTTTTTTTTTTTTTTTTTTTTATTTTTTTTTTTTTTTTTTTTTTAAGAATGACATTCTAATTTCATTTCAATCTAGGACTGAGGACCTGACCCAAAATGTCCGCGCTTATGTCCTAGATTGGGTATACACGTCAGCTCTGTATACCGCTCTAGAATAGATAGATTTAATAAGATTTAATAGTTTATTAGAGTGTCACATATCAAATACAATATATACAGATTTACAACAATGAACATGCAACAGATATTTGATACCCAGTCTATCTAATAGACTTACGAGACACTTTAGTTTAACAGATGATCTTAAAAGCAGAATATCACAGATTTACAAAATGTACATCAAGTAAAACGCAGGAAATATGCATACGCATAAAATGAAAAAATGTAATACAAAATTGTCTTAAAAGTCTTAAAACTGATCAATCATACGATAATCTTTTACACAAGTCAATCATAATTGTCTTAAAATGTTCTCGGCAAGTGCAAAACACCAGTAGACCTAAAGGAGCGAGTCTGCGAGCCTTCAGATACTTACTCACCAAGACCTGGCACCGGAGCGTCACATTAGAGCTTCTCCACGAGCCACCGCCCACATCTCCAGGAACGTTTGTGCCCGGAGCAAGCGGGGGTCCACTGGCGTTTCACACCGAATACTTGAAATAATAAAACAAGATGTGCAAAAATTATCCTATTAAGACTTCCGTAAGTGCTGTATTCACATTTTTAAAAGCATAAAATACTTATAAATTTTCTTCAGTGTAAATTAGATTAAAACTACAAAATTCTTGCTGTTTGCTATAAGGAAAATTCATTTATAAAGCAAGGCTGACCTTCGCTGTAAAATTAACCAACAGGTTTTGGCACATTCTCTTATCATAGATTGGTTAGAAAACAAAAATACCATTTTCTCTTCATCCGTTAAAATATAGAAATCTGGATATATAGCACACGCTTTCTGAAATAACGAGTCCCTTATGTTTTCATATGTTTTACATTGGGTAATAACATGAATCTCAGTTTCAATCTGTGTCCGACAAAATGGGCATATACGTTCATTGACCGTTAACCCTTCATATCGCCCCGTTTCAAGGCGTAGAGGAGCCACACCGCACCTAAATTTAGCGAAAGCTGAACGATGACTCGTGGGCATTATCGTTTTACAGTACTCTTCCATTTGGTACGAAGTCTTAAACAACTTGTACGTTCTAAGTTTGTTACCCCCGTTGCCCGATCGACTATTATGACTGTTTACTCTTATATGCCATTGCTCTGTAAATGTATTCATCATATGCTCAGACAAAGTATTGAACATTTGTCGACTACTAAATCTGTGTTGCCTCTGAATATAGTCTGCGCAACCATTGCTGGATAGATGTTTTGTAACTCTATAGTGCCAATTTTGACAGCGTGCTCCACTCTTACTTTGGCAAAAGTTAAAAATTCGTTTATTTACGGGATCATCCATCATATTTGAATAGCGCGTCCATTGATTACAAACACTTTTATACTGTCTAATAAATGTTGGCACCCATCCCATATCCCCGGCAACTGCGTCAGATGGAGTATATTTTCCTGTACCAAGGAAGAACCGTTGAGCTTTCATTTGAACCGCGTCTATGCATGAATATTTGCGTGTGCCCCATACAGCGGCTCCATAAGAAATGACCGACCAGACCATGCTATCGAACAACTTTGTGTAAATATTATATGGCATGCCACCCAGTGCCTTACTTTTGGCTATAAGCAATCCTAATGCCCTATTTGCTGACTGCGCAACCACCTTTGCCATTATATTCCAATCCATATGTTCTTGGATGGTCAATCCTAAATATACATATTTATCAACAATTTCTACATTTGCAGAGCAGCAATTAAAACTGAAGGAAGATCGTTCAGTAGACTCGGGTCTATAGTGTACAACTTTACTTTTAGAATGATTAACCTGCATATGGCTTGTTTCACACCATACCGATAGTTCATCTAACATAGCTTGTAAATCTCTTTCATTTTCCCCTATAAGTACGATGTCATCGGCATACAACATGATGCATATGCGTTCATCACCATCATCATCTAATGAGACACCTTTGCCCACAGATTTAATCTTCAGTGCCAGATCGTTAATAAAACAATTAAAAAGCAAAGGTGAGAGAGGACAGCCTTGACGTAATCCGACGTTAACGTCAAACCACTCGGTCGTATAGCAATTTATACGCACGCATGAAGAAACAGAGTTATACAGTGATTGAACTGCACGAAGCATCTTGCCATTTACACCTACACGTGTAAGTTTTTGCCATAGCAAGTCACGATCAATGGAATCATATGCCTTTTTGAAATCTATGAACGCCGCGTACGTGCTCAGTTTCCGTTTAATGCGAGTTTCGATTAAATTTGTAAGGCTGCTAACATGGTCGATGGTGCTTCGACTTTTTCTGAATCCATTTTGCTTGTCTACTAATGTGTTCTCATGGTTAAAATATGTATCAAGTCTTTCATTTAAAACAGAACAATACAACTTGTATGTAGTAGGTGCTAATGTGATTCCTCTGTATGAAAGTGGGTCACGTGGATCGCTTGTATTAGACTTTGGTATAGGATTTATTATACCTTTTCCCCATTCTGTTGGTATTACGCCTGTCGTAAAACAAACATTGAACAAAATATGCAAAAATGAAACTGAACAATCATTACGAAAGACGTCAGAAGGTATCCCGTCAATCCCACAAGCCTTTTCGCGCTTTGCTTTAAATACCGCCTTATGTATTTCCAAAACAGAAATAGCATTATCAAGTTCTGAAATATTTGAACTTTGATCAAAGTCGGGGTCGCTGTTCCAAGAGGTAGCTTCAGTGTTTCGTTCGTATAATTTTGAAAAACTGGACTTCCATTTGTCTAAAACAGCTTTCCTATCAGAAATAAGTTCGCCATTTTGACCCATGATTTCCATTGGGATATGTTTCCGTTTATCAAAATATAGATATGTCATGCTAAAACTACACTTCCTTATGTTTGTATGTAAAGTACTTTACACTGCTTATTTCTAAAATGTACTTGATGAGGGTGCTGTCTTTTGTTGGTGATGTGAGGTTCAATGTCAGGGGTGAGCATGTGCCGGGTTGTTTAGGCAGGGGGTAGGGAAGGGGGCTTGGTGGTTTCTAAAATGTACTTGATAAGGGTATTGTTTTTCGTTGGTGATGTGAGGTTCAATGTCAGGGGTGAGCATGTGCCGGGTTGTTTAGGTAGGAGGTAGGGAAGGGGGCTTGGTGGCTATCAGCCGGGGGTATACGTGCCTCTCAAGGCACTTTTTCTAGTCTTTATTTATTTATTCATGTATTCGTTAATGTCATATCCTCACAAAAAATCAAATATCCCATGTCCCAAAATAAAAAACACAAATATCCCAGTATCCCTTAAAAATTAGGCCAATATCCCGTATCACAAAATAACCGATAAAAGTCTCGTGATTAATAGGATAAGGCCGCATCAAATAAATTGATAAATTTTCATCCAAATATTTGAAAATTCTGGGGTGGGTGGGTGGATTTTATGTTTTATTCTTTATTTTGGGGCATCCACTTTGACTGTCTTAAAAGCCCAGTGCCTTTAAAATTTTATTTGATTTTTGCATTTAAAGACACACAAGCAATTAAATAAATGAAATTTATATATTATCTTGATTTTTTTTATTTAAAAAAATATATATTTTAGTTCTTTACCAACCAAAATAAAAAATGATTTTGGAGAGTTTTTGACAGGGGCGGGTGGGAATGAGAATCTGCAAATTTATTTGGTGTGGCCTAATCGATTAATAATAATCAGTCATCCGCTTTTGCTCCTATAAGCCAGCGCTAATGGCTCTGGTATGCATTAGGGATGATAATTGTATATGTACAGGGTGTCCGAGAAAACATGATACATTTTGAAATTTTAATACCATTTTTAAATAGATATGTTGCAAATTGTTTTTGCCGACGTAAGGATAATGTCATGACATATTTTGACTTGATTCCAAATTTGGGAAAAGCAAGGTATGGCTTTTTACAAAGTTGCGATAATTTTCTAAATTTCGCCATTTCGCTCTTACAGTTAGCTTTTACAATACATAATTACAGCATCCCACCTTGCAGGGCAGGAATATAAAAGAATCTTATATGGGGTTCTGTTCTAGATGGAAGTTTCCAACCCAAGGGATGACCGTGCTGAGCGGAACCGAGGCTCTGCCGAGGTTCCGCTCAGCACGGTCATCCCGAGGGTTGGAAACTTCCATCTAGAACAGAACACCATATTAGATTCTTTTTCTTGCACAACAACCCCCAAAATCTGGTTTATTTCAAGGTTTTGCGTATTTTTTTAGCCTGGGTGAGAACACCTGGGTGAGATGCAATTTTATCACCCAGGCAAAAAGTGTGGCAATTTCTGTCTGGTGTGCAAGAAAATATTCATATCTTCATGATTGCGACTATAAATATCTATTGTGTGCTTTATGATTGGTATAGATTTTGTCTCACATGGTGTTCCCCTCAGATCTTTTTCCAGATACACCATGTTCATTTTGGCCATTATTTTACCAGATAAATTTTTGACAAGCAATAAATTGTTACCATGGTAACCATCTCATTGCAGTTTTGATGCTGATATATAATACTTGAGGAATCGTTCTTTATGACAATTCATACCATTACTGTAACAAAGCGAACCATGCAAATATCAACATGTGTACCATTTTGTAACCCCACCACTTTTCACTCTAATTAAAACCGCCGATACCACATGTACTGTTTGAATTGTCATACACAGTTAGGTGCGAGCACAATAAAACAAAATCATTTATGTCTTTGGAAGGTGGTATTGTTTTCTTCAATACATTAAATATTGAACTTTTTCTTTAACAACTGAGGCAGGGAGCCTAAACATCAATTTTCAATACATTTCAGCTGGTCAGCTGGCTGAATTTCCTTTTTTTGCTACAGTTGAGAAAGAAACATGCTGACAATGCTAAAAAATAATATGTTCAGACATAAATCATTTAGGATCATTTAACAGTACCAAACTCAAAGAACTGAACTTCTTATTAGAGTTTTAAAATGTTTTCTGTGACACCCTGTACATGCGTCATCAAGCTTCACCCTTCAGTCTTTGATGATCAAACATCCTTAATGAGAGAAAACAGAAATTTCAGCATGGACTGAAATGTTTATTCTGCAATTTTGTACATTTTATCCCTCTTTTTGATCCTGTAAGATTTAATCAGAAATTTCATGATTCTTTTTGTCATCTACTGAACGATAGATTTGTATGTTATCTTCAATATTATCCTCTAAGAAATCCTGAACTGTTTTTTCAACCGCTTTCAAAAGTTTATGTTCATTTCGTCTACAAAGTTTATCTATATACACAGATCTAATAATCTTTGGTAGGGCACACACACACAAAACAGTAAATGCATGCATTATAACAGAAAGTTCTTGAAATTGTTCAAATCTTTGAAGAAGATTTACTGATACAGACAAGACAGATATCAAAACGGCCAGTTGTAAAATAGTAGCTGCTACTTTAAGGCGCCTTGCCTGATGCCGCTCAACAACGAGCTCCCATAATGAGTTAGGGATTCCATTGCCATTTTTGATATCAACTATGTTGCCTACCGACCTTTGATTGAACTTTCTACATGCTTTTATGGTAACATGAAGAAGCTTTTGGTAACTTTTGCCAAAGTTGTTGAAGATCTCAACTATGTAATATATGGTCAAACACACCAAGATTAGATATCCATATGAGATTCTAGGATAAGCTATGATCCCGCTGTAAGTATACAGGATGATAATAATGAAATACCAGATGCAAGTGCCGAAGGTTAAACAATGCATATACCAGGTAAACGTGAGAGCAAGAATGATGATAGGAATAAAAATATAGAAGAGAACTTTGACAACGGTGTTGGAGCAATGTTTGCAGAAGGTGGTTATTGGGGTAACATAAGCTTTGAAAAGAATATGGGGAAACATGACCATTGGGAAAATGTAATACAATAGCATGATTGCAAGCTCAAAAATGCAGAATATTACATAGACAACAATTAATGGAATGGAAATGGCTGCTACAAGCCAGTGACTGCTGCGAAGATGAATTATTGACTTCCATCGATTGAAGAAAATTTGGAAAGTATGCTTCCAAAATTTCATGTTTAGAAGCAGCAACATATTGCTAGCAAGTGTGTAGTGAAGCTTTTTGAAACCTGACAGGTTACAACACTGTAAACCAGCAAGGCGGCACTTTGTTTCTACGGACAGAGTAAGAGGAGATAAACCTAAAGTTTCAAAATCTAATAAACCTCCTGCCAGAAAAGATCCCAAATCTCTTGGAAGTTGGATAAATATGCAGCTTAAGAGAACATAGAGTGAAAACGCAATATGAGGCCCACCAAAAATTACTAAAAATCTCTTTTGTGCAATTTGGAAGTCCAAGAGCAATGCATTGAAGCTTATCATAGCTTTTTTTGAACCAGCTGCTTTGATGAAATCGCCTTCAAATATGAAGGTGATCAACACTCTTAGCATCAGTATTGTTAATGGTAAGAATATAACCATGAAGCGTAGAAGCCTCCAAACAATTGCGTTCCTGACGTTGCAAAAGCACAAAGCTTGCTTTATAGTCCCAAAAAAGGTTATTGGATATCTATGCTTGTTTGAAAACACTATAATGTGTTTACTTTTACCGTTCAAAGCATTGTCCATTTCATCGCCATCAGTTTCTGTTTGTTTGTTGGCCTCATCAAATTTGTAGCTTATATATGTTAATAGGAGTGGGAAATTGACCCAGAATATGTTTCCCAGATGGATTACGAGAGTCCACCACACCGATCCCAATTGATAAGGTTTATCATTGCATTTAATTTCCCTTCTTTGGGTGTTGTATTTGATTTCGTATTTACAACATATGTGTCCAAATCTTTGATACGGACAACCAGTGTTTTCACACATGAATCTGCCGATATTGTGCAATTTAATGCGAACTGTGTAACACCAGTAACTTGAATTATAGATATCATCGAGATTGGCAATTTCGCTTGTCATATCACCCAATGCATCACTAATCATTGCATCTGTTTTATTTCCACTTGTTAGGTTTTTACATATTCCTGAACTCGACATTATCAGTTGCATTGGTCCAACGTATGTGTGTGTCCAGAGTAGCCCAAATGATAGATATCCATAATAGTTCGGAAGAAAAAGATTTTGATATCCCTCTTTTTCTCCTTTATAGGTCCACACCCATCTTTTGTATTCTATAACATCGTCACTTTCTGCAATACTGAAATTAATGAACTCCAGATTCAAATAAACAAAGTTGTATTTGTTGTGTAAGATCATAGAAGAGAATTGCTTCTTTGAATCATCACTTACTCTGATAGAGCACTTGGTTGACAAGTCAGTTTGGCTGTCATTTTCTGCTAGAATGTCTTTCTTGTAAATGTTACTTTTGCCCTTTTCAGAAATATCACTGAATGCTTTAACAGTGTTATTTGTTCCTCTTTCAGAAACATCATTGAAAGCTGTATTGCATTTGATTGTTGTTTCAAAGATTGTTAAGATGGATATAATCATAAAAATGTTTCCATCTGCCATTGTTGGTTGTGTATATCATAAGCTATTTTACAGTAGACTTATTGTATATATATCCGATCATACAGCTTTCTTGTGTCAAATGCAGTCACAAATACAGTTTTTGAAGATAAATACTAGCATGGAATCTTTATCACGAGAAAACCAAACCTGCTTTATGATAATGAAAACGAGAGATGAAACAAATCTGTCTGCTTACTGATAAGCACCTTTGTTGTTTATTTCTCATGTAACATCTCAAATTTCTAAATTAAAACCTGCTAGCCATCTTTGGCTGGAAAGGATTATTTGGGTCTTATCTGTCAGACTGACCGTTCGTTTTGTTATGCAGCGGTGCAAAACCAGGTAAACATTTGTAAAAATTCTTCCTGTCTTTTGTTTAAACTTTCTTAATAATATTTTTTCACTTTGAAATATAATGGCAAAATGAAATTATTTTCCTTCTATCTTTTCAATGTTTTCAAAATTGAAGGGAATTTATTGAACTGATTGAAAGTTGCGGTCACAATAATTTCAAAGAAGACATACCTGATTAAGTCCTTAGATTGTCCTAGGCGTTAAGTTACGTTGTTTGGTTTCCCAGGGATCCCCCATTGCCTGGCAGCATATTGTGCCTGTCAGTATGAGTCCTGATTTTTTATTCACCTTGATTTTTATCTTTATTTATTTGTTTGTCATTTATTGACTAGTAAGAGATTTACCAAGAGGTCAGAACAACAGTACTAACTAAACGTTATGAACCATTGCGGTTCCAGGGTAGTTCTAATTGTTTTATGCTTGATGTTCAATTTTCGTGCAGTTAGAACCACAACATAAGTACCGCCTTGGCACGGTCAGAAATATGGACTTACTTGGGACCTAATATCGCTAGCTTTTGCAGTGGTTCATATCATTTATTTAGTTGTTCTTTCTTCATGGTAAATCTCTAACTAGTAAATATGATCAAATATGCATCACGGACAAACAAATAAATTATGAATAACGCTATGAGGAATCAATAACGAGGTCTCACGGAAAGTATTTGTTGTCAGGTAACCGGTGATCCATGGGAAACCGAACAACATCACTGAAAATCTGAAGCAAAACAAGACCACCAGTTGAACCCGGTGGCCAAGTAACAGACAAGAAAGCTACGATCCCAACCCACTTGTATGAATGGCTTTGGAGTGAATATGAGTTTTATTTCATTGAGTGAAGTGAAAATTTTTTATATTTCATGAGTGCCGAAGGCACGAATGAAATATATAATTTTTCACTTCACGAGATGAAATAAAACTCATATTCACGACAAAAACTTGAATTTTCTTTTTATTATATTGCATGTAGTCATTGTAACGTTGCGCGCTAAAGCATATGACGTCATAAACTTAAATGACGTCATTACGTCACGCTATTACGTCGCTATTATGTGTGAACGTTCATTTAAGGATTGAAATTCAGATTTTAGCTTTCACTGGATGATGAAAAACATTAGGCTGTTTTAATGTCTGTGAAGCCCGAAGGGCTTCTCGGAGACATTAAAACAGCTAATGTTTTTCATCATCCAGTGAAAGCTAAAATATGAATTTCAATACTTATATTTACATTTTATATTATCGATCAAGTATCAGATTTTTAATTGCGCATATCATCGCCCATTTTCATGTTATCTGACATTAAATCCGACTTAACGTAAGTTTGGAACAGCCAAAACGTCAAATTTTCGCGCCTAACGTCATGGCGATACGCGACCAACGTCACGAAAACAAGAGTAAACAAACAACGTTTACTGGATGGATTTTGACGTCGCCCCGCCCATAGACGTGTCCTCTAGATCACGTGACATAATGTTTTTCATTTGGAAATGAAGAACATCAAGAAAGATACTTTCATCTAGGGCGACTGCAATAAAAATGTAAATATTGCGTCAACAATAGCATAGATTATAAAATTTAGTTATGTATAATTTAGAAATGAAACGATGTTATCGTAATTTGCGTATTCCCAAATCTTATATTTTCACATGTGAAAATATAACTTTTTTCAAATATTGGTTATATTTAATACATATTTCTCTATATTTTATCACTTGCCATATAATAAAAAGTACATCCTATAAGAAAATCAGATAGCGTCTTTCACCAAACATTCAATTTAGAAATCAGTACGTAGTGTCTGCGATAAAATGTTGAAAATGTTCTGTTATAGTTTATGATACCGATAGCACTGTTGGAAAAGCTTGGCTGTTACATTCATTATGCCCGTTTAAGTCCGTAACGTGACTGCAAACCGAATAAGCAGCTATGCGTATACACAGAAGTACGACGAGGAACGACACCATCCAAAAACGGGGGAAAAAGTATATCAAGACCAAAGTCATCGCGCTTTTAACACATTTTAGTTGGAACAAATCCATTAACAATAGAAAGATGTAAATCCGAACATGGTGCTTTGGTATCTGAGGCGTTTGCGTTATTCAACTGTAGTTTTGGTGGATAAATTTGATTGACCATACCGTCAAAATAATGGAGGCAATGTTGAAAAGGCCATCGAGTTACCTGCCACTTTAGGTAAAAGTTAATGAAACCACAATCGGATTACAGGAAAGCACCGATGAACGGTTTAATAATATTCCCCAAGCTGTCAATGTTTTCTGAAGCAATACTATCGTGTCACATGGCTAGTGATATGGTGTCCCTTTATGATACAGGGTCTGCTATGATTAGAGTAGTTTCTTCAGATCCTCCATTTCGTCTTTTCAAAATTGTGCCAAATCTGAAAGGAAGTGAGAAACAAATATTAATGCAATTAATGATTGCAATTCTACTTGTACCTTTTTATTATGCAATCATGTATTCATGTATGCATCTAGCACATCTGATTGCTAAACCGTATAAATGAATAAATCATCTTATATACCCCACATGGACTAGCCATACCCCACCCCATCAAAGGCCTACTGTGTCGATAAGTTTCTCAAAGACTTGAACATATCTCAAAGACTTGAACATATTTGGTTTGCAACAAAGAATTTATAATCCATATACATATTATGTGAAGGATTGTAAGAAAATTCTAAAATTTAACAACGTACACCAACAAGACGAGGTCGATTGCACAGAAGCCAGCCATAACTATGAATACAAATCCATTGAACACGGAGACTGTGGCAGAATAGATGCCGTTTTCAGAGGTCACTGCGGTGATACTCCCCAGCACTTGTATAGCGGCTAGACTAGCAAACATCGATCCTGAAATAAATACACTTTTAAAGCTATAGGACACGATGTGCAACAAAACAAAACTAAAGGTATCTTATGCCATTAACCTAATAAACAGAACCGAAGTCAGCGTATGACCTTAAGATCGTGACCGATCATAATTCTCTTTGGCTCCATGTTGCCAAATCTATAGGGTCACTGAAGCCTACTAAATTTCGAAGGAACCAAGCAAGTAACGACATTGTTACCTTGTTTATCAGCAGGCGTTATGGTTGACATAATTCCTCGAAGCATTGGTACCGTCAGGAATGAAAACATAGCCACAACGGCAACTGAAATAGACAATTCATCTGAATGGGTTAAACTGTTATATCAAAGTTAAGAAATATACACGTGTCCGTCTTATTGCTGTCATCTAAGCTTGCATATTTTTTGGGGAAACTAATCGTGTCATTTGAAAACATTCAACGCCAGAATACTTTAAACTTTCAACGTTTGTAAACCGTATAAACACTAAGAATCCATGGAAAGACAATGATAACCGAATCCACCTACCTGTGTACACCATAAGCTCTGTTTTAGCTAATCCTTCAATAATAAAGGAGGCTGCACAAGATATTGTGCTAAATATAGCGATAAATTCGTTTGACCAACATTTCTGCATAAGTTTCACGGATCCTAGGCCTATTACACCTTGTCCAAAATGCCGCGCCGAAGAAAAGTATCCGATTTTCTTTGGGCTCCAACAAAAAGGTGTCCCTAAGAAATACACTGTCTCCAAGCTTGTTCGGTTTAGACTCGCAAGTTCTGCAACGCCAAACGCAGTCACAAACAAACTGAACATTAATCGTTTACCCTTAAATGCGGAACTTGAATAGAACTCGAACGGTCTTTTCAGAATCTCAATTACAGAGCCGGGGTTTGTTCTATTTTCTTTCCGCAGTGTTTCCGGTAGCAAGATGGCAGAAAGTAAGGCTAGAGATAATACACCTGTACAAATAATGCTTGTATAAGTATATCCTAAACCTTCAACCATTATTCCAGAAAGAACACCTGATATTGATATAGAAAGCATTGTGGTGAACTCAAGACCAATTACTCCTAAAACTCTTTGTTTCTTGTCCTCTAACAGATCAGCGATGGCAGAACATGACGATGAGAAAAACGTATAAAACGCCCCGGTACACCCTTCAATTGCATACGCAAGAATGAAATAAGTCAAACTTTGCTTGGTGTAAATAACGGCAAGAATTAAGCCTCTACTGAGAAGAATGCCCGCTACACTCATGATAATGACACGTTTCCTGCCAAATCTGTCTGTAAACGCTGTAAAAATTAAGCTAGAGAAAAACGCGGGAATGTATTCGGCAAGGTTACAGTACATCACAAATTGGGCAGCATCCTGCTGTACCTTTGTTAGATTCTTGTATAGTTCACTTGATTTGTTTATGGTACTACATCCTGAAGTATCCAACGAACTACTCGTGTTTGTCACCATTGTCTCCTTCAGTCTGTGGTGTATGTATTCGTTTATAACATACATCATGATTCCTCCCGCTTGTATCAGCAGATACGAAATTGTCAACAGCATCGCCAGTGATATCCATTTGTGGCTTGGAGAATAGTCCTTATCGGGAATGGTTTCTTTCTTCCTGAGCAACGGTTGCTTCTCTTGACAATTTATGTTGCCTGGAACTAAAACCTCATCCTGGAGATACGACTTCTTCTTCGTTGTCCATTTTATCTCTTCAGGATTCAGAATTCTATCATGTAGCAAAGTTTGTTTTTCTTGTCTGTTCATTTTGAACCTTGCGTTATTTATTGTTTCCAAAATCCGTTTTCATTTTGATCGAGCTTGCATTTTCTTTTTTCAGAAATATCACAAAAACATTATTCTTTTTTTCCCGGGCCCATAAGTAAATCTGGGTCAATATTGTCTGTTGAAAGATTTAAATGAAATGAAATGTATACACAACAAATGTTTGTTTTGAAGTTTGATATTGTCGTTCCGAAAACTGACATTCATTGGTTAGATATGAACCCATGATCGTCCTTGCTATGTGTCGATGGGCTAGATAAGTTATCTAACAAAGTTAACCGAGATCGAATACCCAACTCACATGTCAATAAAAACGTGTTTGTTGTTATTATATTAAAGGGGGATATAAAAGTTCAATGTATACGATTTGATGCGCGCCAGTCGTATTTATGAAATAAGAAAATCCGGACAGTTAGCATGAAGTGAGCAGTTCTTGATCATTATTAAAAACTTTCGTTACAGCAATATAAAGTATGAGTAATCACATATTCAACTAAACCCATCTCTTTTTTTTTTTTTTTTTCTTTTTTTTTTCCTGGGCGAAACCAGTACTATAGGATGTTGTTTTTTGTGGGTTTGTTGTTCCGGGAGCACCCGAAGGCTCAACCGGAAGGAGGTTTTAGGAGAAGCCCGGGATCGAACCTGCGACCCCTGGTTTACAAGGTGAGTGACTTAACCACTGCACCACGGAGGCACTAAACCCATCTCTAAGAAATGCGATCTTCAGGGGGAATTTTTCTTAAAGGGAAAGCTTCTGAAGTCCACTGTTTATACCATTTATGACCCCTGCTGGTGCAATATATTCCAGAGATAAAAAGTGCAATAATGAGGTGATTATCTCACCTCTGCAGGGGGATTTAAATTTGTGCAGTAAAACTGTCCCTCTCTGCAATCAGTTGTTTGTTGCCCTACCAGTATTCAGAGTCATTATCAGTCATGGAATTTCTAGTGTCTTAGATACATGCCCCCCTATTTCATTAATGTGTTCATTGATCTTAAGGGATCTCAGCTATTACTGCAGGTGGGGTTGCGATGTGCCGTGTAGCGGCCCTAAAACGCCTCCTCGTACATCATCCATAGTGCAGATTATATTTTTATTTTGGTCCAATGAGAAATTCTGAGAATTAGAAAATTATTATCGGTTTAGATGTATTTACTAAACAACATTCAATATATTTGGCCACATTTGGATAATCCTAGTCTTTGTATGTATCGACTTGAAAGTTGCAAAATTACTGTAATTCTCTTTGGCTCCATGTTGCCAAATCTACAGGGTCACTGAGGAGGCTTAAATAGCCGAAACCGCGGTAATGGATCACCTCCTTTCTCATTAATATGTTCACTGCTCATAAAGGATCTCAGTTTTATTTTTATTTGTCATGCTTTCTTCTATCCCCTGTTGTTGTTACTTTCCCTCTCAGTTTTCTAAAAATTGTGACGGTGTGCTAAATACCTTGCTGAAGTCATAGCTGTACAAAGAAACACAGTTGAAATTCTTGCTTTTGTACCTAACTTGCGTCGATCGTTTATGCAGCTGTCTTAAAACAGAGGAAAAATGTAATCAATTCAGACCTGGTCATACAGCTTGGTTTTTAAACTTACACTATCGAATCAGAATCTAGGAATAATATGCTTAGTGTTCTGAACACAAATTTAATTAAAGCATGTAAAGCTGGTAAAATGGGTTTGATAAAAACATTTGGAAGATGTTTATGATAAGCGCGATGACTTTGATTTTGATATAGTAAATTTTCCTTTTTTGGATGGTGACGTTCCTCGTCGTGCTTCTTATGGTGTATACATTTCGCAACTTATTAGGTTTGCTAGAGTCTGCAATCATGTTACAGACTTCAACGCTCGAAATAAATGTTTAACGGCAAAACTTCTCCAACAGGGCTATCGGTATCATAAACTTCGAAAAACCTTTTCTAAATTTTATCGTAGACACTATGAATTGATTTCCAAATATAATGTTGGGTTAAAGACACTTTTAAGTGAGGGCCTTTCGGAACCTGAATTTTATGGTGACTTGGTTTACAAATTAAAGAAACTTAAAGGAATAAATGACTTTTCTCTTCAGTTCGGAAAAATCATATCACGTTACAGACGTATAGGTTATAACTTGAATGTTATGCGACAGTCTGCATGCTTAGTTTTTAACCCAATCATGGTTGATAACTATGCTGCCTTCTTTAATTGCACGCCGGTGGGTCGGGCGTCAGACTCTATGATGGCCCCGACTTAAAGCTATTCATTTTAGTTGGTTGGGGCCGGAGCTTCTTGTCTGTTGCTTGGCCCACCGGGGTCCAACTGGTGTTTTTCTTTTGCTCCGGAGTTAGTAGGTTATTCGGCGCCCAGGGATCTCCATCGTCGGGCAGCTTACTCAATCTGTGAGTCCTGGTTTTTGATTCATCAGGATGTTTATCATGATTTATTTGTTTGTTCTTGATGATTCATTGACTAGTTAGAGATTCACCACGAGGACCGAAGAACTAACTAAATGTTGTGAACCACTGCAGAAGCTGAGGGTGAGGTTAGGTACCTGTAAAACCGGTTTAAGCCCGCCAGTAACTTTGCGTTACTGATCGTTCCAAGTCGATACTTCTGTAGTGGTTCTTTTTGTTTTATGTCTTGGTGTTTAAAATTTTTTGTGCTGTTGGCGCCTTATGTATGTTTTCATATTTTTAGTTAAGTTAAGGTAACTGAGTGGCCACCTATTGGGAAAATAGCTGCTCATTCGGCTTACGATATGTTTCATGGTATAAGTACCTGATTGTTAGTTTGGTTTTTTCCCACCTCGGTTTTTGGAGTGGGAATCTTTTTCTGATTGCGCCTTTTCCTGATCTTTGCCTACTTGTACCTTTTTAACTAGAATCACACATACTGTAGCTTTGAAGAAATAAACTCGTACTTACCCAGATATAATACAGTGGACATCGAAGCAAGGCCTTCAATTACGAATGATCCTGCATTGGTTAGAGCGGCAAGTAACGGTATTTTGACGTTGGATAAGTACTTTTGAGTCAATCTTAAAAAACCGAAACCTAAGACATTCTGTCCGAGGCAAACGGCTGTTGAAAAAGTCCAATTTGACTGAATTCCAACAGAAGGGAAGACCGAGTTGGTAGGTGATCGTCATGTCCGCAAAGACAAGTATTACGCGAACATAAGAAGTAACAATGAGCATCTGGAATGTTTGAAATCACTACTGGTGTAAAAGTCGAAATGTCTTTTAATAAGTTCCAGTACACCTGGTCGAGGTATACGTCTGTCTTTTCCAAGCGTTTCAGGTATCGCGTAAATCACCATTATAAATAGAAAAAGCAAAAGTACAGACAATGTTAGCGCTGGATAGACATATCGCAGTCTTTTGATACAAAAACAAACAGCAAAATGCTCCAATAGTCTCTCCCAAACTCCTTGATGCCGCCACTAGGAACATTGAGATGGAGCATTGTGCACCAGTGGGAGTTGAATCAGCTATAAACAGGAACGTTGCCGCGTCAAAGCCTCAGTTTGCTCCAAATATCTCTGACAAAAGTTCCGCGCCGACAAGATTTATAGGATAAGCATCGAAATGCAGTATAACTTTGATTGAACTTTTCAGGAGAAATAAGCTGAATGAGGTGAGAATGAAAAGAATCCGACGTCCAAATGTGTCTGTATACGCCGTACGTTTAAACACAGTAAACATACACGTCTCCTTGCTGCTAATAGAAATATACATTTGCCAATGTGTTGTTGTTTGTTGCACATTAGCGTGTTTATTATAATTTGGATCCGATTTGTTAACTTCTCCACGTACTTTATCGAATGATACTGTCTGATTTGGAAACAGTTCCCGATGTATTTTGTTCTGTCGGGTAGGCCTACAAGTAAAAAATAAATTCTAATATTATATAATTTATAATATTATATATAATTGAATATCATGAATAATAGTACATCAGATATCCTACGGTTTAAATACTGCTCTCGGTCGTCTATAAGCGGTTTATTTTCATTTGTTGCCATGTTGTGAATTTTGTATGCAAAACATATCTTTGTGCGAAAGAGTCGTTATCGACCTACTTGAGATTATATAATTATGATTCAACTTATATTGGTCCATCCAAAGTGCGTGTTTTATGGTAGAACGTGGTAAAATGTTCTGTTCTATTTTGTTCTAGATACATTGATAGAAAAAAAAATCTTTCGCAGTCGGAACCGGAAGTCGGGGTAGCGAATAGCAACAACTCTTCACGTCGAAACATTCGAAATATTGTGTTGACAAACTTTTTGTTCAACTGCGGCTGCCCAAAATGGACGAATTAAACAAAGATACTTACTCAAGAATATCTGTCGTTTTTGTTCCCGATAGATCATGACAACATGACGTCACAGTTTTGCTTAGTATGACGTCACATGGTTGCGTTCGGTTAACTGCACAGTGCACGACCTTCGTCGCACCGAGCGACGAAGGTTCGTATGAAACAAAACGACCAGTGCTTGCTCCCCAGATCCCTGAAAATAAATGACCTTCTCCCCAGATCCGCAAGACACCTGGCAGGGCCCCAGTGTGAGGATGAGGAACTTATCAGCTTTTAAAATCATTGGCGCAATAGGAGCAGAGCGTCGCGCCAAAGGTGGTGCCTCAGGCTGGTGCCTTATTTCATATTAATTTGTGTCCAGTTAAGGTTACTATTTCAGTCTTAAAATTTAGAGACATACATTTATTTTATTTTGAAGTGATGGATTAATATTTGAACGTCAACGGCAAACACCTGATGTTGTTTGGATGGTCATAAAATATCAGCGATTTGATTAACATGCAAATACAGTTTGTTTTTGTTTTTGTTTTTTTTTTATTATTTTCTAGTGCTTAGTGCTGAATGTATTTCTCAGTTAAACATGTAAGTGTTTGCCGAAAATGACACAAAATAAGATTGCTTTCAATTTAGTCTAATTTGTCATGAAATCAAAATAATCGTTAAGGTAAAACAATATCGAAACAAAGCATTTTATGTTTAGCCTATGAGTTGGGGTGGTGGGCTAAAACGATCTTTAATGTACTGAAATCTTTAAATAGATTTTCCAGTAACTGAGTTCAGATTTGTTGTTTGGTTAATGTTTGGTTCTCATAAAAATATATATAAAACTCATTTTCAAATACGTAGCATTTCAGTAGGATCACCTAGAAGCATATTTTCAACTACAATGTACCTAACTATAGTTTACAATCAGTATGCAAAGGTGAAACAATGTGACAGCACAAAGTTTGATGTTTCATATAGGTCGGAAAAAGTTATATAGTATACAATTGGTGCTCCATGGCGATTTGTTCACCCGAGGCAGGTAATATTGCCCGAGGGCGAAGTCCGAGGGCAATAATTATAACCTGTCGAGGGTGAACAAATCGTCATGTTACCCTCACTCAAGGGCAACAATTGTTTTATTATACCGAACCCTTTTTGAAACAAATTAGCGACATACCATAGGACAAACACATGTGACACCAAGTGCAACTGCACATTTAGGCGAATATGACGTCAGAGGGTGATATGATCATGCGACATGACAGAATAGCACCCTCCACGTGCACTGTACACAAACGTATGTGACTGCAAGTACAGCTGCACGTTTTAGGCAGATGTGACGTCAGAGGGTAATATGATCATGCGACATGACGGAATAGCACCCTCCGCGTGACCTGCTCTGGGCCAATGAAAATCCACACTCAGTTAATGAATATTAATGCACTCAGTTAATGAATATTAATGAGGTATAATAAGGGCTTTTGTTTTCTGTAAATTCTAGCAGATAATGAAATCACGCCACTAATATCACATGTGCAGCAAATGAATGACAATAAATGTCACGTCTCTTCCTCCTGTATAGTATGAGGCTGAACATTCTTTCTCTTTGATATGCAGCTGACAATGCTGAAATAAAGAACACCATTATTATCCATATATTTGTGATTGACTTGAATGATAAATTGTGCAAAACAGTTTCGATAATATGACCAAAAGATGAACAAAATAATTGAATTTTATTTAATCAGATTCCACCTTTTTCTAAAATTATTATTTATTTTGTTTTGTTTACAGTGAACTATTGTTTGGAGATTCTACTGAAACTGGTGGAAGCAGAAATGGTGAAAGTACTTGTAGAAATACAATACTTCGCACCAGAGCAGTAGTATGGTAACACCACAATATCCTGCCAACATGATGAAGATAAATCCATTGAAGACTTCAAGTGTTGCAGCATACACTGAGTTGTCTGTGATTCCACCAAGAAAGCTACAGAAAGCCTGCACCATTATGATACTGGCAAATAATGCACCTGAAGAAATAAAGCCAGACGATGCTATTGATAAGAACATCTAAGTGTATGATTCAAATTAAAGAATAAATGAATGACAATGCTTGCTGCTACCATGGGTTGGACAGCAGGATCATTTAACTAAAGCAAGATCTTTCAAGCTCTGATGAAAGAAAAATGACTGCTGTAGGAATGGCGAAAATACGTCACGGTGTTGATAAAATGCAAAGACACATTGAATGGGTAGACGGACTGATGCAAAAAAATCCTGAAATGAATGAGACCGACGATGAAAGTAATATAGATGCTTACAATGAAATGGATGACACATACGGAAAATAGTACGGTGTTTCGTTAAATATTTTGTAATGTATATCCACCATTCTGGTATTGCACATGCTTATTAAAAAAAAAAAAAAGTTTAACAGTTTACCTTGTTGTCTCTCTGAAGTCATGGCCGACATGGTACTTCGAATAAGTGGGGATGGTAAGGTGTTGAGAATCGCTGGCACGGTGGCTAAATATAAAGAAACGAGAAAGACAGACTATAGTATCATAGTGTATTTTAACAACGCTATATTAAATACACATGACAAGAACTTTTAGATGTGAACTACATTATATGTATGTGGTCTTTGTAAGATGAAGTGTTTTGCACACAGCACTACAAGGTGATTCATAAGTTCAATACATCAAATTCTGTGTCGACAATTTTACTGAAGAATCCCTTTAATAGGGACAGCATTTGCAGTGTCTTGGGGAAGTGTATTATATTATGAATGATATTGACACGGAAAGAATGGATTAAACTGTACCTCAAATATC
Organism: Rugalucina vietnamica; assembly: GCA_964017185.1. NCBI lineage: Eukaryota > Metazoa > Mollusca > Bivalvia > Lucinida > Lucinidae > Rugalucina > Rugalucina vietnamica. Next base: position 70,338,761 of record OZ024872.1, read on the forward strand.
AAACAGACACAACTGTAGCTTTATAAAACAAACTTCACTTACAAAGGTACAAAACAAGAGACGTTGACGCCAAGCCCTCTATAACAAATGATCCAGCATTGGTTAGAGCGGCCATTAACGATATCTTAATGTCAGTTAAGCACCGTTGCGCCAGTCGTAGAAACCCGAGTCCTAAGATGTTCTGTCCAAGACAACCGGCCGTGGCAAAGAGAGCAATCTTAACAGGATTCCAACAAAAGGGAAGACCAAGCTGATACAAAGTCTCGATGGATTTTCTATGGGTAACTGTCATATCCGCAAAAGCAAACGCGAACAAGAGAAGTAAAAATAAGCATCTGGAATGTTTGAAATCATTACTGGTGTAAAAAGCGAAAGGTCTTTTGATAAGTTTCAGGATAGGTGGTCGAGGCAGACGTCGTTCTTTTTTATGAGATTCACGGATCGTTAAAATCACCAAAATGAACAAAATCAACTGGAGCGAAGCTGATGTTAGCACTGGATAGAAAAAACCGATGCCCTTGATATAATACCCAACTGCAAATGCTCCAATTGCCTCTCCAAGAGTTTTTGAGGCAGCTAAGAGAAACATTGACATTGATCGTTGTGTACCCGGGAGAGTTAGATCAGCTAAATACATAAAAGATGCAGCTTCAAATCCATAGTGAGTTCCAAATACACCGTACAACGTTTCCGCCGCCACAATGTAAATTGGATGAGCATCGAAATAAATAATAGCCGCGATTAAACTGCTCAAAAGGAACATACTAAAGGAACTCAGAATAAATAGGAATCGTCGTCCATAACTGTCTGTATATGCCGAATAGATAAATGAAGTAAATACACACACCCCCTTGCTACCCATTGTTAGGTACATTTGCCAGTTTGCTGTCACCTGTTGAACTTTTGCGTGTTTATCATAATTCGGATCCGATTTGTTTACTTCTCCACATACTTTGTTTAGCGAAAATGTCTGGTTCGGGAAATATTCGCGTTGTATTTTGCCTTGTAGCCATTCATTTCTTGGATAATAATAAAAATAAATTCCAATATAATTGAATGCAGTAAACAACAGAACAACATATATTCTACACTTTGTCCACCATGAGTCATCACGCTGTTCTGTGGCGCTTATATCGTCCAATAATGGTTGAGTTTCGTCCTTAGCCATATTACCAACCATTATACAAAATATATCCTTGTGTGATTAAGTTATTATTATCACATTTTAGGTCAGACATGGTTAAAATAACCATTATCAATTCGATAAGATGGTATATGAAGATTTCGGTCATTCAAGAACAAGTGAACAAGAGATACAAACCTTGTGTTAGTACAATAGTAAAAGGAAAGAAAAGTCAGATGACTTGCCCGAAAACTACCATGGTCGATGATCTGTGTAAAATAGATTTAGATGAAGACATCAAGAACGTGGAATGATTGCAAGATGATGTTCCCTGCTGTTAGTCGTTTATGATAGGGTCGTTTCCTAATAAGAAAAGAACATTGAAGGTTATTATGTGAAATGGTAAGTATAAATCATCATTAAGTCTTGAATTAAGAACATACTCATATCATAGAAAGTAAAATTGGAAACGATAATTCAATGCTATACAAGTAGTAAATAAAGTTAATCGTAAGCAGTTGTGATTCAGTTGTCATTTTAAAGTACGTTTATTCAGCTGATTAAGATAGAACAGATTATGTGTAGATTGTCTCCCAACAGCATGCAGAGCTGTTCGAATAGGATTGAAAGGAAATAATTGTAGACCAAAGGTCAACATTGACAGCAAAGAACAGTGTATGTATACACTGAAACAGAAATGTGCTAGGCGTGCGCTATGCGTTAGTGTGTCTTTTCCTGCTCAGTGATTGTTTTCAGAAATATCTCGGATGGCTTTTTCGGTCGCTTGGTGAATACCTTGAGTATTTGTTAATACCATGATCATTTATCATCTATTTAACTTTGGATGTCATTTATAAGCGCTATCTAAGCTTCTATCATAATGCACATACAGTATTATTTCATATGCAACGTCCGAATGCTACTGGTTTATCAGCTCTTCTCATATGATATATATCTTTTATATATAACCGTGTGACATTCTATGGTTTGATATAATGTTATTGTTGATTTAATTTAAAGCATACTGTACGTTTTGGATGCTTATGTATATTTTCAGTTGAATTCGCTGAAACAGGAATGCTGAAAATGACGAAAGAGGAACAAGATGTTTTCAAACTGAATTCTGATTCGAGGCAAAGTTCGAGAGAACCGGACAATGACTGGAGGAAATTGGCAGTTTTATGTGTTATCAGCTACTTTTACTGGCAAACCCTGGCGATGATGAGTTTCATACAGAATGAATGGATTCAGCATACCATGAAGCAAAAATACCTCCCGAATTCCGAATTCACTGATAATATTTCTGCCTGTAATAATCCAAACCATTCGAGTTTTGAGTACCATTTGTACACCAAGGTTCAACAAGATTCTGCTCAATGGAATGTTTACATCAATATTGCCCTACACGGGACTGCCTTTATAGCAAATCTGATCCTGCCTTGCTATACAGACACGTACGGAAGGAGATTTCTCTTCATTTTGACTGTGGTTGGATATTTTCTCAAAACAACAATAGTGTGCATAGTTATTTATACCCAGCAAAGTATTGTTTACGTTGTGGTAGCGAGTGGGATTGAAGGTTTGAGTGGTGGAAGTTTCTCCTTCTTGTCAGTTTCATTTTCGTATGTTGCTGATACCTTTAAAGATTCGAAAAAGCGCGTATACGCTGTTGTGATTTCTGAGGCCATTATCTTGCTTCCAGTCATGATTTCTGGACTAGTATCAGGATTATTAGTGGATAATTTGGGATACTTTGTTCCAAGCTTAGTGTGTGCTGGGATGTCTCTTTCTTCAGTAACATTTGCTATTATATTGTTGCCAGAGACACTTAAACCAGAAATGAAACGCAAACCTATTTCAATCATGGGTGCACTGAAACGACCGTTCGAGTTTTACACAAGCCCATCGTTCAGGGGTAAACGCTTGCAGTATGCACTGATGCTTATGGCATTTGGCTTTGCAATAACATCGACATTTAATCGCTCATCTATGGAGACATTGTACCTTCTTGGTATGCCGTTCTGCTGGACACCAACTAAGATAGGATATTTTAGTTTAGCCAGGAATGCTGGACAACTTATAATTGGACTTGGTTCTGTGAAAGTTTTTCAAATATTTATGTCAAACGAAGCGATAGGAATTGTAAGCAGTCTTTCATGCATAGCGTCTCTGATTCTTGAGGCATTAGCTAGATCGGAACTTTTAATGTACATGGGTAGGTCATTTGAATGCTCCCACAAATATACAATTATAATAGAACTGAGATCCTTTAAGAGCAGTGAGCATATTAATATGAGAAAAGGGCTGGGCCATACCGCGGTTTCGGCTACGGCCGGTTTCGGTTTCGGCCTCTTCAGTGACCCTTTAGATTTGGCAAAATGGAGCCAAAGTGAAATACTGTAATATTAAGCTTTAAGCTAATCATTTTGGTTGCCTATTAACTTTTCTGCACTTTCTCTAATAGAAAATGCCTTCTATTTGTCTTGAATATGTGTGTTACGTGAAGAGAGTGATAAATGTTTGCATAATTCCCTGATTGTTAATTTAGTTTTTTTCCCACCTCGGTTTTTGGAGTGGGAATCTTTGCCTACTTGTACCTTTTTGCAGAACTTCATGGTATAAAGACCTGTACTTTATTTTTCTTAAACATTCTATTTTGTTGTAAATATAGAAGACTTGTCATTTGTATTTTCAGTTGCTGTCATTGCTGTGTTTGGATTCGTCATGATACCAGTTATCCGTGGTATAATGTCAACAATGACTCCGCCTGACAAACAAGGTTAGTCTTTATCTTACAATCAAAGAAAAAGAATATATGGCTTATTTTAAAATATTATGCGAAGTTCGGGGGTTGGGGGCTGGGTTGTTGTTTTAATCTAAACAGAAGCGGACCGTTCGTCTCCCACTAAACAGAATGACCATCTGCATTTCTTGATGATTAGATTGTTCATGTGTGTCGGTGACTTCTTTGATGGCTGTCTGAAGTTATCATTTCAATAGAAGCCTTAATTGCTTAATTGCTGTCATTTGATCTTTCAGGTTCAATGTTCGCCAGTATTGCAACTGTAGAAGTGTTTGGCAGCATTGTTGCCACTGTTGGTGAAAATGTAGTATACTCAGCTACACTGACCTTCATGAATGGTTTCGTATTCTTAGTAATGGCAGCGTTTGTCTGTGTCAATCTCTCAATGCTTATGTGAGTATTAAAGCTAGTCTCTGAAACTAAATGTACTAGTGTTTTATAATCCTGTCCTTGTATAACTAAATAAATCAGATAATGTTGTTCCCACCACGGTTTTTGGAGTGGGAATTTCTTTCTGATTGCGCCATTTCCTGATCATTGCCTTCTTTAACATTTTCTACATAAAGAATGTATGTGTAATCCGAATAGAAGGAACTCAGCTACTTTACCGAAATTGTTTAATATAACACGGCAACAGTTATCACTCTCAAACTGTCAAAATGTTAAGTTTTCATTATTACTATATTTTACAGTTCCTATACAGTCATCAGTAGACGATCTCGGAACAGAGTTCTGTATGAAGAATATATTCCTGCAATTAATGAACATTGTGATACTGCTGCAAAGTAACAGTAAACTACAAAAATGGAGTTGCCAACTGCTAGAACAATCCAACCTGGCGTTGCAGGTCTAAAAATAACGGACTGACACCCGCACATACATGTATGGTTGCCATTCATATGGTTGACATTGGATCATCTAAAAGACACACGAATTCAGTTTAGTCAGAAGATAGATTTGGACCCACCGGGGTCCAACTGGTGTTTTTGTTTTGCTACGGAGTTAGTAAGTTATTCGCCGCCAGGGGATCTCCATCGTCGGACAACTTACTCAATCTGTGAGTCCTCGTTTTTGATTCATCGGGATGTTTATTTGTTCTTGATGATTCATTGACTAGTTAGAGATTCATCACGAGGACCGAAGAACTAGCTGAATGTTATGAACCACTGCAGAAGCTGAGGGTGAGGTTATGGCCATGTAAAATCGATTTAAGCCCGCCAGTAATTTTATATTACTGGTCGTTCTAATACGATACTTCTGTAGTGGTTCGTTTTGTTTTATGTCTTGGTGTTATTTTTTATGCTGTTGGCGCCGTATGTATGTTTTCATATTTTTAGTTAAAAAGGTACAAGTAGGCAAAGATCAGGAAAAGGCGCAAGGTATAAGGTTAAGTAATTGGGTGGCCACCTATTGGGAAAATAGCTGCTCATTCGGCTTTCGATCTGTTTTCATAGTATAAGTACCTGATTGTTTAATTAGTTTTTTCCCACCTCGGTTTTTAGAGTGGGAATCTTTTTCTGATTGCGCCTTTTCCTGCTCTTTGCCTACTTGTACCTTTGAATGGGAATGAAGAATATTGCATGCTCACGTTCACATAATTTGTAATAATGAACAATCAAACTAAGTTTGGAAAGAGAAGCGAACACTTATGGGAAAGCCAGTCACATTTCTGTTTCGGGTAACACGTTTCATTGGCGACTTCATTTATTTTATGGCTAAATAAGACAGATAAAAGCATATTGTTGATAATATACACTGAAAAAAAGTTATAAGAGGCCACCTCATATTTTGTCTTCTAGTTCAGAAAGTAAAATACGATCAATTAAAATTCATGATCATATGAATAAACCAATGTCTAACAGTGGCTCTGTGAGTTTCTGCATTCCAAAATGCGTGATACTTCTCACACAGACGAAGCATGTGTAAAGGTACCCTATTTCAAAAAGTCACACTTTATTAACATCAAATTAAATGTCATATTATGACGTTGTGTTTTTACATTTTAATTTATTTGAAAGTGCTACTGACTGCCATGATGCAAGATAAAATTAAGTCAAAAGTGTTGCTGCAATAAGAATCTTCGTTTCTGTTTTGCACATGCAAGAAGACAACAACCTGAATAACAGGAATTCAGCTTTTGTATGCAATTTGCATACCAACTTTGTTCTTCTCCAGTTGCGTTATTATCAGCAGCACGGCATTGAAATTTTCAGCGATTATTTAGGTCAAATACTAGACTCTGATAAACTTTGAAAATTAAAAAAATCGTCCACAAATTTTGTTATTTTGTTCGTTAAAAATTGGCATTGAAACCGGAAGTGTGCGGCAGCCTTGACATGTTGGTCCTCGAAAATGGCCAAAAACAGTTCAGTCGAATTATATCTCTCATTTCCAGGCCTCATCAAGTGAATTTAACAGGGGTCAACATGTTTAAGAGGCACATTTATGAATTTTTCAAAAAATTTCAAAATTGGCGATTTTTAAAAATGCATAAAAATTCTACCAGTAGAGAAAATTCGAATGTTTGATGTTTTTCCGAGCCGTAACGACCCCTTTGATGACACCCGTTCCTAATTTCAATAAATGGTGTGCTGTATCCAATTTTTTATTCAAAAACATTGATTTTTGCATTTTTACTCCAAAAACGCCTTTAGTAAAAGAAAATTATTTCTTAACACTTTGGAACTTTACTTACTTGAAAGACACGTCTTTTGGCAAAAAATTGTGCAATTTTGAACTTGGCTTAGAAACAAAAAATGAGTTTGAAAAATGGCCTCTTTATAACTTTGTTTCAGTGTATATCTCTGTACACAAAGCTAAAGCTACTCCGGAAACATTCAAACACCTTTCAACATTCTTGCTCCTTGAGAAATATCTACTTGTCTTATCAAACATATTGCTTGTTGCATTTTTGAGAGCGTTTTGCCTCCTTTCATAAACATGCACTGTCAATAAAATATACTGAACAATAAAAGAAACGCAACAATAGGCCACCGAGGACTTTCGAGTTTAAGGGTAAAACGTTGATAATTTCAGGTCTGTTGCTGTATGGTTCCCATTCATGGGATATCGGGGTATATCATGCAAAAATCTGATTTTCATTTCGATACAAATTGAATGAGAATTTTTGTCATCTTGACTAATGCAAATCAGGAAGGATTTGCTCTGCGCATGCACACACTCTTGAACAAGCTCGTAATTAAAATCATTAAAATCCCTATATGTTTAATTGAAAGGGGGATACTTTCAATTTTATTCATTTTTCTTTAACGTGTTAGTTATCATGGTGATTTTGAATGTGGGTTTATAGCGGATTTAAATCGTACCATTATTTTAATGCTTGTGCATGCGCACTGTGTGGTTTACAACTTTCAGCATGCCTATGGTCGGCATCAAATAACTCCATAAATACAGCTGTACTCATTAAAATGAAAATCGGTTTCTTGCATTCGGAAGCCTGATATCTAATGCAGAAGTAGAAAATGTAATGATTTCTGATTGTATCGCAGTTTGCTCAAAATTTAGTGGAATATAATTGTTACGTTTCTTTTTTTTTTTTTTTTTGTTCAGTATATATTTGGGGTTCCCCTCAAAATAAAAGTGTCCTCCATGTACTAATTGTTATTAAATTTAATAAAAATTATCTCTTTGATAACAAGGAGACTGGTGATGAAAGTACAGTTTAGGTACGTGGAACCTTGACATACATGACTCGTGACCGCCATGTCAACAGAAGGGTAAAACAGAACATAACATGGTTATGTCAGTAGAGATCACGGGTTCGGAATCTCATAAGACGATGTCAACAATTGAAAGTATAAGCATGCGAAGTGAATTCAGAAAATAATAACTCGGACGGGAAGACTACTCACTACACTGACTTGAAAAATTAAATTTAAAATGTCTAAAAAGAATAAAATATCGAGTGATGAAATTGAAAACGAAAATATAGGAATGAGTAGAACTGTATTTTTGAAGTTGTCATTCTTAAGTTTCGTGGGTTGTGTGAATTATTTTGCTTTGGGACTGCATACTTATACAGTGAGTGAGTGGACCCAGCGTCAAGTTAAACTGAAATATTTCCACGGCAAAACCTTCTCAGCTAACTTTTCTGCTTGCGAGAGCGCGAACAAAAGTGACCCGGATTACATAACCTATACGCATGTGCAACAGGAAACCTCAAGATGGCAGATCTATAATACCATAGCCTCAGCAGCCCCAGCTTTGATCACAGCCATAGTTTATCCTTCCTACACAGACACGTTTGGACGACGGTACCTCTTCATCGTTAGCTTGGTTGGAGTTTTTCTACAGTTCTGCGTAGATGCACTTACCATTTTATTCAATGGAAGTCTGGCGTTTATCGTCCTCGGCGCATTCATGTTTGGCGCGACAGGGACGACATACTGTTTACTATCTGCCATATTTACCTACATAGCGGACGTAACCGAACAAGGGAAACAGAGAACAGCAACCATTACTATCGTTGAATCATTATTACTTATCATGTCTACATCATCAGGCCTGGTAGCAGGATTTTTCATCGATGGAGTCGGCTTTAAGTTCCCGGCAATCACAGCCGCGTCAATGTCCTTTGTAAACCTACTCATTGTGACTTTATTCTTACCAGAAACATTGCCAATGGACATGCGCCAGAAGCGGCTTCCAGTTGTCAGAAGTGTTAAAAGAGTCATTGACTTCTACCTCAGCAGTGATTTCAAAGGGAAACGGTCGTTGTATATTCTAATGATCGTTTCTTTCATCGTTCTAGATCTCACAACTGTACATAGACGGACGTTAGAGGTGCTTTATCAGTTGGGGATGCCCTTCTGCTGGGGCCCAAAGAAAATAGGCTACTTTGCAGCTCTTTCAAACGTTGGACAGAGTGTGTTTGCCATAGGCATTGTAGCGTTGCTACAGAAATGTCTGTCAGACGTGTCAATTGGAATGCTGGCATCGTTTTCTAATGCATGTTCTTTAGTTTTAGAGGGATTTGCGTATACAGATGTAATGCTATACCTAGGTGAGTATTATTTTAGAATAATTCGTATTAGCTTCATCTTGTTAAACGTTCTCGAAAATGCTTTTTTTAATGTTCGGAATCTTCAACAACTCGATAAGAATTGTAGAACAAATGAAATTGCTCTACATTGTGCTAAGTTCCGTTCTGGGTACAAGTTTTACAGAAACTTATAAAAGAGACATTAAGATATTCACATTTGTTCTTTAATGGTCGGACACTCAACAACTCTTTAAGAATTTTATAACAAATGAAATTGCTCTGCATTGTGCCAAGTTCCGTTCTGGGTACAAGTTTTACCGAAATTTTAGTTTATAAACGAGACATTAAGCTATTTACACAATTTCTTCTTTATTGCAGTTGCCGTACCCGTACTGTTGGCCAATATGACAACTTCTATGGTACGAGGGATAATGTCAGCAATGACTTCACCAGAACAACAAGGTGAACACGTACGCTAGGATCTTACTCCTTTGTTCCATTATGTTACCATCTATCGGTTTCCCATCCCACAGTAACTTATTATGATTACGTTGTTCGTTCCATTGCTCGTTGAACACCATTCTTCTGGAGATTTTCAAATTATATTGGTCTTTGTGGCAAACAACTATTTCAAATGATAAGGTAGACTTGTCTATTTTTGAACATCTTCATGACGCCGATAGGAGTCCTGTTTCGATTTTACCCTCTCTTGATCATTCCTCACTGGCTTTTGTAATCTGATCCTACTTCATGATTTTCATCGTAGCCGTACGCTTCATCATGTTCATTAATTAATGAGTTCTGTAATTGCATTCCAGGTGCCCTGTTTGCCAGTATTTGTATTATACAGAATGTGGTTTGGTTGATAGCAACTTTTGGTGACAATTTGATTTACTCAGCAACTGTTGGATTCTTCAATGGATTTGTGTTTCTTGTGTTGGCGGCATTCGCAGTTCTTGGAATTTTTCTGCTAGGGTAAGCCCATGACTCCGTTGTTCATAAATACATGTATGTTATACTGTTAGTTTTCTTACATACCGCATCTACTTGGCAACTATTACGTAACTGACTAAAAGTTTAAATAATACAATGATTTTATATTGTAGTTTTATTGTTATTATTTTGCTATTTACAATTGTAACGCGAAAAATAAATGCATTTAAAAGTACATGTACGTATACACGTTAATAGAACGTCATTGAAACATTGCAATATTACAATACATTACATTACAATAATGTACGCAGCTATTGAGATGTTATTGAGTGTTACCGTGTATTTCACTGTATGATATTCATTTCTGTTATGTTTTCAGGTTATTCAAGATTTTGAAACAAGACTTTGACTCCAAGCACAGTGCTGTGCTCGTGAATTAAGATGAAGTAGGACTACATCACGATGGACTTAAACAATCTTGTCTACTGGAATGTCATTCGTCTAAAAGCTTAGCATCGACGCGTGGCAATCAAGCTTTCGCTGTCTACAGAGAGGATAACTAGTATTTACTCAGTTGACTGAATACTAATAGGGTGCTCAACCAATGGTGTTTTGCATTGTTAGACGCCTTTGCTACAACATTGGTTTGGAATGTTGTATTGGTTTGTTATGTCATTTATTCATAAATTATGAAATGTAAAGCATGCAATAGAATTTCAATGATCCGGTTGTAGACTTTCTATTTTGCCATCATCATCTTCACGAATTCTGTAAAGAAGAAAAGGTAGGAAATGTGTTTTCCCAATTTCTTCTGCTCGATATTTGTTTAACCGCCTCCTGATCTGAGGTAAAACGGCCAGGAAGTTTGCCTTCTTAGTCAGTCTAAATTTCAGTGTTTTTGGAATCTAATATTCAATAGCAATTACCTATATTAACATTCAAAGTATTGCTTACTACCCATTGACAAAAAGCATTTGCAAGATCATATCCACATTTATAATTTATGTTTGAGTAACTTATATGCATTTTTCTGTGAAAATGTTATAGAATAATTTCATTAAAACAGTCACTATCTCACCTTCATAATTGACTTGAACATCATCATCGACATCCGCTTCCCGAATCATTTCTTCGACCTCTTCATCTGTCAAACTTTCTCCTAGATTAGTCATCACATGTCTCAGTTCAGCTGCACTAATATGGCCGTTACCGTCTTTATCAAACACACGGAATACTTCTTTATTTTCTTCCTCTGTATCTGTATCCATCATCTTTTTTGCCATCATTGTTAGAAACTCAGGGAAATCTATAGTGCCATTACCTGTCATTATAACATTAAACAGTTAGATTCATAGTTCATACATCGTTATACTGCTTTTTGGGTCAACTTGGGGGTTCATTAAGTTCATCATGGTTATAATTAGTTTCATCTATCTATCTATCTATCTATCTATCTATCTATCTATCTATCTATCTATCTATCTATCTATCTATCTATCTATCTATCTATCTATCTACGTGTGATTCTCCCCAAAGGAACGTCTTTCATTAATGCATAATTCATTTCCCTTCCATTTTGTGGTTTTCATGGTCATGAAACTATCAAATGTGTGTTTAATATGTCATATTGTGTGTTCAGTACTTTAATTGTTTGCTGTTTATATAGTACATTAGAAGATCTATCTGGTGTGTAAGAAAAAGAGATTGATAAATACCATCTGCGTCGACTTCGTTAATCATGTCTTGCAGTTCTTGTTCAGTGGGGTTCTGTCCCAGTGACCTCATCGCGGTTCCCAGTTCTATAGTTGTGATGGTACCGTCTCCATCCTTGTCGAACAGAGAAAACGCCTCCTTGAATTCTGAGATAAACAAAAAACAAATGACAGTACTTGTTTGACTATAAGTGCTGTTATTTCAGCGTTACGAAATTGGCGAAAGAGCATCTATTTCTCGGAAAATGGTATAGACTTCTCACGCCGCATGTGGTCACAGATAATACAATTCTTAAGTAAAATAGTGTGCTTTTATCAATAACGGATTATGTTATAATGAATTGAAAAAAAGTATGACACTAGACGTGGATTCTACAAGTCTTTGTATTGACTACACTGTTGAAAGATGCGAAATTTCAGTCATCCTCTTTGGCTCCATGTTGCCAAATCTTATAAGGGTCACTGAAGAGGCTTAAGTAGCCGAAACCGCGGTATGGCTCACCCCCTTTCTCATTAATATGTTCACTGCTCTTAAAGGATCTCAGTTTCATTTTTTTAATTAACAAACATACCTGCAATCTGTAATTCTGTTAACTGTCCATCTGGCTAAAGAAAGAAAAAATGAAAATACTATAGAGATCAACCATGGATTTCAGAGTTCAAACTTTCTATGGAATACGAGGAAGGTGTTTGAACACAAGGCCGCACCCCGCGTGTTCAAACCCCTTCCGAGTAATCCAGCGAATGTGACGTCAAGTCGCATTTACCAATGACGTCGGCCAAAACCCATGTTCAAACGGCGCGTGAATTTCATGATTTGAACATTTGCTGTTTGAATTAGGGTTTCGACCAATTGAAAACGGCTTCAAACAGCTATGCGCTTCTATGGTAGTGGAGCTGGAAACGTCAGGATTTTGAGACAATCCTGCACTTCCGAACATTCGTATGCATAATAACATGCGCCTGTTTGAAAAGACACACTATAATTTCATGATTTGAACATTTGCTGTTTGAACTAGGGTTTCGACCAATTGAAAACGGCTTCAAACAGCTATGCGCAATCTATGCTAGTGGAGCCGGAAACGTCAGGATTTTGAGACAATCCTGCACTTCCGGATACAAGCGTTAGACATTCATTCGTATTGCAACGGGGCCACCTGGTCAGCTTTGCTTACAATTTCAATTCAACAGTCAGGATATAGGTGCTACCGTTACAACGCAAACAATGTGAGTCCGACCTGGGTTGTATTCAATGTTGAATGGACGTGAAATTAAAAGTGGCCATTTTAGTTTCTATCATTTATTTGTTTTGCCCTTAACAATTTAGGATGTGGCAAATATTCAACTAAGATATAATAAATAATTAACAAGATATCATTTAACAAGAACAATACATGAGCGTAACCGATAGCTGAGTACAAGTTAAAAAAAAAACGTAAACACTCTTAGATATATTAAGTTAATAGTTGATAATTGAGTATAATTGAATTAAATATAATTTAATTATTCTTTTTATACATTCAAATTCTATTTATTACCCTAAATTGCCTACAAATTACACCATTAGCACACAGCTTTGCAACACGGTAGACAGCTACTCTTAAGTATACAATTAGGTATTCATTCTGCGTAACATGGGGAAAAGTACTACATAAGTGCCTAACATTAAATCTATGCGGAAATCCAACTTGGCGGAATTTATCCTAGGTCGGCTGTACAACAACAACTTGATTGATAAAACCTAAATATTTAAATGAAATAATCCTAATTATCCTTATAAGTTAATTAAATACAGTTTGCAGATTAACAGTTAAGTTGTCACACCAACACACTTTTTAATAAGCGCTCAAACCTGTGACGCAATGAACTGTTAATACTTAACGTTATTGATCCTTAATGTAATGCATTCAGCCTAACTTGGCAGAATTTATCCTAGCTTGGCGGACGGTCTAAAATATTCCTAAAATGTTGCCAAAAGACAATATTCAGCTTTACAAAGTCAATAATGGTTTAGTTCTGACAATAATTTATTTAAATAATAATCGAAACCTGTGTCAACTTCGCCTGGATAAGGATAAAAAGAAGAAAAGAAGTTTCAGCCAAGCTTGGCAGAAACGGGCCTTGTATTTCTAGTGGGTGGAGAGACAAAGCTTATTCATACATTTGCAGGGCAATTTTCAGCCAAAGACTGTCTCTTCGGCATTGAGAAATAATGTCTGTATGCTTTATGGTAGCTATGCTGTCCTAGGTTCAACCAAACCAGGCAGAGACTTCTAAAAAGATCAACAGCAGCAGTTGCCCATCAATCGCAACTGCGAAACTTCAGCCAAAGAACTGCTATTTATATGATTTCAAATCACGCGCCGCTGACGTCACCAAACCAAGGACAGCATAACGTTCGGAGCACTCGGATTCCTAGGTTCAAATACACACAAAGACGCGAATGACAGCTCAAAAATATCGAACTTTGGAAGGGGAATTATTGTAAAATACAGCTTCAAAAATGGAATTAACGTAATACCAAAGGTATGTTGAGATAATTTAGAGTTCGGACTTCATGTTTAAGCAGTAAATTGATGCTGTTATTGCGTATTTGCGTGATAAACACGAGACAAAGTTGACACATTTTCGGCTCGAAGTTGATTCGCTACACGAATCGTTCGATACTTTTACATAGGAAAATCAATCGTTGCGTGTTATAAAAGAACAACAACGTATCATACACTCAGTTATTACAGAATAGCCATGCGCCGTTACAACAGCCCCCTACCTTTGAAAGGCATGGACTCCATGAGGAAGGTCAAGTAAGTATTTCTTAGCTTGGAAAGTTGGAACATTATAATAATTTTACATACAATATATGTAGATTTTACAGGAGGCAGTAACTTTTCCAGCTATCGGTTTTAAATATTACATAGATATATTTTAAAAACATTACTCTGAGGCACCAATTTTTGATTAACCATAACAATGCTCCAGAATATATAATCATCCAAAGGTGATAACACCACATTCAGTAAGATTGAAACATGTAATATACACATTGATAGCATTAACTTTCATAAGTATATGATATTTCAGAAATGAGAAACACAACTTTGAAATTTGAAGCCAAAGGGACCTCTATACTACTATCTACACAACCTCACTGTTCCGATTCAGGATGAACGTCGATGATGGCTAATCGAAATTCATGCAAAAATCACAACAGGTGAGCTTCAAATGGTGCCTCATAGTCATACATACAGTTTATTCATACACACATTTCTCAAAATATACAAACATTTACTCTTTGTGATACCATGGTATGTTACATTGTATCAAATCATCATGTCTTTTAAATGTTCATAGGCAGAACAATCATAACATTAATCAGTTAACCCTAATCACAAGGTTTGCAATCTTAGTCAACAACGTCAACAACAGTCACATTTGACTGCAAACAACAGCATAAGCATCACATATATGACATGTATAGAAATAGGCACTGTGTGACAGTAAATTTGTGGCACAAAATGTATGATTGTCATTGAAAAGAATAGACATGAATTTTTCAAGTGAAAATAACATTGACATTTACTAAATAGACATGACTTCTTTTCACATTAATGAAATACTTGATTAAATTGCATTCAAAGATTCAGACAACATTTAACTAAGTGAACATTGAAACATGTTGTCAACAATAAATCAGATTTCTTACACCCTTGAAACTTGACATGACTTAGGTAATTCAGTATCCATATCAACTGACATGACTATTAGGAAATTCAATAATTTAAGAAATGACATGACTTTTTAGTAATTCATTAATTAAATAAATTGACTTGACTACGGAGACATTAAGTAACAATGTTTCTCTTGAACAAGAATGTGACAATATCTCAACAATAACTTGTACATGTACATTCAATAACTATACAATATTACATGACTGTAAAGATTTAAGATTAACATTGGCTTTTAAAACAAAAATGCATAGCAATCCAATTGTTCCTCATAAGAATCCATTTTGCCCATCATTGCATAGGAACTTCATCCTTCAAACAAAGGCTAATGCATAATGCTACAGACATTCACAGTGCACCCACCACGGCAAAATAAAACTCAAATGAAAACCAAGTGGTTTACAGCATTGTAATACCATGGTATCACCACAAGAAGACCAAACAATCAAATCCAAAGTAAACATACATATAGACAATTAAAGAAACTTCACTTACTTGTGTTTATAAAAACACATTTTGATCATGAAATATGTAGATATGTCATATCTAGAGATTTAAAAATCTATTTTAATTTGAATTTAAATTTAAAGATAAAAACTCCTTACATTGTTTCATACAAATATCATATTAACTCTTTAAAAGAAACAATTTCAAAATGTAGAATATCAATTCATATACTTTCAGTTTGTAGATTTGCCATCTTAAAAGATTGAACCTTGACTTTGAAGATAAGCAAAAGGGTATGTGTCCTTAAGATTATTTGTTTTTAAATTTTAACTCAATTTTGAAAATGTTTTAAAATAGCATAATACAGATAGAACAATTTTTCAAAACAGTATTTCTATAACATTAAAAATAATTCATTTATATCTTAATCAATTTAAACTAATTCCAGGACCATGGTCTTCTAGTGTTGTTCATCTTTGTTGATCTTCATTAGACTTGTATTATTGATTTATTGTCCTTCATGATTTTATTACGCGTGTGTTGAATTTCAATCGTTCAAATTTATAACGCGATAGAATTATTAAATTATAACGCGTGTTCTTGATAGCATAGCTCTTGGTACATCTGAACTCCATCGGCCTACTATACACAGTCCAACAGTTACACTGCTTTCAGTTCGACACTGAACCGCAGTCAGCAGATACTGGACTAATATTCCAGTCCGGACAGCCTTCGAAGTCTTTCTTTCACTATTTTCTTCAGACCTTTTATATTGTAGAATTTACACTCTTCTTGTATTTCTAATAAGTATCTCGTTTCATTTGGCAGGATAGCTTCCGTTGGTAGTGAACATCCCCAACGAAGATAGTTTAATATTATTCGAAAGTGGGCCGGATCTCTATCAATAAAATAGTTGTTACGGTTGGGAGACTCATCGTCAAACAACAGTGAAAACATGCTATGTGGATCCTGCTTTAGTGTGGCTTCTGATGTTTCGAACTTAGTTCCACCAATGTTCAAACTAATTCTACGGTCCTGAGATGATTTCAGGTAAGCTATCATTCTATTTCTTTTCTTTGTCTTTTTACTTTGTTTTGCACCACTCTCATTTCTACAATCTTTATATGCTTCATTTGTACCATCCTCAGTTTCAGTTTCATCTATTTGTTCTTCTACTGCTTCAGTTACACTGTCCTCAGTTTCAGATTCATCTATACAAATACTGGTGGTATCTTGTTTTGCTACATTCACTATTGGAGAGGTAACAACTTTCATACTTTCGTGGGTTTTAGTCATTCCTGCCATAATGGTATCTACTGAGAGATTATTGTTATTTATTTTCAATTTTCTGGCCTGGTATTCTTTCATAGTTATCTTCTTCATATTTTCTCCTTTTTCTTTATCTTCATTACAAAAGTTTATATTTTTGTCTACTGTCCCTTCCTCTTGGTTTTTCTCCAATCCTGGGATATTTGCTATGGCTATTATTGTTTCCATGTCACTTTCCAGTTGGACCTCTTTACTGACTTCAGCATTCATATCGTGACTCTCTGCCATTATTTCATTTTCTTTACTTATTATTTCTGCCATATTGTTTCCTTCATTGTGGGCTATATTTTGTATGTCATTATCACTTCCATGTTCTGTATTATTTTCGATTGTTTTGTTTGTCAGTATCATATTTTCATTTTCTGTCCTTGTTTGACTTTTCAACCTATTTTCATTGTCTTTCTCATTACTTTCATTACTACTGGTCTGTTCCACTGTAGTCAATTGTTCCATTTCCTTGCTATCTGTCTTTTCATCATAATTCGTTTCCTCATTTCTTATTTCACTGGCATTGCATTTCTTTTTCACTTCACTGTTCTCTTTCTTTTTATCTTTATCTTCCTTTTCATGTTCCTTCATATCTTTCTCACTTCTTATCTCAGTTTCTTTACTATTCCTTTTCGGCTCATCAGTATTCTCTGTCTTTTTATCACAATCAGTCTTTCCATCCTTTTCATTTTGTTTCTCATTGTCTTTTCCATCCTTTTCATTTTGTTTCTCATTGCCCATACTATTCCTTTCTTGTTCAGTATTTTCTTTCTTTTTATCACTATCAGTCTTTCCATCCTTTTCGTTTCTTTTCTCAGGCTCTTTGCTTTTGTTTTTCACATCGGTCGCCTGATTCTTTTTATTACAATCCTTCTTTACACCTTTTTCATTTGTTTTCTCACTCTCTTTGCTTTTCTTTTTCACTACAGTCTCTTCTTTCTTTTTATCACTATCAGTCTTTCCATCCTTTTCGTTTGTTTTCTCAGGCTCATTGCTTTTCTTTTTCACTACAGTCTCTTCTTTCTTTTTATTACTATCTTTCTCTTTCTTTTCACCATTTTCATTTGTTTTCTCAGTCTCTTTACTTTTCTTTTTCACTACAGTCTCTTCTCTCTTTTTATTACTATTTTTCCTTTCACCATTTTCATTTGTTTTCTCAGTCTCTTTACTTTTCTTTTTCACTACAGTCTCTTCTTTCTTGTTATTACTAACTTTCTTTTCACTATTTTCATTTATTTTCTCAGTCCCTTTGCTTTTCTTTTTCTGCATGTTTTCTGTATATTTTAATATATTTTTAACAATTCTATCATTAGTGTCAGTCTTTTTACTCATCTCCTTCTGTTTAGCTTTTTCATTTCTTACACATTCAGTGTCCATGGGACTGTTTATTTCAGCCATGGGAGAGTCTGAATCAGTGGATGCGGATGTTGAAGGGGTTATATATAAATCACCCATCAGGTTTTCCAACTGTTGCTTCTTGTGTGGGGGTTCCTCCAGTATGATGGATTCGGGAGAGCCAAGTGATTCCGGTGACCTAGGCCTCCTTTTCCGTGGCCTTGGCTCTATTGGGGGATCATGATCTACACGTATAACCACAGAGGAGATTTCTGGGTATGGACTTTCAGGTTCAGGTAGGTCTTCAGCAGTCTCTTCATATCTCCAGTAGTTATCTTGTTCCTTGCGAATAAAACTTCGTAGTTTATTTTTGGCAACTTCTCCATAATCGTCAGTTACGGGGTCTGCGTAATCCATGTCCTCCTCTCGGGCATTGCATGCATGGCTAATATTTCTCCTATGGAAATAGTATCCACAGATCCTACACTGGAACTGGATCCCAGAATGTTGCTCCTGTAGGTGTCTTCTTACGTCCGCCTTGTTTTTGAAGTAACGTGGCACTGCTCTGCACTTTTTGCACCGATAGTGGAACCCCTAGAATATAAACGTAACCATCAGTTAGCATGTCATGCTATGTCACCTTCAAAGTCAACCAACAGTATTCATTTGCAATTCGTACATAAATGCGACGGTACACAGTCTGAATTTTCATTTAGCCATGCAAATCTTACTACTACATGTGCTTTCTATTTCAGCTTAGACAAGTTCATGTAACAACACTAGTGACCAACAAGGAGAGATTTTCTCCAATATCATCATTTGAGACATCTGAGGGTACAAGCAGAGATGACAGGCATCTCTACTCATCCCAGCATTTACAAACAACATGCAGTCAGAGACACCACTGTGTCTCCTATCATTTATGAACAACGATCAGATTCTACTGACATTCGTGTAACAACAGTTATTTCTGTCAATCTTCATGAATATATATTTGAAAAGTAATCAGAAATGATTGATTGACATTGTGTTAAATGTATTTATTGAATCAGATAAATAGCATAAATAGCATTATATCTTTGAATCTTTAAATAAAAAAATGAATACATGTATGTCTTTTGGCACAATCTCCACCAAACCATCAGTGGACAACCAGTCACAGACACATATTACGATAAGAAAAATTGGAAGAACAGAAAAAGATAGAAGAAAGATTCAAAGAATAAGGCTTGTTGACACAGGTCATTGTTTTGAGTTAACTAACAAGTTTGACAATAAACAATGTGATGAATTTGATGGAAAATAATTAAATAAAAATCAAGCTAAAATTTTATTGTTATTTTCATAAAAAAAATGAATCATTTCTTTTCACATCATTGCCTACTGTTCACTGTCACATTACACTTTTGTATGCTCGTGTGTGTTTATTTACTGACAAACCAATCTGGTTTGTCTTCCCCTAGATATGGCTTTAATTTATCATGATGAACAACCATAGGTTTGTTCCTTGGCCCTGACTGGATTCTGAACAAAACCTCGTTCAAGACTTCAACCACTATCATAGGCCCCTTCCATGGCCTTTGCAACTTTGTATTAAATCCAACTCTGCGTTTTGGATAGTAATACCATACAGCATCACCAACCTTGTACGGTATTTTATGTGCCTTGATATCGTACCTCCTTTTCATACTTTCGCTAGAAATGTCTAGATGTTTTCGCGC
Source organism: Rugalucina vietnamica (assembly GCA_964017185.1). Taxonomy (NCBI): domain Eukaryota; kingdom Metazoa; phylum Mollusca; class Bivalvia; order Lucinida; family Lucinidae; genus Rugalucina; species Rugalucina vietnamica. Next base: position 70,358,885 of record OZ024872.1, read on the forward strand.
GAAATCATGTACATCAAGAAGTCTTTGTTCTAACTGATATGCATGCTCTGTGGCACAGAGCCTTTCATCTCTGATCGGCCTTCCCAGAGTCATGTCCACGGGAAGCGTCAATTCTCTGCCAAGCATCATCATGGCAGGAGATATGCCTGTGGTTTCATGTATAGACGATCTATAAGCCAACATCAGAAGAGGTATGTGTTCATCCCAGTCATCTTGGGCATCAGAAATATATGATGAGATCATGTTTTGTATAGAGCGATTAGCCCTTTCAACCATTCCATCTGACTGGGGTCTTCGCACTGTCGTTCTGGTCTTATCTATACCCAGAAGTTTGCATTCCTCCTGAAAAACTTTTGACTCAAAGTTTGATCCTAAATCGGTATGTAACTGTAGTGGCACGCCAAAGATAGATATAAATCTGTTTACTAGTTTTGAGGCAACATGTTTTGCTTCCTGGGATTTCAATGGTATGGCATCCGCCCATTTAGTGAAATAGCAGGAAACCACCATCAGATATCTGTTTCCTTTCTTTGAAACTGGATAAGGTCCACAGATATCTAGTCCAATGCGTTCCATTGGATAACCAACATTATACTGCCTCATGGGTGCCTTTGCATTTCTGTGGGGCATCTTTCTGGACCCACATGTTGAACATGTCCTGCACCAGTAGGATACGTTTTTGTACATACTACACCAGTAAAACCTTTTTCTCAATTTATCATAGGTTTTACGTCTGCCTAAATGTCCCCCGGTTACACTTGCATGTAACTGACGGAAGGCTTCTTTTCTGAGAACAGTTGGCATGAGAAATAAATATTCAGCATCATTCCCAACATCTCGGTAACGTTTCTTACATAGAATTTCATCTCTCAGTTCAATAGTTTCCCACTCATGCCAGTAAGCTTTCAGTTCTCGACAGAAGGGTGCCACAGTAGACCAAAGTGGTTTTTCACCATCTCTCTTCCATTGTATCAAATGTTTTAAAACATCATCTTCTCCCTGTTTTACACGTATATTGTCTTGTGTAATTTCAATGCACTCGTTCGCCTCTTCACAAGACGAAGTGGATTGGCCAGATCCACCAGGTAGCTGACTAACATTAGAACATAATACACTAGTGCTGTGGCTACAGTTGTGACCACCCTGAAGATTGCTAGGATTTGGGATACCTGACTTAATTCCATTCTCGTAAAGACCCCTAGGCTGGTCATCACGAGTCTCTCTCTTTTGTGTCACGCCAGCGTGAGCATCAGTCATCATACCAGGATTTTCGTCTGTTTCGAACAAACACCCAAATGCTGAACTATCCTCAAGACGATCAATCCAATCTTCACTATAGGCTGTTTTTATACAGCAACAACAAGGATGACAACTTGAGTTTTGATGAGTTCCCACTCCATTCCACCCGGAATGGGACATCGCGTGCATGGAGGGATAAACTCTATCCTCAAGATTATCCATCCAATCCTCACTATAATATGCTGTCCTCAAACAGCAACAACACGAATGACAACTTGAAATTTCGTGAGTTCCCGCTCCATTCCACCCGGAATTGGACATCGCGTGCATGGAGGGATAAACTCTATCCTGGGACAGGATCCGTGCCTTCTCGAGAGAAAGCACCTCTGTTAGTCCAGGTTCTAAAGAGTTGGTAGAGTGATCAGTTCTACCAGACGAGTTGTCATCAACAATCTTGGGCCCACTGAACTCGTTCTGTTCAGCATTGAAAACACTTTCCTCGTGTTTTATAATGGTACCATTTTTGGGTAAAGTGTCACCATGGTCATCCCCATCATTAGGGCAAACAACTACATGGTGATCACTACCAACGCAGGGTAGGGTGACCTCCGATTCACCCACAATATTGCCTTCACCAACGGCAAGTTTCTTCACAGCACTTAATTTCCCTGCAGTTTTATCCACGTCAGCTAAACTTTCAGGAGGATATTTTCGCTCAAAGCGATCACAGTATTTGCATTGATGATTATAGCATGGTCTACGTGACAACGAATCCGCATTGTTGTGCACCCTTCCTGCACGATGTACTACTGTGAAGATATAAGCTGATAAGGTCTCTATTCATCGTGCGATTTGACCTTCACAGTTTTTGAATCTCATTAGCCACTGAAGTGACCCATGATCAGTCCTTACAGTAAATTGTTGTCCAATCAAATAATGATTGAAGTGCTTCACTGCTTTGACAACTGCCAACAATTCTTTTCTTGTGGTGCAGTATCTTACTTCAGCCCTCGTCAGACACTGACTGAAGTATCCTATCACTCTTTCCTCGCCATCTTGTAACTGTGACAAAACAGCGCCAATTCCCACATTTGAAGCGTCACAGTCCAGTACAAATGGCTGGCCCTGTCACAATGGGTAACTAAGTATTGGAGTACTGGTGAGTAAGTCCTTCACGGTATCAAATGCGGCCTGACAACCTTCACTCCATTGAAACGGTACCTCTTTCCGTGTTAACTGATGCAAGGGCTTGCCAATGGTGGCAAAGTTTGGAATGAATTTTCTATAATATGAAGCTAGTCCAACAAACTGTCTAACTTCGGTAACAGACTTTGGCTCTGGCCATTCTTTCACAGCTTGGATTTTGGCTGGATCCGTGGCTATTCCTTGCTCGGACACCTGGTGACCAAGGAAAGCTACCTTTTTGCGCAGTAAACTGCATTTCTTAGGATTCAGCTTCAGGTTTGCATTCTTGAGTCTCTCAAGAACGGTTTTCAAGTTTTGCAAATGCTCATGGAATGTTTTGGAGTAGACGATTATATCATCTAAATATATGAGCAAAATGAGGAAAGCCAAACCAGCAAACACTCTCTCCATCAGGCGCTCAAACACACTTGGTGAATTTATAAGGCCAAATGGAAGGACGCGCCACTGCCACAAACCACTGCCTGGTATGGAGAAAGCTGTTTTTGGTCTGTCTTCCTCCGCAATGCTTACTTGGTGAAAGCCACTCTTCAAATCTAGTGTCGAGAACCAACACGAACCCCCAAGAGCTTCTAGTGTATCATCAATTCTTGGTAGAGGGTGACTGTCAGGTATAGTGACCTGATTGAGCCTTCTGTAGTCTATGCAAAAACGTGTAGATCCATCTCGCTTTGGTACTAAAACAGCCGGTGCTGACCAAGCAGAATGAGAAGGCTCAATCAGCCCCTTTTCAGCCATGACCTTGATTTCATTTTCAGCAAACTCACGTTTTGCAAGAGGTATTCTGTATGGTCTCAACTTTACAGGTTTGCAGTCGGGTAGAGTTTTAATGGTATGTTCTACCAAGTTTGTACAACCTAGGTCATGTGAAGACTTAGAAAACTGATCTTTATATTCATACAACAGAGATCTCAAACTGTCAACTTGTGACGGACTCAAATTTGAAGAGCTTTCACATACTAGTTCCTCTACATGAGTATATGTTTCATCAACTTCATTTTGACTGATGTCAATTGAATTGACCTGTTCATGCTTTCCAATTTCTACTGGCTCATACGTTGCAGCAATTGTGTTTTTGTAGAGCTTACAAGGCTCATTACTCAGATTCATTACTCGCAGTGGCACTGATCCGAATTCAGGACACACTAATGCTTTTGCGATCAGAAGTCCACTGCGATCAATGAAACTGTCAGTGGCTTCCACGACGCCAACGCCCTTACGATCAACTACATCTAGTGGTTTACCCATCAAGAGAATTTCACATTCTGGTGGTACTTCAACAGTCTCGGCAATTGCAACTCTACTGGTGGCAGACAAAGTATCAACACTGCGAAAACAAGCAATCTTGTGGCCATTTAGAAGCATATAATTTTTGCTCAGAAACATATCACAGCGATGCTTTGTTAGAAAGTCCATGCCAAGAATGCCATCGTTTTTGACATCAGCAATTAAAACATCATGCAACAACTTTTGGGTACCAAGCATAATTTCTATTTCTGCCTTGCCAAGAAAAGGCGAACTTTCACCTGTGGCAGTTACAAGGTGCAAGTTCACGGGCATCAATTTAGGGCGTGTCTCGAGTGGCCACCTTTCAAACATAGCTTTACTGAGTATAGTGCAGCATGAGCCAGTATCAACAAGAAAGGCATGAATTTTTCCATGAACCTTACCAGCAACAAAATAACCATCCTCCATACATTTTAATGGTGTATCAGCGGGCCGTATCAATGGTGTCGGATTGTGGCCCTCCAGCCCGACTTGTTCCAGTTTCCCTGGTTGTTTACAGCCTGACCAGTCTCATTTCTGAGTGTGTAGCCAGCATTACCCCGGTTATTTTGTCTATCCCTTGGACCAAAGTTATTCATTCTATCGTTAAAATTCCGAGCAGTCTTTTGCATGTTCAGACGGGATGCATCACTCCTGTTAGTCTGCCTTTGTGACCCATAAGGAGGAGGATTATTTTGATGTGGTCTGTTTGGTCTACCATTGTTACCATGACGGAATTTATTTGGTTGTCTACCTGTATTGAACGACATTTTACTTCTTTCATGAGAAAAGTTGGGTTTATTGTTCAAATCTTTAACTTGGTTAGAGAGAGAATCTATGGAGCTTTGGAGAGTTTCAAGCGGCGAGCTAGACTGCCATTGAGTCTCATTCATAGTCTGACCAACATTAGACTCAATCTGACCAACTAATCTAGAGCGCTGCCTGTCTGCAATTTTATGGGACTCAAGACGCAGGGCGGTTCTCTCTGCATCAGCTAGTGTCTTTGGGCCAAATTCCCTTACTCGCAAGCGTATATCAGAATCAGACAATGCATCTACAAAATGATCTATTGAAAGAATTTCAATAACATCTTTACCAACGCCAGGATATGCTTGGCGCACCAACTTCTTTACTGCTTGTGCTAATTCTGGGATAGTTTCACCCTTGTTTCTAGTTCTGGATTTCAGCTGTGTCCTGAAAATTTCAGATCGGTTCTCTGAACCAAATCTGCTACCAAGTTTTTCAACCAATGTGTTGTAGTCACGCTTACCGTCATGATCCAGTTCACTGAATAGTGAGCGGGCATCACCTGTCAAACAATTCGCCAAATATAGAGATTTTTCTCTATACGACCAACCATTCAGCTCACTAACAACCTCAAATTGCGCGAGAAATTCGTCAAAATCGGTTGTTCCATTGTAATTTTGTGGTTTAATCTTACATTGTGAACGGTCTAGTGTAGGCTGGGAATTACACTGAATAGGTGTATCACCTGACGCTTGGTTGTTTGGGGTAGACCCTGCGTGTGGCTGAGCGACAGAAGAATTAACATTGGAGTTGCGTCCTATCGGTACAAGATCAGAAAGCACTGTGTTAAATTTCCTATCTACTTCATTTAGCCTCTGATTCATGTGTTCTGTCAGCCCAGTGACGGCATCTTTCATCATTTTACCCATTTTTGTCATTTCATTCTCTAGCCTATTTTCGAGCATAGACATCTGTAATGTGCCTGCCGAGCTTGGAATTGAAATGTCATCATTAAGAGTGTCATTGTTATCATTTTGCTGTGATGTTGAAGGGTTAATGATATTATCCCCGATTAGATTATTTTCATCTGCCATAGTGGTTGTTATTATTCACTTCCACTCAACAAAGATCAAACTCCAGGATTTAATTATAATTGGCAAGTTAACAGTATTGAATACAAGCTCTAATTATTTATACAGGCTTTAAACCAACTGCCTGATCATCAATCAGCTAATATACTCGACACTGTCAACTATAAGTAATATTCCAAAATACTTTGGTATCCGGCACTTCTGACACCAAATTGCAACGGGGCCACCTGGTCAGCTTTGCTTACAATTTCAATTCAACAGTCAGGATATAGGTGCTACCGTTACAACGCAAACAATGTGAGTCCGACCTGGGTTGTATTCAATGTTGAATGGACGTGAAATTAAAAGTGGCCATTTTAGTTTCTATCATTTATTTGTTTTGCCCTTAACAATTTAGGATGTGGCAAATATTCAACTAAGATATAATAAAAAATTAACAAGATATCATTTAACAAGAACAATACATGAGCGTAACCGATAGCTGAGTACAAGTTAAAAAAAACGTAAACACTCTTAGATATATTAAGTTAATAGTTGATAATTGAGTATAATTGAATTAAATATAATTTAATTATTCTTTTTATACATTCAAATTCTATTTATCACCCTAAATTGCCTACAAATTACACCATTAGCACACAGCTTTGCAACACGGTAGACAGCTACTCTTAAGTATACAATTAGGTATTCATTCTGCGTAACATGGGGAAAAGTACTACATAAGTGCCTAACATTAAATCTATGCGGAAATCCAAGCTAGGCGGAATTTATCCTAGGTCGGCTGTACAACAACAACTTGATTGATAAAACCTAAATATTTAAATGAAATAATCCTAATTATCCTTATAAGTTAATTAAATACAGTTTGCAGATTAACAGTTAAGTTGTCACACCAACACACTTTTTAATAAGCGCTCAAACCTGTGACGCAATGAACTGTTAATACTTAACGTTATTGATCCTTAATGTAATGCATTCAGCCTAACTTGGCAGAATTTATCCTAGCTTGGCGGACGGTCTAAAATATTCCTAAAATGTTGCCAAAAGACAATATTCAGCTTTACAAAGTCAATAATGGTTTAGTTCTGACAATAATTTATTTAAATAATAATCGAAACCTGTGTCAACTTCGCCTAGATAAGGATAAAAAGAAGAAAAGAAGTTTCAGCCAAGCTTGGCAGAAACGGGCCTTGTATTTCTAGTGGGTGGAGAGACAAAGCTTATTCATACATTTGCAGGGCAATTTTCAGCCAAAGACTGTCTCTTCGGCATTGAGAAATAATGTCTGTATGCTGTATGGTAGCTATGCTGTCCTAGGTTCAACCAAACCAGGCAGAGACTTCTAAAAAGATCAAAAGCAGCAGTTGCCCATCAATCGCAACTGCGAAACTTCAGCCAAAGAACTGCTATTTATATGATTTCAAATCACGCGCCGCTGACGTCACCAAACCAAGGACAGCATAACGTTCGGAGCACTCGGATTCCTAGGTTCAAATACACACAAAGACGCGAATGACAGCTCAAAAATATCGAACTTTGGAAGGGGAATTATTGTAAAATACAGCTTCAAAAATGGAATTAACGTAATACCAAAGGTATGTTGAGATAATTTAGAGTTCGGACTTCATGTTTAAGCAGTAAATTGATGCTGTTATTGCGTATTTGCGTGGTAAACACGAGACAAAGTTGACACATTTTCGGCTCGAAGTTGATTCGCTACACGAATCGTTCGATACTTTTACATAGGAAAATCAATCGTTGCGTGTTATAAAAGAACAACAACGTATCATACACTCAAAGTTATTACAGAATAGCCATGCGCCGTTACAGTATGCATCATAACATGCCCCTGTTTGAAAAGACACACAAGATGATTCATCATGGTGGTTATCATGATTTATTTTATTGTCCTTGATGATTCATTGATTAGTTAGAGATTTACCACGAGGACCGAACCACTCACTAAATGTTGTGAACCACTGCAGTAGCTGAGGAATCTGTAAAATCGATTTAAGCCCGCTAGTAATTTTATATCACTGATCGTTCCAAGGCGATACTTCTGTGGTGGATCTTATTGTTTTATGTCTTGGTATTAAAACTTTTGTGCTGTTTGCGCCTTATCATATTTTAGTTAAGTTTAGGTAACTGAGTGGCCACCTATTGGGAAAATAGCTGTTCATTCGGCTTACGATATGTTTTCTTGGTATAAGTGCCTGATTGTTAATTTAGTTTTTCCCACCTCGGTTTTTGGAGAGGGATTCTCTATCTGATTGCGCATTTTCCTGATCGTTTTCTACTTATACCTTTTTAGCAATCTTAATTATTGTGATATACTCGACTGATCTTTTTAAGCTTTTTTTTTTATTTTCAATCATAGTAGAAAAGGAGTATATATACGGATGGTCAATATTGTTTTTCTTCTTTGTATTGAGCCAACATTTTTTTTTCAGTCATGTCTATACTGAACCAACAAGACCTGGGTATTATCCAGTACAGTGGTGAGTTAATGCGTCTTTCTCGAGGACACAACATGACGGTACCAGTAGTGACCAAACACAGAACCTCTTGATGCAGGGTCCGACGCTTCACCACAAGGCTACCCCACACGTTAAGTTAATAACGTGATTTATGTAAATCACCATTTTCAGCAGTTTATATTGTTTCCCAAACAATGGAATGGTAGTGATGCCATTAAAGATTGGCAGAGGAATGTTCGCCCCTTTTGGACAAGCCTGGACCGGCTGGACAACAGTCCGTTGTTAACCGAGGTTTAGCAGATAGTTGACTGATAGGAAGATTTGGATACTCTTCTGTTGCGTCAGGTAAATTACAGAAACTCTGTGACATGTTTTTTTTTTTCAACTTTTGATATTTGATATTTTTGTATGTTTACCAGATTTATAATAATCATTTCTTTTACCATAAGATAATGTCAAATTAAATAAATCAAACGATATTGCTTCGTGTAAAAACAGAATTTGTTCATTCTGTCCCTTTTTGAATTTTTGCATATACGGTTTGTGACATGCCGTTTTAGGTGAGGTCATGCATTATTTACTACTACCAGGAATCTTAAAAAAAACATAATTGGGTATTAAACTTTGTTTGGTCTAAGTTGAGATAGTATCAGATTTTGAAAATACAACCAACCTTGGTGATATATTGAACAATATAACTCCTATTTCAATTCAACACCCCGAGACAGGGGGCGCACTCCTTATTTTAGAATGAGTGGTACGTAGGAAACGCACTCCAGTAGATACATTGTTACAAATTCAAAACGAATGAAGATATATTTAGAAATGAAATGTGTAAAGTTACTTTTGGCTTTGAGTATATATATCTGCAAGCACCCAATAAAATTTGGCAAAACGTCAGCTGATCGTCCCGAGGTAATAGTTCTGTTGTGGTTCTAATTGTTTTATGTTTTAGTGTTGAATGGTTTGTGCTGTTTGCACCTTATATACGTTTTCATATATTTTTTTATTTAGGTTCGGGTATCTGAGTGACCACCTATTAGGAAATAGCATCTCACTCGGCATGTTCTCTCCACCTTTTGATGTGGGAATTTCGTTTTGATTGTTCCATTTCTTGACCATTGCTTACTTTTACCCTTTTCATGTACTGGTACGGTTATGCGAAACTAAACGCTATGTCATGAGCCTGTTAATTGATGCCAAAATAGCTTTTGGGGGCTGGCAACTAATTTTAGAAAATGCTACGGCATATAAGCAGAAGACATATATATATAACTTATAGGACACACATTAATATAACATGGATTTTTATGAACTTGACACCTTGCACCCCTAACACGACGTTCTACAATCAGACAGCTTTTTTTTAAAATCAAAACTAGAGTGGCGAAGATGCAGTAGGAAACTAGTTTTTGATGTTTAAAGTTTCGATACGTGGCTGTTTTGATATAACAGTTTCGGCCAGATTCACAAGTTTGTCCTACATTTTGAATATTTATGCACCGGATATTGTCCGATTCGACCCACAAATAAATACAACCAGTACGTACATTCCTGGGAATCGAAATCGCCCCATGAAAGCAAGTCCAAAATAAAAAAAATCTTGGTATAAGCACATTTTTCAGGTGGCCGTGAATGTAAAGACGCTTTAGTACGGTAAACGTGCAATCTGACTGACACTGTACCAGGCACTCATATTGTTTATGCAATCGAAAACACTCTCAAATCTGTAATAATTGAGCTTGTTTATAGTGGCCGAGAGACATATTTGCTCAAAAACTTAAAACGGATCTCATCCCATCCCAAAACATAAAATGGTTCCTCCTAATTCTGGCGTGAGTTGCATAACGCGAACCCTTGAAATATTGACGACGCCATTTTGATATTCCTTATTCCTTAGCACGTGACGGCGGTTTGCTTTCAGAGCTTTGAGAGAGGCAACTCCTGGGACCGTTGCGTGGCGCTGGCGAACACTTTTTTGTAACAACCTTACATAGGAAGTAATTACGAAGAGCTTACTAGCGCTAGCATTATGCAACGCACCCCTGTCTATGTATAACACGTATCAGCAAACGTGCCTATTCATATCGTACATAATATTCCCCATGTAAATTTGTGGCAAATACTGTTGTATGCAGGGTGCATTATATGCTCAGATAAATATGCAGAAATTTTATGAAGACCGGGTACAATATCTAGAGCGATAGCGAGTCCGATTCGTATTGCATCGACGGACAGTTAGATATTTCCAACCATGTATGTTGCAAACATGTTCATACGACCACAAGGAAAGTAAATGTCCAGGAACATTATTAATTGAATATACACACACACAGGCACCAGGCGGACAAATGACATTACAAGACATCTCTAATATATAGGCTGAATGAGTTGCATCATGATAAAAACAACATATCGCATATGCGAAAACAAAGGCGCAGATCAGCTTCACAGTAACTGCGAAGTTGATTAGCGCCTTTGGTTTCGCTACTCGGCTAGTACAATTCGTCTACTTTCTCAATCCAAAATTTCCGCCTCTAGCCATCTTCTGTGTTTGTACAGCTCGGTTTGTGTCGAACCTGTTCGGAAACCGCATTGCTGGTTTTCTCATGACGGCCCTGAGTCAGAAATCATAGGGACTCCTCGCGGACATTGCACGGGCTCCGTATGATTGCCAATTAAAGAGTGCGGACACCCTACGAGTTCCCTACTATCTCAATACGGTTCTGAGGCTCAAAACATCGACGAAAGTCAGAACAAGAAATTGTTGAATTGTTTTAACACATACGTCGTAGCCCACGATCACGTACGATGTCTAAAATTGTAGGGAAAATCGCAGACCGAAAACTCGTTCGATGATCAGGGCAAATGTAACCTAGGCATTAACACAATACTTTCAATATTAATCGTACAGATTAGTTGTAATGTTGATAACGGCTATTACCCTTCGCATTTGCCTGAGTTGGTCTACAGTTACAATTAAACGAAAGTCTTAATATATGCAACTGCACATATTAATTATGGTATTGCCTGTTAAAATTTTGAGTCCATATCACGAACGAATCTCAATAATAACGAAAACTTAACAGTTTCATGTTTTTGAAAGTATCTCGCAACCCGTGATTTTGTGCTTTGCATTCACACCACCCCTATATTTTATTCTTATACGTTACATGTTTACATGCTGTCCTTCCTCCAAAGTAAAATGGCATGTTATTTCTTGAATATACATAATTGAAGACCAACAAGTATACTCACCTTTAGCAGTCTGCTCAAAATCACAAGTGTGTCGACAAATCAACCAAAATGTATCGCTAGTTTATCTTCTCGCGGATGAGGCACGTGCTTTTATGAGCTTTGAACATTTTCGCTGAACGCTTCTCAAACTTTTGGAAATATTTGTTAATGTTAATTTGATGTTTTTATATGTATCTAGAGACTGCACTTCAAAAAATGTACATTGCTGACCTAAGTTCTTATATTGATTTTTCATTTTATGAAGAAAACAATGAAACACCTGACTAAATTGGTCTTAACCAGCACAACTCCCGAGCATATTGGCTTGAAGAATAGACCCCGTGACAATAGCAAAAATACGGTCTAAACAAGGTAAGACATACTTATTTATTGAGAGCCCCTAATTCAATATCACCATTATAAAAAAATCATCTTCATAATCTCTCCTAGTGTTTCCAGTCTACCTCTGGCATATTTATTCCGAGAGAAAAAAAGGGGTCATAAATTACAATTGGTCAAACAGCGTGCTGCAGATCAGCAGATCAAAGATGACAACTTAAGCAACATTCAATTTCTATATAAAAGATAGAAGTTTACAAACAATCTGGGGCCAGTGTTCAAAATTAACGGTGTCGTTAGTTAACGATTCGTTAAAATTTGCAAAAGATTCTCACATCTTTTCAACAAAAAATACAGTGTATTTGCTTTTGAAGTCGATATGAGGGCTTAACGACATTGTTAAGCTAACGGTGTTTTGAACAACTGGGCCCTGACCGATAAAAAGACAGGTCAGGTCACCCCTAGAAGATCGACATCAAGCCAAGATAAAGCGATAATGGTGATGTGAGATAGGGAGCTTTGAAGCTTTGTGTATTTTCTTGTTAATACTATATTTTCGCCATTTTGGACACAGTAAATGCTTTAAAGGGGCTTCTGTGGCAATTCAATATTATGGAACTGAGATTGATTAGTTTGACATGTTAATTTCACCGAGTCTATGTGTGTTACTGAAGTGTGTGGGCTGTCAACGCTTGTTACGTGGCTGACAGACCGACAATACGGTCAGAACAGCCTATACCAAAGGGATAAGTTGATGTACAAGTGACGTGACGGACTGACGGTTGGACAGCCAGAACAGTGGCTATACAATGTCTAGTTATCTTGTTGTTTCACAAGTGACGTAACGGGCTGACGGATGGACGAACAGAGCAGATCAAACCCTAAAGTCCGAAATTATGTTGCTGCTTGGCAGGCCCCAACCTGCCTTGTCACTCGATATATGAGGCAGGGATTCAAACCAGGTCTATTGTGACTGGCCTGAAACCGTACCTGCCACCTAACTCTGCCCGAATCGCCTATGAGTCGAATAGCTGTGCCTAACCAGTTGGGCGGTTGACTCTTTCGGGTCAACAGAACAAGACGCTAAGCATAGAGTGAGTAATAACTGAGTGGTCATTCTTCTACAAGATTCTTATACTGGATATAGTGTGGATCCGAGAAAAGTTAGAGACTAGGCCTGTCATTCAAAATTAAGAAATTTAAACTTGAAAAGATTTTATTCTTAAATTGTGAAAATGATCAACATATAAATAACTATGCAAGAAAGTAAATTGTTTTGATCCTTAAAACTGCATTTTTGAGATTCAAAGTTTCAATATAGTAAAAAAGTACAAGTAGGCAAAGATCAGGAAAAGGCGCAATCAGAAAAAGATTCCCACTCCAAAAACCGAGGTGGGAAAAAACCAAACTAACAATCAGGTACTTATACCATGAGAACACATCGCAAGCCGAATGAGCAGCTATTTTCCCAATAGGTGGCCACTCAGTTACCTAAACTTAACTAAAAATATGAAAACATACATAAGGAGCCAACATCACAAAAAAATTTTCAAACACCAAGACATAAAACAAAAAGAACCACCACAGAAGTATCGGTAACACAAAGTTACTGGCGGGCTTAAACCGGTTTTACATGGCCATAACCTCACCCTCAGCTTCTACAGTGGTTTATAACATTTAGTTAGTTCTTCGGTCCTCGTGATGAATCTCAAACTAGTCAATGAATCATCAAGAACAAACAAATAAATCACGACAAACATCCTGATGAATCAAAAACCAGGACTCACAGATTGAGTAAGATGCCCGACGAACCTATGGGTTGCCATTTGGAAAAATCTAAAAGGTTGCAATTTTGATTTCAAGTGACTCAGCAACGGCCAGAAAGAATATGCATCTGTCTGTATTTGCAGTCTACAGTACCAGACTTAGCGCCATTTACTTGTAAACTGCTAGTGCGGCGTCTGACTGCTGGTCAAGAGCATGCCACACTGCCCATAAAAATAGATGCTCCCCACGATTTATCAGAAAGCGTATATGTAAAAAGATAAAAATATAAGTCAGGGTAGACTCAAAGTGTTGATCTTTAGGATACCATTGCTGGGAACACGTGGATAGGTGGGTGTTCGACATCCAAAGAAAGAGACTTTCACCAATAGTAAGGCTTAGATTTCATTTCTAATGATGAGGACATGATTGCTTTTAAAGCAGCTTGAACCTTAATATCAATACAGTTAAAAATACGTAGAAAAGTTGTCTTGTAACTTAATACAAGGATACGAGAATCTACGTAAATAAATTGACAATTTTTCAATTAGACGAATTTTGAGACAATATGATAAGGGAGAAAACTCCAGTAACTATTTATGACCGAATGATCATCAGAAATATTAAAGCAGGGGGAAATAACCGAAACAAAATGGACGGATCAAGTTTGATTAGCCGAAACGAAGACGCTTTACATAACTTCTCTCGCATCTTTGAGTAGTGAATCTCAAATGTTAGACAAAACCCTTGGTCTCCAGGTAGAAAAATATTGCAAATACAAAATTTGCATGTAAATCGAAAGAAGGAAAAGATATATTTTCAATATTTACAGCAAGGCTCCTAATTTCGAACGGACATCGGATTCGGAAAAGATGAGTACTACGGAACTGCCTACTGTCTGAACACCATCTTTCAGAAACTGCATTTTTCAAAATCTCAACTTTGTGAAACACTACAAGAAAAATATGACTATGTCATCTTTTTGCAACCCAAAGTCGTAAAAAGTGCCACAAAAATTTTGAAAATCGGTTCACTAGTACAATAATTATGCCGCAAAATTATTTTGAATAGGCCTTTTGCATGTGCAAGGGAGGTAATCCATACACCTGAAAATTGAAAATCAAGCGAATCTGTGGAATAATTTTAAGAGTTTGGTGCTCAGCTATGCATACAATACCAATTTGTTTTGATTTGGTGCATTTTAAATGAAAAATAATCAATTTAGATTTTTTTTTCTGGGGAAAATAGTTACTGCCCTTGCTGACATTTTTACAATGGAAAAAGCCCTATCCAAAATTACTTTCTAGCATATTTTTTTTTATTTATTAACCGATTTTCGAAATTTTTGTGGCACTTTTTAGGACTTATGGAATGCAAAATGGTGCCATGGTCATATTTTTCTTGAGGGTTTTCAGAAAAGTGATATTTTGAAAAATGCAGTTTCTGGAAGATGGTGTTTAGACAGTAGTTGCCGCTGATTAATAACTCATCCTCTCATAATCAAACAACGATGCAATATATAAAACTAAACAGTGAAAGTCAAAACTTTCACACGTGTGATGTTGTCATGAAGGCTGATTGATTGTATAATGTGGTGTACGGGGATAAACAGTATGCAACATCAGGAAAACATGTCCGTGAAATGTTTACCCCATTGAACCCCTTTTTCATGTCGTAAGACCGGGGTATACAGGGGTATACCTATTTTTCTTATTTTTTGATCCAAAACATAGATTGTGTGTACCCACAATCAATGTTTTGAGCAAAATAAGAAAAACAAAAATGATCAAAAATAAATAAAAGTTTTCGACTGATTTAAAAAAAAAAAAAAAAAAAAAAAAAAAAAAAAAAAAAAAAAAAAAAAAAAACATTGTTACGCATCTAAAATTCTTTGTGTATTGCATGGACATATTTTCGTAAAACGATTTCAGGCTACGATCACCACTACAGTTCATAAGGTAAATCGAACACTGTATACGATGTATTTTATAGGCTGATGGTATCATTTGTTTCTGGCTGAAACCTTCATGTGGCGAGGTCAAGTTAATATGTGTGTACCAAAAGCTATGTAATTTCGCTAAGCATAATTGTAAGTGTTATTTTCACGCATAAAATGGTGGTGCATTTCTATAAACAGATAAAGATTCTCAGCACAATCGGATTATATCTGCATACACCCAATTGAAAGGCCTAGGGGATTTAAGGCCTGATTTCGGCCTCATGTGTTGATAAAAAAACTGAATTTTGAAATTTTGAGGAGAAACGTATTGCAAAAAGCAGCAATAGGTCCCTGCTTATATACTCTAGCACAACTATCATATTCAAATTACACATGTTGCCATGGCAACGCTCCGAAAAAGCATAGAAATATCACTATTTGCAATTTTGGATCTATTATCACCATTCAACATCATTTTCAACTACCGGTCCACGCGACGAACAATTTCTTATTGTGAAATAATTATGAAGTATCATCCAGAGATATTGTATGCTAAGTATAATTTTGTTCGGAGTGTGGGCTGGCACTTAAAAATTAAAAAAAAATGTGTTCAGAAATGGTCAAAAATAGACCAAAAAGAGCAGAATGTGCTCTGTCTATGGTTCTTCTGTGCGTTGCCATGGCAACGCGTGTAGGATAAATGAAATACTTGTTCTTGTTTTTAACAGATGAGACATACGGCTGTTTTAAGGAATAGTTTTCTCACCTAAATTCCAAAATTTATTTTTTTAGCAAAATCTGAGGCCAAAATCAGGCGTTAAATGCCCTAGTCCTTTTCCAAGCTCCATGGTCTAGCACTGGTATGGAGTTAATTTTGAATCAAATCGCTATGGCGTTAATTTATAAAACGGTACCGTACAGTAAAATGCTGGTATACACATACCTGTTGAGAAGCACCAGTCCGAATGTCCCACAGGAACAAACTCATAAATGCTATGAACAATCGCGAACGCATCTTAAATTCTCTAAAAGATAGACCTTCAACTGTTTCGAAAAAATTCTAAGAATATGAATGGATGTCTATTAAGTCTTAATGTGATATTTCGATAAGCACAAATGTTACATAATCACATATCATTGTTATTAATTAACTACAAAGATGTTACCAAATGTAAAATTGAAGTCTGTCATGGATTTGCCTGTATAAATTGCGCTATAGCTCTTTGTGCAATAGAAATACTGCGTGTGGCAGACTAACATGCAGGCTCAAGTAGGTATGACACGACATGGATATTCTTACGAATATGAAAATTCGTAAATAAGAAGTGATGCGTAGTTTGAAAAAATCCTCGTCCCTCGTCCCTGATGGGATTCGAACCCGGGCCGCCGGGGTAGAAATCCAATGCTCTAACCATTGAGTCAAATAGTCGACTCCCTGGCGCAATATGTCAGCGATTGTACTTACATGTATATGATACATTGTATCGATTAAGTCATTTTTATGACATATGACTCAAATGGTCCATCCCGGACGATATGAAAATTCGTAAATAAGAAATGATGCGTAGTTTGAACCAGAGGCCCAATGGTCCTATAAACGCTCACCTGAGATCTGGGATATGCGAAATAAGCCGTTTTGCCATAAAATAGGTCAAGGTCACCCCGGGGTCATGATTTATACAAACTTTGTAGAGCTCCATTCACTGATGCTTCAGATCATAGGTCTCCCGGTTCTGAACAATAAGATTTATAAAGGTTTTTGCTATTTATAGCCATGGAGGCCATCTTGGTCACGTGACCTGAACCATTTATATAAACTTTCATTCCCCTTTCCTAACGATGCTGCACATTAAGTTTGGCTTTGACTGGCCAAGGGGTTTCAAAGAAGATGATATTTGAATATTATGGTCATAAACATGTGTATAGACACGGGGCAGGAGCAGACAACCCCCTGAGGACATTTTTTTTTCATAAACATAAATCTTCTGTCCATTTGCATATTCCCAGCAAGTTTCCCCCATTTAATTACATTTTACTAATTTTCCCCATTCAAATGCATGGGCAACCTATGTTGGCCTTGCCATAAAATAGGTGAAGGTCATCTCAAGGTCATGATTTATATCAACTTTGTAGAGCTTCTCTCCCTGGTGCTTCATGCCAAGTTTCAAAATCTTAGGCCTTCTTGTTCTGGAGAAGAAGATTTTTTTTTTCTTTTTTTTTTTTTGCTATTTATAGCCATGGCGGCCGTCTTGGTCATGTGACCTTGACCATTCATATAAACTTTCATTCTCCCTTCCTAAGAATGCTCCACACAAAGTTTGGCTTTGATTGGCCAAGCAATATCAGAGAAGAAGATCTTTGAATATTATGGTAATATACATGTATATTGCCCCGGGGTGGGGCAGACCTGCCCCTGGGGTACATTTATTTGTAGAATCATAAATATCCAGTCCTATTGCCAATTTCCATAAAGTGTTTCCCTTCAAATGACATTTTGACAATTTTCCCCATTCAAATACATGGGCGCCTTCCCAGCAGGCACCTGACGTCTGTTTGACGTCAGATATTGGTTATATTTTGGTCGAGACGTCATATAACCAATTTCCAACGTCTATCAGACGTCATTTCCTGACGTCTTTTGGACGTCTGGATTGGACGTTGTTTTGACGTCAAACTAGTTCGTCAGTTAGACGTCGTAATCAAGACGTGATTTAGACCTTGTGTTTTTCATACTTCTGACCATGTGTGGTGTGCAAATTAATGAAACTTCACTTTGGGTAAAAATCAGAGCATTCGTTTCGTGTGTTTCTTTTGCTTTTTTTCTTTCTTTTTTTTTTCTATGTTACTTCCAGCAGACATTTGACGTCCGTTGGACGTCAAATTGACGTCAGACTCCAACGTCATAATAACGTTGGAATTAGGTTGATTTTGAAAGTTTGTTTGTTGTCAAAACTAGACGTCAATCTGACGTGCTAAAGCCAACGTCGGTTTAACGTCTGAAAGCTGACGTCAATCTGACGTCCTAAAACGACATTTGAATTCATGTCATATAAATAGTTTAAGGTGTATATTTTTTCGCATTTTTGAATAACAGTGGATTCAGAAGAGCAGTGATGCACTTTTGATAGTCCCCTTCACTCCTTTGATAGAGTTTTTCGGAACATACAAAATGTTCAAAATATTAATTCAGCCTGATGTTGGTACATCTTATTTAAGCAAAATTTTATTGCTTTATGGTGGTAAAACCAATAAGACATTAGTGTGAGAAATAAGATTATTCTGAACAATGGTGAAATAAATATTAAAATATACAAATTTTATTTTCATCTTAATTGAAAGTTTGATAATTTAGTGAAAGACTTTATTTTGATTAATAGATAATCATTTTTTTCTACATTAATTAAGCATGAGGGCGAAATATGGGATTTCCCATACGAGACTCAGATATGACTTTTAAGTGGCAAGGTTGAAATTATTATTTGAATTTGATATTATATAGAGGATCTTACACGAGTGGTCATTTCATATATATATATGAAATTTATTAAACGAGCCTTCAGCGAGTTTAATAAATTTCATATGAAATGACCACGAGTGTAAGATTCGTTTTATCATATGACTTCTAAAATAGGATTTTATCGCCTTCGAAGTGGACATATTTTCAATGAAAATTTACATTGTTGTTACGGACGTCGTCAATGACGTTACGTATTCCCGCAAAAGTGTTATTACACGTGTGGTCATACGATTTTTATGACATGACGTTATCCACTGGAAAACAGCGACGTCATATGATAATACATAATATATGTAAGAAATTATGTCAGTTTAAGGGCAGCTAACTCTGTCGACATATATGAAAAACACGTCCCCAGCAGGCATCTGACGTCAACTTGACGTCGGATATTGGTTGTATTTTGGTCACGACGTCATACTACCAATAACCAACGTCCACCTGACGTCCAGTCCTGACGTCAGTGGACGTATTGATATGACGTCGAAATGACGCCGGATTCAAACGTAAGTCTAACGTCATATGTCGACAGAGTTAGCTGCCCTTGAACTGACATAATTTCTTGCGCAAAAGTAACAACATCAAATTCAAATAATAATTTCAACATAGCCACTTTTAAAAAAGCCATATCTAGGTCTCGAATCGGAAATCACCATGTTTAATTAATTTAGAAAAAAAATTAATTATTTGTTAATCAAAATAAAGTCTTTCACTAAATTATTAAACCTTCTATTAAAGGAATGGATTCGGAACCGCATAAGACGCCGTATGTATACGTAAAATACCATCATAAATTCATTCCTGGTACAAGAGAATGCATATCGGGTTTGTTACGCAAAATATTCGTATTCAAAGTTGGGAAACCTTCGTTTTTTCCTGCAAATGAGTGAATCGCCATCTTTATCGGGTATGGTTACCGGTTTATCGATAATTACACGGTGAACACGGTAACCAGTATAAAGCTGTGACGTCACTCACTCACTTTCTCTTTAAGCCGCTCATTTCAATTGCAAGACGTTCAAATATTCTCGCGAAAATTTCGGTATTTTATTTTGTATTTGTGGATATTTTCTACGTTTAACTTGACAGAAGGGTTTATGTGATAATACCGGAGAATAATTTTTACCGAAGATGCCTCAGTGCCAGGCGATTAACTGTAAAAACAAGCCACAAAAATAAGGTAGAAGTTTTTTCCAGATACCTGTCGCCGGCTTTTCGCTTCCCCCAAAGCGATAAAAAATCGTAGGTGTAGACATTTTCACTAATTCTTATTAATAATCCAGTTTGAACGGAATGGAATTACTGTTACATGTATCTACGCACGGTAGTTTTTATTCCGAATTTTGGCATTTCACATACAATTCGTCAAAGAATCGCGCACAATAGAAAAAGAATAGGAATTCGCAAGTTTTTTATCCATTTTATTCCAAAACGGAATCGGTACGCACTCAAGGGGTAATCTCACTTTTTTTTTTACATAATTTAATTAATTTGCCTCAGCTATCTATTTTATTAAATTTATAATCACTAATTGTTTTTCAATGCGCAAACGTTTCTAATTTGTTAACCACCAATCCAGAAAAGATTTTCATTCATGCGGATAATTATTTTTAGCATGTGACACGGTAAACACGCCCCAAACGGTCAGCTGACCTGTCAACAATGACTGCAATCAAAGTTGTTTACATAAAGACACGCGCCATCAAAAGATGCGACCGCCATTCTATAAATCATTTGATCGCAATTATAAGTTGTTTACATAAAGACACGCGTCATCAAAAGATGCGACCGCCATTCTTTAAATCGTTTAATCGCTATTATACGTATGAAAGATTATCGACTACCTAACTATCGTTACATAATTTTGATTGGATTTACATCATAGAGGTGCGAAATACACTCGGATGGATGTCTCTAAGATGCTTTTTTGGCTCATAGACAACAAAACACAGGTCAATATTGGGACGTATCGCGGCAAAAACAACTTGCGCCCCGGGAATCACCACTGAGGAAAACATGTGTCTGAGCCCAGATTTACTCGTCCTGGGACGCCGGGTCCTGCGTCCGCGAGATCCCTGTGACAGAGGTTTTTTCTGTTTTTATTTCTTTTTTTTTTCTTACCTTAATGTGGGAATTTTATCGATAAAATGAAGTACGATCGCTTGTAAATGGCTCTCAACCGAAAGTGAGTGAGTGACGTCACAGGTAAACAAATATGGCGGCAACCTTCGTGATTCGAGACGCATTTTAGCGTAATTTTCAAACGATGATTGTGTACTTATTATGGGGTAAATCGGTGGAATTTGATTTGTAACACGTACTGTAACATCTAAATGAATATGTACAGGGCCAAATATGCGTTTCCGAATCGATTCCTTTATTTGTATATTTTAATACTTATTTCACCATTTTAAATTATTGATTGTTCACAATAGTCTTATTATTTACACTAATGTCTTATTTGTTTTAGCACCATATAGCAATAAAATTTGACATGAATAAGATATATACCAACATCAGAGTGATTTAACATCTTAAACATTTTGTATATCTCGAATAACTCTATCAAAGGAAGAAAAAGGAAGAAGCCTCCGTGGTGCAGTGGTTAAGTCACTCGCCTTGTAAACCAGGGGTCGCAGGTTCGATCCCGGGCTTCTCCTAAAACCTCCTTCCGGTTGAGCCTTCGGGTGCTCCCGGAACAACAAACCCACAAAAACAACCTCCTATAGTACTGGTCTCGCCCAGGAAAAAAAAAAAAATCTCTATCAAAGGAGTGAAAGGGAATAACAATAGTGCATCACCGCACTACTGAATCCACTTCAGGATTTCAGAATGTTAATTTAACAGCGAACAAACATTCACGATATCGGTTTTACCAAGTCAGATTGACGTCTGTTTTTGGCGTCAAACAAACTTTCAAAATCAACCTAACCCCAACGTCATTATGACGTCACATTTGAGACATCAAACCAACGTTGTTTTTCTGACGTCAGAATGACGTCTGTTTTTGACGTCAGAATGACGTCTGTTTTTGACAAACTTTCAAAATCAACCTAAATCCAACCTCATTATGACGTCGGAGTCTGACGTCAATCTGACGTCCAACTGACGTCAAATGTCTGCTGGGTTATGTTGACCTTGCCATAAGTTAGGTCAAGGTCATCCCAGGGCCATGATTTGTATAAACTTTGTAAAGCTCCTCCCCTTGATGCTTCGTGCAAAGTTTGAAAATGATAGGCCTTCTGGTTCTGGAGAAAAATGTTTTTAATGGTTTTTGCTTTTTATAGCCATGGCGGCCATCTTGGTCACTTGTCCTTGACTATTTATATAAACTTTCATTCCCCCATCCCAATGATACTGCATATAAAATTTGGCTTTGATTGGTCCGCGGTTACCGAGAAAATTAAGTTTTACATTTAATTTGTAAATGACCGTGGCCAAGGTCAAGAAATGACCTTGACCTTTAATACTCACAACACTTCATAAGCTCAACATGTTGTCTGTATCTACCAACTCTCAGGTCACAGGCTACAAAACTTCCCGAAAAATTCAAAGGTTTCACTTTTTTTCATTAAAAAGCCTATGTAACCAAAATTGACCCTGCCATAAAATAAGTCAAGGTCAATCAACGGTCATGATTTATGTAAACTATGATGGGCCATAGTTGGTCAAGCCGATAATTGCAAAATATCAAAGAAAACTGCTATTTGTGGTACAAGCATGAAACTTGGCATAAGTATTGTCTGAAGCAAAATATTTAATTTCAGATATAGAGGCATTCTGGGAAACCTACTTACGGTCAAAATCCAAGATGGCCGCCGCCAGTACAATTTCAAGCTTACGCCTCATAAATGTTACACTATTTGACCTGTGATAGGTGTTTATGCAAATGTTTCACTGTTTGAGGGCTCTAAAAATATTTATCAAGTTATATCATGATTGATTGACACTTATATTGATCGATCGACCCATCAATCACGATCGATCGATGAAATAATTGATCTATTTTAGACTTCAGTTGTAAAAAGCACTTGGCGTTTGCATCACATCTGATTTTTCGTTTGCTTTTACTACATACGAGTCTTATAATGTTTCAAAAACTTATTTTAATCCCGATTGATTACATCATTATGTGCATTGGGGTTATATTTTACATTAATCTTTTAATAGTGGTGGAAATGGTCATCAAACATACTTTGTCTCTTTTCTGTAACCAAGTTGAATGCTACTGACAGCAGCGTTTTTCTCAATCCCAGTTTTAAAGACGTCACTGTTTATGGTTATATTTGTGCTTGTTTATCGCATAAATGTTGTCTAAAGTAATATTTTTGCTCTCAGATAGAGAGGGATTCTGAAAATCACTCACTTCCGGTCAAAATCCAATATGGCCGCCACTACTACTATTTTCAGCTTAAAGCATCATATGTCTTGTGTAGTTTGACCATTGATAGATGGTTCGTCAAATAAATTCCTGTTTTACGCTGTAACAACATTTATCAAATGATTAACTTATTGAATGACATTTAAAAAGATCGATAAATCAATTTATTTCGACCAATCACTGAATTAGTTTATTTGCTTTAGACCGCATACTTGCATCAAACACTCGGCTTTCGCATAAGGAATGGCCCTGGTTTTGCTTTGAGGTTCCAGATGTTAAAATGTTGTACGTGTATTTATAGTTTAAAAAGACTAACAAAAATAGTGTCCAGGGTAAATGGAATATAATTTAAGTGACGTCGTTGCACATACTTTGTTATATGCTATATTATCTTGTTTGGGAATGTACCTTTAAAGCCCTAAAAGACCTTTTATAAGAACTGTTTACATTTAACAATACGCTGTAAAGCTGTAGCATCTCTAATGCCATCCGACAACACCACATTGACCTAAAACTCACAAAACATACATCTGTGTATGAACTTTAAGACTGTCCTGCAGAACTTCAGGTCGACTTTCGCCACTGATGCGGTAGCCATCTTCAGTGTGGCCCTTAAACCGTCAACTTCTTAAAATAAATTATCAATAAGATAACTCACAAGTCGTTTCTGTTGGCATACAGTACAACCAGCATGGCAGGGTAAATCAATAGATCCACATTACCACATTCATTGTCACTCATGCACTTAGTACATCCATGGTTCAGCTTACGGCACCGTCCATGGTTTTAGTGGCTTATGGACAACTTCAAACACCCAACGCTCATACAGCTCGCACAATTTAGCAGATCTTAAAAAAAAACACATATGCCCTCACACACAGTCAATCAGATAGATGCTGCGTGGATATATTCATTTGCTAACAGATTACTTCTAAGTGCATGACTGAATCATGCAGGCAAATTAATGACGTTGAGGGCTAAAAACACAATTCACGACGATGGCTAACACCCAACATCACTGCCACATCGAAGTATTGAAGTATTTTCAACAAAATGTCGCATACTCAAGCTGTGGTATCGTACCCTTGACATCTTCGTTATGATATTGGCATTTGATGTGGTTGACCTTCTCTAAATCTTTTAAAACTCGAAGAGAGTTGTTTCGGTTTCCCGATAGTGAGGTTAACAAATGTTCGATACCCTTGCAAAGAATGTACGTGAGGAACATTGGTGTGCACATGTAGTTCGATGCCAGAGTTATCACATTTCTTTAACACGGGTATGGCATTGGCTTTCTTCCTGTCGGCTGGTAGCTCCCCTGTCTGTAGTGATCTTTTACATTAATATTTCTAAGAATGGGGGTAACATCACAAAGACAAAGGGCTATCGGTCTCTCTCTGACCGGTCTATATTACCTGTTTAAAATTTTTCATTTATTTTCGGTGGTCATTTTCTGAAATGCTTATCTGTAGCACCCACTTGGTAATGCCCTGTTGAAAGTCAGTGTAGATGTCAGAAGACAGGCCATCCGCTAATTGTCCTGCAAACGTAATTCGGCCTGGTAAGAGACATACTCGATTTGGTGCCTCCAGGCAAATCTTCTAAACTACTGACCGACCATCTGATTACTGGTTAACCGCTCAAGTCTGAACCTGCCAAGGAAAAGTGGTTTGGTCAAACCATCCATACATATAAGCCTTATTGGTTTGCTTGGGTGGTTATATTTATGAAGTACATTTTGAGTGTCGTGAATGTTGGGTAAAAGTCCCATAAAATGGAGGCAACATCCCGACTTGACCATTGCTATTGACTGGGATGTAAAGCATCAATCCAAACAAACAAAACTATTTAGGGAAACAGCTTAGATTCATTCAGGTTGATAATGGTGGGTTTCAAAACAAATGTTGTGGGAGCCTGTATGTATAATCTACGCTTCTCATTGTAGCAGCATTATGTTGTCATGAGCTTGTAAATGGGCTGTAGAAGGCCATGTTAATCATTATTTCAAAAGTCCCAATGTATTTGCAATGGAATTAGTTCTTAAACATTTGGTCAAATTATACAAGTTGAGTCGACATGTCTATAGATAACACGTTAAAACAATGAACTATACATCCACAATGAAGTATGGTATGGCAGGGCAGGGTTTAATGAAAGTATTAGCAGCCAATCTCTCAGTACACATTGCTTTCTTTCTTCACATACTGAGTCGACCAATTTCTGGTATCATCTAAGTTAACCCTGAGTGACTAAATTTTAAATTTAGCAAAATTGGACAAAACATTCGGGATGGACCATTAAAACTATTTTAAGAAGCTGATCAGAGGCATACTTACGCCTCTGGACCGTGACTTAAATGAGAACTTGAATTTTTCCGTGGTCTGTTAGTGCTTGAGAAGAAACAATTCTTCAGAGCATCACTCTAGGTCATGTATCTTGTGTACTTTGAACCATTAGATGCCCTGGTATAGCTTAATCTCCGTGCCGGCTCAGATATTATCTTTGTCAAGAGACACTGTACCGGAGTGAATCTTGTAGAAGAAAGTTAAGGAAATCTCCTGCCTGCGGTCCTCCACGGATGACCACCTAAGTTCGTCAAGCATGTCGTCGACACTACTAGTACTTCTCTATCTGGCTGTTGTTCTATGTACCTCTTCTGTCCCAGTGTCATTATAGTGATACCAAATAGGAGCTGCATACTCAAGCTGGGGACGAACCAATGTTTGGTATGCAGTTTCCTTCGTTTGCCTAGGTAGGTGCCAGTGCCAAACTGACACGAAGAAAGCCCACTGTCTTAGTTGCTTTAGAAGAGATTTCAGAAATATGTTGACCCCATTGCAAGCAGTCAGTGATATTTATTATTCCGAAGTATTTGGCGGACTGAACCTATTCCAATGTTTGTTGATGCAGTGAGTAATTAAAGTGTATATAATTGCTAGGAAGGTGCCATGTCATCCTCATTGAATGACACGTGGCAACATTAATTTTCATTTTCCAATCGGTCTCCTATTGTGCTTGATTATTCAGGCCATCCTTTAAAATCTGGCAATCTGTGGGGGATTTAATACTTGTACAGAACTTCGGCAAAGAGGTGAACTGCTGCTTAAATAAATAGAATTACACGCATGAGTCATCAATTAAAACTTGAGAAAAATTCCAGTCACAATTTATTCAGGAATTTTATTAATTTAGGATTAAGGTTTATCCCATTGAACTTACGATACTAACCGGAAGTAGTACGTTTGGCGCATGCGTAGTGATCACAATTTGCATTTGTACTCACATACAATCCGTTCCATATTGAAGACAAAAAATCCGGTATTATCAGATTATTTAGATATTAAAGCGATATTTTGAGAAATGATCAAAAAATAAAGAAATGATAGTCCGCCATCTTGGATTTAACCGGAAGTTGAATTAGTTTGAAACAAAATACAATTGGTTTGTCTTTTGATATGAGTTGTAACTTATCTAAGCTGAACACTGTGTTGACTTTTAACCCAAGATCCTGAGGTAGGCTTAAATAATGAAATTCATGACCAAATCCGCCATCTTTAATCAAACCGGAAGTAAGAAGTTTTGCGCATGCGTATCGGACAAACCTTTCAGTTATACTCACATACATGTACTTTAATTTTCATATAAAAGACAAAAATTACCTGATATAGTTTCATTTAGATGAGCGAGTTCGTGAGATTGGCCAAAATAAAGAAATTCTGGTCCGCCATCTTGAATTTAACCGGAAGTTGAATTATGTTGAAACAAAAAACACTTCGTTCGCCTTTTTACATCATGTTTTATTTATTTAAGATGAAAATCGTGTTGACTTTGATGAATTTGTACAAAAGATCCTGAGATTTTTCCCAGCCTGTATACTGAAAAAATGAAATTAATGACCAAATCCGCCATCTTGAATCAAACCGGAAGTAGATGTTTTTCAGAATGCCTCCATATCTTAAATCGTTTCGTACACAGCACTGCAAAATGATTGATAAGTTCAATAATGTTTGAATTCCTTATTCGCTCAAATTGAGTAGCGGCAATTTTACTGAAGAATCCCTTTAATAGGGACAGGATTTGTATAATCTTGGGAAAGTGTATTATCTTAGACGAATGATATTGACACGGAAATAATGGATTAAACTGTTCCTCGAATATCAAACAGACACAACCGTAGCTTTATAAAACAAACTTCACTTACAAAGGTACAAAACAAGAGACGTTGACGCCAAGCCCTCTATAACAAATGATCCAGCATTGGTTAGAGCGGCAATTAACGATATTTTAATGTCAGTTAAGCACCGTTGCACTAGTCGGAGAAATCCGAGTCCTATGACGTTCTGTCCAAGGCAACCGGCCGTGGCGAAGAGAGCAATCTTAACAGGATTCCAACAAAACGGAAGACCAAGCTGGTACAAAGTCTCGATGGATTTTCTATGAGTAACTGTCATATCTGCAAAAGCAAACGCGAACAACAGAAGTAAAAATAAGCATCTGGAATGTTTGAAATCACTGCTGGTGTAAAAAGCGAAAGGTCTTTTGATAAGTTCGAGGACAGGCGGTCGAGGTACACGTATTTCTTTTTTATGAGATTCGCGGATCGTTAAAATCACCAAAATAAACAAAATCAGTTGAAGCGAGGCTGACGTTAGCGCTGGATAGAAGAAACCGATGCCCTTGATATAATAACCAACTGAAAACGCTCCAATTGCCTCTCCCAGAGTTTTTGACGCAGCTAAGAGAAACATTGACATTGATCGTTGTGTACCCGGGAGAGTTAGATCAGCTAAATACATTAAAGATGCAGCTTCAAATCCATAATGAGTTCCAAATAGACCGTACAACGTTTCTGCCGCCACAATGTAAATTGGATGAGCATCGAAATAAATAACAGCCGCGATTAAACGGCTCAAAAGGAACATGCTAAAGGAGCTCAGAATAAATAGGAATCGTCGCCCATAACTATCTGTATATGCTGCATAGATAAATGAAGTAAATACACACATCCCCTTGCTACCCATTGTTAGGTACATTTGCCAGTTTGCTGCCACCTGTTGTACCTTTGCGTGTTTATCATAATTTGAATCCGACTTATTTACTTCTCCACATACTTTATTAAGCGAAAATGTCTGGTTCGGGAAATATTCGCGTTGTATTTTGCCTTGCATTCATTTCTTGGATAATAATAAAAATAAATTCCAATATAATTGAATGCAGTAAACAATAGAACACCATATATTCTATACTTTGACCACCATGAATCATCACGCTGTTCTGTGGCGCTTACATCGTCCAATAATGGTTTAGTTTCGTCCTTAACCATATTACCAACCATTTTACAAAATATATCCTTGTGTGATTAAGTTATTATTATCACATTTTAGGTCAGACATTTTTAAAATAACCATTATCAATTCGAAAAGATGGTGTATGAAGATTTCGGTCATTTAAGAACAAGTGAACAAGAGATACAAACCTTGTGTTAGTACAATAGTAAAAGGAAAGAAAAGTCAGATGACTTGCCCGAAAACTACCATGGTCGATGATCTGTGTAAAATAGATTTAGATGAAGACATCAAGAACGTGGAATGATTGCAAGATGATGTTCCCTGCTGTTAGTCGTTTATGATAGGGTCGTTTCCTAATAAGAAAAGAACATTGAAGGTTATTATGTGAAATGGTAAGTATAAATCATCATTAAGTCTTGAATTAAGAACATACTCGTATCATAGAAAGTAAAATTGGAAACGATAATTCAATGCTATACAAGTAGTAAATAAAGTTAATCGTAAGCAGTTGTGATTCAGTTGTCATTTTAAAGTACGTTTATTCAGCTGATTAAGATAGAACAGATTATGTGTAGATTGTCTCCCAACAGCATGCAGAGCTGTTCGAATAGGATTGAAAGGAAATAATTGTAGACCAAAGGTCAACATTGACAGCAAATAAACAGTGTATGTATACACTGAAACAGAAATGTGCTAGGCGTGTGCTATGCGTTAGTGTGTCTATTCCTGTTCTGTAATTGTTTTCAGAAATATCTCGGAGTATTTGTTAATACCATGATCATTTGTCATCTATTTAACTTTGGATGTCATTTATAAGCGCTATCTAAGCTTCTATCATAATGCGCATACAGTATTATTTCATATGCAATGTCCGAATGCTACTGGTTTATCAGCTCTTCTCATAAGATGTATATCTTTTATATATAACCGTGTGACATTCTATGGTTTGATATAATGTTATTGTTGATTTAATTCACATCGTACTTAACGTTTTGGATGCATGTGCGTGTTTTAAGTTAAAATTTGAGAAAAAAGAATGCTGAAAATGACGACAGAGGAGCAAGATGGTCTCAAACTGAATTCAGATTCGAGGCAAAGTTCGAGAGAACCGGACAATGACTGGAGAAAACTGGCAGTGTTATGTGTTATCAGCTACTTTTACTGGCAAACCCTGGCGATGATGAGTTTCATACAGAATGAATGGATTCAGCATACCATGAAGCAAAAATACCTCCCGAATTCCGAGTTCACTGATAATATTTCTGCCTCTAACAATCCTAACCATTCGAGTTTTGAGTACCATATGTACACCAAGGTTCAACAAGATTCTGCTCAATGGAATGTTTACATCAATATATTGCCCTACACGTGACCGCCTTTATAGCCAATCTGATCCTGCCTTGCTATACAGACACGTATGGAAGGAGATTTCTCTTCATTTTGACTGTGGTTGGATATTTTCTCAAAACAACAATAGTGTGCATAGTTATATATACCCAGCAAAGTATTGTTTACATTGTGGTAGCGAGTGGGATTGAGGGTTTGAGCGGTGGAAACTTCTCCTTCTTGTCAGTTTCATTTTCATATGTTGCTGATACCTTTAAAGATTCGAAAAAACGCGTATACGCTGTTGTGATTTCTGAGGCCATTATCTTGCTCCCAGTCATGATTTCTGGTCTAGTATCAGGATTATTCGTGGATAATTTGGGATACTTTGTTCCAAGCTTAGTGTGTGCTGGGATGTCTCTTTCTTCAGTAACATTTGCTATTATATTGTTGCCAGAGACACTTAAACCAGAAATGAAACGCAAACCTATTTCAATCATGAGTGCACTGAAAAGACCGTTCGAGTTTTACACAAGTCCATCGTTCAGGGGTAAACGCTTGCAGTATGCACTGATGCTTATGGCATTTGGCTTTGCAATTACATCGACATTTAATCGCTCATCTATGGAGACATTGTACCTTCTTGGTATGCCGTTTTGCTGGACACCAACTTGGATAGGATATTTTAGTTTAGCCAGGAATGCTGGGCAACTTATAATTGGACTTGGGTCTGTGAAAGTTTTTCAGGTATTCATGTCAAACGAAGCGATAGGAATTGTAAGCAGTCTTTCGTGTATAGCGTCTCTGATTCTTGAGGCATTAGCTAGATCGGAACTTTTAATGTACATGGGTAGGTCATTTGAAAGCTCCCACAAATATACAATTATAAATAGAACTGAGATCCTTTAAGAGCAGTGAGCATATTAATGAGAAAAGGGATGGGCCATACCGCGGTTTCAGCTACGGTCGGTTTCGGTTTCGGCCTCTTCAGTGACCCTTTAGATTTGGCAAAATGGAGCCAAAGTGAAATACCGTAATATTAAGCTTGAAGCTAATCATTTTGGTTGCCTATTAACTTTTCTGCACTTTATCTAATAGAAAATGCCTTCTACTTGTCTTGAATATGTGTGTTACGTGAAGAGAGTGATAAATGTATGCATAAGTACCTGATTGTTAATTTAGTTTTTTCCCACCTCGGTTTTTGGAGTTGGACTCTTTTTCTCCTGATCTTTGCCTACTTGTACCTTTTTGCAGAACTTCATGGTATAAAGACGTGTACTTTATTTTTGTTAAACATTCTATTTTGTTGTAAATATAGAAGACTTGTCATTTGTATTTTAGTTGCTGTCATTGCTGTGTTTGGATTCGTCATGATACCAGTTATTCGTGGTATAATGTCAACAATGACTCCGCCTGACAAACAAGGTTAGTTATTATCTTACAATCAAAGAAAAAGAATCTCATCTATGGCTAATTTTAAAATATCATGCAAAGTTCGGGGGTTGGGGTTGGGTTGTTGTTTTAATCTAAACTGAAGCGGACCGTTCGTCTCCCACTAAACAGAATGACCATCTGCCTGCATTTCTTGATGATTAGATTGTTCATGTGTGTTGGTGACTTCTTTGATGGCTGTCTGAAGTTATCATTTCAATAGAAGCCTTAATTGTTTCATTGCTGTCATTTGATCTTTCAGGTTCAATGTTCGCCAGTATAGCAACTGTAGAAGTGTTTGGCAGCATTGTTGGCACAGTTGGTGAAAATGTAGTATACTCAGCTACACTGACCTTCATGAATGGTTTTGTATTCTTAGTAATGGCAGCGTTTGTCTGTGTCAGTCTCTCAATGCTTATGTGAGTATTAAAGCTAATGTCTCTGAAACTAAATGGTGTGTAACGGCAATGTACTAGTGTTTTATAATAAACAAAATCCTGTCCTTGTATAACTAAATAAATTAGATAATGTTGTTCCCACCACGGTTTTCGGAGTGGGAATTTCTTTCTGATTGCGCCATTTCCTGATCATTGCCTTCTT
Source organism: Rugalucina vietnamica (assembly GCA_964017185.1). Classification (NCBI taxonomy): domain Eukaryota; kingdom Metazoa; phylum Mollusca; class Bivalvia; order Lucinida; family Lucinidae; genus Rugalucina; species Rugalucina vietnamica. The sequence continues at coordinate 70,390,727 of OZ024872.1, forward strand.
TAACATTTTCTACATCAAGTATGTGTAATCCGAATAGAAGGAACTCAGCTACTTTACCGAAATTGTTTAATATAACACGGCAACAGATATCACTCTCAAACTGTCAAAATGTTAAGTTTTCATTATTACTATATTTTACAGTTCCCATACAGTCATCAGTAGACGATCTCGGAACAGAGTTCTGTATGAAGAATATATTCCTGCAATTAATGAACATTGTGATACTGCTGCAAAGTAACAGTAAACTACAAAAAATGGAGTTGCCAACTGCTAGAGCAATCCAACCTGGCGTTGCAGGTCTAAAAATAACGGACTGACACCCGCACATACATGTATGGTTGCCATTCATATGGTTGAAATTGGATCATCTAAAAGACACACGAATTCAGTTTAGTCAAAAGATAGATTTGGACCCATCGGGGTCCAACTGGTGTTTTTCTTTTGCTACGGAGTTAGGAAGTTATTCGCCGCCAGGGGATCTCCATCGACGGGAAACTTACTCAATCTGTGAGTCCTCGTTTTTGATTCATCGGGATGTTTATTTGTTCTTGATGATTCATTGACTAGTTAGAGATTCATCACGAGAACCGACGAACTAGCTGAATGTTATGAACCACTGTAGAAGCTGAGGGTGAGGTTATGGCCATGTAAAATCGATTTAAGCACGCCAGTAATTTTATATTACTGGTCGTTCCAATGCGATACTTCTGTAGTGGTTCGTTTTGTTTTATGTCTTGGTGTTATTTTTTTATGCTGTTGGCGCCTTATGTATGTTTTCATATTTTTAGTTAAAAGGTACAAGTATGCAAAGATCAGGAAAAGGCGCAAGGTATAAGGTTAAGTAACTGGGTGGCCACCTATTGGGAAATAGCTGCTCATTCGGCTTTCGATCTGTTTTCATAGTATAAGTACCTGATTATTAATTTAGTTTTTTCCCACCTCGGTTTTTAGAGTGGGAATCTTTTTCTGATTGCGCCTTTTCCTGCTCTATGCATACTTGTACCTTTGAATGGGAATGAAGAATATTGCATGCTCACGTTCGCATAATTTGTAATAATGAACAATCAAACTAAGTTTGGAAAGAGAAGCGAACACTTATGGGAAAGCATGTCACATTTTTGTTTCGGGTAACACGTTTCATTGGCGACTTCATTTATTTGGCTAAATAAGACAGATAAAAGCATACTGTTGATAATATATATCTCTGTACACTAAATTTGCTAAAGCTACTCCAGAAACATTCAAAATACATTTCAACATTCTAGCTCTTTCATGCAATTATGTCACTGAGAAATATCTGTTTGTCTCTATCAAACCTATTGCTTGTTGCATTTTTGTTAACGTTTTGCCTCCTTTCATAAACCTGCTTTATAAATAAAATATATTTCGGGTTCGCCTTAAAATAAAAGTGTCCTCCATGTACTAATTGTTATCAGATTGAAGAAAAATTATATCTTCGATAACAAGGGGACTGATGATGAAAGTAGTTTAGGTACGTCGAACCTTGACATACATGACTCGTGACCGCCATATCAACAGAAGGGTAAAACAGAACATTACATGTGTATGTCAGTAGAGATCACGGGTTCGGAATCTCATAAGACGATGTCAACAATTGAAAGTATAAGCATTCGAATTGAATTAAGAAAATAATAACTCGTACGGGAAGACTACTCACTGTACTGACTTGAAAAATTAAATTTAAAATGTCTAAAAAGAATAAAATATCGAGTGATGAGATTGAAAACGAAAATATAGGAATGAGTAGAACTGTATTTTTGAAGTTGTCATTCTTAAGTTTCTTGGGTTGTGTGAATTATTTTGCTTTGGGATTGCATACTTATACAGTGAGCGAGTGGACCCAGCATCAAGTTAAACTGAAATATTTCTACGGCAAAACTTTCACAGCTAACTTTTCTGCTTGCGAGAGCGCGAACAAAACTGACCCGGATTACATAACCTATACGCATGTGCAACAGTCAACATCAAGATGGCAGATCTATAATACCATAGCCTCAGCAGCCCCAGCTTTGATCACAGCCATAGTTTATCCTTCCTACACAGACACGTTTGGACGACGGTATCTCTTCATCGTTAGCTTGGTTGGAGTATTTCTACAGTTCTTCATAGATGCACTTACCATTTTATTCAATGGAAGTCTGGTGTTTATCGTCCTTGGAGCATTCATGTTTGGCGCGACAGGGACTACATATTGTTTACTATCAGCCATATTTACCTATATAGCGGACTTAACCGAACAAGGGAAACAGAGAACAGCCGCCATCACCATCGTTGAATCATTATTACTTATCATGTCTACATCATCAGGCCTTCTCGCAGGATTTTTCATCGATGGAGTCGGCTTTAAGTTCACGGCAATCACAGCCGCGTCAATGTCCTTTGTAAACCTACTCATTGTGTCTTTATTCTTACCAGAAACATTGCCAATGGGCATGCGCCAGAAACGGCTTCCAGTTGTCAGAAGTGTTAAAAGAGTCATTGACTTCTACCTCAGCAGTGATTTCAAAGGGAAACGGTCGTTGTATATTCCAATGATCGTTTCTTTCATCGTTCTAGATCTCACAACGGTACATAGACGGACGTTAGAAGTGCTTTATCAGTTGGGAATGCCCTTCTGCTGGGGCCCAAAGAAAATAGGCTACTTTGCAGCTCTTTCAAACGTTGGACAGAGTGTGTTTGCCATAGGCATTGTAGCGTTGCTACAGAAATGTCTGTCAGACGTGTCCATTGGAATGCTGGCATCGTTTTCTAATGCATGTTCTTTAGTTTTAGAGGGATTTGCGTATACGGATGTAATGCTATACCTAGGTGAGTATTATTTATTATAATTTGTATGGCTCCATCTTGTTAAACTTTGAGAATGCTTTAATGTTCGGTGTCTTCAACAACTCTATAAGAGTTTAAAAACAAATGAAATTGCTCTTCAGCTCCGTTCTGGGTACAAGTGTTATAGAAACTTTAGTAGTAGTAGTAGTAATAATTTATTTGAGTGACACATGTCTATACAAACATACATATAAAGCAAACATATAATATGATATGTGAATGATTGTTTGTATGGATATGTTTATCCACGACACCCAGCCATATGAAATGGCTTACGAGTCACAGAAGGTTGTGAGAACTATACTGTAAAGTTCTGAAAGAATATGAACAGTCTGATTATCTTATATGGTAACACTTTAAGAGTCTGTTTGAACAAATAACTTACTTGTTCTTGTCAAAAAGCAATTTTGAATAAATAGTCCACTTTTCTGGATAACTCTTTTATCAGTTAACATAACCTTAAGTTTTTCAGTCTGAGACAAGCTTAATACTTTAGCTCACAAGCTACACTTCTGAATTTTCTTCAACTAGAAGCATGAAATTGATTGTTTACACAGATTAGTGATAAGATCACTGTGGCCTGTTAATGGCCTGATAAAACTGCCCATTGCTCCAAGAGGATTCTTAGCAGATGGTGATTTCTACTGTCTGAAAAATTTATTGCCGGTCTTTGATGTCATACTTTTTCTAATGGTTAATACCAGCCTGCACATATGTTATTAGCAATGAAATGTGTTTACATATATACTGCATTATGCCTTTCTGTCAGGATATAAGTCAGACTACTAAACACATTGATAAAATTCTTGCAACTACAATCCAGTACCATTTTGTTTGATTTTCCAATGCCATGCTGCAGAAAAATCAGTGGGAACATGAGAAAACCTTTGTTGGGTATGAGAAAACAAAGCCTCCGAACACAGCAACTGTGTTGCTGGTCAGTGCCTTTGTATTCCTATTTAGACAAAACAACCCCTGTGCTGTCTAAATTCAAAATGTAAACACTCAAGCCATTTTGTTCCACCATGTTCGCTTCGGATGAAAACCACAAATACAAGGTTTCTTGAAATGGGGCTCATTTCAGAGAGCTAAGTATTATTTTCAGGAAACACAGTGCACAATATTTTCATTATTTTGGTATATGAGTTTATAAAACTGGAAAATGCATCCAATGAAGACTATGACCAGTAGGTCCGGTCTGGTAATAAATTCAATAATACTTGGGCCATTCAAAAGTAATAAAGTGTGAATATTTTTTATAATTTTTAGTCCAACCCCTTATTTAGATTTGAATTATAATAACATATATGACTTCTAAAAAGGATTGCATCGCCTTGTTTAATGAAAATTTACATTGTTGTTATGGACGTTGTCAATGACATTATGTATTCCCACAATAGGCAGCCCCCGTGGCCGACGCTCTGGCCACATGTGAGACAAGCCAAGTTCTGCTTGCGGGTGTGCCAGGTTTGTTTTTCGCGGGGTTCTCCGGTTTTCGCCCCACCTTCTGATTGGCCCGTCTCATATGAGCTGAAATAAACTTGAAAGGGACGTTAAACTGAATAAAAAAAAAGTGTTAACACACGTGAGGTCATAACAATTTTTATTATATGACGTTATCCACTGAATAAAAAGCTATGTCATATGAGCCGCCGCATGGGAAAACCAACAATCTGCATATGCGAAAACAAAGACGCAGATCAGCTTCGCGGTAACCATGAAGCTGATCAGCGCCTTTGTTTTCGCTACACGGATAGTACACTTCCTCTTCTTCTTAATTTGCTAGCCTGCTTCTGTGACTGTGCAGCCTGGTTTGTGTCAGACCTGTTCAGAAACCACATTGTTGGTTTTTCCACGAGGTTGCTCATATGATGATAATATAAGAATCTTATATGGGGTTCTGTTCTAGATGGAAGTTTCCAACCCAAGGGATGACCGTGCTGAGCGGAACCGAGGCTCCGCCGAGGTTCCGCTCAGCACGGTCATCCCGAGGGTTGGAAACTTCCATCTAGAACAGAACACCATATTAGATTCTTTTTCTTGCACAACAACCCCCAAAATCTGGTTTATTTCAAGGTTTTTGCGTGTTTTTTTAGCCTGGGTGAGAACACCTGGGTGAGATGCAATTTTATCACCCAGGCAAAAAGTGTGGCAATTTCTGTCTGGTGTGCAAGAATAATAATTTTAACTTCTTATTTAAGTTTGAATTAACAAATTCAGTCTGTTATCTTAGTAGTAGGTTTGTTCCTGTTTACACTTTGCAACTTGGTTTATGCATATACATATAGCATCAGTTATGATTCCATTTCAACAATGCTGCAAATGAATCAGGTTATGACAAAAACTGATTTTGTATACATGTGAAAACAAAGGCACAGAACACTACAAACCTGATAAGTGTCTTTGTTTTCGCTACATAAACTGTTTAACCCTTTTTTTCTCTTTTTCTCAAATTGAATTCAGTTGAATTCAAGCATGTTGCATAATCTGCAAGTGCACATCCCGGTTTGTAAAATACCTGGTTAAAGCACTACAAAAGGTTTTCTTGAGACATGGCCTCAATATAAATGGGGTTATAAACTCTTTGAATGGGAGGGAAGAGTGACCACTGCAGCCAGTTCACAGCTGGAGTTTATTTAGTTAATGTTCTGTGAAAATCTGTAACTGTACAAGTGCCATTTAGTGATTAGATAGGGTAATTTGAGCTCTCCTCAAAATGAGGGAATTCTTGAGCTTGTGGTATATAGTATTAAGAAATCGGGATATATTTTGATAATCCAATTATAATACACTAAGCGTAATTGTGAATACGTTGGACAATCAAAAACGAAATGAAGTTCGTTTTCAACAGTTTTTAAGTCACAAACTTTGCATAATCGTTCTTCGACTTTCAGGTTTCTATAACGTCCTGTTTCTATATGTAGGGGTAAAACATGAACGTATATGAACGAGACATAAAGCTTTTCACATAATTTCTTCTTTATTGCAGTTGCTGTACCAGTACTGTTGGCCAATATGACAACTTCTATGGTACGAGGGATAATGTCGGCAATGACTTCACCAGAACAACAAGGTGAACGCACACGCTAGGATCATATTTCTTTGTTCCATTATGTTACCATCTATAGTTTTCCCATCCTACAGTTACGAACGTTTCCAAATTTAAGTTCCACCGTAGTTCGTTTCATTGCTCGTTAAACACCATTTTTCTAGAGATTTTCAAATTATATTGGTCTTTGCAAACAACTACAGCTGTATTTCAAATGATAAAGTAGACTTGTCTTTTTTTTTTTTGCTTTCTAATTAGTTAACATTTTCATGACGCCGATAGGAGAAAAAAAGTACAAGCAGGCAAAGATCAGGAAAAGGCGCAATCAGAAAAAGATTCCCACTCCAAAAACAGAGGTGGGTATAACCGAGTCCTGTTTCGGTTATACCCGCTCATGGATTTTGCAATCTGGTCCATCTTCATGATTTACATCATGGCCGAACGCTTCATCAGGTTCATTAATTAGTGAGTTCTGCAATTTCATTCCAGGTGCCCTGTTTGCAAGTATTTGTATAATACAGAATGTGGTTTGGTTGATAGCAACGTTTGGTGACAATTTGATCTACTCAGCAACTGTTGGATTCTTTAATGGATTTGTGTTTCTTGTCTTGGCAGCATTTGCAGTTCTTGGAATATTTCTGCTAGGGTGAGCCCATGATTCCGTTGTTCATAAATGCATGTATGTTATACGATATGTTATACTGTTAGTTTTCTTAAATACCGCATCTGCTTGGAAACTATTACGTAACTGACTAAAAGTTTAAATAATACTGTAACAATGATTTTAATTTGTAGTTTTATTGTTATTATTTTGCTATTTACAATTGTAATGCGAAAAATAAATGCATTTAAAAAGTGCGTGTACGTATACACTTACACGTTAATAGAACGTCAGCTGACAAACTGACGGACATCCAGTGGCGCTCAATGCGCGAAAATTTGATTTTTACTGGAATTGCAGAAGAACAGCTGTTGCACAATATAAAGAACGAAAACTGCGAAAGTAAAATTCTTAACTTTATGAGATACGAGTTAGGAATACAGAGCGACATATCTCTCGACCGTGTTCACCGTATTGGAAAATATAGCCCGGATCAAACATACCCAAGACCCGTAGTAGCGAAATTCCATAGCTTCAAAGACAGGGAGCTAGTTAGACAAGCTGCACCAAATGCTTTGACGGGAACGCAATACGGAGTCAGAGAACAATTTCCGGCGGAAATTGAAAACACCCGGAAACTATTATACCCCGTGATGAAAAAGGCTAAAAAGATCGAAGGCAACAAGGTGCGACTAGTGCGGGACAAACTATACATAAATGACATTCAATATATACCCTCAACGACGGAAACCCAGAACGACCAGGGTGCCAGACCAAAAACGTATAACCAAAATCCCAAAAACCGCGGCAATCAACGTGGCACAGACAGACATCCCTACCGTAATGCATGGGGTATTAACAATACAAGAACATTTTACGCAGCATCGCGTCAACCAGCATACTCACCCTTCAATATCAGTACGTCAAACAGATTTCGAGGGCTAGCCCATCCTGCGACAGAAACGTTTAGTGAAACCCCATTGGCCGCAAACCGAGGACAAACAAGGCGGAAACAACCGGCATCATCGCCCCTTGAAAATGACAATACGAAAAAAGTGTGCGGCGATAACGAATACGTATTACCCGACCCACCCAATTCCCCAAGTGCTGCCCCAATCGTGCAAATGGACACACACTCCCCCCACCCGAGCCCACCAGGCTCACCCAGTGTTCCCCCAAAGAGAGCCCACGGATACACAATCCTTACCTGACAGTGAACAACAGAGTGAAAATCCGAAAGCACAAATCAATGAAGCGACCGAAACTGGGTCAATCTCGCTTACAACTGACACGGATTCGAATAATGCGGCGCATGAACCGTTAAAAGCTCAGGACATTTCGCCGTCGGACGCCTCGACCAATGACAGTGATCTATAGGAACCCGTGGAGCACAACAGTCGTCTATCAGATACTTACATACCATCACAAAATAATCTACGGCAGCATGGCTGCACCATAGAAGAAATAAAACTACTATCATTGAATGTTTGTGGCTTAAAAAGTCGACTAAAAACCCCAGAATTTCATGAACTGATAAGCTCTTATGACATCATTGGAGTACAAGAAACAAAGCTAGACGATGCTGACTCTATAGAAATTCCTGGCTACTCATCTGTTTGTCAAAATAGACGAAAACTCTCGAGATATAGGTCTGGCGGAACAGCAGTAATAGTAAAAGATTCTTTAAGCCAATATATAACACATGAAAACAGCAATTCCAAACTCGTACAGTGGTTTAGCATATCACGTTTATTAACTAATACCGACGAAGACATACACTGTGGCGTTGTGTATATACCCCCGGCCCGATCAAGATACTCATCCCCTGACCCATATCTCGAGATACAAAACGAAATCGACCAACATTGTGGAAACTGTGACAATATCATCATTTTCGGGGACTTTAATTCAAGGACAGGTAAACGTCCGGACTTTGTCATCGTTGATCAATTTATTTCAGATGAATATGACAATGGTATATTGTATAATGAAAGTATGTATACATTGCAATGCATGCTTAAAAGTAATGCTACACTTGAGAGGGATTCTGCTGACTTGACAACTAATGCTTACGGTTTACAACTTCTAGAATTCTGTAAAAGTAACGAGTTATACATATTAAATGGTCGACTGGGACAGGACTCAGTCAAACCATCTGTAACTTGTAAAGATCGAAGTACGGTCGATTATTTCATTGCCAGCCCTAAGCTCTTAGAAAGCTTAATCGATCTCAGTGTACTTGATTTCTCAAGTCTGTTTTCAGACGCACATTGTGGAGTTACATTGACAATCAAAACAAAGCATCAGCTGCCAAGTCAAAATCCCACCAGTGCCAAAGAAGATCCCAAAGTAAAACTTTGGGAACAGGGTAAAGCTGAAATATATTTACAGAATATCAATCTTGACGTTGTAACAGGCATAAATGAAAATTTGGAAGAAATTTCAAAACGCGGTGATATATCTGAATCTGATATAAACGACGTTGTTAATAAAATTGAAACACTATTTCAAGACTCATGTAAACGGACATTTGGGTACAATAAACCTAAACCGAAGCAGAAAGTTTCAAATAAGAAGCAGTTTACTTGGTTCAATCTCGAATGTAAAAATGCTAGGAACCTCTACCATCGGTCTCGTAGATTATACAATAAGCATAAAACCGAGTACTACAAACAGCTGTTAAAAACAATAAGTAAAGATTATAAAAGAGTAATGAATAAAAACAAAAAGCGCTCTGACCAAACCAGAATAGATAATTTAAGGAATCTAAAAAGTACAAATGCCAAAGATTACTGGAGGATATTAAACAACGGTAAGCAAAAACAACCAGAGGCCCCACTTAACGATTTGTATGAACATTTTAAAAACGTAAACAATCCTAACGGAATGCAAGAAAACGAAGACACCCCTATAATAGATGTCGAGAACAGCACAATTAACGAAGAAATAAACAAACCAATAACGGAAAATGAGATCATTAAGGCAGTCATGTTGCTTAAAAACAATAAATCTCCAGGCATTGATGAAATCCGAAATGAGCATATAAAAACTACATTGCCACAACTATTACCAACTTACCATAAACTTTTCAACATAATATTTGATAAGGGCATTATCCCTGAAAGTTGGTTAATTGGTAACATTTTACCAATCTATAAAAATAAAGGCGAAGTGCAAAATCCCGAAAATTATCGTCCGATTACGCTCTTAAGCTGTTTGGGCAAATTGTTTACAACTATAATAAATAACCGATTAAATAAAGTGGCAGAAGAAGCAAACTTATTAACAGATACTCAAGCAGTATTTAGAAAAGGGTTTTCAACGATTGACAATATTTTCATCATTAACAGTTTAATTGAAATTTTCAAATCATCACATAAGAAACTCTACTGTGCATTTATAGATTTCAAACAAGCGTTTGACACAGTATGGAGAGACGGTCTTTGGCAAAAGCTCAGTGCATATCATATAAACGGAAAATGTTTAAATTTAATACAAAATTTATATAAAAACATAAAATCGCGTGTTTCTACATCAGAAGGCTCCTCGGCATTTTTCCCATGCAATACGGGCGTACGACAGGGAGAAAGCTTATCGCCATTCCTGTTCTCAATATTTCTTAACGATCTAGATCATTATTTCCGAATCCGTAATCATGGTGTATTAGTACTTTCATGAAAATATTTATATTACTGTATGCGGACGACACAGTCCTATTTAGTAGCAATCCAAATGATCTCCAAAAATGTCTTGACACATTCAAACATTATTGTACAACTTGGAGACTGACTGTAAATGTTGCTAAAACAAAAATTTTGATAATAAGCCAAGGTCGCCCGAGCGCAAATTTACATTTTTATTATGATAGCTATGAACTAGAAATTGTAAAAGAATACAAGTATTTAGGTATATATATATCCCGCAGCGGATCTTTTAATACTGCTAAACAACACATTTCGGAACAAGCGAATAAAGCTCTTTTTTCAATGATAAAAAAATGCCGAGATCTTAACTTACCAGTTGATCTTCAGATAGATCTATTTGACAAAACTATCAAACCAATCCTTCTATACGGATGTGAGATCTGGGGATTTGGAAACTGTGCTAGTATAGAAAGAATTCAACTTAAGTTTTACAAGTATCTTTTTAATCTGAAAAGATCTACTCCCTCATTTATGATCTACAGTGAACTTGGCATTAAACCAATTATTTTAGACATTAAGACTCGCGTTTTGACCTATTGGTGTAAATTGCTGCCAAATGACGACCTCTATGAAAAGTTATCTTCCAGAGTATACACGATCTTGTACTTAATGCATAGTAATAGGCAAATCAAAAGCTCTTATATTCAAAATGTTAAAAACATATTAGATACTTGCGGGTTTTCAGGCATCTGGTTATCACAAGATACAATAAACCCTAGGTGGTTCAAAGCAGCGATATCACAACGAATCAAAGATCAGTATCTCCAAGACTGGTCTGCAACTCTCAACACATCTTCAAGCACACAAAATTATCGACTTTTCAAGGACTGTCCCCAAAGCAGCAATTATTTAAAACTATTGTCAAATTATTACTGTAAAATTTTCATAGCCTTTAGAACACGAAATCATAGGTTACCAGTTGAACGAGGTAGATGGAATGGCACCGCACTGAGAGACCGAATGTGTTTTCTTTGCAATAAAGATGTTGGAGACGAATTCCATTATTTATTATCATGCACCCATTTTAGAACTATTCGTATTAAATATATAAATAGATATTATTATGACCATCCAAATACTCTTAAATTCAAACAGCTGATGAACTCTGAAAATCCAGTTGAACTGAGAAAACTTTGTCTGTTTATCAAATGTATAAATGAAGCTATGCCATAAAAAGTATTAATCACCAAACACTATGTATATCACAAATAACTGTTATTTAATATTTGCATGCTGATGTTTTTTCTGCGTTGTACCATAGAATAATGTTTACATGTGGATGATTTTGCTTTGTATTATGAATATTACATATTGAAAAATGGGCAGTGTGATGCAGACCGTTCCATATGTAAGACGGACCTTCTAAAAGGTCTCTGTTTAGTCGTACGTAGCTCTTGTATTTCGTTTCGGCAGGGGCTGGGCACGATGTTAATTATCTTTGTCGTTGCAATGTATACATGCATTTCTGCAATTATTAGTACTGGAAAATAATAATCTTCTCGCCAGATTTACATCTTGTGCTCACAAGGTGTAGTTCTGTGAGAGGATCCACTTCCTATTAAAACATATACATAATACGAGCCAAACAGCTCAACACAACATGAATCTATGCCTCGTAAACACATCTGTTGTGTTCCACTGTCAGTTTTGTTTTTACCAAGGACTTAAAGCACAACATATGGAACGCTCTTCACCACAATGTCAACTGAATTGCAATTTTATACATGTATGCCTCTTGTTGTTAACTATGTTAACCTAGAGATAATAAAGAATTGAATTGAATTGAAACATTATAATAATGTTTGCAAGAATTGAAATGTTATTCAATTGAAGTGTTACTGTGTTTTTCAATGTATGATATCCGTTTCTATTGTTATGTTTCCAGGTTATTCAAGATTTTGAAACAAGACTTTGACTCCAAGCACAGCGCTGTGCTCGTAAATTAAGATGAAGTAGAATTACATCACGATGGACTTAAACACTTACGTCTACTAGAATGCCATTCCTCTAAAAGCTTAGCATCAGGAAAACATGTCCGTGTAATATATACCCTCTTAAACCCCAGTTTTATATAGTAAAAACGGGGTATGCAGGGGTATACCTATTTTTCTTATTTTTGCTCCAAAACATAGATTGTGGGTACTTTTTGGAGCAAAAATAAGAAAAATATCAATATTTTTCAGCTGAAAATTCTTAATTTTTCAAGATAAAAAATCTCTGTTTATTGCATGGGCAAGTTTTCGTAATGCATCGACGCGTGGCAATCAAGCTTTCGCTGTCTACAGAGAGCATAACTAATATTTACTCAGCTAACTGAAAACTAATTAATAGGGTGCTCATCCAATGGTGTTTTGTATTGTTAGACGCCTTTGCTACAACATTGGTTTGGAATGTTATGCATGTATTGGTATTTTCAAAGACGAAAACCATAAGGATTGTTGTTATGTCATTTTTTCATAAAAATGAAATGTAAAGCATGCAATAGAATTTCAATGTTCCGGTTGTGGAATTTCTATTTTGTCATCATCATCTTCACGAATTCTGTAAAGAAGAAAAAGTAGAATTATGTTATCCCTATTCCTTCTGCTCGATATTTGTTTAACAGCCTCCTGTCCGCTCTGTTTTTTTTTTTTTTTTTGTTTGTTTTTTTTTTTTTTTTGTTTTTTTTTTAAACATATATGAGGTATAATGGCCGGGAAGTTTGCCTTCTTAGTCAGTCTAGATTTGTTTTCGGAATCTAATATTCAATAGCAAACACCTATATTAACATTCAAAGTATCGCTTACTTCCCATTGACAAGTTTGAGTAACTTTACATGCATTATTCTGTGAAAATTTTATGAAATTTCATTAACACAGGTCACTGTCTCACCTTCATAATTGACTTGACCATCACCATCGACATCCGCTTCCCGAATCATTTCTTCGACCTCTTCATCTGTCAACTTTTCTCCTAGATTAGTCATCACATGTCTCAGTTCAGCTGCACTAATATAGCCATTACCGTCTTTATCAAACACACGGAATGCTTCTTTTATTTCTTCCTCTGTATCTGTATCCTTCATCTTCCTCGCCATCATAGTGAGGAACTCAGGGAAATCTATAGTGCCATTACCTGTCATTATTACATTAAATAGTTAGATTCATAGTTCATACATCAGTATACTGATTTTTGGTTCAACATGGGGATTCAATAAGTTCATCAGGGTTATAATTAGTTTCATCATTGTTCTTCATTGCTGTCATTAGTTCACCATCTATCTATCTATCTATCTATCTATCTATCTATCTATCTATCTATCTATCTATCTATCTATCTATCTATCTATCTATGAACGTGTGATTCTTCCCAAGGAACGTCTTTCATTAATGCGTGATTCATTTCCCTCCCATTTTGTGGTTTTCATGGTCATGAAACTATCAAATGTATGTTTAATCTATCTATCTATCTATCTATCTATCTATCTATCTATCTATCTATCTATCTATCTATCTATCTATCTATCTATCTGCCTGCCTGCCTGCCTGCCTGCCTATCTATCTATCTATCTATCTATCTATCTATCTATCTACGAACGTGTGATTCTTCCCAAGGAACGTCTTTCATTAATGCGTGATTCATTTCCCTCCCATTTTGTGGTTTTCATGGAAACTATAGAATGTATGTTTAATATGTTTACCTATCTATCTATCTGCCTGCCTGCCTGCCGGCCTGCCTGCCTGCCTGCCTGCCTATCTATCTATGAACGTGTGGTTCTTCCATTAATGCGTGATTCATTTCCCTCCCATGGTCATGAAACTATCAAATGTATGTTTAATATGTCATATTGTGTAATCAGCACCTTAAGTGTTTGCTGTTAATATTGTACATTAGAAGATCTATCTGGTGTGTAAGAATAAGAGATTGATAAATGAGCCGCGACACGAGAAAACCGGTCTTCGTGGTTTCCGACCAGGTCTGACACAGACCGGACTGTAGAGTCTCAGAAAAAGGCTAGATGCTTGAAATTTCGTATACAAGTAGAGGAGGACCTGTAGTGTCCGTGTAGCGAAAACAAAGGCGCTGATCAGCTGTGCAGTTACTGCAAGCTGATCTGCGCCTTTGTTTTCGCATAGGCAAAAATCCGGTTTTCTCATGACGCGGATCATTAATACCATCAGCGTCGACTTCGTTAATCATGTCTTGCAGTTCTTGTTCAGTTGGGTTCTGTCCCAGTGATCTCATCACGGTTCCCAGTTCTTTAGTTGTAATGGTACCGTCGCCATCCTTGTCGAACAGAGAGAACGCCTCCTTGAATTCTGGAGTAATGGACACATAAAAAGGTACAAGTAGGCAACGATCAGAAAAAGGCGCAATCAGAGATTCCCACTCAAAGAAACGGAGGTGGGAAAAAATAAATTAACAATCAGGTACTTATACCATGAAAACTTATCGTAAGCCAAACGAGCAGCTATTTTCCCAATAGGTGGCCACTCAGTTACCTAAACTTAACTAAAAATATGAAAAGGTACAAGTAGGCAAAGATCAGGAAAAGGCGCAATCAGAAAGAGATTCCCACTCCAAAAACCGAGGTGGGAAAAAACCAAACTAACAATCAGGCACTTATACCATGAAACATATCGTAAGCCGAATGAGCAGCTATTTTCCCAACAGGTGGCCACTCAGTTACCTTAACTTAATTAAAAATATGAAAACATACATAAGGTGCAAACAGCACAAAAAGTTTATCACCAAGACATAAAACAATAAGAACCACCACTGAAGTATCGCATTGGAACGATCAGTAATATAGAATTACTGGCGGGCTTAAATCGAATTTACAGATACCTAACCTCGCCCTCAGCTTTTGCAATGGTTCACAGCCTTTAGTTAGTTGTTCGGTCCTCGTGGTGAATCTCCAACCAGTCAATGAATCATCTAGGACAAACAAATAAATCATGATAACCACCGTGATGAATCAAAAACGAGGACTCACAGATTCAGTAAGCTGCCTGACGATGGAGATCCCTGGGCGCCAAATAACTTACTAATTCCAGAGCAAAAGAAAAACACCAGTTGAACCCCGGTGGGCCAAGCAACAGACAAGAAGTTCCGGCCCCAACCAACTAAAATGAATAGCTTTAAGTTGGAGCCATTATAGAGTCTGACGCGCGGCCCTCCGGCGTGCAATTAAAGAAGACAGAATTTTTAGTTATCAACCATGATAGGGTTAAAAACTAAGCATGCAGTCTGTCGGATAACATTTAAGAATGTATCTCATACGGCAGATTACTATTCCCTTTACAGTCATAGAAACATTTACGGGGGGAATAAGAAAACAGAAAATAATAGGAAATAATATACGTGTTTAAGTATTTAAAAACTTTCAGCCATAGCGACTGACCAGCCGGACATTATCATGATATACGACTTACCTGCGATTTGTTCTTCTGTCAGTTGGTCAGCCTAGAAAAGAAACCATCATAGTACATGTACAGTAACGTAAATAAATACTCGTAGTTAGGTCGTGATCGACACACGTATTCAAGTAAATCCAAGATACAGCAGGTTTTCAAAGACAAACTTCTTCAATCCTAGCTTTTCTATTGTTAATACATAATACATCTACTCAGAGACATTAGTACATTAGCTGAATCGCAAAATATTCCAGAAATAAATATAAATAAAACACATACCATTTTACTTTGCACTTTTATTTACTTTGTATCACTCACTGTTTCAAACAATTCATAATTTGTAGGCGTAAATCTTTTCCCAAATCACATTATAAAGTTTCACATGAGTGAAAAACTGTCGCAATGCGGCGTTACGGGCATCTGATCTCATTTGTATGCAGCTAGTCGATTTTCTGATGGCTGGATGCTCGACAGGTTAATCACGTTACATTGTTCATCACGCTAGCATGACCGTAAAATGTATAGTCCCAAAACTAGGGTTAAAAGGGGTATACATTTTTTCTTATTTTTGATCCAAAACATAGATTGTGGGTACTTCGTAGAACCGCTTCGGTTCTAGCAAGTACCCACAATCTATGTTTTGGATACCTACAATAAATGTTTTGAGCACAGTTTTTAAAAACGTCATTTTTTTTTAAATTAAATTTTCAATTTTTACAGCTGAAAAAATTCTCTGTATATTACATGGGCATGTTTTCGTAATGGACCAGCATTTCTAACTAAGTAAATATGTATGAACAAGGTGTAACACACGTCAAACGTATGACAACCTTATAATCCTGTTCGAATTGTTTCAAAAAAGTTGATCGGCGCTTTCCTCCCGAAGATTCGAGAATCTGGTCTTAACTCCAACTGTGAAGTCTATTCAATTTGATCTATGTTCAATAATACGTAACAGCTGTTAATCTTAATATTTTAAGGCCATCTTGCATTGAATTTTCAATCATTTTTAGTTCAGATCTTTGATTTTCTAGGACCTTTTCATACTGAGCATGTTTGTTTTTGATTATTGTACAGTTTATGTGTCAGCTTTGCGCGGTGTTATCACGTATTTCTTATATTAATTTTTAAACTTCCTTCTTTAGCGTAAATCAGAACAAGATGCTGTTTATGGCATTAGTATCTAGTTGCAACATCACTGCCCACTACGTCCTAACTGACTATGGGTTCATGGGCTATACTTTTATCTGGTGCATAGCAATTTGTATTCCATAAATATTATTTGTGTTGTACCTGGGAATGTATTACAAATTATTTCCTTGTCCAGAAAAGATTCTGAAACCGGTTTCTGATCCTTTCTGTTTTCTTTATATGGATTTAAGTATGTTTGCATGAATATTAATTTTATTTTTTTAGTCTAAGACAGACTTGCAAACCAGACATCGTCTACTATGACACTGGAAAAGGGAAGGCGCTAGACAAACAAGGTTTTGAATAAGAGAGAGAGAGAGAGAGAGAGAGAGAGAGAGGGATAGGGGCATGGGGTTATCGAATGATTATGGCTAGGAAGAATATGGATGGAAAGCTGATAAAAGTAAAACCATATAATGCTTTAACTGAAGGGAAGGGCTAGAATGGCTTTTGGAACAAGCCGGGGGAATTAAGTAAAGTTTGATCGTGGGTAGCAAGGTTCCTTAGTCTGACCCTTCCACATGTTCCATGTTGATAATACTCTTGTTTTAGGGTGGGACCTTGACTCTGGAAATTATGAAAACTTGCCCATGCAATTTTCAGAGAAAGTTGAAAACTTCATTGAAAAAAAATGACGTTTTTTTCATGATTTAGCTCAAAACATTGATTGTGGGTACACGTTAGAACCGCCTCACTAAGA
This sequence comes from Rugalucina vietnamica, assembly GCA_964017185.1. Classification (NCBI taxonomy): domain Eukaryota; kingdom Metazoa; phylum Mollusca; class Bivalvia; order Lucinida; family Lucinidae; genus Rugalucina; species Rugalucina vietnamica. Next base: position 70,408,215 of record OZ024872.1, read on the forward strand.
TGGTACTAACGGGTACCCACAATATATGTTTGAGATCAAAAGTAAGAAAAACAGGTTTACCCCTGTAAACCCCAATTTTGTCCGCTTTCTAGACGCGTTTTCATGTGTCGTTTTGACAAAGGCTTTTTCAATTTGTAGTAAGGCATTAGTCAATTCAATCTTACATAATACTATTTTTTGTATCATCAGCACAGTACATTTTATCTTGTGAAACTGAATGGGGTGCAAAAAATGTTGAATACATAAACGGCGCATAACGTCTTAACTCCTAAGCTCCTGTGGCTGATTAGGAACTTTGGCAGTAATAAGGAATTCGTTGAAATTGCCCACTAACATGTCATTAGAAGAATCTAGCATCCTTCACGTGCTCATCTCGCAACTTAACTGTGACTTGCACGTCATTGTTTGACATCAGGAAAAAATGACCATGGAATGTATACCCCCTTGAAGCCCAATTCTATATACGTATATAGGACAAAACTGGGGTTTGCAGGGATATGCCTATTTTTCTTATTTTTGCTCTAAACATAGATTGCGGGTACTCGTTAGAACCGCCTCTAACGTGTACCCACAATCTACGAAAAATATATATGAAAAGTATCAACCTTTTTGAGTTGAATTTTTTAGATTTTTAAAGCTCAAAAAATTTCTGTTTATTGCATGGGCAAGTTTCTGTAATGTCAAAATCCGGAGCATGAGGTCGAGGTATAACACAAGTCAGACAATTAAACTGTTAAAATATTTCATCTCAAAATAAAAATGTTAAATAAACAATTACATGTATTTATTCTCAAGTATAAGTAAAGCTATTTTTCTTGAGATGATCAAAATGTAAATGATTATTGGGTGACAAAGTTCTCTTTGATTTTTAGCAAGATAAAATTCTGTTTACAAATACTTAAGAAAAATATAACAGAATTTGAGCCGCTGTATAAGAAAACCATCAATCTGCATAATCTGCAGTAACTGCACAGCTGATCAGCGCCTTTGTTTTCGCATTTTAGTATAATTTCTCTTCTTCTTAAATCCGAAATTTCAAGCTTCTAGTCTTTTTCTGTGACTGTACAGCCCGGTTTGTGTCGGACCTGGTCTGTACCTAAATTGTTGGTTTTCTAAGGCTCATTTATGGTTATCTTCAAAGCGTGAAGGGAACACAGTCTGTATGGATTGTCATGGCAACCGTTGGCCGGGTTACTTCTGAGTCATCATTTTCACAAATTCTGAAAATACATAAAATTCAATTCAAAATAACAAAAAAGTTTTATACATAAAATACTAGTATATTGATTTGCAGAAAAAAAGGCAAATAAACTATCAATGAAACAAGTAGCCACTATAAAGACAGATACATTTCCAGTGATTGAGTTTTATGGACTTTACATGCATATTTCTGAAAGGAGCCCTTAAAGAACTTTCTGATTTTCGACTTACGCGAGAGCTTAGTAGCTACATGTATGGTTAATTAATGTAAGCAACGATCAGTAGTAACTGGGGAAATCCGAAAGTTACAAATAGGTACTGACTAATATATAATTACATACTAACTAAGAGGCCTACTTATTCCCTGCTGCCAATATATGAATTGACCGGCCCACAACATGATGCTAAATACTATTTAATAAAACACACTCGAATACTTCTAAAATTTCAAAACGCTACACTAAGGAATTTAGACTGACCCATAAATCTTTGAATGATAAGACACACAAGAGGAGTAGTTTCTTTGGTGGGTTGATCTAGGGTTTAACGTTTCGCCAACAGCTTAGGTCACATTGAGACGGGATTTTGGTTTATAGTCTCATCCGACAGCCTGGGATCGAACCTGCGACCCCTGGTTTACAAGGCGAGTTAAACATAACCACTACGCCACGAAGGCTTCTATAGTTCTGTAGTTGGTTTCATTCTGTATACGCGTCAACATTGTTAATTGGGATTATTTGAAAAGCACACACCTATTTGGATAAAAAATATTCGCACTATGGCTAGAAACTACCATTTTTCCACTCTTTAGATACCTTTATTTTCAATATGAAGATGGATTCAATAAAGCCATTTTAAATTCTGAAAACATTAAAGAACAATTTTCCTAGACATAATATTAAAGTGCTTCTCTTAAATGTTCTTTTCTCTTCTTAGAAGCTATTTCTGGTTTTTAAACTCGCTTTTTAACTATGTTGCAGACAACATAAATTACTTCAGCAAAATCTCAGCCACCAATTCCATGCTGTCTAAACCTACCAAACAATATTTTGGACTAATCGTTTAAATTACGGCAACGACAGTAAACAACGAGTACCCACCATCATAGTTGACCTGTCCATCTCCGTCAATATCAGCTTCTCGGATCATTTCATCTACCTCTTCATCAGTCAACTTTTCTCCCAAGTTTGTCATCACATGTCTGAGTTCAGCTGCACTAATGAATCCATTACCATCTTTATCAAACACTCGGAATGCTTCTTTGATTTCTTCTTCACTGTCTGTGTCTTTCATCTTTCTTGCCATCATTGTGAGAAATTCAGGGAAATCTATCGTCCCATTGCCTGAAACATACCCATAGTTGCTAAAAGATTTTTATGACCATACTACCCCACGTTGAACGTTTTTACTGCTTCCGAAGGATCAAACGTTTTAATTTTATTTGCATACATATCCAAATTAACGGCATATAACGTGTGTATCGTTCTTTTCATTGCATACTCGCGATCAATGTCATGTTGACTCTCTCTCTCTCTCTCTCTCTCTCTCTCTCTCTCTCTCTCTCTCTCTCTCTCTCTGACATATGTGGTAAAATGTTCTTTATTAAATTATCAAATAACTTTCCTTTATTTTGTTTTACCATTTCTCTCCTTGTACATGCGTTTTCTTGTTTCCTTACCATCAGCATCGACTTCATTGATCATATCTTGTAACTCAGCCTCTGTCGGGTTCTGTCCCAGTGATCTCATCACGGTCCCCAGTTCTTTAGTCGTGATGGTGCCGTCACCATCCTTGTCGAACAGAGAGAACGCCTCCTTGAACTCTGTAAGATAAAAACCACATTTCACTTCTGTTGGTGAACTGTTAATCATCCTTATCAGCGTAAAATCAAATTAAATTCAAATAATGACTAAACTATACACCTCGCCAAAAGTTTAGCATACTAAAGCATTCTAGTTGTATAGTGCTAAAGTAAAATAGTCTGAAAAATATTCCCAAAGCATATTACGACTCAAGCATTCATTGATTTACAAAGAAAACATGTCGTAGCAAAGAACAAATGACAGTTTTGCCTCAGATTTTGTAAATTTTTGGATATTTTAATAATGCATTATTTTAATGATAAGCCGTGTTTCTTAATGCTGAATTTTGCACAATGTATATATATTACGTCACAACAAAACTGACCCCATGTCAAGGAAAAAGATGTTGGAACGATCTGTTTCAAACAAAAAGTGGAGATTAGACATCAAACAGTGACAGGAACAAAAATGTTAAGAAAGTATAGCAAAATTTCAATGGCATTTTGAAAAAAGATAAAATAAAAAAAAAAGCCTTTGTCTTAAAAGATGTCTAATCCCTACATCTCAAATGACATGATAATAATGTTATACCACATTATATTCTATCTATCGCCTATAGATTTTCATAACTTTTGATTTGAAAATACTGAAACTGGGTACTTTTTGGACAAGATAAAAAACACGTTTTGAAAAATCGCCTATAGATTTTATTAACTTTTGATTGAAAATACTGAAACTGGGTACTTTTTGGACAAGATAAAAAAAAAGTTTTGAAAATAACCTTTTCAAACTAGTGACCTTATCCTTTTTCATTCTAACTAACTGCCGATTTTGAATCCATTAAAGTCCTGATTGTTTCCACTGTAACCATGACATCGAATAGGGACAATTGTGTCGCAATATTTATTCACTGGGATTAGTTCTAGCAAGACATTTTTGCCTCCTAATACACAAATTATTATGCTAAACTTTTGGCGAAGAGCATATATTTTGCTCTTCCTCTGGTGATCATCTGTATATAAAATTCAACATCACCACTGACCATAAAAACACCATGAGGACCGAGCTTCTTACTGAATGTTTTGATAAAAAAAAGGGAGAAATGCCGCTCACTCGGGTAAAGATATGTTCTTTTTGTATCAGCAACTAATTGTCAGTTGGTTTTTTAGCTCACCTGAGCCGAAGGCTCACAAGGTGAGCGTATAGGATGGCCATGATCCGGCGTCCGTCCGTCCGTCCGTCGTCCACAATTTCAAAGATCTTCTTCTCTGAAACCGCTTGGCCAATCAAAGTGAAATTTTATGTGGAGCATCCATGGGTAGGGGGAACTGAAGTTTGATCGCGAGATCCGGGTCACATGACCCAGATGGCCGCCACGCCCATATATGGTAAAAACACTTAAAAAATCTTCTTCTCCAGAACCGGTGGGCCGATTTCCACGAAACTTGGTATGTAGCATCGGGGACTTCAGCCCATCATAGTTTGATAAAATGATGACCCTTGGATGACCTTGACCTATTTTACGGCAAGGTCAAATTTGGAAACATAGGCTTTTACATGGGAAAAGTGAAAACTATGGTCCTCATGGTGTTTTTATGGTCAGTGGTGATGTTGTATTTTATATACAGATGATCACCAGAGGAAGAGCAAAATATATGCTCTTCGCCAAAAGTTTAGCATAATAATTTGTGTATTAGGAGGCAAAAATGTCTTGCTAGAACTAATCCCAGTGAATAAATATTGCGACACAATTGTCCCTATTCGATGTCATGGTTACAGTGGAAACAATCAGGACTTTAATGGATTCAAAATCGGCAGTTAGTTAGAATGAAAAAGGATAAGGTCACTAGTTTGAAAAGGTTATTTTCAAAACTTTTTTTTTATCTTGTCCAAAAAGTACCCAGTTTCAGTATTTTCAATCAAAAGTTAATAAAATCTATAGGAGATTTTTCAAAACGTGTTTTGATGACCTTGACCTATTTTACGGCAAGGTCAAATTTGGAAACATAGGCTTTTACATGGGAAAAGTGAAAACTATGGATTTTTTGAAAACTATTGCAGCCTGAGGCCTGACAAGTGGTAGATGCAAACAACTAATGGAGTAGATGAAGGTATGTGATTACTTTAGGTCAAGGTCGTCTCTTGACCTCGGCCTGTCTGTAGTCCATACACACTTTTCAAAGATCTTCTTCTCTGAAACTGCTTGGCCAATCAAAGTGAAATTTTATGTGGAGCATCCATGGTTAGGGGAGACGAAAGTTTGATCGCAAAATCCAGGCCACATGACCAAGATGGCCACCACGCCCATATATGGTAAAAACCTTTCAAAATCTTCTTCTCCAGAACCGGCAGGCCCATTTCCACGAAACTTGGTATGCAGCATTTGGGACTCCAGCCCATCACAGTTTGAACAAATGATGACCCTAGGATGACCTTGACCTATTTTACGGCAATTTCAATTTTGGAAACATAGGCTTTTACATGGGAAAAAGTGAAAACTATGTATTTTTTGAAAACTGTTGCAGCCTGAGACCTGAAAAGTGGTAGATGAAAACAACTAATGGAGTAGATGAAGGTATGTGATTAATTTAGGTCAAGGTCATCTCTTGTCCTTGGGCAGTCTGTTGTCCATACACACTTTTCAAAGATCTTCTTCTCTGAAACTGCTAGGCTAATCAAAGTTAAATTTTATGTGGAGCATTCATGGGTAGGGGAGACAAAAGTTTGATCGCGAAATTCGGGTCTCATGACCAAGATGGCCGCCATGCCCAATTATGGTAAAAAACACTCAAAAATCTTCTTCTCCAGAACCAGTTGGCCGTTTATTAACGCGAAACTTTGTATGTAGCATTTGGGCCTTCAGCCCATCATAGTTTGTTAAAATGATGACCCTAGGATGACCTTGACCTATTTTACGGCAAGGTCAATTTTGGAAACATAGGCTTTTACATGGGAAAAGGCGAAAACAATGGATATTTTGGAAACTGTTGCAGCCGAGACGTGAAAGTTGCTAAATGCAGACAACTAATGAAGGTAAGTAATTAATGAAGGCCAATGTCATTTTTTGACCTTGACGCAAGGTCATTTAAATATCAAAATTAAAATTATGGTTTTCTCAGAAATCACTGGGTTTGGAAACCATTGCAACTTTGCAGATGCAGGCAACTTATGAAGTCAATAAAGGTATGTGAGTATTCAAGGTCAAGGGCATTTCATGATGATTTATACTCCAAGATCAGGCTTCAGGTGAGCGTTCTCAGGACCAATGGTCCTCTGGTTTTCACCTGGGATGTTATGGCGAGACTTTTATTCTGATTGTACCAGTTCGTGGTCATTGTTTACATTTACCACTATGCGTTGATCTTTTAAAGGTACAGCCGCACAGTTATATATGGCTTATATATATGAGCCACGTCATGACAAAACCAACATTTTGTATATGCGAAAACAAAGGCGTAATTCCTGTAGGCCTACTCGTATATGCGCGCGGTTACACACCATGTGTGCGGTTACACACCATGATTACAACTGTCAAATATGCACAGGTAAATCGATACCGATAACGAGATAGAAGCTGTATTTTGAATGGCTGAAGAACATACCCTTAGATGGCAGTGCACTGGTAAAATACAAAGTCACCGATTTTACCAGTGCACTGCTAAATTTTATCAGTGGTCCGGTAAATTTACCAATGCACTGCTAAATTTTATCAGTGGACTGGTTAATTTACCAGTGCACTGCTAAATTTTATCAGTGGACTAAAAAATATAGCAGTGCACTGGTAAAATTTAGCAGTGCACTGGTAAAAATTTACCAGTGGACCTCTATCGGTGGTTTTGACCCTTCTGGTACACCACAGCAGTAACCGCAAAGCTGATCAGCGCCTTTGTTTCGCTAAACGGATAGTACACTTTCTCTGCTGTCTAAATCCAAAATTTCCAGCCTCTAGCCATCTTCTGTGCTTGTACAACTCAGTTTGCGTCAGACTTTGTCGGAAACCACATTGTTGGTTCATGATGCGGCTCATCCTTACCTGCAATTTGTTCTTCTGTAAGTTGGTCCGCCTGAAAAAAGCAATGCCAATAGTTACGAGCTTCTACGTAATGAACACAATAAAGTGACCATTTTCTTATTCATGCTTTGAATGCTTTTGAAACTTAAGGGGGTCTTCACTGTTGTTTTGTCTTTGGACATTTTTATCAGTCGTTATTGTCATGAATTCTGTAGACTGAGCAATTAGTTTATTTTATCATTTTTGTAAACTTAATTAAATTATCATTTTGCCAGCAAATGTTCTAGATATCCCCATCTTGCTGAGATTTGGTTGAAATTGAAACAGGGACGGTTCAATAATTTAATCCTGTACATGTTAGGGATTTTTCTTCTTTGTATACATTTTCATTTTAACGCCTGGCGACTATTTCATCTGCATGTGTTTATTATCCCTTTGCAACTGTCTCTGTAAAATCTCTCTAGACATTTTGTAATAATAAATTAAAATAACATTTACCTGTATGGTGACTAAACAGGTGAAATTATTTGTCGCAATGCGTATAGATCGGTTTACTTACAAAGATCAAACTCCGCCTATGCATTTTACCTATACAGTGTTGTTGATTTTTTTTTTTACAATTTTCATGAAATTGAAAGAATTAAGATAAAAAATAAAACAACGGCGGGACACATTAATATATGATCTTTAAAAATATATAAAATTTGGAAGTGGATGGCAAAAGTAATCGACTCACCATGACAGATAGAAAACAGATTGTCGCTCGCACTTCTCGCAAATCCTACAAAATGACCGAACAGTGTGGGATTTCGTTTTATGAATGAAAACTTTCGTCGCAATGCGGCATGACCTGGGTGTTCGGTTACTAGACGGAAGACTATGTATACTTGAAAGCTTATTTAAAACTTTTCATGTAATTTATTTTGTTGACTCAGTGATAATAAAACCAAATTTGAATAATGCTTCACCAAATATATACAATCACAATATATATTCCGTAATAAAAACGCCAACTACTTAAGCGCACAAAATCGTATATTGCATTCAATGACTAGAAACAACATTCCCCAAGATTGCAGAAATCATAATAACTTTTATCTTTTGTCATTATACACTCAGAGAACTAAAATACATATCTGTTCCCTGGGCTGACAGATTATATGGAATTTGCAGGGCGAGTGTGGATTTTCGCAGATCATTGCTTCTGTATCTATAGACCTACATGAATAATGGAAACACATATTTGGTCGTATATAACCCGTTAACTTATCTCATTTAACTGGTGTCCTATTTATGGGACATAGGCAAACAGTATAGCTCCAGATGAGACGCCGCAATATGCGGCGTCCCATCTGGGTTTATTCATTTAGTTACTTAGAAGAATATTATCGAAAAATGAAATAATAATTAAAACAATGTTTTCTGAGGAAAACTATGTCCCCCCAACCGTTTAGTAATTGAAGTGTAGTTACCTTGTGATATGAAGTTTTTCTAGGGAAGACACCATGTAAGGTGTGATAGTTTAAACTTGTTTTGGACCCTGTCTAAAATTGGGTCACAATCACCAAATTCTTATAAACTCTGAACCTCCTCACAACAATGCTTCTGAGCAAGTTTGGTCAAAATCCATCAATTAGTTTACAAGATATCGTATCGGAAAAACTAATTTCAACAGTTTTATAGACTCGTGACCTTCAGAATTAGGTCAAGGTCATCAAAATCTAACCAACTCTGAGCCTTCTCCAAAAAATGCTTCTGTGCAAGTTTGGTCAAAATCCATCAACTGGTTTACAAGATATTGCAGTGAAAAGACTAATTTCAACATTTTTTTATGGACTCGTGACCTTGAAAATTAGGTCAAGGTCACCGAAATCTAATCAACTCTGAGCCTTCTCGCAACAATGCTTCTGTGCAAGTTTGGTCAAAATCCATCAATTGGTTTACAAGTTATCGAGTTGGAAAGATTAATTTCAACATTTTTTATGGACTCGTGACCTTGAAAATTAGGTCAAGATCACCAAAATCTAATCAACTCTGAGCCTCCTCCCAACAATGCTTCTGTGCAAGTTTGGTCAAAATCTGTCAATTGATTTACAAGATACTGCGTTGGAAAGACTAATTTCAACATTTTTTATGGACTTGTGACCTTGAAAATTAGGTCAAGGTCACCAAAATCTAGCCGACTCTGCGCCTTCTCGCAACAATGCTTCTGTACAAGTTTGGTCAAAATCCATCCATTCGTTTACAAGTTATCGCGTTGGAAAGACTAATTTTAACATTTTTTATGGACTCGTGACCTTGATTATTAGGTCAAGGTCACCAAAATATAATCAACTCTGAGCCTCCTCCCAACAATGCTTCTGTGCAAGTTTGGTCAAAATCCATCGATTGGTTTACAAGATACTGCATTGGAAAGACTAATTTCAACATTTTTTATGGACTCGTGACCTTGAAAATTAGATCAAGGTCACCAAAATCTAATCAACTCTGAGCCTTCTTGCAACAATGCTTCTGTGCAAGTTTGGTCAAAATCCATCTATTGGTTTTCAAGATATTGAGTTGGAAAGACTAATTTCAACAGTTTTTATGGACTCGTGACCTTGAAAATTCTGTCAAGGTCACCAAAATCTAATCAACTCTGAGCCTCCTCCCAACGATGCTTCTGTGCAAGTTTGGTCAAAAACCATCATTTGGTTCACAAGATATTGCATTGGAAAGACTAATTTCAACAGTATTTATGGACTCTTGACCTTGAAAATTAGGTCAAGGTCACCAAAATCTAATCAACTCTGAGCCTCCTCCCAACAATGCTTTTGTGCAAGTTTGGTCAAAGTCCATCAATTAATTTACAAGATATCGTATCGGAAAAACTAATTTCAACAGTTTTATAGACTCGTGACCTTCAGAATTAGGTCAAGGTCATCAAAATCTAACCAACTCTGAGCCTTCTCCCAACAATGCTTCTGTGCAAGTTTGGTCAAAATCCATCAATTGTTTTATAAGATATTGCGTTGGAAAGACTAATTTCAACATTTTTTATGGACTCGTGACCTTGAAAATTAGGTCAAGGTCACCAAAATCTAATCAACTCTGAGCCTTCTCGCAACAATGCTTCTGTGCAAGTTTAGTCAAAATCCATCAATCGGTTTACAAGATATTGCATTGGAAAGACTAATTTCAACATTCTTTATGGACTTGTGACCTTGAAAATTAGGTCAAGGTCACCAAAATCTTATCAACTCTGAGCCTCCTCCCAACAATGCTTCTGTGCAAGTTTGGTCAAAATCCATCAATTGGTTTTCAAGATATTGAGTTGGAAAGACTAATTTCAACAGTTTTTATGGACTCGTGACCTTGAAAATTAGGTCAAGGTCACCAAAATCTAATCAACTCTGAGCCTCCTCCCAACAATGTTCTTGTGCAAGTTTGCTCAAAATCCATTCATTTGTTCAGAAGATATCGCGTCAGAAAACCTAATTTGATCAGTTTTCATGGGCTGGTGACCTTGAAAATGAGGTCAAGGTCACCAAAATCTAATCAACTCTTTCCCCCCTCCCAACCATGTATCTATGCAAGTTTGGTCAAAATCCATCCACTGGTTCAAAAGATATCGCGTAAGAAAGAAGCTACGCGGACGCGGACGCCGACGCGGACGCGGACGCCGACGCCGACGCCGACGCCGACGGGAACCGCACCAAAAACAATATGTCCCCCACCTTCGGTTGGGGGGACATAAAAAAAAACACACACTAAATGTCTTTAAAACGAAAGTGTGCTCACCCCAATAATAATGATTGCAAGTCTAATCGTCAACATGGGATAACTATATTTGGCACTGACCGACGTTGAGGCAGGTGCTTCATACTCCGGGCCCCGAAATTTGCCCAGGCGACGTTGAGGGGTCTACAGTGGACATATAAATCCTAGGCCCATTCATGTTTGATGGGTGAGGGAACGCCGAAGGGAAAATAACTGACATGAACGAATTGAACTAAAGAGAGAGAAAAACCTTTCCACCCATCACAAAGGATGCGAGACTGTTTCTTAGTAGGTGATTACTAGGATCTCCTATGGCTGATATGGAGAGCGTCATGAGAAAACCAACATTTTGCCTATGCGAAAACAAAGGCACAGATCAGCTTTGCAGTAACTGCAAAGCCGGTCACGCATTTGCTCTCACTACACGGATATAGTCCTTATTTTGTATATCCAAAATTTCAAGCCTCTAGCCATTAGTGCTTGTACAGATCGGTTTGTGTGGGACCGATTCGGAAACCACATTGTTTGTTTTCTTATGAGGCGGCTCTAATATCGAGTATCATCTCAGCCTATGCAGGTACTTCCTCTATACAAGTGAATCATTAAAAGTGACTAATCGTATGAATTTATACATGTGATGAAATGCGCATATAAAAGGCAGAATATGACAGGGGGACATAACTAAACAGATCCTTTTCCCCATAAAGAAAGTTCGAATGTGCCCTTAAATGAATAGTCATCTGCTGTTGATACGTGAAAACCACTGGAATATCTCATTTGCTATTTGCTGAAAGACAATGGCAAAAAATCGGGAAGCTATACAAGGAAACAACCGTCACCGTGGGTGGACAAAAGCTAAAAACTCTGTTAATAAATTCGCCTGTGGGAAGTACTCCCCCTTACAATGATGGAGAGGTCACCGCCAAAATTGCGAAAGTAAGCAAGCCATTTGGAAAAATACGTGAGAATGTCTGGTCAGCCTTAAAACGAAGTTACGAGAAAGGTCAACATGGGCACAGTGCTTCCAACACTTCTATTTCCAAGTGATATCAACAACATGCCCGCAGACTTAACACCATTGAATGACAATGTTTAACAATTGAGCCTTCGCATAAGAAAACCAACAATTTGGCTTTCCGACCAGGTCCGACACAAACCGGGCTGTACAGTCACAGAAGATGGATAGAGGCTGGAAATTTTGAATTTAAAAAGTAGAGGAATTGTACTATCCGCGTATCGAAAACAAAGGCGCTAATCAGCATTTGCTGCGAAGCTGATCTGCGCCTTTGTTTTCGCCTATGCAGATTGTTGGTTTTCCCATGCGGCGGCTCAATTTATTCAAGTCTCACTTCCATATTATATACGAATAAAACATATTGTTATATGACTGAAGAAAATCCTGTCTCCTGATTGGCTCATTCAGTATTAATAAATTCTTATATTTTTCTGAAACTTGACCAGACTGATGAAAACCAGATCAAACCAGTTCCTGGGGGTTAATTATTTTGACAGATTTTCTATATTAACTTCCAAAATCTATAGTCCCCTCCTGAGTACCCAAAAATAGTATCAGCATGAAATTAACATGGGCTATGTGAAATTGACATGATTTGATGTATCAATATTGAACAGGTAAACTAATAACTTTTCATGAGTTTTAACAACAATTTTGTTTTATTTGTGTTCATTTCTCTTTGGCTGAATGGGTATATCTAAACTGACTTTTTCTGTGACACATCTTTCAAACACAAAATAAAAGGCGTTTATTGGGAAACCGCCTTTTGAAATATTTCAGAAACGGTTGTTAAAACTTGTGAGAAGGTCCTTAGTAAGACATTAGTTCTGCAATAAGATTTAGCTTCAGAAATGAAAGTAGAAATTTTGCATTAATAGTCAAAAAGTCATATAACAAAACATTTATTGACTTCAATTTCGGTAGACATAAGGATTTATCTACCCTCAAAAATTATATTCACCTCGGCCTTACGGCCTCGGTGAATATGATTTTTGTCGGGTAGATAAATCCTTATATCTACCTCATTGAAGTCAATAATTGTATAATATACATAGGTAACATAGACAAATTTTATAAAGTGGAACCATTCCAATATGGAATTATGAGATACTATAGCTAAGACAACTTAAGAATGTTAGGGAGTCATGCAAAGCGTAAAAAAGGCTCTTCAAAGCTAGTAGCATTTCTAAGATGGAATAGTAATGTAATAAGAATGTAATAATGTTGATGTAGTGATGGTCAGAATAAACGGTTTATGTAGTCACCACCGAAGCCTCATTATAGTCCCAACGGAGTTCACCAGGTTGCACATCTATCTATCTATCTATCGATCTATCGATCTATCTATCTATCTATCTGCGTATACATAATTGTCATTTTAACAAGATTTCGCCGAGGTTTTGATGCGAGACGAGTTTCACTCCCACAGGTCATTAGCGCATTCCTAGTTTATGAATTACTAAAAAATGTTTCGCCGCAATGCGACACCTATAAATATATTTATATGTATTATTTGAGCGGGAATACAACTGCTACACTTTTACTTACTTGTAAACCTGTAACCTGCTATAAAATTAGAGTTTACCTTAATAACAGGATAAATATTCTCAAATATGGTAAGTTTGTGTAATATTGCTTTGAATATTTCTTTAGTACTGCCGTGGGCTTACCTGGTGTTGCGGAATTAATCAGTCTTTCTCATTCAACTTACATTAAAAAGCTTGTACTACATGACATTTTCTCCGCCATACCAAGGCCTGTAGCTAAAATATATTCAGACTATAGCATCTGATACAACCAATCCCGACGCCTGGGGGAGAGACGACAATAATTGATCAGCTCTTCCGCGACAGTGCGGGAACATGCCTACAGAAAAGATAGCCATAAAGGTACGTCATACCAGAACTGCAGTGTAATGGTCAAGTTAAGAAATAAATGGAGGGCTGAAGCTTTAGTCTGTCGCGTTTCACTAATATAAAAACATGATCGGTTTTAACTCGGATCCTATTAAAAAAGGTTATTTTGGATTCGAGGTTTTAATAATAACTTCTAAGCTCATTTATGAAGCATTATTTACCTTGAGATACCGTGTCAGTATCACGTCTGTGCTTAAAATTACTTAAAATAGCAAGTAAGACTTGTATGGCAGTACGTTCTCCCCACCCCACGAGTGCAAACATGATACTAGCAAGGTCCTGTATCGAACCAAGTAGTAGTTATGCCACCTTCGCTAACAATGATTTGTATTATGTTAAATACCTTGTATGTTGTTAATTCAACAAAGAGAATAAAGTTTTGTCTGTCTCTCTGTCTGTCTGGAAACAAAAAAAAGTAAGCGGAATCAGCGGATATACAATTAATCGCTCACTATTTCGTATCGGGATCCCTGAATCTGACCATACCGATACTGAGACCCAGGTTGTTAACTTTCTGAACGATTACTCCGGGGAAATGATAGAGCCAGGTCTCATTGACAGGTGTCACAGACTTCAGAAAAGGAATGCCAAAAAAGGCCCTGGGCAGAGAGCACCTGATATCATAGTGAAATTTGTAACTCATAAGTGTAAAGCTGCCATCCTATCAAAGGAACCCATGGAGAAATTAAGAGAAGATAATAAGGGTAGAGATGATGCCTCTAAACTGTATGTCAGAGAGGACCTTACTAAGAAAAGAGGCACTATCCTGTACAAAGCCAGACAGCTTAAGAAAGCGAGTCTTATCAAGGACGCATTTTCTCGCGACGGTATTATAACAATTCGTATGGCTACGTCAAAGCCCTCTGGACATGATATGTACTATCGGATTACCAGTGAGGATGAACTTAAAGCGTTCTGTAATGATAAGAAGTTAGACGTTAATGATGAGTGCCTGCCAAAAAAGACTGTTAAGCCTAAAACACTTGTGTTTTCTATGTCAGCTGGTGGCAGTGCCGCCCATGGTTCTGTTGCCCATCATGCTGGCACCCCTATGGACTCGCAGGAAGAATCAGACCTCAACCCTGATGCTCAGGCATTCCAGCCTTCTAACAACTCTGATGCTGGAACTGTAAACGAACCCGCTTCATAAACATTCTGATATATTGAAATGTATAAAACTTTCCTAAAAGTGTATACTTGTATATAAGAAAAAGACATACATACATGTATGAAATCATATAGTTTATTAAAACTCATGACATTCAACAGAAATCACAGTCAGTTTAATCTAACATTCTCATGATGAACCTAACATGCAATAACCTAGTGTAAAATCTGAATTTCTAGTGTCTGATGAATGCTTTCAGATTGTATGCAGTTCAACCTCATTATAAAACGCCTCATTACAGTGCGGTTTTCAATGCAACATGGTCTTTTATGGCTCCAAAATGATTATCTTGCTATATTGACTGTTGTAATAAACTAATGACCTCATTATTGTACAGGCTTACAATAGCATGGTCTGGTTTTACATATCCCTTAGTTGGCATTATAATGAGGTTGACCTCTTCATACACTATAAGATACTACTATCTATAGCCACAATGAAACATAGAATTTCATACCATATGACATGTATGATGTTCGATAAGAGCTATAATCAGTACCAATTCAATTTCATTCCAAGAAATGATTTTCCAATATCTAAATTGCCTATTGCTTTATTTTATATAAAGTAGGAAAGATTTAGAAAACAGCAAATAATCACAAAAACCTATAGCCACAAGATAGTAGATACCTAATTTTCTTTCGAAATTTGCATGTGTATCTTAACTAGGTACCGATATATGTATATATGGTTATCTAGAACTGACACCAAGGTATGGTTACTGATATGCATTAGTATACTTTTGCAATTAAAAGCAACTTTTCTTCAGCTTAAAAGCAACTTTTCTTCAGCCTGTCTCTCAACATCTGGTTTTATTCAATATTCAGAGACAGTGACAGTTTTGACACTTATAAAACTTTTGTATATGTTTACTTTCATATGATAAATACTGCAATTTGCAAACACCTATTCTTCATGATGATAGAATGCTTTGCCATTCCTCTATACATTTACATGTTATAAATCAATCTTTAGTGTGAATATCTGTGCTAAAAAATTTCATGCTCATGTCGGCAAATCATAAAATTTTCCCATAGACACCTGAACTATACAAACATCACTCACCAGAAAAATAATTGCCAAGCTGGTTTGATTCTGGAAATCAGTATAAAAACTCCAGTGCATAGTTTACTAAAAACAGCATTATTTAATGGTGAGCATGAAAATTGTACTGCTCAATTAACATCATTAAAATAGCACTTCAAACAATGACATGGCTCATGTGACTAAATAAAAATATCTTCGAATGAGCATGTCAATTATACAAGTGAATGTTTGACCCTTGTGAGCATGAAAATTGAGACTATCCTAATTGTTAGAATATTATGGCTGCAGTGAAATGAGCATGACACATATTGTACCATTAACTGTAAACTTTTACTACCATGAAAATATGATACTGTTCTGTGACAATACAATGGCTTGAATTGGCTTCAATTGAATGAGCATGACAATTCTACCACTATTTATAAAAATGCTGAAGAAAGCACCAAACTCAATAAACTGACTGAACTTATAAGCGAGACTTTTAAATTATGAATATCTCTTATGTTGTGTTGTCACAGCAGCAAAAGTTAATGGCCTGATTTGTGAGCATGGAAATTGTTGTGCTTGTTCTATCTGTTGCTATATCCTTAATTCTCATATAATGCGTAAGAGTGAAAACTCAGATTACTATTATTGTAATGATATCATTACCTGAATTATATGAGCATGAAGATTGTTCTACTAGCTATTTATAATGTGAGCCGCTGCGTGAGAAGGCCGACAATCTGCATATGCGAGGGCAAAGACCCGCGGATCAGCTTCGCGGTAACCGCGAACCTGATCGGTGCCTTTGTTTTCGCTACATAAATAGTACAATCCCTCTTCTTCCTTCATCTGAACGTTAAATCTTCTGGCTATCTTCTGTGACAGTACAGGCTGGTTTGTGTTGGACCTGGTTGGAAACCCAAATTGTTGGTTTTCTCACGCACAGGCTCATATGTTATTGAAATAGCACTTAAATCATTGACTTGACTAATTTGTCTTTAATGAGCATCAAAAGTTGACTGTTTTTTGTATTATGTTGTTAAAGTAGCAGAAAATACTGACCCGATATTCTGAGCATGGAATTTGTTCTGAATGTTCTATATATATGATTTTACTGAATAGCTCTGCTCAAGTGAAAATTATACCGCAGGTAGTGTTATTATTGTCACTATTGTGTTAGCATTTTCGTTAATGACCTTATTCTTGTGAGCATAAAAATATTTTTTTTTTCCGATTACTCGAAGTTATTGAAAGAGAAAAAATCAGTAGGTTCACATTTGTAAACATGCAAATTTCTGTGTTTGTTATCACTGTTATAAGATTGTGAGTTGTATGAGCATGAAAATTGTACAGCTAATTAAAGAAATATTTATAAAATAGCACTTTAACTCATGACTTATGAGCATAAATATATTTCTGCATGTTATATCATATTACTGAAATAGTATAAGTCAATGGCTGAACATTGGTAAACATGAATAGTTTGGATTGTCCTCATAGTATTATTGAACAGCTTGAGTGAGCGTGAAAACTGTACTTCTTGTTACAACATTATTGAAATAGTATCCAAATCTATTATTGAAATAGCATTGTGTTTATATTTATGTTTATATGACTTGACCATTTGCTGAAAAGTTAAACTAGCAGAATGTAAGAAATAAGAAAGCGCAAGTATTCTACTTATTGATTTTAAAAGTAGAATCATTTTTATACTGTGTTCTTTTGATCCACATTGAATCTCCTATTTTATCCAAATATGACAGTTCTCCATATAATCCATATGTCACACATTTCCGAATAATCCATATATATGAAACACATTTCCGAATATTTACATATCTATGAATTTGAAATATATGATGTAAAAGTAAACATTGCCATATCACAAGGCAATATCCACCTATTATGCACCATCAAAAAGAGAAACACGACCGAACACTGCTCTCCACCACTCTTTTTGTTGATTCACAGGTCTTGTGATGTCTGTTGTCTAAGATCCGAGCCTGAAAAAATAAATAACGAGTCTAAAATCTTAAAGTTTCATCTCCTCTCCAACTTTATTTTATAAACATGCTACTGAATCTGATTGTGATTTTGTGCCACTTATCATTACATGCAAGGAATACTTGCACTTCTTTAGTACCATTTCTTTTGACTTTGTTTTCTTTTGTTTTTTGCTTGTACATGTATCTTGTAGTTATGTATATCTTTCTATTTATTTTTATTGTACTGACAGATAATACTTGTGCTCCTTTCCAACTGACTCATTCTCATGCCAAAATGCTAAGTATCATTATCAATCGAACTTCTGAAATAATATCTGGTCACCATTCAAAACTTATCCATTACCTATTTAACAATCAATGACATCGACGAGCCGCAATAATACAAAATTCAATGGTGACCGTGTGATCATAAGAAAACGTAAAAATATTAGTCAGTCAAATGTCTCAACCTCTTCAACTAATGCTTCTCAAACTGCAGCAGAGGTTACAAATAATGACCCTCAACTAAATAACTTATCTAGCATGAAAATTGCTCATCTGAACATAAATGGATTAAGAAACAAGGTTGATTTACTTAGTGTTGAGCTATCTGAATATGATATAATCTGTGTTTCAGAGACCAAATTGAATAATCTTGTTGAAACAGCAAAACTTAAAATTGATGGCTTTCATGATCCAATTCGCAGAGACAGGCAGTATAACAATGGTGGTGGACTGCTTGTTTATATTAAAAACAACATTCACTTTAAACGGCGCCCTGATATTGAAAATCAATACATTGAAACTATATGGATCCAAGTCTGCACTCTAAATAAACAATTTTTGATGGGCTTATTTTACAGGCCACCTGGAAGCACTGTGGATTACTGGGAATCATTTGAAAGCTGCCTTGAAACAGCATCAGATCAAAATCTTGACATGATAATAATGGGAGACTTCAATCATGACTTAATGATTCAAAACAATTTAACCAAACTAGAAAGAATAATATGTAAATTCAATATTGAAAATGTGTTTACTGAACCAACTAGAATTACAGATACAACCCAAACATGCCTTGATCTCGTCCTCACAAACCATACCTCAATGATTGAGAACACTGATATACTAGCCCCCTTTTGTAGTGACCATTGCACCATTACTGCAGACATCACATTCAAAACCTACAAAGAAAAAACATACAAAACAAAATTCTGGAAATATGAAGAAGCAGATAATGAAGGTATAGAAAACAAAGTGAATAGCACTGATTGGTCATATATCAATAACTGTAATAATATAGATGAAATAAATGAAATTTTTGCTAAATTTATAATTGACACTGCTAATCAATTTATTCCAAGTGTAAACTATACAAAGCGCCCCACTGACAAGCCATGGATGAATAATAACATAAGGAAGCAAATTAGACAAAGAGATAGACTCTTCAAAAAAGCTAAACTTAAAAAATCAGTTAACTATTTTAATAACTATAAAGATAAACGAAATGAGGTAATCACATCAATTCGAGAAGCTAAAGCAAACTATTTACAAAAATTAAAAGATACACTTTCAGATCCAAAAACCCCACCTAAACAATGGTATAAAATTGCTAATGAAATTTCAAGATTTAAGAATAAAAGAAATCCCCCACCGCCCTTAAGAAATAATAATAATACAGTAGATATACACCCTTTCGATAAAGCCCAAACACTCAACAAACATTTTGCTAACATTTCAAAGGTAGATAACCCTCCGCCCCTACCCGAGGAAGAACCAAGCCCCCCATATACTCTTGAAAGTATAACTGTTACCGAAAAAGATGTAAAAGACCAACTCCATGCATTAAAAACTTCCAAACCTGGTGGTCCGGATGAAATTTCTCCAAAACTTATAAAAGCATTAGGCAACTCATTGGCAAAACCCTTAATGCTACTTTTCAATAAATCACTTTCACTAGGACAAGTACCCTCAGATTGGAAAATGTCCAACATTTCAGCTATTTTCAAAGGCAAAGGTGACTCCTCAGACCCAACAAATTATAGACCTATTTCCATAACTAGCTGTATTGGTAAAATGCTTGAAAAAATAATTTTTAAATATCTGTATAATTACCTGGAAACCAATCAACTGATCACAAATTTTCAAAGTGGCTTTCGTCCAAAAGATTCCACAGTCAATCAACTCCTGGAAATATATCATAAAATAATAGAAAATTTAGACAAACAGAAAGAAATTAAATTCATATTTTGCGACATAAGTAAAGCATTTGACAAGGTTTGGCATGACGGTCTCCTATTTAAGCTTAAAAAATATGGCATTACTAACAACTTATTACCTTGGTTCAAAAGCTACTTGTCAAATAGAAAACAACGTGTGATAACTGAGGGCTTTAAATCTAACTGGGAAAACACATTAGCTGGAGTTCCTCAAGGCTCAGTGCTGGGTCCCTACTTATTTCTTATTTATATCAATGACATTGTTAAAGATATTAATTGTAACATTCGACTCTTCGCAGACGATACATCGTTATTCACTGTCTTTGAAAACAACAGTTCAATCAAATTACTTGAAGAAGATTTGAAAAAGATTGCCCAATTTGCGGAGTCATGGTGTATCATACTTAACCCCACAAAAACAAAATCTATGACCTTTACTCGCAAACGGATTAGGGAATGCCCTAAAGTCAAATTTAATAATATTGAACTTCAAGATGAAACTCAGCATACACATCTGGGTCTGACATTATCATATGATGCAACCTGGGGGGATCATATCAATCGCATCTATGAAAAAGCATCAAAAAGGTTAAATATCTTAAGAATGTTGAAGTATGACCTGGACAGGAAATCTTTAACTCGTTTCTATACCTCTTATATTCGACCTGTACTGGAGTACAGCAGCATTGTCTGGGATAACTGTGACAAAGACGAGGCAGAACTTCTGGAATCCATTCAACTTGACGCTGCCCGAATCATAACAGGATTACGCCGGGGTACCTCCCACGATATTCTGTATGATGAACTTGGATGGACCTCCCTATCAAAACGTAGACAGGACAGTAAATTGACTTATTTTTTTAAAATCCTAAATTATGAAACGCCAACATATATAAACAATATATTAGACAGCTATAATGACCATGTTGTACCATATTCTTTAAGAAATAATAACTTAAGATACCCTAAACCAAACTCAACCTCATTCCAAAAATCTTATTTTCCAGCAACAATTAATTTATGGAATAACCTTAATCCTAACTTAGCTAACTGTACTTCCTTACACTCATTTAAACAAGAATTAAAAAAGCAAGCCCCAACACCTTCCAACTATTATTCACCCGGTACAAGAAAGGATAAAATTATTCTATGTCAGCTTAGAAATGGGAAAAGCCAACTCAATCAAGACTTGCATGATGACCATTTAATAGACTCACCAAATTGTACCCACTGTAACTGTCCAGAAACCATAGACCACTTTCTCTTCAACTGCCCTAAATATTCAAATGAAAGAATAAATCTGATAAATTCACTGATAACAAAGCCAAATATATATAGTAAAATAACTGTGTGTGTACATGATCTTCTTTTTGGAAACTCCGACTTGTCATATGAAGAAAATTGTGATCTTCAAAACCAGGTTATTATATTCATTAAACAGACTAACCGACTTACATAAAATCAGAAAATAACGAAATTAATAAAACGATAATAATAAATCAAAATAAAGAAATATCTACTTATTTTGTAAACTAATATCCGTTACAAGCTGCTAAAAGTATTGAATTTAACTCCTAAAATTTGACCTAACAGTAACAGATAGAAAGTCTTACAGCTCTTGTCTTCGGTTTTAATGAATGCGATATATATATACATATATATATGAATGCGATATATATACATATATATAATATATAAGAAAAAAAAAAAAAAAAAAAAAAAAAAAAAAAAAATCTGAGACAGGGCTTAAAAATTAAATACACTGATGCATGAAACAAACTTGTGCAAAAACTATAAATCTAAATTCTAAGGGACATAATCCGCGTGATACCTGCGTCGACTGACCCTCTGATTGACTAGTCCGTTAAGTTCATGACACACAGTTATGATCAATAATTCAATAACTGACACAACTTACTGTTACATACTTAAAATAAGCATTAACTGTAAAGTTTCTTGTCTAGAAATTCATTCAACCACCCCAAAGTGATGTGGCACGGCATGCTTTATTTAAAAATGAACAGTATAAGTCGTTTCTGTTCGGCCTTACGGAATACCGAAATCGGAGTAGGAAGGGTGTGATCGCGCACCTAGGGGAAAAACTTTGCGAATTTCAATTAATACGATCAAAATTTCTAGCAGTTAATGTTGTTTTTTTTTCTTCTAAACTTAAAGTATATATAGTGCAAAAATGAGAATGGAACAACTAAACAATTGTGTGACTGACTATCCTATATTGTTGCTAGTTATTTGGCATGAGAGTGGGTCGGCACATAAACACTCAGAAACTGACTAGAGATTACGCACTCTCCCTGGGATTCCAAAAATAAAATAAAACAATATTAATACACAATTCTTTCACGTGATGATACATCTTTGTAGCCTAAAAATACAGATTATCTCTCGCGCTGTAGAAACAACAACAACAACAAACTCACAACCCTCGTGGAGTGCGATCTCTTGGCATTATTATTATTATTATTATTATTATTATTATTATTATTATTATTATTATTATTACATGGATAACGATCGAACTCCTGTGGAGCAGAGCTTTAGCATTACTGTCGAGCCTAACTAAGTTTTACCAGCACGGTGAATACATGTAAGTGTACCAACTTTGCTATGACTGATCTTGAAAATCTGCTCCAAATGAATTCGCACCTTATCCATACTGTTCACATAGTTAACATGTACTTTTGATTGTATATATAAAATGTATATGACAGATATTATTATGCATAGTAGGATTGATTTTCATAATGAATGTAAATTGTAATACCGACGGGAGAGGGCAATGATAGGCCTTGCCTAAGCCCAATCCTTGTCGCATATATATATTTGTATATATATATGTTGGCAAAAATTTCATAATAAATAAAACTATTTCGTATAGTTAATAGGCATCTTCGTTCAGCAAAACAATACGCTCATAAAGGGCATGTTGTCTCCATGGAATTCAGGCGGATATTGGAAAAAAAGTACAAGTAGGCAAAGATCAGGAAAAGGCGCAATCAGAAAAAGACTCCCACTCCAAAAACCAAGGTGGGAAAAAACCAAACTAACAATCAGGTACTTATACCATGAAAACATTTCGTAAGCCGAATGAGCAGCTATTTTCCCCAATAGGTGGCCACTCAGTTACCTTAACTTAACTAAAAATATGCAAACATACAAAAGGCGCCAACAGCACAAAATATTTTAAACACCAAGACATAAAACAAAAAAGAACCACCACAGAAGTATCGACTTTGAACGATCAGTAACACAAAGTTACTGGCGGGTTTAAATCGATTTTACACGGCCGTAACCTCACCCTCAGCTTCTGCAGTGGTTCGGTCCTCGTGGTGAATCTCTAACTAGTAAATGAATCATCAAGAACAAACAAATAAATCATGATAAACATCCTGATGAATCAAAAACCAGGACTCACAGATTCAGTAAGCTGCCCGACAATGGAGATCCCTGGGCGCCAAATAACTTACTAACTCCGGAGCTAAAGAAAAACATCAGTTGGACCCCGGTGGGCCAAGCAACAGACAAGAAGCTCCGGCCCCAACCAACTAAAATGAATAGCTTTAAGTCGGGGCCACCATAGAGTCTGACGCCCGACCCACCGGCGTGCAATTAAAGAAGGCAGCATAGTTATCAACCGTGATTGGGTTAAAAACTAAGCATGCAGACTGTCGCATAACATTCAAGTTATAACCTATACGTCTGTAACGTGTTATGATTTTTCTAAACTGAGAAGAAAAATCATTACTTCCTATAAGTTTCTTAAATTTGTAAACCAAGTCACCATAAAATTCTGGTTCCGAAAGACCCTCACTTAAAAGCGTCTTTAACCCAACATTATATTTGGAAATCAATTCATAGTGTCTACGATAAAATTTAGAAAAGGTTTTTCGAAGTTTATGATACCGATAGCCCTGTTGGAGAAGTTTGGCCGTTAAAGATTTATTTCGAGCGTTGAAGTCTGTAACATGATATAAGTCTGTAATATTGGAGAAATCATCGAATAGCTAAAATAGCTCAACTTACGACCATGACTAGAAACTACATTTCGGTGACAAAAACATATAGCTCACGCCTACTTCCTTTTTGTGCTTTTCCAGTACTGTATGTAATTTTTTGTTTCTTACAATGTTGCTCAACCTATAATTAGCCATGGAGGTTGATTCATATATGATCAAATTTCACTACTTTAACTACGATCAATCAAATTGTTTTCATCTTGACGCGAAATAACATCGTTAAAATGGGAGAAATATTTGAAGGTTTCACGGCTATTCAACTGCATGAAAATATAGCTCTTCTCCTTTGTGTTCCGAAGATATGAATGGGTAATGACTACAACAACGCTACTGTCGCAGGTCGTTTGGTCGTTAGTGGTTTCGTGAAGTTGCATAGGTAAACGGAAACGTTTTCCTTCGTCTCCAATCAAAACAATCTCGATAGCGATAATGTTAACGCATTTTAACCAACGTTGTTTCTTTCTTATTTTAGGCTTCCCATCCTTCAGAAGAAAAGATAGCAGGTAAGTCACGTGTTTTGATTTGTTACATCAACGAGCTGGGTTTATTTTCTGCTTCGGCTTCGACACATCCTTTTCCACTCACTATAAGAAAACTTAGGCACTTTTACTCGTACGAGGTGTGATCAGAAAGTTCTAAGCCTGATACACTTCAAGCATTCCATAAGACAAAATCCTTTTTCAGGATGTCATTCTATTTAATTGAAATAAAAGTCATCTGGAGAGTAAAAAGCATTTGGTCACGCTTGATTGCTTTTGTACGACAGTATTGAGAGAGGGCAGTGTATCAAACTTCCAAAATGGAGAGCGGTGATAAAATATCTTTGTAAGAAGGGAATGACTCCCAAGGAAATTCACGAAGACTTCATGAAAGCACTCGGGAATAAGTCTCTTTCTTACAGCACTGTGAAAAAATTGACTGCATAATTTAAGCGTTGGAGAGAGAGCATTGAGGATGATGAAAGGTCTGGCCGCCCGAAAGAGATCGTTCACAACCTGGTTATGTGTGACAGGAGGCGAGACTTGCGAAGTATAGCCAGTGAAGTGGGCATAACTTTTGGGGCAGTGCAAAAAATTCTGACGGATATCTTGGGTATGTCCAAAGTTACCGAGAATGTTGACTGATGACCAAAAACGACCTCGGCTTGATATTTCTAGGTATCTCGTGTGATCCCGGTGATTTTATTGGCCGAGTTGTAACCCAAGATGAGACATGGGTTCATCACTTTGACCCAGAGTCAAACATGCAAAGCATGCAATGGAAGCACCCTGGCTCACCCCCTCCCAAGACGTTTAAGAGAGTTTATTCGGAAGGGAAGGTGATGGGATAGTCAGGGGGTAATCATGGTTGATTATCTTGAACAAGGTCGCACGATATATGGTGCATATTATGCAGCAGAATTGAGGCGCTTGCGCCAGGAAATTGCAAGAAAGAGGAGAGGAAAATTGACCCGAGGTGATCTGCTCTTGCAGGGCAATGCGCCTACTCACAAGTCGCAAGTTGCCATGACTGCTGCGACTGAATGCGGATTGGAAGTCATTCCTCATCCCCCATATTTTCCTGATATAGCCCCTTCTGACTGCTATCTGTTCCCAAAATTGAAATCCAACCTTCGTGGAACACAGTTTTGAAGCAAGGAAAGCGTCATAGCGGCAGTGAATGAGTATTTGGAGGACTAGGAAAAGTACTTCTATTTGGAAGGGATAAGCAAGCTCGAACAGAGATGGACTAACTGCATTGCCTTTCACTTGAGGCTACGAACTTTCTGATCACGCCTCGTAGATATTGCACACCAAACGTTAGAATCATCATCGGTTTACAAACACACTTATTTTCATACTCTCCGCTTTATCCGCCGGTCTAACGTTGAAAGTATAATTGAGCTTTATTGCCTACGCGAAAGTTAGAAACTGACATGGACTTTATTAATTTTACATCAGGATAACATGTCTATGTAATATATTCCCCCTTATTCCCAACTATTATATAGCAAAACTGGGGTTTGCATGGGATATACCTATTTTTCTTATTTTTGCTCCAAAACATAGATTGTGGATACTGGTTAGAACCGCCTCGCCAAGGCGGTTCTAACGAGTACCCACAATCTATGTTTTGAGCAAAAATAAGAAAACTGTCAAAAATTTACTTACTGAAAATTTTCAGTTCTTGCAACTTTGGTAAAATCAGTATATTACATCGGCGTGTTTTCGTAATGATATAGACAAATAAATAATGCATTTATTATCCCATCGCGATGATCAGTTGGTTCCTCATAGTGTTATCCAGACATGATCATCGTTGTGTCAGGTAAGTGCATTTTTAACGCAAATTTAACTTTCCCTTTACAGAGTATCGAGAAGCGTTCAATTTATTTGACAAAGACGGCAATGGTGTGATCACGACGTCAGAGCTGGGTACTGTGATGAGATCCCTGGGACAGAACCCTACTGAAGCTGAACTGAAAGATATGATAAATGAAGTGGATATCGACAGTATGATAGCTTTTCTTCTAATATTTAGACCTTGCATTTGGTAAATTATCCATTGTAGATGGACAGAGGATCAGTTATGGCTGAATACCACTCGTAATTTTGTTGGGTGTTACTTCAGACCTTATTTCTTTCTACTTCTGGGTTTAACATTATGCGTATTCAGACAGTTAGTTAGATTAAAGTGAATGGGTATCCATCTTTAGGGAAATACTTTCTCGCTCAATTTCATTCCTAGCTGGGTTTGTTCGGGTGGGACTATGATTCTGATTGCACCGTTCCTGAAAAAATGTTTACCTTTAGTTTTTTTGTCTGCAATTGAAGGCAACGGCACAGTCGACTTTGACGAGTTTCTTGTCATGATGTCGAAACAACGAAAAGACGGTGACGATGAAGAGGAACTCAGAGAAGCGTTTAAAGTTTTCGACAAAGACGGTAACGGATTTATAAGTGCCGACGAACTTCGACACGTCATGACGAATCTCGGCGAAAAACTCACTGACGAGGAGATTAATGAGATGATCAAAGAAGCGGATATTGACGGCGATGGACATGTCGATTATAACGGTGAGTCATACAAAAGAAAGCGAAAGCAATTGAGATAAACAACGAACAGGAACTTAAATACAGAGTTCTTAAATACATGTTTACTGCACTGTCTTTGCCGTTGTAAATATTGTATCCACATGGGCCTTACGCGCGTACGTCCTTCTGGAATTTGAATAAAACTTTCTTCTTCTTCTTCATGTTGCACGTCCCTGAAACCCACATAGGAAATATATAATAGACACGGTGTATTAGCGGTCTATTAACTTTGAAACAAACTAAGCATCTTGGATAGGGCCATCTACCTACTGCGAGATCGATATTTAGAGTTTTTCTGAATAAGGGCCTTCGTCATTTCTTTAATGAATAGTACAATCACACAAAACCAAACGATTGTTTAAAATATAAAATATTCAAATCGTGTGCCTAGAATGGATAGTTTTTCAGATGCCTTCATTTTGTTTGATGGTAAAAATTAAAAATCTGGGCCCAGTTGTTCAAAACTAACGACGTCGTTAGTTAACGTTTCGTTAAAATTTCAAATATTAATATTACAAATACACTGTTATTTTTTGTTGAAAAAATGTGAGAATCCTTTGCACTGCAAAGGATTCTCACATTTTTTCAACAAAAAATAACACATGCAAAGGATTCTCACATTTTTTCAACAAAAAATAACAGTGTATTTGTTACTTTAGCTGATATTTGCTTAACAAATTTATGTCTTAACGATATCGTTAAGCTAACGATGCTTTGAACAACTGGGTCCTGATTCACATTTTTAAAAGCTGCTATTATTTTGTTGCAGAATTTATAAAGATGATGACGGCAAAATAGAGACAACATTTAATCCATAGTATTACCCAGTCTGTCCCCAAACGCCTCCATCAGTTTTGGAATGTGCTACGACAGCGACAAGAACACACGGATGCCACTTATATTCGTACAATAGAAATGGAGTGTGCTTTATCTTATTAACTATACAGTAGTAAAAGTTAAGTCGTCATAAAAGGAAAATCCGTACGGAACCCGGGAAGGGACATTTTTTTCTCTTTTTTATCTTGTTTAAACAACTTATTATCTTGTTTAAACAACTTATTTATCTTGTTATATCAAGATAATTATATTGTTATATCAAGATAATTATCTTGTTATAACAAGATAATTATCTTGTTATAACAAGATAATTATCTTGTTATAACAAGATAATTATCTTGTTATAACAAGATAATATGTCGTCTAAACGACATAATCCTGGACTCTGATTGGCTGGATATTCGCCCCAAAACATGGCTACACTTGCTTCACAGAGTGTTTGGCGGAGCTGTATTTTCTCATAGGACTGTAGTATAGGGCGATCGTATCTTTGTTAGCGTTAAAGCACGATGTTCAAATAAGTGAAAGACACTTGAAGCGAATATTAAAATGGTTAAACCTCGTATGAAGGCGATACAGTAATATTGACAGGGTCATCGCGTTTATACAAACCGAACTGCAAGGGTCAGGTCGACTTTGATGTATTCAAAATGTGTAGGCCACTGTTTAGCGGTCACAGACTCATCTTGAGAGAGCTTGATCCAAACGGGGTGGCTGCCAGACTTTCAAGGCGCCTTGAAAGACGTACTTACACTGTTCCTGGACCAAATTTCATTTGGCACATAGACGGCTATGATAAACTGAAGCCTTTTGGACTTTGCATAAGTGGCTGCATAGACGGATTTTCCAGAAAAATCATTTGGCTGAATGTGTACAACACGAACAATAATCCCATAATTATAGGAGGTTATTTTCAAGAGTCTGTAAAAGAATTTGTGTCCTTGTGTTGAACGAGGGGATTATGGTACAGAAAATGGACTTGTACGTGACTTTCAGAATTTGTTTTGGAACAATACAGCTCCAAATTCTTCATTACCATCTTATATAGACGGAAGCAGCACTTGAAACCAACGTATTGAAGGGTGGTGGGGCACTCTCCGCCGACAGTGCCTTCATTCTTGGATAAGATTATTTAAGAGTCTGGAAGAAGAGGGTCATTTCCGCGGGAGTTTCCTTGACAAAACCTTGTTTTGTTCTGTTTTACAGCTTTAATACAGGTGAGGCTGTTTTCAAACAGTTGCATGACCATAGTTCTCGTTTTTGCGTAATTACTATGTTTTAGTAAATATTTAAGTTAACTATAAATTAAAAAGTCTCTGCTACAGAAGCTGACGGCAAGGTTTGGCGCCCAAAAACATGTTTAAGCCCCACTCCAAGTAATTTCATATTAATTCATATTAATGACCGTTCTGATGCTGTACTTCTGTTGTGGTTCTCTTTGTTTTATGTTTAAGTGTCTATTTTTGTGTTGCTCGCAGTTTATATATGCGTCTTATATCCCCAGGGGGTGGGGGAACTCTGAGATTTTTCCTATACCGGCATAGGCTGGGCCCAAGCATCTACTCTGTACTCCCCCCCCCCCCCAAAAAAAATACCCCCCAAAAATATCAGGAATTTTTAGCATACCCCCCCCCCACCCAAAACAAAAAAAAAAAAAAAAAAAATCTGCAATTGCTGAAAAACACTTGATATAACCCTTTTTCCGACATTAAACACCAAAAAATATTCAATTTTTATTGGACCCCCCAAAAATATCCACAAAAATTGCCTACCCAAAAATATTCATTTTTTTTTCTGTAAACCCCCCCAAAATACCGGCATTCGAAACTTTGACCCCAAAAATACCCCCAGCCTATGTACAGGGAAAATTTCCGAGTACCCCTCCCCCCTGGGCTTAAATCCACAATGTTTACATGTCGTCTATCTGTTGATGTATGTTCTTCTTTTTTGTATTAGTGTAATTTCGGTTGGTACCCACCTGTGTTGAAGGGCGGGACATTGGTTTTGATTGCACCAATTCCTGATCATTGCTTTCCTTAACTTTTCTTTCTGATATCTAAAGGGTATTAAAAAATTCGTTTCATACTTAAATTGGTTTCCTGTTAGCTTGGTAATAATGCTTCTGACATCATAAATGACACTAGTATATTAACTTTAATTTGAACAATTACCTACAAATATAAACAAACTCATGTTGGATAAGTTACTTTATGACGATAAAAATGGCAGTCGTTTGTCAATACCTGAAAAACATCTTTTAGACTTCTGGTACACCATAAATTATTTTCACTGTACAAAGTTTTCAAACCCGCGGTTTTATTAGCTCACCTGAGCAAAGGGCTCCTAACTTATAGTATAACAATGGTTCGGCGTCCGTCCGGCGTTCGTCCGGCGTCCGTCCGGCGTCCGTCCGTCCACCATTTTCATAGATCTTCTTCTCTGAAACCACTTGGCATATTGAAGCCAAACCTCAAATGCAGCTTCAGTGGGAATGGGCATATACATAATGACCATAGTATTAAAACATCTTCTCCTCAGAAACCGCTTGGACAATCAAAGCCAAACTTCATATGGATCATCCTTAGGAAGGGAGGACAAAGTTTATATAAATGATCCAGGTCACAAGACCAAGACTTGATAGCCATGGCTATTAATGGCAAAAACCTTTAAAAATCTTCTTCTCAAGAACCTGAAGGCTTATGATTTTGAAACTTGACATGAAGTACCAGGGCATGGAGCTCTACAAAATTGATATAAATCATGACGCTGGGATGACCTTGACCTATTTAATGGAAAGGTCAACTTAGGTCGCCTATGAGTTTGAAAAACAATTTTGCCACAGTGGGTTGTCTGCCCCTGCTCTGGGGCTATATTCAATTAAATGACCATGATATTCAAAATTCTTATTCTCTGAAACCGCTTGGCCAATCAAAGCCAAACTTCACATGGAACATCCATATGAAGAGGGGATGAAAGTTTATATAAATGATTCAGGTCACATGGCCAAGATAGCCACCATGGCTATAAATAACAGAAATCTTTTAAAGATCTTCTTCTCCAGAACCAGAAGGCCTGTGATTTTGAAGCTTGGCATGAAACATCAGGGCATGGAGCTCTATAAAAATACATAAATCACTTTTCAGTGAGGAAAATAAGTCCGATTTCAGAAAATTTGCTCAAAAACAACCACTTAATGTGATTATTTTTCTAACTGTATCTGTATTGCCAAGCATTTTTCTGACAAGGCTGGTTAAATGTTTATGAAAGCATTTCAAGTGAAAGATCATTTATACTAACTCACAAAATTGGACAAAACTGATAAAAAGTTAAAGCTAGCATAATGCTATCTTCATGTGTTATAGCGTATACCCATCAAATTCAACAAATTGAAGCATTTTTGTTTCAGTAACGCTTAGTCCTTTTTATTTGTTACAACAAATGTATACAAAAAGTGAAATGTGCAAGTTTTTACTATTAAAAGTAGTCGCACATACACTTTGAAAGCAAGTTGTAACTTCAACATAGAGACACTTAGCTTCTAGTATATACAATGCTTATGTTAATTTGGAACTGTCCAGAGAACATATAAACATGACCCTGCAATGCTGCAGAGATATGTTTTGATAGAGATTAAGAACCAAGATAACCTATGAAGCTGGCTGAACAAATTTTGTTCAATTTCTTGCCTTTTATATACCGTACTGTTTTACCTATTTTACGACAAGGTCGCCTATGCATTTGATTGGGGAAAAGTGGGAAAATGTCATTTAATGACAGAACTTGCTAGAAATGTGCAAATGGACAGATAATTTGTTTACGAAGATAATTTGTTTACGAAAACTGTTTGGCCCTCGGGTTTGCCCCCCCCCCCCCCCCAACGTCCTGGGTCTTTAATGCAATGTAAATTGGTCAAATTGTATCAGGACCTTATATCAGGTGAGCGTTTATAGGACCATTGATCCTCTTGTTGCATTTGATCTTGCATAATTACATGTTGCATATATCTAATTTTGGTTCTTGTTTTCAGTTCGAGCTAGACGAAACTTCAGAGACCTGGAACAGGCATGACATTAGACCATCCGAGAATAACAGTGTGCCGTTCGGTCGTCCAGATGTTATCTTTTATGCACCAGAGCTGTGGCAAACACAACAACTCAGTTACATTCTGTTCAAGATTCAGATATTGATTCGTGTTCTCAAGGAGCACTCTTTCGTTCTGTAATTCACTGTGGTGAGAATGTTTATGGGGTGTGTGTAAGCATAATGGGTAGAGATAATATGGATCCACCAAAAAACTTTTCAGAAGCTTTACAGCTGTATCATTATCTCCAGAATGAGATGCTAACTCTGCTTTAATGTTTGCTACTGTGCATTTAAAGGTACATGGGTGAGTTTGACAGAGAAGCACCTCGGCAGAATTTTGAACCAGTTAACAATTCATTTTGAGAAGCAAATAAAATGTGACAAATTAAATAAAAATGATGAGAACGCAACCAACATCAGTGTGTTTATGGTTGTGTTTCTGTGGTTCAAAGATCTTAGCTCAAATTATTTTGTACATTATTTAAGGATACCTAATAGGGATGGTACAAACCACTTTGTGGACAGGGTAAGACTGATGTACTTAGTGATACAGCCATTAAGAATTCGAACAGTGTGCTGCATTAAAAGTTTTGTTACCTACAGTCTTTGGATTGTTTCCTGTTTAAACATGGCTGTCAAAAGATTTAGTGCACCTGTTTCTCAGTTTTTAGAGATAATTTTTGTCTGTAAACCAGAAAGTACTTATTCTCTGGTAAAAACATTGACCTTTCACGGTTTTGTAGTTTTGGCCATTCTAAAATTTGACAATGACGTCTAAGGCGGTCGCCATTTCGTTAAGGAAATCACGTGACTAAAGTTGAAAAATATGTACATGTATTTAAAGCACTTGACTCGCTTTATAAACTAAAAATGAACAAGATTGTTTCAATGAATGAGAGGAAAGTCTTTTGCTAATTTATTCAGTTCTATTTGCATGAAAATGTGATATATTTAATTTTATGATTGTGAGGGTGTGGTGTCATACCCTCACAGCCTCGTTTTGGACTCAAACCACCAAAATGTTTAAAACCATATAATTTTCTTACAAGTATTAGCTTTTTCAAAAAGCTTGCGGGCGTTTAGCCCTAGTTATAGGATGAAAGCTTACCCTATTCAACATATGTGCTTTAATTCCTGGTTCCTGGTGTGCAGAAAAAATGGATAGTCAAATATTAGAACAAGTAAAAAAGAATGCACAGGAATGGACGCAATTAAATTTAAAATCCCAACCCAGACACCAAGCGGGAAAGATGTAGACTTAACAAGGGCAAACATAATAGTTCAAAAGAAGGTTCAGGATGCCTGAACATGAAAATGTGACAACACACACGAAGAGCAAGATGACTAGCTCTTTCCCAGGAAGGTAGCCATCCGGCTTGTTTCAACTAAAAACAAATTAAGCGTATACAACAAAAGTCGACATATCAAACATACTGCACAACAACATAAAGAATCACAGTTCAGTCTGCCAAATACCTTGGTTTAACAATTGCAGATAATCTTGAATGGGGTCAACATGTTTCTGAAATTTCATGTAAAGCAACTAAGACATTGGGCTTTCTTCGACGCAGTTTGGTCTTGGCACCTCGTCATACTAAAGAAGTTGCATACAAATCATTGGTAAGGCCCCAGCTTGAGTATGCGGCTCCTATTTGGCATTCCTATAATGATACTGATATTGACCAGGTAGAGAAGGTGCAGAGGACAGCTGCCAGGTGGACCTGCAGGCGGTGGAGGAACAGAAGCAGCGTTGATGACATGCTTGATAAGCTTGAGTGGCCAACCGTGGAGGCCTGCAGGGAGCAGTCCTCCTTAACCTTCTTTTACAAGATTCACTCGGGTATAGTGTCTCCTGACAAAGACAAGTATTTGACCCCTGCTAACCCCTTATGAAGAACTCGGGCATCACAAATACATGATTCACAATATACCAGGTACTTGGCCTATATAATGCCCTTAGGATCATTCTTGTATGGAATAGTCTCGTTCTTCAGTTGTCTTAGGCCACACCAAATAAATCAGTAGCCACATACAACAAAGTAAGAACGGAAACTCTGAATTCCAAATTCCACTATCCAAAATGTTGAGGGTTGTGACACTTTTTCATGTTTCATTGATCAACTCACAGCACAGCTGCCCAGTAAATTCTCAGAATTGTAGCATAATTTACTCACTGGTATATCAAAAATTATTATACACATAGGCATTTGGCCCAAATTCCCGCACTTAGAAAATGAATTGCTGGGTTTTAACATTTTATAGGTTTCTTACAATTGTGACAAATTATGGCATGCCAAAAACACGCACAACGTCATATTACCTTAAACAATACCAGACCGAGTTGACCCGGCCAAGTAGACACTGGACCAAGTTGACCCAGGAGCCGAGTTGGTATCAGGCCGAGTTGACCCGCTTCCGCTAACTTCATCTTCGCAGCATAGATAGACCTTACTATGCTTCGCTTTTAATATCATCAGAAAAACTCCAAATAAATAAGTATCATTTTATCAAAATATATTGGGCTTCAAGATAGCAATGGTTTTCTGACCATTCAAAATAAAACTTTTAAATGGCCTTTTTTAAATCAAAACAGTAATTTTGGATTGTTTTTTTTTTTTATCATCTTTCACAATAATAATAATGTTAACACATGGAATCAATTGTCATTATGTTCAATTCTTGGAACAGCTGATTCGGTTCCCCACTCATTATTCGCCATCTGTGGACTTGTGGATGAAGACGCGGAAACAATGATGGGTTCGGTCTAATTCCGAAATAATTCGTTCACGATCTTATTTTTTTCTTTCTAAGCATGTATCATTATGGTTGGTTCCCTACTCGTTTTTCGCCAGGTACTGACTTATGATGATGCGGGAGCAACAGTGGGATCGGTCTAATTGCCGTCATTTCCGGATTGATGTGTGTTTGCATCAACGTATATATATGCGGGCGTACGTGAACGCCCGTTGCCATTATGTTCAATTCTTGGAACAGCTGATTTGGTTCCCCACTCATTATTCGCCATCTGTGGACTTGTGGATGAAGACGCGGAAACAATAATGGGTTCGGTCTAATTCCGAATTCTTGTTATTGAATCACAGTAGACAAAGAGCGAGTTTTGGGTCCTGTAAAATAGATTTCAGCCCTTAGGTTAATCACTGTCCATTCAAAGGCAGTTCTGTTGTGTTATTTTTAAATGTCGCCTATTAACTCACCCTACGTCTGTTGTATATGGTCATTTTAATTTCAGTTGAGGCTAGCCGGGTGGCTTCCTTCCTGGCAAAGAGCTTGTCATACGCTCTTCGGGAAAGAGCTAGTCATACGCTCTTCATATGTATTATCATATTCAATCTTGTATCTGTCTTGTTTTGTCCATTCTTTCCCACATGGTGTCTGGTTTGTGATGTGTCTATTCCTAGGCTTTCT
This sequence comes from Rugalucina vietnamica, assembly GCA_964017185.1. NCBI lineage: Eukaryota > Metazoa > Mollusca > Bivalvia > Lucinida > Lucinidae > Rugalucina > Rugalucina vietnamica. The sequence continues at coordinate 70,443,777 of OZ024872.1, forward strand.
GTTGTTGCTTCTCATCTAGTGAAAACTAGAATTGTCAGAGAATCTGACTATAGCTCCGCTTCAGCGCTTTTCATGTCATGCGAAAGCCCAAATGCAGAAACAATTTTTGAAAGATGTACAATAAGGAGATCAGTCAAAAGGTTATAACTCCATCACAAATTTGCAAAAACTGGTAACAATCTCAAGCTAGATCTTGTCAATGTTGATGTTGAGGTCAACTCATTGTCAACATACTGAGTGGAAACGAAATTCTGATGCGCATCAAGGGCCATAACTTCGTTACAGTTTCGCGAAAAAAAGACGTCTAACAATCCCAAGCTAAATCTTGTCAATGTTAATGCCCATACATGTTCAAAAATTTTTGTTAAATTCAGTCAATTCATTCTGAAGATATTGAGCGGAAACAAAATTCTGACGCGCATCAAGGTCCATAACTCTGTCACCAATTTGCTTGAAAATGATGTTTGACAAGTTTAAGCTAAATCGTGTCAATGTTAATGTGCAAACAAAATTTGGTCAAATTCTGTCTATTTATTCTCAAGATATTGAGCGGAAACGAAATTCTGACGCGCATCAAGGGCCATAACTCTGTTACAAATTTGCGAAAAAAGATGTGTAACAATGCCTAGGTCTTGTCAATGTTAATGTGCATACAGAATTTGGTCAAATTCCATCAATTCATTCCCAAGATATTGAGCGGAAACGAAATTCGGACACGCATCAAGGGCCATAACTTCGTTACATATTTGCAAACAAATGACGTGTAACAATCCCAAGCTGGATCTTGTCAATGTTAATGTGCATATAAAACTTTGACAAATTCTTTCTATTCATTCCCAAGATATTGTGCGGAAACGAATTTCTGGCTTAAATGAAGGGCCATCCAAGGGCAATTACTAATCTACAATTTTGGGGAAAATGACATGCATTGGCACATAAGTAGATATTGTCAATATTGATGCATGTGCAAAACTCGAATTAAGTCTATCAATTGGTTCTCAAGTTTTTCGTGGTTATGGAATTACGGAATGACGGAATAACAGAATAACGGAATAACGGAATAACAGAGCGCGAATCCAGTATAGCCCCACATTTTTTAAGCGGAGATAATAAGGAGACTGTGTTGCCTTTTAACTCGGTATATTTGTTTCTGTCTTAGTCAAAGGGACCTATCAGATAAAACAAAGGGAGTTTCATGGTTCAGTGCTAGACTAAGAAACTTGTCTGCTGTTAAAGCCCAAGGTAGTGGTACTTTCCTTGCTGTAAGCATCAAAGGCAGGTATTCTGGCAATAGGGCTCAAATGGACAGAACCATGCAAATATACCACACTGGGTGTCTTGTAAAATTAAAAATTGGCTACTGTTTTTATTCCGCTCAGTACGTGCTATTGGATAGCTTGAACTCTTCTTCTTGTCTTAGTAGTAATTCCCAAGGTTGGGACGCCGGTAGAAATGTTGATTCTTTTAAGATCTTTTTAAGCACATAATTTTTACTGAGGGTTAAAACAGCATACAATCAAGGTTTAAAAATCTCTAAAATTCACTGTAAACATATTTGTACATATGATAGTGAAAACTTCATTTTCCCTTCAGTTTATGAACTGCATGGATATAATAATAATAAAAATAATAATAATAATAATACATATGGAAAAATATGTACAATCAATGAAAATCAAACAAATGTAATCATTAAACATAACCAAGTACATCCATCTCAATGGGCACTGATGATTGTTCAACTGAATCAAATGTACATGTAATCTGATTATTTCACAGTACCAAATGAGCTGCATCATGAAAAAAAAAGTTTTTTTAACATATGCAATATGTACTGTCCAAAGACAGCGTAGCTTGCCTGAGTTGTGTTTTGCCTCTAAAACTATTAAAATCTAATTTCAGAAAGGAAAGGATACCATCATAAAGTAAAACTTCAAAGTCCATGACCTTGATCTCAAGGTCACTCAGTGGGGTCTGTCTGTTACAGGGTAACAGAGGTATAGTGTCAAATAGATCCAGCCATGTTCAAAAGATACCAACCTCTAGAAACTTTGATAAAAAATATTAACATAAAATGTCTAAGTCTGTGACCTTGACCTCAAGGTCACCGAAGTGAGTCGAGATGGCACAGCGTAACACTTCAGACCAATATCTAACAGCAGGCATATAATCAACTAGATACATCCCATGTTATCAACCACTGCAGAAGCTGAGGGTGAGGTTATGACCATGTAAAACCGGTTTAAGCACGCCAGTAACTTTGTGTTACTGATCGTTCAAAGGCGATACTTCTGTGGTGGTTCTTTTTGTTTTATGTCTTGGTGTTTAATTTTTTTTGTGCTGTTGGCGCCTTATGTATGTTTTCATATTTTTAAAGTAGTTCAGTTTAGGTAACTGAGTGGCCACCTATTGGGAAAATAACTGCCCATTCAGCTTACAATATGTTTTCATGGTATAAGTACCTGATTGTTAATTTAGTTTTTTCCCACCTCGGTTTTTGGAGTGGGAATCTTTTTCTGATTGCGCCTTTTCCTGATCTTTGCCTACTTGTACTTTTTTACGCATTAATAACCTATTTTGATCGACGTTTTTATTGACATGTCTTACTTAGATGTATGTCTGTAGGCTTCAAGTTGTGATGTAACATTAGTTACAGCACAGGACCTTGACGTTTAATGTCTGCAAGCAAAATAAAAGGTCCAAAGTGCTCTAAAACCTTATTTTCTGAATCGCTGAGCGTAGCGAAGCAAGGAGGACAACGGAGATTTTCCTAAATGTGGGATGGGGCGATTTTTCATCTTCTTGTAGCATCTGTCCCATCGAAAATAATTACCATTTTTAGTATCCTATACACCAGTCATTTGTATCGCCGGTCGTCTAAGGCCGGGGATAGCAGGGGTATAGCGGGGCTTGAGTGCCAACAAGAAAGTGAGATTTTTTTTATTATTACAGTGAAAACCATCTCGTGGGTTGAAAAAATAAACATTTTCACTCGTGCTGCGCACTCGTGAAAATTCTAATGTTTTCAACTCACTCGATGAAATATATTTGGTATTCACCTCAAAAAAGCAAATATCCTCTATATATCTTATCACATGATTATAGAACATTATCATATCAATTTTTGATACCAATTTCAGCTCTCTAGAGCTATTGGTCACTGAGATATTGGCAATTTAATTGGTATACCTCCTTCCTTTGGCAGTGATTTTTCTCCAATATCTTATGTTTTCTATTATTTGAGCAACAAGAAAGTCAGCTTGTTTATAAATCTTATAACCTGGGTATAGAATATTGTCATAGCAATTATTTGATACCAATTTCTTCTCTCTAGAGCTTTTGGTCACTGAGATATTAGCAATTTTATTAGTATACCCCCTTCCTTTGCCAGTCATTTTTATCTTATATCTTAAGTTTCTTAAATATTTGAGCAACAAAAAGTCAGTTTGTTTGGAAATCTTATTACAAGGTTATAAAATACTATCATAGCAATCATTTGACACCAATGCCTGCTCTCTATGGCTTTTGGTTGCTGAGATATAAAAGTATCCATAGGTACTGTGATTTTTCTCTAATATTTTAAGATTTTATCAATATTCGAATAGCAGAAAAGTCTGCTTATATATGTATCTTATTTTAGGGTATAAAAATGTTATCATAGCAATCATTTGTTATCAATTTCAGCTCTCTATGGCTTTTGGCTGCTGAGCTATAAATGTATCTGTAGGTATACCCCCTCCATTGTTCTGTAATTTTCCTCTACTATTGTAAGTTCTTATCAATATGTGAACACCAAGAAAGTCAGATTCTTTCTGTATCTTATCAAATGATTATAGAACATTATCATAACAATCATATTTGATACAAATTTCATCTCTCTTAGAGTTTTTGGTTTCTGAGATATCAGCAATTTTGTTGGTATACGCCCTTCCTTTAATCTGTTACTTTTCTAATATCTGAACTTATTTTTAATATTTTATAGAGATAGCCAGCGTGTTTATATATCTTATTACATTGTTAGAGAACATTGCCAAAACAATCATTTGATACCTATTTCAGCTCTCTAGGTCTATCAGTAGCCAAGATACATGTGGTAACAGAGGTGTACCAAAATATTTACTCTGCTTATTAGGGATGGAGGTGAACATTCTGTGATTTTGCATTACACAAATCGGCATTAAAGTGATCCTCTGGCCAAACTGGCACCCATGAGCATTTGTTCTATGGGTGAAAGGTACATCCTATAACCCACGCAAACCCTTCAAATGGCAATAGAGTAAATCTTGATTTTTGTCATTTTAATTAATATTCATGAAAATGCAAATAAGGTCTATGACGTCAACAAATTTGTCAACAAATTTGTCAAATACTATTATTGGTACAATAACAATGAGCCAGAATGATAGTTTAGGCATGGAATTAGTTTTTATGGGGATAATTGACTTTTAATTGTTTCTTTTTCATTTAAATGTTTTAATAAAAATTCATGAATATGCAAATTAAATGTTTTACATTTCTTATCACAGGATGAAAGGACTATGTTTAAGCATTAAAATGAGACCAAGTTCGATGGTCTTTGTGTACCCCCATTATTAAAACGCAAAAATTGAATATTTAGGGTAATGTAATGAAACAAAGCATAAAACGCAAAGGCTTCCACTTCCAGATGGCAGAAAACAGGGTTTGATAGCTTTTTTAATGTACTTTTAGAAAATCATAGTGTATAGAATTCCCCCTTGGGGGGAGGGGGTGGTTAGCTAGACAACTAACCGGGTTTTAGTAAGTTAATCGGCGCCCAGTGATCTCCATCGTCGAGCAGCTTACTGAATCTGTTGAGCCCTCGTTTTTGATTCATCAGGATGTTTATCGTGATTCATTTGTTTGTCCTTGATGATTCATTGACTATTTAGAGATTCACCTAGGTCAGGTCAGTTTAACTGCTACTGTAACATGTAATCAGTACTACCTGTTGTCATGCGGTGCAGATGGGGCTCGTTAGCCTTGGAAGGCAACTCATCTAGGAGTTAAGCTAGTTCTCTACACAAAATCTAGCTGGGCAGGGGGAACTCATTAGTCTTGGTTGACAGCCCTCCTAGGAGTTTACAGGTCTCTAAACAAAACCTAAGAAAGGGTAGATGGAGCTCTTCAGCTGTGGCCAGCAATTCATCTAGGAGAAGGAAACTCCAAAATCAAACCTGTGTGTCTGGATATGCCTAGTCCAGATATGCAAAGACTGTTTCGGTAGATGGAGCGGAAGAAATCATCTGATTCAACGGTTCAGAAAGCGATACAGCAACATGTTGTGGAACATGCAGAGCGTGACAAGGCACTAAAGATGTTACGGTCATCCACTGCATCCAAACCCAACTCCAGACGTTTTGACCTGTGTCTTGCCTCTGGGCGCAGCTGGGCGAGGACTAGAGAGTGAGGTTGACGTTGCGCACCTCTTCCTCACTATAATCCAATTTCATAGCGCATGTCATCTTATTTCTCAACACACAAGCACTTGCATACACAACAATTTCATCACACTTGCACCCACATACCTACAAAGTCCTGTGGCGATGGGCGAGTGGCGAAGCAGCAGGTGTAGGACACACTGGGAGCTGTAGTTGCAGACCTGCACACAGGCGGCTCAGTTCTAATGGTCGCTTTCTGTGAGGAGAAGCAGTAAGCAGAATTCGGCAGTCGGCTGAGTGACTGAGCAGACCTATTTAGGACCGCACTGCTCACCCCCGTAGCATGGGGAAGGGGCTAGAAAAGGTGCCCTAAACAATTGCCTGCTTCAAACCCCCTGGCTGGTTAACCGCGATCAGCGGGGATCCCCTTAAGCGGTCGAAATACAAAGAAAAAAGCTAGAGTAATCCCCTTACGGATTGGCGCATGGAATGTGCGCACTTTAATGGATAGTGCTGGGTCAGATAGACCACAGCGTAGAACGGCCCTTGTGGGCAGAGAACTTGGGAGGTATGATATACAGATAGCTGCATTGAGTGAGACTCGGTTCGCAGATGTTGGGGAGATCAAAGAAGTTGGTGCTGGATACACCTTCTTCTGGAGTGGACGCAAAAGTGAAGAGAGGCGTGAAGCAGGAGTTGGCTTTGCCATCAAAACAGAACTTGTTGGTAAGCTGTCAGGATTGCCAAAAGGCATTAATGACCGTCTAATGACATTGAGACTTCCTCTGTCAGGCAATAAACATGCAACTATTGTCAGTGCTTATGCACCCACAATGACCAATCCAGATGAGGTCAAGGACAAGTTCTATGATGACCTAGACAATGTTATTTCTGCAACACCCCGCACAGACAAGCTTATCCTTCTTGGCGACTTTAATGCCAGAGTGGGTACAGACCACCAGACCTGGGAAGGAGTTATAGGTCCAGAAGGGGTTGGAAAGTGCAACAGCAATGGTCTCTTGCTTCTCAGGAAGTGTGCTGAACATGATCTTCTAATCACCAACACAGTCTTCCGTCTACCTAATAGGAACAAAACATCCTGGATGCATCCCCGTTCCAAACACTGGCATCTCATAGACTATGTCATAGTGCGGAGAACAGACAGGCAGGATGTTAAAGTGACAAAGACTATGTGTGGTGCAGACTGCTGGACAGATCATAGACTGGTTGTCAGCAAACTCAACCTAAGAATACAGCCTGCGAGGCGACCTCAAGGCAAGAAAGCTCCTAAGAGACTGGATGTCTCAAAGCTGAATAAAGACAGCATGAGACAAGATTTCTTAACAGACATTTGCAACCAACTGGATGCAATGAATCTCAGTTCAGAGGACCCCGAAGAAAACTGGACAGTTTTCCATAAAACAGTTCTTTCTTCAGCTGCAAGCACCTTAGGCCATCCATCTCGCAAACATCAAGACTGGTTTGATGAGAATGATGATGAAATTCAGAGGCTTCTTGAAGAAAAGCACCGTTTGCTCAAGGCACATCAAGATGATACTAGCTCAGTATCAAAGAAAGCCGCCTACAGCAACATTTGTAAGACAGTCCAGACCAAGCTTAGGGACATGCAAGATTCCTGGCTGAGGAAGAAAACAGAAGAAATTCAGTCTTTTGCGGATAGAAAGGACATGAAGAAATTTCATGATGCACTGAAAACCATTTATGGTCCAAAGAGTTCTGGAGCCACCACATTGCTCAGTGCAGATGGAAACACTCTTCTCACAGATAAAGAAGCTATCTTGGAAAGGTGGGCAGAACACTTCAATAGTGTGCTTAATCGACCATCAAGCATCAATCAGGATGCAATCGACAGACTTCCACAGATAGAGTGCAATGTTCTGTTAGATGAATTTCCTACCGTTACGGAAACAAGAAAAGCAGTTCAACAACTATCATCTGGCAAAGCCCCAGGTGCAGATGCAATTCCTGCCGAAGTTTACAAGGCTGGGGGGCTACCCATGGCAGAGAAACTGACAGAGTTGTTTCACTGTATGTGGAGGAAGGAGGCTATCCCACAAGAATTTAAGGATGCATCCATAATCCACCTATACAAGCGGAAAGGAAATCCTCAAGTCTGTGACAATCACAGAGGCATCTCCCTCCTATCAATTGCTGGGAAGATACTTGCAAAAATTCTGTTGAATCGTCTGAATGCTCATCTTGATCAGACGGGACTTATCCCTGAAAGTCAATGTGGATTCAGAAAAGACAGAGGGACAATAGACATGATCTTCACAGCAAGACAGCTTCAGGAGAAATGCCAAGAACAGAATGTAGATCTATACATGACGTTTGTTGACCTCACCAAGGCTTTTGACACTGTTAGTCGTGATGGACTCTGGAAAATCATGGCCAAGTTTGGCTGTCCACCCAGATTCATAGCTATGGTGCGGCAGTTTCATGATGGCATGCAGGCACGTGTGCAGAATGATGGAGAGTTCTCTGAACCATTTGAAGTAACAAATGGGGTCAAACAAGGCTGTGTTCTGGCACCAACACTGTTCAGCATGATGTTTTCTGCCATGCTTATGGATGCTTTTCAGGACAGTGACACTGGTTTTCCAATCAAGTACCGTTTTGATGGCAACATATTCAACCTCAGAAGGTTGCAAGCCAAAACTAAGGTCCAGACTGATGTGCTAGATGAGCTCCTCTATGCAGATGATATGGATAAGAATGCCAACACAGAGGCAAAAATGCAAAGAGCCATGGATCAAGTCTCACAGTCATGTGATAACTATGATCTCACAATCAGCACAAAAAAGACAGAGGTTGTACACCAACCAGCCCCCGGAAAACCATATAATGAACCAACCATCACTGTGAATGGGCAAAAACTGAAAGTTGTTGACAAGTTCACTTACCTGGGAAGCACTCTCTCCAGAGCAGTGCATATTGATGATGAGATCACTGCCAGAATTGCAAAAGCTTGTGTGGCATTTGGAAGACTCCGTGCAAATGTCTGGGAGCGAAATGGAATCAAGCTTGACACCAAGCTGAAAGTCTACAAGGCTGTGGTACTGCCAACCCTCTTGTATGCATGTGAGACCTGGACAGTATACCAACGCCATGCAAAGAGACTTAACCATTTTCACTTAAGCTGTTTGAGAAAGTTGTTAAAAATCAAGTGGCAGGACAAGATTCCAGACACAGAGGTCCTGAGAAAAGCAGGGATGCAAAGCATGCATACAGTCTTAAAGCTAGCACAGCTAAGATGGACTGGCCATGTTATAAGAATGCCTGATGCGCGACTTCCAAAGAAAGTTTTCTATGGAGAACTACAGGAGGGAAAGCGCTCTCAAGGTGGCCAGAAGAAACGCTACAAAGACACCCTCAAAGCCTCTCTGAAGGATTTCGAAATACCAATGGGGTCCTGGGAACAGACTGCACAGGAGCGATTAAAGTGGCGAGGTCTCATCAACAAAGGAGCAGCTCTCTATGAAAAGAAGAGAATCTGTGAAGCTGAAAGAAAGCGAAGAGAGCGCAAAGCCAAAACAAATGTGCCACCAGCAGACTCTATGACATTGACTTGCTCTACTTGCAACCGACAGTTTAGAGCCAGAATTGGCCTAGTCAGCCATCAAAGAACTCACCAACACACATCAGCACTATTCAAGAAATAATGATGGTCTTTCTCATTAATGAGAGACGAACTATCAGAGATTCACCACGAGGACCGATGAAATAACTAAATGTTATGACGAACCACTGCAGAAGCTGAGGGTGAGGTTATGGCTATGTAAATTCAATTGAAGTCCGCCAATAATTTTATAATACTTACTGTTCATTCAAAGGCGATACTTCTGTGGTGGTTCTCTCTTTTTTTTTCTCTCACTCTCTGATTGCACCATTTCCTGATCGTTGCATACTTTTACTTTTTTTAGGATAACAATGCATAACTGGAGTCAAGAGTTTTTTGAGAAATAATTTATAAATTATTCAGAGGTGTCTTACATCTCAGATCATTGGGACTCTGTACATACGGAATATGAATAATGAAGTATTCCTTTTATAAGAAGGGAAGCGCGGTGGTCTATTTGGGTATGGTGTAGCACTCCGGAGAGAGAAGTCCTGAGTTCGAAACTGTAGTGTCCTTTGGCAAGACAACTCATTAAGAAAACATGTCCGTGAAATGTATACCCCTTAAACCCCACATTAATATAGTAAAACTGGGGTTCACGGGGTATACCTAGTTTCTTTTCTTTTTTTTTTTTTTTTGACACAAAAGATAGATTGTGGGTACGTGTATCCATAATCTATGTTTTGAGCACTGATTGTAAAACTATCTATGGAAATATTATGCATTGGTTTATGGTGTTCATAACTCTTTCATTGAATACATTTTCAGTTTGATTTTTCATTGAAGAATTTATAAACATTTCAGTGTGAAGTTTTGGTTTTAACGTCTTGCGTAGATCCTTCATTCCAAGATGTCTGGAAATTGATTACCCCGAGCTAGCAATCCTGCCACTGAACGCTTGTGTTTTGTTCATATGCGTATGGAATTCCTATTTCTCCATGACCCGAGGTTATACATCAGGAAAACATGTCCATGAAAACTATACCCCCTTAAACCCCACTTTTATATAGTAAAACTGGGGTTCACAAGGGTATACCTATTTTCCTTATTTTTGATTCAGAACAAAGATTGTGGGTACTCGTTAGATCCGCCTCGATCGAGGCGGGTCTAACGTGTACCCACAATCAATGTTTAGAGCAAAAATGTTAAAAATATCGAATTTTTTCCGATGAAATGTTCAATTTTTACAGCTTAAAAGTCTCTATCATGATTTCTTCGTTTGAGCATAATGATTCATTGACTAGTTAGAGATTCACCTTGAGGACCGAACAACTAACTAAATGTTGTGAACCACTGCAGAAGATGAGGGTGAGGGGTAGGCGTCTGTAAAACCGGTTTAAACCCCCCCCCCCTCCCAGTTGCTTTATATTACTCGTTTCAAGGCGATACTTCAATTGTGGTTCTAACTGTTTTGTGTTTTGGAGTCGAATTTTTGTGCTGTTTGAGCCATATGTTCGTGTTTATATTTGAGCAAGATTTTTATAACCTCGGGACCCGGCCCCGGTGCTTGGATAGGCTACATTATCGTCCCTAGACCCTTGGTTTAACTAGTCACTCGAAGTTGTTCTTAGATTCCTTTCAGACACAACATTTCTACTCAGTATAATGAAATATTTCTGTCGCTTTTGTAACAAGCCATCACGAACATGAGATAAATCATACTGGAGATAAACCTTATAGTTGTGAGATCTGTGGGAAACGCTTTGCCACTAAAAGCAACAAAAAACAGCACCATATGACAAAAAATCCTTGAAAGGGGATCGCGGTGACCTAGTGGTGCATTGAAACCGGATCGAGATGAGGGGCGTTCGAATCCCGCTGGCACCGGGCTGTTTCCGTGTGCACACTTATAAATAACTCCCAATAGTACTGATTAAAATATCAAAGACGAGGTGGCTCTATCACACTAAACAAGGGACCATTGGTCCTGAGAACGCTCACCTGAAGTTTGATCTTGGAGCATTTAGCCATCATTAGACCTTGACCTTGAATACTCACACACCTTTATTGACTTCATTAGTTGTCTGCATCTGCCGGTCGCAGGCTGCAATAGTTAAAAAATCCGTTGTTTTCACTTTTTTCCATGTGAAAGCCAGTTTCCAAAGTTGCCTTAGCGTAAAATAGGTCAATGTCATCCATGGGCCATCATTTGAACAAACTATGATAGGCTATGGTCCCAGATGCTACAAACCAAGTTTCAGGAATCTTGGCAGAGGGGTTCTGCAGAAGAAGATTTAAGAGCATTTGTGAGCATGGCGGACATGTTGAGCATGTTACCCCGATTTCATGAACATAATTTCATTTTCCCTCTGCATGAAGTCTTTCATAGGCTGAGAAGTTACTGTGAAAAACAAGTATTTAATTTCGATATTTCAATGACCTTGGGCCCAGGTCAAGAAAAGACTTGATCTCAATTAAGCGCATACCTTTATTAGTTGTCTGCTTCTGCCAACTTTCAGACTGCAATACTTTCCAAAATATTCATTGTTTTCACTTTTTCCCATGTACACGCTTATGTTTCCGAAACTGACCTTGCCGTAAGCTTGGTCAATGTCATCCTAGGGATATCATTTAAACCTACTACGATGGGCTGGAGTCCCAGATACTACATACCAAGTTCCGTGAAAATCGGTCAACCGGTTCTGGACTGAGAAGAAGATTTTTGAGCATCTGTGAGTATGGCAGCCACGTTGGGCATTCGACCAAGATAAAACCTTGCAACACCTTTTGCATGGAAACTCCGCATAAAATTTCACTTTCATAGGCCCAGTCATAAATTTGAGAAATCCATAATCTTAATTTTGATATTTCATTGACCTTGGGTCAAGGTCCAAAAATGATCTTGACCGGAATTGATCATAAACCTTCATTGGCTCCATTAGGTGTCTGCATCTAGCACATTTCAAGCCTCAGGCTGCAATATTTTCCAAAACATTCATTGTTTCCTCCTTTTCCCATCTAAAAGCCTGTCTTTCCAAACTGACCATGCCGTTAAATGGGTCGAGATCATCCCAGTGTCACCATTTGAGCAAATTTCGATGGGCTGGAGTTCCCGGTGCTACATACCAAGTTTCGAGGATTCTTGAGAAGAAGATTTTGAAGGGTTTTTACCGTAATGTGCATGGCGGCCATCTTGGTCATGTGACCAAGATATCATGTGGAAAAAGTCTCCTCAGCGCGTCTTATCGTATTATCAGCTTAGGGGATTAGTGGTACAGGTAAATCATCTTCGGTTCTTTCCGGTGATTTACGATTTACTTGGCGCCTCTGTCCGTAAAATTACCTGTGTAACTTTAGCCCGAGGGCAACCATAAAATTTGATCATAAATTGTCTTAAAAATTTATGAACTCAAAACTTCGACTATGAAATAATATGAAAATATAAGAAATACAAAATGTGTGGCTTTGATGACGGTAAAAAAAAAACAACACGATTTCGAAGAAAGAAAACTCGTGTTTTTCCCATTCAAATGCACATTGTGGGTACCCGTGACAATCGCATCGTCGCGGTTAAACTCATGGACCAGTTTGTACTGTAAGCATTCAGTTGTATTATTTTTATTTAATTATTTATTCATGCATTTATTTATTTATTTATTTATTGCTTCCTCAAAATAAGTGCTATGAGTATATGATATGTTACATATTAAATGTAAGCATTACGAAAACACGCCCATGCAATATACAGATTTTTCCCAAATTGTAAAAGTAGAAATTATTTGATATTATTCTTATTATTGCTCAAAACATATATTGTGGACACATATTAGAACCACCTCGCAGCCTGATCACTAGCTTAATCTTTATTTCCAATTTTCAAGTATTTATGTATGCGTAGATCGGTTTGCTTTTGAATCCGTCAAACCTCGCTTGGACAAGTTTTTCAAGTGCACAGGCTGATCGACTCCTTACATTTTCGCAATATTTATATAACAGGTACACCTTCCATTAAAAATGAGCCGCGTCATGCGAAAACCGGAAGTTAACTATGCAAAAACAAAGGCTCAGGTCAGCTGTGTAGCAGTTGCCTAGCTGATCAGCGCCATTGTTTTCGCTACACGGGTAATACAATTCCTTATCTGCCTCAATCCGAATTTTCAAGCTTCTTGCCAAATGGTGTAGTACACAAGCCGGTTTGTGTCAGACCTGATCCCGGTTTTCTCACACCGCGGCTCAAATGTGAAATGGTATAGTTTTATAATCTGAGACTGCATGTCATAAAATCAGGCACGCTTTAAATCATACCCCTAGGTCATAGATACACTGAAAAAAAGTTATAAAGAGGCCACTTTTAAACTCATTTTTTGTTTCTAAGCCATGTTCAAAATTGCACGATTTTTTGCCAAAAGACGTGTCTTTCAAGTAAGTAAAGTTCCAAAGTGTTAAGAAATAATTTTCTTTTACTAAAGGCGTTTTTGGAGTAAAAATGCAAAAATCAATGTTTTTAAATAAAAAATTGGATACAGCACACCATTTATTGAAATTAGGAACGGGTGTCATCAAAGGGGACGTTACGGCTCGGAAAAACATCAAACATTCGAATTTTCTCTACTGGTAGAATTTTTATGCATTTTTAAAAATCGCCAATTTTGAGATTTTTTGGAAAATTCATAAATGTGCCTCTTAAACATGTTGACCCCTGTTAAATTCCCTTGATGAGGCCTGGAAATGAGAGATATAACTCGACTAAACTGTTTCAGACCATTTTCGAGGACCAACAGGTCAAGGCTGCCGCACACTTCCGGTTTCAATGCCAATTTTTAACGAACAAAATAACAAAATTTGTGGACGATTTTTTTAATTTTCAAAGTTTATCAGAGTCTAGTATTTGACCTAAATAATCGCTGAAAATTTCAATGCCGTGCTGCTGATAATAACGCAACTGGAGAAGAACAAAGTTGGTATGCAAATTGCATACAAAAGCTGAATTCCTGTTATTCAGGTTGTTGTCTTTTTGCATGTACAAAACAGAAACGAAGATTCTTATTGCAGCAACACTTTTGACTTAATTTTATTTTGCATCATGGCAGTCAGTAGCACTTTCAAATCAATTAAAATGTAAAAACACAACGTCATAATATGACATTTAATTTGATGTTTATAAAGTGTGACTTTTTGAAATAGGGTACCTTTACACATGCTTCGTCTGTGTGAGAAGTATCACGCATTTTGGAATGCAGAAACTCACAGAGCCACTGTTAGACATTGGTTTATTCATATGATCATGAATTTTAATTGATCGTATTTTACTTTCTGAACTAGAAGAAAAAATATGAGGTGGCCTCTTATAACTTTTTTTCAGTGTAAACTAAAACAACATTGATGCGCCACTGATCGTGATCAAAATCGTGTCGCATCTTTTGTGTAATATTGAATTATAGTACTAATCTTTTTTTTTTTTTTTTTTTTTTTTTTTTTTTTTTTTTTTTTTTTGTTGTTGTTGTTGTTGTTTTTGTGTTGTTTAAAAAAAAAATGTTGTAACATACTAGCCGGTTAGTGTCAGACCTGGTCGGAAAACCCCTAATACCGGTTTTCTCACGCCGCGGCTAAAATGTGAAATGGTTAAGGTTTTATAATCCGAGACTGCATGTCATAAAATCAGCCACGCTTTAAATCATACCCTTAGGTCATAGATTAACTAAAACAACATTGATGCGCCACTGAACTGTTCAAAATCGTATCGTCAATATCTGCATTTTTGTGTAATATTAATTATAGATCTAGTACTAATCTTTTGATTAAAAAAAAAAAAAAACAACAACAAAAACATTTAATGAATTTTTAAAAAGTAAAAAAACAAAAATAATGAATTGATGTATCTTGCGACTTGTGACTGAGAATGAATGAATGAATATGTGATTCCAGAAAACTCAACGGGATGATCTAGACCGTGGCTGAGAGCGGAAATAAAATAAGAAAAGAAGAACGAATCAGCGTAAAAAGTAGCAGCACAGTAAAAACAAATCTTAATTTCATTGAAAACAGTGTACAGTTTCAGTGTTTTTCTGCAGCTTTAACGAGAGAGAGAGAGAGAGAGAGAGAGAGAGAGAGATTTGAATGAAGATAATTAAGAATTTTTATGTCGGTTTTTGCTTTGTTCAAACTGGGACACGGAGGCGCTATTGTTTGGTCATCAGATTGAGTAAAAAGTGTTACTTAGGTGTGAAATGCAAACTTTAATTGGACCAATTGCAATTACGACAATAATGTTGATGTGCATTCTAACAATGCACAATGCGTTTGTTGTTCAGAGGTGTCACATTCTGTGAGGATATGTAATGTTTATAAAATTATACTCAAAAGTTAATCGCGATCATTGTGTAGCATCTTTCATAAATTTTAAATCGATTATCATTCGAGGTGAGAACATGGCGCGAACAAAAGTCAGTGCCACCATTACGAAAACATGTCCATGCAATATACAGAGATTTTTAAAGTTGTAAGAAATGACAATTTTCATTAGCATTTTTTTTTATTTCTTCTGTTTCGTGGAAATCGGCCCACCGGTTCTGGAGAAGATTTTAAGGGTTTTACCATATATGGGCGTTGCGGCCATCTTGGTCATGTGACCAAGATCCCGTGAACGAACTTTCGTTCCCCCTACCCATGGGGCTCCACATAAAATTTCAATTTAATTGGCCAAGCGGTTTCAGAGAATAAGATCTTTGAAAGCGTGGACGGACGACAACGGACGGACGTCGGATCATTGCTGTACTATAAGCTCACCTTGTGAGCCTAACGACTCAGGTGAGCTAAACACACAAACTAATTCCTTTAATGCAGGTTCCTTTGATGTCCGGTCTTAGGGTTCTGATCTGCAACAAACAGGTCTTTACAGATAGGATTTAAGAAAAGAAATTGCGCTTTACAATTACTGCATGTTATACAGAGATATGCGCCTTTGTTTCCGCATATTCATATATCAGGTGTTCTGATGCGGTGGTTCATGAGTATCTCAGTCCGCTTTGGGTCCACTATAGAAGGCATACTGGAGAGAAGCATCACTTCAACTGAAAGATGTTTTACGAAGTCTAACGTTCCAGTCAACATTTTTTCAGTCATGTAGGCACGGAGCCATTATTTCCTCGGAATAAACCAGTAATAAGCGAAACATATTAGCTGAAAATGGGGAATAATGCGTCTTGCTCAATGACACAACATATCCGCCAGAGTGGAGATCGAACCCAGGACCTATTCATTCGGTGTTTGATACGAGTGTAGGACAAAATCCCCCCCGGACAGAATCCCCCCCCACTCTTTTTTGTTGACGAGGACAGAATCCCCCCCAGTATATCTTGCAAATAGGACAGAATCCCCCCCCACTCCCAGTCAGAATCTCCATAAACATATTGTTACATTTTACAGCTATATGTTGACTATTTTTGCATCAAAAACGTTTCTTTATTCATTGTTTGCTAATGATTGGATAATTATGTTGTTTGTTTTTATTTTTTAAAGAAAGCTGCATCTTAATATGTTATAATTACTGCTAATAGCAATAATGAGGTGAGACAAACTTCTATGTGTTGAGTAATTAACTAAGTTATAGTAAAAGGTATCAAAAATAACCAAATTGTCATATTTAATTTTCTCTAATCACCACTTATTGTAGTCAACTTAATAATATCTAAATAAATTCAAAGATTGCTAAATTATTTAAGTAAATTCTGTCTGAGAAGGGGTGGGGGGATTCTGTCCTATTTGCAAGATATACTGGGGGGGATTCTGTCCTAGTCAACAAAAAAGAGTGGGGGGGATTTTGTCCGGGGGGGATTTTGTCCGGATACCGTTTGATACTCTACCACCAGGCCACGGTGAATCCTTGATCTGAAAGGACACATGGTGATGCATTATTAGGTGATATTGAAGAAACACCAGAAAAACATGTCCATGAAAAGTATACCCCCTCATACCCCACTTTTACATAGCAAAACTTGGGTATGCAGGGGTATACCCATTGTTCTTTTTTTTTTGCTCCAAAACATAAATTGTGGGTACTTGTTAGAACTGCCTCATCGAAGCGGTTCTAACGTGTACCCACAATCTATCTTTTGAGCGAAAGTAAGAAAAATAATAAAAATATCTACTGAAAATTCTCATTTTTTAAAACTTTAAAAATCTCTGTGTATTGCATGGGCATGTTTTTATATGGATTGGTTCCACATTAGAGGTTTGGCATGAGTTTACTGGAATAAAATGTTAACAAGTTCAACCGAGTTTGGTGGAAGAGCGCTGACCTTGCAGTAAGTTACATCTCCCACTGACGACGTGCTTTTGTCCTCGTGCAAAACTGACACATGAACTATGGTTAGTACCCAGAAAGCGGTGGCTCCGTCCCGACATCACTTAAACATTGTCAGCTAGGACGTCTTGAACTACAACAAATCTCTTAACACAGATCACAGACAGTGTGCACCACTGCTGCTCCCCTCCACGTAAGATGATAATGTAGAATCTCTACTCCTATTGTTCCAGGGAAAAGTCTGTAAGTCACGTACGAGTCCACTTTCTATTCCATAATCACCTCTAGTATTATTGTTTGTATTGTACACGTTCAGCCTAATGATTTGTTTTGAAAATCCGTCAGTTCAGCCACTTATGCTAAGTCAGAAAGCCTCAGCTTATCGTATCCATCTAAATGCCAAATGAAATTGGGACCAGGAACCGTGTAAGTACGTCTTTCTAGACGCCTTGAAAGTCTGGCAGCCACCCCATCAGGATCAAGCTCTCTAAAGATTAGTCTAACGTCTTCCTTTCTGACAGCTAATAAACCGTGACCCACACATTTCGAATACATTATTCGATGTCCGTGAAGCCGGCCTGATCCTTGCAGTTCGGTTTGTATGAAATCGATGACACATCCAATATCACTGTAATATCACTAAGTGAAGGGTTTAACCCTTTTAATAGACATTTTTCACTTTTGAACGTAAAGTTTGCTGGCGCTTGCGGTTACGACTTTGTGTGTGATGGGCGACGACTCGTGAGGGCATATTTGAGACGAAGGCGAGGGGCGATATGAAGAATTACTTAGTCCAAACTACCAACAACCCACCGGAGGTGTATTAAATGAGACACGCAAAAACTAATTGTCCAGGACGCCTAGCTGAATAGTTCAGTAGGTAGAGTGTAAGACATTGAATCGAAAGGTCCTGGGTTCGACTCCAGCTAGGACAAAAAATATTTTTTTTCCTTTTCTTTGTTTCTTCCTTTTTTCGCACCTGTGACAATAAAGCTTAGAAAATTAAAAAGAAATGAAAAAAAGGAAAAAAAGAAAATAATATTTTATCTATTGGCAAATGCAAGAATCACAAAATTCACTGCTGCATTTAATACTAAATCGTAAGTTTCTGGATTAAACTGTCTAGTGAGAAGGCAGACCGCATGTATAGGATTTTTATAGGTCTTGATTTTTCACCCATTGAAGCCGAGAACTCGATCGTCATTTTCGGCAGAAGAACGGATCAGCGACCGATCCTAACGTCAACATTTATTTCCTGACTGGCTGGTACATATAATGTGGATAGGATAAGCTGACCGCCTCTAATGACTAAAAAAATTACGCAAGCGTCCCCCGTGGCCAAGCAGTTAAGAGCGCTGTTTCATAATCACTTAATCATCTCACCGTTGTGTCTGGTGTGAGTTCGAGACCCACAATGGCCACATGTGAGACAGGTCAAGTTCTGTTTGCGGGTGTGCCAGGTGGTTTTTTTCGGGGTACTCCCGTTTTCGCCCCACCTACTGTTTGGTGCTTTTCATATGAGCTGAAATAATCTTGAAAGGGACGTAAAACTGAATTTTAACAAATACACAAGACACCAAATCAAACAGTATAGTGTACATGTTCATATATATGTGTATAGATGTAAAACTACAGTTTCACGTGCTATCTCGTGAGCGAACAATGTTTATTTTTTCGATGTGTCGTTTTGAGTCCAGTCGACAGTAGGAAGAGCGATGGGGGCAATACCCTACATGTATACTTGGATTTTTTTCAATGTGCAGGGCAGGGCTTAGCTAAGCCCAGCCTTGGATGATTTCATTGTTGAAAAAGGGTCCTATAGCTGACAATGTATAATTGAGGTAAAGGTGACTATGCTTGTTGTCTTTGTGCTATACCTGTGTCTCACCTGAATGATTTCAAAATATGTGAAGTGTATGGTAGACACACAAAAACATAAACATTTTGTTTCTTAAATATAACCATACAGCCCATACACTACACTCAAATATTTCTATCAAGTTAGCCAATGCCTCTATCTTTGTCAACAACTCTTTGCTGATGGTACATGACCGCAGTAGAAGGTCAATAAAGTACCATTCGAAAAAAAAAATAAAGCGATTCAGAGAACCAGCTGATTTTACTTATTTTTCCTACAAGGTCAGCTCGGTCAAATTAGCAGCAAATTTGCTGCATCAAAACGGTCAAGTTAGCAGCAATTTTACTGCAGCAAAGTCATGTTACATGTAGCAGCAATTTTGCTGCAGCAAAAGCAGTCAAGTTAACGGCGATTTTGCTTGCAGCGTTGGAATTAAATTTGCTGCAGCAAAATAGAAAATACAGTCAAGTTAGCAGCTATTTTGCCACAGCAAAAAAACAGTCAAGTAAGCAGCAATTTCGCTTGCAGCGAACAGTTTTGTAGCAGATTGTTTTTGGCTTTAATCTAGGTGATAGCGCATAAGAAAATGACAATTAATGACACAATCACATCCATTCAATGTCACCTACAACCAACGTTCAACAAAAAGTTCCATGTAAGTGGAAATGTTTGTCGCCTTTTTTTATTATTACATTTTTTTTTTCGTCTGGCTGTGATCGCTATGTAGAAAATGATGATGAATTCTGCAACAGAACTTTTTACCAACGTTATGGAAAATGTTGCAGATTTTTTACAGTTTCGTCTGGCTGTGAGCGCTATAGGAAACGAATACTTATGCCGTTCTATCCCACCCGGACAAAAGTTCCCTGCCAGCAGTAAAAGTGTCCATAGACTGGGAAATAGGTGGGTTATAAAATGTCTGTTTGTGATGACATTCATCGTTTCTTATATATGTATGCGCTCATAGACAGACTTAAACGAAAACGAGAGACCAAATTGTGCTGTAGCTCACCTTAGTGATTTGCTTATCAGTGTAAGCTTCAAGATAGACGATGATACTCTGGAGCCTTGTCTATATGAACCCCATGGGCACAATTGACAGTATTTATAAAGAGGAGTACTATACACTAATTTGCACTAAATATGAAAGTTATGGGCCTTGCAGTTTAGAAAACTTTTTTTTTTTGCAATCTAATGCAATCATTCCCCCATTTCAATGATGCTTCAGATAAAATTTGATCGCATTTGGCATGGTCTTAGAGATAGTCATATTTGAAAGGGTAAACGGATGAACGCACAAACGGATGCAGGCACACTGGCTCAAGTACCTTGATCCTATAAGCTCACCTTGTTAGGGCATAGGTGAGCTAAAATATCGGCCACAAAAATCCACTTTTAATGCTAGTGACAGGGAATTTTTGTTCAGAACTTGGGTCACAGGCGGCATAGAAAAATCATGTTTGCGACATTCATCGTTGTTTTCTAATGCGCTCACAGTCATACAAAACAAAAAAAAAAAAAACGTTGTCGACGCTAATTTTCCTCTTTTAATGATGACAGGGAACTTTTGTCTGTAACTCGGGTAATAGGAGGGATAGAAAAGGTTGTTTGTGGATATTTAAACAAAATCAATAGGTGACAAAAAGTTTCGCTGCAGCTAACATGACCGTTTATTTTTTTTTTTTTTTTTTTTTTTTTTTTTTTTTTTTTTTTTAGTTTTTTTTTTTTAGTTTTTTTTTTAGTTTTTTCAGTCAAATTTAACAAATCTGTAGTATGACAGCACAACACTGTACAGATTCATACTGTGACTTCCAGTAAGAAGTTAGTGCACTTTTTTGCCGCATTCATTAGTAAATGTAAGCCTGCATCTTTGATATTTATTTGTATCAGAATTAAAGTTTTAAACAGAGAGTCATACAACAAGAATGTTTACCAGGCATTTACTAGGGGAATTTTCAATATGGTCATACATAAATACAGTCATGTAGTACAGAATATTTTTCTGTGACAGTATGTGTTTACCCATCATTTTCGGTGCATGAGGTTAAATTTTGACACTGATTGGTTCAACAATAACAAGTGGGTCAAAGTATTAGTCCAAGTGAGAACTACCTATTTTTAAATGTAATGGTCAACTTAGTCATTGTCAATCAAAAATTGACAGGCTCCGCCCTGCACATTGAAAAAAATCAGACTATAGCTACAATATGCCTAGCCACACAGCTGTTTTTGTTTATTGTAGACTTTCAACAGTATTTCTGCCATATCGAGTGCGATGGTTACGATGTAGAAAATTTATTTGGCAAGACATAAGCTTTCGTTCTGATCCTCATTTATTCTGTGTGATAGTATGCGTGCTGTTTCACCTGGTTGAATTCAAATAAATAAATTAAAATCAAACTAACACAATTATATTATTTTCATGAGTTTCTAAAGTGTTTCCGTAGAGGACGCATACTGTTTCAGTCGCCCCGTAAAGCGGGTCGCGCGTCACTTCGCCGCAGTTTACTTTTGATGTTCGCCATTTTCACATACACGTAGAAGCAATTTTGGACACTACATATTCTGTCAAAGTGCACAAATTATTAATTTGTTTCACAAATAATGGTGTATACTGTCTTCACATTGACACATGTGTTTTCTTAAGATTATTATTATTTTTTTTTTTTTTTTGATTCAGTTTTACGTCCCTTTCAAGCCTTTTCACTCATATCGAGACGAAACAATCAGAAAGTGGGGCGAAAGCCGGAGTACCCGGGGAAAAACCACCTGACACACCCGCAAGCAGAACTTGGCTCGTCCCACATGTGAATTCTGCCCCGTGCAAGCTGCGAACCAACAGCGGTGAGATGATCGAATGATCAAGAGCACTGAAGTCAGCGACCTTAACCACTCGGCCACGGGGGCCTCATATTGTCCCTTTTAACAGACTAGACGCTGGTCTTGTTTGGAAAGAGCTAGTAATTTTGTTTGTTATGCGTGTTGTTAAATTGCTTGTGATGTGTGGGACCGCCATGTCTCTCCCGCCTGTTGTCTATGTTAGGATGGGAAATTTAATTGTATAGATTCTTGGTCATTCTATTGTTACTTGACTACAGATAAGGGTCTGATTGTGCTCATTTCTGATCATAATGATGCGTTTTTTATACAAGTTTCGGCCCGTTCAAGATTATTTTAGTTCATATGAGACGGGTAAATCAGAAACAGGGGGGGGGGGGAAGGGGAGAACCTTGAGAAAACGAACTTGCACACCCACAAGCAGAACTTGGTTTGTGTCACCCGTGATTGTAAGACTGATCAATTGGGCAGCAAGGCTACGGCGAAGAGTTCATTGTCTTGGTGTTGGTAGTTGCCAAAGCGATATTGCTGCGCTGAAGGTTGTTTTAATCCATTTTATCACATGTTGTGTGATGTTGCATCAATCTTTGTCGTAAGGACTTTGATTGTATCGCAAGCATATACGATGGTGCTGACACTGATAGACAATACCCGAATACACATATTCATATACATGTACAGTATACCACGCAGACATTTCACGTGTCCATTTACCGACCTTTTATATGTAAACAAACGGACCGCCATTCATGATTCTAATATATATACATGTAACAGGGGAACATTTTATCCTAGGGCCCATCGACAAAACAAAGATCATATCAAGCCGGATCAGTTATCAAACCACATTGCTGCTTGGCAAGCCGAACGCAGTTGATGTTAAGGGCATGCGTTATTTTGTCCTTTTTTTAACATTTAAAAGTACGATTTCTATCATGATAAAGTTTATACTGAACCTATTAAGCAAGCCTCCATGGTGCAGTGGTTATTTCACGTGCCTTATAAACCAGAGATCGCAGGTTTGATCCGGGTCTTCTTGCGTCTGTCGGATGAGACTATAAACTGAGGTCTCGTTTCCATATGACCTTTGCTGTTGGATTAACGCCCAAATCAACAAACCGATTCAATTTATTAATTATTTAAATTCAGACTGAGTAAGAAGCTTATGTGCTTATATGCTTGCCCGATTACGGACGCAAAGATGGGCCCTAATGAGTAAGGTTAAGAATGATCAAATGTTGTAGATCTGTCGTCAGCATGTGTAAAAACCTAAGTTGACCTTGTCCTATAATAGGTTAATGTCATCCCTGGGTCATATATAGACTTTGTAGATGCTTCATGCCAAGTTTCAAAATCATAGGCCTACTGGTTCTGAAGAAGAACACTTTTAAAGGTTTTTCAATTCATAGCCATGGCGGCCATTTTGGTCAAGTTATATTGACCATTAAAACAAACTTTCGTTCCCCTTCCACGAAGTTTGGCTTTGATCGGCCATGCGGTTGCAGGGAAGATGTTTAAATATTATAGTCATATACATGTATATATCCCCCAGGCAGGAGCAGGCAACCACCTGGGTCTTAATGTTTTCATAAAAATAAATCTGTCCATTTGTATTATCATAGCAAGTTTCCACCCATTTAATTACATTTAACTTATTTCCCCATTTAAATGCATGGGCGACCTACATGTAAGTTGATTTTACCGATCTTTGTAGTGCGTTTAATATTGTTTGATGCTTCATGCCAAGTTACAAAATCATAGGCCTTCTGGTTCTGGAGAAGAAAAATTTTAACGGTTTTTGCTATTTATAGCCAAGTCGGCCATCTTGGTCATGTGACCTGGTCCATTTATGCAAATTTCGTTTCCCCTTCCTAAGAATGCTCCGCAAACAGTTTTAACTTTGATTGGCCAAGCTGTTTCAGAGAAGAAGATCATGGAAATTGTTGACAGGGGCATGGCCATCCTATAAGCTCACCTTTTGAGCCGAAGGGCTCATGTGAGCTAAAACTAGGTATACCCCTGCATACTCAAGTTTTGCTTTATAAAAGCGTTGTTCAATGGGGTAAACATGTCACGGACATGTTATCCTGATGAGGATAACAGACCATGCTCGATATTACTTGAAATGTGTCAAAACGTTGTAATGCGTAGAATAAAAAGAACTGCACATACAATTAAAGATCAACTAAATGTTTCAAATCGTAAATCTTGCCATGTTTACATGTAAAAAAGTTTCTGTGTGTTCACGAAAAACACGTGAAATGCAGCTTAACAGAACCAATGTACGTATATACATGAACCAGTATGGTAAAAGTCACATGGCGATAACAAATAGTTGATAGTTGTTTTCCCACCAACAGTTATCGTCATTTGCAAACGGGATCTCGGTTTATATTGTCACCATAAAGCCATGGGCAGCTCAGAATTGAACTAGCGATCCCTAGTTATACACACGAGTGTCTAAAAAAATAATATTCTGCACTGGAAGCTGTTTTATTCGCGCCAAGCATTTATAAGTCCGACTCGCATTGAACGCGTAATGTATCTGTAATGGCAAACATGACGGTTGATGATGCGATTTTGTAAACATGTCGTGTCAGAGGCCACTTCTGGTTCATTGTTCCATTAAATCAGACAGTTAAACGGGAAGACAACAATAATCATTGTTATAGTCTGATTTTTTTCAATGTGCAGGGCGGAGCCTGTCAATTTTTGATTGACAATGACAAAGTTGACCATTACATTTAAAAATAGGTAGTTCTCACTTGGACTGCTACTTTGACCCACTTGTTATTGTTGAACCAATCAGTGTCAAAATTTAACCTCATGCACTGAAAATGATGGGTAAACACATACTGTCACAGAAAAATATTCTGTACTACATGACTGTATTAATGTATGATCATAATGAAAATTCCCTTAGTAAATGCCTGGTAAACATTCTTGTTGTATGCCTCTGTTTTTCCTTTCAAGTTTAAAACTTTAATTCTGATACAATTAAATATCAAATTAATAATACTAATTTACTAATCAAAGCAGCAGAAAAAAGGTGCAATAACTTCTTAGTGGAAGTCACAGTACGGATCTGTAAAGTGTTACTGACAGCTGACAGCTCAGTCAAGTAAGCAGCCAATCTGTTGCAGCAGCAGCAGCAGCAAAAAAAAAAATAAATTAAAAAAAAAAATAACAATAATAATAATAAAATAAAATAAACGGTCAAGTTAGCTGCATCGGAACTTTTTGCCACCTATTGTCTATAATTCATACAGACAAGGCTCCAGAGTATCATCGTCTATCTTGAAGCTTACACTGATAAGCAAATCACCACTAAGGTGAACTACGGCACAATTCCGTCTGAGCGCTATGACGGCAACTTCTGACGCAACGTCTATAAGAAACGATGATGAATGTCATCACAAACAGACGTTTTATATCCCACCGATTACCCTGCAGTCTATGGACACTTTTACTGTTGGCCGGGAACTTTTGTCCTTAAGCTATGTTATGGGAGGGATAGAAAAGTATTGTTTGCGGCATAAGTATTCGTTTCCTTTAGCACTCACAGCCAGACGGAACTGTAAAAATCGGCAACATTTTCCATAACGTTGGTAATATGTGGTCTAGAAAAGTTCTGTTGCAGCATTCATCATCATTTTCTACATAGCGATCACAGCCAAACGAAAAAGAAAAAAAAAAAAATAATAAGAATAAGATAATAAAAAATGGCGACAAACATTTCCACTTACATGGAACTTCTTTCGTAGGTGACATCGAAAAGATGTGATTGTGGCATTAAATGTCATTTTCTTATGCGCTATCACCTAGATTAAAGCCAAATCAATCTGCGACAAAAATGTTCGCTGCAAGCGATATTGCTGCTTACTTGACTGTTTTTCGCTGTAGCAAAATAGCTGCTTACTTGACCAATTTCGCTGCAGCGAAATTGCCGCTAACTTGACTGTATTTTGCTGCAGCAAATTTAATTCTAACGCTGCAAGCAAAATTGCCGATAACTTGACTGCTTTTGCT
This sequence comes from Rugalucina vietnamica, assembly GCA_964017185.1. Classification (NCBI taxonomy): domain Eukaryota; kingdom Metazoa; phylum Mollusca; class Bivalvia; order Lucinida; family Lucinidae; genus Rugalucina; species Rugalucina vietnamica. The sequence goes on from OZ024872.1 coordinate 70,469,783, forward strand.
GTAGCAAAGTTGCTGTTACATGTAACATGACCGATTTTGCTGCAGAAAAATTGCTGCTAACTTGACTGTTTTTGATGCAGCAAATTTGCTGCTAATTTGATCGAGCTGACCTTGTAGGAAAAATAAGTAAAATCAGCTGGTTCTCCGAATCGCTTTATTTTTTCGGATGGTACTTTATTGACCTTCTACTGCGGTCATGTACCATCAGTAAAGCAAAGAGTTGTTGACAAAAATAGAGGCATTGGCTAACTTGATAGAAATATTTGAGTGTAGCTGTATGGTTATATTTTAGAAACAAAATGTTTATGTTTTTTGTGTGTCTACCATACACTTCACCTATTTTGAAATCATTCAGGTGAAACACAGGTATAGCACAAAGACAACAAGCATAGTCACCTTTACTTCAATTATACATTGTCAGCTCTGGGACCCTTTCTCAACAATGAAATCACCCAAGGCTGGGCTTAGCTAGGCCCTGCCCTGCACATTGAAAAAATCCAAGTATACCATTGCATATGATAACATTGTTTACGATTTATATGTTTAATTGCTGTCTGGATTTCTTTATTTTTGCATTTTACCAATGCATATAGGTTTTAAGTTTTTATTTTTTTTTTCTGCGAAAAAAAAAAATAATAAAAATAATAATTCCAATAAAAATAGGCGTTTCCTACTCGCGCTCAACCTCCTGAGCTAACGAGTCAGATGCTCTTATCAAAATCATTTTTTATTAAGGCTTTATGCCCCAGTCAACATTTTTTCTGTCATGTCGGGACGGAGCCAACGCTTCCTTGGTTTAATTAACCAGTTAGTAAAGAGTGAATGTGTCTTGCTCAAGGACACAACACGGTGTCGCCTATGGGGATCGAACCCAGGACCTCTCGATTCGGAGTCAGACGCCCTACCACTACGCCACCCTAAAAATAATTTTGTACCAGTCTTATATCAACTACATGTACGTATTTATTCTCGACATGCGATTTTACGAAGCGACTGAACTGAACCACTGCGACATGAAGTAATCTACGGAACTTGCGTGCGTGCGTGCGTGCGTGCGTGCGTGTGTGTGTGTGTGTGTGTGTGTGTGTGTGTGTGTGTGTGCTCGCGTAAAGAATATTGTCATCCTGTTTTAGGGTTAAGCAAGGTACGCGGCACGTTATGAAAAAACGAACTGTATGTTTCTTAGTCTATAAGCATTCATTTTCTTGAAAATGATATTGTTTTAGTTTGAAGTTTAATTATATTTATTTGAATTCAACCAGATAAACATCACGCATAATTCAAGAGAATAAATAAGGATCAGAAAGAAAGCCGTTGACTTGAAAAAAAAAACCATCCCAAAAATCGTAATTTTCGCATTCAAAATGCTGAAATACTGTGGAAGGTCTACAAAACCTCAACTTATTTGTATGGCTATGCAAAATGTAGCTAGGATATAATGGACTCAAAACGAAACATCAACCAAATAAATAACATCAAGATTTCGAGTATCTGTTTGAAATACATGTATAAACATGCCAAAATAAATTGTTCTCTCACGAGACAGCACGTGGAACTGTAGGTCTTACACCTAATAAATATACATATATCTTTACATGTACACTATACAGTGTACTATTTGAGTTAGTGCCTACGTCCGCGGAAAACATTCAGTTTAAGTCGTTCAGGGTGGCTAACTTAACTTAGCCACATTATGCCTGTACAAGCCTTCAGTATATTCATATTTTCATGTCACCCAGAAAGAAATATTGACGTGAGGATAGATCAGCTCTCATACCAAAAATACGGTCGAGCTCCCAATACAAGAGAAAACATACATGTAGGCTGCCGTCTCAAACTTCAATTCCTTTACGATTTAAGAATTTAATGTAGTAGGGCATTTCATGATTCTTGTATTTGCCAAAAATATAATCAGCTGATAATATATGTTTTATTTGCAAAGCTTTTTTGTCACAAGAGAGACAAATAAAGAAAAGAAAAACAGTGATCCGTCCGGGACTCGAACCCAGGACCTTTCGCTTTCAACTCCAAGAACGCTACCTACTGAGCTACACAGCTACACGTCCTAGACTATTTCACTTTTTTGACTCTCTTATTTAATTCGTCTTCGTCGGGCTATTGGTAGTTTTGACTTTAGTAATTCTTCATATCGTCCCTCGTCTTCGTCTCAAATATGCCCTCACGAGTCGTCCCCCATCACACGGAAAGTCATAACCGCAAGCGCCAGCAGCATTTACGTTCAAAAGTGAAAAATGTCTAATATTCGCTTTAAGTGCCTTTCTCAAATGAGGACATAATGCTTCATCGCCAACAATACTGCGCTCTCCCAGTCTCCCTATACGTCAGTCCTAGATGAAAATATAGCTCCGCTAAACACCCTCTCGATGAAAGTTCCGCCATGTTTTTGACATATATCCATCCAATCACAGTCCAGGATTAAGTCGTTTCGACGACATAATATCTTGTAGTAACGACTTATTAAGTTGTTTGGACAACATATTATCTTGATATAACAAGATATTAAGTTGTTTGGACGACATATTATCTTGTTATAACGACATATTAAGTTGTTTTAACAAGATAATTATCTTGTGCAAACAAGATAATTAAGTTGTTTAAACAATATAATAAGTTGTTTAAACAAGATAAAAAAAAAAGAAAAAAAAAATGTCCCTTCCCGGGTTCCGTAAATCCGTCACAAATGAATTCGATTTAAGAAATTTTCAATGAACATTTAAGTTGAATTCTTCATACATTTCAATCTCATACTCGAATATTGCATAAACAGTATATAAAATTGTATTTATTGCGTGTTTCATACGCTGTACGCTTGTTATTTTTGTAGCAATAAATATTTTTTATCTTTATTCAACATATGTAAGTTGTATTCTAATGACTCATTTATTTCAAATCGCCTTGTACCGATTGATAAGTTTCTTGTTTAGTGAACAAAATATAATCAAAGCTCAAGCATCGGTTACGTGGTACTTATGAATGTAGAAAGTAAGCAAATAAATCTTTGATTTCGCTATACATGTATGTCATACATCTCCTACTTCTGATGGTGTCGTCAGATGTCATCAGGATAACGTGTCCATGCAATATATACCCCTTAAACCCCACCATTATACAGCAAAACTGGGGTTTGCGGGGGTATACTTATTTTTCTTATTTTTGCTCTAAAACATAGATTGTGGTACTCGTTAGAACCGCCTCGTCGAGGCGCTTCTAACGAGTACCCACAATGTATGTTTTGAGCAAAAATAAGAAAGATATCAACTTTTTTTCAGCTGAAAATTAGCAATTTTCAAGCTAAAAAATATCTGTTTATTGCATGGGCAAGTTTTCGTAATGTTCTGGTAAAATGCCTCTGTGAAACTTGCTTAGTGGATGGATCGCGGACACTGTACATCAGTCGTAGACGTAAAAAACAAAAACAAATAAACTATACTCTCTGTTTCAATTTTTGATACATTATTTATTTTTATATGTCTTGTGAAATAAACAGCTATAAAACTGAATACTCGTTCATTACTGGTACCAAAAATGTCCACGAAGAAGTGTAAGGCTTAGTTTCATGGCGACCATAACCTCACCAGTTAGGGGTATAAGTAAGCTTACTACTTTCATTATTAATCTTCGATTCTCCCAAATCCTTGACATATCTTCTTCTTATGGTGTTCTGGTAAAATGCCTCCGCGAAGCTTGCTTAGGATCGCGGACACTGCATCAATCATGGACGTAAAAGACCGTCAAATCAAGCAACCAGCCTACACTATGTTTATTTTAAACCATATTGCTTTTTGTTGTGAACCACTGCAAAAGCTGAGGATGAGGTTATGACCATGTAATTTAAGCTTGCCATTAATTATATATATTACTGATCGTTCCAATGCGATATTTCTGCTGTGGTTCTTATTGTTTTTTTCTCACCCAACAGACTAAGAGAATCTATGATGGGGTTGAGGCCGAGAAAAGGAAATCTCAGGCAAATCTGAAAACAAACCTGAGATTTCCGTATTGAGGCCTCAACACCATCATTGATTATTTTTCTCACCCATCACTTAAAGCATTTTGACTCTGAATAGGCTTCAAGTGCTGTTCAGGCAGCCATTTTGTTTTTACATGAAACAGTATGCAAATTCACCAATAAGAAAATAAAAATAATTTTGTATATGCACTAACCTTACAAAAAGATTCAATCAGCATTTTATTTTGTGCACAAAATTCACAGCAAAATTAAATTTTGAGATTTTTATCAAAGCAGCAGACTACAATTACCCCTGTAAACCTCCTGAAATTAACATCTCCAAGTCTATTTTTGTCATTGACAGTTGACACCAGGCTTATCATTTCCTTATATGAAAGTACACATGAAGATGTACATTTCTGTTGGCCAAATACAGAAAATTAATGATTGGCATTTTGAGACAGCTGAAATCTACTAGTACTGAGACAGAAATATCTAAGACAGGCACACAAAGGGATATTCTTGTCTGATTCGTGAGAAAAACATATCCTTTTGTGTGCCTTTCTGAGATATTTCTATCTCAATACTAGCACATTTCAGCTGTCTCAAAATGACAATCAGTTCTGTATTTAGCCAATAGAAATGTACATCTTTATGTGTACATGTACTTCTATATAAGGAAATGATAAGCTAGGCGTCAACTGTCAGTGACAGATGTTAATTTCATGAAGTTTACATGAGTAGTTGTAGTCTGCTGCTTTGATGAAAATCTCAAAATTTAATTTTGCCGATAATTTTATGCACAAAACAAAATGCTAAATATTTTGTAAGGTTAGTGTGTACACAAAACTTTTTTATTGGTTAATTTGCATATGGTTTCATGTAAAAACTAAATGGTCGTCTGAACAGCACTCGAAGCCTATACAGAGTCAAAATGCTTTAAGTGATGGGTGAAAAAATAATCAATGACGATGTTGAGGCCTCAACACGGAAATCTCAGGCTCGTTCTCAGATTATTCGATTCTCATCCTCGGCAGAGCTTCGAATCTGAAAACTTGCCTGAGATTTCCTTGTCTCGGCCTCAACCCCACCATAGATTCATTTAATGTCTTTGTGTTGAATTTTTGTGCTGTTTGCACCTTATGTGCGTTTTCATATCTCAGGTTTAAGTAACTGAGTGGCCGCCTATTGGGCATTACACCATTTCCTGATCATTGTCATATTGTACATTGATATGCCTTGTAAAGTAAACGATAAAACTTACAATTTTGTTCATTAAGTACTGGCTCCGATAGATGTCCAAAAAGAAGGTTAAGGCTTACATGGCGACCATGGCCCAATAGTGATTTAAAAACTCAACATTTATGCACACACAAGATAATACAAGTTGGCTTCTTTAAAAAGAAACCAATGAAAAGGTCAGCAGCAGTTTGATATAAGAGCTTCCTTTTGCTCCAGATTTCAGTGTTGTTGATTCTCTGGTCTGTCATTAATTTCGATTCCCATATGTTTCAGTTTCGTATAAATATCGTCTGTATCTGTCACTCAAGGCATTGACTAAAATTTCTGATGTTACAGAATCAAAGCTAATTCTAAAGAGAACACGATTACAATCAAATATGTCGATATGTCACAGTGTAGAAAACCATTTTGCAGTGCAGTCAATTTGTGACAGAGTTCTGAATTTTGACTTGCAGCCACACTACCGGAGAGAGACCCATGGGTCCGATGTGATGAACTAAAAGTCAGCCATCTAGAGTTCCTATAGTTTATGTACCCCTCATCAGGGTATCTACGATCTTAACTTAGATGCGCTATGACAAGAAGTCGCCACGATCGAGACTGCTTGCTAGATATTTAACGCTTTTTGACAGGGAGTGTCAACAATGGATAAATTAAATTGTTTGCGGTGAACTGTCTAGTCAACATAGACGGGTTCACTAGTTTTTATTTAGCGCTTTATGTGACAAAACGCGTAATTGAGAGAGAGCAGTCGATCATGGGTACAATTTTCTTCATATTCAAAGTAAACACTGTGGAAAAGGTCCTGAGGGACCTTTTCCAATGAGCCAAATCATAAGAAAACCGGGTTTTTTGCCTATGCGAAAACAAAGGCGCAGCTAGGTCAGCTTCGCAGTAGCTGCGAAGCTGATCAGCGCCTTTGTTTTCGCCACTCGGATAGTACAATTTCTTTTCTTCCTAAATCTGACTGAATTCAAAGCTTCTAGCCACCTCCGGTTTCTGCACAGGCCGGTTTGTGTCAGACCTGGTCGGAAGTCCCGAAGACCGGTTTTCTCAAGTCGATGATACGAGATGTAACACGCATATAGTAGAGGCAAGAGAAATGCTAGACTGGTATCAGTCGTCCTCTAGATAAATAGAATCCATCATGGGTGGCCAGTGGAGATAGGAAAATCTCAATCCGAGGGTCCATCCGTTCCAGTGGGAAACGAGGCTCGCCGAGTTTCCCACTGGAACGATGGACCCGAGGGTTGAGATTTTCCTTTCCTCACTGAACACCACTGATGGATTTTTTTTTCTTACATACCCCGATTAGGCCTAAATTCATTTTACCGGTAAAGTAACCTGGTACCGTGCTTTAACTCTGATGACGTAGAGTTTATTACGGATATGACGTCAAATGTAAATAAATCGTTGTCAAAGTCAAAAGAGATGCAGTTTTGATTTGTTTTTCGTTGAAAACGAGCGTGAATCAAGATTATACCCAATGAATTCACACAATTTAGTCTAGTTGTGTTGAACATTATTGCACTGCAAGCAGCTGCTTTGGGCTAGAAACGATCGAATTTAGTCGCGTGCTTTTCTTATCTTGTATGAGCAACCAAGCCAGCAGTGTAAGATCGATTTTTCTTACATACCTCTATCATAAAGATAGAAAAATTCCGGTATTTTAGTGGTGGTAGATAAATCGATCTTACACTGCTGGCTTGGTTGCTCATACAAGATAAGAAAAGCACGCGACTAAATTCGATCGTTTCTAGCCCAAAGCAGCTGCTTGAAGCAATAATGTTCAACAAAACTATGACTAAATTGGTGGGAATTCATAGGGTATAATCTTGATTCACGCTCGTTTTCAACGAAAAACAAATCAAAACTGCATCTCTTTTGACTTTGACAACGATTTATTTACATTTGACGTCATATCCGTAATAAACACTACGTCATCAGAGTTAAAGCACGGTACCAGGTTACTTTACCGGTAAAATGAATTTAGGCCTAATCAGGGTATGTAAGAAAAAGAATCCATCAGTGGTGTTCAGTGGAGAAAGGAAAATCTCAACCCTCGGGTCCATCGTTCCAGTGGGAAACTCGGCGAGCCTCGTTTCCCACTGGAACGGATGGACCCTCGGGTTGAGATTTTCCTATCTCCACTGACCACCCATGATGGATTCTATTTATCTACCACCACTAAAATACCGGAATTTTTCTATCTTTATGATAGAGGTATGTAAGAAAAAACAGTATCACTTGAAATAAATTTTCCATGTTAAAAGGAACCTTTGGCTAGTCTGTATTTACCATTATTTGTCCGTGTGTTGTGGTTTTTCGTAGGTTTGTGGAGTTTTTCGGTAACTCGATGGATCGCATCGGTCCTGAACACTTCCTCGCTCCGGTGGATTTCAAGCTTTCGTACTTCGTCGGACCTAGGACAAAATTCCGGGTTTTAGCATTATCCGTCCAGAACGCCAGCTATATGTTTTAACGTAAGATCCAAGTAGATCCAAGTACGTCATTCTTCCCAAAAGTCCTATAAAAACGGCGGAGAGCAAGTCTGGTTTCCGCCTTAAATTGCTTTATTATACAAGAAATGTAGCAAAACATTGCTACTGAAACCAGGCCCCTTGATGTCAAAGGGAAACCCCAAAGATTGAGGGAAAAAAACCCACAGATTGAGGAGAAATCCTCGTTCCGTTTCAATTGCTTGACGCTGTCGCGCCAAGCAAAAAAGAAACCTGAAAGTATAGAAATGCCCATCAGATTCAGCTTATTTCCTCTATAAAAAAGTACCATACTAATAGCATTTCATTGGTTAAGTACCTTTCAGTCAGAAGAATATCTGGTAGAGTCAAATGTCTTAATACATAACCAGAATGCCAGGCTAGAAAATTGCAAGCACAAAATAAACATGAAAACGTGAAATACAAAATGGTTTCGCTGTATTTCTAACTATAAAGCAAAGAAAACAGTAATAATTGATGAGGAAATGGTGTAATTAGAATTAAAGTCCCACCATAAACCAGAGGTGGGAGCAAACAAATTTACACACAGACACTGACACACACACAAAAAACATATCATAAACCGAGTGAGCAGCTATTTCCCTTAGTTTGCCACTTAACTAAATATGTGAATGTGCACAAACAGCACAAAATAGACACCAAAACATGAAACAAATAGAACCACAACTGTAATATTAGTAATAATACTGGACAAACATTGCTTTTAAAGGAAACTTTTCATTGGTTCTTAATTGTTATTTTGATTGTTTCCCACCATCATGTGTTTTCGGGACGGGCCATCAGCCAATAGATGGAAGCCAGGTTCGCGTTAAGATCATCAAAAAAGAATCGCTGCCGATATAATTTCATCAGAAGGGGTGACACCAGTCAAAAATTGTCCATAGGCCACAATGCAAATTGTCGCACTTTGTGACACTCCCAGCTGTTACCAAACATTTTATGACCAAAAGGACTCGCCTCGCCTTATGGCTCAGCCATACATCTACCCAACGAGCCTAGTTCAAAGGGGGGTTGACCGTTGAGTTTTTCCGGTATTCCGTTTTGCAACCACCCTAGGGTTGGGTTTTACCCTCTAGAATGGTGCAGATTTGAGGAGGGGGTAGTTTACAGACAGAAGCTTCCGACGAGAAATAGTTTCTTTTAAGATCGTGTTTTGTACACCCAAATGTCGTACACTAGTGATACTTTGCAGTGCATACTAAATATAAAACAGACACAAATAAATGTGCTCGTAATACAGTGTCAAACTCACCTAGGCAAAATTTTCAAATGCACTATTTTCGTGGGGTACGGCGGAGTGATAAATTTTTAGCGGTGTCGCACCAGAACACGCAAACTGATAACATGTCCGGTAGATCGTCGCACCTTGGTTTTCCAAATCGGCCATAACATGACGTAACACGATCTATCACGCTCTCTATATCGGAAGAGCCTCCACTTGGGGGACAGGCTGGATATAATTAAGCGCCTGGATAAGAACGTTCGTCAAACTGCTATATGAGTGATTATAAACGAACACAATTGAGTGTTTAAGAAACGATCATTTCAAATAATGTTTCATACATTGGACTATTATTAATAACTGCAAGTTTTCCAAGAATTGTTGATCAGGTACTGAAGGAAATACATTGAATGAGAGCTGGTAAAGAATTTAATATGCTTTAACAGAATGAGATTTGAATCTTAAAATTATAACGATAAATAGTTGTCATAATTTTAGATAAATATGTGCCCCGATTAAACCCTTAAAAGATAAGAAGCCTAGTTCATTACGAAAACTTTCCCATGCCATATACAGAGATTTTTTCGGCAGTAAAAATTGGAAATTTTATCAGAAAGAATGAAGATATGTTTCATTTGTTTGCTCAAAACATTGATTGTGTGTACACGTTATTTTGAAGCAGAAATAAGTAAAAAAGGTATACCCCTGCATACCCCAGTTTTACTATAACACGCCCGGTTAAGTGCAAATTGATCAACAACAGTGGTCAATGTAAAAAAAGTTGATATATATCCGGTGGTCGACTTGAGCGTTTCCTGTTTCGAGAGTTTAGTGGATGTGGAAGGTAAGATATTTTTTTTTTTATTAAAAACGTAATATAAAAATCAAAGAATATCAGGCTATCAGTTTTTAGGCATTGAATGTCTACCCGAAGTGGTAGTTGAAAAACCCCGTTTCACTGCAATCGCTTCCGCCCCGTTTGATCGGTGGTGAAAACGAAAGTAGAATCTGAACAAACTGGCCGTGATTTTGCCTTTGCAAGCTTTCTGAAACAAAAAGTCGTTGAAGTAAGTTACATGAACACTAAATAAGCTTTGCAGACATTTTTAAAATCATTCAAGCTTTCCTTTCAACACCTAGATTGATTTTGTACCGGTGGTCAACTTGAAATTGTGGTGGTCGTATTGATTAACGTCTCAGCTACGATCAGAGGCAAATTTTTGTCTCACCTGTTTTCGGAGGTTTTTTGTCAAAGTTGTACCCTTGGCTTTGTTCCACTTTTTCCAAAATCTGTTGGTCATACAGTTTCGGAAAATATATACCTTTTTATCATTATATGCCACAGAATTCCGTCATTTCCAAAACATTATTTCATCTTCAAAAATCATGAAAATTTAAGAAAGGGGAGCTAACCTTTTATTTAGGAATCGGATTTGGCCGAAACATAATATAATTAAAGCTGATGTGTATACCCTGGTTACAAATAAGTTTGGACAGAATAAGATTAATAGCTAGCTAGAAAATAAGAAAACTTTGTTTTCGCCATTATAACCCTATGGGACCTATCCGTTGCCATGGTAACAAGAGTTTTAATCCGTTCCACCCTATATTATAATAAAAGTTTTGTCCTGATAAAAGTATGCTTCATGTGAAATTTGATGGCTCTGGGTTTATTGGTTTAAGAAATTTTACACTTTTTGTTGTCGATTTTTTCTCTACGGACAGGACATTTTTGACCGAAATAAAAACTCCATAACTCTACATTGCCATTGGCGTTGGTATAATATTTTTCTCATGACAATTATCAGTTCTGAAGACTCCATCCCCCAGTGTGGTTTTGAACTTCCAGAAGTATAAGACGTCATAGATGTAATGTATGGGTTACGGACAGGACACTTTTTCGTTACATTGTCCTCAGTACTTTGGGATATAAATTTATATCCATCGATAAAAGTAAGCCACACTACTGGTTATTTTTACTGATTAGGTATGTCCAAATATTGTTTATAACCCATTGAAAGTAGAATTGGATGTAACAGTCTGACTTATCAGGCATGTCACTCCGTTCTCACTTTAAAATATCACAGTTTGGCACACGTCATCAGCTTTAGTAATCATGGCATAACTCAAAAACAAATAACCGTAGCCCATTCAAATAAACGGCAGAATAAACGGGATATGATCGTTTACTAGCCACAAAATATTTTATATGCGCATAAAGTGTCAGTTTCAATCCCTCATACCCATAAAAAGAAGCAATTTTCAAGTGAGACAGTATAACACACGTTTTGGGGGTATTTTTGGCTATATAAAATTATACTGTGAAAAAATGGCTTGTCCAATCAACATAAGTTTTTTAGGCCAGTTAGAATTAATTGATCTTGACATCCTGCAAGTCAACTTTAGTATATTAGTGTTGACGTTTTCATTACCAAACCGCATAACACTTAGTAAATTTAAAATTGTCATCTGATCTTAGCTGACCCGTAATGGCGATTACAATGTTAATTTTCATCGTGACAGAAAGCCAGCAAAAATACATTTTGATGTCGTTTTCTATTAGGGGTCAGAGCAACATTAATGGAGATGCATTCTAGACACAGCCACATCAAAATAAATATCGTCGGTGTCGGTGAGCAAGCGTAACAAGACAAAATAAAGAAACTTTAAAACCCTAAAAATGATTTCAAGGATCTGGCTAATCCAGCTAAGAACAACCAAAATTTTCAAATTTAATGATTTATTCAAACATATAAACAAATAAATGCAGTCAATACATACAAACAAATGAATAAACTAGAATTTGTTTTCTATGTGAAAACTGATGTCTCCCCCCTTTCTACATGCATGTCCAAAATATGCAAGCAAGAGTTATAGTTCTTGTGCATCACATATCCTGTCATTCTGTTTTATAAGTGTACCAAGTTTCATTGAAATATCTCTTACGGTTTTTCAAGTTATAGAGCGGGCACGAAACTGTATGGAAAATAATCGAAGGAAAATAACTCCAAAGATATGAAAGCAAGAGTAATGATTCTTGTGCATGACACATTGTCTCATCGTGCTTTATAAGTGTACCATGTTTCATTGAAAAATCTCTAATGGTTTTTTAGTTATAGAGCAGACACAAAATTGTATGAAAAATAATCAAAGGGAAATAACTCCAAAGATATGCAAGCAAGAGTTATGGTTCTTGTGCATGACACATCATGCCATCGTGCTTTATAAGTGTATCAAGTTTCACTGAAATATTTCTTATGGTTTTCAAGTTATAGAGTGGACATGAAATTGTATGGAAAAATAATCAAAGGGAAATAACTCCAAAGATATGAAAGCAAGACTTATAATTCTTGTGCATGACACATTGTCTCATCGTGCTTTATAAGTGTACCAAGTTTCACTGAAATTTCTCTTACGGTTTTTAAGAAATAGGGTGGACACGAAATTGTATGGAAAATAATCAAAGAGAAATTACTCCAAAGATATGCAAGCAAGAGTTATGGTTCTTTAGCACGACACATTATCTTATCGTGCTTTATAAGTGTACAAAGTTTCATTGAAATTTCTCTTACGGTTTTCGATTTATAAAGCTGACACGAAATTGTATGGAAAATAATCAAAGGGAAATAAGTCATTTAATACTCAAGCCAGAGTTATGGTTTTTGTGCATGACACATTGTCTGATCATGCTTTATAAGTGTACCAAGTTTTATTGAAAAATCTTAAACGGTTTTCAAGTTATACAGCGGACACGACATTGTTTCGAAAATAATCAAAGAGAAATAACTCCAAAAATACTCAAGCTAGAGTTATGGTTCTTGTGCATGACACATCGTCTCATCGTGCTTTATAAGTGTACCAAGTTTCATTGAAAAATCTTTAACGGGTTTCAAGTTATACAGCGGACACGACATTGTTTCGAAAATAATCAAAGGGAAATAACTCCAAAAATACTCAAGCTAGAGTTATGGTTCTTGTGCATGACACATTGTCTCGCCGTGGTTTACAAGTGTACCAAGTTTCAATGAAAAATCTTTAACGGTTTTCAAGTTATACAGCGGACACGACATTGTTTTGAAAATAATCAAAGGGAAATAACTCCAAAAATACTCAAGCTAGAGTTATGGTTCTTGTGCATGACACATTGTCTCGCCGTGGTTTACAAGTGTACCAAGTTTCATTGAAAAATCTTTAACGGTTTTCAAGTTATAGAGCGGACACGATTTGTGACGGACAAACGGACGGACGGACAGACGGACGGACGGACGGACAGACGGACAGACAGACGCTCGGGAAAAAACAATATGTCTCCCGACCCTGTCGGGGGGGGGGGGGTTGAGACATAATAAGTAAATAAGAAATAAGTATCTTACAATTTAAATGTCTAAAAAAGTCCTTGTCCCTCGAAATGTCAATTCACAGATGTCCTCAATCTAAGTTCAAGTCCATAAGAGCACATGATGTATATCCACCATTTATTACAATAATCCACTGAGAATAAATCCAAATACTAGTGAAACAACCAAAACTATAAACTTTAAATCACTTCGATTTTCTGAATGCTTGAGCCTGGATTGAGACCTGTATATATACGTGGCTTGTCCCAAAAGTCCCGTTACACATACATTTTATTCTGAACGCATAGCAGGAACCAACAACAGTTACTCATGCAGAGTAATTGGCCATATTGGAACTTATTTTACTGTTCAAAATGATACTCACTTCAATGACCTCACTGCTACAGTTACCTTGGTTACCATAAGTAGGCATGACCGGAGCAGGTCAAATAATGCAAAATGTTTTCGCAATTTCTATTTTTCGCAAACTGCTAAATCAACATAGGTATAATGTGATCATTTAGAAAAATATACCAACCTAACTCCTATTCTATGAGCATCAATTCATGATAATTTTATGAAATTTGAGAATGCTTTGATAGTTTGGGAGAAAAATAAAGAAGCTTACCTATAAAAATTCAACGACAAAATTACGACGTCGGCAAAAACATGCGGAGCAAAAATACAGGGTCGTTATATTTAAACATCTAAAATATGTTCTTTAATGGAAACCAAGCAAATGTTTAGCTTGATACTGGTTGGGGACTTCAATACTAGAACACAACACCTACTTTTAAAGCAATATATCAGCTAACAGTAATATTACTTGACCTAATGAAACATGGGCAGTAGTTAACAGTGGATAGCATTTGGTTAATTATTCTTATTTTGCATGGCTTATCTTTATAGCACTAATTTGACGATTTGCTTATAAATATTTTACTCAGATTTCCAAATATATGCTACGGTATCGTTTAGCTAAATATAAATCTAATTTTGAAATAGATTTTTTTGTTTGTAGTGTATTTATTCAAACAGCAAAATGTTAAGAAAAAATCAAAATTAACAGCAACGTCATTAGACCTGCTCCGCTGAAGTAGGGGAACCAGGGTTCAAACCTCCACTGCAAATGAACAAATGCACGTAGCAGTATGAAAATTTGCCCCCAAAGCCCTTAGACATAGTACCTGGTGAACATAAGTGTTGTAAGCTCTGACGTGCTGTTATCAATACAAAACAGTGAGTGTAATGGAACTTTTGGGACAACCCTCGTACATCTGAGGAAAATCTACTACCTTCTAGAAAATTATATAATAAATTGTTCGAGAACAGAACAGACAAATCTGTTTTGTTCAGTCAAATGGTCATGTGACATTGACAAAAGGTCATGAAGAATTCTCTTCAATGTACTAGAGCATTTAAATTCAAAGATATTTTTCTAGAAGGTATAGAAAATGTATTCTTTTTTATTATATGGTGAAAATAATAAATCACCCGGTTGGAATCACACAGATTCAACCAGAAGCTTCTATAATGTGCTAATAACTTCTTATTAATATCTTGTTGGGTTAAAGACGCTTTTAAGTGAGGGTCTTTCGGAACCAGAATTTTATGGTGACTTGGTTTACAAATTTAAGAAACTTATAGGAATGAATGATTTTTCTTTTCAGTTTAGAAAAATCATAACACGTTACAGACGTATAGGTTATAACTTGAATGTTATGTGACAGTCTGCATGCTTAGTTTTTAACCCAATCACGGTTGATAACTATGCTGCCTTCTTTAATTGCACGCCGGTGGGTCGGGCGTCAGACTCTATGATGGCCCCGACTTAAAGCTATTCATTTTAGTTGTTTGGGGCCGGAGCTTCTTGTCTGTTGCTTGGCCCACCGAGGTCCAACTGATGTTTTTCTTTAGCTCCGGAGTTAGTAAGTTATTTGGCGCCCAGGGATCTCCATCGTCCTGGTTTTTTATTCATCAGGATGTTTATCATGATTTATTTGTTTGTTCTTGATGATTCATTTACTAGTTAGAGATTCACCACGAGGACCGAAGAACTAACTAAATGTTATGAACCACTGCAGAAGCTGAGGGTGAGGTTACGGCCGTGTAAAATCGATTTGAACCCGCCAGTGACTTTGTGTTACTGGTCTTTCCAAGTCGATACTTCTGTGGTGGTTCCTTTTGTTTTATGTCTTGGTGTTGGAAATATTTTTGTGCTGTTGACGCCTTATGTATGTTTGCATGTTTTTAGTTAAGTTAAGGTAACTGAGTGGCCACCTATTGGGAAAATAGCTGCTCATTCGGCTTACGAAATGTTTTCGTGGTATAAGTGCCTGGTTGTTAGTTTGGTTTTTTCTCACCTTGGTTTTTCGAGTGGGAGTCTTCTTCTGATTGCGCCTTTTCCTGATCTTTGCCTACTTGTACTTTTTTTTATTATAATAATACTTATAAAAATAATCAATGACACACATCTGTCAAGTTCTAGACTTTATAAATTCTAGAAACAAAAGAATATCATAAAAATGAAATATATATTAATCAAGGCTATGAATTTTGATTTTAACAAGTAAAGGATTAAATAAAATATATAACAACCTGCCTCGGTAGCTCAGTAGGTAGAGTGTCCGCTCCGAGATCGGGAGGTACTGGGTTCGCTCCCCGCTTGGCACACGGATTTTCGGGGTAGGACTAGGGCTGGTCGCTCCGGTGTCAGTATAATGTGACTGGAGGTGGTATCAGGTAAAAGTGTCTGGGATCTGATACCACAGTGAGGCAGCACTATAAAAGTGAGCATTGAGCTCCCTGTCACAACCAGACACCGTCGTGATATGACAGATAATGTTGAAAGCGACGTTAAACCCGAACAAACAAACAAACAAAATATATCATATACTAGGCAAATTAAATTTGGCAATTTTCGTAACGTTCGCCAGTCTCAGCAGATAATGAACAAAAGTCATATTTTGGAATATAGGCGTAAGTGGTAACCTTTCAGCAAGTTCAGCGAAAAATTCAAAAAAAAAATATAAAAAATAAAATAAAATAAAAATAAAATCAACCGTGACGTCATAATTTTAGATTTATTATCAAAACTTGCATGTCTACTTTAAGTGAGAAACCCAAATCATGCTTAAGCAACTGTTTAGTCATCAAAACAAAGAAGAACATTGAAACGTTTGGGAAAGAAATCTTATCGCCAAGAAATGAAGATCGTTAGTTTTTGAATTTGACGTTTTTTCCTGTGCTCCTACATTATCGCCTTACAGTTACGTTTCTTATTGGAATTTCCCGAAAATCGACGATGAGTTTAAATGACTGATGCATAACGATATGTTACAATAAAGAAAGTTTGCAAAATTCTCTATCTTGGCTTCATAACGTGAGCTTAAATTATGATTTTAACGTCAGCGTTATCTCACTAGCATGGCGCATTATGGCTCTGACATTTTCAAGTGTTACTGACCACGCTATTGGCTACATTGTGCTTGTTTATCTTGTTTTGTTTTATGAAAATCCATGGAAACCAAGTAACCCGAAATTATAAGGCATTTTCGACCATTTGACGGCGCGTTGACGTCGTTTTTTCGGCAGGTATAGTTTGTACCGAAAAAAACCAATCATCAACAACGTTGATAAACAAAAAAAGAGATGAAAATGATGGGTCTAATGGACTGAACAAAAGTCAGCTGTTTGCGCATTGTATTCAATGATTGAGAATTTTGCATTTACACCCTTTCTGTATTTCATGCTTTTTCCAAACGCCTCTTTAAAGGATGGCGTTTTTAAATTCATCGAATCATGTGCCTAAAAACCTGTTCTTGCCATTTAAATTAAAGAACTGTCCAAACTTTCTCTAAGAAGATCAAAAATATATGTAACATCAAAAATTGCTAAATTTTATTTTGCATAGTATATATATACCACCTCATTATTGATTTCGTTTGTCCATTAGCCCATCAGAAACATAGTTTAGCAATATCGTATGTATTTATTACTAATTTTTGGTAACATCAACAATACAAATAGTATCTCATGCAAGTTGCATTGAATTAATATACATAATTCGCCTTGACTCGAAGAAAAACACTAGAATAACTCTGGTTAAGATGATTTGAAAACTAGGTGGTCAAATTTGTCCTTAAAATGAGCAATTTCAATATAATTAATTGTCCGATTTGAAAAGTATTGGAGGACATATCTGCCGTTCTAATGTCTTGCTGATTCGACAATATGAAGTAATAAGCAAAACGTTCATCGTGTTGTTCATATGAAATCCATCTCTTGTTCTGCAATATTAATTGTTTGAATACGTAAAGGTGAATAATCACGTGGCTTATATAAACTTCAGATAAAATTTTAGAAACATTGATCATAATAAAATCGTCAATGCTAAGTGAATCGGCGTGTAAAATAACACATGCATGTACCTCTTCTTCCCATTGTCATGAGCGGATGGAATAATAGATTCATTGTGTTTCTGGATTTTGCCAGTTACTAGACGATTGGCTGGCTGGTTAAGCTCTCAGAAAACATTCTAAACAAACTTCACATTAAGCCGTCACCTTCAGTATGACCATTCGGAGGAACGAAGTACAATCTTGTGTGAGAATGCGGGGAGCAATTCACCAGAACATGGGCATCACGAAGCATCGCCGACACAAGTACTAATAATGTTAATTAAACATGTTAAAAGATATAACAGTATTAACGGAAAATTAGGTGTTTTTTAAGAACAGGAGATTCTAAGTTATTTGTACGAGAAAATGACATTAATTAATACATGTATTTGTCTGTCATTCATTATTAGTGCATGTGTGAGGTAGTATTTGTATTATTGATGTTACCAAAAATTAGTAAGAAATACATACGATATGTTTCTGAAGAGCTATTGGACGGACGAAGTCGAATTATGAGGACACCGACGACATTTATTTTGATGTGGCTGTGAAAAGGAACGCATTAATGTTGCCTTGACCCCTAACAGAAAACGACATCAAAATGCATTTTTGCTGGCTTTCTCTCACGATGAAAATTTACATTGTAATCGCCATTGATCAATACGACCACCGCAATTTCAAGTTGACCACCGGTACAAAATCGATCTAAGCGTTAAAAGGAAAGCTTGAATGATTTTAAAATTAAGTCTGAAAAACTAATTAAGTGTTCATATAACTTAATTTAACGACCATTGGTTACAGAACGCTTGCAAAGACACATTCAGGGCATTTTAACCTGTGTTTGACCAGATTCTACTTTCGTTTTCACCACCGATCAAACGGGGCGCAAGCGATTACAGAGAAACGGTTCATTTGTTTTCAACTACCACTTCGGGTAGACATGCAACGGCAAAAACTGATAGCCTGGCATTCTTTGATTTTTATATTATGCTTTTGATCATAAAGCATCTTACCTTCAACATCCACTAAACTCTCGAAAACTGATAACAGGAAACGCTCAAAACGACCACCGGATATATATCAACATTTTTTACGTTTACCACCGGCGGTGGTCAATTCGCACTTTACCGGGCGTGTATAAAAATGGGATATAGCCCAGCAGGCACCTGACGTCTGTTTGACGTCAGATATTGGTTATATTTTGGTCGCGACGTCATATAACCAATTTCCAACGTCTATCAGACGTCATTTCCTGACGTCTTTTGGACGTCTGGATTGGACGTTGTTTTGACGTCAAACTAGTTCGTCAGTTAGACGTCGTAATCAAGACGTGATTTAGACCTTGGCGTGTTTTTCATATATGTCGACAGAGTTAGCTGCCCTTAAACTGACATAATTTCTTACACATATTATGTAATAATATCATATTCAAATAATAATTTCAACCTTGCCACTTAAAAGTCATATCTGAGTCTCGTATGGGAAATCCCATATTTCGCCCTCATGCTTAATTGATGTAGAAAAAATAATTATTTATTAATCAAAATAAAGTCTTTCACTAAATTATCGAACTTTCAATTAATATGAAAATAAAATTTGTATATTTAAATATTTATTTCACCATTTTAAATAATTATTTGTTCAGAATAATCTTATTTCTTACACTAATGTCTTATTGGTTTTAGCACCATAAAGCAATAAAATTTTGCTTAAATAAGATGTACCAACATCAGGCTGAATTAATATCTTTAACATTTTGTATGTCTCGAAAAACTCTATCAAAGGAGTGAAAAGGACTATCAAAAGTGCATCACTGCCCTTCTGAATGCACTGTTATTCAAAAATGCGAAAAATATACACCTTAAACTATTGATATGACATAAATTCAAACGTCGTTTTTAGAACGTCAGATTGACGTCAGCTTTCAGCCGTTAAACCGACGTTGGCTTTAGCACGTCAGATTGACGTCTGTTTTTGACGTCAAACAAACTTTCAAAATCAACCTAACTCCAACGTCATTATGACGTCGGAGTCTGACGTCAATCTGACGTCCAACTGACGTCAAATGTCTGCTTGGAGGGGGTATACATTGCACGGATATGTTGTCACGTTTACCAGGAAGTTATATAGCAAAACGAAAGTAGTATCAATATTATTCAGCGCTGTCATGTAGTCTAGTACATGCATGTTTGTTAAATAGTGGTGATATTTTCTCATTTGTGTTACCCATAAGTTACGGTAAGGCTTTCTTTGTAAAATTCTACTCTTAACAAAACGGTTGTTTATATGTGGGGTATACGCACGGACATGTTTTCCTGTTTACCAGGAAGTGATAAAGCAAAACGAAAGCAATATGTAAATATTATTCAGCGCTGTCATGTAGTCTACAGTAGCTGTCATGCATGTTTCAGTTAAATAGTGGTGATATTTTCTCATTTGTGTTACCCATAAGTTACGGTAAGGCTTTCTTTGTAAAATTACGGATGTATATATTCCACATCAGCAGATAGCCCAGTCAAATTGATGGAGGACAAAAGACAAATTGCAAAACAAATCATTTTTTTTTTTTTTTTTTTTTTTTTTTTTTTTTGCAATTTAGTCTCTTTAGACCTATATATTAAACATACTAAAACAGGACAAAATCGGGGGGCATAGAATTGATTTTATATCAATGTTTCAGTTTGACACGTGTTTCAGCATTGTGAAACTACTGCTGATATGTTTAATGGGCTCTTATTTGAGAAGGGGTTTTGAGATAAGAAACTAGTAACTAGCTTGGAAATAATATCCTTATGTAATGTTCATCATAAATAACAAGATAAATAACAAGCCCAAACGCGTGATTTTAATGTTATAAAGACATTTATTTAACCCACCCGCCTACGCAAACTTGATATTTATTCTTTTGGAAATTTTAACTCACTTCTGAGATTGTGTTCCGGGCATAAAGGTAGGACTTGTGGATAATGACCACCACCTTATTATCAAATCCGTCTCTTTGTCATCTAATGAAAACTGAATTACCTCTGAATAATTATGCTGATCAGCAGGACCCATTCCAAGCTTCTTTCTGTCATCTAACAACATTTCATCACATCTGTTTACTGGTTTGGTGGATCTGTTCTGTTGGTTGGTTTGTTGCTTTACGTCCCAGTCATCAGCTATGTTCGGACGTTGTCTCTATTTTATGGGACTTCCACTCACATCTTTGGGATGTCATTACATACGAAATGTGCATTGAAAATAACAACACAACTGCAAGTAAACAGTTAAGGCTTATGTACGGATGGTTTGACTAAACCACCTTTCAGGGCAGGCTTTGACCTTCTTAGTAGCTCACTTATAGTCATGTTCTTACGAATATGAAAATTCGTAACTAAGAAATGATACATAGCTTGAAAAAAATCCCACGTCCCAGATGGGATTCGAACCCGGACCGCCGGGGTAGAAATCCAATGCTCTAACCACTGAGCCAAAGAGTCGATTCCCTGACGTAGTATGTCAGAGATTCGGTACTTATATGATACATTGTATCGAATAGCTGTGCTATTTATAGAAGCTACGCATCATAGATAATCTCGAATGAATGAGTGGTGCAATGGGACATAACACATCCCCATTTCGAGGAAGTAATCATTTATGATTATGAGAATGTCATTTCAATGACTAAATGACTCAAATGTTCCATTTCCGACGAGCCCCCATCTTACGAATATGAAAATTCGTAACTAAGAAGTGATGCATAGCTTGAAAAAATCCCATGTCCCTGATGCGATTCGAACCCGGACCGCCGGGGTAGAAATCATTATAATGACTAAATGACTCAAATGGTCCATTTCCGACGAGCCCCCATCTTACGAATATGAAAATTAGTAACTAAGAAGGGATGCATAGCTTGAAAAAATCCCACGTCCCTGATGGGATTCGAACCCGGACCGCCGGGGTAGAAATCCAATGCTCTAACCACTGAGCCAAAGATGCAGTATGTCAGAGATTGTACTTATATGATACGCATCATAAATAATCTCGAATGAATGAGTGGTGCAATGGGACATAACAATGTCAACGTTTATATGCAATAAAACAAACAAACTCAGTTGAATAAAGATTTTTGCAGAATATGTTCACTCATGTTCGAAAAATATATAGCACTAATAACTTTTTTTTTCGAAGTAGTTTTTCTGTAAATTATTGCATCGTTTTCTTTAAACCATGTCAGTATCTGAGGGTCGCCTCTTTGGGAGTGACATATTTTATTTCCACAATATTTTTCAATCGCAGATTATAGCCGGAAAATGGTCTTTCAGCTAGATATTTTATTCTGCATTGACAGATACTGAGAATTAAAGGGAGTGACAGAACTTTTTGACCGATCCTCGTATCAAGATGAAATTGCTACATACGTACTATCAACAAGAACAACAACAAAATAATGTCACCAGAATAAATGAAAATAATCAGACTCTCAATAATTACTTTCAGTGTCGTTTTTATTTCGCTTTCGACATATTTCGGCAAAAACTCGGAGTGAAGTTGGCTATTTTGTGTAAAATGATCATTGTCATATCATTTTTGAAGAAAATATAAGTGCAATGAAATTGAAACTCAATTGAAAATGAAATTAAAACTTTTAAGGAGTGGCGTAAATGTTAACACAATGGGAAACCAAGTAAATCAGGAAGATACTACTCGCTACATTTTCTGAAATGTTACTTGTGTCTTGTAGGAGGAGTACAAAGTCAGTCAGTGAGTCAGTCAGTGAGTCAGTCAGTAAGTAAGTCAGTCAGTCAGTCAGTCAGTCAGTAAGTAAGTAAGTAAGTAAGTAAGTAAGTAAGTAAGTAAGTAAGTAAGTAAGTAAGTAAGTAAGTAAGAAGTAAGTAAGTAAGTAAGTAAGTAAGTAGGTAGGTAGGTAGGTAGGTAGGTAGGTAGGTAGGTAGGTAGGTAGGTAGGTAGGTAAGGAAGTAAGCAAGCAAGTAAGTAAGTAAGTAAGTAAGTAAGTAAGTAAGTAAGTAAGTAAGTAAGTAAGTCGTTTATTATAGTGACATGTGTTACACTATACAATTAATTTGACGAACATAAAACACTGAACACCCGACCCAGTAGGTCTATGAGCAAAGTAGGAATCGGTACAATTCCGGAATTGCTCCTGCGCAAAGTAGGAATTCTCACTTTGTCGGGCAAAGTAAGCATTCTATTTGTCTTTTTCTTTGATATCGACCACTACGGGCGCGGTAAACCAGCCAGTAGGGATGAAGCAGGCAATTATTTAGGGCACCTTTCCTAGCCCCTTTTACTGTTACGAGAATGAGCAATGCGGGACTAAATATGTCTGCTCTGTAGCCTATCCGACTACCGATTTCCCCTTATTACCACTTCTCCTCACAGAAAACGAATATGTTAAAAAGGTACAAGTAGACAACGATCAGGAAAACCCGCAATCAGAAAGAGATTCCTACTTCAAAAACCGAGGTGGGATCAAACGAGCAGTAATATAAAACTACTGGCGGGCTTAAATCGAGTTTACAGGTACTTAACCTCACCCTCAGCTTCTTCAATGGTTCACAACATTTAGTTAGTTGTTCGGTCCTCGTGGTGAATCTCTAACTCGTCAATGAATCATCAAGGACAAACAAATAAATCATGATAACCACCATGATGAATCAAAAACAAGTACTCACAGATTCAGTAAGCTGCCTCACGATGGAGATCCCTGGGCGCTAAATAACTTACTAACTCCGGAGCAACAAAAAAAAAAAACACCACCCCGGTAGGCCAAGCAACAGACAAGAAGCTCCGGTCCCTATCAACTAAAATGAATAGCTTTAAGTGGGAGCCATCATAGAGTCTGACGCCCGACCCACCGGCAGCCTAGTTATCAGCCATGATTGAGTTAAAAACTAAGCATGCAGACTGTCGCATAACATTTAAGTTATATCCTATACGCCTGTAACGTGTTATGATTTTTCTGAACTGAAAAGAAAAATCATTCCTTCTTATAAGTTTCTTAAATAAACCAAGTCACCATAAAATTCTGGCTCCGAAAGGCCCTTTCGTAAAAGGGTCTTTAGCCCAACATAAAAAATGGAAATCAATCCATAGTGTCTGCGATAAGATTTAGAAAATGTTTTTCGAAGTTTATGATACGTGTAAGCCCTGCGTGTAAGCCTGCGATTCAAACTTCATGTATGTCCTAAACCTGCTGCTTCGCCACTCGCGACGTCACCCTCACATTGCCACAGGACGTTTGCAGATATGTTGACGCATGTGTGATGAAGTTGCTACTGTGTTTCAGGAATAAGATGTCTTGTGCTATAAAATGGATCATAGTGAAGAAGAAGAAGAAGAAGAAGAAGAAGAAGAAGAAGAAGAAGAAGAAGACGAACAAGAAGTACTACGCATCGCCAAGCTCATTCAATCGTCCTCTCTGAACTACACACAGAGGCAAGACACATGTCAAGACGTTTGGCGTTGAGTTTGGTTGAAGTGGATAACCTTAATGTCCGCCATGCCATGTAACACTCAGCATGTTCCGCAAAATATTGCTGTATCCCTTTGTAATGTTGTAAATCAAAAGATGATTTCATTCGCTCCATCTACCGAAACAGTATTTGCATATCCAGACTCACGAATATTTGTTGGATGATTTGCTGGCCAAAGCTGAAGAACTCCATCCACCTTTTTCAGGTTTTGCTAGAGGCCTGAAAACATGTTGTATATGCGTAGTATCAAATATACATGTATCTTCTTAAACTGGTGATAATATTTCACGACTCTTGGTTTGCTAAGTTTTTTTTATTATTGTTTTGATGCGTTTTGTTTTAGTTATTGCCCTTGCCACATGATTTAGATGGATAACAACAGTTCTCCATGGGTAGAGATATTGAGACAACCGGCTGGTCGGCAAAGATTTCATCGGGGAAATGATATCACGCTTATGTGTAGTATGTGTGGATATAACAGGCCACGCTATAGAAAAAAGTCGTTTTCTCCACAAATAAAGGTTTGTCTAACGCACTGAATTTTGCTATTATTTGTTTTGACAGAAAGAGTCGTGGTTCTATCAAGCTATACTAATGTTTGGATCCAATAGGGGTTGTACTCTTATAACCTACCGGTATCTACAAAATGCTAGATTAATCAGCAACTTCGGGGAAAAAAAATAAATGAATTTTGCCTTTACTATGATGAACGGAACATATGAGGGGCTTTATAAAAACACAAATTCACTTGTTATTTCAACAAGCACTTAAGCAAAGCACTGACATTATAAACTAAAATTATAAATGAGCCTCGACGCGAGAAAACCGGTCTTCGGGGTTTCCGACCAGGTCCGACACAAACCGGCCTGTACAAGCTCAGAAAAGAGCTAGAAGCTTGAAATTTCGGATTTAAGTAGAAGAGGAATTGTACTATCCGAGTAGCGAAAACAAAGGCGTTGATCAGCTTCGCGGTTACCGCGAAGCTGATCTGCGCCTTTGTTTTCGCCTAGGCAAAAATCCGGTTTTCTCACGATGCGGCTCAAATCATGTCTTCTAACTTAAGAAAACATAAAGCATTTTCCATTTTTAAATAAAATGAGGAGTGTCAGTGTGCGTCGCATTGTGTTGTGTGTAGGTAGGGGTTTCAAATTAGATTGTATCCATTCCTAGATCATCTATACTTCCTTTTGTTCGACATCGATATGCTACCTTTCGTGCGACACCAGGCGAATAAGAACATCACCATGTTTTACTAGACACTCTTGAACAGCCAACAGTTTAAAACCTAGGATTTTGTGTTATTTCCTTTATATTATATCTCAGATTCACGGAAATGTTGGCGACTTTGTTGTCGTTGTGTCTTGTATCACTGAGAACGAGCCATTTAGACCACACCCAAACAGTCTGATTGGTCGAGAATGCAAGAAGGGCGTTTGTACAGTCAGATGTCTCAACTATGATTCTACATGTGTTTTTCCACACCTCACCATACACAAGGCGAGAAGTGAAGATATCGAAACAAGACTCAAACAAAGGAAAGCTATAAATGTCGACCCATATCAAAGTCAGTACCCACAGATTTAAATATTCAATGAATCATTCTTTAACGTTGAGATCAAATAAAAAATACTGAGTAGAAATATGTCACAATTTTCTGAAAGAAATGACTTATATGCGTATAAAAATAAAGAAGTGATACCGTTTTTCCCTACGTTTGTTATAATTAAAATATAAACACAAAATTATTTTCAAAAATTGTAAGATCAGCTGCTGTGAAGAAATGAACAATAATGTGTTTTAGCTGGATTCAATAACGAAGAAGGCGAGATAGACCTGACGGCTGTTAGGCTGTGTTTCCAAGTTTTCTTACCAGACAAGAACGGGATGATAACTCGTTCAGGGGTCCGTGTTTTACCTCCAGTTGTATCACAACCCATTTATGACGAAAGTAAGTATTGCCTCTACTGATGATCCTCAATTGAGTCAGTTGATGTAGTGTGGGTAAAAGTAGCATGCATAAGGACAGTGAACCATTCTTGGTGGATTAGCTAGCGTGATTTTCTACTGCGTTTGTTGATGCTAATCGACTCAGACGACTTTCAAGAAGAAAAAAAAAAAGATCTTTCAAACTTTGATGTAAATAATTATTAAAAAAAAAAATAAAGAAAAGAAAAGAAGATAAAATCGACTCATTCGCGTTTTAGGCTTTGCAGGTACGATGATTTTACTATTACTGCTTAACTCAGTGTTCAACTACATTCCAGGTATAGCTCGATTTTGACCTCAGGCACGTCTAAAGATCGACGAGTCCACTTACCAGCACGTGAAAGGATATTCAGATTGTAACAGTACAAATACTTACTGTATGCAACCGAAGTGTAACGGAATACTTGAGGCATTTGTTCTGATGTGCCTTTCACGTGCTACTTCATGGACTCGTCGATCTTTTGACGCGTCTGGGGCCAAAACCGAGGTATAATAATTACAGTTGTTTAGCGGCATTTGCTTGTTTTTGTGCGAAAAATGGTGTAGCCTTATTATCATGCATCTCTGAGTCGGCTGTACCTTTGCTGGCAACAATAGCATCAGGAAAGCATGCCCGTGAAATAAATACCCCCTTATTCCCCACTATAAAGTAAGGCTGAGGTATGCAGGGGTATACATGTTTTTCTTATTTTTGCTCAAACCATAGATTATGGGTACCCACAATCTATGTTTTGAACAAAAATAAGAAAAAATATCTTTTTTTTTTCTACTGACAATTTTCATTTTTTACAACTTTAAAAATCTCTGTATATTGCATGGGCGTGTTTTCGTAATGAAATGATGTCAACTGCCAGTTGAGGGTGTACTTATCTATTCGTGCCAAGTCCCAGAACGCGACTTATCAGGGCTGCTCGGGTACACTCCCGCTTGCGTAATTGTACTCATTGACTGCGTGTAACATACGCGCGTAATACGCAGCTATTTCATACGCGTTTGTGTCAATAGCCAACCAAACTTCAATTCTTCTAACGCGTATGATACGCGTAATGCGCATACATTGTGCGTAATGACTTTAACCAATAAGCGGGCAAATCATAAAGGGAGTCGTTACGCGTATATAGAGTATTTACGCGTATATATATACGTATTGTTCTGACCAATCGAGAGTAAATTAGTCTTACGTAAAAGTTACGCGTAATATAGTATTGTGACAGGATAGCCTCCCTTGGAAAAATACGTTGGTGCAACGTATAAGCGGCATATTGAGTGCTTGTAATATGCAAATTTTAAACTCGAAACTTTGTGAATCGAGTAAGTGTTGAGTATATAGCGCAGTAAACCACCCTTGGTGGATGAGCATGCTTTTCCTCCGACGGGAACTGCTGTGGATTGGCTCGGCTGTTCGTTACATTTGGTGGCAGCGGTGGGATAATGACAACTGCCAGACCGGAGTTGCCTTACCCATGTAGTCCCCAGGCCAAGACTCGGGACGAGTCTTCCCGGAGGGGGAAGTAATGTGACGGGATAGCCTCCCTTTGAAAAAATACGTTGGTGCAACGTATTAGCGGCATATTTAGTGCTTGTAATATGCAAAATTCAAACTCGAAACTTTGTGAATCGAGTAAGTGTTGAGTATATAGCGCAGTAGACCACCCTTGGTGGATGAGCATGCTTTTCCACCGACGTGATTTGCTGTGGATTGGCTCGGCTGTTCGTTACAGTATTTTTGTTCACTGCGTTTCACGGTGCTCTGCATTAGATAAAATAACTGTACTAGGTAGCACAGTAAGCCGCCCTTGGGGAGGAACAACCCTTTTCACTGTTTTTTTTTCTTTTCACAAAGAACACGGCGACAGAACAAGAGGATCGTCCATCAAGAAGCACCTCTATCAACAAGTTGAAGAACAATCAGAGTTATG
Source organism: Rugalucina vietnamica (assembly GCA_964017185.1). Classification (NCBI taxonomy): domain Eukaryota; kingdom Metazoa; phylum Mollusca; class Bivalvia; order Lucinida; family Lucinidae; genus Rugalucina; species Rugalucina vietnamica. The sequence continues at coordinate 70,497,857 of OZ024872.1, forward strand.
TGATGTCTCCATTCAAGTTGGAACATGGGTATGCATGTCCATTTTTCTTGGTCCATTGAGATCAGCGAGGGTATTCTGAGAAATCAGAAAATTAGTATCAGTTTAGCCTCATTTTCTAACTAACGTTTACTATATTTAACCCCATTTAGATACTTCTAGTCTTTGTTTAGACTACCCTGTTGTTACAAAATCACTTACAGAAAATATCTCTGCATATATTGACATTGAATTGAAACACTACATGGAATCTCTGCCATCATATGTTAAAGATACTTCTGATTTTATTACCAAAATTCATAATTTGAAAGGAATTCCTGAAAATGTTTTTTTGGTAACCTTAGATGTAACTTCGCTGTATAGCAATATTCCTCATGATGATGGCATAGAAGCATGTGATCATTTAATGTCTGAAGGTGGTAAGTCACATGAGGCTAGATCAGTCATTTCAAAACTTATCAATCTTGTACTAACCAAAAATAATTTTCAATTTAATGGTGAAAATTATCTCCAAGTCGTCGGCACAGCAATGGGCACCCGTATGGCCCCTTGTTACGCCTCTTTATTTATGGGTAAGCTCGAAATGGATTTTCTCAACTCCTGTGATAAAACACCTTTGATTTGGTTGCGATTCCTTGATGACATTTTTATGATATGGGATCATAGTGAACAAGACTTACTAGATTTCATTTCCAAAATCAACAATTTTCATGATACCATAAAATTCACTTTTAATTATTCTGAGACAGAAGCTACCTTCTTAAATGTTAATATAAGAATGAAAGAAAATGGTGAACTTGAAACAAGTGTTCATGAGAAAATCACAAATTGTCATCAGTCAGGAGCCTATAATCTCTCCGATGATGAGAGATTATATGCTCCTGCATCAGTACATTGAATTTTCATCATGTCATCCTCTGTCGTGTAAACAGGGTATCCCCTATAGTCAGGCTAAACGTTATAGACGTATTACATCAGACGAGTCACATTTTGAAAATGATCTTAGCAGACTGAAGGAGTATTTTCTGGCACGTAATTATTTTGAGGAGGCTGTCAAAAAAGTATCCTCGATGAGCATGGACGAAGCTCTTAAACCTACTTCTCCCACGAAGTGTCAGGATATCATTCCTTTTGTATGCACCTACAATCCGTCATTGCCAAACATAGGAAGTATCATAAATCAGTATTGGAATCTCTTAAAATACTCAAAAAGAGAAAGTGTAAGGCAACTGTATAAGTGTAGACCTATTGTGGCTTATAAAAGACCTACAAATTTACAAGACATGTTGGTTCATTCTGAGCTGAACATAAAAATAAATTCTGGTTCTGTTTCAAAATGTAATAGGCCTCGCTGTTCGCATTGTTCAAGCATTGTGGAGTCAAATTCATTTTCTAGCACTACAGCGTCTACTGCTTTTAATGTAAGAGAGAATTTTTCATGCGCTTTGTCGGATGTAATTTATCTTATTACATGCAAAAAATGTCACCTACAATATGTTGGACAAACTCAGCAAAATGTAGTCAAAGAATGAACAAAAATTTGACATAAAACATTTCCCTGACATTATTACAACAGTCTCTGAGCATTTCAATTCACCAGGACATTCAATCAAAGACTTTTCATTTATGCCTATTGATAGAGTAACCTGCAACTGGAAAAGGCTTTTGAAGGAGACTTCCTGGATGCACCGTCTTGGAACGGTGTGTCCTTTTGGCTTAAATTCCAAAATTATGTATTAAGTCATTATAAAGTTTTTACTGACTTCTGTGATTTTTACATGCCACCTGTATCTTTGTCAGTAATCAGCATCTGTAAAGATCCTTTATTTTGATTTTTTACGCCAACTGATTTGTTTCTACTTGACGTCGTCGTCATTGACGTCATGTGACGTTGACGTCATTTCCTCTCTATTTGTTTTCATTACACTTGAAAAAGGCAATGAGGCTGAAACGTTGTGTAAATAAACAGTAAATCTATGTTTGAAGTTATTCTCTGTAATTCATCCAGGAATTCTCTTTGGATTTTTAGCTCACCTGAGCCGAAGGCTCACAAGGTGAGCTTATAGTATAGTAGTCGAGCCGGCGTCCGTGCGTGCGTGCGTGCGTCCGTCCGTCCGCCCGTCCACATTTTCAAACTTGAATATCTCTAAGACAACAAAGCCAAATTTCATCTAAAGCATCATTGAGGAGGGGGAAAGGTTGTAATAGGTTTTGGGCCAGGTCGGATCAGAACTCTAGTTTCCATGGCAACGGATAGCTCCCATAGACTTACAATGGGAAAACATATAAAAATCTTCTTCTCTGAAACCACGAGGCCAAGAGCTTTCATATTTTGTGTGAAGCAATGTCTAGTGGTCCTCTTTATAAATCCTGCCTACCATACCCCTGGGGTCCATACGGGCCCCGCCCTGGGGGTGTCATGGGAAAAAAACATAAAAAATCATCTTCTCCAAATCCACAAGGCCAAAAGCGTTCATATTTTGTGTGTAGCAATGTTTAGTAGTCCTCTATATAAATCCTGCCAATCATGCCCCTGTTGTCAAAAATGGCTCCGCCCCGGGGGTCATTAGCTCCCATAGACTTACAATGGGAAAAACATAAAAAAAAAATCTTCTTCTCCAAAACCACAAGGCCTAGAGCTTTCATATTTTGTCAGTAGCAATGTATAGTGGTCCCCTTTATAAATCCTGCCAATCGTGCCCCTGGGGTCCATACGGGCCCCGCCCCGGGGCGTCATGGGAAAAACTTTAAAAAAAATCTTCTTCTCCGAAACCACAAGACCCAAAGCTTACATATTTTTTGTGTAGCAATGTATAGTGGTCCTCTTTATAAATCCTGCCAACCGTGCCCCTGGGGTCCATACGGGCCCCGCCCCAGGGGGGTCATAGGTAAAACATAAAAAAAAATATTCTTCTCCGAAACCACAAGGCCCAGAGCTTTCATATTTTGTTTGTAGCAATGTATAGTGGCCCTCTTTGTAAATCCTGCCAACGGTGCCCCTGGTGCCCATAAGGGCCCCGCCCCGGTGGCGTCATGGGAAAAACTTAAAAAATCTTCTTCTTCGAAACCACAAGGCCCAAAGATTTCATATTTTGTGTGTAGCAATGTATAGTGGTCCTCTTTATAAATCCTGTCAGCCGTGCCCCTGAAGTCCATACGGGCCCCGCCCCGGGAGGGTCATGGGTAAAACATAAAAAATTCTTCTCCGAAACCACAAGGCCCAGAGCTTTCATATTTTGTTTGTAGCAATGTATAGTGGTCCTCTTTATAAATCCTGCCAACCGTGCCCCTGGGGTCCATACGGGCCCCGCCCCGGGGGCATCATGGGAAAAACTTAAAAAAAAAAACCCTCTTCTCCGAAACCACAAGGCCCAAAGCTTTCATATTTTGTGTGTAGCAATGTAAAGTGGTCCTCTTTATAAATCCTGCTACAAATCCTGCCAACCGTGCCCCTGTGTTCCATGCAGGCCCCAACCCGGGGGGCGTCATGGGAAAAACATAAAAAATCTTCTTCTCTGAAACCATATGGCACAGAGCTTTCATATGTTGTGTGGACCAATGTATAATACTCTCCTTTATAAATGCTGCCAACAGTGCCCCTGGGGTCCATACAGGCCATGCCCCAGGCATGTCATTATCTACCATAGACTTGTAATGGAAATATATGAACAAATCTTCTCTGCAACAGCATGGCACAAAGCTTGTATATTTGATATACAACATTGTCATGTGGAGCTCTACATAAATCCTGCCAATATTGCCCCTGGGGTCAAATATAGCCCCACCACGGGGGTCATTGTAGGACCCTGACCTTGTTAGATGATTTTTTCAAGTGAACCAAAATGGCAGAAAAGAGGATACACAATCCAGACAAGAGCTCTTCTGCTGATTTCAAGGGTTTCAAGGTCACGTGACCAAGATGGCCACGATACCCATATATGGTAAAAAAACCCAATTACTTTGTCCAGTGACTGTACGTGTTGACTCACAGGTGAGCGATCGTTGCCCTTGGGCTACTTGTTTTGAAACCGAGGTAACTCCATCTATGTTCACTGCTCTTAAAGGATCTCAGTTTTATTTTTATTTTCAAAATTAAAAACAAAACTTGAAACATTTTGTGCATCTTACTTCAACTAAAAAGGTACAAGTAGGCAAAGATCAGGAAAAGGCGCAACGCAGTTTTACTCCTCTTGTATATGCGTCCGTACGACCAGGCTTAAGATGGTCCAAGAAAGGCGGCTCGGTGTTCTTGTTAATAAAATATAAATGTATTTATCATTTGCAAGCAGAGAAAAGATTCAGAAGAAAAAATGGTGATGCACATTGCTCTAAATCGTTTTATGGACCCTCATTGGTGGTCTTTTACAAACTGGCGACGAAAGCAATACATGCGTGTAGTAATTCAAAGAGTGTACAATTCAAAGAATCTACGAATTCTTTGAGGAACAAAAAAGTAAAATACTGTTTAGAATACGGTTAATTATCTTTTAAGGTAACTCTATACAAAATTTCGTAATCGGTATGCCATTTTGTGCCTGCTTTTTTCTGCGGTGACTTATTCCAGCGCTCTCATTGTAAGCGCCAGATAAGTTATATTGCGTTTCTCCTATAGATATGCTTTCACGTCTGTCTGTTGTTAATCTTACAACTTACACCTTGCCAATCACGTTCAGACGGTCTCAGATATTTCTACAACGATAATAAGATTTTAGGTGTCAAGAGCCCTCAGAGAATATTAACATGCGATACTTCGACGTCAATATTTAGCACAAGAATATAATTTCATTGTGTCAGAGGGATTATTCTTGAATTTATTTCAGGTCAGAAAGTATCACTGGAATGTTTTATGTTTAATACCCTTCTTCGCTCGACTGTATGACAGCAAGCTAAAAGAGCGTCAAACAGGTAACGTATATATCGTATAAATGACAATGACCTAGACAAGGTACATGTTGATATATTCTGTATTTTCATGTGTTTCCCCTTTTTCAGTGTTTTGGTTTGGTGTTTAAAGATTAATAAGGCGCTGGGGGAAATTTATGTCACGAAGCTTTTTCCACATTTATGTAGACACTGTTAAAGAGAATGTTTTTACACTTACATACCGTTTCAGTAATTTAAAATGAATGGCAATATATTTATTATTATATAATGCAGCCCTATACTCTAGCGGCGTCGCTTACTTCTAGGGATTTCCGCCTCTGCTATGCTCACCATATAAGCATCAAAAATGTGTACTGTATTTTAAGATGAGTTGATAAAAAATATCCTTCGGCCATGATCATTGTCGTCGTCATCATTTACTTTTTATTCACATTGATTTCGTCTAATCACACTGATTTCTTCTTCTTCTTCTTCTTCTTCTTCTTCTTCTTCTTCTTCTTCTTCTTCTTATGCTATTAATTAACCTCTATCACTTATAATTATAGGTATTATCAACTTGTCCATTGGCAGTCCATGTTCTGTACAGAGTGCCGTAGATTTCCTCTACGGCCATGAACCCGTTATTGATCTAAATACTGCCTACAACCTCCTAGAAACGGCTGACTTTCTGATGATTGATGAACTGATGAGACTTTGTGAGAAGAAAATCAAGTCATTTACAGTCACTTCCCAGTCATGTCTGACACTATTGTTCATTAGCAGTAGGTTTGACATACCCATTCCAAATCTTGAAAATTTCTACCTCTCACATTTACCAGAACTCATGAAACAAACCCAGATGTTGGAAATCGATAAAGAAGCTGTACGACTACTTCTTACTGATCAAACTTTATCTTACATCGCAAAAGGTGATATAATTAAGTTTCTACTGAGATGGGCTTCCTTTCACCCCGATAGAAAATCTGACTTCGCAGAAATGTTATCATACTTGGAAAAAGATGACTTTACCACTGAAATTATGACAACAGTGCATGGAACTTATCCAGACTTAGAAAAACTTATTGACGAGGTTCATCCAAACTGCCATTTAACGAATGGCGAAACCAAAGTCATGCTGTCAAACAATGGATACGAAACTATAGTTATCTATCCACCAGATAAGAAATTGTCAACGCTTATGTTCCATGGATACAGTATGAAACACAAATGTTGGTTTAAAATCCCAGTTGAATCTGAATTAACTGAACAAGACAGGCCGATAGTTGCAGAAGGAAAGGACACAATATATACACTAGATATGTGCACTGAAACAATGTCCGTTTTCAATATCAAGTCTGGTCAAAGCTATCAAAAGAAACTTGTCTTCCAAGAAGGTGCACACATCTTGGCATTCCAGGTGCCAATGACAGTGTCTGAAGAAACGATATTCATCGCGAAAAACTTTCACGACATAGTACTGAACACTGACGCTGGGAATGTGTCTCATTACGATGGCCCTCCTGATTTAATTAGATTTGAAACAAAATCAATGGTGTATGCCTCCGCAAACATAGAAAACACTGAAATAAACATGGATTCATTGTTTTCTGTTGACATTCAGATTGATAAAATGTGTGTAGCTGGAAACCTCTTATGTTTGCTCTCCCATACAAGTCATCAATTGATTGTATACTGCCTAAAGAAGAAACTTAGAGCTGCCATAAAGCTACCACCATGTAGTCTCCAAGATAAGGATGGGATATTCACGTCGTCAGGAAACCATGTTTATATTTTAGCTGATGGATTTATTGTAGACATTGAATTTCAAACTTTGCCAAAGAAGATTCTTTGGAAGGTACAAACCATATTTCCAAATGAACTATTTTTCTCTCCGGTCGTTTCATTTCACCAAATTATGCAAGACAAAATGATAGGGCAAACCAAAGATGACAAGACGCAAGCTCGTACGTTGAAATGGCAGAAAATAGGAAGTGAAAATGTTCCTGCTGCAAATGAAGAAACACTCTATGATATAGACATTCCAGAGAAGATTCCATATAGTGATAAACACAGACTGATGCACCTCAAACTGCCGAAAGAAACTTTAAAGTGTCACATTGACTGCCCCCATTGTAAGGACAAAGATGCAGAACAGTTAGATCTGTTCTCATATCAGCAATCATTTAGCTCAGGTGAAGAAAGTGCGGAGGATGAACAAGAGGACTGGTCTGATGAGGATCCATTTGATGATCCGGATAGCAGGCATCTATATGACAGTGATGATTCCGATGCAACTATTTAAACCAACGAGATTAATTTCTGTATCTATAAGTGTGTTTGTTCCATACAAACAGTTCACTTAATTAAAACACACAAATCTGCATTTGTTAATCAAAGCATAAAGACAAGCTACACAAAGCCACTATACTTTCAATGAAACAAATACGCTTATACAGATAGGTAGGAGACTAGATTGACGGACAGACGCTTTGGAGTGCCACATTGGCTGTCCCCACTGTCAGTCCAAAGATGCAGAACCACTAGACCTGTTCTCGTATCAGCAATCATTACGTTCAGATAAACTAAGTGCTGAAGATGAACAAGAGGACTGGCCTGACGACGATCCATTTGATGATTCGGATATCAGGGACCCACACGACAAAAAAATTACAAAGACGAGGCTTATTTTGCATCTGCATATATCTATATGTCTTACGCTGTATGCAACTGTTAACCTAATCCAAGATGACAAGCTACACGCTGCGCTGTCACTATACTGTCAATAAAAATTATTACGTTTGGATACAACATGACTAATTCCATTCAAATTAACTCAGACTAATACAATATGATGTGGAATAGTATTAAGGACCCGACTTTGATGTTTGTTACACAGTTAAATTGTGGGTGGTTTTAGTCAACTGGCCTGAAAGCCATTGATGCCTTGAATGCATTCTCTTGCTGCAATTCCGTTTAAGATTTCCACAAATAAGATTCCTTTATGAAGAAGTCAACTGTTTTATTATATGCTAAGTCATGATAAATAGAAAAATATGGTACGGAGTCAATTCGTACTCAAGTCAATACGTACTCAAGTCAATTCGTACTCATTTTGGTCGATTCGTACTCATCTTTTGGTCAATTCGTACTCATCTTATAAAATTTAGTCAACTCGTCATCATTTTGGTCAACTCGTACTCATATCAAATATATAATTTTAACAATTCCGTCTTAGAGTGGTCTTCAAGTTGGGCTGCCGTATTGGAGTGGAGAGAGTTGGCAATCGTTAGACTGCAGATAAGAAGCTACATTAACATAATTACATTACCAACAATATATATTTAATGGATTATGGTCAAATGTAAATAAAATGATTGCAAGCATTTCGAAATGCGAAATGATAAATTTAAGCCCTTCCTGAAATTATGTTGGTCAGTTCGTACTCATTTAAACATGAGTACGAATTGACCAAAATGAGTACGAATCGACCAAAATGAGTACGAGTTGACCAGTAGATGAGTACGAATTGACCAAATGAGTACGAATTGACCAAATTGTTGAGTACGAATTGACCAAAATGAGTACGAATTGACTTGAGTACGAATTGACTTGAGTACGAATTGACCGTTCATCCAATATAACACATAATTGAAAAGAAAAGTTTATATTTTATATTTTCACATTTGTTACGTGCCAGGCGTAACTAGAAGATTAAGGAAACCAACAAGTTGGTTAGCCAGCAACAAACTTTGTTTAAAATTTAACAAATCTATTTAGAAATGATTTAACCAGTAATTACATGTGAAACAATCAAAAGCATATATACAATCAAACAATAATGAATGTACAATACCTTTCAAGATGTTAATTCCCTTAAAGAATGTCTGAATGTCCCTCAGAATTTTTTAACACAAGTCTGTATCAGTTTCTGATCCCAAGAATTAAAGTTTGTTTCAAAATAGCACTATGTCCCAATCCAGAATTGAATATCACAAAGTAATCCAAGAATAAGTTTAAATTCCAGTAAGATAGATTTTGACTTCTTAATAGTAACAGTACCCAAAGATTTTCCTTATGAAAATTTGTAGCCCTTATATAGCACTGAGGAACATTCAGGATTCTTCCAGCAAATTCTATGATATCATATACTAAAAATAACAAGTTGTTTACCAAAATTTAATGTTCTGGAATATTCTAGAGAGGCCATTGTCCTTCCAGAAAATTCCACAATATTCTTTTGACATAAAAAAGATTTTTCTAGAAGATTCTACATCTTTCCAGGTTTTTCCGGACTTTTCCGTCAAAGAACAATTTGAAATTTCTAGAAAATTCTGAAGTAAACAACCTGTTTATGACCAATATCTGGGACACTAAAAGTAAATAATTGCTAAGGACAACAAGTAAACATCATATGTATAACATCATACTTTCCTGGGCATACTCCCTTGGGAAGTTTACCAGTACTGAATGCACATCTTTCAACAAGTAACTGTTATACATAACACTTCCCCTCTTCAAAGAAAAGAAAGTTTTATAAAATAAAGCTTTCTTTTGCAATGCTGGATAATTGTACACAATACGTTTAGCAAAATTTGTGCAAAACTAATCAAATACAACAGCACAAAGCTGGACATCAGCATTGTAGAGGCACTTAAGCTCTGCTTAGGGTGTCTGGAATGATATTATCTCTTCCTCGGATATGTCTGATATCAAGATTTTGCTCTTGCAACATGAGACTCCACCTGAGTAAACGCTGGTTCTTGTTTTTCATTTTATGTATGAAAGTCAGTGGATTGTGGTCACTGAAGACAACAATTGGTGCATGTGAAGAAGCTAAGTAAACTTCAAAGTGCTGAAGCGCAAGGATTAGAGATAGGCATTCTTTCTCTATGGTAGAGTAATTTCTCTGATGCTTGTTAGACTTTTTGGAAAAATAACAAACAAGATGGTCAACACCATTGTCATCTTCTTGCAACAATACACTGCCTGCACCAACATCACTGGCATCTACAGCCAACTTGAACTCTTTGTCAAAACTTGGTGCTAAGAGAACCGGAGCACTTCTAAGTATGGCCTTGAGCTTAACAAATGACTTCTGGCAGTCATCTGTCCAAACATACTTGGCCTTCTTACCAAGCAAGTTTGTCAGAGGCTCAGCTATAGCCGAGAAGTTGTTGCAGAATTTCCTGTAATATCCAGCCATACCCAGAAAGCGCATCAGTTGTCTTTTGCTAGTAGGTACAGGAAAATCTGAGATAGCCTTAACTTTAGCTTCTACAGGTTTTACCTGACCTTGACCTACAATGTGTCCAAGAAATGTCAAGTTTGCATGGCAAAATTCACTTTTTGCCAAGTTCACAGTTAGTTTAGCATCACTTAGCCGGTCAAAGAATGTTCTGATTGTCTGCAAGTGTTGTTGCCACTCCTCACTGAAGATAATAGCGTCGTCGATATAGGCTTTACAGCCATCCAGATTGGAAACCAAACTGTTGACCAGCCGCTGAAAAGTCGCAGGCGAGTTCTTCATTCCAAATGGCATGACTTTATACTGGTACAGTCCATCTGGTGTAACAAATGCCGAGATCTCCTTTGCTCTGTCCGTGAGGGGTATCTGCCAAAATCCCTTTAGCAGATCGAACTTTGTAACATACTTGGCATGTCCAATATTATCAATGCAGTCATCGATTCGTGGGATGGGAAAAGTGTCTGTTTTAGTGACAGAATTGACTTTTCGATAGTCTGTGCACATTCTAAATGTCCCGTCTGGCTTTGGTACAAGAATACAAGGAGAACTCCATTCACTTTGGCTGGGTTCAATGAAATCATTGTCCAGCAAATATTGAACTTCTTCCCTGAGATATTGCTGTTTTACAGGGTTCATTCTGTAAGGATGTTGCTTTACAGGTTTTGAACCTTCAATAATGTCAACATCATGATAGATTTTGTCAGTTCTGGATGGAATGTCCGGAAATAAGTGCTCATATTCGAGAACTAACTGTTTCAGTTCAAGTTTTTTGTCTGAATCAAGGTGAGACAGTTTCTGATCAAGATTCTGTAGTATGTCAGAATTCTGGAGTTTCGATGACGAGGGATCAGATTTCTCCAAGTTGAAGTCCTTAGAGTCCATTTGATTTTGTTCATGAGGGACAGAATTAACTATATTTGCTGATGAAATAACATTACTATCTCTATCAATGTACTTTTTAAGCATATTAATGTGACAAAGCTGTTTTTGCTTGCGCCTCCCAGGAGTGTTGACAATGTAATTTACGTCACTTAACTTTTTGTCAACAGTATAAGGGCCGAAGTATCTAGTTTGCAAAGGGTGGCCTGGAATTGGCAAAAGAGCAAGCACCTTGTCTCCAGGTTCAAAATTTCTGTCTTGAGCATTTTCATCATAACGAACCTTCATTTTGTTTTGAGCTGACTTGAGATTGGACCGAGCTGCTTCACAGGCTTTTGATAGTCTGGTTTTGAAATCAGACACATACTGAAGTAAGTTCAAAGTAACTTCATCATCTGAGAAAAATTTCTCTTTGAGGAGTTTTAATGGTCCACGTACAGTATGCCCAAAAACAAGCTCAAATGGGCTGAACCCAAGAGACTCTTGCACAGATTCCCTAACAGCAAATAAAAGCAAATGTATGCCTTCATCCCAATCCTTTTCGGTGTCAAAGCAGTAAGATCCGATCATGTTTTTCAAAGTTTGATGGAATCTTTCTAAGGCACCTTGGCTTTCAGGGTGGTAAGCCGATGACTTGTATTGCTTAATTCCAAGTTCGTACATGACTTGCTGAAAAATTCTTGACATAAAATTTGAGCCCTGGTCTGACTGGATAGATTTTGGGAGGCCTACAAATGTGAAGAACTTCACAAGTGCATTAACTATTGTTTTAGCCTTGATATTTCTGAGTGGGATAGCTTCAGGAAAGCGAGTTGAAGCACACATTATGGTCAGAAGATATTCACAACCTTTCTTTGTTTTGGGTAAGGGACCTACACAATCAATAATCACTCTGCTGAAAGGTTCATCAAAGGCAGGAATGGGCTGTAACTGAGCTTTAGGAATAGTCTGATTGGGTTTTCCTACCATCTGACAGGTGTGGCAGGATTTGCAGTGTTGAGATACATCAGATTTTATTCCTGGCCAGTAGAAATGATTAAGGATCTTGTGATAGGTCTTATTTACACCTAAATGGCCTGACATTGGAGTTTCATGGGCCAAGTTTAAGATTTCAGGGCGATAAACCCTAGGGATCACAATTTGGTGGTTAACAGTCCACTCATCTTCTGCTGAGACATCTGGAGGACGCCATTTTCGCATTAATATGCCATTTTTGACATAATAGCAAACAGGGACCTGGGATATTTCTTTTTCATCTAAAGCCCTTTCAAATAAAGGCGAGATCTCAGAATCACTGTGTTGTTCTTTACAAAGCTGTGACCTTGACAGCTGGTCATGACCTTGGTCATTTGAGTTGGAAGGTGAAAAGTCATTTTCTGACCCTGACCTTGGATTGCTAGGGTCAGTCTGAATATCAGACTGACTAGGGGAAAGAGATGTTGTAATCTCTTTATTAAAGGACTGACCTATCAAGGTGTCAGTTAAATTTATGTCCTGCATCCCATCATATAATTTGGCTTTCTTAGCCATTGCCCTAGTAACAGCACAAGAAGGGTAAAGGTCAGGAATTTCCTGCTCAATGGGATCAGGCAGTTGATCAACACATGGTGTGCTGGTCAAAAGTGGGTTTACCACAACCTTATCTCCTGCCAAATCATTGCCTAACAGCAAATGAATACCTTTAAAGGGTAAGGAAGGTCTAATACCTACAGCCACGGGACCTGTTACTAAGTCAGAGGACAAATAGATATTATGGAGGGGTACGTTAACAAATCCACACTCTACGCCCTGGATAAGGACACTTGTCCCAGAAGAAGACTTCTCTGAAAATGGCAAGGTATCTGCCAAGATAAGGGATTGAGAAGCTCCGGTATCTCGTAAGATTTTGATAGGGGTAGACTGGGCAGAGTCACTGTTAAGTGACACAAAACCATCTGATAAGAATGGTTCATAAATCTCCATAATAGAATCCTCAGAGACTGACTCTTTACAAGTTCTGGTCAGTATAGGGTTTTCTTCCTGGATACAAGACTGTGGTTTAGCCTTTAAGGAGGTGAGACCTGTCGGTTTAGCACTATCTAGATTTTCTCTTTCTTTCTTTCGTTTCAGTGCCAAACATTCAGAAATAATGTGGCCAGTTTTCTTACAATAATTACAAATTGGCTGGTATAAGGGATTTTGTCCTTTGTTTTCACTAGAAAATTTGGGTTTTGGACTGGAATTGTCAGTTGGATTACTGGGATTGGCTTTGGGACCGGACTGAGGGGAATATGGTTTTGACTGAGGGGTAATTTGCTTTGATTGAGGGTTATATGGTTTCCTAGGATATGGCTTGTTGACAAATGAAGCCTTATGAGTCAAAGCATAGTCATCAGCTAAACGTGCTGCTGTTTCCAAGTTTTCAACTTCTCTTTCGTTCAAGAGAGCCTTAACATCAGAATTTATGCACCGTTTGAATTCTTCAACAAGCATGAGCTGCCTTAGCTTTGCATGATCAGAACCTACTTTCTTTGAAGAACACCATCTATCAAATAGTTGTTCTTTTGTTCTAGCAAACTCAACATGAGTCTGGTCATGTTCTTTTCTACAGTCTCTAAATTTCTGCCTGTATGCCTCAGGGACCAGCTCATAAGCCTTAAGGATAAGCTCTTTAACTTTGTCATAATCAGAACTTTGCTCAAGAGAAAGCTGAATGTAAATTTCTCGAGCTTTACCAATGACAACACTCTGCAAAAGCAAGGTCCAGTGCTCTCTTGGCCATTTCAAGTTTTCTGCTACCTTCTCAAAATGTAGAAAATATTTATCAACCTCTTTTTCTTGAAATGGAGGAACGAGTCGGATATGTTTTGTTACATCAAATATTTTGCTTGTGTCTGAAGATAAAGATTTTGATTTTGATTTTTCATTAAATTCAATTTCTTTGATTCTTAACTGAAATAGCCTTTCTCTTTCTTTTTCTTCATTTTCAAATCTCAATTTTTCTTTTTCAATTTCGAGCCGTTCTTCTCGTTCTAATTTTTCATATTCTAAAGCTCTTTGTTTCTCCTTCTCTCGTTCTTCCATTTCTAACCTTTGTTTATGCATTCTTTCTTCCCGTTCTAAAGTTTCCAATCTTATTCTTTCTTCCCTTTCGGCCTTTTCTGCCCTTATTCTTTCATCCCGCTCTAAAGTTTCCAACCTTATTCTTTCTTCATACTCAAATTTTAGTTTTTCCATCTCAATTTGTCTTTTGATTTCTAGTTCCCTCAACTGCAAGTCAGTCTGAGTGACTAGAATCTGAGAAGTAGCCGAGGAATCAAAAATTTCCTCGTCAACAAAAAACTGAATCAAAATGTTCTTAATTTCATGTTTTAACATGGAAGTCTTGATATTTGACAACCCATAATGATCAGCTATGTCTAAGAGGTCACTCTTTTTGGCCTTATCTAACAGCTCCTGAGAAGGCGCAGCAATAAAGTCACGTAGTTTGAATGACATGGTTGCTTTTTGCTGGCTTTAGCTATTTAAACAGCAAACAGTGAAGATACTTTAGAATTTTAAATAAATTTGGTGCACAAGAAATTTCAATCCCGGACTCGAGCCCCCAATTCTGTTACGTGCCAGGCGTAACTAGAAGATTAAGGAAACCAACAAGTTGGTTAGCCAGCAACAAACTTTGTTTAAAATTTAACAAATCTATTTAGAAATGATTTAACCAGTAATTACATGTGAAACAATCAAAAGCATATATACAATCAAACAAAAATGAATGTACAATACCTTTCAAGATGTTAATTCCCTTAAAGAATGTCTGAATGTCCCTCAGAAATTTTTAACACAAGTCTGTATCAGTTTCTGATCCCAAGAATTAAAAAGGTACAAGTAGGCAAAGATCAGGAAAAGGCGCAATCAGAAAAAGATTCCCACTCCAAAAACCGAGGTGTTTGAAGTTTGTTTCAAAATAGCACTATGTCCCAATCCAGAATCGAATATCACAAAGTAATCCAAGAATAAGTTTAAATTCCAGTAAGATAGATTTTGACTTCTTAATAGTAACAGTACCCAAAGATTTTCCTTATGAAAATTTGTAGCCCTTATATAGCACTGAGGAACATTCAGGATTCTTCCAGCAAATTCTATGATATCATATACTAAAAATAACAAGTTGTTTACCAAAATTTAATGTTCTGGAATATTCTAGAAAGGCCATTATCCTTCCAGAAAATTCCACAATATTCTTTTGACATAAAAAAGATTTTTCTAGAAGATTCTACATCTTTCCAGGTTTTTCCGGACTTTTCCGTCAAAGAACAATTTGAAATTTCTAGAAAATTCTGAAGTAAACAACCTGTTTATGTCCAATATCTGGGACACTAAAAGTAAATATAATTGCTAAGGACAACAAGTAAACATCATATGTATAACATCATACTTTCCTGGGCATACTCCCTTGGGAAGTTTACCAGTACTGAATGCACATCTTTCAACAAGTAACTGTCATACATAACACATTTGATTAGATAACATTTTTGTTCTGCCACTGCCTTTTTAGCTCACCTGAGCCAAAGGCTCACAGGTGAGCTTATAGGATAGGCAGGCATCCGTCGTCCGTCGTCGTCCGTCCGTCGTCCGTCCGTCCGTCGTCCGTCCGTCCGTCGTCCGTCCACAATTTCAAAGAAGAATATTTCTGAAGCTAGTAGGCCGATCTTGATCAAATTTAATGTGAACCATAATTGGGTTGGGGGATTGATGGCATTAGGTTTTGGAGCAGATTGTATCAAAATTGTGGTTCCATGGCAACAGATAGGTCCCATAGACTTACAATGGGAAAAACTATAAAAATCTTCTTCTCTGAAACCACTAAGCCCACAGCTTTGATATTTGGTATGTAGCAATGGCTAATGGTCCTCTACATAAATTGTGCCATTCATGCCCCTGGGGTCAAATTTGGCCACGCCCCGGGGGGTCGATAGTCTCCATAGACTTACTATGGGAAAAAAAATTAAAAAATCTTCTTCTCTGAAACCACAGGGTCCACAGCTTTGATATTTTGTATGTGGCAATGGCTAATGGTCCTCTACATAAATTGTGCCAGCCATGCCCCTGGGGTCAAATTTGGCCAAGCCCCGGGGGTCGATAGTCTCCATAGACTTACAATTGGAAAAACTAAAAAAAATCTTCTTCTCTGAAACCACTAGGCCCACAGCTTTGATATTTGGTATGTAGCAATGGCTAATGGTCCTCTACATAAATTGTGCCATTCATGCCCCTGGGGTCAAATTTGGCCACGCCCCGGGGGTTGATAGTCTCCATAGAGTTACTATGGGAAAAAAAATAAAAAATCTTCTTCTCTGAAACCACAGGGCCCACAGCTTTGATGTTTTGTAGGTGGCAATGGCTAATGGTCCTCTACATAAACTGTGCCAATCATGCCCCTGGGGTAAATTTGGCCACGCCCCGGGGGTCGATGGTCTCCATAGACCTACAATAGGAAAAAAACTAAAAAAATCTTCTTCTCTGAAACCACTAGGCCAACAGCTTTGATATTTGGTATGTAGCAATGGCTAATGGTCCTCTACATAAATTGTGCCATTCATGCCCCTGGGGTCAAATTTGGCCACGCCCCGGGGGTTGATAGTCTCCATAGACTTACTATGGGAAAAAAAATTAAAAAAATCTTCTTCTCTGAAACCACAGGGCCCACAGCTTTGATAATTTGTATGTGGCAATGGCTAATGGTCCTCTACATACATTGTGCCAATCATGTACCCGGGATCAAATTTGGCCACGCCCCGGGGGTCGATAGTCTCCATAGACCTACAATAGGAAAAACTAAAAAAATCTTCTTCTCTGAAACCACTAGGCCCACAGCTTTGATATTTGGTATGTAGCAATGGCTAATGGTCCTCTACATAAATTGTGCCATTCATGCCCTTGGGGTCAAATTTGGCCACGCCCCGGGGGTTGATAGTCTCCATAGACTTACTATGGGAAAATTTTTTTTAAAAAAAATCTTCTTCTCTGAAACCACTAGGCCCACAGCTTTGATATTTGGTATGTAGCAATGGCTAATGGTCCTCTACATAAATTGTGCCATTCATGCCCCTGGGGTCAAATTTGGCCAGGCCCCGGAGGTTGATAGTCTCAATAGACTTGCTATGGGAAAAAAATTCAAAAATCTTCTTCTCTGAAACCACAGGGCACACAGCTTTGATATTTTGTATGTGGCAATGGCTAATGGTCCTCTACATAAATTGTGCCAGCCATGCCCCTGGGGTCAAATTTGGCCACGCCCCGGGGGTAGATAGTCTCCATAGACTTACAATGGGAAAAACTAACAAAAATCTTCTTCTCTGAAACCAAAAGGCCCAGAGCTTCTATATTTTGTATGTAGCAATGTTTGGTAGTCCCCATTATAAATTGTGCCAGTCATGCCCCTGGGTCAAATTTGGCCATGCCCCGGGGGTCAATAGTGTCCATGCATAGACTTTCATTGGTCGATTCTCAATTAATTTAAATCTCATGAGCTTACAATGTGATAATCTCTCAGGTGAGCTACAGGACCAATGGTCCTCTAGTTCATTTACTTACTGCATGCCACTTCAAAATTCCAAACGCCTATAACTTTCTTATTTGTGAACGAAAACAAAAGTGTGGGTATTCAGTATTTCAGCTAAATTGACTTTAAAAATGTACCATCCATCTGCTTTTCTTTGCCAAACGGTTGTACATGTACAAAATAATATGTAGGGTCTTTAATAAAAAGAAAATTCAAATGTTTCTGTTAAATATGGCCTTTACTATACGCGCGAATTGAAAATTCACCAGATACAAGATGATTACACTAGAAAGAAACTTCGAAAGCGAAGCAAATGGTGTTCGTTGGCTTTCATTTGCACTAAAACCGCTGTAATTACGTCACTTTAACGTTCATTAAAAAAACTTTATTTTTGCGTGTAAAATGAAACGAATTCAAAAGTTTTTGTACACAATAAAAGGTTCAGACAAACGCAAAAATTACCATCACTTTTGACGCTGTAATGCAGCTTTCAGCTTTTAACACGTTACAGACGTATAGGTTATAACTTGAATGTGATGCGACAGTCTGCATGCTTAGTTTTTAACCCAATCATGGTAGATAACTACGCTGCCTTCTTTAATTGCACGCCGGTGGGTCGGGCGTCAGACTCTATGATGGCCCAGACTTTAAGCTATTCATTTTAGTTGGTTGGGGCCGGAGCTTCTTGTCTGTTGCTTGGCCCACCGGGGTCCAACTGGTGTTTTTCTTTTGCTCCGGAGTTAGTAGTTTATTCGGCGCCCAGGGATCTCCATCGTCGGGCAGCTTACTCAATCTGTGAGTCCTGGTTTTTGATTCATCAGGATGTTTATCTTGATTTATTTGTTTGTTCTTGATGATTCATTGACTAGTTAGAGATTCATCACGAGGACCGAAGAACTAACTAAATGTTATGAATCACTGCAGAAGCTGAGAGTGAGGTTAGGTACCTGTAAAACCGGTTTAAGCCCGCCAGTAACACAAAAATCGTTCCAAGTCGATACTTCTGTGGTGGTTCTTTTTGTTTTATGTCTTGGTGTTTAAAAAAATTTTGTGCTGTTGGCGTCTTATGTATGTTTTCATATTTTTAGTTAAGTTAAGGTAACTGAGTGGCCACCTATTGGGAAAATAGCTGCTCATTCGGCATACGATATGTTTCATGGTATAAGTACCTGATTGTTAGTTTGGTTTTTTCCCACCTCGGTTTTTGGAGTGGGAATCTTTTTCTGATTGCGCCTTTTCCTGATCTTTGCCTACTTGTACCTCTTTACACTTATCACGAATCGACCATGATTGGTATCGTGGTCTTAATTGTGGACTTATGCGGCTTTCACACTAGAGCACGATCTGTTACGATCAACACGATTGACAAATCGCAACTAATCGGGACATTTTGCCAAAATTCGACGTTCTGATACGTTCTCTTGCGAGTTGTTGCGTTTTGATACGATCTGTTCCGATCTGATACGATAGGGTGGTGATCGGTCAAAATTTGGAGACACGATATTGGTCCCGGATAGATACGATTAGTTATGTTCCGATAAGATTATTACGATTAAGCGCCCGATTCCAATGCGATCTGATACGATTATCACGATACCTGACCGCGATTTGATACGAACTGATACGCGTAGATGCGTTCCGGTACGAGTCCCAAGAACTGATACGATGTGTTGCGATAGATTACGACTGTTGGCTTGACTTTTTGCTGATTGTGGTCACGATTGTGTCACGATGAGACCACGATTGGTATATATACTTCGAAAACAAACATATAACTCATTACGTTTTTAAGCACTGAAGACGAAGTAACATTGATGATGGAAGGAGTTGAGAATGAAGAGAATGCGACATTTGCATTATTAATGCATGCTTATGATAAAGCCTTATCATTCCCCTTTCTACCCCTGCCACTGTTGCCATCCTTCAGATCTCTAATTAATACTGAAAAGGACCGTATTAAAATTCAGTTTTCTATTGTTGATCAAAGAATATAATTCATTTATCGTGCCCGATGTGTTTATTGTATTTATAATTCGTAACAGATCGTAAGCATCCGTGGCAAAAGCGTGGGGTATCGCGTCTCATCGCATTTACTCGTATCAGATCGCATCCTATCGCGAGTAATTCGCATCGTCTCGTAGTTAATCGTAGTTAATCGGGCCAGACAATTTTTCTCGAATCGTAACAGACCGTAACAATTCGTAGGAGATCGCAACTCATCTCAACAGATCGCAGTGTTTTGGTCGACCCCGATCACCGCGATTCAGGAACAAGATGAGATACGATTTACTGCGATTTGTTACGATGACATACGATCTGATGCGATGGCCACGATGGTCCCGCCAATCGTGGTAATCGTGGAAAAATTTTTGGCAGCCAAACAATTCTCCACGATTATCACGATTGACATCAAGATATGATACGATCTGATAAGATTGGATACGATAGTCCCGATTGGTCCACGATTAACACCACGATACCAATCGTGGTCGAATCGTGGTAAGTGTGAAAGCTGCATTATCAGATCGCATCACATCTTAATGTCAATCGAGATAATTGGGCTAATCGTGCTACCAAAAATGTTTCCACGATTGCCACGATTGGCGGGACTATCGTGGCCATCGCATCAGATCGTATTACATCGTAACAAATCGTAACAAATCATAGCTCATCTTGTTCCTAAATCGCGGTGATCGGGATCGACCAAAACACCGCGATCTGTTGAGATGAGTTGCGATCTCCTACGCATTGTTACGGTCTGTCAGGATTCGAGACAAAAATTAACTACGAGACGATCTGATACGAGTAAATGCGACGAGACACGACCAGCCACGCTTTTGCCACGGATGCTTACGATCTGTTACGAATTATCAATCGGGCAAGATAAATTAGTTTTATTTTTTATCAACAATAGAAAAGTAAACATTAATACCGTCATTTTCAGTATTAATTAGAAATCTGAAGGATGTCAGGAAAGGGCAGCAGAGGCAGGGGTAGGAAGGGGAAGGATATAGAGGAAATTTACTTTTTTGAAGTGAATACCAAATATATTTCATCGAGTGAGTTGAAAACATCAGAATTTTCAGGAGTGCGCAGCACGAGTGAAAATTTATATGTTTTCAACTCACTCGATGAAATATATTTGGTATTCACCGAAAACAAAAGCAAATTTTCTTTTTATTTTATACAACACACGGGCATTTTCCAATTCACAAGGCAGGCGGTGAAAATGCCAAAAACAAACATTTTTGAAAACACAAATAATTTTGGTACCACATTGTTCCTTACGTTCTAACTAAGAAAATGAATACCCACACTTTATGTTTTCGTTCATAAATAACGGAGTTATAAGCGTTTGAATTTCTGAAGTGAGACACATTTAATGACGTCAAGTAAATGGAAACGTCAGAAGTAATCCAAAATCTACAGTGACGATATAGGCTGATATCAGTCACTAGTGACTTTTGATATCAGTGAGATTTGATATCAGTGAAATTTCATATCAATGAAAATACCAATTTTATCAAGTTTTGATATACATTGGTTTTCACTGTAAAGTATAAAATAAAAGGCTTTATTTTATACTTGACAGTGAAAACCAATGTATATCAAAACTTGATAAAATTGGTATTTTCATTGATATGAAATTTCACTGATATCAAATCTCACTGATATCAAAAGTCACTAGTGACTGATATCAGCCTATATCTTCACTGTAATGACGTCAGATTTTTGGATTACTTCTGACGTTTCCATTTACTTGACGTCATTAGATAAGTCTCACTTCAGAAATTCAAACGCCTATAACTCCGTTATTTATGAACGAAAACATAAAGTGTGGGTATTCATTTTCTTAGTTAGAACGTAAGGAACAATGTGGTACCAAAATTACTTATGTTTTCAAAAAATTTTGGTTTTTGCATTTTCAACGCCTGCCTTGTGAATTGGAAAATGCCTGTGTATTGTATAAAATAAAAAGAAAATTTGCTTTTTTTCGGTGAATACCAAATATATTTCATCTCGTGAGTTGAAAACATAAAAATTTTCACTCGTGCTGCGCACTCGTGAAAATTCTGATGTTTTCAACTCACTCGATGAAATATATTTGGTATTCACCTCAAAAAAGCAAATATCCTCTATTTATCATAAGCACACATTGATAATGCAAATGTTGCATTCTCGTCATCCTCAGCTCCTTACATCATCAATGTTGTTTCGTCTTTGGAGATTAAAAACGTAATGAGGTATATGTTTGTTTCCGAAGTATATACACCAATCGCGGTCTCATCGTGACACAATCGTGACCACAATCACCTAAAAGTCAAGCCAACAATCGTAAGCTATCGCAACACATCATATCAGTTCTTGAGACTCATACCAGAACGCATCTAAGCGTATCAGTTCGTATCAAATCGCGGTCAAGTATCGTGATAATCTTGTCAGATCGCATTAGAACCGGTGGCCGAATCATAATAATCTTATCGGAACGCAACTAATCGTATCTATCCGGGACCAGTATCGTGTCACCAGATTTTGACCGATCGTATCAGATCGGAACAGATCGTACCAAAACGCAACGACTCACAACAGAACGTATCATAACGTACAATTTTGGCAAAATGTCCCGATTAGGAGCGATTTGTCAATTGTGGAATTCGTAACAGATCGTGCTCTGGTGTGAAAAAGTACAAGTAGGCAAAGATCAGGAAAAGGCGCAATCAGAAAAAGACTCCCACTCCAAAAACCAAAGTGGGAAAAAACCAAACTAACAATCAGGTACTTATACCATGAAAACATTTCGTAAGCCGAATGAGCAGCTATTTTCCCAATAGGTGGCCACTCAGTTACCTTAACTTAACTAAAAATATGCAAACATACATAAGGCGCCAACAGCACAAAAATATTTTAAACACCAAGACATAAAACAAAAAGAACCACCACAGAAGTATCGACTTGGAACGATCAGTAACACAAAGTTACTGGCGGGTTTAAACCGATTTTACATGGCCATAACCTCACCCTCAGCTTCCGCAGTGGTTCAGTGATATACAAGAAATAAGAAAAAACATATTAAGAAAATACTAAACATAGATACCAACGTTTAACATGAATAATGGAAAGCAGGGTGAGCAGCTATTGAAGGTATAAGGTGGTCACAGTGCTAGCTTGGACAGAACAAGTAAAATGCAGAGGGCTAAGTGAACAGCCAAATTATAATCGGGTGGCCACAAAGCCATGCAACATAAAACTGGTAATCGGGATAACTTTGATAAGTGTGAACCACAACAGTAGTACCGCCTTTGAACGGTCAGTTATAAATAACTGGGGGCTTAAATCGATTTTACACGGCCGTAACCTCACCCTCAGCTTCTGCAGTGGTTCATAACATTTAGTTATGAAAGCCGCATAATCCAGTTTCTAGATGTAATTTGAACTTACGCTTGACGTCAGTAAAGAAAGCTAGTGCCTTACACGACATTGATAGAAAACCCCCATTAGCTATCGCTTTACTGTAGCCATTTAAAGGTTTTCTTACGTCCGATGAAAACAGCTGTAGCAAACAAGCGAACAAATCTTTATGTTTGAGAAACGCGATACTATGTTTATTTATACATCCGCTAGACCTAAGTTTTAAGCAAATGATAGCCAATGTAAAATGAGACGTTTTCAATGTCCTTTAGTATATGTTGGTTCACTTTTCTTAGGTAAACGTCACATTTGCGCTTAACAGATTTCTCAGGTAAACGGTACATTTGTGACAACGTGTAATTAAGAATTCTAACACACCCTGCCTATAGAAGCCAATGGTAAAGTGCAGTGATATAATGAACAGAGCGGATTAGCGTGACGTTACTTTGCGCAGTTTTGACGCCATTTTGATTAGATTATGACGTCAACTATCCCAAAAGTCACGTTACCTTGACGTTAGACGGTGTAACATATGTAAACATTTGCGGTACAGTCAAAAGTTTTGCGGGATTTCTTCAGTGCAATGGTGGAAAAGTTAAAGAATCTGAAGGTTTAAAATGATTTCATTCCGTTTATTGTGTGTTAGAATCGAAATAGATCAGCTCTAGTGCGTGAATTGTTTTGGAATATACCACTGTTTGTCGGTCAGTTGTACGCAGATAAATCACTGGCGCTGCGCGCTCGTGATTTGCTCTGCTTTACAACTGACCTCCATGAAGTAATTCACCATGACAGTCAGTGTCGAATGGACAAAA
Source organism: Rugalucina vietnamica (assembly GCA_964017185.1). Lineage (NCBI taxonomy): Eukaryota > Metazoa > Mollusca > Bivalvia > Lucinida > Lucinidae > Rugalucina > Rugalucina vietnamica. The sequence goes on from OZ024872.1 coordinate 70,521,603, forward strand.
AAATCGTCCCGAGGGAATTTCATGACGATTTGTGACGACCTAGCTTAAATCATACTTTAGAGCATATGAAGCAATTTAAACCAGTTCGTCGCCCTGAGACCCGCGTCTTGGCTAAAATATGACGTCATCAAAATGGCGACCAGCGCACTCATTATATGCATTTTATACAACCATTTTTATACTAGGTTTGTCAGATAAAGTTTGGTTTCTAGCTTCTCGCTGTTTTTAAATGGGTGGATTTTACCAATTGTATATATAAAAGCTATTTTAGCACAAAAGTATCTCTCACAAGGAGCATAGCACTGAAAATATGAGCCACGTCACGACAAAATCTGCATACAAACTATGCATAGTTCACCGGAAGGTAATTTGAACTACCTTGCATCTCCGAGACAATTTTTCATGGGTGCCAAATCATTTACTGGGACCCCAGAAATGCAAAGATAAACTCAAATGCACTTTGAAAAAATGCACGGTTTCCATGGCAACCATTAACGTGATTATTAAGGATGGAGGTATACATACAAAATTGATCATATCTCTACCGTTACTTATCCTAGATTATTGAGCATGGTCTCATTTTAAAGCTTAGACATACGAGTAGTCCTTTCTATCTATGGTACGCAATGCATAATTAGCATATTCATTAATTTTCATATCATATTCATTAAATTTCACGAAAACATGCAAACCGGTAGAACAATCTTTAAAAATCCATCCATGAACTAATTTCTGGCCCAAATAGTCGTTGTGACACTTTGTTATTGAACATCATATGACACATTTATTGATGACCCGTTCTATATGAAAATTATCTCATTTTCATATTCATGAATATTAATAAAACTGTTAAATGTGAGGAAAATTGAGAGAAAAAGTATATCCATTGCAAGGTATATGCCATTGATAGGTTATAAAATCCAATCTATCTTGCATCCCTGGGACAAATTCTGAAAACCTTCAGTGTTTTAGAGGGCCCCCCTCCCCTTAATGTCATCAAATACTGTCCTCAGCAATGAAGAAAATGCACGATGTAAAATTACACAGTTTACACTTCTGTTACACTTCTCCACATGCAATTCTAACGAATAGGATGTACTTACAAAAATACTCATATCCCATCATTAGAATGCTCTAGAATACTATAATTGGTCTGATAGTGATACATAAATCTAGCAATTTAACATTGATACCTAATATTTAAATCATTGAATTTACCGTACTTAGTCATGAAAATTATTAAAACAAACATAAAGAATTGGAGGAAAATGTGGACAAAATAGAGAGTATGTGCACAAAAACTCTTGTACCAGAGCTGTTAATCAACCCAGGATTCTGAAAAGGTATCAAATGAATGCTATGACAATGGTCTATGAGCCTAAAGTATGGTATAAGAATAATCTGATTTTCAATTTCATTAAATTAATAAAACCTTCAGAAATTTAAGAGAGAGAAAAAGAAAATGAGTTAACCTACAGAGTGACTTGTACCTCGGCAATCAAAAATCACATGGTGCTGAAATGAAATCAAATGGTGTCTAGGGCATTATTATACCATCCTGTACTACAATTTATGGGTCATTTGTTTTTGTTTATTGTTTAGTTTTAAGAATATTAACAAAACTGTTTCTTAATTAAGAGAAAAAATGCGGAACAATTAAGGGGTATATGTAGAAAAACGCACGTATCTGGGCGCCTGAAAGACCTAGGTATCTATAATTGGTAATACATGATTGCCAGGACAATGTTCAGTAACCATATAATCAGATATATACTGTAAGAAAAAGAGTAAAACTGAGATTCTTTAAGAGACTTAAATGAGAAAGTATATGGGTCATACCGCGGTTTCGGTTACTCAAGCTTCAGCTATTTTTCTTGTATTGATATTAATGAGATCTTAATAAAGAGCTTAAGAGCAAAATCAATAAAGAATGAAGGGGTACACCAACAATATTGCTTATATCTCAGCTGCCGATAGCCGTAGGAACTCAAAATGACATCAATTTACTGCTTGGACAATGTTTTATTGTCATGTGGTCAGATATATAAATCGTGCCTTTTGCCAATATTTAATCAATTTTGGTGAAGCACAGCCTTCAATTTCCTTTTATTTTCACATTTTTTTCGAAACTTTATGTATCGTTCAGAAAATTTATTACCGTGTGGTTAAGCTGTCGTACTACATGGCATTAGTACATTCTCCTATCATTCTATTGGTACCATTTTCAGCATTCTGTCAGGAGGATATTGTCAGCTGAGATATGAGCGATTTTCTTTGGTGTACTCATTCATTTTTCGTTGATTTTTCTCTTATTCATGAAGATCTCAGTAATATCCATACAACAAAAAAATGGCTGATTATATGGTTACAGAACATTGTCCTAGCAATAATTTAATGCCAATTATAGCTCTTCGACGTATACCCCCTTAATTGTTCCGTATTTTCCACCCCCTAAATTCAAAAGGTATTCTTGATATTCTTAGAACAAACACCAAATCTGACTCGTAAATCGTAGTTCAGGATGTTTTCAGCATACAGTTATACAGGACTTTTGACATAAATAAGTAACTTCAGTGACTTAAATACAAGGTATCAAGGTTTAATTGTTCAGTTCATGCCTCACTATCAGACCAATTATAGAATACTAGAGAATTCTATTGGTGGGATATGAGTATTTTTGTAAGTACACCCTATTCTTTGGAATCGCATGAGAGATTGGTGTGAAAACTAAGTAATTTTACATCATGTAAATGATTTTATTGCTAAGGACAATATTTGATGGCTTTTAGGTGGTCCCTGTGACAACACTAACAGCCTTGAGAATTTGTCACATGGATGCAAGATAAGCCTTATAACATATGCAATACCTTGCCATGGATATAATTTTTCCCTTGTTTTTCGTCACATTTTGACATTTTTATTAACTTTCATGAATATGCAAATGAGGTAATTTTCATATAGGACAAGGTAATCAATAAATGTGTCATATGGTATTACTGGTTCAATAACAAAGTGTCACAATGGCAGTTTGCGCCTGAAATTAATTCATTTATAGATTTTTAAAGACTTTTATGCATTTTTTATATTTTCATGAAAATTAATGAGTATGCAAATAAGATAATTTGCATTACTTACCATATGCAGAAAGAGCTATGTTTAAGCTTTAAAATGAGACCGTGTTCAGTAGTCTAGGATAAGTAAAAATGGTGATGTGATCAATTTTGTATGTACAACCCTATGCTCAAGAATAACGTTAACGGTTGCCATGGAAACCATGTATTTTCTCATAGTGCAATTGAGTTTATCTTTGAGGAAAAAAAATCTTTCTGGAGTCCAAAGAAATGATTTGGCACCCGTGAAATTTTTTTTCCTTGGGGTGCATCAAATTAGCTTCCGGGGTACTTAGGTTCTAGGCGGTTTTTGAAGAAAAACGTATGTCCAACGTATGCACGAAAGAACGTATGACCAGATAAAGCAATATCCTTTAAACCATCGACATAATCTGTCTATCGTGTGTATAATCAGGTGCTTTTCATACATTTTCTTCGCAAAAAGGCAATAATGCGATGTTTTCAATTGATTTTGATGGAAATACGAATAATTCATATATAATCAAATAGCCGCTGTATTGATGACGTCATAAATCGACTCCGACGCGGCTGAAAGTGCGAAGAACAGGTTAAATGTTATACATACACCCCATAAATAAGTTTTATGTAGGTCGTCATTAATCGTCAAACCAATCGCACGAGATTCCCATTCGAAATGGACTATGAAGAAAACTTATTTCGATTCTAACACGACTAATAAATAAATGCTTAAATGTTTGTTCTTGATGATTTATTGACTTGTTAGAGATTCACCACGAGGACCGAAGAACTAACTTAATGTTATGAACCACTGCAGAAGCTGAGGGTGAGGTTACGGCCGTGTAAAATCGATTTAAGCCCGCCAGTAACTTTTTGTTACTGATCGTTCCAAGTCGATACTTCTGTGGTGGTTCTTTTTGTTTTATGTCTTGATGTTTAATATTTTTGTGCTGTTGGCGCCTTATGTATGTTATCATAATTTTAGTTAAGTTAAGGTAACTGATTGGCCACCTATTGGGAAAATAGCTGCTCATGTTTTCATGGTATAGGTACCTGATTGTTAGTTTGGTTTTTTCCCACCTCGGGTTTTTGGAGTGGGAGTTTTTTGCTGATTGCGCCTTTTCCTGATCTTTGCTTACTTGTACCTTTTTACACTACTCGATTTGATAGAGTGGACATTCAAAAGAGCATTAAAAAACTATGTGGTGGTTCTAATTGTTTTATGTTTTGATGTTTGGGATTTTTGGGCTGCTGGCGCCTCATATATGTTTACATATTTTAGTAGGGTTTGGGTAACTGAGTGGCCACCTATTGGGAAAATAGCTGCTCATTCGGCTTACGATATGTTTTCATGGTTTAAGTAACTAACTGTTAATTTGGTTTTTTTCTCCGACTCGGTTTTTGGAGTGGGAATATTTTTCTGATTGCGCCTTTTCCTGATCGTTGCCTACTTGTAGCTTTTTACATTTTAAAATGTTTTCCAGTGGACTCAATCTCGGCTGACATGAATGTTCATGTGCGACGTCACAAAAACGCCACCTTACGCGCGTTATTTTGGTTTACAGTGAATTATTGTTAATTTCTAAACGGTGACCGTCGTTTCCATTAGGTTCAATGGGGAGAACGATATCGTCGTGCTAGAATATAAAATAAAATCACCTGGATGGAACAGATATCATTATTCTTGGGGAGCATTTCAAGGGCAATCGAACCAAACAACGATCACTAGGAATGAGACAGGCATATAAGCAGAAAGCAAAAGAAGAACCAAGTGAAAGAAAAAACAAAAAGACCACAGACAAAACTAAGAAACTCCAAACAGATAATGAGCCAGGAAATGCATCTGTTCGATGATGATCTTTTCTAGTTTGCCAAGTTTAATTCTTCACTACTGGAGTCGTTCCTCAATATAGTAAAATACTAGCATCTGTCCAAGGAAGAGATGCAAAACTAATCGCGGAAATTTAAGTTGACGTAAAAATTTTCGCAATTGATTCATTTCTGTGACATATATATAGTAAGCGCAAACGGAATTTAACATGTTTAAAAAAATGCGCGCAAATGTAACAGTATCGATTCCAGTTCTAATTTGAAATGAAATGTGTAAAACGCCATTGTAGAATTCAGTTTATACATTCTGGAGGATAGAAGAAACAATGAAAAATATTTCTTAGTAAAACCAGCAGATCGTTTTTTTGGCTTTTCAAAGAGTGCACTTCGAACAAACATTTTTGTAGGTGACTTGGTATTTATCTTCCTCATTACGAAAAATGCCCATGCAATATGCAGAGATTTTTAAATGTTTGATTTTTTTTTTATTTTTGCTCAAAACATAGATTGTGGGTACACGTTAGAACCGCCTCGCCGAGGCGGTTCTAACGAGTACCCACAATCTATAGCAAAAATAAGAAAAATAGGTATACCCCAGCAAAACCAGTTTTACTTTATAAAAGTGGGGTATAAGGGGGGATACATTACACGGACATGTTTTCGTAATGGTAGAGTTAAAGTGTTATTGCACTTCATTTTGACAAAGTAAACATAAACAATTGCAAACAACAATAAAACAGATGAGCTGGGTCATAATTTACCTAGTCGTACGTTGAGACGCGCCATCATTGTATTTTTTGAACATATTGGACATGGCTTAGTTGATTACCACATGCATATTTTCGCTGCTTTAAGTTTCATGTAACTCAAGTTCAAAACTGTAATAACTTGTAGTGCCCATCTAACCATTATAGCAGTCTTCAATTTGACTGACGAGTTCGAAAAATCACCAAAAATGGGGTTGCTTGTGACAAGACAAGCATTACGCTCCTACATTCTTCCTTATTGCCGTTTTAGGTTAAAATAATAAATTATGATATTTTAGTTTCGAATTTCAAAATTCAGTGATTTAACAAAGAAATCAGATATCAAGATTTGGGATTTATTCGTTTTGTCAGAGGCAGAAAACGATAAACGTTTATCACTTGCAGTGATGGAATCAAATGAAAACCTTGACAGACTACACAGAGACAAACTGACAGAGTTAGCACCGATTATAGCTATTCTTGTGCTGTTAATGATTATTGGACTAATCGGCAATGTATCTATATTCGTGTTCTACTGGCGTCAAACAAGGAGGAGTTCTACAACCTTCTTTATCGTGATACTAGCTGTAACAGACTTTCTTGTTTGCTGTGTGGTAGGTCTTGAAATAACGGACATCATCAATACTTATGTTTTCGAAAATGACGCAGCTTGTAAATTATATATCTTTTGCAATCACACCGCCGCTATAGCCAGTGGATTTGTGCTTGTGACAATTGCAATAGACCGTCATAGGAAATTGTGTTACTCGCTGAAAACACAGCTCACGCTAAAACAGGCGAAAATAGTATCCATTATTTCTTTTACAGTGGCATTGGTCGCTTCAACTCCAGTATTCATCATGTACGAGACAACACAGGTAAATATAACGAATACGTATAATATAAGTTTCCCCGTTCAAGGAAGTGATTGTATCACGAATCCGGAGTATGACACCTTCAAGGAAATAATTCATTACGTTTATCTAGGCGGATTTTCTATTTTAACTATAGTTCTAATTGTTCTCTATACTTTGATTGGGAGAGTTATATACCGGTATCACAAAAAACACAGACATTTGAAACGTGACATAAGACAAGCTATTGCACAAGACCAAAATTCCACATCAAGCGCAGGTCGAACAAGTGAAAATGTTCAAAATGTTCAAAGCCCTGTTGCAGATCAAGACAAGTGTCTGCAATCAACAATTTCTCCAAAACATGATACAAAAGATGATAAGGATATCTTAGAAGGCGCAACAGGAGATAATATAAGCAAGTGTGACAACGATGTTGTTTACTTTTCAAATTCATCAAAGTCTGCTACGATTTCAAGTTCTGTAGAAAGAGCGTCATCTTCTAGTTCCAGCAATTCCATATATACTCTTACCACAGACGTTCGGATCAGCGACATGCCAGCTAATCAGAAAACCTCTGGAAAGAAGGCGGTCAATAAAAAGTACAGGAAAACTGTGGCAGCCATGAAAGTTACAATAATGCTATTTGTTATCACTATAGTGTTCATTGTTAGTTTTGTGCCATACCAGGTTGTATCAAGCCTAGATCACGGAGAATACAAAGTTAAGGTGGGATTCGAACTTGCTTATCGATCTTTCCTACTTAATAGTGTTGTTAACCCGTTTATATTTGGCTTATTCAACGCAGACTTCAGGCGCTCTTTCTTGGCAGTTTTACATGCCATATGGAATAAAATACATATGGACCTAATATGTACCAAGAAATCAGAAACTGATAACATTCCAGAAACACACACTTTTGATGCAATCTGAGCAAAACCGTTGTTTGGAATTAAAATATGGGTTGGGCTCAGATATTTAGTTTGAAATCGATTCATTTTTCAGCCAGAGCAATAGATGGAATATATCTGTTAATATGATATTTTAATAGGATCATTTTTATTTGATTGGTTACTAAAGAATTGGCACAGACAACAGCTATGGTCATGTCTTATGCTGTCGGTTCCATTTGTATGGACCTTGTACCCAAATTAAACGACATTTGTTTGTGCTGCAATATACATGTAGCAGCATTTAAGAAAATATGTTAAAGATGAAATGACATTTCAGTGCACTACAATTTAGCAGTATTAGAGGCTTATAAGTTTACAGATGCGTTCAGTTATTGATATACCCCTGCGATATTTAGAAATAAATAAACAACTCTTCTTGTTTTTAAACCATCGTCACTGACAAGAAATAGACAACTGGATGAATTTGTTTATATAATGTGTTTTTGATGTCTATCAATATTTCCTCTGTATATAAAACTTCCAGATCTTGTGATGTTGTGTGCCTAAATTGATTATATAACATATGGAGCCAAATTTTTCACACAAAAAATCGCTGATATTCGAGTTTCAAAGATTCCACAAGGAACCATGGTTAATGATTTGTAATTTTATTTGTAAACTATGAAAGGACAGCCATTTTTGTACTACGGCTGACCACTATTTACAAAGTTACACCATGATTTTCATTCATTGTACATTTTAGAATTTCATGGTAAAGCGGTTGTTACAATATACAACTAAGCATAAAGTAAGAATAGAGGGACCAGGAATCGATGCAATTAAATTTTAAGTCCCAACAAAGACAGCGGGTGGGAAAGAAAATACATAAAACACAACAAAACACTTTCCGACAACACACTCGAAGAGCAGAATGACTAGCTCTTTCCCAACAAGGTAGCCATTCGGCTAAGTTTCAACAGGAATGAAATGGAACGAGTACGACAGAGAGGTAGGCACAATAAACAGTAGTATAATGAAGATAAACCACTTTTCCTGGGACACCGATTATCGTTCCAACAGGGGACAAGTATGATGAAGACAAACCACTCTATCTGGGACATAACGTTTTTACCGTGCACAACGCCGAAAACCACTTCTTCTGGAGACCTCCTCGAATTCATAGAGAAAGAAAATTAGATAAAAACAAAAATAATGTTCAACTGGCGAACACATGCAACAAAAACTTTTGATAAAACCAAGCCAAAATCCCAACCAAATGCACCGGAAATACAGCGATTATCATTATCATTAACAAAAACCTTTTTCACTGGGACAGCGAAATTACCATATATCTATCAGTATAGCGAAAATGCACCAGCGACTACCAAAAACGGATCAGAATAAAAAGATAAATAAAGATCTCTACTGGCTAACACATGTATTACAAATGTTGCTGCAAATAAAGCCAAAATCCTCGACCCAAAGATACTAGGCGGGAAGGAGAGCATTACCACTGGTTCAACAAGATTATCATTCACGAATCTAAACAAGAGCCCAACAAGAAAGGCAGCAATTCGACCATATTAAGTAAACAAGAGGACCAATGGTCCTGTAAACGCTCACCTGAGATCTGCTGTATATACGAATAATATAGAAAATAGTCCCAGTATAGGGGCAGATGAAGCCCTTGGGCCATTTTTTTTTTCAGAATAATCAATATACTGTCCATACAAGTTTTTCCCTTCAAACGACATTTTAACAGTTTATCCATTCAAATACATAAGCAACCCATGTTGACCTTGCCTTAAAATAGGTCAAGGTCATCACAGGGTCATGATTTATACATACTTTGTAGTACTTGAGTCATCGATGCTTCATGACAAGTTTCTTCGAAATCGGTCCACCGGTTCCGTAGAAGATTTTTGAAGGGTTTATACCATATATGGGCATAGCGGCCATCTTGGTCATGTGACCTGGATTATTTATATACACATTGATTCCCCCATTCTATAGATGCTTCATTTGAAATTTGGCTTTGATTGGCCAAGCGGTTTCAGAGGAAAGGATGTTTGATTATGGTAATATACATGTATAATGCCCCGGGGCTGGGGCAAATGAGTCCCTGGGGTCCAATTTTTTTCAGAATTATGAATATTCAGTCCTACTGCCCATTTCCTGCAAGACTTTTACTTAAAATGACATTTTAAAAGTTTTCCCCATTCAAATGCATTGGCGACCTATGTTGACCTTGCCGTAAAATATGTCAAGGTCATCCAAAGGTCATAATTTATAAACACATTGTAGTACTCTAGTCCCCAATGCTTCATGCCAAGTTTCGTTGGAATCGGTCCAGTGGTTCCGGAAAAGAAGAATTTTGAAGGGTTTTTACCATATAAGGGCATGGTGGCCATCTTGGTCATGTGACCTGGATTATTAAGAAACAAATTGGTTCCCCCTTCCTATAGATGCTTCATATAAAATTTGGCTTTGATTGGCCAAGTGGTTTCAGAGAAGAAGATCTTTGAATATTTTTGTAATATACATGTATATTGCCCCAGGGTGGGGGCAGACCAACCCCTATGGTCCAATTTTTTTTCAGAATTACCTACCGTTAGTCCATTTGCCCATTTCCTGCAAGATTTGCCTTTCAAATGACATTTTAACATTTTTTCCCATTCAAATGCATTGGCGACCTATGTTGACCTTGCCGTAAAATATGTCAAGGTCATCCAAAGGTCATAATTTATAAACACATTGTAGTACTCTAGTCCCCGATGCTTTATGCCAAGTTTCGTTGAAATCGGTCCAGTGGTTCCGGAGAAGAAGAATGTTGAAGGGTTTTTACCATATAAGGGCATGGTGGCCATCTTGGTCATGTGACCTGAATTATTAAGAAACATATTAATTCTCCCTTCCTATAGATGCTTCATATAAAATTTGGCTTTGATTGGCCAAGTGGTTTCAGAGAAGAAGATCTTTGAATATTTTTTAATATACATGTATATTGCCCCAGGGCGGGGGCAGACCCACCCCTAGGGTCCAATTTTTTTTCAGAATTACCTACCTTCAGTCCATTTGCCCATTTCCTGCAAGATTTGCCTTTCAAATGACATTTTAACAATTTTTCCCATTCAAATGCATAGGCGACCCATGTTGACCTTGCCATAAAATAGGTCAAGGTCATCCAAAGGTCATAATTTATGAACACATTGTAGTACTCTAGTCCCCGATGCTTCATGCCAAGTTTCGTTGAAATCGGTCCAGTGGTTCCGGAGATGAAGAATTTTGAAGGGTTTTAACCATATATGGGCATGGCGGCCATCTTGGTCATGTGACCTGGATTATTTATAAACACATTGATTCCCCCTTCCTATAGATGCTTCATATAAAATTTGGCTTTGATTGGCAAAGTGGTTTCAGAGAAGAAGATCTTTTAATATTTTTGTAATATACATGTATATTGCCCCGGGGTGGGGGCAGACCAACCCTGGGGTCCAAATTTTTTTCAGAATTACCTACCTTCAGTCCATTTGCCCATTTCCTGCAAGATTTGCCTTTCAAATGACATTTTAACAATTTTCCCCATTCAAATGCATGGGCGACCTATGTTGACCTTGCCGTAAAATAGATCAAGGTCATCCAAAGGTCACAATTTATAAATACATTGTAGTACTCTAGTCCCCGATGCTTCATGCCAAGTTTCGTTGAAATCGGTCCACCGGTTGCAGAGGAGAAGATTTTTGAAGGGTATTTACCATATATGGGCATGGCGGCCATCTTGGTCATGTGACCTGGATTATTTATAAATACATTAGTTCCCCCTTCCCACAGATGCTTCATATAAAATTTGGCTTTAGTTGGCCAAGCGGTTTCAGAGAAGAAGATCTTTGAAAATGGTGGACGACGACGACGGACGACGGACGACGGACGCCGGATCATGGCCATCCTATAAGCTCACCTTGTGAGCCTAACGGCTCAGGTGAGCTAAAAAAAAACACCCCGACGAGCACAACAGACAGACAAACGAACAAAACACGCAACATGAATATGAATATCAATAGAACCGCCATGGAACGGCCAGTAGCGAATTACTGGGGGGCTAGAGCTCTAATCCTCGCCCTTGTCTGTTGATATTTATCGACGAAATAAACGTTCGATTTAACCAAAAGCTTCCATATCTCGTTTTAGTGACGTCACTTGCGTACATTGTATTTATAAAGTAAGAAATATAAGCAGTTTCTTTAAAGGAATAGGCCCACAAACTATTGTGTGTGTGTTTTATGAAAGCCTTCATGTAGCTGATCATTTTGCAACAAATTTCATGAAAATCAACCAAGGTATAAGAAAATTATAGCAGTTTGAAAATTTTGATGGCCCAAATCCAGAACGAGGCTGTGAGGGAATGACGTCACTCCCTCACAATCATAGAATTTTTAATATCTGCCATTTCCATGCATATTAAAGTATGAAAGTTGTTGAAATACTTTTCATTCACTTAATAGAATCATACTGATCTGTTTTCGAATGTAAAAAGTAAGTCTGCTACTGTAAATAAGCATTTTTCCTTTTTGGTAACGTGACTAGCTAAACAAAATGGCGGCCACCATAGACGGCCATTGTTGAATCTTATAACTTTCATATCTTCAAAACCACTTAGCCGATTTTAATAAATGTGGTGTCAAAATGTTTGTTTCGCTGATTTCTTTCTTTTGAAATGAAGGATAATGTTTGTAAACCTATTCCATTAGGAGAACGTCTCTTTTGAATAGAAATCTGCCTATAGAAATTTAGAAATAAAAAATATAGCGGAAATAGAACAAATCTCTTCTAAACAATAGCTGGTCTGGTTCTTGAATTATCCCAAAATTTATTTTCTTGGTTGATTATGTTCCTTTTTGAAAATTTGGGTTGAAAATATAATTCCCCCTATTAAACATATAGGAAACAGAAATAATTTTCTAAAGATGTGTTTCCCCCGAGATCAACGAAATCCTTTTGCATGCACTTGTATTTTACCAATATGCATATCATATACAAATGACGTTCTTGATCTCGGGGGTGGGGGGGGTGGGGGTGGAGGGAGGCTGTCAAAATGCTCAAAAACTAAATTATGATACTAGCTCATAAAATTCCTGATTTCAATAATTTTGTGCAAGCCTGTAGCTTGTTTATATACACTTTCTATATGGCTAAATTTGGTTTAGTCATGTCAGGAAAAGTCTCTCTTCAGATTTTCAACCAAATAATCCATTAGACATGTAATACGGACATTCTTCGTTTTAGAAATTTACGCTTCTGTACTGATGTGTTTTAAAGCTTAAAGGTTTCTCTGCACCCAATTCGTGCCTTTATTTTAGGTTTGCATTGTGAGGACTATTATAGAGGTTTATCATAACGAAGCATATTTGAGACAAGTCAAAATCTGCTTGGACAGGAGATTTTATTCTTTGCTAAACATAAAAATGTTCTCTGGGTCAGTTATATTGCCATAAAGCACAAACAATTAAGTTTTGATGTAGCACCCATGTACAAGGTACATTTTATCAGACACACTACTAAAACTCTTGGTATTGAATGTATAAGGTGTGTATTTATGATATACCTCAGTGAATAGGGTAGGTAATACAGGCTATGCTCAAAAGTTATGGACAAAATAATTATTGAGCAAAGCAATGCAATATTTTTATTTCCTTTTTATGAAAACGGGGCCACCTGCAACATCTTATTATGTCCCAAATGTTATATTGGCATGTATTTGATGGACATGTTCGGAAATTTTGATTTTCTGAATCAAAATTTTTTGTCAAAAGAAATTACCCCTACCTTCAAAAAGCTGATGCCATGGCAAGTATATGTAAAATGTTCAAGCAGAGTTTATTTTGTTGAGTGCACAAGACATCAGGCCTTCTTAAAAACACATGCTTACAGTCATTACTTTTCAAGCTACAGGCTTTCAAAATAGAGGCAAACTGAATGCTATTTCAAACGTGATCCTTTGGACCCTATCGTATGCGAAATTATAATGTAACTCGGACATTGATTAATAGTTAAAATACAAGCGCAAGCACCGAGATACACCAAAAACGAGGACTCAACAGTAATATAGACACTGGAGTACTGGAGCAAAAGAAAGCTTATGTGTTAAATCCTTTTGGATAGGCTTGAAGTCAAGGAAAACACCAGTACATTCAAAGACAGACATTCTTTTATTATCAATCATGTGTTTTGTGGATCGAGGACAAATACAAAACACATTGCCTTGCATAAATACTATTTTTGGCATCCTTTATTGGCATGTTTAGTTCCATGACTTAAGCACTATAGAAGAGGTTTAGAATATCACGAAGAGGAGATGTGAATCATTGCCTAACGAAGAGGAGATGTGAATCATTGCCTAACAATAACTTTAGCCCACTTAGCCCCTCGGTGCGTAGGAAAAAAATCATGAAACTGTATGATGAAATACCGACCCACGTTTTGGCAGAATACAAAGTCATGGATGACGCCACAGTGCTTTCAGACATGCTTACCTCATGAAGGAACCGAAAGCTTTGGTCGTAAAATCGTCCTAGTAGAATATTAATTTTCTTGCAAAATACCACTGACATGCTCAGTTTTATATTGTAACAACCGCTTTACCATGGAAGCCAAGTTCTGCTTGCGGGTGTGCCAGGTGGTTTTTCTCGGGGTCCTCCCGTTTTCGCCCACCTACTGATTGGCCCGTCTCATATGAGCTGAAGTAATCTTGAAAGGGACGTAAAACTGAATTAAAAAAAGAAGAATTATGGAATTCTAAATTGTACAATGAATGAAAATCATTGTGTAACTTTGTTAAAAGTGGTCAAAAAGACACCAAATTTTTCAGCCGTAGTACAAAAATGATTATTCTTTCATAATTTACAAATAAAATCACAAATCATTTACCATGATTCCTTGTGGAATCTTTGAAACTCGAATATCAGCGAATTTTTTTGTGAAAAATTTGGCTCTATATATTATGTAATCAATTTAGGCACACAGCATCACAAGATCTGTAAGTTTTATATACAGAGTAAATACTGATACACATACTTAACACATTATATAAACAAATTCATCCAGTTGTCTATTTCTTGCCAGTGACGATGGTTCAAAAACAAGACGAGTTGTCAATTTATTTCTGAATATCGCAGGGGTATATTAATAACTGAACGCACATGTAAAAGTTTGACTTATTCAAGTTTCTTGGTATGATCTGACACCAGGACCAGGTGGTCCGTATATTAACAACGTTTATCGTTGGCATCAAACAGTATGTTTCTCTTATCAAAATGAAATATGGCAACGGGTTCTGGCCAAATAGAAAGGTTTGAGTTTAAGTAAAAATATAGACCTGAACACTATTTTGGATTACACGAGATACACAGATTGATAACCATCACGTATTTTATCAGTTCAGCGTTCAATTCGGAAATGCATTCCTCCACCCAGCATGTAGTGCCTCGCTTAATTGTTTCCTTATTTGAGCATAAGCCGGATCTTTGAACACACTGTGGTTCTCTTCAGGGTCTATCTCATGGTCATATAGTTCAACACCCCTTAACATATTCCAGAGTGGTTTGTATATGGGGGCATGTTGAAATGCTGGCCATTCTGTGTAACGAAATTTGTCCGTTCGTATTGTGTACCCCATAATACTGTTGCCTGCCATGTATCTTGGAAACTGTGAAAACGAGGCATTCTTCCATTTAACAGTTTTCCCTTGTGCTAATGGAATCAAGCTGACTCCCTCACGACAAACATTTATCTTTGATGAATCTTCTGGGCATAGCGGCATCTCCGGAAGTCCAGCCGCTTCGACAAGTGTAGGAAACAGGTCGACAAATTCCGCCAGTTCCTCTGTAGTGGTACCGTTATCCGTCAAACCAGGAATATGGACCATCATCGGAGCATGAGTCGCTATTTCAAAGTTAGTATGTTTTGACCACTCACCATGCTCCCCTAGTTGCCAACCGTGATCACCCCAGAATGAAATAATTGTGTTGTTTGCGAGTCCCAAGCTATTCAATTCTCCTATCACTTGACCAATTAAGGAATCTGTCCACGAAACCGCACTATAATATCCTCTTCGAAGATCTTTCACCACCTGATCTGGAATCGTTGTATTTATCGCCCCTGACAAGTTAAGCTTCGCGATATCAGCATATTCTCTCAACTCTTCATATGGATACCAAGCAACGTAAGGCATGTCCACGGGAGCATATTCATTGTCCGGAATACGTATGCTGGATTCGGGGTAATGCTGCAGAAAAGATTCGGGGAAATCGAATGGAAGATGTGGTCTGTGAAATCCGACAGCGACGAAAAATGGCTTCTCGCCCGACCTGGCAGCTGGCCCAACTCTTCGTAGTGTTTGAACTGCATGTTCAGCGGTCTGTGCGTCAACTAGAGGTTTGGTTTTCAGCAGATTATCCGGAATGGCCCTCCAGCTATACTCTAATGTTTCCCAATATGATTTTGCATGGAAGTAAGGCTCTGACCAAGATATAGGGTCATCATGTCCAGAAGCAATTCCAGGGTGGAAAATTTTCCCCATACCAATAGAAACATATCCATTATTTTTAAAGTACTGAGGAATGGTTGTGAAATTACCAGCAGATTCGCGCCAGTAGGTTTGCAGATCGTACACATGTGTCGTGTCCGGTCGTCTACCGGTGAGAAGAGATGTTCTTGATGGTGAACAGACCGCCTGCTGACAATATGCTCTCTTCAATAATAGGCTCCTCGCTGCCAGTTTATCGAGGTTTGGGCTGTAAATTGGCGGATGGACGGGAGAAGGAAAATCTTTGCCGTAGTACGCACCGAGTTCAGGTCGCATGTCATCTGCCACCAGAAAAAGAACATTTTTGCGTCCAGAGCATGTGTAGCTGGTAGAAATTATACTGAATATCCAAGCTTGCTTAAATATATCCATTTTAGATCTATAAAAGTTTACATTTTTCACTGCTGTGCTCTGTATCCAAAGTCCAGCGTCTACTGGTCTCTATTATTTTATCAGATAAACATTTCTGTAATATTTAAACGACATGTTTATCTCTTTGTGTATGATCAAGATTTCAAATACCAGCCGCTGATTGTACAGCAAACCTACACTAGTAATAAATAATAATATGAGCCTCGACGCGAGAAAACCGGTCTTCGGGGTTTCCGACCAGGTCCGACACAAACCGGCCTGTACAAGCTCAGAAAAGAGCTAGAAGCTTGAAATTTCGGATTTCAGTAGAAGAGGAATTGTACTATCCGAGTAGCGAAAACAAAGGCGCTGATCAGCTTCGCGGTTACCGCGAAGCTGATCTGCGCCTTTGTTTTCGCCTAGGCAAAAATCCGGTTTTCTCACGATGCGGCTCAGTATTATGAAATAAAGCAAGTTAAAAAGTAGTACTTAAGGGGATGCCAATTGTTAAAATCTAATACTTGTATAATTTTACCTGTATAAAGAAAAATGACAATTTTTCCAAGGAGACTGGATATTCTTGAAACATTCTTGTATGAGACATTCAAACATCGAATACAGATTATTTTATGCCCAATTACTCAGCTCTAGAGGGCTCAGCAGCACGCTTATCAGCATTGGTCAAGTTACTTCCTGGTTTGATTCCGTTGTCATCTGTCTGGCATGCTGGATAAGTTTTACTAAAAGCTACCACCATAAACATGATCTCCAAAAGCCAGACTACAATCTGTGAAAGTTTGTCCACTCGGAGATGATTTCTTCTCGGGGAAAACATGGTATTTATCATATATGCTGAAAACCTTATACAGCAGATACAGTAAATAGTATGATTTCTCCCAAAATATTGACTTTTTATTCAAAATACTTTCACAGATTGTAGTCAAGACATTGGAGATCATGTTTACGGTGAAAGCTTTTAGTAAAATTTACCGGGCATGCCAGACGGATGACAATGGAATCAAACCAGGAAGTGACTTGAACAATGCTGATAAGCGTGCTGCTGAGCCCTCTAGAGCTGAGGTTTGGGGCATAAAAGAATATGTATTCGATGTTTGAATGACTCATACAAGAATGTGTCAAGAATGCCCAGTCTCCTTAGAAAAATTGTCTTTTTTCTATATACAGGTAAAAATTATACAAGTATTAGTTTTTGACAATTGGCATCCCCTTAATCATTTCTCTCTATCCTGCATATAATCGATTTTCGATATAATGTCAATTTAAGCGCATTATATATTTATGCAGAGAATGTCATTTTTGCTCTGCAGTGACACCGGTAAACTATATCATTCCACCATACGCCACAAAGATATTTCATTTAAAAATGTCCGTGTTTGTGAGATGCGGAAATTTCTAGCATTCTACCTAATACGTTGTATTTACTGCATTTAACTGCACAAAGAAGATCCTGAAACAGAGTGGGTCGGGCGTCAGACTCTATGATGGCCCCACTTAAAGCTATTCATTTTAGTTGGTTGGGACCGGAGCTTCTTGTCTGTTGCTTCTCCCACCGGGGTTCAACTGGTGTTTTTCTTTTGCTCCGGAGTAAGTAAGTTATTTGGCGCACAGGGATCTCCATCGTCGGGCGGCTTACTCAATCTGTGGGTTCTCGTTTTTGATTCATCATGGTTATCATGATTTATTTGTTTGTCCTTGATGATTCATTGACTAGTAAGAGATTCACCACGAGAACCGAACAACTAACTAAATGTTGTGAAGCACTGTAGAAGCCGAGGGTGAGGTTAGGTACCTGTTAAATCGATTTAAGCCCGCCAGTAATTTTATATTACTGATCGTTCCATGGCGATACTTTTGTGGTGAATCCTATTGTTTTATGTCTTGGTGTTAAATCTTTTTGTGTTGTTGGCGCCTTATGTATATTTTCATATTTTAGTTTAGTTTAGGCGACCTGAGTGGCGACCTATTGGGAAAATAGCTGCCCATTAGGCTTTCGGTATGTTTTCATGGTATAAGTGTCTGATTGTTAATTTAGTTTATTCCCACCTCGGTTTTTTGAGAGGGATTCTCTTAATGATTGCGCCTTTTCCTGATAATTGCCTACTTGTACATTTTTATTGTCGGAAGATGATGTAAGTACTTTAAACAATAAACAATATGAAGAATTTTGAAAAAAAAAAAAACTCTGAAACTCACTGAACAGTACTGTGTATAACGCACCTCGCCTTCCTAGCCAATGTTTAAAAACGTGTTATTTTGTGCAACAATTCACTGGATGGATAAGCGTGACGTTACTTTGCGCCATTTCGATGTCATTTGTGACGTAAACTATGCCGAAAGCAATATTACCTTGACGTTAGACGATGTCACGTTGTTTTATCGAATAACAAACGTAATAAATGGGTGTAAATATCTGCATTATAGTCAAACATTTTGCGGGATATCTGTAATGCAATGGCCGAAAGCTGAACTATATCGACGGTTTCAGCGACATGTATTCATTTATTGTGTTAAAATCGAAATAGTACAGTTCAAGTGCATGAATTGTTGAGTAATAATTCACTGCTTGTCGGTCAGTTGTAAGAATATAAATCACTCGCGATACGCTCTGGTGATTTGATCTTCTTAGCAACTGCTCTCCAAACAGTGATGAGTGCTCAACAATTCACTGCTTTAGCTGATCTATTTCTTTATCAGGCATGAATATAAGCATATAAGCATATATAGAGGATATTTGCTTTTTTGAGGTGAATACCAAATATATTTCATCGAGTGAGTTGAAAACATCAGAATTTTCACGAGTGCGCAGCACGAGTGAAAATTATTATGTTTTCAACTCACGAGATGAAATATATTTGGTATTCACCGAAAAAAAGCAAATTTTCTTTTTATTTTATACAATGCACAGGCATTTTCCAATGCACAAGGTAGGCGGTGAAAATGCAAAAACAAAAAAATTTTAAAAACACGAATAATTTTGGTACCACATTGTTCCTTATGTTCTAACTAAGAAAATGAATACCCACACTTTATGTTTTCGTTCATAAATAACGAAGTTATAGGCGTTTGAATTTCTGAAGTGAGACACATTTAATGACGTCAAGTAAATGGAAACGTCAGAAGTAATCCAAAAAATCTGACGTCATTACAGTGACGATATAGGCTGATATCAGTCACTAGTGACTTTTGATATCAGTGAGATTTGATATCAGTGAAATTTCATATCAATGAAAATACCGATTTTATCAAGTTTTGATATACATTGGGTTTCACTGTAAAGTATAAAATAATTTAGTATATCACATGTCATAATGAAGAAACCAATAGTCGGTAATAACTACATGTAAGCTCCAGGCAACCGGCTTAAGGTCAGGGTGTTGTAAAAACGCCACGATAATTCTATTATTATTATTATTATTATTTTTTGCATGTTGGTGTATTAAATACTCCCCCATCGGAATATGCGAAATTATTCTTACCCTACCGTATAAGTTTTTGAGCTACATGCAATCCAAAATACCATTTTTGCCATTTAACTCAATGAGAAAAAGGAAAATAACACATAAACATAGTTTCTCCTAAATTCCGGCGATATATTTAAAAAAAAAACTGATATTTTCTGCATGATTTATTTTGGAACAGGTCCTTGACAACCGTGCTGATTTTCGTGCTATTTGAACTTAGTGCGTTTTGGGTATTTTCCGGGACGTAACGTAACGTCGTGGCGCAAAAAAAGCGTCGCAGTCCAATGTGCGACTGACGCAAGAATTACAATAAATGCCTTTTAATCATTTTCTATCTTTTGATGAAAAAATGTCACAGTCTTGAATGGAGAAAAATGTAAAATTCATACTTAATTTTGTAAAATCGACAGCTTTCCCTTGTTCAAAAAGGTGCGGCGTAAGACTCTCGTTCCGCTGGCGTCGCAAAGCAAAGTCTCAGGTAAGGCTGCACAACAGTTACAACTTTTTACAACACCCTGACCTTAATTGTGCCCCGGATCACTGAATACATTTTGATTCTCCTCTTGGTCTGTTTCATGATCGTATAACTCAGCACCATACAATGATGGTGCCTACACCGGTATATACATAGGAGCACGTTGGAATAGTACATGTATCTTACTGTCGTTGAGGCCTTGTATAGTCTCTCGACTCTTGGGCCTAATGTACCCACACTGTGTATCGATACTTGTCAGTTCGTATCGTGTAGCCCATGAGGCTATGTCTGAGGTATTTTTCAAGATATTATTGCTGTTTTGCATCAAGGGAATCGAACTAACGCCTTCTCGACAAAGACTGATATGAGAGGAATCCTCTGGACAAAGTGCAAGCTCATGCAGCCCAGCGGCCTCAACTAGTGTCGGAAGCAGGTCAACGAATTCCACAAGCTCATTGGTGGTGACACCAACATCAGTCAGTCCCGGTATATGGACCATCATCGGAGCATGTTTCGCTATTTCAAAGTTGGTATGTTTTGACCACTCACTATGCTCTCCTAATTGCCATCCGTGATCACACCAAAATGAAACTATCATATTGTTTGCGAGCCTTATGCTGTCCAGTTCGTCAATAACTCGACCAATTAAAGAGTCAGTCCAAGAAACTGCACTATCATATGCTCTTCTTAATTCTTTTACAACTTTTGCTGGCATTGTTGAGTTCATTGTGCCTGTCAAATTATACGTATTGTGTATATCAGCATAAAATCTCAGCTCTTCATACTCCGACCGGGCGGTATACGGTATATCCGCGGGTCATACTCGTTATCCAGTATATGGATGCTAGCTTCAATGTAATATTGCCGAAATGATTCTGGGAAATCAAAGGAAGATATGGTCTGTGGAAACCAACAGCCAAGAAGAAAGGTTTCCGGTTTGAGCGCCTGATGCTACTTTACGATGTGTCTGTATAGCATACTCGGCAGTCTGTTCGTCAACTAAAGGCTTATACTTCGATTTAATCGGAATAGCTCTCCAATTGTGTTCTCTAGTTTCCCAATACGTTTTAGCGTGAAAGCAGGGCTCAGACTATGAGATAGGATCGCCTCCACCAGAGGGTGGACAATTTTTCAACATACCGAAAAGCCTTGAAGTGTTGTGGAATGGTTGTGAAATTGCCAGTTGACTACCCCCAACAGATTTCGAGATCGTACATATGTGTGGTGTCTGGTCGTCTCCAAATGAGTAAAAATGTTCTTGAGAGTGAACATAAAGCCTTTTGACAATACGCTCGCTTAAGCAGCAAACTGTTTGCCGCCGGTTTATCGATGTTTGGGCTGTGAATTGGTGGATGGACGGGGGATGGAAAGTCCTTGTAGTATGCACCAAGCTCAGGTCACATGTCATTTGCCACGAGGAAAAGGACATTAAGGCGCTCTAAGGAACTCAGTAACGCATTGTTTATATCAAATAAAAGATAAAATATCGAGTCACGGGCAAGCGACTAAAGATAAAATTGCAATCTTGTTACGGGAGGATTAAGAACGCATTGCTGATACAGCTAAATGATAGGTATATGACTAGTAACTGGTAAACAATAATGTGGTGTATAAGGCCAAAAAGAGATTTATAAACGTACATCTTACGTCGCCATAAATATATGTGGGAGAAACCTCGAACAACAAAAACATGAAATTAACAATGTCTGCGACATGAAAACAATACATGTAATTGCATTCAAATTGGCACTCACTGCATCACGAT
Organism: Rugalucina vietnamica; assembly: GCA_964017185.1. NCBI lineage: Eukaryota > Metazoa > Mollusca > Bivalvia > Lucinida > Lucinidae > Rugalucina > Rugalucina vietnamica. Next base: position 70,543,669 of record OZ024872.1, read on the forward strand.
TTTAAAGTCCAATGCAATATGAGCCGCCGCATCAGAAAACCAACAATCTGTATATGCGTAACCAAAGACACTGCACAGCTGACCAGCGTCTTTGTTTTCGCTGCATAAATGCTAAATCCGAAATTTCAAACATCTAGCCTGCGTCTGTGACTGTACAGGCCGGTTTATGTCGGATCTGGTCGAAACCTCAAATTGTTGAATTTCTCATCGTAGGCTCATATGATTTTGACAATAGAATCTATTATCAGTAATCTGATAATGTAACTGTTGGTGCTAATAAACATAATCAACACAAGCATGTTGTTACACCACAAGAGTAACACAAGATGTCTTCCGTATTCCAGAAACATGTTGAACCAAAAATGTTGGCAACATAATCCGTGAACGACTGGACTAGTAAAATGTTTAAGTGGTAAAGCTGAACAGTGTGCAACACTTAATCATTTGCCGTCCAACACGCAACACTTCATTTCTTTGTCATTATTTTGACGAACTCTGAAAAAGAAAACACAGATGAAGCAAAACAATTCAGACATTCTTTTCCTGCGATTTTATAATGCTGATAATTCTTATTCTTATTCAAATCTCTTCAACATAAAACATATTAACCATTAAGTGGCAGCAAATTTCTGACGTTGTAAATGATATGATATAGCTTATATTCCATATATGATCAACGTTCAAAATAATGTTCATCTTTCAGTGTCTTGATAGGAATACGTTGATACTGAATAAATGAACTCAAACAGAGGCATAAGACTCAAACAAGACACGAAATTAAACAACATGAAACACACATATATTTCTCAGGAATAATCTTTTTGTTTATTAACTTTTAATATTTCCCAATAAGTTTTCGTTATTTACTGTGGTAAGAAACATTTATCACATAAACCTCTCAGTCATAACTATACGAGTATCTATGCAACATCTATGTATACCCAGGAAGAATATTTACTAAAGCTGAGGACGGATAATAAACGTACCACTATAATTTATCCTCCCGTCCGCGTCACTATCAGCAGTATTGATCATATCCTCAACCTCTTTCTCACTCAAATCCTCTCCCAACTCCGCCATGATCTCCTTTAGTTCATCTCCTGTTATATAACCATTATTGTCTTTGTCAAACAGACGGAATACTTCCCTAATTTCTTCATCGCTGTGTTTTTCATTCATTTTCTTCGCCATTATGTCTCGAAATTCTTTGAATTCTATTGTGCCGTTTCCTGGAACGAACCCATCACGATAACGAAAACACGCCCATGCAACACATGGTATTATTGATATGAGAAAAATTAAATGAGCCTGTGCATGACAAAACTAACAATTTGGGTTTCCGACCAGGTCCAACACAAACCAGCCTGTACAGTCACAGAAGAAACCCAGAATCTTGAAAATTTGGGATTAAGTAGAGGAGGAAATGTACTATCCGTGTAGCGAAAACAAAGACGCTGATCAGCTTCGCGGTTACCGCGAAGCTGATCTGCGTCTTTGTTTTCGCCCATGCAAATTGTTGGTTTTCTCACGCACAGGCTCAAATAAAGATTATTGGTAATTTTACTTTTTTTATTTTTGTGTTCAAAACATTAATTTTGTCACGGTACAAGGCGATTCTAACGCGTACCCACAATCTCTATGTTTTGAATCGAAAATAAGAAATATGCATACCCCAGTTTCACTTTATTAAAGTAGGGTACAAGTGGTTGTTTATTTCACGGACATGTATTTTCTGATGACGGAAATCCGTCCTATAAATGCATTGCGCTTTCGGTATAAAATGTGCGAAAAAGTAGGCAAGACACGAACGTTTTGTTGCGTTTGACTCTTTCAAATTGTCAGTTGGCTTCCCAATAAGGTAAACTAGAAAAAAAGTCTCCAGACAAGTTAAAGTTTGGAGAATAAGAAAACTAGGCCATGGAATACATACAGAAAAACACTCGCATGTAATGTTCTTCGGTTGTCTTGCTAGTACGCAATGAAAACAACACGCACACAAAAATATGACGAACACTTTATTCCCAGAGTAATGAGGCTATCTTACCATCGGCATCATATTCTTTTATCATCTGTTGTATTTTGTCATCAGAAGGTTCTTGTCCAAGAGATGACAGCACTGCCCCGAGTTCACTGGTAGATATCTTATCATCACCATTCTTGTCAAAGATTTGGAACACAGATCTATACTCTGAATAGAGAAAGATGAGCTGAGCGAACAGATTAGGCAGAAAAAAGTATAGCCGCAAACTGTATTTTTCTGCAAAGATAGTTGCAATGTCTGCTGTGACCCGTTTTCGAACTGGGGCAGTAAATTGATTATACATCTGTATATTCCGGTCCGAAAATACATAATCTGAAGTTTGATATGGACAGTTAACACAGTTATAGTGTGACTGAAAATTGCTTCTATGCTGTGGAGGAAAATGTTTCAGAAGCGAGAATCTAATTCGAGACTGCTGTTTGCACTCAAGACATGACATTTTAGAATGAAGAGAATTCTTACCATCTATCTCCTTTTCCGTCAACTTTTCTGCCTGAAAAATGAATTAAAACTATGAATAATTATTGATATGTCGAACACAAAATATGGTAATTTGGTAATTTCAATTAAATCGTTTAAAAATGATATCTCTGAACCTTATATAGTATATGATATATTTAACTATTTGTTATATGCATTTTTGTTATATGACTGAAGAAAATCCTGTCTCCTGATTCACTCATTCAGTATCAATAAATCCTTATACTTTTCGGAAACTAGACCAAACTGCTGAAAACAAGATCAAACCAGTTCCTGGAGATTAATTATTTTGACAAATTTTCTATTTTAACTTCCAAAATCTATAGTCACCTTCTGAGTACCCCAAAACAGTATCAGCATGAAATTAACATGGGCTATGTGAAATCGATATGATTTGATGTACCAACATTCAACAGGTAAACTAAGTTTTAACAACAATTTTGTTTTATTTGTGTTCATTTCTCTTTGGCTGAATGGGTATATCTAAAAAGAGTGGCATGTTTTACTTTTTTGTGACACGTCTTTTAAACACAAAATAAAAGGCATTTATTGAAGAACCGTATTTTAAAATATTTCAGAAACGGTTGTTAAAACTTTTGAGAACGACCTTAATTAGACATTAATTTTGCAATAAGATTTTAGCTTCAAAAATGAAAGTAGAAATTTTGCATATAACAAAACATTTATTGACTTCAATTTTGGCAGACATAAGATTTTATCTACCCTCAAAAATTGTATTCAAATTGTAATTGTAATGAATATAATTTTTGTCGGGTAGGTAAATCCTTATCAGGTCAGCTAAGATCAGATGACAATTTTAAATTTACCAAGTGTTATGCGGTTGTGTGACGAATACTTCAACACTAACATATTTAAATTGAATTGCAAGATGTCAAGATCAATTTATTCTGACTGGCCTAAAAAATTAAGTAGATTGGACAAGCCATTTTTTCACAGTATAAGTTTAAATAGCCAAAAATACCCCCAAAACAGGGGTTATACTGTCTCACTGGTAAATTGCTTCGTTTTATGGGTATGGACATTGAAACTGACACTTTATGTGCATATAAAGTATTCTGTGGCTAGTAAGCGACTACATCCCCTTTATTCTGCCGTTTATTTGAATGGGCTACGACTATTTGTTTTTGAGTTATGCCATGATTACTAAAGCTGATGACATGTGCCAAACTGAGGTATTTTTTAAAGTGAGAAAGGAGTGACCAGTCAGATTAGTCAGACTGTTACATCCAATACTACTTTCAATGGATTATAAACAATATTTGGACATACCTAATCGGTAAAAATAACCAGTCGCATGGCTTACCTTTATCACTGGATAGAAATTTATATTCCAAATTACTGAGGACAATGTAACAAAAAAGTACCCTGTCCGTAAGACATATATTTCTCTATGACGTCACATACACGTACTTCTGGAATTTTAAAATCACATTGGGAAATGGAGTCTTCAGGATAGTTGTCAAAAGAAAAATATATTACCAACGCCAATGACAATGTAGAATTATGGAAATTATATTTTGGTCAAAAATGTCCTGTCCGTAGAGAAAAAAAAAATCTACAACAAAAAGTGCAAAATTTTTAAAACCAATGAACTCAGAGCCATCAAATTTCACATGACGCATACTTTTATCAGGACAAAAAAACTTTTATTAGAATATAGGGTGGAATCGATCAAAACTCTGGTTACCATGGCAACGGATAGGTCCCATAGGTTTATAATGGCGAAAACATGTTTTCTTATTTGTTCAAACTTATTTGTAACCAGGATATACACATCAGCTTTAATAATATTAAGTTTCGGCTAAATCCGATTCCTAGGTAAGGAGTTAGCTCCCCTTTCTTAAATTTTCATGATTTTTCAAGATGAAATACTGTTTTGGACATAACGGATTTCTGTGGCATAGAATGATAAAAAGGTATATACATGTATTTTCGGAAACTATTTAACCTACATTATGGAAAAAATGGAACAAAGCCAAGAGCATAAATTTGACAAACACCTCTGAAAACAGGTGAAACAAAAATTTGCATCTGATCGTAGCTGAGACGACTGTTTACCTCATTGAAGTAAATAACTGTATCATATCATACCATTTATATAAAGATGTGAACTTTGGAAGTTTTTGAGTGGAAAAGAAATAACAAGACAAATGTAGAGCTAGATAAAGCACGTGATTATTTTAGAAATATAAATCAGAGTGAAGATATACCGGCAGCAAACTTAAACCTAGACTTTGATCCCGATGAAAATGAAACCATTAATACTCCGATAACATTAGATGAAATTGTCAAAACCGTACGAACTTTATGATTATGAATGAACATATTAAGTACTCTCTTGAAAATCCACATATTCAACAGTTATACTTAAAATTATTTAATCTAGTTTTTGACACGGGTCATATTCCAGAAGCCTGGTCATTAGGCAAAATAATACCTATCTATAAGCAGAAAGGTGACCCATCTGATCCCTCTAATTATAGATCGATTACACTTTTGAGCTGTATGGGGAAACTATTTACCGCAGTTATTAACAACAGGATGCAAGCATATTCAGATGAACAAAACAAAATAAGTAATTGTCAGGCTGGTTTCAGAAAGAATTTTTCAACGACAGATCATATATTTGCATTGCATACCATTTTACAATCCGGTAAAAACGATTCTTTTGTGGGTTTATAGATCTAAAGCAAGCATTTGACTCTGTTTGAAGAGAGGAGTTGTTCTTTAAAATTAAACGCTTTGGTATCTCTGGAAAATGCTTTCGATTGATTAAAAACATGTACGAGGGAATAAAATCGTGTGTATCTGTCAACGGTGTATCTTCGGATTATTTCCATAGCAATATCGGGGTCCGACAGGGAGAGAATTTGTCACCTTTTCTTTTTACTATATTTCTTAACGACTTAGAAACATTTTTATCTGAAAGCCAAGCTTACCAAGGTATCGAATTGGATGAGAATATTTATACATTTCTAAAATTATTTGTTCTTTTGTATGCCGATGATACGGTAATATTAGCTGAATCACATCGTGATTTACAAAACGCACTTGACATTTATGCATTATATTGTGATACATGGAAGCTTAAAATCAATACCACAAAAACAAAAATTGTGATTTTTTCAAGAGGGAGATTAGGGAACTATGAATTTACAATTGGTGGCACTCCGATAGAAGTAGTCTCTAAGTATAAATATCTTGGAGTTATATTTAGTACAGGTGGATAATTTTTAGCACTGCAAGCATCTAGGGCAGTATATAGCTTATTGAAAAAATCAAGATCCCTCATGCTTCCCATTGACATCCAGATAGAGCTTTTTAATAAAACCATCAAGCCCATCCTTTTGTATGGGTGTGAAGTTTGGGGCTTTGGCGACTTAAGTGTGATTGAACAGGTTCAATTAAAATTTTTGAAATGTATACTGAATATTAAGAAAAGTACTCCAAATGCATAGTGTATGGAGAAACGGGTGTGCTGCCTCTGAAAATTGATATTCATACCCGAATGGTATCGTACTGGGCTAAATCAATACAACCAGAAACAGACAATTTATCGTCTAAGCTATACTGGATCGCAAAGGACGCATTTGAGAATCGAAATGCTTCATATTTTAAGTGGTTTACAAATGTTAATATTATTTTTATAAATTGCGGTTTTAGCGGAATATGGGATAACCCTGGGTTTCCTAGCAAAATATGGCTGACAAAATCAATAAAACAACGACTTACAGATTTATTTATTCAAGAATGGAGTAATGAATGTGATACACAAACATCATGTTACTTTTATAAAATTATAAAACCCACTTTCGGCTTCGAAAATTATCTTATTAAAATTCCATTTAAACTTAGAAGGTATCTAATAAACATTAGGACAAGGAATCACAGGTTGCCTGTTGAAACCGGTCGATGGAGACGGGCCTCAATTCAACTAAGAAAGTGCCATCTTTGTAACAGAGATCTTGGTGACGAGTTCCACTACCTGTTGTCATGCAAAGGTCTTACTAAACTTAGGAAACGGTATCTCCCTACTTATTGTCACAAAAATCCAAACATTCTGAAACTTCAAAGTCTTTTTTCCAGCCAAAATAGAAATATTCAAAAGAAACTGTGTCTGTTCATCAAAAATATTTTCAGTACTCTTTAAGAACCCTCCCGAAATATTTATCATTCTTCAAAGGTTACTGTATAGTCGTAATGGATTGCAAGTATAACATATACAGTACATTGACATAAGCAAGTTATGTGTTACCTCAATATTATTTGACATGAAAATATTTAATCTGTGTTTGTTATGATAATATTTGTTCACAACTTTGTCTAGCCTTGAATATTATGTGTAATTCTGTACCCTCATGTATCCATGTAAATTATGGACTGAGTGAAATAAAATTGTAATTGAACTATACTTACCATTATATCTTTATAATCAGTAGCCCATTCTTTCCATGAAGAACAATGAATGTGCAAATCCTTGGTTGGTAATTATTAATTTAGTCTTCTTTCAGTCCTACTGATGTTTAAATACACAATTCACATAATACACATACTGGTCGGTTTTGAAATGTAAGTATTGGAGTGAAACAGATACTATCAGATTTCAAACTTAGTGTCTACAAAGAATATTCAATACTGGACTCTAATGACTTGAATGTACCACCTTTAATAAGTGATTGATTTAAACTGATTTAATGAAGTCCCAAATCAGTATATAAATGTTTAAGACAGGAATGACGAACATAGTAAAATCAAATAAGCCTATTTAATCGTTGATTAGTAAACTTTAGCAAAGAAGTACCAATACATCCTAGAGCAACCTATAGAGTGGTCCGGTCGAAAAAGATGTTTTGATCGATACAACGGAGTAGAAAAGTGAGAAAACGCGGCAAGTCATGGATTTCTTTAAAACCATAATTGCATGCAATCAGAAAAACGTCAAATAAATACCATTGATAGCTTTCTAAGAAAGAAAATCATAAATAATTAACTATTCTCGGCAAAATCTTTAATTTCTTCAAAGGCAGAATTGTGAAAGGAACGAGATAGTGGTACGATTTAATACTCAGATAACCATTAATATATCGCTATATTTCGCGTGCAACACGTACCCACTTCTAAACGTTTATAAATTTATCGCCTTTAATTGGCATTAAATCGTTAACATAAAGTAAAAGATCAAAGACCGGCATCTCTTGTATGAAGCTGTGATTAAACAATTCGATGGTCTTGCGTGCAATGTCAAACAGAAATCTCACAAATCTTCCTTCAAAGCGTTTATGTGTTCTTCATGGAAACGCTATAGACAAGGGGATATTAGCTGTGTGATACTTATACCCCTTAGCTGAAACCGTTTTGTATAACTTCCATAATTAACATGTGAATTACTGATATTTCATTCCACACTCTTTCTTTTGGAAAAAGTCTTTTGTTTTTCAACTAACAAAAGTCCAACATTTTGATAGTTTGTTAGTAGCTAATGGGGTTTGTCATTTTGTACGGACATTGTGTAATTAAATGTACTTTACAAATCTTTTGTTCAAGTCCAAACCGATATATTCAACTTTTTTCGTGGGTCTTCAAATACAAATTCAAGTAGTGGAGATGGAAATGACATGAATCCTGCACTTCCGGATACAAGCATGAAACTTGGCAGATATGTTTATAAGCATGAACTATTTGAAATTTTCTCGTTAGCCAATCAAAATTACTCCAATTTTCAAGATGGCGGCTCGAAATTCCAAGATGGCTGCCAAAATAAATATTAAATTAGAAAATGGTGTTCTAGTCAGTGAGAAAAAACTTAATAATGCTGAAAATAATATTTCTGGATTATTGGCAAATATATAAATATTTAATTGAGTCAATATTGCCTTTGTGGAATTTTAGAAGGGGCCCACAATGGGGAAAAGTAAGGCAATTTTGCTGAAAAAGCTCTTTTGCAACAAAACTCTTTTTATACTTAAGTGAAAAAAAAATAAATTCAATTGTCATTATTGCCTTTACTCAAGTCATGAATAACATAGTTTCAGTTTTAATGGGTATTTGAAATAAGGTCTATTTGTATTATGGGGTTGCTGAGGGGCATTTGAAACTGATTAGAATGTTGTTGTTTTTTTATGAAGAATCGTGAAGTTTCCAACCTTTACTGGGAAATATGAAAATTTATATTGCAAATACACTTTGCTCTGCACATTTTGATAATACAATTCTTCTTCGTTTACTTCTTCTTCTTCTTATTATTATTATTATAAAATATCATGATGAACGATTTTAACATGAAATGAACTATATACAGCCCAAAAGTGCTACTTAGGATTGCAACAAACTTAAGCTGGCTACTGATGCTTCCAAATAGTTTTTGTTCACACCAACGACGACAACAGAAACAACAACAAGTGCATGTACTACTAATACTTTTCATCTTTAATGTATCATATGCAAATTTCTGTGCACATTTTTAATCTTTAGTTGTACATTTTTGATAGTGGATGAATAGGACAATTTAAGCTCTAACCTCCCGCTTGAAAGTTAAGGAAGTCTGTTAGAAAGTTTTCATACATTCTGGATTTCATCTATATGCTTGCATCGTCACAGATTCTATTTTCTTCATTTGTGCTGCTGTTCTGTTGGAGGAGTAGCACCAGGTTCTTTGGTTCATGAAGCCTGGTCGCTAGATTCTACCGGTGTCTTTAATTCTTAAATGAGACTTTATGGGTGTCTTTGTAGCATTTCCGTTTTTTCGCCTTGAGAGTGGATTCCATCCTATAAGTCTCTGTAGAAAACCTTTCTTAAGATGTTGCTCATCAGGCATTCCTATATAAAGTTGGTGCATCTTAGCTGTGAAACTATAATACCATTTGCATTTTTTGCGTCCTTGATTTCTCCAGGCCACTGTGTCTGTAAGCTTGTTTTAACGCTTGATTTTAAGTTTTCTCAAGCACCTTAAGTAGACATGGTGATCTCTTTGAATGATGTTGATATAATAGCCATGCCACGCATGAATATAGGAGAGTTGACTGAGCCATGTAGACTTTTAGCTTGGTATCGACCTTTGTTTAATTTCGCTTATACATTTGCACATATTCTTCCAAATGCCAAACTGGCTTTTGCTGTTCTAGTCATCATTACGCACTGTTCTGGAGAAACTGCTTCTCGGGTAGATGGATGTATTAAACAAATCAGTATTTGTTCTCTGTGTCTGGTGTGGGTTCGAGCCCCGCGCTGGCAACATGTGAGACAAGCCAACTTCTGCTTGCGGGTGTGCCAGGTGTTTTTTTTTCTCGGGAATCTCCCGTTTTCGCCCACCTACTGATTGGCCCGTCTCATATGAGCTGAAATAATCTTGAAAGGGACGTAAAACTGAATTAATGAGTATTTGTCCATTTGTAGTGATTAGCGGATTATTGTACAGCTTTCCGGTGCCGATTGGAGCACAACATTTGTCTTTTTTGTTGATTGTAAGGTCATAGCTATCACAGGTAATCCATGTGGTTCTGTTGCACCATGCATTTATGCCTATGAGCTGGTATTCTTGGCCATTTTCCTTATCTTTGTCATCTGCATAGAGTATCTCATCCAGCACATCTATGTGCACCTTAGTTTTAGTTTTCAACTTCCTTTGGTTGAATATCTTTCCATCAAAAATGTTCCTGATTAGAAAATGAGTATCACAGACTTAAACAGCTTCAATGAGTATTGCAAATGATATCATACACAACGGTGTTGTCCCCTAGCGCAACACTGTTTGGCATCATTTGTCATATCTCAAGGTTAATAGAACTCCCCATCGCCCTGTGCATGCATATCATCATTCCCACAGGATGACCATTTGACCATGATTTACTTTGACAGCCCATATCTTCGCAAGTCTCTCACAACTTTGTTTAAATTTTTGGTGAAGTTGACAAGCGCCATATATAGGTCTGCTTTCTGTTCTTGACATTTCTGATGAAGTTGTCTTGCTATATGAAAACATCTATTGTCTTGCTGTCATCTCTGAATCAGCATTGACTTTCCGGAATAAATCATGTCTGTCAAAGACTTCAGAATTTCCTTTCTGTGTGTAAAGATGAATGTCTTGTGGGAATTCTTCCTTCCTCCACGCAGCCACAGTGAAACAGCTCTTTCAGTCTCTCTGTCATGGATAGCCCCCAGACGGCAGCGGAACTTGCATTTGAACATAGAAATTTGCCAGCTGAGAGTCTGTTGAACTGCTAGAGACTCCTTTGCATATTTGATTTTAATTTGAAGTATATTTTTCTGGCTATCGTTGCCGATTTATAAGAGATCACTGATGACGATTTAGTACTTTATTAGTATTTTATTGTCTTTTATCTATGACGGTTTGGTATTTAACAAGCAAACAAACTGAATTTCTTCTATTTTCTTTCAAGAGTCTTGCATGTCTCTCACTTTTGATATAGATTGACAAATATTGCTGCTGGTTTGTCTTCTTGAATAAGGAGCTAGTATCATCTTAATGCTTGTGCTGTTCCTCAAGATTCTAGAAGCCTCCGAATATCTTAACCATTCTCATCAAACCAGTAATTGAGTTTTCGAGATGGATGTCCTAAAAGTTCTATATAGCTGAAGAATGTTCCAGTTTTCTTCTGTGTCTTCCAAACTGAGATTGATTGCACCCAGTTGGAAGCAAATGTTCCATTCTTATTTTGGTTCAATTTCGAGACACCCAGTCTCTATGGTGGTTTCTTGCTGAAAAGTCACCTCTAAGGCTTGTGTTTGATGACACCAGTCTATTATCTTTCCAGCACCCTGCTCTACATTACATTTGTCACTCTGACATTCTGCCTGTCTTTTCTCCACACTATGACATACAGTTTATGAGACGCCCGTGTTCGGATCGCAGATGCACCCATGATGTTCACTTGTATATCACTTCATCTGGACTGATCATGGTAGGTGTATAAAATTGACAATATTGACATATTTATCGCCCGTCAGAGGAAGTATCGAAGTCATTAGGTGGTCATTGATGCCTTATGGCAATCCTGGCATCTTACACAAAGCCAACTTCTCCTTTATGGCTCTTCACACTTTGGCCTCCACACTAGGAGAAAGTACAGCCGGCACCAACTCTTTTTCCATAACCTCTACAAACTAAGTCTCACTCAGTACAACTATCTGCTAAACTGTGACTAACAAGTGACTGTTCTTCGCTGTTGTCCAGTCGACCCAGGATTACCTATTAAGGGGCGAACATTCCTCTGCCGATCTTCAATGGTATGACTAACATCTCAGTATTTGGGAAACAATATTGACTGCTTAATAAAGGTGCTTTACATAAATTCATGTTAAATATTATGTTTTCCTACAATTATGACCAGGGGAGAGTGGTAGCCTTGCGGTAAAGCGTCGGACTGAGGTCCTGGGTTTGGTCACCACTGAAGGCGTCGTGTTGTATCCTTGAGCAAGACACATTTACTCACCACAGAACTGAATCATACCAAGTAGTGTTAGTTCAGTGCAGGCATGACTGCAAAAATGTTGACTCAATACAAAGAAGAGAAACAATATTGACCATCCGTACATGATGACTGTAGCTAAATATACCCCTATACTACTATGATTAAAATAAAAAATATCAGTTGTTCAACTTTGAAAGATCAGTCGAGTATATAATAAATATTTGTAATGCTTAAATCATATATTTTGTGTCTTTTCATACAGGAGCCTGCAATGATCCATTTAATTGTGTACTTCTTGAGTGATGCTTAAATTTACGGTATTATATTTTCACAAAAGCAGTTTTATGGCATTGTTGGACACGTTGATGAGTCCCAGAACAACGGTTTAAGCATTGACAATCAGTAGTGCAAAAAAATCCACCCATTTACAAATTCAAGTAGTATAGTTTGTCATTTAGTCGTAAAATCAAATTATTTTGACGGCCATCTTGAAAATTGCGTTAGCCACCTTGAAAATGGAAAAATTTGAGATGGCTAACGAGAAAATATTTATTAGAAAGGATTAAAGAACATATTCTGAAAGTCTCATACTTGTATCCGGAAGTGCAGGATTGTCTCAAAATACTGACGTTTCCATCTCCACTAAAGTGACAAATTTAATCTGCAGCAAATCAATGAGCCGCCGCATGGAAAAAACAACAATATGCATAGGCGAAAACAAAGGCGCAGATCAGCTACGCAACAACTGCGAAGCTGATCAGCGCCTTTGTTTTCGCTACACGGATAGTAAAATCCCTCTTCTTCTTAAATCCGAAATTTCAAGCTTCTGACCTGCTTCTGTGACTGTACAGACTGGTTTGTGTTGGACCTGGTCGAAACCCAAATTGTTGGTTTTCTCACGCACAGGCTCAAATGTGAATGAGGACCGCTCTGAGCGCGGTTTGCTCGAAGTGACTTTGTGTGCATAAACGTAAAGCAGAACCCATTAGATAGAATGAATAAACAAACTAGCAAATCACATTCTCACATATTCTGATTTTTTATTAGTAAAATAATTCCGATTTTATGTCATCGGAGCATGTTTCGAAGCTGTTCATGTTATCTAATCGGTTTGTTGGAGTAAGGTCACATCATAGCGCACCATAAATTTACAGGCTTCTACGCGTTAATTTTACCACAGATAATTGCTCGATTGTTTGTTCAATGCTCTTAAATGGCACGAGTATGAAAAAATTGCCGAGGGCAATTCAACTTATACTACTCAAAGTTTGATAAAGATATTTTTTCTGTATTATACCAGGGGGCTATAACCAAGATAGTTTTTTATAAACAAGATTGACAATTCTTACATATATGTGTAAGACATTGATCGATGTAAAGAAAATTGAAAGTTTGATTAGCATCTCTGTCTTTATTTTTCCAACACATGTTCCCTTCCAGTGGTTTCAAGAAATCGTTTCATCACGAAAATGTTTCTTTGTGTGTAAAGGTTGATATCCAGTGATAAAATAGAGATTTTTAAACATTCCAAAACTTTGTAATTTTTTGTAAAAAATGCGGTTAAAAAATTGCCCAAGATGTTCTCCTTTGCACGGTGAGTATGAAACTGAAAATCGAATTTGAATTCGCATTCTGGTTGGCTCAAAACAGCGTTCTTAAAATTTGTTGTCAAATGTTTTAATCACATAATGCAAATTTTCAATAGCGGCCCCGTGGCCGGGCGATTAAGAGCGCTGTTTCTTAATCACTCGATCATCTTACCGCTGTGTCTGGTGTGGGTTCAAGCCCCGCACAGGCCACATGTGAGACAAGCCAAGTTCTGCTTGCGGGTGTGCCATGTGTTTTTTCTGGGGATTCTCCCGTTTTCACCCACCTACTGATTGGCCCGTCTCATATGAGCTGAAATAATCTTGAAAGGGACGTAAAACTGAAATAAAAAAAAAAGAAAAAAAGAAAAAAAAAACAATACGAAAATGTTCAGTCCAATAAAGAATGTTTTTAAACGCTGTAAAATCTAAACCAAAGCTCTAATTGGTTTTCTGTTCCAAACTCGCAGCTTAAAGGACAACAGTTTAAGCGGAAAAAAAATTGGGGTAAAAAATCTTGTTTTTGAAAAAGAAAAAAAAGAAACGCAGATTTCTGAAATTTACCCAAAGTGATTTTACATTAAAGTATTGACATTTTTAATAATCAAAACAGTTTTGCAATTGAATGAACCAGTAAAACCGGATGAATGACAGAATTGGATAGGGTAGGCAGCAGTGACAACTTCAATGTCAGCGGGTTCCATCGTTTCTGCAAGTCTGCGAGAAGTGTTCATAGACAACGCATTAAAAAGAGGAATGTTTGCACAGTGATGGTCCTGCTATATATCTGTGCGTTAGTTTACCAGTTTGCCCTGTGAACAAAAATGTAGTTTTGATCCCTATCAAACTTTGAGTAATATATTTCCAAATCAACTAGTATTGACCTGAATAAGTAATGAAGTTTAATATCCGTCTCTCTCTCTCTCTCTCTCTCTCTCTCTCTCTCTCTCTCTCTCTCAAGTGATACATGTAACACTGCACATGTATGCCAAAATGTAAATACAAGGAACGGATTATTCATGAACCAGTGCACATCAAAAGCTACAAAATGACATTTGTGTCCAATGGAGTACCCGATTTTATGTTATCAGATAATGGGACCAATAATTGAGCCGCCCCGTGAGATAACCAGCAATTTGCATAGGCGAAAACCGCGAAGCTGATCAGCGCCTTTCTTTTCACTACTCGGATAGTACAATTCCTCTTCTACTTAAATCCAAAATTTCAAGCTTCTAGCTCTTTTCTGTGCTTGTACAGGTCGGTTTGTGTCGGACCTGTTCGGAAACCACATTTTTCCCACGAGGCGGCTCAATTGTCTATCATAGCCGATGAATTTTTGTGTTTTATACTGACAGAAGTAGCAAGTATTCAACAGTACTGAGTAACCACAATCCATTTTGTAAGTTTGTTTGGCCATGGTACATGTTAAGGTAAAATCATGGATTTCAGTGTGAAACTGACAGCACAGGCAGGTAAGGGTTCCAGATCCGAAATCTTAAAACTCATCATGTAGGCATCATCTTGATAAATTCTGAAAAGAAAAGTAATTTTATAGACACAATCACTAATTATTGTTAAAGTCAGTTTCAAAACTCAGTGTTTCGTATTTGCGTGCAGGTTTATATCGGATTAAATGTAGGTGGCCGATCATCTTTTTTGGAAAATTGTTCCTTCGCTGTACAATTCGTTTTTGCACCGTGTCGACTTCATATATTTAGTTATTCCTAAGTTTTGTATCAAGCTTAGTATTGAAATAATACTTTACCTCAGTCGAGAAATTAACTTTATAACCAATCCGGGAAATATAAAATGGTGCATGTAAAATTAGGCAATCATAAAAAAATGGCGCAATCAGAAAGAACTTCCCCCTCCAAATTCCAGGTGGGATAAACTAAATTGACAATCAGGTACTTATACTAAAACATATCATAAGCCGAGTGAGCAGCGATTCACTCAAAACATAAAACAATAAGAACCACAACAGAAGAATCGCCTTGGCTCGAACAGTAATATAAGATTAACGAGTGGGTGTGGCTTACAGAGCCCTAACCTCACCATCAGCTTCTGCAGTGGCCCACAACATATAGTTAGTTGTTCGATCTTCGTGTTGAATCTCTAACTAGTCTATCAATCATCCATGCCAAACAAATAAATAATGAAAGCCAGCTTGAAAAAACGACGACACAAATACACGGGGACCCAACTGATAATCGTGATTATTGATGCGACGTGGAATGATAATGCATGCTATAATGAAGTTTCGTATGCGTCGGAGAGATCGTTACGAATGCGGCGACGTTCCACATCCTATGTCCTTGGACGGTAAGAACCACATGTTTTGCTCTCTTGAAAATAAACAAAGCCGAGTTTATAAAATCGGCGTCCACTATGATCTGCAGAATTCTTCTATGTTCCCACTTGGAGTCAATCGGAATACTTACGGCACTTTTGTTTTTCAGCTAATGGTTTATAAAGTTCACCGGTAGATACCACGATGACGCGAAAACTAATTACATTCTTAAATTCCGTTTGTTTTTCTTTGTAAACTAAGAAGTATAACACAGTCCTGTGGGTGTCTTTATTGAAATATGTATCCAACCGGCTTTGTAAATGAACATTTATATACCGAGCGTGAAAAACAGTAATGTGGGAACATGGAAAGGTACAAGTAGGCAAAGATCAGGAAAAGGCGCAATCAGAAAAAGATTCCCACGCCAAAAACCAGGGTGGGAAAAAACCAAACTAACAATCAGGTACTTATACCATGAAAACATTTCGTAAGCCGAACGAGCAGCTATTTTCCCAATAGGTGGCCACTCAGTTACCTTAACTTAACTAAAAATATGAAAACATACATAAGGCGCCAACAGCACAAAAATATTTTAAACACCAAGACACAAAACAAAAAGAACCACCACAGAAGTATCGACTTGGAACGGTCAGTAACATAAAGTTACTGGCGGATTTAAATCGATTTTACATGGCCATAACCTCACCCTCAGCTACTGCAGTGGTTCATAACATTTAGTTAGTTCTTCGGTCCTCGTGATGAATCTCTTACTAGTCAATGAATCATCAAGAACAAACAAATAAATCATGATAAAGATCCTGATGAATCAAAAACCAGGACTCACAGATTGAGTAAGCTGCCCGACGATGGAGATCCCTGGGCGCCGAATAACTTACTAACTCCGGAGCAAAAGAAAAACATCAGTTGAACCCCGGTGGGCCAAGCAACAGACAAGAAGCTCCGGCCCCAACCAACTAAAATGAATAGCTTTAAGTCGGGGCCATCATAGAGTCTGACGCCAGACCCACCGGCGTGCAATTAAAGGAGGTAGCATAGTTATCAACCGTGATTGGGTTAAAAACTAAGCATGCAGACTGTCGCATAACATTCAAGTTATAACCTATACGTCTGTAACGCGTTATGATTTTTCTAAACTGAAAAGAAAAATCACTACTTCCTATAAGTTTCTTAAATTTGTAAACCAAGTCACCATAAAATTCTGGTTCCGAAAGGCCCTCATTTAAAAGCGTCTTTAACCCAACATTGTATTTGGAAATCAATTCATAGTGTCTACGATAAAATTTAGAAAAGGTTTTTCGAAGTTTATGATACCGATAGCCCTGTTGGAGAAGTTTGGCCGTTAAACATTTATTTCGAGCGTTGAAGAATTATGCAGATCATAGTGGACGCCGATTTTGTAAACTCGGCTTTGTTTATTTTCAAGAGAGCAAAACATGTGGTACTTACCGTCCAAGGACAGAGGATGTGGAACGTCGCATTCGTAACGATCTCTCCGACGCATACGAAACTTCATTATAGCATGCATTAACATTCCACGTCGCATCACGATTAACAGTTGGGTCCCCGTGAATACAATAAGCTGCCCAGCAATGGGGATCCCTGATTTGCGCAAAAAGTGATAAATACAATATTGCTAGTAGTAAACATTTGGCAATTTTGCAGCTTTATATTTCACACTGTATAATTTCACATTAATGATTTCGTAAGCGAGAGACCATTTGATTTTTATGGAGGGGAGGGAGGGCTAGATGTCTTCGGGTCATGATTTTCTTTTTACTCCCAGCGCATTCCTGTCTTTTCATTGATACAAGTATACACGAATACAATACCAAAACGTAATTTAGAATTAACCCTGTCCTAGATATTCATTTCGGATGAAATTCGGTCCTTTTTTTTTTTAAATAAATAAATAAATAAAAATAAAAATAAATAAAATAAAAAAAAATTCAGGCCACCTACAAATCAAATGGTCGCTCTCTAAAACTTTACCTTCATAATTTATTCGTCCATCACCGTCGACATCCGCCTCCTTAATCATCTCGTCAACTTCCTCGTCCGTCAGATTCTCGCCCAGGTTACCCATGACAATCTGTAGTTCCTGTCGACTGATGTACCCATTTCCGTCTTTGTCGAAAATCCGAAACGCTTGTCGACGTTCGTCCTCAACATCCATGGAATGCATCCGTTTAGCCATCATCGACGTGAATTCTGAGAAGTTGAGAGTACCTGTACCTGTAAATAGAAACGCAAGATTGGTTTGTTTCATCGTATACCTGTAGTGCAAAAAGCAGAAAATGTCAACTATCGTATTCTGAGAAGTTGAGAGTACCTGTACCTGTAAATAGAAACGCAAGATTGGTTTGTTTCATCGTATACCTGTAGTGCAAAAAGCAGAAAATATCAAACATTTCTTCTGTGGTCATTTG
Organism: Rugalucina vietnamica; assembly: GCA_964017185.1. NCBI lineage: Eukaryota > Metazoa > Mollusca > Bivalvia > Lucinida > Lucinidae > Rugalucina > Rugalucina vietnamica. The sequence continues at coordinate 70,561,962 of OZ024872.1, forward strand.
TTGTGGCTGTTCGACAACCCCTAAGACAAATTGTTTTCATGGCATAGCTCACTTGTACACAAACACGGCTGGTAATGTCGTTAGGGGCAACCGGAAGGTTATGCAAAGCGAATCTTCACGGGAACTTCCGAACATGATTTACGGGATCAGACAAAATGTCAACAGCCAAGTGAGTTTTCAAGAATTGTATTTTTTCACAGTCTTGCAGCTTTATATACACAAAAAGGAGAATACCATTCTATTTAGTATTTACGTCTGCATCCGAAACGAATGAATCGGGCACACAAACGTCAATAGATTACATGCGATACACTTTCTCATGTGTGTGGTGTTTCGGTGTAATTAGATTTCGTGATTGCAAGTGAGTGGTTCGGTACAATAAATGCTTTAAAATACACTTTTGCTACATATAACCGTATCCTAATCCATTTTGTTTTGCAAACAAACGTTGTCAGGATTTATTCTCAAGACAGTGTCACTTGTGTAGAAGCTGAGTTTTTCGTTTATGTTGCCCCCATCGACATGTATTGCCCCTATCAGCACTATTGCACCTAACGAGACGAATTCCTGTCATTGCAGCAAAGTCCCATTTAAAGATCATAAAACAACAACCCGAAATGGCAATTTATTGAAATATCGGCGATTTTATTCCAGTAACTGATTGAATCGCGGTATACTTTAGTGGTAAGAACGCTGAACTCTTGTGCTAGAGGTCCTAGGTTGGATCTGCATCGGTGGTAAAAATGGTGTCCGTATCGTGTCATTTGCGGAGAAGACCTGAGTAAAATGGTATTGTAGCGCTTACGGTACGCATTACATTCCAAAACACCCGTTAAACCCCTAAAAACCTGACCATTTCATCTATTTTATAGTTTGAAAAATGCATTTTCCCACAGCAACACACGTTGTGCGACCGGTTTATCATTGCATATAAAATCGGCATTACTATGCTCTTTTACAAGTTGAATATGTGCATGATCGCACATGGCATTGCTCTTGATCTAGTTTTTATCTAAAAAGCAAGAATAATTTCGCCCATGTGATATTGTGCTGGATTGGTGGCCTTTTAAAGCAGTAATTCTGGCGTGCTACTCATGTTATTTTTGAGTAGGCTCTGTCATATTTCGTATCTCCTATTGTACTAATAAGGGAGATTTTGCGATTAAATTACTTCTTCTGCTAAAGAGCATTTTAATGCGGTTTTCTGTTCGGGAGGTATTCCTCTTTCTCTTGGTTTTTCGGCGTTCACTGCATTTTCCTATCATATGTGTAACACACATTTGCCTTTAGAACAACATGATAATTTATTAGTATTTAAACACAGAACCCAACATCGGCGCGGAAATTGTTTTTTGCTAACCGATCACGTGGCTTTTGAATGTTTGGGGTGGTTTTGGATGTTTCCATAAGCCCTTCCGCAGGTCCACTCGTTAGGGGTAACCGGTCCGATAGGGGTAGTCGTGTCGTTGGTCATAACTTTTTTTCCGTTTCTTCTGTAGCAACGTTTTTAAGCAGAATTTCTATGGCAATTTTTTGGACAAGGCATTATACAGTGAAAGGCTCGAATGAATTATGTTTGTCTACATAAGCTCGCCGACAATGCACCAAAAACATGTCCAACAGAACAAACAACTTACCTCGCATCCAGGAAAACCTAGATTTTAGAGGTACAACAGCATTTCCCACTTCCACAATCGCAAAAAAGTATGCAGAAATAAATACTATTTGGAATAGTATTGCCCGATTTCAGAATATTTACCTCCAAACAAAGAAATATGCGTATACATAAACAAATGTCACATGTTGTTTTTCGTGTTATGTTCCCGTTACTCATGTAAGGCGTCCGTTTGCATAACATTTGATTGCCCATAACGACATTACCAGCCGTGACAAACATTGTCAAGTTTTAAGTTGTGCAGTTGGATGCATTATTTTAGGGAATATACATTAACAGACAATACTATTCAACTGTAAAAGACTGATAAATGAAAAAGTTAGAACTCTTAAATATAATCATGATATAACAATCATTGTACATTGCAAGACGAATGTAAGTTACCATTGACACGCACTGTGAGATTCACGGCTCGGAAACTCGCCTACTATTACACTACTGAGAATCACGTGGTATTGTATACATACAAACCGATCAATGTTCGGTGAAACACAATGCGCTTCTGTCCGAAGATGAGGCGATAAATTCTTTTTTTTCCTATAGCGTTTACTCTACTGGCTGATAAAAAGGTGAATTGGACATTTATTGAATGAAAGTATCATAAGAAATCCCGGTTATTTCGTTTTCGCAAACACTTCAATGTTATTGTGATGGAAGAACTATATGTTCATGGGGCGGAAGTGCTTGCGAAAACGAAATAACCTGGATTCCTTATGTTACTTTCATTCAATAAATATTCTATTTCTGCATGAACTGCACCTCTTTATCAGTCAGTAGAGTAAACGCTATAGAAGTAATCTCGAATTTATCGCCTCAACTTTGGGCAGAATTGCATAGTGTGTCACCAATCATTGATCGGTTTGTATGTGTACAATACCACGTGATTCTCGGTAGTGATTATTAGCCGAATTGACAGCGGAAGAAGATTTAATAAATGTATCGTAGTATAACCTTTCATAAAATTATGCTCCTCTGGGGTTTCATGATTTTTTTCTAATAAATTTGAAACTTTTGTAAATTTCAATGAAGGCATATAAGCTTGCTTTATTGACGAAACCCAGAGTAGATTTTTCACAGACATTTATGAAAAGAACTTGATCTTCAAATTAAATTCAGTGACACAGAAATCCAAGACATTCATAAAGCTGTTTACAGGCATTTTAGCCAAAACGGTTGGTGTACAGGACGAAAGACTTCAAATAAAGGTGATTATTCCGGTATGTAGCGTAAGAGAGGGTACACAAATAATACGCCCGTGTGGGTACGACTGTATATTCACACTTGGCAATCTCTCAAAACCAGGTGTTGTGTCAGTAAGACTCTTAAACCTGAACGCGCCAAGACGGGATTATGCGTATGTAAAAATAGAAAGGTAGAAGCTAGGAGGCATCGATAGAAGATTATGAAACTAACCGTTAACGGTGATGTCAGGAGTAGATACCTTCTGAATTTAAGTTCACAACTGGATAACCCTTGCGGACGAAATGAACTAAGAAACCTACTGTGCAGTGGCAGTGAATTTATAAGGATGTTGTGGACAAGAAATTTGTTATTTAGTGCAATACACCAGACCATCGTCTCATGTTCGGAGTCAACTGTTCAAATGAGTACTGGTATACTCAGGTTTATTGTTGCCAAGCCTGAGGAGCATGGGCCTGCAATTACAATCAAATTCCACCGGCAAAAGGGAAAACACACGGAATCATCTACGCATAGAGATATCTGTTGATGTGGTAGATGCCTTAAAACTAACTTGCACAACAATTTACTGGCGGACGTAGACGACTTTGCGGCCAATTACTTTGACCATGTTCGAAGTGTAGGTCGTTCTTTCTGATGCCACGCGATGAATTGAAGTTCAATGTTAATTTTACTTTTGCGGAGTGATACCACATGGATAATTTGCCAGATGAGCATACGAAATGCAACATAACCTCAAATGCATGCTTATTGGGGAGCCACTTCCCCTGGAAAGAAATAGAAGCAGATTACAGAGGCTGCTAATTCACTGAGTTCACACACACGGATACACTGTTTCATTCATATTCGCTGAAACTGATTTGGGAACACCGCTATCTGAAACAGTGCACTGAGGAACACGACCTGAGGCTCTGTATCCCTAAAATGCTCACTAGGCTACCTGTTGCTTTGAAGGAGTGCTTAATCCACTTTTTATATTGAAACAGATCAATTGTTCCAACAGACTCGTTCGGAAAGAACTCAAAACGTTTCCGTAAGGGCCTTTCGGAACCAGAATTTTATGGTGACTTGGTTTACAAATTTAAGAAACTTATAGGAAGGAATCGTTTTGATCTTTTCAGTTCAGAAAAATCATAACGCGTTACAGAAGTAAAGGTTATAACTTGAATGTTATGCGACAGTCTGCATGCTTAGTTTTAACCCAATCAGGGTTGATAACTATGATGCCTTCCATAGTTGGTCGGGCGTCAGACTATATGATGGCCCCGACATAAAACTATTCATTTTAGTTGGTTGGGGCCGGAGCTTCTTGCCGGTTGCTTGGCCCACCGGGGATCCACTGGTGTTTTTCTTTTGCTCCGGGTTTAGTTAGTTAGTTATTCGGCGCCCAGGAATCTCCATCGTCGGGCAGCTCACTGAATCTGTTGTCCTAGTTTTTGATTCATCAGGGTGGTTATCATGATTTAATTGTTTGTCCTTGATGATTCATTGACTAGATAGAGATTCACCACGAGGACCTAACTACTGACTAAATGTTGTGAACCACTGAAGAAGATGAGGGTAAGGTTAGGGGCATGTAAAATCGATTTAAGCCCTCCCCCACCCCCCTCTGTAATTTATATAATAACTGATCGTGCCAAGGTGATACTTCTGCTGGGGTTCCATTTGTTTTATATTTTGGATTGTAATTTTTGTGCTGTATTTACCTTAAGTACGTTTTCATATTTTTTATTTAAGTTCGGGTAACTGAGTGGCCGCCTATTGGGTAATAGCCGCTCACTCGGCTTACGATATGTTTTCTTTGTACCTCATTCTTAATTTAGTTTTTTCCCAGCTCGGTTTTTGGAGTGAGAATTTCTTCTGAATGCGCCCTTTCCTGACCGTTGCCTTCTTATATCCTTTGTAGAGCGTGACTAACAACCCTTGACCATTTTCTCACTACATTGGTAAAACCCATGTGGAAGTATGGGGTGCCGTTTTACTATTTATTCCCTATTTTTGGATATCCATAATTTATTTAAGAAAATCCATAATTCATTTATGGATATCCTTAATTCATTTATGGATATCCTAAAACAATTAAGGATATCCATTAATATTTTTGAATATCCTAAAATGAATTATGGATATCCATACATGAATTATGGATATCCTTAAATGAATTATGGATATCCTTAATTGAATTATGTATATCCTAAAATACATTTTTGGATATCCAAAAATCAAGATGAATTAAGGATATCCTTAAATCAGTTTATTTAAGGATATCCTTAAATGCATTTTAGGATATCCTTAAATGTATTTCAGGATATCCAAAAATAATCTTGAATTTAGGATATCCATAATTCGAGTTTTGGATATCCATAATTCTATTTTAGGATATCCTTAAATGATCTGATTAAAGGATATCCATAAATCGATTTTAGGAAATCCATAATTCATTTTTAAAAATATTTCTTTTCTATAATGATTTCTCCCGTGTAATACGCATGCGCCAACGTAAAAAAGTTGGTTATTCAAGGAGACCGGGAACTAATTATGTCAACATATCCCAGAAGTCAAAAGCTGTAGGTTGCTCCGAGACTGTTATCTGGTAATGGAGGCATATGATTGGGTGATAATTGTGAACTAAAAATACTTTTTTTTTTCTTTTTAGCAACTGGAAAAATTATTTTTCTTCAAATTGGTATATAATTTACCACCTGATGCACATAAATTGTGTTTTTTCTGGTCCAAAAAGTAAAAACAGTGATTTTGAAAATGAGGTCAGGTGGGTTTTCCCAAAAATTGACGGCCATTCTTCAACATGCAACAGCTGAGAAAAGAGCCGGTGATGATATGTTTTTTCAATTTTAATTCTTCTTATCTATCTTTTGGCTTGAAATTCAGGTATATTTTGATGGTCCAAGTGTTACCTGGAATGCAGAATAAAATGTCAAAGAGCAGGGATTTAGCATTGGAGACTATGGGATAAATAACTAGTTCACAGTCCCCTATACTAATTGTTCAACAGGATGAATTTGGCTTATTTAGGGTCAAATTATCCATTTCTTGGGATGAATGCAGCATCTGGGTGATAAATTAATGTCTTAATTGTGAACTAAAAATACTTTTTTTTTCTTTTTAGCAACTGGAAAAATTATTTTTCTTCAAATTGGTATATAATTTACCACCTGATGCACATAAATTATGTTTTTTCTGGTCCGAAAAGTAAAAACAGTGATTTTGAAAATGAGGTCAGGTGGGTTTTCCCAAAAATTGACGGCCATTCTTCAACATGCAACAGCTGAGAAAAGAGCTGGTGATGGTATGTTTTTTTTTTTGTTGTTGTTTTTTTGTGTCTTTTTTTTGTGTTTTTTTTTTAAATCTTCTTATCTATCTTTTGGCTTGAAATTCAGATATATTTTGATGGCCCAAGTGTTACCTGGAATGCAGAATAAACTGTCAAAGAGCAGGGATTTAGCATTGGAGCCTATGGGATAAATAATTAGTTCACAGTCCCCTATCAACCACACCGAATGCCTCCATTCTCTGACTAGAGAGAAATCATTGTATCCCTTAGGCACGTACATCATTTTTTTTAATTTAAGGATATCCTTATTAAAATGAATTATGGATATCCTAAAATACAGTCCTATTTTAGGATATCCATAATTCATTTATGGATATCCATAAATCGAATTATGGATATCCAACATTATCCCGATTTTAGGATATCCTTAAATCGAATTATGGATATCCAAAAATAGGATTGTAGTTTAGGATATCCATAATTCGATTTAAGTATATTCTAAAATCAATTTATGGATATCCAATATTCAGCCGAATTAAGGATATCCATAAATCGATTTTAGGATATCCAAAAATGAATTATGGATATCCAAAAATGAATTATGGATATCCATAAATAGGGAAGAATAGTAAAACGGCACCCCATAGTGGAAGTCTACTGTTACGATACTTTCACATTGGCGAATATGGAAATGAATAACGGACAAATGTGTGTGTATTGCAGTGTTTCGATTTACATTGATCGTAAGTTTGTATGCATTTATTCTTGTGACCTTAGACTTAAATTTTCAGAGCTTACCTATAACATTCACTGGGATTGGAGTGTTCTTTCTGTTGATCTGGTTCGGGTACAAGTAGGCAACGATCAGGAAATGGCTCATTCAGAAAGAAATTCCCACTTCAAAAACCGAGGTGGGAAAAATAAATTAACAATTATGTACTTATACTAAGAAAACATATCGTAAGCCGAGTGAGCAGATATTTCCCAATAGGCACCCATTCAGTTACATAAACTTAGCTGAAATGTGAAAATGTATATAAAATACAAACAACATAAAATTCAACACCAAAACATAAAATCATTAGAACCATCATAGGAGCTGCTATTGCAAATGGGATTTGTGTTTCCGAAGCTGAACTGTACATTTATGTACTCGAATGATAATAAAGAGCAAATATTCTCAAAAGAAACTAGTCAAGACAATTGCTAAGACATTTTAATTTTAAATTTAAATTGCCACCTAATCTGACTAAAGAAAAACTACTCAATTTGATAGAGTGGACATTCAAAAGAGCATTAAAAACTATAATTCACTTTATTTGGACTGTAATGACCGAAAAGCTTTTATCACTTCCTCTGACCAAAATCGATATTCACTTTGGTCAGAAGTATCGCCTTGGAACGATCAGTAATTAATTTAAAATTACTGTACAATCGATTTAAGCCCGCCAGTAATTTTATATTACTGATCGATCCAAGGCGATACATCTGTGGTGGTTCTTATTGTTTTATGTCTTGGTGTTTAAAATTTTTGTGCTGTTGGCGCCTTATGTATGTTATCATATTTTAAGTTAAGTTTAGGTAACTTAGTGGCCACCTAATGGGAAAAGAGCTGCTCATTCGTCTTACGATATGTTTTCATGGTATAAGTACCTGATTTTTAATTTAGTTTTTTCCCACCTCGGTTTTTGGAGTGGGAATCTTTTTCTGATTGCGCCTTTTCCTGATCGTTGCCTACTTGTACCTTTAAAGACCTATTTCCATGTCTATTGAGGGTCATTAGAAAAGGAACAAGGCATTCGAAAACCTAGTGCCTTGACAATGACTCAGAATACAGGTTGGGGCCAAAACAGGAAAAATCAATATTGATTGCAGAGGGAGGCAGTTTTATTGCACAGGTTATCAGGGACCATAAAATCAATAAACAGTTGAACTACAGGTATTATACTTCAGGGGCCTCTTTATGACCCCCTGCAGAGATGTGATAATCACCTCATTTTGTCAGTCCTTTGATCTAAGGACCATATTGCACCATAAGGGGTTATTTACCGAATAAACAGTGGTTCCATTTTTAGCTTCTTCAGAAGTAAGCCTTTAAAATGCGAATTTTACTCTTTGCTGATAGAGTTACGTTTAGAAAGACATTGCCTTTCGCGGACACTTAAGAATGTATGTCAACTTTCTGACCTGGGTCCTCGTTGGACATTTTCACTTCGCAAGCAACTCTTGTAACCTTAGAACGAATATTTGCATCTTTATCCAGAAACATTTGGTTATCAAATAAATCTGCATTTGATGTGAGAGTAACGGAATGAACAAAAAGAAACTGAATCGTATCAGTTTTACCATGGAAGCTCACGACAGTCATACAGTAACCACCTACCATCTATGTCGACTTCGTTAATCATGTTTTTGAGTTCTTGTTCTGTAGGGTTCTGTCCGAGATTTCTCATCACTGTTCCAAGCTCCTGAGTTGTTATAACACCGTTATCATCCCGGTCAAATAGACCAAACGCTTCTCGAAATTCTGCAAAATAAACGATATGACGTTGACATAACAATGCTCATAAAAGGAAAAGATTGACTCATTTAAATCTTTAAATCGATTTTGCATCCATTCAAATACCCCACCCCTTGAATGATCATGCAATTGTCGCATTGTTATTTCTTACACCTCATTTCTTAGCGTCTTTAACTCTAATGTCTTGCCTACATCTTATTTACATTATGTTTGTGAGATACGTCAACAATAATTCAATGAAAAACGATTTGAATATTTCAAGACTCAAACGAAAAACAAACATGAAACCTACCAGCTATTTGCTCTTCTGAAAGTTGTGTGTCCGCCTGCAACATAATAAAAAGGTTGTTTAAATTGAAGATTAACGCCCAAGTCAACATTTTGTCGGGACCTTGCACTTTTACCCAAAATCAGGATGTCATGACATCCAAAAACGCTTCATTGACAATAAAATAGTTCACTGCAGAAGCTGAGGGTGAGGTTAGGCCTATAAAACAAGTTTAAGACCGCCTGTAATTTTATATTACTGATCGTTCAAATACTTTGTGTTGAATTTTTCTGCCGTTTGCACCTTATGTAGGTTTTCATATTTTTAGTTAAGTTTCGGTAACTGTGTGACCGCGTATTGGGAAAATAGATTATCACTCGGCTTACGATATGTTTCCTTGGTATAGTCTGATAGTACTTGATTGTTAATTTAGTTTCCCACCTCGGTTTTTTGGAGTGGAAATTTCTTTCTGACTGTGCCATTTCTTAGAACTATATACGATGACAAAATATTTCAAAAGTACGTAATCCAAACACTAAAAGGGTACAAGTAGGAAATGGTCAGGAAATGGCGCAATCAGAAAGATATTCCCACTCCATAAACCAAGGGGTAGGAAAAAACTAAAATGACACTTAGGTACGTATACCAAGAAAGCATATCGTAAGCCGAGTGAGCAGCTATTCCCTAATAGGCGGCCACTCATTTACCCGAACTGAACTAAAATATGAAAACGTACATAAGACTCAAACAGCACAAAAACTCGACTCCAAAACACAAAACAATTAGAACCACAACAGATCCTCTTAGCAGCAAGTTGGATTAATATATCAACAAATAACAATTTGTTATTTGAACGCATGACATCATCACTGTCCGTTTTGGAGTTTCACCAGTTGATTATATATTTTGATTCTGTCGGACTGTGCTCCGTGAGATGGACAAAGCATACGCCGATCTTGTCGGAAAAGAACTTGACAGCAATCGTCATAGATACTTGCACATGTAGCAGCAGCATGCAATGATATACTGTTTGCAGAGTTAAGGGAGGGTAGAGACTTTGGTTTGGGTGTAAAAGTGAGGAGAGGAGTGAAACAGGGGTTGAATTTGCAATTAAATCAGAACTTTGCGGACAGTTGTGAAGATTGTTAAAAGCATCAATGACCACCTAATGCAAATGCTTATTTGTTTTTCTTTTTCAGGAAATAAGGATGGCTATGCACCTGCTATGACCAAACGATATTTTTAGCTCACCTGAGCCGAAGGCTCACAAGGTGAGCTAATAGGATGGCCATGATCCGGCGTCCGTCCGTCGTCGTCCGTCGTCGTCCGTCGTCGTCCACAATTTCAAAAATCTTCTTCTCTGAAACCGCTTGGCCGATCTAGTTGAAATTTTATGTGGAGCCTCCTTGGGTAGTGGCATTTCAAGTTTGATCGCGAAATCCAGGTCACATGACCAAGATGGCCGCCACGCCCATATATGTTAAAAACCGCTCAAAAATCTTCTTCTCCAGAACCGGTGGGCCGATTTCCTCTAAACTTGGTATGTAGCATCGGGGACTTAAGCCCATCATAGTTTGACAAAATGATGACCCTTGGATGACCTTGACCTATTTTACGGCAAGGTCAAATTTGGAAACATAGGCTTTTACATGGGAAAAAGTGAAAACTATGGATTTTTTGAAAACTATTGCAGCCTGAGGCCTGAAAAGTGGTAGATGCAAACAACTAATGGAGTAGATGAAGGTATGTGATTAATTTAGGTCAAGGTCATCTCTTGACCTTGGCCAGTCTGTCGTCCATACACACTTTTCAAAGATCTTCTTCTCTGAAATTGCTGGGCCAATCAAAGTGAAATTTTATGTGGAGCATCCATGGGTAGGGATGACGAAAGTTTGATCGCGAAATCCAGGTCACATGACCAAGATGGTCGCCACGCCCATATATGGTAAAAACCACTCAAAAATCTTCTTCTCCAGAACCGGCAGGCCGATTTTCATGAAATTTGGTATGTAGCATTTGGGACTCCAGCCCATCATAGTTTGATAAAATGATGACCCTAGGATGACCTTGACTTATTTTACGGCAAGGTCAATTTTGGAAACATAGGCTTTTACATGTGAAAAAGTGAAAACTATGGATTTTTTGAAAACTATTGCAGCCTGATGCCTGAAAAGTGGTGGATGCAAACAACTAATGGAGTAGATGAAGGTATATGATTAATTTAGGTCAAGGTCATCTCTTGACCTTGGCCAGTCTGTCGTCCATACACACTTTTCACAGATCTTCTTCTCTGAAACTGCTGGGCCAATCAAAGTGAAATTTTATGTGGAGCATCCATGGGTAGGGGAGACGAAAGTTTGATCCATATATGGTAAAACCACTCAAAAATCTTCTTCTCCAGAACCGGCAGGCCAATTTTCGCGAAAGTTTGTATGTAGCATTTTGGACTCCAGCCCATCATAGTTTGATCAAATGCTGACCATAGGATGACCTTGACCTATTTTGCGGCAAGGTCAATTTTGGAAACATAGGCTTTTTCATGGGAAAAGGCGAAAACAATGGATATTTTGGAAACTGTTGCAGTCTGAGACCTGAAAGTTGCTAGATGCAGACAACTGATGGAGTCAATGAAGGTAAGTAATTAATGATGGCCAAGGTCATTTCTTGACCTTGACCCAAGGTCATTTGAATATCAAAATTAAAATTATAGTTTTCTCAGAAATCACTGGGTTTGGAAACTATTGCAGCCTGAGACCTGAATCTTTGCAGATGCAGACAACTTATGAATTCAATAAAGGTGTGTGAGTATTCAAGGTCAAGGTCATTTCATGATGACTTAATACTCCAGGATCAGGCTTCAGGTGAGCGTTCTCAGGACCATTGGTCCTCTGGTATTTGAAAAGCAAGGCAACAGTTATTTGATAGTGTGGAACACTTATATAGCGAGCGAGTATCAAATACGATGCTATCAATAGAATATTCAGCTTGATGAAATTCGAAATGTCTTGGAAACCAACAGTTCAGCAACTTTAATCTGGAAAAAGCTCAATAGGCAGATCTGAGTTCTTTCAGAGATGAAGGGTTTTCGTAGAGAAACTCGTGCATGCTGATGGTGGCGGCTATTCCGCAAAAATTTCAGTGAGGATATATCAGAGGATTACCCGAACAAGTGCGAATCAAATGTTGGAAAGACACGAGCAAAAGTTTGTATGCATTTTGACCCGGCTAGACTTTTATTGGAAAGCATGTTATATGGATTAAATGACATGCTCGAAAAGAAAAGTCAAGAGCAAAATGGGTACTGTCATCCATTTTAATAACAATGGTGCAGCAGTTTCATGATGCCAGACAAAATGCAGACACTTTAAACAAACGTATTATCGCTTATACAATACGTAAACAAAGCAGTGCAATAAGCAATAATTCTTAGTCGTTAATTTGATTGCAACAAGTCATGTAAAGTGCTCTCAAATGCGCGCACATACAGTCAATAGACATAGTTGTTCGTCACTCTCGAAAAACTCCACAGACTTCACTGTATTTTCATGTTTGCAAGAAAAAATATCCTGCTTCTCCTTGTCAACACATTTTAACGTTTTTGGTGCCATTTGAAAGGTAAATGAATAAAGCAATAAATAAGATATTTTCTTTGAATTCCATACATGCGTTTTCAAGCTACAAATTTTTTAAAAAGTTGCGAGAATATTTTTGACCATTTTCGGGCAACGTCACCATTGAAGTCAATGGGAAAATGGCTTTTTCAACATTTCCTTAAACTTTAAGCTCTTATACTTGAAAAATGCAATGTCGAAACTTTATAAAATGACCTTTGTTTATTGCTTTATTTATTGGAAAAGGTCCCTCAGGACCTTTTCCACAGTGTTTACTTTGAATATGAAGAAAATTCTACCCATGATCGACTGCTCTCTCTCAATTACGCGTTTTGTCACATAAAGCGCTTAATAAAAACTAGTGAACCCGTCTATACTGACTAGACAGTTAACCGCAATCAATTAAATATCCATTTTTGACACTCCCCGTCAAATAGCGGTAAAATCTAGCAAGCAGTCTCGGTCGTGGTGACTGCTTATCATAGCGCATCTAGGTTTAGATCGTAGATACCCTGACGAGGGGTACAGAAACTATAGGAACTCTATATGGCTGACTTTTAGTCCATCACATCGGTCCCATGGGTCTGTTTCTGGTAGTGTGGCTGCAGGTCAAAATTCAGAACTCTGTCACAAATTGACTGCATTGCAAAATGGTTTTCTACACATCGACATATTGATTGTAATCGTGTTCCCTTTAGAATTGGCTTTGGTTCCATAACATCAGAAATTTTGGTCAATGCCTTGAGTGACAGATATACACACACTGGTCAAGCGTTCATAACAAGAAACGACATTCACATAGGAAACGAAACTGAAACGTATGAGAATCGAAACTAATTGCAAACCAGAGAATCAACAACACTGAAATCTAGAGCAAAAGGAATCTCTTATAACAAACGGCTGCTGACCTTTTCATTGGTTTCTTTTTAAAGAAGCCAACTTGTTTAACTTTCAAATGACACTAAAATCAAAAATATACGTCGGCCAGAAGAGGCAGAATATTTTTGTTGTAAACTTGAAAATACATTAAAGTCTATGGAGATTCCGAAAGTGACGAACAATTATGTCTATTGACCATGTTGACTGTACTTGTTTGTGCTTTACTTTTCGTGATATTTAGATTTCCATATGAGCCTGTGCATGAGAAAACCAACAATTTGGGTTTGAGACCAGGTCCGACACAAACCAGGCTGTACAGTCACAGAAGCAGGCTAGAAGCTTGAAATTTCGGATTTAAGAAGAAGAGAGATTGTACTATCCGAGTAGCGAAAACAAAGGCGCTGATCAGCTTCGCGGTTACCGCGAAGCTGATCTGCGTCTTTGTTTTCGCCTATGCAGATTATTGGTTTTCCCATGCACAGGCTCATATTATGTTTTCTATGATTTTCATAATATTCGCAGTTGATTGACTTCTATATGTTTGTATGATGTCTGGCATAGTTCTAGGAATGTATGATGATTCAGAGTAATTAGCTTGCTGGTGATTATCTTTGAGCACATAGGCGTGCTATATAAAACACCTATCAACACGAAATTAGAAAAAAAAGAAAATGAGGTATACAAAAAAGAAACAGCAACGTAGAATATTGGAATTATGTGGTACATGTATTGATATAATGCCTGTAATTATATATTGCATGATTAAGCTTACACATATGCAACACATATCAACATCAAGATAAGAAGAGATTTTGCCAGAATATAAGAAAGAAATAAACAATACGCAAAGGAACTGGTCTGCGTCAAAGGAAACTCTGTGCCAAACCGGTTTTATCAATACAGGTGCACTCTAGCGACAAGAAACAAGACACAGCCTACCACCCAAGCAGCGAACGTCATGTGCTGATCAGACTGTGCTAGGGCGCTAACTGATATATGTATCTCTGTGTTTGCGTGCACACAAATACTAAACTACAGCAGGCTCACATGTCGTTAATTACCAAAACAAATGGAGAAACGGATAAAAATCTCAACCGCAATCATCGTTTAGTGAAAGATAAAAAAGAAAACTATTACCATCCTTTAAATAATTGTCTACTCCCAATCCTTCTATTTTTATTTTATCACGAAAAGAATTTCATCGCGACAATACACCTAGTTATTTCTGAATCTCTACCCGTTCAGCTTCATAGAGTAACGAAAATATGAGTGAAAGGCCTATTTTTACGCTAGACAAATGGACTCATAACACATGAGCTGCATTATGAGAAAATCTTTGTCATGATATAAGAAAACAACATGGTATTGAATCAATATGATATGGGTAATGAAAACAATCTGAGGCCGAAACCTGCAATTAATCAGGCTTGAATCTCACCTGGTCAAGAAACTAGGAAGAGGATTTCATGTGAAGAGGCTTATAATATACTCAGACATTTAAGAAACGCACCACTCAGTGAAATACTATTTTCTTTTCATAACGAAAAACATAATGCTGTGATTGTCAAAAACTGACGAAGAGTGAAAATCTAAATGCTACACTGCTAACCTCAATAATGTAAAAGAAGATTCTTCACTATTTTGAATAAACGTATTAAATTCTATTCACAAAATAATAATTTCACCTCCTAAACCCAATCGTTCTTCACATACCATAATATTTTATATCATCTTGTTTGGTCATGGTAGGTGCATATACATTCTTATTCCCTGCAAAAAAGGTGGTCATTGGTGTTTTGGCAATCCTGACAACTGTCCGCCAAGTTCTGATTTAATTGCGAATTCAATCCCTATTTCATTTGTGCCCACCAAAGTCTTTAACCTCGCATGACAGTATCTCATTCCATGCTGCTGCTACATGTGCTTTGTATCGGTCAAGTGCTTTGCCGACAATTGTCGGTGTATGCCTTGTCCATCTGATGGAACAATGTTCGACATAATTAACTGGTGAAACACCAAACTGACAGTAAAGGTGCCAAGAGTTTAAAATCCTTGACAAGTGTTATTTTGTGACATATTAATCCAATTTGCTGATAAGAAACTTAAGTGTTGGTGTATGGGTATTTTGAAAGTTTTACCATCGTAGAGGATGTACATGTATGCGGTATATTACACTGAATGAACCTTCTTATTATGTCAATGAAGCAATTTTTGTATGTCATGCCATCCTAATTTTGGTTAAAAGTCCCATAAAATGGAGGCAAACTCCAGACACGACCTTATAGCTGTTGACTTGACCTAAGCTTCAATGTAAACAAATAAAAACAAACAAACTTTTTATTATGTTTCAGGCGGACACACAACTTTCAGAAGAGCAAAAAGTCGGTAAGTTTCATAATTAGTTGTCACTTGAGTCTCGAAACATTTACATCCACGCAAGAAGCAGTTTAGCTATCGAGGTGTTTTAAACATCTCTAAGCTAGTTGTCAGATGAATTTGACATATTTTATCAACCTTGAAATGTACATCATCACCTTATCTCTGATTGGTCACAGTAAGATGGAATTGACAAATGTTGATTTCCTTTTTCAAACTTTTCATTGGTTGTCTGCAAATATTGATTTGGCCCAAGCTGATTGTTTCAATTAAGTTTTACGTCTCTTTCAAGATTATTTCAGCTCCTATGAGACGGGCCAACCAGTAGATGGGCGAAAACGGGAGAACCCCAAGAAAAACCACCTGGTACACCCGAAAGCAGAACTTGGCTTGTCTCACGTGGCCAGTGCGGGGTTCGAACCCACACCACTCAGTGGTGACATAATCGAGTGGTTAAGACACAGCGCTCTTAACCGCTCGTCCACGGGGGTCGCTCAAGTTGACATCTTGATTGTCAATCGTTTTTCATTGAAATATTTTTAAATATCCAACAAAATAAGGTAAAACATAAGAAGCTGATAAGATGTAGGCAAAACATGAGTCGCTATGTTACATATTCATGTAACAAATGACAATACGATGATTGAAGCGATCATTTAAGGGGTGGGATATTTGAATGGATTTTAAGTCGATGTAAAGATTTAAAATGAGTCAATCTACTTTGTATCGATGACATTGTTCATGTGAACGTTTATCGTTAATTTTGCAGAATTTTGAGGAGCGTTTGGTCTGTTTGATCGCGATGATAATGGTGTTATATTATAAACAGCTCAGGAGCTTGGAACAGTGATGAGAAATCTCGGACAGAACCCTACAGAACAATAACTCAAAAACGTGACCAAAGAAGTCGACATAGATGGTAGGTGGCTGAGTGTGATTATCGTATACGGCCATGGTAAAATGCTGCGATTTGATTTCACAGTTTCAGGTGTCCGCAACAGGAAAACCATTCTAGACAAACTCAACATTTTAGACACAGTGGCATTTTTTCTTGTTTATCGCGTTGACATTTCTTAGAATGTTTCCTTATACTAGATGTATAATTTGGACGCATACATGTTCAGTTCAGTTTTGGAAACATTTGCAATAGCAACTCCCAATGCAGATCAATAGAAAGAACACACCCATTCCAGTGAATATCACTGGGGTGCTCTGATCATTTAGATCTATGGTCACAAAATAAATGCAAAAAAGCTTATGATCAATGTAAGCCAAAATACTGCAATACACACGGATCTGCCCATTATTCGTTTCCATATCTTTCGATGTGATACCGCATGATAAAAAAGTATCGAAACAGTAGTCTTCCATAGGAGTCATTTCCAAAGTGGTGTGAACAGTGTCAATTGTTGTTAGCCTCGCTCTGCAAAGGAAACGTTTTGGGCTTTTTTTCGAAGATCGAGTCTGTCGGAACTATTGATCTGTTTCTATAGAAGGGGTGGATTAAGCCCTCAGTCAAGGCACCGCGCAGCCTAGTGAGCATTTTAGGAATACAAAAGCTCAGGTCGTTTTCTTCCGTGCACTGCTTCAGATAGTGGTGTTCTCAAACAACTAGTTTCAGTGAATATGAATGAAACAGTGTATCTGTATGTGTAAACTGATTCAGCAACCTCTGTAGTCTGCTTGTACATCTTTCCAGCGGAAATGGCTCCCCATTAAGCATGTATTTGAGAGGTTTGTAGCATTTCTTATGGTGATCTGATAAGTTCTCCATGTGGTATAATTCTGCTTCAGTGAAATTAACATGGAACTTCAATTCATCACGTGGCATCAAGAAAAACGATCCTACACTTCGAACATGGTCGAAGTAATTCACCACAAATTCTTCTACTTCCGTCAATAAGTTGTTGTACATTTCCCAAGGTAATTTCAGGACAGGCACCACATCAACAGATATCTCCATGGGCAGTTGATTCAGTGTGGATTCCCTTTCCCAGAGGAGTTTTATTGTAAATGCGGGACCATGTTCCTCAGGCTTGGCAACAATAAATCTGAGTATACCGGTACTCATTTGGACAGTTGACTCCGAACATGAAATGATACTCTTATGTATTGCACTGAAAAACAAATCTCTTAGACCTCTGCGAGTCCACCACATCCTTCTCAATCCACTGCGATTGCTCAGTAGGTTTCTTAGTTCATTTCTTCTACATGGGTTATCCAATTTTGAACTTAAATTTAAAAGGTATCTACTCCTGACATCACCGTTAACGGTTAATATCTCTTGAAATGCTGATCTCGTTTCGTCGTTTTCTATCATTACAAACACATAATCCCGTCTGGAAACGTTCATGTTCGTTGGTCTTATTGACACAACACCTGGTTTTGAGAGATTGCAAAGTGTGAATATACAATCGTACTCACACGGGCGTATTATCTGTGTACCCTCTTTCGCGCTACCGACTGGAATAATCTCCTTAATTTGAAGTCTCTCGTCTTGTTCACCAATCCGTTTGGCTAGCAATTTCAGAAGCCTATGCACAGCCTCCCGAATATCGTTGATTTCTATGTCACTAAATTTATTTCTAAGATCCAGTTCTTTTTCATAAATATCTGTGAAAAAATATTCTGGGTTTCATTTTTAACATTTCTGTCAATTAAGCAATTTTCCATGCCTTCATTGAGATTTACATTTATTGTATCTTCTTCCGCTGTCATTTCGGATAATAGTAGGCGAGTTTCCAAGCCGTGTCTATCCACGGTTGGCTACATTCGTCTTATAATGATTGTTATATCATGGTTATATTTAAGAGTTCTAACTTTTTTCCATTTTTCATCTTTTACAGTAGTCTAGTAGTGTTGCCTATTAACCCATATTTGACGAATAGATTCGCCCATCATTATCAATTGGATGAGTCCACTTTCATTTTTAAGGGTGTTAGAATTGATTTTTATTTTTTTATCTCATTTTAGGATAAAATTTCTCTGTGCAAACAGAATAGCCCAAGATGGGTCGCCGCGTTCTGCGGCGTCACATCTGGGGCTATGCTGTTTGCTTATGTCCCATAAAAAGGACGCCAGGCTTAAAAGAGTTAATGTTTATTCCCGAAAATAATGCATACAGTTACACCACTTAACATTTGACATGTTCATTTACACGTACAAGTGCGCTACGCCATGAGGAAATCTGTCTAGGGCTTGTCGATCAAGTCAAAAAGAAATCGAATTGTACATCAGACTACAAGAGAATGGATTTTGAAAGACACGTACTGTTTATCTTTGTAACGAAAGCTCTGCTCGACGAGGCTGAACCGGGACTTGTTTCATTTGTAAGTGCTTAAAGTCTCAAGTAATCAAAACACCATTTTTACGTTAATCAACTTGCACTGATGTGAAAGTCCTTATAGTTTCCGCACTGAAGGAAGTCACTCCTTGATGCAGGAAGGACGTGAAAGAAATATCGTGCTAATATAATACATAATAGTGTTACTCTTTGTCCACATTTTATCTGGGGATTTCTTCTCATTCCTGTGTCCCCAAACCAGTCAGCATGCTCTTCGTCCATTTATCGATTCCGAATCTAATCACATTAGAAGTTTTATTAAAATTCCTTTCATAAATAAAGGAATTGACTTTATTGATTTACCAAGCATATTCCAGGATAAATCAGTGGTACAGTCTATACCTACCTACTTCCAAAATTCAGAACCTCCTATTATTTGTTACAAATATAACAAACCAATCAGAAATACTATTTTTAATTTCAATAAACTTGTTTCTGACCTTCATATCCATGCTAATACTCCTAAGTCTTGAGATTGTAAAGATTCAAAATATGTTTATCAACCAGCCGGACATATAGTTACTGGAAATTTAAAAATAATTTCGGATTCTAGAATTCGCAAAATTGTTTCTAAAGGTCCGAAATATAGATTCCCATCCTACATATGCAAACATACATAAGGCGCCAACAGCACAAAACTATTTTAAACACCAAGACATAAAACAAAAAGAACCACCACAGAAGTATCGACTTGGAACGATCAGTAATACAAAGTTACTGGCGGGTTTAAATCGATTTTACACGGCCGTAACCTCACCCTCAGCTTCTGCAGTGGTTCATAACATTTAGTTAGTTCTTCGGTCCTCGTGGTGAATCTCTAACTAGTAAATGAATCATCAAGAACAAACAAATAAAACATGATAAACATCCTGATGAATCAAAAACCAGGACTCACAGATTCAGTAAGCTGTCCGACGATGGAGATCCCTGGGCGCCAAATAACTTACTAACTCCGGAGCTAAAGAAAAACATCAGTTGGACCACGGTGGGCCAAGCAACAGACAAGAAGCTCCGGCCCCAACCAACTAAAATGAATAGCTTTAAGTCGGGGCCATCATAGAGTCTGACGCCCGACCCACCGGCGTGCAATTAAAGAAGGCAGCATAGTTATCAACCGTGATTGGGTTAAACAAAGCCAATATCTCAGATACCGAAGCCCCCTTTTTAGATCTACATCTTTCTGTTGCAAATGGATTTGTTTCTTCTAAAATTTATGATAAGCGCCATGACTTTGATTTTGATATAGTAATTTTTCCTTTTTCGGATGGTGACGTTCCTCGTCGTGCTTTTTATGGTGTATACATTTCGCATCTTATTAGGTTTGCTAGAGTCTGCAATCATGTTACAGACTTCAACGCTCGAAATAAATGTTTAACGGCAAAACTTCTTCAACAGGGCTATCGGTATCATAAACTTCGAAAAACCTTTTCTAAATTTTATCGTGGACACTATGAATTGATTTCCAAATTTAATGTTGGGTTAAAGACGCTTTTAAGTGAGGGCCTTTCGGAACCTGAATTTTATGGTGACTTGGTTTACAAATTTAAGAAACTTATAGGAATTCATGATTTTTCTTTTCAATTCAGAAAAATCATAACACGTTACAGACGTATAGGTAATAACTCGAATGTTATGCGACAGTCTGCATGCTTAGTTTTTAACCCAATCATGGTTGATAACTATGCTGCCTTCTTAAGTTCCACGCCGGTGGGTCGGGCGTCAGACTCTATGATGGCCCCGACTTAAATCTATCCATTTAAATTGGTTTGGGCCGGAGCTTCTTGTCTGTTGCTTGGCCCACCGGGGTCCAACTGGTGTTTTTCTTTTGCTCCGGGGTTAGTAGGTTATTCGGCGCCCAGGGATCTCAATCGCCGGGCAGCTTACTCAATCTGTGAGTCCTGGGTTTTGATTCATCAGGATGTTTATCTTGATTTATATGTTTGTTCTTGATGATTCATTGACTAGTTAGAGATTCACCACGAGGACCGAAGAACTAACTAAATGTTATGAACCACTGCAGAAGCTGAGGGTGAGGTTAGGTGCCTGTAAAAAAAGTACAAGTATGCAAAGATCAGGAAAAGGCGCAATCAGAAAAAGAATCCCACTCCAAAAACCAAGGTGAGAAAAAACCAAACTAACAATCAGGTACTTATACCATGAAAACATTTCGTAAGCCGCATGAGCAGCTATTTTCCCAATAGGTGGCCACTCAGATACCTTAACTTAACTAAAAAATATGTAAACATACATAAGGCGCCAACAGTACAAAAATATTTTAAACACCAAGACATAAAACAAAAAGAACCACCACAGAAGTATCGACTTGGAACGATCAGTAACACAAAGTTACTGGCGGGTTTAAATCGATTTTACACGGCCGTAACCTCACCCTCAGCTTCTGCAGTGGTTCATAACATTTAGTTAGTTCTTCGGTCCTCGTGGTGTAAAACCGGTTTGATCCCGCCAGTACCTTTGTGTGATCGTTCCAAGGCGATACTTCTGTGGTGGTTCTTTTTGTTTTATGTCTTGGTGTTTAATTTTTTTGTGCTGTTGGCGCCTTATGTGTGTTTTCATAGTTTTAGTTAAGTTAAGGTAACTGAGTGGCCACCTATTGGGAAAATAGCTGCTCATTCGGCTTGCGATATGTTTCATGGTATAAGTACCTGATTGTTAGTTTGGTTTTTTCCCGCCTCGGTTTTTGGAGTGGGAATCTTTTTCTGATTGCGCCTTTTCCTGATCTTTGCCTATTTGTACCTTTTCATGAAAGATATAGTCTGTATGATCGGCAGTTTACTCACAAAACCTGTAAATAATCTTTTGCCGGGTTTGTAAGTCCAGAAACCTTTTCTGTTTCTCCACTATGCGATGGAACAAACCTATCTTGCGTTTCTATTTGTACAGGTACAGGTACTGAATTCACGTCAATGATGGCTAAACGGATGCATTCCATGGATGTTGAGGATAAATGAGGACAAGCGTTTCGAATTTTCGACAAAGACGAAAATGGTTACATCAGTCGACAGGAACTACAGATCGTCATGGGTAACCTTGGCGAGAATTTGACCTACGAGGAAGTTGACGAGATGATTAAGGAGGCGGATGCCGACGGTGATGGTCGTATAAACTATATATGAAGGCCATTATGAAAACATGCAATTGCAACGTACAGTGAAAATAAAAGCTGCTGATTTAGCTCAAAAATATTTTATGATTATTCTTGTCAAATGATGGATTGTGTGTACATATTAGGACCGGCTCGGCTAGGCAGCTCTAATTACGTAGTACCGGCAATTGATGTAATGAAGCAGAATTCTCGCTTTGAATGTTTTACTGCTTCCAAAGGATCTAACAATTATTTTTATTTGCTATTACTGCAGCTGGTGTTGTGCCGTGTGGCGGCCCTAAAAAGTCTCCCCGTACATCATCCATAGTGCAGATTATATTTTTCTTTTGATCCTTTGGGATCAGTGAATATATTTAGAGTATCTCAAAATCATTGTATCTTAAGAATCATCTTCTTAACAGTATTTTGGTTATTTGGCCCCTTTGGGAATATAAGTCTTTGATTTAGACTACACAAATGTAAATTCTTGAAATTGCAGTTAAAATGTCTGGCTTTCGCTGCCAGTTTAGAAAAGGGTCACTGATGAAGGTTCATTACCCGAAATTGTACAATATTGCCCATCTTCTCGCTTTGAATGTTTTACTGCTTCCAAAGGATCTAACAATTATTTTTATTTGCTATTACTGCAGCTGGTGTTGTGCCGTGTGGCGGCCCTAAAAAGTCTCCCCGTACATCATCCATAGTGCAGATTATATTTTTCTTTTGATCCTTTGGGATCAGTGAATATATTTAGAGTATCTCAAAATCATTGTATGTTAAGAATCATCTTCTTAACAGTATTTTGGTTATTTGGCCCCTTTGGGAATATAAGTCTTTGATTTAGACTACACAAATGTAAATTCTTGAAATTGCAGTTAAAATGTCTGGCTTTCGCTGCCGGTTTAGAAAAGGGTCACTGATGAAGGTTCATTACCCGAAATTGTACAATATGGCCCATCTTCTCGCTTTGAATGTTTTACTGCTTCCAAAGGATCTAACAATTATTTTTATTTACGCCATTGTTGACGTCCGTAACAGCAACGTATTAAAAAATATGTCCACCTTGAAGGCAATAAAATCCTATCTTAAAGGTCAAATGATAAAACGAGAAGGCTGTTTTAAAAATTACACATGAACTGACCACTCGTGTAAGCCTCGTGGAAACAGATGACGTACGCCGGACGCCGGAGCATGGGTTTACTATAAGCTCACATATGAGCCTTCGGCTCAGGTGAGCTAAAATCGGAATTATTTTACTAATAAATATTCAGAATATGTGAGAATGTCATTTGCTAGTTTACTTATTCATTCCACCTAATGGGTTCTGCTTTGTGCATAATTATGCATACAAAATCACTCGAGCAAACGCTTACATCAGGATAATGCACCAGTCATCCCTACCTACTGGGAAGCGGGGATAGCCGAGCTAAAGTGCGGGGCAATTACATTTTGAGTGCCAGGGAAATGACAGAGTTTTGACATTTGTATCCTTACCCAGGACAAAGAGCAAAGTTATGACATCCAGTCTGTCCCCTGGGTGAGGGGCTTATGGCAAGGTTCTAATAAAATATAATTCCCGCCCTTCCCCGTAGGTGGGAGTGGGTTGCAGTGGTTACAAATGAATAATGCTGAGCATGTCCATGTAATAATTGGCCCTTTAAATCCCACTTTTATATAGTAATACTGTGTTTACAGGGATGTGCCTATATTTTGTTTTCTATTTTTGATCCAAAACATAGAATGTAGGTATTCGTTAGAACCGCCTTGCGTGGCGATTCTAGCATTTTCAATCAATGTTTTTAAGCATTTATAAGAAAAAACAAATACGAGCTTTTTTGCAAGAAAATGTTGGACTTTTCTTAGATAGAAAAAGACTGACCCAAAGAAAGAAGAGTGAGGAATAAAATGTCAGTCATTAATTATGAACGTCATGCAAATGAGTATGCGTAGGTATCATATAGCTAATGCCCCCTTGTCTATATGGTTTCCATGAAGAACACATAAACTCCTTGAGGGAAGATTTGTGAGATTTCTGTTTGATGTTTGACGCAAGACAATCGAATGGTTTAATCGCAGCTCCATACAAGTGATGCAAGTCTTTGATCTTTTATTTCATGTTAACGATTTAATGCCAATTTAAGGCGACAAATTTGTAAACATTTAGCTAGAGCGTACGTGTTGCACGCAAAATATAGTTATATTAATGATTATCTGCGTATTAAATCGTACCACTCCCTCGTTCCTTTCACAATTCTGCCTTTGAAGAAATTAAAAGTTTTGCCGAGAATAGTTAATTATTTATGATTTTCTTTCTTAGGAAGATATAAACGGTATTGATTTGACGGTTTTCTAATTGTATGCAATTATGGTTTAAAGAAATCCATGACTTGTTTCTCACTTTTCTACTGAGTTGTATCTTTTTCCGACCGGACAACTCTAAAGGTAGCTCTAGGATGTATTGGTACTTCATTGCTAACTTTACTAATCAAGGATTAAATAGGCTTAAATAGATAATTTATCTATCAAGTGTATGAGGACCTTTGTTCAGGGTCGGTGATTCGTATGTACCTTTTCTGGTCGATATATGGCTTTTATTTCATTTACTATGTTTACCATTTTATTTAAGTACGTTCGTCATTCCCGTCTAAAGCATTTGTACACTGATTGGGGACGTTATTAAATCAGTTTAAATCAATGACTTATTAAAGGTGATGCATTCATACATTCATGATTTTAGAGACCGGTATAAGACAATTTAGGTTGAATACTCTTCGTACACATTACGTTCGAAAAACTAATATTATCTTTCACCTCAATACTTACATGACGTTAATTTTATTCAAAACCGACCAAGTGTGTGTATATATGAAATGTGTATTTTAACAGGAAGACTAAAATCATACTATTACAGACCAAGGATTTATACATTTATTGCTCTTTGAAGTTATTCATGAAAAGAATGGGCTACTGATTATAAAGATATTATGGTAAGCATTTACATATCTTTATATACATGTAAATGGTATGGTGTGATCATATGCTCCACCTCTTTCTCACTCAAATCGTCCCCCAACTCCGCCATGATCTCCTTCAGTTCATCTCCTGTTATATAACCATTATTGTCTTTGTCAAACAGACTCGGCGGAATACTTCCCTAATTTCTTCATCGCTGTGTTTCTCATTCATTTTTTTTTCGCCATAATTGATAAAAATATTTGTACGTATGACTCTATTGAAATATCATATATCATATAAGATTCAGAGATATTATTTGTAATTTTTTTTTTCGACATTGCCATTTCGCCATAGTCTGTGTTCGAAATTTATTTATATTTCAGGCAGAAAAACTGACAGAAAAGGAAATAGATGGTAAGAATTTTTGCACCTTTATTCTGAAATGAGCCGCATCGTGAGAAAACCGGATTTTTGCCTATGCGAAAACAAAGGCGCAGATCAGCTTCGCAGTAACTGCGAAGCTGATCAGCGCCTTTGTTTTCGCCACTCGGATAGTACAATTCCTCTTCTTCTTAAATCCGAAATTTCAAGCTGCTAGCCCTTGTCTGTAACTGTACAGGCCGATTTATGTCGGACCTGGTCGGAAACCCCGAAGACCGGTTTTCTCGCGTCGAGGCTCAAATGTTATGTCTAAACCCGCAAGGTAGCAGGTATGCTGTCCCGAATTCAATTTTCCGACACACTACTGTTCAATTCAGATTTCAGATTGTGTGTTTTCCTGTATACAGAAATAATTATATTTTCTGTCCTTTTGAGAAAATAGGTTGAAGCAACTTTTGCAACTATCTGCACATGCTAACCAATTCAGAGAAAAAATAAAAGTACATGTGGGCAGTGATCAGGAAACGGAGCAAACAGAAAGAAATTCCCACTCCAAAACCCGAGCTGGTGAAAACCTGAAGTAAAAATCAGGTACATGTACTTATACAAAGAAAACATTGACAGCTGAGTGAGCAGCTATTTCCCAATAAGCGGCCACTCAGTTACCCGAACGTAACTAAAATATAAAAACGTACATAAGGTGCAAACAGCACAAAAAATTAACACAAACACATTTTGGTACTTGTACTTAATTTTTTCTGTCCTAATCAGATCGCTCATCAGGGCCTTTCTCAATTCAGAGTACAGATCTGTGTTCCAAATCTTTGACAAGAATGGTGATGATAAGATATCTACCAGTGAACTCGGGGCAGTGCTGTCATCTCTTGGACAAGAACCTTCTGATGACAAAATACAACAGATGATAACAGAATATGATGTCGATGGTAAACTTTTCTTTTTCGTTACATACTAGCAATAATGCTGAAGAATATTTCAAGCAAGTACTTGGGCTTGCTTGTGACGACATCTTCTTTCACCCAAAATTTAACTTGTGTCTTGCGGTTTGAACTGAGCCGCCCCGTGGGAAAACCAACAATCTGCATAGGCGAAAACAAAGGCGCAGATCAGCTTCGCGGTAACCGCGAAGCTGATCAGCACCTTTGTTTTCGCTACTCGGATAGTACAATTCCGCCTCTACTTAACTCCAAAATTTCAAGCTTCTAGCCTGCTTCTGTAGCTGTACAGGCCGGTTTGTGTCAGACCTGTTCGGAAACCACATGGTTGGTTTTTCCACGAGGTGGCTTAACTGTTATCATTATCTGAAGTGTTTTTAGCTCACTCGATTATAAAGCAAACTGAAAAGTTGAAAGCATGAAACACAACTAGATGATTTGCCTACTTCTTTTTGCCCATTACATACAAAGCGCCATGTGCATTTTAGGACGGGTTTCCTTCAAGTTGTTTTTCATTTCAGGAAATGGAACAATTGAATTCAAGGAATTTCTAGAAATTATGGCGAACAAAATGAATGAGAAACACAGCGATGAAGAAATTAGGGAAGCATTTCGTTTATTTGACAAGGATTCTAATGGTTATATAACAGGCGATGAACTGAAGGAGATCATGGCGGTGTTGGGGGAGGATTTGTGTGAGAAAGAGGTGGAGGATATGATAAATGCGGCTGATAGTGACGCGGACGGGAGGATAAACTATAGTGGTAAGTTTATGATCCGTCCTCGGCTTTAGTAAAATTCGTCAGTAGGTTACCGTTTTTTTTTTTTTTTTTTTTTTTTTTTTTTTTTTTTTTTTTTAACGTGAAGTGCACACCATTATCACAGCTGGTGTTGTGCCGTGTAGCGGCCGTAAAAAGTCTCCCCATACATCATCCATAGTGCAGATTATATTTTCATTTCGGTCCTTTGAGATCAGTAAAGATATTCAGAGTGTTCTAAACACTCACGTTTAGAAACATACTTCTAGGCATTTTTTTAATTATTTGACCCAATTTAGGAATATGTCTTTGATTTAGACTCCTCGTGTAAATTCTCGAAATTGCAGAACAATTATGGTCTGGCGTTCGTTGCCGGTTTAAAAAGGGCTACTGACGAGGGTTCATTACCCGAAATTGCGCAATATAGTCCATAATAGCTCCCTTTGAATGTTTTTACTGCTTCCAAAGGATCAAACCTTTATATTTTATTATCTATATAAGCGCCTTTGTAAGGAAAAACGAATATAGATAATTGTGAAGAAACTACAACTCCTGAGAATATCGATGTTTCCTGTTATTCAGTTTTGTGCACTTTTAGTCGTAAATATTTAGATCTTATACAACAGCAGTGGCTTTTGTTATGGTTTATTCACCGCTTTTGTTTGATACACTACGAAAAGGTACAAACAGGCAATGATCAGGAATATTTGGAATATTACATCATACGTAGATGCAGTCTAACTCTGATACCTCTTAATGAATTCATTTTATTTAGTACAAACTCATTCTGACCAAGACACTGTAAATACATATGAACATTCACTTTTGCACCTACTTTTTCTTTTGAACGACGGACATTTCTGGAATTTAATATCAGTAATAAATTCACAATTTTCCTGTCATCTATTGGTCAAATTGAAGTCTATATTGATAGGGAATATATATGAATAAGGATTATCAGCATTATAAAATCTCAGGAGAAGAATGCCTGAATTGATGTGCTTTATCTGTGTCTTCATTTTCAGAGTTCGTCAAAATAATGACAAAGAAATGAAGTCACAGTTGCTGGACGGCAAATGATTAAGTGTTGCACAGTGTTCGGCTTTACCACTTAAACATTTTCGCTAGTCCAGTCGTACACGGATTACGTGGCCAACATTTGTGGTTCAACATAGATGTATTTCTGGATTATGATGAAGTGGCATCGTGTGTAATCTTGTGATGTAACAATATGATTGAGTTGCTCATGTTAACTGGCACGAACAGTTACATTTACTTTAGATTCTATTGTTTAAATCAAATTTACTGTAATTGGACTTTAAAATCATGATGTACTGATTCCCTTTTTGAATGCACTAATTGTCTTCATGTTGTTCGAGGTTTCTTCGACATATATTTATGGCGTTGCTACATGTACGCTGACAAATCTCCTTCTTGTTTTATAAGGCACATACATGTACGTGTTCACCTGTTACAAAGATCACTAGTCATATACTAAGTGTTAAGCTGTATCAATTGTATCAGCAATGCCTTCGTCCCTTAACAAAAATGGAATTTTATCTTTGGTCACGCACATTTTATGCTGTGAAATAAAAAATTCGTTCGTTTGCACGCCGAAATTGCGTTGCTTGAAACATACCGGCTGAGTTTCGCTTTAGTTATGTTTTTATAAAAATGGATTTGTTCAAGTCTATGTGTATATGGATTTTAATGTTTACTACCCAGACATGTTTTGGGCGTCGAAATGTTCTCTTCCTAGTGGCAGATGACATGCGACCTGAGCTTGGTGCATACTACGGCAAAGACTTTCCATCCCCCATCCATCCTCCAATTCACAGCCCAAACCTCGATAAACTGGCGGCGAAAAGTTTGCTTCTAAAGCGAGCGTACTGTCAACAGGCTTTATGTTCGCCATCAAGAACATCTTTACTCACTGGGAGACGACCAGACACTACACATGTGTACGATCTGGAAACCTACTGGCGGGAGTCAGCAGGCAATTTCACAACCATCCCGCAATATTTCAAGGAAAACGGATATACGTCCATCGGCATGGGGAAGATTTTTCACCCTGGGATCATTGCCTCTGGCGGAGACGATCCTATCTCATGGTCTGAGCCATACTTTCACGCTAAAACTTACTGGGAAACTAGAGAACACAGCTGGAGAGCTATTCCGGATAATTTACTGAAGGATAAACCCTTAGTTGACGAACAGACCGCCGAGCGTGCTATACAGACACTTCGTAAAGTAGCACCAGAAGCTCAAACGGGAGGGAAACCTTTTTTCTTGGCTGTCGGTTTCCACAGACCACATCTTCCATTTGATTTCCCGGAATCATTTCTGCAGTATTACCCCGAGGCCAGCATTCATATACCGGACAACGAGTATGCCCCCGTGAATATGCCGTATACCGCCTGGTCGGCATATGAAGAGCTGAGATTCTATGCTGATATACAACAATATAATTTGACAGGTACAATTAACTCAACAATCCCAGACGAAGTTGTAAAAGAATTAAGGAGAGCATATTATAGCGCGGTTTCTTGGACTGACTCGTTAATTGGTCGAGTTATTGACGAACTGGACGGCTTAGGACTCGCAAACAATACGATAATTTCATTTTGGGGTGACCACGGATGGCAATTAGGCGAGCATGGTGAGTGGTCAAAGCATACTAACTTTGAAATAGCGACACATGCTCCGATGATGGTCCATATACCGGGACTGACGGATGCCGGTGTCACCACCGAGGAGCTTGTGGAATTCGTTGACCTGTTTCCGACATTAGTTGAGGCCGCTGGACTTCCTGAGCTACCACTTTGTCCAGAGGATTCGTCTCAAATTCGTCTTTGTCGAGAAGGTGTCAGCTGGATGCCCTTGGTCAAAAACAGCAGTATGATCTGGAAAAACGCGTCATTTTCTCAGTTTCCGAGATATATTGCTGGACATAGCATTATGGGTTACACGATACGAACTGAAAAGTATCGATACACAGAGTGGGTACTATTCCAACATGCTCCTATCTATAGACCAGTGTGGGCACCATTGTATGGAGCTGAGTTATACGACCATGAATTAGACCCCGAAGAAAATCGAAATGTGTTCAGTGATCCGGCTTATTATCAAGTCAGGGAACAATTAAGCAAAGACCTACACGCCGGTTGGCGGAATGCATTGCCTGGAGCTTAGTTACAACTACTCTCTGGCCATTTCCACTTTATGGCATGTTATTTACTAAAGCAACTAAACGGACATATGATCATATCAATGTTTGATTTAATAAAAGACACAGTTCCGTTATAGTTTCAGAGTAATTGTTTTGGTCCATGAGCCAATACCGTAAATTTTGGGGGTCGGTACCATCTGGCCTGAACAAATCCCCTTATGATTTTCATGTAGGACTATGTTTGTAGACTTGTAAAAAATCGGCACGTTATTTACGATACCCCATTATTAAAAAAAACGTCATTTTAACACAAAAACCAGAGGACCAATGGTCCTGTAAACGCTCACCTGAGACCTGAGATATATACATGTACCAATAAACTTGTTAGACTAGAATGGTACAATGCATGAATATAACCCTAGGGCAGGGTCAGAATAACTCCTGGAGTCAATGTCTTAATCATAAAAATTCAGTCCATTTGCCAATTAACTGCAAGTTTTGTCCTTTGACATTTTAACAATTTTTTCTCCACTCAAATGCATGGGCGATCTAAGTTGACCTTGCCGTGAAATAGGTCAAGGTCATCCCAGTGTCATAATTTATACAAATTTTGTGGACCTCCATTCCTTAATGCTTCATGCCAAGTTTCAAAATCATAGGCCTTCTGGTTCTGAAGAAGAAGTTTTTTAAAAATTTTTGCTATTTATAGCCATCGCTGCCATCTTGGTCATGTGACCTTGACCATTTATATAAACTTTCATTTCCTCTTCCTAAGGATGCACCACATAAAGTTTGGCTTTGATTGGCTATGCAGTTTCTGAGAAAAAGCTGTTTGAATATTATGGTCATCTACATGTATATAGCTCCGGGGCAGGGGCAGACAACCCCCTGGGCCCAAAATATTTCCTTAAACACAAATCTTCTGTCCATTTGCTCATTTCTAGCAAGTTTTCTGCCATTTAATTACATTTTCCTATTTTTCCCATTCCAATGCATGGGAGACCTAAGTTGACCTTGCCGTAAAATAGGTCAAGGTCATCCCAGGGTCATAATTTATATAAACTTTGTAGAGCTTCATGCCCAGATGCTTCACACCAAGTTTCAAAATCATAGGCCTTCTGGTTCTCAAGAAGAAGATTTTTAAAGGTTTTTGCTATTTATAGCCATGGCAGCCATCTTGGTCATGTGACCTTGACCATTTATATAAACTTTCATTCCCCCTTCCCAAGGATGCTCCACATGAAGTTTGGCTTTGATTGGCCTAGCGGTTTCAGAGAAGAAGATGTTTGAATATTATGGTATACATGTATATAGCCCTGGGGCAGGGGCAGACAACCCCCCAGGGGCTAAAATTTTCCATTAACATTAATCTTCTGTCCATTTGCGTATTCCCAGTAAGTTTTACCCATTAAATAGCATTTTACCATTTTTCCCCATTCAAATGCATTGGCGACCTAAGTTGACCTTGCCGTAAAATAGGTCAAGGTCATCCTAGGGTCATGATTTATACAAACTATGATGGGCCCACATCCCCGATGCTACATACCAAGTTTCGTGGAAATCGACCCACTGGTTCTGGAGAAGAAGATTTTTAAAGGTTTTTGCTATTTATAGCCATGGCGGCCATCTTGGTCATGTGACCTGGACCATTTATATAAACTTTCGTTCCCCCTTCCTAAGGATGCTCCACATGAAGTTTGGCTTTGATTGGCCAAGCGGTTTCAGAGGAGAAGATCTTTGAAATTGTGGACGACGGACGACGGACGGACGACGGACGACGACGGACGGACGCCGGAGCATGGGTATACTATAAGCTCACCTGTGAGCCTTCGGCTCAGGTGAGCTAAAAACGCTGGGGAATAGTGTTCTAGCTGTCCATATCCCCTTTCCTCCCCAAGGGAAATTTCTACACTATTATTCTCTAAACGTACAAAGAGTTAAAAATCAATTATCCCATAAAAAAACTAATTTCAGGCCTAAACTATCATTGTGGCTCCTTGTTATTGTATCAATTATTCTATTTGACAAATTTGTTGATGCCATGGGCCTAAATGAAAATCATCTCATTTGCATTTTCATGAATATTAATGAAAATGACGAAAATCAGGATTTACAAAGGGAAAATAATTATATTGCCATTTGACGGGTTTGGTTTGGGTTATAGGATGTAATTTGAACCCTTAGAACAAATGCTCAAGGGTGCCAGTTTGGTCAGAGGATCACTTTAATGCCCATTTGTGTCACCTTAAATCACAGAGTGTTCAATACAACCCCTAATAAGCGCAGATAGTAAGGTGGTACACCTATATTACCACATGTATCTTGGCTACTGATAGACCTAGAAAGCAGAAATAGGTATCAAATGATTGCTTTTGCAATGCTATATAACTATGTAATAAGATATAATTATCAAACTGACTTCCTGGTGTTCAAATATTAATGAAAACTTCATGTATTAGACTAAAATCATAGAAAATGGAGAATACCAGCACAGTTGTTTATATTTCAGCAACAAAAAGCTCTAATTAGAGCTTGAATTGGTATCAAATGATTGCTATGGCAATGCTCTATAACCATGTAATAAGATATATAAACAAGCTGGTTATCTTAAGGCTCAAATATTAAAAAATAACTTCAGATATTGGAGAAAACTAACAGATAAACGAAGGGGAAAAATCAACAAAATTCAGATATCTCAGCAACCAAAAACACCAAAGACTTGAAATTTATATTAAATTATTGTTATGATAATGTTCTATATTAATGTGAAAAAATACAGAATGATTTTGACCTTCTTGGTGTTCAAATATTGATGAGAACTTTCAATTTTAGAGACAAATCACAGACCGATGTAGGGGGTATACCTACAGAAACATTTATAGCTCAGCAGCCAAAAGCCATAGAGAGCTGAAGTTTGTAACAAATGATTGTTATGATAACATTTTAAAACGACATAATAAGATACATTAATAGTCAGACTTTTGTGCTGTTCAAATATTGAGGAAACTTAAAATATTAGAGAAAAATCACAGAAAATGGAGGGGGTATACCTACGAAAACGTGTATTTCTCAGGAACCAAAAGTCATAAAGAACAGAAATTGGTATCAAATGATTGCTATAGCAATATTTTATAATTATACAATTAGATATATCAATAAGCTGACTCTCTTGTAGCGCAAATACTTAAGGGAACTTCAGATATAGGAGAAAAATCACTGGCAAACGAAGGGGATATACAAATAAAACTGCTGATATCTCAGTGACCAAAAGCTCTAGAGAGCTAAAATTTGAATCAAATGATTGTTAGATTTATTTTCTATAATCATTAGATAAGAAACATAATTAATTTGACTTTCTCATTGTTGGAATATAGATGAGAACTTTAAATATTAGATAAAAATCTCAGAAAAATATAGGGGGTATGCCAACGGAAACGTATATATCTCAGCAACCAAAAGTCCTAGACAGCTGAAATTGGTATCAAATGATTGCTATGACAATATTCTATAACCATGTAAAGGGTATATAATTAAAATGCCTTTCTTGTTTCTCGAATATTTAAGAGAACTTAAGCTATAGAAGAAAAATCATTTGCAAACGAAGGGGGTATACCAATAAAACTGCTGATATATCAGTGACCAAAAGCTCTAGAGAGCTAAAATTGGTATCAAATGATTGCAAGAATAATGTTCTATAAACATAAGATAAAAAACATAAATAAATTGACTTTCTCAATGTTGGAATATAGATGAAAACTTTAAATATCAGATAAAAATCTCAGAAAAATATAGGGGGTATACCAACGGAAACGTATATTTCTCAGCAACCAAAAGTCCTAGACAGCTGAAATTGGTATCAAATGATTGCTATGACAATATTCTATAACCATGTAAAGGGTTCATAAACAAAATATGTTTTTTCTTTCTCGAATATTTAAGAGAACTTAAGCTATAGGAGAAAAAATATTGGCAAACGAAGGGGGTATACCAAGAAAACTGCTAATATATCAGTAACCAAAAGATCTAGAGAGCTTAAATTGGTATCAAATGATTGCTAGAATAACTTTATTTAATCATGTGATACAAACATAAATAATTTGACTTTCTCATTGATGAAATAGTGAAGAGAACTTAAAATATTAGATAAAAAATCTCAGAAAAATATAAGGGGTATACCAACGGAAACGTATATATCTCAATAACCAAAAGTTCTAGAGACTGAAAATGCTATGATATGATTGCTTTGACAATATTCTATAACCATGTAACAAGTATATAAACAAACTGACTTTCTTGTTGATCAAATATTTAAAAGAACTTAAGATATAAGAGAAAAATCACTTGCAAACGAAGGGGGTATACGAAAAAAACTGCTAATATCTCATCGACAAAAAGCCCTAGAAAGCTGAAACTGGTATCAAATGATTGCTAAAATAACGTTTAAAAACCACTTGGTAAGTCACTTAAACAATCTGACTTACTTTTTTGAATATTGATAAAAACTTTAAATGTTAGAGAAAAATCATAGAAAAATTGAGGGGGTATACCACCAAAAAACTTAATATGTCAGCAACCAAAAAATATAGAGAGCTTAAATTGGTATCAAATGATTGCTATGTTAATGTTCTATAATCATAAGATAAGATTTATGAAAAATTATGCTTTCTTAGTGTTTGAATATTGATGAAAACTTAAAATATTAGATAAAAATCACTGAAAAATATAGGGGGTGTACCAAAGGAAACATATATATCTCAACAACCAAAAGTCCTAGTGAGCTGATATTGGTATCAAATAATTGATATGACAATATTCTATGACCATGTAAAAGGTATATAGCAAGCTGACTGTTTTGCTGCTCAAATATTTGAGAAAACTTAAGATATAGGAGAAAAATCACTGGCATAGAAGGGGGTATATCAATAAAACTGCTGATATCTCAGTTACCAAAGGCTCTACAGAGCTGAAATTGCTATAAAATGATTGCTATGAAAATATTCTATAACCATGCTACAAGTATATAAACAAGCAGACTTTCTTGTTTCTCAAATATTTAAAAGAACTTAAGATATAAGAGAAAAATCACTTGCAAATGAAGGGGGTATACCAATAAAACTGCTACTATCTCAATGACAAACAGCTCTAAAAAGCTGAAATTGGTATCAAATAATTGCTAAGATCATGTTATAAAATCACGTGGTAAGACACACAAACAACCTGACTTACTTTTTTCGAATATTGATAAAAACTATGAATATTAGAGAAAAATCACAGAAAAAAAGTGGAGGGGGTATACC
Source organism: Rugalucina vietnamica (assembly GCA_964017185.1). Classification (NCBI taxonomy): domain Eukaryota; kingdom Metazoa; phylum Mollusca; class Bivalvia; order Lucinida; family Lucinidae; genus Rugalucina; species Rugalucina vietnamica. The sequence goes on from OZ024872.1 coordinate 70,597,743, forward strand.
CCCAAAAAATCTTTATAACTCGGTAACCAAATGTTATAGAGAGCCGAAATTGGTATCAAATTATTGCTATTGTATTGCTCTATAATTATAAGATAAGATGTATGAAAAACTAGGCGTTCTTAGTGTTGAATATTGATGAGAACTTAAAATATTAGATAAAAATGACAGAAAAATAGAGGGGGTATACCAACAGAAACGTTTATATCTCAGCAGCCAAAAGTCCTAGAGAGCCAAAATTGGTATCAAATGATTGATATGACAATAATTGATAGCCATGTTATATAATAAAACATATGAACAAGCTGACTATCTTGTTCCAAAAATTGAAGAAAACTTAAGATATAAGAGAAAAACACAGACAAATGAAGGGGGTATACTAGAATAAACTCGAAGATTTTAACCATAAAGCTACCACCTAGAAAGGTCCCCCCGATTTTATCTAATTCTATACATGCCAAAATTGTGAAAAAGTGCGGGGGGATCTGTTCAGGTCAGGTGGTACCGACATCTTAAATAGCTCATGGACCATTTCTTTCAATAAGGGGTCTCGATAATAAATATTATTTTTGTTGATAAATAAACCTCTAATGAAGTATAGATGGAAAGCTACTAAAAACGCAAACAATTTGTATGGGTATCCATGCTTTGTTAAAAGTTATTGATTTTCTAAAATGAGAAAATTCGACTTTTTGAAATATTTTTAAATTCATATTTCACGGAAAAGATAAAAATATGTCAACAGAATGTGTGTTTGAAACAGTATATGTATGAACAAAATACTCGCCAAATAACAAATTTGAAACGTAAAAATGAACATATGCATTCTAAGACAAAAACACAATTTTTTGCAGAAAATAATTTTTCATATTTTTTAACATATTTGTCAAGTACATCTCCGGAAATATACTTAGAATGACAAAAACTGATTTTTGAAAAAAAGGTAATGCTTATTACGAAAACACGCCCATGTAATATAAAGAAATTTTTAAAGCTGTAAAACATGGAAAATTTCAGTCGAAATCTTTTGATATTTTTCTTATTTTTGCTCAAAACATAGGTCGTGGGTACACGTTAGAACCGCCTCGCCAAAAAAGGTATACCCCTGCATACCCTAGTTTCGCTATATAAAAGTGGGGTATAAGGGGGTATGTATTGCACGGACATGTTTTCTTGATGACCCTGTCTATAATCAAACCCCATAAAACCTTCAAAAATATATTTTCAAAGCATGTGATATATGGATGTTTAGAGTAGAAAATTGTCTATCTGTTATGATTGCGTAATGATTGAGCTAGTTAGGTGCTTTGCCTATGTGAAATCAGCAACCATGAAGCAAGTTTGTGCAACCACCAGTGCGTTGTACCAATGCTTCAAAAATGCCCCCAGTGCGTTGTAATAGAAAATCCTCAATAAAACATTTGCTTCGATACCAAGAAAAAAATGGCGATCGGAAATCGTGTTTCTTGAATGTTTATTCATAAATATATGATTATATTAACAAAAACTATTTTCAAACATGCATTTTCCTCTCAATTTTGGCACGAAAACATATGCCACCTGTCATGCTGGTAGAACTGTATCGGATTTGGCTTCTAACCCATGAAATAAATCGAATATTGCGTGAAAAAAAAAACTGCAAGGCGGCCCCCGTGGCCGAGTGGTTAAGGTCGCTGACTTCAGTGCTCTTAATCATTCGATCAGTTCGCGCCTCGCTCGGGGCACGAGTCACATGTTGGACAAGCCAAGTTCTGCTTGCGGGTGTGCCAGGTGGTTTTTCCCTGGGTACCCCGGTTTTCGCCCCCATCTACCTATTGCTTCGTCTCGATATGAGTGAAAAAGCTTGAAAGGGACGTAAAACTGAATCAAAAAAATACTGCAACGCTTCCGCCCTTCATTGCGCTAGGTAACATGCCAAATAAAATACACACAAGTTTATAAGGGAATGGTAATGAAAAGAGGTATACGATTCATTTACCTTTTCCGCCATTTTAATCTTACTTCAGTGCGTAATTTAGACTGCACCAGTTCGTTGCAACCAGCTCCAGTACTTTTGCATTTACCAGTGTGAACAAATGAATTTGCTATGCAACAATAACCACAGCAGTTTCGTCTAACCATGTAGAAAGTGCGGCCTATAGGCAGTTTCATTTTGTTGAACTTTATTCAGACATTGAAAACTGACTGAAGCGAAAAGCACTTCACTCGAATGTCTCCAGTTTTATCAATGTTCTGTCTCTAAATCATGCCCCACCCCAAGGCATGAGCCCAAGGATCCAGTGCCATACCCTAGTCTGTAGATCACGGTATCTATGGTCCAAGCATGAATGTTTTCTGGTAAGTGGTTGTCAAGGTAATTATGGTCTCCTGAAAAAGTATATTGCTGTGTGACAAATATTTGATTGGGAATTTCTATTGGCATTTGTGAGCATCATTTTCATACAATTTTGAATGAAAAGCATTGTGAAATTACACCAGAAAAACTGTAAAAGAAGGCAATGCTCAGGAAATAGCGCAATAAGAAAGAAATTCCCACCCCAAAAACCGAGGTTGAAAAAAACTAAATTAACAATCAGGTACTTATATTAAGAAAACATATCGTAAGCCGAGTGAGCAGCTATTTTCCCAAAAGCTGGCCACTCAGTTACCAAAACTTAACAAAAAATATGAAAACCTACATATGATGCTAACAGACACCAAGACACATTTAGCAAATAATAAGAATCACCACAAAAGTATCGCATTGGAACGATCAGTAATATAAAATTACTGGCGGGTTTAAATCGATTTTACAGGTGCCTAACCCCATCCTCATCTTCTGCATTGGTTCATAAAATTTAGTTAGTTGTCCGGTCCTCGTGGTGAATCTCTAGTCAATGAATCATCATGTCCGTGTGATAAATGTCCCCTTGAACACCAATTTCATATACTAGTAGTAAAACTGGGGTGTACATTATTAGCTCACCTGAGCCGAAAGCTCACAAGATGGCCATGCTCCGTCGTCCGTCCGTCGTCGTCCACAATTTCAAAGATCTTCTCCTCTGAAAGCGCTTGACCAATCAAAGGCAAACTTCATGTGGAGCATCCTTAGGAAAGGGGAACGAAAGTTTATATAAATGGTCCAGGTCACATGGCCAAGATGGCCGCCATGCCCATATATGGTAAAAACCATAAAAAAACCTTCTTCTCTGGAACCGGTGGACCAGTTTCAACGAAACTTGGTATGTAGCATCGGGGACTCTGGCCCATTATAGTTTATATAAATCATGACCTTGGGTTGACCTCGACCTATTTATGGCAAGGTCAATTTTGGTTACATAGGCTTTTCAATGGAAAAAAAGTGAAAACGTTGAAATTTTTCCGGAAGTTTTGAAGCCTATGACCTGAAAGTTGTAGATACAGACATCACGTTGAGCTAATGAAGTGTTGTGAGTATTAAAGGTCAAGGTGATTTCTTGGCCAAAGGTCAGTTACAAATTAAATGTTAAACTTAATTTTCTCTGTAACCGCTTAACCAATCGAAGCCATATTTTATATATAGTATCCTTGGGATAGGGGAACGAAAATTTATATAAATGGTTAAGGTCACAAGACCAAGATGGCCACCATGGCTATAAATAGCAAAAAACTTTAAAAAATCTTCTTCTCCAGAACCAGAAGGCCTACGATTTTGAAACTTGACATGTAGCATCAGGGGGAGGAGCTATACAAATTTTATATAAATCATGACCCTGGGATAACATTGACCTATTTTATGGCAAGGTCAACATATGTTGCCCATGCATTTGAATGGAGAAAATTGTCAAAATGTCATATGAAAAACTTTATGGAAATGGGCAAATGGACTGAAGATTTATGATTCTGAAAAAAAAGAAATGGACCCCAGGGGCAGGTCTGCCACCACCCCGGGGCAATAAACATGTATATTACCATAATATTCATAGATCTTCTTCTTTGAAACCACTTGGCCAATCAAAGCCAAACTTCATGTGGATCATTCTTAGGAAGGGAGAATGAAAGCTTATATAAATGATGAAGGCCACATGACCAAGATGGCCACCATGGCTATAAATAGCAACAACCTTTAAAAATCTTCTTCTTCAGAACCAGAAGGCCTATGATTTTGAAACTTGGCAATGGAGCTCTACAAAGTTTATATAAATTATGACCTTGGGATGACCTTGATCTATTTTACATCAAGGTCAACATAGGTTGCCTATGCATTTGAATGGGGAAATTTAGTAAAATGTTATTACATGGGTGGAAACTTGCTGGGAGTATGTAAATGGATTTATGGTTATGAAAATATTGTCCTCAGGGGATTGTCTGCCCCTGTCCTGGGGCTATATACATGTATATGACCATAATATTCAAACATCTTCTTCTCTGAAACTGCTTGGCTAATCAAAGCCAAACATTAAGTGGAGCATCGTTAGGAAAGGGGGGTGAATGTTAATATAAATGGTCCAGGTCATATAAACAAGATGGTCGCCATGGCTATAAATAGTAAAAATCATTATAAATCTTCTTCTTCAGAACCGGAAGACCTATGATTTTGAAACTTGGCCTGAAGCATCAATGAATACAGCTCTACAAGTTTGTATAAATCATGACCCTGGGATGACCTTGACCTATTTTATGGCAAGGTCAGCTTAGGTTGCATATCCCAGTTCTCGGGTGAGCGTTTACAGGACCATTGGTCCTCTTGTTCTTATTTTTGATCCAAAACATAGATTGTGGATACTCGTTAGAACCGCATCGCCGAGGCGATTCTAACGTGTACCCACAATCATTGTTTTGATCAAACATTAGACACATCATTTCTTTGAACTAAATTGTTTTTCAATTTTTAACAGCTTCAAAAAATTCTATAATTGAATAGGCATGTTTTCGTATAAATCGATCGTTGTAGAATGCTCCACTGAGTTGCAATATGTGCCCATCAGAAACTGCTAACACTAAACTAAATTGTTTTGGATTTAGAAGCCATTTACGTTGTAAATGAAATTCTTGAATATTACAAATGTATTTCTAAAATCTGCGTGTCTTTCGACTTCATTATCTTGGCTTTCAATAACTTCGATTGTGTATTTAAGACAGAAATTGGTCAATAAAAGGCAATTTGCCTTCAAAACACTGTTACCTGAAAAAGTGACTTTTGCGTAATAAATTTACTAAAATTTGAGCCGCATCGTGAGAAAACCGGATTTTTGCCTATGCGAAAACAAAGGCGCAGATCAGCTTCGCGGTAACCGCGAAGCTGATCAGCGCCTTTGTTTTCGCTACACGGATGGTATATTTCCTCTTCTTCTTATATCCGAAATTTCAAGCTTCTAGCCTGCTTCTGAGACTGTACAGCCCGGTTTGTGTCGGACCTGGTCGGAAATCCCGAAGACCGGTTTTCTCGCGTCACGGCTCATTTACTACCGTTGTATGGGATACTTTTGATTAATAGCCAATCGTTGAACACAGGTAAAACGATTAGAAAGTATGTATCGAACCTTTTTCAGCTGTCAAAAATCCGCCATTTGTAAGGAAGCCTGTGCGTTCTATTATGGGAAGCATGTTCGTTTCTGGGGTAGCTTGTGCGTGTTTCATTGACTAGTGTGAGATAGTACAATGCCGCTACTTTCTAAATCCAAAAATTTCCAGCCTCTAGCCATCTTCTGTGGGTGCACAGCCTGTGGCAGCGATAACTGTCCATCAACGACTTCTGTCCACTATGGACAATTGTCTTTGCGGGCCACATGGTGGGCAGAAGTCGTTGATGGACAGCTATCTTTGCTACACAGTCTCATTTATGTCAGACCTGATCGAAAACCACATTGTTGGATTTCTTATGATGCGGCTCATATACCTCTACAAGTCAATTACACCTGAATTCGCATTTTGTTTTGAAATTTTACTTGTGCTGCTCTCACATAACCGAATATCCCTTGCGAATAATTTGAAATTCGCGCTGAAATTACCGAATATGATGCGAATGGACAGGGCGGGGCTTGTAGAAAACGATGTTTTTGCGAAATATGCTTGCGGATCCTTACAAATGTCTTAAAAATGTTGCTATTGATGCTTTACGATTATTACGAACGCATATAATGCGAACGTCTTGCAAACACCTTGTGAATGAAGCGAATGTGTAGCGAATGCTGCCGAATTGTTTTCATTTGTCACTTATTCGCAAGCATTGTAGCAAATAATATCAATGTAAATCGAAATCACATTCAATACCAAGGGACATTGAAAAATTGTGTCATTCCTGATCACAATCTTCTCTTGAAACACACACCACTTTGTTGCTTCTCTCAAATTGCGATCATAATAAAAACAGACAATTTTACTGGACAAACCAAAATTCACGGGGCTTTAATTTCCCTGCTAGCTTAATGCTTAACACCATAAATAATGGTTTTTACTTGAAGGAATGTGTCAGAATAAGTAAACTATACTTAAAACTGAGTCTTGAATGTGAAAATATTGCGATTCTCTAGCGATTCTTTACGGACATCGAAACTCGATAGATTTTAATGCTGCCGAATCCATACGAATGCCTTGCCATCGTTACAAATGTCTTGCAATCAATCCGAATTGCTGTGACGTGACGCGCGAAGTTCGTACAAATTTTAAAATGATGCTTGCTGTATCAGTAAAATCTCAATTAGAAACATAATTTCGGCCCGATATGTATGTTTAATATATCAAAATAATCTGCTTGATATGGACAATTGCATCACATCCATGTTTTTGATTGCGCAAATTATTATAAGATAAAATGCTTTTTTACGCCAAAACAGAATGTCACGCGTAAAAAAAAAAAACGAGTTTCAAAACAACTTGTTCAAAAACGTGTATTTCCGAATGTCTTTAACCAAATCCCATAAAAATACGGCGGAATAATGACAATACATGTATATATTACTGACATATTTTTAGTTAACATCGGACCGCATTTCCATTTTTGGCAGTTAAAAAACAGCTGGTGCCAAAAGTGTCACGCTTTGGGGAAAATCAAGGGTGCACTTGAAAATAAGATAAAATATTATTACACAAATGTAACGAGTAAGACAATAAATGCTCATATACAGCTAATTGAAATGTATGCAAAAATTTATATATAAAACTTTAAATAGTTCATCTTATAAATGTTTGCTTCGTCTGAAAAAATGTCATACGTGCGATTTTTGCGTTGCTTTTGAATGGGTGATCTTCCTTATTGTAAGATAAAGAAACTTTAATGCAAGAAAACAAGACATACGTTACTATTACTAAAATGCTCATGTTCTAAGCTTTAAAATCATATTATTTTCATTGCCGTAGGGCATATAATGCTATTTTAGCTCACCTGAGCCGAAGGCGTCGAGCCGGCGTCCGTGGGTCCGGGCGTCGATCCGTGCGTGCGTTCACACTTTCAATCTTGAATATCTCTAAGACAACAAGGCCAATCGCAATCAAATTTTATCTGAAGCATCATTGAGGAGGGGGAAAGGTTGAATTAGGTTTTGGGCCAGGTCGGATCAGAACTCTGGTTTCCATGGCAACAGATAGCTCCCATTGAGTTACAATGGGGAAAATGTTGTGGCCACTCTAGCAACTTCATTTTTGATTGGATCTTCTTCGTTCTTGGGAGTAACAAGGACAACCATAATATCTCGGATGAGTTCGAATTTTGGCCAGGTTCGACCTCAGATTGCGGAGTTAGCTGCCCTTGAGCGTCTGGAAAAATCCCCATAGACTTATAATGGGAAAAATGTTGTGGCCACTCTAGCGCCTTTATTGTTCATTGGATCTTCTTCATTCTTACAGGTAACAAGGACAACTATGATATCTCAGATGGGTTTGAATTTCAGCCAGATCCGACCTCTGACTGTGCAGTTAGCTGCCCTTGAGTGTTTGAAAAAAATCATTATTTTGTGTTGTGGCCACTCTTGCGCCTTCAATTTTGATCGGATCTTCTTCATACTTGGAAGTAACAAGGATAGCCATAACATCTCGCACGCCTACCAAACGTTCCGGTGCTCAACCGTTGGTTGAGACAGAAAATCGATAGGAGTAGTTTCCGGTTGAGCATCGAAGTGGCCAGAAAGGTAAACAATTGTTGCATGCTCTTTGTTGTTTGATAAATAACTTTTCTTCCAGGACGAAAATAAAAAATCTGGGAATTGTGTACAGTGTCTTACATATTCATACATCTGTGGTGTAAACATGAGGTCGAGGAATTATCGCGTTTTGACTGAATCCTTTTCAGCGTGATGAAGGTGTACTAGAAACCGCCAGGATTGTGTAGAAAACGGGTGTGTTTTAGGCTGTATTTACACTTTTGTGTCGTGTTTCAGGGTAATTTATATACCGCTGATCAAGACACAGTCATACAAATGTCACTTAAATTTGCAAGTCCATTCAGCCGAAGCAATGGGCACAATATCTTAGAAAACAACTCTGAGAATTTTGGTTGAGCATCGGATAATTAAAAATGATAAGGAAATTGAGTTGTGTCATTTGACCATTGTTTACATTCATCGCTCAAAAATATGTTTCAGGAATGCCACATGAGTGCACACAGAATACTTATTCCCACATTTGCCACTCTAAACTCTGATTTTTCCTAAATATCCAAAAATAGAAGCTGCAGAGTAACAAATACATGTAAAACGGTGTATTTTGTGAACGACAGCCCACAGGCTGGTTCGCATAACTTAAACGGTACTAAAAATACTAAAAAAAATTCCTTTTTTCTCGAAAGAAAATGTCAGTTTTTTTAATTTTTGTGTGGTTGCGCACCGGAGTGTTCGGTTGAGCATCGGAAGGTCTGAGCATATTTGCCAGTTTTTATGTGATTTTGGGATGTGAAAACATGCAATAATGGCCTTTATGCGCTACTGTATACATTGTTGGTGAGATTTTAAATGACTTGAGAAGTTGACATATTGCTGTGTATCACTTAAGGTATATTGGTGGTAGCAACTTGAATATAAGCGATGGATTGAAACATGGTTGCATTTTGCATCAAAATATTATACAAAACGACACAAAGGACAGAATGCACAATTTCGTATATGTTACAAAGGCGGATCGCTCCACGCGTACAATTGTGGTCACGCATCGGAGTATCCGGTTGAGCATTTGACCATCTCTTTCTGTATTTCGCAAACACACACATTTGCACTAGAATCAACATAATTGATCAACCTGAGTCGTGTAGTGTCATTGGGTGAGCTTTATCCTGACATGGCTACGCTTAGTGACTGAGAAAAGTAGATAAAATGATCTCTGTTATTGTAACTTTTCTCTGACTTCTCTTGAAAGCTAACTAGTCAAAAGTTCTAACCGGCCACCAAGGTTTTTATCGATTTTCTTCGAGCCCAAGAGAACTGTATAAATCTTTTTTGCTTCAGTGAATACTCAAATATGTCCGTAAAGATTATCACAAAACAGCTAAGCATAATTCAGAAACGTGCACCAAGGAGAACTTGCCAAACACAAGTAGCCTCAATTTAAAAATTTACAAGAATTTGCATTAGGTACTGGGGTAATGTTTCACATTTTGTTCAAAAGCGACGAAAATAATGCCCAGGAAAGCATTTTTTTCATGAATATGTTCCATATGAGTTTATCTTTAGAACCAAAAAGGTTTAGGCGTGAAACGTGGCGTTTCAAAAAGTCGCTCCTCACAAAATAATGAAATTTGCGAATTTTAAAAAAGGGGGTATCGGTATTCACTGGAACACACTGTGTCCTGTTTGGAAAATTTTTTAACTGTTTTCACTGCTCTTAGTCGATGAAGTGTCTGTCTTTTTAAAGGTGTTAACAGAAATTTCAGATTATTTTTTTGTTTTGAAGAAAAAACATAAAATGTAAGTGACCGGTTAGAACTTTTGGCCAGTATATATATAGACCAGTCTGTATTCACTGTGGTTTCTGTCTAATATGATATCCATTAAAAAATTAAAAAAAAACTTAATCTATATTTCAGATTCCAGCATGTCTGAATGCCAACCATCAACGTCAGCCCAACACCAGTGTGACATTTGTCACAAGATATTTTCTAAAGAACGCTACTTGCGGCGGCATTGCAGACTGGTCCACGTAGAGCATCAAAGGGCAACATGCCAGTTCTGTAACAAACAGATTTGTGAATGCCAAGCATCGACGTCAGCCAAACACCAGTGTGACACTTGTCACAAGACATTTTCTAAAGAACGCTACTTGCGGCGGCATTGCAGACTGGTCCACGTAGAGGATCAAAGGGCAACATGCCAGTTCTGTAACAAACAGATTTGTAAATCCAATCTAAAGAGGCACGAGGACCTTGTGCATAGAGAAATAAAAACTTACACGTGTAATGATTGCCAAACTCAATATGGTACAAAAGAGCAGCTTGACAGCCACAAGCGTAAAGAACATTATTTGCCCAAACTTCATTGTAATTACTGTAACAAATCATTCACATATATCAGCAACCTACGACAGCATAACAAAATTTGTGCGAGTAACCCAGGAAAACCAAAAAAACAGTTCAAGTGCACCAAATGCAGAAAGATATTCATGTCAGGCAGGTATCTGCGGGCACATGTTAAGAACATACATGAAGAGGGACAAAAGGCTATATGTGATGTATGTGGAGAATAATTTGCCACTAAGGCGTCATTGACGCGGCATACTGATAGAAAACATAAAGACACAACACAATAGAATCCGGACTTCCTTTAGCCATTATCTAGTCATTTTATAGTTACTTTTCTGTTTGTGTTAAGCATAACCAGGCATCCAGGTGCATATACTATTTCTACCTGGTTTTAGTAGATGAAACGTACATGGTTATAATTTTAGGTACTTGGTATTGTACACGCATGTGCTGTTTTTATTTTGAGCGAAGGAATCGCCATGTTGAAGTGTTAAATATCTTCTCTTTTACATTTTCACCCGTTTTTAGATCCTAAAGATACGTTCATGACATGACTTTACCTTTAGAACATTTCTATCTATCCTCAATCAACCCTCGTCTATGGACTACTGTATAGTTGCAATATACTGTATCTTTATACTATGTAGTAGCCCATAGACGAGAGTTAATTGGGGATTGATAGAAAATGTTTTAAGGGTAAAGTAACTGTATGAAGGTATCGTTAGGGTCTTCGAAACGGATGCAAATGCAAAAGACAAACATTGAGTGCCTGTGTTCTGATAGGCAGGAAGGTCAATTTGTTGCGTACAAGAAGAAAATGTCCTTTCAATAGTTTGACTACACAACACAATAGAATCCGGACTCCATTTAGCCATTATCTGGTTATTATTTACAGTTAAACTGTTTAAACTACATTTCTGTTTGTGTTAAGCATAACCAGGCATCCAGATGCATATACTATTTTATTCTTTTCATTTCTACCTGGTTTAAGTAGACGAAAGGTACATGGTAACAATTTTAGGCACCTGCATGCTGTTTTATGTTGAGTTGTTTTACGGCGAAGGAATCGCCATGTTGAAGTGGTAAATATTTTAATAGTTTGTATCTATCATTTCTGACCACAGGCGCTCGACGACTGGACCTTTTGTTCTATATTTTCACCCATTTGTAGACCCTAACGACACTTTCATGCCATGACTTTACCTTTAGAACATTTTCTATCAATCCTCAATCAACTCTCGTCTATGGACTACTGTATAGTTGCAATATACTGTATCTTTATACTATGTAGTAGCCCATAGACGAGAGTTAATTGGGGATTGATAAAAATGTTTTAAGGGTAAAGTCATTGCATGAACGTATTGTTAGGGTCTAAAAAGGTCCAGTCATCGAGCGCTTGTGTTCTGACGGGAAGGAAGGTCAATTTGTTGTGAATAAAAAGCAAATGTTCTTTCAATAATTTGACTATACAACACAATGGAATCTGGACTTCCTTTATCCACTATCTAGTCATTTCATAATTATGCAGTTAAACTGTTTAAACTACTTGTTTTTGTTTGTGCTAAGCATAACGAGGCACTCAGGTGTATATAAAAAACATTCTGTTTCATTTCTACCTAGTTTTAGTTGACGAAACGTATATGGTGACAAATTTGTGTTAGCTTTCAGACGAAAGCAATATGGAAATCGTAAATAAATGCTTCAAATGATATGCGACCAGTCAAACTTAAGTTCATTTGAGAGATATGAAGATTTTTTATTGCATAGGTTTTGTCCACATACCAATACATGATACATCGTTTTAGTATTAAAAAACCCTTTGTTCATTTTCGAACGTCATTATCCACATATTGTAACTACAGATGATTCAATCAACCTCTGCTTGTTTCAGCATTATACTGTATTTTAAAGATTTATTCAAGTAAATACGTAATAGCATGGTTGGACATGAAGATGAAAAGCTATAGTATGTAAATGTCCAAACATTCTGTTAGGTGAAAGTTTCTCACTTGTGTGCTTCATTTTATTCGGTAATTTTGTGGTAATGCTTATCAAGTTATGTTCAGTTAGAAAACTGACACTAATACAAATTAAAACAGTGTTTTCTGAGGAAAACTATGTCCCCCCAACCGTTTAGTAATTGAAGTGTAGCTACCTTGTGATATGAAGTTTTTCTAGGGAAGACACCATGTAAGGTGTGATAGTTTAAACTTGTTTTGGACCCTGTCTAAAACTGGGTCACAATCACCAAATTCTTATTAACTCTGAACCTCCTCACAACAATGCTTCTGAGCAAGTTTGGTCAAAATCCATCAATTATTAGTTTACAAGATATCGTATCGGAAAAACTAATTTCAACAGTTTTTATGGACCCGTGACCTTGGAAATTAGGTCAAGGTCATCAAAATCTAATCAACTTTGAGCCTCCTCCAAACAATGCTTCTGTGCAAGTTTGGTCAAAATCCATCAATTGGTTTACAAGATATTGCAGTGAAAAGACTAATTTCAACATTTTTTATGGACTCGTGACCTTGAAAATTAGGTCAAGGTCACCAAAATCTAACCAACTCTGAGCCTTCTCGCAACAATGCTTCTGTGCAAGTTTGGTCAAAATCCATCAATTGGTTTACAAGTTATCGCATTGGAAAGATTAATTTCAACATTTTTTATGGACTCGTGACCTTGAAAATTAGGTCAAGATCACCAAAATCTAATCAACTCTGAGCCTCCTCCCAACAATGCTTCTGTGCAAGTTTGGTCAAAATCCGTCAATTGATTTACAAGATACTGCGTTGGAAAGACTAATTTCAACATTTTTTATTGACTTGTGACCTTGAAAATTAGGTCAAGGTCACCAAAATCTAGCCGACTCTGCGCCTTCTCGCAACAATGCTTCTGTACAAGTTTGGTCAAAATCCATCCATTCCTTTACAAGTTATCGCGTTGGAAAGACTAATTTCAACATTTTTTATGGACTCGTGACCTTGATTATTAGGTCAAGGTCACCAAAATATAATCAACTCTGAGCCTTGTATATTGATCGATTGGTTTTTCAAAAATTTTATGCAAGCAAATCCTTCTAAATTCCAGGCAATTTGTATAGGAAAGAACGCACATGACAATATCACCTCATTTAACATAGATTCTGTTGAAATCAAATGTGATGACAATGTTACCCTTTTAGGTGTGAATATTGATTTTATGCTGCGTTTTGATGACCATGTATCTGAAATTTGTAAGAAAGCTTCTAAACAACTTGCTGTTTTAAAGCGTCTTGGCCGTTTTTTAACCAAGCAGGGCAAGATGACTATTTACAACTCTTTTATTGTATCCAATTTTAATTATTGTCCGTTAGCATGGCATTTTTGTAGTGCGTCTAGCACTAACAAGATTGAAAAAATCCAAGAGCGGGCTTTACGATTCATCAACAATGATTTCACGTCATCTTTGCAAGATCTCTTAGCCTCAACCAATACTGTCCCCCTACATGTTAGGAGGATGAAGCAAATGGCTTCTGAGGTCTACAAAATAGTACATGACATTGCCCCTGAGTATGTGAAAGATTTAATTAACATCAAAACATCCCATTATAATTTCAGGAATGAAAATCAAGCAAGGCTACCAGCGGTGAAAAGTACAAGGTATGGGCTAAGGTCATTTCGCTATGAAGCCGCCCGAATCTGGAACTGTCTCCCGAACGATCTGAGACTGGCAGAGTCCTTCTCTCAGTTCAAGAGATTGCTCCATGCTTGGGATGGTAAAATTTGCGGATGCCCTTCTTGTTCTGCTTAGACTTTGTTGTTTTTGTTGTTTGCAGTTTCGTTACCTCCCTTACACTTCCTTTGCTTTTTTTTTTTTTTTTTTTTTTTTTTTTTTTTTTTTTTTTTCGAATTAGATCTACCCCTTTTTCGTTTCGTGCAAAGGCTGTGATCCAAGGGCGCCTCAATGCAAACCTCTCGTGCCCTACCAACACATCCCATCGTTCTTACTGATGACGACCTTGATCTTTATAGCCAGGCTGGCTTGTCAATGTCGTCACCTTTTGTCATTTAATATGCCCTACCTACATATCCCAGACATGGGTGGCGACTCTGATCTTTATAGCCAGGCTGGTTCATCATTGTTGCCACCTATGTCTCAAATTGTATGATTGTGTGCTTAAATTTATTCTCTTTTTATACTTGTGAATAACTTAAGTCTTACTTCCACTGCATTTTAAAATTTCATCATCTTTGGCAACATAAAAGTAGCAATTCGTGCATTTTACTGATGCTGCTGTCTTTCCCAGGCTCGTGTGGACTGCCCGTACAGCAGGGAAAGGCATCAGCATCGGTACTGATGTCATGTCCAGAGTTTCTTTTCAACTATTTTAAAAAAGACATATTTTATGTACAAAATTTTGCATGCTGTGATATACCTCATATTCTGTATTTTTTCTCTTAATTTGTTCATTGTACGTATTGTTTTTTTATTGCATGCTGTGATATTTTTTGCATGTTGTTTTACTCTTGTTTGTCGAAATAAAAGCCCTACTGGGCTTATGTTACATGTTTGTGAATATTCGACAAAAAATAAAATTTCTATGTCTATGTCTATGTCTATGCCTCCTCCCAACAATGCTTCTGTGCAAGTTTGGTCAAAATCCATCGATTGGTTTACAAGATACTGCATTGGAAAGACTAATTTCAATATTTTTTATGGACTCGTGACCTTGAAAATTAGATCAAGGTCACCAAAATCTAATCAACTCTGAGCCTTCTTGCAACAATGCTTCTGTGCAAGTTTGGTCAAAATCCATCTATTGGTTTACAAGTTATCGCGTTGGAAAGACTAATTTCAACATTTTTTATAGACTCGTGACCTTGAAAATTAGGTCAAGGTCACCAAAATCTAATCAACTCTGAGCCTCCTCCCAACAATGCTTCTGTGCAAGTTTGGTCAAAATCCATCAATAGGTTTACAAGATATTGCATTGGAAAGACTAATTTCAACAGTTTTTATGGACTTGTGACCTTGAAAATTAGGTCAAGGTCACCAAAATCTAGCCGACTCTGCGCCTTCTCGCAACAATGCTTCTGTACAAGTTTGGTCAAAATCCATCCATTCGTTTACAAGTTATCGCGTTGGAAAGACTAATTTCAACATTTTTTATGGACTCGTGACCTTGATTATTAGGTCAAGGTCACCAAAATATAATCAACTCTGAGCCTCTTCCCAACAATGCTTCTGTGCAAGTTTGGTCAAAATCCATCGATTGGTTTACAAGATACTGCATTGGAAAGACTAATTTCAACATTTTTTATGGACTCGTGACCTTGAAAATTAGATCAAGGTCACCAAAATCTAATCAACTCTGAGCCTTCTTGCAACAATGCTTCTGTGCAAGTTTGGTCAAAATCCATCGATTGGTTTACAAGTTATCGCGTTGGAAAGACTAATTTCAACATTTTTTATGGACTCGTGACCTTGAAAATTAGGTCAAGGTCACCAAAATCTAATCACCTCTGAGCCTCCTCCAAACAATGCTTCTGTGCAATTTTGGTCAAAATCCATCAATAGGTTTACAAGATATTGCATTGGAAAGACTAATTTCAACAGTTTTTATGGACTTGTGACCTTGAAAATTAGGTCAAGGTCACCAAAATCTAGCCGACTCTGCGCCTTCTCGCAACAATGCTTCTGTACAAGTTTGGTCAAAATCCATCCATTAGTTTACAAGTTATCGCGTTGGAAAGACTAATTTCAACATTTTTTATGGACTCGTGACCTTGATTATTAGGTCAAGGTCACCAAAATATAATCAACTCTGAGCCTCCTCCCAACAATGCTTCTGTGCAAGTTTGGTCAAAATCCATCGATTGGTTTACAAGATACTGCATTGGAAAGACTAATTTCAACATTTTTTATGGACTCGTGACCTTGAAAATTAGGTCAAGGTCACCAAAATATAATCAACTCTGAGCCTTCTTGCAACAATGCTTCTGTGCAAGTTTGGTCAAAATCCATCAATAGGTTAACAAGATATTGCATTGGAAAGACTAATTTCAACAGTTTTTATGGACTCGTGACCTTGAAAATTAGGTCAAGGTCACCAAAATCTAATCAACTCTGAGCCTCCTCCCAACAATGCTCTTGTGCAAGTTTGCTCAAAATCCATTCATTTGTTCAGAAGATATCGCGTCAGAAAACCTAATTTGATCAGTTTTCATGGGCTGGTGACCTTGAAAATAAGGTCAAGGTCACCAAAATCTAATCAACTCTTTCCCCCCTCCCAACCATGTATCTATGCAAGTTTGGTCAAAATCCATCCACTGGTTCAAAAGATATCGCGTAAGAAAGAAGCTACGCGGACGCGGACGCCGACGCGGACGCCGACGCCGACGCCGACGCCGACGCCGACGGGAACCGCACCAAAAACAATATGTCCCCCACCTTCGGTTGGGGGGACATAATAAATATAACATATACTCAACAAAAAAAGTTAAGGAAAATGAGTTTGAGGGCCTGTAACACAAGAGCTGTTATATTTCATGAAATATGAACTCCATATCATCATAAAGTGTCCTTTTATCTTTCAAATGAGGGCTTATTTGAGATTATGGCACTTACAGAAGCTTAAAAAATCAAAGTCAAAGTTGACTGGTCGCCCCTCCATGTTTCACAAAATTGCCATATTGTTCAGCATCAATTGTCACTGGAGCTTTTTCACACAATAACCATGTCTCCATAGACACATGTTCTCATGAACAGCTGTACAGTGCACACACTGAGGTGAGCAAACCTGTTGTAAAGCATTTTCAGCACCAGTACCATTGTTGGTACCAGGAGGACAATGTCAGATGAAATCGCCCCAGTATCACCCAAGATTACCTACGTTGGTACAACGTTGAGGTCAAGGACTAGGCAACCCACAAACCAGACATGCCTCCCGCTGAGTAATTGTTACACATTCAGGGACAGCATGATATGGTCTGGTATGGAATACTGGCGCCAAAATCTCTCTAGGCTCTTGCTGTGGTGCTTCAGGAGGAAAAAATGCTGATTTCTCAGCACCAAATTCAGCATATTGCTGGTCAGATTAAAGAATTGTTGGTTGACTGTGGTGCTTTGCAGCCTGATATTGCCATCTAGGAAAGGATGCTGATGCAGGAAAAGCAGTATGACATGCCTCAACATCTTGTCTTGTGCACTGATCTGTTGTCATGAGAAAACTTGTGTTCAAAGTCTATGCTTTTAAGGCAAGAGTCTACATTGACACTTTTTACTCAAACCAAACAATATTGCAATTTTGTGAAAACTGGATTGACGACTAGTCAACTTTGACATTATTTTTCCCAGCCACTGTTGATGCTACAAGTTCGAATGACGCCTCATTGGAAAGATAAAAAGACACTTTATAACATACTAAAATTTGAATTTCTAACTCTCCACCAGATTTACTGCAATAAGCACTTGAACACATTTTCCTTAACTTTTTTTGTTGAGTATATATACAAAGACTTTGTCCATCTATATCATTACCTGCCTAAATAGTTGACATCCATCCAGTGGTCTCGGTGTTTGGAAAAACACTTTATCTAGTAATCCATGGCCTTTTCCTTGTTTTGCCTGCAACGTTTTAGAAACCTAAAGCAGGTTTCCGTTGGTTGTGCTAATATAGTTAATGTGCTATTTATTTTTAGTTTTTAGTTAGTGGTTTACGTCCATGTAGGTCATCTAAGGTCATGTCGGGATAATCAGTTATCCTAGCTACACTCTATCCAGAGTAATTGATTATTTCGTTCACCATTAACAGACACAAATGTTTTCTTAAATGCTTTTCCTATAAAAATGACTAACTACTATGCTAGCTGAACTTAATATATAAATACGCACATAAAGATTGATTGATTGGGGTTTAACGTCCCACCAACAGCTAAGGAAATATGGAGACAGGACCTCGGTTTATAGTCTCAATCCGAAAGACTGGAGAAGCCCGGGATCGAACCTGCGACCCCTAGTTTACAAGGCGAGTGACATAACCACTGCGCCACAGAGGCTTCAACGCACATAAAGGCGCAAGTAGCAAATAAATAGTCACCAGAACATAAAAGACATAAAATAAAAAGCACGGCCTTGGAACGGTCAGTAATAAATTTACTGGGGTCATTTCATTGAAACCCGTTATATAAAAAAGACATATTTTTAGCCAAATGACAATATTACATTGTTACCTTAGAACATGCCATAGGAAGCAAAGTAATGACAAAATACAGGTCTTATTTAATCATTGTTAATTCAGAAGAATCTTACAATAATGGCACAAAGTCAAATAGTTATCATTCGTACAGACGAATGAGTGAAGTACGTGTTTAGTTGTCATATACAATAATGACCTATACAGCTGTTTCGTATGTTTATGTTCAGGTCTTACATTATAAATCGACATAAACTAAGATCAACACGCTATCCTGAAAAATGCATGTCCAATCTGGAGATGCAGACTATGTACCACCATGTAGACTGGATGTGATACAACATATTCAAAACTACTGCACAACATACGAACTTGACTAGTACTGAATTTCAACTAAACTATACATACACCGTATAACTAACAGTCTGAAAATAAGAGATAGTGCTGAACTAAGCTCATTTGAGTTTTCGATTGACAATAATGTTAACTTTGTTGTTGTCGCACAGTTCCCGATTTAAAATAATTATAATAACACTTAAAATATAAGAATTTTAGCAAAGAGTCCTGGTCTAATCTAATTGAAGACAGAAACTCCCCGTTAGCACATAGATAGTTTCATACCTTCTCCATTCATGCATGTTCGATCATATTATATGTCAACATTTGTTGATTATTCAATATTCTACACCCGTTATCTCAATCATTACACATTGCTTTTCTCTAATGTCTTCTTTTTGATTATAGACGGTAAACGTGTTACTGGTATAATCAGTCTGTTTGCAGCTTAACACCCATTCTATCTGAATGGAAAACTCTAGCCTCATTTATTCTGTAGCCATACATAGGCAGGTCTCCTCTAGCTGGCTCATTTATACCAGAGAACTTAAACGGCTTCACTTTGTAGCTTCTCCTTGCTCTGGCTTCTGTGTCAAAAAAGTGATCCCTAGAAGTAAATAAATAATTTAATAAACTGCATTATTTAACCATCCATTATACATACAACATAAGTATTTTTTGTACAAATTAAGATTTGGTTGCTATCATACCCATGTAATAAGACCCTCAGGACATTTTGTTTTACCGACGAGAATGACATTTAAATTCAGAAAGTGGTTGGTTAAGTCGTTTCATTGGTTTTAAAACTGGTGCGGTAAGCTGATAACTAAATTCAGAACATCTCGCCCTCATCCTCGCGAGACCTCACATTCGGACCTCCTCGCCCAATCAAAATAAGGCCTCTGCAATCGGAACGTCCTTGCTCAATCAAAGACCTATCATTGTCGCCGCCATAGGTCTACTTCAGTGTCAATGTTATGGACAGTCTGCGCATGCCACTACCTTGACGTCACAGAATACCATGACAATCCGAAGAAACGAATTCAAATGTATCGAATTTAATGGTTACAATCTGTCAAAAATTCGCTGAAGAAATGCAGTTACTGAAGGTGGCATACCACAGTTGAAGGCTCCCATTGAAAACAATGCAAAAAGGCCCCATTCAAAGCACTGCCCTAAGTTCGTTTAGCAACTGCATACCATAAATTGTTAAGACCTGCATCTCTGCTCTTCAAAACGTGACAAATTTACCTAGCATGACCGATTAAGTTCTTCACAAATTTCACTTGAACACAGACACTGTGATCCGATACCGAAGAAAACCGTTGGCCACAGTGTCTCACCATAACCTTTCGAAGCTTCCACATAGAAGATATAGTCCTAAAAATACCATATATTACACCTTTAGTTCAAATTAAAAATATGAATAAAACATAAAGCAGACATTAGTGTCCAGGAGTGAAATACACACCATCCAAGAAGCCAGAGGAATTTTTCTTATGAACTTCTTTTGTACTCTACGACCCCAGAAGTACTTCAAGTGTGGTATGACATCTGAAGTGTGTGTATGGGGCAGCGTGTGAATGGGGCAAAATGTTTGTTTTATTAAACCTGAACTCACGAGAATAATCGATTTCAATCGGTTTATCAACACGTGTAGTTCTTCTGCATTTGACCTAACAGAATGCACAAATTTGATACATATTCGTACACGGTGATTCGCCCATGATACACCCGAGTCCGAGGCAGTTCCGATTGCAGACCTTTATCTCAGATTGGACGAGTCAATTCCGATTGGTTGGAGACCTGCGACGATGCGCACTGGGGTGGACCTTTCACACTGAGCCAGTTTCCAGGTCGTTTCGTCTCATTGGCTGCATTCTGACAAAACAAGATCAAAGTATCTATATGTAACGGAGAGCTGAAGGTTATCCAACTGATCTTTATCCCTACAGACACGTTATGCTCAATACGATTCTGATGCACCGGTGATAAATCAGTATTATACTTATTGCAGTAAACGGGTGCTTCTAGCCTTTATTTATTCAAACTAGCGAGTAAACTTTCTATATGATGATCTTACCTCGGAATTACACATTTTAAGTAGCGTACTTCTCTACAATTACAGACTTGGCTTCCAAGTAGAGATGACTGATCATCCGGAGAGATTGATGACTGATCATCAGAGGGATTGGAGTTGTTGTATGTTTCTGGTACAGGATAAGCAGCATCCTTCTTTGTCCTGGTATAGAAGTGTCTGTAACAGATAAAATTTATATTGACTGCTATAACAAGGCGATCAATTGAAAGTCTCCTGTGCGAAAAATGGCCATTACGAAAACACGCCTATGCA
This sequence comes from Rugalucina vietnamica, assembly GCA_964017185.1. Taxonomy (NCBI): domain Eukaryota; kingdom Metazoa; phylum Mollusca; class Bivalvia; order Lucinida; family Lucinidae; genus Rugalucina; species Rugalucina vietnamica. The sequence continues at coordinate 70,619,007 of OZ024872.1, forward strand.
AAATAGAGATTTTTTAGCTGTAAAAAATGAAAATTTTCGTAAGGAAAAATGAAAATTTTAATATTTTTGCTCAAAAGATAAGTTTTGGGTACAAAATAGAACCGCCTCGCCCACAGTATATTTTTGGATCAAATATTATAAGAATCTTACATGAGTGTCAGGTATGGATAGACAAATCTGTCCCGAGGGTCACATTGTGGCATCACGAGGCTCGCCGAGTGATGCCAAACTGTGACCCGAGGGACAGATTTGTCTATCAATACCTGACACAAATGATAGATTCTTTTTCTTGCACGCCGTAATGCTGCGAAGCTTGATTTTTATACTATTTATCTAGAAAACTGCTACAATCGCGGCGTCCGCCATTTTAGATTAAAACGTTTTGACGTCATCGTGACGTGTGCGCTTAGTGACGAAATCACGTGACGTCCTATACAACCAATGTTAAAAAAGAACACTTGAACGCAGGGTGCGACCGGGGTGAGATAACGAGGGTGAGATAAGAATTTCTCACATGGGGTAAAACGTAGGATTTCTCTATCTGGTATGCAAGAAAAAATGTATACCCCTAGCTGTATACCCCAGTTTTATTAACGTGGGGTTTATGGGGCTTATTCATTGCACGGAAATGTTTTCATGATGTAACTTCTTTCTTTCAATAGCAAAATTAAATAAAAATGAAATATGATATCGTATCTTATTTTAGACTAAAGGCTGGAAATCAAATACATGGAAGACAATGTACGATGTTTTACCTAATTATAACAACCCAGCAAAAGCGTGAACTTTAAATGGCAGCCGAGTGTCAAATCATTTAGTACAGTCCTATTTCAGGTGTAATTCCATTCTTGTTTAGATTGATGATATAAATATAACAAATGCGACCGTAGCTATATATAATAACTGATGCATACTAGCTCAACTTTGCTATCAAACACAAAAGCAAGGGAAATCAAGTACATTGTATTGAGAGTTGATCATCAAAGTAATTGGTACTTACTTATCACTTTTCATCTTTAAAGCTGTCACAGTGGTAAAATCTGAAATGTGTTTCTTCACCCCCGCTGTTGTAAGCACGCCCTGTCCCCAGGGGTCCATCTCCTGCATGGTACTGAAGAAAGACTCTGAGCATAGTGTGTTCGGAGCCCTAGCACAGTATGTTCCAGTTCGAGATAGAGCATAGAGGTAAAGCTTTGCTTCGTTGCTACATCGCAGTCCTTCATAAAGTACGTGAGACAGTCCTTTTATTTTTCCCCCGTATGGTGGAAACTGGCCGAATTCAACATCTTTATTTAACCATTTAATCAGATTTAATCTCATTTTACATCTATCAATTGCTGAGATCCCGGGTTCATCCTCAGCTTCGTAAAGCCCCTCTCGAATTATCTTGCAAAAAGCTGCTTCTTTTACGTAACCATTTTCTAGCATAACACTTTCTACTTCCTCTGTAAACAGGCTTCTCGCTATTTTCTCTTTCATCTGGTCTAAAATCTTTCCGTCCTCAGATACATCAATTAGTGACTTGTTGAGAATGGACGGGTCCGATTCAGCTACTTTAATCCATGCAGATTTGGATACTCCATTAACATTATCTAGGCAAATCGCTTTCCGAAGATTACTTCCCAGGTGTGTCTTGTCATAAACGCTGACCTCGAAGTCACCAGATTCATTTTGAAAATCTGGTACGTAATACGGTATAAGGTCCTCATCTAAGCCAACGATCGTGATTCTGTCATGCACATGGGCTTCCTTTAGCCACTTACATTTACGTTCTGGCCATATGTAGTTGCAGTAAGCAATGTTTATCACACTTTTCGGGTAAGTCTTTTTCATTACAGCTCGTTGTGATAAAACTTGCAATGATAAAACTTTCGTGTGTCCCCGAGGTTTATGAACTACTTTTGACCCATCACCTAGTTTCAGGGATAATTGATTTATCAGCTCTGATTTATTACGACCCGAAACTTTCAATTTACTCGCGTCATCTGTTTGTCTCAAGTTAATATATCTTGTTATCGCTTGTAACTCTTTCACAGTAAATTTTCTTAGAGACATAGCTGATTCAAAATATGCCGTCAGCGAAGTTTGATTGACATGTGACCATTTTTTCTTGTCAAGCTCCTGCAGAGCAGAAAGTATACCTGGAATATTATTTTGCAATAATTCACTATTCTCGTGAGTTTCATAGTACATCTCCTCGCCTACTTCATACAGTATGGTGTTGTCTCCATCTTCCTGGATATCATCTGTATTGGAAACAGGAGTGCCCATATTTTCTGGGCTGTCGGAAGCAATGTCCATATTTTCTCTGCTTTCAACACCTTCACTCCGTTCCGTTTCAAGGACAACGTTGGGTTCATTGTCTTTTTGTTTGTTTGTTTTCCAGCCATTTGAAGGTGTTCGTATCCTTATTAGATCCATATCCCTTGTGTTTACGCCTCTGCTTGGGAAAATATCATCTGATTCAGAAATGTTTGTAATTTCATAGGTTACCACATAGTTCTTAGTTTTGTCTTTCATCCGGTTAATAATTTCCGCTTTTGATAGCTTAGATACTTCTGACCATATGTCCTTTGAAAGTTGATGCTGTGTCAGTGGTCTGTTATTATTTCCTCTCACCATTAAATTATAGAATTCACCGTCAGCAGCAGTCGCTATGACGTCTAATCCGTTGTTCCTACAGAGTAATTTACACCGCTCGTTTATTTGTCTTGTTATATCCATTGAAAGGCTATAGCCGCGGAAAAGATAAGCCACAGGAATTGCGTGAGGTTCTTCTGCTTTCCACAGACGGTCGAGGTCTGCTAGTAGAAATACTATAACCTGAGACGCTATCGGGCGTTGAATCTCATACGCATCAGTCAGAACTTCTTTTCCTAGGTGTAGGTGTCTCAATACTTCATCATACGAGTAATCTAGGTCCGTCGTGCTAGTTGGACGAGTACACCTAAAAGGTGATGGATTGTCTTTATCAGCGGTCAACAATGCTTCTGGTAAAAATCCTTTGACCGAAGGAAATTCTCCTAAAAATTCACACTCTCCAGCGATCGTCTTAAATTCTTCTTTAATCTGTTTTGCCGCGTCAGATACACGACTTGGCTTCCCTGATGTACTTGAGAATATCTTATTTACTTCCTCGAGAATATGTTTGCATGTATCTTCGTTTGGACTAACTTTGAAGAGGGTACAGCTTTCAGGTGACCATGACATATACAATGTCCCATTTCGCGCTTTCAGAACCCTTTGTTCAAATAGCGTTTGGGCAATGTATCGCTCAGGAACTTCATAATGTAGCTGTGTTGCATATGACTTTTCCATAGGCGCTTTTCCTTCAAACGCGTAATTGGCAGTCTTTTTATCAGACGACTGGAGACTACCATCTGGAGATACAACCATATTATCTTGAACATAAAATCCCTCTTCAAAAAACACTTGGTCCGGGAATAGGAATGGCATGATCATACTAGACAGAGTAGCAATTTGGTGAATTTCACTTTCTTGTCCATGTTTCATTGCAATTTTCTGTTCCTCAGAAAAGTCAGGGGGCTCAATGTTATACATAACTTTATCAAAGTGTTGCTTTTGACGTTTCAAACTGTCACAACCTATTGCCTGGTACACAGAACTTCCTGTTACCTTTACTTTCTTCCTTTCAGATTCCCATTGTGTCGTGCGCTGCTTAATCACAGATGTGTCGGTCGGTTCTTCGCTAAGCTGATTCGGCCATTTTAAGATTTTCACATTGCCCTGTTCATTTAGATTAATCAGGTCAGCCTTAGCAAAAAATTCATGTTTCCCGTTTAGGAAAGCCCCTGCTTTGCATACACATTTGATTATAGATAATGCCTTATCAACAGTATTTTGGATTCTCCATATAGCAGTTCTACACAAATCTATATTGTACGCATACTTTGAGTTCTGCCAGTTTTGGTCATTGCATTTCTTTTTCAGGTTTTCTAGTGAGATTGTCTTTTTTACTCGCAGTGCTTTCAGACCCTTTATGATGACCGAAAATAACATTAAAATACTAAGGAGGCAGTTGAACACCTTTGTCTTTAATTGTTCTGGTGTGTCCGCAATTAACTTGGTTTCCTTTTGAACAGAAGAGATTATCTCCACTGAGTCTTTTAAGATTCTTTCTTTATTCTCCTTTTCAGCAATTCTATCATTAAGTGTGTTGTCTCCCTCAAACCCGAGCAAGTCTACATCTCCCCCACGCTTCACTTTCTTGCCGTCGAACATGATCACGTATGACTTTTTACTGCCCTCATTTTCAGCCTTGTATTTAATTATCTGTTCTAAAAATCCAGGTGGAAACACCAATGGGAGTTTATCATCAAACGGGTTGAAATTAGCCAATATATTTTCGCTCGGACAAGCGAAGTTTATCTTTGAAAGCTGTGGGTCATACACACTACTGCCAGTCAATTGTTGTGTTTCATTTTTCATACCACTCATAAAGCGAATGAATCTACCACCAAACAGCTTTTTTCCAACCCAATAGAACTGCATTGTTTCTGGAGCATACCTCATTTGGCGAGTGTCTGAATTATCGAACCAATCTACAACATCACACCATAATTGAAACGCGATGTTATTAAGTGGAAATCTACTGCAGGAAACTTGAGAGAAAAACTTCTGTAGAACATTTTCTTTTCCCACCTTGGCCAGTTCGTTTAAAACTGATGGAATGAGTTTAATTATTTCATCACTAACAGAACTTAACTGCCCCCTTGACTGATTCTCAGAAGTTTGAAACGTATCCTTAGAAATACATGTATTGAACCCATTATTGTCGGCATTACTGGAAATGTCTAAAACACTAAACACATCAGTTAAATTGTGTATGTCGTCGATGTCATCGCTTTCTAAAACACTGAACTCTTGAGTTAAGCTTTGAATATCGTCTATGTTATAGCTAGTGTCAAAAAGTTGTTTGCGTGATTTCCGGTCTTTAGATGGGGACACTTTCTTATATGGCGTAGAAGTTCGAACTGTTGGTGATGTTTTGCATCGTTTTGGAAACGGGGAAGCTGAATTCGAATAACAGGGTCTGCTTCTACATTTACTATACGTGGTTTTCTTTCTAACGGTTAATGTGAGGCCTCGTTTTCTTTTTCCTTTATATATCCCCATAACTAACACCGTTTATCACCTGAAATGAAAAGGAAATGAACACAAAATAAGACAGAGAACAGAAGATAAATGTTATTAAAGCGAAGACATTTTGAATGAATGTATCGAAACTCTTACTACTGCACGTTCATTTCATCAGGCGTTTAAAGGTTTGAGGTAGGAAATATAGGTGGGAATGTCTGATATACATCAATGTTTTAACGTTCAAGCTATGACAGCACAGAAAGAGATGGTCAAATGCTCAACCGGATACTCCGATGCGTGACCACAATTGTACGCGTGGAGCGATCCGCCTTTGTAACATATACGAAATTGTGCATTCTGTCCTTTGTGTCGTTTTGTATAATATTTTGATGCAAAATGCAACCATGTTTCAATCCATCGCTTATATTCAAGTTGCTACCACCAATATACCTTAAGTGATACACAGCAATATGTCAACTTCTCAAGTCATTTAAAATCTCACCAACAATGTATACAGTAGCGCATAAAGGCCATTATTGCATGTTTTCACATCCCAAAATCACATAAAAACTGGCAAATATACTCAGACCTTCCGATGCTCAACCGAACACTCCGGTGCGCAACCACACAAAAATTAAAAAACTGACATTTTCTTTCGAGAGAAAAAAGGAATTTTTTTAGTATTTTTAGTACCGTTTAAGTTATGCGAACCAGCCTGTGGGCTGTCGTTCACAAAATACACCGTTTTACATGTATTTGTTACTCTGCAGCTTCTATTTTTGGATATTTAGGAAAAATCAGAGTTTAGAGTGGCAAATGTGGGAATAAGTATTCTGTGTGCACTCATGTGGCATTCCTGAAACATATTTTTGAGCGATGAATGTAAACAATGGTCAAATGACACAACTCAATTTCCCTATCATTTTAATTATCCGATGCTCAACCAAAATTCTCAGAGTTGTTTTCTAAGATATTGTGCCCATTGCTTCGGCTGAATGGACTTGCAAATTTAAGTGACATTTGTATGACTGTGTCTTGATCAGCGGTATATAAATTACCCTGAAACACGACACAAAAGTGTAAATACAGCCTAAAACACACCCGTTTTCTACACAATCCTGGCGGTTTCTAGTACACCTTCATCACGCTGAAAAGGATTCAGTCAAAACGCGATAATTCCTCGACCTCATGTTTACACCACAGATGTATGAATATGTAAGACACTGTACACAATTCCCAGATTTTTTATTTTCGTCCTGGAAGAAAAGTTATTAATCAAACAACAAAGAGCATGCAACAATTGTTTACCTTTCTGGCCACTTCGATGCTCAACCGGAAACTACTCCTATCGATTTTCTGTCTCAACCAACGGTTGAGCACCGGAACGTTTGGTAGGCGTGATCTCGGATGAGTTTGAATTTCAGCCAGATCCGACCCTTGACTGCAGAGTTATCTGTCCTTGACTGTGTGAAAAATCAATATTTAGTGTTGTGGCCACTCTAGCGCCTTCATTTTTATTCGGATCTTCTTTATTCTTAGAACTAACAAGGACATCCGTAACATCTCGGATGAGTTCGAATTTCGACCAGATCCGACCTCTGACCGCGGAGTTACCTGCACTTGAGTGTTTAAAAAATCAATATTTAGTGTTGTGGCCACGCTAGCGCCTTCATTTTTATTCGGTTCTTCTTTATTCTTGGAAGTAGCAAGGACATCCATAACATCTCGGATGAGTTCGAATATCGACCAGATCCGACCCCTGACTGCGGAGTTATATGCCCTTGAGTGTTTGAAAAAACAATATTTTGTGTTGTGGCCACTCTAGCATCTTTGTTTTTCAGTGGATCTTCTTCATTCTTGCAGGTAACAAGGGTAACTATAATATCTCGGATGAGTTTGAATTTCGGCCAGATCCGACCTCTGACTGCGGAGTTAGCTGCCCTTTAGTGTTTGAAAAATCAATATTTTGTGATGTGGCCACTCTAGCGCCTTCAATTTTGGTCGGATCTTCTTCATTCTTGGAAGTAACAAGGATAACCATAACATCTTGGATGAGTTCGAATTTGAGCCAGATGCGACCCTGGACTGCGAAGTTAACTGCCCTTGAATGTTTGAAAAATCAATATTTAGTGTGGGGGCCACTCCAGTGTCTTCAATTTTGATCAGATCTTCTTCATTCTTGGTAGTAACAAGGATAATTGTTTACAGGACCAATGACCCTATGAAAACTATTGCAGCAAAAGACAAATAGTTTAGAAGAATAACTTGAAAGAAAAGAAGAAACATTACATTTTGACTCTCGAAAGTACAAACATACAAGCGAACAACCTGACACCTACCCGCGTCTCATCGCAAAATAAATCAAACTGAACGTTAACGTCGTGTTTTTGTACGAACATCTCGCATCACGTCTTACGATTATTTACGAATACGTTCCGAATCTGATTTCCTTCCGAATTTTAGGAGCGTGCTCCTAATTTTCGCAACAACTTGAAATTTTCATCCAATGCTTACAAATACTACCGAATGCTACCGAATTTCTAGCGATTAATGCGAATTTGCGCAAATTTGCATTCGGAAGGGCATTCGCAAGGGAAATTTATATGTGAGAGCGGTATTAAGTTTACAAACTTGGCAAACCTATCGAAACGAGTAATAAAAGAATCAATACCTTATTTGTTGTATATTTTTGAGGTGTGTTTTTTTTTAAATAAACTCCGTTAAATGATATTATTTAGTTTCGTTTTCAAAATTTTAGCCCATAACTGGACAGGTAATGATGAAGGTGAGTAAAACATATTGCCTTCTCTTTTCCTTCAGGATAATATGTCCGTGAATCTTTTTAAACCCAACGTAATATATATATATGTACGTGGGCTGAGCAAAACGTTCGTCGTTTGAGATAGTCTACAAGATGCCTATAAATGCAGTTCCTTTTCGTAGACTATCCATTATCTCCCTGATTCTGTTATTTCCTCCACTAAAGTGTCAAAACATCAATATTGGAAACAGGGTGTAGTATATATGAGAGTCTGGATGGGGTATAATGATTAATGAATCATGAATGGCCTAAAAGGACACCTATGCCTTAGATGTAAAAAGTCCCTAAATCTCAGATTTGAGAGGACGAAATTTTCATTTTATGACTATGGGGCTGAATTTGGCATTTTTAGGAGAAGAAATATATACACTTTCGTTTACAAAACAGTTTGGCTGATTAAACAGAATCCAGACAATGCAACTAAATATTTTCACAACCCACCCCATCTTTGGCAAAAATGACCCATTAGATTTTGAACTGATTTGCATTCTTTGTCAACAACACTTTTCAAGCAAACAAATATGGGCTTGTTTGTCATATGAATGCTGAACAATATCCACTCATTGATCGTTTTTTGTTTTGTAATTTTAAGGTCATTTTGAAAGAAATGTTAGCTTAGTGCATAAGATCTTTAATTTATAATCTTATAGTTTATTTTTAGGTGTGTTCCCCCCGGGACCCAGCATGCCCTTTCGTCAGTTTATGTGTTTTTCACATTCACACACCATATCAAAGTGGCATCCTGGGTCTAGGGGGGGAACAGGGTCAGCAAGGTAAAAATGTATAATTTCCTGAAATTTTCCATGCACTAAAATAAGTGCAGTTGTTATGGACAAATTTGAAGACATCAACTGTAGAATTGTAAACATCCATAGTCGTATTTCTTGTCAAACCGGTGTCAGTGTGAGTCTATTTAGGTAATGTAGATGTATTTATAGAGATACAGTACAGGTTCAAAAATGAATTTGCTTTCAATCTATGAGTATTGCATTAATGCTTAGAAATGTGAATTCCCAAATTAAGTGTATAAATTGACATAAAGTATGTTATTGACAATCAAAACATGCAAGACCACAAAAATAATAAAGAACTAGGCATTTTCGTCTTTGAAAGTAGCATATTTGTCAATTAGGGAGTCTCCCAATCTAAAGCATAGATGTCCTTTTTAATGAGAGTGAATAAAGAGCAAAAAATTTAATGATTAGTGAATAATGAGGTCCTAGAGAATAATGAATAAATGTAATTTTTTAATGAATAGCAGAGTAATATAATGAATAGTGAATAATAACATTTTAAAGAATAATGAATATGCTTAGATGGCCTCCCTGACATTCCAGAATTTCATTTTTTTCTGGGGTCTGGACGCCCCCAGACCCGATTTTGTTCAAATATTGTATTCATATTTCAGAAATCCTTGAATGTTTGGAAAGACATATGTCTGGCAGCCAAGCATATAGAGGCTCACCTCATGGACCAATTGAAAAAGAAATGTGTCATTTGAAGGCAGAGACAAATAAATCATTCTGGATGTTTACTGAGCCAGATACTATTTCACTGTTTTGTTTGCTTATGTATTTTCTTTTCATTCTATTACCCCACTTTGTCTTTATTATGTATGTTCCAATCCTATAATGATACTCTTTTCTGTGGATGGACATCATCTTGCTTTTTTATATGACAGAACATAATTATAGTGTCTTTCGCAAATCAGAAACAAGGCAGCACTAAGAACGTTAATGCAAAATCTGGCAATTTATATGGCGCTACATACTTTTTTTTCCTCGCTCGCTTCGCTCGCTCGGTATTTGAAACATTATTAATATGTATTGTACAATCAGGCACAAGCACAAATCCACACATCACATAGTACTCCTATGCTAACTGGTTTACTAAATAAAACAACAGTCAGCATTTTATTATAACTTTTACCCCTGAAGTTACAATTTTTCATACCTTTGGTATTCATAGAGAAATATTCAGGGTAAAACTTAGGGCATGAAGGTGCAGGGGATTATACTCCCAACAGATTTAAAAGGGGATTTGCTAAAAAAAAATCGGTATACTATTGCGGAAAGTTTCTATGAGGCTTTGTGGTCTAGCTAGCAGAGTATACAATTATGCTTCTCTCAAGATGTTAATATCAAGGTTGCACTCAGCAGTCTACAATTTAATATCATAGAACTATTCCTTGTGGCTTGAGATAAGGGATGCCTTTGGTGGGGAACACCTATCTGCTTATAGATACATGTATTAGCTGGGTGAAGAAGGCGTGATAAGTAATTATCATATTTTAATGAATAATCGAGCTAATTTTAATGAATAAGCCAAAATTTTAATGGCAGTGAATAAATTGCTAAATTTTTAGTGATTAGTGAATACCAGAACCCCCATCCAGACCCTCATATATAGAGGATATTCAAGTTTTTGGAGTGAATATGAGTTTTATTTCATTGAGTGAAGTGAAAAAATTTTATATTTCATGAGTGCCGAAGGCACGAATGAAATATATTATTTTTCACTTCACGAGATGAAATAAAAGTCATATTCACGACAAAAACTTGAATTTTCTTTTTATTATATTGCATGTAGTCATTGTAACGTTGCGCGCTAAAGCATATGACGTCAAAATCTTAAATGACGTCATTACGTCACGTCATTACGTCGCTATTGTGTGTGAACCAATAGCACAGATTATAAAATTTAGTTATGTATAAATTAGAAATGAAACGGTGGAATCGTAATTTGCGTATTCCCAAATCTTGTATTTTCACATGTGAAAATATAACTTTTTGATATTTTCACATGTGAAAATATAACTTTTTCAAATATTGGTTACATATATATATTTAATACATATTTCTCTATATTTCATCACTTGCCATATAATAAATTATGTGATCGCCCTTTTTCTAGGATGGTTGTAGATTTTGCAGCGCCTTTCCGAAGACCGGTTCTGCCGAATGGTGCGAGTTAATGAAACCACCTCCAATGCTTACCAAGGACATGCTTAGCCCAGTACTATACAAAAAGGTCCAAGATGTGTTACACATGCCCGACATTCAACATAGTCTCGAAAAATATAACAGTGAGTAACTAAATGAGTAAAATAAGTCAAGACGTAATACGTTTTGAAAAAAAAAAAAAACAATATGATTTTTTACTTCTCTTACATAAAAAGTTTGTTTGTTTGTATTGAGGCTTAACGTCCCAGTCATCAATTTTTCAGTCATATCGGGACGGAGCCACCGTTTCCTGGGTTTAACCAGTACTGTATGGAGTTAATATGTCTTGCTCAAGCCGGATCGCTAACCGGCTGGTATTGTGAATTGTGAGCTTTTTTTTCAGTAACCCGGTAGATCTAGATATTTTGACTGTCACTTGTGGTTGCTTATTTGTTATTTGTTGTTGTTGTTGTTGTTGTTGTTATTATTATTATTCAAATTGTATTTATCACAGAATGTTCTACAGGTTGGCTTGTTCCTTGCTTTAGGCTTTTGTTAACTCTACATGTTCCTTGAACCCGAATCATGACTGCAACATTGGTACTGAAAAGTTCTGGCAATATTTCACAATTCTTGGCATACTCAAGGAAGCTTGGCAATCGCAGGAGTTCTGAAGGTCTACAAAATTTTAAGCCCTCCAAGGGAACCAACCTGCTCACCCTCGTCATCCTGGCTGGAGACATTGAAATGAACCCAGGTCCCAGGTTCCTGTGTCGGCTATGCAAAAAATACTGTAAAGCTACCGACTTTGTCACATGCAGTGACTGCGAAAAGCGCTTTCATGCGACATTTGCAAATTCCAGCGAAAAAGAACTTTCCAATTTGAAAAATGAAAATGAACCTTGGTATTCTTCATACTGCAAAGCAGACTGTGGTCTTTGCAGTGGGGCTGTCTTAAATAGTCACAAGGCTGTTCAATGTGACAAATGTGAAATATGGGTCCACAATAAATGCTCCCTTGTCTCAGATAACCAGTATGAAAATATACAAAATTCAAATTGTTCATGGATTTGCCCAAAATGTGACTTCTTCAACTTTTCGGATTCATTCTTTTCTGATCAATTAAACTTGGAAGAACAAAATAGATTTGCTCCATTGTCAAACGATAGTAGCTGTTGTACTAAAACTTGTATACAAACAAAAATAAATTTATCAGTGGGTTAAAGTTCTCAAGCATAAATATCAATAGTATAAGAGGTAAAAAAAAACTTGAGTTGTTGGCATTTCTTGATCTCCATCAACCTCAGATTGTTGCAACTCAAGAAACTAAAATTGACAGCACTATATCAACTTCAGAATTGTTCCCAGAAACTTGTCCTTACAATATGTATATTTTAGAAAAGATAGAACTCTTGACGGTGGTGGTGTGATGTTACTTATACACAAAGATATTCCTCATATTCCGATCACTGAATTGGAAAACGGCTCTGAATCAGTTTGGGTAAAGGTATTTCAACAAATACTTCCCATTTTGTGGCAAGTTGGTATCGACCTCCTCCAGATGGTAAGATAAAGGAACTTAGTTATTCAAAAACCAACTTGAAAAGGTTAAAATGTTACATAAAGGAAACAAACCCCCCTCGGTCCATGTCTTGGGTGATTTTAACTTGAGATATTGTTTGGCCAGATAGACTCAACAAACAAGGTTTTTCATTGAGCATGTCTGAAGGTGCAAAGTTTGTAGGACTCATTAGTGACCATGAATTGGAGCAGGTAGTGCACTTCCCACAAGAGTACAAAACACATTGGATTTGATTATCACTTCACTTCCCGAACAATTTGTTGATATTCATTCCCCCGACAGGCTTAGTGATCATGACAAATAATTGTCTCTGGAACTTTGAAAATAGTTATTCCCCCCATCAAGAGACCTAAGAGAAAGGTGCATAAATATCAGAAAGGTGATTATGAATCTATGAAAGCTGGTGCCCTGAAATTTGCAAACTAAGGAGAAATATTTCAACGGTTACTCTGGCACACGGTCGGTTCAAGAAAACTTTAATTTGATCACATCTTTTATCCAGGATTCAGTGGATTAAAAGAATCTATGATGAGGTTGAGGCCGAGACAAGGAAATCTCAGGCAAGTTTTCAGATTATTCAAGTCTCATCCGAGGATGAGTCTCGAATAGTCTGAAAACGAGCCTGAGATTTCCGTGTTGAGGCCTCAACACCATCATTGGTTATTTTTCTCACCCATCACTTATAGCCGTTTCACCATAGCGGTAGACAGCTCAATGGTCAACATGATTGCAACCTGAGCAACTTGCTAATGAAATTCATAACATTTTGGTCAAGTTCATTCTCATCTCAATTGCTTCTTTACAATTCATAGTGTAATCTTTTACCTGGTGTTAGAGGCAAAGCTGATAATGACCCATATTAAGGTATTATGGGTCTCATCATGAGAAAATTTGTCTTCAGGTTTTACCATCAGGTCCAAAACAAAACTGAATGTGCAACAACAGAAGATTGCTACAAGTTTGAAATTCTAGAATTATCAACGAGAGGATATGCACACTGGTTATCTAGAGACAACCAACACAAATGAGAATAACTAACACAGATGAAATCAATTTCTGACTAGTATTCCAACACCTGTTGGGAATGATCTTTGGAAAGTTGTTCCTGGACATAACCTATTGTTGCGCATTGATTTCATCTGGGTTGGTTGGTCTCAGTCCCTTTGGTTGTCTCTGGATAACCTGTTTGACTTTCATAATCTATGAAGCGGCATCAAATGTGATGATTACGTTGCATCACAAATTTCATATTCCCCTTGGATGAACACCTATGTGAAAAATTGGTACCAGTATGTCACATTTAGGAAATGTGACATATTTGTGTATGTTTAGTTTTCTGAAGGTGAAATTTATGCAGTCATTTGTATCCAATCACTATGGGCTGGGGAATAGTGGGGCTTTCGGAATATAGCTTGACCATCATAATATGGCCGGGTGTTTGGTAAATATTTTGGTTATCGATGTGTATTTATAAATTTGATGACGTATACGGAATCCTATGCGAGTATTTAGACACCTATTGATCGGTTTATCGGAATTCGTGAAGCATGGTATTTAACATATACTTTCATATCATTTGAACGTCTGCATTAGAATTTGGTGTAATGGTTAGACCGCAGGACGTAGGATCCGACCATCAGGGGTTCGAATCCCTTTAGATATTTTTCTGAGAGTTTTTCCATTTTTTATTTTCTTTTTTATTTTTATTTATTTATTTTTTTTTTTCACGCCATTCCCTAATCATCACTCATACTTTCATACAGTTCGTGTTTTACATGATAATCTAGATTTATTTTCGCAATGTAAAATCAGTCGTTGTTTGGCTCACGTACGGCAGTTACGCTGACGGCGGGTGACGATTGTTCTGGTGACGCGACATTGACCCACGAGGAGACTGTTTCCGCAGACGAAGGTGTGACGGCCTGTCATCATAAGTTCAAACCTATGATTTAATGTGTGAATGTCATGAAATAACCTAAAAGATGCAGACAATGCGGTGCAAATGAGCATTAATATGGATACCTTCTATAGTTTCTATGTCCGTAAAAGATATACTTGGAAATTCAAATATACTTTGTTTAATCCCATAAAAATATGATATGATCTGCAAGGAGAATAAATTAAATAAAATATCAGAAAATATAACACCATAAAAGATAAAGAAAGAAACAAATTGAAGATAAAGAAGAGCACTCTTATAATATTATAAAAATGTCTTTGATGGGATTCGAAATCGGGTTGTCTCTTAACGTCAAAAATACTGCTCCTCTACCTACTGAGCCAATTCCTTTCTCTAATTTTTATTAAGAACATGTCAATACATTACCGTAAATAATCGGTGAATTGTTTGGAAAACACCTATGATAAACGGCGATCTATAAAAAGCTATATGTTGACAAATAATATAACCATAACACCGCCAATATTTCGTGGTCAAGCTTTTTTTTTATAGTGACATTTATGTATGTTCAATTCATTGTTTTTACGAAGGTATAATTTATGCACCAGTCATTGTATCCACTGCCACTATGGGTCCGGGGAATAGCTTGTATTCTAAAAACTCTGCTAAAAGCCTGGCACTGCGGGGTCAAATTTGTGGTAAAATCCCTGCTAAAAGCCCCACCACCAGGGGCTAACAATAATGAGGAACAACAGCAGGAAGTTGTTCTGATGAAAAACAAATATGATGCGGGGTGGCTTGAATGTCTGCAGGTAAGTGTAGGGACAATAAAATCAATGTGAAAATACAACTAATAGTTAATTTGAATTGATGTGACAATGTATTGGTGGAAAATCAAAAACATGGCACATGTTTCAAGTTCAAGTTAGGTAAAATCCCGCACTTACGTAAGCTCCATTGTGTACCTGCTATCCCTAGTCCCATAGGGCCCAGGAGATACAAATGACTAGCGCATTATACCATTTCACAGTTTTATGGTTTGAATATCTGTGAAGAATTTTTATGTTTCACATCAGTAGGACATGTTTGGTATACGTTTTTCTCATACGTGAAAATTGGTACCAAATTTTGAATTTTGATATGTGAATAATTGGTACAAATCATATCTGTGAAGCACTGGTATGAATTGTGTTCTGACGAATGTGTTAAAAAAATATTCATCATGGTTTGTGAGGATTTGGTACCAATAATTTACAATATAGGTTTTTGAAATGTGAAACTTGCAGCTCGACAAAGCAGCATGGTACATGCAGTTGATGTAACCATGCAGCTCATGTAACCATGCAGCTGAGATCTTTTCTTTTTGTGTAATGCAACTCAAATGCACAGGATGACTAATTTATTTGTGTGTTCTGGCATTGGTCTTTCATAGTCAGTGATGGGTAAACATTAATCATGATGATGGGTTTTCAACCGAATATCAATTAACATTGTCTAATCAGATGTCTCGCTTCATGAGCAAATTATACATGAGAATGACATGTATTCTTATATTGTTTTCTGAAAACATAAGATTTGAACATGCGACTAGATTTAATTGTTATTCCATAAGCTCAAGTTTGCCACTTCAGCTCAGGTGAGCTAACAAGCATTTGCTCAGGTGAGCGAACATTGACAAAATTGCTGCTTTTCAATACATGGTGTATATTATTATCATGGAAAGTATTACATGGTGTAATATTTTTGATATTAGGCAATTTTCTCCCCTTTGACAATGATCTCTTCACACCTCCTTTTGTAAACTTGTACACTAGGAATCACTACATACAACCTGTTATATCGACACCCCGATCCTCAAGCTAATGTTGTTGTTTACTACTGGAAATGTTGATGAATTCGTACGTAAAATGACAATTAGCAGACGATTCTGAGAATAAAATGTCATTTTTTGCTTATTTCTACACGATCTGTCCCTTTAAGAATACCTGAGGAATCTCACTCTTACCTTTATCCTATTGCACGTACTTTTTCCCCGATTTACCTTTTTAGAAGACACGATAAAGGGAAACAAGACGGTGATGCTGTAAGCAGGCGCCCAAAGTTCATTTCAGTCCTAATTAGTTCTACGTTATGTAAAACTACCCAGGGAACATAAACTACCAAATTCAAAGCTTTGATTGTTCTTAAAAAGGCCGTTTTCCAGTTTTCATGTTATTGTTTTCGCGAGTAGGTGTTATTACATTTCCCTGCTAAGTTATTACTTCTTCAGGTAAAAAATAACAAATGATAAGGTTTCCTACTGTTGATCATGAGTGATGCCTTTCTATATTTGATAAAAGATTGGGTGAGAATAAATCTCGACTTTCTTACAGGAAATTGATGAAAGTAGACTGACTTTCCATTTATTTTCATTTTAGCTGTATATTGGGAATATTTTTATTTCTATATGTGTTTATTTTTTTAAACCAACTGTGTAATTTTCGAACAGGCGCGACACAAACCGAACTGTACAAACATAAATGATGGCTGGATACTGGAAATTTTATGTTCAAT
The DNA here is from genome assembly GCA_964017185.1 of Rugalucina vietnamica. Taxonomy (NCBI): domain Eukaryota; kingdom Metazoa; phylum Mollusca; class Bivalvia; order Lucinida; family Lucinidae; genus Rugalucina; species Rugalucina vietnamica. The sequence continues at coordinate 70,635,905 of OZ024872.1, forward strand.
TTCAATGCAGCGCACCATTTACGTTTGTCATTACCCTTTTTCCGTATACCATGAGATCTAGATTTACGTTTACGAGACTCTAAAAGTGTAAGTACATCAAAATCGGGCATTTTGGAAATATTGTCTGTCGTTTAACCCCAGTGGAAAGGGTGTTTGCAGTTATTTTATCCATTTAAGTTCAGTTTCAAATCGTTTAATAATTTTGAATCTAACTGAAAAATTTTCATCATATGAGATTTTCTCCACTGGTTGAACTTTAACATCATTGGGAGAATGACCAGTGCGTTTAAAATGCTGGTACAGAAAAGTATCATTATTTTTGGGCTTTCTGATTCTACGATAGTGCTCAACAAATCGTTTTTGAAAAGTTCGACAAGTTTGTCCAACATATTGCATCCTAAGAATGCAAACATATGACAAATCTAGAATCACTTGTAAAACGTTAGATTTGGCAGAATAATTACAGAGCTATGGGCATTGGAATGTTTGTTAGTGCAGACCGTTGTTACAAGTTTACAAGTTGGTTTTTAGACAAAACCGCCACGTAAATAATGCGACGCAGCAAAATAGACATTCAACATCGATCGAATTGCGCTTTTCAAAACGAGTATTTAGCATAATCCCATAACGAATAAACATGCTAAACGTACATTCAGAATTGTTATGATGACTTTTCCGTATGACGGCAACTTCTGTACAGCGAAAACAAAGGCGCTGATCAGCTTCGCAGATACTGCGATGCTGATCTGCGCCTTTGTTTTCACATATACAAAACGTTGGTGTTTTCACGACGGTACTCATATAGGACCAATAGTCCTATAAATACTCACCTGAGATCTGGGGATCTGGGATATGCGACCTAAGCTGACCTTGCTATAAAATAGGTCAAGGTCATCACGGGGTCATGATTTATACAAACTTTGTAGAGCCGAAAACAAAGGCGCTGATCAGCTTGGCAGATACTGCGATGCTGATCTGCGCCTTTGTTTTCGCATATAGAAAACGTTTGTGTTTTCCCAACGGTACTCATGTATTCAAAAAAGGTGACCTACGGTATTTGCATGGCAGATTACATTTCAGGCTATCACAATCACACATAACACTGGCAATAAATAAGCAGTGGAAAAACATAGCGACGCGTTTTTAAATATGACATTTTGGCTTTGATTCACGACTTAAAGGTAATATTTTACTGTCTTTCTGGTCACAATTATTGCCTGTACACTATCATAAAACGTAAATAAAGGAAAATCACAGAGAAATTACTTACAGCGTCTACAACTTGTTTTCCGTTATTATGTCTTCTAAAACGGTAAATCGGGAACAATACACGTGCAATAGGATCAAGGTCAAAGTGTGAGTCCTCAAGTATTCTTAACAGGACAGATCGTCCAGAAATAAGCGACAATCGAGATTTTATTCTCAGAATCGTCTGCTAATTGTCATTTTACGTACGTAATCTTCAACATTCTAACCATAATATTAGCTTGAGAATACAGGGTGCCGATATAACAGGTTGACTGCCGTGTATCTGTACTGTTCCTGTGCGCATAACACCTCTTTTGCATTACAGATTACATTTGCAATACAATCACAGTCACACATACCCATAGACACTCTTTATATGCATTCATAGTCACTCAACATAATGAACGTGATCCTTTTACATCAACACATCAACGTGAGGATACTATGACGTCAACAGTAAGAAACCTTATGTTAGCTGGGAGAAATAATAACACTGGCAATAAATAAGCAGTGGAAAACAATAACAACGCTTCTTATACATATTATTTTTGGCTTTGATTCACGACTTAAAAGGTAATATTTTACCGTCTTTTCGGTTGGAAATATTGCCTGTATACTATCATAAAACGTAAATAAAAGAAAGTTACAGAATATTTACTAACAGCGTCTACTTCTTGTTTTCCTCTATCGTGTCTTTTAAAACGGTAAATCGGAGAAAAGGTACGTGCAATAGGATAAAGGTAAGAGTGAGATTCCTCAAGTATTCTTAAAGGGGCAGATCGTGTAGAAATAAGCGATAAATGACATTTAATTCCCAGAATCGTCTGCTAATTGTCATTTTACGTACGAATTCATCAACATTTCCAGTAGTAAACAATAACATTAGCATGAGGATACAGGGTGTCAATGTAACAGGTTGTATGTAGTGGGAATACATTATTGGGGAATTATCTCTAGACCAATTCAACTGATTTACCAACTCCTCAGGTCAAGCTGTGAAAAGGACACCTGATATATTTCATGAACTTGACAAGGTAATTGCCGATTATATTGGCTACCCTTATTGTGAAATAGCCATAAAGCATTTTGACTCTGAATAGGTGCTATTCAGGCAGCCATTTTGTTTTTACATGAAACAATATGCAAATTAGCCAATGAAAAAAATAAAGAATAATTTGTGTATACACTAACCTTACAAAAAGATTCAATCAGCATTTTGTTTTGTGCATAAAATTCTCAGCAAAATTAAATCTTTGATTTTTATCAAACCAGCAGACTACAATACTTCTGTAAACTTCCTGAAATTAACATCTCCAAGTTTATTTTTATCACTGACAGATGACACCTAGCTTATCATATCCTTATATGGAAGGACACGTGAAGATGTACATTTTTCTATTGGCCAAATACAGAAATAATTGGCATTTTGAGACAGCTGAAATCTACTCGTACTGAGACAGAAATATCTCAGACAGGCACACAAAGGGATATGCTTGTCTGATGGGAGAGAAGAGGAATATCCCATCAAAGACTAGTCGCTCAGTTTCCTCAGTCCCATGGTTAACTCCTGAAATAAGAAGAAAGATTCGCAGAAAAAAAAATGAGAAATCAAAGCAGATATCAGAAAACAGCATGAGTTTTATGTAAATAACTTGGTTGGTGATTTTAAGGCTAATCCAAGAGATTTTTATCGGTACATAAATAGTCAGAAAAAAAGATGTTCAAGGTATCCCCCATTTGAAAAAGCGAAATGGAAGTGGTCTTGCTGAATCAGATTTTGAAAAGGCTGGTGAATTCAATGGTCAGTTTACGGATGTGTTCACCAAAACTGAACATAACCAGGTCCCTCTTTTGAATAGAAAAGCCCCGTTCATGGAAGACATAGTGGTATCTAAAGAAGGTATAACAAAACTTCTCAAAGGTTTGAACCCGTCGAAAGCTTTAGGCCCTGATGAGCTTCATCCCAGAGTCCTTAAGGAATTGGATCTGAGCTAGGTCCTGTTTTCGCACAACCTTTTCAACAGTCAATTGACTCGGGTAAAATCCCAAAAGAATGGTCTTTAGCAAACATTTGGCCCCTGTTCAAAAAGGCTGACAGGTCTCCTGCTTGCAACTATCGCCCAGTTTCCTTGACCTGCGAACCCTGCAAACTTCTGGAACATTTAGTGTGTTCTAAAATCATGTCTCATTTGGATGATCATAAGCTTTTGTCAGACAGGCAACATGCATTCAGGAAATCCCATAGTTGTGAAACCCAGTTAGCTACAGTGATTGATGATTTGGCAAAAATCTTTGACAATCAAGGTCAGGTTGATACATTTATCTTGGATTTTGAAAAAGCTTTTGACACTCCTCCGCATGAACTCCTTAAAAGCAAATTGTTCAGTTATGGAATTGGTGGGAAGACAATTAAATGGATTGACGCCTTCCTTTGCTATAGACAACAAAGAGTTAATGGCGTTAAATCAGACTGGGCTCCTGTTGTCTCTGGTGTCCCACAGGGCACCGTTCTTGGCCCCTTGTTTTTTTTTTCGTTGCATATAAATGATATCACCTCGGATATTGAATCGGAAATCAGACTCTTTGCTGATGATTGTGTCTGTTATCGTGAAATTAAGAATGTGGAGGATACAGTGAAACTTCAGAAGGATATTGATCGATTAGGTAGTTGGGCCCGGAAATGGGGTGAGATTCCAACCCGTCAAGTGCAACATGGTGCAGCTGACGAAGAAACGTACTAGTAAAATTCAGGCTTCTTACAAGCTTGAGGGTACTGCGTTGGAAAATGTTGAAAGTATCAAATACATGTATCTTGGTGTAACAATAACGAAGGATTTAAAATGGAATACTCACATCAGCAATGTGTGCACCAAAGCCAATAGGACCCTTGTTTTTTTTTTTGTTTTTTTTTTGTTGTTGTTTTGTTGTTTTTTTAGACGAAATCTGTTTTATTGTCCCCAAGATGTGAGAGAAGCTGCCTATAAAGGTCTGGTGAGACCTATTCTTGAATATGGTAGCTCAGTTTGGTACCCTCATTTTGAAGGTCTGATAGATGATTTTGGAGAAAGTGCAAAAGCGTGCGGCTAGCATATGAAAAAGGTAGTATGACTGACATCCTTAAAAAACTAAAATGGGAATCCCTGCAGAAAAGAAGGAAGGATAATAGAATTATATTGCTTTACAAAGGTCTAAAAGGGAGAGCAAAAATACCCACGGATGACCTTATCCCCAAAAATAGGGGTTGTAGGAATCAACACTCCTTGGCATTTCAGATACCTTCAGCAAGTTCAAATGCCTATTTACACAGTTTTCCCCCAGACTATTAGAGATTGGAATGAACTCCCTGATTCTCTGATCTCCTCTGCTGAATTGTCAGATGATTGTGTGTCTAAATTTACTTCTCTTGTGAGAGCTCGGGACTAATCCCCTCCGGTCAAGCCCCATCCCCCTGGTGCGGTATTGTCAGTTTGACGTTTCAACAGTAAACTAATCGGATTCTGATCTGACACAACGCGATGCCGCCTGTGGGGATCGAACCTACAGGACCTCTCGATTCGGAGTCCAATGCTCTACCACTACGCAACCGCGTTCCCTTTACTTAAAAGTTCATGTTACTTATTTACGCGTTCTCGAAGGTATAGTACGTATGTTTGATTTATGTGGTCATACGCTCCACGGAAGGAGTGGGACGAAAGAAAGGGGATGAGTAGCAGGAGAGTTAATTTTAATTTTATCAGTAGGCAGCCCTTTACTAAAAGAAATCAATTTTCGCTCAACTTGGCTGACCAGGTCTGTAATGTTAAATGCACCATAAAATGCAATTTATGTACCAACTTCTATCGTAATCATTTTACATTACCTCATATTTTATATTTTATAAAGCATATTACTTTTAACCAAAGTTACAATTATAATCTTAATATAGATTTCATCATTTGTTGTGCGCTTTAAAAAGTATTTTTCAAAGAAAAGGGCTTAAAGACATATTTTACTGTTTAAACACAGCATTTACAATAATATAATATATTGATTGTTTATCACTTTTAGATGCTAGGATTCCTAGATAACAGTCTTAAGGATTTTTGTAAATTTGTATATATTTGTTAAATGTATATATGTAACTTTTACAGAGGACCATATGTAAGATTAGTTGTTTCAGCTAAATATGTAATCCTCTCGAAATAAAGACATTATTATTATTATTATTATTATTATACGTGCTGGAAGAAATCCATGAAGCTGGAAAAACACTGACTTTGGACGACAGAAATGTTTGGTTTTACAATTAAGTCAAGACGAAGCTAACGCTTTCTGGATACAGTGTACTTGCATAACCAGTAATGTGTGCGGGATGGTGGCTGGAGGGCTGAAATTCTCTTGCTCAATGGCCGCCCTCACGCACTGGGACCCGACACTCTCCCACAGTTAGAACTCTACCCATTCCACGACAAACACTATACACTATATACATATATATGTGTACAGCGGGGTCGCAAGCTAGCAACTTGAAACTGATATGCTGGTGAAAATACTCCAAAGAGTTGCACCGAGTCGCCTTCTTTTCCTATACAAGATACTCTTTTAGGACAGCTTCTTCAAACATTTCACTCACATATATTTTCTACAGGTTTATGTGGGACTGATTCGACAGAGCCCACAAACGCAGGTATGACGATTTAATGCACTTTTAATAGACGCGCTCTGGTCTCTTCATTTACAAACGATTTCGAAACAGAACTTTGATCAGTTGATGAAGACTTTGTCCCTTGGACTAACACTTTAGACACACTTGTCGATGCAACATCATACTACACGTGACAAAATGTAGCAGTAGTTGTAGAAGTAGAAAGTGGGCTTTTAACATCTTCACGGGCTGAACGGACTTAATCCAAGATTCCACCTCAAGGACGATCGTGACAAAATGTAGTGCGGTCATCATTTTATTGCAATGCGGCCTGATCGATTGGGCAACAATCTACAGCATTTAGCAATATCGATTGGAATCAACCTACAGCAAGGCAATGAACTCTTCCTTGTAGGGTGTTGTCCAATCCACGGGATTATCCACAAGGCTTCCATTCACTGGTGTCTTGTGACGTTGCATCAATATGCACTGTAAGAAAAATTGTTGCATCACGGGTATACAGCGTGGCTAAGCACACGGCTTCGTTCTGGAAACCTGTCACGAGACCGCAGTTTAAAGGCTTAAATGAAGGACCGATTAAGTTTAACAAGTAAGCCGTGGAGGTTTATATTTGCATTTGTGTACATGCACATAGACCTGTTTCTGATACTGTGAACAATGCGTTAAATATAGCAATGAATAGGTGGTGTTCAAAGTAAATATATTAAAAAGATACTGAAATGTTGAATAAATATTCGCTTCTTCAGAATAGAACAAAATTATTGTCAATTAACATTACAATTTCAAATCATGTGATTTTTTTTTCCTCAATTAATAATCGCATGTTTCTGATTTCAGATTCGGGCGTCATCATCGTAGTACTGGCAGTCGCTGTTGGTGTGCTTATTGCTTGTCTCCTCGCAAATCTCTGCAGTAAACACAAAAGCAAAATAGCAGTCACACATTAGCGTATAAGTGAAACGCGCGCCGGTTTAAGTCGGTGCGCGTTTCGTGCGCCGCTAGGCTCAAAAAATATTTAAACATGCTTCAAAAAAAATTCTAGAGACTCGGCGTGTCTCGGGCGTGTGTCTTATACGTTTCGAATAAGTTCCACGCGCGTTACAGGTGCTTTGAATACGCTTTGAATGCGTTTGGCGCACGTTTTAGGCACGCCAGTGTGCGCGGTCCGAATTTACGAGATATTGCTTTGATGCACAGTAACATGTCCCAAGTGTGTATGAGATTCGTGTGTAACGTTTGATGCGCGCATGTAGCGCGTGCTTAGCGTCTGGATGAAACACAAATAAACTCAAAATTTTTCAGCGTTTTAGAGATTTTTATACGTCCGGCATTCGCCTAAGTCACACGCTAATGTGTGAATGCTAAAATGAGTTAAAGAAACAAATTTATTTTTATCCGTCCAAAATCTTCAGCGTGTTGAGATTTTTCATACGCCCGGCGCGCGTTTGGTTTAAACGCTTATGTGTGACAGTTGTTTTACTGTCAGGACAAACACTGGCAAAAAGAGAAAAACTAGAAAATAATGTTCATGGTAGTTTTGAGAAATCGTTCTGATTTCCCGGAGATGAATTTTGAATGCTTTACAGACTACATTCAGGCTGTTTAAAACTCCATTTCTTAATTTTTTATTGATTTACTCATCATCATTCAATAGGTTTATTATTAAAGCCCCTATCTCACTGGAATGCGACAACTGGAGACGTAGTTCGCGAATAGTTCTCGACTATTTCGCAACAAAGACTAACGATATGAACACAGCTTTCACGTTGCAGTCTCATTGGTTGGACATTTATGCGACACATTTCTCGAATTTCGGTCTAATTTTGAAAATATATATCGCGACTGTCGCACGACAGTCGCAAGACATTCCTGAGAGTGTCTCGCAACGTTCCCACGAATGTAGCTTATTTTCATTTTCATTCGTGCGACAGTCGCGAGACATTCGTGAGAGTGTCGCAAGACATTCGTGAGTGTCGCACGACATTCGTACGAATGTCGCTTAGTTTTATTTTCTCGCCATATAGTCGCGAGATGTTCGCATGTTTTCTCAAGACTGTCGCGCGATTGTCGTACAACATTCGTACGACATTCGTATGAGTGTCGCGAAAATTTCGCATTAAAAATTTGCCACAATTTCGTGGCGACAGGTTCGCGACACTCGCACGAACATATAGCGACTGTCGCACGACAATCATGCGAAATATTTTGGCGAAAAGAATTCGCATGAATTTTTTTAACATGTTTAAAACCTTTGCGACCTGTTCGCGACACATGAAAATTCTCTCGACACTCGCACGAATGTCGCACGAAAGTCTGCGACAAAATTCGCAAAACAGTCGTGAGAAATTCACATGCCAGTGAGATACTAGCTTAAATAAATTCATAGGTTTCTTTTAGTAACATATATCATTTAGATTTATTTATTTATTTATTTATTTATTTATTTATTTATTTGTGCAATGTTCCTGTTTTATGCATACTTTTTGTCATTGGCGTATAAGTATTATTTTAATTTTTTTCGAGCAGAATTCTAGCTGAACTTATAAGTAAATGCCTTTCTTCATGAGAGTAATGCAGGCGTCATACCTAGCCGATTTTAACACGCGATGGACACACGATTATGAAAAGTTTCAATTTCGGCGGGGATCGTGAAGACATCGGGCCATTCGTGAGTGCATCGTTACCCATCGTATGTCCATCGGGAGATTTTTTAAGCCATCGGCATCACCATCGCGAGCGGCACCAAAATCTTTGACATGCCAAAAAATACACGAAGGACACACGATGGTTCAATTTCGTGTTGAATTCGCGAGTGCATCGTGGCCTTCGCAAAGCCATCGTGAGGCCATCGTATGACATCGGGACTACATCGTACTTCTGTCGTGTGGTCATCGGCACCATCGGCTAAGTTTTGCTACACGAAGGCAATACGATGGAGACGCGATGCTGCCCGATTGTGTTACGAAGGTAACACGACATCGTATAGCCCTCGCAGCGCCATCGTATAAGCATCGTATCTAACAAAAATTAGAACAGGATGGCATCCCGATGGAAACACGATATTAACCAAAACTGCGTTTCCAATATATCCCATGGTAGCGTTGACATACAAAAATCAGCATCCACACACACGCGGCCTTTTTCTCAGAAAATCTTAAGTTCAGTACTGTTGATTCTATTCTGAAAAAAAAATCATGGTGTATTTCGAAGACAAGACGAACAGGAAGAAGAAGACTGCAGCACTGCTTCTTTACCCGCAAAATCATCTTGCAGGAGCAACACCATCTCTTACAGGTATTTGGTTTGTTTATTATTGTGTTGTCTTTCAAGCAGCACTCTGATTTCTTTCTAGTAGAGCAGTACCCACTGCAGTTTTCGACAAACGAGTCTTTTATCTACATCTACTTTTCATGCGAAAGATAGATTGAAATACAACCAAACTGTCACCGAGAAATTTGAACAGTGTTGTAAAGTAACTGACAATACAGTCATGGTAGTAATTTTTACCGTGGACGTCAACAACGAAATCATACAAATGAAATACAATGTACCTTCTGAAAAGAGACCATGTTTGCACGCGAATGAAATTGGGTCTCGTTTAATCTCCCGCATACAATACAGACACCGTGTATTTTATGGATTGGAGTTTTTGAGTGGAGTCATGGACTGGAGTATTGGAGTGGGACCTTGGGTGGAGCTGACAGGCACAATCTTCTTCCCATGCCCTCTTCCTGGTTTCGGTGGCATTTCCAATTTTATTTTGTAAAGAAAGAAACTGACAAAGCTGATGTTTTCTCAACATCACTTTTTAGTCTCATTAATTGATTTTTACATAATATCGGGAAGTGTCGTTATGCCTTCGGGACACTTTCGGGAATATATTTTAAACCTCAAGATAGCTTCACGATGGCTTCACGACATCGTCAAGCCTTCGCATACCATTCGCATCAACATCGTAATCAAAAATACCACTTCGTGTATCGTTCGTGACTGCATCGGGTATAATCGTGTGTCCATCGTGTGTCCATCGTGTGTCCATCGGTAGGCTTCGTACATGCTTCGGCTCAACATTGGCTTTTTACCAAGTTCGTGACGAAAATCGCGCGAAATTGAAAATTTCATATTCGTGTGGCCATCGTGTGTCAAAATCGGCTAGGTATGACGCCACCTTTTTTTAATGCAGGCGTCATACCTAGCCGATTTTAACACGCGATTGACACACGATTATGAAAAGTTTCAATTTCGGCGGGGATCGTGAAGACATCGGGCCATTCGTGAGTGCATCGGTACCCATCGTATGTCCATCGGGAGATTTTTTAAGCCATCGGCATCACCATCGCGAGCGGCACCAAAATCTTTGACATGCCAAAAAAATACACGAAGGACACACGATGGTTCAATTTCGTGTTGAATTCGCGAGTGCATCGTGGCCTTCGCAAAGCCATCGTGAGGCCATCGTATGACATCGGGACTACATCGTACTTCTATCGTGTGGTCATCGGCACCATCGGCTAAGTTTTGCTACACGAAGGCAATACAATGGAGACGCGATGCTGCCCGATTGTGTTACGAAGGTAACACGACATCGTATAGCCCTCGCAGCGCCATCGTATAAGCATCGTATCTAACAAAAATTAGAACAGGATGGCATCCCGATGGAAACACGATATTAACCAAAACTGCGTTTCCAATATATCCCATGGTAGCGTTGACATACAAAAATCAGCATCCACACACACGCGGCCTTTTTCTCAGAAAATCTTAAGTTCAGTACTGTTGATTCTATTCTGAAAAAAAATCATGGTGTATTTCGAAGACAAGACGAACAGGAAGAAGAAGACTGCAGCACTGCTTCTTTACCCGCAAAATCATCTTGCAGGAGCAACACCATCTCTTACAGGTATTTGGTTTGTTTATTATTATGGTTTCTTTCAAGCAGCACTCTGATTTCTTTCTAGTAGAGCAGTACCCACTGCAGTTTTCGACAAACGAGTCTTTTATCTACATCTACTTTTCATGCGAAAGATAGATTGAAATACAACCAAACTGTCACCGAGAAATTTGAACAGTGTTGTAAAGTAACTGACAATACAGTCATGGTAGTAATTTTTACCGTGGACGTCAACAACGAAATCATACAAATGAAATACAATGTACCTTCTGAAAAGAGACCATGTTTGCACGCGAATGAAATTGGGTCTCGTTTAATCTCCCGCATACAATACAGACACCGTGTATTTTATGGATTGGAGTTTTTGAGTGGAGTCATGGACTGGAGTATTGGAGTGGGACCTTGGGTGGAGCTGACAGGCACAATCTTCTTCCCATGCCCTCTTCCTGGTTTCGGTGGCATTTCCAATTTTATTTTGTAAAGAAAGAAACTGACAAAGCTGATGTTTTCTCAACATCACTTTTTAGTCTCATTAATTGATTTTTACATAATATCGGGAAGTGTCGTTATGCCTTCGGGACACTTTCGGGAATATATTTTAAACCTCAAGATAGCTTCACGATGGCTTCACGACATCGTCAAGCCTTCGCATACCATTCGCATCAACATCGTAATCAAAAATACCACTTCGTGTATCGTTCGTGACTGCATCGGGTATAATCGTGTGTCCATCGTGTGTCCATCGTGTGTCCATCGGTAGGCTTCGTACATGCTTCGGCTCAACATTGGCTTTTTACCAAGTTCGTGACGAAAATCGCGCGAAATTGAAAATTTCATATTCGTGTGACCATCGTGTGTCAAAATCGGCTAGGTATGACGCCACCTTAAATGAGCTTCGTCACGAGAAAACCAACAATCTGCATATGCGAAAACAAAGACGCAGATCAGCTTCGCAGTAACTGCTAAGCTGGTCAGCGCCTTTATTTTTGCTACATGGATAGTACAAAATTTCCAATCTCTAGTCATCTTCTGTGCTTGTACAGACCGGTTTGTGTCGGACCTGTTTTGAAACTACATTGTTTGTTGTTTTTTTTATGACGCGGCTCCGTCAAGCACATCTCTCTGCCTTCTGCTGAGCAAGCAGTCTTGTCAGTGCCTTACCTCAAAGCAATACTTCATTGAATGTATACTTGTCCATTATAATGGTCGTAAACTGACAAGAAAACCGGCAGTTATTTACAAATAGTTTATTCCATTTATTAAAAAATAAAAAATGCAACATCATCAAGCTATATAATAAATACTTTTAAAATGAACATTTGAATAATAACATTTTATCAAATGCGTTGCTTCATGAGAAAACCTGACTTTTGCGAGCTAAAAGCCATTGGAACACATACAGAAAATCATGACCCATCTTGGCTTTGATGCTTTTTGGTAGATTTCATGTTTTCGTTTGCATCAGGTAGTTGGCTTTATTACAATGCCTGAAGATAGTTTCTATTTCTGCACAAGTCGGCTTTGTGTACGATCAGGTCGAAACCTGAGACACGTTTCCTTGCAACATCTCTGCATTACGAAAACATGCCCATGTAATATGCAGATTTTTCCTTAGTTGAAAAAAAATGAAAATTTTCAGTAGAAAACTTATGATATTTTTTATTTTGGCTGAAAACATAGATTGTGGGTACTCGTTAGAACCGCCTCGGCGAGGCGGCGAGGCGGTTCTAACGAGTACCCACAATCTATCTTGGGAATAGTAAATGGGAATACATTTCATGTTTTCGTGATGGTATGGGTATTTTGGATGCGTCTCAACTAGCAGTCGTTCTTTTATTCTGCTTTTGACTATCCGAATCCAATAGAGACAATGAAACTTCATACAATACAAAATCTGTCCATACGCGTGTAGGTATCAACAGTAATTTAAAACAAGTAGACCTAGTTCTATAAGTTTTGATATTCTACACTGGCTGTATGAAAAACGTGCATGCAATCCTATGAATGTAAGACGATGAGAACAGTGAAAAGGATCAGAGATCAGGATTGCCCCTCGGAATAGGTTACAACAGGAAAGTATCTTGTCATACATGTAAAACAAAAACTATAAAGATCTTTGCGCTCAGGGAATAGTCGGTTCGATGTCATTCACTAAATGCATGAATCAGACTTGATAAAAGAATATGACCATTTAAAGATCTAGACTAATATTAACAAGACTCATTTGATTTTTCAGAAAAAAAAAAAAAACCTTACAAACGTCTAGCATAAATTCAAGGAAAAAAAGTTCCTATTATCAGTTATACATATGTTCTGTAGTATAGTGAAAGCAAATACTGTTTAAAAAATAAGACCACCGTAGGCAAGTGTAAAAATCTCAAATGGGCCATGGCGCCAAACGTTCCAGTGTTTAATCGCTATTGGCTCGGCTGCGAGCTATCCGACACAAAACACCTTTCGTAATATGTACGGTATGGTGACTTTAATGGGTTCAAGAATGTAATACCGTAGCTGCTAAATCCTTGGATACTGAACACTGAACTACATTACATGTCGGTTTCATAAAATGACACACTTCCGGCGTTTCCTCCGCGTATCCCTCCGCCTAATCTTTGGTTCTAAGGCAGCTAATATAGCTTCATCGAACACGTCTTTCAAGCCTTGCTTAGTCAATGCAGAACACTCAACATGGCAGTCAGCATTCACTTTCTTGGCAAAACGAGCACCTTCTTCTGTAGTTAATGGTTTCATTCTCCTTTTCTGGAGTTTCTGTCGAGTCTTTTCGTCCTCGCGTAAGTCTATCTGGGTTCCAATTACCAAGTACGCGGCTGTTGGACAGTTCTGGCGCACTTCCGGTAGCCATTTTAATTCTAAGTTTTTGATGGACTCTGGCATAACAACAGAATACGCGAACAAGAATACGTGAGTTCCAGGGTAGGAAAGAATCCGCAGTCCTTCATATTCTTCCTGCAACAAAGCAAGGAAATAATCACGCAAGTCCTTAGATAATGAGTAAGTATTAACCCAATGTAAGTATGCTATAAAAGTTTTCCATCGTGCATGGTGACATTTTTATCATGGATTTACGTGATACCAGAGTTCCGATGGAACATCTACACTGGCCACCAGAATCTGTATTGTTGACGTATTAAGAATATTTAGTTTATGTATTACAAATCAGTTGTAGTTGCCCAATGCTCGTTTCGTTGCGTCCATGGTAATGTCATGTTGGGACGACCACAGTGGCCGCATAAGTGGCACTTATCCTTACCCCACTGTTCCGTCAGGACATGAACAATACAAGCCTTTACTGGTGTCAACAGATGAACGAACCCAGAGGTCAACAACCCAAAGAATCTTTCACAAGATCATTTGACATTTCAAGATTTAAGAAATGAGCCGCCTCATGGGAAAATCAACAATCTGCATATGCGAAAACAAAGACGCAGATCAGCTTCGCGGTGACCGCGAAGCTGATCAGCGTCTTTGTTTTCGCTACTCGGATAGTACAATTCCTCTTCTACATAAATCCGAAATTTCAAGCTTCTAGCTATTTTCTGTGCTTGTAAAGGCCGGTTTGTGTCGGACCTGTTCGGAAACCACATTGTTTATTTTCCCACGAGGCGGCTCAAATGTCAAAAAACAGTTCGAGTGTCTGGTAGTGTAGCAGTGTGGACTCACCTGTCCCGCCGTGTCAAACAGCCCAAGTTGATACTGTGCACCTCGGATATTGATTGTCACTGAAAATGGAAAATATATAAATTATTCTACTATATTTTTTTCTTTCTTTGAATTGATGCTTTACGTCCCAGTCAACAGCAAAGATCATGTCGGGACGTTGCCTCCATTTTATGGGACTTTAACCCAAAATGAGAATGCCATGACATCTGTCTGTAGTGATATGGTTCTTTGCTTCCAAGGCAAACAGCCGGATTATGTTCAAAACGGTCATTTAGGGTAATCGCAATGGGCGAAAGAGTTGGACCTTCAGATTATTGAAATGATAGTGTGCTAGTAGACGTTTCCCTTAAGTTTATGAATCTACCTTCTAGACAGTAGACAATTCCAATTGCTGCGTTAACTGCAGCGTCAAATTAAGATTATTTCGTTTATGGCGGATAATGACATTTAGATAAGTGGTCCGGTCTAAGGTTTTATTTTTTAATACGAAAGGTCAAACTTATTCAGCCTCTCTGATGAATAAGTGGTCATATATGAGCCACGTCATGAGAAAACCAACAGTTTGCATTTGCAAAAAAACAAATCATGGTGCAGATCTCAGCTTCGCAGTAACTGCGAAGCTGATCAGCGCCTTTGCTTCATTACACGGATAGTACAATCCCTCTTCTTTCTAAATCCAAAATTTCCAGCCTCTAGCCACCATCTGTGCTTGTACAGCTCAGTTTGTGTCGGGCCTGTTCGGAAACCACATTGTTGGATTTCTCATGACGCGGCTCAAATGCTTGTACTTCCGACTGAGATTATTATCTTCCGCGTCGAGATGTGCATTAAAATTTGAGCTTTTCGAATATAAATTTCAATTCGGCATAAAAATTTACGAGTTTGCTTTCTCTGCATGTCCATTGACATGTGACCGTCGAATGAGCAGTAGCTAAGAATGTTTAACAGAGACACTGAGGCTCAGACAGATGTAAGTCATGAGACGAAAAACCCAAGAATCTTCAATTCCAGACAATTTTGTAGACTTACAGTATGTTTTCCTGTAGCAATGCCCATTGTTTATGTTACAAAACATGAAGAATGACTAATCAACAAAGTAACGATAAAAACTTTTTGGCGAAGTTTAAGATTACGAAGGAGGAGAAGTTTCAACATCCTTGTACAATTCAAAGAAATTACCAAACGTCTGAGTCTGCAACATGTACTATAGACTTTATATCAATTGGACGTGTGGTCTAGATCAGTAGATGGGGCTTGGTGAGTGTTGTTGGGCAAATTGAAAGAGCGTAAATGATAAATGGTGGGTGTCGACCACATGGTCCGATCTGTTTGTAGCTGTCTTGAAATCAAGCTTTTACTACGGGCTTAAATATTCTTGATACCATAAACATAAACGAAGTCATAAATATACATAATCCCTTAAATATGCTGACCTCAATTTGTGTTAAAAGTAGGCCAGTGGTTGTGTATGAACTGTCAACCCCCACATACATTTAATAGTAAAGACAAGTTCATTACATGTAACACAGCATTAGTAGCACGCGACAACCTGTCAAAACTAATCTAATTAAGCATGTAAAGGGACCGCCTTTCAATAGTAGAGACGTGACAAAATTGGGACTTCTGGATTCCTACCAGACCCCACACAGGTCGCAATGTTGGTCAACACAAGAAGCTTTGTTTATTTAGGAATTAGAATAGAGATTGTACTCCTATGTTGTTAAAACAAAAGAGCATTGGTTTGTGGCTTTGTTTTCCCAAATTCTACATTTAACAGCGGGTTTTCTAATATAAGGCTCAAAAGAACTTATGAAAATATCAAAATAACTAAATAGATATTTCAAAAGTGTTTAACTGGATTAATGCAGCTTAAAAGTACGCAATGCAGAATTTTTGCGCAGTCAAATACTTACATTTGTGAATTTATATGCACAAAAACAAAAACACGAGTCATGCAAAGCAGTTTATACTCTGGGTCCCTTTACCACAGACCGGTGGCTTCTTAGAGAAAAGGGCATACGAGACGCTGTTTGAATCAACATGCTCGTCCCGAATCACGACGACATCGTTCATGGCTCTCAATTTAATATAGCACGGCGGTTGTGTTTAAAAATTTCTTCAATTAGGGCTTAAAGAATACAGAAAACGATCCAGGCTGTCATAGAGGTCATTGAATGACAGTTTGATAAACACATACACAAAATGGTATGAATGGCAACTGCCATTCAGGGTACTGAGATATGGTATCAATGAGGGTATGACACATATCAATATGACAATAAGATTTTGCTCATTTTATCAGATGTACACATCAGCTCAACTTGACGAACAAAACAAAGATAAAATCTCCTTGGGGACCTTTGAAACAATTAGTGACATTATAGACAATTAATTAGAGACTAAAGGCAAATGCAACCGACATAACTAGGCCTATATATATGATCAAAGACTATGACTTGACTGTGTGCACACGAAGATCAAGAGAAGCCTGCATGGACCTTTTATAAGGTCATTCAGCGTTACATCATACTAATCAAACCATATATATATAATTATCAGTATTTAGAATTTTAGATAGTTGAAAGACATACCGCAATGTGAGATAGCCATTTCGATGCAAAAGGAAATGTGATTTCGCATAAAATTTAGAGAAACAAAAAAGCAATTACCGATATACAGACTGGGAGTCTGTCCCCATGCTGATCTGGTCACTCACCTGCATAGTTATCGAACACAGTCGGGACATACTCCGTGGGAAATTTGTTTGTGGCGTAGCTCATCAACATACAGGTTTTACCAACGGCCCCATCTCCTACTACAACACATTTTATGAACTTATTCTCCTCCTCGCCACCTCCCTGCATACTGGGGGTGGTCTACACTGTCAATAAAATCCTTAAAATTATGTCAAAACTTCTACACAACGAAATATGAACCACTTGTTGAGCACACAATAACACAAATGGTGTTTGACGAAGCATGTAGTATAGCCTTGCTTAAAGGCATGTCTATTTTTAGATAAATTTACTAATCTTACGCATACAACCAATCCTCTCTATCATATTTTTATTAATTTCCATTACTCGTGTTTACACTAGAATAGAGATAAAAAAAAAAAAAAAGAATAAATAGAATAAGTCATTTATCGTGAGCTAGTCACCGGAAATCCCGAACAAGACTCCCATTGACGGGCCCTTCCTCGTTTATAAATAGAATGTAGGGGATTCTCTACCAAAAGGCCGTGCCCAATTCATTCACGGCTGCCAAAAGAAAGAGAAGAATCGCATTTGATGATCTCCCGGTTCAGCACGAGAGGAGCAAGAAAAAGGTAATCAGATGATGGCCCGAAATCTTGCGAGCAATTCATTTTATAAGAAGTCAGGTCATTTTTGGATATCCGTTAATTAAGGATATCCATAATGCTTTTTTCAGGGAAATGTAAATCGAAGCGGAGTGCAGCTTGTTTGGAGAAATGAAAATAAAGATTAGTTGAGTTGAAAATGGGCATTTATTATGCCATATGGAAACCGTAGATGAATGACACGTTATGTAACAATTATAAGAATAATTTTCATTTTTGCAAATCTGGGCAATAAAAAAGCGCCACTTAAAAGGGGATCTGTCTATGGTTGTACCCCGGGCAAAGCCCTCTTAAAAAGGGATCTGTCTATGGTTGTACCCTGGGCAAAGC
Source organism: Rugalucina vietnamica (assembly GCA_964017185.1). Classification (NCBI taxonomy): domain Eukaryota; kingdom Metazoa; phylum Mollusca; class Bivalvia; order Lucinida; family Lucinidae; genus Rugalucina; species Rugalucina vietnamica. The sequence continues at coordinate 70,654,061 of OZ024872.1, forward strand.
CCACATAAAAGGGGATCTGTCTATGGTTGTACCCCGGGCAAAGCCCACTTAAAAGGGGATCTGTCTATGGTTGTACCCCGGGCAAAACCCAAAAGAAATAGCTATTAAACATATATACATGACAAATACATATATAATGGTATAAAATGATTTTACTAGAAAACATGAATACGACCGTCATGACCACAGGCGCTCGACGACTGGACTCATTTTTTTTTTTTTTTTTTTTTTTTTTTTTTTTTTTGCATTTTCACCCGTTTGGAGACCCTTACGATATGTTCATGCAATTATTTTACCTTTAAAACCTTTTCTATCAATCCTCAATCAACCCTCGTCTATGGGCTACTATATAGACAAGGTCGGAAACGCGGTGTCCTAGTTAAATTGGGGTCATGGGATTCCCCGCATCTCAAACTCGTACTTCACCCTTTACCGTTATTTCAGTGCTGGGTGTCTACTTATGAGCGACTATGTAAAAGGTCTCACCCATTGCCTTCGTCAAAAATAAGCATAGTCGCCCGTAAACTTATATTTTATACCACAACCTGTCTACTTGGATGGGATCCCGAATGTTTTTGTATGGTGACCTTTCGTTTCTAGAAATCAGTGGAAGGTCACTGTAAATATCGTATGAAAGAATCAATCCTACTGGATAATTGTATTGCATTGTTGCCATGACACTAGATCACAAAGTGTTTTGACTGGATATAAATCAAGCAACCTATGAAAACCAACGTAACACATATCACGTGCTGGCGTAACACGTCGTGTGACCAGTGTATTTATAGTAATGTCACGGCTAGATTGCCGATTTCATTCGTACGGAAGAGCATTAGTGCCAAGTGGATTCGATTTCAGTTTCGTTTTTGCAAGTTGTTCATCTTGTAATAACAGAATAACAATCTGTTTTTACAGATTGGGAACTTGTAATTTCAAATTGACAACTTGTAAAAACAAATTCACATCTTGTTAAAACAGATTGACAACTTGAAATAACAAATTAACAATCTAATTTTACAGATTGAGAACTTGAAATTTCAAATTGACAACTTGTAAAAACAAATTCACATCTTGTTAAAACAGATTGACAACTTGAAATAACAAATTGGGAATCTGTTATTACAAGTTGTTAACCTGTTATTTCAAATTATGTATCTGTTATTACAAATTAAATAATTGTTTCCAAAAATACGCACATACTCGTTTACGCACGCTTGTACACACGCACGCATGCACGCACACACACGCGCATACACGCAAGCGCGCGCATAAAGGCCAACTCGCGTGAATAGAAAAAAACAAACAAACAAAACGTTTGAACATTTTAAAATTTAATGTCATTAAATGAAATGTATACTACACAAAAATAAAAACGTCACACTGTTATCTTACCCCTGTATTGAACCCATCTTTCCTTTATAACGGAATTTACCGTGGAGTAGTATAGAATGTGTTTTATTTCCACTCGTTGTGGTTGTGGTTGTGGTTGACCTTGCCCTTGTGGCAGCCATCTTGAAATGACATCACATCCGGTCGCCATCTTGGATGACGTATATCCGGTCGCCATCTTCACTGACCTCACATCCGGTAGCCATCTTGGATGACATCATATCCTGTCGCCATTTTGGTATGGCGCAATATCCGGTCCTCCGTCTTGGATGATGACATAGAGCGTCACCCTCACCGGTATGGCGCAATAACCGGTCCTTCGTCTTGGATGATGACATAGAGCGTCACCCTCACCAAAACTGGGTCATCCATTGTTCGCCCACCCGCGCCCGGTGGATCCCTAATGCGTTATTTGATACAGCTTTCATTGTTTTCCTATGCTATTTATAGCTGAGCGAGGGACACCGAGCACTCGCAGACTTCCAGGATTCCGGTGCCAAATGGGTTAAGCCTTGTTTTGACCTCCTGGGACCCTTCCCAATCCAAATCAATGGTCTGCGACACGTTTTGAGCACTCGCAGACTTCCAGGATTACGGTGCCAAACGAGTTAAGCCTTGTTTTGACCTCCTGGGACCCTCCCTAATCCAAGTTAATGGTCTGCGACACGTTTTGAGCACTCGCAGACTTTCAGGATTACGGTGCCAAACGAGTTAAGCATTGTTTTGACCTCCTGGGACCCTCCCTATTCCAAATCAATGGTCTGCGACACGTTCTGAGCACTCGCAGACTTCCAGGATTACGGTGCCAAACGAGCTAAGTATTGTTTTGACCTCCTGAGACCCACCCCAATCCAAAGCAATGGTCTGCGACACGTTTCGGGCACTCGCAGACTTCCAGGATTCCGGTGCCAAACGAGCTAAGTATTGTTTTGACCTCCTGAGACCCACCCCAATCCAAAGCAATGGTCTGCGACACGTTCCGGGCTCTCGCAGACTTCCAGGATCCCGGTGCCAAATGGGTTAAGCCTTGTTTTGACCTCCTGACACCCTCCCGCATCCAAAGCAATGGTCTGCGACACGTTCCGGGCTCTCGCAGACTTCCAGGATTCCGGTGCCAACAGATTAAAAGCCTGATTTGACATTCTGAGATCCTATAAGACCATTTGAAGCGGCTGCGAGACGTTTTGACTACTCGCAGACTTCCAGGATTCCGGTGCCAATAGAGTTAAAGTCTGAATGTCTGCGACAGGTTTTGACTACTCGCAGACTTCCAGGATTCCGGTGCCAATTGTGTTTAGCTCGGATTGAAGTTTATGGAGCTATTTTATGCCATTTGGAGCGGTCTTTAACAAATTCTTGCTACTCGCAGACTTCCAAGAATCCGGTGTCACAACTGTTGATACCAATCCTTGACTATCCTTCCTCCAAATACACCTAGATACAATGTATTTAGTACACAACTGCCCATAAACCATATAATATGCGTGAGGGTGTATTCGCTGAGTAGGACAGTCACCAAAAAGTGTCAAATAGCCATTTTGTAGGGTGCGAGGAGTCAGAATGAGGAACTGGGGAGGCATGAAGAGGGAGCGAGAGCCCGGAACGTGTCGCAGACCATTGCTTTGGATTGGGGAGGGTGTCAGGAGGTCAAAACAAGGCTTAACCCATTTGGCACCGGAATCCTGGAAGTCTGCGAGAGCCCGGAACGTGTCGCAGACCATTGCTTTGGATTGGGGTGGGTCTCAGGAGGTCAAAACAATACTTAGCTCGTTTGGCACCGAATCCTGGAAGTCTGCGATTGCCCAAAACATGTCGCAGACCATTGCTTTGGATTGGGGTGGGTCTCAGGAGGTCAAAACAATACTTAGCTCGTTTGGCACCGGAATCCTGGAAGTCTGAGAGTGCTCAGATCGTGTCGCAGACCATTGATTTGGATTGGGGTGAGTCTCAGGAGGTCAAAACAAGGCTTAACTCGTTTGGCACCGTAATCCTGGAAGTCTGCGAGTGCTCAGAACGTGTCGCAGACCATTGATTTGGAATGGGGAGGGTCCCAGGAGGTCAAAACAAGGCTTAACTCGTTTGGCACCGTAATCCTGAAAGTCTGCGAGTGCTCAGAACGTGTCGCAGACCATTAATTTGGATTTGGGAGGGTCCCAGGAGGTCAAAACAAGGCTTAACCCATTTGGCACCGGAATCCTGGAAGTCTGCGACTGCTCGGTGTCCCTCGCCCAGCTATAAATAGCATAGGAAAACAATGAAAGCTGTATCAAATAACGCATTAGGGATCCACCGGGCGCGGGTGGGCGAACAATGGATGACCCAGTTTTGGTGAGGGTGACGCTCTATGTCATCATCCAAGACGGAGGACCGGATATTGCGCCATACCGGCGAGGGTGACGCTCTATGTCATCATCCAAAACGGAGGACCGGATATTGCGCCATACCAAAATGGCGACAGGATATGACGTCATCCAAGATGGCTACCGGATGTGAGGTCAGTGAAGATGGCGACTGGATATACGTCATCCAAGATGGCGACCGGATGTGATGTCATTTCAAGATGGCTGCCACAAGGGCAAGGTCAACCACAACCACAACCACAACGAGTGGAAATAAAACACATTATATACTACTCCACGGTAAATTCCGTTATAAAGGAAAGATGGGTTCAATACAGGGGTTAAAAAACAGTGTGACGTTTTTACTTTTGTGTAGTATACATTTCATTTAAGGGGATGCCAATTGTTAAAATCTCATACTTGTATAATTTTACCTGTATAAAGAAAAATGACAATTTTTCCAAGGAGACTGGATATTCTTGAAACATTCTTGTATGAGTCATTCAAACATCGAATACAGATTATTTTATGCCCAAAAACTCAGCTCTAGAGGGCTCAGCAGCACGCTTATCAGCATTGGTCAAGTTACTTCCTGGTTTGATTCCGTTGTCATCTGTCTGGCATGCTGGATAAGTTTTACTAAAAGCTACCACCATAAACATGATCTCCAAAAGCCAGACTACAATCTGTGAAAGTTTGTCCACTCGGAGATGATTTCTTCTCGGGGAAAACATGGTATTTATCATATATGCTGAAAACCTTATACAGCAGATACAGTAAATAGTATGATTTCTCCCAAAATATTGACTTTTTGTTCAAAATACTTTAACAGATTGTAGTCAAGACATTGGAGATCATGTTTACGGTGAAAGCTTTTAGTAAAATGTATCCGGCATGCCAGACGGATGACAATGAAATCAAACCAGGAAGTGACTTGAACAATGCTGATAAGCGTGCTGCTGAGCCCTCTAGAGCTGAGGTTTGGGGCATAAGAGAATATGTATTCGATGTTTGAATGACTCATACAAGAATGTGTCAAGAATGCCCAGTCTCTTTAGAAAAATTGTCATTTTTATTTATACAGGTAAAAATTATACAAGTATTAGTTTTTGACAATTGGCATCCCCTTAATGACATTAAATTTTAAAATGTTCAAACGTTTTTTTTTTTTTTTTTGTTTTTTTTTTTTTTTTTTTCTCTATTCATGCGAGTTGGCCTTTATGCGCGCGCTTGCGTGTATGCGCGCGTGTGTGTGTGCATGCGTGCGTGTGTACAAGCGTACGTAAACGAGTCTGTGCGTATTTTTGGAAACAATAATTTAATTTGTAATAACAGATACATAATTTGAAATAACAGGTTAACAACTTGTAATAACAGATTCCCAATTTGAAATTTCAAGTTCTCAATCTGTAAAAACAGATTGTTAATTTGTTATTTCAAGTTGTCAATCTGTTTTAACAAGATGTGAATTTGTTTTTACAAGTTGTCAATTTGAAATTTCAAATTCCCAATCTGTAAAAACAGATTGTTAATTTGTTATTTCAAGTTGTCAATCTGTTTTAACAAGTTGTGAATTTGTTTTTACAAGTTGTCAATTTGAAATTTCAAGTTCCCAATCTGTAAAAACAGATTGTTAATTTGTTATTTCAAGTTGTTAATCTGTTTTAACAAGATGTGAATTTGTTTTTACAAGTTGTCAATTTGAAATTTCAAGTTCCCAATCTGTAAAAACAGATTGTTAATTTGTTATTTCAAGTTGTCAATCTGTTTTAACAAGATGTGAATTTGTTTTTACAAGTTTTCAATTTGTTTTTACAAGTTGTCAATTTGAAATTTCAAGTTCCCAATCTGTAAAAACAGATTGTTAATTTGTTATTTCAAGTTGTCAATCTGTTTTAACAAGTTATGAATTTGTTTTTACAAGTTGTCAATTTGTTAGCTCACCTGAGCCGAAGGCTCACAAGGTGAGCTTGTAGTACAGTAGTCGAGCCGGTGTCCGTCCGTCCGTCCGTGCGTACGTCCGTGCGTCCACATTTTCAAACTCAAATATCTCTAAGACAACAAGGCCAATCGTGATCAAATTTTATCTAAAGCATCATTGAGGAGGGGGAAAGGCTGCATTAGGTTTTGGGCCAGGTCGGATCAGAACTCTGGTTTCCATGGCAGCGGATAGCTCCCATAGACTTACAATGGGAAAAACATAAAAAAAATCTTCTTCTCCGAAACCACAAGGCCCAGAGCTTTCATATTTTGTGTGTAGCAATGTATAATGGTCCTCTTTTTAAATCCTGCATACCGTGCCCCTGGGGTCAAAAATGGCCCTGCCCCGGGGGTCATAAGCTGCCATACACTTACAATGGGAAAAACATAAAAAAAATCTTCTTCTCCGAAACCACAAGGCCCAGAGCTTTCATATTTTGTTTGTAGCAATGTATAGTGTTCCTCTTTATAAATCCTGCCAACCGTGCCCCTGGGGTCCATACGGGCCCCGCCCCAGGGGCGTCATGGGAAAAACTTTAAAAAAATCTTCTTCTCAGAAACCACAAGGCCCAAAGCTTTCATATTTTGTTTTTAGCAATGTATAGTGGTCCTCTTTATAAATCCTGCCAACTGTGCCCCTGGGGTCCATACGGGCCCCGCCCCGGGGGCGTCATGGGAAAAACATAAAAAAAACCTTCTTCTCCGAAGCCATATGGCCCAGAGCTTTCATATGTTGTTAGGAACAATGTATAATCCTCTCCTTTATAAATGCTGCCAACGGTGCCCCTGGGGTCCATACAGGCCACGCCCCATGTATGTCATTATCTACCATAGACTTATAATGGAAATGTATGAAAAATCTTCTCTGCAACAGCATGACACAAAGCTTGTGTATTTGAAATACAACATTGTCATGTGGAGCTCTACATAAATCCTGCCAATCTTGCCCCTGGGGTCAAATATGGCCCCACCCCGGGGGTCATTATAGGACCCTGACCTTGTTAGATGATTTTTTCACGTGAACCAAAATGGCAGAAAAGAGGATACACAATCCAGACAAGAGCTCTTCTGCTGAGGTAAGTAGGGTTTCAAGGTCACATGACCAAGATGGCCACCATACCCATATATGGTAAAAACCCCAATTACTTTGTCCAGTGACTGTACTTGTTGACTCTCAGGTGAGCGATCGTTGCCCCTGGGATACTTGTTTTAACAAGTTGTCAATTTGAAATTTAAAGTTCTCAATCTGTAAAAACAGATTGTTAATTTGTTATTTCAAGTTGTCAATCTGTTTTAACAAAATGTGAATTTGTTTTTACAAGTTGTCAATTTGAAATTTCAAGTTCCCAATCTGTAAAAACAGATTGTTAATTTGTTATTTCAAGTTGTCAATCTGTTTTAACAAGATGTGAATTTGTTTTTACAAGTTGTCAATTTGAAATTTCAAATTCCCAATCTGTAAAAACAGATTGTTAATTTGTTATTTCAAGTTGTCAATCTGTTTTAACAAGTTGTGAATTTGTTTTTACAAGTTGTCAATTTGTTTTAACAAGTTGTCAATTTGAAATTTCAAGTTCTCAATCTGTAAAAACAGATTGTTAATTTGTTATTTCAAGTTGTCAATCTGTTTTAACAAAATGTGAATTTGTTTTTACAAGTTGTCAATTTGAAATTTCAAGTTCCCAATCTGTAAAAACAGATTGTTAATTTGTTATTTCAAGTTGTCAATCTGTTTTAACAAGTTGTGAATTTGTTTTTACAAGTTGTCAATTTGTTTTAACAAGTTGTCAATTTGAAATTTCAAGTACTCAATCTGTAAAAACAGATTGTTTATTTGTTATTTCAAGTTGTCAATCTGTTTTAACAAAATGTTAATTTGTTTTTACAAGTTGTCAATTTGAAATTTCAAGTTCCCAATCTGTAAAAACAGATTGTTATTCTGTTATTACAAGATGAACAACTTGCAAAAACGAAACTTAAATCGAATCCACTTGGCACTAATGCTCTTCCGTACATTCGGGATGTCCTCCAATTCTGTTGACTGCTTTAATTGTTAGTTTTTACGGGCGGTGGTGCTTATTTTGAATGAAGGCAATGGGCGAGACCTTTTACAAAGACACTCATGTGTTGACAGACAGCATTGAAATAACGGTTAAGGGTGAAGTATGAGTTTGAGATGCGGGGAATCCCATGACCCCAATTAATCTAGGACACCGCGTTTCCGACCTTGTCTATATAGTAGCCCATAGACGAGGGTTGATTGAGGATTGATAGAAAATGTTTTAAAGCTAAAATAATTGCATGAACATATCGTTAGGGTCTCCAAACGGGTGAAAATGCCAAAAAAAAAAAAAAAAAAAAAAAATGAGTCCAGTCGTCGAGCGCCTGTGTCATGACATATAAGAGAGAGGCGGAGGAGTGGGAGGAGGTGGTCAAAATTTTGTCGTTGAAACAACTGGCCGAGATCTTGCCTCGACCAATTCCAAGAAAATAATGGCAGAGAGACGCTACCTGGCTGCCATGCCAGACCAGCTTATCTCTGATTGGCTGGATAAGAAGGTGCAGTGATATGATAGGTGAATATGTCTACCGTAAGCATGGTAAAAGAAGGAACTAATAAAAGGGGTAAAAATTTGCCCTGTCCATAAAATATTTTACTTTTGTAAAACCATTTATGGTTCAGGGAAATGTAAATCGAAGCGGAGTGCAGCTTGTTTGGAGAAATGAAAATAAAGATTAGTTGAGTTGAAAATGGGCATTTATTATGCCATGTGGAAACCGTAAATGAATGACATGTTATGTAACAATTATAAGAATAATTTTCATTTTTGCAAATCTGGGCAATAAAAAAGCGCCATAAATTGCCAACATGTAGTAGGCAATGATGCTTTTAAGGATATAATCCTTAAATCGATTTATGGATATCTTTAATTCGGCTGAATTATAGATATCCATAAATTGAGTTTAGTATATCCTTATATCAATTATGGCTATCTTAAAATACAACCGGTTACCCTGTCAAAGGATTTCCATAATTCGATCTTGGGATATACTTAAAATAGTCTATAAATAGGATGAATATTGGATATCCATAAATCGATTTAAGGACATCCTTCAATCGATTTATGGATATCCTAAAATAGGGTTGTATACATAGGCGAAAACAAAGGCGCAGATCAACTGTGTAGTAACTGCACAACTTGTTTTTCGCTCAAAAAAAAAAAAAAAACATTTTGCCTCTAAATTTCAAGATTCTAGCCTGCTGATCGGTGTCGGAACCCTAATTGTTTTCGACGACTGAATTGTAAAAAATTAAATCATAATATCTTACCTATTAAGCCCTGGATGTTCTGGGAATCTTTGTTCGAGACGGCGCAGCCTGCTTCTCCTGACCATCGTCTAACCTTGACCTCGACTTTCCAAGGATGGTTCCGTCAGTAAGACGTTATAGTGCGCCGTGCTTTTAATGTTTTCACCGACTTTTATTTACTTTAAACAAATTCAGAAAACTTAACACTTTTAGAATGTAGAGCAAAAATGAATACATTGATTTTTGTTAAACCAGTTGAATGACCAAAATGTGACTTCAATCAAATACCAGGCCAGAGTACTTTTTTTATTTTCTGGTGGACAGGTTTTAATTAAAAGACCCAAAACTGCTGAGTTGATAAAAATTTCATTCAGTATTTTTAACGACCTTCGTGAAGAGTGGGAGAGTCTGTAAAGTCCAATTCGCATGCGCAAAAAATACACACGTGTAAATATACTCCGGTGTGTAAATATACTCCGGTGTGCAAATCAACCTGTGAGTAAATTTAAATTGCGTTCGCATGGGTTTTATCACCAGGAGTATTTTTGTATGTAAATTTATCATTTCTGGGTTAAAACCTGTCCATTTAAGTCTTCTGTATTTGCAAAACAAGAAGAGACTGCTTCAAGGTGTTCTTGTAAAGTTTGGCAGCAAAGGAGAATCGTGTAATGGTCAGGCATAACCTTAGCAGTTATACAGTTTCCTTTTATCATCCTTTCACAAGGAATCACTGTTAAAATGCCCCAGGAATATCACCTAGAATGATGAAGAAATAGTGTGACTGTTTGCACTCCATGTGATCTAAAATGTGATGCATGGCAATAAACTCTTATTTACAGTTTCAGCAACTGTCATATAATCAGTTATGAACAAACAATAAGAAAATTTATCTAAAAGCAGAATATTGACTTGAAATAAAAATACTCATGAGTATATTTTACTTTGCGTTCGCATGGGACAAAATAGTAAATTTACACGTGTGTATTTGTAAAAATAAAATTTGCATCTGGTCAGACCCAGGAGTAAATTTACCCATATGTAAATATACTCCGGTGTGTATTTGCGTTCGCATGCGCCATTTGCTTACCCCGAGTAGAATTTGCACACCGGAGTATATTTACACGCATGTATTTTTGGCGCATGCGAATCGGACTTTAGTGTTTTATAAAAATGCAATTCTCAAGTATGCAAACAACCACGGCCATTCTATTTTGTAGCGCCGATGCCAACCAGTTAACGTTGGACTGATGCGCGTCCACCATTTACAAGCTACGTTCCGTTTAGACGGAATATATTTCCATCACTTCCATGTCATGGAAGTGGAACGAGGTACCGAAGTGGAGCGGAGTGACAGTTTCCGTGCAATCAACGAGGATAGTAGTCCTTGGGATGGCTATACACCCCCTCCCCCCAGGGGGAATTTTGGCCATTATGATTTCCTTATAGAGCAATATCTAAGCCACAAAATGAGACATGTTAGCCTTCTGAGAAATGTCACGTTACCGTGTTACATCAAAATTACATACGTTACCCAAATTTCGTTAAATGAGAGTTTGGTGTCAATGGTCAAGTACCCTCAAAACCAATTCCATGTTTGCTTTTGACCTTAAATGTTCTCATAACATCACAAATTAGCCTTTGAAATTATTTGCTTTAATCTAAGGTATGTTACTTATGTAAGGGCATGTTACATACGTTACAATATACGGTATTGATACCTAGATATATGTTTTCATCCTTTTTCATGCAGGAACATGTGATTTAATTATTTTCAATTTCAAAGGTCATCATTTTAAGCATTTTAAAAGCACAATGACTTCTGCAATGATATTTATTTTGATTTTTGGGCTCATAAACATGTGTTACAATGCTGTTTTAAAATGTGATAGATGTGATAGGCATGATTTATGTTGCAACTGAGCACACCAAGTAGACTTCACCAAGTTATTCTTACCAAGTTATATTATTATTGTGGCATTATCGCACAAATGTATGTTGAAATAAATGATGTGCAAACAATAAAGACATATTTAACGGCAATGTGCCGTTACATACGTTAGTGTAAATTAACATATATTATATATGTACTTTAGAACCGTTTTACTTGATTCATAGGCTTGCATGGACTTGCTTGGAGCAGTTTTTGACACAAACGGTAATCTTTGATGACAAAATGTGGAATTGTGCCCATAAAAGTAGGACCCACAATCTTTGTTTCTGGCCAAATTGATAAGAAAATTTTATGGTAGAACTGTAGATATAAATAAATTAAAACAGATCCTTTAAGAGCAGCAAACAGGATGAGAAAGGGGATGGACCATACCGCGGTTTGGGCTGCTCAAGCCTCCTAATTGACCCTCTAGATTTGGCAAACTTCTGACCAAAATTTAAAATATTTGGATCCCTTGGTCAATACTAGTCTTTGCATCATTTTCACAAATAACAACAATATTTCGCTTTAGCTCCATATACAGAAAATGAATCTTGACCGATTAAGACTTTTTGCTTTCTCACTATATCCTTGCTGATTTCAAAGGACCAAAATGAACATTATCTGAACCAACCATGGATGATGTATCAGTAGACTTTTTAGGGTCGCTACATGGCACAACAGCAGCTGCAGTAATAGCAAACAAAAATGTTGAATCAACTTTATGACAGTGGAAATCTAGAGACATATGTACCATTGGCATGTCAGTGTGATACCAATTATATTACCAAACATCATTCCCTTTTTGTGATGACCAGCACAGTTTCAAACAGATTCAATACCTGGCAATCAGAACGGTACCTGCACTACGCTGTATGTTGAAGCCACATTACAACATACTGAAACGAGTAATGATGTGTCAATTTAGAAAGACATTGTAAGGAACAGCACAACTATAAAGTAGTGAGCAATATGTCAAGCATGTCATTTGTGCATTATCCAGCTTCACTCACTTATTTTGCCTAGATGACACTCCCAGTCAACTAGACAATCTGACATCAGGTGTTCCAGCAAAGCCAGATGTGGCACAAGATCTGCTAAAAGCACCCTACAGTGGTAAAAGCACCAGAGAACACTTTATCAAGTTGACAAATCCATTGGATTTCATGACCCAGTGAAACACAATAAATTGAATAAAAAACTTTACAGAATGTCAAATCGCAAAGAAGGTAACACATTCCCAAAATCAGATAACCCAGATTAAAGCTGAAAGGAATGTTTTGGCCAGCGCATGCTTCTTGCAGTTGAGCATGATGCTGACCTCGAACTGAAACTTTCATATCCTCTAGGTCCTGTACCATGGTTTCTTGTAACAACGGCTGGCATGTCAACCGAACAGACAAGTCCACACCCCTACATAATTTGGAATTGACTCCTCCGCCAGCAAGGTATAACCACGCCTACCCCTATTTCCTTAGACAAACATAGTGGTTTTGCACCTATATTTACCTGTAAAAAGCATGTGTTGGTTTATTTGTCTAACCCCCTTGTCTAACCGTCATTGACCGTTAGCTAATGGTCAATATAAAATGAATACTAATGATGGGTGGTTTGACGGAGGACTCAACTGGACAGAGAACATGTAACAATAGACCATCTGACTCTGTTCAAGTAGAACTGCAAAGCTCCAAAGTTTAAAACCAATTCCAGATTCACTTGAAGAATTGGCCGAACATGTCTTCAACAAGCTGCCATAGTCAAAATGCATACAACAGCATCAATTTTGGTTATGAGAAGTGATAGTGCCACCAATGTGCTGTTTCAGATGACACTGATTTGAGCTTGCTCCCACATGTCAATTAGCTTAAATGCATAACGCCAAGAACTCCGAAACATTTAAGTGGGTGAAAACTTTGAGGAGAGGACATTGAAGGGAATCTTTTAAAATTGAACCTGGGCAACTGGTTGAGATTGTTTGTAACCAGAGTGCCAAGTAGGATGGTGATCAGCTGATTAAGGTAATGACATATTTGTTAGATGAAGTGTTCGAGGCTGACACAGATGAAAAAGATTGGCCATGAATCCAGACTCATATAAAATGCTGAAATTCAACACTTTTTCATTTTTTACACCAAGAAAGTTTTTTCCCATTATGTTACTTATGTTACTGACTTTGTTTAGATTTGCTCTGTGCTGTATATGTTACAAGGTGTACAGTGTGTGGCACTTGTTTGGCAGACTTCATTATTATATTTTCCCATTGCTTTGTATGTACATGGAAATCTGATGTTTATGTCATTCAATTATTAGATTAAGTAATAGAAAAAAGTATTTTGGTGTTTCGTATGTTACCTTAAATTGCATTATGGTAGCATGCTAATCAATCCTTATTTGTTGCACGGCTTCATTCAACACATTATAGAAAAAAGACTCCTGGAGAGTCTCATGGGGTATACATGTACATACATGTATATAAGCCAATAACTACAACACTAAATAATGTTGCAGTGTTCTAAAGGTTTTTTTGGATGATGAAAGGTAAATCAATATGTTTTAGTATCAATACCATGATTTGTCTTCCTAAATTGAAAAATGTTACTTGTGTTACACACAGACAAACTGACATGGAAATCAAAGGTGGTATATTGTAGCTGAAATGTCTGCCAGATTTGATTGATAGACGAATGTTTATTTTGATTTTTATTGCATTTTTAAATTTAATGGTAAATAGATTTTCTGTAGGTAACATGAAATTTGATGTAACACGATTAAGCTACACTTTACAGATGGCAAAAGTGTTTCAAACATCTTTTAAGACATCAGACTATATGAAAACCATGGTCTACAAAATCCCCTCTGATAAGAATAACATAGCTTCACATATGCATTTAAAATGAATTTTGTGAAAAATGTTACATATGTTACACTATGACAGATTGATTTGAAAAACAAAGGTCTCATATTGTAGCAAAGAATATCTGCTATTATTTGAAACCCATTATGATCAATAGAAAAATATTCATATTCATTTTAATTTCATTCCATTTTTAAATTCAATATTAAAAATTAGATTTTCGGTAGGTAACTCAATATAACATGATTACCCTACACTTTACAGAGGGCTAACATGTTTCGAAAACCTTCTTAGACATCAGGCTTATATAAAAATCATGGTCTACAAAATTATAATGGGGCACAGAACCACAAAAGGATAACTTAGCTCCACATATGCATTTAAAATGTAATTTGTGACAAAATGTTACATACGTTACACTGTGACTGACTGACATGGAAGTTAAAGATTTCATATTGTAGCTTAGAATATTTGCTATTATTTGAAAACCAGTTTTGATCTATAAAATAATGTTTATTTTCATTTTATGGCCTATTTAAATTCAACAGTAAAAACTAGATTTTCGGTAGGTAACGTACGTAATTCGATGTTACACGATTATGCTACATTTTACAGAGGGCTAACATATTTAAAAAAAAAACTTTTAAAACATCAGGCTATATGTAAATCATGGTCTACGCAGTTCCATCTAATGGGGCGCAGAACCACAAGAGGATAACTTAGCTACACATATGCATTTAAGATGAACTTTGTGAAAAAAATGTTACATATGTTACACTGTGACAGAGTGACATGGAAATCAAAGGTCTCATATTGTAGCTAAGAATGACTGCTATTATTTGAAACCCAGTTTTAATCAATAGAGCAATGTTTATTTTAATTTCTATGGCATATTTAAATTCAACAGTAATATCTAGATTTTCGGTAGGTAACGTATGTAACCCAATCTTACACGATTACGCTACACTTTACAGAGGGGCTTACATGTTTCAAAAAACTTCTTAGGCATCGGGCTATATGAAAATTATGGTCTGCGAAATTCCCCGCCGGGGGGGGGGGGGGGGGGGGGGGGGCGGAACCATATCTGGCCAGTGACCTATAGGGTAAACTTACGATAGTAAGTTTGTATTTGGTTACCGGTAAATAGATATGTCTCAAGAAAGTCCGCATTGAGGGTCTTACATGGACCTGCTCAAACTTTGAGTGCTTGAGCCCCCGGGGCCCAGTCCACTGTCCGCAGGTTAAAGTATCAAATTGAAAATATGAGTGTACAGTCTCAAACGTGTACATTGTTTAAGAATTTTAATACCGATTTAAGTTAAATATTTTAGATCCATATGGGTTAAAATCCCGGGGTTAAAATCGGGGTTAAAATGTTTCATATGGGCTCTAAATTACGAGCATTCCTACATGAATACTAATTTGGGTCATTTTTTCAGGTTGACAAGGGGGCTGACTAGGCCTACATGTTCGGGTGTTCGCTTCGGGGCTCCCCAGCATGCTCCCACGTTCAAAAAAAGATTAAACTTTGGTCAAGCCATGGCTCATTGACTCGATCTCTCTTACCGGTGTTACAGTAAAATTTGTATGCGTGAAAAAGATATCGCGTTGTGGATGTAAACATGGCAAACACGAACAGTAAGGATTTAGAGGAACGGTTGTCCCCATGGGGCGTGTCTATGGAAGAGCAGACGGAGGAAGCGGAAGAAACACTCGGGCACCACAGCCCGACCCCACAGGACCAGCTGAACGAGAAGCTATCGACGTGGGGCGTGAAAATGAAAGACCAACACTACGAGAGCCCAACGCACAGCCCAACACGATCTCCGCGCGGGCACGGCAGACAGAGCCCAGCGAGTCCACATCGGTCTCCCAGCGGAAGAGGTCGGCAAAGTCCTGCGAGCCCGCATCGTTCTCCGAGCGGCAAAGGTCGACAAAGTCCTGCGAGTCCGCATCGTTCTCCAGGTGCTAAAGACAGGAATAGGAAGGATTCAGGCATGTCTAAAGACAACGAAGAGGCGACATTGAAAGAAACAGTAGCCACGTGGGGCGTGCATCTGGAGGGCGGGGGCGAGGACCTCGTGTTGAAGAGGCGACTGATGAGAGAGGGTAGCGAGATAGAAATTGTTCATTACACGTTTAAAGGGTTGCAGGACAAACTCATGGAGTGGGGGATAAACACAGAAACCATACAACACCCAGAGGTTGGTTTTAGTTTATTCAAATATTTCTTAAAATCAGAAGAGTACGTGCTGATTGGTGAATCGCCAATCTGACAATAGCACACCAGGGTGCATTGTGGCCATGGCTAGGCAGGCACCCGACCGACCTAGCATGCCTTTAACACATTCACTGCCACCGACGACTGTAGTCGTTTTTACCGTTCACTGCCACCGACGACTGTAGTCGTTTTACGGGTCTACCCGTATGTCCCGGGTTATAGAAGGAAAGTTTTAAAGGGGGGTAAATATATTGTATATCAGATTTTTCAGCGTAAAAAGCCCTTTTCAGTGAAATATGATATGCGCATATGTCTAAAATATTAAAATTAATAAATAAATTAATAAATCAATAAAAATAATAAAATAAATATATGCTTGGCAGTGAGATATTGATTTTTTGAGAGGCGTGGCAGTGAAAGTGTTAATAGATTTAGGCAGTCAAGGGACTATCTATAAAGCTATAAAGCTAGGCTGTTAAATGTAGCGATTTTTTTTTTTTTTTTTTTTTTTTTTTTTAGGTCTACAAAAATAATCTTCAGCGTATGGTTGTGTTGACATTAACAGTGATATAACATGGACCATTTAAACATCATGATTGTGTGTATTATAGATCAAGTAACAATTTTATGTCCTTTTCAATGCATTCCGATGTTTAAATTGTCATTCGCTTTGCAGTTTTCTTTTCTGATGGAAATTACGTTTTATGTGTTTTTCTAAACCTGAAATGGAGATGCTGAATGAATGATTTGGTGCATGACGCCCATTTTATAATAGATGGGTTAACGACCGAAATACAAACTTTTCGGGTATATTACCCAAAATGTCCTACATGTACTTTAAGTTTACAAACATAATTTTGTAATTTTAATACGTACAACACCTGTTTAGTCGTACTGCATGCATTGGACAGCTCTTGTGACATTTTATGACATTTAGTCTATCTATCTAGGCCATCCTGACATTTGTTCTCCGCCTACTCCTCTTTGTGAGTCCGTAGTAGCTGTCCATATTACGTATTAGACAGAGCTACTTCGTGGAAGAGAAAGATGCCAGGGTCCGACACAAGCCAAACTTAAAATTTCGGTAACTTCGTGATTTATTTACATGCCGTGCGTCTTTCTGCTATGCTTGTCTTGTCACCTTTTAGTTGATGCCAGTCAGGTGGCTATCTTGTTGGGAAAGAGCTAATCATATTGCTTTTCGTGTGCTGTTGATTTTTTTTCTTTATGTTGTCCATTCTTTTATAATTGAGCCGCCTCGTGGGAAAACCAACAATGTGGTTTCCGACCAGGTCCGACACAAACCGACCTGTACAGTCACAGAAAAGAGCTAGAAGCTTGAAATATCGGATTTAAGTAGAAGAGGAACTGTACTATCCGAGTAGCGAAAACAAAGGCGCTGATCAGCTTCGCAGTTAGTGCGAAGCTGATCTGTGCCTTTGTTTTCGCCTAGCCAGATTGTTGGTTTTCCCATGTGGAAATTATACTTCCAGGTGTTCACAGTTGAGCAAGCTCTACCACATCTGACACATTTCGAGGGAATGTTTGCCAAGAATCTCTTCCTTCGTGACAAAAAGAAGCGTCTCTATCTGTTCTGTGCACCGCATGACGCCGACATATCTCTAACCGACCTGGCCCGACTTGTCGGCGCTCCGGGCGGGCTCAGACTCGCGGCCGCAGAAGTCCTGGAGGAGAAGCTCGGCCTCACCCAGGGGGCGGTGACGGTGTTCGGATTAATCAACGACCAGTACCATGACGTCAAGCTCATTCTGGACCACAGACTGATTGACGGGACTTATCCCAGAATTCTGTTTCATCCAATGATAAACTCTGCTACCACAGCCATTTCTCCGAATGGTTTGAAAACCTTCCTGGCGCAGACCGGACACACGCCTGTCCAAGTGGATATTAGCACTCAGTCAACGATTGTTTAGCTGTGAAAGCCCATGTATAAACGGACACGTTTCGGATGAAGGTGATCCGAATAAACCGGTGATGTTCGAACATTTATGGGTAGATATGTGAAGAGAAATTATTTCATTATGCAGTCAATTATCAAGAGGAGCAACTTCACAAACTTCGAATGAGCTATATATTATGTATGCATTCATGCCAGTACAGTGTGCATACCTTGGAGATGTAGGCCTACTGAATCCATGATCATGATATTGACTAATTAATGCAACACTTGTTTTACCTCCAGTTTGAACAGTGTTTGTTTGCTTTGAACAATGTGCCATATTGCGGACTGCTACAGCAATGCAAAGTGAGCCTTTGCATGAAAAAACAAACAATTTGGGTTCCGACCAGGTCCGACACAAATTTTCGGGCTGTACAGTCGCAGAAGACGGTTAGAGGCTGGAAATTTTAGATTTAGAAAGTGGAGGATTTGTACTATCCGTTTAGCGAAAGCAAAGGCGCTGATCAGCTTCGCATGTAGTTACTGCGAAGCTGATCTGCGCCTTTGTTTTCGCCTATGCAGATTGTTTGTTTTCCCATGCGGCGGCTCAAATGTTTTATGTTTATTATCAATGTATATCAATAAACAGAAGATTTATTAAGAAGTTAAGTAAAATATTTAAAGCCACGCCGAAGGGGAAGCAGTCGAAAAGAAATTGACAATAATTGCTTTGAAACGTACATATTAGTATGGCAAGTGCCGTCAGAAAAAGTGCAACAAATTAGGGTTCGGAAACAGAGAATTCAACGTTTGTTCTAATAGTAATTCGGGGGTTTATTCTTCGCTGAGTTGGGGTTTAGCATGTCACCAACTGCCGATGTCGTACAAGACGAAGTCCCCATTTTAAAGTCTCGCACGAAAGAACATCGGTGGCTCGAACAATGCACAACCGTATATGAGCTGATAACTTTGGGATTTTTTTTATTAAATAAAAAGGTTGGGGATCAAAGACATTTAACAGAAATGACCAAACAAAAACACATTACTAACGGACAAGACAGGCACTACAACAGACTTAATATTTTCAACATTATTGTTATTTAAAACTATATATTGAGCACAGCACTATAATGAGATATCACAGACAGGTTTCAGCACAGTCGTTGTTAAAACCCGAACTCCCTATAAACATTCTCTTGATTTGTCCCTGTGGTACACCCCTACTCCTCTGGTCCTGTTCATACGCCCGTCTCCGCCGGTCCTCTAGCATCCCTCACTGTGTGTGTCTTGTCATCTGTTCAGCCAGGGACAACTGGGGAGTATTAGAGGAGTGGACAAAGGGGTTATATTCATACCGTTGCTGGGTACTGGCCGCATTACTGTCAGAGGCTTGATTGGAAGATGACTGCCCGCGCATGACGGACTCAGTCGTACGAGGGTGGTGGGTCTTCTGTCCCATCCAGTCCAGGCTGACGTCCAGTACCAGGAGGTGGATAGAGCGGTGGTGCGGTAGGGGTAGGTTGACCTGGTGCAGTTGCGTAGTTTGTGGGTGAAGCACTTGGAGAATCTTTGTATACTCCCAAATTTTCGGAATTTTTCGAAACCACATAAAAAGTGCAACAAGTTGTTGGTAGCATGAAAAGAATACAAACTAAAGCCAAGACGGCTATTGTGTAGTTAGTGTCGATGTTTGTGGCATAGCTACAGAACCCACCAGTATCAGTATAGTCTGTGGAGTCCGGGTCCTTCTTACAGTTCGCTATGCCAAAAGCAATCACAAATATCATTCCTAAAATACACGCCAGGATCCCGAAGAAATTCAGTAAGTACACACTGATGGCCTGCAATCATAAAAAGGCACATATATATATTTAACATATGCAATACTGTTGTGGTATAATTGTTGGTGGTTTGCGATACTTTTGCCGCTATAACAATACATACAAATATTATGTAAATAATTCAAAACAGATGATTTAAAAAGAAACGTTTTAGAAAAATTTAAAACTGATATACGAGGGTGATCCAAGAAGTAATGCAAACTCGTGTATAATTTCTTACACTATTGCCATTTTTCAAGATAGTTTACATCAGATGCATTATCGATTTTTTCCAGATCCGATTACTATTTTGACTGAATCACCTAGCAACCCTCGTTGCTTAGCAACAAGAGAATGCAAGGTAAACGACCATGGCCACGGTTAAAATGGATTTTGTTTATGTAATGTAGTGTCATATGCAAAGCATAATTACGTCAATAATCGTTTTATTACAGAGTACAATTGTCCCTTTAATAAATTTTCTGTACATACCTTGATGAGATTAACTAAGCGCAAACTATTGAGGTTTGGTTATCTGTACCCCCAAGAATTTGAGTCAATTTTGATCTCTCTAAATCTCCACATTTTCATCAACGCCCCTTCTACTTAACTAAAAAGGTTAAATTCCATACAATATTTATTTTTTTTTTTTTTTTAATAAAAATGCTTCGTTGTGATAGGATATGGGCATAAATGTCGATATTTACATCCTTATCGGGGTCAAATATACGCAAGAATTTAATAGGCCAAAAAAAAAAGGAATGTTTCCGGTAACATGCCAGAAAAAAATGGGTCGATAGGTAGGGATTTTTTTTTTTTTTTGAGGGAAGCCTTACCATGTAAAAATTTCCCATTTTGAGGGCCTGTAACCCTTACCAACTTTCCTGAACTCTGATAATAAGTATTGGATACACAGGGAACCAATGATCCCCCACCCCCATTTTCTGATTGTTTTTTTTTTAGATTCAGTTTTATGTCCCTTTCAAGATAAATTCACTCATAACAAGATGATGCAAATCAGTAGGTGGGTGAAAGCGGGACCCCCCCCCCCCCGCCCCCACTCCAATGAAAAACCACCTGACATACCCATAAGCAGAACTTATCCCTCTTTTCGTCTGACCAAGGCTTGAACCCACAGTGGCGAGATGATCAAATGGTTAAGAGCGCTGATAAAAAGCGACCATAACTGCTTGACCACAGGGGTCGCTGATAGAAATTGGACGGATAATGGGGGAGGGTAATTGGTTCCCCGCTTAACCATTCCATTAATTTATGGAAAACTGGAAGCTAGCAATTAATGTAAATATTGTCGATGCACATAACCTTGTCTCCTTTGGGGGAACGAACGCCCTACCCCTCGTCATGAGGAGTTTGAAAGCATTTAGGGCCTTGCCTGTGGCCTCTTGTGCACATTTTGATATTATTGTTTCCACTTGGTTTTCTTTGCTTAAATTACATGCCATCTAAATGACTTTGACTCCTAGACGGATAAACTTCGTCGACCAACATTTCCCCACCCACCTCGAATGGCTCAGTGGAGGGGCTTAAATCAATTTTACAATGGAATTGTGCAATTATTTTTGAGATGGTGTGTTTTCCTTGAAAGTGTGAAACTTTTTGAACACATCATTTAGTGTTGATTGACCGTCTAATTATGACATTAGTTTTTTTCACTGCTGTGCTCGAAGTGCGAGAATTTGTTGTCTACGCGCCAGCGCGTAGACTACTCTAAGGTTTGAGATTGACCTACTTACAAGACAACCCATACACCTTTCTACAACTGCAACTGCATGTTTGAGTCTAGTGGCTTGACCATCGTGTTAGTAGGATTCCGGGTCGTTTCGCCAAGGACCGTGTAAACACTCCCAAACACCCATGCAAACATCCCTTTGGTTTGTAACATTTGTACCAATGGTGCAGTAGGTACCAAAAATGGGACAAATTGTTAAATTCGTGGAACTGGTGCATGATTGCATTCTATCTAAGCAACAACGGAATGAAATGAACAGACGGTATTGTGACGCCATATGGTCAGGTATGAAAGCTTTGACCGCGCCCCACCTGTCGTGTAGCCAATTACATTCTATCCAAGCCACAACGGAATGAAATGAACCGACGGTATCGTGACGCTATATGGTCAGGTATGAAAGCTTTGACCGCGCCCCATCTGCCGTGTAGCCAATTACGTTCTATCCAAGCCACAACGGAATGAAATGAACCGACAGTATTGTGACGGTCGATTGTCAGGTATGAATGCTTTCACCGCGCAGCGTTTTATTTCTGTTCAGTCAAATGCACCACGATGAAATGGAAGTACGGTCAGATTCTTTGACATTCTAGTTTATATATGCGAAGCGTAGACCAAGCTTTTTGTTAAAGCTTATACTTGTATTGATCATATAATCGATGGTGCGCTAAATGTGATATTCAACGGTATTCTTTTGCCGGTCCGGTACTTGAAAAACAAATGCTTTTTTTCGATTTTCGAGTTTTTATTATCGGAAAACAGGAAAAAATATTAGAGTCGGGGAGTTTTTGAAGGGTCGGTCTGGTTACCGGAAACATTCCTTTTTTTTTTTTTTTTTTTCGCCTTATGGGCATTTGTCGTACTTCGTCGAAATTGTGATATTGTTGTCAGATGCCGTTGCTAGGCAACATAGAATAGTTCCTGCTGATCTTTGCGTTTCGTTTTCTCTATTATTTCCAAACACAAGGCGTATATAACACAAGGAATATGATTTGTGTGTATATGTGAATATGATTTGTATGTCAATTTAATAAATTGGAGCACAAAATCTTTCCCTGTACCCCATAAAAAAATGACATTTTCCGTCAATTTCGCGTCCATGTCGACTTCAGGTCGACAAATCAAATAATCCTTAAATCCCAACTCGTCATCCGAACTTCAAGATATTACACCTAATTACTGCAAATACACGTGTAAACATGCCATATTATTTAAATGTATCTGCATTGGTTACTAAAATATAGTTGCATTCGCATTACTTCTTGGATCACCCTCGTATCTTCGTCTATCTGTTGTACAACATTGAAAAACGAAGTGATGTTTTCTTTAAAAATGTATTACAAACTTTGTTATTTGCTGTGTATATGAAGCACTTTAAATATGTTACTGACGTCGACTAATCTGATTACAATTACGACGCCAAAATAACAAATCAGTAATGATATGTTTGTAAGTTGCAAAGTCCTCTACTCTCCTCGTGTGTTTGAATCTGAGTTCTACTTACTAAACAAGAAGTTATGCAGTACTCTCCTTCGCAGTGAGACAAAATGACGAATGTGATGAGCTGTAAAACTGGAACAGCAAACTGAAAATGAAAATATATCTAATGTACTATCTTGAAACTGACGACGTATATGTACAATAAGAACTAAACGCGGCTTGCAGTGTCCATGCTGTGTTGTTTATTTAAATGAAAATATAATATTACTGGTTTGGCAAAATGCATGTTTTACGAAAAAGCAGGACAATTGCATATGGAACAAATGAAGCCCATGTGTCCCCGCATGTGTCCTGAATCTTGGAGGTCAAAGTTTAGGTCTTTACCACTGTGAAAGTATGGAAAACTATAATATTCATTAATTTTTATTCTGATAAAAAGCAACGAAGAGCTGTGAAAGTTTTGAGTTCAGCAAATTTCTTTTCTTAACCATGGCTTTTACACATAGTTCCCACAATTTTGCATTGCAGAAACGAACCTACCACGCCGCCAACCACAAGGGCACCCACGTAGTAGGGGACACCGGGGCCATCATCTGTTCCTATTTCTTCTTTACCCTTGACCCCTAGGACAATCAGAGCAATGACCAGGAACATCTGTACCAGGACAAGGACAACGAACGCCACAAGCGCCTTCTTTTTCTTGTCACCTGTGACATAATTTATTAATTTTTGCATGGCTTAGCATCCCAGTCAACAGCTATGCCGGTTATGCTGGGACCTTGCATCTATTTTATGAAATTGTAACCCAGCACAAGAATGACTTCACAACCAAAATGTGCTTGAAAATGATTATATCCTCCCATCAACTAAGGCTTATGTATGGATTATTTGACTTGAGACTCGGCCACTTTTCCTGGACAGTCGGGCCTGAGCGGTTAACCAGTAATCAGATGGTCAGCCAGTAGGTTATAAGCTTTGCCTGGAGGCACAAGCAATTCATATATTTCTCAGGACCCCTATGGCCGGGGCCCTGTAACATACTGACTGGATAGAGAAATTCAGCAAACCTGTCATTAGGCCTCTACCGGTCTATACTTGCGCAGCCACAGAAATCCTCTGTAAATCATTTGGTCTTCAATGATTTTTGACCTGCAATGAAAATGTATGCCTATTTTACTGAGCCCCCCCCCAAAAAAAAATATCATTTATAATCAAACAAGGATATCATATATAATTATGGCGTGTATACCTTTGATGCAGCCCATTCTGCTCTGTTCTTCTTAGCGGGTCCTTTCATAGCATTTCCTTTATGTTTTTTTTTTTTTTTTTTTTTTTTTTTTTTTTTTTTTTTTTTTTTTTCCAAGATAAACCAGATTTATTCGTCGGGCTCTCTAAATGCTTATTGACTTTTGGTAAATGCGTATTGCTAATTGCCACATCCTAGGTGCAAATTGGTCAATCACGTTTTTGTTTAGTTAACGACAACTAACAGGGGATGAAAACCACATTGGTTAAGTTTGTCTGCATTATAAATGCGAAACGCTATTTGCTAAATGCTATTTGCAAAATGCTGTTTGCTAAATGCTATTTGCTATATGCTAATTGCTAAATGCTGATTGCAAATTAAATAGACTATGCTTGTACATATTATGTTTTATATTGTTAATTAATCCAACATGGAGTAAAATTATGAATATTCTCAATCATCCTACATCGACCCTTTTCAAAATTCTTAGTTACAATTTATCATTTTACAATATGCATTTAGAAATTAGTATTTAGCAAATAGCAATTAGCCTGTCGTCCTGGCCTTCCATACAAGCTTTTTAGTGCTGGATCCCAGATGCACCGAATCCAGGAGAAACTGTGGAGCAAATTAAAGGATCTATTGTCATGATCTTCGTGCATATGATGTTCATACTCAAAACATCTCTGAAACTGCTTGGCCAATCAAAGATAAAATTTATGTAGAACAGCCTTATGAAGTGGGAACAAAATCTTATATAAATGGTCCAGGTCACATGAACAAGATGGCCGTCATGCATATAAATAGCAAACAAAAAGCGTCTTTGAAAATTTTCTTCTCCAGAAACAGAATGCCTATGATTTTTTTGAACTTTGAAACACATGTACTGGGTTGTTTGGTGAATGAACATGTATGTCTAAAAATGCCAGAATTACGCCGAGTACACATTCCACGTGCGGTGTTAAAAATAAACTACCTTAGACACACATAGAGAATACATTATTGGTCTAAGGCAGTGGCGGATTTAGAGGGGGTTCGGGGGGTTCACTCGAAGCCCCCTCTGGAACCAAATTGTTTCATTTTCATGGGGAAATTTAAGAAAATTTAGGTGAAAATAGGAAAATCAACCCCCCTAGGTAAATTTGAACCCCCCTCCTCAAAATCCTGGATCCGCCCCTGTAAGGTATTGTGTGTAAAAATAACCTTTGGTTACAAGAAATTGGAACCAAAATTTTACAAGCGTACCAATTGACGACTGGAGTGCAATTTGCAATTGCTATCATGATAAATTAAAAATACACATCAGCACCTTTCACTCGAGTTTGCCGTTTGAGCATTTAGGTCAATCAAATTTGTTCACTCACGTTTGCCGTTTGTTTGTAAATCAGGTAACTTTTTATTCTATTTTAGAACTGATACAGTGTCCCAGGTGCCAGGTGTTCTTAAAATCTATTCAGCATTTATCTTTAGGTGATAATGTCACCTCTTCTGATAAAAAACATTGTAATTTAAGAACATTATTATTTCAAAATTCTTTGCACAACATATACAATGCATATTAAGAACACACAATTGTAACAGGATAGAGACAAAAGCAGAATTTTATCAATTTAAGCAGTTACCTGATCGCTATCTACATGGCAAAAATCCATATAGGAAGTTAAAATTTTCACTCGAGTTTGCTGTTTTTAAAGGTCATTTAGTTTGAAGCTGTCACTCAAATCAGCAGATCAATCAATCCAGATGTCTTTGAGGACAACATGAAAAGAAACTCAGATCTTCAGAACACATGGCTTTCTTGAGTGATGCAAATGCTCAAACGGCAAACTCGAGTATTATAGTTTCCTTTTGGTCCGTTGAGATCAGCGAGGAGAAATCAGAAATTCATTGTCGGTTTAGATTCATTTTTAACCAACACTTTATATATTTGGCTCTGTTTGGATAATGCTAGTCTTTTGATCGTCTATCCTGTTGAAAGTTGCAAAATTACAGTATTTCACTTTGGCTCCATTTTACCAAATCTAAAGGGTCACTGAAGAAGCTTAAGTAGCCGAAACCGCGGTATGGCCCGCCCATCCGTTTTCTCATTAATATCTCAGTTTTATTTCCATTTATTAATGATTATAAGCTTAATTTCCGTGGGTGTGCTAATTGACGATAGGGAGTACAATTTGACCAATACTAACCCAGTGGATCAACTTGCTGCTTAACGTCAGTATAGACACCCTGTCGAACAGTCCCTTTTGTTTTTGTCTCGATATTTATGGCTTACGCGAACACGACATTATAGGTACCAGAAACAGCTTAAACTATCAAAGATTGCAGGTGTTATATAACGAATTATATTGCTGATATTCAATCCTGCAGGTTAACGTCTCGTAATACAAATAAGCCCACATGCTACAGGAAAAAACTACCAGTAACAGAACTGATTTGCTGATTTATCCATCCTGCTTTTGATAACTCATTTGGTAACAATGCATTTTACCATTCTAATGATAATCACAATGATTGCCAGTCTGAACACCGATTCAAGGGTTTTCCCATATCAGTTTTACAACAGCTCATTGCAGCACAAATTCTGTCGGCAGGGGCAAATTGGTTGAAGCATGTGACGCCCTTGTTAACTGAAATCTAATCATATATATTTGACTTCCCGAATAGAAGAAAGACATGCACAATTTGCCTATCGCACAGGTCAAAGGCGAACATTCGCTGATCTGATCCATCCTGCAAAAAAGGGAAAAAAAATGAGTATCATATTACAGAACTTACGGGGGAGCGCGAGAGGACCTGGGTTCAAATCACACTGGCTTCTGGTTGTGTTTAAACTTGGTTGGGCCGGGGACCAGCTAAAACGGGCAGTGAGAATAGGCCTAATTAAACAATATTGCCAATAAGTAAACACATGCATTCCCTGCAGAATTTCAATGAATTTGCAAAAAACAATCGATTTTTTACTTTATGAACCCTATTCTACAGTAGTCTCCCCTTATCTATTTATAGCCATAATAAATATTTTCCACAGAAAACATGAAGTCTTTAATGAATCTAAGTTCTTTTACAACTGGAATATTTATAAATGAAGTCTTATGAGTCAAAAAAGATATAACACAACATGTTTTTCATTTCTTTGGTGTCTTCGTTGATTTCGACAAAGAGCTCCGTCGGTAAGGAGAGGTCTAACGGAATACCGAAGGAAATATTCCGTCTACAGAATAACTTGTTGGAAAAACTTCTGTCGACCTGAGTTCTATTATAGAATACATTGTTGATACATATATCATTAACAAAACAGTTTCTCATTGGTTAAATTTCACACCAATCATCAATTGGTACACTTTTGAAAAAATGACCCATGATCTATTTCTCTTTTTTAATATTCCATGTAAATTACAAGCTATTGACTTCTGTGGTAATTCGAGGCTATCAGATCAAACTTGGGATTTTACTTAAGAAGTTATACACAGCGATGTGGTTCGCCTACATCGGCGGTCAGGATACAACAAAAGAAAGAAAAAAGAAAAGAAAAGATGGTTACATCAGAAAATTGAATCACTTTTTATCCCACAAGTTTTGACCAGGGTTTCCTAAACCTGAAAAACAATATGTGGATAAATTGTAAGTTTTTGTGCATGCTTTTTTGTATGCATGGTCTTTATTCATTAGCCCATCATCTGACATTCTCGGATTTTTAGGTACAGATGGGAAAGAAGAAAAAACCTTACCTCGAATACACTCGGGTACAACACAAACCTTTGATTTGACCCAACAACTCCTACACTGGAAACAGTCAATTTCTCTTTCCATGGAACACCAGCGGAGTACAAATTGACCGTTTCCAGGGTGTGTGGTAGTGCAGCAAGTTCTGCAAAATTAGGTTTAAACTTATGCTAGTATTGGAAATATACACCGATTCAATTTGTATTTGAAAAATAATAATAATAATAATGATAATAATATCTTTATTTCAAGAGGATAACATATTAAGCAATGAATTACTTATCTAACATATGGTCCTATGTAAAATCAAACAATTCAATAAAAAAACGTTTTAAAACATATGATACAATATGTCCACAGCTATGAAAGATTTATCTAGATGAGCAGTTTCCTAAAAATGACAATGTGAGCATGGCTTATAAGATTTGCTATTTCTTAAAACAACAAAAAGTGTAAATGCAAGTACTGAGATGAAGGCGTTTTAAACCTTACGTTGAATTGGCCAATAAAACTGAAATTCAAATATAAAAACGTTGTATTAAATTGAATATAATCCTGTTATAACCAAGTGAAATGCCTTCATTTTCTAGAATTAAACAATTAAAATATACTTTTAAAAATGTACAACTTGCATAACTGCAGACCTGGTCAAAGTAGGTTTGAATGGAATTAATATGGGCCAAGATCTGATAAAAGGGGTCTTTTGGCAGAAAAATCAAAATTAAGATATTAACATATGAAAGACCAAGTTTCTCTGGGTATTTCCTGAAAATTTGAAGAGATTATCTTTACAAATAGCAAAGATATGAATGTTGAAAGGTGTGCAGTTGATGCAATCTTAACATGACGTCAAAAAACTGTTGATGACGTTTGGACGTTGATGACGTTAACGTCTTTAAATCACTGTAATTAAAGAAGGTAAGACTAAAATTTTCGAACTTCTATGTGTTTCTTGAAGTTTAACATCTATACTACTGCACAGACAATGCAATAGGCACGAATTCACAAAGTGTTTGATAAAACATGCAAAACAAAGGGCATAGCTGGTTTTTAAAATGAGGGTAGTCCTTATGGCGCAATGGTTGCCATGGCAACATACATGATACAAATAATGTTTGACCATAAGAAAAGTATGTGTCTTGGATTGTGTTACAATATTAAAGCTGTATGAAATAAATATCAGAACATTTAAAATTTAGATGGTTTTTAAATTTTAATAGCATAAAATGTACTTGAATGCCCGAAGACACCTTTTACCAGATCCACGCTCATATACAAATGTTTGATGAGCGCACAGACCACAAGACATGTCCCAAATTCGCTCGACTCTAAGCATGTTATAAGGGCTCACCGGGTGTTAGGATAAGCCCTAGCTCACGAGAATGTGTGTTTCTTCAAGGAACACCTGTTTCTCAAGAAAAGAATTACGAGAGATTCAAAGAGGTCTCTTGGCTGTTGCTTTTTCTATCCATGGTTATGAAGTAGTAACATAAATGTGAAATCTTTAAAACGGGAAATACACTTGAATTCAAGGCTCAACATAAAGTGTTAACAGAACTTGACCAAGCCTAAAGACACTGTATACTTGGACTAAATGTCAAGAATGTCTCTGTTGAAAGAGCATTGATGCTTTCTGATTTGTTTTCAATGACCCTCTGAGGTTACAGTAGCTTTAAAATACTATTATACTATGTGCATGAAAAATAGAGGCAAAGTACTTTAGATATTACGAAAACTTGCCCCTACAATATACAGATTTTTTCAGAAGAAAAAAATGACAATTTTATTTGAAAAAATTTGATTTTTTTATTATTTTTGCTCAAAACATACATTGTGGGTACACGTTAGAACCGCCTCTTCTAACGAGTACCCACAATCTATGTTTTGAAGCAAAAATAAGAAAATTAGGAATATCCCTGCAAATACCAGGTTTTCTATATAAAAGTGGGTATCAATGGGGTCATGTTTTCCTGACGTACCAGAGTCTGTATGCCATTCTGAATATCTGCAACTTTGTTTTAAAATGAGCCACCTCATGGGAAAACCAACAATGTGGTTTCCGAACAGGTCTGACACAAACCGGCCTGTACAGCTATAGAAGCAGGCCAGAAGCTTGAAATTTTGGAGTGAAGTAGAGGAGGAATTGTACTATCCGAGTAGCGAAAACAAAGGCGCTGATCAGCTTCGCAGTTACCGCGAAGCTGATATGCGCCTTTGTTTTCGCCTATGCAGATTGTTGGTTTTCCCATGTGGTGGCTCAAATACTTCTCAATACCTGGCTGAAGAATATAAAAGAAATAAAACAATTTAAAATTATCAACTTTAATTCATAACTTGTTACTTTATATACAAAGCTTCCCATGAAACACATTAACAAATCAAATATATACAGCTTTTTATATTTCATTCAAACATTCTAAAACAGACAACAATATTTGAGCCATATTGGAGAAAACCAACATTCTGCATATGCAAAAACAAAGGCGCAGATCAGCTTCGCAGTAACTGCGAAGCTGATCAGCACCTTTGTTTTTGCTACATGGATAGTACGATTCCTCCACTTTCTAAATCCAAAATTTCTAGCCTCTAGCCATCTTCAGTGCTTGTACAGCTCGGTTTGTGCTGGACCTGGTTAGAAACCATTCTCGTGTTGCAGCTCATTTTTTTTTTTTTTTTTTTTTAAATTTCCCAACATTTACAACAAAGATAATAACAAAACCAATAGAAAGTTTAATGACTTGTACACAAAAAAAAATATTCTTTTTCAAGACATTAAATAATTTAAGAAAATTTTGACTAAAATGTTTCTGTAAAGATAGAATATACATTTAAAAGACAGAAATGTATTTTGTATAAAGTGAGAATTTAAGACAATATTTACAAGAACGACTTTTATAAAAGACTAATATCTCGAAAAGTTTTTAACCTATATTAGAAATCAGTTCATATAAGAATATGTAGACACATTAAAAATAACAAGTATATGTTATTGAATGAATATCGTAAAATATTCAGAACGAGTTCATATGGCGAAGACACACGAGCTTGCAAGTGCGTCTCCGCCACATGAACGAGTTCCGAATATTTTACAATATTCATTCAATAACCTTTTTATTATATACCCTTTAATAAGCAATGGAAAAATTTCAAATGCTTATTCCTGCCATCTCTAGGTCTAGTCGACCTTTAATCTGGCCACAATTTATGTAAAAAGTATTGTTTCTAACGACTGATCACCATATTACTACTCGCATGAAGCTCCGCCTTTGGCGGGAAATGTTTATTAACGTTAACGAGAGAAACATGACGTTGCATCAAAATTGATGACGTCGACATGACTTTTGGACAACACTGCAGTCGAAAATTTCATGAAAATGATAGAAAATCGGAGTACCAATTGTTCAAAATTACAGGTAATTGTTTTTAGATGAAGTTTTGTGTATTTACTGTGTATTTAAAGTGGCCCTTAGAACTTTTTGAGGAGTATATAACCAAATTCCCTTCTTCATTTGTATTATCTTAAATAATGTCTCGAGGTTAGTGACTATATTAATTTGAAACCGGAAAAGCCATGTCAAAATCCAGTTAGATGTGTTTGTAAATCTTAAATTTTGCTAAAAATTTCCAATTTTTCAAAATTAGCTCAAATATGACCATCATTAGCAAAAATGAATTTTACACAAACAACATTTGCTGCAATGGACTTTAGACTGACTTTAATGGAAAAATAGAACTTGAGTTGAATGTTTGTGAATCTATGGAATTTCAGAAAAATGCCATAATTTCATGATTTTCGAAAAATGCCAAAACTGTTCTATGGGCTTTGGCATGGCATTTCCTTTTTCAAATGTCTTGTAGTCAGCTACTTAGGGACAATACCTAAAACAATGCAAAATGAAATGGCTATTCTGCATCCTTTGGGATGTCCATTAAATATGGGTTTAATTTGGGTGCCTTAACATTGCGATATATGGAAAATAATATAGTGGCCCTTAGAATTTTTTGAGGAGTATATTTTAAGCACTTGTTGAATGTCATGACATCCTCATTTTGGGTAAAAGTCCAAACAAAATGGAGGCAACGTCCCGACATGACCATAGCTGTTGACTGGGACCTTGAGCATCAATTCCAACAAACAAAACAATTTATGTATTTTATGACTGTTATAATAAGAAAACCTGTTTCACATACACAGTCATCCAGTATTCTTTTAAAATATTTCCTTCCACAATTATATTATATTGCCCCTCTACAATTTTAACATTTTGAAAACTCTGAAGTAACTAGAATTGTCAGAGAATCTGACTATAGCCCCGCTTCTCAGCTTTTTTGCAGGGTGAAAAAAAACAATGACAGGTAACTATCACAAGCTAGATCTCGTCAATATTGATGTGCATACAAAATTTGGTCTGATTATGTCAATTTGTTCTCAAGATATTGAACGGAAACGAAATTCTGACCTCAATAAAGGGCCATAACTCCGTCAAAATTTTGCGAAAAATGACGGGTAACAATCCCAAGCTAGATCTTGTAAATGATGATGTGCATACAAAATTTGGACGGATTCTGTCAATTCGTTCTCAAGATATTAAGCGGAAACGAAATTCTGAGTCAATCAAGGGCCGTAACTCCGTCAAAATTTTGCGAAAAAATGATGGGTAACAATCCCAAGCTAGATCTTGTCAATGATGACGTGCATACAAAATTTGGTCGGATTCTGTCAATTTTTTCTCAAGATATTGAGCAGAAACGAAATTCTGACGTCAATCAAGGGCCATAACTCCGTCAAAATTTTGCGAAAAATGACGGGTAACAATCCCAAGCTAGATCATGTCAATGATGACGTGCATACAAAATTTGGTCGGATTCTGTCAATTCGTTCTCAAGATATTGAGCGGAAACGAAATTCTGACATCAATCAAGGGCCGTAACTCCGTCAAAATTTTGCGAAAAATGACGGGTAACAATCCCAAGTTAGATCTTGTCAATGTTGATGTGCATACAAAATTTGGTCAGATTCTGTCTATTCGTTCTCAAGATATTGAGCGGAAACGAAATTCTGATGTCAATCAAGGGCCGTAACTCTGTCAAAATTTTGCGAAAAATGACGGGTAACAATCCCAAGCTAGATCTTGTCAATGATGACCTGCATACAAAATTTGGTCAGATTCTGTAAACTGGTTCTCAAGATATTGAGTGGAAACGAAATTCTGACGTCAATTAAGGGCCGTAACTCCGTCAAACTTTTGCGAAAAATGACGGGTAACATTCCCAAGCTAGATCTTGTCAATGTTGATGTGCACACAAAATTTGGTCGGATTCTGTCAATTCGTTCTCAACATATTGAGCGGAAACGAAATTCTGACGTCAATCAAGGGCCGTAACTCCGTCAAAATTTTGCGAAAAATGACGGTCAACAATCCCAAGCTAGATCTTGTCAATGTTAATGTACATACAAAATTTGGTCAGATTCTGTAAAATGGTTCTCAAGATATTGAGTGGAAATGAAATTTTGACGGAATAACGGAATAACGGAAGGACAGAATGACGGAAGGACGGAACGACGGAAGGACATGGTGAATCCAGTATAGCCCCACTTTTTCAAAGCGGGGCTATAATTATGTACTGTTTAGTTATACAGGTCAACCTCATTAAAACACTACTTACTATAGACATATAGCAAAAGTATCAATTTGGGAGCCATGACATGGCCATGTTATATTAAAAACTGCATTATAGTGAAGTGCTTTATAATGAGGTTGAAGTGTATAGTCATTCCTCGTAGGAGAACAACCAGAGGACCAATGGTCCTGTAAACGCTCACCTGAGATCTGCTACATATGCAAATAAACATGTTTGAATATTATGGTATTTAGCCCCAGTGCAGGGGCAGATGAAGCCCTTGGGCCATTTGTTTTCAGAATAATCAATATTCTGTCCATTTGCCAATTTCTATTTTATTTATTCCCTTCAAATGACATGTTAACAGTTTTCCCCATTCTAATGCATTGGCAACCTATGTTGACCTTGTCGTCAAATAGGTCAAGGTCTCCAAAGGGTCATGATTTATATACACATTGTAGTACTTTAGCCATCCATGCTTCATGCCAAGTTTCTTTGAAATCGGTCCACCGGTTCCGGAGAAGAAGATTTTTGAAGGGTTTTTACCATATATGGGAATGGCGGCCATCTTGGTCACGTGACCTGGATTATCTATATACACATTGGTTACCCCATCCTATAGATGCTTCACATTAAATTTGGCTTTGATTGGCCACATGGTTTCATAGGAGAAGATGTTTGAACATTTTGGAAATATACATGCATACTGCCCCAGGGTGGGGGCATATGAGCTCCTTGAGAATCATTAATATTCAGTCTTACTGTGATTTTCCTGCAAGACTTTCACTTTAAATGACATTTCAAAAGTTTTCCCCATTCAAATGCATTGGCGACCTATGTTGACCTTGCCGTAAAATAGGTCAAGGTCATCCTTAGGTCATTATTTATATACACATTGTGGACCTTGAGTCACTAGTGCTACATGCCAAGTATCAAGATCCTAGGCCTTTGGGTTCTGGAGAAGAAGATTTTTATAAGGTTTTTACCATATATGGGCATGGCGGCCATCCTGGTCATGTGACCTGGATTATTTATATACACATTGATTCCCCCTTCCTATAGATGCTTCATATAAAATTTGGCTTTGATTGGCCAAGCGGTTTCAGAGGAGAAGATGTTTGAATATTATGGAGATATACGTGTATATTGCCCCGGGGTGGGGGCATATGAGCCCCTGGGTGCAATTTTTTTCAGAATCATAAATATTCAGTCCTTATGCCCATTTCCTGCAAGACAATCACTTTAAATGACATTTTAAAAGTTTTCCCCATTCAAATGCATTGGTGACCTATGTTGACCTTGCTGAAAATAGGTCAAGGTCATCCTAAGGTCATTATTTATATACACATTGTGGACCTTGAGTCACTTATGCTACATGCCAAGATTCAAGATCCTAGGCCTTTGGGTTCTGGAGAAGAAGATTTTTAAAGGATTTTACCATATATGGGCATGGCGGCCATCTTGGTCATGTGACCTGAATTATTTATATACACATTGGTTCCCCCTTCCTATTGATGCTTCACATAAAATTTGGCTTTGATTGGCCAAGCGGTTTCAGAGGAGAAGATCTTTGAAAATGGTGGACGACGACGACGACGACGGACAACGGACGACGGACGGACGCCGGATCATGGCCATCCTATAAGCTCACCTGTGAGCCTTCGGCTCAGGTGAGCTAAAAATATGCCATTCTTTAGAACAAAATTATCACAATAATTGAGCAAAAAATTAAGGTAGAATTACAATAATACAGGGCTGTGGAAATATTGCAAAAATTCACTTGTCCAGGGACAAGTAAATTAGACAAATTCACTTGTCCCATCAAAATTATACTGGTCCGAAAAGGCGACAGTTCAACATTATTTTGTCAAAATCAAATAGACATTCTGAAAATGTTGCATCATGCTATAATAATTTTAATGCTTGCCTTCAAACACCGAAATGTTAAGAAAACATGTCAGAAACTTTGAATGTTACACTGAAAACAAAGTTATTATTTTAATATTTCACTTGTCCAGGGACAAGCAGATCTTAAAATTCCACTTGTCCTGTGCTTTCTAGTACCAGGTCGGACAAGTCAGGCATGCTATTTCCACAGGCCTGAATAATATTTGAAAGTACATGTACCTAGGTTATCTGTATTGAGATTACTATGATTATGAGCCTATAGTACCTACATCCGTCTGAAGCTTTTTGCAAAGCTCCAAGCTTTGATTTGTTGAAATTTACTGACTAATTCTTAAAATTTGAGCCATGTCATTGTAAATTTTCTGACTTATGTCAAAAAAGCTCAACAAAACATTCACGAAGTTGGCTTGAGGCCTAAAGTTTATGACAGAATTTGTACAATTTGAGCCGCGTCGTGAGAAAACCGGACGTTTGACTATGCGAAAACAAAGGCGCAGATCAGCTTCGCAGTAACTGCGAAGCTGATCAGCGCCTTCGTTTTCGCTATTCGGATAGTACAATTCCTCTTCTACTTATAGGCAAAATTTCAAGCCTCTAGCCTTTTTCTGTGACTGTACAGGCCGGTTTGTGTCGAAGCAGGTCGGAACTCCCGAAGACCAGTTTTCTCACGTCGAGGCTCATTTAAGCATTATTGTTTTTCTTTGACCGTGCCCCTTTTCCTTTCATGACATTGTTAATATTAGAAGAGGGGTTTCAACTCATTATAGACAATTTTCAAGTGTCACTTGAAAGAGTGGCCTGACTATCATAATTACTTAAAATCGGCCACCTCGTTAGAAAACTAACAATTTGCATATGCAAAAACAAAGGCGCAGATCAGCTTCGCGGTAACCCGCGAAGCTGATCAGCGCCTTTGTTTTTGCTACAAGGATAGTACAATTCCTCAACTTTCTAAATCCAAAATTTCCAGTCTCTAGCCCTCTTCTGTGCTTGTACAGCCCGGTTTGTGTCGGACCTGTTCGTAAACCACATTGTTGGTTTTCCCACAAGGCAGCTCAATGTCTTTTTGAATCAGTCTGATCAACGAATACATATCTGCTATAAAGGTCAGCCGGCACAGTCAAAGAAATCACACTATATGAGCCGCATCACGAATAAAAAGGTAACTGCACAGCTGATTAGCGCCTTTGTTTTCCCCACACGGATAGTGCAATTCCTCTTCTTCCTAAATCTGAAATTTCAAGCTCCTACTCTTTTTCAGAGACTGTACAGACTGGTTTGTGACGGACCTTGTCGGAAACCCCGAAGACCGGGTTTTATTACATTGCAGCTCATATGTACAGTGATGACAACAGTGCTGATCAGATGCATGGCTACAACACAGCTGAGCTGTTCTCTTTATTCTGTTTACGATTGTAAAAGGCAGGATTTCTCATGGCATGGCTCATTAATTCTTTCAATTATGTCATGTCACATGCATTCCTAAGACCAAATCATGCCTCTAAGGGATTTTTCCAAAGAATGCAAAATTAGCTTCATCACAAAAAATTAATTGAGAGAGGAAGCTTATTTTTGCATAAACTGTTCCTGACAGAAATCAAAAGGGGGTAAAAAAAAGTTTGCCTATTAGTTATGATAGCTTTGTCAGCAATAGAATACAATACATTACGAAAACTTGCCCATGCAATAAACAGAGATTTTTTTTGGTTGAAAAAATTTAAAATTTCACTGAAAAAAAATTTGATATTTTTAATATTTTTGCTCAAAACAGATCGTGGGTACACATTAGAACCGCCTCGCCAATGTTTTGGGCCAAAAATAAGAAATATGTATACCCCTGCATACCCCAGTTTTACTTTATAAAAGTGGGGTTTAAGGGGGTATTCATTGCATGGACATGTTATCCTGATGAGATTTACCAGGCAATAAATGTTACTCATGGCATCCAAATATATAATGATTTAACACAAATATGCAAATATGATTCTTTCAGATGAGAGGTTGGCTTATACCTTCAAAGGCATTAAACCTACATTAAATGTTTAAGTAATTGGATATAATACATTTGAGCCGCGTCATGAGAAAACCAACAGTCTGCATATGCGAAAAAAAAAAAGGCGTAGATCAGCTTCGCAGTACATGTGAAGCTGATCAGCTACTTTGTTTTCACTACATGGATAGTAAACTACCTCTACTCTCTAAATCCAAAATTTCCAGCCTCAAGCCATCCACTGTGTTTGTACAGCTGGGTTTGTGTCGGACCTGTTCGAAAGCCACATTGTTGGTTTTCTCATGTTGCGGCTCATTTGTTTATATTGATACATTAGGAGATACAATCAGATAAGATCAGAATATCACATAATCAGGGGCCAGTTGTTCAAAACTAACAACGTCGTTAGTTAACGTTTCGTTAAAATTTCAAACTTGAATATTACAAATACACTGTTATTTTTTGTTGAAAAAATGTGAGAATCCTTTGCATTGCAAAGGATTCTCACATTTTTTCAACAAAAAATAACAGTGTATTTGTTACTTTAGCTGATATTTGCTTAACAAATTTATGTCTTAACGATATCGTTAAGCTAACGATGCTTTGAACAACTGGGTCCAGACTGTCAGCACTGTTGTTTACTTTTTATGTTGTGGTTTATTGTCCAACAAACATCTTAGATCATTTGAGCAACATCATGAGAACCCTTGCTTTTTTGCCTATACAAAAACAAAGATCACTGCACAGCTGATCAGCACCTTTATTTTCGCTACACTGATAGTACAATATTTCTACTTCTTAAATCTGAAAGCTTCAAGCCTTTTTCTGAGATTGTACAGGCTGGTTTGTGTCATCTCCCATCACAGCTCATTAGAGTTTGGACCTCTGCCAAAGTGGCCTGTATTCAAAGTCACAATGATTTACATCAGGAAAACATGTCCGTGCAATGAATACCTCCTCAAACCCCACTTTTATATAGTAAAACTGGGGAATGCAGGAGTATACCTATTTTTCTTATTTTTGCACCAAAACATAGATTGTGGGTACTCGTTAGAACCACCTCGCCGAGGTGGTTCTAACGTGTACCCACAATCTATGTTTTGAGCAAAAATAAGAAAAATATCCAAATTTTTCTCTTGAAATTTTCAATTTTTACCGGTGAAAAATATCCCTGTATATTGCATGGGCAAGTTTTCATAATGCAAATCACTACACCATGGCAGCTTCTTTTTTTAGCAGACTAGACAAAACTGTATCTCTACCTTTTATTACAAAAAGGTCAAGCTCTTTTAAAGAACCATACAGGTTTAAGTCTCCACCCCCTGTGGTAAGAAGAATTTCCTCACATGCATTGTAAACCACTTTGTTTGTTTGTTTGAATTGAGGCTTAACGTCCCAGTGAACAATTTTTCAGTCATGTCGGGACGGAGCCAACGCTTCCTGGTTTAACCAGTACTGTAGGGAGTAAATGTGTCTTGCTCAAGGACACAACACGGTGCCACCCTGTGGGAATCAAACCCATGACCTCTCAATTCAGAGTCCAATGCTCTACCACTACGCCACCGCGCTCCCATAAACCATTTTGTGAATATATCAGTCTATTTCATGGCTATTTGTTTCCAATTGATGGTTATGCACCAATGTAGCAATCATATATAACACCAAACATAACAAAATATAATATCTAACAGACTAACAAGAAATATGAAAGGCACAATAAACATGATAAAGGTTAAAACTATTGGACAAAACAATGTTTGAGCAACAGGACCACAAAAAATACCAGTATTGCTATAATTGAGCCGCCTCGTGGGAAAAACCAACAATGTAGTTTCCGACCAGGTCCAACAAAAACTGAGCTGTACAAGCACAGGAAAGAGCTAGAAGCTTGAAATTTCTGATTTAAGTAGAAGAGGAATTGTACTATCCGTGTAGCGAAAACAAAGATGCTGATCAGCTTTGCGGTAACCGCGAAGCTGATCTGCGTTTTTGTTTTCGCCTATGCAGATTGTTGGTTTTCCCATGACACGGCTCAATTGTAGCTTTGACCAAATACTGCTCATTCTTTTAAAATACCTTAATGTTATATCCATTTCAACTGAGCATGAAAGGAGCATACTTGTAAAGAAGAACATGCCAAAAATAATTCATCATGCTGATCATAAATTTAAAATCAAAGGATTACCAACTTTTCAGCAGGATCAATTTTTAAAAAAAAGAAATTTAAAATCTCGACCCCCATATAATTACATAGTGACTCAGGCAATCCTCTATTAAAATTTAAATCACAATTTAACCACCCACACCTGAGGTGATGATCAGAAATTGATCGACTCAGTATCTGAAGACAGACAGACAGACAGACATTTCTTGATTATAAAAAATCGTAAAATGAGAATAGGATATATATACAATGATCACTTTCCAGACATACTAAATATGGTCTCTCAATTATTTTACAATAAAATAAACATCCTACATCACAGACATGTTTCAGTTATATCACAATTGCACCAAAGGGAAAGAACTATAGGTTGACCTAGAAAAAATCTACTTTTAAATTTTAAGACACTCACATTTGGCTTTACTAAAAACATCCCAAAAATTCAAACTTCAAAGACCAAAATATCATTGTAAATGTATAGGGCTATATATTCAACAAAATGTTTGAATAAAGTACCTCTTAACAACTTACTTTTTTAAATAAGAGCTGTCGCAGGACAGCGTAGCTCGCCTGACTTGTGCTTTGCCACTAAAATCTATGACCCATGACCTTGACCTCAAGGTCGCTCAGGTGGGTCGTAAAAGCATAAAATTTCAAACCAATATCTACATACATGCAAAGTATCAATTTGATCCATCAACATGTTCAAGAGATACAGACTTCTAACAACTTTAACGAAAAACTTCAACAAAAAATTTCTAAATCTGTGACCTTGACCTCACGGTCACCCAGGATGGGTCATGATGGTACTCCATAAAACTTCAGACCAATATCTTCAAACATGCAAAGTATCAACTTGATCCATCAACATGTTCAATAGATATAGACTTCTTAAATCTTTAATGAAAAACTTTAACATAAAAGTCTGTGACCTTGACCTCAAGGTCACCCAGGGTGGACCACGATGGTACTGCATAAAACTTCAGACCAATATCTACCAACATGCAAAGTATAAACTTGATCCATCAACATGTTCAAGAGATATAGACTTCTAAAAACTTTAATGAAAAACTTTAACATAAAATTTCTAAGTCTGTGAACTTGACCTCAAGGTCACCCAGAATGGGTCATGATGGTACTGATAAAACTTCAGACCAATATCTACCAATATGCAAAGTATCAACTTGATCCATCAACATGTTCAAGAGATATAGACATCTAAAAACTTTAACCGAAAGTGTGACGCGGACGTACACGTAAACGCGGACGACCGAGGTGACAACAATAGCTCTGTGAACTTCGTGCAGGCGAGCTAACAATAGTTTGAAAAACAGGCCCCTGGTCAAGATACTCGCAAATGTTTTCAGGAATGTCTAGTGTAAAAATGAACACATAAAGCATAGAATCTATTCTACCCTGGGAAAAAGCTCATGGTTTTACAATATAGTTTTAACAACAAAATAACAATGATATTTAACTGAACAACATGTAAGACTTGTTGCTAAAAACCTGTCATAAGAAAACCAGATTTTTGCCTATGTGAAAACAAGGATGCAGATCAGCTTCACTACTCAGATAGTACAATACCTTTTCTACTTATATCCAAAATTTCAAGCTTCTAGCCATCTTCTGTGACTGTACAGGCCGCTTTGTGTCAAACCTGAACAGAAACCCCGTAGACTGGTTTTCTCGCATTGTGGCTCAACTCGTACTGTATTGTTAAGCCAGTGAAAATGGCTAGACTCTTGAAATTTTGTACTGAGGAAATGACACACTTCTGAAAATGCAAGACTCCAGCTAGCTTCTGCAGCTTATAATGTATGTTTAAAATAACAGATCTACCCAAGCACTATTTTGGCTAAAACAAAACTGGCATATTCCATTGTGACTTTGCATTACATGCTATTTCTCAGTCTATAACAATAGGTCCTGTATCCGTCCTCCGTTTCTTCTTGGGCACTGCATCAGTCAGTAGGCTTGGCAGAGCCTCGTTCAGGGTACCATCACTGTCCTCTTCATCATCAATTATTATGCACTCATTGCCACCAAAATCACTATCACTATCATTACCATTATAGTCACTATCACTTTCCTCATTGTAATCCTCCTCCTCCTCCTCTTCTAGAGAGTGCTTCCTCTTGTTGCTACGGTAACCCTGGAATGGCTGTTTCCCCGACGACCCTTCGGATTCCGAGGAGGACCGAATCTCCTGCACAGGGGGCGCTTGAGTAGCACTAAGGTCTATATGAGGCACCACAATATCCTGGGAGATAGGGTCTGATTGCTGACTAGATATGAGGTTAGTTGGTGACACTCTGTGAGGCACGAATCCCATACTGTGTGTTGAACTGTATGAGGCAGAACTAGTGTTTGACGTATTTGAATGATTTGAATTGTTCGACAAGTTACGTAGTGGAGAATCTCTTGGCGAGTCCACAGTAACAGTCTGGGATAATGACTGAGAGCTCACCTGAGATCCGCTCGAATGTGTAGAATTACTGCTGTCCGAGGATTCACTCCTCCCATCCACTGAATTATTTTTCTTCTTGCGTCTTTGAGCAAGTGGAGCTTTATTTACATCCTGAAGACGAAACCCTTCTCTTTCTGCCTTATGATAAGCGTTCAATGTTGCAGAAATTTGAAACTGCAGGTAGTTACTGCCATGACTGAGCACACCTGGAGTTCGGAGAGTATTCTGAGGAAATATACTCTCATTATTTCTGAGCAACCATTCATTTTGAGTCAAGTCTTTCATTGTCAGTCTTTTCTTAGGATCCACTGTCAGTAAACCTGCAAAACAGAAAAAAGAGAAATGACATCTTGCATTGTTTGTTTACATTACATTAGTCTGGACAGTCAGTTATAACCATTCTGTTCCTGCTGAAAAATGACCATACTTTAATCTTTTAACATTAACTGACAACTGCTTTTCTTAACTCATTTAAGCCTGGCGTCCCTTTTATGGGACATAGGCAAACAGAATAGCCCCAGATGTGACGCCGCAGAACGCGGCGTCCCATCTGGGGCTATTCTATTTGCTTAGAGAAAGTTCATTGAAAAATTGAATAAAATTTAAAAATCACTCCTGACGCCCCTAAAAATGAAAGTGGACTCGCCCAAATGGTAATGATGGGAAAATCCATTCGTCAAATATGGGTTAAACAGGGTAAGATGAAGAAAGTTTCAGCGGCAACTGTTGCTGTTTTTGACTTACGAAAACTTGTCCAGGCAAATATACGGAGAATTCTTTCATAAACAAAAATTGAAAATTTCATTGGCAAAATTTTGATATTTTGTATGTTTTTGTTCAAAACATAGATTGTGGGTACACGTTAGAACCTAGTCTGACTGGTCAGCCGTCAAAATGAAGTATCATACCTAGTGGTTCATTTTGCCGTCCGACTCCAGCACATTATCAAAAAGCCAAGCTGTTAGCCACTTTTGGGTGAAAGCCATTATTTACAGAAAAACAAGTTTTTATGAAAAAAAAAATGGTGTCAAACACTGTCAAACAAAATAATAAACAAACCTCCATTTGAAAATTCATAAAATATATCCAAATGTTGATTATTTTGATGATTTTTTAAAAGAATCCATTCATCATGGCTGACATGTTTTTCTTCAAAAAGTCATCTTGAAAGGGAAGACAATTCTAATTGCGAGCTTCTGATTGGCTCTCAGAAAGTGCATGACCTCAGCACCCAGCCATCAACCAATCAGATTAGGAATTCCCATAAAATCAATGTCTATAAACAGCTTGCAGAGATATTAATAGAACTTGGGAAATTTTGATAGTGTTGGAGCCAAACGTCAAAATGATAAATCAGTTATCAACTAGAAAAAGTGCCTTGAGAGGCACGTATACCCCCGGCTGGTAGCCACCAAGCCCCCTTTCCTACCCCCTACCTAAACAACCCGCCACATGCTCATCCCTGACATTAAACCTCACATCACCAACGAAAGACAGTACCCTCATCAAGTACATTTTTTAAATAAGCAGTGTAAAGTACTTTACATAAAAACATGGGGAAGTGTAGTTTTAGAATGACATATCTATTTTAGAGCGGTATACAGAGCTGACGTGTATACCCAATCTAGGACATAAGCGCAGACATTTTGGGTCAGGTCCTCAGTCCTAGATTGAAATGAAAGTAGAATGTCATTCTTAAAAAAAAAAAAAAAAAAAAAAAAAAAAAAAAAAAAAAAAAAAGTCCTAGATCTTGACCTCAGGTCCCACCCCCATGCATGGACCCTTATGTGGTACCTATGTTGTGTTGTAAGCATGAACGCTTTCTAATACATGGTTGTCAAGATATTGACACACAGAATATTAATCT
Source organism: Rugalucina vietnamica (assembly GCA_964017185.1). Lineage (NCBI taxonomy): Eukaryota > Metazoa > Mollusca > Bivalvia > Lucinida > Lucinidae > Rugalucina > Rugalucina vietnamica. The sequence goes on from OZ024872.1 coordinate 70,697,981, forward strand.
TGGTAACTATTGTATTTTATGTGTCCTAGATTTTGACCTCCAGCCCCACCCCTAGAGTTTGGTGCCATGGAATTTAATTCAACCCAAAAGGTATCTATGATCCAAACGGGAATACATTCCTGTAAGTATTTGTTATGATATGAACTTTAGAGATGAAAAAACACTATGTAAATAGCACATTTTCAAGGTGACCTAGATTTTGACCTCTAGCCCCACCCCCGGGCATGGACCCAGGATCCGTACTGACAGAAAAAAAGCAAACCCTATAGGGTACCTATGGTTAAAATATGAATGGTTTCTGATCATTGGTTCATGAGATATACACCACCAGAGAAACTTAAACCAAAACTTTGACCCAAAGTAAAGGTGACCTAGATTTTGACCTCTAGCCCCACCCCCGGTCATGGACCCAGGGTCCAAACTCACAGAAACAAAGCAAACCCTATAGGGTACCTATGGTTAAAATATGAATGGTTTCTGATCATTAGTTCATGAGATATACACCACCAGAGAAACTTTAACAAAAACTTTGACATAAATTCCACGAACGTTCCGGAATAACGAACGAACAAACGAACATACGAACGGACGAACGGAAAAGCGAAAACTATATACCCCTCGGCATAAATGCCAGGGGTATAAAAATTAATTTTGACGGCTGACCTGCCAGACTAGTTAGAACCGCCTCGGAGAGGCGATTCTAACCAGTACCAACAATCTATGTTTTGGATCAAAAATAAGAAAAATAGGTTTACCCCTGCATATCCCAAAGTGGGGTTTAAGGGGGTATACATTTATGAACATGTTTTCCTCATGGTATTGGGATCAAAAGATTCTTTGTGGCCAGAGTATATGTCATACCTTTTATAAGATTTTTGGCAGAGGACGACACCTCATTCCACTCCGGCCCCTGGACATCAAACAGGCCACCCTTTATCTGGTTCATTATTGCGTCGGCTGTGTTACCAGAGCTACGAACTTGGAATGGTACTTTACCAGATAACATTGTGTACTGAAATGTAGAATGGTATTTTGCCAGATAAAATTGTGTACTGAAATATATGTATAGATTGGTGCCAGATAACATTTTCTGAGAGAAGAAATGTTCTTTTTTTACATTTCAGCCACTGCCTTTGGAATTTCAGCTTATACAATACTGCATACAATAGTCCCTAGATGAAACCTTTTCTTTCCGGTCAAGTTTTAGACTGTTTTTTTGTCTGCATCTTTCTTAAAACATTATTCTTTGCATAGAGATTTGTTTGAATGTCAGTGATAACATTGATTTAACGGATATCTGTTTTTATATAAAGAACTCACCAGTATAACCCCCAGACTCCAGAGATCACATGATTCATCATAGCCAGCTTTATCCTGATTGGCTACAGCCTGTTTCAGAACTTCAGGGGCAGCGTAGGGCAGTGTGAAGCATGGTGTACTAAGTGGTGCGTTGCCCGGCTTATACAGTCGTGCAAATCCAAAATCTACAATCTTCACTTCGGCATTTTCAGAATCATCTTTGAACAACAAATTCTGGAGGGAAAAATAAAGCATTTTCTTCTAAAATATCTGCTTTCTTTAAATGCAAGTACAATATATCAATAAACACTTCAAACACTTTGATGATATTTGTTAATGAGAACAAAAGATTCAAATCATCAAAGAGGGAACAATCAAATAACATTTTCAAATTTGATTTATTGAACAAAGAGTTGTGTATTTATTTCACCAAGTTTTCACAGGCGTTTAATTGCACCGATGCTGCTAGACTTTTATCATATGAAATGTATTTTCTGTGCACAACCATAGACAAATTATTGATGACTGAACCCAGACTATGGAGGCCTCTCTTTGATAGACCTCAACAGGGACTTGCAAACCCTACCTCTGGTTTGAGATCTCGGTGTACAACACCACGATTGTGCATGTAGTCCACAGCTTGTACAAGCCTCCACATGATTTCACTGGCCTCAGGCTCTGTAAAATTCTTTTTCTTTCTTATTCTGTCTAACAATTCTCCACCTCTACATAGCTCCATTACCATGTATGTATGTAACTGAAAGAAGAAATAAGCGGAAACATACAGTACAAACTGTTTAAGAATACGATCAAACTCCTAGACCATAAAGTTGCTGTTGTGTTCGGATTTACCAAATGAATATGGACATGGGGTCTAGGTTTAAAATCCCATCTGAAAGACTGGTGATGTCCAAGTTTGGACTCATGAACCCTGGTTCACAAATCAAGCAACTTGACTTTTCAAATATTTTTGGCGCTGGAATGCTGGTTGCACAGTCAAATTCCCTTCAAAACTTTCCTTCATTTAAACAAGTGCTCTATCATCAAAGATCTGAGAGCATTATATGAGCCGCCTCATGGGAAAACCAACAATCTGCATAGGCGAAAACAAAGACGCAGATCAGCTTCGCGGTAACCGCGAAGCTGATCAGCACCTTTTTCGCTACACGGATAGTACACTTCCTCTTAAATCCGAAATTTCAAGCTTCTAGCCTGCTTCTGTGACTGTACAGCCTGATTTGTGTCAGACCTGTTCGGAAACCACACTGTTAATTTTCCCGAGAGGCGGCTCATATTCTATCCAGCTTTTCAGCACATGCACACAATTATCTCTCTGACTCCATTATTGATTAATGTCTCGTTTTATGCCCCTCTCAACAGCTAAGATGAAACCCACGACCTTTGTTTAAAAGCCACTATGCCACAAAGGATCAGAATGTGCTGTATTTTTATTCTCACCTCATCATAGTAAACATCTCTCAACTCTACAATGTTGGCATGACCTTGACACAGTTTCAACAAGGTCACTTCTCTGTTCACATCAACACGGCGACTGATGATCTTCACAGCATATGGGCGTTCTGTTTTCTTATCCTTACATTTCCTGAAACATAAATGGATACACTGCAAGCTGACACACAAGTCTACAAACAAAAAGTATAGTGAGGTGGGCCGGTGGTAAAGGGCCACAACTTAAATTCCGAGATTCAATACCTTTTGCACTGTGCTGTGATAATAAGTAAAACATACCTCATTGTGCTCAGTCTGGTTATTACATACCTTGAAAGTGGTGATTTTGTCCCAACAGGACTCAAAAAATTGTTGACTGGGATGGTCTGGGTCATAATACAATGACCATAGGGATTAGTTTATGTGACACTTACCTACATATAGAGAATGTACCATCTCCCAATGGTGGAGAAGTCATGTCCAACTCATAGTGCTGAAAGAACTGTGAATTCTGTAACATAAACCATACATTGTGAGAACATTCATACAAAAGATGATTTTACTATAGACAAAGGTGGGTCTGATTATAATCAGGATTTTTTAATCAAAATTATGAACCATCATGAAAACTTGCCTATGCAATATACAGAGCATTTTTTCACCCTTAAAAATGAAAATTTTCAGTTGAAAATTTTTGATATTTTTAATACTTTTGCTCAAAACATTGATTGTGGGTACACGTTAGAACCGCCTCGGTGAGGCGGTTCTAACAAGTACCCACAATCTATGTTTTGGATCAAAAGTAAGAAAAATATGTATACCCGTGTATACCCAGTTTTAATATATGAGCCACAGCATGAGAAAACTGGTTTTCGGGGTTTCCGACCAGGTCAAACACAAACCGGCCTGTGCAGCCAAAAGATGGCTAGAAACTTGAAATTTCGAACTTAAGAAGAATATTCATCGCATTATCCGTGTAGCGAAAACAAAGGCGCTGATCAGCTTCGCAGTTGCCGAGAAGCTGATCTACGGCTTTGTTTTCGCATAGGCAAAAATCCCCTTTTATTCACAATGCAGCTTATATAATAGTGGGGATAAACAGGGTATACATTACATGGACATATTTCCCTGATGCTGCATTACAGACTGTAACAACTGTTTTACTCACGTAAGCCGAGTCAATCCATAACTTAAATGAAAATGGGAGATCCAAGAGAAAAACAATGCATTTGCTGGAAATAGAACTTGGGTTGTCTAAAATGTGCACTCAGACTGAAAGCTGGGGCAGTAAGATGATAGAACAAAAAGATTTATTATATAACTATAAATAGACAGTATTTCAGACAACACTTTCAGCCCATTGCATATCATATTCTATGACCTTGGGTTTTTCCCACTGAATATATGTTACTATATTTAGACCTCTCACTGTCATTGGAAATGTACATTGATTACTGTCAAGCAGTAATGCCGATGAAGTACAAATGATGTTTATTACTGTTTAGTTTATTTGAATTTAGACTTCATGTCCCAATGAACATTTTTCAGTCATGCTGGGACTATATGTAAACTGTATGTATACACCAATTCATTTACAGATAAAAATTGTTATTTTAAAATTATTTTTATTCGCCTCAGTCCATATTGGATATCACATCATATTCAATGACTCAATAGTCAATAATTGTATAATATTAATCTTTGTAATGTTTCCTATTTCCATTAATCTTACCTTAAAATGACTAGCATACAACAGTTGCCTGTTATCTGGCTGTAGTTCTTTGGATTGTTTCAGTAGGTCACTACTGATAGTGTTCTCACTGAATATCACAGACGGTGCTACATACGAATATCCCTGAAACACAAAGGAGAAAAGAAGACTTTACTAAACCCACAATTACAATTCTTAGTAAAATAAGATCACATATAAAATGAGTCACAGCATCGGAAAACCAACAATCTGTATATGTGAAAACAAAGGCAAAGATCAGCTGTGCAGTAACTGCACATCTGATCAGCGCCTTTGTTTTCGCTATACAGATAGTACAATTCCTCTACTTTCTAAATCCAAAATTTGCAGGCTCTAGCCTTCTTCTGTGCTTCTACAGACTGGTTTGTGTCACACCTGTTCAAAAACCGCATTGTTGGTTAATTCCTCATTATGCAGCTCAAACATTATTTTAGCTGTGACATGAGAAAGCCTGCTTTTTGCATATACAAAATAAATGAAACAGATAGGCTGATATTGATGTGGTGAAGGCTGATTAGACCAAGTTGAAGAATCCAAAAGAGAAATTCTATTGCAACAATGGTCACAGTACGAAACACACTTGCCAACTTCAATACAGAAATGGGTACAAAAGAAACACTTTTAAGCGCACATTATCAAACCTACAGGCCATTTTCACTGATTGGAACTCTTTTTTAATTCTAACTTGAACCCACAGTAGCTGGTGGTGTACTGTATAGAGTCCATAGTTTTCAGGTGTCTGAAAATTTAGAACACTAACCTTAAACAACTTTTCTCCATTGAGAGGCACTACGGCCGGAGAGTCTGTCGCCGACATGTCAGTAAACTCATGAGCAAAGTTGCTCACATCTAACTCATGGCGGATCTTTGGCACAAATGGTGCTGGGATTTTCTTTTCTGCGAGATCTTTCCAATTAATGCCCTAGAAAAATGAAATGAGCCACCTTGTGGGAAAACCAACGTGGTTCCCGACCAGGTCCGACACAAACGGGCCTGTACAGCTACAGAAGCAGGCTAGAAGCTTGAAATTTTGGAGTTAAGTAGAGGAGGAATTGTACTATCCGAGTAGCGAACAAAGGCGCTGATCAGCTTCGCGGTTACCGCGAACCGCGAAGCTGATCTGCGCCTTTGTTTTCGCCTATGCAGATTGTTGGTTTTCCCATGGGGCGGCTCATATGTGAATACAATGAAGAAGTTCAATTCTGTCAAAACCTTAAATAGATAGCTACATGTACAAAGAATTGATGGATTTGGGGTTCAACATCCCACCAACAGCTAAGATCATATGGAGACGGAACCTCGGTTTATAGTCTCATCAAACAGATTGGAGAAGCCCGGGATTGAACTTGCAACCCGTGGTTTACAAGGCGAGTGAAATAGCCACTGCGCCACAGAGGACATGACTTTAAGGAAACCACTTTCTTGTGTGACCATCACACCAAGATTATGCCAAAACATCCATATTTTAAGTACTCAGCAACAGGCTAACCAACCACTTTCAAGTTCGGCCTTGAACATAAACTACTGCTTTTTACATTATTTCTACCGAGAAGGAAATTTCTGGTGTTTCAGTTACTGTACTTGAAGAAAACAGGTGACAGCAAATTTTGTCAAATACCAAGTAATGAATCACCAAACAATCATAAATTTACCCATTTTTTTTTAATCTTACCTTGAAGAATTTATGGTTTTTCACTTCAAATGACCCCCTAGCCCCTAATCTTCTCCTGGAGTCTTTTGTCAACAATGAAGTTATAAAATCTTTCACAACAGGAGAGAATGATTTAGGCATTGGTGGCTTGGCTTTCAATACCCGTCTGAAATCACAAATGAGCTACAGTGGCACATTTTGTATGGAACAAAAAATATTAAAATTCAACTTATAAACATTCTAAAAACACAGGAAAGGCATGAAGATACTCATACAATGGGTACAAGCCAATGGCTTTATGTCAGATCCTGGTTATTTTGTACATTACTCTATTTTATCATGTATTTGAAGTAATCAAAATAAAGTTTAAACCAACTTGGAGGCTACAAAACTTTAAATCATTAATACAATAAACATTCTTTTTTTTTTTCATTCATTTTAGCATTTTCTACAAGCCAGGACCCAGTTATTCAAAGCATCGTTAGCTTAACAATATCGTTAAGACATAAATTTGTTAAGCAAATATCAGCTAAAGTAACAAATACACTGTTATTTTTTGTTGAAAAAATGTGAGAATCCTTTGCAGTGCAAAGGATTCTCACATTTTTTCAACAAAAAATGACAGTGTATTTGTAATATTAATGTTTGAAATTTTAACGAAACGTTAACTAACGACGTCGTTAGTTTTGAACAACTGGGCCCTGATTTCAAGGCAAATGGCAAAACTACTATGAATACTATTACACAGGCTAATCTACATCTATAATATTCAAATATGGCAAAGCAGACTTCATACTAAGCTTCATATTTTTTAAGCAAAACATATGTGTGGTGTGTTTGACTGGTACCTTGATATTTCAGACTGTGAGTTGCTCTCTCCATCTACAGTGAAAGGTGAAGCACCAGTCAGGAGTTCATAGGTCAACACTCCCAAAGACCACCAATCAACCGCCTGAAAAGATGTACCATAATTAAACAAAATTAAACCATATTTTATTTTTGTGAATTTCATTGATGTGGTGACACTTGTAAATGCTTATCAAATAAGTATTTAAGCTTGACAGACTTAACTTTCAGTGTGATAATCTTAAATATTCTTTATCAAAAATATTTGACTGAAATATCATACTGAGATTCAATTTCCATTATCAGTTTTGTCTTTTATTTGGTGAAAGGGCGCTTTTTATTGTTTCTATATAACTGCAATTATCATTGTTTTTGATAACCTGTTTGGTACAAAATTGTTTTGCGCTATTTATCCACACAATGTAACAACAGATTCTATACGTATTCATGTTCTGTTTATGTATTCTTCTTTTTTACCATAGAGACTTCCGCTAAGAGGTTACACTAGATTCTAGTAACTGATTAGCTGTTTATTTAAAGTCTGATAGGTATTTCTGCTTTCTCAAAGTATTTAATTTCTGGGTGATTAAGTGAGCCTCCTCATGAGAAACCAACAATCTGCATATGCAAAAACAAAGACGCAGATCAGCTTTGCGGTAACCTGAAGCTGATCAGCGCCTTTGTTTTCGCAACATGGATAGTACACTTCCTCTTCTTCCTAAATCCGAAATTTCAAGCTTCTAGCCTGCTTCTGTGACTGTACCGCCTGATTTGTGTCAGACCAGTTCGGAAACCACATTGTTGGCTTTCCCACGAGGCGGCTCAAGTATCCAACTTACAAAGTCATGTCCTGAGTGTCCTCCCTCCACCACCTCTGGCGCCATGTACTCTATAGTACCACAGAATGAATAGGCTCTGTAGTTCTGGTGAAATAAAAAACAAAGATTAGACAATTATAAATTATAAAATAATTGAAACATGCTTGCATCTAAAGAAGAACAGCTTATTTGATAGTATGTGAATGTAGGGCATCAATAGTTCTCTGCAGAGATTTCTAATTGCCGAGTTCATACAAGTACACAGCATACCGGCATACAGAATTTAGGACTGTAGTATGAGGGCTGTATAAAGATGGAATATGTCTAAACAGCCTTACGAGCCACGTCATGAGAAAACCAGACTTTTGCCTATACGAAAACAAAGGCACAAATCAGCTTCGCAGTAACTGCAAAGCTGATCAGCGCCTTTATTTTCACTACTCGGATAGTACAATTCCACTTCTACTTACAGCCAAAGTTTCAAGCCTCTAGCCTGCTTCTGTGATTGTGCAGGTCGGTTTGTGTCAGACCTGATCGGAAACCCGAAGACCGGTTTTCTTGCGTCGCGGCTCATATAACATTAAGGTACATACCCGATCAGTCGGTAGGAATTCTTTACTGAGCCCGAAGTCTGTCAAAACAATATGCCCTGTGTTGTCTAACAATATGTTCTCTAACTTGATGTCACGGTAGATAATACCCAACTGGATAGAAAAACAAATGTATTAAAGTAATGTGAGCTGGTGAGCTGATACCCATAACATATGATGATCCCTGATTGCTGTGCACTCATTGGCCAACGAATTGCCTCTACACGTCAAGATAAATGCTGAGGTTTAATGTACCTGTCCACAATTTTTCAGATGTCGGTAGAAGATCTTAAAACTCCCAACCTAAAAAGTCAACGCTCTTAACACTTAGTCACTGTACTCCCATCAGGATGAAATATAAATAAGACATGTAAGTAAATCTTATATGAATATTTTAACACTAAAGGTTCATTACAGTATGAGCCGCAATGCGAGAAAGTCGGTCTTCTGGGTTTCTGACCAGGTTAAACACAAACCGGCCTGTACAGTCTCAGAAGATGGCTAGAAGCTTGAAATTTTGGATTTAAGTAGAAAAGGGATTGTACTATCCCAGTAGCGAAAAAACTAGAGGACCATTGGTCCTGTAGCTCACCTGAGAGATTATCACATTGTAAGCTCATGAGATTTAAATTAATTGAGAATCGACCAATGAAAGTCTATGCATGGACACTATTGACCCCCGGGGCATGGCCAAATTTGACCCAGGGGCATGACTGGCACATTTATAATGGGGACTACCAAACATTGCTACATACAAAATATAGAAGCTCTGGGCCTTTTGGTTTCAGAGAAGAAGATTTTTGTTAGTTTTTCCCATTGTAAGTCTATGGAGACTATCTACCCCCGGGGCGTGGCCAAATTTGACCCCAGGGGCATGGCTGGCACAATTTATGTAGAGGACCATTAGCTATTGCCACATACAAAATATCAAAGCTGTGTGCCCTGTGGTTTCAGAGAAGAAGATTTTTTATTTTTTTTCCCATAGCAAGTCTATTGAGACTATCAACCTCCGGGGCCTGGCCAAATTTGACCCCAGGGGCATGAATGGCACAATTTATGTAGAAGACCATTAGCCATTGCTACATACCAAATATCAAAGCTGTGGGCCTAGTGGTTTCAGAGAAGAAGATTTTTTAATTTTTTTCCCATAGTAAGTCTATGGAGACTATCAACCCCCGGGGCGTGGCCAAATTTGACCCCAGGGGCATGAATGGCACAATTTATGTAGAGGACCATTAGCCATTGCTACATACCAAATATCAAAGCTGTGGGCCTAGTGCTTTCAGAGAAGAAGATTTTTTTAGTTTTTCCTGTTGTAGGTCTATGGAGACTATCGACCCCCGGGGCATGGCCAAATTTGACCCCGGGGACATGATTGGCACAATTTATGTAGAGGACCATTAGCCATTGCCACATACAAAATATCAAAGCTGTGGTCCCTGTGGTTTCAGAGAAGAAGATTTTTTAATTTTTTTCCCATAGTAAGTCTATGGAGACTATCAACCCTCGGGGCGTGGCCAAATTTGACCCCAGGGGCATGAATGGCACAATTTATGTAGAAGACCATTAGCCATTGCTACATACCAAATATCAAAGCTGTTGGCCTAGTGGTTTCAGAGAAGAAGATTTTTTTATTTTTTTTCCTATTGTAGGTCTATGGAGACTATCTACCCCCGGGGCGTGGCCAAATTTGACCCCAGGGGCATGATTCGCACAATTTATGTAGAGGACCATTAGCCATTGCCACCTACAAAATATCAAAGCTGTGGGCCCTGTGGTTTCAGAGAAGAAGATTTTTTAATTTTTTTCCCATAGTAAATCTATGGAGACTATCAACCCCCGGGGCGTGGCCAAATTTGACCCCAGGAGCATGAATGGCACAATTTATGTAGAGGACCATTAGCCATTGCTACATACCAAATATCAAAGCTGTGGGCCTAGTGGTTTCAGAGAAGAAGATTTTTTTAGTTTTTTCCAATTGTAAGTCTATGGAGACTATCAACCCTTGGGGCGTGGCCATATTTGACCCCAGGGGCATGAATGGCATAATTTATGTAGAAGACCATTAGCCATTGCTACATACCAAATATCAAAGCTGTTGGCCTAGTGGTTTCAGAGAAGAAGATTTTTTTATTTTTTTTCCTATTGTAGGTCTATGGAGACTATCTACCCCCGGGGCGTGGCCAAATTTGACCCCAGGGGCATGATTGGCACAATTTATGTAGAGGACCATTAGCCATTGCCACATACAAAATATCAAAGCTGTGGGCCCTGTGGTTTCAGAGAAGAAGATTTTTAATTTTTTTCCCATAGTAAGTCTATGGAGACTATCGACCCCCCGGGGCGTGGCCACATTTGACCCCAGGGGCATGAATGGCACAATTTATGTAGAAGACCATTAGCCATTGCTACATACCAAATATCAAAGCTGTGGGCCTAGTGGTTTCAGAGAAGAAGATTTTTTTAGTTTTTCCCATTGTAAGTCTATGGGACCTATCTGTTGCCATGGAAACCACAATTTTGATACAATCTGCTCCAAAACCTAATGCCATCAATCCCCCAACCCAATTATGGTTCACATTAAATTTGATCAAGATCGGCCTACTAGCTTCAGAAATATTCTTCTTTGAAATTGTGGACGGACGGACGGACGGACGACGGACGGACGACGACGGACGACGGATGCCTGCCTATCCTATTAGCTCACCTGTGAGCCTTCGGCTCAGGTGAGCTAAAAAGGCACTGATCAGCTTCGCAGTTACTGCGAAGCTGATCTGCGTCTTTGTTTTCGCATAGGCAAAAACCTGGTTTTCTCATTGCGCGGCTCATATAATCTCTCACCTTATGTAGCGTCTCTAGTGCCAGCACTATTTCTCCTATATATATCTTCACTTCTTTCTCTGTGAAATGTTCTCGGAGATTTAGATGTGTAAATAATTCACCACCATTCACATAGTCTGAAAGTGTAACAATCATAGATACAATATAGAGGGAAAATGTTTTCAATACATGTATTTCTAGAAAAATTGTGTGTTTGTAGAATAGCATGCAAAGATGGTTCATATATACAATGTAATCACTTCAAACATATACAACGTAGGTTTTTCAAGTCTAAAGATCATTTCAAATCTGCCTGTGACTGTGACAAAGAATTTCTGTGTTTAATACTGCAACCTTTAACAGAATATGAATAATGCATAAAATATTTTTACTGCACTATTTCAACTTACCCAGGATAAGATGAAGTTTTGCATCTGTCTGAAATGCATAGTGTAGAGTGACTAGGAATGGTGACTCTCTTATTGCCTCTAGGACCTGTCGTTCTGTCTTTGTGTGCTCAGTTGTCTTTGTTTTCTGTACTATGGCCGCCTTCTTCAGGACTTTCATAGCATACAGCTTGCCCTCATCTGTTCCGTTTAATTTACGCACAAGGAACACTTTACCATAGGCTGAAAACCAATCATAATTATCATTGCTAAAAGTGTGACACCAACGCTAATTACTAAAATTACACAAAAAATATGTAACTTTGCCCTTTGTGTCACAGCCTGATGCAGCATCAGGACTGTGTTTTAAAAGTGTTCCATTAATGCACCTACGAAATGACTTGATGCTCAACAGGCGGTCAAATATGAAATACAATTGCCTTAAGAGGAGACTAAAAAATTAGGGAATACCATGCTTTAGCTGTTCTTCATTTGTAATCAAGCTTCCTTGCTTCCATGTTTTATCAGATTTACTTTCACTTAATGAATACAATCCTGCTGAACTTGGGTACACTTTCATTATTCATAATAAGAGCTGTCGCAGGACAGCGTAGCTCGCCTGACTTGTGCTTTGTCACTAAACTTATCAAAATCTATGACCCATGACCTTGACCTCAAGGTCGCTCAGGTGGGTTGTGATGGTACAGCATACAATTTCAGACCAATATCCACAAACATGCAAAGTTTCAACTTGATCCATCAACAAAGAGATATACAGACTTCAAAAATCTTTAACCCAAAACTTTAACCAAAAATTTCTAAGGCCATGACCTTGACCTCAGGTTCACCCAGGGTGGGTCATAATGGTACAGCATAAAACTTCAGACCAATATCTACCAACACGCAAAGTATCAACTTGATCTATCATGATCTACATGTTCAAGAGATATAGACTTCTAAAAACTTTAACCGAAAACTTTAACAAAATAATTCTAAGTCTGTGACCTTTTGAGGTCACTCAGGGTGGGTCATGATGGTACTGCATAAAACTTCAGACCAATATCTACCAACATGCAAAGTATCAACTTGATCCATCAACATGTTCAAGAGATATAGACTTCTAAAAACTTTAATGAAAAAGTCACTAGAGCACAAAATATAGGTCAAGGTCACTAGATCAATGTGGGCGCAAAGTCGGGATATCGAGGAGAAGCCATATGCAAGGTTTGATGGTTGTAGGCTTTATAGTTGATGAGATATTAAGGGTTGGCTTAAAAAATGACAAAGTCACTGGAGCACGAAATATAGGTCAAGGTCAGTAGGTCAATGTGGGTGCCGAGTCGGGACATCGAGGAGAAGCCATATGCAAGGTTTGATGGTTGTAGGCTTTATAGTTGATGAGATATTAAGGGTTGGCTTCAAAAATGACAAAGTCACTAGAGAGAATTGTACTATCCGAGTAGCAAAAACAAAGGCGCTGATCAGCTTCGCGGTTACCGCGAAGCTGATCTGCGTCTTTGTTTTCACCTATGCAGATTGTTGGTTTTCCCATGAGGCGGCTCAATTGTTAAAATTTTGTAATGCTAAGTACTATCCTTTCTTTCCCCCATAGTGTCTGGTTTGGGATTTTAAATTTAAATTATCAAATTCCTAGATCTTTTCTTGAAACATCTCTCAAGGTTTTGAATTTCAAGAATAATCAGATATCTTACCTCCTGTGCCTAACACTTTAAGCAGTTCAAAATCTTTCACAGAGACATGTTCACTTGTTCTCATGTTAACTGAAAAGATACAATAGTCACAATTACCTATCAACCATTTATGCCGCCTCATGAGAAAACCAACAATCAGCATATGCGAAAACAAAGGCGCAGATCAGCTTCGCAGTAACCGCGAAGCTGATCAGCGCCTTTGTTTTCGCTACTCGGATAGTACAATTCATCTTCTACTTAAATCTGAAATTTCAAGCTTCTAGCTTGCTTCTGTAGCTGTACAGGCTGGTTTGTGTCGGACCTGTTCGGAAACCACATTGTTGGTTTTCCCACGAGGCGGCTCATTTATGTTTTGTGATGTAGTGGTTACTAGGTTGAGTCAGTTCAAAGAATGAAGAATCTATTGCTGGATGATATATGATCGTCAATCGGCTCTGACATCCCTGACTTTGGCCGTAACCTCGAAACACAGCACTATATAGCACACAATGTATATACACAATCTTTTAATATGGGTTTCATAGTCCGAGAGAAAATAGGTACATTCAAGCATTTTAAAGGGATACTTTCCATCCTCAAGACTGAATTAGTACACATCAAATCAAATTTTTGCATAATTTCATCAAAATTATATTACATTTGCCAGCAACCAGTGCCTAATTAAGCCAATTTATGATAAGCATTCCTGGTTTTAATGCAGTTAAATGAAAATATTACCTAATGTTTTGTAAAATGACCACAAATCATGATTGTAAATATCCATCTTGCACAATCCAATCATGCCAATTTTACCTATGAAATCATGGAAGGAAGTTGAAACATTATCATCAAAATTTATCAATAAAATAAAACAATTAACAACTAACTGGGCATTAACCCTGAATTCATATTAGGTTGTTAAATTTTTAAAAAATTGAGCTACAAAAGTCATGGCAAAAACAAATACCAGTACACGAGTACAGCCAATGGTAACATGTTGACATGCATAACCGGATAATCCTTAATAGAATGCATTTAAAGCATTGTCATATGGTATACATGTAGTTTCATAGGGTATGTATGCCCATTCATCTATCATTTCATTCTTATCTGGCCAAAATAAATTGGACATTTTTTTTTTTCACGTCAAGGCTCAAATATTTGTTACTTTAAACCTTGTTGATAGGTGAATAAACCCATAGTTTGCCAACAAGGTGAATATACAATATTACAGTGAATATACAATATTACATATACAGGTCCGGTTTAAAGACCTAGGACAGCCTATATGCAAGGTGGACAACCACGTGACTAAACATGATATTTGTGTAGTAGTATTCGGACATAACCAGTAAGCAAATCGGTCATAGTTTTCTTAAAACTGAATGAAAAAGTGCACATTCTCTATAATGCTACCCTCTGAACTGTTACACAACAGTCAGCTTCATACGTGCTGGAGTTTAATATACTACCCCGAGCAACCTGAGGGGTAAAATATAAATCCAGTTGCTCAGGGTAATCTATTAAACTATACTGCGCATGAAACTGGCTGTTGTATAACAGTTTAGAGTGCACCATTCCGGGGTTTGTGCACTAACTGTGTGAAATTTCATTCAGTTCTAAGAAAACTATGGCCAAATTGCTTACTGGTCAGTACACAATAATTGATTTTAGTCATGTGATTGTCCACGTAATGTTATGGGCCTCCTCATAAGAAATCAATCATTGCTTTCACATTGTTTCAGCCTATGCAAAAAAATCGGGGTGCAGAGTCCAGCAGATTATAAAAGCATCATTTGAGCCTCGCATGAGAAAACTAACAACGGGTTTTTGACCAGGTTGACACAAACTGGCCAATACACTCATAGAAGCAGCCTAGAATCTCGAAATTTTGGATTTAAGAAGAAGAGGGATTGTACTATCCATGTAGTGAAAACAAACTTGAAAGGCGCTGATCAGCTGTGCAGTTACTGCACAGCTGATCTGCGTCTTTGTTTTCGCCTATGCATGATGTTAGTTTTCTTATGCAGCAGCTCATTTTTGTTTGCTGTTCGGGCTTCTGCATATCTCTAGTATAGATTTGAAGCAAATTATCTGATTCAAAGACCCTGAAAGCATACCATTATTAAAGACATGTTTACTAACGATGGATTTCAATCATGGTGCAACCGGGGGTGCAACATCCCAGCAAGTTCTGGTTTGTATGGTATTGTATTCCCAACAAAAAGCAACAGCATAAAGATCAAATCCAGATCAAGAGTCAATCAAGTATTCTGCTTGGTCAGTATTGATCTATCTGGTGTACTGAGTTCAATAGCCGTTCAAGGTACAGAAAAAATAATGCTTACTTTCGTTCAAAAAAAACCAAACATTTATAGTATACATACACTCAAAAGTTTGCAATACGAGTCACTGTGCAACCCCCCCCCCCCCACTCTCCCTCTCACCACCCCAGACCCCCTTCCCTCCCTCCCCCTTACTCTAGCATCAAATCAAGAATTTTGATGTATTTGTTTCTTGTATCAGTAAACTCTTCTCTCAAAAAAGATAACTTCAATGATGGGAATACAGTAAATATACTTAAGGAATAAAGAAACGCAACAAATACTTTGGGTTACTAAAAACATGCTTTGTAATACAAGTTTGTGGTATAACTGAGCTTCTTACATGAACACAAATTGCAACAGGTTGAGCCACAATGTCGGTTACGTATGCTTAATGGCGTACGCGTAACCACACTGACCTACAGTAGCACACCCTGTAACCATGATCAGTAAATGTCAAATTTGAAATAAAAAACAATATTTTGTTTCCAAAACCCCTAAAAGTGATTGCAGATGTAATCATTGATCAGTTGGTAACATTTGGGTATGTTATGGGACGTTTAACGTCACCAACGTCAATCGAAAAAATGAGTCAAAAGCCAGAAAAATTTCCTTCGGCATGCATTATATTCAATAAAATGGTTATTTACGTAAACATTATGACATTTGTACTTTAGACGTCACTAAAACGCCCATTATAAAGTCAAAATCAAACCTCCTGCATTTTAAAGACTCTCATTATGTTTTTCAAATTTTCTGATTTAAAAAAATGATCATTTGCCAAACGTTTAATTACAGTGCGTAAATCTAGTGTTTACTCAAAGCATATAATCCGTTTCGCTCCTTTAGATAACGTGATATTCTGTTTAACAAACGTCAAAAGAAACGCTCCGATGATCTACCTGGGACGTCACTGTTGATGAGAAAGCACGTCGTGTCGTATGTTGCTTCGATATATACCGTTTAGGTACAAATAGGCAAAATCGAATAATTTAAATGACGTTAATAACTCATTTGTCGTTATTGTAAACTTCAGCATTCCGTTAACAAGATTTAACGCAACGTGGGACGGCACCTAAGTATACAATGATCCTAGTCTTAATTACACATTATCAAGTCGACGTCACGTAACCCACATGCGAAGAATTTGTCATCTTCCCCTTCGCCCCGACGTTTACGTCACAATTTGCGTTTTTCGTAGTTTTTGACGTTTTGTCGTTAATTTTATCAATAAAATGACGTTTTCTCATTTCATCACGTGCAAAAAGCAGTCAGTAGGTCATTTCATAAAAGGCTTTTATCAAAATGTCAAATACATAAAAGTACGTAAAAGTTGAAATTTAGTGTGTTGCGTATTTTAATTCCTTAAGTATATGTTAAGGTGATGGTTGGTGGCGGGCAGTTAGTTCTATCATTGGAGTTTGGTGATGGTAATACCCTTACTCGGGGTTGAAACGAGGTGCGCCGATATCAACGGCGGAACACTACGAACATACATACAAACTGGCAGGGATAACTACATCAGCTCCTGGTCAAAGAGTGGATTTGCAGAAAATCTTTGAAAGGCCAGGACAGACTTGCAAGACACTCAGGTCCAAATTGTTCAAATTTGTTAAAATTTGCTGAGGGCAACAAAAAATTTTGCATGCACTTTTAGTTAAAAGTAAGGCATTCACCTGAAAAAATACATATGCAAAATCAATAGGACAGAACCGTTTAGGCCAAAAAAAAAAATAAAAATGTTTCTCAGGCACCGCCGCATCAGTCTGAAACCCCCCGCATTACCCCTTTTTATCGTCTCAAAAAAAAATAAATAAATAAAATAGCGCATCTGTTTCAAATCTTCGTTTTTGTCTTTGGCGATCAAGGAGATAAAGCCAAGCGCTTGCAAAGAGGCATGGAAAGCGTCTTCATGATTTTGGGTTAATACAAAACATTTTTTTTTTGGACGGAAACATTTTTACTTTCGGATTCAAGACGTTTCTTCCCAAGGTTGTTTCGGTCCAGTTTGTTTGAAGAAAAAAAAAACTAGTATGGTGGAATGGGTGTACCCTTAGAGGGTGGGGTAGGGAGGAATCCTTGTACAGGAGGATGGTTCACTAATAGGGTGGGTGTATCCTAGGAGCTAAGGTAGTGTGGAACCCTGGTAAGTTAGGGTAGTACAAGGCGCCGTTTTACCCTAATATATTCCTGTATTGTATTGCAGTTAAGGCGTTTATGTGCGGATGAATTCACTGTTAAAAAGATCGTTTGCAGGGAATTCGCCAAGGTTCAATTTTCTTACAGTTTCTCTTTATGGTAAAAAAAAAATTAAAGCCGTTGTCAGGCGTTTGCCAAGGAGCGATTTTCTTACAGTTTCTCTTTATTGTACATTGAGAACAATTAATGTTAATTATCTTTTGCATATTTAAAACTGACAGAACATGTTTTCTAATAGAAAGCATAATGTGTTTACGAACCGTATCGGCTGCGTGTATATTCACGAGTGATAATTGCCATTTCAGTAATTTTTAGACGGACACAATCCACCGCTCGCGAAGCGTGGATGACACATTGTTTTCTTAAGATTAGCCATAAAAGTTGTGAAAATAAGCCAAAAGCACTAGGGGATTATCGATAGACCATAACGAGACGGTAAACACAGGCTGCTGTAGGCTATTTGTGACAACTGTTACGCAACGTTGCTCACTTTCGACGGCGACACAAACCAAAGATTTTTTAAGCATTGGGACATCTATATCTTGTATAATTCTATCCGATCAGAAAATGCATTTGTGCTTTCTCGATTAAGAACGGCGAATTAAAATAATTGTAAATAAGGAATCGGCAATGACACTTGTCCGCGTTAAATATCCGGGTGCGCCAATAAGTCAAAGGCGGAACAGCAACATTAGCGTGGTGTCATGGACGCTTTTTTCACATTCAATCGTTGTAGATCGTTTTTAATAGATTAAATTATGGAAACAAGCAAAATTTCACTTTTGTTTATTCCATTTTACAAGGACTCCGGGATAAACCGCCAATTTGCTCGGTTAAGCAAATTAACACGCCGTATAGGCGCTTTTCCCCACCCACAAAAACTACATGAACTGTGATCAGCCTGGTCCGACTCAGTAGATTTGCATTACGCGGCCCCGATAGCTCAACTGGTAGAGCGTCCGCTTCGGGATCGGGAGGTCGCAGGTTCGATCCTCGGCCGCGCCATACCAAAGGCGTAAAAAAATGGTACTGGTAGCTCCCTTGCTGACGCTCGCAAAAAGGGTAGTTCCAGGAAGATACAAGAAGGCAGGTAAGTATCTGTTAAGGATATTTGTTATGTCGCATAATAGCTCATGAGCTAATGTTGTCTGTTAAAAACGCGACGTTAAATAAAGCTTCTTTATCTTTATCTTTATCTTTTTATCTTTTACGCGCTTCACCTATAACGCGCATGCGACTTGTGGACCCCGACCAGCGCCTTATAACGGGTCTGAAGTGTACACTAGTAGGGTGGGATGCGTGTACCCTGAGAGGGTAGGGTATGGAGGAACCCTAGTAGGGCATGATGGTTCACTAGTAGTAGGAGTACCCTAGGAGATAACGATAGGGGAAACCCTAGTAGGGTATGGTGGTACACTAGTAGAGTGGGTGGCAATCGCTGAAAGGTGAATTGAGGATCTGTCATCAGGACAACAATTCTGTAATACTCCATTGTTGGTGGTGTTCTCATGGACCTGAATTGTTATTAGCTGTAAAAGTCATGGAATAAATGATATAAGGTCGAAACCGCCTGAAAGATGTATCCAGCAAAGTTCGAAACGTCTACGAAACAATTTCGTTTCGCTCAAAAAACAAAAACAAGTTTTGATAAGTTTAACCTCGTTTTCGGACTTACTTTCACTTTCCACCTACGTGAATGGAGAGCTCACGAAACTCATAATTTTTACTTGTTTAATGGAATTGTCAGTCAAAAGTAAGTAAATTATGATGTTTTGTATGTTGTATTCAAATTAGCAATAGCAATATTTCTGGCTTATTCTGCGTAGAAGTTGAGATTGATTTGAGCGTTCGCCGATCGCAAATTAGTATTGTCTTGCCTTGTATCGTAAAGTTCCCCCGTCGATTTATCGATGCACCTCGTTTTAACCCCGAGAAAGGGTATTACCACCACCAGAGTGACCAGACCCCAATGATAGAACTTCACTGTCTGCCACCAACCATCACCTTGAAATATTTACTGTATTCCTATCACTGAGGTTGTTGTTTTTGGAGAAGAGAAGCCAGTCAAATGCTGAGCACCAAGTAAGGTAGCCACTGATACCATTTTTAAAGTCTTTGGTATGACCCAGCTGGTATTGAACGCACAAACTCCCACTTCCAAAGCCAAAGCTGTAACCATTATGCCAGATGAGAGTCTGGTATTTCGACAGGAACAACAACCCACAGGTAAAGCTATGTTGTACAGTGGTATACATATATTTTTGTATTTTTGCTTTAAGACAGATTATGGGTGATGCAGCTCGAGTGCATACCCACAATCTATTTTTTTGAGCAAAATTAGAAAAATATCATTTTTTTTCACGCATGTTTTTTCCCGGTTGCCAAAAAAAAAAAGTGGCCTCATCTGTTTTTTGGTGAAAAAAAAACAAAAAAAAAACCTGCCTGCCTCATCTGTTTTTTCCAAAAAGTGCCTGAGAAACAATTGTATTTTTTTTTTTGGCCTTAGCTGGCCATTGTCTATGCCTTTGCAGCAGACAAGAATCAAATTTTTTTTTTTTTTTTTTTTTTTTTTTTCAAACCCCTAGCCATATGCTATTGTTCAGCCCATGGTCTGAAGAGCCCAAAACAGATTGTCTTGTGACACACTGCTCATTAAAATTGCTTCTAATGCATTCTATTGGTTCAAAACTCGTACAGACAACAGGAACAGGATCTCATTAACCCATTTTTGACAAATGGATTTTCCAATCAGTATCATTTTTGGATGTTCACTTTCATTTTTAAGGGCCTTAGGAGTGATTTTTATTTTTCATCTCATTTTTTTAAGAAATTTCTCTATGCAAACAGAATAAATCCAGATGGGACACCCAAGTTCTGCGGTGACACACATCTGGGGCTAAACTGTTTGCCTATGTCTCATAAAAAGGATGCCAGGCTAATATGAGATAAAGGTTTGTCAAGAGAAAAACCGGCAGTTTTCTAGGTTTTAGATGCTAACTACATGCCAGTAGTAGACAAAGATCTCCTTTTGCCAATGTACAGACTTGTCTGCTCAGCTGTTCATGCAACCATACATAGTTTAGATTTGCCTATGACAGGCTTGTTTATCAGCAAGCTCTTTTGAAAATAACAATATAAAGTTGGTCAGGGTCAACTAATATGCTTTCTCACTCCCAAAGAAAAAGTATGGAATTCATGATCATAGCTCAAAACTAAAATAATTTTAAGATTCAAGAATGCTGAAATCACAGTCTTAGTACAAGATTTAAGAAGGTTACACTACTGATTGAGGCTTTGTCTTTGTTATGTGGTTTAATGTCCCTGTCAGTTATGTTCAGTCATATCATGATGCAGCCACTGCTTCCTGGGTTAATTAATGTCTTGCTCAAGGGCACAACTCGGGTTCAGAGGGGTTCAAAACCCCACCTTGTTGATTCGGAGTCTGACACTCTATCACAAGGCAACAACACTCTCCTGACCCTTTACCACTAGGCAACAACACTCTCCTGACACTCTAACACGAGGCAACAACACTCTCCTGACACTCTATCATGAGGCAACAGTACTCTTCTAACACTCTAACACAAGGCAACAACACTCTACTGACACTCTACCACGAGGCAACCACACTCTCATGAACTCTACCATGAGGCAACAACACTCTCCTGACCCTCTAACATGAGGCAACAACACTCTCCTGACACTCTATCACGAGGCAACAACACTCTACTGACCCTTTACCATGAGGCAACAACACTCTCCTGACACTCTATCACGAGGCAACAACACTCTCCTGACACTCTATCACGAGGCAACAACACTCTACTGACCCTTTACCATGAGGCAACAACACTCTCCTGACACTCTATCACGAGGCAACAACACTCTCCTGACACTCTATCACGAGGCAACAACACTCTACTGACCCTTTACCATGAGGCAACAACACTCTCCTGACACTCTATCACGAGGCAACAACACTCTCCTGACACTCTATCACAAGGCAACAACACTCTCCTGACACTCTAACACGAGGCAACAACACTCTACTGACCCTATACCACGAGGCAACAACACTCGACTGACACTCTACCATGAGGCAACCACACTCTCATGAACTCTACAATGAGGCAACAACACTCTCCTGACACTCTATCACGAGGCAACAACACTCTACTGACCCTTTACCACGAGGCAACAACACTCTCCTGACACTCTATCACGAGGCAACAACACTCTACTGACCCTTTACCATGAGGCAACAACACTCTCCTGACCCTCTACCATGAGGCAACAACACTCTCCTGACACTCTATCACAAGGCAACAACACTCTCCTGACACTCTATCACGAGGCAACAACACTCTCCTGACTCTCTACAACGAGGCAACAACACTCTAATGGCACTCTACCATGAGGCAACAACACTCTCAATCTCTGTTTAAATCAAAAAACCTTGCGTCCATTTTATGGAACATAGGCAAACAGTATAGCCCCAGATGGGACGCCGCAGAAAAGCCCAGGCTTTTCCCAGAAGTACAGAAATAGAGAATATTTAAGTAATATAACACAGTACAAGAATAATGATGAACAGTGTAGGCCTAGATCTAAATTTTCAAAAATTATTTTTTTATGACATAACTTAGAACACCTACTTGTGTCACTTAATGTAAACAAACATGCAAGCATGTAAACAAGCCTGTTTTCATCAATAAAATTAAGCTTCATAAAATACCTTTTACAGATTCATCCATAGACATCCATGCCCAGCAGTTTTCAAAAATCTTGGCCCTCATCTTTTTTTATTTTAAGACACTCTCATTCTCCGCAAATTTAAAATAACCAATAACTTTTAAAACCAGAAATCTCTAATCTCTAATTTTAGAAAAATCTATAAATATGTCCTTACAGGAAAACCCCCACGTGAATAAACAGTCTGTCGAAACAGATATTGAACTATCAGCAGTAAACAACACCGTAAATGCTGTAAATATTCTAAGAGTATTTGATGATCCTGTGTCTCACAGGTCGATGCAAGAGTCTTGGACTGAACATATAAAAGCTGTTAGGGACATCGAGCAACAAGAAAATTGCGGTTTCAACTGGTTGATGTAAACATGGTACATGTATTTTTAAGCTTCTACTATTAATAACAACGTATTTTTTAAATATGGAATGTATGAAAAATATGAAATTTGAGAATTGAGGAGACACATCCAAAATAATGCATTTAAACAATCTTTCTGTCAATGCAGCAACAAGAAATAGCATATTTAAGAAATATTTCAGTGTATGTATGTATGCCATATTTGTGTCTCTTATATACATTGTAATGATGCAAATCACAAAGGATAACCTCTGTTTATACATTGCATCAATGGATATTAGACATGTATGAGCATTTCCTTACCATCTATTTAGTGGATTCCCATTTGTTTATAAGACTTATTCAGATGTCAGATTTATTAGTCATCAGCAATATAGGGCATTTTATGTATCTGGTATTTTCTGTACAATCTGGAAAACAATTTGGCAACAATAAACAAGAAAACAAATTTTATTCTTTGTCTTTTATTGTCTTACCAACATTGACAACATAAAATAACAAGTTACAATAACTTAAAAAATGAGAATTTCCATCAAAACATGGATAGAAACCTTTCAGTTGATTAGATTAAAGATCAAAAGTTACTGATTTTTTAAAGTTGAATAATAAATGACAAAGTTATAAATAACATTTCCAATTATATCCTTAACTGCCTGTGCGCCACACAGGTTTCAGGACTCAATTTTTTCGAAATTCAAAAATTTCAAGAATATACAGCAAAACCGGCATAAACACCTTTCAATTGATAAAATAAGATGAAAAGTGTTTAAATTTTGGAAATTGATCAACAGATGACAAAGTTACAACATTTTTCATTTTCACCCCTAACTTCCTGTGCGCTGCACAGGTTTCAGGACTCAATTTTTCCAAATTCAAAATTTTCAAGAATATGCAGCAAATTCTGTACTGACACCTTTCAGTTGATGAAAAATGATAAAATCTTTTTAAAATTTGAAAATTGATCAATAAATGACAAAGTTATAACATTTTCCATTTTCATCCCTTAAAACCTGTGCGCCGCACAGGTTAAAAGACTGAAAAATTTCAAAATTCAAAAATTTCAAGACTATACAGCAAAACATGCATAAACTCCTTTCAATTGATGAGATAAGACGAAAAGTGTTTAAAATTTGGAAATTGATCAATAAATGACAAAGTTATAACATTTTCATTATCACCCCTAACTGCCTGTGCGCCGCACAGGTTTCAGAACTCAATTTTTTCCAAATTCAAAAATTTCAAGAATATGCAGCAAATTCTGCACTGACACCTTTCAATTGATGAAAAATGATAAAATCTTTTTAAATTTTGAAAATTGATCAATAAATGACAAAGTAATAACATTTTCCATTTTCATCCCTAACTGCCTGTGCGCCGCACATGTTTCAGGACTCATTTTTTCCAAATTCAAAAATTTCAAGAATATGCAGCAAATTATTTACTGACACCTTTCAATTGATGAAAAATGATAAAATCTTTTTAAATTTTGAATTTTTCACCCATAAGTGACAAAGTTATAAAATTTTCCATTTTCATCCCTTAAAACCTGTGCGCCGCACACGTTAAAAGACTGAAAAATTTCAAAATTCAAAAATTCCAAGAATATACAGCAAAACATGCATAAACTCCTTTCAATTGATGAAAAATTATAAAATCTTTTTAAAATTTGGAAATTGATCAATAAATGACAAAGTTGTAACAATTTTCATTATCACCCCTAACTGCCTGTGCGCCGCACAGGTTTCAGGACTCAATTTTTTCCAAATTCAAAAATTTCAAGAATATGCAACAAATTCTGCACTGACACCTTTCAATTGATGAAAAATGATAAAATCTTTTTAAATTTTGAAAAATAATCAATAAATGACGAAGTTATAACATTTTCCATTTTCATCCCTTAAAACCTGTGCGCCGCACAGGTTATAAGACTCAATTTTTTCCAAATTCAAAAATTTAAAAAAATTAGATGAGATACGATAAATTTTTTTTTTAATTTTTGCAAATTGATCAATAATTTTAATTTTTGCAAATTGATCAATAAATGACAATGTTAGAGCTTTTTCCATTTTCACCCCAAACTGCCTGTGCGCCACACAGGCTTTAGTCAATTTTTTCAAAAATCAAAAATTTTAAGAATATACAGCAAAACCTGCATAAACCCCTTTCAATTGATGAGATAAGATGAAAAGTTTTTAAATTTTGCTAATTGATCAATAAATGGCAAAGTTATAACATTTTCCATTTTCACCCCTTTAGCACAGGGTGAAATTTTTTTCGAAATTCAAAAATTTCAAGAATATACAAAAAGAAACTGTCTAAACCTCTTTCAATTGACGAGATAGAGGAACAGTTTTTAAATTTTGCAAATTGATCAATACATGACAAAGTTATATTTTCCATTTTCACCCCCTAACTGCCTGTGCGACGCACAGGCTTTAGGACTCAATTTTTGTACAAATTCAAAAATTTCAAGAATATACAGCAAAACCTACATAAACACCTTTCAATTGATGAGATAAGATGAAAAGTTTAAAAATTTTGCAAATTGATCAATAAGTGGCAAGGTTATAACATTTTCCATTTTCACCCATGCAACTGGCGCACAGGCTTTAGGACTCAATTTTTTCGAAATTCAAATATTTCAAGAATATCAAGCAAAACCTACATAAACACCTTTAAATAGATGAGATAAGATGAAAAGTTTTTAAATTTTGCAAATTGATCAATAAATGGCAAAGTTATAACATTTTCCATTTTCACCCCTAACTGTCTGTGCGCCGCACAGGCTTTAGGACTCATTCTTTTCGAAATCCAAAAATTTTACGAATATATAGTAAAAATCACTTAACAGTAAACTCCTTTCAGTTGACGAGATAAGATGAAAGTTTTTTTAATTTTGTGAATTGATAAATGAATTGCAAAGTTATAACACTTTCCATTTTCACCCATAACTGCCTGTGCGCCGCACAGGCTTTAGGACTCATTTTTCCAAATTCAAAAATTTCAAGATTATACAGCAAAACTTGCATAAACCCCTTTCAATTGATAAGATAAGATGAAAAGTTTTTTAAATTTTGCAAATTGATCAATAAATGGCAAAGTTATAACATTTTCCATTTTCACCCCTGCAACTGCCTGTGCGCCGCACAGGCTTTAAGACTCAATTTTTTCGAAATTCAAAAATTTCAAGAATTTAAGCAAAACCTACATAAACCTCTTTCAATTGATGAGATAAGATGATTTTTTTTTTCCTTTTTTTTTTTTAATTTTGCAAGTTGATCAATAAATGGCAAAGTTATAACATTTTCCATTTTCACCCCTAACAGCCTTTTTAAAATTTCTAGAATATACAGCAAAACCTGCATAAAAGTGACCCCTGTGGCCGAGCGGTTAAGAGTGCTGTTTCTTTAACACTTGATCATCTCACGGTTGTGTCTGGTGTGGGTTCGAGCCATGCACTGGGCACATGTGAGACGTGAGACGAACAGAGATCTGCTTGCGGGGGTGGGGGTGTGAGGTGTTTTTTCTCCAGTATTTGCCCACCTACTGATTGGTCCTTCTCATATGAGCTGAATCTTGAAAGGGACGTA
Organism: Rugalucina vietnamica; assembly: GCA_964017185.1. Lineage (NCBI taxonomy): Eukaryota > Metazoa > Mollusca > Bivalvia > Lucinida > Lucinidae > Rugalucina > Rugalucina vietnamica. The sequence goes on from OZ024872.1 coordinate 70,724,501, forward strand.
AAGATGAATTTAAAAAAAAAGACACCTGCATTAACCCCTATCAATTGATGAAGTAAGATGATAAGTTTTTAATGTTTTGGAAATTTATCAATAAGTTACATAACATTTTCCATTTTCACCGCTAACTGCCTGTGCGGTTTTTACCACTCAATTTTTTTACAAATTCAAAAATTTCAAAAATATACAGCAAAACCTGCATAACCAGCTTTCAATTGATGAGATAAGATGATGAGTTTCTAAATTTTGCAAATTGATCATGTGACCAAAATATCGCTAACAAAATTTCAATGCCACTACCCAAGGAGGCTACACATAAAATTTCAACTTGATCGTCCAAGTGGTTTCAGAGAAGAAGATCTTTGAAATTGTGGACGAAGACGGACGCCGGATCATGGGTATACTATAAGCTCACCTGTGAGCCTTCGGCTCGGGTGAGCTAAAAATGATTTAATAGCATGCAGTTTATTAATGCTATGTTCGACAAGTTGCCGCACATCAAAATTTGTAATTACCTAGCGGTGTTTGTAATTTCTTAAATGAGTGCACAGTGATGCTTTGCACTTGCAGTGTGCGGCTCATTCTACGGAGATTGCATATTCAGTCTCGACATTTTATGAATAAAATATTTGTTTTATTTTCGATCTTTTAGTAGTAATGATTTAACTTGAAAGAAAATTGAGTGGTTAGTTATGCGCCAGGACAATATCCACCGAGTTACAGGTCCATTTATATAGGCTCTCTGTCAGTGAATGAGATTAATAACTAGTTGACCTAATGGCTTTGGCAGACGTCTCATTGCATTGGGACAATGAGCTCGTGCACTGAAAATGAAAAATGCTCTTCTCGAGAATTTTACGACGAGAATTTTACGTCACAGTTGCATACTTTGAGAAAACTGACGTCACAACGTCATTTGAATTTTGACATGCGGCAACTTGACCAACATACTATCAAGTAATTACATGCCAATTATGCATTTCTTTGGATATTTGCATGGAATTTTTGGCATATTTCGTAAGAGTAACCTTTAACATGCGTATCAATTTTCAGACAAATGTATTGATGTGTGTAAATTTTATTGTGTTTGTCCACAAGCTTCTCGATAACCCCATGTATACTACACAAGACTACAGAGCACTGTTTGTATTTTTGAAAATTCTAAAAAAATGTCATTGCTTGAATGTCCCCCCCCCCCCATAGATTCCTGAAAGTTGAAACACAAACATCAACCTTATCTATTTAATTAACAGTTTTTTTTTCTTTTTCACTGCTGGCATTATGGCATATTCCTTGACCACAATGAAACATGAAAATGTTTGCAGGGATGATATCTCGTAGAAGTACATGTACTCTGACCAAAAATTGAGTCCACTTGTAAGGTAACAGGAATTTCTAGGTCTTCTAGCTGGAATAAAGTATTTAAAGGTTGGTAAGTATTATGATGATAAATAAATTAAGGTGGGTTGTTAACCTTCAAAGAAAACCTAACATGTAGTTACTCATTAGATAATTTAGATGCATTTTTATTAGGAGGTTGAAGTCCTTTCTATTTGTATCGAATGTTTAATTTTCATTTTAGACACAATTTATGCCTCAAACAATATTGGGAAACTGAACAGTGAACTTATATGTTATATGATGTCGGAGCTGCTACAACTATTTCAAAGGCATGACTAACATTTGTTGCAAGGAAGTTATAATGTGTGCATACTTTAAGAAACTATGTTAAAAATATACCTATAGAATCAGATGACTGTCCAGTGTTGCTGTTTCAGCTACCTGCCTTATAGCTCAGCTGTGCTTTGTCTCCAGTTAGCCTATAGATCAAATATAGTAAGAATTACGCATCAAATATCAGTTTGAGTGGGTTTTTTAAAACATACCAAATGAATTTATCTATTAAATGGCTAGTAAATTGATTTAGTAGCATCAATCTCCTTTGTGTACTTGTGTACACAAAATAAAAACAGATGACCGCACCAAAAACATTTTCCCAAAATCTATAATGTCCTAATGTTATTTTTGCCTTATTTGCTGGTTTACAGCTTATACATGATTCTAACACACCTCGCCTATATAGCCAATGGTAAAAAACGTGTTATATTGTGCAACAATTTCACTGGGCGATTAAGCGTGACGTTACTTTGCGGCATTTGTGACGTCAGCTATCCCACAAAGCAGCGTTAGACGGTGAAACGTCGTTTTAGCGCACAACAAACGTAATAAGTGTGTGTAAATACCAGCATTACAGTCAAATATTTGGCGGGATATCTGCAATGCAATGGCGGAAAGCTGAACGATATCGACGGTTTCAGCAACATTTATTCCGTTCATTGTGTGTTAGAATCGAAATAGATCAGCTCAAGTGCGTGAATTGTTGAGTAATAATTCACTGTTTGTCGGTCAGTTGTAAGAAGATAAATCACTCGCGCTACGCGCTCGTGATTTGATCTTCTTTACAACTGACCTCCAAACAGTGAATTATTACTCAACAATTCACTGCTAGAGCTGATCTATTTCTTAAATAATATTGGAAATAATGAATAATCCAGGAAAAAATGTATAATCCAGGGTGGGGGTGGGTGCGGGGGGTTCCAATATTGATCACAGTAAGCTGGGAGACAAACAAATAGCCCAAGGGTAACGATCCCTCACCTGAGAGTCAACAAGTACAGTATCTAGACAAAAGAAAAGTAGCTGGGGTTTTACCATATATATGGTCATGTGGATTTTTATGTACACATTGGTTTCCTCTTCCTAAAAATGCTTCTTATAAAATTCGGCTTTTATTGGCCAAGCTGCTTCTGAGATGCTTGAATATTATGGTTATAAACATGTAAAATATGAAAGCTCTGGGCCCTGTATTTCCGAGATTTTCTTTTTGTTTTCCCATGGTAAGTCTATGGGAGCTAATGACCCCCAGAGCAGGGCCTTTCTTGATCCCAGGGGCATGGTTGGCAGGATTTATAAAGAGGAACACTACACATTGCTACACACAAAATATGAAAGCTCTAGGCCTTGTGGTTTTGGAGATTTTTTTATTGTTTTTCCCATGAAGAACCCGGGGTGTGGCCTGTATCGACCCCAGGGGCATGGTTGGCAGGATCTATAAAAAAGACCACTATACTTTGCTACACACAAAATATGAAAGCTCTTGGCCTTGTGGTTTCGGAAAAGAAGATTTTTATGTTTTTTCCATGATGCCCCTGGTGTGTGGCCTGTATGGACCCCAGAGACACTGTTGGCAAGATTTATAAAGAGGAACTCCCATGTTTTCCCATTGTAAGTCTATGGGAGCTAGTGACCCCCGGGATGGGGCCATTTTTGACCCCAGGGTCATGGTTAGCAGGAATTTTAAAGAGGACTACTATATATTGCTACACACAAAATATGAAAGCTCTGGGCCTTGTGGTTTTGGAGAAGAAGATTTTTTTTTCCCATTGTAAGTCTATGGGAGCTATTAATGCAGGGTTCGAAGTGCCCATTTCTCCCCGGGTTTACCCATGGGTTTTACCCGGGTAAACCCGGGTTGGGCTTTAAGCCTTATTTTGAAAAAGTGGGTACTTAGTGGGTCCTCACTATTGTTGATGTTCACATTTGTGTATTTTACAGTAATTTGACAGACAAAAAAATTTTTTTTTTCTTTAAAAACATACACTTAAGTAAAATTTACTACTAATGTGTACTTTATATTACATCCACTAAAATTCCATGACACCATCAATTTTGAATATTAGTAGGAGCTAATGATAGTTTTAGAACTGTACTTCAATGAAAGCTAGCAATGAAAGTATGTCTCACATTTAATAGACAATTGCTTTAATCCTCTGTTTGTTTTTTCACCTAATTATTGCTCTAGGAAGTGTTGATAACACTTTTATAGCAATACCCCATATGACACCTATTTAGGCACTGCTAAAATGAGGTGTTAACTAATTGTTTGGTATGTTTGTTCTAAATTTATGTCACTTAGTTGACTGCCTTGTATGTCTAGCTGTAATGACATCTGGCATGGTAGTTAAATGATGAATTATAGGTAAAATGTGACTTAGCTAGATTTATCTGATTATTTTTATGGCAGTAGAAATATCTTTCACCATTCTCTTATCATAAGTCTGTCACAGACTAAGTCTTTCTTCTGTGCATGTCAATCAGCCATTTAGTAACAACAACAAAAAAACTCATCAGCCATTTAGTAACAACAACAAAAAAACTCAACGAGAAGTTAAAACTGTATCTTTTCAATTCTGTCTAATCGTCAAACACCCCTAATGCAATCTTGCCAGCTTGGTTAGATAGCTGATTGTTCTTTTGGGATTGCTTCAGACAAACTAAATAGGTTATTCAAATGAGAATAAATTCAAATATCTTGTTTAATACTTGTACATTCATTTCTAAAATGCCTTAATACCTTGCTCAATACTCGAGTATCATCATTAGATATAAAGATCATTAAATGTCTAATACTGGTCACTACCATCACTACCCACTACCCAGTGGGTATACGGGTTTACCCGCAGAAACCCACTGGGTTGGGTTTTATGGTTTAATACCCGGGTTTTTCGAACCCTGTATTAATGACCCCTGGAGTGGGGCCACTTTTGACCCCAGGGGCATGGTTGGCTGGTTGCCTACTTTTACCATTCTAGTTACATGTGTCATTAAATATCATTTACATAACTTCTAAAATAATGTGTTATACATTCAATGTGCTTTTAATGTCATGGGATGCAAAAAGCATGGATTGACATAATCGGGTGCCCGAATGCCCTATTCGGGCTGAAACTGCTGGGGGCAAGTTGAAATTGCCAGCGGTTAGCCAGCCGGGCTAGTAAAAATTAGTCCCATATTATCAACTCCTGTATTTACCCTTCAGTTTTAGGTCATTGGATCTTTAAGGATCTTAAAGTTAAGTCACACACTAAAAGAACCAGTCTACACTCAGTTTTTGCTCTAGCAGAAGTTTTCAGCGTTTTTACGTAAAAAATGACCTCCATATGCCGAAAATCTAGTGTTTGTTTAAAACTTTGGGGGCAAGCTGCAATAAAATCCAGCTTGCCCGCCGGGCAAGTGCTGCTCAAATCTTTATGTCAAGCCCTGAAAAAGGTACAGGTAGGCAATGATCAGGAAAAGGCGCAACCAGAAAGAAATTCACACTCCAAATACCTTCAGCAATGTCCATGCTAGAGTGACAATGCAGGCACAGATCAGGTGTATGTAGCCTAATCAGTCATTATTAATAATCTTATCTTTGCAGTTTTCAAAAGCTTCTATTCCTCTATGATAAAATTTCATTGCTCAATGAATTGAGTAATAGCAGCAAATATACATGATGTCACATTTTGATAAGCAAGAAAATAGTATGATAGAATGCATCAGACGACCTGAAGTTTTCATTTACAAATTCATGTTGCTGACTACATAGTTACCTTCCACCCTCCTAAATGTGTCTAGATGAAATGTTGTATGATCATGGTTGAAAACTCTACAGGCTTCACTAGTGCTCTCCATATTTGATACCTGCAACAACAGAGTGGCTTCAATTATTAAGAGAATGCCCACATTTTCTCTCTGTGTGTGTGTGTGTGTGTGTGTGTGTTCATTCTTATATCTATCTATCTTCTGATACTGAGTCGATCAATTTCTGATCATCACCTCAGGTGTGGGGTGGGTGGCTAAATTTAGAATTTAGTCAAGGGAAAATTAAACATTTGGGGTGGACCATTAAAACTATTTACAAGATATAGATGAGAGGCATACTAAAACGCATGCCTCTGGGCCAATGATTTAAATAGAAGCCTTAAATTCCTCAATGGTCTTAGATAGGACCACTGAAGAAGGGAGACTATTCCAAACCGGAATAGTTCTGGGGAAAAAGGAATTTTTCAGGGCATCACTATAGGCAAATGGTCTTGTGTATTGTGATTCATGTGATGCCCGAGTATGCCTTAGATTGGGTGCCGGGGTCAGGTATTTGTCTTTATCAAGAGACACTGTACCGGAGTGTATCTTGTAGAAGAAGGTTAAGGAGGACCGCTCCCTGCGAGACTCCAGGGATGGCCACTCAAGTTCGTCTAGCATTTCACCGACGCTACTGGTGTTCCTCCATCGCCTGCAGGTCCACCGGGCAGCAGTCCTCTGCACCTTCTCCACCATCTCAATCTGAGTTTCATGATAGGGATGCCAAATAGGAGCTGCATACTCAAGTTGAGGCCGAACCAATGTTTTGTATGCAACTTCCTTAGTATGCCTAGGTGCCAGTGCCAAATTGCGCCGAAGAAAACCCAAAGTCTTAGTTGCCTTGCATGTAATTTCAGAAATGTGTTGACCCCAATCAAGATCATCTGTGATAGTTAAACCGAGGTATTTAGCGGACTGAACCTGTTCTAATGTTTGCTGATGCAGTGTGTAATTGAAATCTATATGCCTGCTTGGATGTAGCCGCGTCACCCTCATTGAATGACATTTGCTAACATTGAATTTCATTTGCCAATCCATTTCCCATTTGGCCAAGCTATTCAGGTCATCTTGTAAAATTTGACAATCCAATGGTGACTTGACATTTCTGTATAAAACACAATCATCAGCAAATAGCCGAACAGATGACCTGATGTTGTCAGGAAGATCATTAATGAAAATAAGAAATAGGACCGGTCCTAAGACCGATCCTTGTGGGACACCAGAAAGAACCGGGACTGGGTCTGAGGCACGGCCATCTAATACCACTTTTTGAGAGCGCTCAGAGAGCCACGAGTCGATCCACTTATGTGTAGATCCTCTAATCCCGTAGAAGTCAAGTTTGTATAATAACCTTTTATGTGGGACCTTGTCAAAGGCCTTAGCGAAATCCATGACTATCACATCCGTCTGCCTGTGGCCACGACCCACTGCTCGGTCCAGATTACTAACCAAATCATGATAAAACTGAACTAACTGGGTTTCGCAAGACCTTTGACTTCGGAACCCATGCTGACAGTCAGCAAGAATGTTTTCAAGAGCCAAGTGTTTGTTTATGTTGCTGACTATTATATGCTCTAGAGTTTTGCAACAGATACAAGTAAGCGACACCGGTCGATAATTAGCTGCATCGTATTTCTCACCTTTCTTAAATACCGGGGCTACATTTGCCTGTCGCCAATCGTCTGGTACAGCACCCTGAGCAAGCGACTCATTGAAGATATAGGTCAGTACAGGAGCAATTTCAGAACTACATTCCTTCAACACCCTAGCACTCAGGCCATCTGGCCCAGGCGCCTTATGTATATTCAAGTTATTCAACAGTTTAATGACCCCATTGGGGTCAACTGTAATTTCACCCATAGCGGTGAAAGGACTTGTGCCTTTGGAGGGGATTTCATCATCTGATTCGCGAGTGAAGGCTGACTGAAACTGCCTATTACAAATATTAGCCTTATCCAAAGTGTCAGTCTTCAAGATACCATTTTCTCTAAGAGTATTGATCCCAGACGCGTCTTTCTTTAGGGACTTGACAAATGACCAAAACTTTTTTGCCTTTTCATTTTTTCGGGGACAATCGGGATCAGGGTTATCATTTTCAAAGGAGAAGATATTGGTAATATGCTTCCAATATGCATCTCTAATGCTCTTTTGAACATGTGCTCTGAACCGTTTGTAATGGTTCTTAATGTCAGGGCTGCTTGACTTGCGAGCACGAAAGTAAAGTTTATCACGTTTCCTTATCAAGCGTTTGATCGAGCTATCGATCCATGGTAAGCTATATTTTGTCTTGGTCATTTTTGATGGAATAAACCTTTCAATAGCCGAGAGAACCTCCGACTTAAAACTGACCCACATGTCGCAACATTGACTGACACCTGACTATGGTCAGTTGAAAGGAACGAATCCCTATAGCGAGCTAGATGGTCATGGAGACCGTCCATATCCGCTCGTTTATATAGGAAAATCTTACGCGGGGCCTGCTGAATCCGTTTAGCCTTTATGTCATATTCAATATAGACAATGTCATGATCTGCTTTGCCGATCGGGGGCATCCCTTTAACACGGTTAATTGGGGATGGCGAGTTAGTGAAGAGTAAATCAAGGGTCTTGTCTTCTCGGGTGTGTATATTTACCATTTGGGAGAGGCAGTGATCCTGTATTATCTCCACAAGTTTAGTCTGAACTGGCCTCTTTGGGACCCCCTTGGGTACCTGCATTGTGCTCCACTCAATATCACCACAATTGAAGTCTCCGCCTACAAGAACATGGGCATTTTTATTTGACATAATCCGAGAAAGTGATGTATTAAAATCCTCAAGATATTTCAGTTCAAGCTCCTGAGTTGGGAACCTAGGGGGACGATAGAATGATCCAAGGTACAAAGTCCTACATCCAATAATGTTCAACTTACACCAAATTATTTCGCACTTGGTGTCCAATTCCGGAGCTTCAGTACAGAGAAGATCACGCCTAAAAGCAATGAAGACACCACCATGCGCATCACTAGCTCTGTCTTTCCGGATAGCATCAAAGGAATCTGGAAAAATCTCTGAGTTTTTAATGTCTGGGGTTAACCATGACTCATTCCCCAATATGATGTCAGGTTTAGCCGATTCTATGACAGTGTGAATTTCAGCCTTTTTATTTTTAATTGACTGACAATTCATGATCAAAATTCTCAAGGGGTGGTTCAGGACCGCCCTTTTGGTCCTGGGTTTTGCTTCTTTTATTTGCACAATAGGCGAAGAAGCTGCATTGGGGGGGCCAATATTGTCTGGTATCGGACTGTCAGGCTCGGACAGGGACGAAAGGGACTCAAATCTGTTGGATATCTCAAGAGAAGCTGTAGTGTCAAACAACGAAGTGGAAAAGTTTGGCATTCCACAACGTATGCATTCCCATGCTATACTTTTGCTAAGTGATTTATTGTAAATCCCATACATAGTTGAAGTCATGCCTTGACAGTCTATATGGTACCAGATGTTGCATGAGTCGCAACAAATCCCGCGGTCATCCCATCCAACACTGACATCACACAGTCCACACGGAAAGTGAGAATTGTCAATAAGGGATTCTGGACCAGGATTTGTTTCGGTGTCCCAGGAGTTACTTATCAGAAGAGTAAAAATGTATAAATGAATGAGCTTACCAGAGCGGTGATCTTTAAACCTGAGACTAGCCCTTAGAATAGAGACACTGCAAAAGTGTGGTACGTGAGCCATAACTTGTTGGTCAATTGCTGTTCCGTGTATGCTGGAGTAAACTGGAAACAAGTTAACTGGAAGTCTCCCAATGTCATTGTCCTGAGAATTCAAAAAATGTGTCAATCTGATGGCCAACAGCAAGCCAGCAACAGAAAATAGCATGTCAAATAAGAAGTGCTTCATCTTCTTGCTATTTGTGACCTCTTGCGATATGAGGGGCAATTGACTGGTGTAGATTACTGGGAAATTCTCCTATCTTACTAAATCAACAATGAGTACAATCCTAATTTGGGAGGTTACCTACATTTATTTGGTTTTTTCAATGTTTGTGTTCAGGTTCAATCCTTCCGGAAGTGGTGGAACCGGTGAATGGGCCTAAATTATCCGGTGTAATTTATCCGGGACAACAAAAATTAGAAACTTCTAAATAAACAGCAAAAAATTGGGACAGACACTAAAGTTGGAAAGGGTTAACATTGAAAAGAAGGATAAATAATAAATAGTCCAATGACTCAGCCCAAATGCAGAGAAAAAAGCCAAAATAGGTTCCTGAAAACAGGAAGCGTCACGAACGTGCGCATGCGCACCCACCACCTCGTGGCAGTTAGTTCTTCTTAAATGCACATATCTAATTCAAAGTGTGCTCTTTCCTATAAAGAATCGATACAAAATATTACAAATAACCAGAGATGGTTTTGCAAATGATTCATGAGGTTATTGTTGCAAGTTGCAAGTAAATTCAGTGAATTTAATTTACTTAAGTTACCTGATCCTTCTGCAAACTCTGGGATCTTCCTGGGGCTTTGAAGAAGATGGGGCCATCATGTTGGGCCCACTAGCTACATGGCAGTACAAGCATATTGTAAGAGCAAGAAATGTGTTCTAGGAAGGCGTGTTGTCCTGAAAAGACAGAAGCATTGATATGAAATTAAGTTTTAATTAACTTCGTTTGTATTGTGGTTATCTATTCAAAATGTTGTCAGTCAAATTTGGTTGAAGGCAATTCAGCAATTCCTGAGCCTTAATGTTTTAGTAGTACAAAAGGTTTATGTCATAATTTTTTATCTGTTCATTATTAGTTTTATCCATGAACAGTTACTTCCCTTGCTGAAATTTCACAATGGAAAAAGCCCTTATATTCTGCATAAAACTCTTAATTGTTATCTGATTTTCAAAACTTTTCAAATGCAGCACGTTTTAAGACTTAGAATGCAAACGGTGTCATGGTCATTTTTTCTTGAGGTGTTTCGGAAAAAGGAAGATTTTGAAAAAGGCAGTTTCTGGAAGTTGGTGTATGGACAGTTGTTTGTTTAAGAAATACATCAGCTCTAGCAGTGAATTGTTGAGTAATAATTCACTGTTTGGAGGTCAGTTGTAAAGAAGATCAAATCACGAGCGCGTAGTGCGAGTGATTTATCTTCTTACAACTGACCTCCAAACAGTGAATTATTACTCAACAATTCACGCACTTGAGCTGATCTATTTTGATTCTAACACACAACCAGAGGACCAATGGTCCTGTAAACGCTCACCTGAGATCTGCTACATATGCCAATAAACATGTTTGAATATTATGGTATTTAGCCCCAGTGCAGGGGCAGATGATGCCCTTGGGCCATTTGTTTTCAGAATAATCAATATTCTGTCCATTTGCCAATTTCTATTTTATTTATTCCCTTTAAATGACATGTTAACAGTTTTTCCCATTCAAATGCATTGGCAACCTATGTTGACCTTGCCGTAAAATAGGTCAAGGTCATCACAGGATCATGATTAATATACACATTGTAGTACTTTAGCCATCAATGATTCATGCCAAGTTTCTTTGAAATCAGTCCACCGGTTCCGGAGAAGATTTTTGAAGGGTTTTTACCATATATGGGCATGGCGGCCATCTTGGTCATGTGACCTGGATTATTTATATATACATTGATTACCCCATCCTGTAGATGCTTCACATAAAATTTGGCTTTGATTGGCCAAGTGGTTTCAGAGAAGATGTTTGAATATTATGGAGATATACATGTATATTGCCCCGGGGTTGGGGCAGATGAGCTCCTGGGGACCAATCTTTATCAGAATCATTAATATTCAGTCCTACTGTGCATTTCCTGCAAGACTTTCACTTTAAATGACATTTCGAAAGTTTTCCCCATTCAAATGCATTGGCGACCTATGTTGACCTTGCCGTAAAATAGGTCAAGGTCATCACAGGGTCATGATTTATATATACATTGTAGTACTTGAGTCATCGATACTTCATGCCAAGTTTCGTTGAAATCGGTCAACCGGTTCCGGAGAAGAAGATTTTTGAAGGGTTTTTACCATATATGGGCATGGCGGCCATCTTGGTCATGTGACCTGGATTATTTATATACACATTGGTTACCCCATCCTATAGATGCTTCACATAAAATTTGGCTTTGATTGGCCAAGCGGTTTCAGAGGAGATGTTTGAATATTATGGAGATATACATGTATATTGCCCCGGGGTGGGGGCATATGAGCCCCTGGGGTCCATTTTATTTTTAAGAATCATTAATATTCAGTCCTACTGCCCATTTCCTGCAAGACTTTCACTTTAAATGACATTTTAAAAGTTTTCCCCATTCAAATGCATTGGCAACCTATGTTGACCTTGCCGTAAAATAGGTCAAGGTCATCACAGGGTCATGATTTATATACACATTGTGGACCTTGAGTCCCTTATGCTACATGCTAAGTTTCAAGATCCTAAGCCTTTGGGTTCTGGAGAAGAAGATTTTTAAAGGTTTTTACCATATATGGGCATGGCGGCCATCTTGGTCACGTGACCTGGATTATTTATATATACATTGGTTCCCCCTTCCTATAGATGCTTCATATAAAATTTGGCTTTGATTGGCCAAGCGGTTTTAGAGGAGAAGATCTTTGAAATTGTGGACGGACGGACAGACGGACGACGGACGGACGCCGGATCATGGCCATCCTATAAGCTCACCTTGTGAGCCTAACGGCTCAGGTGAGCTAATAAACGGAATAAATGTTGCTGAAACCGTCGATATCGTTCAGCTTTCCGCCATTGCATTGCAGATATCCCGCCAAATGTTTGACTGTAATGCTGGTATTAACACACACTTATTACGTTTGTTGTGCGCTAAAACGACATTTCACCGTCTAACGCTGCTTTGTGGGATAGCTGACGTCACAAATGCCGCAAAGTAACGTCACGCTTATTCGCCCAGTGAAATTGTTGCACAATATAACACGATGTTTTACCATTGGCTTTATAGGCGAGGTGTGTTAGAATTTAAGGTTTAACGCCCCAGTCAACAATTGTTCAGTCATGTTGGGATGGAGCCAGCGCTTCCTGGGGTTTAACCAGAGTACTCTTGAGGATTTAATCATACTGTACAGAAAATCCCTAGTCAGAAATGTTTTTGACCAGGACTTTTCTATTTGTCAAGCAATTTTCACTTGAAAAGTTTTCCTGCACGTTTTGCGTACTAAGGATTGTGATATATGGTAGGTAACTGTAGGACAGCGACCAGTACTTGCAATATAGGGGATTAAGTGGTAGGATAGGGAGACCAGTACTTGTGATATAGGGGAGGTTACTGTGGGACAAAGTCCAGCACTTGTGATTTAGGGGATGTACAGATAGGATAGGGAAAAGTACTGATGATATAAGGACAGAGTCCAGCACTTGTGATTTTGGGGATGTGCAATTCAAAAACTTGCCTCCGATCGCTGATTATGGTTTTTCGCAGAAAATTTTGGAATGGAGAAATATAGTCCACCATAGATTTTGGATGCTTGACACAATCATTGCAGGAAGGGTTTCAGGAAAGTGAGATTTTGAACAAGAAAACCAATGGTGCTGTAAACGCTCACCTGAGATCTGGGATATATACCAATAAACAAGACCTTGCGATAAAATAGGTCAAGGTCAAGTTTTTACCTTCAAATGACATTCTGACAATTTTCCCCATTCAAATGCATGGGCGACCTATGTTGACCTTGCCGTAAAATAGGTCAAGGACATCCTAGGGTCATGATTTACATAAATTTTGTAGAGCTCCTCTCCTTCATACTTCATGCCAAGTTTCAAAATCATAGGCCTTCTGGTTCTGGAGAAGATTTTTTAAGTTTTTCCCTATTTATAGCCATGGTGGCCAGCTTGGTGGCCAGCTTTAAACAAACCTTCATTTCCCCTGCAACGCTATATATTAAGGTTGCTCAACATGCATTGCAGTTTGGCTTTGATTGGCCAAGAGGTTTTAGAGATCTTTGAAATTGTGAACGACAACGATCCTATAAGCTCACCTTGTGACTACTAGCCTTTGGCTCAGGTGAGCTAAAAGGGCAGTTTCTGAAAGTTTGTGTTTGAACAGTCGGAGTAGGTAGATCTATAGTAGACTCAGACCATCAGCTGTTGTTTACAATCTATGTGTAGTATGTTTACACACTCCCAATGTTGAGACACAGCCAGAACGTAGTGGAGTGAGGTTTCGCAACTAAAGTGATCTATAGACAAATGGTAGATTATGGTCATTTGTCCTAGGGAGCACTGGGCTAAGACCAAGAAAGAAAGGAAATGTTGTAGGCAGGCCTCACCATTCAAATCTGAGGCCCAACCAGGGAATGGGTCAATAAAGCTCTCTGCTCCCCAAAAGAAAAATGACCTTTCTCCCCTTCCAAAAAAATTGGATTGCTCTTTAGATTCAACAAATCAGATCCCTGAAAATAAATGGCCTTTCTCCCCAGAAACCCTGGCAGGCCCAAGAGCCCAGTCATTCTCCTTCCGATTGGCATCTCAATCGCCAGGGGGTGGGGGATCTTTAACCCTACTTGCCCCCAGAATCCCTGGGCCCCAGCCCCAGTTATTCTCCTTCACCTGTTGCTGAGTCGGCCTGTTCACATTGGTGCCTCAATTGCCAGGGGGTGGGGATTCTTTAGCCCTACTTTCCCCCAGAACCCCTGGTAGGTCCCAGCTATTCTAATTCACATCGGTGCCTCAATCGCCAGGGGAGTTCTTTAACCCGTACTTTCCGGCTCGACCTGCCTCCTGCCAGAAGTCCTGGCAATGAACAGATGAAGTGAATAATTGTAAAAAAAAAACTGGGAATTTCATACAAACCATTTCATTCAGTTGTTTTTTATTTCTTCAGCTCTGCTAGAACGTGAATATCTTTTTTTTTTCTTCTTCTTTAGTTCAGGCGACTCGTCACGTGATCCCGTTCGATGACGTGTTTTTCGTTACGTCATCAGAAGAGCCTGCAAGATGGACGACAGTTGCTTTGTCAAGAGTTGGTGAAATCAAAATAAATCTGTTTCCTCTCTGTCTTGGCACCATAAAGAACAGATTAGGTAATTCAAGTAACTCATTTTTGTTGAGAAAAAGCTGTCAACTGCACCTCGTCTTCGCGAATTTCAGTAAATACGAACACGAATTATTTCAAAATAATGTGGAAATCAAACGCCCACCCAATGATCCATGGACAAAATGCGCATTCTTTCTGCCTCGCCTTTATGAAAAATGTAACAAATTCCAAAGAAGCCTTTAGACACATGGTCCGTAATCCATTGCAAAAATAATCAGCGTTCTTTTTTTTTTACACTAGATCTAGAACGTAAGCGTGGTGGGTGCGCATGCGCACGTTCGTGACGCTTCCTGTTTTCAGGAACCTATTTTGACTAAATTCTAAATTTAGCCACCCACCCCACACCTGAGGTGATGATCAGAAATTGATCGACTCAGTATCAGAAGATAGATAGATAAGCGGCGGTCGTAAGGAATCCGGGTCAACTCGGCCTCGGGTCAAGTCGGCCCGGGTCAGCTCGGCCGGGTCGAGTCGGCCTTATATATTTAAGTACGGTCGGGTCCCCTAACATTGCGCGGCCCAGAATATTTAAGTAAAATCCACCATAAGAGAATCTCAGAGCTTAAAAGACTCAGTATTTTTAGCGACTCAGTACACAGCATTTGTTGATAAAACTGTAAATAGTATATTCACCAGTGTATATGGAGCTCACAAAACCAGACATTAATACCAACATAATTGTATTCTTCAACTACGTCGTTAGACGGTTCTCCGAAAAGTCAGCGCTAGATTTACCTTGAACAGAACAGAACATTGCGCATATGGCATGTCAACCAGATTTCAAACAATATTGGACTACCAATGCTATTGTCTCATATGTTGCACCAACAAGAGTGTACAAGATTAAATCAAAGACAAAAATTATTTTCCTTTCTTTCTGATTGAATAATTTAGCACAATTATTGCGCGATTTTGTGATTATGGTACTCCCTCAATTACTGAGGATTATCTGCCATGCTTGTGCCTCCAGGCAAAGCTTGTTCGCTGCTGACTGACAATCAGATTACTGGTTAATTGCTCAGGTCTGAGCTTGCCCAGGAAAAGTGGTTTCAAGTCAATTTCAAACCGTTCATACATATAAGCCTTTGTGGCTTTGTTGGATGGTTATATGTTAAGCACTTGTTGGATGTCATGACATCCTAATTTGGGTAAAAGTCCCATAAAGTGGAGGCAACGTCCTGACATGACCTGAGCTGTTGACTGGGACTTAAAGCATCATGCACTTATAAAATACCCCAAATAATTGGCCGAGTTAACCCGACCGAGTTGACCCGAGGCCGAGTTGACTCACGGCCGCGTTGGTATCAGACCGAGTTGACCCGCTTCCGTGGTAAGCGGCCATTATTTTTAGCGGCATAAGCGACAATCGAAAATGAAAGTACAACTCTAGGAGTGTGACGGTGTATAAAATGCATAAATTGGACTATTGTCATTTTCTCCAAGTGGTTTTAGAGGGCGTGGGTCATCTTTCCGGGTAGGTGTAGATATTTCAAATGGTCCTCTTCTTTAATATCGGCTGTATTTTCCCAGTTCTCAGACTCGACGTGATATTTTCCCCTGTTTTTATCTTTTAACTATACTAACACTCTTGATCGCACTGTACAAAGTCTTGTCACCCACTTTTCATTGCTTTTATTTCAACTAACCCCCTTCAGCTCTTGGTATACCGGAACACCATCTGAAGTCCTCCTCGGAGGTTAAGATGTAAAGGAAGATAGATATTTTCCAAATTTTGAGTTAGGCCAGTTTAGAGCAAAGTATTTAATCAGTTTTATACATTTTGGTCTCTTAAGTTTCAAACTACCCAGCACACACAATAAATGGCCCTATTTAGATGGAGGGGTGTAGCCTAGTGTTATTGCACGGTCCGGTCACGGTCAGAACTACTACAAGTACTCCTTTTTTCCACTGGCCATTGTACAGTGGAATGCACTTCCAGAAGCCGTTGTAAGTTTGCAGGACCTTGACTTATTCAAGGTCGCAGCGAGCAAACTTCAACACTCGGAACCTTAGACCCAAACATTGTTGTTTTAACCTGATTTTAATCTCCTCTTCACTATTTTAACCTATCATCTTTTATCCCCTTCACTATCATGCTTTTATTCATTTCTTTTTCAGCTAACCAAGCTCGACAGCGCTCACTTGCCTAAAATGTCTGCGATGGCGTATGGCAGTATATAGATAGATAGATAGGTGGGAATATGGACACCCGCCTCGATGGGCCTAAAGAAATAGATAGGGCATGAAGGGATGACGTACGTCATACAGGTAATTTCGCTCTTTCGGTGGACATAAGTATCATTACTCAGTGTTTATGGCTATGCCCTTACAAAATGTGGTGCACAAAATATGGAATCAAAATGAATATTATCATCAAAACATTGCATATTCTTTTAGATTAATGCATAACTATCTATCTTGAATTCTTCAATATCTGATCATCACCAGTCCTCAGGTGTGGGGTGGTTGGCTAAATTTAGAATCTAGCATAACATTTATTCCAAGGTAAGAAATTGGTAATATTTTGGACATATTACGATTTTGTTAGCGTCTAATAAAGTAACGCATAACGATAATGACCCGAGGTTACCACCTCCAACAAATGAGGAAAATAGCGGGAAAGGTGACCGATATTGATTTCTTTTCACGAAAGAGTACCTAGCCGTCGTGCCCAATGGGCTGCTTGTGCCTCCAGACAAAGCTTGTTCCTACTGACTGGCCATCTGACTACTGGTTAACTGCTCTGGTTTGAGCCTGCCCGGGAAAAATGGTTTTAATTGGTTTCAGGTTTCAAGTCGAACCATCAATATCTATAACAGTTTAAGCCTTCTTGGCTTAGTTGGTGGTTATATTTTAAGCACTTTTTGTTGTCATGACATCCTAATTTTGGGTATAAGTTGCATAAAGTGGAGGCAACGTCCAAACATGACCATAGCTGTGGACTAGGATGTTAACCATCAATTTAAACAAACAAAGTGAAACAAACAAGTGTTGTTTTTTAACCAGAATTTGAGAAATGTTGCCATCCACCTAGTTTCAACTGTGGAAGGTCATGATAAAGTCGGGGAATTTTGAAATTTTAAATGAGTGGCAACCTTGTAAATGGTCATGTGACTAAGATGGCCACAAAGTCCATTATGGTAAAAACTTTCATAAACCTTCTCTGGAACAGATGGATCTATTTCAACGGAACTTGGTATGTAGCATAAGAGACTCTGGCACATTATAGTTTGTATAAATCATGACCTTGTCTGGGTTGACCTTAAACTATTTATGGCAAGGTCAAATTTGGTCACATAGGCTTTTTAATGGAAAAAAAACGTGAAAACTAGAAAATGTGACAAAAAATAATCTGAAGAATATATCCGAACCACATGCGTATCTTCAAAGCATGGTCACAACATCTGTAAAGTTTCAAGAGAATCAGTATTAAACTGTAGGAGTTGTGCACACAAGGTACCCACTGCCCATTCACTTTCATTGTCAAAATGCCCGAAAAAGGGCTAAGTTCAAATTGCGAAAAAAGTGACAAAAATTAATCTGAGAATTATATCCAAACCACATGCATATCTTAAAAGCATTGTCACAAGTTCACAACATCTGTAATGTTTCAAGAGAATCAGAATTAATCTGTAGAAGGAATTGCACACACAAGGTACCCACTATCTATTCACATCTGACTTTTTGGCTGCCATGTCCATATATGGTAAAAACCTTAAAAATCTTCAATGAAACTTGGTATGTAGCATTGGAGACTCTGTCCCACCATAGTTTAATTAAAATCATATATCATGACCTTGGGTTGACCTTGACCTATTTTATATCATGGTCAAATTTGGTCAAATACTAGGCTTTTTAATGATCAAAACTCAAAAGTGACCTGAAGAAGGTAGATACAGACAACTTATTCAAGGTCAAGGTCATTTTGGTCAAAAGGTCATTTTTGAAAGGCCAAATCCTCTAGGGAGAGTTCTCAGAACCAATGGTCATCTGGTTTTGATTCTGTTTTATGTTTCTTTCATGTCTATTTCAGCTCATATGAGACAGACCAATCAGCAGGTTGGGCATAAAAGGTGAACCCCGAGAAAAAATACCTGGCACATACCCAAGAAGAACTGAGCATGCCTCTAATGTGCCCCATGTCAGGCTCACGAACCTACACCAGAAAACAGCATTGAGAGGAAATGATCATGTTACAATCGAGTTGTGAGATGATGGAATGATTAAGCAAGGTAATGAAATCAGCGACTCAGCTACAGTGGTTGTCTCTTTTTAGCTCACCTGAGCCGAAGGCTCAAAAGGTGAGCTTATATGATGGCCATGCTCCGGCATCCGTCCGGCGTCTGCCGTCATCCACAATTTCAAAGATCTTCTCCTCTGAAACCGCTTGACCAATCAAAGCCAAACTTCATGTGGAGCATCCATAGGAAGGGGGAATGAAAGTTTATTTAAATGGTCTAGGTCACATGACCAAGATGGCCCCCATGCCCATATATGGTAAAAACCATAAAAAATCTTCTTCTCTGGAGCCGGTGGACCGATTTCAACAAAACTTGGTATGTAGCATTGGGGACTCTAGTCAATCATAATTTATATAAATCATGACCTTTGGTTGATCTTGACCTATTTTACAGCAAACTCAATTGTGGCTACATAGATTTTTCAAAAAGTGAAAACATTGAATTTTTCAGGAAGTTTTCTAGCCTGTGACCTGAAAGTTGGTAGATACAGACAACATGTTAAGCTTATGAAGTGTTGTGAGTATAAAAGATCAAGGTCATTTCTTGACCTTAATTTTCTCAGTAACCACTGGACCAATCAAAGCTAAATTTTGTATGTAGTATTCTTGGGATGGAGGAACAAGTTTATATAAATGGTCAAGGTCACATGACCAAGATGGCTGCCATGGCTATAAATAGCAAAAACCCAGGGCCCCTAGGGGAGCCTTTAAAACCTTTAAAAACCTTTATTTTAATGGAAATCCTTTAAAACCTTCATTTTGTTCCAAAATCCACCAAAAAGCCTATAATTTTACTCTCAAACTTTTATTCTGTGATAATTTTAACTAAATGACCTTTATTTTACATATTGCCATCAGGAAATGCTGAAATTGTAAGGGAACTCGAGGCTTAGTATTTGGCTTCTGGGGGCCTAGCGGGCCCCCAGACCCCTGGCTTAATTAAGCTTTATGCTTCACTCATACTTTTACAAGGGGGGACTCTTCTGGGTTATTTCACAAAGAGTAGGTGTTGCTGATCTCTGAAAACTATTTCACTGTGTTGTTAGCAGACCACACTGTGCTCTTTATTTTCTCAAAAATCTGTCTTAAAGAGCCTTTAATATGTTCGCATCAATTTCTCATCAATATGTTCGCTGCTCTTAAAGGATCTCAGTTTTATTTTTATTTGCTATTACTGCAGCTGGTGTTGTGCCGTGTGGCGGCCCTAAAAAGTCTCCCCGTACATCATCCATAGTGCAGATTATACTTTTCTTTTGGTCCTTTGAGATCAGCGAAAGTATTCTGAGGAATCAGAAAATTATTATAGGTTTAGATTCATTTTCTAAACAACTTTTAATATAAACTATTTGGGTCGCATTTTGATTATACTAGTCTGGTATCGACTACCCAGTTAAAAGATTCAAAATTACAGTAATTTTCTTTGGCTCCATGTTGCCAAATCTATAGGGTCACTGAAGAGGCTTGAGTAGCCGAAACCGCGGTATGGCCCATTCCGTTTCTCATCAATATGTTCGCTGCTCTTAAAGGATCTCAGTTTTATTTTTATTTGCTATTACTGCAGCTGGTGTTTTGCCGTGTGGCGGCCCTAAAAAGTCTCCCCGTACATCATCCATACACTCCTACATCCATCGCCAAAATATAGCTCCATTGGAGCTGAATGAGCCTGCAATAAATCTCAGAAAATATCTTGTAGCTTTCAGTTTTTATCATCATTATCAGTAGACTGTGAAAAGAGCAATTAACAATCTCCAGATGTCTGATATCAAATTTCTACAGGTTTCATTTTTGTTCAGTTTTCTCTTGGTCCATTTTGTGTTAGAGGCTAGCGAGAACTAATATATATGGGTACTTAAAATTGGGGGTATTCAAAATTTGGTACAACTTTTAATTTTTGTTTTTGAAACTATCCTATTATTTTCTCAAATTTTGGGCAGTTGAAATTTGTGGTCTTCAAATTTATGAGTACCCAAAACATGTGGGTACTCAAAAGTGTGAATATAATGGAATATCAAATCTTTAAGGCACCTAGAATTGGTGGTAAAATAATAAGGTATATGTATAGATATTTTAGAGATGTTACCACAAAGTTTGGGTACTTGAAATATTCAATGAGTCTTCAAATCTGAGTGTATTCGAAATAAGTGGGTATTCATAAGTGCATATAAATATTTGTGGATATTGAAATTTTGGAAACTAATCTTATTGTTACACAAATCATGGAGAAATTAGGTTTGTCTTTAATATACGGGTGCTTACAAAATTCAAAATCACATAAAATTGTGGGTATTCAGATAAAGCTGGTTCATGAAATTTCAAGTCAAGATTGAAACCGTTAGTACAAAATTGTTGTGGTCTTGGGGTACTCATAAGTTTGTTGGTGTTTATTTGTATGTATATGTATTCGTAAATTGTGGATTTCACACTGTGGGTGGATACTCAACATGAGGGTACCTAAAACATTTTGATAGAAATGCAGAAAGTATGCACATGCATATATATGTATTGAAATTCTCAATATTAAAAAAGAGCCACCTTAAAATTTTTATAGACCCAGATCAGTGTTTCATTAAGTCTAATCAGGCACTGCATCCACTGTTTAATTTTGAAACAAAGCAAATGATAATATTTCATCTAATTCTTGAAACAAACAGGTGGCCACAGTCAAAAAGTTTTATCTGTTTCTTGCTGCTTCAAAGGCAATTATCTTCTATATAAGAATTTATTGTGACAAGCTAATTGATTAAGAAAAAACAGCAAAAACTCAGAAAACTGGCGATAGATGTAGGAGTGCATAGTGCAGATTATATTTTTCTTTTGGTCCTTTGAGATCAGCGAAAGTATTCTGAGGAATCAGAAAATTATTATAGGTTTAGATTCATTTTCTAAACAACTTTTAATATAAACTATTTGGGTCGCATTTTGATTATACTAGTCTGGTATTGACTACCCAGTTAAAAGATTCAAAATTACAGTAATTTTCTTTGGCTCCATGTTGCCAAATCTATAGGGTCACTGAAGAGGCTTGAGTAGCCGAAACCGTGGTATGGCCCATTCCGTTTCTCATCAATATGTTCGCTGCTCTTAAAGGATCTCAGTTTTATTTTTATTTGCTATTACTGCAGCTGGTGTTGTGCCGTGTGGCGGCCCTAAAAAGTCTCCCCGTACATCATCCATAGTGCAGATTATATTTTTCTTTTGGTCCTTTGAGATCAGCGAAAGTATTCTGAGGAATCAGAAAATTATTATAGGTTTAGATTCATTTTCTAAACAACTTTTAATATAAACTATTTGGGTTGCATTTTGATTATACTAGTCTGGTATCGACTACCCAGTTAAAAGATTCAAAATTACAGTAATTTTCTTTGGCTCCATGTTGCCAAATCTATAGGGTCACTGAAGAGGCTTGAGTAGCCGAAACCGCGGTATGGCCCATTCCGTTTCTCATCAATATGTTCGCTGCTCTTAAAGGATCTCAGTTTTATTTTTATTTATTTTGGCAAAAATAGCCTTTATAAAAAACCTTTATTTTTCTTGGAATCTGCTTAGGGGGCCTTAAAAAATCTTCCTCTCCAAAACAGAAGGCCTATGATTTTGAAACTTGGCATGAAGCATCAGAGGAAGGAGCTCTACAAAGTTTATATTTTACGGCAAGGTCAAAATAGGTCGCCCATGCATTTGAATGGGGACTTATGATATTGAAAAAAAAAAATGGAGCACTGGGGCAGGTCTGCCCCAACCCAGGGCAATATACATGTATATTACCATAATATCCAAAGATCTTCTCTGAAAGGGTTTGGCCAATCAAAACCAAACGTCATGTGAAGCACTCTTAGGAAGGGAGAATGAAAGTCAAGGTCACATGACCAAGATGGCCACCATGGTTATAAATAGCAAAAACCTTTATAAATCTTATTCTTCAGGACTTGAAGAACTATGATTTTGAAACTTGGCATGAAGCATCATGGAATGGAGCTCTACAAAGTTTGTATAATCATGACCCCTGGGTGACGTTGATGTACTTTATGGCAAGGTCAGCTGAGGTCGCATATCTCGGATATCAGGTGAGCTTTTACAGGACATTGGTCCTCTGGTTTCATATTTCAAACAAAATTGCATGGTATTGAAAACAGCATCTTTAATAAACCATTTGGCCACAGGAGCTGCCTCTGTTTCGCATTTGAAGTAATATTTTGCGAAACTAATGCTGTGAGTGACCAAGTGCTTGGTGTGGAGGCTATATACATATTAAAGCAATAGATGTGTTTTCCACTGGTAGCATCTGAAAATGTTTTCTGAAATTTGAGTGATGTGCTTGAAAGTGCAGTTGTGCTTTGAATTGCAATTTTACAGGCATCACTCATACTGACAGTAGAAAAATTGACAGTGGATTAAAGAAGGTGAAATATAGCCTGCACATCAAGCACGTTGTCATTCTCAACAGAAGCAAATCTAATCGCCTGCCAATTTTCGGACCAACATGACTCCGTAGTATTTAACCATGCAGACTGCAGTTGCAGTTATAATTGTAACAAGATCCGGCTTCAGGTGAGCGTTCTCAGGACCAATGGTCCTCTGGTTTCCTCTAGGCAGATAAAATCTCCTTAGGCCTATGAAGAAATAAAACATTTATTTTTTAAAGAAATCCTGGTAATTCCTTGGCTAGAATATCATTTAAAGTGACGTAAGTTGAAAGTTATTTCTCACGTTAACTTGTAGGTAGCGGATGCCAAATAACACAAGGTGCTACATTTGTGACAGCATTAGAAGAATGGTGTCAAGAAAAATGATAAGAAAATATACTCTTCATGTATGTCTGGCAAGAATGCTGATTTCACAAATGATTAGGTAAGTACAAACACTGAAAATATTTACTTTTTGAGGTCAATACCAAATATAATATTCTATCACATATAAGAATTTTATTCTTTGGCTTTAACTTGCATAGATCAGCTATATCAGCTAGCTTGGCTTCACAGCTATATCAGCTAGCTTGGCTTCAATCTGTTCCACTTAAATTCCTTGGTCCACTTCCGCGAGACACTGCACACATACATGTGGTATATATTAGCAAAATTTTCACAAAGAGAAGGTCATTGGTCTTCTGGTTTATGCATTCCTCCAGTCTGGTGTGTCAGTTTGAATAGCATCAATGCATCAGATTCTGAATTGTTGGCTTCAAACCAAATTGTCACCAGGTTCAGGCTGTGTCCTTGAGCAAGGCATATTAACTCCCATATTTTGATACATATTATCAGATCCTCAAGTTGAAGGGAAAATGGTTGGTAAAAGGAGATACTTGGACTATTACCAAGACAGCCTCTGCCGTTACACAGGGAGAACACTGACACACAATTACTGTTATTACTAACATGGAAGGAAAAGTGAAGATAAATACAGATCAACTAAGAAGGTAAACCATGCAACTTTAGTGAAGATCAACTGCTAAGGTCTTTGTTACGAGCTTGTAAGCACATATAGGTCCTGGGTTCAAACGCCTTTATAGTTGAGTTGTGTCCTTGAGCAAGATCATAAAGCTTAACTCCCCATATTAGAATCAAGCTCATAATTACAAGCCTCACTGTTATGCAGATTTATTATAACATAATCAGACTGATCACTACCCAGGCAACAGAAGTTTGTACTACCAAGTCTGTTTCAGATAGTGCACAGTAGTTTCAAGAATAACAGAAAAAATAATACATCAGCTGTTCCTATACATATTCTCAAATGAAAATTCCGGAGGGAATAGCTGATAAACACTATGATAATTTTCCACTCTTGTTAAAATTTTATATGTTTTTTGTTCTTTTTTTTATAAAAAGATGTATCAGTTGAACTTGTGCTCTTGATAGGCAGAGAGATTTCAGCGGAAGATGACCTCACATCATTTGGTGTTACACCAATTTGACATTGCCTTAGCAGGAAATGATGTGATGTCACCCCTGACTACATATACAATGCCTATGAAATTCAGTATAGATGCCACTTAGTTGGAGAATAAGATTTTTGTTTTCCTGATGAAGACCAAGGGCCAAAAAATCGAACAAGAGTGAAAACTTATCGTAGTGTTTCTATACAGTTTTGTATGTGATGAGGTAATAAAGGAGTACAATATTTTTTTCTTTTTACAGGGTACATGCCCAGACACAGCAGAAGAGACCTCAGAAGAATTGCACAAGATAAATTGAGCAACATAATGAGAAAATTTCCAACCATGTAAAACACAAAAAGGCCTTTAGATACAATCACAAAAAGAATGCTAGAAGCTTGAAATTTCAGATTTTCATTTCAGAACAACAGCGCTGGTCAGCTGTGGAGCACTAAGCTGTCCGCACTAAGCTGATCTGTGTCTGTTTTCACATATGAAAAAAAAATCTGATTTTTTCATGATGTGGCTCAATTTTTACAAAAGAAACATTCAGTGTCTTTTCTCAACATTTCCTTACTTGTTGAACATGTGTTGCAAACAGTCAGGGCCAGTCTGGATAGTTTGATTCACACTCATTTGGCAGCTGAAAAACAAGAACTCTTTATGAAGACTTGACAAGACCTTCGCTTGTTGCAAAAGTGACCTGGAACAGACACAGTCATAAACAAACATGCAAATTGGAACTCTATGAATGTTTAAATGTAATTGCAGGTTTTGCTGTATATTCTTGAAATTTCTGAATTTGTAAAAACAAGAGGACCAATGGTCCTGTAAACGCTCACCTGAGATCTGCTGTATATACGAATGCTATAGAAAATAGTCCCAGTATAGGGGCAGATGAAGCCCTTGGGCCATTTTTTTTTTCAGAATAATCAATATACTGTCCATACAAGTTTTTCCCTTCAAATGACATTTTAACAGTTTAATCATTCAAATACATAGGCAACCCATGTTGACCTTGCCTTAAAATAAGTCAAGGTCATCACAGGGTCATGATTTATACATACATTGTAGTACTTGAGTCATCGATGCTTCATGCCAAGTTTCTTCGAAATCGGTCCACCGGTTCCGGAGAAGAAGATTTTTGAATGGTTTATACCATATATGGGAATAGCGGCCATCTTGGTCATGTGACCTAGATTATTTATATACACATTGATTCCCCCATTCTATAGATGCTTCATATGAAATTTGGCTTTGATTGGCCAAGCGGTTTCAGAGGAAAGGATGTTTGAATATTATGGTAATATACATGTATAATGCCCCTGGGCTGGGGCAAATGAGTCCCTGGGGTCCAATTTTCAGAATCATTAATATTCAGTCCCACTGCCCATTTCCTGCAAGACTTTCACTTAAAATGACATTTTAAAAGTTTTCCCCATTCAAATGCATTGGCGACCTATGTTGACCTTGCCGTAAAATATGTCAAGATCATCCAAAGGTCATAATTTATAAACACATTGTAGTACTCTAGTCACCAATTGATGCTTCATGCCAAGTTTCGTTGAAATCGGTCCAGTGGTTCCGGAGAAGAAGAATTTTGAAGGGTTTTTACCATGTAAGGGCATGGTGGCCATCTTGGTCATGTGACCTGGATTATTAAGAAACACATTGATTCCCCCTTCCTATAGATGCTTCATATAAAATTTGGCTTTGATTGGCCAAGTGGTTTCAGAGAAGAAGATCTTTGAATATTTTTGTAATATACATGTATATTGCCCCAGGGTGGGGCAGACCAACCCCTAGGGTCCAAATGTTTTTCAGAATTACCTACCTTCAGTCCATTTGCCCATTTCCTGCAAGATTTGCCTTTCAAATGACATTTTAACAATTTTTCCCATTCAAATGCATGGGCGACCTATGTTGACCTTGCCATAAAATAGGTCAAGGTCATCCAAAGGTCATAATTTATAAACACATTGTAGTACTCTAGTCCCCGATGCTTCATGCCAAGTTTCGTTGAAATCGGTCCAGTGGTTCCGGAGAAGAAGAATTTTGAAGGGTTTTTACCATATATGGGCATGGCGGCCATCTTGGTCATGTGACCTGGATTATTTATAAACACATTGATTCCCTCTTCCTACAGATGCTTCATATATAATTTGACTTTGATTGGCCAAGTGGTTTCAGAGAAGAAGATCTTTGAATATTTTTTAATATACATGTATATTGCCCCAGGGTGGGGGCAGACCACCCCTAGGGTCCAATTTTTTTTTCAGAATTACTTACCTTCAGTCCATTTGCCCATTTCCTGCAAGATTTGCCTTTCAAATGACATTTTAACAATTTTTCCCATTCAAATGCATGGGCGACCCATGTTGACCTTGCCATAAAATAGGTCAAGGTCATCCAAAGGTCATAATTTATAAACACATTGTAGTACTCTAGTCCCTGATGCTTCATGCAAAGTTTCATTCAAATCGGTCCAGTGGTTCCGGAGAAGAAGAATTTTGAAGGGTTTTTACCATATATGGGCATGGCGGCCATTTTGGTCATGTGACCTGGATTATTTATAAACACATTGATTCCCCCTTCCTATAGATGCTTCATATAAAATTTGGCTTTGATTGGCCAAGTGGTTTCAGAGAAGATCTTTGAATATTTTTGTAATATACATGTATATTGCCCCGGGGTGTGGGCAGACCAACCCTGGGGTCCAAATTTTTTTCAGAATTACCTACCTTCAGTCCATTTGCCCATTTCCTGCAAGATTTGCCTTTCAAATGACATTTTAACAATTTCCCCCATTCAAATGCATGGGCGACCTATGTTGACCTTGCTGTAAAATAGGTCAAGGTCATCCAAAGGTCATTATTTATAAACACATTGTAGTACTCTAGTCCCCGATGCTTCATGCCAAGTTTCGTTGAAATCGGTCCACCGGTTCCAGAGGAGAAGATTTTTGAAGGGTATTTACCATATATGGGCATGGCGGCCATCTTGGTCATGTGACCTGGATTATTTATAAACACATTGGTTCCCCCTTCCCATAGATGCTTCATATAAAATTTGGCTTTAATTGGCCAAGCGGTTTCAGAGAAGAAGATCTTTGAAAATGGTGGACGACGACGGACGCCTGATCATGGCCATCCTATAAGCTCACCTTGTGAGCCTAACGGCACAGGTGAGCTAATAAAAAGCCTGTCATAAAGCCTGTGCGGCGCACAGGCAGTTTATGGGTGAAAATGGAAAATGTTATAACTTTGCCATTTATTGATCAATTTGCAAAATTTAAAATCTGTTCATCTTATCTCATCAACTAAAAGGGGTTTATGCAGGTTTTGCTGTATAATCTTGAATTTGTTAAAAAATTGAGTCCTAAAGCTTGTGCGGTGCACAGGCAGTCAGTATGGGTGAAAATGGAAAATCAATTTGCAAAATTTTAAATCTTATCTCATCAATTGAAAGGTGTTCATGTAGGTTTTGCTGTATATTCTTGAAATTTTTGAATTCTGAAAAAATTGAGAGCTAAAATCTGTGTGCCACACAGGCAGTTAAGAAAATGTTATAACTTCGCCATTTATTGATCAATTTCCAAAATTTGAAAACTTATTATCTTATCAATTGAAAGGGGTTTATGCAGGTTTTGCAATATATTCTTGAAATTTTTGAATTTCAAAAAAAATGAGTTGTTAAACAGCACACAGGTATTTAGGGGTGAAATTGGAAAATGTTATTTATTGTTTAATTTGCAAAATTTAAAAACTTATCATGATATCTCATATCAACTGAAAAGGGTTTTTGTAGGTCTTGCTGTATATTTTTAAATTTGGAAAAAAATTGAGTCCTAAAGCCTGTGCGTCGTACAGGCAGTTAGGGGTGAAAATGGAAAATGTTATACTTTGCCATTTATTGATCAATTTGCAAAATTTAAAAACTTATCTCATCAATTGAAAGGGGTTTTTGCTAGTTTTGCTGTCTATTCTTGAAAATTTTGAATTTGGAAAAAATTGAGTTCTAAAGCCTGTGCGGCGCACAGGCAGTAAGGGGTGAAAATGAAAAATGTTGTAACTTTGCCATTTATTGATCAATTTGCAAATTTTAAAACCTCATCATCTTATCTCATTAACTGAAAAGGGTTTATGTGAGTTTTTCTGTATATTCTTGAAATTTTTGAATTTTGAAAAAAATGAGTCCTTAAGCCTGTGCACCTGTAGGCAGTTAGGTGTGAAAATGGAAAATGTTATAACATTGCCATTTATTGATCAATTTGCAAAATTTAAAAACTTGTCATCTTATCTTATCAATTGATAGGGGTTTATGCAGGTTTTGCTGTATATTTTTGAAATTTTTGAGTTTTGAAAAAAAAAAAATGAGTCCGGTGCACAGGCAGTAAGGGGTGAAAATGGAAAATGTTATAACTTTGTCATTTATTGATCAATTTGCAAAATGTAAAAACTTTTCATCTTATCTCATCAATTGAAAGGGGTTTATGTAGGTTTTGCTGTATATTCTTGAAATTATGAAATTTGTAAAAAATGAGTCCTAAAGCCTGTGCAGCTCACAGGCAGTTAGAGGTGAAAATGGAAAAACCTTACCATTTATTGATCAATTCCAAAATTTAAAAACTTTTCATTTTATCTCATCAATTGAAAGGTGTTCATGTATGTTTTGCTGTATATTCTTGAAATGTTTGAATATGGAAAAAATTTAGTCCTATAGCCTGTGCGGCGCACAGGCAGTTAGGGGTGAAAATGGAAAATGTTATAACTTTGCCATTTATTGATCAATTTCCAAAATTAAGAATTTTTTCATCTTATCTTATCAATTGAAAGGGGTTTATGCAGGTTTTGCTGTCTATTCTTGAAATATTTGAATTTGGAAAAAATTGAGTCCTAAAGCCTGTGCGGCGCACAGGCAGTAAGGGGTGAAAATGGAAAATGTTATAACCTTGCCAATTATTGATCAATTTGCAAAATTTTTAAACTTTTCATCTTATCTCATCAATTGAAAGGTGTTTATGTAGGTTTTGCTGTATATTCTTGAAATTTTTGAATTTGTACAAAAATTGAGTCCTAAAGCCTGTGCGTCGCACAGGCAGTTAGGGGTGAAAATGGAAAATTTTATAACTTTGTCATGTATTGATCAATTTGCAAATTTTAAAAAAACTATTCCTCTTATCTCGTCAATTGAAAGAGGTTTAGACAGTTTCTTTTTGTATATTCTTGAAATTTTTGAATTTCGAAAAAATTGAGTCCTTTAGCCTGTGCTAAAGGGGTGAAAATGTAAAATGTTATAACTTTGCCATTTATTGATCAATTAGCAAAATTTTAAAACTTTTCATCTTATCTCATCAATTGAAAGGGGTTTATGCAGGTTTTGCTGTATATTCTTAAAATTTATGATTTTTGAAAAAAATGAGTCCTATTAAAAGAGGCAGTTTGGGGTGAAAATGGAAAAAGTTCTAACATTGTCATTTATTGATCAATTTGCAAAAATTAAAATTATTGATCAATTTGCAAAAATTAAAAAAAAATTCATCGTATCTCATCTAATTTTTTTAAATTTTTGAATTTGGAAAAAATTGAGTCTTATAACCTGTGCGGCGCTCAGGTTTTAAGGGATGAAAATGGAAAATGTAATAACTTTGTCATTTATTGATCAATTTTCAAAATTTAAAAAGATTTTATCATTTTTCATCAATTGAAAGGTGTCAGTGCAGAATTTGCTGCATATTCTTGAAATTTTTGAATTTGGAAAAAATTGAGTTCTGAAACCTGTGCGGCGCACAGGCAGTTAGGGGTGATAATGAAAATTGTTACAACTTTGTCATTTATTGATCAATTTCCAAATTTTAAACACTTTTCATCTTATCTCATCAATTGAAAGGAGTTTATGCATGTTTTGCTGTATATTCTTGAAATTTTTGAATTTTGAAATTTTTCAGTCTTTTAACGTGTGCGGCGCACAGGTTTTAAGGGATGAAAATGGAAAATGTTATAACTTTGTCACTTATTGATCAATTTTCAAAATTTAAAAAGATTTTATCATTTTTCATCAATTGAAAGGTGTCAGTACAGAATTTGCTGCATATTCTTGAAATTTTTGAATTTGGAAAAAATGAGTCCTGAAACCTGTGCGGCTCACAGGCAGTTAGGGATGAAAATGGAAAATGTTATTTCTTTGTCATTTATTGATCATTTTTCAAAATTTAAAAAGATTTTATCATTTTTCATCAATTGAAAGGTGTCAGTGCAGAATTTGCTGCATATTCTTGAAATTTTTGAATTTGGAAAAAATTGAGTCCTGAAACCTGTGCGGCGCACAGGCAGTTAGGGGTGATAATGAAAATGTTATAACTTTGTCATTTATTGATCAATTTCCAAATTTTAAACACTTTTCATATTATCTCATCAATTGAGAGGAGTTTATGCATGTTTTGCTGTATATTCTTGAAATTTTTGAATTTTGAAATTTTTCAGTCTTTTAACGTGTGCGGCGCACAGGTTTTAAGGGATGAAAATGGAAAATGTTATAACTTTGTCACTTATTGATCAATTTTCAAAATTTAAAAAGATTTTATCATTTTTCATCAATTGAAAGGTGTCAGTACAGAATTTGCTGCATATTCTTGAAAATTTTGAATTTGGAAAAATTGAGTCCTGAAACCTGTGCAGCGCACAGGAAGTTAGGGGTGAAAATGAAAAATGTTGTAACTTTGTCATCTGTTGATCAATTTCCAAAATTTAAACACTTTTCATCTTATCAATTTAAAGGTGTTTATGCCTATTTTGCTGTATATTCTTGAATTTTTTGAATTTCGAAAAAATTGAGTCCTGAAACCTGTGCGGCGCACAGGCAGTTAAGGATAATAATTGAAAATGTTATAACTTTGTCATTTATTATTCAACTTTAAAAAAATCAATAACTTTTGATCTTTAATCTAATCAATTGAAAGGTTTCTATCCATGTTTTGATGGAAATTCTCATTTTTTAAGTTATTGTAACTTGTTATTTTATGTTGTCAATGTTGGTAAGACAATAAAAGACAAAGAATAAAATTTGTTTTCTTGTTTATTGTTGCCAAATTGTTTTCCAGATTGTACAGAAAATACCAGATACATAAAATGCCCTATATTGCTGATGACTAATAAATCTGACATCTGAATAAGTCTGATAAACAAATGGGAATCCACTAAATAGATGGTAAGGAAATGCTCATACATGTCTAATATCCATAGATGCAATGTATAAACAGAGGTTATCCTTTGTGATTTGCATCATTACAATGTATATAAGAGACACAAATATGGCATACATACATACACTGAAATATTTCTTAAATATGCTATTTCTTGTTGCTGCATTGACAGAAAGATTGTTTAAATGCATTATTTTGGATGTGTCTCCTCAATTCTCAAATTTCATATTTTTCATACATTCCATATTTAAAAAATACATTGTTTAATATAGGTTTTCATGACTGACATGGTTTAACTCCACTTCCTTGTCAGGCTAAAAGAGAGCAGGTTTGAAACCCTTGATCTCTCATCCAGAGTCAGATACTACATGATGAGCATTTGTGTGAGAAAACCAACAATCTGGAATTCCAACCAGGTCAACTTAAACTGGCCTGTACAGTCACAGGAGTAGGCTAGAAGCTTGAAATTTTGCATTTAATAAGAGGAGGAATTGTACTATCGCTGTATTAAACTGCAAAGCTGGTCTGCATCTTTGTTTTCGCATATGCAGATTGTTGGTTTTCTGATGAAACCCAACCACTAGGCTTTTGGGAATACTATGTCACATTATTTAAATCTTGGTTATACCCAATTAAAAGTAAAGGTATATAGTTATATACAGTTATGACAGGTATTAGATCAACCGAATTATCAATTGCACAATATTATGTCCTAGACTGACTGTTCGCATACCTTGCTGTTTACAAGTACTGTCAAACTACACTTGAGGAATAAAGATATGAAACATATTTTGTTGCAAATCTATCCAAGCCTTGCTGAAAATTCTATTAGGAATGTCTTTCTGACACTTAAAAATGACGTTAAGTATTTAAATTTTCATGAAAGAATATGCAAATAGATATAAATGACCTAAATGCACATGTTAAATGTTCATGTGTGAAATGAACAGTGAAACTCACATGCACTTACATGCACCAAGTCGACTTCAAATCATGATTGCCTCACCTGTTTCTCTCATATGGGCTGCATCATGAATAAACCTGTTTTTTACATATATATATAAACAAAAGTGCAGAGTTGCACAGCTGATCAGTGCATTTGTTTCTGCTTCACAGATTTTACAATCCCTCTTAAAGCTTCTAGCCATCTTCTGGGCGGAATATACCATTTGTGTCAGACCTAGAAACCCAAAACAAAGACAGGTACTCGCATGGCGGCTCATATGATTTTCTTTTATATTAAGAAATGAGCCTCATAAGAAGAAACTGGGTTTTGTGAGTTTCGGATAAGTAATATATAAAGCAGACTTTGACAACTATCAAGACTAGGTTAGAAACTTTGAATAAAGAAACGTCATCATAATAAAATAGGTAGCAAACAAACAACAAATGCACTCATTACAAAACTGATCTTCGCAATAATTACTTTTACTTTGGTAATGCAATATGGCATGTCTTCACATGTGCTAGTTCATACATATTGATCTTTCTGTACAAAAGTAAAGATAAAAGTGCACTATTAGTTTAAATGTAGACTGTACTTGTTTAATGTCTGCAGCCTGCTTGTAAATAAACACCCTATTGCATTGCTGTGGTCTGAGAAGGGGTCTCAATTCACAACAACTAGTAAAATGATTTTGGGCATACAATCGCCATTAACAGCAGTTAAGGGCTTAAGGCATCATCATTCCTGACATTAAAGGATGGAGCATACTAATCCTTCATTTTCATTTTCTTATATGTCAAAAATAATGCTCTTACACAATATAAAGTTCTTTAAAAATCAAGCTCAAAGACAGTAATTGTTCTTTTTCAGGAGCCAGTTCTTCAAAACTCTGTTAGCTTAACATCATCGTTAAGACCTCAACTCGTTAAGTAAATGCAGACTACATATTAGCAAATACACTGGTATTTTTAGTTGAAAAAAAAAAGTGAGAATCCTTTGCAATAACTTGAAATATTCATGTTTGAAATTTTAACGGATCGTTAACAAACAATGTCCTTAATTTTGAACAACTAGGCCCTGGTGCACAAAAAGAATGCTCCATGTTTTAGACAATTTGAGCCGCATCGTGAGAAAACCGGATTTTTGCCTATGCGAAAACAAAGGCGCAGATCAGCTTCGCGGTAACCGCGAAGCTGATCAGCACCTTTGTTTTCGCTACACGGATAGTACATTTCCTCTTCTTCTTATATCCGAAATTTCAAGCTTCTAGCCTGCTTCTGTGACTGTACAGGCCGGTTTGTGTCGGACCTGGTCGGAAACCCCGAAGACCGGTTTTCTCGCGTCGCGGCTCATTTTGTATCTATAAATTTCATTACCTGCAGCTCGCTTCAATATCCAAGTTCCCATTTTGCATTTTAAATTATTCAAATTGATCATAACTTATAATTATAAAATACAAAATTCTACATTCCAGTATGCTCCTTATTCAACAATGTTGCCAATAATACTTCTAGATCACAAGTATGAGCCGATGGCCAATACAGCTCAATGTCCTCGATACTAGAAAGTAGATTGTCCTTTCCAGCACATAGTGGACACACTGATCATCTAGAGACAACCAATATAACTGAGAACAACTAACACGGAAAAGATCAATACCCGACGGTAGGTAAGAAATACCTATCTGGGAACAATTTTCCACAGATCAAAATGACCAATGGAAAGTTGGTTCCAGACAGTTACTTTCCTTCTACAGTCTTATATTGATTTTATCCTTAGCGTTTATT
This sequence comes from Rugalucina vietnamica, assembly GCA_964017185.1. Taxonomy (NCBI): domain Eukaryota; kingdom Metazoa; phylum Mollusca; class Bivalvia; order Lucinida; family Lucinidae; genus Rugalucina; species Rugalucina vietnamica. Next base: position 70,759,071 of record OZ024872.1, read on the forward strand.
TCCAGTCATGTTTAGTTCAATTGTCTCTAGATAACTGGTGTGGTTTAATCTGCCTTGATCTGCAGTGAACTGGAGGACATAGCCCTCACTGTGAGGAGGTGAATAGACTAGGCACCAATGGCTTCTATCCAAGGTTAAGAAATACTTTGGACAATGAATGCCTCAACTCATGTATGCCTCAACTCCATTGCATAACTAAAATTATATGTACGACTCACAAACTGGGCCAGTCCCACAAATGGGGCCAAATTGGCCAATCCCACAAATTAGGCCAATCCCACACACTGGGCTGAAAAATATCTTGATTTCCCACAAACTGGGCTTATTTTCTTTCCGTTGGTGAATTAGCTTGACATTACTTTGCATCCTTTCGACGCCATCTTGATTTTTTGTGACATCAGGTATCCCAACAAGCATTGAAATCTTGACATTAGACAGCGTAACATTGTTTCAGTGCGTAACAAGTGTAAAACTTTGATGATGTGTGTAAATATTCAAAACACAGTTAAACATTTGGCGGGATTTCCACAGTGCAATGGTGAAAAATGAACAATATCAATGTTTTGAGTGACATGAATTCTGTTTATTTTGTGTTAGAATGAATATGGACAAACTCTAGTGCGAGATTTGTTGAGTAATATCCCTGTTTGAGAATGCATGATCTCGTTTTCACTGAAAAGATTTACCTACATTTATTAGATTGGCCCAGTTTGTAGAAATCAAATCTGAATTTAGCCTGTTTGTGGGACTGGCCCAGTTTGTGAGTCCATGTACAAAATACTGCTTCTCAGTTTTCTGTTAGAAATTCAAGAGGGGAAATGCTGAGTTCAAAGTGTCCATAGTTAAAGATGTGACCCTCAGAGCCCTCACTGAAAGATTTTAACATGGGGTAACAGCTGTGACTGCATTGTGTCATCAATGAAGGAAACAGAATTGTTGAAAGCGATAAAGAATAGAATGCTATGCCAGGGACAAAGGACTGTCATCATAGTTATCAGTAGCAGACATATTACATGTATAAACCTGCTGCACCCGCAACCAACAGTTCATCTTGCAGCTAAAATCAGCTTAATCTGCCACCCAAGAACTCATCATCACGTAAGTCATGGGCAATCAATATCCAGAAATATAGACGCAGAGAGAAGAACAATCAAAACTCACAGTTGCTACTTTGACAGATTGAGCATGTTAAAATACAAAACTAGATGCAGAGAGCTAAATTTGCAATATTATAAAGTTGGTTATTGCTGTTTAAAGTGATCATGTCAGGCCAGCTGAAATTGTATTATTATAATGTTCCCTCCAACTCCCAAAGATAGCTTGTGTCATGATACAGATCATCTCTGCCTTTCTGCAGCTTCTGATTCTATTGGTTCAAAAAACAGGTAATAACAGGAATAGGATCTTGTTTGAAATGTAAGTCATTCTGTTTTGAAAACAATATAAAGTTGGTCATGGCCAGCGAGAGGTGATAATTCTGATTCTCAAAGATCATCATTATTCTCATTACGAAAACATGCCCAGCAAATATACAGTGATTTTTAAAGTTGTAAAAACAATGTAAATTTTCAGTAGAAATATTTTGATATTTTTCTTATTTTTGCTCAAATCATAGATTGTGGATACATGTTAAAACTGCCTCAGCGAGGCAGTTCTAACGAGTATCCATCATATATGTTTTGGAACAAAAATAAGAAAATTAGGTATACCCCTGCATATCCCAGTTTTGCTATATAAAAGTGGGGTTCCAGATGGTATAAATTGCACAAACATGTTTTCCTTATGTGCACAGAAAATTTAGTCCGATGGCAACCGAAGTTGAACATGAGATTCAAACACAGGTCAACCTCACTATAATGCTTTCTTTGAGGTCGATAGAAGCAGACCTTGTTATAAGTCAACTACATGGGTGGTGATGCTTATTTTGGATGAAGGCAATGGGTGAGACCTTTTACAAAGTCATGAGTAGACACCCAGCATTGAAATAATGGTAAAGCGTGTACGAGTCTGAGATGCAGGGAATCCCATGACCCTAATAAAACGAGGACACCGTGTTTCTAGCCTTGTCTACATAGTAGCCCATAGACGAGGGTTGATTGAGAATTGATAGCAAAGGTATTAAAGGTAAAGTAATTGCATGAACCAATCGTTAGGGTCACCAAATGGATGAAAATCATACACATTTTAAGTCTGAGTTAAACATACATGTAATATTTACTACATGTATTACATCTCTATCCAGTACTTGTGAGTTTTGAACTTACCTAATTCTTCCTAGTTTCAGCTTACAGAAATGTAAATCTACATGTATTTAGAATTATATGTGTATGAAAACTTGAAACGTTAATTCTCTTCCTACACCTTTCTGGAAATAGAAATTACATTCTAGCTAAATTTCAATATCAGCTTGAACCATGGACAAAAGATCTCTCTTTCTCAAAAGAAAAAAGATTTTTCTTTGCATTAACAATGATGGTTGTCAAAAAAGAAGCACAAGTATTCTGTGATCAAAAATGAAGCATAAACAAACACAACTTTGCTGTATAAAATCCAGCTTACCAGTAAGCTATAAGCAAACTGTAAGAATGGATAATTCTTCCCAGTGGAATTTGGGATGAAAGTAAAAAATTCAATGCAGATAGCTTGCATTGACAATTTGACATATGGAGGTCTAAACTAAAATACAAGTACATGTACATGTAACTGAATAGAAAATCTATGCACTGTATGAGCAGCATTTTGAACAAGTAGCCCAAGGGCAACGATCGCACACCTGAGAGTCAACAAGTACAGTCACTGGACAAAGTGAATTTTTTTCTTTCTTTTATTTTTTACCCTAAATGGGTATGACGGCCATCTTGGTAATGTTTCAAGTCTATGGCTGCAATAGTTACCATAGGATCATCGGTCCTGTAAACGCTTACCTGAGACCTAGTTGTCACTTTTCCCCATGTTTCCATGTTTGCCTATGTTTCCAAAATTGACCTTGACCTAAATTAATCACATACCTTCATCTAATCTATTAGTTGTTTGCATCTACCACTTTTCAGGTCTCAGGCTGCATTTAGTTTACAAAATATCCATTGTTTTCACTTTTTCCCATGTAAAAGCCTATGTTTCCAAAATTGACCTTGCCGTAAAATAGGTCATGGTCATCCTAGGGTCATCATTTTATCAAACTATGATGGACTGGAGTCCCAAATGCTACATACCAAGTTTCATGAAAATCGGCCTGCCGGTTCTAGAGAAGATTTTTGAGTGTTTTTTACCATATATAGGCGTGGTGGCCATCTTGGTCATGTGACCTAGATTTCGGGATCAAACTTTCGTTACCCCTACCCAGGGATGCTCCACATAAAATTTCAGTTTGATTGGCCATGCGGTTTCAGAGAAGATCTTTGAAAAGTGTGTATAGACGACAGATCGGCCAAGTTCAAGAGATGACCTTGACCTAAATTAATCACAAACTTTCATTAGTTGTTTTGCATCTACCACTTTTCAGGTCTCAGGCTGCAATAGTTTTCAAAAAATCCATATTTTTCACTTTTTCCCATGTAAAAGCCTATGTTTCGAAAACTGACCTTGACGTAAAATAGGTCAAGGTCATCCTAGGGTCATTATTTGATCAAACTATAATGGGCTGGAGTCCCAAATGCTACATACCAATTTTCGTGAAAATCGGCCTGCCCGTTCTGGAGAAGATGATTTTTGAGTGGTTTTTACCATATATGGGCGTGGCGGCCATCTTGGTCATGTGACCCAGATTTCGCAATCAAATTTTCGTCCCCACTACCCAGGGATGTTCCACATAAAATTTCACTTTGATTGGTCAAGCAGTTTCAGAGAAGAAGATCTTTGAAAAGTGTGTATGGATGACAGACCCTTCAAGATCAAGAGATGACCTTGGCCTAAATTAATCACATACCTTCATCTACTCCATTAGTTGTTTGCATCTACCACTTCAGGTCTCAGGCTGCAATAGTTTTCACAAAATTGCAATTTTCTGCTTTTCGTCTTATAAGTCAATGGAAACTTTAAGTTGCCATAGCAACCAAAGTACATTGTAGTGGGACAAGGACAATAAGAAACACAAACTTTGTAGAGGCTAATATCATAAGCATGTATGCAAAGTTTCAGCTTCATCCGCCTTACAGCTTCTGAGAAGAAAATTTTTGAATATTCTTTCAAAAATTTACCCTTTATGTTGCTATAGCAACCAAACGAATAAAGCGATTTTGACAAAAGTTACCTAAAACGGGGAGGACTACTCAATAAACATTTATGTAAAAACAAAATTTCAATATCCTCAATGAAACGGCAGAAATTGCAAATTTCTACTTTTTGCCTTATAAGTCAATGGAAACTTCAAGTTACCATAGCAACCAAAGTAGTTAGACAAAGACAATAAAAAACACAAACTTTGTACGGGCTAATGTCATAAGCATGTATGCGAAATTTCAGCTACATCCCCCATACGGCTTCTGAGAAGAAGATTTTTGAATATTTTTTTCGAAAATTTACCCTTTATGTTGCTATAGCAACCAAACGAAAAAAGTGATTTTTACAAAAGTTGCCTTAAACATGAAGGACTACTCAATGAACATTTATGTAAAAACAAAATTCAAATATCCCAAGCCTGACAACGGAAAATGCCAATTTCCACTTTTTCTCCATACAAATCAATGGAAACTTCAAGTTGCCATAGCAACCAGAGTTCTTATCCGATCGAAATAAAAAAACACAAATATTTGTTCTCCCCACCTGTAGATGCTATATGTGAAATATGAAAAGATTCGGCCTTGCAGCTTCAGAGGAAAAGTCGTTCGAAAATGTTGACGACGACGGACGACGACTACGGACGACGCACAGACGCCGACTCGACTACTATACTATAAGCTCACCTTGTGAGCCTTCGGATCAGGTGAGCTAAAAATATAGGAATTTCATGAAAAATATAGGATTTTAGATCAAAATATAGGAAAATATAGGAAAATATAGGAAGCTCTGAAAATATAGAAAAAAAATAGTAGCACTGGGCAGTCTGCGTAATGGATTTATTACTTAAATGTCCCAGTCAACAGCTATGGTCAAGTCGGGACATTGCCTCCATTTTATGGGAGTTCTATCCAACACTGGATTGTCATGATATGCACATTATACTTGGATTTTTTTCAATGTGCAGGGCAGGGCTTAGCTAAGCCCAGCCTTGGATGATTTCATTGTTGAGATAGGGTCCCAGAGCTGACAATGTATAATTGAGGTAAAGACGGCTATGCTTGTTGTCTTTGTGAGCCAATGCCTCTATTTTTGTAAACAACTCTTTGCTTTACTGATGGTACATGACCGAAGTAGGTCAATAAAGTACCATTTGAAAAAATAAAGCGATTCGGAGAACCAGCTGATTTGACTTATTTTTCCTACAAGGTCAGCTTGGTCAAATTAGCAGCAAATTTGCAGCATCAAAAACGGTCAAGTTAGCAGCAATTTTACTGCAGCAAAATCGGTCATGTTACATGTAGTAGCAATTTTGCTACAGCAAAAGCAGTCAAGTTAACGGCAATCTTGCTTGCAGTGTTAGAATTAAATTTGCAGCAGCAAAATACAGTCAAGTTAGCGGAAATTTTGCTGCAGCGAAATTGGTCAAGTAAGCAGCTATTTTGCTACAGCGAAAAACAGTCAAGTAAGAAGCAATTTCGCTTGCAGCGAACGTTTTTGTCGCAGAATGTTTTGGCTTTAATCTATGTGATAACGCATAAGAAAATGACATTTTTTGCCACAATCACATCTTTTCGACGTCACCTACGAAAAAAGTTCCATGTAAGTGGAAATGTTTGTCACCATTTTTTTATTATTATTTTATTCTTATATTTTTTTTTTTTCTTTTTCGTCTGGTTGTGATCGCTATGTAGAAAATGATGATGAATGCTGCAACATAACTTTTCTAGACCTCATATTACCAACTTTATGGAAAATGTTGCTGATTTTTTACAGTTTCGTCTGGCTGTGAGTACTATAGGAAACGAATACTTATGCTGCAAACAAGACTTTTCTATCCCACCCATAACATAGCTTAAGGACAAAAGTTCCCTGCCAACAGTAAAAGTGTCCATAGACTGGGTAATATGTGGGATAAAACACGTCTGTTTGTGATGACATCATCTTATAGTGCTCATAGACAGACTTTAAAAACGAAAACGAGAGACCGAATTGTGCCGTAGGTCACCTTAGTGATTAGCTCATCAGTGTAAGCTTCAAGATAGACGATGATACTCTGAAGCCTTGTCTCTGTATGAACAATAGACAATAGGTGGCAAAAAGTTTCGCTGCAGCCAACTTGACCTTTTTTTTTAACCTTTATTTTTATTATTATTATTATTTTTTTATTTTTTTTTTTTGCTGCTGCTGCTGCAATAGATTCACTGCTAACTTTACTGAGCTGTCAGTAGCACTTTACAGATCCGTACTGTAGTTATTGCACTTTTTTCTGCCGCCTTCATTAGTAAATTAGTAATTTAAAGTAAGCCTGCATCATTTGATATTTAATTGTATCAGAATTGAAGTTTTAAACTTGAAATGAAAAACAGAGTCATACAACAAGAATGTTTACCAGGCATTTACTAAGGGAATTTTCAATATGGTCATGCATAAACACAGTCATGTAGTACAGAATATTTTTTTCTATGACAGTATGTGTTTACCCATCATTTTCAGTGATGAGGTTTAATTTTGACACTGATTGGTTCAACAATAACAAGTGGGTCAAAGTAACAGTGCAAGTGAGAACTACCTATTTTTAAATGTAATATTGTCAATCAAAAATTGACAGGCTCCTCCCTGCACATTGAAAAAAATCGGACTATATGTGCTACAAAATATATACATCCATGTAAACAACTAAGGTTTTATGTGTAGAGACTAACTATTTAACCTGGTCACTTTTCCTTGGCAGGCTCATACTACCCAAGCTTTCAACCAGTGATCAGATGGTAAATCCGTTGGCAATATATATAAGCTTTGTCATCATTGGTAATAGGCAAACGCATTGGTTAGAGCACAAACGTACAGGCTAAAGAATTTTAAACGTACAGGCTAGGAAAATACCGAACACACCCAGGTAGATGACCTTCTTTTATCTTTTATCCTGTGCCATCCTGATAACTGCTGCTGGCAACAGCACCACCAAACCCTAAAATTAGTCACCTATTAACCTATGATGCTGAAATTGCTTATTGCACATACCCTAAAACAAACATTCATTTACCATGTACTTACCCAGCCACAAAATCTATTATTTTGTTCGAGAATCTGGATTTCATAGATATCATGTGCTTTTTTGCTGTTTAGACACATGCAAATGATAGATCAGACATCTATGAATATGTTTTATTAAAATTTATTTTTAATACAACGCTAGAGGCTACAGAACTGGATACAATGCAGTTGCTATGACTCGAATATTTTGTGTCAGAAAAAAGGGACCATCTGGTCCTTTTTAGAGTAGGTTTTACTGTCTATGAAATGAATCATGCATAGTTTTAAGCTTCATGACATTTAAGAAACTTTTATAATGATCTGCATGCCCATGCCCATGTTTGGTTTCCAGTAGTACCATCCAGTCATTCACTCTTTCGGGTAATTTCCGAACTTATACAAGCTTCTGGATGATACATTAAACCAGCATTGTCACTTTGGTGAATGGCAATGAGATGTTGGATAATCCGACTTTAATAATAGCAATCACTTTCTCAATGACCTTAAAACGGTTCAACAATGAGGCATAAACCATGTTTATGATTCAACAGACCATTACCCCTCCAAAATGGCAAATGCTGTAAATAGCAAGATAAGGGTTAACAGTGATCATGTAGTTTTTACTTGTGAGAGACGACATAAAATGTGTGTGCTTTGTCAATTTTTTAATAACCATATCTTGTTCTAATGTTGATTGCTTAATTTGTCAATATAATTAATCTACCACTGCCCCCCCCCCCTCCCCAACCCCACGAGGAAGGGTGGGGGATGCAGGTTCAAGTGCAGGGTGATTGTCCCCGCAGTGCAGGGGGAATGACAGGATTTTGACATTAGGATGCTTAGATTTTCTATTGCAAAGGGTAGGGCAAAGAGCAAAGTTTTAACCTCCAGTCTGTCCCCTGAGGTGGGGTTTTTGGCAGGGCACTGAAAACTAAAAAGTCATTATCCCCATACTTCCCCGTATGTGGGGGGGGCAGTGGTTAAAACTGACTGGTACACAAAAAAAGAGGTAACAAAATATAAATCTAATTAGCACACACTACAAACAAAAACAACACAAAAACTGCTGAAAGAACCATGATAAAATATCACAGACATGCCAAATACGTCACCAGGGGGGTGTACCAGGAGCGAAATTAGTCCCTAGCTCTTACAAGAGATGCGAACTTGGACACACATACATGGGGTGGTTGGCAAAATTTTTAATTTGGCAAAATAGGGAAATAAATAGGGATAGGCCATTAAAACTCTTTACAAGAAGCTTGAAGGAAACTTAGTCAGTATGGTCACGAACAGTCCTGTAGGAATTTAACACACAGGCTGCTTCCAGTGGACATCATTAACTGCAAGATTATTAGAACCAATGTCAAATTCCTGTGACATCCTGTGACTGGTTAGGGCCATTATTATTATGCTAATAACAGTGTAAATAAATTTTATATGTAAAATCAAAGTAAACATAGAATGATGATTGCTTCAGCCAGGGTCATATCAGCTAAGCTGCAGTAAAACAGCTGATCCAATTAACTGTCAGAGTTGTTTCCCTTGGTTTTCAATTAAAATGACCCACGGCGTTTCCCGGTCAGTTCGGCAACTGGATTTACGTGGAAACAAAGATAATTTTACCTATCCTAACATAAAGTCTAGTTTTAAATCAATTACAAAAAATACCTTCAAAGGAAGACTGAATGAGTACAATGAATGAATGAAAATAGTACGAGTTTCAAGTCCGGATTCGAGTTTGGCAATGAAATTAGTACAGGTTTTTGTGCACGATCTGCGTTTACTCACAATCTTTGAGCTCATGTGTGACTGTCCTAGGGTCCTTAGAGGAGGCATCATCTGTTCTTTTTGATGCCATAGCCCTAGTTTCTGCAAAATAACGTATTTCCGAGCACTAGTTACTTTTGTTTCTTTGACATCAATCTTTGTGTAACATACCCACAATGCTGCTGTCAAAACGGAACTGTCACGTTCTAACTATAAATAGTAACAAAACACGTGCTATTGTTTTGATACAGTGATGTAAACAAAATGAAAATTTGATTTTTTATGAAGCATAAATATGTTTAATAACATGTTTCATTAAAACAAAAACGAATGCACAATTTATTTTAAAATCTAGAACTATGTATAATCGATTTTTTTTTTTTTTTTTTTTTTTTTTTTTTTAAAGAAATATAAAATACTAAAAATTAATTAAATTACCAATTAATTAAATTACCTTAAAAAGAAAAAAATATATATAAAAAGGTGAAAGTTTATGAAGTGAGGCTTTGCTGCCCATCATTTAAGGGTTTTCAATAATTTTCAAGCAAATCAATAATTCAGTGACCCTGTATTGATTTGACCTATTTTTTGCGCTCCACTGACTTTTGACAATATAAAAATCATTTGAAGCCCAGTATTAATGTTTGTTTGTTTCATTTGCCCTTTAACATCCTAGAAAACAATTTTTTAATCTTAAGGGGACGGATTTGAGCCTCGGCTTCCAGGACATTAATTTTAATATATACTCAACGACCTATATAACTACTGGGTCAAATGATTTACCCATACTCATAACCTAAAAGAAGAGTGTTCATAATATGAACACTCTTCTTTTATGTTATGAGTAGGGCCTGTACGGGACTGAGTGTCATTAATAAGATTGATTATGGCAAAGTCAATGAACCATGAAAGTAGGTCATCATGACCTTTAATTACTTTAAGGTCTAAGGTCTATTCATACTCAACAGTAATTTGAAAGAAGCATGTTCAAGTGTCAAGATACAAGGAAACTACTGAACTATGAAATTAGGTCACAGGTCACATAGATCTAGAACTCTATTGGGGTCAAAGGGCTAGTCCTATTCGCTCATCTTCACATGGCAACTGAGTGTCAAGATATATTATACTATTTTGGCAAAAGTCAATACAATTGTTTCTTTAGACAAAATAACCCAACAAAAATCACTTGACCATGAAATTAGGTCATAGTGACCTTTACTTTGGGATCAAAGGGCTGACTGTACTCACTCAAAATCTGAAAGAAGCAGGCACATATATACCAAAGGACTCTCAAGATAAGCAAAACTTATGGACCATGGAAATCAATTGACACAAGTCAGAGGTACAAAGAGATGACTGACAAGCCATCTTCCTAAATTGGTTTTATAAATAAAGAATAATAGATCTCTAGTCCTAGTCCATGACATGGATCCTGACGTCACATGCTGCCAAGGAATGGGAAGTTAACCTTCCAGTTTAGCTATGGTTTAAGTGTGAAAAAATGATCTCTGATCTCACATGAATTGTGAAAAACTTATAACTACTAGATTGTTTAATCCCTAACCACATGCCTGTCATGTGCCAAGAGGTCTAATGCAATGGGGTGAAAGCCACAACGCAACTTTACATAATTGCTGATGGATGGACGGACAAAAATTTTAATCCTATTCACACTCTGCCATAAGTGGGTTTGACAAAAATTGACTGTAATGCATTTATGCTTTCAAGAAATCCATACCTTGACAACCACTATCTAGAAAGCATTCTTTCTTGCACCATAGGCACCCTATAGGGGTGGTTATAAATAATGCATATTTCTCTGTAGCAATGCATGTACTCTTCCATCACCTACCATGATCCTGAGTGCCTTTGACCTGTATTTCATGGTTTATTGACTTTGTAAAAGTTTACATGGAGTTGCATAATGTTTTAGTGATAGCTGCAAGTAAAAACCCTGTATAGTACGTAATTGTCTTTGGCATATTCTTCAACCACGCACATGCCCTTGCCCTATATTTCATGGTCCATTGGCTTTATCAAATGCTAATGTCAAATTAATAAAAAAATGTTTTACTCCACAACAGTACGTGATAGCTGCAAGCATGAAACCTTGCAGAGTAATTCTCAACACACAGCCAGCCTTGAAGCATGCTCCTTGACCCGATGCGTTTGACCTACTAACATTTTTTATGCAGAGTTTAATCTCGGGAGTTTAATAAAGAGTATTTCTCTACAGCATTGATAGCTGCACACAGGCTCCTAGCATATTAATTATCATTGACATACAGGCATGCACCTTGACCCTGAGCCCTTGATGTATTTTCATTAGTTATTTTGCCCTACAATGATTTTTACAGGGCAGATTGATGCAACATCACGATATAATTGACAAAACGCTATGGGGTGATTGGAAACCTGGTCGACTAGATATTACCCTACAGCATCGAGTTCATTGCCTTTCTTCAGGAATTTGCAAAATCGATATTGCTTTGTTTGAATTGAGGTTTAACATCCCAGTCAAAAATTTTTCTGCCATGTTGGGATGGAGCCTACTACCTGGTTTGTTTGTTTGTTTGAATTGATGCCTAATGTACCAGTCAACAGCCATGGTCATGTCGGGATGTTGCCTCCATTTTATGGGACTTGTACCCAAAATAGATATTGCTTCCCTAGATGTTGCCCAATAAATCATCCTTTAAATCTACACACTCCACTTCGTCACATCATGATGTTGCATAAATTTGAACTGTAAGAAATTTGGTTGCATCTTGGGTATACAGGGTGCATTTTGTCCGATGCAGGTGTGATATTGACCTCTGCGGCATTCTTAATTTAAGGTGTTCTAGGTTTATAAATAAAACTCAATGGTCCATTTCCTTTATGACAAAAAGAACCTATCAGGAATAGTGGTCAGAATAGGCAATTCTGTTTTAAGAGTCTGCATTTACAATTGCCATCTTGAAGAAAACAGACATTTTTGTTGTTATTCCACTCAAAAGCTAAGCTTTGGCGACTGTACCTTGGTTTAGTCTCATCCAAGGCTGGAGAAGCCGGAGCTCAAACTCATGACGTGTGCCACACAAGCCTCTTTGACATTGCTTGTTTGTTTAGAATGAGAATTAACCTTCCAGTCAACAATTTTTTAGTCATGTCAGGACAGAGCCACTGCTTCTTGGATATTAACCTGCACTTTGGGTGAGTTAATGTGCCTTGCTCAAGAATAGACTTGATTCAAAGTCTGATGCTCTACAACCAGGCCACCATGGTCCACGACATTACTGATAGTTACAAATCCATGATATTGTTTTGCCATAATGTATGGCATACAACAAAGTCTACAACGTGATTCCCGTTTATCTTTAACTTTAGTGGATCATCAAAGAAAAGGAAAGTCATTTTTTCTAATCTTTTGTTTCTTTTATTTTGTACTGGCTGTACTTTTTTCTATAATAGAAAATGTAGATAAACAAAAACATTAAATAGCAAATATAGAATAATAACTATATTACAAAATCATCTTATGCACAGTTCTACAAAACTTTCATGTACAATATACACTGTGGTATGGTATGAATTCTTTAAGTTTCATTGTTGGTCACCTTTAGTTGCTGAAATCTCTTTATTATATGAATAATTCAAAAGAATTCTTACAATAGACAGATCCGATCTGAGACGTATGAATCTGAGAATATGCCACATTGCTTGGAGCCATTGCTTACAAAAGTCTGGTGCATTATAATCAATGTTTTTTGAGGGAGTGGTGGTGTTTTGTTGAAGTCTTTATTATAAAGCATAACTTTTAAATGAAACATAGCCTGCAAAGTAAATAATTCATTATAAGTAATATGTACTTTAATTCATTTAACAAGACAAAAGCAAGCATTTGATATGTATATTATGGCCAAAGAGCTGGACGGATAAAATTCTACAACCCGAGAATGCCCAAACCAATGGAGTTATGCGGACAATCACAAACAGGTCTGCCAAATAAAAAACTATACAGAAACTATTTTAATATGAAAAAGCAGTGTTTGCATCAAAATGAACATGTATTTCTTTCCACAAATTCAATCCACTCTTTCTCTAACATTTTCAGGAGAACCTTCACTTTAAGACCAGAGGAATACAGGTTGCTAGAAATGGCATGGAACAGTTATAACATGGTTCATAGAGTGTTTGTGCGATAATGCACTTGTTAACACTAGTGTATTAGCGCTATAAACATATACATTAACCATGGTATCTACTATATGAGCAGCGTCATGAGAAATCCAGATTTTTGCCTAGGTGAAAACAAAGGCGCAGGTCAGCTTCGCTACACGGATAGTACAATTCCTCAACATGTACTTCCTATATCCAAAATTTGCAGTCTCTAGTCATCTTCTGTGCTTGTACGGTTAGTGGCAGACCTGGTCGGAAACCCCAAAGACCGGTTCTTTTGCATCATGACTCATATATCATTGGTCTCGCTCTGTTCAGATAGTATAAAACCATTTAGAGATGCAAATTTACTAATGCATGTTTCATTTTGAGTCAGTAAATTACCAAAGGGGTGAATAACATAAAGATGACAAATTTCTTCTTTTAATAGCTCAATAATAATTATTATTGTCATGAAGGAGGTGCGTGTGGTGATAATTGGAGGATTTTACATTTTAATGCCACACCTTAGCCAGTCATACCTATGCATACATACACAAAAATAGAAGCTGCCGCAACAGCAACTGCATAAAAATTATCTTCCATAGATTGAAAGAAACAGCTTTTTGTATCAATTCAAAAACAAAGACCCAGATCAGATGCTCAAAATTTCCAGCCTATAGCTATTTTCTAAGGGTAAATACCACCTAGTTAAGTGTCAGACTTGGTAAGAAACCCTTGAGACAGCCCTCCTTTTGACAAAACTTAATCACTACCAGTTATCCCGAGACGACCAGTGCTACTGAGAACAAGAAACACAGATGAAATCAATATAAAGCTGTAGACTACAAAAACCAGTCTGGAAACAACTTCCCACTGATGAAAATGATCAGTTGTTCCCAAACACGTATTTACTGCCTATTCTCGCCGATTTCAACTGCCATTGTGGTTCTCAGGCATGTTAGTTGTCTCTGGATAACTGGTGTGTTAATGTACAAAAGAAACAAATGAGCTGCGACCAGGCCAACACTAACCGAGCTGTATAAGTACAGAAGATGGCTTGAGACTATAGAAATTTTAGATTTAAAAAGTAGAAAAATTGTACTATCCGTGCAGCGGAAACGCAGTTACCCCGAAGCTGGTCTGCGTTTTTGTTTTCGCATATGCAGGTTGTTTGTTTTCTCATGACACCGCTCAAAGAATTTCAACGCTGAAAACATACAAGGCAACATTGCAGCAAAAATTATATATGTAAGGCATCAAATGGCTGTTTGTATTCTTGTTCAGAAATATATACATTTGATGAATAAATATACATGAGCATTCTATTTACAAAATGAGGTCATCAAAAACAACTGGAAATATATACATGTAAAGATATGAAAATATTTGTAGAAATATCACAATGGGTTTCAGGGTCTTGCATAGGGAAAAGACAATGTAAGTCAGACAAAATAGTCACTAATAATATTAAAGACTATTATAAGCATTGTGTTTTTTAACAGAATTCCAGTCATGTCACGAGGGATTACTGACCTGTACTGTCAGGAGTTAAAATGTCTTGCCCAATACAAGGACTAGTGGGATCAACCCCCGACCTCTCATGTTTCGACCAGAGTCTGATGCTCTGTGAAAAACCATTAGGAAAATGTGCTTGCACAATTTTGTTACTTGGGTTATGAATACATGGTGGAGCACTCTGGTAGAAATAATTTATGATGACGCCACAATTCAACATTACCAACATGTGTCTTTCCCAATACAAGACCTTATTCTTTGTATAAATGCAAGATGGTATTGCTGTACAGCCAATAACAACCGTTAACAAATGAGCCTTGACGCGAGAAAACCGGGCTTCGGGGTTTCCGACCAGGTCCGACACAAACCGGCCTGTACAGTCTCAGAAAATGGTTAGAAGCTTGAAATTTCGGATTTAAGTAGAAGAGGAATTGTACTATCCGTGTAGCGAAAACAAAGGCGCTGATCAGCTTCGCGGTTACCGCGAAGCTGATCTGCGCCTTTGTTTTCGCCTAGGCAAAAATCCGGTTTTCTCACGATGCGGCTCAAATTACAAGATATGAGTAGCATTGAGAGAAAAACAGTTTTTTTGTTTCTTTTTTGCATATGCTGATCAGCGCTTTTGCTTTCACTTCCAAATAATACAAACCTTCTTCTTCATAAATACAGAATTTCAAGCTTCTAGCCTTCTTCTGTGACTGTACAGACCGATTTGTGTCAAATCTGGTCAGAAACCCACAAGACTATTTTCTCGCCACGATGCTCAAATTACAAGATATGACAAAAATATAAACTGATTTCTTCCATAACACCCATGGTAAACTGTGGTCATCTTAAAATATTCACAAACATTATTCCGCTTCTATAGCCCAGTCTCATCTTATGCTGTTAACCAGTATCCAGTGATCATCTTTTCACCAGTAACTGACTGGTGATAGAATATGCTAGACTTATTGTCTGATCATATATAATCAAACCTGTGAACATCAATACATGCCACCAACTGTGCTACCTAGCCCAGCAAAAATATGCATCATTGTGTATCATTGATCTTAAAGCCTGGGCCCGAGGTTATAAAATATTTTTCATGCTCAACTCAGCTGAGACTAAAATTTATGCTGTTCATAAAATGTTAAAATGCCAACAATTGTTGGCATTTTAACATTAATGAGCAGGATAAATTACTAGTTCTGAGTTTTGAACCTGAATTTTCCACCATTTTTGACTATATCAACATTGATGAGCAACTGAAATTTCATGCTCAGCTGAGCTGAGCTTGAAAATAGTTTTATAACCTGGTTGGAAAAACATTTTTTTTTTTTTTTTTCAGAAAACATTTCACATCGTCATAATATTTCCCATTAAGAAAAGTTATAGGAATAGAGGCCAATCTGCAATTTTGCTTATGAAAAGTGGGTGGTCTGATAATAAGCAAATACTTTTTGTGAGGAACAAAAAACAGAAAAAATAGAAATTTATGCAAAACTTAACCTGCATAGGACTAGCCACAACATTAAAACAGACAAAGTAAGTTAGCAGTCATCAAAAATGCCACAAAAGAAAACAGCATGCAACATCAAAAATAGCATTTTGGTAGCACATAAAAAAGAATTTCACAGACTGAAGAAAAACAAAGCACCATTTTCATCGGTAGATTTGAGCTGTGACATTCAATAATAGGACTTGTGAAAGATTATGAGCAATCAAGATACAAACCAGCATGTTCAATTTATCTAAGGTGTATTTGCAATATACAATGTCATGTAGTCTAGGCAACAAACAACAAAGACTTTGATCAGAACATGGAGACCAATCAGCCCCTTTATTCCTCCAACTTTAATCAGCTTCCATACTTTAATATTATGTATGATTTGCACTGACAGCCGGCTATTTTTGTGCCTGTAATTGGCCTTTTTAATGCATCCCTGCTTAATTGGATGTTGGAAGTTAATCACCAAAAGCAACAAATGTGGGTAATGTACGTAACCTTGCAATCATCATTTGATACCAAGCCTGCCTCTTCAATGTCTCTTTACACGCCAGGCCATGTTTACATCAACAGAACTTAGCATGTGATTTTGCAAGGGCTGATTAATTTTTGATGGTTGTAGCAGTCATGCTTGTAAATGTATTCCAAATTTAAGCCTTTAACAAGTCTGTTTCTGCAAAGGCAATTTCTTAACCTGGTCCAAAATGCAATATACATATAAAAAGACTGGCATGTATTCAAATGATCTCAAATATACACTTGTATACCTTAATGATAACACATGCAAACATATCCGTTACTGCTAGTCATAATGTTAGTTTGTTATTCATCATGATACATTTCATTTTAACATATACAACTGTTCAGCATGCAACATTATCACAATATAGAACCATTTACCGTCATGCAAATTTTAAACTTTATATCATATACATGTATAAAGAGAAATTTTCATTCATGCATGTAGATTATAAATGAGTTGCAGCAAGCTGAACCAAACAAATTAGCAATGTACCCAGAAAAGGCACTGATCAGACTTTGCATCAATCTAGTTAAGTTATGGATCACATGTTGGAATAATTATTTCTTATTCAGTGACTTTTAAAGATAGTGATTGCATAGACTGATATGCCTTTTCAATGTGTGCATTGGTCATTTTGTCAGTTCAGTAAGCTGCTTGTAGGTCTGGAAGCTTTAACAAATTCTCAGCAGTGTAGTATCTCAGCAGCAGCGCTAAATCTCGCTTCAGCAGCAGGAGAATGCTTTAACCTTCACCAGTTTTAGACAGGAAGTCATTATCTTGGCCAGAATGAGGCTACAGGATGTTAGAACTGGTACCAGTCAGGTTACTTCCTGTAAGGGGGATAACTTTTAGGTCCCACAACCCTCCATGCAATAGACATGTTGCTCTTTAAAGACGAGTAGCCCTGTGAAAGAAACAAATACTTTATCCTGGAAAATATGAAATTACAGGAATACATGTATTTTTTGTTAGCTTTAGCGCAAGCAAATCTAAGCTATAGCGTTATAATGCGTTTAAACTGATACTGCTATTACGTGTACAAGTTAAGCATTGTTACTAAAATAATTTCATTTTCTAGTTCATTTTATTACAAGATAAATCTCAACTGTAATATGCTATTGAATAGTTGAATAACTTATTTTGAAAATTTTATTAAACATCTTTCTATACTTTCAACTTAACCGTAAGGCATATGAAGATATACTGAACTACACAATAAACCTCTACTTTCCTACGTTATTCTATCATTGCAAGAGAAGATAATATATAACAGAGAGTTTCTAGCATGAAAATCAAAGCTCAAGTATTTAGGACCCAATAGTATTATATTATGGGTATGATGACTATATATTCAAGATGCACACAGTAGAAATTCATAAAACGTAAGAAAAATTTGTTAGACATTATACAAAATGAAGGGTTATTTCGTACGATCACAGAAAGTCTGCTAAAAATCCTACATTATCAATGTATGTGACAGTGTCTCCACAGCCACAGAGTAAAAGACAAATCCAACTAGAATTTGTTTTCTATGTGAAAACTGATGTCTTCCCCCTTTCTATGTGCATGTCCAAAATATGCAAGCAAGAGTTATAGTTCTTGTGCATCACATATCCTGTCATTCTGTTTTATAAGTGTACCAAGTTTCATTGAAATATCTCTTACGGTTTTCAAGTTATAGAGGGGGCACGAAAGTGTTTGGAAAATAATCAAAGGGAAATAACTCCAAAGATATGAAAGCAAGAGTAATGATTCTTGTGCATCATGCTTTATAAGTGTACCATGTTTCATTGAAAAATTTCTAATGGTTTTTGAGTTATAGAGCAGACAAAAAAATGAATGAAAAATAATCAAAGGGAAATAACTCCAAAGATATGCAAGCAAGAGTTATGGTTCTTTAGCATGACACATCATCTCATCGTGCTTTATAAGTGTACCAAGTTTCATTGAAATATTTCTTATGGTTTTCAAGTTATAGAGTGGACATGAAATTGTATGGAAAAATAATCAAAGGGAAATAACTCCAAAGATATGAAAGCAAGAGTTATAATTCTTGTGCATGACACATCGTCTCATCATGCTTTATGAGTGTACCAAGTTTCACTGAAATTTCTCTTACGGTTTTCAAGTTATAGGGTGGACACGAAATTGTATGGAAAATAATCAAAGGGAAATTACTCCAAAGATATGCAAGCAAGAGTTATGGTTCTTTAGCACGACACGTAATCTCATCGTGCTTTATAAGTGTACCAAGTTTCATTGAAATAACTCTTACGATTTTCGAGTTATAAAGCGGACACGAAATTGTATGGAAAATAATCAAAGGGAAATAACTCATAAAATACTCAAGCCAGAGTTATGGTTCTTAAGCATGACACATCGTCTGATCATGCTCAATAAGTGTACCAAGTTTTATTTTATGGTTCTTGTGCATGACACATCGTCTCGTCGTGGTCTACAAGTGTACCAAGTTTCATTGAAAAATCTTTAACGGTTTTCAAGTTGTACAGCGGACACGAAATTGTATCGAAAATAATCAAAGGGAAGTAACTCCAAAAACACTCAAGCTAGAGTTATGGTTCTTGTGCATGACACATCGTCTCGTTGTGGTTTACAAGTGTACCAAGTTTCATTGAAAAATGACACATCGTCTCGTCGTGGTTTACAAGTGTACCAAGTTTCATTGAAAAATCTTTAACGGTTTTCAAGTTATAGAGCGGACACGATTTGTGACGGACAGACAGACAGACAGACAGACGGACAGACGCACTGGGAAAAACAATATGTCTCCCGACCCTGTCGGGGGGAGACATAACAAAACGTAACAGAGTAAAAATAAAAAGAGATATTTGAGCCCAGAAACACAAACAGTAAAGAAAGAAAGAAAATTGTAAGTGAAAAAACAAATAACAGAGTGCACACGACTGAGTTGTGATGACAAAAACCCAGAATTGAACTCATAACCCTCCAACCATTGACCCTGTTGCCCGGTATTTGTTAAGAATGTTGAATGTACAGAGAAAAAAAAACACATATTATAATTATAACATAAGAAATGTCACTATTAAAAACAAAAAATAGCATGCCTTTTACCTAACAAGAGCATGCAAATAATTGCAGTTACATTAGTTTTGCTACTTTAAGAAAAGGCAATATAGCGACTTCTACAGTAAATTCCATACAAGAGAGAATTCAACAACAGCTACACAGAAAATTAGATAACAGTTTAAAACTACAGAATTCTAAATTGCTCAATAGTATTCTTTTGGCAATTCTTTTGGCAATTCTTTTAAAATGCATTTTTTGTATCATTATTTTAACAATCATTGTAATGCGAATGTGTAGTCATTTTTAGTTAATATGTTTGATTGCATGATAATACAAGAAACATGCTTAGCCTAACAAAATTATAGAAAGCATGAGTTGTGGTTGGCCATCATTCAAACATCACGATTGTATTATAAGATTTCTTAGAACTCGGAGAACTAAGCAGTAGCTACAAAAATTTGAACAAAGTGCTTACAAAAGCAATCAGGGCCCAGTTGTTCAAAACTTTGTTAGCTTAACGCTGTTGTTAAGCCCTAAATTTGTTATCTATATATCGACTTCATAAGCAAATACACTGTACATGTAATTTTTTGTTGAAAAAATGTTGGAACTGCAAAGGATTCTCATATTTTTTCAACAAAAAATAACAGTGTTTTTGTAATATTGCCATTTGAAATTTTAACAAATCGATAACTAACAACATAGTTAATTTTGAACACCTGGCCCCTGTTCACTGCAAATGGTAATTTTGATATACATAGGAGGTTAGGTTTAACATGGAGTAATTTTAGACATCTACAGTTGTATTTATACATGTATATAATGATAGTGCAAAGCAAGAAGCATACAACAAAGAGTACATCTACAAAAACATAAACCATGTCACACCTCTGGCCTTTTTTCCCTCTCGCATCGCCCACATGGACAACTAAACCTCAATACTAGGAGTGTAGATGCTTAAAGTGAAAAGAAAACGGGTTAGCTAACTGATCCAGTTACCATTCTGAGAGAAAAACTGATGCTGAACTTATACAATGAACAAAAAGAGTAAATGGATATATATACTAAATCATGTAGAACCGTATGGGGCTGATTCAGATTCAACTAGTAAAGGTAAATAACCATGCATTGAGCACTGAATGGGGTTTCTTATTCAGATTAAACTAGTAATGGCAAATAACCATGCAATGAGCCTGGTTACAATCATTTCACTACAAGCCAGCATCAATTTTTCTGGTAGGAATAATTTAAACATGGGTAAAAACCGTGACTAAGTAGCAATGCATGCAGGCACACAAAAATACATGTCTCTCCACCAAAACTTACAAATCTATGCCTTTTGTCCAGCTAAAAGTTGCTCTCATGTTAATTGTTTTGTTTTCAAATTATATGATATTCTATCTATTATGGAAATAAAATTATTTTATGAAATTATCAAACATACAGAGGTCTCATTTCAACAAAATGAGGAAATAATCATGGATGAACATTATGATATTATGAAATCCTCAGTTCATGTTTCACGACAAAGGTCTTCAGTTGCCATTTGAAACACCCTTTTGAATAGTCTATGATTTGTATGATATGATGGAGAAATACATGGCAATGTTAGGTAAAACAATTCTATGTGATGACCTACTAAATTCACAATTATGCTGACCTACTATTTTCACAAACTAAAGCATTCAAGCAGACATGCCTTTGTTTTAGTAAAGCATGTGTGCAAATTATTTTGTATTCAACATTCACAAGATGCCTATCATAAAGTTGCATTTCAGGTAACACATTTAATATGATATCAATGAAAATGGTGCTTTGCTTAAAACTGCAAAAGAAGGCGCAAGCATTATATATTCTAATGACAACATAAATACAGAAGCTGAAAAACAAACCCTGTGCAAAAAAATAACCGAGTGGCATACCAGGACGAAATTTAGAAACATTAAGTAGGTTAAAGTTTTGACAAGAAATCACCAACATGAACTGCACAGCTGATAAGCGCCTTTGTTTTTGCTACAGGGCTAGTACAATCTGTCTTCTTTGTAAATCCGAAATTTCAAGCTTCAAGCCTTCTTCTGTGACACTACAGGCTGGTTTGTGTCAGACCTGGTTGGAGATCCCGAACACCAGTTTTCTCACATCTTGGCTCATAATGAATGCATCCTCTTTCGCTTTATGGATATTGTGATGATTTCAATGATTTTAATATGACAAGAAGGATTATCATAGAAGTTTAAATGAGCAATATATTCATGTTCTGTAGAATTGCAACATTTTGTGTCGAAACAATTCACATTTTTCCGAAAAAAAAGAGTCAACTGAGTGTTAACAAAACCATACAGGACAGCGTCTAAAGTTTGGACTGGATCATATAGAGTCATGCAGAAGTTATAGCTGTATATGAGCCGCCTCATGGGAAAACCAACAATCTGCATATGCGAAAACAAAGGCGCAGATCAGCTTCGCAGTAACCGCGAAGCTGATCAGCGCCTTTGTTTTCGCTACTCGGATAGTACAGTTCCTCTTCTACTTAAATCCGAAATTTCAAGCTTCTAGCTCTTTTCTGTGACTGTACATGTCGGTTTGTGTCGGACCTGTTCGGAAACCACATTGTTGGTTTTCCCACGAGGCGGCTCATATGTAAGGTCACAATCATGCATAAAGAACACCAATGAGGGGAGTTAAAAGACATGCAACCAATACATGGGTTAGTCATTACGAAAACTTGCACATGCAATATACAGAGGTTGTTTTTTTTTTCGGTTGTAAAATTTGAAAATTCTTATTTTTGCTCCAAAACATAGATTGTGGGTACACGTTAGAACCGCCAGGTAGAGGCGGTTCTAACGAGTACCCACAATCTCTGTTTTGGAGCAAAAATAAGAAAAATAGGTATACCCCTGCAAACCCCAGTTTTGCTTTATGAAAGTGAGGTTTAAGGGGGTATATATTTCATGGCATGTTTTCCTGTGTTTTCCGCACAGATATCATACAATCTATGGATTTTTCTTAGTCAACATAAATGGGACCTGTACTATGAAAGGGGATGGGTGGCCGTCCTTTATGACTGGGATAAAAAGGAGATGAATGGGGCATATTAAGTGATGAAACATGAAACAATCAACTTATAGAATAATAATTCTTTTATATCACAATATAATCTTCAATTGGAATGTTGTTTGATTCTGGTTCAGAAAATCGTCCATAATCCTACTGTGCCACACAAAATAATAAAAGATCATAATGTGCCTTCCATGTCACCAATCCATATTTTTCATAGCATTTACATTTTGTGTAAAGGTTCCAGAGTTGTTGTTTTTTGTGTGTTTGTCTCTGAGTGTGTTTTTTAAACACCTTTAAAATCCATGTTTAGTGGTTACTTTGACACATTATTTTCAACTGTCCAATGGCATATGCTTTGAAAACAGTCTTCTCTTTCTATGTAGATCTTTATTTTTACACTGAATAAGATGGATTGGTGGCCATGCAAGAGGTGTTAATGTTTTATTTCAAATCTACCACAACTACCCTATCAACTTCATTAGATTTTTTTTCAGCAAACTTACATACTGAGAACCATTTTGTATTTCCATCCACTGTTGGAAAGGTGTTTAAAGATTATTGCTTTCTGACGTTTTGATTTTCGTTTTGATTTGCAAGAATCAAAATTACGGTAGTTCTGGAAGTTTGAAAAGATAATAGCAAGTGAAGTATCAACTACAATATTACACACAGCCATACTCGTACCAGATAGAATTTTGTTTGGGATCTCTGTTTTCTTCAGCTTCATCTGGCTTCATTGGTCTTGGTGGTGGCTGTTTATTGTAAGGGGCCTTTGGTGGGGGCCCTATCCTGTTCCCTGCTGGTGGGCCCCTGGAACTTTGTGAGACATTCATTGCATTTGATATGGAATTGTTCAGTGGTCCTTGGCTCGGTGACATACTGTTGTTTAAGGTAGCTGGTAGAGATTTATTCTGTGGGGAGGGGCCTGGTTCCCGCAATATTGTATACCGGCCAGGTAAAATGTCCCGATTCTTCCTCGGAGGGGGGACTGGGGGAGTCACATTGTTTGGGGGGAATTCATTATTGATATAACCAGATTCTGAGTCACTACCTCCTTGTGCGTTAAACATTGTTGGCGGAACAGATTTTGGTCGCTCGTACCTCGGGGCTGAACTTGGTTGAGCCCTTGTATTGTTTCTCATTTGCACTGGTCCATTATGATGTGATGTATTGGGGCTGTTATTGAATGAGGAGTCGTCAAATGTATTATGCAGATTTGAACTGTTGTTCATATCACTATTCACAGAATTATTTAAAGGGCTGTTCACTGAATGATCCATTTTATAACTGCTCACAGGAGCTCCAAATGCACTGGCTGGTCTTGTACGAGAAATATTGGACATGTTTTTCTTTTCAAAAGGTCTGGGTCCTGCCCTTGACACGAGAATGTTTCCTTTTCTCTGAGGTGGGGGTGGTGGGGACCTAGGGTCCCGGTCTGGTGCCTGGGGCAGTTGTCGCCCCGGGGAATGACTTCTGGCATATGCAGGAATGGTAGCTTTGATGGGCCTCTGGCCTGGGGAGGGGGTGGAGCCAGCCTGCCAGCCACTGGGTGTGGAACTACCAGTCCGACTCTGGGCCGACCTTACTGACATATCCCCATCACTTACAGGTCTTTGATTGGGACTAGAAACACTATGTGAAGGGGACCAATTTGATGGGGATGCTGGTTGATTTCCACGGGTTAACATGTCTAATCTGGCATCGGCAGTTAGTCTATCACGATCGGGAGAAGGCCTGTCACGATCGGGAGATGGTCGATCTCTGTGTGGAGATGGGTGGTCCCTATCAGGAGAGGGCCGGTCCCTATATGGAATTGGTTCACGATTTGACTGATAATGGGGGGAATAGCCATCATGAGAATCACTGTAATGTGGAGAAGTCACCTGATCATAGCCAGGAGGACTTCTCATATCGTCAGGTCGAGGTATTCGCGATATCACAGAACTATTGGCCTCATCCTGAGCATGCTGTCTTCCATATGGGCTCTGATATTTGGCAGGGGTTGAAGTATTATTAGGCTGAATATTCAACCCTGGTGATGACACATGGGTAAATGCACTTTCTCCTCGAATATCCTGACTGCTGCCACTACTGCCGGTAGAGACACGCGACATTCGTGACATGCTAACTTCAGAATGTGTCACAACGTCCGGTATTGGGCCATTCCGTCGCTGGTTGTTAAGGATCTGAGTGGGCGGTAACGGTGCTGGTTTCCGTCTTCTCTGAGCACTGTTGTCAGAGTTTTCACTGCTCCTTGACTCAGTGTCCTCCTGCTTAATGTCTGGTTTCTCCTGGAAATAATTTGTATAATTTTGTTTTTCTATACATAAGAAAGTAAAATTTGAAATCTAAGCAATATGGAAGTGTATTGCAATTAAATCTCTCATTGATATCAAAATGTACAGTAATATTGCATATAAATACATGTTGAGCATTGTTTACCAAGCTTGCTGCCTAATAGCATGAACATTTGCAACAATGAATGTTAAAATGGCACCAAGTCCTACATACTCTGTTATTAATATGATCATCATCATGACAGCAATAAATATAATAGACCTCTGACATCTTGAGTTTATACGCATGTCAGAAAATCATCAAAGTTATTGCAGAAACAAGCAAATACTCGGCAGCCTCAATTCCTTTACTAAATTCAGTATGCATGGGCTCTCAGATAAGAAGCTATATGTATTTGCAAACAACTTTCTTTAAAAATAGGCTCTCTGATAAAGATATATCTGAATATACTTTTCCATGATTTCAAACATTTGTTCCATATACAGTTTTATTGTGAAAATGCTTCCTCAATTCCGTTAATAAATTCAGCATGAATGATCTTTCGTATAAGGAGCTGTATGTATTTGTAAACAACCTTCTTTGAATATAAGGGGTATATAGGCTCTTTGTTAAGCATAACTCTGAATACACTTTTCCATGATTTCAAGCATTTATTCCATATACAGTTTTATTGGGAAAGGTTAGTAAAGCTTTTCACTTGTATATTATTGCCTTCTTACCAACTCAAAGCAACTTTTTAAGTCTGGAAAACCGGCTGGTTACCAGCCTCCTAATAGGGTTAGATGATCTGGTGTTTATGGGCTTTAATTTAAAACAGAAAATGAATAGTAACAAAATAGTGTTGGCTCAAATTAGCATTATCTATTACAATAAACATCTTTATTTGGCCTTATCTTAACATCATGGGTTGCAAAGAGAACAAGTTGATTCAAATGATTTTGCTCCTTATTTCTTAAATCATTATGTCATAAGATACCGGTACTCACTAGAAGTACTTCTAACGAGTACTTCTTGCTTACAATGGCACTGACAAACATGATCCTTCAGTAATTCCAAAATACCTTCCTTTATAAGACTACTGACCTTATTCTTTGGAGAGGTTTTGTCCATGCCTTCAGCAAGAAACTCCTCTAGCGTCATCATATCACCATTGGGAGACTTGAACCCTCCTTCATCGTCACTCGCTGGTCTACCCATACCTAGAACATAGGGGGACATCTATTGACTTTCAAGTCACTCTGTTCATTTCTTGCTTAACGTCCATACTAAACATCTCCCAGAAATTAATTTATCATAACCAAATGAGTTTTAGACTCAAGAATTGAACCTGCAAACTCCAAATGCACGATGAGACAAGATAACAACATCGCTAACATGACATTTTTGTTGACAATGCATTTTTGTTGGTCATATTCTTGGCTTAAGCTTAGGCTTTCTTGTTTAAACTATGTGAAAACTAATTTGGTTTCTCGGGAAACAGGTAAAATCTTAAATTTCTCTATAAACCCACAAGTATTTAAATGAACACAATAAAATTGATGATGATGATGATTATGATGATGATGATGACACTTATTGTCACCTTTCATTCTTCAAGAAACAGAACAGTGATGGCACACACAAGATGAAGGATCAACAAACTTATGTGAAAGTACCATATCTTATTATCTGAACCATCATAAACTAACAACAAAATAATCTAATTCTAGCAACAAACAAATAATAATGAAAGATACAAAAAATAAAGCAATCTAGTAAGCAAGCACTATTACCTGGAAGAAGCATGAAAGTTGAGTTGCTAAAGGAGACATTGTCGCCATGACTACTACGGCGAGTATCGCTAAGTAAACCTTTGTCTCCATGACTACTACGGAGAGTATCACTAAGTAAATCTTCAGTAGACCGAGCACCTAGACAGGGAAATATGGAAACACATGTAAGACGTCAGTACACAGACATGGTTAAGGTGGGTTAAAGGTTAATGAATTAAGGAAATGTTAATTCAACTTGGAAAACAAGAGACATACACATCAGATAAATGGCAGCAGAAATGGCTAATGCAGTTAACAATCATTGACAGCTGACAGAAACAGACAATTTCAGTAATTATGTATCAAAATCTCTATTTTCAACATTTATAAAACTGCTTTTTATCTGGTGTGATAGATATTCTGTCAAATAGTCCTTTATTATATTGATTCTCTTTCAGGTCTTTGCTTTGTAAAGGTTAGCTTTTAATAAGCATTCTCCCTAAGAATCATGCAGGTCCTATAGAAATGGTGATAAGTGACTAGTCACAGAAATCGTTTATTTCACCTTCATTTATTCAGACTTGTTGAAAAACTTTCACAAAACAAAGCATTCCTTTTTTCTGACAGCGGTTGCCATGGAAACCAAAAATCAAAATTTCACAGAGATTGGCAGAAAATCGTTAAAGAAAAAAAGTGCAAATTGACACTTTTTGAGGTGGTATTTGAGATATGATTATTGTTTAGAATGTCTATATTAGTACTTATATCAATAGCACGTCATGATTTTTATATGAAATTGTATTAAAAATTGAAAAATGAAATTCGCATTTTGTTGCCTAGCAACGTAAGTACCACCACATATATCAAATTTTCAAACTTCCAATTTTGGACATTTTCAAACCAAATTATCTCCTAACAGCATGAGTGTATACCAGTTGTACATATAGCGCCTTAACAACCAACACTTGTTGTTGAAATGCAAAGAATAAAATAACTCAAAATGTTTCTATTTTTTGTAACCATGGCAACCAAACAATGGAACCATCAGCAATTTTGCAAAAATAATGACATTTTTAAACCAAATTATCTCCTAACAGCACATGTGTATACCAGTAATATATATATATAGCGCCTTAACAACCAACACTTGTTGTTGAAATTCAAAGAATAAAAAAACTCAAAATGATTCTATTTTATGTAACCATGGCAACCAAACAATGGAACCGTCAACAATTTTACAAAAAAAAAAAATGACATTTTCAAACCGAATTTTCTCCTAACAGCACATGTGTATATGAATTATGCATAAAGTGTCTTAATGACCAACACTTGTCTTTCAAATGCAAAGAATAAAATAACTCAGAATATTTCTAATTTTTGTTACCATGGCAGCCAAACAATGGAACCCTCAACAATTTTACAAAAATGTGACATTTTCAAACAAAAATATTTCCTAACAACAAACAAATATATGAACAGTGTATATGTTGTCTTAATTAAGAACTTTCAAAAGCACAAAATGAAATCACTCAAAATGTTTCTACTTTTGTAACCATGGTGACTAAACTATGGAAATTTCAGCAATTTTAGAAACAAATGACATTTTCGAGCAAAATTATTTCATTGCAGCAATTAAAGATGTATATGAGTCATGCATATAGTGCCTTAATAACCGACACTTGTTTCTGAAATGCAAAGAATAAAATAACTCACAATATTTCAAATTTTTGTAACCATGGCAACCAAACAATGGAACCGTCAGCAATTTTACAAAAATGACATTTTCAAACCAAATTATCTCCTAACAGCACAAGTGTATGTGAATTATGCATGTATTGCCTTAATAACACTTGTTTTTTTTAAATGCCAATAATTAAATAACCCAGAATTGTTATATTTTTGTTACCATGGCAACCAAACAAAGGAACCCTCAATAATTTGACAAAAATGACATTTTCAAAAACTAAAATATGCCCTAACAACAAACAAATATATGATCGGAGTATTTTTTTTTTTTTTTTTTTTTTTTTTTTTTTTTTTTTTTTTTTTTTTTTTTTGAAAAAGCGCTAAGGGTTTCTTGGTTTGGTTGCCATGGTTACAAAAATTAGAAATCATATAGTGCCTTAATAACCGACACTTGTTTCTGAAATGCAAAGAATAAAATAACTCACAATATTTCAAATTTTTGTAACCATGGCAACCAAACAATGGAACCGTCAGCAATTTTACAAAAATGACATTTTCAAACCAAATTATCTCCTAACAGCACAAGTGTATGTGAATTATGTATGTATTGCCTTAATAACACTTGTTTTCTTTTTAAATGCCAATAATTAAATAACCCAGAATTGTTATATTTTTGTTACCATGGCAACCAAACAAAGGAACCCTCAATAATTTGACAAAAATGACATTTTCAAACTAAAATATGCCCTAACAACAAACAAATATATGATCGGAGTATTTTTTTTTTTTTTTTTTTTTTTTTTTTTTGCAAAAGCGCTAAGGGTTTCTTGGTTTGGTTGCCATGGTTACAAAAATTAGAAATATTTTGAGTTATATTGTGTTTGGCTTTAAATTACCAAATTGCAGCAGTTTAGGCAGTATACAAGCACATATACATTGTTCATATACATGTACACTTTTGTTTGTCAAAAAAAAATATTTTTGTTTTAACATGTCACTTTTTGCAAAATCGCGGATGGCTGCTTGATTTGGTTGTCATGGTTACAAAAGTCAGAACTATTTTGAGTTATTTTATGTTTGTTTTTAAAAACAAAAACAAAAAAAAGTTCTTAATTAAGACAACATATACACTGTTTATATATTTGTTTGTCAAAAATTAGAAACATTCTGAGTTATTTTATTATTTGCATTTGGAAAAAAAGAAGTGATGGTTATTAAGGCACTATATGCATAATTCATATCCACTTGTTCTGTTAGGAGATAATTTGGTTGGAAAATGTCATTTCTTGCAAAATTGCAGACGGTTCCATTGTTTGGTTGCCATGGATACAAAAATAGAAACATTTTGAGTTATTTTATTCTTTGCATTTCAAAACCAAGTGTTGGATTTAAGGCACTATATGCATAATTCATATACACTTGTGCTGTAAGGAAATAATTTGGTTTGAAAATGTCATTTTGTTTTTCAAAATCGCTTACGGTTCCATTGTTTGGTTGTCATGCTTGATTTGGTTGCCATGGTTACACAAGTCAGAAATATTTTGAGTTATTTACATTTGTTTGTTTAAAAAACACCAACAAAAGTTCTGAATTAAGACAACATATACACTGTTCATATGTTTTGTTTGTTGGTAGGACATATTTTGGTTTGAAAATGTCATTTTTGTCAAATTGTTGAAGGTTCCATTATAGTTGGTTGCCATGGTAACAAAAATTATAACCATTCAAAGTTATTTTATTCTTTGCATTTCAATAACAACGGTTGGTTATTAAGGCACTATATGCATAATTCATACACTCTTGTGCTGTTAAGAGCTAATTTGGTTTGAAAATGTCATTTTTTGTAAAATTGCTGATGGTTCCATTTTTCGGTTGCCATGGATACAAAAATAGAATCATTTTGTGTTATTTTATTCTTTGCATTTCAAAACTAAGTGTTGGTTATTAAGGCAATATATGCATAATTCATACACACTTGTGCTGTGAAGAGATAATTCGGTTTGAAAATGTCATTTTTTGTAAATTTGAAGACGGTTCCATTGTTCGGTTGCCATGGATACAAAAATAGAAATATTTTGTGTTATTTTATTCTATGCATTTCAAAACTAAGTGTTGGTTATTAAGGCACAATATGCATAGTTCATATACACTTGTGCTGTAAGGAGATAATTTGGTTTGAAAATGTCATTTTTTTCAAAATAGCTGACGGTTCCATTGTTTGGTTGCCATGCTTGATTTGGTTGCTATGGTTACACAAGTCAGAAATATTTTGAGTTATTGAATGTTTGTTTGTTTAAAAAATCAGCATAAGTTCTGAATTAAGCCACATATACACTGTTCATATATTTGTTTGTTGGTAGGACATATTTTGGTTTGAAAATGTCATTTTTGTCAAATTGTTGAAGGTTCCATCGGTTGGTTGCCATGGTAACAAAAATTAGAAATATTGTGAGTTATTTTATTCTTTGCATTTCAAAAAACAAGTGTTGATAATTAAGGCACTATATACATAATTCATATACACTTGTGCTGTTCAGAGATAATTTGGTTTGAAAATGTCCTTTTTTGTAAAATTGCTGACGTTTCCATTGCTTGGTTGCCATGGTTACAAAACGTAGAAACATTCTGATTTATTTTATTCTTTGAATTTGACAAACAAGTGTTGGTTATTAAGGCACTATATGTATAATTCATATACACTTGTTCTGTTAGGAGATAATTTGGTTTGAAAATGCCATTTCTTGAAAAATTGCTGATGGTTCCATTGTTTGGTTGCCATGGTTACAAAAAATAGAAACATTTTGAGTTATTTTATTTTTTGCATTTCTACAACAAGAGTTGGTTGTTAAGGCGCCATATGTATAGCTAGTATACACTCGTGCTGTTAGGAGATAATTTGGTTAGAAAATGTCCAAAATTGGAAGTTTGAAAATTTGATTTATGTGGTAGTAATTACATTGCTAGGCAACAAAATGCAAATTTTATTTTTCAATTTTTAATACAATTTCAAATAAAAGTCATAACATGCTATTGGTATAAGTACTAATTTAGACATTCTAAACAATAATCATGTCTCAAATACCACCTCAAAAAGTGTCATTTTGCACTTTTTCATTGAACGATTTTCTGCCAATCTCCATGAAATTTTGATTTTTGGTTTCCATGGCAACCGCTTTCAGAGTAAAGGAATGAATTGTTTTTTGAAAGTTTTTCAACAAGTCTGATTAAATGAAGGTGAAATGAACGATTTTTGTGACTAGTCACTTATCACCATCTGCATGATTCTTAGGGAGAATGCTAATTAATTCCTGCTGCTACACCTTGTTATGTACATGTAAATGCATGCAGCAAAAATGTTCTATACTAAAAGAAAGGCCATGGTCTTTCTTTAAGATCTAGTTTGATTGAATCCTGCACTGGCCACAACAAATTTTGCATTTTTCCCTGTCTTTTTGTCTTTGTGTCCTGCAGAATGATCGTCTGTATATGGTTCTTTCCAAACTAAGTGAAAGCCTATGTCTTCCATCTACAATTCTAATCTATTGTGTTATTTGATATTAAACTTTTTCTATAGTATTCCAAATGGAGCTTTAGTGTATTATTTAAGTTTAAAAGCAATAGATTAGTAAGTTTTTCACCAAAACCAAATTATCATATTAAATCATCTATCATTTCTGTCTTAATACCTCTTAAATCTGGTTGGGAGGTGTCAAACCTTCCCAAACTGGGACTTGCATTGAGTGCTGTTGTAGATTTAGCCAGACCCCTTTTATGTTTGGATAGTTTTGGGCTGTCAAAATCTGCCGGATAATGGGCACTGCCCCGTCGTCTCTGCCAACGTCGTCGGTCTGTGAAGGTGGGTGAGGGAAAATGTGCTTGTGAGTGACAGGTTACGAACATGATAGGCTAATCCAAGCAAGATTAACATTACTTAATTATATACATTATGCAAATACTGTATTTCGGTATAAATTTAGAATTAGGTTGTTTGCTTGAACTGCCCAAACCAAACTGTTCATGAAATTTCAAGCTTTTATTTAAATTCAAGTAATGAAAAGATTTTCAAATAATATTCTGTCAAAACCTCTTGACATTTTTAGAAACAATTTCTACCAAACACACTGAAAGCCAATCATTAGCAAAGTAAAACCTCTGGAAAAACTCAGGCAAGCTTGAACTTCCATCGGATATTGAACAAACTTGTAATCTGTCAAAAGGATAATGTGATGAGACAGAAGAGGCATGTATAAGTATGAGAATACACACAATGGTGAACAACACACAATGTCATACAACAACAAGTGAGCCGCCCCATGGGAAAACCAACAATCTGTATTTGCGAAAACAAAGACGCAGATCAGCTTCGCGGTAACCGCGAAGCTGATCAGCGTCTTTGTTTTCGCTACACGGATAGTACAATTCCTCTTCTATCTTAATCCAAAATTTCAAGCCTCTAGCCATCTTCTGTGCTTGTACAGGCCGGTTTGTGTCGGGCCTGTTTGGAAACCACATTGTTGGTTTTTCCACGAGGCGGCTCAAGTGAAACATGCAGTGAGGTGTAGTAGGGTAATTTCTGGCATCCAAACACACATGCAAACAAGAATCTGCTTCATGAACTCTGTTAATTTCTGTATGTATGTGTGTATGCAAAAACAAGTTTTTCTGGTTATAAGAATAAAATGTTAAGCATCGTTACTGTTTTTCAAATTGCCATAAATCAAATCTAAACAGTCAAAACATACAAGAATTTACATTTTTTTTAAAAAAAAGTTGAAGAATTTATTCTCCCATACCTCTGCTAGAGGTTTAAAGGTTTTACTAACTTACATAGTTCATGAATCAGACTGATTCCCTTTTCCCATTCTAGGTGTAGTACTGGTTTCATGCATATCATAATCATTAATTTTTATGCAGTATTTAACATGCAGTATTCTACATTGCATTATCTAACAATAACCAGAGCCAGATTGTCCATAAAGCATTTGTGCTGAACTATCTTAACTTTACATCAACATTTATTACAAGTATGTGGTGTAAAGATTTTATGTTTCCAAAAGCATGACAAATCTAAAAGTGCAGTTGTCATTCCCTATGAAAGTTAGTTAATTGCAACATATCAGCTCTTTGACCCAAGCTAACAACATGCAAACTCTGTGCACAGTCCAGTCAGGCAATGAAAATCTATGTCTCTTTGTTGGCTCTTTTTTTCTTCTTCTTTTTTTTTTATTTGAATGTTTGCAAGATTATAAGCACATCATGCATATATCATAAGAAGCATGTATGTATATTTCTTACATTATGGAATTTTCACTTTAGAAATATGTTATTTTCTTTTCATGCCAGGGGAATATTCTTTCATGCCAGTGTTAATTCTGACTGAATGCTATCATGCACATTGTGTTTTATATTTGTGACACTATGCTCAGGCATTTCTAATGTTCATCATCAATACATATATAAGCAAATATACTGATTTTCTATGAACAATTTAAACTGAATTAAGACTTGCAATTGTTAAATATATAGGTGTTTATGAAAACTGACTCTATATATATGTACAAATTAAACACTATACCTATAATGGTTATACCAAACAAAATCTGAACTAAAACATATTACAGCACTATTGCCACATGATATACAATTACATTATGTAATAGAGACAATTACATTATATGATCAACACAATGAGAAAAGCAGCTTTTGCATAGTTATGCCAAAACACAGGCACAGATCAACTGATCAGCAATTCTGATTTCGCTTCAACGTAGTACAATGCCTTTTCTTCTTAAATCAGAAATTTCAAGCTTCTGCCTTCTTCTGTGGCTTTACAAATCAAATCAAATATTTAAGATAATATTTGTTGTTATGTTATTAGTTAAGAGAATTAGTTTGTTTTTATGTCAGACCTGGGCAGAAATCCTGAAGGCCTGTTTTCTCACATTGAGGCTCATATAACAGAGACAATTACATTATACAATATAATCATATCAGTAAAAATTTCAGTGGCCCTACCTGATTTCTTGGAGAATTCATGGTCATTTCCGTCAGCAAACGACCCTGAGCCCAGAGAGGAACTGTCGGGACTACCCTCCGCTAAGTTGGAGCGAGATTTACTTCGCTGATTCTAGAAAAAGTTTATAATGCTTTATTTAAAGTTTCTTTCAGCAAATGAGCAAATCCCCAGCAATGAATTGTCAGGACTTGACTCGGCAAAGTTGGAACAAGACTTACTTCGCTGGTCACAAAATTACAAAAAAAAAAAACATGGATAAAACTATCAAATGTTCATAAAGTTGCCTATAGATTTTTAATGTTTCAGTCAGGGCCAGAACTTGTACGAGGTACAGTCGGAAAGTTCCCGGACTGTTCTTGCTGTGTTACTTGTTTTCAATGAAGAAAGTCAAAATTTTGCATACTAGTGGGAAATACATTTTTCAACAATATATATATTGGGGCTTTTTCATCAAACCACCGAAAATTTAGGGCTCAAAGTATGGACACTAACAACGTACGGAGCACTTTGGTGTTAACAACGTTACTTTGACGTTAACAGTGTTCATACCTGAGCGTGTCGACAAACTCAGATTTCAGACGAGGAAAGATCCACCGGGGCTAAATCGGGGCTTTATGGCGCATGCCATGGTCTCTCGTATCCTATGAAATCAAAAGTCGTCAATGTATCTTACAATCGATGAGCGGATGGTGTTGTGTTCGTGAAAAATCTGATTTTTTTTATGTCCGATCCCGACCGTTTCTTCCCTATGCCTGCCGCTTTTGCGATTGCCATTAATATTCGCGTGTCCTTAGCCTATCCCATTGGAACACAAGACTCCTCACCATTTTCTATACATTTTTCCTTGGGTTTCATGAATTTTTAAGTGTTTGTAGGGTCTTGTCTGCTCTTTTACCATACTTGATTACCGAGCAATGCTCCGTACGTTCCCATGACGTCTGCTTTTTTACGCTCGAAAATTCACCCATGTCTGTTTAAAACACTGTCAAAATTGTAATTGTTATGTTATCTCTCTGATTTTCTTGCATTTGAATCAAAATACTATTGATGTGACATGCAAAAATTCACGCCATTGTGATGCCGTTTCATAAAGGAATTGACAGCGATTGAAAACATCAAAAAAATCCGATTTAGCGGTTTTTCAAAGTGCTCCGTACCCGTGTTTATGCCGTATGTTAATCGACATTTTAAAACAATTCTTGCATATTCTTTTCTTAATTTATCCGAAAAATAAAGGAAATGGGTGTGAATTGTTATTTGAAAGACTTCATAGTGATTTGACGTTAAATATCCTTTGAAATGAATCAGTCCGGGAACTTTCCGACTATACCTCGTATATTTTAATTTGCCAATCACTACACAAAGGATAGCACAGTCAAATGTTAAAATAATACCGAAATGATTCTGTTTTATAATCAAATTTTTCACTGCTTTAGAAGACCAAAAATCCTTTGCTTCCTAAAGTGCCACCAGCCCAAGTAAAGTTCTTACTACTCTTTACTACCTTCCAGCACAACTAACCTTCGTAAGCCCTCTCATCTTCTGCATCAGCATGGCACCCAAACTTTTATTTTTCTTCTGTTTCTCTCTGTTCTTGTAATGATCCATGATTTTTTCCTCTAACCTCTCCTTCTGTCTCCGTAGATCTGACAACTGCTCTCTACAATGCATAAACACAGTCGTTAGTCACCTTTTGAATCTGTTTGTAGCATTAGTAAAGTCTTAATGTCCTTCTTATTATCTATACATGTATTTTATTATGTTGTATTATTTTTTTCATGAGATTCCTGACATGATATTAGTTTTCATCAAATTTTCTCTTCATTTCAAATAATGTTTTATCAATTCAGTTTTTTCCTTTGTTATGTCACTTACATATACATGTATGTAAAGGACAGAGTATGATAGAGTACTTGACTAATAGAGTGACTAATCAGGTGTTCAAAACTTACCCCCCCCCCCCCCCCCCCCACCAAGCTATGCAAAGTGGGCTACGACCCAACATGAGATACAATGGTTGACTGGGACGATCAGTCCCGCATAAAGCATACAAATACAGTACAACCTCATTATAAAGCTACAGTACAACCTCATTATAAAGCTATCTTTTGGTTCCATAGAAGTAGATCATCTTATAAGTGAAACTGTGTTATAATGAGGTTACTTACTATAGGCACATAGCAAAATAATGAATTTAGGAGCCATGACATGATAAACACCGCATTATAATGAGGCATTTTATAATGAGGTTGATTTGTAATGCATAAGAAAGTGTTCAAAATAGTTATATTATTATGAAAGGAATGAGGACTTACAGATAGCTCTTTTCTTTGCCTGCTATCTGGTCTTTACTGTTGAGGACCTGGGACAGCAGTTCCTGGTTGTTGTTTATCAGCAGTTCAACTTGACTCATTAACTGTTCTTTCTCTTCTAATGTCTTCTGATAGTTGTCAAATAAAGACTAAAAACAAAAAGACTCAGAATTCTAATATTTCAGACTGATATGCATCTAGGTGCAAAAAAACCTATGGTTTTAGGCATTCAATTCGATTCTGATAACTTCATTTCTCAAATGTGTTTTAGTAAAGGTTTGCAAACAAGTTCCCCATAGCCACCAAAAAGATGAAGATTTCAATGCTGAATTGGGACTATTTTTCATCATCTGAAAAATTACACTGTATGGGTATGTTAGATTTTTATAGCTCTACTATTTAATATAGTCTTTTAATTTTTGAAGGATTTGAAATATTCCAGAGACAGCATTGTTTTACCCTTCAGAGGCTCAATTTAAGTCACAAAATTAATGGTTTTAAAATTCGTAAACTTTTCTCCTATACTTACATCATATTTGTTGGCCAACATGCTGAAGTTTGTATTTGTCACCCTGTTCTCCTCCCGATAGTCGCCCAGATCTTGCTGCAACTTATTCAACTCATTTTTCAGCCTTTTATTCTCCACAGTCAAGTCTCTATTATCATTATTCATTGCATTATGGGAATTCAGGAGTCTATCATGCTCATCACGTAACCTGTTGTAATCCATTTGTAAATTACCTAGCGACTTTCGCTCTATTTGTAACTGATCCTGTTCCCGTTGTAACATATCTCGCATCTTATTTTCATCATTACGTCCATGCAAAGACATATCCAGTTGCTGCCGTAAGTCACGATTCTCATTTTTCAATGATTTATGCACTGACTTTAATGAACCATGTTCCGAGATGAGACTTTCATATTCTGTTGTTGACTGTTCATGAATGTTTTGCAGTGTTTCATGATCAACCAATAACTGATCATATTCATGTTTGATGTCTTCATATTCCTGAGAGAGTTTTTTACATTCAGCTTCCTGTTTCACCAGCTGATTCTGAAGTGAGGTAATCTGAGACGAGAGTGAAGCACACTGGGATTGCAATGTCGAGTTCTCCACCTGCAGCTTTGCATTCTGGGACTGTAGGGAATGACCTTGACCTTGCATCTGTGACGTCTGGGACTGTAGCTGAGTATTTTGGGATTCCAACTTTTTGATTTGTTCATTTAAACTGTTCATTTGAGATTTCATACTGCCATTCTCTGCTAATAATGTAGCATTCTGAAAATGAGATAACAAAGTATGGTTAAAGCAGTAACCAAAGATGATCAATACCAAAATTCTACATTCATGGATGCAGGACAATGGTAAAAGATTTCAAAGTAAGTTTCCCCTATCAACTGAGCCATGAAAAAAACTGCTTGTTAGGCCTTCAGCCAAGTCCAGGGTGAATTT
Organism: Rugalucina vietnamica; assembly: GCA_964017185.1. Classification (NCBI taxonomy): domain Eukaryota; kingdom Metazoa; phylum Mollusca; class Bivalvia; order Lucinida; family Lucinidae; genus Rugalucina; species Rugalucina vietnamica. The sequence goes on from OZ024872.1 coordinate 70,797,389, forward strand.
TGTGCACAGATTCTTTTGAACAGATTCTTTTAACTTTCCTTCAAGAGGACTGGTTATTCCAACATTGCTACTTGTATCTTTGTTGTTTATTTTCATATTGGTTCCCTCTTCCTCAAAGTGCTTAGGATATTGGTTCCCTCTTCCTCAAAGTGCTTAGGATATGTTACATCATTTCATTGTGGCAATGTCTTTTTCTTTTTTCTTTTTTTTTTTTCTTTAATTGCGGACATACCTGTGAGTAGATTTTAGCTAAATTAAGGCAACATAAAACTAACTTACATTTCTTTCGACTTTGACCAGATGGTCTTTGATTTCAAAGATTTCTTTGCTCTGGTTCCCAGGGCTACTCTGGTTCATAAAGGGACTGTTCCTCACTAGGCGACTCTCCTGTCTGGAATATAAACATAACTAGTCATTATTTTCAAGTGTGCACATGCGTTTGCTAAAATGTAAACAATTTTACACAAAAGTGAGAGTTTCACTTCTTTATCTTCAAACAAACAGAGACCTGCTGCAATACATAACTCCTGTCATTATCAAAGATAACTTCAGCAGAAGAATCTTTAATTAGCTTGACTTCAGTTCTTCGTACAGGTCTTCTCAAAATCTAAACCATTTCAATTTTAAGCTTATCTGAAGCAAAGACTTTACTATGATTTTGTATTAACTATGATCCTTACAGTATTTAGAGATATGTATTTCCGTACCTCTCCCTCTCCTTCCCCAGTGATTCCTCTTCATATCTTTGTTTCAGTGACTCACATTCTCTCTTGATCAGTCGAACCTCCTCCTGTAACTTTAGGTTTCTGTTCTTTGATTCATCTAGCCTAAAACACATACAAACAGATGTAGAATACTATGGTTTAAACTTTCCTGATGTGCATGTGAAAACTATATTAATATTTAGCTTATCAGTGGCATAAGACTTTACGTTCAGCTCATTCAGTCCTCAGTACAACGTTTACAGGGTACTAAGGCTTAATGACTAACTTTTTTGTTTTGAGGTTCCCCTAAACTACTGATCAACTTCGGCAAAAACAGGGAAACTTTAAGGCTGTTAACATCTGATAAATTGTCTGGATGGACCTCAAGGTAAGATTAATCTGGGGTCTTCGTGACATTGTAATATCTGATACATAATGTACCAACCTGCTCTCTAGAGCCTGTATTTTCTCATCTTTAATCTCCACAGACTTCTTCAATGCTCCTTCCATCATACTTTCCAACGCCTTGAAACGACTGAAAATAGAATACATTCAAACAAATGTTGCATCATTAGAAAACAGACAATATGGGTTCCGAACAGGGCCGACACAAATTTAGCTTTACAAACACAGAAGATGGCTAGAGGCTAGAAATTTTGGATTTAGAGAGAAGAGGAATTGTAATGTCCGTGTAGCGCAAACTGAGGCGATGATCAACAAAGCTGATCTGTGCCTTTGTTTTTGGTTTTCTCAAAATACAAGGCATGCTTTTATTTTGAAAAAGCCATTCTCCATAAATGAGGGACCTTATCGCTAAATGAAAGAAATACTGATAATTAACCTTCAAAGACCCTTGCCGTCTTTCACATTGTAGTGAAACTTAATGAATTATGAGGCTGACTTTGCAGATGAACATAATGACAAAGAATTCAACAAAGAATTCTTATGTTCTGTTTAAAGCGACCAGAATGTACCTGGCTTTGTAAGAAGCTTAAGTAGTACACCTGTTTCAATGAGAACATAGAGCTGATTAGAATACTCACTGATAAACATCAGACTTTAAAGAATCGGTATCCATGATTTTGTTCTCAATTAAATTCCACACCTGCTCTAGAAGACTTTTATACATTTAAATGTCAGTCCAAACTTTACCAATATTGGAAGTTAAAGTATCACATTATAATCCTAGAATAAACACTGTTGGACACTTCACAGCAGCGAATGGTTAAAATCAACATGATAGTCTATACAATCCAGGACCACTTAGGTTAAAGTTCTTATACCAATGTAAACAATCAATCATTGGAAAGTTAGAATGTTCTCAATGATACTGATATGAGCTGCGTCATGACAAAACCAATAATTTGGTTTTCCAACCTGGTCAGACACAAACCAATTTGTACAGTCATATGACCAGACTAGAAGCTTGAAATTTTGGATATAAGAAGAAGAGGAATTGTACTATTGTGTATCGAAAACAAAGGCACTGATCAGCTGTGCAGTTACTGCACAGCTGATCTGTGCCTTTGTTTTTGCATATCCAAAATGTTGGTTTTCTCATGACACAGCTCATTTATTTAACCATATATAATCAAGTCACAATGTCCAAAATACTACTGCAACACACTTCAGTTTCAAATAAAATTAAATTCTCATTCTCAAGGTGATTGATAATCTGAAAGTTAAACTTCCTAATGCAAACAATTTTCCTCTTCATTTTCCCGAAAATACACAGAAATACAGGAAATGTCTTTTTTTTTTTCTTTTTTTTTTTTTGCTCTTTTCTATCATTTATCTTCCTTTTGGGGAATCTTTGGGAAAAAATATTAATAGCAAAAAAATATAAGTTAATTGAAGGGATTGAGTGACATTTGAGCTGCATTGGTCATGGGAAAGCCTGCAGTTTGCATAGATAAAATCAAAGGCACAAATCAGCTGAACTGATTAATACCTTTCATTTTCACTACACTCCATACTTCAAGGGCCCAACCAGAAAATTTCAAAGAGCAAAAAGTTTTAAAATGGCAAAAAGGCCATATAATAAACTACTTTTAACCTTTTACATTAAGCATGTGCATACTGTGAGTATAGGTTGGTACGCCTATGTACAGGGTGTCCCAAAAAAACGTAGCCGCTACAAAAAAGTGCATAGCTTTGTAAATAAAACAGATATAAGTAAGATATTTTACACATTGGTAGTGCTATCATATTTGATTCATAATATGACATCCAATTTGCTAGCTGGTGCTTCATTAGCAAGTGATGTCATAACAAATCTGTGATGTCACTTCCTGTTATCAGCTGCAACTCGCATTCATGGAAATGAAAAGCAGTAACAAAATGCAATATCCCAGCATTTTCAGGCCTTTATTTTCCCTTAAAAAGGCTATTAAGACTACAAAGTAATGATAATTATTAGAAACTAAAAGCGTTTATTAAAAACTGGACACAATGTGGTGAAAAATGGATATTTTATTCCAAAATGGGGAGTAAACGACCATCAAATATGTTGTGTAAAATTTTTGTTACTACAAAAGTGGTGATGTACAATAATGGTGGTCATTTGAAATATTAGGCTGAGTACATAATTGCAATTTATATGTATCTAAAGACATTGTTTTGAAGCATACTCCTGCTAAGTTTGATTGAGTTATCCGTAAAAATGACATAAATAGTAAACTTATATTGTAGCGGCTACGTTTTTTTGGGACACCCTGTATATTTTATTAACCTGAATGTCAAAAAACTACTGTACTTCAGACATAACCAGAAAACCCTGTCATTTTGTTTCCCCAAGTTTCTCGAAAGATTTTCTAAGTTGGAAAAACTTCTGTAGATTTTATTTTGCACAAAAACAAAATTGCTTTTATCAATAAACTAAATGAAGGTGCAGTGCTGTGATTTTTCTCACAGCATATAATTTTCTTACAAAATTACAACTTATTTTGAAAACTGAGACAAAGAAATCAAAACCAAGACTGAATAATATTTTAACTTAAAGCAAATAACCGACACCATCTATATAAACTTGTTAAAGTAATATTTAAACTGAGTTCTCATAAATGAAGCTATATATGGAAAATTTTGTACCAATATCAATTAAGCAGCTGACCAAATAATATCATATTCAACTGCAGTCACACCTTTTTGACAAATTATTGACATAACATGTTTATTTAAAGTAATAATATTTCAAAGCAGACAGTGGTACTATATTGATTCGTTTGTGGAAGAGGTACTATATTGATCTGATTCCTTACAATAAGAATTTCAGCATTCAACCACTGACTATTGAAGACTATATTGACAGTTCGACTGGGTCATGGGAAAGCACCACAGAGTATAGGTATATAGTACACCTGGACTGCCCCTTTGTCTTCCAGTGCCTACGAAGTTAGATAACCCTAGCTACTAGATCTATATAACCATCATGTCTGGATGGAGCCCCGCTACAACACTATGGGGAGCCCATACACCTTCCCACAATGACCTTGTTGGTTTTTTTTTTATTTGCTTTTATACAAAGAGAAGGTCATGTTTTTTTCGTTGTTTTTTTTGCTTGTTTTTTTTTCCAAATAAAATCTTGCCACTTTTTTTCTTCACAATAAATTGCTGCACAAACTTGTCTTAAAACTTAGAATCGCTGAGACTATTTTTGTGTTTACCTTTCATCCCTAGCCTGGGTAGCCATGACCAGTTTATCCTTGTTGATGCCAACTTTCTCCAGGTCTTGTTTAAACTTCTCCAGCTCATTGCTCAGTTCTTGGGTCTTTATCTTCTCATTCACCAGGTCCTAGAAATCAAGAAATAAATATTGCATACTTGTACAAAAAGGTACTAGAAGTCATAACTGAGACATCAAAAACAACTTATTCATTTAATAGGAAGTGGCTACTGACAGCAGGCTGTCAATAGCGAAAGTTCGCTACTGACAGCCGGCTGTCAATAGCGAAAGTTCGCTATTGACAGCCAGCTATATATTTCTTTATATTTGTGGGTTTCTAACAGGTGACTTATCTTTAATATTGTAAGATAAATGAATGGCATTGAATCATATGACCCTAGGTTCATCACATGTATCCTTTAAGCATATATTTTGTATGTATGTTTGGAATTTGGGCCAGAAGTCAGACTTTCAAACTAGAGGACCATTGGTCCTGTAGCTCACCTGAGAGATTATCACATTGTAAGCTCATGAGATTTAAATTAATTGAGAATCGACCAATAAAAGTCTATGCATGGACACTATTGACCCCCAGGGCATGGCCGAATTTGACCTAGGGGCATGACTGGCACAATTTATAATGGGGACTACCAAACATTGCTACATACAAAATATAGAAGCTCTGGGCCTTTTGGTTTCAGAGAAGAAGATTTTTTTATTAGTTTTTCCCATTGTAAGTCTATGGAGACTATCTACCCCCGGGGCGTGGCCAAATTTGACCCCAGGGGCATGGCTGGCACAATTTATGTAGAGGACCATTAGCCATTGCCACATACAAAATATCAAAGCTGTGTGCCCTGTGGTTTCAGAGAAGAAGATTTTTGAATTTTTTCCCATAGCAAGTCTATTGAGACTATCAACCTCCGGGGCCTGGCCAAATTTGACCCCAGGGGCATGAATGGCACAATTTATGTAGAGGACCATTAGCCATTGCTACATACCAAATAACAAAGCTGTGGGCCTAGTGGTTTCAGAGAAGAAGATTTTTTCTAGTTTTTCCTATTGTAGGTCTATGGAGACTATCCACCCCCGGGGCGTGGCCAATTTTGACCCCGGGGACATGATTGGCACAATTTATGTAGAGGACCATTAGCCATTGCCACATACAAAATATCAAAGCTGTGGGCCCTGTGGTTTCAGAGAAAAAGATTTTTTAATTTTTTTCCCATAGTAAGTCTATGGAGACTATCAACCCCTGGGACGTGGCCAAATTTGACCCCAGGGGCATGAATGGCACAATTTATGTAGAGGACCATTAGCCATTGCTACATACCAAATATCAAAGCTGTGGGCCTAGTGGTTTCAGAGAAGAAGATTTTTTTAGTTTTTCCAATTGTAAGTCTATGGAAACTATCCACCCCCGGGGCGTGGCCAAATTTGACCCCAGGGGCATGGCTGGCACAATTTATGTAGAGGACCATTAGCCATTGCCACATACCAAATATCAAAGCTGTGGGCCCTGTGGTTTCAGAGAAGAAGATTTTTTTAGTTTTTTCCTATTGTAGGTCTATGGAGACTATCGACCCCCGGGGCGTGGCCAAATTTGACCCCAGGGGCATGATTGGCACAATTTATGTAGAGGACCATTAGCCATTGCCACATACAAAATATCAAAGCTGTGGGCCCTGTGGTTTCAGAGAAGAAGATTTTTTAATTTTTTTCCCATTGTAAGTCTATGGAGACTATCAACCCCTGGGGCGTGGCCAAATTTGACCCCAGGGGCATGAATGGCACAATTTATGTAGAGGACCATTAGCCATTGCTACATACCAAATATCAAAGCGTGGGCCTAGTGGTTTCAGAGAAGAAGATTTTTTTAGTTTTTTCCTATTGTAGGTCTATGGAGACTATCGACCCCCGGGGCGTGGCCAAATTTGACCCCAGGGGCATGATTGGCACAATTTATGTAGAGGACCATTAGCCATTGCCACATACAAAATATCAAAGCTGTGGGCCCTGTGGTTTCAGAGAAGAAGATTTCTAAAAAATTTTCCCGTAGTAAGTCTATGGAGACTATCAACCCCTGGGGCGTGGCCAAAACATTGCTACATACAAAATATAGAAGCTCTGGGCCTTTTGGTTTCAGAGAAGAAGATTTTTTTAGTTTTTCCCATTGTAAGTCTATGGAGACTATCTATCCCCGGGGCGTGGCCAAATTTGACCCCAGGGGCATGATTGGCACAATTTATGTAGAGGACCATTAGCCATTGCCACATACAAAATATCAAAGCTGTGGGCCCTATGGTTTCAGAGAAGAAGATTTTTTAATTTTTTTCCCATAGTAAGTCTATGGAGACTATCAACCCCTGGGGCGTGGCCAAATTTGACCCCAGGGGCATGAATGGCACAATTTATGTAGAGGACCATTAGCCATTGCTACATACCAAATATCAAAGCTGTGGGCCTAGTGGTTTCAAAGAAGAAGATTTTTTTAGTTTTTCCAATTGTAAGTCTATGGAAACTATCCACCCCCAGGGAAGTGGCCAAATTTGACCCCAGGGGCATGGCTGGCACAACTTATGTAGAGGACCATTTGCCATTGCCACATACCAAATATTAAAGCTGTGGGCCCTGTGGTTTCAGAGAAGAAGATTTTTTAATTTTTTTCCCATAGTAAGCCTATGGAGACTATCGACCCCCCGGGGCGTGGCCAAATTTGACCCCAGGGGCATGAATGGCACAACTTACGTAGAGGACCATTAGCCATTGCTACATACCAAATATCAAAGCTGTGGGCCTAGTGGTTTCAGAGAAGAAGATTTTTTTAGTTTTTCCCATTGTAAGTCTATGGGACCTATCTGTTGCCATGGAAACCACAATTTTGATACAATCTGCTCCAAAACCTAATGCCATCAATCCCCCAACCCAATTATGGTTCACATTAAATTTGATCAAGATCGGCCTACTAGCTTCAGAAATATTCTTCTTTGAAATTGTGGACGGACGACGACGGACGACGACGGACGCCGGATGCCTGCCTATCCTATAAGCTCACCTGTGAGCCTTCGGCTCAGGTGAGCTAAAAATGTTAAAATTTGTGGTAATAACTAAATTAATGTTTTTCTTTTCAAGTTTTCCATATTCTGACAGCCCCTTTGTGACTTATAAGGAATTTCTTAAGCTATAAGTACCTTTAAGGGTAGATTTCATTCAATGGCATATGGCTTTAGTTTAGAGTCCATACTTGAATAGAAATAGAGATCAAAATAATCCAAGATCTTTTAAATATAACACTTTCTTCTTAACATTTCCATGTCAGATCACATCTTGTTATAACTCTAGTATGGCACATAGATGACTTTAAGTACTTTATAAACCAATTCGATAAACAACTAGGTGAGCTGGCTGTCATTAGCGAAAGTTTGCTATGGACAGCAGGCTGTCAATAGCGAAAGTTTCGCTACTGACAGCTAGCTATATATTTCTGATTAAATTTATATCTGTTGGTTTCAGATATGGATTTAGATTTAATGTCAATCAATATTGTCAGATAAATGAATAACATTAAAACCTTATGATTCTAGCTTATAGTGTATGACATGACGCCAAATGGTACATACCTGGGGTAGGGCTAGAGATAAAAATAATCTGAAATATCTTTTAAACGTGGCACTCTGTTCATATTAATGTTTCTTAAAGTCCATCTTTTGACAACTGCACACTTGGAAAAAGTAGGCTACATATAGGGCTTTAATTCCATATATGCCATCAAATCCAAGGGACTAGTCTTTTGATCTGGAAATGGGGTTAGATGACTGGGACAAAAGGCCAAAATCTAGATCTTTAAAATTCTAAATCAATACGGTCCTTTATTATCAATATAGAAGTCATTTATTCTTGTACCATTTGTACCTGTATCATGTCAGACTTGAACTCCTGGGTTTAAATGGTGCCTGTGGTGAGTTGAATCATCCAGACTAGGAAATAAACACAGGTCATGGCTGAGTTCACACACATTTTAAGCCTTACTGAGGAATAATTCATACCAGGGATAACACTTAATGAGAAGTCATAATCACATGAAACTATTTCTGAGATTAAAACTAAATTTTCTGGCCCTGAAAATGGAAACTGAGGTGAGTTAAATCCTCCAGACTAGCATAAACAGGGGTCATGGCTAAGTCCACACACATTTAGGCCTTACTGGAGGATAATTCATACTGGGGATAACACTAATTGGGATGAAATAAATATCAGATCTTGGAAAAATCTCCAAAATGTAAAATTCCTGCAGATTTCGAATGTGCTTTGTATTTAACAAAAACATGATAATTTAAACATTTATATCTGCTGGGAAGCAAAAAATCATCAAAATTACCGATTTCTTCATAAATTGGATACAAAATGTTGTATAATTTTCATGCTGGATCACATCTTGTTGAAACTCTAGCATGTGATAGGTTCTGACTATGATCTCGACTTGAAAACTACTTCATTCAGACATTTATGTATAAGATGGAGGAATACTGATATAAAGTGATTAATGGTTATAAACTTGCAGGAAATGGATAAAAGTTTATCTTTTTGAATACAATTATGAATTTGAAATTTTGTCCGTGCCTCAGTGCTGTACAAACGTTCATAACATCAGGTTTCTACATCTTTTTCAGAATAAACTGCTGGGTAATCTAATAAATAAATAAATAAATTTGTATATAAATAAATGACTTTATAAATCATAAACACTTCAATAATAAATGTGATAACAATTTATTATATGGCAAATGATGAAATATAGAGAAATATGTATTAAATATAACCAATATTTGAAAAAGTTATATTTTCACATGTGAAAATATAAAAAAAGTTATATTTTCACATGTGAAAATATAAGATTTGGGTATACGCAAATTACGATTCCACCGTTTCATTTCTAATTTATACATAACTAAATTTTATAATCTATGCTATTGTTGACGCAATGAACGTTCACACACAATAGCGACGTAATGACGTGACGTAATGACGTCATTTAAGATTTTGACGTCATATGCTTTAGCGCGCAACGTTACAATGACTACATGCAATATAATAAAAAGAAAATTCAAGTTTTTGGAGTGAATATGAGTTTTATTTCATCTCGTGAAGTGAAAAATTATATATTTCATTCGTGCCTTCGGCACTCATGAAATATAAAAAATTTTCACTTCACTCAATGAAATAAAACTCATATTCACTCCAAAAACTTGAATATCCTCTATATATTGGTGCAGCTCTGACAGAATATTTTATATTGGCGATCGCTACTGACAGCCGGCTGTCAATAGCGAAAGTTCGCTACTGACAGCCGGCTGTCAATAGCGAATGTTCGCTATTGACAGCCAGCTACACATTTTCATATAAATTAATGTACATAAGCTTATTTCTCTATATTTATATCTAAAATGAAATGGCTTCATAAATCCTAGTAACAATCAACCCCATGGGAGTCAAACACATCACAAGGAAAGCGAATAACTTGAAATCAGTATTTATTATTTTCATTATCAAAATATAAAATATTCTGTCAGAGCTGCACCAATATATTGTTATCACATTTATTATTGAAGTGTTTAAGATTTATAAAGTCATTTATTTATATACAAATTTATTTATTCATTAGATTACCCAGCAGTTTATTCTGAAAAAGATGTAGAAACATGATTTATGAACATTTGTACAGCACTGAGTCACAGACAAAATTTCAAATTGTATTCAACAAGATAAACTTTTATCTCTTTCCTGCAAGTTTATTACCATTTTAATCACTTTGTATCAGTTATTACTATTCCTCCATTTTATACATAAATGCCTGAAATAGTCAGAATTTATCACATGCAAGAGTTTCAACAAGATGTGATCCGACATGAAAATTATACAACATTTTGTATCCAATTTATGAAGAAATCTGTAATTTTGATGATTATTTTGCTTCCAAGCAGATATAAATGTTTAAATTATCATGTTTTTGTTAAATACAAAGCACATTCAAAATCTGCAGGAATTTTAAATTTTGGAGATTTTTCCAAGATCTGATATTTATTTCATTCCCAATAAGTGTTATCCCCGGTATGAATTATTCCCCAGTAAGACCTAAATATGTGTGGACTTAGTCATGACCCCTGTTTATGCTAGTCTGGATGATTCAACTCACCTCAGGCATCATTTAAACCCTGGAGTTCAAGTCTGACATGATACAGGTACAAATGGTACAAGAATAAATGACTTCAGGACCATATTGATTTAGAATTTTTAAGATCTAGATTTTGGCCTTTTGTCCCAGTCACCTAATCCCATTTCCAGATCAAAAGACTAGTCCCTTGGATTTGATGGCATATATGGAATACAAGCCCTATATGTAGCCTACTTTTCCCAAGTAAAATGTATGCAGTTGTCAAAAGATGGACTTTAAGAAACATTAATATGAAGAGAGTACCATGTTCAAAAGGTATTTCAGATTATTTTTATCCCTAGCCCTACCCCAGGTATGTACCATTTGGCGTCATGTCATAGACTATAAGCTAGAATCATAAGGCTTTAATGTTATTCATTTGTCTGACAATATTGACATTAAATCTAAATCCATATCAGAAACCAACAGAAATAAATTAAATCAGAAATATATAGCTGGCTGTCAATAGCGAACTTTTGCTATCGACAGCCGGCTGTCCATAGCGAACTTTCGCTAATGACAGCCAGCTCACCTAGTTGTTTATCAAATTGGTTTATAAATCACTTAAAGTCATCTATGTGCCATACTAGAGTTATAACAAGATGTGATCTGACAAGGAAATGTTATGAAGACAGTGTTATATTTAAAAGATCTTGGATTATTTTGATCTCTATTTCTATTTAGGTATGGACCCTAAACTAAAGCTCCATGCCACTGAATGAAATCTACCCTTAAAGGTACTTATAGCTTAAGGAATGCCTTATAAGTCACAAAGGGGCTGTCAGAATATGGAAAACTTGAAAAGAAAAACATTAATTAAGTTATTACATGTACCACAAATTTTAATGTTTTTTGAAAGTCTGACTTCTGGCCCAAATGCCAAACATACTTACAAAATATATGCTTAAAGGATACATGTGATGAACCTAGGGTCATATGATTTAATGCCATTCATTTATCTTACAATATTAAAGATAAGTCACCTGTTAGAAACCCACAAATATAAAGAAATATATAGCTGGCTGTCAATAGCGAACTTTCGCTATTGACAGCCGGCTGTCAGTAGCGAACTTTCGCTATTGACAGCCGGCTGTCAGTAGCCACTTCCTTTTATATTTTGATAATGAAAATAATAAATACTGAATTTCAAGTTATTCATTTTCCTTGTGATGTGTTTGACTCCCATGGGGTTGATTGTTACTAGGATTTATGAAACCATTTCATTTTAAAAACCATTTCATTTTAAATATAGAGAAATAAACTTATGCATATTAATTATTATATATGAAAATGTGTAGCTGGCTGTCAATAGCGAACATTCGCTATTGACAGCCGGCTGTCAGTAGCGAGCTTTCGCTATTGACAGCCGGCTGTCAGTAGCGATCGCCTTTAATAAATTTCTCTAGCTAGGATCTTTATCTTTTCGTTCACCAGGTCCTAGAAACATAGCGATTGCTGTACGGTAATAGTACGGTAATAGTACCAAACATGTATATTTTGGCCAAAATTTGTGCAATTTCAATACAAACCATCTTTTTGAATGTTCATCAATTTTACAAACCAGCTTTTTGAATGTTAATCCATTTTCTGAGCCTACATAATTCCTCAGCCAGTATATTTTTTCATGTTTATAGCTGTGCTAAACATGATTTATTGATTTTATACAGTATGATATATGTTTCTATGCAAAATCTACATAAAAATCAAAACTTTATATCCGAGAAACAAAACAAATCACAAAGTTATTACTTACTGCTCTGAGAGTAGCTGTAGTTTGTTTCTCAACATTAACAGCCTGTAATAACTCCCTATGTTCCTTCTCAAGCACCTTATCTTGTACACTCTCCCTCTGTCTCTCCTGCGATCTCTTCAGTTCCTTGTACGATATCTCCAACATCGAATATTTAGTGTTTAGTTCATCGATGGTATTCTCCCTAGACTCCATGGTCATTTTATTCCTTTTGTTTTCCTTTGTCAAGGAGGCATTCTCTTTCTGGATTTTCATACACTCTTGCTCTAACTCAGAATTTTCTCTTTCTAATTCATTAAGTCGCTTGTGTGAATACTTTGATGCCTCTAATTGTTCTTGCATTTTTTCATTCTCAATTTCTAAATCATTGTTGTCCTTTTCCAACTGTTGCACTCTGTTATTCGTAATTTCCAATGTTCGTTGCAATTTCATATTTTCATTGTCCAAATCTAACAAATCTAATTCCATTTTTTCCAGTTTTAAACCCTGAGATTTCTTAGAATCTACAAACCTTTGTTGCTGTTCCAATTCCTTTTTCAACAACAGATTTTCATTTTCAATATCAGCCTGTTTCGAAGTGGAATGTTTCAAGTTATCCAACATTTTCTGCAGTTTCTGATTTTCAACAGTCAAGTTAATGTTTGTCTGTTCCAGTTTTTCTTTCTTTTGAATGGCTGACTGTAAACTTTGCACTGTTCTTTGTAATTTCTTGTTTTCAACATCTAGATCTGAACACTCCTGTTCCAGTTTATCAACCTTATCACAGATAAGCTCCTGAGTTTGCACCCTGTGTTTTAATTCCATGTTTTCCCTCTCCAAATTATCCTTCTCATTCTCTAACACAGAAATTTTATCGGAATTTTCTTTAGTTCTTTGGTATGATTTATGCAACTGTCTACTTTCAAATTCCAGTTTTGATAACTGCTGGTTTTTCACTGAGATTATTTCATGCATTCTTTTATTTTCCCTCTCAAGGTCCTTCAACTTAGTATCATTTGTCTGCTCACTTCTTGTTCTAATCACATCTACAGTTTGAGCTAAATCCTCATTCTGTCTTTCCAATTCCTTAATTTGTCTTTCTGCACTTTCCTTAGTCAATTCTATAGTTTGCACAAAATTGTCTCTTTCTCTTTGAAGTTCTCTATTATGTTCTTCCAGTTCTAAACACTTCCGAGAGGTTTCTTTACTATTTTCCTGAAGTTTCTCAACTTTCTTAGCAAGTCTTTGGTTTTCTTTCTCAAGTTCTAGATTGAGTGTTGTGTTTTCAATGAGAGAATTCTCTCTCATATCTTCAATCTTCCTGTGTAGGTGTTGGTTTTCAAGCTCCAGTCGTAGAATTTTGGCATTTGTAGTTTCTTTGAGCTGGTCTGATATTGTCCCACCAACACCTGTAAAAGAATTAAAGGTGTAAATATAGATCATCATGCTTTCAAATCCATTCGCTTACAGAACCTTGCCTGAAAGACTGGAGGTGCCAAGAATCAAACGAGCCGCCTCGTGGGAAAACCAACAATGTTGTTTCCGACCAGGTCCGAAACAAACCGGTCTGTAGAGTCATAGAAAAGAGCTAGAAGCGTGAAATTTCGGATTTAGAAAGTAGAGGAATTGTACTATCCGTGTAGCGAAAACAAAGGCGCTGATCAGCTTCGCGGTTACCGGGAAGCTGATCTCCGTCTTTGTTTTCGCCTATGCATATTGTTGGTTTTCCCATGAGGCGGCTCAAACATAAAATGCATGATTTACATTACAAAGTGAGTGGCTTTTCAAATTCATTATGAGGTGTAACATTATGGTATTTGTCAGAAAGACAACTTTACCTGCTATTTTAGCTTTGGTAGCAGCTATCTCCTGCTCTAGGTTGGTACTCTCGTTCATGCTGATCTTCTTGTGGAATTGAAGCTGAGCATTTTCTTCTGCCAACAACCTGATTCTCTCCCTGTCATCATCTCTCTCCTATCATAAAATTAGATACATTACAAAAATAGTTTGAAAAACCTGTTATAGACTCTAATCAGCTTAGGCAGCTGTTCAGTCTGTCCAGTCTTTGCTGCCTCACTACCTATGAAGCACACAGGGTATACCCAGGATAGGTGGATACAAAGTCCAACTCATTGCATTCTGATTGGTTTCTAGAAAGACTTTATATTTTGATAAAATTAATGCCCAAGAATCTTCAGTTTTGACCTTCATAATGGTGCGACGTTATGCGAGTACATAACATTTCTTTGGGCTTTACCTCATATCAGTTTTATTATAAGGGATTCGCCTGACTTCATACATCGACAAAATCCACAAACAAAGTTCATATAGTGAAGTCTGAAGTCAGTCAAAACGAGTTAAAAAGGATGATTATCATCATGATAAAAAGAATAACTAAGAGCATCCTACCGCTGACATTTCCTCTATCTGTTGCCTATATCTCATGAGTTCTTTCTCTAGCTCCACGACAGTCTCGATCCTCTTATGACTACTAGACAGGTGCTCTTCTAACATAGCTTTGCTTTCTGTCAGGATAGCATTGTCTTCTCGCAGCTCCTGTACAGTGAAAATAGGTACATGTATTTGATTTGATTCTAATTCACTTCATTCAGTTCATTTGTTTAATTTTACAACAAACAGGAATTTAAGGGAGTCTTACAGTGCTGCCTATTTCAACACTTAAATACTGCTCAATAATATCATGCTTTCAACATGTTAAAAACTGTAACACCATCTTAAAGAACCACATGTGAATGCATGTATATCTGATTTTTTTTTATTTCGTTATCTTTCTTTTTTAAAATTATTTAACGAGGTCTTGAAAAGCATGAACAAGTCTTGGTATACGGAGGTAAGATTGAAGAAACTGTATATGTCTAAATATATTATGTTTACATTGAATAGTTCCTTTCCTATCCCGACTTGGTTTGACAGCTAAGCAGGCCATTTAGTGGATGACCTGGTTGGAGACCTGAAAGCCATATTTTCTTGCAACTCAGTTCAATTAACGCCAATACCCTCTCTGACAGGGTGACTTGTATAAACGTTTGAAAATCACTTTGATTTGAGCCACCTCGTGGGAAAACCAACAATCTGCATAGGCGAAAACAAAGACGCAGATCAGCTTCGCGGTAACCGCGAAGCTGATCAGCGTCTTTGTTTTCGCTACTTGGACAGTACAATTCCTCTTCTACTTAAATCCGAAATTTCAAGCTTCTAGCTCTTTCCTGTGCTTGTACAGGCTGGTTTGTGTCGGACCTGTTCGGAAACCACATTGTTGGTTTTCCCACGAGGCGGCTCATTTATTCAACTTACATCCACTCTGGCCTTGTAGAAGTCCATCTCATTCAGTTTTTCTTTGTACTTGAGAAGTTCGGCTTCATAACTGTTCACCTTACCGAGCTGGAAATAGGCAAGAACATAACTTAATAATGTTATCAACAGATACAGGTTTAGGCCATAAGTGCAAATCCAGAAAAGACTGCTTTTAGAGGATCTTCATGATCTTAAGAAGTAATCTAGTGCCCAGAGGTTCAGACTGATTATTAGTACTTGTATATTCAGGGCCCAGTTGTTCAAAACTTTGTAAGCTTAACATCATTGTTAAGACCTCAACTCATTAAGTAAATGCCCACTACATAAGCAAACACACTGTTATTTTTTGTTGATAAAATGTGAGAATACTTTGCATGTTTGAAATTTTAACGAATCGTTAACTAACAACATTGTTAGTTTTGAACAACTGGCCCCTGATTTTTGTACTGTTAGCTAATTCGGTCTGCATCTATACAAAGCTTTGTTCAAGGCTAAACGTCTTTGCTGGAACAACATGATGATTTCAATAAGCAAAAACTTAACTCTTACCAATATTCATAATTGTTTCATATGTATATTTATGTATGGTGAATATAGACTAAAGACTGATTAAATATTCAAATTTGCCCATCAGGCAATAATTTCTGATGAACATTTGCTTTTGTTATTCTAAATTACCATCAAATAAATGGTCAGCTTATATCCTGTAGGCAATTTGCATGACAATACCTGCATCTACTTAAATTCTATCTCAAAAAGGCTGCATGAATCTCATTCAAAACTTGAAATTGGTTTGTTTAGAATATCCTTAAAACTTGAAATTGGTACCAGTGAAATTTTGCAATCTAGTTAAGATTGTTAAAACCCACCTTTTCTCTGAGAATATCTAACTCATCTCTCAGTGTCCGGGCTGACCTGGCATCTTTCACCAACTCTACATTCTGAAAAAGATTAAACATTTCTATATTTTCATACCATAAACACAAGGACAAATCAAATAGTACTCCCTGTGGTATCGTCAGAGTCATTTGTATACCTTTACATGCAAAATTCTGCTGTCCTACAAGTTTTATGCTACAAAAGCTTCCTTGGGGACAGCTAGGTCACCAGTGCTTCATTGTGTATAAAAGCATCGAGGATTAAAGAAAGACACAGAAAGAGAAAGTCTATGACAAAATGACAAACCTCATTCCTGAACTTGGTGACAAGTGATTTCTGTTCCTCCAGTTCATCAGTCACATCCGACAGCTGTTCCTGTTTCTCTTCTCTAAAAACAATAGAATAAGTTTTCAATAATTTGAGAATACGCACAAGAAAAACAATGATTTCAGGTTCTGACTAGGTCCAACATAAACTGGCCTGTACCATCACAGAAAAGAGGTAGAAGCTTGAAAATATGGATATAAGTAGAGGAGGAATTGAATTATCTGTGTAGCAAAAACAAAGGCGCTGATCAGCTGTGCATTTACTGCACAGATCTGCACCTTTGTTTTCACCTATGCATGTTGTTGGTTTTCTTTCGTGGCAGCTCAAATAATTGTGATTTTTTGTATGTCACATCACGAGAAGTCAAATATGCATATCAGCTGTGCGGTAACCTGCAGAAAGCTGATCAGCAACTTATATTTCATTTCATTGATAGTGCAACCCATTTTCTTCCTAAATATTGAGTTTCAAGGCCCTGGTTAGCTTCTGTAGCGGTACAAAACTGTTTGTGTCAAACATGGTCAAAAAGTTTTTTTCATGACTCTGTACTCGAAAAACAACTTTTCATGCCCTGAAAATTGTTTTTGCCCTCTAACACAAAATAACTACAAAAAGCTAATGTATCTTTTATTAACTCATATAAGCCTGGCGTCCTTTTTATGGGACATAGGCAAACAGCATAGCCCCAGATGTGACGCCGCAGAACGCGGTGTCCGCCGCAGAACGCGGCGTCCCATCTGGGGCTATTCTGTTTGCACAGAGAAATTTCATCTAAAAATCAGATAAAAAAATAAAAATCACTCCTAACGCCCCTAAAAATGAAAGTGGACTCACCCAAATGATAATGATGGGAGAATCCAATCGTCAAATATGGGTTAAAGAAACTAGAGGACCATTGGTCCTGTAGCTCACCTGAGAGATTATCACATTGTAAGCTCATGAGATTTAAATTAATTGAGAATCGACCAATGAAAGTCTATGCATGGACATTATTGACCCCCGGGGCATGGCCAAATTTGACCCAGGGGCATGACTGGCACAATTTATAATGGGGACTGTAACCAAACATTGCTACATACAAAATATAGAAGCTCTGGGCCTTTTGGTTTCAGAGAAGAAGATTTTTTTAGTTTTTCCCATTGTAAGTCTATGGAGACTATCTACCCCCGGGGCGTGGCCAAATTTGACCCCAGGGGCATGGCTGGCACAATTTATGTAGAGGACCATTAGCCATTGCCACATAAAAATATCAAAGCTGTGTGCCCTGTGGTTTCAGAGAAGAAGATTTTTGCTTTTTTTTCCCATAGCAAGTCTATCAACCTCAGGGGCCTGGCCAAATTTGACCCCAGGGGCATGAATGGCACAATTTATGTAGAGGACCATTAGCCATTGCTACATACCAAATAACAAAGCTGTGGGCCTAGTGGTTTCAGAGAAGAAGATTTTTTTAGTTTTTCCTATTGTAGGTCTATGGAGACTATCGACCCCCGGGGCGTGGCCAATTTTGACCCCGGGGACATGATTGGCATAATTTATGTAGAAGACCATTAGCCATTGCCACATACAAAATATCAAAGCTGTGGGCCCTGTGGTTTCAGAGAAGAAGATTTTTTAATTTTTTTCCCATAGTAAGTCTATGGAGACTATCAACCCCTGGGGCGTGGCCAAATTTGACCCCAGGGGCATGAATGGCACAATTTATGTAGAGGACCATTAGCCATTGCTACATACCAAATATCAAAGCTGTTGGCCTAGTGGTTTCAGAGAAGAAGATTTTTTTAGTTTTTTCCTATTGTAGGTCTATGGAGACTATCGACCCCCGGGGCGTGGCCAAATTTGACCCCAGGGGCATGATTGGCACAATTTATGTAGAGGACCATTAGCCATTGCCACATACAAAATATCAAAGCTGTGGGCCCTGTGGTTTCAGAGAAGAAGATTTTTTTAGTTTTTACCTATTGTAGGTCTATGGAGACTATCGACCCCCGGGGCGTAGCCAAATTTGACCCCAGGGGCATGATTGGCACAATTTATGTAGAGGACCATTAGCCATTGCTACATACCAAATATCAAAGCTGTGGGCCTAGTGGTTTCAGAGAAGAAGATTTTTTTAGTTTTTCCAATTGTAAGTCTATGGAAACTATCCACCCCCGGGGCGTGGCCAAATTTGACCCCAGGGACATGGCTGGCACAATTTATGTAGAGGACCATTAGCCATCGCTACATACCAAATATCAAAGCTGTGGGCCTAGTGGTTTCAGAGAAGAAGATTTTTTTAGTTTTTCCAATTTGTAAGTCTATGGAAACTATCCACCCCCGGGGCGTGGCCAAATTTGACCCCAGGGGCATGGCTGGCACAATTTATGTAGAGGACTATTAGCCATTGCCACATACAAAATATCAAAGCTGTGGGCCCTGTGGTTTCAGAGAAGAAGATTTTTGAATTTTTTTCCCATAGTAAGTCTATGGAGACTATCGACCCCCCGGGGCGTGGCCAAATTTGACCCCAGGGGCACGAATGGCACAATTTATGTAGAGGACCATTAGCCATTGCTACATACCAAATATCAAAGCTGTGGGCCTAGTGGTTTCAGAGAAGAAGATTTTTTTAGTTTTTCCCATTGTAAGTCTATGGGACCTATCTGTTGCCATGGAAACCACAATTTTGATACAATCTGCTCCAAAACCTAATGCCATCAATCCCCCAACCCAATTATGGTTCACATTAAATTTGATCAAGATCGGCCTACTAGCTTCAGAAATATTCTTCTTTGAAATTGTGGACGGACGACGGACGACGGACGACGGACGGACGACGACGGACGACGGATGCCTGCCTATCCTATAAGCTCACCTGTGAGCCTTCGGCTCAGGTGAGCTAATAAAAGCACTCTATAACAGTAAACCAAAGGCAAGTTGGGATCTGTTGTACAGCCAATTGTTTCAAAGTAATATTTGAGCCGCCTCGTGGGAAAACCAACAATGTGGTTTCCGAACAGGTCCGACACAAACCGGACAGCACAGTCGCAGAAAAGAGCTAGAAGCTTGAAATTTCGGATTTAAGTAGAAGAGGAATTGTACTATCTGAGTAGCGAAAACAAAGGAGCTGATCAGCTTCGTGGTTACCGCGAAGCTGATCTGCGCCTTTGTTTTCCCATAAGCAGATTGTTGGTTTTCCCACGAGGCGGCTCATATTTCTTGCTTTGGTTTTGAGTGAACTCAGTTATTCTCTCTCCCTCCAAAACTTACAGTTCCTGTCTGAGTTTTCTAATCTTGGCCTTGCAGTCTGTCAGCTCGACCACCATATGATGTTTCTCTGGGCTACCTGTGGGGGATGTGGGCATGGTCTTACCCTCAGCCTGGGCCTGGTAATAATCCCGCTCCTGGGCTAACTCGGCCATCACCTAGCGGGAGATAAGATGCACTGTGTCATGAGAAGACCTTCATTAATTAAAACCAATACATTGTCTGTTTATCATTTTCCTGTTTGTGGACAAAATAAAGCTAAAGTCATCCCATTCTGGTACCTACTTCAACATTTTAGTCAAAGAATTTTTTAAAATATGGTTCACAAATATTAAATCCAAGACATGTTCATCTTGAAAAGTATAATTACAGGAAAATTCTCTCCTCAAAATATCGCAAGAAAATTTCATAATTATTTTGACACAACAAATGACAGTTTTGTAAATTAGCCAATATTAGTGGCCTTACCTCAGAATAATCGTCCCGTTCCTTGATAAGTCGTGTCAGGTGACTGAACATCTTCTCCGTGTCCGGACTTTCCAGTGGCAGAACAGACTCGCAATCATCAGTGATCTATAAACACAATCAGCGCCACAATATAGTAAAACCAGTCTTTGACATTTGGACCAACCCCACCTTAAATCTCGTCTATGTCTATGTGGTTTTGGCTTTCGGTCTAATGATATTTCATACATAAAAAACTTCATACAGTCTAGGTGTTCTGTACAGGGCCAAATGAGCAATGGTACAGATAAGACTGTGAACCTTAAACATTAATGTTTATATATTATGGCATATATGGAGGTTTTATCAGCATAAGACTCACAATGAAACCATTCTTTAGAATGAATTGGCAGTTTCAAATTTAATTTGAAAAGATAGAATAAATTTTTCATGAGATTTTATGCTATTGATCCTGTAATTCCTAAAATATGGATTGAAGATTAGAATATTGTATATCACAAAAGTAAATTTTAAGGATTTTTATAGAGATGTGTATGATGCAAATGTGGAAATGAGGGTGGCTGAGATCAGAAACCATATGAGAGCCACTGCCTTGATTAAGTCCAGTAGACATGTACACATTATGACCACATATTGTAACATCAAGTCTAGTATTCATACTAGTTTATACAAATATTTAGGTTCATTTACCATTTACATAAACATAATTCCATAGTTGTAGGATGGTATTAAACTAAATTTTCCACTTCAAAAGTCAATTTAATGATCAAAATTCCTCGTTTTCACAACAAAGTCTATTATTCTACCAGGAGGTTTCAAGTCCAGCCACATTTTTGAAGCATTAAACTTGTTTTTTGGAGGTCACCATAAAAGCGTTTTGCCTAGAAGAAATTGGCCCTCATTATTACTCAGCTGCCCTGCTGTTGGTGGCTAAAAATTAGGATGCATGATGAATAGGTGGCTGCACAACTGACAGAACCTGAATGTGAGTGGGTGGTTAAGGGAGGAGATGCTGGATTGTATTTTTGCATCAACATAGTCAACAAAAAGTCATGCAAACCTCAAAGCATGTAGCAAACACTATGATCAGATAGGCCAATTTTTGCTTTCGTGACAAGGCATTTATTTTGAGACCCTCAAATCAAAGAAGTGCAGCTTTTATTTACAACCACACTGAAGTGGGCAATAAACTTTGTTATTGCCCTTATGTAACAACAACAATAGATTTAAGTGACGGCAATTTAGTTCTTATTAGGATAAACATTTATACAAGTGTTTAATGGCATAATATGTGCATTTCAATCGTATAAATAAATATGTGACTGTCACCTTTCTTTAACATATTTAACAGAGACATAAATAATGTCTATTGAATGATAACTCCTATAAGAAACAGACAGGCATACCAAGGTCATTTCTTTAAATGCTGAAAAATGTAGACAACCTTCCCAAACATACACTTTCTACCAAAACGTGGCATTTTCCATTATTTTGCCAGACTTTGCCAACATACTGACAATTTTACACCATTCATTTTAATTGCATAATCCTAATAGGGGCCTATACCTGCTTGATGCTCTCAACAATGTCCTGTTGTATTGTGAGTTCCAGCCCCTTAATCTTTTCAATATAATCTTCTTTCTGTTCACACTGTATGGCACAGCCCAGGATAAGGAGCAGGGCTTTCTTGATCTCATTGAAACTGGCATCTGAAACAAAGTGGAGAAGGTAAAAAATTGACAGAGAACAGTTTGTTGATTTTTTTGTTTGAGGTTTAAATCCTAGTCAACAATTTCTAAGTCATGTTGGGACAGAGCCACTGCTCCCTGGGTGTCAACCCCAGTACTATGGAGAGTTTTGTGTGTCTTTCACAAGAGCAAAATTCGGCCAGCGAGATCTGAACACAGGTCCTTTTTTATAGACGTTGGGGAGCCAATAGGCCCTGGTGCACCATGCCGGGGATTTTTGTAGGGTATTAGGATTCCAATGCTCCATCACTAGGCCACCATGCTTCCCCCATATAGCATTTATGAAGAACTGCATAAGGCAAGGTCTTCAAATTGGTTTATGATGGCTAAACCTCCAGCATCTCCCTGTGGCGGGGAAGAGCAATAAACTCCAAAGTCTTTTCATCTGAAAACATAATTTAACACCATAGAATGCAAGAATACTATTAATAATTACCAATCATGCAATATTGAAATGGGTTTCACTCTGTAAAAATCAATTACAATTAATAGAAACAGAATTAAAAGGATGCTATTTTCATGATTTATTTAAAGTTACTGCCCACCTATTAAGAGACAATGCTCTGAGAACTAAGCTTCAGCTTGGTGACAGGAATTTGCTAGAACAATCATTGAATAATTGGTTTGATTGATTAGAAATGGAATATGTGCCATCAAAGTAAAAGAAAAGTCTCCTTTATGAAGACAATAAACGAAAGGCACCAAACAAGCCTTGGTATCAAGGCAAGTTACCCTTAGCATCTTGGCTACCTAATACCACTGATTTCTGTACCAGAAATGGACCTACATGTATCTAGCATTGTCAACATGGTCAGAATCTGTCTCAAATAACTATAATTGGATTCTGAAATGTCAATCTATACTTGAACAACCAAAAGGAAATTGTTTTCCTGTACCAATAATAACTTGAGCCGAGACCGACCAAAACAATGGGACCTCAGTATTCTTTTGTGACCATGATCAGCCTAGCCGTTAGCTCCATTTGATAAAGTTACTTGTCCAACAGAAGCTAGGTTATAAGCAAAAGTCAAATCATGAATACACTGGCTGACTCACATACATGATCTAGGTCCTATGAAACTGCTGAAGTAAAATGCATTTCGTTTTGCCAGCTCCCAATTGACGCATGCATTGGCTCAATACAATCTATGGATTAAATACTCTGGCAAACAATGCTCTTTTATGTAACTGATTTGACACCTTTGTTTGACTTAGCTGCACACAGCTCAGATTTCAAAACAAAATTACTTTTATTAAAAGACTCAGTCAGTGTTGGAGTTGGCACAGCAGCTGTACTTGAGTTACCTCCCTTAGACCAAAAGCAATATTTTATGGCCAAAATGTTGAAATGTGCCATAATGAATAAATAGTGGATATCATAAGACTGTGGACTCAGGTCAGACTGCTCCTTTGATCCTCCATGAGCAGTCTGATATAGATCTACAAAGCCCAGCCTGGCCTCAAAATGAAGAATAAAGGTGTTGCTTAAATACCTATGCAGGTCAATATATGTTGATACCTGCATTATTTTATGTTTACAATCTATACAAATATGCAAAAAAGATTAAGGTTTATTTATCTTGCTCTCCAAATCAATGGAATGCAAAGAGGTAAATAATCAATGTGATCAATGGTACTCCTGTTTGTAATGAACTGGGAATGGTAGGGTTGTATTTTAGTTAACCTGCTGTATATCAAATATGTTTTTGCATGCTAAAAGCCATATCTTTATAAATCTGACCTTACTGTATTTAAAGTTTGAGTGACTGCCCAACCCATCACACACACTATAACCCCCATTGAAGCCCCCGCCTCCCCATTATGGTGGGCTGTTTACTGCTGAAGCTACCTACTCCCTCCTCTATCACTTCACAGCCAACAAGTGTCATTCCGTAACTCCCCTCTCTCCCAACTGACCTAACCCCAACACCCTGTTATACCCACCTTTTTCTGGATCTCTGCTGATGGTCTGTATGTTGGGTAGCTTGACAACCAGCAACTGCTGTAGAACATCCTGAAAGTAGACATAGATCATATATGATTAGGTCTTTTACTTTTACGTGCACATTACCAGTTTTCGTTCGTTTGAGTTTCTCATGATGCGGCTCATATATGATTAGTTTTTTGCATTAATGTGCACATTGCCAGTTTTGGTTGGATTGAGTTGATGCTTTCCATGGTAAACAGCTGAGGTTATGTCAGGATGATCAATTATCCTAACCCCTTTGTTCCTGGACAAGCCTCTAAGTGACAATTTACCAGTACTAAGTGCACATTCTACCACAGTCTGATAGCCGCAGTGCTCCCATTCATATATGAGCCGCGATGAGAGAAAACCGATCTTCGGATTTCCAACCAGGTCTGACACAAACCGACCTGTAGAGTCACAGAAGCAGGCTAGAAGCTTGAAATTTCCGATTTAAGAAGAGGTATTGTACCATCCAAGCTGCGAAAACAAAGACGCTGATCAGCTTCGCGGTTACCGCGAAGCTGATCTGCGACTTTGTTTTCCCATGTGCAAATTATTGGTTATCCCATGTGGCAGCTCATAATTATAATTCTGTCCTGATACACCTTTTAAATCTCATTTGTTTTGTTCAGGTTATCATAAAATCTGTGAAGATAAGGTTTAGTGAAAGTTTTGTATTACATAAGTATTCTTAAATGTTTCTGCATAACAACTTAAGAATGTCTTAATTCCATAGAATATTATGTCAACATAATTCAATACATTTATTCAAAATACAAAATGACATACAGTCAGACTACTGAATGAGACTGTAGTTTGTCAATGGGGAAAACACCCATTCTCAAAGACTTTTATCAGGTCTAACCTTACCAGCCAATTCATAGGGCCATATACAGTTTGATTTATGCCATCATGAGTAAAATTTTACTGACTGATCTAAAGACTAAAGTGTCTTTAAACTAGAAAAAGTGCCTAAAGAGGCACGTATACCCCCAGCTGGTAGCCACCAAGCCCCCTTCCCTACCCCCTACCTAAACAACCCGGCACATGATCACCCCTGACATTGAACCTCACATCACCAATGAAAGACAGTACCCTTATCAAGTACATTTTAGAAATAAGCAGTGTAAAGTACATGTACTTTGCATACAAACATGGGGGAGTGTATATCCATTTTAGAGCAGTATACAGAGCTGACGTGTATACCCAATCTAGGACATAAGCACGGACATTGTGGGTCAGGTCCTCAGTCCTAGATTGAAATGAAAGTAAAATGTCATTCTTAAAAAAAAAAAAAAAAAAAAATATTGACCTCAGGTCCCACCCCCACCCCCATGCATGGACCCTTGGGTCTAGTCCTTATGTGGTACCTATGTTGTGTTGTAAGCATGAATGCTTCCTGATACATGGTTGTCAAGATATAGATATACAGAATATTAAGACATAAAAGGTTCTTAAGACATTCTGTTTATAAATTGGGACATATGGGACAACAATGTTCACTCATGTTGGATGGAGCCATTACTGCTCAAGTACTTAACTACGGATGCTTGAGGACATTTCTGTGGCAAAGACTGATTTTGAACCCTGCACTCCCACTCCGTATAAGTTTATACTACATTGGCACCATGCCTTCATTCCACTTAAAATAATGCACTAGACATTTGCAACCACGCCACCCATCCCTAGCCTGGGGAATAGCGGGGACTTTGACTTTTGGTCCAGTAAATCCCCGCTAAAAGCCCCACCCTGAGAGGACTGTTCATTGGTAAAACCATTGCTGTTTTCCCCCGCAGCCTGCTATCTTTTCATTAACGGCCCTTTTTGCATATATAAAGCAAACCCCGGGTATTGCCCCGCACTGCCTTGGCAAAATTTTGGTCAAAGCCCCACTCATTTCCACAGCTATCCCCCCGCCCACCCCCGGGCCTGGGGAGGGGGGCGTGGTTACAAATGACTAGTGCATAATGAATGAATGAAACAAAAGGTGTAACAATTAAGCTGCTTTTTCAATGGGACCAGGCTACTGATAGGAACTTTATTTTCAGGTCATTGAAAATACTTAAATCCTACAGATATTTTAATAAGCTATTTAAGAATTTTAATAACAGTTTAAGAAGGAATATTGTAACATCAAAGAAAATATCTAATGGGTCTTCTTTTTAGCTGTCCTTGTAACCTTAAAGACTTTTCATCTCTACCTTTTAGCTTTTCAACAAAAATGTAAAATATTGCAGAACTAAATAGTATAAACTGCTTTTGTCCACAAATGTAATAAACACATAAAACAGTCACTAACATTCAGTACCATAAACAACATAAACCAGCCTGTTTGACCAAGTCAGGCCAAATAATGCACCAGTTATTTGTATCCACAGGCCCCTATGTGGCCAAGAATAGTGAGGCTTTTAACGTTTCAATTTTTAGAGCCCTGCTAAAAGCTTGGCACTGCTGGGTCAAAGGTAAAATCCCTGGCATCATGAAGGCTGAAAAAAAAGAGGACCAACAGCTGTCACTGTGCATTGGCGGATAAACAAAGCCCTGGCACATCTCCGGGAATAGTGGGGAAACATTGGAGATTAAATCCCTGCACTTAAGCCTTGCTGTGCACCCGCTATCCTTGAAACAGTAGGGGCTGGGGATACAAATGACTGGTGCAAGAATTGCTCTACCAGGGCCCAGTTGTTCAAAACTAACGAAGTCATTAGTTAACGTTTCATTAAAATTTCCAACATTAATATTACAAATACACTGTTATTTTTTTGTTGAAAAAATGTGAGAATCCTTTGCACTGCAAAGGATTCTCACATTTTTTCAACAAAAAATATCAGTGTATTTGTTACTTTAGCTGATATTTGCTTAACAAATTTATGTCTTAACGATATCGTTAAGCTAACGATGCTTTGAACAACTGGGTCCAGAAGGATATCTTGTGTTTTGTGCAAGAGGTTAAATTTCATCTTGTTTATTACAGTCATGGTGCAATTTTCAGACACATTTAATTCATGCTCAAACACTTACAACAACTTGTTCAACATTATGAAAGCTATTAAATGTAATAAAGTGTGGCCCTCTGAATTGATTATGTATGGTCTAAGTCATGACCAAACATGAAATTAAAATTGTAAATCCATATTTACAAACATTTCATGAGCTTTTTATATCAACTTGCAGCTTTGAAGCAAGAACAAAGCAAAGACACTATTGTATAAATAGTGTCCTGTTTTGATGGTGAGCCACCACTATTTACAGCTGAAGACTAGACAACAGAATGGAGATTCTATACCAAATTCAGAGACACCTAGCCCTACTACACTACTTGAGTTTACCAATAACATCGAAGTTGAAAAGTGAGTCATAGAAGGACAATAAAAAACTTTTACAATGTTTGTTTTGATAGTCCATCAATGACACGGGAAGTTTACACATCACTCCAAATGGTTAAGTGAAAAGATGGAAGAATATAAGTATAACCGGTAAAGCTATGTTCTCACTGTTGCAGTTTAGCTCCCAGGTTCACCCCGGTTAGATAAACCTGGGTAACCTGGGATGAACTGTGATGCTGGGATAGAACCATAGCGATACCGTGGCAAACCGGGAAGAACCATGGTAAACTGGGAAGCCTTCCCGGAGGTATGAAAATGTTAAGTGAAAAGATGGAAGAATATAAGTAATGCAGTACTTCAGTTATCCCTGTCTAAGAAATGCCCACTGTAATGTGTATGTGAAAGGGGGAGCGGGGGTGCAGATGAGGGTTTTGGGGTGTAGTGAGTCTATTGACTTTAGCAGGACGAAGGTTCCTATGTAATCAGTTCAGGTCAATTCAAATGCAGCCACTTATCTAAGCTGAATCACTCATGAGCAAGACCCTCACAAAGGCAGTTTACCTCCTGTAGGTTTACATTCTTTCACCAGTAACTGCCTTTCTTAAATTATAAGATATTTGCCAGAAAGACAAACCTGTGTGCATAATTTTGTAACAAACGCACCACAGTATATATTACACTCCCAAGGGGACAAGAAAGAACATGCATACACATTATGACATGACCAGCATGCTATCTTGAATTACCTTTTATGACCGTAATATCATTAACATCAAAGTGAATGAACTTGTTCAGAAATTCTTTCACCATGTCTTTAGTAATATTGATACAAATGAGGGTACCATACTATCCCTTTGTTGAGGATAATGTGACTTCAAGGGTTTACAGTGTATATCCACAGCATGCCTGTCTAAAATGTTTGCATTTATTTCTGCTACACCCTTTACTTCAATTAAGGTATTTAGGAGTTCACTTTGGACTTGCAATTGAGTGGATAGTGTTTGGGCATCCTATATTTTAGAATGATAACAGCAATACTCAAGAATGACTGCATGTACAAAAATTAAACACTTTACAAATTCAATGAACTTTCCCTAGGAGTTTGATCTAGTTCAAATGTTTAATTTAAATCTTTAAAGTACCATGGTGAGTTTCAATGATTGAAAAAGTTCAATACACTTGAATTGAATTAGATACAAAATATCCATCTTGCAACCAAATACCAAGGCTTCATAAAGCATATAAAACAACATTTGCTGAAAATCTATATTCTTGCATAGATGTTTGAAGCCGTTTTCAATTGGTCGATAGCTGTGTTCAAACAGCAAAACCCATGTTCAAATCATAAAATCAGAAATTCACGTGCCGCCTTTTGAACATGAGTTTTGGCCGACGTAATTGGTCAATGCGATGTGACGTCACCATGTTCCGTCGAAACAAAATGGCCGACGTTGAAGAAGCTCCGCCGTTTTCAGCGAGTTTTTACGTTGTTAATGTTATTTTCAAGAGATTTAAAGTGAATTTGTGCAAGAATAGCGATCAACCAATTGTTTTGTTTCAGCGTTCAAACATTCGCTGGATCACTGGGAAGGGGTTTGAAAACGTGGCCTGGGGCCTTGTGTTCAAACACCTTTCTCGTGATCCATAGAATGTTTGTGAACACTGAAAACCATGGTTGATCCCTATAATCATAAAACATCAAAAGGTAGAAAGTGAAGGGTGGAAGACTTAGAATCTGCAGTGTTTGCCCAAGACATTGCTCTGTTGTGTTTGCAATATGCTAATTATTTCTTTCAAAATAAACTTAAAATCGCATATCAATACATATTTTATGGACCTTGCTGAGCAATTAGTGTTCTAATCAGAATTTTATGCAAAATATTAGTTTTAGGGACAATGCATGCCTTATCCATAGCTGTCCTTTACTTTCTGGTGCCTTACATCTGTAGAAGTAACGGTAGTCTGTCTAAAAATTTTCAAGCCTAATTTTGGGGAGGACAGCTGATCTCTACACCTGACAAAATGGCTCACTTCTGTCTTCAGAAAGCATAAAACATGTAAACATGCATGCCCGGTCAGTATCATTCCAGTATCATTCGGGACTACAAGCTCATGAAATATTCTCCCTGATTAAACACTGTCACAGGCGGGTCAGTCAGGTCAAATTTCCTGTCTCATTTGAATAAGAATGTTGGAAAGCCAATTAAGTACCCTAAAATACAGGCAATTTGATAAATCAATGAAAGTTTATCAGGTGTCAAAAATGTTTCAAACAAGAGTTGTCATCACAAGGATCTTTTATGAGGTGGAAATAAACACACTCATGCAGTATATATTGAAGTTCATATTGAAAATCATACATAGATCTCTATGAATATCACTCAAAATGAATCTGAATGAAAACTGCAACTTCCCTGTAAATACTAAATTGCTAATGCAGCATCCAGGTACTGAAAGTCACTTCTCAAGACAAGATTCAGGAAAAAAACAACAACAACAAAACAATAACTTGCATTATGCAATTGCAAGCGCTTTTCTGAATAGTATGATTTTTCAATCAGGGGATATGCATGGAGGCTCAAAGGCCTAGTCTGGCAATCTATATCTGCAAGAGGCACATTTACATAGATGGGATGCCTCCTAGTACTTTATGATCTATATCAAAGAGCACTTTGTTTATCAATTATTGCCACTCATATTCAATTCCATATCTTGCAGACTGCTTCAAGTTTATTGATTCTGCTGCTTTGATAGAGTGATTATTTCCATGAAAATCACATTGATGATCAATCACTGGCTATTTACCAGCATGACCATCCATTGTTTTATTATTTAGCCTCAATAAATGTCAATCAGGACAGTATGGGCACTCACAAGTTATCATCTACATGTATCTTGGCTGTAAGCTGATAAAGGCTCTCAGCTGCTCTCAAGGCCTGTTAAAGCTTGTTAAAGTAGCTGTAATTCTCCTAGTTGACCACTCAGGTGACATTTATACCATTTCTTGCCTACAGTTTTAAAAACTTCAAAATGACAAGGTTATAAGCCATTTCATCATGTTGGGAGCCCAGTGGACAATGTCAGCAGCATGAGCATTGGATGTGTTATCCTGGTCAACACAGTCTTTCAAAGGAAAATTATTAACTTACCCCTTTCTCTCCTTCGAGTATTAGCATGCTATGAGTTACTTCCAAAAGAATGGCCACTTAATACTGGTAAACTACCCCTTGGATGATTGTTAGTCATGCATTCTTATGAGTTATGCCAAATTTAGGCAGAGAGAACAAAGTGTTTGCCTTAAAATGCTGAGCGCCAAAAAACATAGTCGCTGCAGCCACTGGCTTTGGTATGAAGGCTGGGGCATGAACCTACGACCTACCGGTGGCTACCCCTCCAGAACAAGATGCTCTAACCACTGAGCTATCGGTGCGGGATGGAATCATGCTCTAAAGGATGATATAGAGGATCAAGAATCCTTTATACCTTATTGTCTAATTAGTGGGTGCTTTAGTGTCATTAAGTTTGTTTTGGTGTTGTTCATTTGGGATTTTACGACATATTTGACTCAGAATATCCACAGACCTATAGATTGACAAGTTGTGACATCTAGAAGAAAATCTTTGTTTATACTTAATGTTAAATTAGCAATCAATTTAACTGGAAGCAGCTTGCAAGTATCTTGCTCATCATCAGTTGTCAGACTGCTCAGTTTAAGTTTATATTTTTTTTTTACATTTTCCTGCTTTGTTTGAAGGACATTCTTTAATCAAGTGGCAATGATAGTATTGTTTTACAAAATGTTACAGTCATTGATCTAAGAGCACAGATCAATTTTCTGTTTACTATTAAAATACTTCTTGCATGACTATCAATTGTACAAATGTCCTATAATAAATCTTTAATGATTGTTCTTCATTTTATTGAATATGTCCTTTGGCATGCATTCATGCAGTTAAACTGGAGGAGTCTCATTGTCAACCTCTGAACCTCGGATGATCTTGAAACTGGCAACAGCACAGGGAAGTAGATACTGGTGATGTCACTGTATTGCTGCAGTGATGCACGCAATCATTTTTTTTATTTTTCTTGATGGCTTTGGAGCTGCTCCTGTGGTACTGGAGGTTTCACGTTTACCGTCTAGTGCTGTTCCATCTGATTCTGAAATCACTGGGGTAATTGTGCAACTACCTGCCAGGAATTTAACTGGGCTTCGACAAAAATACATGTTAAGGATGTGTTTGACTTTTATACTTCATACCAGGGTCCCTTTCAACCAGGATCAGTAAATAATTATCCTATGTTACTAGGGTAGCAGAGTCATTAGTTTGCGTATCAGACAGGGGAAATGTCCAGTATGTACTGGTCCTTTTGTTGCAATAACATGTTTTCTTCAGTTGGGGCTCCTGTGTTTTTTATTATTATAGAATATTTTATTTTTATTACAGAATCTGGGAATTATATTTAATATTCTTTAATCTCATCAGTGATCCCCAGATATAGCATTTAATTATCAAAATTCCAGCTAAAATTGGTACTTCACGAACACCATCTACCAGTAATTCTGTGGTAATAATCTCACAAGTTCATTTCCATCAAATCTGCAATTCAATGTAATTTGGACATTATAGGAAAGATATGTCTGCTGGGAGCATACCAAGACAAGTCTCTATAGTGGCTCTCCATTAACAGTGATAAGACTACATGTAGCTTAGCATTCTGTAAATAACAGTGTACCCTGGTTTGTGCAGGCAAAGCAAGCTATACTTATTTCAAGGATTTAACCTGCATGATGCTGTCGCTTATTCTGGCCCTAGAGAGCAATCATTAGACACTACTAATCAGAGTAATTCTGGACTTTCCCAGGCAGATGAACATTTATCATATGACGTCGCTGTTTTCCAGTGGATAACGTCATGTCATAAAAATCGTATGACCACACGTGTAATAACACTTTCGCGGGAATAAGTAACGTCATTGACGACGTCCGTAACAACAATGTAAAGTTTCATTGAAAATATGTCCACTTTGGAGGCGATAAAATACTATTTTAAAAGTCATATGATAAAACGAATCTTACACTCGTGGTCATTTCATATGAAATTTATCAAACTCGCCGAAGGCTCGTTTAATAAATTTCATATGAAATGACCACTCGTGTAAGATCCTCTATATATGGCATTGCAGAACAAGTCAATGACCGCGAATAAACATGCTTACACCAGGGCCCAATTTTTCCAAGATGACGTGGGTGTCATCACTGTAAGAATGTAGTCTATTTTCAGTTCTAACTCGAACCTGGCACAAAGTCCAAAACTGGGACAGTCATGAGCGGGAATGGGTCTTTAAAACAGCCAACCCACTGCTGATTTTGCTTATGGATCAACATTACAGGATGGAATTCTCTCTGTATTGTGTGTGCACCACTGGCAGGGTTCAACATTCTGTCATATCTTAATTATCAGGCTACTTTATATTCATAACATTTTTTCAATTATTTCTATATTCATGTGTGTACATATAAATATTGAATATTTTGCTGTATAATCCTACATTAAATTTCATATTTGTGGTTCATTGTAATTTTTATGGTTCATTTGATCAGAACAGCACCTGCTCAATACAGTCTTCATATTTATACATTAATATCATCATATCTAAAAAATAATGAAAATACATGCTATTTTTATTTCCACTTTTTAGTACATACAAATGAAGATCATATTCTAGTACGGTCATTATGTTATACTGGAATTTATCATAAACCATATCAGTTTATTTAGATGAATCATAACCTTTTCTGATTACAAATTTCTTATCCAAATCCGGTTCTATGTAAGGTTGGAAAATCTGGCCAAGCCCCAAATAGAAGTAAAGAATTTTGGATAGCTAAACCTTGAATCAGATTAATTGAAGTGCTTATTAATTTCAATCGCAAATTATCTGCCCACAGTATAAAATGCACTAAAAAATTCAAATGAACTTTAAAAAGAATGAACACCCCTACTGCATTCCCTCTGTTAACAATAGCTGTCAACACGCAAGCAAAAATAGCTTCTATTTATATTTTTTTGTAGTTAAATTCTGGTCACTTCACTAAAAGTGCACAACAAGGAAGACAAGATGCAAAACCGATCAGTTTCTGATGACAAAAACAAAACTTTTCGAGCATTTTAAAATGAAGTGCAAAACTGAAGCAATGACCAGGATGGGCACAACCCAGCAGGCACATGATGTCAGAATGACGTCGATGCGACGTCATGACCTCGCATCAACGTTGATATGACGTCATTATGATGTCATGTGCCCGCTGGGAATGAGACCCAAAGTCCTGTCGAAAAACAAAGGTGGGAAATGACATACAATGGAAATGCAAAACCTAAAACCCTAAAGAACCACAACAGAAGGCTACAGCAGAATTCAGAGGCTTCATAAATTGGATTCATAACGAACTAGAGTTGACCAGTGTATGACAGTATATTTGAAAGTAGACCCAGTTTATAACATACCAAAATTTACTTATTCTTAATGAAATCTTTATATCTTGAATCAACAATTAAACCTATTAAGTCATTCTCTGTTAGGTAAAGTCATGTAGCTGCAATCCTTACACAAAGTTTACTGTAACAATTTAAAAACAAATTTGAACGAACCAAGATGAACTTGAAATTAAATATTACATATCAAACTGCATTCATTATTTTACTATGGTTGTACATTTTTAACATTCAATAAAATGCTTGCATTTCATCAAACAAAGAACAGTTGGTTTTTATGGAAATTGAACAATATTGTAATATGAATGCTTCAAAACTAACGTGCCATGTTTATGCATGCAAGCTTCATGGTGGAACCCGACTAAAACTTGTACATAGTGATTGTCTAAAAAAATCATTCTGCAAAATGCAGAAATTTTGATTCTGTTTACTTATTTGTTTGTGTTTGAGCTTTACATCCATAGTCAACAGCTAATGCCATGTTGGGACAGTCGGTTATCCTAGCCACACTGTTCCTGAGCAAGCCTCCTAGATGCAGGTAACCAGTACTTGGTGCACATTTCTTTCATCATGATCTGACAAATAAGAAAACCAACAATTTGCATATGCGAAAGCAAAGGCACAGATCAGCTGTGCAGTGACTGCACAGCTGATCAGCGCCTTTGTTTTCACTTGGACATAGATAATTCAATACCTCTTCTTCATAAATCCCAAATTTCAAGGCTCTAGCCTGCTCTTGAGATTGTGCAGGCCGGTTTGTGTCGTACCTGGTCGGAAACCCAAACTTTTGGTTTTCTCACACATAGGCTAAAATGTTCTTGAGTCAGCACAAGAGGAAGAATGACCCTAGAAATATTTTCATGACAAAAATCTTCATGAAAGACATGTGCCAGATGTGAGCAGGTCCCCTTTCCAATGAGCTATTACATAGTATAATTGAGCCTGTGCGTGAGAAAGCCAACAATTTGGGTTCCGACCAGGTCCAACACAAACTGGGCTGTACAGTCACAGAAGATTGATATCAGCTTGAAATCTGATCACCTTCGCAGTTACAGAGAAGCTGATCAGTGGCTTTGTTTTCGCCTATGCAGATTGTTGGTTTTCCCATGCGGCGGTTCAAACATGTATAATGTTGTACCTAAATACAAGACTGGAAGTCAGTTTATGTCTTGCAGTTTAAAATTTAAAATGACAATTTTAATTACACTTCATTTAAGATCTTTCAAAGAACAAACACTTGAAGTTGAAATATTGATATATTGGCATATTGATATACAGTCCACAGAGAATTGTCAGGTGACCTTCAAGAATTTCAAGCAGAAATTAAATCAATTAGCGTCACTTGTCAAGTTAAAACTATGAACATTGAATACATATTCATAAACATGAGTTGGACTGCACAATGACTTCTGCAGCTGCCAGTTACCCAAGAAATGACACCATATGACTGTCAATGTGCTGACCTGGCTGAATATGGAATAAGGAACTTTTAAGGTTTACATTTTCAAAATTCCAAAGACCTGAAAAAGCCAGTTTTGGGTGAAGTGGCTCCTCAATTAGAGTTAATTGTGACAGACTGATTGTAATCTGAGCTGGCCCAGTTCCAGAGATGTAATGGATTAGTACTGAACAAGTTGGAGATAAGCTCTTTTATCATTATAATCCATAGATCAATATAGCCCATATACAGGCAACAAAAACTTACAATAGACTAACAATGTCATTCTACCAGAGTTTTAAGTGTGGATCAATGTTTGGTTAAATAAGGCAGTTTAGAAGAAACATTTTTCATGAAGGTGAAACATCAAAGATATGAGAGGTCACCATATTGCTGAATGGTCACTCTGCATACAAGTCAAAAACACATAATGAAGGTAGCATTATTTGTTGAGGACTTTGCAGTCAATATGATGAACTCCCAACCCTATTACAATGTCATGCATCATTGAATGTCTCTGAGACCCACACTACAATGTAAAAGCCATAGTCAATGACAGTTTGCTAAGTTGAAATGGAATTAAGTTGTACAGAAGATTCAAAGTAAAGATATCCAAGTGCAAGCCAGGCCATTAGAATGCAACCCTTATGTCCAGATCAGTGCCTTTGTGGTTCTCTCACAAAACCTTCAGTTTCTATCACTTATACCTAGCCCTGCTTGGTCAGAAACCACCATGCATAAGTCTGTTCATCTATGAGCAGATAATATGCTAGTCACTGGCCATCAGACTGGTAATTCCTAATTAGTACAGTCATAAATAATTAAAGCCTTAGAGAATGACAATGGCAGACTGACCAGGACAATGTGAATCAGCAGAATATTGGACTTCTTTAATAGTATCAGAGTGGACACAATGACAACTGACATGCAATCTAACCCAGCTGCCCTTCAAAAGTTTGCTATTAGAGAAGTTTGACATTACAGACATAGCATAATTTGAGCTTTGTCAGAGGACATTTTAGAAGGTGCAGATCACTTTTAGTTTAAATACAGAAATGCCCCAAGAGTCTATATGCTCTTCTTTCCAATCACTCTAGCCATTTTCTGTGGTCTGTGATGGAACTGGTTGAAACCCAGGCAAACTTTATCGTGGTGTTACTCTTATTTGATGCACCTGAAGGAATGGAGTTCCAACTTAAACAACTTTGAAACAAAAACAGATTTGGGACAGCGTAATGAAGTACAGATAGTATGTTTTTCTCAAGTTATAAAAGTCTCTTGATCGTAATAACATCATTTTATTGCTTCTGGGACGCCCATTGTTTCATTCAGTTTCAGTTTTGTACCATGGCTTTTATTGCAACTAATTAGCTCATCAATTATGCAACAAAACAATGATTAGCGTAAAGGGACCAGTGATCGATCAAAAATAGCCATGTTTGATAAATTTGCGGATCAGACATGCAGTGGAGAACGCATGTGTACATACCATATCCAAGCTTGAACCTTCGCCATGTTTTCCAATATGTCAATTTATGACGTCATCACGTCACATTCTCAGTGACGTCATTTTAACACATCCACCATCATACAGCGTGAATCAAGGTCAGGTGGACCAGTGATCGATCACCTTCTTTTTCTCTCCGAAACCGCGGCTAACTTTGAAGGTATGTACATTTTTAGAAAGAATGATTATTGTTTACCTGTAGCCACGAAACACAGTTTGGAAATTTTCAGTGAGTTAAAAGAAATAAAGCAGCGAAATGAGGTGGTCAAAAAGCATAAACGCCAATAGAAACAATGGAAAACTGTTGAAAAAATAGCTCGAAAATCACAGAAATTGTCCATTAATCGCAGCGTTATCATATACAATTTGGGATGTGGATCAGATTTGTTTAGTATGCAGTAAAGTTAAAACATTTAGCCAGTCGGAACGAATGCAACTTGTTTCATCTTGAAGAATTCATTGAACAATCACCGCTTTTAAGCAGTACAACTAAGACCCCCTCTTCGTAAAGCGCAAGAAAATCCAAGATAGAAAATCTTTCCAAAATAAATCTAAATCTGTGTTTGTAAGGTAATATAATGCGCTTTAAGTTGAGACTAGCATAAGATTTACTTCAGGTATCCTTTGAGAATTAATAGCCGATAATCACTAGTTGATCGATCACTGGTCCTTGATCGATCACTGGTCGCCTTACGCTACACCAATTGGTGTTGGATCAATTACAGGTGAAAAACTGAAATCAATTGGTTAGATCTACTGTTCAGTCGTGCCAGTGCCACACCATCACAGACTTTGGAACTATATGAAGAATAATATACAGGCCTTACAGGGATTCAGCCCAACCAGGAAGAAACTACTCTGATCTAGACCTTTAAACCATCTGCTTTAAAGTCCTTGAACTTCTACATGTATTAAACTGCTGGAATAAATAAGCAATGACACGAGAAGCATTGGGTATACATGTACCTGAAGATGCAAGCGTGCCTGCACATCTAAGCAGGGTTTTCACCATCCGCCTTATTGCTCATTTCTAGAACAATATCTGTCTACTGTGTGAATCTTTGCTGTTCTGCTATGTAAACAAGACTAGTTTGAGCCTTCCAGGCTGAATCTCAATACATATTCTTCTGACAAAACTCAAATTCACAAAGAATCTACCCCAACTGCAGAGGTGTACAGGTTAATGATGAAGATCAATGAAGGATCCCTTGGACACATCAATCTTCCTGCTAAATCACCATGAAATACACATCCATACCATCACTCAACCAGTGAGAAAAACTATGAAAATTTATCACCTGGAAAATAGATTCTGGCAATAAAATCAGTAATGGCTAGCTTTATAATGCACTGGAATGCAGCATACCTGACCAGAATAAACAATGGCATTTCTGCAGCTCTAGCTGCCCTTCATTATAACAGGCTTCTACTGCATTTGTGCATCTTCTTTGTTTTATTTGGTCACCTGATTGGCCCACTTAGGAAATTCTGCCCTCTGTTTAACACTTTTTGGTGGGGTTTGAACCCAGGAACTCTTGATTCAGAGTCTTGACACTTTACAACAAGATAGGTATGCTCCCTCATATGAGCCACGACGCGAGAAAACCGGTCTTCGGGGTTTCCGACCAGGTCTGACACAAACGCGCTTGTACAGTCACAGAAGCAGGCTAGAAACTTGAAATTTCGGATTTAAGAAGAAGAGGAATTGTACTATCCGAGTAGCAAAAACAAAGGTGCTGATCAGCTTCGCCTTTGTTTTCGCATAGGCAAAAATCCTGTTTTCTCACAATGCGGCTCCTATGTAAACTGTGACTTACCAGGTAGTATGCCCTGATGTTCTTTATGAGAATATCCCAGTTCTGGAGGCGAATGTTTACATCCCTCACAACATGGTTGATACCATCATAGGCACTCCGTGGGTCACTGCAAATATAGACAACAAAGTACATGTAAGAAATAGGTACTACAAAATAAAATGATTAAACTGCAAATAATTTCTAAACAAAAATGTTTTATTTTATTTTCTTTAAATTACTAATTTATTCAACCCAAATACACCTGTACAGTTTTGATCAAGTATATGTTTGACTTTCACTGCTTCATTTATTGCACAGCATCTTATCTTGTGGTTATTTAAAGGTAATGTCATATGGAGATAGACTCGTCTAAGTAGACAGACTTGTCTTAAAGTCTAATTAATCCTTCTAAGCCAGAATGAGTTATATTGTTTGTATGTCTTTTGCATGTCTTGGTTCTATGTCCTCTTGTCTTTTGCATGTCTTGGTTCTATGTCCTCTTTCTAAATACGCTCTGAATAGTTAATTCTCTGGTAAACTTTGGGCTTTTGTATTATGAAGGTGTATGGGCTAATATCTCCTCTGGTCCTTGTTTTTAATGCAAATTGCCTGTATATGAATTTAAAATCAGCTTATTCTGAGCTTTTAAGATCTGAGTTTAAAATTGGACATTTATGTAAATTTGCTTAATAAGGATAACAAAAGTACAAAGAAAGAATGTCCTGCCCTAATCATAGTTGAGGCACTTAACAAAACCTCTGCAAATGAGCCTGTGCGTGAGAAAACCAACAATGTGCATATGCGAAAACAAAGACGCAGATCAGCTTCGCGGTAACCGCAAAGCTGTTCAGCGCCTTTGTTTTCGCTACTCGGATAGTACAATTCCTCTTCTACTTAAATCCGAAATTTCAAGCTTCTAGCTATTTTCAAATATGAGCTCATACATGTGGTTTTAAATGTTGTTTGTTTACATAGCTATACCTCAAATTTTCAGACAATGAAGTCTGTTTTTGACAGTACCTTTTCATTTGTTTGATTCAAATCCCAGTTTAACAACTTTTTTGTTATGCTGGGATGAATCAAATGCCAAACATGTGTACTACAAATATTATGGGGGCACAAACCGAAAGATGAAGGATAAACAAGGCACCTCATGATTCCAAGTTATACAGTCTACCACTGGTCCACTGTGCTCTTCAACCTTGTACCAGAGATTGGATAACCTGAAACCTACCTAAGGCCATGCTCTAGCCCAAACGACCTCACTGTATAAAAATTTAGGATCATTTGGGTAAACCTTAGGCCTTATTTAAACACTTTATTTGTTTATCAAATCTTGGAGTTTGTCCTGTTCTCCTATCACATAAAGAAACTTCAGATTTTGGGGACAAAAAGCACAAAATTTTAGTTGTTTATTTTTGGCAGTTTTAAAAGCAAACTGCTGAACAAAGCTTTTTGTTTTCACAAAAAGATGGTTATATCTATCTGATACTTATGACAGGCACTTGGCACTCAGTTATACCCCCTGGACAAAGATGATCAAACAGGCATATTTCACATGTACATGTAGATACAATGAACAGGCACAGATTGATCCAGTGGGCTTAATGGTTAAAGCATCAGCTTCCGAAGCAGAAGGTCATGGGTCAAAGACGTCAAAAAATGACAAAAATGGTGCCAGTGGCTACTTTGCTTGGCGCTCAGCATTAAAAGGCAAGCACTGGTATAAGTGCCTATCATGTAAGGGACTAATGTTAATCCCGATTTAGAAAAGGCAAACCGCCCATATAGTCTAATATTAGAGGGAATGTTCTAAAGCAGTCCCAATAGCTACATAGTAGGAGCTTCCGTTTTGAGGACAGTAGGGTTCGTGCCTCAGCCACACAGTACCTAAGGCATAAAAATAGTACCAGTGGCTACCTTGCTCAGAATCAGCATATTAAAATAAGGCAAGTACTGCTCCTGTCATGTTAATGACTAATATCCATACTAACTAAATGGTAAACCACCCAAAGAGTGAAACATTGGCAAACTTTTTGTGAAAGCATTTTTACATTATATTTCTACAATATACTGTCACTTCATTGGAAGCCTTCAAGCAAGAGAAGTTAATCAAAATTCAGCATAAATGATACTAATATTATTTTTCAAAGTGATTAGACATGTAACTTTGACCCTTAGGAACTTTCTACTTTACCTTTTTATTTACTTAACGATTTTTACCATTGAAAAGCTTTTAACAACATCAGCTGTAATCTAAAGCACACAACTTAAGTTTGGCACTTGACACTTTTTACAGTTTCAAATTCAATTTTTATCACCTTACACAAAGAAATTACAACCATTTTTTTTATTTTCTGATATGCAGACCTTAGCAGCTAGCCTCAAAGAAACTGATGATACTACACAGCTTTGCAGGCCGATTTGGCATTTGCTCATCTCTATGCTCGGCAATTTTTCTCACATTTGAGCTGCCTGTGCAATATGAGCAATAATTACTTGATCAATTCTCTAAGAGCTAAAAGACACTACATCATTGTGTTATGTGGCAAGATAATTGCTTTCCAATTAGATAATTATCAGGACTGCATCAGGTGAGATAATCAATCTACACCTTCTGGCTTCAGCTGCTGCACAAACAAAATAAAGTGCATTTCTAAAAACTTTGTATTATCATCAAGCTGTCACTTGATGCACTTTCTGGCTTGCTATCCCCCCCCCCCTCCCCCGACTTTCTCAGAAGAAAGTCTGAATCTGATAAATAAGTCTGCAGATACATGCATAAAGCTGGCCTGCTGATCTGGATTACACTGCGTTTTCATTGTTCATGCATCTACTTCAACAGCATGGAATGCAAGCAGGACTGACCTTATCAGCAGCATAATGTATTTTGTTAGATCATAGTTTTGATAGTGGTGATACATGACTGTCTGCCAGAGGCAGCATGAACATGAAGATGCTGATCCAGCCATTCTGGGGTTGGCTACAAAAAAGCTTCCACCTTAATTAATACCTGGAATTTCAGGCATCTGTTAAACCTTTTTCTGTTGTACTACAATAAGTGCATCTCCTCCTGATCAGGCTGATACAAGCCCAGAATATGCAGATACTTATCAAAGCTTGTAGGAAGCAAGTGTACAGAACAGTCTGAGAAGTAATGATTATGTCTTCAACCCTGTATCAATGAGTCAGTTCGTTGGCTGTTGTTTATCATAGCCTATTGCAGTGCATTAGGTTTGCCATAAGCAGCTTGTGTCATCTGGAGACACTGGGTGGATATATTCTCAGCAATCTTAACTCTTGTCCAAATGCAGACCCTGTGAAAAGATTAAACATGCGATTCGGATGCATGTATTTGAGTTTTAAGTAGCTGCAGAGTTTTAAATTTTAGAATTTTATACTAAAATTCATTCTCTGGTCCTGCTCCTGTGTTTTCATAATTGTCAAAAATGCAGTGATACATGCACATTTAAACTGCATTATTAGTATATTAATTTATACTTGTATTGCTGAATTGTACACTGTATGCAGCTTCTTATATTGTATGCACCCAGGGGGTATAGGTACAAAGGCCATACCGAAATGCTTTTGATAGACTTGATATACACAAGCCGAAAGATTGAACCGCTGAAATTATTCTACCTAAATGACCATAAACGGAAATATTAATCGCTTTATAAACCCCCTGTGTTTACTATAAAACACATTAAATGAAAATCCAATTACAGTCAAAGCTCTTATTTAGTTGTAAATAAGTTGTTCATTGTAAATTTAGTAGACCAAAGTTCAAAATACTGAAATATTAACAAATCATTTTCTAACATTTCAAATTTTCAACATCATAGCAGCAACTAAGGTGATAAATCAAAACTTTTTATGCTACAAAACAAAAATTAAATAATTTTATGCACCAATTTACTTATCATATACATGTATATTTAAAATAAAAATAAATCATAATTATCATACATGTACTCTACAAAGTGGTAACTTGTTAAAAGATATTAAAATTAATAAGTTATACACATAACAAGTTTAAGAATGCCGCAAACATGTAATAACGCCTATGGAAGACAACCACAACCCTCTCCCAAAGTGAATGAGAGGCAATGATTTAATTATGTGGAAAAACTTTCAATGATATGGCCTCAAGCTTGACTTACTTAATATGTAGCAGCAAAAGTAGATGAATAGGAGAAAGTCTGCATCTACTGTCAATAGGTATTGGAAAGGCACAGTACTAATTTCCCCCATACCGATAACATGTGATGACGTAGCAGGGCTGAAACGGTGTTGCTATAAATAGAAACGGCTCATGGGATAGGTAAATCGCACCTCAGTAGCGCCATCTGTATCGCACAGCAGGCATAAAATTGGCGATAATTGATTCTGTTGTTAGATTGATTAATGTTGTGTCTAGGCCGTTATCATAAATCCTAAACGTAGCATAGAAATGCACTGCAATTTAATTCGTTTTGATAAAAATGAAGGTATTGTTAAAACAAGTG
The DNA here is from genome assembly GCA_964017185.1 of Rugalucina vietnamica. Classification (NCBI taxonomy): domain Eukaryota; kingdom Metazoa; phylum Mollusca; class Bivalvia; order Lucinida; family Lucinidae; genus Rugalucina; species Rugalucina vietnamica. The sequence continues at coordinate 70,840,715 of OZ024872.1, forward strand.
TGGCTTGGACAGATATCTAAACGTCCACCGCCAAGAGCAAGCAATCCTCTCTCATTTTCTTCTTTAATTATGCATTCAGTTTCAGTCTCTTTTCCCGTTTTATCTATCTGGGCTGTTGTTGCGCTTCCTATTGACTTGATCTTTTTCTCAGAGAAAAAAAAAAACATTGCACAGTAAATATGAAAAACGCAAGCAAATCGCACATTTCACCTTCCGCCATACATTTGTATATTGTGTTATTTGCATTTCCTTTGAAAATGTCCAGCAGTGTTTCCCACAATGCAAATGAAAGTTGAACAGAAAAGCGGAGATTGTTTCTTGCTTCTTTTGCATTGCAAGCATACATTTCACCAAAAGTAGTCACAATCTCACTAAGACTGTTTTAATTAATAACTTTGTTATAATGCAACATTCTTTCATTGATTATATTTATCTCTTTAGACAGATGCTCACTCATATACGCCCTTAAATCTTCCGCCATTTGTGATTACATGTAGTTATTTAAATGCAGTTGCAAAGATTTATCGTGCTCCGAAGTTTTGGGGTGCATTAGTTGATATTTAAATATTTTATTAACATTCATTTATATATCGAGCCATACCACCACTAGCGCTGATTATCAGGTACATGTTAATTATTATTTATACGAGTCCATGTAATCGTTGATTAACTCCTGCTGCTAAGTCGACATGTTCTCTTCGCAGTGCTTGTTCTAATTATAGAACAAATTTCTGCGCGGGAAGCCGGGGAAATTAGTCACATGTGTTTCCGAAAACTATTGCCGATGCAGGCTTTCGCCTTCATAGGCTTTTGGTAGCAGTAATATTGGAGTAAATTTCTGTAGAAATATTCTTATCATCAACCACCCCATAGAGCTTGTATATAAAAGGTTGAATAAAGCCATCTTATTAAATGGTGTCAGCCTCAAGAGGAATACAGAAATTTCAAGAAATTAAGTATCATTGAAGTATATAATTTAATCGGATAATAGTTCCCACAGGTGGTGGATACCTGTGTGAAAACATCCACAAATTTGTAGTTATGAGACTTGTGATGAGAAAACATACCTTCCGTGTGTGTACATTAAAAGTGGTTAAGTAGATTGATGTGCTAGAATAGTGATTGGTCAGAGGTTCAGAACTCATGTTGTTTTTCTCTGCTATGATTGTACAAATTCTAAAATCAAAGTTCTCAAATCACATCATAACATGCATACTAGTATGTCAATAGTTAGCTCTGTATTGCAGCTCACCTAATCTAACTTTTCTTGAGCTAAGGCTTGAATTATCTTGATTTTCTTTAATGAATCACAAAGTAGATAACAGTGGGGCAGTTTGCATACAAATTTATCTTAGCTACAATGACAAATCTCAGGTGTTTTGTGTAGGAGATAATGTCTTTATCATCAATTACAACTGATTACATTACTGATTGGTCATCTTCAACTTTAATGTCTTCCAATCACCGATTGCCAATACACAGAAAATATTGGAAGAATTGGTTGGCTGGATGGTTGATCTTGTGTTTAACATCTCACTCAACATCTAAGATCATATGAAGTCCAAAAGACCAAACCCTCTATCCCTGGTTTACACGACAAATGGCTTAACCACTACGCCAAGGAGGTTTCTATTGGCACTGCCGCAGACTTGGTCTCATGGCTTTAGAGGCGTACAAGTTTCCGATGCCAGTCTATACTATAAGAATGTAATCAATGTATAATCGTTGTCTTTTTTGTCTACTGTTTTACTTACATTTGTTGCATGACTTCACCAAGGAAGACCCCATTGTACAAGTCACTGTATTGCAACTTGGGAGACCCAGGTACCCGGAATGTATCAATCTGAAAATATCAGCAAACAGTGGCTGAGAACAAAAACAAACATTTTATATTCCTGTTCTATTTTGATACTTGCCAACCCGAATTAAATCTCTCAGTACCCAACTAAAGATACTCTTCAAGAGTTTTCAATCACTGTACAAATTTTTCACACACATACCTCTTAAGAGACAGGTTTCCGCTCGGATTAGTTGTGGCCACCAGCCCAGTCACATATCTACAGCTCCTGATAGACTGGACAGAAATTGATACACTCATTACATAGTAAAAAGAAATAAAGAGGTCCTCTTTATTTCTTTTTACTATGTAATGAGTGTATCAATTTCTGTCCAGTCTATCAGGAGCTGTAGATATGTGACTGGGCTGGTGGCCACAACTAATCCGAGCGGAAACATGTCTCAGGAATCCGGAACCCCTCGGCAAATGGACCAATGGCAGATAACCATCCCTCCCCCACAGGCCTGGGGGAGGGCGGGGGATAGCCGTGGAAATGAGCGGGGCTTTGACTATAGTTTTGCCACGGCAGTACGGGGGAAATACCAGGGGTTTGCTTTTTATAGGCAAAAAGGGCCATGAAATGAAAAGATAGCAGGCTGCGGGGGAAAACAGCAGTGGTTTTACCAACGAGCAGTCCCCGCAGGCTGCATACTTGATAAAGATGCTGATCACAAATGTGACTAGTGCATAAGTGAGAACAGACCCCGTCGCAAATCAACCAGAAACCGGTATTACCACTGTGTCAGTCCACTATTTTGTTTAATATTGTATAGCATTATATATTATATATATATATATAAAAAAAAAAAAAAAAAAGACTGAAACTGAGTAAAGTAAGGCTTCATAGAAACAAAAAATGCCAAAATACTAAAATAAATAAATATATAAAATACTATCGTACCCAAATGACCAAGGGACATTCCAGAAAATTTGCCCCTGCTGAAGCCATGTCAGCTTGCCTGGTCTTGTACTTGAATCAAATCAAATAAACCCATAAATCACATGTCAAATTCCTTTGAAAATTTTTGTTCAAAATTTTACGCACAGAAACACAAGTATCTTGAAGTCACAAAAATAGAGAAAATAAAAAGGACAGTATGCGCAGAAGTTATTTAAATTATCACACATGTATTTTCACACTTAATAAGCATTTTATTTGGCTGTTTGACACTTTAATCCCTTTCACAATTAGGACATTGTCTTCACAAGTAATTTTTGATGGCCGAGACATTGCACGAACTTTGACACGGAGATATTCATGCGCAAAACGCATAGTCAAGTTTCTTTAGAAATAAAATCAGCGCGTTTTTGAAGTGGATTCAAAGCAAATAAATTTGTACAAATAATGCAGTACTATTGTCTGTAAATGTTTCAAACCACGCTAAAAAGGGTACCACAGAAGCTTTAGAACTACTTTTTGACAGGTGCCCGTTTAATTGATAAAAGTAGTCCATCGGTGCCAATGACGCAAAGGGGAGGCTACTGTTGTCAAAATCTTTTTTAGCTGTAAACACGCTATAATTGCGTGTGTTCGGGGTTTTCCAATGGTACCATTGGTTGGTAACATTTGTATCATTGGTACCAATTTAATTACCAATGCTACCATTGGTAAAGAAATTGGTGCAAATGGTAAAAATGGTAATACCATTGGTACCAATGGTACAAATGTTACCAACCGATGTTACCATTGGGAGAACCCCGAACACACGCATTATATGTTACGGGTCATCTCAGTCCACTGTGCCAGCACAATTTCTGAAAACACTTTGGGCAGCGATTCCACTGTGGTCGTGACAATCATGACGATTGTCAAAATCGAGACTTTTAGACGATTCATCGACTTGTTAGATTCATCACCGAACAAATAATTAAATATCGTGATATGTATGAACCATTGCAGAAGATGAGGGTGAGATTAGGGCCCTGTAAAATCTATCTATCTTCTGATACTGAGTCGATCAATTTCGATTTAAGCCCCTCCCCCCCCCCCCCCCCCGCCAGTAATATTATATTACTGATCGTTCCAAGGCAATACTTCTGTTGTGGTTCTATTTGTTTTATGTTTTGGACTCTATTTTTTGTGCTGTTTGAACCTTATGTACGATTTCATATTTTTAGTGTAGTTATGGTAATTAACTGAGTGGCCGCCTATTGAGTCCCACACAACCTTTTAAGAATTCAGATGTCAGAATGTGGACCTATGGCAGAATAAATATATAGAAACAATTGAAATCATTCAACGCAGGGCCGTTTATGGCATATCAATGACTTCAGCTATACCGGCAGTGTTAGCAATATGCGGGGCAATATGCTATCTAAGCTAAACCTCCCTACCCTCCAGAAACGTAGACAAATTTCAGCCTTGAGGCCCTTGGCTATGTTTTATAAAAGGCAGTGTCTAGCCGTCCGGGCCTGGACGTTTAGACCGGCATTCTAGCCTTTCGGGTCTGGACGTTTAGACCGTCAGTCTAGCCGTCCGGGTCTGGTCAGCTAGCATATATCTACATATAGGCTAGCCGTCCGGGTCTAATACGATTATCGATTATGAAGTACACATTTTCGCATTGTTCAGGGTTATTACGACGGGATTCGTATGCAGAACCGTCATTCCTCATATTTTCATGCATCAATCATTATTCATTCCATCATTCATCAACTACAGTAAACAATTCTATCGTCTTAATGAAAGCCACCTTAATACAAAACATAAAATCCAAAATTCAAAATTTCCTACCATTATATACAAAAATTTTACTTAAATTTAAATGAATTTTTGTTTTGATATTTTTTTGGAACCGCCCTTTGCGCACGCACTCTATGTAATACTCTTTTAGAGGTGTTTGGAGTACATCAAGAAAACATGACAGTGTAATGTTTACCCCCTTATACCCTACTTTTATATAGAAAATCTAGGGAACATAGGGGTATACCTATTTTTCTTATTTTTGCTCTAAAACATAGAGTGTGGGTACTCCGTTAGAACCGCCTCGCCGAGTCTAGTGAAAATTTTCACTCTTTATAACTTAGAAAAATTCGATATATTACATGGGCATGTTTTCGTAATGTACCTGGCAGATTCAGATTGTATACATAGGCGTTGATAGTGTCAAATCAAGAGCGGTCACTGAAACTAAACCACACCTCATATGTTAGTGCAGCTTTTGTTCAAACAATATTTGTATGTGTACTTATATTTGTAAACATGTATGTTTCTTAACAGATTTAAAAACATAATCATGTTTGAATCAACACCACAACGAGCAGCGCCCTATCTGAGGTTTGAACTAGGGACCTCATTGGCTCGAATTCTAGACCAGTCCGTTCAAAAGCTCATTGGAGCTTATGTTTATGGTTATATGTATACATTGCCGACTCAAAAATCGTGTCATGTTTGGCTCTTCGATTCTGTTTCTTTCATTGTTTAAAAACAACAACATCATTTCACACAATCATTTTGCATCGGATCCTTCCTTCTTTGCTTTGCGGTCACATGAGCTTTTGAGGTCTTGTGATTTCAGTTAAAATTGTCAAAGAGTAAAGTTGTGATTTTTAGATTGGATAAAATTTATATCAGTAAAAGTAGTTAAAATGATTGGACTGTTCAGGTTTAAGCGATGTAGAATGATGCCATACTGCCTTGGATTGGGGATTGCTATGGGTTAGGACATGAAAAGCAGGAATGGCGAAAAGAAAGATCTAGCGATTGGTATGATAGGATAGTGCTACAGACATTTCTAGATGAGCAATGGGTGGAAAAGACAAACTTTCAATATGGTGTGCAGGGTTCTTTAACCTGATCTTTCTCCAATGGATAGTTGTGCCTGTAGTTAGCCTCATCTTATATATTGAGTTATCCTGAATATCTATTCATTCTAATGAGAGAGTCTGATTAAAGCCCAATTCATTAATGTCCGTAACTTGTGGTGCTAAAGTTATAGAAATTTCACCTGGAATCCAGTGCAAAGTTAAAGTTCAGTTAAGAGATTCCTTTAACCCCTAGGCCTCCAATAGCTTTCTTCTGAACGTTCTAAGGCGGTGGTGTTATTTTGATTAGGTCAGATATGTTGTATTGTTTTATTCTGTCGTTTGGGAAATAATTGCAGTTTGAATTAATGCCTTTTTAACATTTATATGGCACAAATTAATAAATACTCACGTATGCAAATTTTGCTTTCCGGTCACATGGACAGATTTGCACATATGCAAAATTTGCATATACGCAAATTGAGACCAAGTGCAAATTTTGCTTATACGCAAATTTTGCGTAATTTTGCGTATATGCAAAAGTGGAAAAATTGCGGTCACATGGACAGATTTGCTTACGTGAGTAAAATTTGCGTATACGCAAAATTTGCATACGTGAGTAAATCTGGCCATGTGACAGGGGCTTAAGGTTGAGTTCTTTGATGGCGGACTAGGCCAATTCTAGCTCTAAAATGTTGGTTGCAAGTGGAGCAAGTCATTTTCACGGAAACAGCTGCTGGCATATTGGTCATGGCTTTGCGTTCTCTGCGCTTTCTTTCAGCTTCACAGATTCTCTTTCCTTCATAGAGAGCTGCTCTTTTGTTGATGAGACCTCGCCACTTCGATCATTCCTGTGCAGTCTGTTCCCAAGACCCCATTGGTATGTCAAAATCCTCCAGAGAGGCTTTGAGGATGTCTTTGTAGCGTTTCTTCTGACCACCTTGATAGCGCTTTCCCTCCTGTAATTCTCCATATAAAACTTTCTCTGGAATTGGCTCGTCAGGCATTCTTTAACATGGTCTGTCCATCTTAGCTCTGTAAGTGCATGCTTTGCATCCCTGCTTTCTTCAGGACCTCTGTGTCTGGAATCTTGTCTAGCCACTTGACTTTTTAATTGCTTTCTCAAACAGCTTAAGTCAAAATGGATAAGTCTAGGTCGCTCATGCCAGGTCGCTCATGCATACAAGAGTGTTGGCAGTACCGTAGCCTTTTAGACTTTCGGCTTGGTGTCAAGATTGATTCCGTTTTGCTCCCAGACATTTGTACGGAATCTTCAAAATACCACACTGGCTTTTGCAATGCTGGCAGTGACCCCATCATCAGTGTGCACTGCTCTGGAGAAAGTGTTGCCCAGGTAGGTGAATTTATCAACAGCTTTCAGTTTTTGTCCATTCACAGTGATAGTTGGTTCATTGAACGGTTTTCCAGGTGCCGATTGGTGTACAACCTATATCTTTTTGTACTGATTGTGAGATCATAGTTATCACGCGACTGTGAGACTTGATCCATGGATTTTTGCCTCCAAGCTGACATTCCTATCCATATCATCTTCTTTGGGCCATAAATGGTTTTCAGTGCATCATGATTTTTTTCATGTCCTTTCTAAGCTTGGTCTGGACTGGGTTACAAATGAGAAAGTGAAAACGCAAAAAAGATCCCGGGTAATACATATTGGTTCCGGATTTTATTCTTTTACCTTACTTCATTGTCGCCACCAGGTAGCGCTCAAGCACTGACGAGGTCTCGTCAGATCTCGCGAGAATGACCTTACTTTTTATGTTTTACGGTAATACAAGACATACAAATAGGCACAAGTTCTTATGAATTGAAACATAAATGTTTGAGTCCAAATGGAATAATCAATATTTCATTAAATGCAAAAGATTATTTTTGATGTTATATTTGATCAAATCAAAGCTAATTTATCGATTTTTTTATTCAATGTAAGTGCGAAACTTTTACTCTGAAGGTATGTAGACAAAACGAAAGTAGATCTGATATGATACTTGATTGGTCATGTTTCAACAATTATCTAATTATTTCAGCTATTTTAAAGAAACACAATCATGCAACGTGGGATGATCTGGTTTGTAGATTTTGGCCGTGATTAATGAAGTGAAATATATGATATGTAGGGTATAAGAAATAAAAACAATGCATAGGAAATTGTTTATTGAACTGCAGCTTTAAAATTATGGTAAATTGGTATGCATTTATTTTAACAGCTATTATAAAATTTAGAGTGTGTTCCGTTATACATTTTTGTTCCACAATAACTCTTTATTGGCACAATGGCAATCAATAGTAAAACTAACGACAATAGGCTGAAATGTCCTTTGTTCGAGCCTTTGCTGGCTTTGAGCAAGTCATATTTCCAAACTCTAAAGCTTCTGTACACACTAAGAATAACTTAAAATAAATAAGATATAGGGTAGGTCGACAAAGTACTCTTCCATGAAAAGAAATTAACATCCATCACCTTGCCAGCTATTTTCTTCATTTGGTGGAGGTAGTAACCTCGGTCATTGTTTTTATGCATTTAGTATGTTTAGACGCTAAATCAAATCATAATATGTCCAAAATATTACAAATTTCTCACTTTGGAATAAATGTTATACATAAATGTAAAGGAATATGCAACGTTTTGATGGAATATTTTTATTATCATTATTTATTTTGAGCTCCGAATTTAGTATAAAGGACATAGCGATAAACAATGTAATGTACTGTTGATAACCTCCATATATTTATTCCACCAAATGAGCAAACTTACCTGTAGTACTAAGTACGACGTCATCCCTACATGTCCTATAAATTTTTCTTCAACAGCATTTTCATATAAGTCAAAAAATATATTCCACTGTATCATACTGTATGAGCAAAATGCAGAATAAAATTGCATTTAAGGTTATTTACTCCTATTTGCAGTATTGGGATTTTCTGTGTTTAGAGCTTGTAACTGTAAACACCAATAGTTGAGCAGCGTCATGAGAAAACTGGATTCTTTTGCATATGTGAAAACAAAGGCGCATATCAGCTCGGATAGTGCAATTTCTCTTTTCCTAAATCCAAAATTTCAAGCCTCTGCCTGGACAAGGCGGTTCTAACGTGTGTCCACAATCTATGTTTTGAGCAAGGAAAAATATCAAAATTTTTCAGCTGAATTTTTCTTTAATTTTAAGGCTCAAAAAATCTCTGTTTATTGCATGGGCAAGTTTTTGTAATATTTTTATAGTCTATACTATTTTTAAAAGCATCCCAAACCACAGAGCTGTGCACTGTTTGCATTTCATTCTGTTAATTTTCATGATTTTTTTTTCTGTGATGCAAATTCTGTTTGTCTTTTGGAGTGATGAGGCAGTTTACAGTATTTCATTTCAGTATTAACAGTGAAAATTAGAAAGATGGCTAAAGAAAAGAATGAGAAAGAACCATCTAAACCTCCAACATCATCCAAGAAAAGGAGATGTTGTAAATGTCTATTCTGGACTTTCTCAACCCTAGTAGCAGTGGCAGCCATCTTGGCAGGCATTCTATGGCGGATGGTTTTCTACCACAACCAGATCCCTCTGGAGGTCGCAGAGAGCATAGGAGATGCCGGGATCCAGATGTTTTTCCAGCATGATCAAGATGGGGATGGTTACCTGTCTATCAGAGAGTATGAGGCTCTGTTTTTGCTGCTGAAAGAGAACACCAAGACCAATGTAAGAGAGACTGACTTTTGTTTTCTGCAGTTATAGCGGCATTATGAGAAAACCAGGCTTGAAATAAACATGGCTTTGCACTTACAGAATATGGCTAGAAGTTTACAGTTGGAAAAAGCGGGATTTAACTATCCATCATTGTGATAAGTGTGATCAGTCAGAAGATTCTGATGAATACCCACAACTCATATGTATATATAAATATTTTTGAGATAAATCATGTTGTCCTGAATTGAGACTTGTTATGACTTATGCAATGGTTACAAAAAAGAAAGGCTCACATCATCTGCATTACCATTAGAGGCTTTGCCACCTTCTACGTCATGTACTTCAGATTTTATATACTGATTGAGTCCTAGAAGCTGCACATGCTAATTTTCTTTCTTTCTTCAGATACTGAGTCAATCAATTTCTGATCATCACCTCAGGTGTGGGATGGGTGGCTAAATTTTGAATTTAGCAAAATAGGGGGAAAACATTCTGGATGGGCCATTAAAACTACATGTATTTACAAGAAGCTAGACAGAGGCATACTAAAACGTATACCTCTGGACCCTTGGAGCCTTATATTCTTCCGTGGTCTTAGATGCAACCACTGAAGAAGGAAGACTATTCCACATTTGCTTCTCACATTGTCTCTATACTCTTTTTTTCACAATTCCAGATAACTCATAACATAATATATGATGAGACAATCAACCATGGAGATGAAGTGATTACTATGACCGCCAAGTTTCAACCTCTTTTGTTAGAGTCAATGAATAGAGAGAAAAGCATTCTATCTACTGTAAGTTGAGCCGCGACGCGAGGAAACCGGTCTTCGGGGTTTCCGACCAGGTCCGACACAAACCGGCCTGTACAAGCACAGAAGCAGGCTAGAAGCTTGAAATTTTGGAGTTAAGTAGAGGAGGAATTGTACTATCCGAGTAGCGAAAACAAAGGCGCTGATCAGCTTCGCGGTTACCACGAAGCTGATCTGCGCCTTTGTTTTCGCATAGACAAAACTCCGGTTTTCTCACGATGCGGCTCAGTTACTGTTGTTGCATGCTGCATATCATCATCCTAATTTTGTGTAAGAATTTAACAGGTTGATTATTGTTAATTTATAATGCTATCTTTTATGAAGTATGAGTGAAGAGAAAAACTGATCTGCCGCTTAGGAAAACCAACAATATGCATACAGCATAGGTGAAAACAAAGCACCTTTGTTTTCTCCCCATACATCATAGTACAATGTCCCTTCTTTTAAAACTTCAAGCTTTTTAAAACACCTTTCTGTGGCCGTACAGTCTGCAGGTTGTTGGTTTTCTCTCGCAAAAGCTCAATTGATCTGATTTGTCCAAAATTTTCATTTAAGACACTATTCTTCAACATTGTTTTACCAACAAGAATTTTTTTTTGGTAACATTCAGTATCAGAAATAGAGCTCCCCACGATATCCGTGCCTGAATCTGAAGGTTTCAGGATACATGTATATTTTAGAAAATTCCTGTTTTTGTTATAGAGTGAGGGTGCTTTAATTGGTCTCAAGAAATGGAAGTTTCTGAATGAGGAGGTCATCACATTGGCTGTTCAACATTTCAAAGTCTTCTCTCCCAGCAAATACTACACCGAGCACCCTGGTGAGGTCTACACTGTCATTGACTCAGAGCCAAACTTTTATGACCAAATGAAGGGTGAAGTCAGTAGCAATCGGTACTTTCCACCTAGGGTTGAGAACAAGAATATAGTTATCCATCGGCTTCTTGGCATGTTTCATCCCCGCCCATTCCTGATGATGAGATTTGGTCCCCGGGGCACCCTGGCCTGTGTTCGGGCTTATAATAAGGAATATGTTGATATTGTATTCAGGTGAGATCAGTGGACAAGTCTGAAAAAATATCAGCTCTCCATAGCACAATATATGAGCCGCGACGCGAGAAAAACGGTCTTCGGGGTTTCCGACCAGGTCCGACACAAACCGGCCTGTACAAGCTCAGAAAAGAGCTAGAAGCTTGAAATTTTGGATTTAAGTAGAGGAGGAATTGCACTATCCGAGTAGCGAAAACAAAGGCGCTGATCAGCTTCGCGGTTACCGCGAAGCTGATCTGCGCCTTTGTTTTCGCCTAGGCAAAAATCCGGTTTTCTCACGATGCGGCTCATATGTTACTGTAAGCTCTGAAATTTTATTTGGTTCAGCCCACAAATTTATTACATGTACAGTACATGTATTTCTAAATGATCTGTGAGTTAAATTTGTAAGCAAGTATGGTAGGGCTTAGTTATGATTTATTCTGTATGGTTTTTTTTCACAGCATTAGTTTTGTTGAATGGTTGAATATTTCAAATGCCTGGCTAGACTTTAATATGATTAGGTTTGTCTGTGGCGGGGTCATTTGGTCTGTGTTACATATCATGTACAAGAAAAGTTTTTTCTCAGTATTCAAACTAGTAAAATCTTATAATTGCAGGATATTATAGAAAGTGTAGTTTTAATTGTTCTCTGTTAGGATTCATGCAGAGTTCCAGTTAAATGAGGCCCCACGTTACCCATTCTGGTTCACTCCTGCCCAGTTCACAGGAAACATGGTGGTATCCAGAGACTTTAAGAAAATGCTCAGCTTCAACTTGTATGTTCCCACTACAAAGAAACTTAATGTTGGTGAGTAGCTTGTTTGGAATTACAAAAACTGAGATACACTGTGTCAAAAACAACTAAAAAAGCAAAACAAAGCAAAATGAAAATATATCAGGTCTTTTTCGCAGGACAGCCCAGCCATCCCATTCAACATGTAGAATGTTTTAGCTGATTTTTTAGCTCACCTGAGCTGTTAGGCTCACAAGGTAAGCTTATAGGATGGCCATGATCCGGCGTCCGTCCGTCCACAATTTCAAAGATCTTCTCCTCTGAAACCGCTTGGCCAATCAAAGCCAAATTTTATATGAAGCATCTACAGCAAGGGGGAATCAATGTATATATAAATAATCCAGGTCACATGACCAAGATGGCCGACATGCCCATATATGGTAAAAACCCTTCAAAAATCTTCTTCTCCAGAACCAGTGAACCGATTTCAATGAAACTTGGCATGAAGCATCTATGACTCAAGTACTACAATGTGTATATAAATCATGACCCGCGATGACCTTGACCTATTTTACGGCAAGGTCAAATTTGGAAACATTGGCTTTTACATGTAAAAAAGTGAAAACTATGGATTTTTTGAAAACTATTGCAGCCTGAGACCTGAAAAGTGGTAGATGCAAACAACTAATGGATAAGATGAAGGTATATTATGATTAATTTAGGTCAAGGTCATCTCTTGACCTTGGCCGGTCTGTCGTCCATACACACTTTTCAAAGATCTTCTTCTCTGAAACCACTGTGCCAGTCAAAGCCAAATTTTATATAAAGCATCTATATAGATAGGAAGTGGTAACAAATGTATATATAAATAATCTAGGTCACATGACCAAGATGGCCGCCATGCCCATATATGGTAAAAACCCTTCAAAATTCTTCTTCTCCAGAACAGGTGAACCGATTTCAACGAAACTTTGCATGAAGTACGGATGACTCAAGTACAACAATGTATATATAAATTATGACCCTGTGATGACCTTGACCTATTTAACAGCAAGGTCAACATAGGTCACCAATGCATTTGAATGGGGAAAACTTTTAAAATGTCATTTAAAGTGAAAGTCTTGCAGGAAATGGACAGTAGGACTGAATATTGATGATTCTGAAAAAAAAATGGACCCCAGGGGCTCATCTGCCCCCACCGCGGGGTATTATACATTATATTACCATAATATTCAAACATCTTCTCCTCTGAAACCGCTTAGCTGATCAAAGCCAAATTTTATGTGAAGCATGTATAAATAATCTAGGTCCCATGACCAAGATGGCTGCCATGCCCATATATGGTAAAAACCTTGAAAAATCTTCTATTCCGTTCCGAAACCAGTTGACAGATTTCAAAGAAACTTGGCATGAATCATTGATGGCTAAAGTACTACAATGTGTATATAAATCATGACCATGTGGTGACCTTGACCTATTTTACGACAAGGTCAACATAGGTCGCCAATGCATTTGAATGGGGAAAACTTTTAAAAAGGCATTTGAGGTGAATATCTTGCAGGAAATGGGCAGTATGACTGAATATTAATGATTCTGAAAAAATAATTGGACCCAAGTGCTCATATGCCCCCACCCCGGGGGAGCATACATGCATATTACCATAATATTCAAAGATCTTCTTCTCTGAAACCACTCTGCCAATTAAAACCAAATTTTATGTGAAGCATCTATAGGATGGGGGAAACAATGTATATATTAATAATCTATGTCACATGACCAAGATGGCCGCCATGCCAATTTATGGTAAAAACCCTTCAAAAATCTTCTTCTCTGAAACCAATGGATGATTTCAATGAAACTTGGCGTGAAGCATTGACGGCTAAAGTACTACAATGTGTATACAAATCATGACCCTGTAATGGCTTTGGCCCAGTTTATGGCAAGGTCAACATGGGTTGCCTATGCATGCAGCATTTGAATGGGGGAAAACTGTTAAAATGTCATTTAAAGGGGAAATCCAGCAGGAAATTGACAAATGGACAGAATATTGATTATTCTGAAAAAAGAAAATGGCCCAAGGGCTTCATCTGCCCCTGCACTGGGGTCAAATACCATAATATTCAAACATGTTTATTGGTATATGCAGCAGATCTCAGGTGAGCGTTTACAGGACCATTGGTCCTCTGGTTTTAGCATGATTTTTTAAAGGGCATCAGACATGTCAGTGAGGTGCACGAATATTTAGAATATTATATCTTATCGCTGTTGTACAGATATGGAATGGTTGGAAGGTATAGACAACATGGTGGTCGACATCGGGTTCATGCCGGAGATGTCGATCTCCTCCACTGGACCCTCTGAGTTACCCAAGGCCTGGCCTTACAAGGACCACAGGGTGCCACCCAGACCCAGTGGGGTGGAGAACATACAGTGGACACATGAGATACCACTGGATACAGCCCTCAGCAATATAGAGAAGAAATTTTATCCTTTTAAACAGGTAAGATATTGGAAGTCATAAAACCATTGAAAAATAATACTTTAATCTTGAAGACTTCCTTTTTCCATCAAAGTCTTTCCATTTGCATAGTAGCCATTTAGAATAATTACGAAGAGACAGTTCTATCGTATGAGCAGCATCATGAGAAAACTGGCTTTTTGAATATGCAAAAAGAAAAACTCAGACCAGCTGTGGAGTATCTGCATGGCTGATCTAAGCCTTTGTTTTTGCTACACCATAAGTACAATCCTTAAATTCAAAATTTCAAGCTACTAGTCTTCTTCTGTGATTGTACAGACCAGTTTGTGTCGGACTTGGTCAGAAACCCTGATGACTGGTTTCCTTGTGATGCTGCTTTGCAACTTATAATTGAGCCACCTCGTGGGAAAACCAACAATGTGGTTTCCGAACAGGTCTGACACAAACCGGCCTGTACAAGCACAGAAAAGAGCTAGAAGCTAGAAATTTCGGATTTAAGTAGAAGAGGAACTGTACTATCTGAGTAGCGAAAACAAAGGCGCTGATCAGCTTTGCGGTTACCGCGAAGCTGATCTGCGTCTTTGTTTTAGCCTATGCAGATTGTTGGTTTTCCCATGAGGCAGCTCATATATGAGGCTTGACAGAGGAAAACATGTATTTTGAGTTTCTGATGAGCAGGTTTAAGCCATCCTACTATATAAGCTATTGAAGCTGTATAATGTCTTAGTTCTCCAGATTTTCTCCAAGTAAGGCTCATGTATTATAATACTATTATTTCTTCCTTCAGATAAAATACTACAACTTCACTGATGCTGTAAAGCAAGCCCGGGAGGAGGACAAGTTGATCCATTGTGTGTTACTCTGGGGCGCACTGGACGACCAGAGTTGCTGAGGGTCGGGGCGAACTTTGCGGGACAACACTCTCGCAAGTTCGCCCGTTGTCACTCTCCTTGGGGAGAAATTTATCAGTACTTGGGCTCTTGTGGTAGATCTGGAGGCAAGTTTTAAGAATTTTTTTTTGGTATGATTTGAGCAGTATCCTAAAAGAGGCTAATTTTCTTAGTATTTAGTGTAAATACAAACATTCAAAGCGAAGATTTTCAATTGCGGTGTGATACATTTTATTGCTTAGACCTGTCTTTGACTATGTGCTGCTAGTATCCCAAAATTTTATGAAATAAAAGCCTTAATGACATGTTTGCTCCACCCAAGAATCATAATATCCCAAATGTTTTTATCCAGGACTTGAAAGAGAACTCGACCGACCCCGAGATGTCTAAGATCGCAAAAGCATTCCTGGATAGTTACCGGTTCCCTGTGATGATGATGATTGCCTCCCCTGAAGGCAAGGTCATACACGCTATCAACGCCAATGAATTCTTGGATAAAGAACAAAATATAGTTCAGGCTGTTGTCAGTTTTGAGTAAGTTAAAGAAGTACTTCCATCATTTGTTTTAGCTTTGTGATAAAGGTGTTATTACAATTATTATTTATTTCATAAATGTGAAGTCGTCTAAAATCTATTGGTTTAAAACAGTCATGAATTCCTAGTTTAATCACTTTATCAGCTCACACTTTTCAGTTCAAATTTAAAGCTACATTGTGGATGAAGTTAGAACTGTGGCATTTTAAGACCAAAATGACAGAAGCATTTCATAAGATAGTTATACTTTGGTTCATAAAAAAATTGACTTACTTAAACATTGAAAATTTTCAGATTTTTAGGCAAACACTTATTTGCTATAAGTTGTTATGTATGTGATTCATGTATGATTTCAGTTTTGTTGACCCATCTATTGCCAACTATGTAGAGTTTCTAAAGGAGGGTATTATTCAGTGGCAAAATACCAGACATCAACCATCAGATGGAATACAGCCATCTAACTAGACCAAAAACCATAGATCTGCAGATCCATCAGTCTTCCATATTCAAATCCAGTTATTGTATTTTGATAAAGAATTTATTGGTGATACATTATATTCCTGAATTATACATTGTATTTTCCACGTATTGCTTGGTACTAAATTTTGTTGCAATACTTGATAATTGGTAGAAATGCTCAAATTGAAATTTGCATCTGCAGGGGAAAAATAAAAATGTATACTCCTGTATACTCCAGTCTAATTAATACTAATTGTTACTCGTCTAACATGTCAATCTTGCTGAGCTTAGCAATCAAAATATGTCCTGTTCAATCAGTTATATTGTGGATTACAAACTTATCTAATACAAGTATCTCAAACCTGTTTTATTCTGAACATTTTTAACATTTCTGTATGTCTACTTCAGGAATTACAATGGAATATGAGCCGCCTCGTGGGAAAACCAACAATCTGCATAGGCGAAAACAAAGGTGCAGATCAGCTTCGCAGTAACTGTGAAGCTGATCAGCGCCTTTGTTTTCGCTACTCGGATAGTACAATTCCTCTCCTACTTAAATCCAAAATTTCAAGCTTCTAGCCTGCTTCTGTGACTGTACAGGCCGGTTTGTGTCAGACCTGTTCGAAAACCACATTGTTGGTTTTCCCACAAGGCGGCTCATTTTGTATAGATCTTGTGGCTAGGCAGTCTTGTTAAATAGGGAATGCAACATTTTTGTTTTATCATATTAGGGTAACTTGTTTAATTATGATCATACTATTCATTAGCATGTAACAAGGGTGTGTCTTGTTGATGAGATTTATTAGAATGTATTCCATGTTTGTTGCGGCAAAACAAAATTATAGCTTGTTCTGAAAATCTCTTGCAAATGTTTTTTTGTCTCATTACAGTATTATTTGAAGAATTCCCATTATATGTGGCTTACTGCCTGTTTATGATTTTTATGAATGTACATGTAGTTGTAATATGTGATAAATGTGCTTGTTATGTAATTTCATGTTTAGAACACTTAGTGTTTATAAAAAAAAGAGTTTATAGAAGTTTTATCTGCCATATTGATGTGATATTGACCTCTTGTTCAATGTATGATTTACTGGCCACAAAGCTATACCTGGCTTGGCCCTAGATGATGACCTATTGACGCGTGGGGTCAGTATCGCATTGAATTCAAGAGATTTTGTAGATGTTTCAGAGGGGTTTTGGGGTGTTTTTATTTCCATTTTATTTTTCATTCAGTCATTCGAAGTGCCATATACAGCCAGATTAGGCTTTATTTATTTCATTTTTTTTTGCATCAGAACATACACATT
Organism: Rugalucina vietnamica; assembly: GCA_964017185.1. NCBI lineage: Eukaryota > Metazoa > Mollusca > Bivalvia > Lucinida > Lucinidae > Rugalucina > Rugalucina vietnamica. Next base: position 70,858,238 of record OZ024872.1, read on the forward strand.
CATCATTGATCTCTCTTTTTCATGCTTTATTGAAGTTTAAAGAGCAGACAGAATAACCAGGCCCTATGATTTTAAAACATGTTTCATGCTCAACTGAACTGAGCATAAAATTTTAACTGCTTATAAATATAAAATAGATCACAATATTTGAAATTTTGTGGTTAACTTCTGAAAGGCAGTAACAATAATCAGTATTTTAACATTTATGAGCAGAACATCTCATGCTCAAAATGTTGTGACTGAAAAAAACCTTATAACCCTTTTGGCCTTAACTATGGTACTGATGAAAACATAAAAATGGCATCTTTTCAATGTGGTTTTGCATTTGTTAGATAAAAGTAACCAAGTTCATATTTCCTTGATTCATAAAATTTGGCAGTGTGATTTGTTTCAGAACTGCTCCATGAAAATTATTGTTTCAGACAAGTTCTTATCCTGAGCATTCATCATTCATATTTGAGCCGCATCGTGAGAAAACCGGTCTTCGGGGTTTCCGACCAGGTCCGACACAAACCGGCCTGTACAAGCTCAGAAAAGAGCTAGAAGCTTGAAATTTAGGATTTAAGTAGAAGAGGAATTGTACTATCCGAGTAGCGAAAACAAAGGCGCTGATCAGCTTCGCGGTTACCGCGAAGCTGATCTGCGCCTTTGTTTTCGCCTAGGCAAAAATCCGGTTTTCTCACGATGTGGCTCATTTTATCATCATTTTTATTGTTTTTCATAAATATGTAGATGGGGTTGGTGTAATATTTTCTTTTTGTTGCAATTTTCCCATTAATGCAAAGCATTATTATTGTTTTCCTGGGTCTTGATGTAACATGTATTATATGGGCCGCGATGTGAGAAAACCGGTCTTTGGGGTTTCCGATCAGGTCTGACACGAACCTGCCTGTGCACCTACAAAGATTGCTAGAAGCTTGAAATTTTGGATTTAGGAAAAAGAGGAATTGTACTATCCATGTAGCAAAAACAAAGTAACTGCACAGCTGATACGCACCTTTGTTTTTGCATAGGCAAAAATCTGGTTTTCTCATGACGTGGCTCATATGCCATCTCGACCTTTTCAGTGTTTGGAGTTGTCTATTCTGAAGAATGTATAGATCTGCAGTTTATGCCCAATTTTCGTATGGTACTTTTTAGGTTTTCAAATTTTCTCTAGCATGTGTTAATTATTCTTCCCAGTTATTGCATACTTAAAATCTTGTTCATGAGTTCCTTAAGCAAGCATGTTAAGCATAGGTAGTGTTTTACGGACATTGAATAGAAAGTGAGCCACAGCATCAGAAAACCAACAATCTGCATACGCAAAAATAAAGGCGCAGATCGCAGATCAGCTGTGCAGTAACTGCACAGCTGATCAGCATCTTTTTGCTACACAGATATCACAATGCCTTTTCTACTTGAATCTGAAAGTTCAAGCTTCTACTGTCTAAAACTTGCCTCTGATAATGGTTTTTCGCAGAAAATTTTTGTATGGGGGACGACAGAAAAATTATTTTAATGTCAAAATCTTGACCTTAGTTTGTCCTAATAGGACCTGCAAAAATTTTGAAAATCTATGAACAAATAGTTTTTATGGCCAAAATGAATTTTGCATAGGGATTTTGCATTGGCAAGGGAGATAATCAATGATCGGGAAAATGCACATTTTTCAAGAATTTTTTTACCTGATCATGAAGATTTTGTCTCAGGTATGTCATTTGTTTCAATTTAAAATAATTTTGAGCAATCATGATTAAATAGTTAGAATTTAAATTTTTGCGGGAAAATATTTACTTCCCTTCCATGAGATTTTTGTACAGGAAATCCCTATTCAAAAATGTTTTTGACCAGAACTTTTTTATTTGTCAACTGATTTTCAAAATTTTTGCTGCACATTTTGCGACAAACTAGATGCTTTATTGTGCCAAGAAAATATTTCCTCTACATTTGAACAGTTGTAAAATATCTGCGAAAGACCATTATCAAACATTGCGAAAAAAACTTTTTTCTGTGGCTGTATCGGACCTGGTCAGAACCCCAAATTGTTGTTTTTCTCGTGCGAAGACTCAAATGTAAGACATTCTGTTGATAAAACAAGACTAGTGGAAGATGTCTATATACCTTACAGCATGAACTTGTGCAAGTGTGTAATACTGTATGAGCCGCATCGTGAGAAAACCGGATTTTTTGCCTAGGCGAAAACAAAGGCGCAGATCAGCTTCGCGGTAACCGCGAAGCTGATCAGCGCCTTTGTTTTCGCTACTCGGCTAGTACAATTCCTCTTCTACTTAAATCCGAAATTTCAAGCTTCTAGCTCTTTTCTGAGCTTGTACAGGCCGGCTTGTGTCGGACCTGGTCGGAAACCCCGAAGACCGGTTATCTCGCGTCGAGGCTCGTATAATGAATATCATTATTGCCCTATTCAGGTTAAATTGTTTGGTTTTGCATATGCATTAAACACGTCTTATGACCCAGTGAATTTAGATCACATGAACTCATTGTGGGAACAATATTTTTATTGGTTTGGTGATGTTTTTATTGAAATAGATTTTATATTTTTTTCAAATTTCTTGTTTTCATTTGAACCCCTTTTGCACAGATTTGTCCCTGTAGTTCTCATGGTCTCACCCAGGAGTCCAAGGTTTTAACATAAAACTTTTTAAAATTTATCCTGCTCATAAATGTTTATATGTTGGCATTTTAACATGAATAAGCATGATAAATTACAGGCTTCAGTGATCTAAACCTGAAATTTCAATTTATTTGCTTTGTCATTTCTGAGCAGATAAAATTTTATGCTCAGCTGAATTGAGCATGAAAAAAAGTTTTACATTCTCTTGACCAGGAGTCCAAGGGGTAAGTAGCAGCACCAGTCTACCTATAGCTACTGTCTGAGATAAAACAAGTGCATGTGTTTGGTGACCTTTCTTTTGGATCTGAAATTTGACTTGATTCAAAATGGTGAAATATGCTTGAGCTGTCATACATATAACATACTGCAAGCAAAATCTGTCAACAAGCGTTAGTACAGGATATTGCTGAGATCTTGGGTTTAGTTCGGTGGACTTTTACTAAAGACATCACATGATGCCGTAACACAAGGCATCATAAGGTACTTAAACCATAAGTGACAAATGGACTTCCCCATTTTTATCATTTGGACAAGTCTACTTTCATTTATAGGTGAATCAGGAGTGATTTTCAAATTTTGTACAATATTTTGAAGAAATTCCCCAATGCAAACAGAACATTGTAGCCCCAGATGACACACCACATTCAGCAGCATCATATCTGGGGCTATGCTGTGAATCTTGCTGGTGGCATTATCTGAAAGTTTACCATGGTATAGGGCAGGGTTTAAAGAAAGACACAATGATGAAAACTAATTTCTGTTTTCTTTCTACTCTCAAACTGAGTAATTATAAATTATCACAAAAAATATTCAACACTTCAAGTGGACCTATAAATGGCAAATATTTCCTCCTGTTAAAGTCTCCCCACTTTATTGTCATACATTTTTTGTGTTTGATGACTACAGAAGCAATTCTACAGGTTTTCAATACTTTATATAACGTACACATGGAAAAAAAGTAAAAGCCATCTTTGAGTAGGCTAAATATTTTTTCTTTAAATTTTAGTGTTTTAACAATGTTATATTATGCACTTTTGATGTCCATTACGTCTACTTGAAAACACATACATGTACAAGTAATAAAGATCCAGTAGCCAAAGCTGCCTTCGGTGCAATACTGGAAAACCAAGACTTTAGAATGCTATCAAAGTGGGGAGGTCTCAACCTGCACCTTTTTTCATGTACTGCTTTTCACTTATGCTACATAGTTTGTATATAAAACATGAATAGAAACCTTATCTGAGATTCATAAATGTATAGCTCAATACACAGAAAAATGTATTCTTTTGTGTGAAGCAGGTTTGGAACAACTCTCAATCTACCACGGAACTATAAAGCTCCCAGGCCCAATTCTGAATTACCAACTTGTACGCACATGCATTTATGTACACACATTTTTAATGTTATGCAAACACAATTATAAGCAGGACACATCAGTCTGGGTCTAACTTAACCGTCTTTGGTGCTCACATTAAAGACTGTATTTCTATTATTGGCTGTTTAAGTACAGAGACTAACCAGACAGACAGTAGCGTAAACCAACTTATTCCGTGAGCAATTTATTTTCACAAGAAAGAGAAGTTGTAAAAATAAATTGATGTGAAAATGTCCATTCAGACAAAGCTGGCATTGGTTTGAGCCGCATCATGAGAAACCAAACTTTTTTGCCTATGTGTTAACAAAGACACAGATCAGCTGTGCACAGTAATCATACAGCTAATCAGCTCTTTTGTTTTCACTAAATGGATAGTACAATTCCTCTTCTGCTTAAATCCAAAATTTCAAGCTTCTAGCCTTCTTCTATGACTGTACAGGCTGATTTGTGGTTGGAAACCCCAAAGACACCATTTCACATGTCATGGCTCATTTTGTCTGAACAACTTCTGCAGTCCACTAAAATGTTTAGTCAAATTAAAATGTGATGATAAAAGGCTGCAAAAATAGGTTGGTTTACAGTTTGTCACTAAAAAGAACAAACTACATGAACCACTTGAAAGTATTTTTCCAGAGGGACAAGATGCCTTCCTCCCCATAGACACATAGAATACTCAATTTCTTTGAGACTAGAATAAAACATACACATAACAATTACTATTGCTGCATTATATACAAAACAAGAAAATAAAACATGAAAATAAATAATAAATGGATTTACACACATGAGATGCTGTAAAAAGTTAGAAAAGTCCTATACAGAACATCAGACACTTTAATCAGTAATTGATCAATGTAAAGAAATGACACATACCTCCAATCATAACACAAAAATACCCGAAATCTAAAACCAATCAGCTGAAACACATAACTTTCATGAGACTGCTTAAATGGATTTATCGATAAGCATGAACATATTACATTAAATGATAAATGACAATCTGAACAGTTTGTTAGGCTTATCAATCTGCATTCACTCAACTAATTGGGCCATCGCATGAGAAAACCAACAATTTGCATATGCGAAATCAAAGACGCAGATCAGCTGTGCAGTAACTGCACAGCTGATCAGCTTCTTTGTTTTCGCCATATGGATAGTACAATTCCTCTTCTACTTGTTGCCAAAGTTTCAAGCTTTTAGCTTTCTTCTGTGGCTGTACAGCCCGGTTTGTGTCGGAAACCCAAATTGTTGGTTTTCTCACGCAAAGGCTCCAATGATAAATGACAACCTGAACAGTTTGTCAGGCTTATCAGCCTGCATTCATTAACTCTATTTCTTTTTAACCAGTGTGAATGGAACTTATGCAAAAATATGTTCTGCCATTTGTACTACTCAGTCTATACAATATGAGCCACATCATGAGAAAACCAGACTTTTGCATATGCAAAAACAAAGGCGCAGATCAGCTGTGCAGTAACTGCACAGCTGATCAGCCCCTTTGTTTTCGCTACACGGTTAGTATGTCTTCTCCTACCTATACCCAAAATTTCAAGGTTCTAGCCTTCTTATGTGACTGCACATACCAGTTTATGTCAGACCTGATCGGAAACCCCGAAGACAGGTCTTCTCGCGACGCGGCTCATATAGTAACAGCTGCAAGCAAAGGCAGCCAGGTAAGTGGCAACGGCACAGATCTTTCTGGCACCTCTTGGGCACAAGTACTCAATGAATGGTCTAAGTATCAAGTAAACACATGTTGTGGCCTTCATACTAGGTTTCAGCTCTTATACAAGATAAAAAAGATGAACAAATCTTATTGCACTTTCTAAAAGCCATCAATAAAACATAAGGCAAAAATTGCTGTAGAAAAAGAAAATTTGAGACAATTGACTTCATTGAATCTTGGGCAGACCTGTCAACCTCCTGAAAATTCTAAGAGGGAGATTGCGCGAAACAGCGATGTTTTGACCAGATAAGCATGCAACTTACGCGCGCGCTTTAAGACGTATAAAATTTCAAGGAGGGAGATTTTTTCTTCAGGAGGGAGATTTTTTTCCAGCTTTTCAAAAAGACAATACTTGTTATTGGCAAAAGTAGTATACCGCTACGGTGCTAGCATTCACCGATACAAACCCTTAAAACAAGGAATAATTGAGACGGTGTCATACCTTGGGTATAGAAAATTCGTTTGAGCGATTTTCTTGATGCAAAAACCGCGAAGAAACGATTAAATTCGATCGAAAAATCAGCTTCGACATTATTTCTACCAAGGGTGCGGCCATATTGGGATTTTTCCCAACGATCACTTGTTACACGCAACATGATTGGTTCCAAAATCAGCCTAAAAAGTTATTGGCCAATCACAAAGATTGTTTTATCTTTCACCGGAATTTCCCGATATCATGCTCAAAATAGATCGGAGAATCTCGAATACAACCGAGACTTGCCGAATGCCCTAAAAATAGAAGTAGGAACGATCGAAAATTCCCGAACTCAACCAGAAATTTACAATGACCTTGACTCTGTCTGTGTAAACACGGAAAAACCGGGCTATGTTTTCTGTTTTGTTTCGGATGTTAAAATTAACCGGTAGACTGTCCGAAATCCGTTAGTTTTGCGTTTTTAATAGAAATCGGACGGGAGGTCGTTAGACAATGGCAAAACCGTTAGAATAACGGGGTACCCGGGAGAGTTGACAGGTCTGATCTTGGGATGAAACTCGTATAATGTCAATAAGTGGACTTGGTAAACATGTAATAGATTCTCGCAAGGTACATGTACCAAGGTATGGCATAAACAATCCCACTTGTAGATGGTCAATCAGTAGTGTTTAAGCTTTGCCTGGAGGCACAAGCAGCCCATCTATTTCTTTAGGCCCTATTCAGCAGGGCCTAAAGCAATATCTAAAGAAAATAAGTAGCACCTACTAAATAAGCAAACATTCATGAGATTCTAATACTGTTACTATAGTAAATAAAATACACAAGGTGAATATTTGGGAATAATTGTTGACCATTCCACATAACATGCGAGTGGAAACTCATTATAATATACAACTTCATTTGTATTGATGTTTTATGTCTTAGAAATAAAAACAAAGCTGGATCCTCTAATATGCTTGATTTAGGACAAAGGCAGAGAGTATAATCCTTTTATTTGAGGAAATTCTGTTTGCTACCTGGATGTAAACAGACCAGAATGATGTCCCCTTTGCTACATAGGTTTACATTACGAAAACTTGTCCATGCAATATACAGAGATTTTTTTAGCTGAAAAAATTGAAAATTTCATCAGAAAATTTTTGATAATTTGAATATTTTTGCTCAAAACATAGATCATGGGTACACATTAGAACCGCCTCACTGAGTACCCACAGTCTATGTTTTGGAGCAAAAATAAGAAAAAATGAGCCTGTGCATGAGAAAACCAACAATTTGGGTTCTGACCAGGCCCGACACAAACCGGGCTGTACAGTCACAGAAGATGGTTAGAGGCTAGAAATTTTGGATATAGAAAGTAGAGGAATTGTACTATCCGTGTAGCGAAAAAAAAAGGCGCTGATCAGCTTCGCAGTAACTGCGAAGCTGATCTGCACCTTTGTTTTTGCCTATGCAGATCGCTGGTTTTTCCATGCGGTGGCTCAAATAGGTGTACCCCCGCATACCCCAGTTCTGCTATGGGGTTCAAGGGGGTATACATTTCACGGACATGTTTTTCTTATGTATTTCCACAAATATGCACCTTGTGAAGTCTACTGTTCTAAAGATCATTATACTTAAATGTTCAGTCATTATACTGAAATGTTCAGTACTAAAATAAATGTTCTAAATGAATTAACATTTCATATTATGTTCTAATAAATGAGACAGAAGCATTGTAAAAGGTCTGACTAAAATGTGCAAAACAGCACAAATACCGTATAACGTGTCGTACTACCCGCATTTTCATACAACCCGCACCCAAAATATGGAGTGAAATCTGGAGTAAAAACTAAGTTCGGAAGTAAAACCCGCACTGAAAAATTGAAATTTCCACGGTCATTAATAGAAAGTCAAACAGGAAGCAAAATGATAAATAAACAAAAAAAATCGTAGTATACGTTGTTTTGGCGGGAAAACGCACGTGCGTTGAATCACTATTGGCGGCAGTTGTAAACTACCAGAAAAGTAATAAACTACTAAAATATTGGTATTGCAAAATAATTATTTTGGAAAATAAATTGAAATAATACACATTTCTGTAAAGTAAGTTCGTCTTATTTCATCCAAAACCAAGTTTGACATACCTTTCCTTCCAACAATACAAGTCCTAATTTTCCATTGTGCACTGTGATCAAAGCGGTCACGCATGTAAACAACAAATTAGCGGCGTGTTTGATGTCCAACTGACCCAATAATTGGAAGATTAATCACTGTCCAATTTTCCAGTGTGTGCTTTAATCGATCGTTAATCCACTTGATCGGTTTATGATTAAAGACGGACATCTATTAATTGTTTGCCAAAGTGATAATTGGAGAAGTTTGAGAAGTGACATTGAGAAGAAGTACTCAGTGTATGCTGCATCTCCAATGCGATGGACGGCACAGAAGACGACGTTCTATGGGAAGACCTCGCCCAGAAGAGAGACGACGACCCAGTCAACTCAGCCACAAACGTTGCCGACGAAAGCGACGACGACGACTTCATTGACGACCCCTACTACGCCGACTGTCGCCAGAGGGATCTCAATAATGAGTTCATGACCGATGAGCAGGTGGACGAACTCCTCCAGTCCGATGATGAAGACTTCGATGGCTTTGACGAGTAAAACAGATAGTAATGCTACAGTCTTAGTGACAGCCAACGGCCCTTTTTAGGGCCACCAAATATTCTAGAAAGAATAACCAAAATAATGTCTATTTCCCGTCCCTCTCCCCCTGCCCCATCATCATGTTTTGCCCATGTTTGTTTTCGTCCGATCCCGCGTTGTTATATTCTGTTCTATTTATATTGATCCAAGAGAACAAACTCTTACAAGATTATTTTATGTAATCAAAACTTGAATCCGATTTTACTGTATTATTTCAATGGGAAGTTCAGTGACACAAATCGGAATTCGTGTTCAAGAAGCATAACAACCTCGTTCTGATCAAGTGACAATAACAACTGCCAATCAAATCCAATTATCGGATGATCACGAGGTCATGGCATGTGTATTTGTTTATTGTTTACTAATGGCGTTCAAGCGAAAAAAAAAAAACGTGTTTTCCCGCAAATTAAAGGAATAATTTTGGTATAAACGTTATGGCCAATGCACGGACACAACATATGTGAGTATGATGTACCGGGGGTCAAATTAGCACGTTGTTTTTTCTCTCTTTTTATTTCTCGGACAGTAAACTTGTCTGATTGTTGCGGAAAGGCATTTTTGAGCCGAAATTTTCTGCTAAAAAAGTTGTATAAAGTTTTGTCGGCAGTACTAACCGCACCCCTAAAACTGACCCCTAATTTTGTGGCAAAAAAGTGCGGGTTGTAGTCAACGGAATACGGTACATGGCACAAAAGTGCCAACTACAAACAAAATTGTAAACTATAGCATTTGGTATATTGAAAAACTGAAGCACTAACAAATAAGCAATAAAATGAGCCGCCTCATGGGAAAACCAACAATCTGCATAGGCGAAAACAAAGACGCAGATCAGCTTCGTGGTAACCGCGAAGCTGATCAGCGCCTTTGTTTTCGCTACTCGGATAGTACAATTCCTCTTCTACTTAAATCCGAAATTTCAAGCTTCTAGCTCTTTTCTGTGCTTGTACAGGCCGGTTTGTGTCTGACCTGTTCGGAAACCACATTGTTGGTTTTCCCACGAGGTGGCTCAAATCAAAATGGCATGTACAGCTTAAGACTAGATCTATGTAATCGTGAAGAATAACCAGACTTCTAAGACACTGGCAACATAAACAACAACTGTAATCACACTGGAATTTTAATATGGCTTTCCCAAAATGTAGAGATAATTATGAACATGGAAAATCCTATTCAGTCACTCTCTTTTCTGTACAGTCTTCCCAAAACATAGCAAAATACTGTTACTAGCTTTGTGACAAAATCAGAAAATGATCATTCATTTTACACTGTCATAACTTGCTTTCACACACACACACACATGATCTAATCAGCACCTATATTAATGGCACCAACACAAATATTTGAACCGTGTCATGAGAGAACAAAGATTTTACATATGCGAAAACAAAGGCCCAGATCAGCTATGCAGGAACTGCACAGCTAATCAGCATCTTGGTTTTCGCTGCACAGCTAGTACAATTCATCTTCTCATTTGACCTGTGTAGCCTGCTTCTGTGACGATTCAGGCCGGTTTGTGTTGGACCTGTTTGGAAACCACATTTTTGGTTTTCTAATGACGCGGCTCATTTCATTTCTCTTGCTACGCTCTGTGGCTGTCGCTGCAAAACTGAGATTCCATCCCCCGACATAATTTTCACAGCATAAATAATTACTATATGAGCCGTAGCGCGAGAAAACAAACAATCTAGGCTTCCGACCAGGTCTGACACGAACCAGCAAGTATAGTCACAGAAGATCGCTAGAAGCTTCAAACTTTGGATTTAAGAAAACGAATTGTACTATCTATGTAGCCAAAACAAAGGCGCTGATCAGCTGTGCAGTAACTGCACAGCTGATCTGCATCTTTGTTTTTGCATATGCAGATTGTAGGTTTTCAGATGGGGCGGCTCATATTCAAAATTCTACATCACTCATAGAAGAAACATCAAAATTTGAGACAGTAAAATGGCATTATGCACAATTGGGACTTTTGTAACACTTCTGATATCACATGATCATGAAATTATAAAATGGGCAAATGAAGACATCTGACATAGATCACAAATCATGATGTTACAAATTTTATGAGCCAGGTCATGAGAAAATGTAGTCATATGTTTACACAAAGGCTCAAACTCATTATGCACGTATATGGAACTGTCACATCCTATGAGCCGCCCCATGGGAAAACCAACAATCTGCATAGGCGAAAACAAAGGCGCAGATCAGCTTCGGGGTAACCGCAAAGCTGATCAGCGACTTTGTTTTCACTACTCGGATAGTACAATTCCTCTTCTACTTAAATCCGAAATTTCAAGCTTCTAGCTCTTTTGTGTGCTTATACAGGCCGGTTTGTGTCGGACCTGTTCGGAAACCACATTGTTGGTTTATCCATGAGGCGGCTCATATGCTGACACAAAGTCTCAAACTCATTATGCACGTATATGGAACTGTCACATCCTATTATGAGATTATCATTCTGTCCTCTGACTATGCTGTATAACTATCACACACATGTTCATCTAAACTATTCAACAGTCGTAGAAATGAATTCATCAACACAGGAAGACTGTTTACAAGCTCTGTTACTAGTCAACGAAACACTGAGTGTACATGTATATCACTGAGAATTACTCCCACCCTAGGTCTCTATTGTAGTCTAGGATCATACATCAGTCTCAGGTTTTGTGGCTAGTTTGGCTTCAAAGTGCACCATATCAGCTACATCTAAATCCTGTAGAAGAAAAAAGAGCCACCTCATGAGAAAATCAACAATCTGCATATGCGAAACAAAAGGCGCAGATCAGCTTCGCAGTAACTGCAAAGCTGATCAGCGCCTTTGTTTTCGCTACACAGATAGTACAATCCCTCGACTTTCTAAGTCCAAAATTTCCAGCCTCTAGCCATCTTCTGAGACTGTACAGGCTGGTTTGTGTCGGACCTGGTCAGAAACCAAACTTGTTGGTTTTCTCATGCAGAGGCTCAAATATTAACAGTAGATGAGCTAAGCATGCTAAATGTAATGTTTTTTTCAGTTCTGCATCAAACACATTCCTTTCTCTCAAACCCACTTCCTTCCCCTACACATCTGTCAACCTAATCCATATCCAATTCTCCCTTCCCTATCTCTTTACCCTATCCCATTTAAACATGATTCCAAATGTACAAAACAAGTAAACCTTCTCAACATTTCTTCAAAAGTTCTCAAATTGCTCTTGATGTAATTTCTCGAACTGCTTTATCAGACCCTCATGTTTTAAGGATGTTCGCTGCTACACCAGTAGAAAATATTCTGTTTACTTTGCTATGCACGTTACATCAACCTAACTCGATCGATCAATGTTTATTTTTAGCTGTAGTAAATTTTATATTGGCTGCGACACAGGTAAGATATTTTTAGATGCGTAGTTTCCCAGTATCCCGCTCGACCTTGAAATAAATATGTCAATATGTCAATAGGCTTCCGTAAGGTTCGTTACGAAACCCTGTTTATAAATTGTCATATAACCATGATGAAAATAAGATTACTTTTTGATTTGATTTCGAGTTTAACGTCCCACCAACAGCTTAGGTCATATGGAGACGGGACGTCGGTTTATAGTTGGAGAAGCCCGGGATCGAACTTTATTCTGGACCCTGGTATTTAAAGGAAACACAGACCCAAATGCGACCATTGACACGCCTTGTTTCCTAACTCGCATTCAAATACATGTATTAAGAATATACCAGTGGTATTTTGTCCGCAAAGGTGCTTTGTTTAACTGAGCACATACAAAAGCATCAGGAAAACGTGGCCGTTCTCGGCGAGGCGGTTCTAATGTATACCTACAATGTATGAAACACAAAACATGACTTTTAGGGTTTACAAAGCATCGGTTTTTTCCTCTACGAAGTGTATAGGTCGTATGCTGACCTCCGCGGCGTTCTTGTCTTTGTATAGCACCTGATTGTCAGTTTAGTTTTTCCTATCTCGGGTTGTTGGAGGGGGAATTTATTCTGATTTAGCTGTTTCCTGATCATTACCTCTTAATAATATGATATTCAAACTGATATTTGAAAACGGACGTGAACATCCCGACATTACAACAAAGCAAATAATCATTAACTGATAAAATCAACTGGACACAGGGTGCGTGGGGTTTAAACCAATTATGTATTTAGAAGTCATGATACAATGTTGATGATGAAATTCCGTTTATGTTGCCTACTTAGATGTCAGACTGACATTTGAAGGACAAATAAAGGTTTGGCATAGGAGGAGCATAGAGTAAAAGTTCAATACCAAGGAATGATTTCAAGCGCTTTCAATGTTAGTTTTCATTTGAGTTAGTGTTTCTTTTACGCAAATTTTGATATACATATAAAAAACGCATGACAGTGTCAAAGAAGTTTGAAAGTATGTCTTCGTTTTCTATGGCTGCCGTGCGCTTTTTATGGCGAAATTCCACGATATAAAGTAGTCACACGTGAAAGCTTAAATCTGCATTGGTCTATGCAACTTCGTCTTAACACGCAATATGGGATAGTCTGAAACAGATGCTGTAGCATATTTGTGTGCACAAGCAGATGGTCGAACGTTACAATCGCATCATCTTGACACATATTCGTGACAAATCCATCGTTAATACGACAAATAAAAATTAAAACTGAGATCCTTTAAGAGCAGTGAAGACATTAATGAGAAAGGGGATGGGCCATACCGCGGTTTCGACTATTAAAGTCTCGTCAGTGACCCTTTAGATTTGGCAACATGGAGCCAAAGAGAATTACTGAAATTTTACAACTTTCAACATGGTAGTTGATACAAAGACTAGTATTATCTAAATGGGACCAAATATATTAAACATTGGTAAGAGAAGCTAGGTTTAGCACCAGGTCGGTACAGATACCATGGGAGCAAGTGTGCTGTCGACCGAGCCATTTGTAATACGCAAAAGGTTACTTTCGTGCGAGTATAACGATATGGGTTTCATGTCTCGGTATGTCGACAGCCGACTCACCTGAATTATACATACTCATTGTATGTCATTGTATGTCTGTCGAACCTCGGATCCAATAAACATTATTTTGAATCTGATTCAATCCATATCTACACTGCTTGGTAATATCTGAAAATCATACCCGAGATTCATAAATGATTGATGCCGGAAAATTTAGATAACATTCCGAAACTAATTTCACAATATCTCCAAATTAACCCACCGACCTTGATGCGTTTAAACGAGTCACTTGGTTGATCTCAAACGAATAAAATGCATATGTCCATTATGATTTCATAAAACCTCGGGGTTTTCCCGTTTTTATTGTGATGTTTATATTGAAAACAGATGGACAACTAACAATATCAGTCCATAAATCGGTCCATCGGACGATAAACTGGTTGATCTAGGACTTACCACTTCACTTGTCTAAACAGATCTTATCTTATTCAATTTGAAACTTGATGACAAATACACTGGTCAATATCCATTGTTAAATAGTCATTCCTACAGGTATGTTTACAAATAGGCCTACTCAATGTTTTGCCATCCAGAGTTCTATCTCTGTCCTCTTCAGTAAGATTCTGTTGGTATCTTTTATTAGTGTTTTACGTCCCACCTAAACAGTACGATCATATTGAGACAGGAGTTCCGGGCGATTTGAGCACTATTAATTACACTTAGCATAGTTGTCACGAATATAAAACTATATAAGACATGAGCCGCGACCCCAGAGATTATTTTTGATATTATCTTAATATTTGTTTACCATGGTTATGATGGACATTCTAGTTGAAACTTGTCTTTATGCCTTTTAAAGTTATTCCCTTTTGAATTTCAAGAGGGAGAGAAATGATAATAAATAGTTGTATCTGTTAATTAAAAAGCCGACATGCCAGCGACAAATGAATCAGTGTAAAGATAAGTTGAAGGTTAGTTTTGTCAGACTGGTAATGGCTTGGTTTAAACTATATTTATTTGAACTCAAGCAAATAAGCAACACATATAAATACATACAGTATAAATTAGGATCCGAACGAAAGCCTATGGCTTATGAAGTTCATTTCCTTAAATCATCAAAGTTACAAAAGAGACAATTACAAGATGACAGCATGTAACAAAGATATGTATATATATTATTCAAAATAGCTGGAAAAATCTTTATGATGTTAAAAAACCAAAAAAGTTGTATGAATGCTCGGAAGATGGGGGTGATATGAAACGTGAAGAACAATCATCAGGCCAAAATGTCGTGCGGCGGTCCGCCAAGTATAAAATAATAATAATAGTTCAATACTCAGCAGCCATCACTTGGTACTCTAAAGTAACCTATGTAAATCGTTTCGTCGCCAGTATGTATAACTGCACTCTTTTCGATCGATAGTTAAACGACGATATCGAGGGTATATTGAAAGTAAACAGAATTATTTCCTCAGGCTTAACATTTGACATTTCGGAACTTCCGGTTTTTCTTTTCTTGTATATCTCGTAAACGGTTGCAGATATTTTCCTAATATTTTATATTTGGATACATATTGATAATATGCATTGAACAAGCCATGAAAATTGTCAATCTAAGAAACTTCATTTTTTCACCCCATTTTCTGCAACTTTGTAGAAAAAAATTGTTGTCAGTAAAATTTAGGGGGTAGGGTAGATTAAACTTGAATATTACACATCTTCAAATTAATTGCACTAGCTCGATGTTTATTTTAGCAGCAGTATATGTGTACATGGTCTTCTAAGTCATTCTTTGTGTCGTTGGTGTGCTGGTTTTAAAATTTAAGGTGGTTTTATGAAATGGTCTTTTAGAAACAAAATAGCCGAAAAAAGGCTGAAAATGGCAATTTTCGAGCTGTTGGTTCTCTCTTATATGCTCACTACCCTATATATTTCTTTCTTTTATTCGAACAATATTACCAAGTTCTGTTGTGTGAAAATACAAGAAAAAGTTTGAATCGACAAATATGGGTTTGGTACATTTCAAAATATTGATTTTTTCCGACTTTTCAAGTATGGGGGTAGGGTTGGAAAAGGAATCGTAAAATTTTGTCATCCACTTTTCAATGCTTTTGGTCCAAAATTGTCTGCACTACGTAAATATTATGACTTTTGAAAGCATTCTAGGTGTATTTTTGTTCAAAACAGGTATGTTTCAAAGAATTAAAAATTAAATTAATTTTACCAAATTTAAGACATGGTGCTCAGAGGTCTCATTCAAGGGCTTGTAGCTTGAAAAAATGCACACTACCCTATATTTATTTTGTTTTCAAATGTCTTGTGTTGTATTTTGGAATAAAAAAAGAGTGGGTAGAAAAAAAGTTTGAATACTTTTTCATTGTCAGCGAACATCCTTAAATATGATCTCTTTTTCCATCCTCTACCTCCTTATCCCACTCTGACTTTCCCCCAAACCCCTACCCCACTCACCCAACACATTAACCTTTCTCTTATCTTTCAATCTCTCACCCCAGCCCCTCCCCCACCCATTACCCTAACCAACTACCCCCTACACTCACACTTACCTTTTCATTATCTTTAGTAAAGTTCTGGAATTGTTCTTGATGTACTTTCTTCAACAGCTCTACCTGTCTATAATGTTTCATGGTCAATCGTTTTCTTTCGTCGATGAATTTTTTCATATTGTTCTCATTAATTTCTTTGAATCGTCTACAAGAAAATAACTCACAGTAAATATATACAGCCACGCCTACTGTAGTTTTTAATTGTATACTTTTAATTTATGCCTTTTATGTCAATGAAAAGCAGCTTAGGTCAGGTTGGAGAGTTATCGAAGTTTTCATGTTTGCTTTCTCCTGTTATATAATCATAAACTCAAAGCAAAGACACTAGGAGAACGGCAGGTTGAATATAGGGGGAAAGGTGAATGAAAAAAAAAACTGCCTTTCCTCAGCATGTTTAACCTAAGCAGTTGAAAAGTGCTCAGAGATGTGCACCTAACCAGTTGCCTGTGATTAATTTTGAGTTTAAGTTGACAGCAGCTGCAGCAAACATTGGGTATTCTGACTTGTAATCATTTTTATGATAAGCTACCTTTCTCTCTCAGCCTTGTTCTTGATAGACTTATCACTCATCACAGATTTGCTTGACTCTACCGACTGTTTGGCCTGGGATGCCTTGATTTCTCTATTGTCCCTAGAACACAAAAGAAACCAAATTCATCATTCCTTGCCTATTTACAAGTTTAAAATCCATGCTTGTTTCCCCCTCATATGCATCACTTATCCAGTTATTAAAACAAATAATTGTAAATTTGGTTTATCATCATGGTCAACAATTTTTCAGTCAAAGTGGAAGTGGATTTCGTTTGTCTTGCTCAGTAGCAGAGGATTCAAATCCAAACATCTTGTTCAAGAGTCCCAGCCTCCACCACTACACTCCTTAGAAACAATTTGAAGGTATTTTAACACTTTTGATCTGACAGGATAACTTTCACCAGTTGAAAATGAAAAATATTAATCTCTATCTCTGTATCCTTACCTATCCTGCCTCATCTCTAACTCTTTGAGCTGGTCCTGCTGTGCCTCTAATAACAGTTTATGTAAACACTCATTCTGCTGTACAATATGGTCCTTTCGTAAACTGTGTTCCTCCGTGACTTGTCGCATCACCATGTCCGACCACTCACGGGTCTGCTCTACTACCAGGCTGCGCACTCGCTCTCTGTGATCATTGGTCAAGGTCAGGACTTTCTCCTCCTTTGAATCATTGCTGTCCCTGGTTGGAAAGATGAATAGATTTAACATTATGAACCTCTTACTTTTTTCTTTTCATTGTTTTGTCAACAGTAACTGTTTTCTCTCTTTTGCTTGACTACATTCTTCTTTTCAAAACTGTGGTTAGTTTTAGACAAAACTATAGTCACTTTAACTGACCTCTCTTTCTGGGAATTGTTCTTTTATATTTTCCTTGGAAAAACAATTTTCAGCAGTTTTACCTTTTCTTTTTAATCATTTTCTCCACTGTCTTTTCAGTAGCCTGTTTTTCCTTGTCATGGTTCGCGACAAGTTTGTCAACAACCAAACAATGTTGTCTCTGCATAGTAGATCTCTCCTTCTGGAATTTCTTCTTCAAAGTCTCTAACTCTTTTGCTTGTTTCTTCAGTAACTTCTGGAATACTTTGTCTAACTTCAGCGCATCTCGCTTGATAGTTTCAAATGACATTTCTTCTGGAAAAGTAAACAATTCATATGAACCGCCGCATCTGATAACAACATGCATAGGCAAAGACAAAGGCGCATATCATCTGGTCAGTAACTACACAGTACACAGCTGGTCAGCCTCTTTGTTTTTGCTATACAGATAGCACAATCCCTCTTCTACTTAAATGCGAAATTTCAAGCTTATGGCCTGCTTCTGTGACTGTACGGGCCAGTGCGTGTCGACCTAGTTGGAAACCCATATTATTGGTTTTCTCATGCAAAGGCTCATATTAGATTAGATCCAAACAAAAGATCCATAAACAGAAGCAAGCTGATGGAAAATACTTTTTTTTGCTGAAAGAAGGCAGCTTGGGTTGGAATTACTAGGCAAGACATGCACCTGTTTTTACCGTCTACTATAAATTTCTTTACCGATGAGGGGTACTTTGGGTTACTAGGGTAAAAAGACACAAACTACCATTTAAGGCCATGAACCAAAAACAGCCAATTTTAAACTCATTTAACTTTTAAGATTCTTACCCTCTTTCTTATTAGTAGAGGACTGTTTATCATTTGATTGAGCATCTGTTGGCACTTGACCATTACCCGTCGTGGACGACTGACGTTTTGTCTGGGCTATGATGGGCACTTCTCCTATATCATTGACATCTATACCCATCTTAACAATCTGACTGGAGGGAAGCTGGGGCTTGAATAAGTCATTTACAATACCTAGAAATAGAAAATCAATTTCACACTTAGATGTTTGTTTAGGTCCTTCCAATTTTCCAAAGTCATAATAAACATTATGTTAAATCGTTTATTCTTTAAAATCATAAATTTGAAACAGAAAGCACTGCTGTTCTTATTTTCAGTTGGAAAAGTGACAGGAACTTTCGTTTTAGATTAAAATCTGGGCAACAGGAAAAGATCCACTTGCATCTACTGCTTAGAATTTTGGCAATAACAGCTGATTGTTAAGGCTTTTTGTTTAGGATTTTTTAGTAATGACAAATCGTTTTGAAAATATCCAAAAATTAATGGAAATTATACTGAGATTCCTCACCCTGTAATTCCTCAGGAACATATGTTTTGAGACTGATACAGCAGAACACAGTAGCCAGTGACAGTGGGAAATTTCCCTCAGTTCTCAGTGGAATATGGCGGTAACCTGCCTGTAGGCCATCTAGGGGTAATATCCTCTGCCCAATCATTTTACCAGTCTCCTCAAATACTGCTATACGTAACACAGCCAGGTCTGGTAATACTACCTGTAAGGTAGAAAGAAGATCCATCATGAGTGATCATAAAGGATAAACCACATTCACCCTCTGAATCCTTAAACATTAAAGATAGACAAACCACATTTTTTTTTCTTATTTATTTATTTATTTTTTTTTTGTATTAGTCAATGTTCAGCTAAGGTTATATATTGACAGTATTAAACTGTTAAGATAACTGCTGTTGTGCTGAAAATTAAGACCCACCATAATTACAAGTATCATACATTTAAGACAACAATTGAAATCTATCCTACATACCTTCCTAAAAGTGAAATCCTCACTATTATATACAGGGTTGAGACCATTGGCTGGTACTACTTTAGTCCTACACTCTTTTCTTATGGTATCAGTGGGTAGACCATACATATCAACCTCGACATAGGTCCCTATCTTCTTGTCGGACAAAAACTGGCCGGATATCACCTGGGAAATTGAATGGAATGAAGATGATATGTGCCTAAAGTATAATATCATAAAATTCAAATAAACAACTATATCTGAAGATTGGTTGAAAAGAGCAATTTCTGCACACCTGTGGAGCGGAATGCCAAATGAATCACTTATCCCGACTACCATCAAAACGTATTGGTACAAATTGTAACTATGTCAGTACCTAAATTATGATTGAGACATTTGGAAAGAATGTAAAGCGACTGTGGGTTTAATTATGCGTACTTGGTGCTTTAATGGGAAGACAATACGAGCCATGACACGAGAAAACTGGTCTTCAGGGTTTCTGAATAGGTCTGACACAAACCAACCTGTACAGTCACAGAAGCAGGGTAGAAGCTTGAAATTTGGGGTTTAAGAAGAAGAGAAATTGTACTATCCGTATAGCGAAGTCAGGTCAGTTTAACTGCTACTGTAACATGTAATCAGTACTACCTGTTGTCATGCGGTGCAGATGGGGCTCGTTAGCCTTGGAAGGCAACTCATCTAGGAGTTAAGCTAGTTCTCTACACAAAAATCTAGCTGGGCAGGGGGAACTCATTAGTCTTGGTTGACAGTCCTCCTAGGAGTTTACAGGTCTCTAAACAAAACCTAAGAAAGGGTAGATGGAGCTCTTCAGCTGTGGCCAGCAATTCATCTAGGAGAAGGAAACTCCAAAATCAAACCTGTGTGCCTGGATATGCCTAGTCCAGATATGCAAAGACTGTTTCGGTAGATGGAGCGGAAGAAATCACCTGATTCAACGGTTCAGAAAGCGATACAGCAACATGTTGTGGAACATGCAGAGCGTGACAAGGCACTAAAGATGTTACGGTCATCCACTGCATCCAAACCCAACTCCAGACGTCTTGACCTGTGTCTTGCCTCTGGGCGCAGCTGGGCGAGGACTAGAGAGTGAGGTTGACGTTGCGCACCTCTTCCTCACTGTAATCCAATTTTATAGCGCATGTCATCTTATTTCTCAACACACAAGCACTTGCATACACAACAATTTCATCACACTTGCACCCACATACCTACAAAGTCCTGTGGCGATGGGCGAGTGGCGAAGCAGCAGGTGTAGGACACACTGGGAGCTGTAGTTGCAGACCTGCACACAGGCGGCTCAGTTCTAATGGTCGTTTTCTGTGAGGAGAAGCAGTAAGCAGAATTCGGCAGTCGGCTGAGCGACTGAGCAGACCTATTTAGGACCGCACTGCTCACCCCCGTAGCATGGGGAAGGGGCTAGAAAAGGTGCCCTAAACAATTGCCTGCTTCAAACCCCCTGGCTGGTTAACCGCGATCAGCGGGGATCCCCTTAAGCGGTCGAAATACAAAGAAAAAAGCTAGAGTAATCCCCTTACGGATTGGCGCATGGAATGTGCGTACTTTAATGGACAATGCTGGGTCAGATAGACCACAGCGTAGAACGGCCCTTGTGGGCAGAGAACTTGGGAGGTATGATATACAGATAGCTGCATTGAGTGAGACTCGGTTCGCAGATGTTGGGGAGATCAAAGAAGTTGGTGCTGGATACACCTTCTTCTGGAGTGGACGCAAAAGTGAAGAGAGGCGTGAAGCAGGAGTTGGCTTTGCCATCAAAACAGAACTTGTTGGTAAGCTGTCAGGATTGCCAAAAGGCATTAATGACCGTCTAATGACATTGAGACTTCCTCTGTCAGGCAATAAACATGCAACTATTGTCAGTGCTTATGCACCCACAATGACCAATCCAGATGAGGTCAAGGACAAGTTCTATGATGACCTAGACAATGTTATTTCTGCAACACCCCGCACAGACAAGCTTATCCTTCTTGGCGACTTTAATGCCAGAGTGGGTACAGACCACCAGACCTGGGAAGGAGTTATAGGTCCAGAAGGGGTTGGAAAGTGCAACAGCAATGGTCTCTTGCTTCTCAGGAAGTGTGCTGAACATGACCTTCTAATCACCAACACAGTCTTCCGTCTACCTAATAGGAACAAAACATCCTGGATGCATCCCCGTTCCAAACACTGGCATCTCATAGACTATGTCATAGTGCGGAGAACAGACAGGCAGGATGTTAAAGTGACAAAGACTATGTGTGGTGCAGACTGCTGGACAGATCATAGACTGGTTGTCAGCAAACTCAACCTAAGAATACAGCCTGCGAGGCGACCTCAAGGCAAGAAAGCTCCTAAGAGACTGGATGTCTCAAAGCTGAATAAAGACAGCATGAGACAAGATTTCTTAACAGACATCTGCAACCAACTGGATGCAATGAATCTCAGTTCAGAGGACCCCGAAGAAAACTGGACAGTTTTCCATAAAACAGTTCTTTCTTCAGCTGCAAGCACCTTAGGCCATCCATCTCGCAAACATCAAGACTGGTTTGATGAGAATGATGATGAAATTCAGAGGCTTCTTGAAGAAAAGCACCGATTGCACAAGGCACATCAAGATGATACTAGCTCAGTATCAAAGAAAGCAGCCTACAGCAACATTTGTAAGACAGTCCAGACCAAGCTTAGGGACATGCAAGATTCCTGGCTGAGGAAGAAAACAGAAGAAATTCAGTCTTTTGCGGATAGAAAGGACATGAAGAAATTTCATGATGCACTGAAAACCATTTATGGTCCAAAGAGTTCTGGAGCCACCACATTGCTCAGTGCAGATGGAAACACTCTTCTCACAGATAAAGAAGCTATCTTGGAAAGGTGGGCAGAACACTTCAATAGTGTGCTTAATCGACCATCAAGCATCAATGAGGATGCAATCGACAGACTTCCACAGATAGAGTGCAATGTTCTGTTAGATGAATTTCCTACCGTTACGGAAACAAGAAAAGCAGTTCAACAACTATCATCTGGCAAAGCCCCAGGTGCAGATGCAATTCCTGCCGAAGTTTACAAGGCTGGGGGGCTACCCATGGCAGAGAAACTGACAGAGTTGTTTCACTGTATGTGGAGAAAGGAGGCTATCCCACAAGAATTTAAGGATGCATCCATAATCCACCTATACAAGCGGAAAGGAAATCCTCAAGTCTGTGACAATCACAGAGGCATCTCCCTCCTATCAATTGCTGGGAAGATACTTGCAAAAATTCTGTTGAATCGTCTGAATGTTCATCTTGATCAGACGGGACTTATCCCAGAAAGTCAATGTGGATTCAGAAAAGACAGAGGGACAATAGACATGATCTTCACAGCAAGACAGCTTCAGGAGAAATGCCAAGAACAGAATGTAGATCTATACATGACGTTTGTTGACCTCACCAAAGCTTTTGACACTGTTAGTCGTGATGGACTCTGGAAAATCATGGCCAAGTTTGGCTGTCCACCCAGATTCATAGCAATGGTGCGGCAGTTTCATGATGGCATGCAGGCACGTGTGCAAAATGATGGAGAGTTCTCTGAACCATTTGAAGTAACAAATGGGGTCAAACAAGGCTGTGTTCTGGCACCAACACTGTTCAGCATGATGTTTTCTGCCATGCTTATGGATGCTTTTCAGGACAGTGACACTGGTTTTCCTATCAGGTACCGTTTTGATGGCAACATATTCAACCTCAGAAGGTTGCAAGCCAAAACTAAGGTCCAGACTGATGTGCTAGATGAGCTCCTCTATGCAGATGATATGGATAAGAATGCCAGCACAGAGGCAAAAATGCAAAGAGCCATGGATCAAGTCTCACAGTCATGTGATAACTATGATCTCACAATCAGCACAAAAAAGACAGAGGTTGTACACCAACCAGCGCCCGGAAAGCCATATAATGAACCAACCATCACTGTGAATGGGCAAAAACTGAAAGTTGTTGACAAGTTCACCTACCTGGGAAGCACTCTCTCCAGAGCAGTGCATATTGATGATGAGATCACTGCCAGAATTGCAAAGGCTAGTGTGGCATTCGGACGACTCCGTGCAAATGTCTGGGAGCGAAATGGAATCAAGCTTGACACCAAGCTGAAAGTCTACAAGGCTGTGGTACTGCCAACCCTCTTGTATGCATGTGAGACCTGGACAGTATACCAACGCCATGCAAAGAGACTTAACCATTTCCACTTAAGCTGTTTGAGAAAGTTGTTAAAAATCAAGTGGCAGGACAAGTTTCCAGACACAGAGGTCCTGACGAAAGCAGGGATGCAAAGCATGCATACAGTCTTAAAGCTAGCACAGCTAAGATGGACTGGCCATGTTATAAGAATGCCTGATGCGCGACTTCCAAAGAAAGTTTTCTATGGAGAACTACAGGAGGGAAAGCGCTCTCAAGGTGGCCAGAAGAAACGCTACAAAGACACCCTCAAAGCCTCTCTGAAGGATTTCGAAATACCAATGGGGTCCTGGGAACAGACTGCACAGGAGCGATCAAAGTGGCGAGGTCTCATCAACAAAGGAGCAGCTCTTTATGAAAAGAAGAGAATCTGTGAAGCTGAAAGAAAGCGAAGAGAGCGCAAAGCCAAAACAAATGTGCCACCAACAGACTCTATGACATTGACTTGCTCTACTTGCAACCGACAGTTTAGAGCCAGAATTGGCCTAGTCAGCCATCAAAGAACTCACCAACACACATCAGCACTATTCAAGAAATAATGATGGTCTTTCTCATTAGTGAGAGACGAACTATCATAGCGAATACAAAGGCGCTGATCAGCTTCGCAGTTACTGCGAAGCTGATCTGCGTCTTTGTTTTTGCATTGGCAAAAATCCAGTTTTCTCATTTACCTTAACAGTACAACAAGCTGCTATCACACCACTGATGGGACTCTCTGAGAAGGGATCAAATGTTCTGTCTGGCCGTCTCATGAAGTCAGGCTTCAATAAATACCTACAAACAACAAGGAAAATCTCAAGAATCATGTTCTGTTTTGGGAATGCTACCTATTAGGGAAAAATAAGTGTGACACAATATCATACATCTGGAAAGCTATGATGGATGCAGAAAAAACAAACTTCCACATGAAAATTAACAAAGTCAATGGACCATGAAATATAGGTCAAGGTCAGCAGTTCAAGGTGTGTGCTTGAAGGGTATGTCAAGGACAATTACTATGCAAGGTTTGAGACTCGCAGCTATCACTGATGTCGAGAAAACTAGACTTCGACGTAAAATTTGCCAGAGTCAGTGGACCGTGAAATATAGGTCAAGGTCAGCAGGTCAAAGTGTGTGCTTGAAGGGTATGTCAAGGACAATTACTATGCAAGGTTTGAGACTCGCAGCTATCACTGATGTCGAGAAAACCAAACTTCGACGTAAACTTTGTCAAAGTCAGTGGACCGTGAAATATGGGTCAAGGTCAGCAGGTCAAGGTGCGTGCTTGAAGGGTATGTCAAGGACAATTACTATGCAAGGTTTGAGACTCGCAGCAATCACTGATGTCAAGAAAACCAAACTTCGACGTAAAATTTGTCAAAGTCAGTGGACCGTAAAATATGGGTCAAGGTCAGCGGGTCAAGGTGCGTGCTTGAAGGGTAGGTCAAGGACAATTACTATGCAAGGTTTGAGACTCACAGCTATCATTGATGTCGACAAAACCAAACTTCGACGTAAATGTTGACGGACGGACGAACGAACGGATGAACGAACGTACGGACGGACAGAAATTTGGATTCCTATTTCGCACCCTGCTATAAGCAGGTGCGATAAAAATGAAAATTTTCAGCAGAAAATTTTTTATATTTTTATCATTTTTGCACAAAACATAGATTGTGGGTACATGTTAGAACCACCTCGGTGAGGCAGTTCTAAAGAATACCCATAATCTATGTTTTTGTGCAAAAATAAAATAGGTATACCCCTGCATACCTGTTTTACTGTATAAATGTGGGGTTTAAGGGGCTATTCAATACACGGACATGTTTTCCTGATGACTATTTAAACTGTTATGACGTTTGACAGGAATTTTCAATAAGTATTTCTAGCTTTATGTTTTTAATGTTTGTTGTTTTTTTTATCAGTACAAGAGATCCTTGGCTTCACTTACCCACAGTTTCCGTTATATTCAAATTTTCCCTGATTGAGTTGCATTGCAATATCTGGAGTCTGGAAGTTTAATGCCACCATCTGACATCCAGCATTCCAAAATATCTGAAACATACAGCACTATTATTGCAAACAGAAAATTATTGCAAAACAAACTTTTAATTCAAATCAGAATAAAAATATAGCAAAAGTGAGCAAAGCTCACATACCCCCGGCAGTAGCCATCAGAGTTCATACCACTTTGAGACAAAAAGCAGATTTCAGAAAAAGGTATACATCTAGTCATCAAATGAATACCCAGGTGTACTGTCCGCTTCTACAAAGATCATAATCTTGTTTTCAGTAATAGAGTTGGTCATTCTGAACATGCATATAAAATTTGAAGTCTCTAACTCTTATACAGACTGAGCTGATATGATGGAAAAATTTCTCAGATAGAGAGAAAAATGGATAAATAAAGGGAATGATAAGTCAGAGATTGATGATTCTCAAATACACAATACAACTTGACATACCCAAGCTTTGTACCAAATTTTAAAATTCTAGGTTAAGTAGGTCCTGGGAAATCTTTGACACAAAAAGGTGCAGATTTGTATAGGAGTGACAGATGGGAAAAGAAACAAAGTAAAAAAAGAAGACAAAAGTTAACCACAGAATCACAATCTTGTTTTCAGTAATAGAGTTGGTCATTCTGAACATGCATATAAAATTTGAAGTCTCTAAGTCTTTTACAGACTGAGCTGGAAAAATTTCTCGGAGAGAAAAATGGATAAATAAAGGGAATGATAAGCCGCAGATTGTTGATTCTCAAATACACAATACAACTTGACATACCCAAGCTTTGTACCAAATTTTAAAATTCTAGGTTAAGTAGTTCCTGAGAAAACTTTGACACAAAAAAGTTTACAGACAGACAAACAGACGGAAAAAGCAAAAACTATATACCCCCTAATACTTCGTATGCCGGGGGTATACACTGAAGAGCTTTAAAAACGCACAAAAAAGAGAATTGGTATTTTTTGCACCAAGGACATTTTTAGTCTTCCTTAACAGATGAAAGGGGTCGGTTACTGTACTCTACTTCTATTTTTACATGAAACCGGTATTTGTAACGTCACTGACCACCCAAAGGAATAAAAAGCTATTTTACACCTTTTGCTATGTGGCGCCTCGTTGAATAAATGAGGAAAAATATTTGACCGTTTCACACCGAGCTTGTAGTAATCCATATATAAAAAACAATTAAGTTTTACTTTTGTCTCATTTTGGACCATTCTACGGCTGTTTGAAAATGAATTATCCGGCACAATTGAATTTTTACAAACTTGATGACATATATGTGACGTCACGTGACGTCATATTTACCATATTTCATCTATACGGCACTACAGCAGTCCCTCCCAGGCTATTGGAACAGTGAAAGGTTGACGCCAGTCTGATCAACCGAACTTTTCACGTCAAGGCACTAATGTCTCTAGAGGTTTGACGTAAAAAACGCTATATTACGTCAATTACGTCGACCAAGACCATTCAAACAAGCTAGCATTATTGCCAGATAATCAAGGCAACTGGCAAAACCTTTGCTTTTAATGAAATATCAATGCTCTTAATACAAAGGAGCAAATAGTAGTCGTGCTTAATATCGTTTGCAGTTTTGGATTTTAGGGGTATCGCTATTTTAAGGACTGTTGCTTCCACATTACTCATTATTTTGAAATAAAATTCACAGTATAGTTTGCAAACATATCAATGTTTATGTGTGTCAAATTTCATTAAAATCGAACAACTAGAAATACGAAAAAACATTTGAATTACAACTTTTGCATTTTTAAAGCTTTTCAGTGTAATAATACTTCGTATGCCGGGGGTATAATAAATGACAGTAACTGACAAGAGTTTAAGCTCAAAGAACTTGAAACATGGACTAGATTCAGTGTCCACAAAACAGGTGAAAGTATGAGAAGGCCCTGTGGTATAGTTGCTAAGTTACTCTCATCTTGTGAACCATAACTGGTTTCTGAAGTCTTTGGGGTGAGGCATAAAAACATACATGTGATATCTTCTTTGGCCCAAATAGGGAGATTTGTGTTTTGAAATAGGGAGATTGGGTCTCAAATAGGGAGATTTTAGCGCGGTTAAAAAGCGAAGATTTTTTGCCATTTTTTATCTATCTTCTGATACTGAGTCGATCAATTTCTGATCATCACCTCAGGTGTGGGGTGGGTGGCTAAATTTAGAATTTAGTCAAGGGAAAATTAAACATTTGGGGTGGACCATTAAAACTATTTACAAGATATAGATGAGAGGCATACTAAAACGCATGCCTCTGGGCCAATGATTTAAATAGAAGCCTTAAATTCCTCAATGGTCTTAGATAGAACCACTTTTTTTTGCAAAAGATGCATTATATTTGCCTTATGATCCCTTATATCTTCATGAATTTGCTAATGGGTGGTAATTTTATAACAAACTAATAATGCAATAATTAAATATGATCACAGCTGAGGAAATTTTAATTCCCAAATCGGTCTAGCTAAGTGATGACGTCATCATGGACATACAACATGCATGTAAAAAGCGTATCTAAGAAGTCGCGAAAACTAATGACATTTATTATTTCATACTTTATGTCCATTGTATCAACGTCAATTCGAGAAAATTTAAAGATTTCAATGTATTGAAATAAGACAGACAAAGAAAAAAGCAGATAAACGTACTGATTTCTTTCCATTTTCCACAGAAATTTGTGTTTCAAGTTTTTGGAATTCCAATGTTTACTTTTATTAGCTGGTACCCCGCATTTTTCTGGTTCGATAACGCAGTTGCTCCCCCTTATTATAACCGTTTCGTTCCCATACTTTGTAGGTCGGAAAATTTACCCGACTTTTTGCCTAACGCTACGTTCGACGCAAGCGGCATTTTCATGTCCGTTCAATCTGATCTTTCGTAACTATATGGTGTTTGTTTTAAACTTAATCATTTGATGTCGCACCGCCACCCAATTATCGCTGGTCACTATCTGTCTGAAGTTTAATATTAAATTTTATTTGGCTCCGAGCTCAAAATCAGAAAATTGTTACGCATTGTTGAAACGACAGACGGACATTATTACAGCAAATTGCACAATGTCAAAGCGGTTTCGGTAGATAATTGAGAAGCTCCGCCCACGCGTTAGTTAGAATGGGCCAATCAGCACGTGTTGCATAAATTACTGCGATGTTCACGCAACACAGTTACCAGTCCTCACGTTTCAGTAACTTTCACACTTTTCCGCGAAAATTGTTTTGATAACTAGGCAATTAACAGGGGCAATTATCATGTTGACACGTGTGTAGTAGTGATATATATTGCGTCTGAAGCTTGTGAATATAAGGACCGATCGAACAGAAAAAAAAAAAAAAAAAAGAAAATGAAAAAAAAAAAAAGAAAAATGGCAAACTTTTTTCATGGAAAAAATCGGAAAAAATGTTTTTTACTCGGACCGATAAAAATGCACAAAAAATGAAAGATAAATCGGTCCCAAGTGTTCAAAATGCCCGAGAATCTTTAAAGGACAATCATAATTAATTGTCCTATTAAGATTATCGACAATGTTTAATCCAAGCCCTCCAAATTAAAGACGTATTAATCTTTCTTAAGATGATCAAATTAGCGGTTTACATTATACACTGTACCTGTAAGACTGACAATTTGTCGCATCATTAATCCCTTCTCACTTCGCCAATTACCCAATAAAGTGACATGTCATCTATTCTGCATTGTCCCCTAAATTACTCCACTGTATTTATCGGGTCAACGATCAATAACACGTACCGTTTATTACCGCAAAATTAAAAATGGAACATTGCCGAAAAATTGGGATAGGCAAATGCTGAAATCGGGAGATTTGGGCCCTACTGGGCTCGTCGTGGGACAATCGGGTTGGGAAGCCCAAAATCGGGAAAACCCGACGAGATCGGGAGATATCACATGTATGCATAAAAATGCGGTCCTATGACAATCTTTCAAGGACAAACAGCAGACAATGATATACTGTGACAGGCTGAAGACTATGTCATGCCTATTGTGTTAAGTCCAAAGGAAATGTGGTAATACAATAGTATGGTTCTACGAAAATTCTGTCAAATCTTGTTTTCTGGAAATGAAATAAAGTAAAATGAGCTGCCACATGGGAAAACCAACAATCTGCATAGGCGAAAACAAAGGCGCAGATCAGCTTTGCAGTAACTGCGAAGCTGATCAGCGCCTTTGTTTTCACTACTCGGATAGTACAATTCCTATTCTACTTAAATCCGAAATTTCAAGCTTCTAGCTCTTTTCTGTGCTTGTACAAGTCGGTTTGTGTCGGACCTGTTCGGAAACCACATTGTTGGTTTTCCCACCAGGTGGCTCAAACGTGAAACTCACCTGAGGCATATAGTTACTGGAGTCCACTCTTCCACCCTTGGGATAGATTCTACTCATCTGTCTCTTGTTATAACTGATACAGTTAAGGTTTCTATGTTTAACAGGAATGGAGTTCTTATGTCTTATAACACAAGCCACAAGCAAGCCACCAAAGCTGAATATCACTTTTTTGAACTGGGGACTCACTCCCTAGGAACAGGTATATAATGCTCTCACCTCTAACGTCAAAGAGAGATGGATTTTTAACAAACTGGTCATGAAAGTGGTCTTTTGTAATAAGTAACTAAGAGATGAAGCATATCTTGAAAAAAATCTTCAAGTCCATGACGGGATTTGAACCCACAGACCCCTGGACAAAAATCCAATGCTCTAACCACTGAGCCAAAGAGT
This sequence comes from Rugalucina vietnamica, assembly GCA_964017185.1. Taxonomy (NCBI): domain Eukaryota; kingdom Metazoa; phylum Mollusca; class Bivalvia; order Lucinida; family Lucinidae; genus Rugalucina; species Rugalucina vietnamica. The sequence goes on from OZ024872.1 coordinate 70,888,669, forward strand.
CGACTCCCTGACTCAGTGTGTCAAGAGATTGTACATATCGGATACAGAGTATAAAAATACCTGTGCTATTTATAGAAGCCATGCATCATGTGATCTGCCAACCCAACCTTTCCAACCACAGCAGATAATCTCAAACGAAAGAGGATGCAAAGTGACTTAACATATCCCCATTTCTAGAGAGTAATAATTTGTGATTATGAGAAAGTCATTTTTATGACTTTATGACTCATTTGATTCCCCCATCTTATGAATATAAAATATTTAGCTAAGAGATGAAGCATAGCTTGAAAAAAAATCCCATATGGCTGATGGGATTTGAACCCAGGACTTTCTAAACAGAAATCCAATGCTCAAACCACTGAGCCAAAGAGTTGACACCCTGATGCAGTATGTCAAAGATTGTATCTATCGAATACAGTGTAATAAATAGCTATGCTTTCCCCATGCTTCCAACCACAGCAGAAAATCTTGAATGAAGATGCAATGGGACTTAAGAGTAGGTTTTTCTACAGTCAACTATCCTACTACAAGAACAAGACAGCATGACCCACAACATGCATAATATTCAAAAATACATTTCCACTAACTAACTGTTACATATTTGAGCCTGTGCGAGAGAAAACCAACAGTTTGGGTTTCCAACCAGGTCCGACACAAACCAGGCTGCACAGTCACAGAATAAAGCTATAAGCTTGAAACTTCAGATATAAGTAGAAGAGGTATTGTACTATATGTGTGGCGAAAACAAAGACGCTGATCAGCTTCGCAGTTTCTGCCAAGCTGATCTGCGCCTTTGCTTTCGCCTATGCAGATTGTTGTTTTTCTCATGCGGCGGCTCACATATTTTCTATGTCAACATTCCTTTTTTTTTCAGTTACCTATTCTTTACTTCTATCATGTGCATAATCCTGAGGAGGGGTTGTGGCAGAACAGACAATTGCAAGACTAGGAACCAGGAAACTGATGCATGATTAAATGATACCATGCAAGCACATGCAATACTATCAAGTACATTGTACTCATTGTACCACAAATTACATGCTTACTCACAAATAAAGAAACTTACATTTTGATATGAAGCCTCAGTTTTGCTTTTAGGTGTTCTGTTTTATAACAATGTGCAATATTTAACTCATCATATAAGCCTGGTGTCCTTTTCATGAGACAGGCAAACAGAATAGCCCCAGATGTGACGCAGCAAAACGTGGCGTCCCATCAGGGGCTATTCTGTTTGCTAACAGTACTTTCTTTGAAAAATGAGATAAAAATTCAAAATCACTTCTAACACCCCTAAAAATGAAAGTGGACTCACTCAATCGATAATGATGGGCGAATACATTTGTCAATTATGGGTTAAAGTCAAAAGATGTAATATCCAAATACAAAACAGACTCTTTTAACACCTTTCAAAATGATAAGTTTGAGAACAGTTGAGTGCACCTTTAAAATTTTACACAGTTTAAACAGTATTTTGCATCATATCTTAGTTTATCATATGACGTCACCTTTTTCCAGTGGATAATGTCATGTCATAAAAATTGTATGACCACACGTGTAATAACACTTTTGCGGGAATACGTAACGTCATTGACGACGTCCGTAACAACAATGTAAGTTTTCATTGAAAATATGTCGACTTCGAAGGCGAAAAATTCCTATTTTAAAAGTCATATGATAAAACGAATCTCACACTCCTGGTCATTTCATATGAAATTTATAATAAATTTCATATGAAATGACCACTCGTTTATACACCAGAATTGTCGAAACTTTATTTGAAATTATCATAAGCCATGTGGCTCATGATATGGAGTTTCAAATGATGAAACTTCTGTTGTTAATTTAACTCATTCTGATTATTCAGGGTTCTAACTCTTCAGTAACTATATTTTCTTCCTAATACATGTTAGATCACAACAAATAGTCTACAAATCACACACAGCAAGGATACTTCACAAATTCTATACAGTTGTTAGCTATAAGACCTAAGGCAGCTCTCTCGTTGAAAGACGACATGTGGTAGGATATTTTTCTAGCTGTACAAATAGATAAACATGCACACATATCAACACAATGCAACAAGGACAAGATTCACAATAAGCAATTATCTCATTTATACAAAATGTCTGGAACTGGAATAGCTACACATGACATGCAACATTCCTGCAATCTTTGAAACATATACCGTGTCTGGTTCTGAAAACAAGAGCATCTTATGTCTATAACTACCTTCTGCAACCTTTCAATACATTAAAGAAGCTATGTCATGAGACTTATTTGAAAACCGGTATTCACAAAAAAGGGTTCTAGAGATCAGCTGTGCTCCCATGCTGGCAAATCAGTGCCTTAATTTGTACGATTTTTGCCTTTGTTTCATGCTACACTAACAAGCTTTTCTAATTTCAAGACTTATGCTGATTTCTGTAGCTTGTGCCAAGTCAGATCAAAGCCATGTAGCTTGTGCCAAGTCAGATCAAAGGCCAAAATTTCAGTCAGAACCACAGAAGATGGCTAGAAATTTAAAATTTGAAATTTTGAACGAAGCAGGATTGTATTCCAAACAAAATGAAAACAAAGGCACTGATCAGCTAAAAAGGTTACATTGCAGATGAGCTGTATCTTTTATATTTTCTCATGACATAGCTCACATGACATGCAATATGGTACAAAGTTAACTAGAAAGCATTTTCATCAAAACATTCTCAAGACTACAAACAATGCCATCAAAAGGTCTAATTCTGATTTGTCGAGCAGCATGCAAGTTTTGTTAAGGATACTTTACAAATTCTATAGCTTGACTTTTGAGATAACCTAACCCTGTGTTTTCATTAAATGATGACATATGATACGACACTGCCCGCTCTGAAATATAGGGTTGTAAATTTTATTGAGAATGTACGACCCTACATTAATTGCATAAAGAAAGGATGTTATCAAATTTTCAAGTCTGATACATGAAAAACTACTCTCTGTATAAAATATATGATGCATTGTTCACTAAAATCCTGGCTAACACTATTCAAAGAACTGGTGAATTTAATGAAACCAAGGAAAAAAAGAATCTAGGCTTTGACATGCATCTCATTACATTTCCACAGAGTTTAAGAATAAAGTGAATAGTTTCCGAGTGCCAATAAAAAATTACCCTTCATCATATGCCTTTTAAACTGCCATTTAATTGTTGTCCTGTCGCAAAACTCAATTTTTTGGCCATTATCATATTAAAATGACATGTTTGAAGAAGACACTAAATAATTTGTATACATTTTATAAATATAAGAGAGAATCTTATTTTTCAATTAATTCCTGCTCCATTTAAATTTGTTGACAAGTGAATTCTGCTCACAAATTCACGAACTTGCGAATTCAGAAATATAGAAAATCTGTGAAATAAAAGTGATATGAATACATGTATGTATTAAAATGAGTCTCCAGTTTTACATGTTTGACTTAATCTTGAACACACTACAATACCTTCAGCGACATCAAATCCTTGGAATTTGACCGGCTGTGCATAATTGACCATCACAGACAGGTAGGGGTGGATATTGGTGGTAGCACCAGTATAGTGGTAGTTGGACATCAGAGCCAACTCTTCATCAGCAGTTAGAGAACCCTGCAACACACAAAAATCCCTACAGTCATACTATCGATATACGATACTGAACTGTAGTCACAAAAACCGATACTGAACAGAAAGATCATTCCATAAATGACAACCAGAGGACCAATGGTCCTGTAAACGCTCACCTGAGACCCGAGTTATATACCAATAAACTTGTTTGACTAGAATGGTAATATACATGTATATAACCCCAGGGCAGGGTCAGAGCAACCTCTGGAGTCAATTTCTTTTTTAAATCATAAGATTCAGTCCATTTGCCAATTTACTGCAGGGTTGCCCTTCAAATCATATTTTAACAACTTTTCCAATTCAAATGCATGGGCGACCTATGTTGACCTTGCCATAAAATATGTCAAGATCATCCCAGGGTCATGATTTATACAACTTTGTAGAACTCTATTGCCTGAAGCTTCATGCCAAGTTTCAAAATCATAGGCCTTCTGGTTCTGGAGAAGAAGATTTTTAAAGGTTTTTGCTATTTATAGCCATGGTGGCCATCTTGGTCATGTGACCTGGACCATTTATACAAACTTTTGTTCCCCCTTCCTAAGGATGCTCAACATGAAGTTTGGCTTTGATTAGCCAAGTGGTTTCAGAGGAGAAGATGTTTGAAAAGTGTGAACGATGACGACGACGACGGACGACGGAGCATGGGTATACTATAAGCTCACCTGTGAGCCTTCGGCTCAGGTGAGCTAAAAAAGTAGTATTCTCAAAAATCCATGTGTCCGAATTATTACATCTTAAAATTGACACTTTTAAATAATTGTCCCAAAGTTTATTAGGCTAACAATAAATAATTATTTTGGAGAAAATGTATGGTGTCCCAAAACAAAGAGGGTCCCAAACATACAGGTAATACTGTATTACTGATCCAGACCAGTACAATTTTGAAAATCTATAGTGTCCACAAAGTCTAAGTTTGAAATGCTTTCCCTCCTTCTAGAGGCACCCATATTGCTGTATATACTGACCTTGACCTTGACCCCAACCAGTTCGTCATCTGTTTCTATGGAGTCAGTCTTTGGTATGTGGAACTCAGGGTGAGCATCAGTGTCTGTACTGGCTAGTGTAGGGTTCAGATCTGGAAAGACAGAGAATAGTGTCAGTTAGCCTACTGAGTTTAATCATGCAATGAAAGAATTCAGCATAGTTTTTCATAACACTGTAAAGTTTAGTTTTACAAGTTTGGTTTACACACAATGTTTCATACCACTGTAAAGTTTTACAAGTATGATATACACATAATGTTTAATAACACTGTAAAGTTTTACAAGTATGGTTTACAAAGTCAAACAAGTGTGTGACACATACAAATCTGTTTCTCTCATAACTTTTTATCCCACACATTAATCATTTCATAGTAACAAACTCCGTGTAGGTACACCTTAGTGACGTCACAAGTAAATTTAACAGTTCAGACTAAACCTACATGTAAGTTTGGAAAATTTATGGTGCTGTTTGCTCAAGTTATTTGTGAAATATTTTTCTTATCCTATCATTTGCACCACACATTATTGATTATTTATTTGTAAAAACTTTCATAAGATTTCATCTGGTCGCTGAGAACACTTCGGAAGCTTTAAAGCTCTGAAATAGTGACAAATGTTTCATAGAGAGAAAATATTGCTAAATGCCACATATGGTCGGATATACATAAAACAATTTTCTTTAATATAGAAATAGCAGTGCATAATTTCCAAAATTATGTGCAGTCCGAACGCTCTATCTATCATATGACACATACACAAATGATACCAAACACGGACTTTGTTTCCGACACTAAACCTTTAAGTATTCTGAATTTACCTCCCAATTAACTGAAAAAAAAAATGTCTTCAACAATGTTCTGGCATAAAGGAGCATGATGGCAACATGTGGGCACACAACACAACAACTAAAACATTGACCTCGCTTGTTTGAATGCTAGTAAATGTTTCATCATTTCAGACTAATATTAATGTTGGTAAAAGTAAAACAAATGGAAAATTATGATATAGCTTGAAAAACATACATCCCTCACTGGATTCCAACTTATGAGGCCTAGGACAGAAACTAAATGCTTTAACCACCGTGTCATGTCAAATCTATCATTACGAAAACTTGCCCATGCAATACACAGAGATGTTTTTGAGCTTTAAAAATTGAAAAATTTCAGCTGAAAAATTTTGATATTTTTCTTATTTTGCTCAAAACATAGACTGTGGGTACATGTTAGAACCGCCTAACAGAGGCAATTCTAATGAGTACCCACAATCTATGTTTTGGAGCAAAAATAAGAAAAACAGCAATATCCCTGCATACCCCAATTTTGCTATATGAAAGTGGGGTTCAAGGGGGTATACATTACATGGACACGTTTTCGTGATGTAATGCAGAATGACATAGATTGTACATATTGAATAGCTGTTGCTAATTACAGATGCTATGTATATGATCTGCCCACCACCAAAGGCAAATAATCGTATGCTTTGAATTCAAATGCATTACTTAGTATTTCTATCTTTTAAATGAGCCTGTTCGTGAGAAAACCAACAATCTGGGTTACGACCAGGTTCGACACAAACCGGGCTGTACAGTCGCAAAAGATGGCTAGAGGCTGGAAATTTTGGATTTAGACAGTAGAGGAATTGTACTATCCGTGTAGCGAAAACAAAGGTGCTGATCAGAAGCTGATCTGTGTCTTTGTTTTCACCTATGCAAATTGTTGGATTTCCCATGCGCCGGCTCAAATTATATCTACAGTTATTCATATAAACCAATACATCATTGAAACTATCAAAGAACGATCATAATGTTAACAAATGTTCAACCTAATACCTTTTTAAAATATGTTAACAAGAAGATAGACAAGAAATACTTTTAATCAAACAAAAGACAGCGGAGAAATGAAACATTTGGGATCATTCAGTTTTAATTTACCATTACATTCCACATGTACCACACTTTCATGCAAGACAATCATGATCAAAACAACATGTAATCCGACATTCGCAGTACAACATCCTCATTCAGTGTTCCTCCTATTCTATTTGCATTTCTGGTTGTTCTATCCTTGTTAAAATACAGTCAAAATACATGCACATTCCACAATTTAAAATTTATATGCTAAAATAAAAAGTAAATCTACTGAAATAAAAATATGTAAATATACTTGCTTTTTCAGGTCTATTTTCACAAAATGTTCTTTAAAATCAAATCCTTATGTGCAAACAGTGGAATAACACTGATCTATCCAAGTAAAAGGTGTTTGTTAATTTTAATATTTTGATAAAATGCTCTGTAAAATTTTTCTTCAAGTATTTTTCCAACAAAAGCAAGTAACATGTACTAAAATTAGCGACTCTAGCAGGGTTATAAGCAGCCCAAAATCATTAATGAGCCTCAGCATGATAAACCATATAACAGCAAACGCATCAACAACTTAGTATACTATATATAAAAGTGTTTATTATTAGCACAAATAATGACACAAATCAGTTAGCGAACTTCTATTTCATTGCAACAACTACACACCGTGACATGTGCATCATGCTTGGTGAGTTACAAAAGTGCCGCCTCATGGGATAACCAACAATGTGGTTTTCGAACAGGTCTGACACAAACTGGCCTGCTTTACAGTCACAGAAGATGGCTGGAGACTGGAAATTTTGGATTTAGAAAGACGAGGAATTGTACTATCCATGTAGCTAAAACAAAGATGCTGATCAGCTTCGCGGTTACTGTAACTGCGAAGCTGATCTGCGTCTTTGGTTTTGCATATGCAGATTGTTGGTTTTCTTATGAGGCAGCTCATTTAGGACTTTGTTAAGAGCTTTTTGTTACTTTTGACATCACACTAACGAACAGATATAAATCTTAAGGACCATGTAAAGTCTCCATAGTGATAGCTGAAATTACATTTGCACTAGGCTTTTCTGAAACCGAGTAAAACTGACAGTTCAATTTAATTTTTATCATTGTTTCAAAAGTTCCAAAGTCTTATAAACTAGATCTTTTATGACTTAACATGCTGTGGCTCATAATAATAAATTATAAACTGATAGCGCTACAATGATGTTGAGTACCCCTGTCTCTGTCTGCGGTGATTGGTAACGGTGTGGGGGTCACACAGGGGACCACACTAGGGATCTCCGTCACGGGCGACCCCAAACTGGAAGAACTACTGTCGTCATCTACAGAGAAATATCAATGTTACTGTAAAATCTCCTTACCAAAACTGACACTCACAGTTGTGACCTTGTGTGATTATTAGTGGAATATGGTAAAAGTGTTCATAGGTCTAACACTAAAAACAAACTTTCTTTTTTTTTTTGCAATAAATTGCCTCCCTTTGAAAAATGTTACCCCACTTTGATATCTGAAAGAGCTACTAAAAAATTTAGTTTTTAGTGTTGGAACTATTAACTCATTTACTTACAGTAGTACTATTTACTTACAGTCGTGCCTCTAAGGATGCACAAATACCATACCGAACCATTCTGATGCCACAATCTACTGTAAACCAATTCATTTTTCGAGCAGATATTTGAGCTGCCACATGGGAGAACCAACAATCTGCCTAGGCGAAAACAAAGGCGCAGATCAGCTTCGCGGTAACCGCGAAGCTGATCAGCGCCTTTGTTTTCGCTACATGGATAGTACACTTCCTCTTCTTCTTAAATCCGAAATTTCAAGCTTCTAGCCTGCTTCTGTGACCGTACAGGGCGGTTTGTGTTGGACCTGTTCGGAAACCACATTGTTGGTTTTCCCACGAGGCGGCTCATTTTATGGAATTGTCATGAGAAAGAGAAATCCATGAAAATATGTCACAAAAATTTCCACTTAGACCTTAATCAAGAGCATGTTTTGTGTAATATCAAGTTCTGTAGTCAACAAAATCAAAATATGAGCCGCTCCATGGGAAAACCAACGATCTGCATAGGCAAAAACAAAGGCACAGATCAGCTTCGCGGTAACCACGAAGCTGATCAGCGCCTTTGTTTTCGCTACTCGGATAGTACAATTCCTCCTCTACTTAACTCCAAAATTTCAAGCTTCTAGCCTGCTTCTGTGACCGTACAGGGCGGTTTGTGTTGGACCTGTTCGGAAACCACATTGTTGGTTTTCCCACGAGGCGGCTCATTTTATGGAATTGTCATGAGAAAGAGAAATCCATGAAAATATGTCACAAAAATTTCCACTTATACCTTAATTAAGAGCATGTTTTGTGTAATATCAAGTTCTGCAGTCCACAAAGTCAAATTATATTACCAAAAATAAATATGATGGAGAAAAACACATGAACATAATAGACTCGAAAATAAATTGGTTTTCAGTAACTGATACATTAATACATGTACTTCGTCACTTTTATTAATTTTTTTAAACAACCACTTTGTTGTTAGCCCAAAATCCTTTTCTTGTTGTTCTCATTAGAAAAATTCAATGAATGGAAAATATTCTCTTTCTTTCTTTTAGTTTTCTGAAATCAAGAATGCAAAGCAAACAAAACATTTCCAGCTCAGTTTATCTTAGAAATAAGTTAAACTCTCAAAACAAATGTTTAACTTAAAGAAAACTGTTTGCAACTTTTTAAATAAAGACTTGATAATAATCACTGTGTCTCCAAAAACATAAGTTTAAACAAAACTAACAAACTTGCAAACAAATACAACAACAGTGATAGGGCTTTTGGGAGAAGAGGGTTTACAAGTTTGTTCACAAAGGATTCATGAAAATACAGAATGGACAAGATACAACTTGATCCAAATTCAGAGATTAAAGCTGCTTTTTTTTCAAGAGACTGGGGTATTCATATATATGAAGGTGAAAGTTAGAATAAGCATTGATTAATCATTATTCAATTTTCACAGATGTTCAGTTTCCTCCAAATTTGTTGTAAACATTCCAAATTGTAGTTTAGAGTCTCGTCACTGAAAGATTCAGACTGACAACAAACACTTACTGTCCAAACAACATCTTTCAGACACTGCCATTTTCAAAATCATCCTATTCTGAAGCAATTTGAGCAAAATATGATTGTACCACCCTTTTGCATTCCGAAAGCCTTCAATTTATTCCACAGACTTGCTCAACTTTCAGTTTTATGGTTTTTGAATTACCTCCCTTCAGTTTTACGGTTTTTGAATTACCTCCCTTGAACACAAAATAGCCATATTCAAGAAGACTTTGGGGTATAGAATTTTTATTAGTGAACCAATTTTCAAACTTTTTGTGGCACTTTTTAAGACTTTTGGAATGTAAAAGCAAGATGAGGTCATAATATTTTGGAAGAATTTCAGAAAAGTGTGATTTCAAAAGGCAGTTTCTGAAAGATAGTGCTTGGACAGTAGATTCCTCTTTTGGCTCTGCTTTGTTTGCCCACACCAAGGACACTCTATCGAGAGGACGACACACTCAATGGAAATCGCTCATGAAATATTGACTATGTACTATGCCCATTTTACCTGTCCGCTAAGCCGCAGCAGTCGATATTGTCGCCATTTTGAAATGAGATAAATCATACCTGTTCGAGTTTTTATTAAATAACTCCAAAGATTGGTTGCATTCAAATTGATAAATAAAGAAAATTAAGTGCACAAAGTCTACCATCATCATTACAGACAGTTTTAGAACCAATTGTTAAACGAAAACTTTTCAATTTAGGATAAAACGTAGGAAAAAGAACCCCTAAAACAAATTTATGAGCCGTAAATTTCCTGGAAAAAGTCGTCCTGACAAACTGACAGTATAGCTTGAACTTAGGCTTGCATATGTTAACTTGAAGATTTGTCTTTAACATACAAAGTAAACAAAATAATTATTGGTAGAAAACTCAAATAAAGCTGTAAAGTGTTCCAAAAGCGCCATCGTTGATTTTCGTTTTCTAAAAACGGTCCGCCATTTTGTCACGCGGACTTTGTAATTTCTAATAAGTTTACTACTACACATTTCAAAATATCAAACTCTTATATAAATTTTTCGAAACTTTGATGTATCTGCTTTCCATAAATATTATACTTACTAATAGCACGCAGCTTATATCTAAGTAATCGGTTCCGATTTATGACGACTGTGTGAAAATTGGTCGCCATGACGCCATTTTAAGGACAAAAATAGAAACAAAATAAGGGTAAAGAAAACCACTAAAATTACAAGTAATGTGATAATTATGGGAAAGATAAATATGTCAGATGAAAGATAATTAAAAGGCCTTTAATCTGGTAAATGGATTTAATTGTTAAAAGGTTCTACTTACTGGCTCAGAGAAGATAATTCCATTCAATTTTGAAACTACCGCTCGTTTGCCGGATCTCGCGGGGCAACGGGTCGTTTCGGTCCAAAATCATGTAACAGTAGATAAAGGGCAAAATAATCAGAGTGTGTCGTCCTCTCGATAGAGTGTCCTTGCCCACACCTATGTCAAAATTTTGTATACGAATTTCTACCTTCACCTTTTAAGTTAAATCAGAGATATATACTATACAGAGATTTGAAACTGCTATTGAACATCGATATTTGCCACCGCTATGACTGTCGCTCAGGTAGACAGGTAAATCGAGGGAAAAAATCAATATTTTTATCGGCCGCTGAAACTGTTCTGAAAGTTTGTATATTAGCAAAAATATATTGTTAATATTTTCTTCGTTTGGTTCGCTATTATCTAGATGATAGTAGAAATATTTATTTTTGTTAAATAGGCCTTCGAATTTCCAACAAATAGATACTAAACACGCCCGGTATCTTTGTTAAAAAGAGTTATTTATTTACGGTTGATAATTTATATAATTATTATCCTTTGTCCTACGATTTGTAAAAGCCGTTGTTGTTGTTTTTTTTTTCTCCCACAAATTAATACGTTTTTAATTATGCTTATTATCTACGCGACTGGACACATTTGAAACAATTATTTACGGATTATCTTTAGACACAACGGGCAGTTCTTTGACACATCGAGTATATCTATCGAGTTCAATGAAGAATACCGCCAATATAATTCAATTTTGCACTTCATTTTGTTGGTCTTATTTTACACTTTTCTTTACAAAACGGGCAGTGGCGGGACGGATTATGTGAATTTAATGGACTCAGTCAGGCATGAACTCGAACATTCTTCTTTTTTCTCTATCTTTCATTCTTGCATTCATGTATATTCTAAGAAGTCGCCGCCGGATTTCAAAAGAAAAAATGACACTTACCGTATTGCACCAAGCAATACCTGTTGATTCAGTGACTATTTTGTCACCACCGGATTTCAAAAGATAAAATGACACTTTTATTACCAGCTACCTGTATTGCACCGTGCAATACCTGTTGATTCGGTGACTTGTTTGATCTTCGCACTTATGTCACGTTGCAGGCACGTGCCGCATTAATTAATAACCGATACCACACACATTATCCACACACTTTATTGAAGATTGTATTCGGAAACATAATTAAAAAAAAACAGTATGAAAAAATTATCGTAAACTATAGGCCAACATTCAACCACACTTTTCTTGCCCTGTTAGCTCTCATCATGATATAGTCATACTCAAAATTTTGAAAAGAAATAATACTCTAGCTGTTTATGTACACTTGCACGAAAATTCAACAATGGGATGCTTTTCACACCTGAGATGATGATCAGAAATTGATCGACTCAGTTTATGAAATCAAGTCAAAATGCAATCCGCATATCAGAGCGCCATTTTTGAAACAATTATTTACGGATTATCTTTAGATTAAAGAAATCGCCGATTGATTAATCTCGCCGTAATACTAATCATATTTAACGCCGAAAAAAAGAAACGATAATTAGTGAACAAGGCGCTAATTAAAATAAAATGCATATTCAAGCTTTAACTCCGACAGTTCAAGGCATTTCAAATTCGCAATTTACGTTAAACGCGCGTCAGAACAACCTATGGAAACGGTGTATTAGAAAAACGGTGAATCAACGGGGGTTAATCGGAAAAATGTGAACCATCGGGCGAGGTGTCGGTGACACATCGGGATTTACAATGGCGACACGGTACGTAGTTTTAATTTTCTTTTTGTTTTGTTCCGGCATGGCTGGGTGACGTTGTATGTCAAAATTCTGTTTGCTGCAGGAGCTGTAGAAATCATTATTGTTCTTTATTATGTAAACAGTCTGTAAATAAATATTCCAAGAAACGCGTGATTGTGCGCCCCATTTTAGAGGGCATGCCTTTCAAGGTCACGAAAACTCATTTTCGTTTGATTTTCTAGTAAAAGAAATGGACCAAGAAGGTCACGTTGGTATTTGCAAATGAATAATAGTATACTGGAAAATTCCCACAAAAAATAAAATCTCGCCAAGCATTGCAAAGGGATTTAATGCTAGGTGCATTTACATAATGTGAGGCATCGGGCAAGTTGTGTGAGACAACGGGGCGAATTTTGTGAGTCATCGGGCAATCAAAACTTATTGCATTAATTTCCGATTATAAACACTCTAGAGCTATTTTTGATCAAGGTAATTTCATATTCCGTGTCATCTTCGACCCGGTAATTTCATATTCCGCATCATCTTCGACCCTTTCTTGTTGGGAAATTAAAGTGCTAGACCGACAAGTGTAAAACGCTAGCGTTCACCTGAATCATTGCCAGTGCCAGACGCACTTGTGTGAAAATCGTTCCCAAACGGATTACCGTTTGTTGTTTAAAATATGTACATGTATATATATTCATTTTAAACTCAACAACTGTAGTAATTTTGTAAAGTCCAGTAATATTTTGAGCAATTACATAGCGTCATCACCAAATTGCAATTTTAGTTCCGATGAGCCGTCCGTTAACTGCGAACGACATCTGGAAATATTTTCGTAAATATTAGTTTGTTTCTTTGTTTGATTGGTGTTTTACTTCCCACTCAACAGCTGTCAGGTCATATGGAGAAGGGGCCTCGGTTTAAAGTCTCATCCGAAAGACTGGAGAAGCCCGGGATCGAACACACGACCCCTAATTTACAAGGCCAGTAGCTTGGCCACCATGCCACGGAGGCTTCTAAGGAAATATTAGTGATTGCCGTGAAACTACAAATTGCAGTTTTTCAAACATCACTCATATTTCAGAAAAATATGAAGCCTCATTGGCATGTATATAAACGGCCCATGCCAAAGGCGGCCGCAACGTCCATATATTGGTAAAATCCTTTAAAAATATTCTCCAGCACTCAAAGTTGTTCCATGATCTGAAAGTGGTTCAAGTCATAACCATGTTTTGACGTTGAATTGCGAATATCGAGATTGAATGGTGTTGTTGTGTAACGTCCTAGTCAATAATTTTTCATTGCCACCGCTTCCGGGGTAGTTGGTATATACTTTGGGGAGATTAAGTGTCACGTCCAAAGACACTACAAGATGATCATGGTGTTCGAATTCCTGACTTCTCGCTCTGGAGTCCGACGCGCTACCACATAGCCTCAGTTTACCAGGTATATTCTAGAGGACCTATGGCCATGAGAGCGCTCACCTGAAACTTTATATACTGTCTTATATGTCCTCGTTTATAGGCCCAGCGATTGGGTAGTAACACCCCCAGGGGAACTACTTTAAATTTATGAAAATAAACCTTCTGACTGATACGCATTTCTGCATTCTATGTTATTCGTATCAGCAGTGGATCTGTTTGTTTTTTTCAGCCTGCTTGACTTGTCCCACATGTGACCCGTGCGGGGCTCGAACCCTACACGGCGCTCGTGGGGATCGAACCCAGGACCTCTCGCTCCAGAGTGACAGTCCGACGCTCTACCGCTTCAGCTACCGCGCTCTACTAGCGGGGGCTGTGACTGGTATCTTTGTCCAGTTTACCAGGTATATTCTAGAGGACCAATGGCCATGAGAGCGCTCACCTGAAACTTTATATACTGTCTTATAAGACAGAAACGTTAAGCAATCATCTGGCACCTCAGCGGTAGACATCAGAGGGGGCATTTCAGGCCCTGATAATTTTAGGAAAGAAGCTATCCCAATAGATACTGTTCCATGTTATTTCCAAAGATTGGACCTGCGTTTACTGTTATAATTTTCCCAGTCTTCAAATCGGCAACGGAAGAAATTTAAGAATTGGAGACAGTATCTTTTCCAATTATTTCTTACACGTTTTCATTTGCTTCAGCTTCATTTAACCAGCGAAAAAAAAAAACTATATTTATGCGAACAGTGCGATATGACGGACGCTGCGGACGAGGAACGTCCGAGTTCTCATCACTGCCGGTGATTAACGTGTGTTTATAGCATCCGTAATTGGGATAGATATGATCCCACTCAAACTAAAAGTTAAAAAACAACAATCATGTACTGTCTAGAATGAAGAAAATAAAGTTTTATTCCATCAAAATTTGGTTGCTCCCCGGCGACACACACAACTTGCCCGGAGACTCACCAAATAATCAATCACCCGGCTGAATCTCGATTTTCCCAGTCTTTTTTACAAATTTTCTGAAGGTTGATAATCAGGAGCTTACTTTTCTATATTCACCAATCTGAATTAAGGTTGTTTACATTCGTAATTCGATGTAAGCATAAAAAATAAACAAAAAAATACAACCGAAGGGCAACTGAAATGTTTGAGTAGTAAAATGGGGCGCACTGTGGCGATTAAACAAAATACATTTTCAACAATTTTAGGGTTTCCGGGGCTGCATCAAAGACCCTTACAGCTCCTGCAAGTGTTCGATTTGTTTTTATTTACTGCAGTATTTTTAGCTTTCGCTTCAAAATAGAAGTAAACAAACAACATACCTTTTATTAAGTGCAAATCCCGATGTGTCACCGACACCTCGCCCGATGGTTCACATTTTTCCGATTAACCCCCGTTGATTCACCGTTTTTTTAATACACCGTTTCCATAGGTTGCAGAATGTCTTACGGAAAAGACGATTCTTTACATTGGGATGATGATATTGATCTTGATTCTTTGCTAGGTGATTATACGTGTAGTGAAATTGAACTCACGGACGATGATGAACCATCGACAAAAAAAAAACAGAAAGCAAAAAACAAAGTGAAAAGTGACAATAGTGAAAATAGTGCTAAGGCTAAAACGTACAATTGTTCCGAGTGTACTAATTCGTATGCGTCGATATCTGGGTTACGCGGTCATCTACGAAAAAAACATGGAATTACAAATGCAAAAGGTAAGGAGGCCATTCAATATTTTGATCTTGTATATTTCATTGTTCGATTTTTTTTCTCTCGATTTTCCCAAAACTGACTTTTTATCAGGTGTTTTCCTGCAATGTTTTCACAATGTTTAACGAACTTGTGAATTAAAATAATTATACACAATTTTTATCTATCTATCTTCATAGCTATACTGAGTCGATCAATTTCTGATCATCATCAGTTTTAAGCTCCTTTTAGCCACAATTTAGCTTAATTCAGTTCAGAAGCTAACATCTAGGATGTCCTGTAAAATCATTTGTCATTTTTTCTTTCAAAATGTAACTTTTTCATCTTATTTGCAATGCCAAATAAGGTGTAGAAAATATCGCCATTTTAAATTCAAAAGCGCGAAAAGTTGTGAAAAACAGCTGCTTAATTCGGACGATTTGACCCTGTCAAAAATACCCAAACAGTATCAAAGGGCAATAAAACGATTTGTAAGACATTGTTCTGTAAGAATATTGATGATGTTTATCAAAAAAATGTCATTCATGGAAGCCTTATAATGAAAAATAAAACGCATCGTTTTGAGATCGGACGGAACAGATTTTCCTAAAATTACAAAAATAGTCAATATTTATACGATCATAACCCAAACGCAGTCACGCGCTGAGTGCTAATTTACAAATAAAACGACTTTTACATCTTTCTTCTTTCATATTTTGTTGATTAAAAATTACCTAGCCTATTAATAACAACGCGTTGCAGTAAAAAAGTACCGACTATTTTACGCTTGGTCGCCATTTTGAAACCTTCAACAAGGATTGCATCGTTTTATCAACGTAAAATACACGAGTAAAAACCCAATAAGAACACTACAAATTTCAGAATCTGGTTCAAAAATGAAAGATAAAATGCTTATCATTTCTTTAGGACTAAAATATTGCTTCATCAGATGTATAAAATCGCCGATGGAAGTTGATTTTTATAGCGTTGAAATTGTCTTCGTTTAGAGTAAAAAAACAAAATGGCGGAAGTAGGTGGAGCCACAGGTAGAGGCGCGTCAATCAAAAGTGACCGCTAGGTGGACTTTCTTATCTCTTCATCTTTATCTCAGGTTAAATCAAGCACAAATACTGATATTAAAACAGTCAACATGATGCAAAATGCATGTTAGCTCACTATTGTATGAGGCATTTTTTTGTGTTTACAAGAGAAAATGCTCTATAATAGCTGGTAAAAAGGATCTAAAGAAAAACTGTGCACAATCTACAGTAAAAGTGATTGTAATTGACAAAACTTGTGGGAGGAGGTAAAGTTGTCACAACTTCTTAAAGAGGACTAAACATGAGCTTTAAAAACTGATATTTATATGAACATCAGCTTAAGCAACTAAAATGGCATTGAGATGCGACATCTAGGAGATAAAAATCAAGCCTCTAAATATGTTGAATAATATGTTTAGCTAGATATAGATAGGCAGCTATGCCATGCAAATATAAATAGAAGCTTTTGAAGGTAATGCAATTTAGTGTCATGCACTTAAATTTTAGTCAAACCTCTAATAGAAAAATGGATTCAGACCAGAAAAAAAGAAACAAGGATAAGACAGAAAAAAGGTTCTACAACAAAACAAAGGAAAACCACAGAAAGTGACTGCACAAGACAAAAGAAAAACTTTGTTTAACAGATTGATAAATAATAATAATTGGAAACTTCAAGGATAATGTTCAAGATCAAAAGCATTTCACACTTAAAATGTTAACCAGTTAGCTCGGAACTTGATCTAAAATATGGAAGATAATTATGTTGGCCCCGATGCACAAAAATCAGTAACTACAATATTGGCACAACCAATAGGCAGCAATCAAACTACTATAAAGAATAAAAAAGTTATCTATTGTTCATAAACAGCAATAGCATTTTCAGTGGCTGCCTAATGGCTGCCCATCTGGTGTTATGGGAAATGCCATCCATTTGCACATTACAAACTATGTATTTTTACAGGATTTCTTTATTTTCATCCTCTGCTGTCAGAGTTTTATTTTCAGAAATAGACAGTTTCAAAACTTCTTTAAGAAGCACCATTAAAGTGTCAGTCTTAGCCCTGATCCCAGTCCAAACAGTGGGCAAAAGATATCAGCTGATAAAATTGGTGGACATAGAGCAACTTACCCATAAACCTATCCCCCTGATTTTTTGAGTAACAAACATTCAATATGGGCCAAGATTCAATGCTGCACAAAATGGTGGGACTACATTATTTGCTTAGAAAAGTAAAATAAACATAAAATAAGCCCAAAGCCCCTAAAATGAAAGTGGACTGGCCAAAATGATACGGATGGGCAAGTCCATATGTCAAATATGGGTAAATATTTACCGTTAAGAGGACCAGCCTCTCCATCAATGACCTCTATGACCTCAGGATTCTCTCCCGGCCCATCATCATCATTCAGAGCATCAAGACCCTTCATAAACAACTCCATCTGTCCTAAAACACAAAGGCAATGATAAACATCACAAAACAACAACATATCATCATACTAAGATACTTTATGACTAACGTCCTTAAACTGACTTCTTACATTGTAAATCTTATGTTCTTCAATCTCTCGGGGATGATTTATGTACTTCAGTAATTTCTTTATCAGCTATTCCAGGTGATTCTGCTGTGATTTATCTATATATTTAATGTCCTTTGTCTACTTCTCTCTTGTGCAGATAGCTGAAGCTAGCTTGATGACCACCTTAATTGGAAAAAGCATATGTATTTTCATACTTGATGTAGCAAATTGTATTATCATCAAGAAAACATGTCCATGCAGTGTTAAGCTCATTATACCCCACTTTTTATATAGTAAAACTGGGGTATACAGTGGTATACCTATTTTTCAGCATGTACCCACAATTTAAGTTTTGAGCAAAAATAAGAAAATAATCAAAAATTTTCTACTAAAATTTTCAATTTTTAGAGCTGAAAAAAATTCTCTGTATATCGCAAGGGCAAGTTTTCGTAATGTAGTTTCTCACCTAGTGCCTTTGTTGCCTCATTTCAATTTCTATGTGTCAGAAATCCTTTTTCAACATGAAACAGAGATCATTTGAGCCGCCTCATGGGAAAACCAACAAACTGCATAGGCGAAAACAAAGGCGCAGATCAGCTTCGCGGTAACTGCGAAGCTGATCAGCGCCTTTGTTTTCGCTACTCGGACAGTACAATCCCTCTTCTACTTAAATCCGAAATTTCAATCTTCTAGCTCTTTTCTTTGCTTGTACAGGTCGGTTTGTGTCAGACCTGTTCGGAAACCACATTGTTGGTTTTCCCACGAGACGGCTCATTTGTTAACACAGCTTGGTTGAGTGCTTGAATTATTGGAACAGAACTATATTCACTTACCCTGATAATGCAGGAGAAATAATACTCGACTATTCCCTAAAAGGGGTGTGTTTTATATAACTGGTGCAAAGTAGGGCCTACAAGGCAGAACTTACTTTTTTCCACTTCAGGTTTTAATCTCTTATTTTTGATGAGTATTTTTCTCTTCAACTGGTTAGGGGACGGTAGTAGAACACCCACATCCAGCTGTATAAAAAGTAGAAACAGATTTATACATTAAACAGCAGTGAAACATTGCGTCAAGTACATGTATGTGCAAACAACACTGTGTTTGACAATAATGTGTGAAAAAAAAGTTTTTGATAAAAAAGTTTCAAGTCTACACTATATGTCTTCACTGAAGTCTTCATTGTGGTCAGATAGCCTAGGTACTTGGTCAGATAAGAGGCTATAATGCCCAAGTCTTTGGTTGATTGTGTAAAAACAAAGGCCCAGATAAACTGCTTAGTAATATCACGCAGTTGATCAGTGATTGGTACAAAGATTGCACAATCCTTCTGTTTCTAAACCCAAAAATTCAAGCATCTAGCAACTTTCTTAAGGTATACATGACCTGATAGAGAAAAACATGAGAACAGGTTTTCTCACATGACCACTCAAATTTTAAAAGGCCAACTTACTGGACACTCTGGTAGAGGGGATTTCAGTAACAGTTCACCAAAGATATCCTCACAGTACTTCGCCATTTTGTATTGCTGACTTTTACTGAAATATAAATACAAAGAGAAAACTTGAATCTGTAGCTCTCTTTGCATCAGGAAAACATGTCCGTGCAATGCATACCCCCTTAAACCCCACTTTTATATAGTGAAACTGGGGTTTGCAAGGGTATACCTATTTTTCTTATTTTTGCTCCAAAACATAGATTGGGGTGAGGCGGTTCTAACGTGTACCCACAATCTATATTTTGAGCAAAAATAAGAAAAATATCAGAATTTTTCAGCTGAAAATTTTCAATTTTTAAAGTTAAAAAAATCTCTGTATATTGCATGGGCAAGTTTTCGTAATGGTAATATGTATTGTGGCAAGACTGCGGAGTTACATTTTATAGTTTTTTTTTTATCTTGTTAACTGCTAGGTAAAACATTATTACAATTCAATACTGTCCATAGGAAATTGGAGCAGTCATTTCGGAATTATATAACTTTAATGCCTGTACCTGAATATTCTTCAAATTGTATTAGATGAATTATATTTGAAAAGAACCATAAGAAAGTTTCACTCACCTACAATGATTTTCAAATGACAATATGACGGGGTATTGGGACGTAACAAATGCTGTTTCTTTTATAGCAACAATAACATCCTGTAAGGAAAGGTAAAGATTTGAGCCGCCTCGTGGGGAAAACCAACAATGTGGTTTCCGAACAGGTCTGACACAAATCAGGCTGCACAGTCACAGAAGCAGGATAGAAGCTTGAAATTTCGGATTTAAGAAGAAGAGAAAGTGTACTATCCGTGTAGCGAAAACATAGGCGCTGATCAGCTTCGCGGTTACCGCGAAGCTGATCTGCGTCTTTGTTTTCGCATATGCAGATTGTTGGTTTTCCCATGTGGCGGCTCATTTATTGTGAATACAAACATACAAATTATACTCAGCATTGTGGCAACTATGAAGCTGATCAGTAACTTTGTTTTGGCTACATAAACTGTATAAAGAATCTTCATAAACCCAATTTATGCCATATATACCCAGCTTGTAACCAACCTGATCAATGTGGCTGATTTTTCCTATTTCAATGGCAGCATATGTAAATCTTTATTCAGTTCACAAGGTAAATTTCTATATTTGGCATCCTTTACCCAGATATCATTTACCAATGTCTGAGTACTGGTTAATGTCTTACATTACTAAGGTGCACAGGAAATATTTTAATGATGTAAATGAATGTCTAGACATGAGCTCAGCCATTGACCTGGACTTAAAACAACATATCAAGCTAATCAAACAGTATTTTCTGACTTACTTTAAACAAAATATCTGAACACATAGCCTTGCCGTGAGTTATGATAGGTTCTTGGTCTTCATTTCGGCCGTCCCAGCAGTCCAATTCTATGCACCTACACATAAAAGATAGTAGTATATCATTAAACAGAGACAAAATACACTTCCATTATGCTTTTTTATGAGTACAGAAAAAAATGAGCCGCCTCATGGGAAAACCAACAATCTGCATATGCGAAACCAAAGGCGCAGATCAGCTTCGCGGTAACCGCAAAGCTGATCAGCGCCTTTGTTTTCGCTACTCGGATAGTACAATTCCTCTTCAACTTAAATTTGAAATTTCAAGCTTCTAGCTCTTTTCTGTGCTTGTACAGGCCTGTTTGTGTCGGACCTGTTCGGAAACCACATTGTTGGTTTTCCCACGAGGCGGCTCAAATAATGTTGAAAGAAGTAGTTCCCTTGTGTCATACTGTTTTTTTTTGTTTTTAATTTTTGTCAATTTCAAAAATATCAATTTAATGTCAAGATTAAATTTGCTTTAGCTGGCAGCTGGATAGACACCTTTGGGGAAATAGCTGCTCCATTAGTTTAACTTATGTTCCTATTGTAGGTTGCCTATTTATTATGAAGCTATTTTTCACTTGTGTGTCAAGGGCAGATGATTTTTGATCTTACAAGTTGCTGGCCAATGCTTACTCTTCCCATTATACAATGCAAAAGACAACTTACCGACAACCAGCAAGAAGTATTTGTCTGTACATTTCTACGGAGGACCTGCCTCCGAACTGTCTGCCTGTGAGATATGTATTGTGGGAAGAGTTTATATAATAATGTGATAATGTCTGATCCATGTCCTGATAAATGTCAAGTCGGTCAAGGAAAACTGGGGCGTTGTCGTCCGACATCAGATACCGACAAAACCCATCTAGACTCAACCAATCTGAAACAGAGAGATAACAGTACATGTAGATGTTTAAAATTTAGTCACTAAAACAAGTGCATCTCACCAGTAATTAATAAGCCAAATGATGGATTTTGCAAAGGAATGTGTCTTAGGCAGATACATGGATGGTTTACAAAAACCGATTCTCATGGACAGGCTCATGTCTTCTGAATAGAGAGGCATCAAGCTGCCCATCCATTCTCACACATCATCTGAGCCGCCTCATGGGAAAACCAACAATCTGCATAGGCGAAAACAAAGACGCAGATCAACTTCGCGGTAACCGAGAAGCTGATCAGCGCCTTTGTTTTCGCTATTCGGATAGTACAATTCCTCTTCTACTTAAATCCGAAGTTTCAAGCTTCTAGCTCTTTTCTGTGCTTGTACAGGCCAGTTTGTGTCGGACCTGTTCGGAAACCACATTGTTGGTTTTCCAAAAGGCGGCTCATCTTTTAAAATTGACAAGCCATCTTGTAAATCAGGAGTACTGAGTATTAGTGACTCATCTGATAATCTTCAAAACAGCAAAACTTACTTTTTGCAACATATTCTAGGTCTGTTTCATAGCTCTGTATCAATCTAGTTGCCCATTTCTTGTCATACTCTGGGAACAGGATTTCATTTAACCGAGGGTCCCTCTGCATCTGTAAAAGAATACACTTATTATTGGCAAATGACAGAAAGGACATCTTTTTTTCAAAGAAGTGAGAATAAGTTCTGAACATCCCAATTATGAATTATTTTCTTTAAAATATTTTTAAACAAAATACTGTGTATTCCCTTTGCAATAATGAGATCACAAAGTCATATGCGTTTAAGAAAAGTCTGTACTTCTTGCACAAACCTATATGGCTTAGTCCTGCTCACCATTTACATATGAGCCGCATCGTGAGAAAACCGGATTTTTGCCTAGGCGAAAACAAAGGCGCAGATCAGCTTCGCGGTAACCGCGAAGCTGATCAAGATCAGCTTCGCGGTTACCGCGAAGCTGATCAGCGCCTTTGTTTTCGCTACATGGATAGTACAACTTCTCTTCTTCTTAAATCCGGAATTTCAAGCTTCTAGCTCTTTTCTGAGCTTGTACAGGCCGGTTTATGTCAGACCTGGTCGGAAACCCCGAAGACCGGTTTTCTCGCGTCGCGGCTCATATAGTCATGTAGGAACATTTAGTCATGTAGAAAGACAAAGTCAATTTTTCCTGGGTAGTACCAGTACTTAGGGTAGTAAATACACCTTGCCGAAGGCCACAACCTGGCTGAGGCAAGTTTTGAACCCAGAATCTCTTGATTCAGTGTCCTGCACTCTTCTTCTAGACCACTGCGCCCCTTTAATAAAAAGATTACTGTTGTATGAATGACTAGACTTACCTGGTTCAAGAAGTCTACAAAGGTATCATCTGTTAAATATGGCCGGTTGTAACTACTGAAAAATAAATTAGATCAATAAGATAATGTAGATACAGATTCAAATGAGTCATTCGACTTCTTTCTGGATCCCATTTGTATAATGTTTGTATTCATATCTATTTATGCGGCTTTCATGTTATATGAACTGTACATGTACAAATGATGAACTGTACATGTACAAATGAAATAAAAGTTCAAACCAATTTAGATGGCTGTGCAATGCTTTCGTTCAGCTTCATACTGATCTACTCCTTTTCAGTTTGTCTCTGAAACTGAAACATGACTGAAGTTGAGCACTCCTGTTTGTGTCTGACTTATTACACTTCTATGTACAATGTTCTACTGGTGTTCTACAAATAGATGAGCCGCCTCGTGGGAAAACCAACAATGTGGTTTCCGAACAGGTCTGACACAAACCGACCTGTACAAGCAGAAAAAAGAGCTAGAAGCTTGAAATTTCGGATTTAAGTAGAAGAGGGATTGCACTATCCGAGTAGCGAAAACAAAGGCGCTGATCAGCTTCGCGGTTACCGCGAAGCTGATCTGCATCTTTGATTTCGCCTATGCAGATTGTTGGTTTTCCCATGAGGCGGCTCAGATGTTTGCATATGCGAAAACAAAGGTGCAGATCAGCTTCGATCAGCGCCTTTTTTTTCGCTACACGGATAGTACAATAAATCAAAAATTTCCAACCTCTAGCTATCTTCTGTGCTTGTACCACTCGGTTTGTGTCAGACCTATTCAAAACCTCAATTGTTGGTTTCCTCATGCAGCAGCTCATCATCTGAGCCGTCTCGTGGGAAAACCAAAAATTTGGTTTCCGACCAGGTCCGACACAAACCGACCTGTACAGTCACAGAAAAGAGCTAGAAGCTTGAAATTTCAGATTTAAGAAGAAGAGAAAGTGTACTATCCGTGTAGCGAAAACAAAGGCGCTGATCAGCTTCGCGGTTACCGCGAAGCTGATCTGCGCCTTTGTTTTCGCCTATGCAGATTGTTGGTTTTCCCATGAGGCGGCTCATCTGGTAATAGAGCATCCCACCGTCAGTAATGCCTCCTGAGTGATGTAACCTTTAACTTTTATTTCAAAACAGGAGAAACTCTGACATCAATTTTGTGTTTTAATCATATGAGCCTCGACGCGAGAAAACTGGTCTTCGGGGTTTCCGACCAGGTGCGACACAAATCGGTCTGTACAGTCACAGGAGCAGGTTAGATACTTGAAATTTCGGATTTAAGTAGAAGAGGAATTATACTATCCGAGTAGCGAAAACAAAGGCGCTGATCAGCTTCGCGGTTACCGCGAAGCTGATCTGCGCCTTTGTTTTCGCCTAGGCAAAAATCCGGTTTTCTCACGATGCGGCTCATATTATATCCATCAAGATGACAGTAACTTAATAAGCAAAACTTGTTTCCAAGGAAACCAATATCCTGAAACTTTGTTATTTCTTAGGAAAAACAAACATACCAAAAGAAGAAATGTGGCGTAGGCTGATTTAAATTTTCTATTCCTTTTATTCAGACTGTCCATGCTTTTAAAGCCAAATGTGGTCCAGTGTACAACAACATTGTATAAAATCTCCAAAATGTTTTCACCCTTTGAACTTTGACACCCCCCCTCCCCCCAATAAAAACTGAGATGTTGGTGGGTGGTGGTGGGGGGGGCGGGGGCAAAAATTAGAAAATTTGTATTTATTGCAATTTCTTTTCTGATAACCTTGAAAAGGTTCGACAGAAAGATGAGGCATATTTAGAAAGAACCACATAACCCAACATACTAACACAGAAAATGGCCAAATCAAGTGCATGAAATTTCAGATTTAAAATGGACATGGGCACGTAGCAAGAACCAAGTTATTATAGATTTACCATTTGAATATCAGACTTTAAGATCATGTTGTTTACAAATTTATAACATGACATTTGGGCTGATACTGCTGGTATTTCAAATATCAAAAGGTCTTGCTCTTAGGTTATTTATCAGAAAAACTGGCTGAGATTTACTGGTCATTTATCACAAAATAAGTGAATGTATCCAAATATGTCTGCCAGAATGACATGAAATCCATTCTATAATTTTTCATAGCTTCTTTCAGCTGCTGGTATAACATGAATTACAATGACACACCACTGAGCGCTTTGTGCTGTGTAAGATGAATGCCATTATGCAGCCCCAAGGAAAAAGGAGAGTCACAACATCAGGAAAACATATCCGTGCAGTGAATACCCCCTTAAACCCCACTTTTATATAGTAAAACTGGCGTAGGCAGGGGTATACCTATTTTTCTTATTTTTGCTCCAAAACATAGTGGGTACTCGTAAGAACCGCCTCGAGGAGGCGGTTCTAACGTGTATCCACAATCTATGTTTTGAGCAGAAAATAAGAAAAATATAAAAAAAAATTCTATGAAAATTTTCAATTTTTACAACTTAAAAAATCTCTGTATATTGCATGGACATGTTTTCGTAATGATGAATGGCTGATACTTGGACTTCCCAGACCCTTTGTGTTGTTGCTTAACATCCCAGTCAACAGTTATGGTCATATCAGGCCATCATGACAGCCGCAATGTGCTTCAATATGTCACCAATAATGTAAACAGGCTTACAATATGTATGTGTATGTATAACGTGATTTAACCACTTTTCCTGAGCCAGCTACCAAGAACTGCCAAGTTGATTGATAGCAGCATTGATATATATTTGATACCTTCAGGGTATCATTAAAATCATAAGCATTTTCTTTTAATGCATAATTTTCATCACAATTTAATTACTGTTGGGATTTATTTGTTTCCATTATGATCCAGCATTTCCACTAACTGACACTAACCATCCTCTTGGCGGCCAAAAGAAAGGAGCCGCCACTTCAAAAAACCAACAATCTACATGTGCAAAAAAAGGCACAGATCAGCTGTGCACTGTACAGTAACTGCACAGCTGATAAGAGCCTTTGTTTTCGCTACAGGGATAGTACATGTACAATTCTTCTTCTCATTGTATCTAAAATTTCAAGCTTCTGCCCTGCTTTTGTGACTGAACAGGTCAATTTGCGTCAGATCTGTCTGAAACCAAAATTGTTGTGTGTGTGTTTTTTTTTTTCAAGCAAAGGCTCAAATGTTATTGTCCTAAAAACAGAGTTCCAAAAATATAGGCCATTTATCAATTCAGTAACAATTGCTAGAGACTTCATTTCCCTGTATCTCCTTCTGGTTCTGGAGAAGAAGATTTTTAAAGGTTTTTGCTATTGAGAGCCATGGTGGCATTCTTGGTCATGTGACCTTGACCATTTATACAAGCTTTCATTGCCCCTTCCAAACGATCCTCCACATAAAGTTTGGCTTTGATTGGCCAAGCTGTTTCAGAGGAGAATCATATTTTAACAATTTTCTCCATTCAAATGCATGGGCGACCTATGTTGACCTTGCCTTAAAATAGGTCAAGGTCATCCAAGGGTCATGATTTATATAAACTTTATAGAGCTCGATTGCCTGATGCTTCATGCCAAGTTTCAAAATCATAGGCTTTCTGGTTCTGGAGAAGAAGATTTTTAAAGGTTTTTGCTATTTATAGCCATGGTGGCCATCTTGGTCATGTGACCTTGACCATTTATATACACTTTCATTCCCACTTCCTAACAATGCTCCTCATGAAGTTTGGCTTTGATTGGCCGAGCAGTTTCAGAGAAGAAGATCTTTGAATATCGCTGTAATATACATGTATATTGCCCCGGGGTGGGGGTAGACAGACCCCTGGGGTCCAAATTTTTTCAGAATCATCAATCTTAAGTCCATTTGCCCATTTCCTGCAAGTTTTTCCCTACAAATGACATTTTAACACTTTTCCCCATTCAAATGCATGAGCGACCTATGTTGACCTTGCTGTAAAATAGGTCAAGGCCATCCCAGGGTCATGATTTATATAAACTTTGTAGAGCTCCAGTCACTGATGCTTCACACCAAGTTTCTCTGGTTCTGGAGAAGATTTTTAAAGTTTTTTTTTCTATTTATAGCCATGGCGGCCATCTTGGTCATGTGACCTTGACCATTTATATAAACTTTCTTTCCCCCTTCCCAAGGATGCTCCATATGAAGTTTGGCTTTGATTGGCCAAGCGGTTTCAGGGGAGAAAATGTTTCATTATTATAGAAATATACATGTATATAGCCCTGGGGCAGGGGCAGACAACCCCCCAGGGGCTAAATTTTTTTATTAACATTAATCTTCTGTCCATTTGCCTATTCCCAGTAAGTTTTATGCACCAGTCATTTGTAACCACTGCCCCCCCCACCTACGGGGATAGCCGGGGAATGGCCGGGCTAATGAGCGGGGTAATTACCTGTTGAGTGCCCCGGCAGGGCCGTGTAAGTGCTGGGATAGTGATTTGGCGCCAAAATAGCGGGGCGATAGCCGTGGAATGGGCCGGAGAAATAGCAGTGTTTTACGCGTGTTTTACCGGAGCGATGGTCGTCCTTTAGCAGAGCAGTAACGATGAAATCTCCCGAGGACATTTCAAAGAAGATGGTGGCTTCGAAGCAAAACAAAAGTGAGAAAATTCTATCAATATTTTTAACAAAAATACATATTCCCGCAGATGCTTCTGCGTTCTCGATAACTCCAATATGGGCGTATTTTTACGCGTGTTTTGCATTTCGCACGCCTAAAATTCACTGCCGTGGATTCTCGTGCATTACGCCATGTTTGTTTCTGGCGACGCGTCCAAAATTTTCCATAAATTAGGTGAGAAAATTAGCTACTGCTGAGAGATCAAGGCATCGTTGCCGCTAGACATTGTTCAAAGGGTGGCAGCACATTTGCGCACATTTTTGAAAGAATGTGGTTCATTTGCGCACACAATTTTTCCAGGTAAGCGTATTCATTTGCGCACACAATTTTCCCAGGTAAATGTTACATTTGCGCATACAAGATTTTCGCAGGTAAATGGTATGTTTGCGCTCACGAGACTGTATAGACAAGCCAAGCCCTCATCGCCAGTCCACGCTGTATATATTTCTTAGTGATGACATTCAAGGCATAGCCTGTGATGAATATGCGAATTAAGAACTTGAGAAAGTATAGATAAAATATAAAAGTTTGATCCTTTGGAAGCAAGTGCGTGATAATGCCAAATGAACAAATCAAATTGCCGCAAATTGTAAATATGGTAAAGTAAAACTAAAATCTTTTTTTTAATTGACTGTGTAAACCTATTCTGACTCGTTGAACAGGGGCGACAGAGCTGATATTTTATTTATCAATACTGATATTATGAACTTCCAGCAACTGGCCAAGGAAGAAATGCAAAAACATGAGCGCAAATGTAACACTAAAACTGTGCGCAAATGATATACATTTCTGCGCGCAAATGAAAACTGTGCGCAAACGAAATTTTCGGAAAATGTGCGCAAATGTAATAGCACCATTCAAAGGTCAAGCTAGTGACGGACACGTGTCACTGACATGGGGAAGCAGTAGGCGTGAACTAATTGTGCCCTTAGCCAATCAGAGCGCAGTAAGCTGACGATCAAGTTTTTGTTGATGGAGATTGACAGGTCAATTTTCACGGATCACAAATTTGTGTTAGCTCATGATGTAGTTATATATTGTTAGCGATAAGACACTGCAGTGAAATAAGTCTACGCAAATATGCTCATCGTAATTTTGGAAGGAAAATTCGCCACAGAGACGGAACAATTTACACAATAGAGAGATCGTTTTCTTGTGCGATTTTCCCGTTTTTTTGCACATGTTTCCACTACTATTTGCATAAAAATTCTCTGAATGAGAGAATGAATCACAATGTTTTTAATGTCCTGGTGAAATAATGTTATTCAGATTTTAAGAACTTCTGAACGAGAAATCGGCAGAAAAGAAGAGAAAAAACCACACCTTTCTACGGCCACGAAAACTAATTACATTACATCGGTCCCTTTAAAGCACAAGCATTTTTATTTTTGTAATGAATATTCAGCAGTCTCCTGGCATCGGTATTGGTCTTAATTGCCTTCATGTGTGATAAATAGAGGATATTCAAGTTTTTGGAGTGAATATGAGTTTTATTTCATTGAGTGAAGTGAATAAATTTTATATTTCATGAGTGCCGAAGGCACGAATGAAATATATAATTTTTCACTTCACGAGATGAAAAAAAACTCATATTCATGACAAAAACTTGAATTTTCTTTTTATTATATTGCATGTAGTCATTGTAACGTTGCGCGCTAAAGCATATGACGTCAAAATCTTAAATGACGTCATTACTTCACGTCATTACGTCGCTATTGTGTGTGAACGTTCATTGCGTCAACAATAGCATAGATTATAAAATTTAGTTATGTATAAATTAGAAATGAAACGGTGGAACCGTAATTTGCCTATTCCCAAATCTTATATTTTCACATGTGAAAATATAACTTTTTTTATATTTTCACATGTGAAAATATAACTTTTTCAAATATTGGTTATATTTAATACATATTTCTCTATATTTCATCACTTGCCATAATTGAGCCGCGACGCGAGAAAACCGGTCTTCGGGGTTTCCGACCAGGTCTGACACAAACCGACCTGTACAGTCACAGGAGCAGGCTAGAAGCTTGAAATTTCGGATATAAGAAGAAGAGGAAATGTACTATCCGTGTAGCGAAAACAAAGGCGCTGATCAGCTTCGCGGTTACCGCGAAGCTGATCTGCGCCTTTGTTTTCGCATAGGCGGAAATCCGGTTTTCTCACGATGCGGCTCATATAATAAAAACCGTAATTTATAAATTTTGGCCCCATCACTTCCACTTCAGCTCTTGAAGTGTAAACATCTCACTCTGAGATATTTTCTGAAAGAAAAACTTTACCTTTCATTCAAAAGAAAAACATGGAAGACTACAGACTTCCTGCGCCTCTTGTAGGCATGCTCAAGGCTACCAATCTCTCTGGTATGCCTCATGTCCAGACAGATCTCCGAACCACGAAGATCAGCGTAACCATCACTTGGGACTTAGCTACGTCGGCTCCGAAGAAGCCCAAGAAACAACCAGCCAAGAAGAAGCCCTCCGAGACTTCTGCTCCTACCAGACATCAGCTTCAGACGTCGCAGTGTCCGCCACCTGAGACACCAACTCTACCATCACCAACGCCAGCTACCATCGTCCGACGCCAAGTGACAGCACCAACGCCATCACCAACGGCCCCACCAGTCACCAAGAAACCACGTCGAGAACCGTTGCTACCGACGCCCACCAGCGCACCCACTCCTCAGCCAGAGTCCAAGTCTACGCCAGCTGCTCCACGCCGACCGTTCGCCGGAGAATTCAAGGTCAGAAAGGTCAAGTCAGAGATTCTCCGTACCAACTACACCAACCATAGAGACAAGACCAACTACGTCCGTGAGTACAGCCACGAGAAGGGGAGAGCGTCGATCCAGGCTCTACGACCGAAGACCGGCCCTCGCCATACCCACTACCTCGTCAGCGACTTCTACGCCTACGACTCCACCGACTACTACCTACTGACCTACAAAGATACTCCGGAGTACGACCACTACAAACGACTTTGGCAACAAGGCGAGAAACTATCCAGCGAGTTTGTCAACGACTGGAACTACTTCTGCTCCACGGTCAACATCCTCGAGCTACGACCACCAGAAGTCACGTCGTGATCGCTGCCAGCACCTGCCTCTGCCTCCTGAACCTCGAAACTTCACTGCTAAGCCGCTAGCAAATGTCCGAGATCACTGTTCACATGGATTGCAGCGTCCGTAGCTGTTTAATCATGTGCAGTTTCAAAACTAGGTCATTTCACCGACCTAGCATAGCCATTAAGCGCGGCCCTGAATGAGAGCAAACTGATTGGATATCTCATTTGACCTACTTTTGCTCTCGAGCAAGATAGTGAAATCACTGATTTGCAGCCGAACTGGCATCGATTTCCTATCTATTTCTATGCTCATTTTTCGACCATGGCGTTCAAAATTCTAAAAAGAAGTGCTCCTCCACTTTTTCTGGCTTGACTTGCATTGTCCGCTTACATTGGGCACCGGCGAACAGCGCGATTGGCTTTTTGCTGTCACCGCCACGATTTGCAGCCCAGGAGCACTAACCTTCGTCCTTGAGGTGGAATACTGGATTAAGTCCGTTCAGCCCGGCATGACGAAAAACTGCCACTTTCTACTACAACTACTACTCAGCTGACTACTACCATATTGCAATAAATTTTGGCTGCTTCTACTTCAGTATTCTCTAACAATTTTGTTACGGCTGGAAAAAACAAGTATTGGCTTTTGTAAAAACAAAAAACAAACAAACAAACAAAAAAAAAAAAAAAAAAAATGGATATGAGCAAATTTTCAGTGGAATCCTAGTTGAAAAAAAAAAAATTGAAATATATTATTAAGGGTAAAACTCCAAGTTTTCATGGTCAAACTCCTAGTTTTCATTTCTGACTCCCAAGTTTTCATTTCTGACTCCAACTTCTTCTTCTCCAACTTCTTAGAATCCTGCTCTCAAAATCCAAGTGAGAGCTTATTCCCTCCTTGAATCGATGTACACTCAGTGGTCATAAATGAGTTCCCAAAGTGAAAAAATGCAAGTTTTTAAGTGAATTTGGGGGATAGAAATATGAATTTTAATTATATTGCTAAACAATTCTTGTCTTGTTATGTTATAAAGTAAAATTTCTAAAAGAAAATAATGTTTTGTTGATCATAACTGCGATCTTAAATTCTTGGCTGGTTGCTAGGCAATTTAAAAACGTGACTGAAAAAAATGGGTACCCGTTCAACTAAAATTGTTGCCATGGTAACATACATGTTAACACCTCGTTGATTTACCACTGAAAGTAAGGACTATGTATTTACCTTTGCATAAATATATGTTTGGACAAGTTTGAACACGCCAAAATGAAACTGCAGCCTTTTAAATTTTTGTCAAGCAAAAAAGACAAAATTATTATGGGAGTCAATGGAAGTGAAGGTGTTCTCAGAATCTCTGCTGCATATAACTAGTGCCATTTCAAACTTCATTATTTTAAGACCTTTAGGTCACTTATAGATTAGCGCCTAATATCTTACCTTTCATCTCACCCCACTGTTACCATGGCAACCACAAACAGCAGACTGATGCTTTAGATATTTTATGTGGTGTTGTAAAATTGCTTACCAACAAACTCCATTTGCATCAAGAATAATATAAATATTTTAAGATTGCTTGGAAATGTTTTCCCTACATGATGGTATGTAATATGATAGAAATTATATTATGTTGACAAAAAATGACTAAAGATCTTGCATTTTTTCACTTTGGGAACTCACTTATGGCCTCTGAGTGTAATTAATCAATGCAGACAGTTTAATACATGTATTAAGACTTCAACTGAATTTTAACAAAATGATGTACTGCAAAAAGATCTGTTGCAGGGCATTGTATTTACATAAAAGTGGTAAATGTTTTTGTTGATGAAATATTTGACATCTACAATCAAAATTTTTTACATGTCCCCGGGGGTGGGGGAAAAAAGAGCAGTGTTTTTACCGCCAATATGTCCCCTCAGTGCGGGGGTTATAGCAGGGCTTTATTTCGTAAAAAGTTACTGTCCCCGCCCATCCCCGTAGGTGGGGAGGCAGTGGTTACAAATGACTGGTGCATTACCCATTAAATAGCATTTTACCATTTTTTCCCATTCAAATGCATTGACGACCTAAGTTGACCTTGCCGTAAAATAGGCAAGGTCATCCTACGGTCATGATTTATATATACTATGATGGGCCCGAGTCCCCGATGCTACATACCATGTTTCCTGGAAATCGGCCCACTGGTTCTGGAGAAGAAGATTCTTAAAGGTTTTTGCTATTTATAGCCATGGCGGCCATCTTGGTCATGTGACCTGGACCATTTATATAAACTTTCGTTCCCCCTTCCTAATGATGCTCCACATGAAGTTTGGCTTTGATTGGCCAAGTGGTTTCAGAGGAGAAGATTTCTGAAATTGTGAACGACGGACGGACGGACGTCGTAGCATGGGTATACTATAAGCTCACCTGTGAGCCTTCGGCTCGGGTGAGCTAAAAAAATAGCCACATTGATCATTGTCACTATGCACCCGGAAATAGGCTAACTTTTCAAAGAAGGCTACATTCTCTCAAAGGTTTTACTTTTTTTGCTTTCATTTTAGAATTCTGGGCAGTAACTGTGAACATTAAACAATTTGATATTTTCTACTGGTAATCAAAGTTATCATAATTTGTTCTGCCTATTTTGTTGTATATTGATTCTAAATTAATGGTAAAGTAACACTGAAGTGTTACAACTTGTCAAAGTTTGTTATCAGCACTGTAACATCTAAATGAACCTTCGGGAGAGAAAACCAACAATTTGGGTTTCTGACCAGGTCTGACACAAACCAGACTGTACATCCACAGAAGCAGGCTAGAAGCTTGAAATTTTGGATTTAGAAGGAAGAGGAATTATTCTATCCTTGTAGCAAAAACAAAAGGCGCTGATCAGATTAGCAGTTACTGCGAAGCTGATCTGCGTCTTTGTTTTTGCATATGCAGATTGTTGGTTTTCCCATGCAGCGGCTAAAATTAACAGTACCGTTTCATAAACCTACTCTTGTGTTCTGAGCTTGCTATTAATGGTTCTCCAAAAAGCAATTCAAATAGTTCACAGACACAGCACCAAATGGTAAACGGCTCTGTCATGCATATGTGCAGTCATTAATTTGCGTAAAAATGTCCTCAGATTATACTATTCAACAATCAACCTCAATCGAGGAGAATGAATGGAATAAAGAAATAGAGGAGAGCAGACACTGGAATGGTGATGAGCTTCCTGCCGGTCTAATGGAGCCATTTCACAAAGGTCAGAGGTACTATAAGCTCTAATCAGAAATATGCTATGCCTACCATAAAATGTGTGCCTTGTTTAATTCATTGTGACTTCAATCATCCATTTATGCATCTTGAAATTAATGTCTCCACAAAGAAACCATTGTTTTAGAGGAATATATATGTTCCAACTGAAACAAGAGGGTCGATGGTCCTGTAAACGCTCACCTGAGATCTGGGATATATACCAATAAACAAGACCTTCGGCTTGCCATAAAATAGGTCAAGGTCATCCCAAGTTTTGTTGAAATTGGTCCACCGGTTCCAAAGAAGAAGATAGTGGCCATCTTGGTCATATGACCTGTATAATTTAAGTACACATTGGTTCCCCCTTCCTATAGACGCTTCAAATCGAATTTGGCTTTGATTGGCCAAGCGGTTTCAGAGAAGATCTTTGAATATTATATATTGCCCGGGGTGGGGGCAGACCAGCCCCTGGGGTCCAAAGTTTTTCCGAATCACAAATCTTTGGTCCATTTGCCAATTTTCTGCAAGTTTTTACCTTCAAATGACATTTTGACAATTTTTCCCATTCAAATCCATGGGCGACCTATGTTGACCTTGCCGTAAAATAGGTCAAGGTCGTCCCAGAGTCATGATTTACATAAACTTTGTAGAGCTCCTCTCCCTGATGCTTCATACCAAGTTTCAAAATCGTATGCCCTCTGGTTCCGGAGAAGAAGATTTTTTAAAGGTTTTTGCTATTTATAGCCATGGTGGCCATCTTGGTCATGTGACCAGGACCATTTGTACGAACTTTCGTTCCCCCTTTCTAAGGATGCTCCACATGAAGTTTAGCATTGATTGGCTAAGCGGTTTCAGAGGAGAAGATTTTTGAAATTGTGGACAATGACAGACGGATGCTGGAGCATGGTCATCCTATAAGCTCACCTTGTGAGCCTTTGGCTCAGGTGAGCTAAAAATACTTGATGTTTGAAATAATAAGGTCTGAGGAAATAATATCTTTTTCAGCATTAAAATGTTTGCCTTAGGCTAACATGGTATTCTAGACCTAAATGGGTTGAATAATTCTCTCGTTTTCTGCTTTTTAATTAAATTGAGCGACTTAAAACTGTCTTCGTCAGGAAAGAAATGCCCAAATTTAGCTTTTCCAATATGTAAGCCATATTCTGAGAAAGAAATAATTCCTTCATATGTCATAAAGGAAATAATTAGGCTACATAATTATTCAGGCTGGTTAGTACCAATACTTGTCACGGTGTCTTGATTACAGTGTGGAACTAGTTTTGTCCTAGAAACGACAGGCTCTATAACTGACCAGACTGGTATATGTCACAACTAGTTGGAGCCCCGAAAGACTGATCTTCTCAAGATCTTCTCGGAATGATTCAGTGGCAATGAGTTTCTATATTCAGAATAAGGTCTGTTGAGGTTAGTCAACTCAGGGATGTGGTAAGAAACTGTTTATACATGTAGATGTGACACAGATATACAATTAGTTTTGAATATTTTAGAAAATTTCCACTTTCGTGACCAAGCTTTAGTTTGAATATAACTGATATAACTGGACATAAACTGAGCCGACTCGTGAGAAAACCGCATTTTTGCCTATGCAAAAACAAAGGCTCAGATAAGCTTCCCAGTAATTGCGAAGCTGATCAGTGCCTTTGTTTTCACTACACAGATAGTACAATTCCTCTTCTTCTTAAATCTGAAATTTCAAGCTATTAGCCATCCTCTGTGGCTGCACAGACCAGTTTGTGTCAGACCTGGTTGAAACCCCGAAGACCGGTTTTCTTGCGTCGTGGCTCAACTTCAGGGCAACTAGGGAGAAACAGCTTTCCTAAATATTATCAAACTTCTCCCATGTTTAATTTCAGCAGTGGGAGAAGTGCAATGGGAGAAGTGAAAATGTACAGACTATAACATTCATTATAAAACCTGAAATTCAAGTCCAAATTTCTCTGAAAGATGGAACTCCTTACATTTCATAACATGGTTCATATTTCAGGGTGACGACAATCTGAGCGAAGCAAAATTCCCTGACTCGAATCAAATTTCCCTGACTCAAGTTTGTGAATTTTGCATGTACTTTTCTCATATCTGGGGAAGTGCAGATAGCCACTCTTTAGGAAGATTTGAAATATAATGAATATTCATTATATTTCAACTCTTTTTTGTAAAGAAACCTAAAGAGTGGCTCTCTGCACCTCCCCAGGTAAATGCATTATTATTAATGAAAACATAATTCTTTTGTTGTTATTTAATTTATATTATAAAATCCTAACAAGAGGAAAATGCTTTAGCCATTATTCTTGATTATCTTTTGCAATTCATACACCTGTCTTTCAAAATTCCCTGACTTTTCCCTGACTTTTAGCTGAAAATGCAAAATTCCCTGACTGATGTAAAAATTTCCTGACAATTCCCTGACCTTGAAAAAATTAATTTTTCTCTGACTTTTTTCCTGACAGTGGACACCCTGTAACTTGCAAATGTGGGTGATGGAATAGCAGGAGGGATTTGGTTACTGTCTTGAATTTAATACAGAAATAATGTAGAAGCTGCTTTAAGATATTTTTTTTATCAATAACAGTTTTGCATATTTTTTTTTTCTTTCTGATTAATAATAATGATAAATTAATAGGAAGATTTACAGAAATGATAGCTCTAATACATTTCTGTAGGAAATATTGAAGACAAACTGTCCAAATATGACAGATTTTCTTCCTTTTACAGGATTTTTTCCAGAATATGCTCTAATTTGAATGGACAACCTGTCATTATTTTTCAAGATTGATACAGCAGTGCATGACACTTTATGAGCAGAATCACGAAAAATCCTGTCTCCTGGGTTTCTGACCAGGTCTGACACAAACTAGCCTATAAATTTACAGAATAAGGCTAAAAACTTGGAATTTCTAAATTTTGAAGACGAGGAATTGTAGTATCTGTGGAGCGAATACAAAGATGCTGATCAGCTGTGCAGTTACTGCACAGCTGATCAGCATCTTTGCTTTCGCCTATGAAAAAAGGTTTTCTCATGACACAGGGAAGACAGGCTCTTATCTTAAGACAGATTCCACTAATGTGCAGATCCTGTTTTTTTTCCTCAATCAGCAAAATAAACATAAGCTGGAGGTCATCTGAAAATCAGTGCATGTGTCTGTACATCAGTACATATGTTGAACTCATTAGCGGTGGGGTAGGATGGGAAGAAAATAGACTACATGATCAAAAGATGTCCACAGCCTGCGCCCAGTTGTTCAAAACTTCGTTAGCTTAATGCTGTTGTTAAGCCCTCAATTTGTTAACTATATATCGACTTCAAAAGCAAATACACTGCAATGTAAAGGATTCTCACATTTTGTCAACGAAAAATAACAGTGTATTTGTAATATTGCCATGTGAAATTTTAAAGAATCGTTAACAAACGATATCAGTATTTTTGAACAACTGGCCTCTGATCCATACATCTCTGTTGTCAAAATTTGTGAACAGCATTCCTGTAACCTTCTTTGAAGGTTTCTACATTGACAGATGTGTAGCACATGTTCTGCTAGAGGACTTCCAAGAATAAACACTGCTTTATATATTTACCTTTCCTTGAAGAGATCTTCAATGTCTGTTCTGGGACAAATTTTGTGGTAGAGTTCATAAAACTTCTCAAATGTAAATGCTGAGATCTCTATCTCCTCACACTGAAACAAATAAATGATTATTCCATTTCCACATCATCTTCATCATCATCTTCATCATCATCATCATCATCATCATCATCATCATCATCATCATCATCATCATCATCATCATCATCATCATCATCATCATCATCATCATCACATCATCATAGGCAGCATTATCATCATAACTGATGACTCGCATGATGTTTTATGATGAAAGGCTGAGTAGAAGGCATGCTGTGAATTTGGCTGTATGTGTACAGAAATCATAAGTATTTGCATACTCTGCAAAATAATGTAACTTTAAGCCCATGTCACACACGAGTTGGACCTACGAGTTAAGCTCCACCCACTTTTTTGGTGAACTCGTAGCAATTCGTACAGAACTCGCCCCATGTCTGCGGTTGTCGTACACAAGTCTTCCCAACTCGTAGCATGTCGTGGAAAGGCTATGAGAATTTTAAACGGTTTAAAATTCTCGTAGCAAGTCGTAGCAACTCGCCGTCTTAAAGTGGGCGGGGTATGGGCGGAGCATAACTCGTACTGATCTCGTAGCTTATCGCACAGAATTCGCAGTAATGTCGTGGGATGTCGTGCGTTCTCCTCATCTTGTCAAACATGGCGAGTTGCCTACGAGAAACCTACGAGTTGCTACATTGAAAGCGACTTCTCACGAGTTCCTCCAACATCTCACAAGTTTACTAGGACATACCTACGAGTATCCATGAGTTCCCAAGACTTTTATCGAAGAGATGTCATTTGGAAGTTGTAGGGCATTATAACTCGTGGCAACTCGCACGACAAGCGAGGAGTTATGATTTGCACTAACTCGTAGCTCCAACTCGTGCGTGTGTAAAAGCTTTTAAACTTTTTTAACAACTCGTAGCAACTCGCGCGACAAGCGGCGACTTATAACTCATACCAACTTGTAGCATGTTGGGGCTTCAACTCCTGAGTGTGTGACAGGCCCTTTACCAATCACATTCCTTACATAGAATTTATGACTACCAGTACCATTTTTTGACTAAAAGACATACCTTTCCACCAGGTAGGCCAAGATCTTTGAGCGACTGCATAATCATCTTCTCTGTTCTTCCTGAGGCAAATGTCCGGGTTATACTGAAATGGAGGAGGAAAAAGACTATTTATTCTGATCTGCTGCATGAACATGGAACAAAGATGGGCTTTTATGACCAAGAAATACACAAGTCAGCCTGAGCCAACCTACTTGTCGAAGAAATGTGATGTTCTAGGTTTCATTTGAACTGCCTTGTTGCACAGGGACATGTAACAACTTCTACTACTATTTATGAAATATGCTTATTATCTAGACTTTATAATAGATAACAAACCTAATAGGAATTGTTACAAGTCCCTGTGCCTTGTTGTTGCCATGAGCATGCATAATAGATTGTTTTCCCTGTGTAAAACTTTTGAAAATCATATTTGATATGAATGATAATTTGGATTGTGTACATGCCAGCCAAGCAAACAAACTAAGGCAATCAAAGAAAGACTGGCCAGACTATGTGCAAAGCCAAACTTCAGGATTAGTCATGAAGCAATACATTTTCATTTACAGCAATTTGAACCATCTACGCGCCTAATCCATTTTCTAAATATGAGCCACCTCGTGGGAAAACCAACAATGTGGTTTCGGAACAGGTCTGACACAAACCAGGCTGTACAGCTACAGAAGCAGGCTAGAAGCATGAAATTTTGGAGTTAAGTAGAGGAGGAATTGTACTATCCGAGTAGCGAAAACAAAGGCGCTGATCAGCTTCGCGGTTACCGCGAAGCTGATCTGCGCCTTTGTTTTCGCCTATGCAGATTGTTGGTTTTCCCATGAGGCGGCTCATATGGAGGCGGTGTCTTATTAATCACTACCAGAATCTTATGCTAACAAAACTTGAAAAACCCTAAATTTTGCATATGCGGAAACTGTGCAGCCAATCAGAACCTTAGTTTTTCGCGGCAAAGGTTAGTGTAATCTCTTTTCTTCCTAAATTCATAGTTTCAAGTCTCTAAGTCTAATATTCTTCTGTTGATGTACAAGCTAGGCCCTGTTCTATATGAGCCGTCTTGTGGGAAAACCAAAATGTGGTTTCCGAACAGGTCCGACACAAACCGACCTGTACAAGCACAGAAAAGAGCTATAAGCTTGAAATTTCGGATTTAAGAAGAAGAGGAATTGTACTATCCGAGTAGCGGAAACAAAGGCGATGATCAGCTTCGCAGTTACCGCGAAGCCCATCTGCGTCTTTGTTTTCGCATATGCAGATTGTTGGTTTTCTCATGAGGAGGCTCATATCTGGTAGAAACCTCAAAGATAGGTATTCTCAAGACGCTCATACGCTGACACAACTTGAATGGCTTTAAGGCATGATAAATCTTCTAAATGAGCCTCGTCACGAGGAAACAGGATTTTTGCCTAAGTGAAAACAAAGACGCTGTAACTGCACAGCTGATCAGCGCCTTTTTTTTTCGCTACAAGGATAGTAAAATCCCTCTTCTTCTTAAATCTGAAATTTTAAGCTTCTAGCCTTTTTCTGAAATTTTACAGTCCAGTTTGTGTTTTACTGGTCGGAAATCCCGATGACTGGTTTTCATGTGTCTCGGCTCAAATATTCCGAGAATATTCTTTACTTTACAGTAGATAATGACAAAGTCTGGCATAATCAGACAATCAGTGGAAATACTGATAGGTCCTACCACGTATGAGCCCCGACAAGATTAACCAGTTTTAAGGGTTTCTGACCCGATCTGACAAAAAAAGGGCTGTAGTCATAGAGAAAAACTAGAAGCTTGGATATTTGGATTAATATTGATGAGAAGTTGTACTATCTGTGTAGCGAAAACAAAGGCGCTGATCAGCTGTGCAGTTACTGCACAGCTGATCTGCTTCTTTGTCATCGCATAGGCAAAAATCGGGTTGTCTCATAAGGTGGCTCATATAATCCATCAATGAAGCAGCCGCGACAGTCTATGACCTTCTTTAATGACAGCTTAATTAAAATAAGACATTGGAAATCATTGAGACAGAAAATTGAAACAGCATCGTGAAACCATCAGTGTAGATTAAGAAAGCACGGATGACTCAGATCCGTCTGTGCACCCATGTCATCAACAGCACTCATTGAATACTGCAGACCCAAGTTTTCTTTATATGGACAGCAATGACTGATCAAACTGGAAGGATGCCCAAGCAAATGAGGGAGACTTTTCTATTCGTAGGAGACTTTTCTATTCGTGAGTAAATGCCACTATGTTTGATTTTCTGTAGTATAATTCAATAAACTGAAACAACAGTGTACCATAATGGCGTTATGAGATTTGACATGTCTAGAAATACATTGCAGCATACTGCATCAGAAGGTGCATTAGAGACAAGACCTCAGTTCAAAGACTAGAGAAGTCCTGAATCAAACCAACAAACCTTTGTTTACAAAAAGGTGAGTTCACCATGAAGGTTTCTGCTATGACTATGGTTTATTCTATACCACAGGTCATTTTCTTAACAGTCTAGATTTTTCTGGTAGCGACATTTTTTCTCCTATATTTTGATTTGGCAATCCAACATTTAGACAGATTAGTGAATTACTAGGAGACACTCAAATGAATTTGCAGTCTGGGAATCATGCTTGCGTCACATATGAGCCGCGTCATGAGAAAACCAGATTTTGGCCTATGCGAAAACAAAGGCGCAGATCAGCTTCGCAGTAACTGCGAAGCTGATCAGTGCCTTTGTTTTCGCTACACGGATAGTACAATTCCTCTTCTACTTAAATCCAAAATTTCAAGATTCTAGCTTCCTTCTGTGACTGTACAGGCCGGTTTGTCTCGGACCTGGTCGGAAACCCCAAAGGCCGGTTTTCTCGCGTTGCGGCTCATATATCATGGATCAGTCTTTATATGGATTGGAACTGGGTCTAACTGGTTTATTTCAAGTGTGGGACAAATCATCAGTTTCACAAAATAACAGCTCTTTTTTCAACTGAATTCTATAACAATCTTAAATTCTTTTATTCTATGACCTTGGTTGTCTTTATTTACAGTATTTGTGTTGATGACATCTTCAAACCCTGTTTCTTGCCTTCATGCACATGACTTACCTTCGCACTGGAATTTTCCCACTTGGATTCACCATGAAACATAGCTTCATCCAACTGAAATCAAACAGAAAAAATAATACATTATTATTACAAAATTTCAGTCAATACATGAGAAAGATATGAACATACTTGGATGAGGATTAAATTTGTGGTAGGGCTATGCCTATTATTGCTTTTTTTGGAAAAAAAAATCACAAATCATCAGTATAAAAATGACTTGCTAAACTCCTAAAAGTCCCATTGGAATGACACTCGCTTTATGAATATGCAAACAACAAAGACCTTATCCCTAGATTGGCCTTTGATGACTTTAAAAGTGCTTCAAATGCAATAAAGCTCAAGTTGCATGGGACAGATTAGGTACCACTACACAAGCTTACTGACATCAGGAAAACATGTCTGTGAAACGTATAACCACTCATACCCCACTTTTATACAGTAAAAATGGGGTTTACAGGGGTATACCTATTTTTCTTATTTTTGATCCAAAACAGATTGTGGGTACTCTAAAGTGTACCCACAATCGATGTTTAGAGCAAAAAATATTGAAAATATAAAAACTTTTCCAATGATTTTTTTAATTTTTAATGCTGAAAGAATTTTCTTTATATTGCATGGTCATGTTTTCGTAATGTAGGATATTTACTTCTTTCTTCAACATATTGCCTCAAAGAATCTGAATCTGAAAAGAATCTGCTACAAAAGTTCACACCAGCAGTTAATCATACTGATCAATTACACAAAACATTTATTAGACCCAGAACCACTTTGGCTGAAACTGCCAGATATTGTTTGGGGAAATGCTCTTCATTGGATTTCTAATTCAATAAGCTTTTGACTGACTGCTCGAACATTAACTTCTTTATTATACTTTCGCCTTAGAGCACTGGCAACTAGAGAGCAAAACTGGAGCAAAACAAGAGAGTACAAATATCAGGGGCCAGTTGTTCAAAACTTTGTTAGCTTAACGCCATTGTTAACTTGTTAAGTAAATGCCGACTACATAAGCAAATACACTATTTTTTGTTGATAAAATGAGCCGCCTCGTGGGAAAACAAACGATGTGGTTTCCGAACAGGTCGGACACAAACCGGGCTGTAGAAACACAGAAGACAGCTAG
This sequence comes from Rugalucina vietnamica, assembly GCA_964017185.1. Taxonomy (NCBI): domain Eukaryota; kingdom Metazoa; phylum Mollusca; class Bivalvia; order Lucinida; family Lucinidae; genus Rugalucina; species Rugalucina vietnamica. The sequence goes on from OZ024872.1 coordinate 70,931,831, forward strand.
AAGCTTGAAATTTCGGATTGAAGAAGAAGAGGAATTGAACTATTCGAGTAGCGAAAACAAAGGCGCTGATCAGCTTCGCAGTTACTGCAAAGCTGATCTGCGCCTTTGTTTTCACCTATGCAGATTGTTGGTTTTCCCATGAGGTGGCTCAAATGTGAGAATCCTTTGCAATGCAAAGGATTCTCACATTTTATCAACAAAAAATAATAGTGTACTTGTAATATTCAAGTTTGAAATTTTAACAAATCATTAACTAACAATGTCGTTAATTTTGAACAATTGGGTCCAGGAGAATATCTGCTGCAACGTGCCGACAGGACTGCAAGTCTGAGAACTCAATCTGATCGGTGGCTTTTGGGACTCCTTGCACATCAGCACATATTGGTAAATCCATAAATTCTAGTAGGCATTCAAACTAGTCTGTATAGCCAAACATTCTTTCTGAAAAACTGAAAGGCAACAACTGGTCCTGATAAGAGGTTACAATCTAGATCAGCTGATGTTGCTTTCTGACTCATGATCATTTCGAACCATGGAAATTTGTTCCCTGACATTAAGGTTACAGTCACAAATCAGGGGGTAACTATATTCAAATGCATGTTTCACTATGTTTGTAAGTCATAATGGCATTGTTTTATATAACAAAATAAAGACAAGATTTTGAAATTTAAGGTGAATGGTCTTATTGTAAGTTACAAAATTGAGGCAAGAAGAAAGCTTCAATAAAATTATGTCATATGCCATGTTTGATGTTTCATCTTCTACATGTTTTGCTATATGTGTTTCTTTTTTCCTCCAAAAGCTTCCCTAACACTAGATGATTAAAACGGTATCAGGGATTTCCACTTAAGTTCTTTGAAACCGAGATATTGCATTTTAAATTTTCTGTGACAAAATTGATTGGCCATCCTAAAGAAAACTCCAATTTACTCAGCAACAAATCTGAGTAAAAAAAAAATAAAGGCTCTACCTAGAATGTAGAAAAACACACTCTACATACCCTTAATCATGAATTACAGTAACTAAATTTATTTTCAAATGGGATTCATTTTAAGCCTTTTTTCACATAGAATAAACTAGCCCAAGGGCAACGATCGCTCACCTGAGAGTCAACAAGTGTACCAAGTTTCATCGAAAAATCTTTAACGGTTTTCAAGTTATAGAGCGGACACGTTTTGTGACGGACAGACGGACAGACAGACGCACGGGGAAAGACAATATGTCTCCCGACCCTGAAGGGGGGGAGACATAAATACCAATAAAATATAGCAAAAAGGCCCAATGGCCCAGTGGATAATTCGCTTATTTAATTACCCCTAAGGGTTGCCATGGAAACCAGAGTTCAAATCCAATCAGCTTGAAACCTAATGCAGGCAATCCCCTACCACACTGATGCTTCTGATAAAGTTTGATTGCAATGGACCTGCTGTCTCTGAGATACACATGTACATGTTTGAAAGTGTAGACTGATGCACGGCCAGACGTACGGACGGACGCCCGCTCGACTCTCATCCTATAAGCTTACCTTGTGAGCCTTCGGCTCAGGTGAGCTAAAACAGAGGATCAAATATGTAAGCACTAAAGTTTTCACAACACTTTACAGCCATTTTCCAAAGCTCACAGGCACATAACTCTGCAGTCCATGGTCGAATCTCGCTGAATTTTAAACTAATCACACATCTTATGGCTGTCCTTGTTACCTCGAAGAATGAAGAAGATCCAATCAGAAATGAAGGCGCTGGAGTGTTCACAACATCTTTCCCATTATAAGTCTATAGAGATTTTTTTCAAATGCTCAAGGGCAGCTAACTCTGCAGTCCATGGTTGAATCTCGCCCAATTTTGTACCCATTCGTGATCTTATGACTGTCCTTGTCACATGAAAGAATGAAGAAGATTGGATCAAAAATGTAGGCATTAGAGTGTTGACAACACTAAATAGCCATTTTCAAATGCTCAAGGGCAGGTAACTCCGCTGTCCATAGTCAAATTTCGCCGAATTTTAAACTTATCTTAGATCTTATGACTGTCCTTGTTACCTGCAAGAATGAAGAAGATTGGATCAAAAATGTAGGCATTAGAGTGTTGACAACACTAAATAGCCATTTTCAAATGCTCAAGGGCAGGTAACTCCGCTGTCCATAGTCAAATTTCGCCGAATTTTAAACTTATCTTAGATCTTATGACTGTCCTTGTTACCTGCAAGAATGAAGAAGATCAGACACAAATGAAGGCGCTGGAGTGTTCACAGCAGCTTTCCCATTGTAAGTCTATGCAGATTTTTTAAAATGCTCAAAGGCAGCTAACTCCGCAGTCCATGGTAGAATCTCGCCAAATTTCAAACTCATCCAAGATCTCGTGACTGTCCTTGTTACATGAAAGAATGAAGAAGATCTGATCAAAAATGTAGGTGCTAGAGTGTTGACAACACTTAACAGCCGTTTTCCAAATGCTCAAGGGCAGGTAACTCCGCAGTCCATGGTTGAATCTCGCGGAATTTCGAACTCATCCTTGTCTTGTGGCTGTCCTTGTTACATGAAAGAATGAAGAAGATTGGATCAAAAATGTAGGCACTAGAGTGTTGACAACACTTAACAGCCATTTTCCAAATACTCAAGGGCAGGTAACTCTGCTGAATTTCGAACTCATCCGAGGTCTTATGGCTGTCCTTGTTACCTGCAAGAATGAAGAAGATCCGGTCAGAAATGAAGGCGCTGGAGTGTTGACAACCTCTCTCCCATTGTAAGTCTATGGGGATTTTTTCAAACGCTCAAGGGCAGCTAACTCCACACTCCATGGATGGATCTGGCTGAATTTCGAACTCATCCGAGACTTTATGGTTGTCCTCATTACCTGCAAGAATGAAGAAGTTTCTATCAAAATTGAGGCTGCTAGAGTGTTGACAAACTTTTCCCCATTATAAGCCTATGGGAGCTATCTGTTGCCATGGAAACCAGAGTTCTGATCTTATCTGCTTCAAAACCTAATACAGGCAATCCCCCACCACAATGATGCTTCTGATAAAGTTTGATTGCAATCGGCCTGCTGGTCTTCGAGATATACGTTTGAAAGTGTGGACGGACGCACACACGCACCCACGGACGGACGCCGGCTCGAGTAGTATACTATAAGCTCACCTAGTGAGCCTTCGGCTCAGGTGAGCTAAAAATTCAGGAAAATAAAGTGCTGAAAATGTCTAAAAAGTCACTATTTATTGTACTTGCATGTCTAGTGTTTTTCAATTTACAAAAACGAACTGCTTGGAAATAAAACAAAGAAAAAACACAAAAGATAATAGCCACAAAATATGTTTACAAAAAAAAGTGGGCTAACTGAAGACACAGATAAACTGGCATTGGTCCTCAAGGGGACACTAAAAGAAGACTCACACTCCTAAAATTGTGATAATGGTTTTGGATTATATCATCGTGACAAAATTAAGTCCAGTGGGACATACAAATATCTCATAGTTTTTGTCTGGTATCAGATAAGCCGCGCCATGAGAAAACTGAATTTTTGCCTAGGCGAAAACAAAGGCGCAGATCAGCTTTGCAGTAACTGCGAAGCTGATCAGTACCTTTGTTTTCGCTACACAGATAGTACAATCCCTCTTCTTCTTATAACCGGAATTTCAATGTTCTAGCCTGCTTCTGTACATGCCAGTTTGTGTCGGGCCTGGTTGGAAACCCTGAAGACTGGTTTTCTAGCGGTGCGGCTCAGATATAATTCTACCTCTTCAATCTTATTCTAACACCTAAGCTCTTCATGCAAAAAAGCAGAATCATGATTCTGTCACAGTCATGTCTTCATGCATCCTTGGTTTTTGCTGAGAATTCTGTGTAAAGAAATCACAGATTATGGATACTTTCAATGCCAAACAGAATCAGAAAAGTGAAGTTTTAACCAAGGTAGTTTTAGCGAGTTTTCACTACAAGCAACAAGCAGTCTTTGAAGGTCTTTTGGGGGGATGGTTAAGTCTACATTATTTTCTAGACTGTATTCTCATTTTTTGATTCAATTTTCTTTCTCTTCGTTTTTACAAGTGCAACAACAGATCATTTTTCTTGTTCCTCAGTTCATGATTCACGTTCAACCAATAGCTGAGATCATCTCATAGCAAATATATTGGAGAAGCCAGGGTTGACAAGACAAGCGGCTTTACTACCAAACCATGGAGGCTTCCACAATAGCATATGGTCTAACAAACAGAGATTTCCTGAAACATGGGTAAACAAGGTTCTCCCAACTGTATTTGTGCAAATGCATTGTTCACACACATACTGTGCCCTTTCTCCTAAAGTTCATAACCTGTAGGAGTGTAGAGCATTTTTAAAGTTCAAATGCTTATAATGGAAATGAAATGATTTTTTCTGCCTTTGATATGTGATTATAGCACTTGAAGATGGACTTGCGGTAAGAGAATGATCTTGAGTTAATGTATAACAGATTGCTATGACCATGTATATCACTTAGGTAGCAAAAATATTCAAGGACCATCTGTCTGATTAGACTATACTGTACTAGAAAACATATATGTCTTTTCCATTAGTCACAAACAACTTTACACAAAAAATCAGCATGTAAAGCACCAAGATGACCAGCATCATTGTGATAGTACAATCTTTCTAAACCAAAATGTTTTTAAAACTTCTATCTATCTCTTATGTCTGACCTTGTCCGAATCCCTAAGAAAGGTTTTTATAATCTGGCACCATCTGCATGTACTTCATTTCCTACATGTAAATGGCCAACTTCATGGGCCTCTTCAGGCAGTTGTGATAAATGAGCCGCCTCGTGGGAAAACCAACAATGTGGTTTCCGAACAGGTCTGACACAAACCGGCCTGTGCAGTCACAGAAGATGGCTAGAAGCTTGAAATTTCGGATTTAAGTAGAAGAGGCATTGTACTATCCGAGCAGCGAAAACAAAGGCGCTATGCAGATTGTTGGTTTTCTCACGAGGTGGCTCATTTCTGTGAGTTCAATTCCCCACAAATACCAATTATTCCTTCATGTCAAGTTATCACCAAAGATGATTTGACCTATAACCTACATATTTTCCTTCATGAGAAAGACGTTCCTATTTAAGCTTATAAAGACAATTAAGGGATACATTTAAATGTCATTCCACTATTGTACAATTCATCTATCTTAATATGCCAATATTCCATTTGGGAGAAGATCTTAAGCTGTATAGATAAAAACCAAAGCTATTTTCAGTTATAGATATGTTTTTGTAAGAGAATGTCACAGGCACCATAAGTCTCTGACGTCTGAAAGAGCAACAATGTAAGAGAATGGACATGTCTATCAAATTTCGAAGTCGGACCCAAGACTTTAATGCGAGCCACATCAGAAAACCAACGCTCTGCATATGGGCAGTAACTGTGAAACTGATCAGCGCCTTTGTTTTTGCTACACCGATAGTACAATTCCTCATCTTCTTAAATCCGAAATTTCAAGCTTTTAACCTTCTTCTGTGATTGTACAGCCCGGTTTGTGTCGAACCTGGTCGGAACCCAAAATCGTTGGTTTTCTCATGCACAGACACAAAATCAAAGAAATTTCATTCTGAAACGTACTTTTAAACTTCTGTACATTGCACTTTCTCACTGATCAATAAATTGCAAATCACATTAGTACACAGCTAGCATTTCAACAGATTCAAAAAATCTATCCGAGCCATGTCATGTGACAAAGATTCACTTCTGGGAACACTTGTTTCATTGCTGTTCATCATTAATGTCTCCGCCTCTTATCAGAATTTGTTCAAGTCACTAGCTGTTCTCATTAACCTCGCCAGCTACCCAGCCTGAATTTTTTTTCATGCTCAGCTCAGCTGAGACTAAAATTTACACTGCTCATAAATGTTAAAATGCCAACAATTGTTGGCATTTTAACATTTATGAGCAGGATAAATTACAGGCTTTGGAGATCTAAACCTTCAATTTCAATATATTTGTGCTATTTCAGTATTTATGAGGATTTGGAATTCCATGCTCAGCTGAGATGAGCATGGAAAAAGTTTTATAACCTCGGGACCTGGTTGTATCTGAAGTGGTCTGAAGCCTGGATGACAGTTTTCTTGTGTGACAGGGTTCTTCTACTGGTCATTACCATTGTAACAGAAGAGCAGATGTGTCTCAGCAATTCTATAATTGTCCGTTAATGGAGGAACATGAACCATTTCAAGAATACTATAAATGTCACAGTCATGAATATATAACGTTATATAACAGCAAACTATGTCAGAGGAGGTATATATAGATGCTGGACAAAAGGTTATAGAACTTTTTGCGCCAATTAAACTATGTATGATTTTAACGTGCTTATAATACTTGACAGGCAAATAAATTATTTTCTGATTCAAGGGCTTGATAAGCATGACATTTGTTGTTGTTGTTTTTTTTAAATGATTCTTCTGGGCTTTACCTATCCCCTATGCTTTCTCTAGTAGTGCATTTGGCACCTGATGTGGTCCCTCTTCTTCCTTTATGCAAAATGCCTTTCAAGCCTCTGGCCACTTGTACAGTGTCAGACTCCCAAAAGGCAGGATTTTATAATGACAGCCGAACAGAGCACATAACATGAATCAAGAGATAGCTAGAATGAACCAGAATTCCAGACACAATAGCGTCAAAGTCAGATGGCATGGAAATAAAACTATTAAATTAGTCTATAATAGTCTCACACCATATTCACACGCTCATGTCAGTTTCAGTTACGAAATTACGTCAAATAATAATGTACAATATCTACCGATTTGGAAATTCTGCTTTGACACGGCATATACCAGGAAAAGATCACTGCACTGCTAAAACTATGACAGCATAATGCACCAGTATTTTGCAATCAGGGCCCAGTTGTTCAAAATTAACGACATTGTTAGTTAACGATTCTTTAAAACTTCAAACATGACTATTACAAATACAGTGTTATTTTTTTCTGATAAAATGTGAGAATCCTTTGCATGGCAAAAGATTCTCACATTTTATCAACAAAAAATAACGGTGTATTTGCTCATACAGTCAGCATTAACTAAACAAGTTGAGGTCCTAACAATGACGTTAAGCTAACAAAGTTTTGAACAACTGGCCCCTTATCGAAGACAAACATATCAACTTCTGGCTTTGCCAAATCATAGTGGTGTAAGCAAAGTTCTGTGGGACATTTTCTGGGCTATAGTCTTTCAGCAAATATTGCATATCCGTGTATTTTACCCGGAGTGCATTCGTTACAATTCTAAAGATTGGTTTGGTACTTAAGCCCACATCGATGTTTTGGCTACCAATTTCTAGTGCATGCTTGCTTATTTGACTGTTTAATAAAAGTTGTAGAAGCCAAATCATTTATCACTCTTTTGTCAATAGACACAGCAATATTCTATCAGTACGACAAGAATCAAACATCTCATTTGTCTTGGCTCGTGCTTGATATGAGCCGCATCATGAGAAAACGAACAATCTGCTTATGCGAAAACAAAGACGCAGATCAGCTTCGCAGTATCTGTGAAGCTGATCAGCCTCTTTGTTTTCCTACTGGGATAGTATTATTCCTCTTCTTTCTAAATCCAGCATTTCCAGCCTCTAGCCATCTTCTGTGACTGTACAGACCAGTTTGTGTCGGACCTGTTCGAAAACCACATTGTTGGTTTTCTCATGATGCTGCTCATATCTAGCTATGATTTATAAAGTGCACCAGTGCAGTCCATGAAGTTGCACAGACGAGACCAGGCAGGCCTACGAAAACTTGGGATGAAGTAGAAAGCTACAGAAAGAAGCTTGGAATGGATTCTGCTGACTTTCAGAATGAGTCTGAATAACGCAAAACCTGCAAGGAAGATTTGTCAGAAAAGTCAAACTCTCCATAGAGAAAAACAGACCAAAATCGATATGATGATAAAGTCTAAAGATTATGATGATGTACCACTTTCAATACCAGTACTTACTGTTTTTTGAGTGAAGTCATAGGACAGATGTTGTTGGCCTTGGTGTTCGGTGTGAGCTTCCTTAGACCTTCAAACCATGCCTGGAAATATGTAACGTAATCATAATACATAAAATGCCAGCATAATTCTATACATATTTTGCTCTGATATGATTGAATTTTGTGTGTTGTGTTGCTTAACATCCCAGTTGACAATGATGGTCATGCCAGGACATTAAAACAATGCATGAAATATATGTACACTGACTGTAACAGTAAACTACTATTATTGTTCAAACATGACTACACATGCTGGTGTTACAATCTGTTTTGCAATAATTGAGCCACCCAATGAGAAAACCAACAATCTGCATATGCGAAAACAAAGACGCAGATCAGCTTCGCGGTAACCGCGAAGCTGATCAGCGCCTTTATTTTCGCTACTCGGATAGTACAATTCCTCTTCTACTTAAATCCGAAATTTCAAGATTCTAACTATTTTCTGTGCTTGTACAGGCCGGTTTGTGTCAGACCTGTTCGAAAACCACATTGTTGGTTTTCCCACGAGGCGGCTCAATTATTGTACACCTTTTAACTCATCAGCAACTATAATGATAGAAGTATAGATTCAGATGCAATTAGTTTATCGAACTGCTTTTCATCCTGGAATCTTGAAGTCTTCTGGTCGCAGGTACTTTGGTGCATTTCTCAGAAGTCTGTATTATTACATAATTGCTGTCTTATTGTTATGATTAAAAGCTTAACATAGAATGTTGTTTGAGTTATATTACAGAATATTGTAAACACAGAACCATTATGAAACATCCATGTTCTTTCGGTCTCAAAGTTCGTTGATCTAAGGTGATTTGGTGTAAATGCTTTTGTAGTTCAGATGAACCATATTTGGTATGATCTGGCTTTAATCCCTCTTAAGAAAATTTGCCCTAAGAAGAGAAATAAAATTATTGTCTGATCTGCATGAAAATTGAGCAAAGCTTTGAGCTAAAATAAGATCTTCTTTTTAGAGAGGTATTCTAGTATGGTATGCCAGGTGAGCCGTGACACGAGAAAACCGGTCTTCGGGGTTTCCGACAGGTCTGACACAAACCGGCCTATACAGTCCCAAAAGAAGGCTAAAAGCTTGAAGTTTTGTATTTAGGTAGAAGAGGAATTGTACTATCCATCATCATCATCATATCCGTTTTATAGTCCGTTGTCCTCTACTGAGGGTTGGACTTGTTTGACAAGTCTCCTTCTTAGACGACCTCTCCACTCTGAGCGATTCTGAGGATCAGCAGTATCCATTCCTAGCTTTTTTCTGTCGTCTAACAACACTTCATCCCATGATTTCCTTGGCTTGCCAGATCTTTTCTGTGCAACTATGTTTAGCTTGCGTACTTGAGCAATCCAGCCTTTGCTGCGCTCTACGTGTCCATACCATCTCATTCTGCTGGAGCGAAGCACCACATCTATATCCTGGAGTCCAAGCTTTGAGAGAAGGGAGTCTGAGCTTACTTCATCATTCGCCTTGACATTACATATCCAGCGGATCATCGCACGATCATTGCGCCGTAGGCGGTTAAGTGTAGCCACAGTCATGGCCCATGTTTCTGCCGCATGCAGCATTACACTTCTCACGCAAGTTGAATACACTCGACCTCTAGTCAAAAGTGGCAGATTGCGGTTGGTGAGCAGGGGGAGTAGCTGTCGGAACTTGCCCCAAGCGGATTTGCAACGTGTAACTGCAGCCAGTTCACAACCACCACCAGCAGAAAGCATGTCTCCTAGATAACAGAACTCTGGAACAGCCTCAACTGTTTCGTCATCAACCTGAACCTCCTTCACAAGTCTTCCATCTATTGGACGTGCCTTTCCCAGACAGCGAGTACATCTGAAATCAGGATCAGGGCGTAAGGGGCCCTTGATTCCACTGCATTTCTTGTGGATCCAGGACAAGCAGCCACCGCAGAAGATAGCATTTCTTCCTACACCTGTCTGACAGACGCCACAGGGATCCTTTCCAGATTTTTTCAGAAGGTCCAGATTGGGGCCAGAGACCATGATCTTTGTCTTCCCCATGTTCACTCGAAGGCCTTTCCTCTCCATCTCTGCTTTCCATGTCTTCAGCTTAACCAGTAGTTCCTCCATGGACTCAGCACTAATCATCAAGTCATCCGCATACAACAGCTCCCAAGGGCAGCCTGTTCGGAACTCTCTGGATAAAGCCTCTAGCACAATGATGAAGAGTAGTGGACTTAGGACAGATCCCTGATGAACACCTACTTTGACACCAAACTCCTCACTGTATCCACTGCCAACTCTTACCCTACTTCTCACGTCTTTATACATGGACTGGACAAGGCGCACTAGCCACTCGTCAATTCCTAGTTTTCGCATTGCCCACCAGATGACATCCCGTGGGACCCGATCGAATGCTTTCTCCAGATCAACGAAGGCCATGTAGAGCAGCTTGTTAGCAGCTAAGTGCTTCTCTTGTAGTTGACGGACAATGAAAATCGCATCTGTAGTGCCACGGCCTGACATAAAGCCACACTGCATCTCATCAATCTCAACTCTTTGCCGGATGAGTCCTTCTACTACACGCTCCAGTACTTTCATCGTCTGTTCAATCAGCTTCAAGCCCCTGTAGTTACCCCTGTTCAGAGCATCTCCTTTGCCCTTGTACAAATTGACAATGTAACTCTCCTGCCAGTCAACTGGGATGCAACCTTCTGAGATGATGTCCTCGATAAGATCACGCACCTCAGCTACGCCAGCTTCACCAAGGGGCTTCAGCATCTCAGCAACGATACCTGATGGTCCAGCTGCTTTGCCAGAGGCCATCTTGTTGATGGCTTTTGTGATCATCTCCAAGGTGATCGGCTCGCTTGGGCCTTCAACTGGGTTTTCCACTGATAGATCCTCTGGATTCCATGGGAATTCGACATTGAGGAGACGCTCATAATGCTCTTTCCAAGCCTCTTTCTTTGCATCCTCATCTAGTGACAGTAGGCCTTCATCATTCTTTACAGGTTTCTCTCCCATGACATCCTGGTTGTCACGTCTCATTTGCTTGGCCAGACGATATACATCTGCAGATCTTGGATCTATTTTCTGGAGAGCAACCTTCTCAGCCTCATTCTTGGCATGGTACACTGCACGGTTGGACGCACGCTTGGCTGAGTTGTATGCAGCCCGACTGCCACCAGCTTTCCACAACTTGAAGCACCTACGCTTCTCCTTAACTGCTTCCTCAACCTGCTTGTTCCACCACCAAGTCTGCTTTCTCCATGGGTGATTCGAGGAAACACCACATACTTCCTTTGTAGCCTGCAGAAGATTGTCCTTCATAGAAGTCCAACGCTCATTTACTGTGCATGTCTGTGACAGCTGTCTTTCTTGTGTTTTTGCTTTGAACACTTCAGAGAGCTCTGTTCGCTTCTCTGGGTCTTTTAGCTTCCACACCTTGATGCGTGGCACAAACTTGCGCTTGGGTTGAGGAGGGATAGAAACTCTGAAGTCTCCAATCAACAGCCTATGTTGTGATGCACACTCCTCTCCAATGATGACTTTTACATTGGATACCTGCTTCCTGAAGCTACGCCGGTACAGGATGAAGTCTATCTGGGTAGCAGCTACCCCAGACTGGTAAGTGACCAGATGTTCTTGTTTCTTCTTAAACCAGGTGTTACCAACCAGAAGGTCGTTAGCAAACGCAAACTCTAATATTCTCTCTCCTTCAGTATTCCTCTTTCCAATGGCTTGCCCGCCATGTACCTCTTCAAACCCAGTCGACTGGGAACCAAGGTGCCCATTCCAGTCTCCGCAGACAAGAAGTTGTTCTGAGGCTGGGATTTTAGCTACCGTGGATTGCAGCTCCTGGTAGAAACGGTCCTTCACAAAGTCACTCAGGTTAGCTTGTGGTGCATACACACACACAAAGACAAAAACTGTCTTGCCAATGGTCATTCGAATAAGAATGATCCTGTCTGAGACTCGGACAACCTCAAATACATTCTCCCACCATTCCTCTGCAAGCAGAATTCCAACACCACCAGTACCCTTGTCATTTCCAGACCAAAAGAGTTTGAAGCGAGAATCTTTACCGACTATCTGCTTTACGCCTCCTCTTTTCCACCTAGTCTCTTGGAGACAGCACAGGTCTACTCTTCTCCGCGACACAGTCTCCACCACTTCATTAGATTTCCCCCGCATCGTGCCCACATTGAGTGTGCCAACACGGAAGGACTTTGGGCATTCGCTGGATTCGCCACTAGGGCCCGACCCTGCAGCTCCACGCCCCCGAGCCGCCAAGCCGGAGACACTACCGACTACTCTATGGTTGCCGGCACCGCCTGAGCTTTTTCCTTTATTTTGACTTGTCATGATTGTTTGTAGCAAGATTTTATGGTAGGATGCCCTTCCTTTCACCAACTCGGACACTATTCGGCAGTCCAAGAGCGCCGCCGTTCCCTACTGACTTGGGCTGTGTGCTCCACCGTTGGCACCATGTGAATGTGCTCCTCCGCTGGACCACTGCTGCAACACCGGAAAGCCAGTATGTCGACTTCCGCTGCAGAAGCTACTGTCACCCAGGTTGTGACAGGCTAGTTTATGGCATAGCAGCCAATTTCTAGTTTTTTGTAGAGACCAGACTAAAACTCCTAGATGGATTACCTACCAAGGCTAATGAGCCCCATCTACCCACATGAGCAGGTTGTACCGGATTACATGTTTACCAGTAGCAGAACCAATCTAGAAAAGATAAATCCTGACCTGACCACGAGTAGCGAAAACAAAGGCGCTGATTGGCTTTACAGTTACTGCGAAGCTGATCTGCGCCTTTGTTTTCGCATAGGCCAAATTCCAGTTTTCTCACGTGGCTCAGTTTATTTAGTGCTAGTTCAGTTGGAATTGCACTGAAAGTTTTTACCATCACTTTTCCTAGCTTATTGCTGTCTAAACATTGGCTAAATAATAAAATTAGTAAAGCAATGACCAGGAACTGGTACAATCAGAGCCAAAGTCCCACCATAAAAACCCCGGTAGCAAACAACCAAAATGTTCCAATGTACGAGAATATTGGGTCATCAGACTGAGTAGCTCTTTGCCAAAATGGTGGCCAATCTTTTATTTAATGTCTAAAGGCTCTGGCAAGAATCTGGGCATGAGTATTTCCTTTTATCATATGATGTCGCTGTTTTCCAGTGGATTACGTCATTGAAAATATATCCACTTTGAAAGCAATAAAATCCTTTTTTGAGAGTCATATGATAAAACGGAAAGCGAGTTACTACGAGGGTAAGATCCTCTATGTTGGCAACAGCAAGGCATCATGGTACTCAAAACAGTCAACTTGCATGAAAGAAAAAATCTAGATATTATAGCAACAACTGCTGCTGACATCTTCAACCACAAAATCATCATATTAATTATAGGAGCAGTGTCATGAGAAAACCAACAAAACGATTTCTGAACAGGTTCGACACAAACCAAGCTGCACAAGCACAGAAGATGGCTAGAGGCTGGAAATTTGGGATTTAAGAAGAAGAGGAAATGTACTATCCGTGTAGCGAAAACAAAGGTGCTGATCAGCAATAATGAAGCTGATCTACATCTTTGTTTTCGCATATGCACATTGTTGGTTTTCTCATGAGGCAGCTCATAGGATGTGCATGTGTCTTGCAGTGGGCAAACCTGTCTTACGGTTTTAACCCGGTCTGACACAGAAAAAGATGTGAAATCATTAAAAAATATTTAGTAACTTGAAAGTTTAGGGAGCATGCTATCTATGATTTGAAAACAAATGTGATGATCAGCTGAGGGTATGTTTTCCTATATATTCAAACAGCAGGGTGTGTCATTCCTAGCAGTTTATTTCAACTATACCTACAGCACAGTGTACCATAAAATTATCCAAATGATATTCCGAAATCTGAAACAAACAGTGTAATAGTAGACATAAATATAGAAGTAGAAGGGAGAACTCTGGTCAGACTGCTACAAAACATACTGTTTGGCCGAAAACTTGGAAAAATGACTAATGGAGACTTGGATTACAATAGAACAAAGTTAGACCAAGACCTGAATTGGATGCTCCACTAGTAATCTGTATGGCATAATCAGTTAATGTTATCCCAAAAAAAATCTGTTAGAACCAATCAGTCTATATATATGACAAAACAAAAGCTTAAAACCTGCATTAAGCAAGTTTCATTGTGAAGCATACATGTATTTAACACACGGAGACTGGGTCTGTTTACAGCAACAGGTGGAATGTAATAAGAAATGGATAAAATACCATTCCATAAATTGGAAACAGGTATCTATACTCTACCTGAATAAACACTTTTTAATGGAAAGAGTGGCTATGTTGTTGCAAAGGCAATTATCAAAGTGCTATATCATGGACTTGAAAGAAACCAGGTAAACACTATCACAGAAAATCTGTTAAGCTACCTATTACTCACACTACTCAATCTGATGATTCGATTCTACCATCATTATCAATATTGGGTGAGTCCACTTCATTTTTAGGGATGTTAGGAGTAATTTTTATTTTTCATCTCATTTTTCGATGAAATTTCTGTTCAAACAGAATAGCCCCAGATGGGACGCCGCGTTTTGAGGCGTCCCATCTGGGGCTATGCTGTTTGCCTATGTCCTACAAAAAGGACCCAGGCTTAAATGAGTTAAAAGGAACAACCATTCTATTTTTTATAAATCATTATGTGAAACATTTCTAATATTTGTGATTCACAGTAAACTGACAGATTCTGAGTTCTTCATCCATTTTCAGTGGCTGGCAACGCTGCAAGCCTGGTGAGACATCCATAAAGACATATTAAGGTAAAGACAGGTTATCCTACAGAAGAAAGGTTATCCTAAAGACAAAAGAAGACATAGGTTGCCGAACAGCAGACAGGTTACCTTACAGACAGGTAATCATAAAGTTGTGTTACCCAACAAAAGAGATTTATCCTACAGACAGGTTGCTCTACAGACAGGTAACCTACAGAAGACAGGTGACCATAAGTACAGGGTATCGAACAGAAGACATGTTATCCTCAAGAAGACAATTTATTGTACAGAAGACTGGTTAATGTACAGAAGAAAAGTTACCCTACATAAGTCAGGTTACCCGAAAGACAGGTTAACCTAAAGAAGGCTACCCTGGAGACAGGTTGAGCCTATAGACAGGTCACCCTGTAAGAAAAGTTAAGAATCCTCTGTGGAGCACTGGTTGTAAACCAGGGGTCACAGGTTCAATTTCGGGCTTGTCCAGTCCTTCAGATGAGACTATAAATGAAGGTCCCATGACAATTTCGCAGGACAAACTGCAAACAGGGACATACTGATACGCGGCTGGAGTTTATGCTGCGCCCAATGCGATAAGTCCATGGGACCTAGTCGTCAGACCTGTCTTACAGACAAAAAACTGAATATACACAGGTTACCTTAAGGAAGGTTACCCTAAAGAAGACAGATATCTGTAAAGACAGGTAACCCTAAAGACAGGTGACCTTAAGATGCCTTCTAAGAAATACCCTACTTATCTGGCTTACATGGGTCTTATGCAGTTTAAATTATCTATCAAACTTGACATGAACATTGTTCCATCATTTCATTTTGTTCCATACATCTCTTTCTGTAGGCATGCTAATGTGCTGTAATATGGCATTTATTCAATAACACATTTGTCTTGGAAATAAATGGGAATGAAATAGCAATAATCTGTCAGGTTGATAGAGGAAAAATAAGATTTAGCAAGATATAATTGTTTCTGAGAGAAATTATGGCAAGGTTTACAATGGCATTCCTGTCCTGAAAAAAATACATATCTACAACAGCGACATGGCACTGAAACTCAGTTCCTGGTCATTGCCTGCTTTTTACTTTTTTTCCTTTCTTTTTTTTCTTTCTTTTTTCTCTTACTATTAAAGGATTAATACCTCAGAAACACAGGCGCTTGTAGATAGAAAGGGTGAGGGTATATTTTTATGCTACAAGTGCCCATGCTCAGATTCAGTACATTATTTTAGTCTTTCTTGTTTCCAAGCTCATTGTGATACATTATCTTGCTCAAAGCAATAGTATCCAAAACCCATAGGCCTGAAAACTTAAGCACTTTATCCAAAGGATCATTATACAGAGGCCATTCATTTTTCTTAACATCAAGAAAAAGGTACAAGTAGGCAATGCAACCAGAAAGAAACTCCCACTCCATAAACCGAGGTGGGAAAAAAAAACAACAAATTGACAACCAGGCGCTTATACTATAGAAAACATATTGTAAGCCGAGTGAACAGCTATTTCCCAATAGGAAGCCACTCAGTTACACAGACTAAAAATATGAAAACGTACATAAGGTTCAAACAGCACAAAAATTCAACTCCAAAACATAAAACAACTAGAAATGCGTGTTTGTAAAACACTATGCCCCCAACTGTATGCTTGTCCCTAAACCGGAAGCTTGTATGATTAATTTATTTCATTTGAATGAGGTGAAATTTAATTTCCTGAAGCTGTTCGGTTGCCTCTGTTTTGACCTTAATCCAGAAACAGAATGTAAGCTCTTTGCAGATAAATTACAAATGGAGTAAAATTTTCAAAATGGAGTAATTTTGTCAAAATTTGACGGCAAGTCTTCAAAATGTAATCAGGTGATCTTCTTCTCAGCCCCAACAAGTGTACCGAATATGAAGGCTCTAGCTTAAATACTTTTTGAGACATCTTGCACACAAGATTTTCAAATTTTGTTTTAAAAGGGGCATAACTCCAAAAAGGCAGATAACCTGAACATAAACAAAAATACGGGTCAACTATTTTTTCATAAAGAATCTGTATATGAAATTTCAAAACCCTAACATTCACCGTTCAAAAGTTTCAAATTTCACCAAAAAGTGCAAAAATTAATCAAAATTTCAAAATTCTGTATTTTTGTCAAAATTTGACAGAAAGTTCTCAAAAGTTAATCAGGTCATCTACTCCTCAGCTCCAACCACCATACCAAATATGAAGGCTCTAGCTCAAATACTTTTTGAGATATCTTGCACACAAGATTTTCAAATTTTGTTTTCAAAGGGACATAACTCAGAAAAGGGGCATAACTTGGACATGAAAAAAATATGGGTCAACTATTTTTTCATGAGGAATCTGTATATGAAATTTCAAAACCCTAGCATTCACCGTTCAAAAGTTTCAAATTTCACCGAAAAGTGGAAAAATCAATCAAAATTTAAAAATTCTGTATTTTTGTCAAAATTTGACGGAAAGTTCTCAAAAGTTAATCAGGTCATCTACTCATCAGCCCCAACCAGTATACCAAATATGAAGGCTCTAGCTTAAATACTTTTCGAGATATCTTGCACACAAGATTTTCAAATTTTGTTTTCAAAGGGACATAACTCAGAAAAGGGGCATAACTTGGACATGAAAAAAATATGGGTCAACTATTTTTTCATGAGGAATCTGTATATGAAATTTCAAAACCCTAGCATTCACCGTTCACAAGTTTCAAATTTCACCGAAAAGTGGAAAAATCAATCAAAATTTAAAAATTCTGTATTTTTGTCAAAATTTGACGGAAAGTTCTCAAAAGTTAATCAGGTCATCTACTCATCAGCCCCAACCAGTATACCAAATATGAAGGCTCTAGCTTAAATACTTTTCGAGATATCTTGCACACAAGATTTTCAAATTTTGTTTTCAAAGGTAAATAACTCAGAAAAGGGGCATAACTCGGACAAGAAAAAAAATACAGGTCAACTATTTATTCATGAGGAATGCACACATGAAATTTCAAATCCCTAACATGCTCCATTCAAAAGTTAACAGATGTACACACACACAGACAGACAGACAGACAGACAGACAGACAGACAGACAGACAGACAGACAGACAGACAGACAAGCCGAAAGCAATATGCCCTTCCAACTTTTTCAAAGTTGGGGGCATAAATATAACCAGAACAAAAGTATCGCCTTTGAATGATCAGTAATATAAAGTAACTGGGGGGCTTAAGAAATCTGCAAGCCATATTGTTTCTGTGAATGCTTAAAACATCAAAAGAAATTTTGAAGTTTGTTATTATGCATATGCACCAGTTTGAAAGAATTTTGACTAGTAATAACAGACACCTGTTGCAGGTAAATGATAACACATGATACAGGTACAATAAACAAGGTGAAAGGTGAGGCTGGTAAACTATGCTAAGTCTGTGAGTGCAAAAACTTCTGGAAGTCATTCTGTATAATGTTATCTATGTTGTGTGCTTGCTATTGTAAATGTACTTTAAGATGAATCAAAGAATGTTCAAGCAAATAAAGCTCAGGTATCAAAGAAACTGGGACACACAGCAATCTATATCCATCTGGATAACATTTCCGTGTAATATATACCCCCTTATATCCCACTTTTATATAGTTAAACTGAGGTATGCAGGGGTATACCTATTTTCCTTATTTGTGTTCCAAAACATAATTGTATGTACTCATAAGAGCCGGTGTGTACCCACAACCTATGTTTTGAGCAAAAATTAGAAAACAATCAAAATTTTTCTCCTGAAAATTTTCAATTTTTACAACTAGGGAAAAATCTGTATATCACATGGGCATGTTTTCGTAATGCATAAAAACCAGAACCAAATTACAGTTATGAAGTCATAGAGTGATGACATACAAATGATCCGCGACATTTCAGATTTAAGAATAAGAGGAATTGTACTATCTGTGCAGAGAAAACAGGTGCTGATCAGCTGTGCAGTTACTGCATAGACGATTTGCACCTTTGTTTTCACATAGGCAACAGTCTGGTTTTCTCATGACGTGGCTCATGTTATCTATGTTGTGTGCATGCTACTGTAAAATGAACTTTATAATGTTCAAGCAAATCAAGCTCAGGTATCAAAGAAACTGGGACACACAGCAATAACAGAACCAAATTACAGGAATGAAGTCATACAGTGATGGCAAACAATTAAGCTTCATGTTGACAAAGTATAATGTTGCCAATAAGAGAAAGGGTTTATTTAATAATGAAGCAGGAATTCATTGTTGAAACAACTGAAAGCATCATCATTAACTGCTAATTGTGAATCAAGTTACATATTTACAGTATTTTACATTGATTGTACATTGACTCTATCTATACAATCATTTTTTTCAACACATTTAAGATGAAAAAAAAAAAAAGATTTTAGAATGAGAAAAATCAAAATTGGTCAGTGCAATAGGTGTACTGACTTCATCTAAGAAAGACTACAGCTCATAGGACCCTTCGTGAGTTACAGCACATAACTGTCTGTTTATGCTATACATTTGTCATATATACAATCAGAAATCATGTATTAAGGCTCTGACAACTTTAAAACACCTAAAAACAAAATTTCTGACAATATATTTGATGTTATAGATCATCAAATGACAATTTTTAATACAGTTATCCCCTAAGTAAATCATACTATGTGTCTGCACAATATCCCTCACCTTGGCACACTCAGGGTCCCTGGCAATCATTGGAGTGTAGTTGATACTGACTCACCTTGGCACACTCAGGGTCCCTGACAATCATTGGAGTGTAGTTGATATTGACTCACCTTGGCACACTCAGGGTCCCTGGCAATCATTGGAGTGTAGTTGATATTGACTCACCTTGGCACACTCAGGGTCCCTGGCAATCATTGGAGTGTAGTTGATATTGACTCACCTTGGCACACTCACGGTCCCTGGCAATCATTGGAGGGTAGTTGATATTGACTCACCTTGGCACACTCAGGGTCCCTGACAATCATTGGAGTGTAGTTGATATTGACTCACCTTGGCACACTCACGGTCCCTGGCAATCATTGGAGTGTAGTTGATATTGACTCACCTTGGCACACTCACGGTCCCTGACAATCATTGGAGTGTAGTTGATATTGACTCACCTTGGCACACTCAGGGTCCCTGGCAATCATTGGAGTGTAGTTGATATTGACTCACCTTGGCACACTCAGGGTCCCTGACAATCATTGGAGTGTAGTTGATACTGACTCACCTTGGCACACTCAGGGTCCCTGACAATCATTGGAGTGTAGTTGATACTGACTCACCTTGGCACACTCAGGGTCCCTGGCAATCATTGGAGTGTAGTTGATATTGACTCACCTTGGCACACTCAGGGTCCCTGACAATCATTGGAGTGTAGTTGATATTGACTCACCTTGGCACACTCAGGGTCCCTGACAATCATTGGAGTGTAGTTGATACTGACTCACCTTGGCACACTCAGGGTCCCTGGCAATCATTGGAGTGTAGTTGATATTGACTCACCTTGGCACACTCAGGGTCCCTGACAATCATTGGAGTGTAGTTGATATTGACTCACCTTGGCACACTCAGGGTCCCTGGCAATCATTGGAGTGTAGTTGATATTGACTCACCTTGGCACACTCAGGGTCCCTGACAATCATTGGAGTGTAGTTGATATTGACTCACCTTGGCACACTCACGGTCCCTGGCAATCATTGGAGGGTAGTTGATATTGACTCACCTTGGCACACTCAGGGTCCCTGACAATCATTGGAGTGTAGTTGATATTGACTCACCTTGGCACACTCAGGGTCCCTGACAATCATTGGAGTGTAGTTGATACTGACTCACCTTGGCACACTCAGGGTCCCTGACACTCATAGGAGTGTAGTTGATACCGACTCACCTTGGCAAATTTAGGGTCCCTGACAATCATTGGTGTGTAGTTGATACTGACACCTTGGCACACTCAGGGTCCCTGCATGGCAATCATTTTTGTGTAGTTGATATTGACTCACCTTGGCACACTCAGGGTCCCTGACAATCATTGGTGTGTAGTTGATATTGACTCACCTTGGCACACTCAGGGTCCCTGACAATCATTGGAGTGTAGTTGATACTGACTCACCTTGGCACACTCAGGGTCCCTGACAATCATTGGAGTGTAGTTGATATTGACTCACCTTGGCACACTCAGGGTCCCTGACAATCATTGGAGTGTAGTTGATATTGACTCACCTTGGCAAATTTAGGGTCCCTGACAATCAGTGGTGTGTAGTTGATACTGACACCTTGGCACACTCAGGGTCCCTGACAATCATTGGTGTGTAGTTGATATTGACTCACCTTGGCACACTCAGGGTCCCTGGCAATCATTGGTGTGTAGTTGATATTGACTCACCTTGGCACACTCAGGGTCCCTGGCAATCATTGGAGTGTAGTTGATATTGACAAAGTCCAGGCCAGAACATATGGTGACAGTCCGAGATTCCATACTACCATTGCCCTTCTGTTCTAGGTCGATTAATACTTTTGGGTCCTGAAAACATAAACGGAGTCCATTACAATGCCTCAGTTTTCAGGCCGGTATCCAGCCTGGGCAGACAAAACCTGGAGCCCCTATTCAGGCTGCCCAGGGTATCCATTTTGTGTCTCTAAGGCAATTTGTTCCAAGTTCATGAAACAACAATAGGTTGTCAGTGTCTAAAAACTGGGAAATTTTATGATTCAGAATAATATACAGTTATGGCAGTCAATAGATCTAGATGTCTGATTGCTGAGTCCACCTTCTATATCTATGCTTATTAGAAAAACACATTAAACCTTATTTTATTCATTTTTTGGAATTAAGGATGTTCGCTGCTAACATTTGACATTTCGGAACTTCCGGTTTTTCTTTTCTTGAATATCTCGCAAACGGTTGCAGATATTTTCCTAATATTTTATATTTGATTACATATTGATAATATGCATTGAATGAGCTATGAAAATCGTCAATCTAAGAAACTTCATTTTTTCACCCCATTTCCTGCAACTTTTCAGAAAATTTTAGTTGTCAGTAAAATTTAGGGGGTAGGGTAGATTAAACTTGAATATTACACATCTTCAAATTAATTGCACTCGTTCGATGTTTATTTTAGCAGCAGTATATGTGTACATGGTCTTCTAAGTCATTCTTTGTGTCTTTGGTGTGTTGGTTTGAAAATTTAAGGTGGTTTTATGAAATGGGCTTTTAGAAACAAAACAGCCGAAAAAAGGCTGAAAATGGCGATTTTCAAGTTGTTGGTTCTCTCTTATATGCTCACTACCCTATATATTTCTTTCTTTTTTTCGAACAATATTACCAAATTCTATGTTGTGTGAAAATACAAGAAAAAGTTTGAATCAACAAATATGGGTTTGGTACATTTCAAAATATTGATTTTTTCCGACTTTTCAAGTATGGGGGTAGGATTGGAAAAGGAATCGTAAAATTTTGTCATCCACTCCAAGTTGCAAATTTTTCTATGCTTTTGGTCCAAAATTGTCTGCGCTACGTAAATATTATGACTCTTGAAAGCATTCTAGGTGTATTTTTGTTCAAGACAGGTATGTTTCAAAGAATTAAAAATTAAATTAATTTTACCAAATTTAAAACATAGTGCTCAGAGGTCTCATTCAGAGGCCTGTAGCTTGAAAAAATGCACACTACCCTATATTTATTTTGTTTTCAAATGTCTTGTGTTGTATTTTGGAATCAAAAAAGAGTGGTTAGCAAAAAAGTTTGAATACTTTTTCATTGGCAGCGAACATCCTTAAATGGTACATTCACATATTTCAGGTCATATAAAACATGGTCAGTTATCACTTAACCTATTCCTTGACATGCTTCCCAAGGGCTTATTACCAGTACAAAGTGCACATAACCATCATTGTCAGGAATGATCAAGTTTCTATTTTGAATTGCCTTGTGGTTACTTGAGCCGCCACATGGGAAAACCAACAATCTGCCTAGGCGAAAACAAAGGCACTGAGAAGCTGATCAGTGCCTTTGTTTTCGCTACTCGGATAGCATAGTTCCTCTTCTTCTTAAATCCGAAATTTCACGCTTCTAGCTCTTTTCTGTGCTCGTACAGGTCGGTTTGTGTTGGACCTGTTCGGAAACCACATTAATGGTTTTCCCCACGAGGCGGCTCATTTGTTGCACTTACATTTATTTTTGGAGGTAGCCCAAGTCTGATGTCATTAACCTGTGATATCTCCAATACTTGTCCCTCCTGAAAACACAAAAAGCAACATTAAAGACATTAAATTTCACTTAACTACATACAACAACAAAAGTTGTTGTGTCCTTATGAGATGCGTCATAAGTTCCTTACTGGGTCCCAAAGAAATATGGTTGCATGGCCATTGATAGAGGCTTGAAATATTTTATTTGTGAGGTGGGTCGTCATTTCAATATTGCCAAAACCTACAAGCAAATACCAAGTTACCCAGCCCATATGTTTTGCACAACATATTTTTTTGGAAATGGCCCTAATGTAAATTTTAAGAGCAGAATGTGCGTCCTAAGTTTGAGTAAGCTAGAAAGTTGTTGGTTTCAGATTTTTTAAGTATGTAATTTTGTGTTCTCTGATTCTTGGAGAATAAAAATCTGACACTACAAGCAGAATAGATCATAAAATTCTTTGTAACAGAAGTAGAACTGTAATTTCATGGCATCAGTATAATAACAGCACATTTTATGACAGAAATACAATGCTCTCTCTACTTTAATATGCCTGCATTCAGGGCTGTACCATTGGTATAATATCAAAGTATACCAGTATGTTAAGGTGCCAAGGAAATATGAAAGTAAGCATTCTCAAAAACTTTTTGGAGCTCACCCATGCTGATCATGAAATGAGTCACGTCATGACAAAACCAGACTTTTGCCTGAGCAGTTGATCAGCGCCTTTGTTTTCACTACACCAACAGCACAATCCTTCTTCTACTTATATCCAAAATTTCAACTTTCTAGATTTCTTCTATGACTGCACAGCACGATTTGTGTTGGCATTTGTCAGAAACCCTGAAGACCGGTTTTCTTGTGCCGCGGCTCAAATTCAGTCTTCTCATGACTGTCAAAGGCTAGTTTCTATCTTTTTCTCTGGCATCTGAATGCTCTAGATTCTTACAATTAGAATCTCTATGAAGAACAGTTCAACTCAGTCCAACTTTACAGATGAGTAAACAACTTTCTTGCCTGGAAAATCTCACTATTAATTTATCTGAGGCTTCCAAAATAAGCTCCCAAAGTCAACAGAATTTGGCTTACTCTTTCTGACATAAGCCAACCATCTGTAAACATAATACCAGAACAAAAGACCTGATTCATTTGAGCCACCGCATGGGAAACCCAACAATCTGCATATAGGCGAAAACAAAGGCGCAGATCAGCTTCGCGGTTACCTGAGTTGATCAGCGCCTTTGTTTTCGCTACTCGGATAGTACAATTCCTCTTCTACTTAAATCCGAAATTTCAAGCTTCTAGCTCTTTTCTGTGCTTGTACAGGTCGGTTTGCATCGGACCTGGTCGGAACCCGAATTGTTGGTTTTCTCATGCACAGGCTTGTTTGAAGCCAGAGATCCTACTATCTAAATTTGTATCAAACTTTCAAGTGGCGGGACTCGCCCCAGCCTCCAGTAAGGCTCTTTAGGTGAACAGGCCAGACTGAATCTTCTCTGGTAGCAATTGATCAAGATATAGCTCATTTCTCCCTGAATAGAAATTCTATCAGGAATTCATGTCTGTAAAATGTACCCAATACCCAACTTTTATATAATACAAGAACACGGCGGAGGTCGATATCGCAACTGCATCGGGCAAAAATAACTAAAAACGTGTAATACAGGTCGACAGCACCAGGTCAAGGTATGTTCTGAAATCAACCGTGAAATATAGGTCAAGGGCATTGGGTCAAGGTGCATGCTTGAAGGGTATGTCAAGGACAATTGCTATGCACTGTTGCACACTCACAGCTATCACTGATGCAGAGAAAATCAAATTTAGACATCAAAACCAAATTTCGGCGTAAAAGTCAACAGACCGTAAAATATAGGTCAAGGGCATTGGGTCAAGGTGTGTGCTTGAAGGGTATGTTAAGAACACTCATTATGCAAGATTTCACACTGGCAGCTGTCACTGATGCAGAAAAAACAAACTTGGACGTAAATATTAACATAATCGATCAACCATGAAATATAGGTCAAGGGCACTGGATCAAGGTGTGTGCTTGAAGGGTATGTCGAGGACAATTGCTATGCATGGTTTCACACTCGCCGCTATCACTGATGCAGAGAAAAGCAAATAAAAGCAAATTTTGATGTCAAAACCAAACGTCGACGTAAAAATTAACAAAGTCAACATACCATGAAATATAGGTCAAGGGCATATAAGCAGGTGCGATAAAAATATCAAATTTTTTCCAATGAAATTTTCAATTTTTACTACAGAAAAATATCTGTATATTGCATGGGCAAGTTTTCGTAATGGCAAGTAAAGCCTAAAATTGTACTTATACCCAGTATAATGGGAGTGTTCTTATGTCATCTCCAAACACAGGCCACAGAAGAAAATGCAAAATTATGACTGTGTAGAATAAAAATTGAACTGATAAAAATGTAAACAAACTTTGTTTGCATTTGGAATAGCACTTAGCAGTCTTTTTATTGGTCCTGCATTTGAAATATCGTTTATTAAATTTGCTTCTAGGATTTCATTATTTTCCTGTCATCTCCAGAGGATTCTAAAGTGCAGATATGAGATGTAACATAAAAAATGTATTTTCGCATGTGCAAAGCAAAGCAAGTTGTTGTCTTTCTTACCCGGTAAACTGCATTTACATGTACATCAATGGTAAACAGCTCCAGTCATACCTGGTCAACCAGCTGACCTTAGAGGTGTAACCACCTATCCAGCTCTCAGTGCTTATTTGTTCACTAGTAATTGACAATTATAATTCATCTGATAATGGTATTGACACTAAGTGCCAATGTATTCTCATTTTCAGTGCTAAATAATCATTGTTTGACTATTTACAGTATTTCCAGAAATGGAGTTCCAGGAATAGCATCTAATGCTAAACAAATGAGCCGCCTCGTGGGAAAACCAACAATGTGGTTTCCTAACAGGTCCGACACAAATCAGGCTGCACAGTCACAGAAGCAGGCTAGAAGCTTGAAATTTTTAAGTTATGTAGAATAGGAATTGTACTATCAGAGTAGCGAAAACAAAGGCACTGATCAGCTTCGCGGTTACCGCGAAGCTCATCTGCATCTTTGTTTTCGCCTATGCAGATTGTTGGTTTTCCCATGTGGCGGCTCAAATATGAGCCTTTGCAAGAGAAAACAAACAATCTAGGTTTCCGACCAGGTCCGGCACATACCGGCCTGTGCAGCAATGGAAGATGGCTAGAATCTTGCAATTTCAGATTTGAGAAGAAAAGATATGGTACTAGCTGTGTAGCATTAACAAAGGTTCTGATCAGCTGTGCAGTTACTGCACAGCTGATCTATACCTTTGTTTTCGCATATGCAGATTGTTGGTTTCCTAATTCTAAACAAATATGCGAGAAATTAGTTATTGATCAGACCAACAATATTCATAATTCTATCACTGTAACCAGATAGATTTGACAGCTACTAGATTTACTCATTTCATTAATGGGGAGACTTTATGGTATTAGGCCTTTTCTAATCTAGGCGCCAGGAGAAAATCTACAATAAAAGCGCTGACAATTGCCTTTTCAAAATCTTGCAGGGCACAGTTTCAAAGAAACTGGAGAAAAAAGTGGGTTGTCCCCATTCCTGACATTATTTAAAGAAGACTCAATAAATGATTAAAATTGCCATTTTCCTCTTCTGTGATTTAAGAAAGACATTTGTCAATTATTGGTGAAAGAATGTGCACTTAGTACTCTCATTACAAAAACATGCCCATGCAATATACAGCTTTTCCTTACTGCTTCAAAAAAATTAAAATTTTTATTAGAAAAAATCATTTATTTTTTATTATTTTTGCTCAAAACATATATTGTGGGTACACGTTAGAACCGTCTCAGCCCGCCTCATTCAAAGATCAGAAAATTACGTATACCCCTGAAAACCCCATTCTCACTATATAAAAGTGGGATTTAAGGGGATATTTGTTGCATGGACAAGTTATCCTAATGGATCAGTGTGGTTAAGATAACTGACCATCTGGACATGACCTCAGCTTACCTTTAGAGTTTGTGTCAAATGTCCACAAACTTGGTCAACAGATTAGTTTTCATAACAAGGCTTAAATTTCCTTCTGTCTGCCAGCAACACACAAAAAATGATTGCTGGCTGTTTCTGGTGGCCCCAAGGGGGCTACCAATATCAGTGTTAATCTCTGGGTCACGATGAAAAAGACAAAAATCAATTTCCAGGCACAACAGCAGTCATAATGTCACTGAGACCTGGCACTGGGAAACAGGATTTTGTTTCTCTAAACAGGTCTGTGCAGCTACAAATGGCACTTTACAGAGGCTTTGAATTTCTGACATTCACATAAAATGAAGCTTAACTCGGGCTGGTGCACATACATGTACTTATTGTTATTCATTAATTCACATAATGCCATGTGATTTATGCCATACACGAGAATATGACTTGCCATGTTTTTCTTCAGCGATGCAGAATGACAGGACTCCACATTTCAGAGTAATAAAATAATAGAATTTCAAGATTGTTCATATATCACTTTCAATTTTAAAACTCTGCTTCAACAAAGACAGATCCAAACTGGTCGTGTTAGCTCAGTGGTAAGAGTTAGAGCGTTCACTTCCAGAGTGTGAGGTTGTGGGTTAGCCCACGACCAAAGGGCATTAAAAATGGTACCAGTTGCTACATTCTGCAGGACTAAGCATTATAAGACTAGCACTGAGAAATGAGCATTTCCAACAATTCCAACAACCAACAATTTGCATATGCGAAAACAAAGGCACAGATCAGCTGTGGAGTAACTGCACAGCTGATCAGCGCCTTTGTTTTCGCTGCAAAGATAGTACAATTCCTCCTTAACTTATTCCGAAAATTTCAAGATCCTAGCTTTCTTTTGCGACTGTACAGGCCTGTTTGTGTCGGACCTGGTTGGAAACCCAAATTGTTGGTAATCTCATGCGAGGCATCAAATGCTTGTCGTGATGATGCTCATCATGACGTACTTAAGTCAAACAGCCCATATCTGGAAGGAACACGATCAGCATCTTTACTGTCAGCCTTTTACGCTCGGGTTTCAAAGCCTCCCTCGGCGCCCACCCAATAGATGTTCATGCAAAGAAAATCATGTCTGATCCTTTAATCAAATAAATTAAATACAGATGAGAAAAATTAATTGTACATATGAACAAAAATAAGATAAATTAATAACAGATACTTGCAGTTGGAATTCAAAAAATATCACTGAAATTAATGAATTTAATCAAACATTTGATTAGATAGTTTTTGCCAATTACAACTTTCCACGGCAGTCATGTAACTGCCTCTAGAACACATGGAAAACATCCTAATTTCTCCTAACATATTCCTATGTGTCAAATTAGTACTAATTGTTATGAGAAACTGTTTCTAAATTACATCAGACAACATTTAAAAGAAGATGAGCTTAAACAATCTTTTCCTGTCTCTATTGATGGGTTCTCTCATTAAAAACAACATGCCAATGTCAATCTTCATGTTGAAATTCTGACTACCAACAACTGCAGGAAACAAGCATTAAACAGTCAGAGTACTAGAGAGGAAGAGCAAACATTCTGAAGTTTGACTACGGTAAATGTTAAGAGTTGCTGTATTAAATTTATACCTTAAGTGTGGAATAACTTAATATGAGCCACCTCGTGGGAAAACCAACAATCTGCATAGGCGAAAACAAAGACGCAGATCAGCTTCGCGGTAACCGCGAAGCTGATCAGCGTCTTTGTTTTCGCTACTCGGATAGTACAATTCCTCTTCCACTTAATTTCGGGCTTCTAGCTCTTTTCTGTGCTTGTACAGGCCGGTTTGTGTCGGACCTGTTCGGAAACCACATTGTTGGTTTTCCCACGAGGCGGCTCATATGTTTAATTTAATGTTTTACATCCCAGTCACCAGATAAGGCAATGTTGGGACGGTCAGTAGTCCATCTAAAACCGTCCGACAGGCAGATTACCAGTTCTTATTGCACATTTCTTTTCTGACAAATGAGCTGCATCATGAAAAAACCAACAATTTGCTTATGCAAAAACAAAGACGCAGATCAGCCCCTTTGTTTTCGATACATGGATAGTACAATTCCTATACTTTCTAAATCTTAAATTTCAAGCTTCTAGCCATATTCTAAGACGATACAGACCAGTTACTGTCAGACCTGTTCGAAAAACACATTGTTGGTTTTCTCGTGAGATGGCTCATACGCTATATTCTTAAATCAACTGAAGAGGAGGAGTACTAGCCATAGAAATATTTTGTAACCAAATTCTTATGAAAGAATTCTAGACAAGGATGTTGATCTCGGATGGCTTCAATGTAAATCAGATACACCACCAAATAAACCAACATGATATCTGAAAATGTATCTGCCCTCTTTTATGGAGTGAGCCATGTCAAGAGAAAACAGGATTTTTGCCTATGCAAAAACAAAAGGTGCAGATCAGCTTCGCAGAAACTGCGAAGCTGATCAGCGCCTTTGTTTTGGCTACACGGATAGTACAATTCATCTTACGTAAATCAGAAATTTCAAGCTTCTAGCCTGCTCCCGAAACTGTACAGGACAGTTTGTGTCGGACCTGGTCAGAAACCCTGAAGACCGTTTTTCTTGCGTAGCGGCTCAAGTGCAGTTGCGAAAAGCATAAGATGAACCGCCTCGTGAGTAAACTAACAATTTGCATAGGCAAAAACAAAGACGCAGATCGGCTTCGCGGTAACCGCGAAGCTGATCAGCGCCTTTGTTTTCACTACACAGATAATACACTTACTCTTCTTCTTAAATCCGAAATTTCAAGCTTCAAGCCTGTTTCTGTTACTGCACAGACCGGTTTGTGTCGGACCTGTTCGGAAACCACATTGTTGGTTTTCTCACGAGACAACTGATATACATGTATTACCTTGCCATCACTCTTCCAGTAGATAAAGAAGCCATATTCATCTACCTTCACCAAACAGCCAGACTCCAGGGACGAACATTCCTACAATATAAAGAAACAACTTTATTCTGCAGTGTAATGCATTAATTGCAGTTGAGCATTGTAAATAATTTTTCATTCCAAAGCACAGAAAAACTGGCATCGAACTATATGTCATACAAAGTAAAAGCAAAAGAAAGTTAAACAGAAAAAGAAAGAAAAATATAAAATTAAAAAAAAAAATAAAAATAAAAAAATAAAATAACATAAATATTTTTCTAAAATCTGGTCTGATTTTTTTATCGTAGCATTTTGATTCCACCATAGTAGTACCCCGGGAGCTAATTTGACCTACCTTGCACCCCCCCCCAGGACAATTTTTCATGGGTGCCAAATCCTTCATTGGGACCCCAGAAATGCAAAGAATTTTTGTCCTCAAAGATAAACTCAGTTGCACTATGAAAAAATCCATGGTTTCCATGGCAACCGTTAAACCGATTCTTGGGCATGGGGGTGTACATAGAAAATCGACCATATCTCCATTGTTACTTATCCTAGACCACTGAAATTAGTCTCATTTTAAAGCTTAGATATAGCCCTTTCATCCTATAGTAAGTAATGCAAATTTTTGAATTTGCATATTCATGAATTTTAATGAAAACATTAAAAATGACAGAAAAAACGTAAAAAAATCCATAAATAAACTAATTTCAGGCCCAAACTGTCATTCTGACACTTTGTTATTGAACCAGTAATATTATATGACAAATGTATTGATGATCTGGGTCTATATGAAAATCATCTCATTTGCATATTCATGAATATTAATAAAAATGTCAAAAAAATGAGGAAAAACAAGGGAAAAACTAGATCCATTGCAAGGATTTGGATAGGTTATAAGGTCTATCTTGCATCCATTTAACCAATTCCCATGGCTGCCAGTGTGGTCAGAAGGACCACCTAAATGGCATAAAATATTGTCCTCAATGATGAACACATTTGCATGATGTAAAATGACATAGTCTTCAACCACCCCTCATGCGATTCTAAAGAATAGGAGGTACTTACAAAAATACTCACATCCCACCATTAGCATGCTCTAGGATACTATAATTGGTCTGATAGTGGTGCATGAACCTAACAATTTAACCTTGATCCCTTATATTTATATCATAGAATTTGCTTATTCATGAAAATTAATAAAAAAATATTCTAAATTTGAGAAAAACCGTGGAAAAAATAGGGGTATACAGTCATGCAAAATTGCTTGTACAAGACCTATTAATAAACCCAGAATACTATAAGAGGTTTCAAATGAAGGCTATTGCAATGTACTATGACCCTGAAGTATGATATAAGAATAATCTGAATTTCAGTTTCATGAATTTTAATGAAAACTTAAGAAATTTGAGAGAAAAAGTTAAAAACTTATATGGGTACACCTACAAAATGACTTGCATCTCAGCAATAAAAAGCCCTATAGTGCCGAAAATGATATCAAATGGTGGCTATGGCAATATCATACCATCCTGTACTACAGTATTTAAGTCATTTGATTTTTTGTTTGAAGAATACTAACAAAACCTTTTGAATTTAGTGAAAAAATACGGAAAAATAATGGGGGTATATGTAGAAAAACGCACATATTTTGGCTACTGAAAGACCTAGAGAGCTATAATTGGTGTCAAATGATTGCTAGGACAATGTTCTATGACCATGTAATCAGCAATATATAACATCAACTATTGCTGTTGTATGGATATTAATGAGATCATCATAAATAAGAGAAAAATCAATGAAAAATGACGGGGTACACCAACCAAATCGCTAATATCTCATTTACCAATAGCCATAGAGAACTCAAAATGGCATCAATTTATTGCTAGGACAATGTATTATTGCCAGGTACTCAGATATATGTATCATCTTCGCTGGCAAGTAAGATTTAATAAATTTTGTTTAAGCACAGCCTTCAATTTTCTGTTATTTTCACAATTTTTGAAAACTTTATGTAACATTCAGAAAATTTTATAACATTTTGATAAACTATCAGACCACATGGCAGTAGTGCATTCTCCTAGCTATCTATTGGTACCATTTTCAGCACTCTAAGGATATTGGCAGTTGATATATAAGCAATTTTGTTGGTGTACCCCTTCATTTTTCGTCGATTTTTCTCTTATTTATGACAATCTCTTTAATATACATACATCTACAATAGTTTATGTTTTATATTGCTGATTACATGGTTATAGAACATTGTTCTAGCAATCATTTGATACCAAATATAGCTCTCTAGGTCTTTCGGTAGTCAAGATATGTCCGTTTTTCCACATATACCCCCATTATTTTTCCGTATTTTTTCACTAAATTCAAAAGTTTTGTTCATATTCTTCAAACAAAAAATCAAATGACTTAAATACTGTAGTACAGGATGGTATGATATTGCCATAGCCACCACTTGATACCATTTTCAGCACTATAGGGCTTTTTATTGCTGAGATGCAAGTCATTTTGTAGGTTTACCATATAAGTTTTTAACTTTTTCTCTCAAATTTCTTAAGTTTTCATTAAAATTCATGAAATTGAAATTCAAATGATTCTTATATCATACTTCAGGGTCATAGAACATTGCAATAGCCTTCATATGAAACCTCTTTAAGTAGTCTGGGTTTATTAATAGCTCTTGTACAAGCAATTTTGCATGTATACCCCTATTTTTTCCACGATTATTCTCAAATTTAGAATATTTGTTTTATTAATTTTCAAGAATAAGCAAATTCTATGATATAAATATAAGGGATAAGGTTAAATTGTTAGGTTCATGCATCACTATCAGACCAATTATAGTATCCTAGAGCATGCTATTGGTGGGATGTTAGTATTTTTGCAAGTACCTCCTATTCTTTAGAATCGCATGAGGGGTGGTTGAAGACTATGTCATTTTACATCATGCAAATGTGTTCATCATTAAGGACAATATTTTATGCCATTTAGGTGGTCCTTTTGACCACACTGGCAGCCATGGAAATTGGTTAAATGGATGCAAGATAGACCTTATAACCTATTCAAATCCTTGCAATGGATATAGTTTTTCCCTTATTTTTCCTCATTTTTTGACATTTTTATTAATATTCATGAATATGCAAATGAGATGATTTTCATATAGACCCAGATCATCAATACATTTGTCATATAATATTACTGGTTCAATAACAAAGTGTCAGAATGACAGTTTGGGCCTGAAATTAGTTTATTTATGGATTTTTAACGCTTTTTCTGTCATTTTTAATGTTTTCATTAAAATTCATGAATATGCAAATTCAGAAATTTGCATTACTTACTATAGGATGAAAGGGCTATAACTAAGCTTTAAAATGAGACTAACTTCAGTGGTCTAGGATAAGTAACAATGGAGATATGGTCGATTTTCTATGTACACCCCCATGCTCAAGAATCGATTTAACGGTTACCATGGAAACCATGGATTTTTTCATAGTGCAATTGAGTTTATCTTTGAGGACAAAAATTCTTTGCATTTCTGGGGTCCCAATGAACGATTTGGCACCCATGAAAAATTGTCCTGGGGGGGGGGGGGGGTGCAAGGTAGGTCAAATTAGCTCCCGGGGTATAGGTAGTATTTCGGTACTGCTTCCGGTTTCCAATACCATGGACCGCGCTCGACATTCGAGATATAAACAAAGATTTTCTCTGCCCTTTTTCTGTGATAGGATTTTAAAGTAAGTACTTGTTTGTGTTTCCTTGTCTTCATTAAATTAAATTATCTTGTACTATGCAGCCAGCAACCTTGGAAATGGAGGGTTCCTAGAAAACTAGCATGATGTGTATCGTTGTTTTTCAAGACTTTTTTTACTTCCCACCCACAGTACTGGTTACATACCCATGAAGTGGTGGCTCCGCCCGGAAGAATTATTGAGTGGGATGTTTAAGCCTTAAATCAAACTAGAATTTGTTTTCTATGTGAAAAATAATGTCCCCCCTTTCAAAGTGCATGTCCAAAATATGCAAGCAAGAGTTATAGTTCTTGTGCATCACATATCCTGTCGTTCTGTTTTATAAGTGTATCAGGTTTCATTGACATATCTCTTACCATTTTTTATCTATAGAGCAGACATGGAATTGTATGGAAAATAATCAAAGGGAAATAACTCTAAAAATACACAAACAAGAGTTATATTTCTTGTGCATGACACAGCGTCTCATTGTGTTTTATAAGTGTACCAAGTTTCATTGAAATACCTCTTACAGTTTTTTAGTTATAGAGCAGACACGAAATTGTATGAAAAATAATCAAAGGAAAATAACTCCAAAAAACACAAGCAAGAGTTATAATTCTTGACATGACACATCCTCTCATTGTGCTTTATGAGTGTTCCAAGTTTCATTGAAATATCTCTTATGGTGTTTGAGTTGTAGAGCGGACATGAAATTGTATGGAAAAACTTTAGCATGACACATCATCTTATCGTGCTTTATATTTTAGTGTACCAAGTTTCATTGAAATATTTCTTACTGTTTTCGAGTTATAGAGCAAACACAAAATTGTATGGAAAATTATCAAAGGGAAATGACTCCAAAGATATGAAAGCCAGAGTTATGTTTCTTGTGCAAAACATCGTCTCATCATGCTTTATAAGTGTATCAAGTTTCATTGAAATATCTTTGACGGTTTTCAAGTTATAGAGCGGACATGATTTGTGACGGACGGACAGACGGATGGATGGACGCACTGACAAGAATCATAGCCATCTTCTCAGTATCTATATAACATGTTTCAATGTCAAAATATTTACAGAACCATAACATACACGACAAGCAATACCAAGTAGATCATCTAGAATGCACCTACCTCATCCCATCGGTCGAATATGGCCCCCTTGAGTAGATGATCTGGGACTGGTATTCTCCATTGGAAGTCAAAGGCCTTGGCCATTGCCACTAGCTGCACTTTACATCACTGAAAAAAAGACATTTGCATTCAAAAATAGAAGCAAAAATTGTGCCTTTGTTATACAAAAACACTGAATTTTCAATATCATGTCATGTGAAGTAATTTACACCTAAGTAACAATAAAGTTATAAACCTATCTCTATGAAGTGGAATAATTCTTTGATCTCACTTTCAATTGACTTTGATCTCAATTTTTCTGACTGGTCATATCTATGAGTGTGAGGTGTAAATTTCAAGGGGTGCAATGTAGGAAGGCTTATGTTGTCAGTTATCAACTGTCATTCTGTCTATGACGATTTGTATCCTGCATCTGAATTTGTGTAGCAATTGTGACAAAGTGCAATTAAAGGGTCTATAATTTGATGGCTAGAGACAATGAAAGAAAATGACAACTTAACACACAGTAATTTAAGCCAATGATACTTTTGGCAATACACTTTGCATCCCAAGAAGACTACTGATCTAACTAAATAAGGTTTGTTAACCTACGCCCTGACACTACAAATTACTTGTGTAATTAGCTTTAATTACAACTGAAGTACATTATAATTACCAAACCCTGGTAGCCTGTATAATTAGTTTTCAAACTAGACTCATCACAGAAAACTTGCATTTTGCACACATATATAACAACAAAAAATGAGGAACAGCTGCACTGTCAGCAAGGCTGACTCAGCCTGCACATGTTTAGTGAAAACTGATCCTTCGTCTTCATTATTCAATTTCAAAGCTCTTTTGGTTTCTACTGTGATTTTTCTCTCTATTCACTGCTGTGATTTATCTCTGTTCATGTTGTCTGTCTGCTTCTCTGTTGTTTGTTTGAATTGATGCTTCATGTCCCAGTCAACAGCCATGGTCATGTTGGGACTTTGCCTCAATTTTATGGGACTGTTATCGAAAATCAGGATGTCATGACATCCAAAAAGTTTTTCGAATATTACCAACCAATTAAGCCACTAAAGCTCATATGTATGGATGGTATGACTTGAACCACTTTCACTGGGCAGACTTGGACTTTTAAAAGCGGTTAACCAGTAAGCAGATGGTCAGTCAGTAGCATATAAGCTTTGCCTGAGGGCACAAGCAGCCCATCTATTTCTTTAGGCCCCAAAGGGCGGGTGCTCATATTACCATCCGACCACCCTGCTTGTCTATTGTGTATGATAGCTTTGTTTCACTGGTTAGAGCTAACTTAATTGTCACATCAGGGTTCGAAAAATTCATTCGTCCGCTAGTACATTTTGTATTTACGAGTAAAGGTTGGGCGAGGGCGAGTTGAAATTTTCATACGGTCGCCCAACAGGACGAGTAGCTTTACTGGGCTGACGAGTGGTCTTTTTTGGCTGAACTGATGAAGTGCTTAGCGGAAAAGAACAAAGAGTAAGTGTCATAGATATTGTGAAAATATAAATTGGATAAATGTGTCTGTAGCCTAATTAAGAAGTCAAAGTAAATGTAATATTTATGGTTTTATTATTTTTTGTTTTGTTTTGTTTTGTTTTGTTTGTTTGCCATGGTTTTGTTGTTGTTTTAAATTTTAAAATGTGTTCTGCTCCACCGGTATGGTAATTTTTAGATCTATTTCCAAGTTATATCTTGTAAAAAAAATAATGCAATTCTAGACAGGCGACTATCTATCTTCTGATACTGAGTCGATCAATTTCTGATCATCACTCAGGTGATGACTATTCCAGTCACATGTATTTGCATTAAAAAAATCTACCTAACTGTTTGGTCATTATAAACAATAATTATTATTATCAAAGGCAAATAGATCTACTGCCTTTATATTTCAAAATTTTCAAGACACATCTCACACGATTATAGGGCTATTTCACCCTATTTCATTGTGTATTTTACAGCACATCAAGATTATGAAAACATATCACTGATGTATTAAATTATTTATTTTCAACTGAAAAAAAGTAAATAAGTAAGATTGACTTTAACATTTAATAGAAGCAGAAAATTTGACCAGCATCAGCAGCAGCCTGTTGATATTAATCCAATGACAATTGCATGTGCGAATATATTCCTTTTAAACTCTAGGTAGAAAATCACATTGAACGAACCTTTAACAATATCAAACAGATAAATCCCATTTAACAGAAAAACTGTAGGAAATCCATCACCTTAATTCCTCCACAGGACCAATTAGCATCAATTGTCGGCCATTTTCTGTACTAATCCTATGTTGATGAAATCAGCCAATGGAGCGTACCAAATACGTCACATGATCTGTCAATCAGCCTCCCACCAGGGGAAGGTAAAGCTAAAAAGCGAAAAAAAAAAAATACAGCATCATTGCAGTGTGTGGCGATTCCTTAATAATATGCAGATACTTCAGAGACATTTATACCACGTAATGTGGGTACTCACAGCGGTTGGAGGATAAGACGTTTCAAAGAAAGAAAGATTCCACAGATTTGGCGATTCTACTTTAGCACAATTACTTCGGTAACGATCCAGATCCAGAAAAAATAGAAGAAAAAATACTAAAAAAATTCCGAAACTTTGCCCACTATGCCAGGATAAAAGGGTTTCCTGTGACATTTTTAGAAGCACCTGCTATGGAATAAGCAACATGGCCACGAAAATCCCCAAATCTTTGCTGCTGATGATACTAAGCTGAACTCAATCATTGAGAGCTTAAATAAAAACATACGACGGCTAAACCGTGAAAATCTCTCCAAATTTCAATGCCGCTTTATTAAAAACAATAAAAAATAAAAGCAAGAAAAAGAAGTACAGGCCCACTTTCAGTTTGTACTGCGATGGTATATATAGTGGCAAAAAACTCTCGCAGTATTGGTTAAGAAAACTGGCAGAAATAATCAAAAAACAGTGTTATTGAGTGATTGGTGCGGACTAGGCTCCTGGTTGCAAGTTAGGACCTGAATGTGTGTGAAGCGTAATTTGCCATGTTCACAACTGGAACCAGGGGCTTGTGTCTCGGCGCTATCACTTCAGTGATGCTAGCCTAGATTATTGTAAATGGCCTGTCAAATACCCATACTCGTTTTGAGAAATAATAACAACAAACTTCTGTAAGCCTTGAGAAAATTGACTCAAATAGTGCACAGACACTCAATATTACTATGTTTCATTACTGGCGAGAGTAAAGACTCGAAATTTCCAACAGAATTGGCATTTGACCACAAGTTATTATGCCTTATTAATTAAACTATTGCTAAAATTTCATTGTGGAGATGAGTTGTGAACAGTATTAATTAGCTGTCATAGCGAAAAACTTCAATTTTTATTAAATGGGACACTTCTTCAATTGTAGTGCAGAATTTGATCAAATTATTTTTTTTTATCAAATGGGACACTCATTCAAATTGCAGTGCAGAATTTGATTACATTTCAATTTTCTATCAAATGACACTTCCAAATTTAATGCAGAATTTGATGAAATTACCTATAACCCTTGTAAACTGAAAAATATCCCCCACATGTGCTGTAGTAAAACACCAAAAGCAATAGATTTGTGTGAAGCTTAATTTGCCAAATCTTAGAAATTGTGGCTGGTTACCTCTATAGCACATAAAAATATCTTATAATGTTATTGCTCATTATAAATTGAATACAAGAGTATTGTTAAATAGAACTGAATTTTTCAAATACAAGAACTTGAATCAAATTTCAATCTGACAAAATGGCTTCAAATTTCGAAAGCGAAAATGCACAAAAAAGAGGGCTAGGCAGGATTGTCAAAAATGTGACTCGGTCATCACTGAGAAAATAATGTGCCAAGGGTGCAAATTAGATTATTGCCTCAAATGTGCTGGAATCAAACCCCAACTTTTTGAACACCTCACCCAAGGTGAAATGGAGGACTTTTTATGGTCCTGTAGAAGTTGTAAATCTACATTCCCGTCACATGATAATATCACTAGATATCTCAAAGAATCTCTAGACAAAAATGACTCTCGTATGAACAAACTAGAAGACAGAATGGGAAAACTGGAAAACAATCAAAAAGCCACAACTACAGCAATGACTAACATGAAACATGAAATATGTCAATCTCTGAAAGATGATGTCAACAAATTAGTTGATGCCAGAAACAATGAGCTTGATGACCGGAGGAGAAGAGAATGTAATATAGCATTATTCAATTTGCCAGAACACAACTTACCAACTGGTCAGGATAACAAAACAGCTGATGGTGAGGATTTTAAGCAATTATGTCTATGCCTAGGCCTAGAATTACCAAATATGGTTACATGGTTCAGACTAGGGAAAAAATCCCCTGACAGGATAAGACCCTTGAAGATTGTATTGGAAAGTAAATCACAAAGGAAGGCAATACTAGACAATGCAAAGTTCATACCACAAAAAGCTCCACTAAGTCTAAAAAATGTTATTATAAGTAAGGATTTAACTCCTACTCAAAGACAAGAAAGAAAACTTCGGCGTCAGAGAAATAATCAGCCCCGCCCTGACCCAGGCAATGGTAATAACTCAGCATCTCCGAACAGACAGCCGTCCCAGGAAGGCAGTAACAGTGATAGAAATTCACCAGCGGCTATGAACACTTCACTTGGCATTAGTCCAATTCACACCATGCCTCATATAAACTTTTCCAGTTTTTCACAGAGCAGAATCAATGAGGATGCTTATAACAATACAACCATAGCAATGGATGAAACTGTGATTGGTGGGTTCAGCTCCCAGCAAGATTTAGCTAATGACAGCATCGGCCTTATCCCCTCTGTGGGGGACGAGGCATAGGACCACAGTTTTAACAATGTAAATAATGCCGCCTCACAACAAAATCAAGGTGGCGATTTTAAAACTCCCTTAATGTTTTATATACAAACGCGGACTGTTTTACAACTTCTAAACAAACTGAGTTGAAAAGTTATATACAACAAAATGAACCAGATATTATTGCCATAACCGAAATATTGCCTAAAAATTTAGCTTTTGTTATGGATAGTACACATTATTAAATCAATGGATACAGCCTTTTTTGCTCTGATATCAGCAATGGGAGAGGTTGTGCACTATATATATCAAGTCTGGTATACCAGCAACCCAATTTCATCTTGATACCAGTTTCCAGGAATCAGTGTGGTGCAATATAAACTTAACTGGCCCAGATAAACTCTTAATTGGTTGTGTATATAGAAGTCCAAATAGCAGTACAGATAACAATACTGAACTTTTAAACCTGTTTTTAAGAATGAGAGACTTAAACCCCAGTCATGTTCTGATAATGGGTGATTTTAACCTTGGAGATATTAACTGGAGCTCAAATTTATCAAATACAAATGAAAATCATATAGCATCACAGTTTTTAGAATGTATAAGAGACTGTTTCCTTTATCAACATGTTAAGAATAACACTGGATATAGAACTGGCTCAGAACCATCCTTGTTGGATCTGATACTTACAAATGAAGAGGATATGATCAACATTATAAATTATATGCCTGGACTTGGCAAGAGTGACCATTTACAGCTTCAATTTACATATAACTGTTATACTGAAATATCCAAAACAATATTTACAAAAATGAACTTTTTTAAAGGGAATTACACTGGATTATCTAGAGAACTTGCCCAAATTGACTGGCTACAAGTACTGGATGGAGTCGATGTGTCTGCCTCATGGGAAATACTTACAGAGCAATTTTCAAATTTAATAGAAACCTACATACCGGTGAGTAAGGTTTCCTCGGGGACAGGGACAAAAACTCCATATATCACTCAAAATTGTCATGATGCCATCAGGAAAAAGCACTCAAAATGGGAAAAGTTTCTCCATTGTAAGACCAACCAGAATTATGAAATTTACAAAGATGCTAGAAATAAAGTAATTACAGAAATGAGGCGTTCAAAATATGAATACGAAAAAAACCTTGCTACTCAGATAAAAACAGATCCAAAACTTTTCTGGAGCTACGTTAGATCTAAGTTAAAAACCAAGGGAAAATTAGGTCAGCTAAAAACACAAAATGATACTCTTACCAATGATAGTCAAGAAAAAGCTGAGGTGTTGAACACTTACTTTGCCAGTGTTTTCGAAATTGAAAGCCAAGGAGCACTTCCTGAATTTCCAGATAGAGACTTTGATAAAACATTATCTTACGTTGAAATAACGGAAAATCTCGTCGAAAAAGCAATAGACAGACTAAAACCATCCAAATCACAAGGTCCGGACAATTTACACCCAAAATTAATCAAGGAATGTAAAAACACCTTATTGCAACCTCTAACTCTAATCTTTAAACAGTCACTAAATGAATCCGTATTACCAGATGTCTGGAAACAAGCCAATGTTACATCAATACACAAAAAGGGAGATAAAACAAAACCTGAAAACTATCGCCCCATCAGCTTGACTTCTGTGCCATGCAAACTAATGGAAAAAATTATCAGAGATCAAATTGTTGAACACATGACTAGAAATGACTTTTTTAGTCCCTTCCAACACGGCTTTGTTTCGGGAAAATCATGTGTCACACAACTACTTGAATTTCTTGACAACATAACAGAAGCTCTAGATCAGGGTGATGACATTGATATCATTTATGTTGACTTTAGTAAAGCTTTTGATAAAATCCCGCACAGGAAACTCATGAAAAAACTGTGGGGTTATGGAATTAGGGGCAAAATATACAAATGGGTAAAAGAATTTTTGACTAATAGAACCCAAAAAGTTGTCGTTGATGGGAAAAAATCTGGTTCAAAACCAGTGACTTCAGGCGTACCCCAAGGCAGTGTACTAGGACCCATTTTATTCGTTATTTACATTAATGATCTCCCTGACGTGATACAGTGTTTCATTAAACACTTTGCTGATGATTCAAAACTGTACAGAAGGGTATCTAAAATAGAACATGTAGAAATTCTACAATCATGTCTTAATAGAGCTGTTACCTGGGCCGATATATGGGAAATGTTTTTTAACCTCATCAAGTGTCACCATCTACATATAGGAAAAAATTCAATTGGCCAGTTTTACACAATGGAATCAAGTGAGGGAACGAAAAGGCTTGAGACAGTAACTTCAGAAAAAGATCTAGGCGTCATTATTGACAAATCACTGTCATTTACAGAACATATTAGCAGCAAAGTATCAGTTGCCAATAGAAATCTTGGGCTAATATTCAGAACCTTCACCTTTATGGATAAGGAAATGTTTTTGAACTTATATAAAAGTATAGTGCGCCCCCATCTCGAATACGCCACATGTGTGTGGTCGCCACAATACAAAAAAGACGCCATCACAATTGAAAATGTCCAGCGTAGAGCAACCAGACTTCTTCCGTGCTTAAAAAACAAAAGCTACAGTGAACGACTGAAATTTCTAGGACTTCCTTCATTAGAATATCGAAGAGAAAGAGCAGATATGATCCAAGTTTATAAGATTCTAAATGACATTGATAAGGTTAACAAAGATAAGCTATTCACGATGTCTCATAACATTGGTACCAGAGGCCACCAATTTCAGATCTACAAGAATAGATACAGACTCAATGTTAGGGGAAATTACTTCAGCAACAGAGTAATTGACTTATGGAATGAGCTGCCTGAAAACACAGTTATGGCACCCACTCTCAACAGCTTCAAAAGCAGACTAAACAAATGTTGGTATGGGCATCCCCGTAAGTTTGACCCTTGGTGTTATATTCCCGGCGAGAGGACAAGACAACGGCCTACATATCCAAATACATCAACAGAGGCTGTAGAGCCTGACTAGATGTTAACGACGTAAGAAACGTAAGAAACGATATTGCTGTGCTAGTCTGGTCATTCTAGTTGCGCTGTTGCTGCACTTTTGCAGCCCTTTACTAGTCACTGAATAACCCGGATGATCCAGACGTCTAATTAATTACGTCCTGTCTGTCCTCCATAGACTCTGCCTGCCGATAGAGGGCGTGATAAATCGCGTTAGTCACTGAACAGCTTCTAAGACACATCCACAACGGAACAGAATTTCAGGCTACGTTGGGTCTACACGGTGTTTTCATTGCTGTAACAATATTGTTATGAACTAAGCACTGGGACTGTGCATAATCTGCTCGTCATTACAAAAACACACCTAGGCAATAAGAAAAGATTCTAAAGAGTACCCACTGGATCAAAAATAAGAGACACAGGTGTACCCCTGTAAAGCCCAGATTTACTGTATAAAAGTGGTATTTAGTTGGGTATACATTACACAGATATGTTTTCCTGGTGTTGGAAATGTTTCTACATGTGAATTGTATGGATAAACTGTTTTGGTGGCAGTTGGAATGATGCTTTTAGTTCTGAAGTGATCAGATCGGATAGATAGATAGATAGATAGATAGATAGATAGATAGATAGAAAGCACATTTTTATCACAGTTAGTTGTTATGAATAAATTAATCTTAAATATATATAAAGACATTTTGAAAAAAGGTACAAGTAGGCAAGATCAGGAAAAGGCGCAATCAGAAAAAATTTCCCACTCCAAAAACCGAGGTGGGGAAAAACCAAACTAACAATCAGGTACTTATACCATAAAACATATCGTAAGCCGAATAAGCAGCTATTTTCCCAATAGGTGGCCACTCAGTTACGTAAACTTAACTAAAATATGAAAACATACATAAGGCGCAAACAGCACAAAAATTTTAAACACCAAGACATAAAACAAAAAGAACCACCACAGAAGTATCGCCTTGGAACGATCAGTAACACAAAGTTACAGGTACTTATACCATGAAAACATATCGTAAGCCGAATGAGCAGCTATTTTCCCAATAGGTGGTCACTCAGTTACCTAAACTTAACTAAAATATGAAAACATACATAAGGCGCAAACAGCACAAAAATTTTAAACACCAAGACATAAAACAAAAAGAACCACCACAGAAGTATCGCCTTGGGACGATCAGTAACACAAAGTTACTGGCGGGCTTAAACCGGTTTTACATGGCCATAACCTCACCCTCAGCTTCTGCAGTGGTTCATAACATTTAGTTAGTTCTTCGGTCTTCGTGGTGAATCACTAACTAGTCAATGAATCATCAAGAACAAACAAATAAATCACGATAAACATCATGATTAATCAAAAACCAGGACTCGCAGATTGAGTAAGCTGCCCGACGATGGAGATCCCTGGGCGCCGAATAACCTACTAACTCCGGAGCAAAAGAAAAACACCAGTTGGACCCCGGTGGGCCAAGCAACAGACAAGAAGCTCCGGTCCCAACCAGTTAAAATGAATAGCTTTAAGTCGGGGCCATCATAGAGTCTGACGCCCGACCCACAGGCTTGCAATTAAAGAAGGCAACATAGTTATCAACCATGATTGGGTTAAAAACTAAACATGCAGACTGTCGCATAACATTCAAATCATAACCTTTATAAATCAATCTAAAATGTATAAATAAACATTTTTGGAAAACAATACTTATAAATTAATTTAAAAATATAAATAGACATTTTTGAAAGACGTCACTGTATGAATAATTATTC
Source organism: Rugalucina vietnamica (assembly GCA_964017185.1). NCBI lineage: Eukaryota > Metazoa > Mollusca > Bivalvia > Lucinida > Lucinidae > Rugalucina > Rugalucina vietnamica. Next base: position 70,976,124 of record OZ024872.1, read on the forward strand.
TGGGGGAAAATACGTTGCTAAAAATAACAAGTTAAAGAGGCAAATTTATATACCCAAGTACCGAAGTAATAAAAATATCACAGCATGATCATGTCTCACACTCCCGGACCAAGGGAGTGTAGCAAAGCGTCACGTCAAGCTTCTTCGCCTACACCCACCGTCTCTGGAAGTGACCAAGCCTGGTGCCGCCAGCAGAACGGTGCCCAAGTGTATGAGACATGAAAAAAGAAAAAAAAAATACATAAAATATATGGTTATGTATGCATGTTGAAATAACCCAGGATAGCCCATGAAAACCCAAGGGCTTATTTCCAATGGGGTCAGGTTGGAACATCATTATGCGGTTGGATCACCGGAGGTTCAAGCTGAAAAATGAACTAATTTGGTCCCAGAGGGAGGTTCAGTCGAACCAACCGAACCCCTTTCTAAATCCGCCACTGTGTGGTCTACATCTGTATTCTTTGGAATGCTGGTTGGAGTTCTGAAGTGGTTAGATCGAGTTCAGCTGAACGTAGATGGTCTCTCATTAGGGAATGTTATAATGCAGTTCAAACACCGAAGGTTCGCACTGATTCTCAGTCTGCGTCCGTTTTGCCTTCCTTCTTTGACAGGGTTAACATTTTCTTCGGTGATCCTAGCTTTAAATACGAGTAAATAACGAAAATAGTGGTAAAAGTGTTACGTTTTATAAGTACTCTCAAACTGAGCGTGGTGCAAATCGTACTGAAAAAGGTACAAGTAGGCAATGATCAGGAAAAAGCGCAATCAGAAAGAAATTACCACTCCAAAAACGGAAGTGGGGAAAAACTAAATTGACAATTAGATACTTGTGCTAAGAAAACATATTGTAAGCCGAGTGAGCATCTATTTCCCAATAGGCGGCCACTCAGTTACCTAAGCCTAACTAAAATATGAAAATGCATATAAGGTGCAAACAGCACAAAGCTCAACACCAAGACATAAAACAATAAGAACCAAAACAGAAGTATCGCCTTGGAACGATCAGTAATATAAAATTACTGGCGGGCTTAAACTAGTTTTACATGGCCATAAAAAGACCATAACATCAGCCTCAGCTTCTGCAGTGGTTCACAACATAGAGTTAGTTGTTCGGTCCTCGTGGTGAATCTCTAACTAGTCAATGAGTCATCAAGGACAGACAAATAAATCATGATAACCATCATGATGAATCAAAAACGAGGACTCACAGAGCGTTCCTCTGTCGCCAAGAGAGAAGTAGAGACAGGGAGGAAAACAACACAAGCATAATGTTTGTGGTTATGGTATACAAGGAGCATCGTTGGCACAAAAGGTACATACAGTTGTCGCATGGTTCACGAATATCTTACTATCCTTTTACTACGCTTTTGCTGCGCTTCGAATCCATGGCCATCCCTCTAAGAAAATTTTGAGAGAGATCAAAACAAACGACCACTATGTTTTGATACGATGCTACTTGGGAAAATAGCTGCTCATTCGGCTTACGATATGCCTTCAATTTCATGGTATAAGTACCTGATTGTTGGTTTGGTTTTTTCCCACCTCGGTTTTTTTGGAGTGGGAATTTTTTTCTGATTGAGCCTTTTCCTGATCTTTGCCTACTTGTACCTATTCGTATCAAGCTTTTATATTTTATTCGACAAAGGCGTTTCTACTGCGCCCCCGGTTCTCCTGTTATGACTCGCGGTGCATCAAAAGTTTGGAGCGTATTGGCTCGCCAATACCTAATTGTCAATTTAGTTTTCCCCACCTCGGTTTTTGGAGTGGGAATTTCTTTCTGCACCCTGATGAATCAAAAACAAAGACTCAACAGATTCAGTAAGCTGTCCGACGATGGAGATACCTTGGCGCCAAATAACTTACTGAAACCCGGAACAAAAGGAAAACACCAGTTGAACCCCGGTGGGCCAAGCAACAGACAAGAAGATCCGCTCCCAACCAAATAAAATGACTAGCTTTATGTCGGGGCCATCATAGAGTCTGACGCCCGACCCATCGGCGTGCAATTAAAGAAGGCAGCATAGTTATCAACCATGATTGGGTTAAAATTAGGCATGCAGACTGTCACATAACATTCAAGCTCTGACGTCTGTATTGTGTTATGATTTTTCTGAAAGAGAAACATTCCTTCCTATAAGTTTCTTAAATTTGTAAACCAGGACACCATAAAATTCTGGCAGCATAGTTATCAACCATGATTGGGTTAAAAACTAAGCATGCAGACTGTCGCATAACATTTAAGGTTTCAAAAATCCAGGTTTTTAAAAATCCATATCGACATTAGTTGAAAGGCAACATATGCTAAGCCGTCTAGCAAAAGTGGAACCAAGTACCGAAGTGGAGCGCAGTGAAGGCTAGCCAGCTGATCTACCCAGTGAGATAAAATCAAATTTTTTTTTTCTGTTTGAGGATTTTTTTGTTTCTTTGTTTGTTTGTTTGTTAAATAAAAGCTATAATGTACATGTAGAATGTCAAAACTGAAATGCTACTTTGTGTTACTATAAGGCGGTGCTCCTGAACCGATAGAAGGAAGATACTACAGACCTTGGATTAATATTTTCGACAGACAAGACAAGAGTCTTGTCTCCCCGTACATCATCCATAGTGCAGATTATATTTTTCTTTTGATCCTTTGAGATCAGTGAAAATATTTGGAGTATTTCAAATATATTGTATGTTAAGAATCACCATCTTAACAGAATTTAGAATATTTGGCCTCTTTTGGAATATTAGTCTTTTATTTAGACTATACTTGTGTAAATTCTAGAAATTGCAGCTATCATGAATGTCTGGCTTTCGCTGCCAGTTTTGTAAAGGGTCACTGACGAAGGTTCATTACCCGAAATTGTACAATATGGCCCACCTTCTCTCTTTGAATGTTTTTACTGCTTCCGAAGGATCTAACAATTATATTTTATTTATTAAATCAAAATACTTTTATGCTGAGATGTATCTGTATATGTCTCTGTTTTATGATAATGTTATTCTACAGTCTTCAATATTCCTCGTACGACAGTGTTACTGCGATGCTGAGCAATCTGGGTTGGTGCTCCCTTGAATATCGTAGTTACGACTCGCGGCTCGCGATGTTTTTTAAAATACAGTACGGCCTTGTTGCAGTACAGATGCCGTCATATTTTGAGCGCCCCAAGAGGATCACTCGCCAGTATAATCCTCTCGGTTTCCGCCAGGTATTTGCTCGTACTGATTATTACAGATGGTCGTTCTATCCAATGACGATTGTTTTATGGAACCGGCTCCCTTCAGAAATAGTACTTTTACCTGATCTTGACCCTTTCAAGAGGGGGGTGAGCAAGATCAACTATTCAATGCCATAGAGAGAAATATTGTTTTTAGCCTGCTTTTAACCTCTCATGTTTACTAACAAATCTAACACTATCATCTTTTTTATTTCCTTCTTCACTGTCATTCTTTTAAGTCTCACTTTATTTTTTTACTTTTATTCTCTCGCACGCATCCCTGCGCATAATACTCAGTAATGAGGGTGACGCAGTATCAATAGATAGATGGAATATCTAAAATTCATTTTACTTGAATGTACTATTTATTTGCCTTATTGCACACAATTTAACCATGTTTCCACAAAATTTTACTATATGGTATTGAATAGACAAGTCTATTAGGGATTATTGATTTTATGGTTTACCTTGTAGACAACAAACTCCCCAATAGTGCCAACACCTCCATTGCTGTCCGATATTGATATCTGTTTTCTGAGAGGACTTACGTCCGGAGGTGGAACTCTGCACTAACACTATCATCTTTTAATCATTCTCACTATTTAACTTTCACATCTGCTAGAATCTAGCTTTTTTTCTTGCACTGACAGCGCAACTGCACATAATACTCGTGAGAGGGTGCTGCAGTATGAAAAGATAGATAGGTAGGAACACTGCGGCTTGGAGTTTGGGAATGCATTCTGTAAAAAATACATTTTTACAATGCATTTTTTACAATGCATTCTGTAGAAAAGTCAATCAGAATCAGAATCAGAATAGTTTACTGGTGAAACGTCAAACTGACAATACCACACCAGGGTTTCATACGCCAACTAGAACGTCAAGTTTCATACGCCAACTAGAAATGAATATTAGCGTTCAATCCCTTAAAGTCGATACACCCCGAAAGTCGATACCATATTTGTTTTCTTCCTTGTCACGTTGGAACATTACCTTTCGTCACGTGACTTTGGGAATTTTTTTACTGTCGTAGTATTTTGACTCACAACTCAAAATGCAAGAAAATCTGCTTCACACAGGTAAGTTTAATATCAAAAACTTATTCCCATGCCTATTTTCAGTATTTGCACTATTACCTTTTTGTCCCAGGCTAAGCGTTTATTTTTTTCAGAATTAAACAACAGAAAGATTTTGATCTCTGTACGTCTGCTGTTGTTTACATTTCAGCCGTAACAGTCTCGCATAACATGTCAAACAAATTAGGCATTTGGAGAAAAATATGTGTTTATCGGTCTTGTGCTGCTTATTGGTATGGGGAAGAATTCTGGATCTAGAAAAGTCAATTTCCACTCATTTTAATCCCTCCCAAAATAGAATGCTAATTCCAACCAAATAAATGGCATTGTTGTGATACTTGAGAGAAGTGACTAAGCTCATCCTCAAGAGGAACAGACACAATTTTAGGCAAATTTAACAAAGGTATGCTACTTTTGCATGAATAATTGCCCTCATTTATTCTTGAAACAGTTTTTATTTGTTATAGTGTTATATGGTGCTTCTTAAGTTTCACCTTAACATTTTAAACTAAAACTATTTTCCTTGGCTCCTATAGAATGGGTGACGTCCTGAGGTATCGACCTTAGGGGTCTATCAAGTCGCCATTTTGAATCTGGGGTCACCCAGAAAAAAGCTGGCATTGAGGTGTCTGATGGGATTATTTCAAGTATCGGTGGGCAATAATTGCCTAGGAGTTGTTCTACTTTGGTGAGAGTGGTTAAGTTTTTTTATCATTTGATTTTCATTTTTAAAAGAAATAACTTCTTATGGTATCGACTTATGGGGGTTCAAGGATATTATGTTCTATTCTATGAGAATTTCGAATACAGCAATTTCCCAAATTAACAGTTAGATAATAGCAAAATGCCTGCGTAAAGAAAATGATCTGCTAGAAAACATTTAAGTGCATGTCGTTGCATTTCGCTCTTTACAGGTACCGCGGTTGCATTTGTAGTTGAAGCTCGTCAAAACACGAGTTACGTCCCTTGATAGTCGACACGCGGGAAAATAGATAAACAACAATGGGGGTAAGCAACACACAAACCGAAACCATAGAAATAATATCATCAGAAAAAATCTAATGAAATTAGCTTGATAATCTAGTATACTATTTAAATATCCAATCAACAAATCAGATTCAGGTTATCCTCAACTGGTGCAGTCACCGTTCTGTGAAGACTACAGATAATTACAGTCGAGTCCCCTAACATTGTATGGCGGAACCTTCGAAATTCGGGGCAATTCGAAATTCGGGGTAATTTATATTTTTAATAGTTTCTCTCTCTCTGTGAAGTGTTCTGAAAAGATTTTAACCTCAGTTGAAACCTTGATGTTTGCACTTTAAAATGGTATAAAAATTGTATCTGAACAACATTGTTGTGCAAGTTCACAAGCATTTAAATTCACGCACTTGTTTTTTCAACAAGGAAAGAAAGCAAATTCTTAATAAAATATAGTCCCTGAGATTAAATTCATCCCAAATACAAACCAGACAGGATAGATAAGTTTAATTACCATGACTACTTTGGGGATATCCAGCTCTACAAATTGGTAAAAACCAGACTGTTCTGGCACCACTGGATAATTTTGTTTTGAGTTTTGTTTACTACTACACCGAATTTAGAAGGGACTTTTCATCTGGCTGAAAATCCTACCTTAGTGATTCTAATCATGAATAGTTATGTTGACACATGAAAGTGACCAATTTCTCAATTCTGTTTTAGCTCAGCATGTGTCACTGCATGTGTGCAAGAACTGTAATAAATCCGAGATTTTAGAGAGAGCTATAAATTACAACTAAACATTAACTACACCGAATTTCGAAGGTACCATCATATCTATCTATCTATCTATCTTCTGATACTGAGTCGATCAATTTCTGATCATCACCTCAGGTGTGGGGTGGGTGGCTAAATTTAGAATTTAGTCAAGGGAAAATAAAACATTTGGGGTGGACCATTAAAACTATTTACAAGATATAGATGAGAGGCATACTAAAACGCATGCCTCTGGGCTAATGATTTAAATAGAAGCCTTAAATTCCTCAATGGTCTTAGATAGGACCACTGAAGAAGGGAGACTATTCCAAACCGGAATAGTTCTGGGGAAAAAGGAATTTTTCAGGGCATCACTATAGGCAAATGGTCTTGTGTATTGTGATTCATGTGATGCCCGAGTATGCCTTAGATTGGGTGCCGGGGTCAGGTATTTGTCTTTATCAAGAGACACTGTACCGGAGTGTATCTTGTAGAAGAAGGTTAAGGAGGACCGCTCCCTGCGAGACTCCAGGGATGGCCACTCAAGTTCGTCTAGCATTTCACCGACGCTACTGGTGTTCCTCCATCGCCTGCAGGTCCACCGGGCAGCAGTCCTCTGCACCTTCTCCACCATCTCAATCTGAGTTTCATGATAGGGATGCCAAATAGGAGCTGCATACTCAAGTTGAGGCCGAACCAATGTTTTGTATGCAACTTCCTTAGTATGCCTAGGTGCCAGTGCCAAATTGCGCCGAAGAAAACCCAAAGTCTTAGTTGCCTTGCATGTAATTTCAGAAATGTGTTGACCCCAATCATTGCGCGTCCCGCAACATTGCGCATATGGCATGTCAACCAGATTTCAAACAATATTTGACTACCAGTGCAATTTTCTCAAATATTACACCAACAAGAGTGTACAAGATTAATTTAAAGACAAAAACGACTTTCCTTCCTATCTGATTGAATAATTTAGCACTATTATGTGATTTTGTTTAATTTTGAAATACTGTGTGGTGACATGTTTGTGCCACCATACACAGCATGAATTTCTTTGAACTTTCTTGTTTGTAATTTGTCACATGGGTGTCATATGTATTGACAGAAATACAACTGCTGTGGATATATTGCAGGTTGCTATAAAATATACATTTGATTTAGCAGTGCGCAATGTTAGGGGACAAATTACCTCCATTTTTTTTCACGGGGGTGCATATGCTTAAGCCACAATATTTCTAAAGCTGATAGAATTTGCAAACATTTCATGTCATGATATATTAATAATTGAATCAATAAAATGTCTAATGGTAAGTGATGTTCGTCAGTGTTTATATTTGACGTCAGACCTGGCATGAAATACCTTAGGTGCGCAATGTTACCGGACTGCACCGTAATTTACAAGTATGATAGAATATGCAATGTTTTGATGAAAAAAATCATTTTGATTCCATTTTTGTACTCCAAATTTAGTAAGGGCATAGCGATAAACGCCTAGTAATATACCTCCACTGAATGACAAAACTTACCTGTGTGACATCATCCCTACATGCCCTCTGCTATCATTTGTGTACACGTCGTATGACAGATACAAGATAAGATACAAGAAACTTTATTTAAAATAAAGTCAGTTATGAATGTATCTGTCATACAGATACTCTTTCTCTAAATGTTTTAGTGGCAATTCTATGCCGATCTCCATGCCGGGTGTTTACAGATATAACCTTGACCCAAAGGATGTTGAAATTGACCAATCAAATGACCTGTTAAATGATCTAGATAGTCATTTGCATATTGTATTAGTAGTGTGCAGGTTAAGTAAAAAAATTTCCAACTCAACTGGAGCGCATCATGGCGACATATACCTTTAATATTAAACGAGGTCTGCTGACAACCGGTTGTATTTGAGGCTTAGAGCGCTGCTGACAACCAGTTGACTAATTTTCTAATAAACCATTAGTATTGTATGTTCTTTTTTCTAGTATATCAATTATTATTTCATTTACATTTAAGTAGATGATAAAAATCTGTTGACAGTAGGACGTTTTGAAGTTATTAAATATGGCACCTGAAGATGACCTCAACCTTCATAGTAAAAAATCAGAATATTAATACATATTAATGAAGTCATATTAATGAATAAATATAGTTGTTCGTTTATTGGAAAATTAATCTGCTGGTTGTCAGCAGCACACTTTTGTAACCGGTTTTCAGCAGCGCTCAAATACAACCGGTTGTCAGCAGACACTTCCTTAATATTAACTATGGAACTCCGCAGAATAAAGGCAGTGAAGATCGTAAAATGTGATTTTAAACAAGAAGTTGGAGTTTTAACTAGACCACTAATGCACCGAGAAATGGCTTTGTTAGGTAAATAAGTAGCCTTGAAGGCTTCTGTTCATCCTGTCCCTCAACAAAATCATCGGAACTGCACCTTCTCAAGCTGCCATTTACACCAGAAAACCTTACTTATCACCACCGTATAAGCTCTGTAAAAAAAACCCCACAAAATTTGCTTTTTTGAAACTAATTCATACTGTTTTTACAATTTCTGAGAGTTTCCCTATAAACTGCAAGGTAAGAACCCATTTCACGTTTTTGCTCCCGTGTTTTTAAAATGCAAGGAAGACATGCACAATTTTCTTATCTAATTATGGTGTAAATAAAACAGACGAAAAGAAGATGGCTGTTCCAGGAGTCAGTTTACTTGAACCTTAGGGTTCAAATGCATAGGAATTTTGGACATAGCGGAAAAAAAGCTAATTTGAATTCAATGTTGTAGAATCACAAAAATTTTCTATTACTTTGAGCATTCTTATTGTTGAGTTATAATAAAACTTTGAAGACTTTAATTGTCCTGCAAAACAAGGGGTCAAGGCAATGTATGATGTCAATCAAAGGGAAATCTTCTTAACAGAACGAAAGCTTTCGAGAACATATGACTATTGAGAACGTATAAGGCAATGATATTACATGTATAAATAGGCTGAGTCTTAATTACCTGTTCATTGTTTTAGGAAGATTCACATTACGTTCAAATTGTTTTGTATTATTTCCAGAGAAAAACTACCAAAGGTGCTAAAGAGAGAAAGCAGAAAAGAAAAGAGGTACAACTTAGTTGTGTATTAGTTGATAATTTATGATTTATATGATTTATTTCTAAATGCTTACTGAATATCATGTTGTAAAAAAGAAATAGAAAGTAGTTTTTTTTTCATTATCAAATGCCTACAAAATGTGGTGTTGGAACCCTCACTTCTGAAAGTTGTCCAGAGGATGTGTGAAAATGCAAACTTGTATGTACACATGTAGATTGGGTATTCTTTCTTTATACATGTATGTGATTTTCTTGGTTTTCTGATACACCATTCAGATTGTTCACCACTTTTTTTTTTTCAGGAAAATGCCAAACTGGATGCTGCACAGCTTAAGATTGACACAGCAAACAAGGTACTGTTCTGAGTTTTTAGATGTCCAGTGGAACGATGATTAAAATATGTATAAAAAATGCATCTGCTTTTGGTACTCCTCTATAGAAGAGCCTGGGTGACTGGTAGAAAGAGTAGCAGATGTGTTAATTGATTTGGTAAAATACTGTAAATTCGGAAATTTTCACGTGAAAAGTTCTAGCGAATATTTCCGAATCTACAGTCATTAGAGTTACTCCTTAACAGTTACCAAATGATGTGTGTCCCTGTTGTTCTGAAGTTTAAATTCTTTTTATAAAATTTTGATACTTAGTATCATATACTTTAACTGTTCTTGTTTTATAACTAGCGGTCTGTATTTAACATTTAGAGCTTCCATTTGTTTCATCAGAAGGAAATAATTTCTCTTTTATGACATCAACAACTCGCTATATTAAACTTGCCATAAGTTTGTAAAATCCAGTATTTCAAGCCATGTCACAAATACATGTATATGGTATATGACCATGTAAGTATACAATCAACAAGGGTGTTAATATACATTATTGCATTATCCATGTCACACGATATTAACAGGCATATATTAACGGAGAAAAAAGTATTAATTTGGCAATTCACGTGCGCACACGCTGTTAATACACCGCATTTATGCGCTACACAAAGCTCATACTAATATTGGTTAACTGAACTCCGCCCAGAGTTAATGAATGGAAAGTCATGTTTGATCCTTATATAACAGTCTGTAGAACTGTACAGAATGGTAAATGCCTCTTTTTCTGTCAGAATTATATACAAGCATATCAGTTTTTGAACCTAGCTTGCAGTATGCAGAATAGTGAAATGAGAAAATCTGTCTTTTGGGTTTCTGACTGAGAAAAACTGTAATGGTTAAAAATCTAGTACCGGTAAGTTGCACATTTTGGTTTGAGTCGGAAACCTCAAAGACAGGTTTTGTCACACATCACTGCTTTAATGTCCTCTCATATTGAGATTTATGGGTAAGTGGTTAAGCTGGCTGATTTCAATTTTGCCTTTGATCGTTTACTCGTCTCATCTATGGCCAGTGTGAGTTCTATCCCCATGCAGGGACAAACCAAGTTATGCTTCTAGGGTGCATTTTATTTGGGTACTACCATTTTTTTAACCGAACTGCTGATTGGTTTGTCTCATATAAATGAATTAATCTTAAAAGGGATGTAAAACTGAAGTAATAAACAAAACAAAAGAACAACATCACTATTTTCTGTGTTTCAGATGGGAGATTTCATGTCTATGTTGGTACCATTCAAGAAGTTTGAGAGGAATGGGTAGGTCATGAATAAAAAATAAATGACCATCTTAATAGCATAAAGGTTCAGATTTTTTGGATGGTGCTCATTTATGCATGCCTTAACTCATAACTGTTCATCTTTATTCATAGTGACATAGAGGTTAAGGTGTCTTCCATTACGGCTGAAAATCATAAGATCATGTCACCATTGAGTATGGTTTCAAGATCTGCTCTTGACAAGCTAAGTCCAAAGATGAGACAAATAATTTCGAAAGGTGTGTAAAACACCATTGAAAAAAATATTCTTGACAAAGAGTTCTACAGTTTATGCTTTCTTTTTTTTGTGGAACAATGATTGGATTCACTATGAGTGTACATAATCCAAAAAATAATTTTTTCTAATTTTCAGAGTAAATTTAGACATTGAGTGCAAGTTGGTAGGGGATCTAGATGCAGATACAGTAGAATTTGTCTTCCAGCTGTGCAAGAAAAACATGCAGAAAATGTAAGTTCTCATTGGGCACATATATATGAGCCACCTCATGGGAAAACCAACAATGTGGTTTCCGAACAGGTCCGACACAAACTGAGCTGTACAAGCATAGAAAAGAGCTAGAAGCTTGAAATTTCGGATTTAAGTAGAAGAGGAATTGTACTATCCGAGTAGCGAAAACAAAGGCGCTGATCAGCTTTGCGACCGCGAAGCTGATCTGCGTCTTTGTTTTCGCCTATACAGATTGTTGGTTTTCCCATGAGGTGGCTCATATGATAATTGAGCCGCTGCATAAGAAAATTAACAAGTTACATATATCCGAAAACAAAGGCGCAGATCAGATGTGCAGCAGTAGCACAATCCATCTTCTTAAATCCAAAATTTCAAGCTTCTAGACAGCTTTTGTGACTGTACAGGCTGGTTTGTGTCGGACCTGGTCATTGCTATGTGAAGGCTCATATTTCTTATTCTGGAAATTATTCTTTGTACAAGTATACTGTAAATCAGGTACAGGTCAACATCATTTCAAAGTGATCTTTTCGATAAAAACAGATCCTGTTTCAAGTGAAACTGTTATAAGGAGATTATTGACAAGACATAATAATGAGCAAAATAATAATTTTGGGAGCCATGGCATGGCCGTGTTATATTGAAAACTACGCTATAGAGAGGTTTATAATGAGGTTGAACTGTGTCGATACATTACTATCTGATTTGTCTCCAATTTTACTAGATTTGATATCCATAATGTGTTGTTGCCTTAAAGGGTTCAAATCAAGAGGTGGAAGTGCATATAAAATCAAACCAAAGCTAAGTTGTGTCCTTGAGCAAGACATATAACTGCCCATAGTGCTGGTGCAGTGGCAAACTAGATATATAAAGGCAAATAAGAAATACAAATGAGCCACGTCAAGAAAAAACAACAATTTGCATAAGCGAAAACAAAGGTGCAGATCAGCTTTGCAGTAACTGCCAAGCTGATCAGTGCCTTTTTTTTCGCTACAGGGATTGTACAATCGCTCTACTTTTGTAATCCAAAACTTCAGCCTCTAGCCATCTTCTGTGCTTGTACAACTTGATTTGTGTCGGACACGACAGTGTTGGTTTTCTCATGATGTGTCTCAAATATCTTTACTTTCTCAGGTATGAGTCATGTGACTGGGGTTGGAAGGACAATGTGAAGCGAGAAGAGATGACAGAAGATAATGCCTGGTATCTTATAGCACGGGACCAAGAGAAGAAACCTGTTGCTTTTGTACACTTCAGGTTTGATCTCGAGGTTGATCAAGAGGTTTTATATTGGTAGGTTTCGTTTCTGTTATCTAGATATTGAAGTTAACATAGTGGTTCTACTGTAATTAGACTATGGCTTTATCTTTCTGATCATGGGATATCTTAAATTATGGGCATGCAGTTCAAGTGGTGGTCTAATAAATTTCAGCCTGAATTAAAGAACTACTCTGCCTTGGTGTTCTTTACAATTTGTCTTTGCTATCTTATTTGTACTCTTTATGAGACTTAAGCAAAGTTGAAATGAAAGCTCATTCAATTTTGTTTGGAGCTCTTGATAGGTTATATTTAAGAAATAATTATACTTTATGGTGAATTATCGTGATTAATGCGGGATGTTGGAGGGCAGATTGCGATGTATTAATTCATGACAGCGCAGCCGGAGTGAATTAAATATCGCATCTGCCCGACAACATCACGCGTTAATCAAAGTTATTTCACCGTAAAGTAAAATTATTTCGATTCTAATACGACTAATAAATAAATACTTACATTTAAAAATGTTTTCCAGTGGACTCATTCTCAGCAGACATGAATGTTTATGTGCGACGTCACCACAACGCCACCTTACATTTTTAGCTCACCTGAGCCGAAGGCTCACAGGTGAGCTTATAGGATAGGCAGGCATCCGTTGTCGTCCGTCGTCTGTCGTCCGTCGTCGTCCGTCCACAATTTCAAAGAAGAATATTTCTGAAGCTAGTAGGCCGATCTTGATCAAATTTAATGTGAACCATAATTGGGTTGGGGGATTGATGGCATTAGGTTTTGGAGCAGATTGTATCAAAATTGTGGTTTCCATGGCAACAGATAGGTCCCATAGACTTACAATGGGAAAAACTAAAAAAATCTTCTTCTCTGAAACCACTAGGCCCACAACTTTGATATTTGGTATGTAGCAATGGCTAATGGTCCTCTACATAAATTATGCCATTCATGCCCCTGAGGTCAAATTTGGCCACGCCCCGGGGGTCGATAGTCTCCATAGACTTACTAAGGGAAAAAAATTAAAAAATCTTTTTCTCTGAAACCACAGGGCCCACAGCTTTGATATTTGGTATGTGGCAATGGCTAATGGTCCTCTACATAAATTGTGCCAGCCATGCCCCTGGGGTCAAATTTGGCCACGCCCCGGGGGTCGATAGTCTCCATAGACTTACAATTGGAAAAACTAAAAAAATCTTCTTCTCTGAAACCACTAGGCCCACAGCTTTGATATTTGGTATGTAGCAATGGCTAATGGTCCTCTACATAAATTGTGCCATTCATGCCCTTGGGGTCAAATTAGGCCACGCCCCGGGGGTTGATAGTCTCCATAGACTTACTATGGGAAAAAAATTAAAAAGTGTTCTTCTCTGAAACCACAGGGCCCACAGCTTTGATATTTTGTAGGTGGCAATGGCTAATGGTCCTCTACATAAATGTGCCAATCATGCCCCTGGGGTCAAATTTGGCCATGCCCCTGGGGTCGATAGTCTCCATAGACCTACAATAGGAAAAAAAACTAAAAAAATCTTCTTCTCTGAAACCACTAGGCCAACAACTTTGATATTTGGTATGTAGCAATGGCTAATGGTCCTCTACATTTAAATTGTGCCATTCATGCCCCTGGTGTCAAATTTGGCCTCGCCCTGGGGGTTGATAGTCTCCATAGACTTACTATGGGAAAAAAAATAAAAAATCTTCTTCTCTGAAACCACAGGGCCCACAGCTTGGATATTTTGTATGTGGCAATGGCTAATGGTCCTCTACATAAATTGTGCCAATCATGTCCCCGGGGTCAAATTTGGCCACGCCCCAGGGGTCGATAGTCTCCATAGACCTACAATAGGAAAAACTAAAAAAATCTTCTTCTCTGAAACCACTAGGCCCACAGCTTTGATATTTGGTATGTAGCAATGGCTAATGGTCCTCTACATACATTGTGCCATTCATGCCCCTGGGGTCAAATTTGGCCACGCCCCAGGTGTTGATAGTCTCCATAGACTTACTATGGGAAAAAAATTAAAAAATCTTCTCTGAAACCACTAGGCCCACAGCTTTGATATTTGGTATGTAGCAATGGCTAATGGTCTTCTACATAAATTGTGCCATTCATGCCCTTGGGGTCAAATTTGGCCAGGCCCCGGAGGTTGATAGTCTCAATAGACTTGCTATGGGAAAAAAATTCAAAAATCTTCTTCTCTGAAACCACAGGGCACACAGCTTTGATATTTTGTATGTGGCAATGGCTAATGGTCCTCTACATAAATTATGCCAGCCATGCCCCTGGTGTCAAATTTGGCCACGCCCCGGGGGTAGATAGTCTCCATAGACTTACAATGGGAAAAACTAACAAAAATCTTCTTCTCTGAAACCAAAAGGCCCAGAGCTTCTATATTTTGTATGTAGCAATGTTTGGTAGTCCCCATTATAAATTGTGCCAGACATGCACCTGGGTCAAATTTGGCCATGCCCCGGGGGTCAATAGTGTCCATGCATAGACTTTCATTGGTCGATTCTCAATTAATTTAAATCTCATGAGCTTACAATGTGATAATCTCTCAGGTGAGCTACAGGACCAATGGTCCTCTAGTTAGCTCACCTGAGCCGAAGGCTCACAGGTGAGCTTATAGTATACCCATGCTCCGGCGTCCGTCCGTCGTTCACAATTTCAAACATCTTCTCCTCTGAAACCGCTTGGCCAATCAAAGCCAAACTTCATGTGGAGCATCCTTAGGAAGGGGGAACGAAAGTTTATATAAATGGTCCAGGTCACATGACCAAGATGGCCGCCATGGCTATAAATAGCAAAAACCTTTAAAAATCTTCTTCTCCAGAACCAATGGGCCGATTTCCACGAAACTTGGTATGTATCATCGGGGACGCGGGCTCATCATAGTTTATATAAATCATGACCCTAGGATGACCTTGACCTATTTTACAGCACGGTCAACTTAGGTTGCCAATGCATTTGAATGGGAAAAATGGTAAAATGCTATTTAATGGGTAAAACTTACTGGGAATAGGCAAATGGACAGAAGATTAATGTTAATGGAAAATTTTAGCCCCTGGGGGGTTGTCTGCCCCTGCCCCGGGGCTATATACATGTATATGACCATAATATTCAAACATCTTCTCTGAAACCGCTAGGCCAATCAAAGCCAAACTTCATGTGGAGCATCCTTGGGAAGAGTGAATGAAAGTTTATATAAATTGTCAAGGTCACATGACCAAGATGGCCGCCAGGGCTATAAATAGCAAAAACCTTTAAAAATCTTCTTCTTCAGAACCAGAAGGCCTATGATTTTGAAACTTGGTGTGAAGCATCTGGGAATGGAGCTCTACAAAGTTTATATAAATCATGACCCCGGGATGACCTTGACCTATTTTACGGCAAGGTCAACTTAGGTCTCCCATGCATTGGAATGGGAAAAAATAGGAAAATGTAATAAAATGGCAGAAAACTTGCTAGAAATGAGCAAGTTGACAGAGGATTTATGTTTAAGAAAATATTTTGGGCCCAGGAGGTTGTCTGCCCCTGCCCCGGGGCTATATACATGTATATGACCATAATATTAAAACATCTTCTTCTCTGAAATCGCTAAGCCAATCAAAGCCAAACTTTTTGTGGAGCATCCTTAGGAAGAGGGAATGAAAGTTTGTATAAATGGTCAAGGTCACATGACCAAGATGGCCACCATGGCTATAAATAGCAAAAATGTTTAAAAATCTTCTTCTTCAGAACCAGAAGGCCTATGATTTTGAAACTTGGTATGAAGCATCTGGGAATGGAGCTCTACAAAGTTTATATAAATCATGACCCTGGGTTGACCTTGACCTATTTTACGGCAAGGTCAACTTAGGTCGCCCATGCATTTGAATGGGAAAAAATAGGAAAATGTCATGTAATGGCAGAAAACTTGCTAGGAATGAGCAAATGGGCAGACGATTTATGCTTATGAAAATATTTTAGGCCCAGGGGTTGTCTGCCCCTGCCCCAGAGCTATATACATTTAGATGACCATAATATTCAAACAGCTTTTTCTCAGAAACTGCTTAGCCAATCAAAGCCAAACTTTATGTGGAGCATCCGTAGGAAGAGGAAATGAAAGTTTATATAAATGGTCAAGGTCACTTGACCAAGATGGCCACCATGGCTATAAATAGCATTTTTTTTTTAAAAAAAATCTTCTTCTTCAGAACCAGAAGGCCTATGATTTTGAAACTTGGCATGAAGCATTAAGGAACGGAGGTCTTCAAAATTTATATAAATCATGACACTGGGATGACCTTGACCTATTTCACGGCAAGGTCAACTTAGATCGCCTATGCATTTGAATGGAGAAAATTGTTAAAATGTCATTTGAAGGACAAAACTTGCAGTTAATTGGCAGATGGACTGAATTTTTATGATTTGAAAAAGACATTGACTCCAGGAGTTATTCTGACCCTGCCCTAGGGTTATATACATGCATTGTACCATTCTAGTCTAACAAGTTCATGTATATATCTCAGGTCTCAGGTGAGCGTTTACAGGACCATTGGTCCTCTGGTGTTTACAGTGAATTATTGTGAATTTGCAAACGTTGACATTTCCATTAGGTTCAATGGGAAGGGCGATTACATTGTGTTAGAATTACTATTTTAAAACAGTTTCATGTAGTGTGTTTGATGAAATAAGGCCAAAATAATATGATACTTGATGAAATAAGGCCAAAATAATATGATACTATCTCTTTTTTCCAGCTATGAAATACAGCTGAGCGAAGCTGTCAGGAAAAAAGGTCTTGGCAAATTCCTAATGCAGATTTTAGAATTGATAGCACACAAGTGAGTATGAATATTGATTTGTTTACAGTTTTGACCTAAAAATTCCCATCAAGGTTTTACAATCAGAACTCATGAGGTCTGGTACTGAGGTTATAAAACTTTTTTTCATGCTCAGCTGAGCTGAGACTAAAATTTATCCTGCTGATAAATGTTAAAATGCCAACAATTTTAACATTTGAGCCACCTCATGGGAAAACCAACAATCTGCATAGGCGAAAACAAAGGCGCAGATCAGCTTCGCGGTAACTGCGAAGCTGATCAGCGCCTTTGTTTTCGCTACTCGGATAGTACAATACCTCTTCTTCTTAAATCCGAAATTTCAAACTTTTAGCCTGCTTCTGTGCTTGTACAGGCCGGTTTTTGTCAGACCTGTTCGAAAACCACATTGTTGGTTTTCCCACGAGGTGGCTCATTTATCGGCAGGATAAATTACTGGCTTTGCTTATGTAAACCTGAATTTTCTACAAATTTTGATTATTTCTGTATGCATTTGAAATTTCATGCTCAGCTGAGTTGAGCATGATAAAAGTTTTATAACCTCGGGACCTGGAGGCCCAGGTCTGCTAAGGTTATCATACATACCAATGCCACACAGTTGTAGATTCATATAAATATAGGCGGCATCCCAAAATGGCCATAGAAAACCTTTCAATAAACTTCTGTACAGACAGAGATGCACAGCATTGAAAGATTGCTCATATTGTGGAATCTCTGCTAATGCATGCCTTTGTTCTCGCATTTGCAATTCATGAGAAAACCAACATTCTGCATATACTAAAACAAAAGCGCAGATCAGCTTCACAGTAACTGCAAAACTGATCAGCACCTTTGTTTTCACTACAGGGATAGTATAAAATCCAAAATTTCCAGTCTTTAACCATCTTCTATGCTTGTATAGCCCGGTTTGTGTTGGACCTGTTTGGAAACTACATTGTTGGTTTTCCCACAAGGCGGCTCATTAATGTTGTTACTGTTGTTCCTCTGATTAGGCCCATATTTGATAATGTATTTTTCATACAGCTTGTATTGACTTTTTCTGTTGTATGTCTTCAGGACAGATATGCCTAAAGTGATGATGACGACTTTCAAACACAATGAAGCAAGCAAATTCTTCAGAGATGTTTTGAAGTGAGTTCTTTTAAAGTTCTTCATGCATGAACTGTGTGGTAGTAAAAACATGTCTGAGGTTTGTAGCTATTTTGAAATGAAGGGAAGTGAAAAGTGAAGTGAAAAATTGTTATGCAGCCGACTGCCTGACGACAAGACATCACCTTAATTTTCTCATACCGGTAATTTCCTTAACAGTCAGTAACTAATGTTTGCACACTGTATAATGAAAATCTGTCCAGGGAGGCTTGCCGAAAAACTGTGAACTATGGATTACTGTCCATCTTGATATGAACTCTAAAACAGTTTACCTTGGTCATGAAACAACTCGAACTAGCCAAAAACTTCATGGCATAGTGGCCTGGTGGTTCCTTGTGAGTGCATTTAACTGGATAACAAGGTGGAACTTTAACCCCAAGTGTTATCAGTTGTGTCAGTGAGCAAGATGCATTAAATCCCTATTATTGTGCATGTATTGTTAAGTACCCAGGAAACGGTGACTGAATATCTGCTGGCTGGGATATTGAACCACTAAACAAACAAAACATCACGTATGTTTCAGGTATGAGATAGATGAGAACTCTCCAGATGACCCAGTCTATGAGGAGGGATATTGTTACTGGATTCTTAGTAAAGCTATCAAAAAGAAGGCAACAAAACCTAAAACACCCACCCCAGCCCATACAGAGAATAAAGAAAATGTTACATCAGAGACTGTGAATGGTGCCACAGCCATGGAGGCTAGTTGATTACATGGGGACAGTAGTACTGTAGACATGGTTGAATGATGGTTCATTGACATGTGAGCCGCGTCCACAGAAAACCGGTCTTCGGGGTTTCCGACCTGGTCTGACACAAACCAGTCTGTGCAGCTACAGAAGATGGCTATATGCTTGAAATTTCGGATTTAAGAAGAAGAGGAATTGTACTATCCATGTAGCGAAAACAAAGGTGCTGATCAGCTGTGCAGTTACTGCACAGCTGTGCAGTTACTGCACAGCTGATCTGCGCCTTTGTTTTCGCATAGGCAAAAATCCTTTTTTTCTCGCGATGCAGCTCATGTTGTCTGTGTTCAGGAATAAGAAGCTTGCTTGCAGATCAGGATCATTTCTCAATCAGAGCAACTTTGATTAAGTTAATCGTAGCACAGCACAAATGATGAGTATCTACAACACATCATGACATACAGTTGTGGCTTTAATAAATTCTGTCCGATTTCATTATTTGAACGCTGATCTTTTGAAACTACCGGATTTTTTGAAGATATCTGCTGGTCCCGAAAATTTCTTCTGGAGTTCATTGTAAATATAATACTGATTTTTGGAAAAATTTAATTTTTCTAGCAATTCTGCCAGTCCTGATCAAGGACATTACTGTTAAAATACCCCTAAAAAGTCAAAGCTGCCAACTTTCAATCAAGACCCCCTCAGTTAACAGACATCAGATCATCAGTCACACTATTATGTGATGATCCTTGTCACTTGACAATCAGCTGTGTCGCTGGGCAACTGAGAGGCAAAAACTAGCATTATTTGAGAGCTGTAATTAATTGAACGAGTGGATCACTTTGATCAAAATCGAAAGTAAAGTTTTGAAATCTGAAAAAATAGGGCATGTTGACTTCTCTTTCAAGGTTACATAAGGCGAAATCTGACAACTTTCGGCGATTTTTTAAGCCATGGAGCCCAGTAACTGGACCCCTGGCTTTTACACCTTGCAAGTTTCTGCAATGATGAATAATGACACCTCATTGCATGCAAACTATATGTGAATCCTTGTAGCATACTCTCTAAATTTGATTTCATGGAAATACGGAATGCCGGAATACCTCAACTTCGTTTTGTTGCAAATTTAGCATGCATAAATTTGTTGATGATGAAAATTATAATTTTGTTTCACAATGTATATAACTTTCATTGCAGAATACATGTATTTGAATTTGAGCCGCTGCATGACAAAACCAACAATCTGCACAGGTGAAAAAGCCACAGATCAGCTGTGCAGTAACTGCACAACTGATCAGCGCCTTTGTTTTCGTTGCCTGGATTGTTCACTCGTTCTTCTTAAATCCGAAATTTCAAGCTTCTAGCCCCCTATGACTGTACAGGCTGGTTTGTGTCAGATCTGGTCGGAATCCAAATTGTTGTTTTTCTCATGCACAGGCTCATTCTCACATTATGTACAACAGATTTTTAACTTGAAAACTTTCAGACTGATTGCTAAAATTGAGCCTGTGCGTGAAAAAACCAACAATTTTGATTCCGACCAGATCCGACACAAACCTGGCTGTACAGTCACAGAAAATGGTTAGAGGCTGGAAATTTTGGATTAAGAAAGTAGCGGAATTGTACTATCCATGTAGTGAAAACAAATGCGCTTATCTGATCTGTGCCTTTGTTTTCGCCTATGCAGATTGTTGGTTTTCCCATGCGGCGGCTCAAATAACTTCGCATCTGCAAATCATGGTTCAAATATTTGATATAATCATAAAAGATGACATCACAATGAAATTATTTATTTTCTTAAAAAAATAAATGTCATCTTTGAAGACATTGTTTTCTCTTTTTTCCCACACCATTGAAAGCACATTTTGTATGTCGTGACATCCCAATGTTGGGTTTAAGTCCCAAATGCAGACATGACTGGAACTAAAGCATCAAATCGAACAAACAGCTTTAGAATGTACATAATTTCTGGACCCCACAGTCTAGGAGAACATTTTGTGCCATTCACATTTGACCTCAAAAATAAGTTGTAACGCTTAGACAAGTTTAAGAGTACACCTGCATCTGAAATCTCAATGTTACTATGAGGTGCTTCTGAAATCTGGTAAAAATTAAATGGGCCTTCACAAAGAAAATTTGGACTTTCGGGATTTGGTGTATTTTACTATGTAGCAAAAATAAAGGCATTATATAATCACACAGGCATAAAGGCATTATATAATCACACAGTTACCGTCGAGCTTATCTGTGCCTTTGGTCCAGTAAAAACGAATATCATAGAAATCACAAACATGCTAAAGTAAGCAAAGTTGGGGCAGTGTAACTGAACCCTGCTTTGTGCTATAGTTGTTTCAGATATTCAGCGGGAGCAATAGAAAAGAATTTGTGTCGTTATAATTATTATATGATTTTATTATGTTGTATCACATTGTTTGAATAGATGCTAAGGTCATGTTGGGACATTGCCTTCATTTTATGGGACTTTTAATGGGACATTCAACAAGTGCTTGAAATATAACCATCCAACTAAGCCACAAAAGGCTTATATATATGGAAGGTTTGACTTGAACATTTCCTGGGCAGGCTCAGACCATAGCGGTTAATCAGTAATATGATGGTCAGCCAGTAGTGTATAAGCTTTGCCTGGAGGCACAAGCAGCCCATCTATTTCTTTAGGCCCCAACGGGCTGGGGCCAGAGATACCCATAGTATCTAAGAGATGCCATACACAATAGTTTGGGATAATGGCTGTGTAGCCTTTTGATTTGTTTGTTATAATGCAAAGTTATATCCATATTAACATCTACGGCCATCAATCTATGGGACATTAATTATCCTAACCAAACTGTCCATGTGCAAGTCTCCGAAGGCTGATTACCAGTATTTAGTGCACATTTCTTTCACAAACAACAACTAAGCTCTTCTTGAATCAGCTCAAAAGGAAAAAATGGACATATAAAGAATTGTTTTCATGACAATATCTATGAAAGAAATGAGCTGAATGTAAAACATTTGTTATACCACTCAACTGGAAAATGGTATTATCAATAAGATGGTCAAAGACGAGTGAGAAATTCTTCTGTCACAGAGGCGAGAAAGCATGATGATCAGAGGCAGCACAGGTGCCTTGCTGGGGCCAGTTGTTCAAAACTTTGTAGCTTACCATCACAGTCCTCAACTTGTTAAAGTAAATGCAGACTACATAAGCAAAATACACTGTTATTTTTTTTTTGCTAAAATGTGAGAATACTTTGCATTGCAAAGGATTCTCACATTCTATCAACAAAAAATAACTATTTGTAATATTCATGTTTGAAATTTTGATGAATCGTTTGCTAACAATGTTAATTTTGAACAACTGGGCCCTGGTTGCTAAGACAAAGCACACATGCTTCTGCAGATGTATCTGTTAACCACTTCTTGGAACTGATGCATGACTGGTGCCTCTGCTAAACCAAATACACTTCACTGTGTATAACAATTGAGCCACATCATGACAAAACCAATGATCTGCATATGCGAAAACAGGCGCAGATCAGCTTCACAGTAACTGCGAAGCTGATCAGTGCCTTTGTTTTCGCCACGAATAGTACAATTCCTCTACTTTCTAAAACCCAAATTTCCAGCCTGTGACCATCTTCTGTGCTTGTACAGCTTGGTTTTTGTCGAACATGTTCAGAAACCACATTGTTGGTTTTCTCATGACCCAGCACAAATGTTCTCTTGGACACATCAAACTATTTAGTGGCAAACAGCATACTCTCATCAGTTTGGCCTGTGTCTATAAAGGTGCTCTTGACAAGCACATCTATATTTCTTGCAGCTTTGATTCTCACATCTTCAATAGCTTGCCAGAACATTAAAGAAATGATAGATTTCATCTGTGTCATACACAGCAACCACAGTGTTACACTCGTTACACTTCACAGGATGAAATTTGTCCTCGGTCTCTGACGACGTGTCTTGTGTGGCTGATGATTTCTGTTTCTTCTTTTTATTCTGTTTTTTCTTTGGATGTGGATATTTTAACAGTTCACTTGAATCTACGGTACAGTTCATCACAAACATTGCTCTGTATTGGTTGTTGTAGGTGTCATGCCTGAAACAGTAAATTGAAATTTGAGCTTGTGTATGAGAAAACCAACAATTTGGGTTTCCGACCAGGTCTGACACAAACCGGCCTATACAGTCACAGAAGTAGGCTAGATGCTTGAAATTTCGGATTTAAGAAGAAGAGGGATTGTATTATCTATGTAGCGAAAACAAAGGTGCTGATCAGCTGTGCAGCTGATCTACGGCTTTGTTTTCGCCTCTGCAAATTGTTGGTTTTCTCATGCAGGGGCTCATTTGATATTCCCTTTCTTATGCAAAACAAAGACAAATCAAGAAAACTATAGTTAGGAAAACTTACTGAGGATGTAAGGTAAAATATGATTGATGCCATACGGGTCTGAAAAATCATTGTATGTGAAAAATGTAGGGATGTCAACCGGAGTTCGGACTTCGGATCCCGTACCTAAGTTCAGATCCAAATTTTAGCATCCGGACGTTCGCTAAAAAATCATCATGTTCAATATTTAGGGAAATTTCTTTTAATATATGTCAAAAATACACAATATCTACTTCGCAGAATAGGAAACAAGGTATTGAATACGAATTTCTAAACATGTAGTGTCAAAGGTCACTAAGGTGTAACAGATTAACAGGACAATGCAGGTCAAGGGGGAGCGATAATTAACAAAGAAAGGATTAAAGATGATAATTGGCCTCTTTTATGATTCACACTTATCAAGTTTTAAAAATTATAATTATACATACCTCGCCCAGCAAAAACAAGAAGTCAGATGACTGACAGATATATTTTGGGATTAAACAAAACAAGTATGGTTACTATAATCGTAATTTGACAAATCAAATAGGCGGATTCTTAAGCTGGCCAGTTAATGCAAAGAAGAATCACATTCGAAATACTATAAGATTTTCAACATGTATAATGTGACTAAATTGAATTTGTTTGCTGACGCGCCAGTTCGACAAAATGGGAACTCGGTGAATGTTCGTGAATTTTGATAACAGCATAATTTAATGTTGCATTATAGAGTTAGTCTTGAGTAATGCTGTTTTAGCGTGATGTTTGTTACTTTTGGGAATGTAAATGAATTTTCCTAAATTGCATGGCGTTTTGTCTCTGCGTCCCATCAACGGAAACAACGCCAAGCTCAGTAACTCTTGATTATGAATGTTCTTGCAAGGCAGCACTCGATTAACACACATGTAAATGTAATATTATGACCTGATCCGAAAAAAAATGCGAACGTTTGAACCATCCGGATGTTTGTTTCCGAACGTCCGAACCTTAAATCTGACACCGAATGACATCCCTAGCAAAATGGTCAAATATAAAAACTCAACTTTAAAATATTTCTGGATTGGTATGGTTTCCACAAGATTTTTTTTTTCATATGATTTTTGTAAGCTTTAGCTTCTCTGTTTGCAATTGGATGTCTAAAACTGCCTCAGCATGATTTTTGAGTTTTACTTGATCAGATGTATCTTAAGATGTTTGCTAACATTTTGCCCTACCTCTGACAATCTAGACACAGGGTTGTCATACAAGCTGGACAGTCCAGCACTGCATCACTGTTGGGTAAAGGCTTTTTCTTCTCTTTGTCACTGGAAGCTTGTGACTTTGGTAGGTATGATCTTCGTTGTTTTTCCACCCACTGTTCATCATCGTCGTCAGCATCAGGATCATACAGTAGGTCGTCATTACTGGGCTGTTTCAGTTTTGATTTCAGGTCTCCTGATTTTGGAAAGAGATATGTCATCAGGAAATCTTTACTTTGTATGGGGTGGTTATGGATATGATGTGTTTCCTTGACATGAAGACAGAAGTTAACGAAGTATTTGAGCCGCATCGTGAGAAAAACGGAATTTAGCCTATGCGAAAACAAAGGCGCAGATCAGCTTCGCAGTAACTGCGAAGCTGATCAGCGCCTTTGTTTTCGCCACTCGGATAGTACAATTTCTCTTGTTCCTAAATCCGAAATTTGAAGCTTCTAACCATTTTCTGGGACCTGGTCGGAAACCCCGAAGACCGGTTTTCTCGCGTCACGGCTCATTTTATAAATCCGCCTAATTTAAAGTTTCTTGATGGCATTGTAAGCGTACAATTCCCAGAACAGAACAATCTAGGTTTGTATTACTGGCGCTTACAAGTATATTAACCCATATTTGACGAATGGATTCTCCCATCATTATCAATTGGGCGAGTCCATTTTCATTTTTAGTGGTGTTAGGAGTGATTTTTAATTTTTATCTCAGTTTTTGATGAAAATGCTCAAAGCAAACAGAATAGCCCCAGATGGGACGCCGCGTTCTGCGGCGTCACATCTGGGGCTATTCTGTTTGCCTATATCCCATAAAAGGGACGCCAGAATCACAGAAATTCGTAGTAAAATGACATTCGCTTGATTATTATCTAGCAAGCTCCCAGCTACATGTATTTGCTTACATGTTTATCAAAATACAAAAGGTAATATTTCACACCTCTTACCTTCTGTAAACATTTCTTCTTCATCAGAATCGAAGTAGACATCATCATGATATTTCTGAGGACCATCACCTGTCGGATCAGCTGTTGGATCAGAGTCAGTGGAGGGGCCCGGCTCTGGATAAAAAAAAAGAATGGGTCAGTGATCAATAAGAGGCATCCAAGCTTTAATCTTTTCACATATTCACATCAAAACCCTATAGTTAAGAATCCTTTAATGAGGCTCTTCTTCAGAGTAATCAAAATCAATATATTTCATGGTTTTTGCTTGTTTCTTAAATCTTAAATGAAAATTTCTGAGCTAAAATATTAAAAATAAATGGACGCCAACATAATGATGTGTTTCCTGGACACGGTTCTTTGCCATTACCCAGTAGTCTCTACATTACTCATCATCACTAATGTTATACAGTATTTTTGGACAAAATACCCTGTGTCCAACTTTGGCTTATTTTCAATTTTTCATTTGATCACAGCAAGGTTTTCCTGCACCTAAAAGTTATTACCTACCTACAGAGACAGAGCGCCTCTTCCTCTCTAAAGCCCTCACATGACCATTGAGTTCTGCATTCATTTCCTTCTCAAACTCATCTTCACTGGAGGATTTATCTCCCTGGCCCTGCCCACGACGACAAAGTTTACGCTTCTGTTCAGGTGTGCCATGTAAGATAATGTCAAACTCATCTTCAGAACTGCAGAAAAAAAAGACAAGTGAAATATACACTATCATCATTGAATAACACCTTTATCAATTTGTTTTTCTTTTTTGGTTAGTAGACTCTAATTGTCCGTGCAGGCAGGCATGTGACTTTATTGGACGGTAACAACTCGACTCATTGTTAGTGTTGCAACTAAATGTCCCTGTCAATAAATTTACTGTTTGGGAGAGGGGCCAGGGCCACCACTTCCTTGGTACTTAACCAGTACA
Organism: Rugalucina vietnamica; assembly: GCA_964017185.1. Lineage (NCBI taxonomy): Eukaryota > Metazoa > Mollusca > Bivalvia > Lucinida > Lucinidae > Rugalucina > Rugalucina vietnamica. The sequence continues at coordinate 71,002,734 of OZ024872.1, forward strand.
TTGGAGGACATAATAGTGTCATGCTGAAGAACAATACACTGCAGAGAAATGTTTGGAACTGACACTCAAACACTAAATGAGCTCCCAGAAAACTGTGATAACACCAAAGTACCTTATAGATTATCTTAATGGACCATAAGACAAGGTGCAGCACAAAACAGCACTCTGGCCATTCAGGCATGCTCTGCTAATACAAATGCAAATCAAAGAAGCTTCTTTTGTCAAACCATCAAGGTGTGAAATACCCTCCCTGATTTGATCCCATAATGTTTCGTCTAAAACCATATTGTAAAACCCAAATGCTGTGAAAATGATTCAACAGGTGCATGCAATCACCAGATAAGACTGGATCAGACGTTATTACTGGATTGGACCTAATTTTTTTTATTAATGTTAAGACTTATTAAAAATAGCAATAATCTCGATTGAAATGATACCACTACCTTAGCCTTATAATCTAGAGTATTTTCAGTGTGGGTGATCACAGTTGTTCTTATCCAATTAAGAGTAAATAATTTCGCCGCTTGCTGCTGGGTCCATGTTTAAAGATTCCAAAATATCAACTATGAACAAAACCATGCCAAACTATGCAAATCAGACTCAAAAATACCTGAAAATATTCATTTGACCAACTTAAATGTTACTAACATCAACATACATCAATAGTACATTGTATTTATAAAAATCAGTTGATAATACAGGATTCAATCTTTTTCCATACTAAAGAGAAACTAAACAAATCAGTGGTTGGTAGGTTTTCCTCCAGTATGTGGAAATTTAGGTCTGATCTGGTAATTATGTTCTATCTGGTCCAATCCATTGACTACACACCATGAATCTGTGATTCAACTATCAAAATGGCACCTGAGTAGCTCAACAGGAGTAGCTTGTTTACATGCGTTTTATTTACTATATTGCTACAGCATCCACGGGGCATGCCTTATGGACATGGTGCAGGGTATGATAAATGAATTGAAGGCCCAAAGGCTTCCGGTGTCTTGGTTGACGTTACACGTGTTTTGATTTTGGGGAATTTTTTTTTTCTGAAAATTTAATTTCTAAGGACTTAATTTTTGTGTCACCTGCATAATTTTGTAGCTATTTTGTTGATGCTTACTTGGATGTGCTTTTCTAACCGCGTTTTACCTCGGAAGAGGATAATTTATGGATTTTTGTAAAGTGACCTGCTGGCTGTACTTGAGAGCACGTGCTCGGCCTCGTGAGGGACGGGAGTTCTTCACTGGTCGTGGCTTGGATTGCTCGTTATGTGTAGTACTTGTCAGTACGGTCATTAATTAGGGTTTATTTGTAAAAAGCGTGGTTATGGTCCATCTATTTGATATCAACTTAGGCTTTCTGTAAAATACTTTTTCAATTTTGTAAATGTGGGTGGCGGGCCTTGTTTTTGTTTTTTGTTCACGTGTCAACCAGGATTCAGGGTTTGCTGAGAGAGGTTGAGTGAGAGCTTCCTCTTTATGACGCAGGCTGCAGAGAATCAGTCTATGCCAGGCTTTTTTCGATGAAGCAGTGTACCCCACCGGCAAGTCGAGGCAACTTGTTTGTCATAGGTTTCGGCCTATGTCAGCAGACCGCTAGTCCCGGACGCCTAAGGCAGATTGGGAATATGTCTGTTTCGGTATGTCTGTACACCGAGCAAGCTTGCTGCGGTTCTCCCTCCCGGCACTCGGGCTCTTCTTCCGCATTAAAGTACAGACTCCGACCGCTACACTGGCACGACACCATTCGTGACCAGCGTTCGGTTTGGAAACTCACATTAAACCCCTTTAGTTTTTTGGGAGTTTTTTGACCGTATGATGGCCTCGGGGTGTCTGTGTCCACCGTGTAGCAAATTCTCCTCTTGCCCTTTGGCATGAAGGGGTTGAGTCTATAAAGGCTGGACATCAGATACAACAACAACAACAAAGGCTCCAGCTAGTACCAGACCAAGAGAAACTTTCTACACATCTTTTTCCAAAAGCTATTACTTGTCAAAACATTGACGTTTAGACCACGTTTTGATGCCCACCGACCTTGCTGAACTTTCCTGGTCGCTGTCATCAAAATCGAGATAATCAAAGTCTCTGTCGGAAACCCTGTTCATTTTAAAAGTTGTTTTATAACCATGAAACTACGGATTTGTTGATTTTGTTTCAGTGAAACTTGTGCTGTAAACATTGCAAAAATTAAAACTAGTAATTCGATTATCGTGTATTTTTCGAGTCATCTCTATCCCGAACGTACTCCACTGCTAAATCAAAATTCCATGTGGACAATCTTAAACGTTTCCAATCTCTACCCACAAGAACAGCAAACTGTGCAGTACATCTCATATCAGGTGCATTACCGATAGAGGGAGAAGTCCATAAAAGACAACTTAGCCAGTTATATAATATTCTGGTATCTTCAAATGAAACCATAACAGAACTGTCAGAACGTCAAGTTGCAGTAAATCTTGAAAATTCTCTGAGTTATTTCTGTAGAGTTCAGTGTGTGTTGAAAAATTACCAGCTACCATCATTAGAAGAATTGAAAATTATGCAACCGTCAAAAGAATCTTGGAAATCTACAGTAAAAGAGGCTGTAAACAAATATTGGTCAGAATCGTTAAAGACTGAATTCCCAGCGGGCACATGACGTCATATCAACGTCGATGCGACGTCATGACGTCCCATCGACGTTGATCTGACGTCATTCTGACGTCATGTGCCTGCTGGGAAGCTCGCGAGAAATCTACTCTCCAGTACCTAGACATTAACTCTTTGAAAATTGATGAGACACACCCTGTCTGGAATTCCCTGGACTCGATAGTTTCTGATGTGAGAAAAGGGACTGTGAAATGCAGAGTGTTAACTGGAACTTATATGCTTCAAAGTACAAACTCTAAATTTTAAGAAAGCAACTGTCAGTGCAACATGTAAATGCTGTGTTCTATATGACGAAGACTTAGCTCATATGTTACTTGAATGTCCAGCTTTTATCCAACAGAGAAAACCCATATATGTATCAATATAAAATCAGGTCATAAACTGCATTGGCGTTCTTAAGTGGAGAGAGTTGTTTGATAACAGAGACAGCTTGGTGAAGCTCGTATTAGACTGTTCATGTTATCATATTATAAAACAGAAATCCGAATATAATTAAGAACATATTAAAAGAAACTACAGATATGTGCTACAAAATACACTCAGCAAGAATCCAGAAGCTATCGACGGAGTAACATTCAATTGGCGTGTCCTCTAGGATTGTATATATTGTACATTCAGTTCTACATTGGTTGTTTCAAGCGCCCTCTATAAACTTTATTAAGAAAAAGTCAATGAGCTCAAGAAGATAATCTACAGGAAATATCCTGGTGTTCCAGAATTGTAAGTTTATACAAAACAACGAACCAACGAACGAACTTCACATGCAGGGTGCGTAGCATCACGGACAAGTGACGTCAGCAAATGGCTAAATCTTCTCGTATATACATGTTAAAACATAATGTGACGTCTATGTTGTGAGGGTCTGTAGACGAGTAGTTCTTGTAAATAGCTTTAATGGTCCATCCTGAATGTTTTTCCCACGTTGCTAAATTCAAAATTTAGCCACCCACGTGACCCACCCAGAAATTGATTGACTCCGTATATGAAGATAGATAAAGACGTCTACAGATCTGGCATACACCCGGTCAGGAGGTAGGGAATTCCATTTTCTGCTGGTCCGTGGGAGGAAGCTGTTCTTATATCAATATATTAATTAATTTTGATCTGGGTGTAGCTCCAGTCATAGGGATCTGGAACGGCTGATGGAGGGTTTGGTAGCGTGACAGTACTTGAGTCATTGCATACTTTGTAGAAGGTTGTCAGTCTTGTTTTACGTCGCTTTTCCAAAGATGCCCAGTTTAACCCATTTATGACGAATGGATTCTCCCATCATTATCAATTTGGTGAGTCCCCTTTCATTTTGAGGGGCTTCAGGTGTGATTTTAAAATTTTATTGAAATTTTCGATGAAATTTCTCTAAGCAAACAGAATAGCCCCAGATGGGATGCCGTGTTCTGAGGCGTCACATCTGGGGTATGCTGTTTGTATATGTCCCACAAAAGGGATGCCAGGCTTAAATGAGTTAAGTCACCAAGCATAGAAGGAGAAGTTCATAATAAATCGTGGGTGGCACATACCTTTTAAGGGTTTGATGGATTTATTGTTGGTTATGACGCATATATAGATAGATGTACAAAATATTGTCGAACACAAGTACGAGGTCATGTAGGGACAATGTAACTATGGATCTAGGTCTGCTTTAATAAGGAATTGAAAAATCCAAACATCAATCAGAATCAGAATAGTTTACTGGTGAAACGTCAAACTGGCAATAACACACCAGGGGAATGGGGCTTGGCCGGAGGGGATTAGTCGCAAGCTCTCACAATAGAAGTAGATTTAGACACACGTACAATCATCTGACAATTCAGCAGAGGAGATAAGAGAATCATGGAGTTCATTCCAATCTCTAATAGTCTGGGGAAAAAACTGTAAATAGGCATTCGTACTTGCTGAAGGTATCTGAAATGCCAAGGAGTGTTGATTCCTACAACGCCTATTTTTGGGGATAAGGTCATCCGTGGGTATTTTTGCTCTTCCTTTTAGACCTTTGTAAAGCAACATAATTCTATTATCCTTTCTTCTTTTCTGCAGGGATTCCCATTTTAGTTTTTTAAGGAAGTCAGTCATACTACCTTTTTCATATGTATAGTTCCTAGTTACAAACCTAGTTGCACGCTTTTGCACTTTCTCCAAATCATCTATCAGACCTTCATAATGAGGGTCCCAATCTGAGCTACCATATTCAAGAATAGGTCTCACCAAACCTTTATAGGCAGCTTCTCTCACATCTTGGGGCAAAAAAAAAAAACAGATTTCGTCTAAAAAAAAAAAAAAAAAAAAAAAAACAAGGGTCCTATTGGCTTTGGTGCACACATTGCTGATGTGAGTATTCCATTTTAAATCCTTAGTTATTGTTACACGAAGATATTTGATACTTTCAACATTTTCCAACACAGTACCCTCAAGCTTGTAAGAAGCCTGAATTTTACTAGTATGTTTATTCGTCAGCTGCATCATGTTGCACTTGACGGGTTGGAATCTCATACCCCATTTCTGGGCCCAACTACCTAATCGATCAATATCCTTCTGAAGTTTCACTGTATCCTCCACATACTTAATTTGACGATAACAAACACAATCATCAGCAAAGAGTCTGATTTCCGATTCAATATCCGAGGTGATTTCATTTATATGCAACGAGAACAACAAGGGGGCAAGAACGGTGCCCCGAGGGACACCAGATACAACAGGAGCCCAATCTGATTTGACGCCATTAACCACAACTCTTTGTTGTCTATAGCAAAGGAAGGCATCGATCCATTTAATTGTCTTCCCACCAATTTCATAACTGAACAATTTGCTTTCAATTGGATGTCTCAAAAAGTGCAGAAAAAGTTATTTAGAATTTACAGTCAAGACATCTTGGACTTTGAAGAGTCTGAGAGAAATGATGTCAAAGCAAAGTCAAAGTATACAGAAAGGCCTTGGCCGAAAATTCAGAGACATCACAGAATTTTAGAGCTCTGAATTCATACCAAGACGAGGAACGAGGAGATGTAGGACGAGCTCTAGATCTTGGATAATATTGTATTTGACAGGGCAAAAACATTTAAAAGTGATACAGGGTGTGTTTTTGTGTGAAACATCTTTAGAAGGAAGCATCAGACAGCAACTGAAAACAGGTGTTGAGACAAAAGAAAACTATAGCCAACAATAGAAACCTAAAAAGAACCTAAGAATCATAGTGAAACGATATATCAAAGTTGTAATAAAATTGTTGTACCACCGACTAATGAGATTCACAGAGAGTCTAACATTGATCTTAAAGCAATCGATTTCTCATGGCCCCAATGGTTGGGGCCGGTTTTCTGGAGGCCCTAAAAGTATGGAAAATAATTTCAGAATTTTCGAGCTGATTGTTCAGGTCTCATCTTCAGTTATTTTGTTATCATCATTATTATTATTATTATTATTATTATTATTATTATTATTAATGAATATATGTCGTTTTTGTGATAAAAAAACTAGTAAAATTCGAAGCCAAAGGCACATGCAGAACGCGTTTTTTTCTGGGGGTGATCCCCCTAGCCCCCTTTACGAGAAGGGGGAAATCCCTCTCTCGTGCTCGCCCCCTCTCATGTCTTCCACACTAGATATTGTTTTTCGCCGGACCACTTTTTAGAACGCAGCGACGGGCATGTTAAAGCTTTGTCCATGCAAATAACATGCACAGTATTTGCTTACAAGTTATTTACAACAACCCTTGTCCTGCGTCATACCATTCTCGCGAGATCAGACGATACCTCATCTTGATCTCTCGCATTTGACGCTTTGAATTGTGGGATATAGCCGATTTTGGCTACAGACGACACACGAAGAAAGCTGGGGCATCCCGCATGAATTTCCCAGATCCCATTGGCCAACTGCGACAGGTCAGTGCGTGAAGCGTCATACATTAAGATTAAGGCACAAGGGAGGGAAATCCGCATTGGCAGGATTCTAATATGTGTTAAGGTTATCATTGTACTGGTGGTGGGCATTAATCCTGCCACTGTGGAGTGGTGCTGGTTAGGTGAAGGGTTACCCGTACTCGTGGGTTAAAACGAGGTGTGCCAATGATGGCAGAATCTATACAATACAATACATGGCGTCATACACGATTTTTTGAACAACTAGTCACCCACATTTTTTTCCGCGAAAAGATGTGTCCAAGTTTTTGATTGGCTGATACCTGTATACAGGTGTTCAAAGAAAGATGTCACACTGAGACATTTGACAGTTCTTCCCGTATTTGTCATCAGTTTACAGAGTATAAAGGAAGAAATTACCCTCTAACAAATGTGCATCTATAACAATTTGCTGCGAAACTAGTTGCCTTTTTATGTTTCACATGCTCAACCAATCAAGATCGGTGTAACAAAGCAGTGTTTACATTTCAGCTGTTCAAAGTTTCACAGGATAGTAACGTTTCCCCGAGGAGAAATTAAAATGTGTCTTTCGTATTGAAATAAATTAGTGACTTAAACGTCAGTCATGGAATCTAGACGACCAAGGAAAATTCTAAAATCTCCTGTGGCTAAAAGAAGGAGCAGGGTGATCCCTAAAGATCAAAAGGTGATGCTGCTTGTAAATGTTGTGGGTGGGATAATACACAGGCGCTTGAAGTTATTACCATAAATCGTTAAAATATGCCCTAAAACAATAGTGTCTACATAGCAATACCGTAGGTATTGCCAGGTATGCAAGTAAAACATGCCAAAATTGGAGAGTCTTTTGCGACCTTACCTGACGCAGTATGGAGGTTCCCTTTGTTTTCCTGAAGAATCAGATCAAGAGCTTTTCGGAGGCATGGATAACTTTTTCAAATCTGCTCGCTAGCAAACGTAGTTGGAACTTAAATTTCTGTCCAAATTTTCCTAGCCATTCGCTCAGGAAGTTCCGGTTTTGCTCCAGATTCCGCAGTGAATGAACACTGCTGCCAGATGTGGCTTAAATTTATTTACGTAATAATCAAGGTAACCATGAAAACAATTCTTTGCTCACTTCTTTATCATCTAACATGTTCTTCCAAAACACTTGTTTGCATTCAAATGCGGTTAAAACACGACTTCCACTTTTGTTTGTTGTTTTGAAAGCGTCAAACGTCACGCGCTACGTCTGTGGGGCGTTAAATGGGGAAATGCGAAACACGACGTCAAACGTAATGCCGCGCCTTGCACTTGACGATTAAGACCGTATTAGTGTGTTTCGCTGCTGAATAATCATACCTTTCAAGAGAAAATCCAGCCGTCGCTTTTCTTAAACGACTGCAAGTCTGCCCACAAAATATATTGACGCACTTCAAGTTTTCGGGTGTGGCAAGTGGGAAAAAAATAATGGTCACAAGGCTTAATGTTATAGGAAGCCGTCGCTATTTGATTATGACAATATTTTTAGTTGAGTTGTAGTTTTAGCGTTCCAGTCAACGGCTATGGTCATGTCGGGACGTTGCCTCCATTTTATGGGACTTTTACCCAAAATTAGGATGTCATGAGGTCCAAAAAGTGCTTCAAATACAACTACCCAACGCCTAAGCCAATAAGGCATATAATTATGTATGATTGGTTTGACATGAACCACTTTTCCTGAGCAGGCTCAGACCTGAGTGGTTAACCAGTATAATCAGATGGTCAGTCATAGACCAGCTGGCTGACCTGCATTCCGATACACTTCGTGACATCCCACCACTTCCGTGAGGAGAGATCTAACGGAACCACCGATGGAAATTTTCTGTCTAGGTCAGTCAGTAGCGCAGAAACTTTGCCGGGAGGCACAAGCAATCCATCTTTTTCTTTAGGACCCAGTGAGCGGGGGATTGGCTATATTTTTGAAACATTCACTGTGTGTGGGGGGGGGGGGAGTAGGGGGAGGTGGTGCTACTTCAACACCACACCATGTTTTCGTGTTATATTTGGCTTATTGTTGTTAAAGTTCAGGAGTCCCCTATTATAGTATTCAGGACACGGTCAAAAGCTTAAAAGTAACACCATCCCATTTGATGGTCACACAATCGTAACACAGTACTTGTAACAAACCATAGGACTATCGTCATTTCTATTATGATGACTGGGTATGATGATTTCTTAGACATTCAAAGAACGGCATAAAAAGTCACGCAAGAATGTTATTAAACATGGAAAAAAGTTCGACAAAAAGTCTGGCTTTTAGGAGAGGAGACTTTTCTAAATTTTGATGCATATATATAGCCTTGTTGTCCGAATTTTACGACCTCGTATATTTTATCTATTAAGTTTTTTTTTTTTTTTTTTTTTTTTTTTTTTTTTTTCGAATTCGGTGGCGGGGCAGGGGCAGAAAATATGGCTATTTTTATGGGTATGACAATCTTTGCGTTTTATTATAATATTGTCAGCCTGTTTCACATCCGTACTACTGTCTGTAATATTGTCAGCCTGTTTCACATCCGTACTACTGTCTGCATGTTATTGTCAGCCTGTTTCACATCAGTACTACTGTCTGTGACGATGAATTTCCACTGATGGCAGCCATGCGGTGTGAGTAATCAAATCATAATGAGCCGCTTCGTGGAGAAGTTACCAACAATGTGGTGTCCGAACAGGCCTGACACAAAACGGCCTGTATAGCTACAGAAGCAGGCTAGAAGCTTTAAATTGAAGAGGAGGAATTGTACTATCGGAGTAGTGAAAACAAAGGCGCTGATCAGCTTCGCAGTTACCGCGAAGCTGATCTGCGCCTTTGTTTTCGCCTATGCAGATTGTTTGTTTTCCCATGGGGCGGCTCAAATATGTAACGTACAGCTGTCGCAATAGCATTTTCTTTCCGATCTCTGTCCGGCACTGCTGCAGTGAGACGTAAGCAAGTCTTCATATTTTTTTCGAATTTCATTAAGATTTTTATTCTATGTTTTATTTAATATTCAGTTTATTCTTTTACATAATCCGACCCATGTTTGGTTCTTTCTGGAAAATGAAGTCTGCGATCTGGCTCTGTTGTCCGCGGCGAGTGAAACAGGCTTCGAACATGTTCCGTCAAAACAACGTTTTTGGTTCCTTTTTGCCATTTCCAATGGTTACGAGCCAACTGTGCATGATTAAATTAACACATGACCATACATGCACACATCTTTTATACGTAGTCAATAGAACAGTAGCTATGTTTATTTCGGCTGCTAAAAATAGCATACACATAATTCTTAATTCAGCACGTGTTTTACGTGGCGCATGTCCACAAACGCAAAATCAAAAGTCATGCAGTGTGCACGCTCAAGTAGGGATGGAAATACAGTGCTCGGTGATGTACGAGAGAGTGGCATCACAAGTTTACCGTTGGAAGGTTGGAAGTCTAAGGTCAAATGATTTTTTTTGGAAGAGTCTATTGACAGACGTCTGTCAATAGCAAATACTCGGTAAATGTGCTATTACCAGACGTCTGTCAATAGCAAATTTTCGGTGAATGTGCTATTACCAGACGTCTGTCAATAGCAAATTTTCGGTGTATCTGTTATTACCAGACGCCTGGCATAAGTTAATTTGGCGACTTATTAGGCAGATTGCTTAAATAGTTGTATAGTTGTAAATCAGCTGGTCAAGATGAAGCCATTGTAATAATTTATGAACCAATCAGAAATCTAATGCAAGAGACTGCGAACGACCTGAGTGTGTACATGTTGATAATACGGACTAAAATAGCAGTCACATATTAGTTTATAAGCCAAACGCACACCGGGCGTGTTGACAAGATTGTAAAATCCAGCGTGCGTCAGGAGCACGTCAGAGACACGTTAGAAATGCGATGCATGCGCGTTTTGTACGCTAGGTGTACGTTGATATATGTCACTGTAGGTCGGTGCGTGTTCTTCGCGTGTTTGGGCTCAAAATATTTTTAAGCATGTTTAAATTTTCTCGAAGCCCGGCATGTCGCGGGCGTGTGTCTTATACGTTTCGAATAAGGTCCATGCGCGTTACATGCGCGTTGAAGACGCTTTGAACGCGTTTGGCACACGTTCTAGGAACGACAGTGTACGCTACATGCGCATTCCAATTTTACGAGAGATTGCTTCAGTAACGCGCGCGTTGAACGTTTGCTGCGTGCCTATAGAGCGTGCGTAGCGTATCTGCGACGTAACACAAATTTATGACACGGTACTCCAAAATTTTCAGCTATTTTTTCTTATTTGATCCAAAATCTATGTTTTGAGCAAATATAAGAAAAATATCAAACATTTTCAGAATTTTTAAATTTTAAAGCTAAAAAATCTATGTCTATGGCATTGGCAAGGTTTCGTAATGATTGACTTCATAAGGTGTCACTGCATCTGCCAAGTTTCAAGTCTCAGGCTGCAATAGTTTCCAAACAAATCCAGTGTTTTCACTTTTATCCATGTTAAAGCCAGTTTCCAAAATTGACCTTGCCATAAAATATAGACCGACCTTGTTCTGAACAAAAGATGCTCTGTCACCTTCTTCTTGGTATAAAATATTCCAGAAACTTTATACATGTACTCGCAATTTGCTGCTAACATTGTATTATCTGAAACAATTTTTGTTAGAGAATATGCATGCATCACTAACTCCTCTTATCGCTATCAACCCCGTGGCCGAACGGTTAAGAGCGCTGTTGATCATCTCACCGCTGTGTCTGATGTGGGTTCGAGCCCCGCTCTGACCACATGTGAGACAAGCCAAGTTCTGCTTGCGGGTGTGCCAGGTGGTTTTTCTCGGGGTTCTCCCGTTTTCGCCCCACCTACTGATTGGCCCGTCTCATATGAGCTGAAATAATCTTGAAAGGGACGTAAATTGAATAAAAAAAAATATCGCTATCAAGTACCCCTTTCCGCATTTTGTTTAAGCAGGTAAGAAAGGTAAAAATATCGGTCCCTCAAACGAATTGTCGAGCTTACCCGATTCATTTATTCATTCATTCATTCCGAGTCAGTCAGTCATCATGCTGATCATCCATGATCATCATGGATCAAAATTTCGAATACATTTAGGCGTAAAATAAACATAGCCCGTGTTTCAACTGGGTTGGGTCGGTACTGGTCGAAAAAGCGTTTTTGTTTTTCATTTATTTTTCTTTGCTCTCTAAATACGTATATTGTATTTATTCAAATTGTAATTCTTCTCAAGATGTCGCGGTTGCTTAAAGTTTGGTGTATATAATTATGTAACGGGATAGTCTCCCTTGTAGAATACGTTGGTGCAACGTATTAGCGGCATATTAGCGGGTAGTAATATGCAAATTAGAAACTCGAAACTTTGTGATTAGAGTAAGTGTTAGGTATATAGCGCAGTAAACCACCCTTGGTGGATGAGCATGCTTTTCCACTGACGGGGTTTGCTGTGGCTTGGCTCGGCTGCACGTTACATTTGGTGGCAGCGGTGGGATGATGACAACTGCCAGAACGGAGTTGCCTTACCCATGTAGTCCCCAGGCCAAGACTCGGGGCGAGTCTTCTCGGAGGGGGAAGTAATGTAACGGGATAGTCTCCCTTGTAGAATACGTTGGTGCAACGTATTAGCGGCATATTAGCGGGTAGTAATATGCAAATTAGAAACTCGAAACTTTGTGATTAGAGTAAGTGTTAGGTATATAGCGCAGTAAACCACCCTAGGTGGATGAGCATGCTTTTCCACTGACGGGGTTTGCTGTGGCTTGGCTCGGCTGCACGTTACAATTACAACAAAAAATTACTGTCAATAGAAGGAGAAGGTGTGAAAGGAGAAGTGGTTGCCATGCGCACTATAAAAACATTTTAGGGATATTCTAGTTTTATGACGCCTGAGCCGGGCCACAAAAAAGACAACACAGATTTAAACTTTTTTAAATCATATAAACGAAAACAAAAGTGTGGTTTCTACGCAGCTTATTGACAACAAATGCATTGTTAATCCGGGTTCTCAACTTCCTTTTTTTTCAATTTGGTCACACATGCACGCACGCGCACACGCACGCATTTTCATATACTTAGATATGTATTTTATTTTATCTTTAATACTTGTCACGCACATAATTTGCGTTATATAATTTCAACTTAATCAGGTTTTCGGTAGGCATTTCTATAAACTTGGATTAATTGACTATGTTCATCGTATTTTGCAAAATATGACAATGTATCGTATATGAATATGCCTCAAGGCGTGAAAAGAGAAGTGTTTGCCACGCGTACTATAAAAACATGTTAGGGGTATTCTAGTTTTATGACACCTGAGCCGGGCCAAAAGAAAGCAAAAGTGTGGTTTCTACGCAGCTTAAAGCCAACACCCCTGATCTCACTAATATTAAGCATTATTGCGTTGTTAATCCGGGTTCTCAACTTCCATATAATGTGTCTGTCAGTTTCGATTTCGAATCGACCATAATGCCGTCTAGGTATTTTTTTTAATTTGGACAAACATGCACGCACGCGCACCAGCATACATTACCAAATACTTAGTCATATTTTATGTTCGCGCTTGATGATTTGTTAACTTCTTCTTTTTTTCATAATTCGACTGATACATTTGAATTTAACTATACCGACAAAATAAGAAACGCAATGGTTCCAAGGTGCACGGAAACTTATTCTACCCATCTTTTATCCTCGTTGTTGTTCAAACATGGGCTCTAAAGGATTGACAGCAGGCTCTTCTTGACATTTAACCACATCTTGAATAAAAACATGCATGTGATCGGGTGGGAATATGGGCCCCCGCCCATTGGGGCCTAGGAGAAATAGATGGGCTGCTTGTGCCTCCAGGCAAAGCTTCTAATCTACTGACCGACCAGCTGATTACCGGTTAACCGCTTATGTCTGAGCCTGCCCAGGAAATGTGGTATAGTCAAACCATCCATACACATACCGGCAACAAAAAGTCAGTAAATTTGCTATTACCCTGGGCGTCTGTCAATAGCAAATTTACGGATTTTTTGCTGCTGACAGACGTCTGGTAATAGCACATTTACCGAATATTTGCTATTGACAGACGTCTGGTAATAGCACATTTACCGAATATTTGCTATTGACAGACGTCTGTCAATAGACACTCCGTTTTTTTTTTTTTTTTTTTTTTTTTTTTTTTTTTTTTTTTTTTTTTTCATATTTCTACAGTCGATTCAGTGATGATAATAAGGCTATGCAATTTTTCGCTGGAACAGGGAAAGAATGATTTAACAACTGTGATCAGTACCGATGACTTCTAGAGTAAAAATAGAGGGACCAGGAATCGATGCAATTAAATTTAAAGTCCCATCATAGACAGCGGGTGGGAAAGAAAATACATAAAACACAACAAAACATTTTCCGACAACACACTCGAAGAGCAGAATGACTAGCTCTTTCCCAACAAGGTATCAATCCGGCCAAGTTTCAACAGGAACGATAGGCAACGAGCACGACAGAGAGACAGGCATAATATTTTTTTTCATTACTCGGATTTAAAATAAATGAGCCACTTCGAAGGAAAACCAACAATGTGGTTTCCGAACAGGTCTGACACAAACCGGCCTGTACAGCTACAGAAGCAGGCTAGAAGCTTGAAATTTTGGGATTACGTAGAGAAGGAATTGTACTATCCGAGAAGCGAAAACAAAGGTGCTGATCAGCTTCGCGGTTACCGCGAAGCTGATCTGCGCCTTTGTTTTCGCCTATGCAAATTGTTGGTTTTCCCATGGGGCGGCTCAAATGTATTATGCCCCTTATTCAAGTTTTGCCCTGGGTAATTCAATAGCCCCCGTGGCCGAGTGGTTTAGAGCGCTTAATCATTCGACCATTTCACCGCTGTGTCTGGTGTGAGTTCGAGTCCAACATGGGACACATGCGAGACAATCGACGTTTTTCTTGCAGGTGTGTCAGGTGGTTTTTCTCGGGGTTTTCCCCGTTTTCGCCTCACCTACTGTTTGGCCCGTTTCATATGAGCCGAAATAATGATGGAAGGGACGTTATTTAAATTGAATAAAAAATCAAATGTGATACATCATTTTCGTATACTTGTAAAACGTCACAACAGCTATTTATGCGGAGACAGGTCCACGGTTAAGAATTAGAAAGAAAGAAGAGGCCGGGGATCGAACTCACGATCCCTGTTTTACACCATAGGGGCTTCTAAATGGCAAGCATTTACATCTCTGCACGATTATAACAAACATTTCTTAAATGAACAAATAGGTATAATTTATAATAAACTGTTAAAGCTACCGACAAATTCCATGTTTATTTCCGTATGTGATGCCTATACATATTAAACCAAGGCCTGAACTGATAGTCTCCGGTGATGTTTTCAGGGACGGTCGGGCACGCAAAGCATGCAAAACGATAGTTTGTCTATATCTGAAGCAGTTGATGACGTATTTTTACCACCAAAACTTGACGTGTCGCATATTTTACGAGTATTTGCTCCGTTTTCAACTTTTGAGTGCATGTAACATTCATTTTAGTTCTTTATTACACTGCACGAGATATTTTATCAATTCCGCCAGAGCTTTGCATGATTATCTTTAGCACATCATGATACGATTTCCACCTGCTTTTCATGTTTGGTATGGTATAAATATAGCTGCGATTTTCACATTTTTAAGAGTTACATTCAAACTGAAAAGGATAGTATCATACAGCTCGATTTTGACCTCAGATGCGTCAAAAGATCGACGGGTCCACTCAGTGATAGGATATTCAGATTGTAACAGTACACGTAATTACTGTGCTTGCAACCAAAGTGTAACAGACGAAAACGTGCAACATTTCCTACTGATCTGCCTTTCACGTGCTTCTTAGTAGATTCCTCGATCCTTTGACGTGTCTGATGTCAAAGTCGAGCTATACAGTGGTAGCATTGTTATTGTCACCTTCCCGTGACCTGCTGTAATAACTGTTTAGTTAACGGAACACGGAACCAAAATTACCTTTGCCATGAAATTGAATTTTTTTTTTTTTTTTTTTTTTTTTTTTTTTTTTTTTTTTTTTTTGTCATATGTCTGAGATATCAGAAATTTTTGGTCCGAGTTTTACGATGCCGTGTCTGAGGTTATCCTACAGCTGTCCGAGTCATACCCAGTGTTTTATTTTTATTTTTCGGCCAACTTCTGACCTTACCGCTACCATGAATGCGAAATTTCTGATACTGATATCTCGGACATATCATAGATCTAGTTGAAAAAAAAATAAATAAAAAAAATGTCCGACTTTTGACGGATTTACCCTACTGTTGGGAGCTCTTCAATGACACAACACGATGACGGCTGTGGGGATCGAACCCAGGATCTCTCGATTCGGAGTCTGACGCTCTACCACTACGCCAACCCGATCCCTCATGCTTTGGTAGTGTGGTACATTTTCATCTATGTAGCGCTTTTGGCAAACGAGCCAGTGACGAACACCAATTGGCTGCGACTGATTTGCACCAAAGAATCTATGAGCACCGAGTCCAGCCAATGGTGTCCTCCGCAGAGAGCACAATATTCTGTTCTATTCTATTCATTAAATCCCTCTCTTGGGCCTCTCTTGTCATTACAATGTTGCCGACGTCACCGCACGCACTGTGACGACATAAAGGTCAAAGGGAAGCCATATTGTCAATAAAAACAACACGACTGGACAAATATCATGAAAAAGGTTTATAAAATGGACATTTAAAGGATTATCAATGACTTCTTTTGTTTGGACAGAGAAAAAAGTGTCAGGTAGGAGGCGATTGAACCCATTTTGATTTGCAATCGAACGTTTTAGGTTGCCGTGCAACATTTGCTCCGACTCCAAGAACCTTGCCGGAAATGCCAATACGTAATGGCTCGTTAATGGGGCTTGCACACCTGGCAATACTTACAGTATTGCTACGTAGACACTTATTTGATGCATTATTTTTATGATTTATGGCCATAACTTCAAGCGCCTGTGGATAATATGAAAAAGAAGTTCAAGCTTTTTTTTAAAAAAAAGCTCGCAGTCTTACAGTACTTATGTCAGTGTATGAGTGTGGTTACCCACAAAAGTGGGGCTTATGCATTAGTCATTTGTATCCACTGCCTCCCAGGGAAGGGTGGGGGATAGCCGGTCTAAGATGTGGGGCAATTACTTTTCGAGTGTCCAGGGAGATTTTCTATTGCTAAGGGCGGGGCAAAGAGCAAAGTTTTGGCCTCCAGTTTACCCCCTGGGGGTGGGGCTTATAGCAGGGTACTGAAAGTTGAAAGTCATAATCCCCGCCCTTCCCCGTAGATGGAGGAGCAATGGTTACAAATGACTGGTGCATTAATTGCAGTGTTTTGACCAGCATTTTCCAGAGAGTGCAATGATATAGGGGAGGTATTGATTTCTTGCCCAAAATTATGGCAATGAAAATATACATTTACCTGCCAGTATGTGAGCGAGACTCTTGGCAGGCTCAAGAGTGTGTCCGTAGGCATATACCTGAGCTTTGGGAAGACTAAAGTCAATATTTCCACCATTCATTGGGGTACACTGTTGAAAATTGCTGGTGCAAGCCATCCCAGTAACTTACAATTTAAAGCAGGACATAAGTTGCCAGGCAGAGCCTACTGTCATCCTGCATGGCCTGTATTTCTTCATACAATGATAGCCACTCACCATCCATACCTTTCTGTGCAGTGTTCAAAAAAGAAAAGTGATGACTAGCAGTTCTAAGCAGTCAATGTGGCACTGATTCATGCATGGCCTAGTTCAAATTCAATGTCAGTAACCACAACTTATGTTAAAATATGGTAGATGTATATTTTAGTTCTCTTTCACCTCTGCAGCAGTGTTTCATGTAATACACTCTAGCATCCCTAATTAACTGAAAGTATGTGACAGCTGTTGGTATCTGTCATTTGTATAGGAGAAACAAAACTACCAGTTATCATACATGATGGAACTAGTAGTTTAGCTGTTATATAACCTGAGACTCAAGTGTCCCTCTTCAAACTTTAGTAATGGATATGTTCTTGCTCCTACAAAATAACAAATCCAGTCTCCTCCGAGAGTATACAAATTATATCCTATGAAAGTCTCTGACAACAAGTTTACTGTAAGTTCGGAGAATTTTCGCGTGACTTTTATTTTGTGAATTTTTGATTTCTGAATTATTGGCAAGTTCCTGAACTTGAGAGGGAGTACTCATGCAGTCTATAAAGCTCATAGTAATTCTTAATTAGAAAGCACTTTATTTTCACAAGGCAAACTATTCGCGAAACTTAGCGAAAATTATGTTCTTGCAAACATTTCCGAATTTACAGTATCTGAAAATACTTAATAGGATTCTGGCTAGGTTCTTGATCTAAAACTGAGGCATTAAGTTTTAAGAAATTAGTAAGGCTGTCATGTACTAATAAAAGTTTCTTAGGGTGCCCCCTGTCTCGAAGTGATTAAGGTTGCTGATTTCGCTACAGGTCATACTCATTCAATCGACTCACTGCTGTGTCTGGTGTGGGTTAGAGCCCATGTAGGACATGTGTGAGATGAGCCTCATTCTGCTTGTAGGTGTGTCAGGTGTTTTTTTTGTTCTCCCAGTTTCACCCCACCTTCTGATACACAAAGCAGGCTGTCTCATGATTCAATTGACTCATAAAGAACAGTTTATTCATTATCAAGTATTTGTTCCTGTATTAGTAAACAGGTGAAAGTTATCACAGATACTTGAACAAGTTTAACCCTTAAAATATTAAAATGTTTTCGGCAATTTTGGCATATGCTTTTGTTATTTCTTTGAACAATCAGGTCAATATTATATTGTCAATTTCTTTATAATATTGGATATGCACGCAGGATTGCAAAATACATGTCAGACTTGCGATTTCAAAAGGTAAAGCATCTTCTTTGAGAGTGGGACATCACATGTTCAAAACCTGGCTACATCATGATACCAAAGCATGTAGATGTCCTTGCTTGGCACTCAGCTTCAGAAGGCAAGCACTGGTTTCTGCAGCACAATTTGCATAACTAACCATGGCACACAAAACAAAAAAGAGAGTAAAGTGTAAAGGGAATGGTTTATTTGTAAACATGCTATATTTGCATAGTCTTAGGTCAGCAATGATTATCTGTTTGTTTAATTTTGATATCTCCATAAACAAACAATGAAACTGGGCTAATTGTTGGTTCCATTGAGGAAATAGGGCTTTTAAAGTTCTCACTTGTTGGTTATATAAGCATTGTCAGAAGAAAATCTGTGTGTTCTTAAAAATACACTGTATGCACATCAGTTGCGCATGGTACATTCACACCTAAATGTTTTCTCATGACATGACAAATTATCCTGTTCTGCCACATATTACTGGATAGCGTTATGGATAGTGAATGTGTTTTATACTTTCTATTCCTTCTTTGGTGAATGTATATCTGGTCTATTCCTTTTTCAGTGAATGTGGTCAGCTGATTTCTGTTTTACCTCTAAATAGTTCAGAACTGGGAATTTTCCTGTCACTTACGCACATATTTACACGATCTCGTGATATGTGACAGCACCATATGCACAATATCTGCTTGTTGCCATTTCATAATCTCAAATGTGGAACATTTATCATACCCTATTATGCAGATACCCCTTTTAAGATATGCTTTATATCAATTGAAACTTTTATTGGATTTTACTTTAGGACACCCCAGATACAATCTTGTCTTATTCACACATAATCATTCAACATGCCCTAAAAATCATTTATCCTAAATATTCAACTTGCAAAAACAGAATACATGTACTTTATAGAGACACAATCATAGAAATGTGGACTAATATGGAAATGTTTTTGCATGCATTTTGGTTGTTATGGTATGATACAAAGTATGGCCAGTTAGACCTGTTAAATGCTCATTCATACAAAATGAAGATTCATACAAAAAGGTCAAATTAATTTTCCTCAGACATTTGACTTGGTGGTCATGTGGTCTTGATGTGTTTTTGAAGCATGATAGTATTCTTTTGATATGATTATATTGAATTCTTTTGATATGATTATATTGAATGGAACAGTTTGGCACATATACCTGTATGTTGTCACCAAAAAGGCGGAGTATTTAGATAGATCAGATAAAATGGTTGTTACATTTGTAAAACAAATTTGTGTGTATATGTCATGCCTTTGACAAATGTAGTGAGACTAAGCATTAGCTTGCTATTTATTTTTCTTTCGTAATTACACAGGTTCATGCGCAATTACAGGTCATATACATAATGAAAAAAAAGAGGTGGTTTCGTTGCAATTTTAGCAGGATATTGTTTGATGAGACGTTTTTAAACTGAGGCAAAATGAAATATGTATAAAATTCCCTGGCCACCATTTATAAAATTCCTTGAGTATGTAAGTGACTGGACAGGACTGGTAGGAAAGGGCTTGGTAGGTTATCAGACAGAATGATATTTTGTCATCTGATGATACATGGCAAACGCATGCATCATTGCAGGTAGACCACAATCTAACTTGCTTCTCAGTGATGCACAAATATGTTTGCCATCTTTAATGCACAAGGAGTCCAGGCATCTGGACTGACTTTCCCAAGTCCCATATCATTGAAAATTGTGAAATACTGGGCCTAAAGCAACTAGGAGAAAATATTAGTTGTGTCATTTGAAATACATTTAGACCATCCTATTATGGAAAATCACTCATTGTTACATACATTGCTTTAAATTTGCATAAATAATTATGTTTATGTAGTTGATAAACAGTGACTTAAAAGGGAGAAATTTGTTTTAATGCCCATTAAAGTTACAGCTTTTAAGAATACAAACTTTGCTTGTAGGTATACCGTAAGCCTTTCATATGCAAGAGGCAAACACCCAACACAGCTTTTAGGCCTTTCGTATAAAGTGAGAAACATGGAGCATTGTTTCAAAGCCAGTTTATGGCTTATCAAAATAGCTTACATAGGTCATTAAGTTTGTTCTCTACCATACATGTATGGAAGTTAGTGTTGTTTTTGATGTCATGATGTGTTTCGCATAATTGCAGATACATGTATATAAAAAACGGATATAAAGTTATGTGTTCTTGACATAATCAGAGCTCCAGATAGTATTTGCCTGTTGGCATGAAGCATATAATGCAAACCTGAGATGCGATAGCCTTATGTTTGGATTTTTTTTCTGTAACACTTATTTAAAAGAAGTTGGACTGGTTTTCCCAGATTTTAATGGGGTATATATAATTAATCATAAATGCATAATTCAGTACAACTTTTTTTTATGGCAGCAGATGTTTAAATTGAGTTTTGCATGTCGGTAACCACTATATGTTGCGGTAATTAAGTCGCATGGTAGAGTATTTCAGTTCAATGAACATATATTTTGCTGTATAATAAACTTTAACAATGTGAGCCACATTACAAGAAAACCAGCATTTTGCATATACAGAAACAAAGGGGCAGATCAGCTTCGCAGTAACTGCAAAGCTGATCAGCGCCTTTGTTTTTGCTACACAGATAGTACAATTCCTCTTCTTTCTAAATCCAAAATTTCCAGCCTCTGGCCATCTTCTGTGCTTGTACAGCTTGGTTTGTGTCAGACCTGTTCGGAAACCACAATGTTGGTTTCCTCATGACACGTCTCATGTAGATACAACTCTAGGTCAACCATGATAAATCTTTTACTAATATGAGCTATCAGGCTTGAATTGCCTCAAATGGTTTTGTTATGAAATGTATCTTCTTACAAATATTGAGAAAATGATACATGTCACAATACAATCTGTTATATATGGTATCGAATTGTGATAAGTTAATAAATCTTAATACTTATGGGTTGCCCAGTGTGGGAAAGGAGCCATGAAATGGGAAACTTTGTTTTATTCCATTGAATTACCACCCACAAAAACTAAGAAAAATTGAGTGTGACAGCTCAGTCAATATCAAGTGTGATAGCTTGGTCATTGCATGTCTGATTTGTATTAAATTTGCCCAATCATTGATCTTCATGTCTGGCACCTTACTTTCGTGAAGATTTGGTCGAGAAAATGCTTCTATACTAAGCCATTCGTTCCAGAGATTCAAGAAGTGCAGTTCAAGTACTGGTCTTGCTCTGGAAGTCTAGCCCAGGAACATTGTGGCTAGGGTATAGTCTGATTTTTTCAATGTGCAGGGCGGAGCCTGTCAATTTTTGATTGACAATGACAAAGTTGATCATTACATTTAAAAATAGGTAGTTCTCACTTGGACTGTTACTTTGACCCACTTGTTATTGTTGAACCAGTCAGTGTCAAAATTAAACCTCATGCACTGAAAATGATGGGTAAACACATACTGTCATAGAAAAAAATATTCTGTACTACATGACTGTATTTATGTATGACCATATTGAAAATTCCCTTAGTAAATGCCTGGTAAACATTCTTGTTGTATGACTCTCTGTTTTTCGTTTCAAGTTTAAAACTTTAATTCTGATACAATTAAATATCAAATGATGCAGGCTTACTTTAAATTACTAATTACTAATGAAGGCGGCAGAAAAAAGTGCAATAACTACAGTACGGATCTGTAAAGTGCTACTGACAGCTCAGTAAAGTTAGCAGTGAATCTGTTGCAGCAGCAGCAGCAGCAAAAATAATAATAATAATAATAATAATAATAATAATGAAAAAAATAAAAATAAAAATAAACGGTCAAGTTAGCTGTAGCGAAACTTTTTGCCACCTATTGAATATGGTTCATACAGACAAGGCTCCAGAGTAGCATCGTCTATCTTGAAGCTTACACTGATGAGCAAATGACTAAGGTGAGCTACGGCACAATTCGGTCTCTCGTTTTCATTTAAGTCTGTCTATGAGCACCATAAGATGATGAATGTCATCACAAACAGACGTTTTTTATCCCACCTATTACCCAGTCTATGGACACTTTTACTGTTGGCAGGAAACTTTTGTCCTTAAGCTATGTTATGGGTGGGATAGAAAATTCTTGTTTGCAGCATAAGTATTCGCGTCCTATAGCACTCACAGCCAGACGAAACTGTAAAAAATCAGCAACATTTTCCGTAAAGTTGGTAATATGAGGAATAGAAAAGTTATGTTGCAGCATTCATCATCATTTTCTACATAGCGATCACAGCCAGACGAAAAAGAAAAAAAAAATAATAAGAATAAAATAATAAAACAATGGTGACAAACATTTCAACTTACATGGAACTTTTTTCGTAGGTGACGTCGAAAAGATATGATTGTGGCAAAAAATGTCATTTTCTTACGTGTTATCACCTAGATTAAAGCCAAAACATTCTGCGACAAAAATGTTTGCTGCAAGCGAAATTGCTGCTTACTTGAGTGTTTTTCGTACTTGACCAATTTCGCTGCAGCAAAATTTCCGCTAACTTGACTGTATTTTGCTGCTGCAAATTTAATTCTAACGCTGCAAGCAAAATTGCTGTTAACTTGACTGCTTTTGCTGTAGCAAAATTGCTGCTACGTGTAACATGGCCGATTTTGCTGCAGTAAAATTGCTGCTAACTTGACCGTTTTTGATGCAGCAAATTTGCTGCTAATTTGACCGAGCTGACCTTGTAGGAAAAATAAGTCAAATCAGCTGGTTCTACGAATCGTTTCATTTTTTCGAATGGTACTTTATTGACCTTCTACTGCGGTCATGTACCATCAGTAAAGCAAAGAGTTGTTTACAAAAATAGAGACATTGGCTAACTTGATAGAAATACATGTATTTGAGTGTAGCAGTATGGTTATATTTTAGAAACAAAATGTTTATGTTCTTGTGTGTCTACCATACACTTCACCTATTTTGAAATCATTCAGGTGAAACACAGGTATAGCACAAAGACAACAAGCATAGTCATCTTTACCTCAATTATACATTGTCAGCTCTGGGACCCTATCTCAACAATGAAATCATCCAAGGCTGGGCTTAGCTAAGCACTGCCCTGCACATTGAAAAAAATCCAAGTATACATATAATTGACCGTCCTGACATTACCATAGCTGTTGACCATGGATGTAAAACACTATCAAACTAACAAACAAACGCTGTCATAAAAATTGTTTGTTTTCTCTCTTCAGGTGACGCTGGAAAGAGTGCTAGGATTAACATCAACAAACAATGCCTCGATAGCCTGTGATCCAAACACCGGTACCATTGCCTATCCTGCTGGGTGAGTAAAAACGTCTGAGATTATGTTGACAAACACTGCTTTGATTGCCTGTGATCTGAATAACGGTAACATTGCATGTTCTCCAAGGTGGCCTGTGATCTGAACACTTTGTACTGGTCTCCAATGAGAAATGCTGCAGTACAAGGCAATAGGTGCAGTGCCCTAGATGTTGCCTGCTCAGGTGTTGAGTATTTATAAAAGTGGTGTCCATTTACTTATGTAAAACAATTATGCAAAACTTCTTAACACTATACATGATATCCTGGCAGGTGTTTAGGATAATGACAAGAAAACATATCTACCTAATCATTATGGTTTATTGTCCATGTGCATTTGTTGACAGGCCAATTAACCTGCATAAAGATAGAAATGAAAGGCACAGGCCATAGCAAATAGTGTAGACCCAAATCAGACTTCATAGAGGAGACTTCTGATCATGAAGGGTATAGTCTTTTTGTTTGGATTTGGTGGTGATTATGGCAAAACTTTGTGTTCACAAAATTAGGTCTTCTACTATTACTTCAGGTCAGTATGTGACAGACTATGAAGACAGGCTTGGGGCTTGGTCAGTTTGCACTTGTTGACCAACAACTTTTACTGACTGTGTGAGACAAGTATGAGCTTTTTAACAAAAGCTTGTCATTGTAATAGATTATGGGTCTTTGCATATTTATACCCCCGGCATTTATGCCGACGGGTATATAGTTTTCGCTTTTCCGTTTGTCCGTTCGTCCGTTCTTATGTTCGTTAGTTCTTATGTTCGTTCGTTCGTTCGTTCGTTCGTTCGTTAGTTCGTTAGTTCAGAAGAAATTTGCGTCAAAGTTTTGGTTAAAGTTTCTCTAGTGGTGTATATCTCATGCAGTTATAGTCAGAAACCATTCATATTTGGACCATAGGTACCCTATAGGGTTTGCCTTGTTTCCATGAGTTCGGACCCCAGGGTCCATGCCCGGGGGTGGGGCTAGAGATCAAAATCTAGGTCACCTTTAATTTGCGACAAAGTTTTGGTTAAAGTTTCTCTAGGCCAGACTTTTTTTATTTTCTGGTTCTCGGGAGATTTTTGACCAAAGTTTGGATAGGAGGAGAAAATAAAAATAAAAATATAAGCTGAAAAACCTTACAGTCGAAATAAAAATAAAAATAAAAGTCAGAAAATTGCAATTTTTTTTTTTTTTTGGTCTTTATCTATGACTAGGTTTATTTCAAGGTGTCTTGGGTCACACAATAAAAAGACATACTTTCCAGTGTACTAATCAGATAGGACTAGAAAACACTTTATGCTGACTAGTATTTTTGTATAACTAGAAAACACTTTTATGCTGACTTACATCAGGATAACAAGCCTATATGATGAATACCCTGGTAAACACCATTTTTACAGGGAAGTGGGGTTTACAGGGCATCTGCTTGAAAACATGCATTGTGGGTACTCATTAGAACCTCCTCGATGAGGTGGTTCTAACGAGTACCCAACATGTGTGTTTTGAGCAGAATTAAGAAAATTATCACCATTTTATATATTTAAAAAAAAATCATTTTTGCAGCCATAAAAATCTAATGTATTTTAAATGGCAAACTTTCACTAATATTTTATGCTGACTAGAGTATTAAATGAGCCGCCACATGGGAAAACCAACAATCTGCATAAGCAAAAACAAAGGCGCAGATCAGCTTCGCAGTAACTGCGAAGCTGATCAGCGCCTTTGTTTTCGCTACTCGGATAGTACAATTATTCTTCTACTTATATGCAAAATTTCAAGCTTCTAGCCTGCTTCTGTGACTGTACAGGCCGGTCTGTGTCGGACCTGTTCAGAAACCACATTGTTGGTTTTCCTACGAGGCGGCTCAAATGTCTTCAAATTAGATATCACTTAGAACTATAAAGGTTATGACTAGTGTAATTAAATGTCTCCAAATTAGACTGAATTTCAGCGATACTCGTTACCCAGAGAATGAATTGAAATCTTAACCTTTAGCATGCTGAGCAATATAGTGAAATCAATATGGCAGCCCACTGACGTTTTTTCCAATTTTTTTCCGTGTTTTCTTAATTTTTGAGCCATAAAAACAGCTGAATAAATTCAACAAACGCAGTAAACAAATCTACTTTCGGTTTCGGAAGTCTTTGTTACGCCGATTTCTAGCGTAAAAATTCATCATACGTACCGTTACGATGTCATATTTCGGGTGTAAATGCACCCAATTTTCCATTTACCAGCGAAAAAAGCGCTGAAAATGCATTTCTAATGCAAAAATAACGAAAATCCGATCAAAATCGGCCGACAAATCGGTCCCAAAACCACAAGCCGCCATGTTGTTTTCATGCGCAACTGTCTGGGCATCGCTCATTAATATTCATAAGTAGGCAGTGGGCGAAAAGTGCGGGAAATTTGAAAGCGGTTTTTCTTGTCGACCGCAGTTGTCCGGTATTTTATTTCGCTATGGGGCGGAAAATTACGATCGGCGGCAATAAAAAAAATAAAATTGAGCGAGAGCAATTTTATTTTTATTCCAGTTTTTGAAAAAATAGGGTCGGCGCTCCCGAGAACCAGAAAATAAAAAAAGTCAGGCCCTAGTGGTGTATATCTCAAGAACCATTTATCAGAAATCATTCATATTTGGACTTTAGGTACCCTATAGGGTTAGCTTTGATTCCAAGAGTTCGGACCCCAGGGTCCATGCCTGGGGGTGGGGCTAGAGGTCAAAATCTAGGTCACCTTTAATTTGCGTCAAAGTTTTGGTTAAAGTTTCTCTAATGGTGTATATCTCATGAGCCAATTTTCAGAAATCATTCATATTTGGACTTTAGGTACCCTATAAGGTTTGCTTTGTTTCCGTGAGTTCAGACCTGAGGGTCCATGTTTGGGGGGTGGGGCTAGAGTTCAAAATCTAGGTCACCTTGAAAATGTGCTATTTACATAGTGTTTTTTCTTCTCTAAGTTCATATATTAACAAAGACTTATAGGAATGTATTCCTATTTGGATTATAGATACCCTTTAGGGTTGAATTAAATTCCATGGCACCAAACTCTAGGGGTGGGGCTGGAGGTCAAAATCTAGGACACATTTATAAAATACAGAATATTTACCAAGATTAATATTCTGTAGGTCTAATTATCTTGACAACCATTTGTCAGAAAACATTCGTACTTACAACATACAATGTAGGTACCACATAAGGGTTAGACCCAAGGGTCCATGCATGGGGGTGGGGGTGGGATGGACCCAAGGGTCCATGCATGGGGTGGGGTTGGGACTTGAGGTCAAGGTCTGGGGCCTTTTTTTTTTTTTTTTTTTTTTTTTTTTTTAAGAATGACACTCTATTTTCATTCCAATCTAGGACTGAGGACCTGACCCATAATGTCCGTGGATTATGTCCTAGATTGAGTATACACGTCAGCTCTGTATACTGCTCTAAAATAGATCTGTCATTTCTAAAACACCACTCCCCCATGTTTGTATGCAATGTGCTTTACAGTGCTTATTTCTAAAGTGTACTTGATAAGGGTACTGTCTTTCATTGGGGGGGGTTGAGGTTCAATGTCAGGGGTGAGCATGTGCAGGGTTGTATACGTAGGGGGTAGGGAGGGGGCTTTGTGGCTACCAGCCGGGGGTATACGTGCCTCTCAAGGCACTTTTTCTAGTGGTTCTGTGCTTATCAACAATTAAATGATCTTTTAATATGTTTGAAAGAGGACAGTAATGTGCATCTACTGTTAATCTGGACTGTAGTTGTGACCATTCATCATCCATGCTTCGAGAATATAAGTACATGTAGCTCCATTAATCATTTCTGAATTACAATACCACTCAATTTCCTGGAGTGTAGGTTTTGAAGTGTTACATTTTGTTGGACCTCCTGGTTTGAAGCGTCTTGATCTACACTAATAGCTGCAGTCACGTCTTCAAATTTTTAAGATCTGTATAAAATGAACTGTCTTGTCTCTACAAATTAAATAAGGAAATACAACTCCTACGTTAATTATTTGCCATATATAGACTTGAATGTGCATCAATGATTTATATTTTCCATTTGTAATTTGAGTCGTATGAACAGCTGTTTACATGTTTGTTGGTTCAGCAAGTAATTATATCCATCATAGTGTAACATGGGGTAAGAAAAGTAGCGTAAGGTAGGACTATCCTATGTTGTCTCACATCTACCGATGATAGGCCAGATCCTTAGAAGTAATGTAGTTAGAAAACTATTGATGGTATAAACCTTTGGCAAGAGCTTATCAGACAGAGTCTAATGTGCTACTTGCCTTTGGTGATAAACCTTTGGTGGTGGGTTTGATCCCAGAACGTCCAATTCTTTCAAATGATGATTTAAGGTGAGAACCAATCTCAGTATGATTTTTTTTCTGTTTATGGAACCCTAACAACAACATAGCTTCTCATTCTCATTCTCTGATTTCACCTTACATTACCTGTGTTTGATTAGACAGGTCATGTTAGCGTTGTCTATAGTTTTAGGATTTCAATATTACATAGGACATGTGTCCCTGGAGGGGACAGGTTATGCACTTCTATCAAAACACTACAACAGACCAAGGAAATAGATCATATACATAAAGAAAACAATTAAAATTGTCCACAAGCTTGTCAGAAATCTAATTATGAAACTTTATTACAATACCTGTGTTATGGTAATATTTTAGAAAAAAAAATAATGAGCCTGTGCATGAGAAAACCAACAATTTGGGTTTATGACCAGGTCCGACACAAACCAGGCTGTACAGTCACAGAATAAAGCTAGAAGCTTGAAACTTAGGATACAAGTAGAAGAGGAATAGTACTATCCATGTGGCTAAAACAAAGGCGCCGATCAGCTTCGCGGCTACCGCGAGGCTGATCTGCGTCTTTGTTTTCACCTATGCAAATTGTTGGTTTTCTCATGCACAGGCTCATTAATAGTAGTCAGGTCAAATATGAGGACTATAGGTTCCTTGAATTAATCACAGCTTTGTCCCTTGGTTGCAGTTTGCCCTGGAAAATTCCAATTGGAGTTCAATTTTAGTTCTCATTGAAAAGCCCAAGAACCCATGACCCCCTTGCTTTGCTTTGCTTCTTTACTGTACCATGTAAACAGAAACATGAAGCAGGTTTGGGTCCATTACAGTGTAGGTACAGAGCCAGATATATAACCTGCTGTATCTTGCGCTTCTGGTATTTCAAAGAGTTTGCTATTCTGTACACATTTTGGTATGTGGGGTCGAGTATCTGGGCTTCCATACACAGCATCACCGACAAAGACAGTGCCTTAGTAGCATCATTATCTTTGCAAATTTCTCGGGTATTCTTCTCATTAGTTAATTACTGGAGTGTTTTATGTTGTTTGTAAGCCAGCTGGCTGTCATGTTATATTTATATTGCCAATGCTCATCATAAGTGAATCAAGAGCATTTTTCTGTCATTTCTGTCAATTTGGCAGCCAGTAACAGCTGTATTGTCATGTCTAGCCCTTGTCTAGGTGCTGCACATATGTTTCTAGTCCAGGTGCTTAGAATTTGAGTAGAGAATTCTGTCTTATGCATGGACTACAGAAGACTTGCAAATGTATATGTAGAAAAGTGCTATTTAAGTTCCAGGATGGGAGAGCAGTGCATAGTGGTAGAGCCTCAGACTGTAAATCAAGGCATCTTGGGTTGGAGCTCCACTAGTGTCACTGAACAAGACACATTGATTATCATATCCTCCTTAAGTTAAATGATGGTTCATTCCCAGAAGTGTTGGTGGCTCTGTCCCAATGTGATGTAGAATGACAGGACTTTTATCTATCAAAATAATGTCATGGCCCAGGGCTTGAGTTGGAGGCACATAAGTGGGGGCAGGCTACGGATGCTTTAGACATTTTAAATAATTACACTGAAATGAAAAGAGAGCACCTCACTTGATGGACGAGATGCAAATGATTGAAGACTGTGCTCAAGATTTTGCAATAGTTAGAGATGTGGTAAAAGAGCATTTCAACTTCAGACCCAGTTAGAGCAATGATCTTCTGATGATTTGATGATAAATGAGAGTTTCTATGTCTTATCTTTCCTAGTTCTGCATGTTTCGAGCAGGTAATACCATTGTTATAACACTGATGAGAAATGAGCTGCATCAAGAGAAAACTGGTATTTGGGGTTTCCAACCAGGTCTGACACAATTTGGCATGTACAGTCACTGAAGAAGGCTAGAAGCTTGAAATTCTGGAAATATGTAGAGGAGGAATTGTACTATCCGTGTAGCGAAAACAAAGATGCTGACAGCTGTAACTGCACAGCTGATCTGTGTCTTTGTTTTCGCATATGCTAAACTCAAGTTTTGTTATAACATAGATGAGGAATGAGGTTATTTTCTCAGTTTTACAATTCCACCAGGAATAATGCTGCTTGAGATGATCAAAGTGCCAGAAAGTAAACAGACACTTTCATCTGTGCCATATTTAAAGAAAACCCACACTGAACATTTGAGCTTGTAATTTATTCGATCATCATCTTCGTTGTTCTCCAGAATAGCAAAATGCTTCCAGTTTCTGTATAAAAATCTGAAACCTCTCTTTGGCTCCTGTAGCTGGGTATATGTGTAGCTGTAACTGAAATCAGGCCTGCTTGAAACCAGGAAGCCAGGGCTGCAAGTGTTCTTAATGTTATGTTTGGTTATACCATTTTGTTCAGCATTTTCAAGTTGTTTTTTCTGGAATTGCATAATCTGTTGCTGTTAATGACTTTGGTTTACCACAGATAGAGGGCACATTAAGATGTGGTTCATGTTGGTTCTTTAGGGTTGCATTTGAAAGGTTTTGTTTGAATATTTAGTATACATGTACGTGTACTAAGTTTTTTTTTTGCTCACATGACGGAAGTTGATATCATGTCCACCCGAGCTAGTCAGAGCCCTGAATATGCTTTGACTCTGTTGAATGGCAGCTCAACCGAGTGTTTTTTCTTTGATGGAGTTCAAACTTTAATCTTCCGATTGAAGCTTTTCCCAACCACATGCATTTAGAATTACATCCTAGTGAGTGGGTTATGATTACTTACTATGCCTGAATGATTTTAATAACCATGACACATTTCTTAAATTGAAAATTTAGTTCATGAAAAAATTGAAAGTTTTGCTTTAATAAATCTATATCATATGAGCCGCCACATGGGAAAACCAACAATCTGCAGAGGCGAAAACAAAGGCGCAGATCAGCGTTGCAGTAACTGTGAAGCTGATCAGCGCGTTTGTTTTCGCTACTCGGATAGTACAGTTCCTCTTCTACTTAAATCCAAAATTTCAAGCTTCTAGCTCTTTTCTGTGACTTTACAGGTCGGTTTGTGTCAGACCTGATCGGAAACCATATTGTTGGTTTTCCCACAAGGCGGCTCAATTATAAAAGCTTTTTGATACGAATAGATAAAATTGCCTGTGTCCACCAGTAAACTACGCTGCTGATAAGCTGAGCATGTGGCTCCGTCTGTGGCACTCTGAGTGTAAATGTAGTAGGGATTGCTGACAGCAAATTAAAAACAGACAGAACATCATTGAATGGTTAAGGACTCAGACTTTTTGACAAGATGTCCCTTGATCATCCCTAGAATCTTGTTGAGGTGGGAGAAATGCTCATGTGATATTGTTCATTTTGCAAAGTATGGGTAGTGGTGATACAGATGCACACTTGTGGTGTTCTGTATTTATCAAAAGCTCGCTCTGAGTCGGCCCTAACAGTGTTGGTCATAACAGGCTGTAAAGGACAGATCATTGGGTTCAAAGCACAATAAACTGGATAGGGTACATAGGACAATAGGTTATACCCCACAATTTCCCACAATTGATGGATTGTCAATGTAAAAAAGACAATGACCTGGTGACTTTAGATAGAGGATGAGTCAGCTACCTTGAATTACCTTACAGAGACAATAAAATTAGCTTGTAAAACATTGGTATTTCTGTCATCATGATCAAAATTCTATATTTGGGGTTCGATCCACGGCTTTGCCAGTCTTTCGGCTGAGACTTTGAATGGAGGTCCTATTTCCATATGGCTTTAGCTGTTAAGTGGGGGTTAAAACACAAGATCAACCTACCCATTGCAACTATACATCATTTGTGTGATAGGCACTAGTAACATTGCATCTACACTGGCTAGGTCCTTATTCCATCTGCATATGAGTCCTAAGTTATAAAACCCTGATGCTGTAATATTATAAAAGGAATGGTAGGCATACACATTTAGCTGATGTATAGACTAGTGTTGCAGGTCAGACCTAATTACTTGATTAAAATGAAATCAAACAGTTTAATGATGTTTAAAACGGTAATAAAACTGGAATAGACCTAGAACTTAATTCATTTCAGTTACATGAGAAAACATTAGTCTACCTGTGAGTAATCCATGATCATTCTAAACTTTATATGAGAACCGATCATCGGGGTTTCCAACCAGGTCCATCACAAACCGGTCTGTGCAGCTATAGAAGATGGCTAGACACTTGAAATTTCGGATTTAGGCAGAAGTGGAATTGTACTATCGGAGTAACGAAAACAAAGGTGCTGATCAGCTTCAAGTTCGTGAGTGAATTCTCCTGTATTCTATAAAGTTTATTGTAATTCTTTATTAGCGAGAACTTTATTTTTGTGAGGCAACAAATTTGCGAATATTAGCGAAAATTAAGGTCTCACAAACATTTCCGAATTTACATTACAAGAAATATGAAAATGGTCAGGCTTATTTCAGAGCATATCCTGACATTCTAAGGAGAAACCATTGTGTGTGTGCTACAGTGGTGAGTACTTTATCCAGCAGAACAGATGTCTGATAATGTTATCAACTCGTGGGAAAACCAACAATGTGATTTCCGAACAGGTCCGACACAAACCGACCTGCACAAGCACAGAAAAGAGCTAGAAGCTTGAAATTTCGGATTTAAGTAGAAGAGGAATTGTACTATCCGAGTAGCGAAAGCAAAGGCGCTGATCAGCTTCGCGGTTACCGCGAAGCTGATCTGCGTCTTTGTTTTCGCCTAGGCAGATTGTTGGTTTTCCCATGTGGCGGCTCATATGTTATCTACCTGGTAAATGTGGTAGGCCTCATCACATGGAATTAACATCATCATTGTGGGGAAAATAAACAACAAATTACAGCTTCATTGTCCCTCACCACAACTCTTGAATTCATGAATGGATGGTCTTTTCGTGAATTTCTGTTTGCAGTCAATATAAACATGTACCATATATTTATGCCATTTGGTATGAAATTCATCTGTGGCAGTGTGGCTTATATTGGTGTCATTGTCAGATAAACTGCATGTGAGATCATAATAGTCAATGACATGATATTTATTTTAAACGCTGATGGATGGTGTGGGCAAGTAATCCACAGCTTATTCATTTGGCACCATCAGCCCCCAGTAGGGAAAACCAAGAACATTTTCGGATAGGTAGCTATTTATACTCTAGTGTTTTATGAAGAGGTTGCAATCTTTCGCTTATTTGCAAATGCTTAAAATATCCTATTATTGAAAACTTGAAACCTTTTAAAGTTCTTAAGCACCTCTTAAACTTTAGCTGAAGCTCATAACCTATTTGTTTGGACAAAAAAAGATAGATCTGTGAAGATTGAATTCAAGTTTGAGCCAGCTTTTGAGATACTAGTCCATAATGCAAAATTCTAGCTAGGTTCATATTGCCTTCAGATTCCTGTGTCCTGTTAGCATTTATCATGCAGAGTGCGCGGCACCCAATACAGCAGTTTTAGCCCACCTTGATTGCTATGAAGTACCATACCCAAATGACACAGCAGGTTTACTCTCAAATGTTTGCTGACTGCCATGATATTTTCAACTATAAGCCTATTGTCTTTCATACAAAACCCTGAATGGTTTCTTTATCAATTAAACATCAGTTAACATTTTTGCTACTGTACTTAGTAGTAAGTTAGGCTAACGGTAGTGACCTCACTTAACCTCTGTAATTGGTAGGCAGGTTTGTAGGTATTCTGGTTTGTGCCTAATGGTGAGGAGAAATCTCTTTGGCCTGTCCACAAAAGACTCTGAGTGATGGTAGGTTTTCAGACCCTGGTCTTTTAATATGTAAATCAGAAACTCTTGCAACTTAAATTACACAGAAAATTAAGCCATTGACAGTCTTTCAAGGCAGGTTTTGCCAGGAGTAGGTGTAGGTGATTATATTACTGTTTAATTATTGTAACATTATGTTTACCTGACAGGACAGGTGAAAGTTGTGGTCTATCTTCATTATCTCACAGGTGAATATCTCTGATAAAAACTACTATACTTTTCATGATGCAAAAACTAATGGTGTGTTGGCCGCTTATCTCTAAGGCCTATCAAATATTGTCCCTTCACAACCTGTCTGTAACTATTGGCACTACAGTCATCTTCATTCCAGGCCCTGCGCTACACTCTCGACTGCATTTTTGATTATATGTTTATTTCTAGGCTCTTTAACTCAATACCTGAACCAAAATGAAGGCTAAAAGGTGCTTAAAATGCCTATGCGAACTCAATGGTTGATTATATATGTATCATGACATTTCTGTATATATTTTCAGATGTGTAGTTGTACTGTACAACACCAAGAAGAACAAACAGTCCCATATCTTCAATTTCTCCAAGAAAACTCTCACATCACTCGCCTTCTCTGGAGATGGGAAACACTTGGTCACTGGAGAGGTATGCCATGCTTTCAAACTTTAAACCTTATTCGTCTCTCAACTTTTCCTATGTTATGGGAATGCTGTGACATTACTGCAAAAGCAAGAGGTCAAGGGCATTATTCTTGAGCCTGACACTTTGG
The DNA here is from genome assembly GCA_964017185.1 of Rugalucina vietnamica. NCBI lineage: Eukaryota > Metazoa > Mollusca > Bivalvia > Lucinida > Lucinidae > Rugalucina > Rugalucina vietnamica. Next base: position 71,037,187 of record OZ024872.1, read on the forward strand.
TAGTACATGTACTGGTTAAGAGTACCCACTACACAGAAATAGGTGCATCAGATCTGTCCCAACATGACTGAAAATTGCTGACTGGGACATAAAGAATCTGTCAAACATGTTGGATAATCTAGATGACAGGTTATCATATGAACATTTTCTCTGGCCGACAGACATTCTGTTACATTAACTGATTGTTCACAGACCAACACCAACCTGTTGCAAGGTTTATATGAGCTGAGACACACGAAAACTGGTCTCAGAGGTTTGTGACTAGGTCCCTAACAAACCCGCCTGAACAGTCTCAGAAAAGTGGTAAATGCTTGAAATTTTGGTTCTAAGAAGAAGAGGGATCATTGTACTATCTGTGTAGCAAAAATAAAGGTGTTGATCAGCTGTGCAGTTACTGCACAGCTGATCTGTGCCTTTGTTTTCCCATAGGCAAAAAAAAAAAAAAAATGGTTTTCTCATCACCCAGCTCATATAGAGCCAAAGGTGCAATAACATTCTTATTAATAATTTATATTAGGCGTTTGCTTGTTTTCATTGATTGTTTTAGTGTAATTAAAGTAAGGCATAAAACAAACAATTAGATAATTATCATTCATTTGCCTTACGTTTTGATCAGTTTTCTAATCCACTTAATTACATGACAGTCAGTGCCTTGCAGAAAATGTAGTTCTAGATGAGAAACCAGGGTTTTCTCTGATGCAGGATATTGAGTCCGAGACTCCCAAAAATCAGTCAGGGACTGTCAGACTCTCTAAATATATTGCCAAGAGTCCCTAGCGATAACTTAAGTTTTGTTTTGTTTTGAATCTAGTTGTTAGAAATCTTAATGTTCATTGTTTATTTCTACCTTATTAGTTGAAAATAATCAAGTATTTTATCTTACGGGATAGAGGAGCTCTTAGAATTTGTACATGGACCCTCAAAAATCAAACTTGAGAGTCCCAAGGACTCCTGGAATACAAAGCTGAGGGAAAATCCTGGAAACTGTCAGACTCTGACAATGTATCTTTTGAACAATGCTATTGACTTTAGATCCCTATTACAGTGCCCCCCCCCCCCCTCCCCTCGGCTTGTGGACCCACAAAGTAACCATGTACATAAACACAAAGTTAATGGAATTGAAAAGTGTTGTATTTGTTATAATTTCAGAGCGGTCATCAGCCAGCTGTCCGAGTGTGGGATATGGCTGAGAAAGTTCAGGTGGCAGAGCACCATGGGCACAAGTTTGGAGTCAACTGTGTGGTATGTACCTCATGACTTGTGACATGGTATAGTTTTGTCCTTTCTAGACTATGATATAGTTTTGTCCTTTCTAGACTATCGTCATTAACCTTAACCACAGAAAACTATAGGTGTGAATCATATGGGTCTGAGAAATACGTATAGCTTCATCTAGACTTTACCTTTAATACATGGGTTGTTTCCAGCATAGGTGTTCACCAGGCTGCAGCAGTGAAGCAGACATTCGCTTTCTTATACCATTGTCTGTAGCTTTTCTACATGAATAAAATGGCCAGAAGAATCAAGTTTCAAATGTTCAAGGAAGACTCGTTCTTGAAGTTAAAAGACATGGTATTGAATCATGTTTCTGCAGAAGTATTTTAGTCATATTACATGAGCGGCGACGCGAGAAAATCGGTCTACTGGGTTTCTGACCAGGTCTGACACAAACCGTCCTGTACAGCCACAGAAGCAGTCTAGAAGCTTGAAATTTTGGATTTAAGAAGAAGAGAAATTATACTATCTGTGTAGCGAAAACAAAGGTGCTGATCAGCTTCGCAGTTACTGCGAAGCTGATCTGCGCCTTTGTTTTCGCATAGGCTAAAATCTGGTTTTCTCACGATGCGGCTCACATCTCAATGCCAGGGAAATTCAGTCTGATGAGTATTCTTTGTATGATGTATTGAATCATAATGGATCAGTGAGAAATGTCAAGAACAGTCAATATTATCAATTGATGCTCTGTCAGAATTCATACAAAAACTTGTGCAGAAATGCATAATCGTCTGCATTTAGCACAAGAAATCGAACAGTTGCCGATATGCTTTTAATTGGTGATTTATGCTGCAAGAAGGTGCCTTATGGAAGTTGAAATGTGGAGAGGCAGATAATCTTAGATTCACATTATTATATAAGTAGTCTAAAATTGGTCACTGATCAGCATGTGCCTCTTTCTTGAAAATTGTTATGCATTTTGAAAATTTTCCTTCATTGATGCATTTGTCTAATAAAAGACCTTTTTCTAAAAATGGCAGTGTCCTTCAAGAGCTTTAACTCATTTAAGCCTGGCGTCCCTTTTATGGGACATAGGCAAACAGAATAGCCCCAGATGTGACGCCGCAGAACGCGGCGTCCCATCTGGGGCTATTCTGTTTGCTTAGAGAATTTTCATCGAAAAACTGAATAAAATTTAAAAATCTCTCCTGATGCCCCTAAAAATGAAAGTGGACACACCCTAATGATAACGATGGGAAAATCCATTCGTCAAGTATTGGTTAAGTTTTGGACATGTTTCTTTAGTCCAAGTGGTCTTGTTCATATTGAAAACCCAAAATGTAGGGATTTTATACTCACAATCAGATGACAAATTTATATATATGATACAAGTAGTCTATAGCTAACGTCTGCTTTCTTGCAGTTTAAACTTTTGTCATCCTATAGCAAGAACATGTTTCTGCAGACCTCTGTGCACCCCAGCAAGTGATGCAAAGTGATGATGTCACAACACACTTATTCACCAATGCAACTGCTCTCTCATTGAACACACGTCTGCTGCAATATATTGTTCAATATTTAGCACCAGGAAATTGCAGAAACAGCAGAATCAATCAAACAGATTATTAAAGTGCCAGGATAATTATTATAAATCCCTTGAAAATACTTTTTTATGGGAAATTAAAATTCTTGCACAGTCATCACTGCACAAGTGTTGGAGCAAAAACTGTTGCTGGTACTCGCTATAATTTGAGCTGCCCCATGGGAAAACCAACAATCTGCTTAGGCGAAAAACAAAGGCGCAGATCAGCTTCGCGGTAACCGCGAAGCTGATCAGCGCTTTTGTTTTCGCTAAATGGATAGTACAATCCCTCTTCTACCTATATCCAAAATTTCAAGCATCTAGCATTTTTCTGTGCTTGTGCAGCTCGGTTTGTGTCGGACCTGTTCAAAAACCACATTGTTGGTTTTCCCACGAGGTGGCTCATTTATTCCTACATTCAAGTACTTAAGTAATGACTGGTATTCCAAAAGTCTTATAAACACTATTCATGCAGCTATTTTATTAAACATGCCCATGCAATATACAGATATTTTTAAAGTTGTTAAAATGAAAAATTTTAGTAGAAAATTTTTGATATTTTTCTTATTTTTGCTCAAAACATAGATTGTGGGTAAACGTTAGAACCGCCTCGCCGAGGCGGTTCTAACAAGTACCCACAATCTATGTTTTGGAGCAAAAATAAGAAAAATAGGTATACCCCTGCATACCCCAGTTTTGCTATATAAAAGTGGGGTTTGAGGGGGTATACATTTCACGGACATGTTTTCCTGATGAATTTTCAGGCCTTTTCTCCCAACTTGAAGTATATAGTTTCCATAGGAACCCAACATGACATGATGGTCAATGTATGGAACTGGAGAACAGGGTCAAAGGTCGCCTCCAACAAAGTCTCAAGCAAGGTAGGTTTGGAATTAACGTATGGCAAGGAAAAGGTAAAAGTAAGCAATGCTTAGGAAATGGTGCAGTCGGAACGAAAGCTACACTCCAAAAACGGAGGGGAGAAAAATCTAAATTGACAATATAAAGGTAACTCAGTTACCCGAAATTAACTAAATGTATGAGACGTACATAAGAGGTGCTTTTTGTCTGCTTGTCTGTGATTTAGAGTTGCTTTGGAGGCTTCTTCGCATTGGAGTAGAATGAGCATGAAGCCTTTGAATTTATTATATCCTCTGCAAAGCAAAGTTTTAAAGGATGTGTATACTGTTTTCACATTGTACATCCATCTCTTTGTCTTTGTATCTGTCTCTGATTACAAAAATTTTGTAATTGTTGACATACAATTAATGTTTTATTTTTAGGCATATTCTTTCATAGAGGTTTGGCCATGGCTACTTGTCTAAGTTTCTGTTGATTCCAGAAGCATAATCAATCACTGTCAAAAGAACATGCACTTCAAATTGGTAAACTGGCTCAGAACCTTGCATGGGATTATCATAGTTGAATCTTAGTCTTCTTGTTGAAGCCTGTGTGTGGTCTGCTTTTGTCCAGTCATGACCCTATACACAGTGTGCACCTTTCAGGCTATGTCAGCAATTACATATATGCATGCATATACCCATGTTGATGTGTCTTAATGAAGTTCTAAATATACAGGTGTAACGATCAGATCTGAATGAAACAGAGCGTTTCACCTTGTCATAATGTTCATTTCACTTTCTTTAATAGTTTTGTAGTATACTTTATGGTATTCTGCAGGCTGTAAATTCTTAACCTGTTCAATTGAACTTTGAAGTTATGGTTTATTACACCTTGAAAAAGTATTTAAATGTTCGTTATGTCAATATTTTGAGCCTTGTACAAATAGTTGTTTCTTATAATAGGTCACCAATCAAGGTGTGTGGGTGACCTTAACTATTATATTTTAAGGTGTAATAATCCTAAATTTTTGTTTTTAAATAATAGCATTTCTCTATATGATAATGCACAGTCACCCGTAAATACGGGAGTTTGGGGAACCTAGCACAGTTGCTGCAGAATGGGTGATGTACGCATGGGTTTTATTATAAAGGCAAAGAAAGCAGTGTAATTTATGCAGAGCAAACTGCGTGGCCGCGAGAGGGGTGTGGGTACCCCATGGTTCTATACCTACATGCATCCACTATAGTTCTAAGCTTTTACCTGGAAGTCTTAAGTCCCTGCTTTGAGCGAAAACAGTCTTGAATGTGTAAAGTCTGTACATAATGTAGATTGCTTACAGCACCTTTTATGGTCATGTACCTTTAAATTAAATGAAATACTTTATTATTTGTTTTAATTCAGGAGCATTAAATACCTCAGGCAATATTGAATGTAATGTTGACTTAATTTGAATAACAACTACTATAAATTTGTCATTAATCAGATAGACAGATAAGATGGATTTGGAATGATAATTGAAATATGATTCTTTTAATTGAAATATATTGTTAATGTTCAATAGAATTGCCTGTCAGAAATGGTTCTTATGAGTAACAGCCGAAGCTTGGACCTAGGATCTAAGCGGATGCTCTAAACTTTGAGCTATCGGGGCCTGCAAAGGGCTGGAACCTTATATTCTTTTCTGTCAATATATAGTGGTTTGAGTTGGATCCAAGTAAGATACTGAGATGAAGTGTTAGCTTAAAATGACAAAGCTATTAAGAGATGAAATAGCAATTGCAATCATGTCTAGCCATCTTCCAGCAGGACACTAAAGATACACTCTTTTCTCTTCACCGCTAGTTACTTGCTTAGCGTGATGTCAATATGAAGACGGTTGGTTGATTTAGTACTTTGCATCCATAGTCAACAGCTAATGTCATGCTGGGACAGTCAGTGATCCTAGCCACACAGTGCCTGGTCTAGCCTCTCAGAGGCAGGTTACCAGTTCTTAGTGCACAATACTTTCACCACTCACTGACAAGTAGAAAGTGGACGAATAACCAAAGCATGAAAGAAGTAGGTCTGTCTGTTCAAATACTTAACTCATTAACTCATTTAAGCCTGGCATCCCTTTTGTGGGACATAGGCAAACAGTATAGCCCCAGATGTGACGCCGCAGAATGCGGCGTCCCATCTGGGGCTATTCTGTTTGCTTAAAGAAAATTTATCGAAAAAGAGAATTATCATTTAAAATCACTTCTGATTCAGGTAAAATGAAAGTGGACTCATCCAAATGACAGTGATGGGAAAATCCATTAGTCAAAAATGAGTTTAACACAAGATCCTATCTATTTGCAGGTGAACTCTGTAGCATTTTCCACAGACGGTTCCATGTTTGTTACTATTGGTATGAGACATGTCAAGTTCTGGTACCTGGACAGCAGCAAGTCTAAGGTAAGATGCTGTATCGAAGCAGTTGTATGCTAAAAATTAGAATGAGTATTGGAAATATGGGATCTATGCAAATGCTCCATTGCTTGGAATCTAAATCCAGACTAAGTACTATTTGTGCTTCAGAATGTTTAAATGTTTGTTCCTAGATGGTACACAATATCTCAAAACACAATACTAATGCTTTGGAATATCCCAAAGGCAGGATGTGGCCTCTATCTCCTCATTTTCAGTATACAGGGCAACCTCGTTATAACGCCCCTCATTATAATGCGGTTTTCAATATAACACGGCTAAGTCTTGGCTCCCAAATCAATTATTTTACTATTATTTCTATAGAAAATAACCTCATTATAACATGGTTCACTTATAACACGGTCTGTTTCTATGGACCCCAAAGATAGCGTTATAACAAGGTTGACATGTACTATCGTCTTAAAATAGAAAATTTATAGGGCACCTAAAAATATCAGCAATGCCATATCTTGTAAATGAAGAGGTGTCTGTTTTGCCATTTACACAAAGATATGCAAAAATTGTTACATTTTCAGATCAATGAGACAGTGCCTCTGTCGGGTCGTAACGGTATCCTGGGAGACCACAAGAACAATTTCTTCTGTGATGGTGTGACAGGCTCCGGCAAGATGGAGAAATACCTGTTCTGTATAACCCAAACTGGACTGCTCTGTCAGTTCAATGAAAAAAGACAGATGGATAAATGGGTGGAGCTTAGGGTATGGTTATTTAATCTTTTTTTGATTTTGAGCTCCTTTATATGAATATTCAACTTTTAGCAAACAGTTTTCAAAAAGGAGTTTTAAGACAAATTTCTTTCACATTCCATAGCCTGTCTAATTGATGCAAATCAATGTCCAGATAGATCTTAGCATCAGTTACTCACTTAGTGGTAATAAGACGAGCACTGAATACTGGTGAATGGCTTCTGTTGGTATTGCCAAGGAAAAGCATGTTCAGGATAACTGATTGTGTTGACATGACCTCAGCTGTTTGCAGTCACTGTGGAGCAAAAAATGAAATGAAACATGAGCCACCTCATGGAAAAACCAGCAATGTGGTTTCCGAACAGGTCTGACACAAACCGACCTGTACAAGCACAGAAAAGAGCTAGAAGCTTGAAATTTCGGATTTAAGTAGAAGAGGAATTGTACTATCTGAGTAGCGAAAACAAAGGCGCTGATCAGCTTTGCGGTTACCGTGAAGCTGATCTGTGTCTTTGTTTTCGCATATGCAGATTGTTGGTTTTCTCATGGGGCGGCTAATATACTGAAAGACCCTTGTTGTCAGCAGAAATTTGTTTTACATTTTCGATTTCTATGATAATTGTTTTCTCTATTCCAGACCACATGTGCCAATTGTATTTCTGCTGCTGCTGATCATATATTCGTCGGTTGTGCCAACGGTGTTGTGAGAGTGTTTAATGCCAAAACTTTGCATTTTGTGACAACGCTACCTCGTCCGCACCATCTTGGTGTTGATGTCGCTGCTGCTGTTAATACTAGGTAATTACGTATATGAGCCTCCGCACGAGAAAACCAACAATTTGCATATGCAAAAACAAAGACGCAGATCAGCTTCACGGTAACTGCGAAGCCGCGGTAACCGCGAAGCTAATCAGCGCCTTTGTTTTCGCTACACGGATAGTACACTTCCTCAACTTTCTAAATCCAAAATTTCCAGCCTCTAACCACCTGTGACTGTACAGCCCGGTTTATGTCAGACCTGGTTGGAACACCAAATTGTTGGTTTTCTCATGCACAGGCTCATATATCCTTTGTCATCCTGACTGCAAAAGTGGGTAAAAATGAGTAATTTAGTAGGAGGCTAATTGATATAATAGACTTATTCATTCAATGGCAGCCTGTGCCATCCACTTAAATATGTAGATGATGGCCTTGTGTTCAGGAGTTCCCGTCCATTTTCTTAACCCACCACATATTAACTCATTTAAGCCTGGCGTCCCTTTTATGGGACATAGGCAAACAGAATAGCCCCAGATGTGATGCCGCAGAACGCGGCGTCCCATCTGGGGCTATTCTGTTTGCTTAAAGAATTTTCATAGAAAAATTGAATAAAATTTAAAAATCACACCTGATGCCCCTAAGAACTGAAGTGGACTCACCCTAATGATGTTGATGGAAAATCCATTCGTCAAATATGGGTTAATACTAGATGTCAGTTACTGAGAGACCCAGAGGATGAACATTGATTGCTAGGCATGTGTGAAGATCTAGGAATATCCTCGGAAAACTGCAAAAATCAAAATGTATGATGTTTGTTGAGCATAGGTAATCTAATTGCTCTTGTTGTTTCGGTTTCAGTTATTTAAGTAGTGTAAAAGATGCCAATCAGAAGTATCCTGACACAATAGCTGTAGCTTATGATGAAGAGCATGGGCAGGTAGGTGAAGACACTAAACCTTTAAGCCCATCAAAACAAACATCAGAAGTGTTTGAAATCAACCATAACTGTAGAGCTATAAGTTCAGAAATGGTTGTGAAAACTTAACTTTCCATAATGTATAATTCATGAATCTGTTCTAATCAAAAAGATTTCACTGTAAGTTTCAAAGACTGCATGAGTACTGACCGGAGAATTCAAGAACCTGCTAATATTTCAGAAACAGAAAATTTGCGAAATAAAAGTTTTGCAAAAATTCCCAGATTGACAGTCTAAGGAATCCAAGCTGAATCTATTGCTTGTGTAAACTATTTCACACAAGTGAGCCACCTCGTGGGAAAACCAACAATGTGGTTTCCGAACAGGTCCGACACAAACCGGCCTGTACAAGCACAGAAGCAGGCTAGAAGCTTGAAATTTCCGGTTTAAGTAGGAGAGGAATTGTACTATCCGAGTAGCGAAAAACAAAGGCGCTGATCAGCTTCGCGTCTGTGTTTTCGCCTATGCAGATTGTTGGTTTTCCCATGAGGCGGCTCAAGTCTACTATCTAAATGAGAAATTAGAATAGAATTATAATGTTTGGAAATTAGACAATGTGAGTGCTTATTAGGCATATCAAAATACAGTTTAATTCTGAGGAAAAAACTGTATTCATCGACAGGAATTGTTTTTCATCAGGAATTGTTTTATTTCCTTCCGCTTAGGTGACCTGTATATACAATGACCATAGTTTGTATGTGTGGGACGTCCATGATGTTCTCAAGATTGGCAAGAAGTGGTCTTTCCTCTATCATAGTTCCTGTATATATGGATTAGAGGTAGGTTGCTTGGTATATGACATTTATAGAAAATTCTTGATAGCACCACCGACACACACATACAAGAAAATATTGTCTGCGGCACAACTGCTCAATCTGATGGTTATGCAAAGCCTTAGTGGTAAAGTTTGTGAATAAGCTCAGGGCTTCTTTAGGAGTTTGGATGATACTCTAAACTGACCTTGTCTCAGTATGATTTAAGCTGTTGGTGGGACATAAAACATGAACAGATCTTGGAAATATTGTTTATATTGTAAACATTTGTTTAGATATTTACAATTCTTCAGCAAAATCACTATATTTGTGGGATTTTTTTTTAAAAACTTCTCTGGACAAAATATCCACATTGACTTATATCCTACCTCCATTTTCAGATATACCCCACCCTGACTGGTGCACAGACCTCTATCCTACCTACAAACACCTTCCTGACCTGTTCTAGTGACGATACTATACGAATCTGGAACCTCGACAGCCATATGGCAGAAACACCTTTCTATAAAAGCAATATCTACTCGCATGTAAGTAATTGTAGCTCTCTTAGCCTTCTGGTTAGATGCTCTGCCTTACAAGATTGTAAGCTGCTGATCAGAGCCTTTCTAGAATGAAGGTTCATTACACAATGTCCTTTATACATTGAGGTATACACTTTGTAAATTTGCTTCATAAAAAGTGTTTTATTATTCAGCTTTTGAGATGAGTAAAGCATATTCAAAAGTATTTTGTCAGAGTTCTATATTATTGAAATAAACAAATATTGACATATACTTTCAGCAGCAAAACTAAAAGTAATAAGAGGATAAAACATTCTTTTCCGTGCATTAACGTTTGCCAAGCCCAAGGGCAATAATGTGTTGCAGCCCGAACCGCGTAGCGGTGAGGGCTGCAACACATTATTGTCCGAGGGCTTGGCAAACGTTAATGCACTTGGAAAAGAATGTTATATCGTCATTGTTATATACCTTTCCTCCAATACATGTACATTTTTATGCCCCCAACTTTGAAAAAGTTGGAAGGGCATATTGCTTTCGGCTTGTCTGTCTGTCTGTCTGTCTGTGTGTGTGTGTGTGTGCGTGTGTGTGTTAACTTTTGAATGGTGAATGTTAGGGATTTGAAATTTCATGTGTGTATTCCTCATGAAAAAATAGTTGACCCGTATTTTTTTTCTTGTCTGAGTTATGCCCCTTTTCTGAGTTATTTCCCTTTGAAAACAAAATTTGAAAATCTTGTGTGCAAGATATCTCGAAAAGTATTTAAGCTAGAGCCTTCATATTTGGTATACTGGTTGGGGCTGATGAGTAGATGACCTGATCAACTTTTTAGAACTTTCCGTCAAATTTTGACAAAAATACGGAATTTTGAAATTTTGATTGATTTTTCCACTTTTCGGTGAAATTTGAAACTTTTGAACGGTGAATGCTAGGGTTTTGAAATTTCATATACAGATTCCTCATGAAAAAATAGTTGACCCGTATTTTTTTTCTTGTCTGAGTTATGCCCCTTTTCTGAGTTATTTCCCTTTGAAAACAAAATTTGAAAATCTTGTGTGCACAATATCTCAAAAAGTATTTAAGCTAGAGCCTTCATATTTGGTATACTGGTTGGGGCTGATGAGTAGATGACCTGATCAACTTTTTAGAACTTTCCGTCAAATTTTGACAAAAATACGGAATTTTGAAATTTTGATTGATTTTTCCACTTTTCGGTGAAATTTGAAACTTTTGAACGGTGAATGCTAGGGTTTTGAAATTTCATATACAGATTCCTCATGAAAAAATAGTTGACCCGTATTTTTTTTCTTGTCTGAGTTATGCCCCTTTTCTGAGTTATTTCCCTTTGAAAACAAAATTTGAAAATCTTGTGTGCACAATATCTCAAAAAGTATTTAAGCTAGAGCCTTCATATTTGGTATACTGGTTGGGGCTGATGAGTAGATGACCTGATCAACTTTTGAGAACTTTCCGTCAAATTTTTACAAAAATACGGAATTTTGAAATTTTGATTGATTTTTCCACTTTTCGGTGAAATTTGAAACTTTTGAACGGTGAATGCTAGGGTTTTGAAATTTCATATACAGATTCCTCATGAAAAAATAGTTGAACCGTATTTTTTTTCTTGTCTGAGTTATGCCCCTTTTCTGAGTCATTTCCCTTTGAAAACAAAATTTGAAAATCTTGTGTGCAAGATATCTCGAAAAGTATTTAAGCTAGAGCCTTCATATTTGGTATACTGGTTGGGGCTGATGAGTAGATGACCTGATTAACTTTTGAGAACTTTCCGTCAAATTTTGACAAAAATACGGAATTATGAAATTTTGATTGATTTTTCCACTTTTCGGTGAAATTTGAAACTTTTGAACAATGAATGCTAGGGTTTTGAAATTTCGTATACAGATTCCTCATAAAAAATAGTTGACCCGTATTTTTTTCATGTCCAAGTTATGCCCCTTTTATGAGTTATGTCCCTTTGAAAACAAAATTTGAAAATATTGTGTTAAAGATATCTGAAAAAGTATTTAAGCTAGAGCCTTCATATTTGGTATACTGGTTGGGGCTGATGAGTAGATGACCTGATCAACTTTTGAGAACTTTCCGTCAAATTTTTACAAAAATACGGAATTTTGAAATTTTGATTGATTTTTCCACTTTTCGGTGAAATTTGAAACTTTTGAACGGTGAATGCTAGGGTTTTGAAATTTCATATACAGATTCCTCATGAAAAAATAGTTGAACCGTATTTTTTTTCTTGTCTGAGTTATGCCCCTTTTCTGAGTCATTTCCCTTTGAAAACAAAATTTGAAAATCTTGTGTGCAAGATATCTCAAAAAGTATTTAAGCTAGAGCCTTCATATTTGGTATACTGGTTGGGGCTGATGAGTAGATGACCTGATTAACTTTTGAGAACTTTCCGTCAAATTTTGACAAAAATACGGAATTATGAAATTTTGATTGATTTTTCCACTTTTCGGTGAAATTTGAAACTTTTGAACAATGAATGCTAGGGTTTTGAAATTTCGTATACAGATTCCTCATAAAAAATAGTTGACCCGTATTTTTTTCATGTCCAAGTTATGCCCCTTTTATGAGTTATGTCTCTTTGAAAACAAAATTTGAAAATATTGTGTTAAAGATATCTGAAAAAGTATTTAAGCTAGAGCCTTCATATTTGGTATACTGGTTGGGGCTGATGAGTAGATGACCTGATCAACTTTTTAGAACTTTCCGTCAAATTTTGACAAAAATACGGAATTTTGAAATTTTGATTGATTTTTCCACTTTTCGGTGAAATTTGAAACTTTTGAACGGTGAATGCTAGGGTTTTGAAATTTCATATACAGATTCCTCATGAAAAAATAGTTGACCCGTATTTTTTTTCTTGTCTGAGTTATGCCCCTTTTCTGAGTTATTTCCCTTTGAAAACAAAATTTGAAAATCTTGTGTGCACAATATCTCAAAAAGTATTTAAGCTAGAGCCTTCATATTTGGTATACTGGTTGGGGCTGATGAGTAGATGACCTGATCAACTTTTGAGAACTTTCCGTCAAATTTTTACAAAAATACGGAATTTTGAAATTTTGATTGATTTTTCCACTTTTCGGTGAAATTTGAAACTTTTGAACGGTGAATGCTAGGGTTTTGAAATTTCATATACAGATTCCTCATGAAAAAATAGTTGAACCGTATTTTTTTTCTTGTCTGAGTTATGCCCCTTTTCTGAGTCATTTCCCTTTGAAAACAAAATTTGAAAATCTTGTGTGCAAGATATCTCGAAAAGTATTTAAGCTAGAGCCTTCATATTTGGTATACTGGTTGGGGCTGATGAGTAGATGACCTGATTAACTTTTGAGAACTTTCCGTCAAATTTTGACAAAAATACGGAATTATGAAATTTTGATTGATTTTTCCACTTTTCGGTGAAATTTGAAACTTTTGAACAATGAATGCTAGGGTTTTGAAATTTCGTATACAGATTCCTCATAAAAAATAGTTGACCCGTATTTTTTTCATGTCCAAGTTATGCCCCTTTTATGAGTTATGTCCCTTTGAAAACAAAATTTGAAAATATTGTGTTAAAGATATCTGAAAAAGTATTTAAGCTAGAGCCTTCATATTTGGTATACTGGTTGGGGCTGATGAGTAGATGACCTGATCAACTTTTGAGAACTTTCCGTCAAATTTTTACAAAAATACGGAATTTTGAAATTTTGATTGATTTTTCCACTTTTCGGTGAAATTTGAAACTTTTGAACGGTGAATGCTAGGGTTTTGAAATTTCATATACAGATTCCTCATGAAAAAATAGTTGAACCGTATTTTTTTTCTTGTCTGAGTTATGCCCCTTTTCTGAGTCATTTCCCTTTGAAAACAAAATTTGAAAATCTTGTGTGCAAGATATCTCAAAAAGTATTTAAGCTAGAGCCTTCATATTTGGTATACTGGTTGGGGCTGATGAGTAGATGACCTGATTAACTTTTGAGAACTTTCCGTCAAATTTTGACAAAAATACGGAATTATGAAATTTTGATTGATTTTTCCACTTTTCGGTGAAATTTGAAACTTTTGAACAATGAATGCTAGGGTTTTGAAATTTCGTATACAGATTCCTCATAAAAAATAGTTGACCCGTATTTTTTTCATGTCCAAGTTATGCCCCTTTTATGAGTTATGTCCCTTTGAAAACAAAATTTGAAAATATTGTGTTAAAGATATCTGAAAAAGTATTTAAGCTAGAGCCTTCATATTTGGTATACTGGTTGGGGCTGATGAGTAGATGACCTGATCAACTTTTTAGAACTTTCCGTCAAATTTTGACAAAAATACGGAATTTTGAAATTTTGATTGATTTTTCCACTTTTCGGTGAAATTTGAAACTTTTGAACGGTGAATGCTAGGGTTTTGAAATTTCATATACAGATTCCTCATGAAAAAATAGTTGACCCGTATTTTTTTTCTTGTCTGAGTTATGCCCCTTTTCTGAGTTATTTCCCTTTGAAAACAAAATTTGAAAATCTTGTGTGCACAATATCTCAAAAAGTATTTAAGCTAGAGCCTTCATATTTGGTATACTGGTTGGGGCTGATGAGTAGATGACCTGATCAACTTTTGAGAACTTTCCGTCAAATTTTTACAAAAATACGGAATTTTGAAATTTTGATTGATTTTTCCACTTTTCGGTGAAATTTGAAACTTTTGAACGGTGAATGCTAGGGTTTTGAAATTTCATATACAGATTCCTCATGAAAAAATAGTTGAACCGTATTTTTTTTCTTGTCTGAGTTATGCCCCTTTTCTGAGTCATTTCCCTTTGAAAACAAAATTTGAAAATCTTGTGTGCAAGATATCTCGAAAAGTATTTAAGCTAGAGCCTTCATATTTGGTATACTGGTTGGGGCTGATGAGTAGATGACCTGATTAACTTTTGAGAACTTTCCGTCAAATTTTGACAAAAATACGGAATTATGAAATTTTGATTGATTTTTCCACTTTTCGGTGAAATTTGAAACTTTTGAACAATGAATGCTAGGGTTTTGAAATTTCGTATACAGATTCCTCATAAAAAATAGTTGACCCGTATTTTTTTCATGTCCAAGTTATGCCCCTTTTATGAGTTATTTCCCTTTGAAAACAAAATTTGAAAATATTGTGTTAAAGATATCTGAAAAAGTATTTAAGCTAGAGCCTTCATATTTGGTATACTGGTTGGGGCTGATGAGTAGATGACCTGATCAACTTTTGAGAACTTTCCGTCAAATTTTGACAAAAATACGGAATTTTGAAATTTTGATTGATTTTTCCACTTTTCGGTGAAATTTGAAACTTTTGAACGGTGACTGTCAGGGTTTTGAAATTTCATATACAAATTCCTCATGAAAAAATAGTTGACCCGTACTTTTTTCATGTTCAAGTTATGCGCCTTTTTGGAGTTATGCCCCTTTTAAAACAAAATTTGAAAATCTTGTGTGCAAGATACCTGAAAAAGTATTTAAGCTAGAGCCTTCATATTTGGTATACTGGTTGGGGCTGAAAAGAAGATCCCCTGATTAATTTTTTAGGACTTTCCGTCAAATTTTGACAAAATAACTCCATTTTGAAATTTTTACTCCATTTCTAACTTGTATGCTAAAAGCTTACATTCTGTTTCTGGATCGAGGTCAAAAACACAGGCAACCGAACAGCTTCTTTAGGAAATTAAATTTCACATTATTCAAATGAAATAAATGAATCATACAGGCTGCCGGTTTAGGGACAAGCATACAGTTGGGGGCATAGTGTTTTACAAACACGCATTTCTAGTATTTATTTATTTATTTATTTATTTATTTATTGTGAATTCTATGTCTAAAAATCGCGCATGATGACAAGCACACAGCCGTTGATTGGTAAGTGATTAGAAGCAAAATGACACGTTAAATTAAGATGAAATATACGTCTGAAATATACACTCACCTGCCATGTTAAATTTAGATGAAATGAACACCTGTCAGTGTCCATAACATGTAAACAGGTGTATGTCATAGTCTCAGGGCAATAACACCTAGGGCAATAACACCATTATTGCCCTGCTGTGACGTCATCTCAGGGCATTAACACCATTATTGCCCTGCTACGGTGTCATCTCAGGGCATTAACACCATTATTGCCCTGATATGACGTCATCTCAGGGCATTAATGGTATTAATGCCCTACGACGCCTAAAACAGCAGAAAGTGGTGCCCGTTACAACACAACAAGTTTCTATTGTAGAGATACATTAGGTATATAAGAATGTTAGTTAAACATAGGGTTGCAAACTTTATTTGATAGCTCGGACATTAACTTACGTAATTAGAAATAATGATAAAGGTAGAAAGAAATGAGAGCAAAATATTATGCATCTTATTAGCTCACCTGAGCCGTTAGGCTCACAAGGTGAGCTTATAGGATGGCCATGATCCGGCGTCCGTCCGTCGTCCGTCCGTCCGTCCACAATTTCAAAGATCTTCTTCTCTGAAACCGCTTGGCCAACCAAAGCCAAATTTTATATGAAGCATCTATAGGAAGGGGGAACCAATGTGTATATTAGAAATCCAGGTCACATGACCAAGATGGCCGCCATGCCCATATATGGTAAAAACCCTTCAAAAATCTTCTTCTCCAGAACCGGTGGACTGATTTCAACGAAACTTGGCATGAAGCATTGATGGCTCAAGCACTACAATGTATATATAAATCATGACCCTGTGATGACCTTGACTTATTTTACGGCAAGGTCAACATAGGTCGCAAATGCATTTGAATAGGGGAAAACTTTTAAAATGTCATTTAAATTGAAAGTCTTGCAGGAAATGGGCAGTAGGACTGAATATTAATGATTCTGAAAAAATTGGACCCCAGGGGCTCATATGCTCCCACCCCGGGGCAATATACATGTATATTACCATAATATTCAAACATCATCTCCTATGAAACCGGTTGGCCAATCAAAGCCAAATTTTATGTGAAGCATCAATAGGAAGGGGTAATCAATGTATATATAAATAATCCAGGTCACATGACCAAGATGGCCGCAATGCCCATATATGGTAAAATCCCTTCAAAAATCTTCTCCAGAACCGGTGGATCAATTTCAAAGAAACTTGGCATGAAGCATCGATGGCTAAAGTACTACAATGTATATATAAATCATGACCCTGTGATGACCTTGACCTTTTTTTGACGGCAAGGTCAACATAGGTCGCCAATGCATTTGAATAGGGAAAACTTTTAAAATGTCATTTAAAGTGAAAGTCTTGCAGGAAATGGGCAGTAGGACTGAATATTAATGATTCTGAAAAAAAAAAGGACCCCAGGGGCTCATCTGCCCCCACCCCGGGGCAATATGTATATTACCATAATATTCAAACATCTTCTCCTCTGAAACCGCTTGGCGAATCAAAGCCAAATTTTATGTGAAGCATCTATGGAATGGGGGAATTAATGTATGTATAAATTATCTAGTTCACATGACCAAGATGGCTGCAATGCCCATATATGGTAAAAACCCTTCAAAAATCTTCTTCTCCGAATCTGATGGTTCGATTTCAAAGAAACTTGGCATGAAGCACCAAAGGCTGAAGTACTACAATGTGTATATAAATCATGACCCTGTGGTCACCTTGTCCTATTTTACGACAAGGTCAACATAGGTCGCCAATGCATTAGAATGGGGAAAACTTTTAAAAAGTCATTTGAGGTGAAAATCTTGCAGGAAATGGGTAGTAGGACTAAATATTAATGATTCTGAAAAACAATATGGACCCAAGGGCTCATATGCCCACACCTTGGGGCAATATACATAAATATTACCATAATATTCAAACATCTTCTCCTCTAAAACCACTTGGCCAATTGAAGCCAAATTTTATGTGAAGCATCTATAGGATGGGGGAACCAATGTATAAATTAATAATCTAGGTCACATGACCAAGATGGCCACCATGCCCATATATGGTAAAAACCCTTCAAATATCTTCTCTGAAACCAATAGATTGATTTCAGTGAAACTTGGCGTGAAGCATCCATGGCTATAGTACTACAATGTATATATAAATCATGACCCTGTGATGACCTTGACCAAGTTTATGGCAAGGTCAACATGGGTTGCCCATGCATTTGAATGGGAAAAACTGTTAAAATGTCGTTTGAAGGGAAAAGCCAGCAAGAAATTGGCAAATGGACAGAATATTGATTATTCTGAAAAAAGAAAACGGCCCAAGGGCTTCATCTGCCCCTGCACTGGGGTTAAATACCATAATATTCAAACATGTTTATTGGTATATGCAGCAGACTCAGGTGAGCGTTTACAGGACCATTGGTCCTCTGGTATACCATATGAGCCAGTGCATGAGAAAACCAAAAATTTGTATAGGCGAAAACAAAGACGCAGATCAGCTTCGCGATAACCGCGAAGCTGATCATCGCCTTTGTTTTCGCCACATGGATAGTACTATTCCTCTTCTACTTATATCCAAAGTTTCAAGCTTCTAGCTTTATGCTGTGACTGTACAGCCTGGTTTGTGTCTGACATGGTCGGAAACCCAAATTGTTGGTTTTCTCATCACAGGCTCGTATGCATATATCTTATTTCAGGAGCTGTTAAAAGTTATGTATATGGATCCAGCCCTAGACCATCTGTGTGATGTAGATTATAATCCTTGTAAGTTACAGTTTAATACTGACTTGATAGCAAAATGATCCCTAGTTGTCTTACATAGAGCCTAGGTGGACAGTCAGTGGAGACAGAATAAGACTGGTCATATTGAAACAAAAAGTCATAGATAAGGCATTATTATGCACTGATAATTAGCCAGTTTTCTGGGCTGAAGATGTAACCTGGCTCCATCTTAAGGGGATTCCTGGTTATTTATTGACAGATATTATGAGACTAATAGTTGATAGTCGAAAAGCTTCACTATGTCATATCAAAAAGAAAGCCAATGAAATTTTTGAAGTTGTCTCCCTTAGTCCAATAAATACCCGTGAACTGCTTTATTAACTTATGAATTCTATTGATTTGTGCTTCAGGCCAACAGGTTTGGCGTTTTGGCGTCTTCGCTGTAATAGGCTGACAGTGAAGACTGTTTTTAGACATGGAAATTTGTTATCCAAATGCTTGGTGAGAACATTGGCCTAATATTTAGATTTGTATACCTGGGGCCAGTTATTCAAAATTAATGACATCGTTAGTTGACGATTCATTAAAATTTCAAATGAAAATATTACAAATACGAGTACACTGTTATTTTTTGTTGAAAAAATGTGAGAATCCTTTGCATTGCAAAGGATTCACACATTGTATCAACAAAAAATAACAGAGTATTTGCTTATGTAGTCGGCATTTACTTAACGAGTTGAGGTCTTAATGATGGTGTTAAGCTATTATAAACGAAGTTTTGGACAACTGGGCCCAGCGTTTTATTTTTTTGACGCTTTTGTTACAGCTGGTGCTGCTGACAAGACAGATACCAACTATGATGATAAGAATGGTATCAGGTCAATACGAGTCAGTCCTGATGGTCAACATCTCGCTTCTGGGGATAGGCAGGGAAATGTTAGGTAATTAGAAATTATAAAAGAAGCTTCTATAGTGTAATGGTTAGCCACACGCCTTGTAAACAGGGATCAGAAGTTTATTCTTGGCTTTCTCAGTCTTTCGAAGGAGACTTAATATTGAGGTCTCTATGTGGCGTAAGTTGTTGGTGGAATGTTAACAAACAAGACAAACAAATGAACAGATTATGATTGTGGCTTAAATATGAACAGCCAGGGTTTGGCACCATAAGGCCTACCTATTGGTGACATTGGTTGACAAACACTGATCTGGGAGACAGGTTTAGTGATTATTTTATTATTAAAATGTCCAGTACTTTTTTACCATTTAAGTAGTCTTTCAATTTAAATAAAGCATGATTAAGTTTGAGTGAAAGAATCATTACAAAGTTTGTTTTTGAGGAGTGAGGTAGCTTAGTGGTTAGTGCATTGGATTCCTGCCCAAGAGGTTTGGGAATTGATCCCCACTGGCACCGGTTTGTGTCCTTGAGCGAGAAATATTTACTCCCAAAAGTGCTGTGATAAATAGTAAGTACACATGAAGTGGTTGCTTCATCCAGACATGACAGACAAATTGTTGACTGGATCTTAAACCACAAGACAAACAAATTTTGTGTTGTATTTGTAGGATCCATGAGATGTACCAGCTCTGTGAAATCAAACTTCTGGAGGCTCATGAGTCGGAGGTGCTATGTTTAGAATACTCTGCAGTTGACAATGGTAGGTGGTATGGAATCTTTCAGACTAAAGTGGTGGTTTATAGACTTTATAAATGAGCCGACAAGATCAGTAACAGTGAATCTTTTCTTTGTCAAGAAACACCCTGTTTATCTCACACCCCTCAAAGAACAACTTATCATTATGAGGCAGACATTGCTTTACAGTCAGGGCAGTTAATTGTTTTTTTTTAGGAAGATTATTTTATACTCCAGGTCCACGAATGCTGGCATCGACCAGTAGGGACCGGCTAGTTCATGTATTTGATGTGGAGCAGCAGCACAGCCTACCCCAAACATTATCTGATCATACATAGTCAATAACGGCTGTAAAGTTTGTTGACGGTAAAAACTGTTGCTTGTACTTAACTCTATTTTAGGTCCTAAGTTACTGGCGTCTACCAGTCGTGACCGGCTAGTTCATGTATTTGACGTGGAGCAGCAGTATGGCCTACTCCAAACACTTTCTGACCATTCCTCGTCTATAACGGCTGTAAAGTTTGTTGACAGTGAGGGAAAACTGAAGATGATCACCTGTGGTGCTGATAAATCTATACTATTTAGAAATCTCCAGCTGGTATGTAGGATTATGTCTGCTCCAAGGGGGGGGATCAGAAAATTTTAAATTGTAAGCCCAAATAACTCCCAATAAGCAAAAAAGGCTAATTTTATGCCAAATATGATGCCAAAAAGCTGTCAATAAGCTATTTGCAACTAACTCTTTGCCAAAAGTTTAGCATAATTATTTGTGTAAAAAAAGGTAAGAATATCTGGATAGAACTAATCCCAGTGAATAAATATTTCGACACAATTGTTCCTATTCGATGTCATGGTTACGGTGGAAACAATCAGGACCTTTGCGGATTCAAAATCGGTAGTTAGTTAGATACCAAATGACAAAAGATAAGTCACTACTTTGAAAAAGTTATTTTCGACACTCTTTTTAAAATCTCGTCTAAAAGTACTCAGCTTCAGTATTTTCAATCAAAAGTTATTAAAATCTTTAAAGAATAGATTGAATAGTAATGTTGTATAACATTATTATCATGTCATTTGAGATGTAGGCATTAGACATCTTTAAAGACAAACTTGTTTTCAAAATGTTAAACATTGAAATTTCGCTATACTTTCTTAACATTTTTGGTATACCTCTGTTCTCATTTGAAAAGAGTGCAAAACATGCAAAAGAAATTGTTCTTTAAAATACAAATGCTACCATAGCAAACATGTGAGAATATGAATATGGGCTTAAAGTCTCTGTATATATATCACCAGTCTGTGAAGAAATTATTTTCGGGCAGTTTCAGCTGAATGACAATAAATGGCATTCTAAACTTGTTCTACTCTAGAATTCAACATATGAAGATAACTTAACCACTTTGTCCAAAAAAAAATATTTCAGGACCCCGAATTTCAGTTTACACTAGGACATCACCTTGTAGAGAAGATGACACTGTATGATATGGATGTAGAGCCGTCACAGAAGTTTGCTGCCATTGCTTGTCAGGACAGAAATCTCAGGTAGGATTTTCAGAATTGTCTTACATGGTTACTTCCCTTTATTTGTCAGTCATATTCATTTGGGATGGAGCCATGGCTGCCTGTTAACTATAGAAAGTTTTTGTGTCTTGCTCAAGGACACAACACTGCGCCAGTGGGGTTTGAACCCACTGATCTCATTGTGGAGTCTGACACTACTAGCTCCCCTACATTTATAGTAAACTGACCATTATTATAGGAAGGATATTATAGTCTATTTTAGTAGTTCACCTAACAAGATTATATTTCTTATGTTAACCAGTCGGTATTACTTCCTTACAAAAGTCAGCATTAGTTTAATATATTGAAGTTCTAGTTCTGTTCAGAATCTTTATTGCTTATCTATATTATTCAGGATCTACAATGTAAAGACTGGCAAGAAGAAGAAGGAATACAAAGGTTCCCTTGGTGACGATGGTATCCTGCTGAAGATGAACCTTGACCCGTCGGGGAGCTATGCAGCCACAAGCTGTAGTGACAAGAACTTGTGTATCCTCGACTTCTACACGGGGGAGTTGATGGCCACGATGTATGGTCACTCGGAGATACCAACTGATATACGGTTTATGAATGATCTTAAACATGTGCTGTCTGTGTCGGGAGATGGGTAAGTGATCTGTCCTTTACAGCCTATACATAAAGCAAAATATCTTAGATATTGACCCAAAAATGCAATTAGTCATTAAAAGGGTTAGATTCTGAAGTCGACTTATACATTTGATAATTTTTGTTTGACTTGCTCGATGACTCCTCAGAATTTAAGTTCTTCATCTTTGTGGACCTATATCTTGAAATTAACCATTCGATCAACTCACCACTGTGTCTGGTGTGGGTTTGAGCCCCCCACATGGGGCACATGTGAGACAAGCCAAGTTCTGCTTGCTGGTGTACCAGGTGGTTTTTCTCGGGGTTCCCCTGTTTTCGTCCCATCTACTGATTGGCCCGTCTCACTGAAATAAATTTGAAAGAGATTTTAAATTGAATTGAAAAAAATAATAAAAATCTTGAAAAAAAAAAAAAAAAGTTCCATCGTTCAGGTTCACTTTTTGGGGTGCATCCCCTTTTATTTACAGAAAAAAAAATAGAGAGACAAAATAACCTGATATATTATGGAATGAAAGTGTTAAACAGTAAAGTGATTAAAATGTTTTATTTGCAAATAGCTGAAGCAGTGTAATAGTATAGATAAAATGGAAGAATATGTATGTTGCCTCTTTTCTGCATGTATGGTAATTTTGGTTAAGATGTTAACTTCAACAGTCTGTTTCTTGTTACACAGGTGTGTGTTCGTGTGGCGGTTACCCCAGGAAATGACCAGTCACATGCAGTCTAGAATGAGAGAGATGGGCAAACTACCGATGCACACAAGTCTTACTAATGGAGGATTTAAGTAAGTGGTGGTTTTGTTTTTAATTGTATTCAGATATATCATGAACAGACTAAACTTTAGAACTGTATCATGGATTGCTGTTTCATCATGCTAGAAATTGTTTATGTCTCTTCATCAAAACAGGAGCATATTATTTTAGTGTGGATCCCCTTCAATAGCATCTGTGTAACTTCTGTCCGAAGGATATCTTCTGAACCAGTAGGTAATCTTGCACAGATACATTGTTCAATAGAAGCCTCCATGGTGCAGCGGTTATGTCACTCGCCTTGTAAACCAGGGGTCGCAGGTTTGATCCCGGGCTTCTCCAGTCCGTCGGATGGGACTATAAACCGAGGTCCCGTCTCCATATGACCTTAGCTGTTGGTGGGACGTTAAACCCCAATTAACCAACATTGTTCAATGTTGAGAAAGGGAACAAGTTAGATTTTGGTGACCTTTACCTAATATTCAGGGTCATCATCTTTTAAAGCTTAAAGCCCTGAAAGACCAAGTTTCTACTGTGTAGTCATGAAGTTGTACAATGGTCCAAAGCGCTATGAATCCACAAGAAAAGTCTTCTATATTTTTGTAAAACAAATATATCCTTGCAGTGACCAGAGCATTGCTGTGTACCTTACAGGAAGTTCCATCATATGAGCCGCCTCATGGGAAAACCAACAATCTGCATAAGCGAAAACAAAGACGCAGATCAGCTTCGCGGTTTGCGGTAACCGCGAAGCCGATCAGCGCCTTTGTTTTCGCTACTCGGATAGTACAATTCCTCTTCTACTTAAATCCGAAATTTCAAGCTTCTAGCTCTTTTCTGCGCTTGTACAGGTCGGTTTGTGTCGGACTTGTTCGGAAACCACATTGTTGGTTTTCCCACGAGGCGGCTCATATTATGGCAATTATGGCAGAGTTCTTGTGGATTTTCTGCGCTTTTATGGTGTTTTCACTGTTGATTGCTTTTGACAAACCTGCTCAGGCGGGATGTCCACGGTCAGGGGAAAAAAAAATTTTCAAGGTCAGGAAATTGTCGGAGAATTTTGCATTTTCAGCCAAAATTCAGGGAAATGCTAGGGAATTTTGAAAAAGACAGTTTATGAATATTGCAAAAGATATAAAAAATAATGGCCAAAGCAGTTTCTTCATGCTTTGACCGCATGATAATTGAATAAGTAATGAGAGAATTATGTTATCATAAAAAATAAAGCATTATACATTTCAAATTATTCTTTGCAAAGAAACCGAAGGGAGAGGGTCCCCTCGCCTCACCAGATATGAGAAAATTACATGCGAAATAAACAAAAATGAGTCATAAAAATATGATGCGAGTTAAAGAAAAAGTCAGGGAAAAGTCGGGGATTTTTGCTTTGCCAAAATTGTGGACACCCTGTCAGGACTTGGAAATTTATTGCTGAGGTTTTTGGAACTCTATATCTCTTGAACATATGGATGGATGTAGTTCATACAATGCCTGTTGTTATATATTGGTCTGAAGTTTTATGCTGTAAAAAGTTAAAAGTAACAAAATAGCTTTCTAATAAGTGCACATTTCAGAGTTATAAATTTGAAATGCCTGGTAAGATGATCAAAACAGATATGAAGACAACAGGATGCAATGAAACAAGTATGTGTCCCATCTGGCATATAACATATTACCTCTGAAAATAAGTAGTCAATCACTTTAGCTCAAAAACAGTGTAACTGCAATATGAAGTTGTCGACAGAACTGAAACATGCATTTTGAGGGTGTCTTTCTGGTAAAAGTATGTGTGCTAGGTAGAACAATTTTAAGAAAATACAAAACAGATCTGACTGTATGCGTAAAATTAGAACTAATATGATATATTTGGTCTAGTGATAGTATATTAGCCTTTGCATGAGAAAACCAACAATCTGGGTTTCCCACCAGGTCAGACACAAACCAGCCTGTACAGTCACAGAAGCAGGCTAGAAGCTTGAAATTTAGGATTAGAAGGAAGAGGCATCATACTATCTATGAAGCGAAAACAAAGGCGCTGATTAGACCGGGATACCAGGTCTCCGTTGTATTCAATATCTATCGTACACAGGTCATCGGTCTTTGTGTTTGCAAGACTTAAGGCATTGATCAGCTGTGCTGTTACTGCAAAGCTGATCTCCATCTTTGTTTTCGCATATGCAGATTTTTTGATGCGGCGACTCATATGATACTTATTAAGATTTGGGCCTTATGATGATAAGTACCGAATCACACTTAAAAAAGGTTACAAACTGATAGTAACTGATTGTATCTTTATGTAAACTTATTTGGTTTGCACATTATCTACTTGTCTCCCTTGATGTAGGATATCTTGAAAATGTCCTAATGGGTCTTAATGTGTGAATCATTTGACAGTTTTACAAATAACTAAGCTGTCAAAATGATGTAATAATGTAAACATATCTGTCAAAACATGCATAATACAATTTTCTGCTGTTTGTGCAAGGTTGGGATATATTGTGTGAGTGTTATAGGATATCTTTTATTAGGAGTTGAGAATTTTTGGGTACACTTTTTATTAGGTTTTTCACTATTCGATGTAAGGTATACATTAGAAAGGCCTACCTCCCTTAGATAAATAAACTAGAATGTTTATGGACCATTTTCATCCATTATTATTGCATAAATGCCCATGTCACACGATATTAACAGCTATATATTAATGAAGAGAAAGCCATGTATTAATATAGCAATTCTGGTGAGCGCATCCTGGTAATGCATGGCTTTTATTATTATAGCCCCGCTTTGAAAAAGTGGGGCTATACTGGATTCACCCTGTCCTTCCGTTATTCCGTTATTATAGCCCCGCTTTGAAAAAGTGGGGCTATACTGGATTCATTATAGCCCCGCTTTGAAAAAGTGGGGCTATACTGGATTCACCCTGTCCTTCCGTGGTTCCGTGATTCCGTGGTTCCGTGATTCCGTGATTCCGTTAGCATTTCGTTTCCGCTCAATATCTTGAGAACGAATTGGCAGAATCTGACCAAATTTTGTATGCACATCAACATTGACAAGATCTAGCTTGGGATTGTTACCCGTCATTTTTTGCAAAATTTTGACGGAGTTACGGCCCTTGATTGACATCAGAATTTCGTTTCCGCTCAATATCTTGAGAACAAATTGACAGAATCCAACCAAATTTTGTATGCACATCGTCATTGACAAGATCTAGCTTGGGATTGTTACTCGTCATTTTTCGCAAAATTTTGACTGAGTTACGGCCCTTGATTGACGTCAGAATTTCCTTTCCGCTCAATAGCTTGAGAAGGAATTGACAGAATCCAACCAAATTTTGTATGCACATTAACATTGACAAGATCTAGCTTGGTATTGTTACCTGTCATTTTTTGCAAAATTTTGACGGAGTTACTGCCCTTGATTGATGTCAAAATTTCCTTTCCGCTCAATATCTTGAGAAAGAATTCACAGAATCCGACCAAATTTTGTATGCACATCAACATTGACAAGATCTAGCTTGGGATTGTTACCGGTTATTTTTCGCAAAATTTTGACGGAGTTACGGCCCATGATTTACGTCAGAATTTCATTTCCGCTCAATATGTTGAGAACGAATTCACAGAATCCAACCAAATTTTGTATGCACATCAACATTGACAAGATCTAGCTTGGGATTGTTACCCATCATTTTTTGCAAAATTTTGAGTGAGTTACGGCCCTTGATTGACGTCAGAATTTCATTTCCGCTCAATATCTTGAGAACAAATTGACAGAATCTGACCAAATTTTGTATGCACATCAACATTGACAAGATCTAGCTTGGGATTGTAACCTGTCATTTTTCGCATAATTTTGATGGAGTAACGGCCCTTGATTGACGTCAGAATTTCGTTTCCGGTCACTTTCTTGAGAACAAATTGACAGAATCTGACCAAATTTTGTATGCACATCAACATTGACAAGATCTAGCTTGGGATTGTTAGCCGTCATTTTTCGCAAAATTTTGACGGAGTTAGGGCCCTTGATTGACTTCAGAATTTCGTTTCCGCTCAATATCTTGAGAACTAATTGACAGAATCCGTCCAAATTTTGTATGCACCATCATTGACAAGATCTAGCTTGGGATTGTTACCCGTCATTTTTCGCAAAATTTTGACGGAGTTATGGCCCTTTATTGAGGTCAGAATTTCGTTTGAGCTCAATATCATGAGAACAAATTGACATAATCAGACCAAATTTTGTATGCGCATCAATATTGACGAGATCTAGTTGTGATAGTTACCTGTCATTGTTTTTTTCACCCTGCAAAAGGCTGAGAAGCGGGGCTATAGTCAGATTCTCTGACAATTCTAGTTCCGTCAAAATTTCATTTCCGCTCAATATCTTGAGAACCAGTTTAAAGAATCTGACCAAATTTTGTATGTACATTAACATTGACAAGATCTAGCTTGGGATTGTTACCCGTCATTTTTCGCAAAATTTTGACAGAGTTACGGCCCTTGATTGACGTCAGAATTTCGTTTCCGCTCAATATCTTGAGAACGAATCGGCAGAATCCGACCAAATTTTGTATGCACATCATCATCAACAAGATCAAGCTTGGGATTGTTACCCGTCATTTTTCGCAAAATTTTGACTGAGTTACGGCCCTTGATTGACGTCAGAATTTCGTTTCCCCTCAATATCTTGAGAACTAATTGACAGAATCCGACCAAATTTTGTATGCACGTCATCATTGACAAGATCAAGCTTGGGATTGTTACCCATCATTTTCGCAAAATTTTGACGGAGTTACGGCCCTTGATTGACGTCAGAATTTCGTTTCCGCTCAATATCTTGAGAACAAATTGACAGAATCCGACCAGATTTTGTGTGCACGTCATCATTGACGAGATCTAGCTTGGGATTGTTACCCGTCATTTTTCGCAAAATTTTGACGGAGTTACGGCCCTTGATTGACATCAGAATTTCGTTTCCGCTCAATATCTTTAGAACGAATTGACAGAATCCGACCAGATTTTGTGCCCACATCAACATTGACAAGATCTAGCTTGTGATTGTTACCCATCATTTTTCGCAAAATTTTGACGGAGTTATGGCCCTTGATTGACGTCAGAATTTCATTTCCGCTCAATATCTTGAGAACAAATTGACAGAATCCAACCAAATTTTGTATGTACATCAACGTTGACAAGATCTAGCTTGGGATTGTTACCCGTCATTTTTTGCAAAATTTTGACTGAGTTACGGCCCTTGATTGACTTCAGAATTTTGTTTCCGCTCAATATCTTGAGAACAAATTGTCAGAATCCGTCCAAATTTTGTATGCACATCATCATTGACAAGATCTAGCTTGGGATTGTTACCCATCATTTATCGCAAAATTATGACAGAGTTATGGCCCTTTATTGAGGTCAGACTTTCGTTTCCGCTCAATATCTTGAGAACGAATTGACATAATCAGACCAAATTTTGTATGCGCATCAATATTGACGAGATCTAGCTTGTGATAGTTACCTGTCATTGTTTTTTTCACCCTGCAAAAAAGCTGAGAAGCGGGGCTATAGTCAGATTCTCTGACAATTCTAGTTTATGCTGGTTACCAAGTGCCACGCAAAACACATGCTAATAATGAGTAACTGAAGTCCGCCCGGAACAAGCATAAGCATGAAAACTAAAATACCTATGAAAATGTGATGAGGCTGTAAAATATAGTGCACCATTATTTCTGTTGTTTATGCAGAATTATGCAGTAATAGCGATCAAAAATGATTTTGTCAGTCATTAACATTCTCAAGGTCCCTAGGGGAGTGTTGAAAACCTCGGGCTGCGCTGTGCCCTTGGTTTTCAAAACCCCCCTCGGGACCTGGCGAATGTTAATGAATGGAAAATCATATTTGATCCCTATAATGTAGCACAGAGCGTGGTCTCTATTTGAACTCCAAATCAAGAGGCTTGGCCCCTTCCATAGGAGCGGTGAGAAATAAATGGGCTGCTTTTGCCTCTTGTGAAAGCTAATTACCAACTGACTGACTACTGCACCTGATTACTGACCAGGAAATGTGGTTTCTAAAACCATCCATACAAAGTTTATTTGTTTACTTGGGTGGCTATTCCCCGACAATTCCCTGACCTTGAAAAAAAAAATTAAAAGCACATTTAACGTCATGACATCCCAGTGTTTGGGTAGCAATTCCGTAAAAGGTGGGCAACATCCCAACATGACTGGGATGTAAAGCACAAATTAAACAAACAAAACAAATCAAGAGGGTCTGGGGTTGAACCCTATCTCTGCCAGGTTGCGTCCTTGAGCAAGACATATTTTCTCTCCATAGCGCTGCTACTAGCTATGTCCCAACATGACAGAAAAAATAGTGACTGGAACATTAAGAGTGAAATTAAACAAACAAACAAACAAAGATATACCGTGTGACCTGTCCATTATATTTCATTTCCACAGGTTATCTTTTAAATCTATGTCTAGCATAATTGAGCCGCCTTGTGGAAAAACCAACAATGTGGTTTTTGAACAGGTCCGACACAAATCGGACTGTACAGTCACAGAAGACAGCTAGAAGCATGAAATTTCGTATTTAGGAAGTAGAGGGATTGTACTATCCGTGTAGCGAAAACAAAGGCGCTGATCAGCTTCGCGGTTACCGCGAAGCTGATCTGCGTCTTTGTTTTCGCCTATGCAGATTGTTGGTTTTCCCATGAGGCGGCTCATATATAACACAACCTAACATTATTTCACTTTTAATGTAGCGGTAATATCTTGTCTCAGTCTTTATTGATTATCATTAACCTTGTAATTATAACAAGAGAAGCATCTGTGAAACATAATCCCGTCATACTATAACATTGATTTCTAGAAAACTATATTGTTTTCACATTCCAAGTAGATGATGCAGGTTTCATGTTGTGAAATGGCAGGAATAGTTTTCACTGGATAAAATGATTGACAGGTATGCATCATTCAATGCAAAATTTTAATTTTCGGTTTTAAAATGTCAAAACTCCTGTCAAATACATGTAGTATTTTATAGCTGTGTACAGGTTGGCAATTAAGGCATGTTCTATGTTTACTATGTAGGACAAATTGTGAAGCCTACAAATGTTTGTTTGGGATACCATTGTGCTAAGTATAGACCCTTAAAGCTTGGAAGGAATGCACCAGTCATTTTTAACTACTGCCCTACCCCCCCACCCACCCCCCCAAACACACATCAAGGGATACCATTGTGCAAAGTATAGACCCTTAAAGCTTGGAAGTAATGCACCAGTCATTTTTAAGTACTGCCCCCCCCCCCCCCCCCCCCCCCACACACACACACACCAACGGGGAAGGGTGGGGGAAAGCCGCGCTAGTGCAGGGCAATTACTTTTCGAATGTCCTCTCAGTGCAGGGGAAATGACAGGGTTTTGACATTAGGACCCTTACCCCAGGGAGAGTTTGAGCAAAGTTTTGACCTCCAGTTTGCCCCCTGGGGGTGGGGCTTATAGCAGCGCACTGAAAGCTGAAAAGTCATAATCCCCCTTCCCCATAGGTGGAGTTGCCGTGGTTACAAATGACTGATGCATAAGAGGTTGAAGGTTGATAACCTACCCTCATGGTTGTGTCCTTGGGAAGATCACTTTTCTCCTCATGGTACTGGTTTATTTCGAAAGTTTGCGCATGCATTATACATAGATTTTTTCAGCTGTGAAAATAGAAAATTTTCAATATTTTTCTTATTTTTGCTCAAAACATAGATTGTGGGTACACTTTAGAACCGCCTTGCCAAGGCGGTTCTAACGAGTACCCACAATCTATGTTTAGGAGCAAAAATGAGAAAAATAGAAATATACCCCTGCAAACCCCAATTTTCTGTATAGAAGTGGGTTTTAAGAGGGTATTCACTTCACAGACATGTTTATCTGATGTAAACTCCAATTAAGTGGAGAGTCAGTTCTGGCACGACTGAAAAATTGTAAATTGGGACATTAAGCCTCACTTCAAGTCTGTTTTAATTCTTGAGCAGGCTGGGATAAGCCTGACCTGGTTAGAAAATAAGAAAAACCTATAAGTTTGGAAATTTTATGTGATATTCATTTCATGAATTTTCTATTTCTGATTGAATTTGCAAGTGAGTACTTGTACAGTCTATAAAGCTTAGCGAGAACTTTGAATTTGCGAGGCAGCAAGTTTGCAAATATAAGTGAACATTTCCAAATTTACAGTACATCTAATGACAGTCTCATTTCTCTTTTCAGAGCTGACGGTCTTCCCAAACATCATGATATGACCGATGCCGTGCCACTGAAGCTGGACACAGAGTTTATGTCCCCGGGGCGGGTCCTGAAGGAGATCAATCCCCCAGACCCTGCTGCGGCTGCCACCAGCCCTGACGGTGTGAACAAACAGCCCCTAGACTTCAGATTTAGTGTCAGCCAACTACCCAGCTGGGCTCAGAAGAGGGTAAGTGTAAACAATTACCTTTTTCGTAAAATATTAAATGAGCCTTTGCATGAGAAAACCAACAATTTGAGTTTCCAACACGGTCCAACACAAACCAGCCTATACAGTCACAGAAGCAGGCTAGAGGCTTGAATTTTAGAAGAAGGATCTCACTATCCATGTAGCGAAAACAAAGGCGCTGATCAGCTGTGCAGTTACTGCACTGCTGATCTGATCTGCGCCTTTGTTTTCGCCTAAGCACATTGTTGGTTTTCTCATGTGGCGGCTCAAATGAAGAAATCTGCATATTATGCACCATAGCAGCTTTTTGAATTGACCATCATTAGGATAAAGTATAAACAAACCTGAATGAACTTTTTTGACTAGATGAAAAATAAATGACATTTTTGGATAGGATAAAACAATGCACCATGGAATTTCATTTGAGCCGCCTCATGGGAAAACCAACAATCTGCATAGGCGAAAACAAAGACGCAGATCAGCTTCGCGGACACCGCGAAGCTGATCAGTGCCTTTGTTTTCGCTACTCGGATACAGGACAGACCCGCTATACCGCGCCTTGAATTAACGCAGTGTTGGATATAACGCGAGGGCACCTTGGATCCCAAAATTTCGCCCACTCACTTTTGAGAAAAAAAAAAAAAAATCGTGGCGACGCGAAGGCGCCGTTTTACCCTTATATATTCCTTTATTGTATTACAGTTTAAGGCGTTTATGTGCGGATGAATTCACTGTTAAAAAGATCGTTCGCAGGGAATTCAACAAGGTTCAGTTTTCTTACAGTTTCTCTTTATGGTACTTGAGTGAAAAAACTTAAAAGCAGTTGTCAGGCGTTTGCCAAGGTGCTATTTTCTAACAGTGTCTCTATATTATACATTGGGAACAATTAATGTTAATTATCTTTTGCATATTTAAAACTGAAAGAACAGGTTTATTTATAGAAAGCATAATGTGTTTACGAACCGTGTCGGCTGCGTGTATATTCAAGAGTGATAATTGCCATGTCAGTAATTTTTAGACTTACACAATCCACCGTTCGCGAAGCGTGGATGGCACATTGTTTTCTTAAGATAAGCCATAAAAGTTGTGAAAATAAGCCCAATGAGCTAGGGGATTATCGATAGACCGTAACGAGACCGTAAACACAGGTTGCTGTAGGCTATTGATGACACCTGTTACGCAGCGTTGCTCATTTTCGACGGCGACACAAACCAAAGATTGTCTAAGCGTTGGGACACCTGTATCTTGTATAATTCTATCCGATCAGAAAATTCAATTAAGAAAGGCGAATTAAAATAACTGTAAATACGGTATCGGCAAAAGACTCTTGTCCGCGTTAAATATCCGGGTGCGCCAATAAGTCAAAGGCGGAACTATACAACAGCAACATAAGCCCGGTGTCATGGACGCTCTTTTCATCTGTATCTGTATCTGTATAGTAATAGCGGTAGAATCCAATTCTGGCATCTACATAAAACATAAAATCGTACGTTGTAAATAAACAAATTTTATCATTGTAGATTGTTTTTAACTGATAAAACTGTGGAACACGCAATACTTCACTTTTGTTTATTCCATTTTACAAGGACTCTGCGATAAACCACCAAGCTCGGTTAAGCCAATACACACGTCGTATAGGTTCCCCACCCACCAATACACTACAGAAACTGCGATCAGCCTGGTCCGACTCGGTAGATTTGCATTACGCGCCTCACCTATAACGCGCATGCGACTTGTGGACCCCGACCAGCGCGTTATAACGGGTCTGAAGTGTAGTACACTTGTTCTTCTTCTTAAATAGGAAATTTCAAGCTTCTAGCCTGCTTCTGTGACTGTACAGCCTGATTTGTGTCGGACCTGTTTGGAAACCACATTGTTGGTTTTCCCACGAGACGGCTCATTTATCTTTGATCATAGTCTTCAATGTCTAAGAAGCAAGCAAGCCCAACACTGTTGGATATTTAGTCAATGACATAATGTTTCATATACCATCTAGGTTGAGGATGGAGCCAGCAGCAATCAAGCCTCAGATGATCAGGGCTCGGGCCAGGTCCCCAGGGGGCGGTGGGCTCAGAGGGTGGATAACCAGGGTATAGCAGTCAAATCTCAGGACGGCAAGACAATAGAAGTGGACTTAGCTGCAGGTATATATCATTAAGATTGTGCATAGCAAATTGGGAGTCAGTGTCTTGTTGAGGATGAAACCAACAGCAGCCATGCCCCAAATGTTTGGGGTTTGAAACCCACTGGCATTGGGATGGTTCTTTTAACAAGACACAAGAACTGTCCATATACTGGCTGATAACCAGTGTTTATCAAGACAAGCATGTTTTAAGTTTCCAATATGGAGGGCTAAGTCAGCAGGCAGTTGGAAATTAGAAATTTAAAAAATGAATTATGGACATTTCAGACCTTTTCAATTTTGTACTTTCAATTACGTAAAGTTTATGTAAAGTATAAGCTATTTAGAGTGTATGTAATTGTTTCTCACGTTTTTTAACGCCTTGTGACCATTTAAAGTCTAAAAAACGTCATAAGTTAATAGGATCTTGAATTATGTGTTTGTTTATAATTGATAGTCAATAGATAATCCACACAAATAAGCAGTGTTAGTTCTTTGTCGCATACGTCAATGGTTGTCGACAATCTCATTGCCTCATTGAAACGGCAACAAACAAGGGTAGGTTGACAAACTTAAACACAAACCATCAGTGGCAGGTTTAGAGGGGGTTCAGGGAGTTTGAGCAAAGCCCCCTCTGCAACCAAATTATTTCATTTTCATGGGAAAAATTGAAATATTGGTAAAATTATAAAAAGGAACCCCCCTGCATAGATTTGAACCCCCTCTCCAGAAATCCTGGATCTGTCCCTGGTCATCATATTCAGTTGTTTATGAGCCTTTCATTTTGTTCGTCTGTTCACTGGATCTATCATCTTGAAACTTTGTATTCATTCTTCATGGAAAATGGCTGGCATATTTTACTGGAATGATCTCCCTTGTTGAATTATGCCCCTGAAATTTTGGAAATAAAGTTAGTAGTCAAACTGAAGTTAACCTATTTTTAAAGGTGTACTTTGAATTTAAAAGAAAAGAAATAAAGGTCAATATGTCAAAACCAGAAATGGTCAGTTTTTTCCTGTTAAAAGGAATAAAACTAAGGTCAACTTTAACGACCATTGAAAATGGAATTTTTATTTGTAATAGCTTTAAAGATTAATCCTATAACGAGGTCCTTCACTGTACTTATATCAATATTTATATCTATAATCCAGTCAAGTGTCCACTATCTCAAAGGCCTCGGCTAATCATTAGGTGCTAAAACCCTGATTAGTAGACTGATTTGGTCAATAGGTTAAGTCAGGTGGACTAATCCCATTGTCGTAAAGTGGGTAACGAGTGATTTATTGGGACAAGGTGTTATTTCTTGCGTAATGCGATTAGTAGATACTTGTAATGAAGAGGTGCTCTGAGAAAAATCAAGTATTGTGAAGCAGGCTCGAAAACCCTTGTAGTGGTTGTCAAAATAAAGTGGAGCACCACTTGCCCCCCACCGCAAAAAGTACATTGACCATTTTGAATATGCCTGACAGTTAAAAATATCACAGTATAACAGAATTTGGTCAGTTGATATTTGCTTGTGAAATTCATGATGGAATTAAAGTAATAGATAATTTTGTTGACCCGACAATAGATTTGACCATGTTTTCACCATTTCAACTCTTAGGAGATGTGTTGCACATTTCTGTAAAGCCTTAAAATGTTATTCTGTAAATATGCAATCCGTAACGCCTTAAAATGTTATTCTGTAAATATGCAATGTCGGTCCACCCTTCAGGAGATATGACGCTGATAAAGCAAACGCTGGGCAATATAAAAATTGATGAAAATATACAAAAAGTCTTCTTGTTCTTCTGCCTGGGCTTGTGGATGTTTTACTGTATTCTATCAGACTGAAAAGGTGACATTAAATTTTTGGGTTAATTTGACATAGCTGTTGCATGATTTGTAATGTTTATTTCTGAATACAATTCATTCTAAAGTGTAGTGGTAAGCAGAGTGATGATCCAGAAAAAAGGTTTCGCACCTTTCACACGTTTAAATCCTTACAAAACTCTCTCAGCATTAAAAAAAAATGTGAAATCACTCATATCCTGCTTAGTTCTGTTTATCGGTTCATATATGCACTGATGGAGAAGACCAAGCAAATAAAATAATTTGTTTTAAGGTTATTGCTTACATTACTTGTTTGTTTCTTTTTGGTTTCAGTGTAAAACCATTTTAGGATATCATAGAACTTGGGACTAAAGAAAATAAAAAAAAAAAAAATCAAACCATGGACTCAATCCCTGTCTTATTTTAGTAATAATACAAATTTAAATTCTGACTACATTCTGGCTTAGCTCAATAAAAATTTTGCAAGTTTCTGTGAATATCTTGAAGCCTGACCTTACAGTTTTTCAGATCACATGGACAGAAATGGGTAGCAAAAGCGGCATATAAAAATCTGCCAGAAACTACATGTACTTTGTCTGAGAGAGAGAGAGATCATTTAGAAATTTTCTAAAAGGTTAATTGTAGAAATAGCAATAAATATGGAAGTGTAGCCTCTCTTTATTGCTAAGGTTATGCCTGACCATTACATGATTCTCCTTTGCTGCCAAAGTCTACAAGAGCACCTTGAAGCAGCCTCTTCTTATTTTGCAAATACAGAAAACTTAATTGGACAGGTTTTAATCCAGAAATGATAAATTTACATACAAAAATACTCCTGGTGATAAAACCCATGCGGACGCAATTTAAATTTACTCACAGGCTGATTTGCACACTGGAGTATATTTACACACCGGAGTATATTTACACGTGTTTATTTTTTGCGCATGCGAATTGGACTTTAGTTTTTAGGATGTGTTGTGACTGGTAAAGATTGCCCTGAATTTAGCACAACCAAGTCAGTATAACACTATTGGAAGCCATTCCAGACCCCTTATGTTGTGATTTCAAGTACCCATCAAGAATTTAAATTTATCATGTACCTGACACACAAAGTCTATTAAGAAGTTTACTTATGAAGTGTCAAGAGTGATCCTAAGTAGGTAATAGAAAGGTGCTTGAGATAAGAAATACAAGGGATGATCAAATACAGCGTGTAACTGATTTGATTGAGCACTGTCCTTACTAGTATTCAAGTTGTAAGGACATGCGATTCCTATAAACTTACTTACATGCCGGTAACTCAGAAGTGGTCATTGTCATTTGAGCCGCCTCGTAGGAAAACCAACAATGTGGTTTCCGAACAGGTCCGACACAAACTGGCCTGTACAAGCACAGAAAAGAGCTAGAAGCTTGAAATTTCGGATTTAAGTAGAAGAGGAATTGTACTATCCGAGTAGCGAAAACAAAGAGGCTGATCAGCTTCGCGGTTACTGCGAAGCTGATCTGCGCCTTTGTTTTCGCATATGCAGATTGTTGGTTTTCCCATGGGGCGGCTCATTTGTTACAATAACCAGGGCTGCTAAGTTTGTTTGATTGACCAGGAACGTCATGTCAATTAATGAGGAATTCTGCACAAATGGTTGGATGGCCGTCTAACTCTGGAAACTTTTTGAATCATTAGTGCTTTTGCAACGGCTCATTTGCCAAATGTGACCACATTATGCGAAAGTATTTATATTCTACCAGTTATGATTGGTGATTTCAGGAGATTAATTATGGGTCAAAGAAATGGTAGTGGTCATTTGACACATTATAAGCTGGTATAGTGTTGTGTAGTTATAAGGTTTTCAGAGATCTTATCAGTTCATTTTAACTGGAGTTTTGTTTTGATCACTTCTGTATGTCTGTGAAAATTAATTCATAGATTTTCATGGAAATAGCATAAAAAGTTAAGGTAGATTCTATTTCTTGCTTTTAGAAGTAAAAGGTTGCAGACTGTAAAGAGTTATAGAGTTATATGTTTGGCACTTTACTGCATGACATGACATGATTAGTTAAAAATATTTGTGTCGGAGCATCAGCATCTGAAGGACAGAATATTCTGAAGAAAATCAGACTTTTAGCCAGTCATAAGAAAAAAATTGGACAAAATGATGATGGTTGAAGGTTGGCCTGATTCTGGGTATGAAACAGAATCTAAGACTGCAGAGGAATTAGACCTGGAGTCTGTGATTGATACCTGGAGGTTACAGTGTCGCAGATCTTGTAAGTACATACTGTAAAAATAATACCAGTGTCATAAAATATATATAATCAGGTATGCTTTTTAACTGAGACAAAATCCATGCATAAATAAGGGACTTTGAGTCCACCCATGCTATTAAAACATGGCTTGTGTTGTTTCTAGAGACTGGTTCAAAAAAAGTAAATAGATGCATTTTGCTGTAGTCATTTACATCACAATTACATGCAGATTAAGTTCAACTTCTGATTTGCATCACCATTGCATGTAAGTTAAATTCAGATTCTGATTTACATCACCATTGCCTGTAAATTAAATTCAGATTCTGATTTACATCACCATTGCCATTTAAATTCTGATTTACATCACCATTATGTGTACATGCAAATTAAGTACAAATTCTGATTTACATCACCATTACATGTACATGCAGATTAAGTACAAATTCTGATTTACATCACTACATGCAGATTCAGTACTTTAAGTACAAATTCTGATTTACATCACCATTACATGCAAATTAAATTCAAATTCTGATTTACATCACCATTACGTGCAAATTATGTACAAATTCTGATATACTTCATAATTACATGCAAATATAATTCAGGTTAAAACTGCGAGACCCAGTGTCAAAATGCACCACATCTTGCTGATTGCTTTAAGATAATGCAAGCAGATGCCAAAAAGAAATTTAAAGTTCAAAAAATTGTGAATTCCAAATTGTTGTCAAATTTAATTCTAGATTGTTGTCAGAATTTAATGCTAAATTGTTGTAAGAATGTCATTTCTGTCCAATATCTTGAGAATGAATTGACACAATATCACTTAATTTTGTATGCACACTCACTTTTACAAGGTCTAGAGAATTATGGCCCTTAGTTGATATCAGAATTTCATTTTTGGGCTAGGATATTGGTTTTCAACACCTTGCTCAGAACTCATGAGTTTCTGCTCTGGTTCAATAGTTTGAAATGGATTGATGGAGAACATCAAATTTTGCATGCACATCAACATTGACAAAATTAATGCTGGAAGTTGTGTAGCACTTTTGCATATTTCCCATGGCCATTTGAAGCAATATACATGTAAAAGCATTGCTTTGAGGCTATAGTAGTTCTAGATTACTTTGAATGTGTGGGCATAATTATGTCAGAAGCCAGTGGCAAGTGTTTGTGAGGAATAATTAACTATTGAAATCAACTGGTTTTGCTTACCACCTATAGTGTTATTTTGTATTAACCAAGTTTTCATTTCATTTACCAAATCTAATAATGTAGCAATTGGACAATATCCATTGATACCGGTAGTTAACAGTAAAATATTGAACACATCATAGCACATGTGAGACAAGCCAAGTTGTGCTTGTGGGTGTGCAAGGTGTTTTTTCTCGGGGTTTCCCAGTTTTAGCCCCACCTACTGATTGGCTTGTCTCATATGAGCTGAAATAATCTTGAAAGGGACGTAAAACTGCATCTATATAAAAATAAACTAAAAAAAATATTGAAACCATACATCAGCTTTTGTGTTACAAAGTGTCATATATGTTTTAAAGTGCCTCAAAAGAAGATTATTCAGTTATGTCAGTAACACTAACTACGTCAGCACATTATCTGTTGATTATGTGTAACATCATAATTCACAATTTTTCCTGATTCTGTAAGATCAGACAAAATATACATAGTTAGTAAGACAAAACTTGTGCACTGCTCTGAACTTAGTGTGTAGAATTTGATTTGCTTTTGTCTTCCTTGACCTACAAGAGCATAATTGCAATTGGGGTCAGTAATAATCTATAGTAATATATGGGCAACACCATATTGGATTATAGTAATATAGGGTCTTGCAAAAGTTCTTAAAGCCTTTTATTCAAAATTCAGGTCCAAGTTGGACTTGTCACTTCATATTTTACAGGTCATTTGGTTTAGATAATTGTAAAAAGTTCACCAAGTTATATTTTGGGGAATAAAATTGTTTTATTTTAGATTTTTTTCTCAAATGGCTTACATGTTTATTGTTAAAACATTTTGCACTAAAAAGGGTGTTATTTCTTGGTTCAGCTGATGTTCTCAGCGTGTTAGCCTTTTGAAACATATAAGAGCATTGACAAAACTAGTTATTGACTGTTTCCAAGTCATCATTTATATTTATTCGGATAATGTAACATATGTAACATTAGCTATGTAGAGCTATTTACCGACTTTGCAGTTCATTCTGTTCCTCTTTCCAATATCAGTTTTGATTTGATATTTATCTACAGATTACTTGATGTTCAATGAAACTGGCTAGCTTGACTGTTTGGCCACCTTTTGGGAAGTAGCTGCTCCCTTGGTTAATTGGTATATTCCTATTTTAAGTTATTTCCCAAATGTTTCTGTACTAAATAATTCTTGGTCATTGCTTACTTTTTACTTTCCTCCGTAAGATGATTTTAACCCACATGATGGAGGTTTACTCAAACTATTTCTATCTTATTCAAATATATTATTGACTTTACATTTCTTCGGTTTGCATTGTTGGCTTATCTTTTCATGACTTTTTAGATTTCAAAACTGAAAATTAATTGTCACAATAGTAGAAAGTGGAGAAAAATATCAAATAAAATTGCCTATTGAAATACAGTTCTAACATTTATTTGTTTGAATAGATAGCATACACTGGCTTTGACTCTTATAGTATTGAACCTGCGCAGAGCATTGAAGTTTTTACAAAATCTTGCTGAATTGTGGAAGTGGTTGTAATGTTTCAACAGCATCTTCTGGCAAGTGCCGATGGCAAAATCTAAAAAATCTGTAAATCAGTGTGGAAAAGTCAATGGCAAGAGGGCAAAACAGGGTAGATTGAGTCAGTAGGGGACAGGTCACAAGTTCAATCAAATTCCCCTTTTTGAATATCAAGGCTTGTTACAGGTGTAAAATTAAATATTTAATGGTTTATAACCTGATTTTATATCTGGTCATTAAAATTTCTTGATGGAAGTGAAGCCATTTGAAACTGTTCCTGCTTTTCAGTTGGATTGTATCGGATTCATTTGATTATTAGACCTTCAGCTTCTGTCACTTTGGAATAATTCTGATGTTGTTTTAGTGGAGAATAATTTAAAGCATACATGTATTAAAACTTATGACAATATTGTAGGGTCTTTGAGAAAGAGGAACGGTGGCAGTTTATTTCATGTTACCCTGGTCATATGTGCTGTTATTAATACTTTATTTCAGACTTATCTGCAAGCTCATTAAGATTGTGAATTAGTTATTCAGGCTAATATTGCATGTTTACTTGTAATTTAGCCAGACTAGTGCAGGATCCACTATGTATAGACACAGGACCTATAGATCCTTGGACAGTTATTATTATTATCCGTACATGGACAGTTATTTGCATTACCCATATTTGGATGTTCCAGATCGGCGAAGATTCACGTTTGAAGCGGACAACATTGTTGCACAGCTACCACATGACATACGTCGGGAGACGATAGTTCTCAATAGACCAGACTCTACACCAAAGGTATGCCTCAGATTTTTGCTGATATCATTTATTCTCAAAACTTTCTCAGTTGTCAATTCAGTATTACAACATTACGAAAACATGCCCATATGATATACAGTAATTTTTTCATGGCAAAAATCGATAATTTTCAGAGGAAATTTTTTGATATTTTTCTTATTTTTGCTCAAAACATAGATTGTGGGTACACGTTAGAACCGCCTCGCTGAGGCGGTTCTAACGAGTACCCACAATCTATGTTTTGGAGCAAAAATAAGAAAAATAGGTATACCCCTGCATACCCCAGTTTTACTGTATAAAAGTGGGGTTTGAGGGGGTATACTTTACACGGACATGTTTTCATGATGAATTGACTTGGAGCATTAGAATTTGTGCTGTATCTATATGCTTCATGATGATTCTTAGATATTTGGATATCTGCACCAATTAATAAGACTTTAAAGATTAAAATTGTAAATATTTCTGCTACACTTGCTATTGCAGTATTATTGCTAGTGGATAAGATCTAAATAGACCGGATTACATTTTGTATTACCCGATTGATAGATTGTCTTCAATATTTGATTTTTGTTAATTTTGAAAAACAGATATTGAAAAATTAATAGAAATATGTATCCTAAATGTAACTACATAATAGTTTTGTTGTAAATACTTGAAAGCTATTCAGGATGATCCACTTGGAGCCTTCAGTCTTGCCAGTGCATATGCCAAGACATGCTTCAATACTTACCGTTCTATCAAAAATGATTAATGTTATGACATAGAATGTCCCCCACATCCTGGATGAGACAAAGGAAGAGGAGGAAGAGGAAGAAGAAGAGTTTGTTCCCTCCTACAGTAAACAGGACACCTCACACAAGGACAACACCATCTCATGGGATGATGTATGTAGCCATTTACACCTGTAAAAGACAAGAATCATTGCTAACTATTAAATCACAGTGTAAAACTTTGATGAAACCTGCAAAAGCCTTTTATTACAGGCATCCCTAAAGCAGCAGTGTTTTAAGTGGGATATATGTACATTTTGTCTAAAATAATGCAGAATGGAGTATGGGCAGGGAGCAAAATATCTACAAAAATATAACAATAGTATGTATGAATATACAACGGATGCATTTAACCAATAAGAAGGGTTGGCCTTTATCTATTTCACCACTGCTAGCCAGGTCACCATCTAGATGTAATAATGCTGTGTTATTATTTCAGTTATACAACTTCGAGAATGAGGAGCTAGACCAGTCAGAGGACCAAGAAATTATCTACTATCCACCTAGTGAAGGAGATGGCTCAGATTCTATGAGGTATGGCATACAGTTAATGGAAGGCTAAGGAAAAGTCAGGCTTTGCATTCCTTAATTTGTGGGAACTCTGATTGGGGTTATAGACCAGTTCAACATACAAATTTCAAATTGGGGATTGATACCATGTGGTCTTTCTTCTGATAGCCTCGCAGTGTCAATAATGTTGATGTTCCAGTTGTATTTCATGGCCGGAAGATAAAAGCAGCCAAAGCTGTAAAAATCACAATATTCCATGCAATCAGAACCAACTTATGTTGGTGGTTATGTGCAGAAAATGAAGTTCACTTAATACCTACACTGATTACATGTAACTTTGTTCCTGAAACCTATCTATCTTGTTTCAGTTCCTACCAGGTATTTGATGCAGGATTCAACAGCAGTCAGCTACCCACTGGGAAATGTAGGAAGTCTCTTAGTGCTAACAGTATTCCAGATGCAGGTAGAGTTTATTTTGGATTTCTGATGTGTTCAGTATTAATTTACTTGGATATCATAAGAAAAATAAATTGATCGGGTTTAAGGAAAGTTTTGAAGACTAAAACATATTAAGTTGTGCTTTCAATCTTTTTGGAGAAGCCCCAGTATCATAGTGGTTAATCCACCCGGCTTGTAAACCAGGGTTTGTGAGCCTGGGTTGGCATCTCCAGTCTTTTGGATGGGACTTTAAACTGGGACTGAATCTCTGTGTGATCTCAGCTGTTGGTGGGTTGTAAAAGCCAAACACAGCAACAATAATCTTTCTACCTTCATACATCTATTTATTATACCTATTATAATATCAAATAGTGCTTCAGTAATAACCAGAGCCCTAGTTAATTTTTGAAGCAGTTGGGTATTTAAGCGTCATTTTTTCTTACTAAGGGGTAAAACCAAATTCTAGGAATTGATAAGTAAACTTTTAAGCATGGAATTTTCACTCAGGGGGTAAAAACATAAACTCTATTTGCGAAACACTTTCTTTTTATAATACCGTAAGCAGAGAAGAGATATATATATATCATAAACCACTTTGTCAGACTTCACAGAAGAGGAGTATTTGATAATTATTTTGCTTAATTCTTCATAAAAACCTATGTTGTGTATGCCCGTAAGAACAGCATGCCCACTCCAATATTCAACTGAGGGTATATGTACCCTTTGTGTCATAATTTTGGGGGCACAGGCCAAATTTTGAGGGTACACCATAAGGGATCTCAGTAGGAGTTTTAAAGCAGCAGTCTGGCACTCCTGACTAAGAGAAAGGAGGAGTCCCAGACACAATTTA
Organism: Rugalucina vietnamica; assembly: GCA_964017185.1. Lineage (NCBI taxonomy): Eukaryota > Metazoa > Mollusca > Bivalvia > Lucinida > Lucinidae > Rugalucina > Rugalucina vietnamica. The sequence goes on from OZ024872.1 coordinate 71,080,882, forward strand.
GGAGTCCCACTATACAAACTCAATTACGAGCCCTTACTTTAACCTGATGGCACAGTGTATATAATGACTTCCTATCAGTTGTAGAATCGGTTAGATTAAACATACTTAGTAGTGTGGTTAGGTACATGAATGCTTGAGTGCAGCAATTCTGTGTGGGTTGGAGGGTCTAACCTACTGTCTAGACAAAACTGAGAAATGCACTTCAAAATAAGTTCCAGTTGTAGCCATAGCCTTTCTTTGACATCTGTCTAGCATATAGTGTGAGGTGAATATCATTTATTTTCACATGTTAAGTTGTGAGTTTGGGGTCAATAACAGGTGACCCCCTTCAAAGGAGGGATTTCCTAAGTAATGTAAAGTCATTATTCTTGATTCCTGAAACACCAACCCCAAACGTTTTTGGAACACTTTTGAAAAGGTTTTACCAACAATTTATGATTTAGAAACAAGTGATCCAAAAAAATAATCAGGTTAAATCACGAACTTGTAAGTCGCGAAAAATAATGACATTTTAAAACATCGATCCAAAAGTACACAAAGTTTTGCTCTTTTTATATATTTATGTAATTCAATTGATTTCTTAATGAAAATCGCTAGGTTTTTAAAACATTTAATGACTTGCGAAGTAAATAATTATTGTTGCATATAGCTGACCGATCAACCGTAACTTTATGACACGCGATGAAAGCACATTGTTTGATAAATTGCCGAAGGCGTGAAAAATTATGGCATGTCTAATTGGATTATGACAACATTGTTAATTTGGTAATCCATTTTTTGATAGGGGATAATTATTAAATGTTATGTATGCGGGGGACATGCAAGTAAATAAAATATTTTACTTTGACTTGACTTACGCGAGGAAAACCGAATTGTGGACATGAATAGATAGCAGAACGTCCAGATCAAACAAGCGAACCAAACAAGCGCACCCAAAAAATTCGATGCAAGCGCTTCTCTGACCATGCAAACATGGCGACCGATTTTCAATGTAAACAAAGTACTCACGCGAAACAGTAATGTTTGCGTATCTCGGAGAATGCAAGCGTAAATGGTACGCACGATTTTCAATTAAGCAGCGTATTGCCGATCATGCATGCGTGAAATAAGCAAATACGCAACTTAACTAGGGCTCTGAATAACCAGGATTTCTAGCTTTAAACGTCATTGCATATGTCTCTAAAATACCAGTATCATCTTTTTACATTTTATAGATTCCGAGACGACTGACCCCGTATCCCTTGACGACACAGATGATGATGACAACTCTGGCCCCTCAGGTCCCTCAACTCCCCTGGAAGATCTGGTACCTAAGCCTGCTAACAGGGTAAGCATAAGTATTTTGTTATTGAAACAATAGTCAATAGATCTAAAATAAACAAGTTTGTCTTTGTTCAGCTTGATACGAGTGTTCTGTAAGTTCAGAAATGTTTGCCAGAACTTCATTTTCAGATAATATGCTAAACTGTATTTGAGTCTTATTATTGTATCGATATAAGGTTAAATCCTTGATGCCATATTTGCTAGTTTAAGCTTATTTGTCTAATTGTAAAAATTCATGTCTTTTGTTTTCTGTAGGAGAAGTTCCTCAAGGACACCTTTGAGAACCTGAGTTTCACCCCTGGGCTGACGACAGACAAGTTTGTGAAGGGATTGGACACTTTGGAGGAAGAAATGGCCAATACCCCACCCACTGCAGCTGTCAGTTCCCGACACAGTATATCAGCTAGATTCCTCTCCCGATCTCAGCAGGCTAATATCAGGTGGGGTAACTTCTGATACTTTTTGTATAGATGGCACTATGAATTGATTAGCATAAAATGCAGTGATAGCATTGTCAATACTATTATTCTGTGGTAGAAATATGCACAAGAATCAATTTTGGGCAACTACTTCATAACTTGTCTTCTTCAATTTGTACCATAGGCAAGCATTTACACAACTCTCAATAATCATGTTGTCAAATGTCGTAGCAATGCTGGTTTTAGTCATAGTAAATTTTGATAATGAACATGGTGTTAAACATATTGATTTTTTCTCCAGAAATCCTGGCATGTACAACAGCATACCAAGACAAGACAACTGGTTTGATGTAAGTATCTACACTGATTATTACTTTTACTGTATTGGTGTCTACCAGCCTCTCTTTTGTGGCATAGCTTGTAATAGGGACTCAGTTATAAATGGTACAGAAAGCTTGAATTTATTCTCCTCCATTTCTGTCTCCATATTGTATTATCTGTGCATGTATTGCACATCAAACATGAAAACATTGAGATAAGTCTTCGATAAGTTTAACGAAGATGGAAATGTATAAACAAATGGTCACAAATTTCCTATTAGCATTTTTCAAAAAAGGAGCAATGGTTTGAGAATTGTCAACCTCATGACATGAAGTTAATGTACTGCTATGGCCTGTTTGTGACGTATGCATAGTGGCTAGGCCACTTTATGAATTAAAGATAGTATCCTGAACATGGCCGGTGATTTGCCACATATACAGAGATGATAAATCAATATAAAACATTGTTGTTGCCCATTACAGCTGCACCTTATATTAAAGATATGGTGCTTGGTAAATGTTATCCTTCAGCTTGACTAAACTAGCGCAGATTTTTGTTATGAATTTTGATGCTGGATTGTTTTCATAGAAGTTTAGATATTTTTGGAATGGTTTACACACCATGCTATTTGCAAATATTTTGAAAGAGTCTAAAAATTCTGTTTATGGTGAAAATGTTGTTTTTAAGCAAAGTGAGATAGTAATATAGTTTTAGTATATGAAAGAAGCATGCCTTATTTGATGGTTCCCACTTTTAATTGCATTATATTTTGTATCATGGACAGAGCAATGCACCTGTATGTATCATTGAGTTGAGATTGTTTTGTTCCAATATTTATGCACCTTTTAGCCAATGCTACAATGATGGATCCAGAATATGTGCATAACAGAATTTGCATACAAATTACTACACTATTTAATCTGGATCATTCATTGTTCTGTTAAACTAAAAGAACAGTCATGTCAGCTTATATATGAATGAAAGCATCAGGAAAACATGTCCGTGTAATGTATACCCCCTTGAACCCCACTTTTATATAGCAAAACTGGGCTATGCAGGGGTATACCTATTTTTCTTATTTTTGCTCCAAAACATAGATTGTGGGTACTCGTTAGAACCGCCTTGGCGAGGCGGTTCTAACATGTACCCACAATCTATGTTTTGAGCAAAAATATTAAAAATATCAAATTTTCTCTGGTGAAATTTTCAATTTTTACAGCTGAAAAAATCTCTGTATATTGCATGGGCAAGTTTTCATAATGAAATGCATAGTGATGGACGCATCCATAATCATTGTCCCTCAACACTTCTAAATATCAAGGGCCAGTTGTTCAAAACTTTGGTAGCGTAACGTCATCGTTAAGACCTCAACTCGTTAAGTAAATGCTGACTACATAAGCAAATACACTGTTATTTTTTATTGATAAAATGTGAGAATCCTTTGCATTGCAAAGGATTCTCATATTTTATCAACATAAAATAACAGTGTATTTGTACTATTCATGTTTGAAATTTTGATGAATCGTTCACTGGTGATTTCGTTGGTCCTGACTGATATGACTGTTACAATAAAGTTTCTTGTTGAACTAACTTGTTCAGCATGTCTAACATTTTGAAAATGTAACCTGTTTGAGAAGTATATACTTGGTTTGAAACCTTAGAAGTGTTTGTTATATTATGACCATTTTTAGCTCACCTGAGCCGAAGGCTCACAGGTGAGCTTATAGTATACCCATGATCCGGCGTCCTTCAGTCCGTCGTCATAGTCCGTCGTCGTCGTGCACAATTTCAAAGATCTTCTTCTCTGAAACCGCTTGGCTGATCAAGTTGAAATTTTATGTGTAGCCTCCTTGGGTAGTGGCATTGAAATTTTGTTCGAGATATTTTGGTCACATGACCAAGATGGCCGCCACGCCCATATATGGTAAAAACCCTTCAAAAATCTTTTTCTCCAGAACCGATTTCCACGAAACTTGGTATGTAGCATCCAGGACTCCACCCCATCATAATTTGCTAAAATGATGACCCTGGGTTGACCTTGACCTATTTTACATCAAGGTCAATTTTGGAATCATAGTCTTTTACATGGGAAAAGGCGATAACAATGGATATTTTGGGAATTATTGCAGCCTGAGACTTCAAAGCTGCTAGATGCAGACAACTGATGGAGTCAATGAAGATATGTAATAAATAAAGGTCAAGGTCATTTCTTGACCTTGACCCAATGTCATTGAAATGTTAATCTTGAGTCACAATTTCAAAGATCTTCTCAGAAACCGCTTGGCAAATCAAGTTGAAATTTTATGTGGAGCCTCCTTGGGTAGTGGCATTGAAATTTTGTTAGCGATATCTTGGTCACATGACCAAGATGGCCGCCATGCCCATATATGGTGAAAACCCTTCAAAAATCTTCTTCTTCAGAACCGGTGGGCAGATTTCCATGAAACTTGATATGTAGCATCGGGGACTCCAGCCCATCATAGTTTGCTAAAATGATTACCCTGGGATGACCTTGACCTATTTTACAGAAAGGTCAATTTTGGAAAAATAGCCTTTTACATGGGAAAAGGCGAAAACAATGGATATTTTGGAAACTATTGCAGCCTGAGACCTGAAAGTTGGCAGAAGCAGACAACTAATGAAGGTATGTGATTAATTTAGGTCAAGGTCATTGACCTTGGCCAGTCTATCGTCCATACACACTTTTCAAAGATCTTTTTCTCTAAAACTGCTTGGCCAATCAAAGTGAAATTTTATGTGGAGCGTCCATGGGTAGGGGGAACGAAAGTTTGATCGCGAAGTTCGGGTCACATGACCAAGATGGCCGCCATGCCCAACTACTATGGTAAAAACCACTCAAAAATCTTCTTCTCCAGAACCGGCAGGCCGATTTTCTTGAAACTTGGTATGTAGCATTTGGGACTCCAGCCAATCATAGTTTGTTGAAATGATGACCCTAGGATGACCTTGACCTATTTTACGGCAAGGTCAATTTTGGAAACATAGGCTTTTACATGGGAAAAGGGGAAGACAATGGATATTTTGGAAACTGTTGCAGCATGAGACCTGAAAGTTGCTAGATGCAGCAACTAATGGAGTCAATGAAGGTTAGTAATTAATGAAGGCCAAGGTCATTTCTTGACCTTGACCCAAGGTCAATTAAATATCAAAATTAAAATTATGGTTTTCTCAGAAATCACTGGGTTTGGAAACTATTGCAGCCTGAGATCTGAAACTTTGCAGATGCAGACAACTTATGAAGTCAATAAAGGTGTGTGATATTCAAGGTCAAGGTCATTTCATGATGACTTAATACTCCAAGATTCAGGTGAGAGTTCTCAGGACCAATGGTCCTCTGGTTTCAGATCTCTGCCACAAGTTTCTAGCATTATTTGCAAATCATTCAAAGAAGTTGTGATTTGAAATTTGAAATGAAAGTAAAAACGATTCATATTCCTGTTTGGAAAAGTGCTATATTACCAAACAGGCATAAATAAAGACAAGGATAGCTTTGAAAAAAGCTAGTATCGCCCGTTTATCTGATATTTAGATCTACACCACCATCCATTTAGTCCTGGATTGCGTAAGAATGGTTATCTGTCAGGATATACACGTAGATCAACTGTCTAACCTACATCTCGTTACACTTTTATACCTCGGTCTATCCATTTGTGTGGTGGGGTGTCATGTTCTGTTGAACATCCTGTCAAATCAAAATACAGACCCAGGAGACGAAACGACTTGCGAAATGACTGTGTACACTCATAATCGCTAAATCAAGTCCATCCACACCAAAGAATACCGAACCAGTTTTAAGACTAAATGTATGATTGTTCGGAATAGATCTAACCAATCACTTTCTGCCTTTCAATAGTCAGTTCTTGTCGGTAAAACGTTGCTGGTTTCCCGCTTTATCAAATGATATGTAAAATATTTCGAGAACCATACATATTTTCTTATTTGGATTCTGTCGGTTTTCTTCGCTGTTTCTTTGGGAAAATCCTACTGTATATGTCACCCGTTGTGACGGGCGACAAACATACACTCTGATCAGAAGATACATGGTCATCTGATCAGTACAGAATTCATGTATAAGTGACAGAGATCATGAACTACTGATTTTCACATTGTTCAAGACATGAGCTGGAATTTTTTAAGAAATGGGCATTGCTAAAATTTTCTATGTAGTTTTGCTGTCAGAGTAAAAGTATTAATAACACTACCATAAAAATCTTAGATTTTCAGAAACAAAATCATAGATGTAGTCATTTAAGATTTCAGACAATTTTGCCTTTTAGTACAAAGAATAGAATTTATTTTATTGGGAATTATATACAAGTATAATTGAATGAATTGGAAAATACTTCAGTACACTAAAAGCCACCAGGAAGAGGCAGTGCTTCACGCCTTGATATTCCAGCTCAATTTGTTTTTCTTTTGCACCATTTAGATAGTTATTTGTTTTGGCATGCTTTGGCAGCTGTGAGCTAAGGGCCAAAAAGGAAACAAAGCAAAACTATATATTGATTAAAATGTCTAAACAACAATTTGTACAAACATTTGTTTGAAAGTTTTTTGACGTAAGAAGATATAAAGAATTTCATGTCTTAGGCGTTGCATTGGAAAATCAGCTTCTCTTTGTCGAGTTAGTACATTGTAATGTAAAAAAAATGTTAGAATTCCATTGTGAAGAGTATGCTGGGGTCATAGACTTGATTGCAAAGCAGTTTTAAGATTATGCAAGTCTGCAAGAGGAAAACAATTGTATATGTTTGAACAAACTGGTCCACCAAAATGGTCTAAAACAAAATAAAATCATTAGTTTCCTGAACCTTCCTGGTTTGGTTATATAAATCAAAAGGATGTGTATTTTAAATTAACTGTTTTAACTCGTAGTCTTTTGTCAAAAATTACCTATGAATAACCAAATATAAATTGAGCCTATGCATGACAAAACCAACAACACTGATCAGCATCTTTGTTTTCGCTACACAGATAGTATGTCGGACCTGGTTGGAAACCAAGATTGTTGGTTTTGTCATGTACTTGCTCACTTACTATTTCAGTCTGTGCAGAGACGTAAAGATGACATGGCCAGAAATTTGGATGAGAGCAGGAAGATGTTGATGGCGGTAAGTACATAATGTTGGACAGCTTTTACGAATGAACAAGCCTGAAAAATAAAATAAACATGCCAAAATTGGTCATTTATTGAGAGAAGTAATATGATTCAAAACCACAATGTTGCAAATGATCTGCATCCTAATGTCCATTTGTTCCTTTAGTTATGCAAGCTTAAAAGTATCTGCTTGACACTGATTTGTATACTTACTGCACCTCAGTATCAGATGTAACAGCTTCTTATGTGCTTTGTTAGTACAGAGAATAACCACATGCTAAAGCTTATGGGTTATCATCATGGAAAGACATACAAACCATACAAATAAGTTATGTTTGTACAATTTTATATTTCCCTGTTTGTAGATGGGTTGGAAACAGGAGAGCCCAGATGGAGAGCCAGATAGTGCCATTAATGGCCAGACTGACACTGGGGCTGACAATGAACTCACACCTACTGCTAGCAAGGTAAAGATTGCTCATATTGCTTGGTAAACTTAAAAGGATAAATACATGCATTAATCCATATTTGACAAATGGATTCTGCCATTATTATCAATTGGGTGAGTCCACATTCATTTTTAGGGGTGTTAGGAGTGATTTTTATTTTTTATCTCATTTTTCGATGAAATTTCTCTGTGCAAACAATAGCCTCAGATGGGACACCGGGTTCTGTGGCCTCACATCTGGGGCTATACTGTTTGCCTATATACCACAAAAGGGACGCCAGGCTTATATGAGTTAAGCTGTATTTCATGATTATCAAGTCTTTATATATCTTAATTTTAAGATCTAGAGCCTGCTTTGAAGATGATACAACATGCGTTTTAAGTCTTAAATTGACAAAGAAACAAATAAACAATGAACTTAAAAGGGTATAAACCGATATGCAAAAATAAAACAGGAAAACTCAACCACAATATTCATTGTAAATTCTTAGAGTTGAATGCAAACACTTGATCAGAATGGCATTACTCAAGAGGGCTTGAATTATTAAAGCAGTTATATGATATGAAACAGAACTTTACTGTGATTTTAATCTCGTATAAAAGTTATAAAACTGTTGATCTATTCCAAGGAATTAGAAATCATTCTGAGGATGAGTATATGCTGCAGGAATTCCTTGATTAAAAATGGAACAAAGTAGGTAAATTAGGAATTTTTGTTTGAAAACGAATGAGTAAACAACATTGTTTCTAGTTTTAAAATTATTGATTTCAGACTGAGAAATCTCCAGAAGAGGACCAGATCACACCGACCAACAAGTTTAACCAGACCTACCCAGTGAGAGGACGCAGTGATCCAGCACCTAGTAGTAAGTACTGACCATGCTTTCTTAGCTATAAATCTTCACAGTCATTCACTTTGTGTGGACTATAACAGTTTTATTGATTTAATTTCTAATTTCGCTGGTTATTATGACACATACAGTGAAATGCATTGGTTATAAAAAAAAAAGAAAAAAAAAAAAAGAACATGCAGTAGACTGATTTAAGGAGTGATTTCTAATCTTCACAGTTGCAAACAAAATCATCCTCAGTGTGTCTAGCACTTTTTCATCACGTTTGAAAAAACTTAACAAAAAGGTTTGTCTACCTATATCTAGGCAACTTTCATTGGCTTATAATATATTTAACTTTTACAGATACATGTTTATGATGTATATATTAAAGGCATCCATATACATGTAGCACAAAATTACATTCCTTGCTCCTCAGTGGCATTTTTTCGCATCTGATGGAGTAGTTGACATGAGCAATCAATATTTTGGGGGCATAAGCTTCTTCGTGTTGAAAGCAGAGCCTTGTTGGCCATCTATGTTGGTTATGTCACACATAAGCTCAAATGCTTAATGTTTCAAAGTATATTTTTATACCTGCAAAATACATCATGCTTTTATGCTTTGTTGTATAAAATTATATTCATGTTTATAGTGTTAGTTGTAAATAGCTACATGGCTTATATGCAGTCATTTCCATTTATTTCAACCTGTAGTACATCATAACATTTTCACCAGTATGTTCATTATCGTTCATCTAAACTGTAGGCCCACGCAGTTTAAAATCACTGCGTAGGAGTTGGTCCACACTAGATCTTCCGAAGACTCCAATTCCAGAGGAAAAGCTACCTCTCTCTGCAAAAGCTTTGGTTAATAAATCGGGTAACCCCACATTAGAAATATATGTTCCTAACTCGAGACTGACTCGGACCAAAATACCATCTCCACAACTCATCTCGCAGAAACATATAAAACGGAATAACAAACGGGGTAAAGTTGCTTGCGACTGAAATGTTAAGCATGGTAAAAAAATGAAAAGAATACCCTTTTATGCATTTTTGATGCCTCCAGGACACTGTATCATCAAACAATCCTTTCTCAATGTTGTAAACTAATTTTGAGTGTTTTTGAAGTGAAAATAACAATCTGGACCCAGTTGTTCAAAGCATCGTTAGCTTAACGATATCGTTAAGACATAAATTTGTTAAGCAAATATCAGCTAAAGTAACAAATACACTGTTATTTTTTGTTGAAAAAATGTGAGAATCCTTTGCAGTGCAAAGGATTCTCACCTTTTATCAACAAAAAATGACAGTGTATTTGCAATATTCATGTTTGAAATTTTAACGAAACGTTAACTAACGACGTCGTTACTTTTGAACAACTGGGCCCTGTTGTTAGATTGTCTCTATTGCCAATAGATGTTGTGTTTTTGTCATTTTTGCATAAAAATGAGCTCAGATAAAAGTGCAGCTACTCTGCCCCATACACATATGTATACTGCTTATAACAAGAACTGTCATATGCAATCACTGTTATTCATTTCATATGTCATATTTAATATAATTGTATAGCTAGGCAACATGTTTCATGACCTGTTTTCATTGTGCTGTGACAATCAGTATACTTTGGTAGCACTTTTATATATGTCATTAAGAATGGCAATATGATGAACAATACAAATGATCTTAATGACGAAGGAAGGTTTACACTTACACTTGTAAGGTGTCATCACACATAAGTGAAAATCCCTGGACAAAGATTTGTGTTTTATTGTGAAATGGAATTTTTGTTTGTTGGACTAATTGCTTTACGTCCTTTTCAACAGCTAACATCCCGACATGACAATAGCTATTGACTGGGATGTAAAACAATAAATGAAACAAACACAAAGTATTTTTCACAATTAAATGCAAGTCTACATCAAGAGACTTTTGCTTATGTGTGACGAGGCTTGTATATACATTAACAGTCATTTCATGTCAAAAATGTATAAAATTCAGCAAAGCTTCTTACATAATTGTATTTTATGTGAAATAACTACTTATATAAGATCCAATGTATGAAGCTATATGGACCAGACTAGTTTATAATTTTATAAATTCTATGTAACAAAATTCCTTTTACTCGGTGTGGGTTTGCTTTAACTGTCCTAACAGTTTTGAAGTGTTTATATGTCATTTGTGCTTTAACAAGATTGCCTTGCACTTTACACGGAGACTATCTGGTTTGCTAGCTGTTGTGCTTTTTGTGACATGCAGAATTGGCCTTTTTATGAAGTATATTGTCTTTTGATATTGTTCTTAATGTTTATGAATTCAATCAACTGGCTTTACAGCCTGTTATATTTGCATACTTTCTTGGATGAAATTTTATGACAAAAAATACCACAGTCATTAGTTAAGTCTAGGTCTTGGCTTGGAGTATGACCAACTTGATATTCTGTTCAAAAGTAAAAATATTTGAAGTATTGGCTATTTGAAATGTGACCTAAAACAATATTGGCATTAATGTCTTATTTCGTGAACGCCTGGTTTAATAGTGTTACCTCACTTCGTGGCTGCTTAGATGACATAGTATTTTTTCTTGCAGCAAGCATATTCTTTTGTGAAGATTTGTCATGAAAAATTGTGATTTTGTCTGCTTCAACTAATTAATTCAACATATGAGCCGCCGCATGGGAAAACCATTTGCGAAAACAAAGGCGCAGATCAGCTTCGCAGTAACGTGATCAGCGCCTTTGTTTTCGCTGCACAGATAGTACAGTTCTTCTACTTTCTAAATCCAGAATTACCAGTCTCTAGCCATCTTCTGTGCTTGTACAACCTGGTTTGTGTCGGACCTGTACGGAAACCACATTGTTGGTTTTCTCACAAGACGGCTCATATGCAGATAAGTTAGCATAAGCTGGCAAGGAAATTTTTTCTTTTTATTAAAGAGTTTAATACTGTATTTTATCATCACAGCAAGTGCCTCCAGCTTCTTCCCGACTGTGTACCCAGACAAGGATTCAAACACACCAACCAGTGGCAAGACATCAGATGGTCCCAGGGGTAGGACGCGACCCAGAACCTTGCAGCTTGACCAGGATGATAAGAAAAACACACCCACCAACACAGCACAGAGAAAACCAGAGACGAGAACCAGTCTAGGTGGGAACCGGAGAGCCACGCCCACTGGCCCACCAGCCAATAAAATCGGAGATACTAAAAACAAGGTTTCTAGAGTCTCCACCTCTAATTTACATAAACTAGAAAGTGTTCAAGAACCTCGCAGGTCTTCAACTGGATCAAATCTGTCAAAATCAAAATCAGGTTCGATGACAAGCTTAAATGCTCAGAAAGAAAATAAACCTTCAAAAGACTCTCATAGACCTAGATCAAAATGGTCTTCATCCAAAATGGCATCATTTGCGTCAGTGCCTAACCTTCTAGCTCCTGATGACGATGAAGAATTCACAGCGCCACCCACAAATCTTGAGAAATCCAAGTCACAATCGCGTAGTAACCCTGATCTGACGGAGGACAGTGATAAACCTGTTAGAAACTCTAAAGCTAATATCTCTGAGCCCTCTTCACCTTATAAAAGACGTTCAGTGCAACCTGAGAAAAGATCTGCCTCTACGAGCAGGGTGTCGGCTGGCACTGCTAAGGCACTAGCTGAAGAAAAGAAATCAACTGTGTTTAGAAAGGTTGGAGCAAGTGTTTCAAGCCTTAAAGGTGGTAATGATAGAGACTTGATGCCACCTCCAGCTATTACTAATGTTGCCAAAACAAAGCCAGAAACTAAGTTTGTGAAACGAGCTCAACAGGCTGCTCGAAGAAAAACTACTTCTGATATATCTCTAGAGGAAGCGAAAGACATTTTGAAAGGTAATTCAGGTATTCTGAGTGGAGATAAAGGAAATAGACGAAACTCAGCTGTTGGATCTTCATCTCCTCCGAATGTTGCTCCGGAAGTCAGACCAAGGTCAGCCAATGACAAGGAGGACCTTGATATGATTACAGATCCCAAAATCTTAGATGTTGCATCGGAGATTGAGAAAACAGCGGCAGAGATTAGAAGACAGTCAGGATCTCAGTCACAATACTCAAACCTTGCTGTTAGTCCCTTTGAACCGCCAGAACATGACAATTCTCCTGAACGAGACATTCCCCATAGACACAAAGATAGTGCTAAATACTCAAATAGTTCTAGAAGTGGTGCTCATATAAATGTTGAAATTGAACCAGTTTCTAAAATAAACACTAGTATATCAGATACTAGCTTATCAAGAAGTCCTGTGTCAAATACTAGCACCAATGAAGAAGAGGATTACCCATCCCCTAGTGTTAAGGAAAGAATTGCCAAACTAAATAAGAAAGTTTCAGATACTGATCAGACAAATGACTCTAGCCCTTATAAGGATCGACTTGGATCTCAAAGCCCAGTGAGGGACATGAGGCAGGCTAGTAGCCCCAGGATAACATCCTCCACTCAGTTTAGTTTCTCGCAGTCAAGAACTGATCTTACCTCAACTACAGCCTCATCTTTCACGCCTACATCTGCACCGATAGTTACCATGGCAACCAGTGCTGTTACCATGACAACAACATCCAGTGCCTCAACACCTTCAAGAATGTCAGTGTCAAAATCTGGACAACAAATAGCACCGGTACCATTTGACTCTGGTAATGAGATAAGACACAGTGAGCCAGACCATGTCAGACCTATAGGGGTCAGTGGGACATCGCCAGCTAGGAAAGGGGCCAGTAGCTACTCAGTCGATTCTCTGGGCAGTCAGGATTCAGAAACTCTTGCCCCTCACCTCTCCCCAGGGAGCTACCACAGCCCCCAGAGTGGCACCGATACAGGCCTGGGATCAGACCTGGACACAGACTGTTGCAACAGGTAGGTGATGCCTGAAAATTGATGAATTTTTATGTAAAAACAGTTTTAAAAGTAAACATGCTGCGGTATGGCCCATCCCCTTTCTCATTAATGTGTTTGCTCTTAAAGGATCCCAGTATTAATTTTTATTTGTTAGCATGAACAACGAAAGTTTTTCAAACTACACAAGTGGACCAGTTAGTTTACAATAACATGGGGCATAAAAGGATTCAGATATCAACCCCAAATTACATGTATTTTTCATAGTTCAGTGTAAAAACCTATGTGATGATTGGAAGACTTTAGCCAGTTATGGCTGTATATATCATTTCTGTCAGAATTCTTTTCATTTGGGAATGCAAAACAAATCTATTTAATTTTTGTATGGACACAATGGTTTAATTTTGCTTCTTCATTTCAGTATGACATCCTCAACATTAAGAGAAAGACTAGGCTTTGACAATGGTAAGTAAATAACTTGGCCACTTGCATTAAACAACAAAAATGATGCACAGACATTTCAAATATGAACTTTAGTGCTATAGGGCTTCGGTGTATATGGGCTTACAAGCCAAAATCTGTTGGAGTACTTTCCCCAACCTACTGATTTTCCCATCTTGAAGGGGCCCTACCAGGGGTTTTTAGGGATTTGCAGAGAAGGGCCTTTTATTTTCAGGGTTTTGGGGAGCAAGAAAAAATTTGGATTTTTAGGGAGTGAATCTGAGGAAAAACATTTTACGGAGCTGGGGAGAAAGGTCATTCTTCTTTCAGGGAGCAGGGAGTTAAGACAACTTGCCCCTCAAGTAGAACCTCACACATGAGCTGAAATAATCTTTAAAGGGATATAAAAACTGGACAAAAAGAGTTTTTAAGAAAGTAACAAAAAACAAAGTGACAGAAAGTGTCTTCCAGTTTGAATGAAACAACATCCTGAATATCCATATAAAAAGAATTCAGATTTTGTCATTTATTCAGATTTTTTCATTTGTCCTTTGTATTTCAGTTGCGGCTGATGGCTTGAAGCAAACTTTACAACAGCTGCAGGCATTGACTAACCTAGCAACCATGTATTACAGACAGGTACAGTTATATGTCTCTTTAATCCTGTAATAATGATGAGTTGTTTATGCTTAAGAATTATTAAAGAAAAACGATTTTGTTTTTGAAATAATGAAACAATCAGGAAAATACTGTATCTTGTATTCTTAATAAAATCTTATCGCCAATTTGATTGAAAATATATTTTTGTTGGGCCTCTGTGTTTTTACCAATATTGTATAACTAACTTGGGTTAGATGATTTAGCCACAGTTTTGTCACCATAGACTCTGTACTATGCCAAAAGGATAATTTTAGTTACATGTATACACATGATTGTTACGCACTCTGGTGCTCTAATTCTTTTGGAGGCACCACTTAGAGAAATAACTAAATATGCTATTTTGCTTTACAGCAAAAGTTTTATGTCCAATTATTGTGTACTTTTACAGTATTGTCTTTGAATTTTGTTGGTAAAATACATGTAACTGTGTTTTTTTCCTCCCACAGCTTCAGAACCAATCAGATGAGAGAAGCTGTGAAGCCAAGACTATGTTTCGCGAAGGTTATCTCGACCTTCACAGCACCATGTGTGATGTACTAAGCATTCCAGACAACACCAACAACAATAATAGACTGGACCACCAAACTAAAACCATTCCACTACAAACATACCAGGGTTTGATTGAGAAAATATCGGAGCTCGGTCAACTGTCAGCTGACATGAAGGAGTATTCTGGGACATGATGGCTATTTATAGCTTCCCTGGTTTGGACTATTTATAGTTTCCCTGGCTGGGAAAACACCGTGTCATTCCAATGGTGATATCATTGATTGTCAGCTTTAATGTTGGAATACCAGTTATTTTGGTATTGACCGTATAGACACAAGGCATTATAGTTTTCCTGTGTTCATAAAGTGCTGTAATTACAATTGTGATGATGATGTCTTCCAAATGTTTTATACAATGAAATGAGGTCTGGAGAAAATGAGATATTATTCTATCATGCATCAGAGAGAGAGGGAGGAAGACTTGAGATGTTCCTGCAGGAGCATGAGGGCCTAGTGATAGAGTACAAGCAAGACGCATGAGGTTTAAGGTTTGATCCCTACCGCCACCTTCAGCAAGACATGCTAAGCTTCCCAAAAATACTGCTTAATAATACTCAGGAAGCTATGACATTATTCTGACTTAGCTGAAAAATTGTTGACTTAGACATTAAGCTATAACAAACCAGTGATCAGACCACGAGGTAATAAAACTTTTTTCATGCTCAGCTCAACTGAGACTAAAATTTATCCTACTTATGAATGTTAAAATGCCAACAATCGTTGTCGTTGGCATTTTCACATTTATTAGCAGGATAAATTACAGGCTTTGGCAATCTGAACCTGAAATTTCAACCAATTTTGGTTATTTTAGTAATTACGAGCAGTTCAGATTTTATGTTCAGCTGAGTTGAGCATGAAAAAATGTTTTATAACCTCGGGGCCTGATCCCAGATTTTGGTGTCACAGATCTGTTACTGGGCTTGGTATTTCTGTGAACAAGTTCGGCTGAAGTTGCCTTATGATTTGAGCTGCCTCATGAGAAAACAAACAATGTGGTTTTTGAACAGATCCAACACAAATAAAGCTGTACAAGCACAGAAGATGGCTAGAGGCTGGAAATTTTGGATTTAGAAAGTAGAGGAATTGTACTAACCTTGTAGCGAAAACAAAGGAAATGATCAGCTTTGCTGTTACCGCGAAGCTGATAACAGCGAAGCTGATCTGCGCCTTTGTTTTCGCATATGCAGATTGTTGGTTTTTAGCTCGACTGCACGAAGTGCATAGAGCTATTGCTGTCACTCCGGTCGTCCACGTTCCCGTTCCCGTGCGCGTGCGCGTCACACTTGCGTTAAAGTTTTCTAGAAGTCCATATCTTGACAACCACTCATCAGAAAGCATTCATACTTGGACCATAGATACCCTGTAGGGTTAGCTTTCATTCCATGGCATCGGGCCTCTGGGTCCAGGCCATGGGGTGGGGCTGGAGGTTAAAATCTAGAACACCTTCAAAAATGGCAATTTTTGTGTTAAAGTTTTCTAGAAGTCCATATCTTGACAACCACTCATCAGAAAGCATTGATACTTGGGCCATTGACACCCTGTAGGGTCGGCTTTCATTCCATGGCATCAGATCCCTGGGTCCATGCCAGGGGGTGGGGCTAGAGGTTAAAATCTAGAACACCATTAATAATAATGGCTTTTCTGTGATATAGTATTCTAGAAGTCTATATCTTGAAAACTTTTTATCAGAGGGCTTTCATACTTGGACCATAGGTACCCTGTAGGGTTGAGTTTCATTTCATGGCATCGGGTCTCTCGGTCCATGCCTGGGGGGTGGGGCTGGAGGTTAAAAACTAGAACACTGTAAAAAATAGATGTACTGCTGTGTAACTTTTACAAGGAGTCCATATCTTGACAACAACTTATCATAAAGCATTCATACTTCATACACGTTAGGTTCCATGACATCGGACCTCTGGGTCGGAGTCAGGGGGGCGGGGCTAGAGGTCAAAATCTAGAACTCCCCAATTTTTTTTTTCTTTTTATTTCTTACTAGAAACAACTTAGGAAGATGGTTGGTCATTCATCTTTTGACTTTGTGACACTGACTTGTGTGTCATGACGGTAAGGGTCGGTTGACCTACTTTCCATGGTTCAGTGATTTTGCCTTATATCTTGACACTAAATTAGTATATTTTCTTACTTCTTTCAGATTATGAGTGAGTACGACCAGGCCTTTGACCCCAATATACTTTTAGGTCACTGTGACCTAATTTCATGGTTCAGTGATTTTGCCTTATATCTTGACATTCAATTAGTATGTTTTCATACTTTTTTCAGATTATGAGTGACTATGACCAGACCTTTGACCCCAATATACTTAAAGGTCACTGTGACCTAATTTCATGGTTCAGTGATTTTGCCTTATATCTCGGTTATCAAATGGTTTATCAACAAACTTCTTTCAAAGTATGTTTGCGTATGACAAGACCTTTGACCCTGAATTAGTCCTAGGTCACTGTGACCTAATTTCACGGTTCAGTGATTTTGCCTTATATCTCGGTACTCAAATGGTTTATGAACAAACTTCTTTCAAAGTATGCTTGCGTATGACAAGACCTTTGACTCTGAAGTAGTCCTAGGTCCCTGTGACCTAATTTCACGGTTCAGTGATTTTGCCTTACATCTTGACAC
This sequence comes from Rugalucina vietnamica, assembly GCA_964017185.1. NCBI lineage: Eukaryota > Metazoa > Mollusca > Bivalvia > Lucinida > Lucinidae > Rugalucina > Rugalucina vietnamica. The sequence goes on from OZ024872.1 coordinate 71,098,494, forward strand.
TCAATTAGAATATTTTCATACTTTTTTCAGATTATGAGTGAGTATGACCAGACCTTTGACCCCAATATACTTATAGGTCACTATGACCTAATTTCACGGTTCAGTGACTTTGCCTTATATCTCGGCACTCAAGTAGTTTATGAACAAACTTCTTTGACACTATGTTTGCATATGACAAGACCTTTGACCCTAAAGTAGTCCTAGGTCAATATGACCTTATTTCACGGTTCAGCGATTTTCCTTTATATCTCGGCACTCAATTGGTATATGAACATACTTCTTTCACGATATGTATGAGTATGACAAGACCTTTGACCGTAAAGTATTCCTGGGTCACTGTGACCTAATTTCATGGTTCAGTGATTTTGCCTTATATCTCAACACTCAGTTGGTATTTTTTCATACTTCTTTCTGATTATGAATGAGTATGACCAGACCTTTAACCCAAACATACTTATAGGTCACTATGACCTAATTTCCTGGTTCAGTGATTTTGCTTTATATCTCAACACTGAATGGGTATATGATCATATTTCTTTCACATTATGAGTAAGTATCACTAGACCTTTGAGGCTTTGACCCTGAAATACTTATAGGTCAGTGTGACCTTATTTCACGGTTCAGTGATTTTGCCTTGTGTCTTGGCACTCAGTTGGTATATGAACACACTTCTTTCACAATATGAGTGAGACCTTTAAATCTTAGGTAGTTATAGTTAACTTTCATGGTTCAGTGATTTTGCCTTATCGCATCAAGGCAAAAAGATGTATGAGCATAATGCTTTGGGTTACCGGTCGGGTTTGGCCTTATGTTTGACAAAGGTCAGAAGCAGTCGAGCACGCTGTCCTGCGACAACTCTTATCTCATGAGTTGGCTCATCTCTGTAAAAATGCAACTTAAGTGGTCGTTATTCAATATTTTGTAATTGAAGTTAACATACATTCCAAACTTAAATCCTTTGCTCAAAGAAAATTGATTCCTGTGTTCGTCATTATGAGCTGCTTCTTGATAAATACATCAGTATGACTTTCAAATGGAGTAAATTCTTGGAGCAACTTAGCTTTGGGCTGTATCTTTTTGCATGCAGGCAGTGAAGACTAAAGTTGTTCATTGCATTGCATTGTGAATGTGAAGAACGGATAATCAATTGTTAGCTTTGTCATATAGCATTAAATTGTTGAGCCAAAATGTTTGTTGCCAAACCATATTTTTAGCTCGCCTGTTCGAAAGTACGGGAAGAGCTATTGTAGTCACCCAGCGTTGGCATTCGCATTCTCGTCTGCGTTGCTCAAATGTTTAAGTTTTTGGTTAAAGTTTTTATAAGTCTATATCTCTTGAACATGTTGATGGATCAAGTTGATACTTTGTATGTTGATAGATATTGGTCTCGGGTTTTATGCTGTATCATTACAACCCAACTAGATGACCTTGGGGTCAAGGTCACAAACTTTTTGAAATTTTGTGTTAAAGTTTTGGTTAAAGTTTTTATAAGTCTATACCTCTTGAACATGTAGATGGATCAAGATGATACTTTGCATGTTGGTAGATATTGGTCTGAAGTTTTATGCTGTACCATCATGACCCACGTGAGTGACCTTGAGGTCAAGGTCATGGATCATAGATTTTTATAGATTTAGTGGCAAAGCACAAGTCAGATGAGCAATACTGTTATTTTTTGTTGTTTAATTTGGAAATGAAAGAAATATTGCCATTATATGGCATATTCTTTAAGCATGCATTAACACCTTTCAGAGCCGGTGGCGAGAAAACCAGTCCTCAGGGTTTCCGACCAGGCCTGACACAAACTGGTCTTTTACAGTCACAGAAGAAGGCTAGAGGCTTGGAATTTCGAATTTAAAAAGAAGAGGGATTGTACTATCTGTGTAGCAATTTGTCTCATGTACATAGCTGTAAATAAACTGCACTAGATTCTGTAAATACACTGATATTTATTAGATAGAATGAGCTTAAGTTTACATGTTAATTGCAAACAAGAATATGGTTGGAAATGGCACTCTTGTACGTTCATAAATATACATGTACACATGTTCAAGGAAAATCTACCCATAATTTGTTATACAAAATAACCGTTTATGTAAAGCATCTATCAAACTTGGATAGATTGCCTATGTCCAAGGTTGATTGCCTTGAAAATTATGGTAGTCAGCTTCAAAATTTTGTATTAAACAGGTTTTTTTGCATCAGAGATTTTAAAACAAATTTATAATCTTTGCAGTGCTTAGTCATTGCATGATTTAACCGTTACATGTAAAGCAGGTACATACATTATGGGTCAGCTTGCAGTATTTATTACAAATGAGCCGCGGTGCGAGAAAACCGGGCTTCGGGGTTTCCGACTAGGTCAACCACAAACCGGCCTGTATAGACTCAGAAAAAGGCTAGAAGCTTGAAACATTGGATTTAAGTAGAAGAGGAAATGTACTATCTGAGTAGCGAAAAACAAAGGTGCCTTTGTTTTCGCCTAGGCAAAAGTCCGGTTTTCTCATAACATGGCTCAAATATCAACGAGTGTTGTCATGAAATTTAATTGTCATTTGTAGTACATGTATATAAAAACGTGAAAATAATGATAATGGCACATTTCTTTTTTTCCTCTTTTTCATTTTGTATTATGCATAACACTATGAGCTGCATTGTTATAATATGATGCATATCTGAATGTGCTAGCCTATAGTTGTCTTCTTCCAATTCTTCCAAATAACTGCCAAAAACATTTGGAGCCACTGCACAGTAATACCAGCTTTATGTGGTACACAAGGTCCATATCAGCTGTGTGGCAACCATGTAATTGCCTCATGCACACTCTTCAAATGATCCAAAACTTCAAGCCTTTAAACAACCAAAAATTGTGTTTGACCTAATCTAAGACTATGGAAACAAGGTTTCTCTTTTGTCTGAGTTACAACGCGAGGAAAACGGTCTTTGGGGTCTCCAACCAGGTCTGACACAAACTGGACTGTACAGTCACATAAGCAGGCTAGAAGCTTGAGATTTAGAAGAGGACGGAGTGTTCTATCTGCGAGAGAAAACAAAGGTGCTGTTCAGCTGTGCAGTTACTGCACAGTTGATCTGCGCCTTTGTTTTTGCTTAGGCAAAAATCAGGTTTTCTCATAGCGTGGCTCATTTAGTCTTTGACATGATAAAACGATTCTCTTGATTGTCACCAAAGCTTGGTGAAAATCTGCTTTTTTTCATATTTAATAATTAGCTCCAAATCAACATACACAGCTTGGAATAATAATGTTAGTTTCATAAAATGTTGTTTTATCCTATTATAAATGTGACCAACAAAATGTTTTCTGATAATTTGTGCCTTTCAATGTATGCATATGATTTTGTTTTTGCATCATAAGCTGCATCATCATATATCTTGCTTTTCATCAGAAGAGTCTCAACCAGCCTAACCAGGAGAGAAAATTCTAATCTTGGTAATGGTTAAATGCAGGTAGTGATTAGGCTGTTCTGTAGTACCACAACTGATCTCAAGCTTTTCCCCATGTGTAAAAGGCAAATTTTCTGATGCAGCTAACACCAGTTTAATACTGTAACAACTATTGTTTGTCTAAATGATTTTCCTATGTGTTTATGTTTAGTACTAGTTGCTATGCAAACATTATTTTGTATATTGCTACTCTGTATATTTTTATTTATGAATATGTCTTTCAAAGAATCATAAAAAATACTGTTAAATGTTGATTATGTCTCTTGTTTCTATCTCTCCTTGACAACCAGAGGACCAATGGTCCTGTAAACGCTTACCTGAGGTCTGCTGTATATACCAATAAACGTTTGAATATTATTGAAAATAGCCCCAGTAAAGGAGAAGATGAAGCCCTGTGGCCTTTTTTTTTTTTTTCAGAATAATCAATATCCTGTCCATTTGCCAATTTACTGCCAGTTTTTCCCTTCAAATAACATTTTAACAGTCTTACCCATTCAAATGCATAGGAGACCCATGTTGACCTTGCCATAAAAAAGTTCAAGGTCATCACAGGGTCGTGATTTATATGTACATTGTAAAACTTAAGTCATTGATGCTTCATTCCAAGTTTCATTGAAATCAATAGACCAGTTCTGGAGAAGATTTTTGAAGGGTTTTTACCATATATGGGCATGGTGGCCATCTTGGCCATGTGACCTGGATTATTTATAAACATATTGGTTTGCTTATCCTATGTATGTTTCACATAAAATTTGGCTTTGATTAGCCAAGTGGTTTCAGAGGAGAAGATGTTTGAATATTATGGAAATATACATGTATACTGCCCTGGGGTGGGGGCATGTGAGCTCTTGGGGACCTATTTTTTTTCAAAATCAAAATCATTAATATTTAGTCCTACTGCGCATTTCCTGCAAGACTTTCACTTTAAATGACATTTTAAAAGTTTAATGCATTGGCGACCTATGCTGACCTTGCCATAAATAGGTCAAGGTCATCGCAGGGACATGATTTATATACACATTTTAGTACTTAAGTCATCGATACTTCATGCCAAGTTTCTTTGAAATCGGTCCACCAGTTCCAGAGAAGATTTTTGAAGGGTGTTTACCATATATGGACATGGCGGCCATCTTGGTCATATGACCTGGATTATTTATATACACATTGGTTACCCCATCCTATAGATGCTTCACAAAAAATTTGGCTTTGAAGATGTTTGAATATTATGGAGATATACATGTATATTGCCCCGGGGTGGGGGCATATGAGCCCCTGCGGTCCATTTTTTTCAGAATCATTAATATTCAGTCCTACTGCCCATTTCCTGCAAGACTTTCACTTTAAATGAATGACATTTTAAAGGTTTTCCACATTCAAATGCATTGGCGACCTATGTTGACCTTGCTAGAGCAGTGCACATTGATGATGAGATCACTGCCAGAATTGTAAAGACCAGTGTGGCATTTGGAATTCTTGCAAATGTCTGGGAGCGAAATGAATCAAGCTTGACACCAAGCTGAAAGTCTACAAGGCTGCGGTACTGCCAACCTACAAGCGAGACATTAACAGTATACCAACATCTGCAAAGAGACTTAATCATTTCGACTTAAGCTGTTTGAGAAAACTGTTAAAACCCAGTAGCAAGACCAGATTCTAGACACAGAGGTTCTGAAGAAGACAGAGATAAAAAGCATGCATACTGTCTTAAAGCTAGCACAACTAACAAGACTGGCCATACTTCTGTGGTGGTTCTTATTGTTTTATGTCTTGGTGTCTAATTTTTTTTATGCTGTTGGCGCTTTATGTATGTAATCATATTTTTAGTTAAGGTAACTGAGTGACCACCTATTGTGGAAAATAGCTGCTCATTCGGCTTACGATATGTTTTCATGGTATAAGTACCTGATTGTTGATTTATGTTTTCCCACCTCGGTTTTTGGAGTGGAAATCTTTTTCTGATTGCGCCTTTTCCTGATCGTTGCCTACTTGTACCTTTTTATAAAAATGTCTGATGAGCAAGTTGCTGAGAAAGTCTTCTATGGAGAATTACAGGAGGTAAAGGACTCAAGGTGGTCAGAAGAAACGCTACAAAGACACTGAAGGCCTCTGAAAGATTTCAGCATATCAATACAGTCTTGGGAATAGGCTGCACAGGAGCGATCAAAATGGCGCAGGCTCATCAACAATGGAGCATCTCATTGTGTAGAAAAGAGACTATGAAGCTGAAAAAAGCACACAGAACGCAAAGCCAAGACCAATGGGCCACCAGCGGATTCCTTGACATTGACTTGCTCTACTTGCAAACGGCAGTTCAGAGCTAGAATTGGCCTAGTAAGCCATCAAAGAACTCACCAACACGCACGAACATCCAATATTTAAGAAATAAAGATGACCATTCTCATTAATGACAAATAGAACAAGTCAGTGATGGGCCATTCACTGTTGCTTTGCTTTATCTCTGCTTTCTGCCACCTTCACAGATTTTATTTCTGCATAATTAGCTGCACTTGTAAGCGCCATTTTGATCAGTCCTGTGCAACATGCCTCAAAGACTCTTTTGGTATTTTGAATCCTGCAGTGAGGCTTTGAGAATGTCTTTGTAGCGGTTCTTCTGGCCAATCTGATAGCCTTTTCCCTGCTGTAGTTCTCCATACAAAACCTTCCCTGGAAGTGCCTCAATGGATATTCTTATAACATGCACTGACGTCTTTCTAGCTGTAACAGCTTAAGGACCGTGTGCTTGCTTTGAATACCTGTCTTCGTTACTACCTCTGTGTCTGGAATCATGTGTTGACTGTCTGGAATCATGTCTTGACACTTGACATTTGAACAGTTTTTGTAAATGTTTAGTCTCAGCTTTGTGTCAAGCTCGATTCCATTTCGCTCCAAGACATTTGCGCGGAGTCATCCTATGCCATATTTACTTTTGAAAGCCTGGTAGTGACATCAATAATCAATTAGTATTACTCTGCAAAGCGTAATTTCTAGGGAGGTGAATTAATCAACATCTTTCATTTTCTGTTCATTTACAGAGATGATTGGTCCATCGCGGAGCTTTCCGCACGCTGGTTAGTGTAAAACCTCTATTTTGTGCATAAAACAAACGGATATAATTACAAAAAGACTACATAATATATACAGGATATTTGCTTGAGGTGAATACCAAATATATTTCATCGAGTGAGTTGAAAACATCAGAATTTTCACGAGTGCGCAGCAGCACTCGTGAAAATATTTGTTTTCAACTCACGAGAATGAAATAAATTTGGTATTCACCGAAAAATAGCAAATTTTCTTTTTATTTTATACAATGCACGGGCATTTGTCAATTCACAAGGCAGGCGGTGAAAATGCAAAAACCAAAAATTTTTGAAAACACAAATGATTTTGGTACCACATTGTTCCTTACGTTCTAAGAAAATGAATACCCACACTTTATGTTTTTGTTCATAAATAACGGAGTTATAGGCGTTTGAATTTCTGAAGTGAGACATTTAATGACGTCAAGTAAATGGAAACGTCAGAAGTGCTCTAGTCCAAAATCTACAGTGAAGACATAGGCTGATATCAGTCACTAGTGACTTTTGATATCAGTGAGATTTGATATCAGTGAAATTTCATATCAATGAAAATACCATTTTTATCAAGTTTTGATATACATTGGTTTTCACTGTAAAGTATAAAATAAAATTAATTTTATTTATGTCATTCACCATAACACTGAATCTGGTCATAGTGATAGTCTGGTTTGATAGAAATATATTGTATTTGGTTTTTGAGTCTTCACTGTTTCTCCAATAGTAGCGGCACCGTGCGACAGACTCCTGTTTCTGTTTGAGTCAAACACATCTGCCACAGATGCACTTGCTTCCATACCTTCACCAGAACAATCCGATCTTGAACGGTTGTTTGGTGGTTTACCATTCTTAAGAATTGAGCTTATCACTTTTTGTTCTGTATTTCTATTCTTTAAACTGGAATGTGTTTCACGATTCAAGTAACCATCAGAATTATGTCCATAGCCATCATACTGCATGTAGTTGTTGTTGTCAATTTCGGTTTGTCATGAATATCTGTTCATATTTTCCATGTTGGATTCCCTGCTAGCAGTGCTCACTTTACGTTGCCGTGGATTATGTTTCTTATAACGCCCGGTGGGTCGGTACAACCCCGGGCAATCTGGATCCAGATCAAAACTGAATTGGCGTTCAATGTAACCATATTGAAGATTTGAATCATGTGACCTTGATCTGCGCCTTGATTGGTTTCCTGTATTGTCTCTCCGACTGTCACGTGCTTGTTTTATCATTTCCCACCGAAAATCAGATGCCACTTTTGGAAACGACCGTCTGTCGAACTCTGGAGTGAATGTTATTGGTCCATCATAAATTGCAGGACCATTTGAGCCATAGGATGACTCAGAATCATAACCTTCTAAGGAGTAAAGATTGCCCATTACACAACCCTTTGATCGAGACTCTCTATAACTCTTTCTTTTTATGGAACTTTTTGTTGGTTTATTGTTTCTCTTGTAAATTGAGTCACGAGGTGGTTGTTCAATTCTATTCAATGTATAATTTTCTAAGGATTTGCTTTGTTCCAACGTTGGTTTATAAGTATGTGTCTCAGTGCTATTCAGTGTGTAATTTTCTAGAGATTTACTTTGCGCTAATCTCAGTTTAGAAGTTTGTCGGGTCTCCAAAGTCGATGACTGTCTTAAGTGTCGCCTTCTATTATGCCTGTTAATTTCAGAAATGTTTAAACTGTCTATATCTGGGAGGTAGATCTGGTCGACAAAGTGCAGTGGTTCGCGGTCTACTACAATGCTGCGTGTTTTGTCGCCCAAGCGCCTCGAATGCCCCCTGTAGAATGTGACTGGTGATGAAGTACCACTCTTCCACAATGAGGATCTGCTGAAGTTGCCATGCATCACTTGGCTCTGATTAAAACAAAATAGTTATACCTTATTTTTCAACAAAATCCCGATAGTAAATGACGCAATTTAAAATAATAAGAAAAGAAGTTGATGTGAAATAAATTAATAATTGAATAAAATAGTAAAGAGCAGGTGGCAACACTCTGCTGGTGTTTAACATGAATGAATTATGGCTGTTTTGAAAACAAAGTTAACATTTGAACTCGGGCAGAAGCAGTCTGTTTGAAAGAGCCACCAATATCACGACCGCTAGGCTAGGTTAATTCGCAATGCGCCACTTTCAAACAAAACGATTAAGACTCAAACAAGAAATAAAACACATTCTGTTTACTTACATGAAGGCGATATGTTGGGTTATGTTTACCAAACCCATGGATTTTATATTTGGTGTTTCTGTGTTTTCTGGTTTGTTTTAGCTTTAGAAAGCTGAAAATTAGTAGTCTGAAGGATTAATCGTTTTAAAAAATTATAAAATGGAAAAGTAGAAAAAAATGAAAGTTTTTCTATTTCTCGAAAATCTATTATTATTATTATTATTATTATTATTATTATTATTATTATTATTATGTCAATGATAATAATTTCCATCCACAACATCAGTAACAACTTAATTCGAAACGTGCTATTCTGGGAGATTCTCCGGCCTATAATCTTCTTTTTATTTATTTATTTATGCAGATAGTTATCGATAAAAAATACAAGGCGGTATAAGTACATCTATTCAATTTAATTCTATTCAAAAACAAGATTTTATAACTTGAAAAAATAAACCTGTATGCCAGAACCACAGATATGTCGAAGAACAATATGCATCACAAGTATTTGACTGTTTGACTGTATAAATACGCATTTCAGGCCAACGTATCAAAACACATCTATCAAAATATTAATGCCCATTCATCGATCAAAATTTATCTTCTTAATAATTGAGATATGTTTTTGTATGATAAACAATGTTTTTGTAAGATTAACAATAGGTCGATATACTTACATAAACACCAGCATACATAATGCCAAGAACAAAGACACTGAAGCTCCGAGCTTCACTTTGCAAACATCGTTGCAAGAATTTGCTGCCAGGATGACTGGTGATGCAGTTAGAGCCTCAGCTGTAACGGGACTAAATAGTGATGTCGTGTGTTGTGTTTTTTCTTCTAGTGCCGTGAAAGGAGAAGAAGCCGATATTGGTGACTGCTCTGTTGTCACAAAAGGAAGAGCAGCTGTTGTTGTTGATGATGATCCTGTTACAGATGAGGGTGTAATTGTATCCACTTTAGTTGTGAGAGTAGACGAAGTTGAGACAGACGATACGTTTGTTCGCAGGCTAGAGGAAAAGATCGTTTCCCTCGATAACCCCTGTGTTGTAAATGGTGAAGTAGGAGACGAAGATCTGACCTCTGTCGAGTGCTCTGTTGTTAGACTTGTCGAAGACGTTGCTTCCGTCAAATTGTGTGTATATGCTGTAGTAAAAGATGTTGTTTCTGTAGATGATTCTGAGGTTATGTAGGACTGCGAATATGTAGTTTCTGATAAGCGTTCTGTAGATGTAGACGGCGAAGATGGGGTTTCTGCCAAGCGTTCTGTAGATGTAGATGGCGAAGATGGTGTTGTTGTCAAGCGTTCTGTAGATGTAGATGGCGAAGTTGGTGTTGTTGTCAAGCTTTTTGTAGAGGTAGATTGCGAAGATGCGGTTTCTGTCAAGCGTTCTGTAGATGTAGATGGCAAAGATGGGGTTTGTGTTGACACAGGAAAAGAAGAGGTTGACTCGATCGACTGTTCTCTGGTCGGCGTTAAAGTTGTGCTTGTTCCAGACGATTGTTCTGTTGTCACAGAAGAGATTATTGCTTTGGTTGTTGTTGTACTGGGAACTATGTTGCAATTATTGGCGATTGTCGTATATTCTGCTACCGTTAATGATTGATTTACAGCAACTGTCACAAATATATCGTAAATATTGTCCACAAAATAAGGTGGACAAGGTGCTGATTCCAGTGTTGGAAACGCCAATGTTGAATAACGAATCTGCTCTCCGTGAGTAGATGAAGATGTCGATGCTGTCGATTGTTCGGTAGATGTTGTAAGAGAAGAGGATTGTTCCGTCGAATGTCCTGCAGTTGGTGTAGAAGTTGTGCTTGTTCTGGACGATTCTGTTGACTGTTCTCTCAGAGTGAAGGAAAGGGTCGACGGTATTAATTGTTCTGTGGTCGTTGTTAGAGAAGAGGTTGATTCGGTCGACAGTTCTGAAGTCGTAGTAGAAGTTTGGCTTGTTATGGACGATTGTTCTGTAGTCACAGAAGACATTTTTGCTTTGGTCGATGTGGTACTGGGAAATATGTTACAGTTGTTGGCGATTGTTGTGTATTCTGCTACCGTTAATGATTGATTTACAGCAACTGCCACAAATATATCGTAAATATTGCCCACGAAGTAAGGTGGACAGGGTGCTGAATCCAGCGTTGGAAACGCCATTGTTGAATAACGTAACTGTCCACCTGGAGTAGATGAAGAAGTCAATGCTGTCGATTCCGTAGATGTTGTAAGAGAAAAGGATGGTTCGGTCAACAATTCTATAGTCGATGTCGAAGATGAGCTCGTTCCGGACGATTCTGTCGACTGTTTTCCCGGAGAGAAGGAAATAATGGTCGACGGTGTTAATTGTTCTGTTGACATATTAAAAGAAAAGCTTGATTCGGTCGATAGTTCTGTAGTCGGTGTAGAAGTTGAGCTCGTTCCGGACGATTCTGTCAACTGTTTTCCCGCGGTCAGTGAGGAAAGCGTCGACGGTGTTAATTGTTCTGCGGTCGTTGTTAAGACAAAAGAGGCCGTTGATTCGGTAGACAGTTCTGAAGTCGTAGAGGAAGTCTGACTTGGTATGGACGATTGTTCTATATTCACAGAAGACATTTTTGCTTTGGTCGATGTGGTACTGGAAAATATATATGTTGCATTTATTGGCGATTGCCATGTATTGTGCTGCCGTTAATGCCTGATTTACAGCAACTGTCACAAATATATCGTAAATATTTCAATGAAGTAAGGTGGACAAGGCGCTGATTCCAGCGTTGGCAACACCATGGTTGAAAAATGAATAGAGATGGACCAGTCGACAAAGCACTACTTTCTCTCCCAACTTAAGGCAGTGGCCTGAAATGCACAAGGGTCCATTTGCAATTTGGCACATGGAAATATTTTAACATGTAAATTAAGTTTTAACGAGGATACAAACTCACCTTATTTTAATGAAATCCATGCTTCTATTTATGAATAATAATATGTTTTATTTTTCAAAAAACGTTTTTGTTAGCCATTTGACCCCTTGATAAGATACTTAGTATCTATCCAGCACATGACAGTCTGTTTGTTTCAAAATTGTTCAGATAACAAATAATACAAATAAATGTAATAAACAAACAAATAGATATAGACACTGTGGAGTCAATAGACCCTGGTGCACCATGCTGGAGATTCTTGTAGGGTATGATTTTCTGAAAGTCTATCCAATTCCCTTAAAAATCACACTTGTTAGCACTCAGACCGTTGGGGCGTTTGGACAAAGCGGCCTTTTGAATGTGTTACATACGCGCCTTTGTTTTCGCATAGGCGAAAATCCGGTTTTCTCATGATTTTTCTGATTTCACCATTTCCTGATCATTGCCTACTTGTACCTTTTCTCTCCCAACTTAAGGCAGTGATCTGAAATGCACAAGGGTCCATTTGGATTTTTGGCACATAGAAATATTTTAACATGTTAATTAACAAAATTTTATCGAGGATACAAACTTTTAATTTTATTTTAATGAAATCCATGCTTCTATTTACGAATCATAATATATTTTATTTTTCTAAAAACGTTTTTGTTCGCCATTTGACCCATTGATAAGATACTTAGTATCTATCCAGCATATGACAGTTTGTTTGTTTCAAAATTGTTCAGATAACAAATACTACAAATAAATGTAATAAACAAACAAATAGATATTGACATTGAGGATCCAATAGACCCTGGTGAGATTTTTTGAAAGTATAGTCAATTCCCTTTAAAATGACACTTGTCAGCAGTCAGACCGTTTGGGCGTTTGGACAGGGCGGCCTTGTGAATGCGTTACGTACGTGACATGTTACCAATTTCATGAGAATCGCCGTGAAATAAACATTTGGTATATTTTTGATGAAGTTTAGTGTTAAAACAAACTCACAAATTAGCAAATAAGAAAAATAAGCTAAAACGGCTGCTTTTCTATGAGCATAATCAGTCGTTGTATGGTCGCGTATAAAACACTATATGCAGTAGTTAGTTGTTCGGTCATCGTGGTGAATCTCTAACTAGTCAATGAATCATCAAGGACAAACGAATAAATTATGATTAGACATTCTCAAAGGGACATTGGGGAATAGCTCGATTCGGCGACACATTAAAATTGGCATTGCTTAAATGGTAAACTTAATCATAACCCAATGATACCTCATTGTATGTTACCGAATGGTTTGTCGTTTGGTAACGTGGATAACGTCAAGGTCCCGTGCGGATTCCACTCATACAGAGGGCTGAGGTGAAATATGTTCTGAAGATTTGCTTCGAAATAATGAATACAGTGTTTGCAAGTACGTCTGCTGTCCAAATTATTTAACCAAAATTGTTTGTATTTTGTTTGCAACTATATATGCCGTTGAAACTTGTGCTGTTCTTGCATGCCTACACATATGTATTTAAAACACACATTATACTTTCTTAGGTATGATTGGGTGCGTTTAAAATATTTGCAAATAATATAAATAAAAATAAAACTGAGATCCTTTAAAGAAAAGGGATGGGCAATACCGCGGTCCAAAATAAAAACAAAATCGTTAAAAACTGCAGGATACTTTTCATCCTTAAGATCTTGTTGCATTTTTTTTTTTTTTTGTTACGAGTCATAAGCTACAAATAGAGGAAGTTAGAAAATGATTCATATCCCGATTATATATGAGCCGCGACGCGAGAAAACCGGTCTTCGGGGTTGCCGACCAATGTCTAACACAAACCGACCTGTACAGTCACAGAAGCAGTCTAGAAGCTTGAAATTTCGGATTTAGGGGGATTGTACTATCCCAGTAGCGAAAACAAAGGCGCTGATCAGCTTCGCGGTTACCGCGAAGCTGATCTGCGCCTTTGTTTTCGCATAGGCGAAAATCCGGTTTTCTCATGACGCGGCTCATATATTTATGGTGTAGTACAAAACGAAATCATAAGAAATAGGATAAAAAGTAAAAAGTAAAATTTTGAGTCAAGTCAAAAGATAAAGAATATGTCGTCTGCTTGATAGACTGAATCTAGGAAGTTTAATCCCTGTTTATGTTGGACGTAATGTTCCTTACTTCAAACCAGCAAACGACAAACTGTTTCTGCTATCGCCTATGATCTCACTTACCGGCTCAAATAAACTTCCTGATCACTGCGTATTGTATGTTACCTTTTCCTAGATTATGTTTAAGGTAAGTTGACTACCTACAGAAATCGACACCAAAACATAAAATAAATACATGTAGGACATCAAAAGAAACACGTTCTTACTTGAGGTGGGTTTTCACCTATATAAGGCACCTAACCAAGCATCTGTCGCATTTAGTTGTTCGGACCACATGGTAAACTAACTAGTAAACGAGTCTGTTATCATTATGGTCAGTCAAACAAGTTTTATTGATGATATAGATCCAGGACGATCGTAGTGGACTTTCGTCACAGATTTACGATACATATGAATGAAATGAATGTATTTGGCCAATAGGAACAGGCGTGTCATTTATATTTGTAACGGTACGAACGCTAAACCTGTGACGTAAGTCTACTACGATCGTCCGAGATCTATATGTGTAAACATGTAGATTTCCTTATAAAATACATCCTTTCTTTCATCAAAAACAAGGACTACTCCTATCCACAGATACAGCTTGCTGTATGGCAACCTACGAGGATCCCAGGGAAGTAAAAAAACACAAATGAAACTTTAGAGCAAAATAAGATGAACCTCGGTGAACTGAGCAAGACACACGAAGGGTCTGGCCCCTGCCCAGCCTACGTAAACACTATTTCAAATACTGTACGCTAAAAATCATCTTCTTAACAGTATTTTGATTATTTGCCCCCTTTCGGAATAAGAGTCTTTGGTTTAGACTGCACTGGTGTAAATTCTTGAAATTGCAGCAATAATGTCTGGCTTTCGCTGCCGGTTTTGTAAAGGGTCACTGATGAAGCTTCATTACCCGAAATTGTACAGTTTTCACTTTTAATGTTTTTACTGATTTCAAATGATCTAACAATTATATTTTATATTTGCTATTACTGCAGCTGGTGTTGTGCCGTGTGGCGGCCCTAAAAAGTCTCCCCGTACATCATCCATAGTGCAGATTATATTTTTCTTTTGATCCGTTGGGATCATTGAGAATATTTGGAGTATCTCAAATTTATTGTACGCTAAGAATCATCTTCTTAACAGTATTTTGATTATTTGGCCCCTTTGGGAATATGAGTCTTTGATTTAGACTACACTGGTGTAAATTCTTGAAATTGCAGCAATAATGCCTGGCTTTCGCTGCCGGTTTTGTAAAGGGTCACTGATGAAGGTTCATTACCCGAAAATGTACAATATGGCCCACCTTTTCACTTTTAATGTTTTTATTGATTTCAAATGATCTAACAATTATATTTTATTTGCTATTACTGCAGCTGGTGTTGTGCCGTGTGGCGGCCCTAAAAAGTCTCCCCGTACATCATCCATAGTGCAGATTATATTTTTCTTTTGATCCTTTGGGATCAGTTAGAATATTTGGAGTATTTCAAATTTATTGTACGCTAAGAATCATCTTCTTAACAGTATTTTGATTATTTGGCCCCTTTGGGAATAAGAGTCTTTGATTTAGACTACACTGGTGTAAATTCTTGAAATTGCAACAATAATGTCTGGCTTTCGCTGCCGGTTTTGTAAAGGGTTACTGATGAAGGTTCATTACCCGAAATTGTACAATATGGCCCACCTTTTCACTTTTAATGTTTTTACTGATTTCAAATGATCTAACAATTATATTTTATTCCATACACGCCACAATCAGTCATGGAGATTTTCATTCATTACATATAATTCTTACAGAAGTTAAAATAAGATGATGAAGGTGCTTTAGAACGACCATGCTTACAAATTGACCATCTTAGGTGTAAATGTTTTCTCTTGTCGCTCAGGGGCAGCTAATGCCGTAGTTCAAAGGAGATGCTGAAGCTAAGATGGACATTGCATGTTGTAAAATGCCTAATGAATGACTACCAGAGAAAGTCTCCATCGGATAACTAAAGGGGGGAGCATTCCCAAGGTGATTAGAAGTAACGATACTATGACACTCTCAAACTGAAGCCACACTATGGGAATGAAACATACCGATAGTCTTCGATCCTTGGTGACATACTGTACACGATAGAACTCAGTGGTGTTGCTTCATGTACGGAGGTGCAAGTAATTATGTAGAAAAGAGAATATGTGAAGCTGAATAAAGGTACAAAGAATGCAAAACCAGAGTCAAAGGGTCACCAACGTCATACACATTTTTCTCTACTTGCACCAGGCAATTTAAAGCTAAAATTGGCTTGAAGGCACTATTGCATCAAACAGTTAATATTTCGGCGCATATGCTCAGTTTCGTTTGTCACATAGCAACCCCCTGTTTCTTTTTTATACTTCTTGTTTACTAGTATTACTTTATGTGATGAAAATTATCCGATTGCTGCTGGTTTTCCAAGAACTTTTATTTAAAAGCCCAAACACTTCTTGAAGTCAACAACATCAAAACGTTTGATTTCTCTACGCTTTATACAACAATACCACATGGTAAACAAGTACAACTTGCTGCAAAAGCAGCAAAAGAATGATGCACGGCGAAAAAAAAGGAAATTGTTGTTAAACTATTCGCGTTACATTCTTAATTTTGATAATTAAATGACTTAGGGTCAAGATCAAGAAATACCTTGACCCTATATTCATTATGTTTCTTCGTCGACTCCTAAAGAGGCTCTAATCGTATTAGTCTTTCTGGCTCCATGTTGCCAGGTATTTAGGGTCACTGATGAGACTTTAGTCGAAAACGCAGTTTGGTCGACACCCTTTTCATAAATATGCCCACTGCTTTCAAAGGATCTCTTCTTATTTTTATTTGCTATAACTGCAGCTGGTGTTGTGCAGTGTGGCGGTCGAAAAGTCTACCTGTACATCATCCATAGTGCAGATTAAATTTTCCGTTTGGTCCAAGCATACTTTTGATAACTAAAATTTGATACTGGTTTAGATTCATTTTCTTAAGTTTATAGGTTTTGGCCTAAATTTGGGTTGATATCAGTCTTTTAATCGACTGTCCTGTAAAACTTATGAAAATAATTGTATTAGTCTTTCTGGCTCCATGTTGCCAGGTATATAGGGTCACTGATGAGACTTTAGTAGTCAAAACCGTGGTATGGCCCACACCCTTTTCATAAATATGCTTACTGCTCTCAAAGGATCTCTCTTCTTATTTTTATTCCACATAAAATTTAACTTTCATTGGTCAAGCAGTTTCAGAAAAAATGTTTGAAGAATGTGGACTGAGACGGATGATGGGTATACTATAAACTCATCTTGTGAGCCTAACAGATCAGGTGTGCTAATAAGAAAAAACAGAGGACCGGTCCCGAGAACGCTCACATGACCTTACAGCATTTAGTTGTAATAAAATGACCTGGACCTTGAGTACTTACAGGGGCATGAGCCAAATATTTTCATCCCATTTTCCTATTCCTAGCATAGTTTGCCTCCTAAAAAGCTATTTTACCAATTTTCTCCATTCAAATGCATAACCGACCTAAGTTGACCTTGCCATAAAAAAGGTCAAGGTCATCCCAAGGTCATGATTTATATATACATTGTGGGGCTTCATGTTTCATGTAAAGTTTCAAGATCATAGGACTTAGGGTTCTGGAGAACAAGATTTTTAAAGGTTTTTACCATATATGGGCATGGCAGCCATTTTGGTAGTGTGACCTGAATTATTCATCTACGCTTTTGTTCCCCCTTTCTAAAGAGGCTTCCGATAAGATTTGCCTTTGACTGGCCAAGTGGTTTCAGAGAAGAAAGTGTTCGAATATTACAGGAATATACATGATTATAGCTCATGGCAGGGGTAGACAACCCCCCTGGGCCAAATTTTTTTCATCAACATTAATCTTCTGCCTATTTTCCTATTCCCAGCATCTTTTCCCCCATAAAAAGCCATTTTACCAATTTTCCCCAGTCAAATGCATAGGCGAAATAAGTTGACCTTGCTGTAAAATAGGTCAAGGTCATCCTAGGGTCATGATTTATATAAACATTTAGGGGCTTGACACCCTAATGCTACATGCCAAGTTTCAAGATCATAGGACTTACGGTTCTGGAGAAGATTTTTAAAGGTTTTAACATATATGGGCATGGCAGCCATTTTGGTCACTTGACCTGAATTATTTATATACACATTGGTTCCTCCTTCCTATAGAGGTTTCATATAAAATTTGGCTTTGATTGACCAAGCGGTTACAGAGAAGATGCTTGTACATTGTGGATGACGGACGGGCGACGGACCATGGGTATCCTATAAGCTCACCTTGTGAGCCTTTGGCTCAGGTGAGCTAAAAAATTCAAAAGAAAAATTCATTTTTACAACTGAATAACGTCTGTATATATTTGCATAGGCGTGTTTTCGTAATTAACTTGTTTGCTTAATAATGAGATGGAATGAGTATAAACACAAGTAACAATCACTGCAATGATCTTTATTCATAAAAGAAACTTAGTAGTTAAAAATATTTTACTTTTAGATAAACCGGATTTTGGACATAATTTGTATTAAAATACTGTAAAAGAAAAAAAAATGTTTGCTGTTTCCTTTACTTACCAACCCACAATTTATCAGAGGTAATACAAATGGTACTATGTGTTGTTGATTGAGGCAGTTGGATACCATCTCATGCGTAAAGCTGTTGTGGACGGATTACATCAACAGATTTACAATTGATAACTGTATTGAACTACTTAGTTGACAACCAAAACAAGTAGTATCTTCTGCTGTTATGACTTAATGGACAAGTGTAATTATCAGCTGAAATCCATATATGCAGTATTATCTCAGTTGACAACACAGAAGTACCGTTTCTATTGACTTAATGTTTCTCGCCCTACTTAAAAACTTATTTTGCAGTTTCTTGAGGAAAAATATGACTCTTGCAAAGACTTGAATTTTGTTAAACATTTTAACTTGTTAAATTTCAAAATCAAGGTTTTTGATCTTTATCTATTTACTGAAACAAAGTTAATACAACTATTTTTTGGTCAAAGATCTTATGAGAACATTGCAAATGAAATTAGAAATAAAAAACAATTAAACTGGTAACAAAATCTAAAGACTATCCAAAATGGCATTATAAGCATAATAAGAATCTTGCATAACAATACAATGTTAAACATTGTGTCTCTTATTGTACTCTTAAATCATGTTAAAATAATTTTTCAAAACAAGAAAATAACAATCATGATAATACATGGTTACTGTTTTGTAAATTGGTACATAACATAAACAAAACTACCATATTAATTGTCTCGAGTTTTTTCGAAATTGCTTCGAAAATGCTTAACAAAACTTTGTTCAAATTACCTCACACGGAAAAAGAAAAAGTTAAACAACAGTAATCTGTTTAGTGAGCATGCCCAAACATTGGCTGAGGGTCGAATCTAAGAATTCCAATTTTTTTACATGGATTCGAATCATTCCAGTAAGTTGTAATAACTTACATGTAATATGATATTAAGGTGACTTAGCTTGCAGCCAATAACTGAAGCATGTTCATATGCTGATTGTCAAGATATAAGGCAAAATATCTGGACCATGAATTATGTCACAATGGATGTAATTTAGTAATAAGAGCTCTCGCAGGACAGCCTAGCTCGCCTGACTTGTGCTTTGCCACTACATCTGTTAAAATCTATGACCCATGACCTTGATCTCAAGGTCACTCAGGAGGGTCATGACGGTACAACATAAAACTTTAGACCAATGCAAAGTATCAACTTGATCAATCTACATGTTCAAGAGATGTAGACTTTAACCAAAAACTTAAACACAAAATTTCTAAGTCTGTGACCTTGACTTCAAGGCCACCCATGGTAGGTCATGATGGTACTGCATAAAACTTTAGACCAATATCTACCAACATGCAAAGTATCAACTCGATCAATCAACATGGTCAAGAGATAAAGACTTACAAAAACTTTAACACAAAATTTCTAAGTCTGTGACCTTGACCTCAAGGTCACCAAGAGTGGGTCATGATGGTACTGCATAAAACTTCAGATCAATATCTAGCGACATGCAAAGTATCAACTCAATCCATCAATATGGTCAAGAGATATAGACTTACGAAAACTTTAACCAAAAACTTAAAAACAAAATTTCTATGTCTGTGACCTTGACGTCAAGGTCACCCAGGGTGGGTCATGATGGTACTGCTTAAAACTTCAGACCAATATCTAGTTACAAGCAAAGTATCAACTCAATCCATCAATATGGTCAAGAGATATAGACTTACAAAAACTTTAACCAAAAACTTAAACACAAAATTTCTAAGTCCGTCAAGGTCATCCAGGGTGGGTCATGATGGTACTGCGTAAAACTTCAGACCAATATCTAGCAACATGCAAAGTATCAACTTGATCCATCAATATGGTCAAGAGATATAGACTTTAATACAAAAACTTTAACCAAAAAAAAAACAACTTTAACCAAAAACTTATACAGATAATTTCTAAGTCTGTGACCTTGACCTCAAGGTCACCCAGGGTGGGTCATGATGGTACTGCATAAAACTTCAGACCAATATCTAGCAACATGCAAAGTATCAACTTGATCCATTAACATGGTCAAGAGATATAGACTTATAAAAAACTTTAACCGAAAGTGTGACGCGGACGTACACATAAACGTACACGTAAACGGGGATGACCGAGGTGACTACAATAGCTCTATGCACTTCGTGCAGGCGAGCTAAAAACGTTTTTGGGAAATAGAAAAGTTACAAAAAAATTTGCATGGATGTAGAGCAATGTAATTTCCCCTTTATCAAATGAGCCATGTTGTGTAAAAAACAGATTTTTGCATTTTGCATAGATGAAGATCAACCTTTGTTTTCGCTACAGGGATAATATGATTTGAGCCGCCTCGTGGGAAAACCAACAATCTGCATAAGCGAAAGCAAAGGCGCAGATCAGCTTCGCAGTAACTGCGAAGCTGATCAGCGCCTTTGTTTTCGCTACACGGATAGTATAATTCCTCTACAATCTAAATCCAAAATTTCCAGCTTCTAGCCATTTTCTTTGACTGTACAGGCCGGTTTGTGTCAGACCTGTTCGGAAGCCACATTGTTGGTTTTCCCACGAGGTGGCTCATTTATTCTCTTCATAAATACAAAATTTCAAGCTGCGAGCAATTTTCTGTCACTGAACAGTCCGGTTTGTGTCAGACTTGGTTGGAAACCCAGAAGACCAGTTTTTTTCATGTCTCTGCTCAATTTCTTATAGTCATGATGGTGAAAAGAAGCAAAGTTTTAAAAGTGTGTACACAGAAGCTTTTACATGGTGATAAATGCAAGATAACGTTGTTGTTTTTTTATCAATTGGCAAACCGTAAAATATCTTGGGTTTCCAGATATTTTTTTTTAATAACACTGATGACAGACGAACACTATAACATGGACACTTGGTGAGCCTTTAACATGTGAATTAAAAATGACATCAGCAATACTTTAAATGTATGAAGTTGTGCCACATACTTCAAATGAATAAAAACAATGTTAAACATAAACACTCATTGGCTATGCAGAAGCCAGTTCTACAATAAAAATATAGGTGAGAATAATATTGATATAAAATGTAATGACTAGCTTAACTTGATTACTTGAGTATCATGTGAAAATTGTCAAAAATATATAAAACATGTTGTCTTTGAGTATTAAGACTGGATTTACAGATTGTCATTCATGTAAAATAATATTCTGATATGAAAATGTAATATTTTGATATGAAAAATGTGCATACAGCTGATATCAAATAAGCCGAGACAAAAAAAAAAACGGTTTTTGAATATATGCGAAAACAATGGCCCAGATCTAACTGTGCAGTTCATCAGTTCCTTTGTTTTCCTACATGGAAAGTACGATTTCTCTTCTTCCTCAATACTAAATTTCAAGACTCAAGCTAGTTTTGGTCGCTGCACTGCCCGGTTTAAGTCAGACTTGGTCAGACACCCCGAAAACCAGTTTTCTGACATATATATAAACATACACCATGTGTTACAGAAACAAAAATCTACGCTATATACAAGTATGTCTATTTTAAAAGAATGATTCTCAAACTGCTTTATGATGCAAAAATGAAACAGGCTGATCTGTAGTGTTTAAATATTTGATTTAAGACACAAACTGATGTGCAACATCTTTAACATCCAAAACTGTACAGCTATAATGTAGCTATGTGATACTGTCCAGCATTCAAGTTTACTGTTCTCTTTTAATTGTCACAACATTAACAGTTCCTTACCTAAAAAGGCATTGGACATTAATTGGGAGTAGTGAATGCAAAGCTTATATATAAACATACAACATGTGTTAACGAAACAAAAATCTACGCTATATACAAGTATGTCTAAATTAACAAAATGATTTTCAAACTGCTTTATGATGCAAAAATGAAACGGACTGATCTGTAGTGTTTAAATATTTGATTTAAGACACTAACTGATGTGCTTAACAGCTTACCTAAAAAGGCATTGGGCATTAATTGGGACTTGTGAATGCAAAGCTCAATGTAAACATACACCTTGTGTTAAAGAAACAAAAATCTAAGCTATATAAAAGTATATCTAAATAAACAAAATGATTTTCAAACTGCTTTATCATGCAAAAATAAAATACACTAGTCTGTAGTGTTTAAATATTTAAGACACAAACTGATGTGCAACATCATAAACGTCCATCTTTGTACAGCTATAATGTAGCTATGTGATACTGTGCAGCATTCAAGTTTAAGGTTTTCTTTTAATTGTCACAACATTAACAGTTCCTGACCTAATAAGAGCTG
Organism: Rugalucina vietnamica; assembly: GCA_964017185.1. Classification (NCBI taxonomy): domain Eukaryota; kingdom Metazoa; phylum Mollusca; class Bivalvia; order Lucinida; family Lucinidae; genus Rugalucina; species Rugalucina vietnamica. The sequence continues at coordinate 71,121,049 of OZ024872.1, forward strand.
TCGCAGGACAGCGTGCTCGACTGCTTCTGACCTTTGTCAAACATAAGGCCAAACCCGACCAGTAACCCAAAGCATTATGCTCATACATCTTTTTGCCTTGATGCAATAAGACAAAATCACTGAACCATGAAAGTTAACTATAACTACCTAAGATTTAAAAGTCTCACTCATATTGTGAAAGAAGTGTGTTCATATACCAACTGAGTGCCAAGACACAAGGCAAAATCACTGAACCGTGAAATAAGGTCACACTGACGGTGACCTGTAAGTATTTCAGGGTCAAAGGTCTAGTGATACTTACTCATAATTTGAAAGAAATATGAACATATACCCATTCAGTGTTGAGATATAAAGCAAAATCACTGAACCATGACATTAGGTCAAAGTGACCTATAAGTATGTTTGGGTTAAAGGTCTGGTCATACTCATTCATAATCAGAAAGAAGTATGAAAAAATACCAACTGAGTGTTGAGATATAAGGCAAAATCACTGAACCATGAAATTAGGTCACAGTGACCCAGGAATACTTTACGGTCAAAGGTTTTGTCATACTCCTACATATCGTGAAAGAAGTATGTTCATATACCAATTGAGTGCTGAGATATAAAGGAAAATCACTGAACCGTGAAATTAGGTCATATTGACCTAGGACTACTTTAGGGTCAAAGGTCTTGTCATACGCAAACATAGTGTGAAAGAAGTTTGTTCATAAACTACTTGAGTGCCGAGATGCAAGGCAAAGTCACTGAACAGTGAAATTAGGTCACAGTGACCTATAAGTATATTGGGGTCAAAGGTCTGGTCATACTCACTCATAATCTGAAAAAAGCATGAAAATATACTAATTGAGTGTCAAGATATAAGGCAAAATCACTGAACCATGAAATTAGGTCACAGTGACCTAGGACTACTTCAGGGTCAAAGGTCTTGTCATATGCAAACATACTTTGAAAGAAGTTTGTTCATAAACCATTTGAGGCGGCCCCCGTGGCCGAGTGGTTAAGGTCGCTGACTTCAGCGCTCTTGATCATTCGATCATCTCACCGATGTGGGTTCGCGCCTCGCACGGGGCACAAATTCATATGTGAGACAAGCCATGTTCTGCTTGCGGGTGTGTCAGGTGGTTTTTCCCCGGGTACTCCGGTTTTCGCCCCACCTACCGATTGATTCGTCTCGATAAGAGTGAAAAAGCTTGAAAGGGACGTTAAACTGAATCAAAAAAAAAAAAAAAAAAAAAAAAAATAAAATAAACCATTTGAGTACCGAGATATAAGGCAAAATCACTGAACCATGAAATTAGGTCACAGTGACCTATAAGTATATTGGGGTCAAAGGTCTGGTCATACTCACTCATAATCTGAAAAAAAGTATGAAAATATACTAATTGAGTGTCAAGATATAAGGCAAAATCACTGAACTGTGAAATTAGGTCACAGAGACCTAGGACTACTTCAGGGTCAAAGGTCTTGTAATACGCAAACATACTTTGAAAGAAGATTGTTCATAAACCATTTGAGTACCGAGATATAAGGCAAAATCACTGAACCGTGAAATAAGGTCACAGTGACCTATAAGTATATTGGGGTCAAAGGTCTGGTCATACTCACTCATAATCTGAAAAAAGTATGAAAATATACTAATTGAGTGTCAAGATATAAGGCAAAATCACTGAACCGTGAAATAAGGTCACAGTGACCTATAAGTATATTGGGGTCAAAGGTCTGGTCATACTCACTCATAATCTGAAAAAAAGTATGAATACTAATTGAGTGTCAAGATATAAGGCAAAATCACTGAACCATGAAATTAGGTCACAGTGACCTATAAGTATATTGGGGTCAAAGGCCTGGTCGTACTCACTCATAATCTGAAAGAAGTAAGAAAATATACTAATTGAGTGTCAAGATATAAGGCAAAATCACTGAACCATGGAAAGTAGGTCAACCGACCCTTACCGTCATGACACACAAGTCAGTGTCACAAAGTCAAAAGATGAATGACCAACCATCTTCCTAAGTTGTTTCTATTAATAAATAAAAAGAAAAAAAAATTGGAGAGTTCTAGATTTTGACCTCTAGCCCCGCCCCCCTGACACCGACCCAGAGGTCCGATGTCATGAAACCTAAAGTGTATGAAGTATGAATGCTTTATGATAAGTTGTTGTCAAGATATGGACTCCTTGTAAAAGTTACACAGCAGTACATCTATTTTTTTACAGTGTTCTAGATTTTAACCTCTAGCCCCACCCCCCAGGCATGGACCCAGAGATCTGATGCCATGAAATGAAACTCAACCCTACAGGGTACCTATGGTCCGAGTATGAAAGCGCTCTGATAAAAAGTTTTCAAGATATAGACTTCTAGAATACTATATCACAGAAAAGCCATTATTATTAATGATGTTCTAGATTTTAACCTCTAGCCCCACCCCCTGGCATGGACCCGGGGATCTGATGCCATGGAATGAAAGCTAACCCTACAGGGTGTCAATGGCCCAAGTATCAATGCTTTCTGATGAGTGGTTGTCAAGATATGGACTTCTAGAAAACTTTAACACAAGAATTGCCATTTTTGAAGGTGTTCTAGATTTTAACCTCCAGCCCCACCCCCTGGCCTGGACCCAGGGACTCGATGCCATGGAATGAAAGCTAACCCTACAGGGTACCTATGGTCCAAGTATGAATGCTTTCTGATGAGTGGTTGTCAAGATATGGACTTCTAGAAAACTTTAACGCAAGTGTGACGCGCACGCGCACGGGAACGCGCACGGGAACGCGCACGGGAACGGGAACGGGAACGTGGACGACCGAGGTGACTGCAATAGCTCTATGCACTTCGTGCAGTCGAGCTAAAAAGGCCTTGGGCATTAATTGGGACTTGTGAATGCAAAGCTTGCTGCAGCTGGTAGTTAGATAATATACCAGATAAGTCTGGCACATCAAACAATTTGTCCAGCTGGTCCTTAAAAAGTCTATATTCATAGATGTCTCCGGCTCTTTCAATATAAATTTCAGCATTGCAATAATGTGTTTTTTTCACCAGGGGTGTTTTCTGGCATTGAGGATATTTTCCCTCTTGTAGTTTTTTGTTTCTACAGCCTAAAAAAGAAGAGCTGTTACATATTATGTGCAGACTAAAGACTAATATAAGTTTATTGCACTGATATCTGTGAATATTGTCCCGAGTTGCGATATCGAAGGACGCGAGCTTGCGAGCGGCCTTAGATATCGCAACAAGGGACAATATTTACAGATATCAGTGCGATAACCCTTTAATCATATAGCTATAAATATTTTGAGTGTTTTCCCCGTTATTTTTAATGTTAAAAAAGACTTTTTATGGTGCAATTGATACATTTTGTGCTTTTGAATGGCACCATTTCTCGCGACATCAACGTTTGATGTCATCTAAAGTAACGTCATCTAACGGCAACCTGCGAGGGCATCCAAGTAACGATGCAATATCAAGTAAGCGTGCCGATATCAAGTGATATCTGCACACATTTTACTCGGCTTTTATCCCTATGTTTTAATCATTCAATATTTATAGCTATTTGATAATAACTATTATGAGGATCCATCTTTTGACCGATGACAACCGCAAGATAGATGGATGACAAAGTGATTTTCTAATACTGCTGTATTTATACCATTTCTAGCCAATTAGGCCAAGAAAAGAAAGTGTTGTGTTTCCGGTTCCCTGACCAACCCATCGGTTTTGGGGCCGAGTCTGAACTTTTTTATTCGATTTTTGGCTGTTGTATCGAAATTCGCGATTTTTCTCGCGTGTTCCGGTACTTACACGGTGGTACCGGGAAATATCAACAACGTCGGTATCTCCTTCTACCTCCTTCCATCTTCCGGTAAAATGGCGGCTGCCATTCTTTCAGTGAATTTTTAACCAAATGTCCGCATTTTGCTGGCATAAAGTGTTTGAATTCCTTTCTGCATGCAACAACAATAGAAGGTATCTGGCGCAGATTTCACCCAGCGCCAGAAAAGGGTACACATATGACTGCAGTCAGCCAGACAGTCGAACGAAAGGTGAGTTTGGTTGGTGCCTTGATTCGGACAGAATAAGTTAAGCTGCAATACCATCCCGTACCATATATATCTGAGGCAGTAGAGCTTAAAATGAGCCGATCCTAAAAAGATATGGCCTGCTCCTGTCCACAGGAATGTGAGGCTTCACAATCCTGTTTTAAAAACTCTACAACCGTTCATTTTTGATATGATGTCAGATGCATATTGGTCTAAAGTTTTGTGCAGTGTCACTGTCGACAAGTGGCTCGAAAGCTCAGTTGGCAGAGAGCTCGTACAGTAAGCCAGAGACCCTAGAGGCCCTGGGTACAAGTCCCGGCCAAGCTATAATGAGCAAAACAGTATTTACGGAAACTTTAAAAAAACAAAAAGTAAAAAAAAAAAGTAAAGCCTACCTACCGACCCTAATTTTTTTTGACAAGGAACCTGAAACACAACACTTTTTTTTTTGCCTTAAGCAAGTTTAAACACCATTTTTCTATGCACCAGAGTAATTTAGGTTGCTAAAAATGGCATAAATCAGGCATACCATGGTTCATGTGCGTGTGATAATGTACTAGCTTACTTGCGCTGAGGCATTATGGCTACGTACACGCACACGTCAAAGGTACGGTGTATATCTTAGACTTATCGTATAGCCATAGGAAGTCTATGGAAGCAAAAAGTATTGATAAATCAATTAACATCAATTATTTAATGTCAGAAAGGTCTATTTCTGGTTTACTTTCTCAATTTTTTTTATAATCCTTTTTCTGTCCTTGGTACATGTGTACTTTATATGTAGTCCAGGAAGTATTGGATGATAAACGATAATAATTCAAAGACATATTTTGGTTCATCATCAAATGGTCAAAAAGACTGCCTTTGTGAGACAATTTTAATCACCCACAAACAACAAAATAAGCAAAAATTATTCCTTGATTATCATCATTTATTAATTGGCCATGTGGTTTCAGAGAAGATCTTTGGAAAAACTATGATGCTCCTCACATGTTGGACCTTGGAATATTTAGAAGCTCACGCCTCAGATGAGCTAAAACACACTTGTTGCTCTTCATATGTATTGTATTTTGATGTTTTATTTAGATTTTTGTTTGTTTGTTTCAGTTGATGCTTTACGTCCCAGTCAACAGCCAAGATCATGTCGGGACGCTGCCTCCACTTTATGGGACTTTTACCCAAAATGAGGATGTCATGACATCCAACAAGTGCTTGAAATATTAAGACCATCCAACCAAGCCAAAAAGGCTTATTGGTGCAGATGGTTTGACTTGAAACCACTTTTCCTGGGCAAGCTCAGACCTGAGCAGTTAACCAGTAATCAGATAGTCAGTCAGCCGAAAACAAGCTTTGCCTGGAGGCACAAGCAGCCCATCTATTTCTCCAGGCCCCAATGGGCGGGGCCCTAGATTTTTGTGATGTATAGATTTTTGTGATGTATACCTTGTTTTGTCATTCTTTTCTGCTTGGTGTCTGAGTTGGTATTTTAATTTTAATTGCTTCTTTTCCTGTAGTTTTTGTAAACATGTCGAATTCAATAGGGTAATCATATACAGATCATTGTGATTTACCCAATCTGGGAGTTTGTCAAACCATGTTTTAAATTTGAAACTGTTTTTACTTACTTCCACTTGGGCAACACTCGTACATGTTTACGGATGCTACCCCTTTTACAGTAAAGCACTCGGGTGTGTCACTTTCTGGCTCTTGGTCAAAATCTTTGTCTTCTGGCATTTCAATGCCATCAACATTAATCCCAAATGCTGTTTCAGGAAGAAACTGAAAGCAAACAACATGTTCTGAAATTGCTAACCTGGACTTAGTTGATCAAAATTAATACAGTATTAAGTCAAAATTAAATATTGTTTGCAATATTATTTCAAATACAAATTCTTTAGCTCACCCTGAGCAGCTGAAGATGGCGACGGTGAACGTATTATGCCTTATACATGTATATACTCAGAGGCAAAAGAAAGTATAGATGCTTTTATTGTTATATCTTTTTTAGTTTTCATCACAGCCAACCAAAATGTTGCATAACATGTTTTTACTTGTGGGTCAAAATGAAAATGCCGGACCCTTTGTATACTATTATCTCACCTAGTGAGCCCAAAGATTCAAGTGAGCTTAATATATATATATATTTATCAAAAAATCTCACAGCAATCTATGCGGGGGATGAAATTTGCACTTTGTACACATCTGTTGCCAAAACCCGGTCCTTGAACAAAATAGAAATGAAGTGCAACAAACCTCAGTCTTGCAAGACTTTTTGGTTGATAATGTGTTGGTGTCTTTGTACTTATATACATCAGTAACCGATATATTATCACCACTTGAGTAATCTTTGCAGGCTTCATTTCCGAAGAGGGCTACTTTTACACGTGGGCCTTCTTGTTCATCCTGTAGTCTCACAAATCTTAATGGTAATTCTCCATTCCTCATGTATTTGAGTGGCGAAACCTGAAACACAAATTAAATTCTAAAATTAGTTCAGACAAGTGGCTTTTATTAAAAAAAGAAAGAAAAAAAAAAAAAACCTACAACAAAAAACAACATTTTTATAATTGTATTTATTCCTGGGCTGACTAGTATTCTTACTTTGTTTCATTTAGGTAGAAATGTTATGTTTTTTATAAAGAACTTCACCACATTGGGTATAGTGTGCCTAATATTGTTAACAAAACGACCACTGTTGATCTATGAGACCGGCTTGACAACACTCATTCTATAGCTAGAAACGATTTGCTAAAAAATTAAGGGAACTCAGTACATGGAAGATTAGCTGATGCATATGTAATGGGGCTGAAACGATTTACTGGAGCCTTGATTCGGTTCGATTCGATTAAATATAACTCGATTCGGTTATTTTCGATTCGATTCCAATAAACTTTCAGTGTAAAATTTTATTCAAGAACAATGTGAAAGTCACCAATCACCATCAATTAAGAGCAATATATCTGTAAATGTCTGTGAAACAAATATGGCATCAGTGTCTTTAGATTCGCCCCTAAATCCAGTGTTTCCACACATTCCAAATGCGATGGCGGATCGCGGAGTTTCACATTCTTACAAGGCGCATCCATCTTGGCCTGGTAAACGAACAGAAAACAATACGGTGATGTTGATTGGCTGGTATGAAGAAATAGACCAATCAAATCGCGCGTTTCATTGGTACGAATTTATAGCGGTCAGATGTAAAATACATCGCCCCAAAGCTGGTTAAAAGACATCACTTTGCCAATTGCCGAACTGAACCGAAACGCTTCGTGCCTGAATCGTGAATCGAATCAATAGCAGACAACTCGGTTTTCGATGCATCGCGATTAATCGTTTCACCACTAATATGTAATTTATGTTTATGCTAAATGTTGTCACCCTAACAGGCTAACAAAATAAAGTCTTTACTTACTTACTTACTTACATATTTTAATTGCTGCTGTGCTAAACTTACAAGATTTGTTCATTACTCAAACTTTTTATCTTGATCACTTGGTAGTCATTCTGTATGTTCACAAACCTGCAAAATTTTTCCTCCAATGTTTGACACCCCTGGAGAGATTACAGCCTCTGCTAATGCTGTTCTTTCGTTACGAGTTGTGGCTTCTGTTCTTACATTTTTAATCTCTGTCCACTCACACCCTCCAGAAGATTTTACAGCCCAAAGGCTTTGGTTGCCATTTTTTTTTAACAAGTTTGTGAGTAGATAGCATTTTCCAGCTTCAACCATCATGATGAGCTTCTGTGAATACACTCTAATCTCAAGATTTGCAGACTCATCTGCCACCCTTATTATTTTGTATCTTCTGCTGTCTTTAGAACTGTTAACATATTCATGGTAATCACTTATTTCTAAGATCTTCACTGCAACTGTCACTGTTGTATCCAATTCTAGCTTAATAGCATCTGCTAGAGATGCTATTTTGATGGCCATTATTCTGAAACAACAACAAAAAACATCAATACATCTATGTGTTATATCATGTGCTTACATGTATACCAGAGTACCAATGGTCCTGTAAGCGCTCACCTGAGTCTGGTTTTTTTATAGCTTCGTAAATGTCCTTGTGCATAGCCTTGCGCAAGGGCAGACAACATAAAACATATATATTTAGTCCATTTGTATAGTTGACCTAAATTGATCTTGCCATAAAGTAGGTCGTCATCTCAAGAATTCGTGAACTTAACCAAGAAATTTAGGTATTTGAAGGTCGATTTTTTGTAACATTATCTTCTCTTGGTCTATCATTTGAACGGACCATAAGTTTTTATCAATATTTGATAAAAGGCCGATTTAGATCGATTTATGACGTCCAAAAACCCTGAAAGCTTGTTTTTGGTATCTACCTCAAAAACGGGGCAATCTGTAGCGCTAACAAGGCACAGATTATTTTGATTTGAATTGCTCAGTTTGAGAGCGGATGTATTAAGACATTTTATAGGCCAATTTTCGCACCCCAGACATAAGGGGTGTTCAAAAACGAACTAAACCAATAAGATTTTGGGCATATTTTCGATTTTTTATCTTGGAACTGTCAGCACCGATTCCTGAATTCGCTGATTTACGGCATAACCCTCCCCCAATTAGCATAAACCTATATCACATCTCCTGCAGGGTTTACTGATATATGGAATTTTGCATTTAAATTTTGAGAATAAATAAGTGCTGTCGCAGGACAGCGTAGCTCGCCTGACTTGTGCTTTGCCACTAAATTTTAAAATCTATGACCCATGACCTTGACCTCAAGGTCACTCAGGTGGGTCATGGTGGTACAACATAAAACTTCAGACCAATATCTACCAAAATGCAAAATATAAACTTGACCTATCTACATGTTCAAAAGATATAGACTTATAAAAACATTAACCAAACCTTTAACACAAAATTTCTAAGTGTGTCAAGGTCACCCAGTGTGGGTCATGATGGTACTGCGTAAAACTTCATATCAATATCTACCAACATGCAAAGTATGAACTCGATCCATCAACATGGTCAAGAGATATAGACTTACAAAAACTTTAACCAAAAACTTTAACACAATATTTCTAAGTCTGTGATCTTGATCTCAAGGTCACCTAGGGTGGGACATGATGGTACTGCGTAAAACTTCATATCAATATCTACCAACATGCAAAGTATCAACTCGATCCATCAATATGGTCAAGAGATATAGACTAACAAAAACTTTAACCAAAACCTTAAACACAAAATTTCTAAGTCTGTGACCTTGACCTCAAGGTCACCCAGGGTGGGTCATGATGGTACTGCATAAAACTTCAGACCAATATCTACCAACATGCAAAGTATCAACTCGATCCATCAACAGATATAGACTTACAAAAACTTTAAAAAAAAACTTAAACTTCTAAGTCCGTGACCTTGACTTCAAGGTCACCCTGGGTGTGTCATGATGGTACTGCGTAAAACTTCTGACCAATATCTAGCAACATGCAAAGTATCAACTTGATCCATCGGCATGGTCAAGAGATATAGACTTATAAATAAGAGCTGTCGCAGGACAGCGTGCTCGACTGCTTCTGACCTTTGTCAAGCATAAGGCCAAACCCGACCAGTAACCCAAAGCATTATGCTCACATCTTTTTGCCTTGATGCAATAAGGCAAAATCACAACCATGAAAGTTAACTATAACTACCTAAGATTTAAAGGTCTCACTCATATTGTGAAAGAAGTGTGTTCATATACCAACTGAGTGCCAAGACACAAGGCAAAATCACTGAACCGTGAAAAAAGGTCACACTGACCTATAAGTATTGCAGGGTCAAAGGTCTAGTGATACTTACTCATAATGTGAAAGAAAAATGATCATATACCCATTCATTGTTGAGATATAAAGCAAAATCACTGAACTATGAAATTAGGTCATATTGACCTATAAGTATGTTTGGGTTAAAGGTGTGGTCATACTCATTCATAATCAGAAAGAAGTATGAAAAAATACCAACTGAGTGTTGAGATATAAGGCAAAATCAATGAACCATGAAATTAAGTCACAGTGACCCAGGACTACTTTATGGTCAAAGGTCTTGTCATACTCATACATATCGTGAAAGAAGTATGTTCATATACCATTTGAGTGCCGAGATATAAAGGAAAATCACTGAACCGTGAAATTAGGTCATATTGACCTAGGACTACTTTTGGGTCAAAGGTCTTGTCATACGCAAACATAGTGTGAAAGAAGTTTGTTCATAAACCACTTGAGTGCCGAGATATAAGGCAAAGTCACTGAACCATGAAATTAGGTCACAGTGACCTTAAAGTATATTTGGGTCAAAGGTCTGGTCATACTTACTCATAATCTGAAAAAAGTATGAAAATATACTAATTGAGTGTCAAGATATAAGGCAAAATCACTGAACCGTGAAATTAGGTCACAGTGACCTAGGACTACTTCAGGGTCAAAGGTCTTGTCATACGCAAACATACTTTGAAAGAAGTTTGTTCATAAACCATTTGAGTACCGAGATGTAAGGCAAAAATCACTGAAGCGTGAAATTAGGTCACAGTGACCTGTAAGTATATTGGGGTCAAAGGTCAGGTCATACTCACTCATAATCTGAAAAAAGTATGAAAATATACTAATCGAGTGTCAAGATATAAGGCAAAATCACTGAACCGTGAAATTAGGTCACAGTGACCTAGGACTACTTCAGGGTCAAAGGTCTTGTCATACGCAAACATACTTTGAAAGAAGTTTGTTCATAATCCATTTGAGTACCGAGATATAAGGCAAAATCACTGAACCGTGAAATTAGGTCACAGTGACCTATAAGTATATTGGGGTCAAAGGTCTGGTCATACTCACTCATAATCTGAAAAAAGTATGAAAATATACTAATTGAGTGTCAAGATATAAGGCAAAATCACTGAACCGTGAAATTAGGTCACAGTGACCTATAAGTATATTGGGGTCAAAGGCCTGGTCGTACTCACTCATAATCTGAAAGAAGTAAGAAAATATACTAATTGAGTGTCAAGATATAAGGCAAAATCACTGAACCATGGAAAGTAGGTCAACCGACCCTTACTGTCATGACACACAAGTCAGTGTCACAAAGTCAAAAGATGAATGACCAACCATCCTCCTAAGTTGTTTCTATTAAGAAATAAAAAGAAAAAAAATCGAAGAGTTCTAGATTTTGACCTCTTGCCCCGCCCCCTGACTCCGACCCAGAGGTCCGATGTCATGGAACCTAAAGTGTATGAAGTATGAATGCTTTATGATAAGTTGTTGTCAAGATATGCCTCCTTGTAAAAGTTACACAGCAGTACATCTATTTTTTAGTGTTCTAGTTTTTAACCTCCAGCCCCACCCCACAGGCATGGACCCAGGGGCCCGATGCCATGGAATGAAACTCAACCCTACAGGGTACCTATGGTCCGAGTATGAAAGCCCTCTGATAAAAAGTTTTCAAGATATAGACTTCTAGAATACTATATCACAGAAAAGCCATTATTATTAATGGTGTTCTAGATTTTAACCTCTAGCCCCACCCCCTGGCATGGACCAGGGATCTGATGCCATGGAATGAAAGCCGACCCTACAGGGTGTCAATGGCCCGAGTATCAATGCTTTCTGATGAGTGGTTGTCAAGATATGGACTTCTAGAAAACTTTAACATAAGAATTGCCATTTTTGAAGGTGTTCTAGATTTTAACCTCCAGCCCCACCCCCTGGCCTGGACCCAGGGGCCCAATGCCATGGAATGAAAGCTAACCCTACAGGGTATCTATGGTCCAAGTATGAATGCTTTCTGATGAGTGGTTGTCAAGATATGGACTTCTAGAAAACTTTAACGCAAGTGTGACGCGCACGCGCACGGGAACGCGCACGGGAACGGGAATGTGGACGACCGGGGTGACTGCAATAGCTCTATGCACTTCGTGCAGTCGAGCTAAAAACTTTAACCGAAAGTGTGACGCGCACGCGGACGTAAACGCGGACGACCGGGGTGACAACAATAGCTCTATGCACTTCGTGCAGGCGAGCTAAAAAATAAAAATGTACTTGTACATTCATGTATAGTAACCGTTAAATAAGAATACATTGGAAGGCAAATCCAGTTGGTAGATCAGTTTCGAAAATTTCAAGTTGGCAACTTTTTAAATTGAATTTTGATCTGAGGCACATTTCTGCACTGTTTATTTTCTGACCTTGTTGCATCCGAAAGTTGGGACACTAACACTTGAAACTTTAAAGTGAAAATTGTTTGTGAAAAGAAATAATCATTTCATGCCTTCTCAAAAATCACTTACTGTCTGGGTCAGGACTTGAATACACATGTTCTCCTACATGCTTATATGAATGACAATTTCCAGGATATATTCCCAAGTACAGAATAGTCCCTAGCATTTTCTTCAATTAGTATTAATGCAAACATAAAAGAAAAAACAAAATAATCAGTTTAATGTAATAAACCAGAGGACCAATGGTCCTGTAAACGCTCACCTGAGACTTGGGATATGCAACCTCACCTGACCTTGCCATAAAATAGGTCAAGGTCATCCCAGGGTCATGATTTATATAAACTTTGTAGAGCTCCATTCACTGTTGCTTCATGCCAAGTTTCATAATCATAGGCCTTCTGATTCTGGAGAAGAAGATTTTGAAAGGTTTTTGCTATTTATAACCATGGTGGCCATCTTGGTCATGTGACCTTGACCATTTATATAAACTTTCATTCTCCCTTCCTAAGAATGCTCCACATGAAGTTTGGCTTTGATTGGCCATGCGGTTTCAGAAAACAAGATCTTTGAATATAATGGTAATATACATGTATATTGCCCCGGGGTGGGGGGGGGGATCTGCCCCCAGGGTCTAATTTTTTCAGAATCATAAATCTTCAGTTCATTTGCCGATTTTCATAAAGATTTTACCTTCAAATGACATTTTGACAATTTTCCCCATTCAAATGCATGGGCGACCTATGTTGACCTTGCCATAAAATAGGTCAAGGTCATCCTAAGGTCATGATTTATACAAACTTTGTAAAGCTCCTCCTCCTGATGCTTCATACCAAGTTTCAAAATCATAGGCCTTCTGGTTCTGGAGAAGAAGATTTTTTAAGGTTTTTGCTATTTATAGCCATGGCGATCATCTTGGTCATGTGACCTTGACCATTCATATAAATTTTAATTCCCCCATCCTAAGGATACTACATATAAAATTTGGCTTTGATTGGTCAAGGGGTTACTGAGAAAATGAAGTTTTACATTTAATTTGTACATGACCTTTGGTCAAGGTTAAGAAATGACTTTGACTTTTAAAACTCACAAAACTTCATTGGCTTAGCAAGTTGTCTGTATATACCAACTTTCAGGTTACAGGCTACAAAACTTCCTGAAAAATTCAATGTTTTCTCTTTTTTCCATTGAAAAGCCTATGTAACCAAATTTGACCTTGCCGTAAAATAGGTCAAGGTCATCCTAGGGTCATGATTTATATAAACTATGATGGGCCCGCGTCCCCGATGCTACATACCAAGTTTCGTGGAAATCGGCCCACTGGTTCCAGAGAAGATTTTTAAAGGTTTTTGCTATTTATAGCCATGGCGGCCATCTTGGTCATGTGACCTGGACCATTTATATAAACTTTTGTTCCCCCTTTCTAAGGATGCTGCACATGAAGTTTGGCTTTGATCGGCCAAGCGGTTTCAGAGGAGAAGATCTTTGAAAATGTGGACGGACGGACAGACGACGGACGTACGCCGGATCATGGCCATCCTATAAGCTCACCTTGTGAGCCTGACGGCTCGGGTGAGCTAAAAAGCCACCAAATTGACACACAAACTGACCAGAGTGAATATAGTTAAATACAATTTACTTACCCTGGACTTTGTTCATGAACTTGTATGGTTTTGTTTTCTTTTCTTCAAAAAACTAAGTAGCATGTTATGTAAGAAAAGCTTTTTTGCAAGATTTAATGATTAAAGTGTTAAAGCTAATTTTGAAAGAGTGTTTGTGTCTATACATGACAAGCTGTAATTTTTTAAGATTTGTGGGCATCATGGCAGGCATGTGTGAGCATGTGACCCAGCTTTGGTAAACACGCTTTGGGTCCCTCTAGCTGTCATTGGAGCATAATATGAAATTCAGCATTGACCAAGTGATTTTAGAGAAAATGTTTCAGAGAAAATGATCTATAGGACCATGTCAAAATGATGGCAATTACACACTCTATTAACCCTCGGATGTAACCGAATTTATATTAAGGATGGGAACGAATGGCAAATTTGCTATTCGAATATTCGTATACATTATTCGAATGTATTCGAATATTCGGATAGAGAAATCATCAATAACTGACTCAGTCTCAGGCCAGTGCATCAGAAGAATACTTGAGCTGCGTCACTCGAAAACAAACAACATGCACATACGAAAACAAAGGTGCATATCCGCTGATCAGCGCCTTTGTTTTCACTCCATGGATAGTATTAGTTCTGGGTGGCATCTTCTATTTATCGCTTGTTTAAGGTGTCAATTACATGCACAATAAATCAAACGCAGGCCGTTCGCAACTTTCAATAAGAGCTGTCGCAGGACAGCGTGCTCGACTGCTTCTGACCTTTGTCAAACATAAGGCCAAACCCGACCAATAACCCAAAGCATTATGCTCATACATCTTTTTGCCTTGATGCAATAAGGCAAAATCACTGAACCATGAAAGTTAACTATAACTACCTAAGATTTAGAGGTCTCACTCATATTGTGAAAGAAGTGTGTTCATATACCAACTGAGTGCCAAGACACAAGGCAAAATCACTGAACCGTGAAAAAAGGTCACACTGACCTATAAGTATTTCAGGGTCAAAGGTCTAGCGATACTTACTCATAATGTGAAAGAAATATGACATATACCCATTCAGTGTTGAGATATAAAGCAGAATAACTGAACCATGAAATTAGGTCATAGTGACCTTAAGTATGTTTGGGTTAAAGGTCTGGTCATACTCATTCATAATCAGAAAGAAGTATGAAAAAATACCAACTGAGTGTCGAGATATAAGGCAAAATCACTGAACCATGAAATTAGGTCACAGTGACCCAGGAATACTTTACGGTCAAAGGTCTTGTCATACTCATACATATTGTGAAAAAAGTATGTCCATATACCAATTGAGTGCCGAGATATAAAGGAAAATCACTGAACCGTGAAATTAGGTCATATTGACCTAGGACTACTTTAGGGCCAAAGGTCTTGTCATACGCAAACATTGTGTGAAAGAAGTTTGTTCATAAACCACTTGAGTGCTGAGATATAAGGCAAAGTCACTGAACCGTAAAATTAGGTCACAGTGACCTATAAGTATATTGGGGTCAAAGGTCTGGTCATACTCACTCATAATCTGAAAAAAGTATGAAAATATACTAATTGAGTGTCAAGATATAAGGCAAAATCACTGAACCGTAAAATTAGGTCACAGTGACCTAGGACTACTTCAGGGTCAAAGGTCTTGTCATACGCAAACATACTTTGAAAGAAGTTTGTTCATAAACCATTTGAGTACCGAGATATAAGGCAAAATCACTGAACCGTGAAATTAGGTCACAGTGACCTATAAGTATATTGGGGTCAAAGATCTGGTCATACTCACTCATAATCTGAAAAAAGTATGAAAATATACTAATTGAGTGTCAAGATATAAGGCAAAATCACTGAACCGTGAAATTAGGTCACAGTGACCTATAAGTATATTGGGGTCAAAGGCCTGGTCGTACTCACTCATAATCTGAAAGAAGTAAGAAAATATACTAATTGAGTGTCAAGATATAAGGCAAAATCACTGAACCATGGAAAGTAGGTCAACCGATCCTTACCGTCATGACACACAAGTCAGTGTCACAAAGTCAAAAGATGAATGACCAACCATCTTCCTAAGTTGTTTCTATTAAGAAATAAAAAGAAAAAAAAAATCGGGGAGTTCTAGATTTTGACCTCTAGCCCCGCCCCCCTGACTCCGACCCAGAGGTCCGATGTCATGGAACCTAAAGTGTATGATGTATGAATGCTTTATGATAAGTTGTTGTCAAGATATGGATTCCTTGTAAAAGTTACACAGCAGTACATCTATTTTTTACAGTGTTCTAGTTTTTAACCTCCAGCCCCACCCCCCAGGCATGGACCCAGAGATCCGATGCCATGAAATGAAACTCAACCCTACAGGGTACCTATGGTCCGAGTATGAAAGCCCTCTCATAAAAAGTTTTCAAGATATAGACTTCTAGAATACTATATCACAGAAAAGCCATTATTATTAATGGTGTTCTAGATTTTAACCTCTAGCCCCACCCCCTGGCATGGACCCAGGGATCCGATGCCATGGAATGAAAGCCGACCCTACAGGGTGTCAATGGCTCAAGTATCAATGCTTTCTGATGAGTGGTTGTCAAGATATGGACTTCTAGAAAACTTTAACACAAGAATTGCCATTTTTGAAGGTGTTCTAGATTTTAACCTCCAGCCCCACCCCCTGGCCTGGACCCAGGGGCCCGATGCCATGGAATGAAAGCTAACCCTACAGGGTATCTATGGTCCAAGTATGAATGCTTTCTGATGAGTGGTTGTCAAGATATGGACTTCTAGAAAACTTTAACGCAAGTGTGACGCGCACGGGAACGCGCACGGGAACGGGAACGTGGACGACCGGGGTGACTACAATAGCTCTATGCACTTCGTGCAGTCGAGCTAAAAAACAAACTCGTCTGAGACAGGTAATGGTCGACTTTTGACTAATTAAAGTAAATTGTTAAAACAACAAAGTGTCAAACTGACAACGCAATTTGCAAGGATGATACATACCGACTTTCACGGACAACTGCATTAAGAGAGAAAGGCGCCGCGAGAACGAATGCGAATTTTAGGCAAAAACTCGAGAGAAAGAAGAATGAAAAATATGAACATGAAAAAATACGAATATTCGAATTTGGAAACGCATTCGAATATTCGTTAGAAATACGAATATTCGAATGTTCGAATATTCGTTCCCATCCTTAATTTATATACTGCAGACTGATGCAACAACACATGTGACAAAACAGACTGTGATGATTGGAAGTCAAATCAATTGAGCAACAACCAACAGCAAAGAGTTCATTGCTTTGCTGTAGATTGTGCCTTATTTGGTGCAGCTATCAATAAACACACTCCATTTTGTCATGTCAGGGCATTTTTTTTCACCTTTTTGAGAGGTACCAGTACCGATGAAATTGGGGGAAAAAATAGTGCAATGTTTTGGCTATTGGGAAAAAAAATTGTGTTTTTTTTTTTGCTTTATTGTGAAAAATTAGTGCAATTTTGGCCATATTGGGAATATTCTGTTCAATTATGAATTTTTATAGCCAATTGGAGAAAAATTTGATACGCAAACCGGACTTAGTTTTATAGGGAGAAAAAGCCCTGCATGTTGTTGCATCAATCTGCGCTGTAAGAATTTAGTTGCATCCGAGGGTAAACCAGTGCTTGCACTAACTTTTTGAATCAGGAAGTCATGACTTCCACCCTTTAAGATTTGGAAGTCACAGGCCCAAAATCTGGAAGTCATAGATTACTCGCAGTGCCGCATGTCAAGTGTGCATCCGCACATTAAATTAATTTGTCTCTACATCTAAGAAGACTTCCAAGGTGAAAATTCTGTTGTGGTTCTATTTGTTTCATGTTTTAGTGTCGTTTTTGTAATGTTTGCACCTTTGATGCATGTATTCATATGTTACTAGTTCATGTAACTTAGTGGCCACCTTTAGGGGAATAGTCTCTCACTTTGTTCAGACAGGGTATGTATTCTTTGTACCAATACAGCTAATGACTTTAAATATAGCTCATGAATATGTGAAAATTATTATTAATTTATGTATTTCATTTTTTTATTTTCATTATTATTATATAGTTTATTTTTTTTTATTTTCATTATTATTGTTATTAAATCTATTTCATTTTTATTTTAATCCTTATAATAGTAGATCTATGTTATTTTTCATTTTCGTTATCATTATTTGTTATTATTATTACTAGTGTCTGTTCAAGGTATTGAGTTACCTCCCTTAAATATTATTTTATTGAACATATTTTATTTTTATTTATTTATTTATTTTTTTTTTTTATCCTCAACTTGCTTAATAAGTTTTGGAAAAAAAAAATGTGCCAATTAGTAAAGATGGAAATATCTAAGTTCAAAAAAAAAAATATGCAAAGTGTAAATGTT
Organism: Rugalucina vietnamica; assembly: GCA_964017185.1. NCBI lineage: Eukaryota > Metazoa > Mollusca > Bivalvia > Lucinida > Lucinidae > Rugalucina > Rugalucina vietnamica. Next base: position 71,139,310 of record OZ024872.1, read on the forward strand.
TTAAAATTGTGTATTAATTAATTGTGATGAAATTCCTTCAATATTGATATTCCAACCTACAGTGGACTAGTTCAATTTTACCCAATATTTTACCCAATATTACAATGGATTAGTCCAATCTACCTCTCTAGCAGTAAATATTGATCACGCTTGACCTTGATCCGTTAATTGTTTTGACACAAATTACTCTTCTCAACACTTTAAATGAGACACCTTTACACCCTGGAGGCATGGTCTCCTGTCACTAATCCCTGAATAAACAGTTTTAAGATGGTTTTCAATACACTAAAATAGGTAAATTTTCATCTCTTACGATACGTCGCGTGCCTTGCTGCAAGGCGTAGGAGGATTTTTGTGGAAGTCAGCTGACGTCTGCTGTGTCATTTTTCGACGTACGGGAGTCATTTCAGGACGTAAAAACTCCCAGAACGTCCACTAGTGCAAGCACTGGTAAACAGTGTGTTACCGCAAGTTTCTTGTGAGCAAATGGTTGAAACTAAGGTTTAAATACATGTTGGATATCAGCTTGTAATATTCATAAAGGCTAACTAAAGTTCAGTTTGTTTTATCAGAAAAAATGGTGTCTTTGACTGTATACAAGATGGGAGCAAATTGACTTTACAAGTTTGAGTTTGCAGAATAAGCAAAAGATTGACAATGAAGATGTTTTAGAATTTTGATTGCACAGTAATAAGTACTTAAATACTCAAAATAATTTCTTTATCAAATTTCCACACATTTACTTTAATTCTTTGACACTTAAAGATAACCTTTTGATCAAGTTTTGATTTTAATATTGTTTCCAATTTTTATGTAAAACTTCAACGAATTCAAAATTAAAACGACACACTTCTTTATTAATATGTATATAAAGAGATGTTTACAAAAATAGATGTAAGAAACATTTTGTAACAGATAACTGTATGGCAAAATTAATTATTCAATGATTTAGACTTTTCACGTAAGCGTTCGTATTCTTCCAATACTAATTCATTTGCTTTAACTACATCAGGATTAAACCGAAGTAAAAACAAACCTTGCAAGGTAGTGACACGACTAAGAGCGACATAAGCCATGCCAGGTTCAAACACAGACGATCCCAAGTCTATAAAGCATGTGTCAGTTGTTGCACCTTCTATTTTATGTATTGTGCAAGCCCATGAAAGTGTGAGAGGAAAATTTATCCTAATAAGAGAACGGCCACCATATACAAACTGCTGTTCTATGGCATCAATAACTATGGGTTTATGTACTGGGTTTTGATTATTATCTGAGCTTGATGTAGTGACCTGGTCGAATACTACATGAATGTGTTGTACTTTTCCTAAATAATTAACATCAATTTGATGAACTACACCCATAGCACCATTAACTAGCCCTTGAGAAACATCAAGATTGCGTAAAAGCATCACTCTTGATCCAACAGACAGTTCAAGAATTTGAGGAATATTGCCAGCATCCCTGTCATCCTGTGGAATGTATTCTGGAGGGCAAGAAAGGCCTGACTGACTGTCTATGGAAGAGAAATAATGTTCTGCTGGTATTGTAAATAGCTCCGACCCTAATTGCTGCTGGCAAGCTTGGTTGTGTTTTGCAACATCAGAACGCTTCGGAAAAATGCAAAGATTTTTTTCAGACATGAAACTTGATTCTGCAGAGATCAAACGACTTTTTAAAGTTTTTATATCATCAAGAGAAAGCAAGCCAACTCTTGCTCTATTAAGCAAATGCACGTAACTTAAGTCTCCACTTTGTCTGACATTTTCACGAAGGAAAACAGGACGAAATAAATCCCACAAGATCTTGTTTTCAAAAGCAAATGCTCCATGCACAGGCCTCAACTGGAAAAAGTCACCAAACAATATTAAATTGAAATTCCCAAATGGTAGAGAATTTCCAGCAATCTCAGATAGACGCCTAGAAATGAAGGTAAGCATTCGATCACTGACCATGCTGACCTCATCTAGTACAATAGTATGCACACCAACAAATTTAGTTCTAAGTTTATTAAGTATGTACGGTGTTAAGCAACCGTAATTGAGATATTTATCTACGGGTATATACAATAAGGAGTGAATTGTTTGTCCATATATATGCCTTGCGGCTGTTCCAGTTGGTGAACAGCATTTTACAGGAGATTTTCCAGGCAATGATGCTGTATATAACTGCAAATAAGCAACAATTATTTTGAGCAAATATGATTTACCAACACCAGCTCCACCAGTAATAAAGAGTCTCAAAGCTTTTTTATCAGTATTTGAGAAATGCAACTGTACAACATGCAATGCTTTTTTTTGACAGGTTGTTAAAGAAGTTATGCAGTGAGTAAACTCATCAGCAGACATATAGCAAGAAGACAATTGATGATAATGTAAAGAGTCAGCATCAGAATTTGATAAGTTGCTAACATACAAATTCGGTACTGAAGTATCAGAACTATGCAACCCTATGTCAACATTCACTGACACATTTTCAGGACTGAAGTGATCTTGCAGCTCAGCTTCGGCAAGACGAATACGTCTAATGGAGTTTTCAACTTGTTGTAAAAAGGAGTTATGCATTTCCATAGAGAAGTCTAAGAGAGCATGTTTGGCCATAAAAGCTTCTTTTGCACTTGAAAATAAGCCAACTATATCACTTTCTGAGCGAAAAGGCAATAGTAACATCAGTAAAGAATAGTAATAATCATCATTTGACACAGAAAAACTAGGAAAACGTACAACTACTGGTGTTCTTCTCTTCCGAACCCAGACATCATATTTTTCTATATAAACCCTTTCTAACAACCTATTTGAATGGGATGTTGGAACTGGGCATTTTATAAACCATGATGCAAAATAATGTAACGACATGGTTTCCATGGAATTCGGTCTTGCTTTATAATAGTCAATAAGATTGTGTAGGAAAATGTCTGTTTCGCCATCAGGCATCATCTCAATCTCAGACAATGACTTCAGCATTTTGAATCTTTTATTTTCAGGCCTTGTGTTCAGATATACTACTGATCTCGAAGACTGTATAAGTTTAAGATTGCTTAAACGGAATGCTGCTTCTTGCGCTGAAACGCGTCTATTTTTCAAGACACATAACCCAATATTCCACAGACGCTGAAAAGTGTTAATGTTAGGATTTTGTTGAAATACAGTGTTTATCAAATTACTTAATGCACATCGTAGCTCATCTGGTTCAGACTTGCATAAGTAATGGCAAACATAATAAGCAGCCCCATTAGCATCATTGATTAGCTGAATATCCATGTTAGCTCGCCAGTGTCGCAATATATCAGGGTTATAGGCATTTATGAATACAGAATCATTTGGTCTTAAGGTTTCATAAAATTGATTTTTATTTCTCATGGCCATGAATCGAGAAAGTAATTTAGTTGCTGGACATGGCTTTTTGGGAAAGCCAAATCTACAGGGTCCTTTTGATGACCGAGAACAATAATTTGAATGTGAATGAGTTTGCAGTTTTTTTACTAATGCATGCATTTCCATATCTTCAGTTGGTGATGGAACATGTGTGTAAATAGTTCTTGATATGTAATGTAATACAATGTCACGGGTGTTTTCATTAATATCACTTGGAACATCAGAGCACCAAAAGAAAATGTGGTAGTGAGGAGAGCCTCTATTTTGGAACTCACATCTAACAAACCAGTCTTTAACATTTCCAAGGGGTTTTTTGGGACCATGCACAACAAATTTCATTAAAGCAGCAAAACGTCGATCAAAATGGATGGCAGTCATTAGAGGATCTGCACGCATACTTGAAAAGTAAGATTTTTTTTTAATAGCTTCCTCATAAGATAAGTTTTCCAACAGCATGCCTAGTTCTGGCCAATGCAAGTCATCTGCTGATAGTGTCATAAATAATGTTGGTGGACCTAAGCATCGGAACATTGCAAGTAAATCATATAAGGCATTTCGAAAGTAAGCCACTGTACCACGAATATTTTTCATAAACATATATGAATTTTGAAGAATGTCTGGATTTGTGTTACGCAAACGAACATCTGCCGCTGTAGTTCTCAACTCTACTCCACAATTTCTCTCACCCTTGTACATTTTCATTACAATTCCGATTTCATTTTTGAGAAGTAGCTTGTCATAAGATATTGCTGCATGTAATAAATAGGAAATATCTTTGCGCCAAAATCCTTGACGATTGTTTAATCGGTATCTAAAGTAAAGACTGGGCTGTACTTTAATTTGTCTTGGAAAGGTTAAACCGTTTTCACCTTGTGGGAAAAGCCATGGAAATGCTTTTTCTTCTCCAGATAATATCTCATATGCAGATACTGGAGCAGCATTATTTTGAGGAATTCTAACAGACGGTCTTTCAGTTTGTGAAACAGCAGTAGATTTGTTTTGTGGACCACTGTAGTCAACCGGTAGAAAAATAACATGTTCTAAATCGTTTACACTGTTTTGCATATTAAATGAAGGCAAAGACCTTGACGAGTTTAAACTCAGGGTACTCACATTCAAATTTGCATATAGTTTGTTATTAGATTTGAGCCACATAAATCCTCTTAATACTTTAAATGGATCAATTAAAAAAGACCCTCTTAATCCAACAACATCATTTCCATGTTCAAAATGCACTGTACACACATTATCTAATCCAGCTAGTTTCCCAACAAAAGATTCCACATCTTGTGGTAAATCAACAATTAGACCTTTTTCGGCATATTGACCACCAGGCAGTAAAACAATAGTCATACAAACCTGTATCTGAGCTAGCAGTTTTTTTTCAAGGCTGTTCAAACAAGTCAATTCATCAGGAATACTGTCGACACACAAAGAATTTAATTGTGTACTCAAAGGAGGCACATTTCCTTGAGATAAGTACTTAAAACATACCGAACAAAGCTTACTAGAGCTTTTTAGTTGTAATAATTGAATCACTGCATTTTGTTTTTCGCCCAATGTTTTGATTTGATTTGAGAACAGAAAACGGTCACAACATCCACAATAATGGTTTGGAATTGCACGTATGTATGTTTCAAAGTCCATGTTTGTTCTTCCAGGAGAGCAATGGCTTGTGTCAGAAGATGTAACATTTTGAATGATAGATGTACTTATGTTGCAGTAAGCTGCAACTTCAGTATTTTGTAAATTAGTACTGCTAATTACCAAATGTCTGGATTCAGATGCATGTACATCATTAGAATCAATGACAGAATATTGTCCAACACTATTAGCATCTTTAGATTGACGTTTTGCTTTTTTTTTAAATCCTTTTCCTTTTGGAACACTCCCTTCATATGCATGATATGTATGATTATGTGAATGCTGAAAAATTGTATCAGTGGATGCATCATCACTGCTAATGCTTGATGTTTTTATTGTACATGTACTTTGGTCAGCGTGTGGCACAGTTTCATCAGTGTCAACAAACATAGAGTCAACAGATTCAGCAGCATTAATATATGATTCATTTACAAAAGAATTAATGCTATTCAAACTAGTAACTGGTGTGTCAGGCTCTATTGCACAATGTATTTCAACTGGAGATAAATTGAAAATCTGACCAAAATACATTGTATGTAAATATTCTGTCAAACTATTCACAGAATCAAAGGTTAATAATGCACTGGAACCTGAGGGATCAACATAGCCCATACTATTTCGAGAATGAGAATCAAAAAGATAGAAAAATGTTCTGTGGCTGAAAATAGCTACTGAGGATTCTCCAAATGTACCTATTAATTGCGGAGAAATGTTTAAAGCTATAGACAATGCATTTTGTAAAGAAACTGCACCAGCCGCAGAAACTGCTGCTTGATCATTAACAGCACCAAATAAAGTTTCCACCAAACGTTGATGGTATACCTCCCCGAAAGCAGTGAATTGTGCTGGTAATTCATTGTGACTTAAATATCTGCTTGTATCACCATTGAATCTTTCATTTATAATTCTACCGTACAATGTATCTCCTTCAAAAATTATTGTATCAAGATGCTGTGGGGCCCATGTATTAATTTCAACTTTAAAAGACGCAAATACCAAAGCAATTAAAGCAATTGCTGTACACTGAGTTCCAAATGATCCGCTGATACAGCCAATGCCAAGAATACCTTGATGAATGTTTCCTTGCACCGATCTCACAAGAGGCATGTTGTAAACAGTCGTACGTCTCGATACAATGCGCAACGATGATTATCAGGATTATCTCTTTTAAGTTTATCAAACACACAAACCTGTATCGATAGTGAATTTGTGAATTTGCAATCTAAAAAATTTTACTTGTCTTGTGGTGTCAAAATGGTGATGCGTAGTTACCTGGTATCCCGCTTCTCTCCGGTTCTCATATCTTACAATCCATGCGATGATGGGAACCACCGTGCTAGTAGGCGGAGCTTTGTTTGGCGCGCTTTTCGTCATGCTGCTGTCACACTATTCAAAATTAATAATATCGCTCAGGGTCCATTCGGTCCGACACCGAGCCGATCAGCTATGCTGTGTAATTGATAGATTAATTGACGTTTATTTGGTAAAACCAACACTTGTCTCTCAGCTAGTTCGCTATGCTAGAGCTTGCTATAACTACGAAAACTTTGTTGATAGGGGGAAGTTACTCACCAGTAAATTGTTGTCACAAGGATATCGCAGGGCGAAGCTTGGGTCAACTCTTAAAAAGTTCATCCCTACAGTGTGGCCGCATCTAAACTTGTGTCTGACCTGATGCCAATTGCCAATAAATAATACGGCTTTCAATTACCGGACATTCATTTCTTACCAGATATTCATTTCTCGGCTTTGTAATCAGTCATATGGACATGGCGGGTGCATTATAATGGGCAGGTGATGCTCACTCTTACGCGTACACCTGATCACACTTCCTGTTTTTCGGTGGGTCCATGCCTGTGTGACTACATATCTCGTATTTGTCAATGATTTTATGGATTTTTATGAGTTAGGATATACGATTTAGGTACCTTGACCCCTTTACTTTACATGTACACAAATCACGGACCCTATATATTTTAGGTCCGAGACAAATGCAAAATTATAAAATGTTGAAACAAAAAACGCGTTACCACGTACCCAACTTGCTAAATTCAAAATTTAGCTACCCACCCAACACCTGAGATGATGATCAGAAATTGATCGACTCAGTATATGAAGATAAAAAAAAGATAAAAACCAGAAATTCATACCAAAGTACCAAGTTTGCTCAATATATCACATGTCAGATCTCACACTTGTTTTTTCTAAAATGCCTTCAAAACTAGCACCCCATACAATTCATTAAATTGCGAATTGATCATGCAATGTATTCTTAAATTTTCATGAAGCGGATAAAAAGGGTAAATTTCAATATGATAACCGGGTATACTGTCTTGTAAAACATTTGTACGTACAGCCAATCTCGGACCTAAAATACTAATAGTAATTTAATAATGAGTCTTTAAAGTTTGCGTATCCTTTGTCATTTCAAGTTTTTCAACCTAGCCGAGACACCGTTTTTCCAATAAACACCAGGCATACACTGTAGTTACCTGTCTGGAGTTTACTGCGTCTGAGATTCAATGTTACTATACTAAACTGATGCGTACACTACCATGATAAAAAAGCAATGTATTTAAAAAGAAATCGATCCTCCTTCCGTGGTACCTCCCTCCACACCGACTGTGAATGGAGTAAACGAGGTATCGAAGTGTTAGCTAGCTGATCTATATACTACATGTACCATGATAAAAACCTTGTATACTGACTTGTAAAACATTTGTATGTACACTGGTTGACTGGCTTACCGCGGTACTAGTGATGCGTATGATGGGCAAAATTAAACAAAATTACCTACAATTCTAAAAATAAATAGTCATATCACTTCCGCGTTATTTTTAAAGAAATTTTTTTTTTTCATCGGCTTCAGTTTGCAGGCACGTGATTGCCACTGCATGTTATTCAAGGTCGCTAAAATTTTGCTTCCTATATTACCGCGGAGTTCATTTAAACAAAGGTCAGCACAGTCGGGGCGCCTATCTCAAACGTTCAACATTTATAAGAGCAGGCATTTTCAAGTAACAAATTGTCCAGAAAGCATATCTGAAAACGTTACTATGCCTGAATCATGAGCTAAAAAAATCAAGGATGGGCATTTCATAAGTCGTCAATCTTGTACAGTGGGCAATGCAATAAATCAACAGAATATATTCTGTAAATTCAGATAAATTGCATAGTTTTATTAAGTCTTCTGATGCCGTGGTAACGGCGAACCCGCGGTAATATAGGCTACTATACTAAGCTAATGTGTATACTAAAAGGATGAAAAAAGCAGTGTATTTAAAAAGAAATAGATCCTGACCTCATTATGCGTTAATAAACAAAAGCCATATGAATTTGCACAAACTTGTACGGGTTGAGCTGGTGTCAATTTGTGGGGTAGACATCCGCATTGAATTTTGGGATAGTGTGCCGCCTGCATTAATTTTGGAAGTAGTGTGACATCCGCATTGAATTTTTTGGAACAAAAAAAGCTGAAAGGAAAATGCTTTCGAATCCGAACAATAAAACGAATAAAAAGGACGAAAATACTGATAATTGCTATATATATATACTACAATTATTAGCATTCTAATTCTTTGAACGACTTTACCAAACGTTTATTAAAAGACGTTTATCTGAAGGGTTATTAGCCTATTAAAACAAACATTCAAAGATCGGAAGATAAAATCAGTACTTCAAAGACACAGGAACAATTTAAAAACCACCAAGGTACTTAACGCCTTGCACAACAATTCAATTTCACATACAGATACATAGATGATGTTTTATCTTTGAATAATTCAAAGATTTTTGAGTTTATTGATGTCATCTTTCCATGTGAACTTGATATTAGGGACACAACCGAGCCCGGTATATCTGCCTCATACCTAGATTGTTATCTCAATATTGACAATGGAAAGCTTATAACTAGGTTTTATGACAAGAGGGATGACTTCAATTTTCCAATAGTTAATTTTCCATTTATGAGTAGCAATTGCTTACGGAGTATATGTCTCAGCTAGTTCGCTATGCTAGAGCCTGCTATAACTACGAAGACTGTGTTGATAGGGGGAAGTTACTCACCAGCAAATTGTAATCACAGGGATATCGCAGGGCGAATTCGAAGCTTGTGTCAACTCTTAAAAAGTTCTATGGGAGACATCATATGATGATATTGTTGATCCCTACAGTGTGGCCGCGTCTAAACTTGTGACTGACCTGATGCCAGTTGCCAATAATAAACCGGACATTCGTTTCTTACCAGATATTCATTTTCTCGGCTTTGCAATCAGTCATATGGACATGGCGGGTGCATTATAATGGGCAGGTGATGCTCACCCTTCGCGAACACCTGATCACAACTCCTGTTTTGGGGGGTCCATGCCTGTATGACTACATATCTAGTATTCGTCAATGTTATTACGGATTTTTATGAGCTACGATATACGATTTCGGTACCTTGACCCCAGTTTACTTTCTAGGGAGGTGAATATATAAACATCTTTCATTTTTTGTTCATTTACAGAGATAATTGGTCCATCGCGCAGCTTTCCGCACGCTGGTTAGTGTAAAACCTCTATTTTGTGCATAAAACAAACGGGCATAATTACAAATCTTTATTTTCAACTAAAGATTACATAACATAATTTTATTTATGTCATACACCATAACATTGAATCTTGTCATAGTCTTGTTTGATAGAAATATATTGTATTTGGTTTTTGAGTCTTCACTGTTTCTCCAATAGTAGCGGCACCGTGCGACAGACTCCTGTTTCTGTTTGAGTCAAACACATCTGCCGCAGATGCACTTGCTACCATACCTTCACCAGAACAATCCGATCTTGAGCGGTTGTTTGGTGGTTTACCATTCTTAAGAATTGAGCTTATCACTTTTTGTTCTGTATTTCTATTCCTTAAACTGGAATTCGTTTCACGATTCAAGTAACCATCAGAATTATGTCCATAGCCATCATATTGCACATAGTTGTTGTTGTCAATTTCTGCTTCTGATGAATATCTGTTCATATTGTCCATGTTAAATTCCCTGCTAGCAGTGCTCACTTTACGTTGCCGTGGATTATGTTTCTTGTAACGTCCGGCGGGTCTATACAACCCCGGGCAATCTGGATCCAGATCAAAACTGAATTGGCGTTCAATGTAACCATATTGAAGATTTGGATCATGTGACCTTGATCTGCGCCTTGATTGGTTTCCTGTATTGTCTCTCCGACTGTCACGTGATTGTTCTATCATTTCCCGCCGAATATCAGATGGCACTTTTGGAAACGGTCGTCTGTCGAACTCTGGAGTGAATGTTATTGGTCCATCATAAATAGCGGGACCATTTGAGCCATAGGAGGACTCAGAATCATAATCTTCTAATGAGTAAGGATTGCCCATTATACAACCCTTTGATCGAGACTCTCTATAACTCTTTCTTTTTATGGAACTTTTTGTTGGTTTATTGTTTCTCTTGTAAATTGAGTCACGAGGTGGTTGTTCTATTCTATTCAATTTATAATTTTCTAAGGATTCGCTTTGCGCTAACGTCGGTTTAGAAGAATGTTGCTTAATTATATCCAATGTATAACTTTCTAATGATTTGCTTTGCTCCAACGTTGGTTTATAAGTATGTGTCTCAATGCTATTGAATGTGTAATTTTCTAGAGGTTTACTTTGCTCAAATATCAATTTAGAAGTTTGTCGTGCCTCCAAAGACGATGATTGTAAGTGATGCCTTCTATTTTGCCAGTTTGTTTCAGAAATGTACGTAGTGTCTATATCCGGAAGGCAGATCTGGTTGACAAAGTGCAGAGGTTCCCGGTCTCTTACAATGCTGCAGGTTCTGTCGCTCAAGCTCCTCGAATGTCCCCTGTAGAATGTGAATGGTAATGAACTATCGCTCTTCCACGACGATGATCTGCTGAAGTTTCTATGCATCACTTGGTCCTGATTAAAACAAAAAAGTTTTACCTGCATCACTTGGTCCTGATTAAAACAAAAAAGTTTTACCTTATTTTTCATCAAAAATCTCGATAATAAAAGACGTAATTTAAAATGAAAGGTAAATAATTAAATGAGCCGACGCGTCAGAATTCCTCAAAATGCATAGGCGAAAACAAAGACGCAGATTAGCTGTGCAGTAACTGCACAGCTGATCAGCATCTTTGTTTTCGCTACAGGGATAGTACGATCCTGCTTCCGCGACTATACAGGTCGGTTTATATCAGACCTGATCGGGACCCAAATTGTTGGTTTTCTTATGCGAAGGCTCAAATACGATTAGTAAAGCTCTGTTGGTGCTCAACATGAATGAATTATGGCTATTTTGAAAGAAAAAATAAAATTTGAACTTATGCAGAAGCAATGACTCTCTTTGAAAGAACCATCAATATCACAACCACTGTTTTATTTCTTATTTTTCTTCGCATATAGGCTAAAATAAAATTAAAACTGAGATCCCTTTTTTTAGCCTACTTCGCAACATTCAAACAAAAACGATTCAGAGTCAAATAAGAAAGACATTATGTATACAGCTGTACTTACATACAGCGAATATACGGGGTAGTGTTCATCAAACCCATGTATTTTGTATTTGGTTGTTCTGTGTTTCCTGAATTGTTTCGGTCTTAGAAAGCTGAAAAATAGTCCGAAGGAAATCCGTCGTTTTACAAAGTTATTAAATTAAAATAGACAGTTAACAAAGTAGAAAAAATGAAAGTAGAGCTAATTAAACAAAAATCTATTATTATAATGTTAGGGATGATAAGAGAGTCATAATAAATTTCAACCACAACATCATTAACAACCGTATTCTAAACATGTTATTCTGGGAGGTTTTCCGGCCCATAGTAATCTTTTTATTTATTTGTAAGTGCTGTTTACAGGAACTTAACGTGTACATATTTTCTAATATATACAATAATATCATTTAATTTAATTAATGCTGCGGAAACAGGATGCAAATCAAAACAAACATGATTAGTTGCATGATTTAAATAGCAAATAAACTTTCAGTCTCAAATACGGAATAATATTGTTTGAAAATTGTTTGTAGTTTGAATTTAAAAACCAGGACGTCCTTCGAAAAGGGGAAGAAAACAGACAAACCTTTATATACGAATCTAAATCCTTGCTCCTTGATGCCAACTTTGAGACACTCAAGTTGCAAAAATCAACCGGAAACATCAAAGGCAGAACGCGCATCATTTACAATGATTATTGCAGCACATGTGGGATAAACAAACAATTAAGCATGTTTTAACAATCATCTATATGTTTTATGGAAATAGATGTGATACTGGACCACAAAACTGTCGAGAAATGACAGTCTAAGTTGACAGGTTATGATCACGTATGAGTGAGAAGGAGGAAAATATGCTATTTGCGGGGCGTTATTGTGCACATTGACCTTATGACAACCGAACGGTTGACTGGAGGTCCAAGGATGTTTCACGATTGTATGAAAGTGAAGTGAAAGCAATGAATCATGACCAAAGACCACTTTTCGAAACTCCAATAGGAAATAACAAAACAACAGATAGGCAAGGGAAACCTTGAAGAACATATTAGGAAGCGAATAAATTCACAAAGGTCACACAACTGCCATGACTGAACCCAGTATAGGCCTAATCTGTAAATGCATACGAACGACATTTCAGAAGCTAAATGCCATTCAAACGAACACCCACAAGAACAACCGACTCGGATTTTTAGGGATTTTAATTACACAGGTTCTGAAATGGTTCAAAACAAATAGTCATCACTAAGAAAAAAATACAAGGCGGTATACATCTATACAATTTAATTCTATTCAAAAATTAGATTTTATAACTTGAAGAATATCATTATGACAAAACCACAGATATGTCGAAGAACGATATGCATCACAAGTATTTGACTGTATAAATATGCATTTCAGGGCAATGTATCAAAGTACATCTATTAATATTAATGCCCATTCATCGATCAAAATTTATCTTCTTAATAATCACATTAGATGTGTTTTTGTATGAAAAACAATGTTTTTGTGTGATAAACAATAAGTAGATATACTTACATAAACACCAGAATACATAATGCCAAGAACAAAGACACTGAAGCTCCAAGCGTCACTTTGCAAACATCGTTGCAAGAATTTGCTGCTAGAATGACAGGTGTAACTGGACTAAATAGTGCTGTCGTGTGTAGTGCATCGGTTGTTGTTTCTTCTAGTGTCGTGGCAGGAGAAGATGCTGTAACAGTCGACTGCTCTGTTGTCACAAAAGGAACAGCAGAAGTTGGTATTGTAGATGGCGAAAAGGTTGTTTCTGTCAAGCGTTCTGCGGATGTAGATGGCGAAGATGGTATTGTTGTCAAGCGTTCTGTAGATGTAGATGGCAAAGATGAGGTTTCTATCATGCGTTCTGTAGATGTAGAAGGTGAAGACGTGGTTTCTGTCAAGCGTTCTGTAGATGTAGATGGTGAAGCTGTGGTTTCTGTCGAGCGTTCTGTAGATGTTGATGGCGAAGACGTGGTTTCTGTCAAGCGTTCTGTAGATGTAGATGGCGTAGACGTGGTTTCTGTCAAGCGTTCTGTAGATGTAGATGGCGAAGATGGTATTGTTGTCAAGCGTTCTGTAGATGTAGATGGCGAAGATAAGGTTTCTATCATGCGTTCTGTAGATGTAGAAGATGAAGATATGGTTTCTGTCGAGCGTTTTGTAGATGTTGATGGCGAAGACGTGCTTTCTGTCAAGCGTTCTGTAGATGTAGATGGCGAAGACGTGGTTTCTGTCAAGCGTTCTGTGGATGTAGATGGCGAAGATGGTATTGTTGTCAAGCGTTCTGTAGATGTAGATGGCGAAGATGAGGTTTCTATCATGCGTTCTGTAGATGTAGAAGGTGAAGATGTGGTTTCTGTCGAGCGCTCTGTAGATGTTGATGGCGAAGACGTGATTTCTGTCAAGCGTTCTGTAGATGTAGATGGCGACGATGTGGCTTCTGTCAAGCGTTCTGTAGATGTAGATGGCGAAGACGTGGTTTCTGTCAAGCGGTCTGTAGATGTAGATGGCGAAGGTGGGGTTTCTGTTGACGCAGGAAAAGAAGAGGTTGATTCGATCGACAGTTCTGTGGTCGGCGTAGGTGTGCTTGTTCCCGACGATTGTTCTGTTGTCACAGAAGAGGTTGTTGCTTTGGTCGTTGTGGTACTGGGAACTATGTTGCAATTATTGGCAATTGTCGTATATTCCGCTACTGTTAATGATTGATTTACAGCAACTGCCACAAATATATCGTAAATATTGTCCACGAAGTAAGGTGGACAAGGTGCTGATTCCAGTGTTGGAAGTGACATTGCTGATAAACAAATCGTAGATGGGCCAGCCGACGAATGACAATTTTCTTTCCCAACTGATCTGAAATCCACAAATTGAACATAGTTCATTTCAAAGAGTATTTGGAACCTAAAATATTAAAGATACACATCAACAGAGCTTTTATGTGAATGTAAACTCACCTTATATTATTGAAATCCTTGTTTTCCATGTTTTATTTACAAATCTATTTTATTTATTTTTTTTTCTCTCAAACGGTTGTGTTTGCCAGTAGATCTCCTGATAAGATACCAAGTGTCTATCTAGTATATGGCATTTTGTTTGTTTCATATTGTTCAAATAACAAATAATACAAACTAATCCAAGTAAACAAACAAAAAATGGATTCTTTATCCTCAGTTTGTATTACATCACAGTCATATATACCCTAGGTGAGTTGCACTAGGTAGTCAACTTACCTTAAAATTGAATCTAGAAAGTGCATTTTGAGCCATCACCTGATATCATAGGCGACTAGCAACGCCTCAGATGAAAAGAAGAGCATCTCGATTGCTGCTAACAAGTAGCTGAAGAAATCACGTACACACCTAGGCAGGGATTATAACGACAATGATGTCACGGTGTACCAGGTGATTCTATGAAAGTAAGATAAAATCTTTATCTCTTGGCCCAGCTCAAATTTTCACGGTCTTACTTATTTACATCCCATTTCTATTCATGGGCGTCGTGATTTCGTTTTTGTACCGCATTATATCGTAATTATATAACCGGAATGTGAATCATATTTGTAGAGTTTATGACTACCCATATTTGACGAATGGATTTTCCCATCGTTATCATTTGGAAGAGTCCACTTTCATTTAAAGGGGCGTTAGGAGTTATTTTTAATGTTTATCCCTTTTTTTCGACGAATTTTCATTAAGTAAACAGAATAGCCCCAGATGGGACGCCGCGTTCTGTGGCGTCACATCTGGGGCTATACTGTTTGCCTATGCCCCATAAAAAGGACGCCGGGCTTAAATGAGTTAAGGATGAAAAGTATCCAATTCATTTTGGACTTTATATCATTTTGTAAATAACTTAAAACGTACCCAAACAAACCTTATTTCAAATAAAAGCAGTGAAAATAATCAAAATACAAAAAGTAAGATAGGGAAAGACTAAACTAACAAACGGACAATGCTACTCATAATATTGATATATTTCAGAAGTCTACATCAATTAACGTTATGGGTGGCCTGTTTTTCTAATGGCATCGATTTCTTAGAATTTTCCCGGAATAATAAGTAACGTGTATAAATACAGCCAAATTGTGTGCAAATTGTGTGCAAAGTGGCGTGCCACGCACAAACTTTAGCTCTGTAAGATCGGTAGCAAGAAACATATTATTCTTTATTTTCATTTTCATCTGGATACTAAACAGGTGTTTGTCTATATAGTCTAATGGTTTAACACCTTGCAACAATTATGCAATTGTTTTAAGTCAATAAAGTCTGCGATTTCTCTGATTCGGAAAATAAAGATAAAGTATCATTATGTGCCTGCTTTTTATAAAATTGTATGCATTAATGAGTAAAAATAACCAGAGGACCATTGGTCCTGAGAACGCTCACCTGGATCCTGATCTTGGAGCATTTTGTCATTATGAAATGGCCTTGATCTTGAATACTCACACCTCAATTGATTTTATAAGTTGTCTGCATCTGCCAAGTTTCTGGTCTCAGGCTGCAAGTTTCCAAAAAAAAAAAAAAAAAAAAAAAAAAAAAAAAAAAATCAATTGTTTTCACTTTTTTTTCCATGTGAAAGCATATGTTTCAATAAATTGACCTGGCTGTAAAATAGGTCAAGGTCATCCTAGGGTCATCATATGAGCAAACTATGATGGGCTGGAGTCCCCGGTGCTACATACCAAGTTTCGTGGAAATCGGGCCACTGGTTCAGGAGAAGAATTTTTGAAGGGTTTGCATTATGTATGGGCATGGCGGCCATCTTGGTCATGTGACCCGGTCAATATTTCAATGACACTACCCATGGATGCTCCACATAAAATTTCAACCTGATCGGCCAAATCGTTTCAGAGAAGAAAATCTTTGAAATTGTGACTTAATTTTGATATTTCAATGACATTGGGTCAACGTCAAGAAATGTCCTTGACCTTAACTAATTACATACCTTCATTGACTCCATTAGTTGTCTGTATCTAGCAACTTTCAAGTCTCAGGCTGCAATAGTTTCCAAAATATCCATTGTTTTCGCCTTTACCCATGTAAAAGCCTATGCTTCCAAAGTTGACCCTGCCGTAAAATAGGCCAAGGTTATCACAGGGTCATCATTTGGTCAAACTTTGATGGGCTGGAGTCCCCAATACTACATAACAGGTTTCATGGAAATCGGCTCACCGCTTCTGGAGAAGAAGTTTTTTGAAGAGTTTTTACCATATATGATCATGGCGGCCACCTTGGTCATGTGACCAAAATATTGCAAACACAATTTTATTGACACTACCCAAGGAGGATCCACATAACATTTCAACTCTATTGGCTTAGCCGTTTCAGAGAAGAAAATCTTTGAAATTGTGACTTAATTTTGATATTTCAATGACCTTGGGTCATGACCTTGACCTTAATTAATTACATACCTTCATTGACTCCATTAGTTGTCTGCATATAGCAACTTTCAAGTCTCAGGCTGCAATAGTTTCCAAAGTATCCATTGATTTCGCATTTTCCCATGTAAAAGCCCATGTTTCTAAAATTGACCTTACCGTAAAATAGGTCATGGTCATCTTATCAAAATATGATGGGCTTGAGTCCTCAATGCTACATGCCAAGTTTCATGGAAATCGGCCTACCAGTTCTGGAGAAGAAGATTTTTGAAGGGTTTTACCATATATGTGCGTGGCGACCATCTTGATTATGTGACCAAGATATCGCGCACAATCTTTCAATGCCACTACCCAAGGAGGCTTCACATAAAATTTCAACTTGATCGGCCAAGCGGTTTCAGAGAAGATCTTTGAAATTGTGACTTAATTTTGATATTTCAATGACCTTGGCCCATGACCTTGACTTTAATTAATTACATACCTTCATTGACTCCATTAGTTGTCTGCATCTAGCATCTTTCAAGTATCAGGCTGCAACGGTTTCCAAAATATCCATTGTTTTCGCCTTTTCCCATGTAAAGGCATACGTTTCCCAAATTGACCTTGCCGCAAAATAGGTCAAGGTCATCCCAGGGTCATCATTAACAAACTATGATGGGGTGAAGTTCCAGATGCTACATACCAAATTTCGTGGAAATCGGCCCCCCGGTTCTTGAGAAGAAGATTTTTGAAGGTTTTTTACCATATATGGGCGTGGCGGCCATCTTGGTCATGCGACCAAGATCACGTGAACGAACTTTCATTCCCCCTGCCCATGGACGCCGGAGCATGGGTATACTATAAGCTCACCTGTGAGCCTTCGGCTCAGGTGAGTTAAAAAGGTAAGTATTGCCAGGAACTGATGTGCAATTACATGTCACTGAAATCTACTGAAAATAAACTTTTTTCGGAACCTGAATTTTATGGTGACTTGGTTTACAAATTTAAGAAACTTGAAGGAATTAATGATTTTTCTTTTCAGTTCAGAAAAATCATAACACGTTACAGACGTATAGGTTATAACTTGAATGTTATGCGACAGTCTGCATGCTTAGTTTTTAACCCAATCATGGTTGATAACTATGCTGCCTTCTTTAATTGCACGCCGGTGGGTCGGGCGTCAGACTCTATGATGGCCCCGACATAAAGCTATTCATTTTAGTTGGTTGGGGCCGGAGCTTCTTGTCTGTTGCTTGGTCCACCGGGGTCCAACTGGTGTTTTTCTTTTGCTCCGGAGTTAGTAGGTTATTCGGCGCCCAGGGATCTCCATCGTCGGGCAGCTTACTCAGTCTGTGAGTCCTGGTTTTTGATTCATCAGGATGTTTATCATGATTTATTTGTTTGTTCTTGATGATTCATTGACTAGTTAGAGATTCACCACGAGGACCGAATAACTAACTAAATGTTATGAACCACTGCAGAAGCTGAGGGTGAGATTATGGCCATGTAAAACCGGTTTAAGCCCGCCAGTAACTTTGTGTTACTGATCGTTCCAAGTCGATACTTCTGTGGTGGTTCTTTTCATTTTATGTCTTCGTGTATAAAAAAATTTTTGTGCTGTTGGCGCCTTATGTATGTTTTCATATTTTTAGTTAAGTTAAGGTAACTGAGTGGCCACCTATTGGGAAAATAGCTGCTCATTCGGCTTACGATATGTTTCATGGTATAAGTTCCTGATTGTTAGTTTGTTTTTTTCCCACCTCGGTTTTTGGAGTGGGAATCTTTTTCTGATTGCGCCTTTTCCTGATCTTTGCCTACTTGTACCTTTTCAAACGCACCAGTATAGTACTGTAACATGGCAAACGGGGGCTGGGGGTGCGGGGGTGGCGGGGTGGGGGTGAGCAACTTTACTGTTTCCAGAAAAGATTGCCATTCAACTACGTATATCTACAGCATTAAAAATACACTTTCATTTCACAGTCGAATAATAAGAAATGGTGCATTCATAAATCACTTTTAATAAGTAGCAGCCTTATTTCATACTAACAATTAACCCAGTGATATTATGTTGAACGCCGCCTTACATCTAACCAGAAAAGACATTTAATATTATTACTGCTGTTTTTATGTCGAAGCATTCGAATGCTGCACATGCCAATGGGAATTAATAAACTACAAAGGGATTATTCAGACTCAAGATCTAAAATGAGAAATTACCCTATTAAAGGCAACAATATTGTTTTAAAGAGGAGTGATTTCATCCTGAAATCCTCTTATTTTCTGATGTAAATTGCTTAATTCTTTCCATACACAATGGAATTTAATTTTATTTTACCAGTCTTCTCAATTTAAATGGCCTAATTAAAAATCAGAATTCTGATTCAAGATGGTGACTAATTTTGCGATTCAGAGCCGTTTGGGACTGTGAACTAATTATTTATCCCATAGGCTCCAATGCTAAATCCATGCTCTTTGACAGTTTACTCTGCATGCCAGGTAACACTTAGGCCATCAAAATATACTTGAATTTCAAGCCAAAAGATAGACAAGAAGATTTAAAAATGAAAAAACATGCCATCACCGGCTCTTTTCTCAGCTGTTGCATGTTGAAGAATGGCCGTCAATTTTTGGAAAAACCCACCTGACCTCATTTTCAAAATCACTGTTTTTACTTTTTGGACCAGAAAAAAAAAAAAACGCAATTTATGTGCATCAGGTGGTAAAAATTATATACCAATTTGAAGAAAAATATTTTTTCCAGTCGCTAGAAAGAAAAAAGAAGTATTTTTAGTTTACAATTATCACCCAATCAGGTGCCTCCATTACCAGATAACAGTCTCGGAGTAACCCACAGATTTTGACTTCTGGGATTTGTTGACATAATTAGTTCCCGGTCTCCCGTTCCTTCCAAAATAGGTGGTCATTTATCTGAATACCACAACAACCTCTGTATATATTCAGTCATAGTCTCACCCCTTTCACTAAAAGTCGAATGCACATTACTAAATTAAATACTTTTGAAAAATAAAAATATTTTAAAACTGAATGAATCCAGACATTAGAAGTGGAGTTTGAAGCGGCACTGTGTATTTTATGGATTGGAGTCATGGATTCGAGTCTTGGATTTGAGTCATGGAGTGGAGTATTGGAGTGGATTCTTGAGTTGGAACCTTGGAGTGAAATTTTGAGTGTAAAAGAAAACTCAATTCTGGTGGTGAAATTTGCCTCGGGGCGAACGTACCCCATCACAAAATGTGTAACAAATGCACAAACGGTACAAGTAATGGATAAGTAACAGAAATGAACCATTAATTTCCATTACTTATATGGGTAGTGCATTTGTTTCATGTTTCACTATGGCCTCGGTTCAAACGAGGCCAATTTTAACACCAGAATAAATGTTTCTCTTTCGCTCCAACATTTCACTCCAAGGTTCCACTCCATGAATCCACTCCAATACTCAATCCAAGACTCTAATGCATGACTCCACTCCATAAAATACACAGTGCCGTTTGAAGCTGAACCTTTCCATTACAGGTTGCTCAAAGTCAGTGTTAGACGAGTTAAAATATTTGCCTGTGAAGACATCCATGGAACAAGACTACTGTGAAGCACAGAAACATCAACTGAACAGTATGATTGTTTGTTTGCCATGCAGTAATAATGAACTTTGATGTGTGACACTATAGAAGCAACGCAAATATTCATAGGTTTTTTTATAGTTTATTTAAGTGTCGCATATCAACTACATTTACATACAATATATACAGATTTCCAACATGCTAAAACATAATATTTGATATCCAGTCTATACAGACTTACGAGATACTATATTCATATGACTTGATCTACGCCATGTTTATATATGCGTTAAGAACTGTGGCGATTTATCAGAGCTGAGAGAAATCATCAGACACACGGAATCCAATATATGCTGTAGCAAGAACCATCAGGAAAACATGTCCATGAAAAGTATACCCCCTTGAACCCCACTTTTATATAGTAAAACTGAGGTTTGCAGGGGTATACATATTTTTCTTATTTTTGCTCCAAAACATAGATTGTGGATACTCGTTAGAACCGCCTCTAACGTGTACCCACAATCTATGTTTTGAGCAAAAATAAGGAAAATATCAAAATTAGTCTGATGAAATTTTCAATTTTTGCAGCTGAAAGAAAAATCGGAGTGTCTATTGACAGACGTCTGTCAATAGCAAATATTCGGTAAATGTGCTATTGACAGACGTCTGGCAATAGCAAATTTACCGCATTTTTGCTAATAAACATTAATCTATACCACTGTCATCTGAATAACATTTTTATTTTTAATATACATGCCGAATGTTATTTTGTCGGAAGATTATTCAGTTAAACATCAAATCTTTTTTTTTTTTTTTTTTTTTTTTTTTTTTTTCTTTTTTTCAAACGTTGTCGTTTCAAGTTGAAATGACATGTTATTCTTACGATGATAAAACACTGGAATGGATCTGGGCAGAGAGTTACGTTACATGCAAAATACATGTCAACTAGGTGAATCCGGAAGACATGATCCGAACAAGTTGCTTCAAATGCAAAATTAATACAATTTGGGGGTGGCCGAAAAGGTCCAACAATTTTTTGTGGTCATTCACAAAAATATGAATATGAATCTTTTATTAATCTAGTCTGTGTAGTTCAATTAAGATAACAATTGCACAAATGAAAGCTTAGTTTATCTGAAAAGAATAATACTTTCTCATATTAGTCTAACACATGATTCGGACTTGTCGACGAGCTATCTGTAAGTCACATAAAAACATAGGTATGCACATTTTCCGAAAAAAACTTCCATTTTTCAACTCCATGGCAACCCGGAGGTCACATAATGTTATGTTTTATGTGAATATCGCTACCATGGTCAAATGTTTCATTCAAAGGTAAAACTAAAGCAGTCTGTCACTGGCAAAATGTCGATTTGTTATTGCCTGGCGTCTGTCATTAGCAGATTTACCGATAATTTGCTATTGCCAGACGTCTGTCAATAGCAAATTTACCGAAAATTTGCTATTACCAGACGTCTGTCAATATCAGGTTTACCGAAAATTTGCTATTGCCAGACGTCTGTCAATAGACTCTTCCAAAAAAAAAAAAAAAAATCTCTGTATTTTGCATGGCCAAGTTTTCGTAATGTATTTGTGATTCAGTATTTTCGTTTTCACCTAGCAGTATTCTGTAGATGCTAGACAGGTGTTTGTCTGTGTAGTCTAATTGTTCTACATCTTGCAACAATTATGCAATTGTTTTACGTCAATAAAGTCTGCGATCTCTCTGAATATACAGTTATAATAAATTCTCTTTTGTTCTGTTCTGAATCGGCAAATTAAGTATCATATATGCCTGTTTTTCTAAGGTAGAGATGAAATAGAATTTTGTTTGTCTGTTTGAATTGATGCTTTACGTCCCAGTCAAGAGCAATGGTCATGTCCATTTTATGGGACTTTTACCCATTAAGGTGTAATGACACTCAAACTGTGCTTCAAAGATATAACCACCCAAGCAAACCATCTGGGCTTTAATATATGTATGGATGGTTTGACTAAACCACTTTTCCGGGACAGGCCCAGACTTGAGCGGTTAACCAGTAATCAGATAGTCGGTCAGTAGTTTAGAAGCTTTGCCTGGAGGCACAAGCAAGCCATCTATTTCTCCTAGTTTCGCAAATGGGAAACTAAAACAGCAAAAACTAATATCAATATTGGCAAACTGAAGAAGTTGCTTCCAAAAAGGTATATTCAAGAGCTCATAAGCTACTTCATGACTTGGTATATTACATAGCGACATTGATACTTTTCCATTCAAAATACATTTTCACAATAGAATTAGAAATGATGCATTCATAAATCATTTGTAATTAGCAACTATTAACCCAGTGATATGTTGGCAGACGCAGCAGAATTCTGTCTTTCATCTAACCAGAAAAGACATTTAATATCATTACTGCTGTTTTTATGTCAAAGTATTCGAATGCTGCACATGCCAATGGGAATTAATAAACAACAACGGGATTATTCAGATTCAAGACCTGAAATGAGAAATTACCCTGTTACAGGCAGCAATATTGGTCTCATTCTGAAAGCCTATTATTGGAGCCTTAGCATGAGAAAACCAACAATTTGCAAATGCGAGAACAAAGACGCAGATCAGCTGTGCAGTAACTGCACATCTGATCAGCGCCTCTGTTTTCGCCACACGGATAGTACAACTCCTCTTCTATTTATATCCAAAGTTTTAAACTTCTAGCTTTATTCTGTGACTGTACAGCCTGGTTTGTGTCAGACCTGATTGGAAACCAAAATTGTTGGTTTTCTCATGCACAGGCTCATTTTCAAATGTAATCTGCTAAACATTCTTTCCATAAACAAACATTTAACAAGATACCATATAAGGGTATCAGTCATAGGCAGGTTGTGTCTGTTAGGTGTCCAGGTCATACTAATTCTTGTTATAAACGGTACAAGCTTTTGCACGCCGGTGGGTCGGGCGTCAGACTCTATGATGGCACCGACATAAAGCTATTCATATTAGTTGGTTTGGACCGGAGATTCTTGTCTGTTGCTTGGCCCACCGAGGTTCAACTGGTGTTTTTTTTTTTTCTTTTGCTCCGGGTTTCAGTAAGTTATTCGGCGCCCATGGATCTCCATCGTCGGGCAGCTTACTGAATCTGTTGAGTCCTCGTTTTTTATTCATCAGGGTGGTTATCATGATTTATTCGCTTGTCCTTGATGATTCATTGACTGGTTAGAGATTCACCACGAGGACCGAATGTTGTGAACCACTGCAGAAGACGAGGGTGTGGTTAGGCGCCTGTAAAACCGGTTTAAGCACCCTTGGAAGTAATTTTATATTACTGATCGTTCCAAGGCGATACTTCTGTTGTGGTTCTTTTTGTTTTGTGCTTTGGAGTCACTCGGCTTACGATATGTTTTCTTGGTTTAAGTACCTAAATGTTATTTGGGTTTTTCCCACCCCTCGGTTTGTGGAGTAGGAATTTCTTTCTGATTGTGCCATTTCCTTATCATTGCCTATTTTTTACCTTTTTGTCAAATATACTCAAGAGCTATTGTGAATCGCCTTACTATATTTTTCACCATCGACCTTATTATAAAGCGTAAAACAGGCCAGGTTGCTTGCAAAGCTGATAAAAATGCAGCTGACAAAGATATGTTATAGTCACGCTGCTTTAATATATTGTGTTCCAAATGCAGTTCCAGTGTAACTAGGTTCTTAGAAATGTGTCATATGAAACGCCGGAAATGAATTTTTCCACAAGGGTCCCATCAATTCTTTTTTCGCTATTGCTCTCCACTGTTGATACAATGAAGGTCTTAATGGTTTGGCATGAGAATATTGTGAATATTGATGTATGAATCTTCATTTATATTAAAAATGAAAAGGTATTGACAGTTCTCACTAACTTTACAAAAGATGGTATTCAAACTATATGAATTTCACGCTTTACAGCTTTTATCTGGATTATCTTAATAAATTCAGAGTAGAATCTTAAATGTTACTTTATTAATATACATATATCATTGGCTATATTATTATATAGAGAGATGATATTGTTACATCGTATAGATGTGTAGAAGCAATAAGTGCACTAAACGTCTAGTCTGGTTAGATGTAAAGCAGACTTGCGCAGTGTGCCAAGACCTATTAGACATAGGTTAATGTTTACTGTAGAATAATATGTTTGCTTATAGGAAATGATTAACAGACGCATCTCCATTTGCATGATGGCTGCTACATTTTAAAGTTAGCAATCCGAAAAATTTTCCTTTTATTCAGTAAGAGACTGTAATCGTTAGCAGAAATTATCTTTCTTATATCAATTTTGACGAGATACATTATGCTAAAGTAAATAAATAAATAAATAAATAAATAAATAAATAAATAAATAAATAATCACCAGTGTCTAGTTGTTCAAAGCATCGTTAGCTTAACGATATCGTTAAGACATAAATTTGTTAAGCAAATATCAGCTAAAGTAACAAATACAGTGTATTTGTAATATTAACGGTTGAAATTTTAACGAAACGTTAACTAACGACGTCGTTAGTTTTGAACAACTGGGCCCAGGCTTTTAGGATTTGACTCTTCTCCCTATTATTTTCTACAACTAATAAAGTGCATAAACACATACTTTACAAATTAATAAATATACTGTTTTCATGCTGCCACTTTATACAAATTCTTCATAGGAATTCATAATCGTATATTTATCACCCGGTTTATTATTTTACATGTACGCATGGGTCATATACAAAGAGCGTGTGGACAATTTGATTGTTAAAAGAGGCAGAGAACAAGATAAGTTACAAATAAAGTACTTTTTTAATCATTATCATAAACATTTAGTCGTGATAGCTGACGCAAAGAATTTAGACACTCTTTAGTTTGCACGACCGTTTCGTAATATTTACCATCTTATTCATACCAATTATCCTGCTTGTCTACCAAATTCTTGTATTGAATACAGTACTTAGAGAAAAGAAAATTTTAAGTTCTCGGATTATACATATATTGATAAAATGCAAACTAGACGCAACCGTTCCTATATCTAATGATTTTACTTGATGTATCGTGGGTCTTTGCTTGTTTTATAAGTAAACAGCTGCAATTTGTACTGACGAGGAAAAAACTTATTTCCTCACACTTCCGGTTGTTCCATTGGCAACTTGTCTCTGGCTCGAACTACTGGGGACATTTCCTCGATAGGTGGTTAATTTCGACTGCAGTACCTGAAATATACGACCAAAGTGAAAGAACAAACGAAATAAATCTCACCCTGCTGTGACAAATGATTCCACAAATCACGAGTTACTAGACATAAAGCGTATTACATACCGTCCGCGCTGAGAGAAAACATTTGTATTTCCTTAAAAATGCAAAGACGCTTCTCAGATTCAGGCAAGGCTATTCGGATCATACAATTCCTTATTTACACACCCTTAACAATCCAAAGTCTCAGTCCTCCAACTATATGTATAGGCCAGCTGGTAAGGAAAATGGGTATGTTTTTCTGAATCAAGACTAATCATAAGGTAGAGTACATGGGATTTCCATCCAGTTAATGTTAATGTTTGAAGTCTTGGTTCTTATCAATTCGCACACCTTAATCAACATTAACGAAAACAAGGTACGAAATGATACTTTCTTTTTTCTGTTCAAAGAAATTTCTGACTTTATTTACGTAAAGAACATCATATAGATCTAATTGCTTGTTATGACTCAGGCGAACATTGAATTGCAGTGTTAAACGTATGCCTTGAATTAAACTCACCACCTTAATTTTGGAGAAACTGATCTGAAATAAATGTATCCGCACACTAAAGCAATAGTATCCATAAATAACATCACACATGTGATATCTCCCCATTTTCGGAGGGATCTCCCTATTTTTGTGAAAGTCTTCCTCTTTGGAATTTCAGTATTTCTTAATAAACCTTATACATCTCCCTATTTGCAATATCCAATCTCCAAACCAAACGTCAAGAAGTTCCTTCTACGTTTAATCATTCTCCCTATTTGGAAAAGGAAATTTCCATATTTTGACTTCTCTGGTTTATCACATGTATGACATTTGCACTGGGAAGTCAAGCAACAGAAGAACAAATCACAATATAGCGCCTTTCAAAGCCCCCAATATACTTACAGAGCAAGAACAACCATGAGCACAAGAAAAGCACACGATGATGACGTTATCAGACTTCAACGCTCGAAATAAATGTTTAACGGCAAAACTTCTCCAACAGGGCTATCGGTATCATAAACTTCGAAAAACATTTTCTAAATTTTATCGTAGACACTATGAATTGATTTCCAAATATAATGTTGGGTTAAAGACGCTTTTAAGTGAGGGCCTTTCAGAACCTGAATTTTATGGTGACTTGGTTTACAAATTTAAGAAACTTAAAGGAATTAATGATTTTTCTTTTCAGTTCAGAAAAATCATAACACGTTACAGACGTATAGGTTATAACTTAAATGTTATGCGACAGTCTGCATGCTTAGTTTTTAACCCAATCATGGTTGATGACTATGCTGCCTTCTTTAATTGCACGCCGGTGGGTCGGGCGTCAGACTCTATGATGGCCCCGACATAAAGCTATTCATTTTAGTTGGTTGGGGCCGGAGCTTCTTGTCTGTTGCTTGGCCCACCGGGGTCCTACTGGTGTTTTTCTTTTGCTCCGGAGTTAGTACGTTATTCGGCGCCCAGGGATCTCCATCGTCGGGCAGCTTACTCAGTCTGTGAGTCCTGGTTTTTGATCCATCAGGATGTTTATCATGATTTATTTGTTTGTTCTTGATGATTCATTGACTAGTTAGAGATTCACCACGAGGACCGAATAACTAACTAAATGTTATGAACCACTGCGGAAGCTGAGGGTGAGGTTATGGCCATGTAAAACCGGTTTAAGCCCGCCAGTAACTTTGTGTTACTGATCGTTCCAAGTCGATACTTCTGTGGTGGTTCTTTTTGTTTTATGTCTTGGTGTTTAATTTTTTTTTTTTTTTTTTTTTTTTTTTTTTTTTTTTTTTTTTTTTTTTTTGTGCTGTTGGCGCCTTATGTATGTTTTCGTATTTTTGGTTGGGTTAGGGTAACTGAGTGGCCACCTATTGGGAAAATAGCTGCTCATTCGGCTTACGGTATGTTTCATGGTGTAAGTACCTGATTGTTAGTTTGGTTTTTTCCCACCTCGGTTTTTGGAGTGGGAATCTTTTTCTGATTGCGCCTTTTCCTGATCTTTGCCTACTTGTGCCTCCTTATCATAATATCAGACAAATGTCATTACAGTATGCCCACCGCTGTCAATGCTTAGATCCACCCGTGGTGAGTCCGGTTATTTCCGCGTTGTCTGTATGTGTTGATGACAATATGTTAGTTGAAACACCTGGGGAACTTCCTTCTATGCCATGTGTTGTATTTATTCGTTCTTTTGAAATTGTAATGTGTTTTGTTGATAAATTGTCAGTTGTTTTGGATACAGTTGCTGATAAATTAGACACTGGCGTCAACGTTGACGATTGGATAACCGTTGGCTGTGATAATACCGCAAATCTCGTTATCACTTTGGTTGTACTAACAGCAGTTTTTTAAGTGATTGAAGTCCTTTATGTCGTAGAAGTTGTAGTAGTTGTAGTTGTAGTTGTTGTTGGTTCTGCTATATTGCAACGCTATGGCCACTGACATTTGAGCCGCCTCGTGGGAAAACCAACAATGTGGTTTCCGAACAGGTCTGACACAAACCGGGCTGTACAAGCACAGAAGATGACTAGAGACTGTACATTTTGGATTTAGAAAGTAGAGGAATTGCACTATCCGTGTAGCGAAAACAAAGGCGCTGATCAGCTTCGCAGTTACTGCGAAGCTGATCTGCGCCTTTCTTTTCGCATATGCAGATTGTTGGTTTTCCCATGAGGCGGCTCATTTTATGTGAGATTTTAACACTAAGTGAGACATTGACAAGTATCTGGTAGATATCAACGACGAAGTATGGTGGACAAGGAGCACACTCTATGTATGGACAGAAAGTACCCATGGTATATATCGTCATACTTGTTATGGATCACAGCCATCTAGGCCTGAGGAGCGCGGTTGCGTAGTGGTAGAGCGTCGAACTCCGAATCGAGTGGTCCTGGGTTCGATCCCCACATGCGTCAACGTGTTGTGTCCTTGAGCAAGACACATTAACTCCCAACAGTACTGGTTAAACCCAGGAAGAGCTGGCCCCGTCCCGACATGACTGAAAAACTGTTGACTGGAACGTTAAGCCTCAATACAAACAAACATCTAGGCCTTAGTGAGACACTGACAAGTATCGACAAACAATGGTGGACAAGAAGCACACTCTATGTATTGACCAAAAGCATCAATACAGCGTCATAATGCATCACAACTGAAAGTGGAACTACCAGGTGGTATCATTAGTTACAGGTAAAAAAGAAAGATAAAAGAAATATAACTTTATCATTAGTAGATATCATTTGATATCAGACAAATCAAATAAGATTTAGGTGATGAAGTCAGATATTTCTAAGCGGTGAAAATGTTCTCTTGTGGTTCAGTGATTGAAATATTATTTCTATCGTCCTGTCGTTTCAGATAACAACTCTGAAAGCGAAGGAGTAGATAGATACCCCTGAAGCATGGTGCTTTAAATAGGAACTTTGTTCTACAAGAGCAATCATTTTTCTTTTATTTTCTTTCCCTCAGGTAAATCAATTTTGTTCTGAATAAACCAAACATTGAGTAAACAAAGTGCTGAAAACTCAGTGGATCAGACTTTCAGTCAGCACTTCCTGTCTGTTTCGCATTTGTTTTCCGAGGTCGAGCAGTTTAACACAAGAATGTATTGTAGCATCCCAGAACATAGGTGAGTTTAATCAATCGCGTAAAATTCTAGCATAGTATCCGTTGATGTTAATATGCATACTTCACGATTTTTGTTATAAAGGTATAAGGTATAAGCACCTTCAAAACAAATCTCCAACATAGAACAGTAAACTTTATTTGAACGCAGTTACTTCGCATAAAACGTAATCTTATACCAAGAACAGCAAAAGATAGGGGATGCCCTTGAATGTGGTGTACCAAATCCAAGCAAAGGGAAATGTGGCTTATTTTTCGATACTTCTGTGGTGGTTCTTTTTGTTTTGTGTCTTGGTGTTTAAAACATTTTTGTGCTGTTGGCGCCTTATGTATGTTTTCATATTTTTAGTTAAGTTAAGGTAACATAGTGGCCGTCTCTTAGGAAATAGCTGCTGGCCCGGCTTACAATATGTTTTCTTAGTACAGGTGTCTAATTGTGAATGTAGTTTTTTCCCACTTCGGTTTTTGGAGTGGGAATTATTTTCTGATTGCGCCTTTTCGTGATCATTGCCTCCTTGTACCTTTTTATACAATTTTTGATTTTAAGTTCCCAATTATTTCGTATTACTCACTACTGAGAACAAATGAACTCATCATTAACTGCAGGTAACATAGAAATATGCCTACCTGAATGTTATCATTTCTACTCATTTTTAAATGAGATATCTGTACACATATTGCATTTGCCATAAACTTGGGAGATGGCAGAAAACAAAGTATGAGATTTTAGTATTTACTATAGAAGCGACTGACAGTCAGTCTGAAGTAGGAATTCTCTCGATGACGACGGCGATAATGATGATAAACTGTACATTTAGTTTTCAGATGATTCTCATGAAAAAGATCCAGCATTTAGAATGAAGACACTACAGAAAATAATTATACTGTGCAGAAAACAAATCGTCTGATATTGGAGGACTGAATGTATTAATTCACAGTCTGTTGTCTGGTACCTGTTTTTCGTTACATCTGGAACAGTGTTCAGGTGTTCTACAAATAATCATCTGATTTACAAGGAATTAAATTATAGTGAAATTAAAAAGGTACAGAAATCATTAAGGGGTATACTTACAATACCATTGTATCTCTATTGCTAGTAGTCCTAGAGTACTAAAATTGGTATCAAATAAGTTATAGGGCATTGCACTAATATACTGTAGTGCCGAGCGGTTAAGAGCGCTGTTTCTTAATTACTCGATAATGTCACCGCTGTGTCAGGTGTGGGTTCGAGCCCCGCTCTGGCCACATGTGACACAAGCCAAGTTCTGTTGCGGGTGTGCCAGGTGGTTTTTCTCGGGGTTTTCCCGTTTTCGAACCACCTCGATAGGCCCGTCTCATATGAGCTGAAATAATCTTGAAAGGGACGTTAAACTGAACAAAAATATTATCGAAAACAAAAACAAAATATAGAACTAATCTGATAACAAAATCCGTTCATATTATCGAAGACTAAAAATATAGAACAATTGTGGGAACATAAAATTGGTATACCTATGGAAACACCATTATATTGTCTGCTAATAGCCATTGAGTAGGAAATATCATCAAATGGTCATAATAATGAACTATTGCTGTGGACAGCAATTTATAAGTAATTTGTTTTCTATCGTGGGAATGTAATTAAAAAATGGAAATATGAATAAAACACCTGAAATTAATGGTATATACCTACAATATTACCCAATCTTGGCTGCTAATTGATTTAGCATGATGAAACTTGTAGTTCTGCGGTCTCATCTATAAAGTGTCAAAATTTCAGTAAATTAGTGTATGCAAACAATCTTGGTGGAAAATGAAAAAAGTAGTAGCATACTTACAAAAGTGCTAATAGTCCTAGAGTAATGAAAATGGTATCAAATAGTTGCTAGGGCTCTATACTCAGCTACCCTGAGGTAAGATATGTCTTGGATATAATTATATCATTGGACATATAACTTTGTAAATATCGGTTAAACATAAACAAAACAGAAGAGTTAAGGAGCGTACTTACAAAATCACTTGAATCTTGGCTCATAATAGCCCTAGAGTGCTGAAAATGGTATCAGGTAGTTGCTAAGGCACTATATTCTGCTATTCTAAGGTTAGTCATGTCTATCATTAAACATATAACTTTATTAATAGCGATAAAACATAAAAATGAAGAAAAATTGCGGAAAGTTAAGGGATGTACTTGTAAAATAACTTGAATCTGGGCTTCTAATAACCTAACAGTGCGGAAAATAGTATATGTTACAGTCACGATGCTTTAATTTATTGTGTTCCAAATGCAGTTCTAGTGTTGCGGTGTTCTTAGAAATGTGCCATATGAAACGCCGAAAATGAATATTTCCACAAGGGCCTCATAAATCATCATTTCGCAAGTGCTCTCAATTGTTGATACAATGAAGATGTTAATGGTTTGCCATGAGAACATTGTGAATATTGATATTGATGTGTGAATCTTCATTAATACTAAAAATTGAAAAAAATATTGACAGTTCTCACTAACTTTACAAAAGATGACATTCAAAATAAATGCATTTCACGCTTTACACTTTTATCCGGATTATTTAACAAATTCAGAGTAGAATCCCTATTGTTACTTCATTAATATACATATACCACCATTTGAAACTCGTCATTAGAAAGGTATTTTTCTGACCATGAAAAATAAAAATTAACGTGTGCAACAGAATAAACAAATGCCATTTCCAGTTTGAGAAAAAGCTATCCGACTATAAAATGCATGCTTGCAAGAATGGCTGAGAGAGAGAGAGAGAGAGAGAGAGAGAGAGAGAGAGAGAGAGATAGAGAGAGATTATATAGCTATATTATATTATATGTAGATGGATAATATTGTTACAATTCGTAACATTTTAATGATATAGATGTAGTAGCAATGAGTGCGCTCGTGATTTGCTCTGCTTTACAACTGACCTCCAAACAGTTACTCAACAATTCACTGCTAGAACTGATCTATTTCTTAAATAAATAAATAATCACCAGGCGTTTTGGATTTGACCCTTCTCCCTATTATTTCCTACAACTTATAAAGTGCGTAAACACATACTTTACAAATAAATACATAATCTGTTGTCATGCTGCCATTTTACCTTGCAAATGATACTACAACATGATATAGGATTTCAACCTGCAGAAGTCTTCATAGAAATTCATAATCGTATATGTATCACCTGGTTTATTATTTTACATGTACGCATGGGTCATATACAAAGAGAAAGTGCCATTTACCATCATCGAACTACTGCGGACATTTCCTCGAAACAAGGCTCATCATAAGGAAGAGTACATGGGGTTTCCATCCAATTAATGTTAATGTTTTAAGTCTTTGTTCTTATAAATTCGCACACCTCAATCAACGTTAACGAAAGCCAGGTATGAAATGATACTTTCTTTTTCTGTTCAAAGAAATTTCCGATTTTATTTACGTAAAGAACATCATGTATATCTAATTGCTTGTTTATGCTATGACTCAGACGAACATTGAATTACAGTGAAACGTATGCCTTGAATTAAACTCACCACCTTAATTTTGGAGAAACTAATCTTAAATAAATGTATCCGCACACTAATGCAATAGGTTCCGTAAATAACATATCATACATATGATATCTCCCCATTTCGGAGGGATCTCCCTATTGTTGTGAAAATCTTCATCTTTGGAATGTCAGTATCTCTGAATATACATTATACATCTCCCTATTTGCAATATCCAATCTCTAAACCGAACGTCAAGTTGTTCCTTCTACGTTTATTCATTCTCCCTATGTGGAAAAGGAAATTTCCATAGTTTGGCTTCTCTGATGTATTACATGTATGACATTTGCACTGGGAAGTCAAGCAACAGCAGACCAAATCACAATATAACGCCTTTCAAAGGTACCAGTATACTTACAAACAAAGCAAGAACAACCGTGAGCACCAGAAAAGAACAAGTCGATGACGTTATTATAATATCAGACAATATGTTAGTTGTTGAAGACAATATGTAAGTTGAAACACCTGGGTATTTCATGTGTTGTATGTATTCGTTCTATGGAAAATGGAATGTGTTTTGTTGATAATTCCAGTTGTTTTGGATACAGTTGCTAATAATTCAGACACTTTTGTCAACGCTGATGATTGTATGACCGTTGTCTGTTATAATTACGTAAACACGTAAACCTCGTTATTTCTTTAGTTGTTCTAACAATAGTTATTTTTTTATTTTTCTATTTATCTATTTATTTATTTATTTATTCATTTATTTATTTATTGAGTTGTTGAAGTCCTTTTTTGTAGAAGTTGCCACTGAGTAGTCGTAGAAGTTGTTGATGTTGGTTCTTCTATATTGCAACGTTTTGTGCTGACTCTATAGTCATTCACAAGCTATATTAGATTAACACTTAGTCAGAGACATTGACAAGTATCTGGTAGATATCAACGACGAAGTATGGTGGACAAGGAGCACACTCTATGTATGGACAGAAAACACATATGGTATATATCGTCATAATTCATCACTTGATATCACTTGTTAAATCCACTTCTTAGTTACAGGTAAAAAAGAAAGATAAAAGCAATGCAATCTTATTATTAGTAGATATCTCTTGATATCAGACAAATCATATAAGAATAAGGTGATGAAATCTGGCATTTCTTAGCAGTGAAAAGCCACTAGCAAAAGGAAATATATCGTAATGTTCTCTTGGGTATTCACAGCATAAA
Organism: Rugalucina vietnamica; assembly: GCA_964017185.1. Taxonomy (NCBI): domain Eukaryota; kingdom Metazoa; phylum Mollusca; class Bivalvia; order Lucinida; family Lucinidae; genus Rugalucina; species Rugalucina vietnamica. Next base: position 71,173,325 of record OZ024872.1, read on the forward strand.
AAGTGATTGAAATGTATTGTTATTTGATATGTGATATATCAACTCTTAAAGCGGAGGCCCGGGTGGCTCCCTTTGATGCAGGAAGCTTTCAATATGAACTTTGATCTACAAGAGCAATCAATACTATTTCCTTTATTTTCCTTCAGGAAGGCACATCAAGATCTTGTCAGTAATCAATTTTGTATAGAACAAGCCAAACATTGAGTAACAAAGCGCTGACACCTTGATCCGATTTTCAGTCAGCAGTTCGTGTTTGTTTCGCATTTATTTTCCGAGGTCGAGTAGTTTATGACAAGAATGTGGCATCCCGTTGCAAAGGTGAGGTTGAACCAGGAGCATATAATCTTCTCACGGAGTGAGATATCATAGGCTCCTGGTTGAACCAATCGCGTAAAATTCAAACAAAGTATCAGACGATGCTATGACATCATTGTCGTGTTTAAGGTGACTCTACGTTCAAAAGAAATCTCCAACACACGTCAGTAAACTTTATTTGAAGACATTTACTTCATGATACAAAATCTTTTACTAATACCAACAGAGATGCCCTTGACTTTGTCGTAACAAATGACGGTGTAGCCATGAACTGGCGGGGGTGGGTGCGCGGGGGGCGTTAGTTTTGAAGCTACATATATTGGATGTTGCTGACTGCCCTAACTATTATATTACTGACTTGGTACATCCGACTCGGGTTTTGCGTATGAACTTAAATATAGCACATTATTTTTATTTAGTTTTAATATCCAGTGATGATGACATACACGTGCATTTAGGTTTTAGTTGATTCTCTCATCAAACTAAAATTTAGAATGCAGATACTGCATATATTAGACAGTATTTTGGTATTGGAGGACTGAACTGTGCTTTTGTTGAATGTATTTTAAATCACAGTCAGTTACCTGATACCTGTTTAAGTAATAGATGCTTTCATTACAGCTGGAACAGTGTTCATGTGTTCTACAAATACAATTTTTTCTGCTCTGACATATGTCATTTTTCTTTCAGGTCTAAACATGCACCGTACATTTCTGACAAAGCAAAAAATCAAGTAAGCAATATTTATTCTGGTATGGAGAAGGTTTTTGACTGGCTAGATGCCAGTAGTAAAATGCTTGTAATTTCACGGCAGTTCGCTTTAACATCGTGCAACTGCAGATTACGTATATAATGAGATAATGAGAAAAAACACTATGAGCAATTCTTCGAAGTACAGCATCTTGTAGCATATACACTAGAATGACCCTTGGGTTATGGCGTACTCCCCAATGCTAAAATAAGATTTGTATCATGTCGGATTGAAGCGTACAAATTTAAAACATCATTGCATCAATGCTTTTCTGAATCTCTTGGCAATAAGATATCTATTTTCTAACTAATGCCAGGGCAAATTAGACCTACAATGAATAAAAGACAAACAAGAAAATCATGATAAAGTATGATGATTCAAAAACGAAGACTCACAGATACATTTCTGTTTTCTTTTCATAGAATGAGGACTGAGAAAAAAATTTACCCATCAAGCGGTTTTGGTTCTATTTGTTTGCAAAGGTGTTTTTCTCACCTCGGTTTTTGGAGTGGGAATTTCTTTCTGAGTGCGCCTTTTTCCTGATCATTGCCTATTTGTACCTTTTTCTTTTAATGCTATGCTGCTATATCAATTTCAAATTTAAAAAGTAACTTTACACTTTAAACTGAGTTTATTTTATAGCTCAAATTAAAATAGAAACTATGGAAACTATGTCAGTAATGATAATGAAAATATCAACGATTCATCGATATTGAATGACAAGTTAAACTGAAAGTGATGGTATAAAAAGTCTTGCGTTTTCTTAGAAAGATACAAGTAGGCTTTCATAGAAAGATACAAGTAGGCAATGATCAGAAAAAAGGCGCAGTCAGAAAGAAATTCTCACTCCAAAAACCGAGGTGGGGAAAAAAATTAAATTGACAATTAGGTATTTATACCAAGAAAACATATCGTAAGCCGAGCGATCAGCTATTTCCCAATAGGCGGTAACTCAGTTACCCGAACCTAACAGAAAATATGAAAACGTACATAAGGTTCAAACAGCACAAAAATCGACTCCAAAACATAAAACAGATAGAACCACAACAGAAGTATCGCCTTGCAACGATCAGAAATATAAAAATACTGTGTGTGTTTTTAGGTGGAGGGGGGGAGCTTAAACAAGTTTTACAGGACCCTTACCTCGCCCTCGGCTTCTGCAGTGGTTCAGTTATATACAAACATAAACAACAAAAATCATATTGAGAAAATATTATACATATGTACCAACGTATAACATGTATAACGGAAAGCAGGGTGAGCAGCTATTGAAGGTGAGGTGGTAACAGTGCTAGCTTGGGCAGAACAAGATAAATGCAGGGGGCTAAGTGGACAACAAAATTATACTCGGGTGGCCTCAAAGCCATGCAACATGAAACTCGTAAATCATAGAATGTTATCTAAAATGACAACACCTTTCTTCCACAGCATTTGTGCATTTTTTCCAATAACGTCATTTGTCTTCTTTTAGCATATGTATTGTAGGATTCTGTACTGCATGTCAAGATTGTCAAATATGCTTAAGTTAAGCTTGAACCTTTCGGTTGTTTGTTTTTGAGCTGTGGCTTAGCGCCCCAATCAACAGCCATGGTCAAATCGGGACGTTGTCTTCATTTTATGGGACTTCTGTCCAACATAAGGACGTCATGACACTCAAAATGTGCTTGAAAATATAACCACCGAAGTAAACCCAAAAGGCATATATAATGTATTGATGGTTTGACTTGAACCATTTTTCCTGGGCAGGCTTAGACCTTCTGAGCGTTAAACCAAAAATCAGATAGCAAGTCAATAGTTTATCAGCTTTGCCAGAAGGCAAAACTCCCTTCGAATGTTTTCCTGCTCCCAAAGGGTCTAACAAATATATTATTTACAGGCGCCTAACCTCTAGCATAATGTAAGTATATATAGAAGTATTCTGATTGTCTTTTTTATATCCAGTTTTGTTATAGAACTTCCCATTCATATATGCATTATCCGTTCCATATTATTTAAATAAAAAAAACCCATATAAACATGAAGAAAGTAAACAAATAAACACTTTTTAATCATTATAATAGCACTTTCAATTGCGGTAAATAATTTAGACACATTTCAGTTTAAAACAGTGTTTCTCACATTTTATCTTCATATTCTTTTGAGTTGGATTTTAACATATATGACATGTTTCTCTATGAAATTCTCGGATTATGATTCACGAGAACCCATTGAATACCGTAGAAACAGAACTATCTTTTTAATGATTGTATTATTATCATTAAACTCTTTTTCTGCACTTGCTATAGTCTTGTAGTGAACATTACTGTCTGCTTATTTGAATCGCGATATGGTGGATAGAACTTTGGAGATGAACTGGAATCTACTGCTGGAAATACGGTATCTTCAGGATGAAAACGCCTAACGTTAGGTCCCGTAGCATTTGATATGTTTTGTCCTTGCTTATGGTTGGTAGGATTTCGGTGGTCAGGTTGTGTTGAATGTCTCGGACTGTTGTTTAGCTTTCTATTATGAGCCTGTATCAGGTTTGTACCTTTTGATTTAAGGTCATTCTTTATTCTATTTGGACTGGAATTCTTAAGATCTGATTGTCTAGGATACTCTTGTATATCCACATACACATTCTCTAAATGAGTATTGAGATGCTCATATGATCTTGGTCTCTGTTTAGTTCTGGACCGTCCTTGGCCATCACTATTGGACCGTATATGCTCACGGTTTTGATAATTTGCATAGCGCTCTTTAGGTGGTCGTGGCAGAGATAGAAACCTGATTCCATTTGGATATGAATGTTCATTTTCTTCACCAGGTACCTGTGGTAATGATCTTTGTTTAACATTACTGAGTGGTATAAGAGTCACTCCCTGTGTTTGATTTAACTTTTCTGTCGAACTTTGGCGTTTATCTCTGCTGCTTCGCTTCTTTCTCTTTGGACTACCATCTCCTCGTTGTGATGACTTGTTGCTACGGAGGGAGCCATCTTTCCCTGCAGCAACGTAGTCTAAATCCTCCCAATTCTGTTCTGAGTCCATATATTTCAAGGGCTCCCTCATTTCCAATGATTTTCTATAAGCCAAGTTTTCTATTCCAGGATTGTGTCGCCACACGATGCCATCGTAATGGTCCTGGGTACTTGGCTGGAATGAGAGGTGTATCGCTATTAGTAAATGAATATGAACGTTTCTCTCTAGAGACTTTGTAAAATTGAAAAAGATTCTGACCATAGTACGTTCTGTTTTAGACCCCTTAAATGAAAACAATGCCTGCAGTAATGCATTATTTAGTTTACTATCGGTATTTGAAAAAAAAAAGTACAAGTAGGCAAAGATCAGGAAAAGGCGCAATCAGAAAAAGATTCCCACTCCAAAAACCGAGGTAGGAAAAAACCAAACTAACAATCAATTACTTATACCATGAAACATATCGTAAGCCGAATGAGCAGCTATAAACTTTCAATAAACTTTCAGCTTTGGACCAACAGCATCATCAATAGAACCAACTACGTCAATTGTATCAGGGTAAGTAAAGCTCGGAAAAACTACCCACCCGGGAAATAATGGCAATAATGTTATAAGTTTATAAATTTCAGAAGACGTTTTAGTGACTATTTGTGCGTGTATAGCAGAACATTACGTTTATGTTATGCATGTACCATGTTAAATGTGAACGGTGTATGACATATTGAAACTAATATTCTTACTCTTTCCGATGTTCCATTAGCAACTAATCTTTGGCTTGAGCTACTGCGGATATTTCCTTTGTTAGGTGGATGATTCCGCCTGCAACATCTGAAAAATGTGTATAAGGAAAACTTACTATAAGCTATTAAAAATTAAAACTAAGATCATTTAAGAGCAGGGAACACATTAATGAGAAAGGGGATGGGTCATACCGCGGTTTCGACTATGAAAGTCTCGTCAGTAACCCTTTAGATTTGGCAACATGGAGCCAAAGAGAATTACTGAAATTTTGCAACTTTCAACAGTTTTTACTATAAGCAAGCATGTTTTGGATACTTTTAGTCATTGGAAATATGAGCGAATAAGCCAAAAATAAAGTTGTTTTATCAATAGAATGCTGTACTTGAAGCTCTTTCCTTTGAATTTTGAAGACTTTCCATTAGAACAAACTGAAATATATAGTAGTACGCTGCTATGAATTAGAACAAACTGAAATACATAGTACGCTGCTATGAATTATGATCAAACAACTCACAGGTTAATAGACATGAAACATATAAAATAGGTTCTTGTTGTGAGAAAGATGGAGTTTTTGCTTCGCGAAAATTAAACGCACTTACGTGACACAAGGTTCAAAAGGGGCTTTGTCTGATACAATTCCACATTCACCTACTGAATGAATATTTGCAACTTGATATGAAATTTAGTCGTGCTTTTACGTGACAATGCCAATTATAAGTAAGAGTACATGGGATCATGGGATTACCATCTAGTTGATGTTCATATTTCAGTCTTGGTTCTTATCTATTCTCACACATTGATGAAAAACGGGTATGAAACGAAATTTTCTATTTTTCTTTTCAAAGAAATTAATTACTGACTTTCTTTTTAGAGACTGGCTGACAACGAGGACCTGGCCACTGACATCATTTTCAGCCATGGGCACAACTGTTGCGGTGTATCAATGATAAAGCTCAAAACCAGTCATCATTCTAAATTGCTCCAATATACTACTTACAAAGCAAGAACAACCATTAGCACCAGAAAAGCACAAGTGGATGACGTTATCGCAATTATCAGACAAACGTCGTTACAGTATGGCCACCGATGTCGCTGTTTGGACCCGCCCGTCGTCAATCCAGTTATTTCCGTTATTGATGTCGGTGTTGCCATGGAAGATGATACTTTGGTCAACAAAGACGTTGGAAGATCTTGGCTAGATGTACTAGACGTGAAGTTTATTTTAGAAATTGGAATGTGTTTGGTTGATGAAAGGCCAGATGAGTCAGACACGTTGACAGTCAAATCAGGCACTGGAGTCGACGATGATGATGACTGGGTAACTGTTGGCGCTGATTTATTTGCCACGTTCATTATTTCTGTGGTTGAAATGAAAGTAGCTGTTTGTTGCGTTGAAGATGTTGCTGTTGTAGACATTGTACTAGTCGTAGTTGTAGTAGTTGTTGGTTCTGCTATATTGCAACGTTTTACTATGGCTTTATAGTCATTTTCTGTGAGGTTAACACTAAGTGAGACATTGACAAGTATCTGGTAGATATCAACGACGAAGTATGGTGGACAAGGAGCACACTCTATATATGGACAGAAAGTACCCATGGTATTCAACGTCATAATGCATCACAACCATCTAGCGGTACCTGAAAATAGAAAGACCAGGTGGTATTATTTGTTAAATAATAGTACTTCATATTTACAGGTAAAAAGGAAAGGTAAAAGCAATATAATCTAATCAATAGTATGTATCTCTTGATATTATCAGTCAAATCATATAAGATTAAGGTGTGCGTTTTAAACAACATACATAGTGATTTTAAGATATTATTGGTAACCTTTTGCCATGTGGGCAACGAAGCAACCTTTTGTAAATCTGACAGAAGCATTGTGGTTTAAAGAGAATGGTTGTTCTGCAAGAGCAATCACTTTTCCTTTTTTATTTTCATCATTTCATTTATCTTGTCAGTAATCAATTCTGTTCACAATATTACATACATTTAAAGTGCTGATACCAGTCAGCACTTTGTCTCTGTTTCGCATTTATTTTCCGAGGTCGAGAGTATACCATCAGGAAAACATGTCCGTGAAATGTATACCCCCTTCAACCCCACTTTTATATAGAAAAACTGGGGTATGCGGGGGTATACCTATTTTTCTTATTTTTGCTCCAAAACATAGATTGTGGGTACTCGTTAGAACCGCCTCGCCGAGGCGGTTCTAACGTGTACCCACAATCTATGTTTTGAGCAAAAATAAGAAAAATATCAAAAATTTTTCGGTGAAATTTTTCATTTTTACAACCAAAAAATTTTCTGTATATTGCATGGGCGTGTTTTCGTAATGCCATCCTAGAACACATGTGAGTTGAATCAATCGTGTAAAAGTAAACGTATCAGTCGGTGCCATTACTTCATTGTCATGTGTTTTGGTGAAAATACCTTCTAAATAATTTTTCGACACATACCAGTAAACTTAATTTGAACACGTGTATTTCATGAAACAAAATCTTGTATGTGGTTCAACAGAAGATATACCAAATGGGACCTAAGGAATAAAATGTTACCTTATTTTTGAAGCTGCACATATTGGATGTTGACTGCCCAACTATCTTATATCACTGAATGATGCGTTTTTGTGTGTATGAACTTTTTATATAGCACATTATCATTTTTATCTATCTTTACGGTTGCTTTAAACAATTTCCTTATATCCTTCCATAACAAAATATCTATGCCCCCCCCCCCCCCCCATCTATCATGTTTTTTTTTTTTTTTTTTTTTTTTGTTCTTTGTTTTTTTTTTTTTTTGTTTTTTTTTTTTGTTTTTTTCTTTCAGCAAAATATGTTTCACATCTGGAATAATATCAGGTAACAAGGAAAACAAATGAACTCATCATTAACTGCAGGTAACGAAGAACTCTACCTGCCTGAAAGTTGTTATATTTTCTAATTAAAATGGTGCCATATTTTTAAAAGGGATGTCTGTGTAAATGCTGCATTTGTTATAAGCTTGGATGATAGCAGAAAGCAAGGATTTTATCATTTACTGTAGGTAGTGCAAGAATTTTAGAAATTGTTGTAACAGAACAGCTGATTATTCAGTCAGTTCCCAATCTTCAAAAAAGGGGTGACTGGTGTATTGTTTATTGTATGTTTGACCCACAAATACTTTGCCCCGAGGTGTCAAGCAAATAGTCTAAAAAGTGTATAACCTGTCCTGTTTGACAGCTTAAATATACCTTAATTGAAGGAATAGGGTCACAAACTTCTACTTGTACATTGTATGAAAGGCTTAAGCTAGCTGAACATTTTGCAGCAATTAAAAATTAATGGAGATTTAAGAAAGTTATATGGTTTTAAACATTTTGGTGGTGTACATCCAAATAAAGGCTGTGAGGATATGACGTCACTCTCTCACAATCATAAAATTGAAAATATCAGTCATCCCCAAGCAAATACAAATGATTAAAGTGACAAAATACCCTACATTTATTCAACTGATACTTGATACATGCACGTACATGTATAGTACAGAAGATAGAATTACAAAGAATTCAAGTTTCACATTGAAATCAAATCTGAAAGTCGTGTGTGTTGATTTTTTTTTCTTGTGCAGAACATACGATCCAGTAGTGTATTGGTCAGTGGAGAGAGATATGAGATCATAACAACCTGTTACGCAATGCAATGCAATAGGATAATTCAACTTGAAATCAAGTGGGACAGCCTGATTGAAATTCACAACAATTTCTAAAATTCTTGTAAGACCTATACAGAAGAGATTGAAATGGGATCTCTGTCCTTCTGAGTCAGAGTTTCAAATCATTTACAGGTGACGACGAAGATGATGATATACCGTGCATTCAATTTTCAGTTGAGTCTCTCATCAACCGGATCCAGAACTAAGAATGCAGATAAAACAGACATTATACAGCGCGAAAACAATGAAAATGTTGTTCGTCTTCTGGCATTTAAGGACTGAACAGTGTTTTGTTGAATGTATTTGCTTGATACCTGTTTGTGTAATAGACGTTTTCGTTGCATCTGGTTTAGTGTTCAGTTGCCCTACAAATAAAAAATTGATTCTGATTTGGCATATGTCAGTTTTCTTTCACGTTGAAGCACGCACCATACATTTACCATACATTTCTAACAAAACGAAAACAATCAGCAAGGATTATTTATTCACCTATTGAGAAGGACTTTAGTGGCTGGCGGCCAGTAGTCCGGGCCAGTAGTATGCTTGTAATTTCACGACAGTTCACTTAAACATCGTGCAACTGCAGATTACGTATAATGAGATAATGAGAAAAAATAAAACGAGCGATTCCTCGAAGCACATCAAAATTCACATCAGAATGACCCTTTGGGGTTTGGTTATTCCCAAAGGCTTTACAGCTGAGAATCATGTTGAGCTGAATCTTAAATATTCACTAAATACATAAATGAATTCTTTTCATTTGGATATCACAACGAAATAACAAAGCGATTAAAGTGTGTGTGTGTGTGTGTGTGTGTGTGTGTGTGTGTGTTTTAAAGAAAATCAGGTCGGAAAAATATCAACCACCAAACTGGCTTCCGCTGTTACTTTGCGAAACATTCTCGGGAAATAGAAGTTACTTTACTTTTACTTAATACTCGTACGTTCAGATTAGAGAAATATATGTTAATAACGATAATCAAAATAATAATAAATGGTTAGATCCCTTGGAAGCAGTGAAAACGTTCAAAGGGAGAAAGTACGGGCCATATTGCGCAAGAATTAACTCTTAGCGATACTTATTTTACCTATTTTTACTATTGCTTCATTTTATTACAACATCTTCATCCACATATTCAAAATATTTATCCATTTCTATGCAAATTACAACGTTGTATTAGGTGTTCACATCGGGAATTATAGCAGGTATCAAATGATCTCATTAAATGCTGGTAACGCAGAAATCTACCTACATGTGTGTTGTAATTTTACATATCAAATGGTGTCATGTGTTTAAAAGGGCTGCCTGTACAAATTTTAAGTTTCATTTGTCACAAGCTTGGGCATGAGATAGGAGAAAACCAAAGCATATAAAATTTTATGAATTCAGCCCTCCTGAGCCATACGATGACGACGACGAGGACGATAGACTGTGCATAGGGTTTTCACTTGAGTCTCTCGTCCAACAGATCTAGAATGCAGATCAAAGCACCAAAGAACTTTGTAAAGCTAAGTATATAAAAAGTATTTTCAATGAGGCAGTAATCCAACTCAATATTGTACACGAACCATGTATTCGACTGAAGCTTTAATATTTATTATCCAGTTTGTTTTCCATATTTTTATTTGTATTTATATGTATTTATCGCACATGTATATTTTCTGGTAACGTTACTTGAAGACTGAACAGTGTTTTGTTGAATGTTTTAAATCACAATTAGATTAGATAGGTACCCGTTTGAGTAATAGACGTTTTCGTTGCAGACAGAAAAAGTGTTCATGTGTTCTACAAATAAAATGGTGATTCTGATTTGGCATATGTCATTTTTCTTTCATGTTTAAACACGCACCATACATTTCTGACAAAACAAATAACGTATTGAGAAGGTTTTGACTGGCTGGCAGCCAGTAGTAAAATACTTGTAATTTCACGGCAGTTCGCTTTAACATCGTGCAACTGCAGATTACGTATAATGAGATAATGAGAAAAACACAATGAGTGATTCTTCAAAACACAGCATCCTGCAACATATACACTAGAATGACCCCTTGGGTTTTGGCTTATGCCACAAGGTTTTGTAGATATGTATCGTGTTGAGCTGAAGCTTACAAGATTTGAATATTTCTCCATCATTGATTTGTTGTATTTTATTTGCAATTTGAAATCCGTTTTTCTGAATAATGCTTGGATAAGTTTCAATGAACTAAACGATTACAGAGATTTATTTTCTGAGAATGAGGAAGAAAATTATATCCTTTAAACCGGTTTCCAATGTTATGTTATCCAGATCAATTTGAAATTTATAATCATTAGTAACATATTATAAACTTAAATTATATTCAAATCAATGCATCATTTGCCAATACAGTTAATGAAAATATCAACAATCAACAATTCGTTGAAATTCACTGACACTGTTTTATAAATAATGGAATCTAAGTAAAATAAACATTTCTTCATGACGACTGCTTAGATCAAAATGTGATTGTATATAAGGTTTTGCCTCTTTGATAGTTTGTTGATCTTTGTTGTCTTAAACAACGATTTCTTTTCCAAACATTAGAGTGACTACCGTGGTATTATACCATAGTTCCAATTAAACCATTTGTCTTTTCTGATTAGATTACAGTTGTAGTTATAGGATTGTGCAATGCATGCCAAGATTGTAAAAGCGGTTACATATGAGCCGCGCATAAGAAAACTAATGACATGCATGAGAAAAAAATCAGCTGCACAGTAACTGCTCTACACAGATATTTCAATCTTTCATCTACTTATTTCCAAATTTCAAGCTTCTATCCAGCTTCTGTGACTGTACAGGCCGGCTTGTGTCGGACCTGGTCGGAAACCCAAAATGTGTAGGATATTAACTCTTTAACTTTTGGAATTGATTTCTCTTCTGTTACGAAGGTTTGTTAGAATGAGCACATGTGGACATGAATAGGACAGTTTTACTGTTGAATCAATTAAAGTATGTGAAAGATACCCACACAATTTTTAGTGTTATAATCAAATAGTCATTTATTATTCAGGCTAATATTTCGTAACCAAACAGCGACACATCTTCATCCATGGCATCACCGGTGTCTTTGATACTTTGAAACATGTACAGCTGTACTATTTTAGTAATTATGTCCTAGAACACCAAAGTGACATCTATACTACTGCTATGAGTGAGGCTTGTCAAACTGAACTTTCTTATATTTTTCACTTATATTTTACCAAAGATTTTCATACATTTTGAAAAACAGTGAACGAAAATTAAACTAGAGTAACCCTATCGGACCCTGTCACACAGAATGTAACAATTCCGTTGTAGCAGGTACGGCGTCTGGATATCTAAAACCAGTTTCATTGTATCGACTTGCCGCTCGATTCTATAGATTATTGCACCTCAGAATCCATTAAAAATGTATTTGACTGCCTGATGACCATATAGACATGGTCTTGTTGGCAGTAACTATGACAGAACCTAAACAATAATGTAAATATGGAAGTTACGATCGAATTTAATTAACAGAATGGTCAGTAGTAAAACTTTAACCATTAGGACAAGGGGTAAAAATGGCACTTTTAAAAGAAATAATAAAATGCGTTCTGGCTGTCAGGATTCTTTTCATTTTGGGTAAGTCTTTTACATATATCATACTATTTGCATCAAGTTTAATCACAGCTTTGGTAATTTTAACATTTTATAGAATATCAATTCTGCTTGAATGCTTAAAAATTCTTTGATTATGGCAATATTTTAAAATAGTTTATTAAATTTATGAAAACGGAGCAAACCGTATGCTTCATATACATGTATACATGTAGGCCAATACATACATTTGTTTGTTCATGTGTTACGTATGTAACCCGAGTATGAAATAAAATTTAATTACGACGTCTATTTTTTGTATTCATGACTGTACATGCATGTATATATGTGAAGATAGGCCAAGTCATTAATCGAAATTGTTCCTCATTTTACAGGTGCGCAATGGTAAGTTATCCCTATGTAATTTCTTTAAACCGATATGAATAAAAAGACAGATTAAAGTAACAACCATCAAACTTGAGTCACGCTTAGAAAGCCAATAAAGGAAGCAACGGATACAACCTGTACAAGGATGCATTTACGTAACATATTAAAATGTATAAGCAACAAAGGAGAAAAATCTGTCCCGCATTTATGCAAAGGCCCAGAGTGTCCAGCAACTTCAAAAAACAAGGCGTACATATATTTATCTGTCAGTCCACTTGCTTGGATTCGTAATTTTTCCGTGATGGATGGTTTTAAATAAAATCTTTCACGAGGCAGTAACATTCTTCAAGTAAACTTGAAGGCCTGCTTTGAACGTCTCTGTTTTCCAAATATCCAGAAAATTCAAAGCTTATCTTATATTTGATACTTCTAACCTTTGATAATTTTATTTATATTTTAGTGCAGAAATTGAAGATGATGGGCTGCATGGTATAAACACATATCACGTGATATTTGGAGTGTTTCTGTTAGCATGCTTTGTAGCATTACTAGCCCTGTGTGGTGACAAGGTGGAGGTGACAAGACCCGCCCCACCCTGGATTCTGCAGCTGGACATAGACCCAGAGGTAGACAAGGGCATCGTTGGTGTTTCTGACGGGTTTACCATCACTAGCCCTACCACGGTGTTCAGACATAGGACGGGAAATTTTGAGACGGATGGTGCCAAATGGGGAGCAGCATTAGAAAAAGGCAAGCATGTGTTTGAAATTAACTGGCTAAAAGACTGTCGGGGTTTGTTTGCCACCATCGGTGTTGGGAGTGGCTCAGCTGACATGTTTGTGAAGCCGAGAGACTCTCTGGTTGGGAAGGATAGGTTTTCCTGGGGATTAGACATTGCAAGGAGGAAATTGGTTCATCGGGGACAGGCCATTGGGAACATGCCGCGGGGCATGGTTCCGGATAAGTTCTACATGTACATTGACTGTGACAGTGGAACCCTCGGGTTCGGGTCTGACATCGAGTATTGGGACGCCCCACATAACATCCCCCGAGAGCACTTCCCTGTATACCCCATGATAGGTTGCTGCTGTCACAATGCTACAATTTCTATGATTTACAGAGGCAGCGAGAACAAGGAAAAACCTCAGTTATTAAACCAGGTCACAGTTCCCGCTCCTGACCAGCCGCCCGGGGTCTCAACCTACCAGCCACCACCACCCGGAGCGGGGTATGGGCCACCAGTGAGGCCAGATGACAATAAACCAAAGGATGAACTAGAAATGGCTGCTGATATGGCGAAAAAGGGATATAAAATGTTCGACAAATTTATGTTTAATTAACGCCTATGGCATCGCAAAAGTACTAGAAGTAGACAAGTTTGCGCCTATCCTTTTTAGAGCTGGTTCAGGATGGTTCAGATGTATCAAAAATAGCTGTCTCCGAACACAGATGAATCATCTGTGTTCGGAGACAGCTATTTTTCGCGAGTGAAAAAAAAAATATGAAAACTTGAAAACTTACATTTTAGCTTGTTTGTTATTTGAATAAAGGCAAGTAGAAGGACCACAGACGTTATATACCTCTAATTTATGTCTATTTATTAAAAGTACCAATTCCATATGTGTTTTGGCACAAAACGTGCAAAACATAAGTTTATCAACTAGATAAGAAATTGTAGACTGCCTACCTGCTTAAAACCATGTTCAGTAAATCCAAGAACAGGGGAATATATTAGATCTATCTTTTACTCACAGATGATCAGGAAAAACAAGCTAGAAGCGAGAAAAACAAATAAACTATATTCAGATGCAAGTGCTGGGAGAAAGCTTTAACCACTAATTTAGTCATGTCATGAAAACTCTGGCACCAAGCATGTGCAAAAACTAAGGCGTACATCAGCTTTACGGTAATCGCGCAGCTGAGAAACGGCTTTATTTTTGCAACAAGAACAGTGTAATACCCCACTTTCTAAACCTGTAAGTCAAACCTCTATCTACACTATCCAGCTAAACAGCCCAGATTTTGTCAGGTTTCCGGTCAGCCTCAAAGCAGGTTTTCTCGTTGCGCGGCTCAATTCTACCTGATGATAGGTATTACTACGAAATTACGAACCAGCATCAAAAGCACTTCGTTCAAAGTCTGCTTCCTGGATGAATCAGTGTGCCTATTTGAGTACAAGAGTCTTTGTTTACATCCTTATCGTTCAATATTGGCATGGGACTAAGAGGTAGTATATGCAATATGGGCGCACCCAAGATACTACCTGAAGATTTCCAAGGGGAACTTTCTCTAGAATCACAGTATTGTTTCGCTGCTTTCGAACAAAGGACCTATTCTATGCATACCGTTTCATTTTTTTATGTTTTATTATACTGGCAACATTTAAAGAAATACTCTGTTGCTATTGTATCGTGTTGATAAGAAGGAAAGGTTTGGTGCTTTCGGGATTAAGATACATAATAGTTTAGGATCACATTTTATTTTTATTTGCTATTACTGCACTTGTGCTGTGCCGCATGGCGGCCCTAAAAGTCACCCCATACATCATCCATAATGCAGATTATATTTTCCTTATAGTCAAAGAGGGTATTCTGGGAAATCAGGAATTAATTATCGTTTTGGATTCATTGTCTAACCAATTTGAAAAATATTTGGCTCTATTTAATTCAAATTAGTCCTTGTACGACTTTCTATGTTGATTTGCATATTACAGTCATTTGGCTCCATGTTGCCGAAGGGACAGTGACGAGGCTTTATGAGCCGAAACCGCGGTATGGCCCATCCACTTTCTCATCAATATGTTCACTAATCTTGAAGGGTCTCTGTTTACTTAAAAAGTTCAAAGACGTTGCACATTTCATGGAACTCTACATTTTCGCAGGGTCGTGTCTTTTATCAAACAAGTGCTTATTTCATGACTTGTTTCATAGTTTTTATCAGTTTAAACTTTTGAACAAAACTACAGACATTGCTACAGATAGTAGGAATATAGATCTGCATGTAGTTATTAAAATCATTAATCAATGAATTATTATGTTCCGCAAACGATCAGTTGTAAATATTTATATTAAAGATATTTTTTTTTATAACTTTATAACCATTCCGGAAACATGTTTATTGTTTACAAAAGTGTCAATAAAGGCTCAATCCAGATACATAGCAGTCATATAAAAGGTCAGGTACCCAGGTTATAAAACTGTTTTAATGCTCAGCTCAGCTAAGCATAAAATTTAAACTGCTCATAAATGACAAAATAGTCCAAATAAATTAAAATTTCAGATTTAAATCAACAAAGCCTGTACTTTAATATGATTTTTCCTGCTTATATTTATGCAATAATTGTTGGTACTTTAACATTTACGAGCATGATAAATTTTGGTCTCAGCTGAGTTGAGCATGCAAAGGTTTGTAACCTCAGGGCCAGATCTAGAAGCCTTTAGAGCTCAAAATTGTCGCATGCTGAAACTTTTATACTGAAGAGTGGTTCTCACGAACATGTCTATGCAATCAATATACATATATACATTTTTTTTTTTTTTTTTTTTTTTTCTTTCTTTTTTTTTTTTATCTTCCAACTGTAAAATTGGAAATTTTTTTGAAGTTTTGATTTTTTTTTTTTTTTTTTTTTTTTTTTTTTTTTGCTCAAAACATAGATTATGGGTAGTCGTAAGAACCGCCTCGCCGGGGCGGTTCAATCTATGTTTTGGAGCACAAATAAGAAAAATAGGTCTAATCTTGCAAACCCCAGTTTTTCTATATAAAAGTTGGTTTCAAGGGGTATACTTTTCATGCACATGTTTTCCTGATGCATGTAATGAAACAATCGTGTATAATGATTTTAAAACATGATTTCTTCATCAAATTTCAAATTTCACACATTTCTTATAATGAAAGTGGTAAAAATAGTATATGCTGTCTGACTTATAAACGACGCTAATTATGATATTCAATGACTAAATAAGGACTGCAAAATAGCATTTTTCTTATTAACTTGTGTACGAAATGTTTTTATTTTCAACAATTTTCCATTGATCATCTGACACCATCAAAACTGTTGAAGCAATTAACTGGGATGTTTCTAGTGTAATTGCACATTTTTGCATGTTTCAGTGCCGTGCGTTTTTTTCTATGATATGCAAACTATGTATGCGTTTCGTTGTAAAGTGGTTTTTACAGGCATCCTAGAGATTTTGACTAATGAGAAAATTGGGGGCATATTAATCTAGTCATCTAGCCGCAACATGACCTGTATCTTCGCCAAATGTTAATACCAGCAAAGGTATAGATCAGCTTGCATACTGAGCATTTTGAAAGTGAACACACCTTTGAATTCCAGATAACTCATTTGAGTTCAGAAGTTGTGCAGGATGGTTATTGTCTTAATATCTGAACAAAACTTGAACATTGTTTTCAGGAGACTCATATGTTCCATATTAACAAGTGGCATGAAAACCATGCCATAATTTGGATGCTTTGTTAGTGTCCAATCCAGCATGTCAATTTCAATTTTGTTTTCTCTGAGTAATATTATAGACAAACACATACAGGAAAACGAACATGGCCAAAAAAAACTTGACCATGGCACATCGTGCCCCAGAAGATTTCAGGAAGTTTACAGGAGTAATATTGGAGTCTGCTGCTTTGATAAAAATCTCAAAATTTAATTTTGCTGAGCATTTTATGCACAAAACAAAATGCTGATTAAATATTTTTGTAAGGTTCATACATATATACAAAAATATGTTTATTTTTTTTTCACTGGTCACTTTGCATAATGTTTCATGTAAAACAAAATGACTGCCTGAACAGCACTTAAAGCCCAAGCGATTTAAGTTATGGGTAAGAAAAATAATCATTTATGTTGTTAAGGCCTCAACAGGGAAATCTCAGGCTTGTTTTCAGATTATATTCGAGTCTCATCCGAGTCTCATCCGAAAACTAGCCTGAGATTTCCCTTTTGAGGCCTCAACCCCATCATACTTTATTTTAATATATTTCGTGTGTACCTATTGTTTTTGTGCAAATCACTTCAATACGACTAACGGGTTTTAGTTGAGAAAATACGAGTCGTCGGTCTATTTAGGGATGGTATGTGTCATACAAAACAATGTTTTTGACAAGAAGAAGAAGAAGAAGAAGAAGAAGAAGAAGAAGAAGAAGACGATGATGATGATGATGATGATGATGACGATGATGAAATAATAGAAACCCCGTCATAAATCAGGCAAAAGTGTGTATTCGTGTTTGGTCTGGTTATGGCCTAACGTCACAGTCACCAATCAATTTTCAGTCATTTGGGGAGAGGGCCAGTAGTGTGCTTATAAAGTACCTTGCTCAAGGACACTGACATATGGAGTCACATATGCTCTACTCTACCACAGAACCACTGCGCTCCCCTGACCTTATTGAAAAAGTATATACGTTATGAAGACTTACCATAGCATGAGATGTTTCCTTTCTTTAAAATGAAACTCCAACTAAATTATCTGCACAGTGTTTCTAAACACAGATCAATGGTTCGAGGTAAAATGTTACCTTGTAAACCACAGATAAATGATATTCTTTCTTCGTGTTTATATTGATTCTTGGAATTTGTTTTAATCAATTCAGTGCGGATCATGTTGTTCCAACTGTCAAAAGACATATTTCACGTTCTACTGCATATCGATTGCAAGTCAAAACGGAAGAAAATGGAAAAAAAGAAATTTGCAATGTAGGTTAAGGTTTATCATTTCATTAGATAAAAATAAATAAATAAATAAATAAATAAATAAATAAAACGTGAACAAGTAAATTTATGTATTGCCTGACCAATGCGGCTCTCGTTTGTCACACCAGTGCGGCCGTTTGCACGGCGATACGGCGTCCATCGCGATCTGCGTTTGCAATACGGCGCGTCTATGGTGCGTCGGCGTGCCATTTATCTTACTATGCTCCTGTGACGTTTGTAAGGTGCTGTCATGGCGTTCAATGATCTCGCGAGGAGCTTTTACCGCGTCCAATGGCGTTTTTACAAAAACGCATAAATAGATGAAATAAAATATATATGCAAATAAATATGACAAAGCAAACAAAACACTATTTAAATGAGACGTATATATTCACGGCCACCAATGCAGCTCTTTCATAGCAAAATTA
Organism: Rugalucina vietnamica; assembly: GCA_964017185.1. NCBI lineage: Eukaryota > Metazoa > Mollusca > Bivalvia > Lucinida > Lucinidae > Rugalucina > Rugalucina vietnamica. The sequence continues at coordinate 71,191,887 of OZ024872.1, forward strand.
TGAATTACTCCCATTTTAAGACATATTTCAAAAATCTGCTGAAAACGTAGCCTGTGTTTTGGAATCACTTTCGAAGTCTGTGCAACACATGCGTTTTAGGTCTTATGCTAGATTTTCAACGCAAACTGCAAAACTTCGTTTTCTAACTTATGCAATGCGTCCATTTTACTTTTGTTACGACTAATGATGAAGGTTGCATGATTCCAAACCACAGGCTATATTTTCGACAGATCGGCTGGAGATGAAAGAAGCTAGATAAATTACCTACATCATAGGCAACCGTTCTCTGATTTTTGAAATATGTCTTAAAGTGGGAGAACTTCTTTCACTATGTTTGTCGAACAAAAGCTGGTTGTATATATACAGGTGCAGCAGATACAAATTGCTGCTAATGCTGCCCGCCTCTTTCCTGCTGCCTCTTTGTCTACCTTCTTGAAAACAAACGTACAAATGAAGGAGACTTAATTTCTGATTTGCCTACAAGCCAGAACGCCGTGGCAGATGAACGCCATAACAAGTTGACCGCCGTACTAACGCATCTTGGAAAGGAACGCTGACGGGGGCGCCTATATATCTATCTTCTGATACTGAGTCGATCAATTTCTGATCATCACCTCAGGTGTGGGATGGGTGGCTAAATTTAGAATTTAGTCAAGAGAGAAAAAAACATTTGGGGTGGGCCATTAAAACTATTTACAAGATATAGATAGAGGCATGCTAAAACGCATGCCTCTGGGCCTATGATTAAATAGAAGCCTTAAATTCCTCAATGGTCTTAGATGAGACCACTGAAGAAGGGAGACTATTCCAAACCGAAATAGTTCTGGGGAAAAATGAGTTTTTCAGGGCATCACTATAGGCAAATTGTCTTGTATACTGTAATTCATGCGATGCCCGAGTTCGCCTTAGGTTGGGTGCCGGGGTCAGGTATTTGTCTTTATCAAGAGACACTGTACCGGAGTGTATCTTGTAGAAGAAGGTTAAGGAGGACCGCTCTCTGCGGGACTGCAGGGATGGCCACTGAAGCTCGTCAAGCATATCACCGACGCTACTGGAGTTCCTCCATCTCCTGCAGGTCCACCTGGCTGCAGTCTTCTGCACCTTCTCCACCTTCTCAGTCTGAGTTTCATGATAGGGATGCCAAATAGGGGCTGCATACTCAAGTTGAGGACGAACCAATGTTTTGTATGCAACTTCTTTTGTATGCCTAGGTGCCAATGCCAAATTGCGCCGAAGAAAGCCCAAAGTCTTAGTTGCCTTGCATGTAATTTCCGAAATATACTCAACAAAAAAAGTTAAGGAAAATGCAGAAAAATGGGTAACATAGACACATCAAGACACACAGCAAATTTATTTCAATTTATTTCATGAAACTAATGTTATCACTTGTAAAAAATGTTTAGTTCAAGTTTGTAGCACTAATATCCTTTTTGTAGCACCGTTTTAAGTAAACAAGGGGTCAGAGACAGTTTTCACAAATTCAGTGTTTGAGATGTTTTTTCTCTTTTGATGCACAACACATGAATAACTTCAAAACTTTCATAAAGACATTCACTGTCATGAAATTAACGCAAGAATCCACAAAAATAACCACACACCTTGTCTGAAAGTGAAAATGTTCAAAGAATTCCTCTAATACCGTGTGTGTCCTTCCTCTAGTAACGTGTGTGTCCCCCGTAAGCGGCATACACAGCCTGACAACGCCGTCGCATACTTCGAACACCCCTTGTGATCTGCTGCTGTGGTATACGCCTCCACTCATCCTGTAGAGCTGCAGCAAGTTCATGTAGAGTTCTTGGTCGTGGCGTTCTGCTTCGGACCCTCCGTCCCAGAATATCCCATACATGCTCGATGGGAGACATGTCGGGTGAGCGTGCTGGCCAGTCGATTCGCATCACATTGTTCTGTCGCAAAAATTCCTGGACAATTCTGGCACGATGGGGTCTTGCGTTGTCGTCTTGAAACTGACACTGGTGCTGGCGTAGGAAAGGCACTACGACGGGCCTCAACACCTCATCGATGTACCGTTGGCCCGTCAAGTTTCCATTGATGACCACAAGATCTGATCGTGAGCGTGCACTGGTCCCTCCCCAAACCATAACGCTCCCTCCTCCATAACGGTCATGCTCAACAATGTTGCAGTTAGCATGCCGTTCCCCACGTCTCCTCCACACACGACCGCGCCTGTCTAACATGTCTAGATGAAACCGGGATTCATCAGTGAATAATACAGCTGCCCACTGTTGACTATTCCAGCGACGATGTTGTCTCACCCATGCCATCCTTGCCTGTCTGTGTCTGGGTGTCATTACAACGCCCACATAGGGCCGTCTAGCTCTTAGTCCAACCGCTCGAAGCCTGTTGCGCACAGTCTGTGCTGATACTCTGGTACCGGTGTTTAGAAGGCGTGCTTGAAGCTGAACACCACTGATGGATCTGGTTCTCAAAGCACTGGTACGCCGATAGCGGTCTTCAGCAGGCGTTGTACACCGTGGACGTCCAGAACGTGCCCGATCTGCTGCGCTGTTCGTCTGAGCAAATCTAGAGTGTAAACGATGGATGACACTAGTAGACACCCCGATTTGTCTGGCAACACGAGTCATTGTCATGCCAGCTTGTAGCATTCCAAGTGCCCTGTTACGCATGTCCATTGGAAGTCTCCGTCGTTGTGGCATTTCCTAAGAACAGTTTTTGATGATGCCGAGTTTGTTTGATGATGTTAAAAGCAATAAAAAATTTGGAATGATTTAGAAATTGAGATATTCACTATTTCTGAAAGAAGTGCTCAAAGATTAGGATAAAGCAAGATTTTAAAACAATGCATTGGGCAATTAGGGTGACAGTATTTACTCAAACATTTCATCAATATGGCAGTTTTGTGAAAACAGGTTTGACGACTAATCATCTTTGTAACTGATTTCCTAATCTGCTACAGGTGCTAGAAACAAAAATAAAGCATCATTTGGAAGGAAAAAGGACATTTTATCATATGCTACATTTAAAAATTCTGAAAATATTTCTGTGCTTTCCCCATGCCCCCTCAAACACATTTTCCTTAACTTTTTTTGTTGAGTATATGTTGACCCCAATCAAGGTTGTCTGTGATAGTTAAACCTAGATATTTAGCGGACTGAACCTGTTCTAATATTTGCTGGTGCAGTGTGTAGCTGAACTGTATGTGATTGCTTGGGTGTAGCCGAGTCACCCTCATTGGAAAAGGTCCCTCAGGACCTCAGGACCTTTTCCACAGTGTTTACTTTGAATATGAAGACTACCCATGATCGACTGCTCTCTTTCAATTACGCGTTTTGTCACATAAAGCGCTTAATAAAAACTAGTGAACCCGTCTATACTGACTAGACAGTTAACCGCAATCAATTAAATTTATCCATTTTTGACACTCCCCGTCAAATAGCGGAAAAATCTAGCAAGCAGTCTCGATCGTGGTGACTGCTTATCATAGCGCATCTAGGTTTAGATCGTAGATACCCTGACGAGGGGTACAGAAACTATAGGAACTCTATATGGCTGACTTTTAGTCCATCACATCGGTCCTATGGGTCTGTTTCTGGTAGTGTGGCTGCAGGTCAAAATTCAGATCTCTGTCACACATTGACTGTACTGCAAAATGGTTTTCTGCACATCGACATATTGCTTGTAATCGTGTTCCCTTTAGTATTGGCATTGGTTCCATAACATCAGAAATTTTGGTCAATGCCTTGAGTGACACATACACACACTGGTCAAGCGTTCATAACAAAAAACGACATTCATATAAAGGAAACGAAACTGAAACGTATGAGAATCGAAATTAATGACAAACCAGAGAATCAACAACACTAGCTGAAATCTAGAGCAAAAGGAATCTCTTATAACAAACGGCTGCTGACCTTTTCATTGGTTTCTTTTTAAAGAAGCCAACGTGTTGAATGACATTTGCTAACATTAAATTTCATTTGCCAATCCGTTTCCCATTTGGCCAAGCTATTCAGGTCATCTTGCAAAATGTGACAATCCAAAGGAGACTTGATATTCCTGTACAAAACACAATCATCAGCAAATAGCCGAACAGATGACCTGATATTATCCGGAAGATCATTGATAGGACCGGTCCCAAGACCGATCCTTGCGGGACACCAGATAGAACCGGGACTGGATCTGAGGCTCGGCCATCTAATACCACTTTTTGAGAGCGCTCAGAGAGCCACGAGTCGATCCACTTATGTGTGGATCCTCTAATCCCGTAAAAGTCAAGTTTGTATAATAACCTTTTATGTGGGACCTTGTCAAAGGCCTTAGCGAAATCCATGACAATCACGTTTGTTTGCTTATGCCCGCTGTTCACAGCTCGATCCAGATTACTACAAGTTGGCTTCTTTAGAAAGAAACCAATGAAAAGGTCAGCAGCAGTTTGATATAAGAGCTTCCTTTTGCTCTAGATTTCAGTGTTGTTGATTCTCTGGTTTGTCATTAATTTCGATTCCCATACGTTTCAGTTTTGTATAAATATCTTTTAATGTTATGAACGCTTGACCAGTGTGTGTATCTGTCACTCAAGACATTGACTAAAATTTCTGATGTCACAGAATCAAAGCTAATTCTAAAGAGAACACGATTGCAATCAAACATGTCGATATGTCACAGTGTAGAAAACCATTTTGCAGTGCAGTCAATTTGTGAAAGAGTTCTGAATTTTGACTTGCAGCCACACTACCGGAGAGAGACCCATGGCTCCGATGTGATGGACTAAAAGTCAGCCATCTAGAGCTCCTATATTTTCTGTACCCCTCATCAGGGTATCTACGATCTTAACTTAGATGCGCTATGATAAGAAGTCGCCACGATCGAGACTGCTTGCTAGATATTTACCGCTTTTTGACAGGGAGTGTCAACAATGGATAAATTAAATTGTTTGCGGTGAACTGTCTAGTCAACATAGACGGGTTCACTAGTTTTTATTTAGCGCTTTATGTGACAAAACGCGTAATTGAGAGAGAGCAGTAGATCATGGGTACAATTTTCTTCATTTTCAAGGTAAACACTGTGGAAAAGGTCCCGAGGGACCTTTTCCAATAAACTAAGTCATGATAAAACTGAACTAACTGGGTTTCGCAAGACCTTTGACTTCGGAACCCATGTTGACAATCAGCAAGGATGCTTTCAAGGGCCAGGTGCTTGTTTATTTTGCTGACTATTATATGCTCTACAGTTTTGCAACAGATGCAAGTAAGCGACACCGGTCAATAGTTAGCTGCATCATATTTCTCACCTTTCTTAAATACCGGGGCTACATTTGCCTGTCGCCAATCATCTGGTACAGCACCCTGAGCAAGCGACTCATTGTAGATACAGGCCAGGATAGGAGCAATTTCAGAACTACATTCTTTCAACACCCTAGCACTCAGGCCATCTGGCCCAGGCGCCTTATGTATATTCAAATTATTCAACAGTTTAGTGACCCCCTTGGGGTCAACTGTAATTTCACCCATGGCGGTGAAGGGACTTGTGCCTTTGGAGGGGATTTCATCATTTGTTTCGCGAGTGAAGGCTGACTGAAACTGCCTATTACAAATGTTGGCCTTATCCAAGGTGTCAGTCTTCAAAATTCCGTTTTCTCTAAGGGTATTGATCCCAGACGCGTCTTTTGTAAGGGACTTGACAAATGACCAAAACTTTTTTGCCTTCTCATTTTTCCCGGGACAGTCGGGATCAGGGCTATCATTTTCTTACGAGAAGATATTGGTAACATGCTTCCAATATGCATCTCTGATGCTCTTTTGAACATGTGCTCTGAACCGTTTGTAATAGGTCCATTATACGGCGTTAGCTGGTGATGCCAACGTTGCTAGGGCGTTGGTGGCGTTTGTACCGCGCTCACCTCGAAGAGCGGCGTTCTACCTGTTTCGAGAGCCTTCGTGCACAAGGAAGTCTCTGACTTTGGAGGTTATACTGAGTTCGGTCATCTATACGTTGTACGGATTAATTTTAAAAACTGTTGTCGACCACACGAGCGGTGTTGCCCGTTCAACAGAAGGAGGAATTTAACACAAGAAGGACTGTGACGTCATCAAAACGTGTACAAGGCGCCATTATTCTAAAAAGATAAATCATTGAAAATGTTAGGACGAGTTTTAATGCGACGCTTTTCGACATCCATTCGTCGCTTTGGTGATTTCCACATAATAGGCCAGCCAGATAAGGTACTCTTATCATTAAATCCAAAATTACTCCATAGACTTGCGAGGATTTGCTTAATGCAATAGGTTTTCGTGATTCATTTTCATTAATTTTCTGTCTATAGTCTTGCAGCCCTGGATCAAGATGACAGACAAATCTGTAAAATAAACATTGTTATGCTTTAGTCAACGAGATATGTCCCTGTGATCATTCTGAATCTCTAACATTGCGCGGTCCCCAACATTGCGCCTGTTCTAGTAGGCTGTTGAAATCACTGATCATCACTGACTGAATCAGGAATCAGAATAGTTTATACTCTTCTCTCATGATAGCGTGTCTTCCAGGGTATAGCTACCAGGGTACCGTACCAACCAATGAAATCGCGATATTTTGATACAGCGCCACCTACCCAGATAGTGACATGATCACTCCAGCAACCCGGAAGCTAAAGGGCCTGTCACACACTCACGAGTTGAAGCCCCGACATGCTACGAGTTGGTACGAGTCGCGCGAGTTGCCACGAGTTATGTTGAAAAAGTTTAAAAGCTGTAACACACTCACGGGTAGCGCAAATCATAACTCGCCGCTTGTCGCGCGAGTTGCCATGAGTTATAATGCCCTGCGAGTTCTACATGACATCTCTACGATAAAAGTCTTGGGAACTTGCGGATACTCGTAGGCATGTCGTAGTGAACTTGTGAGATGTCGTATGAACTCGTGAGAAGTCGCCTTTAATGTCGTAGCGACTCGTAGGTATCTCGTAGTCGTAGCGGCAACTCGCCATGTTTGACAAGACGCCGAGAACGTACGACATCCCACGGCATTAAGTCTACGAGTTCTGTACAATAAGTTACGAGATCAGTACGAGTTATGCTCCGCCCATGCCCCGCCCACTTTAAGGCGGCGAGTTGCTACGACTTGCTACGAGAATTTTAAACGTAGCCTTTCAACGACATGCTACGAGTTGGGAAGTCCGAAGACTTGTGTACGACAAGTCGACAACCGCCGACATAGGACGAGTTCTCTGCGAGTTCACCAAAAATGTGGGCGGAGCTTAGCTCGTAGGTCCAACTCGTGAGTGTGTGACATGGGCTTGAACGGTTGAACCTTTCACATTTTTTTTTAATTCAGTTTTACGTCCCTTTCAAGATATTTTCAGCTCATATGAGACGGGCCAATCAGTAGGTGGGCGAAAACGGGAGGACCCCGAGAAAAACCACCTGGCACACCCGCAAGCAGAACTTGGCTTGTCTCACATGTGGCCTGTGCGGGGCTCGAACCCACACCAGACACAGCGGTGAGATGATCGAGTGATTAAGAAACAGCGCTCTTAACCGCTCGGCCACGGGGACAGCCGTGGTAGCATGCTCCAAATAGTTTGTTTGCACTGCAGAAGACCTCGTTTGGAATACCTCTGCAGTAATTGGGTCAAAGGTCATCATGTTTACCATAGTTGGAAGTGATTTCCCACAAGTCAAAACTATGGGCAGCCATTAAGACAATATGCTATTATTTTCTGAAACCATTGAAAATAATGAAAAGTTCCTTGGTAGAGTAAGACAGTTGTGTTTTGTCCCGTTTTATGTCACCAGTGTTGCTCCTTATCACATAATCATCTTTCAAAAATCAGAGAATGACATGATGTTGGTAATTTATCTAGCGTCTTTCGTCTCCAGCTGATCTGCTAAAAACACAGCACGTGGTTTGGAATCTCACTTTTGAAGTGAGTGCTACTGTGCAACACATGCGTTTTTAGGTTGTGTGCTAGATTTTACACACAAACACGCCGCATAACTTCGTTTTCCACCTTATGCAATGCGTCCATTTTATTTGGAAGATATTATTTCGACTAATGATGAAGATTTGTGACCATAAACGTCATTTGTATGCCTCTGATTTGAAAATAATCTATATGCTATGAAGCGGCGTGATAAGCGATGAAGAAAGCGGTCTAGCTATGAAGAAATGTGTTATGCTTGGAGGATGAGCAGCTCAGTTGGTTTTACTATTACGAAATACGCTGATCAGCACTGTATCATCAAGAGGCGTATTTAATAGCATCCTCAGGTTCGACAACAACTAAATGAATATCTTTCTTGTTTTGAAAAAGCATGATTCTTCCTTTGCAAGAACATGTTTTGTCTTACAGCATGTATATTTATGTATTACAGGTATTTTTTCGATATGTATGCTTACTTATATATTATTTACTGTATATATGTATTCGCTTCTTATTGGAGGAACGAAAAAGAGCTATATGCATTACAGAAAATGATCAGTTTACTTCTTCTTGTACATGGAACTATCAGGCCGGGGTTCATACAGTTACCAGCATGACTACATTATAAAAAGAGTTTAAAAAGAGTGCACCGGTATCAGATTTAAAATCCAACAACTGATTGAATGACCCGATGTAAGCGCAAGAGTGATTGATAAATTGATAATGAGCTAGAAAAAGTGCAATGAATACTTACTTTTTCCATACTATTTCAAAACAAGAAAGACAGTTATCAGCTTTTCTTAGTTACCGAATAAGGTATTTCAAAGCTGAGGAAACTATTGAATACGCCTCTTGACATATAGTACTATAACAAGTTTTCTTCATATCTAGTCTCCTTTCTTCATCGCTTATCACGCCGCTTCATAGCATATCGATTATTTTCAAATCAGAGGCATACAAATGACGTTTATGGTCACAATTAGTCAAAATCAAATCTTCCAAATAAAATAAGTTGGAAAACTAAGTTATTCAGTGTGTTTGTGTTGAAAATCTAGCATACAACCTAAAAACGCATGTGTTGCACTCACTTCAAAAGTGATTCCAAACCACGTGCTATGTTTTCAGCAGATTGGCTGGAGGTGAATCATTCTCCGATTTTTGAAAGATGTCTTAAAAAATGAGTAATTGATAATAAAACTAGAGAACGCGAAGTCACTTACACGTTTCGAACTCCGCAGCTGCATAGTGGGAAGTACCGCAAATGAATTTATTATCATTGCATTTTGCTGTGAAAAGAGCTGGATTGGTGGCCCATGTGGCCGGGAAGGACAAACAAACATTTTTTTTGATTCAGGCTTTGTCGATTCATATGTGCCCAGAATCAATATGGCGGACAAATTGAAGCAATGTTAACACAGGGAAAATAGAAATTACTGTTTGAATGCACTGGTGTCAGTGGTGTGAAGAGGGGATGCCGCACACAGCATATTCGCAATGAATCATTATCAAACTGTTCAAAGTTATGATGGAACCTAAGCTCGAAGTCTAATTTGCTTTGACCATTTCACGGCCACCACCAATCCAGCTCTTTCATAGCAAAATGCAATGATAATATTCATTTGCGGTACTTCCAACTATGCAGCTGCGGAGTTCGAAACGTGTAAGTGATTTCGTATTCTCTTGTTTTATTATCAATTACTCCTATTTTAAGACATCTTTCAAAAATCGGAGAACGACATGATGTGGGTAATTTATCTAGCGTCTTTCATCTCCAGCCGATCTGCTAAAACACAGCACGTGGTTTGGAATCACTTTTGAGGTGCGTGCAACACATACGTTTTTTTTTAGGTTGTTTGCTAGATTTTCAACACAAACACGCCACATAACTTCGTTTTCCAACTTATGCAATGCATCCGTTTCCTTCCGAAGATTTTGTTATGACCAATGATTTGCAGCTGCATAGTGGGAAGTACCGCAAATCATGGGCGGATCCAGAGGGGGACCGGACCCCCCCCCCCCCCCCGGGAATTGCCAAATTACCAATTTTTGCCATGTTGAAATTTTCCGTCAGACCCCTCCTGGGAATTTGGACACCCCCCCCCCCCCCCCCCGAGAACATTTTCTGGATCCGCGCATGGCAACAGAATTTATTATCATTGCATTTTGCTATGATATAGCTGGACTGGTGGCCGTGCATTTGTTTGGAACCTACTTCGGGAAAAAAAAAAAAAAAAAACGATAGGGAACTGGGAAAATTACTGTAATGGGCATTTTGTTTTTATTTTAGAGCGTGCCATTTAGTTTGAAGAAGTACCCCCTAGTGATCGGTGCCGGGATCTTCTTTGGTTCTGCCTGGGGATTGCCCTGGTATATAGTGATGATACGAGAGGGGAGGAGCGCTGATTGAGCACCGACTGTGGCGAGTGAGTTTTGTAAAATTTGTTTATATTTCCACGCTAATAAGCAGGATATAATGACGACGATGAATCAAATGTTTTTTTATTCCTTACCATCAGACATCTTTGGCGTTCCATAGGTCATTCTAGTGGCTATTTTTTTTTCACTAGTTCAATCAGTCCAGCAATAAAAATAAAACGCATCTAGCATCTTTTCATTTTCAGTCCCCAACTCCCCATAATGTAATTATATATTGTTTTAAACAGTTATTTATAAAGATTAACAATCCTGAATTCTAGTAAACATTTTCTTTTTCTCTTATTTTGCAGGTTTATGACGGACTGGAATAATGAAGAGCATTGAACTTTAGTTTAAACATGTTGAAATTGAACACCTGATAACTAACTAATAAATTAAAAAATTTGTTTGTCTGTTCGTAATTTGATCCTGATTGCCAGCACACCTTCACTCTGACAATGAAAAATTTTATAAGTAATAAATTGCCCGCGCACATAAAAGGCGCAAACAGCACAAAATTCAACACCTACACACAGTCACATGACAAAATTGAACAAATCACTGCCTTGTGACAGTCTGTATTGATATAAGAATTCCGGACCGTTCGCGGTAAAAGTGAGCACCATGCGCGGATCCAGAAATTTTCATGAGAGGGGGTCCAACGAAAATGGTATTTTTTTTGTCACAGACGAGGGGGGGTCCAACCCCAAAAAAATCCCGAAATTACCTTTTTTAGCTCACCTGAGCCGAAGGCTCACAGGTGAGCTTATAGTATACCCATGCTCCGGCGTCCGTCCGTCGTCCACCATTTTCAAAGATCTTCTCCTCTGAAACCACTTGGCCAATCAAAGCTAAACTTCATGTGGAGCATCCTTAGGAAGGGGGAACGAAAGTTTATATAAATGGTCCAGGTCACATGACCAAGATGGCCGCCATGGCTATAAATAGCAAAAACCTTTAAAATCTTCTTCTCCAGAACCAGTGGGCCGATTTCCACGAAACTTGGTATGTAGCATCGGGGACGCGGGCCCATCATAGTTTATATAAATCATGACCCTAGGATGACCTTGACCTATTTTATGGCAAGGTCAACTTAGGTCGCCAATGCATTTGAATGGGAAAAATGGTAAAACTATTTAATGGGTAAAACTTACTGGGAATAGGCAAATGGACAGTAGATTAATGTTAATGGAAAATTTTAGCCCCTGGGGGTTGTCTGCCCCTGCCCTGGGGCTATATACATGTATATGACCATAATATTCAAACATCTTCTCCCGTGAAACCGCTAGGCCAATCAAAGCCAAACTTCATGTGGAGCATCCTTGGGAAGGGGGAAAGAAAGTTTATATAAATGGTCAAGGTCACATGATCAAGATGGCCGCCATGGCTATAAATAGAAAAAAAACCTTTAAAAATCTTCTTCTCCAGAACCAGAAGGCCAATGATTTTGAAACTTGGTGTGAAGCATCAGTGACTGGAGCTCTACAAAGTTTATATAAATCATGACCCTGGGATGACCTTGACCTATTTTACGGCAAGGTCAACATAGGTCGCTCATGCATTTGAATGGGGAAAAGTGTTAAAATGTCATTTGTAGGGAAAAACTTGCAGGAAATGGGCAAATGGACTTATGATTGATGATTCTGAAAAAATTTGGACCCCAGGGGTCTGTCTGCCCCCACCCCGGGGCAATATACATGTGTATGACCAAATTATTCAAACATATTTTCTCTGAAACCGCTTGGCCAATCAAAGCGAAACTTTATGTGGAGCATTCTTAGGAAGAGTGAATGAAAGTCTATATAAATGGTCAAGTTCACATGATCAAGATGGCCGCCATGGCTATAAATAGCAAAAACCTTTAAAAATCTTCTACAGAACCAGAAGGCCTATGATTTTGAAACTTGGCATGAAGCATCAGGCAATGGAGCTCTACAAAGTTTATATACTTGAAATCATGACCCTGGGATGACCTTGACCTTTTTTACAGCAAGGTCAACTTAGGCCGCCCATGCAAACTTTGAATGGGAAAAAATAAGAAAATGTCAATTAATGGCAAAAACTTGCTAGGAATGAGAAAATGGACAGAATATTCATGTTTATGAAAATGTTTTTGGCCCAGAGGGTTGTCTGCCCCTGCCCAGGGGCTTTTTACATGTGTACGACCATAATGTTCAAACATCTTCTCTGAAACCGCTTGGCCAATCAAAGCCAAACTTTATGAGGAGAATTCTTAGGAAGAGTAAATGAAAGTTTGTCAAGTTGGTCAAGGTCACGTGACCAAGATGGCCGCCATGGCTATAAATAGCAAAAACCTTTAAAAATCTTCTTCTCCAGAACCAGAAGGCCTATGATTTTGAAACTTGGCATGAAGCATCAAGCAACGGAGCTCTACAAAGTTTGTTTAAATCATGACCCTGAGATGATCTTGACCTTTTTTACGGCAAGGTCAACTTAGGTTGCCCATGCCCCATGCATTTGAATGGGGAAAATTGTTACAATGTCATTTGAAGGGCAAAACTTGCAATAAATTGGCAAATGGACTGATCATGAATCTTTATGATTTAAAAAAGAAATTGACTCCAGACGTTGCTCTGACCCTGCCCTGGGGTTATATACATGTATATTACCATTCTAGTCAAACAAGTTTATTGGTATATATCTCAGGTCTCAGGTGAGCGTTTACAGGACCATTGGTCCTCTGGTTTAGGTAAAATTTTCAAATTCCAGATTCCAGGGGTGGGGGGGTCCGGACCCCCGGTCCCCCATCTGGATCCGCGCATGAGGGCTGCACTACAAACGTTGGGACAACTGACAACTACGCATTCGTCAAAACAGTTCTCCTGTCATTGGTTGTCGACTAAAAATCACTGTTGTCGATTGAAATTAAATTTATCGGCTAAAACACAGTCAGGGTTGACATTTTGGTTTCACTTTAGTCAAAAAAAAAAAAAATAAATAAATAAATAAATAAATAAAAAATAAAAAATAACAGTAAAATAAAAAAAATTTAAGTGGGGCATATTTAGATGGCGTTTCTGTTATATCAGAGACATCTTGTTGGTGCGAACACGCAGAAATTTTCATTTTCTTTTCAGGCGTTCAAAAATTTCACGATACCTATGTCTTTAGGGCCTTACATAGTGCATGATGGCTAATGCGATTATCTTATATTGAGACGTTTTACTGTTAGGGCACTTTTTGATGTTAGATAACAGGCTTTAACTGAAAATCTGTCAAAATTCTTAACATGGACAAATATGAAAATGTGTCGTGTCCGTAGCCCTATATGTTTTAATACAGTTTTGTCACAAGTATTAACATGCAATATTCATATCTAGTGACTTATCTACTGGACAGGTACATTTATGATTTTTAATGCAGGTGCAACTGTTCTTGTTTGTTTAAACCCCTAACAAAATGAGATAAGCTTGAAATCATTTTAAGCAAACAACAAAAATGGGTGCTACGGACACGACAGGGCTACCATAGTTGCCACGATATCTGATGAAATCATTCAGCTAGCCACAAAATGATTCTTACAAAACGTTTAATGGCTGGACCCGCAAATGAAAGTGAAGGTCATGTTTATATTTAGCATTGGTAACATTCTTTAATAGGAGCTTGAAATAGGGGGCTACGGACACGACATTTACATGATGTTACAATGATTGCATCTGGCAGATTCCACAATCACTTTGTATTCAAAAAGGGCTTTTCCATCAAAATTCCAAAAGTATCTTGGGCTTAAAATGGCATTTGTGATTTTATATTTTGAAGTTTATTAAGTTTGGAAGCCCCTGATTTGGAGATATAAAAAAGCCAAAATTTGTAACAGCGTGCTATTTTTAAGTGTAAGAAAAGCTCTTTTGAGTTTATGCAAAGGCTGGTACCAATGTATTAATCACCCCAGCTAAGAGTTAGGGTGTTCCTTTTGAATTTCTGACACTTATTCGGCTAAAGATGAAATTGTAATAGCTAGTGTCTTGTATAATAATAGAAATTTTGAAATGAAACTTTATAACTCTCAAAAATGGCCAAATTTTAGCCTTTTGACTAGGCAGTGAACCGTTCCGCTGCTAATAACCCACACAAATTGTATATCGTTGAAAAGCTTGAGGCTATATCAACAATAACACCATTCTAGGAGTACACCAGGGCAAAATACTGGCCTATAACATGTATTTTGTGAAATGTTCACCCTGATTGTGTTTTAGCCGTATAGACGGTCGACAGTATATTTTGACACATTTACTGACTTTCCTACTAACATCTGGCACCGGCATTGTCCCATTGGATGGGATGTGTTTTTTATGTATCCATATTGGACCGTGATGACGATTGCAACACAACGACTTAACTTGATACAAGTCACAATATTACGTGGTCTACCAATTTTAGGATAGCTTCAGATGAATTTGGTTGATAGAAATTCGCGAAAAGTATTACGATAACTGAAGTATGTCAAGCATTCACGACGGTTGTAGTTATTAAATACGACATGGCAAAACTGTAATTTAACATGTTCAATATTGTTGTTCAATTGTTGCAAAACATAAAATGTATGATGAGAATGTTATCCATGGTTATCACAGTGTTTTATAATTAACACAGTATCGTTTGACGTAAATTCAATAAATTTCAGCCTCGAAATTCAGTCTCGCTATACACACACTGTAATGTAGGCGTCATACCTAGCCGATTTTAACACGCGATGGACACACGATTATGAAAAGTTTCAATTTCGGCGGGGATCGTGAAGACATCGGGCCATTCGTGAGTGCATCGTTACCCATCGTATGTCCATCGGGAGACTTTTTAAGCCATCGGCATCACCATCGCGAGCGGCACCAAAATCTTTGACATGCCAAAAAAATACAGGAAGGACACACGATGGTTCAATTTCGTGTTGAATTCGCGAGTGCATCGTGGCCTTCGCAAAGCCATCGTGAGGCCATCATATGACATCGGGAATACATCGTACTTCTGTCGTGTGGTCATCGGCACCATCGGCTAAGTTTTGCTACACGAAGGCAATACGATGGAGACGCGATGCTGCCCGATTGTGTTACGAAGGCAACACGACATCGTATAGCCCTCGCAACGCCATCGTATAAGCATCGTACCTAACAAAATTATAACACGATGGTATCCCGATGGAAACACGATATTAACTTAAACTGCATTTTCTGCGTTTCCAATATATCCCAAGGTAACGTTGACATACAAAAATCAGCATCCACACACACGCGGCCTTTTTCTCAGAAAATCTTAAGTTCAGTACTGTTGATTCTATTCTGACAAAAATCATGGTGTATTTCGAAAACAAGACAAACAGGAGAAGACTGCAGCACTGCTTCTTTACACGCAACTGGAACATGATAATATCATCTTGCAGGAGCAACACCATCTCTTACAGGTATTTGGTTTGTTTATTATCATGTTGTCTTTCAAGCAGCACTCTGTTTTCTTTCTAGTAGAGCAGTACCCACTGCAGTTTTCGACAAACTATCTACATCTACTATAAACTCAATAACAGTTTGTTTTTTTTTAATTCAGTTTTACATGAAACTGATTTCAAGATTGTTTCAGCTCATATGAGACGGGCCAATCAGTAGGTGGGCGAAAACGGGAGAACCCCGAGAAAAACCACCTGGCACACCCGCAAGCAGAACTTGGCTTGTCTCACATGTGGCCAGTGCGGGGCTCGAACCCACACCAGATACAGCTTGGGTGGAGCTTCTTCCCACGCACTCTTCCTGGTTTCGGTGGCATTTCCAATTTTATTTTGTAAAGAAAGAAACTGAGTTAAATGCGTAACCGCCGGTTAAGAATAGACATCCGATTCACGTCCGTCCGGTTTTGCGTGTGAGGTGCAACAAAATGTAAACAAAACATACACTACTCGGATCGATCGATAATTATTTTGTAGAATAGAACGGTATCAAAAATCTAAGAATGCTATTTTGTCACTTATTTATCATTGTTAGACAGCATCAAAACAGATTGCAAGATTGCTTGATGTTTTGGGGGGTTATTTGTTCCCTCCTACGAAACATGTGTTTCAACACGGTCAAGAACGGCAAAATACAACTAAAAATTGGGCAATTTGCTGTTAAATATCATGTTTTTGTGATGTAGTTATACATTAAATAAATTACATCTGGTGTCTGCCACAGTATTCACTTTTCTTAGGGTTCAATAATTATTTTTCGAAGGGAAGAAAAAAATGGTTAAGCATTTAATCATTAAAATAAGAAGGATTTATTTCAAGATATGTTTAAAAACATCTGCCTGTTTTATGATGATATTTAATATTCTCTGTACAGCGTTTTAGATGAAAGCAAACGAAAAAAAAAGCAAATTACAGTATTCATCAACATCACTTTTTAGTCTCATTAATTGATTTTTACATAACACCGGGAAGTGTCGTTATGACACTTTCGGGAATACATTTTACACCTCACGATGGCTTCACGATGGCATCACGACATCGTCAAGCCTTCGCATACCATTCGCATCAACATCGTATGCAAAACTACCACGTCGTGTATCGTTCGTGACTGCATCGGGTATAATCGTGTGTCCATCGTGTGTCCATCGTGTGCCCATCGGTAGGCTTCGTACATGCTTCGGCTCAACATTGGCTTTTTACCAAATTCGTGACGAAAATCGCGCGAAATTGAAAATTTCATATTCGTGTGGCCATCGTGTGTCAAAATCGGCTAGGTATGACGCCACCTTAAGTCTATTACAAATAATAATACTCTAGATTTTTGACATATTGTCAGTCTCTTGCACAGCACTGTCTGCCATACGTTCGAAGGTTCTAGCGTTCTATCAATATCTGCCTCCTCGTATCCTCAGAGCTAGTCGCATGTCATTTGGCGTGACCGTCACTCGCTTGGCGTGTACAGCACACAGGTTGGAATCACTGAGAACAGACACCAGGTAATGTTCGGCAGCCTCCTGCAAGAAAACAAGTCACAGGTAAAAAAAATGAAAAGGCGCGGATGTTGCACGTTCGTAGTTTTAAAACACGATCTACGTAGTTTTTAACATGAGCATGCTAAGCATCGTACATCCATTCCACATGGGCGAAACGCGCGTTGCTTGCAATAGCTGTCTCTTATTTCTGTTTGAAATTCATCGCATTTGGATTTCAAGAGCAGGTATTGTTTTTGATTGTGCCGCAGTCAGTTCCTGGCCATTGGTAGCAATGGTCTTAAAAAAAAAGTACAAGTAGGCAAAGATCAGGAAAAGGCGCAGTCAGAAAAAGATTCCCACTCCAAAAACCGAGATGGGAAAAAACTAAATTAACAACCAGGTACTTATACCATGAAAACATATCGTAAGCCGAATTGGCAGCTATTTTCCCAATAGGTGGCCACTCAGTTACCTAATGAAAACATACATAAGGCGCCAACAGCACAAAAAATTACTCGTTGCTAATTGTTCCTTTCACTTTTACAAACTCACATGTGCATTTAATCTACTATAACTGGACCTTCCACCCCAAACGGCTAACTCAATGGGTCTGGCATTCCTATTACTAATATAAATGCATTAATATGGGCCTAATTGAAATTTGATGAATTAAACATGCCCAGGGAATACACCTATATTGATGCAGTATATGTTGCATGGTATGTCCCACGTTAAAAATGTAAAAGTAGGCAATGATCAGGAAACGGCGCAATCAGAAAGAAATCCACACTCCAATAACCGAGATGGGGAAAAACCTTAAATTGACAACCTACACTGTACGAAGAAAACCTATCGTAAGCCGAGTGAGCAGCTATTTCCCAACAGGCGACTACTCAGTTACCCGAATTTAACTAGCAATATGAAGACGCACATAAGATGCAAACAGCACAAAAATTCAACGCCAAAACATACAATAATTAGAAACACAACAGAGGTATCGCCTTGGAATGACGAGTAATTATACTAATATAAAATTACTGGCGGGCTTAAACCGGTTTTACAGGATCCTAACCTCAGCCTCCGCCTTAGGTCGGCCCAACCATTTGTACAGAATTCCTCTTTTATTGACATGATGTTCCTGGTCATTCTGTAATACGTGTTTGTAGGGCCTATACCAACGAACTGGCGGGGTTACCTCCGCCGTGGTTCACAAAGCCCCACCACCAACCCCCTCCCGAAGATCTGAAAACCTCCGGGTGGGGGCGTTGATTGTCGGAATGAGTAGCCCCCCCCCCCCCCCCCCCCCACACACACACACACACATTAGTGACCATCGACACCACTGTAGTTTTTTAGAATTGCAGTTTTCTGGACGCCTTTGTCGGTGTACAGAAGCTGCTAACATGGCTAACCTGCAAAGCACCGATGGCAGCTGACTGAAATCTTATTCCAGATTTAATTTTCTCTGTGATTTCTCTAACAAGGCGCTGAAATGGGGCTTTGTTAAGGACCAGATTTGTAGATCTTTGAAATAATCTGATTTCATGGAGAGCTTTCCTTCCGGGCTTCCAACGCTTTGTTCGCTTGATGCCGCCAGTAAGTTCGTGCTTCATCTCTTTTCGGATTCTGTCAATCTTTACTTTTGTTTGAGCTCTCTTTGTGGCAAGAACATGTCTAACATAAGCACAACCAGCCTGTACAGCTTTGTGTTTCAACATTTGTTTGGTCCTTGCCATTACTGCTCAAACGGGTTCTATTCGTGCAAATTTCGCGTCGTCTGCAATGTTTTGACAGTTTGCACGTGCTCAGCTCAACAAAAATACTCTCCGATGTTGGAGGGAGGCAGGCGCTTGAAATAAGCGTCCGAATTACTGAGATCAAACATGGAAGCGCTGTCGGAGGTGGAAAAACTGAAGGCGACTATCGAGGAGAAAAATAGAGAAATAGACCGATTGAAGAAGGTAAAACACTTAAATTTACAGTTTTAAAGTTTTAAATTTTCAGTAACTTTTGTCAGACCGACAAGAAATTTCTGTCAAACAACAGAAAATGGTAAAATGCATAACCAATCTAAGCACAAGTTCTAGCTTTTTACAAAAACTTAATCTACACAAGCGATACAAGTGACAATAAGTCAAGCATGGTTTAGTGATAGATTATAGATTTTACATTCAAATGCTTCTTGCCACTTTAATGGCTCATTTTTTACTTTTTAATCAGTAAACAAGGTGGACAATAGTGTGACTGAAATTGATTTTTGAGTATTATAGTATTCGGACATCACCAGTTAGCAAATGGCAGGTCTGGTCCAAGTCAGGATTGAGGTACTATTCCTCAATCGAGGTTTGTAACCTCCATTAAGGTTTGAAATATGCATAGACAACTGCAAAATTTAAAAAAAAAATGCAACAAAGTTGAAAATTGCAAAACTTTGTGTTGATAAATCTGTAAACCTTGGTCATTTACTTATTTTGACACAACTGTTTTGAAAATTCACCAGGGAATATTTTTACAAACATGTTCTTTTACCTAATGTTAACATTGATTTCTGCAATAACCATACATAATTTTGTTGAGAAGGTTAAAATCCTCTTTCTCACTAGCAGAATTTGTTTCTGTCAGCCATTGATGTGTTTCTGATTGACTTAATACTGGCTTCTGCCACTGAAACCAGGGGTAAGTGGTTAGCCTTTTTTAAAAGTTTATACTTGTTTTTATCTTTTGTTTGATAGCATTTCAGCAATTTTAAACATCAAATAATGATATTACATGTATTAGAAAAAAAAAGTTTAAATATACAGGAAGCAACTAAAATACTGTTACACTATTTTTAAATATATGCCATACATTGAAGAATTTTGTTTTAAATTTCAAAAACTACCACTTCGACTAATGAAATTGGAGGAATTTGCAAAAAATTCCCAAACGTATTTTGCTGAAAAATGTTTCATTTGAAAGCTGCACAATTTGCAAGCAACTTTTGCTGGGGATAATATTGCAATTTTTGCAAAGCTATTTGTTTTTCTCAATATAAGTGATTTCATGTACATTTTCAAACCTCAATGGAGGTTAAAAACCTCGATGGAGGTATACTACCTCAATCCTGACTTGTACCGGACCTGAATGGGCCATAGTTTTCTTAAAAATGAATGAAATTTCATGAGGTTAAGTGCACATACCACGGAATGCGACACACCAAACTGTTCAACAATCGGTTTAATGGGCAAAATGGTTTAGTTAGACTACGCTTAGCAACCTTGGTGTTGAAATTCCCGAAAAAATCCATTTGCTCGGAAAAGGTCCATGGTGGTAATGCTGAAGCAAGCATAGCAATAATGTTATTTCTGAGTCTACGGGAACAACATTTATAAAAGCCATTGAAGTAACAACATCATTTCTAAAGCAAGCAAAGCATTAATGTTACTCAAATAAAGACTGAGTTAAACGGAATATGGGACCTGGTTGTCAACAAAGCGCTCAATACAGTATGCATATACATGTATTCTTATCAGGTATTTTGTTTTAGGGATGCAGTACTGCCCCAGATGAAGTTCCTGTGTCAGAGCACACTGAAATTAACCATGACAGAGTGGACAAACTATCCAATGCTGAAATTTCAAGATATAGCAGACAGCTTATAATGCCAGAAATTGCTGTAGCTGGTAAAAACCTTTAAAATTTCTTGCTTGTTGTAAGTGATTTAGAATTTAAGTCCAAGCAATTATTGTAGAGAAAAAATGGAAACAGTGCTTTTTTAGCTCACCTGAGCAGTTAGGCTCACAAGGTGAGCTTATAGGATGGCCATGATCCGGCGTCCGTCCGTCCGTCCGTCGTCGGTCGTCCGTTCACAATTTCAAAGATCTTCTTCTCTGAAACCGCTTGGCCAACCAAAGCCAAATTTTATATGAAGCATCTATAGGAAGGGGGAACAAATGTGTATATAAGAAATCCAGGTCACATGACCAAGATGGCTGCCATGCCCATATATGGTAAAAGCCCTTCAAAAATCTTCTCCAGAACCGGTGGATTGATTTCAACGAAACATGGCATGAAGCATCGATGGCTCAAGCACTACAATGCATATATAAATCATGACCCTGTGATGACCTTGACCTATTTTACGGCAAGGTCAACATAGGTCGCCAATGTATTTGACTGGGGATAACTTTTAAAATGTCATTTAAAGTCATTTAAAGTGAAAGTCTTGCAGGTAATGGGCAGTAGGACTGAATATTAATGATTCTGAAAAAAAAAGGACCCCAGGGGCTCATATGCCCCCACCCCGGGGCAATATACATGTATATTACCATAATATTCAAACATCATCTCCTCTGAAACCGCTTGGCCAATCAAAGCCAAATTTTATGTGAAGCATCAATAGGAAGGGGTAATGAATGTGTATATAAATAATCTAGGTCACATGACCAAGATGGCCGCAATGTCCATATATGGTAAAAACCCTTCAAAAATCTTCTTCTCCAGAACCGGTGGATCGATTTCAAAGAAACTTGGCATGAAGCATCGATGGCTCAAGTACTACAATGTGTATATAAATCATGACCCTGTAATGACCTTGACCTTTTTTAATGGCACGGTCAACATAGGTCGCCAATGCAATTGAATAGGGAAAACTTTTAAAATGTCATTTAAAGTGAAAGTCTTGCAGGAAATGGGCAGTAGGACTGAATATTAATGATTCTGAAAAAAACTGGACTCCAGGGGCTCATCTACCCCCACCCCGGGGCAATATACATGTATATTAGCATAATATTCAAACATCTTCTCCTCTGAAACCGCTTGGCGAATCAAAGCCAAATTTTATGTGAAGCATCTATGGAATGGGAGAATTAATGTGTATTTATATAAATTATCTAGTTGAAATGACCAAGATGGCTGCCATGCCCATATATGGTAAAAACCCTTCAAAAATCTTCTTCTCCGAATCTGGTGGACCGATTTCAAAGAAACTTGGCATGAAGCACCAATGGCTGAAGTACTACAATGTATTTATAAATCATGACCCTGTGGTGACCTTGACCTATTTTACGACAAGGTCAGCATAGGTCGCCAATGCATTGGAATGGGGAAAACTTTTAAAAAGTCATTTGAGGTGAAAATCTTGCAGGAAATGGGTAGTAGGACTAAATATTAATGATTCTGAAAAAGAAAATGGAGATAAGGGCTCATATGCCCACACCCCGGGGCAATATACATGTATATTACCATATATTCAAACATCTTCTCCTCTGAAACCACTTGGCCAATTGAAGCCAAATTTTATGTGAAGTATCTATAGGATGGGGGAACCAATGTGTATATTAATAATCTAGGTCACATGACCAAGATGGCCGCCATGCCCATATATGGTAAAAAACCTTCAAATATCTTCTTCTCTGAAACCAATAGATTGATTTCAATGAAACTTGGCGTGAAGCATCCATATGGCTAAAGTATTACAATGTTACATAAATCATGACCCTGTGATGACCTTGACCATGTTTATGGCAAGGTCAACATGGGTTGCCCATGCATTTGAATGGGAAAACTGTTAAAATGTCATTTGAAGGGAAAAGCCAGCAAGAGCCAAGAAATTGGCAAATGGACAGAATATTGATTATTCTGAAAAAAGAAAATGACCCAAGGGCTTCATCTGCCCATGCACTGGGGTTAAATACCATAATATTCAAACATGTTTATTAGTATATGCAGCAGACTCAGGTGAGCGGTTACAGGACCATTGGTCCTCTGGTATTTTGTAAGTTTGAATTCTTGGCGACTATTTGCCCCACCCCCTTCCCCCGGGTTCCCCCGCTTACGGGAGTATTGTTTACATTCAAATGATTCCAAAATAAGGAATCTTACAGTGATGTCATAACCAAGTAATCTTAAAGTATTCAATATTCAGTTAATCTTTTTTTATTAATATTATTTTTTTATTATTTATTTTTTTATTATAGAAATAAAAGCTGTTGAATGACACCACCTGACTTCACACTTTTTGCTACATATTAATTTAGAAGTCTAAAGGGATATTAAAAACATTCAAAGTATTTTTTGTTCCAATTATTAAACAATTAATTATATTTTTTTCAGGTCAGTTGTCTCTAAAGAACAGGTCCATACTAATTGTTGGTGCTGGAGGTCTTGGCTGTCCAGCTGCTATCTACCTGGCAGCTGCTGGTATAGGTACGCTTATATATGAGCCACTGCATGGGAAAACCAACAATCTGCATAGGCAAAAACAAAGGCGCAGATCAGCTTCGCAGTAACTGCGAAGCTGATCAGCGCCTTTGTTTTCACAATACTGATAGTACTATTCCTCTTCTATGTATATCCAAAGTTTCAAGCTTCTAGATTTATGCTGTCACTGTACAGCCTGGTTTGTGTCAGACCTGGTCAGAACCCAAATTGCTGGTTTTCTCACGCACAGGCTCATATATAACAATGTAGTTTCCAAACAGGTTTGACACAAATCAAGCTGTACATGCACAGAAGATGACTAGAGGCTGGAAAATTTGGATTTAGAATCTAGAGGAATTGTACTACCTGTGTAGCGAAAGCAAAGGCACTGATCAGCTTTGCAGTTAGTGCAAAGCTGATCTGCACCTTGTTTCTGCATGTGCAGAATGTTGGTTTTCTCATGAAGCAGCTCAAATGACTGCCTGCCATGATTTCTTGTACACCAGAATTACCTGCATACCCCAGTTTTACTATATAAAAGTGGGGTACAAGGGGGTATTTATTTCACGGACTTGTTTTCCTGATGATAAAAGAGCTTGGATTGACTGCTCCACTATATTATTAGCTCAGGTCAGTATACAGTGTAGTGAGTGTACATGTACATAAATTATTGACTATTTTCTGTTTTGAAGGTACTCTGGGCATTATAGACTATGATGAGGTAGAGTTGAGTAATCTGCATCGTCAAATTCTACACAGAGAATCTAGTGTTGGCGTCTTCAAGTCAGTGTCAGCAGCTACAGCATGTAAACAGTATGTAGTACTCTATGAAACTTTAAGACAGTAATGAGCTGCAGCACCAGAAGACTAACAATCTGCATATGCAAAACCAAAAGCGCTGATCAGCTGTGCAGTAACTGCACAGCAAGACTTCAAGACTACAATGTTTTACTAGCAGCAGAGGTTATTCTGGCTGTGAAATATCGTGAGAGGAACACTTAACAACAGTCTAGAGATAAAGGTCTTTAGCTAGTATCTCACTAGCATGCGAATTTCTCGTGACTGTTTTGCGAATTTTGTCGCAGACTTTCGCGCGAGTGTCGTGAGAATTTTCAATTGTCGCCACTAGTGTTTAAAAATTTTATGCAAATTTTTTCGCAAAAATATTTCTCAAGACTCAAGCGACGGTCGTGCGACATTCGTGCGAGTGCCGCGAACCTATCACAGCAAAATTTTTGCGAATTTACAATGCGAAATTTTCGAGACACTCGTACGAATGTTGTGCGAGTGTCATACGACGGTTGCATGACAGTCTTGAGAAAACATGCAAACACCTCGCGACTATCTGGCAAGAAAATAAAACTAAGCGACATTCGTACGACTGTCGTACAAATGAAAATGAAAATAAGCTACATTCGTGGGAAAGTAGACACTCTCACGAATGTCGCGCGATATTCGTGTGACAGTGGCGCGACAGTCGTGAGATATATTTTCAAAATTAGACTGAAATTCGCGAATTTGTCTCATAAATGTCTATTAAATGAGACTGCAACGTGAAAGTTGTGTTTATATTGTTAATCGTTGTCGCGGACTTTCGTGAACTAGTCTCCAGTTGTCGCATTCCAGTGAGATAGGGGCTTTTGCAAACAATTTATTTTCAAGGTGTGCCCCATAAATGATCAGATTTTATGCTGTTTGCAACATATTTATTATTTTCAGTTGATAATTTCTAGAAAATCCATGATTTTATTTGTGAATTCAATACGGTTTTGAATCATGTCACAAACATGAGTTTATACAAAGGAGTTAAAAGTTTGTTTTTTTGATAAAGGAAGTTGATATGTTTTAAATAGACACTAGAAATACAATATTTACCTTAAACTTTTTAGTGCTGAAAAGCTGTCCTAATGATCGTTTTGTTTATAATACATTTACATGGATCCCATTATGAGTTTTCTCATTACATGTTCTATTTCCACTAGGTTAAACTCCGGTGTTAGGTATATGCCATATCATCTTCAACTTGACAGCTCTAATGCTCTACAGTTAATAAAAAAGTATCCTTTTGACGAGGCTCAATATAAGCTTTGTTCATTGTGACACAATATGCAAATTCTCGAAGTAGTTAGAATGACAATTTTATGACAAACTGTTGTTTTCTATGTTTTGCTCTATTTAGCAAAGATACAAGCAATTTTTATTTTTATAAAAGAGCACAGATCAGCAAAGATCTGAGTTTGCTAAGTTTTTAACTGGAAGCTGTTGAGGCTTTTACTTTGTTGTGTTGCATGTCAAGCAGTATAGAGAGAATAAATACTTTAAGACACAAAAGTCTAGCGACAGGGTTTTCCTTAACCATCTCAGATATGACATTGTGTTAGATGCAACAGACAATGTAGCCACTCGGTATCTCCTCAATGATGCCTGTGTGCTAGCAGGCAAACCTCTGGTCTCAGGAAGTGCTCTCAGAATGGAGGGTCAGGTAACATTACTTTAATATACAGGATGGAACAAATATGGATATTAAAGGGGAAAAAAAGAAGGAAAAATAATCAGAGTACACAAAATATGCATTTGAAAAATCAGTGAGTTATAGTGAAATTTTTTTTTTTTTTTTTTTTTTCTAATTTTATTTCTACGATATTCACAAACATTTGAAATACATGTCTACACATAATTTTCATTTTATAAAGTATATGTGCCTAACTAACCAATATGAGAAATACATGGACAAAAACATTGCTTTCAAATACATTATGCAAAGCGGTTGATACGAACTTTGGAAACGAAATTCAAGTTATTTTGGAAAACCATGTCAAAAAGAGTATTTCAAAGTATTTTGTTTGGTTTTCATTCTGCACACTGCCATATTCGGAGAGAGAAAAATGCCAATCCTTGCAGTATGAATATTATTCTAATCAGAGAAAAAGTGAAATTGCCACATTTACAGTAGTAATTAATAAACGTCTTCAACAAAACTGTCTTTTTAATTGCGTCCATGACATGGAATTTATCATACTTTTATTTATGTGCTTATATTTGAACGTTATCGAGGTAATTGGTCATCTAGGCCAGATAATATTTACATGTACCTGTCCGTCATTTAGTACGAGTATATACATTATTGGATAGATACCATACGCCTTTTTCGGTTCGATAAGTTTATATACATACATGTCATACGATTGTCTCGTGCAGAGATTTTACATGTAGACAAAATTTCGCTTTCAAGAATTACGGATTATTTCTATGGGGTAAGTTTATAGTTTTGATATGCGTATTTTTGTTATATTGTATTTTGCATATTTTGTTGTATTGTATTAGTTGGTTGTTTGATTTGGGGTTTACCGCCTCACTAACAGCTAAGGTCATGTGGAAATGGGTTTATTATATACTAGTTGTGTTCAAAGTAATTGTATAAGGTAGCCCATTTTCGTAGGAATGTCGCAAAGTTGTTATTCAAGTTCGCTAAATATTTTTCACTCTTGTATTTTCTGTGTAAAATTGACTTGAAAGATTCTATGTTTAGTCGTCTTCCGGAAAATTTGTTTGAGTATACATAGTATTTTGCTAATAGAAGTATATAGTTTATCAGTTTATGTTTTTGTTCGTAAGAAAACAAGATATTTTTGTCATTAAGAGATATTCGCAAATTAAAGTTGTTGATTAACCATGCTTCTAATTCCCTCCAAAATATTTTCACTGTGTTGCAATGTACGAAAAGATGGTGTATGGTCTCTGGATTTTGTCGACAATATTCGCATAAGTTATCATCTACTTTATTTATTCTATATAAAAATGATTTAGTAACTAGTATTTTATTCGTTATTTTATATTGAAAGTCCCTTAGTTTGATTTCTTTTAAAGTTGGTATTACAGAATTGTATATTTTCATCTCTTCCTCACCAATTTGACCAATTTCTTGCTCCCATTTCGTACTGGACTGCATGAGCTTTGTCGGTACCATAACATCATATAATCGTCTACATCCTTTTTTATCCCTTAGCAAAACTTGAAGGTATACATTACATCTAACATCAAACTTAGTTAACATACATGTAATTCTATTATCATTAATTAAATTTTTCCATAATTCTGGCAGTCTCCTTATAAATGCTCGAAAATCTAGAATAGTTCCGCGCAGGTTATATTTCGCTTTTAATGCTTCAAAATTATATAAGTTTCCTTCGTCGTCGATTATGTCCGATACAAATTTGATGCCTTTTTCATACCAATCCCGAATAAAAAAATTATTACCATTTACTGCATTCTGATTGTACCACAAAGGTGAATCCAGAACCTGTCTAATTGATTCAATTTTGAACTCCTTACAAAATTCCGCCCAGTTTTGTAGAACGTCTTTCCAAAATGGATTTTGCATGTTTTGACTTAAAGTTTTGGCATATCCTATTCCTAACGTAAACAGCTTATGGAAGTCGATACCAGATAACGTGTACCATGATACATTTCTATCATTTTGAATTATTCTCCTCAACCATGTGATTTTAAGCGATTTGATAAATACATTAATATTGACCATTCGAAGTCCACCTGCGGACATGTCTTTTATAATAGTGTTCCGTTTGATACGATCTGGTCCGGAGTTCCATAAAAACTTGAAAAATAGCGTATCAAGTCGTTTTATAAGATCCCCAGGAGGGTTTGGTAAGGCTAAGAACAGATGAATAAACTTGCTTAGTGTTAATGATTTGATAATAGTGATTCTACCAAAAAGAGTCAATTTTCTTTTAGACCATTGATTTAATAGACTTTCAACTCTAGTTAAGATTGGTGGTGCATTTACATCCCATATATCAAAAACCTCCGTTGTGAACGTTACCCCTAAAATTTTAAAATGCCCGTTTGTCCAGTCTAGGTTATAATTTCTACAAATCCTGTTATCAGAATTGCTTAATGATCCTATCCAAATAGACTTAGTTTTTTCTATATTAATTTTTAGACCGGAAATAGCATAAAACCTATCTAAAACCTCTAAGGCTGCTCGCAACGAATCTTCTGTTCCATCCAGAAATATTTGCGTATCATCCGCATATTGACTAAGAAGAAGTTCTTTTGTGTTTATTATTATTCCCTTTACATTTTCATTTTTTCTTAACATTTTTCCTAAAATTTCGGCACAAAGTATAAAAACGTATGGGGAGACTGGATCACCCTGTCGACATCCACGTTTTAATTTTAAAAAGTCAGACATGAAGCCATTTTGAATGATACATGATTCGGATCCTTTCTGAAAAAGTTTAATCCACGAAATAAATGAAGGTCCAAAATTGAAATACTTTAAAACCTTTTCTATGAATTCCCATGACACCGTATCGAACGCTTTTTCAAAATCAACAGAGAGAATTAGGCCTGGCAGTTCTTGATTTTTTGTTTCAAATAATACATCATAAATAAGTCTAACATTTTCGGAGATACATCTACCAGAAATAAAACCTTTTTGGTCCTCATGTATAAGACTATCTAACACCGTTTTCATTCTATTTGCAATAACTGTTGAAGCAAGTTTATAAACAACATTGAGGAGTGATATAGGTCGCCAGTTTTTCAAGTAATTTCTATCTTTATCTGACTTTGGCAAACATGTTATGACGCCCTGTTTTTGAGTAATCGAAAGAGACCCTGTTTCGTAACCATAATTTATAGATCGAAGAAGGAAAATACCTAAGTCAGCCCCAAAAAAATTTATAAAATTCTGTAGTGTACCCATCTAACCCAGGACTCTTATCATTTTTCATTTGTTTTAATGCCTGTAATAGTTCTGCATAAGTTATTTTACCTTCCAAGCGCTGTGACCTCTCCTCTGACAATTTATCTTTATTGTCACCTAATAAATTATTCAGGGTACTATTTTCAGAAATAGGGTTTTTATCGTAAAGTTGTTCATAAAACTGTTTTTGACCATTTAGAATATCTTTAGTGTCTGTATGTTCAACATTATTTGAATCAATTATTTTACTCATAACCTTATTTGTATAATGTCTGTTTTCTAAACCTAGAAAATATTTAGTGGGCTTTTCACCTAAGTCCTGGTACCTGCTTCTTGATCGTAACATTACGCCTTCTATTTTTGATTTCCTTATTTCCGATAATCTTATTTTTTTCTCGCTTAAAATTTCAAGTGTTTGATCGCTAATATCCAGAAGGTTATCATTAACACGAGTTTCTAAATCTTCAATTTCATTTTCAAGTCTTCTTTCTTCTTCTATAGATTGCTTCTTTTTAAATGAACTATATTTTATCGTATGTCCCCTAATAATTACTAAAAGTGTTTCTAAAAATAGCTGATCGTTTATATTAAACTGTACATCTTCGTTTGAGTTATAGTGAAATTAAGCCTCCACATGACTTACACAGTGCCAATGACTGTAATCGGGTAGACCCAGGTTAGACTGCTCTTTAATGATAGTCTTAATATCCATTATTTGCACTTAGATTGTGTGTAGAAATGTTGAAAAAGAATCTAAGACAAAAGGTGTGTCTCATCTTGAGTCATTCTTATCTTCTGTTGCGGTGTTTAAACAGACTGGATTTTAATGTACTTTTTAATTACATGTGAGCCGCGGCGTTAGAAAACCAACAATTTGCATATTTGAAAACAAAGGTGCAGATCAGTTGTGCAGTAACAACACAGATAGTACATGTGCAATCTCTCTTCTTCTTAAATCTGAAATTTCAAGCTTCTAGCCTTCTTCTATGACTTTACAGGCCAGTTTATATCAGACCTGGTCAGAATCCCAAACCAGTCTTCACAAAAAGTGCCGGTCTGTCTGTCAAAACCAGCAAATTTTCATTCTGACTGACAAACTACATGTATTCTATTCTGTCAGATGAATGTGTGGCAAAAAATTCCAAAATTACAATGATAACATATTGAACTGTCCTACAGAATTGGGTTCTGACCAGCAAAGTCTGGCAGACAGCTGTCCTGCAGCTGAAAAAAGATTTCGTGAAGACTGCCAAACTGTTGGTTTTCTCATGCAGTGGGTTTATGTAATTGTATTTCCAGTTGACAGTGTACAACTATGCCGGTGGTCCGTGTTACAGATGTCTCCACCCTGTACCACCAGACCCACAGTTTGTCACCAACTGTTCTGATGGAGGGGTCCTGGGTGTAGGTGAGTCAAACTACTACCACTGCCAGTTTTGATTCAACTCTAGTTGACTAATATTAGTTACTTCAAAACTGGTTTGTTGATTGTCTGAAAAACAATATAGCTAACTAACAAGTTACAAAAAAAATGATCTATGATGGACATTAAATGATGACTTTTCTATCTGTTAAAATGTGATCAGTGTCTACAGAAAAGTACATTCTGCTTTCCTCTATCTGAAATTTCAAGCTTCTAATCATCTCTCTTGCTAGTCCAGTTTGGAAGTTACAAAGATATGTTTTTAATAGTGTTTACATGTTTCATAATTTTACTTCTTTTCACAGTGCCTGGAATAATTGGCTGTTTACAGGCCTTAGAAGCCATCAAGATTGCTACAGGACAACAGCGTATCCTTTCATATTATATATTAGATGTCAGAAAAATAGTCTAAAGAGTGTCAGGCAAAAACCAGACAGTACAACCACAGAGAATGACTAGAAAATGTTTCAAACTTTGAATTTAAAGGAAAAAGATAATAATCTTCTAAATTGCTTCATATGAAAGTACAGTTTGCATGAAACTTTATGAAAATCATCCCATTTATAAGAAAGTTATGAAGGTTTGAAATTTTGTGGTAATTGATTTCAAAACAAGGCTGTGAGAGAGTGACATCATACAGCCATCCCCATGTAGATTGAAGTAAAAAAATGTTTTCTACTTAATCAACGAAATGAGGCTGTTCAGTTTTCACATATAAAAACTTAAGAGAAATACTGTAAATTAGTACTTCTGAGTTTTTGTTACATGACGAAGAAAATAAAATGGCTGCCTCCTTGCACAACCATTGTAAAATGTCTATATCTACAAAACTGCTTTTCATAAAAACTGATTGTGGCATATTGTTTGTCTTATCAACCACAAACCTCTGGAACAAACAAGAATCTTAATAAGCGTTTTCCTTTAAGAGGAAGAGAAAAATCAAGCTTGTCAGTGAAAAAGACCTTGCAGCTTTACTTTTCTTTTGACATTATTGTATCCACTGCAGTTTTTTCAGAATCCGGGTCGTTTCGCCCGTGGGTCGTTTCGCCGGGTCGTTTCGCCCTGAGTCGTTTCGCCCTGGTTTTATGGGTGGGTCGTTTCGCCCTTATTAGGTGGGTCGTTTCGCCCGTGAGTTGTTTCGCCCGTGAGTTGTTTCGCCCATTATTATTATTATTATTATTATTATTATTATTGTAGTTGTTGTTGTTGATATTGCTATTGTTGTCGATGATGCTGATGCTGGTAGGTAGGTAGGTTGGGTTAAAATGAGTATCTTGAAGTATCTTGTTAATATAATATTTATGTAAACCTTTTAGCGCTTCCGCTTCTGTGGCTTTTAATGTTGAAATAATGTAAGATAACGGAAGGAAGGAAGGAAGGAAGGAAGGAAGGAAGGAATAGATAGATAGATAGATAGATAGATAGATAGATAGATAGATAGATAGATAGATAGGTAGATAGATAGATAGATAGATAGATAGATAGATAGATAGATAGATAGATAGATAGATAGATAGATCTTGTTAATATAATATTTATTTTAACGTTTTAGCCCTTCCGCTTCTGTGGCTTTACTGTGGTAGAAAGATAATGGAAGGAAGGAAGGAAGGAAGGAAGGAAGGAAGGAAGGAAGGAAGGAAGGAAGGAAGGATGGAACGAACGAACGAACGAAGGAAGGAAGGAAGGAAGGAACGAACGAACGAAGGAACGAACGAACGAACGAACGAACGAACGAAGGGAAAAGGATAGTTAGAAGGAGGAAAGGAAGGAAGGATAGATAGATAGATAGATAGATAGATAGATAGATAGATAGATAGATAGATAGATAGATCTTGTTAATATATTTATTCTAACGCTTCTGTGGCTTTACTGTGGCAGAAAGATAATGGAAGGAAGAAAGGAATGAAGGAAGAAAGGAAGGAAGGAATGAATGAATGCAGGAAGGAAGGGAGGAAGGAAGGAAGGAAGGAAGGATGGATGGATGGATAGATAGATAGATAGATAGATAGATAGATAGATAGATAGATAGATAGATGTTGTATTTCTGGTATTTCGACAGTCAGCTAAACTAATTAAATAATTAACAGAAGTGTGGTATTTGTCCAAGTCAATTGATTAATTCGATAATCCATTAATTTGTTTACGTCTTTATTCACACGTAAGGTGACAATAATCGTGTTTGTTAATTGAAGGCGATGTGTGAATGCTTTGTCTTTGGCGATAACCGACAGCCGACATTCTTGAAATGTTAAATGGTAAAAGAATAAAACATGACTCCGATGATAGCGTGAAACACAAGAAAAAAAAAATAAAAATGACTTTCGTTCATTGCCGTTTAAGGAGCTATCGTTTTTCGCTGACGTCAAGCGTAAAGTGCCAAAACTTAGGGTACATTTTACACAAGTCCGTGCCTATTTAATGTGTTTGAAAACTTTCGAATTCGTTTCATTTTAGTTTTCTTCATAAACATTCAAGAGACGTAATTACCACAGTTTTAGTACAATTGAAATTGAAAGTCAACTAACAGCATTTGCTTGGCTTTTGGTGTTTCTTTCCAGAAATCATGTTGGACCTGGTGAATATTTTTCGTCCTCATAGTCTGTTTTTGTTGAATTTTTGGTAACGATTGAAATCATACTGTATGACGTAAATCACTAGCGTTGACGTTCCTGTTTTGGTCTGAAATTTAAGCAGGCTGATTGTATTTTCTGTTAGTAATTATTTTGGCGAAATAATCATCATCGCAACAAAATTATAGTGAGGCATTTTCAAAGTCCTTGTAGTATATATACAGTTATGAATGATCAGCCCAAGACATATATTTATGTTATAAATAACAAATAATACGCCAGATTACACACTTTGGCATGGTAGAA
Source organism: Rugalucina vietnamica (assembly GCA_964017185.1). Classification (NCBI taxonomy): domain Eukaryota; kingdom Metazoa; phylum Mollusca; class Bivalvia; order Lucinida; family Lucinidae; genus Rugalucina; species Rugalucina vietnamica. Next base: position 71,225,333 of record OZ024872.1, read on the forward strand.
AAATATGGGCGAAACGACTCACCAAATAGGGGCGAAACGACTCACGGGCGAAACGACCCAGGGCGAAACGACCCAGGGCGAAACGACTCACGGGCGAAACGACTCACGGGCGAAACAACTCACGGGCGAAACGACCCGGGACCGTTTTTTCACATAAACACTAAAATCAAATTTCCCACTTACTTGTATGTGACTTTATAAAATTCGTCTCTGACATACAAGTTTCAAATTTGGTAGTACATATCTTCTACAATATATTCAACCTTAACACTGTGCTTAGCTAATTACAGTCAGAAACTGTTGGTATATGATGGGTCTGGTGGCACATTTCACACGGTGAAGTTACGAGGAAGGAAGGCTACCTGTCCCATGTGTGGAGATAGCCCAGCCATCACTGAACTTATAGACTATGAGCAGTTTTGTGGCACTAAAGCTAATGACAAGGTATTGTATTGTATTTAATAGCCAGTTCATACAAGGATCAATATTTGCTCATCTTGTGTTGTACCAATTCTTTCTGTGCGTCTTGCAATGTAGAATCCCTCATACCCCACAGTTGCAAAGTAAAGTTGTATCTCAATTCTTGTATTACTTCAACTTGTACACACCTCCACGGTCAGGGAAAACATTTTTTCAATGACAGGGAATTTTGCATTTTCTGCTGTAAGTTGGGAAATTTTGAAAAGACAAGTTTATGAGTTGCTAAAGATATCAAGAGTGATGGCTAAGTAAATAAGTAATTCAATATCATAATAAGAGAATCATGTTTAAATTAATGATTTAAAAGCGTTATACATTATATTTCAAATTATTCTTTGCAAAGAAACCGAAGAGAGTGAACCTGTTGCCTCTCCAGATGCGAGAAAGTTACACACAAAATACACAAACTTTTTTAAGGCAGGGAAATTTGAAACAAGTCGGGGAAAAGTTTAAGGAATCGTGAGAGAATTTTGCTTTGTTCAAATCGTGGACACCCTGTTATAAATACCCCACTGGGACAGACCTAAACAGCACCTGCTTTATGTTTTCAGCAAAAATAAAAATAATGCAATTTTCCATTTGTAATTTTCATTTTGTTAGTCACTGTAAAATGTCACAATATTTTTAGGGACTTAATCTTAATGTAACAGCACAAGTCTTCTGTAGGGTTATTTGTATTATTTGACAGGACAAAGAGTTGAATATTCTACCTCCTTCAGACAGAATCTCTGTACAGGTAAGCTTGAAGGCCAGAATTCTGTGTATAGTGTAACAATAAAATAATTGCTTTGCCACGTATCATTTTGGTGAGGGAAGGTAAATCACTGAAATTATTTTATTCCTATGTTTAGAAGCATTGATGGCCCTTGGCCATTTATGCTTTTAACAAAGAAAAGGTATGATAGTAAACCAATGTATTTGTTTTGGTAGTTTTATATGCTTGGGTGTATAAAAACCCGCCCTTTAAATATACTGCACATGTTGTCATGAAAAATGTGCAGATATGCCCCATAGATAGCAAAACGCCTCTTCAAATTTGAAATGTCAAGTTTGTTATATTGTTCAGCCTGCTCCTGAGGTTATAAAACTTTCTTCATGCTCACATCAACTGAGACTAAAATTTATCCTGCTCTTTTAAAAAAATAGTGTCAACAATTATATCCTGCTCATAAATGTAAAAATGCCGAAGGCTCACAAGGTGAGCTTATAGTATAGTAGTCGAGCCGTCGTTCGTGCGTCCGTCCGTCCGTCTGTCCATCCATCCACACTTTCAAATTATACTAATATCTCCACAACTAGTCAGGCAATTGCAATCAAATTTTAGCAGAAGCATCATAGGGATGGGGGAAAGGTTGCGTAAGGTTTTGAGCCAGGTCGGATCAGAACTCTGGTTTCCATGGCAGCAGACAGCTCCCATTGAGTTATAATGGGGAAAATGTTGTGGCCACTCTAGCAACTTCATTTTTGATTTGATCTTCTTCATTCTTGCAGGTAACAAGGACAACCATAACATCTCGCATGAGTTCAAAATTTAGCCAGGTTCGACCTCAGATTGCGGAATTAGCTACCCTTGAGCGTCTGGAAAAATCCCCATAGACTTATAATGGGAAAAATGTTGTGGCCACTCTAGCTCCTTTATTTTTCATTGGATCTTCTTCACTCTTGCAGGTAACAAGGACAACCATAATAGAATTTCAGCCAGATTCGACCTCTGACTGTGGAGTTAGCTGCCCTTGAGTGTTTGAAAAATTATTTTGTGTTGTGGCCACTCTAGCGCCTTCAATTTTGATCGTATCTTCTTCATACTCGGAAGTAACAAGGATAGCTATAAGATCTCGGATGAGTTCGAATTTCAGCCAGATCCGACCCTTGACTGCAGAGTTATCTGCCCTTGACTGTGTGAAAAATCAATATTTAGTGTTGTGGCCACTCTAGCGCCTGTATTTTTATTCGGATCTTCTTTATTTTTGGAAGTAACAAGAACATTGGTAACATCTAGGATGAGTTCGAATTTCGACCAGATCCAACCTCTGACCGCGGAGTTATCTGCCCTTGAGTGTTTGAAAAATCAATATTTAGTGTTGTGGCCACTCTAGCACTTTCAATTTTGATCGGATCTTCTTCATACTTGGAAGTAAGAAGGATGAGTTCGAATTTCAGCTAGATCCGACCCTTGACTGCAGAGTTATCTGCCCCTGACTGTGAAAAATCAATATTTAGTGTTGTGGCCTTCATTTTTATTCAGATCTTTTTTATTCTGGAAGTAACAAGGACATCCATAACATCTCGGATGAGTTTGAATTTCGACCAGATCCGATCTGCCCTTGAGTGTTTGAAAAATCAATATTTTTTGTTGTGGCCACTCTAGCATCTTTGTTTTTCAGTGGATCTTCTTCATTCTTGCAGGTAACAAGGATAACTACAATATCTCGGATGAGTTCGAATTTCGACCAGATCCGACCTCTGACTGAGGAGTTATCTGCCCTTGAGTGTTTGAAAAATCAATATTTTGTGTTGTGGCCACTCTAGCATCTTTGTTTTTCAGTGGATCTTCTTCATTCTTGCAGGTTACAAGGATAATTACAATATCTCAGATGAGATCGAATATCGGCCAGAACCGACTTCTGACTGCGGAGTTAGCTGCCCTTTAGTGTTTGAAAAATCAATATTTTGTATTGTGGCCTCTCTAGCGCCTTCAATTCTGATCGGATCTTCTTCATTCTTGGGAGAAATAAGGATAACCATAACATCTTGGATGAGTTCGAATTTGAGCCAGATTTGACCCTGGACTGCGGAGTTAGCTGCCCTTGAATGTTTGAAAAATCAATTTTTAGTGTTGTGGCCACTCCAGCATTTTCAGTTTTGATCAGATCTTAAAAAACAAAACAACAACAACAAAAAAAAAAACAACCACTTTGTCCAGTGACAGTACTTGTTGACTCTCAGGTGAGCGATCGTTGCCCTTGGGCTACTTGTTATATTTATTAGCAGGATAAATTACAGACTTTGGCATTCTAAACCTTCAATTTCAATATAGTTAGACTATTTTGGTATTTATGAGCCGTTTAAATTTTACACTCAGGTGAGTTGAGCATAAAAAAGTTTTATAATCTTGAGACCTAGTTTTTGTCGGACTTGTTTGGGAAACTCTGAACATGCTGAATATACAATTTCTCATTATAATTATGCTGATGACTACACAACAAAAATTGTCTCATGGTTAGAGTAGAAAAGTGCTGTATTATAGTATAGCCTTTGCCCATAAAGATATGTAGAAAATGTTTGTCTTAATTTAGACTGAATTTGCTAGTATCACACAAAAGTTGTTTAATTGGATAATAGGCACCAATAAAATTTATTACAGAGATATAAAGAGATGTTAGACATCAGTACTCCCCATGTGTTGGTTGATGTTCGAGAGAAGTGGGAACTTGATATCTGTAAACTACCAACAGACTTCATCAGTATCCTTCAGCAAATATGAATCTTTGGATTGTCTATTAGTTGTCTGCTTATGTTCAGAGAAAATCTTATGTCTTCAAGCTTACCATGTAAAAGACTCCCAAACAAAAACTGTACTGCTAAGCATGAACAGATGAATACCTGATCTACACCTGTGTTTTTGCACTGTCTATGTAAACAGTCATTTTTTTTTTCTAGCACATATTGCTTATCATATAAGTACGTATTGAGAATAATTTACATGTAACATTTGTAAACATTCTAATTTGAAAATAATGTTATAAGCATTGTTGTCCCTACCATATGAATTGTCATGAGCTCAAGCCTCAACAGTATGATGTATCAACCATTGTGGAGCAAGCATTTCCTCAACCAACTTTCAGATATTTCTAGGAATGATATGACTAGCCGGGATGGTGCTGCAGAAAAAATAAAGGACAGAGTTTCAGAACTGTCTAGGTCAACTAATAAAGACACCACAGACATTCCAGTTGTGTTTGTTTGTCGACAAGGCAATGACTCACAAGTAGTGGTAAATGAGTGTAAAGATTCCTTCCGGACATTGAATATGACTTTATTGGACATCAAAGGTGGTCTTCATGCTTGGGCAAAACATATTGATCCAGATTTTCCAGTATACTGAATAAAATTAAGCCTAAAAAGAGCATGTTGTTTTTAGTATCCAGTTATTTTTAGCTCAGGTGAGCTTATAGGATGTGCATGCTCTGGCGTCGTCGATCACATTCTTTAAACATCTTCCTGAAACTGCTGGGCCAATCAAAGCCAAACTTCTTGTGGAGCATCCTTAGGATGGGGGAACAAGAAGTTATATAAATGGTCCAGGTCACATGACGAAGATGGCCACCAGGGCTATTGATAGCCAAAACATTTAAAAATCTTCTTCTCCAGAACCAAAAGGCCTAGGATCTTGAAACTTGGCATGTAGAATCAGGGTCTCAAACTCTACAAAAATCATATAAATTATGACCTGGGATTGACCTAATGCAGTTTACAGCAAGGTCAATTTAGGTCACCTATGCAAAATGAATTATAATCACATTTACAAACCTGAAAGTTGTCAAAAGAACAATCAATTCTCTTTTCTAGCCATATTTAAAATCAGCTACTGTCCAGAAACTGCATTTTTCAAAATAATTTTTAGCTCACCTGAGCCGAAGGCTCACAGGTGAGCTTATAGGACAAGCAGGCACCCAGCATCCGTCCGTCTTCGTCGTCCGTCCGTCGTCCACCATTTTCAAAGATCTTCTTCTCTGAAACCGCTTGGCCACCCAAAGAAGCATCTATAGGAAGTGGGAACCAATGTGTATATAAGAAATCCAAGTCACATGACCAAGATGGCCGCCATGCCCATATATGGTAAAAACCCTTAAAAAATGTCCTCCGGAACCGGTGGACCGATTTCAACGAAACTTGAAGTTTTGATGACTCAAGTACTACAAAGTTTATATAAATCATGACCCTGTGATGACCTTGACCTGTTTTACGGCAAGGTCAACATAGGCTGCCAATGCATATTAATGGGGAAAACTTTTAAAAAGTCATTTAAAGTGAAAGTCTTGCAGGAAATGAGCAGTAGGACTGAATATTAATGATTCTGAAAACATTGGACCCCAGGGGCTCATCTGTCCCCACCCCGGGTCATTATACATGTATATTACCATAATGTTCAAACATCTTCTCCTCTGAAACCACTTGGCGAATCAAAGCCAAATTTTATGTGAAGCATCTATAGAATGGGGGAATCAATGTGTATATAAATAATCTAGGTCACATGACCAAGATGGCCGCCATGCCCATATATGGTAAAAACCCTTCAGAAATCTTCTCCGGATCCGGTGGACTGATTTCAATGAAACTAATGGCATGAAGTATTGATGACGCAAGTACTACAATGTATATATAAATCATGACCCTGTGGTGACCTTGACATATTTAACGACATGGTCAACATAGGTCGCGAATGCATTTGAATGGGGAAAACTGTTAAAAAGTCATTTGAGGTGAAAATCTTGCAGGAAATGGTTAGCAGGACTGAATATTAATGATTCTGAAAAAAAAATTGAACCTAAGGGCTCAAATGCCCCCACCCGGGGCAATATACATGTATTACCATAATATTCAAACATCTCTACTGAAACCGCTTGGCCAATTAAAGCCAAATTTTATGTGAAGCATCTATAGGATGGGGGAACCAATGTGTACATTAATTATCTAGGTCACATGACCAAGATGGCCACCATGCCCATATATGGTAAAAACCCTTCAAAAATCTTCTTCTCTAAAACCAATGGACTGATTTCAATGAAACTTGGTGTGAAGCATTGATGGCTAAAGTACTACAATGTATATATAAATCATGACCCTGTGATGACCACGACCCAGTTTATGGCAAGGTCAACATGGATTGTCCATGCATTTGAATGGGGAAAACTGTTAAAATATCATTTGAAGGAAAACCAGAGGACCAATGGTCCTGTAAACGCTCACCTGAGATCAGCTGCATATACCAATAAACATGTTTGAATATTATGGTATTTAACTCCAGTGCAGGGGCAGATGAAGCCCTTGGGCCATTTTCTTTTTTCAGAATCTTCAATATTCTGTCCATTTGCCAATTTCCTGTTGGCTTTTTCCTTCAAATGACATTTTAACAGTTTTCCCAATTCAGATGCATAGGAAACCCATGTTGACCTTGCCATAAACTTGGTCAAGGTCATCACAGGGTCATGATTTATATATACATTGGAGTACTTTAGCCATCGATGCCTCACGCCAAGTTTACTTGAAATCAGTCTATTGGTTTCAGAGAAGATGATTTTTGATGGGTTTTTACCATATATGGGCATGGCGGCCATCTTGGTCATGTGACCTAGATTATTTATATACACATTGATTCCCCTATTCTATAGATGCTTCACATAAAATTTGGCTTTGTTTGGCCAAGCGGTTTCAGAGGAGAAGACGTTTGAATATTATGGAAATATACATGTATATTGCCCCGGGGTGGGGGCACATGAGCCCCTGGGGTCCAATTTTTTTCAGAATCATTAATGTCCAGTCCTACTGCCCATTTCCTGCAAGACTTTCACTTTAAATGTTATTTTAAAAGTTTTCCCCATTCAAATGCATTGGTGACCTATGTTGACCTTCCCGTAAAATAGGTCAAGGTCATCAGAGGGTCATGATTTATATACACATTGTAGTACTTGAGCCATCAATGCTTCGTGCCAAGTTTCGTTGAAATCGGTCAACCGGTTCTGGAGAAGAAGATTTTTGAAGGGTTTTTACCATATATGGGCATGGCGGCCATCTTGGTCATGTGACCTGGATTATTTATATACACATTGGTTCCCCCTTCCCATAGATGCTTCATGTAAAATTTTGCTTTGATTGGCCAAGTGGTTTCAGAGAAGAAGATGTTTGAATATTATGATAATATACATGTATATTGCCCCGGGGTGGGGGCGGATGAGCCCCTGGTGCCCAATTTTTTTCAGAATCATTAATATTCAGTCCTACTGCTCATTTTCTGCAAGATTTTTCCTTTAAATGACAATTTAACAATTTTTCCCATTCAAATGCAAAGGCGACCTATGTTGACCTTGCCGTAAAATAGGTCAAGGTCACCGCAAGGTCATGATTTATATACACATTGTAGTACTTGAGTCATCGATGCTTCATGCCAAGTTTGGTTGAAATCGGTCCAGTGGTTCCGGAGAAGAAGATTTTTGAAGGGTTTTTACCATATATGGGCATGGCGGCCATCTTGGTCATGTGACCTGGATTATTTATATACACATTGGTTCCCCCTTCCCATAGATGCTTCATGTAAAATTTGGCTTTGATTGGCCAAGCTGTTTCAGAGAAGAAGATCTTTGAAAATGGTGGACGACGGACGGACGACGGACGGACGGACGACGGAGCATGGGTATACTATAAGCTCACCTTGTGAGCCTGACGGCTCAGGTGAGCTAAAAAACCAGAACAGAATATTGATTATTCTGAAAAAAGACCAGAGGACCAATGGTCCTGTAAACGCTCACCTGAGATCAGCTGCATATACCAATAAACATGTTTGAATATTATGGTATTTAACTCCAGTGCAGGGGCAGATAAGCCCTTGGGCCATTTTCTTTTTTCAGAATCTTCAATATTCTGTCCATTTGCCAATTTCCTGTTGGCTTTTTCCTTCAAATGACATTTTAACAGTTTTCCCAATTCAGATGCACAGGCAACCCATGTTGACCTTGCCATAAACTTGGTCAAGGTCATCACAGGGTCATGATTTATATATACATTTGAGTACTTTAGCCATCGATGCCTCACGCCAAGTTTCCTTGAAATCAGTCTATTGGTTTCAGAGAAGATGATTTTTGATGGGTTTTTACCATATATGGGCATGGCGGCCATCTTGGTCATGTGACCTAGATTATTTATATACACATTGATTCCCCCATTCTATAGATGCTTCACTTAAAATTTGGCTTTGTTTGGCCAAGCGGTTTCAGAGGAGAAGACGTTTGAATATTATGGAAATATACATGTATATTGCCCCGGGGTGGGGGCACATGAGCCCCTGGGGTCCAATTTTTTTCAGAATCATTAATATCCAGTCCTACTGCCCATTTCCTGCAAGACTTTCACTTTAAATGACATTTTAAAAGTTTTCCCCATTCAAATGCATTGGTGACCTACGTTGACCTTCCCGTAAAATAGGTCAAGGTCATCACAGGGTCATGATTTATATACACATTGTAGTGCTTGAGCCATCGATGCTTCATGCCAAGTTTCGTTGAAATTGGTCAACCGGTTCTGGAGAAGAAGATTTTTGAACGGTTTTTACCATATATGGGCATGGCGGCCATCTTGGTCATGTGACCTGGATTTTTTATATACATATTTGTTACCCCTTCCTATTGATGCTTCACATAAAATTTCGCTTTGATTGGCCAAGCGGTTTCAGAGGAGAAGATGTTTGAATATTATGGAGATATACATGTATATTGCCCCGGGGTGGGGGCGGATGAGCCCCTGGTGCCCAATTTTTTTCAGAATCATTAATATTCAGTCCTACTGCTCATTTTCTGCAAGATTTTTCCTTTAAATGACAATTTAACAATTTTTGCCATTCAAATGCATTCGCGACCTATGTTGACCTTGCCGTAAAATAGGTCAAGGTCATCATAGGGTCATGATTTATATACACATTGTAGTGCTTGAGCCATTAATGCTTCATGCCAAGTTTGGTTGAAATCGGTCCAGTGGTTCCGGAGAAGAAGATTTTTGAAGGGTTTTTACCATATATGGGCATGGCGGCCATCTTGGTCATGTGACCTGGATTATTTATATACACATTGGTTCCCCCTTCCCATAGATGCTTCATGTAAAATTTTGCTTTGATTGGCCAAGCGGTTTCAGAGGAGAAGATCTTTGAAAAGTGTGGACGACGGACGGACGGACGACGGACGACGGACGACGGACGGACGACGGAGCATGGGTATACTATAAGCTCACCTTGTGAGCCTGACGGCTCAGGTGAGCTAAAAATGGCCCAAGGGCTTCATCTGCCCCTGCACTGGAGTTAAATACCATAATATTCAAACATGTTTATTGGTGTATGCAGCAGATCTCAGGTGAGCGTTTACAGGACCATTGATCCTCTGGTTCAGAAAGACCTCTAGAAAAATATAACCATGTCACCATTTTGCATTCCAAATGCCTTAAAAAGTGCCACAAAAATTTTAGACATTGGTTAACAAAAAAAAAACAAAAACAAAATAATGCCAGAAAATAAGATTGTATAGGGCTTTTTCCATTGCAAAATGTCAGCAAGGGAAGTAACTATTTTCCCGGACAAAAATCTCAATTGCTTAATTTTTTTCATTTAAAATGCACCAAACCAAAACAAAATTAGAGCTGAGCACCAAACTCTTAAAATCTTTTCACAGCTTTGCTTGATTTTCAATTTTAAGTGTTTGGATGACCTCCCTTGCACATGCAAAAGGCCTATTCAAAATAATTTTGTGCATAGTTATTTCATTAGTGGACAGATTTTCAAAATTTTTGTGGCACTTCATCAGGAAAACATGTCTGTGAAATGTATACCCCCTTAAACCCCATTTTTATACAGTAAAACTGGGGTATGCAGGGGTATACCTATTTTTAGCTCGACTGCACGAAGTGCATAGAGCTATTGCAGTCACCTTGGTCGTCCACGTTCCCGTTCCCGTGCGCGTGCGCATCACACTTGCGTTAAAGTTTTCTAGAAGTCCATATCTTGACAACCACTCATCAGAAAGCATTCATACTTGGACCATAGATACCCTGTAGGGTTAGCTTTCATTCCATGGCATCGGGCCCCTGGGTCCAGGCCAGGGGGTGGGGCTGGAGGTTAAAATCTAGAACACCTTCAAAAATGGCAATTCTTGTGTTAAAGTTTTCTAGAAGTCCATATCTTGACAACCACTCATCAGAAAGCATTGATACTTGGGCCATTGACACCCTGTAGGGTCGGCTTTCATTCCATGGCATCAGATTCCTGGGTCCATGCCAGGGGGTGGGGCTAGAGGTTAAAATCTAGAACACCATTAATAATAATGCCTTTTCTGTGATATAGTATTCTAGAAGTCTATATCTTGAAAACTTTTTATCAGAGGGCTTTCATACTCGGACTATAGGTACCCTGTAGGGTTGAGTTTCATTTCATGGCATCGGATCTCTGGGTCCATGCCTGGGGGGTGGGGCTGGAGGTTAAAAACTAGAACACTGTAAAAAATAGATGTACTGCTGTGTAACTTTTACAAGGAATCCATCTTGACAACAACTTATCATAAAGCATTCATACTTTATACACTTTAGGTTCCATGACATCGGACCTCTGGGTCGGAGTCAGGGGGGCAGGACTAGAGGTCAAAATCTAGAACTCCCCGAATTTTTTTTCTTTTTATTTCTTAATAGAAACAACTGAGGAAGATGGTTGGTCATTCATCTTTTGACTTTGTGACACTGACTTGTGTGTCATGACGGTAAGGGTCAGTTGACCTACTTTCCATGGTTCAGTGATTTTGCCTTATATCTTGACACTCAACTAGTATATTTTCTTACTTCTTTCAGATTATGAGTGAGTACGACCAGGCCATTGACCCCAATATACTTATAGGTCACTGTGACCCAATTTCACGGTTCAGTGATTTTGCCTTGTATCTTGACACTCAATTAGTATATTTTCATACTTTTTTCAGATTATGAGTGAGTATGACCAAACCTTTGACCCCAATATACTTGTAGGTCACTGTGACCTAATTTCACGGTTCAGTGATTTTGCTTTATATCTCCGTACTCAAATGGTTTATGAACAAACTTCTTTCAAAGTATGTTTGCGTATGACAAGACCTTTGACCCTGAAGTAGACCTAGGTCACTGTGACCCAATTTCACGGTTCAGTGATTTTGCCTTATATCTTGACACTCAATTAGTATATTTTCATACTTTTTTCAGATTATGAGTGAGTATGACCAGACCTTTGACTCCAATATACTTATAGGTCACTGTGACCTAATTTCACAGTTCAGTGATTTTGCCTTATATCTCGGTACTCAAATGGTTTATGAACAAACTTCTTTCTAAGTATGTTTGCGTATGACAAGACCTTTGACCCTGAAGTAGTCCTAGGTCACTGTGACCCAATTTCACGGTTCAGTGATTTTGCCTTATATCTTGACACTCAATTAGTATATTTTCATACTTTTTTCAGATTATGAGTGAGTATGACCAGACCTTTGACCCCAATATACTTATAGGTCACTGTGATCTAATTTCACGGTTCAGTGACTTTGCCTTATATCTCGGCACTCAAGTGGTTTTATGAACAAACTTCTTTCACACTATGTTTGCGTATGACAAGATTTTTGACCCTAAAGTAGTCCTAGGTCAATATGACCTAATTTCACGGTTCAGTGATTTTCCTTTATATCTCGGCACTCAATTGGTATATGAAGATACTTCTTTCACGATATGTATGAGTATGACAAGACCTTTGACCGTAAAGTATTCCTGGGTCACTGTGACCTAATTTCATGGTTCAGTGATTTTGCCTTATATCTCGACACACAGTTGGTATTTTTTCATACTTCTTTCTGATTATGAATGAGTATGACCAGACCTTTAACCCAAACATACTTATAGGTCACAATGACCTAATTTCATGGTTCAGTGATTTTGCTTTATATCTCAACACTGAATGGGTATATGATCATATTTCTTTCACATTATGAGTAAGTATCACTAGACCTTTGACCCTGAAATACTTATAGGTCAGTGTGACCTTATTTCATGGTTCAGTGATTTTGCCTTGTGTCTTGGCACTCGGTTGGTATATGAACACACTTCTTTCACAATAAGAGTGAGACCTTTAATCTTAGGTAGTTATAGTTAACTTTCATGGTTCAGTGATTTTGCCTTATTGCATCAAGGCAAAAAGATGTATGAGCATAATGCTTTGGGTTACTGGTCGGGTTTGGCCTTATGTTTGACAAAGGTTAGAAGCAGTCGAGCACGCTGTCCTGCGACAGCTCTTATTCTTATTGTTGTTCCGGGTACTCATTAGAACTGCCTCGATTTTCAAGTTTTAATGCTGAAAAAAATCTGTTTATTGCATGGGCAAGTTTTCATAATTTTTTACGACTTTTGGTTGCAAAAAGATGACATGGTCATATTTTTCTTGTGGTGTTTCAGAAAAGCGAGATTTTGAAAAATGCTATTCTGAAAGAGGGTGTACAGACAGTAGATCATCAAAATGCAAATGTTAGCATAATTATGTTAGCATCATAATTTGATTTGTTAGCTTCTAACTTGTTGAATACATATCCTAGTGCTGCAGTATGCAAAAAAGCTATATCAATATGATAACCAGAGGACAAATGGTTCTGTAAAAGGTCACCAAAGATATACTGTATACGCGAATCCATGTCCATGTGCATAGCTTTGAGTCAACCTTGGGCAGAGAACTTACAAATAATCTTCTATCCATTTTCCCATTCCTGCAATACTTCCCCATGAAACGGAATCTTATAATTTTCCCACATTCAAATGCATAGGTGACCTTAGTTGACCTTGCCTTAAAATAGGTAAAGGTCATCCCAAGGTTGTGATTTATGTAAAATTTGAAAAGCTCCACTCATTGATGCTTCATGCCGTGGTCTGGATCATGTGTACATACATTCATGCTCCCTTTACAAGAAGGCCACATATGAAATTTGATTTTGATTGGCCAATTGGTTTCAGAGGAAAAGATGTTTTAAGTGCAGACGACCATATAGGTGGATTTTACCCCGTTGCAGACAAACCCTTGGGGCCAAATTATTTTCACAAACATAAATATCATGTCCATTTTTCTATTCCCAGCCAGCATTCCCCCATCTAATGCCATTTTACCAATTTTCCCTATACGCTTTTTAAAAGCCCTTCGATAAGCTTGATTGCTTTACTGTGACCTTCACAGGACTATTTGTAGACTTTTTAAAAGAAGAACAAAAGCAAAGAAAAAAGGCGCTTTCGTCACACGCTCCTGTCCACGTGCTCTTCTGGTTTGTTTTGTGGTCTGATGTACATCTACTGGGTCAGCGTAATTCTAACACTATGGTACAAGTTTAATCGGATAGAATTTTCTAATGGCCATTAAGGTCTTAAAAGTGTGATTATTCTCTTAAATATGTATTAATTTTCTTAACTTCTGGTTCAATGGCACGCGTACAATGAAGCGGTGTAATTGAGGATTTGTTTTAAGTAGGGATTTTGACCAGTTAAGGGATTAATTCATTGTAATATGTTTATATTTAAAACATTATTGTTATACTTGTTTCAACGTCAATACATAAGTACTATTAGAATCAAGATTATGTATTATAAAAGCCACAATTGGGATTGAACTTTTACAGTTCTGCCATGGATTACAATTATCCAGTTTGAAATGCAATTAGAGAACACACATCCATGACAACTGATCACTTTGAAACATTTTAGCCATGTGTTTGTATAAAAAATATAAGTTTAAATTGTGTTCGATAAGTTACAGTATATTTTGCCCATTAGTGAAAAGACAACAATGACTGTAAGTATACCTGTAGTTTTCACAACCGAAAATAAGTTTCTTAGAGTGACCCAATGTCTTGTAAAGATAGACCTTGAAACTTGTATATTTAGTTATATGCATGCCTCGTACATCAGGGTGTCCACGGTGAGGGAAAAAGTCAGGGAAAAATGAATTTTTCACGAACAGGAAATTTTGACATCAGTCTGGGAATTTTGCATTAGGGAAAAGTCGGGGAATTTTGAAAGACAGGTTTATGAATTGCAAAAGATATCAAGAATGATGGCTTAAGCATTTTCTTCATGTTTGGATTTTATGATATGAATTGAATGAAAACAAGAGAATTATGTTTTATTTATTATATAGCATTATTCATTTTATCTCACATCTCTTTTGCTAATAAACCGAACAGAGTGGCTCTCCACGCCTCCCCAGAAGCAAGAAAATTACAAGCAAAATACACAAACTTGAGTCAGGGAAATTTGATTCAAGTCAGGGAACTGTCAGGGAATTTTGCTTTGCTCAAATTGTGGACACCCTGTAAATATTCACTGGCATTTTACAGACCTTGTAGTTCAATTAAGCAAACACCATATTCTAAATACAAAGATAATTCTGAAGTTGCTTTCTCAATGATTTTTACTGGTAAACAGGAAAGTTAAAATAAAAAAAATGGTTTTTGCCACATTCAAATGAACAATTTTTATTTGTCGTGTTCACATGAACAATATCATTCTACTATATTACATGATAAGCATTTTTATTGTACAATATTGTCATGTTCACATGAACAATGTGACCGTGTTCATGAACCTTATTTAAATAGGACAGATTGAAGATTGTTCATGAAAACAGAGCAGAATGAAAATTATCCATGTGAACAGTTTAGAATAAAAAGTATTAATGTGAAAAGGGCAGTATTAAAAGTATTCATGTGAACAGCAAAGAATGAAAATTGTTCGTACAAACTGGACAAACTGTACTTGTAAATGATGTAAAATGAAAATTGGTCATGTGAACATGGTAAATTTGATATTATTCATTTGAAAACCACAGAGAGAAAAGTATACATACCGACAGCGCACAAAGTAATTGTTTATCTTGACACAAAGAATTTAAAACTTCCTGTAAACAGGAAAGAATAAAACTTTTACATGTGAATAGAGCAGAATGAAAATGTTCACTGTGAAAAAATGCTGTAATAAAATATCCATGATCAGCACAAAATGAAAATTGTTTATGCAAACAAGGCTGACTAAAAATTGTTCATATGAACAGGGCAGAATGAAAATTGTTTATGCAAACAGGGCAGAATGAACATTGTTCATGTGAACAGGGCAAATTGAAATTATTCGTGTGAACACAGCAGAGTTAAAATTAAACGTGGAAACAGAGCACATTGAAAATTGTTCATGTGAATAGGCATAATGAAAATTATTCATGCGAACAGGGCACAATGAAAATTAGTCATGTGAACAGTGCAGAGTGAAAACTGTTCATTTAAACAGGACAGAATAAAACAATCTCATGTGAACAGGGCAGAATGAAAATTGTTCATATGAACTGGGCTAATTGAAAACTATTCATTTGAATGCAACAGAGTTAAAAGTATACATGCCCACAGAGCACAATGCAAATTGTTCATCTTGACAAATTTGGCAAATTGTGCGTGTGAACATGGCAAATTGAAAATTATCAATGTGAGTACAGCAGAGTGAAAAATATACATGCAAACAGAGCACAAAGAAAATTGTTCACCTTGACAGGGCGAATGGGACACCATTCATGTAAAAAGAGAAGAAGAAAAAATGTACATATGAAGTATACATGCAGACAGAGCACAAAGACAATTTTTCATCTTGACAGGGCAAATGGAACACAGTTTATGTAAACAGGGAAGAAAATTTGTACATGTGAATGGAGCAGAATTCAAATGTTTCATGTGAAAAAGGTTGTAAGAAAATCATTCACATGATCAGCATACAATGAAGATTGGTCATGCGAATTTGAAAAATTGTGAATGGAGTTAACATGAACAGGCGGAATGAAAATTGCTCATGTGAACAGGCTGAATGAAAATTTGTTCATGTGAGCAGGGCAGATAGAAAATTGTTTATGCGAACAGAGCAGAATGAAAGTTTTTTATACGAACAAGGCAGATAGACAGTCATGTAAGGAAAGCAGAATGAAAAGCATAAGACAAGGTAGAATGAAAATTGTTCACATGAATTGAAATCATGTGAACACAGCAAAGTTAAAATCATACATGAGAACAGAGCACATTGAAAATCATTCATGTGAAAAGGCAAAATGAAAATTGTCCATGCGACCAGTGCAGAGTGAAAACAGGGCAGAATGATAAATTGTCTATGTGAACAATGAACTGAGCAAATTGAAAATTTTATTGAAAATTGATCATGTAAACAGGTTGTCTGAAAATATTCACGTAAACAGCACAAAATGAAAAAAAAAAAAAAAAAAAAAAAAAAGTCATGCAAATTTGGTGAATTGTGTGTGTGAACGGGGAATATTGTTCATGTGCACAGTCAGAATGAAAATTATTCATGTGAATATTGCAGAATGAAATTTTACATTAAGGCAGTAAAATGAAAATTGTTCATGTGAACTTGGATGATTGAAAATTGTGCATGAGTACGGAGCAGAATGAAAATTATACACTGGTCAGAATGAAGTGTTCATGTAAAAGGACAGAATGACAATTTTAATGAATGCAAATTAATGCAAACAGGACAGAACAAAAGTTATTCG
Organism: Rugalucina vietnamica; assembly: GCA_964017185.1. Classification (NCBI taxonomy): domain Eukaryota; kingdom Metazoa; phylum Mollusca; class Bivalvia; order Lucinida; family Lucinidae; genus Rugalucina; species Rugalucina vietnamica. The sequence goes on from OZ024872.1 coordinate 71,242,152, forward strand.
TGTGAACAGGGCAGAGTGAAGTGTTCATGGGAAAGGACAGAATGACAATTTTAATGAATGCAAATAAACACAAACAGGATAGAACAAACGTCATCCATGTGAACAGGGCAGAATGAAGTGTTCGTGCAAACAGGACATAATGACAGGGTGAAAACTGTTCATATGAGCAGGTTTGAATGAAACTTGCTTATGTGAATATGACAGAATGAAATTGGTCACATAGACAGTAAAATGAAATTTGTTCATGTGAAGAGGGAAGAATGCAAACAGCATAATAGAAATTATCCACGTGTAGAATGCAAACAGCATAATAGAAATTATCCGCGTGAACAGGGCAGAATGAAGTGACAATGTAAAAGGACAGAATGACAATTTTAAAGCAAATTAACACAAACAGGATAGAACAAAAGTTATCCAAGTGAACAGGCAGAATGAAGTGTTCAGGTTAACAACGAAAAATTGTCCTGTCAAGAAGACATAATTATAAGTTTTTTGTTAACATGGTAGAATAAAAAGTGAACAGTGCAGATTGAAAATGATTCATGTTAACAGCGTGGAATGAAAATTGTTCATGGGGAAAATAGAAAGTTGTTCATGTGAAGAGCATATAATAAAAATTGTTCTTGAGAAAATTGTTGATTTGAACGGCGCAGAATGAAAGTGTTCATGTGAACATGTTCATGTCAATAGGACAGAGTGAAAAATATTCACGTGAACAGAACAAAAATGACAATGGTTCATGTGAAAGTGCAGAATTAAAGGTTCGTATGAACTGGACGGAATGACAATTGTTCATGTAAGCAGGGTAGAATGAAAATTGTTCATGTTAACAGGGCAAATTAAATATTATTCATATAAACATATATTCGTGTAAAAATTATACATTTTAACAGGAAAGAAGAAAATCTGCATGGTACCTTGATTTGATACTGAATTCCACATCTTTTGTTGACTAAAATAGTGAGTGAGCATGGACACAGCTTGTTATAGCCCCCTTACACTCCTCTAGCTTCCAGAGATATAACTCTAAACAATATAAGGTTGATTCCTTGGATGCAAAACAGAAAGGGAGAAGAATATTGGACATGCAATTGGAACAGTAAATGCAAAAGTTCATAAACATTGAGTCGTGAATGTAGCTGTCAGTCAATGTGATAGTTCGTCTCTCACTAATGAGAAAGACCATCATTATTTCTTGAATAGTGCTGATGTGTGTTGGTGAGTTCTTTGATGGCTGACTAGGCCAATTCTGGCTCTAAACTGTCGGTTGCAAGTAGAGCAAGTCAATGTCATAGAGTCTGATGGTGGCACATTTGTTTTGGCTTTGCGCTCTCTTCGCTTTCTTTCAGCTTCACAGATTCTCTTCTTTTCATAAAGAGCTGCCCCTTTGTTGATGAGACCTCGGCACTTTGATCGCTCCTGTGCAGTCTGTTCCCAGGACCCCATTGGTATTTCGAAATCCTTCAGAGAGGCTTTGAGGGTGTCTTTGTAGCGTTTCTTCTGGCCACCTTGAGAGCGCTTTCCCTCCTGTAGTTCTCCATAGAAAACTTTCTTTGGAAGTCGCGCATCAGGCATTCTTATAACATGGCCAGTCCATCTTAGCTGTGCTAGCTTTAAGACTGTATGCATGCTTTGCATCCCTGCTTTCGTCAGGACCTCTGTGTCTGGAATCTTGTCCTGCCACTTGATTTTTAACAACTTTCTCAAACAGCTTAAGTGGAAATGGTTAAGTCTCTTTGCATGGCGTTGGTATACTGTCCAGGTCTCACATGCATATAAGAGGGTTGGCAGTACCACAGCCTTGTAGACTTTCAGCTTGGTGTCAAGCTTGATTCCATTTCGCTCCCAGACATTTGCACGGAGTCGTCCGAATGCCACACTAGCCTTTGCAATTCTGGCAGTGATCTCATCATCAGTATGCACTGCTCTGGAGAGAGTGCTTCCCAGGTAGGTGAACTTGTCAACAACTTTCAGTTTTTGCCAATTCACAGTGATGGTTGGTTTATTATATGGCTTTCCGGGCGCTGGTTGGTGTACAACCTCTGTCTTTTTTGTGCTGATTGTGAGATCATAGTTATCACATGACTGTGAGACTTGATCCATGGCTCTTTGCATTTTTGCCTCTGTGCTGGCATTCTTATCCATATCATCTGCATAGAGGAGCTCATCTAGCACATCAGTCTGGACCTTAGTTTTGGCTTGCAACCTTCTGAGGTTGAATATGTTGCCATCAAAACGGTACCTGATTGGAAAACCAGTGTCACTGTCCTGAAAAGCATCCATAAGCATGGCAGAAAACATCATGCTGAACAGTGTTGCTGCCAGAACACAGCCTTGTTTGACCCCATTTGTTACTTCAAATGGTTCAGAGAACTCTCCATCATTTTGCACACGTGCCTGCATGCCATCATGAAACTGCCGCACCATTGCTATGAATCTGGGTGGACAGCCAAACTTGGCCATGATTTTCCAGAGTCCATCACGACTAACAGTGTCAAAAGCTTTGGTGAGGTCAACAAACGTCATGTATAGATCTACATTCTGTTCTTGGCATTTCTCCTGAAGCTGTCTTGCTGTGAAGATCATGTCTATTGTCCCTCTGTCTTTTCTGAATCCACATTGACTTTCTGTGATAAGTCCCGTCTGATCAAGATGAACATTCAGACGATTCAACAGAATTTTTGCAAGTATCTTCCCAGCAATTGATAGGAGGGAGATCGGTATAGCTATATAGCAAAAGGAACGTTCCTTTCGCGAAAGGAAGATTTTCACACGAAAGGAAGATATTATTTCGAAATTTTGAACTCTTTGTCAATAATTGTTCATGTTTTACGTTTTAAACGGTTAAAAAAAATAGGTTATAGCAATTATATGACGTTCACTTCACTGTAAATTGACTTTATAAAACCGTTTGACAGCGATGTACGCTCGGGGATGTATGTTCCTTTCGTAGCAGAAAATCTTGGGCCGAAAATCTTTCTTTCGCCATTGCGGTTAATGTCAATTTTCATTTGCTGTCCTCCATTTCGACCAATTTTCTTAATAGTAAAATTACATTTTGCTTTATTTTCTTAATTTTATTGTAGGATGTATAAATATACAAAAAAGCTGATAGGCAGCAATGATGATAATGGTATTTAGCGTTCCTTTCGAAGGCAAATCTTCCTTTCGTCGCCTAAATTTAGCCTGTGCTTTCTTTATATATAAGTTCTTCTTTTTTTTCACCAAATAACTTTTCTTGACGTTTTACACATTTTAATCGATATTATTTTATTACAAAATGTATAACAAAACAATTAAAAACTGTAAAATATCAATGGCGATAATGATAAAATGTTCCTTTCGTACAAAAATCTTCCTTTCGCGAAAGGAACCTTCCTTTCGCTATTTAGCTATACCCGAGGGAGATGCCTCTGTGATTGTGACAGACTTGAGGATTTCCTTTCCGCTTGTATAGGTGGATTATGGATGCATCTTTAAATTCTTGTGGGATAGCCTCCTTTCTCCACATACAGTGAAACAACTCTGTCAGTTTCTCTGCCATGGGTAACCCCCCAGCCTTGTAAACTTCGGCAGGAATTGCATCTGCACCTGGGGCTTTGCCAGATGATAGTTGTTGAACTGCTTTTCTTGTTTCCGTAACGGTAGGAAATTCATCTAACAGAACATTGCACTCTATCTGTGGAAGTCTGTCGATTGCATCCTCATTGATGCTTGATGGTCGATTAAGCACACTATTGAAGTGTTCTGCCCACCTTTCCAAGATAGCTTCTTTATCTGTGAGAAGAGTGTTTCCATCTGCACTGAGCAATGTGGTGGCTCCAGAACTCTTTGGACCATAAATGGTTAAATTTCTTCATGTCCTTTCTATCCGCAAAAGACTGAATTTCTTCTGTTTTCTTCCTCAGCCAGGAATCTTGCATGTCCCTAAGCTTGGTCTGAACTGTCTTACAAATGTTGCTGTAGGCTGCTTTCTTTGATACTGAGCTAGTATCATCTTGATGTGCCTTGTGCAATCGGTGCTTTTCTTCAAGAAGCCTCTGAATTTCGTCATCATTCTCATCAAACCAGTCTTGATGTTTGCGAGATGGATGGCCTAAGGTGCTTGCAGCTGAAGAAAGAACTGTTTTATGGAAAACTGTCCAGTTTTCTTCGGGGTCCTCTGAACTGAGATTCATTGCATCCAGTTGGTTGCACATGTCTGTTAAGAAATCTTGTCTCATGCTGTCTTTATTCAGCTTTGAGACATCCAGTCTCTTAGGAGCTTTCTTGCCTTGAGGTCGCCTCGCAGGCTGTATTCTTAGGTTGAGTTTGCTGACAACCAGTCTATGATCTGTCCAGCAGTCTGCACCACACATAGTCTTTGTCACTTTAACATCCTGCCTGTCTGTTCTCCGCACTATGACATAGTCTATGAGATGCCAGTGTTTGGAACGGGGATGCATCCAGGATGTTTTGTTCCTATTAGGTAGACGGAAGACTGTGTTGGTGATTAGAAGGTCATGTTCAGCACACTTCCTGAGAAGCAAGAGACCATTGCTGTTGCACTTTCCAACCCCTTCTGGACCTATAACTCCTTCCCAGGTCTGGTGGTCTGTACCCACTCTGGCATTAAAGTCGCCAAGAAGGATAAGCTTGTCTGTGCGGGGTGTTGCAGAAATAACATTGTCTAGGTCATCATAGAACTTGTCCTTGACCTCATCTGGATTGGTCATTGTGGGTGCATAAGCACTGACAATAGTTGCATGTTTATTGCCTGACAGAGGAAGTCTCAATGTCATTAGACGGTCATTAATGCCTTTTGGCAATCCTGACAGCTTACCAACAAGTTCTGTTTTGATGGCAAAGCCAACTCCTGCTTCACGCCTCTCTTCACTTTTGCGTCCACTCCAGAAGAAGGTGTATCCAGCACCAACTTCTTTGATCTCCCCAACATCTGCGAACCGAGTCTCACTCAATGCAGCTATCTGTATATCATACCTCCCAAGTTCTCTGCCCACAAGGGCCGTTCTACGCTGTGGTCTATCTGACCCAGCATTGTCCATTAAAGTACGCACATTCCATGCGCCAATCCGTAAGGGGATTACTCTAGCTTTTTTCTTTGTATTTCGACCGCTTAAGGGGATCCCCGCTGATCGCGGTTAACCAGCCAAGGGGTTTGAAGCAGGCAATTGTTTAGGGCACCTTTTCTAGCCCCTTCCCCATGCTACGGGGGTGAGCAGTGCGGTCCTAAATAGGTCTGCTCAGTCGCTCAGCCGACTGCCGAATTCTGCTTACTGCTTCTCCTCACAGAAAACGACCATTAGAACTGAGCCGCCTGTGTGCAGGTCTGCAACTACAGCTCCCAGTGTGTCCTACACCTGCTGCTTCGCCACTCGCCCATCGCCACAGGACTTTGTAGGTATGTGGGTGCAAGTGTGATGAAATTGTTGTGAATGCAAGTGCTTGTGTGTTGAGAAATAAGATGACATGCGCTATGAAATTGGATTATAGTGAGGAAGAGGTGCGCAACGTCAACCTCACTCTCTAGTCCCGCCCAGCTGCGCCCAGAGGCAAGACACAGGTCAAGACGTCTGGAGTTGGGTTTGGATGCAGTGGATGACCGTAACATCTTTAGTGCCTTGTCACGCTCTGCATGTTCCACAACATGTTGCTGTATCGCTTTCTGAACCGTTGAATCAGGTGATTTCTTCCGCTCCATCTACCGAAACAGTCTTTGCATATCTGGACTAGGCATATCCAGACACACAGGTTTGATTTTGGAGTTTCCTTCTTCTAGATGAATTGCTGGCCACAGCTGAAGAGCTCCATCTACCCTTTCTTAGGTTTTGTTTAGAGACCTGTAAACTCCTAGGAGGACTGTCAACCAAGACTAATGAGTTCCCCCTGCCCAGCTAGATTTTTGTGAAGAGAACAAGCTTAACTCCTAGATGAGTTGCCTTCCAAGGCTAACGAGCCCCATCTGCACCGCATGACAACAGGTAGCACTGATTACATGTTACAGTAGCAGTTAAACTGACCTGACGATACAGTCAATGTATGCAGCTGGAAACATTGTGAAAACTTGCCCATTCTTAGCAGAAGCAAAAAACGATTTTTTTTTTACATTTTCGCTCAAAACATACATTGTAGATACACGTTAGAACCGCCTCGCTGAGGCGGTTCCAACGAGTACCCACAATGTATGTTTTGAATCAAAAGTAAGAAAATTAGGAAAACCCCTTTGAACCTGTTTATATATATATATATATATATATATATATATATATATATATATATATATATATATATATATATATATATATATATATATATATATATATATATATAAGTGGGGTTTGAGGGGGTATACATTTTACGGGCATGTTCTCCTGATGGCGAGAAGAAAATTGGGATCAACTATCTCAGTTCTGTGAATCGTCACATCACTAGCGTGTACCGATGTACGCATTTTCGGTGTTTCAGACTTCTTCATTGTGTCAGATTCCAAAACTTATAATAAAATAAAACAAACTTTCAATATCAAAATGGCAAATAATATGACACCTATTATATGCACTGCAATAATATGCAATATTAGAAAAATATCCCCATTATGATAAATGTTGCATATTCAGGTGTGAAGAAAAATATTTAAGAATTTAAACGGTTTAGTTTTGAAGAGGTTAACGAGTGTTGTTATTGACTTGAGAACACTTGTAATAGATTACCATTTTCTGTCTATACCACAATATCCTGTGTTTAAATCAAATTGTGGACAAGCTAATTTGTTATTAGACGCCGCAAGTGTCGTGGATTTTTGGTCCAGAAAAAGGTGCACGTACGTGACCGCTTCAGGATAACATGTTCATGTAATATATACCCCCTTAAACCCCACTTTTATATAGAAAAACTGGGGTTTGCAGGAGTTTACCTTTTTTTCTTATTTTTGACCCAAAACATAGATTGTGGGTACGCGTTAGAACCGCCTCGTTGAGCCACAATCAATGTTTTGAGCAAACTCTTACGAAACATATTAAAATTGTCATTTTTTCCCCAATTTACAGCTGAAAAAAATCTCTATTTATTGAATGGGAAAGTTTTCAGAAGAATATTATCAAAATGCTGAGTGCTACATTTTTTGCGTGAGCTGGCGAGCTGAAAAGCATAAGATCAAAGAATATTGGGAAATGTAAGTTCTAATGGTGTTCCATCTCTCTTTTCAACATTGAATACGCTCAAAACTGACGTCACAACGACGCGTCTTCATCCTGTGCTTTTCACGGTTAGACTCCGACTAGTGAGTGGAACTGCTGATGCCACAATTGTAATCCCAGCACTGAACCATTTATCCAGCAGCTAGAAAGGTACAAGAGTAGGCAAATATCAGGAAAAGGCGCAATCAGAAAAAAGATTACCGTGACAATAGAAATTTTGAGTTGCCATTTCGATATGTGTGTGTTCTATCGACGCACATGTCATTTTGATTTTGTTGGTGCTTTCCGGTTAATTTTCATACACTTTCCTTGCTTAACAGTCATGTTGATTACAGGAATTCGATTGAAAATATTTTCAATAGCTGGACATCGGACAAGATTGTTTATGCTCCTGTATTTATATTAGTCATGTCCATTAAAATTAATGACTGAGAGAAATCGTAAATTTCACTTAGCTTATCAAAACAGAACAATTTCTTTACGGGTTCAAATGAAATATTTGCGGCCACAATCTTGGATAGAAAAGGTGCGTAAATAAACACTTGACCAGAAAGGCATACAAAATACTTCAGACATATAATTTGATAGAGAATAAAATGAAATAATTTGCAGATAAAATTGTCGGAAATGCCATTTTTGAAAAGCGACTGCCTGGCAACGTCGCGTAACGCTCATAGGGGACGCAATAATCGCGTCACCTTTAGTCTGAGGTCAGACGGTGGTCGAGTTAATACCTCTGTCGTCTGTCTACTCCAACCGCACCCAAAGCAAAATAAATCACTTCGGGCTCTTGGGGAAAATTTAGCATGCGATTGTCTAGAGGATGTAGGCAACGGTAATAGGTAGCCTTCATACCAGATACCAGGCCGTCGCGTTGCAGTGCCTCGCCAATTTTATTTATTAATTTAATAAAATCCGCTGGGTGACAAAAAAGGAATGTGGCATTTCATCAGACGTGTTTGGAAACGATTATTCTCGTCTACAACATAGTTTTGACTCAGTAATAGCTGGTTTGTGGGTCAATATGGTTTGCTTTGCGGTCAAGGATTCGCCGCCCCCCCCCTCCCCCCCCCCTCCCACACACACACACTACGCCCGTTTTAGCAGATGCATACCCACAGGAGAAAAAGGAAAAGGCGCGACTGAGTCTGCATACTTTATTTGCTTATGATTGGCTGGCTGGGACTGTGACTGTGACTGGGGGAACAAATGCCTTATCCGCTTTTATGATTGCATGCACTTGCTCTCATACAGGGAGAAAAATCCGGCTATGTCTGGGAAAAGTGGCTATTCTCATTTTACCAGACTAAATACCACTCCTACCCCTCCCTGTGAAATAACTCAAAAGCCATACTGCACAACAATTTCGTCGCTTATCAAAACCGAATTATCTGAATATTTTCAACAAGTAATGAGACTTTTGATTGAAAGTTTGTCTAGCTGTTCACTTTCTCTGATCCCTTAACAACGATGTTTCATTATATCTTTGTAGATTGATTGCAGGGCCAAACATTCCATTGAGACATTTTGATAAACTTCCCATTTCCTCTCCATAAAAGACACCGCCGAAGTACAGTAATGGTCGTTTTGATAGTGATTTCAAAATCAGGAGATAGGAAACGATATGTCTTCGTGACCACTGTATTGACTAAACGAAAGGCAGAGTAGGCCTACATCAAGGCCAATATCAATACCACAACCGAGACAGAAATTCATTTTTCGCACTGGTAACACACTGTTCGGGAGTTTGCAGGTTCAATTCCCTACCCCGACACTCTCTCGCGCGAGTTGTGTTACAGAACACTAGGTGCTGATTGACCGCTTAGTCTGAGACTCACAAAACAATGAAAAATGTTTGTCCCTACATTGTCGTGGGTGCCGAGTTGTCAAAATGCAGTTTTAAGCCGGTTTACTTCTTTCAAAGCCGCCAAAACTTCCTTCGCTTTTGCTCATGTGCGTTTGCCCAGTCTCATACAGAACGCTTTCTGGTGGGTTCGGTTTTGTTTCAAGTGCATAGCTGTCTCCTATATGCCCTTCCCGATTCTGGGCTCGGGCTACGATTTATCATCTCAAAGTTTATCTATGGATTAACTTCACTCAACTGTCAACAAGCTGGCAATGGGAAAGGAGAGATATACAGCCTGGTGTTATAGGAATCAGCGGCTAATCCCAGGGATTTGCTCGACAACTAAACTAGTGTGCAATACCGATATCAGCAAGCCGCTCTAGATCCAACATAAGCCGACTTACAATACTTATAACTCAATAACAAGCAACTTTGGAGTTAAAGGATAAATCAAGACGATAATTACAAAGTTTGAAAATAGGTGTAAATACTAAGATAAACACTTTTGTTTGGTTTGCTAAGCAGTTCGATAAATAAATAAATAAATAAATAAATCAATAAATAAATAAATTCAATGAATGAATTCCGATGGCTACAATGCCGCGTTGCCCTGAAATTAACTGCAACATTTATGATGAGTGCTTGTGTAATGTTATTTTTTGCACCATTTTAAAATATAGTTTGCTTCAACATCCCATATTCATTTTCCCGCGAGGTTATGTTAAGTCCAATTCGCATGCGCCAAAAATACACGCGTGTAAATATACTCCGGAGTGCAAATTTTACTCGGGGTAAGCAAATGGCGCATGCGACGCAAACACACACCAGAGTATATTTAATACGGGTAAATTTATTCCTGGGTCTGACCAGATGAATTTGATTTTTACAAATACGCACGTGTAAATTTACTATTAAGTCCCATGCGAACGCAAAGTAAAATTTACCCATGAGTGTTTTTATTTCAAGCCAATGATAATGAATCTTCACATTTTTTGTTCTTAACTGATTATATGACAGTTGCTGAAACTGTGGACATTGTTCATGTTGTTGCTAAATAAGAGTTTATTGTCATTTAATACATTTTAGATCATATGGAGTGCAAAAAGCCACACTATTTCTTCATCATTCTCGGTAAGGGGCATTTTTAACAGTAATTCCTTGTGAAAGGACTATAATAGTGAACTGTATAACTGCTAAGGTTCAGCCTGACCAAATACATGATTCTCCTCTGCTGCTTAAGTCTACAAGAACACCTTGAAGCAGCCTCTTCTTGTTTTGCAAATACACAAAACTTAAATGAACATGTTTTAATCTAGAAATGAATTATGTACATGTACATACAAACTGGATACTCTTCGTGATAAAACCCATGCGAACGCAATTTAAATTTACTCACATGTTGATTTGCACACCGGAGTATATTTACATTTACGCATGCGTTTTAGACTTTAGTAAGTTACATTGACAAACTGTTCGTGGAGTCAGTTTACCAGTATCTTTCGCTAGTCTTCTTGAAGCAACGGGTGATGCAACAAATTAATACAGCAACAAAATTCAATGAATACCCTCTCTTCTTTCTTTCTTTCTTTCTTTCTTTCTTTAAAGTGCAATTAAGTTACTAATCGGGTTCATGTTGCCATTTGAATTTTCTAATTCCAATCACCCCCCTCCCTGCTACAATTACTCTTTATGCTATTATGCCACAATCATAGATCTTGATTGCAATTGGAAGTGTCAGATTTGAAAGGTGTTGTTTTTTTCTCCCATTTCCAAAATTTAAGTAAATTTTCCAAAAACCTGCTGTGCTTTTACAAACGTGTAAAAGTCGCTAAATAAGCTAGAAAACAGTGATAATAGTGTTTTCATTTCAGTTTACAAGCAACAAAAGAGATTAAAAAAAAGTGGGGATAATTTTTGCTGTTAATCACTTAACGGGTCCAACGACCCATTCTTCTTGTTTTATCCGATTATTTTTCACAATAGATATGTAAACCAAATTTGATTGAACAAGTGAAAAATAACTTTGCAGTAGCATGAGAATACAAACTTGTTGATAATAAAGCCGTTTGGCATATTTAATGTTGTGTGGCTTTCAATGGCCAATCGGATCGGAGGAATTTATCACAAGTAAACTGCGACTCTTATTAAGTTTTGAAAAATTATCTTTGAAAATTTTGGAAAAGTTGTAAGTGAATAGAAAGAAGAACGTTACTCATTTTAAGCTATATGTTTTGAAAAATTATCTTTGAAAATTTTGAAAAAGTTGTAAGTGAATAGAAAGAAGAACGTTACTCATTTTAAGCTATGTGTAGACCATATCAAATGCTGAAAAATTGTGAAAACGGATATTAAAGTATAAAAAGAAATAATACATGGACCTTTTGGATAAATAAAATTGCACGAACGAAAAAACTAAATACCAAAATTAGTTCCTAATTTACAGGATATTATTAGTTTATTACCTCTGTTGGATATAAAATAATTTGTTGTGAAAACATTGTAACTGACACCAGGTAGCGCCACAGTCTACCGAGGATTCACCTGTCAAAGTCTCGTGCCATCTTCAGTACTCAATGTTTAATGACACGTGTGAAAGGACCATCATAAAGTAATAATAGTTGACATAATTTAATTTAATTACCATCGTTATATGACATTATACTCAATCGAGACTTTAAAGGATGACTTTAAGTATTCTTAATCACTTTAAGTTTAAAAACTCAAGAAGTGACAGAAAAAGTGATAGTATTTAGATTGAATCAAAGGAGAAAGAAAAGCATATTGTTTAAACAACTTTAACATTTGAAACAAGTGGTGTCATTTTGTTGATTCAATATTTACAGAATTGAGAAGCTACAGTTAACTAAATAAAACTGGATATAAATCAAAGTTGGAACCAAGACAGCTTTAATATGAAATTGATGTAACATTGATGCGACAATTGTTTTCTCTTAAAATAGTGTAAAGAAAATAAAACGATACAAAAATGATCGAGGTGGATAGTTTGAGACGAACATACAATCTTGGTAAGTCTTTCATTATTTTTTAAATTCTTTCTATTTCTTTCCCTCTTCATCCTTTGTTTTCCTGAATATAATAATAATATTATATTTAATTATTATTATTAATTTTCTATATAAAAAATCCGATTTTATTTTCGTTTACTTATTTTTTTTTGTTCTTATGGAAAATAATTTTTTTCTCTCTTTTTTTATTTAATGCACTTGCATAAAATGAAATTGAATTTGGAATTGAAATTAACATGTTTATGCCAGGGCGTACAAAAATTTTAGCTTAAAATTGAAGGGTTGAGGCTCTGGCAAGTTTCATTTGGGCGCAACTGGTTTAACATCAATAAATATAGCTCTACATGAAATAATGTTCTATTATTTTTGATATTCTTTCTTTCAGGACACTACGACAGTCAAGTCCTAGCACCACAGTCCCTGCCTGTACCCCAGAATGGACCACTGGACAAGTCCCGGGTGTTAGTACACTGGAACCAGGAACCAGAAAAAGGTGCCAAATCTGATGGAGAGGACGAGGATAGTGATGGTAAGAGGAGTAATAAATTGCGTTAAAATGATTTTTCGGTCGAGAAGAAACAGACGATTCCATTTTTCCATTTGATGAAAAAAAAAAAAAAAAAAAAAGGTTTACGCGCACATGTATTAAGAAAGAAACCTAACATTTACGCATTTAGCCAATTATTCGGTATTCTTTTAAAATACTTTCTTTTGTCATTTAATAAATTATGAAAACCTTGTGCAATTTTTGTTCAGTTTTGATCTTTATTTGTATGCGACGCACGCAAGAGCTAGAAAAAAAATCATATGTTCATTGCATTTTCAGAGTACCGTCCGTTCACTCCTCCCCCACCCCGGGAACGACTGAGCTACACCCGATATCAACTGGAACTGTTAAACGGTATCTACAATGAAGTACGCTACCCGAACTCAACACAGAAACAGCTGATCGCAAAGAGAGTGGGCATTACCAGAGAGCAAGTTAAGGTAAGCATGCTCAGTTTTTGATTTAAAGCAAGACCCGCATTGGGGATCATTGGGCACCTGTATCAGAGTTCATACGCACCAGCACAATTTACCCAGTGCTTTTATCACGTAGATCTATGTAGCATTTGCAGTGAAATGTAACGACGACCGGGGAATTGTCGGATTTCTGCAGCTAAAATTTCAAAATGCAGTCGACCATTTTGAAGTGCATGTCCAAAACAACTTACTCTGGACTGCGCATTCAAGCAAGGAATCGCATTGTCTTCTAAACTCGTCACCATCGTGGATAAATTGCACGAAGAATGTCTCGTGTATACGGGTTCCTAAAGTGTCAGAAAACGCGCGCATAATTATCTGAAGAATTTGCGCATAATTTATATCACCTCAAATATTTTACTGACAGCAAATTTGGTTGATGTGCAATAAAATAATGAACAAACAGTCGACTTTGAATCCGTTGATAACGACCTTTACCTTGCATATCCCAGCAATAACATTTCTAGATTATCACCATAATTAATCCTCACTAAAACTAACATTTAAGACTATAAAGTGATTATCTTCTTGCTTATCTATATTTTCGTCTTCGCTATCTTGTCATATGTATCTGGGTGCGCTGCTTAACGAGGATAAGCTTTGAGACTGAAGTGTGACTCAGATTAACCCAAAAAGTAATAAACACCGACACAAGTATCCTGCAAGCATTGCATGCCGAGATTGCATTTATGGTATATGTAAAAGCAAACTGTGATTGTCCCGTGTCAAGATTTCCAAGATCGTATTCCGAGAAAGCAGTGGTTGCACAAACAAAGTACATGTACCCTTCCACCTTTCATGTATAGAGACTCAGAACATGTGCGCATGCCAGACTATTTCTGTCATGTGCACCGCACCGTGATCCTGTTGACCTTGCAGTTCGTCTAAAATACATTTCCATCAATTTCATTGCAGATTTGGTTTCAAAATCGCCGGCGGAAAGACGTCGTCGGGACCGGTAAAGCGAAACAGAACGATAGCACGAGCAGTATCAGCAGCAACAGTAGTAAAGACTCTGAGGAAAAAGCAGACGATAATGAAAGTTCGTCTGAGGAATCAGTTTCCGGGAAAGAATCTCCAAAAGACTCCGATGAATCGGTGGTTCCCGACGTGGTATTGAAAAGTGTAATAAACGAACTGATCAGGTTTATAAACGATCCTTTGAAGGGAAAGAAAAACAGGAAGAAGTCAAAATCAAAGCAGAAGGAAAAAGCAGCACTTAAGAAGGGACTGACAAATACACTTCTCGCAGGTGGATACGATATGATATCACCACCAAACCAAATTACACCAAGTGCTTTCTTTGAAAAAGTGAAAAATGGATTCAATCATTCGAAAGGATCGTCCGCTTTTGAAAGTCCAACAGACGGACCGCGACCTGTTCAAATAAACGGTGTTTCTAGTTCAAGTGATAACTCAACGCCAGCTACATCAAGTAAGTTAGGCAGTGCAAAAACCAGCCAACCGAACTTAATGAACCATATGGGCTTTCTTCCAAACGGATTTATTCCAAATGGATACAGTCACATGCCCTTGCAATCTCATCTGGGAAATCTACCAGTGCTTTCAGACATGTTTCCATACAGACCATTAGACACAAGGCCACCACCAACTAGTGCATCATCACAGACGACACCATTGTCGCCTGCTAGTGCAAGAACTGAAAATGGCAGAAACATGTATCCCAGTGGCTTAGGTTTAACCCCAGACGCACCAGGACGTTATCTAGGTGGAATATTTCCATTCCCATACTTGGCGGAACAACCAATGCTGCTGTCGTCTGCGAGACAGCCAGACCAGATCTACAGACCCTCACCAAAATATGCTCTTCCGAAGTTTGGGGAAGATCCCTACCAGCCACTGATGATCTCGTCGCTTAGCAACCCATATTATTCATCAGCTTCAATGACGTCATGGACAAATCATAGTTTACCAACCCCATCCACTTACACCAACCTTTGACATGTATAATAGACATGTTCTGATGTGAGTACGGGAATACCACCCTTAAGTAATGGGTTGAAATGATTAGTGCAAAAATGTCAATCTGGAGAACTCTACAGGCATGAATTTCATTGTTCACACTGATCTATGTTACATGTAGCGTGTTAAAATGACAAGGTAACAATTCCTTATCACCAGATAAATGGACATGCGCACCTTGTAGGTCATAAAAAACAATTATATATGCCTTGATTTAATCTGGTTAATGTGATTGGTGCCAAAGAGGATCTTGCAATAAGTGACGCAAGTAGATAGGAACTCTGTGGTCAGAGATTGATCGTCATTCGAAACAATTTGGCTTCAGTCCATGACTTGTGGTCATACTAATATGTCTAAGGACTCACTTGACTATTTGAGAGGATAACAAATGCATTTTAACATGTCAGTGTGGTTACCAGATTTCTGTAATTGTTTACTCAGTGCTTAGGCAGTGGTCCCCAGTCGGTCTACTACCAAACATAAGATAATCTTTTTACGCACTAAATGGTAGATAATGGAGCAGCAGTAGTACCCCGACTCTGTACGAAGCATGTACCCTCAACTTATCCCAGTAATCTTGCTTCGTCCATATTGGTTTCTGGCCTTTTCTGTTAAAGCACACACTGAGATGTTAAATGCAAGTTGCATATACGAGTATGATATTGAGATTTCAGGGACACATCAAACTTACATTCCATCAGTACAGTTTAATGTTTATCAAACTGCATTATTGTACATTTGTATCGTTTCTTTTAAAATCATCATTATTTATAATAAATTTTATTTTTATTTCTAAGTTATTGTTTTCTTGTTCTTGGTTCATACCATTTTACCCAACGTTTGGTAAGGCTGGGTGGCTGTGTATAATTTGGCAAATAGGTTACTGTATAGGCGGCAACTTAAATATTCATATCTGGGCGTGGTCGGCTAGTCCATATGTTCAAGTAGGGTGATCATAGAAAAGGTGAACCCAGTCAGCGTTGACAGTTGTCATATATTTTCTGTTATAAATCAGCTACCTGTATGTAGTCCAATCCAGTGAATTAGTCAAATTCCTATTACATTCTTATTTTCTAACGGAAAACGTGAGTTGAATCTTTTAACTATATAACTTTAGCTTTTACCATGTCACAAGTAGTATAGGTCTAATTAAGTATTCATGAGGTACCACACATACAGTGACCTATTTGCTGAATTATACATGAACAATCTCAAGGTCTTTGTGGTCTTATGTTCCTATTGGAATTAATAGGCAATGTTAAAAATAGGTCAACAATTTATTACGTATAATACTCATGTACATATACTCATAATTCATAAAATAATGTACCATCACAACACTATATTCTCTGCATTCCACATACCAACACTCATGCAGCATGTACCTATCACCATCATTTAAACACATTAAAATACAAATAGGATCCTTATCTTAGAAAACAGGGTTTTTCGCAATATTGAATCCTTGTTAAGCTCAAGATCAGCTGCACTACCAGTCTATCTAGTAATACTAACTTTTTAAAACTTTAAAGACTGTTTTGCAAATGTTGTTTGACTAGCTAGAGATTCACCACCAGGACCAAACAACTAACTAAATTTTGTGAACCACTGCAGAAGCTGAGGGTGAGGTTAGGTACCTGTAAAATCGATTTAAGCCTGCCAGTAATTCTAGATTACTGATCATTCAATGGCGATACTTCTGTGGTGGTTCTAATTGCTTTATGTCTTGGTGTTAAAAATTTTTTTGTGCTGTTGGCACCTATGTATGTTATCATATTTTTAGTTAAGTTTAGGTAACTGAGTGGCCACCTATTGGGAAAATAGCTGCTAATTCGGCTTACGATATGTTTTCATGGTATAAGTACCTGGTTGTTGGTTTGGTTTTTTTCCTGCCTCGGTTTTTGGAGTGGGGATCTTTTTCTGATTGCGCCTTTTCCTGAATGTTGCCTACTTGTACCTTTTTGTGAAGACAATGAAGGAGTTGTCCATGTTACACCATCTATCACTGATTCACTGTGACATCATTTTAATATAAATTGTATCTGACTTCAAAGCTGGAGCAAATATTTGTCAAACATATTTGAGCCGCCTCGTGGGGAAAACAACAATGTGGTTTCCGAACAGGTCTGACACAAACCGGCCTGTACAACAAGGTTGGGGTAATTAAAATTGTAATTGTAATTAATTGTTATTTAATTACATTTTTCAAAATAATTGAAAATAATTGTAATTCAGTCTTTACTTTAATTACAATAATTGAAATGTAATGAATTACAGTGTCAAAAAGGGGTGTAATTAACAATTACTTTTGAATTACTTTTAATTACTTTAAAGAAAAATATCTCTAAGATATATTGTAAGAATGCACTACAGATTATCCTGTTGTATATATTTGCACATCTAATTGAAGAATCTGGTCAATCATACAGTACTCAAATAAAAATATTTTCTCATAGACATCAGTTACAACAGTAGAAAAAATTATTTGTCTATTCATCTATAAAAATGTTTCTCATTCTACTGACAAAATTAAGTTTGGGGTACCCTACTTTTAAACCTTTTCTTACTTATGATTTATTATCTTACAATAACACCAAACAATGATTGGGCAAAGAAAGTGTGAAAACTCAATTATTATCTTTTCTTTTGTGCCTTGATTGGTGTATTATCCCCCATTGCTGTTAATTTTTCACACCTCACTGACAGATTCATAATTGCATTCTACAGAAATTTGGTTTAGGCTATTCAAAGGTTTTGAAGTCATTTAAACCAAAATTGTCACAAAATTAAACTGCTTTCCTTCAGGGTCCCATTCTATTGCTAATTAGAGTGAACTTGAATATCATGGTTTTAAAATGGGAAACTGACATAAATTATTGGTCAAACAATTCATTGTCATGTTTTTATGATTGTAAGATACCTGTGCAGTCAGATAGTGTAGTTGTTGTTGGGACTCTTTTAAGTTATGGTATGTCTCTTGACTTTTTCCGAGTTTTAAGGACAGTGCATGCAGACATTTAAACCTTTAGAGGTTTAACACTTGAAAATGTTATTTTTGTGATTATTTGCTCTTTTATCAATAAGCCTGCATAGTCAGCAAAATGATCTTGGGAGAATTATAAAATATATATTGTGCTTCAGTGTGAGAAGAGATATACTGCTTCCTTATAAAAATCAGTGATATGAGGAGTTGTTATATTTGCAACTAAAATTTTGACATTTGATGCAACACATATGGTAACCCTATAACCATATCATTTAATGGTTAATTCAATATACATCAGTAGTTTAAATTTTCCTTTTCAATGGGGACAAAAAGACAAGGAAGACACTTAGTACAAAAGGTTCATGTCAGTTAATTCTTAACACTCCAAGTGTTGTTAAATTTTAATTCCATTTATCAACATTTTGGGACTTCGAAATTTCATGCATCTAAATGTTCTGTGCAAAGTAATTGTATGTAATGAATTACATTGGGCTAAGTAACTGTATGTAATGAATTACTTTACTGAAATGCCTAGTAATTGTAATTTAATTTAATTGAACAAATGTCAATGTAATTGTAATTCAATTAATTACTTTTCAAAATAATTGACCCCAAGCCTGCTGTACAAGCACAGAAAAGAGCTAGAAGCCTGAAATTTTGGATTTAAGTAGAAGAGGAATTGTACTATCCGAGTAGCGAAAACAAAGGCGCTGATCAGCTTCGCAGTTACTGCAAAGCTGATCTGCGCCTTTGTTTTCGCCTATGCAGATTGTTGGTTTTCCCATGAGGCGGCTCATTTGTCACATGATATAACACACTTTAAAGAGTTAGCTAAATAGGCAAGATTTTTTATTCTACTATACTTGGTAACAAAAAAGGTGCACATATGCAAAACTATGAGTATTTGACAAAAGCTCCTATCAAACATTTACAAGGTTGTATGGTACTTCATAAGTGCAAGAATCTTTCATGTTTTTGCATTGATTGTGTTTGATTTATGTAATATTTAACATATCTCTAGTACACCAAGACTTTCAAAAGAAAAGAATTTGGATATACATGTACATGTAACTTACCATTCCTCTATATCTCAATTCTGATATTTAAAGCATCTAGTGATTTTCAATGGCTGTACAGCTTGCTTAAAGTTTGACCCGGTGCAAAACTCCAAATGTTAGACTTCCCTGATGCAGCTCAGCTAAAACCTCTCATAAGGCACATGCTTGTGACAACATTCAATCAAATTGTTCATTTATGAGTAGCTTTAGCATTCAACAATAAGAGCTGTCGCAGGACAGCGTAGCTCGCCTGAATTGTGCTTTGCCACTAAATCTATCAAAATCTATGACTCTCACCACTGTGTCTTGTGTGGGTTCGAGCCCCGCTCTCGTCACATGTGAGACAAGCCAAGTTCTGCTTGTGGGTGTGCCAGGTGGTTTTTCTCGGGGTCCTCCCGTTTTCGCCCACCTACTGATTGGCCCGTCTCATATGAGCTGAAATAATCTTGAAAGGGACGTAAAACTGAATTAAAAAAAAAAATCTATGACCCATGACCTTGACCTCAAGGTCACTCAGGTGGGTCGTGATGGTACAGCATAAAACTTAAGACCAATATCTATAAACATGCCAAGTATCAACTTGATACAGGTACATGTTCAAGACATGTAGACTTATACGTTTAACCAAAACTTAAACACAAAATTTCCAAGTCCGTGACCTTGACCTACAGGTCATAAAGGTGGGTAATAAAAACTAATAATGGTACAGCATAAAACTTGAGACCAATACCTATCAACCTGCAAAGTATCGATTTGATCCATGAACATGTTCAGGAGATATAGACTTATAAAAACTTTAACCAAAAGCTGATTGGCCCGTCTCATATGAGCTGAAATAATCTTGAAAGGGACATAAAACTGAATTAAAAAAAAAAAAATCTATGACCCATGACCTTGACCTCAAGGTCACTCAGGTGGGTCGTGATGGTACAGCATAAAACTTAAGACCAATATCTATAAACATGCAAAGTATCAACTTGATACAGGTACATGTTCAAGACATGTACAGGTACATGTTTATACGTTTAACCAAAACTTAAACACAAAATTTCCAAGTCCGTGACCTTGACCTCCAGGTCATAAAGGTGGGTAATAAAAACTAATAATGGTACAGCATAAAACTTGAGACCAATACCTATCAACCTGCAAAGTATCGACTTGATCCATGAACATGTTCAGGAGATATAGACTTATAAAAACTTTAACCAAAAGCTTAACACAAAATTTCCAAGTCTGTGGCCTTGACCTCAATGTCACCCAGGGTGAGTCATGATGGTACTGCATAAAACTTCAGACAAATATCTACCAACATGCAAAGTATCAACTTGATCCATCAACATGTTCAAGAGATACAGACTTATAAAAACTTTAACCAAAAACTTTAACAAAAAATTTCTAAGTCCGTGACCTTGACCTCAAGGTCAACTAGGGTGGGTCATGATGGTACTGCATAAAACTTCAGACCGATATCTACCAACATGCAAAGTATTAACTTGACCCATTGACATGTTCAAGAGATATAGACTTATAAAAACTTTAACCAACTAGAGGACCATTGGTCCTGTAGCTCACCTGAGAGATTATCACATTGTAAGCTCATGAGATTTAAATTAATTGAGAATCGACCAATGAAAGTCTATGCATGGACACTATTGACCCCCGGGGCGTGGCCAAATTTGACCCAGGGGCATGACTGGCACAATTTATAATGGGGACTACCAAACATTGCTACATACCAAATATCAAAGCTGTTGGCCTAGTGGTTTCAGAGAAGAAGATTTTTTAAAGTTTTTTTCCTATTGTAGGTCTATGGAGACTATCGACCCCCGGGGTGTGGCCAAATTTGACCCCAGGGGCATGATTGGCACAATTTATGTAGAGGACCATTAGCCATTGCCACATACAAAATATCAAAGCTGTGGGCCCTGTGGTTTCAGAGAAGAAGATTTTTTAATTTTTTTCCCATAGTAAGTCTATGGAGACTATCAACCCCCGGGGCGTGGCCAAATTTGACCCCAGGGGTATGAATGGCACAATTTATGTAGAGGACCATTAGCCACTGCTACATACCAAATATCAAAGCTGTGGGCCTAGTGGTTTCAGAGAAGAAGATTTTTTAATTTTTTTCCCATAGTAAGTCTATGGAGACTATCAACCCCCGGGGCGTGGCCAAATTTGACCCCAGGGGCATGGCTGGCACAATTTATGTAGAGGACCATTAGCCATTGCTACATACCAAATATCAAAGCTGTGGGCCTAGTGGTTTCAGAGAAGAAGATTTTTTTAGTTTTTCCTATTGTAGGTCTATGGAGACATCGACCCCCGGGGCGTGACCAAATTTAACCCCGGGGACATGATTGGCACAATTTATGTAGAGGACCATTACCCATTGCCACATACAAAATATCAAAGCTGTGGGCCCTGTGGTTTCAGAGAAGAAGATTTTTTAATTTTTTTCCCATAGTAAGTCTATGGAGACTATCAACCCCCGGGGTGTGGCCAAATTTGACCCCAGGGGCATGAATGGCACAATTTATGTAGAGGACCATTAGCCATTGCTACATACCAAATATCAAAGCTGTTGGCCTAGTGGTTTCAGAGAAGAAGATTTTTTTAAGTTTTTTTCCTATTGTAGGTCTATGGAGTATCGACCCCCGGGGCGTGGCCAAATTTGACCCCAGGGGCATGATTGGCACAATTTATGTAGAGGACCATTAGCCATTGCCACCTACGTAATATCAAAGCTGTGGGCCCTGTGGTTTCAGAGAAGAAGATGTTCTAATTTTTTTCCCATAGTAAGTCTATGGAGACTATCAACCCCCGGGGCGTGGCCAAATTTGACCCCAGGGGTATGAATGGCACAATTTATGTAGAGGACCATTAGCCACTGCTACATACCAAATATCAAAGCTGTGGGCCTAGTGGTTTCAGAGAAGAAGATTTTTTTAGTTTTTCCAATTGTAAGTCTATGGAGACTATCGACCCCCGGGGCGTGGCCAAATTTGACCCCAGGGGCATGGCTGGCACAATTTATGTAGAGGACCATTAGCCATTGCCACATACCAAATATCAAAGCTGTGGGCCCTGTGGTTTCAGAGAAGAAGATTTTTGAATTTTTTTCCCATAGTAAGTCTATGGAGACTATCGACCCCCGGGGCGTGGCCAAATTTGACCCCAGGGGCATGAATGGCATAATTTATGTAGAGGACCATTAGCCATTGCTACATACCAAATATCAAAGCTGTGGGCCTAGTGGTTTCAGAGAAGAAGATTTTTTTAGTTTTTCCCATTGTAAGTCTATGGGACCTATCTGTTGCCATGGAAACCACAATTTTGATACAATCTGCTCCAAAACCAAATGCCATCAATCCCCCAACCCAATTATGGTTCACATTAAATTTGATCAAGATCGGCCTACTAGCTTCAGAAATATTCTTATTTGAAATTGTGGACGGACGGACGACGGACGACGACGGACGACTGCCTATCCTATAAGCTCACCTGTGAGCCTTCGGCTCAGGTAAGCTAAAAACTTTAACATTTGAGCAATGCGGATGCGAACACGAACGTGAACACGAACGCGAACGCCGACGCCGGGGTGACTGCAATAGCTCTTCCTGTACTTTCGTACAGGCGAGCTAAAAAGGAACAAATATATGATGCTCATTTCTATTGTACACAGGAGTTGAAAACACAAAGTGGAATTTGGTAAAGGAAATTGGTATTTCCAACCAGTTATGAAAGGCCAAATTGGTCTTAGCGATAAGCAAATGTACTGCCTGATTTATGTCAGATGTGGTAGGAAACCCTTTTAAAAGACAGGTCATTTCTCTAAAATTTGGAATATGCTAATGATTTCAAAAGCACCAACTGTCTCTCGGAGAGTTTCTCACAAAATCTTAGACAGATGTAAAAATTCGGTAGAACTTGAACTTTATGTAGACATCTGCTGTTTACGTGTATTTAGAAAGTGCATCTCTTCTGATAGTTCTTCAGACTAATATAAAACAAGATTCAGGACACTTTGAATATCATATTATGATTCATTCCTCGATTAATGGAAAAATGTTATCACACCAATCCATATAGCATCAAAATCTGTTAAAACAACATGGTTGTAAACTAAAGATGCCATCTATCTGTAATGAGGGGTGAGAGCACTAGTCCTGATGAGGGGGTACAGTCCGTTTTTTATTTGAGTCTGTTTGAGAATTATTAGTGCTGTCCGATAAAAACCTTTCCAACCTCCGACGTCGGACCTCGTCTGCTTCATCCCTGTGTTCCTCTTTACTGGGATCCTCCCATTCTGGAATCATTTCTTCTTTAGGTGGGGTGTAACCTGCTGCTCCCTCTAATGAGGTCAGATCTGAAAATAAAGATGTACAGACATTCACATTTCTAAATCATGATTAAGGTCTACAGCTATAGATGTTTTAGAAAAAAAACGTTTCCTGAAATGTGCAAATTCTTAGTTCACCAGTACAAAGAACATGATATTGCAATAAAAACATGGTGACATGCTAACTAACATTATTTTCCTAGGGGATTTGACTGGGGGTGGGGGGGGTGGGAATCAGCCCCTACTTCCCACGTGAAGCAAACTTGGGATATGCAATCATCTGACATTGCCAGTCCCTGGTTGCATAAATTAAGCCTGTAGCCAACAAGAGGAAAACAAACTTTTTCAGTACTTGAACATTTTTCTATTCCCTCTAACTTTTTAAATTTCGACATCAAATCAGCTTCGTATTTGTTAACAAATGACATAAGTACATACAGTGGTGTTATGGCTAAAAACCCAAATTAGCCGTTTCAACTGCTAATTTGTTAACGGCTAATTGTAAAATTTCGCGGCGAAATTGTGTGAAAAATAAAAATCAGCGCGGAATTTCGCGGCGGAATTCCCCAAAATTCCGCCGCAAAATTTCGGATTTCGCGGCGAAATTTCACGGCGGAACAAGGCGAACCAGAGGACCAATGGTCCTGTAAACGCTCACCTGAGATATGCTGCATATACCAATAAACATGTTTGAATATTGTGGTATTTAACTCCAGTGCAGGGGCAGATGAAGCCCTTGGGCCATTTTCTTTTTTCAGAATCTTCAATATTCTGTCCATTTGCCAATTTCCTGCTGGCTTTTCCCTTGAAATGACATTTTAACAGTTTTCCCAAATCAAATGCATAGGCAACCCATGTTGACCTTGCCATAAACTTGATCAAGGTCATCACAGGGTCATGATTTATATATACATTGGAGTACTTTAGCCATCGATGCTTCACGCCAAGTTTCCTTGAAATCAGTCTATTGGTTTCAGAGAAGAAGATTTTTGAAGGGTTTTTACCATATATGGGCATGGCGGCCATCTTTGTCATGTGACCTAGATTATTTATATACACAATGATTCCCCCATTCTATAGATGATTCACATAAAATTTGGCTTTGATTGGCCAAGCGGTTTCAGAGGAGAAGACGTTTGAATATTATGGAAATATACATGTATATTGCCCCGGGGTCGGGGCACATGAGCCCCTGGGGTCCAATTTTTTTCAGAATCATTAATATTCAGTCCTACTTCCCATTTCCTGCAAGACTTTCACTTTAAATTACATTTTAAAAGTTTTCCCATTTAAAATGCATTGGCAACCTATGTTGACCTTGCAGTAAAATAGGTCAAGGTCATCACAGCGTCATGATTTATATATACATTGTAGTGCTTGAGCCATCGATGCTTCATGCCAAGTTTTGTTGAAATCGGTCCACTGGTTCTGGAGAAGAAGATTTTTGAAGGGTTTTTACCATATATGGGCATGGCGGCCATCTTGGTCATGTGACCTGGATTATTTATATACACATTCGTTCCCCCTTCCCATAGATGCTTCATGTAAAATTTGGCTTTGATTGGCCAAGCGGTTTCAGAGAAGAAGATGTTTGAATATTATGATAATATACATGTATATTGCCCCGGGGTGGGGGCGGATGAGCCCCTGGTGCCCAATTTTTTTCAGAATCATTAATATTCAGTCCTACTGCTCATTTTCTGCAAGATTTTTCCTTTAAATGACAATTTAACAATTTTTCCCATTCAAATGCAAAGGCGACCTAAGTTGACCTTGCCGTAAAATAGGTCAAGGTCACCGCAAGGTCATGATTTATATATACATTGTAGTACTTGAGTCATCGATGATTCATGCCAAGTTTGGTTGAAATCGGTCCAGTGGTTCCGGAGAAGAAGATTTTTGAAGGGTTTTTACCATATATGGGCATGGCGGCCATCTTGGTCATGTGACCTGGATTATTTATATACACATTGGTTCCCCCTTCCCATAGATGCTTCATGTAAAATTTGGCTTTGATTGGCCAAACGGTTTCAGAGAAGAAGATCTTTGAAAATGGTGGACGACGGACGGACGGACGACGGACGGACGGACGGACGGACGACGGAGCATGGGTATATTATAAGCTCACCTTGTGAGCCTGACGGCTCAGGTGAGCTAAAAAGTATACCTGTCATTACGCATTAAAATCAATTGACCGGGATTTCGCGGTGTTTCGCGGCGAAAAAGATGACACTCACAAAAGTTTTTTTTTTTGTTTAAATTTAATTTTAAATTGGCTGTTTTTATATCATTTCAAGTCGTATCAATATTTTGCTTTCGTTTCAATTTTGTATAATTATCGTTTTAGTCCCGACAGTCACAAAAGTTTTATTGTTTAAATTTCATTTTAATTAGTATGCCTTTATTTCTTTTCAAGTCGTATAAATATTTGTTTTCCTTTCAATTTTAAAAGATAATCGTTTAAGTTACGTTTTTTATACTTGTCTTACCTGCTTCGAAGTTTCGGAGACAATATTAACGGCTTTGTTTTTATTTTCATGCTTCTTTTTTAGATTAATCAGACTTACCTGATAATATTAGATCCTATTATCTAGCTTAATTAACAGAACAAAAGCTTAAAGCGGCGTAAGCAATTTTCATGGGATGATTGCCCACAGATTTGTTTGTTTGTATTGAGGCTGAACGTCCCAGTCACCAATTTGTCAGTCATGTCTGGACGGAGCTACCGTTTCCTGGGTATTAAGTGGCACTGTGGGTAGTTAATGTGCCTAACTCAAGGACACAACACGGTGTCGCCAGTGCGGATCGAACTCATGACCTCTCGATTCTGATTCTGATGCACTACAACTATGCCACCGCGATCCCAACCCACAGATGTATACAAGTCTTTGGATTCAACATGAAGAAGCAATAGGTTTCAACTCTTCTTTAGACATTTAATCGCCTGTGGTAATGACACTGCTAAAAGTTCCATTACGTCAAGTGGATGCCGTTTCGTTGAAATCAATTTAGTCGAAACGACATTTGGTCGCATACGACCTTCACCGGGTCAATACGATATTCGGTGGAATACGAGCAGTGCAGCAACGTACATGTACAAAACTGTGTCGAAAGTGTAAATAATTGACGGGATTCTTTTGCTAACCGTTTTGAGTTAAACAGCGTGTTGTGTGCATTCTAAAATCCACATGTACAGATGACTTAGAACACGTACAGTCTAGACTGGCCTAGCGACCACCTGTCTTTAGCGTTTTCCTGTTGTAAGCGACCACAATATGATCCTCCGGAGCGTTTTTCTATGTTAATTGACCTCTCTTAAGCGATTCCCTGTCTTACGTGACCAACGACTGCTAAAATAACAAGAAAAACGGTCATTTTCGTCGCAATAAACGACCGATATTAGTGGCGATAATGGCGGAATACGCAAAATTGCAACAATGACTTGCGGTATGTTTCCACTCTGACAGCTGACAGATTAATTGCAGTAAGCAACCATGCTTACATTGAAATGATATTGTAAACAATAGAATTAAAGAGAAAAAAATGTTTGTGTCACTTTCTTAATTATTGTGGTTTCCGCCAGGGAGGTGTTATAAGGCAGCCATTCTTCGTTTCATTCATTAACAAAGTAAACAACAACATCAACATATTTTATCTAAAAATATTTGTGTCGCATTCCTTTAATCTTAGTCTGCTACTGTGAATCACTCACTTATTTCCTATATCTCCTATATTTTGTTGTGTAACTAACTGAGATCGTCTCAGTGTCACATTTGTATTCCAATCAAAACATCAATTGAAACGTTGACCAATTATCTATCTGACACCCAATCAACACTTAATTAATATCACTATTCAACGATTTCAACTCCACAATAAGGGTAAATGATTTTTATCACTAGCTGATCAGCAGACCGTGAGTGGGAATGCAAACTGTGAAAGAAGCTAAGCGTGTGTATCACACTCGCTTCACATATTCCATATGTACCTGTGAGTTTTACCCAATACACTTCATCCACATCACATCTATAGACACTTTACCTGTTCCAAAGTTCCAAACGCTTGTTAGTATGCTGATGTCAACGAAAGGTGGGATTTCACTGTTGGCCGGTATTTTGGTAATTCATACCTTACAATTTTTTCAATACAATAAGCAATAAAATTTTTCAATACAATAAGCGACTTGCCTTGGTTCATGTAAACAAACACAATGAGGACTGAATGGACTTAAAATACACCGAAATAATTTAGTTTGGATAATAATATCTCACTAGGGTTGAGTTTTACTAAAAAAAAGACGATACATAGAGGTAATTGATTTGCTATGAGTTATAAAGAGACAAATCGGAATTGTAATGTATTTTCGCGACCTGAGACGATCTTTCAAATTTTCCCCAAATTTTGGAAGCCTGGCTTTAGAGACCACCTGTCTTGGGAGACCACTTTTACTGCTTCCCCTGCGTGGTCTCTTAACGCAGGTTCAACTGTACATGGATGTCGAATGTCAAAACCTCATTGTATACCGGGCACAATACACTAGAACAAGAGGACCAATGGTCCTGTAAACGCTCACCTGAGATCTGCTGCATATACCAATAAACATGTTTGAATATTATGGTATTTAACCCCAGTGCAGGGGCAGATGAAGCCCTTGGGCCATTTTCTTCTTATTTTTTCAGAATAATCAATATTCTGTCCATTTGCCAATTTCCTGCTGGCTTTTCCCTTCAAATGACATTTTAACAATTTTCCCCATTTAAATGCATGGTCAACCCATGTTGACCTTGCCATAAACTGGGTCAAGCTCATCACAGGGTCATGATTTATGTATACATTGTAGTACTTAAGCCAAAGATGCTTCACACCAAGTTTCTTTGAAATAGGTCCACCGGTTCCAGAGAAGAAGATTTTTGAAGGGTTTTTTACCATATATGGGCATGGCGGCCATCTTCATCATGTGACCTTGATTATTTATATATACATTGATTCCCCCATTCTATAGATGCTTCACATGAAATTTGGCTTTGATTGGCCAAGCGGTTTCAGAGAAGATGTTTGAATATTATGGTAATATACATGTATAATGCCACGGGGTTGGGGCAAATATGCCCCTGGGGTCCAATTTTTTTCAGATTCATTAATAGTCAGTCCTACTGCCCATTTCCTGCAAGACTTTCACTTTAAATGACATTTTAAAGGTTTTCCCCATTCAAATGCATTGGCGACCTATGTTGACCTTGCCGTAAAATAGGTCAAGGTCATCCAAAGGTCATAATTTATAAACACATTGTAGTACTCCAGTACCCGATGCTTCATGCCAAGTTTCGTTGAAATCGGTCTAGTGGTTCCGGAGAAGAAGAATTTTGAAGGGTTTTTACCATATATGCGCATGGCGGCCATCTTGGTCATGTGACCTGGGTTATTTATAAACACATTGGTTCCCCCTTCCCATAGATGCTTCATATAAAATTTGGCTTTAATTGGCCAAGCAGTTTCAGAGAAGAAGATCTTTGAAAATGGTGGACGACGACGACGGACGGACGACGGATCATGGCCATCCTATAAGCTCACCTTGTGAGCCTAACGGCTCAGGTGAGCTAAAAAAGGAGGATACTGTGTTTAAAACAAAATATTGTAGTTCATACTTTTACACTAATTTTGTGTAAGAAATGGGTCATGCGAAGTTTTCAGTTTATTTCAGAACACATATATACAGTAAGGTCCACGAGTTAACATGTATTAAATCGGTTAACATGTATTACCCTGAAAGTGTTGTCGCCATGGGACTCAAACATTGTTGACTGTTAAACTAAACTCAGGATGATATTCGCTAGTTATACTTCTACAAGGCAAGTTCAATGTATAAATCGATATGATTACGATAAGTCTTGTGCTGGCATTCATAGAGGGTGATCAGAGTGGTAACCAGCAAGCCCAAATGTCAATATGTCTATTTTTGTTTTGTGGTTTTTACATGGTTGATCTCAAATTAAGTTATCGTTGTTCACACCTTAAACGCTATGAAGTGAAGAAATTGAGGAAAATGTTAAAAAAGAAAGCAAGGAATCTAACTGTTACTGAGCAATACCCTTTAGACAATGTTTGTGCTACAAAACAAGGCACAAAGTTAGATGGCCCCTGTCCATTGGGACCTAAAGAAACATATGGGCCGTTTGTACCTCCAGGAAATGATTATACGCTATTGACTGATCATCTGATTCCGGGTTTACCGCTCAGGTCTGTGCCTGCCTAAAAATGGTTCAGAGTCAAACCATCCATGCATGTAAGCAGTATTGGCTTAGAGGGATGGTTATATTTCAAACACTTGTTGGATAGCATGACGTCCCATAAAATAGAGGCAGCGTTCCAACATGACCATTGCTGTTGACTGGGACGTAAAGCATCTATTCAAACAAACAGACAAATTTAGATTCAACGAGCTGGCTCATTACGTTATAAATATAATGTCTATCCGTGATTTCGCTATCGCACCATGTAATATCAATGGAAAAGTCTCATTATACACGTTTTTCATTTCTATACATGCATAAGTGTATATACTATTGATGTGCACGTACATCATGATCTATACTAGGAACAGATGAATCATAGTGTGGTCATTAAGTTACAAGAACTCCGCGGAGGTCGATATCGCACCTGCATCGGGCAAAGTCAATAGACCGTGAAATATAGTTCAAGGGCACCGGGTCAAGGTGCGTGCTTGAAGGGCATGGTTTCAGACTTGCAGCTATCTCTAATGTCGAGAAAACCAAACTTCGACGTAAAAATTATCAAAGTCAGTGGACCGTGAAATATAGGTCAAGGGCACCGGGTTAAGGTGCGTGCTTGAAGGGTATGTCAAGGACAATTACTATGCAAGGTTTCAGACTCGCAGCTATCTCTGATGTTGAGAAAACCAAACTTCGACGTAAACATTTTCAAAGTCAGTGGACCGTGAAATATAAGTCAAGGGCACAAGGTTAAGGTGCGTGCTTGAAGGGTATGTCAAGGACAATTACTATGCAAGGTTTCAGACTCGCAGCTATCTCTGATGGCGAGAAAACCAAACTTCAACGTAAATGTTGACAAAACTTCGACGTAAAAATTTTCAAAGTCAGTGGACCGTGAAATATAGGTCAAGGGCACCGGGTTAAGGTGCGTGCTTGAACGGTATGTCAGGGACAATTACTATGCAAGGTTTCAGACTCGCAGCTATCTCTGATGTCGAGAAAATTAAACTTCGACGTAAATGTTGACGGACGAACGAACGGACGAACGAACGAACGGACGGACGGAAATTTGAACTCCTATATCGCACCCTGCTATAAGCAGGTGCGATAAAAAAATAAATAATTTTATTTTAACATTTACAGGTATTTCGCCGTGTTTCGCGGCGAAATAGGAAATTTAAACTTACTTGTTGTAAACGTTAAAAAACGAATTTCGCCGCGAAACACGGCGAAATTTCACCGCGAAAATCGAATTTTTCGCGGCGAAAAAATTAACCGATTAAACATTTAAATTTTCCCTTGGCCGGTGAAATTTCGCGGTCCTTTCGCCGCGAAAAAACACAAGTGATCAGCGCGAACTGTGCAAAAATGGGTTTTTAGCCATAACACCACTGTATACATGTAGTAATCAAATACTCTTAGTGATACAGAGTCACAAAACCTTCCATATTTAATAATGAAACATGTCATGTGATAATCCTAAACTCACCTGTAAAACTATTATCTTTTTTCTCTAAATTTGAATCTTTTTCTACTTTGCTACTATATTTAGGTCTGGCCCCTTCCCCTGTTTTTGGACTAGAAAATGGCACTTGTGAGGCCCTTTGTGTTGTTGTAGAGGGAGCTGTTGGCTCCCTGGGTACAGAAATACCTGATATACTGAAACAGAATAATAAGTTTCATATCATCCTGCAGTTCTAATTAATTTTGATCATGTTGTGGCATTGGCCACATTATTTGCCACATTATCCAAGTCAAACACCAATGGTATATGAGCCGCACCATGAGAAAACCGGATTTTTGCCTATGCGAAAACAAAGGCGCAGATCAGCTTCGCAGTAACTGTGAAGCTGATCAGTGCCTTTGTTTTCGCAATTCGGATAGTACAATTCCTCTTCTACTTATAGCCAAAATTTCAAGCCTCTAGCATACTTTTGAGACTGTACAGGCCGGTTCATGTCACACCTGGTCGGAAACCCCGAAGACTGGTTTTCTCGCGTCGCTGCTCATATGTTATGATAGCTTTTGGTACGATACATACGACTTCTGAAAGACTAGAAAAAGTGCCTTGAGAGGCACGTATACCCCCGGCTGGTAGCCACCAAGCCCCCTTCCCTACCCCCTTCCTAAACAACCCGGCACATGCTCACCCCTGACATTGAACATCACATCACCAACGAAAAACAGTACCCTTATCAAGTACATTTTAGAAACCACCAAGCCCCCTTCCCCACCCCCTACCTAAACAACCCAACACATGCTCACCCCTGACATTGAACCTCGCATCACCAACGAAAAACAGTACCCTTATCAAGTACATTTTAGAAATAAGCAGTGTAAAGTACTTTTTTATATAAACATGGGGAGGTGTAGTTTTAGAATGACATAATTATCTATTTTAGAGTGGTTTACAGAGCTGACGTGTATACCCAATCTAGGACATAAGCGCGGACATTTTGGGTCAGGTCCTCAGTCCTAGATTGAAATGAAAGTAGAATGTCATTCTTAAAAAAAAAAAAAAATCATTCTTAAAAAAAAAAAAAAAAAAAAAAAAAAAAAGTCCTAGATCTTGACCTCAGGTCCCACCCCCACCCCATGCATGGACCAGTGGGCCTAGCCCTTACATGGTACCTATGTTGTGTTGTAAGCATGAACACTTTCTAATACATGGTTGTCAAGATATAGACACACAAAAAATTAATCTTGGTAACTACTGTATTTTATGTGTCCTAGATTTTGACCTTGAGCCCCACCCCTAGAGTTTGGTGTCATGGAATTTAATTCAACCCTAAAGGGTATCTATGATCCAAACAGGAATACATTCCTATAAGTATTGGTTAAGATATGAACTTAGAGATGAAAAAACACTATGTAAATAGCACATTTTCAAGGTGACCTAGATTTTGACCTCTAGCCCCACCCCGGAGCATGGACCAAAGGTCCGAACTGACAGAAACAAAGCAAACCCTATAGGGTACCTATGGTTAAAATATGATTGGTTTCTGATCATTGGTTCATGAGATATACACCACCAGTGAAACTTAAACCAAAACTTTGACCCAAAGTAAAGGTGACCTAGATTTTGACCTCTAGCCCCACCCCCGGGCATGGACCCAGGGTCCAAACTCACAGAAACTAGAGGACCATTGGTCCTGTAGCTCACCTGAGAGATTATCACATTGTAAGCTCATGAGATTTAAATTAATTGAGAATCGACCAATGAAAGTCTATGCATGGACACTATTGACCCCCGGGGCATGGCCAAATTTGACCCAGGGGCATGACTGGCACAATTTATAATGGGAACTACCAAACATTGCTACATACAAAATATAGAAGCTCTGGGCCTTTTGGTTTCAGAGAAGAATTTTTTTTTAGTTTATCCCATTATAAGTCTATGGAGACTATCTACCCCCGGGGCGTGGCCAAATTTGACCCCAGGGGCATGGCTGGCATAATTTATGTAGAGGACCATTAGCAATTGCCACATACAAAATATCAAAGCTGTGTGCCCTGTGGTTTCAGAGAAGAAGATTTTTGAATTTTTTTCCCATAGCAAGTCTATTGAGATTATCAACCTCTGGGACCTTGCCAAATTTGACCCCAGGGGCATGAATGGCACAATTTATGTAGAGGACCATTAGCCATTGCTACATACCAAATATCAAAGCTGTGGGCCTAGTGGTTTCAGAGAAGAAGATTTTTTTAGTTTTTCCTATTGTAGGTCTATGGAGACTATCGACCCCCGGGGCGTGGCCAAATTTGACCCCGGGGACATGATTGGCACAATTTATGTAGAGGACCATTAGCCATTGCCACATACAAAATATCAAAGCTGTGGGCCATGTGGTTTCAGAGAAGAAGATTTTTGAATTTTTTTCCCATAGTAAGTCTATGGAGACTATCGACCCCCGGGGCGTGGCCAAATTTGACCCCAGGGGCATGAATGGCACAATTTATGTAGAGGACCATTAGCCATTGCTACATACCAAATATCAAAGCTGTTGGCCGAGTGGTTTCAGAGAAGAAGATTTTTTTAGTTTTTTTCCTATTGTAGGTCTATGGAGACTATCGACCCCCGGGGCGTGGCCAAATTTGACCCCAGGGTCATGATTGGCACAATTTATGTAGAGGACCATTAGCCATTGCCACGTACAAAATATCAAAGCTGTGGGCCCTGTGGTTTCAGAGAAGAAGATTTTTTAATTTTTTTCCCATAGTAAGTCTATGGAGACTATCAACCCGCGGGACGTGGCCAAATTTGACCCCAGGGGCATGACTGGCACAATTTATGTAGAGGACCATTAGCCATTGCTACATACCAAATATCAAAGCTGTGGGCCTAGTGGTTTCAGAGAAGAAGATTTTTTTAGTTTTTCCAATTGTAAGTCTATGGAGACTATCGACCCCCGGGGCGTGGCCAAATTTGACCCCAGGGGCATGGCTGGCACAATTTATGTAGAGGACCATTAGCCATTGCCACATACCAAATATCAAAGCTGTGGGCCCTGTGGTTTCAGAGAAGAAGATTTTTTAATTTTTTTCCCATAGTAAGTCTATGGAGACTATCAACCCCCGGGGCGTGGCCAAATTTGACCCCAGGGGCATGAATGGCACAATTTATGTAGAGGACCATTAGCCATTGCTACATACCAAATATAAAAGCTGTGGGCCTAGTGGTTTCAGAGAAGAAGATTTTTTTAGTTTTTCCCATTGTAAGTCTATGGGACCTATCTGTTGCCATGGAAACCACAATTTTGATACAATCTGCTCCAAAACCTAATGCCATCAATCCCCCAACCCAATTATGGTTCACATTAAATTTGATCAAGATCGGCCTACTAGCTTCAGAAATATTCTTCTTTGAAATTGTGGACGGACGACGACGACGACGGACGACGACGGACGACGACGACGGACGACGGATGCCTGCCTATCCTATAAGCTCACCTGTGAGCCTTCGGCTCAGGTGAGCTAACAAAGCAAACCCTACAGGGTACCTATGGTTAAAATATGAATGGTTTATGATCATTAGTTCATGAGATATACACCACCAGAGAAACTTTAACAAAAACTTTGACATAAATTCCACGAACGTTCCGGAATAACGAACGAACTAACGAACGAACGAACGAACGAACTAACCAACGAACGAACCAACGAACATACGAACGGAAAAGCGAAAACTATATACCCGTCGGCATAAATGCCGGGGGTATAAAAATGTTAAGAAGTCAATGACAGCAAGTGGTTGTTCGTCTCTTAGAAATGAGAATGACCATCTTTATTTCTTTGATGTAACAAAGTAGTGTTTCTCTGATGTAACAAAGTTCAGTATATAACAGAATCTTAACACTGTTTATCGTTACCAGACTCGACTCAACATTATGAGTTTAACAATGTGTTTTTCACCTTATTATGCTTTCTTTTGTGATCTAAATTGAATTCCTGGATCTATAATTCAGATTCTCGGCATGTACCTGTAAAAAGAATGAGAAACTTAAGTCTGTGATTACCTTGAATTAGCTGCTACAGTATTATATTGTTGTATCAATAACATTGCACCATCTAACAGCGACTGTATATCTCTCAGCCACTGTATCCTCGCCTCTACATTTTCTCTCTCTATACCTTCCATAGCACGTAATTCTTCTTCACTAAGACCTGACAGATCAGCTGGAGGGCGGGGAAAACCTGAAATTGAACAGAAGTTGTAACTGGTCATACCTGCATTATTAATTTCTACATCTTCAAAACTAGCATTACACCAAAATATTCTAGTCATTTTGCAATGATACAGCCCCTTTCACTCGAGTTTGCCGTTTGGGCATTTGGTCAATGGAGCCTGTTGATACAGCCCCTTTCACTCTAGTTTGCTGTTTGAGCATTTGGTTAATCAAATTTGTTCACTCGAGTTTGCCGTTTGTTTGTATGTAAATCAGGTAACTTTTTATTCTATTTTAGAACTGAAACAGTGTTCCAGGTGCCAGGTGTTCTTAAAATCTATTCAGCATTTATCTTTAGGTAATGATGTCACCACTTCTGATAAAAACATTGTAATTGCTTGGTTAAAGCACATTTTTATTTCAAAATTCTTTGCACAACATATACAATGCATATTAAGAACATTTGTAACAGGATACAGACAAAAGCAGAATTTTATCAATTTAAGCAGTTACCCGATCGGTATCTACATGGCAAAAATTCCACATAGGAAGTTAAAAATTTCACTCGAGTTTGCCGTTTTTAAAGGTCATTTAGTTTGAAGCTGTCACTCAAATCAGCAGATCAATCAATCCAGATGTCTTTGAGGACAACATGAAAACAAACTTAGATCTTCGGAACACATGGTCTTCTTGTCTGATGCAAATGCTCAAACGGCAAACTCGAGTGAAAGGGGCTGTATATTGCTTAGGAAGTTTAGATTGCCATGATCTGGTCAGAGGATAACCATATTTGTTTTGTTTATTTTCATCATTTGCTGTATTTTAGCAGAGTGAATGTCTAGTAAGGAGGCTGTATGTGTATTTTTAACTAACAATCTTAACATGTGTTGCTTGCATATTGAGACAGCAAGAATGCTTGATCTACCTGCACCTCATCTGTACACCTGGATGCAAATACTTATGTCAAGAATATACATGTACTTACTATTTGGCATAAACATTGGAAACATAGGTGGCATAAAAGGCATATTGTTTTGAGGCATGGTCCCCGGGAAGGTGAAGGCTGGAGCTGCACCAGTAGTAGTAGTTGTTGTTGTACTGGCAGCTGAGGGTGCTGCTGATGTTGTTGTTGATGGAGTAGTGCTGGTAGAGGAGACTGAAAAGCAGGAGAGAAAAGTTATGCTTTATTTTCCCAAACTCACACCAGAGGACCAATGGTCCTGTAAACGCTCACCTAAGATCTGAGATATATACCACTAAATTTGTTTGACTATAACGTTCATATGTATACATGTATGTATACCGGTATTAGGGATGTCAACCCGAGTCCGAACGTTCGGACTTTGGATCCCTTACCAAAGTTCGGATCCAAATTTTAGCAACCGGATGTTCGCTAAAAATCAAAAAGTCTAATATTTAGGTGAATTTCCATTATTATATGACAAAAATACACAATATCTACTTAGCTGATTAGGAAACAATGTGTTTAATACGAATTTCTAAACATTTAGTGTCAAAAATCACGAAGGTTTATCTAAACAGGTAAACGGGACAATGTAGGTCACGGGGAAGCGACAGTAAACAAAGAAAGGATTAAAAGTGATAATTGGCCTACCTGTTGTTTTCCTTTGAAAACGGCTTATGATTCACACTTTTCAAGTTTTAAAAATGATAATTGTCATTATTATACAGACTGTCGCTCAGCAAAACTACACCTGATTAATAGATATGTTTTGGGATTAAACAAAACAAGTATGCTTAGTATGATCTTAATTCAACAAATCAAATAGGCGGATTCTTAAGATGACCTGTTTTTGCAGAGAAGAAACACATTCAGAATACCATTAGATTTTCTACATATATGACATGCTAAATTAAATTTGTTTGCTGATGCGCCAGTTTGACAAAATGAGAACTCAGTGAATGTTTGTGAAGTTTTGATAATGCAGCTTTCACACTTATCACGATTGGACCACGATTGGTATCGTGGTCTTCATCGTGGACCAATCGGGACTATCGTATCCAATCTTATCAGATCGCATCACATCTTGATGTCAATCGTGACAATCGGGCTAATCGTGGAAAATTTTTTGTCTGCCAAAAATTTTGCCACGATTACCACGATTGGCGGGACTATCGTGACCATCGCATCAGATCGTATGACATCGTAACAAATCGCAACAAATCGTATCTCATCTTGTTCCTAAATCGTGGTGATCGGGATCGACCAAAACACCGCGATCTGTTGAGATGAGTTGCGATCTCCTACGAATTGTTACGGTCTGTTACGATTCGAGAAAAATCGCATGGCCCGATTAACTACGAGGCGATGCGAATGACTCCCGATAGGATAAGATCTAATACGACTAAATGCGATGAGACACGACAAGCCAAGCTTTTGCCACGTATGCTTACGATCTGTTACGAATTATCAATACATTAAATAAATCGGGCAAGATAAATGACTTTATCCTTTGGTCAACAATAGAGAAGTTAATATCAATACGGCCATTTTCAGTATTAATTCGAAATCTGAAGGATGGCAGCAGAGACAGTGGTAGAAAGGGGAAGGATAAGGCTTTATCATGAGCATGTATTAATAATACAAATGTTGCATTCTCGTCATTATCAGCTCCTCCATCATCAATGTTGTTTCGTCTTCAGAGATTAAAAACGTAATGAGGTATATGTTTGTTTTCGAAGTTTATATACCAATCGTGGTCTCATCGTGACACAATCGTGACCACAATCACCAAAAGGTAAAGCCAAAAATCGACAAATATCGCAACACATCGTATCAATTCTTGAGACTCGTACCAGAACGCATCTACGCGTATCAGGTCGTATCAAATCGCGGTCACGTATCGTGATAATCGTGTCAGATCGCATTAGAATCGGGGGCTTAATCGTAATAATCCTATCGGATCGCAACTAAACGTATCTGTCTGGGACCAATATCGTGTCACCAGATTTTGACCGATCACCACCCTATCGTATCAGATCGCAACAGATCGTATCAAAACGCAACAATTTGCAACAGAACGTCAAATTTTGGCAAAATGTCCCGATTAGCTACGATTTGTCAATCGTGGCATTCGTAACAGATCGTGCTCTAGTGTGAAAGCTGCATAAAGGCATAATTTTGCATAGAAGAGTTAGTATTGCTGTTTCAGCATGATGTTTGTTACTTTTGTGAAAGTAAATAAAATTTCCTAAATTGCATGGTGGTTTGGTTTCTGCGTAAATGGAAAAAACGCCTAGATCAGTAACTCTTAGATATGTATGTAATCCAAGGGAACACTCGATTTACATACATGCAAATATACATGTAATACTATGATCTGATCCGAAAAAAGATGCGAACGTTCGAACCATCCAGATGTTTGTTTCCAAACGTCCAAACCTTAGATCTGACAATAAATGACATCCCTCATGTATATAGCCCCAGGGCAGGGTCGATGATTTTTTCAAAATCATAAATATATTCTGTCCATTTGCCCATTTCCTGAAGTTTTTCCCTTCAATGACATTTTAACATCTTTCTGAAATGAATGACCTAAGTTGACCTTGCCTTAAAATTTGTCAAGGCCATCAAAGGGTCATGATTTGTAAACACATTGTAGTACTCTGGTCCCAATTGCTACATGTCTAGTTTCATTGCAATAAGTTCAGCAGTTCTGGAGAAAAAGATTTTTGAAGGGTTTTTACCTTTAATGGTCATGGCGGCCATCTTGGTCATGTGACCTGGATTATTATATACTTAAACGCAAAAGAAACGCAACAATTTACATTCTCGTTTTCTTCTATATTACCAGTGTAAGGATATTTTTGAAAGTTTATTTTATGTCCCTACACAATGTGTAATGGTTTGCCATAAACTGTATTTGATCGCATGTTTTCGTTCTGACGTTAATGTGACGTTTGTGTTTTTTGACAATTTGCGTCTAAAATATGGATGTTTATTTCGATTGAAAAACAAACAAAATCAATCGATAGCCTGGTGTCTGTACAAGCAGAAAACAACAAAAATGTTTGGAAATTATTGTTTAGCAGCACTGTTATTTAATGCGTTTCTTTGTTGACGTTAGCTTATTTTTTCAAACAGTCGTTACACACTCATTATGCCCGGCTAGGACGCAATCTTTTTGTCATTTGCGAAATGTACTGATAGCTACATTATGCCATTAAAAGGTTTGGATTATTGATATCCGTTTGCCTATTAACAGCCAATTACGTCAAAACTTAAACACGTCACACACACGTAATAAACGTCGATCAATGCATAAATTTTCCATATTTGTTCGTGTTGCACTTTTTGCTTTTGAAAGCACACGTTGGTTTGAAATTTCATTTTCGCATACAATGCAAGGTATTGCACCTCTGTGACTTTTAAAAAATGGGCAACCTTGAAGTTTTGACGTTTTCTCGGCAACCATAAGCAGCAGCGTTCTGATTTTCATGCTGTATGCAAGGCAAAGAACTGGACTTGTCAATCGTAGTATCACCAAAAGAAATTCCTCAGTCGATCAGAAGAAATTTGCATTTTATAAGTGTTGCGAAACTTTTGCGTTTAAGTATATACACATTGGTTCCCACTTCCTAAAAATGATTCATGTAAAATTTGACTTTGATCGGCAAAGTGGTTTCAGAGAAGAAGATCTTTGAATATTTTTGTGACATACAAGACTTATATTGCCCCGGGGTGGGAACAGACTAACCCCTGGAGTCCCAATGTTTTTAGAATCATAAATATTCAGTCCATTTGCCCATTTCCTGCAAGTTTTTACCTTCAAATAACATTTTAACAGTTTTACCCATTCAAATGCATAGGCGACCTATGTTGACCTTGCCATAAAATATGTCAAGGTCATCCCAGGGTCATAACTTATAAACACACTGAAGTATTCTGGTCATTGATGCTACTTGTCAAGTTTCATTGAAATCAGTCCACCAGTTCCTGAGAAGATTTTTGAAGGGTTTTTACCATATATGGGCATGGCGGCCATCTTGGTCATGTGACCTAGTTTATTTATAAACATAATGATTCCCTCTTCCTGTAGATGCTACATGTAAAATTTGGCTTTGATTGGGCAAGTGGTTTTAGAGAGGAAGATCTTAACATATTTTTGTAATATACAAGTACATATATTGCCCCAGGGTTGGGGCAGACTGACCCCTGGGGTCCAAATTTTTTTCAGAATCATAAATCTTCAGTCCATTTGCTAATT
This sequence comes from Rugalucina vietnamica, assembly GCA_964017185.1. Taxonomy (NCBI): domain Eukaryota; kingdom Metazoa; phylum Mollusca; class Bivalvia; order Lucinida; family Lucinidae; genus Rugalucina; species Rugalucina vietnamica. Next base: position 71,282,733 of record OZ024872.1, read on the forward strand.
TACTGCAAGTTATTCCCTTCAAATGACATTTTAACAGTTTTCCCCATTCAAATGCATGGGCAACCTATGTTGACCTTGCCGTTAAATAGGTCAAGGTCATCACAGGGTAATGATCTATAAACACATTGTAGTACTTTAGTGCCAAATGCTTCATGCCAAGTTTCGTTGAAATCGATTCAGTGGTTCTGGAGAATAAAAATTTTTGAAGAGTTTTTACCTTATATGGGCATGGCGGCCATCTTGGTCATGTGACCTGGATTATTTATAAACACATTGATTCCCCCTTCCTATAGATGCTTCATGTAAAATTTGGCTTTGATTGGCCGAGTGGTTTCACAGAAGAAGATCTTTGAAAAGTGTGGACGACAGAAGACGACGGATGGACGGACGCCGGATCATGGCCATCCTATAAGCTCACCTTGTGAGCCTAACGGCTCAGGTGAGCTAATAAGAGCATAGGCCTTGTACATGTAATCTATTTCATTAAATATTAGACGCTATGCACCAGGAAGTAAAACTGATACAAACCAGCTTAACTTTTATTTTTGTCTCTTTTTCAATACGTAGCATATGCTTCATTTTTCTTAGTTTTTCACTGAAGTGCACAAGCACTCCACAATCATTTCATATTCCATCCTTTCCCCTACCTTGTGTAGTCTGAGGCTGCTGTGGTTGCTGTGGAAATGGTGGTTGCCACATGGGAGGCATTCCCGGGAAACCTGCCATGCCATTCTGAAACACTGAGAATAATTCAAGGCATAAACAGGAGTCTTTTTATGTTTTCATGCATATTCAGAATTTCTTGCATCTATTGATACATGTTTTTATGCATTTAAAGACAAATGTTGCTAAATGCAAAGGCTCCAAGAAGACTTGAGTTAAATTGCACAAAGGGGTTCTTTTTGTAGGACTTATTGCTTTATGTCCATGTCAACAGCTAACATACTGTTATGTTTATAGATGTTGACTGGGACGTAAAGCATATATCAAACAAACTCCATTTCGCAATGAAACTCAAGTCTACATTGAAGGGCTTGCACTAATGTGTGACGAGGCCTTAAAGGTAATGTAGGTAGCCTAATCTTGAATTAAATTCCCTGGTCTTGTGAACTTTTTTCACCAAATTTGGTCATAAAATCCTTTCTATGGCCATACTCTTTACCACTGATTACAGCAGAACAGTTGTAAGTAAGTAAGTAAAAGGATGTGCACTAAGTATATACAGGTCTCCTCTAGAAAGTGTGGTCGGGCAAATGATCTTGACTATTTTTTTTTTAAATTCAGTTTTACCTCCCTTTCAAGATTATTTCAGCTCATATGAGATGGGCTAATAGGTAGGTGGGGCAAAAATGGGAGAACCCCGAGAAAAACCACCTGACACACCCGCAAGCAGAACTTGGCTTGTTTCAAATGTGGCCAGAGCGGGACTCAGATCCAGACCAGACACAGCTGTGAGAGTAGATTATTGTGTACAAATATAATGAATTTATAACATGGTGTCCTACTTCCATACAAGAACGATCTCCTTACTGTTAGGGAGAGGCTGTGCCGGTTGTGGTTGCGGTGGTTGTGGTGGGGGTACAGTCCGGGGCTGGGGCATCCTTAAAACCTCCATTCTACAGGTGGGGCAGGTCTGCTGTCTCTGGAACCAGGACCGCAGGCAACTCGTGTGGAAGATGTGGTTACACGGCAGTTTCTTACACGCTGTTACCATGTCCTCACGACAGATGATACACACATTGTCACCTGACTGAAGTTCCTCCTCTGTAGCCTCGGGGTATCTGGATATATATGCAGTTTGACCCAACTTTACATTCTAGCTATTGGTGTCAGACCAAGTTTTATTTTATAATTGGTATCAAACAGAATTTTCCATTCATTATACAAGTGCCCGCCTGTCAATGCATATGATTGCATATATATCTGTCACACAATATTAACTGTTTTCAACCATTTTAGACTCCTGCCTAGAATGTCCGCAGGGTGTATGGCCGTATGTAGAGATCATGTTAATAAACATAATTTGAGCCGCATCGTGAGAAAACCGGATTTTTGCCTAGGCGAAAACAAAGGCGCAGATCAGCTTCGCGGTAACCGCGAAGCTGATCAGCGCCTTTGTTTTCGCTACACGGATAGTACAATTTCTCTTCTTCTTAAATCCGAAATTTCAAGCTTCTAGCCTGCTTCTGTAACTGTACAGGCCGATTTATGTCGGACCTGGTCGGACACCCCGAAGACCGGTTTTCTCGCGTCGCGGCTCATTTCATACCAACAAAAAACAAAGGCCAACTTACAAAGTGTTCATCTGTCTGATAGCTCGTCTTGACATTATCACATCATGCAGGGCTTTCTTGAATGACCTATAAAAACAAATTTTCATGAGTTTATTGTGGCCAATATATCAATAATACTGTAGTGTATTTGTTAATAAATGACTTTTGAGTGACTTGATCTTGATAATGTCGAATCAGTCTGTGATCTACATACAGCTTCAACTACCTGCTGGCCTGCCCACCATAAAATTGCACAACATACATGTAAGAGGCCAACCGACTGATGTGGAAGAGGCTGTATTTTCAAATTTAACTTCAGAAAATAATGCTAAAAGATGTAAAACTGATTTAAGATTAAGTCTTATGAGGGTCTAAATCGCACTACATGTAATAATATCTTCATCATTCCGAATCATTTTACATGGCACATTCCTTCCTTAATATTAAAAGAATGTAAACTGAAAACTTCAATGTTAAAACGTTAGAAATAAGACTCACCTCATAGCTAGATACATAGGTCTGATAGCAAACAATGGGAATGTGTGGACCTTGATCATGATAACCATGAACACCATGTACAACACAACCTTTACAAAACCTGCGAATAAACAACAAGCTAATCAAAACATAGTTTATGGCGAAAACTTATAAACTAAATTAGAATATTATGAGCCGCCACATGGAAAAACCAACAATCTGCATAGGCGAAAACAAAGGCGCAGATCAGCTTCGCAGTAACTGCGAAGCTGATCAGCGCCTTTGTTTTCGCTACGCGGATAGTACAATTCCTCTTCTACTTAAATCCGAAATTGCAAGCTTCTAGCTCTTTTCTGTGCTTGTACAAGTCAGTTTGTGTCAGAACTGTTCGGAAACCACATTGCTGGTTTTCCCACGAGGTGGCTCTTATATTACAAAACAGGTGGCTGAAAATTTGGGACAGACTTGCCTACCTGACCTGACATTTATGTCAGATTTTTATTTTCAAAAATAGAAAGCAATGAACCTTACCAAGAATCAACTCTGAGTAGAGTAGGTACACAGCCTTGTTTTCCCAGGGGTTTTCACTCTGTAGGTCGACAGAATGTAGGGCATACTTCACCACTGTCATTAGCACTATTGTCATCAATATTGCATACTGTAAACAAAGGGGAACAATTCCTCAAAAATATTTTCTTCTGCTTTCTCCAGTTTAACTTACTCTTGACATGACAATGTGGGCGGAAATGTTAATGTGGATGTATAATTAGTGGTGACAAAAGTTATCAAACAGGGGCCAGTTGTTCAAAATTAACAAAGTTAACGATTCATTAAAATTTCAAACATGAATGTAACAAATACACGGTTATTTTTTGTTGATAAAATGTGAAAAGGTACAAGTAGACAAAGATCAGGAAAAGGCGCAATCAGAAAAAGATTCCCACTCCAAAAACCGAGGTGGGAAAAAACCAAACCAACAATCAGGCACTTATACCATGAAACATATCGTAAGCCGAATGAGCAGCTATTTTCCCAATAGGTGGCCACTCAGTTACCTTAACTTAACTAAAAATATGAAAACATACATAAGGCGCCAACAGGACAAAAAAAAATTTATACACCAAGACATAAAACAAAAAGAACAACCACAGAAGTATCGACTTGGAACGATCAGTAACACAAAGTTACTGGCGGGCTTAAACCGCATTGCAAAGGATTCTCACATTTTATCAACAAAAAATACCAGTGTATTTGCTTATGTAGTCGGCGTTTACTTAACAAGTTGTCTTAACGATGACGTTAAGCTAACGAAGTTTTGAACAACTGGGCACTGAATTCCAACTCAAAAGTATCATGATCAAGTCTGCTTAAGTCCTGCTTTTTTCAATTTAAAGTATTCATATTCACAATGTTTAATGAAATTGCACAGCCCACTTTATCCTAATATACTCACCTCAAACCCAAACACTAGTTGCACTGAGGCTCCCTTAATTAGAGTACTGTAGTAGGCATGGTTCACAAAATACAAGTCCACAACACCAAGAAATGTTAACAGGCCTGAAAAATTAATAGCACATCATGTTTTAGCGTCAAGGTATTATATCACATTTACACCTCCAAGAACGTAAATTTATATTCAAAAGTTGAATCTTGTATCTTATTTTATACTTTACAGTGAAACCCAATGTATATCAAAACTTGATAAAATTGGTATTTTCATTGATATGAAATTTCACTGATATCAAATCTCACTGATATCAAAAGTCACTAGTGACTGATATCAGCCTAGCCCTATATCGTCACTGTAATGACGTCAGATTTTTTGGATTACTTCTGACTTTTCCATTTACTTGACATCATTAAATGTGTCTCACTTCAGAAATTCAAACGCCTATAACTCCGTTATTTATGAACGAAAACATAAAGTGTGGGTATTCATTTTCTTAGTTAGAACACAAGGAACAATGTGGTACCAAAATTATTCGTGTTTTCAAAAATGTTTTGTTTTTGCATTTTCACCGCCTACCTTGTGCATTGGAAAATGCCTGTGCATTGTATAAAATAAAAAGAAAATTTGCTTTTTTGAGGTGAATACCAAATATATTTCATCGAGTGAGTTGAAAACATAATAATTTTCACTCGTGCTGCGCACTCGTGAAAATTCTGATGTTTTCAACTCACTCGATGAAATATATTTGGTATTCACCTCAAAAAAGCAAATATCCTCTATATAATTAATATATCTAGTGATTTAACTATATATTTGTGATAACAATTCTTAACTTAGACAATACCTTTAATAGTATTGATTGTAAATTACAGAATGTGGTACCATACAATGACATATACAAGATTACCACACCAAAAAAATTGTCTGCAGCATCTTCTAGAAATTCCTTACAACTGACTTCAAGTAATTTCATTATTATATAATATTTTGCAAATTGTTCTATACTTACTAACAACTCTGGCATGAAACAGGAATGATATGATTGGACTTCTTTCCATCTGAAAAATTAAATTCATATATTTGCATAGATATCTATGTGCATAGCCATTTGATCCGTTTTTAATTGGGCCGAAAGCTGTGTTCAAACAGCAAAACCTGTGTTCAAATCATGAAATTCGTCTGCTGTTTGAACATGGATTTGGGCTAAAATCCGTCAACATCATTGGTCAATGGAACTTGACATCATTGTGTTTTGTAGAAACAAAATGGCTGACGTTGAAGAAGCTCTGTAGTTTTCGGCGAGTTTTTACATTGTTAATGTTATTTGGGAGAAATTTTAAGTGAATTTGTGTGAAAATACAAGAATAGTGACCAGCCATGTTTTGTTTCAGGAACCATGTTTCGGAAAGTGTTTGAACATGCGGCCTAAGGCCTTGTGTTCAAACGCCTTCATCATGAGCCATCAAATGTTTGAACACTGAAAACCATGGTTGATCCCTATATGAGATCATTACTAACGAAGCTTCAAGTCATTTTGGAATGTTCAATTAGGGTTTTTGAAATTTCTAGAATTTCACTGATGAGGCCCATCCCCTTTCTCATTAAATAGTTCATTGCTCTTAAAGGATCTCAGTTTTATTTTTTATTCAATATTTTGAGTGTGCTTACAATATGAGAAGTTGCTTTGAGATTGATACATGTACATGTAAATGCACCAATGTATGTATTTATGGAAAGATTTGTGCATGTTTATTTCTATTACATACCCAGCCACTTCACTGGCAATATTGTCTAATAACGGCATATATAACTAGAATTTGTTTTCTATGTGAAAACTGATGTCTCCACCCTTTCTACCTGCATGTCCAAAATATGCAAGCAAGAGTTATAGTTCTTGTGCATCACATATCCTGTCATTCTGTTTTATAAGTGTACCAAGTTTCATTGAAATATCTCTTCAGTTTTCAAGTTATAGAGCGGGCACGAAATTGTATTGAAAATAATCAAAGGGAAATAACTCCAAAGATATGAAAGCAAGAGTAATGATTCTTGTGCATGACACATTGTCTCATCATGCTTTATAAGTGTACCAAGTTTCATTGAAATATTTCTAATGGTTTTCAAGTTATAGAGTGGACATGAAATTGTATGGAAAAATAATCAAAGGGAAATAACTCCAAAGATATGAAAGCAAGAGTTATAATTCTTGTGCATGACACATCGTCTCATCGTGCTTTATAAGTGTACCAAGTTTCACTGAAATTTCTCTTACGATTTACAAGTTATAGAGTGGACACGAAATTGTATGGAAAATAATCAAAGGGAAATTACTCCAAAGATATGCAAGCAAGAGTTATGGTTCTTTAGCATGACACATCATCTCATCGTGCTTTATAAGTGTACCAAGTTTCATTGAAATTAGGGATGTCATTCAGTGTCAGATTTAAGGTTCGGACGTTCGGAAACAAACATCCAGATGGTTCGAACTTTTTTCAGCTCAGATCATAATTTATTATATGTACGTGTACATTTACGTGTGTACGTTAATCGAGTGTTCCCTTGAAAGGATATTTGATTCATAATCAAGAGTTACTAAGCATGTCATTGTTTCCGTTGATGTGATTCAGAAACGAAATGCCATGCAATTTAGGAAATTTTATTTACATTCACTAGAAATGCGTGTTTGTAAAACACTATGCCCCCAACTGTATGCTTGTCCCTAAACTGGCAGTTTGTATGATTCATTTATTTCATTCGAATGCAGTCAAATTTAATTTCCTGAAGAAGCTGTTCGGTTGCGTCTGTTTTGACCTCGATCCAGAAACAGAATGTAAGCTTTTTTGCAGGCATGTTAGAAATGAAGTAAAAATTTAAAAATGGAATAATTATGTCAAAATTTGACAGAGAGTCCTCAAACGTTAATCAGGTGATCTTCTTCTCAGCCCCAATCAGCATACCAAATATGAAGGCTCTAGCTAGCTAGCTCAAATACGTTTTGAGATATCTTGCACACAAGATTTTCAAAATTTGTTTTCAAAGGGACATTATTCCAACAAGGGGCATAACACGTACATGAAAAAATACAGGCCAACTATTTTTTCATGAGGAATCTGTATATGAAATTTCAAAACCCTATAATTCACCGTTCAAAGGTTTCAAATTTCACCGAAAAGTGGAAAAATCAATCAAAATTTCAAAATTCTGTAATTTTTGTAAAAAATTTGACAGAAAGTTCTCAAAAGTTAATCAGGTCATCTACTTCTCAGCCCCAACAAGTGTACCAAATATGAAGGCTCTAGCTTCAATACTTTTTGAGATATCTTGCACACAAGATTTTCAAATTTTGTTTTCAAAGGGACATAACTCAAAAAAGGGGCATAACTTGGCCATACAAAAAATATGGGTCAACTATTTTATCTTGAGGAATGTGTATATGAAATTTCAAAACCCTAGCATTCACTGTTCAAAAGTTTCAAATTTAACCGAAAAGTGGAAAAATCAATCAAAATTTCAAAATTCCGTATTTTTGTTAAAAATTTGACAGAAAGTTCTCAAAAGTTAATCAGGTCATCTACTTCTCAGCCCCAACAAGTGTACCAAATATGAAGGCTCTAGCTTCCATCAGGAAAACATGTCCGTGTAATGTGTACCCCCTTGAACCCCACTTTTCTATAGCAAAACTGGGGTATGCAGGGGTATACCTATTTTTCTTATTTTTGCTCCAAAACATAGATTGTGGGTACTCGTTAGAACCGCCTCGGTGAGGCGGTTCTAACGTGTACCCACAATCTATGTTTTGAGCAAAAATAAGAAAAATATCAAAATTTTTCAGCTGAAAATTTTCAATTTTTAAAGCTAAAAAATCTCAGTATATTGCATGGGCAAGTTTTCGTAATGAATACTTTTTGAGATATCTTGCACACAAGATTTTCAAATTTTGTTTTCAAAGGGACATAACTCAAAAAAGGGGCATAACTTGGCCATACAAAAAATACGGGTCAACTATTTTATCATGAGGAATGTGTATATGAAATTTCAAAACCCTAGCATTCACCGTTCAAAAGTTTCAAATTTCACCGAAAAGTGGAAAAATCAATCAAAATTTCAAAATTCCGTATTTTTGTAAAAAATTGACGGAAAGTTCTCAAAAGTTAATCAGGTCATCTACTCCTCAGCCCCAACAAGTGTACCAAATATGAAGGCTCTAGCTTATACTTTTTGAGATATCTTGCACACAAGATTTTCAAATTTTGTTTTCAAAGGGACATAACTCAGAAAAGGGGCGTAACTCGGACATGAAAAAAAATACGGGTCAACTACTTTTTCATGAGGAATGCGCATATGAAATTTCAAAACCCTAGCATTCACCATTCAAAAGTTAACACACACACAGACAGACAGACAGACACACAGACAGACAAGCCGAAAGCAATATGCCCTTCCAACTTTTTCAAAGTTGGGGGCATAATAAAAAGTAAAATAAACATCAAGCTAAAACAACGATACTCAAAACTAACTATATAATGCAAACTTATGTCATTATCATTCACTGAGTTCCCATTGTGTCCAACTGGCGAGTCAGCAAATAAATTTGATTTAGTAAAAACTATAATAGTATTCTATATGTTTTTCTTCTCTGTGGTATAAACGGGTCAATTTAACAATCCGTCTTTTTGATTTTATCAAATTACAATACAATAAGATCATAGTAACCATACTTTCGTTTAATCCTAAAACATATCTATTAATTATCTGACATGTAGTTTTGCCGGGCGGTGGTCTGTATAATTATTATTTTTAAAACTTGGGAAGTGCGAAAGAAAAGAAAACTACAGAGACCAATTATCACTTTTAATCCTTTCTTTGTTTATTGTCGCTTCCCCATGATCGGCATTGTCTCGTTACCTGTTAAACCGTGACTTTTGACATGTTTAGAAATTTATATTAAATGCCTTGTTTTACATTTTGCTAAGTAGTTATTGTGTATTTTTGTCATCTGATAATGGAAACTAAATATTGGTCATTTTGATTTTTAGCGAACGTCCGGATGCTACAATTTGGATCCGGACTCCGGTTGACATCCCTAATTGAAATATCTCTTACGGTTTTCGAGTTATAGAGCGGACACGAAATTGTATGGAAAATAATCAAAGGGAAATAATTCATAAAATACTCAAGCCAGAGTTATGGTTCTTGTGCATGACACATCGTCTGATCATGCTTAATAAGTGTACCAAGTTTTATTGAAAAATCTTAAACGGTTTTCAAGTTATAGCGCAGACACAAAATTGTATCGAAAATAATCAAAGGGAAATAACTAAAAAAATACACAAGCTAAACGGTTTTCAAGTTATAGCGCGGACACAAAATTGTATCGAAAATAATCAAAGGGAAATAACTAAAAAAATACACAAGCTAGAGTTATGGTTCTTGTGCATGACACATCGTCTCATCGTGGTTTACAAGTGTACCAAGTTTCATTGAAAAATCTTCAACGGTTTTCAAGTTATAGAGCGGACACAATTTGTGACGGACAGACAGACGCACGGGGAAAAACAATATGTCTACCGACCCTGTCGGGGGGAGACATAATTAAAATGTAACCATTAAAATATTCCTGAAGGACCTTTAATCAAGAACTTTCTATATAAAGTCTCATTCATCCACTTACATAATCTACCCTGTCCTCTGCCAACCAATGGAAACACTTCAGGAAGAGGAGTAGCGTAAACAGAGCTACAAACTTGGGACTGAAGTCATCTCGGAACACAGTGAAGGCAAGACATGTCTCTGTCACTGCATACCAGGATCTCTCTATCAAATGCTGAAATTGACAATTTTTAGATCAAACAATCTATCATATATTAATCAATCATGTTAATCAATGACATGCTGTTGAATGCATCATTTGTCTGACAAACATTGACTTGTTTTAAGTTAAGTATAACATTGTCATGCCAAAACAGTGTTTTTGCTGGATGAATAATGAAATTATGATAAACATTGAAAAGCTTCACACATTTTCCAACAAAGAATTTCTGTTTGCTTAAATTTAATCCTGGTAAATTATTGAACACATCTAATTTTCTTCACTAATTTTCAAAATCCTACTGAGAAGTCTGACATACAAATTCAATGATTTCTTTTCGTCAAAGTGCTAAAAAGAATGACTGTGGGCTTATTACGACATGTGTCCTAATTAAACAAACACAGTGTCATTTTCAGTTGCACTGATCCTAGCTCACCTCCATTTCTGCTGCTCTCAGCTGCCCAAAGAAAATCTTTCGGAACAGTTTACCCATCAGGATTACAAATACAAACGCTTGAACATAGATAACCTGAAATTATAAAGACTTTCATGAAGGAGTGACATATACTGTTGAGACTTCAGTACCGGTAATTAGTCTGAATCAAAGATTGGAAAAACAACTCAAGATCTGAAACAAATCATAATGTTTACATGGATAATCAATTCCTGATCACCACTTTATGAGTAGTCAAAATAAAACATGCATATTTATTATTTAAGATAAGTCACAAACAGATTGGGATCAAACCAGCAACACCTTGGCATAAGGTCCTGTACATTAACACAGTGTTAGTCCGCTCGGAATCATTGCCACTAGGATGTTTCTTAGTGATTTAGTCTCTAGCAAAGAAACCCACTTTTCTCTTACTAGGATTTTGAAAATTGGAGTAAAAATGAGGTATTTCCTAAAATGTTGGATTCTTCCTATACTTTACCATCGGGGCTTTCCAAAAAGTTGGAGTCAGAATAAAAAAATGGAGTTTAAAACTCAAATATTGGAGTTAAGGAGAACTCTGAATATAAAGGAAGGCTAGGAACTAATTAAGCTATTTTGTGTACGATAAGTTACATTCCATTAAATGCATTATGCAAGTCATCATATCAGTTTCACAATCATATAACTTTTAACAAAATAAAATGTGCATTTCTCCAGAAAATTGTTCCCAAAAGATTTTATATGAAAAAAAGTTGTGAAAGAAGAAAGGAGGAAGCGTGGTAGCTCAGTGGTTAGCACACTGGTGCTAGAGGTCCCAGCCAGGTTTGATCCCAGCCGGCAGCGAGGAAAATTCTCTTCGTGTCATTTGCAGGGATGACACCATCTTTCGGATCTGAATGTTAACTGGAGGCCTCCTGTGCAGGGACAGTCATCCCCTGTGCAGGTCAAAGATCCCTACACAGGTTCTATCCTCATGCATGTAGGCTCATCTTGCCAACACACCAGAGTGTACAAAACAAAATGGACAATGTGGTACATATTATTAAGACAAAACAGATACATAATTCAATCTATAAAGCTATTATTAGTATAGACTGGTTAATTTTGTTTGTTCCGATGTAGAAAAAATGAAAGATTCAATAATATGGATTGTATAAAATTGACATTATTCAATCTATAAAGCTATTATTATAGACAGGATAATTCTGTTTGTTCCGATGTAGAAAAAATGAAAGATTCAATAATACGGATTGTATAAAATTGACATTAATGATAAATTATGAATGACTGCTTTCTTAGTGAGTAAATATGACTGTATCATAGGATAGTAAAGATTCCTGACCTTTTAAAGAGAGACCCTGACAGTTGGTACAACCACTTATTAAATTTCAAACTTCTAGCCTTTTTCTGTGAGTGTACAGTTTACTACTTGTGCCAGACCTGGTTAGACACCCCACAGTTGGGTTCTCACATGACGGTACTCCCAGATTTCTCAGTCTGATTGATTGATTGATAGATATTTATTCGGTAAAATCAACACATACATACACATGTACATATATAGAAACATAAAAAGTATAAAGCACACTATCTATCACAGTTAATTGTTATGAATACATCAATCTTAAATATACATAAAGACATTTTATAAATCAATCTAAAATGTATAAATAAACATTTTTGAAAAACACTATTTATAAATTAATATAAAAAATCTAAATAGACATTTTTTGAAAAACGTCACTGTATAAAAAAATAATACTAATAGTTTGCTAAAAATAACAAGTTAAAGAGGCAAATTTAGATACCCTAGTTATAAAAAAAAAAAAAAAAAAATTATCACAGCATGATCATGTCTCACACTCCCGGACCAAGGGAGTGTAGCAAAGCGTCACGTCAAGCTTCTTCGCCTACACCCACCTTCTCTGGAAGTGACCAAGCCTGGTGCCGCCAGCAGAACGGTGCCCAAGTGTGTGAGACATGAAAAAAAAATGGTTATGTATGAGTGTTGAAGTAACCCAGGATAGCCCATGAAAGCATCATCATCATCATCATCATATCTGTTTTATAGTCCGTTGTCCTCTACTGAGGGTTGGACTTGTTTGACAAGTCTCCTTCTTAGACGACCTCTCCACTCTGAGCAGTATCCATTCCTAGCTTTTTTCTGTCGTCTGACAACACTTCATCCCATGATTTCCTTGGCTTGCCAGATCTTTTCTGTGCAGCTATGTTCAGCTTGCGTACCTGAGCAATCCAGCCTTTGCTGCGCTCTACGTGTCCATACCATCTCATTCTGCTGGAGCGAAGCACCAAAGGCTTATTTCCAATGGGGTCCTGACATATGTCTCTGACATAAAATAGCCTTCTATTATTTTCAACGGTGACGGGTCGTTTTAGCCAAAACGACCCAAGGCTGAAACGACTCGGATTCATTTTCGACTGGCGGCTTTAGTCGTAGTTTTGACCCATTGTGTGTTTGCAGCCAAATAAGACTGGTTGACATGACACGTCTCTCATCCAACAGGCATTGATTAAAGAGCCACCTCGGGCATGGAACAATGTGCATTGAGGCACCCCTAAGGTTTTTCAGATATATTGTGGATAAATGTTGACACCGGAAGTGGTTGTCAGCAGTAGAATTTTATGTTTCTCACCGCCATACTCGGATTCGATTTAGTTAAATAAACCACCGATGGATAAAACTGCTTCTTCTGGTAGTAGGCATTTCCTATAACCATAGCAGTTAGCCCAAAGCTAATGCTGGTTAGCAGTAATGTCCGCATTTCTTGCATAACTTAAGACAGTTCCAATGTTTTCTTTTCGTTCATTAATGGCGACGTTTCCGGTTTGTTCTATTTTTAGACACAAAACTTGTGGCCCTCTCTGATTGGCTAACGATGTTGGAAATTCCTGAAATTCACCATTCATTCGTTACTTAGATATTGAGCGGCGTGCGGGTGTTACGGACTACCGATTGTTCTCGTGGTCACACAGATTGAGTCGTTGGTACTTGGCCAAATCCGCCGCAACATTAAGAGTGAACGCCCAATACTGGTGTAGTACTGTCAGTTTGACGTTTCACCAGTAAATTACATGTATTCTGATCTGATTCTAAGACATAGACTCTAATTAACTTTTCATGGTAATGATCGAAAAGCTTTTTTCACTTCCTCTGACCAAAGATGATACATATATGTTCTGCGCAAAGTAGGAATCGGTGCAATTCCGGACACTTTGGTCATGTCAGAATGTATGCGACACCTTATCCTATCTCCTGGTTAATATTTATATTAGATTCGGAACCATGTTATACAGACAGATTGTTGGAATCCCGGTGTGTTCAAATTGCGACCCTCTAGTAGCTGATCTAAATCTGAATCTGAATAGTTTACTGGTGACACGCCAAATGACATTATTTCACCAGGGGCTTCGGATGGGGGAAAATTAGTCCATTGAACGCACGAGTGAAGCGAACTTGGACACACAGTCATCAGACATTTCAGCAGAGGAGATAAGTGAATCAGGGAGGTCATTCCAGTCCCTGCATGCTAGTCTGTGGAAAGAAACTACTTTTGTACGCTTCTTTGCTAGCTGAAGGTATCTGAAAAGCCAAAGAGTGTTGATTTCTACAGCGCCTATTCTTTGGGATAAGGTCATCTGTGGGTATTCTGGCTTTACCCTTTAGACCTTTGTATAGCAATATAAGTCTACTATCCTTCCTCCTTTTCTTAAGAGATTCCCATTTCAGTTGACCTAAAATGCCAGTCATGCTCCCAGTTTCAAAAACATAATTTCCCGTCACAAACCTTGCCGCACGATTTTGTACCTTTTCCAGTTCTTCCTGGAGGCCATGAGTGTGAGGGTCCCAAACTGAGCTTCCATATTCTAAGACCGGCCGCACCAGTCCTTTATAAGCTGCTTCTTTCACATCTGGGGGACAAGAATACAAATTTCTCCTTAAGAATCCGAGAGGTCTGTTAGCCTTTGTACAGACATTGGAAATATGAGTATTCCATTTCAAATCATTTGTGATAGTTACACCCAGGTATTTTATGCTTTCAACGTTTTCCAGTACAGTGCCCTCAAGGGTGTAGTTAGCCTGTATCTTACTAGACCGTTTATTTGTCAGCTGCATCATGTTGCATTTGACGGATTGAAATCTCATTCCCCATTTCCTAGCCCAACTGCCTAAACGATCAATGTCTCTCTGAAGTTTCAATGTATCCTCTTCATTCTTGATTTCACGATAGCAAACACAATCATCAGCAAAGAGTCTTATTTCAGACTCAATGTCTGCTGAGATGTCATTTATATACAAGGGAAACAGCAAGGGACCGAGAACGGTGCCCTGAGGGACACCCGACACAACTGGAGCCCAATCCGATTTAATACCATTAACCACTACCCTTTGTTGTCTGAAACAAAGGAAAGCATTTATCCAATTCAGTGTTGTTCCCCCTATTCCATAGCTAAACAATATGCTTTTAAGGAGTTAATGGGGAGGAGTATCGAAAGCCTTTTCAAAATCGAGTATAAAAGTGTCGACCTGGCCTTTTTTGTCTAAGATTTTTGCCCAGTCATTTATCACTGTAGTCAACTGAGTTTCACAGCTATGCCATTTCCTTAATGCGCGTTGCTTGTTCGACAAGAGTTCATGTTCATCAAGATGGGCCATAATATTTGAGCATACTATATGTTCAAAAAAAGGTAAAGCAGGCAAAGATCAGGAAAAGGCGCAATCAGAAAGAGACTCCCACTCCAAAAAACCGAGGTGGGAAAAAAACAAACTAACAATCAGGCACTCATACCATGAAACATATCGTAAGCCGAATGAGCAGCTATTTTCCCAATAGGTGGCCACTCAGTTACCTTAACTTAATTAAAAATATGAAAACATACATAAGGCGCCAACAGCACAAAAAATTTTAAACATCAAGACATAAAACAAAAAGAACCACCACAGAAGTATCGCCTTGGAACGATCAGTAACACAAAGTTACTGGCGGGCAAGAAGCTTACAAAGAATGCATGTCAAAGAAACAGGGCGGTAATTGCGGGCAAGTGACCTGTCGCCCTTCTTAAACAGGGGGCAAATATTAGCAAGAGACCATTCTGTAGGAATTTCACCTGTATCAATTGACTGCTGGAAGAGATGGGCGAATACCAGACCTATTTCCATAGCCAGTTCCTTTAGGACTCTGGGATGAAGCTCATCAGGCCCTAAGGCTTTAGATGGGTTTAGACCTTTGAGAAGTTTGGTCACCCCTTCCTTTGTGACCACAATATCATGCATGAATGGGGCAGATCTATCTAGAAGAGGGACCTGTTTGTATTCACTTTTAGTGAAAACATCCGAGAACTGACCATTAAAGTGTTTTGAAACCCTTAATTAATAAGTGCTTCAAATGAAAGCGCTTTCAAAACCACGAATTTTGATATAAACATGATAAAGATCGGATGAAAATAAGTAAGTTATAGGCAATTTAACATGCAAACAAATGAATATATGGGCGCCGCCATTTTGTTTACTACGTTAATTTTCATATTTTCATTAAAATTAAAATAAACACTTAACCTAATTAGAATAAACACTTAATAAGTTCTTCAAGCATTGGGGCCAGCTAGTTATACATTCTGGAGAAAGAATTTTCGAAAACGCCCAAGAAATATAGCAATAACAGCAGTTTGAAAATATTCAAAATGGCCGCCAGGAGTCTACTTTTGGTAATGCATTGAGTCTAAATCAAAAATTTTAAAATCAAATTAAATGAATTTTTTTTAAATATTTTTGCATCAATCTTTTGACTAGAAACAAGCAATATTGCAAATGCAATTGGCACACATTCTATGCTAAAGGAATGTTTTAATTTTGATTTTATCCTAAATATTTAATCTCAACTAGTAAACAAAATGGCGGCCGTCCATGTTTCATACTTAATTACCCATAGCTTCCTTATTGGACCACTGATTTTTCGTCCAAATTATATCAAAATGCTTGGTTTACTGAGATCTTTGATTTTAAGAAAACTTTCATTTAGGGTACCAAAACACTTTAAATTCTTCCGCCTTCTCAAATTCGGATTGTGCAATTCCACTTCCATTTCTCTTTTTCAACGGGGGAATACATTGTTTATCTTTTTTTCTGACTGTTTATGTACCTGTAAAAATCTCTAGGATTAGCCTTAACATCTCCTACCAAGTTGTTCACGTAAAGATCATGCTGCTTCCTGATATCAGCTTTGATCTCTTTCCGTAAAGATTCAAATTTAGATCTAAATTTTGCACTACCAGTCTTTTTAGCTTTTGCATGAGTTGCATTTTTTTTCTGCGAATCTTCCTTCTTATTTCAGGTGTTATCCAAGGGACAGAGGAAACTGAGCGACTAGTTTTTTAGGGGATATGTTTATCTGCCGATTCCTGAATAAACGTTGTAATGAGATTGATCTACTTTTATACTGCCTTCTTTAATTGCACGCCGGTGGGTCGGGCGCCAGACTCTATGATGGCCCCGGCTTAAAGCTATTCATTCTAGTTGGTTGGGGCCGGAGCTTCTTGTCTGTTGCTTGGCCCATCGGGGTCCAACTGATGTTGGAGTTATATAGTTATCCGGCGCCTAGGGATCTCCATCGTCGGACAGCTTACTCAATCTGTGAGTCCTCGTTTTTTATTCATCAGGATGTTTATCATGATTTATTTATTTGTCCTTGATGGTTCATTGACTTGTTAGAGATTCACTACGAGGACCGAAGAACTAACTAAATGCTATGAACCACTGCGGAAGCTGAGGGTGAGGTTATGGCCAATGTAAAATCGATTTAAGCCCGCCAGTAATTTTATATTACTGATCGTTCCAAGGCGATACTTCTGTGGTGGTTCTTTTTGTTTTATGTCTTGGTGTTTATTATGCCCCCAACTTTGAAAAAGTTGGAAGGGCATATTGCTTTTGGCTTGTCTGTCTGTGTGTCTGTGTGTGTGTTAACTTTTGAATGGTGAATGCTGGGGTTTTGAAATTTCATATGCACATTCCTCATGAAAAAATAGTTGACCCGTATTTTTTTTCATGTCCGAGTTACGCCCCTTTTCTGAGTTATGTCCCTTTGAAAACAAAATTTGAAAATCTTGTGTGCAATATATCTCAAAAAGTATTTAAGCTAGAGCCTTCATATTTGGTACACTTGTTGGGGCTGAGGAGTAGATGACCTGATTAACTTTTGAGAACTTCCCGTCAATGTTTTACAAAAATACGGAATTTTGAAATTTTGATTGATTTTTCCACTTTTCGGTGAAATTTGAAACTTTTGAACGATAATGCTAGGGTTTTGAAATTTCATATACACATTCCTCATGATAAAATAGTTGACCCGTATTTTTTTGTATGGCCAAGTTATGCCCCTTTTTTGAGTTATGTCCCTTTGAAAACAAAATTTGCCAAGTTATGCCCCTTTTTTAGCTCACCTGAGCCGTCAGGCTCACAAGGTGAGCTTATAGTATACCCATGCTCCGTCGTCCGTCCGTCGTCCGTCCGTCGTCCACCATTTTCAAAGATCTTCTTCTCTGAAACAGCTTGGCCAATCAAAGCCAAATTTTACATGAAGCATCTATGCGAAGGGGGAACCAATGTGTATATAAATAATCCAGGTCACATGACCAAGATGGCCGCCATGCCCATATATGGTAAAAACCCTTCAAAAATCTTCTTCTCCGGAACCACTGGACCGATTTCAACCAAACTTGGCATGAAGCATCGATGACTCAAGTACTACAATGTGTATATAAATCATGACCTTGCGGTGACCTTGACCTATTTTACGGCAAGGTCAACATAGGTCGACTTTGCATTTGAATGGGAAAAATTGTTAAATTGTCATTTAAAGGAAAAATCTTGCAGAAAATGAGCAGTAGGACTGAATATTAATGATTCTGAAAAAAAATGGGCACCAGGCGCTCATCCGCCCCCACCCCGGGGCAATATACATGTATATTATCATAATTAACATCAAACATCTTCTTCTCTGAAACCGCTTGGCCAATCAAAGCCAAATTTTACATGAAGCATCTATGGGAAGGGGGAACCAATGTGTATATAAATAATCCAGGTCACATGACCAAGATGGCAGCCATGCCCATATATGGTAAAAACCCTTCAAAAATCTTCTTCTCCAGAACCAGTGGACCGATTTCAACCAAACTTGGCATGAAAAAGTACAAGTAGGCAAAGATCAGGAAAAGGCACAATCAGAAAAAGACTCCCACTCCAAAAACCAAGGTGGGAAAAAACCAAACTAACAATCAGGTACCTACACCACGAAAACACTTCGTAAGCCGAATGAGCAGCTATTTTCCCAATAGGCGGCCACTCAGTTACCTTAACTTAACTAAAATATGCAAACATACATAAGGCGCCAACAGCACAAAAATATTTCAAACACCAAGACATAAAACAAAAAGAACCACCACAGAAGTATCGACTTGGAACGATCAGTAACACAAGGTTACTGGCGGGTTTAAATCGATTTTACACGGCCGTAACCTCACCCTCAGCTTCTGCAGTGGTTCATAACATTTAGTTAGTTCTTCGGTCCTCGTGGTGAATCTCTAACTAGTAAATGAAGCATCGATGGCTCAAGCACTACAATGTGTATATAAATAGTGACCCTGTGATGGTCTTGACCTATTTAAAGGCAAGGTCAACATAGGTCGCCAATGCGTTTGAATGGGGAAAAATTTTAAAATGTCATTTCAAGTGAAAATCTTGCAGGAAATGGGTAGTAGGACTGAATATTGATGATTCTGAAAAAAATTTGACCCCAGGGGCTCATGTGCCCCCACCCCGGGGCAATATACCTGTACATTACCATAATATTCAAACATCATCTCCTCTGAAACCGCTTGGCCAATCAAAGCCAAATTTTATGTGAAGCATCAATAGGAAGGGGGAACCAATGTGTATATAAGAAATCCAGGTCACATGACCAAGATGGCCGCCATGCCCATACATGGTAAAAACCCTTCAAAAATCTTCTTCTCCAGAACCGATGGACCGATTTCAACAAAACTTGGCAAGAAGCATCGATGGCTCAAGCACTACAATGTGTATATAAATCCTGACCCTGTGATGACCTTGACCTATTTTACGGCAAGGTCAACATAGGTCACCAATGCATTTGAATAGGGAAAACTTCAAAATGTCATTTAAAGTGAAAGTATTGCAGGAAATGGGAAGTAGGACTGAATATTAATGATTTTGAAAAACAAATGGACCCCAGGGGCTCATGTGCCCCCACCCCGGGGCAATATACATGTATATTGCCATAATATTCAAACGTCTTCTCCTCTGAAACCGCTTGGCCAATCAAAGCCAAATTTTATGTGAAGCATCTATAGAGTGAGGGAATCAATGTATATATAAATAATCTAGGTCACATGACAAAGATGGCCACCATGCCCATATATGGTAAAAACCCATCAAAAATCTTCTTCTCTGAAACCAATAGACTGATTTCAAGGAAACTTGGCGTGAAGCATCAATGGCTAAAGTACTCCAATGTATATATAAATCATGACCCTGTGATGACCTTGACCAAGTTTATGGCAAGGCCAACATGGGTTGCCTGTGCATTTGAATTGGGAAAACTGTTAAAATGTCATTTGAAGGGAAAGGCCAGCAGGAAATTGGCAAATGGACAGAATATTGAAGATTCTAAAAAAAAGAAAATGCCCCAAGGGCTTCATCTGCCCCTGCACTGGAGTTAAATACGATAATATTCAAACATGTTTATGGGTATATGCAGCAGATCTCAGGTGAGCGTTTACAGGACCATTGGTCCTCTGGTTGAGTTATGTCCCTTTGAAAACAAAATTTGAAAATCTTGTGTGCAAGATATCTCAAAAAGTATTGAAGCTAGAGCCTTCATATTTGGTACACTTGTTGGGGCTGAGAAGTAGATGACCTGATTAACTTTGAGAACTTTCTGTCAAATTTTTACAAAATTACAGAATTTTGATATTTTGATTGATTTTTCCACTTTTCGGTGAAATTTGAAACCTTTGAACGGTGAATTATAGGGTTTTGAAATTTCATATACAGATTCCTCATGAAAAAATAGTTGGCCTGTATTTGTTTCATGTACATGTTATGCCCCTTGTTGGAATAATGTCCCTTTGAAAACAAATTTTGAAAATCTTGTGTGCAAGATATCTCAAAACGTATTTGAGCTAGCTAGCTAGAGCCTTCATATTTGGTATGCTGGTTGGGGCTGAGAAGATCACCTGATTAACGTTTGAGGACTCTGTCAAATTTTGACAAAATTACTCAATTTTTAAATTTTTACTTCATTTCTAACTCGACTGCAAAAAAGCTTACATTCTGTTTCTGGATCGAGGTCAAAACAGACACAACGGAACAGCTTCTTCAGGAAATTAAATTTGACTGCATTCAAATGAAATAAATGAATCATACAAACTGGCAGTTTAGGGACAAGCATACAGTTGGGGGCATAGTGTTTTACAAACATGCATTTCTAGTTTTTTGTGCTGTTGGCGCCTTGTGTATGTTTGCATATTTTTAGTTGAGTTTAGGTAACTGAGTGCCCACCTATAGGGAAAATAGCTGCTCATTCGGCTTACGATATGCTTTCATGGTATAAGTACCTGATTGTTAATTTATATTTTTCCCACATCGGTTTTTGGAGTGGGAATCTTTTTCTGGTTGCGCCTTTTCCTGACCTTTGCCTATTTGTACATTTTCATGGATTCTTAGCCATAACAATCAAGCTGATGTTATCGAGGCTTTTAATTCGACCTCTAGGTACCTCGATGACCTTTTGAACATTGACAATACTTATTTTGAAGGCATGGTCAAACAAATTTATCCCACTGAACTACAATTAAATAAAGCAAACAACACGGATACCGAAGCCCCATTTTTAGACTTACATCTTTCTATTGCAAATGGATTTGTTTCTTCACCAGTCCCGATAGCGTAATGGTTAGAGCGTTCGCTTCGGAAGCGGGAGGCGCGGGTTCTAATCCGGGCCGCGTCATACCAAAGACGTTAAAAATGGTACCAGTGGCTACCTTGCTTGGCGCTCAGCATTAATAATGGGCGTCCGCTATAGCTCAGTAAGGAGCGAGGAGGTTCCTTGCTTTGCTACATACCACTTTCGTACGGGTTCGCGGCCCACTGTCGGCCAAATGTTTTTCAGAATAAAAATGAATTAACCCGTCGAAATGTATGTGGTCTGGCTGTCGCCAGGCGGACGCGGTGGTTTCACAGGCATATTCCGGGTATGCCGAGATATGTCCTGGCTTTCCTCCACCTCAGACAGCCCTCGCCATTACTGCATCTGGGAGAGGGACTTTGGGTAGAATGGTGCAGTGCTGGCGAGTAGCAAGTTGTAAATATGTAAAGGGGAGGGACAACCTCAGTGATGGGAATACAGTAAATATGTTAAGGTGATGGTTGGTGGCGGGCAGTGTAGTTCTATCATTGGGGTCTGGTGATGGTAATACCCTTACTCGGGGTTAAAACGAGGTGCGCCGATAAGTCAGCGGCGGAACACTATAACATACATACATAAGGCAAGTACTGGCTTCTCTTCTCTCAAAAAGATAATTTCAATGATGGGAGCTCCATGTAATACTCTGTTTATGAGGTGTTTGGAGTACTTGCATGGCAGGTTCTAAAATTTATGATAAACGTGATGACTTTGATTTTGATATAGTAAACTTCCCGTTTTTGGATGATGACGTTCCTCGCCGTGCTTCTTATGGTGTATACATTTCGCAACTTATTTGGTTTGCTCGAGTCTGCAATCATGTTGCGGACTTCAATGCGCGAAATAAATGTTTAATAGCTAAACGTCTCCAGCAGGGCTATTGGTAATTCCGTAAATCCTTACGCTAGAATCCTTTCCGCATTTTAGAGGCACCCGTTGAGTAGGCTGGTGCTCCAACACTTTCCAAACGGGATAAACAAATCGGCCTTCGAACGCTTTTTGCAGACGACAGCTGTTTCGCAAATGTTTTCTATGTCAAAGCGGAGAAATAACGACGAGACAGGTCGACAGCTCCCCAGCTTTTCAGATACATTCAAACCGTATACTTTGTCAATGAATTCAAGCATTGAACAGTTTCTGCGATCCTCAAATTTGCAGCAAAATCCAGAAATTCCAAGGTTGAGACACAAGAAAAACTCTTTGAAAAGACAGTTGGAACAGGAGCATGAAAAGGTGGTGGTGCAGCCAGTTCAAAATGATTTGCACATAGCAAAACGTTTCAGAAGTGATTGGGACCTGCTGTTCTATAGTGCAAATGAGCCTGAGAAGAAGAGCCTGAAAACAGATCACCATGGTGCCAAGGCAAAGAGGCAAAGCTTTCTCGTCAGAGGAAAAGAGATGAAAAGCTTTTTTCATCTTCTAGGTTAGTTTATCATGTTAATGCACTTGTCATTTGTAACCACGCCCCACCCCCAGAGTAAGGTGAGGGATAGGTGTGGAAATGAGTGGGGCTTTGACCAAAGTTTGCCATGACAATGGGGGCGAAATACCCGGGGTTTGCTTTATTTAGGCAAAAAGGACAGTGAAATAAAAAGATAGCAGGCTGTGGGGGAAAATAGCCGTGGGGCTTTTAGTGGACATTTGCTGGACCAAAAGTCATCCCTACTATTCCCCGGGGCCGGGGAGCATGGTTACAAATGACTAGTAATTAATGGCAATGCATGACTGAATGTATAACATTACACCTGAGGTGAAATTGATCGACTCAAAATCTGAAGAAAGAAAGAACATGTAACATGTATTGTATATCCTTTTATCTCCTTTTATACAGACTTATCCAAGACTTCTCATTCATTATTCATCAAGATTCCATGCAAAGCCTTTTGATGCTTTTTGATTCATAGCTGCTGTTTATATCATAGTCTGTCAGACGAGTCAGTCATTGAAATGAAACAGGGATTTTCCTACCTTTTCAAAACAGGGACCCGGGACCAATGATTTTGGGAAAAATAATACGTATATCAGTCAAATTGGGAAAATAGATACATAACAGAACAGGGGATAATATGCATATTTGGTGTTTATTTGAGGATATTTCTCCGAAAAAATATTTTGAGAGTATGACCTACGTTCCACAACAAATGTACAAGGATTTATTTATTATTTTGGGATTTTTTACCTGAAAATTGGGAAATTTTACACATTTTTTTCAATTGGGAAAGGGGCCCGTAGTGGGCCCCAAAATCAGCCCAGGAAAATCCCTGTGAAATTTTGATACCCAGTTGTTGTAATTGGGTATGGCGCTTTCCTTTCGATGGCTGACCAGTCAGACAATATATAACCCAATCTCAGCTCTCTTATCTAGCACTAGGCCAGCAGCTAGATAATGCAACACTAGTGTCTGAGTATTTGTACAAGAAAAAAATAAAATGGGAATGCTATTATTAGTCTATTAATAGGGGAATTTAGTTTGTGTCAGATTATCATTTCCACACTGAGCTATTACAGTAATTTATCCGGTTTCGAATCTTATTAAGTTCCGAATCAAGCGGTCGTATCGTCACGAACTACACAGCAGCTGTTCAATTAAAAAACAAATATTTTGTATGGTCATGAAGTCTATCTTTTTCTCTTCCTCTGCACGAAGTCAGATTTTGAAAACTTTATCTGCATGCTAAAAATAAATCTGTTCTTCGAGATGACCTGTCGAATTAGAATGTATATTGCACTTGTGTAATTATCCGCAAGGTGCAGGTTTCCGCAAAATGCATGAACCTTGAACATTATTTTTTTACACTTTTGGTTCCAACATGCGTTCCAACATTAATTATAACATACCAGGAAAACTGAACTTCATTTATTGATTTTCTGTTGCGTAGGAGCTTGTTAATTTTATCTACCAATTTAGCTAGTTTCGGGTCAGTAAAAATTAATTGTGTCGACATAGTACATGTACTCGTAAATCTATTAATATCGCAGTACTCGTCTTAGCGCTAAACCTAAAGGAACTGAGGAGGGGGTGTTTAAATCTCAGTAAGTATTTTATTTGATGTGTGTGTGTGTGTGCGTGCGTGCGTGCGTGCGTGCGTGCGTGCGTGTCGCCACAATACCACAGTCTTTCATTTGCAATGCAGTTTGTTTGAATTGATGCTTAAAACGTTCTAGTCCACAGCTATGGTCATGTCAGGACTTTGCCCCCATTTTATGGGACTTGTGCCCAAAGTTATCACCGCTGTGTCTAGTGTGGGTTCGAACCCCGCTCTGGCCATGTAAGACAAACCAAGTTCTGCTTGCGAGCGTGTCAGGTGGTTTTGTTTTTCTCGGGGTTCTCCCATTTTCTTCCCACTTACTGATTGGCGCGTCTCATATGAGCTGAAATAATCATGAAAGGGACGTTAAACTGAATCAAAAAAGGGGTGGGGGGGGGAGCAATTTAGGATGCCCTGACATCCTAAACTAAACGTGCTTCAAATATAACCACACAACAAAGCCAAGAAGGACAGACACTGGGTTCGATCCTCACGTTGAGCGCCGAGTTATGCTTTTTGGTCCTCATATAAGGAATCTAGCAACATCTCTCTTTTTCACTCTTTCTCTTTCTTTCTTTCTCTTTCTCTCTCTCTCTCTCTCTCTCTCTCTCTCTCTTTCAAAATTGTTCTATCTATTATTTTGATTTCTTCTTTTGACATAGTAGTCTAGTGAGTAGCTGTTTCCCAAAAAGTGGCTATTCATTTACCAAAACTTAACTAAATAAATGAATGCCAAACCCCCCACCCCGTTGCCGAATGGTGAAGAGCTGATTTCATTAACGCGTTTCATTCGATCGTCTCACCGCTGTGTTTGTTGTGGGCTCATGTGAGACAAGTTCTGCTTGAAGATATGCCAGGGTTTTGTTTTCCTTTTTCTCGGGGTTCGCCCGTTTTCACCACACCAACTGACTGGCTCGTCTCATATGAGCTAAATGATCTTAAAAGGGAAGTAAACTGACCCAAGATGGATAGATGAATAAATGAATGAATTTTAAGAGGGGGGGGGGGTGGGGGGTGGAAGATGTTTCCGGGCCTGGATATTATTTTTCTCTCACGACGCCGTCCTGTCTTTTTATTGGTATATATTACAATACGTAAGATAGTAATACAGAATTTACTCTGCCCTAGATATGTTTTTCGGCCAAAATTGGATCCTTTATTTTTATTTTTTTTTTTAAATCTTACAGCTCCTCCCCCCTCCTTAATAATAAAAATCAATTGGTCGTTTCCTTACGCAGGTGATTCTTTGTGCAGTCGGTCTGCATCGCGAACAAAACATGCTGTCTGGATTTCTAGTCTAGTTGACATATTCCTGTTAAATATCTCTGTTTACGCAACATTAAAGCTGTGTTTGAAATTCAATGTTAATCAAACAGGTGAAAGTTAAACTCATAAAACATCAACAACAAAACAAACAAACAAACAAACAAAAATGAAAATAACCAATGCACAGCCCATGATTACCAGCTCTTAACTGCAAAAATCTGGAACCAGTTACGCCGTTATCGACTTAGAACATGTATTTGTTTTCGATTGACGCCAATATCCAGAACGTAAGTTATACGTCGTATACATGTACACAGTTTTTTGACACTTTTTCTATCTGAAATGGTAAACTGCGTGTAAGTCTTGTTTTATAAAGAAGTAATGAAGCTACAAACTCAAAATCATAACGCAATAGCGCCAGAGAGTGTCCTGTTTAAAAATTATCGCAAGTGATTCGGAACTGGACAAATGATTCGGAACTGGATAAATTGGTGGTCTGCTTCAAAGCCATCGTGTGGCCCACAGAATATTCACAATTAATCAGACTAAAGTTCATTATTTAGAAGAAGGATTATACTTTCTAATGGTAAGGTCATAACCTAGTTTGCTGTGAGCAATTATCTGGAAACCACTTCGAAAAAAAAGTGACCCGGAACTGGATAATTTACTGTACAGTACACGAATTGAAACAATTGAATCTAAAATCCAAACCTAGGCACCAGGTAGGAAGAAAGGACGGCACAAAAATTGAAGAAAAAAAATCTTTACATAGTTGAAGATGACTAATTCTGTCCTTATAAAATGTAAAAAAGATAGAAAAACTGCAGTAAAATGAAAATACATGTACATATGCTACTGTGTATCAAATATTACACCCTGTAAGATATGATGAGTAGGAATAGAAGGTATAGAGATTGTACAATAAAATCCCAAACCCAGACACCAGATGGGAAAGAAAGTACGGGAACAGTACATAACATCACAAAAGTGGTGATAACAACCACATCTAATGTTTTCTTTTCCCTTTATAGAAGATGAGTACATTCAAGAATTTCTTTTCATGGATGGATGCAAGAAGATTTCAGATAAGGTATTGTTGCTCTCAGTCTAGTTACAGTTAACAGTAAACAACTGCTTTTAAATATTACACAGTAGCAGTAATCATTGTTTTAAATTATTGTTAATGTTTTATTTTCAAATTTTATATGTTGCCAGCATGACAGAAACTGTCTGAAAATTTTCTGTAAGAAAATACTACCTGAACTTATATGTACTTCATAACCTTTAATTATGATCAGAAATGTATCTATCAAAATAGCAAAAAAAACTTGCAGGTTTCTTTCTGCAATTCCCGTAATAAGTTTTAAAGTAATAATATATCTTCATTTCTTTTTTTGTGAACTGCAAGTTCTGCATAAAAACATATGTAGGACTGAGGCCATCCTAATAAATATTTTGTTTGCCGTCACCGGACCTGTAGTTTCAAGATTGGGTAAGTCGGTATTATTATTTTTTTTTTTTTTTTTTTTTTTTTTTTTTTTTTACAAAACTGACATACATGTATAATATTTTTGTTTTACTTTTACATCTCTTGGATAGGTTTAAATTTCTGTTAGAATCATGTAGGCTGCTACTCTTCTACTGTAGGACTACACAATATTGCATTCAGAAAAAAAAGTAATTCAGAGACTAAAACTTAAGACATTCAAATAAAAAAAAAATCTTCGTTTTGAATGTCAATAAAATTTTTGGGGAAGGGGCAATTTTGGTGGGTCGGTCGGGTGACGGCAAACAGAATTTTTTAAGGCCAGCCTAAGGATGAGAGGAGGCAGTAGAAAACGTCATTTCTATTCAATGTTGATAAATGTCATTTTTTTCCCCATTGCAGTACCTACTAGCTATGGTGTTTGCTTACTTTAAGAGAGCTGGTTTGAAGATCAGAGAATATACAAGAATGAATTTCTTCATTGCTTTGTAAGTACATATTTACTATTGAAGTACATGAAATTGGAAAGTTCTGTTATTTTGATTGATTGCCTGTGCTTCATGAATTGCATATTTTATATAACTTAAAATAATTCTATAGACATTCTAAGCTAGGATATTTTATATAACTTAAAATAATTCTATAGACATTCTAAGCTAGGATTTTCAACTTCTGACAAATAAATCAAGGCTCAGTTACTGTTGACTGGAGACCAAACATTAAGTCTTGCTTTATATTTGCATATTTTTTTCATTAAGACATGACTCAGTAGCATGCATTTAAACACTGAGCCTTAGTTAATGAAAAAAAGCTTCAAAGTAGCTACCCATTTTTCGGTTTTACTAAATGTATCTTTTCAATAACTAATAATTCAAGGTAAAAGTAGGCAATGATCAGGAAATGGCACAATCAGAAAGAAACTCCCACTTCAAAAACCAAGGTGAGAAAAAAACTAAATTAACAGTTAGATACTTGTACTGACTAAAAAAAACATATCTTAAGCCGAGTGCACAGCTATTTTCCCAATAGGCGGCAAACTTAACTAAAATATAAGGCGCAAACAGCACAAAACTTCAACACCAAAACATAAAACAATAAGAAAACACCACAGAAGTATCGCCTTGGAACCATCACTAATATAAAATTACTGGCGGGCTTAAACTGGTTTTACATGGCCAAAACCTCAGCTTCTGCAGTGGTTCACAACATTTAGTTATTTGTTCGGTCATCAGTGAGTTACAGAAAAAGGTAAAAGCGAGCAATGACCAGGAAATGAGGCAGTCGGAACGATACTTCTACCTTGGTTCACAACTTGTTCGGTCCTTGTGGTGAATCTCTAACTAGTCAATGAATCATCATTGCAAGGACAAACAAGTAAATCATGATAACTACCATGATGAATCAAAAACGAGGACTCACAGATTCAGTAAGCTACCCGACGATGGAGATGCCTCGGCGCCCAATAACTTGTGTAAACTGAAAATCCAGAGCAAAAGAAAAAATCCAGTTGAACCCTGGTGGGCCAAGCAACAGCCAAGTTTGTGGCCATCTTGTGTTGTTTTATTTCAGTCTTGTGTCCAACCTGGATGGAAACCCAGAGAGCATGAGAAAACCAACATTTTGCATACTGCAAAAGCAAAGGCGCAAATCAGCTTCAGTATCTTTGTTTTCGCTGCACAGATAGTACAATTCCTCTTCTTTCTAAATCCAAAATTTCAAGCCTCTAGCCATCTTCTGTGCTTGTACAGCTTGATTTGGGTTGGACCTGTTCCGAAACCACATTGTTGGTTTTCTCATGACGTGGCTCATATCTTATTTTCTGAACATTACATCCCAGGTACCTAGCCAATGACATGGAGGAGGACGAGGAAGAGATGAAGTATGAAATCTTTCCCTGGGCCCTCGGGGATAAATGGAGAGACAAGTTCCCAAAGTTCCTACTAAAGAAAGACAAATTATGGATGAAAATAGATCATAGAGCTGTTGTCAGTAGAAGGTGTTGTGATGAAGTAGGTTTATTACCTATCAAGTTATATCTGAACCTTTAAAATCCTGTTTAATTGGTAAAAACTGGTCAGTTTTTGCCGGATTTGTTGACTTACTTCAATATTTACTATTTAAAGTTAGTATCAATTTAGTCACACTGCGAGGATGTACCTGGAGTAATAATGTTTAGAAAAGACATTGTAAAACCAAGCCAAATTAGACTTTTGTATTCATATAAAGAAAGCTATATGTGTTTAACAAGTCATTTCGCAATATACAATGATTTTTGAAAAGTCACCATGTTTTCTGTCTTTTGATTCTGTCCATGTAGTTACAACTTCCAAGTGCATTACAGATCATGGCAATAGAAGCTGAGCACCCTGTCTGGAGACGTACAAGACAAGACCATCATGCTGGTGCTTTGAGGAACTACATGAAACCAGAGGAAGATGATGGCTACCCTAGAGGTCCAAACGCGTCCCCCAGGATCTGTCCTGACTGTGACGCTGGCAGTGGGTACGACTCGGCAAGCCCTGAGAGTGTGTCCTGGTACGTGTCATCAGGGGATTCGAGTGAAGATCTAGAGGACAACTTCTTTGAAAAGCCTGACCAGTCTACATTTGATATGAAAGGTATGTCAGACCACTAGAGGTGGTGCACACACATAAATTATTCAAGATCTCAATTTTGAAGTTGTCCATTCAAGTTAACAAAGAAAGCCACTAATTTTATGGCTTTAAACCTTGTATGAATCCAGTGGAATCCATAAGCATGCAGAAATTTTAGCAAATCTTTTCTTGTGCATCAAACATATATATGAAAAATAATGTGAGGTTTATAATATTTTTTGGCATATATCAATAGTTTAAAACCTTGCCTGTGATAATGATTTTTTCGCAGAAAAGTTTCGAGTGGAGGACGATCGGAAAATTATTTTCATGTCAAAGTCTTGATCTTAGTTGGTCCTAACAGGACCTGCAGAAATTTTGAAAATTGCTCAGCAAATAAAGTTTTTATGGCTAAAATGAATTTTGAATAGAAATTTTGCATTTGCAAGGGAGGTAATAGAAAAATTGAAAATGCATACTTTTGAAAATTTTGACTTAGATTTCCTCTCGGGTAAGTCATTTGTATCATTTTATAATGGTTTTGAGCAATCATAATAAAATACAAAGAATTTAAAGTTTTTGCAGGGAAAATATAGTTATCTCTCCCTTCCATGAGATTTTTGTACAGAAAATCCCTATTCAATTTTTTTTTTTTTTTTTTTTTTTTTTTGACCAGAACATAATAATTTTTAAACGATTTTCAGAATTTTTGTGACACATTTTGCGACTAAACTAAATGCTCAATTGTGACAAGAATATATTTTATCTACATTTAGACAGTTGCAAAAATATCTGCGAAAAAACATTATCAGACACTAGGAAGTTTACACACTTTAGTTTGCAGTTTGCACAATTGCATCATGTTTTAAATGTGAGCTTAACTAACATGTTCATTTTTTATGTTTTACAGGTTTGAAGAAGACACTGCCAGAGAACAAAGGACCAGTCGTAGAAGAGTGATCAAGGACCAAATTATAAATGTGCAATATTTGTATTTGATATAAACACGATAATCTTTTAAATAGTATTATAGAAGCATCAGAGCATACTGTAGAACCATCCAGTAAAAATAATCACATGATAAATATGCAAGAAATGGTCACCACACATGAAATTTTTAGTGCCATACTAGGAAAAAAAAAAGATTAAAAAATACTACATCTAAATGTAAACTTGCTTAAAAACTGGATTCAAAAAGATGTATTGAATTTTAAACATCAAGAACTTAATGTTTCAGTGATCAAAATTAGCACTAGCCCGATCGCCCGACACTAGCCAAAGGGTTGGCGGGCTAGTAGTTTTTCTCAGTTAAACCCATTACCTATAAGATTAAAGAAATAGGGTTCTGGCTAGTGATGTTTTGCTGATTATTTGTTAAAAAAAAAAAACTAAAAATTTTGTAGAAAATTATAGGTAGCTGTCAGAAAATCCAATTTACCCAAAAAAAATATTTGCATGTGGCACACTGGTTAAATGTTGCCAAATTCCTCCACTCCCCAATACCTGTCACCTGTAAAACAAGATTACTTAATTTGTACACAATCATCACTTTCATAGTTTTATGAAACATCACTGTGATACAGCTGTTCGTTGTTGGTTTTATTTATACTCATGTATGTAAAGTTATTTGAGCCGCATAGTAGGAAAACCGAATTTGTGCCTATATGTAAACAAAGGCGCAGATCAGCACTTTGCCTTTGTTTTCGCTACATGTATAGTACCATTTCTCTTCTTCTTAAATCCGACTTTTCAAGCTTCTAGCCTATTTCTGTGACTGTACAGGTCGGTTTGTGTCAGACCTGGTCGGAAGCCCTGAAGACCCGTTTTCTCTCGTTGCGGCTCATTTTTGTTGTTATAATGAGTCATTAACAAGTTGAAGCAGGAGTCTCTTGCATTAGAATCATTATGCATTGTCAAGTATTTGATTATCCATATTTCAGCAAGCTTTTGGGGTGTTAATGAAATCGTTTAATACCAATTACAGCTTCCATTTCATCAACTTCAAGTCTAAAAAAAATCATCGAGGCTGTGATAAATGGATGGGCTGCTTGATGCCTCCCCGCAGAATGGCATGTCATTGGTCTCAATATCAGGTAGAATTCACAAATCCCACAAAAATGAAGGCAAAATCTTGACCTTAGCTTTTGACTGGGTTATTAAATGTATTTATTAAATTTGGGATACAGCACAGGTCCCATGTTAACTGCATTTTAACGAACCATGCTTCAGAGATGGTTCAAATTTTAAAGTTTTACAAATTATTATTTGTCTTGAGTACATGGTGCTTATTTTTTTTTTTAACATATGAGAA
The DNA here is from genome assembly GCA_964017185.1 of Rugalucina vietnamica. NCBI lineage: Eukaryota > Metazoa > Mollusca > Bivalvia > Lucinida > Lucinidae > Rugalucina > Rugalucina vietnamica. The sequence continues at coordinate 71,314,861 of OZ024872.1, forward strand.
AATAAACCATTGAATTGTTTCTTGTTTTACGTTCTTTTCCATACCAGGTAGACGTGAATTTAGACTAGAACAAAATATGACACATATTTGATGATTCTGCCGTGCCATGGCAGTTCTGCTGAGAGATTTATCTTCATGTTTTCTGTTTGATCTGTCTACCACTTGGTTGTTCTCGCCACTTTTGTATTTGGTTGATGCTAGCTAGCTGGATGGGAAAGCTAATCATCTTGCTTGCATGTGTATTGTAACATTTTTGTGATGTTTTGTGCTGTACTTTCTTTCTGGCCTGGTATGATAGGGCGGCCTGGGCGGGATCTTAATTTTTCTTTTCAATCTCTGTGCCTTGTATTCTTACTTTCCAGCTATTATGGAATGCCTTAATAAAGGTCTCTCCACAAATATTTTTTACTAGTAAACATGGTAAATGCTCATTGAAAACACTGGGCCAAACCATTTGCAATGATCAACGACTATAGTATATATACTCAAGAGTCAGTAACTTTGACAAGCCAAAAAAACTTTTGGCCTACTGTTTGCCTCAGCTGTTCCTCCTTGTTAAAATTCTTGCTAAATTTGATAAGAAACTGCATTTATTGCACATTTCAACACAGTAACTAGCCCTTTTTGCAAAACATCACAACTAACCGATAAATGGTAAATTTGGTGCTTTGATTAATAGCATCTTCAAATAGAGGTTGTTGCTGGCGACAAAAAAAAAAAAAAATCTTCGCAAAATTCAGCCACATAGTCAAGAAATAACTAGTCAAAATTTCAGAATTTGGTATTACCTCCCTTTATTTAGAATAAGAGTTATTATAAGACCAAAAAAAAAAAAAAAAAAAAAAAAAAAAAAAAAAAAAAAAACAGAAAAAAAAACAAAAAAACACTCATATGATATGTCTTTCATTTTTCTTGGAAATGCTAGGTGCTATTCACACATTTATCACTGGTGAATGGGTGATTTTTCACAAACTATCAAGGAGTTTTGGTTACATTGGTAAATTCACCTATAGGGATTTTACATGTATTTTCACTGTCTAAACTTTTGCCTCTGAGAATAGTAAGGCTTAATCATTTTTATGAAGAATAGACAAATTTATGACTAGTTACAAGTATCATCAGAAGTCTAGCAATGTTTTTCACAATACATCACTAGTTTTCATTCCCCCTTATCTTTTGTGTCTGCATTACTATCAAGATTATCAACAATGTCTTTACTGTCTTCACCCTCTGTTTTCCAGTACTCATCTGGTATCAGAGTCTTCAATCTTTTTGAAGGTATGACACTGCGTCTTTGTTTCAGAATATTGCTGTTCTGATTTTGTCTCTCAGAATCTAGTTCACTATTAACCAATACTACTGGTAAATCTTCCACCTGATTCTTTTCATCAGTCTGTTTCTCCTCTATTGCACTGTCAGTCTCAGTATCAGCAATTAAAGCTCCCACACGCTCCATTGGAGACAAAGATCTACGTTTGAATTTCATAAATCTTGGAGGCAATGGTGCAGCTTTCTTACTAGACTTCTGTATATCTGTCCCTGACTCTGCTTTTGTTTCATCTGTTTTGGGCACTGATTCATTGCCTCTATAGTCTTTACTGCACCATTTCCTGCTTCCGTAGCAGCAAAAGTTCAATAACTTTGAATGTGTTATTATGTACTTTGAGGAGAGAACTGACACATGATGCAATGCCATTATCTTCTATCTACAAATCTGAAAAGAAGGCAAAATAAAAAGTATCTAACAAGTGCTCCGATATTTATATTCATTGAAAAAAATCTAGCCTTAATCATTTGGTGAAACAAACTGTCTGTTGTTTAATAAACATGCTCAAATATATATCACTAGGATATAGAATAGCAGATAGATTTTAATTGTATATGAACCTCAACGCGACAAAATGTACCTTCGGACATTCTGACATTACTCAGTAGAAAGCGACAAAAAGCGGGAAAATGACGTAATATGCGTTATAGAAATAACACTGTATTTGTAATCTTTGAACATTCGGCTACCAAATGAATGAGTTTTAAAACATGTTTATTGTCAATATTTTGAGTTATCTGCCCTTGTTTTAGCATATGATACACATAATTTCCCTATATGTATCACTAAACGGTAACCATAGCAACCACATCATCAAAAAATAGACAAAATAATTACGACAGATTGCCTGTAAGGATGGTATGCTTCTATCTTAGCAATCGGTTCTGACCAGTACTTAAACATTTTTAAGCAAATTCATCGAGTTTTGTAAGCTCTGCTAACATGCAGGAATGAATTACGCAACTTTGACGTCATTTTTCAGGACAATGCCGTCTGTTGGGTTCATATAGTAGATTGGTCATAACTCACAAAATAAATGAAATAATCTGGTCAAATAAAGACTAACAGACTCTAGAAACATCATACATTCAGCGTAACTTTGTTTTTCTAATACTCAAATAATTGTCAAAAGGTACATTTTCTCATGTTGTGGCCCATATATGACATTTTATTGATGAAACTATATCTGATATACTATTTATTTTATATACTCTATTATAATTGTTTGTATGTTTACATGCTCATGGGCAGTAAGGCTTAATTGCATTATCAAATGGGTTATAAGATATATAAGAAATCAGATTTTGATTCAAGCTGTTTTTTTAATTTGCCGATATGTGTAATACTAAAATGAAAAAGTTTTTTGTCTCTCCTGAAAAGTTAGCATTTGGCAGATACACTGTTTTTGCGCTAAGGTGACGAATGACTGTCAAAGGTAAGCTACAGATCTGATAAATACAATACATGTAATATTTTGGATCCGAGAAAATATACAGAACCGGGCATCATAGAAAGCTGAAGTGGATACCTTGTAAACTAAGAACTTCAAATAAAAGTTATGTCCCATAAGAACCAGCCTACCAGTGTCACACGTGAATTAATTATAGTATCCCTCTAAGGCCCTCTTATTTCTAGCTCGGAACCAAAATAACCCGGATAAGGCATTGAAGCAAGTGTCAATTTATGTTCTCTCTGCTTGATTTTAAGTATCACAAAACACATTAAGATGGTCTAAAATGAGTTTAAGTGACAACTAAGGTACCTTACTTTCTAGACGATTTGTGCAGAACATGACAATCTCTCCAGAAATATAATGATACTGTCTTAAAGTTTATATATTAAGCTATTGTTTTATGAAAAAATATCTTGAATATTTGCTCAAATAATTAAATTATCAGCTTTTAAACTTAATCAATTACAGCTTTGACAATCTAGCCGAGACCACATATTTCCAATAAATACCATAAATATACATACAAGACCTATGTCCGTCCCCTCGTTGAATATGCAGCCTCTGTATGGGACCCTTGGCAAAATAAGTACATAGAGAAAATAGAAATGATTCAACACAGGGCCATAAGATACATATTCAATGACTACAGTTCATCAAGCAGTGTAACCAACATGAGGTCAAAGCTTAACCTTCCTACACTTAAGAAACGCAGAGAAATCTCATCCCTGACCATGTTTTACAAAATAAAGCACAACTTAGTAAATATCAAATTTCCAGACAATATACACCCATCTCTGAGATCAAGATATACCTTCCCACGTTCCACAATAAATGCTCACAAACATTCATTCTTTCCAAGAACTGCCAAGCTCTGGAACAACCTCCCACCTGACCTGTGCAATAGCCCTGATCTCGGATCATTGCGGGGAGGGCTCCTTAAATTACTATAATCCCTACAGTCTCATCCATTATCATATTCATTAATCATCCTCATCATCCATCAAATTACTCCCATCAGACCTGGGTTAATCTTATTCGTTAATCATGATTACTTTTATTCGATTGAAATTTTTTTCAATCAAAAATTATTCTGTAATCGTAGATTTTTACGATTGAAATTATTCTTATTCTTATTCGATTACTTTTCAAAATTGCCTGTAATCGTGATTAATTTAACGAATAAATTATGATTGATTTTTGAAATTTCTCAAAAAAAAGGGGGAGTCTGGAGAAGTATTATAAAAGATAAAACTTAATGAAGTATGTTCCCTGCAGGAAAAATGTAAAAATCCAAAGAGAATTTTCTTTATTCAGTTATGGAACAGATTATGGTTTCATTGACATGGGCACATAATAAAGTTATTCATGCATACTGATCAACAAATTTATCATTATTATATTTTTTCTTTTCATCTTTGGGTATTTTTTTATGGAAATCCTCTCTGGCATTTTCCAAATCATTTCAGAACTCTTTTTATTTTTAGAACACTCCTTCTTTTTGCTTACATTTCTTTGACCTCACCATGCTTATTAACATAATTATGTTAGACGCATATAAACATTCTAAATAGGTTTTAGAAACCTATTGCAAAAGTTTAAACCTATTGTTACCTGGTAGAACTTAAAATCACACCTTTACAGATTAACTAATAAACTGATGCCATATGGGTTATGTTGTCAAAACACCCTAGAGCAAGTTAGTGACAATATACAAAGGATTAACAGAATCAATGTCTCTCTACCTATAGAGAGACCATTACAGAATAAACAACTTTGACAGTAATATTATATAAATTGTTGCCAAAATTACTGCAGCATTCAGATCTAGTAACATATTTTGGTACAATTTGGAGTTGCTACCCAAATAAACATACACACAGCATCATGAGACCTAAAATTATGTTTATGATTCACTGTTTTGTAATGTCTTAAATCTTAAGATAAAGTGCCCAATACCCAAGAGGATTCCTATATGCCAACATGATACCATATACAATGTACAGTCAAAATCATAACTGCGTAATTCAAGACTGGCTAGATTATAAATGCAAAACTAATCGATTGATTATTCGATTACTTTTGCAAATCAATTGTAATTGTAATCGATTACATTCAGGAAAAAATTATTTTTAATCGTAATCGTTAATCGTAAGATTGAAAGTAATTGTAATCGTTAGTGATTAACTTTGAAAGTAATCTATAACAGGTCTGACTCCCATGAAGCATAAATCATTCCATTCTATTCATCATTCAAATCAACTTGTACTGAAGGACTTAAAGTTATTAATCATGCCTATGATTTTTTTTTTTTAAACCGTCCATCATTTGCGCACGCACTCCATGTAATACTCAATAGAGGTGTTTGGAGTACTTGGCAGATACAGATACAGAAGTTACATATCCGGGGTTTATTGGATCCGAGTTTCTAGAAGCCTTATGTCACTCGCCTTGTATACCCAGGGGCCGCAGGTTCGATCCAAGGCTTCTCCAGTCTGTCGGACGAGACTATAAAAAGAGGTCCCATCTCCATATGACCTTAGCTGTTGGTGGGACGTTAAACCGCAATCAACCAACCAACCTCTTATTTCTGAATATAGATCATTTTTGCCCCTAATGGTACACCATACTGACACCATATCAATTATTAATTTACCCTTATTTTTTTGCTCCCTTCTTAGAAGTTCTATTTTATGAAAATAGGTCCATAGCATGCAGAGACCCTTGATCAACCACAAGCTGTAAGATGTTGAGTTGATTTAAAAAGCAACTGTCAACTGCAGTTAGCACAATCCCCGGGGCACAATCCATGCAAAACAGGAGTTACCTAACTTTAATCCAAGTTGAAGAGATGCTTGATTTTCTCATGCATTGGATTTTTTCGGTTGGTTTCAAGCGTCGTGAACCAGCTGTATTGATTGTTGACGTTTCGGTAAAACAAAAACAATTTATTCAAAGTTTTCACGTAGAATATAACACCTTTATCTATAGTTTCTCATTTCGTTTCTCACCTGTTACAATCAACACAATGTCTGCTTATAAGTGAAGTTTTATCTTTGACCGTATTACTTGAAATTGAAAAAGTAATGGGTTTTCGTGGTTTGAACTTTCTGATTCTATCTGTAATCACGATTGGCGTGACGTCATAGGTCATTCGTACGAGGTGAATTCCTCGGTGTTTATCGCTGTAACCTTACTGAATTAAAATCAGAAAATATGAAAACAAAGTATAGAGGATCTTACACGAGTGGTCATTTCATATGAAATTTATTAAACGAGCCTTCGGCGAGTTTAATAAATTTCATATGAAATGACCACGAGTGTAAGATTCGTTTTATCATATGACTTTTAAAATAGGATTTTATCGCCTTCGAAGTGGACATATTTTCAATGAAAATTTACATTGTTGTTACTGACGTCGTCAATGACGTTACGTAGTCCCGCAAAAGTGTTAATACACGTGTGGTCATACGATTTTTATGACATGACGTTATCCACTGGAAAACAGCGACGTCATATGATAAAAAAATATTAATAAAAGCTTTGTATATCTTTTTAGAAATTCATTATTTATTCAACTCCAGGCATGAACCCCGTTATTATTCTGACAAATTATGATTTTATAAGCGTCTGAAAATGATTAAATAACAGGGATATTGACCTAGTTACACCGACCTAATGAGCGAAGAGGCGGGAAAGGTGCAGTTCCGGTAACCAATATTGTTTTTTTCTAACGAAAGAGTAGCTTGCCGACCAGGTCAATCTATTGATACTGCGTCACCCTCATTACTGAGTATTATGTGCAGGGATGCGTGCGAGAGAATAAAAGTAAAAAATTTAAAGTGAGACTTAAAAGTATGACAGTGAAGAATGTAAAAAAAGATGATAGTGTTAGATTTGTTAGTAAAGATGAGAGTAGCGTCGATGACATGCTTGATGATCTTGATTGGCCATCCCTGAAGGAGCGCAGGCTAAAGTCTTCCCTAACTTTCTTTTACAAGATTCACTCCGGTACAGTGTATCTTGACCCAGACTAAGAAATACCAGGGAATCTCATGATTCACAGTACACAAGATACATGTCCTATAGCAGGGGCGTATCCAGGCGGACGCCTGGAAGCCCGGGCTTCAACGTGATTTTTTCAAGTATGATATTTCCCCGGGTCTTTCTGAGAAAAAAATTATGAAAAACAAGTAATTTTAGCTGAAAAAAGGTGTTGGGCTTCAACATTACACATTTCCTGGCTACGCTCCTGTATAGTGATGCCTTGAAAAATTCATTCTTCCCAAGGAGTATTCCACTGTGGAATAGTCTTCCTTCTTCAGTGGTCGCATCTAAGACCACGGAAGAATTTAAGGCTCTCATTTAAACCATTGGTCCAGAGGTACACGTTTTAGTATGCCTCTGTCTAGCTTCTTGTAAATAGTTTTAATGGCCCATCGCGAATGTTTTCCCCCTAATTTGCTAAATTCAAAATTTAGCCACCCACCCCACACCTGAGGTGATGATCAGAAATTGATCGACTCAGTATCTGAAGAAAGAAAAAGAAAGGTTGTTTTCGTTGCGTATAAATGATACCACCTTGGATATTGAATCGGAAATCAGACTCTTTGCTGATGATTGTGTCTGTTATCGTGAAATTAAGAATGTGGAGGATACAGTGAAACTTCAGAAGGATATTGATCGATTAGGTAGTTGGGCCCGGAAATGGGGTATGAGATTCCAACCCGTCAAGTACAACATGATGCAGCTGGCGAATAAACGTACTAGTAAAATTCAGGCTTCTTACAAGCTTGAGGTTACTGTGTTGGAAAATGTTGAAAGTATCAAATATCTTGGTGTAACAATAACTAAGGACTTAAAATGGAATACTCACATCAGCAGTGTGTGCACCCCTTGGTTTTTTGAGACGAAATCTGTTTTCTTGTCCCCAAGATGTGAGAGAAGCTGCTTATAAAGGTCTGGTGAGACCTATTCTTGAATATGGTAGCTCATTTTGGGACCCTCATTATGAAGGCCTGATAGATGATTTGGAGAAAGTGCAAAAGCGTGCAGCTAGGTTTGTAATTAGGAACTATACGAGGGTTGGGATTTAAGTTCGTAGACTTTTGCCACTGATTTTCTATTACATCATTTATCCAATATTTGATGCATTATTATAAAGAAACAATGTCTCCTTGTTTCGTTTTTACACTATTTTTCAAGAAATATTGCGCAGTGCACATAAAACTGGTTTCCATAGCAACGTAGGTTTCGCAACCCGGGGCACGTCGTATTTTAAATACATGTACTTCTGAAGTTTTATGGCGTTGAAGAACAAACCTTAAATTAACATATTGTATACCAAAAACTTGAGCTAAATCAGTTTGAGGCACTTTAGTATTATATCGTTAATTCCATATAATTTTTAAGCATTATGTCGACGACTTATTTTGTTATTGGGGAAAATGTAATGCCAGTCGCGCTTCTTGGGAAAGAAAAATGGCGTTAACAGGCAATGTCAAAATAAGAGCAATGATCAAATCTTATGTTTGAGAAGTATAAATGCCCACATAAACATTCAAAATGATAAGGCTTTATAGTACAGTTGTAGAACAGATCTTAAAGAGATATTTAAATGGTTTGAAAAATTGCAGATGGACGCATTTGAATTTTAATTGATGAGAAAAGCACATACCTTCAACTAATCTACAAATGCTGCGGTCTTAATTCTTAATTAAATCAAAATTATACATGATACACATAAGATTTGTTATATCTGGTGAATGTAGTATTTCAACAATAATAATTAACTAACCCCTGAAGGAAATATTGCAAATTAGTATGGGTGTGGTGTGTTGTATGGTTCTAAACAAGGCATTTTATTGATGACATTAATTGAAATTTGACGTAGTTTTGACGTCAAAATTTCCATGACGTGCCCCGGGTGATGGCATGTCATTGTGTTTAATTCATTGTTGTGTTGAAACTATTATGAATAGAGCTACGCTTAATAGCTTATATGATAGGTAAAAGAATATGTTTTCAGATGATGTCATTTTTATTTCTGTGTGACAAACATCTGAACTTTTATAAAGAAAGTCTACGAACTTAAATCCCAACCTACGTGAAAAAGGTAGTATGATTGACATCCTTAAAAAACTTAAATGGGAATCCCTGCAGAAAAGAAGGAAGGATAATAGAATTAGATATTGCTTTACAAAGGTCTAAAAGGGAGAGCAAAAATACCCACGGATGACCTTATCCCCAAAAATAGGCGTTGTAGGAATCAACTACCAGATCAAGTTGTTTCAGCGCCAAGCGTTAATTGAGTCCTCCGTCAAACCACCCATCATTAATATTCATTTTATATTGACCATTCAAATCTGCACATTAGCTAACGGTCAATGACGGTTAGACAACACGTGGGTTAGACAAACAAACCAACATGTGCTTTTTTACCAATATATGGGTAAATATAGGTGCAAAAACACAATGTTTGTCTAAGGAAATAGGGGTGGGCGTGGCTATACCTTGCTGGCGGAGGAGTCAATTCCTTCAAGAACCGCCTGGACCAATACTACAGAAATCGACATGGGGCACAAGAGGCATCCCCCTAACTCAAAACCCTCATCATACTAATGTAATGTAATGTAATGTAATCGAAAAAATGAGTTTTTATAGATATCAGAATTGCACTGCACAGTTCTAATTAACATTTTACTATTGTTTGTGGATTGGCTGTCAATGATGTTTTTAGTGTCACAGTCAGTAAATTTCTTAGCTTTAACAAGCTGTTTGCACCAAACAGGAGTCAAAAAGTCATGAGACTGCATTGAAAAAAAATCAAGCTCTGTCGTGATTTTTATTCTTTCATAGGCTAGTAATTGTGCACTAAAACGGGCACCATGATGCATGAAATTTTATCACCAAGCCTATTATCTCCATCTGACCTTATTGATCTGGTCAGCAAGCTACTCTTTCATGAGAAAAAATCAGTATTGGTAATCGGAACTGCTCCTTTTTGCTCATTTGGTGAAGGGTATAACTTGGTAGCGCTCTGATTTAATCATTTTTAGATGCTTGTAAAATCATAATTTACCAGAAATATTACGGGGTTCGTACCTTGAGTTGAAGAAATGATAACAATCTAAAGATATTTTCAAAGCTTTTATGAAAAATCTTTGTGTATTCATATTTTCATGATTTTCTGCTTTGAATCCAGTAAGGCCATAGCCATAAACAGTCATTCATCTTGTATGAATGACCGATGACGTCACTCCAACCTGATCAATGGATTGGGGATTTTGACACCAACATGATCAATTTCTGATCATCTCCATCATTGAAAACATCTTGTGCACACATCCATGTAATGTTTGCAAACTTTTCAGTATTAAGTTGCTTAAATACTTGTGTCAGTTGAAAAAAGAATCATATTTTGAATTCAGTCAGGTATGAAAGCTTTGACCTTGCCATGCCTGCCGTCCCGGGCCGGAATCATGTGTTTTATATGCGAAAATGATATATGGCTACAATATAACTAACAGTCATGGTGCATATTAAAGGGATATTATCAAATATTGATTAACATAAGTAAAAACATTTTATTTTGGAAAAATATACATGTATATCGCCGTTCTTTGGATCGGGACATTAACTGGAGGCTCCCTGTGCAGGAACAGTCATCCCCTGTGCAGGTTAAAGATCCCTACACAGGTTCTATCCTCATGCATGTAGGTTCATCTACAAACACTTTGGAGTAAACAATGTATACCCACCCCCCCACCCCCAAGAATATTCAGAAATTGATTGATGGAAGTAAGAAGAAAACAAACAAAAACACTAGCTTAGAAGTAGCATACTATGTACACAGTAAAAAGTTCCTGTGAAAAGCAAAATTTATAGAGTTTGAATTCTTAAATTTGTTTTGACTAAATTGTGTATGCATATTTGATATGAAATACTGTAACATACCATAAGTATTTTCGACAACAGGCTTTGATTAATGGAAATTCTGGTACTGTGGACAGAGCACAGCAGGGTCAAAGCTTTTATACCCGACTTCTGAATTTACCTATTTTTAACCACTTGAGGCTATTTTTTTTTAATTTTGACCACTTGCTACTGTGCAACATATTATAGATCTGACACTGAGTGTTGACAGTTTTGTTGCAGCTGCAATCAGTATAGCCCAAAATGTGACGCAGCAGAATGCACCATCCCATGTGGAGTTATTCTCAGTATTCTGTTTACTTAATGGAATTTAATTGAAGATCAAATAGAAAATAAAATCAATCCTGATCATGTGATGCCTGTAAAATTAGTGGACTCAGCTAAATGGTAATGATGGGAAAGTTCATTCTTTCTAAATTGCTTGATAAAGGTCTGATAAGTTTTTATCAATAAGCATTGTGTGAAAATACCCCAATTCATTTCCATATGAAGCAAAATTAATATTCTTTTTAATTTTTGACAGGCTGCCAGTGCTTACTGCAATGGTTTGAAGTTTGTTTGGATCAGATACTGAAGAATGTGGTTATGGTACTGCTGCAGTTTCTTTCAGAGGAGACATTTTATCTGTGTCTGAGTCTCCTGATAACGCTGATGAACATAGACCAGACTAAGGCTAGAGATGTCCTGCCGCAGAAGGAAAAATATTTCCCTGATTACAGTGTATATCGAAATCTCTCAAGTATTAATGCTGAAGTTGTAAAAATTGTGAACAATAATCCAAGCTACATACGATTTTTGAAACAATATAATTCAAAGAATGGTAAAACACAGAATGTTATTCATGTGACTAATTTCAAGAAACATGGCGTCTCAGACAACAAGAAAGTCAATATCTTATTTTCTTTTGGTGAACATGCGCGAGAGTTCTTTCCAGTAGAAAGTGTACTTCATCTCATACAGCAGTTAGTATCAGCTGGGGGTAATCTCAAAGATAATCTGACTTATATTGGAGCAGATATTTTAGACTTTATAGATCTGTATATAATAGTGATAACTAATCCTGATGGACGGCAGTATGTTGAACAGTCTGGTAACTATTGTTGGAGAGGGACCAGTAATGGAGTGGATATCAACAGGAACTTTGCCTGGGAGTTTGGAGGAAGAGGCAGCTCTGGTAATAAGAAAGATGAGGAATACAGAGGCTCACATGCATTTTCTGGTATAGTATATGTCTCTTAGAATTATAAGCACAAAGAATTTATTTCTTTTTGATGATTTTTGGAAATAAGTATTCTGTATAAAATATTACTACAACTACATGCTGTATAAAATATTACTACAACTAGATATATTTTAGGAACTTAAGAGCAAATTTAAAGAAAAAACAAACAAACATGTAATCATATCCTTTCACAAATTTTCTTATTTAGGCAAATGACATTTCATAATATCAGTTTTTGTGTATGTGTGTGTTGTTCAACAATTTCATTTATACATTGAATTAAAGTTTATAAACACCCTTACATTTACAGAACCCGAGAGCCATGTATATCGGGAGCTGACAAAAAGTGTACAGTTTGATGCTTTCATTTCCTTTCACTCGGGGATCAGACAAATATACATTCCTTATGCAGGTAGGTGTCATCTAAACTTGGGAGTTTGCTGAGATTGTTCATACCCAGAAAATTGAGCTTTCATAAACAAAGTATACTTCGATTGTACCATTTGAGAGATACCTGACAGAGAATAATATCTAGATCATAGTTGTTGAGTGGGGCTTTAAACAAAAACACAAATTGGAATATTTATAAACGTATCTGATTCTGTCCCTATTAACAGACACAAAGTCCAAGAAACTGAAGCGGGAGCCAGAGAACCTGGCAGAGATGATATTCCTAGCTAAGGTATTGTCGACTGTAACAGGGAAGACATACCGCTATGGTAAAGCTGCTGATCTTAATGACTATACAGCTGATGGTACTGTCTTTGATTATATGGCAGGGGTAAGAAAGGTGAGATACGGTTCATAAAACAAAAATGAAAATAATTTTTTAAAAGTTGACTTCTAATACATTTAGAAGTCTTTCTGCCATATGCTGCAGAACTCCCGTTTAAAGTACATGTACCATAAAATGTGTAGGAATTGTATTAATAAAAAATTGTTTGTCTCTAAGTTGTATAAATCTGTACAACAGCATTTATTTCAGGTATGCTCTGACATTTGAGCCGCATCATGAGAAAATCAGATTTTTGCCTATGCGAAAACAAAGTCGCAGATCAGCTGTGCTGTAACTGTCCATACATTTGCATAAATAAATTGTCTAGTGACTTTTTGAAAACACGTAGTACTACATTCCTGAACCCCAGGTGTGAGAGCATTCAAACGTTTCGGAGCATTTGTCGCAAAACTTCAATATCACCATGCATAACAGTGCCGCTCCTCGGAGTTAAAGAATGAAATGGTGAAATGGTCATTTTGTGACCTGAAGGTCCTTTGTGGCATGTACATATTTAGCAGCTTTAATTTGCCCTCGGGATCAGGTAGAGTACTAGGGTGTTAACTGTTTAAAGGCAAAGGAAATAGAGCTAAATGTGAAATGAAAAAGGAACTAAATAGAAGAGTGTTTTCTTTTCCAGATACCATTTTCCTATGCAGTAGAGCTGTGGGGTCCAGACAATCATAAAGGGGCCAGTTGTTTTGATTTCTTTAATCCACCTAATACAGATCTTAAGGTAGGTGATTTGTAACAGAATTTACCTGAAATGATGCTGTAAGTTAGGCCACACTAAAAATGAGCCATCTCGTGGGAAAACCAACAATGTGGTTTCCGAACAGGTGCACAAACCGGCCTATACAGGCACAGAAAAGAGCTAGAAGCTTGAAATTTCGGATTTAAGTAGAAGAGGAATTGTACTATCCGAGTAGCGAAAACAAAGGCGCTGATCAGCTTCGCGGTTACCGCGAAGCTGATCTGCATCTTTGTTTTCGCATATGCACATTGTTGGTTTTCCCATGAGACAGCTCATATGTTTAGCTATTCAGCTGGGGCACTGGTTAGCAAAATAATCAAGATCAACACATGCAAAGTTGCTTTGCAGATTCGAATTTTTTGCTAATAATTGAAAAACTTACTATATAATTCATCAGAAATAGTATGAATGCTAAATAACCACATAAACAAGCAAATTCAGAGAATTTATGTCCCCCGCCTTGATTGTTTAGTTACACAAATATAATCTGAGAATAATTTATATCCAAACCATGTGCATATCTTCAGACTTTGTCCATAAGACCTGTGCATAATATCTGTAAAGTTTCAAAGGAATCAGCATAAAAACTGTAGGAGCTGAGGATACAAGGTACCCACTTTTCCTTCACTTTCTTACTGTGAATGCCCGAAAAATGACAAACTAAGGTCAAATTACGAGAAAAAAAAAGTGATAAAAATTTATCTGAGGATTATATTAAAACCACATGCACATTTTCCAAGCATGATCAAGACATCTATTACCTTTCAAAAGAATCGGACACAAGGTCCCCACTGTCCATTCACTTTCATTGTCAAAATGCACGAAAAATGACTAAGTCTAAATTGCAAAAAAAGTGTCAAAAATTTATCTGAGGATTATATCCAGACTACGTGTACATCTTCAAAGCATTGTCAAGACATAAGTAAAGTTTCAAAAGAATTGGAATAAAACTGTAGGAGGAGTTGCGCACACAAGGTACATACAACATGTACTATAGGGGAAGGACGAATTTACGGACATACATAAAGACGGGAAGCCGAAAACTATGTCACTCAACTTTTCTTTGAAAATGCATGGGACAATAACCATAATACTAACATTTCCAATTTACAGTAGTAACTTTGGAAGAAACAAGCTTAAATCTTGACTTGTGTAATATGCAAAATTACACTGGAATCACACATGCTGATGGGAAAACATGTACATGTATATGATTGTTTGCCGATTTCGCTGCTAATATTGTTATCCTGTCAAGTTGCAAAATTTCTTTCTCTTGTTTCCAGAGTGCCTTAGCAGAGGTTAATAAAATATATCCAGCTTTCTTCAAATACCTTATTGACTGGAAGAGACGGAAGTCAAAACAGCTACAACATAATATAACTAATGTAACATCTGACAAGGGGAGCTTCTATATATCAAGTGGCGACCATGAGTTAAGCATTGATCCACATGTAAGTATTGCAGTCTTTGTATGAGCCACGGCACTAGAAAATTGGTCTTTGGGGTTTCCGACCAGGTCTGACACAAACCGACCTGCACAGCCACAGGATTTAAGAAGAAGAGGCTAGAGGCTGGAAATGTTGGATATAGAAAGAGGAATTGAACTATCTGTGTAGCGAAAACATAGGCGCTGATCACCTTCGCAGTTACTGCACAGCTGATCTGACATTGCTTGCTCTGATCACTCTATCTGAAAACTGAATCTCTAACATTTATCTTTCAGGAAGGACTACCTCCCACAGCCCCAGGCCTACTCCTGCTAGTTGTTCTCATTGTGATATGTCTCCTGTTCTATATCCACGGTGGAAAGTTCCCAGTGCTACGGAGGATGTACAGTCGACGGAGAATCGTCAGTCTCAGATCACTGGGGTCTTCCTTTTCTAGTTTAAACATGTTTAGCACATAATCTAAACAGCGAAACAGAAAGTGTGCATACATGTATATGCATGTATTAAATGGGACATTTTTATATTGCTCCATAAATAATAGTGTACAATGATTCGTGTGGCCTGCATCGACTGAATGTGCTGTCATGTCTGCTTACAATATGCTGAGCACCTGACTTTCGCTTTTAACATCCTAGATAGATGGATGATTGGTGCAATAATTTCTTAGATATAACGTTATGGGTATATTAAATTGTTATAGCTATGCATAAAATATTTACACTGATTTAAATGCATATACATGTACCTGGTACTTGTATAACAACTAACAGATTTGTAAACTGTGTATTTCACACAAAAAAGCTACCATAAATGAGCCACCACATGAGAAAACCAACAATCTGCATATGTTAAAACAAAGGCGCAGATCAGCTTCACAGTAACTGCGAAGCTGATCAGCGCTTTTGTTTTCGCTACACGGATAGTTCAATTCCTCTTTCTATATCCAACATTTCCAGCCTCTAACCATCTTCTGTGACTGTACAGCCCGGTATGTGTCGGACCTAGTCGGAACCCAAATTGTTGGTTTTGTCACACAAAAGCTAAACCAGAGGACCAATGGTCCTGTAAACGCTCACCTGAGATCTGCTGTATATACGAATGTTACAGAAAATAGTCCCAATATAGGGGCAGATGAAGCCCTTGGGCCATTTTTTTTTCCAGAATAATCAATATACTGTCCATACAAGTTTTTCCCTTCAAATGACATTTTAACAGTTTACCCATTCAAATACATAGGCAAGCCATGTTGACCTTGCCTTAAAATAGGTCAAAGTCATCACAGGGCCATGATTTATACAAACATTGAGTCATCGATGCTTCATGCCAAGTTTCTTCGAAATTGGTCCACCGGTTCCGGAGAAGAAGATTTTTGAAGGGTTTATACCATATATGGGCATGGTGGCCATCTTGGTCATGTGACCTTGATTATTCATATACACATTGATTCCCCCATTCTAAAGATGCTTCACATGGAATTTGGCTTTGATTGGCCAAGCGGTTTCAGAGAAGAAGATGTTTGAATATTATGGTAATTTACATGTATAATGCCCCGGGACTGGGGCAAATGAGCCCCTGGGGTCCATCAGAATCATTAATATTCAGTCCTACTGCCCATTTCCTGCAAGACTTTCACTTTAAATGACATTTTAAAAGTTTTCCCCATTCAAATGCTTTGGCGACCTATGTTGACCTTGCTGTAAAATAGGTCAAGGTCATCCAAAGGTCATAATTTATAAACACATTGTAGTACTTCAGTCCCAGATGCTTCATGCCAAGTTTCGTTGAAATCGGTTCATTGGTTCAGGAGAAGAATAATTTTAAAGGTTTTTTACCATATATGGGCATGGCGGCCATCTTGGTCATGTGACCTGGATTATTTATAAACACATTTATTCGCCCTTCCCATAGATGCTTCCTATAAAATTGGGCTTTGATTGGCCAAGTGGTTTCAGAGAAGAAGATCTTTGAATATTTTTGTAATTTTATACAATTATTGACTTCAATGAGGTAGATATAAGGATTTATCTACCTCACGGGGACCCAACTGTTAATCGTGATTATTGATGCGACGTGGAATGTTAATGCATGCCATTATGAAGTTTCATATGCGTCGGCGAGTTCGTTACGAATGCGACGTTCCACATCCTCTGTCCTTGGACGGTAAGTACCACATGTTTTGCTCTCGTGAAAATAAACAAAGCCGAGTTTACAAAACCGGCGTCCACTATGATCTTCAAAATTCTTCCATATTCCCACTTGAAGTCAACTGGAATACGTACGGCACTTGTGTTTTTCAGCTAATGGTTTATAAAGTTGACAGGTAGATACAAGATTGCCACGAATACACATTACATTCAAAAAGTCCTTTTGTTTTTCTAATTCTTGGTCGTAAACTAAGAAGTATAACACAGTCCTATGGGTGTCTTTATTGAAATATGTATCAAAATGGCTTTGTAAATGCACATTTATCTACAGAGCGTGAAAAACAGTAAGATAAGTATCTTTTGTATGCATCGAAGGTGAAGGTACGTACTACTAGAATGAGTCATGGAAGAATTAGCATTTTGTTGTGCTCTTACAAAAGTTATTTACGTCAATGCAGAAGCATAGCTTGCGCTTTTATCAAGCGCAATATTGCATGGCGTATTTTTCCTTGTACTACATGTACTTCGTTGAGGCGAGCTTCAAAGAATGTTCCACTTTTATCTTGAATGAGGTCACAGAGTGGTTTTCTGATATAGCTTTGTCAACATTCGAGTGACTTCTTGCCTCGAAATAGCAAATCATTTCCGAGCATATTAGTGACATAGGTAATTTATGTTTTCTAACATTAAATGACCACTAAGGCTAAACCAAGTATTATTTGATCATTTAATATCGGTGGCTCCATGCATTTTGATAAGCAGGGGGGGGGGGGGGGGGGGGGGGACAAACGAATTAAAGGTATTTGTGCGGTTTTTAGGTGCGGTTGTCAGTCAGTTTTCCATGGGAATGGTGTGTTGTACAAGAACAGCGATCAACTATGGTTATTTTATTGCAATTAGAAGAGTCTTTCGGGAGCCCTTTGAACCTAAAACAACTTTCTCCAGCCTCTGCAAATGTTAATACAGTATATGATTGACCCCTTTAACATGTATCTAGAAAATATTAATTGAAGAAAATGCATCACTGTCTCCATATCGTACCATTTGCTATTTTATTTTACTGATTCATCGGTCTCAATCTTCCACGATGCATTTCTGTGTCGCATATTAAATTTTAACAAAGTCTACGATGCATACGAAAGATGCTTATCTTACTGTTTTTCACGCTCAGTAAATACGTGTGCATTTACAAAGCCATTTTGATACATATTTCAATAAAGACACCACAAGACTGTGTTATACTTCTTAGTTTATGGCCAAGAATTAGAAAACCAAAAGGACTTTAAGAATGTAATGAATTTTCGTGGCAACCTTGTTTCTACCTGTCAACTTTATCAACCATTAGCTGAAAAATACAAGTGCCGTAAGTATTCCAATTGACTTCAAGTGGGAACACAGAAGAATTTTGCAGACCATAGTGGACGGTGATTTTGTAAACTCGGCTTTGTTTATTTTCACGAGAGCAAAACATGTGGTACTTACCGTCCAAGGACAGAGGATGTGGAGCGTCGCATTCGTAACGAACTCGCCGACGCATACGAAACTTCATAGTAGCATGCATTAACATTCCACGTCGCATCAATAATCACGATTAACAGTTGGGTCCCCGTGTACCTGAAAAAAAGTGATATTCACCGAGGCCGGAGGCTTTGATTGGCCAAGTGGTTTCAGAGAAGAAGATCTTTGAATATTTTTGTAATTTTATACAATTATTGACTTCAATATAAGGATTTATCTACCTGAAAAAAGTGATATTTACCGAGGCCGGAGGCCGAGGTGAATATCACTTTTGAGGGTAGATAAATCCTTATATCTACCGAAATTGAAGTCAATAACTGTTTTGTTATATGACTTTTCAAGTGTTTTAATGTTTATCTTATAACAAATAAACAAACAACATCATATCAGATGTTAAAGAAGGCTAGACTAAGAGGAATAATTGATCATGCCTGTAAGATAATTTTGTTAGCTCTTAATAAAACATATATTATGGGTACTCCTAAGAATCACCATGACGAGGCAATGCCAATGGGTACCAACAACATGGATTCTTATGAAAAATAAACAAAATTATCTCATAATTATCACCAAATACACCTTATTATCTGGTGCTTAGTGTGTTACAGCAAAGCATGTAGATTTCATGAACTGAAATGAGTTCAGGCTATTTATAGCTAACTGGCAGGTTTTAAATAAAACATACACCAAATCATGTCAATTTCATCAAGCCCATGTTGATTTCATGCTGGTGCTATTTTTGGGCAGACCAACCCCTGGGGTCCAAATTTTTTTCAGAATTACCTACCTTCAGTCCATTTGCCCATTTCCTGCAAGATTTGCCTTTCAAATGACATTTTAACAATTTTCCCCATTCAAATGTATGGGCGACCTATGTTGACCTTGCCTTAAAATAGGTCAAGGTCATCCAACGGTCATAATTTATAAACACATTGTAGTACTCTAATCCCCAATGCTTCATGCCAAGTTTCGTTGAAATCGGTCCAGTGGTTCCAGAGAAGAAGAATTTTGAAGGGTTTTTACCATATATGGGCATGGCGGCCATCTTGGTCATATGACCTGGATTATCTATAAACACATTGGTTCCCCCTTCCAATCGATGCTTCATATAAAATTTGGCTTTGATTGGCCAAGCGGTTTCAGAGAAGAAGATCTTTGAAAATGGTGGACGACGCCGGACGGACGCCGGATCATGGCCATCCTATAAGCTCACCTTGTGAGCCTAACGGCTCAGGTGAGCTAATAATCTTATTTCTCCACAAACAGCATCAGTTGTTGCTGCCTATTAGAATCACCTCAGGAATGTTTCTAGTTAGCATTCACAACTTATATAATTTATTTGAGAAACGGGCAAAAGTACACTGAAAAAAAGTTATAAGAGGCCACCTCATATTTTTCTTCTAGTTCAGAAAGTAAAATACGATCAATTAAAATTCATGATCATATGAATAAACCAATGTCTAACAGTGGCTCTGTGAGTTTCTGCATTCCAAAATGTGTGATACTTCTCACACAGACGAAGCATGTGTAAAGGTACCCTATTTCAAAAAGTCACACTTTATTAACATCAAATTAAATGTCATATTATGACGTTGTGTTTTTACATTTTAAATTAACTGAAAGTGCTACTGGACTGCCATGATGCAATATAAAATTAAGTCAAAAGTGTTGCTGCAATAAGAATCTTCATTTCTGTTTTGTACATGCAAGAAGACAACAACCTGAATAACAGGAATTCAGCTTTTGTATGCAATTTGCATACCAACTTTGTTCTTCTCCAGTTGCGTTATTATCAGCAGCACGGCATTGAAATTTTCAGCGATTATTTAGGTCAAATACTAGACTTTGATATACTATGAAAATTAAAAAAATCGTCTACAAATTTTGTTATTTTGTTCGTTAAAAATTGGCATTGAAACCGGAAATGTGAGGCAGCCTTGACCTGTTGGTCCTCGAAAATGGTCTAAAACAGTTCAGTCGAGTTATATCTCCCATTTCCAGGCCTCATCAAGTGAAATTAACAGGGGTCAACATGTTTAAGAGGCACATTTATGAATTTTCCAAAAAATCTCAAAATTGGTGATTTTTAAAAACGCATAAAAATTCTACCAGTAGAGAAAATTCGAATGATGTTTTTCCGAGCCGTAACGACCCCTTTGATGACACCCGTTCCTAATTTCAATAAATGGTGTGCTGCATCCAATTTTTTATTTAAAAAACATTGATTTTTGCATTTTTACTCCAAAAATGCCTTTAGTAAAAGAAAATTATTTCTTAACACTTTGGAACTTAACTTACTTGAAAGACACGTCTTTTGGCAAAAAATGGTGCAATTTTGAACATAGCTTAGAAACAAAAAATGAGTTTGAAAAGTGGCCTCTTATAACTTTTTTTCAGTGTATTTTGTAATTTCTATCCGATGTGTATTTACTATGCTAATATAAGAATACAGAGGGTTAAATTGGGATGTGATAGGGTATGCTTTTCATTGCGCAAGGTACTGCTGTGGTTTTATTTAGAAACTCTTTATTTTGACTACTTAGGCTGTTAAGCTATGAATCAGTTTAAGTTTATATGAATTAGAACCATTTTTTTTTCTAATATTCAAGAAGATTGTTTGTTAGTTAATGGTGAAAGAAATGTACATCAAATGGCAGCTTTTTAGCAAAAGGTTCAGTACTTGTCTTTAAAATTTTATGGAAATTAAATCATGTGATTGTTTGATGCATTCTTAACCCTTATCTTGCTGTTTGCACCAATTGTCGTTTTGGAGGGGTTGTCAATCTTTACAGCTTGTCCAGCTCACAAGAAAATGTTTAAAACCACAAACTGTGTGGTTTTCAATTCAAGAGAAACCCTAGTTTGACGACAGAAATACCACTCTCTTTGCGGGTGTTCCTATGAGGTGCGACGTCCAAGAAATCGGGACCGAAACAACCCGAAGCCAATAGCTTCAGTTTTGAGGAACTCCACTCACAACTTTGACTGGATTTTAGGGAAATCACCTGGAAATCATTACCAGTGGTAAAGATGCAGAATTGAATGAGGATTTTAGTCATGTAACATTTTCTTTTTGGAACATACACAGTATGCACTTATCTCCTGAGAGTTTTTTTATGTGAAATGGTCGCAGGTTTGTCACGTGACTGCCATATTTGGAAATCACATGACAGCTAGGGAATTATGGGTAAAATGGCAGCGTCCATTGAAGTGTTTACTATCAAAATTACAGCCTAATCAGACTTTTTAAAGTGGAATATTATGGGGTCCCAAGCAAGGTCACCCCGAAATTTCATCCCTATTTATTGTAAATTCAGCAGGATAAGGGTTAAGGTATGAATGAGAATGAACACCTTTACCCAAACATGCCAAAATAGATTTCAGTATTTGTCAGTTGCCAGTCATAAGAAAATGTTTTCATATACCATTTGTGAATCACTAAGGTGCATTTTGTAAATACATCAAAGCAGAATTTCATTGATATATGAAAATCTGAAGTTTTTTATCATTACTTTTATCAAGTTGTATATTGGTGAAGGTTGATGTTTATGGACATTTTATTTAAAGTATTAGATGGATATTATGAATTCCAGTTACACATATATGTCCAGAGAAAATTATTTTTTAGATTCTCATCCAATTTTTTTGAAAATTTTTGGGTGGGTGGGTGGATGGATTTCATTTTTTACTGCGGGCACTGTCTTCAAGGCCTGGTTACTTTACATTTATACATTTTTGCATTAAAATACACACAGGCAATTAAGTAAATGAAATTTATACATTATCTTGACTTTCTGACCAAAATAAAAAATGATTTTGGAGGGTTTTGAACAGGGGCATGCGGGAATGAGAATCTAAAAATTCATTTTCTCTGGCATACCTGATGCATTTTTTAAATTGATGTATTAAACAATTCCACTATAAATGAAAGTGGACTCACCCTAATGATATTAATGGGAAAATCCATTCATTAAATATGGGTTACAAAGTCACTTACCTGTGCATTCATTTTAGCAATGCAACTAGCATGTTTCTCCATAATATGGTCATTTTGATAATTAAGTCTTCAGTCATACTAAAGATGCTTAATACAGTATTTTGTTTTTAATTTATATAGATGATTATTATAGATAAAGCTATTTGTTTAAAGCTGCTGGTTTGTTTATTTCCTCACCTAATAATTATTTTTGACATATATTTAGAGGAATCAAACAGCCCTATCTGAGTCCACAAACAGCCCTATCCAGTTACAGAATCAGCCATCAGGAAAACATGTCATTAGCCCCGTACCTCCAACCTTTATGAAGTAAAACTGGGGTTTACGGTGATATAAATTTTTTTTGTGTGTTTTTTTTTTTTTTTTTTTTTTTTTTTTTTTTTTCTTATTCTGGCTCTAAAACATAGATTGTGGGTACTCGTTAGAACTGCCTCATCCAAAAATAAAAGCGCTGCAGGCATGCATGATACCCCGCCACGCAAATTTAATTTAGCAAAAAATGTTTGTCAATAAATTCTCAAGATAAAGAGCAGAATAAAATTTTGTCATAAATGAAGGACCATAACTCTGTGTACATTGATAAAATTTACCCATCTTCAATCCCAAACCACTACTTCTTGATTTGAACTTTTATACAAAGTTTGAAGAAAATTGGTAGATAAATGCACAAAACAGAGGCACGAAATGAAAGTTTAATGTAAATCATGGGCCATAACTCTATACTTATTAAACAAAATTTATTCATTTTCAATGCCAAACCACTCCTTCCTGATATGAACTCCTATACAAAGTTTGAAGAAAATCGGTCAATAAATGCTCAAGATAGAGTCTGGAAACAAAATCTAACGTAAATCAAGGGCCATAACTCTGTACTTATTTGACGAAATTTACCCATCTTGAATCCCAAATCACTTCTTCCTGGTATGAACTCCTATACAAAGTTTGAAGAAAATCGGTCAATAAATGCTCAAGATATAGCCCGGAAACAAAATTTTAACGTAAATCAAGGGCCATAACTCTGTACTTATTTGACGAAATTTACCCATCTTCAATCCCAGACCACTCCTTCTTGGTATGAACTCCTATACAAAGTTTGAAGAAAATCGGTCAATAAATGCTCAAGATAGAGCCCGGAAACAAAATTTTAACGTAAATCAAGGGCCATAACTCTGTACTTATTTGACGAAATTTACCTATCTTCAATCCCAGACCACTCCTTCTTGGTATAAACTCCTATACAAAGTTAGAAGAAAATCGGTCAATAAATGCTCAAGATAGAGCCCGGAAACGAAATTTTAACGTAAATCAAGGGCCATAACTCTGTACTTATTTGACGAAATTTACCCATCTTCAATCCCAGACCACTCCTTCTTGGTATGAACTTCTGTACAAAGTTTGAAGAAAATTGGTAGATAAATGCACAAAACAGAGGCACGAAACGAAATTTTAATGTAAATCATGGGCCATAACTCTATACTTATTAAACAAAATTTATTCATTTTCAATCCCAAACCACTCCTTCCTGATATGAACTCCTATACAAAGTTTGAAGAAAATCGGTCAATAAATGCTCAAGATAGAGTCTGGAAACAAAATTTTAATGTAAATCAAGGGCCATAACTCTGTACTTATTTGACGAAATTTACCCATCTTGAATCCCAAATCACTTCTTCCTGGTATGAACTCCTATACAAAGTTTGAAGAAAATCGGTCAATAAATGCTCAAGATATAGCCCGGAAACAAAATTTTAACGTAAATCAAGGGCCATAACTTTGTACTTATTTGACGAAATTTACCCATCTTCAATCCCAGACCACTCCTTCTTGGTATGAACTCCTATACAAAGTTTGAAGAAAATCGGTCAATAAATGCTCAAGATAGAGCCCGGAAACAAAATTTTAACGTAAATCAAGGGCCATAACTCTGTACTTATTTGACGAAATTTACCTATCTTCAATCCCAGACCACTCCTTCTTGGTATAAACTCCTATACAAAGTTAGAAGAAAATCGGTCAATAAATGCTCAAGATAGAGCCCGGAAACGAAATTTTAACGTAAATCAAGGGCCATAACTCTGTACTTATTTGACGAAATTTACCCATCTTCAATCCCAGACCACTCCTTCTTGGTATAAACTCCTACACAGAGTTTGAAGAAAATCGGTCAATAAATGCTCAAGATAGAGCCCGGAAACGAAATTTTAACGTAAATCAAGGGCCATAACTCTGTACTTATTTGACGAAATTTACCCATCTTCAATCCCAAACCACTCCTTCCTGATATGAACTCCTATACAAAGTTTGAAGAAAATCGGTCAATGAATGCTCAAGATAGAGCCCGGAAACGAAACGCTGACGGACGGACGGACAGACGGACAGACGGACGGACGGACACTCGAACGAAAATTTTTTTGGAGGGTATAACATAATACCCCGCACTTTTTTTAAGTGGCGGGGTATAAAAAAAAGATGAAAAGTACGACAGGCAGATGGAATAAACAGTCAACATTGTTTCTCAACAACGTGGGTGTTAAGTCGGAAATAGTGCTACAGCAAGCTCATCAGGATAACATGTCCATGTACCCCCTTATACCCCACTTTTATGTAGTAAAACTGGGGTTAACAGGGGTATACCTATTTTTCTTACTTTTGCTCCAAGACACAGGTTGTGGGTACTCCTTAGAACCGCCTCGCCGAGGCGGTTCTAACGTGTACCCATACAATCTGTTTTGAGCAAAAAGAGGAAGAAAAAAAATTCTACAGAAAATTTTCATTTTTCACAACCTTAAAAATCTCTGTTCATTGCATGGGCACGTTTTCGTAAGTCCCTTATGACTGGAGCGAAATAAAACATCCTATAGGATTGACTAGAGGTTTAATGAGCAATAACAACAAAATAAACAATGAAGATGAATATATCATAAACAATGAAGATAAATATATCGTAAACAATGAAGATGAATTTATCATAAACAATGAAAATGTATATATCAATGAGATTCTAGGAGACATGTACAAAATATACTTCTCAATTTGGTACCAATATAGCATAGTTAGACAAGACTACAATTATTATCTTCAAGCATACTTTCCTAATAGGCCATGACATATTATGTTGCTGCTTTTTGTTTGTTTGTATTGGGGTTTAACATACTAGTCAATATTTTTCAGGTATGTCGGGATGGAGCCACTGCTTCCTGGTTATTAACCAGTCCACTTGGGAGTTTATATTTCTTGCCATGGACACAACGTGGTGCCCAAAGGGGTGATCGAACCAAGGACCTCTTGAATTAGAGTCTGATGCTCTACCAACAGGCTACCAAACTCCCCCTGCTGCTTATTGTCTATACCAAGAATTCTGGCCAAGGTCAAGTAATGACCTTGACCTTAAAAACTCACATAACTTCAATTACTCAATAAGCTATGTGTATATAACAACTTTCAGGTCAATGGCTACAAAACTGTGTTTACATTTTTTTCCCATTGAAAAGCATATGTGACTAAATTTGGCCTTGCTATAAAATATGTCAAGGTCAACCAAAGGTCATAATTTATACAAACTAAAAGGCCAGAGTCCCTGAAGCTACATATCAAGTATCGTTTGAAATCTGTCTATTGGTTCGGGAGAAGATTTGTTAAGGTTTTTGCTATTTATAGCCCTATTGGCCACCTTGGTCATGTGACCTGGACCATTTATATCAACTTTGGTTCCCCCTTCCTAAAGATGCTCCATATGAAGTTTGGCTTTGATTGGCCCTGCGGTTTCAGAGGAGAAGATGTTTGAACATTGTGAACAACGACGATAGACGCCAGAGCATGGGTATACTATAAGCTCACCTGTGAGTCTTTGGCTCTAGGAAGCTAAAAATATAACTTTGAAGCCTATGACTTTCATCTCCAGGTCACTCAGGTTGGTTGGAATGGGACAGCATAAGCTTCAGACCAAGACGTAAGAAGTGAATTTTCGCATGACAAAACCTACAATGTATGAATTGAGCCATACCATGAGAAAAAACACTTTTTTGCTATTAAACAGACTACTATATAGCTAACTTGTGCCTTTGTTAACAACTATGCAAAAGCAAGTTTTTCTCAAGATGCAGCTCATATGAGCCACTGCATCAGAAAACCAACAATATGCAAAGATGAAGGCTCACATCAACTGCACAGTTGATCAGAGCCTTTGTTTTCGCTCCAGAGATAGTACAATTCCTCTTCTCCCTACATACCAAATTTCAAGCTTCTAGCCTGCTTAAGTGAGTATACAGCTCGGTCTGCGTCGGACCTGGTCAGAAACACAGATTGTTGGTTTTCTCATGTGAACGCTCAAACGTTCTCTACATGATCACTGGTATTGTCATTATAATATGCAGACATATTTATTTCAGTCTCCTGATCATTTTGCAACACAAAAATATTTGAAACCCTTGTCATGAGAAGACCTGGGTTTTACAGGTGAAATATGAAGATACAGATGCTACAATAATAGGCAGATCTTCTGTTATCAACATAGTGAGCTGCCTCAAAAGAAACCCAACAATCTGCATATGCGAAAACCAATAGGCAGATCAGCTTTGCTACCGATCAGCTTTGCGGTAGCGAAGCTGATCAGCGCCTTTGTTTTCGCTGCATGGATAGTACACTTCCTCTTCTTCTTAGATCCGAAATTTCAAATGTCTAGCCTGCTTCTGTGACTGTACAGCCTGATCTGTGTCCGACCTGTTTGGAAACCACATTGTTGGTTTTCTCACGAGACTGCTCATAGTAGAATCTCTTGTTTCTCCTCTTAAGCAACGCTTCTGCACTTATTCAGGATGGTTTGAGTGTCTTCTTACAAGGAACCCAAAAGACAGGTTTCCTTATGACACTGTTCATTTTTGAGACAACTCATAGGGTACAACTTATATTTGAGCCACTGCATGGGAAAACCAACAATCTGCATGTGCGAAAACGAAGGCCCAGATCAGCTCTGCAGTAACTGCACAGTTGATCAGCGCCTTTGTTTTCACTACACAGATAGTACAATCCTTCTTCTATTTAAATCCGAAATTTCAAACTTCTAACCTACTTCTGTGACTGTACAGGCCAGTTTGTGACCTGGTCGGAAATCCAAATTGTTGGTTTTCTCATGTGAAGGCTCATTTTAAAATGCTTTTACAGCCATCTAATATAGCAGTCAGACTTTTCATTTCTAACCAATCTCGGAGCACTTGGTCTATAAGCACATGTCCAGGAAGTCTAAATGCATTTATAAGCTTCACAATACTGTGGAGAGGTTCTGCAGCTGCATTATGAAAACTTGCCCATGCAATATACAAAGATTTTTTCAGCCATAAAAACTGAAAATTTCAATAGATTTATTTTTTATATTTTTAATATTTTTGCTCAAAACATAAATTGTGGGTACATATTAGTACCGCCTCACTGAGGCGGTTCTAACGAGTACCCACAATCTATGTTTTGGAGCAAAAATAAAAAAAATATATATGTATACCCCTGTATATGCAAGTGGGGTATAAGGGTGTATACATTACATGGACATGTTATCTTAATGTTATTTTGCCATATGGCATTTCTCAGTTCCTCAAATGCTAAACCCCATGAGCTGGCTCATTATATTCGAGACTAAACAATTACAAAATCATATGGTCCCAAAACAACATTCATATTCAAATACAACAAAATATTCTAGACAAACAGCACATTGTCAGAAACCACAGAATCAACAAATGGCAAAATAATCACAACTTTCAATCTGAGCTGCATCATGAGAAAACCAACATTTTGCATATGCGAAAACAAAGACGCAGATCAGCTTCGCAGTAACCGCGAAGCTGATCAGCGCCTTTGTTTTTGCCACATGGATAGTGCAATATCTCTTCTTTTTAAATCCAAAATTTCCAGCCTCTAGCCATCTTTTGTGCTTGTAAGGCTCAGTTTGTGTCAGACCTGTTCGGAAACCACATTGTTGGTTTTCTCGTGATGTGGCTCATTTATAGTCTCACAATGCACTCTTATACACCTGTTATTCAGAAACAACCAAAGCGACTGAGAACAACCAACCTGTATGAAATCAATAAGGGACATTAATCAGGGAGAAAATACTTATATGAATGGGAACAACTTGTCATGACTAAGTTGGCCGTGTTATGTTGTTCCCACAAAGGTATTTGCATCCTACTGCTCAGTTGCACTGGATGTCTCTTGATAACTAGAGTGTTTTGATATAGAACTAGAAAATGTGTTTATGAAACACTATGCCCCCAACTGGTAAGTCACTTTCAAGATGTAAAAATGTCCAAAAAATGACTAAGTACAAATTGTAAAAAAAGTGACAAAAATTGATCTGAGGAGTATATCCCAACCACATGCATATCTTCAAAGCATGGTCACAATGTCTGCAAAGTTTCAAAAGTATCAGTATAAAATTGTAGGAGGAGTTGCGCACACAAGGTACCCTCTATCCATTCACTAAAATGCCCGAAAAAAATGACTAAGTTCAAATTGTGAAAAAAAATGACAAAAAATAATCCAAGGATTATATCCAACCCACATGCATATCTTCAAACCAGACCATGCCCATAACACATGTTAAGTTTTAAATGAATTGGCATGAAACTGTAGGAGGAGTTGCGCACACAAGGTACCCACTGCCCATTCACTTTCATTGTGAAAATGCCCGAAAAATGGCTAAGTTCAAATTGTGAAAAAAGTGGCAAAATTAATCTGAGGATTATATCCAAACCACATGCATATCTTCAAAGCATGGTCACAACATCTGTAAAGTTTCAAGAGAATCAGAATAAAACTGTAGGAGGAGTTGCGCACACAAGGTACCCACTATCTATTCACCTTATCAAGAATTAACCAGAGGACCAATGGTCCTGTAAACGCTCACCTGAGATCTGCTGCACATACCAATAAACACGTTTGAATATTATGGTATTTAACCCCAGTGCAGGGGCAGATGAAGCCCTTGGGCCATTTTCTTTTTTCAGAATAATCAATATTCCGTCCATTTGCCAATTTCCTGCTGGCTTTTCCCTTCAAATGACATTTTAACAGTTTTTTCCATTCAAATGCATGGGCAACCCATGTTGACCTTGCCATATACTGGGTCAAGGTCATCACAGTGTCAAGATTTATATATACATTGTAGTACTTTAGCCATTAATGCTTCACGCCAAGTTTCATGGAAATCTGTCTATTGGTTTCAGAAAAGAAGATTTTTGTATATGGGCATTGCGGCCATCTTGTTCATGTGACCTAGATTATTAATATACACATTGGTTCCCCTATCCTACAGGTGCTTCACATAATATTTGGCTTTAATTGGCCAAGTGGTTTCAGAGGAGATGATGTTTGAATATTATGGTAATATACATGTATATAGCCCCGGGGTGGGGCCAGATAAGCCCTTGGGTCCAATTTGTTTTCAGAATCATTAATATTCAGTCCTACTGACCATTGCCTTCAAGATTTTCACCTCAAATGACTTTTTAAAAGTTTTCCCCATTCAAATGCATTGGCGACCTATGTTGACCTTGTCGTAAAATAAGTCAAGGTCACCACATGGTCATGATTTATAAATACATTGTAGTACTTTAGCCATTGATGCTTCATGCCAAGTTTCTTTGAAATCGGTCCACCTGTTTTGGAGAAGAAGATTTTTGAAGGTTTTTTTACCATATATGGGCATGGTGGCCATCTTGGTCATGTGAACTAGATTATTTATATACACATTGATTCCCCCATTCTATAGATGCTTCACATAAAATTTGGCTTTGATTGGCCAAGCAGTTTCAGAGGAGAAGATGTTTGAATATTATGGTAATATACATGTATAATGCCTGGGGGTGGGGGCAGATGAGCGCCTGGGGTCTAATCTTTTTCAGAATCATTAATATTCAGTCCTACTGACCATTTCCTGCAAGACTTTCACTTTAAATAGCATTTTTAAAGTTTTCCCCATTAAAATGCATTGGTGACCTATGTTGACCTTGCTGTAAAAAGGTCAAGGTCATCACAGGGTCATGATTTATATATACATTGTAGTGCTTGAGCCATCGATGCTTCATGCCAAGTTTCGTTGAAATCGATGCACCGGTTCTGGAGAAGAAGATTTTTGAAGCGTTTTTACCATATATGGGCATGGCGGCCATCTTGGTCATGTGACCTGGATTATTCATACATACATTGGTTACCTCTTCCTATTGATGCTTCACATAAAATTTGGCTTTGATTGGCCAAGCGGTTTCAGAGGAGATGATGTTTGAATATTACGGTAATGTACATATATATTGCCCCGGGGTGGGGGCATATAAGCTCCTGGGGTCCAATTTTTTTTTCAGAATCATTAATATTCAGTCCTACTGCCCATTTCTTGCAAGACTTTCACTTTAAAAGACATTTTAAAAGTTTTCCCCATTCAAATGCATTGGCGACCTATGTTGACCTTGCCGTAAAATAGGTCAAGGTCATCGCAGGGTCATGATTTATATATACATTGTAGAGCTTTAGCCATCAATGCTTCATGCCAAGTTTCGTTGAAATCAGTCCACCTGTTTTGGAGAAGAAGATTTTTGAAGGGTTTTTACCATATATGGGCATGGTGGCCATCTTGGTCATGTGACCTAGATTTCTTACATACACATTGGTTCCCCCTTCCTATAGATGCTTCATATAAAATTTGGCTTTGATTGGCCATGCGGTTCAAGAGGAGAAGATCTTTGAAATTGTGGAAGGACGACGGACGGACGGACGACGGACGGACGGACGACGGACGGACGCCGGATCATGGCCATCCTATAAGCTCACCTTGTGAGCCTAACGGCTCAGGTGAGCTAAAAAGGGAAATAACTCTCACAGAATGGGCCCTTAGCCCTTTGAATTTACCTTAAAGAAAAAATACTGGTCCTCTTAATTTTCATATACAAACCAAATTTCAAGATCCTAGCTCTAACGGTTCCTGACCGAGTGCTCACGCATCACAGACAGACTGACTGCACGGACAGACCCAAACCAATATGCATAAAAAAATCCCCTTAAAATTTCTTATCCGGTTTTCTGAAAATGTTCTACATTTAAATAGCAAGTCTGACTTACTTTTGTGTCAGAGAAATAGTGGCACATTCTAGGAAAGTGACATACTCTGCAAAACTTGGCACATGATAAAAATTGTCTCTCTAAAAATGCAGAAATTGTATGAAATCCTGCCTTGTCTGCAGATTTTGAAATGTCCAGTTTTCATTGTTGTCAAAACATGTGGGTAATAAAAAGTAAACCTCTCAACAAACAACTAGTCAAATAATTAAGACTAGATTTTGGTAAATGTCATATTCAAAATACTGTATGAATCACAGGATCAGACCAGTGACACCGGACACCCTATCAGGCGAGGCAAGGCTATCTGGCTCATTCACTCTTATCTTTAGGAAATACTACCTCAAAGGTTTACAATAATATGACTAGCTTCACACCTAATTCATAATAAATGGCAACAGCACTGAGAGGCAAGCAAACATATTCTCAAATAACAAATATTATGCTAGATAAAATAATATTGCTGCATGACAAATCAAACAATGTAGGCCTTGCTCAAAGAAATGGATTTGCAATGCAAGGAGAATCAACTGGGGCCAGTTGTTCAAAACAGTTGTTCTAAGATCATGGAAACCCCAAAGCCAAGTAAGGTAAGGTGCCCAAGCACTTTCGTGTTGTCTGACAGCAAAGATTCTTTTATGATTTGAGCCACATTATGAGAAAACTGGATTTTTGCCTGTGTGAAAACAAAGGTGCAGGTCAGCTGTGCAGTAACTACACAGCTGATCAGCACCTTTGTTTTCGCAACTTGGATAGTACAATTCCTCTTCTACTTAAATCCAAAATTTCAAGCTTCTAGCCTGCTTCTGTGACTGTACAGACCAGTTTGTATCGGACCTGGTCAGAAACCCTGAAGACTGGTTTTCTCACGTCGCGGCTCATTTGTCAGGAGACAGAAAAATGGAAAATGATATAAATATATGTAAATTTCAAGTTAAGTCTGAGATCACTTTTAACATTTGTAGACGAAATGTGACAAAAAATTTATGAGTCACTTGATATTGCACACTCCCACTACTGCATTGTATAATGTTTTCTTCATTCAAGTTTCAAGATGCTCTACTTCTTTTATGGAAACAGTATAGGAAGCATATCTATACCATTGTGTTGTGAAAAACTTATCAATTGTAGCATACAATACTAGATTTCTTTTCTTTTCATCACATTATAATATGCTTGATGAACATTCTGTGTTATATTGTGAGCCTCCTCAGCTGGATCATATAATGAACTTTGTGGTTTAACGTCTCAGTCATCTCTTCCTTGGTATTAATCAATAGCATGGAGTGCTGTGTCTTGCTCAAGGCACAACCCATTACCAGAGGTCCTAAGGGGTTCAAGCCTCTGTCCTCTGAATCTGGAGTCAAATACACTAACCACAGAGCCACCATACTCCCCTATAAAGGGAACAGTAAGTCCTCTAATACCTTTCATTTACACACACAAAAAAACGACAGATGTATCCAGTGCTCACACAAGATAATGCTGCAAGCAAGAATATAGCATCAGTTACCAGTATAGATGGCAAAATATAGAAATATAAACATGATTATAATAATTTCAACTGATAGCACCTGATGGCACACTGTTTTCAGAACAACTCTTGAAGGTTAAACAATAAAAATAAGCACATCTTAATTATTAGGTCTCATTTATATTCAACAGCTATGAAAAATATGATGCATGGTGGAAATACTATAAATGAAGCAATGGTTGAATAGATGTGATGCCTATTACAATATGACAAAGAGTTCTGGGTACTCTTCAGAATATTTAATTCTGTTAGCTGGTGACAAATTCATTACGACAAAGAGATTTACCTATTCAGGGGCATAGCCATGTGTATGCATAAACCCATGCAAAACTGAGATTTTCTCACAAATTATAGTATCAATTTTGTAAATAATAACTTTTATGGCTTTAAACCAAGGGACTGTCTACATTCTATGGGCAACTTTCCTTCAGTAACCCATTAACAAAGTGTGTTCTAAGTTATTTGCCCAGCTATGCTCCTGCTATTCATAAATGGGTATAAAGATTTCTGGGCCCTCTTCTGAACACTTTGTTGTGAGTACCCATCAGAAGCCACTTACTGAGAAGCTTAATCTTTCTTGATATGGATATACATGTAGATTGTTGTCATGGATAAAGTGAGCCACAACGCAAGAAAAACAGTCTTCCAGGTTTCCGACCAGGTCTGACACAAACCGGCCTGTGCAGATACAGGAGGTGGCTACAAGCTTTAAATTTCTCATTTAGGAAGAAGAGAAATTGTTCTATCTGAGTAGTAAAAACAAAGGCGCTGATCAGCTTTGCAGTTACTGCGAAGCTGATCTGCACCTTTGTTTTCGCATAGGCAAAAATCTGGTTTTCTCATGACACGGCTCAAGTCATGAGTGTAATGAACATTATGATTAATGATGTCATGACATTACATGTTCCATTTAAAGAGTTATGTAACACATTTGGTTTTTTTTTTGTAACACACGTTTTTTTTTGTGTGTATGCGTGTGTGTGTGGTTTAACACCCCAGTCCACAATCTTTCAGTCATTTAGGGACGAAGCTACCTGTTCCATTGGGAATTAATGTGTATTACTGCTGAAGGACACAGGACACATTTTGGCACATCGAAGGATCAAACCTTGGTTAGCTCCATTTGGAGTACGACACTCTACCACTGGGTCACCAGGCTCCCCATTGTAACAAGTGATGGTGCATCCCTTGAATAACAAATATTCCATCTGACATAAGATAATAACAACGAATACCCAAAACCAAAGCAACCAATAACTCATGTGAATTTGCTCCTGATCAGCTTTTGGTAATCAGTGTGGATGCTTTCATTGCTTTGGGTCAACAATGATAGCATGAAAACACAGATATCACGATTTGAGCTGCAATGCAAGAAAACTGGGTTTTTGAAATGTATACAAAAACAAAGCTGCAGATCAGCTGTGCAGTAACTGCACAGCTGATCAGCGCCTTTGTTTTTGCTACTCAGATAGTACTACTCCATCTTCTTCTTAAATCCGAAATTTCAAGCTTTTAGCCTGCTTCTGTAGATGTACAGGCCAGTTTGTGTCGGACCTGGTCAGAAACCCCAAAGACCGATTTTCTTGAATCGGGGTTCATTTTATCCACAACATAAACTTAATTCCATTTACCAACAAACAATTCTGCTGTATCATATGAGCTGTGTCATGAGAAAACCGGATTTTTGCCTATGCGAAAACAAAGGCGCAGATCAGCACCTTTGTTTTCACTAAACAGATAGTATAATTCCTGTACTTTCTAAATCTAAAATTTCAATCTTCTAACCATCTTCTGTAGCTGTACGGGACGGTTGTGTCAGGCCTGGTCAGAAACCCCTAAGACCGTTTTTCTCTCTCCACGGCTCATATAGTCACTGTAGGTAAATCCTGATATCCTCCGACTAGCACATTTGGAGTCCGGTCAACAGATTGCCTTGGTGTGTTAGCGATATCATGGTTCCTTGGGTGCGAACTCTGTGACACAGTATCAGTCTGGTTCTCGTCACCAACATTAACACTGGTTTCCCCTTCATTGAAGTATTCCTCTTCGTTTAAATATTCCATAGAAGGAGTTTCCCCTGATTTTATTTTATCTGTCAATACCTCGTCATATGTTGGGGGTCCATACGGGGGCGGTGGTTCAGAAGGTGTCTCCACCCCCTCACCTACACTACTGTCAGGATAGAACTCACATGTTGTTTCTGTGTAGTCTGGTGGCGCCTCTTCTTGGTTACAATTCCTGGAAATGCATGAGAGGTTGGATGAGTAAAGCAGTAGAAGCTGAAAATCTCATTTTCAAAAAGTAATGCTCTGTCAACTTAGCACCTATGCAAACTTGGAAATCCCATAATAAATTAACATGGTGGAAATATTCTTGTGTCACACCTCACTTGATAGCTAAGGTCATAATGGAGACCAGGTCCCAAGGTTATAAAACGTTTTTCATGCTCAATTCAGCTGAGCATGAAATTTAAATTGCTCATAAATAATGAAATTTCAGGTTTGTATCATCTAAGCCTGTAATTTATCCTGCTAATAAATGCTAAAATGAATGTTGGCATTTTAACATTTATGAGCAGGATAAATTCTAATCTCAGCTGAGCTGAGCATGCAAAAAGTTTTAAACCTCAGGGCCTGATCTTGGTTTAAAGTCTCATATGAAAGACTTGAGAAGCCCAGTCTCAAACTCGCAATCCCTGATTTACAAAGTGTTAGGCAGGCCTCAAAGAATTTTTTGTGTCATTGTTGTTCATATTCGGATATGCTGATTTTTTAGGGTGCGTTCCTTTACCGGAATAGACTACCGGAATGGACATTATGCTATGACTTTGGGTGCTTTAAATGTATTACATCTGCATTATGCTATGACTTTGGGTGCTTTAAATGTATTTTATCTGCATAAAATGTACTTCTGTAGTCATATGAATAATTTTTATCAGATAAAATTTATCTCAGTAGAGCAAAACTGACTTCCCAGGGTGGTTATGGTAGCTCAGTGGTAGGGTTCGGGGTAGGGCCACTGTTCAGAGGTTTCTTTGATTGAAATATATATATGAGCCGCCTCGTGGGAAAACAACCAATGTGGTTTCCGAACAGGTCCAACACAAACCGGCCTGTACAGTCACAGAAGCAGGCTAGAAGCTTGAAATTTTGGTGTTAAGTAGAGGAGGAATTGTACTATCCGAGTAGCGAAAACAAAGGCGCTGATCAGCTTCGCGGTTACCGCGAAGCTGATCTGCGCCTTTGTTTTCGCCTATGCAGATTGTTGGTTTTCCCATGAGGCGGCTCATATAGAGATCACCAGCGGTTGTTCTATAGCAAACACAGGGATGAATAGTAGAAATAAGTAAAATGTGCTGACATTGTGACAGGGACCTATATATGAGCATATATGAGCACCTGACCTAGGCTACCCAACCTTACGGAATACAATTTAACTGTACTTAAACCACATGATTCTCGAACTAATCACTGTCGGTATTTATTCTGGGCCAATATGTCCTCAAAAACAAAATGAAAAGTATCCAAGGACATATTACCATTCCGGTAATCAGGCCCATTCCGGTCCATTCCGGTAATGAAACGCACCGGATTTTTTATTACAAGAACTGTACAGTGGTTATCATTATTTCCTATATTCAATTATAGGAATTATCTACTCTATCTTGAGGCGATTGTTGATGCTTTCTGTGCTCTTCTTTTATACTGTTTGTCATGAAAGTAAATACACATAATGGCATTTAATAGCCTTTTATCTGAAAAGAAAAATGCACCTCCGTTTGAAATGTTGACAAATGGATAGACAAATCAATGCACAGACATAAACAAGATCACACTTGCTGTAGGCAGGTGCAACAAACATCTTGGTATTTACTAGAACTACTTCAACCAGCTACTTAACTTTCCTAATGTTGTCATCCCAAGGCACATTAGCCAAAGTGTAAATTTTGGGTGATTTGTTGGTAGTACTTCCTATCCAGTGTAAATAGCTAATGTAAAGTCAAGATGGTCATTTGAGCCGCCTCATGGGAAAACCAACAATCTGCATAGGCGAAAACAAAGACACAGATCAGCTTCGCGGTAACCGCGAAGTTGATCAGCGTCTTTGTTTTCGCTACTCGGATAGTATAGTTCCTCTTCTACTTAAATCCGAAATTTCAAGATTCTAGCTCTTTTCTGTAACTGTACAGGTCGGTTTGTGTCGGACCTGGTCGGAAACCACATTGTTGGTTTTCCCACAAGGCGGCTCATTTATCCTAACTACACAGTTCCTGGTTAAGCCTCCCAAAGGCAGATTACCAGTACTTAGAGCACATTACTTTCACCATTAACTGACAAATGAGCCGCCTCATGGGAAAACCAACAATGTGGTTTCCGAACAGGTCCGACCACAAATCGACCTGTACAAGCACAGAAAAGAGCTAGAAGCTTGAAATTTCGGATTTAGGTAGAAGAGGAATTGTAATATCCGAGTTGCGAAAACAAAGGCGCTGATCAGCTTCACGGTTACCGTGAAGCTGATCTGCGTCTTTGTTTTCGCATATGCAAATTGTTGGTTTTCTCATGAGGTGGCTCAAATGCTCTTCATAAATCAGCGGAAGAATAGTCTTGTTTCATAACCAAATCTTCATGAAAGAAATGTACCAAACGTAAAGATCAATCACGGGTCCACTTAAATATAAAGCTGACATGCTAGCAATCAAGCTATTTTGTCTGGTTTGGGTAGCTTGTTTACAGAACTGTTCAAGATTACATACCTTTCCCTACACCTTGGTTCTATATTTACAGTATCCATGACAACTGTGACGGTCCCCAGCTCATCCTCTCTCTCTATCACCATAGCTGTGACGGTTCCATGTGTTATCTGTAAGATACATGTAAAAGTATAATAAAACATTATCAGATCACATTTTAAAATTGTTCTATATGTGATCTTTTTTTTTTCTTTCAGTTATACCTTCCTTCATGATTATTTCAGCTCATATGAAATGGCCAATCTGCAGGTGTGGCAAAATGGGAGAACCCCCACCTGGCACACCCACAAGCAGAACTTGGCTTGTCTCACAGGTGCCCCATGCAGGGCTTGAACCCACACCAGACACAGCGGTGAGATGATCGAATGGTTAAGTGCAGTAATGAAATATCAGTGCTCTTAACCACTCGGCCATGGGGGCCGCCCATATGTGATATTATGCATGATGTGGTGAAATATGAGAGAAGAAGGATAACTGCACGTCAGAAGAGTAAAAACGATAATGTATTACAGTTAAGATAAGGTCATATGAAGATGGGTCTTTGGTTTAACGTCTCATCTGACAGACTAGAGAAGCAGTCAAGTTTAAACCTACAACCCCTAAATTACAAAGCGAGAAGCTTTGGACTTCATCCGATGCTTCTGCATTATGAGTGATGCCCTAGAAACTTGAAGGGCATTTTCTTTGCAGGCTCTTCTATGTGTCTGAAGCCATGATCTCTACAGTTGATGTAATTAGTCTCCACATAGTGCATTATGTCATGTGTAAAAGTAGTCAATGAAAACAATAAATGAATGGAAAAAAATCAGTAAAAACACTTAAAGCTGCTGCACTTGAAAGAGAAGGCCGTTATCAGCAGCTATTATGCGACTGGTGTGTCGTTCAAGTAATACATTCAATCAAATTTCCTATTATCAGTGCAATATTGATCAGAGTTAAATGGTCACCTAGGGGGCTGATAGAATAATTGCTTTAGTGTTACTGTGACGAATACTGAATGAAAACAAGCCACAAAAAATATTGGACAATGCATAAGAAAACGGGGTTTCTTTCAGCTTTCTTTTGGGTGTTTTTACAAAAAAAGATTCGAAACAACTTCAAGATGTTCATGTTTGTTTTTTCTAATAATTCATATCCTTTCATATTTATACGTTTGTATCCTATAAGTTTGAATTTGATTTTTATGAGGTTTTAATGTGGCCATAGCCTATCGTCTGGATACTGTGCTTGGTCTGCAGCTAATGCTTCCAGCTTCTAGAAATGAGCCACCCCATGGGAAAACCAACAATCTGCATAGGCGAAAACAAAGGCGCAGATCAGCTTCGCGGTAACCGCGAAGCTGATCAGCGCCTTTGTTTTCACTACTCGGATAGTACAATTCCTCCTCTACTTAACTCCAAAATTTCAAGCTTCTAGCCTGCTTCTGTAGCTGTACAGGCCGGTTTGTGTCGGACCTGTTCGGAAACCACATTGTTGGTTTTCCCACGAGGCGGCTCAAATTGTGTCTATAGTATGAGTGATGCCTGTAAGCAACATAAACAAAATCAAATTTGGCCACAAGGACAAATTAGACAGAACTCACAACAAGTTCGGTGGACAGCTTTTACAATCTATGCAGCAATAATGCAGCTAAAACCCATTACGAAAACATGCACATATACCCATGCAGGGCTTTTTCCTCTATACAAAACTGGGTCCGGTTTTCGGTACCAAATCTTTTCCCAATCGGCTGAAAAAATTCCCAATTGACGTGGAACATTCCCGATTAGCAGAAAAATCCCAATTTAAGAGGTAAACTTTCCCAATTTTGCTAAAAATTGCACTATTTTTTCCCAAAATTGTCATTTTTTTCTCAAAATCGTCATATATTTTCCCAATTTCATCTGTACCAAAAATTTCCCAAAAAGGTCAGAAAAAGCCCTGGCATGTATTATACAGAGATTTTTTAAGCTGTAAAAATTGAAAATGTCAATGGAATACAAAAATGATATTTTTAAAATTTATGCTCAAAACATACATTGTGGGTACACGTTACTACCTCACCAAGGCGGTTCTAAAAAGTACCCACAATGTATGTTTTGGATCAAAAATTAGACAAGAACCCTGTATCAGGCAAAATAACTAATGTGAAATAAAGGTCAAGGGCACCAGGTCAATGCTTGTGCATTATGGGTATGTCAAGGACAATTACTGTACAAGGTGTCACACTCCCAGCTATCACAAATGAAGAGAAAACCAAACTTAGACGTAAACATTTACAAAATTGTTGGACCACGAAATATAGGTCAAGGGCACCGGGTCAAGGTGCTTGCTGAAAGGGTATGTCAGTGACAATTACTGTGCAAGGTTTCACACTCCCAGCTAGCACAGGTGCAGAGAAAAACAAACTTTTACATAAAAGTTAACAAAGTCAATGGAACATGAAATATAGGTCAAGGGTAACCGGTCAAGGTGCGTGCTTGAAGGGTATGTCAAGGACAATTACTATGCAAGGTTTCACACTCGCAACTATCACAGGTGCAGAGAAAAACAAACTTTGACATAAAAATTAATAGTCGATGGACCGTGAAATATAGGTCAAAGACACCGGGTCAAGGTGCCTGCTTGAAGGGTATGTCAAGGACAATTTACTATGCGAGGTTTCACACTCACAGCTATTAAAGGTGCAGAGAAAAACAAACTTTTACATAAAAGTTAACAAAGTCAATGGACCGTGAAATATAAGTCAAGGGCAACGGGTCAAGGTGCATGCTTGAAGGATATGTCAAGAGCAATTACAATGCAAGGTTTCACACTCCCAGCTATCACAAATGCAGAGAAAACCAAACTTCGATGTAAATGTTGACGGACGGACAGAAATTTGGACTCCTATATCGTACCCTGCCATACCCTGCTATAAGCAGGAGCGATAAAAATTGGGTATACACATGCAAACCCGTTTTTCTATATGAAATTAGGGATTAAGGGGGTATACATGTCACAGACATGTTTTCCTGATGCCCAGAATTATTCTTAAATCTCCATTCAGAGGGCATGAACATTGAAAGACAATCAAAAGATTTATTCAAAAAAGAATGATCATTTCAGAAATAACATTATGTTCCTATGTTTTGGAACAGACCAGTCATGGTAAACAGTACTGATCAAGATCAGCCTGCTCTTGAATGATTTGCTAAATTAAATTTACATCTTTGAATGGCTTCTTGAAATGTAGGTCATGTCTTCTTGAATAACTTCAACAGGAAAACATGTCCGTAAAATTTATACCCCCTTATACCCCAATTTTATATAGTAAAAAAGGGGTTTTCAGGGGAATAGCTATTTTTCTTATTTTTGATCCAAAACATAGATTGTGGGTACTCATTAGAA
Source organism: Rugalucina vietnamica (assembly GCA_964017185.1). Lineage (NCBI taxonomy): Eukaryota > Metazoa > Mollusca > Bivalvia > Lucinida > Lucinidae > Rugalucina > Rugalucina vietnamica. Next base: position 71,356,189 of record OZ024872.1, read on the forward strand.
CCGCCTCTAACGACACTGTACCCACAATCAATATTTTGAACACAAATATTATAAATATATATTTTTTTTCCAATGAAGAATGGACAAGTTTCCTTAACGTTTGTGCAGTATCTTTGAATTTGATCAGTTACAAAATTCAACATTTTGCAGAAATATCTATTGATATGAAATCCTGACGCATGGTTTATGCAACTAATGGACTAGATCCAAGCAAAACAAGTTGAATATTGCATTTTCATTTATATTGTAATATATTTCTTCAGTCTTCAATTTTCTAAAGTGTTTCTATGAAACACAAAAACAATTAGGAAATTGTAATATGAGCCGCCTCATGGGAAAACCAACAATCTGCATAGGCGAAAACAAAGACGCAGATCAGCTTCGCGGTAACCGCGAAGCTGATCAGCGCCTTTGTTTTCGCTAATCGGATAGTACAATTCCTCTTCTACTTAAATCCGAAATTTCAAGCTTCTAGCTCTTTTCTGTGCTTGTACAGCTCGGTTTGTGTCGGACCTGTTCGGAAACCACATTGTTGGTTTTCCCACGAGGCGGCTCATATTTCTAATGTCAAAACCAAGAATTGTTACTTAAAATAATCACAAACTCTTTAAATTCACTTATATTAATCTTAGAATGTGTTATTTTAGAATCTTTGACTAGAAAATATTAAATTCTTAGAACTGGCATTTGAAAAACTGCCTTCTTCAATCAATAATAATGGTTCTGTTTTGTAAACCAGAGGACCAATGGTCCTGTAAACGCTCACCTGATCTGGACAGCTTTACTTGTGGGGGAGCTAATGACCCCTTCCTTGGGCCAGGGGTGTAGCCTGTAAGGTCCCCAGGAGCACAAGTGGCAAGATTTATAAAGAGGATTGCCAAACAATGCTACACACAAAATATAAAAGCACCAGGACTCATGGTTTCCGAGAAGAAGATTTTTGTATACTTTCCCATTGTAAGTATATGGGAGCTGGTGTCCCCTGGAGTGGGGCCCTTTTGAACCCCAGGGACATCATTTGCACGATTTATGTAAAGCATCATATAACACTGCTGCATACTAAATATACAAGCTTTGGATCTTGCTGTTTCAGAGAAGATCTTTTCATTTGTTTCCTATTTTAAGCCAATGGCAAATGGCGTCCCTGGGGCGTGGCCTATAGGGACCCCAGGGGCATGGTTAGCAGGTTTTAAAAAGAGGAATAATTTAAATTATTAACATTGCTACACACAAAACATACAAGCTCTAGAACTCATTGTTTCTGAGAATAAGATTTGTGTGGTTTTCCCATTGTAAGTATATGGGAGCTAATGACTCCCAGGGTGGGGCCATATTTGACCCCAGGGACAAGATTGGCAGGCTTTAAGTAGAGCACCAAATAAAATTGCATCATACTTAATTTACAAGCTTTGGATCTTGTGGTTTCAGAGAAGAAGATTTTTTCATGTTTCTCCTATTATAAGCCTATGGCAGATATTCACGACCTCGGGGCATGACCAATCTGGACCCCAGGCATGGTTGGCAGGATTTATAAAGGAAACTACTAATCATTGCTATACACAAAATATAAAAGCTCTGGCTATGTGGTTTCAGGGAAGAATTTTTTCATGTTTTTCCCATTGTAAGTCTATGGGGGCTAATGACCCCCAGGGTGGGGCCATTTTTGACCCCAGGGCATGATTGACAGGATTTATGCAGGGTACCACTTAACATTGTTACATGCTAAATGCACCAGCTCTAGCTCTTTTGGTTTTAGAGAAGAAGATTTTTTCCCACTATAAGCCTATGGCAGTAATTGACGCCCCCTGGGGCGTGGTCAATTTGGACCCCAATTGGGACACAGTTGGCAGGATTTATTAAGAGGAGAACTATACTTTACTACACACAAAATATGAAAGCTCTATGGACCCTGTGGTTTCGGAGAAGATCTTTTTTTTGTTTTTCTCATGATTGTAAGTCTATGGAAACCACAATTTTGATACAATCTGCTCCAAAACCTAATGCAGTCAATCCTCCAACCCAATGATGGTTCACAAAAATTTGATCAAGATTGGCCCACCAGCTTCAGAAATATTTGTCTTTGAAATCGTGAACGGACGACGCCGGACGCCGGATGCCTGCCTATCCTATAAGCTCACTTATGAGCCTTCGGCTCAGGTGAGCTAAAAAGCATATGACAGAAAAATTAAACGTTGATTTTTTTTACGGACGCCGACGGACGCCGCATGCCTGCCTATCCTATAAGCTCATAGGTGAGTGTATAGGGCAGGCAGGCATCCAGCGTCCGTTTTTTTTTTCATCGAATAGTAACATACCTGTTAAAATGTTAGCTTCAACACAGTATTCTGTTACAGTTTTTCTGTTTAAAATGTAAGCTGAACTGGTAAAGTCTAAACAAAAGTTAAAAACATATGCAATGACAGCATCAAAATTTAAAAGAGCTTTGACAGTATTTTTTTTTTCAAGAAGTCAGTGATAGAATTACATGTACCTCTCTGTTATCATTATATGCTTCTCAAAGTAGTGAAATTATATTCTTGCATAAATATCTATGCACATTATATAGCTTTTTGAAGCCTTTGTCAATGCAAGAATATTAAAGGATCAATGCATTAACATTTGTTGTGTCTCTTGGAAGCCCTTTAACTCTCAGCCTAACGGCCTCATGTTCAAACAACTACCTTGAGCCTCCGCAAATGTTAATTCATGAAAACGCATCTATGATTCCTATAGCAAAGCTGGTGGGCACGTGTATGCCATCCTACCTGTAAGTTTTGTTCTGAGAGTCTGAGTTTCTTAGCTAGTAAGAACTGTCGTATTGAGAAGAGAAACAACAGCACCGCCACGGCCATCATCATCATGCCGACGATAGTGACACTGCCACCAAACACATGGGTTGCACCTGAAATACAAAAGGTAGATGAACCAGAGGACCAATGGTCCTGTAAACGCTCACCTGAGATCTGCTGCATATACCAATAAACATGTATGAATATTATGGTATTTTATTCCAGTGCAGGGGCAGATGAAGCCCTTGGGCCATTTTCTTTTTTCTGAATCTTCAATATTCTGTCCATTTGCCAATTTCCTGCTGGCTTTTCCCTTCAAATGACATTTTAACAGTTTTCCCAATTCAAATGCATAGGCAACCCATGTTGACCTTGCCATAAACTTGGTCAAGGTCATCACAGGGTCCTGATTTATATATACATTAAAGTACTTTAGCCATCGATGCTTCATGCCAAGTTTCCTTGAAATCAGTCTATTGGTTTCAGAGAAGAAGGTTTTTGATGGGTTTTTACCATATATGGGCATGGCGGCCATCTTTGTCATGTGACCTAGATTATTTATATACACATTGATTCACCCATTCTATAGATGCTTCATGTAAAATTTGGCTTTGATTGGCCAAGCGATTTCAGAGGAGAAGACGTTTGAATATTATGGAAATATACATGTATATTGCCGCGGGGTGGGGGCACATGAGCCCCTGGGGTCCAATTTTTTTCAGAATCATTAATATTCAGTCCTACTTCCCATTTTCTGCAAGACTTTCACTTTAAATTACATTTTAAAAGTTTTCCCCATTCCAATGCATTGGTGACCTATGTTGACCTTGCCATAAAATAGGTCAAGGTCATCACAGGGTCATGATTTATATACACATTGTAGTGCTTGAGCCATCAATGCTTCATGCCAAGTTTTGTTGAAATCGGTCCACCAGTTCTGGAGAAGAAGATTTTTGAAGGGTTTTTACCATATATGGGCATGGCGGCCATCTTGGTCATGTGACCTGGATTATTTATATACACATTGGTTCCCCCTTCCCATAGATGCTTCATGTAAAATTTGGCTTTGATTGGCCAAGCGGTTTCAGAGAAGAAGATGTTTGAATATTATGATAATATACATGTATATTGCCCCGGGGTGGGGGCGGATGAGCCCCTGGTGCCCAATTTTTTTCAGAATCATTAATATTCAGTCCTACTGCTCATTTTCTGCAAGATTTTTCCTTTAAATGACAATTTAACAATTTTTCCCATTCAAATGCAAAGGCGACCTATGTTGACCTTGCCGTAAAATAGGCCAAGGTCACCGCAAGGTCATGATTTATATATACATTGTAGTGCTTGAGTCATCGATGCTTCATGCCAAGTTTGGTTGAAATCGGTCCAGTGGTTCCGGAGAAGAAGATTTTTGAAGGTTTTTTACCATATATGGGCATGGCGGCCATCTTGGTCATGTGACCTGGATTATTTATATATACATTGGTTCCCCCTTCCCATAGATGCTTCATGTAAAATTTGGCTTTGATTGGCCAAGCGGTTTCAGAGAAGAAGATCTTTGAAAATTGTGGACGACGGACGGACGGACGGACGACGGACGGACGGACGACGGAGCATGGGTATACTATAAGCTCACCTTGTGAGCCTGACGGCTCAGGTGAGCTAAAAAGGTATAGCTGTCCCACAGGATGGGGAACATGGAGCCACAGGGATGTTAGAGCCGAAAATATCTTGGGCAACAGCTGATGAAAAACAGTGCTCTGTTTGTCACCACATACTGCCATAAAATAGGTCAAAAATACTTTTGCTACTGCCATAAAATAGGTCATTAAATACTTTTGCTTTCTTTTTGGAGTACGTTAAGACCTTAGTCAGTCTTCCAGATACTGAGTCAGATCTGGTATTGCTGAGTATGAAGCAGAAATCAGTGACTTTGTCATGTTTCGGTTATGAGCCGCATTATCTGTATAGGCACAAAATTTTTCAAAATATTTAAACTAGCAAGCTGTCTGAATGGAGCATACCCTTGAATGGTATTTAGATGTTCAGGTCATGGTGACCCCAGGTTTTCAGGCAATGAATCAGGGCAAATGGAAATAGGTTTTCAAACAGAGGCACAAGTAAGCAATCCTCTATAATCATTTCACAGTGGACATGAAGCAACATTGTCACTGTGATCAGAGACAGACTTTCAGTCTTGTTGCAATTTGAATTTGAACTTTCTGTACTCAAAGTCAAGCACTAGACTATTCTGACAGGATTTCAATAAAATCTAAAAGAAGTACCATATTGTTTAAGGCAAACAGTTTGATCATTCCAAAGGAGGTTTAAAACCAAATCTATCAGCATAAATTTCCCTGTCTGCAGTATGATATGGACATAAAATGAGCCGCCCCATGGGAAAACCAACAATCTGCATAGACGAAAACAAAGGCGCAGATCAGCTTCGCGGTAACCGCGCAGCTGATCAGCGCCTTTGTTTTCGCTACTCGGATAGTACAATTCCTCCTCTACTTAACTCCAAAATTTCAAGCTTCTAGCCTGCTTCTGTAGCTGTACAGGGCGGTTTGTGTCGGACCTGTTCGGAAACCACATTGTTGGGTTTCCCACGAGGCGGCTCAAATAGTGGTCAACATTTCAGCCATCATATTTTTGAGGGCTTCAGATCAATATGATACGTCTACAGAATGACAATTACCATAGAAACCATGCATTTAGTACTGTCTCAGTGATTCACCATATGAGCCACCCCAAGGGAAAACCAACAATCTGCATATGCGAAAACAAAGATGCAGATCAGCTTCACGGTAACCGCGAAGCTGATCAGCGCCTGTTTTTGCTGCAAGAATAGTACACTTCCTCTTCTTCTTAAATCCGAAATTTCAAGCATCTAGCCTGCTTCTGTGACTATACAGCCTGATTTGTGTCGGACCTGTTCGGAAACCACATTGTTGGTTTTCCCACGAGGCGGCTCATATTTCTGCAACTCACTGTGAGTAGTTTTTAACCATAAAAAATGAGAAAATGATTCTCAGTGTTGGAAAGCTGATCTACAGAGTGTTCAGATTTCCTAAGCCTACATGTTTTTGCTGAAATTCTGCTCAATCACAGTAAACTTATAAATCTCCAATTTATGTCATTGCTCCATTCTGTTCAACACAAATGCTCAGATCCAAAGTGCTTTGACACCAGTTGCTCAGTGTCTATATTTGGCAACCTTATCTGTAAAATAAGTGCAAAAATGTTACAATGTCATGTCAAGCATCCAACCACCTCATCAGGAAAACATATCCGTGAAATGTACACCCCTTAAACCCCACTTTCCCACTTTTATATAGAAAAACTGGGGTTTGCATGAGTATACCTAAATTTTTTAACTTTGATCCAATACATACATTAGGGGTACTCGTTAGAACCGCCTCAGCTAGGCGGTTCTAACGTGTGCCCACAATGTATGTTTTTATCGAAAATATTTTTGAAAAATTACCAATCAATGAAATTTTCAATTTTTGCCTCTGAAAAATTCTCAGTATATTGCATAGGCAAGTTTTCGTAATCTTATCTGAATACGGCATGACATGTCTGAAAATCTGACGACAGAATTTTTCTTGCCGTGAGGCACAGTTAATGGGTGTTGTGACGAGCTTAGTGCACTCATTAGATCTGTATAAGCTACTTGACGAAGTTTGTCACATTTCCTGTTCTATTGTAGAATCACCTGCCACCGATAACTACCAGGCATCAATGAAGAAAATCTCAACCAAAACATGACAAAGTCACTGATTTCTGCTTTCTACTCAGTAAACCCAGATCTGCCTGAGTATCTGGAAGACTGACTAAGGTCTTAACGGACTCCAAAGAGAAAGCAAAGGTATTTTTAGTGACCACTGACTGAACAGCAAGGACTGATTAAAGAGAGGGATGTATACATGAGCCACCTTATGGGAAAACCAAGAATGTGGTTTCTGAACAGGTTCGACACAAACCAAGCTGTACAAGCACAGAAGATGGCTAGAGGCTTGAAATTTTGGATTTAGAAAGTAGAGGAATTTTACTATCCGTGTAGCAAAAACAAAGGCGCTGATCAGCTTCGCGGTTATCGCGAAGCTGATCTGCGTCTTTATTTTCGCATATGCAGATTGTTGTTTTTTTCATAATGCGACTCATATCATTAAAGTCTTAATACCCGGTACATGGCAAATTGATTGCTTTCAAGTGTGGAAGCAGATCAACACCTACACTGTTGTACAGAAAGCCCAAATTCTTAAACACTGAAACCACTTAGACCAGTGGACTTCTAGTTGATTACTACTTGTGCCTCTGTTTGAAAACCTATTCAAAAAGAGTACCATTCTATTTGCCCTGATTCATTGCCTGAAAACTTGGGGTCACCACGACCTAAACATCTAAATACCATTCAAGGGCATGCTCCATTCAGACCGCTTGCTAGTTTAAATATTTTGAAAGACTTTCAAGACGTTGCAGACAGCTGCTTTTCTTAAATCTTAAATTCTTAAAAAGTCAGAATGACACCATGCAATATATGGTATTCATGAGGGACAAACTGTATGTTTAATGCATTTGAAGTACTCGCCCAGTACATTCGCACTGGCATTCAGAACTTTGAAAGTTTGATTCCTTACTTTGTCATTTTCTTTGTCAGATACTGATAAAAGGACGTGCATAGAGTATAAGTAGGCTATATCTGTCAAGGTAAGGTATGGTTTAGGGTATAGGTTAGCATCTTTACAACTGAGTCTTTGCCTCCCAACAGCTTTTCACAGTGGACATGAAGCAACATTTTAAACAAAACCGAAGCAATCAACACAGACAGAATCTGGCTGTACTATTATGCCTGACTTGCCAGATCAGTTGTTAACCTGCAACTGTTTCTTAGCTGCCATTGAAGACAATAAAACAGTTTGTCAGACAGAATTATTCCCAAATCAGTGACTTATTATTCGTAGACATGTCACTCATGCTCAAATGACTTATTACTCAAAAGTATACATTTAATGCCAAACTTAAGCAACAGACTGCCTCCAAGTTAAAATGCCAGTAGAATAAGACACATCATGCTCCTAGTAAAAGACCTTGCTTTAAATGCCATAGTATGAATGTCATTGGAGCTGTGCCGTAGGGCAACCTGACGTTTGCCTTTGCCATATAAACGGTAGTGATCACAAGGTGGTAATAAGCATCTAACACAGAGCAATCTCAATACAGCAGCAAGCCTCTAGTCACCTTCTGAGATTGTATGGTTAGTTTCTTGTCTGATCTGGTCAGAAATACAAAAGGCAGGTTCCTTCACAACATGGCACATCTAATAACAAACCTTATCAAATTAAGGACAGGATATTACAAATCTCTTTCGCTTTCCTATGAGACATTTCCTTGTGCAGAGATTCATTAATAACTTTAACCCACAAGTTGGTCTTTGATTAGAATAATAAACAATACAATCATGACCAAGCAAACACTGTGTGTTTCCGAAAGGCATGGAAAAGCTATGCTGATGATGTCACAAAAATTAAACAAGTTACATGTACGCCACATCAGGGCTTTTTCTCACCTTTTGGGTAATATTTGGTATCAATGAAATTGGGAAAAAATGTTTTGTTTTTTTTTTTTCTTTAAAATGGGGAAAAGATAGACTGGGAAGGTTTGCCTATGCCATTGCTATTTTTCAGCTAATTGGGAAACTTTCAGGTCAAATGGGAATTTTTTCAGCCTATTGGGAAAAAAATTAGTACCAATGAAAAAAGAGACAATAAGCAATGCTTGCTTATTAAATACCCCCCGCAGTGTAACTGTCTACCACAAAAATTATTTTGGCAATAAAATTTCTTCATGCAAATGTCCAATGGGTGTACATCATGTAGGCATGATATCAAATTGTTCCATCAAAAACTGTGGTAGGAGTTGAAAGCCCGTGAAAGCCTTTACCTGTAAAAAAAAAAAAAAAAAAAAAAAAACTAAGTTCTCATAGCTGTCATTTTATCAAAAATTATTTTTTCGCAATAACATTTCTTCATGCAAATGTCCAATGGGTGTACATCATGTAGGCATGATATCAAATTGTTCCATCAAAAACTGTGGTAGGAGTTGATCGGCCCGTGAAAGCCTTTACCTGTAAAAAAAAAAAAAAAAAAACTAAGTTCTCATAGCTGTCATTTTATCAAAAATTATTTTTTCGCAATAACATTTCTTCATGCAAATGTCCAATGGGTGTACATCATGTAGGCATGATTTGAAATTGTTCCATCAAAACTGTGGTAGCATGAAAGCCCTTACCTGTAAAAAACTAAGAAAAATTGTCTAAGTTCTCATTGCTGTAATTTTAACAAAAATTATTTTTTCACAATAAAATTTCTTCATGCAAATGTCCAATGGGTGTACATCATGTAGGCATGATATCAAATTGTTCCATCAAAAACTGTGGTAGGAGTTGAAAGCCCGTGAAAGCCTTTACCTGTAAAAAAAAAAAAAAAAAAAAAAAAACTAAGTTCTCATAGCTGTCATTTTATCAAAAATTATTTTTTCGCAATAACATTTCTTCATGCAAATGTCCAATGGGTGTACATCATGTAGGCATGATATCAAATTGTTCCATCAAAAACTGTGGTAGGAGTTGATCGGCCCGTGAAAGCCTTTACCTGTAAAAAAAAAAAAAAAAAAACTAAGTTCTCATAGCTGTCATTTTATCAAAAATTATTTTTTCGCAATAACATTTCTTCATGCAAATGTCCAATGGGTGTACATCATGTAGGCATGATTTGAAATTGTTCCATCAAAACTGTGGTAGCATGAAAGCCCTTACCTGTAAAAAACTAAGAAAAATTGTCTAAGTTCTCATTGCTGTAATTTTAACAAAAATTATTTTTTCACAATAAAATTTCTTCATGCAAATGTCCAATGGGTGTACATCATGTAGGCATGATATCAAATTGTTCCATCAAAAACTGTGGTAGGAGTTGATCGGCCCGTGAAAGCCCTTACCTGTAAAAAAAGTAAGAATTATTTTTTCGCAATAACATTTCTTCATGCAAATGTCCAATGGGTGTACATCATGTAGGCATGATATGAAATTGTTCCATCAAAAACTGTGGTAGGAGTTGATCGGCCCGTGAAAGGCCTTCCCTGTAAAAAAACGAAAGAAAATTGCCTAAGTTCTCATAGCTGTCATTTTGTCAAAAATTATTTTTTCGCAATAACATCTCTTCATGCAAATGTCCAATGGGCCTACATCATTTATGCATAATATCAAAAAGTTCCAACAAAAACTATTGTAGGAGTTGATCGGTCCGTAAAAGCACTATCTTCACCGTATACAAAAACCATCAAGAACTATAAAGCGAGGTAACTAAAAAGGGACTGGCCCCTAGCCCTTAATTTTTGCATGTACATATTTGCCCCATCGATATGCAGATGCCTGCAAAGTTTCATGAAATTCCATCGATAGGTCTTCAAGATATTAAAGAAACAAAACGTTACAGACGGACAACGTGAAAACAGTATACCCCCCTTAAAACTTCGTTTCGGCGGGGGGTATAAAAACCGGACCCAGTTTTGTATTGAGAAAAAGCCCTGCATATATTTGATAATCATGAAATTTGGTGTTCTTCTATGAAAGCTATATGCCGAAATGTTTCTCATTGGCTGAATGAAAATGGTTACCCATGAAACTGTGAATGCTAAGCTGCAATATGACAATGACTGAATCACAAACTTATAACTATACTAGGCAAATTAAATTTAGCAATTTTCGTAACATTCGCCAGTCTCTGCACATAAGCAATAAAAGTTATATTTTGCAATATGGGCGTAAGTGGTAATCTTTCGGCAAGAACTTCCAAGTGAAACATTTCGAAAAAATCAAATCTTACGGCGATACTGACGTGACGTTACAATTTAAGACACATGATCAAAACTTGTAGGTCTGCTTAAATTTGGAAACCAAAATCATGCTTAAGCAACTCTTTAGTCATCAAAACAAAAGAAAACGTTTAAAACGTTTGGAAACAAAATTTTATCGCCGAGAAATTAAGATCGTAAGTTTTTGGATTCGACGTTTTTTCTTTTGCTCCTACGTTATCGCCTTACAGTTACATTTCTAACTGGAATTTCCAAAAAATCCGCAATGAGTTTAAATGCCTGATGGATACCGATATGTTAAAATAAAGAGAGTTTGCCAAATTCCCTATCTTGGCTTTATAACGTGAGCTTAAATAAAGAGTTTAACGTCAGCGTTATCTCACTAGCATGACGCGTTATGGCTCTGAATCTTTCAAGTCTTACTGACCACAGTATTGGCTGCATTGTGCTTTGTTTGTCTTGTTTTGTTTTTATAAAATCAATGGAAACCAAGTTACCCAAAATTAAGGCAATTTCGACCTATTGACGGCGCGTTGACGTCGTTTTTGGCAGGTAAAGTTTGTACCGAAAAAGCCCAATCTCACTTGTCACATAATCAACAACGTTCATAAAGAGGGATTGAAAAGGATGGTCCTAATGGACTAAACAAAAGTCAGCTGTTTGCATTGTGTTCAATGGTTGAGAATTTTGCATCCACACCCTTTCTGAATTTGTTGGTTGTTCCAGAAGCCTCTTTAAAGGATGGCGTTTTGAAATTCATCTTATCATGTGCCTAAGACACTGTTCTTGTTATTTAAATCAAAGAGATGTCCAAAGTTGCTCTGAGGTGATAAAAAATATGTGTAACATCAGAAATTGCTAAATTTAATTTGCCTAGTATATTTAGGTCTGTAACTTGTGCTGCCGTTCAGTCAATATCAGCTGACATTTGTATTTATAAAAAAAATCATTTCCAATACGGGTCAATTGTTTGTAAAGCATATGACACATTTCGCTCTTGCTGCTTTTTGTCAGCTGGCAAGAGAAAAAAATCTATTTAGACTTGTGCTTATTCTTGAAATGACAGAAAATATATGACATATTGATAGGTTTCCATTGAAAGTCAAGCAAACCAGGGATATGTAGTCTCTTATCAGAGTAGTCTAGTGGATAGGTTATTAGCCTTGCGATCAAGAGGTTGGGATTGATCCTAGAGATCGGTGTTGCGAGTTTGATCCTAGATTGGTGCATGCCTGTCATTTAGGTAATGAATGTTCATCCTGAATTAATAAAGACCAACCATCCATCTAAGAAAGCCCACAGTCTAGCTTTAGTCTTTCTTATATGTACCAGAATTCACCAATAGTGCTGAATGATTACAGGACCAACAAATGAGAATTTTTTTTTAATGATTTAACATATTGTAGAAAATTACAAAATTTCCACAAGACCGAAACTAATTTTTACCTGACCGAATGACTTTTTACCAGACTCGGTCAGATGGTCCTGTGACTTTGGGAAACACTCTGATACCTCTAACATCAAGCTTACATGTCCATGATCTTTATACCCTCTACTCAAGAGTATACATGTATATAAAACATGGTGTTGAAAAAGATATACATAACTATTCTTATTTTTGTTAAAATCATGAATTGTGACTACAGTGGAACCATGAATAAAGAGTACTGACAATCTAAATTTCGAACAAAAACTGAAAAAAATGAGTTTTTCATACATAAATTGTCATATGTATTTACATAATTTAAGATATCATATGGAAGTAGAATTAAGCTCTTGTCCCTACTGGAAGTCTGTCCGGCTGCCCACATGTCTCAGACAATCAGATTATAGAAGACATGATCACATGAAATGACTCGAAGTCTTATCTCATATAAGCTTGTCGTCCTTTTCGTGGGACATATGCATAAAGTATAGCTCCAGATGAGATGCCGCAGAATGTGGCGTCCCATCTGGGGCTGTTCTGTTTCCTAAGAAGAATTTAATCAAAAACTGAACTTAAGATTGAAAATCACTCCTTATGCCCCTATAAATGAAATTGGACTTGTCTAAATGGGAAAGTCCATTCGTCATTAATGGGTTGAACTGCAATCCAGACTACAAACATTACTGAAATCTATAGGAAATAAACTCAGCCTCCTCACCAGAAAACCAGATTTTAGCCTACGCGAAAACAAAGGTGCAGATCAGCTTCGCAGTTTGCAGTAACTAATCAGCGTCTTTGTTTTCGTTACATGGGTAGTACAATTCTTCCTCTACTTATACACAAATTTCCAAGATTCTAGCTTTCTTCTGTGGGTGTATAGGCCGGTTTGTGTCGAGCCTGGTCCGAAATTCCGAAGCCCGGTTTTCTCGTGTCGCGGCTCAATTGACACATTTACCAGGAGACTTGAAGCGTTTCCCAATAGCGACCAGCTTCTCTAAGTTTCTTGATTTCTTTCTTAATGTGCTTATATTCTTAAATGTAATATCGGCCCTTTGATACCTTTTTATGTAATGCTTTATTAGGCTAATACGGCTTTATAATTCTGGTATCTCTCACATAAAAGCCAGGATTGTGAAATGAAATACATCTTGCTCATCGTAGTTAAAATGCCAGCTTAAAGACCATCTTTGACAAGACAGTTGCCGTCATTTTGGTTAAACCACATACATGTATTTACATACCAGTAGGTCCAGTTTAGACCCACCCTTAACATGGTTTTCAGATTTCATTAACATAAGCCTGGCATCCTTTTTATGGGACATAGGCAAACAGTATAGCCCCAGATGTGTCACCACATAATGTGGTGTCCCATCTGGGGCTATTCTGTTGCTTAGAGGAATTTCATCAAAAAATGGAATAAAATTTTAAAATCACACCTGAAGCCCCTAAAAATAAGCACTTACTGAGAATCGTCATAATTGAGCCACAAATTTCATCAAATAAGAGCTGTTGCAGGACAGCGTAGCTCGCCTGACTTGTGCTTTGCCACTAAATTTATCAAAATCTATGACCCATGACCTTGACTTCAAGGTCGCTCAGGTGGGTCGTAAAAGCATAAAATTTCAGACCAATATCTACAAACATGCAAAGTATCAATTTGATCCATCAACATGTTCAAGAGATATAGACTTCTAACAACTTTAACGAAAAACTTCAACAAAAAATTTCTAAATCTGTGACCTTGACCTCACGGTCACCCAGTGTGGGTCATGATGGTACTCCATAAAACTTCAGACCAATATCATCAAACATGCAAAGTATCAACTTGATCCATCAACATGTTCAAGAGATATAGACTTCTTAAATCTTTAATGAAAAACTTTAACATAAAATTTCTAAGTCCATGACCTAGACCTCAAGGTCACCCAGGGTGGACCACGATGGTACAGCATAAAACTTCAGACCAATATCTACCAACATGCAAAGTATCAACTTGATCCATCAACATGTTCAAGAGATATAGACTTCTAAAAACTTTAATGAAAAACTTCAACATAAAATTTCTAAGTCTGTGACCTTGACCTCAAGGTCACCCAGGATGGGTCAAGATGGTACTGCATAAAACTTCAGACCAATATCTACCAATATGCAAAGTATCAACTTGATACATCTACATGTTCAAGAGATATAGACTTCTAAAAACATTAACCGAAAGTGTGACGCAGACGCGGACGTACACGTAAACGCGGACGACCGAGGTGACAACAATAGCTCTGTGCACTTCGTGCAGGCGAGCTAAAAATGGAATAAAATTTTAAAATCACACCTGAAGCGAAGCCCCTAAAAATAAGCACTTATCGAGAATCGTCATACTTGAGCCACAAATTTCATCGAAAAATGGAATAAAATATTATAAGAGCTGTCGCAGGACAGCGTAGCTCGCCTGACTTGTGCTTTGCCACTAAACTTATCAAAATCTATGACCAATGACCTTGACCTCAAGGTCGCTCAGGTGGGTTGTGATGGTACAGCATAAAATTTCAGACCAATATCCACAAACATGCAAAGTTTCAACTTGATCCATCAACATAGAGATATATAGACTTCAAAAATCTTAAACCCAAAACTTTAACCAAAAATGTCTAAGGCCATGACTTTGACCTCAAGTTCACCCAGGGTGGGTCATAATGGTACAGTATAAAACTTCAGACCAATATCTACCAACATGCAAAGTATCAACTTGATCAATGTACATGTTCAAGAGATATAGACTTCTAAAAACTTTAACCGAAAACTTTAACAAAAAAATTCTAAGTCTCTGACCTTGACCTCAAGGTCACCAAGGGTGGGTCATGATGGTACTGCATAAAACTTCAGACCAATATCTACCAACATGCAAAGTATCAACTTGATCCATCAACATGTTCAAGAGATATAGACTTCTAAAAACTTTAATGAAAAAGTCACTAGAGCACGAAATATAGGTCAAGGTCACAAGATCAAAGTGGGTGCAAAGTCGGGACATCGAGGAGAAGCCATATGCAAGGTTTGATGGTTGTAGGCTTTATAGTTGATGAGATATTAAGGGTTGGTTAAAAAAATGACAAAGTCACTGGAGAATGAAATATAGGTCAAGGTCAGTAGGTCAATGTGGGTGCCGAGTCGGGACATCGAGGAGAAGCCATATGCAAGGTTTGATGGTTGTAGGCTTTATAGTTGATGAGATATTAAGGGTTGGCTTCAAAAATGACAAAGTCACTAGAGCACGAAATATAGGTCAAGGTCACTAGGTGAATGTGGGTGCCCAGTCGGGACATCGAGGAGAAGTCATATGCAAGGTTTGATGGTTGTAGGCTGTATAGTTGATGAGATATTAAGAGTTGGTTAAAAAATGACAAAGTCACTAGAGCATGAAATATAGGTCAAGGTCACTAGATCAAAGTGGGTGCAAAGTCGGGACATCGAGGAGAAGCCATATGCAAGGTTTGATGGCTGTAGGCTGTATAGTTGATGAGATATTAAGGGTTGGCTTAAAAAATGACAATGTCACTGGAGCATGAAATATAGGTCAAGGTCAGTAGGTCAATGTGGGTGCCAAGTCGGGACATCGAGGAGAAGCCATATGCAAGGTTTGATGGTTGTAGGCTTTATAGTTGATGAGATATTAAGGGTTGGCTTAAAAAATGACAAAGTCACTGGAGCATGAAATATAGGTCAAGGTCAGTAGGTCAATGAGGGTGCTTGAGTCGGGACATCGAGGAGAAGTCATATGTAAGGTTTGACAGTTCTAGGCTTTACAGTTGATGAGAAACTAACACAGCATCTGAGCATTGTACAAAGGTGTTCTAGATATTGACCTCTAGCCCCGCCCCCAGGCACGACCCCACAGGTCCCTTCACACTAAATCATAGAGGACCCTCATATGCAGCAATGTTCCAAATATGAATGATTTCTGGTCAGTGACTATCAAGATATAGCAATTTTAAAAACTTTAACCAAAAGTGTGACACGGACGTACACGTAAACGTAAACGTAAACGGGTACGACCGAGGTGACAACAATAGCTCTGTGCACTTCGTGCAGGCGAGCTAAAAATCACACCTGAAGCCCCTAAAAATAAGCACTTACCAAGAATGGTCATAATTGAGCCACATATGAGAATGAGGCTGGCCACTGTGACACAAACCACACCCTTCCTGTATGGTTTCCTGTGGGTATAGTTGCCAATATTCCCCGCAGGGAACGGGGTGAGGAACCTTGATCTCCCGCCATGTCCACCGGTATGTCGTGATACTCGGAAGGTGTTAGCGGCAAGCATAATAGCCTGTCCAAACACTGCGAGTGTTATGATACGCTGCTGCTCCCTATCCCCATTTCTGAAACAAAAGAGCATTGAAATGATAAAACTGTCTCCTTCTCCAAGCCATAGAGACTAGTTTTTTGTTTGTTTGTTTGTTTGTTTGAATTGATGCTTTACGTCCCAGTCAACAGCTAAGGTCATGACACTCCATGGTCATGGCCTCCACTTAATGGGACTTTTACCCAAAATGAGGATGTCATCAGAGGCTAGTTTTTAAACCTTGTTAATATGGCTACATGACTTATGGTACTGGTATCTGACCTCACAATAAAAAAAGGTAGGGTCCTGAATGTAGGCAGATGGTAAATATATGAGCCACCTCGAGGGAAAACCAACATTGTGGTTTCCGAACAGGTCCGACACAAACCAGCCTGTACAAGCACAGAAAAGAGCTGGAATCTTGAAATTTCGGATTTAAGTAGAAGAGGAATTGTACTATCCGAGTAGCGAAAACAAAGGCGCTGATCAGCTTCACGGTGACGCTTCGCGGTCACCGCGAAGCTGATCTGCACCTTTGTTTTCGCCTATGCAGATTGTTGGTTTTCCCATGGGGTGGCTCATATATGATCTGTTAAAGACCTGCATGCTTGCAGCTCAGTTCTATATGGTCACTTTCTGTGAGGAGAAGCCGTAAGCAGAATTCGGCAGTTGGCTGGGCGTCTAAGCAGACCTTATTAAAACCTCTCACAGAGGTGGTAGGTTTTAAACTCTGACTTCTTATGCCCCAGTCTGTCTCTCTATCCCTGAGCCGTCATGCTTCCTACAGGCATAATGAAAAAAGAGACAATAAGCAATGCTTATTAAATACCCCCCGCTTGGTAACTGTTTACCATGGGTGTACATCATGTTGGCATGATATCAAATTGTTCCATCAAAAACTGTGGTAGGAGTTGATCGGCCCCTGAAAGCCCTTACCTGTAAAAAAACTAAGAAATATTGTCATAAGTTCTCATAGCTGTAATTTTAACAAAAATTATTTTTCACAATAAAATTTCTTCATGCAAATGTCCAATGGGTGTACATCATGTAGGCATGATATCAAATTGTTCCATCAAAAACTGTGGAAGAAGTTGATCAGCCCGTGAAAGCCCTTACCTGTAAAAAAGTAAGAAAATTGCCTAAGTTCTCATAGCTGTCATTTTGTCAAAAATTATTTTTTCGCAATAAAATTTCTTCATGCAAATGTCCAATGGGTGTACATCATGTAGGCATGATATCAAATTGTTCCATCAAAAACTGTGGTAGGAGTTGATCAGCCTGTGGAAGCCCTTACCTGTAAAAAAAAGTAATAAAATTGTCTAAGTTCTCATAGCTGTCATTTTGTCAAAAATTATTTTTTCGCAATAACATTTCTTCATGCAAATGTCCAATGGCTGTACATCATGTAGGCATGATATCAAATTGTTCCATCAAAAACTGTGGTAGGAGTTGATCGGCCCGTGAAAGCCCTTACCTGTAAAAAAGTAAGAAAATTGCTTAAGTTCTCATAGCTGTCATTTTGTCAAAAATTATTTTTTCGCAATAACATTTTTTCATGCAAATGTCCAATGGGTGTACATTATGTAGGCATGATATCAAATTGTTCCATCAAAAACTGTGGTAGGAGTTGATCGGCCCGTGGAAGCCCTTACCTGTAAAGAAAGTAAGAAAATTGCCTAAGTTCTCATAGCTGTCATTTTGTCAAAAATTATTTTTTCCCAATAACATTTCTTCATGCAAATGTCCAATGGGTGTACATCATGTAGGCATGATATCAAATTGTTCCATCAAAAACTGTGGTAGGAGTTGATCGGCCCGTGGAAGCCCTTACCTGTAAAGAAAATAAGAAAATTGCCTAAGTTCTCATAGCTGTCATTTTGTCAAAAATTATTTTTTCGCAATAACATTTCTTCATGCAAATGTCCAATGGGCCTACATCATTTAGGCATAATATCAAAAAGTTCCAACAAAAACTGTTGTAGGAGTTGATCGGCCCATAAATGCACTATCTTCACTGTATACAAAACCATCAAAAACTATAAAGGGAAGTAACTCAAAAGGGACTGGCCCCTAGCCCTTAATTTTTGCATGTACATATTTGCCCCATAGATATGCAGATGCCTGCAAAGTTTCATGAAATTCCATCAATGGGTTTTCAAGATATTAAAGAAACAAAACGTTACGGACGGACGGACAGACGCACAGACGGACGCACGGACGGACGGACGGACAACGTGAAAACAGTATACCCCCCTTAAAACTTCGTTTTGGCGGGGGGTATAATGAACCCTGTATGGTCCATACAAACATGTTGTGGGTTTACATCCATGATCCAACCAACATTTAAGGTCATATGGATACATGATCTCAGTTTAAAGTCTCATCCAAAAGATTGGAGAAGTCCACACTCTAAACCACAGTCCCTGGTTTACAAGGCTCTTCAACACAGAGGCTTCTTATGTGTTCTTCTTAAACACAGTTTATACTATCAAATGAAAGTCAGAAAAAAGTTCATTTCTTTAATGATTTGTTTTTCAGAATAATCAAGTTTTAAATCTTTTTCTAAAGGTTAATTGTATGATGTTATTAAATCAGTCCGATTGTGCAATGGCAATTTACTGTAATTGATCCGATGATCATCCTTAGAAATTATTGCCTGGATCGATTAATCACTTGCTTAGAAAATGAATGACCTTAGATTGGAAATTGTTGCATATTTGAGCCATGTCATGAGAAAACCAACATTTTGCATATGCGAAAACAAAGGCGCAGATCAGCTTCTCCGTGTCCGCACCTTTGTTTTTGCTACACAGACAGTACAACAATTATTCCTCCTCTACTTATATCCAAAATTTCAAGCTTCTTATCTTCTTCTGAGGCTGTACAGGCCAGTTTGTGTCGGACCGAGTCAGTACTCCCAAAGTCCAGTTTTCTCATGTTGCCGCTCATATTTTTTCTTCTGTTCTGTCTGATTTTCCTCAAAGTGACACTAAGTACAGCTAAAACAGGATTCAAGTGCTATTTGTCAGGTTTCTTAGAGAGAATAGAATTTAGTCAATACCACCATACCACAGATGTTAGCAGAATAAAGAAGCTGATTAGCATGACAGTCAGGGAGAGCATGTTGTCCTAGCGGAGGACAGGACTCCATAGTGTCACAGGGTATAGGTATATTGCACACTTTGTAGAGAGCTCCATTGCATGATCAATGCTTCATGCGCCAAGTTTCAAAATCATAGGCCGTCTGCTTCTGGAGAAGAAGGTTTTTAAAGGTTTTTGCTATTTATAGCCATGGCGGCCATCCAGGGTTTTTGAAGGGTTTTGCCATATATGGTACTGGCAGCCATCTTGGTCATGTGACCTTGACCATTTATATAAACTTTCAGTCCCCTTCCTAACGATATTCCACATAAAGTTTGGCTTTGATTGGCCAAGCGGTTTCAGAGATGTTTGAATATTATGGTCATATACATGTATATAGCCCCGGGTCAGGGACAGTCAACCCCCTGGGGACATTTTTTTTCATAAACATAAATATTCTGTTCATTTGCCCATTTCCTGCAAGTTTTGCCCTTCAAATCACATATTAACAATTTTCCCCATTCAAATGCATGGGCGACCTAAGATGACCGTGCCTTTAAATAGGTCACGTTCATCACAGGGTCATGATTTATATAACCTTTGTAGAGCTCCATTGCCTGATGCTTCATGCCAAGTTTCAAAATCATAGTCCTTCTAGTTCTGGAGAAGAAGATTTTAAAGGTTTTTGCTATTTATAGCCATGGCGGCCATCTTGGTCATGTGACCTTGACCATATACATAAAATATCATTCCCCCTCCACATAAAGTTTGACTTTGGGCGGCCCCCGTGGCCGAGCGGTTCAGAGTGCTGTTTCTTAATCACTCGATCATCTCACCGCTGTGTCTGGTGTGGGTTTGAGCTCCGCTCTGGTGACATGTGAGACAAGCCAAGTTCTGCTTGCGGGTGTGCCAGGTGGTTTTTCTCTGGGTTCTCCCGTTTTCGCCCCACCTACTGATTGGCCCGTCTCATATGAGCTGAAATAATCTTGAAAGGGACGCTAAACTGAATCAAAAAAAAAAAAACTTTGATTGGCCAAGCGGTTTCAGAGAAGATGTTTGAATATTATGGTCATATACATGTATATAGCCCCTGGGCAGGGGCACACCTATGTTGACCTTGCCGTAAAATAGGTCACGGTCATCACAGAGTCATGATTTATATAAATCAGTTTGCCGGTTATAGATTTCTACGAAAAAGACTTAAACCAAAAGCTTTATCATAAAATTTGAGCTCAAGGTCACTCAGGTGGGTGGGTATGCTGCAGCATAAAACTTCGGACCAATATCTAACAGGAGGTAAAGTATCAACTAGATCCATCCACATGTTCTAGAGATATAGAGTTATAAAAACTTTGACCAAAAAATTTAACACAAAATTTCTAAGTCTGTGACCTTGGCCTCAAGGTCACCCTGGTGGGTCATGATGGTACACCAATATCTAACAACAGGCATAGTATCAACTTGGTCCATAAATACATTCAAAAGATATAGACTTACAAAAACTTTCACCCAAAACTTTAACATGAAATTTTGTGCAACGCTGACCAGGTGAGCTAAAAAAAAAGTTTTCCACAACTAAGATGATGCAATCACGAAAACTAGTTCAAGGTCACCAAAATCTAACACACTCTTTAAATAGCAGTCACACTTTAGCGTATAACCCAAACGCGTGCCGGGCGTATGAAAAATCTCAACACGCTGATGATTTTGGACGTATAAAAAATAATTTGTACCTTTAACTCACTTTAGCAGTCACACATTAGCACGCGACTGAGGCGTGTGCCAGACGCATAAAAAATCTCAAAGTTTTAGAGTATGTTTGTCTTACGTCCTGGACACGCTAAGCACACGCTATAGACGCACAGCAAACGTTCAACGCGTGCCCCACACACGCTTGGGGCACGCTACTGAAGCAATATCTCATAAAATTGAAACGCGCATGTAGCGTACATTGGCATGCCTGGGATGTGCGCCAAACGCGCTCGAAGCGTATTCAGCGCGCCTGTAACGTGCGTGGAACTTATTCGAAACGTATAAGTCACACGCCCAGGACACACCGAGCTTCTAGAAAATTTTTAAGCATGTTTAAAATTTTTTTGATCCCAAATGCGCCGGACGTACACCAAGCATACACAGCGTACTCGTAATGCATTTTGAACGTGTCTCCGACGTGTGTCTGGCGTATGTGGAATTTTGCAATTTTTTCAACACGCCCGGCGCGCGTTTCACTTATACGCTTATGTGTGACTGATGTTTAAGTCTTCTACCAACAATACATGTATTTCTGTGCATGTATGATCAAAATCCATCCATTTCTTCAGAAGATATCAAGACTTGGAAAAAAGAAATTTTAACAGTTTTCATGAGATGGTGACCTTGAAAATTAGGTCTCAGTCACCAAAATCTGATCAACCCACAACAAATATGCCAAAACCTAGGTTGGCCATCCAACCATTTGTACAGAGCTCCTCTTTTATTGACATGATGTTTCTGCTCATTCTGTATATATAGGCACACGAACTGCCATGAAGTGCTCTAGATAAGGATCTATACCTTTTGGGTATTTATGCACCCATTTTTGGCGTAACTGGCAGTGGGTATACCAGATTTAAATTGGGTAATGACTTGTGTATTCAACTTTTCTATATAGGGTATCAATAAAAAAAAAATAAGAGCTGTCGCAGGACAGCGTAGCTCGCCTGACTTGTGCTTTGTCATTACATCTGTTAAAATCTATGACCCATGACCTTGACCTCAAGGTCACTCAGGTGGGTCATGATGGTACAACATAAAACTTCAGACCAATGCAAAATATCAACTTGATCAATCTACATGTTCAAGAGATATAGACTTATAAAAACATTAACCAAAACTTAAACACAAAACTTCCAAGTCCGTGACCTCAAGGTCATCCAGGTGAGTTGTGATGTACAGCATAAAACTGCGACCAATATCTATCAACATGCAAGTATCAACTTTATCCATCAACATGTTCAAGAGATTTAGACTTTAACCAAAAAATTTAACACAAAATTTCTAAGACGGTGACCTTGACCTCAAGGTCACCCAGGGTAGGTCATGATGGCACTGCATAAAACTTCAGACCAATATCTACCAACATGCAAAGTATCAACTCGATCAATCAACATGGTCAAGAGATATAGACTTACAAAAACTTAAATCAAAAACTTAAACACAAAATTTCTAAGTCTAAGACCTTGACCTCAAGGTCACCAGGAGTGGGTCATGATGGTACTGCATAAAACTTCAGACCAATATCTAGCAACATGCAAAGTATCAACTTGATCCATCAACATGGTCAAGAGATATAGACTTACAAAAACTTTAACCAAAAACTTAAACACAAAATTTCTAAGTCTGTGACCTTGACCTCAAGGCACCCAGGGTAGGTCATGATGGTACTGCATAAAACTTCAGACCAATATCTACCAACATGCAAAGTATCAACTCGATCAATCAACATGGTCAAGAGATATAGACTTACAAAAACTTAAATCAAAAACTTAAACACAAAATTTCTAAGTCTGTGACCTTGACCTCAAGGTTACCCAGGGTGGGTCATGATGGTACTGCGTAAAACTTCAGACCAATATCTAGCAACATGCAAAGTATCAACTTGATCCATCAACATGGTCAAGAGATATAGACTTATAAAAAACTTTAACCGAAAGTGTGACGCGGACGCGGACGCACACATAAACGCGCACGACCGAGGTGACTACAATAGCTCTATGCACTTCGTGCAGGCGAGCTAATGAAGCAAAATCTATAAATAAAGTCAGTCTTTAATATTTAGGACCTCGCTGTTATGTAAGCTGGTTCGATGTCATGAACAATGTTGTAAAGGGTCGCTTTGCCCCAAGTTGGCTCTTGCATCTATCACAGGGACACCATGAACCTAGGGCAGGCTAATTGAAGCCAAACTGATAATCGATAATCGGCCTGTTAATTTCGATAAATAACTGATTAGTAATTGCTCTGACGTCAGAATGTCTTGCATATTCAAATACCGTTGCATTGCCCAAAAATTAACTTTTCAGTCAGATATAAGTTAAGCATTGCTTGAATATTTTCTGGGCAAATACAGTACACCTTTCAGAACAGAAATATTTTCTTTGATAAATTTGACATAATAGGGGTGATAATTAAAAGCAAATCCTGATAAAATTAACCGTAAGGTAAACAACAGGGCTTTGTTTATGACATGGAATTTTTGGAAATTTTGGAAGGGGCCCTAGGGCCTTTCTGAATGGGAAAATTAACGACGTAAACCATGTAAACCCTGACTTTGTAAAATTTCAAAACATTCAAAGCTGAACATATTTTCCAATGTAACATAGCTAATTAAGATATTTCATTTAGAATCAATAAATAACAACTCAAAATCAAAGTTAAACATCATTTTAAACAGCAAGGTTTAAATTTCACAATGTACAGAACTGCTGAAAATTAATGTCAGCTGTGATTGGGAATTTTTTTCTCCAGACTGGGAAAAAGTCAACTAAATTTCATTGTGAATGGCGTCTATTTCGGCTCCTGAGACACCCGAAAAAAGTCCCTGTATGCAGACATACCCCTATATAGTCCAAATTCACTGTTTCATTATTCATTTCACGTTGCTTTGTGCCATTAACTTTAACCTAGAAATGTTTACTACTACACCTGGACCTCTTTACAACACGATTCATTACAACACAGTTTTGGATATTACATAGATCAATGCTGGATCCCAAGAGGTCATTTTAGACTATTTTTGCTATATGTCTATACATTTTACTCTCATTATAACATGGATAGGATAGCTAACACGGAAATCGGCTTGGACCCCAACAACAGTATTATAAAGAGGTTGTGGTGTATGAACTTTTTTGAATCTGTGAAATTTTCAAATTGCCAAACAGTGTAAAACGATAATTTGAGCCGCCTCGTGGGAAAACCAACAATGTGGTTTCCGATCAGGTCTGATACAAACCGAGCTGTACAAGCACAGAAGCAGGCTACAAGCTTGAAATTTCAGATTTAGGTAGAAGAGGAAGTGTACTATCCGTGTAGCAAACAAAGGCGCTGATCAGCTTCGCGGTTACCGTGAAGCTGATCTGCATCTTTGTTTTCGCCTATGCAGATTTTTGGTTTTCCCATGAGGCGGCTCATTTCATGTTTTGACAATTCCAACACCATAATCAATCAGAAAAATTATCTCGAACACATGAAAAGTTAAAGAAGTTTATAGATGTTTAATTCAAACTTTGCCAATACTTTGCCTCAATTCCATGTGGTCAACAACATAAAAGGCTATTAAAAATATCTGCAAAAGTAAAAGACTGCAAAGATAACAGTAGAAGCTTTTGTAAATGTCTTTGACTAGCCAAGGCGGGTCAAAACAAAACATAAAACTGCAAAATAAATCTCCATAGTGACAAGTGTTGAATGAACCATAGTGGAAAATATCATCAGGAAAACATGTCCGTGCAATGAATACCCCCTTAAACCCCACTTTTATACAGTTAAACTGGGGTATGCAGGGGCATACCTATTTTTCTTATTTTTGCTCCAAAACATAGATTGTGGGTACTCGTTAGAACCGCCTCGGCGAGGCGGTTCTAACGTTTACCCACAATCTATGTTTTGAGCAAAAAATAAGAAAAATAACAAAATTCTTCTGATTTTCAATTTTTTCCTCTTCTATGTACATGTATATTGCATGGGCAAGTTTTCGTAATGACATGCTCAGATAAGTGCATGGAGCAAGACAAAAAACATCATACATGTACATGTACATGAAGCTCTGGTTCTTGTGAAGACCACAAAACATTTGTACTCAGACTTAATGCTAAGCCGGTCACTCATGAATTTGTATGTTTTAGATGGGCCAATCACAATGACTGCAACACAATCCTCAAATCAGATAGGCGGAGGCCAGTATCTTTTAATAATACAGGTTGAAAGATTATGAATTTTTCATATCAGTATACATAAAGTTCAGATATAAAGCTGCTTCTGTACCTGTCACCATGAATATTGTTGCAGTTCAGTGTTACAGAAGATATGGGTCCTTCTGAGATAAACTGCAACATTTCTGGACATTTATTTACAAATTGAAAATCTACTTTTTTGCAACAATTTCTACCTAGAAATATTGGGCAGTTATTCATTTTGCCTAAATTTGTCACAAAAAGATAGTTCTTTCTCGATTAAGCTCAGTTTTTTACATTTTCTTCAGCAGTCACTGATCGTTACGGATGTTACATTTACATGTCAAAATGCTGAAAATTAGCTGTAAACATTATACAAGCACTCCATTCTGTGTTCGAGTATGTAACTCCCAAACATATGAATAAATTCAAAGCATAGTTTTCCTTTGCCATACAAGAATTTCATATGCAAATAAGGTTTTGGTCTAGTGTTACGGACGTCACCCAAAACACGAACTTAAATGTTTTTTTCTGAATGTGCCAGAGTAGGTTTTTTCATAAATACAATGTCCAAAGCTATTTTTCAATTATAAAGCATAGGTTGTGAATTATCTGGTGTGCATCCAGCTGCAATATATAGCTGTTTTAAGCAATGACATTTTGGCACATAATTGTCAAACTTACGTCCATTCAACCTGTCAAGCAGTAACATCCGCAACATTTCTTTCTCATTTCATCCTTCATTATGCAACTATTAGCTGCTAGTCGCCCTCTAAGTAAGAAACTGCAGTTGCTTTAAGGGATACATTGTAAACAATATGATAATCTCTGGTGTCAATGCAGAATATATTTAATCTCGGTATGGACGTTACATAACTTGTCAACAAAAACGTCCCTAACACACCATTGCAGTGTCAAATACAACGTCCAAATGAAAGCGGCCAACAAATTATGACATTATAGAGATTCCTGCCTGATCGTCGAAACAATAACCTTCAAAAATGTTTAGCATTTGATTCAAACGTAAGACTGAATCCTTGTACGTTTATAATGCTACCAAACTCACCCATTGTGTTTCAGACGTAACAGTTGATGTGTGATAATCATCTCGTAATTGTCATCTGATGACATCCGTTTATTTTTCAATCAAACTGACATCGACAACATGTAAACATACCCATTTAGTACAAAATTCACCAAATTAGCGTAATCCAAGCACACATGAACAGTCATCCCTGGGCAGTTTGTCACCAAACTGTCGTAGCGATTAAAAACGAAACTCGATACGGATGTAAATTCCAATAAAACATTTGACCGATCGTATTGTACTTTCGTTTTGCAACAGACGGCAAGGAATGAATGCCTCAAAAAGTGATGACGTAGTACACAGTTTTATTACGTATATGCACAACATTCGCGCATCGCTATTTTCGGCCCCAGGGATAATTTAACGGGAGAAGTTAAGTACGTAAAATTATGACCGACACTCATCGTAAGTTATGTAGTTCGTTTTTGCCAAGTTAGTATTGCTTTCACGCTGCAAATGACATATTACATTGCAAGGAAGAGTGTTTAAACGCACCTTACAATATCAAATGTAAGAAAAAGCAGCATGATTATGGAGATGAAAAACGGTAAAAATACACGTTTTTTTGACCGACAGCATGACGTCCGATCAACATATTTCAAACTCCTCGTAAGTTTCAAAGAAGATATAATAGCCAAATTATCATTGCTAAAATAACAGACCAGTTCATTGTTAACAGTTTAATAATAAAAGAATAAAGAAAAAGCGTACTTATGAAGTCTATTTTTGATGCTTGAAAATTCGTGCTAATTTTTGTCACAAAAAACGTCCGAAAATTTGGCTTTTATGGAAAAAGAAAATTAAAAAAAAATATAGAAAACGACCAGATAATACTCTAAAATTGTTTATTTTGTCATTTCAACATAAATCTTTCATTTGCAACTGTCTATTTGACACCACCCACTTTTGAAAAGTTATTTTTATTGCATCAAAATTTCCACTAGTGCTGTTGCAGTTTATCTAAGAAGGACCCATATTCTTTCAACTTGCTCCCATACTTAAGGTGACAGGCTAATGTATTCTTTCTGCAACTTTATAGTCTGCTTTCTGAGATTCTGTACTAATATAAGCAAGCATACAGTTTGCTATAACCAAGTGGTGTTCGAGTTTGTAATATGTCTTCAGATTCCAGATTGCAGAGGAAGGAAATCAAAATAGAAGAAAATAACAATATTGCAAACCTATTGATAATCATAATCAGTATGAAAATTACTTTGAAAAACTAACAGGTCTGTCATGAATATTAAACCACATGCAAACTTTCATATCATTTATCTCATATTTGATTTTTTTATATTCAATTTGGTACATACGCAAAACAGGATTTTTAAATTTCCCTGACTTTTCCCTGACTTTTTGATATTTTCTTTTTCCATGACCATTTTACAAAATTCCCTGACTTTTCCCTGACCTTGAAGAAAAATCAAACTTCACTGACATTTCCCTGACAAGTGGTCGCCCTGATCGTGTGGATAAGCAGCGTTATCGGCACGACACGACCGTCGTGCGGATAGCCTTTGTCTCTATCATTTTAAAAATTGGATATCTATGGTCATCCCAGCGGGCACATGACGACAAAATGACGTCATATCAACATGACGTCGCATCGACGTTGATATGACGTCATTCTGATGTCATGTGCCTGCTGGGATTTACCAACCACAACATAGAGGAAAAAGCGATCTTTAAGATCGCGGTATTCGACGAGTTCCCTGACAGAACTGCCTTAGTGTGGCTTCTTTTGACAGTAATGTTTGTCAGATGTTGACCTAGTCTTGACGGGTCAGCCGTCAAAATGAATTTTTGATACCTGATTGTTTATCATTTTGACAAAATGGCAAAATGAATCTTAGGTATGGTACTTACATTTTGACGGCTAACGTTGACCCATTTACGATACCCCTAACTGACAATTTCTGAAAGGTTTCCGCTGGGTTTTCGGTTGGCTTTCTGTTTGAAATTTTGACAGGGATACGTGTTTCAAGAATAAAATAAAATCTAACTACCTGGCGCCAAGAACAAAATAATTTAACTCCCGTGTATTGTAAGAATCTGCGATTCCAGAATCAATTAGTTTCTGAATCCATTTTCAGTTGCTGATGCTGAAGCATCGGTAGAATCCGGTCTAACAATTGGTTAAAAGCCGGACCTTCGGGTTAGATCCCGGTCCTTTATCAAAATGGATTGTAACTGAACGATTTATGGCCCACTCGTACTTTTTCCAACTTGTCCCTAGTCAACTCTCAATCTGAATCTGAATAGTTTACCGGTGACACGCAAACTGACATTATTTCACCAGGGGTTTGGATGGGGGAGAAATTAGTCCCTAGATACTGTAACGAACAGCCGAGCCAAGCCACAGAAACCCCGTCGATGGAAAAGCATGCTCATCCACCAAGGGTGGTTTACTGCGCTATATACCTAACACTTACTCGATTCACACAGTCTCGAGTTTGAAATTTGCATATTTCCAAGGGAAGCTATCCCGTTACATTACTTCCCCCTCCGAGAAGACTCGTCCCGAGTCTTGGCCTAGGGACTACATGGGTAAGGCAACTCCGGTCTGGCAGTTGTCATTATCCCACGGCTGCCACCAAATGTAACGAACAGCCGAGCCAAGCCACAGAAACCCCGTCGATGGAAAAGCATGCTCATCAACCAAGGGTGGTTTACTGCGCTATATACCTAACACTTACTCGATTCACACAGTCTCGAGTTTGAAATTTGCATATTTCCAAGGGAAGCTATCCCGTTACATTACCTCCCAAGACATGGGTTCTGAATAATGAATCATTATTCACAACCCCTGCCTGAAACCCTGCTATTAGAACTGTTTGGAAAGATAATCACTTGTATTTTCCAATTTACAGACCAATCAAAAACACTTCTTATACAGCAGACAAAAGTGTACTATTTAAAGGTATATGCAGGTGAAATAATGTCAGTTTGCGTGTCACTGGTAAACTATTCAGATTGCAGGAGGCATGTGTGTGGAAATCTCTAATGTGTGAATAGATCAGATAAATCATATAAATTAATTGCAATGCATTTGGCTTCCGTTGCATTATCTCTTCTTTATAGTTTTTATTCATATACACACAAGTATTGCAGCAAATTATGCTTTAAATGTGCATTTTAATACAAAAAAGCATCTGGCAGACAACTCGTTCCACTGTGTGTAACCCTGATTCTACCTAGTGTTACTATAGTTATTCATAAACAATTTCAAATGGACCAATGACAAATGATGATACTTATGGCTTGGCAGTAAACAATAGCAAAGATATCAGTCTGTTAGGTCAATGGGCTGAATGAATGAAAGATTCATTCACACATTGACATTGGGAGTGTAGTGCCTAGAACGCACAAGTGAAGCAAACTTGGACACACAATCATCTGACATTTCAGCAGTGGAAAACATGGTGTCGGAGGGGGGGGGGGGTTATTCCAGTTCCTGATAGTCTGGGGAAAGAAATTACATTTATAGTTTATACTAGCAGATGGAAGCTGAAATGCCTTGGAGTGACTATTTCTACAACGCCTAGTTTTGGGGATAAGGTCATCTGTAGGTATTCTGGCTTTACCCTTCAGACCTTTGTATAGCAATATAAGTCGATTATCTGTCCTCCTTTTCTTGAGAGATTCCCATTTGAGTTATTCAAGAATGCCACTCATACTTCCTTCCTCGAAAGTATAATTCCTAGTTACAAATCTAGCGGCACGATTCTGTACCTTCTCCAATTCCTCCTGGAATTGCGCAACATAGTCTATACTATATTCCTTTTGAATGTTTTACTGCTTCCAAAGGACTAAACTTTAATATTTCATTTCCAGTTTCTCCTGGAGGCCTTTAGTATGAGGATCCCAAATAGAACTTCCATATTCCAGGACTGGGTGCACCAGTCCTTTATAAGCAGCTTTTTTAACATCTTGGGGGACAAGAAAATAAGTTTTTCCTCAAGAATCCATGTGTTTTGTTGGCTTTAGTACAGATATTGGTGATATGGGTATTCCACTTAAGTCATTTGTAAATAAGACAAAAAGAACCACCACAGAAGTATCGCCTTGGAACGATCAGTAACACAAAATTACTGGCGGGCTTAAACCGATTTTACATGACCATAACTTCACCCTCAGCTTCTGCAGTGGTTCATCACATTTAGTTTATTCTTCGGTCTTCGTGGTGAATCTCTAACAAGTCAATGAATCATCAAGGACTAACAAATAAATCATGGTAAACATCTTGATGAATCAAAAACCAGGACTCACAGTTTGAGTAAGCTGTCCTACGATGGAGATCCCTTGGCGCCGAATAACTTACTAACTCCGGAGCAAAAGAAAAACACCAGTTGGACCCCGGTGGGCCAAGCAACAGACAAGAAGCTCCGTCCCCAACCAACTAAAATGAACAGCTCTAAGTCGGGTCCATCATAGAGTCTGATGCCCAAACCACCGGAGTGCAATTAAAGAAGGCAGCATAGTTATCAACCATGATTGGGTTAAAAACTAAGCATGCAGACTGCCGCATAACATTCAAGTTATAACCTATATGTCTGTAACGTGTAATGATTTTTTTCTGAGCTGAAAAGAAAAATCCTTCCTTCTTATCAGTTTTTTTTTTAAATTTTGTAAACCAAGTCACCATAAAATTTTGGTTCTGGTTCAAAGCCTGACACAACAGGGGCCCAGTCAGATATAACACCATTAACCACTACCCTTTGCTGCCTGA
This sequence comes from Rugalucina vietnamica, assembly GCA_964017185.1. Taxonomy (NCBI): domain Eukaryota; kingdom Metazoa; phylum Mollusca; class Bivalvia; order Lucinida; family Lucinidae; genus Rugalucina; species Rugalucina vietnamica. Next base: position 71,387,445 of record OZ024872.1, read on the forward strand.
AGCACAAAAAAGCACTTATCCATTCCAATGTATTTCCACCTATACCATAACTAAACAATTTGCTTTTAAGAAGTTCGTGTGGAGGGGTGTCAAAAGATTTTTCAAAGTCCAAAATGAAAGTGTCAACCTGACCCTTTTTGTCCAATATTTTTGCCCAATCATTTATTACTGTAATCAGCTGAGTTTCACAACTATGCCATTTCTTGAATGCATGATGTTTGTCCGACAAAAGATTATATTGGTCAAGATGGCCCATGATATTTGAATATGTTCTAAAAGTTTGCAAGGAATACAAGTCAAAGAAACTGGGCGGTAAAATTTTAGAAGCAAGGAACCTGTCATGAAGTTCCTTGAACCACAATCATCAGTGAACGCAAACATCTATCTATCTATCTATCTATCTATCTATCTATCTATCTATCTATCTATCTATCTATCTATCTATCTATCTATCTACCTACCTACCTACCTACCTACCTACCTACCTACCTACCTACCTACCTACCTACCTACCTACCTACCTACCTACCTACCTACCTACCTACCTACCTACCTACCTACCTACCTACCTACCTACCTACCTACCTACCTACCTATCTATCTATCTACCTACCTACCTATCTATCTATCTATCTATCTATCTATCTATCTATCTATCTATCTATCTATCTATCTATCTATCTATCTATCTATCTATCTATCTATCTATCTATCTATCTATCTATCTATCTATCTATCTATCTATCTATCTATCTATCTATCTATCTATCTATCTATCTATCTATCTATCTATCTATCTATCTATCTATCTATCTATCTATCTATCTATCTATCTATCTATCTATCTATCTATCTATCTATCTATCTATCTATCTATCTATCTATCTATCTATCTATCTATCTATCTATCTATCTATCTATCTATCTATCTATCTATCTATCTATCTATCTATCTATCTATCTATCTATCTATCTATCTATCTATCTATCTATCTATCTATCTATCTATCTATCTATCTATCTATCTATCTATCTATCTATCTATCTATCTATCTATCTATCTATCTATCTATCTATCTATCTATCTATCTATCTATCTATCTATCTATCTATCTATCTATCTATCTATCTATCTATCTATCTATCTATCTATCTATCTATCTATCTATCTATCTATCTATCTATCTATCTATCTATCTATCTATCTATCTATCTATCTATCTATCTATCTATCTATCTATCTATCTATCTATCTATCTATACTAAGTCGATCAATTTCTGATCATCATCTCAGGTGTTGGGTGGGTGCTAAAATTTTGAATTTAGCAAGATGGGGAGAACATTCGGGATGGGCCATTAAAACTATTTACAAGAAGCTAAACAGAGGCCTACTAAAACGTATACCTCTGAACCCCTGATCTAAATGAGAGCCTTAAATTCTTCAGCAGTCTTTGATGAGACCACTGAAGAGGGAAGACTATTCCATAAAGGGATAGTCCTCGGGAAAAAAGAATTCTTCTGAGCATCACTATAGGCCATATATCTTGTGTATTGTGAATCATGAGATGCCCTGGTACTTCTTAAGTTGGGTGCTGGGGTCAGATATCTATCTTTATCAAGAGACACTGTACCGGAGTGAATCTTGTAAAAGAAAGTTAAGGAGGACTTCACCCTGCGGTCCTCCAGGGATGGCCACTCAAGTTCGTCCAACATATCGTCAACACTACTCCTGTTATGCCATCGCCTGCAGGTCCACCTGGCTGCTGTCCTCTGCACTTTCTCCACCTTTTTTGTCTCAGTTTCATTATAGGGATGCCAAATAGGAGCTGCATACTCAAGCTGAGGACAAACCAATGTTTTGTATGCAACCTCCTTTGTGTGCCGAGGTGCAAGAGCCAAATTGCGCCGAAGAAAACCCAATGTCTTAGTTGCTTTACAAGAAATTTCAGAAATATGTTGACCCCATTCCTTGTTCCCGAGCACCATCAGGATTTGGAGCCAACTTCCAAAGCGGGTTGTCTCAGCACTTACCCATCAGAAATCCATCAGCTAAACCAAGGACTGTATATCGATATACGGTCCTTTGCTAAACATAGTTGTTTACAACATACATGTAAATAATCTGTTTTTATCCTGCACCACATTTCCGTCTCGATCGGGGGACACATGTACAGCACAATTTTGAAAATTCCTGGGAATCCGAGGGAAGAAGAAGAAGAAGAAGAAGAAGAAGAAGAAGAAGAAGAAGAAGAAGAAGAAGAAGAAGAAGATGATGATGATGATGATGATGATGATGATGACTGAGATAAAGATGATGCATCTGTATATGTCTCTGATAATGATGATGATGAATTGTAAGCTGGTCTTACGTGATCTATCTATATATCTTCATATATCTATATATCTTCATATACTGAGTCGATCAATTTCTGATCATCATCTCTTTCTGATTTATCTTAAATTTCAGCGTGCGTTAATACCTTGCACTGGTAGAAGGTTGAAGTGCGATTAGTAACACATGGCCGGTACTTCGGCATAAAGCCGGATTTTAACCCGACGTGTTGACCAACTTCTACCGGAAATCCAAGGTCATCCAAAACAACAAATATGGCAGCGCTCATTCCCATGTGCGGAATTAGAAATTTAAGACAATTATCCAGTTTAGCATGTGTTCAGCTGTCAAGCATAATAGATACTTCAAGAGCAGCACAAAATCAAAAGACTCTCAAACCAACAAAATTCCCAATTAGACCGTGTAAATGTTTGTACTCCACAGCATCTTCCTCCAGCAACAATGATGAAATGGTTGACAAGAGTAAACAAACTGACAGTTCAGATGACAGCAGCAAAGACAAAGCAGAGAATAAGAAACCGCCTTTCATGAAGAAATATGCAAAAACAATTTTCTGGTCTAGTGCTGTGATGGGTACCTTTACACTAGGAATGCTTATAAAGCGTTGGGGTAGGCTATTCTTGGACTAATAAAGTAATATGAAATACACGCTGCCTTACCTGCAAACACTCGTGGTACAGTTTACGCTAGAACCTTTTGCTGATAAACTGATATAGATTTAGGCATCTTACTGAACTTTGTATTATAAATAGCTTACAGTAGTTTTTATCTCTCCTTCATCGTCGATGTATAGTTTTTAACCTATCATTGACACAGACTCACTATCTTATGACCCTGATGCGCAGTGCCTGCCAAAAATGCTCGCGAGGGCGAAGGCAGTATTCGAAGGTAGATAGATAAATATGCAGTGCCTGCCAAAAATGCTCGCGAGGGCGAAGGCAGTATTCGAAGGTAGATAGATAAATAACTACCCTGTGACCAAAAATAAACCGATTTGTCATACTAGGATTACTCATCATTGGTAAACAGATGGAAAGCTCACCGATAAACTGGTTTATTGTTGGTCACAGGATAGTTATTCACTTTATAATACAATGAAAGTCAACAAATTTCGTGAAAAACTTACCCTATTGATGTGATCTGCTTTCCCCCATTTTGTTTATTTAGTCAACAGCTCAGCAATCACTCCACAGAACGACTCCTCAAAATTCGCCAGCATAGTACATTTTGTCGATAATTCATATTTTTCTTGTCCGTTGTTTCATCTTCGTAATGCTGCATAACAACGGCAAAGAATGACGCCCCTAAAACTGACGTCACTAGCTTGTTCTTCTTGGTGTGTACAAAACCGCAATGTGATCATTTAGTCAGTCGAGTTGGCCATTATTTGTTCAGTAGCTCAGTAAAGCGATAATTTATGAAACCCTTTTATTAGGCTGATATTTCGAGTTGAGTTGTACATGTACATTTCAATTTATGTTTCAGGCGCTCCATTAGAAGATCCTGAAGGAAATGAAGTAAGTGGTTGTAAACTTTTACATCAAGTTTTCCCCAGACTCAGACTTATCTGGCAGGCGCAGTACCTTGGTTCTTACCAGGTTTGATTCATAATAATGAAGCGAGTCTGAAACCACCTTACTCTCTGCACATTGATCAGTACTCAGCAGCGATTTTATGAAGAGATTTGTCATTAAAATATTTTTGTGGCAATTCTTCCTATTTTTCAGGAAGTATAGTCGTCTCTACAGAGAGCAAACTTAATCTCATACAGAATAAGATGTTTTAAAAGCTGACTGACAGTGCAGACCATAATCCTTAGTGGTTTATTATGTTTGTAAATTTGTAATACACATTGATGTTTGTGCTCCTTTTTCATTTCAGATTAAAGACCAGTTCAGTGATGGTTAGTATTTATATAAACACAGTTTTTCTTTAGGTATCCATATATTATATCCTCTTATTTTTGTTATTAAAGAAAGTTAACATTATTCAAGATAGCTGTTCAATACTTTTAATCAGCATGCCAATAAGTAGTACAGAAATGGACTTTCGCACAAATTGGCTGCTCATATCCAGATTGTTGCCTGGACTGTTTAGTTGCAAAAAAAACAAACTGTGAAATATGTTTTGTTTTGTTTTGTTTTTTTTTGTCTCTTTTCTGTTGGTAAATATGTTGCCTTAGTAGTCAATTTTCCCATTGTTTTATTTTGTAGATTTTGTGATACTGGCTTACATCAAGAGAGCTTATAAAGAAGTTTTCAGAGAAGTTGAGGTATTTCTGATTTAAAAATATAGTTCAAGAGAGCTTATAAAGAAGTTTTCAGAGAAGTTGAGGTATTTCTGATTTAAAAATATAGTCTTTTGTTGCTCCTTAAGTAGATGGGCTGGCATGGTTACTAAATCTCGCTCAGAGTTTGATCAACTCAACACTATTGGTTGGAACCTATGACAAGCCAAGTTTTGTATTTACCGATTCATTAAGTTCTTTATTATGATTTCCCATTATCAGTTTTTCATATACATGTGGTATCTCGCTATTTTAGGAGGGATCTCAAGAATCTCCTATATGGAATTTCAGAATTTCCCTATATATATTATGCATATCCATGAACCCTATCAAGAATTTCCTTCCTTGTTTAATCATTCTTCATATTTGGAAAGGCAAATCTCTCTATTTTGGTTCTAAGATGTATCACATGGGCATTTTGGTTATCACCCGCAGGATCAACCCGAGGCTCCATTATCAAGCCCAAGAGCTTGAGCTAATGGTCGAGGGTTGATACTAAGAGCTATGACCAAAATGTCCATGTTATAATCTGATTATTACATCTTCTAAATCTTTTATTCAAACAATTTGTAGTATGAAATGAGAGAAAATTTTGATTCCTGCATTGAAAAGGAAAATGGCACCATAAAAATGATGTAGCAACAACCTAACATCATGTAACCTTAGGCACGACAAATGTCATGTGCGCATGATAACCTCTCTCCATGGTGCAGGTTATATTTTCCTTTTTCGTCCTTTTAGATCAGGGAGGGTATTCTGAGAAATCAGAGATACATTATCGGTTTAGATTCATTTTCTAACCAACATTTTATATATTTGGCCTGTTTGGATAATACTAGTCTTTGTTTCGACTTTCCTGTTGAAAGTTGCAAAATTACAGTTTTCTCTTTGGCTCCATTTGCATGATTTTGCCAAATTAAAAGGGTCACTGAAGAGGCTTAAGTAGCCGAAACCGCAGTATGGCCCATCCCTTTTCTCTTTAATATGCTCACTGCTATTAAAGGATCTCATTTTTCTCTCCATTCAAAATACATGATTTCCAGTTATCAGCCTATCTATGATGGTAACCAGAGGGCAGAAAAAACATCAAATATGCAAACTTGAGGTTATCGCTGGAAATATAAGTGAGTATGTGATAGATGCTTGAATGGAATAGAAAAGTTATAGTTTCTCTTGTTAAAATTTAGAAGCTACACATAGCATCAGGCTGGACATTGTACAAACTGTTGTCAGATTAGTTTCATTACTAAGCTTATTTGCTCATCTAACTTTATGGCTATCAGTCGGCAAATAATTCTGATGGAAGTTTGTGATCTTACCTTGTTTCTTTATAGGTGACCCAAAGGCCATCTCGAGACAAGCTGTTGCCCGACCCCCTCACCTACCCCTACATACAGCCCAAATACACACTAGTGCTGGAGATGACAGATGTACTCGTACATCCGGAGTGGACGGTCAGTTACTGCTCACCAAATGAACCCATATCAAATACATGTCTATCAGCCACATTAGCTGAAATTCTGTATCCGTTTAGCCTTAGCCTTTTGCAGTACAGGTACATAAAACCATAGTACTGCTTGGAAAGAGAGGGCTAAAGATTTAGTGATTAATTTACAATTGAATAATTATAGCCCCATTACAAAAGGTTGGGTCTTAAGACTTTAAGCAACAAGGTTAGTTAGCACTTAAAGGTTAGTTAGCACTTAGTACCCAGTCAGAGAGAGTATAATTAGAATGGCTATTCTGAAGATAAGCAAAGTTGAAGGTACTTCTCTAATGATAGGTAAAATTACTTAATCAACATTTCAAGTGATCATTTGATGTTAGTTTTAAGATTTTGACTTACAGTATGGTACAGGTTGGCGGTTTAAGAAGAGGCCTGGTATAGAACAGTTTCTGAAGGCTGTAGGTCCTCCAGTGTTTGAAGTTGTCATCTTTACACAGGATAGTGGCTTTGTAAGTGAATAGTTGTTGTTGTTTAATGGTACATGACATGCAGCTCAGATTAGCCGAGCATCAAGATTATTTCCCTTGTATTTAAGGACACTGGTTTTTAGACTTCACATGAGAAAACCAACTGTCTGGGTTTATGACCAGTTCCAGCGCAAACTGGTCTGTACAGCTACAGAAGGCAGCTAGAAGCTTGAAATTTTGGATTTAAGAAGAGGGATTTACTATCAGTGTAGCGAAAAGAAAAGCGCTGATCAGCTTCGCAGTTACTGCACAGCTGGTCAGCGTTTTTGTTTTCGCATATGCAGATTGTTGGTTTAAAGGTGCGGCTCAATTTAAAGATCAGGACATATTGATACTGGTGTTTTCTTTATAGAGCTAATCATAGCATTTCTATAAGGGGATCACAGTGGCCTTGTGTTAGAGCATCAGACTCAAAATTGAAAGGCCTAGGTTCACATCCCATTGTGATACCTTGAGCAAAACACATTACAGATTTGTGCCTAGGAAGAGGTGGCTCTGTCTTGATTTGACTGTACAAATGTTGATTGGAATATCAATTCACAAAAAAAAAACGTGTAAAAAATGATAAAAAAGCTGTGGCCCCAAGTTTTACTTCACACTCGCTTGTGTTCTGTCACACACACAGGGGCGGATGCAGGATTTCTGAAGAGGGGGTTCAAACTTAGAAAAGGGGGGTTCGTTTGCCTAATTTCACACAAAATCTCTTGAAATTACCCATGGAAATAAAATAATTTGGGTCAAGAGGGGGGTTCGAGCGAACCCCTTGAACCCCCTGTAAATCCGCCACTGACACATATGAGCCGCCTCGTGGGAAAACCAACAATGTGGTTTCCGAATAGGTCCGACACAAACCGGCCTGTACAAGCACAGAAAAGAGCTAGAAGCTTGAAATTTCGGATTTAAGTAGAAGAGGAATTGTACTATCCTGTACTATCCGAGTAGCGAAAACAAAGGCGCTGATCAGCTTCGCAGTTACTGCGAAGCTGATCTGCGCCTTTGTTTTCGCCTTTGCAGATAGTTGGTTTTCCCATGCGGCGGCTCATATTTGAAATTTCTGTTTCTTATCATACTGTTGCCTTTTCATTCCAGACAGCAGACCCTATTATAACAAAAATAGATCCCGAGAACTATGTTATGTACAGATTATACAGAGATGCCACACACTTTATGAATGGTTGCCATAAAAAGGTAAGTCTTAGTTTGGTCACAAAGAATGGCTTTGTCAAACTGTTAATATGAAATATAGCTTTAATACTGATCATCATCGACCTTATTACATAAGAGAAGTGACTGATTTTCGCAGAGAGAAGCAAATTTAATGAGGTTGCCTCCCATTGTATCTTCTTGAACGTGTTCTGAAAATGAGCTGTATCATGAGAAAACCAGTTTTCAGCCCATCAGATCCGTAGCATTAAGCATGCAGCTAAAGAATTGTTGCATTTCATTTATACTTTATAAAGATGTGTCATTGAAGTAGTTTGCTCAGCCGAAGGCTCACAAGGTGAGCTTTTAGTATAGTAGTCAAGCCGGCGTCCATGCGCGCGTGCGTCCTTCCTCCGTCCATTTTCAAACTTGAATATCTCTAAGACAACAAGGCCAATCATCTAAAGCATCATTGATGAGGGGGAAAGGTTGTAATAGGTTTTGGGCCAGGTCGGATCAGAACTCTGGTTTCCATGACAACGAATAGCTCCCATAGACTTACAATGGGAAAAACATATAAAATCTTCTTCTCTGAAACCACAAGGCCAAGAGCTTTCATATTTTGTGTGTAGCAATGTCTAGTGGTCCTCTTCATAAATCCTGCCTACCGTGCCCCTGGGGTCCATACGGGCCCCGCCCCGGAGGTGTCATGGGGAAAAACATAAAAAAATCTTCTCAAAAACCACAAAGCCCAAAGCTTTCATATTTTGTGTGTAGCAATGTTTAGTGGTCCTCTATATAAATCCTGCCAATCAAGCCCCTGGGGTCAAAAATGGCCCCGCACTGGGGGTCATTAGCTCCCATAGACTTACAATGGGAAAAACATAAAAAAATCTTCTTCTCATAAACCACAAGGCCCAGAGCTTTCATATTTTGTCAGTAGCAATGTATAGTGGTCCTCTTTATAAATCCTGCCAATCGTGCCCCTGGGGTCCATACGGGCCCCGCCTCGGGGGCGTCATGGGAAAAGCTTTAAAAAATGTTCTTCTCTGAAACCACAAGACCCAAAGCTTTTATATTTTGTGTGTAGCAATGTATAGTGGTCCTTTTTATAAATCCTGCTGGCCGCGCCCCTGGGGTCCATACGGGCCCCGCCCCAGGGGGGTCATGGGTAAAACATAAAAAAATCTTCTTCTCCAAAACCACAAGGCCCAGAGCTTTCATATTTTGTTTGTAGCAATGTATAGTGATCCTCTTTGTAAATCCTGCCAACCATGCCCCTGGGATTCATACGGGCCCCGCCCTGGGGGCGTCATGGGAAAAACTTTAAAAAATCTTCTTCTCTGAAACCACAAGGCCCAAAGCTTTCATATTTGGTGTGTAGCAATGTATAGTGGTCCTCTTTATAAATCCTGCCAGCCGTGCCCCTGGGGTCCATACGGGCCCCGCCCCGAGGGGGGGGGGAGTCATGGGTAATACATAAAAAAATCTTCTACTCCGAAACCACAAGGCCCAGAGCTTTCATATTTTGTTTGTAGCAATGTATAGTGGTCCTCTTCATAAATCCTGCCAACCGTGCCCCTGGGGTCCATATGGGCCCTGTCCCAGGGGGCGTCATGGGAAAAACTTTAAAAAAATCCTCTTCTGAAACCACAAGGCCCAAAGCTTTCATATTTTGTGTGTAGCAATGTAAAGTGGTCCTCTTTATAAATCCTGCTACAAACCCTGCCAACCGTGCCCCTGGGGTCCATGCAGGCCCCACCCCGGGGGCATCATGGGAAAAACATAAAAAAATCTTCTCTGAAACCATATTGCCCCGAGCTTTCATATGTTGTGTGGACCAATGTATAATAATCTCCTTTATAAATGCTGCCAACGGTGCCAGGCCATGCCCCAGGCATGTCATTATCTACCATAGACTTATAATGGAAATATATGAAAAAAATCTTCTCTGCAACAGCATGACACAAAGCTTGTATATTTGATATACAACATTGTCATGTGGAGCTCTACATAAATCCTGCCAATCTTGCCCCTGGGGTCAAATATGGCCCCACTCCGGGGGTCATTATAGGACCCTGACCTCGTTAGATGATTTTTTCAAGTGAACCAAAATGGCAGAAAAGAGGATACACAATCCAGACAAGAGCTCTTCTGCTGTAAGTAGGGTTTCAAGGTCACGTGACCAAGATGGCCACCATACCCATATATGGTAAAAAAAAACATTACTTTGTCCAGTGACTGCACTTGTTGACTCACAGGTGAGCGATCGTTGCCCTTGGTCTACTTGTTCCTTATTCTATCATTTATGATATGTATTTCAGGACTTGAATTATTTAAATCGTGACTTATCTAAGGTGATAATGATAGACTGGAATCGCGAGTCAGTGAGTATTAACCCGGAGAATAGCTTCCTGTTGAAACAGTGGACTGGAGAGGACAGGGATACTACACTGGGAGAACTGGCAGAGTTCTTAAGAGGTGGGCTTTGGTTGGCTAAAATCTAATCACTAAGTTGGATAATTTTGTCGCGTCATAAACTTTGGTTTGTCCATGTATATGAGTAAAAAACGTTTGTCTTGGTTGTGACTTAACATCCCAGTCAATAATTTTTCACTCATGTAGGGATGGAGCTACTGGTTCCTGGATTTAGCATGTGATTATCTTTCATATACTGGTGTGAACTATTTCCTAAGTTGCTAATTGCACTTTCAGTACTCTGCACATCTCTTGAACACTTGTAGGGTGGAATTGGCTGGCATTAGATTTGATCTTGAGAACTTGTTAGAAAGCTCCTGAGAAGGCTCTTCTAATCATCCCCAGAAACTTTTGTTTTCTACAAGAAATGACAAAAATTTTCAGTTATCACCAAAAATCTGCATTATCTGTGCGTCTCTGCAGAGTTTGCAGCTGCATCATCTCTCACAGATAAAACATGCCATGCTGCACTTAAAAAGCAATTTGTTGAAATACAAAATTGACAAAATCTGATTCCTCTGCGCTTTATCAATTACTGTATAAACATTGTTTATCATCAACTGCCAGTTTAAAGTGCAGATTTAACTGTTAATCAATACACTTGCTTAAATTGTCTTCCTAGTTTAATTTAATTGCAGACACTATTATTGCATTGTTTTAGTAATATCTCAAATTATATAATTGTTTTGCAATCGAAATAAAACGTTTTAGCAGATTATAGTCCTCAAGACACTCTTGTTGCACAATGATCGTGCAGCCAGAGCACCTTCAGGACAATAACCTGCTGTAAATTTTTTATTGAATGCTATAACTTTTAGTCACACAAGCTGGCTTCTATGAGTAAATGACTAGTTTTCATTATAACAGCAGCTCCATAATTGTCCCGATCTTGGTCGGACATAGAATGGGCTGATGGTTGGATTTAGAAAAGAGATTGTATTTTTTAGCTCACCTGAGCCGTTAGGCTCACAAGGTGAGCTTATAGGATGGCCATGATCGGGCGTCTGTCCGTCCGTCCGTAGTCCACACTTTTCAAAGATCTTTTTCTCTGAAACCGCATGGCCAATCAAAGCCAAATTTTATATGAAGCATCTATGGGAAGGGGGAACCAATGTATTTATAAACAATCCAGGTCACATGACTAAGATGGCCGCCATGCCCACATATGGTAAAAGCCCTTCAAAATTCTTTTTCTTTGGAATCACTGGACCGATTTCAATGAAACTTGGCATGAAGCATTGGGGACTGGAGTACTACAATGTGTTTGTAAATTATGACCTTTGGATGACCTTGATCTGTTTTACGGCAAGGTCAACATAGGTCGCCCATGGATTTGAATGGGGAGCATTGTTAAAATGTCATTTGAAAGGAAAAACTTGCAGGAAATGGGCAAATGAACTGAAGATATGTGATTCTGAAAAAAATTTGGACCCCAGGGGTTGGTCTCCCCCCATCCCAGGGCAATATACATCTATATTACAATAATATTCAAAGATCTTCTTCTCTGAAAATTTTATATGAAGCATCTGTAGGAAAGGGGAACCAATGTCTATATAAATAATCCAGGTCACGTGACCAAGATGGCCGCCATGCCCATATATGGTAAAACCCTTCAAAAAAAAATCTTCTCCGGAACTGGTTTACTGATTTCAACGAAACTTGGCATGAAGCATCGATGACTCAAGTACTACAATGTATATACAAGTCATGACCCTGTGATGACCTTGACCTATTTTAAGGCGAGGTCAGCATGGGTTGCCTATGTAAACTGTTAAAATGTCATTTGAAGGGAAAAACTTGTAGGAAATTGGCAAATGGACAGGATATTGATTATTCTGAAGAAAAAAAAATGGCCCCAGTGCTTCATCTGCCCCTATACTGGGACTACTTTCTATAATATTCAAACATGTTTATTGGTATATACAGCAGATCTCAGGTGAGCATTTACAGGACATTGGTCCTCTGGTTGTTTTTAGCTCACCTGAGCATACCCATGCTCCGTTGTCCGTCCGTCCGTCCGTCGTCCACCATTTTCAAAGATCTTCTTCTCTGAAACAGCTTGGCCAATCAAAGCCAAATTTTACATGAAGCATCTATGGGAAGGGGGAACCAATGTGTATATAAATAATCCAGGTCACATGACCAAGATGGCCGCCATGCCCATATATGGTAAAAACCCTTCAAAAATCTTCTTCTCCGGAACCACTGGACCGATTTCAACCAAACTTAGCATGAAGCATCGATGACTCAAGTACTACAATGTGTATATAAATCATGACCTTGCGGTGACCTTGACCTATTTTACGGCAAGGTCAACATAGGTCGCCTTTGCATTTGAATGGGAAAAATTGTTAAATTGTCATTTAAAGGAAAAATCTTGCAGAAAATGAGCAGTAGGACTGAATATTAATGATTCTGAAAAGAATTGGGCACCAGGGGCTCATCCGCCCCCACCCCGGGGCAATATACATGTATATTATCATAATATTCAAACATCTTCTTCTCTGAAACCGCTTGGCCAATCAAAGCCAAATTTTACATGAAGCATCTATGGGAAGGGGGAACCAATGTATATATAAATAATCCAGGTCACATGACCAAGATGGCCGCCATGCCCATATATGGTAAAAACCCTTCAAAAACTCTCTTCTCCGGAACCACTGGACCGATTTCAATGAAACTTGGCATGAAGCATTGATGGCTCAAGCACTACAATGTATATATAAATCATGACCCTGTGATGACCTTGACCTATTTTATGGCAAGGTCAACATAGGTCGCCAATGCATTTGAATGGGGAAAACTTTTAAAATGTCATTTAAAGTGAAAGTCTTGCAGGAAATGGGCAATAGGACTGACTATTAATGATTCTGACAAAAAATGGACCACAGGGGCTTATATGCCCCCACCCTGGGGCAATATACATGTATATCTCCATAATATTCAAACATCTGCTCCTCTGAAACCACTTGGCCAATCAAAGCCAAATTTTATGTGAAGCATCTATAGGATGGGGTAATCAATGTGTATATAAATAATCCAGGTCACATGACCAAGATGGCTGCCAGGCCCATATATGGTAAAAATCTCTCAAAAATCTTCTTCTCCGGAACCAGTGGACATATTTCAAGGAAACTTAGCTTGAAGCATCGATGGCTCAAGTACTACGATGTATATATAAATCATGACCCTGTGATGACCTTGGCCCAGTTTATGGCAAGGTCAACATGGGTTGCCAATGCATTTGAATGGGAATAACTGTTAAAATGTCATTTGAAGGAAAACCAGCAGGAAATTGGCAAATGGACAAAATATTGATTATTCTGAAAAAGAAAATGGCCCAAGGGCTTCATCTGCCCCTGCACAGGGATTAAATACCATAATATTCAAACATGTTTATTGGTATATGCAGCAGATCTCAGGTGAGCGTTTACAGGACCATTGGTCCTCTGGTTTTTTATGTCCCCCCAACAGAAGGTGGGGGACATATTGTTTTTGGTGCGGATCCCGTCGGCGTCGGCGTAGCTTCTTTCCGACGCGATATCTTTTGAACCAGTGGATGGATTTTGACCAAACTTGCATAGATACATGGTTGGGAGGGGGGAAAGAGTTGATTAGATTTTGGTGACCTTGACCTCATTTTCAAGGTCACCAGCCCATGAAAACATCAAATTAGGTTTTCCAACGCGATATCTTCTGAACAAATGAATGGATTTTGACCAAACTTGCACAAGAGCATTGTTGGGAGGAGGCTCAGAGTTGATTAGATTTTGGTGACCTTGACCTAATTTTCAAGGTCATGAGTCCATAAAAACTGTTGAAATTAGTCTTTTTGATGCAATAGCTTGTAAACTAATAGATGGATTTTGACCAAACTTGCACAGAAGCATTGTTGGGAGGAGGCTCAGAGTTGGTTAGATTTTGGTGACCTTGACCTAATTTTCAAGGTCACGAGTCCATAAAAAATGATGAAATTAGTCTTTCCAACGCAACATCTTGTAAACCAATTGATGGATTTTGACCAAACTTGCACAGAAGCATTGTTGCAAGAAGGCTCAGAGTTGATTAGATTTTGGTGACCTTGACTTAATTTTCAAGGTTGTGAGTCCATAAAAACTGTTGAAATTAGTATTTCCAACGCAATATCTTGTAAACCAATTGATGGATTTTGACCAAACTTGCACAGAAGCATTGTTGGGAGGAGTCTCAGAGTTGGTTAGATTTTGATGACCTTGACCTAATTTTCAAGGTCACGAGTCCATAAAAACTGTTGAAATTAGTTTTTCCGATACGATATCTTGTAAACTAATTGATGGATTTTGACCAAACTTGCACAGAAGCATTGTTTGGAGGAGGCTCAGAGTTGATAAGATTTTAGTGATCTTGACCTAATATCCAAGGTCACTAGTCAAAAACTGTTGAAATTAGTCTTTCTGATGCGATATCTTGTAAACTAATTGATGGATTTTGACCAAACTTGCACAGAAGCATTGTTGTGAGGAGGTTCAGAGTTTATAAGAATTTGGTGATCGTGACCTAATTTTCAAGGTCACAAGTCAATAAAAACAGTTGAAATTAGTCTTTCCGATGCGATATCTTTTACAAGGTAACTACACTTCAATTACTAAACTGTTGGGGGGAAATAGGTTTCCTCAGAAAACACTGTTTTAATTTTTAAATAAAAACAATTGCACATATTTAGGAAAGGGGTCTTGGGTAAACTGCTGATACATGTAGTTTTATCTAGGCTGGGACATCAATTTCATATGGCTCTGACTCTTTACATGCATTACTAGGTTAAAGATATTTCATGTCAAAAGTTACCCAAACGATAAGATTTTCCATTATATCCTGTTATTTTCAGCAATGGCAGCGTTACAAGTTGACGATGTTAGGCCAGTTCTACAGTACTACCGTCAGTTTGACGATCCTCTGAAACAGTTCCGGGAAAACCAACGTAAACTGAAGGAAGAGCAGGAAAGACAACATCAGATTCAGAAAGAGGCTGAACAAAATAGACTGGTTACTGGCTTCTCTTGGCCAGGGCTATTGAAAAGATGATACATTGGAAACCAGACTGGCTGTAGCTTGAAAAAACTTACATGTTTATGAACCCTGTCAAGGCCATATGAACCCTGTCAAGGCCAAGAAAATTATGACAACTTTGTCAAGATTTTTGCAGACACCTAAGCTATACTTTCGAACAGGAGCTCTTACTGACCAAAGAATGTTGAAAGTGAATCTTAATGGTTAAAATGAGCTGAAAGTTCTTTTTCAAGGTACATCTTGACTTCAGTCCCGGTTTTTATGAATTTTATAAATTCTATCTAGTGCTTTGAATACTGCATTTGAAATGCAGTTTCATATCGGGGAAACTTACAAAATTGAGCTGCCTCAAGGGAAAACCAACAATGTGGTTTTCGAACAGGTCTGACACAAACCGGCCTGTACAGTCACAGAAGCAGGCTAGAAGCTTGAAATTTCGGATTTAAGAAGATGAATTGTACTATCCGTGTAGCGAAAACAAAGGCACTGATCAGCTTTGCGGTTACCGCGAAGCTGATCTGCGTCTTTGTTTTCGCCTATGCAGACTGTTGGTTTTCCCATGTTGCATCTTAAATGTGGTCATTTTGCCTTCCTTGCAAATGGAAAAAAATTTGAATGTCTAGGTTGGTTTGCATGAATGAATGTGTACTTGATCAGGTTCCTGCTCTATGTCCATAATCAACAGCTAAGGTCCTATCAGAGCAGTCAGTTAACCTAGCCACACTGTGTCAGGGCAAGATTCCCAGAGACAGGTTATCAGTATATGAGACGCGACAGGAGAGTACCGGGCTTTGGGATTTCCAACCAGGTCCTACATAAACCGGCCTGTATAGCTACGAAAGATGGATAGAGGCTTGAAATTTCGGATTTAAGAAGAAGAGGAAATGTACACTATCTGTCACTTTCATGTAGCGAAAACAAAGGCACTGATCAGCTGCACAGTTACTGCACAGGTCATTGACGCTTAATATTCTATACTGATAGCTTAAATAACCCTCATTTGCCCAAAATACTCATTCTAGCTGACGAAGTCAGCTGACTTCGTCAGCTAGACTCTACATTTTGGCTATTTAGACTGTTTATGGTTATAGAGCGTCAATGACCTGTGGTTACTGCGAAGCTGATCTGTGCCTTTGTTTTCGCATAGGCAAAAATCTGGTTTTCTCACGAATAATCGATGTAGCTTATTATACTAGTGCACATTCTTGAATCCACAGAATAGGAAGAATGACTGTTAAGATTATCTTAATTTCATGAGCAAATTTTCAAGAAAGAAATATACCAGAATAGATTTCGGGTCCCTTTGTTATGAATCAGACATGCCATAGATCGAGATACTGTGCCCGGTCAAATGGATATGTGAACAGTTTACATGTATATTAGTATGTCTGCTCTTTGTAAGTCAATACTTGTGATATATGCTTGAATGTAATAAAATTCTGAATATTTGCTATGTTTATTGGTTTGAAAACGAGCCACCACCCTGTCACTGATCAGTGTGGAGTTGACTGCCCTTGGGCATTCGAGAATAAGGGTAAAACTATGTCGGCACATATACCAGGGTTCCCATACTTTTGTAAAAAAACAAATTCCAGGACTTTCCAGGCCAGATGCGTATTTTTCAAGGTCTGATCACAACAGGATTTTTCCAAGTTAGTATCAGCAAACGAACTCCGTCTCTCAAAAATTTAATCATCTTGGCTTTAAAAAACTTGCATTTCAATTGTGTAAATGCCACTAATCAAACAGGCTTTACAGCATGCTATTCTGACAGCATTTTATAATGACCAAGATCATCAAATTCTAAACTTGCAACAAGAAAGTTTTTTAACTCAAAACAGCGAGCTTCGGTGATGTGGGGGGTATACATTTCACAGACGTTATCCAGGTGAGTGTCTGAATTTGTATGGAGAAAATTATGTTTAGCTTCTCAGCTGTTTTTGATTGGGTATTTTCTGTACTTGAAAGGAACAAAAATTTAGGTCTGACCAGGAATGGTGGACATTGCTGCCCTGGAACATTTGAATAAGTCCTCAATGACTGACAAGGGGGTGGAAAATGATGTTGGTATGTATATGTTGATTTTATGTATATATTGCTATCATATATCATATTTTCTTTCCATTCTTGCAGAGTACCTGTACAGGCAGTTCAAAATTTGCCTGGATCCAGTTAGCTGTCCATGAGCGTATGAACTTATGTCTTATACAAGTGTTTTTGTTAATTTTGGCCAGTATATATTTGCACTTTAAATCATAGCAACATAAGGTTTTTAAGTCGCTCTCCTGCTGTGAAAGTCTCCAGACACATAAAAATATAAACTTCCTGACATTCAAAACTGCTTCCTAGGATGACATGATAATTAACCTGATCAATTGTACAATTTATTTATTCAATAACTTCCTTTATCCCAGTTGGTCAAAAAATTTCATAATCAGCAAGACATGGGCTCTATTACACTGTACAGGATATTGAAATATTGGTGACACTCATCATGAAAAAGTCCGACATGGCCAAAAGTGCAGACAACCTGATCACTGAAGTTATCTGATCGGGGCCTTTGTTGTTTGAAGCCCCTTGAAAAGATACCACTGGTACATGTTTATCTTTTGCTTTCTTACTTGCAATTAAAATAACATGCTTTCTTAATAATCTACAAAACAGCCACCAGCACATTGCAGTTTTCTTGCAATGAGGCTCCTATTTGAAATCAATTTTTGTTGCATAGTTTACAGTAATTGAAGTTGTTAAGTTGCAGATGCACTGTGCAGCAACAGGGATAATATCATCCACCTGAATAGACAGCTGATTAAATAAATCGGTTGAACCAACCTTGAAATTACAGGTACTTTAATAACATTGTTCAAGAATATGAGATGCTTATTTTAGGAATTTTCATTTAAATTTTTAAAGTACAATAGTTGATGCAGACAGTCCACTTAATAATAGTTTTGTGACATGCAACAGGCTAAGACCAGAGTTTTTTTTTTTTTTTATTTTCTGGTTTACAGATTTTTTTGGTGAAAAAGTCTTTGATACGGAGAAGGAAATAAAAACAAAAGACCCACATCTTTTGAATCGGTCTAAATAAAATACAGCAAGATTTTTTGTTTCTCATGATACTTTTAAAATGACTGATGTGAAGATAATTAAAGGGTGTCAAGGAACTATATCAAAAAGTCATTCTTCCAAGATAATACCACAGTTTTCGTCTAAAAAGTGATTATGCCTACATACATACACTGTATGCTAAAATGCAGGTTGATTCAAACTTTTTTATTTAATTTTTTATCAATTTGGGATAGTTGGAAGGAGCAAATGAAATAAAAATAAATTATATTTTTATTTTGATTTTGAAAATTTGGGGTAGGGGGATCCATAAACCAGAAAACAAAAAAAAAAAAATTCTGGCCTAAGCTCGATAATATATAAACTGATTTAAAAACTTGGAGTATCTTTGTACAATAGTAGCACAATTACTTCCCTTTCCTTTAAAATGCCTACAACTACATTAGACCATTTTACAATTGCAAATATTAGCTTGGCTGTACAAGAGTTTGGTGGAGTATGGTCTTGTTTTATTTCCATTCTGTCAAAAAGTCATTTTATCAAAAAAATGAAGAAAGCAGTTTCGACTACTGAACAATGTCATGGTTTGCGTATGAGGATCACTGATCAGCATCTTTATTTTTGCTACATAAAGTATGACCTATTTTCTCATCTTCAATCCTATAGCAATGGCATCTGCTTAATTTACATACATTTTATACCCTCCCCCCACCCTTCCTCACACACACCCACAAAAATGATCATCAGCTTCAAATTTCCATCTAAAAGTATACCACTATTTTCAAAATCTCCCTTAAATGACTCAAGAATTATATATTTTACATTTTCCCAAAAACCTCCTTGAAATGAAACTTGCCTCTATCAAACTCATCACTTGTTCACACCGTTCATCCAGATACAACAAACGCGGAAAGGTCTTCCGAACGCGGATATAAACAATTGTATCGCGGGAATACACAAGGTAAGTAAACATAAACAAATAGCATTTAAATTGTTTCTATATAAAATGTGTTCATGCAGAGCTGATGCGAAATGGTTTATCTTGAGAATGGTACAGTTTCATAACAAAAGATTTGTGTAAACTATAGATACAAGCGATATTAATTCTTAAATCATATTTTTCTCGCCTACTTCCCGATTCTTTTCATATTTTGTAGAATTTATTTGTTTGGTTTCGTGCAAATATCTCTTCAAAACTAATTTTCGACATCTATGGAATATATTTATACCATGCATCAAACTGGAAAAGTTTTTTGGGGTGTCGATTTCCATGTTTAAAAATCAGCCTTGTTTACTTCAAGGTACAACTTACCACGGACGTTGATACTACACAACGCGGATGATCTACATAATTTGGGTAAAACAAACACGGATTCGAAAATCTAGTTTTAACATGCAAAACACTGACAAAACGTTTTCTAATTAAAATACAATGACGAATCTAGATTTTTATCAAATAAAAGTACTATAAAGGCATCCTGTTGACTTTTTGGTTGGGAGATTCACTTAATATATGACCGAATTCGGGGGTGGCATATAACATATAACACCATTTTATGACATATCTACTACCAGTTTTTTCTATGGATTATTATTTCGTAGAATCAGAGAAACGGTATATGCACCTGTAAAGGTATTTGTATGTTTGTGTTGTGAATAGACATCGCAGTTAACGACTCCCCACCCCCCCCCCCCCCCCCCCCCGACCTCGCCGTGTCAGGATAGAGCCGCCGCTTCCTGGGTGCTAACCAGTTCTACGGAAATTAAAATGTCTTGTTCAAAGACAAAGCCCTCAGGGGGTGCCAGCAAGCCCCCCCCCCCCCCCCCCCCCCCCAACCCGACCTTGCCAGACCAGTATGGAGCCGCCGCTTTCTGGGTGCTAACCAGTTCTACGGAAATTAAAATGTCTTGCTCAAAGACAAAGCCCTGGTGCTAGCATGACCCCCCACCCGACCTTGCCGGATGAGGAGTAAAACTATGCCCCGTTGCTATAAGTTTTTGTTCTTTAATTACGTGCATGATAAACGTTTGCATGGAGAAGAGCTCTATGAGCTCTGCTTTCGTTATAATCCTTTTCGTCATGTACCTTTAGCCAATGTATGTAGATGTTATTTGTGAATCTGAATAAAATATGTTTAAACTAAAACTCAGGATCAACAGCTAATGTCATATAGATACGGTCAGTAATTATTTTAACACCAAAAGCCTTCCAGAGGCATGGTAACGAGTTTGTGCACATTTCTTTCACCACTAATAACCACTCTTCTTGAATCTACGTAGTCTATGTACGTTTGTATTCATAATTTGTTTTCGTGCATGTTGTCAGAGTGAGAGAGACAGTCATGATAAATATATTCTTGGCCATATCTTCATGAAAGATATGCCTCCACACATTACGCCGTATGTTTTACATGTAATAATCGACAGCCATGCGTAATAGACTTGGTGTTTGAATATGAAAGGCGAAAGCATTTGGAGCTCTGACCATATCTGACAGTATCAAAGTTCATGAAGCTAGCTAAGGCTTTTAATTCTCGAATTTAAAGAAAGGAAACAAAGGCACGGTCAGCTTTTGGGTTACATGTAACATGCAGCTGATATGGGCCTATCAGTCTATACATGTTAACATGGTTTCCTAATGTCGTGGCCAAAGCATAGTGAAAGTGCTCATCCACATTCCTTGTGGTTTTATCACGCCATATATAAGCCATATTTGGTCTTAAACCATCCACATATGGACTCTAAACCATACAAAATTGGCTTTAACAATGACTGCAGCCAGTTTTCCCTAAAACAAGACAATAATTTGGTTTTTATTTTCCGTGTTTGTTGCACCGAATGGTCCGAGTTTGTTTCACCTGCTTGAGAATTTGAACCGTGGTATGTTGCACCATATTTATTGAGAGTACCCATTTTCAAATAGTTCTTATTCTCTTTCTATAATTTTGTGTAGACTCTTGTAACGGCAACACTTGAAGCGATCCCCGATCCTCCGAAAAACATCACTTTGGTCATATTTTCGTGCTTTGATAATGATTTACAGACATTCTTACCAAGATTTTTCTCTTTTCGTGCATCCAAGTCAGATTTAGAAGCCTATATTTCTCCAACTAATAGAATTTATGAGACAGGGTTTTGTGTAAACATTTGCAAAGTTATGCACTTTTGCATTGTATGTCAAACAAAAATCAACACAACCGATATTCGTTATAATTAAAGATAATAAATAGTCTCTCTGTTTTTTCCGCCGTTCAAAATACTATTGTTTATATCCGCGTTTGGAAGACCTTTCCGCGTTTGTTGTATCTGGATGAACGGTGTGTTGTTATGTTGGCGAAAACTGGAAGATAGATTCTCTCTTGTAGCGAAAACTGGAAGATAGATTCTCTCTTGTAGCGAAAACTGGAAGATAGATTCTCTCTTGTAGCGAAAACTGGAAGATAGATTCTCTCTTGTAGCGAAAACTGGAAGATAGATTCTCTCTTGTAGCAGTGCAGCCAATAATTATTATGTGCATTAAATGGGATCCAATAAATGGCAAAACAGCCAAACCTGCAATAATTCAGATGATTTAAAGCCTCAGTAATAAGTCTGATCTTTTGAAATTTACAGACCTATTGTTGTGAATCAATTTGAGCCTGTGCATGAGAAAACCAACAATTTGGTGTTCCAACCAGGTCAGACACAAACCAGACTGTACAGTCACAGAAGAAAGCTAGATTCTGGAAATTTTGGATATAAGAAGAAGAGGAATTGTACTATCCGTGTAGCGAAAACAAAGGCGCTGATCAGCCTCGCGGTTACCGCGAAGCTGGTCTGCGTCTTTGTTTTCCCATATGCAAATTGTTGGTTTTCTCATGTGGCGGCTCACTTTAATTTTGAAAGGAGTGTGCATTTTCATGATGTATCTAGTGCATGTATTGTAATACTGCACATTCTATCTGTTGCAGGGGCAATTATGGTGCAATTTATTACATCCTATTGATGAATCAATTTATTATGCTACACATTAAAGTAAAATATTTCAGGAAAAAAGTTGTTTTATTCAGTTTTAAAGATCAGGATCTTCACTCACATGCTTCTATTATGCAATACATTGAATCCCAAAGATTAACCACACCTCGTGGGCGAGCCTCCTAGAGGCAGATTACTAGCATTAAGTGCACATTTCTTTCACGAAATATTGTCATGACCAAAGCTTCATAGCCTTAAGGATTGATCATGGAGTCCATGACTGCAATGACAACCAAACATATTACTGAACCAGATAACAAAAAAGTGTTTTTGGCCAAAAAATTCAGTTTTTAGCTTTTTGCTTTAAATGTCTCAAGTGAGGATGTGAAACAAATTCAGGTTTGGGAGTGCGGGCTTTTTGCTGCATCCCTAATTTCGGTGTTTTCAAAAACATGCATTTTTGCACATTTTTACTTAATCTTTTTAAGAAAAAATATTGATTTGTTATTCATGAAGTCCTTTAACATGATATTAAGTTTTAAAAGTTTATATGAAAAAGACCTATACTTAACATTATTTTAAAATGAGAAATGCTTTCATAATGGTATGTTTATACGGGTTTTGCCAGTGCGGCTTACAATGTGGATCGAGATATCCGGAGGATCACAACTGAATGCATCTTTTGGAACAAAAAGTGCACAGTACTCTCCACAAACAAGGTAAGAATTACTTTCCTGACAATTTATTAATTATAAACTGACTGTCCCAGAAAAAAATGATTGACAGTTACAGTAATACATTTTTAATGAATTATGTGTTTGCCTCCCAGATAAAGTTTCACTAATTAACAAGTTTTCTGTTTCAGTAGTCATGAGATATTGCTCCTGGGGATAGGGATCTCTTTTTCTATTTCACATTTTTTTGTCTCATCAAGAAAAAAGTTTTCGAATTACATCGTTAGATTGTGCAGACTGGCTTTTAGTTCATCATCTTCAATACACATGTCAAAAAGATCTACAGACTTTTCATGCCTTTGGAATGAAATAGTATCTGAAATGTAACAAGAAGTACATTTTCTGCTGTGAAAGGCCCTATACTCTACTCAGTACCTGCACAATAAATAGCTAAAATGAAATGATTAGAATGGCCTCTCAAGCATTATAGAAAACCTGATACTGGCTCTAAGGTTTAAAAAGTAATTTGTATGAATGAAATGGCTAATTCTACACCCTTCAGTTTAACCATGCACTGGAAGTTATATGGATCAACCAACTCAAACTCAGATCAGCTGCAAAATTAGTTCTTGCTTAGGGTGTAGGGGCAGTAAAATAACTAAATGACTAATCTGTGTAAATTATCGTAAATGCCCAGGTCCGACACGGGATGTATCAGTTTCTTCTGGTACAGTTAACTCCATATAGGGAGAATAACTAGAGATAAATATCAAGTCATGTGTTAGTTACCTCCCATACACCATTTTCTTAATATGTACAAAACATGAGAAAAACCTGTCTTTTCATATGCTCAAAGAGTGTGGAAAGTACTAATATTTTTGCTACTTAGTACATTGTTTCTACTTCATAACTTTAAAAGTCAATTAAACATCCCTGTTCTAGACTGTGCAGCCCTAATTGTCCGACCTGTAAGGAAACCCTAAAAAGAGGTTTTCTCAAACACCCTAATGAGTTTTTCTCATCATTAGGCTCTTAAAATAAGAGCCTGTGCATGGGAAAACCAACAATCTGCATAGGCAAAAACAAAGACGCAGATCAGCTTCGCGGTAACCGCGAAGCTGATCAGCGCCTTTGTTTTCGCTACTCGGATAGTACAATTCCTCTTCTACTTAAATCCGAAATTTCAAGCTTCTAGCTCTTTTCTGAGCTTGTACAGGCCGGTTTGTGTCGGACCTGGTCTGAAACCCAAATTGTTGGTTTTCTCATGCACAGGCTCATAAGTTTTAAGAAAAAGATCACAAGCGGCTGTTAAAGATGAGAGAGACTGATGACAGACAGTTGCTACTGTAGACAGGAAATTACTGTCAGGCAGAAAATTAAAATCTGAAAACATAATGCAGTTTTAATGGAGACAGTTCATTCATTATCTTTCTAAGAATATCTTGTGAGGTTCCAAATTTTTTTTAACACATGGAAATAACATCCTGAAAATTTGGTCAAGGATTCTATCTAATGAGTCTAAAACATGGATAAGTATAACAGTATGGTATATAAAGGCAAGAAATTGAACAAAATTTGTTCAGTAAGCTTCATAGGTTATCTTGGTTCCTAATCTCTATCAAAACATATCTATGCAGCATTACAGGGTCATGTTTATATGTTCTCTCGGACAGTTCCAAAGTAACACCAGAGGACCAATGGTCCTGTAAACGCTCACCTGAGATCTGCTGCATATACCAATAAACATGTATGAATATTATGGTATTTTATTCCAGTGCAGGGGCAGATGAAGCCCTTGGGCCATTTTCTTTTTTCTGAATCTTCAATATTCTGTCCATTTGCCAATTTCCTGCTGGCTTTTCCCTTCAAATGACATTTTAACAGTTTTCCCAATTCAAATGCATAGGCAACCCATGTTGACCTTGCCATAAACTTGGTCAAGGTCATCACAGGGTCCTGATTTATATATACATTAAAGTACTTTAGCCATCGATGCTTCATGCCAAGTTTCCTTGAAATCAGTCTATTGGTTTCAGAGAAGAAGGTTTTTGATGGGTTTTTACCATATATGGGCATGGCGGCCATCTTTGTCATGTGACCTAGATTATTTATATACACATTGATTCACCCATTCTATAGATGCTTCACAAAAAATTTGGCTTTGATTGGCCAAGCGGTTTCAGAGGAGAAGACGTTTGAATATTATGGAAATATACATGTATATTGCCGCGGGGTGGGCGGCACATGAGCCCCTGGGGTCCAATTTTTTTCAGAATCATTAATATTCAGTCCTACTTCCCATTTCCTGCAAGACTTTCACTTTAAATTACATTTTAAAAGTTTTCCCCATTCCAATGCATTGGTGACCTATGTTGACCTTGCCATAAAATAGGTCAAGGTCATCACAGGGTCATGATTTATACACACAATGTAGTGCTTGAGCCATCAATGCTTCATGCCAAGTTTTGTTGAAATCGGTCCACCGGTTCTGAAAAAGAAGATTTTTGAAGGGTTTTTACCATATATAGGCATGGCGGCCATCTTGGTCATGTGACCTGGATTATTTATATACACATTGGTTCCCCCTTCCCATTGATGCTTCATGTAAAATTTGGCTTTGATTGGCCAAGCGGTTTCAGAGAAGAAGATGTTTGAATATTATGATAATATACATGTATATTGCCCCGGGGTGAGGGCGGATGAGCCCCTGGTGCCCAATTTTTTTCAGAATCATTAATATTCAGTCCTACTGCTCATTTTCTGCAAGATTTTTCCTTTAAATGACAATTTAACAATTTTTCCCATTCAAATGCAAAGGCGACCTATGTTGACCTTGCCGTAAAATAGGTCAAGGTCACCGCAAGGTCATGATTTATATACACATTGTAGTGCTTGAGTCATCGATGCTTCATGCCAAGTTTGGTTGAAATCGGTCCAGTGGTTCCGGAGAAGAAGATTTTTGAAGGGTTTTTACCATATATGGGCATGGCGGCCATCTTGGTCATGTGACCTGGATTATTTATATACACATTGGTTCCCCCTTCCCATAGATGCTTCATGTAAAATTTGGCTTTGATTGGCCAAGCGGTTTCAGAGAAGAAGATCTTTGAAAAGTGTGGACGACGGACGGACGGACGACGGACGACGGACGACGGACGGACGACGGAGCATGGGTATACTATAAGCTCACCTTGTGAGCCTGACGGCTCAGGTGAGCTAATAAACATTGTATATACTAGAAGCTAAGCCTCTCTAATTTGAAGTTAAAACTAGCTTTCAAAATGTTGAATGTTTAAAATTTGCACATTTCACTTTTATTATACATTTGTCGGGACAAATAAAAAGGACTAGGCCTTAATCAGAAACAAAAACCCTTCAGTTTGTTGAATTTGATGGTATACGCATAATACTACATGAAGATGGCATTATGTTAATTTTAACCTTTTTATAAATTTTGTCAGTTAGTATAAATGATCTTGTACTTGAAATGCTCTTAGAAACATTTAACCAGTCTTGTCAGGAAAATGTTTGGAAATACAGATACAGTTAGAAAAATAATCATATGAAGTGGTTATTTTCGAGCAAATTTTCTGAAATCGGACTTATATTCCTCACTGATAATGCAATTTGATGCCAAAAGATTCTGATTTGGCATAAATATGAATTAACATTAAATGTTTTAAATTAATAGATTCAGAGTCAAAGTCAAATGCTATCCCCTAGTGTTGAAACCCAAAACAAAGAAATAGCATGAACAGAAAATGTAGACTTAGCCAACTAAGAAAAACTGCATTATTATTTAAAACAGTTATCTATTATGTACTGTCATTATTTAAATTTGATAAATAATCTTCCTGAATATGTGGCTGTACTGACAGATGTTGAAGACCGCAGACAGGCTTCCTCGTGATGTGGCTGTAACAATATAAGCAATGAGTGCCAATACACATTAAGATGAGACTTCATGATAACCGGTCTGATCAAAGTAAACATACTGTAACCACCCTATAAACATTCAATATGCCACGACATGAGAAACCCAGATTTTTGCCTATGCGAAAACATAGACGCAGATCAGCTGTGCAGTAACTGCACAGCTGATCAGCGTCTTTGTTTTCACTTCATGAATAATATGATCCCTCTTCTTCTTAAATCCGAAATTTCAAGCGTCTAGCCCGCTTTTGTGACTGTACATATCCGTTTGTGTCAGACCTGGTAGAAAACCCAGAAGACTGGTTTTCTTGCGTCAGGGCTCCAATAATCTTCAATATGGAAAAGAAAACAATCCACTTGAGAAATCATCAACAAATCAGGAAATCTTGAGAAAATTCCTGCAAGTTTCATCATGCCTAAATCTACTAACAGTAAAATGGTGTATCCATTTCTTTCTTCGGTAAAAAAATGATAGAAACTTTGCTGAGATTTGCAATTAAAATAATATAAAATTTAACCAGATAGTATTGTTCCAAATTGATTAGAAAATAGATTGTTCTTGTTGATTCTGGATTTTACGATCCTTTGATAACTCAGCAATGCCAGTTATTCCAGCTACAGTTTTCCCAGGCCAACCTCTTAGCGGCAGTTGATCAGTACTTAGTCCATATTCGTTTGGTAATCTAGTAGAGTTCTCGAATCTCAATCAGATAAGACAAAGAGTTTTCTTGTTATAATAAATGTCAGACAAACATTATATATTTTTATAGATTCTACAGGTTAAAATGACATCAAATGTCAAAATGGAAAATCCTAGTTCTGGAATATTATGTGAACAATCTATATCCAGACCAACCCATTTACCCAGCAGTTTGATACATAATTTCTGTTCCTTAAAAGTGAGCCTAGATTGTATTTTTTAAGTTGTTTTCATCAGAAATAACAATTACATCAAAGCTACCCGAGATAACCAAAAACATGCTTTCTTGTGCTGAGGGCTGGAGTTCCAGGACAGTGCAGAGGAGTGTGGGAAAACTCTGAGCTGATTTCACAATACCTAAAGATAGAAGCTCATCAGATTGTCTGAATGGATGGAAAGATCATATCAAATTCCACAACATTAGTCGGGAACATGTCAAATTTAAGAGGTTTGAAAGGAATGTTCCATAAAGTCTGTTAATGCATTTTGCACTGTTGGAATTCCCCAGATGTATACACTGGCACACTTCATGCTAGATTATAAAAACAAAATATGTCATTCTAACTTTTTCCTTCTGTTAACCCATATATGCATAGATCTCTGTTATTAGAATGTAGATGAATTCAAGTTGAGCAGCTACAAAATGCCACTATGGAGCTTACCCCATGCTTTTCTTAGGGATTTTCATAAAAAATAAAACTTGCTGTCCTTTCTAAAAATGAATCAAATTTTTATCAGGAACAGGAACGTCCAATATCCACATATGGGTGATACAAACAAGCAAGAGATATCCTGGTCCCACTGGTCTGTAACCAGGGGTTGTGGACTTGATCTCCAGCATCTCCAGTATTCCAGGTGATACCTAAGTTGGGGATCATGAGACAATTTAAAAGGACAGACTTGCTGTCAAAGGTATACTATGACAAGGCTGTTATATACAGAGCTTATAAATGTTAGGACCAAGGGACCTACGGTAGTCTTCTGAAGATCTGAAATACAAACTGTACCACATTCATTAGGAAGCAGACTCATTTCTGTGCTTGTTACACTGAAGTATGCATGGCAATAGGCATTTAAGCAAATTTCAAGAAAAAAATCTGGATGTACAGAGACAATCCATCAAAAAGTCTGGAAATCTTTTTAACATCAGTAATAATAAAATTAGACAAAACTTGATGAATGCTGCAAATAACCTGGAGGGCAATGGCATAACCCATTAGTGATGAATGGACTTGCCCATAATTATCATTTGGGTGAATCCACTTTGGTTTTAGGGGAATCAGGAGGATTTTATTTTATATTCTCATTTTCAAAAACTTTTTCTATAAACAAACAGCATAGCCCCAGATGGGACGCTGCGTTATGCAGCGTCACATCTGGGGCTATGCTGTTTGCCTATGTCCCATTAACAGGAAGCCATGCTTATATGAGTTAAGTTGAATGAGAAAGCCATATGACTTTATCATTACAGTCTCAGAAACAATGATATTATTCTCTTAACACATAAATTACGACAAAATTTCTTTTCCAGTGGCATGAAAAAAGGAAAGTTTTTAAAACATTGACATTCTAGCTATCACAGGTACACGTGTACTCTGGCTAATGACAGTATAATATTGAGATGGCACCTCTTAGGCCTCTTTCAATAGACTGAACAAGTCATGGATAGAACCCACAACCCCTGTTCACATGGTGAGTGGCTTACAACACTATGTCATACAGGCTTCTCGTCTCACAAACAGCAAAGAAGATAGAAACTCTGCAGTCTATTTCAAAAGACTTGAGAAACATGTAACCCAACTACATGTAAGGGCTCTGAATCAAACTCAAAGTAACCCTATACCACGGAGGCTTCTACAAACACCATACATGTATCAATAAATTTAACTAATCATAAATTCCTACATTAATTGCATAAATCTTCAAAAATAAGATCTTCACTCTGGAATCAATCAGAAACCAAACTGTTATGCAATAAAAAAAATCCGATAATTATTAAACCAAAATTAGGTAATTAAGCCAGATCACAGATTTAACAGAACTCTTTTAGACTTTGAACACTTTCAAGTCTTATCTTTTTTAACCTGTTTTCTGTAATTATGTCTCTGGTACTACAAATACAAATGTGAACTCAGTCACCTTACAATCATTATACCTGCATGCAGGTTCATAAATTTCTGACTCTTTATTTTGGATCTAATATCATAATTCTACATAAAATGGGCCGAGACGTGAGAAAAACGGTCTACGGGATACCCGACCAGAACCGATACAAAGTGACCTGTACAGTCACAGAAGAAAGACAGAAGCTTGAAATTTTGGATATAAGAAGAAGAGATACAGTACTATCTGTTTAGCAAAAATAAAGACTCAGATCAGCTGTGCAGTTATAGCACAGCCGATCTGTGTCTTTGTTTTTGCATAGGCCAAAATCTGGTTTTGTTATAATTCCGCATAAAATAATAACTACAAGCAAGCAGACTGCAATGAATGCTGCACCATATAACCCTAGTTTGTCTGTACCAAAAGAGGCACATTTCAAAAGAAATCGGATGAAGTTGAAATTTTAAAGTATCGTTATCACCACAAACTACCAGGGTGCTGTATGAAATGGTATTAAACAGATTTCTTTTGCACATCTGCCACATTAAAACATAGTACACTACTGATCATATAAATAGCAAATACAACAATTTTTGGTCACATTCAACATAGTTTTCCCAATGCCTTGTTGCTGTTCAGCATTTTTTAGAAAACCGACCAGATCTAACGCAAACCAAACTGTGCCATTCAGCCACAGAAAATGGCTTGTGGATTTAGAAGTAGTACCATCATACATGTGTTATCAAAACCAGCTACACCAATTTGTGCACAGCTGACATGCACCTTTATTTTTTTCCACATAAAAGCAGGTTTTCTCTAAACATTGCCAGGTCATTTTCAGAGGATAAAATGAGCTGCATCACGAGAAAACCAGATTTTTGCCTATGAAAAAACAAAGGCCCAGATCAGCTGTGCAGTAACTGCACAGCTGATCAGTGCCTTTGTTTGCGCTACTCAAATAGAACAATTTCTCTTCTTCTTAAATCTAAAATTTCAAGCTTGTAGCCTGCTTCTGTGACGGTACAGGCCAGTTTGTGTCGGACCTGGTCAGGAACCCCGAAGACTGGTTTTCTCACGGTGCAGCTCAAATGGACTGTTGGCATTTGTGATGATATAGTAAAAGTTAATTAGATCAATTTAAGGAAATTAATTAAA
Organism: Rugalucina vietnamica; assembly: GCA_964017185.1. Lineage (NCBI taxonomy): Eukaryota > Metazoa > Mollusca > Bivalvia > Lucinida > Lucinidae > Rugalucina > Rugalucina vietnamica. The sequence goes on from OZ024872.1 coordinate 71,418,314, forward strand.
GTAATCTAGTAGTAGCTAATGAATCTTTAGAACTTTCAATAAGCTAATCTCTGGTTTTCAAAGGAAAAACAGTAATTCTAATGTAGTTAATTAACTCAACACAGACAGTTGAAACATGTGCCACATCATAAGAAAACATGTACTTTTTGCTTATATGAAAAGGAAAGTGCAAATCAGGTGAACATTACCAACACTGCTGATGAGCATTCTGCTTTTTTTTCAATCCAAATCTCAAAAAATCTGAAACTTCAAGCTTATATAAGCTATATTACACAGCTATTCAGCCAAATTTGTGTCCAACCTCAAGTAAACTTTGAAGCCATATTTTCTTATGACGATATTCATATATATACATGATGACATAAATGCTTTTAACTCAGAGAAAATGAGTAAGGATGAAACATTTAGCCATCTGCCCCATTTCCTGTGGATTTAACTTCTTCCAGAAAACACATCTTCCATTTTAAATTAACTATACTCATACAACTAAATAATTACCAGACTTTTGACATATACTATTTAAAATTCATAAAGAGCCAATGTTTAGCATTTACCCCCAATTTATCATTTTATCATTCGTAATGGGACAAGATACAAATATCAGTTTAGTTGAATGAAAAAGTGACAATATCTTATCAGAAGCCATTACTAGCATTTTAGTCATGTAAATGTAATAAATCACATATAATATCTGAAAAGGACTATCATGAAAGTCCATGCTAATTTTTGTCCTGTATATGATTCCCATACCCTCTAAATCAAAGTAACTAAAGGAAGTTTAAAGGGCGTGTAAATATCATGCATTGGGCTTTTTTGGGGCACATCAATTTCAGTTCATGCAATATGTGCAGCTACATATGATTGCAAGATTATAATTTAGCAATTTTTAATTTGGCATGGCCATGACAAAATTTGTCCTGTAACAAATATATAAACAGCAATGGTATTGACAAGTATGCATTGTCATGCTGCCTGATCCACTAGAAGCTGTGGTCACAATCTTGAATGTACATGTATATCTCTAATTTTAAAATCAAAATCTCTTAGCCGACCCTTAGGCTGTCTAAAACTGCAAGACATACACATGACGAACCTGTGCGTGAGAAAAACAATTTGTTTCTAACCAGGTCCTACACAAACCGGGCTGTACAATCACGGAAGATGGTTAGAGGCTGGAAATTTTGGATTTAGAAAGTAGAGGAATTGTACTACCTGTGTAGCGAAAACAAAGGCGCTGATCAGCTTCGCAGTTACAGCGAAGCTGATCTGCGCCATTGTTTTCGCCTATGCAAATTGTTGGTTTTCCCATGCGGCGGCTCGTGTATTGTGTTATGGTAAGGCTCAAACCATCATTTTAGTTTATCTGTATTTTATCAAATTTTAGCATCAACACACCGTACATACGGCTCGTCAAATTCCAACTGGTACGTCAAATTCCAAATGTTTATGTCAGCGCGTGCGTTTTGGCGGGTAAGTTATTTTGCTGTATTTTACAAAGAATACCTAAACTTTTCATGGTATAATCTTATTGAGGCTTATATTTTTTCAATCTCCATCTGAAGGATCATTGATAATCAACTTTTACAGTGTATTTATCGTTTTATTCTGTCGCTTGGCGACAAAAACAATACGCCAAAGTACAGACCGGCGAATGTCATATGATAAGTGAAATTACAGACGGCCGATACGGAATGACCCAGACGGTAGATCAACATTTTATGATACGGGTCTACTAAAACACTCCTTTGTTATGCAATAGTCAGTATATGGTTTAATTTGCATCGCTACAAACCATAAATTGCATAAAGAAAACATTACTTGGGAAGGAAACAAAGTGAAACGACTGTCTTTAAACGATTTTATATGCCGATTTTTTACTCAAGATGGCCAGTCGATGAACAAAAAGCTGATTGTACTTTTGACTATATAGAAATTTGGAAAAAAATGAAAGCAGATAGTGTGAACATTTGATAATATTCCACATAACTTAACTGATACATGGCTACTGCAAAGCAATTTTAAATATTCAAATAGAACACTACGCGACTCAGTACACGCACATGTATAAGCGCCATTAGACAGGGAATTATTTACGAATAGCGCATTGTTTCTAGCTTTAATTATATGTATACCCCTAATTTTGATTATAAATTCAGCATGGCATGGGCCGGAACTGAACTTTGCCTGGGCATACCAGGGTTCAAACTGATTGTTGGTTTCGCTCAGTTGAGTCTTCGCCCTAGAAACACCATGGCATAACCTGTGCTTTATTTGTTTGCCAATGTGCTTCTTTGATGGAATTTAATTTTTATACCAACGGAACAAAAACGTGCTTTTGATTGTTTGAATTGATGCTTTACGTCCCAGTCAACAGATAAGGTCATGTCGGGACGTTGCCTCTATTTTATGGGACTTTTACGCAAAATGAGGATGTCATGACATCCTACAAGTGCTTGAAATATAACCATCCAACTAAGCCAAAATGCTTATACACTGTACGTATGGATTGTATGACTTGAACCACGTTTTGGGCAAGCTCAGACCAGAGGGGTTAACCAGTAATCAGATGGTCGGTCAGTAGTGTATAAGGTTTACCTGGATGTACAAGCAGCCCATCGATTTCTTAAGCCCCCAATGGGTGAGTGCCCATATCGCAACCCGACCACCTTCAAATACATAATATTATACTGATGTATATATTGTGCATCCTGCATACTGCCACAGAGTCCGGGGGCTCAAAAGTCATAACATGACACGCGTATGTGTCGGTCTGGGTTCGAGACCACAACCTCTGGAGGATGATGGGAACTAACTACCCACTAGATCACACGACCGCACAACCGGCCGTGGTTAAGGTCGCTGACTATCAGCGCCTTTAAAATAAGATTAACCAAGGATCAAGAACTGAGACAATCAGGTGGGAATCTTTTTCTGATTATGCCTTTTCCTGATCTTTGCCTGCTTGTACCTTTTCAAACCCCGACCACTATATCACTCTCATAAAGTTATACTGTGTTTGAGTGGAAACAAAACAGCAGACACACAAAGTTGAAACAATTTCGAACCAATGCTGATTCATTCAACTTTGAAACAATGTTGTAGAATCAATGTTGATTCAGTGAATCGAATTGATTCAACAATGTTTAAAGGTTGACCGAAACAACATTATTTTAACAATATTTCAACAATGTGTGTCTTAATGTTGATTCTATGGTTTCAACATTTTGTGCAAATGTTGATATAGTGAATCAATGTCGTGTGTCTTTAAAGTGGCCATTTTCTCTTTACCCATCTATAAACTGTATGACATCCATAACATTTCCAATTCAAGAAATACAATTTATTTTTTGAACGTATATTTCCAAGCTGACCGCTTAAGAAGGCCAAACAATGTCAGGGTGCCATGGGTATTTGAAATAATCACACTCAACACGTCTGATGCGACACGTATCCAAAGTCGTTTCTACGTCTGTTATTTGACGTATCAAAAGCTATTGTCCGTCTGGTCTTTCAAGTATAAAGCGACTGTCGTGGTTCGTATCATGTAAAATCACACATGGTGCAAAAGAATGAGCTGCGCTATCAATAGTAGTAATTAATTTGAATAAAAGCTTAAATCAGGCTTTTAAATAGATACCAAGCTATATATATTCGAGCATGCGATTTTCAATTATTTCAAGTTATGGAGATATTTGGCAAAAAGTATTGATGTTTTCTGAAAACGTGCCATTTTAAGACTTTCGTGCAATGTTTTCGCCAATCCACGGATAAGCTGACCATGACACCTGTATGTACAGATGCGTGGAGGTCCACACACGACTGCCGATTATTATTTTCTTTTGAAACCATTAGCTAAAGCATACTAAAACAATAAAAAACAACAAAAATAATTTAGCCGCCAAAACGCACGCGCTGACATAAACATCTGGAATTTGACGTACCAGTTGGAATTTGATGAGCCGTATGTACGGTGTGATCAATGCAACAGAAAAAAGGGACTAATGCATATAAGACTTTAATTGAGCCACCTCATGGGAAAACCAAAAATCTGAATATGCGAAAACAAAGCCGCAGATCAGCTTCGCAGTAACTGCGAAGCTGATCAGCGCCTTTGTTTTCGCTACACGGATAGTACATTTCCTCTTCTTCTTAAATCCGAAATTTCAAGCTTCTAGCCTGCTTCTGTGACTGTACAGCCTGATTTGTGTCGGACCTGCTTGGAAACCACATTGTTGGTTTTCCCACGAGGCGGCTCAATTAGTTTGAACTTCTTATAAGATTGTCCTTCATGCCCTTTTCCCAAAGGTTACCCAGTTTTAATTGAACCATGATGCAAGAAAACCGGTCTTCAGGATTTCCGACCAGGTCCGACACAGACTGACCTATACACCCACTGAAAAAAAGCTAGAATCTTGAAATTTTGGGTCCAAGTATAGGAGGAATTGCACTATCCCTGGAGCAAAAATAAAGGCACTGATCAGCTGTGCATTCACTGCAAAGCTGATCTGCACCTTTGTTTTCACATAGGCGAAAATCTGGTTTTCTCATGAAGCCGCTCGATTATGATCAAGGTGACTGACTGTTAAACAACATTAATTTTAAAATGTAACATGCAAAATTTAGGTGAGAAAATTTGAATTAATGTCTTTCTAACAAGTATCCTTTTTTAAGACTCAATTAGTTTTCATTTCTCAACTGATTTCGACTCCGCTTTATATTCAGATTTGCAAGCAAAACCTGATGGTCTAGCTAGGCCATGGGTCATATTGTGAACACAGAGCCAAGTTTTATCACCAGGTACTCATCATTTTTTATTTGTTCTTAAAACACAGCTAAGCTTTAAAATCACACTACTTTTGCAAAAATGAAGTCACATTTTCTTTCTGCAGTATAAAAGCTTGATAGTTACATCTTTCCTAAAAATGTGAGCCGCCACATGCGAAAACCAACAACAGGCACAGGCAAAACCAAAGGCCCAGATCAGTTGTTCAGTAACTGCACAGCTGATCAGCCCCGCTTTTTTTTTGCTAAATCGATAGTACAATCTTTCTTCTTACCTATAGGACTCGCGGCTTATCGTTACTAGCATCTAGTGAAATTACAACATGAAGTAAAGGGAAAATCCCGCCCACTTTTGCAAACTCTTGGCGTGAGTCTCTATGGTATTCTTATTAAATCCAAAATTTCAAGCTTCAAGCCTGTTCTGTGACTGTACAGGCCGGTTTGTGTTGGAACTGGTCCGAAACCCAGATTGTTGGTTTTCTCATGCAAAGGCCAAAATTTTAATGAAACAAAAGAATCACAATGACATCACAAAATTGTGTGGAAATTGAAGTAAAAAGTTCAGTGACTTCAATGAAGTAAAATCAGTGTATACCCTAATTCCCGTTTTTTTTTATTATTACTACATGGGCCACAACGTGAGAAAATGTACCTTCGGACAATTGTTTGAGTATAAGAAAAACAAAGTTACTTTGAATGTTTAATGTTTCCAGAGTCTATTAGTCTTTATTTGACCAGAGTATTTAACTTATTTTGTGAGTTATGACCAATTTACTATATGAACCCTACAGACGTCATTGTCCTGAAAAATGACGTCAAAATTGCGTAATGCATTTCTGCATGTTAGTAGAGCTTACAAAACTTGATGCATTTGCTTAAAACTGTTTACTCACTTACCAAAACCTATTGTTATGATAGAAGCATACCATCCTTACAGGCAATCTGTCGTAATTATTTTGTCTATTTTTATGATGATGCGGTTGCTATGGTTACCGTTAAATGATAGATAATGGAAAATTGTGTGAATTATGGGTTAAAACAAGGGCAGATAACTCTAAATATTGAAAAATAATATGTTTTAAAACTTATTCATTTGGTAGCCAAGTGTTCTAAGATTACAAATACAGTGTTATTTCTAAAACGTATATTACATCATTTTTCCGCAATTTGCTGCTTTCTTATTACTTGTAATGTCAGAATGTCCGAAGGTACATTTTGTCGCGTTGAGGTTCACATACATTATGGGTCTCCAAAATTAAGAACATAAATGTCAATCTGTTTTTGCAAACTCTGTCTGTTGGTTTGTTTATGGCTTCATGGCCCAGTCAACAATCTGTCAGTCATCTTGGGATTAAGCCACCACTTCCTGTGTGTTAAGCGTTGTAACTATGGGGAGCTCTTTCTGATAGACTATAATGTCAAATCCTGCAACCCAGCAGGCACATGACGTCAGAATGACGTCATATCGACGTCGATGCGACGTCCTGACGTCGCATCGACGTCGATATGACGTCATTCTGATGTCATGTGCCCTCTGGGAAGAGTTCTTCATCAGTAGCTTGTATCACCAACTAAAATATATAACAAAATTTTTTAATGATTTATAATAAACTTTACAGAACTTCATACCAATCCCTTAAACTACCAAATGATTATAGTTTAAAGTGTCTCTTTTACCTATCTATTGTATATCAAATTCACTTTTAAAAGGTAAATATGTTGTCTTAAAAAAGACCGATGATAAAATCTTTAAAGTTAATTTGATAACCTTTAATCAACCCTAGGTAGTCATTAGTTAACTGTGTATCCACGAGACCGAACAGCGAGCGTGAAGACACCTTTCTATCTTTATCTGATTGGCGACACAAATTTATATAGTATCAATATTTGCGTTAAAAACTTTCCCACGGTGAAGAAACTTGCGCTTCTATTTTTGATTCTGAGTTATGACTTTTCTTATCTCACGGGTCAAGTCTTACATTACGCTAAGTTGCGTGTTCGTAATATGATCTGTTTCTTACCTAGCGAAGGTAAACAATAACTGGACGTCTCCCACACGTCAGAACGTGCCACCCGTTGGCCGAGACACTTCTCGAGATTAGTTCTGCGGATATACAAAAATTCAACAATTTTGGAAGTGTATAATGAGAGTTTATTAGGATTTTAAATTTGGATTTTCAATTTTCCCACACTCCGAATGTGACAGGTGTATATATAATACAGGTGAGTGATTGTCTGTCAGTAAATTTTAACCCATATCTGACGAATGCATTTTCCCATCATTATCATTTGGACAAGTCCACTTTCATTTTTAGGGGCATCAGGTGTGATTTTTAAATTTTATTAAATTTTTCGATGTAAATTCTCTAAGCAAACAGATTAGCCCCAGATGGGACGCCACATTCTGCAGCATGACATCTGAGGCTATTCTGTTTGCCTATGTCCAATAAAAGGGACGCCAGGCTTAAATGAGTTAAACTGTCTTATGTGATGTTTACCTGTATATAAGTGGCACATCATGTAAAGTTGCTCTTTTGTTATTGTCATATCAAATATGGATCAGCCATCTAGCAAATGTGCAGCTGTTCACTGCCTTTGCTTTCCATTTATGAATAGTGAAATTGCTCTACTTTCTAAATATTCAATCTTGAGCTTTTAGTCATCTTTTGTGGTTGTTAAGCCTGATTTGTATCATACCTGGTCGTAAACCTAAAGATAGGTTTTCCTCTTAACCCAAGTATGCCAAGTGGATCTTTGTTTCCTTATCAATGCAAAATAATAATCGAGACAATTTTAATTTGCAATGAAGTTAGCTAAACAAACAGCAGTGTCTAGTCAGATGCACTATTTTGTGGGGTCTGCACAGGTATGCTTCTGTATATGAAATGCTTACCTGATACAAGTTTTACAGTAACTTTTGTACAGAGAGTATGCGTCTCCAACAGCTTCATCTCCAAAAACTATGTCTTTATGGACCTTCCAGTCTTTTCAGTCGTTCATGGTTCTTGAGCGGACAATCTGAAATAGTTTCAAAAACAGGAATCTTTAATTTTACCAGTATTTAATCTTTGATATTTGAAGATTCTTTAGAATGAAAAGAGCTTTTGTATTTTTAGACCCAATTTGCTATGGGCCTATCAGTCAAAGGGGTTGTCAACAATTTGTTTTTGGTTAAAACCTTGTTTTACTGATGATTTAGTTTCCCATTTTTCATCATAATTTTACTGGGATATAAACTTGTCCTTCAGTGACAATTTACAAAGCATTTATGAGTTTGTGTGGTTGTGATTATCATTAATTGACATTAAATTTTCATATAATTACCAAATATTTCATCTTTCAAAGGTAAAACTACAAATCATGCTTTCGATATTGCTATAGCATTTGACAAGTAAACATGGGAAAACCAACAATCTGCATATGCCAAAACAAAGACGCAGATCAGCATCGCAGTAACTGCGAAGCTGATCAGCGCCTTTGCTTTTGCTACATGGATAGTACAGTTCCTCTACCTCCTAAATCCAAAATTTCCAGCCTCTGACCATCTTCTGTGACTGTACAGGTTGGTTTGTGTCGGACCTGGTTGGAACTCAAATTGCTGGTTTTCTCACGCACAGGCTCATTTGTCAAGTAAACATGCAAACACAGGATCAAAGCTTATGTTCTGCACACTCTTTCTTGAAAATCAGGGTCATAAAACATTTCTACAGCCAGAATAGCTGTTGTTGTCTGAACAAGAATGAGCACTCAGTTTTGGTAAACTGCCTTTAATGAGGTTACTTATCTGATTGTCTAGAGCGACCTCAAAGTGTTTGCTGAGAAACTGTTCAAGTGTCATGGACTTTTAACCCGGGGAGGGCACTCCCTGGTCAGCAGTGTACCGATGCGTGATCAAAAAAACGATGAGAAAGGGTACTTTTTTTCAAGAAGGGCAGTGCGCAGCGCTGACATCATTTAGGGTAGGCAAAATGTCGTTTTTGTGGAAAAAGGGTATGTTTTTTTACAATTCTGCTAAAACGCTGTGAAAAGGGGTGGACCGAGGCGTCCTTGGCCAATATATGATTTTCCCTTTCTGTTCAACAATGTGTGTTGCTTCAATAGAAATTATTGTTTCTGCTAATTGAGTAGTTCATACAAATAAAAATGGTTTGTATTAAATCTTGTCTTTTGTACCCTGCTCTCCATAATGCTTGCTATATATGTAAGTGCTTGGTATTTATCTACTATATCAAGATTTATTTCAAGTATGTATAGAAGCCTAGTGGTGTAGTGGGAAAGCTGCTTGCCTTGTAAACCAGGGGTCAATTCCAGGCTTCTCCAGTTTTTCGTACAAGACTTAAACTAATTTCCTATCGCCATATTACCTTAGCTGTTTAGTGGGACAAAACACAAAATTAACCAACCAACCATTATTTCATATATATTTGTGTCAATTTTCTGTGTACATTTGAACAAATTCAGATGCTGAGGGCAAAGCTTGAAAGCCCTGAAACAATTTAAACCCCCAATACTTTATTACTGACAGTTCCAAGGCGATACTTCCTCTGTGGTTAGTCTGTTTCTCGTTTCAGTGATGACAATTTCTTTTGTATGTGCATTTTAAGGTTTACCATCTTTTCTTATTGTACCTGTATGTTGCCTATTTGTAACTTTAGCTATTTCATGTGTTGATTGCATGACCAAATGTTTGTTTATGATCATATCAGTTCCACATTTTTAAACATTTTAACCCAACAGAGCCAAAGTCTCAAAGGTGATCTTATAGGATAGGCAGGTACCTGGCATCCATCTTCCGTTACTGTAGTCTGTCTATATTTTAAAATTACTTCTCTGAAGCCATCAGGCAGATTGTTTGTATATTACACATATAGCATCTTCAGTGGTTATAAAAGAATTATTGCATTCCAGTGTTTTAGTTGACTACAGTGGAAAGGGGTACTTTTTGACGGGACACAGTGGAAAGGGTCACATTTTAAAGCAAACACAGTGAAAAGGGGGGTCAAATTTTAAATGTCGATCACACTGTTTAGGGTATGTTCAACAATCCTTTGATCACGCATCGGTACACTGCTTACCAGGGAGTGCCCCCCCCCCCCCCCCCCCCCCGGGACTTTTAACCAATATAAACAAGGTCCCTGTTTTGTAATGTAAGTTGGGACCCAGATCAGATATCACACAACGATGTGGAGTTACCAATGTTTGCTCATAGGATTTTCTACATGGGAAAGACAACCAGATTATTTGGATTCACAAACTTTCATTTTCCCACTGAATTCTATTGCTGTTGTGCATAATAATGTAATTTATTAAACTGACATGGAATTGCACTGTTGCTGTGCATGTTAATCATGTCACATTATGAGAGAATCCCCATTATTTCGCATGTGCAAAAACATAAGACACATTTCCACACCTTTGTGTTGCAATGCTGCAGGCAGTTTTTATTGGACCTAGTAGAAAAGTTTTTGAGACTGCAGATCAAAGTTATATTCATAACATTTTATGATTTTGATTCATCTACCAGCTTTTTGCCTATGCAGTTACTGCACAGCTGATCAGCACCATTCTTCTCTGCAACATGGATAGTACAATTTCTCTACTTGTATCCAAACCTAAGCTTATAGACTTCTTCTGCGACTGACAAGACCAATTTGTGTTTGACATGGTTGGGAACTCTAAGAACCACTTTCTGGCATTGTGGTTCAATTATGAAAATCTGCCTGGTCATTGTAATACTCTCGTGACAACCTTGAGCAATTGCTCCAATGAACCCTGAAATCTACAGAACAATGTAAAAAATAAGTTTTTCTTAGAAAACCCTTAGAATTTCTAGGGCTTTAACCAAGTAAGACACTGACCAGACTGTTTGTCAACTAATATTGGTTAACAGGCCTGAAAGTTTACAGAAACAAGATATCTTTATTCTATGGTATCTAGGGTCTTCATTCTAGTCAGTGGACAGTATGATGAAGCTAGCATACAAAGTCTCTGCTCATACAACCCAGATGTGCTTACTGGTCTGTGCTCAAGGTGTACCAAAAATATGAAAATCAGTGGCCAAAAATATATCTGAGCCCGGTGTCTGAACCCTGAGCCCCGAGCATTATAGAGAAAATCCAGTAAATCACCAACAAATGAGCCACCTCGTGTGAAAACCAACAATCTGCATATGCGAAAACAAAGACGCAGATCACTTCGCGGTAACCGCGAAGCTGATCAGCGCCTTTGTTTTCGCTACACGGATAGTACTATTTCTCCTCTACTTAAATCCAAAATTTCCAACTTCTAGCCTGCTTCTGTAACTGTGCAGTCTGGTTTGTGTCGGACCTGGTCAAAAACCACATTGTTGGTTTTACCACGAGGTGGCTCAAATAACTTTTGGCTTCACTTCTACCATATGAGCCACCTCGTGGGAAAACCAACAATGTGGTTTTCGATTAGGTCCGACGCAAACCGGCCTGTACAAGCACAGAAAAGAGCTAGAAGCATGAATTAAGGAAGTAAAGGCATTGTACTATCCGTGTAGCGAAAACAAAGGCGCTGATCAGCTTCGCGGTTACCGCGAAGCTGATCTGCGTCTTTGTTTTCGCCTATGCAGATTGTTGGTTTTCCCATGAGGCGGCTCATATTTTTATCAGAGAAAAGTTTATTTGATATTATGAAAGGCATGATAACAGTGCATTATGATATCTTGTCTATGCAATATAATATTGCAATTTTATTGTTGTAAAAAGTAACAATGTTCAGATGAAAAAAAAATCAAATGAAAAATAGTATTATTTGAAAGATCATGGCTATACAAAGACAAAGTTTTTCGGCAGAAATAAGAAGATAAATCTGTAAACCCCAGTTTTGCTCCTGTAAAAAAGTGGGGTTTGAAAGGGTCAGGTTTGAAGGGGTCAAAAGTACATGACTGTACATTGCTGACATAACATCACCTAAAAAGGTAAGTATTTAATGAGAAAACTTGAAGGACTGAGTGAAGTTATAGCTCCTTACTGTGTGTATATGGATCATATTGTCAACTCAAGATCATTGTCAATAAAATATATTGTAAACCAAACTTTGAAAAGCCTGGGAAAATTTCTTTTAAACTAATTCAAGAGGTGCTTTTTGATATCTTTTAATACTGAGTAGGCACTTTTGCATAACTTCATAAGATGTAGTTTGTTTACTGAACATTTATATCATTTCAAGAGACATCCACAATGAATGGGAACTGAAAATTCCCAGAACAAAAATTTAGGGCTTCAGACTCAGTTAAGGCAATTTGACTCACATCAGCTTTAAGGACAATATTGACACTTTAATGTTTGCCCTTATAAAGTCAAGAAGTGATAACTTATGAAGATATCAGTCATAGAAACCTACAAAAGCTGCAATTATGCTGTTTCTGAATGTAAGATGAGCACAACTTCTCTCAACTAATGAAGCAGCAGGAAGCAGGAAACTACAAACAGGAAAAATCTAAAAAAAAATTGATCTGATAATCTTTTTTTGACATAAAGTTCAATCGCCATGATTACAAAAAAAAAAACAACATTCTTGTAATTTATAAAGAAAATTATAAATAATTTTGTGATCTCAACAGGGTAGATCACTGTCAACGTTCTTCAGTGTTTTCAAGTCTTTCTAACACTGCTTGAGAGCAACTGCACGAAGTCATTTATTTAATCTGACTGGCCTTTTAAGGAAGTACTTCTACTGTGCTTCATTCAGAGATCACCCACTGAGGATCAACAGGATGCCAGGCAGCTTAATTTCATGCAAACCTAACCAAACTTGTATTTTTCAAGGACTGAGGTAAGAAAACTTTTTAGCACAACTATCTTTGAGCCAAAGAATTTGAGCAATACATACATAAACTACCTTAGGTTGGAAAAAGCTCCCTAGTTTTGATGTTGCATTATCAGATGACTATAAAGCATTAGATAGCAATTTTTAAAGCTTCTTATCATTTCATTTTTAAACCATTTAAATACAAAGAGCTAATATTGAATTTAATTTACTGCTTATTAGGTCTACTTTTTGTCATATTCATGTCAAAATGTTTTAAATTATCTTCCCTTATTGATCATTGACAGAAACTTGGTATGAAAAGTGTAGTAATCCAATAACAAAAGTTAAAACTTGTGGGGGTTTTAGGTACCGCCTTTGTCTGCAAGTTATTCCCAAGAAAAATATTGAATCAGACATGAAAAATTATTGTTGTTAGCAAATAAGAAAATCTATAATTCATAACTTAATTCTTACAGACTTACCATAATTATTAATGGGTTTGGAAAGCAATAATAACTTAATTACTGAAACAATCTGAAAACCTCTATAATTATGCATCCTACTGCAGCTCATGGCCTTCGACTTGACCTTACTGCCATAAGACCCTTTCGAAGGAAAAAGCAAAATAAAAATCTCAAGAAAAGGATCTAAATGATGAAACACTGGCAAATAATTCAGAGTTTATGGTATTTCACACTTCCAATTCACTTTCTGACACTGTTTCAAGTGGACTTTGTTGTTCCCTGGACATTTCCATGTGACAAAATTTGGTAATATTTTCGTAAATTTTGGAAACTTTTACTGGGATTCAAAGATCAAGGTAAGCATTTTTTAATATAATTTTTTCAGAGGGTTCATCAATTTCTGCCACATGCCTTACTTATTAGAAATAGTGAATTCCATTGAAAAAATGTTTCTACATTTCAACTTCATTACATCAAAGTTCATTATTATTCTTAACATCCTGGGGATGGAAGTTTGACTTTAAGTGCTGAGAATAGCTTATCATTGCTTTACTGAAGTCACAATAGCTTAATAGCAACCCTGGGAACAGCATTAATAGGTCATCACCTCTTACTGGTCATGGCAATAACAGCACAATTTTGCTGAAGTCAAGGCATTAATAGGTCACTTATTACTGAATAGGTTGCCTATTACTGTAGTCACCTCAAATGTAATTACTGGTCAAAGATAGCTGAGGTCAAGGCATTAATAGGTCACCCATTACAGAATAGGTTACCTATTACTGAATATGTCACCCATTACTGTATAGGTCACCCATTACTGAATAGGTCACCTATTACTGAATATGTTGCCTATTACTCAAGTCACCACAAATGTAATTAATTACTGGTCAAAGATAGCTGAGGTCAAGACAAATATATGTCATCTATTACTGAATAGGTTGCCTATTACTGAAGTCACCACAAATGTAATTACTGGTCAAAGATAGCTGAGGTCAAGACAAATATATGTCATCTATTACTGAATAGGTTGCCTATTACTGAAGTCACCACAAATGTAATTACTGGTCAAAGATAGCTGAGGTCAAGACAAATATATGTCATCTATTACTGAATAGGTTGCCTATTACTGAAGTCACCACAAATGTAATTACTGGTCAAAGATAGCTGAGGTCAAGACAAATATGCGTCATCTATTACTAAATAGGTTGCCTATTACTGAAGTCACCACAAATGTAATTACTGGTCAAAGATATCTGAGGTCAAGACAAATATATGTCATCTATTACTGAATAGGTTGCCTATTACTGAAGTCACCACAAATGTAATTACTGGTCAAAGATAGCTGAGGTCAAGACAAATATATGTCATCTATTACTGAATAGGTTGCCTATTATTAAAGTCACCACCAATGTAATTACTGGTGAAAGATAGCTGAGGTCAAAGAATTTAGTTTTCTCATGCAAAAAAAAAATGGATCAGTAATAGATGAAAAAGCTGTTCAGTCATTCAAAGGCAGTTCATGATGTTTTTGTTCAATGTTCAATTTAACAACTGAGTATGAGGTAACAATCATAACCTGCTGGAAAACCATTTTCAGACTCTCTTTCATCAGTTTTCCCATTTTGACTGAGTGAAGTTCTATCATCAATCAGAAGCCAGATCAGCTATCTGACTGTTTTATTGTGATCTACATTCTAAAATACCTCCTGGTAACAGTGATTGTGAGGTCGGAGAACTTTCTGACCTGTCTATGGCACTCTGCCCTCTCTTATCACATTGTATGTCTATACAGAACTGTTTTACAGATAATACTGGTAACAATTCCTCATGGGTGTCTATGGTCTGTTTCATTGCTACTGTATAGATTAGATAGTGTGAAGTAACTTTTTTCACAGCTTTTCCTCTATTCTTGTATTTTTTGGTTTTAGCACTCCATGGGTATTTTTGACATAATTTATATTTGCATGCTCTGCAGAACTGGACTATTCACAATATTCAAGAACAATTTATATGTTTATGGATAATGTAGATGTTTTATTTTCTTGATTTTCTTTTCAAAATCAGAGGGTAAAAGGTGACCTTTAACCTCAGCAAAGTTGAAAATTTGTTATTATGACCTCAGCAATTGAGGACCTATTAATGATGGGTGACCTATTAATGCTATGACCTCATAAAGTTGAACTAATGTTATTATGACTCAAGTAATGACACAAGTAATAGGCAAAATTTAACTTTTATTTTAACTGACTTCGGTAAAAGGAACCTATTGATGGTTTGACCTAAGCAATTGTGACTTCAGTAAAAGGTTACACATTAATATTGATGCCTTGACCTCAGCAAAGTTGAACTTTTTGTTATTAGGACTTCAGTAATAGGTGACCTATTGATGCAATTGACCTCAGCAAAGTTTAACTATTGTTAATGTGACATCAGTGACACTGGTAATCCAATTGATTCTTTGGCCTCAGCAAAGCTGAATTTTTGTTATTATGACTTCAGTAATAGGTGACCTGTAGATGCATTGACCTTTGCAAAGTTGAACTGTTGTTATTGTGACTTCAGTGACACTGGTAATACAATTGAATTTTTTGGCTTCAGCAAAAGTTCACTCTGGCTTCAGCAAAGTTGACCAATTAATATTTTGACTTCAGCAAAGTTGACCAATTGATACTTTGACTTCAGCAAAGTTGACCAATTGATACTTTGACTTCAGCAAAGTTGAACAATTTATACTTTGACTTCAGAAAAGTTGACCAATAAATACTTTGACTTCAGCAAAGTTGACCAATTGATTCTTTGACTTTGCAAAGTTGACCAATTGATACTTTGACTACCAATAGTTGTTACTTTGACTTCAGCAAAGTTGACCAATTGATACTTTGACTTCAGCAAAGTTGACTAATAGTTGTTACTTTGACTTCAGCAAAGTTGACCAATAATTGATACTTTGACTTCAGCAAAGTTGACCAATTGATACTTTGACTTTGGCAAAGTTGACCAATTTTGATTCTTTGACTTCAGTAAAGTTGACCAATTGATACTTTGACTTCAGCAAAGTTGACCAATAATTGATACTTTGACTTCAGCAAATTTGACCAATAGTTGATACTTTGACTTCAGCTAAGTTGCACAATTGATACTTTGACTTCAGCAAAGTTGACCAATAATAAATTATTCATACTTTGACTTCAACAAAGTTGACCAATTGATACTTTGATTTCAGCAAAGTTGACCCATTGATACTTTGACTTCAGCAAAGTTGATCAATAGATTATCTGACTTAAGCAAAGTTGACCAATTGATACTTTGACTTAAGCAAAGTTGACCAATTGATACTTTGATTTCAGCAAATTTGACCAATGATTGATACTTTGACTTCAGCAAAAGTTGACCAATAATTGATACTTTGGCAAAGTTGACCGATTGATACTATGACTTCAGCAAAGTTGACCAATTCATATTTTGACTTCAGCAAAGTTGACCAATTGATACTTTGACTTCAGCAAAGTTGACCAATTGATACTTTGACTTCAGAAAAGCTGACCAATTAATACCTTGACTTCAGCAAAGTTGACCAATTGATTCTTTGACTTGGCAAAGTTGACCAATTGACACACTGACTTTGCAAAGTTGACCAATAGTTGTTACTTTGACTTCAGCAAAGTTGACCAATAATTGATACTTTGACTTCAGCAACGTTGACCAATTGATACTTTGACTTCGGCAAAGTTACCTATAGGACTTACAGCTTATCAGTTACTAGCATCAAGTAAAAATACGATGTGATGTATAGTGAGAATCCCGCCCACTTTTGCAAATTCTTGGCTTGAGTCTCACTGGTAAAGTTGACAAATTTTGATTCTTTGACTTCAGTAAAGTTGATAAATTTATCCTTTGACTTCAGCAAAGTTAGCCAATAATTGATACTTTGACTTCAGCAAATTTGACCAATGATCGATACTTTGACTTCAGCAAAGTTGCACAATTGATACTTTGACTTCAGTAAAGTTGCACAATTGATACTTTGACTTCATCAAAGTTGACCAATTGATACTTTGACTTCAGCAAAGTTAACCAATTGATTATCTGACTTAAGCAAAGTTGACCAGTTGATACTTTGACTTCAGCAAAGTTGACCAATTGATACTCTGACTTAAGCAAAGTTGACCAATAATTGATACTTTGACTTCAGCAAAGTTTATCAATAATTGAAACTTTTGACTTCAGCAAAGTTGATCAATTGATACTTTTATTTCAGCAAAATTGACCAATTGATTGTTGACTTCCAGCAAAGTGGATCAGTTGATACTTTGACTTCAGAGTTGACCAATAATTGATACTTTGACTTCAGAAAAGTTGACCAATAATAAATTATTGATACTTTGACTTCAACAAAGTTGACCAATTGATACTTTGACTTCAGCAAAGTTGAACAATTGATACTTCTACTTCAGCAAAGTGGACCAATTGATTCTTTGACCTCAGCAATGTTGATCAATTGATACTTGACTTTGGCAAAGTTGATCAATTGATTATCTGACTTCAGAAAAGTTGACCAATAATTGATATTTTGACTTCAGAAAAGTTGACCAATAATAAATTATTGATACTTTGACTTCAACAATGTTGACCAATCAGCAAAGTTGACCAATAATATTATTGATACTTCGGCTTCAGCAAAGTTGACCAACTGATTCTTTGACATCAGCAAAAATGATCAATAATTGATATTTTGACTTCAGCAAAGTTGACCAATTGATACTTTGACCTCAGCAAAGTTGACCGATTGATATTTTGACTTCAGCAAAGTTGACCAAGTGATTCTTCGACTTCAGCAAAGTGGACCAATTGATACTTTGATTTCAGCAAAATTGACCAAATGATACTTTGACCTCAGCAAAGTTGACAAATTGATACTTTGACTTCAGCAAAGTTGACCAAGTGATTCCTTGACTTCAGCAAAGTGGACCAATTGATACTTTGATTTCAGCAAAATTGACCAAATGATACTTTGACCTCAGCAAAGTTGACAAATTGATACTTTGACTTCAGCAAAGTTGACCAAGTGATTCTTCGACTTCAGCAAAGTGGACCAATTGATACTTTGATTTCAGCAAAATTGACCAATTGATTTTTTGACCTCAGCAATGTTGATCAATTGATACTTGACTTCGGCAAAGTTGATCAATTGATTATCTGACTTCAGAAAAGTTGACCAATAATTGATATTTTGACTTCAGAAAAGTTGACCAATAATAAATTATTGATACTTTGACTTCAACAAAGTTGACCAATCAGCAAAGTTGACCAATAATATTATTGATACTTCGGCTTCAGCAAAGTTGACCAACTGATTCTTTGACATCAGCAAAAATGATCAATAATTGATATTTTGACCTCAGCAAAGTTGACCGATTGATATTTTGACTTCAGCAAAGTTGACCAAGTGATTCTTTATTTCAGCAAAATTGACCAAATGATACTTTGACCTCAGCAAAGTTGACAAATTGATACTTTGACTTCAGCAAAGTTGACCAAGTGATTCTTCGACTTCAGCAAAGTGGACCAATTGATACTTTGATTTCAGCAAAATTGACCAAATGATACTTTGACCTCAGCAAAGTTGACAAATTGATACTTTGACTTCAGCAAAGTTGACCAAGTGATTCTTCGACTTCAGCAAAGTGGACCAATTGATACTTTGATTTCAGCAAAATTGACCAAATGATACTTTGACCTCAGCAAAGTTGACAAATTGATACTTTGACTTCAGCAAAGTTGACCAATTGATCCTTTAACTTCAGCAAGGAGAAGCAGTTTTAGTGGAGCAAATATCAGGGGCTATCTTTCAAGGGGGTGGTCTACGGAGTACCACATTTGTTTCTGTATACCAAAATGTTCGTATTGGTCTGTAGTTTAAAAATCCAGCGTTTGCCACCTTGGCAAACCTTGCATAACTCCAGTATTCAAGATGGCATCCAAGATGGCTGCCATTTCTTAAAATCAACCCCTATACAAAAATGCATCATAATTTTCATGTGTTTGCATTGTAATGGTATCTTAATGCCCCATTTCATCTAAGAATGGTGTATTTGTCTATTTCAAGTAAAACAACCTGACAGTTTAGGTAAAACAGTTGTAAAAATCATATTTAAATTCACAAATGCACATGCCCAAGGTTTTTCACCTAGGAAGGTTTGTTTAATGGCTCATTATTTATGATCAGATAGTTATGGCTGCTATTTTACTTCTTTTCTATCAAATATAATATCTGTAAAGATTTTATAGAAACAGAAATTGTTTCTATATATAATATTCATGCTTAAAAACAGGTTTTAGACATCCAACCCAACACGGAAAAAACAACAAAAAGTACATATTTTCCTATACAAAGTACGCTCTAAAATCTAATTAGTTATCGATTCTATATACCATAGTGTTTGTGTTGATCTTGGTTTGTAGCATAAAAATACAGTGTCTGCCACCTCTGTAAAACACAAGATAGCTCCAGTATTCAAGATGGCATCCAAGAAGTCCATCAAAATTTACAATTCTGAAAAAATGAGACACATATGTCTCTTGACTTTTGTTTAGAAACAAATATGCTTAAATTGAGCTATAAACACTTAAGAGTTATTATTATTGTTATTTTCATGTGTTTACCATTGTTAAAACTACATTATGCATATATATTCTAGATATGAATGGAGTAAGGTCTCACTGACAAGGCAAAAAAAGAACAAAAAATACATATTTTCCTATACATTATAGGCTCTTGAATCGTGATTGTTATTGATTCTATATACCAAATATTTTGTCTTGCAAGCTTATGAAGGTTTGAAGCTTTTAAATCCAGCGTTGGCCGCCTCTGCAAACCCAGCATAACTCCGGTTTTCAAAAGGGCATCCAAGAAGGCTGTCAAAATAAAACATTTTGAAAAATAAGCCGCATGTGTCCTTTAACCTTTGTTTACTAACAAAACAGTTAAAAAAATCAAGCTAAAACACTTAGATCTATCTTTTTAAAAATATTTTCATGTATATATTTCTTTTTTATCGCACCTGCTTATAGCAGGGTGCGATATAGGAGTCCAAATTTCCGTCCGTCCGTTCGTCCGTTCGTCCGTACGTCCGTCCGTCCGTCCGTCCGTCAACATTTACGTCGAAGTTTGGTTTTCTCGACATCAGAGATAGCTGCGAGTCTGAAACCTTGCATAGTAATTGTCCCTGACATACCCTTCAAGCACGCACCTTAACCCGGTGGCTTTGACCTATATTTCACGGTCCACTGACTTTGAAAATTTTTACGTCGAAGTTTTGTCAACATTACGTTTCTCGACATCAGAGATAGCTGCGAGTCTGAAACCTTGCATAGTAATTGTCCTTGACATACCCTTCAAGCACGCACCTTAACCCGGAGCCCTTGACCTATATTTCACGGTCCACTGACTTTGAAAATTTTTACGTCGAAGTTTGGTTTTCTCAACATCAGAGATAGCTGCGAGTCTGAAACTTTGCATAGTAATTGTCCCTGACATACCCTTCAAGCACGCACCTTAACCCGGTGGCTTTGACCTATATTTCACAGTCCACTGACTTTGAAAATTTTTACGTCGAAGTTTTGTCAACGTTACGTTTCTCGACATCAGAGATAGCTGCGAGTCTGAAACCTTGCATAGTAATTGTCCTTGACATACCCTTCAAGCACGCACCTTAACCCGGTGCCCTTGACCTGTATTTCACGGTCCACTGACTTTGAAAATTTTTATTTCGAAGTTTGGTTTTCTCGACATCAGAGATAGCTGCGAGTCTGAAACCTTGCGTAGTAATTGTCCTTGATATACTTTTCAAGCACGCACCTTAACCCGGTGCCCTTGACCTATATTTCACGGTCCACTGACTTTGATAATTTTTACGTCGAAGTTTGGTTTTCTCAACATCAGAGATAGCTGCAAGTCTGAAACCTTGCATAGTAATTGTCCTTGACCTACCCTTCAAGCCAGCACCTCAACCCAGTGCCCTTGACCTATATTTCACGGTCCACTGACTTTGAAAATTTTTATGTCGAAGTTTGGTTTTCTCGACATCAGAGATAGCTGCGTGTCTGAAACCTTGCATAGTAATTGTCCTTGACATGCCCTTCAAGCACGCACCTTGACCCGGTGCCCTTGAACTATATTTCACGGTCTGTTGACTTTGCCCGATGCAGGTGCGATATCGACCTCCGCGGAGTTTTTGTCAATATTACATTATGCATACAAATCTAGAAATGCATGGGGTAAGGGCTGGAGTATGTTTGAAAAGATGCTACTTAAATTCCTTTTAATAATCTGTATCACTGCAATTTTCCTGTCAACATGCCTGAAAAGATAGTATGCACATTTGTGTATATAACTACATGCACATTAATTTTCACAGTGTATGGTTGTCGACACATAGAGCTTGTGCAGTATTCATCACTCATTTCTTTACGTTAGCAAACAGTGTCATTCAATAGCTCTGGAGCTGCAACTGATAGTGTTACCAATAATACTAAGCATTTTATTTTATCATTCATTGTCCTATTCAAATCTAAATTCTGATGGTGATTTCAGTTCTTGAACATAGTGCAACCCATTCCGCCAAATATGCAGTTGATAGGCACACCTCAGGCAATGAAACCCGAAGCTTTTATCTGTCGAGGTAGCTTTTTAGCCATCAACAATATTGCCTTCTCTGCGCACAGTGAGTTTAAAGACAAACTGTTTTCATTACGAACTTAGACCACCTATGATCCTCTGAGTGTTCTAAATCTTCACCTAGATGGTGCCAATCTATCTTCGTTTCAGGACCCTGCATAATGTGATAACAAAGCTAAATGAAAATAACAATCAGGAAATGGTGCAATTAGAACAATAGAGGTCATTGCATGTTTGGTAAGTTTACATCTACTGCCTTTTCGTTATTGTCAAAGTTATCGGTAACTCCCAGTATAAGCATACCCCCCGGATTTCTGACGTAATTCTGAGGGGACGGTTCCACTGAGGGAGTGTTAGCTTGTGTGCTGATGATAAAATTCGCCTCATTTCAGGGTATGTAATCGTATATCGAAGATAAGCTATTTGTTAAATCAAAGAGTCTACTCCAGATTTGATCATGAACAACAAGACCTACTTGTTTTGGGTATGCAATAGAAATTGCTGCTTTGTAATATTACAATCAACTTAAAGACAGTGCAAGTCTACTGAAGCTCAGCCTATATGTCTGAAGCATTAGCAAATCTTTCATTGCTTACACTTGAAGCCGACCATTTGTCTAGTACAGTAAAATATCTTGAAAGGCTTGCAATGGTGGCATATTGATCCATTACAATTTCAATGTTTCTAAGAATACCATTTATAAACATACCAATAGTTTTATGATTTATCGTATCTTCTGCTATTATTTACAAGAAGCCTGTGTGTATAATCAGCTGAAATGGTTTGGTTTAATTTTCATAGTTGATCAAACATATTCAGCGCTTCAGCCACACTGATTTGTACCAAATCAATCTCAATACGTAAATGATAATTTGGACCATAACCAAATAACCAGAGGACCAATGGTCCTGTAAACGCTCACCTGAGATCTGCTGCATATACCAATAAACATGTTTGAATATTGTGGTATTTAATCCCAGTGCAGGGGCAGATGAAGCCCTTGGGCCATTTCCTTTTTCAGAATAATAAATATTTTGTCCATTTGCCAATTTTCTGCTGGCTTTTTCCTTCAAATGACATTTTAACAGTTATTCCCATTCAAATGCATTGGCAACCCATGTTGACCTTGCCATAAACTGGGTCAAGGTCATCACAGGGTCATGATTTATATATACATTGTAGTACTTGTGCCATCGATGCTTCAAGCCAAGTTTCCTTGAAATCTGTCCACTGGTTCCGGAGAAGAAGATTTTTGAGAGATTTTTACCATATATGGGCCTGGCGACCATCTTGGTCATGTGACCTGGATTATTTATATACACATTGATTACCCCATCCTTTAGATGCTTCACATAAAATTTGGCTTTGATTGGCCAAGTGGTTTCAGAGGAGAGATGTTTGAATATTATGGAGATATACATGTATATTGCCCCGGGGTGGGGGCATATGAGCCCCTGTGGTCCATTTTTTGTCAGAATCATTAATAGTCAGTCCTATTGCCCATTTCCTGCAAGACTTTCACTTTAAATGACATTTTAAAAGTTTTCCCCATTCAAATGCATTGGCGACCTATGTTGACCTTGCCATAAAATAAATCAAGGTCATCACAGGGTCATGATTTATATATACATTGTAGTGCTTTAGCCATCGATGTTTCATGCCAAGTTTCATTGAAATTGATCCAACGGTTTTAGAGAAAAAGATTTTTGAAGGGTTTTTACCATATATGGGCATGGCGGCCATCTTGGTCATGTGACCTAGATTATTTATATATACATTGGTTATCCCTTCCTATTGATGCTTTACATAAAATTTGGCTTTGATTGGTCAAGCGGTTTCAGAGGAGCAGACGTTTGAATATAGTGAAGATATAATTGTTTATTTTATACTTTACAGTGAAACCAGGTGGCAAATGAGTACTCATTAGCCACCTGAGTGAAACCCAATGTATATCAAAACTTGATAAAATTGGTATTTTCATTGATATGAAATTTCACTGATATCAAATCTCACTGATATCAAAAGTCACTAGTGACTGATATCAGCCTATATCGTCACTGTAATGACGACAGATTTTTTGGATTACTTCTGACGTTTCCATTCACTTGACGTCATTAAATGTGTCTCACTTCAGAAATTCAAACGCCTATAACTCCGTTATTTATGAACGAAAACATAAAGTGTGGGTATTCATTTTCTTAGTTAGAACATAAGGAACAATGTGGTACCAAAATTATTCGTGTTTTCAAAATTTTTTTGTTTTTGCATTTTCACCGCCTACCTTGTGCATTGGAAAATGCCTGTGCATTGTATAAAATAAAAAGAAAATTTGCTTTTTTTTCGGTGAATACCAAATATATTTCATCTCGTGAGTTGAAAACATAATAATTTTCACTCGTGCTGCGCACTCGTGAAAATTCTGATGTTTTCAACTCACTCGATGAAATATATTTGGTATTCACCTCAAAAAAGCAAATATCCTCTATATATTGCCCCGGGGTGGGGGCATATGAGCCCCTGGGGTCCATTTTTTTCAGAATCATTAATATTCAGTCCTACTGCCCATTTCCTGCAAACTTTCACTTTAAATGTCATTTTAAAAGTTTTCCCCATTCAAATGCATTGGCGACCTATGTTGACCTTGCCGTAAAATAGGTCAAGGTCATCACAGGGTCATGATTTATATATACATTGTAGTGCTTTTGCCATCGATGCTTCATGCCAAGTTTCATTGAAATTGGTCCACCGGTTCCAGAGAAAAAGATTTTTGAAGGGTTTTTACCATATATGGGCATGGCAGCCATCTTGGTCATGTGACCTGGATTATTTATATATACATTGGTTATCCCTTCCTATTGATGCTTTACATAAAATTTGGCTTTGATTGGTCAAGCGGTTTCAGAGTAGAAGACATTTGAATATAGTGAAGATATACATGTATATTGCCCCGGGGTGGGGGCACATGAGCCCCCTGGGGTCCAATTTTTTTCAGAATCATTAATATTCAGTCCTACTGCCCATTTCCTGCAAGACTTTCACTTTAAATGACATTTTAAAAGTTTTCCCCATTCAAATGCATTGGTGACCTATGTTGACCTTGCTGTAAAATAAGTCAAGGTCATCACAGGGTCATAATTTATATACACATTGTAGTGCTTGAGCCATTGATGCTTCATGCCAAGTTTCGTTGAAATTGATCCATTGGTTCGGGAGAAGAAGATTTTTGAAGGGTTTTTACCATATATGGGTATGGCGGCCATCTTGGGCATGTGACCTGGATTTCTTATACACACATTGGTTCCCCCTTCCTATAAATGCTTCATATAAAATTTGGCTTTGATTGGTCAAGCGGTTTCAGAGGAGAAGATCTTTGAAATTGTGAACGGACGACGGACGGACGGACGACGGACGGACGGACGCCGGATCATGGCCATCCTATAAGCTCACCTTGTGAGCCTAACGGCTGAGGTGAGCTAAAAAGGCTCTTTTTATAAGTACCTAATTGTCAATTTAGTTTTCCCATCTCGGCTTTCGGAGTGGAAATTTCTTTCTGATTGCTTATTTTCCTGATCATTGGCTACTTGTACCTTCTCTATATTGTTTGTTTTATAACATTCTATGTCACATAACCCAGCTTTCTATTAAGTGGATAACTATGTAAATGATAATTCTGACCATAATTAAATAACCAGAGGACCAATGGTCCTGTAAACGCTCACCTGAGATCTGCTACATATGCCAATAAACATATGTTTGAATATTATGGTGTTTAGCCCCAGTGCAGGGGCAGATGAAGCCCTTGGGCCATTTGTTTTCAGAATAATCAATATTCTGTCCATTTGCCAATTTCTATTTTATTTATTCCCTTTAAATGACATGTTAACAGTTTTCCCCATTCAAATGCATTGGCGACCTATGTTGACCTTGTCGTCAAATAGGTCAAGGTCACCACAGGGTCACGATTTATATATACATTGTAGTACTTTAGCCATCGATACTTCATGCCAAGTTTCTTTGAAATCCGTCAACCGGTTCTGGAGAAGAAGATTTTTGAAGGGGTTTTACCATATATGGGCATGGCGGCCATCTTGGTCATGTGACCTGGATTATTTATATACACATTGGTTACCCCATCCTATAGATGCTTCACATAAAATTTGGCTTTGATTGGCCAAGCGGTTTCAGAGGAGAAGATGTTTCAATATTATGGAGATATACATGTATATTGCCCCGGGGTGGGGGCATATGAGCCCCTGGGGTCCATTGTTTTTCAGAATCATTAATATTCTGTCCTACTGCCCATTTCCTGCAAGACGTTCACTTTAAATGACATTTTAAAAGTTTTCCCCATTCAAATGCATTGGCAACCTATGTTGACCTTGCCGTAAAATAGGTCAAGGTCATCACAGGGTCATGATTTATATACACATTGTGGACCTTGACTCCTTTATGCTACATGCCAAATTTCAAGATCCTAGGCCTTTGGGTTCTGGAGAAGAAGATTTTTGAAGGGTTTTTACCATATATGGGCATGGCGGCCATCTTGGTCATGTGACCTGGATTATTTATATACACATTGGTTCCCCCTTCCCATAGATGCTTCATGTAAAATTTGGCTTTGATTGGCCAAGCGGTTTCAGAGAAGAAGATGTTTGAATATTATGATAATATACATGTATATTGCCCCGGGGTGGGGGCGGATGAGCCCCTGGTGCCCAATTTTTTTCAGAATCATTAATATTCAGTCCTACTGCTCATTTTTTGCAAGATTTTTCCTTTAAATGACAATTTAACAATTTTTCCCATTCAAATGCAAAGGCGACCTATGTTGACCTTGCCGTAAAATAGGTCAAGGTCACCGCAAGGTCATGATTTATATACACATTGTAGTACTTGAGTCATCGATGCTTCATGCCAAGTTTGGTTGAAATCGGTCCAGCGGTTCCGGAGAAGAAGATTTTTGAAGGGTTTTTACCATATATGGGCATGGCGGCCATCTTGGTCATGTGACCTGGATTATTTATATACACATTGGTTCCCCCTTCCCATGGATGCTTCATGTAAAATTTGGCTTTGATTGGACAAGCTGTTTCAGAGAAGAAGATCTTTGAAAATGGTGGACGACGGACGGACGGACGGACGGACGACGGACGGACGGACGGACGGACGACGGACGGACGGACGACGGAGCATGGGTATACTATAAGCTCACCTTGTGAGCCTGACGGCTCAGGTGAGCTAAAAAGGCTCTTTATATGGATTGTTTTTATAACATTCTATGTTATATAACCCAGCTTTCTAACTCCAGGTGTTTAAATTTGTCTATTAATTGGATAACTCTACAACTTGATTTTTGTTCATTATTGAACTTTCATACTCAGTGCCATTGAGCAAACAGCTCTTTTTACTGCACAATATATTGCTCCAGCTGCAACTAAGTCACCATTTGGAAGGTCCATTAGTACATGCATGTATAGCACTTTGAAGTAATTGCCTTTCCCTGTTGCTTCAACAACTCTTATCAATACATCAATGTTACAATCACCAATTGCGCATGCTAACATCGACCAGCTTCAACTTACTTTACTTTCATTTCTAACAGGTCACAAATCTCGCCACAAATAAGCAATTATTCTTCCAATAAAAATACATGTACTTTGTAAATGATATGGTACTTCTAGGGTTAGTCTAATCATTTCTTATGTTTGACTTTACCTCTCTACTGTTTTTGCTTTAATTCTCTGATAAGTGGATTTACAGTTCTTATGGCATCACAGTTTGCATAAACCTTGTACATAAATACTCAAAGCATAATCAGTAAATGAGGAATTAGAACCTACATATGATTATAGTGTCGAAACAAAACATGGTTTGGTATTATTTTGTTTTATATAGTGCCATATCGTACATCCATGTCTGCACCAAGGTTTTATTAATTGTAAGATTAATACTGCACCAAAGTTATATTAAGAATTGCAGAACCAGAATTTGTGAATAACATTTGTAATAAGATTGCGGAGCTAATGATGTACAAGAAAATGTTTTCTTTGTTGATCTTTTTCTTGCCGGTCAAGAAAATTCCACTCATTTCTAGAATAAATACATCTGGACCTTCCTATAACTCGATTCAAGAAACATAGTTTTGGATATAGCATTGATCATAGCTGGACTCCAAATGGTCATTTCATACTACCTTTGGTATATGTCTATATACTTTACTCTCGTTATAACAAAAATTGAATATAGCTAACACAAAGATTGGTTTGAACCCCAACAATAGTGTTATAAAAAGGTTATGGTGTCTGAATAACTTTGTTTTAACAAGGAAAAACACACATGAAGATAACATTAAGAAAATGTTCTAAAAGTTTTGCAACTTGATTTTAGCTTTTTATTACTTAATGAAAGTCAAGGGACATATCTGGCTCATTTTTCAAAATTCTATATTTTGACGGCCTTCCTGGATGCCATCTTCAATACTGGAGCTATCCTGTGCTTTGCTAAGGTGGCAAACACTGGATTTTATGCTACAAACTAGGACTGAGACAAACACTATGGTATATAGAATCAAAAACAAATACGATTGAAGAGCATATTTTATTTAAGAAAATATGTACTTTTTGTTGTTTTTGTCGTGTTGGATTGGATGTCTAAAACCTGTTTTTAAGCATGAAGCTTATATATAGAAACAATTTCTGTTTCTCTAAAATGTTTACAGATATTATATTTGATAGAAAAGAAGTAAAAAAGCAGCCATAACTATCTGATCATAAATAATGAGCCATTAAACAAACCTTCCTAGGTGAAAAACCTTGGGCACTTGCATTTGTGAATTTAAACATGATTTTTACAACTGTTTTACCTAAACTGTCAGGTTTTTTTACTTGAAATATACAAATATATCATTCTTACATGAAATGGGACTGTAAAATACCATTACACTGCAAACACATGAAAAATATGATGCATTTTGGAGTAGGGGTTAGTTTTAGGAAACGGCATCCATCTTGGACGCCATCTTGAATACTGGAGTTATGCAAGGTTTGCCAAGGTGGCAAACGCTGGATTTCAAAACTACAGACCAAGACGAACATTTTGGTATATAGAAACAAATGTGGTACTCCGTAGACCACCTACTCCTATTTCTAAGCTACTTTTTGAACCATATTTGCTCCACTATTTATAGTATGACTTCAGTAATAGGTGCTAATAATTGGTTTGAATTACTTGATGCCCATGGACAATGGGGTTTATAGATAGATGGATGTAATACTTAGTGCTTTGAACTCCATATAAAATGTATTATTTTCATGACTTCATTAGTATTTGATGTGTTCATATTTTCACATATGTTTCAAGTACATGCAGAGTACACCTTATTTAAGAGTATGATAAATCTGATGAGTTGCAGGGTTTTTTCAAAATTTTCTGATTATCTGTGAATGTCTAAAGAATTCTCAATACTCTACTCTTAAAAAATTGCCTGTGATCTGTTACCTATCATGATATATTTCTGTTGAAAAAATTGTTGATATGCCCAATCTCTCCTTGATAAGTAAATGGAATGAATAGATAGAGTTCAAACGGAAATTTCAGCAACCATCATTTTCACTCCAACAAAATCTTATGTGAAAGTGATTTGATATCTAGCAAATCAAGAACTTCTATATGGCTATGATCTGTTTTAAAACTGTACTAAATTCAAATCTCATTCTGTACTAAGGACAGAGGTTCTCATAAGGACTATCATACGGGTTAACCATATGAGTCGTGATGCAAGAAAACCAGTCTTCCGGTTTCCGACCAGTCTGACACAAACCGGACTGTACAGCTACAGAAGATGGCTAGAGGCTGATAATTTTGGATTTAGAAAGTTCGCAGTTACTGCGAAGCTGGTCTGTGCCTTTGTTTTCACCTAGGCAAAAATCCGGTTTTCTCGTGACGTGGCTCATATAGAACCCATTGGGGTAATTCCATTGCTTGCAAGTCTCATTTCCCTTCAAGTGCTAACAGAGATCAACATAGCTAAATGTAGACTCTTCAGAGCTTAAGCCAGGAGCAATATAACATTGGTGTGGTCTCCAACTTAACCCATCTTACAACTGCTATGAGTGTTAGTTAAAACTGGGTGTGATAGCAAAGAATCACCTGCTAATTTAGTCTGGGAATAAAATCTTTAGAAAGTTGGATGAGAAAATGGCGAGACATTGTTTTAGTGATTCTGACAGATTGGGTGTAAAGATAGCACTTTTTTTATGATGTTACAGTGAATTAGCTTTTATCATGTGTGAAAATCCTACTTATTTTGAGATGAAGCACGAATTAGTTTTTATTATGTCTAGGTCAGGAGTATATATTTTTTTGTACTCCAGAAAAACTGTTAGAATGATCCAAACTGTTAAAATAAGCAGATGTTAAGGCTTTTAAGATTACTAATATTAATAAACTTTAAATAGGAAATCCTAGTTGGCCAGCTATTTCACAGACAAGAAATCTGGGTGAGTGGAATACTTGACAAAGCTCCAGCATATCAAATAAAACAGCTGATTTTAAGTGTAAGGTCTTCAACAAGTTGATGTATTACACAAATTGTGCAAAATGAAACATTTAATCATAAGATTTACCACCATCTACTACCTCAGCAAGCTTATAGTTAAACTAAAGTAGGTATAGCACCCGTAACTGATTTGTGAAATGTAAAGCAATTTGTCACTAGATCATACATATTTAGATTTGTCTTGAAGTGATTGAAATAATCTTGAAAGGGACATAAAAGTGTACATCCGCGGTGGTGTCATGGATAGCATATTCGCTTAGCAATCAAAAGGTTGAGGGTTCGATACCTGGCTGGTACGGTTACGGGACGTTTCGCGCAAAAACCAGTTCCTCTCTGGGACGATTCGACCGGGACGATTCGCGCAAAAAAACCGAACAGGACGGTTCGCGCAAAAAAAAACTGGGACGATTCGCTCAAAATCAAATTTAGAGGTCGATTCAGCCATTTTTTGTAATAAATAAATTGATTGATACAATAAGTGTTTTGCTTTGCAAATGAGCATGATTCCAATCTCTCTCTAAGCTTGTGAATGTGGGAAGCGATTTCAACACTCTGCCACATTTTTCATAAACTTGTCATGAAAGGTCGTTGTTTTCGATGCGTGAGCGAAAAACATGCAGGTACACGGGTAAATCCGTTTTTACTGTTACAACCTGCAAAATAAATAGTATAGGCTATTTTTATACATGTAGTTGCTAGTTTCTGTCGCATTGGGAGTTAAATTTTTAAGATTTATCTTTAAGTATATATTTTAATTTTATTACATACTGTCTGCATGTCGACATTAAATTCATGTGAAGATGCAAAAGACCAAAGCAGGTCCTGAGTTGTGATTCGTGTGTGTGTGGTGGGGTGGTGGGTGGGGCGGGGGGAGGCTGGGTAAGCAACACCGTGGATGCGGGAATACGGGTATGCTCATTTTTTTTTTATTTTCGACTATAGGTGTGTGTGTGGGGGGGGGGGGGTCGAACCCGCTGGGTAGCCGTGTTGTGTCTTTGAGCAAGCAAATAACATTTGAAATGCTGACTGGGATGTGACGTAAACAAAAAATTAGTCGCCGTGATTATTGATTACTTTAATTTGACGCTAAATGTCATAATGTGAGCTTTAAGTCATTGATAATTAAATCATTGGCATCATTAAAAACAAATATTGCAGATGTTTGATGAATCCTTGGTTAAATTAGATTGTTTGGCTCATTATGGTGATATGCGTTATCATCTTATTTTGTTTACCCGTTTGATTACAAACAACTTTAGTGGCCAATTCAAAATTAACGACGTTATAATTACTGCAATTGTTGTCATAACACCCATTTTAACAAATATTTATTTATTTATCCAGGCCCTGGATTGAATTTGTGATTGAATCACAAATTACAGATATGAAGAAATGAAAATAAGAAGAAAACAATAACAGTTTGTGTATGATTGATGCAATACGTTGGCTGAGAATAAGTGCCGTCCCACAGACCTCACTGCAAATTCCAGAACCATATGGGATAGATACAATGTAACGCCGACAACGAGCAAGTATAAACAGAGGACAATGAAGATACAAACCACTCCATTTTATTTCTAATTGTAAATGTCGTATTTATTACCTATTTTCAAATTTCAAAACAGCAAAGCAACGACTTGTTATTTTTTATTCAGGTGCTATATTTTGTTCAATGTTTCATGGCTAGCCTTGATAAATTAACCCACACGTGGAATATTATTTAAATATTGAATAAAAGATATTTCTTTAATAATATGGACTTTTTATTCCTTCTTTTTAAGAAAACGTTTGCATTATCACTGAAAAATACATTTGCGCGAACAGTCCCGTGGGTGAATCGTCCTTAATTTAAGAAAAAATAAGAACAAAACATTTTTTCTCAGAAAAATCAAAGATAAAAAATACATTTCCATTAAGTCCATAATTAGTTTAACATACACATTGCATTTACTTGATTAATTTTGATAACCAAAACCTTGAAATCATTTTTTGAAAAATGCGCGAACCGTCCCGGGAGGAAACGTCCCGTTCGAAAAATATTTTTTGCGCGAACCGTCCCGGGAGGAACTGGTTTTTGCGCGAAACGTCCCGGAGCCGCTGGTACATATGCCTGTCATGTTGGTGACAAATGTTCACCCTGACTTAATAAAGGCAAACCGCCCATATGGTGTAACACTTAAGTAAGTAACTTAAGTAACTGACTAATCCTAATAATCCAGTTTTGCCGAGAGTTAATTGGGCGTATGACATAAAATCTTGGCTAAGCCCTGGCCACAGTATGTGATATTAAAGTACTATGACATCAATTAAAGTTTTCTATCTCTCAGTAATCATCATTTGTTTGTCCATTTTATCAACTAAAGTCATAACTTCCGACCACAAGTAGCGAGACTTTGCCCACCTTGTTTAGGAAGTTTCACCACCAGGTTTCCTCATTTGTCACACCAGATGAGCCAGGGCATTTCAGATGGAGATAAGCTTTTAGCATACATAAAAGCATAGCTGTAACCAGCTGTAGCTGCCAAGCAGGCTAACCTGATCATCATCAATGTTTAAGATGGTCTAGGAAGCCCTATGAATTTACACTTTCCCCTGTCTGTCTGTCTGTCTGTCTGTCTGTTGTATGTCTGTCTGTCCATCTGTCTGTCTGTCTGTCTGTCTCATTTATTTCCTCAGTCGATTATTATTATTATAATTATTATTAATGGAATTTGCATCTGCGTTAACAATGCATTATCTGTTTCTCAGCTAATGCTAATGCAAATCAATGTTTGCAGCTAATGCTAATGCAAATCAATGTTTGCAGCTAATGCCAATGCAAATCAATGTTTGCAGCTAATGCTAATGCAAATCAATGTTTGCAGCTAATGCTAATGCAAATCAATGTTTGCATTAGACAGGAGCCTATAATCTCTCCTTTATAGGCTCCTGCATTAGAACAATGCCAATTCTGATTTTATTACTGGTACAACATAGGGTACAACAAAGGGTACAACAAAGGGTACAGATGGCCTTAACCATGTCACGGTGACCGGAAATCTTGTAGTAGCTTAAGCTTTTATAGCTGTTTCACATCATCATTCATTTCTCTCTTTTCTGTATATCATTCATAGCTAGTGTTTTTTCTATATCATTCATGGTTTATATAAATTATGTATGATTTGTTTACAAACCCTGAGGTGCTAACATCACCCACAACAGCTGTTGAGTTACTGTTTACTCAACTCCCTCACTCCAGGGCTAAGGTAGTTGAATATGAAATATCACAGGCTGGGTTTCTTTGAAGATCTTTGAACTTTCATTGATAGAAAGGAACCAAACCATCATAACTTTACAGCTAAACAAACAGGATTTACCAAAATGTTCAACATCAAACAAAGCCAGGATTGTTTTTATTCTGTTTTATTTACAGGATAGGTTGTATTTCTATACATTCATCATGTCTGAAAGTGTGGCAACTGGAACTTCTCCTCAAAATGTTAGATACCCATGGCCAGTTATGTCCTGAACCAAAACATGATGGTTTTCTATAGTTGTAACTTTACCCATGGCCAGTTATGTCCTGAACCAAAACATGACGGTTTTCTATAGTTGTAACTTTACCCATGGCCAGTTATGTCCTGAACCAAAACATGATGATTGCCTATAGTTGTAACTTTAATGACTTTGTATTTGGTTTCATGGACAGCATTCTGTAACAATTCTTGGTCATGACATGTTTAATACCATACTTAAACCAGTTAACCTTCAAAATGTGTGAAACTTCATGATAACATGGTCACCTAATTCTTCCTCAACAGCAGACATAATCCATTCATAATCAATTAATTTTCCCAGGACCTGAGCAAAACTATGAAAAACTTCATCACATGATGTGGTTCATATCCTATTCATGTATATCCTATTCATGTGTGCTAATATAATGTATGGAAACTCTGGAAGCCCATACCTAACCACTCAACTTTAAGTGGCCAAATTTAAGAGTTTCCAGGAAAAGTGGATCCTTATTTCAAGCCTTAATCCCCACCTGCCTAAACCATCAAAGTATTGATACAGAAATGATCAAACTGATGGCAAATCAGGCTTTTAATCTGCCAGATTTAGGTAGCCTTAATCATGTTAATTAAGTTCTAAGAGCTTATCACCTGGTCTAAAGGACTTCAAGAGTGGGTTCTAGAAGTATGTCCAGTTGTGCCTGATGGCACCCAGAGATACAGGAAATTATATATACTTACTTATGTTTGTAAAAATTGTTTTCTGAAATCACTTCTGATCATTATTATATCAAAATACTAATAAAATTTGTTTCCTAGCAACACCAGCAAATCTCATCTGCTAGTCATTCATGTAATTATATGGTCATCTTTATCAGGTTTTGGTACTCAAAAGAAAAGTAGTGAAAATAATCTGACTAAAATCAGCCAAAGCTGCAGACATAGAAATGGTATCGTATTTCACAAAACATATCTAGTTTTGAAATAATATATGTACTAAAAGCTTCTGCTAATGAAAAAGGCTTGAGATAATTAAGTTTTGCCAGGAAATTATGGTCTAGCCAACTAAATAACCACTGGTAATTTAAATCTGATTGAAGTGACTCTACAGGATAGACTAATAATGATGCTATGGAAATGGCTTTGCTGATTTTGGATAATAAAAGCAGGTAATTAGACTTTTAAGAGGTGTCTGTTTGTAGATTAAACCTAGATTTTCAGACTTTATACTGTATTCTAGAAGCAGAGATATTGAAATAAATCATGTATTAGCTCACCTGAGCCTCAGGCTCACATGGTAAGCTTATAGTATACCCTTAATCAGGCGTCCCACCTTCCGTCCATAATGTCGAAAATTTTCTCTGAAACTGCTTGGCCAATCAAAACCAAATTCAGAACAACCTTAGGAGGAAAGACCCAAAGTTTGTAAAATTATAAAATAATCCAGGAACTAGTAGGCCAATTTCCATGAAACTTGGTTAAAGAAACCCAGAAAAGTAATTGTCATTGACATACCCTTCAAGCATACACCTTGAGCTGTGCCCTTGCACCTTAGGTATTTTGCCCAATGCAGGTGCTATATTGGCCTCCATGGTATTTTCTTTTTTTCTTTTGATATTTTCTTTTTTGTGTGTGTTTTGAGACCTTAATAGACCTTAATCCCATTCTTTTTTCCAAAGTATCTTTTGTGACCTTCCCATGTACCCACTTAACAAGTAAAGCATATTTCAAATACCCATTTTATAAAACAGAAGTCAAAAATTCCTAGCTGATCTCAACTATGGTATTACTCAGCCAGGGCTCCCTACTGTAATATTTACTAATGAGCAAATTTGTACAGTTTATACATTAAATGCTCAAAATTGTATAAACAATAAGGTAAAGAAATACTCAAACATGGACCAAGTTGTCCAATAGGAAACATTCCCTATCAAATGATTGTTTGCATTCCAACTGCTTCCTAAGCCATTGTGTGTCAATATTTTTGCAACAGACCATTTATGGATATTCATATTATCTCCAAGTTTATGCCACACTTCTAACTGTCTGCACATTCAGCCGATTAAGCATGTTCAAGTCGCAAGATCAAAATTATTTATGAAGAATTTATGTTCCAACACTACCTAGGTTACAGCATGTGGGATAGATCAAATGGTAGCCTGTCTTATTTGTAATGTAGCATACCCGTGATCAAACCTCTCATGGTCAGCGAATTTCTTTCATGAAGATTTGGTCAAAAAATACTTCTACAGTTATTCTTCCTCTTCCACTGATTCAAGGAAAGACAAAGAAAGAAATGTGCACTAAGAACTGATACCCTGCTTCCAGAAAGTTTGCCCAAGAACAGTGTCAATATGATAAATGACCATCCCAGTATGACATTAGCTGTTTGCGGTGAGCATAAAATACTTAATAAACCTCCAACCAACTAAGTAACAAGGTTACAGAGGAAGCACCAAAGACAAAATTTCCTGCAACAACTACAAAGGCACATTTTGACATCAGGAAAACATGCCCGTGCAATGAATACCCCCGTAAACCCCACTTTTATATAGTAAAACTGGGGTTTGCAGGGGTATACCTATTTTTTCTTATTTTTGCTCCAAAACATAGATTGTGGGTACTCGTTAGAACCGCCTCGCCGAGGCGGTTCTAACGTGTACCCACAATCTATGTTTTGAGCTAAAATAAGAAAAATATCAAAATTTTTCAGCTGAAAATTTTCAATTTTTAAAGCTAAAAAATCTCCGTTTATTGCATGGGCAAGTTTTCGTAATGAAATGACAGCTCAACACCGATGTCTCAAAGTCTGTCTGAAAGTGAACTGAAATACCAATCTGATGTAGACAAATAAATTGATTTTGATGACAAGGAGGGAAATTAAACAACAAAATGTTTTGATAAATTTTCAATAAATCGTCTGGAATGCAGTTTCTATCATGCTTCTGTTTGATTGTTGAAAAGCATTTGACAGATTTTCAATATAACATTACCAATCCTCATGATCTGTCTGTGATTTATCTATGTTAAGAATGCTTAAAATGAAAAAAAAAGAAAAGAAAAAAAATGACACTGTGTTTCTTTTTTTTTCTTTTTTTTTTTTTTTTTCACTACTAGTACATGTACTTGTGTTGTTGTTTTTTTGGACAAATTCATCAATTTGAGTTGAGTTGTGATTTGCTATTTTAGGGCATCACTCATACATCATACAAGATATGATGCTAACATACATGTAGGTAGCACACTCTTTATTTTGCACTGAAAACGATGCAAAAATTAATTAATTTGACATGCACAGTCTATCTTGTGCTGAAAAAATTAAGGGAAAAGAATGCAAAAATTAATTAATTAAAATCAATTAATCAATTTGACAAAGACAAAAATGCTGACCAAAAAAATTTCCAAAGGAACAGTTTGACATGCTTTAATGGCAGCTGTATGAAGATTAAGTTATAAAACAATAAGAAATAGCTTTGTCTGAGTACATGTTCCTTAAACCTGAGATAAATGCAAACAGAAACATATGGTCAACACCCACCATTCGCGCCATGAGAAAACCAAATTTTTAACTAGGCGAAAACAAAGGCGCAGATCAGCTTCGCAGTAACTGCGAAGCTGATCAGTGCCTTTATTTCGCTACTCGAATAGTACAATCCCTCTTCTTCCTAAATCTGAATGTTCAAGCTTCTAGCCTGTTTCTGTAACTGTACAGCTTGGTTTGTGTCGGACCTGGTCGAAAATCCCGAAAACAGGTTTTCTTGCGTCACGGCTCATTATAAGTCCAACAGCAATATCAATAATGCATTTTGAAGCTTAAAATAATTGCACTTTAAACCATAAATTACTCATCTAGTAAAAACAATAAGCCAATTTGGGTTCAGGTTTATGAGTATGGCTGAACCTTTAAAGATTAAAATGCATTTGATAAATGTGCCATGTATCAGCCACCAAAACATTATCCTTTCAGATAAACCATTACCATCACACAATACAAGCAAATACAAAATCATATCTCCAAACAATCATATGAAGTGTATATTGCAAAACAATAAAAAATACACCCCCTTTCACTTGAGCTTGCTGTTTGAGCATTTAGATCAGTCAAGTTTTTGTGTAAATAGGGTAACTTAGAACAGAAACAGTGTCCCAGGTGCCAAATGTTCTTTAACCAGAGGACCATTGGTCCTGAGAACGCTCACCTGAAGCCTGATCTTGGAGTATTAAGTCATCATGAAATGACCTTGACCTTGAATACTCACACACCTTTAATGACTTTACAAGTTGTCTGCATCTGCAAAGTTTCAGGTCTCAGGCTGCAATAGTTTCCAAACCCAGTGATTTCTGAGAAAACCATAATTTTAATTTTGATATTTAAATGACCTTGGGTCAAGGTCAAGAAATGACCTTGGCCTTCATTAATTACTTAACTTCATTGACTCCATTAGTTGTCTGCATCTAGCAACTTTCAGGTCTCAGGCTGCAACAGTTTCCAAAATATCCATTGTTTTCGCCTTTTCCCATGTAAAACCCTATGTTTCCAAAATTGACCTTGCCGTAAAATAGGTCAAGGTCATCCTAGGGTCATCATTTCAATAAACTATGATGGGCTGGAGTCCCAAATGCTACATACCAAGTTTCACGTAAATCGGCCAGCCGGTTCTGGAGAAGAAGATTTTTCAGTGGTTTTTATCATAGTTGGGCATGGCAGCCATCTTGGTCATGTGACCCAAATTTCGCGATCACACTTTTGTTTCCCCTACCCATGGACGCTCCACATAAAATTTCACTTTGACTGGCCAAGCAGTTTCAGAGAAGATCTTTGAAAAGAGTGTATGGACGACAGACTGGCCAAGGTCAAGAGATGACCTTGACCTAAATTAATCACATACCTTCATCTACGCCATTAGTTGTTTGCAGGGTCAGGCTGCAACAGTTTTCAGAAAATCCATAGTTTTCACTTTTCCCATGTAAAAGCCTATGTTTCCAAAATTGAAATTGCCGTAAAATATGTCAAGGTCATCCTAGGATCATCATTTGATCAAACTATGATGGGCTGGAGTCCCAAATGCTACATACCAAGTTCCATGAAAATCGGCCTGCCGGTTCTGGAGAAGAAGATTTTTGAGTGGTTTTTACCATATATGGGCGTGGCGGCCATCTTGGTCATGTGACCTGGATTTCCCGATCAAACTTTCGTCTCCCCTACCCATGGATGCTCCACATAAAATTTCACTTTGATTGGCCTAGCAGTTTTAGAGAAGAAGATCTTTGAAAAGTGTGTATGGACGACAGACAGGCCAAGGTCAAGAGATGACCTTGACCTAAATTAATAACATACCTTCATCTACTCCATTGGTTGTTTGCATCTACCACTTTTCAGGCCTCAGGCTGCAATAGTTTTCAAAAAATCCATAGTTTTCACTTTTTCCCATGTAAAAGCCTATGTTTCCAAATTTGACCTTGCCGTAAAATATGTCAAGGTCATCCAAGGGTCATCATTTTATCAAACTATAATGGGCTGAAGTCCCTGATGCTACATATCAAGTTTCGTGGAAATCGGCCCACCGGTTCTGGAGAAGAAGATTTTTGAAGGGTTTTTACCATATATGGACGTGGCGGCCATCTTGGTCATGTGACCTGGATTTTGCGATGAAACTTGAAATGCCACTACCCAAGGAGGCTCCACATAAAATTTCAACTAGATCGGCCAAGCGATTTCAGAGAAGAAGATCTTTGACATTGTGGACGACGACGGCGGACGGACAGACGACGGACGGACAGACGCCGGATCATGGCCATCCTATAAGCTCACCTTGTGAGCCTTCGGCTCAGGTGAGCTAAAAATCTATTCAGCATTTATCTTTAGGTAATTCTGTCCACTCTTTTGATACAAACATTGTAACTGTTTGGTTAAAGCACATGTTTCTTTCAAAATTCTTAACACAACATATCAGGAGCATATAATCTTCTTACAGATATTATAGGCTCCTGAACATATACAATGCATATTAAGAACACAAATTTGAAATAGGATAGGGACAAAAGCAGAATTTTATCAATTTTAGCAGTTACCTATTGGTATCTACATGGCCAAAATTGCACATAGTAAGATAAAAATTTCACTTGAATTTGCCGTTTTATAGTTCATTAAGTTTGCAACTGTCGCTCAAATCAATCAGTCCAGATGTCTTTGTGGACAATATGAAAAGAAACTCAGATCTTCAGAACACATGGTCTTCTTGTGTAATGCAAATGCTCAAATGGCAAGCTCGAGTGAAAGGGGCTGTATATGATATTGCAAAAAGTAATGTTCGTAAATGGCCATGCATTACACTTTTGAACTCTCAGTCTTCATAAATGAAACAAATATTGATCAGAATTTATTTTTTTTATTTTCACTGTATCCAATTTGGATCCGAGCCTGTACTATGCAGTTTGCTATGCACTATGAATGTGCACTAAAGTGCTTTGGTATGACATTGTTCTAGACCTAGTTCAACAGTGGCTGTGTTCTGACAGCTGCAAGTTAATACAATGAATTAGGTTAACAAATTAATTGCTGTTTAATTGTTTATCAGGGCATGTTTGATAACCTTACTTTTATCCACTGCCATGCAACATGATACAGAAATGCACAGAAGTTACTCAAAGTAAAATACAGAGATATTTGAAGACATTGATAAATGTACAAGCAATCAAAAACAAAGAAGTGGGTTTCACAAGATGTACTACAAAAAGGAACAACAGAGACAACTGAAAACAATTTAATACATAAAAATGCTATCAATAATGTATTCAAACTGGTGGAACCAAACAAATCTCAGAAGTAAAGCACAATGCCATATTTTTTCAGCTCTTCTCCATATGGTAAGGGTATCCTTTAGCAAGTATGTACATGTATGTGTCCCAGAAGTGTGTCAGTTTTGTTGCACCCATCAAGTCATGTTTAAAAATCTCCAGGTGCAAGACCTACATTTTTTTATGATTGTAAGTAAGAAAAGCGTGTTGATAAAAAAAAGAACAAGTGTGGTCAGTTTTCTTCTTATTCCTATCTCATTCATGGTACATGTACTTCAAAGTCTATATCACTAACATTCAACTCAATGTTTCTACAAATGAATATTCAATCAAAACTGATTCTGCCCAGTCAGTCCTATTTTTTTTACCCATAAATATACCTATGGGTCCATAAGTAGGCTTACACTTTGCATTTTTTCGTCCACTGAAAGTCACCAAAGTTAAGGTCGTAATGACATAATGTGATAGAATGACAAAAAAATTTGTTCCTTTGAACCTGATATATTTTTATGGTCCTAAAATTTCAGACCCCTATAAGACCCAAATTTGAGGTGGCCAACTTTATGGTTTAGTCTATACAGAGAAATTGGCCAATAGAGTGGACGTTGGACAGAGTGCTATTCCAGGGGATGTCCGACCTGACTCAGCATTGTCTGCTCAATGAGCCTGTTCAAAAACTTGGCATTATTACAGCATGATCCTATTTAAGAGACCAGTGATATTGTATATCAGGATGACACTGATAAAAAAATATGCAATATTTCATTTCTTGTCCATATGTGTAAATTAATTTGGTATAAGGATCTGTTTCTGTAGAGATTAATATTTTACAAAACTGAATTTGTAGTATAAACGAAAAGAATGCACAGCAGTCAAAACTATGACCAACAGTTAAAAACAATGCATACATGTACAGTTCAACCTCATTATAATGCACCTCACTATAATGCGGTTTTCAATATAACACGGCCATGTCATGGCTCCCAAACTGATTATTTTGCTATATGTCTATAGTAAGTAACCTCATTATAACACGGTTTCACTTATAACACGGTCTGTTTCTATGGACCCCAAAGATAGCGTTATAATGAGGTTGACCTGTATGTCAAAAATATTGCCAACAGAAATGCCAACAGTCTCAAAATATTGCCAACAGTTTAAAACAATGCAGATGTCTAAACTATTGCAAACAGTCTAAAACAATGCACGTCTAAAATATTGCCAACAGTCCTGAACAATGCAAATGTCTAAAATATTGCCAACAGTCCTGAACAATGCAAATGTCTAAAATATTGCCAACAGTCTAAATAACGTACATGTCTAAAATATTGCCAACAGTCTAAAACAATGCACAAGTCTAAAATATTGGTACAAAAAAGCACAAGTCTAAAATGTTGCCAACAGTCTAAAACAATGCAAATGTCTGAAATATTGCCAACAGTCTAAAACAATGCACATGTCTAAAAGAATGCCAACAGTCTGAAACAATGCAAAAGTTTAAAATATTATCAACAGTCTAAACCAATGCACATGTCTAAAATTGCCAACATTCTAAAACAATGCAAATGTCTAAAATATTGGTACAAAAAAGCACAAGTCTAAAATGTTGCCAACAGTCTACAAAATGCACATGTCTAAAATACTGACAACAGTCTAAATAATACACGTCTAAAATATTGCCAACAGTCTAAAACAATGCACATGTCTTAAATATTCCCAACAGTCTAAAACAATGCACATGTCTAAAATATTGCCAACAGTAAATAAAAATCCACTTGTCTAAAATATTATCAACAGTCTAAAGAAATGCACATGTCTAAGTTAGTGCCAACAGTTTCTAACAGTGCAAAAGTCTAAACATATTGACAACAATCTTAAACAGGGCCAACAGAAAAGGATCAGTGACCTGTTGTTTATAATAGTGCCCAAAATATATGCTGATACAGCAGAATCTACCATTTTGGGAAAAACATCATTTTCTTATGAATCATTTTATTCTTTACAAATGGCTGAAAAGACTTATGGACCAGTTCCATTAACTTCATCCATATCACAAGAAAATTGGCATTTTTAACAGTCAGCCAGCACCAATGTACAATAGGTTTAAGAACCATAGAGTATGCAATTTAGACAGCATAAATATATTACTATACTCAAAACATGGCAAATTTCTTGACTCATTTTGAATAAATTGGTTTGTGCTGTGCTGACTGCAAAACCGTAAAGCAGTCGTAAGGCATCATTTTCAAATGTTGTGTCTTGCTTATTACCATATCCATGAAATCGCGCTTTCATTTCTTCCAATGCACAGCCGCAGTGAATGTTAAAGGCGGTAAAAATGATGTAATGGTCCTTTTTAATCTTTATTTAAGTGACAAACTACCTGTTAAGTTATAAATTTACAACAAAAAACATTAACTCAGGGTCATGGGAAAGGTAGATTTTTATTCAACTACACAGTAAGGATGAAATTATAATGTAAAGCTAGTAAATAAAACTGTCTTTGCCATGCCATAATATCTCACACTTAAACAGCTTTAAATTTCACCACATTAACGCGCAATTGTTGCACAAATGTGAAGCGAAGATTTTTTTTACCTTTTTTTTCACTTTTAAGAGTTAAATTATATCTCTAAAATAACAAAATATTGACAAGGGCCCAATAATGTGTAATAAACCATATTTCATAAACCTAAAGCACATTATTTTTTCTTTATTAAAACTCATGACACTGTGAAAATGTTTTAGTGATAAGAAGTTTCTCACTGTTCCTCACCAAGAAAATATTGGTTAATTCAACCAAAGTGCAGAGTTAGTTTTTAATACTGCATCTATCTAACAAAACAGAAAGTGCACATGTATTGTTAAATAAATTAACCAACATACTGGTAAAAAGACTGGATTTGTGGCGACACTTCGTCAAGCATTTC
The DNA here is from genome assembly GCA_964017185.1 of Rugalucina vietnamica. Taxonomy (NCBI): domain Eukaryota; kingdom Metazoa; phylum Mollusca; class Bivalvia; order Lucinida; family Lucinidae; genus Rugalucina; species Rugalucina vietnamica. The sequence goes on from OZ024872.1 coordinate 71,461,798, forward strand.
ACCAATATTTTAGAATGCATTATCTACATGAATATTCTTAAAGGGTGAAATTTCTTGGCTATGCAAGTTTTGTGAAGAACCCCCCATTTTCATGAATGGCCTCTTCAACTGAGGCATCTAGGTACAATATATATGTAGAACAGTACAAGAACAATAGTTTTAAAGTATAAAACAATACAGAGCTGTAACTCTGACCGAATCAATGAGGTAGGCGTACCGACTGTAACTGATACTCAGCTTTTTCTTCCGCTAGCCGAAGTGTGTCAGAGATAAACTTTACTGATTCACAATGATAAAATTACCAAAACCCATCCAAAGTCTGAAAATTGTTTTTAATTGTTTTTCCATTTACACTTTTCAACGAAACATGTAATTATCTTGGCCATTGAAATCAATTACCCAAACTTGCGGCATTCCATTTCCATTGTGAAGGTGGTGTCGTTTTCACGACCTTTGTCACATGATTATCGCTTCACTAATGTTTATAAACACGGTAAATGGTTGTTACTAAATGAACGTTTTGTGTTTTTCAATTAGGGAAGAACAGTCTTGAGCCACTCACTAAATCTGACACACTTAATGTTACCAAAGAAGTGTTTTGTATTTTCGATTATTGTCCGCAATGCCACATGTTTAATCTGATATAAGAGTCCACACAAAGGTCAACCCATTTAACAAAGGTTGACAAGCTGAACATTTATAAAATACACTGAAATTTCAAAATTTTCATTAATTTGAAGCAAAATTGTGTACATACTTGTATTTGTTTTAATATCTTAAGTACCTCTAAGTATCTTGTCTCATCAATTGGCTCTTACACCCTGACTGGTAAAAACATCAGGAAAACGTGTCCGTGAAATGTGTACCCCCTTAAACCCCACTTTTATATAGCAACACTGGGGTAAGCAGGGGTATACCTATTTTTCTTATTTTTGCTCAAAACATAGATTGTGGGTACACGTTAGAACTGCCTCGTGCTCCAAAACATAGATTGTGGGTACTCGTTAGAACCGCCTCGGTGAGGCAGTTCTAACGTGTACCCACAATCTATGTTTTGAGCAAAAATAAGAAAAATAGCAAAAATTTTCATTTTTTTTTACAACTTAAACATCTCTGTTTATTGCATGGGCGTGTTTTCATAATGAAATGGAGTACTGTGATGGCACAGCCTAGATGGTCTAGATCTTCATGTGTCCAGGCCAATTTTCTTCAAACATTCTTTGATATTTTATGAGTTTTTAAGCTTTTCAGTCTAGTGCATAAGCAACTGTAGGATGAGCATATGCTGTTTTTTATTGTTTAGAAAAAAGCAAGAAAAATTAGTCCACTTCAAAAGAAAACTGCAGCAAACATTCTGAAACCTTTGAACTTTGCATGCTTAGAAAGAACATAAAGAGCTTCATTGCTATAAAATGAGCCGCCCCGTGGGAAAACCAACAATGTGGTTTCCGAACTGGTCTGACACAAATCAGGCTGTACAATCACAGAAGCGGGCTAGAAGCTTGAAATTTCGGATTTAGGAAGAAGAGGAAGTGTACTATCCGTGTAGCGAAAACAAAGGCGCTGATCAGCTTCGCAGTTACCGCGAAGCTGATCTGCGTCTTTGTTTTCGCATATGCAGATTGTTGGTTTTCTCATGAGGCGGCTCAAATGGGATCTGCAACCACTATCTACTGAACCTAAAAAAATCACAAAAAATCTCATAAAAGTGATTCCAGAAATTCTTCTTTTTTACAAAAAGTTTAAATCTAGCCTGTTGATGAAACAAAGTTTACAGAGTTCAAATCTGTTACAAATTGTCCCCATTTTTTAACATAAAAGGACAGTACTTAACATCATAAGTAAAAAGATTCTATTGATAATCTTTAAAATCTTCTAAATACAAACACAGTTTTATCTCTCATGGAAACAATAACTTCAAACAAAGTATATCTGTCATGACATGATGGGGAGAAAAAATGTTGAAAAATTATGCTGATTAAGACGATGCTTTTAGGCCCTGTACATATCATAAAGCAAACATTTTTACATGTAAATGAACAGAAAGGTGCAAATCAACTGCATTTTAACTTGCTCAGCATAGTTTTTGCTACAAAGGTACTCTGTGGCTGTAAAGTTTGATTTGATAAAGACCTGGCCCCAAGGTTATAAAACTTTTTTTCATGCTCAGCTCAGCTGAGACCAAAATTTATCATGCTCATAAATGTGTTGTTGGCATTTTTTACATTTATTAGCGGGATAAATTACAGGCTTTGGAATTCTAAACCTTCTATTTCGATATATTTGGGCTATTTCAGTAATTATGAGCAGTTTAAGTTTCATGCTCAACTGAGTTGAGCTTAAAAAAAATTTATAACCTTGGGACCCATTCAAAAATGCTAATGGCAGTTTTCTAATAATGCAGCTCATCTACAAATGAGCCACCCCATGGGAAAACCAACAATCTGTATATGCGAAAACAAAGACGCAGATCAGCTTCGCGGTAACCGCGAAGCTGATCAGCGCCTTTGTTTTTGCTACTCGGATAGTACAATTCCTCTTCTACTTAAATCCAAAATTTCAAGCTTTTAGCTCTTTTCTGTGCTTGTACAGGTCGGTTTGTGCCGGACCTGGTCGGAAACCACATTGTTGTTTTTTTCCACGAGGCGGCTCAAATTCAGATCTCTCTGCATTTCTTCCCATGGAACTTAGTGTCTACGCTTTTTAAAGGTAAAATTTTTCATAATAATATCTACCTGCATATTTTACAGGTATTTTCGTCAAATGACTATCATATGCCTTGAGAGTCAATATAAGTGTAATAAAGAAGGTATATATTCCACTGAGTGTGGTAAAACCCGATTTTTGCATATGCGAAAACAGAGGCACAGATCAGCTGTGCAGTAACTGTACAGTTGATCAGTGACTTTGTTTTTGCTATATAGATAGTACAATTCCTTTTCTTATTAAATACAAAAACTCAAGCTTAAAGCCTTCTTCTGGAACTGTATACGCTGGTTTAAGTCGGACCTTGTTGGTATTCCCGAAGACCAGTTTTCTCACATCGCCGCTCATATTCCGTCGAGCGTGGGAAAGTTCTACCGTTGTCTCCACGCGTATAATAACGAGAGAAACTTAGCATATGATATGACTATCTATTACCGCTCATCTTAAATATACCTGTGAAAAGTCAATTATACTTTGACACTGGGGATGACATCGGTTTTGTGTGAAATTGAATTCTTATTTTCTTTTATTGAGCCGCCTCGTGGGAAAACCAACAATGTGGTTTCCGAACAGGTCCGACACAAACCGGCCTTTACAAGCAAAGAAAAGAGCTAGAAGCTTGAGATTTCGGATTTAAGTAGAAGAGGAATTGTACTATCCGAGTAGCGAAAACAAAGGCGCATATCAGCTTCGCGGTTACCGCGAAGCTGATCTGCGTCTTTGTTTTCGCCTATGCAGATAGTTGGTTTTCCCATGAGGCGGCTCTATTATTAACTCACTGATATAGTATATACCATGTCTATGTAAATCTTGTCAAACTTTGGGAAAATCGTTTCAAACATGATTAAGTTTTTCAAAATTTCGTGATTAAGGAATAGAAACCATTAAGATGTACAGAGATTAGACAATTTTACCTGTAAAAAATTATTAAGATATGAAAAGACAATTTATTCTCACAGAATCACTTAGTTATACCATAATGCACACAGCTTTTCAAACACTAGGGACTTTACAAACCTAGAGGTGTACTTCTTTTAGACAATCATGAATATTTCAACAATTACAACATGCATTTTAAGACTTACATGTACCTAACACAATCTTCAGTAACTGCTCCTAAGTACATTCTCTATCTTGGTGAACTTGACCTGAATGATGCAGCAGTAGCCTTGACCTTTGACCTCTGTTTGGCCAGTCTTGTAAAATGACAACCAATCATTGGCATTTAGAAACTTTCTCCATGCAGACAGTGAAGACTCAATCAAACTTGACAATGCTTGGCCCCATTGTCTAGGCAAGAGGCAGTCCAAACTACAAATGTACTAGTTTTGTCCCACTGAAATGTTCGATTTTTCTCTTGTACTCAAACAAGACAGTAATCATCAGGAAAACATGTCCGTGCAATGAATACCCCCTTAAACCCCACTTTTATATAGTAATACTGGGGTATGCAGGGGTAAACCTTTTTTTCTTATTTTTGCTCCAAAACATAGATTGTGGGTACTCGTTAGAACCGCCTTGGCGAGGCGGTTCTAACGTGAACCCACAATCTATGTTTTGAGCAAAAATAAGAAAAATATCAAAATTTTTCCTCTGAAAATTATCGATTTTTGACCTGAAAAAAAAAATACTGTATATCATATGGGCATGTTTTCATAATGTGTCTGATTGTACAACTTCCAAGAGGCTGTTTCGATACTTTTTTCATACGATAAAACGAACACCATAAGTTACTTTTTACTTTTAAGTCAACAATCTGTGCGGAGAAATTTTCAGAAAGAAATAGCTTGCTCAAATTATAGATTAGAACTTGGGATGGGCTGCTCTGCAACAGACTCTGATAAAAACATCAACTTGCTTTTCTAATACATACCTTCCTTTTCTGCACATTCCAACTGGACCAGCCTTCTGAAGATCGTAGGTTGAATTCATTTGATCTCATACCTGCATCATATAATGAAAGCATGATTTTTGCATATGCAAAAACAAAAGGTTTACATATGTATTGGTTGCAAGGTAACAGCCAAGCTGATCTGAGCCTTCACTTTTGCTGCATACTACATTTCCCCAAACTTCATGCCCAAGTCATCCTCTGAGTTTTTACTATCAAGTAATATGTCTGACCTAGAAGTAAATGTTTCTTGTGACATGTCTCAGTGTACCAGCAGTGCCTACCTGTGGTGAGGATGGCAGGTTTGGACTCTAGTTACAGACAACAATTTGTCCAAAAATTATATGAAATTATTCAGAATTGACCTTTAAGAACTCTCACCATGAACTTCATATTTTTCATTTTTATAATAAATAAAAAAGATAAATGTTCTACAAAGCTATAAAGCTCATTATAAAACATGATATGAGCCGCATCGTGAGAAAACCGGATTTTTGCCTAGGCGAAAACAAAGGCGCAGATCAGCTTCGCGGTAACCGCGAAGCTGATCAGCGCCTTTGTTTTCGCTACTCGGATAGTACAATTCCTCTTCTACTTAAATCCGAAATTTCAAGCTTCTAGCTCTTTTCTGAGCTTGTACAGGCCGGTTTGTGTCGGACCTGGTCGGAAACCCCGAAGACCGGTTTTCTCGCGTCGAGGCTCATATCATTTTGAGGTATATGTAATGTTGCTTACTTTATGGACAAATATCCATGGGCAAATGCTATAGATCAGGAGTCGCCAAACCCATCTTCATATGACCAGCCAGACATGACCTTGGCTGATAACTATCTACCTAAAGCACTAAACCAACCAACCAATCTGTCTTCAAGGTCCCTGATTCAATCTGCATCTGATGAAAGAAGCAGGACCCCCACCCCCCCACCCCTTTTTTTTGCAATTTTATTTGATATTTTAGGGTAATTACAATATTTTTTTTTACTTTTTAAAAACCAATTGATGCATTCCAAATTGCTTCTAAATGATATATGAACTATAGTAGTAATAAGTAAAAAGTAAGAGAGCAGGCCATAGTGGATCAAATGATCTTGCTGATCTAGGTACTCATGATAATAATTTGCATATTATAGTCATGTGATTTGCATATTATGGCCTCGGAGTTTATATTTACATGGTTGAGTGTCGCGTATAGCCTGATCGCAGTACGACTGTTTTACCTGAGTAATTTTCCCACACTAGTAATCGTGCCGCTGACTGACAAGCATAACATCGGGGTCGCAGCCCTGCATTTTTACAGCCTCACTACATCATTCATCTCACCGCAGGTACGATACACCTGAAAATGAGCAACAACGTCAGAAAACTTGTCGATCAGGTTCTGACCAGGTTTGTCACAAACCAAGCTAAGCCATAATAGAGAATGGCCATAGGCTAAAAACTTTCATCTCTTCAAAGTGGAGGAAATGCACTATATATTTAGCAAAAACAACAGAGCTGTCAGTTCGGTGCATGGAGCGCGGCTAAACTGCACAATTGTTTTGCATATTTGAAAAGCAGTTTTTGTCATGACGCCCGAAATAATCATAGTTTACTTACCTGGATATTACGACAGATTAAGACATTATAATTCGCTGGGAACTACCTTCAGTTGGTATGACACATAATGAGGCCCCTACCTACTAATTTAGACAACTGTATCAACTTAATTACATATCCTTGCTCCATCTAGAGCTCATCCTATTCATGAGACATTGGCTTGGAATAATCATTTTCTTATGGTTTTGATACAAAGTTTGTTTTAAATACATTTTGAAATGATTTTACTGAGACCTTAAAATCTAAACTACAATTGCACAATCAAGTGCAAGCAAAAACGCAATTTTCATTGGTAACTATTGAAAAAAAATTATACAGTTCAGTTTCTAAGTTACATGAAACAGAGTAAAGATAGCAATTTAGTCAGCTAAACTACTGGTTTTGTTAACAGTATAGAATTGGTTACAACACATTTGAAAAATTCAAAGTAAATTGAACAACTTTATACTGGAAACTTAAAATGAAGCATAAAATTAGAGCATACCGTACTCTACTTTGGCGTCCTTCAGAAAAAGTCATGGCAAATCAATGAGAATGAATCAAGCTTTGTCTTCAGAAAACTTATTGCTTCAGAATTTCTGAGGGGTATTAGCTATGTGACTTTGTCCTTGGTACAAAGACAGAGACGGTGTAATCCCTGTTATCCTCCAACAGAAATTTCAAGTCTCTAACCATCATTCGTTGCTGTTCACCGATATTGTGTCTAGCCTGGTCAAAAATAGCTCTATGCACTTTGTGCAGTCCAGCTAAAAAAACACAAGACCTGTTTTCCTGCATGTGCAGTTAAAACACAATCCCACTAATTAATTACACTATAATGAGTAATTAAAGAGTCATATCTCTATCTAATGATAGCATTATTTTAATACTATTGAATTTTGTCTCTCATAAAATAGACCAAAGTCTGAACACATCAAAACAATTGGCAGGCGTAGATTTCATTGTTCTTACATAAAACCCCTTGTCAAAAAATATTTTATCAGCTTAACAACTGCATATTCCCTACAAATTTAAATAAATTGATCACTAAATATTTGATGATATCAAAGTCATGTTCTACCACATGTAAAGGGTCAGCATGAAATTCTTCAAATCCCAAAATACCATACGTAGCTTGAAGGCATGTCTGATTCATGTTCAAGCGTACCAAAAATTGGTCCTCACATAGGACACATTTCTCTCTTGAAGATCTGGGGCCAGTTGTTCAAAACTTTGTTAGCTTAACGTCATCGTTAAGATCTCAACTTTTTAAGTAAATGCCGACTACATAAGCAACTACACTGTTATTTTTTGTTGAAAAAATGTGAGAATCCTTTGCATTGCATTGCAAAGGATTCTCACGTTTTTTCAACAAAAAAATAACAGTATATTTGTAATATTGCCATTGTAAATTTCAACTAATCGTTAATTAACCACATTGTAAATTTTGAACAACTGGCCCCTGGTTATAAATATATTTCTACGGCCATTCCATCTCTTGTGCGGATTCAGGAAGAGCCTTCATGTGTAAGTTTTGATAGAAATGGGCACTAAGTAGTTTAAACATATCTTATTGTCAAACTCAAAGGGGTTGGGCTGCAAGTTCTAACAACATTAATTACAGCCCGTCCCCTAAAGACACTAAGGCACTAAGTACTGGTAATATGCCAATGGAAGGCTCAGTATGGAACCGAGTGACCAGGATAGCTGACCATCCTGTCATACCCATAGCTGTTCACCCAAAAGATCATTTCCACACACTTCACATTTTCAATTTCAATTAGTTTTGTTTTTTTCTCTCTTGGATTGTAATGAAACACCCATTATAATCAAATTGCAGAAAAAACATGCTGAGGGTGAAAAAAGTGATAAAAATGTAAATCATTGCCCAAATCTTAATCAATTGTTCAATTCAATCTCACAAAAACTAATACAGTTACCAGTCTGTTTCAGCACCAGTTAATTACAATTTATTTTAATCAGTCTAGAAATAATGGGCTTGACAAAACCTTTGTCACATTCATGTCTGATTATAAAAATCTTGCATAAACAAGCAAAACATATGAAAGTTTTGACAAGGGGAATGCAGATTTCATTGGTCAGTAACTCCTCTTCTTGAAAAAGAGAAAGAATGTTTGTTTTTATTCTTAATGTCCATGACAGTAAAGTTACACTGAGAAAGTCATTGCTTCCTTGGTTACTTTCAACTTGACATGGTGGCTGTAGGTTTCGAAGCCTGACCTCTCACTCCAGTCTGACTCTCTACTACTCAGCAATTAGGCTGTAAATCTCAGCCCATGAACATATCAAGAGCATTGTAACTGGTGCAGCTTTCACTGTTAGTCTGCCATTGCACAATGTTCAAATTGAAGGGTCTTTGTTTCATAAAACCCACATTCTGATTTGCCTGACAAACTAACATCTATTTACTCCTCCAAATCACAAATTACTGATAATGATAGAAAATAAGATTATCAATTTTGAATTTTCTGATCTACAGCTATAATATTTTAGTAAAAATTATTGAGAAAAATTATTTATTATGAAAATTACTACAGATTTGTGTGTAGCCGTCTGTAAAATTGATGGGATTTATGTTTACTTCTGAAATTATGACAAAATACATCAAAGAAAATTGGCCTACATAGTTTTCTGGCTAATACACATTATTACTTCTGTCTTTGGAACAACTCACCCTGTAAATTGTCTGTATCTATTTGATAGTTGTTTAGGGTACCAGCGCCCTTGGCGTACCTGAAACAAGTTATTAGAAGGTATAAACACCCAGGCTTGGCAAGCCACCAGACATTAAAGAAATAGACAACACAGTTTCTCTCAAAACAAATAAGGTGTGATAAACAGCTCTTTCCCAGTAAGGTTACCATCCTGCAGCTTCATACAAAGAAATGAGCCGCCTCGTGGGATAACCAACAATCTGCATTTGCGAAAACAAAGACGCAGATCAGCTTCGCGGTGACCGCGAAGCTGATAAGCGCCTTTGTTTTCGCTAAACGGATAGTACAATCCCTCTTCTACTTATATCCAAAATTTCAATCATCTAGCACTTTTCTGTGCTTGTGCAGCTCAGTTTGTGTCGGACCTGTTCAAAAACCACAATGTTGGTTTTCCCACGAGGCGGCTCAAATGAAGCTCTTGACACAAAAGAGAATCAGACAAACAGGAAATGCTATATTGATATGTCACAAAAGAGTAGTCGGAGTATAGAAATTACTGAATTAATTCTATTCTAATTCTTTTTTTCCTAACCTCAGCTTTGTCCAGAGTCTGCTGAGATTCAAGACAAAAAATTGTTTCTTCTCACTGAAGCCTCCTGAAGTATGAGCTGCCACACAAGAAAACAGGTCTTCAGGATTTCTGGCCAGGTCCAACTCTGACACAAACTGACCTATACAGTCACAGTAGCAGGCAAAGATCGAAATTTGGTTTTAAAATGAGGGATTATATTGCCAATGTAGTAAAAACAAGGAGCCTGATCAGCTGTGCAGTTTTTCCGGTTTTCTCATGTCGCGGCTCATTTTATTTTGACTGGTTATGCCACTGAAGTTCTGTTTTATAAGGGTTTCACACATATCTAACACAATATAAAGTTACCAGCTATAGTCAGAAATATGATCAGTGTTTTGTCAAATTATTGATATTAAAAATCAGCTGAATACATAAGTTATACAGAACAACAGCCCTTAAATAGATTTATTGCAAGATCTTGGCTAAAATACAATAAAACTTTTGAGAAACTGTTTAATTTTTCAAGATGGTTAAATATGATAGCGAATAAAGTCAAAAGAGTTCTTAATGTATTAAGACAACATTAAGTGATCATTAAGTGATACCATTTCCAATGGATTGCCAGCCAAACTAAAATTTCTGTAAGTTAAACAATCAACAAGTTTGAAATAGCATTAATTGATTCTATAAATTAATTCTGTATTTTATCAGTAAACTGAATTGTTAATTTTATTTCAATCATTTTTGCTAAGTCTTTCACATCTTAGGCTGAATGTATACTTTTATTTGAGCCTAATCATAGGGAAACATGTCATTCAGGTTTTCCCAAATGGAATGGTCCAGCGCATGAGTTGTGGCTAGGGGCTTAATAATTTCAATTTAAATCAATATCAATGTGACACCCTTCACAATGTTACAGCACACGCTTTACAAACACATCATGTACAATGTAGCTTTTTACGCATTCCAATATTGTTACTAGAAATATATTAACTCATATAAGCCTGGCGTCCCTGTTGTGGGACTAGCCCCAGATGTGACGCCGCAGAACGCAGCGTCCCATCTGGGGCCATTCTGTTTGCTTATAAAATTTTCACCAGAAAATTGAATAAAATTTAAAAACCACCCCTGACGCCCCTAAAAATGAAAGTGGACTCATCCAAATGATAATCATGGGAAAATCCACTCGTCAAATATGGGTTAATCACTTGAAGGCCTCCTAAAATCTTGTACATGACTATTATTTTAATAAAGATAATGACTACATGATTAAAAGTTGCTCTGTTTATAGAGTTGGTTGATTTAAAACAGACAGTTTCAACCTAGATGCCAATATATTTCGCACATCTGCTCCGCAGATGCACATATATTTAGGTCAGACAATTTCAGCTCCAAGACCGATAAACTTGCAACATTTTTTTACTATAAGCATCTCAGAGGCATCTCACAAAATTATGGTCTTCAACTATTAAAAACCATCCAATGGTTTCACATGGAAGGTTTTTGCTTCAAGCAAACATTTAACCAACCGGCAATTATTTTGCCCTGCTGGATGGATTTCACAACACACATGCTAATGATGAGCCCCGTTTTCAAAGACAAAAAACATGATAGAGCTGTGAACTGACACCACAACAGTTTTTGCCTTTATGATAGTTTTTGTCTGCCGTTATGATATAAAGAAGAATCACACCTGATGCATAAAGCTGCAGAATTTATTAGCTCAGTAAGTGCCGACACACTTTTAACTTCAATGGGCTTTTTCCTGACTTTAATAAAGCTTTTCATGAATAAAGACTACAAACTTGTGGGTTTGTATCAGACAATGAAACATATATGAGCCGCTGCACAAGAAAACCAACAATCTGCATATGCGAAAACAAAGACGCAGATCAGCTTCGCGGTAACCACGAAGCTGATCAGCGCCTTTGTTTTCGCCACACAGATAGTACGATCCCTCTTCTTTGTAAATCCAAAATTGCAAGCTTCTAGCCTGCTTCTGTGACTGTACAGGCTGGTTTGTGTGGGACCTGGTCAGAAGCCTAAATTGTTGTTTTTGTCATTCGATGGCTCATATAACTTTTGGACATCATTAGCTTGGGTTTCACCAGCTCTTGATCATTGTTTACCTTTAACTTCACGATATCTCTAGTTGCTCAAGAAATAATTTTACTTTACGGTGAATTATCGTGATTAACGCGGGATGTTGGAGGGCAGATTGCCATGTATTAATTCACGACGGCGTAGCCGGAGTGAATTAAATATCGCATCTGCCATACAACATCATGCGTTAATTAAAGATAATTCACCCTAAAGTAAAACTATTTCGATTCTAACACAACTAATAAATAAATGCTTACATTTTAAAATGTTTTCCAGTGGACTCATTCTCGGCGGACATTATTGTTTATGTGCGATGTCACAAAAGCGCCTCCTTACGCAAGTTATTTTGTTTACGGTGAATTATTGTTCATTTGCACACTGTGACGTTTCCATTAGGTTCAATGAGAAAGACAATAACGTCGTGTTAGAATTTGTACTAACCTAGCAATGTTTTGATGTGGATCAGACTGATCTGAATGTCTTAGCTGTATTCTACTACACAGATCTGACTTTACAACATACGAGCCGCGACGCGAGAAAACCGGTCTTCGGGGTTTCCGACCAGGTCCGACACAAACCGGCCTGTACAGTCTCAGAAGCAGGCTAGAAGCTTGAAATTTCGGATTTAAGAAGAAGAGAAATAGTACTATCCGTGTAGCGAAAACAAAGGCGCTGATCAGCTTCGCGGTTACCGCGAAGCTGATCTGCGCCTTTGTTTTCGCATAGGCAAAAATCCCGTTTTCTCACGATGCGGCTCATACAAAGTTTCAGTAATGAAGAATTTCAAATTTAATTTCTGAATACTTAAAAGCCCTGAAATTCTTTTTCAAGTTACATCATGGCGTGCAGAAGAATTGCTGCAGGATTTCTGGCAATAAAGATAATTGAGCCGCGACGCGAGAAAACCAGATTTTTGCCTAGGCGAAAACAAAGGCGCAGATCAGCTTCGCGGTAACCGCGAAGCTGATCTGCGCCTTTGTTTTCGCTACTCGGATAGTACAATTCCTCTTCTACTTAAATCCGAAATTTCAAGCTTCTAGCTCTTTTCTGAGCTTGTACAGGCCGGTTTGTGTCGGACCTGGTCGGAAACCCCGAAGACCGGTTTTCTCGCGTCGCGGCTCATTAAAGCATAACCAAGGAAAATTGAGTGAATCACACTGGAGTTGTATAAGGGTGGTCTGATTGCAAGTGAAGATGCACAGAGTCAACATAACAACCAGGACATTAGCTGCAACATTGTTCCCAAATGGCCTGTGTGACCTTTCCTACTCATGTGCCCATGTTGATATCCAGTACCATCAAACCTCCTTGTTTGCTGTCCGAGACACTCTATGGACACAAGCTGTTATCATGCAGGCAGCATAGACAGATCATCCGAGCATAACATACCCAGACTAATATTGAGTCCTTACCCAGCTGATTTGCTGGTTTTTACATGCTGCACTTTATCTGATAATAAATGATTGCAAAACCAAACTAATTTTAATGCCAATTTTACATTTGCACAGAAATAAAGTGACAGGTTTTCTCCTAGTTATTAAAATTTTATATTCTGCATGTTCTAGCTTTATTGCTTATTGCACTTGTTTCTAATGAAAATGTTGCTTTTTATTTCCTGCAATAATCTGATCAATATTAGGCTCTTGATGTCATTATTTCCAAGTTTTACTTTTTAATACACTGCACTTTTCAACCATCAAAAATTGAATTGTGCAAGTTCATTTTATAGGAAGCCAATTAAATTTTCTGATGCATGAAGGAAAGCAGTGCAAAGTATATCTTTTCAGTCATTCTAGCTTGCATTGGCGGATGTCATGCTATCCATTGGAGTTCCCTTCAACAAAATGACAACATTGTTGAAAATGGCATAACATCTCTTCTATGCATCTATGACCCAATCTCTACTAATAGAAGCCTGCTTTGATCTTGTGACATATGCAAAACTTATGGTACATGCATATTATAGCTTGGCATAGGAGACAAGGATTACAAGATAATTTTTACATGTATTCTTTTTATGTATCATAGGCATGAGTAGTGTATACCTTTTAAAGTGTCTCCAGGAAGTATTTTCATTTTTAAAAGTACCGATAAGCCATTATGGTATATTCATACATGAAAGTCATCATTCTGGAAGAAAATGGCACTGTCCCAGACTGCATGGTCTTCCATTGAGCCGGGACACGAGAAAACCGGTCTTCCAGGTTTCCGACCAGGTCTGACACAAACCGACCTGTACAGCTTCAGAAAAAGGCTAGAAGATTGAAATTTCGGTTTTAAGAAGAAGAGAAATTGTACTGTCCGTGTAGCGAAAACAAAGGCGCTGATCAGCTTCGCAGTTACTGCGAAGCTGATCTGCGCCTTTGTTTTCGCATAGGCAAAAATCCGGTTTTCTCATGATGTGAATCAAATGGCAGTCCCAGACTGCATGGTCTTCCATTCATATCTGTCATAATGTACTCAACTTGGAAGATACTTTGCTCTGAAAGAAACTCAAACACAACTTTTAGTTACATAATTAATTATAACTGTCATTACTGACAACATTTTGGCTTCATTTTCCTGAAAATATAAGCTCTACATGATGCACTCAGCAGATCCTCGCAGAGAATATCGATGAGAGTATATTCTAGTCTATAAGGTCATGGTTTAAAGGTTCAAATTAAGAGACTTTTTAAGAAACTATTGGGTCTTACATTCTGAACACCTAAAGCAAATGAATTACATGTACTACAATTCATTCAGTGGCAACAAAAACGTTCATATTAAAGTCAATGGACCAGAGTTTCCATCAGACAATACATTTTAGGAATCAGGAGGACCCAATCTGAATGATTAGAATATTAATGAGCCGCCTCATGGGAAAACCAACAATCTGCATAGGCGAAAACAAAGACGCAGATCAGCTTCGCGGTAACCGCGAAGCTGATCAGCGCCTTTGTTTTCGCAACTCGGATAGTACAATTCCTCTTCTACTTAAATCCGAAATTTCAAGATTCTAGCTCTTTTCAGTGCTTGTACAGGCCGGTTTGTCTCAGACTTGTTCGGAAACCACATTGTTGGTTTTCCCACCAGGCGGCTCATTTATTACAAGATACAAGACTTTATCTGACCAATTTTGGGCCCAGCAAGGGCACTGAGTCTACTGTGATAGTGCCAAATGTGTAAGAATCATGTCGGACTAGTCTTTACCTTTATACATACATACTGGTGTCACAATGAGAATCATCAGTCAATCAGTTTAACTTTCTTTCATGGCCTGGCTTATGTTTCTGGCAGATTTTCCATTTTCAGTTTCTGTTTCATCAAAATTACAAGGCCACAAACACCCACAACCTTGTTACAAACTCTTTGTTTTGCCAAAAAAGTAATGAATTTGGATCCATTATCTTCTATGATTCTTCAGAAGTCTGTTTAGGACTTGCAGGTTTAGAATGAGCAATGTCTTTCCCACTGGCTGCAAGTAAGTTAATTTTCTGCAAATTCATTTTCCTCTATGCAAGTGTTCTTACTATTTTCTCTTTCTATGCAAGTGTTCTTACTATTTTCTCTTTCTATGCAAGTGTTCTTACTATTTTCTCTTTCTATGCAAGTGTTCTTGTTATTTACAGAAGTCTCCCTGCACAGCATTGGTTTCCTTCACTGTATCATAAGTTTCTGTGCCAAACACATATGAAGGTTCTCATAGCCGAATTTCATAGATTTTTTTTTTCATACTATTATTTCTTTACATTCTCCAAGTTGTCACTGCTATTTGGCAAGTTTTTGGTCTTCAGACTATTTTCCTATACTCATACTTGGTTATTTCTCAAGATTATTTTTGTAATACTGCCAGTTTCAATGCCAGATTATATGTTTTCTAAGCCAATCTTGAGTTCTGAATGATTACTCTACTTTACTCAGGTTTCCCTCAGGTTCTTCATCAGAGTTTGAAGTTTTGTTGTTTTGTTCAAAGTTGTCTATGTCATGCTCACTATTTTTGGCCATGCAAATTTTGGCTTTGTTAAAAGGAAGCAATGATTGAGGTCATTATTGTAGCAATGATTCAGAATGAATGTACCACTATGTGAGTGGACCAGTAACTGAATCCACTAACACAACAATGGCATATGTTTCAACTCAGGAGTCATTTAGAGTTTAGGAAACAAATATTACTTCTAAATTATAAACCCAATCAGGTTTTTAATTTATTGTGCTATCTCAAATTGCAAACTGTATTAATTTTATACAGATGTGAAATTAATGCATTTCTAATTTGTCTAGTATATAGCAGTTGCAATTTAAACTTGATGAATTTATAATTAGTTTGTTTTCTTGATACCCAACACTACCTAACCTCATCCTAAAACTAGTGTGAATTATAACGGGTTTAACAATAACTAATTTTTCATGACATTTATAGCAGGAAAGGAGCTTTTTAACTGCAAAATTTTGCATATTCTGAATAATGATTGATTATGACATGCATATATGAAAACTTTCCCGTGCAATAAATAGATTTTTTTCAGCTGTAGAAATTGAAAATTTCATTAGAAAAATTTTGCTATTTTTAATATATTTGCTCAAAACATTGATTGTGGGTACACATTAGAACCGCCTTGGCAAGGCAGTTCTAATGAGTACCCACAATCTATGTTTTGGACCAAAAGTATGAAAAATAGGTATACCCCTGCATACCCCAGTTTTCCTATATAGAAGAGGGGTTTAAGGGGTAAACTTTTCAAGACCATCATTATCCTGATGGTACACAAACTTTAACAGCATGGCACAATTACAGGTACAAAACTATGCTTGAAGTCATTTAATAGCTATAAAATGCTTAATGAAATGCATCAAGCAGTCAAAGACTGGCCTAAAAGCAGAGTGAAAAATAGGCATTTATCACTTGAAAAGTATCTTATAGGGGGCCTCAAGGAAGACTGGCAAAGTCTCTAGTCATCTACGTAGTTGTTCACTTTGGTATGAGTAGACTTGGTCAGAATCACCAGACAGGTTTTTGTCATGATGTGGATCACCTATTGACACTATAGTCTCAAACTGAAATACCATCATTTACTATAACATAAGAAACTCATACCTTCTCACCTTGAAGTATTGACAGAACAGGGTCATATGCCAAAAGTAAATCATTGACCTTTTTGTCATGGGGAGCAAACTAATGACCATCTTAAAATTTATGAATAAGAAATATCTCCTTAATCATTATAACTTTTTAAGATTTCATTCATGCCACGCCCCATGAGATAACTTAAGACTCAACAAATTTACATTCTTTTTTAAATCTTTCACCTTACTTCTTGGTCTTTAAAGTACCAAGAAGGCACAGTATAAAATATAGAAAAAAAACAACAAACATCATGTTTGAAAATATTGCACATACATGGCGTAAACTATTCCTGCATTTGGCACTCATGTGCAGGGGAGTTTCAGTGATTACTGAACAAAGGGTTCTAACTTGTCATGGGGGGATGGGGAGGAGATATTCTCAATTTTGTTGTGTTTTTTTTTCATCAAAAACATTTGCCCACAGAAAGGAACCCCCTCTACATTCACCTTAACAGTGTGATTTTTACAGAATCAATAATGAAAACTGGGTTTTACCCGCCTTCAGAAGTAAATGCAAAATAAATGTAAAATGGATTTGAAAGAAAACTGTACAGGACATGACTTTTATTTTGAAACCAATTATGTGGTTAAACATTTCCATGTTCGTAGCATGTTAAAGACTTTCTCAAAAGCATGCAATACTCTTACTCACTCATACACGTTTGGCATTAATAAACTCTTTGACAGACCACGCTTTTCTGTATTCAGTTTTAGGTATGACAAAGGAATAAATTCCATTAAAACTAACATTTATTATACATACCAACAAAACAAGACACAGCATTTAGATTTGTCTAAACATTACAACATGTTTTGATCTCGAGTTTAACAAAATCTGTTTGATTCTTTCAAGTTGAGAGTTTATACATTTATTCAATAACTTTCAATTGAACTGAAAGTGTTTGTTGGAACCAAACAACTTCTATTACATCACAGAGATAATATGCAAATACTTCATACATTTAGAACATTTGTTGATCCATTCTTTAACATAGGTATATCATTAATTGACTACTTTAACAAAGTTTGAACTTGTCTCATGGTAGAAAAACTGTTTCAGTAGCACATTTTTAAATTTAGCTTTAAAATTTATGATTTCCTTACGAGAAATAGCGACAAATTTTCGCTACAGATGATACTATGATTGAAAACAGACAAGCTCAGGCAAATACTGCAAACCAAATGAGTGAACTAGTCATTGTCAAGATCAAGGTTTTTCTATACAGAGAGATACCTTGTTAAGATTCTCCACCATTTGTTAAACTGCTTACAAAATAACATAAAAATTGCGTTATAAATTCTATTAGCTATTTTAAGCATAAAGATAAAGTCACAGAGACCTAGAAAAATGATACTCTTTTATCAGTCTGTTTACAAAACAGAAAATGATGAGGGGAGACATAAAGTCTGATATAAGAAATGGAAATGTTATTTTGGGGATATATTGGAAATGAATTTCATTATGTTTTTGAATGTAATTACTTATATTATAGAAAATGCCACTATCACATTCTTATTCATATGCCCCTCTCCAACAAATCACTGATGCTGTATGCTGATCATGTCATAATTTCTTCAAATTTTGAAAATAAAATGAAGTGATTGTGTAGGGCCTGACTAAAGAGTGAATAATACTGTTGAACATCTCTACAAACAAAATATGAATAAATACATAACTATGGTGTGACTCCCAGGCAATAAAGGGAATGCTTAAAAAGTCTTATGGCACATTTTCCTGCAACTTCATTTGAATTATTTTCATATAAATTTATGTCAATCAACTGCAAAATTGCATTTAGGAAGTAAAATGATTAAGTCTGTCTAAAACACCTTGCGGAAAACTACATTATCATACAATTATCATTAACCCATATATGACGAATGAACTTGCCCATCACTATCATATTTGGATGAGTCCACTTTCATTTTTAGGGGCATCAGGAGTGGTTTTGAATTTTTATTCTATTTTTCAAAGAAATTCCTCTAAGCAAACAGAATATCCCCGAATGGGACGACACATTCTGCGGCGTCACATCTAGGGCTACACTGTTTGCTTATGTCCCATAAAAGGGATGCCAGGCTTATATGAGTTAATAGCGCGCATTGCATGCATCAAGGAACAAAAACTAGAAGGTGTATTTAGTTAACTGTCATTTTGATCGTGGGAAAATTTACTTAAATACCTGTAAAATTGAAGATGAGAGATACCACAAATGTCAAATAATATTTTTTTCATGTAAGAATATATCAAAGTAGTTATAAATATACAGATGACTTTGTCACTTAAAGTTTTTACTTCAATATTTATTTACACCGCTTGTAAATAGTACGAAAGACGATAGGTCTAATAAAGACATGCAGAAAGAGGTTCGAAAATTAAAACATTCTTTCTTTTTAAAATTAAAACTTTTTTCTTTTTTCAATTTTTGCAGGAAAGTAAGGCTCAACACACAATTTACTGTCTTTTACTTCAAAATACATAGATCCCATGGAACTTCAAAGCACATTCTTGAAAAGCAAAGTCATCCATGATAACAATGAGCCTTGAATGAGCATGGTTCTATTCTTATACCTGGGTTCAACTCCACGCCACTGGTGGCTAATACAGCCCCTTTCACTTGAGTTTGCCATTTGAGTATTTGAATTACACAAGAAGACCATGTGTTCTGAAGATCTGAGTTTCTTTTCATGTTGTCCACAATGACATCTGGATTGATTGATCTGCTGATTTGAGTGATAGTTTCAAACTAAATGATGTTTAAAACGGAAAACTCAAGTGAAATTTTTATCTTACTATGTGGATTTTTGGCCATGTAGATACTAAAATAGTAGGTAACTGTTAAAATTGATGAAATTCTGCTTTTGTCCCTATCCTATTTTAAATGTGTGTTCTTAATATGCATTGTATAATTCTGAAATAAAAATGTGCTTTACAATGTTTTATCAGAGGAGACATCATTACCTAAAGATAAATGCTGAATAGATTTTAAGAACACCTGGGACATTAATAGAATAAAAAGTTACCTGATTTACACACAAACTTGACTGACCTAAATGCTCAAACGGCAAGCTCGAGTGAAAGGGGTTGTACATTTTTCATAAAATGTACAATCCCTGCCCCTAAATGCACTTTAGTTTTGTGATGCATACTCTGCATACTCGTGGTAATCAATTCTACAATGCATAAAGTATGATGGTTTCATATTTTACATAATCAGTCAAACATAACTAGCACTGTGCATAATTTGATGCTTATAAATTTGAACAGATAATTCCCAGTCGAATTACAGCCAATTAAAACTTAAATAAAACTAAAATTGAATGGCCAATTTATACAGTCGACAAACTAAACATTCACTTTAGTGCATGTGCTCTTAGAATATGCATGTGCACACTTATTTAGAAAAATAAAATGCAAGTAAAGAAATGACCTTGACCTGAGGGAACCTATTTATTCAACTATTTATCATATGTGCTGATATATGATTTGAGCTGTGTCATGAGAAAACAGCATTGCCTTTGCGAAAAAAAAGACGCAGATCAGCTTCTCAGTAACAGTAACTGAGAAGCTGATCAGCACCTTTGTTTTTGCTACTCGGATAGTACAATCCCTTTCCTATTTTTAGTTTCCAGCCATATTCTGTGCTTGTACAGCTCGGCGGTTTGTGTCAGACCTGGTCGGAAACCTTGAAGACTGGTTTTCTCGTGTCACGGCTCATATGATTTGATTTTGGTATTCCTTTTTGGCATCTAAAGAAACATGCTATGGGAATCTTCTCAAGTTTATGCATTTTAAGCCATCAGAGCGATACACCCCCTCAAATACCAGATGGATGATCATCAATGGGACAAGACAAATATTAAAATACCCTAAATAATCATAACAGACTGCATCAATAGAATGTGAAATGCTGCATCAATAGATTGTGAAATCAATTTCTCCAATATAACTGTTAATTTAATAGGACTTCAAAACCAACAGTCATGGGAAAGAAAAAATATAAAAGTCTAAGGCCAGAAGCCATACAATAAGTCTCAGTAACATGTAACAGGATTTGTGTATTAAAAATTCATGGCAAAGTATATAAAAGGTTATATAAAAAGAATATTTTGATATAAATCTATGATGAATATGATTATTTCTACACCATTGGATGGGAAGATGCTTCAAGGTTTTTGATAGGATCAGATCATCTTTGCTTCATAGCGCTATCTACAGTTCACCCATATAAGCCGTGTCCCGTTATTGGGCCAACGTAAACCTTCATGGCATGTTTCTAATGGCATCTTCTCCTGCAAGAATTTTGATTCCATTACGAAAACTTGCCCATGCAAGATTTTTTAAGCTTTAAAAATTGAAAAATTTCAGCTAAAAAATTTTGATATTTTTCTTATTTTTGCTCAAAACATAGATTGTGGGTACACGTTAGAACTGCCTCGAGGAGGCGGTTCTAACGAGTACCCACAATCTATGTTTTGGAGCAAAAATAAGAAAAATAGGTATACCCCTGCAAACCCCAGTTTTCCTATATAAAAGTGGGGTATAAGGGGGTAAACATTGCACGACATGTTTTCCTGATGAAATATGATGATGATGATGATGACGACAATTAGAACTTTTTTATGCAATATATGCCCTTAAGTTGAAAATGCATTCAGGGGGAAAAGGGTCATTAATCATGTAAATCATGGGTAAACAAGGCCGTCGTCGGCGGTCCGGCCGGTCCGGCTATGGCCGGACCACTTTTTTGGCCGAAAATGGTTTCGGCCGGGCCACAATTTTCGATTATTCGGCCGAAAATGCGTTAGCCTTTTCGACTTTTATGAAGTGTGATGGTCCAATGTTAAGTAATCAACTGCCCTAGGGTGTGAAAGACGGTCTTTATAAAACAATTATGTAAATGACACCTGTATTAAAGACAGGTATTGCCATTATTGGATTGTTTGTCCAACGGATTATAGTTTGAAGTGAAGGTGCATTAAAGTGTTCCTTAATTCTTATTGAATAAAACCGATTCTCTGTGATCTTAAAACAATTTTTTAAAAAGAGTGTAAAGCTGTATTTCACAGTTGAAATTACAGAAAATACTTTAAGTTAAACATATTTTCTAAACAACCCAATCACTGTTTATAATTATTGCATTAAATCAAACAACATGCCGAAAAATGTTTACGTTTAAAATTTTCGTTAACATTATTTTCTTCTTATTCCAAAATTTGTTAAAACGTGCAAGTTATTCTTCCATCATGAATATACCGCAGGTTCCTAATCAGCCGAAGTCTAACTCCCGACAAGGTAAATCCTGTGAATAGAAGCTTTCATGCTTCATGGTTTTCGACCAGGACATGGCTCCATCATAATGAAACCTATAAAATAAGCAGCACTTCAAGGGCAAGAATTGTCCCAACGTGCTTTAAAATCGTCTCTACGGACATCCGGAAATATAAAATTTTCTCGGGGAGATCCCCCGAACCCCGCTCACGAAAGGGGGAATGCCCCCTCTCGTGCTCTCCCCCAACTTGTGCCTTCGGCACTCGTAAAACATCTTTGATGCTTCAGGGCCGGACCACTTTTCAGAAGGCGACGACGGCCCTGGTAAATATAGTCTAAAATGACAAGACAAGATTATGAATATGAAAGTAGCCCCTGACACCTTAAAGGAATAAACTTCATGGACAATTAATATAAAGATTTTGTGAGGACAAGGGAGAAGCATATCATAGCACAGTAATGAAATGTCTGAGTGACCATGAAGATTATAATGTCACATGACGAAATAGACATGACAGCTCACTATAAAGTGAATTGACCCATACTGATGTCTAATGATTTAAAATGTGACCTTGCCATGAATCTGGCTGGAATGTTTGAGATGTCTGTCATACATGTAAAAAAATCAAATCATGACCTTGACTGGCTGTCCCTGACCTTAAATAAAGGTCATACCTGGCTGAGAAGTTTGGACAGAATTTTTTTTTTTTTTTTTTTTTTTTTGTTTGTTTTATGTCTCAGAAACTAGAATTCATCTGGACCAGAAAAGTTTGTAATTGTTTGCAGCCAATTTTTTGTTACATTCCTAAAAATATTTTTTTTCTTGTGCCTTTCTATCCTGGCACAACTGACTTCTTATTATATCAGTAACAAGTAGGATATAACCCTAAGGTTACAGGACCAAACACTGAGCCCAGTGGGGCAAATTTGACATGTACCACATGCTGAACACCATGTCTCTTGCCATCATTTTTTCCAGGTAAATCTCATTATTTATATACACAATAGACACCACAAGTCTGTATTTAAATTTCATATTGTTTTTCCCATGAGAAAATTTGCCATAATCAATCAATACACACCTAGCTAACTGATAACCTCTAAGCAAACACTGGTGAACAACTTTGAAGGGCTATAAAACAATATTTTAACCCATATTTGACTAATGGACTTTCCCATTGCTATCATTTGGGTGAGCCCACTTTCATTTTAAGGGGCATCAGGAGTGATTTTGAATTTTTATTCTATTTTTTTTTTTTTTCAATGAAATTCCTCTAAGCAAACAGAATAGCCCCAGATGGGATGCCACATTCTGCGGCGTCATATCTGGGGCTATACTGCTTGCCTATGTCCCATAAAAAGGACGCCAGGCTTAAACGAGTTAATCACTAATCATCACTACCTATATCTCATATAAAGCTTCAACTCTATTTCACATTCCCTCGATAAACCCAGGGCAAACAACCGCACACTCGAGGACACTTCATTTAATTCAAAAGCAATCCCAGAGTGTCAATGTACGGGTCAAAATTCAAACTGACCACTTAAAGGTCTTAAGGTCTTCTCCACCCATGATACAGAAGGATTACATGTAGATTAAGAGACACTGATAAAGTTTTATGAATCATTTCTAAAAATCTATGGAGGAGGCTGTCACATGCCTTTGATAATCTTTAGCATAACATGTCACTTAAGCAGATATCAGTTGATGCAGTTTTGTTTTCCTGTTACTCCCATCAATCAATTTCTGATTATTCTTGGGAGGTGTACATTGTGCACTCTGGTGTGTTTGCAGGATGAGCCTACATGCATGAGGATAGAACCTGTGTAGGGATCTTTAACCTGCACAGGGGATGACTGTCCCTGCACAGGGGGCCTCCAGTTAACGTCCCGATCTGAAGGTACAGTTCATTTTGCATGGCAATCCCTTCAACCACACACACATCTGTCCTTCCTTTGCAATCCATTTACTCATAGACATCAACATAAACAACGATCTTGATCAAATCTACACCTACACCAAATGCACCAAGTTCTCGATTCAGAACAAAACTTTTTTCATACTTTACTTATTAATTCATTATTATTCAAACTAGTAATTTGAATGGCTTGATTGAAGGTGCTCATGAAATGTACTTTGTACATAATGTGTACGAATTAAAAATGACCTCATATGTAAAGAGCATTTGCACTGGGGAAAAGAGGTAGAAAGATTATGGAATTCCTCCCCACTGCCATTTAATTGAAAAAAAAGAAATATTAGAATTTTCTATCACTTCTATCATTAATTCACCTGCCCACTTCAACTGGTTGTTTGTGGCTTCACATTTACCTGGTATGCTGACTGGCCTGTGATTCTAAATAGCTTACTGACTTCTTGTATCACCCTATCACATCTCCATTTACAAAGCTTTGGTAACTGTTGGTTCAGCTCCTGCTTGGTGGTCTGTTAGACATGTTCATATTTAAATTGAGCCGCCTCGTGGGAAAACCAAAATGTGGTTTCTGAACAGGTCTGAATTTTCTATCACTTCTATCATTAATTCACCTGCCCACTTCAACTGGTTGTTTGTGGCTTCACATTTACCTGGTATGCTGACTGGCCTGTGATTCTAAATAGCTTACTGACTTCTTGTATCACCCTATCACATCTCCATTTACAAAGCTTTGGTAACTGTTGGTTCAGCTCCTGCTTGGTGGTCTGTTAGACATGTTCATATTTAAATTGAGCCGCCTCGTGGGAAAACCAAAATGTGGTTTTCGAACAGGTCTGACACAAACCGGGCTGTACAGCTTTAGAAGCAGGCTAGAAGCTTGAAATTTTGGAGTTAAGTAGAGGAGGAATTGTACTATCCGAGTAGCGAAAACAAAGGCGCTGATGAGCTTCGCGGTTACCGCGAAGCTGATCTGCGCCTTTGTTTTCGCCTATGCAGATTATTGGTTTTCCCATGAGGCGGCTCAATTCTAAGCCTTTACAAAACACCTGTCAATGTCTGAAATTTAGTCATGATGGGATGGTGCCACCAATTCTTGGGCATTAACCAGTTCTATAGGAGTTAATGTGCTCAATGACACAACACTGCTCTAGAGGGGTTCAAATCCCCAAACTCTACCACAAGGCCACTATGCTCCCCGTAGGTATCCTGCTTCATGTTCCTACATGTAAAACATAGATAATGCAACAAGGGCTGAACAGACAGCATAGACATGTACCCTCGTCTTTGACCTAGTTCCTGCCTTTAATAATCTTCTGTCCAAAGCCAAATATTGAATTGGGCAAATTGTTTCAGAAAGAAAGCATTGAAAGATCAAAATTAAAAATCAAAAACATCCATAGCACACAAATGCATGGATGCCTGTTAATATATATATATCTTCTTAGCTATTTGTCCTTTTATGGTAAATGAACTCGGCTGCCCTCTGTTTTCCCACGTACTTGTCTGTGACAGTCAATAAAGCAGGTTAATCCTCCGTAGCAGCATTCATAGTCTGAGTGTCATCCGAACTTTTCCCAGAACTCTGTACATGTTAACACAGGGTTACCTGGTGCCGAGCTTTGTTTGAAGTAAATGAAGAGCTAGAAAAACATTAAAGAACATGCTATCATGTATTTACACCTGATTGCCACTGATCGCCCAATTAACAATCACAGAATAGACTTAAAATAGCAAATTAAGCCTAATTGCTTTATTGCATCACAGAAGATTTGCATGGAAAAAAGCAATAAATGACACTCAAGGAAAATTTTAAATGAGAGTCTCTGATACTCACATGTGTAGGGCTGAGGCAGTCAAATATGGAATAGAAATGTTGGCAATCTGAATGCTGACATCTATTCAGGTCATAGCCTGAGAGAACCTTTCTGTGTGGCAACTGCCATTACATTTGAACCTGTGCGTGAGAAAACCAACAATTTAGGTTTTCGACCACGTCCGACACAAACCGGCCTGTACCATCTCAGGAGCAGGCTAGAACCTTGAAATTTCGGATTTAAGAAGAAGACTGGTATTGCATTATCTATGGAGCGAAAACAAAGGCGCTGATCAGCCGTGCAGTTACTGCAAACTGCACGGCTGATCTGTGGCTTTGTTTTCGCATATGCAGATTGTTGGTTTTCTTATGCAGTGGCTCATTTTATACTTTCTCATTATGCCAGCAGATTAGAGCATGTATTGCATGTCTTTGAGTAGGCTTACCCTTCTTGCTCTTTTAATTTGAGTTGCCATAGAAACCAAACAATTATGACAGATGTTCAGGTGAATTATCTAATAAACTGGGAGCTTTAAAAAGATGAAATGTTAGAAAGAAACATGGACAACAAGTTTTTCATGAAGAGATAATTTGAGGCATATGCAAGACAAACTTCTTTTTATTCTTGTTTGTATTGAGGTTTAACAACCCAGACGACAATTTTTCAGTCATGTCAAGATGAAACCACCGCTTCCGTAATTTTAGCCAGTACTCTGGGCAGGGTTTTCTCTGACGCAGGATATTGAGTCCCAGATTCCCAAAAACCTGTCTGGGACCCTCTAAATGAATTGGCAAGAGTCCCAAAAAGTTTGAAAGCAATTTTCAGCAATTTTTCTATTTAATAGAGCTTCTGCAGAGGATTCATTTTGAATCTAGTTGTTAGAATAGTCTTAATGTTCATTGCTTATTTCTACCTTATTGGTTGGAAAATAGTCTTTAATGTTATATTGTCAGGTAGAGGGACTCTTAGAATTTGTACCAGAACCCTCAAAATCAAACCTTAGGACTCCTAGAATACAAAACTGAGGGAAAACCCTGTCTGGGGAGTTAATGTCTTGCTCAAGTGGCTGATTCAGAGGCTGGCACTTCAAACCCCACTTCCGCCAAGTTATGTTTTAGAGCAAGACAAATGATTACTACATAGGAAGTGGGGCTCCATCCAGAAAGTACTGGAAACCACAAAATAAACAAATCCAGAAGAAAAATGAGCCTGTGGGTGAGACAATCAACAATTTGGGTTCCGAATAGGTCGGACACAAACCAGGCTGTACAGTCACAGAAGAAGGCTAGAAGCTTGAAATTTCGGATTTAGGAAGAAGAGGGATTGTACTATCCGTGTAGCAAAAACAAAGGCGCTGATCAGCTTCGCGGTTACCGCGAAGCTGATCTGCGCCTTTGTTTTCGCCCAAGTATTTTGTTGGTTTTCTTATGCAGTGATTCAAATTAAATGTTAGAGGCATAAGGCTGTACTATGTAGCAATAACAATGGCGCCGAGAAGTTGTGCAGTCAGCTTATATGAATTTTCCAAAAGAAAAAAAAACTACACCATGAACCAAGAAGCATGTCATTGTAAACAAACTTTCAACAGAAGCCATCCTATACCTGCTACAGCATTTATTAGAGCAGCTGTGTGCCAGAAGTTTAGAGAACATTGATAAATGTTTACCATTAGGAAGCAATAATGAGCTAGAATAAGTGTTTTTACCTGCTTCTCAGTAAACTGCTACCTCCAGGCATGAAATAGCATGGAATGGCATAGCATAGTACAGCATAGCATGGCATCTGCTTTGATCTGATTCCTCTTATTACAACTACAGTGCAACTGCTGCTTTTCAGACCTCCAATTTCGATTCTGCTTTTAATATCTGCAATTTGAGGAAAACATGAAATTCATTTACACTAGATCTAATTGAGAACTACAAAGCATTTTTGAAAAGCAGACCATACCATATTAAGAAGTTTTATTCTGATCAACCATCTACATCACTTTTGGAGGACTCATTTACTCACTAAGGCTGATGAATTCCTTCAAATGTTTGGTTGACTTTAAAAGTTTGATGATAATATATTAATACATGTATTTCAATGTTAGATAACTAGTATGTGTACCTGGATTTTCTTAACTTCACCATAATGCTACATGAATCATTATTTGTGAGAAACTTCAGTTTTACTGTAAGTTCAGATATGTTTGTGAGAACTTAATTTTCAAGACTATTTGCAAATCTGATGCCTCGCGAATTCAAGGCTCTAGCTACCTAATAAAGACCCAATAAAGAATCTCTATAACTCATAAAGACTTAATAAATTCAAGACCTTGCGAATAATTTGGAAACAGAAAATATGCGAAATAAAAGTCACACGAAAATTTCCTAATTTACAGTATTTTAACCTATGTTACTGGTGAAAACAAGATGATTTCTGAATGGAGATATATATTTGATGCTATTCATGCAATTGCATTGGCAGAATTTATGAGTGTCTAGTAGAATAAAATATTTTGGAGTAGACCTGTAGCTAAGATTTTTTTCAGCTTCCAATACATTATATCTCTGCAGGTTACCTGGCATTGGAATATTACAGAGAGAGAAAGAGGGGAGAGCTGGTGCAGGAGGAACAATGAAGCAACAGCAGCAGTACAGTTCTCGGATAGTTTGTGAGCTGTGAAGTATTGAACTAGAGAAACATCCTGGATTAATAATTGAAGTGGATTAAGCTTGACTTTAGAAGAAGATAGTTCTGATGGAAAGCTGCTGTAGAGGCTAGGACAATAACAGGTACACCATAAATCATTTGAACATTTGTTTTTAATTCAGTTTTAAGTCCCTTTCAAGGTTATTTAACTCAAATGAGGTAGGTTCCGCAAAACTGTGAGTACTTGCTAGATAGAATATTTTCAACTCGAACTGAATATTGTCCTCCTAAAAATATTAATTTGAAGAGCTAATTTAAGATTTTACTTTGATCATATGCTTCAATGACAATAATTATGTTGCTCTGCATCGACTTATTCTCGAAAAACTTGATGAATTACTTTTGCAGAATAAGTTAATGCAGAACAATGTTTTGTCTTGTATAAATGCAAGTATAATGTGGAACAAGTTATTCCAGAATAAACTGATGCTGATCAAGTTGTCTGGTGTGAGCACAGCCATAAAGTCTGAAGAATGACTAAATCAAGTAAGCTTTGATGGCATTATATTTTCCATTGTTTTCTCAAATGGAACCATTAGCGATAACAACAAAACAACTTGTATATGCAATGGATATATATCTGACATCAGGATAGCATTTCCATGTAACGTAAACCCCCTTATACCCCACATTTATATGGTAAAACTGAGGTTTACATGGGTATACTTACTTTTCTTATTTTTGATCCAAAACATAGATTGTGGGTACTCATTAGAACTGCCTCAACGAGACTATCCACAGTCTATGTTTTGAGCAAAAATTATTAAAAGTATCAAAATTTTTCTACTGAAAATTTTTAAATGAACATCTGTTTATTACATGTTTTTGTAATGGGAGGAAAAAAAAAAGACAATCATCTCTGAAACATCATAAAAATACATGTACCCTGTATGAGGCCTATTGGTGTGTAGATACCGCCCATGTATCTTACTCTTAAAATTCTGTCCTCAATACTGATGCAGATACTTGAGTCAGACATTTCAATTATTTGGTATCATCCAACAACAATTCAGTTATGACAGCTATGACAATTCAAGATAACATTAGATAAAAACAGATAACAACTATCATGTGCAAATAGATAATTTAAAACAATTATATTAAATAAACAAATAAAGTGAAAGTAAAGATTAACAAATTCAATAAATCATGATGAAATGCAAGTTATAACATTGCAGTTTCACTGTTATTTTCTTTATTTGCTGTCTACATATGTAACAGGATGATTGCCCAAAAAGTTTATAGACAGCAAATTTTGCAGAAAATTTTGAAGTTGTAAGTTGGACTCAATATATTTTTCACCAGATTTTGAATCTGCTTTGGCTATGTGATAATTCTTATTTGGAAAAGCAAGATAAATTCCTTTCTGGACAAGAGTAGTAGAAGTAGTAGTAGTAGTAGTGTAGTAGTAGTAGTAGTAGTAGTAGTAGTAGTAGTAGTAGTAGTAGTAGTGTAGTAGTAGTAGTAGTAGTAGTAGTAGTATTACATGTAGTAGTTGCAGTAGTAGTAGTTGTTGTTGTTGTTTTAGTAGCAACAGCAACAGCAGCAGCAGAAGTAGTAGGTATTCCTTGATATTCATCCAAGGAAAATTGGATGGATTTTAAACAAAATAATTCTCTTTATCAAAGCCTGAAGCATAAAATCAGGGCAATTCTTTGTATAAATTGTTACTCTCCCTGTAAAATGTTTCTCCAGATACAACTGCCAAAACCTGTAGTAGGTTTGCTGTATCACAAATTTCATATTTTTTGCTTCATTTCTGGAGTGTGCTACTGTTTAAAAGGCAATTTGCAGCACATGTTTGCCAATGCTTATCACATGTCAGATTGCTTATCATTTTAAACTGATTAAATGTTCCAGTTTATGTAAGAGGCAGGGTGTGAAAGCCAGATCTGCCAAAATCCTTAATTAAAGAAGGAGAAAGCACCAAGTTTTGATCTTTTGTCAGTAAGCAGTTAATTAAAGGTGTGAAAATACAATATCTTTTGTACTTGAGAGGCAGTATAAAAAAGCAAAACAAGATTCGGAGCAAGGATTTGATTGTAACATTCTTAGCTAACTTCAAATGGTAATCTTAGCACCCCTTCATCATTCTGTATTTCATTCCTCCATGCTCTATGTCCCACTGGGAACTAGGTTGCGGAGTCAGGACCTCAGTTTCAAAACTAGGGCAAATCCACAGTTTTGAAGGAAGTTAATATGACTTCTTATTCACCTTGCATCACATTAAATAGAGCGGTGGTGTTGAAGACATAGACAAGGTTTTCAGACAAAAGGTTTTTAGAACAGATAAACAGGTGCATAGTCTCTTTTGAGCACATCATCTTGAATGTTTATGAACATTCTTGATGCACATCCAGACCTCAAGATGTATGAGGCTGTAGGCTACAGAACCTTGGGTAGCATTTCATTGATCTTAAGATCATAATGTTAAACTGTTTAACACATCCTTAATATCATTCAGTCTTGTACAATACCAAGAAACACCCAACTATATATAAAATTTGGCATGCAGGTTTTGTTGTTTGGCATTTGCTATTGATCATAATTGTTCCTCTGCACCTGAGAAACTTTGGCAATTTGTCTGCAGATTATGTTCTACATGACAGTTATGGCAGAACTGACTCACACCGCTGGGTGAAGCTGACCTCTAGATAATGTAGGAGCAGCATGCCTCCTGCTTGTAAAGAAGCAGCTATAATACAGTGGTTAACATTCTTTTTGAGCCATCTTAAGCTCTCCGGATTTACTGGACAGGATAAATTCTTGTATGGCATCACTTCATTCATTCTTGTATGTTGTCACTTAGTTCATTATTGTATGTTGTCACTTAATTCATTTAAGAAATGAATTTCATTTTTCTGATGTTCATGGAGCTATGAACTACAGTGGGTCGCGTGCAAAGTGAATGAACCCCGAAGGGGTTCATGTAAGCTTTGCTAGAGACCTACTGTGTTTCATAGCTCCATGAACGTCAGAAAAATTAAACTCATTGCTTATGTTTACATTCATTTCTCTCTATCGCTTAATGCGACCACAATTACATGCAAATACAGAACTTTCTCACAGTGTGTGTTCAAACAGCAGAACGGCATTGATGGCGTCATAATGTTTGCAACATCCAATCACATTGCTGAGAGCCATGTTTTATGACGTCAAGTTTGATCATGTGACGTCGCGTGACATGATGTTGTTCATGGAACTATGAATCGCATTTCAGTTCTATAGGTTCATTTAAGACTTTGCATCAGAAATGTAAATATCAATGTATGGTGTAAGTTGATTCATTCTTGTATTGTGTAACTTGATTCATTCTTGAATGTTGTCGATTGATTCATTCTTGTATGTTGTCACTTAATTCATTCTTGTATGGTGTAACTTGATTCATTCTTGTAATGTGGTCACTTAATTCATTCTTGTATGTTGTCACTTGATTCATTCTCGTATGGTGAAATGAGTCATTCTTGTATGTTGTCACTTAATTCATTCTTGTATGTTGTCACTTAATTCATTCTTGTATGTTGTTACTGGAATCATTCTTGTAAGGTGTAACTTGATTCATTCTTGTAGTATGTTGTCAATTGATTCATTCTTGTATGGTATAACTTGATCCCTTCTTGTATGGTATCACTTAATTCATTCTTGTATATTGTCACATAATTCATTCTTGTATGGTGTCACTTAATTCATTCTTGTATGGTGTAACTTGATTCATTCTTGTATGGTGTAGCTAGATTCATTTTTCTTGGACAAGAGCTGTCCTCATTTTTGAAAACTGCAGGATGTAGCTGCCCAGTTCTTTTTGATATCAACATCAGGATGATACAAATATGGTAACACACTCTTGTCTAGTTACAAGCACATTTCTGTTTGCCGCCTCTTGCCGGACAGCAGCTGATAGATCCCTTCATTCTTGTTAGTGTCACTGCAGGTTATGGTGATCAATTTCAGTTCAATATCATTTATAGTCTATGGAACTGAATTAAATCTATTCTTTATCATCTTTTCAAATTCTTCTCATAATGTTCAAAACAGCCTTCAATTTCTGTTTTCATTATTTCAAAACCCACAAGAATAAACATGTTTTTTCTCCTTTGTATTATCTTATCATGTCAAAATCTTCATTTTCCAGGTTTTCTTAGCCATCAATCACCATTTTTTTCTCAACAATAACAGAATCAGATAATGTAACTTGAAGATCACCACAAAGATACAAGCATGGAACTTCTGCCGTGACATATGTTTCCATATGTATAGCAGGCTTTCATGTGTGTGTGGTTTCTTTCATTAACAATCCATGAATGGTTTTGGTATTTCTTACTCTTGTTTGAATTCTCTCAGGAGAGTTAGAATGTCATGTTTGCTATTCATCACTTTTTACCCTTTCACTTTTTTTGTTAAAAACATGACTTGTTTTGGGCTCTCTCCTCTACACAGTGGATTTTAGGTAAATATCACACAAGGCTCAGAAATGTTGTGAGACAAGTCAATGTCAGGTAGGCAGTCTTTCTGGAAGCATCAAAAACTTAAAAAGTCATAGTATTGTGCTGTATAACAAGGTATCTAACAAAACAAAGTCATACTAGATGTTTGTGCATTGCATCATCTTGTACAAAATTCATGAGAACTTAGAAAAAAAATTAAATTAAATGAGCAAGCTCACTGTACTGAAAATTGATAATGTTGTGTTCAAGAATATTCTTGTTGGCCTAGTAGCATATGAGAGGTTGTATGCCGTGCCAGTAAATGCAGGTATTCATGAATCTGCCATAGAAATAGTATGGCAAGAATATGGTATGTAAATTGTTGGTTATTTCAAGGCATATCAGACCCATGTCAAAATATATGGACATGACAGTGATGTACAGAGAAACATACACGGTACTAAACATACACGGTACTAAACATACACGGTACTAAACATACACGGTACTAAACATACACGGTACTAAACATACACGGTACTACAACAAACTCTTTCATGAGTTTTGTACCACTAACTTATATGAGATGTTCTTGTTCTTATTTTAAAATGGGAATATGACTGAATGTTCAGAAAGCAACTGATACAATGCAACTGTAACAAAATGCAGCACAATACCAGTTGCATAATAAGTCTCATGATTTTATCATGGGTGTATCTGACAGATAGATATAAATGTGTGAAAAAATATCTCGTAAATAACATAATTACCTATGCTAACTGTCAGGTGCTGACAGAGATGCACATCCAACATGCAGCGGCTAAGAGACAGATTTTATACCAAAAAGAACAATAATATTTAAAGGCAATATTAAATAGATAAATCAAAATTTCTCCATAATATCACATTTTAAGGGATAACCACCAAATTTGACTTAAAGCAACAAGAAATAGTCATCAAACTGACTGATAGCATATCAGAATTACTGCATGAATTCATGACTGTGCGGTTGTGCACGTAATGATGTAAAAGTGCATCTAGCTTTCTATAAAAGACAGAAAGAATCAGCAGCAAGAGTGCCACTGTAGTATCAACAAAAAGTACACAAAGCCGCAGAATAGATAGTTTGTAAATATTGGATGATAAATTGTGGATATTTTTATCAAATTTTCCTGAAAATGTTAGTACATGTAATGAAGTACATACTCAGTGTCTCAACAAAACCATATTTCAAAATGACCAGGGCTTATTTATGGAGATAAATGAAATCATATTCATATTTCAAGCATCATAATTTCCACCCATCTTATCTGTAGTTCTGCTAACCAACTCATCATGTTTGTAAACACATCAAACAATATGAAAAGTAATTTATCATAAATAACAAGAGTTCTATTACAATCCTTTGCCTTCAATCAACAAAACATACATCTAGTATCCATCTTCAGCCTTCATACCAATAACTTATTAGATTGAGTGGTCAATGCTCTGAATCAATCCCAAGGGTCTAGTATGGTGTTTTGTAAAAGAATTGGTGCCTCTTAGAATTTTATAAAACTTAAATGGATTATCAAACAGAGATCTTACGTTTTTCTGTCACAACCAGATAAAGCAAAAGAGAGATGGGGACCTGAGTCTGCCTATCATAAGAGCCTTTGCATGAGAAAACCAACATTTTCAGTCTCCGACCAGGTATGACAAACCACACCGAACAGCCACTGAAGCAGGCTAGAAGCTTGAAATTTCATATTGAGAAAGAAGAGACATTGTATTATCCATCAAGCAAAAACAGTTACTGCACAGCTGATCTGCGCCTTTGTTTTTGCCTATGCATGTTATTGGTTTTCTTATGCAGCGGCTCATATGACTTTTAAATGGTGGTCATTATAATATGAAGGCTGTTACATTGTTCTCATGAAGTTACAAGTTCCAGTCACTGTGCTAAATTTGGGTGAACCTTTTTGATTTTATGAGTCCATACATCAGCAATGTGATCATGCGATTGAAAGCTTTCCTTATCAAATTATGCACCAGTCATTTGTAACCACTGCCCCCCGCCCCCACGCTACATACGGGGAAGGGTGGGGGACAGCCAGGTTAAAGTGTGGGGCAATTACTTTTCAAGTGTCAATGTAGTGCAGAGGAAGGTATCGACATTAGGATCCTTACCCCAGGGAGATTTTCTAATGCAAAGGGCAGGGCAAAGAGCAAAGTTTTGACCTCCAGTTTGCCCCCCCGGGGGTGGGGGTCATAGCAGGGCACTGAAAGCTAAAAGTCATAATCACCACCGTTCTCCGTAGGTGGGGGAGCAGAGGTTACAAATGACTGCTGCATTACCTGTAGCTTCAGATTCTTCAGATGGTTGTCAGTCTCTCTTGTTTCTTGGAACTTTCTGTAAAACTGAAGGAAAAAAAATATTATAGACATCTTTTTCAATATTATAGACATCTTTTTCTTTTTCGGACACAAATAAAATTCTACCTTCTGAAGTGGCTACACAATTACCATATAAATGATCAGAGCCCTTTGATTTGGTTAAATTGAAAAATAACAGTCAGAGCTTTTCGCAACACTGCTTAAAAAGATGCATTGGCTGATCATTCTGATCTTCATTTGAGGACAAAAGACAACTTAAAGACATTACCAGACTGTCTCAATGCCTACTGGAATTTTTCTGCACCAAATTCCCCTGAGACTGCAGGTATTATACAATATGTAGGAAAATAAAGTACAAATCAGTCGCGTCATGAGAAAACCAGATTTTTGCCTATGCGAAAACAAACAGCTGTGCAGTAACAACACAGCTGATAAGGGTATTTGTTTTATGCTACAGGGTAAGTTCCATTCCTCGTCTTCTTGAATCCAAAATTCAAAGCTTCTAGCAGTTTTCAGTGTCTGTATAGGTCGATTCTTGGCATACCTAGTCGGAAATCCCAACGACTGGTTTTCTCTGTTGTGGGACAAATTCTACCTATATTGATTGAAGAGATAATATGAGCCGCATCGTGAGAAAACCGGATTTTTGCCTATGCGAAAACAAAGGCGCAGATCAGCTTCGCGGTAACCGCGAAGCTGATCAGCGCCTTTGTTTTCGCTACTCGGATAGTACAATTCCTCTTCTACTTAAATCCGAAATTTCAAGCTTCTAGCTCTTTTCTGAGCTTGTACAGGCAGGTTAGTGTCGGACCTGGTCGGAAACCCCGAAGACCGGTTTTCTCACGTCACGGCTCATATAGGTGCGTATGTTGTCTTCAAGCTTTGTAAACATCTTTTACACTCATCAATTTTTATGCCTCTGTGGCTTAGTTAGCTGGCACAACTTCTTTTGTGACGTACTGTACTTGATGCTCAGCTTAGATCTTGGCTAAAAATTTCGTACAAAACAGGATATGAAAGTCATATTAAGTTGATGAATTAGATGGTCATCATACCAGAACAACTTACATAATGTTTTGAATCACTGAAGAAGCTAAGGATGGGGCTGGAAATCTTGAAAACAAGTTCCGCCAGATATCTCATCCAAGACCAGACCATGCGACTTACATCAGATGAGCTGCCCTTGTTTTCACCTAAAACCTCCCTAAAACAATAGTTGTTTTCTGTTTATACCCTTACCTGGTTCCAAGAATGTTTCAAAGATATCAGGGAAGTGCTGCAAGACTTCCAGAAAAATGATTGGCGCCCAATAAAGACCTTGATGTTCTGTCTGATGTCTCGACACATGGCACTCTGCAAAAAATGTTCAAGCCAAGTTAAGCATAAACTGCAAGTGAAAAGAGTTATCAAACAAGGCAGGTACCTTATACATACTGATCTAAGTCTTCATTTGGTGTATAGATACTTATTTTTCAAGAGCAGGCTCATCAATGTTGAAGTCAGAAGACATGGTTGCCATATTTACCTGCGTTAACCTACATTCATCAAGTGCTTTTGATGTTAAGTACAGGTAATATTGAGATAACGAGATTCTGAAGGGGTACAATGAAGTCATGGGCCTACATCAGTCTGATTCTATCATACTACTACTGTGACATCATCCTAACATGACCAACTAATTTTGGACTGAGGTCAGTAAGTTGCTTGTGAGGCATGACGAGATGGACATGAGATCAACACCCCACATCTGACACATTTCTTTTGTGAAGATTGGGTTATGAAACTATTTCTATGGCATTCTGATTCAATAAAAGCAGAATTTTGTCAGTAAATGGTTAAATGTGCACTTAATGCTGGTGATCTGCCTGTTAATGAAAAAAAAAATCATTTCAGTGCACCAGTGCCACAAGTTTTTTAATCTGGAACTGAGTAGAGTAAACTTTACAAAATTCAAAAGACTCCGATTTTCACACAAGGAGACTCAAATGAATGAAAAAAATCAAATGATGAAATTCAGCTATTTATATCTATTTATATGAAAACTGATCAAACTATAGCTTGTTTAAATGGTAATTACATCTATGTATTAAGTGATCCTCTAAGATTGGTGAATAACTCTGAAAGACCACTTTATGAATGAAATGCAGTCAGTTCGGATTAAGGTATGTAATGTATGTGGTTTTTGTGGTCATTCTTTTCTAATCAATTATTGACCACCAGTTCAATGTCTATCTGTAAAGTTGACCATGTTGTGCAGACTATTTCACTTTTGTTAACTTTGGTCTGAGAGAAGTTAACTTATTTGCTTTTGTAGTCTGAAATATGAGTGATGCACATAAACTGTATGTAGCAAAAATACAAAATAACCACAGAGACCACCAATATTAATTCGCTTTGTAATAAAGTATCTTGATTTTAACCTTCCTCAAATTTGATAACATTGTTCAAAACAATATTGTTTCATTATCAGTTTAGTCGTATCTAAAATTCTATTTAATATCTCACGCTAAAACAACAGGTTCATTAGAGGATGAACAATTTTGTACTATAAATGAGTTTGATCATTAAATAAGGTGTCTTCAGACTTTCCCACCAGCTCAGATGCAGACCATTAAGGTTGGCATTGACTTGAGAATTTTCATATGAAAGAAAAGAGCTTTGTAGGCAACCTAAGCAGTATAAAACAGAGAGTAGTAAAGCCTGCACATAGCAAAGCTACATGTGACTGACTTTTACGCTACATTTTCTCATAGTATGTCAAAATATGATATCATAATACCTATGTTTAATTAAGAAAAATATCTGATTTTTAACATGTATTTTAATAATGGTGAACAATCATATCAATACCAATCACTAATGAGTAGTTTTGACTTTAACACTATACGTTAATGATAATGGGTTACAATGTACCTACTACCAGTTAAAATGATTTCATATTCGCCATTCGGATATGTAAGCCCACATTTCTAGAATATTTTAAAAAGGTAAATGTTATTTTAGTTATTTTGCTTCATTAAACTTTTTTTTAAACTGTTTTACATCCCTTTCAAGTTTATTTCAGCTCATAGTCATATGAGACGGGCCAATCAGTAGGTGGGCGAAAACAGGAGAACCCCGAGAAAAACCACCTAGCAGACCTTGTCTTGTCTCACATGTGGTCAGTGCAGGGCTCGAACCCATTCCAGACACAGCAGTGAGATGATCAAGTGATTAAGAACGCTCGGCCAAAGGGGCCCCTATGCTCTGAATTTGTTTTAATCTCATTCTGTTACAAGGTTTATCATGTATGCATGCAGTGCCTTACTCTACCAATGCTTCCTTTCTTGCATTGGTGTAAGCTTGTGAAAATTTCAATAAAATATTTGTAAAATAATTATTAATAAAAAAATGAATTAAATACTTGATCAGTGAGGTAATCATGTGAAAATATTTTATTTGTATGTAACCCTTCAATGCTATTTCTGAGACCATGAAATCCTACTATTTTATGTGTGGGAAAACATGCTTTTGA
Source organism: Rugalucina vietnamica (assembly GCA_964017185.1). Lineage (NCBI taxonomy): Eukaryota > Metazoa > Mollusca > Bivalvia > Lucinida > Lucinidae > Rugalucina > Rugalucina vietnamica. The sequence goes on from OZ024872.1 coordinate 71,500,456, forward strand.
CACTTATTACAACATGTTTCTTTAATTGAATACATTCAAATATCAATTTAATCAATTAGTTCATTGCTCAAGACCTATAAATAGGACCCATCTCATTCTGTGTCAGATAACACTTACATACCAGCCACAGCATTAGAAGTCGAACTTTATCCAAGGACATCAACCAGGATTTACAAGACCATTTCATAACTCACACATTTTCAGTTTTACTTTAAAAATCAATGATTATCAAACAAATATGTGACAAATGAAAAGTTTACCAAAACAAGCATGATGATCTGTACCTTTATTGTTGCACAAAATATGACAAGTAATTTTTTCATGAATTGGCTCATTTATATAAAATATTTCACAAGTTTTCCTCAAAGCCTTGATCTTTCCTACCCAGAAGCGTGAGAAAGTTCATATGAAGAACCCTTGATGACATAAACTCTATATTAATCCTAGTAACCACTAAATAAGGTAAAAAGCATATTGAAAAACACCGTCTTTCACTTTAATGATGGTTGATATTACAATTACTGTTACATTAAAAGAGTGACCACACACTAAAAGGGTAAGGTAAGCTATCTATCTATCTATCTATAGATACTGCGACACCCTCATTTCTGAGTATTATGCACAGGGATGTGTGCGAGAGAATAAAAGTAAAAAATTTAAAGTTAAGACATAAAGAATGATAGCGAGGAATGAAAAAAGATGATAGTCACTATAGTGTTAGAATGTTTAGAGAGATGTACTTGATTGATTAAAAGCAGGTTAAAAACAATATTTCTCTCTATGGCATTGAATAGTTGATCTTGCTCACCTCCCTCATGAAGAAGTCAAGATCAGGTAAAAGAACAATTTCTGCTGGGAGCCAGTGGGGTGGTTCCATAAAACAATCGTCATGGGACAGAATGAACACCTGTAATAATCAGTATGAGCAAATACCTGGCGGGAACGGAAAGGATTGTATTGGCCGCGGCAAGTGATTCTCTTGGGACGCTCAAAATATGCGACATTTGCATTGCTTTCAGTTATAGGGTGTGACTGCTTTCAGTTATAGGGTGTGACTGCTTTCAGTTATAGGGTGTGACCTGACCTGTGTGACCCGGCCTCAGTATGAGAATACATAGACCATTCCATATCTTCAGTGAAATAGACTATGCAGTGGAGCAGCTAAGAGAATACATTCAGTGAAATGGATAAGGAATTTTCCTATAATATATATTCTATGCATTTTTCAAAAACCTCACTTAAATGAAAGAAAACGTCTCCCTGAATACCCTTTTCAACTCATCACATGTATGAATTTACAGAAGATTCTTCAATTATCTTGGAAATAATACCATTTCTTACTTTCGTTTTCCAGTGGCACATGGCGCGAACATGACGTCACGCCAGACTGGTTTAACGGTGCCACTACTTACCGAATTATTATCAACACGGCTCGTTCGTCCAGCTACTGACCAAGTCTGCTGGACGAAGCTCTCTATCTATCTATCTATCTATCTATCTATCTATCTATCTATCTATCTATCTATCTATCTATCTATCTATCTATCTATCTATCTATCTATCTATCTATCTATACTGCAGCACCCTCTTGCGAGGATTATGTGCAGTCTCTCTCTCTTTGTTTTTTTTTTCTTTCTTTTTATTTATTTATTTTTTTTGAGAGAGAGAGAGTGAGAGAAGAGAAGCCAGTGCTTGCCTTATGAATGCTGAGCGCCAAGCAAGGTAGCCACTGGTACCATTTTTAACGTCTTTGGTATGACGCGGCCCGGGTTCGAACCCGCGCCTCCCGCTTCCGAAGCGGACGTTACGCTATCAGTAAAAGAAACATTTGAATTTTCAGCTCTTTATTGTTGGAAGTAGCTACATTGATATAATATTTATTCAACCATTTTTCTGGAATCTATTTTATACTACTTTTGGCTTTCCTCAGCCATGGCGGGACGGATGCATCGCTTCCTGGGTATTAACAGTACTCTGGGAGAGTTAATGTGCCGCCAGTGGAGATCAAACCCGATGCTCTACCACTACGCCAACGGGCTCCCCAAATGCGTTTTAATATTCCTGCTGATGATCAAAGAACACATGTATTGTTCCTTCCTCATTTGGTTATACAATACTCTAACTTTCTATGTCTATGATAGACATATCTTCTGTAAGGTTATCTCGGGGTGTGCTTGCTGTATCCATTAATTTCATCAAGTTTATATAATCTCTAATGTGGTTTCATTTGTTTTATGCTTTGGTATCATTCTTTTTTATTATGTTTCTCGCCGTGTGTGTGTGTGTGTGTGTGTGTGTGTGTGTGTGAGCGTGTGTGTGTGTGTGTGTGTGTGTTTGAATGTTAAATGAAGTTCATGTAATCGACTGACTACCTTTATGAAAATAGTTGCTTACTCTGTTTCGTATCAGTACCTATTTTTAATTACGGTTGTTTCCTATCCGTTTTTCTTAGGACTTGAAATGAGCCGCATCGTGAGAAAACCGGATTTTTGCCTAGGCGAAAACAAAGGCGCAGATCAGCTTCGCGGTAACCGCGAAGCTGATCAGCGCCTTTGTTTTCGCTACTCGGATAGTATAATTCCTCTTCTACTTAAATCCGAAATTTCAAGCTTCTAGCTCTTTTCTGAGCTTGTACAGGCCGGTTTGTGTCGGACCTGGTCGGAAACCCCGAAGACCGGTTTTCTCGCGTCGCGGCTCATTGCTTTCCTTTACCTTTTCATTACAGTTCAATTTCTCTTTGTATACTATCTCATCAGAATTATGTGCTTTATTTTACCCCCACTGATCCCTGGAGCTTTACTCTCTTTCTTTGTTTTCTTCTCTCTTTTTTTTTCAAATTTTATAGCATGTATGCATTGGGCCTATAATGTTTGTCGTAATAAAGTCAAATAAGGTGTCCTCCTTAACTGCGTCCTTAGCTTACGAGGAAATAAAAGGCATAATATTAGCTCAGTTCATGGGAAAATCATACAAGTTTTGCATGACCACTCTTCCAAATCTGCCTTGATCATGAGTCAGGAAAAAAGTGTCACAAGCTTCATGAAAGTGCAAAGTGGTTGTAGAACGAACTGTGATATGAAAATGCGATACAAATGAGAATTATTAATAGAAAAAAATACATTCATTCGATTTGCACAATCATCATGAGTTAGTGCACCAAACTTGGTTAAATTCTACAGTAGCATCGTGGTGCTTATTTAGAGCTATTTTGTTTCTGGATAAGTAAAATTGGCGGTCAATGGAACTGCAGCGGCTCCATCATATCTCGACTCTATGGTATCCGCGCTAAAGGGCAAGTCAGTGTTGAATACATTAATCAGTTGATCTCGAAAGACTGTATCAATTACCATTTGACGAAGGGATTTCATTGCTGATAAAACAAGAGATCTACCTTACACCACACTTTTAAAATGATAGCCCAGTGTTAATGTAGTATTAACGGAATCGATGGTTTTGTCTATTTCTGTTTCCAACTCGTTACTGGTGACAAGTTTGACAGTAGGAGCACGGACATTGGAATACAATCGTTAAGTGCATTTTCGGATTCTGGGATTTCTTCAACTGGAATAATTCGTCTTTTCGAAATTTTGTGGGAAAATATTTCGATAAATGATTTATGCAAAGTTGGAAAAAATGTTTTAATTTTCTTACAAGAAAAGATCAAGAAGGTGTTTCTCTGCTTTGGAATAATCTATTCATCTGATATAATTCTGATTGGATTAATTTCGCTTGGTTTATATTTTTACGGATTATTACATTTAACTGAATTATGGTTCTTCGCCTTGCATTTCATGGGATTTTTATAAAGGTATTTATTTCTATTTTATCTTTATTGGATTTGTGTCTTTATAATGCATAATGCGGAAGAATCTTGCGCGATTCACCGATACCGTATCGTTGCATAGAATCGTATTATTCAAAAACTGCTTAACTAATGAATCTTTTTCAAGTTCAATATTATTTTTACAATTTTTATGCGTAAAATGCTACTGTGCAAACGCGATGCAAGGAGATACCATTGCAAAATTGCGACGCGTTTCAAATGCGATACGAGTACACGAAACTGAGCAAAATGCATTTGCAAAACAACAATAACAACACCACCACCAACAAAAACAAGACAAAGGAGAAAACAAACAAGTATATGATTAAGCAATGGCTTAAGCGATGTTTTGGTGACAGTTCTTTCAACCATCTCCTATGAGGACATACGTCCACATATGGGCGACTGAGCTTAGAGTAGTCTTGGATTAATATTTTTCGAGTAGTTAACTCATATAAGCTTGGTGTCCTTCTTATGGGACCGAGGCAGAACGCGGCGTCCCATCTGCGGTTATTCTGTAATTTCTGTTTTCTTGGAAGAACTTCATTGAAAAATGAGTATAAAGCAATTAAAAACACTCCTAACGCCCCTAAACATGGAAGTGGACTCATCCATACGATAATGATGGGAAAATCCATTCGTCATATATCGGTTAAATAGAAAATTCTCAGGAGACTGAGCAATTTGCTGCATCGCTAAAATAAATTTCGTCTGATTATAATACATGGACACGCTTGTGATCACACATTTTATTATTTTGAGTGATCAGTAAATCGTCATTTTAGTGGTATAAGTTTACATACTTTTATTTGAATGATTAATTTTCTATAAATTATGACTTTTAGATCGTGGGATTTTGGCCTTCTCTTTTATGATAACAATTTTAGTATTTGTAAAACGATTTTATTTTTGTTAAACTTTTATTTGTTAGATCATAACTATCTCAGTGGTTCGGGAGATGATTTATGTATGTGTTACGTACAAATATTCGCTTTAGAGATGGACAACCGCGTACTATGATTTCAGGGACAGCTTCCTGTTTCTGGTTATATTAGTTCCTATATATTGCTTATCATTAACTATTCCTGCTAGGGTTCTTGTAGATATGTCTTGTGATGGTTCTAAAAAGTGTTTATATCTATTGCTCCATTCTTGTTCTCCGAGATGTATACATGATTTCATACATTCACCACTGGGTGCTTCCTTCGTCCCGATATAAAAAGGTTTTGTTTGACTTTTACTATAGGTCCCGATAGGATTTGGTTTTGTTTGATTCCGGTATCAGATTTTTTTCTACAATAATTCCTAGAATTTGGTCAAAGATTTGATTTGATTCTTATTTATGACGTCATTGAAAGAATTTCAAATCATAATATAGTGCTTTGAATGCAATTTCATAGTAAGATTCCATTTGATTCGTTAAAAATGAAGTAATTTAAGCAATTTATGTTATAATTGACTCTATTTTGTGGAGATTTACTGTGTTGAAGAAGTAGAACAAAATCCGTTACCAAAAAGTCAAACAAAACCTTTTTATATCGGGACCAAGGAAGCACCCAGTGATTCACTCTGACAGGGTTTTGGTTCTTTCTCCGGTATATAACGTTTTTTTTTTTTTTTTTTTTTTTTTTTTTTTTTTTATTATTATTATTATTTTCTACAAAACATGCAGCACTCGAATCTTTCCAGTCTTTGGCATATTAAAATTAGTCTTTTAACTTATGTACGATATTTCGTACTATGGCAGTGGTCTCATTTGCAGCTATTTGATTTGTTCTCTTTTTTTGGGATAATCTGTGACAGTTAATTATTGTACTCCATGTGTCTTCGATGTAACTAGAGAGGTAATCCTATTGCAAAACTTCGTGACTTCGATGCGTCCCAATGTTTATGAAATCCAGACGAGATATTATCATAATGCCGTTTTACTCGTCTCCGTGAAATCTGAGCTTTAAAAACTTTAATTGGCTTTATTCAAAACTGTTCTGTGAACATGGCGTTGTTACATGTGCCTGTGGACTAAGGTCGCTTTAAAATCGTGTTCAGCTGTTGCACTTTACTTCAAATCTTGAGCATGGACCTGGTCCGTTACTGGGGATTCGGTAATTTGTCTGCATTGTCCATCTTCTATACCAAACACTAAAATGGAATTTGTGATTGTGGATAAAATATAGATCTGTTTTATAGAGTGGTAGATGCGATAGAGACAGTAAATTGTAAAGCTCATCCTACTGTCTGTTTAAATCGTGGGAAAGTTTTACCTGTGTTTACTTCGAGCTCACTTACAACATTAATATAGATCCTCAATTGCTCAGGTATGAACAGCCATACCTGGCAAAAATATACTATTGCATGTTCATGTCGTTCGGCATGTGGATTGAATTATGGATTTCTTTGTCGTTTCTTTCCTTGCTTTATTTTCAGATAAAATTGATGTGACTTTAACATATGTACTTCGTAGATGCATGATTTAAAACTTTGAGAGAAACCGACGGACTATATTTTATCAGTTCGATATAGCCCAAATATCATTGAGACCTATTAAAATTGTTCATACCCATAAACAACACATTAAGTGTATGATTGATAACTAAAGCCGTCCTCGGATTGTCAGGCTACTTCGGCTTTTTCGCCATATACTGTTGGTCATTTGTTAATTAACGATATGTTCTTTAAAGGACTAAATAAATTTATATTTAAATTTGAATCTTGAAGCGAAAGAGTCTCGAAACATATTTCAGAGTAAAAAGCAGTGAACCAGTCTGACCAAGAGGATTCCGGTGTTTCGTAGAACCAATAAAATTGTGAATTGTGAAACCGATTCCGTTTCCCCATGATGGACACCGACGAAATCTGAGTTAATGACTACGGCCACCTATAAAAAAACTGTGCTGCTTGCAAGGCTAAAAATAGTGAATTGCTTCCATTGAAGGATCTTGCTAGACACACAAGCTCGACCGATCCCTCATTTCAGTGTCCAAGGCGTCGTCGGTGCTCCTTATGATTGTTTGAGTTAGTGGCGATTCAACACTGATGACAAGAACGTGTGATACTTAGATAGCTCAGAATGCTATCATGCCTACTGTTTATGAAATGCCCGCTACACATCGCTCAACAAACAAACACATTAACAGAGTCTACCATTATTATGATCTCTCGGTGGACAAAACAGCAAATTTTGTTGCAGTCTTTTGTCAAAGACAGAATTTTGTTAGCACCAAAGAAGGCCAACATCATTGACTGGCGTGTCGCTATATATTTTGCTTTCATTTTACATGATTGCACTATAGTAGCCAAACCTTTAAAATATCTTATAATTATATCCAAAATGACAATGTCGGCCCATAATGTCTGCCCAATATCAGCAATATTTCGGAGAACCAGGTATATTGTATATTTTCATCAGACGCTCGTTGTCATACTTTAGGGCCTGGTGGAACCATATACTTTCTGTTTATTTATGATATGGTATGCCTTTTTAACATGGTGAATAATGTTTGCACACTAAATGCCAACAAAAACCGTTGTCTATTTTTATTTACAGGTAAACTATCGTTAGAAAAATAATATTTTAGTGAATGGCCAGTTAAGCACGCCAGACTAAAAACAAATGGACTTTTATTAGCTTTTCATAGTTGCCAGACCCAAACATATGCTTTACTCTAGATATCAATCATGGAATGGCGAAGGCTAAAGATCACTATAATATTTATGAGTTTATCTTCCAAAAATGAGTCTGGAGGTACCAATAAACGCTAATAATAATTTGGACGCCAAAATGTACTACTTGCTAACTCATGGAAAAGTGAAATTCCTGGTAGTAGGGTTATTTAAACCAGAAAGGGGTCAGAGACGTGGAAAACTGTTGCCCATGAACATGGCGCAATGAGTCTAGCGGGAAATGTAGATTGACACTGACTTTGGTGAAATAATTTACAGGGAGAGATGGTGCAAATTAGAATGGGCTTTAACGTTTCGATAAACTGACGCTTCAAGTCTTTAACTATGGAATTACTTCTGTGACAGTTAACTGAGCTTTTATTCCCTTCATGATACCATTTTGATAATCTTCAGTACTTTGATACAATACGACCAGCAGATTTCAAACAAGTTTGTTTAAACATTTAACTTCTCATCTCTGTCCAAATTAAACAGAAATACATGTATTATCTGGAATTCCTTTTGTCGCTACTTGAGTTATATGTTTGCACATAAAATTTAAAAGGTTTCTGATACATAGAAAATTATGTAAGACACATGATAGTCATGAGAAATGCAAGTAAAACGATGTGTACATTGATTTGGTCAATGGTTATGCCATACAGCCAGTTCCTAGAAGTGCGTATAGTTGTTGCCTCTATCCAGTTCAAAGTGCTTGGTCATACCAACGCACATACTCCTACTCATGATCTTCATGGATTACTAGAGCCATCAGGAAAACATGTCCGTGCAATGAATACCCCCTTCAACCCCACTTTTATATAGTAAAACTGGGGTATGCAGGGGTATACCAATTTTTCTTATTTTTGCTTCAAAACATAGATTGTGGGTACTCGTTAGAACCGCCTCTATGTTTTGAGCAAAAATAAGAAAAATATCAAAAATTTTCTGATGAAATTTTCAATTTTCGCTACTGAAAAATAAAATTCTCCATATATTACATGGGCAAGTTTTCGTAATGCTTAATCAAGTTATCTTTTGCGAAGTGATGCAATGTGCAGGGATTATTTTCTGGGGAGATTGTGAGAGGTTTGCTCATCATTTTGTGAAAAATCTCATCCAAATTGGCTAAATGATAGGAAAATCTCGCCAATTTTGGTTGAAATAGCGATTATCTCTCACAATATTTCGGAGCCAGAATAACCCCTGAATGTGACAGGCCTGTGTAGCTTATTTTATACATGCATGACAAACGCGCGGGTGAGTGAGCTGGCCCTGCTGTAAGTGTGCAACATAGGACGCATCGTATTGCTCAGTTGGCATATTTCTGCACGATTGGAAATGCTGTCAGAACACAGACAATCACATTGCGTTACAAGATGGCATTGACATCGCAACGGTCTAATACTGTCAGAGCCTGTCAGTTTATGTTTTCTCTAGATACGAAAGCATTTTTATCATTTTACATTCATTCCCTTAGACAAGTATTAGTTCTATAGATTCAAACATACTAATAAACCGTCAAAATCTTCTGAAAGTTTATTGGCATCCGTAGATTAACTTGATTGGTCGGTGTTTTTATAAGCTTCTGTATAGTCAATGTCAGATTTATCTAAATTAACTGAAATAAATACAGAAACTGACAGGCCGTGCGCTGCTGTAACCTTACCTGACCTTAAGCATGCCAGACATTAGCTGTAGTGATCTATTTATTATGTCGATGTTGTCCGTTGCAGTCAATTCTCGTCCTGCAGACCGCGCAAACCAGTAGAAATGTCGCACTTACATGGCTCAAAATGAATGTTTTCAACTGATTTTCCCTTCTTCGAATTGGAAGTAGCTAGCGTCTCTCTCTCTCTCTCTCTCTCTCTCTCTCTCTCTCTCTCTCTCTCTCTTCGCACAGCACACGCTTATGGTGCTCCTTCTACATGATATAAGAATGCATTCGCTCATTTAAAGACTTTTTTTTTTCCTGTATTTGAAGTAAACGTAAAATTGGATAACTCATATTGAATTACATATATCAGTCTTTGACACCGTTTCACCTGTGAATTTATACGTATAATTTTCCTGTTCATGAACATGCCACCCTATCTTTTCCTGGCTAATGATCTGTCTCAAGTCAATTTATTAAAAATCTATCAATTCTCATGGATTCACACGACACACCTACGGAATTCAAAGGAGTAATGCCTTTAATGTATTGAACATTTTAATATGCACGCCAAAATTTGTTTGTTAAAATGTAGCAGGCAATAATATACATGTATTATATATAATTAGCAAGATTGGCAAAATCATAACTTTATTATGCTTACTACTCTTCCGACCGACATCCTATGTCTCTCATAAAAGGGTAGTACTTTAGAATGTTGGAACGTTAATTACTTTTGTACTTTCTGGTACCGGTTATTAACTAATTTGGAATGGGGGCTCGAAATGGTATGTAGTATGGTATGAACTTCTTTACCATACCACATATCACACCACTGTATCATACTGTACTTTATAGCTTGCTCATAATAGGTGTTATAAGTATCATTTTGATCTTTGTACCTTATCTGTCAACATTAAACTGGCAACTTTACTGAACTGAGCATCTAGATGTAATATTTACTATCACTAATGCCAGGACAAATGTAAGCAGGAGTCTTAAAATCACAGATAGGCAATAGGTTATGGCCTTTGAGATGGGTCACTTAGCAGCGTTCAGTTTTGAACGCATGGGACTAAAACCTATAATATGCAAAGACGGGTCGTCTATGCATACCCTTACCGTCTATGCTTGAGAAAAAAAAAAAAAAAAAAAAAAAAAAAAAAAAAAAAGAAAAAAAAAAAGAACAAACTAATCAAGTTCCAAACAGCAGAGGCCTAGCGGTAGAGCGTCGAATTCTGAGATGAGATATCCTGGGTTCGAAGCCCGCTGGTGTACCGTGTTGTGTCCATGTGCAAGGCACATTTACTCTGTAAAGTACTGATAAATACCCATGGGACGTTGGCTCTGTCCTGAGACGACGCGGACGTTTTAAACACCAATACAGACAAACAAAAAAGCATCCCCGTACTGGTAATAAATTCTATATTCCATTTCTAAAAAGACCGAAATGGTCACAGAGTATTTACTGTATTTAGTCCGGCTTCGGTTTCAAACAACTCAATTATACCCAAAAAAACAACAACAACAACAACAACAACTACAAAAACAACACTGAAACAAAACAAACGAAGAATTTTTGTATAGCAATTCTTCCGGGATGACAGTGTGCTTTATTTTTTGTTATTTATTTAAATACATGTCCCTTTGATATTTGTTGTTTGTTCGTCATGTCATTCTTCTGTAAAACTTTTTGAGGCTTTTATTATCTGAGTAAACCGAACCGGTCGCTCAAAGCGGAGCGTGTTCCTATTTTACGGAACGCAAACGTATAATTACCGGTATCCATTGAACATATTCTACTTCATTGTTAATACATTTCAAAATGTCGACCTGGAATGACAAAAAGCATATCTCCGTCAATATTTCCTCGTTACATCAGGTGATGTACGGTAACGTAAGAGATGAGGCACCTGGATTCTTCATATTTTTTCGTCTTCCAGTATTATTCCCGTCATGAAAATACCTACTTCGAGCTTTGCCAACCAGAAAGGTTCAGAAACAAGCATCCTTCCAGTCTAGTCATTTCAATTAAAACGGTTTGAACGTGCAACACCCAATATTAAATTAAAAAGTTATTTCCAACTTCAGATTCAGCCTCTAATGCTGTCCGAGCTGGCTTGTGCCTTACCTGGTCTGAAGACTGGTTGGTCGCGACGAGAGTCATATGTTACCTGTAACATCTGCATAATATAAGGCAGATATTGAGACCGTGAGAACAAAACTCTCGCATGCATTTACGTGCAGGGCAGGAATTGTGCTCAGATGTTCTCTAGTCGCAATATGGCAAATAAACAGGCAGGTTCTGCTTGTTTATTTTACAGGTACCGTGTTTGCTTAGATAATTCGGATTATATAATATACCGTTAGACTATGCGGGAGCTAGGTTTTGAATGCGCTTTTGATGATAAAGATATCCACGGACCAGTCTTGATTAGCTGGTTAACACTTCGGTATCTCGTTCCACTTCGTGATTTCATCAGAGGTACGGGAACCCTGCCCGCAGCCGTTATGGAAGTTATAGTGCTATGGTTGAGCAGGCTGGTAAAGGCCAATGGATTTCGATATTTTACCACTGCAGTCTTTGTTCAAACAAATTAGCAGCACGTGGGCTATGCACTTTGATCAAAGAGAAGTTAATTTATATGCATGCCCTGCCAGCTTCCTGTCATATATGATACGGGTCATTTAAAGGGGCTTCGATAGATCAATATTCTGAACCCATTGGCTTCAAAAGACTAAGAAAATGAGAAAAGTGACTATCAAAACAAATGGGCAATAAAAGAAATTACTTTTTTAATGTATGTGTTTTAACGTTACTCTTCTTTTTTCCTGTGAATCAAATAAATTTATCATTAATAGATGCTTTGTCGGGACGCGTTTGTAACCTGTGGTGTCCGTATGGAAGTTCGGAACCGAAGCTTTCTTTAGTCGAGAAGACTTGGGTCCTCATTCCGATGTGAAGTTATGTTTTCTTCTTAAATTCAAAAGTTTTAGTTCACGGAAATGACTAATTTTCAAAGAGAAAATGTGTGGAGCAGCAGAAAAAGCTGATGGGCACTGTGTTACTGGCTAGAATAATGGCTCTTATTTCAAAGCCAAAATTTCGCCCATGTATTGTCCGTTTTAGTCTAGTCGTAAGCGTCTCGATAGAGACTTTCTCTCAGGGTAAGGCGCCGAAAAGAGGAAGCTGTTTTAAAAGACATGATAAACAGTTACGGCTAATCGAACACACGTGTACTGTAATTTACTAACAGAACTCTACGAAAGCCGTAAGAAATAAATTAAACATACACTTTGCTTGAAACAGTGTTAGTTTAACATAACTTAGAATTAATTTCAGAAGAATATACTTGATGTGCAATTTGCTATTAACAATGTTTAAGAGAAAAACGTAATTTTGAAGAGCTATAACCTCACTCATCAAAGGAGCTTAATTCTGCGAGCTGCTTCCCTCTCGTAATTTGAGCAACTGGGGTTAAGTATTTCAAAAACCTCGTAATAAATGATTTATGTAGTCCGGAAGTATGGATAATTGATTTAAAGTAGTTTATAAAAAAAATGTATAAAAAATGTATATAATTGCGTTTGTTTGTTTTTTTCTTCTTCTCAGAATCGCTCTGTTGTTCCAGATATTTAAGTCGTTTCATCCACCAGCGAATTGACTGAAGTTATGTTAACCAAGGCTTTCTGCATATTTCCCCTCATGGATGCATTCGATCTTTTCACGCAAGCTCTCTTCGACAGCGTCCTTCGTCCTGGTGTATTTTATATAGTTCTTTTAGGCTGGCCAGAATGTGTGGCCTTCTCTCGGGGTCGCATGTGTACCATTAACCCTTGTCTTTTTGTCCTGTTATCCAGGGGACACAACGCTGCAATTCTTACCTGTAAAACTTCTGTCAGTGTCACCTAACTTTGATAGTCACGCCGTGACAAAACACTTTATCTTAATAAGGTACGATTATAGTAAGTATATATAGGTATTTCAGTCACCATCTACGCAGTCTGGTACTTTTCACATTTATTGTCCGTTGCTGTGTACATGTAAAGGTTACATCTGCCAAGTTGCGGAAAATAGTTTCATTTTTGTTAAAAAAAAAAAAAAAAAAAAAAAGAACCACATTAAGCGGTTAATTAAGCGGTTCGGTTTGCTCGGTTGATCTCTCTCTCTCTCTCTCTCTCTCTCTCTCTCTCTCTCTCTCTCTCTTGTGACATATGTGCCACAGCATGTCATTATTTCATAACAACTGGTCATTGTCCCTTAATTACCTTAGACATATGACATAATTACTCTAACATTCTGCTTTAACTCGTCCCATATGTTGAGCTGAGCCCCTCTTACCTACCTGTCCATAGATCAAAGTTGTCTGGGCGTCCCCTTAATCCAATCAGGTGTGAAGACCGATTTAACTCAAACTTTAAAGTTGTCACATTATAATAAGTTTGTTTTCTAATTTAAGAATTTAAAGGTAATGCTAATTAGCACTTTTTACTTCTACGTTTTTGTCGATTTTGTTGAAATTGACGCCTTCTGGATCAACATCGTGCAAATCTGGGACATCTAAATCGCTCTGGCGACCCATATAGACCAATATCGGCCAAACAAAACGATAAAGACTTGATTAAATATCGGTAAAACTTTAATTGAATTTGGTAGCCCCTCCTTTGTGCATTGAATTGCCCGTCAAAAGAAGCAATTATAATATCAATTACACAATGAAGGTTGCACAGAAAATACAATAAAATGTCGACAGGAGTCTGACTGTTTTAGAATATCCAAAAATGATCCAATCATTTTGCTTTTGTCGAAAATGATTGTGCACAATGTATTTTGCTAAAATCCGCGAACAATTACTAATTTATAGTTGATTATACTTACAAACTCACAGGTTCTGTGAAAAGAAAATATTAATACCTGTGAGAAAGATACAAACGCCCAACAAATGTTTTAACTTGTTCAAAACTTATGTTTGCTTTTCTGCATCATTTGTAAAAGAAATTTGTTTTGACTTTGAAGATATTTACAAATTATTTTTTTTTTCAGTATTAAAGAAACATAACCTATCAATCAATTTATCGATGACTTTCTTGTATATTTCTTCACAATTACTGTGAGTGATTGATTCTATCTATGTTTTAAGTAATATTTTGATCAGCTAAAATTGCTTTAAAATGTTAAATTTCATTTTTACCATACGTTTTTAACTTTCTCACATTTTTATTCTATTGAAACCCACAAAGAGATTCTATCAAACTGCTGTTTGTCTTTATTCAACCTTGTCATTTAACACCTAGGTTTCTTTAAAACTTCTGGCCAAAAGCTGAAATCTGTTGCATCTTTAGAAATTTGATTTTGCACCTGTCCCTGCGCATCATTCACCTGACAAGCTGATCCCCTTTGAAGTCACGGCTTACAATTTAATTGTTGTCATCTCCATATTATTGATGTAAAACGGGGCTCCAGATGGAACACGCTTAGAGGTAGCTTCTGAGGAAGGTAAAGTGGTACCCGAGCATTTCGCCACTTCTCATCAGGAAAACATCCCCACTTTTATGTAGTAAAACTGGGGTATACCTATTTTTCTTATTTTTGCTCTAAAACATAGATTGTGGGTACTCGTTAGAACCGCCTTGGCGAGGCGGTTCTAACGTGTACCCACAATCTATGTTTTGAGCAAAAATAAGAAAAATAGCAAACTTTTTCAGCTGAAAATTTTCAAGTTTTTAAGCTCGAAAAAAATATGTTTAATATTGTTTATTGTATGGGCATGTTTTCGTAATGTGAGTTTCTGTCCTTGCAACAAGAGCGTACATAAGTAAAGAGTAGCCAGAAAATAGAAAACCCTTGTGAATTCTTCAACTGCCATTTGGCATCACTGTTTCTATAGCAATAAGTCGTCATAGAAAAGTCACAGTGCTTCTACATGCATTTGCAATTTTGAATTCTAACGTGGCAGAATATAGACCAATGCAGAAGACTTGTGAATACCCTCTATTTCTCTATTTGTATGGAGAACCCCTGGGCCGGACAAAGCGACGTAACAATCACATTTTAACTGTCCACATGATTTTAGGACAGGTGTTTGTAGAGATCATGTTTTATTTAACCACCAGCCCCTCTGGTGAATTCTTAAATATGCTGAAGAGCTCTTCAGCAAACATCAGATGACTAGATAGTTATTATGCTCTAAGTTTGCGTAATTTTTATTTGCAAGATTTTATCGAACTGTCGCGTGCCGAAATTAAACGGTTTTTGAGAGTAAACATTCATTGGTCAGGTGCTCCATTCGCACCTGTTGCTGTCCACAAAGTTTTATGGAATCTTTCAAAGAAAAATAGAAAGCTTTAATATTAAAATTGAGTCATTAAACCAAAAAATAAAATGAAGCTAGAAAAAGGTAGAAAGCCCGCCAAAATATTTCACCTGCCTCTTTTTATCTATGTATCTTAGCAGGTTACGTAGGTAGTGTGTCATAGAGCTGAGACACGGTTTACTACATATCATAGTATTCTTTAATGCACCTTTATGCTAATTTAGAAATCACTTTGGCGCGATATCAATGAAGAAGAATTAAAATCAAAATCTGGCACACGACAGGTAAATATCAGTGTGACACCACCGTAGCGATTGGGTCAATGTATACATAAGCCACGCCCACTTGCATAGAAACCAGGTGAGAAGATTGACAGGTGACATATCACGGCACACGACTTTCATGAGGTGCAAGAAAACAATGTACATAGATAAAATGATGTAATGGAATGTTGATTGATTCATTTGTGTTGAAAAAACTAGGACATTACTGTTATACTTGAACAAATTAAAGAAACAAGGGAATTTAATTGTTGTATCATTACTTTATTGCGGTAAGAAAATATTATTTATATTTGCTATTATATTATGAATTATTCATGTTGTTATTTATATTATTTTGTAAATATATCATTTTTTTCTAGCCTTCTATGGTGGTTTATTAATACTTTAGCAGTTTTTTTTTTATCTTTATTTAATCTTTATAATAATTTGTCGAATCACTAGAAACCATTATTGAATGCAATCACGGTTACCTCCCCTGGACTATGTTCAAGCTCTGCTTTTACCAATAGGGACAGTTACGTCTTTGCACGGCGATAACTCATTTAGTTTATGTGGATGTTTCGTTTTCATGCAGGATTGGATTTTGAAGTGTTTCATACTGCGTATTTTAATTGACACACTATTAGTTACCGGGGACCCGACAGTCTACCAAGATGTTCTCTTAATGTAATACTAAAGCGTACTTTCAAACCATGCTAACCATCAATTATACATAAAATGTTGGTTGGTGGGGATGACGAAACTCTAGCTGCGTCCTGAGTTGAAATGATATCACTACCTTAGCCTACGTCCGGAGGTGTTCTTAGGTATCTTATGTTGTAACACCTTCGGTACCTCGTTGCACTTCACGTCGGAACACCGTCGGTATAGAAAGTGACGATCTTGTCTAGAGTAACAGCAAACTGATAAAACCAGAGATAGGTGCATTAATTGTTGTATAGAATTTCTATTGACATCATAATTACCACTGAATAACTTCAACACCTGACTGGATTGTTTGTTTTTCACTCGTTATCTCCTGCCATAGTTTCAATTTCAAATTTTCACACTCACCCCTAATGGCCCTGCACAGAAGTACAACAGTTGTACAGATATCGGTCATATGGTGTGACGTGCTTATCAAATAGTAAACACTACATTACAACAGGTGGGATACCCTTCACTAACCACGTGGTTAGTTCCCGCCAAATGTTCTTATATTTGGATAAGTATACTCGTTTCGGCGAAATCTAAATATATTTTACAGCTGAATAGGATTTTATAGGGTAATAACTACCTATAGGACTGACGGCTTATCAGTTACTAGCATCTAGTAAAAATACAACATGAAGTAATGGGAAAATCCCGCCCACTTTTTCAAACTCTTGGCGTGAGTCTCTATGGTAATAACCATAAGATATTAACTTATGATTGACTCAAACCACTTGAAAATACGGCCTGGCCTTCCGATAAATTATTATTTACCTTCGTACCGGCACACGACCAGGTGTATAATATGCCCCGTTGCCTAGGAGCCACGCGACTCGATATTCCATATAAGGAATTAATTTGAATATGAGAAGAGATGGATAAAGGAGGCAGGTGCGCGCTGCTCCGACAGCTGAAGACACAAAGAGTCGTTTTATGACCTTAATTCATCATGAAATAAAGGATCCACGTTTATTTTAGGTCTAGGGGCCACGTGCCATCACAAAACCAGCGTAGACCAGACATACAGGTCCAAAAGCGAATTTGTTGCTTTGGGTACGGAGCATGCTTTTGATTCTTTACCAAAAAATCCGATTTTCCTGGTTAACATTAAAAGTATTGAAATTCGATTTGACTGATCAATGAAACCGCGAAAAAATGACTGACAGATGCGCCGCTCGAGCCATCGATTCAGAATAAATTTGACCACTCTAGATCGATTAATACCTGTGTGCTTGAAGGGACTCATTGTTAAACCAGCCAATACAAACCAACTTATGACACCCTTCGGTGCGTTTCTAAAACCATTGAAGGTCTATTTTATCGGTAACTGGAAGCAGCACTCGTAAAATTTAATAAAACGCTACACAGGAGGGGTATTCGGTTCATTCACTTCGATACTACAGTCGCGAGAAGTCCACGAGCGCGCGCGTGGCAGCTTATCAGTTAGGATATTAAAAGTTCTCTGATAGCAGATCTTGTCTTTGAGCCAGAGTAAATTAGAATCAAATGGTACGCAACAGTTGTAAAATGCGGCGAACAGGATTTTTATATGCTGCTGGAATAGTGAAACAGGATTTTTAAAGAAGTGCTTACGATACGAAAAAAATATGTTATCAGTTGCTCGTGTTTACGTTGAATGTGAATTAATAGGAATATTTTGATAAGAATCAATTTTATCGAATACTATTAAGTTTACTATAACAGTTTTTTTCTGTTTTACAGACTGCCAGTCAATGTATCGGTAGGCGGAGCTCAGGTGAAGTCGAGGCTGTGGAGTAAAGCCAATATCAGAACAAACGCTACCGGTGCCAAGCGGCAGCGTAAACAAGAAAAAATGAAGTTACGGAAAGCTGCAAGAGTGATAATTTTGGGGATTTTAAATATTCTAATTTTACTTCCAAAGGTAAGATATACTTTTGTAAAATTTTTCTGCTCATTTTGTAGTTTTGAAATTGAAAAATAACGGAATTGCGATTCGCTAAAGGTTGCTGTATACAATTCTATAATATTATTGTCTTATATTTTACAGGTTTGGTGCTCAGGAGTATTTGAGTTACGATTAGAAAGTTTCAGAAACGAAGATGGATTAAATTATCAAGGAAACTGTTGTAATGGAGTGCGGACTACTGCTTCTTATGGATCTGGATTTGTGTGTAGTTCTCCTTGTCATACGTTCTTTACTGTGTGTTTAACTCACTTCCAAAGAGTCATTCCGGAGGAGCCTAGACCTAAGTGTACATTTGGATCTTATACTACTGAAGTTGTTGGTGGAAATAATGTGGATTTTGACAGTGCTAACTTTAAAAACCCAATTAGATTCCAGTTCGAAAACGTCACATGGCCGGTAAGTAATGCATTTGTCTATTTGGTCACTGGCTTAAACGCACTTTACATTGAATTGTTGAATTGCATCTGACGCAAGACAGGCTCGTCTACAAGTCGATTTTAAACGATATACTTTGCGAGCAATAAGTTTCCCCGCTGTTTAATATCGCTCTATAAAATCTTACTTTTCTTTCAGTTAAAACATGTTTTCAATTCAGAATCCTATTGATTAGTACCGATGTACCCTTAAAGGAGGAAACAGCTTGTTGGCCGAGTTGTAAAATACATGAAATAGGTTTCTTACAAACCGTAATTGTTAAACGAACTATAAAATTGCAGGCAATCTATTTTTTTTTCCAACATCTCTACCCACGAACAAACATTCAGCGAAAAAACTCAAAATGTAATCCCTTTCATTTCAGGGTACTTTCTCTTTGATAATAGAAGCATGGCATGACGCGACCCTGGAAGGAGTGCGGCCAGGTAACCCTTATCACCTATTGTTTTAATGTACACAGAAGAACAAATAAGGTGCATTGATATTAACGAAGCACTCTGTATGCTGTTCTGTAAATGTAGCTGCAAATGAAAGTCCAAAGCATTGGTATTCTGAGCTTTACTATAATCAGAAATGCGCCTTGTTTGTTTTTCAGCTTTTCGTAAAGATTTCATTGTTGTAAAATCATATTTGTATTACATTATTTCTGCTGTAACATGGGTATATCTTCTTGTTGAGGTATTCTGAAGACCATGTTCTCTGCACAGCATTGAAAAAACGAGGAGTATTTGAGCACATATTTGTTTTTTCTTTTCAACATGAAAAATTCCGAAACTGGAAATGAACTCTTGTGTTCACAAGAAATGGATTACTGTATTCGCTACTGGAATATTCTTTGGAGACGATGAACAGGGATTCTATGTAGTGAACCGAGGAATGAAATGATGAATGTACCACTGTATAAACAAAATATGGATTAAAAGGAGATTCTGGAAGTTAAATGATACTGGAAGTAGCATCAAGTGTGATGAAATAAAAGAACTAAAATTGGATATTATAACACTATTCAACAGCTATCACGTATCAAGTGTTTTCGTCGATTAGAAAGTTACATTAAACCCTGAAGAGGATTATTATGCTTAATGAAGGAACGGTCTTTAATACTTAAAAGTTCATATACTTAACCTATGTTTCTGGACTTATGGAGTTCAACATATATATGCACTAAAGCAGGATTATTGTTTTGATTGTTTTCACTGAATAGTAAAATTGTTTCAAGTGTATTCTCACTCTTTGAGCGCATGGATCTTAACTTATGGTCGCGTGCCAAATTGGATTCGATAATTGACATTACATGCCTGTTTTGATTCTGAGAAAGATGCTGTAAAATAAGCCTCATCACGAGAAAACCATCCTTTGAAGGGTCTCACCAGGTAGACCGATTTATGGTGACCTGAATAACAGGGCTACTGATTTAGATGCAGACCGTAGGGTTACTGTTGTAGACGAAGTACAGAGATGCAGTTTAGTCTGAGCACTTGTTGAGGCTGACATGCATTTCTGTTGTTCGTGCACATTATAGACTGGTTTCCTCATGATGTAGCTTTAGATGCGAGAACTTACAAATGCTCGCGTACGTCAGTGATGTAAAAAGCATGGGAATTGTCAAGGTTTCCAAGAGATTATCATACATGCATTTGTTTTGTGTAATTATTCACACAAAAGAGATAAAGTGATGGGTTTACATCTGACGAGAATAGCAGAAGTCGAAGCTTTGTAAAGTGCATTAAAACAGACCAAAAACGATGTTGTACTGAATCAAGTTGGCGTATCAAAAGCCGGGACACTGAAGCAGACCGTAACAGTAATCCATGTGACAAAATTTTAAGTCAACACAAAGTTGGATTATTTTTCTATTGAACAATGGTAGTATTTCTTTGAGGGGAAGGTGTTCTTTGTGTTACTAGGTGTGCTCAACCGCAACTACAATGCTGTGCAGAGAACTGGAGTGTTTCATGTGTAATTATTTGAGCCACGTCTTTACTATACCAACATGTAACATGTGCGTCCATAGAATATTTAGATAATCATTAAGGTTCCACCGGTGTTGATTAATAGGGTTTTTAGAACGATATGAGCTTAGCTACTAAGAAAGTGCATATATAGTAAAGACTGTTCCGGCTTTGTAGATAACAATATACACCCCTGAGTCTTTCCAGTCCGTTTTCTTTGTCAAGATGTGGCCAAATTTTGCCAGTAGCCGTGCAACATCTGCTCCTTAAACCGAAGTGCGCCTATGTCAAAATATATCAAGCGTTCATGGATTTAATATCCAATATAAAGGCGGTTAAATAGGGTTTACTGCTTCTGAAATGGCGAGCAAAATACCATGTGTAGGGGTGCACCGGATGGTTCAATTAAGAAAATCGCTTCCCACATTTCTGAATGGATTTTGCTACACACTTTCACTTATACATGCATTTAAATTAACTTTTTATGCTAATGCTACTCTCTGTGTGCTGTTTAATGGGCTGTTTTGGTTGGGGGTTGATGTTTTTGTAATATCTTAAAGGGTGGATAGATGCCCATCCTTGACAAGGTAGCTTACAAACATAAACTGCGTTCTGTATGCTGCTCTACATGTAAAAACTCTTAACGAACAGCTCCAAAATTGTTGAACACCCCTTGTATCGTTTGGTGATAATTCAGTTTGTGTTACTACAATCATTGGTTGTAAAGATTTCTGGTTTTGCGTTGTTTGGTCTAGCTCTTGTTGTCTTTTGTAATGTTATTGTGGTGTACCTATGTCTCCCGGATAGATGGAAAACTTGCCTTATCATTGCTTTCAAGTTTGAGAGCTACTCCAAGTGCCATGCATATTTGTATTATGATAATACCTATCTTATCTCCCAATTGCATTTCTGCAGTCCCTAATAGCTCTAGATAAGTTCAAAGGCCGGGGTCGTATGGACTTGCGACTGGTGCTACCGGTGCTATGCCTTTATTCTCAGTCAGATTTCACACCAGATCTGTGAAATACATTTACCGACAATAGATGTAACTTACTTTTTTCACAAAGATTAAGATATCAAACTTAGCCTGCTGGGGGTAGATAAAAGACTCGTTGAATTTGCACGAAAACCTTTGCTCTGCTGGGCGTCCTTTGTGTCCTCTCGTCTCTCTATAGCGTGGGAACTCGCAGATGACTATACTACAATTTTGTAAATACAGACAAACTAGGTAAATAGAGCGGTTTTATCTTCTTTATATGGTATCTTTACTATTCTTACAACTGCACGTAGTATCACTTGCAAAACTGCAAAACGGAATCTCATTTTGCTGTTTGTACTTTTTATACATCCTTGTTGCAGTTTTTGGGGTCTTCATTTAGGGTCTGCATGTACCAGTCACGTACTCCAGGCCCTTTTCGACCAGGGGTGGGGTAATCGTAATCTGTAATCGTAATCAGCTGTAATCGATTACAAATTTTGAAGTAATCAGTTGTAATCAGTAATCAACCATTTTTCTGATTATAAGTAATTTAATTTAATCAATTACATTGGAAAAATGGCTTGTAATCATGATTACATTCTGATTACATCTGATTACAATTAGATAAACTTTGGCTGGTTTTATGTTAAATGTTACTGTGCATCAATGGTATACATGAATATGGGCAAAATCCACCCCCACTCCCAAAAACAACATAATTCATGAAACTTGTCTTTCTTGTTTGCAATTGCACAGGCAAAAGATGTTATTGTAATTTACACTTAAAAATGAAACTTATTTGATATACATTTTGATGCCTTTTGCAGTCAGATATGGAAATTGTATATTCCCTAAAAATTCATATTATCTAACAGTCTTAGTGACAAATCATATTACAGCAATCACAGGTAGCAATATCCAAGTATTTCAACAGCCTACAACTTAGTGATTCTTCTAAAGCTCAGTCTAATGCACCACTTAGGTTATAAATAAATATGGCTGTGTCACTTTAATTGGTTTGTTGGTCTATTGAAAACAAAGGTTGTTCAGGGTGTGAACACTTTCTTTTGTTGAATTAATTTGATTATACATTTGAGTCAAACAAATTTGAGATTTACCTGTAACTACACCTGTACAAACTGTGAACAATCAAGATATGTAATAATAGTCATTTCAACTATATTTTCTTTACAAATGGGGCATGTTAGTTTAACCAACTTGAAAGATCATTGAGTTACTGAAGTTAACCAAAATTTTAGCTTCTTCCAGTTTGGTTTTCAAGGATCAGGGCATGTTTATTATTGTGTCTGTTCCCAGTCACTGCTTATTGTTTTACTCATGAAAGGTCTTCCTTCTGACTGAAAAAAAAATATTCATTAGATGCAGGTTTATATTTTGCAAGACTTTCATGAATTAAGCAATTTATCGTACTTGCCTGCTTGATAAAATTCAGCAAAATAACAAAAACTTGAAGACAAAACCTATTAATTTGTTGAATATTAATTTGTTGAATAGTATGTTTTGTTGATGGTTGTTTGGGGTTTAACGTCCCACCAACAGCTAAGGTCATATGGAGACGGTACCTCGGTTTATAGTCCCATCTGACGGACTGGAGAAGCCACCTGCGACCCCTGGTTTACAAGGCGAATGACATAACCATGGCAAGACGGAGGCTTCTTGTATGTTGTGTGATGGTTTATCCATCAAAAAAGGTCATGGCGATGGGATCTTGGTTTAATATCAATGTCTTGTTCACCAATTCATGTCTGGTTCGGCTTCCAGGTAAAGGATATGATCATTCTCATAGAATTTAATTCAAATGATACTTTTAGTGAATTGCTTTTGTTTCCACCTAAAAACCCAGTGAAAGACAAACAGCTACTTGTATTAAAGAAACCAGATTAGAAAAGATGTTAATTGTCATCTTACCAAAGTAATCAAAAGTAATCTGATTACATTGTCAAAGTAATTGTAATTTAATCGATTACATTCAAAATCTAATGTAATCAGTTGTAATCAATTACAATTTTTGGACAAAGTAATCTGTAATTTAATCGATTACATTGCAATGTAATCGACCCCAGCCCTGTTTTCGACTACACTGCAATTGCAGCACCTCACTATCATTGGGCTTGTTCCTTGAATGTCATTGCTTTGGCACATTACTGAGGTCAAGTCTCAAGGTCACTCCGGGACCCACTATTTCTTGTTTGTGCTTGTACATCATAAAAGTGCAGCAACTTATTTGAAATCGATCATTATATACTATACGAATCATTATATACTTTCTCAGATTCCCCTGATTTAATCAAAAATGACACTTCCAACGAGTTTATATGATGCTGATCAATAATGTCTGTGTGCATCTTAAGATTGCAATTTCTTAAAATTAGTTTTCAGAGCTGTTGCATACACATGTACATGCATTACAAATGTTATATAAATTTGGTCTGTACTGCTCTGCTCTCCTTCAAATTGCAATTCTTGCATTAAGCCTGTGTTAGGATCTAAGAAGGAACCTTAGGGTCCATATTTGTTTGGAGTGCTGCCTGGACTTTGCAATGTCTTTTTTTTTTTTTTTTTTTTTTTTTTTTTTTTTTTTTTTATAGAAAATAAGGGTTATAGAGGGATGTGACTCAGCCGCGACTTAAAGGTAGAGTCTGCGAAATTGTATACAAAATCATTTTCCTTTTAAACATCCATTAGGTCAGCTCAGGTTCCCCAAAACATATTCAATCTTGTAAGGAGTGAAGTAGCTGAATGAAATAGTTGATATCGTCTATACCATAGCAGGGTATACATATTAATCAGACTTTAATTTTAGCATGTAAGCATTAATTTAAGCTTTGTTAGAAGTAAAATAATACAAGATTAGATTCCTATCGCCCCCTTGTTTCAATTTGTCTCAAGATCTAGTGATAGTCATGCAATTTAATTCCCTAGATACATAGTTAAGAAACAAAAGACCCAAGACCTATCCCAGATAACAATGGGTGACTGAATAATGTTAGATGTATGTGTGATACAGAAATTCTTCCAGCTCACTAACCCCCTCATGCTAATACATGTTTCTGAAATTCTTACTGCAGTTGGATTTGGAATTTTAGTACACCGATCTCGTAGCATGGTCGTACGTATGCGATGTCAATTTTAAAAGAAGGACTAGTCTGCAGTCTTATTGGCAGCAACTATTGTATTTCTTCCCCAAAACATCAACATCTTGGTTTAAGAAGCATTGACGATGAAGATAGCTAACCATCCAACCACCTACCTACATACTGGTTTGTTTGCCTTAATTTTTCAGGACTTTTGCTTTAGCATTTCTGTTTCATTGGGAATATTCGACTCAAAAGTATCCTTTCTGTTCTCATCAAATTCTTTCCATATCTTGTCTGCTGAATAAATCTCAACTTTGTTGTAACAGATGTAGAAGCAATTAAGTGGGTATGTTTTGGAATGGTTTGTTCTTTGGGTCTTCTTGGTTTTCTTTTCAGTCCTTTCAGCCGCATTCATTTCACGTTGATTATGACATTATTTGATGTTAATGGTGTTTGATGTTAGTTGTAACACATGTATCAAACGAAAACAAGGTATTGACTTTGGCATGTTTAGAATTGATCTAAGAATGACGCAAATCAAAATAAATCACTGAATTGACAAGTGACCATAGGAAAAGTACACCTGAGGTGGTACATTGTACATGTCATGCTTGTTTTGATTGACATCTCGATGGTCATTATGTATCTACATATAGCTATAACAATTGACTTTCTAATATAAGCCGCCGCATGAGAAAACCGACATTTTGCATATGCGAAAAACAAAGGTGCAGACCAGCTTCGTAGTAACCGCGAAGCTGATCAGCGCCTTTGTTTTCGCTAGATGGATAGTACAATTCCTCTACTTTCTAAATCCAAAATTTCAAGCCTCTTACCGTCTTCTGTGACTGTACTGCCCGATTTGTGTCTGACCTGGTCGGAACACAAATTGTTGGTCTTCTCATGCACAGGCTCATATGTAAATTGTCATTATCTGGTCATTATTACAAAGCAATAAATGTTGTCTGCGACTGTGATCACACAATTATTGAGCATCTCTCGTATATCTCTCGATTATATGCAATATTGTACTTTAACGTATATTCGACCACCTTTTTGTCTCCAGAAGTTTGCATGACACTGGCTGTACTAGACTATTTTGTGTGTATCTCATCCCCTCATGGCCTTCCCACACTCTTCTAGCTCATAACCACCAAAGTTGATGACAAACGGCACAGGCATCCATGGTTTACATTCAGGCCTAGTTATCTCAACTTGTTATGCAGCATTATCCAAATTATGATGACATTCCAACAGTCCTGTACTGAACTAGAACCATGTAATTAATTAGGACAGTGTGACACCGGACAGTTGACTGGCATGGAATCACTGTCTCCTGATACTAGAGTGTCTTTCTGCAGTGGATACCGACACTGCTTTGTTTAGTCTGGTCTTATTCCCAGGGTTCAAAATCAACAGATGCATTGCATAGAAAGTAAACACAATAGCCTGCCGAAGAGACGATTCACCTCCATTCTTCCCTTTTAATGAGCAACTGTTATGATTCAAACCTGACTTTTAAGAAGACATGTTCTAATTATCATTGGCCATTACTTGTTGCAACTTAATCAGTGGTTGTACCCCATAACTGTTCACTGGTAGACGTCACTTTCACTTGACCTTCTGTTTCGTCCACATCTGACCCCTGTGAGTCAGTAACCACCACGACAATAGTGGAGTCAAGTCATTTATTCGTCTTGCAAACATAAAGAACAAAATTATCATGGTTTTACTTGTTCGTTTATTGTCTGATAGAACTATCCATTGGAACTAGTTGGTAGTCCTTTCTCTGTGGACACTCACTTTTTTTTTGTAGGAAACAATGCATGCCAGAAATGTAGTAAAGATTTTTATGATCACTTTATGCTGTTTTGTTGGAAAGCGAAAAGATAGTAATTGTCTCCGACCAGCTCAAACAGTATTTAAAATTTAGTGCAAGAAGTATTTCCCATGGACAAAGCCTTGCATAAAATTAAATCCCTCGTGATTTAAACGCTTAAATCTCTTTACATCTCTTGTTTCCAATGTGCGCTTTCTGTGCAGGAAGAAAAGACCAATTTACCGGTACTCCCATTAATTGCTGCAGCATTGTTCGGTCTGAATAGAGCAGTTTCATTTTGGCCGTCACCTGTTTGCTAGCCTGGGAACATTGTAATAGAGCCGCTGTCACATGCTTCAAGGAGCGCATCACAATGTACGCAAGATATAACAATATAAAATTGGTACTTCGGCCTTCAGATTTGAGCTCATAAGAAAAGGTTCAACTGATCTTTTGCGTTTTGTCTCCCCCATCTTTTGTACTGGCGTTGCCACTATTATTTTCTCACGGTTTTCAGCATATAACGTTGTCATCATCTTATTTAATTTGAGATGATTTTTAATTGCCGTGAATCCTCAAATATATTGTCGAAATGCGTGTAACTATATCATTTTCGAAAAGGTTGGTTGATTTACGATTTTGAGACGACGTACGAGTTTATGATCTGTTGAAGCAGAATGATGGTTCGATCATCCTTCATTTCAACGACACTTTCACTGTCTGGTCTTGTGAATTGATGCTTGCACTTGTGATCGATCCATTTTGGTTGCAGTTCTAATTGTTTCAGCAAGTTGGTCTGCGATACTTGTTACAGCCAATCTTTGAACTTTCTGACTGGTCCTTGTTTGTCTAAATCAGTAGCAGCGTTTGACTTGCTCGTAATTGAACAACAAACTTTATCTTATCTGGTTGAGGAAGTCCTCACCAACTGCTCGAATTCTTAAGGTATCATGTACTTTCCATTGTTTTGTTCCGCATGCCTCGCGATTAAGGTGATAATCTGCAGTCGTGATGGAAATCTTTTTGTCTACTGAAGCTCGCATCTTAGTGCCTCATACAACTGACTAAATCTTGAGAGTTGACTTTTTGATATAATGAAGGTTGATTCTGTAACATTTAAGTTATCGCCATAACCCACATCAACATGTATTGTTTGACAGCATGCATTTTCTTAAATCTTCTTCAACAGGTAGCCCACGAGAAAAGATCTCCTGGATGGCAGTCCCGCGCAACCTCCAGAAGGGAGCTGATTGGAGCAGTTTCATCCACGAGACAGCCCGGACACGCCTGGAGTACAAGTACCGTGTGATGTGTAACAAGGACTACTACGGCCCCGGATGTTCGACCCTGTGTACACCCCGTGATGACCACTTCGGCCACTACCGTTGCAACGAGGCCGGGGAGAAAGTTTGTCTCAGTGGCTGGAAGGGCCAATATTGTGACGAAGGTAGGTGTAATATTGCTTCTATTTTATTTGAATAAACAATAATACTGCTGTTACTGCACACTTTGCAACATTTACTGCTAACTTCAACGAGCCTATGTTTCAAGTTCCATTGAAACCATGTTGCTTCTTTGCGAATAATGGCAATGTAAAATTCCAAATATTTTAGTTGCAGTAAAAGTTGGACTGTTTGCCAATAATTTGAGTACAAACTGAGAATCTCGGTGTGTGAAATACTGCGCATTAATGTTTGGCAATGTTTGCATGTTATGAAGACTTATCAGATTGTTTTCTAACATTAATGTATCAAGACACAACTGCTAAAGACTCAAGTCGATCACAGAACAACCGCCTTTTGATCTTTTTTAAAATTTTAATCCATCGCCAGACACCCGAGTGCAATGTCCCCACGGTGAAATGATTATCATTATAGTAGATGAGGAGAATGCATAGAATACAAAGAATTTTCACGACAATATCGAAATGAAATGGATCTGATCTGTTAATGTAACAATGGCCAAGAGCTTATGGCAAATGTTAACGCAAAGAATATTGCTCCCAGCTTATGATAGCTACAATGACTCTGAAACTAATTGATAGAGTTAATTATACCAGCAAATAAGGAAATGTTTGAAGTTATTTGCTCGAAGAGTTGAATAACCGAATCTCCAGGAGTAACGGAATCACAGAAAGTAACAAAGTCACGAGAAAACGCTTTTATGCTTAAATTCAGAGTCCTTTGGGTATTCAAGATGATATCTCATTATACAATTGGCGAATTACTTTCGTGTGGAACTGTTAATGTACAAAGATACAGTTAGTTGCATTTCTGTATGGCTGGAAAACTGAAGTTTTTTTACGCCTTTCATATCCCTGTAGACTCGATAAAAACTACGATTTTAAATCGATGAAAACATATGTTTTCAGCTTCTTTATTTTTCTTTGGAAGTTTATATATTCTTCGATAGTATCGGCTAAGATAGGGAGATACTCACCGCATAGTTTAGATTGATTTGTCGATTGAAATCCAAACGTGAAATCTGTTGCCGTAAGTCGACGCCCAGGCAGTCGTATCGCCTTGCAGGAGAACTGGAGCGGACCAAACAAGCGCGACCCTGCTGCAATATGCTCAGTCAGGAATAATGAAAAATGTAAAAGTTATACATATTATATTTCGCAGATTTGCTTTTTACTGAGCTGCATACAATATTTAAACCATCTGTCACGTTTATGGATAATACGAGCATGTTTATCGACCAGAGTTTTACAATTTGAATCGATGAAGTTGTATTTTAGCTTCTGTAAACAATTTGTGAGCTGTATATTACATGCCCAGGCAATAACCTAGATTCCAGGTTGCAAAGGCTGCAGTTTTGTAGTTAATAACCAGAGTCCTGAAGTCTGAAGGGAATGTTTATAGCAAGACAGTAGAACGTCGAACCAAATTGGTTAATTGGTTAAATAGCAGTTCCCGGGAATGGTTTATGAAAATGCCTCTTGGTCTTGACGTTTGGCATCATAGCGTAAAGTATAGTTTACTTTTCAAACGTACTGTCTAGCAGCAGATCGTTTTTCGTATATCAAGCTGGCTTATAAAATTTGAATACAAGGACCTGTTGCAGATTTTCTTTGTTAATGTTTCACGAGTTGTTGTAACGGCATTTGCATATTTCAAAAAGGCAAAAATTCTGTTCCTTTTCATAACCCGTCAAAATGCAAGGTGTTTGGGACAAAGCAGCCCTTCATGGTTGATGCATAATACATGTTTTAATTTTCCCGCTCATGAGGGTCAGGTGTTTTTTGAAAAGTTGAACAGATGATAGTTTTAAAACAGGTATATGTAAATAGGCAGAGTATTTCACCTTGCTTGCAGGTTTGAGAAGTAGGTCACGTGATTCAATATTTCATATTTTAATAATTAATGACGATTCGTAAAGCGTTTATAAGCAGATGTCGCCATGTAAATTTACGTTGTATGGTCTAAAAATCAGCCAAGTTAAAATCAGATGAACTTTTAGTCATGACTAGATCTATAGTACAACCGGCGTGTTTCGATTAGAGATTTCATTGAAGGAAGAACATGTTAGATCAACCTTAATTTCAGCTCTCGGTAATTACAAAGAAATAAACAATGGTAAACATATCTACGTAACGCGTAAAGAAAACCTGCTATTATTTTGGCAACCATGGAAACTAGGTTTATTGTTATGCGGTTCTAACATGCCATCCAAACATGCTTGAAATGTTGTAAGATGTACGAGAAATGCCGAGTGAAAAGGTTCCGCAATACGCAATGCAATCGAGCAATAGATACAAATGATACCGTTCGCGCAACGTTGTCGCGCATACTGGTAGTCGCTGTACTTTTGTTAATTTGCGTCGTGAAAGTGAACGCCGTTTTGGACAAACTAATATAAAATGGTCCAAAATAGTCAAGCAATGATCTTGGCTCGTCTCGCACAAGATGAGATAGTGTAGAAGAAATAAACTGACAATATTCACGGGTAACATCGTTAATGTTTTGTCGGCGACTGTAGGATCAGATAAGCAAGGTTAGTCTGACAGAACAAGATGTACCGACCTGATCTAGGTCATTGTGTGCATTGTAATAGGCATGACCTGAGGAGGATCA
Organism: Rugalucina vietnamica; assembly: GCA_964017185.1. NCBI lineage: Eukaryota > Metazoa > Mollusca > Bivalvia > Lucinida > Lucinidae > Rugalucina > Rugalucina vietnamica. The sequence continues at coordinate 71,531,188 of OZ024872.1, forward strand.
GGTCATTGTTACTTACCTCAAAGGGAAATGGGTATTAACATGAGAAAGACCCACCAAGTTTGACTTCGGATCTTGTAGATTTCTCTGATTGACTTGTCAAGTCGCGTTATAAATAACATCACCAAAACAACATCTAAAGCAACAAGAAAGAAACGATAAGAGAACACCACTCTTTACCGATTGAAGATCTAGACGCCTTTAAGTGCACTGTTAAGAGATTCGTTATGCAAAGTAAACAGACCTTGATGTGCAGCTGTTCCTAAATTCCTGCACATTTTAATGACATAATTGACAGTGTAACAAAGGCCTCATCTGCCAGTTTGTTGATGACTTACGATTGCCCACGGCCTACAGGTATCATCTGGAGTTGGATGTCGTTTAGGGACTGCGCTCGAATGCGACTCGCGAATTAATTTCGGGTTCTTAATGTCAAGGACGCTACAGCGTACATTATACTTTAGCAGATGTGACCATAAGTGATGTTATGGACAAAATGCGTAATATTAGATACACAGGTCGGTCACCAGGGTTTAAGAAATCTCATTCAGCCCACATGCGTTCCGCAATGTCTAAAGATAAAATTTTTAGTCATGAAACTGCAGTTTTTTCACCGGATGAAGAATTAGAAACAATTTGTTAGCGAATTGTTCTCACATTTTTGCTTCTGGCAGTCCAGCAGAGCAGTCCATTGTAATTCTTTGAATATTGGCCTCGGTAAACTTTGGAAACATTAAAACAAATATTGACAACGGGCAGCATTATACATGGCTGCCATTGTTGCTCTCGACTTCAATAGAAATAGATTGAAATTGTTGGAATATCAATACCAAGGCAAACAAACATTAATAGAGCCCACAATCTTACTCATACTGGCATTTGGTACACATCGATAACTGGGAACTTTTTCTCTCAGGCTTCAAGGATTTTTTTATGACCAAAGTTCGTCCGCCCTTCAATACTGCCAACTAAGACAATATTATATTCAAATCATCATTTTTACTGCTGATTGAATATGGCTTTGTCATTTCGTCATTTTAAAACAAAAGATGAACTGGTGATTTGTGAAATGATATTTCTTCTTAATGAAATGTCTTCTTAAACTTCAAAGCACGTGCTTCTATTTCACAAATTTTTCTCTTTATTCATTCCCATTCACAATATTTGTTTTTGTTTTTCGTGTAATTGCATGAATTTGCAAATGTCAGTCTTTGAAACTCGACACGTAGCTTCATTTCGCCAGAAAGTATTTTGTTTCTGAAGAATCTACGCTTTCACAGGAGTCATTATTATTTTAAATCAGCTCTCGTCTAGACTAAATGAATTACAAATTCTAATGAAACCATTTTTGTCTTCAATTTCTGAAATCTGATGCAATTGCTGCACACTGCACTGTATTGCAATTGCGTTATTATTACAAAAATACAATGCAAATGCAAGTTATTTGTATTCTGATACGCACAGGCGCGTGCAGCAAGAGTACAGAAGGCTGTATTGAATGGAAATTAATATGGAAGGGATTGAAGGCACACATGTTGCGTCTTGAACAGTTTAAATCCTGCCACATTCACAATTTGAACCATTTTCAAAGAGCACGGACACAGACCGTCCGATTAGTTATCGCTCTTGTCTTTGAGTTTTGCCTACAAGTAGTTGAATAGGTAAAAAACACAGCAAAGCACCCATTAACACCAGGAAAACATGTCTGTGAAATGTATACCCCCTTAAACCCCACTTTTATATAGCAAAACTGGGGTTTGCAGGGGTAGACCTGGTTTTCTTATTTTTGATCCAAAATATGCATTGTGGGTACGCGTACCCACAATGTATGTTTTGAGCAAAAATATTAAAAATATCATATTTTTGGTGAATTTTTCATTTTTTTACAGCTGAAACAATCTCTGTATATAACATGGGAAAGTTTTCATAATGAACACGACATTAACATCAGTCTTGTTTCTATTTTCAGCTATCTGTCTGAGTGGTTGCGCTGAAGGCCAAGGTTTCTGTGACAAACCCAACGAATGCAAGTAAGTAGACAATCACCTTTTACATCAGGAAAACATGTCCGTGCAATGAATACCCCCTCATACCCCACTTTTATATAGCAAAACTGGGCATGCAGGGGTATACCTATTTTTTCTTATTTTTGCTCCAAAACATAGATTGTGGGTACTCGTTAGAACCGCCTCGCCGAGGCGGTTCTAACGTGTTCCCACAATCTGTTTTAGAGCAAAAATAAGAAAGAAAAAAAAAAATTCTACTGAAAATTTTCATTTTTTACAACTAGAAAAATCTGTATATAACATGGGCGTGTTTTCGTAATGATCTCATTTCGTTTCTACATCTTCCACCTACTGCATGATCATACTCTATTAAAACTGAATTGCATGAAATGATACATAAATAACGGTTGGCAGAGGGTCCCCAGGGATAACTGTTTACGGAAGATGTTTATTCAGGTAGAGGCGGTATTTACCTGCAAATCTACTTAATTACATTGTAAACAAAATAAGTCATCAAAGCAAATAAGGAATAAGGAGCTCTTCAATATATATTTACTTTCTCTATTGTATCACAGATGATGACATTTGATAATGTTAAAAGATGGCTTTAAGGCAACACCGTAAAGAAACACCTTTACGAGCGGAAAGTAATTGTTACCTGAACGCAACTTCAAAGAGAATAAATTATATGTCAAACAGATACACGCGAGTCCAATCCGCACCTATACATTAATGTTTAAAATACAAATAAATAGGAGGAGACATTTCTCTACAAATAGATCATCAAAGTGATATTACTTTTTGGCCCGAAGACCTTCGTGAGCTACAGTTACCGTCCTTCAATACTGTTGATCCCCAATGGTGGTCCACTGTGAGCCACTTTCAAGACCGACCGAGTCGGTCTGATTTCTTCCCCCGGCACTTTACTTTCATTCATTTTACGAGTATTAGACCAAATGGCTGAAACTAGATCTAGATTCGTTGTAAAATGACCATTATTATGAAGTTTAATTAAATTCAAATGGATTCGAGTTGTTAAACCCACAATACTGAATGTTATTAATTTAATTTTCAGATGCCGTATGGGCTGGGAAGGACCCTTCTGTACCCAGTGCATCAAGTATCCAGGATGTAAGAACGGCACGTGCCAGAAACCATGGCAATGTAACTGTCAGGAGGGCTGGGGAGGACTGTTCTGTAACCAAGGTGAGCAGACTATTGGGACATGGTTTACATACAGCTTTTCTTTAAAGGCAGCAAACTCTTTACCTGTCTTTGCTTTAAATAACATATTTAATTTGGTATAATAGACTCTTGGCCAATGTTTCTTACGAAATACGAGGGTAGACCAAGATGCTCGTTCACGAACTTCTTGATTAGCCCTCGTAGTTCCTGGGCTAACAACAGTTTTGAGTAGCAGTACCAGTATTGATCTGAACATGCAGCTAATTATGCGCTGATCATTTTAATCAGACAGATCGCATGTTTAATGAGTATATAAAGAAGTTGCTATTCTGTCAGAGAAGATTTCAACTCTGATATAAGGACAGATAACCGGGGATAAGGCAATAAACTACATGTCTCTGGGAAGGTGAATACCGCACATGAATATTTCAGTAGTTTCTACAGTTTTATAGTTTCCCTAGCGAGGGATAAAACACTTGATATTTAACTATTCGCAGACTGAGAGATTCTGTAGTTACAAAAGAACTGCTTTTGAGATTTTCCCTGAAATGTATGTTCTAGGTATTCGTTAAATTTCCCTCACCAAGGGGAGTACCTGCACCATATCTTTTCACTGAAAAATAAAGAAAATAGTCCACAATTTATTACCCTAGGGACTCGTAATCCTCAGCTTGTCTGTTGCACTATCATAGCTACCCGGTTGAAGAACCCAGGTAGCAAGATCAATAGCAGGTCTGACTGATGTCTCCAGTAATAGCAATAATAGGCCGTATTTGATGAAATTATCAAGTATGATTTCACACACGAATAACAAAGGAAGAGACAAATTGTAATAATAACAGAGTCTGCTTACTCGCATGAGTAGCTATTACAGCTTATATTAAAGTTATGAGTGAACAATAATATGCACCTCATTCACCTTTGTACAGACCTTGTCGCCAAGTCGGCTTAGGATTTTCAGTTCAAATCTAATTAAAACTGGATAAATCAATGTTTCAACAATAAAAGGCACACATTTCTGTTTCACCAGAACGAAATCTCAACTAACACTATACACATACACGTCTTTGATGTGACAACAACGTTTAGGTCTCGTGACAGCATTATAAACTGATTGAACATCAATCAAAATCACTAAATCCAATTCTATAATGGGAAAGTTGTGTTCAGAAAACGTACGAGATCCCTCTCGGTACAGCATCACAAAATTAACCCTTAGTCTTCAAAACATCAATTATTAACAAATATGTAATAGCACTGAGGCAAACTGCGTGCTGATATTGCCCAGAGCTGCATTATAGTTGCAGAGACGGTAAAAATATATCAATATTTGATTTGGTTCTACTTGTTTTCAGATCTGAACTACTGCACTCACCATTCACCGTGTAAAAACGGAGGAGTTTGTCAAAACAGCGGCGAAGGAAGTTACGTCTGCGCATGCCCTGTCGGTTTCACGGGAACGAACTGTGAGCAGGAGATCGACGATTGTATGAGCCTCCCTTGTTTAAATGGCGGCACATGCGACGATATTGGCTCTTCCTTCCAGTGTCGTTGCCCTACTGGCTTCACCGGTAAACGATGTAACGTCATCGCCGAGCAGTGCGCATGTCAGAATGGTGCCACGTGCGTAGAAGGTCAAGGGTCATACTATTGCCTCTGCAAGAGTGGCTATACTGGAAGGAACTGCGAACGAAATGTCTACGACTGTGAACCTAACCCATGTCAAAACAGTGAGTAAACCATACGATATTTGGTCATTAAAACAAGTGACTGACGGTCACCATTTTCAAATCTTGGCGCCTTTCCAACTTTGTAGTAGGGGTTGTCTCAGCACTTTCATTTGTAAAACATTAAATACAACAAGCCTTACCGTGTCATAACCTGTTTGGAAAGAGGCACGCGCATCAAGGACATGGAACATGCTTTTGCACTTCATGTCTTTCACTTTCCTATTTCTGTTACTAATTGCTTGAAGCATAACAGTGTAGTATACCATCAACTTTATCTTGACACGTTATAAGAATATAGAAAACTTTGCCAAATATTTGGCATTAGTTAAGTGTTGTTTTACTATCTGAATTTGTACTAGCAAAGCTCCTGTTTATAACTTTGAAGGTGGGATTTACTACCACTTACAATTTGGCTCCAGACAACAAATACTTTTTATGCTACAAAGGCCGTTGGTCAACATATAAATGCCAAACAAGATGACCATGCATTAGTTATGCCTTTTATACACAGGGAATGATTTCTTTTCAAGCTTTTAGTTTCATACGGCTCATATTCAACTACGATTTACTTGTTCTAGATCATAGTGGCCTTGTCTTTGTCTAGTTACCATGAAAACCGTGTGGTAGCGCGCAAATATTTGATTAATCAATAAAAATCAAAATTGAATTTACATGTTAACCCCGGTTTTTATGTCGACAATTATCACGCATGGACCTAATTGTAAATAAGCTTTGTTATAAACAGGAAATAATGTAAAAGGTTGCCCATATTCTATTTTCCTCCTGTTATTATGAACCATCATTGTCACAATGCTGTTGAATTGGAATCATACGCCATATAACGTTGATTTAAACTTGTAAAGGCCAAACGCAGCCATGCACTGTAATTAAAATGTTGGCGCCGTCATATCGCGTCGTTCCTGCCGCGACAGTTCATTCTGCCAGGTTGATTCCTAACAGAACTGTCAATAATTTGAGTTTCCAGTTGACAAACGAGTCAAACCGCAGCAGAACTTTAAACAGATTGATTGTATTATAATTAAAGACAAGTGGTTATTATCTAATCGATATAATGCCTAGAAAAATAGGATCAAAATGAAATATTGCAAAGAAAAAGAAGATTTTGTAATTCATTCGGAATTAAGCCTATTGCGCTTCCCTCGGTTTGTCTTGCGAACCGAGTCGCTTATTAATCCAATAGAGGAGGCCGTAACGATGTTTGTACTATTCAAAGACATTGACCTAGATACGCTGGCGGCAGCTGAGATAGCTCACCAGGTTCCGAATGATCCAGGTAGCAAAATCAATGAAATCAATAACCTGTTTAAATAGCTGCAAACAGATCGCCTGGAAAAGTTCGTCCAGAATTTAATGAAACAGAATAACAACGCAGTATGGTATACAAAGGCAAGAAATTGAACAAAATTTGTTCAGCCAGATTCATATGTTATCTTGCTTCTTAATCTCTATCAAAACATATCTCTGCAGCATTGCAGAGTCATGTTTATATGTTCTCTGGACAGTTCCAAAGTAACATAAACATTGTATATACTAGAAGCTAAGACTCTATGTGGAAGTTAAATCTTGCTTTCAAAGTAAATTTGTGACTTCTTTTAATATTTAAAACTTGCACATTTCAGTTTTTGCTTACATCTTTTTGTGAAAAATAAAAATGACTAAGTGTTACTGAAACAAAAATGCCTCAGTTTGTTGAATTTGATGGGTATACGCTATACCACATGAAGAAAGCATTAAATTAGCTTTAACTTTCAGTTTTGGCCAATTTTGTGAGTTAGTATAAATGATCTTTCATTTTGAAATGCTTTCATAAACATTTAACCAGTCTTGTCAGGAAAATGTTGGCAATACAGATACAGTTAGAAAAATAATCACATGAAGTGGTCATTTCTGAACAAATTTTCTGAAATCGGACTTATATTCCTCACTGAACGTTATCGGTGCAAACTTAAGATCCGACAAAATGGGTATCCCGTTAATTGTTTGTGTCAATATGTGATACAATCCAACAACAAGCTGATGCTTTTGTAGAGCCCTATTTGTTTCCCATCATCTCTAATTTTGATAAAAAAAAAATCTAAGCTAAATTGTTTATATCAAAGAAGAATTGACATTATTGATGGACCAAATAATACCAGAAAAAGTTGAGAAACATTTAATAAACTAGCGACAAAATGAAAGGGTTTATTGATTTAGAAACCGCAAATACATTATTAGATATAACTATTGATGCGGGATAAATGACTATCAATTTTTGTTCAGAATTTGCTTCATAACAACACTGAGGCAATTAACTATTCTCACATTATCAATAGGTTTAATATACATCTCAGAATTTTCTGTTTGAGTGGTATCAGTTTCCTGTTTAACGGGTCACCGTGTGTCGATGAAATATAACTATCAAACAATTGTGCAACCTGAGGCCTGAGCAAAACTGGCATCTCCCCATGCAATGAGGGCATCCAATTATCCATGCTTGTGCCATTTATCTGTTGTCAATAATAAAAAGCAACCGTTTCTAAGCATTATTTATTTGTATTTCAGATGGCCGGTGTATTGATGAGGTGAACGGTTTCAAGTGCCACTGTTCTCCAGGGTTTAGCGGGAGATTCTGCGAGGTTAACGACGATGATTGTACGCATGCGCCCTGTCGCAATGGAGGCACGTGCGAGGATGGCGTGAACGAGTTCCGGTGTCGTTGCGTTCCTGGTTTTGTTGGCGAATTATGCGAAGACAATGTGGACGACTGTCTTCTCAGGCCCTGCGCTAACGGCGGAATTTGTCATGACCTTGTCAACAACTTCACGTGCACATGTAGACCGGGGTTTACTGGAAAGTTCTGTACCATTGATATTGACGAATGCGCAAGTGCACCATGCAAAAATGGCGGCAAATGTACGCAGGGTGTTGACGAGTACCATTGCGCTTGTCCAGTGGGATTCAGTGGTAAAAATTGTCAATATCTACCAGGACAACCGCATGATACCACGACCGAGAAAACGGATAAACCTGAGACTACCCCTATACCCGACACTCGACCAGCTAATGTATCTGTTACACGACAGTCGAGTGCTGGACCGGCCGAATCTGAAGAATTGACGACAACTCAGTTGTTATTAATAGTGTTACTTGGAGTTGGAATTCCTTTGATAGCTATAATAGTGGCAGTAACAATTTTATTGTGCCGGAAAAGACGGTTAAGAGAAGTTCCTTCAAAGGAGGAGGAAGAAAACCAACAAAATTCCATAAATAACAAACTCTCAAACATTTTCACAACTATTCCTCAAAGTAGTTCAACTCTTTCTAATTTAACAAGTAAAATATCAAATGAAGAACAAGACTTCAATACATTAAAGTCAAACAAGTCAAACAGATCGCTGGATAAGACCAGTCGATCAAATAGACCTATCTCACAAATATATCCAGGGGAGAAACCCATAAATAAACAGTTATTTTATACAAAAGACTTGAAAGTGCATTCGCAGCATAGAGACTTTGAAAAGACAACTAAAAAGTTAGACAATGATGGATTAACAATAGATCCTTCAGTCTTAGATATCAGGTAAGCATCAGATTTTGTTATATTTATTAAAGAACTATATTTTATGTACTTCAAGTTCATTTGAAAAATGTATTGTATAATTGCTGTCATTTGCAATGAAAAATTTGTGTCAAGAAGCTACTTGATGTTATACGCAGCAAATTACTTGCCTAGTTTACCCTGGAGCTATCTAGTTTTGAAGAGCTGAAACAGTCTCTTCAAGCTTTTCATGCTGTCAATGTCAAAGTGTTTGTTATGCATCTTTGCAAAATGGCTTATAAATAAGAAGTACTGAAGAAAGTGTATAAATCGTAATAACAAGCAGTAGGATCTAAGATGCTGGCGTCTCTCATTAGTAATTAATTCCAGGGCAATAAATGTATATAGAGATACTTTATGACATTTAAATAGTTTCCAGACATTTAGCTTTGATGTACATTAAGGGAAGCACCATTTTCATCATATCTGTTGATGATATAACATTCTGACATTGATTCAAGTTAATTCTCTGCATGCTGGCAGGGATTTTGTAGTGGAAAATATTGTTTAATAACGGAAACAAAAAAATGTCTTCCCATTCATGATAGAGATTTTTGCGTTTAATTCAATAAACGTGCAGAAAAAGCGGCTTAAAAACAGCAGATTCATTTGACCTAAATATGCTATATTTTGAGCCGCCACGTGGGAAAACCAACAATGTGTTTTCCGAACAGGTCTGACACAAATCGGCCTGTACAGCTACAGAAGCAGGCTAGAAGCTTGAAATTTTGGAGTTAGAATTGTACTATCCGAGTAGCGAAAACAAAGGCGCTGATCAGCTTCGCGGTAACCGCGAAGCTGATCTGCGTCTTTGTTTTCGCCTATCCAGATTGTTGGTTTTCTCACGAGGTGGCTCAAATGTTGATAAATGGTACATATCCAATGTCTTCCCCATCTGTCACATGTTGATTATACACAGTATATATCACAGACCCTTTGGAACCTTTGCCTGAGTATAACATTACTTTCTGTAACATATGGAGTCATTGTTGTTGTAGTAAACATAACTGCTAGCTCTTACCGCATTGCTTAAGATCTCTGCATTTGCACAGAGGCTGAAAGAGACACGTCAGATCGTGTTATATTTTGGCAAGACTTCTAAATGTAGTTTCTTTATTGATGCTTCAACAACAATGGGTTCTGCTATAATGTTCAAGTGCAACATTGCAGTGTCTGTAAGCTGCTTCATCATCATCTTCTTTCATTCGATTAAACTAAATTTGTTTTTCTTTTCTCTTTGCAGGGATTATTGCAGCACAAATGATATCCATATCATAGGCAAACCCATCAACAGAGACACTATCAATCGTAATTCATTATTACTTCTCGACGCCCAAAACCATAACAAAGACTTACAGCGTCTCAGTAGTCACAGTAGTTACTATAGTGACGACAGAGAAACACAACGGCACAGTAACTATTACGGAGAGGATGTCCTAGCAACGGAAGTATAGTTTCCATAGTGACAATCTGAAGTTGCAATATATTTATTTATTGAAAGCACAAAAATGTGGCGAAAGATGAAATTATTTATTGAAGATTGAAGTGCCTTTGTGTGAACTTACATGGGAGCTGCAATACTGAATATAATTCCAAAGATCTACAAAATGGCAATTTTGTACAGACTTGATAGGGGTGGATATAACACTGTCTCTAGGAGATCATTACATCACCAGTGACGTGATAGTCACGTGACCTTTGTCATCAAATGACTTCAAAGCACGTGACATCGACTCTCGAGTGGAATGTATACAAATTCAAATTCGTCCAAATCGCTGTCATATCGTTAACGAAAAATCGGTGCAGTTATCGATGAAATCGTGTCAAAACCAAACTACTACATTATGCAATGAGTTTGCATATAATACATATCCGAAAATCACCCATCACGTGACTGCTGAGAACAAGCCACCGGTTACCATGCGTCATATCATACATCATCCAAACAAGTACATGACATCATAATGTCAAATCAACGTCACTGTATCGTCAGTTATGTCGTAATATTGACATTGATCTGACGTAGTTATGATGTCATTTGCTCACTGGGATCACACCATCATTCAGGAGGTAAAACATAATAGTCATTTCCACATGAAATCCATTAAATAATGTGCTCAACGGACAAAGAACGATCTGATAGGGACTTTGTTGACTTGAGGTGGACAAATATTCCCAAGTGTTTTAAACAAACAGCTTGGTGATGTTGTTTACGAACGGGAAACAATGTTTTAAAGTGTTTGCTAACTAAGTGCTTTTCTTGGATGCTAGCTTCTAACACCTTCACTGGAGGAAAGGATGCTGCACCGCCAGTAAATAAGGCTGTTCAACATTAATACCCCCCCCCCCAAATGAAAGAAACAAATAAAAGAAACAAAGAAACAAATAATTTGACAAACAGTTATTTTCTTGTAAAACATTATAATTTGAATTAGGCGGTTCGATTATTATCAAATGCCTCCCTATTGTATTATCTAAATCCTCTAATAGAGCGTTTTTTCATTAAATCTATGTTAGTCAAAATGCACCACTAATGTCCCCGAACATTTCATATGGACATTTTTATGACTTTACCACTGTTTAAACTTGCGTAATATGTTGAACAGCCTTTGTTTAGCTTTATTATTGTGTGAATTCTGGTCCAATTTGTACAGTAAATCATGTACATAAAAAGTCTGTTATTTTGCTCCGTTCTAGAACGGTGCTAATTCTCAAATGACATTTTCTTTATGTTGCGATTGAAACGTTTATTATATTTGAGCCTTTGGGCGAGAAAATCAACAATTTGGGTTTCCGACCAGGTCCGACACAAACTAGCCTGTACAGTCACAGAAGCTGGCTAGAAGCTTGAAACTTTAGATATAAGTAGAAGAGGGACTGGTCTATCCGTGTATCGAAAACAAAGGCTGCACAGCTACTGCACAGCTGATCTGCGTCTTTGTTTTTGCACATGCAGATTGTTGGTTTTCTAAAGCGAAGGCTCATATTTCTTGTTTGCAGTATTATTTTATTGGCCACGACCCGTCAACAGCCTTAACTAAGATCTCTGAAAATGCAAGTTCAAATTCATGGCATTGTATAAAGGTTGCCCTAGCTACATTTTGGGGCTTGTTTGATTCGTTCATAACTTTTGGAAATGAAGTATTTTCCAATCAATTTCGTACAGAAAACTGTTGACTGGTTTTCAATCATTACTGAGCGAATAGGGCATTTGTATTTGAAGTTTTATATATGAAATTTAGAAAATTTACTTTTGTACTAAAATTTGTAATTTGGAACAACGTTGTACATTTTGTGAATGTGTTTTGAGTGTTGTTGAACAAACAGTTTTCCTACCCTTTGCCTTTTAACCTTAATTAACCTTTTTAGATTTTTTGTGACAGATAAATGAATGAAAGGCATATTTGCGGATGATCTAGACATGATTTTCTTTTGTTTCCCATGTCAATGGTAAGCTAAAGAAATTCATATTTAGGATAAGACCAGATATGTTTTACATTCCTTCATCTGCTCTTTTTATAATCCCTGCTTACTATTACTGATTTATTAATGATACAGATTCACAGTCTAAGACCGGTGATTCCTGGAAGCAGCAATTCCCAAAAGTATATCACCATGTACATTATGAATGTTAAAAAATCATGCCTGATAAAGAACAAAGCCTAACTAGCCAACAAAAACTTAGCACAGAGGATTTGCAAACGTGACAGTGTATAGAACCAATTCAGATATAGATGCTTTTGAAACGCACAATAGATATGTATGGATATTTGAAAAAAGGTGATTTTTGACAATTTCAATATTGAATTATAGACAATGTCATGAGCAAACCTTTGAGTTTACTAGTTTTCTATAGGCAGCTCTGTGAGCTGTTTGGTAAAACCGGCGTTGACAATAGGTCGCATGGCCAAAATTTGATCTCCCTTCATTCCAATTGTGGACCACGTCATAAGATAACCTGCATTTGGTATTTTCCAACTAGATGTCACACAAACAGGGCAATTTTGAAGCCCCAGAAAATGCATAGAGGCATGCAGTATCACAGAAAAAAAACTGTTGAATTATACTATGCAACAAAAACCAAGCGCTTATCAGTTTTGTTGGTATCTCACAGTTGATCTCCGTTTTTATTTTCACATATGCCAAAACTGGTTTACTTATGACGCGGTCACGTGATACCCGATATGAAAAAATCTGTTGGTTTTTGTGGAGAATATTGTGTTCAGGTTTTGAAATTGCCTGCCTATCGGCTTTAGATGGTCTAAAAGATATTTAACATGTTCCACAATAACCTTGCAGATGTTTTCTATACAGTGTATCACTCTCTGGGCTTAGCCCACTAAAGTCATCCATCGTTGTCTGTTCTCATTCTTCATAAATTAATTGTCCAGTCATTTTACACATATTTGTTGCTCTAACATGTTCTTTACTGTCTCTCGTTCATCTCATCTTCATTCACCTAACTTCTCTCAATGGTCTAACAGACAATTTCTTGCAGATGGAAGTATTTTACTGTCCAAGTTTGTTTTCAAATTATATAGGCATGATGATACTATTACAATACTTTATAATTTGGTTCTTATCTTTTCGCTGAAGTTTTGGTAAATTATTTGGTAAACTATCACTCAAAATTGTTCTTACTTTTAGAATTTTCATAAATACTTCCACCAGAAGAGATGTATACCTGTTAAATACATTATGATAATACAAATTCATGAGTGATCAAAAAGTGTGTATTGTTTTTAAATATGTGAAAATTTGATGAATCAGTTTGGACATTCTTAATTTACTGCTCATAGAATCTACATAACCTTTCAACATGATGCCTGAATGATCATCTATAAAATCTGAATAAAAATACTGACCTTATTCTCAACTTTAGTGCCATTTTGGATCTGTGACTGATTCCATATGAGCCTGTGCATGAGAAAAACAACAATTGGCATAGGCGAAAACAAAGCCGCAGATCAGCTTCGCGGTAACCGCGAAGCTGATCAGCGCCTTTGTTTTCGCTACAAGGATAGTGCATTTCCTCTACTATCTAAATCCAAAATTTCAAGCTTCTAGCTGTCTTCTATGACTGTACAGGCCAGTTTGTATCAGACCTGGTGGGGAACCCAAATTGTTGGTTTTCTCACGCACAGGCTCAATTATTAGAAATTGGTACCGGCTACTATTTTAAAGGTTAGTGTATGATAGAAAGGATTGTTGTTGCATTAACTTCTTTAAATGAATGCCTGTTCTGTTAAAGATTTGTTCAAGTTGTGCTTGCTGTTTTAAAACTGTTTTGTTTGACATGAACAAAATATGTTCGCTATCTTTTAATGATTTTTATTTAAAACTGATTTGACCCTTTTTAAAAGTAATTTTTTGTTGAGAAGAAAAAACTAAAAAAAAGTTGTTTTGGATAAAAATCTTAACCAAAAGTTGTTTGTTACTGGCTTTCTACTTGTTCTGCTTTGGTTTTAAAAAAGTGATCTAAACCTTGTTTGCCTGTTTCTCAACTATTTGAGCCACCGCATGGGAAAACCAACAATCTGCATATGCGAAAACAAAGGCGCAGATCAGCTTCGCAGTAACTGCGAAGCTGATCAGCGCCTTTGTTTTCGCAACACGGATAGTACAATTCCTCTACTTTCTAAATCCAAAATTTCCAGCCTCTAACCATCTTCTGTGACTGTACAGCCCGGTTTGTGTCAGACCTGGTCGGAACCCAAATTGTTGGTTTTCTCACGCACAGGCTCATTTATGACTTCTGATCACAAAAACACATGAAAAATAAACAGTAGTATCAAGGTCTGACATTTTTCCACCATAACTTCAAGTCAGTTTGGTGGGTATTTGTTGATGACTTGAAGCTTTCTTCAGTTGCTTCAGCTGCTACTGAAATGCACACAATACTTTGTGGAATAGACATAAGCAACGATATTCCAAAATCATCCCCAAATACACGCCATGTTTTCATTAAACTACAATCATGAACCAATCATTAGCATTTAAATTAATGCAGCTTAGTTCTGTTTTATGCCTGTGATGTCTTTGTATATATTCTGTATATTTATAGAAAAAGATGTTTCGAGATGTATATAACTGTTATTACCATTATAATTATTAATTCAACAATTCGCACAGTTTATACTTGCTTAAAATGTTGACCAGAGATTTCAAAAGAATCTGTTCTGTCACAACAAAACTGACAAAAACATAGGTTTCATTAGTTTCATTAGCTTTCAAAAATTCTTTTTATGCATCTAGTTTCCACATTTTGGGCCAAATCAAGAATTTTTCATTTGACTGTCACCATGTATGTAAAATTTTGCCAAAATAGTACATCTGTGAATTTTCTTGCATAAACAAATTTGTTATAAGTATTGCATTTGCATTTCAGTCAAATTTTAGTTAACAACAGCTATTATCGAAGGAGTATGGTACTTTTAATTTAAGTATATCCAAAATACAGTTGTTTTTGTCAGTTTTGGTGTGACAGGTTCGAAGTATTTGCCATATTGTGATCATATTTGGAGCATGTATATTCTGTATTTCACAAATGTCATGATGGAAAATAAAAAGTCACTTGTGACTATTTTTACAATACATCTTCTTGCTTCGTTTTTATACCTATATGGAATTTGTCTGAGAGACATGTAACATTGTTGTTAAAACCCTTAAGTAAGTAAGTAAAGTACGTAAGTATACCTGGTATGTCTCTGATGCTTTGAAAGTCATCGATCTTCAGCAGCTCAATGGCTTGAATTCTAGGCCACTGCACTTCAGCCTCCCTTCTCAAAGCCATGGCCATTGTTGCTGGTCACTGAAAGGTATAAGCAATGTCTTCAGTGAACTAAACCAAAAACCATACCGTCACAAATCCAAACACGGTAATTTGCTTAAACTACCAAACATACATACCAAAATGCACAGCTCTTTCCAAAAGATGGTCCAATCAGGTCTAAACAACAATGAAATCGATAGCAACAAGAGAATCTGAGATAAGGTAGTAACACCAAATGATGAATGTCCACTACCCAAGGAACTTCAGGTATTATACTGTAATTCTGCTGTGGCTCACCTTTTCAATACACATCATGTTCTGATTGCCTTACCTGCAAACGAAGTAGCGCCGTCTGTCAGATAATACTTGTTTCTGAGAAAAGAAGAAAACAACAGCAGAATCGACTATCACAACCAAAATTAGAGACGGTCCGCGTGTTTCAGAGGCGATGTGACCTACCCACGATCTATAATGGCCACCACACTTGAATCGGGAGGAAAATATCTTACTCATTAGGTCGAATCAACCCTGACAATAGTAACGGTCACTCAGCCCATGAAAATGTACGGTAACATATAAACACAGTGTTTGAAAAGAATTTTAAGGGGATGCCAATTGTCAAAAACTAATACTTGTATAATTTTTACCTGTATAAAGAAAAATGACAATTTTTCTAAGGAGACTGGGCATTCTTGACACATTCTTGTATGAGTCATTCAGACATCGAATACATATTCTTTTATGCCCCAAACCTCAGCTCTAGAGGGCTCAGCAGCACGCTTATCAGCATTGTTCAAGTCACTTCCTGGTTTGATTCCATTGTCATCCGTCTGGCATGCCGGATAAATTTTACTAAAAGCTTTCACCGTAAACATGATCTCCAATGTCTTGACTACAATCTGTGAAAGTATTTTGAACATAAAGTCAATATTTTGGAAGAAATCATACTATTTACTGTATCTCCTGTATAAGGTTTTCAGCATATATGATAAATACCATGTTTTCCCCGAGAAGAAATCATCTCCGAGTGGACAAACTTTCACAGATTGTAGTCTGGCTTTTGGAGATCATGTTTAAGGTGGTAGCTTTTAGTAAAACTTATCCAGCATGCCAGACAGATGACAACGGAATCAAACCAGGAAGTAACTTGATCAATGCTGATAAGCGTGCTGCAGAGCCCTCTAGAGCTGAGTTTTTGGGCATAAAATAATCTGTATTCGATGTTTGAATGACTCATACAAGAATGTTTCAAGAATATCCAGTCTCCTCGGAAAAATTGTCATTTTTATACAAGTATTAGATTTTAACAATTGGCATCCCCTTAAATGCCAAAACAACAAATAATCAAACAATTTATACTTACAAATACTAACGCATTAGATGAGTGTCCATCTTCCGGGTACCATTTTATGTTCGTTAACTGGTTCAAAAACCGATTCAAAATTTCGCGCAAACGCAACTTACACGAAAGATTATGTGAAGCGTGACTGGTTACTGCACGTGGACGGCGTGGAAACGAAACTGGGCCTTCGCGTAAGAAAAACAACATTTGGGTCTCCGACCAGGTCTGATACAAACCGACCTGAATAGTCACAGAAGCAGGATAGAAGCTCGAAATTTAAGACTTGAGAAGAAGAGGGATTGTACTACCCCGTATAGCGAAAACAAAGGCACTGGGCAGCTGATCTGCGCCTTTGTTTTCGCCTATGTATTTTGTTGGTTTTCTGACGGCTCAACTTTGGTATGCTCCAGCTAAGGGTTCAACCGAATAGATGATTATTTGCTATTACTGCAGCTGGTGATGTGCCGTGTGGCGGCCCTAAAAAGTCTCCCCGTACATCATCCATAGTGCATGTTATATTTTCTTTTTGGTCCTTTGAGATCAGCGAGGACAGTCTGAGAACTCTGAAATTTATTATCGGTTAAGATTCATTTTCTAATCAATTTTTGATATATTTGGCCCCATTTAGATAATACTAGTCTTTCTGACTACCCTGTTGAAAGTTGCAAAATTTCAGTAATTCTCTTTGGCTCCATGTTGCCAAATCTAAAGGGTCACTGACGAGACTTCAATAGTCAAAACCACGGTATGGCCCATCTACTTTCTCATTCATGTTTTCACTGCTCTTAAAGGATCTCAGTTTTAATTTTTATTTGGTATTACTGCAGCTGGTGATGTGCCGTGTGGCGGCCCTAAAAAGTCTCCCCGTGCATCATCCATAGTGCAGGTTATATTTTCTTTTTGGTCCTTTGAGATCAGCGAGGGTATTCTGAGAACTCAGAAATTTATTATCGGTTAAGATTCATTTTCTAACCAATTTTTAATATATTTGGCCCCATTTAGATAACACTAGTCTTTCTGACTACCCTTTTGAAAGTTGCAAAATTTCAGTAATTCTCTTTGGCTCCATGTTGCCAAATCTAAAGGGTCACTGACGAGACTTCAATAGTCGAAACCGCGGTATGGCCCATCTACTTTCTCATTCATGTTTTCACTGCTCTTAAAGGATCTCAGTTTTAATTTTTATTTATTATTAATAGCTAGCTCTGAAGAGTCAGGGCTTGACTTGCTGAAGCTATTCTCTTTACCTCCAGGAGTTGATAATGAGATTTCCATACCAAACACAAATGTATAAAAACGCAAACCATTATATAGCATAAACAGCTGGGCAATCAGCTGATAGCAGTTTCTAATTTCAAGAAAAAAATCTTTGTATATTACATTTTATTGCTGACTTCAATCAAGATAGTAACCAAATGGTGGGGAAATAATCAAGATAGTTATAATTCCTAGGATAGTTTTACCCAAATGAGTTTTAATGCTTGCTCACCGTTATTCTGTTTCGTACAATTTGTCTACTCTCTGCAGGCAAGGTCAAGAGACCTAAAGAAAATATTATTGCAAAGTTACCAAAGATTAAAATGAGTTAAGTTATGGAAGTTATGGAAGAACCAGTGCATGACATCGAAAACCATTGGTAGACGGGTCTGTTTGTAAAGCCTCTATAGCTCGTTTATAGTTGTCTATACAGAGTTATGCTATCCCCTTGTTTGTTTAAACAAAATGTCAGAATCCTAGTAAGTCTGTGTAGATGCACATGTCTCTTTGAGTACTCCAAAGTCGGAAATGACTTAAAGATAGGGTCGGCAGTGACAAAGCCTCGATTGCGTTTCGCAAAAACTGGATTTAAAGTGTCAATCGTTCAAAATTTGACCACAATTAAAGACCAACTGTCGGTTATTCCTTCATAACTACGCGATAGATTTGAACATACAATGGATCTCAGAAGATTTAGATCACAATCTTATATTCTAATCTTAATCTAGATAAAATAAACCCAATATTTAGCCACCTATGGATTAGGAAGCGGGCCAAGGCTAATTCAGGCAGAAAATACATTCTGGCAGTAAGCTGACAACCCAAGAGCGCTTGCGTCGAAAAGGTATTGTTCCAAATAACGTTAAAACCGGATTAAGGTTCCTTAATTTAAATTAAGGTAGTTTCTGTTATCGCTCGGATCGCCATGGACGCTGCACATATAAAATGGTGTGCACCGCCAAAATTTAGACAGCTGATTGGGGTTTTTGTCCATGCTAAAAATGGAGTTATAAGGTAGGTACAAACATCGATTCCAAAAAAATCGAAACTGCCAAACCTCGTTTTCCTCAAAAAGCTTGTTTTGCCCAAAATATTGCTCAAGCCCACTCTAATATTCATATACATTTTCAAAGATTAATAGGATCAGCAAGATAAGCTTTGCAAAAATAATATTCAATAACACTTGTGGTATTACACAGTTCCTTCAAGAGTCTAATCTACTTAAAGTGGACGAAATTGAAAGAGTAGTGAAAAGCAAAGAAGATTAATATGAACTACCAGAAATCCATTATCAACAACATGGGTGGAACTGTTACAGATGTTATGCAGGTATTTTAAATCAGTGCTTTCATCTAAAATTTATTAGATAATGAAAGTAAAGATTGACCAAAAATGGCACCAGTCTACTTCAAACTCACTTCGATAAGGCACGTTTTGATAACTGTGTCTATACCAGAAATTATAACAACGCAAAAAGGGAATACGAGATTTCACGAACAAAAGCAACGGCGCATGCATAGTCTGTATTAATTTCAATAGAAAAAGAACTATCGAGCGTGCAGTTGACCACTAGGTCTATGACAAAGAATATAAAGCTTTGGTGACTGAAAAACAAGTTGACAGGTCATACCATCTCGAATGTTGTTTACTATGCCGTGATGTATAGCCGTGCAATCTGTTACCATGGTACCAGCTGGCTACTGTTGTTATGGCAACATATAATTTTTTTTGTTACTCTCATTTTACGCATAACGTAAATGATACTGTAGAGGTCATCGGACTCACTGGCTACCGAGACCCAAAACAAGCTGCTGCACGGCGTCAAAGTTTCTCGATCTACTGCAACTGAGTGATAATGAGCTTCCCAACATCATACGAAAACCGAGTTGGACATCATTATATGGGTTGCGATACAAACGCCAACGTACTTTTTGCAGACCTTACAAAAGTTACCACAGACCGTGTGGAAGAAACTGTGTACAGAGTAGATCAGAAGGCGATAAAAGACGAAGAGGAAGAAGGTATATGATAATATGACTCCTATAAGATGAGCCGCTGCACAAGAAAACCAACAAAATGCTTAGGCGAAAACAAAGGCGCTGATCAGCGTCTTTGTTTTCGCTGCATGGATTGTGCAATCCCTCTTCCACTTAAATCCAAAATTTCAAGCTTCTAGCTTGCTTCTGTGACTGTACAGGCCGGTTTGTGTCGGACCTGGTCGGAAACCCAAATTGTTGGTTTCTCATGCACATGCTTACATGGGAGTTTCATAAAACCTATTCGATGACGGGATCTTGTATTGCCGGTCAACGGCGGCTGATTCTCATTATTCCGCTCCCATCAAGACTATATTTTCGCTTTATTTTTCATAAGTTTTTGTTTACCTATATTCTCTGTCACATTTGATGAGTGTAAGTCTGTCACGATACCCATTCATTGCTGGTATGTTGTTATCTTTGAGATCATGGAATGTTAAAACATTAGCCAACTTTATGTCGAGCTTGAGGGTATTGTTTTAATTTGGAATACATTAATTACTGTTTACCCTTACCCCTCATGGTTTGCGTGCATACATGCAAAAAAAAAATTGTTCCAATCCAAGATTTGTCTTTGTTTGTTTACATGTTTACATGCAATACCCACAGAATCTCTTCCAAAGTTTAGACATTGATGAGTCAATAAACAAAGATGAAATACTTTTAAGCAAAGTTGGAGGGACAGTCGAAATAAGTATTGTGCAATTGTGGCCAATGAAGTTCACGAAGGAAACAAAGACAGATTAAAGAATGCCGGAGATAATCCATCCTCTAACCGCGGCTAAATCAGCAGATGGCGTTTATTTACATCATGCTCATCAAAAGTATTAAAGACATAGATGCTAGCTTTGAGTCACATGCAAACAGTATAAGAGAAGATGAAACAAGAACACGACATCTCAGCTGAGCTTTTGTTCAGTTATTTTGATAGAAATATTAATGTAATTAGAAATCTACTTTTGCTTCGATTTGAAAATATAAAATGTACTCTTGTAAATGATAAGTGTACAAAAGAACATTCGTCATATGAATATTTATTCATTAAATAAACTCAGTAAAAGAGGTTTGCGGTTCTGAACACCCTGAAGGCAGAGCAGAAGCTGTGTATATCCACCACAAGGCATAGACATTCCTCAGGGAGGTACAGCACTGTTCATAAACAGAGAAACCCGTTTGCAATGTCGTATTCTGACTCTTCAATTTACTCCAATACTCTCTTGATATTGGCTCGGAATCAGTTGCGAGCGATATTAACTTGTGAGTTTATCTTAATGAGATTAGCGACTCAATTAGTCGCCAGGGACTCACCAAATCGCGGCTGATTTATTCCATGCTGGCGAATGATCGTCACTTTCGAAGAAATGAGCAGATTTTAATCTCGTCCCAATGCCATTAACTGATTTGTGACAATACAGTTTAATCAAAGTGTGGTTGATGTTAGTTTTTTCCCCTGCTTGTTTACTGCCTTGAGCTCACCTCTATCACTTGAATAATTTTCTCCATTTTCTTTGAGTCAATGACTCAGGATGCTAGGGTTTTCTGAATTTCTGTGCTACTTAAGATTTTCTTCTGTTTTATTCGATTTCTCTATTCAGCTTATCTTCATCTTTACCTTTCTTGTTTAATTAAATTTCATATTTGGGGGTCTTGAAATATTTTCGGAGTAAAGCTCAATCGGAAACAGGCTCTTTCTGATCGCGCCGTTGCAGAATTTCAATATATTCTTTCAGCATGTTCAGTGCCTTAGATCTACTTCTTCTTGCAAATGCACGTGCGGAAAACTGTTCTTTGTCGTTGCCCAAAGAATCATAGATCGACTTACATTTACATTGCCATTTAAGGTATTTGCTTTCTCTTGTAGTGCGAATTTCAGATTTCTCTCTTGACGTGCCCCATATACTCTGGTGCAATGTTGCTCCATCGATCCAAACTTAATTATGGATCAATTAAAACCATTTCATTAACTCACTGGGCCAATTACTCATTAATATTTCATTCTTGCCAATTCGTTGCTCAGATTTTCTTCGCAATTATATAAATTAGAAATGTTTTCTATGAGTGTACTATACCGAGTGTTGAACCGTAGTTGTAAACCTGTTACCTCTCCCTCTGGGGACAGAGTAATGCAGTACCATTCATCAATGCTATATGCTTTGTCATTTTCAGGTCAACAGATAAAAAAATCTTGATGTCATAAATGCCGCTCGCATTCATTGTTACAGTTCTGTCTGAAACTAACAAATTAGGTACTTTGTTCAGTATGATGTTGTCATTTTTCTCATAATTGTAAAATGAGCCATGGTGCAAGTCTTTTATGAACTATATCAGAGGAAATGGCTTTGTCTTTAACCTGCTCTGGAAATAGCACGATAATTACAAAAGGCAATCTTACATGTGGACTTGGGGACAATGATTTACATGTTCATTTGTATTGTTTCTAACTCTGACTTCTGGTCCATCGATTGTATTTGTATAGTCGTTAGCCACGCTGTCTCTTTTAACATTTTTGTTACCTGTACTTCCCACACTCAGTGTCAGTTTGAACGAATTACTGTTCATCTTCACTTGTACACTTTTCGTGTAGCTCTTCTAGTTTAGTTTCTTGATCTTCATTAAATATGTCTAACTTATTGTCGAAGGTTCCAATTTAAGCTAAGTTTGAATGCCAACTTCTATCGAAAGTGAGTTCAATCAGGCTAATGAAGATAACATAAAATATAAAATGATTCTAAATATTTTATCATGAGTCCTTACATCAACGTTTCCAAGTCGCACCTGATAAATAAGGCTCGGAAAAGAAAACCTGAATATAGGGAATTGCGCAAAGGGCAGAGATAACTCTCGCTCTCATGCCATGGAAGAAGTATTGGCGCTTGGAAGTCCAGATCAACCAAGGTAGCGCATACAAAGGCGCTGTTCATGTGCACAAATGCAATTACGCAAAAACATAGGTGTTCTCGTGACGTACCTGAAATGTACCTTTTTGTATGAAAGCACGTCATTTCTGTGATAGAGTGCGAAAGTTGATGAGTTCGAATAGATTGAAAGGGAATAAAGCAATGAAAAGTCTGGTGATCAGATTAAGATAGGACTGGAAACACGAGAGCATGTCAATAGATCGTCACAGTATAACATATGTAGTGATGTGAGCCTGTCGTAGTCAGACACCATGCTGGAATAACCAACATTATCATCTGGAAATCGTATTCATACCCGGTGGATTCGCCTATTTTACGGACGGATTCATCACCAAGATCCTCCAAGTTTAGGTATAGGCAGTTCAAAAGTGTAAACTCATGTTCATTGAGTCATGGGAGTTCTGAGGTGGTGATTTCACTTTTCATTTGGAGCAATATGTTGCTTTTGTGTGACTGTTTTCAATAGAATCATCAAAGCAAGCAGGGCATATAATGTAGTCAGACAAAACCTAGGGTTGTCAGTAAATGGCGATCCATCGTAAAGCATCCAGTACAAAGAAGTTAGAGGCTGACTGGCAAGATGTTCCCACAGATCTAGAGCAATCAATATGATCTACACCTGTGCCTATGAAATGGTATAAAACTTTGATTTCGATACATACCATGGACCGTTAAGCTGTTACGCTGTTATGATGTGCATTATGAAAAAGATTGAAAAAAGCGTATCATCTTATCTGCCAAAACGTGAACATATGACACTGAAACAAAGAAGTCATTGCACTGCAGAGTGACACCAGACGGATTACAAAAACGATAAACCATCACTGACTGACAAAGACATTTGGACTGAACGTTTACCGTTAGCTGTGAGTGACATCTGAGCCGAGAAATCCGGTCAGTTTAGGGTAATAATTGACATTTGGTCTCAAGTGTTACCAGACTGTTATAAGTATCCAATTTTTGACAAGTTTCACTAGTCAGCTGTTAGATTTCAGATTATAACACGTTACAGCTGTAACATACGATTATAGGGAAAGTCGAGATTATGTGGTTGTGAGAATTGGCAGTGCCAGTATTTAAGCTGTGGTAACTTGGTGTAGGGTGACTGTATCTTGGCTTAAAAAACGTTGATGCTACCTGCCAAAAACGGATAGACACATTAACACCATCATCATCACATAGACGGTTTAACCCCCACAAATCACCGCTAAGGCGCAGTTTCTGAAATGACCCAGTTTGTATGAGTTATTGTTTGTGTCTTGGTAAGGCATTGTGGGTGGCTGGGCAATCTACGAACTATAAGACATACCAACAAGTACAAGCAAAAGGTTTTCGTTTCCAGCTCGAAAGAATTTTCCATGGTCTCTCCATAAGCTTGTTTAAGGATGTTCGCTGCCAATGAAAAAGTATTCAAACTTTTTTCTAACCCCTCTTTTTTGATTCCAAAATACAACACAATACATTTGATAACAAAATAAATATAGGGTAGTGTGCATTTTTTCAAGCTACAGGCCTCTGAATGAGACCTCTGAGCACCATGTTTTAAATTTAGTAAAATTAATTTATTTTTTAATTCTTTGAAACATACCTGTCTTGAACAAACATATACTTAGAATGCTTTCAAAAGTCATAGTATTTACGTATCGCAAACTATTTTGGACCAAAAGCAAAGCAAAATTTGCAACTTGAAGTGGATGACAAAATTTTACGATTCCTTTTCCAACCCTACCCCCATACTTGAAAAGTCGGAAAATAGCAATATTTTGAAATGTGCCAAACCCACATTTGTTGATTCAAACTTTTTCTTGTATTTTCACACAGCATAGAACTTGGTAATATTGTTCGAATAAAAGAAAGAAATATATAGAGTAGTGTGCATATAAGAGAGAACCAACAACTTGAAAATCGCCATTTTCAGCCTTTTTTCGGCTGTTTTGTTTTTTAAAGCCCATTTCATAAAACCACCTAAAATTTTATAACCAGCACACCAAAGACACAAAGACTGACTTAGAAGACCATGTACACATATACTGCAGCTAAAATAAACATCGAACTAGTGCAATTAATTTGAAGATGTGTAATATTCAAGTTTAATCTACCCTACCCCCTAAATTTTACTGACAACTAAAATTTTCTGAAATGTTGCAGAAAATGTGGTGAAAAAATGAAGTTTCTTAGACTGACAATTTTCATGACTCTGAATATGCATATCATCAATATGTATGCAAATATAAAATATTAGGAAAATATCTGCAACCGTTTACGAGATATTCAACAAAAGAAAAACCGGAAGTTCCGAAATGTCAAATGTTAGCAGCGAACATCCTTAAGCTCTCTTGGCATGACTGAAGTTGAAAATGAAAATTCCATAGTCGCGGAATTATTTGAACATAAAATATGAATATTTGTAATAAAATCTGTAATTACCAGGAAGTAACTGGCGATTGCGACACTCAAACGAGTTACACGCGGCAGTAATGTCGTAAAAACCAGACCAAATCATGATAGGTATGTTCACTTTTCTGGAGAAAAACGTGAGCATAATTTTAACGCTCTTTTGATACTCAGTATTCCAATCGTATTTACAGATACCCAGGAGTAATGGGGTCAAGCGCACAAAGAAATACTAGCATAGCATACACGATTCTAGTCGGAATATTTCCATCGGTATTTCGTTAAACCTAGCTCTCCAAGGATAACTTGGACGAAAATGAAAATTCAGTAAAACTGCAATAGTTAAACTGTGTTATTCTAATACTTAGATATTTTCTTGCATATATGACATTAATGATAAATAATTTAGTTGTTAAAGTACGCAGAATAAAAATAATACTTCTTTTTTCAAAGATGTCTATAAATAAGATGTCTATAAATAGATCAGGGGAGAATACTGTGGAATTAGCGACTCAAAGTTGAAAATCGTTTGTTTTTCTACATTAATTTAAACGTTTTAGGCAATTTTATGTGTTTACTGGAAGATCTTCGGCACTGGTACAAATACATAACAAAAATAATGCGAATTATAGCAAAATGACGTAGCTGCAAGTCGCTTACGAAATCCGCAATCATTTCGACATTGGTTTAAATGCAACTTATGCTAAAAGCTACGAGCGGAGTGACAGTTTATAGCCAGATGATCTAACACGATTCACCCGTGCCCCAGTATTTAAAGAACATGTAAATGATAATGCAAGGTATAAAATTTATGTCTTCTGAGTGGTCACTTATAATGAAATAGATGCTTACTTGTAACTGATTTTCAATTAAGTTTTCCAGCCTGTTTTTTTTTTTTTTTTTTTTTTTTTTTTTTTTTTTTTTTTTTTTTGGCACTTTCGTTCTGATTGCTGGTTCTTGGGCTTACTTTACCTTTTCTTATAAAGCACTGAAAACATTAATTATAGATCTCTGATACTGATATTGAGGTCGTCTTTGACTGGTAAAGTAATTAACCAGAAATGCATGCTATCTGGAAGACAGCGTGTTTATATGCTTTGCACAATATCACTTTCTGATGCACATTGCTTAGCTAAAGGCTGAAGATACATTTTTTTTTTCGGAAAATTTATACAAATATGTCAACCTAACCTAGGAATGTGCGGACTTTGTAGGAAAATAACGGTGCAAACAGTATATTTGAAAAAACTACAAGAATTCTAGTTAGCATGCATATATCTCAACCTGCAGAAGTAGAAGGAGATGGGAGAGATATAGTGACTCGAGATGAAACTAAGACAAACGAGAGTCACGCTAATATACTCGGAACATGGCAGAAGCCGAGGTATTCTCAGGCCTACGGGTGGGGTGGACCACTTTAGAAGAGCTTTTACCATGTCATCTTAACGCTTTAAACTGTTCAGCTGAATTACAATTACCTTTGTACTCGAGTTCTGTAACAAAGATACTTCATACACATGATGCATACATGTATTGTTTTTTGCAATTTTAAGAAAGTCATCTGGCATTGCTCAACAAGCATAATATGCAATACTGTTTTAAGGAATATCTTAAGAAATCGCGTTTGCCTATGGGCGTAGATCAGATAATTCTATCTTTGTTCGATTCGCTTGTGTTTCAGCCACTATATTCTAATGATACATCGCTCTCTCTGGATTTGCAGAAGTTAAAACGTCAGAAAATGATAAAAGCTATCAAATGACGTCATGCACGTAGGTTCCAAATGTAGATCATGGCCAAGAATTACAATGCTTCTATAATTTTAAGGCCCATCTTAGTCAGTAAGGTGACAAGTTTTGTTTTGTCTCGATATTTTACAGTTAAAAGTCAAT
Source organism: Rugalucina vietnamica (assembly GCA_964017185.1). Taxonomy (NCBI): domain Eukaryota; kingdom Metazoa; phylum Mollusca; class Bivalvia; order Lucinida; family Lucinidae; genus Rugalucina; species Rugalucina vietnamica. The sequence continues at coordinate 71,558,315 of OZ024872.1, forward strand.
AACTGCTTTACATTCAGACGTGTGAAATAAAATACCATTCAAATAAAATCGGTAAGTTTGATTTCAGTATGTCTTTGAAGCATTTGCTTTGATACTGAGATTCGTCTCCTTAACTAAGGACTTCATTACGAAAACACGCCCATGTAATATACAGACTTTTCTTAAGTTGTAAAAAATTTAAATTTTCAGTAGAAAGTTTTTGATATTTTTCTTATTTTTGCTCAAAACATAGATTGTGGGTACATGTTAGAACCGCCTCGGCGAGGCGGTTCTAACAAGTACCCACAATCTATGTTTTGGAGCAAAAATAAGAAAAATAGGTTCACCCCTGCAAACCCCAGTTTTTCTATATAAAAGTGGGGTTTAAGGGGGTACAAATTGCACGGACATGTTATCCTGATGTAAGGGAGGATTGTAATTCAGGCCCCAGATCATTTCTCCGGCGACAGCTTCATTGACTGAGTGCTGCACTTCATAGTAAACCTCACAGAACGCAAACGCTACAGAATTATTACATTTACGAACATTAAAAATGGAATCACCGCGTTCACTCTAATTATAAAGAATGAATAAATATAGTATTATGCTTCTTGTTAAACTAGGGTAATTTTAAGCACTCTCAAAAGATGCGATATTACTGCAAGTTGAGTAGCCAAGATATGAGCAACAAACAGAAACTTGAATGATTTTACAGCTTACAAAATATGAGCCTGTGTCTAGGCCGTCCCCTTCAATGTTTCTATATAGGATTGCAGCATTAGGGAATTGCAAAATCATGGACGTATTAAAATCTCAAGGCTGTGTAATCAAACCGTCTCTAGATGCAGGGATGGAAAATTATCATTGTTGTAAGAGCTGGTATATATCGCATTTTCACATGTTAGAGCTAAGATGTTACATAATTAAAGCAAAGAGGTACTTAGTTTTTCTAGCCTTTTTAACTATATAAATTGCCAAAATGCGCATTTGCGTAATGCAACTTGTGTTATTATAGTTTACACTGAATTGTCATTAAAGATATTCACAGAAACAAAAATACCACCACGAATGTAGATACATCAAACAGCATCTGAGAAGAGTGCAAGCATTGAAAACTCAGATATTATTGAGATAGGTGAAAATTCAGCCTCCCCATGAGTAAATCTAGCTTAGTCTTATTTCAAGTATAAAGACGTTGGTCAGCATATGTTGCATTTATCAATGTATAATTTGATTAATTTCAGAGGTACCGAACAGAATATTTGCTTAAGTTGGGATCGGAAGCCCGCGGGCCAAGCTCATCAGATCGCTCTAGTAGTTCAAGTGAGTAAAAGAAAGAGAAGAGGGAAAATTGTATATTCTTTCAACGAAATGTGCAAAATACCGCCGTTCCTGGCATTTTGGCTTTTATAGACTGCCAAAAGAATAGCAATTTCTTATTTGTTTCATAATTTAAAACCATTCCAAACCCTCGCAATGATCTGACATGAGATTGATACCATTTTCACAAAGAACATTCAAGCCCTCAGCCTTTATGTCATATGTGCGCATTTATTCTTTCAAACAATAAATATGATCATATTTTATGGTATATTTTGTAAAAGGAAAATGAAAAATGTTTCATGCAGAAACACATTTCGTGTAGCATGCAATTATAGGTATGATCATTTGCGGCATATTCCTTTGTTCCCTAGATTCTGTATCATTTCCTGCCTTCGTGGTTGGCACATACTTTCTCTATTGAAATGATATATGAGCCTTCGCCTGAGAAAGACAGCAATTTTGTTTTCCGACAAGGTCCGACACAAACCGGTCTGTACAGTCACAGAAGCAGGCTAGAAGCTTGAAATTTCGGATTTAAGAAGAGGGACTGTACTATCTCGGTGTAGCGAAAACAACGGCGCCGATCAGCTGTGCAGTTACTGTACAGCAGATATGCACCTTTGTTTTCGCCTTCGCACAAACTTTCTTTAATGAAAAGATATATTAATGATCATTACTGAAAATTGCTTTATTCTGCAGATGATTTCATCTTTTGTTATCAATTATTTATTGACGGAAACGTGCTCGCCACCAATAGCATGCTGATGTTGCAAGTTTGTGTATGTATATTGCAAAATAGGCTCGCAATGCACAACCTTCCATGAATTGTTATATGTACGTCTAAATTTTTCCTGTTATAGGTCATATTATGGCTTTGCTTCAAATATTCTTTGTTTGTTTTTTCTTTCTTTTAATTTCTTGTCTTTGTTTAGATGGATATGTGCTCGATCCAGTCGTCACAGTGACGTGGCTATTATGCTTTCGAACATAAAACTCTCTGCAGTGGGCCATCCTACCACCAGCTATTGACTGTCTACTGGTTTTGCTTTTGGTGTACGTTCACTGCGTCATCTTGGCGAAAGGAGTCATGCCATCTTTACACCAAACTTACCCTGACATAAATCGCTCTGATAGATGTTGTCCTTGCCGATTTTCCAGGAAAATGTTGGGGGAGATCATTTGATTAGAAGTTGTATTTCAAGTTGCTATAATTGTTGTCACGTTAATTGAATGCTGGTAATTAAAAACTAAACAATTACTGCATGTTTAGAAACAGTTTATCAAATTTAAGCCAACTTGATTCATAAAACTCCTTCTCAGAATCAAGTTAATATGATTACTCTACTTGCTCGAGTACAATTTGCGCAAAGAACCCAGTGACGAAGACTCATCATAGCATGATAGTGTGGCAATAGATGGAAAAATGCGGCTTGCAAGGAAGAAACTGTGACTGCCCTCTTATGTTTAGTTTCGTTTTGTTTTGTTGTAGGCAATATACAGAAAAAGGTATGGATGATGTTAAAACGGGTTCTGATGATTTGCATCGATAGCATTCGTTGCACCGAAGACTTTTGTTTTCGATTATTTGCGAAATATCTACAAAATGGAAAGACAACGCCGCATCAGTGATTCCAGAAGTGCACGTGCACATTGCAGCTTCTTGCAGCAGAATTCAGAAACATTAACATAGACAACCCTGTCTCGCCTGACATCTCTGCTTTTGAACCTCGCACAAATGTAATACTGGGTTGAAAATGATCCAATTTGCATAGTTGCGTAAAGAAAACGCATTATCGTAACAATTGTCAGGTAACCGTTATTTTTGCAGGTAAGGTCACGTGACTGTGATTTCAGGAGCCTGGGAAAGAAGGTTCTAAAACAGCAGGTTTGGCACTCTGTCAAGCTGAAAGAGTGCAATCGCGAGGAAATCCGGCTTCGGAGATTTCGGCTCAGTTGTGCTCACAGATCTTTAACACGGCTCGTTCCTAGCTAGTGTCACGATGATTTGGGTGCATGGTGATATGAAAAGAAGGAAGGAGGGCGGATCGTCAGCGTTGACTTGCATGTCGACCTGCGAGATTTTGTTTGCATTGCAATAATCAGGATTTCGCATGCAGACGGCCAAACAGTCTTACTATAAGCATATTCCATTATGTTTGTTCTCTTTATGCATCGTTTGAACTTTACTAGCAACAAAAACTGGATAATTATCAAAATGAAGGAAAAAGATGCATTAGCTCTCCTGGTGGAACACCGGTAAAAAATATCACTCCGCCGTACCCCCCGAAAATAGTGCATTTAAAAATTTCATCCACACATGTTTGATGCTGAATAGTGAGAACGTTTCCTACATTCTGTGTAAGATCTCGCATTTACTACAAAGTATCGCCATAATACAACATGTTAGTGCACAAATCACCATGCCAAAACGGACTATATCTCATCGGAGGCTTCTGTTTGTACACTACCCCCTACTAAAATCCGGACCATTCTAGAGCGTGAAATCCACCCATAGGTATATTGCAAAATGGATTACCGGAAAATCGAGATGGTCAACCCCCCTAGGTAGTGGCACCTTTGGGTAGGGGTGTGGCTGGGCTATCAAGTTAGAGAAGACCTTTTGGTGGTGCAATGTTGGGTACCAGCTGGGAGTGTCACAAAGTGAGGGAATTTGCATTGCGGCCTATGGGAGATTTTTTACTGGTGTTGGACCTCCTGGAACCTTTCTCCTCAAGATCAGAGTTGCCACAAAAGATCCGTGTGCATGTTAAGGAAAGCGTACTCGCCAGTCGTATGTGAAACATTTTTACCTGTGCGATGGTATTTTTTATTGTGTTGTCATTTTTCTAATGTACATCAGAAAAAACAACAACAAAAAACATCCCACCGATGTTACGTATGTGAAAAAAAATGTACAAAAAGCAGACGATTCTTTTTTCTCTATCATAAAACCAGGTATGGAATTTTATAAAAATAAAAATGCACTAAAAACAGCAGATTTCAGTCAGATTTATCATTTAAAATGGCTGTGTCTGGCGGCCATATTGCCCCGAAGAAGCAATATGTAAAGGGCTATAGGGAAATATTTCATAACACCTTGGCTGTTATCCTATAAATCTTATCATTATTGTTTCATCTCCATTTCTCTTGGCAATATTACATGAGCCGCGTCGTGAGAAAACCGGATTTTTGCCTAGGCGAAACCAAAGGCGCAGATCAGCTTCGCAGTAACTGCGAAGCTGATCAGCGCCTTTGTTTTCGCTACATAGATAGTACAATTCCTCTACTTTCTAAATCCAAAATTCCAGCCTCTAGCCACCTTCTGTGACTATACAGCCCGGTTTGTGTCAGACCAAGTAGGAAACCCAAATTGTTGGTTTTCTCGCGTCGCGGCTCACATCAAAAATGAAGAACATTTATGAAAACGATGATGAACATGTGATCAAAATTTGTGATAAGATTTTTCGAATAAGTAATAAATTTGTAGCAATCATTGCCTTTTGATTTAACTGTCTTCACTTAACAGATTTTTTGGTATAGTCTGTGTAATAAATTTTAAATTTAATGTTTTGATGATACGCACCTGTACAAGATTTAATTTATAGCCATAGAAATCTTTTCAGACATGTGAAAAAGTAATAAAATACTGGAAGCAAAATATTTCAGTTTAAATATGCAGCAATTTCAGCAGATGATACAACAATTTTACAAGTTGAAAGAATAAAACACATTTTAAAAGGTACAAGCAGGCAATGATCAGGAAAAGGCGCGATCAGAAAGAAATTCCCACTCCAAAAACCGGAGTGGGAAAAAACTAAATTGACAATTAGATACTTGTACTAAGAAAACGCATTGTAAGCCGAGTGAGCGGCTATTTACCAATAGGCGGCCACTCAGTTACCTAAGCCTAACTAAAATATGAAAACGCACATAAGGCGCAAACAGCACAAAAATTCAACACCAAAACATAATACACTAAGAACCACAACAGAAGTATCGCCTTGGAACGATCAGTAATACAAAATTACCGGCGGGCTTAAACTTGTTTTACATGGCCATAAGCTCACCCTCAGCTTCTGCTGTGGCTCACAACACATAGTTGTTCGGTCCTCGTGGTGAATCTCTAACTAGTCAATGAATCATTAAGGACAAACAAATAAATCATGATAACCACCATGATGAATCAAAAACGAGGACTCACAGAAGTTCAGTAAGCTGCCCGACGATGGAGATCCCTGGGCGCCCAATAACTTAATGAAAGTCCGGAGCAAAAGAGAAACATCAGTTGAACCACGGTGGACCAAGCAACAGACAAGATGAACAGCTTTAATGCTTCCATGTTTCAGTAATTCAACTATTAATTTTAATTTGCAAATCGAGACTGGCCTAGTCCTTATTCTTCGTAGGGTTTCTTATGGGATGGTAGTTATGGACACACATTCCAACAGCACTAGCGTGCTACTTTTTGAGTACAGTATACATGTCTGCAAGCGCAAATGTTGGTCTGGTGATGAATTTGTTTATTAACGTGCTTTTTCTGTTTATTGCTCAAACATTAACACTTGACTCAGTAGCTCTGTTTTTGTCTTTCTAAAAGACAGACGCCTCAGTTTAATTGCTTACGGTTTGTGCAGTGAGTTTGTAACACCAGGAAAACGTGTCCATGTAATGTATACCCCTTCATATACCCCACCTTTATATTGCAAAACTGGGGTATGCAGGGGTATACCTATTTTTTTCTTATTTTTGCTCCAAAACATAGATTGTGGGTACTCGTTAGAGTGAGGCGGTTCTAACGTATACTCACAATTTATGTTTTGAGCAAAAATAAGAAAAATATCATATTTCTACTGAAAATTCTCAATTTTCAACGGCGTTATTTATTATTGAAATAAGAAACTCTTTTCAGTAATTACTTGAGTCAGATATTAATTAGCCTTACTATTGTATTCAGTTTTGACGGACGATTCCATTAGTGGGTGTGTTCACTTGTGAAATATTGCGAAAAAAAGCATTTATTGAATTTTGCAGAGTTTCAAAAGCTAATATCTTGATATCATATGTTTTTTAAAAAATTAAAAGATACCTATTAGTCCATACAGTGATTTGTTTCTTTTTGAAATTTGGTTTTGAAGAACCTGAATCACCCTTGGACTACCAACTTCGAAATACGTCATACGGCAGGAAAGGGTTGTTATAAAATTACTAGTGATACACTGAGTGTCGTTCAATAGACATCTTCAAAACCGAAAAAAAAGTTTTAGAATCTTTTTTATTTTCTAACAAATTCAACATTTGTGGCATCCTTTCTGTACGTTGACAGCTGGTTTTTGGGGTTTCACCCATATTTTGAAAAGAAGAAGAAGAAAAAGAAGGAAAAAAAATTATCGGTAAAAGATGGATAATTATTGATCGACCCTCCGAAGATCGAACCTACCCTGTTAAAACGACGCCATTGCGATGACTCGGCTAAAACAATTTGATGTATTTTGGCTATTTTGTCAATGAACTAAAGAGCAGATGTTGTGGAAAATATTGTGTAAAAGCTAAGGTAAGTAATAATATTTCCATATGACAGTGACACCTTACAGTAGGCCTACTGATAAATTGATCAAGCTGCAGTTTATTGTCGTGACCTACTTTCGTAAGTTTTTGCAGAATTATACAAGTGTCAGCTTTTTTGAAAATCTAGATCTATCTCTGTACTTTATGAATTTATGAAATGCTGAAAAAAGCCTAAGGCTGCAAACCAAGATTATGAGAGATTTGGTTATTATTATTTATTTTGTGTGTGAAAACCAAGACTGGTCAGTTAAGATTAGTGGGATTATTGATCCCCTTCATCATCGATCATTTAGTAGTTTTTAACCTTTCATCTTGACACTCATCATTCTTTATCTTTTTCTTTTTTATAACCCTAACGCGCAGTGCCTGCCAAAAATAATCGCGAGGGCTTAGGCAGTATTTAAGATAGATAGTGAAAGCCCATTTCAAGCAGAAGCTGCCTAGCAAGACCAGTTAACCTCAAATACAAAAATTGAATCTTTTTTTATTTCGAAACAGATCAAAAGGAATGTGTATTAAACTTGTTTTTTCGTCATCTATCAATCTTCCTTTACATCTTAACCTCCGAGGAGGTCTTCAGATGGTGTTCAGGTATACCAAGAGCTGAAGGGGGTTACTTGAAATAAAAACCGAGATCAAGAAAAATAGTGTACAGCTCTTGGCTCATGCGCAACCGGAACCCCGGTCATGATTAGTGTAAGGTGACCAGTGATCGATCAAGGACCAGTGATTGATCAACTAGTGGTTATCAGACCTGGGTTAATCTTAATCGTTAATCATGATTACTTTGAGGCCAGTCATGTTTTTGTTTAGTTACGATAACTGTCGGGGGATGAAAAGGGAAAAATATAGACCACACTGATGTGTTTGTCGGCATTATAAATGCTATTTGCCTAATGCCATTTGCTTAATGCCATTTGCAAATTGCTATTTGCTAAATGCTTTTTGCCAGATGCTAAAATGCTAATTGCTAAATGCTGATTGCAAATTAAAAATAAAACTGTCCATGCTTGTCATGCTTGTACAGTACATACTATGTTTTTATAATGTTAATTAATCCAACATACTGTAAAATTATGAATATTATCAATGTCCTTCACAGGCCCATTTACAATTTATCATATTACAATACACATTTAGCAATTAGCATTTAGCAAATAGCAATAAGCATGTCATCCATATTTTTTTTCAATTTGACTGTTAGAAAAGCTGATATATTTCCAATTTTAACAAATAAGCATAACTGAGGAAAATAAACATTTCAATAAATCAATAATTATTCAAAATCACTTCAAACATGTCAAATGCTATAAAATATTATCCTATATACCGGTATACATAAATTATTTTCTTGGAAGAAATCAAGCTTTAGTCAAAACTCGCTCGGCAGACAAGCACAGAAGCTCGGGCTCGGCTTCTAATACTCATGGGCGTAGCTAGCTTAATGTGCGACTTGCAAGTCACACCAATGCAAGTCGCACCAATATTGAGATATGATGTGATTAGTACGTCACACCCATTTCTTTGACAACAATGTTACCATTATCAAACTCAGGCCTCCCAGCGAAACCTATTATTAAAACCTGTAAAAAACTATAATTTTGTGTAAAATTAGTAAAATCCTATAAAACCTTCATTTTGCCCCCAAATATATAAATTACCTATATTTTTCTACAAAAACCTATATACTTTGCAGAAAAAGCAATGAATCATTTTAAGACCAGTATTTGTTTTCTGACCAGAGCTTGTAAATGTTTTGAAGATGCATTGATCCGGTCGGCAAGCTACTCTTTGAACTTTCGTGAGAAAAAGTCAGTATTGGTTACCAGAACTGCTCCTTTCCTGCCTCTTTGCTCTTTCGGTCAAGGGTATAACTCGTTCATTATCGCTATACTTTAATCATTTTTAGATGCTCATAAAATCATAATTGGCCAGAAATATTACCGGGTTGACTGTTCATACCTTGAGTTGAAGAAATGATAATGATCTAAAGATATTTTCAAAGCTTTTAAGAAAAAAATAATTTTGTTTTCATATCTTCTGCTTTTAATTCAGTAAGGCCATAGTGATAAACACTGAGTCATTCACCTCGTACAAATGACCGATGATGTCATTCCGACTCGATCGATACATTGAACAGCTGTTTGTGCACATTTTTCTTTGAGTTTTCCCGTCTATGCTGCCGACAGGTTCATTTGTTTCAATTTGATTGCAATTATCCATTCATGATAATACACTTTATAAGTAGCAATGTGGAATGTGTGATTTTATACAAAACTGCGTTCCCGACTGCCAAGAAAGCGTTTTAGATTGCCAAAAAGCATGTGTTGGCAATCGAGAAAGTTCAGTTTATGTTCTACATCGTCATTTTGGCAATCCGAAATGCCATTTTAGGGCAGTGTAGATCTCTTTTTATTTATCAGATTGGTTGTTCATGATTGCCGCTAACACGGTGTGGTTAAGGAAGCTTCAGAATTTGGAAGAAAGTTGCTAAAATTGTGATGGAAGTGAGAAAAAACAAAACAACAAAAAACCCACCTTTGATAACCTATATTTTTGGTGACAAACCTGTAAAAGAACCTATATTTTGGGTAAAAGGAACCTATAGATATAAAAACATATATTTTTCAAGTGGGCTACTAGGAGGCCTACAAAAGTTTGTCACTGAGATCTTGAATTTTTTTTTTTTTGTCCTTTCATGTTTGTTTTCAGTCTACATTTTATGTGATAACCTGATAACCAAGTGCTTGCAGAACTCAAACTTAAGAACACAAAGGAAATATTCTTTTTCGTGCATTTTATCTTGATTCTTGTATGTAAGAAAAAATGCCTTGTTTGGAGTGTAATTGCTTTTTGGAGAACCTTGATTCTCCTTGAGGCTGCGTCCAATGTTGTCAGAGTTTTCTCTGATCGCTGGACATGTTGCCTGACACTAGTGTTGTTCGATTATGGAATTTTCATAATCGATCATCGAAAAAATCAGATATGACTTTTCGGTCAATCATCAATTATAATTGAAATTGGAAAGGTTATAGTGCTCTTGATACATGTACCAAGACTTTAATAAGGAATTTGTAAGCTTGTTTGGTTTAGTTGCATAAATACTTATATCTCTGAAAATACAAAGTTTTGTCACATTTAGCTTTTGTAATCTTGTCATGAAATGCTTATTATAGGATAGGTGCAAGGGAAGATTACAATGTCATTAACTTATTGCAATGACTACTTGATACATGTATCAAACTTACATGTACATGTATTTGGAAATGAACTCAGAAGCAGGCTAGTTGTCATTTTCTGACTAAAATCTTTGACAAAAGACAAACAATGTCAGCTTAACATGACCCATAGAATTTAAATTGATGATCGATTATGAAAGCATTCTCGATCATCAGTCGGTCGACAGCAAACCAATGATTATCAATATTTGATCATTGTTACAACACTACCTGCCACACCTAGAACATGTATTTAGCACATTTTTAAACGACCAGGGTGTGCACTTATTTGAGCATGTGCACTAGTGAGAACAATTATGGTATACCGTATTCGTTCTAATTAGCACACAGTGCCCTTAACTTGAAAAATGTGTATGCAGGTTTTTCTCATGTGTGTTATAACAGCTTAGTGTTGATTTGTGCTGTCCTTTCATTTTCGCCTGGTGTCTGGGTTGGGATTTTAAATTTGACTGTACAATCTCTGTGCCTTCTATTTTTACTATTCTCATTAGTTTATAAACTTAATAGCAGGATATGATCTGAAATATATATTTCTGATAAACCAGTTCTTTCAGCTGTACAAATTTATAAACAAAAGAAAACAAACAGACCACCAAAACATCAAAGTTTCAAACTTTCCCTGGGGAGCATGCCCCCAGACCAAAAGGCAATGTGTAAAGCCTGCAGCAACCCCCCCCCCCCCCACACACACACACACTGAAGCTTTGCTAATTGCATGGATGTACCAGCATCTTTAATCCTTAGTTACTAACATTTTTTTCTCTCTTGTACACACTGTTTATCAGGCCTGAATTTAAAAATTGTTTGTCAGCCATTTGACACTTTGACTTCACAATATAGACACATTGGACATGTGCATGAAGAAATATTATTTTGGAGCTTTGTGAACTTAGACGTTTTCAAATGGGTTCCATGGTAGTGTAGATATGGGCCAATCAACTCCTACCACAGTTTCTGATAATTTGACTTCACAATACAGACACATTGGACATGTGCATGAAGAAATATTATTTTGGAGCTTTGTGAACTTAGACACTTTTTGTGCAAGTTTTCAACATGGGTTCCATGGTAGTGTAGAGATGGGCCAATCAACTCCTACCACAGTTTCTGCCGGAGCCATTTGATAATTTGACTTCACAATACAGACACATTGGACATGTGCATGAAGAAATATTATTTTGAATAAAATATTTAGACAAAATTGCAGCTGTTTGAACGTAGACAACATAGACAATTTTTATGAGCATTTGCTATGGTAGGGCTTATATGGGCCGATCAACTCCTACCACAGTTTTTGCTGGAGCTATTTGATACTTTGCATTCACAATACAGACTCACTGGGCATGTGCATGAAGAAATATTATTTTGAAAAAAATATTTTTGACAAAATTTCAGCTGTTTGAACTTAGACAATTTTTTGTGCAAGTTTTCAACATTTATTCTAAGGTGTGCCTATACAGGCCAATCAACTCCTACCACAGCTTTTGATGTAGTGATCTGATACTTTACCTCAGCGAAATAGATAACGATGCGTACTGCGTATGTACGCATGATTTTTCACCCAGTACGCATAGAAATATCAGACCTGTGCATACCATGTACGCAGTAAAAATCAGCAATACACAAACAGTTTACGATTTAATGCGTACACTGATAAAAATACCTTTAAAATTGTCACAAAATGACAATTTGTCAACTAGTATTGTGAGGCTGCTCTGACAACAATCAAAAAGTAGTTACATTATGAATGCAGCTTCTGATCGTTTCATATTACATACCATACAATATATTATGTATCTTCAGTAGTTATACCATAAACGTGTATTCCGTTCAGTGTCTGTTAACCAAAGGTTTATTCATGAATTTATTAGTAGTGTGTAACTTTGGTTTATTGAAAAGGCATTTTGCATCGATTTCTCCAGGGTCATATTTTTTTAATTCAAAACTTGATGTATTCCATGTTCTACAGCCATGCCAGTTATGTTTTTCCTCACTTTTGCTCTCTTATTATCTATACTGGATACAAAAGTATGGTTTAACAAGCCTTAATGACAGAATAACATGTATTTTTCATACTTGAATAAATCACGGCTAACAAACCTTTAAATGCGTAACCGCGATTAAGAAAAGAAATCCGATTCTTGTCCTTCCGGTTTCGCATCAGATGACCAACAAAAGGTAAACAAACTTTTGCAGCTCGTGTTTCAGAGTAAAATATTTCGATTCGAAGACAAATATTATAATTCTCTCAATGCTATTTTATTAGTTAGACATTGCTATATTTGGACCCGAAAGGATTTCCAGAAATTTTTCTTTATAATCATGATTTTTATTCCCTACCCCAAAACACATGTTGGGATTGCATTGTACACGACACAAATGTGGGTCAGTTGCAGGGATATTTTTTAGATTTCCGCTCATTACGTCCATATTAACGGAAAGCAATACAGTGCGCAGATGATTTTAACATTGTGTGAGGTCTGGTGACAGTTTCATTGCCTCTGGCCAATGCATTCTATACATACGTGGTTAAAAGCTGTGTCATCATTTCGGTTACGAATTTAATCATTAGAATGATAGCAATATAATCATTATAGAACACGTGTATTAAAGTTTTTGTTTTTGTTAATGGTTTTACGCTGAAAATTATTGTCACATTCTCTGGTCCTTTCTTAATAGGTGCTTACTCAAATTTGGTGTGTTTGTGATATTTGCAGTGAAAATGTTTGATATAAAATAATACGAACTGTCTATGAAATACATGTAATACAATAGTTCACATGCATGATATTCCTGTTCATGAAGACGATTTTACAGCATTCTACACACACTTTGATTTGTTTTTTCTTGGTTTTATGTCTTTCAAAACGCTTTACAGGGAAATAAATAACATAACTTGAACATGTTGAGGTTTTCAAACGTATCTTGAAATATATCCTTCATATTTTAATCATTAAATGCGTACCCATCTTTTCCTTCCCTTCAAATCGATAATGCCGGGCACTAACACAACGAAATACTGGCACAGACATCAGATGCAATTTAGTTAATACAAATATGTAAATTTGTCGTGGAACAATCACTAAAATTTGATATTTACCAGCAAATTGACCATTTTTTAGTTGTATTTCGCCGACTTTGGCCTTGTTGGAGCATCAGGTTCGAAGAAGGGAATGAATAACTCAAAGACCATCAAATTATTTTGCGAGCTACTTTGGTGCTGACTTACAATAGTAAATAAGTGACAAAATAGCATTCATAGATAATCGATATATTTCTGTACTAAAATATAATCATCAATCGATCCTAGTAGTGTATGTTTTGTTTACCTTTTCTTGGTCTTCATATGCGGAACCGGAAGGGCGTGAATCGGATTTTCTTTCTTAACCGGCGGTTACGCATTTAAAGGTTTGTTAGCCGTGATAAATGGTCTTATCCATACTTGTGCATATCTGTAAGTTTGATTCTGAATGAGAGGTTATAATATGAACCTTCAGAAAACGCGTACACAGTAATATTGGCGGTACGCACTGTACATTCTGATGCGTACAGTACGCATTGCGAAAAATAATTATCTACATCACTGTTACCTTCACAATAAAGACATGTTAGACATTGGCATGAAGAAGTTTTATTGTGAAAAAATAATTTTTGACGAAATTGCAGCTTTGTGAACTTAGACAATTTTTGTGCATGTTTTCAACATGGGGATGCTTGTAAAAGGTCCAGTTCTTTTAGAGCTATTGCCCTTAACTCCTCGTACAGTTTGCATAGGCACATTTTTGATACTTTGTTTGCATAAGTAACAGCTGAAAATCAGTTTTTTTTTACTGACTTTTACTTTGAGGGGGGTATCTAATAAGCCTTGCATATTGCCAATTCTTGTTTTCAGGGACTTTTTGGGGTTTTAGGGAGCAGGGGGCTGAGGAAAAACATTTTAGAGAGCTGGGGAGAAAGGTCATTTTTCTTTCAGGGAGCAGGGATAACATTTAAGTTTAGGATTGAATGCTGCTAATGCAATATTTACATGATTTATGTGCGAAATATGTGTCAAATACAATGTACTAATTTGCTTTTAGGAAACAAGCAGGGTTTGTACTTAAGCATGTCACTGTGTGCTAATTAGAACTACAAAATACAGTATGTAAAAACATCCTGATTAGCAATGTATTTACTTTTAAACAGGAGTGAAGAATGTATGTTTGTACATATGTGACATGTTGACATTGTAGTTATTCAATTTATAATTCCAGAAGTATTTGACCTGCTGCTCCAGCCCCTACCCACATATTGTATGATTTTACAAGTTACATGAGAAGTGATTTTATAAGTTACATGAGGGGTGGACAAAATACAGTCTCAGATCAAGATGTCGGTGCCAAATAGTATCTACTGGTATTTAGTATTTATACTTCTTTTTCTTTATTAGCTCAGCTGAGCCAAAGGCTAATAGGTGCGCATATAGGATGGGTAGGCACCGGTTGTCCGTCTGTCGGCCACCATTTTCAAAGATCTTGTTCTCTGAAACCACTTGGCCAATCAAAGCCAAATTTTATATGAAGCATCTACAGGAAGGGGGAACCAATTTTTATATTGATAATCCAGGTCACATGACCAAGATGGCCACCATGCCCATATACAGTGAAAAACTTCAAAATCTTCTTCTCAGGAACTGGTGGACTAATTTCAATGAAACTTGGCATGAAGCATTGATGACTCGTGTACTACAATGTTTCATATAAATCATGACCCTGTGATGACTTTGACCTATTTTATGGCAAGGTCAACATGGGTTGCCAGTACATTTGAATGGGGAAAACTGTTAAATGTCTTTTAAAGAGAAAACCTTGCGGGGAAATGGGGCTGTAGGACTGACTATCAATGATTCTGAAAAAAAAAATGACCCCAGAGACTCATCTGCCCCCATCCCGGGGCAATATACCTGTATATTACCATAGTATTCAAAAATCTTCTCTGAAACCGCTTGACCAATCAAAGCAAAATTTTATATGAAGCATCTATAGGAAGATGGAACCAATGTATATTTAAAATAATCCAGGTCACATATAACCAAGATGGCCACAATGCCCATATATGGTAAAGACCCTTCAAAAATCTTCTTCTCTGGAACCCATGAATCAATTTCAATGGAACTTAGCTTGAAACATCGGTGACTCGAGTACTACAATGTATTTATAAATCATGACCCTGTAATGACCTTGACCTATTTTATGACAAGGTCAACATAGGTCCCCTATATAGATGTATTAAATGGGGAAAACTGTTAAAATGTAAATTGAAGAGAAAATCTTGCAGGAAATTGACTGTAGGAGTCCTGGACTGAACATCAATGATTCTTAAAAAAATGACCCCAGGGTGTCATCTGCCCCCACTCTGGGGCAATTTACATGTATTTTACCATAATATTCAAAAATCTTGTCCTCTGAAATTGCTTTGCAAATCAAAGCCAAATATTATATGAAGCATCTATAGGAAGGGGGAATCAATGTGTATCTATGTTACAGCCAATCTGTGAAATCAGCCTTTTCATGAAATGGCTAAAACTTTTAGCCTTTTCGTGAAATGACTAATTCACTCAGCCATTTCATGAAACGGCTAAATATTTCAGCCTTTTCATGAAATGACTAAAAATTTGCTTTAGTCATTTCATGAAATGGCTAAACTAACAAGGGAACCTTTAAAACAATACAAAGAGTGAAGTTTATTTTAATAAAAACTCTGAACATTGGTTAAAACATAGTAAAGCACAAAATGCAAGTACATCAAATGATAATTTTATGTGTCATGAGTAATCCAGTTAATATATTGAGATTTTCAATTTCTTACTGGTACAATAATTTCGTTTCATTTTTCCCATTGTCTAGGGAAAATTCAAAGTTATTGAATCACACAATATGAGATACTAAGGATTCGCTTATAAAATAGTAAAATATCAGCAACATGCCATTAGAAACACGTATCAATAGTGTACATTTTCAATACCACACAGTTTAATTCACATACATTGTCTACTTATCTTACATGGGAGACTGTTATGGCATCTGCTATTGCACATTTTACCGGCCTTAAAACACTTACATCTGTTGTTTGACATTGTTTTTTACCCTTTCCACAATTACATCGAAACAAACCTTGACCGCCTGAAGTTGTTGCTTTCACAGCTTGGCGAAGTGTCACTGTACAAACCGTGTGTTAACATCACGATTAGTTAGGAGCTTTTATGGACATAGATCAAAGTGGTTCCTTGACAGCAATAGTGTACATATTTTATTCATCAAAAACCAGGATTACTCCAAGAATGTTTTCATGGGTCACCTCTACCTCTGTCAACTATAGGTATAGGAAAAATAGCAACATTGTCTCCCTCTTAAAATCAAAGGGTAGTCGAGTGGGATTTATCACATTTTAATTAGCTTGCAAACTTTGCTTTAATTAGCTTTTATTTGACTATGATCGACGTAATGGTTTAAACTTCTTTGTTTCCTTATTGTGTTTAACTAATAATCATAATCATAGCAATTATACTTATCTTTAACTTTATTATTATCATTATCATTATTATTATTACATGTATTATTATTTATGCCTACCATAATATTCTTTTAGAAGTGAAAATGGAAGTTTATGTACTATCATATTCATTTTTGTGGTTTAATCAAATTGTGGTTTAATCAAATGAATTATTCCTGTGATGATATCAAAGGCATAAATAAAACTCAAGGCGTTATTACATAGATTGGCTGAAACTGAACCAGTCAACCTGTGTAACAATCACATGGAGATTTTAGTCATTTCATGAAAAGGCTGAAATATTTAGCCTTTTCATGAAATGGCTGAGTGAATTAGTCATTTCACGAAAAGGCTAAAAATTTTAGCCATTACATGAAAAGGCTGATTTCACAGATTGGCTGTAACATATATACATGTAAATAATCTAGCCTAGGTCACACGACCAAGATGGCCGGCATGCCCATATATGGTAAAAGTTTAAAAAAACATTCAAAAAACTCTTGAGTCCCATAGACAGATAATAACAAAACTTAGCATGAAGCATCGATGACTCAAGTACTACAATGTATATATAAATCATGTCCCTGTGATGACCTTGACCTATTTTATGGCAAGGTCAATAAAGGTTGCCAATGCAGTCGAAACTTGAATGTGGAAAATTGTTAAATTGTCATTTCAAGGGAAAAACTTTAAAAGAAATGGGCAATCGGACAGAATTTTTATGATTCTGAAAATAAAATTGACCCCATGGGTTCATCTGTCCCTGCCCTGGGGCTATATAGATATATATGACCATAATAGTCAATAGTCAAACAAATTTATTGGTATATATCCCAGATCTCAGGTGAGTAAATACAGGACCATTGGTCCTCTGGTTTTATTTTGTAATAACTAATATGTATAGAAATGGGCAAAGAAATGTGCACGTTTTGCATTGATGGCCTATCTAGACGACACTGTGCGATTCAGACTCCTAATTATAATTTATAGAAAATGGACTAACACTGTAGTATATTTTATTTACTGGGTAAATGAGTGTTTATATACTCAAGTCTTATAATGCTTTTTTTTTCTTTATTCCATTTCTTGTTTGGCTATTGACAGTACTGACTATGAAATTTGAAGCATTACAAAGTATTTGTCATTTAGCATGTTTAGTCTGATCCAATTAAACTGCATTTTGTCACTGATACCATTGCTCACCTTGTGAAGTTTAGATACAACTTACAGCTATACACCCGGACCTCTCTATAACACACTTCATTACAACATGGTTTTGGATATAACACTGATCCATGTTGGACCCCAAATAGCGAGTTTAGAATATTTTTGCTATATGTCTATACATTTTACTCTCGATTAACATGGATTGGATAGTTAACACGGAAATTGTATTGGACCCCAACAATAGTGTTATAAAGAGGTTGTAGTGTAGTACTTTTAATACTTTGTTTCATAATCACATTACATGCCCTTCGTTGCAACTTCCCATTGTTTTCTTTACAGGACACAGCAGCTGTGAACACTCCCCTTAAATAACCATCATAGCACAACAGTATAGTCTAAATGAAGCATATACATGGTATGTATAATTATAGAAATGTTCAAATATAAGTACTGTATACATCAGCAATTTATGAGTAGACAGTAATTGGAACGGCTGCTTTGTAGAATTTTGAAATTGAATCCATCATTCTATTTTCCAACTTACATGGATTTATTTTTACATATATAAAATTTGCTTGTATATTGAGATACTTGAAAGTCTAAATGTTTGAAATGTTTATAATGTTTGTAACTTGTATGTTATTTATTTACAGTAAACATGACTACATTCAGCTTTACTTACGAACTGCAGATTTAGAGGACAGTGCGCTAGTGATTATTTGGTTGTTAGGTAGGTTTTTAAAGACACCTTTTCTTTATAAGTTAAGTGGCTGTCTTGACAATACCGGAAGAATAGTCCAGGTAGATATCCCCACATCAAGTAATTGTCTTATGATCTTAGAAGTGATTATGGGGTCATCAAAATCTACAGATATGGGGCCATATGAAGGGTAATTACATACAAATGTACTCAGTTGAATATATACTGCTTCTACTGGCTAGAAAATTCATTTCTGTAAGTGCAACAAATGCAAACAATTCAAATTGTGTCATTATGCATTCGTTTTGTGACGATATGTTTAAAACTGTTGGATAAAATGAGCCTCCTGAAGGGAAAACCAGACTTTTATCTCAAAAACAATGGCACAGATCAGCTGTGCAGTCATTGCGCTGCTAATAAGCTCCTTTGTTTTCATTGCACAGATATTTCAATCCGTGTACTTCTTAAATTCAAAATTTCAAGCTTATAGCATTTTTCTGTGACTGTACAGGTCGGTTTATGTCAGAATTCCTGAAGACTGGTTTTCTCTCATCAAGACTTAAATATAAAGGTAAGTTACTGTAGATACTTTAAAATCAGTTAACATTCAAAAAGAGAAGATGGGCTGTATTGAACAAAATCGGATAGTGAACCTTTATCTACAAAGGTATTCTAGTTTGTGAGGTAAAATGTATGTAATGCCAATGTGTCGTGTTTGCTCTTTGTCATTTTCTTATAAACATGTATGAAATTACATTTCAGGTTGAGTACCAGACAGAATCTGCATCACTGGATTATTGCTGGAATGATATTATGGCACCACAAACATAATGTGAATTTTGGCTCCCTGGTTCTGAGGTTGTAAAACTTTTTTCATGCTCAACTGAATATGAAATTTATTAAAGTGCTTATAAATACTGAAATAATCAAAATAAATTGAAATTCCAGGCTTAGAATATCAAAACTTGTAATTAATCTTGTTTATAAATGTTAAAATGCCAAGAATTGGCATTTTAACATTTTATGAGCAGGATAAATTTTAGTCTCTGCTGATCTGAGCATGAAAAAGTTATTTAACTACTGGAGCGGGTAGACCGATTTCAACGAAATTTGGCATGAAGCATTGATGACTAAAGACTAAGTACTTCAATGTATATATAAATCATGACTCTGAGTTGACCTTGGCCTAATTTATGTCAAGGACAACTTAGGTCCCCTATTTGAATAAGGAAAACTGTTAAAATGTCATTTAAAGGAAAAAATGCAGGAAATGGGCAGTAGGTCTGAATATTAATGATTCCCAAACAACAACAACAACAACAACAAAAAACAACGAATAAAACCACAGGGGTTCATCTGCCCCCGCCCTGGGGCAATATACAGGTTCGTTTCAAGTTTAGCACTATGCCATTTGTTTCATAAGTAATGGCATAGCACTACACGTTCTTGAAACTCAGCCAAATTTGATTTATCTGTAGTGTTTGAGGACTTAAACGGATATCATTATTTTGTTAAATACATGATAAAAATATGCGCTGATTACATTTTTGATTTTGCTCAATTTATTTATAAATAGTAATACACTAAAATGACAAGCAAAATATCATAACTTCTGGGATTAACATTGGTTTCACACACTTCAACAAAGGTTGAATCTTTAACAGATAATATTGTTAAATTGACAAATCAACCAGTACACTACACCTAATTTGGTATACCCTGTATATATTCAAGCAGATTGAAGCTTGAAATATTGCACCCTACTAGCATTATACAATCAGTCAGCCTTTGATACATAATGATACATAAAATCGGCTGTGTTTACTATAACACTGGTCGAACAGTTGCATGTAAATATTTGATCCCAATGAAGCTGCTCGAAAAGGTACTTGCACACAAAATGGCGAAAAGGCAGTCCAAAAAATGTAAGGCAGTCTTGGAAGATGCAAGATTTCAAGCTTCGATAACCTTGACTGTAAATAGGGTAGACCAAATATTATCATAAGGTGTAGTCTACTGGATGTTCTGTCATTGTAATGTGTTCAAACGTCCCTGTAGTGTGAGAAATCAATGTTTAAGTTGATATTTGTGTCACAGAAGTTATACTATTTCGCTTTTCATCTTTAATGTGTTATCATCTATTTATAAATTGATAGAAATCTAAAGTGTTCAGATCATTGAAACGAACATGTAAATGTGTTTATTCTGAAAGTTCTTGGCCAAACAATTTACAAAGCCAAATTTATATGAAGCATTTATAGAAAGAGACAATCAATGTGTATATAAAATCAAGGTTGCATGACCAAGATGGCCACCATGCCCATATAATGCAAAAAACCCTTCTACTTTAGTTTTGAAAAGTGACTGTACTTCCTGACTCTCACTGACAGGTGAGCTCTTGGACTACCTGTATTCTTAAGCATTAACCTGCATCTTCATTCGTTCTCGTCAAAGTAGAAGAAGCTGTGCTACATGCATTTTAAAATGTAGGCGGTCACAAAAAGGCCTTGTTCAACAGAATTCACCAAAAATGAGTTCATGAATTCACATAAAGTTGGATCCTAGGACAACCGGTTTCTTTTGTTAAGTTCGGATTCACATTCTACAAAAATGAATTAGTCATTTTTCTGACCACTCACCTGTTAAAACGTATGTAGCACTTGTTCAGTATACAAGTCATTTGCATGTTACAGTAGAATAAAACATAAATTATATTATTTGTGCTGCTTTGCATTTTAACTCCAAAATTACTTTGGCCCCATCCATTGAAGTATGAGAAAGAGATTAGGTGCTTGTGCATTTAGGCAAAGCTTTAACTGACTGACCACCTGGTAACTAGTTAACCGCTTGGAAAATGTGAGCCTGTCATGGAGAAGTGGTATAGTCAAATAATCTACACATACAAACCCTAATTATATATTGGCTCATTATATTGTAAAGCTCAATTTGCATGTCTTAGCACCCACTCATGTGTACAGGTCTTATAAAATAGAGGCAATGCTCCAACATGACAAAATTTGCTGACGGATATAAAACAACACTTTAAACAAAAGATCATTTTGACAAAATCATACTAGAAAACCAATCAAACATTCCCTATTTATTACTCACGTATACTAAAGTACAGGAAGAGCTATTTCAGTCACTTTGGCGTTGGCGCTTGTGTTGGCGTTCGCGCAGCTCTAATGTTAAAGTTTTTATAAGTCTATATCTCTTAAACTTCTCATGGATCAAATTGATACTTTGCATATTGGTAGATATTCGTCTGAAGCTTTATTCTGTACCATCATGGCCCACCTGTGTGACCTTGAGGTCAAGGTCACGTGCTTATAAATTTTGTGTTCAAGTTTTTGCTTAAAGTTTTTATTAGTCTGTATCTCTTGAATGTGAAGATGGATGAAGTTTATACTTTGCATGTTGGTAGATATTGGTCAGAAGTTAAATGCTGTACCATCACGACCCACCTGGGTGTCTTCGAGGTCAAGGTCATGTACTTAGAAATCTTGTGTTATTGTTTTTGGTTTAAGTACTTATAAATCCATATCTCCTGAATATGTAGATGAATTTAAGTGATTCTATGCATATTGGTAGATATTGGTCTGAAGTTTTAGGCTGTACCATCACGACCCACCTGTGACCTTCAGGTCAAGGTCATGGGTCATAGAATTGAATAGATATAGTGGCAAAGCACACGCCAGGCGAGCTACGCTGCCCTGCAACAGCTCTTATTCTTTCATTCAAAATACATATTTGGTAATTGGAAACCCTACTTTGATAATCATTCAACACTGACCATTCAATACCAGCATTAAAACCAAAAAACAACGCCGTCTATAACATGTAACACATGTTATAGTTTTTCTTGTTACAACTTAAGAAAAATCTGTATATTACATGGGCATGTTTGCAGTGTTGGAGACAGGGTATGGAGACAGGGTATGGAGACAGGGTATGAAACAGGGTATGAGACAGGGTATGGAGACAGGGTAAGGAGACAGGGTATGAGACAGGGTATTCTAATTTGTCACCTAATCGCATAGAAGTTATCTGTTGTTTTCTGGGTTAAGTACGTGTATACGTGACGTACTTTTCCACTCAATAGTATTTCTGAGAACATTTCTAAAGGTGAAAAAACAAACAGTTTTCATTTCAATTGGCCTTGAAAACATGCTTCAATTGGCTCGAAAAGAAAAATAAAGCCATAATTGCTTTGTCGTAAAATCGATTTACTACGTTTTACGCAGAATTGTATTTTTTGAAAAAGATAATCAAGTTTCTGGGTACTCAATGATAGAAGCGTACAATTTCCCATTTGAAAACATATTCATTATTCAGTTTTATTGCCTTCCGGTGGTGGACAACAGATAGTGTCTTATTGCTCGATGGCAAATGATCAGCTTTTGTCCCTGCGAGAATTTCCAGAAACGTATATAGTAAATTATAAAATCATGCAATAGGATCATGTAACAGAAAACAAAGATTGGTATTGCATCAGGAAAACATGTCCATGTAATGTATACCCCCTTGAACCCCACTTTTATATAGCAAAACTGGGGTATGCAGGGGTATACCTATTTTTCTTATTTTTGTTCCAAAACATAGATTGTGGGTACTCGTTAGAACCGCCTCGCCGAGGCGGTTCTAACGTGTACCCACAATCTATGTTTTGAGCAAAAATAAGAAAAAATATCAAAATTTTTCTACTGAAAATTTTAATTTTTTACAACTTTGAAAATCTCTGTATATTGCATGGGCAAGGTTTCGTAATGTGCATGAAAGCTCGGCTTACCAAAATATAAGGCAGAGGGACAAGAGAAGAGATCGTCGGATCTTTATATCATTTCTTTATCATTGCTTATGGTGACCACGTTCGAGATAAACTAAGCAATGTCAGAAAACAGTATATGTATGGGAAAAAGTTGCAAAATGGTTGAAGATGCTGCAGCTGTTTAAGTACAACATGTCTTGAGGGAAGCTGCAGGTGATTGCAACATACGGAGCTGAAGTTGTTACCTTTCAGTGTCAATGAGATGAAAAATGAAAATTGAACTTTGATATCCTGTCTCTTAATCATGTTTCATTTATTTCTTTCACTTTCTTCTTTCTTCTCCAATTAATTACTTCCACCTTGATCGATTTATTCAGGTAAATGACTTGCGTCATTAGTCAAACGTCGTAAAGAATGCTGAATGTCGTGAAAGGGAACTGTTTCTATTACGACATCACCTTCAGGAAGTTAATGAGATTGTAACGACACCGCTGCGATTGATCAGTGACCTCTTGTTCAATGATTTTTATATTGACATGGCTTATTTCAGTTTATACCTGGACCATAGTCCGACAAGATACCGTTGGCATGGCGTTTACTCGTCTCCAACCTCCGTATTTATCAAGTCGACTGTTTCAAGTTTATCTACTTCTCTGCTGTGCATGTCATTTTTGTTTTTAGTTAAAGGTAGCCACGTGGTCAACTGTGTGGGAGAGAGCTTGTCCTCTTGCTCTATATAAGTATTGATATACTGGTGATGCCCTTTTCTTTCCCGCTCGGTGTTTTTGCTGTCTGGTCTTGCTTCGTACATGTAGTTAGGCTCTACAAACTGAATGTTCTTGTTACGATTGTGTCCAGCAGTTCTTCACTCTATTGCGTCCACGTGCCATACCAAAATATAGTCACCAACAAGTCAGCAAATGAACTGGGTGGTCCTAGTCGGGTACCATATGAGCCGCGACGTGAGAAAACCGGTCTTCGGGGTTTCCGACCAGGTCCGACACAAACCGACCTGTACAGTCACAGAAGCGGGCTAGAAGCTTGAAATTTCGGATTTAAGTAGAAGAGGAATTGTACTATCCGAGAAGCGAAAACAAAGGCGCTGATCAGCTTCGCGGTTACCGCGAAGCTGATCTGCGCCTTTGTTTTCGCCTAGGCAAAAATCCGGTTTTCTCACGATGCGGCTCATATTGATTAATGACATTAATGGTCAAGACGTAAGAGCCCGACAGGATGCTGCAGGTCGTTAACTCTTGCCCGTGTATGACATGATTTGATTCACCTTTAACGACGCTGTCACGGGGCTTGGCATGGACAGTTATGGATGTACCAATCTGTTCGTTGGATTGAGTAGTAATGGACGTCACTGACTGGGCTTACAGATTCTAAATACTTTGTCATTAACTGATTTTGATACCACAGCAAAATACGTTCCTACTTCAACATGTTCAATACAAAATGCGAAGGTGGATACGATATGTATGTCCATAAATTGCTCAGCATAACTGTATATATAGCTTCTGGTTCCAAAGAAAAAAAAAGGCAAATTGTTTTCAGCCAACTTCATAGATTCAATAACTGAAATGTTGCCTCAAAGGTGTTTGTGCTTTGCACTTCAAATACATCGGTTATTACTATAGAGTCATGGATACTAGAAATGCTGACCTAGAGAACAAAAGATTCAACAAAGAACCTTTGCACATTTTGAGCCTTATGGAACTATTCTATTTTCTGGTATTTTCATGTGACAAACCATTCATTTTAAACTTTGACATTAATGGCGATGAACTGGAATAGAAATGAGATTAAATCCTAAAAAGTACATTATATCTGCCTTTACCTTTAGGCTTCTACGAGCAATCAATTAAGCACCATTCCTGAAAGTGACGTCATAGGTGCTATCGGGCATTTATATAGTGGGTGATAATTGTATAAACCTCATGGATTGAAATCAGCATGTAAATGATGTATTAATGAGTTTCTAGAATGGACATGTACATGTAGAGCAGTTTTTTCAGAAATTAGCTCGAAGGCGTTGTGACATGGAATGCGAGTCACAGAACAGTTTTAAGAAACCGGAAAATTAGATCATGTTTTCATTTCTTCTTCTTCTTCTTTTTCTTTTTCTTCTTCTTCTTCTTCGTCTTTTTCAGTGATTGCCTCCCTCAGTATTGAATAACGTTACACCGAGGACGCATATAGCCAGATTCTTCGACATTTGCTTCACATACTACCGAAAGTTTAGAGCTTTTATGTAGTAGGTATTGTCACATATTGAAGAACTCGCACACATGAACTGCTAATAGTCAAGAAATAAAAAGTACTGAAAGACGAACGAACATCTGTGAATATTTCATGTTTGTTTATTACATGGCGTGACAATTAAGTAATTTTCCAAGAACGCCTTTGATTTCTTTCTGTGCTTTAATGAGCATCGAATCTCGTGATTCATTTGCATCACTACACCATATGCATTATTATCAACCATATCTGCACATTAATTCATATAAGCCTGGCGTCCTTTTTGTGGGACATTGGCAAACAGTATAGCCCCAGATGTGACGCCGCAGAACGCGGCGTCCCATCTGGGGCTATTCTGTTTGCTATAGAATTTTCATCGAAAAATTGAATACAATTTAAAACTCACTAATGATGCTCCTAAAATGAAAGTGGACTCACCCAAATGATGATGATGGGCGAACCGATTCGTCAAAAATGGGTTAAAATGTAGGCTAATGTTGGAGGCCAAGTTATAGGAATGAAATAAAAGAAAATATACTTTTATGTGCAATGTTTTAATAGGGATGGATACTGGTCCAGATTTGTGTCGGGCTCCAGATTAATGGGAAACAGAGTCATTACTGCCCCAACTTTTGTAACCGAGAATAGCTCTGGATTGTTATTTTATTCCGATACTATATTTGAGCCGCCTCATGGGAAAACCAACAATCTGCATAGGCGAAAACAAAGACGCAGATCAGCTTCGCGGTAACCGCGAAGCTGATCAGCGCCTTTGTTTTCGCTACTCGGATAGTACAATTCGTCTTCTACTTAAATCCGAAATTTCAAGCTTCTAGCTCTTTTCTGTGCTTGTACAGGTCGGTTTGTGTCGGACCTGTTCGGAAACCACATTGTCGGTTTTCCCACGAGGCGGCTCATTTGGGAAAACACTTGCTGATTCAGACAATTCTGAAATACGATATTCCAGAGATCAGGTGATGCAGAATTTGCTGCACATCCACATCAATAATTCATGACAATGCATCTGCAAATATTGACAAGGGAAGAAATATTGTCTGGGTCTTGACATAAGAAAATGGGACTGGGCCAATCACGCCAATCTTTTGTGTCTTGTGTAACAACTTTAGATATTGTACCAAATACATGTACTCTAACCTGTAGCAATGCTTACGAAGCTGTCCATTCATTATGTACCTTTTCATTTACAGCTTCCGGTTTCCATCTTTTCTAATTATTGTTGTTTTGTAAAATCTGCTTTACTTTCTATGATTATAATATTTCATCTTTGAATACCGTTCCTATCTCCAGTGGTTATATTATTATGCTTGATTATAGTAGCTCGACAACAACTGATCAAACACGTGACAATTTCAGAAGATGAAGCCATTGTCTAGACACAGATATACGGTGTGACTGATAGTTAATTTTGTCAGACAGTCTTTGTTGACATACTTCTTACAGGTTTCCAAGAATCATCAATTTTTTCTGTAACATCATTAAATGTTCATTTCACGTTACGCTTAAAGTATGATTCAGTTTGAATTGATTGCACTCCTTACAATGTCACTTTCATTGAGTACTTCTGAGATGATCTGTAACAAATCGGATTGTACTCTTTTTCTTTCTTTCTGATATGCCAGGTTCTTACATTTGGTTTTCATAACAAGTGTAATTCAGACCGAGGTTGTGACACTGCAAAACTAGAACTTTGGCAGTTACTGTTTGTAGATAATTTAAGAAGTGACATTACCCATATACAGAAACCAGCACCATTAACAGAGACCCATGACAATAACAGACTGCCATGGAACTTCTGGGGACCTATCAAGATAAGGAGGTCACAAAGTCTTTGAAAGACCAACGTCATGTATGTCCACAAGCATGATGAACACATAACGAAAAAGAGAAAGAAAACGGACAAATAACATCCGTATATAAATTTCTTCTTAAAATGTTTTAATTCAAAATCGTGGAACTAGATTTAATTTGAAAATTGAACGACAAGGAGACAGCAACGTTGCATCCAGGAGCCAGTTGTTCAAAGCATCGTTAGCTTAACGATATCGTTAAGACATAAATTTGTTAAGCAAATATCAGCTAAAGTAACAAATACACTGTTATTTTTTGTTGAAAAAATGTGAGAATTCACATTCTTTCAACAAAAAAAATAACAGTGGATTTGTAATATTCATGTTTGAAATTTTAACGAAACGTTAACTAACGACGTCGTTATTTTTGGACAACTGGGCCCAGATGGGACAGCTCAAACATGGACTGCATCACATGGATTTACTGTATCTGCAAACTCGTCCATTGTTGCGTCTGGCGACAAGCAGTCAGGCCATCTGAGTCAAACGTCAAGACAATGATGCGTTTTATAAACAAGTCACGATTTACTGTTTGATTCACTGAGCAAACACCCACATGACAAAAAGTTAGCATCTGTTGATGCAGAGACTAGTGAAAGTTGCCCGGATAATGTTACCATGGACATTGTTTGCAGACGACATTGCAAACGCCATTAACAGCAGGTGATATCTACAGGATAATCCTGAACAAAAACAAAAATGATCAGGATTTTATCGATGATCGAATTTTGCCAGGTCGATAACTGGACAGGGACGCTGGTTTTACGATTGAGTTAATGATTTTATTCAGCCGAGAGTCAAACTCGTAAAGTTTTATACAGCTTATCATAGGAATGTCACTGTCTAACCAAAAAGTAGTCAGAGAGGGCTAACGTGCAACCACTGTCAATAGAATGCTTGGCTATGACAACAGAATCAGGATCGATCAAAGACGTACATCAAACAAATCAAATAACCATATCCTCCAACTTCTTCCGGTTTAAATTGCACCAAAGCAATATTTAAACTATATCATTTGCATACTTTTATAGCAACTTCCTTTCTACAGAAAGTATCGCCCCACTGTTGATTTTCTACGCTCATGCTTGGTTAAAATTATCCAGAATAAAGTTGATGGTACTTGAAATCTTATACTTTTTGCCTATTTGTAGTTTGATCAAAGAGCTTGGAGATGTGACTGTTACTCCAACCCCCTTTAAATGTGGTAGCATCATTTCGCCAAAGCATATCATTTTCATGTATCTTATACCAGCCGTCGGATATACTATAAATGAGCCACCTCGTGGGAAAACCAACAATGAACAGGTCTGACACAAACCGGCCTGTACAAGCACAGAAAGGAGCTAGAAGCTTGAAATTTCGGATTTAAGTAGAAGAGGAATTGTACTATCCGAGTAGCGAAAACAAAGACGCTGATCAGCTTCGCGTTTACCGCGAGGCTGATCTGCGCCTTTGTTTTCGCATATGCAGATTGTTGGTTTTCTCATGAGGCGGCTCAAAATGTCAGTCAGTCACAGACTTTTTCTGGGAAACGGAATGATTGCCATGAACCGGATTTCGCCGAAATCGTTTTAAACCATTGTAGTCATTCAGAAACAGTTTATTCATCTGCTGTACTGGAGCTGTTGTACCTACTTACAGGAGCGGTTTCAGTTTATGTTGAGGTCAGAGATAGCAAGAAGACAATCAGATGTATACATTTGGATCAACTGACTTGAAAAATTTCCATGAAATGAGAATGTCTATCGTGTTAAATCCTTCAAATTTAGTTCAGATCAAAACTATCTGTTTCTACTGATTTACAATGTGTATATCGTATTTCAAGGAAATTCGGCTGTTCGGGTGACATCATTAAATCAGGGTACCTAAGCATCAAAATTGCTCACTGGGTTCAGCTAAATTCACTCTAAAGAATTTTAAATTATCGGTTTCTATTTCACCTCCAAGTTATTTGACTTTCGCGCTTTAATAAAACTTTTCAAACTTTTAAACCGGCGTTACAACATCCTTTAGTAACCCAAGTAACTTTTATTCATCAGGTTAAACTAGTAAATGAGGTGTGAACTGTTATTCTAGAGTTTGTAGCGAGGTTTAAAACTGTTTGTTTGTTTTTCTTTTCAGAGGTTTTCCGTTCAGCCTCCACTGTAAAACGATCGCTGGCCCCCGGTTACTTCTTTTGACCCTTCGATGTCAAACCCAATAAAGGTTACCTAAGATAACAATTTATCTTCGGTTCGTTGGTTCACCTTGAAAAATAAAGGGATGAACAGGACAAATGAGACTGAAATCTAAAACCTGCTAACCTAAAAGGGTAGACTGGCATCAGTCCACTAAATGCATATACATGTTTATAGTTATATCAAGTAATGAAAAATATCACATCACACAAATTCTTTCCTCTCTGATAGCCAGATTTAGTGTCTAATGTCTAAGCCCAAGATTGCAAGGAGAAAAAGTTCTTGAATTACTATCTGAGAGAATGTTGCATTTACTTAGAGAAAATTTTGACATTAGACACTGGGACCAGTCTACTAAAAAGGCTGTCCACTGTGACACTAACAGAGAGGAATCACTGATGGGCATCAGGTTTGTGTAAGAATTAAGGTTTGGTAATTTATTAACTTAATTGTGACAGTTCCTTACTATTTTTTTTTACTTGACCTTCTATGATCTTGTAATTTCAAAATTATGCTTATCTTTTTACAATGCCATCTTATCTGAAGGGTAAAGCCAGAATCTGAAGGGTAAAGCCAGAATACCCACAGCTGAACCTATCCCGAAGAATAAGCATTGTAGAAAGGGACTGATTTCACTCCTGGCATTGTCAGTTTGACGTGTCATCAGTAAACAATTCAAATTCAGGTTCAGATCTGTATCTTCAGTGTCCTCATGACAAAAGCAGAATCTTACAATCTTCTATCATACTCTGACACTGCCAATATAGATTCACCATAAAATTATATGTAGAATTTTATATTTTCTTCTCACCTGATTCTCTTCTCGTCTGTCTCGATTAATTGTACCAAGGAGAATCTTCTGTCCATGTCTAGATGTCTTGTGGTTTGGCCATACTGAGGTTGAGGCTTGTTTAGCGCCTTGGTCCGAAGCACAATCTCCTTCAGAGCGATTATTAGAATCCCCTGTATTCTTACATAGCATTTTGTCATTCAGCACTTCGCCCTACATCTGTTTGGCCTGCCAAGCTCCTTAATGCATCCGTCTCCACCGTTCGTACCTGCTGCTGCATTCTACATGCCCAAAACTTCAAACAGCCTGTTATATTGTGGATTTTTTTTTTTTTTTTTTTTTATTTTTATTATTTTTTTTTTTTTTTTTTTTTTTTATTTTTTTTTATTTTTTTATTTTTTTTTTTTTTTTGTAGAAATCGTCTATTAACATAAGACAGTGTGGTAACACTAAATGCATCTTATAAAATGCATGTTATGACTTTGATGTTCACCAGAGCAGACGATAATGCACATCTGGATCACGTGTCACGTGTCGTCTGCTAGATGCTGGAGTGTGTCTTCTGCTGCTTACTTTGAATATAACAGATTACGTCTATTATTAAATTGTTGTAACAAGTAAGACTTATTGTATGGTTCGTGCGTGTGTACGAGACGATAAGCCACGAGCTGTAAGCGAGTGGTTATCGTCCGTACACACGCACGGACCATACAATAAGTTGTTTATTGCAAATTTAGCACCCTGCACCTTGTGCAGCTCCTGGTATCTGACGTTGAACATTTAGAGGATGCAATAAAGGGTGATATACTGAGAGGAACTAGAAACTTAAGTTTTTTGATTTTTATACTTTAGGTTGGAACCCTGTAAGAATCGATTTGAACCCTCCAGTTATTCTTTTACTGACCGTCTGAAGGCGATTCTGCTGTGACTCATCTTTTTATTCCAGGAAAGAAATTATCAGAGTTCTAAAATCGATTTTACGGAGCCCAACCACCAAACTATGGAAAGTTTGAAACTTAAGTTTCTAGTTCCTCTCAGTATATTAAGAATGTCAAGCACATGTTCTGATATGCAAACACCGGGCGGTATATTCAAAGAAAACATAATTTGAAATTAAGCGAAGGTACAACAGAACTTAATTAAGCTTCATTTCTTTCACAACCCTTAAAAAGTATGGCACCAATTTATGATGTCGTTAACGAATTAATTGATTTTTTTCTATATAAAAATAATGATCGAGAAAGCATAAGAATGCTCCATTTTTTTAAGTTCGTTTTTATATTGTTTTTGGTAATACTGCGGTTGATAATTGTAAATCCATCTACCAAATGCTACAGGTAAATAATTTAAAGAGCACGCTTTTTGACCACAGAAAATGTTTTTACAACTTCTACTCTGCTAACCTAATAGCAAAAAGTGATAAACGCTAATTGACGATTAAAATTCTATGCATATTCCAGGCAAACAGCTAACAAGAAACATCTTTAAAAAGATAATTGTCGAAGATTAATATCTGTTCTGCAATAGGGTACAGGATGCATGATGTACATTTTATTTATGCTTTATTCTAAAATATAAATTGTTGACAGTGCATTGAAGCTCAGTGATGTAGTAGTGATACCTAAGCACAAGATATATAGTTTTGGGACTGAAATCCATCTTTGACGGACACAAGACTAGTTTGCTCTGTTGTTGAAATGACATCACTACCTTAGCCTGACAGCTAAACGTTCAGTGAAAAAAAAACTGTACCTATTCGTTTTAACATTGACAGTTTTAATGCATATATACCTACCCCAAAATTCCTGGATATCAATCTGATGCAAAAAAAAAAAAAAAAAAAAAAAAAAAAAAAAAAGAAAGAAAAAAAATGTAGTAAGAATATCGTTATTGTGCGGTGAGCCCTTACTGGTGGAAACAACTCGTTCTGTGAAGCAGAGCCTTTGATCCGAACACGCCTATATTCAATGGAGAAAATCCGAACGCATCTTATCTACGATGGCCTGCATGGATCATAAAATTCCAAAATCCACAGATCTTTTATTTTAATTTTTCTTTGCAAAAGCTTTCGTCACACAAAAAAGCGATTAAAATGAATAGCAATAAGGATCAATGATGACTTGCATAGCAAAAAAAAAAACATCATCTAAATGTACTTTTTAAAGAGATGCAGTTTGTTGCTTTTTTCATCTTTCATATGGAAAAAACCCGGATGCAGGTCAAAAATGATCTGAGATGTCTTCGACAAAAACAATTCTAAAACAAAATATCGTTAAATGTTAAGGTTATGCATTTTTAGATCATTTTAGCCCCCCGCCCCCCTCCACTAAAGAAATATGTGGGCTGCTTGTGCCTCCAAGCAAAGCTTATACGCTACTGACTGACAATCTGGTTACAGGTAAATCGCTCTGGTTTGAGCCTGCCCAGGAAAAGTGGTTAAAGTCAAACCATCCTTAACTGGGTGGTTATATTTGAAGCACTTGTTGGGTGTCATGACAGCCTCATTTTCGGTCCTATAAAATGGAGACAACGTCCTGACATGACCATAGGTATTGACTGGGACGTTAAGCAGTAATTCAAACAAATAAACACAATTTTACAAAATGCATGTTATGACTTTGATGTTCACCGGAGCAGACGATAATGCACATCAGGATCACGTGTCAAATGTCATCTACTAAGAGACTGGAGTGCGTCTTCTGTTGCTGACCTAGAACATAACGTATTACGACTAGCGCTGCTATTAATTTGTTTAACAAAGAATGGTAATTAAGAATCTCTAGTATACTAATATACAAATATCAGCCAGTATATTCGAAGAAAAATAATTAAGTCAAAGTCAAGTCAAACCTTTATTTCTCTCAGTCCATTATTACAATGGCAATATGAGGTAAACATATAAAGACAACATCTTACATAATATCATACAGAGGTTCAGAGTAAATAGCCATGCAATACTTTCTAAATACGAAACATTACTCACTAAACATAGATACAATGTTTACATTTCAAAAGATGCTAAACATAAACTCTCATAAGAAATTCTGTTACCATGAATAGTTATTGATTTTTTACAATTATAAATATATCGCTTATAAATGCACACTTTCTTAATGTGGTGGTATTCTTACAATTGAATAGTTCAGAAAATTTTAGCGTATTCGGTCGAACATAAAAATACCTTCGTAAATATTGTTTTCTAATATTTTCTAATTCCCGACAAAATTACATAATCTCCTCTGATGAGATATTTTTTCCACCCTCCTGTTTCTATTGGTTATCGATGATTACGTGTTCTTATTTGTATAAATTATTTCCGCTGCTTTAGTGGGAGAGATACCAAATATTGCTCAAAACAAAAGTTATTTTTGAAAATTCTGTTATTAAACCCACTACAACTGTCTGAAACCGAGAAAAACCAATTTGTTATAAAAATATCTCTTAACTTTTGTCGTACTGCGTTTACTAACCGTTTTTTATTTGGAAATGTGTGGTTATCCCATGCTCCACTAAAACCACAACTGCAGAGTGTATCTTTAACTTTGTGAAACCATTTAAATTTAGTGTTATCATTGTTTTCACATGTATATATACTGTATGCAGAATCCAAAGAGCAAGCACTGAAGACAAACTCCAGCCCATGACAAGTTACCCAGGTGTGCATTATCAACTGCTCTGGTGATCATCAAAGTCATAATATGCATTTTATATAATGCATAAGATTAAACATTTAACGATATTTTGTTTTAGAATGTTTTTTTTGCTCTTTTCCTGGGATAAACATAGAATTTTAATAGTAAATTAGCGTTTATCCAAATATCAGTTTTAATATTAGGTTAGCAGATTAGAAGTTGTAAAAACATTTTCTGTGGTCACATCAAAAAGCGTGCTCTCAAGATAACTGATTTACCTGTAGCATTTGGAATATCAACCTCAATTAGTCAATATTACCAATTATTACCAAAAACAAAATAAAAACGAACATAAAAATGAAATATTCCTATGCTTTCTCGATCATTATTTTAATATAGAAGAATCAAATATTTCAAATCGGTGCCATTCTGTTTATGATGTTTGTGAAAGAAATGAAACTTTGCCACGACAGATTGCGCAGCACAACTGCAATACATGGACAGTGGGTGATGTAAAATGTCAAGCAAATATCAGCAAGTGATTCATTTGAAATTAAGAGCTATAAAATCTTGATTTACAGCAGAACCAACTTTACACTTTTTCACAGCCATTAATTAATAAGGCAACATTTTTTTTGCGTTGTTTAAAAACAAATTGAGTATTTCTTTATATAAAAAACAGCATAATATTTGATTTTTTATTTCGTGTTTTATTTTGTTTTGATAATATTGTGGTTGATAATTGCAAATCCATCTATCGTATACAACAGGTAAATAATTGAAAGAGCACGCTTTTTGACCACATAAAATGTTTTTGCAGTTTACTCTGCATAAATAATAGCGAAAAATAAATTTGGGGTAAAATGATAATTAATGGTAAGAATATAAGAATATTCCTACATCCATATTCCTGAAACTAGAACAAAGTAGTCGTATTTTTGTCCTGAAACACATTAACGTTACAGGTTAAGTCAACTAGGTCCTGACCTGATACCAGGTCGCGTCAGTTCAGGTCACAGAGGGTAAGTGAGGACGTACACGTTTGATTGCTTTACCAGAAATGATAATTAGAAACCAACACATTGTTTCAGTATCTTGTCTGTAGCGATTTTCCGATGAGTACGAGAAGTCTAAGAAACGCTGTAAAGTGTAAGTGCTAATACAACACCGTTCAAAATGTCTTTTATTTTTCTATTTTATTTTTATTTTTATTTTTTTGAATACCTATTAATCTTTTCTAGTTTCAAAACTCAATTGTGTTATCGGTGTATGTTTTCTACAGCTGTGCCAGCTTTAACCCCGTATGCATGCTTTGCATCCAAGCCTCCTTCTTCATGACCTCTGTGTCTGAGATCTCGTCTTGCCACTTAATTTTTATCAAACAGCTTATGTGGAAAATGATTTTAAAAAGGCTCTTTGCATGGCCTTGGTACTAATACTCTCCAGGTCTCACATGCATATATGAGGGTTGCAAGTCGCACAGCCCTGTAACTTGCAGCTTGGTGCCAAGCTTGATTCCATTTCGTTCCCAGACATTTGCACGGATTCTTCCAAATGCCACACTGGCTTTTGCAGTTTTGGAAATGATCTCATTATCAATGTGCATTGCTCTGGAGAGAGTGCTTCCCAGATACAGGTTACGACTTTCATTTTTTGTCCATTCGCAGTGATGGTTGGTTCATAACATACATACGACTTTCCAGGTACAGGTTGGTGTTCAACCTCCGTCTTTTTGTACTGATTGTAAGGTCAAAGAAATCAAATGATTGTGAAACTGGGGCCATTGTCTCTTTCATTTTTTGCCTCTAAGCTGGCATTTTATCCATGTCATCTGCAAAGAGGAGCTCATCAAGCATATATGTCTGCATTAGTTTTGGCTTGCAACCTTCTTAGGTTGAATAAATGACCATCAAAGCGGTACCGCATCACGATCCTATCAAACCCATATGCATGGCAGAAAACATCATGTTGAACAGCTTTGGTGCCATCACCCAGTTCTGTGTGACCTCGTTTGTCACCCAAAATGTTTCAGAGAACTGTCCATCATTCTGAACACGAGCCTGCATGCTATCATGAAATTGCCACATAATTTCTATGAATCTGGGTGGACAGCCAAACTTGGCCATGATTTTCCACAGTCCATCACGACCAACAAACTTTGGTTAGGTCGACAAAGGCCATGTATAGGTCTACATTCTGTTCTTGGCATTTCTCTTGAAGTTATCTTACTGTGAATATCATGTGTATTGTCCTTCTGTCTTTCTTGAATCCACATAAGCCCCATCTGGTCAAGATGAATATTCAGGCGATTCAACAGAATATTTGCTAGTGTCTTTCTAAAAATTACAGAGAGAGAGAGAGAGAGAGAGAGAGAGAGAGAGAGAGAGAGATATGCCTCTGTGATTGTCACAAACTTGAGGATTTCCTTTCCGCTTGCATATGTGTATATGTAGATAGTGGAGGCATTCCTAGATTCTTATGGATAGTCTCCTTTCTCCAGCTCTGTCAGTGTCTCTGTCAGTCTTATTGATCTCGGCAAGAATTGCATCTGCACGCGTTGCTTTACCATAATGCGTTTATTGTTTCCCATGGCGGATAGAAATTTACCAAACAGAACATTGCATTCTATCTGCATTGTATTCTATCTGTGGGAGCCTGTGGATAACATTGTCATTGATATTTGATGGGCGATGAGCACACTATTGAAGTGTTTGCCCACATTTCCAAGATAACATCTTTATCTGTAAGAAAAATGCTTCCATCTGCACTGAACTATGTGGCGGCTCCATATTTGTTTGGACCTTAAACGGTTTTCAGACGTTTCTCCATGTCTTTTCCGTCAGCAAAAGACTGAATTTCTTCTGCTTTCTTTCTCATCCAGGAGTCTTGCATATCACTGAGCTTGGACTGGACTGTCTTACAAATACTGAGCACTGTAGGTTGTCTTCCTGGATACTGACCTTGAATCATCTTGGTGTGCCTTGTGAAATCGCTGCATTGTTTTCAAGAAGCCTCTTAATTTCTTCATCGTTCTCGCCAAGCCAGTCTTGATGTTTGCTAGTTGAATATACGAGAATTTACAACAAGGTGTCTATTATCTTCTGAGGAATTAAAATGATGAAGAACCTCACATTGTTTGACTTCCTTTCACCCATCAACAAAACAGTTTGTGAAAAGTAATTTTGATGAAGTATTTGTCTATAAAATCATTAAAAATACACGTGGGAGTAGCTACATCTATAAAACAACATGTTATATGTTGCCCCACTTTAAAGCAAAACAGTTCAATACTGTGTTTGTAAGCAAGCCAAACATTAAAAAGGGACTGATGACTTGGAACGTCAATTATGAGGTAAGGTCTCAAATCTAAAAGACGTAAGGACCCATTTTTGACTTAAGAAAACGTCCAGTGCCCCATATGAAGCTTTAAAATGCGACTTTTCAACCTAAATACAGCTCCATTTCATAAGTTTAGTACATACCGATTTGTTTCATAATTAATGGCACAGCAGTTCCCGTACTTGAAGCTTGGCCAAATGTTATTGGGTGTTTGCAGATTTGAACGGATTTCGTTATGTCAAACTTAATACATAAAACTATTCACTGATTGTAACATTTTAGATTTTAATCGATTGATTTATCAATAGTAATAAATTAAAATGACAAGCAAAATATCATAACTTCAGGGACACAAATATCAACTTTAACATTGATTTCATACACTTCAAGAAAGTTCTAACCTAAAACTGATTATATCGTTAAATTGGCATATCAACCGGCAAACTTCACCTAACATAATATTTGGTCTACGCTGTGTATATTCAAGTTTATTGAAGCTAGAAATATTGCACCCAAATAGCCATGGTACACCAAATTATACAATCAGTCAGCGTTTGATACATAATTACACATACAACCGTTTGTTTTTTCAAACAGTTGAATGTAAATCTTTGATCCTAAGAAAGCCGCTCGAAAATGCACTAGAACACAAAATGGCGAAACGTCAATCCTAACAAGGTAAGGCAATAACCTCGACTGTACATATTGTGTAAGGTGTAGTCTCCTGGACGCTCTGTCACTTTATTGGAATAATAAATTTTTAGTTCAAACTGTCCTGTAATGTGAGAAATCAATGTTAACATTGACATTTATGTCACAGAAGTTATGTTATTTCGATTATCATATTTTATGTGTAATAATCTATTTATAAATCGATCAAAAACTAAATTGTTACAATCAGTGAATAATTCTTTGTATTAGGATTGACTTAGCACAATCCGTTCAAATCTGCAAACACCCAATAAAATTTGGCCAAGCTTCGAGTAC
Source organism: Rugalucina vietnamica (assembly GCA_964017185.1). Taxonomy (NCBI): domain Eukaryota; kingdom Metazoa; phylum Mollusca; class Bivalvia; order Lucinida; family Lucinidae; genus Rugalucina; species Rugalucina vietnamica. The sequence goes on from OZ024872.1 coordinate 71,596,621, forward strand.
GGGTACTGCTATGCCATTACAAATTTTATTTATGAAACAAATCGGTATGTACTAAACTTATGAAACGGAGCTGTATATACTGTTTTAGTTTCGACATTTCATGAAATTCACCGGTGGAACAAAATAAAACAAAGTCTGATAACCATGCAAGTTATAAGGTTTAATAGCCAGGACTGTTCTCATAGACTCCAGTTGTAATATGCCCTCAAACAAGACTCATTTTATATGCTGCACGGCACTTAGTGGACTTCAACTCATTCAGCAGACGAGAGACCACACCAGGCCATATGCAAGTGGCAAGTGCAGCAAAAATAGGGCATTAGCCAGCATACAAGGACGGTATTTTCCGCTGTTTAGGGGCACCCCAAAATCGCTCCAATGAAATTTTCAAAAATGGTTATTCAAAAATCACTACACCCGCAATTAGGTCATTTATGGCAAAACAGTAGCTGATTAAATCACTCGGTAGAGCAAAATATTCGAGAATGGTTACACTTTCGTATGTATGCACAAAGACGGTTGATAGATACGCATTTTTTATGACCAATCATAGCCTTACACCTTAAATTTACTGCGCTAGCTCTGGCCCACACTTTGGGCCAATCGCTTGCAACGTTATAATTAGAGGTCTCTGACCTCTTGCATCTCCATCTGGCACACTGATCGTGTCATATCGCTCTCTGTTTTGCGTCTGATGATTAAAGATTATGCCATGTGACACACGGCAAAGTCAATGCATTTATATCTTTTCTCAGTACATAAGCGTATCATTATCTAGATTTAATGATATTGCACATACTGCACTGTGCATTGGGTTGCTGACACTTGTCTTCTTAACGATACATTATTTCAAACATAAAATTTTTGATGTTCCGGATAATGCTATATGAATCATCTATAGGAAGAGGGAATCAATGTGTTTATAATTAACCCAGGTTCACTCATATGACCAAGATGGCCGCCATGCCCATATATGGTAAAACCCCTTCAAAAATCTTCTTTTTTTCAGAACCGGTGGACCGATTTCAATGAAACTTGGCAAATAAAGCATCATTGACTGGAGTACTAAAATTCGTTTATAAATCATGACCCTGTGATGACCTTGACTTATTTTACGACAAAGTCAACATGGGCCGCCTATGCATTTGAATCGGAAAAACTATTAAACTGTAATTTGAAGAGGCAAACTTGCAGGAAATGGGCAAATGGACTGAAGATACATAATTCTGAAAAAAAGGAACCCAGGGGTTAGTCTGCCCCTGCCCCGGGGCAAAATATATGTATGTTATGGTAATATTTCAAGATTTTCTTCTCTGAAACCGCATGACCAATCAGAGCCAAATTTAACATGAAGCTTCTATATGAAGAGGAATTAATATGTTTATAAATAATCCAGGTCACATGACCAAGATGGCCGCCATGCCCATATATGGAAAAACCTTTCAAAAATCTTCTTCTCGAGAACCAGTAAACCAAGTTTAAGGAAACTTTGCATGTAGTGTCATTGACTAGAGTACTACAATGTGTTTATAAATCAATACCCTGTGATGGTATTGGTACCTTGACCTATTTTATGGCAAGGTCAACATGGATCGCCTATGCATTCAGTTTGAATCGGGAAAACTTTTAAAATGTCATTCGAATGGAAAAACTTGCAGGAAATTGGCAAATGGGCAGAATAGTAATAATTTTAAAAGAAAATATGATTCAGGGGCTATATGCCATAATATTATGTATATTAGTGTAAACTCTCCGGTGAGCGTTTACATGACAATTGGTCCTCTAGTAATATTTATATGCATTGACTTGAAGCAAAGTGACAATTTCGTCTGAGAACCATGTGTTTTACAAATCTTTGCGCCATTTTTATCATATAAAATTTATGCTTGATTTCGTTATTCTACAGATGTTGAATGAAAGTTATTTAACCATGTAACAACTTGGTGGTTAAACTGAACATATTCTAAAACTTTCTAAGAAAATCATGGCAACTAATTTCAAATATTGGATTGAGAAAAGTAGCACCGTCATTTCAATCACAGCTCATTTATTCCTGGTTTTGAATATCAAAGAGTTTTAAATAGTATAAAATAAAATAAAGAAATTTATTTTATGATGCAGCTGATAAACAAAAGATGAAAGACGAAAATCTCAATAAATTTTGTTTTTATTGACAAAAAATTAGAAACATGATACTAAGACTAAATATTCAAAGTTGGAATTAGTTGCAAAGTCATTGTGTGGTGCTAGGTATCAACGAAAGAAAACTATATACATTACGAAAACTTGACCATGCAATAAACAGAGATTTTTGAGCTTTAAAAATTGAAAAATTTAAGCTGAAACATATTGATATTTTTCTTATTTTTGCTCAAAACATAGATTGTTGGCACACGTTAGAACCGACTCGCCGAGGCGGTTCTAACGAGTACCCACAATGGCGAGGCGGTACTAACGTGTATCCACAATCTATGTTTTGGGCAAAAATAAGTACGTATACCACTGCAAACCCCAGTTTTGCTATATAAAAGTGGGGTTCTATGGGGTATTCATTACACGGACATGTTATCCTGGAGCAAAGTTACTTGAGCCGCCTCGTGGGAAAACCAACAATGTGGTTTCCGAACAGGTCCGACACAAATCGACCTGTACAGTCGCAGAAAAGAGTTAGAAGCTTGAAATTTTGGAGTTAAGTAGAAGAGGAATTGTACTATCCGAGTAGCGAAAACAAAGGCGCTGATCAGCTTCGCGGTTACCGCGAAGCTGATCTGCGTCTTTGTTTTCGCCTATGCAGATTGTTGGTTTTCCCATGAGGTGGCTCAATTATTTATCTGAGTATGCTGATGCGACAACATCATAAGTTCACCAACAAATAACAACAAAAGCATAACACATCACAGAAGCAATGAAAAAAGAATAGGAAATAATTCTTTAAACACAAGATGTTATTGCGTTTCTTAGCGGCTAAAATACTACTTCAGTTAAAACGACCTTATTCTAAATGTATCAACATAACAATAGCACAATAGGCTGCACACTTTTGAAAGAACATCAGCAAACACACATATGTTGAATTTAAATATGCCATAAAATTAAGATAAACATTATTTTATTGATCAAAACTGGTTTTCAATTAATAGCAAATATTCTAAGCTACAATATGAAATCTCTGACTTCCATGTCACTCAGTCACAGTGTAACGTATGTAACATTTTCTCACAAATTACAGTTTAAATGCATATGTGGAGCTAAGTTATCCTTTTGTGGTTCTGTGCCCCATTATAATTTTGTAGACCATGATTTTTATATAAGCCTGATGTCTAAGAAGGTTTTTGAAACGTGTTAGCCCTCTGTAAAGTGTAGGGTAATTATGTTATATTGCCTTTTCAGCAAGTTAATTACATACGTTACCTACCGAAAATCTATTTTTAATGTTGAATTTAAAAATGGAATAAAAATTAAAATGAACATTTTCTTATTGATCAAAATGGGTTTCAAATAATGGCAGATATTCTTAGCTACAATACGAGACCTTTGTCTTTCACGTCAGTCTGTCATAGTGTAACGTATGTAACATTTTTCACAAAATTCATTTTAAATGCATATGTGAAGCTATGTTATTCTTTTGTGGTCTTTCTCCCTATTAGAGGGAATTTTGTAGACCATGGTTTTCATATAGTCTGATGTCTTAAAAGATGTTTGAAACATTTTTGCCATCTGTAAAGTGTAGCTTAATCATGCTACATCAAATTTCATATGTTACCTACAGAAAATCTATTTACCATTAAATTTAAAAATGCAATAAAAATCAAAATAAACATTCGTCTATCAATCAAATCTGGCAGACATTTTAGCTACAATATGCCACCTTTGATTTCCATGTCAGTTTGTCTGTGTGTAACATATGTAACATTTTTTCAATTTAGGAAGACAAATCATGGTATTGATACTAAAGTATATTGATTTACCTTTCGTCATCCTAAAAAACCTTTAGAACACTATTATACAATTATTGACTATTGAGTCATTGAATATGATGTGATATCCAACAGAGACTACCAATATTGACCGAGGCGAAGCCGAGGTCAATATTGGTAGTCTCTGTTGGATATCACATCATATTCAATGACTCAATAGTCTACAACTGTTTTATTATATAACACTTTCTTTTAATACAAAACTTTTAAAAAGAATGAGCAGAAAAAAAATCATATGAAAAATGGATTGTTTTCATCAGCTTGCATAAAGTCCCAGCATGACTAAAAAAAGTTCATTGGGACATAAAGTCTTAATTCAAATAAATTAAACAGTAGTAAATATCATCTGCAGTTCATCAGCAGGACTGCAAGACATGAATCAATGTACATTTCCATGATAGATACAGTGTTCTAAATTTAGCAACATATATTTAATGGGAAAAACCCCGGGTCATAGAATATGACAAAATATGCAATGGGCTGAAAGCATTGTCTGAAATACTGTCTATTTATAGTTATATAATAATTAGTATTGTAGTTATTGGCTTATATACATATACATGTATGTACATGTATATCCCATAAGACTCTCCAGGAGTCTTTTTTCTATAATGTGTTGAATGAAGCAGTGCAACAAATAAGGATTGATTAGCATGCTACCATAATGCAAAAGGTAACATATGTAACACCAAAATACTTTTTTCTATTACTTAATCTAATAATTGAATGACATAAATATCAGATTTCCATGTACATACAAAGCAATGCGAAAATATATAATGAAGTCTGCCGAACAAGTGCCACACACTGTACACCTTGTAACATATACAGCACAACATAATTTTTACATAAGTAACATAATGGGAAAAAAAACTTTCTTGGTGTAAAAAATGAAAAAGTGTTGAATTTCAGCATTTTATATGAGTCTATGGATTCATGGCCAATCTTTTTCATCTGTGTCAGCCTCGAACACCTCATCTAACAAATATTTCATTACCTTAATCAATAGTGATAATCAGCTGATCACCATCCTACTTGGCACTCTGGTTACAAACAATCTCAACCAGTTGCCCATGTTCAATTTTAAAAGCTTCCCTTTGTCCATTCACATTCAATGTCCTCTCCTCAGAGTTTTCACCCACTTATATGTTTCGGAGTTCTTTGCGTTATGCATTTAAGCTAATTGACATGTGGGAGCAAGCTCAAATCAGTGTCATCTGAAACAGCACATTGATGACACTATCACTTCTCATAACAAAATTTATTGATGATGTTGTATGCATTTTGACTATGGCAGCTTGTTGAAGACATGCTCGGCCAATTCTTCAAGTGAATCTGGAATTGGTTTTAAATTTTGGAGCTTTGCAGTTCTGCTTGTCAGATGGTCTATTGTTACATGTTCTCTGCCCATTTGAGTCCTCCGTCAAACCACCCATCATTAGTATTCATTTTATATTTGACCATTCAAATCAGCTCATTAGCTAACGGTCAATGACTGTTAGACAAGGGGGTTAGACAAATAAACCAACACATGCTTTTTACAGGTAAATATAGGTGCAAATTCACAATGTTTGTCTAAGGAAATAGGGGTAGGCGTGGTTATACCTTGCTGGCGGAGGAGTCAATTCCAAATTATATAGGGGTGTGGACTCGTCTGTTTGGTTGACATGCTAGCCATTGTTACAAGAGACCATGGTACAGTCCCTAGACGATATGAAAGTTTCAGTTCGAGCTTTAATCTGGGTTATCTGATTTTGGGAATGTGTTACCTTCTTTGCGATTTGACATTCTGTAAATTTTTTTTTCATTCAATTTATTGTGTTTCACTGGGTCATGAAATCCAGTGGATTTGTCAACTTGATAAAGTGTTTCATTGTGGTTTTACGACTTTAGGGTGCTTTTAGCAGAGCTTGTGCCACATTCGGCTTTGCTGGAACACCTGATGTCAGATTGTCTAGTTGACTGGGAGTGTCATCTAGGCAAAATAAGTGAGTGAAGCTGGATAATACACAAATGACATGCTTGACATATTGCTCACTACTTAATAGTTGTGCTGTTCCTTACAGTGTCTTTCTAAATTGACACCTCATCATTACTCACTTCAGTATCTTGTTATGTGGCTTCAACATACAGCGTAGTGAAGGTAGCGTTCTGATTGCCAGGTGTTGAAACTGTGCTGGTCATAACAAAAAGGGAATGATGTTTGGTAATAAAATGAGTATCACACTGACATGCCAATGGTACATATGTCTCTAGATTTCCACTGTCATAAAGTTGATTCAATATTTTTGTTTGCTTTTACTGCAGCTGCTGTTGTGCCATGTAGCGACCCTAAAAAGTCTACTGATACATCATCCATGGTTCAGATAATGTTCATTTTGGTCCTTTGAAATCAGCAAGGATATAGTGAGAAAGCAAAAAGTCTTTATCAGTTAAGATTCATTTTCTGTATATGGAGCTAAAGTGAAATACTGTTATTTTTGAAAATTTTAACAGGATAGTGGATGCAAAGACTAGTATTGACCAAGGGAGCCAAATATTTTAATTTTGGTCAGAAGTTTGCCAAATCTAGAGGATCAATGAGGAGGCTTGAGCAGCCAAAACCGCGGTATGGCCCATTCCCTTTCTCACCAATATGTTTGCTGCTCTTAAAGGATCTGTTATATACAGTTCTACCAATTCCTATCAATTTGGTCTGAAACAAAGATTGTGGGTACTGCTTTTATGGGCACAATTCCACATATTGTCATAAAAGATTACCATTTGTGTCAAAAACTGCTTCAAGCAAGTCCATGCAAGTCCATGAATCAAATAAAACGCTTCTAAAGTACATATAAAATATATGTTAATTTACAGTAACGTATGTAACGGCACATTGCCGTTAAATATGTCCTTATTGTTTGCACATCATTCATTTCAACTTCCATTTGTGCGATAATGCCACAATAATAATATTACTTGGTAAGGATAACTTGGTGAAGTCTACTTGGTGAGCTCAGTTGCAACATAAATCATGCCTATCACATCTATCACATTTTAAAACAGCATTGTAACACATGTTTATGAGCCCAAAATCAGGATAAATATCATTGCAGAAGTCATTGTGCTTTTAAAATGCTTAAAATGCTGACCTTTGCAGTTGAAAATAACTAAACCACTGCATGAAAAAGGATGTAAACATATATCTAGGTATCAATACCGTATATTGTAACGTATGTAACATGCCCTTACATATGTAACATACCTTGGATTAAAGCAAATAATTTCAAAGGGTAATTAGTGATGTTATGAGAACATTTAAGGTAAAAAGCAAGCATGGAATTGGTTTTGAGGGTACTTGACCATTGACACCAAACGCTCATTTAACGAAATTTGGGTAACGTATGTAATTTTGATGTAACACGGTAACGTGACACTTCTCAGAAGGCTAACATGTCTCATTCTGAGGCTTAGATATTGCTCTATAAGAAAATCATAATGGCCAAAATTTCCCTAGGGGGGAGGGGGTGTATAGCCATCCCAAGGACTATAGTAGCCATTTTCAGTAAAATCAATAGGAGTTAGCTGTGAATTTCAGGTCCGATTTTAAAGCGAAAAAATGAAATTTCGTTGGTCTGTCATAAGGATTTTCAGAAGTTTGACTCAATTTATTTTTACAGTAGGTTTTTGCAATATATATCTTTAGAAAGATAACTTTGTCGTCCCCTAATAGGAACCATTAAGGAAAATCCATTTTGATTAAGAAATGATGTTGTTCTAGGCATTTGTCTAGATGAGGGGGTGCATCTTTTTGTATTTTACTATCATTTAATAGAACATGGGTCTAACATTTGTAACTGAGTTTGACTCAATTTTTTCTGAAGCATTCTTTTAAAAAATATCTTCATAGAGAGGATATTTTGAAGATATATGAACTATTAAGGGAAAATAATTTATTTTAATATTTTATAGCGTAAAATGGGGTTTAAATGGCAGGTCCTATTTCGCCCCATTATATTTTGAGCACTCTACATCCGATATCCAGGTAAATTTGTGATCCATTTCTGGGCATGTAGACAACTGAATTCCAGTTTGCTTGCAGTCAGTCACTGACGAGACTTTAATAGTCGAAACCGCGGTATGGCCCATCCCCTTTCTCATTAATGTGTTCACTGCTCTTAAAGGATCTCAGTTATAATTTTTATTTGCTTGCAGTCGGTTTGCATTTTCCTATCTCTAATTACCTCTTCGATACTGTATTGAAGGTCACTCGTATATTGTTGAAAAAGCGATTCTTACTTTTCTATCTATGGACTTATTAGACATGGATCTGAGATGTGAGCTTTTGTCATACCTTTCTCTTCTCTTTTATTCGAAAGACTTTGCATGACGATTAGTGATGCGACAGTCTGCATGCTTAGTATTTAACCCAATCATGGTTGATATCTATGCTTCCTTCTTTAATTGCACGCCCGGTGGGTCGGGCGTCAGACTCTATGATGGCCCCGGCTTTAAGCTATTCCTTATAGTTGGTTTGGGCCGGGGCTTCTTGTCTGTTGCTCTGTCTACCAGGGTTTAACTGGTGTTTTTCTTTTGCATCAGAATTTCAGTGATGATGTTTGGCGCTCAAGGATCTCCATCACCGGGCAGCTTATTGAATCTGTGAGTCCTCGTTTTTTATTCATCACTATGGTTGTCATAATTAATTTGTTTGTCCTTGATGATTCATTGACTAGTTTCATCACAAGGATCGAACAACTAACTAATATTGTGTACCACTGCGGAGGTGAGGTTAGGTGCCTGTTAAAGCCCCCCCCCCCCCCCCCCAGTAATTTTATATTACTGATCGTTCCAATGCGATACTTCTGTTGTGGTTCTATTATTCTATTATTGTTTTATGTTTTTGCGTTGAAGTTGTGTGTCGTTTGCACCTTATGTACGTTTTCATATTTTAGTTGTTCGGGTAATTGAGTGGCGGCCTATTGGTAAACAGCTGCTCACTCGGCTAACGATATATTCTCTCAGAATAAGTACCTGATTGTCAATTTAGTTTTTTCCCATTTCGGGTTTTGGAGTGAGAATGTCTTTCTGATTGCGCCATCCTGATCTTTGCCAATGATTTACCTATCCAGATCAAAAGCCGTCGAAGCCGACCTCCATTACCACAATAATTGCATGCTCGACCACATTTTTCGCCAATGTACAGAATACTATCCAAGCCGTGTGGCAATAAAGACCTCTGAGAGAAAATTGTTTTAAATGTAATAATTTTGAAAAATGCAAATTGTTCCTCAACAAAATCATTTGCAGTGAATCGTGAGAATGGATATCTACAATTTTTAAATCATAATTTTATTTCTTTGTAGAATTTTGTAAAATGTACAGAATACTATCCAAGCCGTGTGGCAACAAAATCATTTGCAATGAATCGTGAGAATAGATATCTACATTTTTTTTAAATCATAATTTTATTTCTTTGTAGAATTTTGTAAAATAGAGTTAGTAACTGAGCTATTAACGTACAAGCAAACCCAAATGCTGCTTAATCACTTTGAATGGTATTATTTGCCACTTTGAAAATGAGAAACAATTACTCTGGCTCGAATTCCAATAATTCAATGAGTAACATGTGAATTTAATACTAGAATTGCCATAAAAACGAATTATTACATATCATGCACATATTTCATGAAATCAACTCCATGGTTTTCATTTCTTTGGCATGTTGATCAATGGCAATATGTTACAGTTATACTCAAACTGTATTTGCAACATATTGGAAATAGCTATAAAAAGTTTTGGTAATTGAATATATTGTAACAATACGATTACAAACAAAATGCATGGACTTGCACATGCGCATTTGATTATGTCTGAACTGTTTTAGAACCTTCAGAATCACAATTTGTGATAGCTTATAGTAGTACACATGCTGCGTCCGTCGTCAACTAAACGACTACCCACTTCAGAATTGTTCCTAGAAATCGATTTAAGCCCCAGTAATTATTTAGACTGTTCCAATGCGTATTTATTCTGGTTTTCGTTCTTGTGCAGATTGCGTAAAATGTTCACTTGACCCGTTTCCTATTGTTCTAGCCTCGTGGCTATTTCATCATTGTACTTCATTGTGCTTTAGTCAGCTCTTACCTCGTAGAGTTTTCGTACACGATATGGCCAGTTAAGTGATTTACCAAGAGACCCTCTTCTCCTTCAATCCAGACAGACAAAACAATTACGTGAGACAAAACTAATTTTGTTTTATTTGTTTTGTTATCAGTATCAATCAGTTTCTTGCAAAAGACAATTTATCATCAAGTATTTTTCCAGAGTTTTAACGATCATTTTTGAAGATGATGATTTTACATTGAGTTGCCTTCCGATGACAATCTCCTAAACACGTGTCGTAGACATGTAAAACACGAGTACAAGATATTAATGTAGAAAGCACACCATAATGTGTTACGCTTATACTAGAAAGAGATACAAACAATCATCAATCAATCAAGTTTTTAAAAGAACGGTTCCATGCACAAAATCTGACTGTTAGTCATACGTTTCTCTCCCATTTAGTTAATACTTAGATTCATAATATTCGGTAGTGATCACACGTAATTGGTTTGAAATACACGGTAAATTGTAGTCGTGTTTGTCAGGAACAGTAAGGTAAAGTATTCACGCTTTGGGCGCTTGAGTTTCAACGCAAGTGCACAATTCCTACATTTCTTTACCTGTTATGTGCACTCATGTGCCAGCACGTGCACAAATGTGTATAAATTAGTTCAGACTTCACTGAATGTCGTGTCATTATTTACAATTATTTAAAGGCAATTTTGGGAAGACAACTGAATAGAAAACTTTATTCTTCGTATTTAATGGTATCTCCGTGTAATATATGGCATCGAAAGTTTTGCGTACATAAATGACACATTTATTCTCAAAATTGTCTGCTGGAATCAAAACAGAATGTCAATATTCTTGAGCGCCAAACTTCACATTGATTTAAGGCAAAGTGTAGGAAGTCCAATGGGAACTAATGTTGCACCCACCTTATTGCTGGTTTGTTTCGTTTTTTAATAATTATGAAATACACTTCATGCGGTCTCCAGTAAATTAAGTCGGGATGATCATCTGAAAAAGCCAGGTCTCTAACGATCAGAGCTCGCCTCAATATATTTGAACATGTTCTTTATCCAGCGCTCAGACAGATCACTTTGATACAGTTCTTTTAGATTTTCATGGTATATGTGTAATTTGGCGGCATTTTGTTTCGGTTGAATCGAAAGAGATTTAACATAGCAATCTATCGCCATTTCATACTGCTTTTCATTCTTATACATCCATCCGAGAATATTCAAAGCTGTTGCCTTGTGGCTTATCTGACCAGTTTCTTCCCTGGTGACGCCAAGCAAATTTTCAATGTCAGTTTTCAAATTTGATAACGCATTCATTTTTATGGTTAAGGTATAATAAAAGATGAAACAGGGCCTGGGCATCTACAATCACCCAGCTATAATACTCCTCGAAAGGCGTTGATTCAGGTTTGTTGACTGTTTCAATAGCACGAAACCGTTCATATAATAGAGGCACTGGTAATACTTCGGCTTCAGGTGGGAGGAAAGCCACACAGGGAGCGAGAAGCTTGTTGAGATGGTATTCTAGTGTAACCGGTTGACCATCTGGTATAGCCACAAACAGTGCGTCTACGTCAGGATAAACTGCATTGCGAACGTCACAGTAACAGACGGACAGAAATCGACATCTTTCCAGGGACTGAAGAATATCCAGCGAAGCAGAGAAATACCCGCGCACGTATAAATATGTTGCTTGTTTAAGTATGGATGTGATGCTTGCATGTTCGCACACTATATTCCAGAGGTCAGTCGCAAGGTACTGTTGTAGAATTTCACAGTCTGTTTCTCCTTGTGCTATTTTCAATGCCAAACTATTGGAGATAAGGCTGACTTCCAAATATGGTAAAATTAGATTCATAGCTCTCTGTATTTCTTGAGTAGTATAGCCTGACATAGATTCTATGGCCCTGAACCGACGAATAGTACATGAAAGGTTGTCGACGTATGTCTCGGGATCTATGTCGAAATTCTGGCTTATTATAGAGTTCCATACTCCTAGTATGCTCCAAACATCCGAGGTGTACATTGTGAGTTTAAGCATTTTATTTATTTCATCAATACTATCTGCCTGACAATAGTTTGACAAGGGTGGCAAACACGCTCTTGATAGATTCTGTCCCAAATTATCGATTCTTATACTGGTAACACATTGAAACTCAGATTCTAGAATGGTGTTGATAAGTTGGACAACTTTTTCTCGAGTTTGACAACTAATCTTACCATCAAACATATTTTCTTCTGGTATGAAGTAGTTTGGACAATTTCCTTGCTTCAACCACAAAAGTAGAAGTTTCATACAAGACGCAAGACACTTAAGTAGGTTGTGTGGTCGCCAGAATTTAGCTTTTGTATTTTCCACCATGTACAACATACACGTTTTGCAATGATATGAACTGATAGACTCATATTTGATTTGCTTCTGGATAATTTCCTTCTTAATCATTTTCAGTAAAATAAAACATTTATGCTGAACTGAATTAAAGCTTATGACAAGAAGGCGTTCTTGAAAGGAGAATGAAATCCTCCACAGTAAATCCCACTCTTCACTCCTTCTGTGCCCAACGTGAACAAAAAGACAACCGAGAGCTTTGCAAGATTCCATGAGTTGCTTTGTTGGCCATCCAAAAGGCCTGTTTCTAGTACACCATTCTTCAAAGAAAGTCGGCATTCCTTTTTGTCTGAATGCAAAGACAGTGTCTTGTTCCCATGAAACTAGTCCATCATTAATTTTAAAAGCTGGTCCGTGTCGTTTGCCAAACAGGCGTGTAGGAATATTTCTCTCATTCAGTTTGATAACACGCATTCGGTGTATATCGACGACGGTTTCGGTTACAAAGTCGTACAATTTATCGTTTTGATCAGGAACCTGTTCTTTTTGTTTCAGAAATGGTTGCTGCAACTTGTCGCTTTCAACAGCACGTAGTTTAACGTATCCAGGAGGTGTTGATTCATCCCGAAACATTAGGAGTCTTTGTTTCCCAACAAGTTCTGCATCATTTGAAACAACTGGCACATCGAACACTGCTACCTGATCAACATCTGAATACATGCCGTAAGTTTTTGTTCCTTCATAAGCGCTTCCAAAGACATTTATAGAGAATTTTGACTCCACAGCAGGCAAGAAACTTAGGACAGATCCCAGTATTTCCTGAATTTTACTACTTTCTATTATACTGCCTCTAATAGATGTAGAAGCCCCTATCTTCTCAAGTTCCGCATACAGTCTTAGTGAGGTACTCGGATAAAACGCAGGAACATCGGACGGTACAGGATCCGCCATAGGTTCTTCTTTGTCTGAAAATGTAATATTCATTGGCAATTGGCTACTACAAACCTGACAAACACGTGTATTTAAGCAATGGGCAATGTACATCTTTTTACAAAGTACTATCAAAAATCAAGATACGTCTTCATACGAGGATTAAACAAGACGGACACAAAATATAAATTTAACTGTTTCGTTTATACATATACTTTTACCAAAATCACCCAAAATGGCTGATATACACCGTGTAATACTCTGAATACTACAGGGGTAAAACTGATGTGACTGACAAGGACACTTCTGAATCTGAATCTGAATAGTTTACTGGTGACACGCCAAATGACATTATTTCACCAGGTCACAATGAATAACTGTGTTATCATTACCTTCTATTTTAATAAAGTTCCCATATTAAAATATATGCTATCGTCACCACACGACTAGCTGTTTTCCGTATTATTTGATAGGGCATATATAGGAACTCGGAACCAGTGAAGATCAGTGAAGATTTAAATCGATTCACTATAAATATATATTTGGAATACCAGTGATCGATACAGCCACATATGAAACATCTAAACGTGTTGTTATGCCAGGTAAGTGATAATTTTTCTCGTCGCCGATGATGTTCATTGTATACACAATTCTTACTCATTCCTAAAACTATATGCTCAAAATGTGACAGCAATGCCAATGGCAGATAGGGAATTTCCGAAAGAATTTCTGGAGGCTATGCTTGCACATTTCATTTCACGAACCAAAACTTGACTTATCATACAACAAGAAATAGTCAAAAAGACAAGTATGGTCATTTTTATACTTGTAGGTGAAAGTATTTCAGACGAGTTTCCCTCTTTCTACAAGGATGTTTCGTTAAGGATCTTTGATGTTTTGGAGAATATCGGAGTGTCAACTGACCTCAGAGACTGTATGGCAGAGTGTGGCAAAGTTGACGAAATACTTGGAACTGCTCAATCTTTGTTGCCTGGGGTGAATATGAATTTTTCAGGTCTCTGCGTTGGAAGTTATTACGAAGGAACACAGACTCCAGGTATGGGTTCCGACGTAGACCAGATTATTGTAATCGAAGTTCCAGTTGTGTCCAAAGTTTCTGACTGCCATGGAAGTCCGGCATTATTGATGGTTCAGGATAGTAACACACCACCTGGCTACGCCAAACTGCAGCCATACGAACTCGCTACAGAAACACTACTAGATAAGACATATGGGTTTACAATTGAAACTGTATCTGACCAGTGCAACCGTCATGTTGTTAAATTGAATGAAAGACGCGCCGAAACTCTATTTGATATCAGACAAGGACCAGCTTTGAAAGCATTTGGAAACCAACGGACCATGGAACAAGATTATGTTTGTGCTTTTAGCCACCAAAACACTACTACATGCCTGGCACAGTGGTTTGAAAGGCAAAGATTTTATAACCAGCCAGATAAATCTTTGCTGGATTTATGTTTATCCATGGGATGTTTACTTGTTAACGTTGGTCACAGAAGAAGCTGTGAGTTTGATGTAGAGTGGAGAATATCATTTTCTCTTCAAGAAAGACTCCTTGTCGCTGAGTTAAATTCGGTACAGCACAAATGTTTCGTTCTTCTTAAGATGGTGAAAAAGGAAATCCTACAAAGACTAGTACAGCGTGAATCCATTACATCATATCACTGTAAAACTTGCATACTTTATATGGTAGAAAGAACACCGTCTGCGTTTTGGGTGCCAGAAAATTTACTTCGTTGTTTTGTTAGTTGCTGTAAGCTGATATTGCTATGGCTGTTGGAGGGAAACTGCCCAAACTACTTCATCCCAAGTGAAAATATGTTTGACGGGAGATTAGATATTAAAGTTCGGGCAGCCGCATGCCACGCCTTTCAGACAATATTGGCATCGAACTGTCAATATTTAACTGTAATAGAAAGTGGTGATCTTGGGCGGAATATAGTTAAGAGGTGTGTTCCAAGATTTCATCTGATCGACATTGCTAAGAGTGCAGACAATGGCCATAGTAAACGCAAGCTGAAACTTGAAGCATACAAAGCAAGCGTTTTGGGCATTGTCAGAATGCGAAACACTATGGCAGATAAATTGTATAGAAATTGCCAGTCGAACTCTGGGGAATTCTTGACAAACCTTTCGAATACCATCCAGAGAACCAAAACCGTTGATCATTTAGCTGAACATACATCAAAGGACACACGCTTAGCCTTTTCTCTAATACTACCAATGCTGGAACAAAATCTAATATCCAACCGCCTGGCTTTCAAAATAAAGCAAGATGTTATAGATGAAACACTGTGGACCTACCTTTCATCAAATTTGTGGAAAGAAGTAGGGGCGAAATCTGATCCTATCACAGCTAAGATTAAACAAGCAGCATTTCTACATGTTTGTGGTTACAACGCGGAATCTTTAGATGTTTTAGCATCCATAGAAAGCAACTCGTTCATTTCCGTTTGCTACTGTGATGAGGAGCATATCACATACCCGGACATAGACATCTTTGCTCTAGACTTTCCATGTGATCAAAATATCACCCTAGCTCAACATTTCAACAAACTTCTGACACCGTGTGTGATTTTTCTACCTCCGGAAGGCGAACTTTTACCACAACCTTTGCGATATGAAATGCTTCGGGCTCGTGGTTTACCTTTGCCATCAGACGTTACATTTGGTAAAAGAAACTGGTATAACTGGGTTGTGGTTGATGCGCACGTCCTGCTTCACTTTCTACTCTATTTAAACCATAAGAAACTGAACATGGAACGTGATGTAAAAACAGACATTGGCAATTTGCAGAAGGTCATCAGAAAAGGGAAGGGGCAAATAAGCCACATTGAAACAGCGTTAAATATTCTAGGGTGGGTGTATTTCAGAGAAGATATGCCAGAGGAAGCGGGTACATGTTATGGACTTTCAGAAACTTTTCAACCAGTGTACAATTCTCAGAGATGGCACTTAC
Organism: Rugalucina vietnamica; assembly: GCA_964017185.1. Taxonomy (NCBI): domain Eukaryota; kingdom Metazoa; phylum Mollusca; class Bivalvia; order Lucinida; family Lucinidae; genus Rugalucina; species Rugalucina vietnamica. Next base: position 71,612,947 of record OZ024872.1, read on the forward strand.
GTCGTTTCGCAATAGAGGAATATTTGACATTTGCATTATAGCATGTGATCAGAGACTGCTAACTCGGTAAACCGTTTGCCCAGTTTGATTTTGGGTTCACGGTTGGCCGTACATGTTTGTGGTCATAGTTACTTTCTACTTTTGAATTTCATCAATGCATAAAAACAATGTCTTTTATAGAACCAAACCTTACTTTCCTGAATCAGTAAAATGCTACATTCTAGAATGTCTGGGGACAGCCTGATAATAGGAAATCATAAGCATTCAAAGAAATGAATGCTACACATCTTAAAATCTAGCTTTTGTCGTAATGAATAATGAAAACGTCTGTCTGGCATACCTGTCCATACTTACCTCTTAACTTACCAAAGCTGGTACATGAAAAATCATGTATTCGTAAGCTATAACCAGTCTAAGCAGAGCCAGCCATGGCTGCTTGCAATGATCCCCTTGGCATCGCCGGTCACAAGCGCACCCATGACCGTGATCAACATCACATTCTGATATATGGGCTGGAAGCACATGTATACCGGTATATAATATGTACATTTTATAGGTAGCAGTCTCTATTTTTTTCTCTCCAGAGTTCAGAAGGGCGGAGAAAAGACAAATGGGTCATAAGTCATTTACAAATAATAAATTGCTACTTTTTGTAGATTTGGCAGCTGAACATTATTAACGGCGGGAGATGTGTGAAAGCCGTCACTAATAGAACGTAAAGTAGCAAGATTCGTGTTGTATGGAATGTCAGAACAAACAGCTCAATGGTCGGGGAATTCGTGGAACATTTAGATAACTTCAGTTGATTAACCTATCTGTCCACCTGTTGACAAGAGCTTTATTTTTTCAGCTTCCATTATTTTGTCTTGGTACTAAGTAGACATTGTTCCGTTTCGGTTTTCTAATTCTTAAGTAAAACTTTGATATAAGAGTGATTTGCAAAGTAATAAATTTTATATGTTTCCTCTGAACATAAAATGAGTCTAGAATTATAAAAAAAAAAAAAAAATAATAATAATAATAATAATAAGAAGAAGAAGAAGAAGAAGAAGAATCTCTATATTTTTTTTTATTTTGTAGAACGACTGGCAGCTCATTTCTAATATTTCAGAGTTCGGTTTGCTTGCAAATTGGTACATTTTGAATCTCAATTTCCCAAGAACATGCTTTTCAATATATTCCTGATGCGAAGTCATAATGTATCTATAGCACTGGAATGCGGTTCATAGTTCCATAAACAACATCGTGTCACGCGACGTCATCTGACCCAAACTTGACGTTCAAGGTACAAGTGGGCGATGACCAGGAAATGGCGCAATCAGAAAGAAATTCCCACTACACAAACCGAGGGGTGAGAAAAACTAAAATGACATTTAGGTACTTATACCAAGAAAACATATCGTAAGCCGAGTGAGCAGCTATAGGCGGCCACTCAGTTTCCCGAACTTAACTAAAAATATGAAAACGAACATAAGGCTCAAACAGCACAAAAAATCTACTCCAAAACACAAAACAATTAGAACCACAACAGAAGTATCGCCTTGGAACGATCAGTAATATAAAACTAAACATCTTTACCAATGTGATTGGACGTTGCCGCTCGCTGTTTGAACACACAAGGTGTGTAAATTCTCTGCTTGCTTGTAAATGTGATGGCTTTGATAATTTGATGCCATACAGAAGAAATAATGTAAATACGTAGGCTGTCCGGAAAGTTTTGAGACTGTGTCTATATCTCAATAACTATTCAAGAGAATCAGTTGTAATTTTACACAGGAATATAACATTATATCATGAGTTATAGCTGAAAATTTCAGCATATTTGCTCACCGGGAACATTTTGATATAATCATTTTAATACGAGCATGTTGCTACTCTCGGAGCACTTTGACGTCAATAACGTCGCGCCCGTTATGATTTTACAAGAAAGACCTTGCTGATCGGATGCATTTTAAAGTGGCTCTCAAGGTCATCGGGCGCAAACACTTGATAGTTTCAAGTTTATTTGATTATTCTGAGGGCTACTATACAAAATATATCAGGAAAACACATTCGTTTTCATTTGGCTACCTCCAAACTCTTTTGTGCCGATTTTAAATGGGGTTTCGCTTTTTCGCACGCATGGAACGGCCTGTAGCCTTTCCTCTTATCACCGATTTCCGGACAAAAACTTTTCGAAAAACCGAAAAATTAATGATCTTGCATAGCCTGGATTTTGTTCAATCAACAGTGAGAAATTTTGATTAGATTTGTGAACTCATTACGACAGGAACACTGTATGATAAAAAAGCGCTGCTTTATCCGACTTCTGTTAGCTTTTGCAAAGTTGATAACCGTTGAAAGACCATGGAATTTTGCGAACATATTGAACAAATGATGGCGTGATACCACGCAAAATGTTGCTGTATTTAAAAGTCAAATGGCCAATTTGTGGGCAATTGTTTTCTTGTCTCTAGGTTTTAGAAAACACAAAATTCAAAGTGCTCCGAGAAGCGCCACATCGGTTGCCTTGGAGACTTATATCTCCAAGTGTATGTAGGTCTTGATTCCAATTTTCCCATAAATTATTCAGGAAGGCCTTATCTATAAACTCATATATCTTTATTTGTATAGCATAAAATATTTTTTAAGATATCGGCACAGTCCTAAAACTTTCCGGACAACCCTCGTATAAGCGATGTGTTTATTTTTCTGGGGTTCATGGAGCTATGAACCGCTGTGGGTCGCTAGCAAAGCTTGCATGAACACCTTCGGGGTTTATTCACTTTGCACAAGGCCCACTGTGGTTCAAAGCTCCATGAACACCAGAAAAAATAATTTCATTTCTTAAGTGACACGATCCTGCGTATTATAGACGCCAGAATCGGGAAGAGTTTTTGTTGTTCACTGTTTTTATCTCTATTGTCTTTCTGCCTTTCATTATGAAAATGCCAAAAATAAATTCGGTACAGCTGCAATTCTCCCTCTCTAACACTATCTTTGTTTGTGTTTTTGCAGCAGAATTGGCAAAAACAATGTGTGAACAAACTTATCTTGACATATAACGCAACATTATCGTTTTGGAACACCACAAACGATAAATGTCAGAACACGATTCTTTCAAAGAAACGATGCCTTTTTTATTTTCTTTTTATTTTATTTTTAGTTTTTTATTTTTTATTTTTTTGCATTTTTCGATCATTTGATATTGTCATGCATGTATGTATATAATGCAAAATTCTGCAATTTAGTAAATACTTATCAACGAAAGAGCGGTTATGCTAAGATTGTATAACAACTAAATGCAACCGAGGGTCAACAGTCTGAAAAAAAAATGGATTTATTTAACACGAGTACGTCACGTTTATGAAAAACACTAATTGGCCATCTTCAGGTTTACAGTCTCTTATCTTGTAGTGTATATTTATTGCTTCGTTATTTTCTTTGTTTTACCTGGGTGTCACAGATTGAAGCTTATTAAAACTTCAAGGTTATGCGACAGTCTGCATGCTTAGTTTTTAACCCAATCATGGTTGATAACTATGTTGCCTTCTATAATTGCACGTTGCTGGGTCGGGCGTCGCCCTCTATGATGGCCCCGACTTAAAGCTATTCATTTTAGTTGGTTGGGACCGGAGCTGTTTGTCTGTTGCTTGGCCCACCGGGGTTCAACCGGTGTTTTTCTTTTGCTCCGGATTTTCAGTACGTTATTGCACACTGTTTTAGGTCCGTCACAGTGTGAATGATTCTTTATGATATCAGCTACTGATTCTTGATGATATCAGGTAACGGATTCTTGACAAATGCTACGGATTCTTGACAAGGTTTGATACTCCCAATTGCAAACAGCAAAAAATGGTAATTTTAGATAGTTGTAGATCTAAATTTTGTCAGGAGACATATTAGAAGCATGGTTCATGATAATCTATGTATATATTCTACATGTTAGGGTTTCAAAATAAAACCAATTAGATAAATTGAGCAAATACGAAAAACATGGCAATTCGATATAATTGTGTGAATTCCTAAGCAAACATGTTTGGAAACATTGAAACAGTTAATAAAAGTGATCTGTGGACCTTCAAATTCTACATTACCCTGCGTAATAACCCTTTTTCATTTTTTTGCATGCTACGGATTCTTGATGATACGTTACAGATTCTTTATGATAACAAAATGTGGGTAACGGATTCTTTATGATATATGTTACTGATTCTTTATGATAAATGTTACAGATTCTTTATGATTTAAAGCAAGTTTATGATGTTCTACAGCTTGAAATGCAGATTTGGACCCATGGTCCACCAATGAACTGTATTTTTATCAACTCCACACTGCAAGAAATATGATGTGCAGTGTAAAATTCGATCAGATTTATCACAAACCAATTAATAATTGTGATTAATGTAGAACCTTATTGTATATTTGTGTATATCACAAAACACTATTATTTTTTTATTAACTTTTTGTTAAAATTCAATCAGTGAGACCGACAATCTTATAAGTACATGTAGTATTCATGTGTGTACAATTTTACATTTTTTTCTGTTTTGGGTCTCACAAGGATGGGCATTGATCCCATTTCTTACCACCTTACCGCTTCGCTATGTCACCTTATGTATGTTTTCATGTTTGGGTAACTGAGTGACTGCCTAGTGGGAAAAAGCTACTCACTCAGATTACAAAATGTTCCCTAAGTATACCAAGTATAGTTTTTTTCACAATGGTTTTCGGAGTGGGAATTTCTGATTGCACCATTTCCTCTAATCATCATCATTGTATACTTTTTTCCTTTTCGGTGCCACTTCAGGGAGGTAACATTTACTGCCAGACTGGAAGTCAGGAAATGCAAATATTCAAGGCCACTAATGAGTATTGATTATTTGAAACAGATCAACATTCCTTTCAATGCTGTTTCAGGATCTCATTTCTATGGCAAGCCAATTTACTGTTTATTCAAGAAAGCAGACATCTGTTATGCAGTATTAGATATCTTGTTTAATAAATATGATATTTACTTTAATTTATTAGATATCTATTATAAAGAAGATATCTTATATAGCAAATACGATATCCATTTAATTATATTAAATATACAAAATGTAAATATTAGATATTCACAATGTTAATTTAGATGTCTTATATAGTATATTTAGATATCATTCAGGCTTAATAAGATATCTTATGTGTAAAAATAGATATCTAAATTGACAAATAAGATATCTTAAAAATTATATTAGATATCTTATTTGTAAAAAGTATATGACATATCTTAATTTATAATTTGTCATAAAGATATCTGATATAGCAATTATGATATAAGATATTAGATTTTTTTCTTAATATAACATCTTAATCGGCATTTGAGAATATGACACCTTAATCAGCATTTGAGATATCTAAAATAGTTGTATAGATATCTATGTTAACATATAAGCTTTTTATATTTGTCAAATAAGATATCTTCTTGAGTATATAAGATATCTTTATTACATAAGATATCTAATATGCTTAAGTAGATATGGTTTTAGACAAATAAGATATCTTATTTACAAAAAAAGTTATCTTATATCCTTTATTAGCTATCTTATTGAGCTAAACAAATAAAACACCTTTAGTTTATAATATATCTTATTTATTTTGCCAAATCACAACATTTTTCTTTTACTTAAATAAGATATCTACTATGTCAATACAGATATCCAATTTATAGCGTTAATTAAGATATATTGTATTAATTCATATATCTGATATCGTTTTTCTAATTAAAATATCTAATTTACCATAAAAGATATCTTGACCACTGTATATAAGATATTTGTTTTACCAATTTAGATATCTTATTTGCTAATTAAGATACCTAGTTTAGCAATAAAGATGTCTTATAAACCAAAGTAGATATCTTGATTAATCTTGTTAGGAAGATATCTTGATTAATCTTGTGAAGAAGAAATCTTATTTAGGTATAGCAGATCTCTCATTTAGTATATAAGATATCTAAATTATATTAGTTTCATAATCACTCAATCATCTCAGCGCTGTATTTGGTGTGGGTTCAAGTCCCGCACTGGGTAATTGTGAGACAAGGTAAGTTCTGCTTGCAGGTGTGACAGGTGTGTTTTCTCGGGGGTTATCCCATTTTCGCCCTCCTACTGATTGGCCCGTCTCATATGAGCTGAAATAATCCTGAATGTAAAATTAATTTAAAACCAGAGGACCAATGGTCCTGTAAACGCTCACCTGAGACCTGAGATTTATACATGTACCAATAAACTTGTTAGACCAGAATGGTACAATGCATGTATATAACACTAGGACAGGGTCAGAATAACTCCTGGAGTCAATGTCTTTTTCAAATCATAACTAGAAAATGTGTTTATGAAACACTATGCCCCCAACTGGTAAGTCACTTTCAAGATGTAAAAATGTCCAAAAAAATGACTAAGTTCAAATGGTAAAAAAAAGTGACAAAAATTAATCTGAGGAGTATATCCCAAGCACATGCATATCTTCAAAGCATGGTCACAATGTCTGCAAAGTTTCAAAAGTATCGGTATTAAATTGTAGGAGGAGTTGCGCACACAAGGTACCCTCTATCCATTCACTAAAATGCCCGAAAAAATGACTAAGTTCAAATTGTAAAAAAAATGACAAAAAATAATCCAAGAATTATATCCAAACCACATGCATATCTTCAGACCATGCCCATAACACATGTAAAGTTTTAAATGAATTGGCATGAAACTGTAAGAGGAGTTGCGCACACAAGGTACCCACTGCCCATTCACTTTCATTGTGAAAATGCCCGAAAAATGGCTAAGTTCAAAATGCGAAAAAAGTGACAAAAATTAATCTGAGGATTATATCCAAACCACATGCATATTTTCAAAGCATGGTCACAACATCTGTAAAGTTTCAAAAGAATCGGAATAGAACTGTAGGAGGAGTTGCGCACACAAGGTAGCCACTATCTATTCACTTTATCAAGAATTAAAAAGGGAAATAACTCTCACAGAATGGGCCCCTAGCCCCTTGAATTTACCTGAAAGAAAAAATACGGTTCCTCTTAATTTTCATATACAAACTACATACCAAATTTCAAGATCCTAGCTCTAACGGTTCCTGACCGAGTGCTAAGTGTTACTCACGCATCACAGACTGGACTGGACTGGACGGACAGACCCAAACCAATATGCCCCCTCAACTTCTTTGTTGGGGGCATAAAAATTCAGTCCATTTGCCAATTAACTGCAAGTTTTGTCCTTCAAATGACATCTTAACAATTTTCTCCATTCAAATGCACGGGCGATCTAAATTGACATTGCCGTGAAATAGGTCATGGTCATCCCAGTGTCATGATTAATACAAATTTTGTAGACCTCTGTTCCTTAATGCTTCATGCCAAGTTTCAAAATCATAGGCTTTCTGGTTCTGAAGAAGACGATTTTTTTTAAAAAAAAATTGCTATTTATAGCCATGGCGGCCATCTTGGTCATGTGACCTTGACCATTTATATAAACTTTCATTTCCTCTTCCTAAGGATGCTTCACATAAAGTTTGGCTTTGATTAGCTATGCCGTTTCTGAGAAAAAGCTGTTTGAATATTATGAACATCTCATGTATATAGCTCCGTGGCAGGGGCAGACAACCCCTGGGCCTAAAATATTTTCATAAGCATAAATCTTCTGTACATTTGCTCATTCCTAGCAAGTTTTCTGCCATTACATGACATTTTTCTATTTTTTCCCATTCAAATGCATGGGCGACCTAAGTTGATCTTGTCGTAAAATAGGTCAAGGTCATCCCAGGGTCATGATTTATATAAACTTTGAGGAGCTCTATTCCCACATGCTTCTTACCAAGTTTCAAAATCATAGGCCTTCTGGTTCTGAAGAAGAAGATTTTTAAACGTTTTTGGTATTCATAGCCACGGCGGCCATCTTAATCATGTGACCTTGACCATTTATACAAACTTTCATTCTCTCTTCCTAAGGATGCTCCACAAAAAGTTTGGCTTTGATTGGCCTAGCGGTTTCCGAGAAGATGTTTCAATATTATGGTCATATACATGTATATAGCCCCGGGGCAGGGGCAGACAACCCCTGGGCCCAAAATATTTTCTTAAACATAAATCTTCTGTCCATTTAAAAAAGGAAGTGCAGTGCCGTAGGGGTAGACTACAGGACTCCGATGCGGGAGGCCCTTGGTTCTAGACATAACTCTACCATGCAAGTTGTGTTCATGAATCTATAGCATTGTTTAAAACACAAGAAGTGGTGGCCCTTTGCCCCAACATGACTCAAAACTTGTTTACTGTGACATCTAGTCATATCTTAACCAAACCATATCATAATATTTGAAAATAAATGCTCAAATCTCAGTTTGCCTGATAAAATAATGACTTGTTTACCGAACTGCATAGTACAAACCTGCTTTGTAGATCAGAGACATTAATAATTGCCCCCCCCCCCACCGGGAGGGTCTTTGCTCCCTGCTCCCTGAAAGAAAAAATGACCTTTCTCCCCAGCTCATAAAATGTTTTCCTCAGCCCCCTGCTCCCTAAAACTCCAAAAGTTATGCTTTCTCCCCAAATCCCTTAAAATAAATGACCCTTCTCCCAAATTCTCTGAAAATAGATAGCCCTTCTCCCTGAATCCTCAAAAACCCTGGGAGGGCCTCATAATTGGTAGTTTATCTCGATAAAAGAGTGGTAGATTGTAGGCTATGATGTCATAAAGAATCTGTAACATATCATAAAGAATCCGTTACCCATCATTTTGTATCATACGGAATCCGTGACAAAATTTTGTCACAGATTCTTTACGATACTTTTGATGCTTTAAAACACAAAAGTCTGCAAAACAATTCCTTTGAAGATTTACATGCATTGAAAAGTGTTAGTTCATAGATAATTAGTTAAATTTCTAAACTGTTGATAAAATGTATTGATGTGTTATGTATTTTAATATTCATTTTCGATTTTCCTTGCTTAATTAACCATTTTAAGGATTTAATCACCCATTCACTTTCAACCCGTATACCAACATTGCTAAAATTGATGGAGAACAATTTCCAGCTCATATATACTATGTATGTGTGCCAAAAAGGTCAGTTCAGGCATCAAAAACCTTAGAAACACCGGTTTCTCATTACCTACCAATAGATGAGCTAAGATAATCATAAAGAATCTGTAACGCTATCATAAAGAATCAGTTGCAGATATCATAAAGAATCATTTCGCACTGTGACGGACCTAAACCCCTGTGCGTTATTGGGCGCCCAGGGATCTCCATCGTCGGACAGCTTACTGAACCTGCGATTCCTCGTTTTCGTTTTTGATTCATCATGGTGGTTATCATGATTTATGTGCTTGTCCTTGATGGTTCATTGACTAGTTAGAGATTCACCACGAGGACCGAACAGCTAACTAAATGTGAACCACTGCAGAAGCTGTGGGTGAGCAATAATGTTACTGATCGTTCCATGGCGATACTTCTGTTGTAGTTCTCATTATTTTATGTCTTGGTGTTGAATTTCTGTGCTGTTTGTACCTTATGTGCGTTTTCATATATTTTAGTTAGGTTTGGGTAACTGAGTGGCCACCTATTTGGAAATAACTGCTCACTCGGCTTACGATATGTTTTCTTAGTATAAGTGCTTGGTTGTCAATTTAGTTTTTCCCACCTCGATTTTTGGAGTGGGATTTTCTTTCTGATTGCGTCATTCCTGATCATTGCCTACTCGTACCTTTCTGTACTTCTACACGGCTTCCAGTAAATTAATTGCCATCTCGAAGCTTATCAAGTAAACTACCAAAACAATGAATACACGTTATTCTGGGATTCCTGCAAATATAGTATTGTGATAATTTTTGCCATACTATGTAGTCAACCTCTCTCCCATGTTGCTGTATTTTTATACGCATGTAGATAGATTTAAAGGCAAATCTTATCCACAATCGTAGCGTCCACTTTATAAGTACCGCAAGGGAAGTTATCAGGCGCTTGGTTATCTGTTTATGCTATTTCTAATGTATTTGAGATAGGATGAGTCCTAAACATGCGGCATACTACGATTAAATACTATTTCATTTGGCAAAGACTCAATGTAACCGAATTCTTGATAATGAAAAAAGAAGGAAATTAGCACAAATTACTTAACAGTACGGATCTGATTCCCTGCATGTCACCAGGGCAATACTCTCTGAAACACTGTTACTATAAGTAATACACGAGGCTTCTTTTGTAGGTACAAACCCAAATACAGAACATCATTTTCCAGACTTGCGACTTCTGGACAGTTACTTTCAATGCTAAATACTCAAATCATCATTTTTACAGCTCATGTTCGTAACTTTTTATAATAATAATTATAAACAAGTGTCATCGTTTAGAGTGACGTCAACACTCACAAATAGTGCCACTCTATAAGAGCAGAAGAACCTCTTCGTAGCTTCAGCTTCAGCTGTTTGTTGTCACCAAAGCAATTTATTTTCCATAAGTTGTAAATGCTACTAATTTACTGGACAATTCCATCATTGCTCAGTGGCAACGGTGTACCTGACGAAGTTTGTAATAGCATACCCTATAAATAATCAATCCGGGAATACCTGTGTAAAGTTGTCGTCGCCATATTGATCGTGACACAGGTAAACATGACAGGTAAAGTACACTGTTTTCTTTTTTGAATACTTGTGTTTAACTTATAGTGCCACCATTTGTGAGCGTTTGTATCTTGTGTTTTTTCTGTAGCATAAAATGCCAACTGTGTAGGTTGTATGTCGTATCTCAAAATAATATGTGCCATCTATATATTTACTTTTATGATTTTCAGCTATTTCACTTCCTCGGGAGTATCCTTCTGTCTGCCAAACTATTTCTCTGAAACTTAATGATGTTTTGGAGAACATTGGGGCTTCAGCGGTGATTAGAGACTGTATGGTACAATGTAGCAAAGAAGAAGAAATCATAGGGACAAATTTCTGCCTCATGCCTGGATATGATTCACCTTTCACAGTTCATACTGTCGGTAGCACCTATGAGGGAACTAAGACAGAAGGGATGAATTCAGACATCGACCAAATACTGGTCATCAATGTACCAGTGATTACAAAAGAATCAGATGCTGATAGACACGCGGGTTTGCTGATGGTTGAAGATGAAACAATACCTCCTGGATATGTCAAACTTCAACCTGTTGTCAGAAATGATATTGGTGTTAAAGATAAGTTATTTGATAAAATAGTAGAAACACTAACTGACAAATACCAACGTCCTGTTATAAAGCTCAAGGAAAGTGAACTTCCTAACTATATGTTTGGTAAGAGACACGGACCCGCATTTACAGCAGCAGAAAGCTCTGAAAGAATGGAACAAGATTATGTGTTTGCATTCAGACATAGAGATATGCCAGACTGCTTTCGTCATTGGTACACGAGAAAGAGACGATTCCACTGGCCACCCAAGGGATTATTGAAGTCTTGTAAGTCCTTGGGATGCTTGTTTGTTCATGTTGGACACAGACGTAGCGACGAATTCGATTTAGAATGGAGGATGTCATTTTCATTGCAAGAAAGACTTCTTATCTCGAATTTCAATTCTGTTCAGTTGAAGTGCCTGGTACTTTTGAAGATAGTAAAGAAAGATATAATACAGAAGTTTACAAAGTGTGAAAGCATCACTTCTTACCATTGTAAAACCTGCTTGTTTTACATGGTGGAAACAACACCTACCGACATGTGGAGACCAACCAACTTGCTCAACTGTCTAACAAGTTGTTTGCAATTGCTAATGGCGTGGTTAAGGGAAGGGAACTGTCCAAATTATTTCATTTTGAGCGAAAACATGTTTGATGGTAAGATAACTAGTTATGTGAGACGAAATGTTTACCAAATTTTAAATGACATTTTAGGTTCAAGTTTTCAGCATTTGACTGCTATTACAAGTGATGATCTAGGAATGAATCTTATGAAGGCGTGTATACCAAAGTTTAAAATGTCTGGTGGCTTTGGAATGGACGATTCTATAAACATTAGGCAGAGACTTAAATTTGTATCATGCAGAGCGTTTGTCTTGAGTATTTGTCACATGAGAAACTCCTTTTTATTCAGAAACCACGACTCCTCTGATCCTAGGATATTGATCGACAATCTAAAGAATACGATAAGAAGGTTTAAGAGTGTTAAAACTTTGTGTGGTAACACAGGTGAGGCAACACAGAGGGCACTTAGTTTAATTCTGCCACAATTAGAACTCAGTCTGGCTTCAAATGAACTTGCTTTAAGAATAAAAGAAAAAGAAAGTGATGATGAACTAATGGCCCATCTGACATCGAACGTATGGGATGTAATAGGTAAACAGTCTGATCCAGTCTCAGCAAAACTTAAGCAAGCGACATTCATGTATGCATGTGGCCACTATGCTGCATCACTGGAAATCTTGGAGTCTCTGAAAAAGCGCACCTTTCTGTCAGTCTGTAGCTGTGACAGACATGACCTGTATCCCGAAATAGATGATTTGATGGTAGTGACACCAGCTGACCAAGAGATATCTTTAAATTATCACTTCAGAAAGCTTCTGACACCATGCATAGTGTTCCTGCGACCAGAGGGTGAAATTCTACCACCACCTCTAATCTATGAGATGTTCAGGGTAGCTGGAATGACTTTATCAAGAGACGTGACATTTGGTAGAGAATGGTATACTTGGGTCGTTGTAGATGCCCAGGTACTGCTACACTTTATGATATACCTCAATCACAAGAAGCTGGACATGAAACATCTAATTCAAAAGGACATGGACAACATGCTTAATGTTATCAGAGAAAAGCATGGTCGTATATGTCACAAAGAAACAGCGTTAAACCTGTTTGGCTGGATGCATCATCGTGAACATGAGTATGAAAAGGCACTGGGGTGTTACAGACAGTCTCTGTATTTCCAACCGGAGTATAACGCTGCAAAATGGCACTTCAAACAGCATCAGCTAGAACTACAGAGTATTATAGACAGCTTCCCTGTTTACTCATTTTATATTTTCAAGACGGTACCGAAAGAACAAAAAGAAAAGGACGAATGAGTGGGGACAACAGCAAATTATTTATGCTTACGTTTACAGCTTAACTTTGCCGAAAGAGACCAATGGAGGTGCAGACAAAATGACACTTACGACAGATATTGCAGACCATAAACAGAGTAACGTTTTTACAAGATGATAAAAGAAATATATACATGTTTTATGATGTAATTTTAATTACTTTAGTCACTGTTTCTTGGCTAGGTCTTCATGCAAAGAGCACAGACTTGGCCAGTAAGACAAAGTTAAACGCCGCAAATCCTTGTTAAATGTACAGGTACTATGCAGTGTTAAGACTACGTGTTGTGTTGGTAATCTGTACGGTCTGGTCTTCTTCACACTCTATACAGAGAACATGATAGAACATTATCATGTGACATTGTCACATGACATACCATTTATATCAGCGTATTACAAAACCTATCCTGACAGCTGTAAAATCATTCGACATGTGCCGGCATACAGCCAGATAACAAATTACCAAGACCTAGTTGGCTCCATGTCGAAAACATGCAATTTTCAGAATAACTATGTTAACAGTTTTTGTAATGAACATTCCTCCTTCTTTGAGCGACGTTCGAGAAAATGAATTAAGCGTATTTACTGGCTGCTAAGGGGATATTAGAAAAGTCTATGAACTGGTACAATCAGAGCCAAAATATGAAACTACAAAGAGGACGTACGGCGAACCTTGTAAAGAGTTCTATTCCAAAAAGTGACCAATTTAATGACTAAACTGGCACAGTGAGAGAGCCCTTTGTGTCTTTTAGCTTATGGAGTAAGATATATACATACATGTATATATAATGTCGCCCTCGGATTCTGCAGTACTTTGTGGGATTCTTTCGGTTAGGTATGAACAGAATTTTAATAAGAGCATACCGACATGTGTAAGAAGGGCATGGGTGTTTTCATAAATCAGAAACAGTCCCCTCCATTAAATTGCACTTTACTTCTCGTTTTCAGAATTTTCTGGCATCTCATTTCTTTTCTGTTTGGCATGAATGTGTGTATCTTTTAATACCTTTATATTACTGGAAAACATTGAAAGTTAAATGTTTCAGATTTCCGTGTAATGCTGGAATGTAGTAAAGATGCCATTGATAGTACAATTGTTCTACTACGGAGCTGGTCACGTGATTTGAATATAATAAGTCACATGATAAAAATATGTACAAACCTGAATGTAAACATTTTTCGCGTTTTCCAAATCTTGAATCAACTTGAATTTTCAAAACGGTCTTTTAAAATGACTGCTTTCAGGTAGACTGACGTTTTAGATGGAGAATAACCGCTTCTGTTCTGTAGTAAATGTTTTCCGTATGTTGTCCATTAGTATAATGGAAGAAGCTGAGCGAGGTCGGTGTCAGTTTTACACAAACCAACTGGTAGAGTGAAGGGGTGTGGCATTTACTGTTTGTTAAGGTACAACTAATGGAAGCAAGCTGTTATTTAATGTCATATAACCATCACAACAGACGAGGGGCTACCTTGCATAGTCTTGCGGGTGATTTGGCCAGTAATTTGATAATAATTTTGCTTTTTTCTTAAAATATAACATGTTATGGGTGCTTTTTACATTGTCCTTAAAAAGGCGATTCTTTTGAGTACCTTTATCATTGATATTTTTTTTGGTATAAAATCAGTTATGATCGCTACTGGATTAACTAAGACCTATTGTTGTCAAGAATCGGACCATTTCTGCTTCTGGAATCTCGAAGTCATCCCCCCTCGTGTCAGTGATCAGATGGAATTTTTAATGTACATGAATGTCAATAAAATGGTTATCATGTGAAGAAAAAATAAATTAAATGGTGTGGTTTTTCGTATCAAAATTCTATTCACCATATCATGTAGGCCACGCCAAGATGCCAGTCTCTTAAAACTCGAAAATGTGTTGTCATGTTCGCCAGTGGTTAAAATAACGGTGTAGAGTGGAATCTTGCGCTTTTAATTACTTGACCATTTCTTTTATTTATGCTCAAAACATTGATTGTGGGTAAACGTTAGAACCGCCTCGGCGAGGCGGTTCTAAATAGTACCCACAATTTATGTTTAAGAGCAAAACTAAGAAAAAATAGGTATACCATGTATACCACAGTTTTACTTTACAAAAATGTGATTTAAGGGGGCAGTCGTTGCACGGACATGTTTGCGTGAAGACAGTGTCCGGTCACAAGCTCCCACGAGACTACAAGACATTTTGATAGATTATTATAGAAAGTAATTTACAGTGCAAACAGGCTTTTGTTTACTGCTCTCCATCTTTCATTGATATAAATGATCTAATTCTGAACTATACAAATAATGCTATCATAAATTTCCTAAAAAACTTTCTGTACTCGTAGAATAAAGGCCTGCTAATTATTCTCAGAATAAATGGGACCGGAGGAAACAACAAAAGGACAATGGTACTTTTCTGTTTGAAAAATGAGGGTTGAAGTTGAAAGTCTTATGACTAGTTTGCAGAATGCTTTGTTTGCTTGTGTTATGGTCTAGCGTTCAAATGAACAATTTTAAGCCATTTTGGATCAGCATTTTGTTTCTTGGGTAATTAAAGAGTATTTAGCATATGGGGAATACAGTGTCTTGCTCAAAGACAATCCGGCGGTAGCTTCAGGGCCATCCATGCAGTACACACTAACCACCAGATTCCAAAAATTGTAGACAAGCGTTCAATGGCAATCCATCAGGAAAACATGTCCGTGTAATGTATACCCCCTTGAAATCCACATTCATATAGCCAAATATGGGTATGCAGGGGTATACCTATTTTTCTTATTTTTGCTCCAAAACATAGATTGTGGGTACTCGTTAGAACCGCCTCGGCGAGGCGGTTCTAACGTGTACCCACGATCTCTGTTTTGAGCAAAAATAAGAAAAATATAAAAAAAAATTCAGCTGAAAATTTTCAATTTTAAAGCTAAAAAAATCTCTGTTAATTGCATGGACAAGTTTTCGTAATGTATTCATTTCTGGTGTGTTTTGTTCTGTATTCTTTAAGCGGTGTATGTATGACTTTATTAGGAAAATTCAGAATACAGACATGCACTGAACGGGGAAAACTTTCTTGAGACAGATCCTATTAACTATCATTTCTTATAATGACAGTATGCCATTTCTTGACCTGCGCATTCATTGGTCATTTGAACAATACCGGAAGCTGTTAATGGTAACATGTCGCACTAATTATGGTCCTCTTGCACTTTATGGGCATAATAGAATATTCAAGACCAAAGACGAGCGTTTAATTATATGAAAACTGATGTCTAATATGGACTTAAATGAGGCAGTTGGAAGCTTGGCACGATATGTTTATTGTTGACACTTGGCTCAAAGCAGTACCTGCATCTATAAATATGGCATTAAATGCAAATTGTCTGTCCATAAGTTTGTTGTAAACAGATGCCATGTGTAAGGTGTGAATGGACAGACCCGCATGCCTTGATGTTCTCTACAATGTGACACAGATTCATTCAAAAGGCTGGAGAAAACCCGGCAGTGTCGATACTATGCGTTGGTGTACAAGGGTGAGAAGCTTTTCCAATTATATAACAGATAACAGATGTGTCCAAAACACCAACACGCAACAGAGGCGGATATCACATAAGAACAACCCTAGATCGACAATTAGAAACCATAGCAGGCATAGCATTGAGAGATGCACAAAGAGTGCAAAGTCAGATATATGATAAGTAGCATCTTTCAACTGATGAATCCCGGCAGATATATCCGTCTTTTCGATGTTGTACTTGGTGATCATCCTACAGACAGAGCAATGGTTCCAGTAGAATACAGGTCAGATGTAAACCTGTATCTAGCCATGCCAATTTCTTTGATGGTGGTCTATCTCTGTCTATTAAAGAGGTCATTATTAAGGAGAATGAAACGTCTTCACCCTGTGGACATGGCCAAGGCTACTGACTTTCACTTTTTACAATATTTTCTCATAGAAAAAAGTCAACTTCATCGATACGTTGGTGGTCGAGCACATCAAAAGTTGGCAAATTTGGAAAATCATTAGTAGGTGAAAATAAAATACCTAGTGAGGTGTAAAATTTTGCTATTCTTTACCGTTTATATTATATTCAATCAAAGATGAAAAAGAGGATAGAGCACAAGATGAAAGCCGAAATGCATACCTGGGGGCTGGTGCGCCGGATTATATTTTAAACACGTCCGATAAAAATATAATTCACGCATATCAATAATCATTTTGACAAGAGGTCACCATAGGGTTATACTGACCAAAGGGTCACGTTTGTGAAGCCACTCACCCCCATGTAAATTACCCCCTTTGTTCACTGATTCACCTGTCGATTTTCAATTTTATTTTTTGAAATCATATTTTCATTGATCAGGGATACTATTAATCAAGCTGAGTCAGTCGCCATTCGGACCGCGTTACTTCTGTCCAACATGACCAGACCCTCGAAAACACACATTAATAATTGATGATGCTGACCAATAAACATGTCAAATTGAAATCAAGCGAAATTTACATATTTCTTTGACTTTATGACAATGTTAAAATCCAAATGTACATGACCCGGTCTATCATTTTCATATCTGGCGGGCGCGGATGGCAAATAAAGACAATAAAATTATATGCTTAATTTCATTTTTAAAATGGTTCAACAGACAGAATAAAGGATAATCCCTGACACTTGAGAGTGTAAACAACCTCTCGTATGAACTTGTTGGAATTCGTCGACATGGTTTGTTGGAATCTGAAGATGTGTCATTCAAATATGCTGGAGACCAGGTTGACAATTGTTGCCTTGTTTACTTTTCAATTGTACAGAAATTTTGTTGATGATTCAAGAAAATAGCAGTTTGTCGAAGTGTCATTCGAGGTCATCTACGGTACTTGGACACCTTTGTTATTAATGGGTTGTCATATTTCTTGGAGGTGAATAAAAATATCATATAATCGCCAAACATACACATCCTGAAAAGAAACAAGCACACCTATCTAAAATCTGAAAGTTCGTAATTCAGGTGGCAGGTCAGGCATTGAGAAACTGGCTGAATATGGCAGGGCTAGAAAGCGTGTCTGTTCTTGCAATACTAAGATGGACTGGTCTTGCTAAAAGACTCTGGAATAAAATTACCTACGGCAAATTCTGAAGGAGCACTTTAATGGCAAGCGTTCTCAAATTGGCCAAAAGAAATACTCAAAGACACCTTAAAAGTCTTGCTTTCAACATCCAGTCTGAACCATGTGTATAGAATGGATCAAACATTACTGGGGATATGACGCAAACAAATTCTGCAGAGCTGAAAGGAAACCCAAAGCCACTATCAGATTAAGAATCAGCAAACCGAGTCCATTTGCTCTACTTGCACCATCGTGGAAGCCCAATTTGATGCGTTTTGACATCGACGACATTCTGGTAGGTTCAATACAGTACCAATTTCAATATCACCATGCCAACAGACGAGAGTGTTGTAGCCACTACTGCTAGACTCGAGAGTGACAGTCATGGCTTTAGCAGACAGTGAGAAAGCTATTTTCGTCGAGTGAAAGAGAAATCATACAGCCAATGTTTACTGGTGTCAGTTGATGTCCAGTCCCAGAGGAATGTTCAAACATGACATCGCATTAATACATGCCTACTTGTCCAAACTTTGATGAGGAAACAATTAAAATCTTTGGTCAGACCTAATTTTCTCTACAAAACAATCAATTGGCATTTTCACTTCATGTTAATTAATTACCTCTTGACCACAAAAAGCAAACATGGAGATGTCTCCTGTTTGGGTTATGTTTCGGTCACATGAAGACAGGGGATTACAAAGCATGTTCAGAATAATAATTCCATAAAAGTGGCCAAAGGTAGTCTAAATATGACCTATGTTACATTCTTGCGTGTGTTTGTTCAGAATTAACTCTAAGACTCGTGAAAACTTCTTGTTGGTATGAAAGAAAGCAAGATAAGGTCATGATGTGTTTTATAATGTGATTCTGACACGACATTTTTACACCAAAAGCCATACGGTATCGTCACTCAAAAGCCAACGCCAATTTCTTGAATTTTTAAATAAATCCACCCTTTTCAATATTATTGCATTGGCATCATTTCGTCTGGTCGCCATGAAACAGTGAAAATAACCAGTTTAAGCATTATTTGACAATTTAGTGATTTCTTATTTTCTATTTCTGAAATATGATCCGAAGTTCCGCACTTAAGATGAGTTTCATTCTGTGTGTTCGCGACTTTTTAATTTCTTATTCACTCAGTAGATAGAATTCTAATTCACTGTAATCATACCCCAGGATTTACTACACTAATTGAAATTCTGACACCTCACAATTTAATTTGAAGATCACCTGTCAGTGAGGAAAGGAACCCATATTCCCTTTGGAAACGGACATCCCAACTACGGTACCATATAATTTAGCAGTGGGACCAATCGATCGAAGGCTCAATAACATCACTTCGTCATCTGATACATGAAAATTCGTCAACAGGTTTCAAAGAAGCCGGAAACGATTTCGAGGAATTGTAAATCAGAAATTTGAGTAACTGCATGTAATTAGTCATCAATTTCGTATTGCAGTTTGGCTGCAAATCGTTGCTATTTCGACAGAGAAATGCTACTCCTGACTCCTCAGGCTATATCTACCTTACTGGTTAACCGAATGGACAAACTAAGCAATTTAACAGATACACGTAGCCTGGCGATTTCTCGAATTCAACAGTATTCAACAAAACACCAAGCAGTTCCAAGCATCAGATATATCTCTAAGCAAATGATACACGAAGTCCTCCATCACCAAGGTATTTCAATTTTATTTTGACTTAAAGCAACCCATCAGAGCTTGTAAAGTGATACTGGTATTATAGTAATGGTGTTTAAAAAGAAAACTAGAAACACGTTTACCCACCTGGGAATGTTAGTTTTATGTAAGATATACGCTCCATTTAAATCGAAGATGTAACTTTCTTGACAAATGTTTTAATAATTGTTGTCTTTTCAACGGTATACTAACTTGTATTTCAATAAAGTAAATATACAACAGGCTAAAGCAAAACATGGTATAATATATATGATAAATGGTTTTTCAAGGCAAAAAAAAAAAAAAAAAAAAAAAAAAAAAAAAAAAAAAAGAAAAGAAATGGAACAAGCACATTTCTCACAAGTGGACAACAAGCGGAAACTTCCAGTGCCTTCTAAACAACGAAGATAGTCGGGAGCAAAGACATTCTACACAAACTGCACGAGAAAAATTCCAATGATTCAAACAATGATGGAAAAGACGTCTTAAAAGGTCAGGAATACGTAACACCTAAAATAGACTTGTTACCATCCTCTTTTACATCAAGTCAAGAAGAGGTCATAGCCATGTCCCCAGATTCTGGTTGCACCAGAATTTCAATTACGTTTGAAACTAATCCCGGAATTCGTAATTTCAAGACAAAATTAATGTCAAATAAAAAAAGCCGATAAATTGGAGGCAAATTCAAGAGACACCATATGTAACATCTTAGATATAACAATCTTATTATACATGTTTGTGGCCTCCAACTTTTGAACCCAGAACCATAATATATAAGCACAGTGTTTGATGTTGTATCAAATGACGAAAGTTATCCAAATGATATCAACTGGCTGGGTCATGATGATCCGCGTCCCTATGGTGTTTGTATATTGAATAATGCTTTATTGGTAAACACTATCGTCATATGGCATAACAACAGAGAATACAATTACATTTTCACAGCACCTCAGAGATAATGTGGACCACAAAATATTTATAAAGAAAAAAAAAACTTACATCTGTTTCAAAGTGTGTGACGCCAAACTGCTACATGAAGAGAAGAAAGCTATATTCTGAATCACTAAGAACAGTACCGTCTGAACGGAAACCCTTGCCTTACAATAAAAACGGAGAATAACTTACATGTAAAGTAATAGTGGGAACGTTCTGTAAGACGAGGCAGCAATTTTTCCCCAAAGTGTAGGTATAAGTCACAGTTATATCTATTGAAAATTCATCTCAAACGTAGATCTACATCACCAGCCTCCCCGGCAGCCCCAAGCAATCAGATGTTATATGACGACAAACAAATAAGGCAATGCTATCGTCATTACTTACCAACATGAACAGAAGTACTGTCATGTGATGTTTGTTCATACATATAATTATATATTGTAATATCTTACACGAGAGAAACATGTTACAAAACATTTTGATGATAATCATCACACACCTTGATTACGGCGTGAGATTGCGCATCCGTATCTCTCCGTAGATCTTACTCAGGTGACAGACATAACAGCCGTGTCGTCAGCGTATAGTAGTATAGAAAACATCAGGACATGTAATCAGTAGAGATACTACCGATAGTATAGATACTTGAACGCTCCTTGAACTAGGCGAAAGTGTTTTTCGCTTTTTTTTTTTCCTTAACTACGAAAAGTTGTAAAAACACTCTAGACTGGCTCCCGTCCTATGTTCACTATTACCTCATAGTACCATGTCCTATTACCTCTACAAAATTCTTTGTATGAGTTACCTCTCTTCTTAGGCTCAAAAGCAATATAAGAAGTGCATGTCAAAAGTTTGACGACGGCAGCCAGTCTATGAAAACTCGTACTCAACTGTTTATTAAGAACTAGTATTCTGAGATGACTAACGTGCCGGAAAATACAGATTTAAAGGTAAACAAGCTAGACAAGTAAAATCACTACGATTTGGTGTACAAGCAAGTTCATGAGTGGATAATCGGATGAAATAAGGAAACTGTAACCAAAAACGTTGGGCAACATTGTCGTTGCCAAAGCTCAGCTTAATGCCATGTAAGAGTGGTTGACTGTGGACACTTCAACTACCGTGACTGCGCTACAAGCTACAAAAGAATCTACGCAGAAACAAACACTATCATGCGCGGATCCAGAAATTTTCATGAGAGGGGGTCCAACGAAAATGGTAATTTTTGGTCACACACGAGGGGGGGTCCAACCCCCCAAAAATCCCGAAATTACCTTTTTTAGGTAAAATTTTCAAATTCCATGGGGGTCCGGACCCCCGGTCCCCCCCCCCCCCCCTCTGGATCCGCGCATGACTATCTGAAATAACATCGGATATAATAGTACTCTTAGAAACAGAATAATCTTTATGAGAACAGTAAAGATAACAGAAATGCCTTGGAATTATTACAGTACTTTATCTATTTTGTATGTTACGTAATATGTAATAAATGTCACAAAAAGATGAGAAACAATATCGAAGGTAGAGAACTAGACCATCTGCTCTAAGCATTACGAAAACTTTCCCATGCAATAAACAGAGATTTTTTGAGCTTTAAAAATTGAAAATTTTCAGATGAAAAAATTTGATATTTTTCTTATTTTTGCTCAAAACATAGATTGTGGGTACTCGTTAGAACCGCCTCGGCGAGGCGGTTCTAACGAGTACCCACAATCTATGTTTTGGAGCAAAAATAAGAAAAATAGGTATACCCCCTGCATACCCCAATTTTACTATAGAAAAATGGGGTTCAAGGGGGTATACATTTCACGGACATGTTTTCCTGATGTCAGTCTAGGACACACACACTCCAACTAGCATTGCCTCAAAAAC
Source organism: Rugalucina vietnamica (assembly GCA_964017185.1). Taxonomy (NCBI): domain Eukaryota; kingdom Metazoa; phylum Mollusca; class Bivalvia; order Lucinida; family Lucinidae; genus Rugalucina; species Rugalucina vietnamica. The sequence goes on from OZ024872.1 coordinate 71,635,591, forward strand.
AACTCTGGCTAATAAAACTGTAGCGGTACTCAATTTTATAACCGAAAGCGCGCGTGCGGCGTACGAACAATTCATTCACGCAATTTGCATACATCAGACAATCTGAAATTAAATGTCTCTGTATAAAATTTTGTGTCAAAAGGATCAAAGCATTTGAACCTTAAATCTTTTATTGAGGGTGTTTTCAGTGAATATTAAATATTGCGTATAATTACTCGTAGAAGACATATGGCAAAAAGAAAACTTAGAAGTGCTTCATTAATATTCATGACGAACTTTGACAGAACACTTATAAACGATCTTCAAAAGTCTTGGGAAGTTCTTGAATGATATTGATGAAATAATTTCAATTTTTAATTATTTCAGTTTGTTGCATTCTCATACTATCTAGTATTATGATATATTGCTCCCTGCATCACTTCCTTTTTATCGAAAAATGCGATGCTTATGGGAAAAAAACAAGTCTAGATGTAAAAAGGCTTATTGTAGTGGTTACTGCTATTTAAAAAATAGTAATAGTAATAGTCTAAGAACAGTAATGCAACCAGATTACAACACTGAGAAACGGTAACAATAGAGACTATAGAAGGTACACATGCGAGCGCGAGTAAATGTAATTTAATTAAATATAATTGCCATCGCACTGAAGATGATGAATCAGTAAATTCTGAAACTGACATCAAAGAGAAGCACGAGAGACGAGTCTCTGTAAACAACACCGAGAAATAGTTTGAAAACAATTCCAAGCGTTACTAGCTTCCAAGTGTGCCGAAACCGACAGAAAGTGCTGTAGCTAGAGATTACATGCATTGGAAATCTGGAGGGAAGTACCTCTAGAGTTACAGAGTACTCAGAGGACGTTCTAATAACACATTTTGCGCAAGAAGAAGCACCATTTTTGTGATCTACTACATTCTGAGAAAACTAACACCTGATGTATTTTCACGTTTTGACCTAATTTCACTTTGATATGTTTACATAATGGCTTTGATCATTGATCCTGGAATTAATCAATCGATCGGATCTAAATGTTCTTTGAACATAACAGTTTTCCCCCGGTCTGCATCGACCTAATTCACATTGATTTGCACTTATGTATAGTTTAGGACCGTGGGGGCTCTTTGAACCTTTTGAGGTAACAAATTGGGTCAAACAGGGCTGTGTTATGGCACCAGCACTGTTCAGCATGGTGTTTTCTGCCATATAAATGGATGCTTTTCAGGACTATGAAAAGGCACAAGTAGGAAAAGGCGGAATCAGAAAAAAGATTCCCACTTAGAGATAGGAAAATACAAACTGATTGCAAGCAATCTGGTACCGATACTGGTTTACCAATCAGGTACCGCTTTGATAGCAAGTTATTCTACCTCAGAAGGTTGCAAGGCAAAACTAAGGTGCAGACAAATGTCACAGTATTAGATGAAGTCTTCTGTGCATATGACAAGGAAAAGAATGCCAGTTCAGAGGCAAATATGCAAGGGGGCAATGGATCAACATGGTATGACTATACAATCATCACAGAAAGAAGGAAGTTGATGCAGAATGAACCAACCATCACTGTGAATGGACAAGCACTGGAAACCACTTTCTCCAGAGAAGTGCATATTGACGATGACGTCAATTCTAGAATTGTAAATACCAGCATTCAGTTGGAAGACTCCGTGCAAATCTCTAGGGGTGACTTGGAATCAAAGGTAAAAGTAGGCAATAACATTTAGGCAAGCTTATTTTACAATGTTGTGGTACTGTCAATCCTCTTATATATGCATGTGTGACCTGAACAGTTATATCTGCGTCATGCAAAGACACTTTTAATCATTTCCACTAAAGCTGTTTGAGAAATACCGTCAAAATCAAGTGGCAAAACAAGATTCTGTACTCTGAGATCCTGAAGAAGACAAGAAAACAAAGCATGCATGGTCTCAAAGCCAGCACAGCTCAGATGGAATGGCCATCTTATAAGAGCACCTGATCGACTTCCGAAGGGTTTTTCTACGAACAATTACACTGAGGGAAAGCGTTCAATGTTGTTGCCAGAAGAATCGCTACAAAGATACACCCATGTATTAGAGTCTTGGAAATGAACAGGTTGCACAGGATCGATCAAAGTGGCAATGTCTTAGCCCAGTATGAGAAAAAAAGAAGAAGAGAATATGTGAAACTGGAAGAACCACAGAGAACGCAAAGCCAGAAACAGTTGACTTCCGCTACTTCCAATAGACAGTTTAGAGCTAAAATTTGTCTAGCTACTGTTAAGCAGCATCCAAAGCAGAAGTAGACATTTCTGATAAGCACTTTTAATGCAAAAATATAGTAGACACATCATAAACTCGGAGAATTCACTTTATGGCAGTTTGATCTCGTAAAAAAAGTTTAATAAAACTCTTCCGTTCGAAAGAATATTCTTCTCAGTTAACCATTATTGAAGGTTAAAGAAATAGGATCGAGTTATAGAATTATGCCATGTTCTTTGATATGTGATATATGCTAGTGGAAAAGCGAGGGATGAAGGAGACGAAAAAAGTTGAAAGTGTTCATTGAGATTTTTGTAATTACTATCTTCTTTCTTCTTCATTCATAGGAATGAAAAGCACTGACTGCAGCAGGAAAACTAATTACTCAATCACGAGTTGCAAAGTTCACAAGGTAAACAAGTTCACAACATCCTTAATATCTTTCTATCGTTTTATTAGTTCTTAAAACTTTTGATATCGGCAATGCACTATTATCTTTGGAACATCACTTTAACGACAGGTAAATGCGGTCTTGTTCTCAGGGAACCTGCCTGTAAGTTCAGACAGAAACAAAGTTCGGGGGATACAAGGGCTATCTAGTCAGTTGAAATCCTGTATAGAAGTTTTTTTTTAAATGCCACTGACTGACTAATTACCTTTGGACCATGCATTAACAGCTAATCTGTCCTATTTAAGTTGTAAAAAGCTGGTTCTACAGTGTTGTGTCTTTTACATTATATTTTTGTTGTACTTCTCTTGCATGGTTCATGCATCTACATCATCAAAGTACTTCAGAATCGTGTTGATTCCAACCTTTATCATAATATTGATATTTTTACGTCATATTTTGTTGATTGCACCTTGTATCATCCCAGAAATAATATGTCTAATTAAACAACCGAGTGCTCGTCAATATATCTACTCATTCAGGCAAATAATTGAACACGTCTCTAAATGAAGAACTGCAATCAGGTTCATTTTCTGACTCCAGACACTCTTGTCCATCATAAATATTGACAACGAGGCGCTTGGAAAGTAATTTTGCAAAATGTTTAAATGCATTACTTGAGCCATCATAGCTCAACATTCAGTTTCAATCATAGTTTTATGTTATACGCTATGTTTCCGGTGGTCACGGCAGCCACGTTTCAGACAACCGTGATCAAAACGGGATAAACGTAACACAACGCAGGGGAACAAGATAGGCAAACGTAGCAGGCCGTCATAACCGTGGACACCGTGCCAAATAACGTATACGTATCTTTAAAAAAGATTTTTTTCTAACCGCGAAACGTTTAAAAATACTGTAGTTTGTGACCGACTGAAGTGGAAATATTTTCAATGCACGCGTTAAACAGGATTCCAGACATTATATTGCATTACAAAGGACCTATCAGTTCAACGCTATTGCTGCTTAGACCCTATTCCATACCAGATTTAATTTCAAGAATCAACAGTAACAGTCAATAAATGCATTTAAGAGAGATTGCCCAAGAAAGATCAAGATCAATCTGGTTGCAGCTATTGTCTCACGCGATATGCGTGTCTACCATATAAACGGATCATAAACGGTTTAGTTTAATGATTATTGTCCTGTATTGACCAAAGGGCACTTGACACTTATTGGACGGATTGGTCACGCAGAAGTATCAGAGAAGCTGAGTCTGAGTGAGGATTTTCATGGTGACAATCTTCTTGTTAACCTAGACAATAACACTACTTTAGTTTCCGTTTCATAGATCAAATCAGAGTCATAAAACAAGAACTGCGGACATGGACATGTGTCGTTGGTTCTGGTTGCACATTAAGTCCAAGACATCGCCTTTTCTTTTTTGACAATATCATGGATGCTGACAGTTTATTTTTTTAAAAAAAAAACATGCCCTAACGTAGCAAATGAACACAACAAGTAGCCCAAGGGCAAAGATCGCTCACCTGAGAGTCAACAAGTACAGTCACTGGACAAAGTGTTTGTTTTTTTCCATATATGGGTATGACGGTCATCTTGGTCAAGTTTCAGGCCTATGGCTGCAATGGTTTCCATAGGATCATTGGTCCTGTAAATGCTTACCCGAGACCTAGTTGTCACTTTTCCCCATGTTTCCATGTTTGACTATGTTTCCAAAATCGACCTTTACCTACATTAATCACATACCTTCATCTACTCTATCAGTTGTTTGCATCTATCACTTTTCAGTTCTCAGGCTGCAATAGTTTTCAAAAAATAACATTTTAAAAGCCGATGGGCTCCTGGGGTCCATTTTTTTCAGAATCATTAAATTTCATTCTTACTGCTCATTTCCTGCAAGACTTTCACTTAAAATGACATTTTAAAAGTTTTTCCCATTCAAATGCATTGACGACCTATGTTGACCTTGCCATAAAATAGGTCAAGGTCACCACAGGATCATGTTTTATATATACATTGTAGTACTTGAGTCATCCATACTTCAACGGTTCTGGAGAAGAAGATATTTTAATGGTTTTTACCATATATGGGCATGGCGGCCATTTTGGTCATGTGACCTGGATTATTTATATATACATTGGTTCCCACTTCCTATAGATGCTTCATATAAAATTTGGCTTTGATTGGCCAAGTAATTTCAGAGAAAAAAATCTTTGAAAAGTGTGTATTGACGACAGACCGGCCAAGGTCAAAAGATGACCTTGACCTAAATTAATCATATACCTTCATCTAATCCATTAGTTCTTTGCATCTACCACTTTTCAGATCTCACACTTTTCAGATCTCAGGCTGCAATAGTTTTCAAAAAATAGCTAATTTCCACTTTTCCCATTATAAGTCTATGGAAACTTAAAGTTACCATAGCAACCGGAGTTCTTATCCGACTGGAATAAAAAACACAAATTATGTAGAGGCTACTGTCAGGAACATGTATACAAAGTACAGGATTCATCCACTTGAAAGTTTCTGAGGAGAAGATTTTTGATTTTTTTTTTTTTTTTTTTTTTTTTTTTTTTTTTCAAAATTTTGCCCTTTATGGGGCCCCAGCAACCAACCAAAATAAAGGATTAGGACAAAACTCGCAAGAAACGTCAAACACTACTCAATACACATTTCTGCAAAAACAAAATTCAAGTGTCTGCAATTTTAGCGGAAAAATAGCCGATTTCCACTTTTCCCATTATAAGACTATGGAAACTTTAAGTTGCCATAGCAACCAGAGTTCTTATCCGCCTGGAATAAAAAATACAAATTATGTAGAGGCCACTGTCAGGAACATGTATACAAAGTATAGGCTTTATCCCCTTGACAGTTTTTGAGAAGAAGATTTTTGAATGTTTTTCGAAATTTTGCCCTATATGGGGCCCCTGCAACCAATCAAAATGAAGGATTAGGACAAAAGTCACATGAAACGTAGAGGACTACTCAATAAACATTTCTGCAAAAACAAAATTCAAATATCTCAAACAAGACAGCAAAAACAGGCAATTTTCACTTTTCTCCATTATAAGTCTATGGGAAGCACAAGTTGCCATAGCAACCAGAGTTCTTATCCGATCGAGATAAAAAAACACAAACTGTGGATGCTCCACATAAAATTTGGCTTTGATCGGCCAAGCGGTTTCAGAGAAGAAGATCTTTGAAAATGTGAACGGACGCACGCACGCACGGACGCACGCACGCACGGACTACCATACTATAAGCTCCCCATGAGCCTTCGGCTCAGGTGAGCTAAAAATAACAGGTGAAATGCAGCGAAAAGGGCAATGGCGCCATTCATACCAGTCTGCCTTTTGTTTGAATGCTGTCTCTTTCGGGATAACGCCTTCTGTTCTGGGTTCTAATCACTTAATTGATATCTTCTGATTTTATTGATTTGATGACATGCGCAAAAATAATAACGTCATAAAATACAATTTTGTGTCGCGTGTAAGGTTGTCAAAAACATAAATGGAATATGTCACGTGAAACATCGCAATTTCTCGTCAGGTGCGTGTGGTTGGTTCCTGTCTTTTTGTATAGAATACCATTTGTGTCTTGAGACAGGGGAGTCAGCATTGTCAGGTGACTTCAATCACCTGTGCAAAAACAGAATAAATATGATTGGTGTAAAATCAATGTCCATAAAAAGAATATAATTTGCATCGAAGCTTGTAATTCTATCTGTTTGATCAAAATAACTTTGTTGTCTCGCAGCATGCTCAGTGTGATGTCTACGGCGTGAAAATTGTCAAAAGACTACCTTTTTTTTACTTCATGTTTGTATTGCGGCAGAAATGTTTGGGTTTTAAATAACTTATTGTATGCTGCTATGTCGCCTAATACTTTTCAAAGGCATCTAGCAGAAGACCAAGAATTTTGGCGGATGAGATGATGATGATGATGATGATGATGATGATGATGATGATGATGATGATGAAGAAAACTGGGGAGAATGTGGTGGAGCAGAAAAAACAACAGGAAAATATGGACCTTGCTTTAATTTTAAGCATGCCAAGGACTACCTAACCCTGTTAGTTATTTATATATAAATATTTGAGCCTGTGCGTGAGAAAACCAACAATTTGGGGTTCCGACCAGGTCTGACACAAACCGGGCTGTACAACCACAGAAGATGGTTAAAGGCTGAAAATTTTGTATTTAAGTAGAAGAGGGATTGTACTATCCGTGAAGCGAAAACAAAGGCGCTGATCAGCTTCGCGGTTACCGCGAAGCTGATCAGCGGCTTTGTTTTCGCCTATGCAAATTGTTGTTTTTCTCATGCACAGGCTCATTTATAATGGTTTGATAATTCTATAATAAAATTCAAAACACGTGTTGAAAAAATGCAGTCAATTCCAAAAAGCCCGTAGAGTTTCTAAAGACATTAATCACATATCGATCAAGATTCCGAAGGAAGCTCGTTTACCTGCGTTCACAACAAGTACGAAGACATTACGGTTCCTCGGAGATATATAATACATCATGATTAAAGATCGATCCTCAGATCTGTTTGAAAAATGACATGATTGCACGCAAACCTCCAGGCTCAATCACTGAATCGCAGACACACACCGTACATACGGCTCGTCAAATTCCAACTGGTACGTCAAAATCCAGATGTTTATGTCAGCGCGTGCGTTTTGGCGGCTAAATTATTTTTGTTGTTTTTTCGTTTTTTAGTATACTTTAGCTAATGGTTTCAAAAGAAAATAATAATCGGCAGTCCTGTGTGGACCTCCACGCATCTGTACATACAGGTGTCATGGTCAGCTTATCCGTGGATTGGCGAAAACATTGCACGAAAGTCTTAAAACGGCACGTTTTCAGAAAACATCCATACTTTTTGCCAAATATCTCCATAACTAGAAATAATTGAAAATCGCATGCTCGAATATATATAGCTCAGTATCTTTTTAAAAGCCTGATTTAAGCTTTTATTCAAATTAATTACTAATATTGATAGCGCAGCTCATTCTTTTGCACCATGTGTGATTTTACACGATACGAACCACGACAGTCGCTTTATACTTGAAAGACCAGACGGACAATAGCTTTTGATACGTCAAATAACAGACGTAGAAACGACTTTGGATACGTGTCGCATCAGACGTGTTGAGTGCGATTATTTCAAATACCCATGACACCCTGGCATTGTTTGGCCTTCTTAAGCGGTCAACTTGGAAGTATACGTTCAAAAAATAAATTATATTTCTTGAATTGGAAATGTTATGGATGTCATACAGTTTATAGATGGGTAAAGAGAAAATGGCCACCTTAAAGACACACGACATTGATTCACTATATCAACATTTGCACAAAATTTTGAAACCGTAGAATCAACATTAAGACACACATTGTTGAAATATTGTTAAAATAATGTTGTTTCGGTCAACCTTTAAACATTGTTGAATCAATTCGATTCACTGAATCAACATTGATTCTACAACATTGTTTCAAAGTTGAATGAAACAACATTGGTTCGAAATTGTTTCAACTTTGTGTGTCTGCTGTTTTGTTTCCACTCAAACACAGTATAACTTTATGAGAGTGTTATAGTGGTCGGGGTTTGAAAAGGTACAAGCAGACAAAGATCAGGAAAAGGCATAATCAGAAAAAGATTTCCACCTGATTGTCTCAGTTCTTCATCCTTGGTTAATCTTATTTTAAAGGCGCTGATAGTCAGCGACCTTAACCACGGCCGGTTGTGCGGTCGTGTGATCTAGTGGGTAGTTAGTTCCCATCATCCTCCAGAGGTTGTGGTCTCGAACCCCGACCGACACATACGCGTGTCATGTTGATGACTTTTGAGCCCCCGGACTCTGTGGCAGTATGCAGGATGCACAATATATACATCAGTATATGTATTTGAAGGTGGTCGGGTTGCGATATGGGCACTCACCCATTGGGGGCTAAAGAAATAGATGGGCTGCTTGTACATCCAGGTAAAGCTTATACACTACTGACCGACCATCTGATTACTGGTTAACCCCTCTGGTCTGAGCTTGCCCAAAACGTGGTTCAAGTCATACCATCCATACGTATAAGCATTTTTGGCTTAGTTGGATGGTTATATTTCAAGCACTTGTAGGATGTCATGACATCCTCATTTTGCGTAAAAGTCCCATAAAATAGAGGCAACGTCCCGGCATGACCTTATCTGTTGACTGGGACGTAAAGCATCAATTCAAACAATCAAAAGCACATGTTTTTGTTCAGTTGGTATAAAAATTAAATTCCATCAAAGAAGCACATTGGCAAACAAATAAAGCACAGGTTATGCCATGGTGTTTCTAGGGCGAAGACTCAACCGAGCGAAACCAACAATCAGTTTGAACCCTGGTATGCCCAGGCACAGACCGCAAAGTTCAGTTCCGGCCCATGCCATACTGAATTTATAATCAAAATTAGGGGTATACATATAATTAAAGCTAGAAACAATGCGATATTCGTAAATAATTCCCCCGTCTCATGGCGCTTATACATGTGCGTGTACTGAGTCGCGTAGTGTTCTATTTGAATATTTAAAATTGCTTTGCAGTAGCCATGTATCAGTTAAGTTATGTGGAATATTATCAAATGTTCACACTATCTGCTTTCATTTTTTTCCAAATTTCTATATAGTCAAAAGTACAATCAGCTTTTTGTTCATCGACTGGCCATCTTGAGTAAAAAAAACGGCATATAAAATCGTTTAAAGACAGTCGTTTCACTTTGTTTCCTTCCCAAGTAATGTTTTCTTTATGCAATTTATGGTTTGTAGTGATGCAAATTAAACCATATACTGACTATTGCATAACAAAGAAGTTTTTAGTAGACCCGTATCATAAAACGTTGATCTACCGTCTGGGTCATTCCGTATCGGCCGTCTGTAATTTCACTTATCATATGACATTCGCCCGTTTGTACTTTGGCGTATTGTTTTTGTCGCCAAGCGACAGAATAAAACAATAAATACACTGTAAAAGTTGATTATCAATGATCCTTCAGATGGAGATTGAAAAAATATAAGCCTCAATAAGATTATACCATGAAAAGTTTAGGTATTCTTTGTAAAATACAGCAAAATAACTTACCCGCCAAAACGCACGCGCTGACATAAACATCTGGAATTTGATGTACCAGTTGGAATTTGACGAGCCGTATACACATACGGTGTGAGACAGGAGCATTTATTACTTCAAACAACGTCTGGTGTTTTTCCGATCATTGTCATTGTGGAGATGCAATGTATGATTTCATCGTTTCCCAGTAATGTTGAACGTAATTCATCATTCGATCCGCAAACGATATTTTGAACGAATTGATGTTGATGATTTTTCTCCGGGTTTCACATACTTCCCCCATCCCCAACAACACTGATCGTTTTGTTGTAGATATTCTTTTGGGCTTCATCAGTTTTGGTGAACCACTGGCTTCCACTGTCAGACGCCGAAAATGTTTTATTTACATGTACTTGATCAAAATTTGTTTGTTCAGTGTTTTTGAAAGTTCCAATTCGTGGTAATAATAATAATAATAATAATAATAATAATGTCTTTATTTCGAGAGGATTACATATTTAGCTGAAACAACTAATCTTACATATGGTCCTCTGTAAAAGTTACATATATACATTTAACAAATATATACAAATTTACAAAAATCCTTAAGACTGTTATCTAGGAATCCTAGCATCTAAAAGTGATAAACAATCAATATATTATATTATTGTAAATGCTGTGTTTAAACAGTAAAATATGTCTTTAAGACCTTTTCTTTGAAAAATACTTTTTAAAGCGCACAACAAATGATGAAATCTATATTAAGATTATAATTGTAACTTTGGTTAAAAGTAATATGCTTTATAAAATATAAAATATGAGGCAATGTAAAATGATTACGATAGAAGTTGGTATATGAAATTGCATTTTATGGTGCATTTAACATTACAGACCTGGTCAGCCAAGTTGAGCGAAAATTGATTTCTTGTAGTAAAGGGCTGCCTACTGATAAAATTAAAATTAACTCTCCTGCTACTCATCCCCTTTCTTTCGTCCCACTCCTTCCGTGGAGCGGACACTTCCGAAACGTCCAACACCGCCTCGCGAAAGCGGACGTGCTCACAAAGAACAAAGTTCAGTGATCGAACACGTGTGCAATCCCGAAATCAAGAGGATGGGTTTAAGGAGAGTTTTAAAACTTTTAATGGTTGAAATTGGTAGACTACGATGAGCGAAGCAGATATAATTTGATAGCGTTTTTGAATGAATTAATATCTGATATTCCTCTAGTTTCAATTGGGAGAGAATTCCATAGTTTAGCACCACTGACAGAAAATGAGTTTTCGAAGTAAGCTGTTTTAGCAAACGGAACTCGAAGCTCTGCGTTATCTCTAGAGCGTAGATTTCTATTATGTATTTCGGAAACTTTGGTGAACATTTCTGTGATATAAGTAGGTGTTTGTCCGTTAAAAGCTTTATACATCATTATGAATGTGTGGTATTGTATACGTTTCGTAAAAGATAACCATTGTAATTCTTGAAACATTGTTTCAGATGGTATCATAATATCGGCTTTTAATATGATTCTCGCTGCTCGTTTTTGAAGTTTTAGCAGTCTTTTTGTATTATTGTCTGTGCAACGACTCCAAATGAGACAGCCATAGTCGAAAATAGGGAGAATATACGAATTATAATAAAGTTTAAGGCTATCTCTATTAACATATTTAGATAATTGTTTCAGCAAAGTAATTCTTCTTGAAATGTTGAGACAAACACTATCTATTTGGTTATTCCAATTAAGGGTTTGGTCTATTATTATTCCTAGGAGCTTTTGGGTTTCTGTATTCCGTAAAAGTTCATCATTTAGATAAATTTGAATCAAATCTGAGTTAAGCAGATTCTGTCTAGTGCCTATGGACATTACAGAAGTTTTTGGTATGTTAACGTACATGTCATTATCAATGCACCAAGTCACAAAATCAGTACCACTTTTTTGGAGTTTAGTTTGGATGACAGTTTTGCTTTTATTTGCGTAGTGTACCGTAGCATCATCAGCATACAGTTCTAGATACGTTTCTTTGATGAAAAGGGGAAGATCATTCACAAACAGAAGAAAAAGAACCGGCCCTAAGACTGAGCCCTGAGGCACACCAGCTTTGACTGGTTGAAATGATGAACGATTTTTGTTGTCAGAAACGCACTGCTTTCTGTTTGAAAGATACGACTTTGTCCAGTTAAGAGTATTATTGTCAAATTTATACACTGATAACTTTTGAAGTAATAATTTGTGATCTACAACATCGAATGCTTTCTTTAAATCAAAGAAAATGGCACCTACAAGTTCAATTTTAAGAGTAGGATTATGATTTCACGATTGCTGTAAAGAAATTCCATCAAGATAACATGTCCCTGACATGTATACCCCCTTGAACGACACTTTTATATGGCAAAACTTGGGTATGTAGGGGTAGAACCACGTCGCCGAGACGGTTTTAACGTGTACCCACAGTCAATGTTTCGAGCAATATATTAAAGATATCAATTTTTTTCCAATGAAATTTTCAATTTTTACAAATGAAAAAAAAAAAAAAAAAAAAAAAAAAAAAAAAAGAAAAAAAAAAAAAAAAAAAAAAAGAAATAAAGAAAATCTCTGTTTATTGCATAGGCCAGTTTTCGTAATGCAAGGACAAGTATTAAAAGGGTTTAGAATGACCAGCCGTCGGTACAAGCACCTCCAGCTTGTGAACCCCGACGACCTTTATTTTTGTGCTTCGCAATGCCAAAACGACATTCTAATTTTGGTTTATAGTCTAAAACCAGGTAAGAACATAATTAATTATAAAAGTTTCATGATCTTTGGGTGGCAGCACGCACACTGGTAAATATCCAATGTAGTATTCGTGTAGGGCATTCCTATCTTGAAGAATCTTGTACTGTCAAGGTCTTGTATTACACTGAGAGGAACTTCTAGTCAGATAAAATGTATATCACGCTATCAAATTATTAAAGATAGATATCTTATGGAAACAATGGCAAACTTGAAATATAGCATAGGTTTAGAAAATTTTGCTCGGCCGATTTTTACTTAACAGCGAAGTTGCAGCCCAACGGTCATGTATATTCACATATTGCACGTAGAATATATTATAGATGCATTTAACACTGAAGTCAAAGTAAAAAAAAAACAGTATTATTGATACTTAGCATTCTAATCATGACCGAAAACATTTAAGACAATTACAAACCTTTAAGGGATACACACACACACACACACACACACACACACACACACACACTCCTTAAGGAAATTGCATCGCAAGAAATCGTCCACAGTGACATGGAAGTCAAGGCCTGGCGATTCAGCCAAAACAAGAACTGAGATAAGCGAAAAAAGTGAAATCGCCTGGCAAAAGGACCAACCACCGTTTTCAACAGCGAAAAACTATGAAAACACTCCATCCTACAGGGCGTTTTACACGTTGGCTTTTCAAACAGACTTGACAATGAGATCACGGACTGTGATCAGTCTGATACTTGCTACGTCAGATATAATAGCGTGTGACACATCCATGCATCTTGAAAATGCCGAAAATGTTTCTTTATTTCATTAATCCTATTACACAATAAAGTTATTTCTAAAACAATGGAACCAAAATCCGATGCAATTAACGTGGTTGATTAATTGATTCAGATATTGACTAATAAAGATGCTATCTTGAGTTAGTTTGCACGCACAATTTGTCCCCCTTCAGATAAGATTTTCAGATAAGACGCTGCGGTGTAAAAATTCTTCCATTTGTTGTTGCTGTTGTTTTTGCGGTGGGTGGGAATTGTCTGATCCGTTTAGAGATAAGATTTTATGTGTTAGATTACAACATAAGTCACGAGATACTTAACGGTCTGGCAGATGATAGCATGTGAAATATCTTATTCTGATTCCGATCAGTTCAATTATGGAATCAATCTATCTGTAAACGGTAGCAGAATTATCCTAGAAAAAAAAATCATTTTGGTAACTTGGTCAAATATGCATACGCAAATCTTTTCAATAGACCCCCTAAAATGAACTATTGTATAACTTGTCGAATCTTGGCTGCACATGTTTTATTCCTGTGTTTTATGATAAGGTTCAATCCAACTCTTTTGTTGGTGTAGCGGTATTTCAGAGGGTCCCTATTGTCTCTGGCGCCGTGTAGCGGTATTTGAGCCGCCTCATGGGAAAACCAACAATCTGCATATAGGCGAAAACAAAGACGCAGATCAGCTTCGCGGTAAACGCGAAGCTGATCAGCGCCTTTCTTTTCGCTACTCGGATAGTACAATTCCTCTTCTACTTAAATCCGAAATTTCAAGCTTCTAGCTCTTTTCTGTGCTTGTACAGGCCGGTTTGTGTCGGACCTGTTCGGAAACCACATTGTTGGTTTTCCCACGAGACGGCTCGTTTCATCTTCCAAAACAGCTGCTTCTGGGGCTCATGACAATAGGGAAGCCCAGACTCGCGTTATCACGCCCCTTTATGAGATAAAGCAAATATAACGGTACTCAAAAACACCTGTTAATATTCATATTGATCAAAAAGGGGATAAAGGAAAATTTAGGGAAATTAAAACCACCGAAGTCATAAGGCCCGTAATTGTGCGTGTGTTGTGTGTTTAAGAATAGGATTTAGCTTTTACAAGCACATGTCTGAACGCCCAAACATACACTTAAGTCCAATTCGCATGCGCAAAAAATACACGCGTGTAAATATACTCCGGTGTGCAAATCAACCTGAGAGTAAATTTAAATTGCGTTCGCATGGGTTTTATCACCAGGAGTATTTTTGTATGTAAATTTATCATTTCTGAATTAAAACCTGTTCATTTAAGTTTTCTGTATTTGCAAAACAAGAATAGGCTGCTTCAATCAACTTAGAATGGTCAGGCATAACCTTAGCAGTTATACAGTTCACTTTAATTATCTTTTGACAAGGAATTACTGTTAAAATGCGCCATGAATCTCACCAAGAAAGATGAAGAACTTGTTTGGCTATTTGCACTCCATATAATCTAAAATGTGATGAATGGCAATAAACTCTTATTTAGCAACAATGTCCACAGTTTTAGCAACTGTCATATAATTAGTTAAGAACAAAAAATGTGAAAAAATTTGTTATCTAAAGCAGAATAGTGACTTGAAATAAAAATACCCATGGGTAAATTTTACTTTGCGTTCACATAGGACAAAATAGTAAATTTACACGTGTGTATTTGTAAAAATAAAATTTGCATCTGGTCAGACCCAGGAGTAAATTTACCCATATGTAAATATTCTCTGGTGTGTATTTGCGTTCGCATGCGCCATTTACTTACCCCGAGTAAAATTTGCACACCGGAGTATATTTACACGCGTGTATTTTTGGCGCATGCGAATTGGACTTTAGGCTTGTGGGTTTGATCGTCCGGCTACAGGTAGACACGCCATGGTTTAGTAATTATATTCTCTATATGTTAAGGTGAAAGATGTGAGGCGTAAAGTTCTACTCTAAGACACTCTGAGAGTGGGTAAGACATATTTCTCCCCATAGAACTGTTGAAGTTCAGAGGTAGCTATGGCTCCGACGAAAAGCAACAACTCAAAAATGCTTTGTTGTACGATGTAAGGGAGACAAATGGTTTTTAAACAGCTTGGTAGAGGAATCTAATGCGAAAACTACATATGCATGCGTATCAAGTGACTTTGGTGAAGTTCAGTAAAAAAGAACTTTATACATTTTCCCTACTACTGCGTATACATGTATTTTGAAAATGTGCGTGTCAATGGAGATTCGTGTCATCCGCGAACTGGGGGTACAAAATAACTAAGTACTAAAGGTTTTTTTTTTTTTTTTTTTTTTTTATTGTTGTTGTTTTTTTTGTTTTCATTTACGTGAATTTCTTTCATTTTGTAATTAAAATAATACGTATTATGGTAGGTTGTCATTACAATACGTTTGACGTTACGCAAGATACTGGTGACACTTTGTGAAAATGCTTGCTATGCTTGCTTGTAAAACCGATAAAATGCTTATTTGTGGGCGTAGATTAAAACTTTTTACACTAAAATTTTCAGCAAATAAAAATCTAAACGATGGTTGAGAAATAAACTTAAAGTGTTTTATTCATAATTGTCGAAAACAATGAAAAGACGGCGTGTCCCGCGTTACATTTAACTGCATGCCGCAGTAGTCGCAACGCCGGTAAGATTTAATTGGCGGTATAAGTCGTGAAACGGTTTCGTAATATGAAAGCGACATCAATTTCTGTTTTGCTGGTGCATTTATTCCAATGAAGTAGAAAAACTTCAGAAATACCGGGCGTGGGACTAAAGACAAAAGCTATGTCCCATCTCAGTGACAAAACAAGTAGAAACGATTTATTGTAAAAGCAGTATCTTTCCTAGTCAAGTCATCGAAATAATTTTCCTGCTGAAAAATACGTTTTTTGCATAGATTCGATAGATGCAATTATTTTTTGGATTTGATGTCGTGTTAAAAAGCGAAGTGAAAAAGCAGTTGTCTCCCAAAATGTCCTAAAGCCTAAAATTGACGTTGTTTTATAACAAAACGTAATTTTGGAGACATTTTTAAACATGTTATATCAATCAAATCGAAATAATAAAGATATATGAAAATACGTTTTCTTTACTGATTACGGTGATGTATGTTTTGTTACAGTAGGCCGTGCCGTTTTCTTTATTTTTGAAAATGCAAATGTCTCCCAAAATGTCCCACTCGCGATTTTTTCCAGATTATGACGTCATGTCTTATGTCGGGGCGAAATGATTGATTTTAAAAAGGATTCTTAGCCGTGCTTACTTCAACCATGCTTTCATGTAAACCGAGAATGAGCTTACGAATGCGAATGCGATTCGTCGCAAATTCGAAATAACTGCTTCAACGGTTGTTCGCTTGACATTCGTTAATGTTCGCAAGTATAGGACGATATTCGTGTCCGATGATTTTGTGGTAGTTACGCAAATGAGGAACATGCTACCATCTTTCTTTTCTATTATTATTTTTTGTTTTATTTTATTTTCTATTTATTTATTTATTTATTTATTTATTAAAGTTGTTGACCGTTCTTATCGACGACAACGTATTTGCAGACATTATCATTCGCTAGCATCATATACTACACTTGTAATGAAATCGCTTTGGATTCGCCAGGATGCCTGCAATGATTTAAATTTCAACTATTCCGGCATTATAAGTGGTACAAAAACAGAATGTTTTTTTGTATTATTAGTTAGCATAGCATGTATAACTCCGCAAGTATTTGCCACTGTGACAGTTTAGCACTGGGCATCGTATCTTAACCGAATTTTCAAAGGTGCAAATTCCTAATTCCTATATAGAAAATTCTGTGTAACCCGAGAAAATATTAATGAATTTAATATTAAGTCTTTAGTGAAACAAAATTCATGAAATAAATGTACTGTTCATGTTACGTTTGGCATGTTCGTCGTAAAAATGTTAACAAAAATTGGATACATGTTGTCATTGTAGTATACGTAGATCTATTGTATCAATAGTAATAACACTGAAAAATTAACAAAACAAAAATTAATGATACTTTTAAACTACGAGACTGAAAACAAGTACCTAACACACCCTTGTGTGCAGCCTGTCAACTTTGTCGAAGCCGTTCGTCAAAAGGTAAGGTCAGTCATAAAGAAATCATTATAACATAATTGAAAGCAAGATTATATGAATACGTACGATCTGTAGTGCTGATGCAATACCACGGTCTGTTGTAATGTAGCG
Organism: Rugalucina vietnamica; assembly: GCA_964017185.1. Lineage (NCBI taxonomy): Eukaryota > Metazoa > Mollusca > Bivalvia > Lucinida > Lucinidae > Rugalucina > Rugalucina vietnamica. The sequence continues at coordinate 71,653,039 of OZ024872.1, forward strand.
ATTGCCTGTATAAAACCGAACGCCCAATGCTGATTTTCATCATCATAGCGCTTCCTCTGGTACAAACAACAACTTTTGGTAGAAAAGGAATATTAACTAACGTTTTATTAAATCTTAAACTACACGAGACGGACAAAAACAAAATCTAACTTTTAGTTCTTTTGTATTGCATTGGCTGAGAGTAGAACTAAAGAAAACCTACATAAAGAGGTGTGCATCTAAAAACTAAGAATGTACATAAAAGTAAAACTTTCGGACTTGGATCGAATGTGTGAAAACTCGGAGCCAATTTGGGTGTTTGGTTACGGGTCGTTACTATGGAAACCAGAATTCCCCTATTCCAAGCGAGAAACTGGGTTTATCTCGGGCTATAAGCGACGGTTCTGGCAGGGGAATTGTACACACAGAGGAACTAAAGAAAAGGTGAGATTGTCTTATAGCATGAGCTTATTACTTATTTGCTGCTGTTGTCTTGTACGATGTTTGTCGTGCTCTCAAGTTGTTAGTATATATTATATATGCGTTTGTCATAACTTGTCCTTAAGAATGTTAAAACATATAAAATAACGTGTTCGTTTCTTTATTTCAGCCAGGAAGGGTGGTTACCATTGTACAAGACTCTCAGGTAGGTTTAATTTATTTTAATTTTTGCTTATCTAGTCCATTTGTTATTTTCAAAAGGATATACATGTAGCAATATGTTAAACAGCTTGTCAATGCACGATACAATGATGAAAGTCTTGCGTCAGTCAATGAATAGTGCACTGAAGTAATACTGTGATTGATCGATCGAACAGGATATAGTGAAACGTATCATACCTCAGGAAAATCATAGTTTCCGACGAAAAAAAAATCATGTTTACACCTTGTTAAGGTCCATTTAACAGATCCTTTTGATAAAGAATATATGTAGGCAAAAAAGGATTGACGCAAGCATTAAGCATTTTCTGCACCGATTTCTGCTCGTTAGGGATTATCACCAACGTTGGATGCAAAAAGGAAACTACTCAATACATGTACACTGATCTCTATTTTCATGACCGTGGATGCCTATCAGCATGGTATATTCTTTGTACCTCGGTTACGATTGGGTAAAGATTGTAGCTTTTTTAAAAACACTATATTCTCACTGGTGAAATCATTTTCTTTACCATAGGAAACAGTTTGGGGAGATGCCTTCAAGGTTGAAGGACCGGGAAAACGCAATGCTCTTGGAAATCTTGTCAAACGAGAAGTGACCCTTGGGGGATACGACATCATCTGCACGCGCTTCACATCACGTGACAACACAACAGCGCGGACAGTCATCGTTTATGCTGCTACCCAAAGAAACAGTTATTATCTAGGGGATTCAGATGTAGATACGATGAGTTCAGAAATTGTGGACGCACATGGGCATTGTGGATCAAACGTTGAATATGTTGTCAACCTTGCAGAATATTGCAGGAACCATATACCGGAGGATAATGATCGTCATTTGTTTGAATTAGAACGAAAGGTGAAAGAACTCCTGATTATTAGGTCAATAAATATAGCAAAGTCAAAAACTGACAATAAAACATTGCTGGATCATAATACAATGACTGAAAATGAAATGCTTCAAAATTCTAAAACAAGAATTTACGATGAAACATATATAGATTCTAAAAGACCTAAGAATATGCCTATAGATTCTGATTTCTATGATTCTGACCAAGACTGTGATACGGATAGCTTTGTGTCTGTTGACAGTGACGAGGACTCTATGCAGGATAGTGAATAAGGCGAACTGTAAACATCAAAACATGCTGACTTTGGTAACAGAAGACTTTGGTAACAGAACTGTGAGCACTGACTTTTGCCAGCGAGAGATACAAGTATAGATCAGACTGTTCAAACACTGCCATTTATTTCCCGGTTATTTATCTATTTATTTATGCTGAGGGCATTTGAATCGGCATTTGAATCAAACCATCGGCATTTGAATCAAACCATCGCAGTATTCATTTTCATATACACGTATTTTGTCAAACAAGACATTATTGTACTGCAAAACTTGCAATTACAAGTAGTCTTTCAATTTTACAAAAATAAATAAAAGAATAAGAAATAAAAAAGTTATTTTGTTTGACCAAAATCCTGGCAAGAGTAAGCAATGACCAGGAACTTATGCAATCAGCACCAAGTGGAAAAATAAGACATTACAAACAGTTAGTAGAGGGAGCAGCTATTTCCAAAAACGTGGCCGCTCACTTACCTAAAATGCCATTATCAACCCATTTAAGCTGAAGGCTTGTCTGATGAGCCTAAATAATGGGACTAAAATGGTGTCTGAGCATTCATCTGTCTATTCAAACATGCATCATTTTCGCACATGAATATCTCTGAGACCAGCATACATATCACTATAGGATGTCAGAAGCATCACTGCCAGAGCATATATATATATGAAGACTGAATCAGGTGTTTGGGGCCATATAAGACAAGAACAGATTTCTGGTTTCCATGCTTATCATGTTGCTCAAATACAGCACAGTACTTCTTTTATTTAGATGTGATCCAAAATTTAAAGCAGTTTTCCATTCTCTGTGGTTCATGTCTGACATAGATGGCAATCAAAATCACAGGTTTTCAAGGGATGAGGCTATTTACAATGAAAATATAATCACTCTTAAAAGCGAATGCACTGAAAATGTTATATGTATGAAAGTTTTTGTATGTTATATGTATGAAAGTTTTTGTATGTTATATGTATGAAAGTTTTTGTATGTTATATGTATGAAAGTTTTTGTATGTTATATGTATGAAAGTTTTTGTATGTTATATGTATGAAAGTTTAAATGTTTGTTTGTTAAGAGGTTTAAAATCCCAGTCTACAATTTTTCAGTCATGGAGCCACCGCTTCCTGGTTATCAACCAGTAATTCTGGTGTTTTAATGCGTCTTGCTAAAGAACAACCAGAGGACCAATGGTCCTGTAAACGCTCACCTGAGTTTGAATATTATGGTATTTAACCCCAGTGCAGGGGCAGATGAAGCCCTTGGGCGGTTTTCCTTTTTTCAGAATAATCAATATTCTGTCCATTTGCCAATTTCTTGGCTCTTGCTGGCTTTTCCCTTCAAATGACATTTTAACAGTTTTTCCCATTCAAATGCATGGGCAACCCATGTTGACCTTGCCATAAACTTGGTCAAGGTCATCACAGGGTCATGATTTATATATACATTGAAGTACTTTAACCATGGATGCATCACACCAAGTTTCATTGAAATCAATCTATTGGTTTCAGAGAAGAAGATATTTGAAGGGTTTTTACCATATATGGGCATGGTGGCCATCTTGGTCATGTGACCTAGATTATTAATATACACATTGGTTCCCCCATCCTATAGATGCTTCACATAAAATTTGGCTTCAATTGGCCAAGTGGTTTCAGAGGAGAAGATGTTTGAATATTATATATATACTAGGCAAAATAAATTTAGCAATTTTTATGTTACATATAGTTTTTGATCACCTTAGAGCAATTTTGAACATTTCTTTAATCTAAATAACAAGAGCAGTGCCTAAGGCACATGATACGGTTAATTTAAAAACGCCACTCTTTAATGAGGCTTCTGGAACGACCAAGAAATACAGGAAGGGTGTGAATGCAAAATTATCAACCATTGAACACAATGCAAACAATTGACTTTTGTTAAGCCCATTAGACCCATCCTTTTCACCCATTCTTTAATGAACGTTGTTGATTATGTGAGAAGTGAGATTGGTGTTTTTCGGTACAAACTTTACCTGCCAAAAAACGACGTCAACGCGCCGTCAAGTGGTCGAAATTGCCTTAATTTCGAGTAACTTGGTTTTCATTGATTTTCACAAACCTAACCAGACAAACAAAGCACAATGAAGCCAATACCGTGGTCAGTTACACTTGAAAGTTTCAGAGCCTAACGCGTCATGCTAGTGAGATAACGCTGACGTTAAGCTCATTATTTAAAGTCACGTTAAGAAGCCACGATAGCGATTTTTTCCAACTCTCTTTATTTTAACGTATCGATATGCATCAGACATTTAACCTCATTGGCGATTTTTGGGAAATTCCAATTAGAAACGTAACTGTAACGCGATAATGTAGGAGACGAAGAAAAAACGTCAATTCAAAAACTTACGATCTTTATTTCTCGGCGATAAAGTTTTGTTCCCAAACGTTTTCAATGTTTTTCTTTGTTTTGATGACTAAACAGTTGCTTAAGCATGATTTTGGTTTCCCACTTTAAGCAGACCTGCATGTTTTGATCATGTGTCTTAAATTGTAACGTCACGTCAGTATCGCCGTTAGGTTTTGACTTTTTCAAAAAAAATTCTCTTGCAAGTTCTTGCCGAAAGGTTACCACTTACGCCCATATTCCAAAATATGACGTTTATTCATTATGTGCAGCGACTGGAGAATGTTACGAAAATTGCTAAATTTAATTTGCCTAGTATATGTATGTTGCCCTGGGGTGTGGGCATATGAACCCTTAGGTCCAATTTTTTCAGAATCATTAATATTTAGTCCTACTACCCATTTCCTGCAAGATTTTCACCTCAAATGACTTTTTAAAAGTTTTTCCCATTCCAATGCATTGGCGACCTATGTTGACCTTGTCGTAAAATAGGTCAAGGTCACCACAGGGTCATGATTTATATATACATTGTAGTACTTCAGCCATTGGTGCTTTATGCCAAGTTTCTTTGAAATCGGTCCACCAGATTCGGAGAAGAAGATTTTTGACGGGTTTTTACCATATATGGGCATGGCAGCCATCTTGGTCATGTGCACTAGATAATTTATATATACATTAATTCCCCCATTCCATAGATGCTTCACATAAAATTTGGCTTTGATTCGACAAGTGGTTTCAGAGGAGAAGATGTTTGAATATTATGGAGATATACTTGTATATTGCCCCGGGGTGGGGGCAGATGAGCCCCTGGGGTCCAATTTTTTTCAGAATCATTAATATTCAGACCTACTGCCCATTTCCTGCAAGACTTTCACTTTAAATGACATTTAAAAGTTTTCCCCATTCAAATGCATTGGCGACCTATGTTGACCTTGCCGTAAAATAGGTCAAGGTCATCCTAAGGTCATTATTTATATTAACATTGTGGACCTTGAGTCACTTATGCTACATGCCAAGTTTCAAGATCCTAGGCTTTTGGGTTCTGGAGAAGAAGATTTTTAAAGGTCTTTACCATATATGGGCATGGCGGCCATCTTGGTCATGTGACCTGTATTATTTATATACACATTGGTTCCCCCTTCCTATAGATGCTTCATATAAAATTTGGCTTTGATTGGCCAAACGGTTTCAGAGGAGATGATGTTTGAATATTATGGAGATATACATGTATATTGCCCCGGGGTGGGGGCATATGAGCCCCTGGGGTCCAATTTGTTTCAGAATCATAAATATTCAGCCCTACTGCCCATTTCCTGCAAGACTTTCACTTTAAATGACATTTTAAAAGTTTTCCCCATTCAAATGCATTGGCGACCTATGTTGACCTTGCCGTAAAATAGGTCAAGGTCATCCTAAGGTCATTATTTATATACACATTGTGGACCTTGAGTCACTTATGCTACATGCCAAGTTTCAAGATCCTAGGCCTTTGGGTTCTGGAGAAGAAGATTTTTAAAGGTTTTTACCATATATGGGCATGGCGGCCATCTTGGTCATGTGACCTGGATTATTTATATACACATTGGTTCCCCCTTCCTATAGATGCTTCATATAAAATTTGGCTTTGATTAGCCTAGTGGTTTCAGAGGAGAAGATCTTTGAAATTGTGGACGGACGAGGGACGGCGGACGGACGGACGCCGGATCATGGCCATCCTATAAGCTCACTTTGTGAGCCTAACGGCTCAGGTGAGCTAAAAATGCGTGCCTTTTGTGGGGATAGAACCCAGGACCTCTGGATTTGGAGTCTGATGCTCTACCACCAGGCCACTAGGTAAACACAGATTATAAAGTTTTTGAGTACAAATGGTTTATCTGCACCAATGATGGCCCTTATTGCAATACTGCAGTGTCACACTGAACGAATGGAATATCTGGTGTTTGTAACAGTTCAAGAAGGCAAGTACCATCAACTGTAGTACTTATTACAAATTTCAGTCATTTTTTTCTGGTCGCAAAAAACACTAAGTCTGTAACTTTTCAATTAACAACATTATTTTCTTCAGTGTAGATACCAAATGGCTAACAGAATGGTGAATCAACAGAGGGAAAGGGCAGTGTGAAGTTAAATAAAAAATCAACAAAAAGTCCTTCACTTTTATACATTCTTTTATTTTTGAAAGTAGAAATGTAGATCACAGTCATGTGACATAGCATCTTTACATACAGTTCCAGGATTTACAAATAAAATCAACCTGATTTTACAAATGGACTTTCTCATTCTTATCATTTGGAGTCTACTTTAAATTTTAAGGGAGTCAGAAGTATTTCTTCTGCTTTCTGTTAGCAAACAGTATGGCCACAGATGAAACTGTCCAACACTCTACCACTAAGCCACTGCCTTTCCCTTATCTTCCAGACAATCTTAAAGCAAAGTGGTGAACAATCTGCCAGTACAAAATAGTAAACAATCTGCCAGTAAACATTTGATAGCCTGTGTATAATTAAGGATTGAAATTCAGATTTTAGCTTTCACTAGATGATGAAAAACATTAGGCTGTTTTAATGTCTGTTCGGGCTTCTCGGAGACATTAAAACAACTAATGTTTTTCATCATCCAGTGAAAGCTTAAATCTGAATTTCAATACTTATATTTACATTTTATAGTATCAGATTTGCAATTGCACATATCATCGCTCATTTTCATGTTATTTGACATAAAATCCGACTTAACGTAATTTTAAAACAGCCAAAATGTCAAATTTTCGCGCATAACGTCATGGCGATACGCGACCAACGTCACATCAACAAGAGTAAACAAACGACGTCACTGGTTGGTTTTGACGTCCCCCCGCACATAGGTGTGGCCTCTAGATCACGTGACTTAATGTTTTTCATTGGGAAATGAAGAACATCAAGAAAGATACTTTCATTTAGGACGATTACAATAAAAATGTAAATATTAGGTGGTATTGGTGTTTGTGTTTTACATCCCACTCAACAACTGAGCTCCTATAACAATGGGAAATCAGTTAAAAGTCTTGCCAGCTTAGGATCGAACACATGGTTTATAAGGGTAGTAGCCAGTGGCCTAACCACTACACTGTGGAGGGTTCTATGTGTGTAGCAGGACATTAAACATACTCATAAACTTGTTTTCAAAATGTATCCTTTAAAACTAGCTCAAATAGCACATAACATGGAATAGATTTCTATACACAGTAACCAAAAAATTGTACAGTAATTTAGCATTCACCCTGGTGAAACTAGAATTGTCAGAGAATCTGACTATAGCCCCGCTTCTCAGCTTTTTTGCAGGGTGAAAAAACAATGACAGGTAACTATCACAAGCTAGATCTCGTCAATATTGATGCGCATACAAAATTTGGTCTGATTATGTCAATTCGTTCTCAAGATATTGAGCGGAAACAAAATTCTGACCTCAATAAATGGCCATAACTCCGTCAAAATTTTGCGAAAAATGACGGGTAACAATCCCAAGCTAGATCTTGTCAATGATGATGTGCATACAAAATTTGGTCGGATTCTGTCGATTCATTCTCAAGATATTGAGCGGAAACGAAATTCTGAAGTCAATCAAGGGCCGTAACTCCGTCAAAATTTTGCGAAAAATGACGGGTAGCAATCCCAAGCTAGATCTTGTCAATGATGACATGCATACAAAATTTGGTCGGATTCTGTCAATTCGTTCTCAAGATATTGAGCGGAAACGAAATTCTGACGTCAATCAAGGGCCGTAACTCCGTCAAAATTTTGCGAAAAATGACGGGTAACAATCCCAAGCTAGATCTTGTCAATGATGACGTGCATACAAAATTTGGTCGGATTCTGTCAATTCGTTCTCAAGATATTGAGCGGAAACGAAATTCTGACGTCAATCAAGGGCAGTAACTCCGTCAAAATTTTGCAAAAAAAGACGGGTAACAGTCCCAAGCTAGATCTTGTCAATGTTGATGTGCACACAAAATTTGGTCGGATTCTGTCAATTTGTTGTCAAGATATTGAGTGGAAACAAAATTCTGACGTCAATCAAGGGCTGTAACTCCGTCAAAATTTTGCGAAAAATGATGGGTAACAATCCCAAGCTAGATCTTGTCATTGATGATGTGCATACAAAATTTGGTCGGATTCTGTCAATTTGTTCTCAAGATATTGAGCGGAAATGAAATTCTGACGTCAATCAAGGGCCGTTACTCCGTCAAAATTTTGCCAAAAATGACCGGTAACGATCCCAAGCTAGATCTTGTCAATGATGACGTGCATACAAAATTTGGTCGGATTCTGTCAATTTGTTCTCAAGATATTGAGCGGAAACGAAATTCTGACGCCAATCAAGGGCTGTAACTCCGTCAAAATTTTGCGAAAAATGACGGGTAACAATCCCAAGCTAGATCTTGTCAATGTTGATGTGCACACAAAATTTGGTCAGATTCTGTCAATTTGTTCTCAAGATATTGAGCGGAAACAAAATTCTGACCTCAATCAAGGGCCGTAACTCCGTCAAAATTTTGCGAAAAATGACGGGTAACAATCCCAAGCTAGATCTTGTCAATGTTGATGTGCACACAAAATTTGGTCGGATTCTGTCAATTCGTTCTCAAGATATTGAGCGGAAACGAAATTCTGACGTCAATCAAGGGCCGTAACTCCGTCAAAATTTTGCGAAAAATGACGGGTAACAATCCCAAGCTAGATCTTGTCAATGTTGATGTGCACACAAAATTTGGTCGGATTCTGTCAATTCGTTCTCAAGATATTGAGCGGAAACGAAATTCTGACGTCAATCAAGGGCCGTAACTCCGTCAAAATTTTGCAAAAAATGACGGGTAACAATCCCAAGCTAGATCTTGTCAATGATGATGTGCATACAAAATTTGGTCGGATTCTGTCAATTTGTTCTCAAGATATTGAGCGGAAACGAAATTCTGATGTCAATATAGGGCCATCCAAGGGCAATAACTCTTATGCAAATTTGGGGAAACTGACATGCATTTATACATAAGTTAATATTGTCAATATTGATGCATATGCCAAATTTGGTTAAAGTCTTACAACTGGTTCTCAAGTTATGAGTGGTAACAGAATTATGGACGGAATAACGGAATAACGGAATGACGGAATAACGGAAGGACAGAACGACGGAAGGACAGGGTGAATCCAGTATAGCCCCACTTTTTCAAAGCGGGACTATAATAATGTCATTTGGTGTGTCACCAGTAAACTATTCAGATAATATGTACATAATGAATCCTTCAAATAATAACTTCATTTATAAATATTCCAGTAAAAAGCCAATGTTAAACATGTATGGTCTAGCTATGGTTGTTTGTTTTTATTCAGATTGCATTTTATAAAGGCATCATTGACGATTTCACTAAAGGAATCCAAAATGTTGATGAAAACACACAAATCTTCCCATAGTAGAAACCATCTACCACATGCAGACACTAGGAATCAAACAAATATTGCAGGGCTGATCATTGCTTTAGGTTTCAACATATAGAAAGTATTTTAATAATCATATATATGGGTTTTATCTATGTGAACTGCAATGAAACAGACATAGGCCTGGCTTTGTGTGATATTTTTCATTATACAAATGTAAAGACATTTTAAAAGTTAATCTTCTACCAACTATCATCAATGTTCTGGGGTTAAACAGTTTGTTAAAAGTCAAGGAAATTCAGTTTTGTCTAGTTATAACCTGTAAAAGCTTAACAGACAAATATTTGGTTCCTGTTTTCTACATTCTTTATTTAATAAACTAGCACTACATGTATACTGAGCATAGCAATACCAACTGGCTTTCTATAAATACATACAATATATTTTAATAGAAACTGTACATGTCAAGTCTTTATAAAAGACACATTGGAACACAACAGGTGATGACAGAGAACAGAAGAAGTGTTCATTTTATGAAGTTGAGAAAAATTTAGATTTCCACAGAAAACACGCCAGTGTACAAGTGGTTAGAAGTGTCTTGCTTAGCAACTTCTAATGTGAAGTCATACTTTCAACACTTTCTTTAATTATCATGGCATTCACTATTTTCTCTGTTCACCATATAATGATATCAAATGAGGTGTTTGTTTGGGTGCTTCTGATCGAGCTCTGCACAGCTAGAGTAGCACCATGATCTTACTGCATACATGCAAAAGTCAATATGTGCCATACTTTGACCAATATATCATTAAACACTAATTTCCAAACCCTAACTTGTATCTCTATATCTAAAGCAGCAAGAAAAATATTTTCAAAATTGCTTTAATATTACCATTAAGTATTTGCAAACATTTTTTTTCTAATACAAAACTATTCAAGAATGATATTATAGGGTTATTGCACTGATATCGGTGAATATTGTCCCGAGTTGGGATATCGAAGGACGCGAGCTTGCGAGCGTCCGTAGATATCCCAACGAGGGACAATATTCACCGATATCAGTGTGATAACCCTTTTATTATATAGCTATAAATATCTGCTTCTCATATTTGATATTTTGTTGAGAGTTAGCCTTTCAAAATTGAAATATCTACACGAAGGCCGCGATAATATTTATATGATATCATTTTTGCACTAGTGCAATATCAAATGATATCATTTTTGCACTGTTACTTTTCGGGAGCAAATTTTGCAATTGAATCAATATTGCTGACATTTTGTTTACTTTTTTTCGGCTAAAATTACTTAAATCTGAAAGTGACAAACTTCAGCTGACGTTTCGGCCCGGTATGACGTCATTTTCCACGCGACGTCAGATGAAGATGACGTCATAAGAGTTGACGTCACAATTTCACAATTTTGCACGATGACCGTCAGATGAAGATGACGTCATAAGAGTTGACGTCACAATTTCACACGACGACTGTCGAGTCAAGAATTTGGCAATGTATCATAAAATGAAATTTTCGCATTTAACAAAGTGTGCAATATCAAGTAAGTGTGCAGATTTCATCTGATATCTGCACACTTGTTACTCGGCTTTTATCCCTTCATTTTAATCAGTTGATATTTATAGCTATATAATAAAGTTTGATACTAACTCAAAAATTATGCTTTACATAAATTTCAAACCAATCTACTTTCCTCTGATGGTAAACCTGTCCTTCTTTGGAACAGCAAACGGCATGCTACTCTTTATACTTAACAACTTTGGTATGAATACTAGTACATGCATGAAAAAGTAACAATATTTTCAGATAATTTATTGTCATGATGATTATGAACAGGCATCTCTTTATTCACTTCTAAACTGTATACATATACATGTGTATTGTCACATGTCCATTTCCGTGATCTACTTGTCAGATCAGATGCAAAATTCTGCACACCCAACAGTCTAGCACTAGTGGATAGGGAATTTAAAGCTGGAGTTCTATTCACTGGACTGTCCAACCCTGGTGTGGAGTGAATGTTGGCTTTAACCACTGATACAACCACAGAAATCTCTGCCTCACTTTGGTTTAGATGATCTAGGGGATGGTGGCACTGACTTCGGAGATTCTGATGGTGCAGAGAGGGGCCCTGATAAACTGCTCCCTGAAAGTAAAGGAGAGAAACATTAGTGCTTCTTAAATACTTAAAACTATGATTTTCATAGTAGTTTCATATTTGACTCAAATGAGAAATAAAGTAGTTTCACAGATCAATTTAATAGAATAAATTTTATGAAAATGAAAACCCATCAAAATAACTTAACAACGTGAAAAGACTTAAAACTTGTAGTGTAGTTCCCACAATACCAAACTACATGTAAGAACTGATAATGAGGTATCTAGACACCACCATATTTACCTGTCAGATTATAACCATAGGCAGCATAAGCAGCAGTCATACCAGCTTGAGCCCCTGCTATCTCTGCTGCAGACAATGCCCTCTTTGTTCCTCCCCTACCCCTAGGCCTTCCTCGCCCTGTACCAGAACCCTTAGGTCTCCCCCGGCCCCTCTTCCCTGTGGGTGTAGGGGCTGGTGAGGCAGCACTGGCATCGTCTACAATGACTAGGGCATCATTACTACTGTCGTCACCCAGGAAGAATGATGGCTGCTGTTGTAGCTGAGGTTCTCCAACCACTGATAGCTGAAACAAAGCAAGGAGACAATGTTAGGGTCTTCATTCCGTTTAAATGAGCCTTTGAGTTGGAAAAACAACAATTTGATTTCCAACCAGGTCTGACAAAAATCAGGCTGTACAGTCATCGAAGCAGGCTTGAAGCTTGAAATTTTGGATATAAGTAGTAGAGGAAGTGTACTATCCATGTAGCGAAAACAAACGCGCTGATCAGCTTTGCGGTTACCACGAAGCTGATCTGCGTCTTTGTTTTCGCATATGTAGATTGTTGGTTTTCTCATAATGCGGCTCAAATGATTTCCGAAACAGGTTATGTATCAAGATGACAGCTTTTGATTAGACAATTTTTATCCTACTAGACCAGGATGACTGATGGCAAAGATGGGCATATCAGATGAATTAAAAACCCTGAATGTTTCAGAGCTTTTCTGTTGTGGTTTTGTCCTGTTGCTTCCTGCTGGTATTTAGTTTCTTAGCAGATTTTGCTGTCTGTGTAAGTAGATATTTAGTTATATTCAACAAAGTCAGTAAACATCTTGGTAAAACCTCTTTACTCAGTCAACCATACATGCTTCATGCCATTTTATACCTGGCTTTGAGACCGAGTCTCTGGTTGTGATCCTATCAGTTCCAGGTCATCGCTTATCTCACAACATAATGATTTTCTCAACAATACAAATTGTTTCAGCCTCAAAGCGTTTCTCTGAACTATATCTTTTCTTCATTCTCAACAATATAGGACAGTTTCTGAATGTCACACAAACAATAGTAAAATTAGATAATATCTTCCAATGACTCATTTGAGCCACGGCGCAAGAAAACCTGTCTTCTGAGTTTCCGATCAGGTCCGACACAAACTGGCCTGTACAGCCACAGAAAAAGGCTAGAAGCTTGAAATATCGGATTTAGGAAGATTAGAAAAGGGATTGTACTATCAGTGAAGCAAAAACAAAGGCGCTGATCAGCTTCGCAGTTACTGCGAAGCTGATCTGCGCCTTTGTTTTGGCCTAGGCAAAAATCCGGTTTTCTCAGACGCGGCTCATTTCATCCTGATTGTATCAGGTAATTTCAAGGAAAGCAGATTTTAACAGCTTTCCTCATTGATTTTTCAATGAAATGCTTGTATGCAGTTTGATTTCCATTAAATGTACTTTTCATTTAAGGCAGATAATATCATGAGCAGGAGAAATTACTATAGCTTCAAAAATGAGGCAGACAGGTATCTCTGGAGAAAAATTGTTGAACCTTCTGGTCATGGGCAATAATATTTTTCTACTTCTCTACATGTTTTCGAGTAAGGACTAGGGCATTTAACGCCTGATTTTGGCCTCAGATTTTGCTAAAAATAAATTTTGGAATTTAGGTGAGAAAACTATTCCTTAAAACAGCCATATGCCTCCTCTATTAAAAACAAGAACAAGTACTTCATTTATCCTACAAGCGTTGCCATGGCAACGCCCAGAAGAACCATAGATAGAGCACATTCTGCAATTTTTGGTCTATTTTGGACCATTTCTGAACACATTTTTCAATTTTTAAGTGCCAGCCCACACTCCGAACAAAATTATACTCAGCATACAATATCTCTAGATGATACTTCATAATTATTTCACAATAAGAAATTGTTCGTCGCGTGGGCCGGTAGTTGAAAATGATGTTGAATGGTGAAAAATAGACCCAAATTGCAAAAAGTGATATTTCTATGGTTTTCGGAGCGTTGCCATGGCAACATGTGTAATTTGAATGTGATAGTTGTGCTAGAGTTTATAAGCAGAAACATATACCTGCTATTTGCAATACGTTTCTCCTCAAAATTCCAAAATTCAGTTTTTTATCAACACATGAGGCCGAAATCAGGCCTTCAATTCCCTAGGCCTTTCTTTAGATTCAAGTAAGTCATTTTGAACTCCTGGAATTATGAAGCTATATCTGTTTTGTCCACTTGTTTGATTTTTACATTCTGTAAGTCCATTGTCAACAGCAAAGGTAGTGTCTAGGCAAGCCTCAAACAGACAGATTACCAGTGCTTAATGCACATTTTATTTAATAAAAATGATAAAAGTATTTTTCATTACCAAATCTTCATGAAAGGAATATGCTGGAAGTTTTTTTTTTTTTTTTTTTTTTTTTTTGATTCAGTTTTACGTCCCTTTCAAGCTTTTTCACTCATATCGAGACGAATCAATCGGTAGGTGGGGCGAAAACCGGAGTACCCGGGGAAAAACCACCTGACACACCCGCAAGCAGAACATGGCTTGTCTCACATATGAATTCGTGCCCCGTGCGAGGCGCGAACCCACATCGGTGAGATGATCGAATGATCAAGAGCACTGAAGTCAGCGACCTTAACCACTCGGCCACGGGGGCCGCCCTAATATGCTGGAAGTTGGGGGTGATCTTGGGTCCTCTTCATTAAGAATCTGACTAAATACTGATCAAGCTCAAGCATCCTATCAAATCTTTATTTCTCTAAAAAGTGATCCTTTTTACAGACTATTAATGGCAACCAGTTAAAGTTTGTTGTGGTTTAATTCACCTTAAGTCAAGGAAGTCAACAGACCTAAGATTTCTGTACTTTTAATGCCATTATTGTGGTATGTAAAAAGCAATCAGGTGCAATGTATTAGGTTCTTAGTTCAATGTAATTCCACAGTCTATAGAATCTATTAAATTTTGATTTGAGAAAGCTTGTCATGCCAGAGCAGTTTTGTGATGCTTTGTTGGTTGATAGAGATACTGCTTTAATTGGCTAGCTACAGGGGTAGCACAACACGGGTAGGAAGCAACGAAGGAAGCAAATTCTATGGCACATATGATGCTGTGCTAATGCATTAGTTCAATTTAGTTGCTGTGTTATTCTGGCACATTTATTAAAAGTAAATTTTCATGCAGGGCTTTTCAAATCAATTTATTTATATGCCATAAAAAGGTATATTAGTCTAATCAAGATAAAATGTGTCTATGGTTTGCTAAAATGTAACTCTTATACCAAATTTTAAATTAACTCTCACTTTTGGAATAAAGGTATCATGAGAGCTTTTCAATACAGCAAAGATGCTTTTACCTGCACCTTTTTATACTTGATAGGAAAAGGCATAGCTTTCTATTTCACATGATTTTGTTATTTTATTATTTTCCCATGAAATTTTAAAACAAGCAAAATGACCGGCTGTTGCTAGAATTTCTATACCCTTAGTCATTTAACATTCAAATATGTCACAATGAACTGAATGTATTTTTTAATCCGTGGCAAAGCAGAATTGTAGCTCAACTTATTTTTGCAGCTTTTTATAAATTTTGCAATTTTGTCTCTTTGTGTACTTTGCACAATTTAATTTAGCAGACTGCTAAACTGACCTATGTAAGAGTAATATACATTATATCAAAATGGACAATTCCATGACAATTTGAGCCGTGTCATGAGAAAACCGGATTTTTGCCTATGCGAAAACAAAGGTGCTGATCAGCTTCGCATCAGCTTCACAGTAACTGCGAAGCTGAGCAGCGCCTTTGTTTTCGCTACTGGGATAGTACAATTTCTCTTCTTCCTAAATCCGAAATTTCAAGCTTCTAACCATCTTCTGTATCTGCACAGGTCGGTTTGTGTCAGACCTGGTCGGAAACCCAGAAGAGCGGTTTTCTTGCGTCGCGGCTCATTTATGTTCAAGAATTCTTCTTTCTTATGAAAACAAATTGCTAACGAAAATTAATTGTTTATTTGATTTACTGCTTTACATTTCTTTCAACAGCTTTGGTCATGTCAGGATCTAGCCTTCATTCTATGGGACTTCTACCAAACATTGGGGATTTCAAGACAACCGAAAAATAAACTAGTTTACAGTATATATAGACTGACCTTAAAGCACTTAATCTCTAGAAAATACGTCTATTACTAAGTCATTTCGCTTCCAAAGCTGTTGCATTCAACATTTTACAAATAATTTTCTAATCAGAATACAATGTGGCCTTAAAGCACTAATATTAAAGTGCTTTATCACCAGGACATGGGTCTTCATGGGGCTCAAACTGTATTCAAAACAAACATAAATGCTCAAGATGCAGATTGAAATGTTTAGGACAATCTACAATTTTGGTGTTTCCATAAGAAGAAAGCTATCTCGCTCACAATGTAATCTCAATTGCCTACCTGCCATGAAAGCTGGATTGGCATTACTGCAGATGAATTTGATACAAGATATATTGAAAATGACCCCAATGTCATAGTCTTTCCATGAAACTTTGGAGATTTTTGTCTACAGACATTCTCCTCTTCGCGTAGACTGTCAATATTATGATAATATACACACAGTACCAGTATGCCTTTGGGTGGGTTGTCTAAGAATAATGCTGTTGGGATAACTGACTAACCAGACACAGTTTAAGTTTGTAACCATGGCCAATAAGAAACAAACTAAATGAATAAACATGAACCCTGTCTTTATGCATTGAACAGAACAGTCATACAACTGTCAATTCCCATCCCCAACGTTACTCACAATATCATATATTACCTCACTCTGTGGACTAGTAGCCCTGGAGGAATCCAGACTGGCCAGTGAGTCAGTGGTGTCAGGAGCTGCTATGGTCACATTCTGTTCTCTCCCACCCTACCCCCACCCTGTGTAACCCCAATATTCTATATTACCTCACTCTGTGGGCTAGTAGCCCTGGATGAGTCCAGACTGGCCAGTGAGTCAGTGGTGTCAGGAGCTGCTACGGTCACATTCTGTTCTCTCCCACCCTACCCCCACCCAGTGTAACCCGAATATTCTATATTACCTCACTCTGTGGGCTAGTAGCCCTGGAGGAATCCAGACTGGCGAGAGAGTCAGTGGTGTCAGGAGCTGCTATGGTCACATTCTGCTCTTCTTTCTTGGTCTTCTTACTATCGCGCTTCTGTGGAAATAATATATGTCATAAACATCATATGCCTTTGCAAAACAACTCTCTGGTTGTAGGCTAATATGAGGCATTTAGCTAAGAAATTTTGATATTGCAGTTTGTGACATTACGACACTGATTGAGTTTCATAACCACCATCTCTATTTAAAACATCTTTTACACTTCAGCACAACTTAGTAGAACCTTGCATCATTCCATCAAATGACACATTTTAAACAGCAGTAACACATTAGCGTATAAGCCAAACGAGCGCCGGGTGTGTTGACAAAAATGTTAAATTCAACTTACGCCAGGAGCACGTCCGAGACATGTTAGAAGCGCATTTTGTACGCTTGGTGCATGTTGATATACGTCTCTGTAAGTGGCTGCGCGCTACAGGGGTGTTTGGGCTCAATTTTTTTTTAACATGCTTAAAAATTTTCTAGAAGCTCAGCGTGTCACGGGCGTGTCTTATACATTTCGAATGAGTTCCACGCATGTTACAGGCACGTAGAATACACTTCAAACGCGTTCGGCGCACGTTTGAGGCACGCCAGTGTACACTACATGCGTGTTCCGATTTTATGAGACAGTGCTTCTGTAGCGTGCCCCAAATGTGTGTGTGATGCGCGTTGAACGTTTGCTGTGCGCCTGTAGCGCGTGCATAGCGTGTTTGGGACGTAACACAAACATACTCAAAAACTTTTGAGATTCTTTATACGTTCAGCATACGCCTCAGTCATGCGCTAATGTGTGACTGTTAAAGCGAGTTAAAGGAACAAATTAATATTTTTACGTCCAAAATCTTCAGCGTGTTGAGATTTTTCATACGCCCGTCGCGCGTTTTGGTTATACGCTACAGTGTGACTGCTGTTTAAATGCAAATTCTCCATCAATTCTCTTCAAAATTATGCATACCTTCACATATTTTTCTCGTTTTCTTTTCCTGTCTTTTTCTTTGTATAGTTCATCTTTGGTCTTCTTCTCATCATGTTGATTCTTCACTGAAACAAATAAACGGTATGTCAAACATCTTCACTGAAACAAACAGCCAAGTGAAACATCAAGACTAGGCCAAAGCAGAAGGCAATAGAGAACATACCAGTAATGCTGCCTTTGAAAGCTAGAAACATTTGTGCAAGTTTGTCAGCAGAAAATCTAATAGGTCATTTCATGAGTAAAATCACGTGTCAAGGACAAAGTACAGAAGTTTTATGAAGTAGTGATCTATGCTGAAGTATGCATGAGAATGGAGAAGCTGTCATGTTTAATTCCTGTTTTAAAGTCATCAAAATACAAATGAAATCTATGAAATCAGCTTTCTAAGTGCAAGGATGACATTTTTATCCCAGGAACTATAAAACTAATCAGACTCCAAGCATTCTATTGAGCAGGATGGTTTGTCTCAGCAACTTTTGCCTGAAGTAAATGTGGTGATTTACCGGTAATTAAGACAGGAAGAATAGAAGCCACTTACATTTGTTCTGCAGCTCGTCATCATCAATAAGTAGTGAGACAACTTCCTTAGGCTTCAGTGTGTCTGGACGGAAATTACCACCGCTGATCACCATACGCTGGATCTGAACAGCGAAAACATACAGTTATGACAGGTAATTGTGGGACAAGGTAAAAAAAGGTCTTTTGTTTGATTCATTAATTCTAATAGCACACTTAGTGGATGCCATAAAAAAGATACTTTTCTCCTTTTCAGATTTTTTTTTGCTACTAAAACAAACTAGCCTTTCATACTCATTATTAACAGCAATTTCTTTCTTTTTATATCTCATTATATTGTTTTCTTTGCGAAAAGCTCCTGGTCTTGTGGGGGTAGCATGAAATTTGTTGCAAGGAGCACATAGAAAAACATTTTATGGCCCTGGCATTTATAGAAATGTCACAGTAATATTTATATCTGTATCTAGCTACTCACTTCACTCTTCTCTTTGGCTCGTTGCAGTATTCTCTCCTCTATGGTGCCCTTACAGATCAGCCTGTACACCGTGACCTGTTTAGTCTGACCCAGTCTGTGGGCTCGGTCCATGGCCTGCTGGTCTACCGTAGGGTTCCAGTCACTGTCGTAGAATATCACCTGTCATGAATAGTAGAGCATAGTATGAATAGACTGTCAGAAGCAGAACTCCTTCATGAAACTGTTTAGGATCAAGAACACTGTAATGTACGAGATTTGCAGTATATACTCAGCGGTCTCAACAGAGCCACCATTAATACATATTTGACAAATGGATTTTCCCATCATTATCAATTGGATGAGTCTACTTTCATTTTTAGGGGCGTTAGAAGTGATTTTTAATTTTTATCCCATTTTTCGATGAATTTTCGTTAAGCAAACAGAATAGCCCCAGATGGGACGCCGCGTTCTGCGGCGTCA
Organism: Rugalucina vietnamica; assembly: GCA_964017185.1. NCBI lineage: Eukaryota > Metazoa > Mollusca > Bivalvia > Lucinida > Lucinidae > Rugalucina > Rugalucina vietnamica. Next base: position 71,672,542 of record OZ024872.1, read on the forward strand.
CATCTGGGGCTGTACTGTTTGCCTATGTCCCATAAAAAAGACGCCAGGCTAAAATGAGTTAATACATATAAGAAGCATGAAACAGTGTTTGTCAACAATTTAGTCACATCCAGACAGAATGGAACAGAAAAGTTAAACCCAGGGAATGAGCATCTGTGGAAATGCAGCTTCTTTCATGGCTATAACAAAACACTTCTCTTGTTATTTTATTAATATGTACTGTTTCAGATAAAAAGAAATGTTGTGAAATATTCCTCCTATGACTTACAGTATCTGCGGCTGTCAGGTTGATACCGAGGCCACCAGCTCTCGTACTTAGTAGGAAGACAAAGATATCTGACCTGGCCTGGAAGTCGGCCACCATGTCACGACGCTCGGAGATCTTGGAAGAACCATCCAGGCGCTTGTAGGTGTGCTTCCTGTACCACATGTACTCCTGAAACACAAGGTATAAACATATTTTTTCAATGTTTCAAATTTCATATGTTTTTGCTGGCATTTAGTATTTTTTAAAGTGTACCGGTTTCACCTTTGTCCCTGAACACATTCTTTTAAATGGTATCTCAAGGATGTGCAACGTGAATTTGAAATTGGGCAAAAGAGAGTGTCAGTGTCACATTTTTACCTCTGAGATACCCACAAAGTTAACATCTTTGTAGGTTTAAAATAGTGTTAAAAATTACTGGTGCATAATTTCAGCATTTGGGCAGTTGGCAATTATATTTATACCTTTAGGGCCTACTCCCCCACACCATCTCAGTAATTATGTGTTTGAATTGCACTTTATGACATCTCAATGTACAAGTAAGAATTCTTGACGGACTACCGCCATGATCAGACTGCCTGTAGGTATACAGTTGTCAACATGTCTGTACAGTTGTCATGCTGTCTGTTCTGCAGTATGGCAATATGACAAGGGTCAGTAACTCAATACACCTGCAACAGCAGGTGAAAAATAACAACAACAATCAGAGGTGAAGTGGTTTAAGGGCCAGGTTCGCTAGATTGGACAACTTCTTAAATCATAAAACTAATCTACCATCACAGGGACAGGTGACTGGCTGCGCTGAAGACCTGCAGAGTAACCAGGCTATAATCCCCACAATGAGTTTATGAGCAGACGACATAATTTGAGTCGTGACCAAGAAAAAACGGTTGTGGAGGTTTCCGACTCAAACCAGTCTGTACAGTCACAGAAGAAGGTTAGAAGCTTGAAATTCCAGATTTAAGAAGAAGAGGGATTGTACTATCTCTGTAGCGAAAACAAAGGCGCTGATCAGCTGTGCAGTTACTGCACAGCTGATCTGCGTCTTTGTTTTCGCATAGGCAAAAAGTCGGCTCATTTCATCCACCAGATGTTATTTTAGTAGCCTGAGAGCAGTCTCCTTGCAATTAGGACAACTAGTTATTAAACTCCCCCCATTTTCCTAGGCAGTCCTCTGCTTTAATCAATGTCCAGTAGTATTCAATGAGTGAGGGGTCAAATGGTCAAAGGACCCAGTCATTAACTGTGAAACCCATATCTCACCCACCTTACAGGAGCTGTGACAGAAAAAACTGTTTTTGAGGTTTCTGACCAGGTAGGACACAAACCACAATATACTGACATAGAGGATAGACTGAGAGTTAAAATTTTGGATTTAGAAAAAAAGAGGGACTGCACTATCTTAGATGAAGCCCAAAGAAAGGCACTTATCAAATGCACATTTATTGGGCAGCTGATCTGCGTCTTTTTTTCGCATATGAAAAAAAATAAGGTTTTCTCATGATGTTGCTTATTGATTCAGGGACCTGTTGTCCAACATTGAACATTAGATAAACATAAAAAATGGATAACAAATATGATGAAAAAATGTTCCCATGAAAAAATCAGTACAATGTCCTTTGATCATATTTTCCATGAAATCAATATGCAAATTTATCTGTTTTATTATCAGTAACATGGCTATGAGGGCAGGGATTGTCCCTTTTATAGACTATCAACATCTTTTTTTTCCTCTTTTTAGATCTTTTCAGTTCAAAAATAACCTCATTTGGGGTTATAAATGAGCCTGTGCATGAGAAAACCAACAATTTGCATAGGCGAAAACAAAGACGCAGATCAGCTTCGCGGTAACCGCGAAGCTGATCAGCGCCTTTGTTTTCGCTACATGGATAGTACAATCCCTCTTCTTTCTAAATCCAAAATTTCCAGCCTCTAACCATTTTCTGTGACTGTACAGGCCGGTCTGTGTCGGACCTGGTCGGAATCCCAAATTGTTGGTTTTCTCACGCACAGGCTCAAATTCAATATGTAGCTGTGAAGCAGTTGGACAGCTTTTTCAAAATCCAACAATTCATGAAACCTGTCATATTCATTACCCAGTTAAGTAATAAAGGGTTGCTATGACCCGTATCCGAGGCTTATTTCGCAGGTTAAAAAGCATCCATCTGTCACTAAATAAGCCCGGGGCTCCTGTGACTTTCACCCGCGAACTGTCAAACACTAGCAAACAGCAACACTCAATTAAAGGTTCAAACTTAATAAGAGAGATTAGAAAAGTGACCTAGGTGAAGTTTCATTATGTGAAGATGTTTGTATAAAACTTGCAGATGGTCAGTTAGACAACCACTCGCCATGTGGCTCCTAACCCTTCAACTTTCAAACTGTTGTAAGAAACTGCGGGTATATAACTTGACACAGCACTCTCACCATGCAATCAACACTAACAAACAACTTGTCCACAGAGCTCAGGTGAAAATTGCCTCTCTTCATGACCCCTTCAGTCACATATCAAAATTACTGTGGCAACCATTGCATTTACCATTTAGAAAGGAAAGAGTTTTGCTCGTCAGTTCTGCAATTTTCATCTCTTGTATGGTTTGTATATGCCCAACCAACAAGTTGATACTGTACCAAAGTCTAAAGTTTTATTTAGCAGAATTGAGAAGCATGAACCCTTGGGTTATAAGGTAGAAACTTTACAACCTGCATAATGTGCGGTTACAGAGACGTCATAAAAGTGTTCATAGTCAAACTTTGTAGACAGCAAAAATGAGCCGCCTCATGGGAAAACCAACAATCTGCATAGGCGAAAACAAAGACGCAGATCAGCTTCACGGTAACCGCGAAGCTGATCAGCGCCTTTGTTTTCGATAATCGGATAGTACAATTCCTCTTCTACTTAAATCCGAAATTTCAAGCTTCTAGCTCTTTTCTGTGCTTGTACAGACCGGTTTGTGTTGGACCTGTTCGGAAACCACATTGTTGGTTTTCCCACGAGGCGGCTCAAATATAGCTGTAGTGAATTACAGTACCCAACCATGTCTACGGGTATGACAATCCAATGCATAAAGGCAATACCATAATTTAACAGTCTCATGAAATCATTGTCTCTGTAATATTGGTGATTAGGGCGTTTTAACAGAATTTTATCATTGAAATGTTAAACTTCACTGTCAACAATTGATTATAAAATTGTCTTTCATCTCAGATCAATTTCATCTTAAGAACCCTGATACTCTTTGATTTGGGAGGGAAAACATCCAATAGTCTTAAAGGATTACAGGTAGAGGTAGTGACCTAACTTAATACCCCGACCCTTGAAACCTGACCCCACCATCTGTCTGAGCCCTAGAAATCCCTAAACAAAACATTACATGCACCCAACATATGACAACTGACCCAGCAGCATTATAAGGTGAATGTAAAACCAATCATATTTATTGGAATATTTTGCCAGCTTTGTTATGATTTGAGCCGCCTCATGGGAAAACCAACAATCTGCATAGGTGAAAACAAAGACGCAGATCAGCTTCGCGGTAGTAACCGCGAAGCTGATCAGCATCTTTGTTTTCGCTACAAGGATAGTACAGTTCCCCTTCTTCTTAAATCTGAAATTTCAAGCTTTTAGCCTGCTTCTGTGACTGCACAGACCGGTTTATGTTGGACCTGTTTGGAAACCACATTGTTGGTTTTCCCATGAGGCGGCTCATTTATTTCATTTCAAAGATTCCAACAAAGATGAAAACAATCACATGAAAACAAGTCACATGAGCCGTCTCGTGGAAAAAAAAACAATGTGGTTTCCGAACAGGTCCGACAGAAACCGGGCTGTACAAGCACAGAAGCAGGCTAGAAGCTTGAAATTTTGGAGTTAAGTAGACGAGGAATTGTACTATCCTGTACTATCCGAGTAGCGAAAACAAAGGCGCTGATCAGCTTCGCGGTTACCGCGAAGCTGATCTGCGCCTTTGTTTTCGCCTAAGCAGATTGTTGGTTTTCCCATGTGGCGGCTCACATAAAAGGGCATTCAACAAACAATATAGCAATGGATTTGTCAGCAGGATAATGTCTTTATATGATAACATGTTCTTTCAGACAACAGATTAATGCAAAAAAAGGTTCAGATAGAACAATATCTGATGATAATACAAAGGAGCAGGGGCCTAACTTTGAGAGGAACTGACATTTTAACCCCTGATCTTATTGTTTTGGCCACTTTTAATAAAATGAGGACGACTCATCCCAGTATCTGTACACAAGAGGTCCGGTCATGTTCTATAGTTCTCTACTTTTAGTATTGACATAGTATGGCTATCAATTTTCTGCATATAAAGACCTAAGAATGATACTTGTGACTTCATTTTGGAACCCAGAAAAAATACTGGATGGTCCTCCACTGGGACTGGTGCTCAGTACAACAAGTCATTATTTATATCTCCAGAATCAACTGACAATCTACTAATTAAAGCTGGACAAATTTAAATTTAAATGTAGGACATCTCACTGCAACAGGATACAGCTGCCCCTGTTTAGGTAAAATATGACCCACACTATCCCCTCAATTTACCAGTATATCCTGCATTGTCCAATTATTTCATAAACTACTGTCTATTAAATCAGGGCCAAGTTTTTCATTATGTTTTGCTATAACATGTGTCCTTTATCTTCCCCATAATCTGATCTTTATCTGTGTTTGTCAACCCCTGTAATTGACTCCAACTTGTTGAAACCCTGGACAGATGGTTGAACAGTTTCAAGATCTATGACCCTGACCGGATACTCAAAGGGTCTGCACTCTTCTATTAAAACTGTGTCTATAAGGGGACAGATGGTGTAAACTTGGTCTAAGGAAATGTGCAGACTGTCTGCCATCTTGAAATTTGTCAAAAACCGCACTTCCTAAATTAAGATTATGATGGGCTGATTGGGATAGTTAGCACCCCTATTTAGGGAATTTATGAGCTGGAGCCCATAAACACAGGCTAATGATAATCATCAGGCACAGTGAACAATCTTAAAAAGGCCCTGTCTAATATAGCCAAAAGATGGATAACTTTAGGCATTATCACCTTTTTGTGGGTCTGTGTTACAAATCTGAGTATATAGTCCAAGTATGGTGATCCGTACAGGTAATGGTTCCTAGCTGACGAGAAAGCAGCCATATTTGAAGGGAGTGTGTTTGAGGACATCTGGAGTCTCAATATTAGCTGTAAAATTCAAGAGAACCAGTCTTGGAATTTCCTGATTATTACATGTATATGGTGCAACGTGCAACTTAAAGCTGTAGTTTTGTAGAAGCTAGCTAGAAATCAGAGGCAGTAAGCAACACATGAGCTGATCAGACTGTGCTGTTGTTAAGTTAAGTGTGATTTGTGCATTTGCTGCTCACTCTTCGGTTAAATAAAACAAAAACAAAAAACTAGTTCTTCTTTGTCATGATTAGGCTCAATTTATTCATAATACCAGCATTCTTCAACATCAGTTATGTTATTATCCAACATCTCAATCTCTTTAACAAAGGGAAATTGTCAATTGATTTCATTTGTGTCAGACCAAAAACCAAAAAAGACAAGATTCTTTTCTAATATTCCAGAAGCAGAATATAATTTAGTTAACAATGCCAACTTTCCCCACCTTCCCTTCCTTCTAGTTGACTTTTATTCTTCTGTTAATAACACACTACCAAGGTCTCTCCAACTTCCCATTGTAACTGAGGTTAAATGTTTAAATCATTTCCCCATGAAAATAAAAGTCTTTTCAGAATTCAACAATTCACATCAAATTCTTGTCATCCAACTTGTGATTTCCAACCAAAGTCACCCGCGGGTATCATTACGATAATAATGTTGCACAATGCAGCCCTTGATTTAGGATACAGGCCTCATTATGAGAAAGTATGCCCTTGCAATATGCGGAAAAAATGTAATACTGTCAGGTCTATTTCTGTGTACTATGATGGATAAGGATGTATAGTATCTCTTAAGCCTAACCAGGTTATTCTAAGCCACTATCTAAACCAAAGTCACCTCAGATGAGATCTCATTCTAACCCGATTTGAAGCCTAAAAGTTATGTTTTGTACCAAAGCGGCTCATACGGACCCATGACAATCGATGACAGTTGCTGCTTTGTTTGCAACATAATCATTAAGAATCACCAAATCATAATCATTAACCCTCATCACCTTTATGCAAATTAGCTCATTACATTCATGATTAGCACACTTCACCTCCCTGGGGCTAAACACTGGGCCGATGCTTGGCACTTTCAATGAAATTCTAATGCAAACCACATAATGATAACCTTGATACCATAAATTTGTGCCATACTCTAACAAGACTATTATGAATTTTCAAATACAAAAAAAGCGTTAGCCATGAGATTATGTTTTTTTTCTCCTAAACAAATAATAACGAACATGTTGGCCATCTTGCCAGTGGTTTCTGAGTTGGCAAGCACTATAAATGTCTGCCATACACAACTGTATCTCTCTGAAAAGAGAAGCAACCACTGCTTCTATCATTTTCTTGTGTCCCACATGGTTTCTGGAAATTTGTGTGGTTTGGCCTAAGCAGTTATTTCACCCCGGTGTGCAAATACAGCTAATAAGGCCAATGTTCAGCACTTGGGCCAGTGACCTTCAATTACCATTAAATTATGAATAATGAAAATATGAAAATAAAGCTATTGAAAAGTCATGCAAATAGTTATCACTTCCTGTCATCCAACTCAGTCAGCTGTCTGTTTCTCCGACCTTTGAAACACTAATGGCAGACGTCATGTTAGGCTAGTGTGTGGTCACTGATTTTATTAATAATAATTGCAGGGGGTCAGGAAAAAAAGTAATCTAGAATCCAGTCAATACTTTTTATTAAATGCAAATGCGTGACAGGTGATAATTCACCGCTTACTTTTGAATTAACCCTTCACCACTTTTATATGACTTTTTAACTTTCTTTTTTAAATAAATTATCGGTCTGGAAACAAAAACTCATCTCCTAACGGCTGTTGTGGGTTAAAGTTCACTCCTTACAGATAAATGGTCAAACCTACCCAAGTAGATTTTATTTGATCTTTGTCATGTGAAAAACTGTATATGCATGTTTGCAATCAAGACATACACAAGCCTGCATTTTGCTATAATGTCAGCTACAGTCTAGAAAATTTTCATAAACACCGTAGAGGTATCCGTACATTTGTGCAACTTTTGGTCACATCGTATCAGATACAGAAGCTGATCTGCACTTATGTTGTCCAGATAGGTACAAGATACATTTTGCCTAATCCGTTCATTCTGAACAGCGGCCAAACAATATTCTAACTGGGATAACGGCCATCCTCAAAGCTTTATGATATTAAAAAAATATATATTACAATACAATCCCATCTCTGTGTGTGACACAGATGTTAGAGAATTAAACATCTGGTTACTGTTGTGGTTTCTTTAAAACTGAAGTTTTGTCAAGGGGTCATGTTTGCTGCTTGGCTAGGTACGACACACCCAGCAGTTCTATAGAGCCAGCCCAAATAGATGCAGATTTTCCATAAAAGACACTTTTAAGAAGCTATGCCCAGCTACATGAGTTACGATTGTAAAGGAAAACATTTTAACCAAAATTGAAGAACCACTCCCAACACACATTGACCATTAAGCCCCTATCTCACTGGAATGCGACAACTGAAGACTAGTTCGCGAATGGTTCGAGACTATTTTGCGACAAAGATTAACGATATAAACACAACTTTCACGTTGGAGTCTCATTGAATGAATATTTATGCGACAAATTCTCGAATTGTGATCTAATTTTGAAAATATATCTCGCGACTGTCGCGAGACTATCGCACAACAGTCGAGTCGCGCGACTGTTGCACGACAGTCCCGAGACATTCGTGAAAGTGTTTCACGACTTTCCCGCGAATGTAGCTTATTTTCATTTTCATTCGTACGCGGTCGTGTGACATTCGTGAGAGTGTCACACGACATTCGTATGAATGTCGCTTAGTTTTACTTTCTCGCCAGATAGTGGCGAGGTGTTTGCATGTTTTCTCAAGACTGTCGTGGCACCATCGCTCGACATTCATATGAGTGTCGCAAAAATTTCGCACTGTAAATTTGCCAAAATTTCGCGACGACAGGTTTGCGACACTCGCACGAACGTCGCGCGACTGTCTTGCAAAATATTTGGGTGAAAAAATTAGCATAAAATTTTAAAACATGTTTAAAACCTTGGAGACCAGTTCGCGACACATGAAAATTCTCACGACACTCATGCGACAATCGCACCATTGTTGTGCGAAAGTTCGCGACAAAATTTGCAAAACAGTCGTGAGCAATTTGCATGGCTTTACTGTAGTTGATCTTGTGGATCATCTTATTTCATTTCATTTCTTCAACTTCTTGGGTTTCATCTTCTGCCATTTACTTGTTGTTTGGTTAAGGCTTAAGGTCAGGGTGAAGTAAAACGTCGTTATGAGCGTTACGCGTGACGTTGCTTTGCGACGCCAGCGGAACAAGAATCGACGCTCTTATGTCGCGCCTTTTTGAACCGGAGAAATTTGTAGGTTTTACGTCACTTAGTACGAATTTTACATTTTTCCTCCCTTAAAGACTGCGACAAATTTTTACCAAAACACAGAAAATGAGAATGTCTGCAGTAAAAGTAATTTATTGTAATTCTTGCGTCAGTCGCACACTGAAATGCAACGCGTGTTCGCGCCACGACGTTACGTTACGTCGCGCAAAATACCAAAAACGCACTACCATAGTGTCAAAACCTCCAATAGCAAGAAAACGAGCCTGGTTGTCAAGGACTTTTTTTCAAGCAACCTGTTCCAAACTGATTCACGCAGATAATATCAGTTTTTAAAAAAACTTCATCGTGGAATTTAGGAGAAAAATATATTTATATGCGAAATCCGACATCTATTTCCCTTTTCCCCATTGAGTTCAACGGCAAAAATGGTGTTTTTGGATAGCCTGTAGCTCAAAAACTAGTCCGGTAGTCAAGGAATATTTTTGTATATTCCGATGGGGGAGCATTAAATACATCGATATGCAAAAAATAAGAAAATTTCATCGTGGCGTTTTTTTACTTCACCCTGACCTTAAGAACCAAGTCAACAATTTTTCACTCATGTTGGGAGCCAAAACTCCCTTGAAACTTAGCCAGTAATACTGAACTATGTAAGTGACAGCATATCATATTATACTGCAGAAAATGAATCTGGCAGTCCTTCTCAATTTTCACATTATCTGCCTGATTTGATAAATAGCCATTCAACAGATCGAAAGAGGGTAGCATTCATGCATTTTGACACTTCTACAGAACTAAACATGAATTTATTTTTCATTTTTCAACCATTTTGCTTGTCCAGTTAGGAATATAAAATATGACACTGTAAACAAATTGGCTAGCAAGTGACGCTAGAAGTCAACTTTGTGACAACTATTGCTAACAGTTTTATATGAAGTGGTCAGTTGAATAGGACACAAAGGGCAACAAAACAGCATATTGAACACCTTAAAACTAGCGAAATGATTTAATTATTGGGTGCTCAGCTTGTAAAGGTATTTAATGACAGATATACAATAGATGCGAGTTGACGCGAAATGAGAAAGTTTGCGGTAACAGATTTGCAGTGTATTTTGTCAGTGGGCCACTCAAAGTAATTTAAAGCGGCTACCAAAAGTCCTTCGAACTGATTAAAACTAAATTCGTAATTCTTGACCAGTCAGGGAGAAAAGTGTTTGACTCTTGGTTGTTCGTTAAACTTTTGATATGTAATGGAGTTAAAGATTGTGACAAAACAAGTGTCAGATCACAAAATAATTGCCTACTGTGACCTGCTGTTTGGTTTGACTAATTCAAAATTAAACCACAGCAACCGCAACCAAAACCAAACTATGTTGAAAATTTGTTTGTGGAAATATGGGCTTTGTGGAGAGGGTTCTGAAGAGAGGGGTATAAGGTGAAGAACTGCAAAATCTAGCTCTAATCTGCTTTTCTCAACAACATTACTGGCTTAAAACATCAAAGTTTACAACAAACATGGAGCGATTTATCAAAGGATTCAACTATAAATCCTTGTTGTTCAATAAAAACCCAACATGCTCTTAAGCGGACATTTTATTTTTCCACAACATCAAAGCATTGGTTTAAAAGTTTGTTTTACCCGCTGCAAAGACTGACAACAACAATTGATAAAAGCAGCTGAATGAAAAGATAAAAACAATTGAGCCTGCGCATGAGAAAACCAACAATTTGGGTTTCCGACCAGGTCCGACACAAACTGGCCTGTACAGTCAGAATGAGGCGAGAAGCTTGAAATTTTGGATTTACGGAGATGAGGAATTGTACTATCCATGTAGCGAAAACAAAGGCGCTGATCAGCTGTGCAGTTACTGCACAGCTGATCTGCGCCTTTGTTTTCGCATATGCAAATTGCTGGTTTTATCATGCGGCGGCTCAATAATAATTGATCAAATATTAGCATTTACTCCAAATTGATACATCATTGTTTGTTCAGTGCTCCGCTGTGTCAACACAGACTCTATCAAGAGCAGTCCAAACTCAGTTATCAATATCAGGCATGTGACCAAACATGGTACTTGAAATAGGTCCTGGAAGACCCCACTGTTGCACCTGCTAGCAGAACTGGATACTATAGGAGCACAAACTTTGACCTTTTGCGCCATATCTAACAAGACTAACATATGCAACGATGGCCACTTATGACTGGTGTTCAACCCTCATTAGGCTTCGGCTGGATCGGAAACAGGAAACTTCACCAGGAATTTTAATTTATGATAACCCAATAAAATAGTAGCTTCCATGGCAAAGCTACTCACCTTGTAAACCAGCAGTCATAGGTTTGATCCTTCTCCAGTCTTTTGAATGATAACATTAACCAAGGTCCAATCTCTGTTGGTGGGACTTTCAACCCAAAATCAACAAACCAAAACTACACATCAGGTACAATGGCCATTTGATAGTTCAACAGTAATGCTCCAACTCAACTTACCTCAAGTAAGTCAATCATCTTGGTCATCTGTGAGTAGATAAGGACCCTGTGACCTTCATCTTTCAGTCTCTGTAGTAGGGTGTCCAGAACATTGAGTTTACCAGCATCCGTTACCATCTTCTCCTTAGCTGAAAAAAGATAAAAAGTTGTTGATTTTATACGTTTGCTTTACTTTGTTTTGCAGACTAACAGGCCTGATCAAAAGTGTCCACCCAGAGCACGCTTGGAGGGGCTTGCACTGCTTGCCTTTCTAAATAGCCGCCTCGTGGGAAAACCAACAATGTGGTTTCCAAACAGGTCCGACACAAATCAGCTGTACAGTCACAGAAGCAGGCTAGAAGCTTGAAATTTCAGATTTAAAAAGAAGAGGAAGTGTTACTATCCGTGTAGCTAAGACAAAGGCGCTGATCGGCTTCGCGGTTACCGCGAAGCTGATCTGCGTCTTTGTTTCCGCATATGCAGATTGTTGGTTTTCCCATGAGGCGGCTCAAATACTTTCACTATTTCTCTGTACCTGAAAATGAAATGTTAATTTTAATAAGAATCAGAACATAAAGGCCCGATCCGACATTGTGGACTATCCTGGACTCAGTGTTTACAGGCAAGACAAAGTCACTCAGATATGCTTATATGGCTTAGTTGAAAGACCTTTTAGCAAGTTTTTTTCACACCTTTCAAAAGACTTTGTTTAGAGAAATAATTCCATTAAATTTGTCTATAAAAAGAGGCTGTGTCATATAAGCCATTAGAAGGTATGTCAGCTTGCCCTGTTGCTTTGAAGCTTGATTCAACTTATCAAAGACATTAAATCTTATAGGCTCCCAGCCTGTTGCTTCATTTAAATTTCTCTACCTTTTCTGGTAGTAAAGAGCCAGTGCTAAAGGAATGCTGCTGTCAGAAAAATAGACTTCAAGGTTTCAACAGGGTTGTATGGCCACAGAAAATGGCTAGAGGTTGAAATTATAGGTCTTGGAGGCAGAGTATTGCCTGCTTTAAAGCAAAATCATACATGCTTATCAGCTGCAACATAACCTAGGTCATTGTTTTCACGTACAAAAAGCAGGTTTCACCATGGTATGGCTTATAAAATATGAATAATTCATAAAACTCATAATTTTTATAGCTTAGAGATAAAATCATTGATTTGTCCTTATTTAACTATTTTTAACTCTGGGGGTTAAAGGGTCATGGTTGACTGTAGGCTGGAGCAACAGAAGGCTTCTGCTGCTGATAATTACCATGACAACGACACCTGCCCCCAGGTAAACAATAGTCAGGCGATAGCAGCAAGGGTCCTTCATAATACAGAAATGATCAGTGCTCTGCTGCTGCTGATAATATAAATAATTTGAGATGGACTTAGTTTTTGCCTTCTTTGCATACTTTGCATCCTAATTTTTGCATATAAAACCTGTTTCTAATCATAATGAGGAAGGCATAACTTTTGTCACATGTGTTGCCATTTAAGCCCAATTATAGCCAAGTTTCAAGGTCAGGGCACCTTGGGCATAAAGCAACAAACTGGAGCAGATTGCAAAAATTTTGCCAGAGAATCACTTGTCAATGTCTTCATTTCATACATTATAATCATACATAATAAATGCTAGAGAAGCAGAGTATCTTTCCAAAATAAGGAGTTGCTAAATTTTGTTTGGCCTGGCCTTCAGTATTGTGTAAACTCCACAAATGGATTGGATAACAATTAGCATCCAATTTATAGTGCAATTGTATCCAGATTAAATGTTTGCTATAAAAGGAATGAAACTAGAATATCGGGTCACAGTTCAGGGTCAGTCTATTCCCACTTGGAATGTTTAACAGTGGAGAAAACCTAGTACCTTAGAAAAGTGAAAGACAACAATACCAATAACCAATTCTACATATCAAGCTCTAAACAAACTGGGAAAGAGTTAATGGTCTAAGGGAAATAACTCTAGTATGGTCTAGTTTTCCAAAATTGATAACAATCAAAACGAGAGTTTTATGTGACAACATGAATAATGTTTGGTTTTGGTACAGTGTGGTAGTAATCTTGAAAAGCGAAACAGTTTATGGAACTTGTGTCCCATCTCCTCACACATATAGAAACAAACAAATCCAGAAAAGCTATGTATTGTATCTCTTAAATCTCTAGATACTATTAAATTGTTCATCCTCACACCTGAGCCGACATGCTTTTCCTATATCCATTAATTGCTATCAATAATTTGTAACATTATAACAGGTTTCAAGACAATCAGCTTTGATGTGGTAACCTGACACTATCCTGGAAATGATCAGCATCACAGAAACAAGACATTAAACTGATATCCATATTCTTTTTGTTCCTGACAATATTGTATCCATCTTTTCAAAACATTCAACTAGTGATCAACAAAAGCTTTCAGGAGAAGACTAAGAAACCAGAGGACCAATGGTCCTGTAAACGCTCACCTGAGATCTGCTGCATATACCAATAAACATGTTTGAATATTATGGTATCTAACTCCAGTGCAGGGGCAGATGAAGCACTTGGGCCATTTTCTTTTTTCAGAATCTTCAATATTCTGTCCATTTGGCAATTTCCTGCTGGCTTTTCCCTTCAAATGACATTTTAACAGTATTCCCAATTCAAATGCATAGGCAACCCATGTTGACCTTGCCATAAACTTGGTCAAGGTCATCACAGGGTCATGATTTATATATACATTGTAGTACTTTAGCCATCAATGCTTCACGCCAAGTTTCCTTGAAATCAGTTGATTGGTTTCAGAGAAGAAGATTTTTGATGGATTTTTACCATATATGGGCATGGCGGCCATCTTTGTCATGTGACCTAAATTATTTATATACACATTGATTCCCCCATTCTATAGATGCTTCACATAAAATTTGGCTTTGATTGGCCAAGCGGTTTCAGAGGAGAAGACGTTTGAATATTATGGAAATATACATGTATATTACCCCGGGGTGGGGGCACATGAGCTCCTGGGGTCCATTTTTTTTCAGAATCATTAATATTCAGTCCTATTTCCCATTTCCTGCAAGACTTTCACTTTAAATTACATTTTAAAAGATTTCCCCATTCAAATGCCTTGGCGACCTATGTTGACCTTGCCGTAAAACAGGTCAAGGTCATCACAAGGTCATGATTTACATATAAGTTGTAGTACTTAAGTCATCGATGCTTCATGCTAAGTTTCATTGAAATCGGTCCAGTGGTTCCGGAGAAGAGAGTTTTTGAAGGGTTTTTACCATATATGGGCATGGCGGCCATCTTGGTCATGTGACCTGGATTATTTATATACACATATTGGTTCCCCCTTCCCATAGATGCTTCATGTAAAATTTGGCTTTGATTGGCCAAGCGGTTTCAGAGAAGAAGATGTTTGAATATTATGATAATATACATGTATATTGCCCCGGGGTGGGGGCGGATGAGCCCCTGGTGCCCAATTATTTTTCAGAATCATTAATATTCAGTCCTACTGCGCATTTTCTGCAAGATTTTTCCTTTAAATGACAATTTAACAATTTTTCCCATTCAAATGCAAAGGCGACCTATGTTGACCTTGCCGTAAAATAGGTCAAGGTCACCGCAAGGTCATGATTTATATACACATTGTAGTACTTGAGTCATCGATGCTTCATGCCAAGTTTGGTTGAAATCGGTCCAGTGGTTCCGGAGAAGAAGATTTTTGAAGGGTTTTTACCATATATGGGCATGGCGGCCATGTTGGTCATGTGACCTGGATTATTTATATACACATTGGTTCCCCCTTCCCATAAATGCTTCATGTAAAATTTGGCTTTGATTGGCCAAGCTGTTTCAGAGAAGAAGATCTTTGAAAATGGTGGACGACGGACGACGGACGGATGACGGACGGACGGACGGACGACGGAGCATGGGTATACTATAAGCTCACCTTGTGAGCCTGACGGCTCAGGTGAGCTAAAAATACTCTAGAGGTAGCTTTCAAATTTCAAGACCATAAACTAAAATGAATCTTCCAGCCAGTGAGTTAGCACCAAGACATTTACAATGGTCGCATCATGCTAAGTTACCTAGATCAGGAACCACATTCAGACTTAACGCTTCCTTGAATATGCGGATGTTGGCTTTATGTGGTCAGACCTAGTGGAGGAAACCAGAGAACCTGGGGAAGACCACCGTCCTTAGACTGGCAACAATGACCTTGCCGCATATATTGACCCTGATTTGAATATAAATCACATGGGTGACAAGGAAATGAGTTAATTACTTAGTTATCCAGGTCCCAGAATGCATATGTGCTTCCATCCTGCTTTACCAGACCAAAAACTCATAAAGAGTGCTATTCAATTACTGAGTATATGAAGTTGAGCCGAGGATGTTACCATCTTACAATCAATGAGAACAGAAGTTACAACACTGTAATATGAGCCGTGATGCTAGAAAACCGGTCTTCAGGTTTCAGACCAGGGCCGACGCGAACCAACCTGTACAGTCTCACAAAAAGGCTAGAAGCTTGAAATCTCAGATTTAAGGATGTTCGCTGCCAATGAAAAAGTATTCAAACTTTTTTTCTAACCTTTGATTCCAAAATACAACACAAGACATTTGAAAACAAAATAAATATAGGGTAGTGTGCATTTTTTCAAGCTACAGGCCTCTGAATGAGACCTCTGAGCACCATGTTTTAAATTTGGTGAAATTAATTTAATTTTTAATTCTTTTAAACATACCTGTCTTGAACAAAAATACACCTAGAATGCTTTCAAAAGTCATAATATTTACGTAGCGCAGACAATTTTGGACCAAAAGCATAGAAAAATTTACAACTTGGAGTGGATGACAAAATTTTACGATTCCTTTTCCAACCCTACCCCCATACTTGAAAAGTCGAAAAAAATCAATATTTTGAAATGTACCAAACTCATATTTGTTGATTCAAACTTTTTCTTGTATTTTCACACAACATAGAACTTGGTAATACGAGGGACGATTGGAAAGTACGTAGTATGGTATCGTAATTTCTTAATGCGTTGCTAAATATATTAAAGTAATACATGTAAAGAAAGTAGAATTTCTCCTCTTCAAGATGATGCATTGATTTTTGTTGAGCGACTGATCATGCACGTGCCTCGCACGCTCAAAATGAAGGCATGTTTATATACTGGCGGATATTTTCGAAAAAAAATATTGAGAAAAATCAACAGAAAATCAGTGACCTAATTCGATATCACATAATAACAAATAGGCGATATCTCTCAGAATTCTATATCTGTAGATGTCTTCTGCGGTTATTGCTTGCACGGCTAACATAATTAGATGCGAAAAATATTGATTACTATCAAAGCTGTACCGTTTCAAAACATAGCATTTTTGAGTGTTTTCTTCCTATTCGTTTTGAGATCAAGGCTCATACTGCATCAAGATTTGTGACATCTGAGTATATTTTCTGCGTTATTCGTTGTGATCATTGCACAAAGGGAATTTCGTCATGCAAATATGTCGTCTCATCTTACTCGGTCCCTATAAAAATGAATCTTAATGACACTACCCCCTATTTTCAAGAAGTGGGTGGGGTAACTAACCCCCTCATATCTTATCAACTATAGGAAGTTTCTTCAAGATAACTTGTCAGTCATCACTCTAGTAATTGGTTTTAACTCACAATTCTTTCTTACCTTTCTATTTGCCACAGTTCTCAATTTATGCAAACAAAACTATTCCTCCTAGCTAAAATCACTCATACCCATGACCAGATTTAATCAGTTATCTACCATTTGTTGCGCTCTGAATAATTTTTTGTTTGTCTTGTTACAAAGCAGGGAAACAGTGCTTGGTATGAAACGAAACTTAAAATAAATTCAATCAAATGCTGATTTTATATTTTCAAATTAAAATCATTGTGATGGGCGCGTTTTGATATAGAAAATGAACAAAATGCAGAAGATTCCAAGAGACGCAGATATTGCCGTCTCGTGTATAAGTTATAAGACTTTGCAAATTTATTCAAGACTTGCATAATAAATTGCCTATATGATGGGCTACAAAATGGCGCAAAATAATCTTATTCAATCAAATAGTGTTCATGCACTGCTAAATTTAAAAATGATTATAATTTGTCTATTTTATTGAAATTTCACTTTTTCCAGTATACAAACAGTACCCATGTTTACAATAATATTTTTCCTGACTGCATCATGTCACCTTCGTGAAACAAGTGTGAGAGCGTGGGAGAAAGATAGTTGTTTAAAATGATACCAAACATGTGTTGGTTTGCCGATCCGTTACTGAAATAATGGACCACGCTACGTACTTTCCAATCGCCCCTCGTACTGTTCGAATAAAAGAAAGAAATATATAGGGTAGTGAGCATATAAGAGAGAACCAACAACTTGAAAATCGCCATTTTCAGCCTTTTTTCGGCTGTTTTATTTCTTAAAGCCCATTTCATAAAACCACCTTAAATTTTAAAACCAGCACACCAAAGACACAAAGAATGACTTAGAAGACCATGTACACATATACTGCTGCTAAAATAAACATCGAACTAGTGCAATTAATTTGAAGATGTGTAATATTCAAGTTTAATCTACCCTACCCTCTAAATTTTACTGACAACTAAAATTTTCTGAAAAGTTGCAGAAAATGGGGTGAAAAAATGAAGTTTCTTAGATTGACAATTTTCATGGCTCATTCAGTGCATAATATCAATATGTATTCAAATATAAAATATTAGGAAAATATCTGCAACCGTTTACGAGATATTCAAGAAAAGAAAAACCTGAAGTTCCGAAATGTCAAATGTTAGCAGCGAACATCCTTAAGAATAAGAGGGATTGTACTATCCATGTAGCGAAAACAAAGGGGGCTGATCAGTGGTGCAGTTACTGCACAGCTGATCTGCGCCTTTGTTTTTTTATAGGCAGAACCCCGGTTTTCTTGTGACGAGGAACATATCTAAATTAGTAATAAACTGCACTTAATTGAATATAAAAATAGTACTTCCAAGAAAACCGTCTTTTCTCTTAAATACATGTAACAGTTTCTATGATATGTACACTTTAAAGTTACCATATTACTAGATATTAAACCACATTGTGCTTTAAGGTTTTTTCGTGTTTTTTTTTTTTTTTTTTTTTTTTCAAAAATGCATCCAAAATGTTGTTGTAACACTTGCCAATCTGCACACACTTGGACAATGCTGGTTTGGAATCATCCATATTCATTTATAATGTTTATCAACCATTCACATGACATATAAATGCATATTAAAAGCAAGTGCGCTAGTAAGAATAAATATGGTACAGGTGAGCCGCCATGTTCTGTCCCAAGCAATTCAATGTTTGTTTACACTTTTACGAATACCTATAATACATGCAGTATATTTCAATGGAGAATTGGGAAAATGTCAATAAATAATGGGTTGTTTTGTGCCCGAAAGCCTGCACTAGCTATAACAGTGTACCTTAATGCCAATTCTTTAACTTTTTTATTAGGGAAGGGCGGTGGCCTAGTGGTGGATTGACAGACTGCAGATCAAGAGTATGAACCCCACTGGTGCCGAGCAAGATACATTAAATGTATCTCCAACAATTACACAGTTGTACTGAAAAATGCCGAGGAAACAGTGGCATTATCCTGACCTGACTGAAAAACTATTGGTTGGGATATCAAGAAACAAATTAAAACAAAACTTCTTTATCAAAAGCTTAAAGAAATGCAAAAACAAGGGATGCCTATCAGATGCGAAATAACTGCCCAATAGACAATTTAAACTCTTCACTTGCTAAATCCAAAATTCTAGCCATCTACAGTGGTTAAACAGCCATTTTCTTCAAGACTGTTTGGAATTACCCAATGACCAGTTTTCTAATGATTCACTTCATATTTGTCTCGTGCCATATGGCAGACTGACCAGTGCCATGTCACTACAGGTTAAGCTAGACTGACCGTTAATGACCAGTGGTATTAATGACAATTTTACATTAATGGACAGACAGCATTTAATTGATAAATTACAGAGAAGCTTCATGTCAATACCTGATTTTTGCATTTGCGAAAACAAAGGTGCAGATCAGCTGTGCAGTAACTGCACCGCTGATCAGCACCTCTGTTTTCGCTATATGAATAGAATGGTCTCTCTATATTCTAAATCCAAAATTTCAGGCAAATGGCTCTTTTCTGTGTTTGCGCACACCTGTTTGCATCAGACCAGTTGGAGACAAGAAAGATCCCCAAAGACTGGTTAAGTTGTGACATGCCTAAAATTACAGAGAAGTTTCATTGTTTTAAGTGGCAGTTACAGGCTGTTGAGATTACAGGGCATTAATTTGATAATATCTCTATAAATCATCAATGGTCATTCTGATTGTCTGTGAAGTTAATGCTGAGACTTGATTCAACTATCTTGGTGACATTTTTATGACAAATCAGAATCTGTATCTTTCAGGAGACTACTAACAAGGACACTGAGATGAAACAGCATTTCTACCATAGTGGAAATGCTCTAATAGTGCAAAAACTTATTTTTCTAAAAATGTTATCAAGACAATTTACAATATGAGCCGTCTCGTGAGAAAACCGGTCTTCAGGGTTTCCGACCAGCTCCGAAACAAACCGGCCTGTTCAGTCACAGAATAATGCTAGATGCTTGAAATTTTCGATGTAAGTAGAAGAAGAATTGTACTATCTGTGTAGCGAAAACAAAGGCGCTGATCAGCTTCGCAGTTACTGCGAAGCTGATCTGCGCCTTTGTTTTCACATAGGCAAAAGTCCGGTTTTCTCACGACGCGGCTCATATTATATAAGTCTTCTGCTAAAGCATGTAACATTGAATAGTCTTAGGTAATTGTTTGTTTGTTTGAATTGATGCTTAATATCCCAGTCAACAGCTTTGGTCATGCCGGGGTGTTGCCTTCATTTTATGAGACTTTTACCCAAAATTAGGATGACTTGACATCCAAAAAGCAATAAGGCTAATATATGTATGGATGTTGTGACTTGAACCACTTTTCCTGTGCAGGCTCAGGCCCGTGAGCGGTTCACCAGTTATCAGATGGTCAGTCAGTAGGAAGAAGCTTTGCCTGGAGGCACAAGCAGCCCATTTATTTCTTAAGGCCTCAATGGATGGGGGCCTAAAAACCTGCCTGTCGTCCAAACACAATTGAGAAGCAAGCAGTAATGTCTTTTTTCATCTGGTTTAAAGTTTTATTATTGATCCTAATGTAGTAGCATTTTTTTTCTGTCTTTGAATGAAAGTACAAGTTGATTTAAAATTCAACTGTTCAGTAATTGAACTCATGTTTACCTTATCTTGAAAGAACTAATTTATCAAGAACACAAATAAACTGACAACAGGCAATTAAAACTCTGGAATGAATAGTTGGGTTCTTGGTTAAGAAGGATAATGAGAGGCTCTGCCAGAAGATTATTTGAATTGTCATTAACTTAAGAGTCATTCTCAGTGCACATGTATTGATTATCTGTTGCAAAGTTATATTTTGAAAAAATCATGTAGTTTTTTTTTTCCCATAATTCTCACTGCCAAACATGTCTACTAGCACCGTTGCAACATATTTTAGCTGCATCGGGAGAAAACCAGATTTTGCCTAAGCGAAAACAAAGGCTCAGATCAGCTTCGCAGTAACTGCGAAGATGATCAGCGCCTTTGTTTTCGCTACACGGATAGTACAATCTCTCTTCTTCTTAAATTTCTAGCCTGCTTCTGTGACAGTACAGGTCGGTTTATATCAGACTTGGTCGGAACCCCAGAGACTGGTTTTCTCGCATCGCAGCTCATTTGATAACAGCTATGGTCATACAAAGGCTGGGTTTTTAATCAGGTTTTTGACGTGTTAATAAACCTATGCATCTTTGATATAAACAATAATATTCTAAACTGCCATCTTGGGAAGTATATTACATGATTGAAAATTTAATTTCATGGCTCATATAAAGAAAAAGAGAATGTAACAGTAATTAAATATGTTTTAAAAGCATCGGCTGCATCATATATGAACCTCAACGTGACAAAATGTACCTTCGGACATTCTGACATTACTAGTAGAAAGCAGCAAAATGCGGAAAAATGATGCAATAAGCGTTATAGAAATAACACTGTATTTGTAATCTTTGAACACTGGGCTACCAAATGAATGAGTTTTAAAACATATTTATTGTCAATATTTGGAGTTATCTGCCCTTGTTTTAGCCCATAATACACATAATTTTCCTATATTTATCGTTAAACGGTAACCATATCAACCGCATCATCATGAAAATAGACAAATTAATTACGACAGATTGCCTGTATGGATGGTATGCTTCTATCTTAGCAATAGGTTCTGACCAGTGCTTAAACAGTTTTAAGCAAATGCATCGAGTTTTGTAAGCTCTACTAACATGCAGAAATGCATTACGCAACTTTGACGTCATTTTTCAGGACAATGACATCTGTAAGGTTCATATAGTAAATTGGTCATAACTCACAAAATAAATTAAATAAGCTGGTCAAATAAAGAGTAACAGACTCTAAAAACATTATACATTCAGCGTTACTTTGTTTTTCTAATACTCAAATAATTGTCCGAAGGTACATTTTCTCACGTTGTGGCCCATATGTAAAACATAGTCAAGTTTTCTTTGAGCATCTTTGAATAAAATATAATGAATATCCACTTTTCCAATCAATGCTATAAACCACTATATATGAGCCGCTCCATGAGAAAACTGGACTTTTGCCTATGCGAAAACAAAGGCGCAGATCAGCTTTGCAGTAACTATGAAGCTGATCAGTGCCTTTGTTTTCACAACATGGATAGTAAAATCTCTCTTCTTCTTAAATCCGAAATTTCAAGCTTCTTGCCTGCATCTGTGACTGTACAAAAAAAGCAGGCAAGACCGGTTTTCTCATGTCATGGCTCATATATGAACTTAAAAGCATGTCAATTAGTAAAACATCCCTAGACAGCAGAGAAGCAATCTTGTCAGTGGATCTCAGAGCCTGACACGAGAAAACCGGCCTTCCAGGATTCCGACCAGGTCTGACACAATCGGTCTGGGCAGTATCTGAAGGAAGCTGGAAGCTTGAATTTTTGTCTATGTAGCAAAAACAAAGACACTGATCAGCTGTGCAGTTACTGCACAGCTCATCTTTGCCTTTGTTTTCGTACAGGCAAAAGTCCCGTTTTCTCGAGTCGCAGCTCCCCTATTTTTCCAAGGTCAACTTGACATAAGCCATTGAGTCACCTCTCAGTAACCAAACCAACAGGCTTGTAAGTCCTATATATAACAGATACAGTATACATCTAGGCAAAAAAGCACAGGTATCATTTGACAAGACTGTAAACACACAAGTTGATCTGAACCTTTCTTCTTCAAAAATGGGCAAATAGGTTAACTTGACATCAAATGATATCACATCATCCATTAAAGTGATAAATTACAAGTTATTCATTATCAGTAAAATCCTCCAAGGTACAATGTCTGTGCTAATGCACTTTGAAAACTTGGTCTGCCTTCCAGGAAATTATATCAATTTTGCATTTCATAAATATAGGAAATTTATTTATCTTTTGGAGCCATGGTTACAACATTAATGACCAATGCATGACAATAAAATGTTCTAAGTGTGGGCACTGCACATGTCATAGGATATAGATCATAAAATTATGAGCTACATTATTTGAGCCGCAATGTAGAAAACGGGTCTTCAGGTTTCCGACCAAGTCTGAAACAAACCGGCTTGCGAAGTAACAGAAGATGGCTAGAAGCTTGAAATTTCGGATTAATTTAGGAAGAAGAGATATTGTACTATCCATGTAGCCAAAAAAAAGGCGCTGAACAGCTGATCTGCGTATTTGTTTTCACATGAAGCAGCTCATTTTGTGGGACATCTCAGGAAATCTAGAGCCAGCTATTTGACATGTATGTAAAGGTCACTGCTCTTATGCTTTTTGTTTTTCAATAATAACAAATAATTGCATCATTCTCCTTGGACTGCACTTAAAAATACCATTCTGTTCTTTCGACACAATCAGGAAATAGAATACAGGGGGACTAGGGACAAACAGTCTCTCTAAATGAACAAACTTCTCCCTATTTTCAGCTTAAAAAGAAGTGAAAATGTATAGATTGTATTGGTTATAAGCTAAAATTCATGTCCTAACTTCTCCCAAAATTTCTTGTGCAGAGAAGAAACTTCTCCCTTGTTTGGCAAACATGGCTCATTTCCATGGCTATCATGTGGTGCAATGGGCAGACTTTTTTCTAATTGTCAGCGAACAATAAAGACAGTGATTAAACTGAATGAAAAGACAGTATGCAAGTTTTGCAATGATACAACTCAGCTTGCATTACTCCTATATGAGCCGCAACGCAAGAAAACCGGTCTTCGGGGTTTCCAACCAGGTCCGACACAAACCGGCCTGTGCAACTACAGCATATGAATAGAAGCTTTAAATTTCGGATTTTAAAAGAAGAGGAATTGTACTATCCGAGTAGAGAAAACAAAGGCGCTGATCAGTTACTGCGAAGCTGATCTGCGCCTTTGTTTTCGCATAGGCAAAAATCCGGTTTTCTCACAATGCGGCTCATATATCATTATCAGTGAAAGCTGCTGTTGCACACAAACTGTTCCAGTTCAGCTTCTGGCTGATTAATAACTTTACAGATAAACAAAGTACATGTACCAGAAGTACAAAAGTACTCTCATTAAAATGGGTCAAATATGGAATTCTAGATTGCTGAATGGTCAAAGGGAAATAAATCAACATATTACACATCTGGTGAAGTTTAGTACCATTTTGATTGAAGAGAAGTAAGTCAATAATTCCACTGAACATCAACATACAAAACCTGAAAATGTTGACAGTACATCATGAGGCTCTGCTGACAATTTAACAATACTTAGTGCTCATTATTTCACCTTTAAAGTGGCCACAGCTCTTCTCTAATCAGAGGTAGAGTAAATACTGTATCCCAACTTTTTTTGCAGCTATTTATTTTCACATTTTTTTATCGGGGACATTTTCGCCGCAATTAATTTTCATGGGTTGCAAAATCCATAAAAATAATTTTCGTGTTTGGTGCTTTTGTACATACGAGTGTTTGTCAATCGTCTTAATTTGATAATTCTGTAAAATCCAATAGTGCTTGGGTGCTTGTGTGTTACATTATTTACATGTTTTGTTGGATTGAAAGTGATCAAATGAACCATTTACTGAAAAGCTGCAAAATGAGATTTATGAACATACATGTTACTAATTATTTGAATATCACAAAAATAAAACGCACACAAAAATAATTGGTTTACAGCATTTTTATAGCCTTCATATGCTTCGCAAAACAAGGCAAGGCAAGGCAAACTGCTTTACCACCCATACAAATGGGTGTGCAAAGACTTGGGGGTAGCATATCACTACGCTTTGTGAGTGGTAAACTATTCTACCAGACACTTACAATCACAGATCCAACTTTCTTTTGGAATGTACAATTCATTCTGTATGTCAATAAAGAATTTCTCTGTTTACTAAAATAATTTGTGCACTAGCTTTGTATCTACTTACGGGGCACATATATCTGTGACCAGCCATGGTTGAGCTCCAGACCTGTCAGACCTCCAGGCTGTGACGGGAAGAACCTCCACTTGCTCCACCATCGAACCTCCTCATACAACTCCGGGGTACCATACAACAGCGTGTGCATGGCATCCTGGGTATCGCAGAGCTGGGACTTCATCCTCGACCACTCAGCACTGCGGTCTATAGTGTAGGGCAGTTTGGGCTGATATTGCACCTAGAAGCCAAAAATTCAGACATATTACATAATGTTTCTTCCAGTGCCGCAAAGTTCAATAATGTTAACTAACAATCAAAACATTGTTGCCTCAATTATTAAAAATTCTTACTGATGTTGATTAACCCATATTTGACGAATGGATTTTCCCATCATTATCATTTGGGTGACTGGGTGAGCCCACTGTCATTTCTAGGGGCATCAATGTGATTTTGATTTTTTATTCCATTTTTTTTTTTAATGAAATTCCTCTTTGCAAACAGAATATCCCAAGATGGGATGCCGGGTTTTGCTGTGTCAAATCTTGGGCTATACTATGTTCCTATGTCCCATAAAAAGGACACCAGGCTTCTATGAGTTAATTAAGTACTTTTAAAGCTACACGATTATCTGGCAACTATCTTTTTTTCTTGTTGTCGTAAACATAAAAATGTTTATCTTTAAAGTTTAACCAAGTATTAATAATTGGAGAAAAATCAAAATCAACACAGCTTTAATTTCAGAAACATGTACTTTCCGTCTTCAGCTGGTAAAAAGTTAACATTTTTTTAGGTTTGTAACAGGAAAGCTGTAACTTTACCTTAGGAGAGCCATAGTATAGGAAACTGGGCCATTCTGTTGGCTGACAATCTAGCACCACTGGGGGTCGATACTTGTGGATATGGAGAGGCAGTTCAGGCAGATCGTGTAGGGGGCTTTTGGCTGGACTCTGTAGAATAAAGATTCATTTTAATGTAGAAAAGAAATAAAACTTAATTTTTCATTTTAAGTTGGACTCTTTACATCCCAATATGCAATTCTGAGTCATGTGGAGAAAGAGCCACCCCATCATAGCCCCATCTATAACTTTAAATTTTCACAATAGTTTAAATTCAACCTGCACAATCTGCATATACAGTAAAAGCCTTTTTTATGCTTGTTTTTTCTTAGACTGACCTCTGGTTTTCTATTTACTCTGCTAGAGTTTCAAACCATAAAGAATACAAGTTCTCTTTTCTAGGAGCTAGACACAGTTTGACATCTAACAAGATTACTTCTACAATATCTAGACCATATGAGCTGCGTCATGAGAAAACCGGATTTTGCCTATGCGAAAACAAAGACGCAGATCAGCTGTGCAGTAACTGCACAGCTGATCAGCGCCTTTGTTTTCGCTACTAGGCTAGTACAATTTCTCTTCTTCTTAAATCCGAAATTTCAAGCTTCTAGCCATCTTCTGTGAGTGCACAGCTCGGTTTGTGTCACACCTGGTAGGAAATCCTGAAGACCGGCTTTCTAGCGTCGCGGCTTATATAAGAACTTACTTTAGTCGGAGAATGAGGTGGTGTCTTTGGCAATGACTTTCTGAGATGGCTGATCTGTAGTTGTCTCAGTCGTATCTGTCTGTGAGCCATCGTCTCCGGGATGTGGTGTAACGTATGGCTGAGGTGACTCGATATCTTACTGTTACACCCCGTGAAGACGAGGCCCCGCAGGGCTGGACTAGAACTCACACTGGAGAAATATGTGGTCTGGAGGGGCTCCAACAGGAAACTCTTATTATGCAAATATATACAGCTGAAAATAGACATATGGAATGTTTGGCTAGCAAGGAACACACACTTTTTTTTTCATATCTGCCGATTTCTAATGAGCATTGTAGCCACTTTGCTTAGTTTTGGTGTAACTTACTTGCAGGCGAGCATATAAAACACTTTTTCAAGCAGTTATAATGTGCACACACAAAATAAGGATTTCTAGGTAAAATGTTTTGACAAAAGACAGTTTATACCAAAACCTACCTTTGTTTTTCACCAAACGTCTGTGTGTGTGATATTGAGTAAGCAGCCTTGTACCATAGGAATACAGCTAGCCAGCGGACTAGAAGCCCACCCAACATGTGAGACTGTATTTCACTGGGCGACATGTTGATAAACCGGGTGAAGGAGAAACAACTATTTACAGAGGAGGACTGGGGATCTGGAAAACAGATATATGGAAACTTCATCAAGGACAAAAATAGCTTCATTTCCTCTTTTTCATAACTATGTTTTGGTTTACATGTATGACCTACAAAGCTTCAAAGTTTGTGGTGTCATTTTCACAAATGATACGGTTTTCCACTTATTATGCCCTATTTCAAAGAAAATTACCTTGCATGAGAGAAAATTTTTAGGTTTGTGGGTGGAAAAAGGCTGAAACTTTGGTTTTAATGGATGCTGTGTATCTTCGTCTACAATACTGGCTGTGGTGATATTAGAATATCAATCTTTTAAAACATAGAAAGATGTGCATGAAAAATAATCTATCACAAGCATATGATGATGCGAGAATACCGGTCTTCGGGCATTCCGACCAGCTCTGACACAGACCAGCCTGTGCAGCCAAAGAAGATGGCTAGATGCTTGAAATTTTGGATTTAAGACTTAGAAGAATTGTACTATCCATGTAGTGAAAACAAAGGTGCTGATCAGCTGTGCAGTTACTGCACAGTTGATCTGTGCCTTTGTTTTCGCATAGGCAAAATCTGGTTTTCTCATGATGCAGCTTATATGATTCTGATCTACAAATCTGTACCTCAGTAGATGCTTACCTTTACAAGGGGAATGGAAGATAGATGTATGTACATGATGAGCATTGTGTATGAACAGTAGATTATGTAGTAGCCGAGTCTTGCTGGGTATGGCGGTGTCTAGTAGACCATCTCTATACACAAGCCGGGGTATCACATAGGGGTCCTGTTGCATGAAGAATGCTGACTTCACTTCTCGTCTCTCAAACAACTCAGGGTGATTACACACCTGAAATAAACATCACAAATGCATTTCATAACCTAAATCATCAATCAAACTGACATTTTTCAAAGAAACATTCACATTTTTATTTGTTTTTGTTTTTTTTTTGTTTTTTTTTAAAAAACACATGCTACATATTTGTGTCATCTTTACATGAAATCTGCACCATAGTAATTTATTTCAATATGCTTAACATCATTCTAATGGGACAGATTTCTAGTCCTTTATTAGCTGAGCAGCAAAAAATAAAATTTCTGACTTTTACGTACCTTTCTAAACTGCATGACAATGTTCATGAGACTGTTTGCTGTGGACTGGGCTTGTGAGGTACTCGATGTAGCACTGTTCAGAAGATCCTCTATAGAGATTTTGTTCTTGATACCCTGGTATAACATC
This sequence comes from Rugalucina vietnamica, assembly GCA_964017185.1. Taxonomy (NCBI): domain Eukaryota; kingdom Metazoa; phylum Mollusca; class Bivalvia; order Lucinida; family Lucinidae; genus Rugalucina; species Rugalucina vietnamica. The sequence goes on from OZ024872.1 coordinate 71,700,763, forward strand.
TTCTGTCGACTTGTCAGGGGACAATATACCAGGATCTCAATCTGAAGAGAAGTAATGTATTTTTAGACTACTTGTCAGCAGTGTCCTTTTTGTATGATGTAAACAAGGAAAATCAACAATGAGTACAGAGCATCTGAATAGTATAGGTCTTCAACTATACTGTAAATTTTGTTTGTGCGTTTCGCTTTTATGCTTTTTTCCACAGTGGCCTGCAAAGTTAGATGGTATGGTCATTTATCCTAACCATACTGTTACATGGTAAGACACCAGCAAATTCTGGTCATTGTGATAGATGACTGCTGATCTATGAACAATGTGAATGATGGAACCCATTCAATATACAGTATTTTTTACCAGTGACATTACATGCATCTACTGATTAACATATATCACAACCGAACCAACTAACCTTATCTCCAAGTTCATTTTCCACATCTTTCTTCACTCTTCTCAACATGAATGGCTTCAGAATCATGTGGAGACGGGATAACTGATCTAAAAGATAGTCCAATATTTTGATTAAGTGATTGATGAATAAATATAAAATAGTATTTAATGTTATGAAAAGCTTTTGTTTTAAAAGGTCTCTAAAATCTAGTCCCATTGTACTTTCTAGCTCTTCTGGATCACTGACAAACAATGTATACAAAAGATTCCTGTATAGTGTAGTTTTATTCAAATCAAAAAGTCCATCAAATTAATTAGGGATTAAGCAGGGATTGAAAATTTTCACCAGCAGTAAATGGTTATCTTGACTTGCCATAACAGTAAATATCCTACTGAAGCTTCTTTAAAATTTTGACGAAAATCTCAAATAACTTACTTTCATCAATCCCAGACTGTTTCTCAGCATGGCTTTCTATATCTTTGGAGAACCACTCATTAAACTCATCATGGGAGTCAAACAAGGTTGGCATGATAAAATGTAGCAACGCCCACAGCTGTTAGTATATAGAAGACCAGAGGACCAGTGGTCCTGGAAACGCTCACCTGAGTTCTGCTGCATGTACATATACCAATAAACATAATATTATGGTATATAGCCCCAGTGTAGGAGCAGATGATTTTTTTTTTCAGAATTATCACTATTCTGTCCATTTGCCAATATCCTGCAAGTTTTTCCCTTCAAATGGCATTTTAAGTTTTCCCTATTCAAATACATAGGCGACCCATGTTCACCTTGCTATTAAATAGGTCATAGTCATCACAGGGTATTGATTTGTAATCATATTGCAGTACTGTAGCCAACAATGTGACATGCAGTTTCCTTGAACTTGGTTCACCAGATTTTTTAAGGGTTTTTACCGTATATGAGAATGGCAGCCATCTTGGTCATGTGACCTGGATTATTTATAAACATCCTATAGAAGCTTCACATTTAATTTGGCTTTGATAGTGCATTTTTTGAATATTATAATATTGAATATTTTTTGAATATATATACAAGTATGTTGCCTTGGGGCAGTGGCAAACTAATCCCTGGGGACCAAATTTTTTCAGAATCATGTATCTTCAGATTTTTGAAGGGTTTTTATCATACATGTATATGGGCATTTCAGCGATCTTGGTCATGTGACCTTCATTAAACACATTGGTTCTCCCTTCCTGTAGATACTATATTTGGCTTTTATCGGCCAAGGGGTTTCAGAGAAGATCTTTGAAAAGTGTTGACAAAGGATGGACGGACGAACGACGAATGCCAGGTACCTGCCTATCCTATAAGCTCACCTATGAGCCTTCGGCCCAGGTGAGCTAACAAACTGAGCCATCAGTTAGAAGAGAAAATAATTCTAAGCAGATTGTTGTCTACTTTTACCTTTTAAGAACCAGAGGACCAATGGTCCTGTAAACGCTCACCTGAGACCTGAGATATATACCAATAAATTTGTTTGACTAGAATGGTAATATACATGACATGTATACAACCCCAGAGCAACCTCTGGAGGCAATTTCTTTTTTAAATCATAAAGATTCAGTCCATTTGCCAATTTACTGCAAGTTTTGCCCTAACAATTTTCCCCATTCAAATGCGTGGGCAAACTAAGTTGACCTTGCTGTAAAAAAAGGTCAAGGTCATCCCAGGGTCATGATTTATACAAACTTTGTAGAGCTCCATTGCCTGATGCTTCATGCCAAGTTTCAAAATCATAGGCCTTCTGGTTCTGGAGAAGAAGATTTTAAAGGTTTTTACTATTTATAGCCATGGCGGCCATCTTGGTCATGTGACCTTGACCATTTATACAAACTTTCATTCACTCTTCCTATTGATGCTCCACAAAAAGTTTGGCTTTGATTGGCTAAACGGTTTCAGAGAAGATGTTTGAATATTATGGTCATACAAATGTATATAGCCCCAGGGCAGGGGCAGACAACCCTCTGGGTCCAAAATATTTTCATAAATATGAATATTCTGTCCATTTGCTTATTCCTAGCAAGTTTTCTGCCATTAAATGACATTTTTCTATTTTTTCCCATTCAAATGCATCGGCGGCCTAAGTTGACCTTGCCGTAAAAAGGTCAAGGTCATCCCAGGGTCATGATTTATATAAACTTTGTAGAGCTCCATTGCCTGATGCTTCATGCCAAGTTTCAAAATCATAGGCCTTCTGGTTCTGGAGAAGAAGATTTTTTAAGGTTTTTGCTATTTATAGCCATGGCGGCCATCTTGGTCATGTGACCTTGACCATTTATACAAACTTTCATTCACTCTTCCTAAGAATGCTCCACATAAAGTTTGGCTTTGATTGGCCAAGCGGTTTCAGAGAAGAAGATGTTTGAATATTATGGTCATACACATGTATATAGCACTGGGGCAGGGGCAGACAACCCTCTGGGCCCAAAATATTTTCATAAACATGAATATTCTGTCCATTTGCTCATTTCTAGCAAGTTTTCTGCCATTAAATGACATTTTTCTATTTTTTCCCATTCAAATGCATGGGCGGCCTAAGTTGACCTTGCCGTAAAACAGGTCAAGGTCATCCCAAGGTCATGATTTATACAAACTTTGTAGAACTCAACTGCCTGATGCTTCATGCCAAGTTTCAAAATCATAGGCCTTATGGTTCTGGAGAAGAAGATTTTTAAAGGTTTTTGCTATTTATAGCCATGGCGGCCATCTTGGTCATGTGACCTTGACCATTTATACAAACTTTTATTCACTCTTCCTAAGAATGCTCCACATAAAGTTTGGCTTTGATTGGCCAAGCGGTTTCAGAGAAGAAGATGTTTGAATATTATGGTCATACACATGTATATAGCACCGGGGCAGGGGCAGACAACCCTCTGGGCCCAAAATATTTTCATAAACATGAATATTCTGTCCATTTGCTCATTCCTAGCAAGTTTTCTGCCATTAAATGACATTTTTCTATTTTTTCCCATTCAAATGCATGGGCGGCCTAAGTTGACCTTGCCGTAAAACAGGTCAAGGTCATCCCAGGGTCATGATTTATACAAACTTTGTAGAGCTCTATTGCCTGATGCTTCATGCCAAGTTTCAAAAACATAGGCCTTCTGGTTCTGGAGAAGAAGATTTTTAAAGGTTTTAGCTATTTATAGCCATGGCGGCCATCTTGGTCATGTGACCTGGACCATTTATACAAACTTTTGTTCCCCCTTCCTAAGGATGCTCCACGTGAAGTTTGGATTCGATTGGCCTTGTGGTTTCAGAGGAGAAGATCTTTGAAATTGTGAACGACGGACGACGGACGACGGACGACGACGGACGACGACGGACGCCGGAGCATGGGTATACTATAAGCTCACCTGTGAGCCTTCGGCTCAGGTGAGCTAATAACATTGTTGATAAATACCATATCAGAGCTACTCTTTAGACAATTTGTGTCTTAGAATTTCAAATTAGGGTCTTAAGCATTTACAATTCTGTCCAATCCTTTTGTTTTTTCCTTCTCTTGTATCATATTAAAACCCTAGATTTGTTACAGCAAATTAAAAACATATCTGAAAGTTTCTGAAAGTTAAAATTAAATCCAATGACAAATTCCAAAGATGTTGATTACAGAATATTTTCATCTAGTTTTCTTTTTGAACCATCTAGAAAACATGTCTGTGATATGTATATCCCCTTAAACCCCACTTTTATATAGAAAGACTGGGGTTTGCAGGGGTATACCTATTTGTCTTGTTTTTTTTATCCAAAACATAGATTGTGGGCACTCATTAGAACATGTACCCACAATCATGTTTTGAGCAAAAATATTAAAAATATCAAAACTTTTCTGATGAAATTTTCTATTTTTGCTACTGAAAAATGGACAAGTTTTCGTAATGCAAAATATTTTTATCTTACAACTAACTAACAGGTATGTTTCATATAGCGCACTGTCTTACCTCTGCCATACTGTTCTGTATAGGTGTTCCTGTGAGCAACAGTCTATTCCTACAATTGAAGCCAAGGAGAATCTTCCAACGAACACTGGAAAAAGAGAATACAAAACATATTTTATTAAATTAATCTTTCAACACATTTTGCATTAAATACTTTGATTGCAATGCTTAAGTCTCATCTGTTAGGTAGCACGATATTAATTGTACCTAGGCTCTGACAGCCAATACAGAAGAAAAGAACAGGTTTCTGCAACAATATGTCTCTAGGTGCCATACAGCTCAAATAACCAAAAGGTGCTGATTTCCAAGCTCTTGTTTCATGAGATTATGATGCATGGTTATAGGTAAACCCTTCTTGTTTTTATTTCACACCCGGCAAGAGGAAACAGCAGGTTTATGGTTAAAAATGGACTTGTATATTTCAATACTCATTCTTCCAAGATTTGCTGGTATGTTTGCTTTGATTTGACTTCCAAGTCAACAATTTTTCAGTCATGTCGGTATGGAACCTTACATCATTAACTATGACACACTACAATAGGCCAGCATGCTCCACTTATTCAAATCTAATTTTTATGCATACCTGGTACTACTCTTGATAGCCTGTGCCTCGTCCAGTATCATATATTGCCACTTGATTCTCTGGAAATACTTCAGATCTTGTATGACAAGCTGGTAGCTAGTTATCACGACATGGAATGAGGCATCCTCCGTGTGGAGACATTTCTGGTCCCAGAAGGTCCGCAGTACTCTACGGTCCTGTGTATTACCCCAATATGGCACTACCTAGTAAATTTCAAAATAAAGCATAATTCAAAAGTGCTATTTTCGGGCAGCCCCCGTGGCCGAGCCGTTAAGAGCGCTGTTTCTTAATCACTCGTTCATCTCACCGCTGTGTCTGGTGTGAGTTCGAGCCCCGCTCTGGCCACATGTGAGACAAGCCAAGTTCTGCTTGCGTGTGTGCCAGGTTTTTCTCGGGGTTCTCCCATTTCCGCCCTACCTACTGAATGACCCGTCTCATATGAGCTGAAATAATCTTGAAAGGGATGTAAACCTGAATAAAAAAAAGTGCTTTTTTTCTAGAGGCAATTCTTAAAGTAAAATTCTGTTACAAGGTGATAGACAGCATCATATTTACATAAATGATTGTGATATGAACTGTATGGAAAATTTGGAGCATAATTGGTGGCATGTCATTCTAGCATTCTTCTTTCTCTATAACCTTCTAAATGGACTGTGCATGCCCAATGACAAATGTGATGTTAAACCCTACTTATCATCATGTATATAATCTGAATGTGATTTGCAATGTTTTTGTGTAATTTGTTGTTGTTTTGTCAGGATGGTCAAACAGATTTGCTACAGATTTGCCTGGTTTTCTCTTCAAACACTGGAACTTGCAAAAGCTCTACCAAGCTTTCAGTTGCTACACCTTTGTTATAACAGCAATAAGTTCATAAGTCAGTTAATAGCTATACAAAGCTAATGTTTACTTCTGACTATAAATAAAATTTGTATTCAGTAGGTTGAATAGAATTGAACATTTAAATGCTGTATCTGACTAACCTTGAACTTGGGTATAAATTTAGCACACTCTTGTTGCCAGTTGTGTAGTGTAGAGGCTGGAGCTACTATCAGGAATGGACCCCACACACCCTGAGCCTATTATAGAGAAAACAAAACAAATGTGATTTTAACATTCTTCTAGCTTAAAGATGCACAGAATAATCTAAATGCAAATCAAAGCAAATTATGTTGAAGGTTTAATGTTACTGAAATATTCAAGATGCAATATAGTTTAGTGAAATGTTCAATGCATTTTTTTCTGTTCATGTGGCATGATTTAAAGCTATTTATCCTATAAAATGTAACTGCACGTCCGTACGCAACTGAAGTAGATCATTCAAAAGGTGTGCCTGTGTAAAGAGAAAACCCACTCAGTAAGACCCAAAACTATAGATTTACCTCAGCCAAGTGAGCCAGACAGGCCAGACTCTGTACAGTTTTACCCAGGCCCATCTCATCAGCTAAAATACCATTGATACCCTGATCATACAGACTAGCCAACCAGTTCATACCCTGCAAATAAGAGTGGAATACATGTAAATTACATCAAGGTCAAGACTTCCACTTCTAATATATTTGTCTCTGTTGGTATGGCTGTCTTCTCGGACAGAATCTAATATCAATGTTTGGCATCAAATCTGCCATGCAATTAGTATAAACAAAAATCTTTTATCTATATATCATACTATAATTTGAGCAACGTTTGTCTGTTTGTTTGTTTGTTTGTTTGTTCCCCTACTCCTCCCAGGTCCTTGGGCCGATCTTCACCAAACTTGGAGGGAAGGTGGAGGGCGGCCCCGGATATGACCTTGAGGGGTTCATTATTTGAAAGGTCAAGGTCATCAAGGTCAAAGGTCAAATTTGTTGTTTTTTTCTCTGTTTGTTCCCCTACTCCTCCCAGGTCCTTGGGCCAATCTTCACCAAACTTGGTGGGAAGGTTGAGGGCGGCCCCAGATATTAGCTCGAGGGGTTAATTTTTCCAAAGGTCAAGGTCATCGAGGTCAAAGGTCGAATTTCTGTATCTCGGCAGTCCTTGGTCCGATTTGCATGAAACTTGGTGAGTGTATACAGGGCGGCCCCGGATATTAATTATTTAAAAGGTCAAGGTCATCGAGGTCAAAGGTCAAATTTTTCTATCTCAGCAGTCCTTGGTCCGATTTGCATGAAAATTGCTGAGTGTATACAGGTTGATCCCTGATTAAGATTTATGGGTCCAATTGCGTCAAAGGTCATCGAGGTCAAAGATCAAATTTATTGGGTTTTTTCTGTTGGTCATGTTTTTTTTCTGTTTGTTCCCCTACTTCTCCCAGGTCCTTGGGCCGATCTTCAACGAACTTCCGGATATTAGCTCGAGGGATTCATTTATTTAAGGTCAAGGTCATCGAGGTCAAAGATCAAATTTCTATATCTCAGCAGTCCTTGGTCCGATTTACATAAAACTTGGTGAGTGTGTACAGGTTGATCCCTGATTAAGATTTATGGGTCCAATTGGGTCAAAGGTCATCGAGGTCAAAGGTCAAATTTATGGTTTTTTTCTGTTTGTTCCTCCCAGGTCCTTGGGCCAATCTTCACCAAACTTGGTGGGAAGGTTGAGGGCGGCCCAAGATATTAGCTGGAGGGGTTCATTTTTCCAAAGGTCAATATCATCGAGGTCAAAGGTCAAATTTCTGTATCTCGGCAGTCCATAGTCCGATTTGCATGAAACTTGGTGAGTGTATACAGGGCGGCCCCGGATATTAGCTCGATGGGTTAATTATTTAAAAGGACAAGGTCATCGAGGTCAAAGGTCAAATTTCTGTATCTCAGCAGTCCTTGGTCCGATTTGCATGAAACTTGCTGAGTGTATACAGGTTGATCCCTGATTAAGATTTATGGGTCCAATTGGGTCAAAGGTCATCGAGGTCAAAGGTCAAATTTATGGTTTTTTTCTGTTGGTCATGTTTCTGTTTCTGTTTGTTCCCCTACTTCTCCCAGGTCCTTGGGCCGATCTTCACCGAATTTCCGGATATTAGCTCGAGGGATTCATTTATTAAAGGTCAAGGTCATACAGGTCTAATGTCAAATTTCTATATCTCAGCAGTCCTTGGTCCGATTTACATAAAACTTGGTGAGTGTATACAGGTTGATCCCTGATTAACATTTATGGGTCCAATTGGGACAAAGGTCATCGAGGGGCCAATCTTCACCAAACTTGGTGGGAAGGTTGAGGGCGGCCCAAGATATTAGCTGGAGGGGTTCATTTTTCCAAAGGTCAATATCATCGAGGTCAAAGGTCAAATTTCTGTATCTCGGCAGTCCATAGTCCGATTTGCATGAAACTTGGTGAGTGTATACAGGGCGGCCCCGGATATTAGCTCGATGGGTTAATTATTTAAAAGGACAAGGTCATCGAGGTCAAAGGTCAAATTTCTGTATCTCAGCAGTCCTTGGTCCGATTTGCATGAAACTTGCTGAGTGTATACAGGTTGATCCCTGATTAAGATTTATGGGTCCAATTGGGTCAAAGGTCATCGAGGTCAAAGGTCAAATTTATGGTTTTTTTCTGTTGGTCATGTTTCTGTTTCTGTTTGTTCCCCTACTTCTCCCAGGTCCTTGGGCCGATCTTCACCGAATTTCCGGATATTAGCTCGAGGGATTCATTTATTAAAGGTCAAGGTCATAGAGGTCAAATGTCAAATTTCTATATCTCAGCAGTCCTTGGTCCGATTTACATAAAACTTGGTGAGTGTATACAGGTTGATCCCTGATTAACATTTATGGGTCCAATTGGGACAAAGGTCATCGAGGTCAAAGGTCAAATTTATGTTGTTTTTTTTCTGTTTGTTTCTCCCAGGTCCTTGGGCCAATCTTCACCAAACTTGGTGGGAAGGTTGAGGGAGGCCCTGGATTTTAGCCGAGGGGTTCATTTTTTAAAGGTCAAGGTCATCGAGGTCAAAGGTCAAATTTCTGTAACACGACAGTCCTTGGTCTGATTTGCATGAAAGTTGGTGAGTGTACACGGGTTGATCCCTGATTAAGATTTATGGGTCCAATTGGGTCAAAGGTCAAATTTATGTTGTTTTTTTGTTTGTTCCTCCCAGGTCCTTGGGCCGATCTTCACCAAACTTGGAGGGAAGTTGGAGGGCGGCCCCGGATATTAGCTTGAGGGTTTCATTTTTTGAAAGGTCAAGGTCATCGAGGTCAAAGGTCAAATTTGTCATTTTTTTTCTCTTTTCCTCTGTGTATGTCTCATTTGAGATTGTGTGAGTGTGTGTGTATGTGGGTATCTTATTTGTCTTCATCGCCGCAATCATCTTACTGCTACGTCGAGACGGGTAAAATTTACTAGTAAATTAAAATGCTTTAAGCCAAAACCAAATAATATCTCTTTTTGGATATCAAATTCAGTGTTTTTAAACAATGCAATGATGAAAATCTTTCAACACTTTTTAGTGTTAAGTCAAATAGTTTTAGACTTAGGCTAAACTTTACCTTTAACTGATAATGTTTCAGTTTCCCTTCGAAGCAAGTTGGCTGTGGTCTCTCCTTTCCAACAGTTTCTGGATTTGCCAGGCCTGGGAAGGGTAATGCAAGACATGTGGGTATGGAAACTAAATACAACAACATACCGTGCCTAAAGAGATGCAAATTAAAGATCAACCATAAAGCTATGGTGTGATGTGTCCTGCTTTACAGTGGCCCAATAGCTGCCTCAGCTTTTAAGAAACTTAAGCATTTTTTCTGTATTGACAAAGTGGTCCAAATTCTTTAAGTTTGAAATGCAGAACTTTGTTGACTTTGTTAATGCATTTATACCTCTATGAATCATTCCTTCTGGTAATAAGCCCTTTCATAAAACAAATTCTTCTTAATTTCTATGACAAACTGACTCTTACCTCCAGTCCCTGCAGCAAAAGTCTCTTTCTGAAATAGTTAAAATATTGGCAATGAAACAAAACATCAGATCAAACCTCAATTATGACACAACATCAATAATGCAATTCTTGTATTTCGATAACAGCCCATATTTGATGTAAAATGTAGCACCATAATGTTGATTACGGTCAAAGGCTACACATAAATAAAGTAACTTTGTAGAGTTTTAAAACTCAAATTTTTGCGCTACTTTTTAATTCGCAATTTTTCTATATTCAAATTATTAGGGAGTTCTAGAATTCCGGAGTGAGTACTTGTGTAAAATATAAAGCTTTTTTAACTCTCTATTACCGAAAACTTAAAATTCACCAGGCAACAGATATGCAAATATTAGCAAAAATTAAGTTCTCATGAACATTTCACACTTCTTTTATAAGGAATTTATTAAATTTTTAAAAGAATCTTAATGCAGAAAGCATTGGAAAAGTAAATCCACTTGACAAAGGAAGTGAATATCTTAGCTACTCACAGAAGTACTCACAGCTGTAAGTGTATAGAATCATGACAACCTTGTGGCACAATTTAACAGATTTAAAGAAAGTAAACTGAACTGACCTTTGCTTGATGGGCATCATAAGCATCCTGGGCATTCTTCAGAGCCTTTTGCTTGGCTTTTTCCGGATCTGATACAAATGTACCACAGAACAAATTAGACATATATGGCTAATCATGAGAAAACCCGTCTTCAGAGTTAGAGACAGCTTATCTATGACCTTCTATGGCACAAAAGATTTTGCCCATTATAATATAAAATTTTCTTGATTCATACAGAGCAATGTTTTGAGATGCATTATATCAGTAATTTCCACTTCCAAGTGTGTGGAAAATTTTAAGATATGATTAGAATTAACCACAACACAAGTTTTATGGGAGAAACAAATGGATTTGTTTCTTCAGATAGTTTTCTTCATTTTCCTAAAACTGTGCTTTAACTAGTCATGATTAACTTCTTGTTTGTTTGTCTAACTCACCATAATTATCCTGTACAGTATCTATGAGATGAGCTCCTGTGGCTTTGTCCTTCAGTGACTTTTCTCGCTCAGCTTCGTCCAACTGGCGTAAAATCCTGTCTTTGGTAGACTCTGTCTCTCCTGTGATCTTCCGAGCCATAAAATGGGCATACAGCTCTGTCTGAGTGATCAAGAAATTCAGTTTTCTTTGCTGACGCTTTGCCTGAAAAATTGGAAAGTAAATTATTTTCATTTGGTTATGGCTCAATGTCCAAATCAACACCTTTTCAGTCATGTTGAGACAGCCACCACTTCCAGGATATTAACAAGTATATTATGGGGAGCTTTAAACCTCTTGCTCATGGTCACTACATGACAGAGCTACAGAAAGGAACGGAAAAATTAGAAAACCTTTGTGGGATATAGATATTGTGCGTGTTCATATTTTCTACTTTGAAATTACCACTTTACAACTGACCCTACTAATTTTGAAATATTGTTGTCTGCCAATTAATTCTTCAAATGCTGTTAGGCTTAGCCTGAAGCAAGTCAAAAGATTTTTTTAGGGTGTCAGTGCACTTAAGGATTTCAAGAATATATTTGCAAATTTCCTCACCATCCACCTATAACCTACCTCACTAAGTTCGAGATCCAGTTTACGTTTCTCTATTGCCTCTTTCTCAACTCTCTTCCTGTGCTCCTTCTCGACCTTCTCAAATCGTTTCCAGTATACCAACATCTCCCTCGTCAGTCGTCGGGCCCGAGACGGAGTGTCCTTGGTTGTCTTTTGGGACTGTATGGCAGCTCGCTTCACTTCACGCATACACTGCTGGGATATCTGTACAGAAAATGGTATCATCTCAGAGAAATAAGAGTTTCCACAAGTGCCTCTGTTTTTTTTTTTGTTTTGTTTTTTTTTTTTATTCTTCTTTGTGGAGCCGTTACATGTCTTCATATTTGAATGTCTTCATATCCTGGCTGATTTACAGGTAAAGAACATTCAAACTGCTAAACACAGTTACTGACAAAAAAGTTTATTTGAATTAATGTATCTATAGTTTGGCCATAAAAATCTCATTGTGGTCATTTTCACTAATTGTTCAATCTGAAAGTCAAAAACTCACTTTTTTCATTTGCTGTAAATTTTCTTTTCTTGCTGAGGCTTTCTGTTTCTGGGCCTGAAGTCAATAAAATGATAGAATCAAGCATTTGTATTATATGAAAACAACAAATTTACAAATCTGAACATTTTTTGAAATGTTAACGTTAAAACGCATTTTAATCTTAGCAAGAAACAAACTTCATAATTTGCTTTTCTTGATACACTTTGAATTTAAAATAAGTATAGTTTTCCTACAACCCAATTGCCATAACTGAATTTGAAGTAAAGCCTAAGTAAGCATTGTAACGTGCAAAGCTCCTTTTGCTGCCATTGAATGTCCTCATACAAAAATCTATTTCACATTAACAGCAAAGAATTATACCATCCATGGGAGTTTACACTTTTATTTCTGCCAATGTCAAGTACTCTACCCACTTCAAGAATGTACCTATCTTTCACTTATTCTGACTAATACTCCTACCTTAGGTATTTCCTTCTTGACAATAGATATCCAGAGTCGTCTTCTCCTGGCATCAGCTTGTTCTGGGCTCAGTTTCTTCACTTTAACCCCAGCCTTCTCCAGATTCTTCTTGTGTGCCAGGATAGCCTGTAGTATAGCTGGGTCAAGATCTTCTAAGGCCTAGAACATTTAACAGTTAATTGTTGTAGAATTCATTGTGATGTCACAATTTCCTGCAAAAGTGACGTTGGTGTTTTTCGTCCCATTCAACAGCTAAGATCATCTCATACCTATTACATGATGTAATCAACTCAATGGAGGCAACACATTATTATAAACATAGATTATGCATTATGGGTAGAAATTAAAACTGTCTGAGGCATCCCAACAATAACAAATTTTATATTATATATTCTTATATCATATGAGCCTGTGCGTGACAAAACCAACAATTTGGGTTTCAGACCAGGTCCGACACAAACCGGCCTGTACTGTCACAGAAGCAGGCTACAAACGTGAAATTTCGGATTTAAGAAGAAGAGGGATTGTACTATCCATGTAGCGAAAACAAAGGCGCTGATCAGCTTCGGTTACCGCGAAGCTGGTCTGCGCCTTTGTTTTCGCATATGCAAATTGTTGGTTTTCTCATGCACAGGCTCATATTATACTTTGATATTGAATTTTATATTACATGTATTGGGAACACTTCAGTGCATGGATCACCTTGTATACCCATGATGCAACCAAATTTCTTATAGTGCAGATTGAAGCAACATCACACAACACATGACAAAAAGGGTGCAGTGATTGTAAGCCTGATGGATTGGGCAACAACCTACAACAAAGAGCTCATCATCATACTGTAGGCTGTTGCAAAAATCTATAATACTTTAATGCAGTTTGTTGCCTAAACTGGCTTCCAATCAGTGCATTCCATTTTGTCATATGTTGTGTGATGTTGCACCAATCTGGGCTGTAAGAAATTTGGTTGTGTCACAGGTATCCAGGGTGAGGATATGTTGATATAACTATGATTGTATACCCTACCTCCTGGTCCCCAGCTATAGCAGTTTCTACCACTTTATCTTTCTTCAACTTCTTTAACTTGGCTGAAAAATTTCAACATGACTTTCCTCAATTTCTGGCAACATATAAACATGAAAAACAAAATACATGAATCTGTGTTTGTTTGTTTGTCTCTCAGTAATGAGCAAGACCATCTTTATTTCTTGAATATTACATGTAGTTGATCATGTGTGATGGTGAATTACATAATGGCTGACTGGTCCAAGTTTATTTTATTTTATTTTTTTTTATTCAGTATTACGTCCCTTTCAAGATTATTTCAGCTCATATGAGACGGGCCAATCAGTAGGCTGGCGAAAACGGGAGGACCCCGAGACACCCGCAAGCAGAACTTGGCTTGTCTAACATGTGGCCAGAGCGGGGCTCGAACCTGCACCAGACACAGCGCTGAGATGATCGAGTGATTAAGAAACAGCGCTCTTAACCGCTCGGCCACAGGGGCCGCTGGATCAAGTTTAGCTCTAAACTGTATGTTGCAAGTACAGCAAGTAAGTGTCAAAGGTTCTTTTGATGACTCATACATTCTAGCGTTTCAGCTTCACATTTTCTCTTTTCTTGATTTTGTTCATTACTATCGAGCCTCTGCATCAGAAAACCAACAATCAGCATATGCGAAACTAAATGTGCAGATCAGCTGTGCAGTTAACACCTTTGTTTTTGCTATACAGATAGTACAATCCCTCTTCTTCTTAAATCCAAAATTTCAAGCTTTCAGCCAGCTTCTGTGACCGAGTCTGTACAGGCCGGTTTGTGTCGCACCTGATCGGAATCCAAAATTGTTGGTTTTCTCATGCGAAGGCTCTATTAATGAACCATAATATAAAGACGTGACTGTGTACCTTTTATTTTCTTCTCCATTTTCTTTTGTTCTTTATTGATTTTTTTCTTCGGTCCCATGACAGATTTCTGGTGCTCATGGTAGTGGTCGTAGCTGGACAACATCCCAGTACTGTAATACTGGTACTGACGTAACTGTCAGGGAAAAAATAAAAGATTTGGTAGTAACCTTTGACTTTCAAGATTTGATTTAGGCCAATGCAATACATTATGGAAGAGGCACTGGCATGGACTCATATAACAGTTCATTGAACATTTTTGCTTAGCCTAGGATTTTTTTCCTTTTCTTTTTTTTTTGCTTTTTAAAGGGCAGCTCATTTATATCTACAAGCAAGGTCTCTCTATAGAAATAGAGAGAACTTGCTACAAGAAAGAGAGGATGATGCCTTGAATTATTGCTTTCTGTGAATTTGATCCTTTTATTTATTTTTCTATAATTCCATCTTGACTAATTTCCTACATTCTGATTGCTTATTTGGAAGACTTTATACTTTGATAAAAGCAATGCATAAGAATACTCAGTTTTCACTTTAAAAACAACGGGATGTTACGTGATAATGTGACGTTTGTTCTAAGAAACATTGACGTCACCAAATCTAAACCTCATAAAAACAATAGATGAATGTGTTTTGAAGGCGTCGAAATGAATATTTGGAATTTTTATTAGCAAGGACGCTTTTTCTTTTAACAGATCATTGTACAGTAAGTGTTTTAATCTTCTTGTTGTGTGTTGAAATTTGATGTTTGAATTTCTAATATCCAGAGCCACATTTCAAAATTTGCATGTCTTTCTATCGGTCCAGACAGCAATATTTTCTCCAAAAAGCACCATTTTAAATGAAGGAGAGATGTTGTAAAGCTCCCACTTTGACAGCCTGAATATAGCAAGCCAGTTATAGCTTCTATTTATTGCTAGAAGTGAGTTTTATGCATTGGAAATTTTCAAGCTGACTGCCTCGTGAAGATCCTTTTTGCTCTATTTTCCTTCTGCTGGCTATAAAAACTTAAATCAATGTAGACAAATGCAGTGTAATGAGACAAACTTAGAATTATAAGGAATGAATTATTATTTTTGTTGATTTTATCAATGTGTAAACTCAGGCGAATCACTCACAAACTTTTTCATAAAGCACTTAGTTTGTGAGTGAATCGCCTGAGTTTACACATCGATAAAATCAACAAAAATAAAATTCATTCCTATAATAAAATAGTGTTAATACTTTCTGTCTTTTTCAATTTTTGGAACAAGTTGAGGTTTCTTTTTTATCCTTTTTACAGTGGTCAGGCATGGATGAATAGAATCTTTAAGCAGCTTAATAAATTATGACACTTTGGCCAGACACAAAGAATGTTTGGGTACTCAATAATTACCATATCAGGAATGTTTTTGATTCAATCACTCAAACAATTAATATTTCACTCAGGTATTTGACATATGTTCACACCTTTGTGTTCAGTTTGACCAGTCACCTGTGTCCAATGTATAGATCAATATCTGATTCTAACATTGTGACTGCATTCCATCATTTAGTGCTAAGCAAGATTGGTGCAGAAAGCTAAAAATGTAAGTCTTGTTTTATTTGTATTCAATTTTTGTCTGTAACAAATTATTTGCTTTTGCTCTTATTTTTTTAGTCTTTTCAATAATATTAAATAAAAATTTTCTATGAAAAGTCGCTGACCTTGTTGATTTGAACATTCATCTTGGAGTTTTTATGAGTAGCATCATGAGCAGGGATCTCACTAGGATTTTGAAAACAGGAGTCCGGGACTCCTCCAAAAGAAAAAGTAGGAGTCCCAGACAAAATTTAGGAGTCCCACTACAGAAACTCAATTACAATCCTAATGTTTTTTCGACCAAAAAATCATAATTATTTTACCTCTTTATAAACAGGGTTTTGGGCTTCTATTTCTTAAGACAATAATATTGACCATGGCACTTGTCAAAACCTTACTCTCACCCGATGATATAAAATGAGTTGTAGAATTGGTTAAATTAAACATTCTTTGTAGTGTGGTTACACTGGTTAGGTACATGTACATGGGGTGGTCTACTCTACTGGGTAAGACCAAGAAATGTGTGTAATGTACTTCAAAATTAGCTCCTTTTGTAGACAAAGCCTTTCTGTGACATCTGTCTATTATATAATGTTAGGTGTATATCATTTACTTTCGCCTGTTTAGTTATGAGTTCGGGGTCAATGAGGGGTGACCCCTCAAAGGCTGGATTTCCTACATGGTCAGAATGATAAGATTGGGTTGCATCTTTCATTACTAAAATATGGACACTAAACCTCTTTTGAACACTTTAAACAAAGTTTTACCAACAAATTATGATTTTGATGCAACAAGAACAAACAAATAATTACGATTTTTTCCATTAATTCTAAAGTCGCGAAAACTAATGACATTTCAAAAATCGGTCCAAAAGTGTAAAATTTTTGCTTTTTTTAATTGTTTATGTAATTCAATTGATCTTTAAATGAAAATCGCTAGGTTTTCACAAGACTTTATGACTGTTTAAAAAGTAAATTGTTTTATGGTAGCTGACCGATCAACCGTAACATGTATACACAAAGACACGCGACCGTCATATTGATCAGGCGCCGGAGGCGTGAAACTTTATAGCATGTCTAATTTGCATTGGGACAGCACTGTTAATTTGTGTAATCCCTATCTTGATTGGAGATAATTGATTCTTGGAGCTAATAAACAACAAAGCCACTTGGGTCAAGATGGGAATTTTGGGACGTCTCACGGCGAAAAAATCTTGCGTCCCGGGAATCATCTCTTGGCAGAATCATGCGTCCGAGTCCAAGTTTTCTCGTCCCGGGACGCCGAATCTGGCGTCCTCGAGATCTCTGATGAGAAAAACTACTTTTTGAATATGCAAAATTAAAGGTGCAGGTTAGATCAGATACAGGCTGACTACACAGTACATACAGATACAAGTAGTACATGTAGTACTAAATCCAAAATTTCAAGCAAATAGGTACATGTAACTTCTGTGGCATTTTATTTGACCTTGATCTCATCAGAAAATCTTAAGACATGTTTTTTTGTATAATTGAGCCGCCACATGGGAAAACCAACAATCTGCATAGGCGAAAACAAAGGCGCAGATCAGCTTCGCAGTAACTGCGAAGCTGATCAGCGCCTTTGTTTTCGCTACACCGTACAGGGATAGTACAATTTCTCTACTTTCTTAATCCAAAATTTCCAGCCTCTAACCATCTCCTGTGACAGTACAACCCGGTTTGTGTCTGACCTAGTCGGAGCCCAAATTGTTGGTTATCTCATGCACAGGCTCATAATTCTTACATCTGGGTCCTGGTAGAAGTACATCTGGTGTTTCCTCTGGTACTTGTGTAGTTTGAGCATGTTCTGTAGGTCAGTCTCAGAGATAGGTTTTTCTTCATCCTCATCTGACGAACTGTCACTCAGTAATATTGTCTGGGACAGAAAGAACAGAATATTTATTTTCTTTGCTGGTTTTGTATAGTTTGAGTACAATCGGATATGTTTGTTTCAGTGATCTGTAATTTTTTTTAGAGGATTATGTTTTATATACGTGTAATCTAACACTAATCATAAAATGCTGTTATTAATGTTATTCTGTAGTGTACCTTTACATCAAAAATAAATCACATTATCACAACTATACATGAATAACACTTTTAAAAGGGCCTCACCTTTAACCATTTTCTACTCTTCTTCACTTTTCCAAAGTTGTACAGTCTGTTCTTATCAGCTTTCCTCTCTGCAAGACATAAAACATGATGATATATAGTGTATGTAATGAAATTTTAAAGTAGCACATACTCTAGAAACCACATCTTACAAATTGTGTTATCTACATTTTTATTAATGACTTACATATACAAATTATAGAACTGCCAAACTCTTAAATTCTGTCAGTCTGAAGTACAGTACAAAACGAGACTGTGATGTTTCAAAATATAACTTAACTAATCATCCCATTATATATATGCCAATGCTTCTTTCGTCACACCATCAAACTTACCAGCCTTTGTAATCTGTATACCATTGAATATTTTATTGCCCTCATCATCTTTAAGACAGGGCCTCTTAATCTCCTCATCAGTATCACTCTCGGCAGTTTGCTTCACCACTTGTTCAACATACGACAGCAACGGTTCCAGTTGCAGAGCTCTCTCAATCTTCTGTATGTGTGGTGGATTAGCTAAATGCTGTCCGTAGTCATGATCCAAGTGAATATCTGCCATTCTTGTCTAGACTGTAACTGAAATGTCACAATCTAGTTGAAACTTCTTAATTTCCTATAAATATCTTATTCTACACATGAAATGCATATTCAGTGAGTGAAATTACAAGACCATTTGCAGTGACTCTTCCATTTCATATTTATACAAACAAGTGTTCCACAGGATTCAGTATAGAAAGATCTCTACTGAAAACGATATAATAATTACATGTAATACATTAGTATTCTGATAGCTACTGCTACTGGTGCAAAGAAACAATCTTAATAGATGCTAGACTTGTTAATTTTGACAATTTTCGAAGTCATTGCTACTGTGGCAGACTTAGTAGACTTTCCCCTAGCCCTGGTGTTAGTAACCTCCATCTGAGACCAAAATTAATTGAGCCTGTGCGTGAGAAAACCAACAATTTGGGTTCCCCACCAGGTCTGACAGAAACTGACCCGTACAGTCCAAGAAGATGGCTAGAAGCTGGAAATTTTGGATTTAGATAGTAAAGGAATTGTACTATCCGTGCAGCGAAAACAAAGGCGCTGATCAGCTTCGCGGTTACCGCGAAGCTGATCTGCGTCTTTGTTTTTGCATATGCAGATTGTTGGTTTTCCCCTGCGGCGGCTCAATTATCTTTTTTCTTGAAGACACTGGACAAATAAAAATAGGCAAGATTAAGAAATTGGTTTGAACCCTCTCTCCAGAAATTATGCACCAGTCATTTGTAACCACTGCTCCCCCACCTACGAGGAAGGAAGGAGATTTTGACTATTCACTCTCAGTGCCCTGCTGTAAGCCCCACCCCCAGGGGGCAAACTGGAGGTCAAAACTTTGCTCTTTGCCCTGCCCTTAACAATAGAAAATCTCCCTGGGGTAAGGATCCTAATGTCAAAACCCCCGTCATTTCCCCTGCACTGAGGGGACACTCAGAAAGTAATTGACCCACACTTTAGCCTGGCTATCCCCCACCCTTCCCCGTAGGTGGTTACAAATGACTGGTGCATTAAGCGCTCATGGAATATAGCTAAAACATTTCATTAAAGTGTGTTATAAATCAAGGTAAATAGCTCAATATCAAGGTTCTGAATCTGAATGGCTTACCAGTGATTCGCCAAATTGACAATACTTCACTAGGGGTGTGCCAGGAGGGAAATTAGTCCTGTTACATCATGAAAACATGTCCGTACAATATATACCCCCTTAAACCCCACTTTTATATAGAAAAACTGGGGTATGCAGGGGTATAACTATTTTACTTATTTTTGCTCCAAAACATAGATTGTGGGTACTCGTTAGAACCACCTCGGCGAGGCGGTTCTAATGTGTACCCACAATCTATGTTTTGAGCAAAAATAAGGAAAATATCAAAAATTTTCTGTTGAAAATTTTCAATTTTTAATGCTAAAAAAATCTGTGTTTATTGCATGGGCAAGTTTTCGTAATGGAACGAGAATAAAAAAAAAAGAGTCTGATTTGCAAAACATGTTTTGACAATTGCATCTTAGTTCAAACAAAAACAAAAAACTGAAGATTTAGGATTTTGACAAATTTGGAGTGGTAAATCTGGGGCGGACCAATAAAAATAACAATAACATAGTCTATGCTGTCTTTATGTTGACAGATTGTCATTGTGACAAGGATGCATTATTGTCTGATGATTTAGTGAATGTCATAGCCAAATGTTTTCTCTTCCTTACTTCCTGACCTCTAACATGAATCCAAACCCAAATGTTCAAGCAAACTGGTTTCATTGTCTCCCGAAGCCCAAATCGAAACCGAAAGTAGAAATTCTGCATGTGGTGCAGTGGTTCGACGAGACGTTTACTTGCCCAAATCATGTAAATATCGATAACCTTGCGCTTTAAGCAAAAACTTGATTTCAAGGGCAATTTATGCGTTTGATAATTTCGCCTCCTCTGATTACACTTTCCGTCACACTAAAGAAATTCCATCGAAGATCAATATTGCTTCAGTGATAAAAATGGATGACGGAGTTCCTAAACATCATTTTTACCTTTAAAGCTATCTGGTTGTCAAAAAACTGAGGTCTAAAACACCAATTTTTAGCCTCATGGTAACTATCAAAATGGCGGAAAATGAAATGCGGCCGCGTACTATGGAGGTATCTGCCGCAAACATTGCAAACATGACTTCCCTCTTGCTACGCAGGGGGTCCCTCGCCATTATCCGTAACGCATCTCAAACCAGGCACTTTTTAGTTAAAATCTTTGATAGTGGAAATAATTTTGCTACATCTTTATTTAGTTTGCAAAACATCAATGATTTAGACCCTTTTTGTTTATAAAATATTCGGTAAAACTGAAAATTTTTAGTTATTTTTCCAGACTACTTTTTCTTTTGAGATTATTTTGATACTATTTTAAGCGAGGTCATTCTAATAATAGAATTTTGCTGACGTCATTCGAGTTTACGCCCTCTATCGGAAATCATGCGATACCATTTGTGAACCCCGGGTAAACATATCACACGGACGCTTGCAAAATATCTTCTATTAACCCGACTACCGTGCTTAACATTTGGGCCTTAGCCTGAAGGCTGAGCTGCCACAGTAAATAAAAGATGTACAAGGCTACCGACATATATGTTTATCTATCAATCGTCTTTGTCTTTGTAACCATTCTTTTCATATTTTTAATTAAGTTAAGGTAACTGAGTGGCCACCTATTGGGAAAATAGCTGCTCATTCGGCTTACGATATGTTTCATGGTATAAGTGCCTGATTGTTAGTTTGGTTTTTTCCCACCTCGGTTTTTGGAGTGGGAATCTCTGCCTGATTGCGCCTTTTCCTGATCTTTGCATACTTGTAACTTTTTCTTTGAATATTTTGCTCTATTGTGCGATTTAATCAGCTGCTTTTTGCCATAGTAGCCAAAATGCGGGTGTAGTGATTTTTGAATATTGAGCGATTTTTTGGTGTCCCAAAACAGCGGAAAATACCGTCCTTGGATGCTAGCTAACCCTTTTTCTTTTCTTTATTTCTTTCTTTCTTCCTTTTTGTTGCACTTGCATATTAGGCCTGGTGCATTGTCTTTCCTGATCTTTGCCTACTTGTACCTTTCCAGTATAGTAAGATACAGGCTAACTACACCCTTGAGAGCGCTGTACTGGAAAACGTTGAAAGCATAAAATATCTGGGTGTAACTATCACAATTGATTTGAAATGGAATACTCATATGTCCAATGTTTGTACAAAGGCTAACAGAACTCTCGGATTTTTGAGGAGAAATTTGTATTCTTGTCCCCCAGATGTGAAAGAAGCAGCTTATAAAAGACTGGTGCGGCCGGTCTTGGAATATTGAAGCTCAGTTTGGGACCCTCACACTCTTGGCCTCCAGGCAGAACTGGAAAAGGTCCAAAATAATGCCGCAAGGTTTGTGACCGGAAATTATGTTTTTGAAACTGGGAGCATGACTGGCATTTTAGGTCTACTGAAATGGGAATAGGTCTAAAGGGTAAAGCCAGAATACCCACAGATGACCTTATCCCGAAGAATAGGCGTTGTAGAAATCAGCACTCTTTGGCTTTTCAGATACCTTCAGCTAG
This sequence comes from Rugalucina vietnamica, assembly GCA_964017185.1. Taxonomy (NCBI): domain Eukaryota; kingdom Metazoa; phylum Mollusca; class Bivalvia; order Lucinida; family Lucinidae; genus Rugalucina; species Rugalucina vietnamica. The sequence continues at coordinate 71,722,828 of OZ024872.1, forward strand.
CAAAGAGGCGTACAAAAGTAGTTTCTTTCCACTGGAATGACCTGCCTGATTCTTTGATCTCCTCTGCGGAAATGTCTGATGACTGTGTGTCCAAATTCGCATCTCTTGTGAGAGCCAGGGACTAATTTCCCTCCTGGCGCACTCCCCCCCTGGTGAAATATTGTCAATTTGGCGTATCACCAGTAAACCATTCAGATTCAGATTCAGAACACACTTTGACATTTCGGATGCCTTCAAGTGAACAAAAGTAGTTCCTTTCCATATACTATCAGGGACTGGAATGACCTCCCTGATTCTCTGATCTCCTCTGTCGCACTGTCTGATGACTGTGTGGCCAAGTTCGCATCTCTTGTGAGTGCCAGGGACTAATTTCCCTATTCGCACACCCCCTGGGGAAGTATTGTAAATTTTGCGTGTCACCGGTAAACCATTCAGATTCAGACGTTGTGTTCAAGCTTAGATCCGGTGTTCAATGGAACGATTTTAGACACAAGAAACCATGGAGAGTGAGGACGACAGCTCAGCACTCCAAAACGACAATCCTATCGGCATGGGAGTCCAGGTGGGACATGGAGTTAAACCCTTCCAAATGTCAGGTGGTGCATGTGACTGGCTCTAAAGGACCAGACAATAAGACTAACTATGTATCGCATGGACAGGTCTTGGAGTCAGTTGATATCTCTAGTAATCCATGTCGACCGCATAACCGGCAATGCAAATAGAACTCTTGGCTTTATCAGACGAAACATAAAAACAAAAATGTCAAAAGTGCATGAAAGAGCTTACAATTCCCTAGTTAGGCCACAGCTCGAATATGCATCAGCTGTATGGGACCCCCATAATAAGAAATACATATCCCAAATTGAACATATTCAGCGAAGAGCTGCTCATTGGCCGGTTGGAAACTTTGATAGACATGCTAGTGTATCCAGGATTATTCAAGGCCTAGGATGGCGATCATTGGATCAAAGACGAGCTGATGCTCGTCTTTGTTTATTCAAGGACTAGTTGCCGTACCCCTCCCGGACTATGTGCAGTACTCAAATAGAATTTCCCGGTACTGCCACTCAATGACCTTTAGGCAGGTCTGCACCTCTAGGGATTACAATTAATATTTTTCCCACTAGCTATAGTACAGTGGAATTCTCTCCCAGAGTCTGTTGCAAGCTTGCAGAACCTTGAGGCCTTTAAGGCCGCAGTCTGCAAGCTGCAGCATTCTCGCCCATAAATCCCCTCATGTTTGTTTTTATATGATTTTAACTATTCTTATCTATTTTAACGTATCATCTGTTTTTATTCTTCATTTTTATGTCTTTAAACCTCTGTACTATAACTCTTCTTTTCCTGTCTGATACTAACAGACGATGCGCTACCCTGCTTAGAATGTCCGCGAGGGCGTATGGCAGTATACAGAGATAAAAACCACTACTAGCTTGGCGGCGCGGGACCCACAAATGAGTCACAAACTTACGTTCGATGGCCCGATGTCGCCAGCTGCAGACAGTAAAAGTGTAACCTCGACAAAGTGGAGACACTGAACCACGAAATCTCATGATTTTTTTTATTAAATACCGTTTTTCTTTTATATCGTTACGTACGCTGTCTTGTAGTTTATACATACGCAAATGATAAATCGGACGCCTTTGAGCACGATTCACATGGTTAAGTCAGTGAGGATCTGCTAAACAAAGTTCTTCACAAGGAAGCATAACAAACTATTTGTATCCCATTCAGGAATCATAGATCTTATTATATGTTCCTAAATAGGAATCACCGTTTCCTAAATGGGCATCACTTTTTTTTTCTAGCTCCCAAATAGGAATCACAGAAAATCAGAAAAAAATCCTGATTTTAAACCTTAATAACTTTTTTTCTAGACAATTAAAAAAAATTCTGAACGGTCAAAAGTTTGGAAATTCATTCATCTTTAAGTTCCCCAAAGTTGGTGGAAATCGGTTAAAAACTGTGATACATTTTTTCGATTTTCTGAGAGTACTATAAAAATGACAAAAAGATGCCCAATTGAGTATCAAATTGCTATTAATAGTAACATTTACCTGTCAAAGCAATCTAGGTCAGTGATACTCAATTGGGCATCTCTCCTCCACTGATTCATGAAAAAAAAAAAAAATGAAATTGAAGGGCCCCCAGCTTGTGACAATACTTGACGTTTCATTACAACGCTATTGGCTAAGGAAATGGAAACACCGTAGTGGCTAAGACCCCAGAGTTTCTCGGAGGGAAAATGTTATAATATGGTCGTAAGACTCGTTAGTGTATTTCTTAAAGTAGGTTTTGAGGTCTAAATTTTTGTTCAAACATGGTTTAGAGCTTCGAAAACAAATATTTCGTATATGCACCTATCAATGTTTTTCTTCGAGGGTGTGCTTACAGGGATAATAGAAAACAAATTTATAATCCCTGGGAATTAGACAGAGTACAATGACCCAGGGATGATAAATTAGATGCTCTACTAGGAAATTGTACATGAAAATATACAGCGAAATCGATGACCCAATTGATTAAGGACATCACAATGTGATAAATGATTGGCGAATCAGACCCCTTTTTTCAAAATTGTTTAATTCCCGTTGGAAATCTCGCAGCCCCCTCCCCTCTCGGAGAAAACATCCGTCGCAAACAGTGGCAGCGATTTACCGTTATTGGCGTAAAGATGCTAAAACAGGAGGAGCAAGGAATATATAGTAATCATTTACTATTTAATGCCAAAATGCATGTAATACTAAAAAAGAGGCAGCCAGTGCACGTCTTACACATCTAGTCCGATAAGCATAAACTCAGTATGTGACAACAATACCTATTATCTAAAAGACCTACCCTTTCTTTGGAAAGCACACGTCTTCTTGGACGAGCCGAGAGGGGAGGGGGCGGCAGGATTTCCAGTGGGAATTAAACAATTTTGAAAAAAGGGGTCTAATTCCCCAATCATTGATCGCATTGTGATGTCCTTAATCCCCTGGTGGGTCATCAATTTCGCTGTATGTTTACGTGTACAATTTTCAAGTAAAGCATCTAATTTACCATCCCTGGGTCATGATACTCTGTCTAATTCCCAGGGATTGGAATAAATTTGTTGTCTACATGTATTTCCCCCTGTAAACACCCCCTCGAAGAAAAACATTGATAGGTGCATATATACGATATATTTGTGTTTTTTTTTTAATTTCACTAACGAAGCTCTAAACCATGTTTGAACAAAAATTTAGACCTCAAAACCTACTTTAAAAAAACACTTACGAGTCTTACGACCATATTATAACATTTTCCCTCCGAGAAACTCTGGGGTCTTAGCCACTACGTTGTTTCCAGTTCCTTGGCCAATAGCGTTGTAATGAAACTTCAAGTATTGTCACAAGCTGGGGGGCCTTCAATTTCACTTTTTTCGTGAATCGTGTTCAAAGGCGTCCGATTTATCATTTGTGTATGTATAAACTACAAGACAGCGTACGATATCATAGAAAACCAGTATTTCATGAAAAATCAGGAGATTTCATGGTTCAGTGTCTCCACTTTGTCGAAGTTACACTTTTACTGGCTGCAGCTGGCGACATCGGACCATCAAGCGTAAGTTTGTGACTCATTTGTGGGTCCCGTGCCGCCAAGCCAGTAGCTGTCATCATTGATAATCGGAAAATGAAGCTGTAAAACAACAACAAACCTGCACATGTTTTGTTTTGTTTTCCTGTTACTCCCATCAATCAATTTCTGATTATTCTTGGGAGGTGTACATTTTACACTCCGGTGTGTTTGCAGGATGAGCCTACATGAATGAGGATAGAACCTGTGTAGGGATCTTTAACCTGCACAGGGGATGGCTGTCCCTGCACAGGGGGCCTCCAGTTAACGTCCCGATCCGAAGGACGGCGCACTGTATCATGTCATTCCTGCAAATGACACGAAGGGAAGCAAGCTCGGACCAACAAATTTTCCTCGCCGCCGGCGAGGATCGAACTCGGGACCTCTAGCACAAGAAGCCAGTGCGCTAACCACTCGGCTATCTCGCTTCCCATGTGTCTCCCTATCCGCCATTTTCTTTCTTAGCCATTGCGTTGAAATTGCCTTAGCCAATACGTTCGTGCCTTAGCCAGTGCGTTTACGTTTACCAGTGTGATTTTAGACGTTCAATGTACTACTCCGTGGGGAGGTGTGCTAAAACGGGCAAAATTTAAGAATAACAAGAAGAACGATGATCATACAAATAGTCACTTCAACATCAACGTCATCAAGCGTTTGGCTGGCCGTAAAAAGCTTACAGGCTTGCGCATTATTTAGAAAATTTTACGAAAGGTATTTGATATCCTGAGTAACAATTTTACTGTATGTTTCCTTTATTTGCTTTACAGAGTTTAAGAGGTGTACATTAGTCATTTCTTCTTCTACACCTGAATTTAGAACGTAAGAAATCTGCTTCTGCCAACTTCGAGTGGTCAGCCATGTCGGCCACGTGATAGCTGGGCTGAATTCGCTTGTGGAATAGCCCCGACTATAGCCTCACCCGAAAGGGCTGTGGGTCGAGCTATAGCCGCGACCATGCTTAGAGCACTTCTGTGACTGTACTTGTCTGTAGCCAGTTGAAGCATTCCTGAAAAACTGTCACGTTTTTTGTGACCAAAAAAGGTCACATTTCTATCTTTTTTCGATGTCTTTATTTTCCACCCTATTCGTCCCTTATCTCCATACTTGTTACCAGAAAAATGCAAAACAAAAGCTAGGAAGATAAATCATAAGGTTACGGACCTGGGAACCAGACAACATACGTGTACCTGTCCAATAAGTAGGTCTAAAATGGCTCCAAACTTCACAATTGGCAAGTTTTTGGGGTATGCTTTTGGCGTTTTATATATGTCATTTAGATTAAATGAGGACTGTTCGTTGATATTTTTCACAAACTGAAATGTTTGAAGTATTGATAACTGTTCTCAAATGGTTAATTACACCAGAAATAAAGCCAATTACGCGGTTTAAAAACTTTAAAAAATCAAGAATTGTGACGGTTTTTGGTCACAATTTTTGCTGATTGGGACGAAAAATGGTCACATTTGTATTCCTGTTTTTGGAAATGTGATGAAAAATCGTCACATTCAATCATGTTTTTTACAAAGTGACCATTTACCATCACACAAAAAGGGACGAAAAACCATCACAAACAAATGTGACGGTTTTTCAGGAATGCTTCAACTGGTAGCCAAGAAATAACAGGATGAATGGTATTGACCAATTAAATGGCGAGAAAGTTCCCTCGGATTTCTTCGACTAGTTTTGATACAACCTTGCTGATTGGTTGATTTTATTGGAGGACAATACCAAATAATGGAACAGCGGCTATACCTATACCACGTACATAGCCTGATGATGTGTCATAAAAAGTCTCTGATTTCCTGCCTTAAATCCATAACTTCTGTGAGATTTACTCATTCAGCTTTATGCGTCTGCAGTCATTTTACAAACTCCAACCAATCAGAAAGCAGCTCTAGTGACACACTTCAAAACTGTACACATCAAACAGAAGTGCGGGCTGTGACATCAGGGTCAAGTTTGGAGGCAATTACCGCCAACCATGTGTAATCTTTTTAATTTTATTCAAGTAGAAATTGTTTTTGATCAAATTGAACCAACAATGTCTGCAACGGAAGGTAGTGGAGTGAGGTTTCCCAATTAGCCTTTTTGATCCATCATCAGGGAGACTCCAGGAAATGAGAGTGGCAAAATTTGTCTAAAATGTACCACTTTTTCACAAAAATTCAATATCTCCCTGAAATGAACCAAGAATTTTCCTATATATTCTATACATTTTTCAAAAATCTCCCTGAAATGAAGGAAAAATCTCCCTGATGCCCATTTCCAACTCATCACATGTATGCTGATCCATTTTGCAATTAGCTATGTGACTGATTCGTTTTTATACATTTCAATAGTGCACATGATTTTGGCATTAAATATTGTTAGTTTTGTTTGCATATTTGTATGCAGTTTAGTTTCATGGTTCATTGGCTTCTAATTAATTTGACCCAGCATCGCTACTAAAATTCTAAAATTATTCCAGGAATAGTCATGTGACATGAGGGTGCTGCCCTGTGCTGAATGCAGTGCTTTTTTCTCTATACAAAACTGGGACCGGTTTCTGGTATCAAATTTTATCCTCAATTGGCTGAAAAATTCCAAGTAGAGCTAAACATTCCCAGTTAGCAGAAAAATCCAAATTTATAAGCTGGAGTTTCCTATTTGTGTGTGTGTGTGTGTGAAGAAAATGATTATTTAATGGGCTTTTGCAAACATATAAACAATGCAAACTCGTTAATTAGTGATCTAAATTAAATTTGTTTATTTTCAAATTTAATATTTTTATTTTATTTACAGTGAAGAAAATGATTATTTAATGGAGTGGTGCAAACATATAAAAATTGCAAGCTCATTAATTAGCGATCTAAACTAAATTAATTTTGTTTATTTTAACAATTAAAACAAAATGTACATTATTCACATACATGTTTTTACATGTATATTCACTACAAAGCATGTAGAATACAAATAGATGATAAGAAGTTAAAAAAAAAATAAAAAAAAAAGTTTGCTGACAAAAAGTGCAGAGTAGGCGAAACGGGAATTTATTGAATGTCCAGAGTAGGCGAAACGGGAGTAGGCGAAATGGGAATAGGCGAAACGGGAGTAGGCGAAATGGGAGTATGCGAAACGGGACCAAATCCTGTTAAATGTGAGAGACTGATTGATGACATACTTTCATTGCTAGCTTTCATTGAAGTACAGTTCTTAAACTATCATTAGCTCCTACTAATATTCAAAATTGATGGTGTCATGGAATTTTAGTGGATGTAATATGAAGTACACATTAGTAGTAAATTTTACTTAAGTGTATGTTTTTAAAGAAAAAAAATTTTTTTTGTCTGTCAAATTACTGTAAAATACACAAATGTGAACATCAAAAATAGTGAGGACCCACTAAGTACCCACTTTTTCAAAATAAGGCTTTAAGCCCAACCCGGGTTTACCTGGGTAAAACGAAGGAGAGATGGGCACTTCGAACCCTGGCCTCAAGTAAACGGAACTTGACACCAGAACTCACATAAGGGCCATTGTGGGTGTTCAGATACTCCTGGCTTACAAACCTGGCATTGCACACCTCACATTCGTATCTAACCTTTGTGTGTTTGGCGTCTTTGTGTTTCCACAGAGAGGCAGGGTATTTTTCCACATATATCGCATTGGAACATGTTTGCCGGGAAATAAAAAAAGGTATTGCCATATAACAGGAATGCGAAATAGAAATTAAACGCGAGTGTCATTAGACGTCGATTATCCAACCTCTCAGGCCGCGTTCCCATGGACAGTGTTTCTTTGACGAAGATTCTTTGTCATAGAAACTTTGGCAATATGTTTGTGTTCACACACAGCAAAGATTACTTATACTACATAGCTCGCTCACAGATATTTAACAATGAAACTTCGCCACAGAATTGAGTTTACATGAGCATATTTTTCTTCGACCAACCTACTTTGTCAAAGAAAAATTATCCGTGGAAACTAGGCCTGATCATTATCATTAACCAAAGTGACAATGCTTGTTTAATGTATCATCCAGAAGCTTGAGTATTATTGTCTGAAAATAACCCAAAAGAGTGGGTGGTACTGCGAGAAACATAAACGATGGGCATGGACATGCAAAGCATTATAAAAGTTTTCTTAAATGTTATATATGAAGCTCTAAACCATACAGGACTCATTTCATAGACCGTAAAACCTACTCTAACAGGACATTTACAAGTGGTGCGAGCAGATGATCGCATTTTCCGACTCAAAATATTCGAGTCTTAGCATCTGCGTTGTATCCAGTTCTTTAGCCACTAGCGTTGTATTAAAAATACAGGTAGGGTTTCGCACCGAGAGGCTTTCAATTTTATTTTTTTCATAAATCGTATTCGTAGATGTCCGATCTATCATTTGCATGCCTATAAATAGCTAAAAAGCACATGATACCTAAGAAATCCAGTATTTCATGCAGAATAATTAGATTTCGTGGCAGGGTAAGTCCACGGTACACGAATGTTTGCTCTTGGGCATGCGCAGTAAGCAAATTCAGCATCGTAGGTGAATAGTTGACTAATTCAAGCGGTCCGTTGCGCTGTTGCCAGCAGCAGTTATCAGGATGGAACATGACAAAAGATATAAAAAGGTCAACTACCTGCGTATGTTCTGTCATTTCCGCCATTTTCTTCTTTAGCCTGTACGTTTAAAATTCTTTAGCTTCTACGTTTGTGCTTTAGCCGATGCGTTTTACCTATACCAGTGTGATAAAAGGAACAGAAAGTGTGTCAGTTTTTTTTTTTTTTTTTTTTTTTTCAGATCATGGGTACACGGGTTTACCTTGGAGGCTTGTCCTACCATGCAAGAGAAAAAGATGTTGAAAGATTCTTCAAGGGCTATGGTAAAATACGAGATGTCATGCTTAAAAATGGATATGGATTCGTGGTAAGGATGCTGCTGATCTCAAATTAAATAAGCTGGGACATGAACAAATCAGTCTTTATGATTTTGGACCAAGTTTGACACAAACCAGTCTGTACAGTAACAGAAAAGAGCTAGATGATTGAATTTTAAGTTTTAAAAAGAAGAGGGATTGTACTGTCTGTGTAGCAAAAAAAGGCAGTAATCAATGATCATACTGCACAGCTGATTTGCGTCTTTGTTGTCGCATAGGTAAAAATCCAGTTTTCTCATGATGTAACTCAAATATAGATTTGTAATTTCAAATTTGCAATCAATGGACCAAATGCCACCTGTCACTGACAAGTAAATTTGTGACAAAAGCAGGGACAAACAAATGAATACATGTTACAATAAATCGCATGTAAAATGAATTGCAGCTTAAGATTTGTTTGTCGTGGATTTTAATGAAGGGCAGAGTGATAGTATAAATCACGTTTGGTCAATTACTTTAGCAGGTTGACACATTGACTGACCATCCTATATAACTCACAAGTAAGACCAACAAGTGACATTACTAAACACATGACTGAAAACTAACATAGGTAAGGTAAAATGCATACCCAAGGTAAAAATTGTCTACAAACAATTTCGAGTATATGAGCCTGTGCGTGAGAAAACCAACAATTTGGGTTCTGACCAGTTCTGACACAAAGCGGCCTGCACAGTCACAGAAGCAGGCTAGAAGCTTGAAATTCTGGATTTAAGAAGAAGGACTGTACCATCCATGCTGCAAAAACAAAGGCGCTGATCAGCTGTGCAGTTACCGCACAGCTTATCTGCAGCTTTGTTTTCGCTTATGCAGATAGTTGGTTTTCTTATGTGGTGGCTCATATATAACTACATGTATTTGTTAATTTTCAGGAGTTTGAAGACTACAGAGATGCTGATGATGCTGTGTATGAATTGAATGGGAAGGAACTCTGTGGAGAACGGTAACACTTTTACCAACAGTCATTGGCCAGACTGTCATGTCCCCTGTCATGTCCCTGTGTCATGTCCCATTGCACCACTCATTCATTCGAGATTATCTATGATGCGTAGCTTCTATAAACAGCACAGCTATTCGATACAATGTATCATATAAGTACAATCTCTGACATACTGCGTCAGGGAGTTGACTCTTTGGCTCCCATCTGGGACGTGGGATTTTTTTCAAGCAATGCATCATTTCTTAGTTACGAATTTTCATATTCGTAAGAAGACTCAGTGAATGAAAACATTTCTATAGTGTTTTTGATAGAATTTCATTTATTGAATACTGTTATGGTTTATATTTTTTAGCATTTTGTTTTCTATTTTACATATACTAGACCAAAGGCTTTTTCTGAACTAATTCAAAGTTTCATGCTCCACCAGCTTATTTGAGCCGCCTCATGGGAAAACCAACAAAATGCATATGCGAAAACAAAGGCGCAGATCAGCTTCGCGTAAACCGCTTCTGATCAGCGCCTTTGTTTTCGCTACATGGATAGTACAATTTCTCTTCTACTTAAATCCGAAAATCAAGCTTCTAGCTCTTTTCTGTGCTTGTACAGCCCAGTTTGTGTCGGACCTGTTCGGAAACCACATTGTTGGTTTTCCCACAAGACGGCTTATTAACAGCATAATTTAATTCCAATCTTTGTTACAATTTGTGCTTTTACCTTCTCTTTCAGTCTAACCCTTGAGCATGCAAAAGGGCCTATTCGTGGCAGAGAACGGGACAGATTTAGATACTCGGACAGAAGAGAGCCCCGCTGGCTTCAAAAGTAAGAGCTTACCTGTAATCATGCTCTATTATTGCTTCTATATATGTTTCAGAGTGAGTGTTGAGAAAGCCCGGGGTACGCCTCGAGGGACTGACCGTGACAGATATATCGAGAGGGGCTGGCAGATTGACCCACCCCGACGTCGCGGGGGTGGTGGTTACGGAGGTTATGGTGGGGGCAGAGACAAGTAAGAGCCATCAATGTTTTCAAATGCTCCCATTCTATTAAATGGCGTTAACTGAATTCAAGATTTGATTCTAAGCTATTCCAGCCCTGTTCGATGGTCTGTCATAGTGTCAGTCCACAAAAATTGTGTGAGGACATATAGTCTGTAGCTTTGTAGATTAGAAGAATTTATTTAAAAAATGCCAGATTCGCTGGGTTAGATATTTACCTCTACCATGTAGTGTCAATGAGCAAGAGATTTTAAACTCCTTCAAGGCTTTTAGTACTGGTTAACACCCAGGAAGTGGAGGCTCCAACTCGTGACTATAAAATTGTAGACTGGAATGTTAAGCCATAAGGTAACCAATCCGCTAGCTGTCAGGACAGTTACCATGTTAATTAGCTACAGTGTTGATAATTTTTTGCTGGCATTTTCAGATATGGTCCTCCTACAAGAACAGAGAACCGGGTGATTGTAGAAAACTTGTCATCTAGAGTCAGCTGGCAGGTATGTATTGATGGCAGCAATATTTCTTTTTGTATGAAAACTTGAGAGGTAAATGTATAGCATCATGCTTATGAACAAAAATAAATTGATTTACATTTTTGTGCAAGGAATAGTGTCTGACAGTATAACTTGCAAAAATCTTGCAGCAAAATTAATTGTATGTCTGCTGTCTGTTTAGGTTATTAATTTTAGCAGAAAAGTGTTTCCACAGTTTTGTGAATAGATGCATTTGTGCACTGTTTACAGCAAAACAGGCCTAAACAGCTGGTTGATTTACAATGCAACTCAGTGCTTATTGAATGGATAGATGTGCAAAACAATCTGAGCAGACTGTGCTGTGCTGCCTGCTTTTTGAATGCATAGTTTTACAAAATTTTAGAAATTTACATCTGAAAGTACTGAGGCACGGATCCAGAAATTTTCTCGTGAGATTCCAGCTTTCTCATATTTGACTAGCTTCAAAGTCTGAAGAGGTCGAACATAATTGTACCATTTCAAGCTAAATAGCAGACTAAATTCAGAGGGCGGCCATCTGGATCCTTGCATGTGTACTTGTTTCAAATAAAAATATTTCAGACAAGTAGATTCAGATCTAAAATCTGACAAATGAGATTAGCCTGTATTATTGTACATCCATTCACTTACATTGAGTTAAAATTTTTGTATGGGACATTTTTCTGTCTTGAATTTTGCTTAACAATTACTTTAACAACACCGTATCTTTCACTTTAGTCCCCAAATGCACTCTGTCTCTAAGAGGAGAGAAGCTAAGAATAAAGGGGTCAGACGCGGAACTGAGGGTTCCATACTGAGGGTTCAGTCATTGAGGTCTGCCACACGAGGCTCTCCATTTGATGTCCATGTCAGCCGTCAATGCTAGGCAATGAGCTGTTCACTCGGTCACTACTTTCCTTGAGAGGTCCATGGTGCGATGTAGATGAGAAATCATTTCATGGTGGTTCTCTTTCTGTCCTTTTCTGGGCACAAAGAAGCCATTTTAGGAACTATTTCCACATTAAGTTAGCTTAATCTTGCTATCTTCTTGGGAAATATTTCCTGGACTGACTGCAGACATTACATAAAAGAGACTACGAGGACATACTATTGACACAATGACTCACCATCCTATAATTCGCAAGTCAGACCAACAAGTGACATTACTAAACACTCACATGACTGAGAACTAACTCGACAAAATGGACTTCTATGACAATGACAACCAAGGAAGCAGTGATGTCGGATCTCCATGGTCTCAATCTATCAATGTGGCTGACTCAACTCAATAAGGCTTTGATGGTCAATAGAGCTATCTAGGGAGCTTTGATCTGGCTGACATAGCGAGCTATCATCCATTCCTCATAGAAGGAATAGAGCCTATTCTTGATTCATAGTAAATGCCTTGAGGTAATTCGATATGGTGGAAAGTTGTGATACTGTTACTAAATTATGTGTTCCCATTGGTTTAGTGGAGTAAATATTGTACACTAGTCTATTATGTTAAAAGGAAATAGTTGGCAACAAAAAGTGTGCATATCATTACGCAAAAACTTAGCTTTAATCAAAAAAGAACTTTGAGCAGTGAGGTCCAAACTTACAGACATATAATGATGAAAATGTATCGAGTAAAATTTTAGCATAATGTTGACTAGTGTATGATATTCAATCATTTTAGGGCCAATTTTTCTGTATTCTTTAGAGAGTGAAGTGCTGTAAATAGTTAAATAGTAACCCATTGAAATTAGGTTACATCTCTGAACCCTTTAAGAATTTGTCAGGTTCTTCATTTTTGCAAAAAATTGAATCACTCATTGAAGATCAGTGGCAGTAACCCAATATCAATGCTTTAGAGAATGCTGCTGCATATAATGTGCCCTCGCTCATGTGGAAAGCATGATTCATATGTGTCAAACTTTTGTTGTTTTTGTTTTTTTTTTTGTTAAAATGGAGAAAATGTTTGTTTTGCAAACAAATGAAAATGAATAAAAATTAATCCGTGTATAAACAAGTTCAGCACCTATGTAGACATAAATTTTGACAAAATGAGAGAAAGTCCTGTATACATGTGTGCAATCATATGCAATCTAAAAACCTCTCCAGGCAAACAATATTGTTTGTAAATTAGCAAAAATATTTTTGAGAAACAAACATTTTCAAACAGTTTATTGATCATTTAGGCTGCTAGGACCTATTAGAACCCCTTTTAAGAAACAAATGTGCAGATTCCCACACCCATCATGTTTATTTTGTATATTTAAGGACCTGAAAGATTACATGCGACAAGCTGGTGAAGTGACATATGCTGATGCCCATAAAGATCACAAAAATGAAGGGTAAGTGGCTGTCTCCTATTAGCTGTACAACTACAGAAAGTTGAGTGGAAGGCGTAGTAGCATGAAATTTTGGAGTAGAGTGCTGCCTTATGTAGCAAAATCACAGCCCTGATGATCTTGTGTGTCGGTGTTGTGTTTAACTCCAAGATATTAGTGTTGAAAAATTGTAAGCCTTTTAATAACCACCTTCTGTGGCTATAAGGCTCAGTTTGTGTCAAACTTTGTAAGAACCCGCAAAACAGGCCTGATCACAATGATAGGATTGAGAATTGATTCTGTAGAGGTGCAAATCACTACTTTACATCAAGGTCCATATTGTCTTATGAATTTCGGCTCACAGACTTAAAATTGAGACTGGGAGGTATATCAAGCTGGATAGGTCAGAAAGGCTGTGTACCAAATGTTCTACAGGTGCAATTGAAGATGAGCAGCACTTTTTGATGGAATGCTCAAAGTTTAATGCGTTCATAAACAGCTTTTTCATATCATTAATGACTCCAACAGTAATTTTATGGAGCTGGATAGTTTCCAGAAGTTTTTCTGGATTCCGACTAATGAAAACTCTGATATACTTCACAAACTGGGTCAGTATCTGCATGAACACTTGGATTAATACATTGTTTTATATTAGATTGTTTTTCATTTGTGTTTTCTCATCTCTGATTTGGATTTCCTCTCTTATTCTCTGTACAACATCTTTGTATGCCCTTGCTGGGCCCAAAATTGGTTGAATAAAGTCTTGTATCTTGTCTTGTAATTTGTATAAAGCATCATAATGATACAGTTTTAATTACAAGTGTTGATGCAATGATGGTGTTTCAAGACGGGGCTGAATGTTGATGAGACCCAATACTGTTTACTGAGCATTGACACGAAGTACATGTAAACACACTTCTGATTGGTTATAGGAAGTTCAAAATCTGAAACAGAGCGGTTTTGAATATAATCTAGGTCTGAACTGTTTGCCAAAACCTAACAAGTAAGTTGGGCCTCATACAAGTTTGTTGGGAGCACATTCGACTAGTGCTAGAGCCTCTGACTCCAGATTGAAGGGATCAGGGTTTTGTCGTAAGCATGGCACATTAACTCCTTATAGTACTTCTTATATACAATGTTTACTAGAGGGTCTCATGGAAGATAGGTTTTTAGCTCGCCTGTACGAAAATACAGGAAGAGCTATTGCAGTCATCCCGGCGTCGGCGTTAGCGTTGCTAAAGTTTTTGGTTAAAGTTTCTCTTGAACATGTAGATGGATTATGTTGATACTTTGCATGTTGAAGTTTTATTCTGTACTATCAAGACCCACGCGAGTGACCTTGAGATGAAGGTCACGGACTTAGAAATTTTGTGTTAAAGTTTTTGGTGAAAGTTTTTGTAAGTCTATATCTCTTGAATATATTGTTGGATCAAGTTGATACTTTGTATATTGATAGATATTGGTCTGAAATTTTATGCTGTACCATCACGACCCACCTGAGTGACCTTAGGTCACGGACTTCGAAATTTTGTGTTAAAGTTTGTTTTTGGTTAAGTTTTTGTAAGTCAAGGTACATGTATCTTTTGAATATGTAGATGGATCAAGTTGATACTTTGCATGTTGATAGATATTGGTTCCATCATGACCCACCTGAGTGACCTTTAGGTCAAGGTCACAGACTTCAATTAACGGAAATTTTGGGTTAAAAATTTTATAAGTCTATATCTCTTGAATATGTAGATGGATCAAGTTGATATTTTGCGTGTATTGCTCTGAAGTTTTATGCTGTACCATCACGGCCCACCTGAGAGACCTTGAGGTTAAGGTCATGGGTGATAGATTTTAATAGATTTAGTGACAAAGCACAAGTCAGGCGAGCTACGCTGTCCAGCGACAGCTCTTATTAACCAGATGGGTCACCCTCTTTGAATAAAGAATTTACTTTCTTCACCTAAATGGTTCAGTGGCTCAGTCCAAGATGACTAAAAATGTTGACTGAGATGTGAAAACCACAAAACAAAACAATAAAATTAGGTAGTTTGACTTTGTTCAAAATTACTGTTAAATTTATCTTCTGAATAAAAAAACTATTTTTATTCTGACAGAAGGTAAAAGGTCTGAAACAGAAATATCTTCATAATGTGAGAGTATTCATTCAAAATAATATCGTCCCTAAATTTCTCTCAGATAGTTAGATAATGGCATAATGATGTCCATCTTTCGGGTCTGATATCTGATGACAACTCTCACTGAATGCCATTAAAACTAAACTTTTGCTGGGACTAATATAGGATTGTCATTTGATAAGAAAAAAATAAAAACATCCAAAAATATACTTATAATATTCTTCAAATGTTAAGTCTGTCACTTTACCTTGTTTCAGAGTTGTAGAGTTTGCCTCTTACTCCGGTATGAAGAGAGCCATGGAGAAACTGGATGGAACTGAAATTAATGGGAGAAAAATCAAGATGACGGAAGATAGGCCAAGGAAGAGAAGTAGAAGGTTTGTAAACATACTATAGGAGTCGCGACGCGAGCAAACCGGTCTTCGGGGTTTCCGACCAGGTCTGACACAAACCGACCTGTACAGTCACAGAAGCAGACTAGAAGCTTGAAATTTCAGATTTAAGAAGAAGAGAAATTGTACTATCCGTGTAGCAAAAACAAAGGCGCTGATCGTCGCCTTTATTTTCGCATAGGCCAAAATCTGTTTTTCTCGTGATGCAGCTCATTGGATAGAAACAGTCATAAATCAGAATTTGTTTTTCTTTACATTGTATTGATGCAATGATGTTGTTTCAAGACGGGGCTGAATTTTGATGAGACCCTTTACTACTTACTGAGCATCAAGACAATTCATGTACATTTAATTACTTTAATTTTTATGCTTTTTTCTGCACAAGCTTTATAAGTTGCAATTAATATCTTGGTAATTACCCAGGGATTTCTTTCGGGTGTCTCAGGGGCTGAAATAAGGCCCCATTCCCAATGCAATTTGGGTGACTTTTTTCCCAATTTGAAGAGAAAATTCCCAATCAAAGCTGATTTTTTTTCAACAGTTCCATACATTGTGAAATTCAAACTTTGTGTTTGAAACAGTGCTTAGCTTTGATTAAAAGTTATTATTTAATTATTCTAAATGAAATACCTTTATAAGGTAGGTCACATTTGAAAATATTATCAATTGTGAATATTTTGAAAATTTCCGCAATTCAGGGTTTACGTCACCAATCAGAAAGGCCCTAGGGCCCCTTCCCAAAATTGCCAAAAAAATCCCTGTTACATGTGTCTGTATTTGATTAATGGCAAACTGTCATTCATAGTAAATACACTATCCATTTTAAATAAAAAAATAAAAAATAGTATAATGATTTTTTTTTTTTCAGATCTCGATCAAGATCTGACAGCAGAAGTCGCAGCCGTAGCAGGTCGAGGTCACCCCGCAGGCGAAGGAGGTCAGGTTCCAGATCAGCCAGCAGAAGTCGCAGCAGGAGCCGGAGTCGATCCAAGAGCAGATCCAAGTCCCGATCCAAGTCTCATTCCAAGTCTCGCTCAAGGACACCAGAAAAGAAAGCATCAAGATCTCGGTCTAAATCAAAGTCTAAATCCAAATCTAAATCCCCAGAAAAAGAACAGCAGACAGAGGAAATGAAAGGAGATGAATAATACATGAACTTGTGTGATTTTCTGGTCATATGTGCAGCATCATAACAAAGATGATTGATGTTTCCTACAAATAATTTTATAAGATGAGCCATGTCATGAGAAAACCTAATAATGTGGTTTCCAAACAGGTTCGACAAAAAACGGCCTGTACGGTCACATTTTGGATATAAAAAGAGAGCGATAGTACTATCCATGTAGTGAAAACAAATGCGCTGATAACTGTGAAGGTGATCTGCGCCTTTGTTTTCGCATATGCAAATGTTATTTTTAGCTCGCCTGCACGAAGTGCATAGAGCTATTGTAGTCACCTTGGTCGTCCCCGTTTACGTGTACGTGTACGTCCGCGTCACACTTTTGGTTAAAGTTTATATCTCTTGACCATGTTGATGGATCAAGTAGATACTTTGCATGTTGCTAGATATTGGTCTGAAGTTTTACGCAGTACCATCATGACCCACCCTGGGTGACCTTGAGGTCAAGGTCACGGACTTAGAAATTTTGTGTTTTAAGTTTTTGGTTAAAGTTTTTGTAAGTCTATATCTCTTGACCATATTAATGGATTGAGTTGATACTTTACATGTTGCTAGATATTGGTCTGAAGTTTTACGCAGTACCATCATGACCCACCCTGGGTGACCTGGACTTAGAAATTTTGTGTTTACGTTTTTGGTTAAAGTTTTTGTAAGTCTATATCTCATGACCATATTGATGGATAGAGTTGATACTTTGCATGTTGCTAGATATTGGTCTGAAGTTTTATGCAGTACCATCATGACCCACTCTCGGTGACCTTGAGGTCAAGGTCACAGACTTAGAAATTTTGTGTTTAAGTTTTTATGCCCCCAACTTCGAAGAAGTTGAGGGGGCATATTGGGTTGGGTCTGTCCGTGCAGTCAGTCAGTCAGTCAGTCTGTCTGTCTGTGATGCGTGAGTGACGCTTAGCACTCGGTCAGGAACCAATAGAGCTAGGATCTTGAAATTTGGTATATGAAAATTAAGAGGACCCGTATTTTTTCTTTCAGGTAAATTCAAGGGGCTAGGGGCCCATACTGTGAGAGTTATTTCCCTTTTTAATTCTTGATAAAGTGAATAGATAGTGGGTACCTTGTGTGCGCAACTCCTCCTACAGTTTTATTCCGATTCTCTTGAAACTTTACAGATGTTGTGACCATGCTTGTGGTTTGGATATGATCCTCAGATTAATTTTTGTCACTTTTTTCGCAATTTGAACTTAGCCATTTTTCGGGCATTTTGACAATGAAAGTGAATGGGCAGTGGGTACCTTGTGTGCGCAACTCCTCCTACAGTTTCATGCCAATCCATTTAAAACTTTACATGTGTTATGGGCATGGTCTGAAGATATGCATGTGGTTTGGATATCATCCTTGAATTATTTTTTGTCATTTTTTTTCACAATATGAACTTAGTCATTTTTTCGGGCATTTTAGTGAATGGATTGAGGGTACCTTGTGTGCGCAACTCCTCCTACAATTTAATACTGATACTTTTGAAACTTTGCAAACATTGTGACCATGCTTTGAAGATATGCATGTGGTTGGGATATACTCCTCAGATTAATTTTTGTCACTTTTTTTTTACAATTTGAACTTTTGAATTTTTTGGACATTTTTACATCTTGAAAGTGACTTACCAGTTGGGGGCATAGTGTTTCATAAACACATTTGATAGTTGATTTAAGTTTTTGTAAGTCTATATCTCTTGACCATGTTGATTGATCGAGTTGATACTTTGCATGTTGGTAGATATTGGTCTGAAGTTTTATGCAGTACCATCATGACCTACCCTGTGTGACCTTGAGGTCAGGGTCACAGACTTAGAAATTTTGTGTTAAATTTTTTGGTTAAAGTCTAAATCTCTTGAACATGTTGATGGATAAAGTTGATATTTGCATATTGATAGATATTGGTCTCAGGTGTTATGCTGTACATCACAACTCGCCTGGATGACCTTGAGGTCAGGGTCACGGACTTGGAAGTTTTGTGTTTAAGTTTTGGTTAATGTTTTTATAAGTCTATATCTCTTGAACATGTAGATTGATCAAGTTGATACTTTGCATTGGTCTGAAGTTTTATGTTGTACCATCATGACCCACCTGAGTAACCTTGAGGTCAAGGTCATGGGTCATAGATTTTAACAGAAAGCACAAGTCAGGCGAGCTACGCTGTCCTGTGACAGCTCTTATTCAGATTTCAAAAGACTTGGGGGATAGTAGTTATCGTTTTCCATGACTGAGCTTAAAAACCTACATTTGTGAAAGTGTCATCATATTTGTTATGCAATTTTGTAAATATGTAAATACTGTAAATTTTGTTAAAAGGAATGCTGTTATCCTGTAAAGTCATTCTGAGATGGTAGATTAAATGAGCCAGGTACCTTGTTACAATTTAGGGATGATTGATCATAATAAAAGGCTTAGAATCATGTTATGAGAAAATCTTCTTTTGACTAGTTTCAATACAAATCAGGCTGTAAAGGATGGCTAGAGGCCCTAATGTTTCACAATACAGTGAATCCAGCCTACTAAAAGTATCAAAATGCATTTAATTAATTCAGGCTAGCCTGTATGGTGAATAGATTTTCTGTGTAACTTTTATTCCAGAGTATGTAAAACAGACTTAAATTAACCGTGCAGTTTATAAATTGTGCAGTTAAGACTTTTTTTCCCTTTTCCCCTTTCAGTCTGCACCTTGAAGGCATTTATTTCTTGACAGCATTTCCATCAAGTTTTAACTTTTTTTAATGTTTAAAGTTCAGATTTTTATGTAATGTATAGCGCAGATGTACACCACATTCGCAAAGCAGTCATCATTGTAAAAATTGACTTGCATTCCATTTTAGTGTCTGTCTGCAGCATATTACACCTGTGCATCATGATTGTGTAATGAACATGAGTATAGCAGAATTTTTGCGAGATTCAGAATTGCTGTGTTTTAATTAGAGGCTAAGGAAGCAAAGTTGAGCCACGTCATGAGAAAACCAGATTTTTGCCTATGCTAAAACAAAGGCACAGATCAGCTTCACAGTAACTGCGAAGCTGATCAGCGCCTTTGTTTTCACTACACGGATAGTACAATTCCTCCTATACCTATACCCAAAATTTCAAGATTCTATCTCTCTTCTGTGACTGCACAGACCGGTTTATGTCGCACCTGGTAGGAATTCCCGAAGACCAGTTTTCTCGTGTCGCGGCTCCATTGATGAGATTACATGGACATCATTTTAGTTTTACATCAGCGCAGAACTAATATGCTGGCAGCATGTTGTTTCAACAGGATTATCAATGTCATGCTTCAGATATGACAGATTATAGAAACATGCATTTTAAATAAACCCTAGACCCGAGTTCAGAATTAAGAATGTATAATTGATGACATTTTTTATACATCACAGTTTTATGTTCATGCTTTATAATGAAAAGAAACTATGGTAACGAGCTAAGTTTTCATCTTGCAGTAAATAGCGCTTGGACTGGACGAAGGCCCAGATGGCTTATTGTTGCTGAGCGCACAAATTCTGTGTCATTTAACATTTAGTAACAATGTGTATACAGAATATGCGTTTGAAAATAAATGCCATATGTCTATTTTAAAAAGGTTTTTGTCTCTGTATTCTTTCCTTGATTCCCATTGGTCATAATTCTGAGGTCCAAGCAAGGTTGACACCATATCATTTTTAATGCCTTTATACTGCTCTCACATATACCGAATTTCCCTTGAGAATGTCCTTCCGAATGCAATTTTGCTCCGATTCGATTTAATCGCTAGAAATTCAGTAGCATTCGGTATTAAGCATTTGTAAGCATTCCGTGAAATTTTCAATTTGTTGCGAAAATTAGGAGCAGGCTCCTAAAATTCGGAAGGAAATCAGATTCGGAACATATTCCGAATTCGTAAAATAATCGTAAACAATTCTGATTGATTGCAAAAAATTTGAAACGTTGGCAAGGCATTCGTAAGGATTGGGTAGCATTAAATTCTATTGAGTTACGATGTCCGTAAAGAATCGCTAGGGAATTGTAATATTTCCACATTAAGACCCAGTTTTTAGCATAGTTTATTTATTCTGACGCTTTTCTTCAAGTTAAAGCCATTATTTATGGTGTTAAAATGTCCATAAATGTAAGAGAGACAAGTTGAAGCCCCGTGAAATCTGGTTTTTGTCTTTTTTATTATCTATATTGCAATTTGAAAGAAACAAAGTGGTGTGTTTCAAGAGAAGACTTGGATCAGTATTGGCATTTTTGGATCAGTATTGGCATTTTTTCCATTCGCCTTGGCATTGTGTGTAATATTGTTTGCTAAAATGCTTGCGAATAAGTGACAAGTGAAAACATTCGGCAAGCATTCGCAACATAGTCGCTTCATTCGTATGGTGTTTGCAAGACGGCATTATTTGTATTGGCATTTTAAGCGTTCGTAACATGCGTAAGCCATTTTCAAGAATTCGGCAGTGTGGATGGCAATCAATTACAACATTCTTAAGACATTTGTAAGGATCTGCGAGCATTCTTAACGTTTTCGCAAATACAAGCCCCGCCCCATCAATTCGCATCATATCGTTAATTTCAGCGCAAATTTCAAATTTTAGGATTCACAAGGGATATTGAGTATATGTGAGAGCAGCATTAGAATTGCATGAGGGGGGCTCAAACTTGTAACCTGATTTCTTCTAGTATTTGAACTGAAGGGGCCGGTAGTTAAGTAACCTCAAAACCCCAAAAGACATAAAATCTTGGAAATATACAGATTATACACGTATTTCGAAAAACTTGGTTGAAAGGCACAGTATCAACAACAGGTATTCGTAATTCAAAACTAATGAGGTGGGGGGGGGAGGGGCAGGACCTTTTTCTGTGACGTGTGATTGGCCTTTTTTTAAAGTCTGTAATTTGTGAAATAGCAAAATCTAGCTCTGTGATTTGTGACAGAGGTATTTTCTGTGATGTGTGAAACACAAACTTAAATCCCTACTTGATTTGTAAATTTTCAAGTCTGAATTAAAACCAATGGTCTAAAAGTACATGAAAATCGCATACATGGACCTCCAGAATTATAAAATTTTCTCGGAAGAGGTCCCCCGAACCCCCCCTTTAAACAATAAGAATACCCCATCTCATACCCTTTGCAACTTGGCACTCATGATCACTCATGAATTTAACATTTTGTGGCCAACAGGTTTGGTGACTAACAGAAATAAAGCTATGCATAGAATTAGCATTTAAATTATACCCCCGGCATTTATGCCGGCGGGTATATAGTTTTCGCTTTTCCGTTCGTATGTTCGTTCGTAGAATTTATGTCAAAGTTTTGGTTAAAGCTTCTCTACTGGTGTATATCTCTTGAACCAACCATCAGATACCATAGGTACCCTATAGGGTTTGCTTTGTTTCCATGTGTTCGGACCCCACAGTCCATGCCCGGGGGTGGGGCTAGAGGTCAAAATCTAGGTCACCTTTAAAATGTGCTGTTTTCAATTTTAATGTTTCTTATCTTAGTTCATATCTTAACAAACAATCATAGGAATGTATTCCTATTTAGATCATAGATATCCTATAGGGTTTGCTTTTATTCCATGGCACCGAATCCTGGGTACCGTCCCCAGGGGTGGGGCTAGAGTTCAAAATCTAGGACACCTTAATAATACAAAATAGACCATGATAAATTTTCTGTAAGTATGTGTATCAACAGCCACAAAGTCTTGTCAGAAAGCATTCATACCTAGACCATAGGCACCTTGTTAGGTTCAGACTCAAGGGTCCATGTGTGGGGGGTGGGGCTAGAGGTCAAAATCTAGGTCACCTTTAAAATGTGTGGTCTATTTATAGTTTTTTTTTTTTTTTTTTTTGTTGTTGTTTTTTTTCTTAGTCCATATCGTAACACTCTATCTCATAGGAATGTATTCCTATTTGGATGATAGATACCCTGTAGGGTTGATTTTTATTCCATGGTACCAAACTGCAGGGGTGGGGCAAGAGGTCAAAATCTGGGACACCTTTATATAATATGATAGTTATCCAAGATTAATATTCTGTAGGTCTATATCTTGACAACCACTTGTCAGAGAGCATTCATATTTACAACATGTTGGGTTCAGACCTTTGCGTCCATGTCGGGGTTGGGGGGGGGGGGGGGGGGGGGGAGGGGAGGCTAGAGGTCATGATCCAGGACATCACTTTTTTTTTTGTTTGTTTCAGAATGGCAGTCTATTTTTATTTTCCATCTAGGACTGAGGACCTGACCCTCAATGTCCACGATTAAGTCCTAGATGACCTCTCTAGGCTAGAGGTCATGATCCAGGACATCACTTTTTTTGTTTGTTTGTTTGTTTCAGAATGGCAGTCTATTTTTATTTTCCATCTAGGACTGAGGACCTGACCCTCAATGTCCACGATTAAGTCCTAGATGACCTCTCTCAAAAAAAAAAAAAAATAAATAAATAAAAATAATAAATAAAAAGAAAGAAAAAAAAAAAGAGAGAGAGAGCCTGCACATAATCCTCGCAAGAGGGTGTTGCAGTATTTATAGATAGATAGAAGTGTACACAAGTCAGCTCTGTGTACTGTTCTAAAATAGATTTGTCACTCTAAAACTACACTTCCCCATGTGTGTGGGCAAAGTGCTTTAGAACGCACTTGTCTAAAATGTATTTGATAAGGGTACTCTTTTGTTCGGGTATTTTCAATGCCGGGTGGTTTTGGGAGGGGGGAGGGGGGCTGGGGGACTACCAGCCGGGGGTATCCATGTTAGTATCCATGAATAGTTTGCCCTACACATCAGCTACTATTTGTTATATTAAATGCAACTTTAACAACTTATCCTACTCAACTTACATCTTTGATCATCCCGTATGGTATAAGTATCTTCAATATACCTAAAAAGGCTTATAAGGAATATAACGGTCCACAGAATAAATACGGTAAGCTGTAAGCTGAGCTAGATGAGTTAAGCTAAGCTGAGAATTCGTTGAGCTAGATGAGTTAAGCTAAGCTGAGAATTTGTTGCGTTTTCGCCTCAAGAAAGACCCGAACTATCAGCCAAAATATGCATACTTTTTGTCCCTATGTGCTGAGCATGATGAGCTGAGTAAGTTGAGCTGAGTTGAGATGTAACACTGTACCTTTCCATTGTGTAGATATTCGGGACCGGGAGTATGAAGTATAAGCCTATATGTGCCTCTCGAGGCACTTTTTCTAGTCATTTTGAAGTTTAAGACTGTTACTATACTGACCAACACCAGAATAAAATATTGATGCATATCTTATCAAAGTTTAGTGTTTTAAATCTCTGTGATCTGTGACCAGACCCCCCTCCTGCCCCCGCCCCCTCCCCCTGTAATATGTACATGTACTTTGTAATATGTACATGTACTTTGCTGCTAAAACATTCATTGTGAAAATGGAACCAGCTGGATTCAGAGTAGTTGCGAGATCTCACTCCGCTATATTACACATGTCATATGTTCCATATCTCTATTCGGAATGGTGAAGAGACGTTTCGCTCCATGAAGATTGTACTCATCAGCTGAGTGTGCGAGTCTAGATTCAGAGGTTCATGCTGCCCGCCGACACAGTGTTACTAGACGGTGCTGCTCTCTCTCCCCGGTGTAATACGCTGTAACTAGCCCTACACTGTGAAGTTACCTGTAACATTTCTATTCATCATACATTTATTGCTGATTACATGGCTATGAAGTCCTGGAGCGACACAACGGGAACAGATGGATCCGATTAGGAACGAAATGACCAGGAGAAATAAACACGGTTTTCATATCAATAGACACCAACGCCATATTGAATAAAAAAAAAAAGAAGTGAGAGAGTCTCAGACATTTTTTCTCAGATAATTGTAGGTTCCTGTGTGTAGATTCTCATGAATAAGATATGTAAAATGATTCCACCAACATTGAACATGAAGGTTGATAATGAATTTTAGTCGGGTTGAAATGAAGCTAAAATATAAGACCAAATAAAGATGTCCTGGGGTATGATTTGCTATGGTGTACTCTCGGGGTCAAAAGGTTGAAGCAATTGAATATCATTTCAGTTATCAGTCCTTTTCAGTATTTTAGGAATGTGAGTGTGTTTGGAGGGGTGCTTTGAATTTGGTAACATAAGCAGTATTACTGTAAAAACAGAGTAATTGACATGATTTTGTGCTCATTTTTTTGGTTAAAGTTTTGGCAGTGGCTAGGGATACGGTACCGTATCTTTAGCCTGTGGGCTAGGGATACGGTACCGTATCCCTAGCCTGGTGGCTAGAGATACGGTACCGTATCTGTAGCCTATATGTCGGAAATGGCTAAAGGTACGGTATAGATTAAAAATCGATAATATAATATTTTCTGGTGTGTTTTAAGTTGAATCATTGCAAGTATCCCAATGAATCATAAAAATAAACATTTATGGGTGTCTTACTTTTCTCACAGTTTCATGGTTGGGCAAGCTCTACACATGCACAATAATCTTACCAGTAGTAGCGTTAATTGTTGTTAATCTGTTAACTGGTTGTGAAATTATGCATATATATAACAACTAAAAACCGTACGAGACAAAAGCGGTTTGCATGTTTTTCAAACAAATTTTTGGAGTTTCTTTGGCTAGTCTGAGTCATTTATATATAAAAATGTTATATTTCGATTGCATTTTAGGCAATTTATTACTTGATTTTATTGAACATCGCTTGTAAACTTTTAAATAAAAATGCTTCTTAGATAAATGAACATACATGTATCTCAATCATTTCGACGCAAAAAAAAAGAAAAGAGAATAAAATAAAATAAACTCGTAAAAAAAAAAAAATAAAAAATAGATTGATTGCCAAAGTATCACAACATGATTTCCAACTTAAAATAAGCACATAAAGAACAATTACGAGAGCAAGAAA
Source organism: Rugalucina vietnamica (assembly GCA_964017185.1). Classification (NCBI taxonomy): domain Eukaryota; kingdom Metazoa; phylum Mollusca; class Bivalvia; order Lucinida; family Lucinidae; genus Rugalucina; species Rugalucina vietnamica. Next base: position 71,748,647 of record OZ024872.1, read on the forward strand.
ACGTGTTAACCAAGCGTAAAATTATATCATAAGTCCCGGAAATAGTTCTTTGATAGACAGTGTTTTCAACTGCAAAGTTTAACTTAGAAAGCGCAAGTCTTAGAAAATGTCAAAATACTATGTTCTAAATTTTCAAGTAAATGCACTGACGTGGAGAGCCGCAATTCAAATTTATGCCGTATCTTTATTTGCAGCGCTTGAGTATAACCTCATAGTATTTTAGTCTTTCGTTCAACTTATACCAAATACGCACTTGCGCCTTTTCTACACTTCTAGAAATTCTCTTATAGAACTGAACGCTTTCGGCATTCTGATAGCACTCTATAGCACTTTCAAATGCTTGAAAGTTGTCAAAATTTTGTCCGATGTGAAGTATACGAGCCATTCTGACGGTATGAATCAAGATTTGCATGCATGTTTTAAAATTGTACGGCGATTGAAGTGAGTAATAGCTTAATAATTATTGTTTTATTTGCAGTTACTTACTTAACCATAGCAAAAGTTAAAAGCATTCGCCAAATAATGATTGGCAAATTAAACAATGCCAATGTCTTACTTCAGGGTTTAGCGGTAGGACAAAATAAATCAACATGATTAATGCCGTGTTTGTTGTTCGCACATTGAGGCGCGGACATCGTCTTGATGGTTAAGCAACTAATCGAGGCTAATATCATCTTATTAATATCTTCACGTATCGTTAGAAACTTCCATACTGCGATTTGGCTTTATATCATTTGATGTCGGTCAAATAATTGTAGATAATGGTGATATTGCACAAACACACACTCAAATATAACAATTGAAAATTTCGTTCGACGGGGTTAGAAATAAAATTGAAATCTCTCAACTTTATACATTAACATTGTTTTCTTAAGTCTGTGTTTCTAGTCTTCCGTACCTTTAGTCATGTAGGATACTTGCAATAATTCAACTTAAAACTCACCTGAAAATATTATATTATCGATTTTAATCTATACCATACCTTTAGCCATTTCCGATATATAGGCTACAGATACGGTACCGTATCCCTAGCCCACAGGCTAAAGATACGGTACCGTATCCCTAGCCACTGCCTAAAGTTTTTGTAAGTCTATCTCTTGAATGTGTAGATGGATCTAGTGGATACTTTGCATGTTGATAGATATTGATCTGAAGTTTTATGCTGTTCCATCATGACCTACCTGAGTGACCTTGGATTCTTTCTTTCTTCAGATACTGAGTCGATCAGTTTCTGATCATTTTTTAAATTACATGTGCGTTCCGGTGTTTCAGTGCGTTTTGGTATTTCTATGGACCAAGTTTTTAGAACTGTATTTTTTTATTGAACAGATGGATGGATCTAATTTATACTTTGGTCAAGGTGAGGTCACAGACTTTTATCTGTTGATTGAGCATGTAATTTGACACAGTCTTAGACATTATGTGTTAAAGTTTTTGTAAGTCTTTATCTCTTGAAAATGTTGATGGATAAGTTGATACTTCGCATGATCTGAAGTTTTATGCTGTTCCATCATGACCCACCTGAGTGACCTTGGATTCAAGGTCACAGACTTTGAAAATTTATGTAAAAGCTTTTGCTTATAGTTTTTAGAACTGTATTTTTTATTGAACAGATGGATGGATCTAATTTATACTTTGGTCAAGGTCACAGACTTAGAAATTTTATGTTAAAAAGTTTTGGGTTAAAGTTTTTATAAGTCTGTGTGTAGATGGATCAAGTTGATAATTTGCATGTTGGTACATATACTGAGAGGATTTAAAAACTTAAGTTTTATATGAAAAGTGTGCTGCAACAAACCATATATAAGAATTGGATTCTTAATGCAAAATCTCCAGTTACGTTATCCCTTCAAAATGATGTCACAAAACAAGAATAACTCACTACGTGGAACACGCAGGCGTCACTTTTGCAACGCCAGGGCCGAAATTCGAGTGTTCATGTTTCAATTAACGATACGATCGCTGTATTTGATGTTATGCTTGGATGACTTTTGATATCAGCTCTAGTCAGGCTGGTCATTTAAAACGTCTGACATCAAATAACACGAGTTGGTGTATGCCGTTGTCATCAAATTAACGTCATTTACCCGACGTTTCGCTTTGTGCAATTCTTGCAATTTTAAAGAATGCATAACGAATTTGAACGGTAAGATTTCCTGTTGCACTGAGAGAAAGCTCTCAACAACACAAAAGTTAATTTGGAAACCTCCGTTACGTCATTTTGACGTTTTTACATTAAAACCAGTCGGTAAAGAAGGTCCTCTGAAACACAAAGGATAAAAAAGCTCTCGCAGAATTATGGAAGGAATCGGTCAATGGACCTCAGAAGATGCCGTTAGACCGATTTTGAAGCTTTTATCTCTGACGTTTACGTAAAAATCGCAATGAAAACGTCGATATTTAAAACCTTGGATACGGACGAATTATTTCGATTTTCTGCTAACAAATGCGTCAATTTTGCTTCCGCGGATACCAGATGACAACTGTATTGGAATGAAGATTCCACCATATCAGAAAACGTCAAAAACACTACTCTCAATTTGACGTTAACAATTGATCTCAAATTTTATGGACGTAAATCACAAAATAAACGATATGTCGAGAATGTGTTTTGATGTTAAAATTGAATATGCTTATTTGCAATATGTCCATCAGAAAAAATGACGTTAAATGCAGACTTGTATGCCGTACACGTGTTTTGAGATGTGGCGTAAAAGATGACGTAACTCTTCAACGTTAAGTTGATTTGAACTTTGAAAGAGTCAAACAGTAACCTCGTACAAAACACGTTTAAACTTGCACAATCACAACTTATTTTCATTATTAAGTTCCCAAAAATGGTATGTTGAAAACACTTAAGTTTCTAATTCCTCTCAGTATACATGCATTGGTCTCAGCCCACCTGAGAGACCTTTACTACTTTAGGTCAAGGCCATGGGTCATAGATTTTAACAGATTTAGTGGCAATGCATAAGTCAGGCGAGCTACGCTGTCCTGTGACAGCTCTTTAATATTGGCATTGGGAATGAGGCCCTATTTTGGCTCCAAATTTAGCATAAAGGAACAATGTCACACTGATTATATATGCCAGAAAAAGTCAACCTATCTGTGTTGCAGACAACCAAAAGTTCCATGGACATACACTAACAGACAGTAGATTGACAGATTGAATGTTTGGGGAATGTTGAATGTTGCAACTGTGTTTGTGTTATGAATTTTATTCTTGTTCTTTTTTCCTCTAGACATAATTCACTATGGGTACACGGGTATATCTTGGAGGCTTATCCTACCATGCCAGGGAAAAAGATGTTGAAAGATTCTTCAAAGGCTATGGTAAAATCAGAGACATAATGCTGAAAAATGGATATGGGTTTGTGGTTAGTATCAATGCATTACTGAATATGAGCAATCGTCTTCAAAGTTTCCGACCAGAAAAAAAAACAGCAACAAAAACTGGCCAGACTAGACAGTGAGTCTCAGAAGATGTCTAGAGGCTAACACTGGAAGAAATAGAGGGATTGTTCTATCCATGAAGCAAAAACAAAATATGGTGATTGGCTGCTTAATTCATCTTTCTTCACCCAGGACCTAAAAGATATGGCTGGAGTGGTAGTTTGAATTTTGTATTGAAAATTTTGTCCCCATACTCTTCTCCTGCATTTGAATCAAGAAAGTTGATGGTAAAATAATTGGGTTAGGATTATCTGAGCATGTAATTTGACAGTGTTCTGGAACTACATTGTACATAATGCTCTGCAATATTGACGATCCTTAAGTTTTGCTTTCTTGAGAAAACAAAGCTCAGAAGTCTCATTCTGCTTTGCAGGAGTTTGAAGACTACAGAGATGCTGATGATGCTACATATGAGCTAAATGGGAAAGAAATCTGTGGAGAAAGGTAAGACAATATTGCATGGTATGAAAAAAACTGGCAGCCTGGCAAGACTTTAATTTCTATTGAGAGCATTCAGCAAACATTACCAAACCTTGCATGACATGAAAAACTTGCTAGCTGGTAATAGAGCAAGTGGTGGTATACTTTTTCTTGTCAACAATATTATTTGTGCGTTAAGTAGTTGAGAAGCAGGATTTCTCATAAAGTGTTTCAAGTTAAAATTGTGTAAATGAAACTTGTATACATACTAATTGGTTGGAGAGGTCTGTTATTTTATAGTCTAGTTTATTGCACTGTGTCTGTTACATTTTCCAACAGTTATGCATTGATTGACCAGAGTCACCACTCACTAATACATGTCCATGCACATCATGATTCGAAAAATGTTTAATATTTACAAACAGATGTCATGAGAGGTGAACTGGCATGGTCAAAGGAAAACGATATGAGCCTGTGCGTGAGAAAACCAACAATTTGGGTTCCGACCAGGTCTGACACAAACCGGCCTGTACAGTCACGGAAACCGGCTAGAAGCTTGAAATTTCTGATTTAGGAAGAAGAGAAATTGTACTATCCGACAAAGGCGCTGTTACTGCGAAGCTGATCTGCGCCTTTGTTTTCGCCTATGCAGATTGTTCCCATGCGGCGGCTCATATGAGTTAACTCTGGACCATTTTAAATGGGCATGTAGTCATTGTGATTGGTAGTGGTGATTAGTTATATGCTGATTGAATAGCTAAGAAAGCAAGTTCTGTTTTCTGTTAGTTAATTTGCAAGCAACAAAGTGCTCTAGATAGTGTCATTGTCCATTCCTCAGATATGGAAAGAAAAAGGATTGCACAGGTCTATGTATTGTGCCTTGGATTTTGCATTTGCAAAGGTCAAACTGTGTTTTTTATTCATTAATACAACTTGTTTCAGAGTGAGTGTTGAGAAAGCAAGAGGTACACCACGGGGGACTGATCGTGACAGATACCTGGAGAAAGGTTGGCGAATAGAGAATTATGCTCCAAGGAGGCGAGGGGGCGGCTGGAGGGACAAGTAAGATACATCAATGTTTGTGATGAGCACTTCTGTCATTCGTGCCTAGACTTTAAAAAGATAAATTTTATGTATGACATATATTTGGCCTCCAAGGTGTAGAAGCAAGCTGATATGACTCATTAAGTCATTTCATGTTGATTACTGATATAGCTGTTTTCTTATGACATTGCTCTGTTTAGTACTTTAGTTCTATCTCCTCATTTTTGTCTTGTTTAGAAAATTTAAATCTTTCAGCCATTAAATATTATATAAGCCACTGCACCAGAAAACTAATAATCTGCATATATGCGAAAACAAAGACACAGATCAGCTGTGCAGTAACTGCATAACAGATCAACGTCTTTGTTTTCACTTCATAGATAGTATGATACCTCTTCTTACTAAACCTGAAATTTCAAGCTTCCAGCATGCTTCTGTGGCTGTACAGCCTGGTTTGTGTCAAACCTGGTGGGAAACCAAGTGGTTGGTTTTCCCGGTTTAATGGTTCATATTATGAGCCGCCTCGTGGGAAAACCAACAATGTGGTTTCCGAACAGGTCCGACACAAACTGACCTGTACAAGCACAGAAAAGAGCTAGAAGCTTGAAATTTCGGATTTAAGTAGAAGAGGAATTGTACTATCCGAGTAGCGAAAACAAAGGCGCTGATCAGCTTCGCGGTTACCGCGAAGCTGATCTGCGTCTTTGTTTTCGCCTATGCAGATTGTTGGTTTTCCAATGAGACGGCTCTTATGTTGAATGTGTGTTCTTTGTGTTCTACAGGTATGGACCTCCAACCAGGACTGGGAACCGTGTGATTGTAGAAAACCTGTCATCACGAGTCAGCTGGCAGGTAAGTTACATTATCTCCATAATAACAATGGAAATACACATTTTCTTTTTATATATATCATTGCTTTAGCTGCAGATTTATATTGATCCACATTGCAGTAACTTGAAGAAATTATTTTGCACTAGGTTATGCTGCTAAGTTAAGGAAATGGTCAAAAACTGAAGTAAATTTGTATGCCACACAAGAAGAGTTTTCAAATTAAAGAAATTAGAAGCTGTTTTAATACTGTTATTTCAGAGAATTCATTTTTCCAAGCAGAATGATTTTATTTGAAATAAGAAAAACTTGCATGTTTTGATGTAAGGAAAAATTCAGCAGGGATCAAAAATACTGTATCTCCTTTAAACAACCCCTTACCTTAGCTTTTGCAGCAGATCATCCTGGTTCTTTGGTCATAAAATATTTGTCATGCTCAACTTGAGTCACTTAGCTGAGCACAATTTCTGCTCACAATATAGGCATTGTATGAATGAAATCAGAAATATAAATTGATTTTGGCACTATTAGCAGTTTAAATGCCATACTAATGTAGTTGAGCATGAAATATGAGCCTGTGCATGGGAAAACCAACAATTTGGGGTTCTGTTCAGGTCTGACACAAACCAGGCTGTACAGTCACAGAAGCAGGCTAGAAGCTTGAAATTTCGGATTTAAGAAGAAGAGGAATTGTACTATCCATGTAGCTTAAACAAAGGCACTGATCAGCTTCGCGCTGATCTGTGTCTTTGTTTTCGCCTATGCAGATTGTTGTTTTTCCCATGCGGTGGCTCATATGTTTTATAATCTGAGGGACAGGTTTCAAAAGATTGTGTTCAATTTCAAAACTGTTTTTATTGTAAGATATTTTAACCAGAATGTTTTCCTCTCTAGTCCCACTACTAAGCAATCTCTCTATAAGACGAGGAAAGCTAAGCTATGTTCTATGTGGAACTAAATTGAGGCCTGCTACTCGTGGCTCTGATGCTCTCTAAGATGACTATGTGAGCCGTCTATACTATGCACTAAGCCCACACACCTACTATCTTGAGAGGTCTATGGAGCTCCATCTTAGATGAAAAATCCTACCAAGTTTCTTTGTAAATCTTGAATGCAAAGAAGCCAATTATGAAAGTGGTAGATTTTCTAATAATTAAAAAATAACATTAATTAAGAACTAGAAATGTGAAATCATCCCTGGGTTGTTGATTTTAAATTCTGAGTGTCAATTAGAATTATTAGAACATCTACCATAGGGAATATTTCCTCTTTGAGCCTGCAAGATGAATGTGCCTGCTCAAATGTTGGTAAATATTCCCTGGACTGACGGTTGACTACGGACTTAAAACCTGAACTATCACAGCTGCTACAATATCTATGGGGCGTCAGTTCTATCAGGCTACTAGGGGACCCTTTAATACTAGCTATGGGTCTATAGAGCTATCTAGGGCCGCTGATCTATTTCGAGCTATCATCCTCTATTGATTGACCAGGCATAGAGTGCCACTTGTCTAGGCCGATACTATTACATGTGTTTTTCCAGAGGTAATTTGCCACACACATGTAGTTTATTTACAGGAGTATTTTTCACAGAAAAAGTCAACATTCGTTCCAGCAAAATCATTTACTCAATACTCATCTACGGGGGATGATCCAAAAAAACGTAGACTTTTGCTGTAGCTTCTATACAGCTCAATCAAATGCTAATAAAATAACATGAACATAAATCGGAATGTGTCTAGAATACTGCGGCCAAATATCAAGCAAAAATAACTACTCGTTAAAAATCAACAGTAAAAACAAAAAGGTCACTATGGTCTACCCGGCGCACGTCAGCTATGATTTCGTAACGTCGTTGGCGTTTGTATTATTTTCCTATCAGCGCTTGCGGCCATCTATTCAACAAGTACCATAGATAAAAGAATTTTAACTTATTGTGCTCTGTACTTCACATATTTTCCGTCAATGTCCAAAACTCGAAACAAATTCTAACTTTAAATTGCTTCAAAATCGCCTCATCCGTAGCCGTCTGCATACGGTCAGCGCATTTCGCATTTACGTCACCAGTGATGCGCGTTATTTTTGTTTCTTTTTTCCATCTTTGTTATGCTATTTTAGTAGAGCTGGGTACCACGAAAAAAAATGTACCGCGGTATATCACGGTTTTCAGTCAAGTACCGTGGTATGTATTGCGGTGTACCGGAAGCTATATATAGAAACAATTTGGGCCTTCTGGTGCAGCACATTTAATGTGTGGGGGTTAGGCAATTCAATTATTTTTCTTCCATTACCAAAATCAGCCTTAAAAGATAGATTTAACACTGCCTATTAGGACATAAAGTGTAGGACTGTTTTAGGGCATATCAGTTGTCATGAGTCTGTGTACATGTTGTAATCAAATGATTGATTAATCTATACCTCTGGCCACCAGTATTAAAATTGAACTGGCTTTTACAGATGTTTGGTTGATAAACATACTCAACACTTAGCGACACACCACAGCTTGAGCTTACTGATATGTAACATTAACATATGTAACATTAACATATGTAACATTAACATATGTACATATTTTTTCTAAGTCATTTCAAGCATCTCTGAATTTTTTGGACTTTGGATAATTTAATTTAGAATGAAAACAACATAGCCAACATTTTGGTGGAGGAAGGGCAATTGAAAATTGTTCTCTGTAGATGTTTTAATATAAGATCGTGATCAAATTAATCATTTAAGGACACAGACAAATATGGAAATATTAGCAATTTATTTAGCAAACAGCCTCACAATGGAGACTGCCTATATGTACCATAAAAACCGGTACAGTGAAAAAGTACCACGGTACGTACCAAAACAAAAGAGAACCACGGTATACCAGTATACCGGTTTTATCGCCCACCTCTATATTTTAGCGTCCGAATCACAAGGGCTATATTTTTACACAGCTGATGTATTCATTGACTGTTCTTATTTTCTCTACATTTAGTTATTTTCGGTGTTTGTGTTGGCGTTTTTAAAAATGGCGGCAATTTTAGTAATCGCATACATTTAAACCGTGTCTGGTGACGACGTTTTTAACGTTAAATGCAGGCTGAAAAGTGCACAATTGATACATGTAATTCAAAAACGCATGACTCAAATTTGTTGAAACTTATACACAGCAATATCTAAACGCCAAGCCTTAACTGTACTAAATTTGGTGCGATTTGCATGCCTATTTTACATTTTATTGAGACATGTATGACACAGGACACGACCGAAAATTCGCGTGCGCCGCCTATGCGTCACCATGGTTTTAAAATGGCTCGGCGTGTTTGCGATACTTACGAAATGTGTAATTGTTTTATCTTATCTTGATATACGAATGTTTTGATTGAACGCAATATGCATTTTTCTTAAATAAATCTACGTATGTTAAAGCTACAGCAAAAGTTTACGTTATTTTGGATTTTCCCTCGTATTTCTCATTTTTTAAGTCAAAAAATGTTTGATAGAATATGTTCATCACAAAAGCGATCAACTTTAGCTTCTAATAAAACAATTAAGTTTTTAAAATGCACAGTCTGAACAGGGTAAGAATAACAAAAATCTGCACTACATGTATTTGCATTAAGAAATAGTGGATATTGTCCAGTTTGTTGTGTGGTTGATTAAGCTGATTTTATAATGCCTGTTTTTCATGTTGATAAAGATAAATATCAGCTAACATTATAGTGTTTAACCGCCAACTTGCATATCCATAATTTCAGATCTTTTTGTTGCTTTGAGATAGTATAAAACTTAGGGAAGATTGGGGGGAGCAGCCTTTTTAAGTTCATGTAATTGGCTAGCTCACTGTTACCTTATTGTTGACTGGGCTGTTCAACCTCATTTATTCAAACAATGAAAAGTCTGAAGCAGTATTCTTAACAACAGATCTGATGGAGTAGGGCGTCTTGAATAAATGTTTGCAAAATTCTGAAAGAAGGAATATAAGAAATGCCTTAATCATTTTGCATTGCACACTAATGTTTTATACTGCAATACCCTTTATCTCACTAACAAGTTAATGTGATGATAGATTTATCCAAACTGAGTCTCCAAACAAGTTTTGTGGTAACCGAAACAGTCCCATGTATCCAAGAAAACCATAAGCAGCATATCTCCCAACCATGCTAAGATCGTTTTTTAAAATGTGTGTGAGTAAAATGTGAATATTTTTGTGTATTTAAGGATCTGAAAGATTACATGAGGCAAGCAGGGGAGGTGACTTATGCTGATGCTCATAAAGATCGTAAGAATGAAGGGTAGGTTTAACAAGACATGTACAATAGATGATGACACTTTGAAATATTCCCAATTATCTTCCATAAATAAGACAAATATTAGGCTGTTTGTGAGTTGGTGGGAACCCTCCAAGTTTTATCCCAAAATGTCTTGCTCAATCTCTTGCAAGTTTTTGTCACAAAACTTCTGTCCCTTCTGAATCTACATGACTATGGGGGTATATACTAAACGTAAAAAGTTGAATTGTACAGTATTTGCTAATAGGTACAGGTACCTGATTTATTGTTCATAGGCTAGTCAGTATTTATCCCTACAAAGTGACACTAGATTGTTTTTTGCAGTGTTGTGGAGTTTTCCTCGTACTCTGACATGAAGAGAGCCATAGATAAACTAGATGGAACTGAGATTAATGGGAGGAAAATCAAGATGACGGAAGACAGGTCCAGAAGAAGGTAGGATATTGGGCAGTAAAGTTTGAGCTTCGACGCGTGAAAAACAGTGTTTGGTGTTTCCAACAAGATCTGACACAAACCGGCCTGTACAGTCACAGAAGAAAGTTAGAATCTTGAAATTTTGGATAGAGGTAGAGGAGGAATTGTACTATCCATGTAGCGAAAACAAAGGCGCTGATCAGCTGTGCAGTAACTTCACAGCTGATCTGCGTCTTTGTTTTCGCATAGGCAAAAATCCAGTTTTCTCGTGACGTGGCTCATTTGTTATTGTGGGTATTTTATTGCTAAACATTTGTTTACTCTGAGATTGCTTTTACAATTTTACACACTGCTCAGTAAACATTCCGCTTTTGGTAATTGCTATTAAGAGCCTAAAAATCTTAGGTGGGATATGCTTAACAGGAGCTCTTTGGTGTTTGTTAACAATGTTTACAAGATGATGAAAATTGGCTATGAAGCGCTTAACATGACTTAGTTTTGAGCTTCCTTGTTAGAAACCCTTGTACACACATATCTGTTTCAGATCTAGATCTCGGTCAAGGAGTAGAAGTCGCAGCCGTAGCAGATCTCGCTCTCCTCGCCGACGCCGAAGATCAAGTTCAAGGTCACGCAGCAGGAGTCGCAGCAGAAGTAGGTCACGGTCGCGATCACGAAGCAGGTCAAGGTCACGATCAAGAACACCGGAAAAGAAAGCTTCCCGATCACCTACTCCATCCAAATCACCAGCCAAAGAACAGACGGAGGAAAAAGAAAAGGCTGATGATTAAATGTTCAGAACAGAAATGTAGCTTTACTCAAGAACGAACTGTTAGAAATTCATGTATACTTCATGTTACAACAGCTTTAAAATGAGCCACCTCATGGGAAAACCAACAATCTGCATCTAGACGAAAACAAAGGCGCAGATCAGCTTCGCGGTAACCGCAAAGCTGATCAGCGCCTTTGTTTTCGCTACTCAGATAGTACAATTCCTCCTCTACTTAACTCTAAAATTTCCAGCTTCTAGCCTGCTTCTGTAGCTGTACAGGCCAGTTTGTGTCAGACCTGTTCGAAAACCACATTTTGGTTTTTCCACGAGGTGGCTCAAATGTTGCTTCCAGCTCACTCATTGACCCATGTGTTGGTAGTTAGTACTTTTACATTTTAGTATTTTGTCTTAAAATCGGGGAACATGTATTTCACTAAGAACAGAAAGGGAGTAACTGTGCCTGATTACAATGAGATAACCAACTATATGTTTAACTTTACTTTAATAGCAGAAATTTATCAACCAATCATGAAATCAAAATGTTTCTTCGATATAATGAACCTGTCAGCAAATATAGTTTTTGTAGACCCTTGATACCTTTTGATCAGGACACAAATTGGTGTTAAAACATTAACCTTTTTCAGATGTTTTTTTCTATAAATATGGATATTGCAAAAACTTCCAGTGTTAATTAATATGGATCATTTCATAAGGAAACCTACTTATATTATGATTTTTTATGCAGCAGCAAGGCACTATAAATTTTATTACTGCATTTTGGTGTAACCCGTATTAAAGAGAAAGCAGTAGCTCTGTGAGTGTTGGTCTCCAGAGTGAGATGTGGAGGGGGTTTTAACCCATCATTGACTCCTGGATTTTCCCATTGTTACAATCAATTTCAGACAGGCGCGACGAAAGCAGTTATGCAAACGTGAGAAAACACGACCTGTCAATGAAATATTTTAGGTCATGAGATCAAATTGTACTAATGCGGAGGTCAAAATTGATTGAAGTTCGTTCTTAACTTCCGCACACTGATGCAGTAAATGGCCATGCCCAGAGAAAAGGAAAATATATCAATTGAATTTATCAATGTTTTATCTTGATTTACATCATTATCATAAGCTTAGAAGCAATCAATTAGATGGCAATCAATTATAGGGTGGATTTATTATAGAAAATTGTGACTGAATGAGATAAACTGCCTAGTCAAAAACGGTTATTGGCAAATCAACATCTTTTCGCGTGACGCAGCTCTGTACTAGTGACCTTTCCATTTTTGGAAAACACGCTCACTGACCTTGCTTTTGTTTCAAAATATTTTGGATTGACGCAAAAGGAAACGTCGTGGATAAAAGAAATTGATTGTATCATTCAGACAAGTCCACATTCATTTTGAGGGACATCAGGAATGATTTTGAATTTGTACTTATCTGCAAAAGAAATGAAAAAAAAAAAAATAAATAAATGAAACCCATTGTTTTGAAAAAGATCATTTTGATGGAGTTGTAAGTGATAGGGTTGATGATTAAAAATTACAGTAAGTAACAATCGACCAAAATTTGAGTTTTGTAGCATGTTTCACTGTGACGTTGTAATGATGTTTGTATTCGAGCTTGTGTATAATATTACAACATTGCGATTAAAACATTCATGATTAATGCGATTTGAAAACAGGAAGTAGTAAACTAAAGAAATGGTAAAAAAAGATTTGAAAAAATACGGCCTGTAAACGCTCCCAGTGGTCGCGTTTATCTGTTGACGTCAGCCTATTGTTTTCAAATCGCCATTTTTGTTCACTTAGTACAGACACATTATGGTCTTTCATATTGTGATCATTTAGATGTCTGTTCAGTGTGTCAACAGCTATCTTATGGCACTAAAAGATTTCAGGTACGTCTATTTAATTGATAGAAAACGGCAATTTACGTCAGAAATTAAAACAATGTCACGCACAAGAAATAAGCGTCGAAGGAGGCATAATTTTTTTTTGATTTGATTTTGTCTCCCCCATCACTTTCAAATACCGGTGTCAGTTTGGAAACTTTTTGCAAGATAATTAAAGGTATCATAACCCTTTGTCTATGGAAAAGGGGGGTAACTCAAATTTTTCTGAGTAACGTGACAAGTGTAACTCGTCATGATTTTCTTGTTTATTAACAGGACTATCGAAATTCATATCACTAAAAGAAATTTGAATGTTATAGACCAAAACAAAACAAAACAAAAACCTATACAAAAACCATTTTTTTTTTCGTGTTTCTTTTTGTGTATAAGTATATGTTCATTTTTTGATTAAATTCTTTTAAGCAAACAGAATAGCCTTAGACGGGACACTGTAATCTGCGGCACCACATTTGGGCTATGAAAAGGATGCCAGGCTTAATGAGTTTAACAGCTTTAAAGTGTTCCAGCTGTGGACAAGTGATTCAAAAGCCTCTCAGCTGAAAATCAAGAATAAATCCCTACTAGGGCTATATAAATGTGTATTTGTACATGATTTCATTTACTTCATTTGTCATAACAAGAAAGCATTTGATATTTTTCTTGTGATACATTCCTTTACTAAATAGCATCAGCATGATAAAACCAAGAAATTCTTTCAAACGATTTTGGTATTAAGGTTAAGGGAAAAATGCTATTGGCATGCACATGAAGAAACAACTCTAAATCTGAGGCAAACTATTATTATTTCAATTGTCATCTTAAGCATGCTTTCACTCTTTCATCAGACATCCAGATTAACCCATTTTGACGAATGGACCTGCCCATCATTATCCATTGGGAGAGTCCACTATCATTTTAAGGGATGTTAGAAATTCCATTTTTCTATGAAATGCCTCAAAGCAAACGGAATAGCCCCATATGGGATGCCACGTTCTGTGGCACCACGTTTGCCCATGTCCCATATAAAAGACACCAGGTTAATTTTAGTTTAATAGTTAATGGCTTTCATTTAGAGAGTGACTTGGTGGGACCAATTTTCCCGGAAGGCCTGGTTTGGTTTTGTCATGCTGGAGCTCAAATTTTCATTTCCAATATTTTACGTGGATGGCTGTAAATAAGTTGTGCAATTCTACACAAGAAGGACTTTGTCAAAAAGTGTAGGAAATGTCCTTAAATTTTGAACAGATAGGCAGGGGCAATTTGTGTAGGGCCAAATCAGACTGCTTCTTGAAAAACAGTTAAAAAGTTGGGCACAATAGTGCCTGCGCCAGTCTGTTCACATCGTTTTGAGGAATTTCTCCACTTTATAAATGTAAGGGTGGATAGAAAGTAAGTTTGAGTGTTTCATATATTTGCACCATTTATAATTAAAGACAGATGCTTGTTTTTCTGCTTGTGAGAATAATTTGTGTCAATAAATATGTTGAAATTATTTTGCTTTTATGTCATTTCCAATCCAAGATTCTGTCAGTAAATACTTGTACATTCCTATGCCTATATTGCAACGGTACATCATACCCAATCCAATTTTTAATTGGTTTCATTATATTTACTGCAGCTTACACCTCTATTTGATTACTGCATTTTACTCCTTCCAAGCTGGGTGTAATATAAGTAGTTAAAATTTTCATGAATTTTTCATCAGGAAGTGGAGGATTGTTTTCATATGCCACATGTGATTGGACTAGTTATACTTGAATAATTATGCAGTTAAAGCTGGGGTGCCTAGTTAGATTAGGGGATAGCGTGTTTGGCTTCTGACTGGCCTCCCGCGAGGCCAGTAAAAAATATTGATTAATGAAAAATATTCATTTGTTCTTGCAGCACTATATACATGTATCACCATTACAAAGTTATGGTGAGACAAGCCAAGTTCTGCTTGCGGGTGTGCCAGGTGGTTTTTCTCGGGGTTCTCCCATTTTCGCCCCACCTACTGATTGGCCCATCTCATATGAGCTGAAATAATCTTGAAAGGGACGTAAAACTGAATTTAAAAAAAAAAGTTATGACCTTAGCGCATGAACTTTCTGACTGCCCCTTGTATGCTTTGTGGAAGGGACCTATTCTTATGGCAAAAGACCTAACAGTTGAAATAGAAATTGGGGGCAAGCAATGCTCCATTATGCCCTTGCATTATGCCAAGATCTAAACAAAGTTAATTTTGAGCATTGTACCACTTCAATGTTTGATTTATTTCCTGAGAAAGAAATCGTTTGACTGGGTATAGTTTCTCTTAGCACTGTTTCCTGAGAAAGAAATCGTTTGACTGGGTATAGTTTCTCTTAGCACTGGTTCAGTATGTGCCAGTTTTCAAAATATATATATGCAATGTATAGTGGTCCTCTTTATAAAGCCTGCCAATTGTGTCCCTGGGGTTCATACAGGCTCTGCCCATGATGGGGGGGGGGGGGGGGGGGGGGGGGGGGGCTTCATTATCCGGCATAGTCTTATAATGGGAAATACATGAAAAAATGTTTTATGAAACCGCAAGAGCCGAAGCTTGTATATTTGGTATTCAGCCTGTGAATCACGAATGGCCCCACCCCGGGGGTCATTAGTAGACTTACATTGGAAAAACATAAAAAAAGCATCTTTATAAATCCTGCGACCTGTGCTGCTTGGGTGCTTACAGGCCATGCCCCAGGGCAGGGGTTATTAGCTCCCCTACATCATGGAAACATCTCCGTGTGGAACTTAACCCCTTCAAACTTATACTTATGTAGTAAAATTGAGGTTTGATGGGGTCAAGAGAAAAAATCAATAATTGATGTAATTTAAAAGTCAAAAAAGCTCAATTCTAACAAAAATCAAAATAATAAACCATTATTTTATGATAGGCAAGGTAAATATTTTTAAAATTAAAATTTAGCTCATAAATATATACACTGAAAAAAGGTTATAAGAGGCCACTTTTCAAACTCATTTTTTGTTTCTAAGCCATGTTCAAAATTGCACGATTTTTTGCCAAAAGATGTGTCTTTCAAGTAAGTAAAATTCCAAAGTGTTAAGAAATAATTTTCTTTTACTAAAGGCGTTTTTGGAGTAAAAATGCAAAATCAATGTTTTTAAACAAAAAATTGGATACAGCACACCATTTATTGAAATTAGGAACGGGTGTCATCAAAGGGGTCGTTACGGCTTGAAAAAAACATCAAACATTCGATTTTTCTCTACTGGTAGAATTTTTATACATTTTTAAAAATCGCCAATTTTTAGATTTTTTGGAAAATTCATAAATGTGCCTCTTAAACATGTTGACCCCTGTTAAATTCACTTGATGAGGCCTGGAAATGAGAGATATAACTTGACTGAACTGTTTTAGACCATTTTCGAGGACCAACAGGTCAAGGCTGCCGCACACTTCCGGTTTCAATGCCAATTTTTAACGAACAAAATAACAAAATTTGTGGACGATTTTTTTAATTTTCAAAGTTTGTAAGAGTCTAGTATTTGACCTAAATAATCGCTGAAAATTTCAATGCCGTGCTGCTGATAATAACGCAACTGGAGAAGAACAAATTTGGTATGCAAATTGCATACAAAAGCTGAATTCCTGTTATTCAGGTTGTTGTCTTCTTGCATGTACAAAACAGAAACGAAGATTCATATTGCAGCAACACTTTTGACTTAATTTTATTTTGCATCATGGCAGTCAGTAGCACTTTCAAATAAATTAAAATGTAAAAACACAAGGTCATACTATGACATTTAATTTGATGTTAATAAAGTGTGACTTTTTGAAATAGGGTACCTTTACACATGCTTCGTCTGTGTGAGAAGTATCACGCATTTTGGAATGCAGAAACTCACAGAGCCACCGTTAGACATTGGTTTATTCATATGATCATGAATTTTAATTGATCGTATTTTACTTTCTGAACTAGAAGAAAAAATATGAGGTGGCCTCTTATAACTTTTTTTCAGTGTATTTAATATGTAATTAAAAATAATTCCCAAGTAATCCTGGAGACCTTTCCGTAATGTACAAGTAAAGCTGTCCAGATCAGGTGAGCGTTTATAGGACCACTGGTCCTCTGGTCCTAACTTACCTTAATACAGGACCATCCTTAAAAAATAAAGAATAAGTAGGTCGGATTTTTACCTTATCTACCTATCTTCCCTACTACCCACATAAAAGTATCTTACACATGCATGCATACTAACCTACCCATCTTAATTACCTACCTACCATACCTATCCTTTGTACGTACCTATCTACACCTACACCTACATTACTTCCAATCGGCCCACCTACCTATTAACCTATATACCTACACATCCACCTACCTAAATTTACCTTTTACTTAAGTACCCATCTACCTTGCGTATCTACCTACCCACCTTATCTACCTACATACCTACTCCCCCATATACCCCAGGGGGGGGGGGTACTCTCATTTTTTGTGGATACATAGGCGAGGCCCCAGCTTCTACCCCCAAACCCAAAAAATTACTGAGATTTGCTGACCACCCGAAAAAAATACCAGTCCTATCAGGCATACCCAAAAAAATACTTGAACTTTTAGCTTACCCCAAAAAATTACATGTACATGTATTCATCTTTTTTATGTTTATCACATCCATATGATCTAAGCTGTTGGTGGGACGTTAAATCCCAAATCAACCAACCAACAGAACACGTCACAATACAGTTAATATATGTAGGAACTAGGAAGTAAATACCAAGTTGGATAAAATTTAAAGATTCTATTTATTCTCAAAGTGTAAGTCTTATGATGGTTTTGATTCCATTTGATTTGCAATCCAAACAACATCGTCATGATCAAGTTTCCAAAATTTCACCGAGACCAGACATAAGGCATGGTCGCAAACAAAATTGAATCTTAAGGCCTTGTAAAACATAAGTGTAAGCCACTCTTATCTTTATAGAAATAAAGAGATTTCCCAAGAAATGTGCAAAACCCAAAAAATTACTTAGAATTATAGATGACCCCAAAAAATAATTCAGAAAAGGCATGACCCCAAAAAAATATCCATAAAAAGCTCACTACCCTAAAAAATAACTAGTTTTTCTGAAAACCCAAAAAAATACGGAAATTCAAAATTTTAACCCCCAAAAAGTCAGCCTCGCCTATGTATACAGAAAATTTCAGAGTACCCCCCCCCCCCCCCCCCCCTGGGCCATATACACACACTTAGCTGCCTACCTACCTAACTACTTATCTACATGTACCTATCTGTCGACCTGCCTGCCTGTTTACCTACCTACCGAGCCACTCACCTACCATATCCACTATCTATCTTCTGATACTGAGTCGATCAATTTCTGACCATCACCTCAGGTGAATCCGTACTAAGGAACGAGATGACCAGCAAGTACCTGTTTTTAGAAAGACCTATCTGACGTGTAAGTCACGTGACGTGCCCAAGAGCAAGTTCAGCCATTTTGTGGAAAGATTTTTTCCCCCATATTGTTCTTCCAACCAATTCTAATCTGATCGTAAGTTCATACCGAAAATCAAGTAGCCATACAGTAAACGTTTGCAAGGTTTCGACGCGGGTTATCTCTTTACTAACGGAAAACATCACGTCGTGTTTTGCTCGATTCATAGTGAATGAGTCAATGACAAAATGTTTTGCTTGTCAGATTCATAGTCAAAATGTATAATTGATATACAACAACAACAATTCATAGTGAATGACAAAAAAATGAAAAAAAAAAAAAATTCACTAGTCATTTGTAACCACGAGCCCCCACCCAGGGGGAATGGCGGGGATTTGACTTTTGGTCCAGCAAATCCCCGCTAAAAGTAAAAGCCCTATCCTGCAGAGACTGCTAGGTAAAACCACTGCTGTGTTCCCCTGCAGCCTGCTATCTTTTTCATTTCACAGGCTCAGGACAAATCAAAATTTAGCTACAGAGCTCGATTTAGCTATAGTAGCTAAAAGGAGCTGCGACTGATTCACTTACCTCTGCTGAAATGTCTGAAGACTGTGTGTCCAAGTTCGCTTCACTCGTGCGTTCAAGGGACTAATTTCTCCCCCATCCGAACCCCCTGGTGAAATAATGTCATTTGGCGTGTCACCAGTAAACTATTCAGATTCAGATGACATTTCGTCGAAAATGTGTTATGTCGAAAATGTTGTACATGTAACTTCAAAAATATTCACCTTTCTTTCTTCAGATACTGAGTCGATCAATCTCTGATCATCACCGCAAAATTTTGAGATTTATTCCGTAGAAGACTAGCCTAATCCTATAGGTCCACATTTTGAGCCACCAACCACTACGGTTAGGGTAAAGGTCTGGGCATGGGGACATTTTCGACAAATGTAATTTTCGACGAAATGTCGCGGAAGCACTTTTTATGGGTTGTGTAAACATCAAATTTGAGAAAATCCAGCCAAGATTTTTTTTGCAAAAACTTCATTTTATAATTGCAGGAAATGAGATGTTATAAAATACCTCATTGTGGCAGTCATTGAAAAAAAAAATGGAATGCCAAACACAGAGCACAATTTATGCAGCAGAAAAAAAAACATGATAGCATATCTAACTGTTGATCAGGGTTTTATGAATTCTCATTTTCTGAAATAAACAAAAGTGGTGTTTTTTGCTGAAATTTCTTCTCTGCATTTTCCCAACAATGTTGTTTACACAAAATATTTAAAGTTGTTAACAATTTTAATCGAATATTCAGTACCTTAATTAGGCTGCGTATTTGCGTAATTACCCAATTAAAATATGAAAAAACGCAATTAATAACGATCTGGTAGCATAAGAAAACGCAAAAGAAATCGCCGATACGCAATACCGGAAAATTCAATTGCGTACCGGTTTTTATCGGTGTGCGCCGCACAACGGCTTACTCCGTCTACATTAAACAAAAATCAGTAGGGCACAACCGTTAAATCGATATATAATATTTCCTTTTTCATATAGTATCTAAAACTAGATATCATATCTAAATCTAGATATAAACACAAAATATTTGAATTTACATATTGTATCTCCTTCTAGATATATAACTCTACATCCGGTTTATCTATACTTCGTTTTACATATTATATCTAAACTGACATATATTGTCAAAATATCTCCTTTTTAATATAGTATCTAAAACTAGATATCATATCTAAATCTAGATATAAACACAAACTATTCGAATTTAAATATAATATCTACTTCGAGATATACAGCTCTACATCCGGTTAAAATATATATTTCGTTTGACATATTATGTCTCAATTGACAAAAATTTTCAAAATTTTTCGCCCCATAGCAACATGTATACGTAATTTGTAGTCAGGATGTTCCCATCGGTGTTCCTTGATAACTCTCCACACCACGCGGAAGTAGAGCTAGGTGACAAAGTGAAACGGATTGCGGCTTATCTAGCTGATCTACGTAATTTGTTGATTTAGATATACTATGGATTGGAATATGCCCGCAACTTAGTCTGCAACTAACATGGCCTAGTTCAACCTGGCGACGGACAAACATCTTAAATATCATCTTGTTGGTGTTAAAACGATTCCGTGTGTTCAGATTTTATCTGACAGTCAGGTCTGAAGACTAGGTCCCTTGGACTTAACAAAAGATCACAAAGTCTGTAGCCTCGTCACAATACGTCCTTGTCATCTGTTTATCATGGAAGATTGTCGTGGGACCTCGGCTTAAAGTCTCACCCGGAGGAGTGGAGAAGGATGGGATCGAACTCATGACTCCTTTTTTACAGTGCATTTAGCTTATCCGCTGTGTGCCTTAGAGGACTGTATTACCCCGCCACGCGAACACGATCATCGAGTTGCTTATTTTTGAAAACTCCAGTGTGCTAGAACTCGCCAAGATACATGAACCATCTCATCGTATGAAGCTTTGCCATCGTTTAACAAGTCCCCACTCCGTTAATAATGCTGGTCCATGACCTACTTGTTTTTAGCAATCATTCTTATATATTTCCTTCTCTCGTTTCAATATGTCAGAGATGTTCCGGGATATCAAAAAGTTGAGGCACCCAGACGCAGGAAGCATAAATTTAAATTGGTTCACCGGTACCAGCACCATTCCAATAACGTGTTGATGCTCTCGACATGGATGATAGCCTTGCTGAACCGTTTTTTTTTTTAATTTCACATTTGTGTAAAAATAGGTACCAACAAGGCACATTTTGGAAGTGTGACATTTGTGTATGTTAAATTTCGATGGCGGGGTGGAGGCGGTGAAATTAATACTAAAACTTCAAATGTCTTCAACATCGTTCCAAGGCGATACTTCTGTTGTGGTTCTAGTTGTTTTGTGTTTTGGAGTCGAATTTTTGTGCTGTTTGAGCCTTATGTGCGTTTTCATATTTTTAGTTCAGTTCGGGTAACTGAGTGGCCGCCTATTGGGGAATAGCTGCTCACTCGCCTTACGACATATTTTCATGGTATAAGTACCTAAGTGTCATTTTAGTTTTTCCCACCCCTCGGTTTATGGAGTGGGAATTTCTTTCTGATTGCCCCATTTCCTGATCATTGCCTTTTCGTATTTTTTTCTGTTTCTGACGATACGAATTTCTATAACGTCTGTGAAGAACTAGTATGATTTTTTTCCAGATGTGTAGAATTGACACAAATCGGTACTAAATCTTCTAACACGAAAACACGTTCTTGAACCACAATTGTCACATTTCGCAAAGTTCTTATGTGAATTATTAGTACCAAATCCTCCCAGCCGGCGAAGAATTGGTAACAAATTGGTATGTAACGAATTTCATCCCATTTCACACGCATGTGAGATAGGCGCATGTAATCAAATTTCATGTACGTATTCTTCGCACTCACGAAAACCACCCATGTGAAGTGGTTTTGCCTTTAATTCCACTGATTCTTCAATATTTATAGCATTATATGTGAACATTAAGTACCAAGCTTTCACATCTGAGTAAAATTGATACCAGTTCTTCAAAGATGTGATGAATCCAAACCAATTCTTCACACGTCAAAACACTGACTCGTCCCGCATGTGAAAATTTGGTACAAATTTTTCACATATGAAAATAATACCAGATATTCACAGATTTTATGATTAAGTGCCGCCGATTTCACACGTGTGGAATCTGCGATTCAACAACGCTTTGAAAACGTAGATAAAAGGAGCAAAACATAAAACAAGTAGGACTACAACAGAAGTACCGCATCGGAGCGGTCAGTAATATAAATTTACTGGGTGGTACAAACAGTTTTATATATTTTCCACTATCTTTGTTGAACTAGAGCCACAAGATAAGCTTTTCTTCTCGGTCTGATACAAATGCATGATTTTGCAAGCAGCGGGCGGTCTCGGGAGATACAACGTTATAATTTATAAATCCGTGGTTTCCTGCAGATAGAACATAAGCGTATAACCCAAACGCGCCCCGGGTGTATGAAAATTCTCAACACGCTGAAGATTTTGGACGTATAAAAATAATTTGTTTCTTAAACTCGTTTTAGCAGTCACACATTAGCGCGTGACTAAAGCGTCTGCCAGACGTATGAAAAAGAAAATCTCAAAACGCAAAAAAAAAAAAAAAAAATTAAATAAATAAATAAATAAAATAAAATAAAATAAAGTACGTTTTCTGTTACGTCGCAGACACACTAAGCAGGAAGACCCCGCCCATTGGGACTTAAAGAAATAGATGGGCTGCTTGGGCCTCCAGGCAAAGCTTGTTCCACCTGATTACTGGTTAACCGCTCAGGTCTTAGCTTTCCCAGGAAAAGTGGTTACAAGTCAAACCGTCCACACATATAAGCATGCGTGGCTTTGTTGGATGGTTATATTTTAAGCACTTGTTGAATGTCTTGACATCCTCATTTTGGTTAAAAGTCCCATAAAGTGGAGGCAACGTCCCGACATGACCTTAGCTGTTGACTGGGACGTAAAGCATCAATTCAAACAAACAAACAAACACTAAGCAGGTGCTATAGGCGCGCAGCAAACGTTAAACGCGCGTCTCATACACGCTTGGGGCACGTTACTGAACAAATATTTGTTAAAAATATGCGCCAAACGCGTTCAAAGCGTATTCAACGCGCCTGTAACGCGCGTGGAACCTATTCGAAACGTATTTAACTGGCTAATCTGTTGTAGATGGTACTAACCGAGTGACGGTGATTTCCAGCTTAGACACACGACCGATTCACGCCGAGATTCGAGAAAATTTTTAAGCCTGCTTAAAAAGCCTATTGAGCCCTTCCCGCGTGGAGTGCGCACCGACCTACAGCGACGTCCCAGCAGGCACATGACGTCAAGTTGACGTCACATTAGGGTTACATTATGGTGGTCACGTCGTACGACGTTATAACTACGTCAGTGTGACGAAAATATGATGACCTAAAGTGACGTCAGGCGTATAACCTTCATGCAACGTCAATATGACAAAAATATAATGACCTAATGTGATGTCATAATTATACCCTACATGTAACGTATTTTCATGGTTGCATTTATGTCATGAGCAATCACCTGGCGTGTGAAATGCATATACTATATCAACGTACACCGAGGCGTACACCAAGCGTACAAAGCGCGCATGTAACGCGTTTCTAACGTGCCTCCGATGTGCTCCTGACGTATGTTGAATTTTACATTATTGTCAACACAACCGGCGCGCGTTTGGCTTATATGCTAATGTGTGTCAGCTATTTTCCTCGTTTCCTGTGTGTTAAGACCTCGTTTACTGTCCTTCCATTGGGACCTAAAAGAAATAGATGGGCTGCCTGTGCCTCCAAGCAAAGCTTCTTCGCTACTGACTGACCATCTGATTACTGGTTAACCGCTCAGGTCTGAGCCTGCCCAGAAAAGTGGTTCGTTTGGTGGTCATATTCGAAGCCCTTATTGGATGTCATGACGTCCTAATTTTTGGTAAAAGTCCCACACAACTCGAGGCAGCGTCCCGACATGACCATTAGCTTTTGACTGGGACGTTAAACACCAATTCAAACAACCAAACAAACAAACAAACATAAAACAAATAGGGAGCGTGGTGACGTAGTGGTAAAGCATGGGAATCCGAATCGAGAGGTCATGGGATCGATCACCGTGGCACTAGCACCACCGTGTTGTCCTTGAGCAAGGCATATTAACTCCCTGGAGGACGAGGAGCCATGCAAATAATGTACCCATCGCCATTTAGCGTAACTGCAACCGAATTTGACTGTCCCTTGCCGAGTTGCATCATGGTACAGCTCTGGCCAGTGTTGATTCGAGCCCCGCGCCGAGCATTTGTGAGACGAGTGTGAATATGTTGTTTGATCCCGGGATTCGATCATATAGGTTTATTGTTTGAATGTGTTGCTTTACGTTCGAGTCAACATCTATGGTCTTATTGGGATGTTGCTGCCTTTCAATGGGACTTCTACCCAACATTGTGATGTCGTGATATGCTTAAAAATACGTGCTGAAGACATATAACCACACAACAACTAAAGCTTATAACTTTTCCTAGGCAGTTTCAGACCTAAGTGGTTAACCAGTTATCGTGTGGTCGATCACTCAGTTATAAGCTCTGTCTGGCAGCCCATCTATTTCTCACGGCCCCAACGGGCGGGGATGGGCAAAGTCGCATCGGTTTGCCGCCCTTATCCGTTTAGTTTAGTTAACATTGAGAGATCGCTGGTTTCATTTGCAGTCACGCTCTCATTGAACAGTCTGTTCATCGAGATAAATGCTTGTTGCCTGGCATTGTGGTAGAGTCACTCTTTGAAAGAAGAAGAAAAAGAAGAAGAAGTAGAAGTAGAAGAAGAAGAAGAAGAAAAAGAAGAAGAAATAGAAGAATGATTTATTTACGTACAGAGAGGTCCCCGGCGAGATCGTACGTTATCTTGTCGTGAAGAGCCATTGGGCAAAATTTTAAGCTCCCTTGACTTCTGGTTTACATACAGAAAGCGTTGGCTCCTTCCCAATATGACTGAAAAATTGCTGATATTGACGTTAAGTCATATAATCTAACCAGTCCAAACATTTTAGATATAATTAACACTTCTTGGAGCTTCCCTAGTGCTTTATGTCGTTATGTTGAGCAAGTAAAATAGTGTTGACTCATGTAAATCGGACGACGAGTATATTCAAATCCAAACTGTACATAACTTCCCTGGTGAACTTTTCGATGACGCTGGATTTTTTGTTGGAAATTTGTTTCTGCACAAAATTCAAACCTTCGCGCTATGCGAAACTCGATGAGAGACTGCGCATTACGCAAAATGATCACGTGTTCAGATGAAGGAAAAAATATATCTCGATCGAAATATATAATGATATTTAGATTGACATATTATATGTCAATTTAGATATATTATAATAGGGTATATTTCGTTCGAAATATATGGTCATTAGGCATATCTCCTTCTAGATATAATATATCGATTTAAAGGTTGTGCCCTACTGAAAATGTCATTGGACATGCGCAAATCGATCGAGTGGAAGCCATTCTTTTCTGTTTTTTCGTTGGTTGACTGCGATTTTAGTTAATTCTCTCAACCAATCAATGTTTCCATTTTTAGCTCGCCTGCACGAAGTGCACAGAGCTATTGTTGTCACCTCGGTCAGCCGCGTTTACGTGTACGTCCGCGTCCGCGTCACAGTTTTTAAAATTGTTATATCTTGATAGTCACTGACCAGAAATCATTCATATTTGGAACATTGCTGCATATGAGGGTCCTCTATGATTTAGTGTGAAGGGGCCCGTGGGGTCATGCCTGGGGGCAGGGCTAGAGGTCAATATCTAGAACACCTTTGTACAATACTTAGATGCTGTGTTAGTTTCTCATCAACTGTAAAGTCTAGAACTGTCAAACCTTACATAAGGCTTCTGCTCGATGTCCCGACTCGGCACCCACATTGACCGACTGACCTTGACCTATATTTCATGCTCCAGTGACTTTGTCATTTTTGAAGCCAACCCTTAATATCTCATCAACTATAAAGCCTACAACCATCAAACCTTGCATATGGCTTCTCCTTGATGTCCCGACTCGGCACCCACACTGACCTACTGACCTTGACCTATATTTCATGCTCCAGTGACTTTGTCATTTTTTAAGCCAACCCTTAATATCTCATCAACTATAAAGCCTACAACCATCAAACCTTGCATATGGCTTCTCCTCGATGTCCCGACTTTGCACCCACATTGATCTAGTGACCTTGACCTATATTTCGTGCTCTAGTGACTTTGTCATTTTTGAAGCCAACTCTTTATATCTCATCAACTATAAAGCCTACAACCATCAAACCTTGCATATAACTTCTCCTCGATGTCCCAACTCGGCACCCACATTCACCTAGTGACCTTGACCTATATTTCGTGCTCTAGTGACTTTGTCATTTTTGAAGCCAACCCTTAATATCTCATCAACTATAAAGCCTACAACCATCAAACCTTGCATATGGCTTCTCCTCGATGTCCTGACTCGGCACCCACATTGACCTACTGACCTTGACCTATATTTCATGCTCCAGTGACTTTGTCATTTTTTAAGCCATCCCTTAATATCTCATCAACTATAAAGCCTACAACCATCAAACCTTGCATATGGCTTCTCCTCGATGTCCTGACTTTGCACCCACATTGATCTAGTGACCTTGACCTATATTTCGTGCTCTAGTGCTTTTTTCATTAAAGTTTTTAGAAGTCTATATCTCTTGAACATGTTGATGGATCAAGTTGATACTTTGCATGTTGGTAGATGTTGGTCTGAAGTTTTATGCAGTACCATCATGACCCACCCTGGATGACCTTGAGGTCAAGGTCACAGACTTAGAATTTTTTTGCCAAAGTTTTCGGTTAAAGTTTTTAGAAGTCTATATCTCTTGAACATGTAGATGGATCAAGTTGATACTTTGCATGTTGGTAGATATTGGTCTGAAGTTTTATGCTGTGCCATTATGACCCACCCTGGGTGAACTTTAGGTCAAGGTCATGGCCTTAGAAATTTTTGGTTAAAGTTTTGGGTTAAAGATTTTTGAAGTCTATATATCTCTATGTTGATGGATCAAGTTGAAACTTTGCATGTTTGTGGATATTGGTCTGAAATTTTATGCTGTACCATCACAACCCACCTGAGCGACCTTGAGGTCAAGGTCATGGGTCATAGATTTTGATAAGTTTAGTGGCAAAGCACAAGTCAGGCGAGCTACGCTGTCCTGCGACAGCTCTTATATTTTATGCTATGCAAAAGCAAAAGTAGAAGAAAATAAGGAAAGTACACCTCGAACATCATTTTTACCAAATTGTTTTCCATTTTACCCAATTGATTGAAAATAGAGTGCGTAACAGAATTGAACTTACCCAATTAAAATTCCAGATACGCAATTGAATGAAAAAGGGGTGCGTAAATACCCTGTAGGCTAAAAAATTAATTAAGGTACTGAATATTTGCTTGCAATTTTTTCACAGTGTTTAAGTTTAATAAAACATATATATATGAAATATACACAATTTTTAAAGCTCCTTTTAGCTTCTAAAGCTAAATCGAGCTCTGTAGCTAAATTTTGATTTGTCCTGAGCCTGTTTCACGGTCCTTTTTGCCTTTATAAAGCAAACCCTGGATTTTATCCCGCACTGGCAAATTTTTGGTCAAAGCCCCGCTCATTTCCACGGTTATCCACAGCCCTCCTGGGGGGTACAAATGACCAATGCATGAATTGAAGCTGTTGATTCAGATTGGATATGGTGAAGTCGAGAGGGCCAGTTCTTAGTGCATCTAAGACCACGGAAGAATTTAAGGCTCTTATTTAAAGCAAGGGTCTCGAGGTGTACGACTATACGAGTTCCACAGCCAACGCAACTTTATTTTTTCCTCTCTTCTTTTAAATTCGTCAATTATGTGAAAACTTTTGTGGTCTATCATCATTAAAATGACTCAAAAATCTTTGCATGTTATCAAATCTGTGATTCTAATGCGCATGCGCGGGAGCACGTCCCAGGGTACAAAACTGCATTTTCCGTGCCCTGCGCGTGTGGGCTCGAAATTTTTCAAAACAATTCACACGATTCAAGTCTTGGACGATAATCTGATGAGTGTATGGCAATACTAATGCTGAAACCCATGGCTTAACGCCAGAAATTGGCATTGATTTTCAGTACCCGAAAAGTGCTTGTTTTTAGGCGTTCAACGTCACTTGGTCACATGGTCGATGTCAATGCAGATGTCAACCATATGCTTTATTTTGTGTTGGCAACCTAGCCCTATTGAATAAAGTGTGGTGCAGCTATGGGAAAGTTGTTTTTCCATGTGTTTCGTTGCTTCAGATTAGGGTGGTTTGTACAGTTTAGCAAGACATTCTTTAAAATTGCTATTTCCTTCATTTTTGAAAATGACCCCTTCGCCAGTTTCTACGCAATTTGTAGACGAACGAAAAATGTCTGACGGCTGATTTTTACAGCTAGTCTTTGAAAATGGTCTAACTACATATATTCGGAATTTCGGATGAATCGACTGAAACCATAAAATGATATTAAAAATCTAATGACGAGTTGCGTTGGCTGTGGAACTCAGTATAGTATGCCTCTGTCTAGCATCTTGTAAATAGTTTTAAGGCTTAAAAAAAAAAAATGTTATGTTTCCGATTTCCCGACCGACTGGTCAAAATCTGCGCCGACTGCAACTTTTTTTAGCGCTCAGAAAAAAAAAAAAAAAATGTCGGCGACCGACCCTGTTCAACGATTCCGGTTTTTATCAAAAGTCAAAACCATTTCGTTACGAGAATTTGTCCGCGCCGATTTTCGGATATTTTCGGTCTTTAACATTACGATCAAGAACAACAACATGGCTACTGTGTAGTGTGTTGACACGACCAAGCACATTAGTCGCCATTTATGTCGACAAATGTAGCCACATACCTGCTTCAAATGTAATAAAAGCCTTGCGGCACAATGTCCCGTTATCCCTGTTATACGAAGACGGCCATCCTCGGTGTAAAGGTTTCCGATTTGGAGTCAAATGTGCGGTAAGAAGAAAGTCCGGTCAAAAAAAAGAAAAAAAAAAAAATACCTACCGATCCCGATTTTCCAAGGAAAAAAAAAAAAAAAAAAAAAAAAAAAAAGCCTACCTACCGACCCTATGCTAAATTTATGATGAAATCGGAAACATAACATTTTTTTTTTTAGGCCTAATGGCCCATCCCGAATGTTTCCCCCATTTTGCTAAATTCAAAATTTAGCCACCCACCCCACACCTGAGGTGATGATCAGAGATTGATTTGATTGATCAGTATTTGAAGAAAGAAAGTTCTTGTGCAATTGATATGCTCAGGACATCCCAAAAATTTAGCTTCAGTGCTCTATTTAGCTAGGTTGATGTTGGATACCAATTTTGTTTCGGATAATGCCTTGCATGCTGATATAATCAATTTCAATAAACCATCACAAAATATGTTATTTTCTTCATCAACTATCAGTAGATTGACTTTTCTTCAGAGCCATCATTGATAATAAGGACTAAGGAGATTGACTTCTCACTAGAGCCATCATTGATAATAGTACCTTCATAAATATGCATGTATTGTCTTTTTTGTCAGAGTTTGAAAGAAGATGGGGACCCGTGTGTATGTTGGTCGTGTTCCTGAAAATACCAGGGAGAAGGATATAGAAAGATTTTTCAAAGGCTATGGCAAGCTGAGAGATGTGCTCATGAAACCAGGATACTCTTTTGTGGTAAAATTGTTTCGGTGGTCTCCAGCAAAAAGTGTTATATTATATTACAGATTGTTTATAGCAAGGATGGGAATAATCTGTTAGAATTGAATTTTTTTGCCTTGAGATGCCTGAAATGTTTCTTAATGTTTATGTATAATATAAAGTCAAGTTGATTGTCTATAGACAGAAATCTGAGTGACTGAGTCGTGTCTGGTTGCAACCACATACTTACAAATTGATGGTCTATAGACAGATACCTGTGTCATGTCTCATTATAACCACTAAGTGACATTGCAGGAGTTTGATGACCATAAAGATGCTGATGACGCAGTCTACGAACTCAATGGAAAGGAGTTAAATGGGGAAAGGTAAAGCTGGATTAACATAGCATAAAACCCCACCTATCTATCAACAGTGCTCAATTGCTGATTTCCTTTTAAAAGTCTGAAAATAGTGACACAACTAAAAAATTGTTGACTGGGATGTTACATTGTGTTAATGAAACAGTTAAAACAACTACATGTATCTAATGACTGGGGTTCAGATTAAGATAATTTAAAGGTCCACATTTGAATGTTCTTAAACATGCTTGATAATATTTGAGCCGCCTCATGGGAAAACCAACAATCTGCATAGGCGAAAACAAAGACGCAGATCAGCTTCGCAGTAACCGCGAAGCTGATCAGCGCCTTTGTTTTCGCTACTCGGATAGTACAATTCCTCCTCTACTTAACTCCAAAATTTCAAGCTTCTAGCTCTTTTCTGTGACTGTACAGGCCGGTTTGTGTCAGACCTGTTCGGAAACCACATTGTTAGCTCACCTGAGCCGTTATGCTCACCTTAAGCTCACAAGGTGAGCTTATAGGATGGCCATGATCCGGCGTCCGTCCGTCGTCCACCATTTTCAAAGATCTTCTTCTCTGAAACCGCTTGGCCAATCAAAGCCAAATTTTATATGAAGCATCTATAAGAAGGGGGAACCAATGTGTTTATAAATAATCCAGGTCACATGACCAAGATGGCCGCCATGCCCATATATGGTAAAAACCCTTCAAAATTCTTCTTCTCCGGAACCACTGGACCAATTTCAATGAAACTTGGCATGAAGCATTGGGGACTAGAGTACTACAATGTGTTTATAAATTATGACCTTTGGATGACCTTGACCTATTTTACGGCAAGGTCAACATAGGTCGCCCATGCATTTGAATGGGGAAAATTGTTAAAATGTCATTTGAAAGGCAAATCTTGCAGGAAATGGGCAAATGGACTGAAGGTAGGTAATTCTGAAAAAAATTTGGACCCCAGGGGTTGGTCTGCCCCCACCCCGGGGCAATATACATGTATATTACAAAAATATTCAAAGATCTTCTTCTCTGAAACCACTTGGCCAATCAAAGCCAAATTTTATATGAAGCATCTATGGGAAGTGGGAATCAATGTGTTTATAAATTATCCAGGTCACATGACCAAGATGGCCGTCATGCCCATATATGGTAAAAACCCTTCAAAATTCTTCTTCTCAGGAACCACTGGACCGATTTCAACAAAACTTGGCATGAAGCATTGGGGACTAGAGTACTTCAATACGTTTATAAGTTATGACCTTTGGATGACCTTGACCTATTTTACGGCAAGGTCAACATAGGTCGCCCATGCATTTGAATGGGGAAAATTGTTAAAATGTCATTTGAAAGGTAAATCTTGCAGGAAATGGGCAAATGGACTGAAGGTAGGTAATTCTGAAAAAAATTTGGACCCCAGGGGTTGGTCTGCCCCCACCCCTGGGCAATATACATGTATATTACAAAAATATTCAAAGATCTTCTTCTCTGAAACCACTTGGCCAATCAAAGCCAAATTTTATATGAAGCATCTATGGGAAGCAGGGGGAATCAATGTGTTTATAAATAATCCAGGTCACATGACCAAGATGGCCACCATGCCCATATATGGTAAAAACCCTTCAAAATTCTTCTTCTCCGGAACCACTAGACCAATTTCAACGAAACTTGGCATGAAGCATTGGGGACTAGAGTACTACAATGTGTTTATAAATTATGACCTTTGGATGACCTTGACCTATTTTATGGCAAGGTCCACATAGGTCACCCATGCATTTGAATGGGGAAAATTGTTAAAAAGTCATTTGAAAGGCAAATCTTGCAGGAAATGGGCAAATGGACCGAAGGTAGGTAATTCTGAAAAAAATTTGGACCCCAGGGGTTGGTCTGCCCCCACCCCGGGGCAATATACATGTATATTACAAAAATATTCAAAGATCTTCTCTGAAACCACTTGGCCAATCAAAGACCAATTTTATATGAAGCATCTATGGGAAGGGGGAATCAATGTATTTATAAATAATCCAGGTCACGTGACCAAGATAGCCGCCAAGCCCATATATGATAAAAACCCTTTAAAATTCTTCTCCTGAACCAATGGACTGATTTCAACAAAACTTGGCATGAAGCATTGGGGACTAAAGTACTACAATGTGTTCATAAATTATGACCTTTGGATGACCTTGACCTATTTTACGGCAAGGTCAACATAGGTCGTCAATGCATTTGAATGGGGAAAACTTTTAAAATGTCATTTAAAGTGAAAGTCTTGCAGGAAATGGGCAGTAGGACTGAATATTAATGATTCTGAAAAAAATTGGACCCCAGGGGCTCATTTGCCCCAGCCCCGGGGCATTATACATGTATATTACCATAATATTCAAACATCTTTTCCTCTGAAACCGCTTGGCCAATCAAAGCCAAATTTCATGTGAAGCATCTATAGAATGGGGAGTCAATGTGTATATAAATAATCAAGGTCACATGAACAAGATGGCCGCTATGCCCATATATAGTATAAACTCTTCAAAAATCTTCTTCTCCGGAACCGGTGACTTCTCCGGAACTGATGACTCAAGTACTACAATGTATGTATAAATCATGACCCTGTGATGACCTTGACCTCTTTTAAGGCAAGGTCAACATGGGTTGCCTATGTATTTGAATGGGTAAACTGTTAAAATGTCATTTGAAGGGAAAAACTTGTATGGACAGTATATTGATTATTCTGAGAGAAAAAAAAATGGCCCAAGGGCTTCATCTGCCCCTATACTGGGACTATTTTCTATAACATTCGTTTATACAGCAGATCTCAGGTGAGTGTTTACAGGACCATTGGTCCTCTGGTTGGTTTTCCCACGAGGTGGCTCATTTAGCAAGATACATATAGCTATTAATTAGGTTGTAAACAAGAAGAAAAGCATCTGTTAGTTATGAAATTTGACAAGTTGACATCTATCAAGTATCAGACGTCGTCATCAGACGTCTTTAGAACAATAATTGGACATTTCTATGAAGTCATGTGACCTAGTGGTAGAGTGTTGGGCCCTGATGGAGAGGTCCTGAGGTTCAAAACCCTTTTGGTTATTGTGTTCAATGTGTTGTGTCCTTGAGCAAAGTACTGGTTAGTACCCAGGTAGAGGTATTCCGTCACAATGAAACTTGACTGGGATGTTAAGCCACAAATGACAAAGCAAACAGTCTTTTGAACATCAGTGAGACATTTTAGAACAATAATCATGCATTTAACCAGAATTATTTTAACCTCTGTTTCAGGGTTATCATAGAGCATGCTAAGCAGTCCCGAGACCGTGGAGGTTACGGAGGTGGCGGTGGTGGTGGTGGTGGCCGATTCGGAGGGGGTGGTGGATACGGAGGCAGGGGTGGTGGTGGTCGTTACGGAGGTGGAGGTAGGTTATACTTTCTCATTGCACTGAAATGAAACATTCATCCCGTTAATGCTGCTGTATTTCTTTATTAAGTGACTGTTACTACTGGGGTTCATAATAAGTCAGATTCATATTTGCTAGCAGGGCTTTTTCACTATACAAAACTGGGTCCGCTTTCCGATACCAAATTTTTTTCCAATTGGCTGAAAAAATTCCCAATTGACCTGGAATATTCCCAATTAGCAGAAAAATCCCAATTTAAAAGGTAAACTTTCCCAATTTTGCTAAAAATTGCATTATTTTTTTCCCAAAATCGTCATATATTTTCACCAAATCACAGATTTTTTCCCCAATTTCATTGGTACCAAAAATTTCCCAAAAAGGTCAGAAAAAAACCTAGCTAGTTTAGCCTATATCCCTTTTAGACTAACTATAGTGTGGCAGGCACTACAAAGTACAAACTGAAGAATATCTGTATTGAAAACTTTCATTTTGGGTTGGATATATGGTCAGAATTATTTTTTACGGCTACACATACATTGGACATCTCTTCCTTATTGTTACAGGATACGGAGGCGGCGGTGGTGGTCGTTTTGGAGGAGGAGGTGGTGGATATGGTGGTGGTGGCGGCGGTGGACGGTTTGGTGGACGAGGTGGAGGCTCAAGGTAATGTAGCTGCCATAAGTAAGTAAAAAGAAATGTGTAAACAATCGAGATAATTATCAAACAAATTGATACAAGCAGAACCAGTCCTCGCATTGATCGAAGTGATGATCTTTAGGACAATCTTTAGTAGCTCATGAATTAGTTCCATGATCTGGATAGTTTCAGATTTGTCTGTAAATGATGTATTAATCTGTTCATGACAAATATTTGAGCCGCGACGCAAGAAAACAATCTTCGGGGTTTCTGACCAGCTTTGACACAAACCGGCCTGTACAGTCACAGAAGCAGGCTAGAAGCTTGAAATTTTGGATTTAAGTAGAGAAGGGATTGTACTATCAGTGCAGTTAAAACAAAGGCGCTGATCAGCTGTGCAGTTACTGCGCAGCTGATACTGTGCAGTTACTGCACAGCTGATCTGCGGCTTTGTTTTCGCCTATGCAAATTGTTGTTTTTCTCATGTGGTGGCTCATGTATCTGTTCATGACAAATACATGTATTTAGCTCTAACCAAAGATAAATGGCTTTCAGGAATCCTCCGCCCCAGAGAACAGACTATCGTTTGACTGTGGAGAATCTCTCATCCAGAGTTAGCTGGCAGGTACGTAGGTATAGAGGGCACCTGAACTGACTCGTAGGGATGCCTGTCAAAATAGGTTGTGTCTAGCTTTGTGGTCAGTTTTGAAGACAAATGTTAAAAAAAAAAAAAATTGCAATGTATATAAAGTTTTCAGAATACATGTGCATCTGCCACTGACTCAACTATTTTGTCAGATTGTCCTTGAGTTAGTTTATTTATAACAGAAAAAGATAACAGCACTTAGTGGAAAAACAGACTGATGGTTGAGGGTAAAAACGTAAAATTGATGTGAATGGGCCGTATACTTGATAATAATACCCTTTTTCAACTCTCTGCATTCTTTTCAAACTTCTCTGCATGTACATGTGAGCCTCCTCATGAGAAAACCAACAATCTGCATATGCGAAAACAAAGACGCAGATCAGCTTCGCGGTAACCTCGAAGCTGATCAGCGCCATTGTTTTCGCTACTCAGATAGTATGATTCCTCTTCTACTTAAATCTGAAATTTCAAGCTTCTAGCTCTTTTCTGTGCTTGTACAGGCCGGTTTGTGTCGGACCTGTTCAGAAACCACATTGTTGGTTTTCCCACGAGGCGGCTCATGTATTATTTGATGAGGTTATGTATTATTTGATGAGGTTATGTATTATTTGATGAGGTTTACCTCCCAAAATGAAAAACCTAAAACAACCTCAATCTCTGCATTTATGTACATGTAATCAGCACCTTAATTGATTACATCTCATTTTTTCAGCTTTTCTCAAGTACTGTACAGATAATTTTGGTTTCTGTTTAAAGGCAGATCTGCTGTCTTTCATTGTTAGTTAAAAATGTTATGTACAACATGATTGCATGAACTTGCAAGGACTATTAGCTCATAGTTTTAATTGGTTGTGGACGAAAGTATATATAAAATAACCAGAAATCACCAGCTTAACAAGGGGTCACAAAAATGCATGATATACCTGTACCAAGCACTAGTTTACACAATTTATTAAGTAGCCTACGATGGTTCTGAATAGTTCAGACAATCAGATTTACATGTCATCAAACAGTCCTACTTTTACATACAAGTCTGATTTACTGTCAGTTAAAACATTTGTGAAGTTGTTTTTTTTTTTTACCAGAACCACACAAATTAGGGCCTGCAACCACAGTAGCTCAGTGGCTAGAGGCTTGAACTTTCAAAATTAGAAAGCCAAGGGGATTTTGCTGTACACATTGAAAGTCAGCAAATATAATTACAGTTTATCGACTGATAGACAGTAGCAATATACCCATGCCTTTTCTGGACACCCAACTCTAAAACTGCTATGTTTTATGAGCAGATCTTCAAATGCTTTATGGTATGATTTTGTATGTTTCTGTGCTCTATCCCATCTTTCATAAATTTTAAATCTCAAACTTTGTGTCAGATTGTGGAAAGTTGAATTGGTCTAATATATAGGTCTAAATATTTTAAGGGTACTTCAAGCTCTAGAACAATGTTTTGACGTTTCATCAACATTTTGGCAAGTAACAACCCATTTATAGAAAACAAAATGGAAAATGCATAAATTTTATGTGTTAGAAAAAAAGAAACAAAACAAAAAAAAAATAATAATAACAAAAACAAAGCTTTTTAAATTGTATCTTGTATCAAACCTATACGGGTGTCAGACCACATCAAATTTTCATGATTTCTAACACAGCTTTTAATCTGCTGCTTTCAGTAAAGTGTTGTGATTTTGTATTCGGTCGTCCTGATGATTTGGATATTATGACCAGTATTTTTGTGTTTGTTCCTTGCTAAAAATCTATCATAAAGATGTATAATGTTGATCACATATTGAAGGTATTGCTGCAATTTGCCATTGATAACAAAACTATACTATACAGAAAACTTTATAAAAGATCATATTCAGCTGTTGATGAATTCAAATGAAACTCAATGATTGAGGGATTTTCCTATGCAGTAGAATTTGGACAAAATAAAGAGGCTTAACCATATTCAAACATGTCCTGCTCAAATATATTCTTACATTGGTTTAAGCATTAACTTGCTTCTAAGGGTCAGGGGGGTATATTTTTCTTGTGAAAAATAACAGTTCAGGTTAGAATTTACAAGTTAGTCAACTGCACTCATGAAAAGCTGGCAGTTGATCTTGCAGACAATCATCCATGCTCATATTAAAACAAGAATGTACATTTCTTGTATCATAATTGAACATGGAAACAGTCACAAGAATAGACATGATTATTTCAGCCTACTATAAAAGAGGTTATCAGTATATTATACCATTTTCTTTTCAGAATCGATTCAGTATAGCAAAAGGGTCTCTTTTGAGTTGAAATAAGGACCGGTCAGTACGGTTAACACCTGGTTATCACGAGAAATAGGTTACATGATCTCCCTCAGCTAGGAAGGCTCATCCTGCTAGGAAGCCAGATCCCCCATATTTCCAGTTTGGCATCTTAGGCAATTGGCGGCTAATCACGTAGATAAGGACCTCCAGTAAAAGGTGGCGATTAAAAGGGTTCATAGGCAAATTGAGGTGCAGGGCCTGCCTAGCGTGTATAGCATCTATTAGAATGGTGGTATCTGCCCGCGGGAGTTCAGGCATCAGGGTTTGAGGAATCAGGGCACCTTATTCGTTTTGGGCTTTACGGGTCCGAGCTTATTATCTACTTCAAGAGGTAATAAATTCATTATGGATATAAATAGAATTAAGGCAAAGAATAAGTAGCAGGTATTGCTGAGTTTGGCTTGTTAAAATTGAGTGTAACCAATCATTTCACAATTTTAACAGTAGAATTCAGAAAATGTAAAAGATGAAAGATATATCAGAAGTTGAAATTTTAAAATGTGTTTGCAAATTTACAGAAAATTTAGAACCTGGAAAGCTTAAGCTGAGCATTCTTTGCCAGCTTGTTATAAAATATGCTTTTGTATGTAGAATATTGTATGAATCCCTTCAAAATATATTATCCCAGAATATTACTATGTCCTTGAATCTTTTTTTCACACAGGTATAGTTAAAAGATGGGAGGAGAAAGGAAGGAAATTACACTCATTACATTCCTCTTGTACAAACAGGTATATTAAAAAGAATGGTTTTGTTTTAGGATCTGAAAGACTTCATGCGACAGTGTGGTGATGTTACCTTTGCGGATGCACATAAACTGAGACAAGGAGAAGGGTAAGCCATCTTAGCCTTTAAGTGACAGCCAAAGATTTTGGGCGTTGCTTCCATTGCATATAATAATGCTGGAGGGATTAGATGATATTAAGATGAACAGTAGTCACTGAAGACCTGGATCAAACTGAACGAAGCATGGATGGTTTGCCCAGACTAGTCTGTCTGTGTACAAACCAGGCACGATAGCTCAATAGGTTGCAAGCCCAGTCTGTAACAAAGCAGTTCTGCAATTAATCCTTGTATGTGTGCACACTTCGTTCATGAAGATTTGATAATAAAAATATTTCTATGGCCCTTCTTGCTCTTTGCTGATTGCAAAATGAGCATTTGTCAGTTATGTGCATTAACTTGCCTCTGGGAGGCTTACCCCAAGAACAGCATGTCTAGGATACCTTAAGGATCCGACACGACCCTAAGCTGTTGGTCATGTATGAAAAGCTCTGACTGAAACAGAAAGTATCCTAGCATCCTTACAACCGGGCAAATACCAGCTCAGCAATTCACAAGTTTCAAACATCTCAAAATCAGTTTTCAAAGACAAGAAATTGACAGTGCACAGCAGTCATCCAGGTGCGATTTAAATATAGAAAAAGTTGTTCATTTCTTTAAAATAGCCAAAAGCTGTCAAACAATCACCTTGGTCTGCTTCATTATTTTCAATCTACCAATGAAATTTTTGAAAAGAGAAATCATCATCTGTCAATTCCATCTCACTGTGTCCTATCAGAGATAAATATTTAAGGTGTTGATGTACATTTCAAGAATGATACAAATATTGGACAGGAAATATCAATTTCATCTTTTTGACAAATAGTTAAGAGATGCTTGAAACACCTGAATTGCTAAGCTGCTATTTGCGTGGTTGTAAAATATATACTCTTTGTTTTACAGTGTTGTGGAGTTTGCCTCTATGTCCGACATGAGGAGAGCCTTGGAGAAGTTGGATGGTGCCGAGCTCAATGGTAGAAAGATCAAAGTATCAGAGGAGAAGAGGGGAGGAGGGTTTAGCAGGAGAGGGTAAGGGGATTCAATAGTTGAGCATTTCTATCCAGGTTTGAAACAAACCAGGCTCTGCATGATTAGAAAAAGTGAAATACATGTGTAGTTATATTCATGTTTTCCAGTTCAAATTTTGATTTCCAAAGTTACACTTCTGTTGAAATCAATGAGAAATAAAAATGAAAATAAAAAGGCCAAAATGGAAGAGCTACCATCTTGTAATACGCTTGATCTGAGAATGTGCATGAGTTGAAATCTGTATTTTGGTTTAATGAAAATTCCTGGTTATTAGCTCACCTGAGCCTAAGGCTCATAGGTGAGCTTATAGTATACCCATGCTCCGGCGTCCGTCCGTCCGTCGTCCACAAGATCTTCTTCTCTGAAACCGCTGGGCCGATTGTTCTCATATTACACATACACCATCTACAGGTAGGGGGAAAGAATAATTTTGTTTTTTGTTTTGATCGGATAAGGACTCTGGTTGCTATGGCAACTTATGCTTCCCATAGACATATAATGGAAAAAAGTGAAAATTGCCAGTTTTTGCTGTCTTGTTGGAGATATTTGAATTTTGTTTTTGCAGAAATGTTTATTGAGTAGTCCTCTACGTTTCATGTGACTTTTGTCCTAATCCTTCATTTTGATTGGTTGCAGGGGCCCCATATAGGGCAAAATTTCGAAAAACATTCAAAAATCTTCTTCTCAGAAACTGTCAAGGGGATTAAGCTTGTACTTTGTATACATGTTCTTGACAGTGGCCTCTACATAATTTGTGTTTTTTATTCCAGGCGGATAAGAAGTCTGGTTGCTATGGCAACTTAGTTTCCATAGACTTATAATGGGAAAAGTGGAAATTGGCTATTTTTCCACTAAAATTGCAGACATTTGAATTTTGTTTTTGCAGAAATGTTTATTGAGTAGTGTTTGACGTTTCTTGCGAGTTTTATCCTAATCCTTTATTTTGATTGGTTGCTGGGGCCCCATAAAGGGCAAAATTTTGAAAAAAACATTCAAAAATCTTCTCCTCGGAAACTGTCAAGTGGATGAATCCTGTACTTTGTACACATGTTCCTGACAGTAGCCTCTACATAATTTGTGTTTTTTATTCCAGTCGGATAAGAACTCTGGTTGCTATGGTAACTTTAAGTTTCCATAGACTTATAATGGGAAAAGTGGAAATTAGCAATTTTTTGAAAACTATTGCAGCCTGAGATCTGAAAAGTGGTAGATGTAAACAACTAATGGATTAGATGAAGGTTTATGATTAATTTAGGTCAAGGTCATCTCTTGACCTTGGCCAGTCTGTCGTCCATACACACTTTTCAAAGATTTTTTTCTCTGAAACCACTTGGCCAATCAAAGCCAAATTTTATATGAAGCATCTATAGGAAGTGGGAACCAATGTTTATATAAATAATCCAGGTCACATGACCAAGATGGCCGCCATGCCCATATATGGTAAAAACCCTTAAAATATCTTCTTCTCCAGAACCGGTGAACCGATTTCAACAAAACTTTGCATGAAGTATGGATGACTCAAGTATTACAATGTATATATAAATCATGACCCTGTGGTGACCTTGACCTATTTTATGGCAAGGTCAACATAGGTCGTCAATGCATTTGAATGGGGAAAACTTTTATAATGTCATTTTAAGTGAAAGTCTTGCAGGAAATGGGCAGTAAGACTGAATTTTAATGATTCTGAAAAAAAAAATGGACTGCAGGGGCTCATCTGCTTTTAAAATGTTATTTGAAGGGGAAAATCAGCAGGAAATTGGCAAATGGACAGAATATTGATTATTCTGAAAAAAGAAAATGGCCCAAGGGTATCATCTGCCCCTGCACTGGGGTTAAATACCATAATATTCAAATATGTTTATTGGTATATGAAGCAGATCTCAGGTGAGCGTTTACAGGACCATTGGTCCTCTGGTCTTTTTGAAAAGTAGGAAAGTGTTGCAATGTTACGTATTGGTATTAAAGGAGTAATAAATATTTTTGTGTTGCAGGCGAAGCCGATCCAGATCGGAGAGTCGTAGTCGCTCCCGATCAAGAAGTAGTGACAGAAGCTCCCGATCTAGTACACCACCAAAGAAGAAGCAAAATGTGGATGATGATTAAACATTTATTAGAACAAAAAGATTACATTGTCATCTGTTGTCTAGTATTGAATTGTATGGACCATTTTTACAATAATTTGAGCCACGACATGAGAAAACTGGTCTTAGGGGTTTCCGACCAGGTCTGGCACAAACTGTCCTGTACAGTGGCAGAAGATGGCTAGAAGCTTGAAATTTCAGATTTATGTAGAAGAGGAATTGTACTATCCGAGTAGCGAAAACAAAGGCGCTGATCAGCTGTGCAGTAACTGCACAGCTGATCTGCGCCTTTGTTTTCGCATAGGCAAAAATCTGGTTTTCTCATGACGCGGCTTATTTACATTCATGCATCCTTGTAATGTCACCATACATATGGATTTCAAGGTCATTTTCATTATTATCATAGCATAAACAGCATAATTTGGTGAAAAAGATGTGATTTGTATTGTAAAAGCTGAGCAGCCTGATATTTTAGAGCATATTTAAATTTCTGTCTATCCAGTGTTCATTTTCTGAGCAGACATATAAGTGGGCAGAACTGTTTCTTTTTATAGTGTCATTATTTTCACTTGTTTGCTCATTTAAACCAGTGAAATGCACAGAAAAGGGTCTAAATATTTCTTCATGTTTTATTTTCATTTTCATTTCAATACCAGTTTTATTTTAAACCTTTGATTTTGTTTCTTTTACTATGTG
Organism: Rugalucina vietnamica; assembly: GCA_964017185.1. Lineage (NCBI taxonomy): Eukaryota > Metazoa > Mollusca > Bivalvia > Lucinida > Lucinidae > Rugalucina > Rugalucina vietnamica. The sequence continues at coordinate 71,790,379 of OZ024872.1, forward strand.
AGTTTCTTCACATAGCTATACTTCTCCTAAAACACTTTTTCATACATGTAAAATCAATGTGTAATGTGTGCGACTGGCAAGTTTTGTGTAATTGTTTCCCAAACAACAGAACAGCAGTTCCCATTTTATATGAATTTCAGTTTATCAATAAAGTCCCGTTTTTCAAGAACTTTGGGTTTCTTTTTTTAGACAAGACCATTATTTCTACAGCCAATTTCTATGCTTGTCAATGTACAGTAACTGCTGTCCTTTGTTTAGGGACTAAATGTAGAAAAAAATATTTGTCTGGCTGATTTTTGTCTTAATATTTGATATGTCGTGTCTTATGCACCAAAGTTTTATATCTTTGTATGAGCTATGACATAAAAAAGCCTGTCTTTTGGGTCTCTATCTCTGACAGTTTTGATGTGAGCATGGTGGCTTATGGTAGATTCATACGTTTGAATACTATCTATCCTCATGTTTAGTGTTGGTTTAGTGCTGTGACAGAAAAAGTCTGTCAATCCCCACATAATTTAGAAATTGTTGACAGGACATTTCGCCTCACTGAAGTAACATTTAACCCCAGTTGTACAGCCAAATATGGGCTATTCAAATTTTATCATGTAGCAAGTTGCTAGGGACTTGAAAATTTTTAAGTTAACAAGTAAGAATATGTGCCATCAGTGTACTGAAAATAGAGGCACAGATAGCTACCTGTTCATACATCAATCATAGCTGGTCACGAGGTTTCAAAACTTTTTTTCATGCTCAGCTGGGCATAAAATTTAAACTGCTCACAAATACCGAAAATAGCCCAAATATATTGAAATTGAAGGTTTAGAACTTCAAAGCCTGTGATTTATCCTGCTAATAGATGTTAAAATGCCAACAATTGTTGGCATTTTAACATTTATGAGCTGGATAAATTTTAGTCTCAGCTGAGCTGAGCATGAATAAAGTTTTATTACCTGGGGCCCTGATCTGCAGATTCAGTTTGCATCTGCAAAAGACAGGCTTCCTTATGATGTTGCACATACATTTATCATGTTATCAGTTTGGCAGCTTAATCAGCCCTTCCATGGGAGCTTTGTTTGCTTGGACTTGATGTGTGAAAATCTTTATTCAAGGCGTCAATCAGATACTAGAGGAGATGCTCGCTCTGCTACAGAGGCTAGCTAGAGTTTGAATTTCAGATATATAGAAGTATATTATGCAATCTGACTGGAGATAAACAAGCTGACCAGCTGGCACAGTTTGTCATAATATACAATTGTTCGTCACAAATGGTAAAAGCATGTCTGACATTCAATTGCTTTTATATGAATATCATTTTCTGTTTTGAAATATTGCAAGATCTCTTACAAATGCAAAAAATACAAATGTAAAAACCCATCAAAAATCTTCTTCTCTCAAATGCAGAAATGTCAAATCATTTTTGTATTTTATATTGCTGACAGGTTATGTAATATCTCTATATTCATAATGGAACAGCTTTTACATAAACTGTCAAAATAGCCTTTTTGATTGCAAGGTTTTTAGCTCACCTGAGCCGTTAGGCTCACAAGGTGAGCTTATAGGATGGCCATGATCCGGCGTCCGTCCGTCCGTCGTCCGTCCACAATTTCAAAGAACTTCTCCTCTGAAACCGCTTGGCCAATCAAAGCCAAATTTTATATGAAGCATCAATAGAATGGGGGAACCAATGTGTATATAAGAAATCCAGGTCACTTGACCAAGATGGCCGCCATGCCCATATATGGTAGAAACCCTTCAAAAATCTTCTTCTCCAGAACCGATGGACTGATTTCAACGAAACTTGGCATGAAGCATTAATGGCTCAAGCACTACAATGTGTATATAAATCATGACCCTGTGATGACCTTGACCTATTTTACGGCAAGGTCAACATAGGTCGCCAATGCATTTGACTGGGGAAAACTTTTATAATGTCATTTGAAGTGAAAGTCTTGCAGGAAATGGGCAGTAGGACTGAATATTAATGATTCTGAAAAAAATTAGACCCCAGGGTAGTGTTGGGCAATCGGTTTGAAATTGCTATCGATTATCGGTTTATAATCAGAAGGACTAAACCAACTAGCTATCGATTGTGCAATCGGTTCAACCAGCTGTATATTGTGCAATTGCCCATATGTTTATGAGCAGACTGAGGTGTCAAGGAGAGATCACCCTTAAGTCTCTGTCAGTTGTGAATATCTATTTCGAACAATGCCACTTACATGAACATAAGATGTAATGCATTTAGAAAATTTTACCTACATATATACTGTTCTGATATTCTGAAGAAAATGAAAAAAAAAAAAAGAAATTTCTCCAATGGAGCTATATATGCCAACTTAAGACTTCTAGAACATAGTGATGTGTGACATCTACCTCATACTTTGAAATTTTTAGCTAACCTAAAAATTGGCAAATATAAAATGCATAAAGTAAAATTTTCTACTTCCAGAGTACTGAAACCGATTACAATCGATTGCTGCATTTTACTATCGATTGTCTCTATCGGAAGCCCAAACCAACTGACTATCGATTATAATCGATCATCGGCCCATCACTACCCCAGGGGCTCATGTGCCCCCACCCGGGCCAATATACATGTATATCTCCATAATATTCAAACGTCTTCTCCTCTGAAACCACTTGGCCAATCAAAGCCAAATTTTATGTGAAGCATCAATAGGAAGGGGTTACAAATATGTATATAAAAAATCCAGGTCACATGACCAAGATGGCCGCCATGCCCATATATGGTAAAAACCCTTCAAAAATCTTCTTCTCCAGAACCGGTGGACCGATTTCAACAAAACTTGGCATGAAGCATTGATGGCTCAAGCACTACAATGTGTATATAAATCATGACCTTGTGATGACCTTGACCTATTTTACAGCAAGGTCAACATAGGTCGCCAATGCATTTGAATGGGGAAAATTTTTAAAATGTAATTTAAAGTGAAAGTCTTGCAGGAAATGGGAAGTAGAACTGAATATTAATGATTCTGAAAAAAATTGGACCCCAGGGGCTCATGTGCCCCCACCCCCCGGCAATATACATGTCTATTTCCATAATATTCAAACCTCTTCTCTGAAATCGCTTGGCCAATCAAAGCCAAATTTTATGTGAAGCATCTATAGAATTGGGGAATCAATGTATATATAAATAATCTAGGTCACATGACAAAGATGGCCGCCATGCCCATATATGGTAAAAACCCATCAAAAATCTTCTCTCAAACCAATAGACTGATTTCAAGGAAACTTGGTGTGAAGCATCGATGGCTAAAGTACTCTAATGTATATATAAATCATGACCCTGTGATGACCTTGAACAAGTTTATGGCAAGGTCAACATGGGTTGCCTATGCATTTGAATTGGGAAAACTGTTAAAATGTCATTTGAAGGGAAAAGCCAGCAGGAAATTGGCAAATGGACAGAATATTGAAGATTCTGAAAAAAGTAAATGGCCCAAGGGCTTCATCTGCCCCTGCACTGGAGTTAAATACCATAATATTCAAATAGTTTATTGGTATATGCAGCAGATCTCAGGTGAGCGTTTACAGGACCATTGGTCCTCTGGTTCTATCATCTATTAGCTACAGGCTCGGTATATTTATTTAGCCTTGCACCATTGTTCTCACAAAAACTAAATGCAGTTCAACATGCTATGTGATGTAATTTGTACAACTGTATATATTGCATGTCAATAAAAAGAGATTTAACAGTAATTTTTGTCCTCATTTACCTCCACAGGTCTGTATCGAGAAACTGTTTGATAAAATGTCCAAATATTGAGTCAAGTCGTATGGTAGGCCTTGAGAAAGACAAAGTATCCCATCTCCATCAAGAGGAAAGTCCACTATATGAAATTTCCAAAATGCAAGGTTCAAATGGAATGTATTATCTCTTCCACAACCTAAGCAATTCACAAAACAAAGTAAAAACTTCAAAATTTCTATCGAGTACATAAGGCCAAAAAAAAAAAAAAAAAGAATGTTTCCTGTAACATGCCAGAAAAAAAATGGGTCGATAGGTCGGGATTTTTTTTTTTTTTTTTGGAGGGAAGCCTCACCATGTAAAATATCTGAACATAGATATACAGTTTAATCAGAATTAAACTGTTTTCTCCTCCAGTGCACATGCACAGCTTTTTTGTTAAAACTTCAATTCAACATGTTTTATTCTTTTGCCGGTCCGGTACTTGAAAAACAAACTTTTTTCGATTTTCGAGTTTTTATTTCCGGAAAACAGGAAAAAAATATTAGAGTCGGGGAGTTTTTGACAGGGTCGGTCGGGTTACCGGAAACATTCCCTTTTTTTTTTTTTAGGCCTTATGTACATTTAATATTGCTTTCAGTGCTACTTCTGACTGCTCGATGCATGACTTTTTGAAGGAGCAGACTGGCTTAGTGATAAAGCCTATGACTGGGCCAAGGAATCTGTTGTCCGATCTGAATGGTTCGAACCTCTGTCGGATCTCCATTTTTTTGTGGCTTTTTAATCTCACCATTTGTTGTGACCTCCACTCGAGGTAATTGTAAGAAATTGGTCAAATGTATGCAGCAAGCAAAAAGTAACTAGTGGGTTCTGAGTTGGATATCGGTAGGTAGGCAAGTAAAACTTGGTTGAGCTATAGGCAATATTATCAAAGAAAAATAATAATAATAAAATACTCGAAAGCTGTAGAAGGCTGAATAGCTAAATTATGGTGTGCAATAATGTACCGGTCCCGATAGCGTAATGGTTAGAGCATTCGCTTCGGAAGTGGGAGGCGCGGGTTCTAATCCGGGCCGCGTCATACTAAAGACGTTAAAAATGGTACCAGTGGCTACCTTGCTTGGCGCTCAGCATTACTAAGGCAAGCACTGGCTTCTCTTCTCTCAAAAAGATAACTTCAATGATGGGAGCTCCATGTAATGCTCTGTTTATGGGGTGTTTGGAGTACTTGGCAGAGATTCAGATGTAATCATAGAAAGACGTTTCGTTCCTATTGTAATTTGCACGATGTTTAAGCCAATAGTTCCAAGGGGCATAACTTTAACCACGACTGACAAAATGTCAAATTTTAATAAATGTACTAATCAGTTGTATGACATTTTAAATGACAATAAGATTGCTGTCACTTGTGTTCTCACTGCAGGTTGGATTAATCTTTACCTTTCGAAGAAAATAGAAATTATTGCAACGTGTGAAAAATTTTCTAATAATCGATAATTGATTTTCAATCTGACAATGTTACAAGGATAACTTTTCTAAAAGAATCACTCTTGATGATTTTATGCTACCTAATACAAAAGAAATATCAATAAACACTGGGGTCTTTATATGAATGAATATTCAGCGTAGTGCTATACATGTCCAAGTAAAACAGATAATAGAAATCCTGATGAAATGGCTATTCATTATTGTACAGTTCAACTGTTCAACCTCATTATAACATCCCTCACTATGTCTATCTTCTATCTATCTTCTGGTACTGAGTCAATCAATGTTTGATCATCACTGCAGGTGTGGGGTGGGTGGTTAAATTTAAAATTTAGTCAAGGGAAGAAAACATTTGGGGTGAACCATTAAAACTATTTACAAGATATATATAGAGGCATACTAAAGCGCATGCCTCTGGGCCTATGATTGAATAGAAGCCTTAAATTCATCAATGGTCTTAGATGAGACCACTGAAGAAGGGAAACTCTCCAAACCGGAATAGTTCTTGGGAAAACGAATTTTCTGGGCATCACTATAGGCAAATTTTCTTGTATACTGTGATTCATGTGATGCCCGAGTTCGCCTTAGGTTGGGTGCCATCTTTATCAAGAGACACTGTACCAGAGTGTATCTTGTAGAAGAAGGTTAAGGAGGACCGCTCTCTGTGGGACTCAGGGATGGCCACTCAAGTTCGTCAAGCATATCATCGACACTACTGGAGTTCCTCCATCTCCAATATCTTCTGATATTGAGTCGATCAATTTCTGATCATCACCTCACTATATTGCAGTTTTCAATATCACATGACCCAAAGGATAATTTTGCTACATGTCTTATGTTAATGCATGTTGCTCATTATAACACTATTTCACTTATAATACAGTCTGTTTCCATACACCCCAAAAATAGCGTTATAATGAGCGGGTTGAACCGTATCGCTCTTTATTTTATTTAATTGGCCCTAAACACTGATTGTAATAACACACCTGCCATCACAGAACAACTTTGTCAAACAAAATTTTCTTTGACACCTTTATAATTTGGGCATATGAAGTAGAAGACCTATTTTTGTCATTCAAGACAAAACTCTAAACTATGGATTAAAATAAGCGAAAAAATTGACATTTATAATTGTAGGTTGTGGTTTAGCTGCTCTTAGGTGGTATTTTGCCGGGGGAGTGTGTAGAAGTAAGGCAAAGTTACATGGTAAAACAGTACTGATCACTGGAGCTAACACAGGGATTGGAAAGGAAACAGCCAGAGACTTAGCAAGAAGAGGTATGAAGAATTACATGCAGCAAGGTTCATTTGGCCAGTCTTGTAATGTGAGCCAACCAAGGCCACTTTGATTCTATTAAAATAAAAAGATAATACATGTATTTTCTATTTTGTGACCAGATATTTTAGTTAGGAATTAGTTAGGGTGTTTGGCTTTGATATTATGTACAGATTTATTTGTAGGCTCGATTTTTAGATTGATTTGTTATTTGTTTTTCTATTTTTGCCAAGCAGAAGTATAAAGAAGGGTAGTGCATGAAATTATTGATTTATCAGTTGGTAAAATTGATGATGCCACCTTTATTGCAGGAGCTAGAGTACTTTTAGCATGCCGTGATATCACTAAAGCTGAAAGAGCTGCTGACGAAATAAGGAAAACAACGGGAAACAATGATGTTGGTGTTTATGTCTTAGACCTGGCCTCGCTGAAGTCAGTCCGCCAGTGTGCAGGGGAGATAATTAAAAAGGAACCAAAAATTAATATTCTCATCAATAATGCGGGTAATAATATTGTGAGAACATTTCAGTGTCCATTTCAATAAATTTAGTCTCTTAACAATGTAAAAGGGGGACTGGTGACTTTGTACTTGATGACATGCATGGGCTTTCCTAAAAATAACCAGTTTATCCTTTTAGTGATTTGTTATTCATGGGTATACTTGCCAAACCTTTTTTATAGCCCCGCTTTGAAAAAGTGGGGGCTATACTGGATTCACCCTGTCCTTCCGTAGTTCCGTTATTCCGTTATTCTGTTATTCCGTTATTCCGTCCTTCTGTCCTTCCGACATTCCCTTACCTCACATAACTTGAGAACCAGTTGTTAGACTTAAACCAAATTTGGCATATGCATCAATATTGACAATATCTACTTATGTGTAAATGCATGTCAGTTTACCCAAATTTGCAGAAGAGTTATTGCCCTTGGATGGCCCTTCATTATTGCCAAAATTTCATTTCCGCTCAATATCTTGAGAACGAATTGACAGAATCTGACCAAATTTTGTATTCACATCATCATTGACAAGATCTAGCTTGGGATTGTTACCCGTCATTTTTTGCAAAGTTTTGAAGGAGTTACGGCCCTTGATTGACGTCAGAATTTCGTTTCCGCTCAATATCTTGAGAACGATTTGACAGAATCTGACCAAATTTTGTATGCACATCAACATTGACAAGATCTAGCTTGGGATTGTTACCCGTCATTTTTCGCAAAATTTTGACGGAGTTACGGCCCTTGATTGACGTCAGAATTTCGTTTCCGCTCAGTATCTTGAGAACGGATTGACAGAATCCGACCAAATTTTGTATGCGCATCAACATTGACAAGATCTAGCTTGGGATTGTTAGCGGTCATTTTTCGCAAAGTTTTGACGGAGTTATGGCCCTTGATTGACGTCAGAATTTTGTTTCCGCTCAATATCTTGAGAACAAATTGACAGAATCCGACTAAATTTTGTATGCACATCAACATTGACAAGATCTAGCTTGGGATTGTTACCCGTCATTTTTCGCAAAATTTTAACGGAGTTACGGCCCTTGATTGACTTCAGAATTTTGTTTCCGCTCAATATCTTGAAAACGAATTCACAGAACACGACCAAATTTTGTATGCACATCATCATTGACAAGATCTAGCTTGGGATTGTTACCCGTCATTTTTCGCAAAGTTTTGACAGAGTTACGGCCCTTGATTGATGTCAGAATTTCGTTTCCGCTCAATATCTTGAGAACGATTTGACAGAATCCGACCAAATTTTGTGTGCACATCAACATTGACAAGATCTAGCTTGGGATTGTTACCCGTCATTGTTCGCAAAATTTTGACGGAGTTACGGCCCTTGATTGACGTCAGAATTTTGTTTCTGCTCAATATCTTGAGAACGGTTTGACAGAATCTGACCAAATTTTGTGTGCACATCAACATTGACAAGTCTAGCTTGGGATTGTTACCTGTCGTTTTTCGCAAAATTTTGACGGAGTTGCTGCCCTTGATTGACGTCAGAATTTTGTTTCCGCTCAATATCTTGAGAACGAATTGACAGAATCCGACCAAATTTTGTATGCGCATCAACATTGACAAGATCTAGCTTGGGATTGTTACCCGTCATTTTTCGCAAAGTTTTGACGGAGTTACGGCCCTTGATTGACGTCAGAATTTTGTTTCCGCTCAATATCTTGAGAACAAATTGACAGAATCCGACTAAATTTTGTATGCACATCAACATTGACAAGATCTAGCTTGGGATTGTTACCCGTCATTTTTCGCAAAATTTTGACAGAGTTACAGCCCTTGATTGACTTCAGAATTTCGTTTCCGCTCAATATCTTGAAAACGAATTCACAGAACACGACCAAATGTTGTATGCACATCAACATTGACAAGATCTAGCTTGGGATTGTTACCTGTCATTTTTCGCAAAATTTTGACGGAGTTACGGCCCTTGATTGATGTCAGAATTTCGTTTCCGCTCAATGTCTTGAGAACGAATTGATAGAATCTGACCAAATTTTGTATGCACATCAACATTGACAAGATCTAGCTTGGGATTGTTACCTGTAATTTTTCACAAAATTTTGAAGGAGTTACGGCCCTTGATTGACTTCAGAATTTCGTTTCCGTTCAATATCTTGAGAACGAATTGACAGAATCCGTCCAAATTTTGTATGCACATCATCGTTGACAAGATCTAGCTTGGGATTGTTACCCATCAATATTTTTCGCAAAATTTTTACAGAGTTATGGTCCTTTATTGATGTCAGAATTTCGTTTCCGCTCAATATCTTGAGAACGGATTGACATAATCAGACCAAATTTTGTATGCGCATCAATATTGACGAGATCTAGCTTGTGATAGTTACCTGTCATTGTTTTTTTCACCCTGCAAAAAAGCTGAGAAGCGGGGCTATAGTCAGATTCTCTGACAGTTCTAGTTTTTTTTTGTTGAGAAATCCAAGCATCTTGCAGAAGCCTTTTGTAATAGTTGTAAGAACACTTTGTCTTCCGTTGTAGGTATCACCTGCAACAGAGCCCGGTATGAAACATTTGTTTTAGTTGTGCTTCACTGTTTATCCAAAGCTTTGTGCAGTATATCAAAACCTCTTTAGATTTGTAAATACAGAGTTTTGCTACATAAAATTGGCTTTAAAATGTCTTATTGTGCATGTTTAATAGCTTGAAAAGTTTATGATAATTTTTTTTTTTGTTTCAGGTGTGATGTGGTGTCCGAAGTGGAAGTCAGAGGAAGGCTATGAGATACACTTTGCTACCAATCATTTAGGACACTTCTTATTTACAAATCTTTTACTGGATCTCTTGAAGAAATCTGCACCGTCTAGAATTGTAAATGTTTCATCTCTTGCTCATACCAGTAAGTCATTATCATTTTTATCCATTAGAATAATGGATACATTTTTGACAATATTGGAAAGTTTGCAGTTTTCAGTTCTTCATAAAAGTTTTTGTCAAAATTGCTCTTTAAAATTGATTTCTATGGACAATATCCATAAGTACTCATACAAAATACTCTACAAACTTGAGGAGTATGGTGGTTCAGTGGTAGATCCTCAGCCTTCAGAGCTGGAGATGGTGAGTTTGAAACCAACTGCCAGTGTTATGCAGATAACATACAAAGATGTCCTTTCTTTTACAGGAGGTCAGATCAACTTTGATGACATAAATCTGGACAAGGATTACAACATGCACACAGCTTACTCCCAAAGCAAGCTGGCAAATGTTCTGTTTTCCAGGGAGCTCAGTAAAAGACTAGAAGGTAAGAGAATACAGAACTAATCATCAGCCTTATCAGTGGCAGATTTAGAGGGGGTTCAGGTGGTTTGCTTGAACCCCTATCTGGGACCAAATTATTTCACTTTCATGGGGAAATTTATGAAAAATCAGGTAAAATGTCGAAAACAAATCCCCTTGCCATGGATTTGAACCCCACTCCCAGAAATCCTTGATCTGCCCCTGCTTATAGCATGAGGAAACTAGGTTCATGGTCAGCTAAAGTCACTTTCTGTCATATTTAGCGATCAGAGAGAAACATTTGAAACTTGAATTTAAAATCAAGAACAGATTTTTTCTGAGAGGTTTTGTGAAAGAAGTTTTTCCTGAACAGCCGGGCATACATTTATCATTCACTATTCAGAAATTTCTCTGACATTGTTTAACAAGCTGTTACTACATTTGTTGCATGTATTTTCTCCGATAAGTAAGTCATCATCAGGAAAACAAGTCCATGAAATGTATACCCCCTTAAACCGCACTTTTGTATAGCAAAACTGGGAAAGCAAAACTGGGGCATACATGTGATATTTCCCGATATCGGCGTATTCCCCCGATATCAAGGGCCCTTATATGCCCCTTACCCGACGGTCCCCCGATATGCCCTGTCTCCCGATATGACAAAAAGTCCATTTATGTACTTTATTTTACACTTTTTTTTTATCCAAGTGTCCATTTCTTTATGTAAAGTGTAGTATAAATACGGTACCCAATACAGCAGTGTGTATTCAATATTGACTCGATAATCTGTGTCACTGATACCTGGAGGCTATTTATAGAGTTGTTTATCAGCCTGTGTTGGAGTGTCAAATAAATGATGTTTTTACAACAAGGATTATTTAAAATTAACTGATTAATCAAGCCTGGTGTCAGCTATTTAATTGATCACCAAAATAAACAATGTGCCTTCAAGTGACAAGCGCTGTAAAAATAGATACAATTAGAAAGATTTCAATCAATTATGGAATGACCAAAATCTACGGAGCGCATCGCAGTGAGTCCAAAGAAAATCCCATTGTAATGCTGACATTGGATTTGAGCACTTCATATTCAAAATAGTTTGGATGTAATTGTTGCTTTGTTAGAATAAAATGGTAAGAATTTACCCGACGGTCCCCCGATATGCCCTGTCTCCCGATATGACAAAAAGTCCATTTATGTACTTTATTTTACACTTTTTTTTATCCAAGTGTCCATTTCTTTATGTAAAGTGTAGTATAAATACGGTACCCAATACAGCAGTGTGTATTCAATATTGACTCGATAATCTGTGTCACTGATACCTGGAGGCTATTTATAGAATTGTTTATCAGCCTGTGTTGGAGTGTCAAATAAATGATGTTTTTACAACAAGGATTATTTAAAATTAACTGATTAATCAAGCCTGGTGTCAGCTATTTAATTGATCACCAAAATAAACAATGTGCCTTCAAGTGACAAGCGCTGTAAAAATAGATACAATTAGAAAGATTAGTTATTGGTGATGACCACGAGAAAAGAAACCTCCCGATATGACAGGCAAATTTACGATATCAAACTGAAAATCTCCCGACCGCGGAGAAGGAAAATATCACATGTATGAACTGGGGTATGCAGGGGTATACCTATTTTTCTTATTTTTGTTCCAAAACATAGAATGTGGGTACCCACAATCTATGTTTTGAGCAAAAATAAGAAAAATGTCAAAAAATCTTTTGAAAATTTTCAATTTTTATAACTTGAGAAAAATCTGTATATTACATGGGCGTGTTTTCGTAATGTAATCATGATTCAGTGTGTCTCTCTTGTAGGTTGAGGTGGACATTCTACAACAATGAGAAAAGTAGTAAACGACTGTTTTCTTTACAGGCAGCAATGTAACAGTGAACTCTTTACATCCCGGAATAATTATGACAGACTTGCAGAGAAATTACAATCTAACCAATCCATATTATATTGGCTATTGGGTGTTCTGCGCTATCGATGGACTCATGTTTAAGACAATTGTTCAGGGTGCACAGACAACGATACATTGTGCTGTAGCAGAAGAACTGGAGGGGGTTACTGGAAAATATTTCAGGTAATTTAAAGTATTATTTGTGCTTTTTCTTTCCAACAGGTACTGATGTGACCACAAACTCACTTCATCCGGGAGTTATTGTGACAGAATTAACCAGACATTTCAGTGTCTCCAAGCCCTTTCCGAGCATTGTGTTTTGGATGATGTATGTGTTTAAGGGCATTTTATTCAAAAGCATTGTTCAGGGTGCTCAGACGACTATCCATTGTGCTGTTGCAGAAGAACTTAATGGGGTTACAGGAAAATATTTCAGGTAATAGAAAGATTTTAGATGCAGCTATTTGAATCATTATCATTCCAGGGACCGATGTCACAGTGAACTCTCTACATCCAGGCATTATCGTGACTGAGTTAGGTAGACATGCTCCTATCACCAAGCCATTTCCTACTTGGAAAATGTGGCTTACAGTCCCTTTAAAGGGGATAGTATTTAAGAGTATAGTTCAGGGGGCTCAGACAACCATACATTGTGCTGTAGCTGAGGAGTTGGAGGGAGTCACAGGAAAATATTTCAGGTAATTTATAACCGGTTGTATAGATTTGTAGTAAGAAATAATGATGAACGGAGAAAAAAGTGGAGTTCATCTTTAAATGGAGGAGTTTATTGGAAGATACTGACAGGTAATTGTGTATATGCATGGGAATTTTACAGGACTTTAGGATGTAGTGTTTCAGGAAAATGGTGTTGATACATACATGTATGTACTAGGTTAAGACTGAAATCTGTGACACATGAAAGATCCCTTGAGGTTAGGTAGAAACGTAGATAAAACATTGTACTTCAAGGACTATAGGATGTACTGTTGATTCTGTCATAGTTTTAATTCTTTTAATTCTGCTGTATTGTGTTGAATGGGATTTGATTGCATACTGTACTTTTCATGACATCAGCTGTAGATCATGCAAATAAACCAAAGTAAACAAATGAGACTAGCTATGTTGAAAGTAAATATTCAGCTGATCAGTGTCTTCAATTCCTTTACATAGATCAAGGGGCGATACCAGCAATTTTCAGGTTATACACACAAAGAGCAAAAAAAGCCAAAGTTGTTTCTTAAATTGACAAAAGAAAGCCACATTATCAGCTACTTTTATTTTTTTACATTATGCACATGTATACTGTGAGTAGAATTTCAAGGCTTTAGCCATCCCATGGGGTACAGTCCAGCTTTTAGAGGACCTGTTTGAGAATCTCAAATTATTCTTTTTTAATATGGATCATTTTATTTTTCAGTGACTGTGCAATAAAAAAACCAGCACCACAGGCTCTAGATGATGAGGCAGCAAGAAAACTCTGGACCCTGTCAGAGGAAATGGTCGGCCTCAAATCATAGGATACTTCTCAACTTAACTATTCGACTGGCTTTAAAGATCAGATTGGACTTAAAGGTGTGGAAAATACTGGGAGCTGTTTCTGAAACATGTCTTGATCTTATTGTAAAATGTTAAAGAATTTGGTTGACATGCAAAGGACTAGGGCATTTAACGCCTGATTTTGGCCTCAGATTTTGCTAAAAAATAAATTTTGGAATTTAGGTGAGAAAACTATTCCTTAAAACAGCCATATGTCTCCTCTATTAAAAACAAGAACAAGTACTTTATTTATCCTACAAGCGTTGCCATGGCAACGCCCAGAAGAACCATAGATAGAGCACATTCTGCACTTTTTGGTCTATTTTGAACCATTTCTGAACACGTTTTAATTTCTAAGTGCCAGCCCACACTCCGAACAAAATTATACTCAGCATACAATATCTCTGGATGATACTTCATAATTATTTCACAATAAGAAATTGTTCGTCGCGTGGGCCGGTAGTTGAAAATGATGTTGAATGGTGAAAAATAGACCCAAAATTGCAAAAATTGATATTTCTATGGTTTTCGGAGCGTTGCCATGGCAACATGTGTAATTTGAATGTGATAGTTGTGCAAAAGTTTATAAGCAGGGACCCATACCTGCTATTTGCAATACGTTTCTCCTCAAAATTCCAAAATTCAGGTTTTTATCAACACATGAGGCCGAAATCAGGCCTTAAATTCCCTAGGTCTTTACACTGCTGGCGCAAATTTTTTTCCTCACGAATTTAAAGTTCTCGCCAATAAAGATTTACTAAAAACCTTTATAGATTGAATAAGTACATGCTCACGAATTCAAGAAAATTTCCAGATGTACAGTATTTTGAATGCTATTGAAATAAGTACTAGGGATGTCAACCGGAGTCCGAACGTTCGGACTTCAGATCCCGTACCGAAGTTCGGATCCAAATTTTAGCGTCCGGACGTTTGCTAAAAAATCAAAATGTCTATTGCTTAGGTAAATTTCCATTATTATATGACAAAAATACGCAATATCTGCTTAGCAGAATTTAATACACAGTGTCAAAGGTCACGGTCTAACAGGTAAAGAGGTAAACGGGACAATGCCGGTCACGAGGAAGCGACAATAAACAAAGAAAGGATTAAAAGTGATAATTTGCCTCTTTTGTTTTCTTTTGAAAACGATGTGATTGACACTTCTCAAGTTTCAAAAATAATAATTATACAGACCGCCGCCCGGCAAAACTACAATAGATATGGTTTGGGATTAAAGAAAACAAGTACATGTACTATGATCTTAATTTGACAAAATCAAATGCGGATTCTTAAGCTGACACGTTTATGCAGAGAAGAAAAACATTCAGAATACCATTAAATTTTCTACATGTGTAACAGCGTCATACAGTTAGTTTTAGCATCATGATGTTTGAATGTAGATAACATTTCCTAAACTGTATGGCGTTTCGTTTCTGCACCACATCAACGTAACAACGTCAAGCTCAGTAACTCTTGATTATGAATGTACTTTCAAGGGAACACTCGAAAAACATCCATTTATTTATGTATGTATATATTCATACATATATGCACATACTGATAATATGATCTGATCCGAGAAAAATGCGTTCGAACCATCCGGATGTTTGTTTCCAAACGTCCGAACCTTAAATCTGACACCAAATGACATCCCTAATAAGTACCAAGGAAAGAAGAGCTGTCGAACAAATTTTCTTAAGGACCCTTTTTTAAGCAAAAGTAATTACTAGTATATTTCATTTATGAAGGTAATTAAAGCACTAAGCAATGCATCTATCAAAAAACATCTCGGGAATCTCTGTGCAAATGCAAAGTAGTGGTTGGGACCATCATGTCCACATAAGACAACAGTAATGGATTTTATTTATGCTAGCATGCCAGAAACTTACATGTTACCAGTTATAGTGCGAGAATGTTTTATATTTTGTTTACACATTTATATATTTACCTTAGTACAAATATGGCAGGAATTGACCTTTACAGAAGGGAATGTGGCGGCCTAGTGGAAGGGTGTTCTGGTTTCCAACCTCACTGGCACCGAGATGTGTCCTTGAAGAAGACACACCAACTCCCCATAGTACTATCTCTAAGAAGGGGTTGTTTTGTCCCAACATGACTGAAAAAATATTGACTGGGATGTTAATGATTGTTATAATCTTGATATCCTATACAATATTGTGTATGGAATGTACTCATTTTGAAAGCTATTAATAAAAATTTTCTTAATTAAGTGTTGCTGATTGTATTTGTTTGTCAAGTTCATTTTATATCATAATGGTTTCCAGAGGGAGAGGTCCTGGATTCATTCACTACCACAGCCATGTGGTGTCATTGAGAAAGACACTAAGCTTTCTGCAGTACTGGTTGATACCCAGAGAGTGGTGGCTCCACGTGCTGATATGACTGAAAAATTGTTGATTGTGATATAATACCATTACCAAACCAAATATCATATTGGGATAACTTTCCAATGTTTTTGTAAAACCTGATGTAAGGACATTAATTTCATTGCTACCCTATACAGCTCTTTATAATTCAAGAGGTCCAGGTGACCAGGTCAAGGTGGCAGCTCGAAAGTTTATGTCATGGACAAGGACTACTGTAGGCAACATTTCAATGCTTAAACGTGAGAACGAACTTCTTTGTCTACAAAGATATGTATCAATTCATGTGTCCATTTGATATAGGCCAAGGACACTGGGTTACATGCTTGAAGTTTATGTAAAGGACAAGTATTATGGAAGCTTTTTGCACTTTAAGAAAAATACACTTTGGGTAAATAATAACACAAAAATTGATACAGTAAATGGATATTGATAGATCGAGGGTACCAGGTCAAGGTGGCAGTTTGTCAGTATGTCAAGGATGATCAATATGGAAAGTTTCATCCTCGCAACTATTACAGGTGCTGGGAAACCAAAGTTTTCACACAACTGTCGACAAAAGTCACTGGACTGTAACTTAAGGTCAAGGTCATAGGGCCAAGATGCATATCTAATAACTGCTGTAGAGAAATAAACCTTTATTATAAATGCTATGTAATATTGGCAAAGTCAATGAACTGTGAAATGTAGATCAAGGAAAAGATGGCAGCTTGAAGGATCTAGTTCAAGGCACAATCAGAAATTCCCACTTCAAAAACCGAAGTGGGAAAAACTAAATTGCCAATTAGATACTTGTACTAAGGAAACATATTGTAAGACAAGTGAGCAGCTATTTCACAATAGGCAGCCACTCAGTTACCTAAACCTAACTAAAAATATGAAAATGCACATAAGGTGCAAACAGCACAAGAATTCAACACCAAGGCATAAAACAATAAGAACCACAACAGAAGTATTCCCATAGAACGATCAGTAATATAAAATTACTGGCGGGCTTAAACTAGTTTTACATGGCCATAATTACCTCACCCTCAGCTTCTGCAGTGGTTCACAACATATAGTTAGTTGTTCGGTCCTCATGGTGAATCTCTAACTAAAGTCTGTCCATTTACTAGCTCACCTGAGCCGTTAGGCTCACAAGGTGAGCTTATAGGATGGCTATGATCCGGCGTCCGGCGTCCGTCCGTCCGTCGTCCACCATTTTCAAAGATCTTCTCCTCTGAAACCGCTTGGCCAATCAAAGCCAAATTTTATATGAAGCATCTATGAGAAGGGGGAACCAATGTGTTTATAAAAAATCCAGGTCACATGACCAAGATGGCCACCATGCCCATATATGGTAAAAAAACCCTTCAAAATTCTTCTTCTCCGGAACCAGTGGACCGATTTCAACAAAACTTGGCATGAAGCATTGGAGACTGGAGTACTACAATGTGTTTATAAATTATGACCTTTGGATGACCTTGACCTATTTTACGGCAAGGTCAACATAGGTCTCCCATGCATTTGAATGGGGAAAATTGTTTAAATGTCATTTGAAAGGCAAAACTTGCAGGAAATGGGCAAATGGACTGAAGGTAGGTAATTCTGAAAAACAATTGGGCCCCAGGGGTTGGTCTGCCCCCACCCCGGGGCAATATACATGTATATTACAAAAATATTCAAAGATCTTCTTCTCTGAAACCACTTGGCCAATCAAAGCCAAATTTTATAGGAAGCATCTATGGGAAAGGGGAATCAATGTATTCATAAATAATCCAGGTCACATGATAAAGATGGCCACCATGCCCATATATGGTTAAAACCCTTCAAAAATCTTCTTCTCCTGAACCAATGGACCGATTTCAACGAAACTTGGCATGAAGCATCGGGGACTGAAGTACTACAATGTATTTATAAATTATGACCTTTGGATGACCTTGACCTATTTTTACGGCAAGGTCAACATAGGTCGCCAATGCATTTGAATGGGGAAAACCTTTAAAATGTCATTAAAAGTGAAAGTCTTGAAGGAAATGGGCAGTAGGACTAAATATTAATGATTCTGAAAAAAATTGGACCCCAGGGGCATATATGCCTCAACCCCGGGGCATTATACATGTATACTACCATACATGTACTATTCAAACATCTTCTCTAAAACCGCTTGGCCAATGAAAGCCAAATTTCATGTGAAGCATCTATAGAATGGGGGAATCAATGTGTATATAAATAATCAAGGTCACATGACCAAGATGGCTGCCATGCCCATATATGGTAAAAACCCTTCAAAAATCTTCTCCGAAACCGGTAGACCGATTTCGAAGAAACTTGGTGTGAAGCATCTATGGCTTAAGTACTACAATGTATATAAATCATGACCCTGTGATGACCTTGACCCAGTTTATGGCAAGGTCAACATGGGTTGACCATGCATTATATGGGGAAAACTGTTAAAATGTCATTTGAAGGCAAAAGCCAGCAGGAAATTGGCAAATGGACAGAATATTGATTATTCTGTACAAAAGAGGAAAATGGCCCAAGGGCTTCATCTGCCCCTGCACTGGGGTTAAATACCATAATATTCAAACATGTTTATTGGTATATGCAGCAGATCTCAGGTGATCGTTTACAGGACCACTGGTCCTCTTGTTTAAGAAACTCGCAAAATCAGGCTTAAAATTTTTAATATCAGATATTTTATTGCCATATTTGGTATATGATTTTAAAATGAAAAAACCTGTCAGAAAACCAAAATTATCAACAAACCGGAGCATGTCCTCAGCCTCAGGTATCTTGGAATTTTGGCTACTTTTGGCATTACATTTACATGGGTGAACCCAGTAGGACACAAGAGCCAGTATAATCAATGATTCGATATATTTATAGAACGGATGCTAATAATAACTTGGTCGGCAAGATATGAACATGTGCGTTAAGTCAACTATGCAAACAGATGGCGTGTAGCATTCTCTGAAATAAAAATAAACCATAAAATGTATAAATCCTGCACAAAATACGTCTATTTACCGCTTTTTGATTGATATGCATATTATTGTCCTGTGAATACAGATACCAACCATAATAATGAACGATTATGCATGTGTATGTTATTTGAGGTTTTGATACTTTGTTAGATTTTTAGCTCACCTGAGCCGAAGGCTCACAAGGTGAGCTTATAGTATACCAATCAGTCCGGCGTCCGTCCGTCGTCCACAATTTCGAAGATCTTCTTCTCTGAAACCGCTTGGCCGATGTCCGTCCGTCGTCCACAATTTCAAAGCCGCTTGGCCGATGAAAGCCAAAGTTTGTGTGGAGCATCCTTGGGTAGTGGGAACGAAAGTTTGTTCGTGGGATCTTGATCACATGACCAAGATTGCCGCCACGCCCATATATGGTAAATTCCTTTCAAAAATCTTCTCCAGAACCGGCGGGCCGATTTCCAAAAAACTTGGTATGTAGCATTGGGGACTCCAGCCCATCATAGTTTGCGCAAATGATGACCCTGGGGTGACCTTGACCTATTTTACGGCAGTCAATTTTGGAAACAGGCTTTTACATGGGAAAAAAAAAGAAAAATATGGATTTTTTTAAAACTATTGCAGCCTGAGACCTGAAAAGTGGTAGATGCAAACAACTAATGGAGTAGATGAAGGTATATGATTAATTTAGGTCAGGGTCATCTCTTGACCTTGGCCGGTCTGTCGTCCATACTCACTTTTCAAAGATCTTCTTCTCTTAAACCGCTTGGCCAATCAAAGTGAAATTTCATGTGGAACATCCATAGGTAGGGGGAACGAAAGTTTGATCGTGAAATCCGGGTCACATGACCAAGATGGCCGCCACGCGCCATATATGGTAAAAACCACTCAAAAATCTTCTCCAGAACCGGCAGGCTGATTTTCACGAAACTTGGTATGTAGCATTTGGGACTCTAGCCCATCATAGTTTGATAAAATGATGACCCTAGGATGACCTTGACCTATTTTACAACAAGGTCAATTTTGGAAACATAGGCTTTTACATGGGAAAAAGTGAAAACTATGGATTTTTTGAAAACTATTGCAGCCTGAGACCTGGAAAGTGGTAGACGCAAAACAATTAATGGAGTCAATGAAGGTATGTGATTAATTTAGGTCAAGGTCATCTCTTGACCTTGGCCTGTCCGTCATCCATACACACTTTTCAAAGATCTTCTCTGAAAAGTGGAAGATGCCAACAACGTATGGAGTAGATAAAGGTATGTGATTAATTTAGGTCAAGGTTATCTCTTGACCTTGGCCTGTCTGTCGTCCATACACACTTTTCAAAGATCTTCTTCTCTGAAACCGTTTGGCCAATCAAAGTGAAATTTTACGTGCAGCATCCATGGGTAGGGGAACAAAAGTTGATGGCAAAATCCAGGTCACATGACCAAGATGGCCGCCACGCCCATATATGGTAAAAACCACTCAAATCTTCTCCTGAACCGGCAGGCCGATTTACGCGAAACTTGTTATGCAGCATTTGGGACTACAGCCCATCATAGTTTGGTAAAATGATGACCCTAGGATGACCTTGACCTGTTTTACGGCAAGGTCAATTTTGGAAACATAGGCTTTTACATGGGAAAAAGTGAAAATTATGGATTTTTGAAAAACTATTGCAGCCTGAGACCTGAAAAGTGGTAGATGCAAAACAACTAATGAAAGTATGTGATTAATTTAGGTCAAGGTCATCTCTTGACCTTGACTGGTCTGTCGTCCATACACACTTTTCAAAGATCTTCTTCTCTGAAACCGCATGGCCAATCAAACTGAAATTTTATGTGGAGCATCCATGGGTAGGGGGAACGAAAGTTTGATCGCAAAATCCAGGTCACATGACCAAGATGGCCACCACGCCCATATATGGTAGAAACAACTCAAAAATCTTCTTCTCCAGAACGGACAGGCCGATTTTCACGAAACTTGGTATGTAGCATTTGGGACTCCAGTCCCATCATAGTTTGATAAAATGATGATCCTAGGATGACCTTGACCTATTTTAGAGCAAGGTCAATTTTGGACACATAGGCTTTTAAATGGGAAAAAGTAAAAACTATGGATTTTTTGAAAACTGTTGCAGCCCAAGACCTGACAAGTGGTAGACGCAAAACAATTAATGGAGTCAATGAAGGTATGTGATTAATTTAGGTCAAGGTCATCTCTTGACCTTGGCCTGTCCGTCATCCATACACACTTTTCAAAGATCTTCTCTGAAACCGCTTGGCCAATCAAAGTGAAATTTCATGTGCAGCAGCCATGGGTAGGGGGAACGAAAGTTTGATTGCAAAATCCAGGTCACATGACTAAGATGGCCGCCACCCCCATATATGGTAAAAACCACTAAAAAATCTTCTTCTCCTGAACCGGCAGGCCGATTTTCACAAACCTTGATATGTAGCATTTGGGACTCCAGCCCATCGTAGTTTGATCAAATTATGACCCTAGGATGACCTTGACCTATTTTACGGCATGGTCAATTTCAGAAACGTAGGCTTTTACATGGGAAAAAGTGAAAACAATGGATATTTTGAAAACTGTTGTAGCCTGAGACCTGAAAAGTGGTAGATGCAAACAAATCATAGAGTAGATGAAGGTATGTGATTAATATAGGTCAAGGTCAATTTTGGAAACATAGGCAAACATGGAAACATGGGAAAAAGTGACAACTAGGTCTCAAGTAAGCGTTTACAGGACCAATGACACTATGGTAACTATTGCAGCCATAGACCTGAAACATGACCAAGATGGCCGTTATAACCATTTATGGTAAAAAAATAAATAAATCACTTTGTCCAGTGACTATACTTGTTGACTCTCAGGTGAGCGATCGTTGCCCTTGGGCTACCTGTCTGTCAACAGCTACATGTATGTAGCCATGTCTGGATGTTGCCTCCTTTATTGGGACTTCTAACCAACAATGGGAATGTAATTGCATCCAAAACGTCTTTTGAATATAACTTGCCAAGTAAACAGCTAAGGCTTCTATGAATGAGGTTTGACTAGACCGCTCAGACCTTCTAAGCGATTAACCAGTAATCATCCGGTTGGTCAGTAAGCTTCGCCGGGCAGCAATTATATAACATACATTACGCTGCTTGGTCATAATTACAAGTATCATTGACATCCAAGTGTGGTTTCATGTTTATCACATAATTTTGCAGAAGCCTGTATGTTTATCCATGTTACTGAACCAACAAGGTCTCGATTCTATTATTTGTCAATTGTGTCTGTGTATCACTATTCCATTCACAAATGCACTCCTCGTTTGTAAACTGTTCAAAATAGCCCTAATTTTCATCTAATTACAGAGCTTCTGTCAGAGCACATGTATAGGTCTGAAATATTTAACAAAAATTAGAATTTACAACAAGATCTAAGCAATATAAGTATCTTAAAAGTCAATTTTTCGAGTTTCTTAAATAAATGCACAGACTATAGCCAATGAATCATCAAGGACAAACAAATAAATCATGATAATCACCATAATGAATCAAAAATGAGGACTCGCGATTCAGTAAGCTGCCCAACAATGGAGATCCCTGGAGGCCCAATAACTTACTGAAAGTCTGGAGCAAAAGAGAAACACCAGTTGAACCCCAGTGGGCGAAGCAACAGACAAGCCCCGGCCCCAACCAAAACTTTGCTATAATTATAGGGTATGATTAATGGCATCTATCCCATATTGGATGGTAACATTCATAATTTAAATAATGATCTTACAAAGGATCAAAATAGCAACTGTGCCCACAGCCTCTGCGAACACGGGCTTTATATATCAATTTTAACAGTTGGTGGTGAAAAAAGGAGCAAAACTGCTACAAAATACTTTATTTTCCCTAACCGTCTGGTATAGATTGTATACAAAGATAATGATATATGATAACATGAGCCTTGTCATGAGAAAATATGTCCTTCAGGTTATTTGCATTTTATGTCCCACTCAATGGCTAAGGTCATATACAGATAGGACCAATGTTAAATGTCTTATCTAGACATAAGACTATATTGGGCATACAAACACCAGACTGGCAATACTTGAAAAATCCAGATACATGTATATAAAAAGATGCTATACAATCAACAAAACAAACAATGAAGTTTTTGATCAGACTGTGTAAATATGATCTATTGCTGTTTTTGCTTCAGAATGCGAAAAACAGATTTTCTCTTGATATGGCTCACAAAAGTTAGTATATACTAAAATGCAACTTTACAATTAGAAGATAAAAAGCTTTTAAAAATGTATCAAATTGGTCAGTATACAGTGCTGAGTGAATTGAGCCTGCGCATGAGAAAACCAACAATTTGGGTTTCCGACCAGGTCCGACACCAACCGGCCTGTACAGTCACAAAAGCAGGCTAGAAGCTTGAATTTTTGGATTTAAGTAGAAAAGGGATTGTACTATCCGTGAAGCGAAAACAAAGGTGCTGGTCTGCATCTTCGTTTTTGCCTATGCATGTTATTGGTTTTCTTATGCAGCAGCTCAGTTAACTTTCATATTAAAATTGTTTTATTAGTTTTGCATTAGTACAGTGCAAGATTTGGTATTAAACAATTTTGCAAAGTATACTGAGTAGCTGTATTCCTGTGCAAATATCTGACCTATAAATCTTGGCGGTTTCTATTAGGTCTATCACCAATTGTGCTGTTCAGCAACGGAAGATATTAAAAACTTGAATTTTAGAAATGCAGAAGCAGATTACATAAACATTTTGCCAGCTTATTTTATAGAAAAAAGTTGGTTTCCTATGCATATTAAGCTTAAACTTACATCAAATATATGTACTGGACACATTGCATTAACATACATTTACATCCATGTTATATTCTATAAAACTCAACATTATAAAATGGCAAAATAAATGTTTTAACATCTGACCAACAAGCGACAGCAACAGGTTTACAACCAGGGTAAATCACACTAGGGTTCATGATATGCCTAATATGGATAACAAGCAACAACAGCAGGTCACGGGGGACAACAAGAACAAGTCCATCAGAACTCTACTGCATGAAAGCAGCAAGAACTAGTCCCATCAAATGTAAATATGAAGTATTTTTGGTATTGTCAAGACAGAAACCAACCCATGGAAACTGTGTAATGTTAGTTAAAATAATTGTGAATTTCAGATAATAAATGAGCCGCCTCGTGGGAAAACCAACAATGTGGTTTTTGAACAGGTCCTACACAAACCGGGCTGTGCAAGCACAGAAGATGGCTAGAGACTGGAAATTTTGGATTTAGAAAGAAGAAGAATTGTACTATCCATGTAGCAAAAACAAAGGCGCGGATCAGCTTCGCGGTTACCGCGAAGCTGATCTGCGTCTTTGTTTTCGCATATGCAGATTGTTGGTTTTCTCATGAGGCGGTTCAAATCATTTGTGTTGTGGCACCTGACCTGTATTTGGAATTTCCAACTAGGTCTGTTACAAATTGGGTTGTACAACTTCAGGGAATGGCTGGAATCTTGGGATGGTAATTTCTATTATGTGAAAAAGGTGATGATCAGCTGCTGCACAATTCACATGCTGCTACTCAATTAAGATAACCCAGATTTTCTCATCACCACAAAAATTTTACTTTATCAACTATTTTAAGTGAGGCTTAAAAATTAGCAAGCATAAGCAGAGCATATTTACACTTAATTAGCATTCTCCCTAAGAATCATGCAGATGGTGATAAGTGACTAGTCACAGAAATCGTTCATTTCACCTTCATTTAATCAGACTTGTTGAAAAACTTCGACAAATTAAAGCATTCCTTTTTTCTGACAACGGTTGCCATGGAAACCAAAAATCAAAATTTCATGGAGATTGGCGGAAAATCGTTCAATGAAAAAGTGCAAATTGACACTTTTTGAGGTGGTATTTGAGATATGATTATCGGTTAGAATGTCTATATTAGTACTTATATCAATAGCATGTCATGACTTTTATTCGAAATTGTATTAAAAATTAAAAAATAAAATTTGCATTTTGTTGCCTAGCAACGTAAGTACTACCACATAAATCAAATTTTCAAATTTCCAATTTTGGACATTTTCAAACCAAATTATCTCCTAACAGCATGAGTGTATACCAGCTATATATATAGCACATTAACAACAAACTCTTGTTGTTGAAATGCAAAGAATAAAATAACTCAAAATGTTTCTATTTTTTGTAACCATGGCAACCAAACAATGGGACCATCAGTAATTTTTTAAAGAAATGACATTTTAAAATCAAATTATCTCCTAACAGAACAAGTGTTTATGAATTATACATATAGTTCCTTAATAACCAACACTTGTTTGTCAAATGCAAAGAATAAAAAAACTCAGAATGTTTCTAATTTTTGTAACCATGGCAACCAAACAATCGAACTGTCTGCAATTTTACAAAAAAGAAGACATTTTTAAACCAAATTATCTCTGAACAGCACAAGTATATATGAATTATGTATAGAGTGCCTTAATAATCAACACTTGATTTTTGAAATGCAAAGAATAAAATAACTCAGAACATTTCTTATTTTTGTTACCATGGCAACCAACCAATGGAACCTTCAACAATTTGACAAAAAATGACATTTTCAAACCAAAATATGTCCTACCAACAAACAAATACATGAACAGTGTATATGTTGTCTTAATTCAAAACTTATGCTTTTTTTTAAACAAACAAACATTAAATATCTCAAAATATTTCTGACTTGTGTAACCATGGCAACCAAATCAAGCATGGCAGCCAAACAATAGAACCGTCAGCAATTTTTGAAAAAAAAAAGACACTTTCAAACCAAATTATCTCCTAACAGCACAAGTGTATATGAATTATGCATATTGTGCCTTAATAACCGACACTTGGTTTTGAAATGCAAAGAATAAAATAACTTCAAATGTTTCTATTTTTGTATCCATGACAACCAAACAGTGGAACCGTCTGCAATTTTACAAAAATTGCATTTTCAAACCAAATTATCTCCTAACAGCACAAGTTTGTATGAATTATGCATGCAGTGCCTTAATAACCAACAATTGTTATTGAAATGCAAAGAATACAACAACTTTGAATGGTTATATTTTTGTTACCATGGCAACCTACTAATGAAACCTTTAATAATTTGACAAAAATGACATTTTCAAACCAAACTATGTACTACCAACAAACAAACATATGAACAGTGTATATGTTGTCTTAATTTAGAAAATTTGTTGTTGTTTTTTAAACAAACAAACATTATATAACTTAAAATATTTCTGATTTGTGTAACCATGCCAACCAAATCAAGCATGGCAACCAAACAATGGAACCGTCAGCAATTTTGAAAAAAAAGACATTTTCAAACCAAATTATCTCCTTACAGCACAAGTGTGTATGAATTATGCATATAGTGCCTTAATAACCAACACATTTTTAAATGCAAAGAATAAAATAACTCAAAATGTTTCTAATTTTTGTATCCATGGCAACCAAACAATGCAATTTTGCAAGAAATGACATTTTCAAACCAAATTATCTCCTAACAGAACAAGTGGATATGAATTATGCATAAAGTGCCTTGATAACCATCAAGGAAATGCAAGGAAATTTCCTTGAAATGCAAGGAATAAAATAATTTCAAGGAATAAAATAACTCAAAATGTTTCTAATTTTTGTAACCATGGCAACCAAACAATGGATTCGTCAGCAATTTTACAAAAATGACATTTTCAAACCAAATTATCTCTTAACAGCACAAGTGTATATGAATTATGCATAAAGTGCCTTGATTATCAACACTTTGTTTTTGAAATGCAAAGAATAAAATCACTCAGAATGATTCTAAATTTTGTAACCATGGCAACCAAACAATTGAACCCTCAACAATTTGACAAAAAATGACATTTTCAAACCAAAATATTTCCTAACAACAAACAAATATATGAACACTGTATATATGTTGTCTTGATTAAGAACTTTTTTTTTTTTTTTTTTTTTTTAAACAAACATAAAATAACTCGAAAAATTTCTGACTTGTGTAACCATGACAACCAAATCAAGCAGCCATCTGCGTTTTCTGACTTTTGTAACCATGACAACCAAACCGAGCAGCCATCTGCGATTTTGAAAAAAGGGACATGTTAAAAGAAAATATATTTTTTTACAAACACAAGTGTACAATGTATATGAACAATGTATATACTGCCTAAATTGCTGCAATTTGGTAATTTAATGCCAAAACAATATATCTGAAATTGTTTCTTTCTAACTTTTGTAACCATGGCAACAAACCAAAAACCCTTAGCGATTTTGCAAAAAAAAACAACAAACAAACAACAAAACAACAAAAACAAAACAAAACAAAAACACATATACTCGGATCATATATTTGTTTGTTGTTAGGACATATTTTGGTTTGTAAATGTCATTTTTGTCAAATTGTTGAGAGTTCCATTTTTTGGTTGCCATGGTAACAAAAATTAGAAACATTCTGAGTTATTTTATTTTTTGCATTTCAAAAACAAGTGTTGATGATTAAGGCACTATATGCATAATTCATATATACTTGTGCTGTTTAGAGATAATTTGGTCTGAAAATGTCATTTTTTGTAAAATTGTTGACGGTTCCATTGTTTGGTTGCCATGGTTACAAAAAATAGAAACATTCTGAGTTATTTTATTCTTTGCATTTCAAAAACAAGTGTTGATGATTAAGGCACTATATGCATAATTCATATATACTTGTGCTGTTTAGAGATAATTTGGTCTGAAAATGTCATTTTTTTTTAAAAATTGTTGACGGTTCCATTGTTTGGTTGCCATGGTAACAAAAATTAGAAACATTCTGAGTTATTTTATTCTTTGCTTTTGAAAGACAAGTGTTGGTCATTAAGGTACTTTATGCATAATTCATATACACATGTGCTGTTAGGAGATAATTTGGTTTGAAAATGTCATTTTTGCAAAATTGCTGATGGTTCCATTGTTTGGTTGCCATAGTTACAAAAAAATAGAAACATTTTGAGTTATTTTATTCTTTGCATTTCAACAACAAGTGTTGGTTGTTAAGGCGCTATATGTATAACTGGTATATACTCATGCTGTTAGGAGATAATTTGGTTTGAAAATGTCTAAAATTGGAAGTTTGAAAATTTGATTTATGTGGTGGTACTTACGTTGCTAGGCAACGAATTTCAAATTTCATTTTTCAATTTTTTATACAATTTCATATAAAAGTCATGACGTGCTATTGATATAAGTACTAATATAGACATTCTAAACAATGAACATATCTCAAATACCACCTCAAAAAGTGTCAATTTGCACTTTTTCCTTTAACGATTTTCTGCCAATCTCTGTGAAATTTTGATTTTTGGTTTCCATGGCAACCGTTGTCAGAAAAAAGAAATGCTTTGTTTTGTGAAAGTTTTTCAACAAGTCTGATTAAATGATGGTGAATTAAACGATTTCTGTGACTAGTCACTTATCACCATTTCTATAGGACCTGCATGATTCTTAGGGAGAATGCTAATTAAAAACTGGAAGCTTATAAATATGCACTCTCAACATAAAAATCATTGGTGACCAATCTTCAGTGTTTAGAAAAAAAGTGTGCAATCATTTGTATGCATGACACAGATCAAGACAGATAGTATGGTGGATAATATCTATTAAATGCAATTTATTTTGAATTGTACTTGCTTTGGAAACGTATGCAGCAGAAAACTATCTTCTTTGTTTTAATTTTAATCATAATGGCCTTGCAGATAAAAAGACTTATTCTAAAGCCAACATGCAAATGGTGTAAATGTAAACACTTTCCAAAAAAGGTATTGCCGAAAGATTGTTATGCTGCATAGTATAGCTTACTTTTTTATGAAAATTGTGACCAATGCTTTCTAAAATCAAAATGTGTCTCTAATATGCTCAAATGTGCAACATGTACAATAGGGCAGCACACAAAAACTTTCTTTTCTGACAATGATAATTTTCAAGTGAAGATTTCTAGCCTATCAGAATTAGTGGACTATTAGCAGTATTTACATTTATGAGGATATTTACAAGAAAATGGTTTGTTCAAAGGCAATAAAAATTACATCTGTACATATTTACAGGAATTCCCCCACCCCAAACTCTACGATAAAGATGCTAGTTAGACATGGCAAGTTATAATCTTAGATAAAAATTTGCCACGGAATAATAATGGGAGACGTTACAGACTGAAGTGGTCTAGCTTGAATGTAAATAAATAAGCAGCCTCGTGGGAAAACCAACAATGTGGTTTTCGAACAGGTCTGACACAAACCGGCCTGTACTGCTGCAGAAGCAGGCTAGAAGCTTGATATTTTGGAGTTAGTATAGGAGGAATTGTACTATCCGAGTAGCGAAAACAAAGGCGCTGATCAGCTTCGAGGT
This sequence comes from Rugalucina vietnamica, assembly GCA_964017185.1. Classification (NCBI taxonomy): domain Eukaryota; kingdom Metazoa; phylum Mollusca; class Bivalvia; order Lucinida; family Lucinidae; genus Rugalucina; species Rugalucina vietnamica. Next base: position 71,819,823 of record OZ024872.1, read on the forward strand.
TACCGCGAAGCTGATCTGCGTCTTTGTTTTCGCCTATGCAGATTGTTGGTTTTCCCATGGGGCGGCTCAAATATTACAAAACTGTCTTAATATATTTTGTGCAATGAAAACGGATCAACCATGCCTTTATCTAGAAGTAGATCATCTCTAGACCTAGCTCAAAATCTGCAGCAGTTAAAATGGAAACCATGACTTTGCTATGGTCGGATGAAGTATTCAAATAATTCTATTTCCTTCTCCATGAAAAATGTAAGTTGTGGGTGCTCAAAAAATCACACCACTAAGGCTATTCTTGGATCCAAAATGTGGTTTAATGATGCAATGACAAAAAGTATTTTTCAACGTTAGTTTCATCAAATACACACCAGTACCTGTTCATTCAGATAACTAACAGGTTAGCTAATGTCCTGTCATCGTGGATACTCCTTGTCTGAACTTTGCACATCTGAGTGAAAAGGTGAACATCTATACAACCGAATACAACCGAATGCATGGAATGATATAACCAAATCACGAGCTCTGAGGCAGATGAAGCGTTTAATGAATTTACTGGTTGAATTTGCTCAAAACCATATTGTTGGTATTTATAATCATTACATGGTACAAATATTTAAGCATCCACAATAAATTGGTAAAAAATGTCTCTTCACGATTTTTTTTATAATCAAACTTCAGCCTTGCACGACAACAACACTACTAACAACACATGAAGAGTCAGCACAACCCCAAGCATAACAAGATTATAACAGACAAAAGTACAAAAAGAATTTGATATGCTTTGATCAATATCACATAAAATATGAACCACTGCATGACAAAGCACAACTTTTTCTCAGGAAAGACTCCAATCAACAAAGGCATTCATTTTCTCAGAAAAGAAAGATAAATGAGCCTGAGTGTGAGAAAACCAACCAGAGGACCATTGGTCCTGAGAACGCTCACCTGAAGCCTGATCTTGGAGTATTAAGTCATAATGAAATGACCTTGACCTTGAATACTCACACACCTTTATTGACTTCATAAGTTGTCTGCATCTGCAAAGTTTCAGGCTGCAATAGTTTCCAAACCCAGTGATTTCTGAGAAAACTATAATTTTAATTTTGATATTTAAATGACCTTGGGCCAAGGTCAAGACATGACCTTGGCCTTAAATAATTACTTACCTTCATTGACTCCATAAGTTGTCTGCATCTAGCAACTTTCAGGTCTCAGGCTGCAATAGTTTGTTTTCGCCTTTTCCCATGTGAAAGCCTATGTTTCCAAAATTGACCTTGCCGTAAAATAAGGTCAAGGTCATCATAGGGTCATCATTTCAACAAACTATGATGGGCTGGAGTCCCAAATGCTACATACCAAGTTTCATGAAAATCAACCTGCCGGTTCTGGAGAAGAAGATTTTTGAAAGGTTTTTACCATATATGGGCGTGGCGGCCATCTTGGTCATGTGACCTGGATTTCGCAATCAAACTTTCGTCTCCCCTACCCATGGATGCTCCACATAAAATTTCACTTTGATTTGCCAAGCAGTTTCAGAGAAGATCTTTGAAAAGTGTGTATGGACAACAGACTGGCCAAGGTCAAAAGATGACCTTGACCTATATTAATCACATACCTTCATCTACTCCATTAGTTGTTTGCATCTACCACTTTTCAGGCCTCAGGCTGCAATAGTTTACAAAAAATCCATAGTTTTCACTTCTTCCTATGTAAAAGCCTATGTTTCCAAATTTGACCTTGCCGTAAAATAGGTCAAGGTCATCCAAGGGTCATCATTTTATCAAACTATGATGGGCTGAGGTCCCCGATGCTACATACAAAGTTTCGTGGAAATCGGCCCACCGGTTCTGGAGAAGAAGATTTTTGAGTGGTTTTAACCATATATGGGCGTGGCAGCCATTTTGGTCATGTGACCTGGATTTCGCGATCAAACTTTCGTCTCCCCTACCCATGGATGCTCCACATAAAATTTCACTTTGATTGGCCGCCCAGTTTCAGAGAAGATCTTTGAAAACTGTGTATGGACAACAGACTGGCCAAGGTCAAGAGATGACCTTGACTTATATTAATCAAATACCTTCATCTACTCCAACAGTTGTTTGCATCTACCACTTTTCAGGCCTCAGGCTGCAATAGTTTTCAAAAAATCCATAGTTTTCACTTTTTCCTATGTAAAAGCCTATGTTTCCAAATTTGACCTTGCCTTATATAGGTCAAGGTCATCCAAGGGTCATCATTTTATCAAACTATGATGGGCTGAGGTCCTCAATGCTACATACCAAGTTTCGTGGAAATTGGCCAGCCAGTTCTGGAGAAGAAGATTTTTGAGTGGTTTTTACCATATATGGGCGTGGCGGCCATTTTGGTCATGTGACCTGGATTCGCAATCAAACTTTCGTCTCCCCTACCCATCGATGCTCCACATAAAATTTCACTTTGATTGGTCGCGCAGTTTCAGAGAAGATCTTTGATAAGTGTGTATGGACAACAGACTGGCCAAGGTCAAGAGATGACCTTGACCTATATTAATCACATACCTTCATCTACTCCACTAGTTGTTTGCATCTACCACTTTTCAGGCCTAAGGCTGCAACAAATTTCAAAAAATTCCATAGTTTTCACTTTTTCCTATGTAAAAGCCTATGTTTCCAAATTTGACCTTGCCGTAAAATAGGTCAAGGTCATCCAAGGGTCATCATTTTATCAAACTATGATGGGCTGAGGTCCTTTATGCTTCTTACCAAGTTTCGTGAAAATCGGCCCACCGGTTCTGGAGAAGAAGATTTTTGAGTGGTTTTTACCATATATGGGCGTGGCGGCCATCTTGGTCATGTGACCTGGATTTCGGGATCAAACTTTCGTCTCCCCTACCCATGGATGCTCCACATAAAATTTCACTTTGATTGGCCAAGCAGTTTCAGAGAAGATCTTTGAAAAGTGTGTATGGACAACAGACTGGCCAAGGTCAAGAGATGACCTTGACCTATATTAATCACATACCTTCATCTACTCCGTTAGTTGTTTGCATCTAGCACTTTTCAGGCCTCAGGCTGCAATAGTTTTCAAAAATCCATAGTTTTCACTTTTTCCCATGTAAAAGCCTATGTTTCCAAATTTGACCTTGCCTTAAAATAGGTCAAGGTCATCCAAGGGTCATCATTTTATCAAACTATGATGGGCTGAGGTCCTCAATGCTACATACCAAGTTTCGTGGAAATCGGCCAGCCAGTTCTGGAGAAGAAGATTTTTGAGTGGTTTTTACCATATATGGGCGTGGCGGCCATCTTGATCATGTGACCTGGATTCGCAATCAAACTTTCGTCTCCCCTACCCATGGATGCTCCACATAAAATTTCACTTTGATTGGTTGCGCAGTTTCAGAGAAGATCTTTGATAAGTGTGTATGGACAACAGACTGGCCAAGGTCAAGAGATGACCTTGACCTATATTAATCACATACCTTCATCTACTCCACTAGTTGTTTGCATCTACCACTTTTCAGGCCTAAGGCTGCAACAAATTTCAAAAAATTCCATAGTTTTCACTTTTTCCTATGTAAAAGCCTATGTTTCCAAATTTGACCTTGCCGTAAAATAGGTCAAGGTCATCCAAGGGTCATCATTTTATCAAACTATGATGGGCTGAGGTCCTTTATGCTTCTTACCAAGTTTCGTGAAAATCGGCCCACCGGTTCTGGAGAAGAAGATTTTTGAGTGGTTTTTACCATATATGGGCGTGGCGGCCATCTTGGTCATGTGACCAGGATTTCGGGATGAAACTTTCGTCTCCCCTACCCATGGATGCTCCACATAAAATTTCACTTTGATTGGCCAAGCAGTTTCAGAGAAGAAGATCTTTGAAAAGTGTGTATGGACAACAGACTGGCCAAGGTCAAGAGATGACCTTGACCTATATTAATCACATACCTTCATCTACTCCGTTAGTTGTTTGCATCTAGCACTTTTCAGGCCTCAGGCTGCAATAGTTTTCAAAAATCCATAGTTTTCACTTTTTCCCATGTAAAAGCCTATGTTTCCAAATTTGACCTTGCCGTAAAATAGGTCAAGGTCATCCAAGGGTCATCATTTTATCAAACTATGATGGGCTGAAGTCCCCGATGCTACATGCCAAGTTTCGTGGAAATCGGCCCCCCGGTTCTGGAGAAGAAGATTTTTGAAGGGTTTTTACCATATATGGGCGTGGCGGCCATCTTGGTCATGTGACCTGGATTTCGCGATCAAACTTGAAATGCCACTACCCAAGGAGGCTCCACATAAAATTTCAACTAGATCGGCCAAGCGGTTTCAGAGAAGAAGATCTTTGAAATTGTGGACGACGACGGACGACGGACGACGGACGGACGCCGGATCATGGCTATCCTATTAGCTCACCTTGTGAGCCTTCGGCTCAGGTGAGCTAACAATTTGGGTTCCGACCAGGTCCGACACAAACCGGCCTGTACAGTCACAGAAGATGGTTAGAGGCTGGAAATTTTTGATTGAGAAAGTAGAGGAATTGTACTGTCCATGTGGCGAAAACAAAGGCGCTGATCAGCTTCACGGTTACTGCGAAGCTGATCTGTGCCTTTGTTTTCACCTATGCAGATTGTTGGTTTTCCCATGCGCCACCTCAAATTGTGTAGTTCGTCTATAAGTCTGCTGAGTGTTGAAATGTGAAAAGAATATCAGCCCTAGTCTGCAGAATAAGACTTCCAGTTAGAATGATATTAAAGATGCAATGGTTGATTTGAGTATTTTCTGGACAAAAGAGTCATTTATTGGCTGTTTCATCATGCACTGGCCTATTACAAGATATTCTAGAATTATATGTATTTATATTAAAATCTTTTAACACATAATTATCGAACATATTCACAACACTTATATATATAGTAAAACCTCTTATACAATGTACAAAATGGCAGTATAAAATAGCTTGGTTAGTAGTAAATTCTAAGAAACTTGATATGGAAAAACAATGTTTTTTCCAGAATGGTTAAAATATGTCTTAAATACTTTAATACTACACTTATCTAAACACAGGACAAAATTGTTAATACATGATCAAATGAAAAAAGAGACAATAAGCAATGCTTATTAAATACCCCCCGCAGGATAACTGTTTACCACAAAAATTATTTTGGCAATAAAATTTCTTCATGCAAATGTCCAATGGATGGGTGTACATAGTTCTCATAGGTGTCATTTTATCAAAATTATTTTTTCACAATAACAATTCTTCATGCAAATGTCCAATGGAAGTACATCATGTAGGCATGATATAAAAGTGTTCCATCAAAAACTGTGGTAGGAGTTGATCGGCCCATGAAAGCCCTTACCTGTAAAAAAACTAAGAAAAATTGTCTAAGTTCTCATTGCTGTAATTTTAGCAAAAATTATTTTTTCATAATAAAATTTCTTCATGCAAATGTCCAGTGGGTGTACATCATGTAGGCATGATATCAAATTGTTCCATCAAAAACTGTGGTAGGAGTTGATTGGCCCGTGAAAGCCCTTACCCGTAAAAAAAAGTAAGAAAATTGCCTAAGTTCTCATAGCTGTCATTTTGTCAAAAATTATTTTTTCGCAATAACATTTCTTCATGCAAATGTCCAATGGGTGTACATCATGTAGGCATGATATCAAATTGTTCCATCAAAAACTGTGGTAGGAGTTGATCGGCCCGTGAAAGCCCTTACCTGTATAAAAAAGTAAGAAAATTGCCTATTAAAGTTCTCATAGCTGTCATTTTGTCAAAAATTATTTTTTCGCGATAACATTTCTTCATGCAAATGTCCAATGGGCCTACATCATTTAGGCATAATATCAAAAAGTTCCAACAAAAACTGTTGTAGGAGTTGATCGGCCCGTAAATGCACTATCTTCACTGTATACAAAAGCCATCAAGAACTATAAAGGGAAGTAACTCAAAAGGGACTGGCCCCTAGCCCTTAATTTTTGCATGTACATATCTGCCCCATAGATATACAGATGCCTGCAAAGTTTCATGAAATTCCATCAATGGGTCTTCAAGATATTAAAGAAACAAAACGTTACGGACGGACGGACGGATGCACACACGGACGCACAGATGGACGGACAACGTGAAAACAGTATACCCCCCTTAAAACTTCGTTTTGGCGGGGGGTATAACTATAATTATAGTGAATTTTTTACTTATTCTGCAAATTTTGATTTTCACAATGTTATTTCCAATATTCCAATCAACTTCTTAGTAGGACAAAGGTTTTGTTTTTTATTTCTTTTCTTTCTTTTTTTGTCTAGCTAAACACTTCATTTCCATTCATTTGAACAAGTTGTAGTTTATGCTTCTAGCTTTTAAAGTACTATTTGTATCCAGACTATTCATACCTTCTATATGTGTTTATAAAATGCATGAAAACATAGCATTAAAGACATGAATTACAAAGCCATAAAATACAAAATACACACTTGAAACATTTACATGTATGCACCAAATAATTGTATATGTACTTCCGATCTATCATACTTTTCTTGAGGAATGATACTCTATATGTTATACTACCATACAAACATGACCAATGATGGAATGAACTATTAAGAAGCACTTTTAGCAAATGTAAAGTAGCTGTTGGTTAAGCCTACATTCTCTTTTGACAATTTTAATTCCTTTTTTCATGTATTTCGCTATCCTGAATAAAATGACGAAGGCACTAAAAAGAAAATACAAAATGTGGCTTGAAATGCGTCAACAATCATTCAGCCTATTTATCTATGAACTTACAGCTATGAAACATGCACCATTGTTTTACAAATGAAATAAAACATGAAACAAATGAGCCGCATCGTGAGAAAACCGGATTTTTGCCTAGGCGAAAACAAAGGCGCAGATCAGCTTCGCGGTAACCGCGAAGCTGATCAGCGCCTTTGTTTTCGCTACACGGATAGTATATTTCCTCTTCTTCTTAAATCCGAAATTTCAAGCTTCTAGCCTGCTTCTGAGCTTGTACAGCCCGGTTTGTGTCAGACCTGGTCGGAAATCCCGAAGACCGGTTTTCTCGCGTCGCGGCTCAAATAAAACTAATAATGCATGCAATTGTTGTAATGTAACTATTTACAATGGAAGAAAATGAATATCAATAAAAATCATCATTCAAATTTTACACTTTACAAAAATGATTGGTGCAGTTGACTATTTAAAACACTACGAAATGCAAGACAACAATAAAGTATGCTGCCTCAAATGTATATAATAAATCTGAACCTTGGGTCTATGAAACAAACCACCTCTTATAAATTTGTATTATGTCTACTAAAGGAATGTACAGAATGATATCAGAAATTGTGTCAGTTTCACTGAATATGTATAAAATACTTTTTTTTTGGAATCATTTGAGAAGACTTTATTCTAGCTACATTACACTATGAGCCGCCTCATGGGAAAACCAACAATCTGCATAGGCGAAAACAAAGACGCAGATCAGCTTCGCGGTAACCGCGAAGCTGATCAGCGTCTTTGTTTTCGCTACTCGGATAGTACAATTCCTCTTTTACTTAAATCCGAAATTTCAAGCTTCTAGCCTGCTTCTGTCGCTGTACAGGCCAGTTTGTGTCGGATCTGTTCGGAAACCACATTGTTGGTTTTCCCACGAGGCGGCTCACTATGAAAATATGGTTTCTTTCCATTCTTTCAGTTAAACTTAAAATGGTTTTAAAAGCATACATAATGTTAGAAGGAAGTAGGGGTATGCAGAAACTGCTTGATAGACGTTTAAGCATTAAAAGTGATAGCATCATAGCTTACTCGATTTCATTTAATATGTTGCCTCTAAAAGCATAAACTATTACAAGCACTTGATTTCACAGAAACTTTGCTTCATATTCCTCTTCTCTATATGGAATGAATTAAATATATTTTCTTCACTTTAACATCTGGACTAATTGCAATATCATTAAAATTGATACATTTTATAATATTTTCTAGTTTAATAAATTGCATCAGAGTAGTGATCAAACATGGTTTTGTTCTGCATCAAGATTTTGCTAGGCTGCATACGCTCTAGTGAGACGGACAGCATCTTGAAAATATAACATATAGTGTGTAAATATGGGTTTTTTTTAATAAAGACCTAGGTCAATGCCACAATGTTCAGTTTGGGTGACATTGCTATAAATCATAGTACTCCAATAGCACCCACAAAAACAGTTTTGTAACAGAACTTACACAAGATACCTTTAGCTTATCATCAAATTCACACCTAGGCTTTCTAAAATCCACATACTGTAGCACATTTTTCAGCGTCTAGCTATCTAAAAAGCTCACACTTGTTTGTTTGGTGGGTCAACATCCCTGTCAACAATTTTTCAGCAAGCGCTTCTTGTGTATTATTAACCTGTTCTATGGGTAGCTGATGTGACTTTCTCAAGGATGCAACACTGCGACAGTTTGGCTTGAACCCTAGGCCTCTCAAATCCTAGCGCTATGCTCTACCACGAGGGCCCATGTTCCCAACATAATGTCTCCTACACATAATGAATAATACATGACTTAATAAGCATCTGTTAACATGGACTATTTCTGAAGCTCCTCATCAATGGCACCAGGCAGCTTGGTTTATCTGCCCCTCGTAGGAATGGATGCTGTAGAAGTTCAAATGCAGTGGCTCTCTGGGAAGCGTCACGGACCAACATTCTCTCTATGAAACCTTGTAATCGTGGGGATACCTGGGAAAATAGTTTTATCATTAATACACAATGTTTCAGCGATAAACACATAAAACAACTTAACCTTTTGTCTAAGATACTAGAGAGTTCATGCTTTAAGTCTACTGTATATAGCTCTGGTAGAATCGAGACAATTAGTCATCCTAGCCAAACTGTTCCAGGGCATGTATTCTAAACAAGTCTGTATTATGGCAGTTGAAAGCTTACCATATATTTGTGACATTCTTACCAATATTGAATTCGTACCTAAGAGATGTAGCATAGCTTGAAAAAGATCCCACATCCCTGATAGGATTTGAACCAAGGACCCCTTGGACACAAATTGACTCTCTGATGCAGTATGTCAGAGATTGTACTTATCAGATACAGTGTATCGAATAGCTATGCTATTTATAAAAGCTATGCATCATGTGATCTGCCACCCCGACCTTACCAACCACGGAAGATAATCTTGAATGAATGAAGAGGTGATTTAATAATTTTTTCGTGTGAATTTTTTCGGAAGGGAAAATATAACTTCTTACCTTATGTGAGTTTTTCAATTTAGGAGGTGGCATATCTCTTATTCTTCTCATGGCCTGCAGTGGAGGTTCATTGAAGAATGGGGGTTCCCCATCTATCATTTCTATTACCATAATCCCCAGTGACCAGATATCAACCTGAAAATGTGGCAATAAGGAAGTTAAACACATTTCTTTTAGTTTACAGGCTTTTCATATTTTATTTTCATTTTAACTGACTGTGATTCTAACATTATAGAATATTTCTGGAATCTTAAGATTATTACGAGAAATTTTCTGATGTATACAGAGCAATAACAATCATTTAGAAGTTTCTCTCTCCTTACCTCTGGTCCATATGGTAATCTTGATATGACTTCAGGTGCCATCCAGTAGGGGGTGCCCACCAGTGACTTACGCTTAGGAAGCTCTTGAGATACTTGGGCACAGAAACCAAAGTCAGATAACTTCACCTGGAATAAGGAGTTAAAGTATGTGATTATTTGTTTGTTTGTATAGATGCTTAACATCCCAGTCAACAATTTTTCAGTCATGTAGGGATGGAGCCAATGCTTCCTGAGTTTAACCAGTACTGTAGGGAGTTAACATGTCTTGCTCAAGGACACAACACGGTGCCGCCTGTATGGATCGAACCCATGACCTCTCAATTCGGAGTCAGACGCTCTACCACTACACCAAAGTATGTAAATATGTAGTACTCATAAATCCATACTGCAGATGGTTTGGTAATATAGGCTGCACATTAATACAACTGAACTTTTCAAACAGAAGTTAAGCCCGTTTAGATACTTAGATAAACTGCAACACTATAAACTCCTCTCTGTGAATCTAAATCTTGCTATCCTGCACAGCAGCACTGACTAGCTATGTAGGAGCCAGAAAATTTTGACATTTACATTTAATCAGCTAATATCAGAGATGCCAAACATACTTATGTATAAGTCTTTTCATATTTAAACATTTAAAAAAACTACCCACCTTTCCATCATGTGCCAGTAATATGGAGTCTGATTTGATGTCTCTGTGTATAACGCCATTGGAATGTAGAAATGCCAGAGCTTTCAAACACGCTTTACACACGGTAGCCACTTGATTCTCATCCATTCTGTAAATATAGTGAACCATCATGAGAATACTAAAACATACTTTGATTAATCCATTTTTGACGAATGGATATTCCCATCATTATCATTTGGGTGAGTCCACTATCAATTTTAGGTGGCATCAGGAGTGATTTTTAAATCTTATTCAGCTTTTTGATGAAAATTGTCTAAGCAAACAGAATAGGCCCAGATGGGATGCCGCATTCTGGTGTCACAACTGGGGCTATGCTGTTTGCCTATGTCCCACAAAAAGGACGCCAGGCTTATACGTATGAGTTAATATGCTTGTTGACAATTCAGATTTACCAGTATTTTAATTGAATTTTCTTTTGCCCAAATGCCTCAAGTTACTCTTAAATTCATTCTGGCAACCATGTACTGCACTAGCTGTTTGTAATCATCCATGCTGGTATTTGTAAATTGGCATAGTTGTGCTAAAGTATATGTACAAACATTTCACTTTAGCATTGTCATCAAAGAGCTAAGATACCTCAGTTTAAATCTGACTGACTGGAAAACATCATTCAACTTTCGACGCTCCTAGTCACCCCAACAGAGAAATCTCCTGAAGGGTCTTCATATAGATGAAACTATGATCGGGTTATCTTCAGCGTGTTTGCCAAGAACAAGGCTACAGAACCATGAAAGACAACAGCCGTGTCTAAACATTGCTCAACTGAACAAATTTTTACAGGACCATTATTATGTAAGCTCTGTTGCAGCTGATTTTTTTTTCCGGACTACTGGTCATATATTGCAAGATTTTCATCTGGCTGAGGCCGTTTTGTGTCTGGCATGTCAGACGGACGGTCATCAACTCAGCCTATTTCTGGTACACTCAGCCTATGGCTCACCTGTTATGTGTAACAATATCAGTCAGAGCACCACCTTCCAGGAATTCCATCACTACCCAGAGGTCATCATTCACCAGGAAGCTATCATACATATCTACAATGTTGGGGTGATCTACTGTACCTCACCTGTTATGTGTAACAATATCAGTTAGAGCACCACCCTCCAGGAATTCCATCACTACCCAGAGTTCATCATTCGCCAGGAAGCTATCATACATATCTACAATGTTGGGGTGACCTACTATACCTCTCCTGTTATGTGTAACAATATCAGTTAGAGCACCACCCATAGTTCATCATTCACCAGGAAGCTATCATACACATCTACAATGTGGGGTGATCTACTGTACCTCACCTGTTATGTGTAACAATATCAGTTAGAGCACCACCTTCTAGGAATTCCATCACTACCCATAGTTCATCATTCACCAGGAAGCTATCATACATATCTACAATGTGGGGTGATCTACTGTACCTCACCTGTTATGTGTAACAATATCAGTTAGAGCACCACCTTCTAGGAATTCCATCACTACCCATAGTTCATCATTCACCAGGAAGCTATCATACATATCTACAATGTTGGGGTGACCTACTACACCTCACCTGTTATGTGTAACAATATCAGTTAGAGCACCACCTTCCAGGAATTCCATCACTACCCAGAGTTCATCATTCACCAGGAAGCTATCATACATATCTACAATGTTGGGGTGATGGTAATCTCGCATAATTACAACCTGAAATATACATTATGACCTTAAAAGTTTGAACACCTTCTGAAAAAGAAGATCCTTAAATCTAATTAACTCTAGTTGCAAAGTTGGTGACTTTGCACATGGGAGTTTTCATATTTTCCTGTTAGAAGCCTCTGAATCTACTTTTAACGTTCAATGTACATGTACCAACATTTTCCTATCAGAGTATCTAAGCCAATTTCTGCTTCAGTGAGCCAATTATAAAAAATATTTATGGCAAGTTCTTGTGATATAGCATGTGGAAAAATATTCACAAAGATGTTGCTCTTCCTTAGATAACAAGTAAGCAAATGAAAGTGAAGTGACAATAGTCATATTCTATAACACTAGTAAATTTTACCCGTCTCGATGTAGCAGTATTAAAAATGATTTCGGCGATGAAGACAAATAAGACACACACACACACACACACACACACACACACACACACACACACACACACACACACACACACACACACACACACAATCTCAAATAAGACATAACATGACCAACAGAAAAAAACAACATAAATTTGACCTTTGACCTCGATGACCTTTGACCCAATTGGACCCCTAAATCTTAATCAGGGATCAACCTGTATACACTCACCAAGTTTCATGCAAATCGGACCAAGGACTGAGGAGATACAGAAATTTGACCTTTGACCTCGATGACCTTGACCTTTAAGATCGGCCCAAGGACCTGGGAGAAGTAGGGGAACAAACAGAAAAAAAACATGACCAACAGGAAAAAAAACATAAATTTGACCTTTGACCTCGATGACCTTTAACCCAATTGGACCCATAAATCTTAATCAGGGATCAAGCTGTATACACTCACCAAGTTTCATGCAAATCGGACCAAGGACTGCCGAGATACAGAAATTTGACCTTTGACCTTGACCTTGAACCCCTCGAGCTAATATCCGGTGCCGCCCTCAACCTTCCCACCAAGTTTGGTGAAGATCAGCCCAAGGACCTGAGAACATAAATTTGACCTTTGACCTCGATGACCTTTGACCCAAGTGGACCCATAAATCTTAATCAGGGATCAACCTGTATACACTCACCAAGTTTCATGCAAATCGGACCAAGGACTGCCGAGATACAGAAATTTGACCTTTGACCTTGATGACCTTGACCTTTAAAAAAATGAAGATCAGCCCAAGGACCTGGGAACATAAATTTGACCTTTGACCTCGATGACCTTTGACCCAACTGGACCCATAAATCTTAATCAGGGATCAACCTGTATACACTCACCAAGTTTCATGCAAATCGGACCAAGGACTGCCGAGATACAGAAATTTGACCTTTGACCTTTGACCTTGATGATCTTGACCTTTAAAAATGAACCCCTCGAGTTTGGTGAAGATCGGCCCAATGACCTGGGAGAAGTAGGGGAACAAACAGAAAAAAAACACATAAATTTGACCTTTGACCTCGATGACATTGACCTTTCAAAAAATGAACCCCTCAAGCTAATATCCGGGGCCGCCCTTCACGTACCCTCCATGTTTGGTGAAGATCGGCCTAAGGACCTGGGAGATACAGAAATTTGACCTTTGACATCGATGACCTTGACCTTTAAAAAAATGAACCCCTCGAGCTAATATCCGGTGCCGCCCTCAACCTTCCCACCAAGTTTGGTGAAGATCGGCCCAAGGACCTGGGAGAAGTAGGGGAACAAACAGAAAAAAAAAACATAAATTTGACTTTGACCTCGATGACCTTGACCTTTCAAAAAATGAACCCCTCGAGCTAATATCCGGTGCCGCCCTCAACCTTCCCCCCAAGTTTGGTGAAGATCGGCCCAAGGACCTGGGAGAAGTAGGGGAACAAACAAAGAAAAACATAAATTTGTCCTTTGACCTCGATGACCTTGACCTTTCAAAAAATGAACCCCTCAAGCTAATATCCGGGGCCGCCCTCCACATATCCTCCATGTTTGGTGAAGATCGGCCTAAGGACCTGGGAGATACAGAAATTTGACCTTTGACCTCGATGACCTTGACCTTTAAAAAATGAACCCCTCGAGCTAATATCTGATGCTGCCCTTAACCTTCACACCAAGTTTGGTGAAGATCGGTCCAAGGACCTGGGAGAAGTAGGGGAACAAACAGAAAGAAAAACACATAAATTTGACTTTGACCTCGATGACCTTGACCTTTCAAAAAATGAACCCCTCGAGTTAATATCCGGTGCCGCCCTCAACCTTCCCACCAAGTTTGGTGAAGATCGGCCCAAGGACCTGGGAGAAGTAGGGGAACAAACAGAAAAAAAAAAAAAAAACATAAATTTGTCCTTTGACCTCGATGACCTTGACCTTTCAAAAATGAACCCCTCAAGCTAATATCCGGGGCCGCCCTCCACATTCTCTCCAAGTTTGGTGAAGATCGGCCCAAGGACCTGCGAGATACAGAAATTTGACCTTTGACCTCGATGACCTTGACCTTTTAAAAATGAACCCCACCAGCTAATATCCGGGGCTGCCCTCAACCTTCCCACCAAGTTTGGTGAAGATCGGCCCAAGGACCTGGGAGAAGTAGGGGAACAAACAGAAAAAAAACAAACATAAATTTGACCTTTGACCTCGATGACCTTGACCTTTCAAAAAATGAACCCTTCAAGCTAATATCCGGGGCCGCCCTCCACCTTCCCTCCAAGTTTGGTGAAGATCGGCCCAATGACCTGGGAGGAGTAGGGGAACAAACAAACAAACAAACAAACAAACAGACAAACGTTGCTCAAATTATAGTATGATGCAGATTTTCAATTTCAAACATTACCTCATTAAATAAGAGTTCTCTTCGTTGTTGCCTCCGCAGGTCCATCTTCTTCACTGCTACCTGTCTGCCTGTCCCTCTGTCAGTGGCTATACAGACAATGCCAGTAGATCCCTCACCGATCTTGATAAAGTTGTCGAGATTCTCTCTAGGATCACCAGGACTAACCACCATCTGCAATGCTGCTCGGAACTGGAATTAGTTAGCAAAATATATTTTCACTAAAATGACTGGTCTTGGGCTTGGCTTTCAGATAAGGCAAGTGCTCAAGCATATAGTTCGATGGTAATTAATAGGAGCAAATAGTTGACTTTGTTAAGAATTGGCACAAATTCACACTTTTTTTATGGACAAATACATCTTAAACCACACAAGATAAACAATGCATGCTTTCATAAACATATCAATGCTTAGTTTTGCTAGTATACAGACAAATACAAGGACTTCAAACAACAGCAAAACTATTTCACACAGCATAACCACAAAGTTCCTTTCATATATGAGCCGCCTCATGGGAAAACCAACAATCTGCATAGGCGAAAACAAAGACGAAGATCAGCTTCGCGGTAACCGCGAAGCTGATCAGCGCCTTTGTTTTCGCTGCTCTGATAGTACAATTCCTCTTCTACTTTAATCCGAAATTTCAAGCTTCTAGCTCTTTTCTGTGCTTGTACAGGCAGGTTTGTGTCGGACCTGTTCGGAAACCACACTGTATGTTTTCCCACGAGGCGGCTCAATTATGTACGTTGAACAGTAAAGTTTGCTGTACTCAAGTGGTACAGTACTATGATCTGACTATGATAAATAACTGTAACCAGGTGGATTTAGAAATCACAAGTACATGTATTCATCTTAGTCAAAATGCTTCTATAAACTAAGCTATGCACTATCTACAAAGTACAGCCTGTATGAAAGTTTCGAACATTATAGTTTATGAAACATATCATTTTACGTACCAGTATATTGCAACATACTTGTAGCTAGACAATACAAGAGATGCCTCAATTCTGGGACACTTTTGAGTTACAGTACTTTGTTGACATTCAAACTGTGCCAGTGTGTCAAAACTTGTCAAAATGTACAAACAAAAAAATAATTAATCTTTGCAGTTTAAAATGACCTTACTGGTAAGATGGTCAAATATGTAAATGTTGAACATAAAATTTGATTGAATTCTGACTAGATAAAATCTAAAGCTGAAAATCATGTCCCGGATGTCATCAGGAAAACATGTCCATGTAATGTATACCCCCTTGAACCCCACTTTTATATAGCAAAACTGGGGTATGCAGGGGTAAACCTATTTTTCTTATTTTTGCTCCATAACATACATTGTGGGTACTCGTTAGAAGCGGTTCTAACCTGTACCCGCAATGTATGTTTTGAGCAAAAATTAGAAACTAGAATTTTCTATGTGAAAACTGATGTCTCCCCCCTTTCTACGTGCATGTCCAAAATATGCAAGCAAGAGTTATAGTTCTTGTGCATCACATATCCTATCATTCTGTTTTATAAGTGTACCAAGTTTCATTGAAATACCTCTTACGGTTTTCAAGTTATAGAGCAGGCACAAAATTGTATGGAAAATAATCAAAGGGAAATAACTCTAAAGATATGAAAGCAAGAGTAATGATTCTTGTGCATGACACATCATCTCATCATGCTTATAAGTGTACCAAGTTTCATTGAAAAATCTCTAATTGTTTTTGAGTTATAGAGCAGACACAAAATTGTATGAAAAATAATCAAAGGGAAATAATTCCAAAGATATGCAAGCAAGAGTTATGGTTCTTTAGCATGACACATCATCTCATCTTGCTTTATAAGTGTACCAAGTTTCATTGAAACATTTCTTATGGTTTTCAAGTTATAGGGTGGACATGAAATTGTATGGCAAAATAATCAAAGGGAAATAACTCCAAAGATATGAAAGCAAGAGTTATGATTCTTGTGCATGACACATCGTCTGATTATGCTTTATACATGTACCAAGTTTCATTGAAAAATCTCTAATTGTTTTTGAGTTATAGAGCAGACACAAAATTATATGAAAAATAATCAAAGGGAAATAACTCCAAAGATATGCAAGCAAGAGTTATGGTTCTTTAGCATGACACATCATCTCATCGTGCTTTATAAGTGTACCAAGTTTCATTGAAATATCTCTTACGGTTTTTGAGTTATAAAGCGGACACGAAATTGTATGGAAAATAATCAAAGGGAAATAACTCATAAAATACTCAAGCCAGAGTTATGGTTCTTGTGCATGACACATCGTCTGATCATGCTTAATAAGTGTACCAAGTTTTATTGAAAAATCTTAAACGGTTTTCAAGTTATAGAGCGGATATGAAATTGTATCGAAAATAATCAAAGGGAAATAACTCCAAAAATACTCAAGCTAGAGCTATGGTTCTTGTGCATGACACATTGTCTCGTCGTGGTTTACAAGTGTACCAAGTTTCATTGAAAAATCTTTAACGGTTTTCAAGTTATAGAGCGTACACGATTTGTGACGGACAGACGGACGGACAGACGCACGGGGAAAAACAATATGTCTCCGGACCCTGTCGGGGGGAGACATAATATCATAATTTTTCAGCTGAAAATTTTCAGTTTTTAAAGCTCAAAAAATCTCTGTATATTGCATGGGCAAGTTTTCATAATGAAGGCATCTCTTCACAAGATTGTAAAAGCAGTTAATCAATCACACCTGTTCATGAGAAAGTCTCTGCTGTTCTGGGAATGTTCCAGGTGGAGGTTTAGGTTGTGGTGATTTAGGCGGTGTTTGTGGTGCTGAGATAGGCCGCGGCCCCGTCTGTGGGCCGTAGTTGGGGTGCTGGGGCTGGAGATTAGACATTTTATTGCCAGGGCTGGGGTACTGCCCTGATAGTCCCTGGGAAAATAAGCACAGTGGTTATGATATATGCTAGGATGAATGGCTGGCTTATGGGAATTACAAACATGTGGAAAACTTCAGCACCTGAAAATCTTCTGCAGAGATCAAAATTAAAGATTTAAGCATATAAAAGGCCAGATGAGGCATATATTTCATGATAAACAGAAATTACTTCTTTTCTTGCTCAAATTCTAGAATGAGGAAAGGGAAAACAAAACTTAATAATTTACCCTTGCTTGCAACTGCTGCAAGAATAATTTTTTGGTTATTAGATTAATAGCAGAGCAGCAATCGACAAAACAACACAAAATGCATGCACACACACTCATTTCACTGTATTTTTTTTCCAAACAATTAAATTATTGCAATTACTTTTTGAATAATCATATAGTGTGTTAATCAGCCTGCACTTCTAAGGAGACTGGCCAATACCGTTGATACTGTCTGCTAGTCAGTATGTCAATACTTTTGATTCTATATACAGTAAATCCGGAAATATTCGCGAGAACTTAATTTTCGCTAATATTCGCGAAAATGGTTGCCTCACGAATTCAAAGTTCTCGCTAACAAAGAGTCACTATAAACTATATATAGAATACATGGACACTCTCTCGCGAATTCTAGAACTCGCTTATAATTCGGAAATAGAAAATTTGCGAAATAAAAGTCACGCGAAAATTTCCGAATTTACAGTATACCAGAGTAGCAGGGTTCAGGTTTTCTTGAAACAAAGTTCTTTTTAAAATGGAATTTTTATAGCAAAACAATCCACACACAAACTCTGCCAGCACTTACCCGTTCATGTTGCATCTGTTGTGGGTTCTTCATCATTGTACCTGACTGCATATCATTAAACTGTGGCTGTTGTTGATTCTGCCGTGGTAGTGTACCATTAGGGTACTGGTTGTACCTCATATCCTCGTATTGCTGGGGGTGGGTCGGACTTCGGCCTCCAGGGGGCATTTGATTGTGTCGGGGCGGGGACATATTGTGCATATCACGACCTCTGGGCGAGTCTCTCTCGTATGACTCATTATGTCTCCTGTAGGAGCCATCAGAACGCCGATCAAGCTCAAAACTTTGATCTCTGCTGTTGGGGTATGAGCCCCTGTCATCCCTTGGGGGTTGTAACCTACTGTCATATTGATCCCTAGGGTCACCACGCCTGTCCCCAGGGTATCGGGGATCATTGGGGTATCGGTTTTCACGGTTTTCTCTATTGTCTTGGTACATATTAAAAGTTCTAGGATCTTGCCTAGGGTCCTGCCTAGGATCTTGCCTATTGTAGCCATCTTGCTGGTCCCTATTTTCCCTACTATATGGTGGTGGGCCGTGATACTGGGGGTGGGGGCCCGGCGGACCACGCCCATGCATCTGGTCCATCTGCTCATTTTCTGGCACCGCTGGATAATTTTCATCAGGATAATACTTTCTACGCACTTGAGGTGGACTAGTGTTTCTTAAAGAGTTTGATCTTGCAACAGTTATTCCCCTTACATTGTTGTTGTTCACAGTTCCGTTCAGTTGCTGCTGTGATGTTCCTCGAATTATTGTCTGCAAATGAAATAGAAAACAAGTAGCCCAGGGGCAACGATCGCTCACCTGAGAGTCAACAAGTACAGTCACTGGACAAAGTAGTTGGGGTTTTTACCACATATATGGGTATGATGGCCATCTTGGTCATGTGACCTTGAAACCCTACTTACATCAGCAGAAGAGCTCTTGTCTGGATTGTGTATCCTCTTTTCTGCCATTTTGGTTCACTTGAAAAAATCATCTAACAAGGTCAGGGTCCTATAATGACCCCCGGGGTTGGGCCATATTTGACCCCAGGGGCAAGATTGGCAGGATTTATGTAGAGCTCCACATGACAATGTTGTATATCAAATATACAAGCTTTGTGTCATGCTGTTGCAGAGAAGATTTTTTCATTTATTTCCATTATAAGTCTATGGTAGATGATGACATGCCTGGGGCGTGGCCTGTATGGACCCCAGGGGCACCGTTGGCAGGATTTATAAAGAGGAACACTACACATTGCTACAAACAAAATATGAAAGCTCTGGGCCTTGTGGTTTTGGACAAGAAGATTTTTTTTATGTTTTTCCCATGACGCCCCCGGGGCGGGACCCGTGTGGACCAAAGGGGCACGGTTGGCAGGATTTATAAAGAGGTTCACTATATATTGCTACAAATAAAATATGAAAGCTCTGGGCCTTGTGGTTTTGGAGAAGAAGATTTTTTTTATGTTTTACCCATTACACCCCTCCCCCCCCCCCGGGGCGGGGCCCTAGCCCCCAGGGGCACGGTTGGCAGGATTTATAAAGAGGACAACTATACATTGCTACTGACAAAATATGAAAGCTCTGGGCCTTGTGGTTTTGGAGAAGAAGATTTTTTATGTTTTTCCCATTGTAAGTCTATGGGAGCTAATGACCCCCGGGGCGGGGCCATTTTTGACCCCAGGGGCATGATTGGCAGGATTTATATAGAGGACCACTAAACATAGCTACATACAAAATATGAAAGCTTTGGGCCTTGTGGTTTTGGAGAAGAAGATTTTTTTATATTTTTCCCATGACACCACCAGGGCGGGGCCCGTATGGACCCCAGGGGCACGGTAGGCAGGATTTATAAAGAGGACCATTATATATTGCTACACACAAAATATGAAAGCTCTGGGCCTTGTGGTTTCAGAGAAGAAGATTTTTTTATGTTTTTCCCATTGCAAGTCTATGGGAGCTAATGAACCCCGGAGCGGGGGCCATTTTTGACCCCAGTGGCATGATTGGCAGGATTTATATAGAGGACCACTAAACATTGCTACACACAAAATATGAAAGCTCTGGGCCTTGTGGTTTCAGAGAAGATTTTTTTATATTTTCATCATGACGCCCCCGGGGCGGGGCCTGTGTGGACCACAGGGGCATGGTTGGCAGGATTTATAAAGACGAACACAATATATTGCTACAAACAAAATATGAAAGCTCTGGTTCTTGTGGTTTCGGAGAAGAAGATTTTATGTTTTACCCATGACGCCCCTAGGGCAGGCCCGTATGGACCCCAGGGGCACGGTTGGCAGGATTTATAAAGAGGACCATTATACATTGCTACACACAAAATATGAAAGCTCTGGGCCTTGTGGTTTCGGAAAAGAAGTTTTTTTTATGTTTTTCCCATTGTAAGTCTATGGGAGCTAATGACCCCCAGGGCGGGGCCATTTTTGACCCCAGGGGCATGAATGGCAGGATTTATATAGAGGACCACTAAACATTGCTACACAGAAAATATGAAAGCTCTGGGCCTTGTGGTTTCAGAGAAGAAGATTTTTTTATATTTTCATCATGACATCCCCGGGGCGGGGCCCGTATGGACCCGAGGGGCACGGTTGGCAGGATTTATGAAGAGGACCACTAGACATTGCTACACACAAAATATGAAAGCTCTTGGCCTTGTGGTTTCAGAGAAGAAGATTTTTATATGTTTTTCCCATTGTAAGTCTATGGGAGCTATCCGTTGCCATGGAAACCAGAGTTCTGATCCGACCTGGCCCAAAACCTTTTACAACCTTTCCCGCTCCTCAATGATGCTTTAGATAAAATTTGGTCACGATTGGCCTTGTTGTCTTAGAGATATTGAAGTTTGAAAATGTGAACGGACGGACGGACGGACGGACGCACGCACGCACGGACGGACGGACGCCGGCTCGACCACTATACTGTAAGCTCCCCATGAGCCTTCGGCTCAGGTGAGCTAACAAATGAGCCGTCTCACGAGAAAACCACGGACGGACGGACGGACGGACGCCGGCTCGACCACTATACTATAAGCTCCCCATGAGCCTTCGGCTCAGGTGAGCTAACAAATGAGCCGTCTCACGAGAAAACCAACAATGTGGTTTCCGAACAGGTCCGACACAAACCGACCTGTACAGTTACAGAAAAGAGCTAATAGCTTGAAATTTCGGATTTTAGTAGAAGAAGAACTGTAGTATCCGAGTAGCGAAAACAAAGGCACTGATGTAACTGCGAAGCTGATCTGCACCTTTGTTTTCGCCTATGCAGATTGTTGGTTTTCCCATGCGGTGGCTCAAATGATTGATACCTCTAGTGATGTAACATCAGGTGTAAGGTGTAAAAACTGTTAGGTGCTCATGATCTGTCAAAATCATCTGTTTAAGCCATTAATGATACCACTGCCATCTGTTCAGTGCATTATAATAATAAATTCATTTTTATCAATCATTTGAGTTTCTGCCTTCATTCTGCATATCTGCTAATGTTCACATACAAAATCCTATCCATGAGTCAAAAAAGTGAGAATACATGCAAGTAGGGTGTTACACCAATCAATAGATGCACAAAATCATTTCAAAAATTGTGTGTTGTAATATTGTGTGTTGTAACTTGAGCTGCGACGTGAGAAAACCAGTCTTCGGGGTTTCCGACCAGGTCTGACACAAAACAGTCTTTGCAGCTACAGAAGATAGCTACAAGCTTGAAACTTCAGATTTAGGAAGAAGAGGAATCGTACTATCAGAGTAGCGTCTTTGTTTTCGCATAGGCTAGTCTTGCAAACAAACCGATCAGCTGTATGAAATATATGGAATACAAGAAGGAGCCCTGTTATCCTGGTCTACGCATAGGCCAAATCCGGTTTTCTCATGACGCGGCTCATTTAATATCTAGTGGTATATCAAATAATCTCACCTTTAACGGCTGTACATCTGTGATATAGGAAGGATCCACAACCGGACGCCGTCTGTCAGAGTTCTCCTCCGGCACGATGATCCCCGCCCACTGAGAGGGCAGGCCGGTGTAGCGACCATGCTGGTGATCAAATCCTGTGTGTACACGGTGTTCAAAGTTGGACGGACCAGAAATGGCAGGCTTCTTTTTCTTCTTAAACATTGCTCATCTGCCTGAAGATACACAGAAAACATAAAAAGAGCCTTTGTATGTGAAAACCAACTATCTGGGTTTCCGACAAGGTCAGACAAAAACTGGTCTGTGCAGTCACAGAAATTAACAAGAAACTTGAAATTTCAGATTTAAGATGAGGGATTGTACTATCTGTGTAGCGAAAACAAAGATGCTGATCAGCTGGGCAGAAGTTTTTTTACTGCACAGCTGATCTGTATCTTGTTTTCCCATATGCAGATTGTTGGTTTCTGCCAATCGACGGCTCATAAATACTATAAACATGCTGAGGCCATCTAAAACTCAAAACTAGTAAAGTGGTCAGCCATTATGCCTCTGAACTGAGTCTAAATTACATTCTAGAAGAGAATGATTACCGTAATATGGTAATTTCAGTAATTACCTTTCTTAAAATCAAGTGAGATGTGCTTTTATATGGTCACTTCATTTAGTTTTAAATAAATTTAAAATCAATGAATATACATTAAAACTGTATAATTAATCAATGTATAATAATATTTCCAATACCAACTGATTACTATTTAATTCCTTTTATATTCAGCAGACCGATGTCCACAGGCAGAATTTCAGAACT
Source organism: Rugalucina vietnamica (assembly GCA_964017185.1). Taxonomy (NCBI): domain Eukaryota; kingdom Metazoa; phylum Mollusca; class Bivalvia; order Lucinida; family Lucinidae; genus Rugalucina; species Rugalucina vietnamica. Next base: position 71,842,941 of record OZ024872.1, read on the forward strand.
AACAGTAGCTCAACTGCAGACACTAGATTAACAGAATAGTGAAATTCCAGAAAGATTCAAGAGATAATAATTGAGCCACTGCTTAGCAAAATCTGCAATTCTTGGTTACGGCTATGTCCGACACAAACCGGCCTGTACAGTCATAGAAGATGGCTATAAGCCTGAAATTTGGGGTTTATGAAGAAGAGGAATTGTACTATCCATGTAGTGAAAACAGAGGCACTGATCAGCTCTGCAATTACTGCACAGCTGATATGTGCCTTTGTTTTTGCATATGCAGATTGTTGGTTTTCTGGTGTAGCGGCTCAATTGTACTCCCACAGGTAAAGTTCTAGCATGCAAAATAACAGATGCATCATTAAACCCTTAATGAGCCACAAAAGCAGAGGCAAAATTACCTGTAAAATTTAACAGAAAACTTTCTGTTCGTTTTTATTATTATGTAGAAAGTTCCAAGACAAGTAGGCAAATACATTGATGCCGAGAATGAGATGTTTTACCATGAGCTCACTTATCTGTATCAACTGTGTTTGCTAATCTAGATAAATTTCACCTCTCAATATCTGCAATTCTTCATACATGTAACTTGATTACCATGGTAAAGCTAATCACAATTTGAGCCGCCTCATGGAAAAAGCAACAATTTGCATATGCGAAAACAAAGACGCAGATCAGCTTCGCGGTAACCGCAAAGCTGATCAGCGCCTTTGTTTTCGCTACACGGATAGTACACTTCCTCTTCTTCTTGAACCCGAAATTTCAAGCTTCTAGCCTGCTTCTGTGCTTGTACAGCTCGGTTTGTGTCGGACCTGTTCGGAAACCACATTGTTGGTTTTCCCGTGAGGCGGCTCAAATCCTAATTTCTACTTTCTAGATTCATTGAAAGGATCTATAATTTTCATTTTTTTTTATTTTTTTTTTTTTTACATTTTCTTGAAGATTCGATAGATCCATGCTTAAAGATATGAGGACAGTTATTATATGCAGGGTTTTTGAGTGACACTCCAAGCTATCTAGAGACACACAGTTTTTCATCATATGACATTGCTGTTATACAATTGTGTAATAAATATGTTATGACCACACGTACAAACACTTTTGCAGGAATCTGTAATGTCACTGACTATGTACATAACAACAATGTAAAAAAATTTGCATTGAAAATATGCAAACTTTGCTCCTATTTATGCTACACTCCTATTTGATGTTGACAGAGACAAATATCCTATAGGACCTACAGATCTATGCAAACAAAATTTATGAAAATCATTTTGCCACTGCAGCCATACATTTATTCCTTTGAATCAGTTACTTTATAGACGTTTTTAAATTCTCCATTTTCTGGTGTATTTATCTATACAATTGTAAAAGAATGCATTATAATAAGCACATCTTTTTTTTATACGTCATGTCAGGAGAAACTCTACACTCTGCATAAAAATGATAATGGCACAGAACAGATACAAGTTAACAATGCAGCTCATCAACAATTTTGATTTTGCTACACAGGTTCATCTTCTGCTGTTTTTTGTAAAATTCAAGATCGGTTTTCTTGTGACAAGACTCATATAAGTTAACTATCAGACAAAAGTGAAAAACACCAGCAGGCCATTAACCCAATTATTAAAGTAGTGAAACTGAGCTGATGCAAGCCCCACCGTTAAAAAAATCTAAGTTTTTACACAGGATGGACCCGAACAGGACTGCTCAGCACCAAACAAAGTTGAAGCCCTAAAATCTAGCATTAGAGTAAAGGCATTATCGTATAATAGCTGAAGCTATATGAGTAACTGACCAAAGATAGCATGCAAATCAGAATTAATCTAAATGTTTGCTGTTACAGTGTAGCAGCATTTTTTTTCTCATGAGAAGACTCCTATATAAACATAATAAACAAACAAGCCTCAGATAAAAGAGTTCCTGTAGGTTGTATTACAGACTGAAAATTATATGAGCCATATCATGAGAAAACCGGATTTTTGCCTATGCGAAAACAAAGGTGCAGATCTTTGTAACTGCACAGCTGATCAGCGCCTTTGTTTCCGCTACTCCGATAGTGCAATTTCTCGTCTACTAAAAAGTACTTAGATCCAAAATTTCAAGCAGCTAGCTTTCTTCTGAGGCTGTTAAGCTGGTTTGTGTCGGACCTTTACAAAAATCCCTAAGACCGGTTTCCTCACATCGGTTTCCTCTAAGGATGGGAACGAATATTCGAACATTCGAATATTCGTATTTCTAACGAACATTCGAATGCGTTTCCGAATTCGAATATTCGTATTTTTTCATGTTCATATTTTTCATTCTTCTTTCTCTCGAGTTTTTGCCTAAAATTCGCATTCGTTCTCGCGGCGCCCTCTTTCTTAACGCAGTTGTCCGTGAAAGTCGGTATGAATCATCCTTGCAAATTGCGTTGTCAGTTTGACACTTTGTTGTTTTAACAATTTACTTTAATTAGTCAAAAGTCGACCATTACCTGTCTCAGACGAGTTTGTTTTTTGAAAGGTGCGAACGGTCTGCGTTTGATTTATTGTGCATGTAATTGACACCTTAAACAAGCGATAAGTAGAAGATGCCACCCAGAACTAATACTATCCACGGAGTGAAAACAAAGGCGCTGATCAGCGGATATGCACCTTTGTTTTCGTATGTGCAGGTTGTTTGTTTTCCAGTGACGCAGCTCAAGTATTCTTCTGATGCACTGGCCTGAGACTGAGTCAGTTATTGATGATTTCTCTATCCGAATATTCGAATACATTCGAATAATGTATACGAATATTCGAATAGCAAATTTGCCATTCGTTCCCATCCTTAGTTTCCTCACATCGCAGCTCATATACCTCTGCAATTTTACAGGGATCCAGATGAGCATCATTTTGCTGGTTCATGGGACCTCAAAACTTGTGTATGGGCCTTGGGGAGACCTTAATACATCTTTTATTCATATGTACATTGTATTTTTTCAATAACTTAAATAAAAATGATAATTTCAGGTCTACAAACACACAATTAACTCTAAACATGGTTGATGGTGGCAGGGTTTTCCCTGGTGCACAAAAATGTGCTTTTTCTGGACTTCAATGATCCCCAAAACTGTCCAGAGAGGGGACAGTGATGTCCCCCCAAAACTCAGCAATATTGTAAAAAAGTCCCTTAGAAGGTTGAAGCTGCCATTATTGGGACATTGGTCCCCTAAATCAAAACTCGAAGGGAAACCTGTGGATAGTGGCATTCAACAATACATGGAAACATTAAAAATTGTTTAGTTTATATTGTGCATTTCACAATTCAAATCTTTTACTGTATTATTATATTGACTGGCCAAGCGGTGTCAGAGGTGAAGATCAGAGTTCTCCTTACCTCCAATATGGGAGTTTTAAACTCCAGTTTTTTTATTCTGACTCCACCTTTTTGGAAAGCCCAAATGGTAAAGAACATGTATAGGAAGAATCCAACATTTTAGGAAATACCTCATTTTTACCCCAATTTTCAAAATCCTAGTGAGAACTCTGAAGATGTTTAAAGGACATGACCAAATACATTGATTTCACCCCTAGGCAGGGGAAGACAACCCCTTGGGGTCAAATTGTTTTCACAAACATAAATAATCTGTCCATAAACTCCATTTTCCTGTTCCCAACAATTTTGCTGCGTATTTCGGCCATTTGACCAATTTTCCCCATTCAAATGCATAGGCGACCTAAGTTGACCTTGCTGTAAAACAGGTCATGGTCATCCCAGGGTCATGATATATAAACTTAGTACAGCTTGAGACCCTGATGCTACATGCCAAGTTTCAAGATCCTAGGCATTTTGGTTCAATTTTTAAAAGTTTATGCTATTTATTTTATAGCCCTGGTGGCCATCTTGGTCATGTAACCTGGACCATTTATATATTATATTAAACTTTTTGTTCCCCCATTCTAAGGATGCTCAATATGAAGTTTGGCTTTGATTGGCCCAGAGGTTTCAGAGAAGATGTTTGTAGAATGTGAACGACAACAACGAGGGACGCCAGAGCATGCCTATCCTAAAAGCTCATCTATGAGCCTTTGGCTTAGGAGCTTAGGTGAGCTTAAGCCTAATGAGCAAGCACCCCAAATTTAGGGTGTGTTCAATTATCTGAATGGACTGGAATTCCCAGACATCAGAAAGGTTAAGACCATCTACAGAAGGGCAGCAAGATTTGTCACAAATGACTACCGCCACACTCAGCATGATGTACTGCATCACACATGGCCTTGTCGACATACCAGCTGAGACATATCTGGCTTTAACAAATCGCACAACAAGAGGCCACAACTCTCACTTCTGCCAGATCCAGACATCAGACAACTCCCGCCAACAGAGCTTCTTCCCAAGAATCATCATCCTTTGGAACCAATTCCCTCAGACAGCTATGAGACAGACAACGCTGATTCTAAACTATTCAATTTATGACAAAAGGTGACATGGAAACATTCTAAATTATCAAGATCTTAGATGGAAAAAAAAAACATTCAGTTTTCAGCTATGTAAAGTAGACCTGGTCAGAAACCTAAATTGTTGCATGAAGGCTCAATTGTCAATCAATGTAGTGAATTCACATGACTTAATACACATCTTTACCTCATAATGGACTTAGATCAAAATCTACGCTGCCACTCTTCTATTTTCGATAACTCGCATGACCTTTTTTGTGGATAGTCAGTATTTTAAAGTACAAATACACAACATGTTGACAAAATTGGATTATAGTAATGATTAACAATAAAATCACAAAGCAAATGAACAATTCCTCCAAGTTTGAGATCTGAGACTATACCAGAGTATGTCATGCATCTCTGTACTAAATTCAAGGTTAGTTTCTTGTATTTTTCAGTGTTTGCTAAAGTTTGTGAGACCTTGCAGGACACTCGGTCAGACAGAGTTGATTTTTTGTCTGACTGGAAAAATACGCGATTTCCCCAATACGCGTTCTCAACCCTCAAGGAGGGCCGAGATCTAAAAGCAAAGGCACGGAAAAGATTATCAAATTTAAGACCCCTTCTGACAGCAATATAATCTTATTTAAAAAAAGGTGCATGGCATGGGTACAAATTGAATGGGTTAAAATTATGGTGTTTGTTAGTTTTTCTCGTTCATTTCTCCTATCTCGAGTCGCAAAGAGAGTATCAGTTCATCGGAAGGCCTAAGAAACTGTTTGTTTGGCATTGCCCTGACCAAGGGTCTCACGTAATGGGTTGTTCGGTCGCCGTTTTTATTGTATTTTACAATGTTTCAGTCAAAAGCTTAATCTTGTCAGATCACTTGCCTTGGCTGTGCAAATCTGTAGATTTTAAGCTTAAAATCATGAAAGATGAGTGGTTGTCATGCCCAATATCGCATCAAAATCAACCATTGTCAGAAATCCTTTTCATGATTAATAGAAAAAGTCCTCTTTCATACATGAAAATCTATGCCTGAATCGGCAAAACTACGAGCTGTCAACCCAAGTCATTGATAATGCGTGTGCAGATGGTCGCTCGCTTTTGACTGGTTGTCTAAATATATTCGGTCCAATTCTAGTCTGGTTCACAATTTTTTACATCAATAGATCGCATGTATTTTGTGACATTTAAAACCAGTCAAAGTAAAACCAACAAGCAAATTCAGAGAATTTATGTCCCCCGCCTTAATTGTTTAGTACACAAATATATCTGACAATAATGTATATCCAAATCACATGCATTTACTTCATGTCACAGTGTCAAACATTAATCTGAGGATTATATTCAAACCACATGCAAATCTTCAAATCATGGTCAGGACATCTGTACAGTTTGAAAAGAATCAGAATAAAACTGAGGGAGGAGTTTGCACACAAGGTACACAATGTCCATTCACTTTCATTGTATAAATGCCTGAAAAACGACTAAGTTCAAATTGCGAAAAAGTGTCAAAAATTAACCTGAGGATTATATCCAAAGCATATGCATATCTTCAAAGCATCATCAAGACATCTGTAAAGTTTCAAAAGAATCTGAATTAAAAACTGAAGGAGGAGTTGCGCACACAAGGCACCCACTGTCCATTCACTTTCATTGTCAAAATACCGAAAAACGACTAAGTTCAATTTGCAAAAAAAGTGTCAAAAATTAATCTGAGGATTATATCCAAACCACATGCACATCTTCAAAGTATGATGAAGACATCTGTAAAGTTTCAAAATAATCGGAATAAAACTGTAGGAGGAGTTGCGCACACAAGGTACCCTTTGTCTATTCACTTTCATTATCAAAATGCCCGAAAAATGACTAAGTTCAAATTGCAAAAAAAGTGTCAAAATTAATCTGAGGATATATCATCCAAACCACATGCACATCTTCAAAGCATGATGAAGACATCTGTAAAGTTTCAAAAGAATTGGAATAAAACTGTAGGAGGAGTTGCGCAGACAAGGTACCCACTGTCTATTCACTTTCATTATCAAAATGCCCGAAAAATGACTAAGTTCAAATTGCGAAAAAAGTGTCAAAAATTAATCTGAAGATTATACCCAAACCACATGCACATCTTCAAAACATGATGAAGACATCTGTAAAGTTTCAAAAGAATTGGAATAAAACTGTAGGAGGAGTTGCGCACACAAGGTACATACTCCTATAGTGGGACGGAAGGACGGACGGAAGGATGGACGGACGGACGGAAGGACGGAAAGCCAAAAACTATGTCCCTCCGCTTTTCTTCGAAAAGGCGGGGGACAAAAAAATGAAATGAAACGGTAAGTTTCGGGACATTACGCTCATAACAAATTTAGGGCCATTTCAACTAAAAAATGGAGTCAGACACAGTGTCCTGCGTTCAGAAATTATTCGTCTGCCCAGGGCGTTTTTATCGGTCATGTCCGGTGGTCCAAAGAGATTTTGCAAACACTGCTTTTTATTTTAGTTACCAAAATGTGAATCATGTAAGAATTGATAAATACACCATTTAATGTTAGGTTTTCACTTCTCTGGAGAGACTGTGTGCACACATTATGCTCGAGAAAAAATACTGACAATTCCCAGACATTTTCTAACATTTTACTTGTTTTCTTTTGTGACGGGATAGCCTCCCTTGGAGAAATACGTTGGTGCAACATATTATCGGCATATTGAGTGCTTGTAATATGCAAATTTCAAACTCGAAACTTTGTGAATTGAGTAAGTGTTGAGTATATAGCGCAGTAAACCACCCTAGGTGGATGAGCATGCTTTTCCACTGACAGGGTTTGCTGTGTTTTTGCTCGGCTGTTCGTTACATTTGGTGGCAGCGGTGGGATAATGACAACTGCCAGACCAGGATTGCCTTACCCATGCAGTCACCAGGCCAAGACTCGAGACGAGTCTTCTCCGAGGGGGAAGTAATGTGACAGGATAGCATCCCTTGGAGAAATATGTTGGTAATTTTTATTAGCGGCATATTGAGTGCTTGTAATATGCAAATTTCAAACTCGAAACTTAGTGAATCGAGTAAGTGTTGAGTATATAGCGCAGTAAATCACCCTTGGTGGATGAGCATGATCCTCTTGCTTTTGAGGACTGACAAACAAACAAACTTTAAACCCAGTCTTTTTCTACAGCTGAAAAAATTATGTACCACATGTGTAGGGTGAAATAGCTAATATAAAATATAGTGAAGTATTTAAAGAATTTAGTCAAGTGTGCAAAATGATTGCTCAACTATCTAATTTGATTGCTCATGTAAGACAGTTTCACATTAGGACCATATAAAGACATTTTGGTTTGTACCACTCAAAGATGTTTTGGGTGGTTATTTCAGTCTTCGCCAAAGTTTGTGAGACCTTGCAGGACACTCGGTCAGACAGAGTCGGATTTTCTGTCTGACCGAACCAGTTTTTGTCTGACCGGAAAATTAGGCGATTTCCCTAACACGCATTCATGACCCTAGAGCAGGGTCGAGATCTGAAAGGCACTGAAAAGATTATCAAATTTAAGACCCCTTCAGCAATATAATTTGATTCAAAAAGGTGGATGGCATGGGTACAAGTTGAATGAGTTAAAATTTTAAGCTTAAAATAAAGAAAGACGAGTGGTTGTCATGCCCAATATCGATGCTTGTTTGCATGAATATCAACCATTGTCGGAAAGCCTTTCCATTAATAGAAAAAGTTGTCTTTCATCCATGAAAAAACGAAAATCTTTGCCTAAATCGACAAAGCTATGAGCTGTCAACCCAAGTCATTGATAATACGTGTGCAGATGGTCGCTCGCTTTTGATTGGTTGTCTAAATATATTCAGTCAAAATCTAGTCTGGTCCACAATATTTTACTTCGGCGAACGATAGATCGCATATATTTTGAGACATTGAAAACCATAGTCTGGCGGGTCAGCCGTTAAAAACGAATTTTGATAACTGATTTATCATTTTGACGTCTGACTCCAACACTATCAAAATTTCCCAAGTTGCAAGCTGTTTTTAGACATTGATTTTATGGGAATTCCTAATCTGATTGGTTGATGGCTGGGTGCTGAGGTCATGCACTCTCTTAGAGCCAATCAAAAGCTCGCAGTTAGAATTGTCTCCCCTCTCAGATGACTTTTTTGTCAGCCATGTTGAATGAATTCTTTTAAAAAAATCATCAAAATAAACAAAATTTGGATATGTTTGATGAATTTTCAAATGGAGGTTTGTTTATTTTTTTGTTTTACAATGTTTTACACCATTTGTTTGTATAAAAACTTGTTATTCTGTAAATAATGACTTTCACCCAAAAGTGGCTGACAGCTTGGCTTTTTGACAATGTGCTGGAGTCAGACGGCAAAATGAACCACTGGGTATGATACTTCATTTTGACGGCTGACCAGTCAGACTATGAAAACCAGTCAAAATAAGATAGAATCGAGAAAAAAAAATGAACTGAAACGGTCAATTTCGGGACGTTACGCTCAGAACAAATTTCGAACCATTTTGAAAAAAGTGGCGTCGGTCAGAGTGTCCTGCGTTCAGAAATGATTCGTCGGCCCAGAGCGTTTTTATCGGTCATGTCTGGCGGTCCGAAGAGGTTTGGCAAAGACTGTTATTTCTCGCCAGACAGAATATCACGGCATACAGTTAGTTGCGAGATCTCACTCCGCTATATTACACATATATGTTCCATATCCCTTCGTTGCGATCCCAGTTGGCTTTTCAATGGTGAAACGAAGTGTCGATAATTGCAACTTTTCAAGATAACTCAAGAAGAATACACTTCACCAATGCATTACTAACATGTTTAATGTGCTTTTGGAAAAAAATCCAACATATTTTGTCCGTTTTTAGCGGTTTTATTCTCGTTTAAAAACTTCTGGTTGTCATTCTTTCAGTGCACTAAATCGTCCGTATATGTTCGTATGTTTACGCCGAGAATTGACTTCCGACCATTTCCATATATGGAAAGTTAATTGTCAATTAATATTTAATTGACCAATTAGTAAAATGCAGCGCATGTTGCTGACGTCAAACGCCGCGAGCCGAATTCAAAATGGCCGACCTGATTGACGTCATTTGTAGAAATATGTGCATATCATTGGACAAGGCCAAATCCTGACCTTTCAACTGGAATAAATTAATGTTCGACGTCAGTTTCCGTAAACGTCGGCATATGTGTTCGGCTTGTTCCGGAAACGGTCCCACACGAGTGAACACGATGACAAACAGCTGAAAAATGAATCTGTTAGAAAAAGAAAACGCAGAATTTTGAGGAGAAAATTTTATTGAAAGAAAATTAAATATGTGTTTCATCAAATAGCGAAGTGTCGGTGAGCATTTCTTTCTATTAACGATGGAATTCTATGTAAAACAATCGGTGTGTAAAAACCACTTGTTTTCGCCATCTTGTTTTACGGATGGACACGAGGCTGAAAGTACATTCGGAATGGTGAAGAGACGTTTCGCTCCATGGAGATTGTACTCATCAGCTGAGTGTACGAGTCTAGGCATACAGTGATACACTTCGTTAGGAGTGATTCTTGTTAGCATAACAGTACGAGCTTGACTGAATGTAGTTCAACCAGTTTAACGTTACAAGCTATACCTATTTACATACTGATATTGCTAGTTGTACAGCTTGACGCGGTTTTTCAATATAAATATCCGATAAAAAACGAGAAAAACCCGGAGTTTTATGGATGGAACTAGACTGAATGGACTTGCGTCCAGAGGTGTTTTGTAAACACGATTAACAATACTAGTTTATGAATAGTATGTGCATGCCCTTGCAAAGATTATGTACACTGTATTTGTTGATTACAATTAAGTCTTTCCTAAATTCTGTCAACAATCCGACTGCTCTGACTGAGACTCAAACTTTTGCAGCACGTTAATTATGAGATATTTTCAAGGCTAACCCATTTAACAATTATCTTTAAAATACATAAGTCTTTAAGAACAGTGTCATAATTCAGGATTTTACCTAATAATTCACAAAAAGGGTAATTAATTTGATTGACCCGATTTTTCCTATTATTTTACACCATTTTTGTTTCACATCCGGGAACTTGTAATTCCACTAGAGGTCGCTTGTAAGATTGTCTAAAAGCAGAGATAGATTTATGGTCGACTCTATCTATCTATCCCTTTATACTGTCATATGCTTTTCAAAGCACCATTTTTGCATTATCGGCTGGTTACCTGCTGACAAAAATCAATATTGGAAAAACAGGTAACCAGAAACCCCCCTCAGGGGGGTTCTGGTTACCCGTATTTCCAATATTGATTTTTTAAAGCTGGGAACCAGCGGATAATGCAAAAAAGGTGAATACTATACCATCGGAATGGTAACTGGACAACTCGGCCCATAACAAACTCGGCGCATGACAAACTCGGCCCATAACAAACTCGGTCCATACAAACTCGGCCCATGACAAACTCGGTCTATCTATCTATCTATCTATCTCTTTATACTGCCATACGCCCTCACGGACATTCTAGGCAGGCTAGCGCAGCGTCTGTTAGTATCAGACAGAAAAAAGGAGGGATTATAGTACAGAGGTTTAAAAGTTTAAAAGTGAAGGATAAAAACAGATGATAGGTTAAAATAGATAAGAATAGCTAAAATCAGATAAAAACAAGCAACTTGGGATCTATGGGCGTGAGTGCTGCAGCTTGCAGACTGCTGCCTTGAAGGCATCAAGGCTGTGCAAGGTTGCAACAGACTCAGGGAGGGAGTTCCACTGTACTATGGCCAAGGGGAAGAAGGAGTATTTGTAGTAATCCTTTGATGTGTAGACCTGCCTGAAGGTCATGGAATGGCAGTACCGTGATATTCTGTTTGAATACTGCACGTGATCCGGGAGGGGTACAGCAACTAAACAATAGATTACTTTGTAAAACAAGCAAAGACGGGCATCAGCCCGTCTTTGTGCCAATGTTCTCCATCCCAGTTCTTGTATAATCCGAGTTACACTTGCCTGCCTATCGAAGTTACTGACAGTCCAGCGGGCGGCCCTTTTCTGGATTTGTTCAATCTGGTTTATCCGCCTGTCAGTATGCGGGTCCCATACAGCTGAGGCATACTCAAGCTGTGGCCTGACAAGGGTGTTATATGCAGTTTCACGAACCCTTGACATCTTCGTTTTGATATTGCGACGGATAAAGCCGAGGGTCCGGTTTGCGTTTCCTGTTATGCGGTCAACATGGAAGTTCCAAGAGAGATCACTGGAAATATCAACCCCAAGATACCTGGCACATGTGACAGCCTCCAAGACTTGGCCATGCAATAGGTAGTCTGTTTTAATTGGCTTTTTTAACTTGGAGCCTGTCACATGTACCACCTGACACTTCGAGGGGTTGAACTCCATATCCCACCTGGATTCCCATGCTGATAGAATGTCAAGGTCAGACTGGAGTGTGGAGCTGTCATCCTCGCTCTCCAGGGTGAGGTATAGGGCTGTATCGTCTGCAAACAACCTCACCTGGGAGCGGACCTCATCAGGCAGATCGTTTATATAGACGAGGAAAAGAATCGGGCCCAGGACAGAGCCCTGGGGGACACCGGACGTGACAGGTATCGATTCCGATTCCTCCCCGTCAATCACTACCCGCTGGGATCTACTCCCAAGGAAAGCTCGGATCCAGCTCAACACATGCCCGCGAATGCCATACTGATGCAGCTTCCAAATAAGTTTACTATGGTTGACCTTATCAAATGCTTTTGAGAAGTCTAGGAGTATGATGTCAGTTTGTCTCCCCGCACTGGCATTCCTCGCGAGGTCCTCAATTAGCATGATGAGCTGGGTCTCACATGACCGTCTCTCCCTAAACCCATGTTGGAGGTCATACATGAGGCCCTGCTCATCAAGGTGCTTAACAATGTTTGATGCTAATATGTGTTCAAGAACCTTACAAAGAATGCAAGTGAGGGAGATTGGTCGGTAGTTTGATGCCAGAGATTTATCGCCTTTCTTAAACACGGGCATGACATTGGCCTTGGTCCAGTCTGCTGGGAGCTTGCCGGTCTGGAGCGATCGTTCATAGATGATCTTAAGGATGGGGGCAATCTCTTCCCCAAGCTCTTTCAGCAGAAGGGGTTTTAGACCATCCGGTCCAGCTGCCTTACCCGGTTTAAGATTTTTAAGTAATTTCAGGAGGCCATTTTCTGAGATGCTTATCTCTGGCATACATTTGGTAGTGTCTTGTTCAGGGTCAGTGTCAGTGTTGGGAGACAAACCACCTGCTGATTTCAAGTCCTGCACACGCATTTTGGCCAGGCGAGAGAGAGAAAGAGGATCCTTTGGAGTAAAAACAGAGTTGAACTGTTCATTGAATAGGTTGGCTTTAGTTTTAGTGTCTGAGTGGAGCTTATTTTCATGTTTCAGAGGTGGTGTGCCTTGTTGGTCGCGTCGTGAGTTTTTCAGAAATGAGAAAAGCTTTTTGTTGTCACATTTATCTTCTTCTTCATTTAGACCCAAGAGATTTTCGAGATATGCCTGGTAAGAGTCCTTTATTTTCCTTTTAATTTTCTGTCGAAGGGTCTGAAATTGTGTCTTTAAGTCTATTTGTCCGGTCTTTTTGAACTTAGTATAGAGGCTATCCCGTTTGCGTATTAATCGTCTAATCTCTTGGGTTATCCAAGGCAAGGATGATTTGCCTCGGATAAGTTTAGCAGGTATACATTCGAGAGTCAGTCTGTCAAGGGTAGTAGTAAAGTCTGTCCAGAGTTCTTCTGCAGATTTTCCGAAATGGTCTGATAAAAAAGTCTGTTGGTAGGATTTCATTTTTGATTTCAGCTTTGGCCAGTCAGCTTTGCGAAAGACCAATGCCTTCCTGGGTTTTTGTTTATGTTGGGTGGGTTTCAAGAGTGCCTCTGCTGAGACAATCTCATGATCACCAAGGCCGGGGCAGCATTTGACATCTGAAATTAGGGTTGGGTTTGTTGTTAAAAACAAGTCCAAGATGTTTTCTTGTCTAGTGGGCTCTGTTACAACTTGTGTGAAATTGTAATCATTTAAAATGTTAATAAAAGAATCATAGACCAGGCTTTGAGGGCATTCTGGCTTGAGTTCAGGTGAGCATTCTGGCCAAATGAGCTTGGGCAGATTGAAGTCACCCAAAGCCCAAACATTATCACTGTGCTCCCTAACCTGGCTGATGGAATTTTGCAATTCTTGAATACTTTCTAGGTCATCTTCACTAGGTCTATAAAAGGCACCGATAAAGAGAGGTCTGTGTCCCGTGATTTCCAGTTTAACCCATAATATTTCGCAATTCGTTTGAAACTGGGACTGTTCAGTGCAGAGAAAACTGTTCCTCACTAGGACAAAGACACCTCCACCCCGCTTGGCTTTTGACTTTCTGTCAGCCCGGAATGATTGGTAGCCCTCAGGGAAGACCTCACTGCTAGAAATGTCAGGTGTCAGCCAGGATTCGGTCCCAATGACAATGTCAGGGTTTTCGATGTCAAGCAACTCGGTCTATATACAACTCGGCCTCTACTTATAATACTGATACAGTATGGATTTTAAAGTATGGTTAAAGGAATATACACGAGTATATTATAGTAACTTACAAGTATTGATAAAAGAAATCATAAAGTCTTCATATGCTTCTCTTATTATTTATATACTCATCTTTGTAAGCTTGACTTGTGTTACTTGACTTGTGCTGATATAAAATGTGGCATTCTTTTTCATTTGAGAAACAATTGAGGACATTAAGTTAGAGTCATGTATTTTATTTTAAAATGTGAGAAAATCTCATTAACAGTGTTTTCTGAAAAAATATTTTCTATTAAGACAAGTTGGAGGTTGGTTTAAAGCCCGGGGTTTGAAGGTCCTAAACTTCAAAAACTTTAATGGAAAGGTACAAGTAGGCAAAGATCAGGAAAAGGCGCAATCAGAAAAAGATTCCCACTCCAAAAACCGAGGTGGGAAAAAACCAAACTAACAATCAGGTACTTATACCATGAAACAATCGTAAGCCGAATGGGCAGCTATTTTCCCAATAGGTGGCCACTCAGTTACCTTAACTATCTATCTATCTATCTATTGGACTTCGATGAGCTAATTTTTATAAGACTAGAAAATTAAATTTTCACCATGACTTTATTAAAACAGACGTATTAAACAGAAAAGGGAAGAAGGTAAAACTAAAAAGAAGACACAATATTATAAAGTTTAATTTTGTGTTTTGTCATTGAATCATTTTAACAATTTAAGTAATTCAAGTAAACCAATTATCTTTTAATAAATAGTATACATGTAGAGTGAACAGTGATTATTATGATTGGTTTCTTCAGTAATTGTTTGTTTAGTATTATTGACTGAGTTCTTCATCCAAACAAATACTGTCATTGTCTAATTACTGGCCGGATGTGACAAAACGTTGACACTGATCATTCTTGTTTTATTGACTTTCTATAACATAAAATACTCACTACCATTTCTTCCATTCTTTCTTTTTTCTTTCTTTCAATTATAATAAACTCATTATAATGACAAACTCTGCATTACTTGAAATTGTTTGTTAAGGCTGCAATTCTTAATATCAATCGTAATTAATTGAGAATATAGATTGGAAAGCAACCTAGATTTGCTAATATGTATCATCTTCAAAAATGCTAAAAGTGATATTTTTCTTTCACTGAAATCACTGTTTATAACTTCCTACAATACTCTGAAATGAGGTTCTCATAGTATCTAAAGATAGGGGCCGCGTTAGTATGGGTCGAGTTGGTATGGTCATAGATTTGGTGGCCGAGTTTGTCATGGGCCGAGTTTGTCAAGGGCCGAGTTTGTTATGGGCCGAGATGTCGGCTTGAAATATTTTAAAATTATGTCTGAAAAGCTAATTTAGTGTTCATTTAACCAACTGCAACGACCATTGGTTACAGAAAGCTTGCAAAGGCACGATCAGGGCATTTTAACCTGTGTTTGACCAGATTCTACTTTCGTTTTCACTACCGATCAAACAGGCCGGAAAGGATTGCAGTAAAACGGTTTATTTTTTCAACTACCACTTCGGCTAGACATTCAACGGCAAAAAACTGATAGCCTGACATTCTTTGATTTTTATAATACGCTTTTGATCAAAATACATCTTACCTTCCACATCCACCAAACTCGCGAAAACTAATAACAGGAAACACTCAAAACGACCACCGGATGTATATCAATTTTTTTAAGGTTGACCACCGGCGGTGGTCAATTTGCACTTTACCGGGACGTTTCGCCCCCAAACCATTTCGCCCCTAGTCGTTTCGGCCCCAAGACGTTTCCCCCCTAGTCGTTTCGCCCCCACGAGTCGTTTCGCCCCCCTAGTCGTTTCGTCCCCCTAGTCGTTTCGCCCCCTAATATATAATTACAGTATGTACATCATTTTGCTTCATGTAAATAATTATGCTAGTCAATAGGCCAGTACCAGGTCATTAATAAGTATTGGCTGAAAAAGAAATCATGGGTTCAAAGTAAAGTGCCTTTGGAATTCTATTACAGTTACGTGCCAAATCAATTTCCACAACGAAGAAACCTCCATAGAATTCAATGTATTTTAATGCGTACTAAACTATCCTGTTTCTTATTTTAAATTTATTTTCATGAGTTTGGTATCATTTGATAGGCAAATAAATTATGCAATAAACCACAAATTTTCGTTAAATTCTATCCATGCGTTTTAAAGATGCAAATAATTAAAGAGAATGTAAGAATTTTTCGACAAATGTTTGGCAACGTTGCTATTGACGTCAAAAAAAAAAATAAATAAATAAAAACAAAAATATGAATGATGCTTAATGACTTAGAACATCTTATATACCCGATAATCGGTCTATTAAAAAAATCGCTGAATAAAAGATAATTAGATTTAAAATTCCACTGAGTCATTAAGTTCTTTTAAAGACAAAGCCTGCCGCATGCCGACAAAACCATAGGATTCGGAAGCAATCTTTGATTAAAGAATCTATTTTTCACACTTTAGTTAATCATCCTTCAGAAGTCGGTGTCAATAATTAATGACATTAATTCTGCGCATTATTATTCACCATTTTTGCATTATCGGCTGGTTTCCTGCTTACAAAAAATCAATATTGGAAAAACAGGTAACCAGAACCCCCCTTTCCAATATTGATTTTTCTAAAGCTGGGAACCAGCCGATAATGCAAAAATGGTGAATACCGTAAGTTTTTCACACCTTCACTTTATTACCACACCAAACTTGATATCTATCTATCTATCTATCTATCTATCTATCTATCTATCTATCTATCTATCTATCTATCTATCTATCTATCTATCTATCTATCCCACACCAAACTTGATATCTATCTATCTATCTATCTATCTATCTATCTATCTATCTATCTATCTATCTATCTATCTATCTATCTATCTATCTATCTATCTATCTATCTATCTATCTATCCTAATAAACTTTGACCTTAATAAATAAATAAATAAATAAATAAATAAATAAATAAATAAATGAAAACTGGGGGCGAAACGACTAGGGGGAAATGGCATTGGGGGCGAAACATCTAGGGTATTGGGGGCGAAACGACTAGGGTGGAAATTAGAGGCGAAACGACTAGGGGGGGGGAACGACTAGGGGGGAAACGTCTTGGGTGCGAAACGTCTTGTCACAAGACGTTTCGCCCCCAAGACGTTTCCCCCCTAGTCGTTTCCCCCCTAGTAGTTTCGCCTCTATTTTCCACCCTAGTCGTTTCGCCCCCAAATCCCTAGATGTTTCGCCTCCAATACCATTTCCCCCCTAGTCGTTTCGCCCCCAATTTTTATTTATTTATTTATTTGTTTATTTATTTATTTATCTGTTTATTTATTTATTTATTTATTAAGGTCAATCAGGATAGACAAATGAATAGATAGATAGATAGATAGATAGATAGATAGAGATAGATAGATAGATAGATAGATAGATAGATAGATAGATAGATAGATAGATAGATAGATAGATAGATATCAGGTTTGGTGTGGTAATAAAGTGAAGGTGTGAAAAACTTACGGTATAATAATGTGCAGAATTAATGTCATTAATTATTGACACCGATTTCTGAAGGATGATTAACTAAAGTGTGAAGGATGCTTGCCGAATCCTATGGTTTTGTCGGCATGCGGCAGGCTTTGTCTTTAAACGAACTTAATGACTCAGTGGAATTTTAAATCTAATTATCTTTTATTCAGCGATTTCTTTTAATAGACCGATTATCGGGTATATAAGATTCAAATTCATTAAGCATCATTCATCATTGAATTCTCTATTCGATGAAATGTTGTGACGTCACAGCGTTGGTTGCTATTGGAAATCATCAAAACAATATGGCGTCGGTATGAAAACAGACCATATATTTACATTATTGTGTGATGAAAAATGATGAAAAAAGCACACAATAGTTCATTTTCTCATATTTTCCTTCATAATTACAATCATTACGTAGAAGTATGGTATTTCTTGCATTGTGAACTTGATCTTTTACCAAAGTAACTACAATTTTAAGCAAAACAAATAATAATTCAAGCGAGGTTGGTGGTTGGTAATTCTTATGATGTAGCGACATTTCCATTGTATTTTTGCACTAGATTTTTGTTTTGAAAATACATCTAGATCTACCAAGCGAAATGAAAAAGTTCATTATATACAAAACAAAATTCATTATTTTTTTTTCATTGCAGATATAGATCTATAAGAAGAAAGAAGACATCGCCAGGTGTCTGTGTTTTTTTTATTATTATTAAACTTTACTCCCAATCAACTCACAAAAAAGTTAAGAACAGAACAGAACAGAACATTACTTTATTCAGATATAACATCTCGGGCCACTCGTAGGTGGCGTACAAGAATAAATGAACAAATTATAACATACATGTGACGTGGAAAAACAAATATGGCGAGAAATATAAACATTGGATTAGGGTATACATTGTACTTGCATTTGGAGGAGTGCACAGTAGTCAGATCTTATTACATGTGCGCATCAGTATTGATATTTGTGTTTGTTGACAAATACTTATTTAAAATTTGCAAATCCGATTTCTGCTCTTGTGTGTTTGCCAGTAAAAGAATATGTTGCAGGTACTCATCAGAACTTTAAAAATATCTTGGATGCAAGTAATATGAAATTTAAGTTTAGTGAAAAAATATCTCTCTCTCTATATATATATATATAAATAACAGAGGTTACTGTGCTACAAAAACAAGTAAGATACTAACAGTTTAGAATATGCGACGGCGCTCTACGGTCTGTCTTGTATAACTTAAACACATTTAGTAGAGGTGTCGGGTTTGCATTTAGTGATTGAGCAAAATATCTTTTTATTCCGGTCCGAGTTGCCTCATCATTGCAATCTCGTGCGCCGACGCATATTCTGTCTTCCAAATCTTGTATATACGGCAAACGTGCATTTTGGCTTTTCTGATCATGAATTTGCAAGAAAGTCATATACAAACATCAAAAAGTGACATAGAAAAAAAAAACGTCAACAAAACTATAGCAAGGGTTGGTGATAATAACAATAACATGTAGAAAACAAAACAAAAGTATTTACAATAGGCAGTCGTACTCGGGCAGTTGACCAGTTGTATAAGAAACGTATAAACATTGTGCGGAGGAGTATACTATACAAATAAACTAAGGACTTGTCTAGAATTTACTCATTATTAATTCGACAAATTTTGAGAGTTTTGAAAGTGTGTTTTTGTTTCTAGTATTTAGCAATTCTTTATATTTTAGAATGTTAGGCCTACGAAAATAATATGGTTTTAACAGGGAATTTCTTTCCGTTGCGATCGTGGGGCAAGTCAAAATATAATGGAACTCATCTCCAATATCGTTAGTGTTGCATAATGTGCATATGCGCTCATGGAGCGGTATCTTCGGTCGCTCCCATCTTCCTACTTCAACGGGTAGTCGATGGTTGCCAGTTCTAAACTTGATAAGGGGGATGTAACTTTTCCTTGTCAGAATGTTTAAATATGCTTCAAATTGTTGATTGTCTTTAAATAATTTGTAGTTTATGCCTTTTGACGATTCTTCGGTTTCTGAGTGCCATTTTTGTATATAAAGGTCGTTTAGCAATTTAATAATTTGGGATTTAGTTGATTTGGGGTTTTCAATATTATATGCATTGAAAAGATCCACTTTTCCAACCGATATTAGAATGCTTCTGATAAAATTTAACCATTTATATTGTGGGTTTGACTCAATTTCACTCTGCATAATATGATACATAGTTTTAGACAATTTTATATCATCACTGTTAACCAGTTTTATCCAAAATCCTATCATACGTGATTTAATATGAACTTCTATAGGGGTAATTCCCAATTCCGCATAGAGCATGTATATTGGTGTACTCTTTTTTTAATTTTGTAATTGATCTCAAAAATTGATTTTGGACATTTTCAATCAACTTTATATCGCTATATCCCCATATTTCACACCCATATAACAAAATAGGTAGTATAGTGTGGTTATATAGTTCAATCTGAAGATCAATAGGTATTTTTAGACTTCGGATTCGTTTATAAAGAAGATGCATTGCTTTTTTTGCATGGTCGACATTGTGTTTAATAGCTTTATAAAAACTCCGGCTTTTTGAAAATACTACTCCCAAATACTTAAATTCATCACTTATATTGATCACGTGTTCGCCTAATTTGAATTCTAAATTGTCATAGTTTTTCTTCCCAAAAATCATTATTTTAGTCTTTTTGTAGTTGATATTCAGTTTCCACATTTGGCAATATTCATAGAATACGTTAAGGTTATTTTGAAACGAGTCCGGATCAGTTCCAAAGATCACGGTGTCGTCTGCGTAAAGGAGTATAAAATTTTTTAGGTACACAAATAGTTGTTCATTACGCAAATCGAAATTTATGCCATTGCAATGATGTGTTTCTAGGAAGTCTTCCATATCGTTGAAAATACATCTAGATCTACCAAGCGAAATGAAAAAGTTCATTATATACAAAACAAAATTCATTATTTTTTTTTCATTGCAGATATAGATCTATAAGAAGAAAGAAGACATCGCCAGGTGTCTGTGTTTTTTTTTTTATTATTATTAAACTTTACTCCCAATCAACTCACAAAAAAGTTAAGAACCTTTCTCCAAAACTTTCAATCCCTGTGTTTGACATATTCAAGGTGTAAATAAATGAAGCCGACAAACATCCTATCTAGTCAATCAAACTTAGGCGACTCTTCTTGTTAGTAAGAGAGACCGACATATTCTTGGTATGAATAATTGAAGCCGATGAACATTTTGTCTGGTCAATTAAACTAAACCGTCTCTTCTGGTTGGTAAGAGACACCAACATTGTATATGTAAATAATTGAAGCCGGTAAATTTCTGTCTGGTCAATCCAAACTAAACCGTCTTTTCTGGTAAGTAAGAGACACCGACATATTCTAGGTATGAATAATTGAAGCTGATGAATATCATTCTTACTGGTAAGTTAAACTTAATTAGCTCTCCTGGTGAGAAAGAGAGACTGACATATTCAAGTTCTAAATAATTGATGCTGATGAAGGGTCTATCTGGTCAATCAAACTAAACCGTCTTTTCTGGTTAGAAAGAGAGACTGACATATTCAAGTTCTAAATAATTGATGCCGATGAAGAGTCTACCTGGTCAATCAAACTAAACCGTCTTTTCTGGTTAGGAAGAGAGACCAACATATTCAAGTTCTTAATAATTGATGCCGATGAAAAGTCTATCTGGTCAGTCAAACTAAACCGTCTTTTCTGGTTAGTAAGAGAGACCGACATATTCTAGTTCTAAATAATTGATGCTGATGAAGAGTCTATCTGGTCAATCAAACTAAACCGTCTTTTCTGGTTAGTAAG
This sequence comes from Rugalucina vietnamica, assembly GCA_964017185.1. Lineage (NCBI taxonomy): Eukaryota > Metazoa > Mollusca > Bivalvia > Lucinida > Lucinidae > Rugalucina > Rugalucina vietnamica. The sequence goes on from OZ024872.1 coordinate 71,864,237, forward strand.
AGAGACCGACATATTCAAGTTCTAAATAATTGATGCCGATGAAGAGTCTATCTGGTCAATCAACTAAACCATCTTTTCTGGTTAGTAAGAGAGACCGACATATTCTACATGTAAGTATGAAAATTTGAAGCCGATGAACATTCTTTCTGGTCAATCAAACTAAACCGTCTTTTCTGGTTAGTAAGAGAGACCGACATATTCTAAGTATGAAAATTTGAAGCGGACGAACATTCTCTCTGGTCATTCAAACTAAACCATCTCTGCTGGTAATTATTCGCCACCTTTGGAAAACTCCATAGTCTTCCATGTATTTTCATGTTTGCAAGAAAGATTATCCCGGTCAACATAATATTATATTCATGATTTAGGTGTCATTTGAAAGTTAAATGAATAAAGCAATAAACAAAGTTTAGTTGGAGATGTTTCAACATTGCATTTTTCATAATACAGCCGTTTAAATTTAAAAAAGTAATAATAATAAAAAAAAAAAAAAAAAAAAAAAAATACAAAATCACAAGTTTTTCGAAGGTGGTGAATAATTATGTCCACTGACTGTATAATTATGGTAATTTGCAAAAATCTGTCTGATCTGTGCATTGCATGTAATAAGGTTGTCGGAAAACGCCAGCACGGCGTTACCTGCGACGTCTGTGACCGATGGCAGCATCGCATATGTGATACAGGTAAATATTATTGAATAATAAATTATTTGTAATATCATGCTTTTGTATATTTTGTATATATCTAACTATTGCTTAATTTACGTTTCATCAGGTATAAAACATGTCCGTGTAATGTATACCCCCTTAAACCCCACTTTTATATAGAAAAGCAGGGGTTTGCAGGGATATGTATACCTAATTTTCTCATTTTTGATCCAAAACATACATTATGGGTACTCGTTAGAACCGCCTAAGCAAGGCGGTTCTAACATGAACCCACAATGTATGTTTTGAATCAAAAATATGAAAAATATATAATTTTCTCTTTTGAAGTTTTCAATTTTTCAACTTACAAAAATCTCTTAATATTGCATGGGCGTGTTTTCGTAATGTCTTTCATAAATTACAGGTTCTAAGACTTTACTAAACAAGTTTGAAATTTTTATTGCCTAGCTTAATTATTTACATGAAGCAAAATGATGTACATAAGGTAATTATACTATATCTATATACTAGGGGGCGAAACGACTAGGGGGCGAAACGACTAGTGGGGGGAAACGACTAGGGGGGAAACGTCTTGGGGCGAAACGACTAGGGGGCGAAATGGTTTGGGGCGAAACGTCCCGGATTCGTGAATACGACTGCTACGACGACTCGTTACGAAACGTCCCGTTACGTTTTTCTGAATTTAGATACACCTTTGTTAGAGTTGTTGACAAAACGTGGGTTTGTTTACTTTTTTCTCAGGGTTCCATTACTTCTATACAATTCATTTTAGATAAGGTAACCTTAACAACATACACGTAGCGATGATTAATTTCCATCTCGATCATGACCTGTAATGTAATGCTCCACTGGCCATGTTGTTGTATGAGGGTTCCAGCCTTGTTAGGCTCAACAGCTCGAGAGCTGATTTGTAGAATTGGCCATGAGTGTCAAAATATAAACACTTGGACTGAACAAACGGATCAGGTGCCATTGACCGAATCCAGGTTGTTTTGCCCGTTGTTCGATTTTTCGGGTCGTTTCGTCCTTGTACTATTAATGGGTTGTTTCGCCCTTATTAGGTGGATCTTTTGGCCCGCGAGTTGTTTCGCCAATTGTTATTATTATTGTTTATTGTTGTTTGATTTAAGTGGCGTTATCGGCACGACAGTGAAATCAATATTCAAATGTTAAATGTTTAGAAAATAGAAAATGGATACATAAAAATTATGCATTGGTTTTCAAAACCGAAACAGAATATTACCCATGCAAGAAATTTTACTTTTTTAGCTTGACTGCACGAAGTGCAAAGAGCTATTGTAGTCACCTCGGTCGTCCGCTCACACTGCGTCAAAGTTTTCTAGAAGTGCACAGCTTGGCAACTACTTATTACAGAGGTTTCAAACTTGGACCATAGGTACCTTGGAGCAGAGATATATACTATACAGAGATTTGAAACTGCTATTGAACATCGATATTTGCCCCCGCTATGACTGTCGCTCAGGTAGACAGGTAAATCGAGGGAAAAAATCAATATTTTTATCGGCCGCTGAATCTGTTCTGAAAGTTTGTATATTAGCAAAAATATATTGTTAATATTTTCTTCGTTTGGTTCGCTATTATCTAGATGATAGTAGAAATATTTATTTTTGTTAAATAGGCCTTCGAATTTCCAACAAATAGATACTAAACACGCCCGGTATCTTTGTTAAAAAGAGTTATTTATTTACGGTTGATAATTTATATAATTATTATCCTTTGTCCTACGATTTGTAAAAGCCGTTGTTGTTGTTTTTTTTCTCCCACAAATTAATACGTTTTTAATTATGCTTATTATCTACGCGACTGGACACATTTGAAACAATTATTTACGGATTATCTTTAGACATAACGGGCAGTTCTTTGACACATCGAGTATATCTATCGAGTTCAATGAAGAATACCGCCAATATAATTCAATTTTGCACTTCATTTTGTTGGTCTTATTTTACACTTTTCTTTACAAAACGGGCAGTGGCGGGACGGATTATGTGAATTTAATGGACTCAGTCAGGCATGAACTCGAACATTCTTCTTTTTTCTCTATCTTTCATTCTTGCATTCATGTATATTCTAAGAAGTCGCCGCCGGATTTCAAAAGAAAAAATGACACTTACCGTATTGCACCAAGCAATACCTGTTGATTCAGTGACTATTTTGTCACCACCGGATTTCAAAAGATAAAATGACACTTTTATTACCAGCCACCTGTATTGCACCGTGCAATACCTGTTGATTCGGTGACTTGTTTGATCTTCGCACTTATGTCACGTTGCAGGCACGTGCCGCATTAATTAATAACCGATACCACACACATTATCCACACACTTTATTGAAGATTGTATTCGGAAACATAATTAAAAAAGAAAAAAACAGTATGAAAAAATTATCGTAAACTATAGGCCAACATTCAACCACACTTTTCTTGCCCTGTTAGCTCTCATCATGATATAGTCATACTCAAAATTTTGAAAAGAAATAATACTCTAGCTGTTTATGTACACTTGCACGAAAATTCAACAATGGGATGCTTTTCACACCTGAGATGATGATTAGAAATTGATCGACTCAGTTTATGAAATCAAGTCAAAATGCAATCCGCATATCAGAGCGCCATTTTTGAAACAATTATTTACGGATTATCTTTAGATTAAAGAAATCGCCGATTGATTAATCTCGCCATAATGCTAATCATATTTAACGCCGAAAAAAAGAAACGATAATTAGTGAACAAGGCGCTAATTAAAATAAAATGCATATTCAAGCTTTAACTCCGACAGTTCAAGGCATTTCAAATTCGCAATTTACGTTAAACGCGCGTCAGAATGTCAAGTACGGAAAAGACGATTTTTTACATTGGGATGATGATATTGATCTTGATTCTTTGCTAGGTGATTATACGTGTAGTAAAATTGAACTCACGGACGATGATGAACCATCGACAAAAAAAAAAACAGAAAGCATGAAAAAAGTGAAAAGTGACAATAGTGAAAATAGTGCTAAGGCTAAAACGTACAATTGTTCCGAGTGTACTAATTCGTATGCGTCGATATCTGGGTTACGCGGTCATCTACGAAAAAAACATGGAATTACAAATGCAAAAGGTAAGGAGGCCATTCAATATTTTGATCTTGTATATTTCATTGTTCGATTTTTTTTTCTCTCGATTTTCCCAAAAATGACTTTTTATCAGGTGTTTTCCTGCAATGTTTTCACAATGTTTAACGAACTTGTGAATTAAAATAATTATACACAATTTTTATCTATCTATCTTCATAGCTATACCGAGTCGATCAATTTTCTGATCATCAACAGTTTTAAGCTCCTTTTAGCCACAATTTAGCTAAATTCAGTTCAGAAGCTAACATCTAGGATGTCCTGTAAAATCATTTGTCATTTTTTTCTTTCAAAATGTAACTTTTTCATCTTATTTGCAATGCCAAATAAGGTGTAGAAAATATCGCCATTTTAAATTCAAAAGCGCGAAAAGTTGTGAAAAACAGCTGCTTAATTCGGACGATTTGACCCTGTCAAAAATACCCAAACAGTATCAAAGGGCAATAAAACGATTTGTAAGACATTGTTCTTTAAGAATATTGATGATGTTTATCAAAAAAATGTCATTCATGGAAGCCTTATGATGAAAAATAAAACGCATCGTTTTGAGATCGGACGGAACAGATTTTCCTAAAATTACAAAAATAGTCAATATTTATACGATCATAACCCAAACGCAGTCACGCGCTGAGTGCTAATTTACAAATAAAACGACTTTTACATCTTTCTTCTTTCATATTTTGTTGATTAAAAATTACCTAGCCTATTAATAACAACGCGTTGCAGTAAAAAAGTACCGACTATTTTACGCTTGGTCGCCATTTTGAAACCTTCAACAAGGATTGCATCGTTTTATGAACGTAAAATACACGAGTAAAAACCCAATAAGAACACTACAAATTTCAGAATCTGGTTCAAAAATGAAAGATAAAATGCTTATCATTTCTTTAGGACTAAAATATTGCTTCATCAGATGTATAAAATCGCCGATGGACGTTGATTTTTATAGCGTTGAAATTGTCTTCGTTTAGAGTAAAAAAAACAAAATGGAGGAAGTAGGTGGAGCCACAGGTAGAGGCGCGTCAATCAAATGTGACCGCTAGGTGGACTTTCTGGCTTTCATTACGTTATCGGACCCCTGGGTCCATGCCCGGGGGTGGGGCTTGGGGTTAGTATCTAGAACAGTGTGAAAAATTGTCTGTACTGCGTCAAAGTTTTCTAGCAGTCCAGATCTTGGCAACTACTTATCAAAGAGAGTTCAAACTTGGACCATAGGTACCTTGGATTGGCTTTCATTCCATTGCATCGGATCCCCGGGTTCATGCCAGGGGGTGGGGCTAGAGGTTAAAATCTAGAACATTATTAATAATGGCTTTTCTGTGGTAAAGTATTTTAGAAGTCTATATTTTGAAAACCTTTTATCTGAGAGCTTTCGTACTTGGACCATAGGTACCCTGTAGGGTTGAGTTTCATTTCATAGCATCGGATTTCTCGGTCCATGCCTGGGAGTGGGGCTAGAGGTTAAAAACTAGAACAGTGTAAAAAATGGATGCACTACTGTGTAACTTTTACAAAGAGTCCATATCTTGACAACAACTTATCATAAAGCATTCATACTCCATACACTTTAGGTTCCATGACATCCGACCTGTAGGTCCAAGTCAAGGGGGTGGGGCTAGGGGTCAAAATCTACAACTCTCTGAAAATAGTTTTTCTTTTTATTTCTAAATAGAAACAACTTAGGAAGATGCTTGGTCATTCATCTTTTAACTTAGTGACACTTACTTAGTGTCATGATGACTTAAGGTTCCTTATTACTATAATAATAGTGTTTTCTGCTCATAAATATTTCATTGATTTTTTAAAAAAAATGTGGCATGTTACATACCAGAATAATCCCTAAACCTTAAACTTTCTTATGAATGATAATGTTTTCCAAAGGCAAGCCATTGTAATAGAAGTTTTTAGTGAAATTACCTATTTTTCTAATAAATTTCCATAAATAATCCTTTAAAATAAATTTTTGATTTAAATTGATAGAAACCTTTGTGAAGGTCTAAATAATGTTCTCCAACTAATTTGCAAGCTGAAAAATTAGCTTAGAAACGATTTGTATGAATAGCAGGTGCATCATCTTTATCAGATTCATTACTTTAAATAATATTGTCCGTCACTTATGCAAATACCTGTACCTTAAATATACCATGCCAAATAAATTAAGCAACTTTTACTTTGAACAGTGTCTTCATACGTTTTAGACATTAGGGAAGTTCTTCTGACAATATCTTTTATGTATCTAATAAGGGTAAAAACAATTGTTGTGTGGTGTTGAAGTAACGTTGGATTTAAAGTCCTCTGAGACATGTCTCAAATAAAACATAGATAAAATTATTTTGTACAGTATATTTATATGCACTATAGTATGTACACGCTGTGTATACCTGTTAAAATAGGACAGGTAGTCTGTTCATTCAGGTAGAACATACATATACAGTATATTTCCATAGCCTTTTTACATAACAAATAAGCCCATTAATTTGACCTTGATTAGTCTCAAAAAACGGGCTTTTTGTCTGCAGATATTTCGGTAAGAATTGTTTCAAACAGAACAAAAATGATAGCAGTTGATAGATTTTTCTACTTACTAACTACCGTGCCAACACTCATCCCACAATATTTCTTATTTAAGCGTAAAACAATGCAAGAAAAATAAAAGCAGTTTTCAAACTAACAGTGCATTTCACTACCAACATGCACGAAAATGCAAATACAAATTCTGGTTATATTACTAGGATAAGGTTTGTCATTCATAGCCCTTTCAGGAGATGTAATATCATGAATGATCTGTATCCCAGGACTGAGAACAACATGTTCAAAGTTTAGGGGGGGTTAGGGACTTTGTAAATATATCAATCCACGTTGATCACTTGGCTGGAACGATTAAGGAATCAAAATTTTCTGAGCCCTGATTATGGATGCACCCCTATATTTAGACATGCAGCTACAACCCCTAAGATAGAGGTGAATTTATTCAGTGACAAATTAATAATTTAATGCATACATGAGCTTGTTAGAAAATCTTGTTCCCCAGTTGTACCTGTAGCATTGGCTATACGCACGACTGTCTTTCTGATAATGCTGCTGATCGGCACGACCGTCGTGTGGATAGCCTCAGCCATGTCTGAATATGTCATCACTTGGCTGAACCAATTAGGGAATTAAAATTTCCTGAGCCCTGATTACGGATGCACCCCTATATTTAGAACTGCAGCTACAAATATGTGGGTGCACCCCTAAGACAGGTGAACCCTTAAATGTGTTTACAGAACCATTGGTCCTCTGGTTCTGCTAGTTCCCCACCCACCAATACACTACAGAAACTGCGATCAGCCTGGTCAGACTCAGTAGATTTGCATTACGCGCCTCACCTATAACGCGCATGCGACTTGTGGACCCCGACCAGCGCGTTATAACGGGTCTGAAGTGTATCATCAGAATGTCCGGAAGTATGTTTTGTCGCATTGAGTTTCATGTACATGTGTACACTGTTTTCAGAATTCTTAATCTGGTAGATGATGTCAGGAGATTACCGGGTTGGGGATCTATCTAACCTCCTACAGCCTAAAAGGAAGGCAGGGAAATCAGGAAATGATACAGATGAAAAACTGCAGTCTTTATTCTCTAGCAAGCCAAAAGTTTCAGCAAAAGTACAGGTATGATGCTAAATTTTGAGCCTCCTCATGAGAAAACCAACAATCTGCGCATGGAAAAAGAAAGAGGCCGATCAGCTTCACGGTAACCGCTAAGCTGATCAGCGCCTTTGTTTTCGCTACACGGATAGTACACTTTCTCTTCTTCCTAAATCCGAAATTTCAAGCTTCTAGCCTGCTTCTGTGACTGTACAGCCTGATTTGTGTCAGACCCGTCCGGAAACCACATTGTTGGTTTTCCCACGAGGCGGCTCAAATAGGGCTGAAATGATTCAAAGGAACCACAATTAGATGCGATTCGATTATACACACCTCGGTTCGATTATTTTCGATACGATTCTTGCCAATCTTCAGGTAGACACTTTTTTAAAAAACTGTGTCTAAATTAAGCCAAAACATTTACTTGCATTCAAACCAAATTGTCCTGGGAGGTGTATGTCTCCATCTTGGTCAGGTATATTAAAATTGAAAAGATATAATATGAATTACATTATAAAGTGATATTCAGGCATAAATTGTGTACTGTTGGATTTATCATGGCTAAGGTTAAAAAGCATCCTTTTGTTTCGTATTTGAACCAGTTGAGTGTAAATCATGATTCGATTCAAGGGCAGTGTTCTAGATTTTCGATGAATCATGATTTATCCTTTCACCCCTAATGCTAAGCCTGTGGTATTAGGGTTTTCTCTCAGCATGGTAGTCACAGTATTCCTTGGAGACTTTGAAATTTCTCTGTGGGTGGGGCCATCAATTTTACTAAGTAATATTGTACTATACTGATCAAAATAAGTTTATTCCTACTTTATAATTGTCAATTATTCTCAGACGTGTGGGATATTTCTTAAGTTATGGTATGTAGTAATTGAGAAACACATTCAAGAAAAGATTCACGGCAAAAGTTGACTTAAAAATTGTCTTGACATCATTTAACGTCATTTCATCCATATTTATACCATTCTGGTGCCCACATTTTTATCATGTTTATGTGTAGTCTCTCAAGTGCCTCTAAACGTTCAAAACTTCTCAATTTACAAAATTTCTTTTTGAATAATTGTTTTCTGTATCTAGAGCTTCTGATAATGACAAAAATTTTGTCTGTTTATTTCTGGATAGTCTACTGAATAAGAAAATAGTGCATAATTTTGCGCGACTGACGTTCGTTTACATTGAAATGAATCAAATCTCAATCAATTCTTTTCAAAAGTGACACAATAAAGATTGTTAAAGAGGTGTTTAAATTTCAAAATAACGTTCTCAGTAAACAACACGGACGATTTTACTTTTAACGTCAGCTTTGACGTTTCAGTCACGTAATGCGGAAATCAGTCCTTGATCGCTAGTTTTATCCAATATTTAGACAGCTTTTAATGATTCAAATGATCAACGAGAATACAAAATGCTGTTATGGGTGACCTTAACCCAAATGATTTTAAACCTCTGTTTTAAAGCAAAATGACGACCTTTTCTGTCACTACCATTTGACGTCACTTGTAACGCTTACACGCATTAATTTGCACCAAATTCCAAGCGAAAATGAAACCTTCACATGTGCTCATTTGTGCTTTATATAGAGATGATTTTTTTCCGCGTAAATGCCGATCTAATGCTTGCTGAAAAGTCTTGCTTTTTCAGCAGCTTCTTGTGTGAATTTTCATAGTGACCCCTACTTTGAACTAGGGTCGATAGGTCTCCTCTCTGCCTATCTTTTGCCATTATGTTTGTGTAACAATCACCTAGAGGGATGAAATTAATTTTCTCTAAGAAAGAGAATCTGCTCCAATTGCTTAATACCTCACAATATTTTCAAAACATTATAGTAGGAATAAACTTATTTTGATCAGTATAGAATTGGTTGTATATCTACTAGATTTGTATTTTGTCGTCACCTATGGCATTTACATGTACATGTACCTAGAAGAATTCATTATTATGTAATTCCCTAAACCCATAATAATACCCATGACACTATTATTTTTGGAGAATGACATGCTATTTTCCATCTAGGACCGAGGACCTGACCCTCAGTCCTAGATTGAGTATACAAGTCAGCTCTGTATACTGTGGAGAGGATTGGCGCAGTTGGTAGCGCATCAGACTTTGGGTCGAGGGGTCCGGGATTCGATCCTCGTCAGGGTGTGGCGTCGTCTATTGTGGCCTTGAGCAAGTCACATTTCTATAGCTCAATATGTAAATATGTATTATATGTTCTTAGTTTGTCGCAATAAAAAGCTCTACAGAGCTTATGTTGGTAGTTGATCTATGGAAGCGACTATAAATAAAGATTATTATTATTATCATTAATCTGCTCTAGAATAGATCTTTCATTCTACCCCACCCCGGCACCCCTACTTCGTTGTAGGCAGTGCTCTTTTGCAAATGCAAATTAATAAGATTTAAAAATTGAGTATGCTTTCTTTGATTCATGAATTGATGCTCAATTTGTCAGTGGTGAGCATGTCTAGGTCAGGGACGGTGGGCTAATGGGGGATGGGGGCTACCAGCTGGGGGTATGCGTGCCTCTCAAGGCACTTTTTCTAGTAAATAATATTGATTTTATACATTGTATTGTTCTTTGTTTCAAACAGTCAGGGACTAATGCAGCAAAGGTAAAGAAAAGAAAACAGAAAATAATGAATGAGGACAATGCCACAAGTCATGGTGAGGATGATATTCCCAAAAAGAAGAAAAGAAAGGACAAATCAGACATTAACACACCCATAGAGACAATTCCTGAGAGCAGCAGTCCACAGAAAAAGAGGAAAAGTGGAAAAATCCAGAAAAAGAAGAAATTTGATGAACAGTCAGATGTTCCTCAGATCAGCCATAGTCCTGGGTTCAACCCACCAGCAGGGATTGTACATGAGTCTTTGATGAACCATGGGAAGAAAAATAAAAAGAGGTAGGCCTAGATTCTCAGTATTAAATTACATTTTCGGTTGATTTAATCTCTTATAACATACCCGGTACATGTACAGGGTTTTTATCTGGTCCAATTGAGAATATTGTCTATTGTAAATGCCAAGTCTTTCATAGATCTTCTCTATAAATCTATATTTCCATATTGAAAATCATGAAAATGATACATGGATGTTAATAAAAAAGAATCTTTTTTTTTACATATGCTTCTCTGTGATGTTCCAGTTTAGCAATGTTTTTTCTTGGCAGGAAAGTTGCCCTTTCCTCTGACAGTGAAGATGAGAATGAAATTCCTCGGAAGAAAAAATCCCAGTCTGGGGAGAGCAAGAAGAAAGGGACTCGGCCCCGCAGAGATAAGATGGCCAAAGAGTCGGATCATAAAACAGTGTTTATAGGAAATCTGCCACTTACTGTGAAGAAAAAGGTATATTGTTATATAATCCTATGTAACGTTTGTATTGAGCCTGTGCATGAGAAAACCAACAATTTAGGTTCAGACAAAGTCCGACACAAACCAGCCTATACAGTCACAGAAGCAGGCTAGAAGCTTGACATTTCAGATTTAAGAAAAAGAGGGATTGTACTATCCGAGCAGCGAAAACAAAGGCGCTGATCAGCTTCGCAGTCTTTGTTTTCGCATATGCATATTGTTGGTTTTCTTGTGCAGGGGCTCTAATGAGAAACGTATTTTGGGTTTCAGATCTGACAGGTGGCACTCAAAGACAAACTAGCTCTTTCATTTACAAAGTGTACAGTGGCTTGAACTTTGCACCTTCAAAGTTCTCATCTATTAGGAATACAGCAAGTCTCTATATTACTAAAGAATATTTTAGGTTTACGTGATAGAGCATATTTTAATCATTGAAGCTAGAATTTTTTTATTGAAAATTTTTGAAAAAAAAAAAGCAACACACAAAACATCTTTCAGCTTGGTCATATTAATGTTGATTCTTGCAGAAGCTGATGAATTTAATGAAGGACTATGGAGCCATAGAGAGCATCAGATACAGATGTTTTGTAAGTTAGCAGTTTTTAACCCATATTTGACGAATGGATTCTCCCATCATTATCAATTGGGTGAGTCAACTTTCATTTTTAGGGGTGTTAGGAGTGATTTTTAAATTTTATTCAATTTTTCCATGAAAATTCTCTATAGCACACAGAATAGCCCCAGATGGGACGCCGCGTTCTGCGGCGTCTCATCTGGGGCTATACTGTTTGCCTATGTCCCACAGAAGGGATTCCAGGCTTATATGAGTTAATTGTTTCTTGTAAATGCCAATAATTGACAATTTGAAAGGGTTTATGTGTATGTATTTTGATTGTTCATTCTCTCCAGTTCCTATTCATTTAGTCACACTTTCCAGTGTCCTGTTGTGTAAGGCATCTTGCTTATATAAAGCCTGCAATACAAGATACAATATCTTTATTAGAAAATCCTTAAAGGACAGTATAAATTGAAAGTGAACCACAAAGAATGAAAAAATAGTGATGAACAGCAAATGAAAATGAACATGAAAAATATTGATAAACCATACTGGTGACTAGAATGTACAAAATATATTTTGTAATCCATGGGAGACAACCACAGTCCACACTACAATCATAATATGAGCTGCTGCATGGGAAAACCAACAATTGGCATATGCGAAAACAAAGGCGCAGATCAGCTTCGCGGTAACCGCGAAGCTGATCAGCGCCTTTGTTTTCGCTACAGGGATAGTACAATTCCTCTACTTTCTAAATCCAAAATTTCCAGCCTCTATCCATCTTCTGTGACTATACAGCCCGGTTTGTGTTGGACTTGGTCGGAACCCAAATTGTTGGTTTTATCATGCACAGGCTCAAATGATTAATTTTCAGGCACCTAATGATCCCAACATGAAAAAGCGGGTGGTTGCCATCAAGTAAGTACAAAATTGAAAATAAATTCATTTTGATAGAAAATCTGTCTTTTGAGGGTTTCAATCCTGGTTTGATACACTGTAGCCAAACTTATTTTGGTGGCTACTTATTTTCATGTGTCGTAGGGGACTTTTTCACAGATTGAAAAATCTGTAATTTTTGTGATTTTCTGTTCTCTGGTACATGAAATTACCAGAGTACAGGAAATCGCAAAAAAATGTCATGAAATGTCTGAAATTTGATATTTCTTTATAATCCGTTAGTGTTTGAATGCTCAGTTGTGTGGTACATGATCTACACATTTTTTTTTTTTTTGAAAGGTTCAGTGACTTAAGTGGATAATTACCGCATAGAAGAAGAAAGTGATCAGTTGAGCCCTTTACGATAAATGACTTAATGACACATTAATTGACAGTGATTTTTTCCATTTAGACTGATTTGTAAGTTATATGTGTATATTATAGTCTGATATTAAAAGAGCATTGATTTTTCAGACAAAATCTTCATCCTGATAGACACAATTGTGTAGCCTATGTGAAGTTTATGACAGCTGAATCAGCCAGGAAGGCTTTGGCATGGTATGTATCAAATGAGCCATGACGCAAGAAAACCGGTCTTCGGGGTTTCCGACCAGGTCCGACACACACTGACCTGTACAGTCACAGAAGATGGCTAGAAGCTTGAAATTTCGGATTTGAGAAGAAGAGAAATAGTACTATCCATTTAGCAAAAACAAAGGGCCTGATCAGCCACGCGGCTACTGCGAAGCTGGTAAGTGCCTTTTGTTTTGCATAGGCAAAAATCAGCTTTTCTCATGGCACAGCTCAAATAAGCAAGTCAGAGCTGCAGGACTGTAGGTAAACAGAAGTTGCCTACTGATTCTGATACAATCAGTGTTGGAATATGGAAACTTTACTACTGGGTAGATGGGTAAGAATTTCTTTGCAAGAAGAGTACAGAAGGAGAATCATTACGAAAACATGCACATGCAATATACAAAGATATTTTTCAGAAGCAAAATTTGAAAATTTCATTGGAAAATTTTGGATTTCTTTTTTTTAATACTTTGACTCAAAACATACATTGTGGATACATGTTAGAACCGCCTTGCCGAGTTGGTTCTAATGAGTACCCACAATGTATGTTTTGGATAAAAAATAAGAAAAATAGGTATACCCCTGCAAACCCCAGTTTTTCAATATAAAAGTGGGGTTTAAGGGGGTAATCATTTCACGGATATGTTTTATATTGATATTATATCTGAACAATGATTCAGTTGTTTGATCTGGCTTGCTGGTTTACCTTTGCTTTTGCTATACAAAGGGTGTAGTTTCCTCACCTTCAAAAATCTCACCAAAGCATCAAGTTGTAGCTGTACAGTGGAATTCATCAAATTATATCAAACAATTTAGAAATCTTGACAATTGGTTTCTTCCAATATGGCTCAATGATGCAGTGCTTTGATTTCAGTAATGGTAAGAAGTTAGATGGATTGCATTTGAGAGTTGATATGGCTGCTAGAGACCAAGTGGTAAGCTTTGTTAATGCTATTTAATGAGCCTCATCGTCAGAAAATCGGTCTTCAGGGTTTCTGACCAGGCCTGACACAAACCAGCCTATATAGCTTCAGAAGGTGGTTAGAAGCTTGAAATTTTGGATTTAGAAAGTAGAGGAATTGTACTATCCGTGTAGCAAAAACAAAGGCGCTGATCACAAAACAAAAGCGCAGATCAGCTTCGCAGTAACTGCGAAGCTGATCTGCGCTTTTGTTTTCGCATTGGCAAAAATCCAGTTTTCTTATGACGAGGCTCTAACGATTGTGTGCTTTAAGTTAATTTACCATACCTTTTGTACTCTGTCTGACCTTAAAACTTTTAAACAATTTTTCTAGGTCATCATAGAAAAAAAAAGATTGTATGGTTCAATAATGCAAATCAGATGTTGCAGCTCGGTCTGAAGCATGAATTTGACAATAATCTGCATGTGACATCAATTTTGACCTTACATAGCATGTTCTGTTTTGGACAGTTACATATTTCTTGCCATTATAAACTGCATTAAGGATGCTGTGCACATGCCTTTCTAAACTGTATATCAATATTACCAGTCTGGATAACATAATGGTAAGAGAGTCCCCTTTGGATCCTGGACCGCATCATAACAAAGCCATTAAAAATGGTACCAGTAGCTGCCTTGCTTGGCGCTCAGCATTATAGGGCAAGGACTGGCTGCTCTTCTCAAAAAAATATATCATCACATGTCTAACGGAAAAAAAATATATATTATTATTTGCACATTTTCAGAGAGACATAAAGAAGTCTGTGTTTGTGGGAAATCTACCATTTGGTAAGTTATTATTCAAACAAATTGCCGACAAATATACTGAAGAAGGGGCCAGATAAGGATGACTTTTATTCATTTACTATTACATTTGGAGGGGAAGCTTAACTTGTCTTTTAAAAATAGAACTTGGGAACAATGTGTACCATAGTATGATACGATTTTTACAAAAATGAACAAGAAATCTCTCAATCAAATCTTTTTTTTTTTTTTGATTCAGTTTTACGTCCCTTTCAAGCTTTTTCACTCATATCGAGACGAATCAATCGGTGGGTGGGGCGAAAACCGAAGTACCCGGGGAAAAACCACCTGACACACCCGCAAGCAGAACTTGGCTTGTCCCACATGTGACTCGTGCCCCGAGCGAGGCGCGAACCCACAGCGGTGAGATGATCGAATGATTAAGAGCAACAATCAAATCTTAGTTAAGTTCATTAGCCTTATTGTAACTTATGTAAATATTTGAATGTTATGTAATAAATATTTTGTGTGTGAAAGAGAGATATTTGTGGGGCACAGTAGGTGCTGTCAGATCACAAATGTATGGCTGAATTGCCATTTTTTTTTTATTAAATGCACCCCCCCCCCCACAAAAAAAAAAAAAAGACTAACTGATGATGTGGTTCCAATGTTTTATCATGATTGTAGATATGGAGGAAGATATCGTGAGAAGCCATTTTGCCGACTGTGGTACTATAGATAATATAAGAATAGTGAGAGACTCCAAAACTAGTCTGGGGAAAGGGTTCTGTTACATCAACTTTAATGTAAGTATATAAATATTAATGCATATTTTATTATATGGCAAGTGATGAAATATAGAGAAATATGTACTAAATATAACCAATATTTGAAAAAGTTATATTTTCACATGTGAAAATATAAAAAAGTTATATTTTCACATGTGAAAATATAAGATTTGGGAATACGCAAATTACGATTACACCGTTTCATTTCTAATTATAGCCCCGCTTTGGAAAAGTGGGGCTATACTGGATTCACCCTGTCCTTCCGTGATTCCGTAATTCCGTCTTTCCGTCTTTCCGTCATTCTGTCTTTCCGTGAACAATTCGTTTCCGTTCAATATCTTGAGAATGGCTTGACAGAATCTGACCAAATTTTGTATGCACATCAACATTGACAAGATCTAGCTTGGGATTGTTACCCTTCATCTTTTGCAAAATTTTGACGGAGTTATGGCCCTTGATTGTTGTCAGAATTTCGTTTCCGCTCAATATCTTGAGAACGAATTGACAGAATCCGACCAAATTTTGTATGCACATCATCATTGACAAGATCTAGCTTGGGATTGTTACCCGTCATTTTTCGCAAAATTTTGATGGAGTTACGTCCCTTGATTGACGTCAGAATTTCGTTTCCGCCCAATATCTTGAGAACGAATTGACAGAATCTGACCAAATTTTGTATGCACATCATCATTGACAAGATCTAGCTTGGGATTGTTACCCGTCATTTTTCACAAAATTTTGACGGAGTTACGGCCCTTGAGTGACGTCAGAATTTCGTTTCCGCTTAATATCTTGAGAACACATTCACAGAATCCGACCAAATTTTGTATGCACATCAACATTGACAAGATCTAACTTGGGATTGTTACCCGTCATTTTTCGCAAAATTCTGACGGAGTTACGGCCCTTGATTAAGGTCAGAATTTCGTTTCCGCTCAATATCTTGAGAACGAATTGACAGAATCCGACCAAATTTTGTATGCACATCATCATTGACAAGATCTAGCTTGGGATTTTTACCCGTCATTTTTTGCAAAATTTTGAGGGAGTTACGGCCCTTGATTGACTTCAGAATTTCGTTTCCGCTCCATATCTTGAGAACGAATCGACAGAATCCGACCAAATTTTGTATGCACATCAACATTGAAAAGATCTAGCTTGGGATTGTTACCCGTCTTTTTTCGCAAAATTTTGACGGAGTTACTGCCCTTGATTGACATCAGAATTTCATTTCCGCTCAATATCTTGAGAACAAATTGACAGAATCCAACCAAATTTTGTATGCACATCAACATTGACAAGATCTAGCTTGGGATCGTTACCCGTTGTTTTTCGCAAATTTTTGACGGAGTTACGGCCCTTGATTGACTTCAGAATTTCGTTTCCGCCCAATATCTTGAGAACGAATTGACAGAATCTGACCAAATTTTGTATGCACATCATCATTGACAAGATCTAGCTTGGGATTGTTACCCGTCATTTTTCACAAAATTTTGACGGAGTTACGGCCCTTGAGTGACGTCAGAATTTCGTTTCCGCTTAATATCTTGAGAACACATTCACAGAATCCGACCAAATTTTGTATGCACATCAACATTGACAAGATCTAACTTGGGATTGTTACCCGTCATTTTTCGCAAAATTCTGACGGAGTTACGGCCCTTGATTAAGGTCAGAATTTCGTTTCCGCTCAATATCTTGAGAACGAATTGACAGAATCCGACCAAATTTTGTATGCACATCATCATTGACAAGATCTAGCTTGGGATTTTTACCCGTCATTTTTTGCAAAATTTTGAGGGAGTTACGGCCCTTGATTGACTTCAGAATTTCGTTTCCGCTCCATATCTTGAGAACGAATCGACAGAATCCGACCAAATTTTGTATGCACATCAACATTGAAAAGATCTAGCTTGGGATTGTTACCCGTCTTTTTTCGCAAAATTTTGACGGAGTTACTGCCCTTGATTGACATCAGAATTTCATTTCCGCTCAATATCTTGAGAACAAATTGACAGAATCCAACCAAATTTTGTATGCACATCAACATTGACAAGATCTAGCTTGGGATCGTTACCCGTTGTTTTTCGCAAATTTTTGACGGAGTTACGGCCCTTGATTGACTTCAGAATTTCGTTTCCGCTCAATATCTTGAGAACGAAATGACAGAATCCGTCCAAATTTTGTATGCACATCATCATTGACAAGATCTAGCTTGGGATTTTTACCTGTCATTTTTCGCAAAATTTTGACAGAGTTATGGCCCTTTATTGAGGTCAGAATTTTGTTTCCGCTCAATATCTTGAGAACGAATTGACATATTCAGACCAAATTTTGTATGCGCATCAATATTGATGAGATCTAGCTTGTGATAGTTACCTGTCATTGTTTTTTTTTCACCCTGCAAAAAAGCTGAGAAGCGGGGCTATAGTCAGATTCTCTGACAATTCTAGTTTATACATAACTAAATTTTATAATCTATGCTATTGTTGACGCAATGAACGTTCACACACAATAGCGACGTAATGACGTGACGTAATGACGTCATTTAAGATTTTGACGTCATATGCTTTAGCGCGCAACGTTACAATGACTGCATGCAATATAATAAAAAGAAAATTCAAGTTTTTGTCGTGAATATGAGTTTTATTTCATCTCGAGAAGTGAAAAATTATATATTTCATTCGTGCCTTCGGCACTCATGAAATATAAATTTTTTTCACTTCACTCAATGAAATAAAACTCATATTCACGACAAAAACTTGAATATCCTGTATATATTAGGAAGCATTACACTTATAACATAGCTATATAGCTATAGGAGGAAGAAAATGAAAATTGAGATAAAATATACTTGGTATATACTAGTGGTATCACTCTACCCATGCCGATGTACCGTATGAGCCGTGATGTAAGAAAACCAGTCTTCAGGGTTTCCAACCAGGTTTGACACAAACCAGCCTGTGCAGCTGTAGAAGATGGCTAGAGGCCTGAAATTTCGGATTAAAGAAGAAGAGGAATTGTACTATTTGAGTAGCAAAAACAAAGGCGCTGATCAGCTGTGCAGATACTGCACAGCTGATCTGCGCCTTTCTTTTCGCATAGGCAATAATTCGGTTTTTTCCATAACGTGGCTCATATTTCCTTTAGCCCCGTTTACACATTCACGATTTTCTCTACGATTCACCACAATTCACACCGATTTCTCATGGTCTGAAAAATTGGGATGAATCGTAGCGAAAAGTTGAAATATTCAGTGTCACTATGATTCCAGTACGAATGTCCACGACATTAGTACGGTGTCTGTAAGGTATCGCTACGAATCAATGACGATTCATGACGGCAACGCTACGGTCAATGAGGATTAACCACGGTGGCACAACGAATGCACACGGTGCTTGTACGGTTCGATACGGTACTAGTACGATTCACGGCGGTAGCCGTCGTGGCCAATCGTGGAGCTCTGTAGCGAAACCGTGGATGATTCGTAGAACAACCGTACACAATTTGTGGTGAATCGTGAGAGTTTGTGGTGTCAAAGATTCCATGGTTTCGCTACGGAGCTCCACGATTGGCTACGATCTCTCACGAATAGCCGCGAATATAGCTACGGTGTCAGTATGAATAAGCACGATTCCGCTACGGTTGCGCTACGAATTAGGCCACGCCCAATTACCACCACGATTCGCCATGATACGCCACGAATGTTTTAAACAGTTTAAAACTTCCGTAGCGCTGCCGTGGAGTTTCACGAATCATCACGATTCATCAAGATTCACCACGATTCACCAAGGTTCTACTACGAATCACCACGGTTCACCACGGTACACGACAATTTTACAAATCATGGCGAATCGTAGCGGCACCGTAGCCAAAAATCGTGAATGTGTAAACGGGGCTTTTGTATGACATTACTTTATGTGAGATAAGTAATCATGTCAAGCTGCATGATGCACAAAACAGGTCACCGGAATGATTGCATCATGCCAAAAAATTGTCTTTCTGATATAAATTTCAAAATCATATTCCAGGATACAGATGCAGTAGCCTTTGCTCTGAGACTCAATGGCAGTAAGATAGCTGGAAGAGAACTAAGAGTTATGCAGTGTCTGCCAAACCCTAAGAAATCAGTATTAGAGAGGAAGAAAGATAAAATATCCTTTAATTGTACAAAAGGAAGTAGGGCAAATATTCTCCAAGTTTTCCTTTACATGATTGCTCTCTCAAAATTGTCTTCATTGAAGAAGTTTAATTTTGCTCAAGATCTTAAGATTGCCTTTAAAGGTTGAACTGTTAACTGTTTATTTTTTTCTGAATTCCTGAAAAATCAACTATACATTGCAGATATTTACTAAAATCGATAAAAATTGAAGTTCCCAAAGTTATGTTCAGTGCAAATGTCGTTTTTAGCTTGGTTTAATAGTCTTAGGAAAGCATTTCAATTTGTGCTTCATAGCATTAATTATTCTATATTTAGCCATGCCTGTCATGCCCTTGCCTACCGACAAGAAATATCCTTCCACCACAGCACATTTTCCTTAACAATGTTACTCAGGTAAAGCTAGTAAAACCAGCAAGCAGCATAGCAAGAAAGAAACAAAACCTCAGCATATAGAAACTGAGCCCTTTACAGTGATAGATGCAGGTAAACTAGATGCTGGAAAGCTGTCTGAGACAATGGACAAAGATGATGATGATGATGAGACACCTAGGAAGATGAGTTTTGCTGAAAAGTTTGAGAAAAAGAAACAGAAAAGATTTGAGAAAGTAAACTCGGGGAAGAAAGACAAAAATCTGTCTGAAACAGAAAGTGTGGAGGTAGAAAAGAAAGAAAAATCAGGGTTAGAGAGTGGAAAAGTGAAAAATAAAGACAAAGCCAGCTTTAAACGGCAGAAAAAGCAAAAACCAAAGAAAGCTGACAGTAGGACAGGTAGTGATAGATGTAAAATATTTGCCAAGTCACCGAAAAAAACTGGTCCTAACCCTCCACAGAGAACTAAAACCTTTGATGGTAAACCTAGTAGCTTCAGAAGTAACAAACCAAATGTGTTCAAAGGAAACAAAAATGAAGCGTTCACACCTAACAAACACAGCAAGCCTGAACAGTCTTCATCTAATAAGCATATCAAGTTTGATAAATCTGTAAAGACTTCGTCAAATAAGCATACCAAGTTTGATAAAGCTGCCAACAAACCTATAAAGTTTGATAAATCTGAGCAGTCTTCCGCTCATAAACAGAACAAGTTTAATAATTCTGGCAATAGTGGACATAGGAGGACATCTACAAAACCCTCAGTAGGAATTGCAAACACATCTATCAGTAAAGCTACTTCAAAACATATTTATTTTGATTAAAATATGATGACCTGTGCTTGTATTTATTTCTCTCCAGATGTGTAATCAATTTTTAGATTGACTGCATGAGATGCAAACCTGATTATTTCATTGTGCAATATACATGTAGTTCAAATTTCAAAGATCCTTCATAGCAAATGTCCTTGACATACTCCTAACCACATGCCACGAACCAATGTCATTATTGACCTGTATTTCATTGTCAAATGACTATCAAATTTACATGTGTTGAGTCTGAAACTGAAGTATATGGTTCTGTAGCAATGATAGCTGTAAGCATGAAGTGCCATTTTCCTATATTACACACGACACCTTTGTAAAAAAAATTGCATTGTCTAGAACACGAATATTTCTCTATAGCAGTGATCGCTGTCAGCATGAAACTGTATTGTAATTGTCCTTGACATACCCTTCAAGCACACACCTTGACCCTGTGCCCTTGACCTATATTTCATTGAAAATTTACTTTTCTGTGGTATAAATTTCTAGAAGTCTACTTAACCAGAGGACCAATGGTCCTGTAAACACTCACCTCATCTGGACAGACTTACTTGCATAAGAACAAAGAGCCAGTGGGGGACTTTGAAGGTTTTCCTATAATAGTAAGTATATGGAGACTATCGACCCCGGGGGTGTGGCCAAACTTGACCCCAGGGGCATGAATGGCACAATTTGTGTAGATCACCATTAGCCATTGCCAATTTCAACCAAACTTGGTATGTAGCATCGTGGACTCTGGCCATTCATAGTTTATATAAATCATGACCTTGGATTGACCTTGACCTATTTTACGGCAAGGTCAATTTTGGTTACAAAGGCTTTTCAATAAAAAAAAAATGAAAACATTGAATTTTTCAGAAGTTTTGTAGCCTGTGACCTGAAAATTGGTAGATACAGACAACATGTTGAGCTAATGAAGTTTTGTGAGGGGGAACGAAAAATTATATAAATGGTCCAGGTCACATCCAGGTCACGTGATCAAGATGGCCGCCATGCCCATATATGGTAAAAACCTTAACAAATCTTCTCAGGAACCGGCGGAATGATTTCAATGAAACTTTGTTTGTAGCGTCGTGGAATTTGGCCCATTATAGTTTATATAAATCATGAGCTTGGGTTGACCTTGACCTGTTTTGTGATCTGGAAGTCGGTTGATAAAGACATGTTGGGGCAATGAAGTTTTGTGAGTATTGAAGGTCTTCAATTGCATATTAATTTTTTCAGAAACCGCTTGACCAATGAAAGCCAAATTTTATATGTAGCATCCTTAGGAAGGGGGGAACGAAAATTTATATAAATGATCCAGGTCACATGCTCAAGAAGGCAGCCATGCCCATATATGGTAAAATTTTAAAGAAATTGTTTGGACCGATTTCAATGAAACTAGGTATGTAGCATGAGGGACTCTGGCCCATTATATTTTATATAAATCATGTCCTTGGGTTGACCATGACCTATTAAAGAGCAAGGTTAGATATAGTTACATAGGCTTTTCCATGGGGAAAAGTGGAAACATTGGATTTTCCAGAAAAATTTTGTAGCCTGTGACCCGAAAATTGGTAGATCTACAGACAGTTTACAGTATTGATAATAAATGAGTATTAGAGGTCAAGTTTACTTTTTACCTGGACCAACATGACCTTAGCCAAAGGTCATTTATTTTAGACCAAATCTCAGGTGAGGGATATCAGGACCATTGGTCCTCTGGTTAGTTATTGGGAGCTATCTGTTGCCATGGAAACTATAATTTTGATACAATCTGGTCGTAAACCTTATGCAGTCAATCCCCCAACCCAATGATGGTTCACCTTAAATATGATCAAGATGGGCCCACTAGCTTCAGAAATATTCTTTTTTGAAATTGGATGGACGCCGCTGCCGGCGGATGCCTGCCTATCCTATAAGCTCACCTGTGAGCCTTTGGCTCAGGTGAGCTAATAAATACCTAACCCATGACCAAAAATAAACAGGTTTATCATGCTAGAATAAACAAACTGATGAAATGTCAAGGTTCTACTGACCCATTTCATCAGTTTTCGATTCAAGCCTGATAAACCTGTTTATTTTTGGTCATTGCGTTGATATTTACTTTATAATGCAACCAGAACACGACAAAAACTCGCATAAGTTACTTTGATGTCAAGAGGTGTGCTTCCAGTCTTTTTGCTTCAGTAATAATCAGTACTCCGCAGACGGACACCTCAAAATTTGGCATTATGACAGTATATTTGTGGGGTTTTTTTGCCAATGCTCCGTCGTCCACCCGTCAGTCATCGTCCACAATTTCAAAGATCTTCTCTGAAACCGCTTGGCCAAAAGTTGAAATTTTATGTGGAGCCTCCATTTGTAGGGGGAATGAAAGTTTGTTAATGGGATCTTGGCCACATGACCAAGATGCCGCCACACCCATATATGGTAAAAACCCTTCAAAAATCTCCAGAACTGGTGGGCCGATTTCCATGAAACTTGATTGTAGCATCGGAAACTCCAGCCCATTATAATTTGTTCAAATGATGACCTTTACCTATTTTAAGGCAAGGTCAGGCTTTTACATGGGAAAAGGCGAAAACAATGGATATTTTGGAAACTATTGCAGCCTGAGACTTGAAAGTTGCTAGACGGAGACAACTAATGGATTAAATTAAGGTATGTAATTAACTAAGGTCAAGGTAATTTCTTGACCTTGACCCAAGGTCATTGAAATATCAAAATTCAGTCTCAATTTTAAAGATCTCTGAAATCGCTTGGCCGATCAAGTTAAAATTTTGTATGGAGTCTCCATGGGTAGGGAAATGAAAGTTTGTTCATAGGATCTTGGTGACCGCCACACCCATATATGGTAAAAACCCTTCAAAAATCTTCTCCAGAACCGGTAGGCCGATATCCAGGAAACTTGGTATGTAGAATCAGGGGCTCGAGTCCATCATAGTTTGTTCAAATGATGACCCTAGGATGACCTTGACCTATTTTACGGCAAGGTCAATTTTGGAAACAAAGGCTTTTACATGGGAAAAGGCGAAAACAATGGATATTTTGGAAACTACTGCAGCCTAATAATTGAAAGTTGCTAGATGGAGACAACTAATGGAGTCAATGAAGGTATATAATTAATTAAGGTCAAGGTCATTTCCTGACCTTGACCCAAGGTCATTGAAATATCAAAATTAAGTCACAATATCAAAGATCTTCTCCGAAACCTCTTGGCCGATCAAGTTGAAATTTTTTATGGAGCCTCCTTGAGTAGTGGCATTGAAATTTTGTTCGCAATATCTTGGTCACATGATCAAGATGGCCGCCATACCCATATATAGTAAAAACCCTGCAAAAATCTCCTGAACCGGTTGGCCGATTTCCATGAAACTTGGTATGTAGTATCGAGGATTCCAGCCCATCATAGTTTGATCAAACAAGAATTGGCAATAAGCAAGGCTTATTAGATCTCTAATTAGATTATAACTCTCACAGAACTAGCTCCTAGCCCCATATGTTTTATCATAATATTTGTCCCATCAATATGTATGTATGTGCAAGGTTTCATGAAATTTCGGCCAAGGGGCTTCAAGATATTAAGGAAACAAAGTGTTACGGATGGGACAGACGGACGTGAAAAAGATATACACCCCTTAAAACTTCGTTTTTGCGGGGGTATAATGATGACCCTGGGATGACCTTGACCTAATTTACGGCAAGGTCAATTTTGGAAACATAGGCTTTTACACTGGAAAAGGCGAAAACAATGGATATTTTGGAAACTATTGCAGCCTGAGACCTGAAATTTGCTAGATGCAGACAACTGGTGAAGTCAATGAAGGTATGTAATTATTTAAGGTCAAGGTCATTTCTTGACCTTGATCCAAGGTAATTGAAATATCAAAATTAAGTCACAAATTCAAAGATCTTCTGTGAAACCGCTTGGCCGATCAAGTTGAAATTCTATGTGGAGCCTCCTTGGATAGTGGCATTGATATTTTGTTCACGATATCTTGGACACATGACCAAGATGGCCACCACACCCATATATGGTAAAAACCCTTAAAAAATCTTCTTCAGAATGGGTGGGCCAATTTCCATGAAGCTTGGTATGTAGCATCAGGGACTCCAGCCAATCATCGGTTGATCAAATGATGACCTTGGAATGACCTCGACCTATTTAATGGCAAGGTCAATTTTGGAAACATAGGCTTTTACATGGAAAAAGGTGAAAACAATGGATATTTTGGAAACTATTGCAGCCTGAGACCTGAAAGTTGCTAGATGCAGACAACTAATGGAGTCATTGAAGGTATGTAATTAATTAAGGTCAAGGTCATTTCTTGACCTTGACCTATGGTTATTTAAATGTCAAAATTAAGATTGTTTTTCGCAGAAATCACTGGCTTTGGAAACTATTGCAACCTGAAACTTAGCAGATGCAGACAACTTATGAAGTCAATAAAGGTGTATGAGTATTCAAGGTCAAGGTCATTTCATCACTTAATGCTCCAAGGTCAGGCTTCAGGTGAGCGTTCTTAGGACCAATGGTCCTCTGGTTTTTTATTTTCATGTCCATCCTTTCTACTTGGTAACGCTGCTTAGCAATGGCGGAGTACATCTCAAAATGTCACCTAAATTGACATCAGTAAGCCAGCTTCTTTATGTAGTCGGTAGACATAGCCTTTATGCAGTCAGTAGCCAATAAAGGGACTATTTACAAAACCCTATCTTGAGACACTGCTTTATAAATATTGACAACTGCTTACCAGTTAGCATTGGTAGTTTGACCATAATTACCCTGTAGAGTTGGCTTTCATTACATGGCAACAGGCTTCCAGGTCCTTGCTTGGAAGTTCGAACACTGGGTCAAGGTTAAAATCTTGAATGCATTTATTGGATGTTAAAAAGAAGACAAGGCAAATTATAATTTAAGCAGTCCTATATTTGTTTTCAATTATTTATAATGGTGAGTAAGATGGATCCGTATCACATGAAACTTGATGGTCTTAGAGCATTACATTCACAAACAAAATTCATAATACATTAAGGCCACAATTCATAATTTGGTAATTTCACTATCCACTATAAACTAGTTTGCACGAGAATCATGTCCACTACCAAAAACTAGAATTGTCAGAGAATCTGACTATAGCCCCGCTTCTCAGCTTTTTTGCAGGGTGAAAAAAACAATGACAGGTAACAGTAAACTAT
Source organism: Rugalucina vietnamica (assembly GCA_964017185.1). Classification (NCBI taxonomy): domain Eukaryota; kingdom Metazoa; phylum Mollusca; class Bivalvia; order Lucinida; family Lucinidae; genus Rugalucina; species Rugalucina vietnamica. The sequence continues at coordinate 71,890,139 of OZ024872.1, forward strand.
CACAAGCTAGATCTCGTCAATATTGATGCACATACAAAATTTGGTCTGATTATGTCAATTCGTTCTCAAGATATTGAGCGGAAACAAATTTCTGACCTCAATAAAGGGTCATAACTCCGTCAAAATTTTGCGAAAAATGACGGGTAACAATCCCAAGCTAGATCTTGTCAATGATGATGTACATACAAAATTTGGACGGATTCTGTCAATTCGTTCTCAAGATATTGAGCGGAAACGAAATTCTAAAGTCAATCAAGGGCCGTAACTCCATCAAAATTTTGCAAAAAATGACGGGTAAAAATCCCAAGCTGGATCTTGTCAATGATGATGTGCATACAAAATTTGGTTGGATTCTGTCAATTCGTTCTCAAGATATTGAGCGGAAATGAAATTCTGATGTCAATCAAGGGCCGTAACTTCGTCAAAATTTTGCGAAAAATGACGGGTAACAATCCAAAGCTAGATCTTGTCAATCATGATGTGCATACAAAATTTGGTTGGATTCTGTCAATTCGTTCTCAAGATATTGAGCGGAAACGAAATTCTAAAGTCAATCAAGGGCCGTAACTCCATCAAAATTTTGCGAAAAATGACGGGTAACAATCCCAAGCTAGATCTTGTCAATCATGATGTGCATACAAAATTTGGACGTATTCTGTGAATATATTCTCAAGATATTGAGCGGAAACGAAATTCTGATGTCAATCAAGGGCCGTTACTCCGTCAAAATTTTGCGAAAAATGACGGGTAACAATCCCAAGCTAGATCTTGTCAATGTTGATGTGCATACAAAATTTGGTCAGATTCTGTCAATTTCTTCTCAAGATATTGAGCGGAAACGAAATTCTGACGTCACTCAAGGGCCGTAACTCCGTCAAAATTTTGCGAAAAATGACGGGTAACACTCCCAAGCTAGATCTTGTCAATGTTGATGTGCATACTAAATTTGATCAAATTCTGTCAATTTGTTCTCAAGCTATTAAGCGGAAACTAAATTCTAATGTCATTATGTCAATCAAGGGCCGTAACTCTGTCAAAATTTGGCGAAAAATGGCAGGCTACAATTCCAAGCTAGATCTTGTCAATGTTGATGTGCATACAAAATTTGGTCAGATTCTGTCAATTTGTTCTCAAGGTATTGAGCAGAAACCAAATCCTGATGTCAATCAAGGGCCGTAACTCTGTCAAAATTTGGCAAAAAATGACGGGCAACAATCCCAAGCTAGGTCTTGTCAATGTTGATGTGCATACAAAATTTGGTCAGATTCTGTCAATTCATTCTCAAGATATTGAGCGGAAATGAAATTCTGATGTCAATCAAGGGTCATAACTCTGTCAAAATTTGGCGAAAAATGATAGGCACCAATCCCAAGCTAGATCTTGTCAATGTTGATGTGCATACAAAATTTGGTCAGATTCTGTCAATTTCTTCTCAAGATATTGAGCGGAAACGAAATTCTGACGTCAATCAAGGGCTGTAACTCAGTCAAAATTTTGCAAAAAATGACGGTCAACAATCCCAAGCTAGGTCTTGTTGATGTTGATGTGCATACAAAATTTGGTCAGATTCTGTTCAGCCATTCTCAAGATATTGAACGGAAACGAACTGTTCACGGAATGACGGAATTACGGAAGGACAGGGTGAATCCAGTATAGCCCCACTTTTCCAAAGCGGGGCTATAAATATAGATCCTTAGATGTTTTAACGTTATTGATCAGCAGGTAAGGCCCCAATGTTATGCAACCTTTTTCATGCTCAACTCAGCATGAAATTAAAACTGCGCAGTAATACTGAAATAGCCCAAGTACATTGAAATTTCAGGTTTAGGTCACCACAGCCTGTAATTTATCCTGCTCATAAATGTTAAAATGCCAACAATTGTTGGCATTTTAACATTTATGAGCAGGATAAATTTTAGTCTCACTGAGCTGAGTATGAAAAAGTTTTATGACCTCTGGGCAAGGCAATTCAGTCTGAGATAAGAATATCGAGTTCTTCTACAGGTATTTGCACTCTGATCTCTTTCTCTGTCATCATGTCGACTAACTCCTGCAGCTGATCACCAAACATACCGACACCCGACATATATAGATCCTGAAATGAGAAATTGAAGTCCCTGAAAATCTGGCATCTAGGTTATAAAGGTTTTTCATGCTCAGTTCAGCTGAGACTAAAATTTATCCTGCTGATAAATGTTAAAATGTGAACAATTGTTTTGAAATTTCAATTTATTTAAGCTATTTAGCCTATTTTATACTTATGAGCAGTTTAAAGCTAGGCTGAGTTGAGCAGGAAAAAAAGTTTTATAACCTTGGGGCCAGGACTTCAAAATCATCAAGCTTACTTTGCTGCATTACATTCAAGCAATGCCTGAAGCTGTGTTAAAACAGTCTTTAACCAGTCTTTAATCTTAAAACCAGTCTTTAAGATTTCCAACTAGGGATAATGCCACACCCCTTGTAAAGAAAAATCTATGCCATGTCAGCTGTTGCTGGATATGACATCCTGTTGATGGGAAGTAAAATCCCAGTGCAATTCTTATCCTTCTTTTTTGTCACTTTCATCTGTATCTGCTTCCGATCAAAACACAAAAATTTGGCTAAATTGACGGGATTGCATCAAACTTGGTCTAAAACCCTGAAGAATGACTTTTTAATTATGTAGACCAGATGCAGTATGTACTTTACTGAACTGCCTACGTACCTTCACTCCAGGACATTGCTGTATGCTTCTGTAGAAGATACCCTTCAGACGAGCTACATCACCATACTGCTTCTGAAACAGAATTGTAGTAATACTAATTTGTACATTTTTATCACAGACTTGACAGTAGATGCTAGCCTTCCAAACAGTACCCCAGTGACTACTGCCACTGATTTACTATCATATGTTCTTGTTAATTGTGTGTTACCGTAGTTGTGTGACATTGTCACAGAGTCCAATAGTTTTGGGGGGAAAATGTCTCCACTAATATTGAAAAAACTTTTCATGCAGCTTGCATAAATTCAAACATTTTTAGTTTCATTTTCGCATTACATTTTAGAAGTAAATTCTATTGGTTAGCTAATGCCAATGGCCTGCCAACAAGTCAAAGAAAATTTGTCACCTTACCTCCAGTAGTAAGTACAGCTTCCAGATCATTGGACAGTTCTGTACCACAGACTGAGCTAGACATCTTTCCAGCCAGGATCTTGTCTTGTGGACTATACCAGACTGGTTCATAGTGGCTGTCTCATCCTGCCCTCCTGCTTAAGAAAACAATAAGGTATGTCATTAGAAGCCTCGTCTTTGGGATTTCAGAACAGATCTGCATGACCTGGGCTGTATAGCCATATAAGATAAAATGTGAATAAAAATTAAAACTGAGATCCTCTTAGATCTCTTAGATCTTAATTACGGGAACTAAACCTCTTTTAGAAGTGTGAATATAAAAACTATCTTTATAGTTTATTCATAAATACAGTCCAACCTGTCTTAAGCAAGCAGCCAAGGGAAACACTAAAATAGCTTGCTTAAGAGAGGTGCTTGCTTAATAGAGGTTACAGTATGTTATAACACAACGGTGGGTGGCCTAACCAAACCATGTTACAAGTAGCTAGAAGTAAATAATAGCACTGCCACTGTCAGTGGTAATTGTCGCTAAACTCTCCAAAATGCCCAGACAATTTGTCTAGGATATCTTATGAGACAATAAACAATAAATTATGGCATCTGAAAGGTGTGAAGACAAGTTTGACACCTGGCAGAGTTTAAATATTCATGTCAAAATATTTCATTTTTATTTGATTGAAGAAATGAGTGGCTGCTTAAAGCCAAAATTGGGACAGAAACTAGTGGCCTCTAGCCACATAAGTCAGGTGCTTGCTTAATAGAGGTTCATTTAGATGTAAAATCAATTGGGGGGAAATGAAAGTGCTTGCTTAAGACAGGGGCTTGCTTAATACAGGGCTTGCTTCAGACAGGTTGGACTGTATTGCTTTACAGCTTGCCTTACTGCAGATGTACAATTTGGAACCATCTGTCTATAAACAGAAGTGTTGTTAATACATGTGAGCCCCTGCATGGGAAAACCAACAATCTGCATAGGTGAAAACAAAGTCGCAGATCAGCTTCGCAGTAACTGTGATGCTGATCAGCACCTTTGTATTCGCTACACGGAATCACGGATAGTACAATTCCTCTGCTTTCTCAATCCAAAATTTCCAGTCTCTAACCATCTTCTGTGACTGTACAGCCCGGTTTGTGTGGGACCTGGTCGAAAACCCTGCAGCCCGGTTTTCTCGCGTCGCGGCTCACATGTATAATTACCTGCTTCTTTGATCCTATGTAGATATTCCAACTGTGAGGAGATAGCTATCACTGCTGGTACTGGTGTGGTCAAACCATTCAACAGCCCATCAAAATGTCTGTGTAATCTACCCGATATCCTGGACCGCTTCTCTATTTCCACAAATAACTGCAAACAGTCTGCTTCATTAGGGTACTGAGCCATGGCTACTTCCAAACAGGTCCTTAAAATACTTAGAGGGGCTGAAACACTTGCCATGTGGTAAAGTATTAGTCTAATTTCTTCTCTATACAAGTCTGTGTGCATCTGATGTTTGACAATTTCCTTCATTTGAATGGTTTGTACCAGATCCCTGAAAGACTGATAAACATTCTGACTAGCTTCCAAACCACTAGAACAGAACTCCAAAAGCCCTGAGCAGACACAGAGTTCTAGAAAGTACATGTAGTTTATTTCATGTGATTTACTATTTGCTGCTTCAGAAAGTTTCCTTGCACCTGCTTCAATCAGCTTTTTCAGTTTTGACCTCATTTTAAGTTGTGCTGTGGCAGAAACAGCTTCCAGCTTGTTATGGACACATTTCTTGTTTTCTAAAGCACAGTGTAGAACCTGAACAACTTTGTGTTTAACCTCCTTTGAGACCAATCCTTGTCTTTCCCACAATGCTGTTATACCTGAGGCGCCCATTTGAAGGATCAGTTCACAGTAGGTTCTGTATAAAGACAACAAGCCTAATGTCTCTTCATTAACTACTGAAATATCCTTCCCAGAGTGCATTGCTAGGGCAGTTTCAAGGATTGCTTCTGCTTCCCCTTGCTTACCTATGTATCTTTCAATAGTAACATAAGCATGCCACACTATTAAGTTGTTTCTATTATGCTCCTCTTTAAGAATATTCTTTAAAATTTTCCTTATTTCCTTTTTATCACTTTTTGAAAGCTGTGTCTTGCCTTCACTGATTGTTTGTGTTTGAAATTCTATGAGCAAGAGAATTATAATAGTTCTTTCGAGGCCTTCAAATCCTGAAGCTATTTGTTGCAGAGCAAGTGTAATAAACTGGCTTAAATTTTCAGGTATACCTTGACTATTTTCAAAGAAAGGCAAATTTTTCATACTGACAAGGATATCAGACAGACCAGAATTATCCAGAATGAACCTTTTACAGCACTGTTTGACAGGAACCAGATAATTTTGTGTCAAACTCAGCCCGGAAAATCCCAGAAAGAAGACGACTAACTGCAGATGTAGACTGTCAGACACAGTGAAGAGAACAGGTGAAATATCATCAAACATCACCAGCCTTTCAGGGTCTTCACAGTCCTCCTCCGTCTGGCCAGCTGACATGTCTGGTTGCCATGGTAACCAATGATGTGTCTCTCTGAGAGCCTCAATCTGAAGCCAGGTTTCACTCTTGGACAATTTCTTCTCAATTATGCTTTCTTCAAGCTCCTCCAGACTCTCTATATAAAAACAAACTGCAACTCAACGTCTTTAAATTATAATCAATTACAGGCATTACCAGAAAATTTCAAGTTATATGCACAAAAGTCAAAAATAGCAAATTTTGTATCTTAAAACAACAAAAATGCCATGTTCTTAGCTACTTTTAACATTTTACATTACACATGTGTACTGTGAGTATAGGGCAGTATGCCTTTGGATAATAACTAGTCCGGGGACTTGAAAATAATTTTTGAGGTCAAGCCTCATATTTGGAATGCAGTTTATCTGCTTAGATTTCCAATGGTTGGGCCCAAACTAGATAATAACATGATTTTGGATATAACACAAAATCATTGCTGGACCCCAATTGCTATTTGAGATGTTGCTATATCTTTACATTTTACTCTCATTATATAATAGCATATCAGGGCTTTTTCTCTATACAAAACTGGGTCCAGTTTCCGGTACCAAATTTTTTCCCAATTGGCTGAAAAAATTCTAACAAATAAATAGGTTTAGATGCCAACAACTCTGTTATAAAGAGGTTGTGGTGAGCTTTTAGGTCTAAGTGTGTGTGGGAATTTTTGTAAAAAATTCTCTAGCTTAATATTTTTACTTAATATTTCCAGCATCAATATTTTCACGCAATATCAACAGCCAGAGAAAGAATGTCGGAGCTCATTGAACTGTTCAACTGTTTAAGCTTACCCTTGAAAAATGAGGTAAGGCTAACCAACCACCCCAAAACAACCACAGCTGCTTATCATATGACTGCTGTAATTACCTTCTTTTGTAGTAGAGTAGACTGAGGTAAACTCCTTGCCCCAACATTTCCAGCCCAAAGCTCCAGGAAACCCTAATCTTGCACCAAATCCCTCCCAGTATTCCTCAAAGGAAGCCATTTTGGTTTCTCTGGGAGCATTCATTAGTGTTGGAGGACAGAACAGGTTGAATTCCAGCATGGCCTGGAGAGTTGTTAGGGCCTTCTCTCTGTAACCAGAATCCCTCAAGAACAGACAGTATCTGTAGAAAATTTCTGAAATTGAAATGCAATTTATCATTTCCCCAGTGGTACAAAATAGTTATTGTGACAGAAGAGTGTTTCTTTCATGTGAGTGTTTCTCTCATAGTGTCATTGTTTGTACTAGATTTTGGAATTTTAATTTTTGAGGTTAGTTTCCATGCATTAACAGTAAGCTAACTTCAGTGACTTACAGGCTGCTGAAATGCCACTTACAGCGACATGTTAATGTAGCCACATACCTAAGACTCTCTCTTGTAGATCACTGGACACAGAGTGAGTCTGAACCTTTCCTTCCAGGATAGCAAACAATGTCTTAAAACACTTGTGGTACAACTTTGTCATTTTAGACACTGTGAATATAGAGATCCTTGACTGATTAAACCTCAGATACTGGTTCCACAGTTCAACGTTGGCAGGGTGAACAAACAACAGTTGTTCCAGTTCTTTGTTGATCCTTGTTGGCTCCCAGATATCTGAGCACAACTCAAGTTTCCTAAGATGTAACTCAATATTACCAGGGTTTGCTTCAAAAGCCTTGTCTAATATACTGAGTTTCTTATCTAACAGTGCCTGGCTGCTTATCTTCGTTCTTTCTTTGGCAGAGCTATCCTCATCTACAATTTTGTCTTCTGTGAACAATATATCCTGGAACTTAATAAACTCTAACCACAATTTGATGTCATGAGTTTCTTCTCTGAGTTTTCTGTTAAATTCTTCCACCTTTCTTTCTAATGGTCCTTTAACAATTGCTTCATTGTCAGCATTTGCATGATATTGTTCCTTCCCTGCTTGTCCTTTAACATATGCACTTGTAGATTCATCTAGGATCCTCTGTCTAACATCAACAGTTTTATCTAACTCCTGAATAACAGTTTTCAATTCTATATAACTGCCTGCTACATCAACATCTGGCATGTCACTAGTGACAGGTTCACCTATACTTTTGATATAAGATCTGTTTTCTTTACCAAAGTACCTGTTATCCCATGGTTTATGCTTACTAGATTTCTTGATGTCATACAGCAACACATGTCTTGTATGACCAGACCCAAGACAAATAGGACTGAAATGTTTGTATTTGGCTACATGAAGTTTGTAAAGGGAGCCATATGTCCAGCTATTTCCATCGGCATGGCGGTCAAGTCTGTATGCTGATGATTGGGAAATATCACCTAACTCCTCCAGAAATATCTTGTTCTTTGCAAACACATCTGACCTGGGAAAAGGAATAAAATACATTTACACTTAAGGCTATTGAATCATTTTACTAAGTGCTTTTAATAAAGTGTCATTCTAGATTGGTTCTGGAACCTTTGCCCTTATAAGGTTAACAATATGAACAATGAGATCCGGGATTTAAGTCAAGTCCTTTAATTTAGAACTGACACATTACAAAAGTTTGAAGATCAATGGTACTTCTGTTTGTATTTTCAAAATGTATTATCAGTCACACCATACAACCAGCGTGAAATAAGTTATGGTTGCTGCTGCACTATTCCCAAACACCAAATACTTTCTTTATCAATGTCAGGGTGCAACAGATTCACTTCTTGATTTTTGCAAACAAGAAATCTTCGCCTACCCTTTTTCCAACAATTACCAGTTGATCTGTCTTCAAAGGAGAAATTTGTCTTCAAAACAGCTGGTTGTAAGGTGTGATTATTAAACTATACTTGCAGCTATTTTCTTACTTTTCAGTTCTGATTTCATCTTGAGTCTGATATTTTTCTTTCTTATGTTTCTTTTTATGTTTGTGCTTCTTTTTCTTCTTCCTCTCTCTTCTCTCATCACCTGAGTCATCACTGGATTTATAATGCCTCTTGTTTTGTTCACTGCCAATTGCTTTGCTCTTTTCTCCTCTCTCATCCCCAGAGTATTCAGGGGAAATAACCTGTTTTTTACTATCGGCCCCAGTGTTGCCTCTACTATAAACATCCTCCTCCTTATCATCATCATCAACAACATTATCGGTATCAACTCTACAAGTATCAGTGAACAAAAAATGTTACCATTTTAAAGTACAGTATTTGCCACGAGATGGTTTAAATAGAAAATTTTTATTTGCACTTTGCCACAAACTAAACATTTTTTCACAGTCACGGTAATAAAATAAATTGGCACTCTCTTTGATCATGATGTACTATATTTGTAATGCTAGACTATGTCATGATAAATTTCAGAGTTTTCAGTGCCTATTGTCTTCATAAATTATAGACAAATATGCAGCTCATACCATTTTTATGGTCAACATTTAATTTTGTGTGCCATGTATCACTATCATAGCAATAGTTTTCTACTTTGTCTGACAAACATCTTAATATTATATACATGTATATATAATGAATACTTGAATTTTCCTACTAAATAAAAGACATGAGTAAAAGTATCAGATTGTATCTGATTTAGACAGTTGTAGAAGTCTTATAAAAACATTACCTATGATTATTCCAATACTTCTTTAATTCTTTCTGAAACTCCACCAGCTTTTTCTCTGTATCTCCTGTATAACTCTTGTTGGTCAACCAGGACTGATCTAAAAAAATAAAATAAAAAATTAAAAAAAAAAAAAAGCAAATACAATGTGGCTTCTAAGGTAAATGTAATAATTAAATGCATGCAATAAAATGATTGGAATCAGAATACAGTATCCTTTCTAATTAGTGCACAGTGCACTTAACTTTTCAAAATAACTTAAAGTGAAGGTAACAAAATATTAAGCGCACACTAGGAATGAACACAACACATAAACTGCTGAAATTTCCAAGTAAAAAACACCAATTATGACATCATTTAAGTGTTCCAATCGTTGCAAAATAGAATTGGATCATCTAAGGTATGTTTTCAGTGGCGGATTTAGAGGGGGTTCAAGGGGTTCGCTCGAACCCCCCTCTTTACCCAACTTATTTCATTTTCATGGGGAATTTCAAGAGATTTTGTGTGAAATTAGGCAAACGAACCCCCCTTTTCTAAATTTGAACCCCCTCTTCAGAAATCCTGGATCCACCCCTGGTTTTAATGGGGTTAGTATGATATTTATGTGTAAAATTGGTATATTACCAATATGTTAGATGAGCAGTGTGCACTTATGCACATAATTGGATTATTTTTATTATAAAAATATTTAATTATGGGACTGAACTCGGTTTCATTTTTAAAGTACACAGTTTTACGATAAAGGATTCGGCTTCGGTTTCTTGGCACACAAATTTGTCGCAAGTTTTCTAACAAACTTTGCGATTGGTTGATTTATTTACAAGAGTTTTCATTGGTTAAAGTTGAGCATATTCGGAATCCTTCGCGCCTTTTCTTCACAGTTTTTCGTTTTACTCAAGAGTGGAAATCAAGATTTTGAAAAAGCACCCACCCACCCATGCCCTTATATTTCTGTTTTTGTTCATCTATAGATGTATTTGTTATTTTTGTTTCTTTCATTTAATATGAGCTGATTTCATTCTAGTTCAGTTAGATGTGTATTATTTCAAATATATACAATTTTGTGCATATTTGGAATTTTTGGTAGTATAAAGTCATAATTAATTTTCTAGAATTTGATTCATTTGACTAAATTTATTAAATAATATTTGGCATGTAATTGCATGTTGAAGTTTGAGAATTTCTAGTTTAGATCATTTGCAGATTAAATATTTGAGGTCAGCTCATAATAATTGTTGGTTTCATAATTTGTATAGAATGAATTTTTGCATTTTGATTGACGTACACAACTTTCATAATTTGTCTTAATAGACATTTGATGGTTAGTTCAGTTGTGAAGAGATAAAAGTATATGAATAAGTTGTTTTCATGATAAATATATTGAGTTTCATAGAAACTAGATAAATCATGAAGATATTGGTTAAATATTGCTTAAATTTGTCAATCTCAGATATGGACATTATATTTGATATTGCATCTTAATCATTTGTCAAGTATAAAATGGTTTATTGCTTTATAATATGTTTGTCCAGTGGTGCTTGTTGATGAATATTAATTTCATTAATAATTACGGCAAATTTAAGGTTGAACAGTAGTTAAAGATTGACTTCTACGTTTATACGTAGGTTGTTCGGAAAGTTCGTGTAATTTTGTTATATCTCCCATAATCTTCAATAAATGTGCTAGAAAGTTGGTGTGTGTGAACTTCCCCTTATTCTTAACTAATTCTGAAAAACTGAAAGAAAGGTGACAAGGAAAGCTCAAAATACAGGATGTCGTGGCAACATCATCATCGGTACCCGGAGCAGTCCGAAAATTATCATTTTTATAAACAAAGTCTTGAAAACATAAACATAATTTCTGGCTGTTTTTTGAACGACAGCAAAGCATGGAACCACCATGTAATATTTTGGCAACATAACATTATTTCTTGAAAATTTCAAATCAATTTGAAGTACCACAAAAAAGATATGGTCCTTTATTTCGCGTGCTGTAGGGGAAATCTATGACGTCAAACCGTGTCGTTGCGTTGCAAAGTGTTATGAAATTCAGTTTGTTTTTTCATAAGACTTTAACAAAAACATTTAGCCTGATCAAATAAACTGGAAAATTATGAAAATGTAGCCCAGTATTAATTTACAACTGACACTCATATTCTAAGAGTGGAATAAAATCAATTGATGACGATCTAAGAAGTGTCCAACCGGCAGGGGAATCGTGTTAAATTACGAATAGCGCAAATTCGGTGATTCAGCGGAGAACATTTGCAAAATAGACGCTGGTAGCATTTTCACCACATAAGGAAACACGCGTGTGGAAACTTATTACAAAAGGATGGACAGACAGATGAAATAAGTAGATAGTGTTGGTGATTATGCTGAGAATGTGTGATGATCACTAACTTGATTAAAACCATGTTTGACGTTATCGCTACGTCGTTTTGACTTTGGCGTGCTCCGGGTACCCTTACCTTACCTTTTTGTAATGGACATAGCTTTAGTATGCCTTAGTGCATCATCTTGGTTTTAACGACAATCATAGAGGATAAGTTGAAGTTAAAATAGGTGTGTTTCTTTTTGTTTTACTATGAATATCATATGATCGACAAGACAATTGTTCGAACTTTCCGAACGCCCCTCGTATGACAAACCGATTACATTCATATTCTAAATTCTAGTCTTCCTCTTAATTTTATACCTTGTTTAAGATCAGGTTATACCTTGTTTAAGATCAGGGGGAATAATTTATGGACATTATTAGGGTGTGCGCTTATTGGAGCAGGTGTCCTAATAAGAACGAATACGATAGTTTACTTGTATAACACCAAACCTGAGGCTGATTAGGTATATTCATGTTTCCCCTTATATACTCAACTCTGTTTCTCAAGTATGAGGTTGATGAAAAATTCTTTCAAATCTTTGGACTCATCTGCCAATAATCAAACAGTTAATACAATTCTTAAAAACACTCCAGACAGAAAAAACTGCCCTTTCTTAAACATGAGATTTTATCAAAATAACAGTTTTATTTTCAGGCTTAGTGTAGACAATAATTTTGTGAAAGCTAAAACTTGTAGTCGCGAAAATATATGACATTGTAAATCAAATGACAATACCAGCTGTATCAGTAGTGGGCAACTTTGAAACTGATGCGGAGGCTGAAGGAAACAATGTATGACATCGCTTATCAGTCATATTTTCTTCACTAGTCTGTTAACAAGGCATGTAACTAGAAATATTCTGTTTCTAAACGTCTTCTGTATCACTTTTTGCTTCCATTTTTCTCATTCGGACATCCTCTGTCGCTGGTGCTCGTCTCTGCCTAGTTGTGCAAAAGCAGGAAACCAGCTGAAGAGTGCTCGGCCTTGACCTGTCAAAAACGAAAGTCAGCGGAAGTAAACAAATCTATGACGTATGTCTTTGTTATGGAAGAAATCAGCTGTGTTGAAAGTAGATCTCCAGAAAAAGTCGATTGTAAAGCTTTGATCGAGAGTGCTGTAGGATTCAGCGTCGCGGTTGAACGTTGTCCTTTGTGTTCTGAGTCTAGGAGACCATTTTACTGCAGCAGCTGTGTCAACAATGGCCATTTCATTCATTCCAATTCAACATATCTCCAAAGGTAATCCATTTCAATGAGTCATGAATAAAATTACATTTTAATTTACATTTATGTAACCGGTCAACCATGTGGCTTGGCATGTCTTAGTTGGCAGTGCTGGCACAATAAGTGAAAGGCCTTGCGTTCAATCACCAGAACTTTTGGCCTGTGGTATTAGGCCACCTTCTTTTTCTGCACCCGGCTTGTAGCATTTATAGATTAGTATGGGTCTGGATCCATGCTGGGGTTGTGAGCTGCAAAATAAGACTGTCCTATCAGTTTCCGGTATGGTTCCGAGCAGATTCTGTGACTAGCATAAGATGACCAGTGATCGATCACAAATAGACATGTTTGATAAATTTGCGGATCAGACTTGCATTGCAGAATGTATGTGTACATACCATATCCAAGCTTGAACCTTCGCCATGTTTTTCCATATGTCATTTTATGACGTCATCACATCACGTTCTTAGTGACGTCATTTTTACACACTCACCATCATACAGTGTGAATCAGGGTCAGGTGGACCAGCGATCGATCACCTTTTTCTCTCCAAAATCGCCGCTAATTTGGAAGGTATGTACAGTTTTAGAGAGAAAAATTATAGTTTACCTCTAGCCACGAAACACAGTTTGGAAATTCTCAGTGAGTTTTAAGAAATAAAGCAGTGAAATGAGGTGGTCAAAAAGCATAAAAAGCCCATAGAAACAATGGATTACCGTTGAAAAAATATCTCGAAAATCACAGAAATTGTCCATTAAACGCAGCGTTATCATAAACAATTTGGAATGTGGATAAGATTTGTTTAGTATGCGGTAAAGTTAACAAATTTAGCCAATCTGAATGAATGCAGATCATTTCATCTTGAAGAATTTATTGAATAATCACCGCTTTTAAGCAGTACATCTAAGACCCCCTCTTCCTAAAGTGCCAGAAAATGCAAGATAGAGAAGCTTTCCAAATAAATTTAAATTGAGGTTTGTAAGGTAATATAATGCGCTTTAAGTTGAGACTAGCATAAGATTTAGTTCAGGTATCCTTTGAGAATTAATAGCCGATAACCACTAGTTGATCGATCACTGGTCCCTGATCGATCACTGGTCGCCTTACGCTAGTCACCCTGGGAAATAGCAGAGACGTTTAACTTGTCTAGCAAACCCCTGCTAAGACTCCCGCACTTCGGAGACAAATGAGTCACTGAAAATACACCTGTTTCCTCAACAGTCTTCTTTGTTTACTGGTGACATAACACTGCCCTATAATACAGACATGGGTATGTGATACCCTCCTGATTATAAGGGCGATTCAAGGAAATGCTGAGCCATAAAATTATCTGCAATTTGTGTCCATTTTTTCCAGAAAATTCGAAAAAGAAAAAAAAATTTGAGCTGCATAAATCATTTTATCACTCTCAGCTTCTGCTTGGTTTCGTATATGGGTATATCAAGTCTTTTCTCTGTTTATTTCATCTCTGATGTCTCCTTTGTCTCAATATATGTGAAATAGTCTTGAAATGGACCTTATAATTTGAAAACTGTTCACAATGATTCACATGTTTTAATGCAGACAGAAGCACAAAGATATTAAGCAGAATAAAGTAGAAATTGACAAGCCCAAACAGGCTTACACTGCTATGTTGTTGAGGGAAGCTTACTTTTCCATTATTTAGAACAGTTTTCAGGAAGAAATAGAAAAGTGGTACTGTCTAATAATCAAACATTTGCTAAGCTATACTGCTTAACTAGATGTCGCACAGAACATGCATTGTTACCATTATAACCATTGAGCCTGAAATGTAATTTGTTCATTTTAAGGTTCATATATACGTAGGTTGTTCGGAAAGTTCGTGTAATTGTGTTATATCTCTCATAATTTTCATCCATTGCACTGGAAACTTGGTGTACGTAAACTTTTACTTATTCTGAATTGTTGATAGAAAAATGAAAGAAAACTGACCACAGAAACCAAACATACAGGTTGCCGTGGCAAGGTCATCATCGGTACCCGGAGCAGTCAAAAGACTATCACTTTTTTAACGAAGTCCTACAGAAATAAACATAATTTCTGACTGTTTGCTCATTGCCAGAGAAGCATGGAATTGTCTTGTAATATTTCAACAACATGACATTGTTTCCTGAAAATTTAAAATCAATTTTATGTTCCAAAAAGAAGTTATGGTCCTTTGTTTCGATGGTTGTATGGGAAAACCATGACGTCAAACTGTGTCGTTGCGTTGCAAAAGATTATGAACGTCGGTATTGTCTTCATAAAACACCCACAGAAACACTTAAGATGGTCAAATAAACTGGAACACTATGAATAATGTAGTCCAGCATTTATGTACAAATGATTCTCGTGTTTTAAGAGTGGAATAAAAGCAAATGATGGCGATTTTAGAAGTAACCAACTGGCAGTGGCATTTTGTTCCATTCAGAATTGCGAAAAATTGGATGATGCAGCGGAGAATATTAGCAAAATAGACTCAGGGAGATGTATCACCACATACTGATACTGGTTACGAAACCTTATTACAAAAGAATGGACAGACACATGAAATGCGTAGATATTGTTGGTGTTTATGCTAAGAAAGTGCGATCATCGCCAACTGGATTAAAATAATGTTTGACGTTTTCGCAACGTCATTTTGACGTTGGCGTGCTCCGGGTACCCATACCGCACCATTTTGTAATGAACATATTTATATTATATCTTAGTGCATCATCTTGGTTTTCACAGCATTTATAGAGAACATGTTGAAGTTGAAATAGGCATGTTTCTTTTTGTTTTACTGTGAATATTATGTGAATGATCAGACAATTATTCGAACTTTCCGAATGCCCCTCGTAGATTGGTTACACTGTATTTAGATACAATTATTGAACGGAAGTGGGTGATTTAAAAAAAATGCAGCAAAAGAGTGACATTATGTGACATTATGACCATGTTAACAATTCTACTTATAACATCTGTAAATCATTACATGAAAGGATGAGGTTATTTTGAAGACATAGACAAGAGACTTATGTACCAGAAACACTTTACTTCATTCAATTCTGTACAGTATTTTCTGAGAAATTACCAAAAATGTACGAAAAAGGGGGATTTTTTTCTGTCCTAAGTGTAACGCCCAAAACATTGGGGTTAAATTGCCCAGAAATTGTACATGCTAAGTGGTAATTCAAAAAGAGTTACTCTTTTAGATGACCATCTATAGTAGGTATTCAAAAAAGTAAGGCATACTGTCCTAAAGAATGCAGAGCTCTATTCTTTTATAAAATGGTTAAGTGTTGTTACACTTGGGACTGCGTTTTGCAGCCCCGACGGTACTTTGAGTGTCACAAATTCCAATAGGCAACAGATACAGATCAAACAGCTAAAATCATTATATTTTTATTGTTCAGTGGTATATATCTTGTGTAAAAAAACTTACAACAAACTTTAAAGTAAGAAATTAAAAGACATGCAACTTTGAAAATCAAACTTGCAAAAAAATGTCACACTTTTTACGTTACACTTGGGACACGTTTTGACACTAAAAATGCTATAAAATGAAAACGGAAGCAGATATTGGCCTCAAATCTTGCAAACACCTTAACATAAACAAAACACATATTCTGGCATTAAACAATCATTTGAAAGTCTTTTTACATTTGCTGTAGATCAGTTCTAAAAAAGGAGGCATTTTTTTTTAAATCACCCGTTTGTGTGTAATTCCAGCTATTTGGAGATGCATAGAAGATGGGATTTCATGACAAAAGAAAGAGATCACATTTTACAAAGGTAAGGGGGTGGGATGGGGTTGTGGGGCGGGGGAGCAGGGCTTTACTGACATGACACATTCTGCAATTTAGATTCTTGAGCAAGTATGACATTGACGTCAAAAACATGGATGAAAGTGACATCATGGATTGTAGTGCATTTCATCAGTTTCAAAATGCTGTCTAATAAGCCAGTAAGATTGAAAATATCTTTTACATGTTTTAAGAGCTTCAAATTTCTGTAAAGTTTAGCAATTTAGTAAAGTCAATGACAGTGGAAGATGACATGCTTACTCAGAGTATTAAACATTTTTTTTTCCACAATTCCATTAAATTAACACTTAAGCTGAAAATTAGGGGTGGTGCATGTTTTGTCTATTTTTGCATTTACATATATCTTTAGCACAATTTATTTAGGCCTTTTCGAAATCCATAATAAATCCATGTGTGAGCTTGATTGTAACTAAATAGAGTGTTTGCACCTAAAAAAATCTTTGGTTTCCATTTTCAGGTGTAACACAGCCATCAAACCTGTGAAGCTGAAAGATGAAAAGGTGGGTATAAATTCTAAAAGCAGTAGTTTCTCTTAAGGTCTTTGCAAGAATTATTAAGCCCTTGCCCATCAAGGCTGTGAGAAATAAATGTGCTGCATCATGCCTCCACACACCGATTACCAAAGTGCTTAGAAAGGCTGAGCCTGTAGCAGAAAAGTGATTAAGCCACAGCTTTTGTGTTCTACTTATTTTAAGAGTTATACTTTGCATATTTTAATGCGATGAGGCTATAAAGAGCCTCAATGTGAGAAAACCGGTCTTTGGGATTTTCGACCAAGTCTGACACAAACCGTAGATGGCTAGAATCTTGAAATTTCAGATTTAAGAAGAAGAGGAATTGTACTGTCAGAGTAGCAAAAACAAGGGCACTGATCTGCGCCTTTGTTTTCGCATAGGCAAAAATCCGGTTTTCTTATGACACGGCTCAAATATAATGTGTCATTATTTTTTCATTCAATAGCAGTGGTTTTGCTGAATTTGTTTAACGGTAGTGATCAAACATATATTTTTTCATTCCAACATGTTCTGCAAGGTCCCTCGGTTTTCAACTCTTTTCTCAGAACCTAGTGAGTTTTTCTTAGAACCTAGTGAATGTTAATGAATAGCAAAATTAATCATGTTTCAGCCCTCATTTATTTACTTTATGTGGCTAAACATTTCAGAGGACACAGATAGAAGTACTGAAACAGAAGATAGACCTGCTGAAGAAATCATTGGCTGCTACAAAACAAATGCAACAGCATGGTAAGCTCACATAATTCAGCTTATAAAAAATAATTGACTGTTTGACATTTAGAGTACCGAAAAGTTTTCATTTATATACGATTTGATATGATTTTGCATATGATTAGGAATGAATTCAAGTTCCTGTCCTGCACAGGTCAGCTTTAAAATCTGTTTGCATGTATGATATTTCAAATTTCTGTTTTGAAATCTCATGATGTAAACTGGTCCCTGAAGCTTAACAGACTGGTTTGATGCTGAACAGCCCATTTTTAGCTCACCTGAGCCGTCAGGCTCACAAGGTGAGCTTATAGGATGGCCATGATCCGGCGTCCGTCGTCCGTCGTCCACCATTTTCAAAGATCTTCTTCTCTGAAACAGCATGGCTAATCAAAGCCAAATTTTACATGAAGCATCTATGGGAAGGGGGAACCAATGTGTATATAAATAATCCAGGTCACATGACCAAGATGGCCGCCATGCCCATATATGGTAAAAACCCTTCAAAAATCTTCTTCTCCGGAACCACTGGACCGATTTCAACCAAATTTGGCATGAAGCATCAATGACTCAAGTACTACAATGTGTATATAAATCATGACCTTGCGGTGACCTTGACCTATTTTACGGCAAGGTCAACATAGGTCGCCAATGCATTTGAATGGGGAAAACTTTTAAAATGTCATTTAAAGTGAAAGTCTTGCAGGAAATGGGCAGTAGGACTGAGTATTAATGATTCTGAAAAAAATTGGACCCCAGGGGCTCATATGCCCCCACCCCGGGGCAATATACATGTATATTACCATAATATTCAAACATCATCTCCTCTGAAACCGCTTGGCCAATCAAAGCCAAATTTTATGTGAAGCATCAATAGGAAGGGGTAATCAATGTATATATAAATAATCCAGGTCACATGACCAAGATGGCCGCAATGCCCATATATGGTAAAAACCCTTCAAAAATCTTCTTCTCCAAAACCGGTGGATCGATTTCAAAGAAACTTGGCATGAAGCATCAATGGCTCAAGTACTACAATGTGTATATAAATCATGACCCTGTGATGACCTTGACCTTTTTTACGGCAAGGTCAACATAGGTCGCCAATGCATTTGAATAGGGAAAACTTTTAAAATGTCATTTAAAGTGAAAGTCTTGCAGGAAATGGGCAGTAGGACTGAATATTAATGATTCTGAAAAACAATGGACCCCAGGGGCTCATGTGCCCCCACCCCGGGGCAATATACATGTATATTACCATAATATTCAAACATCTTCTCCTCTGAAACCGCTTGGCGAATCAAAGCCAAATTTTATATGAAGCATCTATGGAATGGGGGAATTAATGTATATATAAATTATCTAGTTCACAGGACCAAGATGGCTGCCATGCCCATATAAGGTAAAAACCCTTCAAAAATCTTCTCCGAATCTGGTGGACCGATTTCAAAGAAACTTGGCATGAAGCACCAATGGCTGAAGTACTACAATGTGTATATAAATTATGACCCTGTGGTGACCTTGACCTATTTTAAGACAAGGTCAACATAGGTCGCCAATGCATTGGAATTGGGAAAACTTTTAAAAAGTCATTTGCGGTGAAAATCTTGCAGGAAATGGGTAGTAGGACTAAATATTAATGACTCTGAAAAAAAAATGGACCTAAGGGCTCATATGCCCATACCCGGAGGCAATATACATGTATATTACCATAATATTCAAACATCTTCTCCTCTAAAACCACGTGGCCAATTGAAGCCAAATTTTATGTGAAGCATCTATAGGATGGGGGAACCAATGTATATATTAATAATCTAGGTCACATGACCAAGATGACCGCCATGCCCATATATGGTAAAAACCCTTCAAATATCTTCTTCTCTGAAACCAATAGATTGACTTCAATGAAACTTGGCGTGAAGCATCCATGGCTATAGTACTACAATGTATATATAAATCATTACCCTGTGATGACCTTGACCAAGTTTATGGCAAGGTCAACATGGGTTGCCCATACATTTGAATGGGAAAACTGTTAAAATGTCATTTGAAGGGAAAAGCCAGCAAGAAATTGGCAAATGGACAGAATATTGATTATTCTGAAAAAAGAAAACGGCCGAAGGGCTTCATCTGCCCCTCCACTGGGGTTAAATACCATAATATTCAAACATATTTATTGGTATATGCAGCAGACTCAGGTGAGCGTTTACAGGACCATTGGTCCTCTGGTTTTATCTCACAATTTCTATTTGAGCTGCCCCACAAAAACAAAAACAAAATTGTGCGAAAACCAAGACACCGATCACCTGTACAGTAGCTGCAAAGCTAATCAGCGTCTTTGTTTGCACTACACAGATAATACAAGCCCTCTTCTTAAATTTGAAATTATCCCTCTTCTTAAATCCGAAATATCAAGCTGGTAGCCTGCTTTGGCTCTACAGGTTGGTTTGTGTTGGACCTGGTCATCAAATTTTTAATTTTCTCAAGTGAAGACGCATTTTCTTTTACAGATAAACTGACAGCCGATAAACTGAAACATGACAATCTGATCCGACATGCTAAAGACAGAAAACACCGGGAGAAGAAAAGAAGAATCTGTGATTATACAGAGAAAGTGACACATTCCATCAGTAAGAAGGAGGAGAAACTGAAAGAGAGGCTAGGCGAGTTGTCGGAGCTACGACAGAAACATATCAATGATCTCACGCTGTATATATTTGAAGTGTCGGAGGTGAAACAGAAAAGGTTAGTTTATGTGATGATTGAATTCAATAGAAACATAGATCTATATTAAAGCAGTTGCTGATTAGCTTCATAGCTACCCTGCCCAGCCTTGCAATTCTGGGGTCGCATGTTTTGATCCCTTACTCCTGCATTCTTTCAGATGAGACTTTAAAAACAGAACAGAACAGGTTTATTTTACTTTAGAATAGCATAGCTTATCATCACCAAATCACAGTCCAAAGACAATCTCCAAACTATACACATAAACTGGCGGAGTTAGGTTTTGTCCTTCAGCAAGAAACCTCTCCCCTTTGTTAGCACACACCTGAGCCGTTAGGCTCACAAGGTGAGCTTATTGGATGGCCATGATCAGGCGTCTGTCCGTCCGTCGTCCACCATTTTCAAAGATCTTCTCTGAAACCGCTTGGCCAATCAAAGCCCAATTTTACATGAAGCATCTATGGAAGGGGGAACCAATGTATTTGTAAATAATCCAGGTCACATGACGAAAATGGCTGCCATGCTCATATATGGTAAAAACGCTTAAAAATCTTCTTCTCCAAAACTACTTGACCGATTTCAACGAAACTTGACTTGAAGCATTGGGGACTAAAGTACTACAATGTATTTATAAATCATGACCCTGTGATGACCTTGACCTATTTTACGGCAAGGTCAACATAGGTCCCCCATGCCTAGAATGGGGAAAACTGCTAAAATGTCATTTGAAGGGAATAATTTGCAGGAAATGGGCAAATGGACTGAAGATTTATGATTCTGAAAAATTTTGGACCCCAGGGGTCAGTTTGCCCCCACCCTGGGGCAATATACATGTAAATTACTAAAATATTCTAAGATCTTCTTCCCTGAAACCGCTTGGCCAATTAAAGCCAAATTTTACATGAAGCATCTACAGGTAGGGGAAACCAATGTATATATAAATAATCCAGGTCACATGACCAAGATGGCGGCAATGCCCATATATGGTAAAAACCTTTAAAAATCTTCTTCTCCGGAACTGATTGACGAATTTCAACGGTACTGGGCATGTAGCAGCAGTGACCAGAGTACTTCAATGTGTTTATAAATTGTGACCCTGGGATGACCTTGACCTATTTTACAACAAGGTCAATATAGGTTGCCCATGCATTTGAATAGGGAAAACTGTTAAAATGTCATTTGAAGAGGAAATTTGCAGGGAATGGGCAGAAGGACAGAATATCAATGATTCTGAAAACATTTGGACTCCAGGGGTTAGTTTGCCCCCACGGCCACCCCGGGGCAATATACATGTACATGTATGTTACTAAAATATTCTTAGATCTCCTTCTCTGAAACCACTTGGCAAATCAAAGCCAAACTTTACATGAAGCATTTTTAGGAAGTGGGAACCAATGTGTATATTAATAATTTAGGCCACATGACCAAGATGGCCGCCATGCCCATACAAGGTAAAAACCCTTCAAAAATCTTTTTCTCTGGAACTGCTAAACCTATTGCAATGAAAATAGACATGTAGCAGTTGGGACTAGAGTACTACAATGTGTTTATAAATCATGAATCTGTGATGGCCTTTACAAATTTTAAGGCAATGTCAACATAAGTCACATATTGCAGAAAGCTGTTAAAATGTCATTGAAGGAAAAAAAAACTTAAGGAAATGGGCAAATGGACAGAATATTTATGTTTTTGAAAAAAAATGACCCCAGGGGTTATTCTGACCCGTCCTGGGGCTAAATACATGTGTATGAACATTACAGTCAAACAAATTTATTGATATGTATCTCTGATTTCAGGTGAGCGTTTACAGGCCCATTGGTCCTCTGGTTCTGCTTGACATAGAGAAAACACAGGCTGCATCCCAACATGATGAATTTGATATAAAACCTCAGTACACACAATTTAAGGGATGGTGATTTGAGCTATTTCACACAACAATACTCATATTGCATGCAAATCAGCAGGAACGGTCATAAATAACAAACTGATTAGAAATATGCAACTTTATCAGTGTTTTTTGACACAAGAAAACAAAGCATCAAAATAACAATATCAATAGATATTAGATAGACAACTGATCAATTCAAAACTACAAGTGTAACTGCATATCTGTAGCTACAAATACACTTGGGGGTCACCTCGTCCCAAAACCATTCACAATAACTGCATAAAGCTGCTGAAGCTATCAGAAACGTACCAGAAAGACCAACAAAACCCGCGGTACGAAATGCTTAGTGCTGACTAAATAAAATGCTGGATCGGATCATGTTGTAATATTTATTTTAACCATAAACCAGAGGACCAATGGTCCTGTAAACGCTCACCTGAGATCTGTTGTATATATGAATGCTATAGAAAACAGTCCCAGTATAGGGGCAGATGAAGCCCTTGGGCCATTTTTTTTAGCTCACCTGAGCCGAAGGCTCACAAGGTGAGCTTATAGGATGGCCATGATCCGGCGTCCGTCCGTCCGTCCGTCTGTCGTCCACAATTTCAAAGATCTTCTTCTCTGAAACCGCTTGGCCAATCAAAGTGAAATTTTTATGTGGAGCATCCATGGGTAGGGGGAACTGAAGTTTGATCGCGAGATCCAGGTCACATGACCAAGATGGCCACCACGCCCATATATGGTAAAAACCACTCAAAAATCTTCTTCTCCAGAACCGGTGGGCGGATTTCCACGAAACTTGGTATGTAGCATTGGGGACTTTAGCCCATCATAGTTTGATAAAATGATGACCCTGGGATGACCTTGACCTATTTTACGGCAAGGTCAAATTTGGAAACTTAGGCTTTTACATGGGAAAAAGTGAAAACTATGGATTTTTTGAAAACTATTGCAGCCTGAGGCCTGAAAAGTGGTAGATGCAAACAACTAATGGAGTAGATGAAGGTATGTGATTAATTTAGGTCAAGGTCATCTCTTGACCTTGGTCAGTCTGTCTTCCATACACACTTTTCAAAGATCTTCCTTTCTGAAACTGCTTGGCTAATCAAAGTGAAATTTTATGTGTAGCATCCATGGGTAGAGGAGACGAAAGTTTGATTGCAAAATCCAGGTCACATGACCAAGATGGCCGCCACGCCCATATATGGTAAAAACCACTCAAAAATCTTCTTCTCCAGAACCGGTGGGCCGATTTCCATGAAACTTGGTATGTAGCATTGGGGACTTCAGCCCATCATAGTTTGATAAAATGATGACCCTAGGATGACCTTGACCTATTTTACGGCAAGGTCAAATTTGGAAACATAGGCTTTTACATGGGAAAAAGGCGAAACCAATGGATATTTTGGAAACTGTTGCAACCTGAGACCTGAAAGTTGCTAGATGCAGACAACTAATGGAGTCAATGAAGGTAGGTAATTAATGAAGGTCAAGGTCATTTCTTGACCTTGACCCAGTGTCATTTAAATATCAAATTTAAAATTATGGTTTTCTCAGAAATCACTGGGTTTGGAAACTATTGCAGCCTGAGACCTGAAACTTTGCAGATGCAGACAACTTATGAAGTCAATAAAGGTGTGTGAGTATTCAAGGTCAAGGTCGTTTCATGATGACTTAATATTCCAAGATCAGGCTTCAGGTGAGCGTTCTCAGGACCAATGGTCCTCTGGGTTTTTTTTTTTCAGAATAATCAATATACTGTCCATACAAGTCTTTCCCTTCAAATGACATTTTAACAGTTTACCCATTCAAATACATAGGCAACCCATGTTGACCTTGCCTTAAAATAGGCCAAGGTCATCACAGGGTCATGATTTATACATACATTGTAGTACTTGAGTCGTCGATGCTTCATGCCAAGTTTCTTCGAAATTGGTCCACCGGTTCCGGAGAAGAAGATTTTTGAAGGGTTTATACCATATATGGGCATGGTGGCCATCTTGGTCATGTGACCTTGATTATTTATACACACATTGATTCCCCCATTCTATAGATGCTTCACATGAAATTTGGCTTTGATTGGCCAAGCGGTTTCAGAGGAGAAGATGTTTGAATATTATGGTAATATACATGTATAATGCCCCGGGGCTGGGGCAAATGAGCCCCTGGGGTCCATTTTGTTTTCAGAATCATTAATATTCAGTCCTACTGTGCATTTCCTGCAAGACTTTCACTTTAAATGACATTTTAAAAGTTTTCCCCATTCAAATGCATTGGCGACCTATGTTGACCTTGCTGTAAAATAGGTCAAGGTCATTCAAAGGTCATAATTTATAAACACATAGTAGTACTTCAGTCTCCAATGCTTCATGCCAAGTTTTGTTGAAATCTGTCCATTGGTTCAGGAGAATTTTAAAGGGTTTTTACCATATTTGGGCATGGCGGCCATCTTGGTCATGTGACCTGGATTATATATAAACACATTGATTCCCCTTTCCCATAGATGCTTCCTATAAAATTGGGGTTTCAGAGAAGAAGATCTTTGAATATTTTTGTAATATACATGTATATTGCCCCAGGGTGGGGGCAGACCAACCCCTGGGGTCCAAATTTTTTCAGAATTACCTACCTTCAGTCCCCTTTGCCCATTTCCTGCAAGATTTGCCTTTCAAATGACATTTTAACAATTTTCCCCATTCAAATGCATGGGCGACCTATGTTGACCTTGCCCTAAAATAGGTCAAGGTCATCCAAAGGTCATAATTTATAAACACATTGTAGTACTCTAGTCCCCGATGCTTCATGCCAAGTTTTGTTGAAATCAGTCCAGTGGTTCCGGAGAAGAATTTTGAAGGGTTTTTACCATATATATGGGCATGGCGGCCATCTTGGTCATGTGACCTGAATTATTTATAAACACATTGATTCCCCCTTCCCATAGATGCTTCCTATAAAATTGGGCTTTGATTGGCCAAGTGGTTTCAGAGAAGAAGATCTTTGAATATTTTTGAAGTATACTTGTATATTGCCCCGGGGTGGGGGTAGACCAACTCCTGGGGTCCAATTTTTTTCAGAATTACCTACCTTCAGTCCATTTGCCCATTTCCTGCAAGATTTGCCTTTCAAATGACATTTTAACAATTTTCCCCATTCAAATGCATGGGCAACCTATGTTGACCTTGCCATAAAATAGGTCAAGGTCATCTAAAGGTCATAATTTATAAATACATTGTAGTACTATAGTCCCCGATGCTTCATGCCAAGTTTCGTTGAAATCGGTCCAGTGGTTCCGGAGAAGAAGAATTTTGAAGGGTTTTTACCATATATGGGCATGGCGGCCATCTTGGTCATGTGACCTGGATTATTTATAAACACATTGGTTCCCCCTTCCTATAGATGCTTCATATAAAATTTGGCTTTGATTGGCAAAGCGGTTTCAGAGAAGAAGATCTTTGAAAATGGTGGACGACGGACGGATGACGGACGGATGCCGAATCATGGCCATCCTATAAGCTCACCTTGTGAGCCTAGCTAAAAATAGCAGAGTTGGCGGGTTGAGACAGAGTCAGTCGGGTTAGTGGAAACACAGCTATTTTTGTTTTACGCCTAAGGTGGGTTAAAGTTACTATTGAATTTAACAGTATCTCTATTACTATTGCAGCACTAGCATGACCATGGGAGCAAGTGATGAGGTCCAAGAAGCATTGAAGGAGGCCAGTCAGACAGCCTATGTGAGGGGCCGCTGGATCTATTCTAGTAGCCAGTACAGGATTGTGGCCCCTGTTCTACCCTGCCTAGGAGATTATTCACTGTTTAATATTGCTAGTAGGTTTTGGATAAACTGTGAGCATTCTAATACACAGAATAGTCTTTCTGATGAGACGTTAAAACAAGGTCCCATCTCCAAATGCCCTTCTGGCAAAACCTGATCTTTTTCATGGTGAACCCTATAGTGGTTTTGAAATGGTTCACACAAATCGGCATGCATAGCCACAGAAATCAGCACAAGGTTTCATTTTTTTTTTATTTGAAGCAGAAAGATTGAATAATCTTGACTGGAAACAGTGCTTTAATTTTGTTACAATTTTTAAAAAAAAAATTATAATGATGTTGGCCATATTAGCTGTAAGTTGTTTCACATTAAACCATGAAATTCGATAAAAATGTTTTGTAGAGTATGAAAGGAAAATGAACATATCTATTGATAATTAATTATAGGATTTGAGCTTAAATGTTGTAAGCAACATGTTAAATGTTGTAAGCAACACTTGACCAAAGTCACAGGTCTGCCCTTTGTTTCAGTGTCTAAGATGCGAGAGGAGGGTGTGTCAGAGTTGGCTGGAGGTCAAGGTCACCCTGGTAACAGTATTACTGCTGGACTGTGTTATACCTCACAGCTCGTAGCAATCCTGGCTCATCTGCTCGGTATTAGTCTTCCCAAGAGGCAGTGTTATAGGTAAGGTCAAAAATAAAAAAAAAATGGATTTTTGTTAGGCATATGTCTAGTCGGAACAGAATCAGCATGGTAATCTGCCAAGTTCAATCATAACTTTACTCCCTTTTATCTTATAATGATTAAGCGTAAAATGAAATGAGCTGATATTAATGCAGATATTATATGGCAAAATACTTTTGACAATATTATATATGCGGTGTGTCTGACTTCTTAGATGTTTCATATTACTTGTATGTAGTAATTTTCATGCTTTTGTGTTTCAGTGAGTTCTGTGTGAGTGACCTTGCTGAGAAGCAGTTTAACAAGGCTGTGTCCCGACTCAACCAGAATGTCTTGTACCTATGTTTCTCTCAGGGAGTGAACCCAGATAATCTGGAGCCCAAGCATACACTACATAATATAGTAGCACTGCTCAATAGCAGACAACTTGGAAGGTATGGTTATTGTGTTAAAATGTGCACTTCAGAATTTAATAGCTTTGGGGAGTGTGGTTGTCAAGTGGTAGAGCATTCAACTCAGGCTCTAGAGGGGATAGAACACTACTAGTACTGAGTTGTGCCTTCTAGTCTCGCGAAAGTCTTTACTGGAAAATTAAACCAGGTACAAAAAATAATGACAAAATCAAATACTTTAACATTTTATTAAAATCAGGGTAAGTATGGGTTTTATTATTTTTCTATTATATGCCAGAATACCTATAATTCGAAATGTGTAGCTTACTCACATCCTAAATTAAAGGGGAACTGAAATGCGAGACTTTGATGGAATATTTCATTTCTCAAATTTATCTGATGAGACTGAAATGTATGTTTCAGGATTGGATCTTTTGACATTATCCAAGACATGATGGATTCTGTAGAGGAATCTAATGGTAACTCTGAGGACAGTGACGAGGAATATTACCGTGGTTACGACGAGCCTGACATTGGTGCTGAGTGGGAAGATGTCCCTCAAGATCTACCCGACATGTCACTTGACACGACCTCAGTTCAGACTGGTTATATGTCCCAGAATTTGTCTGAATCCTCACTGTTGTCGTCGGCGGTCAGCTCAGTGACATCGTTCTTCAGGAGATAACACAGGCTCAACTTGTAGGAATGAAATTATGTAGAACCATGTCATGATAAAAAAAAATCAGCTGTGGCACAAAAAATCTATAGGGGTTCTGACCAGCTCTGACCAAACAGGGCTTTAAGACTGTCTTGAGATGGCTAGAGGCTTGAAATTTTGTTTGTTTGTTTTGAGGCTTAACGTCCGAGTCAACAATTTTTTAGTCATATCGGGACGGAGCCAACGCTTCCTGGGTTTAACCAGTACTGTAGGGAGTTAATGTGTCTTGCTCAAGGACACAACACGGCTCTGCCTGTGGGGATCAAACCCAGGACCTCTCGATTCGGAGTCCGATGCTCTACCACTACGCTACCGCACTCCCTTTGAAATTTTGTGACGAGGACATAGTGGGGTTGCACTAAAAGCTGTGATATAAGCCATGCAACAAACTTAACTGTGATGCTGACAATTTAGACACTGTATGCATAGAAATTCTTGAAAGGTTACACACTGTCACTATAAACCATAACCTGTTCAGCTCGACTTTTCATGTTGGATTTGGACAATATGATACTGGCTATGTTGAGCAACAGAAGTTTCAAGCCGATATACAGCCGTGCTTGTGAAGGCCCAAAATGTTTTTAACCAATGAAAAATGTACTGTTGTGTTCAAGTAAAGTATGTTGTTTCAGGACAATGTTTTAAATATATTTTTAATCTTTATAATGCAATGTAATTCATTTAGCAAGTATTTGCCATAATTCTGTACTAACTTGAAACACTGTTGTCTATTTCTCATGTGATTTTATTAAAAAAATATTTCAAAAGTAGTTGTTTTTTTTAATTTATTAGCTCACCTGAGCTGAAGGCTCACAAGGTGAGCTTATAGTACAGTAGTCGAGCCGGCGTCCGTGTGTGCGTGCGTCTGTGCGTCCACATTTTCAAACTCAAATATCTCTATGACAACAAGGCCGATCGTGATCAAATTTTATCTAAAGCATCACTGAGGAGGGGGAAAGGTTGCATTAGGTTTTGGGCCAGGTCGGATTGGAACTCTGGTTTCCATGGCAACAGATAGCTGCCATAGACTTACAATGGGAAAAACATAAAAAAATCTTCTCCGAAACCACAAGTCCCAGACCTTTCATATTTTGTGTGTAGCAATGTATAGTGGTCCTCTTTATAAATCCTGCCAACCGTGCCCCTGGGGTCCATACAGGCCCCGCCCCGGGGGCGTGATGGGGCAAAACATAAAAATATCTTCTTCTCCGAAACCACATGGCCCAGAGCCTTCATATATTGTATGTAGCAACTTGTAGTGGTCCTTTTTATAAATCCTGCCAGTCATGCCCCTGGGGTCAAAAAAGGCCCCGCCCCGGGGGTCATTAGCTCCCATAGACTTACAATTGGAAAAACAAAAATATCTTCTTCTCCGAAACCACAAGGCCCAGAGCTTTCATATTTTGTCAGTAGCAATGTATAGTGGTCCTCTTTATAAATCCTGCCAACCGTGCCCCTGGGGTTCATACAGGCCCCGCCCTGGGGGGTCATGGGTAAAACATAAAAAAATCTTTTTCTCCGAAACCACAAGGCGCAGAGCTTTTGTATTTTGTTTGTAGCAATATATAGTGTTCCTCTTATAAGTCCTGCCAACCGTGCCCCTGGGGTCCATACGGCCCCCCTGCCCCCCCCCCCCCCCCCTAAAAAAATCTTCTCCGAAACCACAAGGCCCAGAGCTTTCATATTTTGTGTGTAGCAATGTATAATGGTCCTCTTTATAAATCCTGCCTACCCTGCCCCTGGGGTCCATATGGGCCCCGCCCCAGGGGTGTCAAGGGAAAAACATAAAAAAAATCATCTTCTCCAAAACCACAAGGCCCAAAGCTAGCTTTCATATTTTGTATGTAGCAATGTGTAGTGGTCCTCTATATAAATCCTGCCAATCATGCCCCTGGGGTCAAAAATGGCCCCGCCCCGGGGGTCATTAGCTCCCATAGACTTACAATGGGAAAAACATAAAAAATCTTCTTCTCCGAAACCACAAGGCCCAGAGCTTTCATATTTTGTTAGTAGCAATGTATAGTGGTCCTCTTTATAAATCCTGCCAACCGTGCCCATGGGGTCCATACAGGCCCCGCCCCGGGGGCGTCATGGGAAAAACATAAAAAAATCTTTTTCTCCAAAACCACAAGGCCCAGAGCTTTCATATTTTGTTTGTAGCAATGTATAGTGTTCCTCTTTATAAATCCTGCCAACCATGCCCCTGGGGTCCATACTGGCCCCGCCCCGGGGGCGTCATGGGAAAAACTTTAAAAAATCTTCTTCTCCGAAACCACAAGGCCCAAAGCTTTCATATTTTGTTTTTATCAATGTATAGTGGTCCTCTTTATAAATCCTGCCAACAGTGCCCCTGGGGTCCATACGGGCCCCACCCCGGGGGCGTCATGGGAAAAACATAAAAGAAATCTTCTCCGAAAACATATGGCCCAGAGCTTTCATATGTTGTGTGGACCAATGTATAATACTCTCCTTTATAAATGCTGCCAACGGTGCCCCTATCTACCTCTGAGCTCTATCCAGTCAGTAGCTGGAATTGAATCTGGTAATTTCAAAATTCCGACATTTACAATTCCAAACTTGCCCATCAGTGTGCAATATCCCCTAACCTTGGAAAAATTAAAAATTTCCTGACTTCCCAGATGTGTGGCAACCCTTTTGCAAAGTAATTTGCCTCTACAGAAGCACATAGCGTAACCTATATTTTACCATCCATTGACTTATTATACCCCTCGCCAAAACGAAGTTTTAAGGGGGGTATACTGTTTTCACGTCCGTCCATGCGTGTGTCCGTCCGTAACATTTTGTTTCTTCAATATCTTGGAGACCTATTGATGGAATTCCATGAAACTTTGCAGGCATCTACATATCCATGGGACAAAAATGTACATGCATAAATTAAGGGCTAGGGGCTAGTCCCTTTTGAGTTACTTCCCTTTATAGTTCTTGATGGCTTTTGTATACAGTGAAGATAGTGCATTTACGGGGCGATCAACTCCTACCACAGTTTTTGTTGAAACTTTTTGATATTATGTCTACATGATTGATATTATGTCTACATGATGTAGACCTATTGGTCATTTGCATGAAGAAATATTATTGCCAAAAAATAATTTTTGACAAAATGACAGCTATGAGAACTAAAACAATTTTTCTTAGTTTTTTTTTTTCAGGTAAGGGCATTCACGGGCCAATCAACTCCTACTGCAGTTTTTCATGGAACAATTTGATATTATGCCTACATGATGTACACTCTTTGGACATTTGCATGAAGAAATTTTATTGCGAAAAAATAATTTTTGACAAAATGACAGCTTTGAGAACTTAGACAATTTTTCTTGGTTCTTTTAGCGGTAAGGGCATTCATGGGCCGATCAACTCCTTCTACAGTTTTTGATGGAACAATTTAATATTATGCCTTACATAATGTACACCCATTGGGCATTTGCATGAAGAAATTTTATTATGAAAATGGCTACGTTCGGGGTTCTCCCAATGGAAAAATCTGTAAATCTACCAATGGTACTGTTGGTACCATTTTTACCAATGGTAACCAGAAAACCCTGAACGATTTCTGCTGCCATTGGTACCAATGGTACCATTGGTAGATCACATGGTGGCATTTTTAGCTCGACTGCACGAAGTGCATAGAGCTATTGCAGTCACCTCGGTCGTCCACGTTCCCGTTCCCGTGCGCGTCACACTTGCGTTAAAGTTTTCTAGAAGTCCATATCTTGACAACCACTCATCAGAAAGCATTCATACTTGGACCATAGATACCCTGTAGGGTTAGCTTTCATTCCATGGCATCGGGCCCCTGGGTCCAGGCCAGGGGGTGGGGCTGGAGGTTAAAATCTAGAACACCTTCAAAAATGGCAATTCTTGTGTTAAAGTTTTCTAGAAGTCCATATCTTGACAACCACTCATCAGAAAGCATTGATACTTGGGCCATTGACACCCTGTAGGGTCGGCTTTCATTCCATGGCATCAGATCCCTGGGTCCATGCCAGGGGGTGGGGCTAGAGGTTAAAATCTAGAACACCATTAATAATAATGGCTTTTCTGTGATATAGTATTCTAGAAGTCTATATCTTGAAAACTTTTTATCAGAGGGCTTTCATACTCGGACCATAGGTACCCTGTAGGGTTGAGTTTCATTTAATGGCATCGGGTCTCTCGGTCCATGCCTGGGGGGTGGGGCTAGAGGTTAAAAACTAGAACACTGTCAAAAATAGATGTACTGCTGTGTAACTTTTACAAGGAGTCCATATCTTGACAACAACTTATCATAAAGCATTCATACTTCATACACTTTAGGTTCCATGACATCGGACCTCTGGGTCGGAGTCAGGTGGGCGGGGCTAGAGGTCAAAATCTAGAACTCCCCAATTTTTTTTTTCTTTTTATTTCTTAATAGAAACAACTTAGGAAGATGGTTGGTCATTCATCTTTTGACTTTATGACACTGACTTGTGTGTCATGACGGTAAGGGTCGGTTGACCTACTTTCCATGGTTCAGTGATTTTGCCTTATATCTTGACACTCAATTAGTATATTTTCTTACTTCTTTCAGATTATGAGTTAGTACGACCAGGCCTTTGACCCCGATATACTTATAGGTCACTGTGACCTAATTTCACGGTTCAGTGATTTTGCCTTATATCTTGACACTCAATTAGTATATTTTCATACTTTTTTCAGATTATGAGTGAGTATGACCAGACCTTTGACCCCAATATACTTATAGGTCACTGTGACCTAATTTCACGGTTCAGTGATTTTGCCTTATATCTCAGTTCTCAAATGGTTTATGAACAAACTTCTTTCAAAGTATGTTTGCGTATGACAAGACCTTTGACCCTGAAGTAGTCCTAGGTCTCTGTGACCTAATTTCACGGTTCAGTGATTTTACCTTATATCTTGACACTCATTTAGTATATTTTCATACTTTTTTCAGATTATGAGTGAGTATGACCAGACCTTTGACCCCAATATACTTATAGGTCACTGTGACCTAATTTCACGGTTCGGTGATTTTGCCTTATATCTCGATACTCAAATGGTTTATGAACAAACTTCTTTCAAAGTATGTTTGCGTATGACAAGACCTTTGACCCTGAAGTAGTCCTAGGTCTCTGTGACCTAATTTCACGGTTCAGTGATTTTGCCTTATATCTTGACACTCAATTAGAATATTTTCATACTTTTTTCAGATTATGAGTGAGTATGACCAGACCTTTGACCCCAATATACTTATAGGTCACTGTGACCTAATTTCACGGTTCAGTGACTTTGCCTTATATCTCTGCACTTAAGTAGTTTATGAACAAACTTCTTTCACACTATGTTTGCGTATGACAAGACCTTTGACCCTAAAGTAGTCCTAGGTCAATATGACCTAATTTCACAGTTCAGTGATTTTCCTTTATATCTCGGCACTCAATTGGTATATGAACATATTTCTTTCACGATATGTACGAGTATGACAAGACCTTTGACCGTAAAGTATTCCTGGGTCACTGTGACCTAATTTCATGGTTCAGTGTTTTTGCTTTATATCTCAACACTCAGTTGGTATTTTTCATACTTCTTTCTGATTATGAATGAGTATGACCAGACCTTGAACCCAAACATACTTATAGGTCACTATGACCTAATTTCATGGTTCAGTGATTTTGCTTTATATCTCAACACTGAATGGGTATATGATCAGATTTCTTTCACATTATGAGTAAGTAGACCTTTGAGGCTTTGACCCTGAAATACTTATAGGTCAGTGTGACCTTATTTCATGGTTCAGTGATTTTGCCTTGTGTCTTGGCACTCAGTTGGTATATGAACACACTTCTTTCACAATATGAGTGAGACCTTTAAATCTTAGGTAGTTATAGTTAACTTTCATGGTTCAGTGATTTTGCCTTATTGCATCAAGGCAAAAAGATGTATGAGCATAATGCTTTGGGTTACTAGTCGGGTTTGGCCTTATGTTTGACAAAGGTCAGAAGCAGTCGAGCACGCTGTCCTGCGACAGCTCTTATTATCATATTGATCAATACACCTCACTTGTTTTTGTCTTTCTTATTTACTTCATGTATATCGTGTTGTTTATAACATTTACATTTGCATGTATGACAAAAATATTGCTTATTTACGAAATTCATGATATATTTTTAGGCTCGCCATATTGAATCACGTGACTTTTCCCGCGTTGGTAGAATTACCCACGCTGTAGTCTGTCTGCATCATTTGCTGCCGTATGTTGGCAACATTGGTACCAATGGCATTACCAATGGTACCATTGGTAAAACCTTGAACGGAATTTGTCTACCAATGGTACCATTTTTACCATTGGAAAGAACTACGAACGCAGGCAATATAATTTTTGATAAAAGTACTGCTATGAGAACTTAGACAATGTCCTAGTACAATTCAATTTGTCATAATAAGACAATTTGTCTTTAATAGCTTTTTTTACAGGTGAGGGCATGGTTTTCTTTGCTTTTTTACAGATATAGGCATTCGCATGCCGATCAACTCTACCAGTTTTTGATGGAGCTATTTGATATTATGCGTACATATAGGCCTATAGGACATTTGCATGAAGAAATTTTATTGTGAAATTTTTTTTTTTTTGTAAACAGTTACACTGCGGGGGGTATTTAATAAGTATTGCTTATTGACACTTTTTTCATTTTATGCTGTGTTTGTGTATATCGCTATGAAAGAAGGGAGTGAGAATCTTTGCATAGAAATTGTCATTAAAATATCCTTCGAGCATGCACCTCCACAGCATTCTTGCATTACTGTAACATCATGGTTCACTCTTAAGACTGGTAGCTGGATTCCATGCTACAAGGTTATACATTAATAGTTTGTTTGGATAGGAAGCAACAGAAAACGAAGAACAGTATGGTGTGAAGTACTTTATTTGCCGAATGTCCAATTCTAAAGACAAGAATGTGAGAAAGTGTGAACTTGCTTAAATCATTTAAAGCTCAATATGTCATAACCCAACATGCATTCTACAATATTCTCTACTGATTGGTCGTATGGGTAAAGAGGCAATCAAGGCATAAACCAATGCAGAGCTACATGTAATTGACTTTTACATTTTACCTGGCTAAAATTGTAAATGATAATAGTTACCTATCAATTGTTAATTAAGCATGTGTTCACTTTTACTGCATGGCTTTGGTCAGTGTGCATATACAACACCTAGTTTTGTTATTTATGAGCCGAGCCATCTACATTATTTTCTCATCATTTTCAAACAAGCTTTCCTTTCTTGTACAAGCCTCAAAGAAAGCTGAACTGTATTATGTACAGTACACATTATTTAGCCAAATCTACTTTCCTGACACATCGTTTGGGACTCCCCTTTTTGCCAACCACTACAGTCTAAACCCCCTGTACATATGATGAAGTCATCTTCTGCATCCAAAAATATCATTAATGGCCTCAAAATTATTAAAAAAATAAACATTTTATGTAAATTTTTTATCAAAATTTAATTTGACAAGGTTTTTAACCACTGCGGAAATGTAAGCTAGTGAAGGTACTATTTACGTAGATCATTTTAACATTATTGCTGACAGACACTTAATGGTTTAACACGATATAAATGGGTCCAAACAGTTGGAAGAAAATTCTCAAAATCTGACAAAAGTTCTAGTTTTAGATCGTCTACCTTGTATTTACTTGGAGGTGTTTCAAAATAGGATGATATGTCATGTTTTCTAACAGTACAGTCCTTGACAAAAGACGAGAATGCTCCTTTGAAAGCAGATTTATCTATTATATGTGAGCCGCAATGCGAGAAAAACAGTCTTTGGGGTTTCGGACCAGGTCTGACACAAACCAGCCTGTGCAACTAGAGAAGATGGCTAGAAGCTTGAAATTTCAGATTTATGAAGAAAGGAATTGTACTATCAGTGAAGCGAAAACAAAGGCGCTAATCAGCTGTGCAGTTACTGCACAGCTGATCTGTGCCTTTTTTTTGGCTAAGGCAGTAATATTTTTTTTTTTTTTTCATGGTGTGGCTCATATATAAAGCTTGTTCCAGTCTATCCTTCCAAAATTAACTATCACACAGAATGTCTAAGGATACAAAACATATCAATATTTACATATAAATAGCATAAATATACAATCTAACAAGTGTCAAGTTTCAAACTGTCAATAAATATAAACCTATACATCGCAGTCTGTCAGCACAGGTAGTTTAAGGCACACTATCACAGCATGGAACGATAGGTAATATATGATTATCTTATGACAAGACTCGCTTGTATACAACTGTTTTAACATGAATATCAAAATAGCAAAAATCACCAGTGTCAGAGTAGGTTTTACAAATTTTTCTATAATGAATTATAGCCTAAAGTCAAAAAAGATGCCAACCACTCTTGCATAAACTTGGCAGCCCCTTCTATTTTTAGTTTTTTACATGCTTCAAACTACAAATGTATTTTGCAAACAGTGTTCAGAATCAGAAAAGATGACATACTATAGTGATCCTTGATGTATTTTTGGCCACTTTCAAGGATGTCAGAAGTTTTCTGTAATGTAGGATCTCATTTAAGTGCCTTCCAACAAATATTCTCCATTTACACATTACATGACAATGATATGATAATGCCATTGCCTGATGATTTGATCAATGAAAACACACAAATTCAACATTTTATTCTGGTCTTATCAATGTAAATGACAAAAATGAAGAAAAAAATGATGACAATGTAGACAATGTATAACCAATTAAACTAAAAATAATGGAACAGGACAATGCATGTGAAATCAATAAATATGAATTGTACTATCAGGTACATATCTAAACATATGATGAACAGGCGCTTTCTTTGAAATAATATAGAAACAAAAAATTGCTAGAAGTAAACTGTTAACATTAATGCTCTGGACACTATATCCTTCTCTGATATTCCCACTATATAGTTTTCCTTTTCCATAATTGAATCTCACAACATAAACCATCTACCCTACAGCTACCAACACAACAAAACAAATTATGAGCCGTCTCGTGAGAAAACCAACAATGTGGTTTCCGAACAGGTCCGACACGAAGCAGGCTAGAAGCTTGAAATTTCGGATTAAAGAAGAAGAGGAAGTGTACTATCCGTGTAGCGAAAACAAAGGTGCTGATCAGCTTCGCTGTTACCGTGAAGCTGATCTGCGTCTTCGTTTTCGCACATGCAGATTGTTGGTTTTCTCATGAGGTGGCTCATATTAACAGAAAACATTTATTCTCTGATATGGGATGTATAAGTCTCTACAAGTTCTATCCATAAAGCCATCCAAACAGTTGCAAGATGAGAAATCTGTAGCATATGCAGCTGGTCTGTGCTGCTATTACTACATTAAACCAGAGGACCATTGGTCCTGAGAACGCTCACCTGAAGCCTGATCTTGGAGTATTAAGTCATCATGAAATGACCTTGACCTTGAATACTCACACACCTTCACAAGTTGTCTGCATCTGCAAAGTTTCAGGTCTCAGGCTGCAATAGTTTCCAAACCCAGTGATTTCTGAGAAAACCATAATTTTAATTTTGATAAATGACCTTGGGTCAAGGTCAACAAATGACCTTGGCCTTCATTAATTACTTAACTTCATTGACTCCATTAGTTGTCTGCATCTAGCAACTATCAGGTCTCAGGCTGCAACAGTTTCCAAAATATCCATTGTTTTCGCCTTTTCCCATGTAAAAGCCTATGTTTCCAAAATTGACCTTGCCGTAAAATAGGTCAAATTCATCCTAGGGTCATCATTTCAACAAACTATGATGGGCTGGAGTCCCAAATGCTACATACCAAGTTTCGCGTAAATCGGCCAGCCGGTTCTGGAGAAGAAGATTTTTGAGTGGTTTTTACCATAGTTGGGCATGGCGGCCATCTTGGTCATGTGACCCAAATTTTGCGATCACACTTTCGTTCCCCCTACCCATGGACGCTCCACATAAAATTTCCAAGCAGTTTCAGAGAAGAAGATCTTTGAAAAGTGTGTATGGACGACAGACTGGCCAAGGTCAAGAGATGACCTTGACCTAAATTAATCACATACCTTCATCTACTCCATTAGTTGTTTGTATCTACCACTTTTCAGGCCTCAGGCTGCAATAGTTTTAAAAAAATCCATAGTTTTCACTTTTTCCCATGTAAAATTTTTCCAAATTTGACCTTGCCGTAAAATAGGTCAAGGTCATCCAAGGGTCATCATTTTATCAAACTATGATGGGCTGGTCCCCGATGCTACATACCAAGTTTCGTGGAAATCGGCCCACCGGTTCTGGAGAAGATTTTTGAGTGGTTTTTACCATATATGGGCGTGGCGGCCATCTTGGTCATGTGACCTGGATTTCGCTATCAAACTTGAAATGCCACTACCCAAGGAGGCTCCACATAAAATTTCAACTAGATCGGCCAAGCGGTTTCAGAGAAGAAGATCTTTGAAATTGTGGACGACGCCGGATCATGGCCATCCTATACGCTCACCTTGTGAGCCTTCGGCTCAGGTGAGTGAGCCTTCGGCTCAGGTGAGCTAAAAAGCCCTCTTCTTCATCCAAAATCATCTTGTGTGACGGAAGACAGGGTTGTGTCCAATATGTGTGCTACCTTCATAGACAGATAAGCTCATTCTACAGTTCATTTGTCATCAAGTACCCACGTCTTCTTCAGATAGATTTTAATTTCTTTATTGAGGTAATTATAGGCAATATAACAAAGTAAATAAAATGTTTCACTTTTAGACTTTCGTTACTGGAAAACAACATAGTAGAAAGGAAAAAATTATGCAATATAAACTTACAAAAACAATATTTTAACATTGTTCAAATGAAAACAGAAAGAAAATGCCTTCTTGTTGTACACAAAAAATAATGAAACATAACATGCACCAAGTAAGTTTGAACATAAAAATTTGATATGGATATTTGATTTCCAGTTGGTAACAAAGTTCATGTAACCAATCAGATTCACTGAAATTTCTCATCAACCAAGCTACTGTTAAAACTAAACAAAGCTAGCCTTGATTCAATTAAGAAAACCTCACTCTTATCAACACGCACTGAATAACCCAACCCTGAATCTCATGTCATGTCATCAATTATCAAGAAAACCTCATATCGACTCAATTTTACTAAAGATGATCTGAACAACCAAATCCAGGTTTTCCACCATTACTTTGTCCTGGCCCTTTTTGCCGGACCGTTACTCTGAACCTCGGCCTCCATATCTTTCAATTTCTTCTCAAACAACTTAGAGAGGTTAGCCCCAGCCTTGAACTCCTGTGTGGTCCTCTTGTTGTACTCTATACAATTGGTGAAGATCTGACGGACGTCCTGGACGATCTCTGCTGGGTCAACGTAGATAAATTTGTTGATCTTGTTCTTGATAGTGGAGAAATCCATAGGCTTCTTGATTACGTCGTAGTAGTCTGGGGCCTGAAAATAGGTTTAAGAATAATAACCAAAATGTGAAACAAAATTTCAAACTACCAAGTAAGGCCCATAGGTTTTCCTGACATATGAGCCGCCACATGGGAAAACCAATAATCTGCATAGGCGAAAACAAAGACGCAGATTAGCTTCGCGGTAACCGCGAAGCTGATCAGCGCCTTTGATTTCGCTACACGGATGGTACAATTTCTCTACTTTCTAAATTCAAAATTTCCAGCCTCTAACCATCTTCTGTGACTGCAAAGGCCGATTTGTGTCAGACCTGTTCGGAAACCACATTGTCGGTTTTTCCATGAGGCGGCTCATACAGAGGTTGGCTAACCGACTTATAAGTGCAGGGTCAGAAACTTGAGATAAGGTACTGTCTAGATATAAAGCTCATGCATGTACACTGTATGCTAAGACTGATTTGTTTCTTGGATGTTTGCCATCACAACATACTGTTTGTCAATACTTAACATTCAGTCCACTTTCTTTCAGCAATGTATGACAGGCCCCATCTACACCCCTTCCAGCAGTATTTTTGGAAGTAAAGGGTTTTACCAAAGAACATAACATGGCGACAAGTTTCAACCATCCAAGTCCCAAGTCTGCCACTTTACTACTGAGCCACCACATTCTTCTTTATACCTCTCTTCTGATCAGGCTGTCCATGCTGATTTTTTTTTACACACAATACAAAAATGTACACACAAATCAATTTAGTCTAATTTTTGCAATTTGTATCACATCATAAAAATTCTCTACTATCATTAAGATATCACAAACAATACATACATCTCTCTTGAGTACAGGTTTGAGGAAGGGCCATGCATCATCCTCTGCCATTATACTCATCACAATATCTTCTATTATTTTCAGTTGTTGGACTGTGCTGCTGCCTCTAGAACTGCTCACATACTGCTTTGGCTCATCTGGAAGTTTAAATGTAAAACACAGTGACACGCACCTGCCTAGCTTCATAACATTTGGTATTACCAGATAGACCTTGAATTGTATTTTGTTTGTTTGTTTTTTTTTTTATTAATTCTTTTGAACAAGCAGGCTTCATACTGAATTTCATACCATTTTAATAATGTCAATCAATTTTAAACACAACTAGAAATTGGCTGCAAGCAAGGCTTTCAGTATACCCCCCGCAAAATTATCTAAGGCCAATAACTTCCTTTAAGTCAAACATGCAAAACATTTGTCAAAAATATCTTTTCAGCATTATAATCCTTCATGAAAATCCTCCGTATGTCTGACTCATGTCTGTAAGGTATTAAATAATATACTGAAAGCTCAGGGAGTACAATTATTGTTAATTTCACTGTACACTGTTGATCATTATTTATCATGAGAAATGGTCAAAAATTGCCTATGCTAAAAAAAAGCTGTAAATTTGTCAAAAATAAATTATTCAGCATAAGAATTATTCATGCACATCTGAAATATATCTGGAACAAGTGTGCAAAGAATTCAAATGAAACTATGAAAGCACTAGGAGGACTTGATTTCATAAAGTATGCTCTACCAGCCGTATTGTATATTAGCGATGGTTGAAAAATGTCTAAGTTGAAAAATGCTGTAAATTTGTCAAAAATTATTTTTTCACCAATAAAATTCTTTATGCACATCTTCAATATGTCTGTAACATGTCTGCAAAGTATTGAAAAGAATTACTGAAAGCCCCAGGAGGAGTTGGATTTCACAAAGTATGTACTATCAACCATAATTGAATATAAGCAGAAATGGTCAAAATTGGCTAAGTTTAAAAAGCTGTAAATTTGTCAAAACTGAAATTTTCAGCATAAAAATTCTTCATGCACATCTTCAACATATCTGGAACAAATCTGCAAAGAATTAAAAAGAAACAATGAAAGCCCTAGGAGGAGTTGATTTCACAAAGTATGCACTTCCAACCATTATTGTATGTAAGCAATAGTCGAAAAATGGCTAAGTTAAAAAATGCTGTAAATTTGTCAAAAATTATTTTTTCAGCATTATAATTCTTCATGCACATCTTCAATATGTCTGTAACATGTCTGCAAAGTACTGAAAAGAAATACTGAAAGCCCTAGGAGGAGTTGATTTCACAAAGTATGTATGTAAGCAATAGACGAAAAATGGCAAAGTTAAAAAATGCTGTAAATTTGTCAAAAATTATCTTTTCAGCATTATAATTCTTCATGCACATCTTCAATATGTCTGTAACATGTCTGCAAAGTACTGAAAAGAAATACTGAAAGCCCTACGAGGAGTTGATTTCACAAAGTATGTATGTAAGCAATAGTCGAAAAATGGCAAAGTTAAAAAATGCTGTAAATTTGTCAAAAATTATTTTTTCAGCATTATAATTCTTCATGCACATCTTCAATATGTCTGTAACATGTCTGCAAAGTACTGAAAAGAAACAGTGAAAGCCCTAGGAGGAGTTGATTTCACAAAGTATGCACTACCAACCATTATTGAATATAAGCAATTATAGAAAATTTGCTAAGTTAAAAATGCTGTAAATTTGTCAAAAATGATTTTTTCAGCATGACAATTGTTCATGCACATCTGCAATATATCTGAAACATATCAGCAAAATATTAAAAGGAAACATTGAAAGCTGTAAGAGGAGTTGATTTCACAAAGTATGTACTTTCAGTACTATGGCAAACATGTTATAGGAAGACTTAAAAAGTCCCATAACTCTTGCAATACTGACCCTTTGGCCCCTAAATTCATACCACACATGTATTGTCTGATGGCGCAAGTGTGGTGAAAATTTGAAACAAATCAGGCAAAAGCTACTCAAGTTATTCAGCAAAGATGTCCAAATGTTGACGGAATGACGGAATGACGGAATCACGGAATGACGGAATGACGGAATGACGGACAGGCTGAAAACAGTATACCCCCCTAAAACTTCGTTTTGCGGGGGGTATAATTAATTTACTTCAGTTGCACTGAAACTCATGCAACTAATTTTCATGTTCCTGGAGATGTTGGCATTTGGGGCCGTTTGTGATTGGAAAGTCACCAGCCTTGGACCTGCCACATGCCTTTTGCCGAAATTCGAATCCATGCTACAGACCTTTAGTTGACATGTTGATGGAATAATACCTTTATTTTCTATGGCTAGTTTAGACTGAGATTTGGCATTTCTCTTCAGCTTTGGCTTTTCATCATCAGATGAGTCTATTCTCCTTCGCTTCTTGAAAGGTTTGATGGTCAGTGGACTATCTCTGGGACTACTTCTCTTGGATGATGCTTTGCTACCTGTCGGGGTGCTTGGCTTTTGACCTTTTTTACCTGTTCAATCATAATCACATTAAATAATCAAAAAATAAAGCTCTTCAGACTGAATCATAAACAATACTATCAGGCAGTCGCATCATTGTTACTTTTAAGCCAGTTCAGTGGGAACCAAACTATCAGCTTTGAA
Source organism: Rugalucina vietnamica (assembly GCA_964017185.1). Classification (NCBI taxonomy): domain Eukaryota; kingdom Metazoa; phylum Mollusca; class Bivalvia; order Lucinida; family Lucinidae; genus Rugalucina; species Rugalucina vietnamica. The sequence goes on from OZ024872.1 coordinate 71,933,021, forward strand.
GATTGCAGTGACGGAAATATGGTTTGAAGTCCGAGAAACTTAAGTTTACCCTATAACTCCTTGTTATTTTTAAACTCTAAACCCTCAAGTCTCTTGTATTAATAATACTTCATCACACTCACTTTTTGGTGCTTTGAGGAACTTTATTTTTCCGGTCTTGCTATCCTCTCCTGAACAGATCTGACACCACCATTTCTTCTTGGGTACCTTCTTGAGTGGTGGTTGTGCACAGTTGAGGTGGTAGGACAGCGGGCAGTTGTCACAACAGATCAGGGTACCACCTGTACCACACACGGCACAGGACTCATCATTTTCATCGTCAGATGAGGCCTCATCTTCTGCTTCATCATCGCTGTTAATAGAAGACCCGTGTCTACATTTTGTTACTTGGAAAATATTGTTAACATACTCTTTGACAGACCCAAATAAACCTTCAAGCTTGATCATAGCCTGTTCAGTTGCAAATTTGAAGTCTGGCAAAATAAGACATTCAAAGGGTCTTTTTAGATTTGATTTACGAGCCTTCGCACGAGAAAACCAACAATTTGGGTTTACGACCTGGTCCAACACAAACCGGTCTATACAGTCACAGAAGCTTGAAATTTTGGATTTAGAAAGTAGAGGAATTGTACTATCCAAGTAGCAACCAGAGGACCAATGGTCCTGTAAACGCTCACCTGAGATCAGCTGCATATACCAATAAACATGTTTGAATATTATGGTATTTAACTCCAGTGCAGGGGCAGATGAAGCTCTTGGGCCATTTGATTTTCTTTTTTCAGAATCTTCAATATTCTGTCCATTTGCCAATTTCCTGTTGGCTTTTTCCTTCAAATGACATTTTAACAGTTTTCCCAATTCAGATGCATAGGCAACCCATGTTGACCTTGCCATAAACTTGGTCAAGGTCATCACAGGGTCATGATTTATATATACATTGGAGTACTTTAGCCATTGATGCCTCACGCCAAGTTTCCTTGAAATCAGTCTATTGGTTTCAGAGAAGATGATTTTTGATGGGTTTTTACCATGTATGGGCATGGCGGCCATCTTGGTCATGTGACCTAGATTATTTATATACACATTGATTCCCCCATTCTATAGATGCTTCACATAAAATTTGGCTTTGTTTGGCCAAGCGGTTTCAGAGGAGAAGACGTTTGAATATTATGGAAATATACATGTATATTGCCCCAGGGTGGGTCACATGAGCCCCTGGGGTCCAATTTTTTTCAGAATCATTAATATCCAGTCCTACTGCCCATTTCCTGCAAGACTTTCACTTTAAATGACATTTTAAAAGTTTTCCCCATTCAAATGCATTGGCGACCTATGTTGACCTTCCCGTAAAATAGGTCAAGGTCATCAGAGGGTCATGATTTATATACACATTGTAGTGCTTGAGCCATCGATGCTTCATGCCAAGTTTCGTTGAAATCGGTCAACCGGTTCTGGAGAAGAAGATTTTTGAAGGGTTTTTACCATATATGGGCATAGCGGCCATCTTGGTCATGTGACCTGGATTTTTTATATACATATTTGTTATCCCTTCCTATTGATGCTTCACATAAAATTTCGCTTTGATTGGCCAAGTGGTTTCAGAGGAGAAGATGTTTGAATATTATGGAGATATACATGTATATTGCCCCGGGGTGGGGGCACATGAGCCCCTGGGGTCCAATTTTTTTCAGAATCATTACTATTCAGTCCTACCGCCCATTTCCTGCAAGACTTTCACTTTAATTGACATTTAAAAAGTTTTCCCCATTCAAATGCATTCGCGACCTATGTTGACCTTGCCGTAAAATAGGTCAAGGTCATCACAGGGTCATGATTTATATATACATTGTAGTGCTTGAGAAATTAATGCTTCATGCCAAGTTTCGTTGAAATCGGTCCACCGATTCTGGAGAAGAAGATTTTTGAAGGGTTTTTACCATATATGGGCATGGCGGCCATCTTGGTCATGTGACCTGGATTTCTTATATACACATTGGTTCCCCCTTCCTATTGATGCTTCATATAAAATTTGGCTTTGATTGGCCAAGCGGTTTCAGAGGAGAAGATCTTTGAAATTGTGGACGGGCGGACGACGGACGGACGCCGGATCATGGCCATCCTATAAGCTCACCTTGTGAGCCTAACGGCTCAGGTGAGCTAAAAACAAAGGCCCTGATCTGCATCTGTTTTCGCATATGAAGATTGTTTGTTTTCCCAGGCAGTGGCTCTTATATATATATATATATAAAAGTTTTTTTAGCTAACTTTTTACCATAATCGTTTAAGATAACCATTTATGGTAAGTCTTGTGTAAGATATGTTCATGTGTTTAATGACCTCACCTGTCTGCCTCTTCTTCCTCCTCCTCCTCTTCTTCTTCTTCCTCATCACTCGACTCTTCCTGGCTGAACGTACGACGTCGACGACGCTCCTTAAGTGGACTACGCTTCACTTCCTTTGGTCTACAGTCGGGACAGAACCAGTCACCTTTTGGAACATTCTGTAACAATAAGGCTTTGTTAATGGTTAATGCACTTTTCTATGGTTGATATCAAATTTTCTGATAGAGAAAATAGCTAACAGAACCTTACGCTTATTTAAATGCAAATGATACAGTCACAGATCAGCCTTTCACTGTATGAAGACCTAAAACCAGATTGCTCATCAGAGTTTGCTTCTGCAACATTTACCATTCTGTCTACGTTTTAAAAGCTTTACTTTTGGCTGCCAGTTCTATATTTTAATGAAGCATTCCTTTTGACAGCCAACAGCAATTTTGTGGTGGCTTCTATTTAACCATCAATGAGCCAGTTAACAGATTCCAACCATACCTTAAGAGGTGGTTTGAGACAGTACATATGATGTCCTCTGTCACATGTGTCACATAGCAACATCTTCTCTGGGTCTCCCTTCCGTCGACATAGTTTACACCGTGTATGTAGCACGGACTTGGACCATGTAATAGCCTTCTCCAGGGTGGACAGGTGCAGGAAGACCTGGGACAGACTGGTGCTGAGGAGGCACGACTCCTGCCAACGCTCCAGGGTAGACTTGTGAGTCTGGGTCACCTTAGTAATCTCAGGCTCATCATCATCTGGAGAACATAATATCAGGATTAAAACTACAGGCCACCTGCACTATCTCAAACTCGGTTGTCTCGAAAACCCTACTTATGTCGAATTGATCCCTCAATCCCGAGTATCTCTCCGTATATGTTATTGTATTTCAACCTTGCTTGTGTCAAACTCCGTTATGACGAAAACTCGGATGTGTCGAAGTGATAATTCGCTCCCCACAGAAAAAAGAACATTAGTTTCACCTTTCATGTATCGAACTTCGAAGTTAAAAATCGGTCTGTGCCGATTTGATATCGACACACAACCTTTCATCATTGGAATTGTTAAAGAACGTTTTGACATGTGTCAGGTTGGGAATATACGTTTGAAATCACTATCGATGGGGTAAACAGTATGGAAAACAAAAGGAGAACCACTCAGTCCGCGTATTTAAAAGAGCTGAGATTTTCTAAGAACCTTGGCTGGTCTCAATTTGCTTATCTCGAACTTTGGAAAACTCAAGTGGTTTCCCCATTCCCCTTGATTTCGAGATAGCAAAGGTGGCCTGTATTTATATTCAAAATATTAATAAGAATAATTTCAGTCCTATTGTTCATTCTAATCCTTGTTGTATTTATTGTATTTATGTAGTTTCTAGACAGCAGGGTATAACAAGTTGGCAACATGGTTTTGGAGTATTGATTATGTACCATATATCCGCTCCTTGGGGTTTAGTCACTCTAAAAGTCATGGCATCTTCATCAGCAATAACACCCATTTCATTCATGGTTGTTACAAGCTTCCCAGATGTGTTAGGCTGTACACATTCATAAAATCTTAGTAGACTTAGTATACAACAAAAGATATTTGATACTGACCATCACTATCCTCCTCTCCTTTCTTCTTAGATTTTCTCTGTTCTTCTCTCTTCACAGCTTCCTGTGCTGCCTTGATACGGGACTGCTTCACCTTCTCATCCTCTCCTAGAAAATAAACAGTTCAGAGAATGAGATGAGCTTACACTTTATGCAACTTAGAGACACTGAAATATTTTTTCAACAGTCTTATTTTATTACTCAACAGGTTTGTAATGGCTAAAGCAGTCCGTTTAACACATGCGGTGATCAGTTTCTTACCCATTAATATCTTATAACTTCAAGAAATAACTGGGGAAAAAATAATGAAACAAATCTTACCAAATGGAGGTAAAAGGAACTTGTCTTCTAGCCCCTTCTGGATCTGTACAAGAGCTTTAGCCAGATCCCTAGCCACCAACATAGGACTAGAGGACCAATCTTCCTTCTCTTTGTCCCCACCGTTCTCTACAGAAACATCCATTTTTTCCTCTCCATTTTCCTCTTCTTTGGCCCCTTCTGTCTTGTCAGGTTTCTCATCTTGGTCCTCCTCTGGTATTCTGTGAAATGAATGTAAAAAGATGCAGATCTGCTGCAAATTAACTTGGAAGCTGATCAGGACCTAAGTTTATCCCATCTCTCCATATCACATCTTAACTCATTTTCTGTGTAGCCTGAAGACCTATTCTCACCATGGCATGCAACATTTTCATATGTTGAGTTTACCAACAATTATTATTCCAATATCAAGTTTATGGAAGGTTGAATGTAATCTTACTCTGGCTCGTCCTTGGCAAACATGGAATCGTCTGTACTTGGTTCATAGCTGCCTTGTTCTATTGCATCTCTCCACATGGCTCTGTCATCAACCTACAGCACAATAGAACAAGATATTGGAAGTAACATACGTTGAATTTTTAATATACCTCTTCACTTCTTTCAGTCAACTTTAAAATATGAACAAGTTTTATCATGGGGTAATACCATCTAATCATAGAGGCAGAAATGCAAAGAAGTCTTGTTTTAGTCAACACTGGTAAAACATTGTTGTTTTAAACTTTAATTCAATTCAATTCAATAATCATAATTCTAAATATATTTTCAACTTTGCTAGCTTTCAAAGTTTAGTAATCAGTTATAATTAAATTTATTTTGTAATATCAAATCAGTCTTCTATCAATTTACATAAAGCTAGCTTAAGTGATACCAAAACTGGTAAAACATGTTTTGTTTCGAGAAATTTAAGCAAATAAAAATAATCAAACTAACCCTGAGATATCCTAGACCTCCAACATGTATCCTCTCCTCCAGGTCCAACAAGAGCTCCCTGAGATTCAACTCCAACCCCTCTCCCGCAGAATCATTCTTAACCTGGCCCTTCATGTTCTTCTTGCCCTGTTTCCACTCCTTGGTCCGCACCTTGGGAGACATCAACAGAGGATTGGCTTTCAGTTCTTCATCAGGAATGTTGAGAATATCTTCAGGAGCTTCAGTCACGACCTCCACTAACTTGTTCTTATTCTCCATTATAGCACTTTTTAACTGACTTTCTCTGAAACCGCGAGAGTTTAGGGCATTTAGAAGATTTTCTATATCTTCTTCAGTCCTGTAGAATGCCCACTTAGATTTCAGCCCCTCAGTTATTTGTTTAGACGCTGCAGTTTCGATGAATGGTGGAGGTTTTTTGACCTCCTCTTTAACAGCCTCTGACTCGGGTTTTTCAGGTTCTGAAGGTTTTTCACGGGAATCATCATCGTCACTAATTTCTATCACATCTCCATTTTCTTTCAATTTTTGAACGACAGAATTGAGAACAGGAGTATTAGCAAGACTAGGATTTGCAGAGCTGACCAAACTGGAATCTGCTGAAGATACATTCAGTGATTGTAGATTAGAATTATTAGCATTTGTTATATTCAAACCTGAAGCATTCATTGAATCATTTTCTTTATCACTTCCATCTTTGTTATTTTCAACTGCTTTTATGACATCCGATTTCACATCATTTGTCACCTTTCTTGATGTATTTATAATCTTAGGAGGTGGATTATACACTGAATTCACAAACAAGCTACCATGAGGATTTTGAGAACATGGTTTTAAGGCGGATTCCTCCACATGACATTCATCATTCTCCACATAAACACCAGGCACTGATTGGAACATCCAATATCTCCTGTACATTCTGTCTCTACCGAGGGGATACACAGCATATCCGTGTTGAAGTTTCTGTATATTCTCAATGAATTCACGTTCCTTCATCATATATTCGGCTTTCTTGTCAGCCTCGGCATCGTCTTCTTCCTGTTGTAACCTTTCTCTCTCCTCTTGTGTTATGATTGGCTCATCATCATCAGTGTCATCATCCTCTGCCTAAAATCATACGATGACTGCATTACACAGAATGGGTGAAATAATACTTAGCAAGGACTTAATGGATTTTGCACATCCTAATCTGACATTTGAATGAATCTGCTGCAGGAGATTTTGAGGTTTTACTGGTAAAAATTTTACCATCTTGATCCAACCATTCTCAAATTAACATTTCTCGTACTTAACAGTTTGTACATAAAATATGGTTAAAATGAACAAGTGACTGATGAAAGAAATTTCAATTCTGGTGTGAGGTGGTTAAGTATATTTACTTGACATATGAAGGCAGGGTTTTAATTCTGGATAAGGACCCTGGTTCCCAAGAAATGACCTTGATTTTCTTGCAGTCACTAAATATTTTACCTGTTTGTCAGCTTCTTCATCAGGATTTGCACTTTCTCCATTCTCCATCCTGGCAATAACAATACACATACATATCACATAAATGGCAAAACTTTTTTGGTATTGTTCCATTTAGTTATAAATTTCTGAGAAAAATATTTTTTCTGTCGTTTACTTTGAAATATAAAGAATAGTTATCAAGCGCCTCTGCGACATTTCGTCGAAAATTACATTTGTCGAAAATGTCCCCATGCCCAGACCTTTACCCTAACTCTAGTGGTTGGTGGCTCAAAATGTGGACCTATAGGCTATTCTTCTATGGAATAAATCTCAAAATTTTGCGGTGAATATTTTTGAAGTTACAGCATTTTTGACAAAACACATTTTCGACGAAATGTTGTGCATCATTATTAAGCATGTAGTTAGAACGTAGTTACATATTATTGTCTGTTCATGTATACAAGACAATAACTCACAAGATTAACGAGTCAATAAGTATGGCTTATGTTGAACATACTGAATTTTTATCATTATTTTCTTACTTGGCAGCCTCCTTCTTGAGTTCCTGTTCCTTCTGTTTGAGCATCTTCATTCTTTTCCTCTCTAATCTTTCTTTTTCCTTCACTCGTTCTAACATTCGCCGCTTGTATCTAAAAGATGAAATAAGTCTTGTTGTGTGAACAAACTCTTTTATGCATTTGCAAAGACAATGTTAGGATTGATTGGATCAGTGTTAAGTACATGGCTGATATGAGCCGCCTTGTTTTTTGCTACAAAGACCACTGAAAGTTCAAACCCAATACTTCAGGAATCTGAATTCAAAGAAGACCTGTTACAAGGAAATTTACATGTGCATTCCATTAAAATATTATTGCTACTATTCTAAGTCATACTCAACAAGAGATGACTAAGTTTGGATTTAGAAGGTAGTAATACATATATCACATCAAATGAAAACAATCATGTAAGTCCTTGATTACAGAAATGCCATATCTGAACTTACTGAACTTATCAATGGAAATGATTGAAACAATTACCTGGCAGCAGCCTCCTCCCTTTCTCTTCTCATTTCTGCCCACTGTAACTGTTTCAGTTCCAGCCTGACTTGTCGTAACTTCTCATAGTTATCATCTATCAGATCTCTCGTGGCAGCGTAGGTCAGAAACTGGTCTACTAACACCTTCAAGATCTTCAGCTTATCACCTAACAAAGGGAGACAATAGCATAATGATAGTAAGAGAAACATAAAAGAAGCCATTCCGAAAAAAGCTCTCATATACAAAAATTTTTGCCTATCTCTTGACATTATGAAAATGATCTCAAGTCTATAAATGAGAAGCCATTTTGTAATTAAAAACATTTTGTCATTGCCCATTTCAGACTCATCCCTTCTGAGTTTCCCATCTCTGTTTGGCTTTAGAATCATTTTATGAGTCCCGAGGAATATAAATAGCAACAAGCGAAATAAAGCCTACCTGGAGGTAGATCATAGATATTTTCAACTCCCAGATCTCTGATTATCTCCTGCTCCTGCCTTCTGAACTCGAGACCAGCATCATCCATCGGCATATATCCACCCCTCTGTTGGTATCGGAACTTGGCATTGCCTGGATTGGCCTCGGCACCAGAAGAGAGCAAGTGTAGCCGCAGAATCTCAGTCAGAGTGAAGTTATCCAGAGGTAGCTTTCTTAGTGAGACACCTGGGTCGAACAAATTGCATATAGATAGATCTTTGTTTTAACCCATATTTGACAAATGGATTTTCCCATCATCCCATCATTATCATTAGGGTTAGTCCACTTTCACTTTTAGGGGCGTCAGGAGTGATTTTTAAATTTTATTCAATTTTTCAAAAATTCTCTTAGCAAACAGAATAGCCCCAGATGGGACGCCGCATTCTGCAGAATAGCCCCAGATGGGACGCCACGTTCTGCAGCGTCATACCTGGAGCTATTCTGTTTGCCTATGTCCCATAAAAGGGATAACAGGCTTAAACTAGAATTGTCAGAGGATCTGACTATAGCCCCGCTTCTGAGCTTTTTGCCAGGTTGAGAAAAACAATGACAGGCAACAATCCCAAGCTAGATCTTGTCAATGTTGATGCACATAAAAAGATTGGTCAGATTCTGTCAATTTGTTCTCAAAGTATTGAGCGTAAACAAAATTCTGACATCAATCAAGGGCCAAAACTCTGTCAAAATTTTGCGAAAAATGACAGGCAACAATCCCAAGCTAGGTCTTGTAAATGTTGTTGTGCATACAAAATATAGTCAGATTCTGTCAATTCATTCTCAAGATATTGATCGGAAACAAAATTCTGACATCAATCAAGGGCTGTAACTCCGTCAAAATTTTGCGAAAAATGGCGGGCAACGATCCCAAGCTAGATCTTGTCTATGTTGATGTGCACACAATATTTGGTCAGATTCTGTCAATTCGTTCTCAAGATATTGAGTGGAAATGAAATTCTGACGTCAATCAAGGGCTGTAACTCCATCAAAATTTTGCAAAAAATGACGGGCAACAATCCCAAGCTAGAGCTTGTCTATGTTGATGTGCATACAAAATATGGTCAGATTCTGTCAATTTGTTCTCAAGATATTGAGTGGAAACAAAATTGTGACGTCAATCAAGGGTCGTAACTCCGTCAAAATTTTGCAAAAAATAACAGGCAACAATCCCAAGCTAGATCTTGTCAATGTTGATGTACATGTATACAAAATATGGTCAGATTCTGTCAATTTGTTCTCAAGATATTGAGCGGAAACAAAATTCTGACGTCAATCAAGGGCCGTAACTCTATCAAAATTTTGCGAAAAATGACAGGCAACAATCCCGAGCTAGATCTTGTCAATGTTGATGCGCATACAAAATATGGTCAGATTCTGTCTATTTGTTCTCAAGATATTTGAGCGGAAACGAAATTCTGACGTCAATCAAGGGCTGTAACTGTCAAAATTTTGCGAAAAATGACAGGCAACAATCCCAAGCTAGATCTTGTCAATGTTGATGTGCATACATTGTCAATGTTGATGTGCATACAAAATATGTCAGATTCTGTCAATTTGTTCTCAAGATATTGAGTGGAAACAAAATTGTGACGTCAATCAAGGGCTGTAACTCCGTCAAAATTTTGCGAAAAATGACAGGCAACAATCCCAAGCTAGATCTTGTCTATGTTGATGTGCACACAATATTTGGTCAGATTCTGTCAATTCGTTCTCAAGATATTGAGTGGAAATGAAATTCTGACGTCAATCAAGGGCTGTAACTCCATCAAAATTTTGCCAAAAATGACGGGCAACAATCCCAAGCTAGAGCTTGTCTATGTTGATGTGCATACAAAATATGGTCAGATTCTGTCAATTTGTTCTCAAGATATTGAGCAGAAACAAAATTGTGACGTCAATCAAGGGTCGTAACTCCGTCAAAATTTTGCAAAAAATAACAGGCAACAATCCCAAGCTAGATCTTGTCAATGTTGATGTACATACAAAATATGGTCAGATTCTGTCAATTCGTTCTCAAGATATTGAGCGGAAACAAAATTCTGACGTCAATCAAGGGCCGTAACTCTTATCAAAATTTTGCGAAAAATGACAGGCAACAATCCTGAGCTAGATCTTGTCAATGTTGATGCGCATACAAAATATGGTCAGATTCTGTCTATTTGTTCTCAAGATATTTGAGCGGAAACGAAATTCTGACGTCAATCAAGGGCTGTAACTGTCAAAATTTTGCGAAAAATGACAGGCAACAATCCCAAGCTAGATCTTGTCAATGTTGATGTGCATACAAAATATGGTCAGATTCTGTCAATTTGTTCTCAAGATATTGAGTGGAAACAAAATTCTGACGTCAATCAAGGGCTGTAACTCCGTCAAAATTTTGCGAAAAGATCTTGTCAATGTTGATGTGCATACAAAATATGGTCAGATTCTGTCAATTTGTTCTCAAGATATTGAGCGGAAACAAAATTGTGACGTCAATCAAGGGCCGTAACTCCGTCAAAATAACAGGCAACAATCCCAAGCTAGATCTTGTCAATGTTGATGTACATACAAAATATGGTCAGATTCTGTCGATTTGTTCTCAAGATATTGAGCGGAAACAAAATTCTGACGTCAATCAAGGGCCATAACTCTGTCAAAATTTTGCGAAAAATGACATTGATTGATTGATATTTATTCGGTAAAATCAACACATACATACATATATAGAAACATAAAAAGTATAAAGCATATTATCTATCACAGTTAATTGTTATGCCTACATTAATCTTAAATATACATAAAGACATTTTATAAATCAATCTAAAATGTATAAATAAACATTTTTGAAAAACACTTTTTATAAATTAATATAAAAAATATAAACAGACATTTTTGAAAAACGTCACTGTATAAAAAAATAATAGTTTGCTAAAAATAACAAGTTAAAGAGGCAAATTTAGATACCCTAGTTATAAAAAAAAAATATCACAGCATGATCATGTCTCACACTCCCGGACCAAGGGAGTGTAGCAAAGTCAAGCTTCTTCGCCTACACCCACCGTCTCTGGAAGTGACCAAGCCTGGTGCCGCCAGCAGAACGGTGCCCAAGTGTGTGAGACATGAAAGAAAAAAAATGGTTATGTATGAGTGTTGAAGTAACCCAGGATAGCCCATGAAAGCCCAAAGGCTTATTTCCAATGGGGTCCTGATGGTTAGATCCAAGACTACCAGACAACAAGCGAAAAAATGACTGAATCCTAAGTTTATATTCCAAGTTCTGAAAAGCCAATTAATAGTATATGAAATGATCTGTTTCCATAAGTTTCAGTTGGGGTCTAAGGTATTGTTTTGCAGCACTTTTGAATCCATTGAAACTACGCTTTTGTTTGACATCTAAGGGTAGAGAATTCCAATCTTTAATCGCATTATAATAGAAAGTTGTTGCTGCTGCACCACATACAGAAGGTAATACAAAATTTTCAATGCTATTCCTAGTGAAATGATGATGAACCTCCGAGGTTTTGATAAAATGTTCAGACATGTATGACGGCCAAGTTTCATTGTAAATTTTGTGTACATGACTCAATCGTAATTGTTTGACCCTAAAATCGACATTTAACATTTTCAGACTATCAAGTTCCGAGAAGCCAATGTGTGATCGAGGGCCAAGATTTTTTATGAAGCGCACAGTTTTGTTTTGACAAATCTGAAGTTTTTTCTTGAGACGTTTATTAAAACCGGAGTACCAAGATGAGCATGCATAATCCAAGTGACATTGAATAAGTGCCGAGCATATTGATTTCCTAAGTTTTTCTTCCAAAAAACTGCATTGCCTGTAAAGAAATTTAAGCCTACCATTAACCTTTTGAACAATACTATTCACAACTGCCTCCCCTGATAATTGATCATCCAAGTTAAGTCCGAGATATTTCACCGAACGTTGAGCCTTAATCGTATGACCATTGCATTCAATCGAAAAATCACTAACCTTTCTTAGTTTTCTCTTTGATCCAAAGAGTATACATTCTGTTTTTCCCATATGTAAAGAGAGTTTATTATTAATTAACCATTTACTGCACATCTCAAGTTCAAAACCAAGTTTTTCAGATATGACTTTAGGGTCCTTATGAGAATACAAAATAGCACTGTCATCCGCATATAACAAAAGTTTACTGTCAGGACTTATACTGAGTTCCATATCGTTAATGTAACAAAGAAAGAGAAGAGGGCCCAATATACTTCCTTGAGGAACACCACAAGTTACAAGTGATGGATCAGACACAGTGTCATTCACCTGAACAATCTGATTTCGATGAGACAAATAAGACCTAAACCAATCTACAGATTTAATACCCATAGCATCTAGCTCAGGCAACAATCCCGAGCTAGATCTTGTCAATGTTGATGTGCATAAAAAATATGGTCAGATTCTGTCAATCTGTTCTCAAGATATTGAGGGGAAACAAAATTCTGACGTCAATCAAGGGCTGTAACTCCATCAAAATTTTGTGAAAAATGACAGGCAACAATACCAGGCTAGATCTTGTCAATGTTGATGTGCATACAAAATTTGGTCAAATTCTGTCAATTCGTTCTCAAGATATTGAGGGGAAACAAAATTCGGACGGAATAACGGAATGACAGAAAGATGGAAGGACGGAACGACATGGTGAATCCAGTATAGCCTCACTTTTTCAAAGCGGGGCTATAATGAGTTAAGCATAGCATAAACAAAAGGTGACTGATTAAATGCATGCAGGCATTCTCTATCCTTTGATTCCCCACAAATCATCCACTCAAGGATATGCAATTATGCTTAGGCAGTTAACATAGCGTCTTGACATAAATGATAATGTGTAAATGTCTGTGAGAGCAATGTAAATTTTCAGAGAATACATGATTGCCTACTTTGAAGGCAATAAAACCCCATTTTAAAGGATCAGTTGATAAACCCAATCTTACACTTGTGGAGAATCATCAACTATTCTTAAATTTCAAATGAAATGACCACTTGTGTAAAATCCTCTATGCATAATTTAAATTCTAACATTGTATGTGTTTGGCTACCAAATCGTATCAGTTGTCTTTGTTCACAGTTTTGGTGACTTACCATGTGTAAGCAGTGGAACATGAGACATGGAAGTAGCAGCCTCAATCAGTTGATTCACTGACATATCTTTCATCTCTTTTCTTTGTTCAATAGCTTCTTTGGCTGTAATCAGAAAGAACAAAATAAGCCACTTTTGATATAACTCTGTTACTACTCAATTAGTTTCAAAATACTTTGATCATATCTTTGAAATTACAAATATATTTTTCAATCTTTCTTCAATACAATTTTAAGGTGGTAGAATAGAAAGTCTCAATCTGTCATTCTTAAAACTCATCAATGTATTATTTTGTTTTGGCAACAATGGTAGCACAAACCCACTATTTCCTCAATATGAAGCCAGTTAATTTTTAGGCCGACCTAATCTGAAACTCTTCTCACCTGTATCTTTGTCTCCCTTGGCGAGTTCAGCTTCTTCCTGCTCTTCTTCCTCTTCCAGACTGAAGACAGCTGTGAGCAACATGAGGAGTAAGTCAGCCATCAGGCCACCGGCATCTGTCTCTAGTAGAGCTTCCTCTAACACAGCTGTCCCAAAAAGCAAAATAAATATCAGAATTAGGTTTCTATGTCTAGATAACTTTCAATCCAAAGATAAACAACAATTTGTTTAAAGCTCTTTCAGGGATATGACAGAATCTACTTTATTTTACACCATCTTTTGCTGCCAACCATCTTTTTTCTATAGCCGTGGCCCAATACATAAAACACCAACATTTCAGTGTTTGGGAGGGTTGGGGAAGGGGTACTTGGAAAACAAACTATAAATTACCTAAAGTAAATCCTTTTGGAAAACTTTCTTTGAGTTCAAACAATGAGTTGAAACAGTTGACAAACTCTACCATCATGATAGCGTCACCAAACTGCTCTTCAGGGATCCTGGACTTCACTGGGGTAGGCTCTGGTAAAACCTGTTTATGTATGGTACATAAAAATAGTCATAAATATTCTGTGTATGACATTCTTACATACTTTGCTCTATCATCATTAGGCAGATCTTATTTATTTAGCTTTAGTTTTGAACAGATACTTTGTCGAATTCCAGTTAAAACTTATTTGCCATAAAATCAGACATAGTCTCTTTTTGAGCACAAATTCAAGACTGATTCGAGTCAGCCACAGTAAAACTATGGCTATACTACTCAAAACATTCTATAATCGTTGCAGCCTTTTCGTAATTGTCAATATCCAGTGCAAATGTATAGACCATTAGCAGTTGTTACATAAGTAATCAACATACCTTGAGATCATCGCAGTCCAGATCATCCCTGGGCTGATTCCACTCTCTGAACAGTTCCATCTCTATTCTTTTCTCTTCACGCTTTTTCTCTATCTCCTGCAGTGGATGAGTAACATGTTTAAACCTTATCATATAAAAACTGGTTTCAAATCTGACTTCCTTTCAATTTTTCTTGATAAACCATCCTGTTCAGAAACATTGGTGGACTTTGCCACTTATATTCTTATTATTCCAGAAACTGTGAAGATATGAATTTCTGAAAGTATAATCAATGCCCATTCACTTTTCTTCCGTTTTGCTGCTATTTTGTGGGGTTTTTTTTAGAAATATTCTAGAATGTTTTGCCAACCACATAATCTGATCTGTGTATATACTTGCTGCCTGCTCGAGTTTCCACAGATCTGAATTTTGCTTAGAGAAACAAGAACAAAGCATATGTTAAGTCCTAATTAAGTGTAACTTGTACTACTAAAAGCCCCCAACTGACCGCCAGTCTTTCCAGTCTCTTCCTTTCTTTCTCTTCCTCCCACTTCTTCCTCTTCTCCTCTGCCTCTCTCAGCTTCTCTGCCAGTTTCTCCTGTCGCTCTTGCTCTCGGAGTATCGCTATCTCTTCCTGGGTAAGCTTAGGTTCAGGAGGGGGTGTTGGCGTTTTGTTTGGCCTCTTCGCTGTTAAACAGATACATGTACATGTATAGGGAAATTACAAATAATGTTTTTATTCTTGCATTCTGAATAAATAATTAACAGGTAGGACTTTGTAAGCCATGCAGGCCCTAGTCAGACCAACTATTTGAGCCTGTGTGTGAGAAAACCAACAATCTGGGTTCCGACCAGGTCTGACACAAACCTGGCTGTACAGTCACAGAAGATGGCTAGAGGCTGGAAATTCTGGATTTAGAAAGTAGAGGAATTGTACTATCCATGTAGCGAAAACAAAGGCGCTAATCACTGCGAAGCTGATCTGCACCTTTGTTTTTGCCTTTGCTGATCTTTGGTTTTCCCATGTGGCGGCTCATTAAGTCTTCACTAAGTTCCTTATGCTAAAGGTTGGGCTACAATTTCTTTGTCATTTCTACTAGTACTTATGGAAAAATGATAAATAATTTTTTCTCACTCTTAGCAAATTATCTAAACACCCAGCCAAAATGATCCCTTTTAGAATCTTGCACCAAGAATATACCGGTTTGGTTGTCAGTGCATGTGATCTGTACCTGGCTCTTTCTTTTTTCCTGGGGCAGGTGATGCATTCCTGGACTCAGGTTTGGGTTCAGGCTTCTTGGCCGGCTTTTTCTTCACCTCTGAGAATGTGAACACCGGAGGGGGTCCAGCAAAGATTTGTTCAAACTTCATTGCAGCGATTTCAAACTTCTTCAGTTTGGCCCCCTGAAATAGAGCTTGAATTTTCAACATTGGCTCATTTTCCAACCACAGGCACTTAAACGTTCAATTGTTTTATAATACTATTTCATACATGTAAATGATGTTGGGTTATTTGTTGCTTTATGTTCACATTCAACAGCCCTACTTTATAACACTTTTGGGCAAGCCCCACAGAGACCATTATCAGTATTAAGCACCAACTCTTTCACCAGTAACTGATATCTTCGCCGCCTCTTGGATTCTTATGATGAGTACCAAGAACATAAATCACAAAAAAATCCCTATTTCATCTCTTTTTTTTTCTCATTCTATTTTTATGAGCTTAATGAGCTGCATCAAGAGAAAATGTGAAAACAAAGGATCTGATATTTCAAGATTCTAGCCTTTTTCTAAGTTGTACAGGCCAGTTTGTGTCTGACCAGGTTGAAAACCATGAGGACCGGATTGCTCGTGTCGTAGCTCAAATATGTAGTTGTGACTTACTTTGACCCTCCATATGCCATCTACAATCTCACAGCTCTGCTTCAGATACAGCTTACTCTTGTCTCTCGTGTACAATCCTTTCTTACGACTGCAACACAACATAATAACAGATAATAATGGTCAACCAATAGTTACAGTTCTAGAAGATAGACGGGAAACAAGTCTCAATAGCCTTAAATACATCTCAGTAATGCTAATAGAATTAAACAGCACAAATTGATCTAGTGATCTTGCAATGTGGCTTATACATGACTAATAAATATCGCAACAAAAAGTTAACAAGTAGCCCAAGGGCAACAATCGCTCACGTGACAGTCAACAAGTACAGTCACTGGACAAAGTAGTTGGGGGTTTTACCATATATGGGTATGGTGGCCATCTTGGTCATGTGACCTTGAAACCCAACTTACATCAGCAGAATAGCTCTTGTCTGGATTGTGTATCCTCTTGTTCGCCATTTTGGTTCACTTGAAAAAATCATCATACAAGGTCACGGTCCTATAATGACCCCCGGGGTGGGGCCATATTTGACCTCAGGGGCATGATTGGCAGGATTTATGTAGAGCTCCACATGACATTGTTGCATATCAAATATACAAGTTTTGTGTCATGGGGTTGCAGAGAAGAAGATTTTTCATGTATTTCCATTATAAGTCTATGGTAGATAATGACATGCCTGTCGCGTGGCCTGTATGGACCCCAGGGGCACCGTTGGCAGGATTTATAAAGAGGAGTACTATACACTGCTCCACACAAAATATGAAAGCTCTGGGTCATATGGTTTCATTTCAGAGAAGAAGATTTTTCATGTATTTTCCATTATAAGCCTATGTCAGATAATGATGCCCCCGAGGCGGGGTGGGGCCTGTATAGACCCCAGGGGCACGGTTGTCAGGATTTATAGAAAGGACCACTATATATTGTTACACACAAAATATGAAAGTTCTGGGCCTTGTGGACCTAAATTAATCATATACCTTCATCTAATCCATTAGTTGTGTGCATCTACCACTTTTCAGGTCTCAGGCTGCAATAGTTTTCATAAAATCCATAGTTTTCACTTTTTCCCATGTAAAAGCCAATGTTTCCAAAACTGACCTTGCCATAAAATAAGTCAAGGTCATCGCAGGGATATGATTTATATATACATTGTAGTACTTGAGTCATAGATGTTTCATGCCAAGTTTCGTTCAAATCGGTCCACTGGTTCCAGAGAAGAAGATTTTTGAAGGGTTTTTACCATGATATATGGGCATGGCGGCCATCTCGGTCATGTGACCTGGATTATTTATATATACATTGGTTCCCATTTACTATAGATGCTTCATATAAAATTTGGCTTTGACTGGCCAATCGGTTGAAGAGAAGATCTTTGAAAAGTGTGTATGGACGACAGACCGGCCATGGTCAAAAGATGACATTCACCTAAATTAATCATATACCTTCATCTTATCCATTAGTTGTTTTCATCTATCACTTTTCAGGTTTCAGGCTGCAATAGTTGTTAAACCAGAGGACCAATGGTCCTGTAAACGCTCACCTGAGATCAGCTGCATATACCAATAAACATGTTTGAATATTATGGTATTTAACTCCAGTGCAGGGGCAGATAAGCCCTTGGGCCATTTTCTTTTTTCAGAATCTTCAATATTCTGTCCATTTGCCAATTTCCTGTTGGCTTTTTCCTTCAAATGACATTTTAACAGTTTTCCCAATTCAGATGCACAGGCAACCCATGTTGACCTTGCCATAAACTTGGTCAAGGTCATCACAGGGTCATGATTTATATATACGTTTGAGTACTTTAGCCATCGATGCCTCACGCCAAGTTTCCTTGAAATCAGTCTATTGGTTTCAGAGAAGATGATTTTTGATGGGTTTTTACCATATATGGGCATGGCGGCCATCTTGGTCATGTGACCTAGATTATTTATATACACATTGATTCCCCCATTCTATAGATGCTTCACTTAAAATTTGGCTTTGTTTGGCCAAGCGGTTTCAGAGGAGAAGACGTTTGAATATTATGGAAATATACATGTATATTGCCCCGGGGTGGGGGCACATGAGCCCCTGGGGTCCAATTTTTTTCAGAATCATTAATATCCAGTCCTACTGCCCATTTCCTGCAAGACTTTCACTTTAAATGACATTTTAAAAGTTTTCCCCATTCAAATGCATTGGTGACCTACATTGACCTTCCCGTAAAATAGGTCAAGGTCATCACAGGGTCATGATTTATATACACATTGTAGTGCTTGAGCCATCGATGCTTCGTGCCAAGTTTCGTTGAAATCGGTCAACCGGTTCTGGAGAAGAAGATTTTTGAACGGTTTTTACCATATATGGGCATGGCGGCCAGCTTGGTCATGTGACCTGGATTTTTTATATACATATTTGTTACCCCTTCCTATTGATGCTTCACATAAAATTTCGCTTTGATTGGCCAAGCGGTTTCAGAGGAGAAGATGTTTGAATATTATGGAGATATACATGTATATTGCCCCGGGGTGAGCCCCTGGTGCCCAATTTTTTTCAGAATCATTAATATTCAGTCCTACTGCTCATTTTCTGCAAGATTTTTCCTTTCAATGACAATTTAACAATTTTTGCCATTCAAATGCATTCGCGACCTATGTTGACCTTGCCGTAAAATAGGTCAAGGTCATCATAGGGTCATGATTTATATACACATTGTAGTGCTTGAGCCATTAATGCTTCATGCCAAGTTTGGTTGAAATCGGTCCAGTGGTTCCGGAGAAGAAGATTTTTGAAGGGTTTTTACCATATATGGGCATGGCGGCCATCTTGGTCATGTGACCTGGATTATTTATATACACATTGGTTCCCCCTTCCCATAGATGCTTCATGTAAAATTTTGCTTTGATTGGCCAAGCGGTTTCAGAGGAGAAGATCTTTGAAAAGTGTGGACGACGGACGGACGGACGACGGACGACGGACGGACGACGGAGCATGGGTATACTATAAGCTCACCTTGTGAGCCTGACGGCTCAGGTGAGCTAAAAATCCAGTTTTCACTTTTTCCCATGTAAAAGCCAATGTTTCCAAACTTGACCTTGCCGTACAATAGGCCATGCCATCGCAGGGCCATGATTTATATCTACATTGTAGTACTTGAGTCATAGATGCTTCATGCCAAGTTTCGTTGAAATCAGTCCACCGGTTCCAGAGAAGAAGATTTTTGAAGGGTTTTTACCATATATGGGCATGGCGGCCATCTTGGTCGTGTATCCTCAATTATTGATATATACATTGGTTCCCACTTCCTATAGATACTTCACATAAAATTTGGCTTTGATTGGCCAAGCGGCTTCAGAGAAGATTTTTGAAAAGTGTGTATGGACAACAGACCGGCCAAGGTTAAGAGATGACCTTGACCTAAATCATATACCTTCATCTAATCCATTAGTTGTGTGCATCTACCACTTTTCAGGTCTCAGGCTGCAATAGTTTTCATAAAATCCATAGTTTTCACTTTTTCCCATGTAAAAGCCAATGTTTCCAAAATTGACCTTGCCATAAAATAGGTCAAGGTCATCGCAGGGTCATGATTTGTATATACATTGTAGTACTTGAGTCATAGATGCTTCGTGCCAAGTTTCGTTCAAATCGGTCCACTGGTTCCAGAGAAGATTTTTGAAGGGTTTTTACCATAATATATGGGCATGGCGGCCATCTTGGTCATGTGACCTGGATTATTTATGTACACATTGGTTCCCATTTACTATAGATGCTTCATATAAAATTTGGCTCTGATTGGCCAAGCGGTTTCAGAGAAGAAGATCTTTGAAAATGTGAACACACGGACGGACGCACAGATGCCGGCTCGAGTACCATACTATAAGCTCCCGATGAGCCTTCGGCTCAGGTGAGCTAAAAACCTACAAGTCTATGACTCTTAATTTCCTGACTAGGCATGTGCTACTAACATGTATTTCTACACCAAAATGTACATCTTTAGCACCTAATAATGATACATCTATACTTTTGTATGGAGCATTGACAAACTTGAATTTTCAATTGCTATCATATATATCCTCCAATATCTGTTCAAAGACTTTTGTATTCAATTTTGCTTTGCAGTAACCGCCCATTTAAATTAAAGGAAGGTATCTGAATAGTCTCAGCTTATCAAGTGCTTACTTGACCATCTTGTATTTGACAGTATATGTCTTGGATGTTTCGTTGTCTTGTACAATGTACTGATACTGTTCAGGTTTCAAGGCCTTTGTTTTCTTGGAACTGAAAATAATGCATACAACAATTGATCTTTGTTTTGAAAATGAAATTTCTTCTATTTGCTGCTAATCCAGAGAAAAGTCAACAAGCATTTTTCAATTGGAGGGTGTTTGAATTAAGTTTTATCCTTTTGTTAATCAAGTAAATTGTACTATGCATGTCACTGTATTCGCAAAAATCAGACTTTATATACAAAATAAAATGAAAATAGCTCACTATGAATCACCTTTTCCAAAGTTACGAAGTATTTTCTGTTTTGTTTTGTGATTTAACATCACAGTCAACAACTTTTCAATCACTGCTTCCTGGCCCAATCCTGGGTATTAACAAGTACTGTGGGGAGTTAAAAATGTCTTGCCCAAATACATAGTATGGCACCCCACCACATTTCGAACACATGACCTCCTGATTTGGAGTGTGATACTCTATAAATAGACCACCATGGTCCCCTACATACAAAGTATAACTGCATAGAAAATATAGACAAAAGTCAATAAAAATCAATGTTAAACATACATGCTTAAATGTAGCAGTAAAATTTAAGATATCAAAAATGCTGGATAGTGTACCTTTTAGCCTTGTCCTCGTCCCCACTGTCCTCTGAAGCATCACCGTTGACACTAGCTCCCTCTGGGGGTATAACTGACATAACCTTACAACTTTGTCTGAAATAGGAGTCAAATCTGTCATGTACCTCGTCCTGTCACTGAAGTCTAGCACCAGCTACAGATCATTGCTTACTTTTAACAGGGAAAAGTACGGATTTTTTTTTCACACGTGCCAAGGTCGGCAAGTGACTTTTTATGTACACTCGCCAAGCGAAATTCACATGCAGGGGAATACATTTTCCACTCATGTCCAGTTGAAAGAAGCTATGTCACGCATAATTTGATATTATAAAAGATCAAGAGAAAATGCTTCAAGTAATTTAATTTCAATTAGAACAAAGTGGATCAATCTAGGGAAACTAGAGTAACACGGGTTGAAGTTATTGCTGCCAAAATCTAGAAAATCTGAATCCATTTGATTGGTCGACTTCATTTTATTGAATATTGACATCCCTGTTATATTACAATGTAACCAGAGGACCAATGGTCCTGTAAACGCTCACCTGAGATCTGCTGCATATACCAATAAACATGTTTGAATATTATGGTATTTAACTACAGTGCAGGGGCAGATGAAGCACTTGGGCCATTTTCTTTTTTCAGAATCTTCAATATTCTGTCCATTTGGCAATTTCCTGCTGGCTTTTCCCTTCAAATGACATTTTAACGGTTTTCCCAATTCAAATGCATAGGCAACCCATGTTGACCTTGCCATAAACTTGGTCAAGGTCATCACAGGGTCATGATTTATATATACATTGTAGTACTTTAGCCATCGATGCTTCACGCCAAGTTTCTTTGAAATCAGTTGACTGGTTTCAGAGAAGATTTTTGATGGGTTTTTACCATATATGGGCATGGCGGCCATCTTTGTCATGTGACCTATATTATTTATATACACACTGATTCCCCCATTCTATAGATGCTTCACATGAAATTTGGCTTTGATTGGCCAAGCGGTTTCAGAGAGAAAGATGTTTGAATATTATGGAAATATACATGTATATTACCCCCAGGTGGGGGCACATGAGCTCCTGGGGTCCAATTTTTTTCAGAATCATTAATATTCAGTCCTATTTCCCATTTTCTGCAAGACTTTCACTTTAAATTACATTTTAAAAGTTTTCCCCATTCAAATGCCTTGACGACCTATGTTGACCTTGCCGTAAAATAGGTCAAGGTCATCACAGGGTCATGATTTATATATACATTGTAGTGCTTGAGCCATCGATGCTTCATGCCAAGTTTCGTTGAAATCGGTCAACCGGTTCTGGAGAAGAAGATTTTTGAAGGGTTTTTACCATATATGGGCATGGCGGCCATCTTGGTCATGTGACCTGGATTTTTTATATACATATTGGTTCCCCCTTCCTATTGATGCTTCACATAAAATTTGGCTTTGATTGGCCAAGTGGTTTCAGAGGAGAAGACGTTTGAATATTATGGAGATATACATGTATATTGCCCCAGGATGGGGGAACATGAGCCCCTGGGGTCCAATTTTTTTTCAGAATCATTAATATTCAGTCCTAATGCCCATTTCCTGCAAGACTTTCACTTTAAATGACATTTTAAAAGTTTTCCCCATTCAAATGCATTGGCGACCTATGTTGACCTTGCCGTAATATAGGTCAAGGTCATCACAGGGTCATGATTTATATACACATTGTAGTGCTTGAGCCATTAATGCTTCATGACAAATTTCGTTGAAATCAGTCCACCGGTTCTGGAGAAGAAGATTTTTGAAGGGTTTTTACCATATATGGGCATGGCAGCCATCTTGGTCATGTGACCTGAATTTCTTATATATACATTGGTTCCCCCTTCCTATTGATGCTTCATATAAAATTTGGCTTTGATTGGCCAAGTGGTTTCAGAGGAGAAGATCTTTGAAATTGTGGACGGACGGACGGACGACGGACGGACGCCAGATCATGGCCATCCTATAAGCTCACCTTGTGAGCCTAACGGCTCAGGTGAGCTAAAAATGACTGAAATACCAAAAAAGAAAATAAACTTGTTTCCTTTTTTGTTTAGCTCATTTTTG
The DNA here is from genome assembly GCA_964017185.1 of Rugalucina vietnamica. Classification (NCBI taxonomy): domain Eukaryota; kingdom Metazoa; phylum Mollusca; class Bivalvia; order Lucinida; family Lucinidae; genus Rugalucina; species Rugalucina vietnamica. The sequence goes on from OZ024872.1 coordinate 71,956,264, forward strand.
TAAGAATAACTGAAAATTGAGATAAACCGCCTGAACATCACACTCGCCTGCCACGGCGAGCATGCCAAGAGTCTTACTTGCCAACAGCTTTTTTTATTCGCATTGGTGAGCTTCTATATTTTTCACTGCTTTACCTTTTCTGACATGTAAAATTGCTTAAAATACATTTTGAACCCTAATACATGTGCTTACATATAGCTTACGGTGTCAGCCAAAAGACAATGCCACAATGGTGCATATTTTAATTATGAATACATTTCTATTTTTTTGCATAAAAAATCATTATGTGGGTATTATTTTTTCGATAATTTGAGACAAAAAAAAAGCCTTCAATGGATCTTCATCAACGGCTGTCTTTTTGACATTAAGGTTAATCTATTGTCTTTGTAAGAAAACATTCACAAGCAAACTAACTTGGCTTTGTCTAGCAATACTACAAATAGATGATCAACACATCTCTGCCTTTGTAAGTTCCTTTGGCTTAAACTAACCTTCCTTTACCCAGCAAGACTTCAACCGTCTCACCAATAAAGAATCTGTCTCTGGCGAATACAAACACATCATCGTTCAACTGTTCGAGTCGACTTCTCTGGGTCTGATTGGCCAGGTACAAGATAGGTTTCTGGAGGTAGTTGGGGAATGTAGCAAGTTGTTTCAGTGCCTTTTCTTCACATTCCTCAGCCTCCTGGTATGTGAGCCCCGCCCTTCCTGTGATAGCACATGACCAAACTAGACTGTTACACAGGATCACTCTCTCAAAGAACTTTCTGAAAATAAATACATGTAAAAATTCGTTATGTACAGAACGGCAAGCAATTGGTCACTGCTCAGATCAGAGTATGGTCAATGCTGATCAGAGAACTATGTATGTTTATAAGATCCAAGCCTAGAATGTCCGCAAATTTGAGCCTTACACTATGTAGTCTGACATTGTCACAAGGCCATGAGCATGATGAGACGCCAAACTGGCAATACCGTAATCACCAAGACTTCTTAGGTACTGAATCTGTACCGTGGGGAGATAATGAATCCTGCTAAATTTTATTAAGATTACATATATACTATGCTTATTCAGCCCCTTTTAATATGTCTTAAGCATGCAAACACTTGAAACAGACCACAAATCAGTAACAACAGGATTCTGATCATTCAATCCTTCAACCTCAGTCTGGTGTGATTGTCCCATGGGTGACACACACACTAATACCCTACAATTTCATTGGAAACTGCTTCAGGGTGTAATAATTACAACTTCGATTGAAATAATGATTTAGTGATCAATATTCCGAAATTAGGAACATGTCGAAATTTAGTATCTTTGACTCACAATGCTTTTGTAATGGAAAATGAAAGTAGAAATAATTTCAAAACGTGATAATAGTATTTCTTACTCATAATCTCTGAATATTTCGTTGGTTATCTTGCAGAGGAAGACTTCCTCATCTGGCTGAAGATCTGGAGGCGGCTCTTCCCGATGAAATGGTTGCCGTCTGAGCAGTGGCATTCTTAGTTTTGGAGGGAAAAACAAAGAAGTTTTCCTATGCTTTGACAAATTCTGATCAAAACGAAAGTAGGTTCATACAGTGCCTAAATGGCTCTACAAACAATTGTCATCAATGATATAACCACATATAAAACATAACAGACACGATCGCACAAAATCCGGCCGTGGTGTCACAGCGTTGTTTCTCCGCACCGACAATGAGGTCAGCTTTGTCAGCTAGATTTGTTGAATGAAATATTTGGTTTGGTAGTGGGGTAAGTAAAATCGAAATTGTGTTAAAAACACATCACCGTACGCCTGAAAATATGCATTGTGAATTGGAGAAATGATTGGAGATTCGAACTTGCCAAATAAATATAACCTATCAATTACTGTTTTTCTACGAAAATAATTTTAATTCAGCATCGCAGACGAAATCGCAAAGAACAGACATTTAGTAGGCGGAGCCTAAATGTACAGTAGAAGCTTTTCATTGGTCGAATGGTAAATTGATTGACAGTTTCAGACAACGACCGGAAGAAGAGCGTAGTACTTAAGGTTGTCTAAAAACAGTAGACTAGAATTTCAGGTCTTTTCGTGACATGAAAACTGGCTTCAGGATAGTTTTCTGGTAGAACCTAATATGAAATATGGCACCACCTTTGTCGCGACGCTGCACTCCTATTGCGCAGATAATTTTAAAATAAGCTACATATATGACCGCTTCCTCACCCAGGTGACCATAGCCGACCATTACCATTATGGAAAGTTAGTTTATCAGTTATTCTAACCCCGGGATTCTAACACGACGTTATCATCTTTCCCATTGAACTTAATAGAAACATTACCATTTGCAATTAACAATAATTCACCATAAACAAAATAACGCGCGTAAGGTAGCATGTTGTGACGTCGAACATAAACATTCATGTCCGCTGAGAATGAGTCCACTGGAAAATATTTTAAAATGTAAGCATTAGTCGTGTTAGAATCGAAATAATTTTACTTTACAGTGAATTATCTTTGACTAAGGTAGCAATCCACAGTTTTTAGAGCATTTTTCAGTTAATTTAGCTAGATCCGCCAAAATGGTTAATATTTCTGTCCAATCTGGTGAACAATCCGATATCTCCCATAAAATCATTAAATCAAATGTCTAACAACAAAATAACATCATTTAAATCGCCTAGCGCTGACTATCACCCTACCTGTATTGGGGGTATTTTCCCTTACCCCCTCTTTCAGACCAGTGAATTTTCGTAAAATATGCCTAAAGTCTGGGCCCCCATGCATATTCTGTGCAAAAGGAAGCCCCATAAATCTCATGCAACTACTTAGAGAATCGACCCAGGATCATAATGAGCAGTGCACAAATATGTGCCATCCATCTACTTTTTTCGCTATTTGTGAACAAAGATAACCCCTGCAAAGTCGACAGTGAAGAGCGTCACCGGCTATGACTGGCGAACGATCCGGGATCCTTATATAATCCCGGTTTTTACCAGTCTGAAAATAGAAAATTTGTATTTTTCACATGTTTGAGGCATAATTGATCCGACTTGCGGAAAGATGTCGGCAAATTATTGAAAGAGGATAATTTACAGCCCAATTTCATGCCCTACCCTTTAATATTGAAATTTTTGGCCCCACCTCAAAAGTACGAAACTGTGAATGGAACCTAACGCGAGATGTTGCTGGGCAAATGCGATATTTAATATTCGGCTGAGGCTATCCGCACGACGGTCATGCCGATAAGCGGCGTTATCCGCACGACGGTCGTGCCGATAAGCGGCGTTATCGGCCCGACCGTCGTGCGGATAGCCAATGCTACAGGTATTGGCTATCGGCACGACGGGAGTATAAGATTTTCTTACAAGCTTAGTTACGAATGCATTAAACTATTAATTTGTCATTAAATAAATAAATTATGGTTTTAGCTATATAGAAAGGTCCGGGATAAAACGCAGCAGTTTTACGCAGCAATATATAATATATAGGAAAACGCAGCACATAGGGATATATAGTGTAACGCAGCTATTGGAGATATAGGTATAAAACGCAGTGACATATTGCAGCTAGTATAAAACAATAGTGAGAAAAGACAAATGCAGCCATGCAGCCATAATACAATGAGTGATTACTTTAAGACGGCTCTTTGGTGTAGTTTGGTAATGTTCATACAATTATCATGGTTTTCCCCGAACATATAATAATTATTATATTTGATCATGGATATAAAGCATATATCTATTAGGTACATGTACATGCCTATAAAAAAACTTGGATCCTTCTGGTGTTCAATGTATATCAGCACATGCTAGTGAGCGTTAGAAAAGTTAAGAATGAATGAATGAATGAATGAATGAATGAATGAATGAATGAGACCTAAATAGCACACAGGACTATGATTCCTTTTCATCTTACCCTAAAATGAGAAAATGACTGGCGTTTCAAGGAGTTGATATTTGTATTAATGCTTTTCATTTCAAGAGAATGTGTTAACAAATATAGTGATTAGACTGAGTATTTAGATCTGCCAAGTGGCGCGATGTGTAGTAAGCTAGTGCAAAGTGGCGTAAATTGGTGAAAAATAGCACTTAAGCGTATTATTTATCAAATATTTCTTTCTTCCAATACTTTTTAACCGCCGAGGAGGACTTCAGAAGGATATGAGGAAGATGTCTAGATGATGCACATTTAGTTATTTACATGTGTGCAGTACGCATGTATGGGTGGGGAGACGGGGGAGAGGGGGATGCGAGGGCGCAACATAGTCGCCGGTCTGACGGACAGGAACGTTGATATTGCATGATTTTTGGCAATGTTTTCTTTTTTCTTTCGAATATAATGATTAAAAACGAAAATTACTCTTCTCAAGTTCTGCAGTCCTAGCTTACAGTTTCCATGTTAGAATTTTCTACAAAGAGTGAGACTGTGGGATTCAGATTTTACGCAGAATATTTACTGAAAGAAACAATGTACAAGAGGGCATTTATTTTATGACGTTTGGCTCTTTCTTACTGATCATAATATTGATATGTGGCAATATGCAATATTTTAGCGATATGCATTGTCTCTGGTAAAACTACAAAGTGCCAAGCACGTGTTGAAATATGTAATATATTGTTCGGATTGGTCGTTATCATTTCTTGCTCTAAGAATTCTATAGGTGTATATCATTAAATGGAGAGAAAGAAGAAAGCAACAATTTTGTGTATTGAGAATCGTTTGTATATTAAGATCATGTGACTGAGCAATAAAAGGTGTGAAAACGTGTGTCAGGTTACCGTGCAGTAATCGAATTATCAGTCACACGTCTGTTTTCGAGGTGTTAAAACAATCAGCTACTGTTCAAGTGTCGAATTAATCTCTATTAGCGCGTGTCATTAATTAGATCATCAAACATTTTAAGTAAGTAAATTCTTTATTTAAAGAGGGTGGCCCAGTTGGTTAGCTCCAATCTTCCTTGGGGTCCTTTTAGTTTATAACAAGTTAAAATATTTACAGCAGCACATAACGCAAAATACTTCTAATCTCGAAAAGGAAACAAGCATGCCTGGTGTTACAATTTCTTTTTTGTTTCTGTGCAAAATGTTTTTACAACTAACATGTTTGCGCAATGTCAAATTTCAATAATTTAAGCAAATTTTACGATTACGCGGCTATGATTAGTTCAAGAGCAAACTGTTTTTCAACCAAAGTTACTTTGCGCTAAAACATCATTTTCAGAGATTTGGACTTATCCCGTCATTGACATTTAGAGTAGAACATCCGGAAAACATGTCCGTGAAAACTATACCCCCCTGTACCCCACTTTTATATAGAAAAATGGGGTTTGCAGGGGTATACCTATTTTTCTTATTTTGCTCCAAAACATAGATTGTGGGTACTCGTTAGAACCGCCTCGTCGAGGCGGTTCTAACGTGTACCCACAATCTATGTTTTGAGCAAAAATAAGAGAAACATCCAAAAATTTCCACTGAAAATTTTCATTTTTTTTACAACATTAAAAATCTCTGTATATTGCATGGGCATGTTTTCGTAATGGTAAATGATTGTGTCAGTTATATTTTCCGGCGTATCTACTCATATACATGAGGAAGCATCATAGACGAGCAGACTGGTTGTATAGCGCTCAACTGGTTGCATGTTTAGTGCATATTGCAGTTTGAGTTATAATTGCGCTTCTACGGAAAACCTTGCTGGTCACGGTTTCGTTTCAGTTAATATTCGGCCGTGTCTTTACATACATTACTTATGCCTTGTGTATGATAAAGGACGCATATCAAATGAAAATTGTGCGCAAACGATTTTTTTTTTTTTTTTTTTTTTTTTTTTTTTTTTTTTTTAAATGTGCGCAAATGTAATAGCACCTGTTAAACAGTGCTTTAAATCGTTTCCAAACCCATTTTAATCAGGCATGGCTGATAATTTTTTAGAATTGTGATTTACGGTTTATAAGGTTTATCTCCAGTATATGCAATCGCTCATCAAGGATTTGTCAGCTGACAATGTAGGCAAAGTGAGTGAACAAAGTGCAGAAAAAATGTGTCTGCGTACCTTCTGGTTAACTGAATTGATACCAACCGCTCAAGTTATTAACAACGATGCAACATCTATGTTTCTTAAACATTAAATCCTGTATGCATTTGCTACGGCGAATAACATATCTTTGAGAAAAATCTTTATGAAATTGTGACCCTTTTGAAAGAAACATTGAGCACTGCCGGCCAAGAAAAGCCAAGATTAAAGCGCATCGGCAAATAACACATCTTTTAGAAAAAAATATCTTTATGGAATTGTCTCATGAAAAACTATCTTTATGAAATTGTCTCATCATTGTGACCTTATTGAAAGAATCATTGAGCAAGAAAATGTATGCGTGATAGGCATGATATGCATGAAAGAGGTTTTCGTTTATCACTACGAAATATAAAGTTATAAATATAAAAAATAAAAAATAAAAGATAAATTGTAAAGAAAAAAAGCAAGAATTGTCTGTATGTTAGCGTTATTATTTCAAACCCATGTACATGATCCGCATGAATATGCTTATTCACGACGTCTCAAGATTTAATCTTGATGTGCATGCTGCTCTGTGTCTTTGTTGTTCGTAGATTCTGCAAACTGGATACCCGCCAAAAATGTTGCATTGCCAATCGACATTAGCCACTGTAAAATGCATTCTGTCGTTGTAATGTTACTCATAAGAATCACCGCCCACAAAACCTCGCATCATAAAAGTAAACAACTGACACACTATATAAGCTTCTGCAATCAGAGCAAAACCCATGACCAGTCTGTACAAACTATCACAAATCAGTAACATGTATTGTATATAGTACATTTTAAAAAAATTGGATCACTATGAACGTAATTGACAGACATGGCCTTATAAACTTTTCCGTCATGCCTGTTACCAATTATGTAAGGAAATATTAATTTCAGGACTAAAATACTTTCTATTTTATATTTACATCGAATTCATACTTATAATTTCCAGAAATTCAAATTACAGATTATTTCTGTTATAATATTATATAGCTGCAATAAACTTCTGCGTTTAATACTCTTTCCTCAATAAGCTGCGTAACCTTCTTTTTCTTTGTAGCTGCGTTTTCCTATATAACCATTACAGCTGCGTAAAACTACTGCGTTTTATACCCACCCTATAGAAATACATTCGAAATTAACATTTTTGTTAATTATGACTAAGAAAACTAGTTTGATTTGATTTATCTAGCTGATGTAAACTGAATCACAGCAGACGGAGAAAAATATAATCATTGCAATTATTTTAATTGTGTAACTGAAATGTTTCCATACTTCATTGTTAAAATCAAAGGCTGTTTATTCTTTTGGATTACCACATTTTTTTAATATTTAGGTTACAATAATTGACATAATTTCTTTCTCATTTACGCATACGCATGACTGAGCTTTACTGGTAAATTCACAGGTAAGCCAATTACAGCAAAATTACAATTGTGTTAATTAAAAAGTAAAAAATTCCTGCATGTGTAATATTCTGTTTCAGTTTTGAAGCCAGTGTAATATATTTATCAACTTTGTATCCATTTCTAGACATTTTTAACATTTGGATATCGATTTCCCTGTCGTGCGGATAACGCCACTTATCCGCACGACGGTCGTGCCGATAAGCGGTGTTATCGGCACGACCGTCGTGCGGATAGCCAGTGTCATTTAATTCATTCTGGATACGCCATCGAAAATTAATACATCACAATCTGCCCTCCAACTATGGTGGCATTTCGGTGCCATCCACATAACGAGTTAGTATCACGTTAATCGACTTATGACGTGTTGAAGAGATACTATCTAGTGTTCCGGTAAATAAAATGTTATTAGCTATTTGACATGATTCTGCTCTTAAATGCCATCTCGTTAATGAGATAGTAACTTGTTAGTTCTAGTTTTATGTCGACTTAGGATGAATGGTTCTTATACAATCTTGACCTCCTGTCATCCTAAAAAGGTACAAGTAGGCAAAGATCAGGAAAAGGCGCAAACAGAAAGAGATTCCCACTCCAAAAACCGAGGTGGGAAAAAAAACAACAAACTAACAATCAGGCACTTATACCATGAAACATATCGTAAGCCGAATGAGCAGCTATTTCCCAATAGGTGGCCACTCAGTTACCTTAGCTTAATTAAAAATATGAAAACATACATAAGGCGCCAACAGCACAAAAAAAAATTAAACACCAAGACATAAAACAAAAAGAACCACCACAGAAGTATCGCCTTGGAACGATCAGTAACGCAAAGTTACAGGCGGGCTCAAACCGGTTTTGCAGGATCCTAACCTCACCCTCAGCTTCTGCAGTGGTTCATAACATTTAGTAAGTTCTTCGGTCCTCGTGGTGAATCTCTAACTAGTCAATGAATCATCAAGAACAAACAAATAAATCATGATAAACATCCTGATGAATCAAAAACAAGGACTCACAGATTGAGTAAGTTGCCCGACGATGGAGATCCCTGGGTGCCGAATAACCTACCAACTCCGGAGCAAAAGAAAAACACCAGTTGGACCCCGGTGGGCCAAGCAACAGACAAGAAGCTCCGGCCCCAACCAACTAAAATGAATAGCTTTAAGTCGGGGCCATCATAGAGTCTGACGCCCGACCCACCGGCGTGCAATTAAAGAAGGGAGCATAGTTATCAACCATGATTGGGTTAAAAACTAAGCATGCAGACTGTCGCATAACATTCAAGTTATAACCTATACGTCTGTAACGTGTTATGATTTTTCTGAACTGAAAAGAAAAATAACCGACATAAAACTAGAGCTAACAAGTTACTATCTCATTAACTAGATGGCACTTAAGAGCGGAATCATGTCCAATAGCAGATAAAATTTTATTTACCGGAAGGCTAGATAGTATCGCACCAACAAGTTATAAGTCGACTTAGAAACTAAAATTAATGAAATACTTATTCATTATGTGGATGGCACCTATATGCCACCATATCCAACATTCCGCGTTAATCACGATAATTCACAGAAAGTAAAATTATTTCTTAAGTACAATGCAGCGCCTGTTGTAACGTGACGGTGACGTAAAACTATATGCAAAGTTAATTGATCAATTAGTATAATGCAGCAGCGCGTGTTGCAACGTGACGATGACGTCAAAATAACAATTCCAGTTCCAGTTGACGAAACATTTTTTATATCAATGAACAGAATAGAACAGAACATTTTTACACGTTCTACCATGAGAGCGACACAGGAGCGTCGCTATAACCGACAGCACCAGGCGAGAGGAAGGGCCTTGATCGGCCGGGACATAACGGATTTCAGGCTGCTCGCTGCTCACTGTCAATTGAAAAAAAACGCATTCTCTGCAAGGTACTTGAACACATCCTAGCGTCAAACATAGTTAAACATCTAGACACGCAGGAAATCATGTATGACATGCAGCATGGTTTCAGAAATAAAAGACCTTGTGAAACCAAGCTTGTCATGATGATTGAAAACGTTGCAAGGAATGCGAGTGCGGGAAATCAGACAGACATAATACTCCTTGATTTTTCCAAGGCTTTAGATAAAGTCAGCCATAGTAAGCTTCTCTGGAAACTGCACCAATACGGTATTAGGGGCAAAGTGCTGAGCTGGATTCAAGCCTGGTCCCAGCAGGTTGTCATTGATGGCGAGGGGTCTGACTCCATACTAGTTAATTCCGGTGTCCCTTAAGGATCGGTTTTGGGTCCAATCCTTTTCCTCGCCTATATCAATGACCTGTCTGGTGGGATTTCCTTCCAAGTACGTCTTTTTGCAGATGATACTGCCCTCTATCTCGCTATCAAGGGTGAGGAAGACAGATTGGCACTTCAGAAGGACCTGGACACACTGTGCAGGGGGGGGGGGGCAAGTGGGACATGCAGTTCAACCCATCTATTAAAATGCCAGGTGGTACAGGTGACAGGACCTAAGAATAAGAAACCTATTAATTCAGAATATGTTCTCCATGGACAGGTCTTGGAGACTGTCACTTGTACCAGATACCTTGGTGTTGACATGTCAAGCAACCGATCTTGGAACTGTCATATCGATCGTGTTGTCAACAATGCTAACAGGGCCTTAGGCTACTTGCGTAGAAATGATAAATGTCAAAGTGCAGATGTCAGGGAGTCAGCCTATAACACTCTAGTTAGGCCCAAATTAGAGTATGCCTCTGCAGTGTGGGACCCGCATACTAAAGAGCGTATCTCTAAAATTGAAATGGTCCATCGAAGGGCTGCTCGCTAGACACTTGGTATTTATGACAATCAGGCACCTGTAACTGAGATGATAACAAACTTGGATGGAGAACATTGGAGCAAAGGCGAGCCGATTCCCTTCTTTGTCTTTTTTTATAAGATCGTATATGGCTTGGAAGCAGTCTCTCTCCCAGATCATGTGCAGTATAGCCACAGAATCTCTAGATACTGCCATTCGATGATCTTTAGACTTCACTCCAAGGTAATTTCTTGAATAATCCACTTCTAATTTTTGTAACGGTGTGCTATAAATAGATATGCAAATTTCAAACTCGAAACTTTGTGAAGCAAGTAAATGTAGAGCATATAGCGCAGTAAACAACACTTGGTGGCTGAGAATGCTTTTCCACTGAATTTGTTTATATGTGGCTTGGTTCGCCAGCGTTACATTTTAGCATGAAGGCTATATTTTGATCATCCTGGTATGTAAACGTACATTCATCTTTAAAGTTAATGTACCTTGTTAAACAGAACGGACAACAGACACATGGTGTCTATTCTGGGACTTTAAATGTAATAGCATCGATACCTGGTCCCTCTATTCTTACTTTTGTAACGTGTGCCGACCAAGCAACAGCTAAACCCCGTCGGCGGAAAAACTTGATCATCCGCCAAAACTGGTTTATTGCGCTTTATACTCTATACTTACTCGCTTCACAAAGTTTCGGGTTTGAAATTTGCTTATCTATCTATAGCGCATCATTACATTACTTCCCCTTACGAGAAGACTCACCCCGAGTCTTGGCCAGTGAACATCATGGATAAGGCAACTCCGTTCTGGCAGTAGTCATCATCCCACCGCTGCCACCAAATTCAACTAATAAGGGGATTTTAAATATGTTGCTATTGACCATATCAGGGAGTTTGGGTATGGTTGCCAGTTGCCTGGTTTCCCAGTATTGTTTGTGAGTTGGCTGGAAACCGATCAATGAAGACATGTGTCCCAAGCTTAGATGTTCTGATGTTCAGTAATATCGATGTGGCCCGAGATGCGGGCAGTGGAAACCACACAAACCTCATCTTAAACACATCCAAATTACCTGAAACACACTTACTATTCAGGACCCTACCCCCATCCCCCGCACAAATTATGGGGCCAATATGGGTATACACATAGCATATGGTTTTGCAAAGAAAAGGCCATATAAAACCAATATACATGTATGCATGCAATCTTTGTATGTTGGACGTAACTGGGATCTTTCTGAGTATGCGTATGGGTGTTTAGGGTGGTTTGGTTGTGATTTAGTATGGTATGGGGTATTGATGAGTTTTGAAGTGATGTAATTTTTGTGCGTTATGGCAGGGTCTTTATAGAAGGGGTCAAGAATCTTTGTCCTATGTTCAAAAATCTTGTATGTCAGTTTCGTATTTACTCACCTAAAAACATACATTCAAAATTTATAATTAATGTCAATTTACCATAATCCTGTTATTAATTCTTTCATTTTTGTCTGTATCAGAACATGCTAAATTATCCAGTCTACATTAATAATAGTACTATAGTTTGGAATCTATATCTGTTTTGACTTAATATGTACCACAGTGTCCATTTTCACATTTTTTCATGCATTTTCACAATTTTATGGAACATTGCACAATTTATTTTGTTGAAAATTGTATGAATGTGAAGCTGATATGATGCATTGCTTATTGGAATGTATTTTATATCTTTAATTGGTTTTTCATGATTTTTACTGTGATAAATTCACTTTTGGGTAAGTTTTTTTAACAACTTCTTACACTGTCCGTATATATTGTACTTGGCATACCTGAGTTTTTGATTATTGGAAAAATCAATGCATAGTTTCTTGACCCCTTCTATAGAGACCCTGGTCATGGGGAGGTTCTTTGATGTTGTTTGGGGTGTTTTTGAAGTGGTTTGGGGTTATTTTAGATAAGCTTTAGGTGTTGCATCGCTAAAATATTTGGTTTGTGATATCATACATGCATTTAGAGATGGTTTGAATGTGTTCTGAGATGGTTTGGGTGGTTTTGAAGTGGTTTGGGGTGGTTTGGTGTGCTTCCACGGTTCCGCCCGAGATGACCCGGAACTGTTGAGCCACGTCACGCAACGGCGTACAATGGATTCGTTTATCAAGCGTTCCAAATGTCTACTTTTTTAACTGACGGGATGTAACTGACGGGAAATTAAATCATAACTGTGGGTTCCAATAGGTAGTCATTCTGAATTAAGCATTTTGGAACTCATTGAATTCAAACCCATACATGTTACAGCCGCCGTTCATTTCTTAACATTGAAACGCACAATTTTAGCAAATGTCACTAGTGTTCGTGACTAACGATTATTTATTTTTGCTTGGCGCTATAGACACATACAGTGTTATTGTTTACATTATTTGACCTTGACCTCGATGACGTAGTGCGCGTTGCATTGTGGCTGAAACTTTCACTTCCGGGTGGCAAAACCATTTCCGGTTCAATGTTAGTTAGAATCTCGGATCCAAAACGTGAAATGTGTGGTGCAATTTCAATAATTGAACGATGATTACCTCTAAATACAAAATTATTAATAATTTTTGGCATTTGAATTCATTGATTTGTTTGCTCTTTTATAAATAATTTCATTTTTCACACCTTCTTGAGCGTCTCAAGTATCCTAAATGAACCGCGCGAACAAAAATATGAATTAGGCCTACTTAGATATTCTTTATAATTAATTAACAATTTGCGCAAACCCCACGAGACCACGTCTCTGCAATCAGACTAAAAATCATTCATAATAAAAAAAGAATAAAAAAGGTTATAAACAATTAAATAAATAAATAGTTCTTGGTCCTTTTTTTCCAACCTTATTTGTACCGAAACTAGAAATAAAAGTGCATTCATCTTAGCGCGTTTTATGAATGAAAGTTTCTTCTTCTTTCTTCCGTCTTTTACATTTTAATTCTTAAGAACATGAACTCTTGCTCACATTATATTTAAATAATCCCAATGAAATATAACTTGGTCCAGTTTAAATACATGACAAACTATACGAAGGTTATATGATGATAATCAATTTGCCGGAAAGAAGGGTGGTAATTTTTTAGCTATTAAAGTCAGTTTTATGACACACTAACTCAAATTACGAGGCCCATAATCATAATCGGCTTCTTTAATTATTATATATGACACCTTCTTCAAAGAAACGACACATTCTTGGGGCACAATATGAATGATAAGGGATTAATGAACTTGAAGTCCCCCGGGGCAGCCGGCTTGTGTGTTCAGTCAGTCGATTAATTATCATTACATGTGTTGACATCGCTGATAATTATGATTCCAGTGTCATAAATAAAAATGGATACACAACACAAAGTAATTTTAAATTGTGAATAAATTAGATTTATTTCACGGAATGAAAATAATGTTGTTTTTTTTGTTTTTTTTTTTGTTTTTTTTTCACCGCATGCAAAACAAATTTAAAGCATGTGCTCTTCAGAGAGAGAGAGAGAGAGAGAGAGAGAGAGAGAGAGAGAGAGACAGAGACCAAATGACGGCTTAAAGATATTCCCGTTTCTTTTTGTAATTATTTCATAAAACTTAAAAATTGATTCTAACCCGGCATGTGTACAGCCGGGTTTCGAGCCCGCAACCTCTTGATTGCTAAGCGAAAACGCTATCCATTACACCACCGCGGCGGCAGGGAAATTTTTGAACGTTTATTTATGATTTATACCGTGGGAATATTTCATCTTTTGACTGAGATGCAAGCCTTTTAAATTCATATTTTCTAATTCTGCACGGGAAGAAACGCTAAAAATTAAAATCAAGCATCAATCATATTTGGAAAATTTGTTATGAATAAGTAATATTTCGACATTATTTTACTCTTTTATACATCAAAACATTACAGTTCATTACACATTCATTGGCCTGAGGTCGCTTTTTTGCCACCCGGAAGTGAGAAAAGGTCATGTGATGGTCACATGACTTACCTGTATTTTATAGACCACGTGGTTTGTGACGTATTGTTTGTACCTGTGTATTGAGACGGAATGGGGATTTCTCTTCAATCTGCGGGGTCTTTTCCTTCAATCTTTAAGGTTTCCCTTTGACAGCCAGGGGCCTGGTTCCAGTCGTAATTTTTGCTACTTTGTCGCATTATAAAGCAATTAAAAATAGTAACCAGACCGTGCTCTCTATGACTTGTGGGAAGAATGACGTGCTTGGCTCTAAACATATAGCTGGCGTTCTGGACCGATAATGCTAAAACCCGGAACTAGTCCAAGGTCCGACCAAGTACGAATGGTATCCACCGAGGAAGTCTTTTAGCTGCTCCACTGCATTTTCCCCGGAGAAGCGTCTGCTAGAGGATCTAAAATTAACATATTGTTGTTACCTATAGTAGCTTCTGAACTTTATTTATAACACATTGTTAATAGCTGCACTTAGTAATAAATCTATTGAGCCAATGCACTGCAGTACCAACAGAAAAAAATGTTTACATTGTTTATAATTTAACAGCCACATTTTAACAGTGCCTAAGTTGTCTGCATGAAGCATAGCAAAAGCAAATGTTCTCATTAGTCATATTTTGGTCCACGCTTGCACATGGAATTAATGGTATTTTGTGGGCTTCTCTGTGCATTTAATACTTGGGACTTGAAGTATTTGAATTTTCGTTATCAGAGTGAGTTTTCAGCAGCTCTATAAACAGAACAGGAAACTTGCAGATGCTCAGATGTGACGTTAGATTTACCACAAGAATGAGCCAGTAAAAACCCAGAGCTGGCAGGTTAAGCAAAGTTCAACATTGGTTTGTGATATGGAATGGTCTAGGAAGTCTTCTGCTTGGGAAGGAGTAAAACCCGGTGTGACGGTCAGTTTTTTCCCCGGGGAAAGAATAGGCCGGCCCATTCTTTCCCCGGGGAAAAAACTGACTAGTCAATTCTTTCCCCGGGGGAAAAAACTGACTAGTCAGTTCTTTCCCCACCCAGTCAGTTTTTTCCCCCCTAATGATTTTTTAAAAAATCATGATTTTTAAGTAAAAAAAGCTGGCACAACTTGAAAATCTATTTTTTAGCTGACCTGACCACATGAGATTTTACAATTGAAACAGTTTTATGCTTGTGGAGTTAACTTTGGGTGGTAAAAGTTCCCAGACACACCCCACCTAGGCAACTGCCAAAAATTAATGAATAAATAAAGTTGAATTACTCATGATTGAACATACTGTATTTGTTAAGGTACATAAAAACACAGATAGCCACAAAATAATCCGACGCTTAATTATAATTGGGGGTGGGGAAAGAATGGGCCGGCCTATTCTTTCCCCCCTACAAATACAAATTCATAAGCTTGTATTGATCACTATTATTTCGAGCTACTCTGCATATTTTAGAATTATTTTCTTAGTAATGAAGCTGGTCTTTCAATATATTAATGCATTAATCAAAATATGTAAGTGATGGGGGGGGGGGGGGGGGGGAAAGAATGGGCCGGCCTATTCTTTCCCCCCTACAAATACAAATTCATAAGCTTGTATTGATCACTTGTATTTTGAGCTACTCTGCATATTTTAGAATTATTTTCTTAGTAATGAAGCTGGTCTTTCAATATATTAATGCGTTAATCAAAATATGTAAGTGATGGGGGGGGGAGGGGGGGGAAAGAATGGGCCGGCCTATTCTTTCCCCCCTACAAATACAAATTCATAAGCTTGTATTGATCACTTGTAATTTGAGCTACTCTGCATATTTTAGAATTATTTTCTTAGTAATGAAGCTGGTCTTTCAATATATTAATGCGTTAATCAAAATATGTAAGTGATGGGCGGGGGGGGGGGGGGGGGAAAGAATAGGCCGGCCTATTCTTTCCCCCATACAAATACAAATTCATAAGCTTGTATTGATCACTTGTATTTCGAGCTACTCTGCATATTTTAGAATTATTTTCTTAGTAATGAAGCTGGTCTTTCAATATATTAATGCGTTAATCAAAATATGTAAGTGATGGGGGGGGGGGGGGGGGGAATGGGCCGGCCTATTCTTTCCCCCCTACAAATACAAATTCATAAGCTTGTATTGATCACTATTATTTCGAGCTACTCTGCATATTTTAGAATTATTTTCTTAGTAATGAAGCTGGTCTTTCAATATATTAATGTGTTAATCAAAATATGTAAGTGATGGGGGGGGGGGGGAAGAATGGGCCGGCCTATTCTTTCCCCCCTACAAATACAAATTCAAGCTTGTATTGATCACTATTATTTCGAGCTACTCTGCATATTTTAGAATTATTTTCTTAGTAATGAAGCTGGTCTTTCAATATACTAATGCGTTAATCAAAATATGTAAGTGATGGGGGGGGGGGGGGGGGAAAGAATGGGCCGGCCTATTCTTTCCCCCCTACAAATACAAATTCATAAGCTTGTATTGATCACTATTATTTCGAGCTACTCTGCATATTTTAGAATTATTTTCTTAGTAATGAAGCTGGTCTTTCAATATATTAATGTGTTAATCAAAATATGTAAGTGATGGGGGGGGGGGGAAAGAATGGGCCGGCCTATTCTTTCCCCCCTACAAATACAAATTCATAAGCTTGTATTGATCACTATTATTTCGAGCTACTCTGCATATTTTATAATTATTTTCTTAGTAATGAAGCTGGTCTTTCAATATACTAATGCGTTAATCAAAATATGTAAGTGATGGGGGGGGGGGGAAAGAATGGGCCGGCCTATTCTTTCCCCCCTACAAATACAAATTCATAAGCTTGTATTGATCACTATTATTTCGAGCTACTCTGCATATTTTAGAATTATTTTCTTAGTAATGAAGCTGGTCTTTCAATATATTAATGTGTTAATCAAAATATGTAAGTGATGGGGGGGTGGGGAAAGAATGGGCCGGCCTATTCTTTCCCCCCAACAAATACAAATTCATAAGCTTGTATTGATCACTTGTATTTCGAGCTACTCTGCATATTTTAGAATTATTTTCTTAGTAATGAAGCTGTTCTTTCAATATATTAATGCGTTAATCAAAATATGTAAGTGATGGGGGGGGGGAAAGAATGGGCCGGCCTATTCTTTCCCCCCTACAAATACAAATTCATAAGCTTGTATTGATCACTTGTATTTCGAGCTACTCTGCATATTTTAGAATTATTTTCTTAGTAATGAAGCTGGTCTTTCAATATATTAATGCGTTAATCAAAATATGTAAGTGAAGGGGGAGGGGGGGGGGAAAGAATGGGCCGGCCTGTTCTTTCCCCCCTACAAATACAAATTCATAAGCTTGTATTGATCACTATTATTTCGAGCTACTCTGCATATTTTAGAATTATTTTCTTAGTAATGAAGCTGGTCTTTCAATATATTAATGCGTTAATCAAAATATGTAAGTGATGGGGGGGAGGGGGAGGAAAGAATGGGCCGGCCTATTCTTTCCCCCCTACAAATACAAATTCATAAGCTTGTATTGATCACTTGTATTTCGAGCTACTCTGCATATTTTAGAATTATTTTCTTAGTAATGAAGCTGTTCTTTCAATATATTAATGCGTTAATCAAAATATGTAAGTGATGGGGGGGGGGGGGGGGGGTGGGGGGGAAAGAATGGGCCGGCCTATTCTTTCCCCCCTACAAATACAAATTCATAAGCTTGTATTGATCACTTGTATTTCGAGCTACTCTGCATATTTTAGAATTATTTTCTTAGTAATGAAGCTGGTCTTTCAATATACTAATGCATTAATCAAAATATGTAAGTGATAAGTGATGGGGGGGGGGAAAGAATGGGCCGGCCTATTCTTTCCCCCCTACAAATACAAATTCATAAGCTTGTATTGATCACTATTATTTCGAGCTACTCTGCATATTTTAGAATTATTTTCTTAGTAATGAAGCTGGTCTTTCAATATACTAATGCATTAATCAAAATATGTAAGTGATAAGTGATGGGGGGGGGGGGGGAAGAATGGGCCGGCCTATTCTTTCCCCCCTACAAATACAAATTCATAAGCTTGTATTGATCACTATTATTTCGAGCTACTCTGCATATTTTAGAATTATTTTCTTAGTAATGAAGCTGGTCTTTCAATATATTAATGTTTTATTACTGAGAAATTTATTATAAAATATGCAGGGTAGCTTGAAATAGGAGTGGTTATTTCAAGCTTATGAATTTGTATCTATAGGGGGGAAAGAATAGGCCAGCCCATTCTTTCCCCCCCCATCCCCCCCCCCCCTTATATTCAAGTTTTGATGTACCAAAAAGAAAAAGCATTAATATATTCAATGACAAGCTGTATTTCAAAGTAAATAATTCTGAAATATGCACGGTAGCTTGAATTAACAGTGGTTATTACAATTAAGCTTATGAATTTGTACTTATAGGGGGGAAAGAATAGGCCGGCCCATTCTGTCCCCCCCACCCCCTTCACATACAAGTCTTGATGCTCATAAAGAAAAAACATTAAAGCATTCAAAGACCAACTTTGTTACTAAGAAACTAATTATAAAAATATGCAGGGTAGCTTGAAATAAGAGTGGTAATTTCAAGCTTATGAATTTGTATTGATAGGGGGGAAAGAATAGGCCGGCCCATTCTTCCCCCCCCCCTTCACATACAAGTTTTGATGTACATACAGAAAAAACATTCAAACATTCAAAGACCAGCTTTATTTCTAAGAAATTTATTCTAAAATATGCAAGGTAGCTCGAATTAAGAGTGGTTATTTCAAGCTTATAAATTTGTATCTATAGGGGGGAAAGAAAAGGCCGGCCCATTCTCTCTCTCCCCCCCCCCCCCCCCACCCCCTTATATTCAAGTTTTGATGTACCAAAAGAACAAGCATTAATATATTCATTGACAAGCTGTATTTCTGAGTAAATAATTCTGAAATATGTATGGTAGCTTCAATTAACAGTGGTTATTACAAGCTTATGAATTTGTACTTACAGGGGGGAAAGAATAGGTCGGCCCTTTCTTTCCCCCCTTTCACATACAAGTCTTGATGCTCATAAAGAAAAAACATTAAAGCATCTTTCCCTCCTATAGATACAAAGTCATAAGCTTGTAATAACCACTCTAATTTCGAGCTACTCTGCATATTCATATTTTAGAATTACTTTCTTAGTTACAATGCTGGTTTTGAATATGTAAATGCTTTTTCTTAATGTTCATCAAAACTTGTATGTGTTGGGAGGGGGGGGGGGGGAAGAATGGGCCGGCCTATGTGTGGGGAGGGGGGAAAGAATGGGCCGGCCTATTCTTTCCCCCCTATAGGTACAAAGTCATAAGCTTGTAATAACAACTCTAATTTCCAGCTACTCTCCATATGTTAGAATAACTTTCTTAGTAACAATGCTGTTTTTGATTATGTAAATGCTTTTTCTTAAGGTTCCTCAAAACTTGTGTGTTGGGAGGGGGGGAAAGAATGGGCCGGCCTATTCTTTCCCCCCTATAGATAAGCTTGTAATAACCACTCTAATTTCGAGCTACTCTGCATATTTTAGAATTACTTTCTTAGTTACAATGCTGGTTTTGAATATGTAAATGCTTTTTCTTAAGGTAAATCAAAACTTGTATATGTTGGGAGGGGGAAAGAATGGGCCGGCCTATCCTTTCCCCCCTATAGATACAAAGTCATAAGCTTGTAATAGCCACACTCTAATTTCCAGCTACACTGCATATTTTAGAATTACTTTCTTAGTTACAATGCTGGTTTTGAATATGTAAATGCTTTTTCTCAAGGTTAATCAAAACTTGTATGTGTGGGGAGGGGGGGCCGGCCTATTCTTTCCCCCCTACCATCACATATCAAACTTCATGATTCGTAAGTCAAAGCATTGA
Organism: Rugalucina vietnamica; assembly: GCA_964017185.1. Lineage (NCBI taxonomy): Eukaryota > Metazoa > Mollusca > Bivalvia > Lucinida > Lucinidae > Rugalucina > Rugalucina vietnamica. Next base: position 71,976,340 of record OZ024872.1, read on the forward strand.
ACTCCATTCCCTCCCCCCCCCCCCCCCCCCCCCCCCACCGCTCATACCATAACATCTCAAATTTGATGTATCCAAACTTTGTTACTAAGAAACTAATTATAAAAATATGCAGGGTATCTCGAAATAGAGTGCTTATTACAAGCTGATGAATTTGTATGTATAGGGGGAAAGAATAGGCCGGCCCATTCTTTCCCCCCTACCTTAACATATCAATCTTTATGATTCCTAAGTCAAAGCATTGGAAATATTCAAAGACCAGCTTTATAACTAAGAAAATAATTCTAAAATATGCAGAGAAGCTCGAAATAGGAGTGGTTATTTCAAGTTTATGGATTTGTTATTATAGGGGGGAAAGAATTGACTAGTCAGTTCTTTCCCCGGGGAAGAAACGGGCCGGCCCATTCTTTCCCCCCCCTACCTTCACATATCAATTTTCATGATTCAAAAGTCAAAGTATTAAAACATTCAAAGACAAATTTTATTACTTAGAAACTAATTCTAAAACATGCATGATAGCTCAAGCTTACAAATTTGTATTCATAGGGGGGAAAGAATAGGCCGGTCCATTCCCCCCCCCCCCCCTCCCGCCGCTCATACCATAACATCTCAAATTTGATGTATCCAAACTTTGTTACTAAGAAACTAATTATAAAAATATGCAGGGTAGCTCGAAATAGAGTGCTTATTACAAGCTGATGAATTTGTATGTATAGGGGGGAAAGAATAGGCCGGCCCATTCTTTCCCCCCTACCTTAACATATCAATCTTTATGATTCCTAAGTCAAAGCATTAAAATATTCAAAGAGCAGCTTTATAACTAAGAAAATAATTCTAAAATATGCAGAGAAGCTCGAAATAGGAGAGGTTATTACAAGTTTATGGATTTGTTATTATAGGGGGGAAAGAATTGACTAGTCAGTTTTTTCTCCGGGGAAGAAACGGGCCGGCCCATTCTTTCCCCCATACCTTAACATATCAATTTTCATGATTCAAAAGTCAAAGTATTAAATAATTCAAAGACAATCTTTATTACTTAGAAACTAATTCTAAAACATGCAGGGTAGCTCAAGCTTACAAATTTGTATTCATAGGGGGGAAAGAGTAGGCCAGCCCACTCTCTCCGCCCCCCCCCCCCCACCCCCCACCCATACCTTAACATCTCAAATTTGATGTATCCAAAGCCAAAGCAGACCAACTTTGTTATTAAGAAACTAATTCTAAAATATGCAGGGTAGCTCGAAATAGAGCTGATGAATTTGTATGTATAGGGGGGAAAGAATAGGCCGGCCCATTCTTTCCCCCCTACCGTAACATATCAATCTTCCTGATTCCTAAATCAAAGCATTGAAATATTCAAAGAGCAGCTTTATAACTAAGAAAATAATTCTAAAATATGCAGAGAAGCTTGAAATAGGAGTGGTTATTGCAAGTTTATGGATTCGTAATTATAGGGGGGAAAGAATTGACTAGTCAGTTTTTTCCCCGGGGAAGAAACGGGCCGGCCCATTCTTTCCCCACCCCCATATGGATTATTGTAGTTAAGTCGATAAGATATTTTGTGCTCATCTTCATACTAAAGTGGCATAGAATCTGTTTTTGTTTTTAGCTTAAGCTGAGTGATATAATTTACTGAATTTGGGTATGATGTGAAATCCTACAGACCCAATCCCAACTACTCATCAATAACGAAAGAATGTGTAAAACATAAAAGAAATTGTGCAAAGATACATTTTGAAGTGACTAATTAAGTTTCGCAAAAGATCAGCTCTTCAAAGTGCTGATTATGAAAAATTTACATGGGGGGAAAAAACTGACTGGGTGGGGAAAAAACTGACTAGTCAGTTTTTTCCCCGGGGAAAGAATGGGCCGGCCCATTCTTTCCCCGGGGAAAAAACTGACTGGGGGGAAATTCCGGCCTGTTACACCGGGACCAAAATGCGGGACCATTTTTTTACGGTCATCAAAAAGGCACTATCATATGCGTGTGTAGTTTGTAAGGTCATTTCAATGATGTAAATCATCGTTTATCCAAAGAATTTGAATATTTGAAATTTTGATAAAAAAAATGGGACCCCATATCATATGGGAACCCATCCAAGAATTTAGATCCAGGACCAGTTTTGCAGTATAGATGAAATATTGTTTTATACAGACTAGCCAAGCGTTCCTTTTAACAAGGAAAATTTATAGAAAGTTTCTACCTCATCATGCTCATATTCCGCGAATAATTATTGTCTGAAGTTTATTAAACTGTTTCTGAAATTAGTGTCTATATACATGCATTGTCCTGGTGAGGTATTGTCAATTTGGCGTGTCATCACTAAGCCATTCAGACATTTTTAGATGTCATAAAATCTCTTAGCCTCCTGGTACCATTTCTGTAACAGGAACAATTCTCAAACAATAATTTGAACATAAATGCTTGTAAACAGTTACAAAATTTAGGCGGGTTTTCTTTCGTCAATCAATGGGCGACAAAACTGAAACAGTACCAAGTGTCAACCTAGCCTCGTTTTAGATTTCCTCAGCAGACGATAGAAACCAACCAAAAACAAAGCAAAAAACATTAATCAGTTTGTTACTCAAAGGCCCTGGGAGTTTAAGGCCTGATTTCTGCCTCAAGCGGTGGTAAAAAAAATAAATTTTTGTATTGTGATGAGAAGTTTATTTCAAATAGCGGGTTTATGTCACTGCTTTTAAAATCTAGTACAAATGTTTTATTCAAATAGTAAATGTTGCCATTGCAACACTCAGAAAACCTAGGAAAAAAAAACAACAACACTTTGTCAGTCTATTTTTCACTACAAAACAACATTTACAATTACCGGCCCACATTTCAAACAATTTCTTATATGAAATAATTGACACTGGCTATCCGCAAGACAGCCGAGCCGATAATGCCGCTTATCGACACGACCGTGCATAATCCGCACGACAGGGAAATCGATATCCAATTGATAAATGCTTAGTAAATAGATACATTTTTAGTTGATAAATATTATGCATTATCACATGACGTCGCTGTTTTCCAGTGGATAACGTCATGTCATAAAAATCATATGACCACACGTGTACGAGGGATATTCAAGAATTAATGACAATGATTCAATAAAACTTTATTCTTAACAGTTATGTGACTCTCATATACCTTCAACCAAAATTAAAGATGTATGCTACTCAATCGATTCTCCAAAAGTTTGCTACCATCCCAGTTCTGTGGTTGCTAGGCAACAAAAAATGCAAGTTAAATGACATTGGACGCGACACATTCTTGTTTATAAAAGCTAGTACTTGCCTGGATGGAAGACAAGTACCTTGAATCTGTATACAGCATTTGACGAGGATTAAATGTGTGTTTGTTCTAGGCATTATTACCAATGGTATTGAATACAGTAGCACTGTACACATAGTTTCAAAATGAGCGTGCATCATGTTTTGATCAAATTTAAATGTATCAAATCTGGCTAGTCTTTTTAAAAGATAATACTTGTTCCATAAGATGCTCAGATTTTTTATTTTTTGTTTTTGTTAAGAAGCCAAATGAATACCATTAAAATTAAACATATCATTTGCTGTTTGAATTCATTTGATTTGTTCATTATTTGGTTTAAAACGCACTATTAGGCTCAGAATGTGTATATTTTGGCTTGTTCTGCTGTTGCTTAGCAACCACACACGTTGCAAATCAAGAAATTGACATAAATGATATAGTTGCTATTGTTGGCATTTGGTGCAATCATAAGTCATCACAAATCACTGATGAGACTGTCCAAGCAACTATCGTGTACATTCATTTACCCCACCCCCTAACAAAAATGTGTAAAAAATTACTTTTTCGCGTCCATGCACACTTCAGGGGGCCATATTCAAATGAGCATAGCTTCAAATGTAGCCATGATAGAAGCACAAAATTTTCAGCAATAATGTATGACATATGTGTCCACATGCAACGTATCAAATCATACCAAGTTTGATTATACTTTCCGAGATATGGATCCATTGTCATTAATTCTTGAATGACCCCCGTATTAACACTTTTGCGGGAATACGTTACATCATTGACAACGTCCGTAACAACAATGTAAATTTTCATTGAAAATACGAAATGACCTCTCGTGTAAAATCATCTCTTTGGTGTCAAAACTGAAACAGAATATTACCAATGCAGGAAATTTTACTTTTTAATAAAATACAATTTAATTGCACCAACTTCAGATCAAAGGTGGTCAAAATCTAGGTCACCTTTAAAATGTGCTGTTTTCAATGTTAATGTTTCTTATCTAAGTCCATATCTTAACAAACAATCATAGGAATGTTTTCCTATTTAGATCACAGATACCCTGTAGGGTTTGCTTTTATTCCATGGCACCGAATCCTGGGTACCATCCCCAGGGGTGGGGTTAGAGTTTAAAATCGAGGACACTTTAATATGATAGATACCATGATAAATTTTCTGTAAGTCTGTATCTCGACACCGACAAAGTCTTGTCAGAAAGCATTCATAGACCATAGGCACTTTGGTAGGTTTAGATGAGGGTTTATGTGTGTGTGTTGGGGGGGGGGGGGGGGATGGCTAGAGTTCAAAATCTGGGTCACCTTTAAAATTCGTCTGCTATTTACTGAGTGATTTATTGTATTTTCTTTATTTTCTTAGTCCATATGTTAACACTCATAGGAATGTCATAATAGTTTGGCTAAAATTCAGGATTTTTGTTCTATTGTTGTTTTATAATATTTGTAGGTGCATTTCATTTATAACCTATGAATGTTACAAAATGATTTTGAGTTTCAATATATTTTAGAGAGAAGATGAATCTGACGTGGTCACAGTTGAGAGCCCTGAGGGTGTCTTATTGGACCTGTAGAATCAGGACTTACATGGTAAGAACTGTGACATGGTGTAGGTCATATCAAAGTCAGTATTGTCTGCTAAAAAGGCTAAAATGTGCTTATTTTTCTTGTTTGGTGTGAAGTTGTGAACAAAATAGGATACACTGAATGTGAGTTCACTTTTTGTGCTGACAAATATTGTCTATTTTGAATAAGAATACTTGTTATGACTAAATTCTGCCCTAAAGTGCATGGCTTGTTACAACATGACAGTTATTTCATTGTCTGGTAAAGGCTCCAATTAAATGACATCACTTGCAAAAAAGCTCTTAATCAGGGCCAAAAAAAAAGGAATGTTTCCGGTAACCCGACCGACCCTGTCAAAAACTACCCGACTCTAATATTTTTTTCCTGTTTTCCGAAAATAAAAACTCGAAAATCGAAAAAAGATCGTGTTTTTCAAGTACCGGACCGGCAAAAGAATAGAAAATGTTGAATTGAAGTTTTAACTAAGAAGCTGTGCATGTGCACTGAAGGAGATTAAACTGTATATCTATGTTCGGGTATTTTACATGATAAGGCTTCCCTCAAAAAAAAAAAAAAAATCCCGACCGATCGACCCATTTTTTTTTCTGGCATGTTACCGGAAACATTCTTTTTTTTTTTTGGCCTCATAATCATACTACTTTCTGTGAGTGCCAATGGTCCTTAGCATTACGCTTTATTTATCATTATCCATTATTTTGGTTTTGGATGTTTCAGACAGACAGTGAGTTCCCACAGATTACAGTTCCTCAGAGAATGCTAGACAAGTTACAGAAACGGAAAACCAAACAGGCTCTAAGAGAGGCTGAGAAACAGAGAAAGCCCCACTTCAAGTCACCACTGATCATCTCGGGATACAGACGAGAGTTCAACCACCACAAGGGGCAGTCATTCAATGAGTTTGATGTGAAGAAGTTATCCTCCCATGGCTGGAAGCATCACAAATCAAAGGGAGATTACTTCACCATCAAGAGTCATGGGAGTGTAGGTTGAATACTGAATAGTATAAATAGTTTACTCAACATACATTTGTTGTAAGCAAATACACATACGTACGTGTAGTATTTTAACCCATTTTGTAGGGGGCCTGGTTTTGGCTATGATTATCTCAGCTTTTGGTCATTTTCTGCTTTTTTTTTTTTTTGTAACATAACTTTCTTCTGTCTGATGCCATATCCATTTACTTTATATGTGCTGCTAAGAGTTATAGCTGAATTTAACCAGGCAAAGTACAATAAGTGGAGTGTGTTAATGTTTGTTTACATTTCAATATCAATTTATTAAATGAGCCACATGAGAAAACAAACATTTTGCTTATGCGAAAACAAAGGTGCAGACAGCTTCGCGGTAACTGCAAAGCTGATCAGCACTTTTGTTTTCACTAAAGGGATAAAACAATTCTTCTTCTTTCTAAATCCAAAATGCAAACTCCAGTCATCTTCTGTGGCTACACAGCCTGGTTTATGTCAGACCTGGTTAAAAACCACATTGTTGGTTTTCTCAAATGAAGGCTCAAATGTCTTGTTTTGTAGAATCCCGCTCTACAAGATGCCGATGAAGACCCAGTAGATTTCCCTGAGCTAGGTCTGGACAGTGGTATTGTTGATGTTCTCACAAATCTGGAAATATCAGTACCTACTAAAATACAGGTAGATCGAAAATGAGTGAAATTTCTCGTGAAAAATGGATTGTTTGTGAAATGAAATATCACTGTCTTTAAAGGTTCCTGGCAGATTTATTAGCTCACCTGAGCCGAAGGCTCACAAGGTGAGCTTATAGTGCAGTAGTCGAGCCGGCGTGCGTCCGTCCGTGCGTGCGTCCGTCCATTCACATTTTCAAACTTGAATATCTCTAAGACAACAAGGCCAATCATGATCAAATTTTATCTAAAGCATCATTGAGGAGGGGAATGGTTGTGATAGGTTTTGGGCCAGGTTGGATCAGAACTCTGGTTTCCATGGCAACAGATAGCTCCCATAGACTTACAATGGGAAAAACATAAAAAAATCTTCTTCTCCGAAATCACAAGGCCCATAGTTTTCATATTTAGTATGTAGCAATGTATAGTGGTCCTCTTTATAAATCCTGCCAACCGTGCCCCTGGGGTTCATACAGGCCCCGCCCCGGGGGTGTCATGGGGAAAAACATAAAAAAATCTTCTTCTCAGAACCACTAGGCCCAGAGCTTTCATATTTTGTATGTATCAATATGTAGTGGTCCTCTTTATAAATCCTGCCAACCATGCCCCTGGGGTCAAAAATAGCCCCGCCCCGGTGGTCATTAGCTCCCATAGACTTACAATGGGAAAACATAAAAAAATCTTCTTCTCCGAAACATCAAGGCCTAGAGCTTTCATATTTTGTCAGTAGCAATGTATAGTGGTCCTCTTTGTAAATCCTGCCAACTGTGCCCTTGGGGTCCATACAGGCCCCGCCCCGGGGGCGTCATGGGAAAAACATAAAAAAAATCTTCTCCGAAACCACAAGACCCAAAGCTTTCATATTTTGTGTGTAGCAATGTACAGTGGTCCTCTTTATAAATCCTGCCAATCATGCCCCTGGGGTCAAAAATGGCCCCACCCCGGGGGTCATTAGCTCCTTTAGACTTACAATGGGAAAAACATAAAAAATCTTCATCTCTGAAACCACAAGGCCCAGAGCTTTCATATTTTGTGTGTAGCAATGTATAGTAGTCCTCTTTATAAATCCTGCCAACCATGCTCCTGGGGTCCATACGGGCCCCGCCCCAGGGGGTCATGGATAAAACATAAAAAATCTTCTTCTCCGAAACCACAAGACCCAGAGCTTTCATATTTTGTCAGTAGCAATGTATAGTGGTCCTCATTATAAATCCTGCCAACCGTGCCCCTGGGGTCCATAAGGGCCCCACCCCGGGGTTGTCATGGGAAAAACATAAAAAAAACCTTCTTCTCCGAAACCACAAGACCCAAAGCTTTCATATTTTGTGTGTAGCAATGTATAGTGGTCCTCTTTATAAATCCTGCCAAGCGTACCCCTGGGGTACATACGGGCCCCGCCCCTGGGGCGTCATGGGAAAACTATAAAAATCTTCTTCTCCGAAACCACAAGACCCAAAGCTTTCATATTTTGTGTGTAGCAATGTATAGTGGTCCTCTTTATAAATTCTGCTATAAATCCTGCCAACCATGCCCCTGGAGTCCATATGGGCCCTGGGGTCCATATGGGCCCCGCCCCGGAGGCGTCATGGGAAAAACATAAAAAAATCTTATTCTCCGAAACCATATAGCTCAGAGCTTTCATATATTGTGTGGACCAACGTATAATACTCTCCTTTATAAGTGCTGCCAACGGTACCCCTGGGGTCCATACAGGCCACGCCCCAGGCATGTCATTATCTACCATAGACTCATAATGGAAATATATGAAAAAATCTTCTCTGCAACAGCATGACACAAAGCTGGTATATTTGATATACAACATTGTCATGTGGAGCTCTACGTAAATCCTGCCAATCTTGCCCCTGGGGTCAAATATGGCCCCACCCCAGGGGTCATTATAGGACCCTGACCCTGTTAGGTGATTTTTTCAAGTGAACCAAAATGGCAGAAAAGAGGATACACAATCCAGACAAGAGCTCTTCTGCTGATGTAAGTAGGGTTTCAAGGTCACATGACCAAGATGGCCACTATACCCATGAAGGTAAAAACCCCAATTACTTTGTTTAGTGACTGTACTTGTTGACTCTCAGGTGAGCGATTGTTGCCCTTGGGCTACTTGTTATAACATCCTTTCACATAATTGAGCCGCCTTGTGGGAAAACCAACAATGTGGTTTCCGGACAGGTCTGACACAAATTGGCCTGTACAAGCACAGAAAAGAGCTAGAAGCTTGAAATTTTGGATTTAAGTAGAAGAGGAATTGTACTATCCGAGTAGCGAAAACAAAGGCGCTGATCAGCTTCACAGTTACTGCGAAGCTGATCTGCGTCTTTGTTTTCGCCTATGCAGATTGTTGGTTTTCCCATGAGGCGGCTCAATTATAACACTATTTAAAGCTGCACCTCAACTGGGATATCAGACCTTATTTCTTATGAAGTTGCCATTCTACACTCATTATAACAGGGCTTGGGCCGCAAAGTGTTCTGTCATCTTGTGAAATGTCATTTTGTGGAATATGGAAACACGAGCATTCCGTAGCATTCAGCTTATTGTGGAATAATGATCAGAACCAAGTTCTCTAATTTCAGAGTCTTACCATCCCTCAGATGCTAGAGGGCCAGAATGTCATTTGTGCTGCTGAAACAGGTACAACAGTTACTTCCCTTTGATTGATTTGAAGGATTACTTGAGCAGCATCGTGAGAAAACCAACAATCTGCAATTGCAAAAAGAAAGACACAGATCAGCTTAGGGGTAACCACGAAGCTGATCAGCGCCTTTGTATATGCTACACAGATAAAAGAATTCTTCTTCTTTCTAAATCCAAAATTTCAAGCATCTAGCCATCTTCTGTGACAGTACAGACCAGTTTGTGTCCCACCTGTTCAAAGACCACATTGTTGGTATTCTCATGATGTGGCTCACATGTTGTTGACAGTTGATTTAAGAAGTCTAAAATCTGTTTTGTTGTAAAAATATAAAATATTTCATAATATCTTCAACCTAAGAATTTTGATATTTACAGATCTGTGTTGTTAAATGCTCGTTGTCACAAGGAAAAAAATCTTTTTTTTTTTTTTTTTTTTTTTTTTTTTTTTTTTTTTTTTCAGTGTTTACGCTGATTTGGAGTATTATTGATATTATAATCAGATTTGCCCTTTATAAATCCCTCAGAATTTATCTTGCTGTTGCAGGTTGTGGAAAGACCTATGCCTATTTACTCCCGATGCTACAGAATATATTGAGGGAATATGCCCATGTTGATTCTACTGTTGAGCCTAACTCTCCCAAAGCTATAATTACAGTGCCATCACATGAGCTTGTCACACAGCTGGGGGTAAGTTTTCTCTCCACTGTAGGTTTGCTTATGTGTATTTTTTGAGCTGCGACTCGAAAAAAATCGGTCTTCGGGGTTTCCAACCAGGTCAGTCACAGAATCAGGCCAGAAGCTCGAAATTTTGGATTTAAGTAGAAGAGGAATTTTTCGCATATGCAAAAATCTGGTTTTCTCATGACGCTGTTCATTTGACAATATGTGATGTTGATGTGTGTGTCATTGCTCTGATGTGTTCTAGATGTGTGACCTGAAAAGTGCTACCTGAATAAAATTTAAAAATAAAAAAAAAAAAAACATTTCTGTTTAAATTTTTACTATTGTCATAAATATAAAGATTCTGTGAACATGGAAATGTTGAGGATTTGGTTGCAAAAGCTATAAAAAACAGTATGAAAGTTAAAACATGACATATACCCCACACCCTTATTGGGGCAGGTGTTTCCGGAGACTTATACATTAATGTTACGTTTCTTTTCTAGACCTTTTTGGAGCCATTTGAGAATGATTTAAACCTGTCAGTTGCTACAGCCAATGAGATGAAGTGGAAAGAGAACAGACAGATGGACATACTAGTCACAACACCTGGACAGCTGCACAAAATGTTAAAGAAAAGTAAGAATTGATTCATAACCATTTCATCCAATAGAAGTTACCTTAAACCATACAAAATATTGTTGTAATGGTTGGTTAGGTTTTCATTTTCACAGAATATGAGGTCTGGTATTTATGTGATATTCTCCATCGGCATTTTACGAAAGGGTGGATCGATATATCCAATGCGTGGATTTTATTTTACGAAACCGTGAGAAGACTATCAAAAGTGTGTTTAAAAACTGCAGATTTAATTGCAGGTATTTTCCAGGTATACCCGTGCTATGATTGTTTCTTGCTATCAAGACCAAAGTTAAGATAGCGAGAATCAACCATAGTTCTTCCATTAGCCAGCATTGAATTCAGCTTTCAGCGACTTTTGCATTTCTTAGCTGTACACCTCAAGAACTATCCCCACTTTTTTTTTTTTTTAATTCAGCTTTACGTCTCTTTCAAGGTTATTTCAGCTCATATGAGACGGGCCAATCAGTATGTGGGGCGAAAACGGGAGAACCCCGAGAAAAAAAAACCTGACACACCCGCAAGCAGATCGTGGCTTGTCTCACGTGTGGCCAGAGCGGGGCTCGAACCCACACACCAGACACAGCGGTGAGATGATCGAGTGATTAAGAAACAGTGCTCTTAACCCCTCGGCCACGGGGGCCGCCATCCCCGCTTTTGAGAACAGCATCAATTCCATAAATATAACCATTGTGTAACAAGCTTTTCTTTCCTTTATTAGTGTCAGAAATTTTAAAATCCATGATGGAAAAAATAATATTCTAGGATAAAATAAAGTTTATAAACACTATGAAAATGTCTAAAACCTATACAAGCTTGTTATAATATGACTAGCATAACGGTCGTACCTGGCCAAAGCAGGTGTGAATACAGGTAACCTGAGTGTTTATATGCTAATTTTAAGGCCATCCACACATATGATACCTCGATTTCTTGTTGATTTCAAACAATGTCACGATATGATTTTCGTGCTTTTGATATATGGTCTTCTCCTTTGTACCTGTACATATTTCTAGAACCTACAGCTTAATTGTCACAAAATAGCTTTTCTGTACAGAGGCAGATTAAGGATTTCGGGAAGGCAGATTGAGGATTTCTGTTGAGGTGCGATGGGATCATTTTCCTTATTTTGCCCAACTTTTGATATACACTCAGTGGCCATAAATGAGTTCCCACAGTGAAAAAAATGCAAGTTTTCAAGTCAATTTTTTGGGTTAAAATATTAACTAGAATTGTCAGAGGATCTGACTATAGCCCCGCTTATGAGCTTTTTTCCAGGGTGAGAAAAAAACAATGACAGGTAACAATCCCAAGCTAGATCTTGTCAATGTTGATGCACATAAAAAGATTGGTAAGATTCTGTCCATTTGTTCTCAAGATATTGACCGGAAACAAAATTCTCACGTCAATCAAGGGCCATAACTCTGTCAAAATTTTGTGAAAAATGATGTGCAACAGTCCCTAGCTAGATCTTGTCACTGTTGATATGCATAAAAAATTTGGTAAGATTCTGTCATTTCGTTTATTAGATACTGAGCAGAAATGAAATTCTGATGTCAATCAAGGGCCGTAACTCTAGTCAAAATTTTGCAAAAAATGATGGGCAATCGCAAGCTAGATCTTGTCACTGTTGATGTGCATACGAAATTTGGTCAGATTCTGTCAATTCATTCTCGAGATATTGAGCGGAAACGAAATTCTGATGTCAATCAAGGGCCATAACTCCGACAAAATTTTGCAAAAAATGACGGGCAATAATCCAAAGCAAGATCTTGTCAATGATGATGTGCATAATTTGGTCAGATTTTGTCAATTGGTTCTCAAGATATTGAGAGGAAACAAAATTATCACTTCAATCAAGGGCCGTAACTCTGTCAAAATTTTGCGAAAAATGACAGGCAACAATCCCAAGCTAGATCTTGTCAATAATGATTTGCATACAAAATTTGGTTAGATTCTGTCAATTCATTCTCAAGATATTGAGCGAAACAAAATTCTGATGTCAATCAAGGGCCGTAACTCTGACAAAATTTTGCAAAAAATGACAGGCAACAATCCCAAGCTAGATCTTGTCGATGATGATGTGCATACAAACTTTGGTCAGATTCTATCAATTTGTTCTCAAGATATTGAGTGGAAACGAAATTTTAACATCAATCAAGGGCCGTAACTCCATCAAAATTTTGCTTAAAATGATGTGCGACAATCCCAAGCTAGATCTTATCAATGCTGACGTGCATACAAAATTTGGTCAGATTCTGTCAATCGGTTCTCGAGATATTGAGCGGAAACGAAATTTTGACATCAATCAAGGGCCGCAACTCAAAATTCTGCGAAAAATGATGGGCAACAATCCCAAGCTAGATCTTGTCAATGTTGATGTGCATACAAAATTTGGTCAGATTCTGTCAATTGGTTCTCAAGATATTGAGCGGAAACAAAATTCTGATGTCAATCAAGGGCCGTAACTCCGACAAAATTTTACAAAAAAATGACGGGCAACAATCCCAAGCTAGATCTTGTTGATGATGATGTGCATACAAAATTTGGTCAGATTCTATCAATTTGTTCTCAAGATATTGAGTGGAAACGAAATTTTGACATCAATCAAGGGCTGTAACTCCATCAAAATTTTGCATAAAATGACGTGCAACAATCCCAAGCTAGATCTTGTCAATGCTGATGTGCAAACAAAATTTGGTCAGATTCTGTCAATTGGTTCTCGAGATATTGAGCGGAAACGAAATTTTGACATCAATCAAGGGCCGTAACTCCGTCAAAATTTTGCAAAAATGATGGGCAACAATCCCAAGCTAGATCTTGTCAATGTTGATATGTATACAAAATTTGGTCAGATTCTGTCAATTGGTTCTCAAGATATTGAGCGGAAACAAAATTCTGATGTCAATCAAGGGCAGTAACTCTGTCAAAATTTTACAAAAAATGACAGGCAACAATCCCAAGCTAGATCTTGTCAATGTTGATGTGCATACAAAATTTGGTCAGATCCTGTCCATTTGTTCTCAAGATATTGAGCAGAAACGAAATTTTGGCAACAATGAAGGGCCATCCAAGGGCAATAACTCTTCTGCAAATTTGGGGAAACTGACATGCATTTACACATTAGTAGATATTGTCAATATTGATGCATATGCCAAATATGGTTAAAGTCTAACAACTGGTTCTCAAGTTATGTGTGGTAATGGAAAGTCGGAAGGACGGAAGGACAGAATAACGGAATAACAGAATAACGGAACTACGGAAGGACAGGGTGAATCCAGTATAGCCCCCACTTTTTCAAAGCGGGGCTATAATTATAATTGTATTTTAAAACTTATCTACTCTTCTTACATACCATTGTAAAGCAAAATTACTTAGGAATAAATTCTTGTGCTAGGCAATTTAAAAACATGACTGAAAAATGGATACCTGTTCAACTTAAATGGTTGCCATGGTAACATACATGTTAACACTTGGTCGATTTACTACTGAAAGATAAGATTATGTATGAAACTTTATAAAGAAATATGTTTGGACTTGATGGAACCAGGCAAACAGGAACTGCAGCCTTTTAAACTTTAAGGTTGGTTTTTGACAAGCAAAAATCACAAAATTAACATGGGAGTCAATAGGAATCTTAATGTTCTCAGAATTTCTGCTGCAATTAAACTAATGCTATTTTAAACTTCATTATTTTAAAAGCTCCAAGTGACTTTAACATGAGAGCCCAATACCCTTCCTACCCTTCAACTCACAAAACATCAGGTGACTGATAATGTTCCCCACTGTTACCATAGCAACCACAAACAGCAGACTTATGCTCCATTTTGGGTGGTGTTCTAAAATTGCTTTATAGCAACCAATTACTTTTTAATCGTAAATGAGACAAATATTTTAACTTTGCTTGGAAATGTTTCCCCTACATGTTGGTATGTGACATGATAATTTTAAAGTAAAATGTATTATTTAATATTGTTTTGAAGACAAAAAATTGACTAAAAGATCTTGCATTTTGCCACGTTGGGAACTCATTTATGGCCACTGAGTGTACATTGTATTTCTCCATGAAAAACAATATTTTGTCCTAGAGGGGTGTTGGAGCAAACTCGCTCTAAATCTGCCATTGTTGTACCTCTGTTAGTAGAGAACTATCTAAGAGATCACATTTTTTCCCAGAGCACATCAAAGTGAGTTCCCTGTCCTGTTTAGTTCTGGATGAAGCTGACACACTGATGGATGACAGTTTTAGAGGGCTGATCAAGAGTATTCTCTCTTTTATGCAGGTAACCTTATGCAATATTATAGTTAAACTGCAAATTGAGATTTATTTCCAAGTTTAAAACAAAGATGTTTTGCGTTCATTGTTTAACCAGAATTTTCTTTGCGGTGTAATCTAGACACAAATATAATGTCTAAGAAATATTTTAGCTTTGTATATCTTTAATATTAAATGCTAAGCTTTTATAACTGCAAGCTAAGGGGGAGCATTGGGGCCCCTTTAAAATCGATATAAATCCACAGTATATTTCTATACCATTACGATATATACCATTTCAAGTCATTGCTACTGTGATTTATCTTCTGTTTTCTGCCCATTCTGTCTATCTCGCAGTTGTACTCTTCACCTTTGTATTTGGTTGATGCTCGCTGGATGGCTACCTTGCTGGGAAAGAGCTAATCATGTTGCCCTTCATGTGTGTTGTAAAATCTTTTTGTGCCATCTGTTTTCTGCCTGGTGTCCGGTTTTGGAATTTTTAAATTTAATTGTCCAAATTCCTGGACCTTCTGTTCTTACATTTGAGCCACCTCGTGGGAAAACCAACAATGTGGTTTCCGAACAGGTCAGACACAAACCAGCCTGTACAAGCACAGAAAAGAGCTAGAAGCTTGAATTTCGGATTTAAGTAGAAGAGGAATTGTACTATCCTAGTAGCGAAAACAAAGGCGCTGATCAGCTTCGCGGTTATCGCGAAGCTGATCTGCGCCTTTGTTTTTGCCTATGCAGATTGTTGGTTTTGCCATGAGGTGGCTCATTTGGTAATTCAGCTGCTGGATTTATGTCTTGCCTGGACCGAAATCAGAACTTTGCCATGGTGGTAATGCATCCAAAAGTTGGAGAGTTGATTCACAACTGAACAGCATCATGAGAAAACTAACAATGTGGCTTTTGAACAGGTCTGACACAAACTGGCCCGTACAGTCACAGAAGAAAGTTAGAATCTTAAAATTTTGGATTTCAGAAGAAGAGGGATTGTACTATCCATGTAGCGAAAACAGAGACGCTGATCAGCTTCGCAGTTACTGAGAATCAGATCTGTGCCTTTGTTTTCGCTTATGCAATATGTTGGTTTTCTCATGGTGGGGCTCAATTATCTATGTTACAGATTGGCTCGAGCGGTGCTACTGATCACTCGAGATATGTGAGTGATGGTGTACAAGTGGCCTTGGCCAGTGCCACATATCCTAGAGGACTGGAGACTATGCTAGAACCAGTTCTTACTGTAAGTACATAAGCCGACTCATGAGAAAAACAGCATTTTGCATATACAAAAACAAAGACGCAGATCAGCTTGTAACTGCGAAGCTGATCAGCGACTTTGTTTCCTACATGGATATTACAATTCCTCTACTTTCTAATTCCAAAATTTCCAGCCTCTAGCCGTCCTGTGCTTGTATAGCTCGGTTTGTGTCGGACCTATTTGGAAACTGCTTTGTTGGTTTTCTAATGAATCGGCTCAAATTATGACCATCCCTTCCAGTACAAGGAAGTATCTGCATACTGGTTAGAGCATCAGACTCGTGATCAAGAGGTCGTGGGTTCCATCCCTACTGATGCCCTGTTGTGTCCTTGAGCAAGCGGCGTACTGGTTTGTACCCAGTGACCGGTGGCACCATCCTGATAGACAGCCGAAGAGACAAAAAACAAAAACTTAAACTTGTATTGTTTTGCATGTGTAAAACTGTAATGTTTTATTTTTTTGACAAACATACCAAGGCATGCTGTAAAGGTCCATTCTGATTGTGATCTCCAGCATTTAACTTTGTTTTGGCACTTTCTTGATACATTCTTCTACATAAAGGTAACATTGTTCGCATGTCTAGTGAATACAGTTGCAGAAAACTTTGACATGAATTTTACTCCTTATTGTTTTAGCTTGATGAGTTTACAGTGATAACCACAGACAGTTTACATCATCTTATGCCACATGTACCACAGAAGTTTATCAGAGTTGGAGCTGATGATAAACTTTGTAAGTTTTATTTGAGCTACCACCTATAAAGAAAATCAATAATCTGGATATGCAAAAATGAAGACGCAGATCAGCTGTGCAGTAACTACACAGCTGAATAGCGCCTTTGTTTTCACTACATGGATAGTACAATTCCTCTTCTTCTTAAATCCAGAATCTCAAGGTTCTACCCCTCTTCTGTGGCTGCACAGACAGGTTTGTGTCAGGCCTGGTCGGAAACCAAAATTGTTGGTTTTCTCATGAAAAGGTTCAATTTGTTAGAATGCATCAACTGCTGATTCACTGTTTGTATTGAGAGCCGATGGGGTTTTGCATCTTTGATGCAATGTTGATTTTTATGTTTATGTATTATGTTATTTGATAAGAAAGCCTCTTGTGGCTTAGGTTTAAACAAGAGTAGAGCTGCTTAGCTATGCATTCTGATCAGCAACAAGGCATGAGGCTTGCCATGCAAATGCACTATTGAAGCCATGTTATCGATTGGCACATGCTTCCGTGAAAACTTTGATCATGAGAATATTTCTGCAGCCATTCTTTCTCTTTTCTTTGATTCAAGAACAATGTTGAAGCAAGTACAGTGTGATTAGGATAGGTGAGGTTCTTGCAATAACTCTTTAAAGTGGTCATAAAACATGAATTCAAACCAATTCTAAGTTTTTCAGCCTTGGTTGTACACTTTACAGTTTTGTAAACCTGTCAGAAACTGAAAGAATGTATTGCTCAAGACATTTGCGCCGCCACATCAGAAAACCAACTATCTGCATATGCGAAAATAACGACACAGATCAGCTGTGCAGTAACTGCACAGCTGATCAGCGCATTTGTTTCCACCTCATGGATAGTACAATTCCTCTTCTTTTTAAATCCAAAATTCAAGATTCTAGCCTTCTTAATTGGATGTACAGGCCATTTTGTGTCGGACCTGGTCAGAAACCAAGATTGTTGGTTTTCTCATGTGAAGGCTCATTTGCTTTATGCAGATCAACCCAAATACTGTAATGATTTTTTTTTTACCATCAGTTTGCATGGTTTTACATTTGTTCTCTCTTTCATCTATGTATTTGTATAATTTTACCCCTTTCTGATTAAGGGACATTTTTTTCTGCCTCTTTTTCTTTTCACAGTCATTGTTAACTTTTCTTGCATTTTACCCATGTTTTAGTGGAGACAGCGAAAATCTTGCGGACAAAGAAGACCCAGCCTACTCTAGTATTCTGTAACAAGAGTGATACATGTTACTGGCTCAGTAGGTCACTGGACGACATGGGAGTTAAGAACCACCTACTCACAGGCTTTGATAATTATGAGGTAACTTTGGATATTTAGGACAATTTTATGTTTGGCTAGGATCAGAAAACTATAATGAGCGTCGTCATGAGAAATCCCTAGTTTTGCGGATGTGAAAAAGGCGCAGATCAGCTGTGCAGTAACTGCACAGCTGATCAGCGCCTTTGTTTCGCTACTCGGATAGTACAATTCCTCTTCTTCCTAAATCCAAAATTTCAAGCTTCTTGTCATCTTATGTAGATGCACTTGCCGGTTTGTATCAGACCTGGTTGGAACTCCTGAGGACAGTTTTTTTTTTGTGACTCGGCTCATATAAGCTTTGGTCCATGTTCTGTTTACCATTGATTGTATATGATGTCATGTAACAATGTAAAGACACGGCGCAGATTTTAATTTGTAAATTCCAATAACTCCAGTATTTTATGCACACATAAAATGAGCCTTTGCATGAGAAAACCAACAATTTAGGTTCCGACCAGGTCCGACACAAACCGGCCTGAACAGTCACAGAAGCAGGCTAGAAGCTTGAAATTTAGGGGTTTAAAAAGAAGGGGCATTGTACAATGTGTGTAGCAAAAACAAAGGCGCTGATCAGCTGTGCAGTTACTGCACAGCTGATCTGTGGCTTTGCTTTCACCACATAAATTGTTTGTTTTCTCATGTGGTGGCTCAAATGTAACTATTAAAGCTTGTTAAATGGTTAGGTTAACCTTGTTTATTATAATTAGGGTTAAATGTGTTTGTTTCAGTTTTAGCATGATTCTCTCTGCTTTCAGGAAAGGAAAAGATTTCTGAATTCCTTCTATATTGGTAACTGCAATGTGTTGGTCTGCACGGACATAGCTTCCAGAGGGCTGGATACAAACTGTGTAAGAATATTTTCATTCTATGATTTTCCGTGCTTTGAATTAAACAAAGTAGGGGCCTGGATAGTAATGTGGATTACACTCTGGCTTGTCACCTCTGCGGTCCAGGTTCAAATCCTGGCCAATACATGTGACAACGTAGTGGTCGTCTGTCCAAGATCTGTGGTTTTCCCAGGTTTCTGGTTTCCTCCACCATGTTTGACAACATAACATCCATGCCTTCAAAAAAACATAAAATCCAAGAGCTTTTCATGTAAATGAAGCAAAATAAATAGTTTAATCTAAATCATGATTAACACAAGATGTGTAAGGGGCCTGGATATCGTAGTGGTGAACGCACCTGCTTGTCACCTCTGCTGTCCGGGTTCCAATCTGGGTCAAGGCATGTGGCAGGGTAGTGGTCGCCCATGTTGCTCATCCAAGGTCGGTGGCTTTCCTCGGGTTCTCTCATTTCCTCCTCCCGTTTGACCACAATAACAAAATCTGCGCCTTCAAGTAGGAATATATAAATTCCATGAGCTTTCTATGTACTTAAAGTAAAATAAATGTTTAAACAAAGTTTAAAGTATGCACTATTGTGAATTAATTTTCACATCTAAGTGTATATATTTCAGCTGATCTGTGCCGTTGTTTTGTATATGTGAAAAAGGTTTTTTTACTCATCACAGGTACAGCAAGTGATAAACTATGACTTCCCCCTGTTCATGTCAGACTATATCCACCGTGCTGGCAGGGTGGGGCGTGTGGGTAGTAGAAAGGTGGGTCATGTGACCAGTCTAATTACACATCCCTGGGATGTTGATCTACTCTGGAAGATTGAGGTAGGTTCTTTTGTAGTTTTTGAGTTGTGGTTTAGTTAAGTTCATGTGGATATTGGACCGTGGTTTAATGTTTTTTTGTTGTTTTTTTTGTATTGAGGTTTTATCAATTCATCCCAGTCAACAATTTTTCAGTCATTTCGGGACAGAGCAACCTTTTCCAGGGT
Organism: Rugalucina vietnamica; assembly: GCA_964017185.1. Taxonomy (NCBI): domain Eukaryota; kingdom Metazoa; phylum Mollusca; class Bivalvia; order Lucinida; family Lucinidae; genus Rugalucina; species Rugalucina vietnamica. Next base: position 71,996,191 of record OZ024872.1, read on the forward strand.
AAACAGGTACTGTGGGGAGTTAATGTGTGTTGCTCAGACACAACATGGCGCCCTGTTTGTGATTGAACCCAGGGGTCTGATGCTCTACCACAAGGCCACTATATCCTCCCGGAACCCTGTTTAATGTCCAAAAGACTTAAGTCTGTGATCAAACTCTCAAATCCTGGTTTACTGGGCTAAGCACTATGTCCTTGAGACTTCTCAAGGATGTATCCCATTGAACAGATCATGGCTTTTAACCTTTTTCTCTGAATTAATCATTGCCTTTGGCTCGGACTAGAGTTTATAGATTGTTGTGTAAATGCAAGACCATTCTTTATGTTTGTTGCCTTTGCCCAATATGTCTTACAAAGACTAACTACAACAGGATAATAAGGATAGTTTTACAGATTTGCTTTATACAAATTCAGTTGAATTTCTATGTTCAATTTCAGATAGCAGCCAGGAAACAGAAGGAACTACACAATGTGAATGCCAACATCAAGAGGAAAATTACCAGTGTAGTTGCTGATAAATATGGCGGAGAACCTGTGATGGATGACTGACATCCTGTGATGGATGACTGACATACTGTTGTGTTACATTTTTAGAAAACTTGAATTTGGGGTATTTCATAACACGGTGTCGGGAAACCAATTGTTTATGCTATCATTAGTGTACACATTAGACATCACAGGTAGTTTAATGGTTTGAACTAATCCTAAGTTCGGAAAATTTGTGGTGCTGTTTGCGCAAGTTATTTGCGAAATATTTTACATATCCTATCATATGCACCACACATTAATGATTAACTGTAAAAGCTTTCATGTCTTCATCTGGTCGCTGAGAACTTTGGAAACTTTAGTTGACAAATATTTCAAAGAAAGAAATTATTGCTAAATAGTGATTATAATATGCCGCATATGATAGGATATGTGTGAAACATTATTCATTGATGTAGAAATGGCATTACCTGATTTCCAAAATGTGCTGTCTGAATGCGCTCTCTATCATATGACATAAACACAAAATTAATGATAACAAACACTTTGTTTCCCCGACACTGATAACAGGTCAAACACAAATTTGGCTGTCCCTCTGTATATTACCTTAGCTGTTGGTGGGATAGTAAACCGAACTTAACAACTACAAAGGGGGCTGTACAGTTGGTGGCTTGCTTTAAATTTTTGACATTGAAAAAAAAAAATGAATGTGCTGATCAGCTGAGTAGTTATGGTGCATTAGACATTTTTCCAACGTTCAGAAATGAAGTTTTAATATATTTTTCCCCCACATTAAACCGAGATATTTTTTGATTTTATGGCTGTTAAAAAGTGAAAAATTCTGTGAAAGTTCAATTTTTTTTTTCCATTTTTAAACAGGGATTTGTGCTAAAGTATATGAGGAGTCAATGTTTGGGAGAAAAAAAATGAATGAAAATATAGCTATTCAAATTATTGTTTCACTTCATTCCTCCATGTTTGCATGATGATGGTGATAGCGGTAGATATAAGCTGGGTTTGCTTGGAGCTATAGCCGCTCTTCCATTATTTGGTATTCTCCAATATAATTAAACAATCAGCAAGGTTGTATCAACACTAAATTTGGGAATCTAGTGAGCACCTTGCATCATTTGTCGATATTCCTCATCCAGGTAATTCTTGGCTATAGCTGCAGTCACATGTTGAAGAGTGCCAGTATGGCGATGTCAAAGATCAAATGACGTCATTATAGCTACAGCCATTTGGTTGAGGCTACAGACAGGGTAAAAAGCTGTTATAGCCCAAAGCAAACTAAGCCATAAAGTTATAGCCCCAAGCAAACTAAGCCATAAAATTATAGCCCAAAGCAAACTAAGCCATAAATTGCCTATATTGGGAATGTATAAGAAACTCGACAAATTCTGCTCTTAAATCTATTTTTTATTCAACAGTTACTAGACGGAAACAAACATAAATACAATCACATCCAACAATAAAGAATAATCAATTTGAATGACTACCCAATTGCTGTTCTTACAGCCAAGCGTTTTCAAAATTTGCTGCCTACATAGTAGGCATTAATAATGAACACCCATTAAATGATCTGATTTATTTGATCACATATCATCATTCCACACCCATTAAATGATCCGATTTATTTGATCACATATCATCATTTAAGATGAGACATCCACCTAAATGTAACAATATCACAGTATGATATCTATGCTTTTGTAATGCACCCTAACTGACAGTTAATTCTTTTTATGAGAACATTAAGAAAAATTATAAACATGTTCATAAGGCTGCGGTCACATAGGAGTAGACTATTCGGGTATACGGTGCACGTTTTTGAGGGCACGCGAATACTTGAAATCAAACAATATGATTTCCTTATACCAGGTCACATAGGACACTATTTGAAAAGTTCGTATCAGCGCGTATAGGTGGGTATAGTATAGTATAGTGGGAATCAAACATGTTCGATTTTCGTATAGGGTATAGTGGTTTTGCTGGTCTGAATTTTGTATTTACACGAGTTTTAGAGCGTTTTGCTAGAAAACTAAGTTAAAAACAATTTTTGCACAATAAAAGCATATATTTGAATCCTCATGAATATGTAAAACACCGAATTTGCAACTTTTTACATACTCACAAAAAGAGCGTATTGAAAGCACGTGCTACTTCTATGTGAACCGCCGTGCCCGTATAGCGTATAGCAAATACCGAATAGCGTATAGCGAATACCATATACCGTATATTTCTATGTGAACGCAGCCTAATGCGTACATGTGTTCAAAAATTGTAAGATATCTATCTGCATTACAAACTTTATCACATACATATATTGAACTCAAAAATTAAACTCTTATAACAATTAACAGTCTATTGCATTGACATGCATTTATAATATGAACCACACCTTGGCAAATAATGATACTAACTGTGGCATCAGTTGTAACCATGGCAACCCAGCCCCAGGGGAAGGCGGGAATTGACTTTTGCACAGTCCCTGCAGTGCAGGAGAAATACTCAGACTTTGTATTACAGGACAGCGTAATGTAGTGTAATGGTTTTACCGACTATCTCCATAGTGTGTTGGTTTTAACAGGGTTTTGCTGGACAATAGACATCTCTGCTATTCCCCTAGAACTGGGGGCCATGGTTACAAATGACTAGTGCGTTAAACCAGATCAGGCAATGGCATCCATCCAGTCAAGTCAATTTATCGTTTGTATTGAGGATTAAGTGCCTAAAAGTCTGTCTTTGTAGTGTTAGGCCTCGTCACACACAAGCAAAAATCTCTCGACTCAGACTTGCGTTTAATTGCAAAATTTAGTTTATCGTTGGCTCGTTGACAAAACCTCGTAACTGCAAAAAAACAAATTTTTCAGGAGAAGCAAAACACTAAAACTTGTATATTAATAATATATAAATGTGCATGTTTACAAATTGTCGTATATACAAAACTTGATAAATGAAAGCTAGAAGCAGATTCTAATGATGAATTAAAGAATGCATTTATGAGAAATCATTCATATGCAACTTTTGCATATCTAAAAGATAAAGATTTTCTTGTATTTAAATTTTTTGAAATTGCATATACGAGGTTTTTTCACCTTTTTTTCAAGCCCGTTTACCATTTGTAGTTACGAGGTTTTGTAAGGTCATCGAAAAACTGACTTCCCATTGGACATAACCTACAAGGCTTTGTCACAAGCTGAATTTGAATGTTTTGAATCGCGCCATGTGAAAAAACGATTTTCTGAAAAAAGTGCAGTTAGGAGGTTTTGTCAACGAGCCAACGTTATGTTTGTTTTATTGCTTGTCCCTATGGCTATTTCAGGACATTGACTGTTGAAATTGATGTAAAGGTATATATACACATGGAATTAAGTTAGGGAACACCTGTAAGAATGTGACTACCACCTTTGGACTGCATATATCCTTCTTTGTAAAAAATATGAAGAATGTTTTGACAACTCGTCAGAATCTGTAATATCCAAAGTTGCTTCTACGTGAAAATGGTTAGCATCAACCATTATCTGTGGAAGACAGAGGCCATCTTTGATTCAGATTTTTTTTGCTAAATTTAAGAAACGCACTGCTAGTCGTTGCCATAAATTCATTATTTGAACTCGCATTGTCGTAATTTTTCGCAAGCATAAAGCTGAGACATTGCTTGTTGAACTCTCATCATAAATTCTTTATTTTCTGACCGACTGTCGGCGGTAGGTCCATACTTTCCCGGGGGTAGATTTCTTGATCACGTTTTGTTCTTTGGGTATACATTTTGCAGGTTGTAAATGTTGGGTCAGATATTCGATATGACTCTTTAGGAATCTAAACATACACGTTCTGGTTATAGTGACCTAGCGGAATTATTCTTTAACGGCTTTATTTGCAAAATAACCAAGAATTTTGCTTTCCATAGAAATCAATGCAAACAGTAGATTTTGTATGATTAGCTGGTCTAGAGATGACGCATAAAGTTTTAGGTCCGAAGTCGTTTATTCATTCAGAAGGATCAGATTCAACATTTTATTCCTGTTTTGCTGTCAAAAATTGAGTTTTGCGGAGTGCAGAAGCAAAATGGCAAACTTGTATTCCGTAAAAGTGAAGTTTTTCACATATGGCATATTGTATCCTCCATAGTATAAAAACAAAATGTTGTGAATTTCCATAAATTGGTCTGTAGCTAGGCCAAGGTATGAAAATATATGTGATAAAAATTTCAGTATCGCCAGAAAAAAGGAAAACGAATTTTTTCAAACTTTCCCCAAGAGCTAAAAGTGTTCCCTAACTTATTTCCATGTGTATACATCAAACAAAAAAAGAATTTTTGCAATAAAACGCAAGTCTACGTCGAGGGAGTTTCGCTTATGTGTGACGAGGCCTTAAGACTCCATGTAGACTGTATAGACTTGAATGAATGTGCAGGCTATTCTTAATATTGAAGCACTGTGAACAATACCTTTGTCAAAGACTACTTAACTATATTGCATTCAATGTCACTTCCTGAGGTTATACATTTTAAGAACAACATTTTGAACTGCATCTAATACAGGCAAATGAGCCACCTTGTGGGAAAACCAACAATGTGTTTTCCGACCAGGCCCGACATAAACCGACCTGTACAGTCACAGAAAAGAGCTAGAATCTTGAAATTTCGGATTTAATTAGAAGAGGAACTGTACTATCCGAGTAGCAAAAACACAGGCGCTGATCAGTTACTGCGAAGCTGATACTGCGAAGCTGATCTGCACCTTTGTTTTCGCCTAGGCAGATTGTTGGTTTTCCCATGTGGTGGCTCAAATATTGGCAATAGTTTATTGTCAAACTGACAATATTTCAATCATACATTAAGGCACATATGTACACACATTTACATATTTTAGCTTCATAATAAAACACTATTATATTGAAGAACATTTATACATACATACATATCAAAAGAAAAATATAGGTTAAGAAAACAAGCTTCGATGAAGCTTATATGAATCTTCTCCTGGGCATCATAATATGAGCCGCATCGTGAGAAAACGGGATTAATGCCTATGCGAAAACAAAGGCGCAGATCAGCTTCGCAGTAACTGCAAAGCTGATCAGCGCCTTTGTTTTCGCTACTCGGATAGTACTATCCCTCTTCTTCTTAAATCCGAAATTTCAAGCTTCTAGCCTGCTTCTGTGATTGTACAGGCCGGTTTATGTCAGAGCTGGTCGGATCTCCCGAAGACCGGTTTTCTCGCATCGCGGCTCATATTTGAGACTACATACAGCTGATGGAATTTCTGTGAGTAGAGGGCAATGCCCTTCTCCATCACTGTGAAATCAAATTTAAAGAAACCACAATTATAATTTGTTTGTTTTGTGATTTAACGTCGCAGTCCAAAAATATTCAGTTATACTAGTATCTGAGGAAGTAAATGTGTCTAGTTCAAGACAAGAACATTACACAGCACCCTAGGGTGGTTCAAACCCAGGATAACTTGTTTTGAAGTTGATATACCACTAGGTCACCATGCTCCCACTCACTTAAAAAAGATAACTGCTCAATAAGATTTATGTTTAACCTTTATCATTGTAAACACCTATACAACATACTCATCCTAAACCATACAAGAAGTTGTAAGTCTGAATTAGCAGCCCTTTCCCATCTGATTGTTAGTGCAAAGCTTTTGCATCAACCAATCACTCTGCAATCAGAAGTTTGTATGTTTTGTCACTTTCATCTCTGTCTATGGGTTAGGTATTGTAACCCATATATGAGCCGCATCGTGAGAAAACCGGATTTTTGCCTAGGCGAAAACAAAGGCGCAGATCAGCGCCTTTGTTTTCGCTACTCGGATAGTACAATTCCTCTTCTACTTAAATCCGAAATTTCAAGCTTCTAGCTCTTTTCTGAGCTTGTACAGGCCGGTTTGTGTCGGACCTGGTCGGAAATCCCGAAGACCGGTTTTCTCGCGTCGAGGCTCATATGATGAATGGCCTTGCAAACATTATCATTTGGATGAGTCCACATTCATTTTTAGGTACATCAGGAGAGGTTTTGAATTTTCTTAATCCATCAATGAAATTTCTTTAAGCAAACAGAATAGCCCAGGATGGGATGCCATATTCTGCAGCATCACATCTTGGGCCATACTGTTCGCCTATGTCCCATAAAAAGGATGCCATGCTTACAGGAGTTCAGTCTCCTTATAATAGAAATAAGTGTTTTAATAATACAGCCAAACTCATTAATACCTCATTTCTGTGTGAAAAGACTGTGAATCCAGACTCGCACTTCCCTCTGCCTCTGTCTAAGTTCTGATACAATTGGCTGTTTAATTTGCATATGTACATACAGAAGTATTCAGATTTACCTACATAAATTATAAGAATATTTTCTTATTACATGCATTTCTGACAAATTATCAACAACAATCACACTAGAAAAAAAAAAAACAAACAAACACTGGTCTTCCATCACATCAGGTAAATATTTGAAGTTAGTAAATATTGTTTACACACAAATATTGTTGTGCCGGATAGATTGCATCCACACATTTTGTCAAAATACAAAACATATTGTAAAAGCACTCGTGGAGCAATATTCAAATAGTCAAAAAGGGAGGTTCTTTTTCATAGCAAACCAAGGTGAATCAAGTCAGCAGTTGAACTGAGTGAATTCATAGGCTGAGAGCACAGGGAAAATGACATTTCTTCTCCCACAATGCCCCTTCATGAGGTCACACAGAGAGATGATGCAGCTAGCAGCATCCGCAAAACTTATCAACGATGACAGTACTGGGGCCGCCAACGGGATACATAAAGAACCCGGAAATAAAATGGAGCAAGATGCCACGAGGCTGGCAGAGCAAGTAGTCGCTTGCCTGAACAAAGAGAGTCAGAATAAGAACCAAAAAGACATTCAGACTTTAGCGGAGGATATTCGGTGCATTCAAAAAGACTGAAGAGAAAAAAGCACTGGAGAGAAAAAATGAAGAATAACCAAGATGAGCATGCTGAGAAAAAACAAAAATCCCAGAAACCTGCATGCAGCAAAGCCAATCTGAATCAAAATTCCTGGGACATCGGTAATATCGTACCCCAAATCAGAGGCTGAGGACTCGGACCAGGAGCTAGAAAATTTTCTTGGGACCGGCAATGAGTAGGACATAGAACCAGGTAACACCCGACGACTTGGAAAGTTATTTTCAACAGGACAAAGGAATGGAGGAGGAAGTTGGCGAACAGATAGTGCGCATCACAGAGAATGCCCTGCGCTACTCGTTCGATTCAAAGGAAGAATCCACTAAGGAGAAGCAAAAACAGTTGAAACCAGAGGACCAATGGTCCTGTAAACGCTCACCTGAGTCTGCTGCATATACCAATAAACATGTTTGAATATTATGGTATTTAACCCCAGTGCAGGGGCAGATAAGCCCTTGGGCCGTTTTCTTTTTTCAGAATAATCAGTATTCTGTCCGTTTGCCAATTTCTTGCTGGCTTTTCCCTTCAAATGACATTTTAACAGTTTTTTCCCATTCAAATGCATGGGCAACCCATGTTGACCTTGCCATAAACTTGGTCAAGGTCATCACATGGTCATGATTTATATATACATTGTAGTACTTTAGCCATGGATGCTTCACGCCAAGTTTCATTGAAATCAATCTATTGGTTTCAGAATCATTAATATTCAGTCCTACTGCCCATTTCCTGCAAGACATTCACTTTAAATGACTTTAAATGACATTTTAAAAGTTTTCCCCATTCAAATGCATTGGCGACCTATGTTGACCTTGCCGTAAAATAGGTCAAGGTCATCACAGGGTCATGATTTATACATACATTGTAGTGCTTGAGCCATCAATGCTTCGTGCCAAGTTTCGTTGAAATCAGTCCACCAGTTCTGGAGAAGAAGATTTTTGAAGAGTTTTTACCATATATGGGCATGGCGGCCATCTTGGTCATGTGACCTGGATCTCTTATATATACATTGGTTCCTCCTTCCTATAGATGCTTCATACAAAATTTGGCTTTGGTTGGCCAAGCGGTTTCGGAGAAGAAGATCTTTGAAATTGTGGACGGACGACGTACGGACGACGGACGGACGGACGCCGGATCATGGCCATCCTATAAGCTCACCTTGTGAGCCTAACGGCTCAGGTGAGCTAAAAAGATGGGGAGAAACAAGACAAGTTAATCGAAAAGCACAGACGACCGAAAAACATACCCAACCTGGCGACACCAATGATTGACGAATTCCTGTGGCGGCAGCTCAACGTAAAGGATGCCGACTGCCTCCATACAACAGCTGTTTCTAATTACAATCACTCTCTGGTGCCTCTGGTGAAAGCTCTAGAACTCATGCCACAAAACAAAGTCCCTTCCCAAATATCAGAACTGATCATGGGATGCATTCAAAATCCTGTACCTCCGTATAAAACTGATAAATCAACATAGACTGGACAAAGTAAACCAGAGGACCAATGGTCCTGTAAACGCTCACCTGAGATCTGGGATATGCGACCTCAGCTGACCTTGCCATAGAATAGGTCAACGTCATCCGGGGGTCATGATTATACAAATTTTGTAGAGCTTCATTGCTTCAGGCAAAGTTTCAAAATCATAGGTCTTCCGGTTCTGAAGAATAAAATTTATAAAGGTTTTTGCTATTTATAGCCATGGTGGCCATCTTGGTCATGTGACCTTGACCATTTATATAAACTTTCATTCCCCTTTCTTAACTATGCTCCACATAAAGTTTGGCTTTGATTGACCAAGCGGTTTCAGTGAAGATGTTTGAATATTATGGTCATATACATGTATATAGCCCAGGGGCGGGGGCAGACAACCCCCTGAGGACATTTTTTCCATAAACATAAATCTTCTGTCCATTTGCATACTCCCAGCAAGTTTCCCCTCATTTAATTACATTTTACTTATTTCCCCCATTAAAATGCATGGGCAACGTATGTTGGCCTTGCTATAAAATAGGTCAAGGTCATGATTTATACAAACTTTGTAGAGCTCCTCTCCCTGATGCTTCATGCCAAGTTTCAAAATCATAGGCCTTCTAGTTCTGAAGAAGGAAATTTTTTAAGGTTTTTGCTATTTATAGCCATGGTGGCCATCTTGGTCATGTGACCTTGACCATTCATATAAACTTCATGTAAAATTTGGCTTTGATTGGCCAAGCTGTTTCAGAAAAGATATTTGAAAATGTGAATGCATGGATGCAGACACAAACACACATACGGATGCCTGCTGGAGTACCATCCTATAAGCTCCCCATGAGCGTTTGGCTCAGGTGAGCTAAAAATAAGTTTCTTTAATTCCTTTGGGGAAAAAAATATGTTCTTCATATACATGTACCAGAAATTCTGTCTGAATCAGCTAGTTTATGAAAAAATCATTAATTTGTAATGATTTTGGTGCTGCACCAGGAATTGCTGGCCTCTGACATCTTTATCTTCTTCTGATTGGGTGCATCGGACCAGCATTTCACATTGTATATCATGCATAGATCGTGGAGTTGTAGGAATTAATTTTGTAAAAAGCCATTACTTGTATCTGCAAAGAAAATCTTGCTTGCCACTTTTTTTAGAATTTGGAATTGTACCATTTCTGCTTCAGACAATCAGTTTTGAAACTGAAATTTGATGTCACATATCGAATCGAGCACCTGCATGTGTTCATCGCGTCTGTCATGTAGTTGTGGCAGCAATTTATGCCTCTTTCAAAAAACTTTATCAATTTTCAAATATTTGATGTAGTCATTTACTGAAAGTGAGTGGCACAATGTCACACTTGTGGGTCAATCTCTTGACACCACAACAAACAACAAAATAGGTAATGGATGCCAACGAAATAAGTCACCACTGACAAATGCTACGTTTGTGACAGTACTAGCAGAATGGTGCAAAGTAGAAGAGATGAGAAAGTATATTCATCTTCTTTCATGCAGATGCCTTGCAAGAATTCACAAATGATCAGTTATGGACCTGCCAAATACACTGTCACCCCCCCCCCCAAATGTCCAACTGATCTGGACAACCACCTCGTTGAACAGCTACTTCTGTCAGGTGTGCTTGAAGGGGTATGGTAGCATCTGTGCAGTCGGTGCACGAGAGGGACTTACATGGGCCCAGAATGAGATGTGGGCAATACAATGCCATCAACATGGACCAGACTTTCATGTATTGTGATAAACTGAACGAAAAAAGTGTAAATAAAATGAGTCATCATATTGGATAGTGAACAAAGTAAGTAAATTGAGTGTAAATAAGTATTGTTATTGTGAAGAAAAAGTGTTAGATATGCCTGCCACGCTGTGTTGCCCCAGGATACCGAAATATGGACGTTGCACATCTGGGCATGTTTACTTTCCCAAAGGATTCGTGTTTGAACCTGAAATGGAGGACTAACATGCAGCATGCTGTTTCAGTGAAGGAGTGATGGAAGCTGTGGACAAATTCCAGTAGCAGTTGTTTGTGCAAGGCCCATTTTACAGACGAGTGTTTTGTGCCAGCCTCCCCAGCCTTCGCCAGGTCCAACTGTTTCATTCCCAAGTCCTACAACTTAAAGAAAGACGCGAAACCGACAATCTATTTGAAAAACATAAACAGATCATCCATGCAGAAGAACAAATGAAGTGCATGACACTATTTATGCAGTTTTCTAGAGGTTTGTTTGTTACATCTAGAACTGAATGGTAGGCTTCAAGAAGGGGGAGACACAATGAAATGAGCCGCCTCATCGGAAAACCAACAATCTGCATAGGCGAAAACAAAAGCGCAGATCAGATTCGCGGTAACCTCGAAGCTGATCAGCGCCTTTGTTTTCGCTACTCGGATAGTACAGTTCCTCTTCTGCTTAAATCCAAAATTTCAAGCTTCTATCTGCTTAAATCCAAAATTTCAAGCTTCTAGCCTGCTTCTGTAGATGTACAGGCCGGTTTGTGTCAGACCTGTTCGGAAACCACATTGTTGGTTTTCCCACGAGGTGGCTCAAATAATTTTAAGGGGCGGAAAACTTCAAGTGGCAGCTATGACTGTTTTGCGTGATATGATCATTGCTAGTGTTATATCAGCATATCTTCGGAATATTCTAAGCCCTTCGTCCATTGCTCAACTTCTAAAGCAAAAAAATAAAGACTGTGCACAAGCCTTGAAAGTAAAGAAGGAAATGACTTACAAGCAAAATTGTCTTTTATTGTTTTAATGTAATGGGCCACAAAATAAATGTTGTGAAGTCAAAGCTTTGCAAATAAAATTCAACACAAGAGATGGACTGGTTTCAGTATGACCAACAAAACACTGATCTACCCGAGGGTGCAATGAAATACTGGCAATGTTGATTTACATGCCATCAACATGGACCAGACTCTCATGTATTGTGATTTTCTGCTTGAGAAAAATGTGAATGAAAAAAGTGTAAAAAGTGAGTCGCCATACTGGATAGTGAACAAAGGAAATAAATCGAGCATAAATAAGTATTGTTATAGTGAAATAAAAGTGTTAGATACGCCACGCTGTGTTGTCCCAGGATGCCGGAACATGGATGCTGCACATCTGGGCATATTTACTTTCCCGAAGGATTTGTATTTGAATCTGAAATGGAGGACTAACATGTGACACGCTGTTTCAGTAAAAGAGCCATGGAAGCTGTGGACAAATTCCAGCAGTAGTCGTTTGATCTACTCGAGGGTGCAATGACGCAGTGGAAAGATGGGGGTAATCATATCAGGTAATCATATCTCTATACAAATTCCACAGTTGTTTGTTTTGTTTGTACATGTAGTGCAGTTTAAAGTCCAAGTCAACAATTTTTCAGTCATGTTAGGACGGATCACTGCTTCCTGGGTATTAACCAGTACTCTGGGGAGTTAATGTGTCTTGATCAAAGACACAACATGGCAGCCCAAGAGGGGACTGAACCCAGGACCTCTCGATTCAGAGTCCAATGCTCTACCATCAGGACCACATTCTCCTGAGAAAACTGTACAAGTAACAAATTGTGGACACAAACATTCATAATCACAATATAATCGCTATTATGGTATTAGATGATTACAAATCTTCTATTCCAACAATAATCATAATACCTCAATGACTGAAAATCAAATATAATTATGTTGCTTCAAAACTGGTATAGAACTTACTAAAAGCATGAGTGCATCATTATGCAGAACAAGGGAAATCTGGTATTCAGCCCAGTAATGCAATCCTTATTAACCCAGGCGAAATAGAGACCATGGTCACCATGGTTTTTGATGGTTGACCATGTTATTTCATGGTCAACCATCAAATACCATGAAAATGCCTATGTCTGTACCATGGTCAACCATGGTCATGGTTGACTATGGTCGTTTCTCATAAAATTCAACTAACCATGGTTGACCATGGTCAACCATGGTTGACCATGGTCAACTATGTTAGAAATAGAAGATCAAATTTACTACCATGGTGGACCATGGTTGACCATGGTCGACCATGGTCAAAAAAATCCTGAGCATGCTCATAGCAAGTCTATGACATCACTTCCTGTCTAAAATGGAGGGAAAGAAAATAGACACAATATGAGTTTTTTCAAGTTTAAAGAGCAGGTGTTCAATAATAAGTTCAAGATTGGTCAGTAAGTGATATTTTCAATGTTTACATGTATTTTAACTATATATATCTTTTCCTTTAGATCATGTGACTTGTATTGATGCTTTTCTGTTAAATTGCATCATTCCAATTCCCCACCCACACAAATCATGGTTTGAGAGTGTAATAAATCAGGAGACAGACAAAGAGATCTTACAGAATATAAATTATGCATATGATTTTTTAATTTAATTTGACATCCATAAATTTGAATAAGACTTTTAAACTGTTTGTTTGCATTAAAGTAAATTTAAACTGAAATTAAAAATAAAATGAAGTCAAAGACCATGGTCAACCATGGTCCACCATGGTCTACCATGGTCAGAGCCTAATGTCCATCAACAAAATTAAATATTTCCAAAGCCAGTTGAACAATCTCGATATATCACAAGTGCCATCACTGATGTGAAGAAATTATAGGCTTTGGGACAGATCGGTTCTGAACTCAGAATAGTTTCTATGGCAACAGATAGCTCCCATTGAGTATCCATTTTTCAGCCATTATTGAGCCATTATTGATTGAATGATCTTCAGACATGCAGATATCTAGAACAGGCATGAGAGCTTAGAAACAAAATGGACTTTTCGTTCTATATTGATGAAAATGTTATATCCAGGTTTTCTTGGCTATTTTTTCAAACTGATCGTTTACATTCATGTTTCAAGACTGTGTAGTCTGCACTATTAGCAATGTTACATTTTAAGAATAAACAAGTGCCAGCATTGAATAGTTTTGAGGATGTTAGGTGGTTGAATCATACATTAATGCCATGTTTTCTCTTAGACCCATGAATGAAACAGTACAGTTTCTTAGGTCACTTCAAGTTTTCATATTCCAAGACCACAAAAAGAAATATTTAAGCAAAGCCTCATCTACTCAGGACCAATCATATGGAATAATTTGCCAGATTGGTTAAAAAATTTAAAAACTGTCGACTCATTTCACAATAACTGCATGAAATGGATAAAATCATGTAACAAAACAAACACTTAGCCTTTGAATATACATTATAATGTACTCGTATTATATGTTGTTTGTTTTTTTTGTTTGTTGGTTTTTTTTTGTTGTTTTTTGTGTGCGTATGGTGGTATGTGCGAATACATATTATTTTACTTTTCTTTCCTCAATGTATATTGTTTTCCTTTTTCATAGGTAATCATATGTTAATATTTCAACTTTAAAATTTATTTTCTTTGTATATATTGTACATTACGTTTTCTGGCCCATATGGTCTAGTCCCCATTTCACCCACTTTCATAATGAAAAGGGTGAAATGGGGGGACTTCAATTTTAAGGTCAATTTTCTTTGTAATTGAGTATTATCATGACTAGGAATGTAAGGAAACATGTTCGTCATTGTCTAAACTTTAAATATTCGAGTTGTTCTTTCTTGTTTTTTTGCATTATAAAACAGAGAAAAAAAGTGTTTTTTATATCGGGTATAAAAGGTCGGCATTAGCCATCATGTTCCGTCAGCGATCCGGAGATTTTCCGATAATTTATTATATCACCTGACTTAGAAATCCAATCAAGTAGCAGCATATTGATTTTTTCAACAATAATAATACTAGAAAAAGTGCCTTGAGAGGCACGTATACCCCTGGATGATAGCCACCAAGCCCCCTTCCCTACCCCCTACCTAAGCAATCCAGCACATGCTCATCCCTGACATTGAACCTCACATCACCAACGAAAAACAGTACCCTTATCAAGTACATTTTAGAAACCACCAAGCCCTCTTCCCTACCCCCTACCTAAACAACACGGCACATGCTCACCCCTGACATTGAACCTCACATCACCAACCAAAGACAGCACCCTCATCAAGTACATTTTAGAAATAAGCAGTGTAAAGTACTTTACATACAAACATGGGGAAGTGTAGTTTTAGAATGACATATCTATTTTAGAGCAGTATACAGAGCTGACGTGTATACCCAATCTAGGACATAAGCGCGGACATTTTGGGTCAGGTCCTCAGTCCTAGATTGAAATGAAATTAGAATGTCATTCTTAAAAAAAAAAAAAAAAAAAAAAAAAAAAAAAAAAAAATAATAATAATAATAAGATGTCCTAGATTTTGACCTCTAGCCCCACCCCCAGCATGTACCCTAGTGTCTAATGTCATTAGAAACAAGGCAAACCTTACAGAGTACCTATGGGGCAAGTATGAATGATTTCTTAACATGATAGTAAAAAAAAGTACAGAAAATACAATTATTAAAGAAGTTCTAGATTTTGACCTCTAGCCCACCCCCCTGGGGACGGTAAGCAGGATTTGGTGACATTGAATATGAAAGCAAACCCTAAAGGGTATCTATGAACTATATAAGAATACATTCCTATGATTGTTTGTTAAGATATGAACTTAAGAGAAGAAACATTAACATTGTAAACAGCACATTTTAAAGGTGACCTAGATTTTGACCTCCAGCCCCATCCCCGGGCATGGACCCTGGGGTCCGAACTCATGGAAACAAAGCAAACACTATAGGGTACCTATGGTTCAAATATGAATAGTTTGGTTCATGAGATATACACCTCTAGAGAAACTTTAACCAAAACTTTGACATAAATTCTACGAACGTTCCGAAATTATGAACGAAGAAATGAACTAACGAAGGAACAAACATACGAACGGAAAAGCGAAAACTATATACCCGTCGGCATAAATGCCGGGGGTATAAATATATTCTAATTTTAATTTGATAAAACAAACAAAAAAAACAATTTAGAAGAAACTTGGTGTTTTGTCTTTTTAATTTAAAAAATCACACTGCATTTATAACAATTGAATAAAAAGTGTAAGTTAAAATCAGTTTTCAAGGACTACATGTGTATCGCGCATTAGTTTTTGTATTCAGAGTACTTCGGTTAAGTTAGCGTGGGTTTCATTCACGACCTAGTTTTCAAAGACAACACGTGTAGATAAATTCTTTTAGACTGCTGGAATTAGATTAAAAATGTTTTTGAAAGACGATTACGTCGAAGCCGTCGATGTCAATGCGGGAGATGGGAGAGAGCCATTGTCCTGGAGGTGAAAAGCGCTGGGTTCCGGGTCAGCTTTGTTGTGTGGGGTAAATGCCACGATCGATGGGCCACACCAACAGAAGTCAGAGAGAGACAGAGAGAGATGGTAAGTTCCACTTAAGTTTTGGCACTTAAGAATATTATGATTGTTTGCTAATGCTCGATGTAATCTGTTTCGAGTAGGCCCCTAGCGATAAATCTTAGATGCTGATACTCTTGAGTGCTTCGCCGTTTGAATCCCAGTCAGACATAATCAATAATTGTACATGATGTACATGTCTGTTTATATGTGTTATACATGTATGTAGCTTGTATGTTTTTGTCGTAGTTAGTACAGAGGGCCTCATGGAAGATAAGCTTTGCTAAATGTGTTACCCTCTTGAAATAAAGACTAAGAACAAAGAATCACTTCATAAACTTATTACAAACAACCTAGGTAATCCAGAAAAACATGCTATTGAAATTGTCGAAGCATTCAGAAAGAAATATGACATATTAAAAAGTTGGAGGCAAAACCTGAAGAAATAGATATTCATGATAAATTATTGGGAGGAGCTAGAGAGGTGACAAAACTCCACAAGATGCCTTTAGTACATCATATAAATAATAATTGATGTTCTTTTTTTTTCTTGACATGACAAGATAGACAAAAGATTCAATCAAGAACATTTTATAATTGAAAAGCAATCTTTGTTTGAGTACTCAAAAATATGGTAAATTATGCGTGTCTTTAACATACCAGAAAATCTGTCAGAATCAATGTTTATGGAAAAATAATTTGTTCATACCTGAAAGAGATTCGAAAAATTTTAAGACACCAAAGACCAATTACAATTGATGAAGAAAAAGAGACACAGAGAACAAATAATGATGAAAAAAAAATGTTAAGAATCTGTCCCCAAAGCAAATATTTGAAGATAAAAGTGAAAGAAAGGAAGTATCACACTGAAATTGAAATTAAACTGTACTGGAAACAAAAATTTGTTTACATTGCTTCCTACAAGCAATTTCACAAGAAATTTCTGCACGCTGAAGTAAAAATCAAATTCAAATGCTGGCTTTGCGAGCTTTTAATATAGTAAAAAAACACAAAAAACACCAGCATTCAATGTTAATGATGCACACGTCATCTTTTTATACTAGTGAAACAAGTCAGCAGAGCTAGGCAGCAGACCAGTATCCACTCCAAGTAAGCATGTGAGATCCTAGAAAAAAGTTACCATCAATAGACCCTCTAGTGAGTCGGGACAATTGCAACCTCAGAATCCTGCTGCAAACTCAAAAACTCTTCTAATTGGGGACTATATTGTAAACTAGAAAATGTGTTTATGAAACACTATGCCCCCAACTGGTAAGCCACTTTCAAGATGTAACCAGCGGACCAATGGTCCTGTAAATGCTCACCTGAGTCTGCTGCATATACCAATAAACATGTTTGAATATTATGGTATTTAACCCCAGTGCAGGGGCAGATGAAGCCCTTGGGCCGTTTTCTTTTTTCAGAATAATCAATATTCTGTCCATTTGCCAATTTCTTGCTGGCTTTTCCCTTCAAATGACATTTTAACAGTTTTTCCCATTCAAATGCATGGGCAACCCATGTTGACCTTGCCATAAACTTGGTCAAGGTCATCACAGGGTCATGATTTATATATACATTGTAGTACTATAGCCATGGATGCTTCACGCCAAGTTTCATTGAAGTCAATCTATTGGTTTCAGAGAAGAAGATATTTGAAGGGTTTTTACCAATTATGGGCATGGCGGCCATCTTGGTCATGTGACCTAGATTATTAATATATACATTGGTTCCCCCATCCTATAGATGCTTCACATAAAATTTGGCTTCAATTGGCCACGTGGTTTAAGAGGAGAAGATGTTTGAATATTATGGTAATATACATGTATACTGCCTCGGGGTGTGGGCATATTATGAGCCCTTAGGTCCATTTTTTTTTTCAGAATCATTAATATTTAGTCCAACTACCCATTTCCTGCCATTTCCTGCCAGATTTTCACCTCAAATGACTTTTTAAAAGTTTTCCCCATTCCAATATATTGGCGACCTATGTTGACCTTGTCCTAAAATAGGTCAAGGTCACCACAGGGTCATAATTTATATATACATTGTAGTACTTCAGCCATTGGTGCTTCATGCAAAGTTTCTTTGAAATCGGTCCACCAGATTCGGAGAAGAAGATTTTTGAAGGGTTTTTACCTTATATGGGCATGGCAGCCATCTTGGTCATGTGAACTAGATAATTTATATATACATTAATTCCCCCATTCCATAGATGCTTCACATAAAATTTGGCTTTGATTCGCCAAGCGGTTTCAGAGGAGAAGATGTTTGAGTATTATGGTAATATGCATGTATATTGCCCCGGGGTGGGAGCAGATGAGCCCCTGGGGTCCATTTTTTTTTCAGAATCATTAATATTCAGTCCTACTGCCCATTTCCTGCAAGACTTTCACTTTAAATGACATTTTAAAAGTTTTCCCTATTCAAATGCATTGGCGACCTATTGGTTGACCTTGCCGTAAAAAAAAAAAAGGTCAAGGTCATCAAAGGGTCATGATTTATTTACACATTGTAGTACTTGAGCCATCGATGCTTCATGCCAAGTTTCTTTGAAATCGATCCACCGGTTCTGGAGAAGAAGATTTTTGAAGGGTTTTTACCATATATGGGCATTGCGGCCATCTTGGTCATGTGACCTGGATTATTTATATACACATTGATTACCCCTTCCTATTGATGCTTCACATAAAATTTGGCTTTGATTGGCCAAGCGGTTTCAGAGGAGATGATGTTTGAATATTATGGTAATATACATGTATATTGCCCCGGGGTGGGGGCATATGAGCCCCTGGGGTCCAATTATTTCAGAATCATTAATATTCAGTCCTACTGCCCATTTCCTGCAAGACTTTCACTTTAAATGACATTTTAAAAGTTTTCCCCATTCAAATGCATTGGCGACCTATGTTGACCTTGCCGTAAAATAGGTCAAGGTCATCACAGGGTCATGATTTATATATATTGTAGTGCTTGAGCCATCAATGCTTCATGCCAAGTTTCGTTGAAATCAGTCCACCGGTTCTGGAGAAGAAGATTTTTGAAGGGTTTTTACCATATATGGGCATGGCGGCCATCTTGGTCATGTGACCTGGATTTCTTATATACACATTGGTTCCCCCTTCCTATAGATGCTTCATATAAAATTTGGCTTTGGTTGGCCTAGCAGTTTCAGAGTAGAAGATCTTTGAAATTGTGGACGGACGGACGGACGGACGGACGCCGGATCATGGCCATCCTATAAGCTCACCTTGTGAGCCTAACGGCTCAGGTGAGCTAAAAATGTCCAAAAAATGACTAAGTTCAAATTGTAAAAAAAGTGACAAAAATTAATCTGAGGAGTATATCCCAACCACATGCATATCTTCAAAGCATGGTCACAATGTCTGCAAAGTTTCAAAAGTATCGGTATTAAATTGTAGGAGGAGTTGCACACACAAGGTACCCTCTATGCATCCACTAAAATGCCCGAAAAAATGACTAAGTTCAAATTGTGAAATAAATGACATAAATAATCCAAGGATTATATCCAAATCACATGCATATCTTCAGACCATGCCCATAATACATGTAAAGTTTTAAATGAATTGGCATGAAACTGTAGGAGGAGTTGCGCACACAAGGTACCCACTGCCCATTCACTTTCATTGTCAAATTGCTAGAAAAATGGCTAAGTTCAAATTGCGAAAAAAAAGTGACAAAAATTAATCTGAGGATTAGCGTAAGGCGACCAGTGATCGATCAGGGACCAGTGATCGATCAACTTGTGGTTATCGGCTATTAATTCTCAAAGGATACCTGAAGTAAATCTTATGCTAGTCTCAACTTAAAGCGCATTATATTACCTTACAGACATTAATTAAAATTCATTTGGAAAGCTTTTCTATCTTGCATTTTCTGGCACTTTATGAAGAGGGGGTCTTTGTTGTACTGCTTAAAACCTTTAGCATGCTGAGCAATATAGTGAAATCGATATCGCAGCCCACTGACGTTTTTTCCAATTTTTTTCCGTGTTTTCTTAATTTTTGAGCCATAAAAACAGCTGAATAAATTCAACAAACGCAGTAAACAAATCTACTTTCGGTTTCGGAAGTCTTTGTTACGCCGATTTCTAGCGTAAAAATTCATCATACGTACCGTTACGATGTCATATTTCGGGTGTAAATGCACCCAATTTTCCATTTACCAGCGAAAAAAGCGCTGAAAATGCATTTCTAATGCAAAAATAACGAAAATCCGATCAAAATCGGCAGACAAATCGGTCCCAAAACCACAAGCCGCCATGTTGTTTTCATGCGCAACTGTCTGGGCATCGCTCATTAATATTCATAAGTAGGCAGTGGGCGAAAAGTGCGGGAAATTTGAAAGCGGTTTTTCTTGTCGACCGCAGTCGCCTCTAGTTGGCACAGATAGGTATTCCACGGTCGACCGCAGTCGCCTACAGCATGCTAAAGGTTAAAAGTGGTAATTGTTCAATAAATTCTCCAAGATGAAACAACCTGCATTCGTTCCAACTGGCTAAACTTTTTAATTTTACTGCATACTAAACGAATCTGATCAACATTCCAAATTGTAATAGATAACGCTGCGATTAATGGACGATTTCTGTGATTTTCGAGCTATTTTTCCAACAGTTTTCCATTGTTTCTATGGGTTTTATGCTTTTCGACCACCTCATTTCGCTGCTTTATTTCATTTAACTCACTGAAAATTTCCAAACTGTGTTTCATGGCTGGTGGTAAACAATGATTATTCTTTCTGAAAATGTACATACCTTTCAAGTTAGCCGCGGTTTTGGAGAGAAAAAGAAGGTGATCGATCACTGGTCCACCTGACCCTGATTCACGCTGTTTGATGGTGGACGTGTTAAAATGACGTCACTGAGAAAGTGACGTGATGACGTCAGAAATTGAAATATTGAAAAACATGGCGAAGGTTCAAGCTTGGATATGGTATGTGCACATGCATTCTCCAATGCATTTCTGATCCGCAAATTTATCAAACATAGCTATTTTTGATCGATCACTGGTCCCTTTACGCTATATCCAAACCACATGCATATCTTCAAAGCATGGTCATAACATCTGTAAAGTTTCAAGAGAATCGGAATAAAACTGTAGGAGGAGTTGCGCACACAAGGTATCCACTATCTATTCACATTATCAAGAATTAGAAAGGGAAATAACTCTCACAGAATTGGCCCCTAGCCTCTTGAATTTACCTGAAAGAGAAAATACGGGTCCTCTTAATTTTCATATACAAACTACATACCAAATTTCAAGATCCTAGCTCTAACGGTTCTTGAACGAGTGCTCATGCATCACAGACTGACTGACAGACTGACTGACTGACTGCACGGACATATCCAAACCAATCTGCCCCCTCAACTTCTTCGAAGTTGGGGGCATAATAAGATCAATGTGAAAGGTGTCAGAAATGAAGTTCACAAACACTGTTTCTGGTGTGACTACCAACTCTAATCAAGGACATTGAATTGTAATGAAGATATCACAATGAAGGAAGATGAAGATGTTCCATTTGTGGAGGATGAAAATTATTTTGGTAGGTAGTGCTCCATGCGTCACATACATGAGCCTTTGCTTGGGTTTCCGACCAGGTCCTAGTCTATTATACAAATCAGGCTGTACAAAATAGTAAGAAGTTTGAAAGTTCGGATTTAAGAAGGAAAGGGATTGTGGGATTTTGCTTCACTCAGATTGTGGACACCCTGATGGAGCAAACACAAAGGCCCTGATTAGTAGCTGCACAGGTCAGCTGTCAGATCAGATTTGCCTTTGTTGTTCATAGCCGTTTGTTGGTGGGTTTTTTGATGCGGCGGCTTTGTGTTTATTTTGCTAGAACACCCCAAATGTAAGCTGGCTATTCTAACAAGTTGAGTAGGGTTAAACTGTAAACATCCCACAAACTATTTTCATATGGAGACAGGATTTGGTTTCAGGTCTCATCCAAGTCCGATAAATGGATATGATATCATTATGAGACTGGGGTTATTGTTATACAACATCAAGTTTTCAAAGTATTCAGCATGCCTTGTGGCTCCTTCCACTATATTTGTTAACCAGTATAAAATATAATACTAATTCAAAGAATTTCTTTTCATCTAATGAACTTCAGCATGATCATCATTTGTATAGGTGGAAACGACTTACCTGGGAATATTGATATGATGCTCGCTCACTGAGAAGAAATATGTAAAGACACTCTCATTGAAAAAGAATCTGAACTAACAAGAATGCAGTCAATGCACTATGAAGCCAAGGTTGTGTTACGATTCTGTTGTAATGAAAGTACAACAACACTTTGAATCAGTCACGCATATACATGCATATCTTCAAAGAGCAAGCCATCCAGGATGCAGCAACTACCATAGCTGTTATAGCTGATGTTGTGTAAGATCTTCAACAAACTGTGCAAGATTCATTCATTTTCAGACAATGCTGGCTGCTACAAGAGTTCTCAGATAATCATCTCCCTTCATTCAACAATTGGAAATAAGTTAACAACATACAACTTCTGTGTACCACACACAGAATGGCAAAATGGAAGATAAGGATGTGCAAGTCACCACAGGAATGATAAAGTGGTTTAGTTTCTTTGAAAGGTATTGCCATTATCATAATTTGAATGCTAATAGGGCGGCTTCTTTCTCCTAAAAGGTGTAGCGAAAATATGGTTTGACAGTCTACAAGCCCAGGAACCCAAGCTTAAGTAAGACTCTTAAGGGAAGCTTTCATAGCCAGATTCAGACCGAATAATGTAGGCATTTCAGTGTTGTAGCTATCATAAAAACAGGATGAAACAGTGGAGGATTATTTTTTTAGCTTCATCAACAATGTTTCCGGCAAAGTCTTGCCAGAAAACATTCAAATTTCAATAATGACAAAAGGGCTCCTGCCACAATTAGTGACATTAGTAATGCTACAAAATCTTCAGACTTTGGACAATTTAAGGCAGGCCATGGTATCAGCCAAACAAATTCAGAAGATTACTCAACCCAAGCATTTGGAAGCTAGTGCAGACCCAACACTGAGGAAATTTTTTGGTGTTAGCAATCCTATCCAATGGACTAACGAGACAACAATAGCAGCTGCAAACAGCTTACCAGCAACAGTGACCCAATATGAACTAACATTAATATCAAAGCCAGTGACACCTAACATATCATGGCCCTCCAAGAGAATCATTACAGACCATCACCACAACAGCATCAAGACAATTGTTAGTGTTCTTTTTGTGAAGGCAAGTGATTTCAAATTTATTAGGTCCTACTGTCATCAAACCAAATATGTAGGCATTGTAACAAAAAGGGTCATTTAATGAGACAATGTAGAGCTGCAAGAGTTTCAAATAATAGAGGTGAAGGACTTGTGCCTTAAAATATATGAGTACAATGTCATGTGGGGGAAGACAACAGGTTAAAAAAGATAAGGCCAAAATTAAAATTATTTTTGTTTCCCCTTACCCGACCGACCATGAAAAAAGGCCCCAACCGATAAAAATTTATTTGAATTTTCATATGAGATTTTTTTTTTGCCCGAAAACGAAATTGCTAGATCCGCCGAAACGGTACTGTACCAGTTTTTAGTAGACTTTTGACCCTATAACCAAAGTGCAAGATCCGGGGTGTTGGATTTTCAGGTCAAGTTATTGAAGCACTTGGAAATCAATATTGATGATTTTCCCAATCCTCATCAAGCATTTTTTTTCTTC
The DNA here is from genome assembly GCA_964017185.1 of Rugalucina vietnamica. Taxonomy (NCBI): domain Eukaryota; kingdom Metazoa; phylum Mollusca; class Bivalvia; order Lucinida; family Lucinidae; genus Rugalucina; species Rugalucina vietnamica. Next base: position 72,020,131 of record OZ024872.1, read on the forward strand.
CACTGGTCCAAAATGGCCGACCATGTGGTTTGTGTAAAGGTGCGGGTAAAAAACACATCAGGAAATGCCGATAATCTTGCTTCAGGACACATCGGAAGATTCAGTACCAAGCTTTCACTGGCGGACATATGTAACAAACTTGTTGGCGAGTGTGAATTGGACCCTTCTGTCAATAATGCCCTGGATCATCAGCAAGTCAAAGTTCAACTCAGTTCAAAGGATTCCCCCACAGATACATTTGAGATTGAATATATCGTTGGCTCGTTGACAAAACCTCGTAACTGCACTTTTTTCAAAAAATCATTTTTTCACATGGCGCGATTTAAAACATTCAAATTCAGCTTGTGACAAAGCCTTGTAGGTTATGTCCAATGTGAAGTTAGTTTTTCGATGACCTTACAAAACCTCGTAACTACAAATGGTAAACGGACTTGAAAAAAGGTGACAAAACCTCGTATATGCAATTTCAAAAAAATTAAATACAAGAAAATCTTTATCTTTTAGATATGCAAAAGTTGCATATGTATGATTTCTCATAAATCCATTCTTTAATTCATCATAAGAATCTGCTTCTAGCTTTCATTTATCAAGTTTTGTATATGCGACAATTTGTAAACATGCACAATTATAATATCATTTATATACAAGTTTTAGTTTTTTGCTTCTCCTGAAAAATTTGTTTGTTTTTTTTTTTTGCAGTTACGAGGTTTTGTCAATGAGCCAACGATATACTGACCCCCACAGATACATTTGAGATTGAATATATACTGAGCAACTTCAGACTGCGCTGGACTTTGAAAAAAATCTGAAATTCATTATTTTTACAATACTTGCTCCTAAAGTCTCCGAGTCTGATGAACTGCCAACTCCTTCTCTGAATGATCCATTCAAAGTCTTAATAACCTCAAGTGGCTTGCCAACAACTTCGTTACACATGTCCTCCAGTGATAGGTTGGTACTGAATCACATTCTATGTTTTGAGCAAAAATAAGAAAAATATCAAATTTTTTCAACTGAAAATTTTCATTTTTTTACAGCTGAAAAAAAAAAAAAGAAATGCTGTACATAGGCGTGTTTTCTTAATGTGTCTGCTGTAAAGGCTGTGAAAGTTAGACACACGTCACATGCATACACTGGTACTTTTATACATAATAGTTTGTGTCACACTGTGGGCAAGTGGTTAAGATCGCAGTGCATTATCTCTTAATTATTCGATAATCTCAGTCACTGCTGTGGCCTGTGTGGGTTCAAGCTCCGCATGAGCCATGTGGCCCTGGGAGTCAAGCCAAGTTCTGCTTGAGGGTGTGCCAGGTGTTTTTTCTTTGGGTACTCCCATTTTCGCCCCACCTACTGATTGGCTCATCTCGATGTAAGTGAAGTTATCTTGAACAGGATAAAAAACTGAATCTGCCAAAGAGGAAAAAAAAATAGTCCATGTGCTCCTTTGAAAATAAGTTGCATCATGAGAAAATCTGTCTTCAGGGTTTCAAACAGAGCTGTAAAACCACAGGTGATGGCTAGGGGATTGAAATTTCAGATTAAGGAAGTATAGGGGTTGTTCTTATAATGAAATTTTGAAGAAAAAAAAAAAAAACAAATCCGACCAACCGACCCATGCCTGAAAAACAGGGTCGGGTAAGGGGAAACAAAAATATTTTTAGTGTTGGCCTTAAAACCGACGGAAAATAAAGTTTCTTGTATCTAGCAAGACAGACAGAATGGTTACAGGAATGGTGCCAAAATTCCATCCCCACCCTCCAACCCCCACACACAAAAAAAAAAAACTTAAAAAAAAAAAATAAATAAATAAATAAATAAAATCAACTAAATAAAGTGTCACAAAAATGCCAGTGAGAATTAAGACAGAAAGATCATCAAATATTTGAAGACTTCTCGACCTCTGTGTCAAAACCCTGAACCAACTGAATCAAGCTGTAGAGAGGCATTGTAGACCTATAGACATGAATTTCGTCGAGCAAATAAAGAGGGGTTTGAAGCGATCCACACTATCAGCTTATACTCCAGTTTTTTCCAGTTTATTGTTCTGACAGCAATCCACACTATCAGCTTATACTCCAGTTTTTTCCGGTTTATTGTTCTAACAGCGATTCACACTATCAGCTTATACTCCAGTTTTTCTGGTTTATTGTTCTGACATTAAGGACAAGGAAGAGTTTGATATTTCTTTACCAAACCAGTATCAAGACTTTGGGAGGGAACCATCTCTATGAAACCATGAAGCAACTTGTTGAGGAGGGTGGGGACAATTTGAAGAAGCAAACTGTAAAAATCTACATCAGTTTGTGTGAAACAGAATGTTTGAGAGTTACTTCTGACCACAATACCAGGACGCACTGTCAACGAGAAACAAAATTTCTTGAGGAGGTATTGATGTGTATGTGGCAAAATGATTCCGGTTCTTCAGCCAGACAAGGATGATGAACAAGCTGCAATTACTAAGGAATGGAAGCTGTTATGCAGGCATTTATTACGTAGAGATAAACAGGTATCACCAAACCAGTATCAAGACTTAGGGAGGGAACCATCTCTATGAAGCCATGAAGCAACTTGTTGAGGAGGGTGTAGACAATTTGAAGAAGCAAATTGTAAAAATGTATGTCAGTTTGTGTGAAACAGAATGTTTGAGAGTTGCTTCTGACCACAATACCAGGACACACTGTCAACGAGAAACAACATTTGAGCCGCCTCATATGAAAACCAACAATCTGCATATGCTAAAACAAAGGCGCAGATCAGCTTCGCAGTAACTGCGAAGCTGATCAGCGCCTTTGTTTTCGCTACACGGATAGTACAATTCCTCTACTTTCTAAATCCAAAATTTCCAGTCTCTAGCCATCTTCTGTGCTTGTACAGGCCAGTTTGTGTCGAACCTGGTCGGAAACTACAACATTGGTTTTCCCACAAGGTGGCTCATTTCTTGAGGAGGTATTGATGTGTGGCAAAATGATTCCAGTCCTTCAGCCAGACAAGGACAATGAACAAGCTGCAATTACTAAGGAAGCTGTTATGCAGGCATTTATTATGTAGAGATAAACAGGTATCAGGCTACAAATCTTATCATGTTCATTGAAAGGAGTAAAATAATCAGCCCTTAGAAATCTGTAATAAACATATTTCACCCTGGAACTGTGCGGAAGCTCAATGTTTAAGGCGTCAAGCTTTGGAGTGGAATGGCGCGGGTTTCTTCACCGCGCCATATATTTGAAGACTTCTCCACCTGTGTGTCAAAACCCTGAATCAAATGAATCAAGCTGCAGAAGAGAGGCATTGTAGACCTATAGATATAAATTTCATCGACCAAATAAGAGGGGTTTGAAGCCACACTATCAGCTTATACTCCAGTTTTTTCCTGTGTATTGTTCTGACAGCGATCCACACTATCAGCTTATACTCCCAATTTTTCCGGTTTATTGTTCTAACAGCGATCTACACTATCAGCTTATACTCCAGTTTTTCTGGTTTATTGTTCTGACATTAAGGACAAGGAAGAATTTGATATTTCTTTACCAAACCAGTATCAAGACTTTGGGAGGGAACCATCTCTATGAAACCATGAAGCAACTTGTTGAGGAGGGTGTAGACAATTTGAAGAAGCAAACTGTAAAAATCTACATCAGTTTGTGTGAAACAGAATGTTTGAGAGTTGCTTCTGACCACAATACCAGGACGCACTGTCAACGAGAAACAACATTTCTTGAGGAGGTATTGATGTGTGGCAAAATGATTCCAGTTATTCAGCCAGACAAGGACAATGAACAAGCTGCAATTACTAAGGAATGGGAGCTGTTATGTAGGCATTTATTATGTAGAGATAAACAGATATCAGGCTACAAATCTTATCATGTTCATTGAAAGGAGTAAAATAATCAGCCCTTAGAAATCTGTAATAAACACATTTCACCCTGGAACTGTGCGGAAGCTCAATGTTTAAGGCGTCAAGCTTTGGAGTGGAATGGCGCGGGTTTGTTCCCCGGCCGTGCCATATCAAAGGCATTAAAATTATATCACTGGCTATTTAGCTTGGTTCTCTGCATTATTAGGCAAGCACTGGCTTCTCATCCAAACCCCCCGACCCCCCACCCACATAAAAAAAACCATTGCTAATATTCCAGAAAACATACATTTTCCATAATGACAAAAGGATTACTGTATAACACAGTCAATACCGACCTCTGCTAATTAAGCAGTTAATTGGGTTAATTGCTAATGAGCTACATGTATATTTTGTACCTTGTGTCATTTGCAAGAGTACATAGTTGCTGCCTTGCCAGTGTTCCTTTTACGCTTAATCTGGGGCCGAAATATGGCCCCATTCCCAAGGCCAAAAAGTATCTTTTTTTCCCAATTGCTGTCTAAAAATTCCCAATTGGAAAATTGTGAAAAACTCTGTCATGAAATTCAAAGTTTTCATGGTTTTAGCAGATGCCAAACTGTCAAAATGTAGTGAGAGACACTGAGTTTTCCAGTCTGCAATGTCATAGCCCATGGATTGATCCTAGTTTCAAGTTTTCAACAGGTTTTGACTTTTCCCAATTGCCCGTTTTTATCGCCAATTTTCCCAATTCAAAGGGCCCCGCCCCCATTCCCAAAACACTGAAAAGGAACACTGCTTGCATAATCAGTCACATGTTTAGTGCAATATCTTTTGACTTTAAGATTTGGATGATGAAACTTGCCGAACGTGACTAATATTTAGGCACCTGGTGTTTGACATTTCAATTGGTAAACAACTTGTTAACACCTCTAAATACCAGGTTGACAAATGAAGTAATTAGCGATATAAATAAAGGTTACCTTTTTGGCACTGAACCTTGGAACATCTGTGATTATCTGATTAGCTGCCAACTTTGTGATATTTAGCAAATGTCAACTATTACGTCATTCAGCTGCCGTGTGATTGGTTGATATCTTTAATACATTACGTATATAGGTGGCGCTGAGTGACTGACCTTTATTTTGATTGGCTAGCCATGACGTAAGTAGATGGCGCCTTGATAGCATAGAGGGCGCTTGGCCAGAGAGTATATAAGATGATGTCTTCGTGGGAGAAGTCAGATTTGAGACTTTAAGATTTAAACTTATTACCACTATTACCACTATACGATTATTGTATATACTTGTTGGATATAAATATTAATTATATTGTGAACTTTTAACAAGACTATTTCATTGAGTGTTTGGGCCATCTGAGGTCCTCCTTCGGGTACTGCCCCCACAACTACGCTACAATTGCCTCATTTAGTAACATAAGTTATGCCCCAAAACCCCAAGACTTTAGACAATTTTGGAAAGGCCATGGTTTTAGCAGAACTAAGGTTACACAACTACATGTAAAGCCTTCTGTATCGAATACAGACTCATCGCTCACAGAAGGAATCTGTCTGAGAATTCAGCTTTCTGAAGTGTTAGCCACCTCCTGGGAAAACCAACAATGTGGTTTCCGAACAGGTCTGACACAAATCAGGATGCACAGTCACAGAAGCAGGCTAGAAGCTTGAAATTTCGGATTTAAGAAGAAGAAGGACTGTACTATCTGAGCAGCGAAAACAAAGGCGCTGATCAGCTGTGCAGTTACTGCACAGCTGATCTGCGGCTTTGTTTTCGTATATGCAGATTGTTGGTTTTCTCACGAGGTTGCTCAAGTTTTAGCCATACCAACTAATGGAGCAACTGAACAAAAGCAGCAGCAGCTGCCATCATCTCTCCAGCCATAGAATGTTGATAATTATCATCAAGAGAACTTTATTTAAGAACTGAATGTGGGCTGGGGTGACCAGAATTCCAGTTATGGGACAAAAATATTGTTGTGTCTATAATTCCAGGACATTCGTTATGGCGGACACTTAATACTACAAAGATGGTTGTCTAATAACTGAGCCGCCTCGTGGGGAAAACCAACGTGGTTTCCGAACAGGTCTGACACAAACCGGCCTGTACAGTCACAGAAAAGAGCTAGAAGCTTGAAATTTTGGAGTTAAGTAGAAGAGGAACTGTACTATCTGAGTAGCGAAACCAAATGCGCTGATCAACTGCGTAGCTGATCTGCGCCTTTGTTTTCGCCTATGCAGATTGTTGGTTTTCCCATGTGGCGGCTCAATTATGGTTTGGAATCCAATCATGGTACGTTGTTTTGTCAGAAACAGAAGAGTACATGTATAAAATATTCGGATACATTGTTGATGAACGGGAAAATTCATACCTCGCCAGATCTTTGAACTGTTCAACAATTTGTGATGAGTGATTCTGTTATTTCTGTAGTGAAATGGAACCATTGTGTGGCAAATACACGAACAGTTGAGGTAAGAGTAAGTGACCTTCAAGTTTATATATAACCAATTACTTTACGCAATTCAGCATGGCAAATAAAACACTGACAGGCATCCTACCAAATAATAAAATTCTGTTTGGACAATAATATTCAGAAAACAGTTATTGATGAACTGCTACATTGGGGCTTTGACATGCTGTTGTACTTACAGTCTCCTGTGCATAAATCTTAGACTCTCATTTTGTGGTGAAGTACAAATTTTCAGCCTTGAATTTCAGTTGAAATACATGCGAGGGAAGATAATGAGATATTGGCATAATTTCACGATAATGATGGTAAGAAACACAAAATCTCCTATTGATTTAATGATTATTGATAATTGTAATGAAAAAACACAGTGAGGAAAGAATTAAGTATCAATCCTGGAGTTGCTCCAAGATCTATGCCTGGTAGAAAAATGTGATCAAACACGTATGGGTGGAATATCAAGTCAGGGACAATAAATGAAGGATCAATTGCAGCACCTCTGAACTGTGGATACCGCCAGCCGAAGAACACACTAAAACAACTGGCCTAACAGCCTACAGAGTACAATGTTAAAATATTCGGACCTATGCCAGCGCATAGACAATTTATGCAATTTATGTTAATCTTACCCTGACTGTGTATTTGTTATGGTCATCCTTAAAAAAATTTTAAGTCCAGCCTTGCTTTCTGCAAGCTACTGGATGGCCTTTTTGAGCCAGAAGCCTACCAAAAACTGTCAGCAGGTCAAATGGTAAGACAAAAACATCTGATAAAAGCAATTAAATGAACGTTCATGACATTTATTTGTCAAGCAAATATTCTTTTGGTTGTGTATTAAATGGGTAAAAATCAGGATGTTAAATGGGTAAATATCAGTTATTTCTGTAATTTACCAGTTATTTATTTAATTTTTATTTATTTATTTTATTTATTTATTATTTTTTTTTGACACAACTAAAGATAATTAAGATCATTTAAGTCCAAACATTTAAAGAATGTGGAGATTCAAAATAATCAGGACAAGATCATGAGGGAGATGTGTACTGTAATGAACTGGCAAATTTCCAAATTCATTCACACTGAAACCAGTCTATTTACCAGCTTCTCTTAGGAAATTGAAGAGAAGGTTGCAACATTCGTGATTGACAAGAAGAGAGCACCACTTGCTGGTAAGCTGTGTCAGTGTAAGTTGATATGTGCTAACACTGACCAAATCTATGTACATGTACACAGACTTTAAAGCCTCATCAGGATGGATGCAGCAATTCATGGATAGAAACAACTTCAGTGTAAAGCGTCATACATCCTTGTCACAGAAATTGTCAGTTGACCTGGAGATAAGACTTGCTGCATTTTACAAACATTTAAATGAACTGAGAAACAATAAGAGCTGGACAACGAAGGAAGCACTTAATATTAACATGGATGAAGTGTCTATGGTTTCTGACACTGTACAAAAGACGACCCTTAATACTACCGGTTGGCAAAATAGAAGTCCAAATAAGAATAATGGGAAAAAGAGAAGGGATTTTCAGCCCCTATTACCTAGGTCCTAACACTCATAATTTTATGAGTAGTAAGAAGTGCACATTTTTGGTCTTGAATTTCTGTTGAAATACATGCAGGGGAAGATAATGACACCAAATACTTGAAATAGGTCTCATCGGGGACACAATGTTTTGTATGAACATACAAAATATTGTTCATACATATAAAAAATATTGTGCCTGAATATTTTTTTAATGAAACAAACTTCAAATTTTAGTATTTTACTGCGCTTTAATAATGATTGAGGTCTAACTGAAAAGTGGGTCCAACAGAGAGAGAACAATTCCTCACTGAGATGGACAATCATCTTCAATCAGAAAGAGACTCACTACAGGAGCAGATAGACAGTATGAAACGTACAAAATTTGGAGCTGTCATGGTGTCAGAAAATGATGAGAAGTGCAAATTTTATACTGGATTGTCATGGTGCAGTGTTCACGCAGACTTTTACATTATTGACACAATTTCTACCCTCATCCAAACCAGGAACGTTGAGCTTGAAGGATCAGTTTTTTGTGATACAAACTTTGTAGCGGGACTACAGTAGTGGACATATTTTGGAAATGGGTGAAGCTGATTGAAGCAAAGTTAAGTTTTATGAGTCAGTGGCCAGACCATAAAGCTATATCACGAACAATTCCTCCTGTGTTTAAGAATAAATTTTCAAGGCTTACATGAATTATACCCTGTTTAGACTAGAGTTTTAAATCGAATCGAATCCGAATTCGCTTCGAATTAACTGTTTACATTAGAAGTTCTAATTCGAATTAAAAAACTAATTCGAAGTAAACTAATCCAGCTTAGCACCTTGGATCGAAACCGAATTAACTTTTACTTCGGTATTAAAGTCATGTCTAAACAGTTAACCGAAGCGAATTCGCATTAAATGTTATTTTTATACTGACCTTTCGCATGTTGGGGTTATGTTTACATTTACACATGCTTCTTTTCCCGCGAAATATTCTGAGTCAACACAACAGATAACCAGAGGACCAATGGTCCTGTAAACGCTCACCTGAGGCCTGAGAAATATACCAATAAACTTGTTTGACCAGGATGGTAATATACATGAATATTACCACAGGACAGGGTCAGAGCATCCCCTGGAGTCGATTTTTTTTCAAATCATAAAAATTCAGTCCATTTGCCAATTTACTGCAAGTTTTGCACTTCAAATGACATTTTAACAATCTTCCCCCATTCAAATGTATGGGCGACCTAAGTTTACCTTGCCGTAAAATAGGTCAAGGTCATCCAAGGGTCATGGTTTATATAACCTTTGTAGAGCATCATTGCCTGATGCTTCATGCCAAGTTTCAAAATCATAGGCCTTCTGGTTCTGGAGAAGAAGATTTTTAAACGTTTTTGCTATATATAGCCATGGCCGCCATCTTGTATATACATTTATATATACTTTCAGTCCCACTTTCTAACAATGCTCCACGTAAAGTTTGGCTTTGATAGGCCAAGCAGTTTCAGAGATGAAGATCTTTGAATATCACTGTAATATTATACAATTATTGACTTCAATGAGGTAGATATAAGGATTTATCTACCTGAAAAAGTGATATTCACCGAGGCCGGAGGCCGAGGTGAATATCACTTTTGAGGGTAGATAAATCCTTATATCTGCCGAAATTGAAGTCAATAACTGTTTTGTTATATGACTTTTCAAGTGTTTTAATGTTTATCTTATAACAAATAAACAAACAAAATCATATCAGATGTTAAGTATTAAAGGCTAGACAATGAGGAACAATTGATTATGCTTGAAAGATAATTTTGTTAGTTCTTAATAAAACATATGTTATGGGTACTCCTAAGAATCACCATGATGAGGCAATTCCAATGGGTACCAACAACATAGGTTCTTATGAAAAATAAACAAAATTATCCCTTAATTATAACCAAATACACCTCATTGTCTAGTGCTTTGTTTACCTGTAATAGTGTGCTACAGCAAAGCATGTAGATTTCATGAACTGAAATGAGTTCATAGTTATTTATAGCTGACTGGCAGGTTTTAACACATACATCAAATCATGTCAATTTCATGAAGCCCATGTTGATTTCATGCTGGTGCTATTTTTGGGTACTCAGGAGCGTAATATAGATTTTGGAGGTTAATATAGAAAACCTGTCAAAATAATTAACCTCCAGGAACTGGTTTGATCTGGTATTCATCAGTTTGGTCTGGTTTCAGAGAAATATAAGGATTTATTAATACTGAATGAGCCAATCAGGAGACAGGAATTCCTTCAGTCATATAACAAACATGTATATTGCCCCGGGGTGGGAGCAGACAGACCCCTGGGGTCCAAATCTTATCAGAATCATCAATCTTAAGTCCATTTGCCCATTTCCTGCAAGTTTTTCCCTACAAATGACATTTTAACACTTTTCCCCATTCAAATGCATGAGCGACATATGTTGACCTTGCCGTAAAATAGGTCAAGGTCATCCCAGGGTCATGATTTATATAAACTTTGTAGAGCTCCTGTCACTGATGCTTCACACCAAGTTTCAAAATCATAGACCTTCTGGTTCTGAAGAAGATTTTTAAACGTTTTTTGTATTTATAGCCATGGTGGCCATCTTGGTCATGTGACCTCGACCATTTATATAAACGGTCTTTCCCCCTTCCCAAGGATGCTCCACATGAAGTTTGGCTTTGATTGGCCAAGCGGTTTCAGATAAGAAGATGTTTGAATATTATGGTCATATACATGTATATAGCCCCGGGGCAGGGGCAGACAACCCCCCAGGAGCTAAAATTTTCCATTAACATTAATCTTCTGTCCATTTGCCTATTTCAAGTAAGTTTTACCCATTAAATAGCATTTTACCATTTTTTCCCATTCAAATGCATTGGCGACCTAAGTTGACTTTGCCGTAAAATAGGTCAAGGTCATCCCGGGGTCATGATTTATATAAACTATGATGGGCCCGCGTCTCCGATGCTACATACCAAGTTTTGTGGAAATCAGCCCACTGGTTCTGGAGAAGAAGATTTTTAAAGGTTTTTGCTATTTATAGCCATGGTGGCCATCTTGGTCATGTGACCTGGACCATTTATATAAACTTTCGTTCCCCCTTCCTAAGGATGCTCCACATGAAGTTTGGCTTTGATTGGCCAAGCGGTTTTAGAGGAGAAGATCTTTGAAATTGTGAACGACGGACGGACGACGGACGGACGCCGAGCATGGATATACTATAAGCTCACCTGTGAGCCTTCGGCTCAGGTGAGCTAAAAATGGCGAAAATGGCTATAGCAAAGGACAGTGACAGGGGATTAACCTGGACTCACGATGAGACGCGGGCCCTAATACGGATATGGGCGGATAGCGAGATACAAAAGGACTTTGAGACTTGTAGAAGAAATGCTTCCATTTATGAAAAGCTAGTGACACGGCTCAGGGACAGCGGGTTTGAGCGCACAGTGAGCCAATGCCGTACAAAAGTAAAAAGCTTGAGAGCGGATTATAATGCAACCAAAACAGAAAATTCAAAATCCGGAAGGGGGCGGAAAACTTCAGCATACTTCGAGGAAATGGACCAGGTGCTAGGGCATCGTCAGGCATCAGCTCCACCAGTCTTAATCGATACCTCGATCAGCGATGAGCAGGATAGCGAAACGGACAGTAAGTTGTGTCACAGAGTCATTAAATAAGTAAATGAGTTTAATTAGAAAATAAAATAAAAATAGTAAATAATTTAGAAAAAGAAATAATGCAAAGATCCTGTACATAGTTCTTAAGTTTTTGTGGTCATGTAAATATGGCCTTGTCATTAGGATGAAGCCACATATTGCAATGGTTAAACCATCATCAAAATGTCATTACACAAATCAAGTGGAACTATTTTCAGCCTGTTGTCTGGAACCTGAATTCAAAAAGACATTTGCAAGTACATGCTAATTTCCTTTGATGTGTAATAATCTATGAGAAAACAATCTGTTGGAGGCTGGCCACTTATGATATGAAACTGACCACTCAGAGCCAAGATAAGAAACTTGTTAATTAGTTAATTAGGGAGTCAATAAGAGAGAGAAGCTATGATTTGGTATGATTGCAGGAGGCGGAGAGAAATGTATCATGTGACCAGGTCAGCAGACACAAACTAGAATTTGGAAATCTTAGTCAGTTCATGTTTAGAAAGTTTAGTGAAAGTATCAAAAGTTGAAGTTTAGGTTTTGAAAGTTTAGGCAAAGTGTTTGAAATTGTACTCAGAAAATAACTTGTAAAATTTAGCTAAAGAAATTCAGAAATTGTTAAGCAAACTTTGAAGTTGTGTTTTGAATATTTGTGAGAAAGGCCAAAGATGGACATAGAAATTTAAGTAATCAAAAACAATTAAAATTCAAATAACAAAAACATTACAGTCTCCATTATCTATATAATTCCCCGGCGATATAAAAGGCATGTGTCACAGAGTCATTAAATAAGTAAATGAGTTTAATTAGAAAATAAAATAAAAATAGTAAATAATTTAGAAAAAGAAATAATGCAAAGATCCTGTACATAGTTCTTAAGTTTTTGTGGTCATGTAAATATGGCCTTGTCATTAGGATGAAGCCACATATTGCAATGGTTAAACCATCATCAAAATGTCATTACACAAATCAAGTGGAACTATTTTCAGCCTGTTGTCTGGAACCTGAATTCAAAAAGACATTTGCAAGTACATGCTAATTTCCTTTGATGTGTAATAATCTATGAGAAAACAATCTGTTGGAGGCTGGCCACTTATGATATGAAACTGACCACTCAGAGCCAAGATAAGAAACTTGTTAATTAGTTAATTAGGGAGTCAATAAGAGAGAGAAGCTATGATTTGGTATGATTGCAGGAGGCGGAGAGAAATGTATCATGTGACCAGGTCAGCAGACACAAACTAGAATTTGGAAATCTTAGTCAGTTCATGTTTAGAAAGTTTAGTGAAAGTATCAAAAGTTGAAGTTTAGGTTTTGAAAGTTTAGGCAAAGTGTTTGAAATTGTACTCAGAAAATAACTTGTAAAATTTAGCTAAAGAAATTCAGAAATTGTTAAGCAAACTTTGAAGTTGTGTTTTGAATATTTGTGAGAAAGGCCAAAGATGGACATAGAAATCTAAGTAATCTAAAACAAATAAAATTTAAATTATACAAAAACAATATAGCCTCCATTATCTATATAATTCCCCGGCGATAGTTGTTTCTTTGAATGTTAACTTATTAAATAACTCTGTGTCTTTAATGGAGGCTCATCCTCCCATTTTTCATTAACCACTTTGTACTGAACGTAAATTATTTTTCAGGACAGTCTGCGTTGATCTCTAACATTTATCAAACATTGTAAAGCAGGTTTTCTTATACTACTACTCGATTAGTCGCTCCTAATCACATGAGCATGTTGATTTATTGGTAGCTACAGTGAATGACCATAATATAATTATGTCTATTTACAATATTTAAATTATTGTTATTTACAGACCAGTCTCTTGCGAATGATTCTGAATCTGATGTGCCAGAAAGTAGAGAACAAGATGAAACACCAAAACGGGATTTTGCAGAAGACAATGGTGGTCCGCAAGAGACGACCAAAGAATCAGTGAACGAGACCCCACGGAGAGACCCAGACTTGCCCGTTATTACTCTCAAGAGGAAACAACCACACATGAAGGCACCACCAAAGAAACCAAACAAGGCGGAAAAGCTTGAAGCTACATTGGAGCCCAGAGGACCAATGGTCCTGTAAACGCTCACCTGAGATCTGCTGTATATACGAATGTTATAGAAAATAGTCCCAGTATAGGGGCAGGTGAAGCCCTTGGGCCATTATTTTTTCAGAATAATCAATATACTGTCCATACAAGTTTTTCCCTTCAAATGACATTTTAACAGTTTACCGGCAACCCATGTTGACCTTGCCTTAAAATAGGTCAAGGTCATCACAGGGTCATTATTTATATATAAATTGTAGTACTTGAGTCATCAATGCTTCATGCCAAGTTTCTTCGAAATCGGTCCACCGGTTCCGGAGAAGAAGTTTTTGAAGGGTTTATACCATATACGGGCATGGCGGCCATCTTGGTCATGTGACCTTGATTATTTATATATAGATTGATTCCCCCAATCTATAGATGCTTCACATGAAATTTGGCTTTGATTGGCCATGCGGTTTCAGAGGAGAAGATGTTTGAATATTATGGTAATATACATGTATAATGCCCCAGGGCTGGGGCAAATGAGCCCCTGGGGTCCATTTTTTTTCAGAATCATTAATATTCAGTCCTACTGCCCATTTCTTGCAAGACTTTCACTTTAAATGACATTTTAAAAGTTTTCCCCATTCAAGTGCATTAGCGACCTATGTTGACCTTGCTGTAAAATAGGTCAAGGTCATCCAAAGGTCATAATTTATATATACATTGTAGTACTTCAGTCCCCGATGGTTCATGCCAAGTTTTGTTGAAATTGGTCCATTGGTTCAGGAGAAGAAGAATTTTGAACGGTTTTTACCATATATGGGCATGGCGGCCATCTTGGTCATGTGACCTGGATTATTTATAAACACATTGATTCCCCCTTCCCATAGATGCTTCCTATAAAATTTGGCTTTGATTGGCCAAGTGATTTCAGAGAAGAAGATCTTTGAATATTTTTGTAATATACATGTATATTGCCCCGGGGTGGGGGCAGACCAACCCCTGGGGTCCAAATATTTTTCAGAATTACCTACCTTCAGTCCATTTGCCCATTTCCTGCAAGATTTGCCTTTCAAATGACATTTTAACAATTTTCCCCATTCAAATGCATGGGCGACCTGTGTTGACCTTGCCGTAAAATAGGTCAAGGTCATCCAAAGGTCATAATTTATAAACACATTGTAGTACTCTAGTCCCTGATGCTTCATGCCAAGTTTCGTTGAAATCGGTCCAGTGGTTGCTGAGAAGAAGAATTTTGAAGGGTTTTTACCATATATGGGCATGGCGGCCATCTTGGTCATGTGACCTGGATTATTTATATACACATTGGTTCCCCCTTCCCATAGATGCTTCATGTAAAATTTGGCTTTGATTGGCCAAGCGGTTTCAGAGAAGAAGATGTTTGAATATTATGATAATATACATGTATATTGCCCCGGGGTGGGGGCGGATGAGCCCCTGGTGCCCAATTTTTTTCAGAATCATTAATATTCAGTCCTACTGCTCATTTTCTGCAAGATTTTTCCTTTAAATGACAATTTAACAATTTTTCCCATTCAAATGCAAAGGCGACCTATGTTGACCTTGCCGTAAAATAGGTCAAGGTCACCGCAAGGTCATGATTTATATATACATTGTAGTACTTGAGTCATCGATGCTTCATGCCAAGTTTGGTTGAAATCGGTCCAGTGGTTCCGGAGAAGAAGATTTTTGAAGGGTTTTTACCATATATGGGCATGGCGGCCATCTTGGTCATGTGACCTGGATTATTTATATATACATTGGTTCCCCCTTCCCATAGATGCTTCATGTAAAATTTGGCTTTGATTGGCCAAGCGGTTCCAGAGAAGAAGATCTTTGAAAATGGTGGACGACGGACGGACGGACGACGGAGCATGGGTATACTATAAGCTCACCTTGTGAGCCTGACGGCTCAGGTGAGCTAAAGACGATGAGTTCCTTTCTGAAGTACCAGAGGGAGGCAGAAGAAAGGTTTGAGGAAAGGGAGGAGAAGCGTAGAAGAGAGGACAGAGAGGCAGCCGAACGAGAAAGAGAGAAAGAAAGGCAGCATGAATTAAGATTGTTCAGCAGGCTATCGGGCCATATGAATTCTCCACATCAAACTCCCGCCATGGCGCCCCCACAGCAGCGAAGTGGACCTGCGAAGTTGACCTATGAATAATACGGCTTCCTTAACTCCTCAACCCTCTACCAGTAACATGACACCACAGCACACGTTTGGGTCGTTCAGAGATATGATGTCCGATTTCAATGATGAATACGACCAGAACTTGGAAATGTCTTACACAAACCTTTGAATTTCTAAACTTACTAGATCTAAACTTTATTCGAAGAAGGATTATGGTAACCATGTTAACACTTTAATCAACTGGCTTATGTGAATAACTGAAAACATTCATGCATTGAGTCTTGTGTTTATTAGAAGCTTGTGCAAAAACTGATATGACGAGGCGGCTCAACTATCCCAAGTGAACGACATTTACAGCCAGACTCTTATAAATACATTGCAGAACCAGCAAGCTCAGTTGGCAGCAACAACAGGACTTCAAGCTCCAAACAATTCACAACAAAGTGGGACTTCTAGTGCTACCAACAACTCACAACAAAGTGGACACATTCTAGTACCCTACCATTGTGCAGTGACCCACAAATACAAATTTGGCTATATACATAATATGACATTTGTGACTTTGTCCCCCAAGCCGTTGATGAAGACCTGGTAGTGGGTGGTCATGGAGATCAACAATAGGTCATCAAGACCGGACCTACGAAACCTAAACTTGAGACCCTACACTGTCCCAATGGTCGACAGCCAACTTGGCAATCTTGTACAAGCTTGTGAAGGAGGGTCGGCATAACTACAGCTGCTTTTAAGTCCATTTTTGAGTATAGAGAAGTAACATGTTCTTTTGTCTACATTTCAGTTGCTCAACTTGCTGGGTGATTCTAATTTGATGATGCCGACTTCATTATAGAGCAGCTCCAAGACTACCAGCTGTTGCCAATGAACAAACTACCTAAGTACGACGTGACAGAGAACAGATTTGACACCTTCGAGAAGGCTGAACTTTCATCAAATAAAGAACTGTCAGCAAATAAAAACACAGTTCAACAAGCTGTCCAAGGTAGCTCTCTGCGCTCTCACCCTGCCTAACATCAATTCCGATGCAGAGAGGTTATTCAGCATGCCGAGATAGATCCAGCAGGACTCCAGGGGAAACCTAGCAATGAAACTATAAAATCTCTGATGTCATGGAAGATGAATGAAGATGAGGAATGCCACACATTCAAGCCTTCAGCCAGTCTGTTGAAGATGACAAAGTCAGCCTGCACATCATATAAGAAGGAACATTAAGAAAGACTAAATGTGATGAATGTGCCTAGGACAAATACATGAAGAAATAAGGCATAACATATATTAGACCACCAACCTTTATTAGACATGGTCTATATGTTATGACCGGCCTAACGTGAAGTATCATAGTTTATAGGTGCGCAATGTTACTGGACTGCACTGTATACAAAATCAAAATTAATACAAGAGGATCAATGGTCCTATAAACGCTCACCTGAGATATATACTTATAAACTTGGTTGAGTACAATGGTAATTTGCATGTATATAACCCCAGGGCAGGGTCAGAACAACCCCTGGAGTCAGTGTCTTTTCAAATCATGAAAATTCAGTCCATTTGTCAATTTACTGCAAGTTTTGCCTTTCAAATGACATAATATACCAACTGAGTGTCGAGATACACGGCAAAATCACTGAACCATAAAATTAGGTCACATTGACCTAGGAATACTTGAGGGTCAAAGGTCTTAATTGTCATACGCAAACATATTGTGAAAACAGTATGTTCATATACCAATTGAGTGCTGAGATATAAGGCAAAATCACTGAACCGTGAAATTAGGTGATAATGACCTAGGACTACTTTAGGGTCAAAGGTCTTGTCATACGCAAACATAGTGTGAAAGAAGCTTTTTCATAAACCAATTGAGTGCCGAGATATAAGGCAACATCACTGAACCACTCATACCAAGTTTCAAAATCATAGGCCTTCTGGTTCTAAAGAAAAAGATTTTTAAAGGTTTTTGCTATTTATAGCCATGGCGGCCATCGTGGTCATGTGACCTTGACCATTTATACAAACTTTCATTCCCTCTTCCTAAGGATGCTCCACATAAAGTTTAGCTTTGATTGGCCATGCGGTTTCGGAGATGTTTGAATATTTTGGACATATTCATGTAAATAGCCCATGGGCAGGGGCAGACAACCCCCTGGGCCCAAAATATTTCATAAACATAAATCTTCTGTCCATTTGCTCATTCCTAGCAAGTTTTCTGCAATTAAGTGACATTTTAAATTCCTATTAAATCATAGGCTTTCTGGTTCTGGAGAAGATTTTTAAAGGTTTTTGCTATTAATAGGCCTGGTGGCCATCTTGGTCATGTGACCTGAACCATTTGTACAAATTTTCGTTCCCCCTTCCTAAGGATGCTCCACATGAAATTTGAATTTGATTGGCCAAGCGGTTTCAGAGTAGAAGATGATTTAAAAGTGTGAACAACGACGACAACGACCACGACGATGACGGAGCATGGGTATACTATAAGCTCACCTTGTGAGTCTAATGGCTCAGGTGAGCTAATAAAGACGCCAACGATACATGGTTAAAACTAGTCTTCTCAATGTCAACATGTAATCTGCAATCTAAATACATGTACACTGAATACAGTATTTGTTCTACAAAATGAGTTAATGAGTAGAGCTCTTAAAGTATCTGTTTCTGATTCTTTCTTGATCATTGCCTACTTTTACCTTCATGCTTCTGCAGTGAGAGAGCAAAAGATTTTGAGACAGGCAGTCAAAAGACTAGAGAAAAAAATAAGAGCTGTCGCAGGACAGCGTGCACGACTGCTTCTGACCTTTGTCAAACATTAGGCCAAACCCGACCTGTAACCCAAAGCATTATGCTCATACATCTTTTTGCCTTGATGCAATAAGGCAAAATCATTGAACCATGAAAGATAACTATAACTATCAAAGATTTAAAGGTCTCACTCATATTGTGAAAGAAGTGTGTTCGATAATCATATACCAAATGAGTGACAAGATACAAGGCAAAATCACTGAACCGTGAAATAAGGTCACACTGACCTATAAGTACTTCAGGGTCAAAGGTCTATGCATACTTACTCATAATGTGAAAGAAATATGATCATATACCCATTGAGTGTTGAGATATAAAGCAAAATCACTGAGCCATGAAATTAGGTCATAGTGATCTATAAGTATGTTAGGGTTAAAGGTCTGGTCATACTCAGTCATTTTCAGAAAGAAGTATGAAAAAATACCAACTGAGTGTCGAGATATAAAGCAAAGTCACTGAACCATGAAATTAGGTCACAGTGACCCAGGAATACTTTACGGTCAAAGGTCTTGTCATACGCAAACATATCGTGAAAGAAGTATGTTCATATACCAATTGAGTGCCGAGATATAAGGGAAAATCACTGAACCGTGAAATTAGGTCATAATGACCTAGGACTACTTTAGGGTCAAAGGTCTTGTCATACGCAAACGTAGTGTGAAAGAAGTTTGTTCATAAACCAATTGAGTGCCGAGATATAAGGCAAAATCACTGAACCATGAAATTAGGTCATAGTGACCTATAGGTACGTTTGGGTTAAAAGTCTGGTCATACTCAGTCATAATCTGAAAGAAGGAAGAAAAGATACCATCTGAGTGTCGAGATACACGGCAAAATCACTGAACCATGAAATTAGGTCACAGTGACCTAGGAATACTTCTGGGTCAAAGGTCTTGTCATACGCAAACATATCTTGAAAACAGTATGTTCATATACCAATTGAGTGCCGAGATATAAGGCAAAATCACTGAACCGTGAAATTAGGTGATAATGACCTAGGACTACTTTAGGGTCAAAGGTCTTGTCATACGCAAACATAGTGTGAAAGAAGTTTTTTCATAAACCAATTGAGTGCCGAGATATAAGGCAAAATCACTGAACCGTGAAATTAGGTCACAGTGACCTATAAGTATATTGGAGTCAAAGGTATGGTCATACTCACTCATAATCTGAAAGAAGTAAGAAAATATATTGAGTGTCAAGATATAAGGCAAAATCACTGAACCATGGAAAGTAGGTCAAACGACCCTTACCGTCATGACACACAAGTCAGTGTTGCAAAGTCAAAAGATGAATGACCAACCATCTTCCTAAGATGTTTCTATTAAGAAATAAAAAAAAATCAGGGAGTTCTAGATTTTGACCTCTAGCCCCACCCCCCTGACTCTGACCCAGAGGTCCGATGTCATGGAACCTAAAGTGTATGAAGTATGAACGCTTTATGATAAGTTGTTGTCAAGATATGGATTCCTTGTACAAGTTACATAGCAGTATATCTATTTTTACAGTGTTCTAGTTTTTATCCTCTAGCCCCACCCCCCAGGCATGGACCCAGAGATCCGATGCCATGAAATGAAACTCAACCCTACAGGGTACCTATGGTCCGAATATGAAAGCCCCCTGATAAAAGGTTTTCAAGATATAGACTTCTAGAATACTATATCACAGAAAAGCCATTATTATTAATGGTGGTCTAGATTTTAACCTCTTGCCCCACCCCCTGGCATGGACCCAGGAATCCGATGCCACGGAATGAAAGCCCACCCTACAGGGTGTCAATGGCCAAAGTATCAATTCTTTCTGATGAAAGGTTGTAAAGATATGGACTCCTAGAAAACTTTAACGCAAGAATTGTCATTTTTGAAGTTTTTCTAGATTTTAACCTCCAGCCCCACCCCCTGGCCTGGACCCAGGGGCCCGATGCCATGCAATGAAAGCTAACCCTACAGGGTATCTATGGTCCAAGTATGAATGCTTTCTGATGAGTGGTTGTCAAGATATGGACTTCTAGAAAACTTTTACGCAAGAATGGCCATTTTTGAAGTTGTTCTAGATTTTAACCTCCAGCACCACCCCCTGGCCTGGATCCAGGGGCCCGATGCCATGGAACAAAAGCTAACCCTACAGGGTATCTATGGTCCAAGTATGAATGCTTTCTGATGAGTGGTTGTCAAGATATGGACTTCTAGAAAACTTTAACGCAAGTGTGACGCGAACGGGAACGGGAACGTGGATGACCGGGGTGACTGCAATAGCTCTATGCACTTCATGCAGTCGAGCTAACGAAGAAATTTGAAATTCACAATGGATGGTTCCAATTTAGAGGCAAGTCAGAGATTTCAAACTTAGAACCTATATCAGCCACTAAAAATGTCAAAGTGCCATCAAGTCCTTACTGATAAATGAGTTACGATCAGAACATTTGTTTAACTTACTGGGAAACAGAGGATTGTGTACACACCATTATACTATAAACCACAGAAGAAAGCTAGGACATTCAGTTGAAATCCCGTCACGTAAATTACAATAGCTTCATGACAATTCCCCAACATGTCTATCCAATTCCACAACATTTCCACTGCTTATAAACTGGTGTCTCATGACCCCACCCCACCCCCTCGAATAAGTTATATATTTAGATTCATCTACCAAGGCATGGGGTGCTTTTAACAAAACAGACAATATTCATACTAATGGGGCCTGGTCAGTTTCTGAAAAAAACAACAACACATTAAGGTTTTAGAGTTGAAAGCATGTCAATTAGCTGTGAAAGAAACGTGTGAGTATATATGGAAACATGCAAAAGTATATATGGAAACATGTAACTCAATTGTAAACAAGCCACGTCATACACGCCATCAAGTCTGAAAAGAAAAATGATGAAAAAACAACAAGAAGCCTTTCGGGCCATTTTTGAAGGGCATAGTTTCGCAATATTGGGCCAGGCGGGAACAGGAAAGTCGTTTGTCATTAAAGAATCAGTTAAAGAATTGAAATTCATGGAAAAAAATGTAGCCATTCTGTGTACCACAGGAATCAGCTGTCTCCAATATTCTGACTTGGGTGCTACATATATCTCGTTATATAAACAATAAATAACCACCTATATGTTAATATATGGTTCAATATTTTATTATTACATTATAAGCTGTATTTGAATGTGCATGCAATACGAATTTACAATCACAATGTGTCTATATCACTATTAGCAAGAAGAAAATGTGACTGGGTAACATGTTTCACTTACCCTAATCTCTAGTATGGACAATTCTACTAGCTGCGCATACATCTACAGGCAACACCAAATGGAAATTGTTTATACAATGCAATAAGTTTGCTTCTAGTTGGAGATGAGTCAATGTCAACAGAACTAAGACTAAGGACTGCTTTATCACTCACGTTAACAGAAAGTATCATATTTCAAGATGGTAATGAAATGGTGCAAGAATTGTTATCAGAACAAAGACTACTTTACGACTGTTTTGCTGTTACTGATAATCAACTAAGAAAAAACAAAGTAACTCGAGATGAAATTTGTATGGTATTGCAGAATGAAGTTATATCAACACTGAATAATACATCATGGTCTGGAATGTAGCAAATACAAGCCTCCTGTACAGCACTTCAAATATCTGTTCCTTCAGTTTATCCTGATACAAACAGAAATATCTGGGGCCAGTTGCTCAAAATTAATGATGTCATTAGTTAACGATTTGTTAAAATTTCAAACATGAATATTAAAAATGATTCTCACATTTTATCAACAAAAAGTAACAGTGTAGTCCGCATTTACTTAACGAGAAGAGGTCTTGCTAACAAAGTTTTGAACTGGCCCCTGGCATTTATTTAACAGGATTATAACTCCAGTCCTTCCATATGAGTGCAACATACCATGTATTCCCATATTATGGTCTGGTCACTACACATCAAAGAACCAATTTCAACCTAACCACAGTGTCCCTCTTGTTGACAGACGTATAACATCTAGCCTGTACATTGGCATAGGATCACAAGAGCTAGATTCACGTGACATTTGGTTTTGGTACAGAGAAAAGAAAATTCATCTTTCTGCCGCACATGTACCCATGATTGTTACCAATGTATTGACTACCAATACATGGTGTGGATTTACAGAATGTTTAGGAAATGATATAAACTGCAATTTATTTTTGGGGAATGCAAAATCCATAAATATAAAGATTATTTTGTAATCTAGTTTTAAATTGCGAGTGAAATGCAGCCTCGCTCAAATCAGCTGTTTTGCTTAGGTGACCTTCACATTCAGTTTGACAGTTGTCACGTGTTTCCGCTTTGGCTACACTTGTTTACAAGCTTCTGCTATTAGCCACGCAGTTAGTAACAGTTTCGAGATCCCCCTTCTCCAGTTTCTAGATCCCCAATAATTATCTCTGCTGCACACGGTCCGCTTCGGGAACGTGTGCATAGTTCAAGAGTTCCATGGAACGCAGCCTTCCCTTTGAAAGAGCCAATGGTTATCTCTTGCATTTTTAGCGGTCCCCTATCAGAATATCTTTGGCTTATCAGTTCCTTCAGCGCGCTCGTAGAAGCAAGACTTAACATAAGAAAATAAAATAATTGATCACATTTATGCAGAAAAATGTTTTTCGGTACTCTTGTACATAATTGTGTTTGTTATTAGGCATGGGTCATCTCAATTAGTTAATTCAGTATATTCCAATAGCAACTGTGTACTTGAGTGTTACGTTACTAATATTTGTATTATCGCATTGGAGAAGAATGTAATCAATTGAACCATTTACTGATAATTAGCGTAATGACACATGAGATTGACAAGCATATGCAGATATTTCGATGATGCTCATTCTAAAGTGTTGGAATTGTTTTCGGTTGGAGAAAATCGTGTGATAGAAAATCAAATACATGCGCCAAACAATGGGCGCTTACTCCAACTCCTCTACAACTAATAATAACATGACAGTACTGGATTGTACAAACGAAAGGGGACGAGCCATTCAAATGTCCTTTGGAATTGACACCCATATGTCAATTAAGGGAAGAAAGTGATTAAAATGTGAATGTGGCTGGTGTCATTATTAAAAAACACGCAGAAAGAAGAACAGAATCAGAAAGACTGCTAAAGCCAACATTTTCTTGGATTTTCGTTCCTCACCAATATCGCAAAAATAAATCTCTCACGAAAATAAATTGGTGTACAGTAGTTGATAGGCTCATAAGTAAGGTAACCCTTTTTAAGCCAACTTCCTCCTTTTCTTCTTATGGTACTATACTTTTGTTTTCTCTCGTTATGATTAACCTTTGTGGAGACAGATCTTCCTAAGTGTTTACACAAAGTTCTCATTTGAGATACACATCTTAGTAACAGTACATATCTCATTTTAATCAGTTAAAGAACTTAGGCTACATGATACTGGTGACAGATATCATCAGTGACTTTGAAGATGGCTGCTTCTTCATCAAGATAACATATCTGTGACATGTGTACCCCAATGAACCCCACTTTTATATTGCAAAACTGGGGTATGCAAGGTATATCTAGTTCTTATTTTTGCTCCAAAACATTGATTTGCTCCAAAACATAGATTGTGGGTAGTCGTTAGAACCGCATCAGCGAGGTGGTTCAAATGTGTACCCACAATCTATATTTTGAGCACAGATATTCTAAATATCAAAATTTTTCTAAAGAATTTTTCAATTTTTACAGCTGAAAAAAATCTCTGGGCAAGTTTTTGTAATGTGAAAGGACAATAAGAACCTAACTCTGAAAACTGGACCTCAAAAGACTGAAGTCAATTAATTGACAGTAAAATGTTTAAGATTATAGACTCAAATCCATCACTCCACATTTCATCACTGTCAGATTTGACTGAACTCAGAGAATCAATTTTACCATTACTAGAGGTATTTGAAACTTTATGCCAAGGTTAATTCATTTCTCGGAAGGCCATCCTTTTTTAATTTACTGGTTTACAAACCCACCGACTGTATTTTTTGCAAAATCCAAATAAAAATAAAACACCTGAACTGATATTTTATTTTCTATTTTGCCGCCGATGCAAACAACTTATCCACAAACGAAATAGAATCGGACCAATTTTTTGGTCGAAATGTCCCGAAACTGTTTCTGTTCATTTCTGTCCATTTGTTTTTTATATCTTGACTGGTTTTCAATGTCAGAAAATATCTGCAATCTATCGATGTAAAATATTGTGAACCAGACGACTATATTTAGCCAACCAATCAAAAGCAGTGTTAACTGGTACCCGGTTATCACTAAAGTGATACGAAAAGGGCAGGTACAAGACAAAAGTCATATCAGGCATAAATTTTTGTTTTCTTTTTTCTGGATGAACGGAGACTTTTTTCTATTATTCATGGAAAGTCTTTCGAACAATGGTTGACATTCATGCGAACAAGCATCGATCTAGGACATGACAACCACTATTCTTTCTTGATTTAAAGCTTAAAATCAATTAAATTGAATGACAAGTTTAAGCTTTTCACAAAATCTTTGTAAAAGACAAGAGAAATCACAACCGAGCGACCCATCTGGCAATGCCGAACAAACAGTTTCATAGGCCTCGCTGAATTTTACCTTCCAGTCTTAAGTGACTCAGAGGTAGGAGAAATGAGAGGGGAAAAACCAAACAAACATTATTTTAACCCATTCAACTTTAAACATTTATAACTGTCTAAGGTTTATTTAAGGGATGCATTGCTAATGACACATAACATACATCCTTAATTGATCTGTGCAATGATTTTGAACCTCAAAACAAACTTTACAATGTGCTTGTATCAAAAAATTTCAATGAAAAAAAAAAAAAAAAAAGATTGGCGACAACCGAGATCTCATGGCTGTCCTTGTTACATGGAAGAATGAAGAAGATCTGATAAAAAATAACAAAGTTATTGCGTGGACACCATTTTCCCATTATAAGTCTATGGGGATTTTTTCAAACGCTCAAGGGCAGATAACTCCACGGCCCGTGGTCGGATCTGGCAGAATTTCGAACTCGTCCGAGCTCTTATGAATGTTGTTGTTCCTTGCGAGTATGTAAAAGATCTAATTGAAAATAGCGGAGATAATGCGTGGACAACTTTTTCTCCATACAAAGTCCTTGGGGATTTTTTCAAACGGGCAAGGGCAGATAACTCCACGGCCCGTGGTCGGATCTGGCTGAATTTCGAACTCGTCCGAGCTCTTATGTATGTTGTTGTTCCTTGCAAGTATAGAAAAGATCCAATTGAAAATAGCGGAGATAATGCGTGGACAACATTTTCTCCATACAAAGTCTATGGGAGTTGTCTGTTGCCATAGCAACCAGAGTTCTGATTCAATCTGCTTCAAAACCTATGCAGGCAATGGCCCACCACAATGATGCTGCATATAAAGTTTGATTGTGATCGGCCTACTGGTCTCAGAGATATTCTTCTTTGAAATTGTGGACGACGGACGGACAGACGCCGGACGGACGCCTGATCATGGTCATCCTATAAGCTCACCTTGTGAGCCTTCGGCTCAGGTGAGCTTAAAATGATGGCCTAACCACTAATACTGAAGAGAGCAAAAAAAAAAAGTGCTATCATGTCGTTAAAAGACAATAATTTAAGAGATTGTATAAGGTTCAACTTTGCCTTAAAACTGTGGTGAAATTTGGCTTATCACCACTGTTTAGGCACTAAGGTTCCCGGAGTTCTTGTGCCTGAGAGCTCTGTGGCTCGAATCTATGGCAGCGGGTGCTCTATGGACAACTTGCTCAATGAGCTCAACAAGCCCGGCCTGAATATTCCCAAGGGCGGAGGTAACGCCCAGTCAGTATGAGCAGATGGCAGCACTGGTGGAATCAGCAGGATGGGGAGTTCCGGAAAGATTTGAGTTCTATCCGATGAATTCGGAATATTCCCTGCGATGCTGACTCACTGGCGGGCCTTGCAAGCCTTGGCAATGTTGCAGCCCGACAGTCTGATGGCAGAATTCAGGGAGCAGTTCAGCGTATCCCAGTTGGCAGGGATGGCTCATCAGTCCCCAACGGCGGTCCCACCTGGAAAAGGGTTCTTATCTCTGCCTGGGGAGCGGGAACATTTGGCCCCTTCCAATTTACTGTGCAGTGAGGAACAAAGAGAAACCCCCGTGCTGGCTATTGACGCCGGGTTACCCGCCGACCATGGCCGAGAGGAGGCCTCAAATGAGGATCACATTGAGTTGCAGCTAGTATTCGACTCACATTTCCACCTCGATAGAACTTGCAAGGACCTAAATTTACCTCTCTCGTCAACTCTTGACGACATTAGGACCCGGGTGGGAGAACCGGACCCCTGTTTGAGAGTAGGAATGAGAGGTTGTACTCTCGTATTCTGTGATCCGGAAACCTACCCGACTTTGGGGAAAATTGGTCAGTTAGCCTGGCAAGGGTTCACGGTAACCATTGGACTACATCCCAAGAAGGTCAGCAGCAATGAGTTCACGTTAGCAGCGAATATGGATGTCCTGACCAGGTTACTCTCTTCACTTCAGGTAGGGGCTCTGGGAGAGGTGGGGCTTGACTACTCCCGGGGGCCCTCAAAGAGAGAGCGCGAACTACAGGAGAACACCCTCGTTGGTCTGGTAAAGTTACTGTCCAGTCCTTTACAGGTTTTAGTTCTGCACTGTCGGGATCAGGAGTGCCGTGGTCGGGACTACTGTCAGGTAGGCAGGCCCATTTCCGCTCTTGAGAGATGCTTGGAGCTGCTGAGTCCATATCTCCCGAGGACTCAACGAATACATCTCCACTGCTTCAAAGGGTCAAGTGGATTGGTAAACGCCTGGTTGGGCAGGTTCCCGAATACGCATTTCGGGTTCACTGGTCTGGTCCGGAGCTTTTCTTCAAGTGAAAGTGAAGCTGTGAGACAAGTCCCCAACAACAGGCTTCTGCTCCAAACAGATGGACCCTATTTCCGGCCTGACGGGCGGTTTAGTGTTAACGCCCCCCATCTGCTGGGGTATGTGGCTCGTGCTGTGGCCACGATCCTGGAGAAACCAATCTCAGAGGTAATCACCCTCACCTGCGACAATGCCTCGCGGTTATATGCGGGTGGGAACCTGGGGGAATCATTTGTTCATGAAGAGTTTATTCCCACATGTTACCCCAACGTAGACCAGCCGGGGTTGTTGCCCTATTCAAATTGGTGAGAGGACCATCTTTGATGGGAACGGATTGTGATTCTGACTTGTTCCTCTCGGAGTCTCGGTAATCTGCACAGTGAAATGCCCCTAAATTAACCCTTCTTACTTTGGGCAGACCATGCAACGTCAATTCGGTATAGTGAGTAAGGGTTCTGAGCCAATTGGTGCTACCCTTATAATCTATAACAGACCTCCAAGCTAAGTGATTTAACAGCAGAGTACCTGTTCTCGAAACAGGACAACGGCCACATTTTATGCGGCATTCTCTATGATACGGTTTAAACCTACCCGCCTTTGAGGGGTCTGAACCATCTGGCGCTACCCTCAGCGGGCGGTTGAAGTAGACACCGAAATGCAACCAGTGGGGGGTCTGAACCGTCCGGTGCTACCCTCATCGAAAATAGTATATAGTACTAGGCAAAGTACAAATTCATCCGCTATTGGGGTTCTGAACCATCCGGCGCTACCCTTTAAGTGGAAATCAAATGAAGGCCAGGAGACTCCTAGTCTGGGTATGTCCTTCAGCTCGATGTGCACCCCAGTTATGCCATTTTAACCATAGGAGGTTTGAACCAACAGGTGCTACTCCTTAGGGCTCTAGGCACTTTGAAAGTTTTAGGATTCTTGTAATCCGCTGGAGAGTGCTAATAACCATTGTCCGGTTCTAACCGGCATTACATAGGCACCATGGTAGTGACACGTTGCACTGAAGTGTTAGCTGCCAAAGAGGCATTAAGAAGCCCTGTTGTTGGTCACCGAAATATTGGGGTTCTGAACCAATCGGTGCTACCCTCAAGTTAAGGTGACATGAGGTAGGCTAGAGTAAGCCCAACCCCATACAGAGGGTACCATTTGGGCAAAAACATCTAGCCACTGGGAAGAGCCTCCCACGGTCCGGGCGGCATGTCCGGGAGAACCAGAGGTAAGTGATATTTGTCTTATTTATTAAAGAACCTGTTAGTCGTAACATGCCGTCAATTCGTGAACAATCGCAGTCGTGACTCGCACATCGTTAGACATTCGCTTCGCGACTATTGACAGAGAAATAGCCTATTAAAATTGAAATTTAGATGGGCCAACTACTTCTTCTTCCAGTAAACTAGGTTACTTTCAATTAGCTACTTTAAATGTTGTGGTGGGAGGTTAGGTGACTCAAAGTACATGTAGCTAATAAGGTGCAAAACCAAAGTTAAATGTTGTGATTATGGCCTGGTTAGAAGAAAGGCCACTACCAGAGGTTATAAGCCTCACACCCCGCAACTCTTGGTAGGTCCTAAGTCCCTATATTAGAAGTGGCCCCTGTTCCCCAATAGAATCCCCTGTGATGTTAGTTGGTATCCCCAAACGTGACTCCCTGAACGCAAATAGCGTTACCCCCACAATGCGCCTGAGTGTTTTATATGGTGGGGGTCATTTGGACCCTTTGTGGGTTAAATAGTGTTAGTTGTTTCTCTGGCGATTCTGGGTTTGATACGGATTCCTGAGTATATAGGGAACCTTCATCTACATTCCAAGAAGGTCCTTTGGGGTATCAGGGTGTTTCCGGGGATAGACCCACAATATCAGGGTTGGTCCTCATCTAAAACTTGGGTTCTTAGGGAAATAAATGGGTAAACCACATTAGGGGCCACATACCAAGCAATATAAATTGGGTATGTGTGGCGGAGTCTTTGGCTACAGTCGTCACTTTGGGACTAGGGCAAGTAGGCGGAGGGATTTGCACGGTTTGTCCCAAAGCCTATTTTGTTGGGTGAGCCTAAACGGATGGCTAGGTCGATTTTCATTGAGCTCGCCCTCCATCGGGAAAAGGCCTCCCAAGTCTGATGGGAGTGAGCTACTACTAACTATAGCTCAGAGGGATACCCGGAATTCTGGGGGAGTGCGGGTCCTCTCAGCACAGCCTGAGCAGAATAACCCTCTGTATTTTAGGAGGGTGTCCCCAAGTCATCGAAATTGACAGGGAGGGGAATGTGGTAGTTTTGACTTCAGATACCACAGTTTGGTTTGAGGCAGCAATGGGACTGTCAGGTATCGACAGTCTCCTTGCATTCATTAAGGGTGTCCAGCCCGGTGGTCAGTTCAAAATAAAATTAAATAGACAAGATCCTTACTGACCTTGATTGTTCCTTGAAAAGACTCGTAGGGTCCGGGTCACCCAAATGGGATTAACTAGTTGCCCTTGGAATTGTGGGGGGAGGAAATGCGGGCCCCTCAGGTATATTTTCCGGAGCTTATGGAAATACTCCATTCAACAACTCTTGGGAAAGATGTAATGCATTTTTTGGGTTTCGCATTACAATTGGCTTGTGTTCAGGCTATAATTTTGTTAATGTTGTTATTGTTACAAATGTTTCTTGTTGATTCGTTTAGCAAGTTTTATGTTGTTAAATGTTTACTGCTTTTTCTTAGAAAAAAAAGATGCCCTTCTGGCTGGATTTTGGTATTTCCCAGACAGAGGTAATAGCATGGGTTTCTCTAAGTTTAGGGATAAAGGGTTACTTTGCGGGTTTCCCCAGAAAATGGGGGGTTTGGAGGGGGCTTTTTAAGTTTATACATTTCATTTCCTCCTGAGGAACAATTCAGGAGTGTTTCTGGCCCTGTAATCATAAAACGGGGAAGTGTGGTGAAATTTGGCTTATCACCACTGTTTAGGCACTAAGGTTCCCGGAGTTCTTGCCCCTGGGAGCTGTGACAGATGGCGGGAAAATGCGGCAGCCACCTGTGAGGTCACACACCAAAACGAGACTTGATCGGCTATATACAAGTGATTTGATTGGATGATGGAACCGAACGAACGCACAAGACAAAGCTGAGCAGAAGAACCTAGAGGACGACCTTTGTAGTTGGTAAGTTAGTTTCATTGTTATTTGTTGTATTGTCACCTTTTGTGTGATATTTGTGGTATCACATTGTAGCCCCAGCCGCACGCTACGCACGGCTCGAGCGTTGGCGGCCAAATCCACAATAAAACAACAAAATGCAAATCTTCAATGTCTTCATAAGAACAGTATAAATTTGAACACTGGTGAATGTTTGAAGTGTTGTGGGGTGCCATAACAGATCACTGAGATCAAATGTGCCGCAACTTGAGAAAACCAACAATGTGGATTCAGAAAGTGTTGAAGAGAAGTGTACAAGATAATGGTGTAACAAGATTTAGGCATAATAAGAAGCCTTCCCAGCAAAACATTTTGCAGAATCAAAAGATGCCAAATTCCACAAAATATGTAACTCCGTTAAACATGTAAAAACCTTGATGCGTGTCTTGTGCTCCTTTTACCAGTGACTACATGCTGTACAACAACCACAGTAACCACCAGTTCTACCTCATCAACATGTATGACTACACAGTCCAGTCCATTGATGTGGTTCGCTGATATAGTGCTATCCTCCCCGAAAACGACGAGTTCAGCAGTGACAATGAGATTCAATACACATGACAGATGAAATAACACCGTGTTCAGCTTCGGAGTCCACTACAAATTCTAAAAAGGAGTATTACTCAACACAGAGTCAGACACCCAGTAATCTTGTGGTATGCTTGTTTTTGGTTTTTATTGAACTAGCTTCAAAGCATGGTGCGATATAGGAGATCATATTTCGGCTGTGAATTGTGATTAGGAAAAGACATGGACCAGCCAGCCTATGTCTGGACCGACGCCTTATGGGAATTTAATTCTGAGTGGTGCTATCGTATTTGCTGGGGCTAGACCTGTGAGGACATTGAGGATTCTAAACTTCCCTGGGATTCAGACATTCCACCTGTCGATATATATATATATATATATATATATATATATATATATATATATGTATATACAGTCATTATATCTATCCCCAACAATTATCAGGTGTGAAGTCTAGCCAAGGAGAGCTGATACAGCAGATCCAAGACAGCGGCCAATCAGTGAGGTTAGCCGGGGATTCCTGGTGCTGTTCCCCTGGCCATACTGCCAAATATGGGTCCTACAGCATGATGGATATGCATACTAGGAAGATCTTGGATATAAAGCTTGTGTATGTAGGTCAGCACTGTTTGCTGGTAGGACTTAAAAAGTTATCTTAAAGCCAACATACATGTACTACTGTCCTTACACCATTTTTCAGAAACTGCCTTTTCCGTAAAAATATTTTTTACAGTCAGCACTGTTTGCTGGTAGGACTTAAAAAGTTATCTTAAAGCCAACATACATGTACTACTGTCCTTACACCATTTTTCAGAAACTGCCTTTTCCGTAAAAATATTTTTTTTTTATTAAATTTCAGTTTACTGAGCATACTTACCATATTCTCTATTATTTGCTATGTATCTTTTACCCTCGACCAAAATTTTCAGAGGTGACCCCCAAACAAGTAGGAGACCCGTAGGATGGAAATGACCATAATACGGGATCGAATAGTACAATTGGTGAAACAGAAACCAGAATTTGCGCATATGCGCCTTCAGAATTTCTTTGGTTGCTGAAGAAAAACAATGTGTGAAAAGAAGAAATCTGAACAATCTTCAATTCCATTGGAACCAATTCACCAATGAGAATCCTGGGAAATGAACATGTGACCTGTCATGTGACCAATCCTCAGAACAAAGTTGATCACATCGCGAGGCTGATCCTTTAAAAAATTTCAGAGAAAAAATCGAATTTAATCGATGTGTTTGAGATGTTTTTTATTGGTAATTTTGGGTTCAAACTGTTTACATTTGTTGTGGATTAGTTTGTTCCTAAAATTTCCATAAAAACATCGCGGAATATTACTTATTTCAGAAGTTTAAAATCGGATATAAAGTGATATAAAGTTCGAGGAACTTTCAAGATGGCGGATAAATAGCGTCCGTCGTTATTTACATTTCGAACTTGGATTACATTCAAACTGAATAAAATGTGAATGATGTTGTGATTCCTACGAAATTACTTTGGATTATATACATTGAAGACGCTTCGCAAAGGAAGTGAACGATTCTTATTCTGACAAGTTTTTCCTGGAATTATTAATGGCGGACGAAGGGATACCATTACACGCCAAACCGAATGGGGGCGTTGGTAATTACATTGTGCCAGGTCACCAGTTGATAGTGACTAATCCAGATGCCGCTGGGCCTTCAAACATGCACAATGTTTTGATGCAAGGAAAACCTCTCGAGGACCTTGCTAGCATTTCTGCAACGATGGCGGGTTTTAATAAAACGCTAGTTGTTATTTCACAAGAACGGGATTCGGATTTTTCCGGCCGCCATAGTCATGATAGCGGAGACACGCCTATGGGCGGAGCTACGGACTTCGATAGACAGTCGCAATTATCGGAGGGAGTGAACGGAACAGCCGATAATGCGACTAGTGTAAACAATACGATTTCCGGTATTCCTCCTGCGGCTTTGACACAAAATGTCACTCCAGCGACGGGACAAGACTTTTCTATGGCTTTTTATCAACAGCAGGTTATGCTTAACCATCAGCTGTTTATTCAACAACAACAGACTGTGAGTGCGCTCATTGGTAAAGTGGATGGGCTCGCCAAATTGGTGGAAAACAACGGGGAAAAACAAAAAGCAAGCGAGGCAAAACGGGAGGAAAAGACGCGAGTCAAACAGCTTGGGACCGGAAAACAATCAAGGAAAACACATGTGTTATCAGATTCAGATATAGAAGATGTGTCATCAGATTCGGACTTTGGTTATTCCGAGGACGACGAGGGACAATCAGACAACTCGGATCTAAATGCTTCGGACAAAAAAGATGACAAAAAAGACAATGAGACGGAAGCAAGTGATTTGCGAAAATCTCTACAAAATTTGGCCAAGGAATTGGAGCGAAACGAAGCAGTGGGGCCAAACGTTGATGACACTTTATCCAAAATAGTTAATCTTGGAATACGATCTGTAATTGACAGAAAAAAGAGCAAAGAGTTATGTGAAACATATGTCCGACCAGAAAACTGTTCAGGACTTGTTGTTCCTAAGATTAATAAAGAGCTATGGAACACTTCTTCGTTGGCAAAGGTTATAAAGGATGAAGATAAGGAATACCAACTCGCTCAGAGGTATGTTAACCAAGGCATGATCCCTTTGGTGCAATTGGTTGAAAATATGTTGACTGAAACAAATATGGATAAGAACTTCAAATTAGCCAAAGATGCCCTTCAATTGTTGGCTTATGCCCACCGGGACATGTCCAATTTGCGTCGACAGAGAATAAAAACTGTGGTCACCGAGAAATATAGACCGCTCTGCAACGAGTCAACTCCTTTGACAGAAAATCTTCTTGGCGATGAGTTAGAAAAACAAATCAAAACCATGGATGAAATGCAGAAAGTGGGGAAAGGTGTCATCAAAAAACCATGGAAGCGGAAATACAAATCGGGGGAAAGTACATCTGAAAGACCGTCAAAGTTCCAGAAATTTAACAATTTCAACTCATCCAGATTCAGAAACAAGGACAACACCTCTTTTTTAGAGAAGAGGTCCCGGCACAACCATCACAAGTCGGGACAACACAAGAGAAAGAACCAGAAACAGTGATAGATGGACAAGTAAGTACTGAATTCTCTTGTCTTAATAATACACTGAAAAAATGTTATAAGAGGCCACCTCATATTTTGTCTTCTAGTTCAGAAAGTAAAATACGATCAATTAAAATTCATGATCATATGAATAAACCAATGTCTAACAGTGACTCTGTGAGTTTCTGCATTCCAAAATGCGTGATACTTCTCACACAGACGAAGCATGTGTAAAGGTACCCTATTTCAAAAAGTCACACTTTATTAACATCAAATTAAATGTCATATTATGACGTTGTGTTTTTACATTTTAATTTATTTGAAAGTGCTACTGACTGCCATGATCCAAGATAAAATTAAGTCAAAAGTGTTGCTGCAATAAGAATCTTCGTTTCTGTTTTGCACATGCAAGAAGACAACAACCTGAATAACAGGAATTCAGCTTTTGTATGCAATTTGCATACCAACTTTGTTCTTCTCCAGTTGCGTTATTATCAGCAGCACGGCATTGAAATTTTCAGCGATTATTTAGGTCAAATACTAGACTCTGATAAACTTTGAAAATTAAAAAAATCGTCCACAAATTTTGTTATTTTGTTCGTTAAAAATTGGCATTGAAACCGGAAGTGTGCGGCAGCCTTGACATGTTGGTCCTCGAAAATGGTCAAAAACAGTTCAGTCGAATTATATCTCTCATTTCCAGGCCCCATTAAGTGAATTTAACAGGGGTCAACATGTTTAAGAGGCACATTTATGAATTTTTCAAAAAATCTCAAAATTGGCGATTTTTAAAAATGCATAAAAATTCTACCAGTAGAGAAAATTCGAATGTTTGATGTTTTTCCGAGCCGTAACGACCCCTTTGATGACACCCGTTCCTAATTTCAATAAATGGTGTGCTGTATCCAATTTTTTATTTAAAAACATTGATTTTTGCATTTTTACTCCAAAAACGCCTTTAGTAAAAGAAAATTATTTCTTAACACTTTGGAACTATACTTACTTGAAAGACACGTCTTTTGGCAAAAAATTGTGCAATTTTGAACTTGGCTTAGAAACAAAAATGAGTTTGAAAAGTGGCCTCTTTATAACTTTGTTTCAGTGTAGACCAGACAATTTTAAAGCTGGAAAAATTTCGCTATTTTACCATAAATGGCTCGAGCTTACTAAAGATAGATTCATTTTAGACATTGTCAAGCAAGGATATGAAATTGAATTTGAATCAGAGCCCTGTGAACACTGCAATCGTATGCCTAT
Organism: Rugalucina vietnamica; assembly: GCA_964017185.1. Classification (NCBI taxonomy): domain Eukaryota; kingdom Metazoa; phylum Mollusca; class Bivalvia; order Lucinida; family Lucinidae; genus Rugalucina; species Rugalucina vietnamica. The sequence goes on from OZ024872.1 coordinate 72,055,555, forward strand.
CAGATTTAACTTAAAAGAACACGATATTATTAACAAACTGTTGTTGAAATTTGAAGATAAGGGAATTATTGTCAAATCAAAACACGAAAGTGGTGAAATTCTGTCACATATCTTCATTCGACCTAAATCTGATGGATCGCACAGACTGATTCTCAACTTAAGCAGGTTGAATGACCATGTTGATAAGATTACTTTCAAAATGGAGACATTAAAATCAGCATTATGTATGATTAGGAAGAATTGTTTCTTCGCGAAAATTGACCTCAAGGACGCATTTTACAGTATTAGTATTCTTAATAGTGATCGTAAATTCCTTAAATTTGAATGGGATGGCCAATTATATGAATTTACATGTTTACCGAATGGTCTTTCCACAGCCAGCAGAATATTTACCAAAGTTTTGAAACCAGTATTCGCGGCTCTGAGAAAAATTGGTCATTCAAATGTAGCATATATAGATGACAGTTTGTTACAAAGTGACTCATATGAGCAATGTATGGTGAATATCAAAGACACAATGGAATTAATAGATTCGGTGGGGTTAACAACACATCCAGAAAAATCTATTATCCAACCAACACAGTGCATTGAATTTGTAGGATTTCTATTGAATTCAGTTGAGATGACTGTTAAGCTTGCGCCGAGAAAAGTGGCAAATATTAAAGAACTTGCGGTCAGAATGTTGAAATCAAAATCAATTTCTATTCGAGAATTTGCCAAACTCATAGGGAAAATGGTGGCGGCAGAGCCTGGAGTTAAGTATGCACCATTGTATTATAAAACACTAGAACTAGATAAGGACAAGGCACTTAAAATTACCAAAGGGAATTTTGACTGCGAAATAAATGTGTCAGAACAATCTAAGGAATGTATTCAATGGTGGATTGATAACATTGAAAATAGTAGCAAGCCTATCTCAGTGGGCCCCATGACCAGAAGAATAGAAACAGATAGTTCAAGAGAAGGATATGGGGGGCATGATGTTACTAATAACAAAGAATATAGTGGAAAATGGTCATTCCAAGACAAACTGTTTCACATTAACTATTTGGAATTAAAAGCAGCAATTTTGTGTATCAAACATTTCTGTAAAAATGTTTCAAACGAGCATATTCACTTGTTCATGGATAACACGGTTGCGCTGAAATACATTACAAAAATGGGTGGCCGGAAACCGTTGTTAAATCAATTAGCCAAAGATTTGTGGCAGTGGTGCGAAGCTAGAAACATATGGATTTCCGCTTTTCACATTCCCGGAATTTTTAATATTCGGGCTGACGAGCTATCAAGATTTAAAAGAAAATGCACTACGGACATGGAATGGGCTTTGCGACAAGAAATTTATGACAACATAGTGCTTAAAATGGGCACAAGTGATATTGATCTTTTTGCATCGAAGCAAAACAATAAAATCAATAAGTTCATTTCGTATGTGCCAGAGAAGGGTGCTACTGCAGTGAATGCATTTTCTGTTATATGGAAATATAGCTTACATTATGCCTTTCCACCTTTCAGCCTTCTGGGCCGAGTCATACAGAAAATGTGCGAAGACCAAGCGGACCTGATACTCGTGGCACCTTTGTTTCCCAGCCAGCCATGGTTTCCGCCCATGCTAAAACAAATCAGCGGACAAAGCTTTGTGCTTCCCAAAACGAACCAAATCTTGTATATCCCAGGAACTCAGAGGAAACACAATTTGACAAGTATGAGAATGGGAGTGTTTCGCTTATCGGGGAGTGCCTCAAGGGTGCAGGAATATCAGAAGACACTACAAACATCATCATGCAATCTTGGAGATCTTCAACAACAAAACAGTATGGTCGTATTTCAAGAGATGGGTGCAATTTTGTCATCAACAACAGATTGATAAAATTAACCCATCTCTTGGAGAAATCATGACATTCCTCACAAGATTGCATGATGAGGGTGTGAGTTACAGTGCGATTAACACAGCCAAGTCCATGTTGTCTAGCATTTTTGAAATTGTTCATTATGCCAACATTGGCAATAATGTGCTAGTCAGAAGATTTATGAAAGGGATATTCAATATAAAACCCGTTATTCCAAAAACCATATTTACTTGGGATGTGAAACAAGTATTGGAGTTTCTTGGTTCTCTTGAGAATAAATCATTAACATTGAAATTACTGTCTGTGAAACTAGCATTACTTTTAATTCTCACCACGGGACAAAGATGCCAAACATTGAAAAGCATCAACATAGACAATTTGGAACTTACCAAAGATTATGTTAAAATAAGGATCGGTGACCTTTTGAAACAATCCAAGCTGAATTCTCATTTGGCTGAATTATACATCGAAGCCTTTAAGCAGAACCCTGCGATTTGTATTGTGAAAACGTTGAAATATTATCTTAGAAAAACAGAAAATCTTAGATCTGAATCCAGCCTATTTGTTGTTACACAGAAACCACACTCAGCAGCCACCCAAAGCACAATTGCGAGATGGCTGAAATTAGGGCTAAAGCTAGCTGGTATCGATTTGGCACTCTTTACACCACATAGCACAAGAAGTGCATCAACAAGTGCGGTGGTGAATAGAGTGCCAATCGATACCATCATTAAAACAGCTGGATGGTCCAGAGATTGCACATTCAGGAAGTTCTATAAAAAACCAATCACAAATGATGCCTCTTTTAGCAATGCTATCCTGTCTTGTAAATAATATGTGTAGAATACTAGTATTATTTGAATCTTATTCAAAATGCTTTATAGCATAGTATGACTGAAGTTATTCATGATGAATTATGACTATAAAGGATTATAATTTAATCATTAAATGTTAATACACATAATGAATGGTTCATATCATGATGATAGTGTATGTTCAACATTTAATTATTGAATAAATGAATTAGATCATTCAATTATTATTATTTAAGCTGCCGATTTATGGATACTGAAAGCATTTTGAATCATGGACTCTAAAATTTCCCAGGTTTCTCATTGGTGAATTGGTTCCAATGGAATTAGAAAATTAAACGAGACTTACCTGTAGGGCTGTGGCAAGATAAAATGGACAAAAAGTGTTTCCTGGGTGTCAATTTTTCAACTTGTTCAAATCATCATCTCTTTAGCACTATGTTATAGCCTAATCACTGCCATAACCAGAAATGGTAATGAGAAGATAACTTTTTGCCATATTTGCTGACAGTGTCTTTTTTTCGAGATGAACCCCTGAAAACTCTTCGGACGCTACAACCACCTTTTAAGCCAATAACTGAAAGAATGAAAATTGTGTTGTTTGTCTTTTAATGTTTTATTATAAGTTTAGTCCTTCATCCAAAAAACTTACATGGACCAAAGTTGCTTTGAATTTGCTTATGTATTTAATTTCTACATCTTTTGAAGTACTGTATCAAAGTAACATTTTTTATAGGTTTTTTTAGGTTAGTTCTGAGAGAAGTGAATGCAAACATCTGTCTTACTCAAGGATGTGTTGTTGGTATTGTTTTCTCTGACATACAACCCAAACCTTTCCAAAAGATATTGGGCAATTTTTTTTGTAAAGCATTACAGTCAGCTCTTCGGATGATACAAATGCTCTTCGGACGATACACAATGCTCTTCGGATGATACACAATGCTCTTCGGATGATACAGCTTTTGAATCAATTTCATGATTTTTTCATAATTTACACCATAAAGCTACTTGATAGATATCTTACATTATTATAAAAGCTTCTTTTTTCCATTTTAATCTTTTAAAAAATTGTAAGTGAACTCTTCGGACGATACATAGAACTCTTCGGATGATACAATTCAAGAGCTGTATCATCCGAAGAGTACTATGTATAGTCCGAAGAGCTCTTCGGATGATACAAACCCAAGAATGATATAGATTTTAATACATGCATCTATTATTTAAATAAAACCAAAGCATAACAATGATCACTCATATGTTTCCTAATTCATCACTGCATATTAATTTTATATGATTTTTATATGTGTGTCCTAAGAATGAACTTAGGAAGCCGAATTTCTAAAAATCATTTTTTCAAAGTTCAGCATACTATGATAGAAGATTTTTGGCTTACAAATCATCACATCATAATTTGTGAAAAGCTTAGGTAAAAAAACAAAATAGAGAAACCGAGAATAAAATCACAGACCAACATTTTGTGAAAAGCACTCTTCGGATGATACAAAAATTTGTTTCGGACACATATCGGCACCAATGTTTTCCGAAGGTTTACACAGAGCAAAAAAATTTCCTTGTGTTCTTATACTGTTTTTCATCTACCATTAAAAAAAGGTAAAATGAACTGTTGATAACTTTGTGCGTAAGAGAAAACAGCCACTCTTCGGATGATACAGGCCGTTTCGGACACCCTAAAAAATAGCATATAAAAAGTGATATCAATTTTCCTCTTAGTAGTCAGCTTTCCAAAGCCTGAAGTATAAAAAAAGACATGTCATGACTATTACATACCACAGTTTCAATTACACAATTCATATATTTGGTATTTTTATAATGGTTTATAAAAAGCTATCAAATTTTGAAAATCTTTTTGTAACATCCGACCACAAATGTTCAAACGTTTGTCATATGAGCATCAGTTGCCATAAAATTATGAACAATATATCAAAACAAACATCAGTAATATCTCCAGGTTATAAAGCTATATATGTGCTGCTTTGGAGCTAGATAAGGGTTAAAAAATGCAAATGAAATTTGTTGAAAATATACAGGAAACATTGTACACTCAAAATTTAGCCATTTTAAGGCATTTATTTTGATATTTCATCGCAGTCACTAAATCAAAATTATTGGATTTGTCTTTCCAGTTTGCTACCACCATGTACCACTATCTGAGGCATAAACTGTCTCTATATCTCAAAGCATTGTTTTTGTACATATGAAAAGGTTGAAATGACCATTTTATCTTGCCACAGCCCTGTAAGGTGAAGTTTGAGTTTAATTCCATTGGAACCAATTCACTGAGAATCATGGGCCCGCCCTTGTGAAACCCGCCCGTATATTTGTATTCCATGATTCAAAATCTTCTCTCTGAAGCCTGAGGATTGGTCACGTGACAGGTCACATGTTCATTTCCCATGATTCTCAGTGAATTGGTTCCAATGGAATTAAACTCAAACTTCACCTTACAGGTAAGTCTCGTTTAATTTTCTAATATTTCTATATCACAACAGGTTTTTAAACCGCAAGTGCTCATTCTGCCAGTAGCGAAGCACGGACAAATGTGCCATTGCAAGCTACTGGCGACCTAGTCATAGACACTGACCACCCTAGCCCTAGGGCAGGGAAAGTCCAGGATCCACCACTGCTGTCTAGTGCCGCTAAGGGCCAGGGGGGGTGGGGACAAAACCTACCCTGAGGGTTCGAGCTCCAGCTCTGACTCTGTCTCTTATGCAATACGCCTGCCTGGCCAAATTGCAAAAGAGTAACTGTTCTAAGACTCAGGATCAGCCTCAGGTAGCACCAATAACTACCATTCATGATCAGGTTCAGATTTCGGATACCCAAATTAATCCCCAAGATAATGATAAAATTTCAGCTATTGCAAGGGAGTCCAGGAAGAGGCACCATTCTCATAAAAAGAAACATAAGAAGCATGTGTCATCTTCTTCTTACACTTTTTATTCTAGGACAAGGTCAAAACATCATAAGAGAAGATATCAATCTAGATCTCCTTCTCGTTCCAGACATAGACGCTTCAAAAACAAACGTCAATATAGGAAATGTTTTCAGTATGCAATACAGTAAAACCTTTTTCTGAAACATTTGCAGAGAAAATTATGATGCTGTCATACTTTTGCATTCCAAAAACATAACAAGTGGCCGAAAAATTTATTTACGTGTTTCAGGTGTGTACAAGAAGTTGGAGGCTGCAGGCCAAAAGCACTGGCTACTGACCATTATTGAATGCACTCTCTATTTGAGAAATATACCCCATACGAATCTACATGTATATTCTAGTAAAAGATGGTCAAGAAATATATTTACATACCGTATCGTTTGCTTTATCTTTTTACTCCCACAGGTAGCTTGTCCCCCGAGAGACAAGATACCCCGGCCAGTTTATCTTAGCCCCCAGGGGACAAGATACCCAGGGCAAGGGCCAATATACCCCAGGAAATTTTGGCCGCCAGGGGCCAAGATAAACTGATACACTGGAATTTATCGCTACAATACAATTCTCGGTCCGTAGAAACACCCAAACCACGTCCAAAGACTCCAAACCACAACAAAACACGAGTTGTGGATTGTTGTGCTATTGTTTGGGATGATTTCAGGTGGTTTCAGATATTTCAAAGGACAAAATCATTTCCAGCTAGAAAAACAACAAAAGAATGGAGACCTTTTTTCAACTAAACAAAGAACAAACATTTGCGACAGAAAAGGCTGAAATGGGGAAGTTGTTCCTTACACATAGTCTTGTCGAACAGATGGAGCTTATGGGCAGAAAATATGCTTTTCTTTGTACCACCGGTATAGGATGTATTCAATTTTTTGATAAGAAGGCAACAACTGTTCATAGGTACGGGCGTTACATTCTATGTGTTGAAACACTTCCGTTTGCCATATCAACATTATTGATGTTCTAAAAAGATATTTACTAGTCAGGCAAAAACAATTTAAAAAAAGTTATCTGAATGTTTCCTGAAAAGGCTTCGAGAAGAGTTAGAAAAAAAAAAACAGCGCACAAACATAGCACCTAATGCAATTCCATCTACATTTCAAGAGCCCACAAAGAAAACGGCAAAACGATCCAAAACACCATCAAAAGGAAAGGGGAAAGGAACAGGCAAATCTAAAGCCAAAAAGTATTACTGTGGTTTGTGTAATCAACAATACAATAATGACAAGGAGTGGATACAGTGCGATTGTTGTAATCTATGGTACCATTGCAAGTGTGCTGGACTGAAAAGCCAAGCTGCATGGGATGAATGCAGGAAACTGAAAAGGAATATGTGTCATCAATGTCAAACATAATTTCAACATATCAACACATAAACAGGTATGAAATACACTAAGTATTTAATTGTGAACCGCTAATATTGTTTTTCAAATATTAATGAATCAAAACGACTCGAAACCGAAATTTCGAACTTCAACATCGTGAATCAACCAGGTGCAAAACTATATTTATCAAAGAAAAACATAATAACATCGATTTTTACCTTACCGATGGACTATATCTGTGGGGCTGGCCATTTCATTAGGTGTTTAATTACTGAATGCACTGTCAACACGCAATTGTTATTATAATATGTATTTTTGGAACATCGATTTTTTCAGATTCACCTGCTCATTTTTTTCCTTTTCTGGGAACAGCAATGATAAATCTTGGTATAAGCAGTAGTCCGTAGCACTTAATACATTAAAACTATTAGACTATAAAACTTTTGTCCTGCCTAAACGCCAATATGCCTCCACCGTATGGAGCCCTCACACTGACAAAAACATAGAAGCAATTGAAATGGTTCAAAGGAGGGCTGCACGGTGGGTCTCAAATCAATATTCCTCATATGACAAAATACAATATGGCCTTGTTGCAATGCAAATGCCGTCATATTTTGAGCCCCCCCAAGAGAATCACTCACCACAGCCAATACAATCCTCTTGGTTTCCACCATGTATTTGCTCGTACCGAGAATTGTATTGTATTGTAGTGTTCAACATCAACAAATTACAGTCCTATCCATGCCTCTTCTGTGGGAAAATATTTGACAGGATATGTTACGTAAATGATCATATTTGTTCAACCCATGTTAAGACTGAAGTGTGAATTTTGTGACAATGTTGTGGCACCTAGGTGTAGACAGTGTATGGTTGAACATCAACAAAGAAAGCCATACATATTTGGAGTTTGTCATGCACACTGATTGAACTTATAAACAAGGAACCAATATGGAGTGGTATGGACGATCATGAACTAATTGGAAATATTCAAACCAAAATGAAAATACAAGCAATGCCAACTGGACTAGAGAGCTTGGTAGAAAACATGCTGGTGTCGAAAAACAGAAAGTGGTATGATTATGTGATATCATACGGGACTCAGTAAATTGAATGCATTGAACATTCATCATAACAATGGCTGGTTCAGATGGTGCCGGGAACACCAGTGTATCAAGCACCATAGATTCTCATTCAAAAGCTATTCACCAGAGCTCTTATACATTCACCCCCATCCCCCACCCCCACTTGTTGATGCTTTAGAGGAGAAGTTGGTTGAAAATGTTGATGAAGGACCGAGACCGGACAATGGGACCTGCCCATCCTATAAGCTCACCTATGAGCCTTTGACTCAGGTGAGGTAAAAAGACACCCTCACATCAGACTGTAACTTTACAGCCCAACATAACTTGCCTTTTATTGTAACAAACCATTTTACATAATTGTGTAGAAGAATGTTTCCAGACAGTAAGATTTCATTGAAATTAGCATTTACATTGAATTTTATTTATTTATTTATTTTATTTTTTTTTTTTTTCTTTTTCATTTTATATATCGGGATTTAAATGTGCTTTTTAATGTGGTAGACCTGCAATAAATGATATCTTAAGTGTAAAAATATGCATGCTATTACAGAAATAAATGTTAAGTAAATTTTGCTTCTCTGGATGAAAAGGAAACCCTTCTCAAGAGAAGCCCTTGACATTTTATAGATCTTAGAGCTGCACCAAAGTTGCATGATAATTTTGCAGAAAATCAGCATTTTCGCTCAATATCTGACAGTAGAATTTTCAAGAGCTTGACAGGTATGCAGCATAAAATGATGACTCCTATTTAAAGAATATTCAGGACATATGGAAATGAAATACATTTACTGAAATAATGCGTGTTTTTACGAGGGATGTTCTTTAATTCTTGTCATTTGCTTGATTACTTTTCCCATGGACTAACTGCGAGAAAGTCGTTTGTATGTGGTGAAAGCTCAATCTATTCTGATCAGATTGGTATCAAAATTGTTGCTCTCTGACGCACGAGCCTATAGTAATCGCATTCTAAAACAGAGCATAGTAATGACACTGCGTTATTTTCCAATTAATTTACAATATGTAATTTCGATCACAAGTATAGAAAATGCTATAACATTCGCAACACTAAATATAGGCCCACTTCCATTTTACAAATAAATTTGCTATTCATATGAGCATCAGAAAACACTTTTGTAGAATGTTTTCACTTTTACTGGATGGAATTATTGGCCCTGCTTTGTGACGTCATAATAATTTGAATGTACGCCATTTCAAATCACTGCACAGGCTACGCAATTCAATATTTACATAATTTTCAAATCAGATTGTCTAGTGAATATATCAAATTTATTGTTATCTTAATTTTGTCTAAAATGGCCTATATGGATTATTGCTGTAAATTGCTAACCTTGCAATTTAACTTTTACGACAGGTTTAAGGTAAAGCAGGCGCCTAGTTTCTAGGGGAGCTGTTCGTCTCTATCGTAATAGAATTCCAATCAAATTTGTTGATTGAAATTGTCTACTAAAACGCTTCTTAAACATATCAAGTAAAATGATTTGGGGACGTTGTAGTGGTATTAGCACATGATTTTTTGTTGTATGGACGCCTCTTTCAAATAAATTTTGTGTTATTTTTCAAAATGTTACAACTCATAAATCAAGGTTTTAGAGGATGAACAATCCAAAACTTTTATAAATGGAATTAGCAAAGGTCTGGTACAAATCAGCATTAAAAGTTTTGGATTAGCCATAACTTGAAATGGAATTATGAGGCTCTGAAACCTCCATACCACGCTCCTTTCAACTTAATAATTCATAACAAACAGGTGTAGTGCTATGTTACAGTTCTCGTAAAAATTGCAATTTCTGTTTTAGGAAAATAACTTTTTGCCAGTGTGTTAGCAAGGTAATGAAGACTCCGCAAGTATAAAATCGTTCTTCTAACCCTTCTTATTCAAACATTATTCTGCCTTTTGTGACTGGCTGAAGTACATGTATGTAGTGTCATAGAGGTGCCCCTGTTCAGAGACTCAATTTGCCATGATTAATTGTATCATCTTAAAATAGTTGGGTGATTTCAATATCGCAAAGAACCACTCTTCAACTAGCAAGTAATTTTCTTCTGGTATAAATGATGGTTTAGGAGAAAATGAGTCAATGACAAGAATTAAAGAACATCACTCGTAGATAAAGCAACAGTACCTACATTATTCTTTCTCAGACATATCTGCACAAATTGAACGTGCACACATGAGCATAGTGCTATGAAAAATGGTAATCACATGCAAAGTCCCTCATTATTTTAGAAAAAAAGCATATGTGTGATGGAAGACCATAATGTTTTTGTTTTCTAGTATGATAATTGTTTATTTGTTTCTTTATATATTGCAACACCCAACACAGCCAAAGAAATTGGTTTCTAGTATGATGGTTGTTAACAACACAGCCAATGAAGTTTAAATACCCCTAAAATACTGTGATTGTCACTTAATAAGGCACCCATACACACTATCAAGAGTTGTGGTGTGTTTTAACAGAATAAAAAAAATAATATTTTTTTATGAAAATAGTACCATTTACACAGCACATTACTGTTGGTAATATTGTTTACATAAACCACAAATGACATCTTCAATTCAAAATCTGTTTAGGATTAAGAAAACGATCAGCTCTATCAGTATTTTGCTGTTCAATAGTTATGGTCATGTCAGCATGTTGCCTCCATTTTTAAGGGACTTCCACCCAACAACCGGATGGCATGGCATCCGCAATGTGCTAATAATATAAAGCACCAGGCAAATATAAAATTAAGGCTTATATGTATGGATGGTTTAACACTTTTCCTAGGCATTATCAGACCTCCTAAGCAGTTAACCAGTACTCAGGTGGTCAGCCTGTGGAGGCATCAAACAGGCCAACTATTACTCCAAGTCCAAATAGGAGGTGACCCATCAAAAAAAATAATAATTCACAGTTTGAGGTCAGTTGCAAAGCAGATTAAGTAAAAATTGTGTTTATCTCTGTACAGCTGGCTGACAAACAGTGAATTATAACAGAAATCTTTTGTATTTTACAGTATTTAAGTGTTCTTAATTTTTCTAACTTTTACCATTTTTATACATACTAGCCAAACCCGTGTAAACTCTAAACATCTTTCTTCTCCATCTCTTCGAGTTCTTTCTCAAGAGCAACAGTCGCCCTCTCTAGGTCCGGCAGGAACACCAGCAGTATAGAACACCAGAGTATGAGGTGCAGAATGGTGAGGACCTGACATATCTTGGCTCCCGAACTGGACATATGATCCTCCTGATACAGTCGCTGTAGGTTGTAGATAAATCCAAGAGATCCTACTGTCATATTCATAGCTGCCACCAGAAAACAAGCTAGAAATATATGGAAAAGGGAGATAATTGCATTGCAGCCACAGAAAGCAATAGTAAAGTGGAATGTACATTGGCTACGTTCGGGCTTCTCCCAATGGTAAAATCTGCAAATCTACCAATGGTACTGTTGGTACCATTTTTACCAATGGTAACCAGAAAACCCTGAACGTTTTTCTACTGCCAATGGTACCATCGGTACCAATGGTACCACATGATGGAATTTTTATCATATTGATCAATACACCTCACTTGTTTTTGTCTTTCTTATTTACTTCATGTATATTGTGTTATTTTTTTAATTTACAACATTTACATTTGCATGTATGACAAAAGTATTGCTTATTTACAAAATTCATGAAATATTTTTAGGCTCGCCATATTGAATCACGTGACTTTTCCCGCGTTGGTAGAATTACCCACGCTGTATTCTGTCTGCACCATTTGCTGCCGTATGTTGGTAACATTGGTACCATTGGTACCAATGGCATTACCAATGGTACCATTGGTAAAACCTTGAACGGATTTGTCTACCAATGGTACCATTTTTACCATTGGAAAAAACTACGAACGCATGCATTGTTAGAGTTCACATTAACACAAAGTTAAGAAAATTATTTTATGGTTTAAGGTCCCAGTCATTAAGTCAGTCACTTCAGAACTGAGCCACACTTCCTGGGTTTTGACCAGTACTTTGGGGAGTTAATGTGTCTTGATCAAGGATGCTATCTGACACCAGTGGGTTAAAACCCCAAACCTCTTGATCCAAAGTCCAACATACTAACCACAAGGCTACCAAGATTAATTTTAAGAATCACTCACATATTAACATATCGGATTAACAGACATAGCAGGCAGAACCGGATAGCATTAATGAATGCCTAACTTAATTATTTACCACTGCCTGCTACAGGTGATAATGGAGCTACTTCACTGTTGATCATAGCTACTCCTGCTAGTGTGTACTTACCACTGCCTGCTACAGGTGATAATGGAGCTACTTCACTGTTGATCATAGCTACTCCTGCTAGTGTGTACTTACCACTGCCTGCTACAGGTGATAATGGAGCTACTTCACTGTTGATCATAGCTACTCCTGCTAGAGTGTACTTACCACTGCCTGCTACAGGTGATAATGGAGCTACTTCACTGTTGATCATAGCTACTCCTGCTAGTGTGTACTTACCACTGCCTGCTACATGTGATAATGGAGCTACTTAACTGTTGATCATAGCCACACCTGCTAGTGTGTACTTACCACTGCCTGCTACAGGTGATAATGGAGCTACTTCACTGTCGATCATAGCCACACCAGCTAGTGTGTACTTACCACTGCCTGCTACAGGTGATAATGGAGCTACTTCACTGTTGATCATAGCTACTCCTGCTAGTGTGTACTTACCACTGCCTGCTATAGGTGATAATGGAGCTACTTCACTGTTGATCATAGCTACTCCTGCTAGTGTGTACTTACCGCTGCCTGCTACAGGTGATAATGGAGCTACTTCACTGTTGATCATAGCTACTCCTGCTAGAGTGTACTTACCACTGCCTGCTACAGGTGATAATGGAGCTACTTCACTGTTGATCATAGCTACTCCTGCTAGAGTGTACTTACCACTGCCTGCAACAGGTGATAATGGAGCTACTTCACTGTTGATCATAGCTACTCCTGCTCGAGTGTACTTACCGCTGCCTGCAACAGGTGATAATGGAGCTACTTCACTGTTGATCATAGCTACTCCTGCTAGAGTGTACTTACCACTGCCTGCTACAGGTGATAATGGAGCTACTTCACTGTTGATCATAGCTACTCCTGCTAGAGTGTACTTACCACTGCCTGCTACAGGTGATAATGGAGCTACTTCACTGTTGATCATAGCCACACCAGCTAGCGTGTACTTACCACTGCCTGCAACAGGTGATAATGGAGCTACTTCACTGTTGATCATAGCTACTCCTGCTCGAGTGTACTTACCGCTGCCTGCAACAGGTGATAATGGAGCTACTTCACTGTTGATCATAGCTACTCCTGCTAGAGTGTACTTACCACTGCCTGCTACAGGTGATAATGGAGCTACTTCACTGTTGATCATAGCCACTCCTGCTAGTGTGTACTTACCACTGCCTGCTACAGGTGATAATGGAGCTACTTCACTGTTGATCATAGCTACTCCTGCTAGAGTGTACTTACCACTGCCTGCTACAGGTGATAATGGAGCTACTTCACTGTTGATCATAGCTACTCCTGCTAGAGTGTACTTACCACTGCCTGCTACAGGTGATAATGGAGCTACTTCACTGTTGATCATAGCCACACCAGCTAGCGTGTACTTACCACTGCCTGCTACAGGTGATAATGGAGCTACTTCACTGTTGATCATAGCTACTCCTGCTAGAGTGTACTTACCACTGCCTGCTACAGGTGATAATGGAGCTACTTCACTGTTGATCATAGCCACTCCTGCTAGTGTGTAGTTACCGCTGCCTGCTACAGGTGATAATGGAGCTACTTAACTGTTGATCATAGCTACTCCTGCTAGAGTGTACTTACCACTGCCTGCTACAGGTGATAATGGAGCTACTTCACTGTTGATCATAGCCACTCCTGCTAGTGTGTACTTACCACTGCCTGCTACAGGTGATAATGGAGCTACTTCACTGTTGATCATAGCTACTCCTGCTAGAGTGTACTTACCACTGCCTGCTACAGGTGATAATGGAGCTACTTCACTGTTGATCATAGCTACTCCTGCTAGAGTGTACTTACCACTGCCTGTTACAGGTGATAATGGAGCTACTTCACTGTTGATCATAGCCACACCAGCTAGCGTGTACTTACCACTACCTGCTACAGGTGATAATGGAGCTACTTCACTGTTGATCATAGCTACTCCTGCTAGAGTGTACTTACCACTGCCTGCTACAGGTGATAATGGAGCTACTTCACTGTTGATCATAGCCACTCCTGCTAGTGTGTACTTACCGCTGCCTGCTACAGGTGATAATGGAGCTACTTCACTGTTGATCATAGCTACTCCTGCTAGAGTGTACTTACCACTGCCTGCTACAGGTGATAATGGAGCTACTTCACTGTTGATCATAGCTACTCCTGCCAGTGTCATAATGTAGGTGTTTCTCATCCAAGATAGATAACCTACAAATGAGCCGTGCCATGAGAAAACTGGATCTTTGCCAATACGAAAACAAATGCACAGATCAGCTTCGCGGGATCAGCGCCTTTGTTTCTGCTACACCGATAGTATACATGTTCTTCTTAAATCCGAAATTTCAAGCTTCTAGCCTGCTTCTGTGACTGTACAGCCTGATTTGTGTCGGACCTGTTTGGAAACCACCTTGTTTTCTCACGAGATGGCTTATTAATGAAAACAGAACATTTTGAATGTGACATTTAAGTTATTTACATACATGTATATGCTTTAACAATCAATATACCCCGTAATCAAGCATTTATCAGGAATAAAACTGTTATTTATTTAATCTAGTAAAATCAATGAAATCTAAATGACTTGCAAAAATATAAGCTTGTGAAAACTCATTTTTTTATATTCTGATTATTTAAAACACCTGCTTTGCACTGCCTTAACCTTGGTAAATGCCTCTTTTCTAGTCATCTTCTGTGGACCTATTTCCTAGTTTGTCTCTGATCTGACCAGAAACTGGGGTGAAATAAACAGATTACGTAGAATACAAATCATCTTACCATTCTCTGCTGCTAGTCTGACACCCTGGAAAATAATATAATGTTAAAATAAATTATTGGTAAAAATGGCATCAAATTACAAAAGCAAGACTGTTTTTGGGTATGCTGTCTGTGCATGATAAATTTTCCAAGTGCAGAACAAGCATACGACAGGGCCCAGTTGTTCAAAGCTTTGTTAGCTTGACCATGTCGTTAAGCCCTCAATTTGTTATCTATATTGACTTCTAAACTAAATATACTGTTATTTTTTGTTGAAAAAAAAAGTGAGAATCCTTTAAATAATGCCATCTGAAATTTCAACGAATCGTTAAGAAATGACATTGTTAATTTTGAACTTGCCCCATGTTTATAAGAAACTTTAGTTCTTATGTTGTGCTATTAGCAGTCTCAATTTTCCAATACTAGATTGAAATCAAATCATAAAATGCACAAGAGCTCAAGTCTTTGATCCAGTATAAACAACAATTTTAGATATATATGGTCGTTCATCTCTAACTAATGAGAAAGACCATCATTATTTCATGAACAAGGTTCATGTGTGTAGGTGAGTTGATGGCTGACTAGGCCAATTCTATGACAAAATTATATACCGAGTTCCACAGCCAACACAACTCGTCATTAAATTTTGAATAACTTTTTGTGATTTCAGTCGATTCATCGGAAATTCCGAATATATGTTGTCAAACCATTTTCAAAGACGACCTGTGAAAATCAGCCGTTAAACTTTTTTCGTTTGCCTACAATTGCCTAATAACTGGCGAAGGGGTTATTTTGAAAAATGAAGGAAATCAGCGATTTTAATGAATTTCTTGCTAAACTGTGCAAACCACCCTAATCTAAAGCAACAAAACACACTGAAAAATGACTTTCCCATAGCTGCAATACGCCTTATTCAATAAGGCTAGGTGGCCAACACAAAATAAAGAATATGGTTGACATCTGCATTGACGTCGATCATGTGACCAAGTGACGTTGAACGCCTAAAAACAATCATTTTTCGGGTACTGGAAATCAATGCTAATTTCTGGCGTTGAGCCGTGGGAATCAAACATTGGTATTGCCATACACTCATCGGACGATCATCCAAGATTTGAATCAGGTGAATTGTTTTGAAAAATTTCGAGCACGCGCGCGCGGGGCACGAAAAATGCAGTTTTGTACCCTGGGGCGCGTTCCCGCGCATGCGCACTAAAATCTCAGATTTGATAACGCACAAAGATTTTCAAGTCATTTTAACGATGATCGGGCACAAAAGTTTTCACATAATAAACCGATTTAAAAGAAGAGAGGAAAAAATAAAGTTGCGTTGGCTGTGGAACTCAGTATAGTAATAAATTGAAATTCCTAACTTTTGTGTGTTACATGTACTATTATATATTTTGGTAACTGGACAGATGAGAATCTTAAAAGGCCTGTTTGCACCTTATGTACGTTTTCATATACATGTATATAGTAAAATTCAGGTAACTGAATTGGAAAATAGCTGCTTACTTGGCTTATAATATTATGTTCTTTTTATATAAGTACCTGACTGTCAATTTAGTTTTTGGGTTGGAAATTTCTTACTGATTGCGCCATTTCCTGATCACTGCTTACTTTTACCTTCTCATTCATGTATTGGTAAACATCTAACACATGTACCAAAAATGGCATGCAGATTTCGATAAATGAACTTTTACAAATAAAAAAAAACTCAATGCAAAAACAGAACAAACAGGTATTTAAAAAATATTAGTAGCAGCCTTTGAGCCAAGCAGCACCTGTGCATTACAATAGCAATTATAAAATATGTCCATTTGAAAATTCAGCAGATTATGAAAAAATTAGTGGCAGTTTAGTGCTATAGATTTTTTGAAAGTTTTTGCGTTCTTCTAATAAAATGTGTGCAGCTGATAATATATATCCACGTGTACATTGTACAATGTTACATGTATAAGATAGTGTAACAACATCATACTGAACCAGTATTCTTGCACATACCTGTGTGAAGCCGTTTTCAATTGATCAAAAGCAAACCCCATGTTCAAATCATGAAATTCACAGGTCGTCTGTACATGGGTTTTGGCCGAGGTCATTGCTTAAAGTGATATGACGTCACTGTGTTTCGTTGAAACAAAATGGCTAATGCTAAAGAAGCACAGCGGTTTTCTGCGAGTTTTTACGTTGTTAATGTTATTTTCAAGAGATTTTACGTGAATTAGTGTGAAAATGCAAGAATAGCTATCAACCATGTTTTGTTTCAGTGTTCAAACATTTGCTGGATCACTCTGAAGAGGTTTGAACACGTGGCCTGCGGCCTTGTGATCAAACACCTCCTTTTTGATCCAACGAATGTTTTAACACTGAAAACCCTGGTTGATCCCTATAATAGTGTTTACCTAAGTAGATGAATAGTAGATGCATATCAACAGCATACACTACTGCAAATTCTGCACTGCATGAGCCATCTCGTGAGAAAACCAACAATGTGGTTTCTGAACAGGTCCCACACAATTCAGGCTGCACAGCCACAGAAGATGGCTAGAGGCTGGAAATAGTACAATCCGTGTAGCTAAAACAAACGCGCTGATCAGCTTCACGGTTACCACTTTGCTTTCGCATATGCAGGTTGGTTTTCTCACGAGGCAGCTTGTATACAAAATTCCAACACAATACTTTGTTTTTTACCTAAATAGCTTTTCTGTTGACTTATTCAGAAACTAATTGGACGCAAAATCCCTCAGATACTTTGCAGATTCAGAAGACTAGATGTTGGAGGCAACAGAAACTGATCAAGTAGCATTGGCAGTATAACTCAGTTTATTTCAGTGTACCTAGGTACCTCTGACAATCACATGCTTGGCCATGCTGCTATGCTGAATAGCCCATGTAAAGCATTTAAAATAAATATTACCACTGAACTAAAATATTTCATACCATCTAAAAATTGATAACAAAAGAATTTAGAACCTAAGAAGAAATAAGATGGTGGATGGCATTCTAAAAAGGCGACAATCAGTGACAATCCAAACAATACATTTTTGTAACTTAAATATCCCTCAGAATACAAGTTTACAGTCTTCCAAGTTTCTGCAGATTATGTATGAGTTGCGGGCACCATTTTCCCTCTGTGTATGAACATTTCGAAAACTTGCCCATGCAATATACAGAGAATTTTTTTAGCCTTAAAGCCCATGTTACACACTCACGAGTTGGACCTACAAGTTTAGCTCCGCCCACTTTTTTGGAGAACTCGTAGCAACTCATACAGAACTCGCCCTATGTCGGCGGTCGTCGTACACAAGTCTTCCCAACTCGTAGCAAGTCGTGGAAAGGCTACGAGAATTTTAAACTGTTTAAAATTCTTGTAGCAACTCACCGTCTTAAAGTGGGCGGGGCATGGGCGGAGCATAACTCGTACTGATCTCATACCTTATCGTACAGAACTCTAGTAATGTTGTGGGATGTCGTGCGTTATCTGTGTCTTGTCAAATATGGCGAGTTGCCTACAAGATACCTACAAGTTGCTACAACAATGAAGGCGACTTCTCACAAGTTCCTACCACATGCCTACGAGTATCCGTGAGTTACCAAGACTTTTATCTTAGAGATGTCGTGTAGAACTCGTAGGGCATTATAACTCATGGCAACTCGCGCGACAAGCGGCGAGTTATGATTTGCGCTAACTCGTAGCTTCAACTCGTGTGTGACAGCTTTTAAACTTTTTCAACGTAACTCGTGGCAACTCGCGCGACAACTTTTAACTCGCACCAACTAGTAGCATGTCGGGGCTTGAACTCGTGTGTGTGACAGGCCATTAAAAATTGAAAATTTTGTTGGTTAAATTTTGATATTTTTAATATGTTTGCTCAAAACATTAATTGCAGGTACACGTTAGAACCGCCTCGCCGATGTTCTAACAAATACCCACAATCTATGTTTTGGATTAAAAATAAGAAAATTAGGTATACCCCTGCATACCCTAGTTTTTCTATGTAAAAGTGGGGTTTAAGGGGGAATTCATTACACGGACATGTTTTCCTAATGATATACTCCCAGAATTTACCTTTGTTACAGATGCTGATTTAATACCTTTTTTCATTCGTAGCTTAGTACAAACAAGTGTATTCATTACTATATACCGGTACATAAATTAACAGTACCGGTAATGCAAATTTTCTTTGTAAATGGAAACGCTTCTTAAAGGCAAAATATAGTTTTGAACAGGACACGGATGCCAGACAAAATACATCTAGAAAATTTGTGCAATTCAAGTAATAGTTGAAACTGTCATACAATGTCTCATAGATTTTAAAAGATGTGAAGCCTAAGCACCCTTGTTTATATTTAATTTTATTTAGAACTTACCACGGTCGACAATTAAGGTCATGTTATCCTAAGATTCCTAACCACAATGTTTTTGCAAGACACAATCCTCAATACTCCTTATGCCTAAGTCTGAAATCTAAAGATACTGACTTTACCATATGAACCTCAACGCGACAAAATGTACCTTCGGACATTCTGACATTACTAGTAGAAAGCAACAAAAAGTAGAAAAATGATGTAATATACGTTTTAGAAATAATGCTGTATTTGTAATCTTCGAACACTGGGCTACCAAATGAAAGAGTTTTAAAATATATTTATTTTCAATATTTTGAGTTATCTGCCCTTGTTTTAGCCCAAAATGCACATAATTTTCCTATATATATCGTTAAGCGGTAACCATAGCAACCGCATCATCATAAAAATAGACAAAATAATTACGACAGATTGCCTGTGAGGATGGTATGCTTCTATCTGCAGAACAGATTCTGATCAGTGCTTAAACAGTTTTAAGCAAATGCATAGAGTTTTGTAAGGTCTGCTAGCGAGCAGAAATGCATTACGCATCTTTGACGTCATTTTTCTGGACAATGACGTCTGTAGGGTCCATAAAGTAAATTGGTCATAAGTCATAAAATAACTGAAATAATCTGGTCAAATAAAGACAAACAAACTCTAGAAACATCATACATTCAAAGTTACATTGTTTTTATAATACACAAAAAATTGTCCGAAGGTACATTTTCTCACATTGTGGCCCATATGGTTTGTATCAGACCATGCCAAAAAACCTGAAAACAGTGTGTGCCTTCTTGCAATGTTAATCCTAACTATAATAGCTGCTATTCCAAAATTAATGCTCTACCTACCCATCCTATATCACTGTGGGTGTGTGCCAGTATCCTGACCTCTTCCTCTGTATCATGTAGGATATACTTCTTCTTGCTTGACTGGCTGCTCTGCCACGCTTGTGACATTGCATACACTTGTTGATTGACCGTCTTTCTACGTGCACAGATTGTATTCGAAGGTCTATTTGAGACTGAATGTCTCACAAGACTATTCCCATGTAGTCTTCTGATGTGTCTTGAGAGTGTTGTGAGATCTTTAAATGTCCTGAGGTAAGTTGGAGTTCTTACTAGTAGTAAGTCTCTCATCTTTGCGCTGACAAATCTTCTTTCAGTTGAATTTAACAGAATACAAATTACAGATGTTCACACTTTCAGCCAATCTTTCATATATTTTCAAACCATCTTTAATAACAGCCTTCCGCAGTGTAACATGTAACCTGTTGAAAACAAGAAATCGTATATTTGTAAAAGTGAAATTTTGATTAAGCTTCCCCTATTTTAAATGCACTAATTAAAGCAAGAGATTTTTGTTCCATTTTTTTTTTTTTTTTTTTTTTTTTTTGCATGCTTGTTATTTTGCTTTGTTGCCTTACAAACACTTGAATAAGAAACACGAAAATCTGGGTAAAAATGCTTGATATTTGTTATTTTACCGCCAACTTTGGAATAGGCTTAAAGAATATGTGTACCTGTCTGAAATCAAAATTTTGTTATGAGTACCAAGATTCAGTCAGCCTCCAGTCCCTTGGAATTTCGGGTACTGTTTAGTGAACATTTACATGGGATTTAACAGAATGACTAAACAGCCGCTATTGTAATCGATTCTTTATATTTATAGACAACATTCTATTTGTAAACGGATCTAATAGTACCATATGACACGTACATGTATTGCGTCATTTTTAGTGTGCACTGACTTTCTAAGTTTTGATATGCAATGTGGCTTTCATTTGTCTTCAAAAGATTAATACTGTGTTGCGCTTTGACAAAATATAAACGTCAACTTTTTTTCCTTGTACACAGTTGATTCATGTTTACATGCATGCATATTTATGATTAAAACAGTACAGCATAGAATGCTGATTTACATATTCCTTCAACATCAGTGGTAAAATGGGTCTTATAACACCTGATGTATAATGTGAATTGCTCATATTTACAAGTAATACCCATCATATTCAAGGAATGCATAGATCTATGCTAGTGTCTGCATATTGTTAACAAATCGTTCAACATTTTGAACCAGCATGTTCTTTTTCTATTATTAGATAAGTGGGTCTGTTGCTATTCATTCTGTCAATATACTCCTCCACAAAAAAATCTGTTCACCTAAAGTTGTAAGAACTGTAACACTTCACTTGTTAGCATCACTCATATTTTTTGTATTAATTTGCTTACTATGGTCACCCCCTTCAAAACTCTATTCCAAATCCAAATCTGCAATTAATGTTGCTTTGTCAGGGATTTACATCCTACAAACGGATAATGTTATATTGAGATACAGCATGATGGAACTTTCATCCGGAAGGCTGTAAAGGCCTGGATCAAATCCACGACTTCTGAATACAAAGCGAGTAGCTTTATGCTTATAACACAGAGGCGTCTACACTGCATTCGTATCCAGAGGGAGCAAGCATGGACAGGTTAATATAATGGAATGGCCTACTAGATACCCCACCCATTTGTACCATATTTTCCATAGAATAGTGGCGTTCAAAATTGAGCAATAGACATACAGCGTATGCATATACAGTTTATGCATTTGATTTTACAAAGGATTATTAAACTGACTAAAATTGATTTTGCAAAGGATTATTAAACTGACTAAAAGTGAAAAATAATTATGATTGTTTGTTGGGTGGTTGACAAACAATTGGATGACTGGATGTTTTTGAGGAGTATACTTGATCATACTTCACTCCCCACTTCAAAACTGCTCAAAAAAGCTCTTATTTCATCTAATCACAGGATAATTGTGTGCAAGTATTTTTCTGAAATAGATCTCAAAAATCAGGTAATGTATTTCTGTATGACTACCATGACTACTGTAAGTTTCCAGGGATTTTTTCTGCAATTTTGGGAAGGGGCCCTAGAGCCTTTCTGATTGGGGAAAGTAGCGACATACACCCAGAATTTGGGAAATTTTCAAACCATTCAAAGTTGATGATATTTTCCAATTTGACATAATTAAGGTTAATCATTTTAAATTATTAAACAATAACTTATAATCAAAGTTAACCATCATTTCAAACAGCAGAACTTGATTTTCACAATGTTTAGGAACTGTAGAGAATTATTTTTAGCTGTGATTGGGAATTTTTTTCTCCAAATTGGGAAAAAAGTCACCTAATTTCCATTGGGAATGGGGCCTTATTTCGGCCCCTGAGACACCTGAAAAAAAATCCCTGGTTTAAATAAGAGAATGATGAAAGTGTATAAAAAGTCAAATAAAACTTTTTTTTAAATAAGCTTTTGGAGTCTAGTTAGTATTTATGTTTCCTATGCCTGTATGCGTTTCTATCATTTTTAAATGTTATTTTTACATTGGCATTTCCAGACATATTAAGTGTCCCAATTCGGAAGAACAATGGAAAAGATGAAGGGATTGATGAGCAATATGTGATTGACGGTCAGTGTAATGCACTCAATACAACATGGTATTATCAAACTTCATACAAATTTTCAAAATCCTAGGTCAAGTTACAAGGATGCCTGTTGTACAAAACTGATTTTCATGTTTGAAATGGGGTTGTGTAAAGTGTGATATTTTTTTTCCCACTAAGTATAATCATGGAGCTGAATCTGATTCAGAATGCTACAGTGTATACATGCAGATTGCAAACAGCTGAAGGTCTGGATCTAGATTTGACATAGTTGTGAAACCTCAATCCACTATGTTTCATACCTTGATGGTTCGATTTGATCAAAAAGCTGCTTTCCGATTGGTTGGAGCCCAGCCCCGGAAATGTGAGCGCAGACATGTAAGCTGATTGAGTAAATCTCATAGGAAATATGTGAAGCAGAAAATCAGAGACTTTCCTATGAAACATCATCTAGCATCAAAATTTAACATCTTTTTAACCAGTATGTGAAGTGCTAGTCTGACGGGTCAGCCGTCAAAATGAATTTTTGATACCTGATTGTTTATCATTTTGACGTCTGACTTCCTTCCATTGATGAAATCCCAATTACTATAAATATCACTGCAAGCTGTTTTTAGCCACTGATTTTATGGGAATGCCCTCATCTGATTGGTTGATTTGGTCATGTGATGGGTCAGAGCCAATCAGATGTTCGCAGTTCCCTTCCTGAGATGCAATTTTTGAAGAAAGCATGTCAGCCACATTGAAGGGATTTCTTTTACAAAACAACAAAATTTGGATATATTTTAGCATTTTTCAAATGGAGGTGTGTTTTTTATTTTGTGTTACAGTGTTTTGCACCATTTGTTTTGTATAAAAACTTGTTATTCTGTAATAATGGATGTCACCCAAAAGTGGCCGACAGCTTGGCTTTTTGAGAATGTGCTGGAGTCAGACGGCAAAATGAACCTTAGGTATGATACTTACATTTTGACGGCTGACTAGTCAGACTAGTGAAGTGCAGGTGCGCAGAATTTTGTTTTTCGTTGATTTTTGTGCTTGGAATGATGTGCAAAGCAAGATTTCCCCCCACTAAGTATATGCATGGAAATGAAGCTGTGCGACATATTCAGAATGCTACTGTGTATCTTATTAGATTGTAAACCTCAGCTGAAGGTCTGGATCTATCATGGGTCATCTTGACCAGTATAATCTTTTGTCGGACAAACAGCATGCATTCAGGAAATGGCATAGTTGTGAAACTCAGTTAATTACAGTGATAAATGATTGGGCAAAAATATTGGACAAAAAGGGTCAGGTTGACACTTTTATTTTGGACTTTGAAAAAGCTTTTGACACGCCTCCACATGAACTTCTTAAAAGCAAATTGTTTAGTTATGGTATAGGTGGAAAGACATTGGAATGGATAAATGCTTTTTTGTGCTTCAGGCAGCAAAGGGTAGTAGTTAATGGTGTTAAATCTGACTGGGCCCCTGTTGTGTCTGGTGTCCCTCAGGGCACCGTTCTCGGTCCATTGTTGTTCTCCTTGTACATAAATGACATACCCGTTGGCATTGACTCTCAAATCAGGCTTTTTGCTGATGACTGTGTTTGTTACTGTGAAATTAAAACGGTAGAAGATACATTGAAACTTCAGAAAGACATTGACCTTTTAGGGAGCTGGGCCCGAAAATGGGGCATGAGATTTCAACCTGTCAAATGCAACATGATGCAGCTGACAAATAAGCGGATAAATAAAATTGAGGCCTCGTACACCCTCGAGGGAACGGTTTTGGAAAATGTTGATAGCATTAAATATCTAGGTGTAACAATTACAAATGACCTCAAGTGGAATACCCATATCAATAATATCTGTACTAAAGCCAACAGAACACTTGGATTCTTGAGGAGAAACTTATTTTCTTGCCCCCAAGATGTTAAAGAAGCAGCTTATAAAGGACTGGTGCGCCCAGTCCTGGAATATGGAAGTTCTGTTTGGGATCCTCATACTAAATGCCTCCAGGAGGAATTGGAGAAGGTTCAGAATCGTGCCGCTAGATTTGTAACTAGGAATTATACTTTCGAGGAAGGTAGTATGACTGGCATTCTTGAACAACTCAGATGGGAATCTCTCAAGAAAAGGAGGACGGATAATCGACTTATATTACTATACAAAGGTCTGAAGGGTAAAGCCAGAATACCTACAGATGACCTTATCCCAAAGACTAGGCGTTGTAGAAATAGCCACTCCAAGGCATTTCAGCTTCCATCTGCTAGTATAGAGGCCTATAAATGTAGTTTCTTTCCCCAGACTATCAGGGACTGGAATGACCTCCCTGACTCTCTGTTTTCTACTGCTGAAATGTCCAGGGATCTCACTAGGATTTTGAAAACAGGAGTCCGGGACTCCTCCAAAAGAAAAAGTAGGAGTCCCAGACAAAATTTAGGAGTCCCACTATAGAAATTACAATCCTAATTTTTTCGACCAAAAAAAATCATAATTATTTTACCTCTTTATAAACAGGGTTTGGGGCTTCTATTTCTTAAGACAATAATATTGACCACGGCATTTGTCAAAACCTTACTCTCACCTGATGGTATAAAATGACATGCTATCAATTGTAGAATTGGTTAAATTAAACATTCTTAGTAGTGTGGTTACACTGGTTAGGTACATGGGGGGGGGGGGTCTACTCTACTAGGTAAGACCAAGAAATGTGTGTAATGCACTCCAAAATTAGCTCCTTTTGTAGACAAAGCCTTTCTGTGACATCTGTCTATCATATAATGTTAGGTGTATATCATTTACTTTCGCCTGTTCAGTAATGAGTTTGGGGTCAATGAGGGGTGACCCCTCAAAGGCTGGATTTCCTACTGTCAATTTGGTAAGAATGATAAGATTGGCTTGCATTCTTCATTACTAAAATATGGACATTAAACCTCTTTTGAACACTTTAAACAGTTTTACCAACAAATTATGATTGAGAGGCAACAAGAACAAACAAATAATCACGATTTTTCCATTAATTCTAAAGTCGCGAAAACTAATGACATTTCAAAAATCGGTCCAAAAGTATAAAAGTTTAGCTTTTTTTAATTGTTTATGTAATTCAATTGATCTTTAAATGAAAATCGCTAGGGTTTCACAAGATTTTATGACTGTTTAAGACTTAATTGTTTTATTGTAGCTGACCGATCAACCGTAACATGTTTAGACAAAGACATGTGTTTTGAATGCGACCGTCACATTGATCAGACGCCGGAGGCGTGAAACTTTATAGCATGTCTAATTTGCATTTGGACAACACTGTTAATTTGAGTAATCCTTATCTTGATTGGAGATAATTGATTCTTGGAGCTAATAAACAACAAAGCCAAGATAAAGATGGGAATTTTGGGACGTCTCACGGCGAAAAAACCTTGCGTCCGGGAATCATCTCTTGGCAGAATTATGCGTCCGAGCACAAGTTTTCTCGTCCCAGGACGCCGAATATGGCGTTCTCGAGATCTCTGAATGTCAGATGATTGTGTGTCCAAGTTCGCTTCACTCGTGCGTTCAAGGGACTAATTTTCCCCCCCATCCGAACCCCCTGGTGAAATAATGTCATTTGGCGTGTCACCAGTAAACTATTCCGATTCTGATTCTGATCTATAGCCACGAAAATATGTTACATTTGGTAAGAGTAACTTTTCTTCAACGTTTTGGTTAATGCAAGTGATATATATAAATGTAAAAATACGGCTTTCAAAGGCTGCAAATATAGTAAAAGTAATCGTTAAATATTACTATCTAAGGTCTTCTGAAAACGTCACGGTCACAATTTGAGTGCGGGAACTGTGAAAAACGTTGTCGACCACTAAAATTTACATACTGGGTATTTGCCGGAACTGATATGAAAGACCGGATCGAGGCCTATGGAAACAACTAACACACAAAAACACGCAAAAATGCTAAAACACAGTTGATCCATATAGGGACCGGGACAACTTACAAAAAAAGCCCCAAGGTAGCGTTGGTCCCATAATATGTCGCATTTCTCTAGCATTTAGCAACCACGCCACTTCACAGAAAGCTCTTCACACGTCTCACTCAGCTCACAAACCGTTATCAACTCAGGCGCATGAAAAGTCCGTGCAGCTTTCGCGCCAATTATCCTGTGTCAGTCGGATTAGCTCCGGTGCAAGATTCTAGACATTTTTGGTGTCCGAACACGCTACCTTTCGTGTCATGACATGAATACAGTGCGCCGTCCTTCGGATCGGGACGTTACTGAAGACCCATCCTCAGTGCTGATGACACGGCCGTGTACCTGACAGTTGGGGGCTCGGATGATGAGAGGGTGCTACAGGACGACCTTGACAGACTATCTTTGTGGGAGGACCAGTGGGACATGGAGTTCAACCCCTCTAAGTGCCAGGTGGTACGGGTGACAACTTCCAAGAAAATCATAAATTCAGTGTACACTTTACATGGTCAGATATTGGAGGTTGTCACAAGTGCCAGGTACTTGGGGGTTGACATCTCCAGTGGCCTGTCCTGGAATTCCCACATAGACCGTATAACCGGAAACGCTAATAGAACACTAGGGTACATTCGGCGTAACATCAAGACCAAAAACCCAAAGGTGAGAGAAACAGCCTACAATGCGCTTGTCCGCCCTCAGCTGGAGTACTCCTCTCCGATTTGGGACCCTCATACTGATGATAAAACTCTCCAGCTTGAGAAAATCCAAAGAAGAGCGGCACGCTGGACGACCAGTAATTATGATTATAGGTCGAGTGTTACAGCAATGCTCGATCAGCTTGGTTGGAGATCCCTTGCTCAAAGACGAGCTGACGCTCGTCTTTGTCTCTTTTATAAAATTGTTCACGGACTTGTGGCAGTACCTCTCCCAGACTATATCATACCTACACATAGAGTATCCAGGTACTGTCACTCAATGACCTTTCGGCAAATTCACACTGGTACAAATTATTATAAGTATTCATTTTTTCCACTGGCAATAGTACAGTGGAATGCTCTCCCAGAAGCTGTTGTCAGTTTGCAGGACCTTGACTCATTCAAGGTCGCAGTAAGCAAACTGCAACACTCACGGCCCTAGATCCAGACTGTTGTTTTTAACCTGATTTTAAACTCCACTTTACTATTTTAACCTATCATCTTTTATCCCCTGCACTATTTGCTTTTATCCTTTTCTTTTCAGCTAACCAGCTCGACAGCGCACACCTGCCAAAAATGTCCGCGAGGGCGTATGGCAGTATATAGAGATAGATAGTGTTACAAACGTTTTTACAATGTCAATTAATTTCTTTACCAATTAAAACCCCTAAGGGTGGTGCGTGCTTTCTCTATTTTCTCATTAATCGACAGCGCTATTCATTAAAGCTTTTGGACGTGGATTATAAATTAAAAAAAGGTAAAAATGTTTAAAAGGTACAATTAGGCAATGATCAGGAAATGGCACAATCAGAAAGATAACCCCACTCCATAAACCGAGGGGTGGGAAAAAAACTAAAATGACACTTAGGTACTTAATTATACCAAGAAAACATATCGTAAGCTATTCCCCAATAGGCGGCCACTCAGTCACCCGAACTGAACTAAAAATATGAAAACGTATATAAGGCTCTAACAGCACAAAAATTCGACTCCAAAACATAAAACAATTAAAACCACAACAGAAGTATCGCCTTGGAACGACCAGTAATATAAAAGTACTGGGAGCGCCCAACCTCACCCTCATCTTCTGCAGTGGTTCACGACACCCGGTCAGTTGCCCGGTCCTCGTGGTGAATCCCTAACCAGCCAATGAATCAAGGACAAACGAATAAATCACGACAATTACCCTGATGAATCAAAAACGAGGACTCAACAGACCCAGCAAGCCGCCCGACGATGAAGATCCCCGGGCGCCGAACAACCCAACGAAACCCGGAGCAAAAGAAAAACACCAGCCAAACCCCGGCATGCCAAGCAACCATTGAGACAAGAAGCCCCGGCCCCAACCAACCAACCAAAACGAACAGTCCCTTGTCGGGGCCACCACAGAGCCCGACGCCCGACCCACCGGCGCGTAACCGAAGAAGGCAGCACAACCACCAATCACGGCTGGCTTAAAAACCAAGCACGCAGACTGCCACATAACACTCAAGCCACCACCCACACGTTTGTAACGTGTTATGATTTTTTCTGAACTGAAAAGAAAAATCATTCCCCAATCACCATAAAATTTTGGTTCCGAAAGGCCCTCACTTGATTTCCGACTTTGAAAATGCCAGATACTGTCGCATATGTGCACATGCTGCCTTTGTGGTTTTGTCACCTTAATATCACATTATCTTTTTCGGATCTGGACATTTTAAGTCACCCCTATTTATTTATTTATTTATTTATTTATTTATTTATTTATTTATTTACGCATTACGCCTGACGGAATGGACCGGAATAAGCCTAATTACCGAAACGGACTACCGGAATGGACATTTATCTATGGCATTGAGTACTTTGAATGCACTTTGTATGCACAAAATTACTTTTAAAGTCAAATAAGTAGGAAAAAAAGTCACAGGAAAAAAGTCACAGAAAAGTATCGTCAGTCTTTTCCTACTTCCGGTTAGGAATGGACATGATTAATTTTATCATTACCATGGATAGGCGGTTTGGTTGATATTTTTTGTGTCCCACTTAGCAATTTGCAGTCATGCCGGGCCGGGACTGGGCCAATGGTTTCTGTGTACTTAACCAGTTCATTTGGCACTTAAAAGAAGTAGAGTTTTGAAATTACAGTATTTTACATGTATCTGGCTATCGTCGCCGGTTTATAAAGGGCCACTGGTTCAGGACCCGAAATTGCGCAATATGGTTCATACTACCTCGCTTTGAACATTTTCACTCTTTCCAAAGTATCAAACGTTTATATTTTATTTGCTATTACTGCAGCTGGCTTTGAGCCGCGTGGCTGCCCTAAAACGTCTCCCCGTACATCATCCATAATGCAGATTATATTATTTCTTTCGGTCCTTTGAGATCAGTGAGAATATACAGATCATCAGAAATTGTACGTTTACAGTCGCCTTCTAAACAAAGTTTCAATTATTTGACCCCGTCTAGGCATGTGTCTTTGATGTAGACATCCCTTGTGTAAATTTTGTGAAATTACAGTATTTTACATGTATCCGGCTATCGTCGCCGGTTTATAAAGAGCCACTGATGAGGGTTCAGTACCCGACATTGAGCAATATGGTCCATATTACCTCACTTTGAACGTTTTCACTGCTTCCAAAGAGTAAACGTTTATATTTCATTTGCTTAAAGACACCACATGCCAATGGTACATTTCAAACTCTGCCCTCTGCAATGCTCCTCATACATGTCATACAGGATTATACAGGGTCGGTTCAGATCCATTCTATGTCTCCGTTATTTCCATATTTAAGGGCAGGGTTTGCTTTCTGATTATGACAGTTACCCATCTTTGCTTCCCTTAGGCATCGGGTCAAGTGGCGTGGTGTCAGCCGCGATATGTTAGATCAATATCGCAACTGCCTTGATCAGTTATGCATAAATACCTCTTTAAATAACCATACGTTTTGTGAAGAAAATGAGATAAACACCCTTTATTCTAGTGTTGTATCTTTGATAAGATCTTCTTCTGATAAGCATTTACCGGGAATGAAAACTTTTATGAACCACTGTAGAAGCTGAGGGTGAGGTTAGGTACCTGTAAAACCGGTTTAAGCCCGCCAGTAACTTTGTGTTACTGATCGTTCCAAGTCGATACTTCTGCGGTGGTTCTTTTTGTTTTATGTCTTGGTGTTTAAAAATTTTTTGTGCTGTTGGCGCCGTGTGTAATTTATCATATTTTTAGTTAAGTTAAGGTAACTGAGTGGCCACCTATTGGGAAAATAGCTGCTCATTCGGCTTACGATATGTTTCATGGTATAAGTACCTGATTGTTAGTTTGGTTTTTTCCCACCTCGGTTTTTGGAGTGATTGCACCTTTTCCTGATCTTTGCCTACTTGTACCTTTTAATAAACACTTGAAACCATACTGGGACCAAACGCTTAAGGATTTACATAATCTTATGCGAACAGAACGGAGCTTTTGGATTTCAGAAAACAGACCGCGAGGCAGGTCTTGACAGTCGTTATTTCTGGAAGCTGGTCAATGCGCGTCGGAATAAATCCTCATCAAATGTTGGTGCTGAAATCAAATTTCATGGGCAGATTTTCAGAGACTCACAAGAATTATGTAACCAATGGAGACATTATTTTAGCGAATTATATTCATCTGATGGGGACGCTGAAAAATTCGATTCAGCGCATTTTCAGTATGTAACAGAACGAGTTCGTGAACTTAAACGTTTGTCTGTTAGTGATAGTGATATCGAACTTGTAACAGAACAGGAGCTCAATGACGCCATTAGCCAGTTCAGCAAAGGCAAGGCATGTGGTAACGATTGTGTCGACAATGAACACATTATATATAGTGGAACAGTCTTTAGAAAAACTTTAAATGACCTCTATAACGCTATGCTACGTAATTCTTATATACCAACAGAAATGAAAATTGGAATAATCATCACTCGGTATAAAGGTGGTAACAAGCGGAAAGATGACCCGGATAGCTGATAAGGAGAATGTTTTTTGGGCTAATTTCAACCTGTTTTAGTGAACACGACCTCCACCCCTGACCTGGAAACGTATTTATGAAACTGTGATTTTGCCAAAGGCCCTGTATGGCAGCGAGCTTTGGACAAACTTATCGGAAACCTCAAAGACAGTACTAGAACGGTCTCATCGTCTCTGCTTGAACACCTTACAGAACATTGATAGACGTACTAAAAATAGTATCGCGCTTAGCCTTGTTGGTTCTACTAATTGGCAGTGCGAAATTGAAAAGCGTAAAGCAAACCTTCTTGGCCAGTTGTGCAGACTAGATACACATTTTGCTGTGAAGCAGATTACCTGCCCAATTCCTTTTCAAACAACTTAAGTTTGGATTTATTGTGGATGTTATCCAGATTCTTGAAGACTTAAGTCTCAGCCACGTTATCTCCAATTATATTAATAATGGCATATTTCCGACAAAGCTTTCCTGGAAAAGGCAATTAAGACAAACGCTTGAGGACAGAGCAATTGTTTTGACAGACAATGACACAGACCGCCTGCTCAGCCGCTTTCGAAGTACCCAGTCCGAGGGTAAAATGTGTTATTTCTGGGAACTGGCTCGAAAGTTTCCTCATATCTTACCAGCTTGTAAATCAGTTGTGAAAATGATTGCTCTGACTTACAGCAGTTATCAGCCGGAAACTATCTGCTCGGCATGTGGGTCTTTTGTTACAGAGTATGTTGATCACTGTTTATTATGGTGTCCTGGAAACGCTCACCTTAGACACAAAATGTGACTAGGATTCTGGCGACAGTTTGATATCGAGCTGTATATACGCTTAGATGGTCTCGCAAACGATACTTTCTTAGACGTGCTATTCGGTCGATATGACGTAATTGCAGACATTATGAATAACATAAATGTCCAGAAAGAGGACTTCATTGCTATGTTGCACGGTTCATACATGGACAGAAAAACGTTTGTGGTAGATTATTTTGACCACGCAATCCGGGGCTTTTGACATTTCATGTGGGTCATGATCTAAACCATGTTGCTTGATGGTCCATATAGTTTATGGACATTTTCGTCTTGTCGGCTTGGGTAACTTGCTGTTGATTCGGGCGGTGCGGGTTGCTGTGACGTGCATGTGCATAAAGACGTGCGCATGCGTGTTGCAGTGACTTGAGCTGTTCGGGCTTATTCTTTGGATGGCTCTGGTTGGCAGGTCGGAAATGCTATGTGACTATCACTAACTAATGTACTTGTATATATTGGTGTGTTTTCTGTGTTCGTTTGTATGTATGTTTGTATTTTGTATGTGTTTATGTTATATAACGGCTCTCCTATCATGGAGGATAATAAAGAATCAATCAACCATTTTAAGCTTACATAATTTGTTTGTTTGTTTGTTTGAATTGATGCGTTACGTCCCAGTCAACGGCTATGGTGATGTCGCGACGTTGCTTCCATTTTATGGTACCTTTACCCAACATTAGGATGTCATGACACTCAAAATGTGCTAGATAAATATAACCACCCAACTATATCAATAAGCCAATGTATGGATGGTTTGACTAAACCACTTTTCCTGGGCAGGCTCAGACATGAGCGATTAACCAGTAATCAAATGGTCAATCAGTAGATTAGAAGCTTTGTCTGGAGGCACAAGCAGCCCATCTATTTCTCCTAGGCCCCAATGGTCGGGGGCCCATATTCCACCCGAACGCATACAAATGTCATTATAAAATTTAAATCACAATGCTCTGTGATACTTCAAGTTTTGTTTGGTATATAATGTAAAGTACTTTGAATAGTAGCATTTTGAAAGATACAGGTCAAACACTTTGACGGTTTATGTCAAATTTTTGTTACAATGACGTCTCATTCAATTCTCGCGTGAATGTTTGGTCAATGCGCAAATGTGTGGGGTTATTTTTCAAACCCTTCAACAAATAGAGTGTTTCAGCTTTCAAAAAGTATTTGGTTCAGGTTCATTTTCATTTAACAGTCCTCACAAGAAAACGCAAACTATCAAAACAAGCCTGACGCCTTTGTAATCCAACATGGACGTCATAAAACACATGTATCTGTAAATGCTGTGACATTGTTTGACCAGTTCTATTTATTAATATGCTAGTGGTTTATATACCCAACATTGTAAACGAAACAAAACTTAAATCAGTGTAGATTATTTTGATATAGATTTTAATTATGTATGCCTGCTGCCAAAATAAAATTATTAATGGTTAAAATGGTGTCAGATACTCGGAACCACGCTGTATGATCATGTACACAGAGTGCAAACAGTACAAACAATCAACACCAAAAACAAAACCAATAAAACAATTAGAACCGCAACAGAAGTAACATTGGAACGGTCAGTTACTCGGATCCGTGTTTAATGGATCTGAGTCAGTAATAAAACATTACTGGGGGGCTTAAATCGATTTTACAGGCTCAAACCTTGGCCTCAGCTTCTGCAGCTCGGTCCCGGGGGGGGGGCACTCCCTGGTAAGCAGTGTACCGATGCGTGATCAAAAAAACGATGAGAAAGGGTACTTTTTTTCAAGAAGGGCAGTGCGCAGCGCTGACATCATTTAGGGTAGGCAAAATGTCGTTTTTGTGGAAAAAGGGTATGTTTTTTACAATTCTGCTAAAACGCTGTGAAAAGGGGTGGACCGAGGCGTCCTTGGCCGATATGTTTTGGGCCGAAATGACTAAAATGTCTAAAACCTAAGGGATAAGATATGATTTTCCCTTTCTGTTCAACAATGTGTGTTGCTTCAATAGAAATTATTGTTTCTGCTAATGAGTAGTTCATACAAATAAAAATGGTTTGTATTAAATCTTGTCTTTTGTACCCTGCTCTCCATAATGCTTGCTATATGTAAGTGCTTGGTATTTATCTACTATATCAAGATTTATTTCAAGTATGTATAGAAGCCTAGTGGTGTAGTGGGAAAGCTGCTTGCCTTGTAAACCAGGCGTCAATTCCAGGCTTCTCCAGTTTTTCGTACAAGACTTAAACTAATTTCCTATCGCCATATTACCTTAGCTGTTTCCTGGGACAAAACACAAAATCAACCAACCAACCATTATTTCATATATATTTGTGTCAATTTTCTGTGTACATTTGAACAAATTCAGATGCTGAGGGCAAAGCTTGAAAGCCCTGAAACAATTTAAACCCCCAATACTTTATTACTGACAGTTCCAAGGCGATACTTCCTCTGTGGTTAGTCTGTTTCTCGTTTCAGTGATGACAATTTCTTTTGTATGTGCATTTTAAGGTTTACCATCTTTTCTTATTGTACCTGTATGTTGCCTATTTGTAACTTTAGCTATTTCATGTGTTGATTGCATGACCAAATGTTTGTTTATGATCATATCAGTTCCACATTTTAAGCATTTTAACCCAACAGAGCCAAAGTCTCAAAGGTGATCTTATAGGATAGGCAGGTACCTGGCATCCATCTTCCGTTACTGTAGTCTGTCTATATTTTAAAATTACTTCTCTGAAGCCATCAGGCAGATTGTTTGCATATTACACATATAGCATCTTCACGTGGTTATAAAAGAATTATTGCATTCCAGTGTTTTAGTTGACTACAGTGGAAAGGGGTACTTTTTGACGGGACACAGTGGAAAGGGTCACATTTTAAAGCAAACACAGTGAAAAGGGGGGTCAAATTTTAAATGTCGATCACACTGTTTAGGGTATGTTCAACAATCCTTTGATCACGCATCGGTACACTGCTTACCAGGGAGTGCCCCCCCCCCCCCGGGAGCTCGGTATACATGTATTTACAAGCAAGAAATAAGATAAACTATGTCGTAAACAGAATAATCCTGATCCCGATTGTCCCCGAAAAAATGAAAAGGCAAAAAAGTTTTGGTCATTTGTCAAGTCCCTTAAGAAAGACGCGTCTGGGATCAATACTCTTAGAGAAAATGGTATCTTGAAGACTGACACTTTGGATAAGGCTAATATTTGTAATAGGCAGTTTCAGTCAGCCTTCACTCGCGAATCAGATGATGAAATCCCCTCCAAAGGCACAAGTCCTTTCACCGCTATGGGTGAAATTACAGTTGACCCCAATGGGGTCATTAAACTGTTGAATAATTTGAATATACATAAGGCGCCTGGGCCAGATGGCCTGAGTGCTAGGGTGTTGAAGGAATGTAGTTCTGAAATTGCTCCTGTACTGACCTATATCTTCAATGAGTCGCTTGCTCAGGGTGCTGTACCAGACGATTGGCGACAGGCAAATGTAGCCCCGGTATTTAAGAAAGGTGAGAAATACGATGCAGCTAATTATCGACCGGTGTCGCTTACTTGTATCTGTTGCAAAACTCTAGAGCATATAATAGTCAGCAACATAAACAAACACTTGGCTCTTGAAAACATTCTTGCTGACTGTCAGCATGGGTTCCGAAGTCAAAGGTCTTGCGAAACCCAGTTAGTTCAGTTTTATCATGATTTGGTTAGTAATCTGGACCGAGCAGTGGGTCGTGGCCACAGGCAGACGGATGTGATTGTCATGGATTTCGCTAAGGCCTTTGACAAGGTCCCACATAAAAGGTTATTATACAAACTTGACTTCTACGGGATTAGAGGATCTACGCATAAGTGGATCGACTCGTGGCTCTCTGAGCGCTCTCAAAAAGTGGTATTAGATGGCCGTGCCTCAGATCCAGTCCCGGTTCTTTCTGGTGTCCCACAAGGATCGGTCTTAGGACCGGTCCTATTTCTTATTTTCATTAATGATCTTCCTGACAACATCAGGTCATCTGTTCGGCTATTTGCTGATGATTGTGTTTTATACAGAAATGTCAAGTCACCATTGGATTGTCAAATTTTACAAGATGACCTGAATAGCTTGGCCAAATGGGAAATGGATTGGCAAATGAAATTCAATGTTAGCAAATGTCATTCAATGAGGGTGACGCGGCTACATCCAAGCAGGCATATAGATTTCAATTACACACTGCATCAGCAAACATTAGAACAGGTTCAGTCCGCTAAATACCTCGGTTTAACTATCACAGATGATCTTGATTGGGGTCAACACATTTCTGAAATTACATGCAAGGCAACTAAGACTCTGGGTTTTCTTCGGCGCAATTTGGCACTGGCACCTAGGCATACTAAGGAAGTTGCATACAAAACATTGGTTCGGCCTCAACTTGAGTATGCAGCTCCTATTTGGCATCCCTATCATGAAACTCAGATTGAGATGGTGGAGAAGGTGCAGAGGACTGCTGCCCGGTGGACCTGCAGGCGATGGAGGAACACCAGTAGCGTCGGTGAAATGCTAGACGAACTTGAGTGGCCATCCCTGGAGTCTCGCAGGGAGCGGTCCTCCTTAACCTTCTTCTACAAGATACACTCCGGTACAGTGTCTCTTGATAAAGACAAATACCTGACCCCGGCACCCAATCTAAGGCATACTCGGGCATCACATGAATCACAATACACAAGACCATTTGCCTATAGTGATGCCCTGAAAAATTCCTTTTTCCCCAGAACTATTTCGGTTTGGAATAGTCTCCCTTCCTCAGTGGTCCTATCTAAGACCATTGAGGAATTTAAGGCTTCTATTTAAATCATTAGCCCAGAGGCATGCGTTTTAGTATGCCTCTCATCTATATCTTGTAAATAGTTTTAATGGTCCACCCCAAATGTTTTATTTTCCCTTGACTAAATTCTAAATTTAGCCACCCACCCCACACCTGAGGTGATGATCAGAAATTGATCG
Organism: Rugalucina vietnamica; assembly: GCA_964017185.1. NCBI lineage: Eukaryota > Metazoa > Mollusca > Bivalvia > Lucinida > Lucinidae > Rugalucina > Rugalucina vietnamica. The sequence continues at coordinate 72,092,741 of OZ024872.1, forward strand.
ACTCAGTATCAGAAGATAGAATACATATCGTACCAACATAAAACAGCGGACTGGCGCACCAATTTGCACCAATTTCTTTACCAATGGTACCATTGGTAATTAAATTGGTACCAATGGTACAAATGTTACCATTTGCAACAATTTCTTTACCAATGGTACCATTGGCAATTAAATTGGTACAAATGGTACCAATGTTACCAACCAATGGTACCATTGGAAACACCCGAACACACGCCACGCATTGGAAGGCAATGATTTTTCGGTAACTCGCATGACCAAGTTATTGCTCGGTGGTTATTAACGACCAGCTTTGAATGCTAAAAGTGGGCGTTGAAATTTGGTTTTCGGTGTGAAATAAGCTTAGGTATAGAGTGTCATGTAACATCAATTATATCTTTTAATTAGGCAAATGAATTTGTACGCTTAGATTGTCAAAATGATGTTATGCAATTAATCTTTATTGAGTTTAATCATTTGTCATTAGTTTTCGCGACACATCGCTATTTGCCCTGATCCGTTTGCTACGGTCTAAGAATCTATATTTCAATATAGATTCTTGGGCGTAACAAACGGATCAGGATAGTTTCTTGGACCGTAACAAACGGAGCTGGGGCCAGTGTTCATAGCATTCTCGCGAGCTATGACGAGACCTCATCTAAATCTCTAGCACTCGACCCTTGATCTATGGGATATAGCAATAATTAGCAAATTCACAAACTGAGATGCAGTCAATGGTACCAACCTCTGGTGACTTTGCGAACAGAACCAGATTTGTGATTCATCCTAAGAAGAGCTGTATTCTGACTTATTGGGACAAGTATGCACAGCAGAAAAGTACTAACTACCTCATGAATGGTGTTGAAATGACCCAAGTCCAACATTCTACTCACCTGGGCATTCAAAGAGAGTTGTCCAACAAAGCCAATATTGCAGAGAAAATTTCCCTTGGGAGAAGAACTGCATACTCACTCATGGGAGCTGGGCTGCATTGCGGGAACGGACTAAAGCAGAGTGTTTGTGGGAAGCTCTGGACAACATATGTAGTCCCGCGTTTGCTGTTCGGTCTTGAGGTGCTCAACCTGTCGAGAAAGGACATCAGTATGCTAGAACAGTATCAAAGGAAAGCCCTAAAACAAATACAGTCTCTTCCAGACAAAACCCATAGTTCTGCAGTGCTGGCCATGCTGGGTATTCTCCCGCTTGAATGTGTGATCCACAAGAACATGCTCAACCTTTTCGGCCGCTGGATTACTTCAGATGGGATTGAAAAAGATATAGCTGTAAGGCAACTAGCTACCAAGACTGTCTCTGAACAAAGTTGGTTCAATGAAGTCAAATATCTGCTGGAGTTGTATGACCTGCCCTTACCATCCCAGTTATTGGAGGAAGTTCCTTCCAAATCAAAGTGGAAAAGAATGGTCAATAAGGCTATATACTCAGCTGTGGAAGAGCAGTGGCGGAAAGAGATACGATCCAGTACGACCCTGAAGTACATCAATCCGGATAGTATAAAAGTAGGAAGGGCTCATCATGTGTGGTCTTCGGTGCGAAACAATGTTCATGATAGTCGCAGAGCTCAGCTGAAATGCCGTGTTCTGACAGGCACCTATACCCTCCAGAGTAACCGTGCAGTGTTTAACCAATTTGCAGTCGACCCTACTTGCAAGTTGTGTGAGCAAGGCCCTGAAACAAGACAACACTTCCTGGCTGAATGCCAGGCTCTGCATCACATACGACGAAATTTCTACTCGAGAATACAGGACAATGTGAAGCCAGGTTGTGATGTTACTTCACCTGATCAACTAACTCAACTTATCCTTGACCCCAGTGTGTTTCATACAAGCAAGACTGATATTGACCGAATTGAACTCTATAGTAGAGAACTTATCTCATTGTTACATCAAGCCAGAAATAAACTTTTGTCCAGTAAGGAAAAGCAACAGAGTCTCGCGGTTTCTATCTCAAAAGTTTCCCGAGTCAATTTCAGCAGACAGCAGAAAACCAGAAAGCAAATTAAGAAATCAACGTCATCTCGACGGTTCGCCTTTAAGTAACCGGCGGAACTCTACAAGACAACAACAACAATGCCATGTTTCATGATGTTTGCATGATCAGGCAAGACCTATTGACGTCGTTTGATAATTTTTGATTTTGCGACTTTGACATCAAACATAATCTAGCAGCCAGAGTAGACTCGGGGTATTGAAATACACATCTCAGTTGCACCTACTCCACCTTTGGTCACCCATCCAGCCTCTAAGCAAGCTCAACATTGCTTAACTAGCAACAATATCCAGACACACTGTCACTGTAAAGGCTGGCTCATACAGCAAGGCTGTTTATGTCTCCAATATCCATCACTACAGACCTTATCTATATATAGATGATCAATAAAATCAATACAGTAACTGTAACAGTGATTGTTTAAACTGTTAAACCTTGAGTATATAAAAAATATATGCAATATCAAAATAGAAACTACAAATACCTTCAATTTTTTATTTTAAAATGAAAAAACTGCACATGCCAAGTAGTCTCAACAATGATGGCTAATCACAGTGGCAACAGGCATGAGTCAACAGGCCAGTGCTGAAGCGCTACCTGGTGGCAACTGCTTTCATAACCTAAGACCTACTAGTATGTTCTATCTGGTTAAGTAACTCACTGTGCCAACATGTCCTCTGTTTTTTACCATCAACATAAAGCAACAAGGAGTAACAGAATACAACATTTCATATGGATCAGTCAGGGGTTATTCTGGCTCTGAAATGTCATGAGAGAAAATCGCTTTACGGCCAAATTATTTCATTTTCTTGGGAATTTGAAAACGAAACATTAAGTAAAATTAAGAAAACAAGCTCCTTGGCAAATGGGAGCCCCATCTCATCATTAAATCCTAGATATGCCATTTTTTTTTTATTATTTAAATTGTGTAACTATTTCCTTTTTAATGTCTTGTTGGCTCTACAGACTAAATCTGGAAATCGGGCTTTTAAATGCCTCTTTTTTTCTTCAGAAGAAAGGCATTGTGGTCAGTGTTAACATTTTTTCAGGTTTCAGTCTATTCTGTTATATGATCTTATATTTCTAGAGTGATTGCAGCAATATTATTTTATGTTTTTTTTTTGTTTTTTTTTTTTTGTTTTTTTTCAGAATGTGTTATAATTGACAATGGCATCAGATACAGATATTGAAGAACTCACATTGACCATGAGACAGCTCACGGAAACTATTGATGATTTACTGAACTATGGACGCTCTACAATGCAAGACAATAGAGGTAGGGATTCTTTAGACACTTGTTTATATGTTGAAATCAAATAAATGAGCCACCTCGTGGAAAAACCAACAATGTGGTTTTCGAACAGGTCTGACACAAACCGGCCTGTACAGCTACAGAAGCAGACTAGAGGCTTGAAATTTTGGAGTTAAGTAGATGAGGAATTGTACTATTACTGAGTAGTGAAAACAAAGGCGCTGATCAGCTTCGCGGTTACCGCGAAGCTGATCTGCGTCTTTGTTTTCGCCTATGCAGATTGTTGGTTTTCCCATGAGGCGGCTCATTTGTTTATATATTATGTTGAATTCAAATAAATATAATCATATTCACCAGCTTTTAGAATGTTCTTTCATAGACGATATAAACATTCTGGAATCAGCAAATACACAAGACTTGAGGAGAGCATATTTTAGAAAGTGATCCAAATTTTACTATTTTTCATCAGAAAACCTCCATGAAGTCGTAAAAATTGCAGCATTCACCATTTTTGCATTATCGGCTGGGTTGCAGCTTGGAAATAATCGATATTAGAAATACAGGTAAACAGTAGCCACCCTGGTCAGGGTGGTTTTGGTTACCTGTATTTCTAATATTGATATTTCGTTAGCTGGTTGCCAGATGATAATGCAAAAATGGTGAATATGGCATAATCATATCAACTTAGCATATTTCTGATCATTTCTCTTTGAATCCAGGTTCTGTGGAGGAGTTTGTGGATTCTAAGATAGGAAAACTGTTTGGATTTGCATCTGCCTACCAGAAATGTCTCACAAGGTACGTTGTTGTATGCCAAATTGCCATGTTAAATCTGAAATGTTATTAAATTATACAGATGAAAAAGAAAATATAGGCTGTTCTGCTATGCAGCCTGGACACCCTTCTGTAGAAATATTAGGTTTTCTTATGCCATGACTCTGTGTGTGTGTGCACAATTGAATTCCCAGTACAAATTTGTAAGTAAGCTGTTAAGCCATACTGATGGAATGAGCAACCAAATTGGTGTATGACTAGCTCATAACAGATGAACTTAAATTAAACTTCAACAGGACTCTCCACCCAACATTTGTTCTACTTTTGAATATGTCAAAAAACAATCTACCTAGTACCCACACTACAGCTTATGACCCGGCATCACAATAGTCACACGGGTAAAAGTTCACAGAATGTTTAGAATCGTCAGTCATATTCTTAGCACTGAATTACTTGATTAGGGTCTATATTCTATAAAATGGTGATTGAAGTTTACATACAGTTTGTGTTTTGTTCATTATATTTATAGATTGGGTGTGAAAACGAAGCATGAGTTTGAGAGTATATTGCATAAACATGCAAGGTTAGTATTTTCAGCATTCATAGACAATATGAAGTGTTAAAAGATATATATATGTGAGTTGACTATGAGAATTGATACCATCTATTGAAAAATAAATCAGAAATAAACTACTTATTGGAGAAGAGGATTGATACATGTATCTTTATTTTAGTAACTGAAAGGACCCAAATGTACAACTGATCTTGGTCTTGGTGAAAAAGATAAAATAAAAAAGAATAAAGTTTTTTTTTCTCATATTTGTAGAAACTCTAGTGTACGAGAGCTCAGCATGGAGCTGCTTGATTTAGAGGTATGATGCTATTTAACCTCCTTGCAGAGTTTGTATTTTTCTTGACCTGATCTCAGGGTTATAAAACATTTTTCATGCTCTACTCAGCTGAGACTGAAATTTAAATGCCTCATAAATGCCAAAATAGCCAAAATCATCAAAGCCTGTAATTTATCCTGTTAATAAATGTTAAAAAATGCCAACAATTGTTGGCATTTTAACATTTTTTTAGTCTCACCTGAGCTGAGCATGAAAAAAGTTTTATAACGTCGGGATCTGGTTCAATATTAACTGTTGAGCTACATCATGTAAATGCAGTTAGAAATTGAAATAATTAAACACCAGAGAGTTTGAGTCTCATTTGAAGTTCATCCATTTGTCGATCTTTTAAGAGCCCTTGAATCAATTTCTTTTTCATATACATGTTGTGTCCTTGAGCAAGACACATTAACTCCCTACAGTACTGGTTAAACCCAGGAAGCGTTGGCTCCGTTTGGCTGAAAAATTGTTGACTGGGACGTTAAGCCTCAACACAAACAAACAAAACCTGCAACATTTACTCTGAAAGACTGTCTTTTTGTATTGCAGCAAGAATGGGACATATTTCTGAGTGATGTGGACAAGATTTTAGCAGATGATTACAGTGACACAGTCCAGCTAGGCCAGACTGGTCCTATACATGACAATCTAGTTGATGTGAGAACTAATGAGATTACCAGTCTAGAAAGTTACCTTGGTGACCAGAGTCTGGTGTTGGTTCTTCTCCGCCATTTTGCTTGACTGCCGTGACGAAACCACATCAGTGATATCATGAAGTCTCAGGTAGATATAGTATGAGCCACGACGCAATAAAACCGGTCTTCGGAGTTTCCGACCAGGTGCGACACAAACCGGTCTCGGCCGCCTGTACAGTCAGAGTAGCAGGCTAGGTTTATATGAAGGTGATCTGCACCTTACTTTTTTCGCATATGCAAGATGTTGGTTTTCTCATCGGCGGCTCAAATAAGTTACTTTTAGAGCAGTGAGAACCAGAATCAGAGGGTTGATCAGACGAATCTGTTATCGAATGATAATTCCTTTTCCAAGCTTGTGAATGTGTTGGCAATGAAGCCGTTATTTTGGAATTCAACAAGACACTCAATCCTAAGATGAGATCATGATGGCTTAGTGGTTGAGTTCACTGGCTTACTGCAATGTAAAGTATTAACAAGCCAAAAAGTCTTATTAAAATGGGAACAGGAATTAAGCAATATAAAATTATTTTTTTGTCATTGTAATTGATTAACACCTTGTATTTTTTATTTATTTAGGACAAACTAACCTGAGAGAAAGCATACCGTTATTTTGGAATTCAACAAGATACTCAATCCTAGGATGAGAGCATGATGGCTTAGTGGAAGAGTTCTTAGTGGAAGAGTTCACTTGTTGACTGCAATGTAAAGTATTAACAAACAAACAAAGTCTTGTTAAAATGGGAACAGAGGAATTAAGGAATATAAAATTGTTTTTGTAACTGATTAACACTTTATATTTCTTATCTATTTAGGATAAAATAAGCTCAGCTAATGGCAAGGTGATGGTGATAACATTTGGTCTCAGAGAAGGTGCACTCCGCTGGCTTGATGACATGAAATGTTCATTCCCATTTCTAATAGATCAACATAGAAAGGTACACACAACTGTCTTTTCTTAATAGAAATCTAATGATATTTTAAGTCTGTCATTGCTTCAAATTATAATATCTAGATTTTAAACCAGCACCGTTCAAAATTTTATGTTATAAGTACTACTGCACAACCTTGTTTGTGTCAGACCTGTAGGAAACCTGAAGACAAGTTTTCTCATGACAAGACTTATTTGACCTGATGCTATTTTATATTTTCAGCTGTACCATTTCTTTGGATTGAAAAGGTCAACACTGAAGGTTTGTGATATAAACTATGTTAGCTGATCATAGAAATGCTGACATACGAAAGTAAATACTTTTTTCCATTGCAAGAGATTCCAGTTATTTTGATGCTGAAATTTACTGTAAACAAGATGTCTACCAAAAATCTGAGAACCTGAACTTTGTATTTGAAAGGCTGTAGGGCCATAATAATAGTTCAATCTTTGCTGATTGGAGAAAAAGGACAATGAATACCACTATGGGAAAAAAGTTAATAACTAACTTGTAACATTTGAATAAGTAAATTCTGAAAGGCTTCAACCATTTGTTAAATGATTTTAACAGCTTTGATTTGAATACCACGCTGTGTTTGACGAGGGTGCTTGTTTTTGGACAACTTTTTCTTAGGCTCCTGTCCTGTGACATTTCAGGTTTGGGGTGTCAATTCTCTGGTATTCTACGCTGAGGCAATGGTCGCAGGACGACCACTACCTAAACCATATGAAAATATACATGATGATCCTAACCAGGTGAGCTAGATCCTCACACTTACTCGATCTTGTGTGGTCTTGTCATCTTTTCATATGAATATAGCACAAATTGTCTTTGTTGATTGTAACGTTTTCTAAATGCTCTCATCAAGAAAAGGCCTATCTAGATAAAAAATTCTACTTAAAAAAACTGCTTGACTCCTGTATATAACCATAAACAAATGCTGTAGTTAGCAAAGATAGCCAGGCTTGACATAAATCAGGCTATACAGCCACACAAGTTGGCTAGAGCCTTGAAATTATGAAAGTACAGGCATTTATCTATTTTAAGTGATCAGGGTGGGATAGCACCTCTACACTGGCCAATCATCTATTTGGATTTAGTATTGTATGACTGGATAATCAACGGTTTATTTCCATCAACATGTACTACTTACATTCCAGATGGGAGGTAATTTTATCCTGGACAAACATGGTATCACAAGGTTTCTGTACCCCAGTAAAACAAGTATGGACAGACCTGAGGTAGAACTTCTGCTTCAAGAACTACAGGTGGGCAAACATTCTTGATCAATAAGTAAGTATTGCTTGTGCAATACTTACTGAGCCGCATCATGAGAAAACCGGATGTTTGCCTATGCGAAAACAAAGGCGCAGATCAGCTGTGCATTAACTGCACAGCTAATCAGCGCCTTTGTTTTCACTTCTCGGATAGTACAATTCCTCTTCTTCCTAAATCTGAAATTTTAAGCTTCTAGCCATCTTCTATAGCTGCATAGGCCGGTTTGTGTCAGACCTGTTCGGAAACCATGGAGACCGGTTTTCTTGTGTCCTGGCTCAACTGTCACTGAAGCAGCTGTTACGATTCTACATATAAATTGCAATGTTAAGGCCATCTACATAAAAGTCTGCACTCTTTGTTCAGAACCTGTCTCAAACTCGTGTCACTGAACCTTGTGTATTTGCTGTAATTTCCTTACAATTCGATCTAACATAAAGTGGCTGAGTGGTTACTTGTAGCGTGTCTGATTCTTGAGCAAGAAATTGATGGTGACGGTTGAAACTTATCACCAGCGTGTAGTGTCCTTAAGCAAGACAGTTGGGCACCACATTGTACTGGTTGCCAGTTAGTAACAAGGAAACAATGGTTCTTTTGTGACACCGCTGAAATCTTGGTGACTAAAATGTCAAATTGTGTATAATCTTATGTACAATGTTAAGGCATAAGCATAGCTCATTTTTTGCTTTATTTCAGAAAATCAACAAGGAAGAGAAATGAGGACCTGTCTGCTGCTAGAATGAAGGTCAAGATGGAAATCTTGAGATCATTTTGACTGGATCATAGTGGCCGCATCTTCTATTTCTATGAACTTTATACATTGTTCAGTGTTGTGCCAATATATATACATGTATACGTGGGTAATCCAAGAAGTAATGCGAACACACCTATATTTTAGTAACCAATGCAGATACATTTATATAATTTGGCATGTTTACATGTGTATATATTTGCAGTTATTAGGTGTAATATCTTGAAGTTCGGATGACGGGTTGAGATTTAAGGATTATTCGATTTGTCGACCTGAAGTCGACATGGACGCGAAATTGACTGAAAATGTCATTTTTGTTTGGGGTGCAGGGAAAGATTTTGTGCTCCAATTTATTAAATTGACATTTATATACACACAAATCATATTCATTGTGTTATATATGCCTTATAAGATCTTATAACAGAGAAAACGAAATGCAAAGATCAGCAGGAACTATTCTGTGTTGCCTAGCAATGGCATCTGACAAAAATATCACATTTGGACGAAGTACGACAAATACCCATAATTCATGCGTATATTTGATCCCGATAAGGATGTAAATATCGACAGTTATGCCCACAGCCTATCACAACAAAGGATTTCTATCCAAAAAATAATTAGTGTATGGAATTTAACATTTTTAGTTAAGTAGGAGGGGTGTTGATGAAAATTAGAGAGATCAAAATTGACTCAAATTCTAGGGGGTACAGATAGCTTAACCTCAATAGTTTGCGCTACATTAATCTTATCAAGGTATATTCAGTAAATTTATTAAAGGAATTATTGTAATTTGGAATAAAATGATTATTGACGTAATTGTTCTTTACATATGACATTCCATTACATAAATAAAATCCATTTTAACCGTGGCCAACGTCGTTTACCTTGCATTCTCTTGTTGCTAGGCAACGAGGGTTGCTATGTGATTCAGTTGAAATAGTAATCAGATCTGGAAAATTCAATAATGCATCATAATTCTGATGTACACTATTTTGAAAAATGGCAATGGTGAAAGAAGTTACACAGGAATTCTCATTACTTCTTGGATCACCCTCGTATGGATGCTTTAATAATCATCAGAAAACCTTTTACAAATAATTGTTTCATATTGCCTAGTCTTGTTATATGTATGTCATTATTTTACAGATTAAATAAAATATATTTTTGCAAATGAAAGTAGTTATTATTGAATTGCCCATCTAATAATAACTTGGTGCAAGTGTCATATTAGAAGTGTCACAGCACCATATTTATTTTCATATTCATTAGGGACATGTCAGCAATTTTTCAAGTCATGTCAGGAGTCACCACTTCCTGGGTATTAATCAGTTCTCCGGGGACTTAATATGCCTTGTTGCCAGAGGGGATCAATTCCAAGTCTGATGCTCTACCACTACGCCTCCGCACTCCCCATGGTGTACTCTTAGAAAGATGTGGATGAAGTTAACATCATCTTACTGTACTTCGGTATTGAAGTAAGAAAAGGTCCAGGAATTGATGCAAATGTGATGCAACCAAATTTCTTACAGCAAAGATTGATGCAATATCACATGACGTGATGAGATGGAGTGATTGGAGAAAAGCAACAGACTGCTGTAGGTTGTTGCTCAATTGATCCAGCTTCCAGTCACTGCACTCCATTTCATCATGTCATGCAATGTTGCATCAATCTCTGCTGTGAGAAATTTGGTTGATTTAGTGTATGTTCCAGTCAACATCTATGGTTATGTTGGGGTGTTGCTTCCATTTTATGGGACTTCTACCCAGGATTACATGTATGGATGGTTTGACAAAGCCACTTTCTGGGCAGACTCAGTAGCATCATTTATATATGAGTCCCGACGCGAGAAAACTGGTCTTAGGGGTTTCCGACAAGATGCGACACAAACGACCTGTACAGTGTAAGCTGGAAATTTTGGATTTAAAAAAAAGGATTGTACTGTCCGTGTAGCGAAAACAAAGGTACTTGCTGATCAGCTTGCAGTTACTGCACAGCTGATCTGCGCCTTTGTTTTCGCATAGGAAAAATCTAGTTTTCTCATGACGCAGCACATATATCATGCACTAGGCAAGACAGAAAAGGGCAATTCTAGCTATCAAATCAAGCCTGTGCGTGAGAAAACCAACAATTTGCATGGGCGAAAACAAAGACGCAGATCAGCTTCGCGGTAACCGCGAAGCTGATCAGCGTCTTTGTTTTCGCTACACGGATAGTACATTTCCTCCTCTACTTATTCCCAAATTTTCAAGATTCTGGGTTTCTTCTGTGACTGTACAGGCTGGTTTGTGTTGGACCTGGTCGGAAACCCAAATTGTTGGTTTTGTCATGCACAGGCTCAAATACTTTATGACAATCAAGATCGATTGGCTCTTTCCCAGCATAAAACTGATTACAACGTGATAGAGCAGCTGGAGCTAGATACACTGTGAGACTATAGTTTTGAACAAAATTGAGCCAAGACACGAGAAAACCAGTCTTCAGGGTTTCCATGCAGGTCTGACACAAACCTGCCTGTACAAGCAAAAAAGCAGGCTAGAAGCTTGAAATTTTGGATACAAGTAAATGAGGAATTGTACTAGTAGCGAAAACAAAGGCAGTGATCAGCTTCGCAATTACTTAGGCAAAAATCCGGTTTTCTCATGACGCAACAACATATTTTTTTTTTTTTTTTTTTTTGTTTTTGATTCAGTTTAACGTCCCTTTCAAGATTATTTCAGCTCATATGAGACGGGCCAATCAGTAGGTGGAGCGAAAACGGAAGGACCCCAAGAAAAAACACCTGACACACTAGCAAGCAGAACTTGGCTTGTCTCATGTGTCCAGAGCAGGGCTTGAACCCACACCAGACAGCAGTGAGATGATTGAAGTGTTAAGTGCGGTAATGAAATATCAGTGCTCTTAACCACTCGGCCACGGGGGCCGCCTCAATGACATGTTTTGATGTCACATACTGGCCTAAAGGATACAAAATAAACCAACTTCCCTTTCAGCTGCCTTTTATCTTTATTCAAAGGTTTTAATTTGGATAACAAAGATTAACTTAAATGAAAAGAAATGCTTGTGTATATCCAATAACTAATAAGAGCTGTCGCAGGACAGCGTAGCTCGCCTAGCTTGTGCTTTGCCACTTAATCTATTAAAATCTATGACCATGACCTTGACCTCACGGTCTGTGAGGTGGGCCCTGATGGTACAGCATAAAACTTCAGACCAACATATGTATCTTCCAACATGCAAAGTATCAACTTGATCCACCTACATATTCAAGATATATAGACTTTAATATAAAAACTTTAACCCAAAACTTTTTAACATGAAATTTCAAAGTCTGAGTGTGACCTTGGAACTCAAGGTCATTCAGGTGGGTCACGATGGAACAACATAAAACTTCAGACCAATATCTATCAACAAGCAAAGTATCAACTTGATCTATCTATATATACTCCTTAAAAAAATCCGGTCACCCAAAGTCGTAAGAATTGAAAATCTTTTTCGCATTCTGTATATTTTGTTATAAACTTGTATGGTGTGCTCATATCCTTTATTATCATATTCCCAACCAAAAACTTTTATTACTTTGCTTTTACGTCCTATTAACATGTTATGTCATATGGAGATAGAGCATGCTGAAAATGTTATCCGAAGGACTGTAGGGGCCCTGGATCGAAACCACAACCCCTGAATACAAAAAAAAGCGGCGAGAAGCTTTACTATTAGACACCACAAAGGCTTCTACACTGTATTTGTATCCCGAGTAAGCTAGACTGGGCTAGTCGCTAGAATGGAGTGACCTTCCCCATTCCTCACATTTCTGTACCCTTGAAATACCATATAACATCTACTTTTTAAACTGAACATGCGCAATGAGCATACAATGCATGCAAAATGGCTGTTTATACACTCGCTTTTGTCAAGTAAATCAAATTTACTAGCAATGGAACACAATTTTCATTTATTTGTTGGGTAGTTGCAACACTATTGGGTGACCGGATTTTTTTGAGGAGTATATTCAAAAGATATAGACTTACAAAAACTTTGACCAAAAACTTTTTAAGACAACATTTCTAAGTCCATATAAAAACTTTAACCCAAAACTTTTTAACATAAAATTTCAAAGTCTGAGTGTGACCTTGACCTCAAGATCACCCAGGTGGGTCGTAATGGTACAGCATAAAACTTCAGACCAATATCTATCAATATGCAAAATATCAACTTGATCCATCAACACATTCAAGATGTAAAAACTTACAAAAACTTTAACCAAAAACATAAACACAATTTTTTTAAGTCTGTGACCTTAACCTAAAGGTCACCCAGGCGGGTCATGATGGTACAGAATAAAACTTCCGACCAATATGTACCAACATACAAAGTATCAGCTTTATCCATCTACATGTTCAAGAGATATATACTTAAGGAATAAAGAAACGCAACAAATACTTTGGGTTACTAAAAACATGCTTTGTAATACAAGTTTGTGGTATAACTGAGCTTCTTATATGAACACAATATCTAAACGTCAAATTGCAACAGGTTGAGCCACAATGTCGGTTACGTATGCTTAATGGATCAGTAAATGTCAAATTTGAAATAAAAACCAATATTTTGTTTCCAAAACCCCTAAAAGTGATTGCAGATGTAATCATTGATCAGTTGGTAACATTTGGGTATGTTATGGGACGTTTAACGTCACCAACGTCAATCGAAAAAATGAGTCAAAAGCCAGAAAAATTTCCTTCGGCATGCGTTATATTCAATAAAATGGTTATTTACGTAAACATTATCACATTTGTACTTTAGACGTCACTAAAACGTCCATTATAACGTCAAAATCAAACATCCTGCATTTTAAAGACTCTCATTATGTTTTTCAAATTTTCTGATTTAAAAAATGATCAATTGCCAAACGTTTGATTACAGTGCGTAAATCTAGTGTTTACTCAAAGCATATAATCCGTTTCGCTCCATTAGATAACGTGATATGCTGTTTAACAAATGTCAAAAGAAACACTCCGACGATCCATTTCTACGGTACCTGGGACGTCACTGTTGATTAGAAAGCACGTCGTGTCGTATGTTGGTTCGATATATACCGTTTAGGTACAAATAGGCAAAATCGAATAATTTAAATGACGTTAATAACTCATTTGTCGTTATTGTAAACTTCAGCATTCCGTTAACAAGATTTAACGCAACATGGGACGGCACCTAAGTATACAATCATCCTAGTCTTTATTGCACATTATCAAGTCGACGTCACGTAACCCACATGCAAAGAATTTGTCATCTTCCCCTTCGCCCCGACGTTTACGTCACAATTTGCGTTTTTCATAGTTTTTGACGTTTTGTCGTTAATTTTATCAATTAAATGACGTTTTCGCATTTCATCACGTGCAAAAAGCAGTCAGTAGGTCATTTCATAAAAGGATTTTATCAAAATGTCAAATACATACGTAAAAGTTGAAATTTAGTGTGTTGCGTATTTTAATTCCTTCAGTATAGATTTAAAAAAAAAAAATAACCAAAAACTTAAACATTTGAGCAATGCCGACGCCGGGGTGACTGCAGTAGCCTCTTCCTGTACTTTTGTACAGGCGAGCTAAAAAGTAAGGAACATGCTTATTTTGATGAATACAGAATTTCTTAATTACATTTAGTCTCTGGCCACACATTTAGGTCAGATTTGCTCATTTACTGTAATAAACATAATTTATAATCTTTTAGACTGGCTGTCAAAAATCTTGTGTAATATGACAATATTTTCAACTGTCAAAAATCTAGCCCAACAACCTCACTGTAAAATAGATTGAAAACGAAAATTTAAGCTTTTTAAATATGAAATTATCCATCTGAATATACATGTACCTTTATTTTTTCAGTATATTTATCCTTTAAGATGTCAAAATGAATTCTATCGTATGGTAGGTTCAAGTTGACAATGCAAATATCTAAATGCCTCTCTGTTCTCCTTTGGCTCGGTAAAGCGAAAATTAACCGATAAAATTTCTGAATTACACAGTAGTAATGCCACTGACAAGAAAATGGGCATGAAAGAGCATTTGGCATGGTGATGGCTGGAATGGATGAAGCACATGCAACACGGGTTTTATGTGAGCTAGATTGCTGTCACATAGCTGTCTATAAACACCGTGGACACATTTGAGCCGCCCCATGGGAAAACCAACAATCTGCATAGGCGAAAACAAAGGCGCAGATCAGCTTCGCGGTAACCACGAAGCTGATCAGCGCGCGCCTTTGTTTTCGCTACTCGGATAGTACAATTCCCCCTCTACTTAATTCCAAAATTTCAAGCTTCTAGCCTGCTTCTGTAGCTGTACAGGCCGGTTTGTGTCGGATCTGTTCGGAAACCACATTGTTGGTTTTCCCACAAGGTGGCTCATTTGTTTTAAAGAATACAGATGTATAGCTATTAACCGACAAAGAGCTTTAGAGTGATTAACTAACCGACTAAGAGCTTTAGAGTGATTGATTAACCGACTAAGAGCTTTAGAGTGATTAACTAACCGACTAAGAGCTTTAGAGTGATTAATTAACCGACTAAGAGCTTTAGAGTGATTAACTAACCAACTAAGAGCTTTAGAATGATTGATTAACCGACTAAGAGCTTTAGAGTGATTGATTAACTGACTAAGAGCTTTAGAGTGATTGATTAACCGACTAAGATCTTTAGAGTGATTGATTAACCGACTAAGAGCTTTAGAGTGATTGATTAACCGACTAAGAGCTTTAGAGTGATTGATTAACCGACTAAGAGCTTTAGAGTGATTGATTAACCGACTAAGAGCTTTAGAGTGATTGATTAACCGACTAAGGGCTTTGGAGTGATTGAAAGTATTAGCACGGACACATTTTAAATGTGATGTGATGGCAGCAACTGTGACTTACAGACACCCCAAGGTTTCAACTTGTCATTGGAAACATTCAAAACACGATATAACTTTGACACATGCGATTTTGGTTAAATGTGACCATGTTATTATGTTTTTCCTCCAAAACTTCAACAGAATATAATACCAACAGTGCAAACCAACCCGTCTGCTCTTTGTATGGATTGCACAAACCTATCTGACAAAGTTAAAAGTAATGGTTTATAGTTACAGGCATTATATTATTAAAACATTTGGCACAATATGAACAATAATTCTTGACTGGATTCAATATTTACACTTGCCACAAACTACCTAGATATGCTAATGACAAAAATTTCATATTTCAAAATTAATGTAATTCTGAGACTGCTAGATCTAATAGCTGAACACATTCTTTCATATCTTTTCTGGAAAATGTATTTTGCAAAATCAAAAATTATGAGTCAATGACTCAACATACATGTATTAGTAACTATTACACAGAAATGTGAAAATCAAAATGTAAAAAATATAGGAAATGACAAAATACCACTGACATGAACTGTGGCTATCTAGTATTAGTATCGTAACCCTCAGTCACCCTTAGGTGGTTTGTTTGTGCATGTTGATGTCCCAATCAACCACTTTTCATTTATCTCGAGACACAAAATCTAGGGTAACCCCAATTACTTTAACGAGTACTATGGACAGTGAAAGTGCCTTTGAGGCAATACAGCAGAGGTAAATTTTGAATTCCCAACCTCTTTTCCTTCTAGAGTCTGATGCTCTACCCCTAAGCTTTCCCTTGCTAAAATACTAATGTACTTCTTAACATTATCATTGTGATATTCCATTCAATAATTCCCAGCATTTTGAACAATACAGCCAGCAATATATGGGCCACAACGTGAGAAAATGTACCATCGGACAATTATTTGAGTATTAGACAAACAAAGATACGCTGAATGTATGATGTTTCTATAGTATGTTACTCTTTATTTGACCACATTATTTCTTTTATTTTGTGAGTTATGACCAATTTACTATATGGACCCTACAGACGGCATTGTCCTGAAAAATGACGTCAAAGTTGCGTAATGTATTTCTGCATATTAGCAGAGCTTACAAAACTCGATGCATTTACTTAAAACTGTATAAGCACTGGTCAGAACCTATTGCTAAGATAGAAGCATGCCAACTTTACAGGCAATCTGTCGTAATTATTTTGTCTATTTTTATGATGATGCGGTTGCTATGGTTACCATTTAACGATACATATGGGAAAATCATATGTATTATGGACTAAAACAAGGGCAGATAACTCAAAACATTGACAATAAATATGTTTTAAAACTCATTAATTTGGTAGCCAAGTGTTCAAAGATTACAAATACAGTGTTATTTCTATAACTCATATTACATATTTTTTTCGCTTTTTGCTGCTTTCTACTAGTAATGTCAGAATGTCCGAAGGTACATTTTGTCGCGTTGCGGTTCATATACATGTATATTAATCGAAACCCATCTCAATATTGCTTGTAATTAAATTGGTCAACTGACAAGTAAGTCAAAGGCCCTTGCACATTTGGTAAACACACTATCTTTTCTATGGGTAGTAATGGGGATTCACGGCCTGACCGTAATCCCATTTATTTTGAGCGGACATAGCTTTTACAATTCTTTAAATATTCAATTATTTACTTTTTATCACAACAGTAAGGGGGCACTACACAGTTTCCAATGGCCGGCCAAAGTTTTTACGACGGCTACTCAATAAATTACCCCTTGCAACAAGACAAAACATTAATAGCCCTTCATATATACTCACAGTCAATTACAAATGGACCAGCAATTAATCTTAAAGTAAAAGAAACAGTTTCTGCTTACTGGAACCATCTCTGTGCAAATGTAAACATTACCCCACCCCCCTTACTAAAAGGGCAATTTTTGCACCAAAAGACACATTTCCCTTGAAGTGTGACATGCCACTGGCACATGCAATGACCATAAACTGCATACCCATGTGTAGATACACCCTAATGCTTAATTTCTATGCACATTTGAATACCTGCCAGCCGTTGACTTATCATAGTAAATTCCACTTTAAAAAAAGAGCCATTTTTGAACAGCTGATTTCCGGGGTCGAGGGTAAAATCCAGCAAGTTAGTTCTGCACTAATAAAAAAATACAGAAGGTCATGTGACCTGACAAAAATCAATTTAAATCATAAATAACAACTGCTTGAGTGAAATAAAAGTCAAATACTGCTTCAAAATATTTTTACACACATTTACAGACCAAAATGTAGCCATACCCCTCTATATTGACTTTTTTGCCCAGGACAAGTGGGTAAAAACCATTGGCTGCACCCTTTAAGGAAAAAGTCAACAATATCTGATATACCCAAATGTTATTTCTAGCACATAATTTATGTCATTTTATGGTTCTGTATGAATAAATATGACTTTATTGCAGAGAAAAAAAGAAATATGAGTGTAAAACTGATACAAAACAGTCAGTGTCAAAAGGTGCCGAGCGACGCGATTTATAGGTGCAGTTCAAGAAGGTGATCGCTTCTTCATGCGACACAATTGTATCTACTCCATATGTAATAAATCAAGAATTTACACAGTCTTGAATCCTTGGACAGTTTTTCTGAGCACTTCAAGCTTCTGTTCTGCAGTCTCTCTTGTAGAAAAATGGGGGGAGGGAGTCGGTCGACAAACTGTTTCTCTCAACAGCTTTTCTGAAGACGTCGACTGTTATGACCTGAAAGAAATGCAATGTGAAGTGCAAATGTTTCATGTTGGTATGCAGTGATATAACTTTCATACAATATATATAGAGTAACTGTTGATGCTAGTTGATTAAGGATAATTTGATGGAGGGGGGGGGGGGGGGGTCATAAAATTGGTGCATATACTGCGTTTGTATGTGTTTGTTAAAGAGATAATTCAAATTAAAGTACTACAGACAATATAATTGCCTGTAAGAAACCATGCTGCAGCTGAACTTTGTAGGGGCATTCACAGGAAGGCTTTATCTGTTACTGAGTCTGTATCCACAGGGTATCAAAACAACTCTTGACTCTTTCTGTGACACACAAGAAAGTGCATTTTATCATAAAATGTCTGTCGACCACAATGCATCCGCTTCTGCAGTCTCCGCGCAGAACTTTGCTTATCAGTCATACGACTGCGATAAAGAATAATATACTTGAAGACGAAAGGTACACGGTTAAAAATGTCAGCATATGTGTAATGTATACTTACAAGATTAACAACTTTCCTGCGGATCACACCGGTTACAGTGAAAGCAGTGAATACCCTGGAAAGAATAATAAGGCCACCTTCCTCTGAATTTTAAGTGTCTAGTTCTCAGGGTAATACAAACAGTCTGGAACTGCCAAGTAAAGCCTGCAAAAGGAAAAGGGCTGTGAATAATGTGTGATGCTAGTATGTCAGCTTAATGATGTATATACAGATGAACATCTGCCAAAATCCTAACTATTCACATGTACATGCATCTGACAGTAAATATGACTTCTTTTTATCTTTTGTAACCATAATGCCATGTACATTCCCCATTACTCACACATATCATTTTATGTAAAAATGAATGATTTCAATAAACAAATATGGGGAATGAAAACCTGTTTAAGTATGACAAAGATATGTTGCATGCTTGCAACTCATAAGCAGGAATCTGTTTTCCAAATAATGGTCAAGTTTGTGTATATAACTTTCAGGCGTTATCCCGAGAACTGAAATTGGACGACACCATTTCATCGTTGTCTTTCTTACCGGGCCATAAACGATAAGTATTTTCTTTAAATGAATGCCGGTTTAACAAATACTTGTGACCGCACTCTTCGGTATCAGTTAAAATTTTACAAAACATTTATTCGACACAGTATTTGGGGTATGTACAGGAATTACAGTAGGTCTGTCTAAAAAAACTGCATATTTAGCATGAATTGCAGGTAAAACTGCTTAAAAGTAGCTAAAAATTATGAAAAGCACCATTAAACCACTTTGAACAAGCTGTTTTGATCAGTTTTGATCATTTTTAATCAGTCAGACCAGTGCAAACAGTCTACAAGCTGAACAACAAATTTTAAGAATTTGAGTTACCTCCCTTGTGTGACAAACATGACAATTTTCAATCACCGAAAACTTGAAAAAAGGTAGTTTCATTGTGTTTCTGTGTCAAATTTTGTGTCAATAATGGATTAACTTGAAATCTGAATGATATTACAAATGAATGAACAAAGTTTGAAATTGCTTCATGTTGTTAATGGGGGCACTACACAGTTTCCAATGGCCGGCCAAAGTTTTTACGACGGCTACTCAATAAATTACCCCTTGCAACAAGACAAAACATTAATAGCCCTTCATATATACTCACAGTCAATTACAAATGGACCAGCAATTAATCTTAAAGTAAAAGAAACAGTTTCTGCTTACTGGAACCATCTCTGTGCAAATGTAAACATTACCCCACCCCCCTTACTAAAAGGGCAATTTTTGCACCAAAAGACACATTTCCCTTGAAGTGTGACATGCCACTGGCACATGCAATGACCATAAACTGCATACCCATGTGTAGATACACCCTAATGCTTAATTTCTATGCACATTTGAATACCTGCCAGCCGTTGACTTATCATAGTAAATTCCACTTTAAAAAAAGAGCCATTTTTGAACAGCTGATTTCCGGGGTCGAGGGTAAAATCCAGCAAGTTAGTTCTGCACTAATAAAAAAATACAGAAGGTCATGTGACCTGACAAAAATCAATTTAAATCATAAATAACAACTGCTTGAGTGAAATAAAAGTCAAATACTGCTTCAAAATATTTTTACACACATTTACAGACCAAAATGTAGCCATACCCCTCTATATTGACTTTTTTGCCCAGGACAAGTGGGTAAAAACCATTGGCTGCACCCTTTAAGGAAAAAGTCAACAATATCTGATATACCCAAATGTTATTTCTAGCACATAATTTATGTCATTTTATGGTTCTGTATGAATAAATATGACTTTATTGCAGAGAAAAAAAGAAATATGAGTGTAAAACTGATACAAAACAGTCAGTGTCAAAAGGTGCCGAGCGACGCGATTTATAGGTGCAGTTCAAGAAGGTGATCGCTTCTTCATGCGACACAATTGTATCTACTCCATATGTAATAAATCAAGAATTTACACAGTCTTGAATCCTTGGACAGTTTTTCTGAGCACTTCAAGCTTCTGTTCTGCAGTCTCTCTTGTAGAAAAATGGGGGGAGGGAGTCGGTCGACAAACTGTTTCTCTCAACAGCTTTTCTGAAGACGTCGACTGTTATGACCTGAAAGAAATGCAATGTGAAGTGCAAATGTTTCATGTTGGTATGCAGTGATATAACTTTCATACAATATATATAGAGTAACTGTTGATGCTAGTTGATTAAGGATAATTTGATGGAGGGGGGGGGGGGGGGTCATAAAATTGGTGCATATACTGCGTTTGTATGTGTTTGTTAAAGAGATAATTCAAATTAAAGTACTACAGACAATATAATTGCCTGTAAGAAACCATGCTGCAGCTGAACTTTGTAGGGGCATTCACAGGAAGGCTTTATCTGTTACTGAGTCTGTATCCACAGGGTATCAAAACAACTCTTGACTCTTTCTGTGACACACAAGAAAGTGCATTTTATCATAAAATGTCTGTCGACCACAATGCATCCGCTTCTGCAGTCTCCGCGCAGAACTTTGCTTATCAGTCATACGACTGCGATAAAGAATAATATACTTGAAGACGAAAGGTACACGGTTAAAAATGTCAGCATATGTGTAATGTATACTTACAAGATTAACAACTTTCCTGCGGATCACACCGGTTACAGTGAAAGCAGTGAATACCCTGGAAAGAATAATAAGGCCACCTTCCTCTGAATTTTAAGTGTCTAGTTCTCAGGGTAATACAAACAGTCTGGAACTGCCAAGTAAAGCCTGCAAAAGGAAAAGGGCTGTGAATAATGTGTGATGCTAGTATGTCAGCTTAATGATGTATATACAGATGAACATCTGCCAAAATCCTAACTATTCACATGTACATGCATCTGACAGTAAATATGACTTCTTTTTATCTTTTGTAACCATAATGCCATGTACATTCCCCATTACTCACACATATCATTTTATGTAAAAATGAATGATTTCAATAAACAAATATGGGGAATGAAAACCTGTTTAAGTATGACAAAGATATGTTGCATGCTTGCAACTCATAAGCAGGAATCTGTTTTCCAAATAATGGTCAAGTTTGTGTATATAACTTTCAGGCGTTATCCCGAGAACTGAAATTGGACGACACCATTTCATCGTTGTCTTTCTTACCGGGCCATAAACGATAAGTATTTTCTTTAAATGAATGCCGGTTTAACAAATACTTGTGACCGCACTCTTCGGTATCAGTTAAAATTTTACAAAACATTTATTCGACACAGTATTTGGGGTATGTACAGGAATTACAGTAGGTCTGTCTAAAAAAACTGCATATTTAGCATGAATTGCAGGTAAAACTGCTTAAAAGTAGCTAAAAATTATGAAAAGCACCATTAAACCACTTTGAACAAGCTGTTTTGATCAGTTTTGATCATTTTTAATCAGTCAGACCAGTGCAAACAGTCTACAAGCTGAACAACAAATTTTAAGAATTTGAGTTACCTCCCTTGTGTGACAAACATGACAATTTTCAATCACCGAAAACTTGAAAAAAGGTAGTTTCATTGTGTTTCTGTGTCAAATTTTGTGTCAATAATGGATTAACTTGAAATCTGAATGATATTACAAATGAATGAACAAAGTTTGAAATTGCTTCATGTTGTTTAAGGAAAAAGTCAACAATATCTGATATACCCAAATGTTATTTCTAGCACATAATTTATGTCATTTTATGGTTCTGTATGAATAAATATGACTTTATTGCAGAGAAAAAAAGAAATATGAGTGTAAAACTGATACAAAACAGTCAGTGTCAAAAGGTGCCGAGCGACGCGATTTATAGGTGCAGTTCAAGAAGGTGATCGCTTCTTCATGCGACACAATTGTATCTACTCCATATGTAATAAATCAAGAATTTACACAGTCTTGAATCCTTGGACAGTTTTTCTGAGCACTTCAAGCTTCTGTTCTGCAGTCTCTCTTGTAGAAAAATGGGGGGAGGGAGTCGGTCGACAAACTGTTTCTCTCAACAGCTTTTCTGAAGACGTCGACTGTTATGACCTGAAAGAAATGCAATGTGAAGTGCAAATGTTTCATGTTGGTATGCAGTGATATAACTTTCATACAATATATATAGAGTAACTGTTGATGCTAGTTGATTAAGGATAATTTGATGGAGGGGGGGGGGGGGGGTCATAAAATTGGTGCATATACTGCGTTTGTATGTGTTTGTTAAAGAGATAATTCAAATTAAAGTACTACAGACAATATAATTGCCTGTAAGAAACCATGCTGCAGCTGAACTTTGTAGGGGCATTCACAGGAAGGCTTTATCTGTTACTGAGTCTGTATCCACAGGGTATCAAAACAACTCTTGACTCTTTCTGTGACACACAAGAAAGTGCATTTTATCATAAAATGTCTGTCGACCACAATGCATCCGCTTCTGCAGTCTCCGCGCAGAACTTTGCTTATCAGTCATACGACTGCGATAAAGAATAATATACTTGAAGACGAAAGGTACACGGTTAAAAATGTCAGCATATGTGTAATGTATACTTACAAGATTAACAACTTTCCTGCGGATCACACCGGTTACAGTGAAAGCAGTGAATACCCTGGAAAGAATAATAAGGCCACCTTCCTCTGAATTTTAAGTGTCTAGTTCTCAGGGTAATACAAACAGTCTGGAACTGCCAAGTAAAGCCTGCAAAAGGAAAAGGGCTGTGAATAATGTGTGATGCTAGTATGTCAGCTTAATGATGTATATACAGATGAACATCTGCCAAAATCCTAACTATTCACATGTACATGCATCTGACAGTAAATATGACTTCTTTTTATCTTTTGTAACCATAATGCCATGTACATTCCCCATTACTCACACATATCATTTTATGTAAAAATGAATGATTTCAATAAACAAATATGGGGAATGAAAACCTGTTTAAGTATGACAAAGATATGTTGCATGCTTGCAACTCATAAGCAGGAATCTGTTTTCCAAATAATGGTCAAGTTTGTGTATATAACTTTCAGGCGTTATCCCGAGAACTGAAATTGGACGACACCATTTCATCGTTGTCTTTCTTACCGGGCCATAAACGATAAGTATTTTCTTTAAATGAATGCCGGTTTAACAAATACTTGTGACCGCACTCTTCGGTATCAGTTAAAATTTTACAAAACATTTATTCGACACAGTATTTGGGGTATGTACAGGAATTACAGTAGGTCTGTCTAAAAAAACTGCATATTTAGCATGAATTGCAGGTAAAACTGCTTAAAAGTAGCTAAAAATTATGAAAAGCACCATTAAACCACTTTGAACAAGCTGTTTTGATCAGTTTTGATCATTTTTAATCAGTCAGACCAGTGCAAACAGTCTACAAGCTGAACAACAAATTTTAAGAATTTGAGTTACCTCCCTTGTGTGACAAACATGACAATTTTCAATCACCGAAAACTTGAAAAAAGGTAGTTTCATTGTGTTTCTGTGTCAAATTTTGTGTCAATAATGGATTAACTTGAAATCTGAATGATATTACAAATGAATGAACAAAGTTTGAAATTGCTTCATGTTGTTTAAGGAAAAAGTCAACAATATCTGATATACCCAAATGTTATTTCTAGCACATAATTTATGTCATTTTATGGTTCTGTATGAATAAATATGACTTTATTGCAGAGAAAAAAAGAAATATGAGTGTAAAACTGATACAAAACAGTCAGTGTCAAAAGGTGCCGAGCGACGCGATTTATAGGTGCAGTTCAAGAAGGTGATCGCTTCTTCATGCGACACAATTGTATCTACTCCATATGTAATAAATCAAGAATTTACACAGTCTTGAATCCTTGGACAGTTTTTCTGAGCACTTCAAGCTTCTGTTCTGCAGTCTCTCTTGTAGAAAAATGGGGGGAGGGAGTCGGTCGACAAACTGTTTCTCTCAACAGCTTTTCTGAAGACGTCGACTGTTATGACCTGAAAGAAATGCAATGTGAAGTGCAAATGTTTCATGTTGGTATGCAGTGATATAACTTTCATACAATATATATAGAGTAACTGTTGATGCTAGTTGATTAAGGATAATTTGATGGAGGGGGGGGGGGGGGGTCATAAAATTGGTGCATATACTGCGTTTGTATGTGTTTGTTAAAGAGATAATTCAAATTAAAGTACTACAGACAATATAATTGCCTGTAAGAAACCATGCTGCAGCTGAACTTTGTAGGGGCATTCACAGGAAGGCTTTATCTGTTACTGAGTCTGTATCCACAGGGTATCAAAACAACTCTTGACTCTTTCTGTGACACACAAGAAAGTGCATTTTATCATAAAATGTCTGTCGACCACAATGCATCCGCTTCTGCAGTCTCCGCGCAGAACTTTGCTTATCAGTCATACGACTGCGATAAAGAATAATATACTTGAAGACGAAAGGTACACGGTTAAAAATGTCAGCATATGTGTAATGTATACTTACAAGATTAACAACTTTCCTGCGGATCACACCGGTTACAGTGAAAGCAGTGAATACCCTGGAAAGAATAATAAGGCCACCTTCCTCTGAATTTTAAGTGTCTAGTTCTCAGGGTAATACAAACAGTCTGGAACTGCCAAGTAAAGCCTGCAAAAGGAAAAGGGCTGTGAATAATGTGTGATGCTAGTATGTCAGCTTAATGATGTATATACAGATGAACATCTGCCAAAATCCTAACTATTCACATGTACATGCATCTGACAGTAAATATGACTTCTTTTTATCTTTTGTAACCATAATGCCATGTACATTCCCCATTACTCACACATATCATTTTATGTAAAAATGAATGATTTCAATAAACAAATATGGGGAATGAAAACCTGTTTAAGTATGACAAAGATATGTTGCATGCTTGCAACTCATAAGCAGGAATCTGTTTTCCAAATAATGGTCAAGTTTGTGTATATAACTTTCAGGCGTTATCCCGAGAACTGAAATTGGACGACACCATTTCATCGTTGTCTTTCTTACCGGGCCATAAACGATAAGTATTTTCTTTAAATGAATGCCGGTTTAACAAATACTTGTGACCGCACTCTTCGGTATCAGTTAAAATTTTACAAAACATTTATTCGACACAGTATTTGGGGTATGTACAGGAATTACAGTAGGTCTGTCTAAAAAAACTGCATATTTAGCATGAATTGCAGGTAAAACTGCTTAAAAGTAGCTAAAAATTATGAAAAGCACCATTAAACCACTTTGAACAAGCTGTTTTGATCAGTTTTGATCATTTTTAATCAGTCAGACCAGTGCAAACAGTCTACAAGCTGAACAACAAATTTTAAGAATTTGAGTTACCTCCCTTGTGTGACAAACATGACAATTTTCAATCACCGAAAACTTGAAAAAAGGTAGTTTCATTGTGTTTCTGTGTCAAATTTTGTGTCAATAATGGATTAACTTGAAATCTGAATGATATTACAAATGAATGAACAAAGTTTGAAATTGCTTCATGTTGTTTAAGGAAAAAGTCAACAATATCTGATATACCCAAATGTTATTTCTAGCACATAATTTATGTCATTTTATGGTTCTGTATGAATAAATATGACTTTATTGCAGAGAAAAAAAGAAATATGAGTGTAAAACTGATACAAAACAGTCAGTGTCAAAAGGTGCCGAGCGACGCGATTTATAGGTGCAGTTCAAGAAGGTGATCGCTTCTTCATGCGACACAATTGTATCTACTCCATATGTAATAAATCAAGAATTTACACAGTCTTGAATCCTTGGACAGTTTTTCTGAGCACTTCAAGCTTCTGTTCTGCAGTCTCTCTTGTAGAAAAATGGGGGGAGGGAGTCGGTCGACAAACTGTTTCTCTCAACAGCTTTTCTGAAGACGTCGACTGTTATGACCTGAAAGAAATGCAATGTGAAGTGCAAATGTTTCATGTTGGTATGCAGTGATATAACTTTCATACAATATATATAGAGTAACTGTTGATGCTAGTTGATTAAGGATAATTTGATGGAGGGGGGGGGGGGGTCATAAAATTGGTGCATATACTGCGTTTGTATGTGTTTGTTAAAGAGATAATTCAAATTAAAGTACTACAGACAATATAATTGCCTGTAAGAAACCATGCTGCAGCTGAACTTTGTAGGGGCATTCACAGGAAGGCTTTATCTGTTACTGAGTCTGTATCCACAGGGTATCAAAACAACTCTTGACTCTTTCTGTGACACACAAGAAAGTGCATTTTATCATAAAATGTCTGTCGACCACAATGCATCCGCTTCTGCAGTCTCCGCGCAGAACTTTGCTTATCAGTCATACGACTGCGATAAAGAATAATATACTTGAAGACGAAAGGTACACGGTTAAAAATGTCAGCATATGTGTAATGTATACTTACAAGATTAACAACTTTCCTGCGGATCACACCGGTTACAGTGAAAGCAGTGAATACCCTGGAAAGAATAATAAGGCCACCTTCCTCTGAATTTTAAGTGTCTAGTTCTCAGGGTAATACAAACAGTCTGGAACTGCCAAGTAAAGCCTGCAAAAGGAAAAGGGCTGTGAATAATGTGTGATGCTAGTATGTCAGCTTAATGATGTATATACAGATGAACATCTGCCAAAATCCTAACTATTCACATGTACATGCATCTGACAGTAAATATGACTTCTTTTTATCTTTTGTAACCATAATGCCATGTACATTCCCCATTACTCACACATATCATTTTATGTAAAAATGAATGATTTCAATAAACAAATATGGGGAATGAAAACCTGTTTAAGTATGACAAAGATATGTTGCATGCTTGCAACTCATAAGCAGGAATCTGTTTTCCAAATAATGGTCAAGTTTGTGTATATAACTTTCAGGCGTTATCCCGAGAACTGAAATTGGACGACACCATTTCATCGTTGTCTTTCTTACCGGGCCATAAACGATAAGTATTTTCTTTAAATGAATGCCGGTTTAACAAATACTTGTGACCGCACTCTTCGGTATCAGTTAAAATTTTACAAAACATTTATTCGACACAGTATTTGGGGTATGTACAGGAATTACAGTAGGTCTGTCTAAAAAAACTGCATATTTAGCATGAATTGCAGGTAAAACTGCTTAAAAGTAGCTAAAAATTATGAAAAGCACCATTAAACCACTTTGAACAAGCTGTTTTGATCAGTTTTGATCATTTTTAATCAGTCAGACCAGTGCAAACAGTCTACAAGCTGAACAACAAATTTTAAGAATTTGAGTTACCTCCCTTGTGTGACAAACATGACAATTTTCAATCACCGAAAACTTGAAAAAAGGTAGTTTCATTGTGTTTCTGTGTCAAATTTTGTGTCAATAATGGATTAACTTGAAATCTGAATGATATTACAAATGAATGAACAAAGTTTGAAATTGCTTCATGTTGTTAATGGGGGCACTACACAGTTTCCAATGGCCGGCCAAAGTTTTTACGACGGCTACTCAATAAATTACCCCTTGCAACAAGACAAAACATTAATAGCCCTTCATATATACTCACAGTCAATTACAAATGGACCAGCAATTAATCTTAAAGTAAAAGAAACAGTTTCTGCTTACTGGAACCATCTCTGTGCAAATGTAAACATTACCCCACCCCCCTTACTAAAAGGGCAATTTTTGCACCAAAAGACACATTTCCCTTGAAGTGTGACATGCCACTGGCACATGCAATGACCATAAACTGCATACCCATGTGTAGATACACCCTAATGCTTAATTTCTATGCACATTTGAATACCTGCCAGCCGTTGACTTATCATAGTAAATTCCACTTTAAAAAAAGAGCCATTTTTGAACAGCTGATTTCCGGGGTCGAGGGTAAAATCCAGCAAGTTAGTTCTGCACTAATAAAAAAATACAGAAGGTCATGTGACCTGACAAAAATCAATTTAAATCATAAATAACAACTGCTTGAGTGAAATAAAAGTCAAATACTGCTTCAAAATATTTTTACACACATTTACAGACCAAAATGTAGCCATACCCCTCTATATTGACTTTTTTGCCCAGGACAAGTGGGTAAAAACCATTGGCTGCACCCTTTAAGGAAAAAGTCAACAATATCTGATATACCCAAATGTTATTTCTAGCACATAATTTATGTCATTTTATGGTTCTGTATGAATAAATATGACTTTATTGCAGAGAAAAAAAGAAATATGAGTGTAAAACTGATACAAAACAGTCAGTGTCAAAAGGTGCCGAGCGACGCGATTTATAGGTGCAGTTCAAGAAGGTGATCGCTTCTTCATGCGACACAATTGTATCTACTCCATATGTAATAAATCAAGAATTTACACAGTCTTGAATCCTTGGACAGTTTTTCTGAGCACTTCAAGCTTCTGTTCTGCAGTCTCTCTTGTAGAAAAATGGGGGGAGGGAGTCGGTCGACAAACTGTTTCTCTCAACAGCTTTTCTGAAGACGTCGACTGTTATGACCTGAAAGAAATGCAATGTGAAGTGCAAATGTTTCATGTTGGTATGCAGTGATATAACTTTCATACAATATATATAGAGTAACTGTTGATGCTAGTTGATTAAGGATAATTTGATGGAGGGGGGGGGGGGGGGTCATAAAATTGGTGCATATACTGCGTTTGTATGTGTTTGTTAAAGAGATAATTCAAATTAAAGTACTACAGACAATATAATTGCCTGTAAGAAACCATGCTGCAGCTGAACTTTGTAGGGGCATTCACAGGAAGGCTTTATCTGTTACTGAGTCTGTATCCACAGGGTATCAAAACAACTCTTGACTCTTTCTGTGACACACAAGAAAGTGCATTTTATCATAAAATGTCTGTCGACCACAATGCATCCGCTTCTGCAGTCTCCGCGCAGAACTTTGCTTATCAGTCATACGACTGCGATAAAGAATAATATACTTGAAGACGAAAGGTACACGGTTAAAAATGTCAGCATATGTGTAATGTATACTTACAAGATTAACAACTTTCCTGCGGATCACACCGGTTACAGTGAAAGCAGTGAATACCCTGGAAAGAATAATAAGGCCACCTTCCTCTGAATTTTAAGTGTCTAGTTCTCAGGGTAATACAAACAGTCTGGAACTGCCAAGTAAAGCCTGCAAAAGGAAAAGGGCTGTGAATAATGTGTGATGCTAGTATGTCAGCTTAATGATGTATATACAGATGAACATCTGCCAAAATCCTAACTATTCACATGTACATGCATCTGACAGTAAATATGACTTCTTTTTATCTTTTGTAACCATAATGCCATGTACATTCCCCATTACTCACACATATCATTTTATGTAAAAATGAATGATTTCAATAAACAAATATGGGGAATGAAAACCTGTTTAAGTATGACAAAGATATGTTGCATGCTTGCAACTCATAAGCAGGAATCTGTTTTCCAAATAATGGTCAAGTTTGTGTATATAACTTTCAGGCGTTATCCCGAGAACTGAAATTGGACGACACCATTTCATCGTTGTCTTTCTTACCGGGCCATAAACGATAAGTATTTTCTTTAAATGAATGCCGGTTTAACAAATACTTGTGACCGCACTCTTCGGTATCAGTTAAAATTTTACAAAACATTTATTCGACACAGTATTTGGGGTATGTACAGGAATTACAGTAGGTCTGTCTAAAAAAACTGCATATTTAGCATGAATTGCAGGTAAAACTGCTTAAAAGTAGCTAAAAATTATGAAAAGCACCATTAAACCACTTTGAACAAGCTGTTTTGATCAGTTTTGATCATTTTTAATCAGTCAGACCAGTGCAAACAGTCTACAAGCTGAACAACAAATTTTAAGAATTTGAGTTACCTCCCTTGTGTGACAAACATGACAATTTTCAATCACCGAAAACTTGAAAAAAGGTAGTTTCATTGTGTTTCTGTGTCAAATTTTGTGTCAATAATGGATTAACTTGAAATCTGAATGATATTACAAATGAATGAACAAAGTTTGAAATTGCTTCATGTTGTTTAAGGAAAAAGTCAACAATATCTGATATACCCAAATGTTATTTCTAGCACATAATTTATGTCATTTTATGGTTCTGTATGAATAAATATGACTTTATTGCAGAGAAAAAAAGAAATATGAGTGTAAAACTGATACAAAACAGTCAGTGTCAAAAGGTGCCGAGCGACGCGATTTATAGGTGCAGTTCAAGAAGGTGATCGCTTCTTCATGCGACACAATTGTATCTACTCCATATGTAATAAATCAAGAATTTACACAGTCTTGAATCCTTGGACAGTTTTTCTGAGCACTTCAAGCTTCTGTTCTGCAGTCTCTCTTGTAGAAAAATGGGGGGAGGGAGTCGGTCGACAAACTGTTTCTCTCAACAGCTTTTCTGAAGACGTCGACTGTTATGACCTGAAAGAAATGCAATGTGAAGTGCAAATGTTTCATGTTGGTATGCAGTGATATAACTTTCATACAATATATATAGAGTAACTGTTGATGCTAGTTGATTAAGGATAATTTGATGGAGGGGGGGGGGGGGGGGTCATAAAATTGGTGCATATACTGCGTTTGTATGTGTTTGTTAAAGAGATAATTCAAATTAAAGTACTACAGACAATATAATTGCCTGTAAGAAACCATGCTGCAGCTGAACTTTGTAGGGGCATTCACAGGAAGGCTTTATCTGTTACTGAGTCTGTATCCACAGGGTATCAAAACAACTCTTGACTCTTTCTGTGACACACAAGAAAGTGCATTTTATCATAAAATGTCTGTCGACCACAATGCATCCGCTTCTGCAGTCTCCGCGCAGAACTTTGCTTATCAGTCATACGACTGCGATAAAGAATAATATACTTGAAGACGAAAGGTACACGGTTAAAAATGTCAGCATATGTGTAATGTATACTTACAAGATTAACAACTTTCCTGCGGATCACACCGGTTACAGTGAAAGCAGTGAATACCCTGGAAAGAATAATAAGGCCACCTTCCTCTGAATTTTAAGTGTCTAGTTCTCAGGGTAATACAAACAGTCTGGAACTGCCAAGTAAAGCCTGCAAAAGGAAAAGGGCTGTGAATAATGTGTGATGCTAGTATGTCAGCTTAATGATGTATATACAGATGAACATCTGCCAAAATCCTAACTATTCACATGTACATGCATCTGACAGTAAATATGACTTCTTTTTATCTTTTGTAACCATAATGCCATGTACATTCCCCATTACTCACACATATCATTTTATGTAAAAATGAATGATTTCAATAAACAAATATGGGGAATGAAAACCTGTTTAAGTATGACAAAGATATGTTGCATGCTTGCAACTCATAAGCAGGAATCTGTTTTCCAAATAATGGTCAAGTTTGTGTATATAACTTTCAGGCGTTATCCCGAGAACTGAAATTGGACGACACCATTTCATCGTTGTCTTTCTTACCGGGCCATAAACGATAAGTATTTTCTTTAAATGAATGCCGGTTTAACAAATACTTGTGACCGCACTCTTCGGTATCAGTTAAAATTTTACAAAACATTTATTCGACACAGTATTTGGGGTATGTACAGGAATTACAGTAGGTCTGTCTAAAAAAACTGCATATTTAGCATGAATTGCAGGTAAAACTGCTTAAAAGTAGCTAAAAATTATGAAAAGCACCATTAAACCACTTTGAACAAGCTGTTTTGATCAGTTTTGATCATTTTTAATCAGTCAGACCAGTGCAAACAGTCTACAAGCTGAACAACAAATTTTAAGAATTTGAGTTACCTCCCTTGTGTGACAAACATGACAATTTTCAATCACCGAAAACTTGAAAAAAGGTAGTTTCATTGTGTTTCTGTGTCAAATTTTGTGTCAATAATGGATTAACTTGAAATCTGAATGATATTACAAATGAATGAACAAAGTTTGAAATTGCTTCATGTTGTTTAAGGAAAAAGTCAACAATATCTGATATACCCAAATGTTATTTCTAGCACATAATTTATGTCATTTTATGGTTCTGTATGAATAAATATGACTTTATTGCAGAGAAAAAAAGAAATATGAGTGTAAAACTGATACAAAACAGTCAGTGTCAAAAGGTGCCGAGCGACGCGATTTATAGGTGCAGTTCAAGAAGGTGATCGCTTCTTCATGCGACACAATTGTATCTACTCCATATGTAATAAATCAAGAATTTACACAGTCTTGAATCCTTGGACAGTTTTTCTGAGCACTTCAAGCTTCTGTTCTGCAGTCTCTCTTGTAGAAAAATGGGGGGAGGGAGTCGGTCGACAAACTGTTTCTCTCAACAGCTTTTCTGAAGACGTCGACTGTTATGACCTGAAAGAAATGCAATGTGAAGTGCAAATGTTTCATGTTGGTATGCAGTGATATAACTTTCATACAATATATATAGAGTAACTGTTGATGCTAGTTGATTAAGGATAATTTGATGGAGGGGGGGGGGGGGGGTCATAAAATTGGTGCATATACTGCGTTTGTATGTGTTTGTTAAAGAGATAATTCAAATTAAAGTACTACAGACAATATAATTGCCTGTAAGAAACCATGCTGCAGCTGAACTTTGTAGGGGCATTCACAGGAAGGCTTTATCTGTTACTGAGTCTGTATCCACAGGGTATCAAAACAACTCTTGACTCTTTCTGTGACACACAAGAAAGTGCATTTTATCATAAAATGTCTGTCGACCACAATGCATCCGCTTCTGCAGTCTCCGCGCAGAACTTTGCTTATCAGTCATACGACTGCGATAAAGAATAATATACTTGAAGACGAAAGGTACACGGTTAAAAATGTCAGCATATGTGTAATGTATACTTACAAGATTAACAACTTTCCTGCGGATCACACCGGTTACAGTGAAAGCAGTGAATACCCTGGAAAGAATAATAAGGCCACCTTCCTCTGAATTTTAAGTGTCTAGTTCTCAGGGTAATACAAACAGTCTGGAACTGCCAAGTAAAGCCTGCAAAAGGAAAAGGGCTGTGAATAATGTGTGATGCTAGTATGTCAGCTTAATGATGTATATACAGATGAACATCTGCCAAAATCCTAACTATTCACATGTACATGCATCTGACAGTAAATATGACTTCTTTTTATCTTTTGTAACCATAATGCCATGTACATTCC
Source organism: Rugalucina vietnamica (assembly GCA_964017185.1). Classification (NCBI taxonomy): domain Eukaryota; kingdom Metazoa; phylum Mollusca; class Bivalvia; order Lucinida; family Lucinidae; genus Rugalucina; species Rugalucina vietnamica. The sequence continues at coordinate 72,126,524 of OZ024872.1, forward strand.
CCATTACTCACACATATCATTTTATGTAAAAATGAATGATTTCAATAAACAAATATGGGGAATGAAAACCTGTTTAAGTATGACAAAGATATGTTGCATGCTTGCAACTCATAAGCAGGAATCTGTTTTCCAAATAATGGTCAAGTTTGTGTATATAACTTTCAGGCGTTATCCCGAGAACTGAAATTGGACGACACCATTTCATCGTTGTCTTTCTTACCGGGCCATAAACGATAAGTATTTTCTTTAAATGAATGCCGGTTTAACAAATACTTGTGACCGCACTCTTCGGTATCAGTTAAAATTTTACAAAACATTTATTCGACACAGTATTTGGGGTATGTACAGGAATTACAGTAGGTCTGTCTAAAAAAACTGCATATTTAGCATGAATTGCAGGTAAAACTGCTTAAAAGTAGCTAAAAATTATGAAAAGCACCATTAAACCACTTTGAACAAGCTGTTTTGATCAGTTTTGATCATTTTTAATCAGTCAGACCAGTGCAAACAGTCTACAAGCTGAACAACAAATTTTAAGAATTTGAGTTACCTCCCTTGTGTGACAAACATGACAATTTTCAATCACCGAAAACTTGAAAAAAGGTAGTTTCATTGTGTTTCTGTGTCAAATTTTGTGTCAATAATGGATTAACTTGAAATCTGAATGATATTACAAATGAATGAACAAAGTTTGAAATTGCTTCATGTTGTTAATGGGGGCACTACACAGTTTCCAATGGCCGGCCAAAGTTTTTACGACGGCTACTCAATAAATTACCCCTTGCAACAAGACAAAACATTAATAGCCCTTCATATATACTCACAGTCAATTACAAATGGACCAGCAATTAATCTTAAAGTAAAAGAAACAGTTTCTGCTTACTGGAACCATCTCTGTGCAAATGTAAACATTACCCCACCCCCCTTACTAAAAGGGCAATTTTTGCACCAAAAGACACATTTCCCTTGAAGTGTGACATGCCACTGGCACATGCAATGACCATAAACTGCATACCCATGTGTAGATACACCCTAATGCTTAATTTCTATGCACATTTGAATACCTGCCAGCCGTTGACTTATCATAGTAAATTCCACTTTAAAAAAAGAGCCATTTTTGAACAGCTGATTTCCGGGGTCGAGGGTAAAATCCAGCAAGTTAGTTCTGCACTAATAAAAAAATACAGAAGGTCATGTGACCTGACAAAAATCAATTTAAATCATAAATAACAACTGCTTGAGTGAAATAAAAGTCAAATACTGCTTCAAAATATTTTTACACACATTTACAGACCAAAATGTAGCCATACCCCTCTATATTGACTTTTTTGCCCAGGACAAGTGGGTAAAAACCATTGGCTGCACCCTTTAAGGAAAAAGTCAACAATATCTGATATACCCAAATGTTATTTCTAGCACATAATTTATGTCATTTTATGGTTCTGTATGAATAAATATGACTTTATTGCAGAGAAAAAAAGAAATATGAGTGTAAAACTGATACAAAACAGTCAGTGTCAAAAGGTGCCGAGCGACGCGATTTATAGGTGCAGTTCAAGAAGGTGATCGCTTCTTCATGCGACACAATTGTATCTACTCCATATGTAATAAATCAAGAATTTACACAGTCTTGAATCCTTGGACAGTTTTTCTGAGCACTTCAAGCTTCTGTTCTGCAGTCTCTCTTGTAGAAAAATGGGGGGAGGGAGTCGGTCGACAAACTGTTTCTCTCAACAGCTTTTCTGAAGACGTCGACTGTTATGACCTGAAAGAAATGCAATGTGAAGTGCAAATGTTTCATGTTGGTATGCAGTGATATAACTTTCATACAATATATATAGAGTAACTGTTGATGCTAGTTGATTAAGGATAATTTGATGGAGGGGGGGGGGGGGGGTCATAAAATTGGTGCATATACTGCGTTTGTATGTGTTTGTTAAAGAGATAATTCAAATTAAAGTACTACAGACAATATAATTGCCTGTAAGAAACCATGCTGCAGCTGAACTTTGTAGGGGCATTCACAGGAAGGCTTTATCTGTTACTGAGTCTGTATCCACAGGGTATCAAAACAACTCTTGACTCTTTCTGTGACACACAAGAAAGTGCATTTTATCATAAAATGTCTGTCGACCACAATGCATCCGCTTCTGCAGTCTCCGCGCAGAACTTTGCTTATCAGTCATACGACTGCGATAAAGAATAATATACTTGAAGACGAAAGGTACACGGTTAAAAATGTCAGCATATGTGTAATGTATACTTACAAGATTAACAACTTTCCTGCGGATCACACCGGTTACAGTGAAAGCAGTGAATACCCTGGAAAGAATAATAAGGCCACCTTCCTCTGAATTTTAAGTGTCTAGTTCTCAGGGTAATACAAACAGTCTGGAACTGCCAAGTAAAGCCTGCAAAAGGAAAAGGGCTGTGAATAATGTGTGATGCTAGTATGTCAGCTTAATGATGTATATACAGATGAACATCTGCCAAAATCCTAACTATTCACATGTACATGCATCTGACAGTAAATATGACTTCTTTTTATCTTTTGTAACCATAATGCCATGTACATTCCCCATTACTCACACATATCATTTTATGTAAAAATGAATGATTTCAATAAACAAATATGGGGAATGAAAACCTGTTTAAGTATGACAAAGATATGTTGCATGCTTGCAACTCATAAGCAGGAATCTGTTTTCCAAATAATGGTCAAGTTTGTGTATATAACTTTCAGGCGTTATCCCGAGAACTGAAATTGGACGACACCATTTCATCGTTGTCTTTCTTACCGGGCCATAAACGATAAGTATTTTCTTTAAATGAATGCCGGTTTAACAAATACTTGTGACCGCACTCTTCGGTATCAGTTAAAATTTTACAAAACATTTATTCGACACAGTATTTGGGGTATGTACAGGAATTACAGTAGGTCTGTCTAAAAAAACTGCATATTTAGCATGAATTGCAGGTAAAACTGCTTAAAAGTAGCTAAAAATTATGAAAAGCACCATTAAACCACTTTGAACAAGCTGTTTTGATCAGTTTTGATCATTTTTAATCAGTCAGACCAGTGCAAACAGTCTACAAGCTGAACAACAAATTTTAAGAATTTGAGTTACCTCCCTTGTGTGACAAACATGACAATTTTCAATCACCGAAAACTTGAAAAAAGGTAGTTTCATTGTGTTTCTGTGTCAAATTTTGTGTCAATAATGGATTAACTTGAAATCTGAATGATATTACAAATGAATGAACAAAGTTTGAAATTGCTTCATGTTGTTTAAGGAAAAAGTCAACAATATCTGATATACCCAAATGTTATTTCTAGCACATAATTTATGTCATTTTATGGTTCTGTATGAATAAATATGACTTTATTGCAGAGAAAAAAAGAAATATGAGTGTAAAACTGATACAAAACAGTCAGTGTCAAAAGGTGCCGAGCGACGCGATTTATAGGTGCAGTTCAAGAAGGTGATCGCTTCTTCATGCGACACAATTGTATCTACTCCATATGTAATAAATCAAGAATTTACACAGTCTTGAATCCTTGGACAGTTTTTCTGAGCACTTCAAGCTTCTGTTCTGCAGTCTCTCTTGTAGAAAAATGGGGGGAGGGAGTCGGTCGACAAACTGTTTCTCTCAACAGCTTTTCTGAAGACGTCGACTGTTATGACCTGAAAGAAATGCAATGTGAAGTGCAAATGTTTCATGTTGGTATGCAGTGATATAACTTTCATACAATATATATAGAGTAACTGTTGATGCTAGTTGATTAAGGATAATTTGATGGAGGGGGGGGGGGGGGGTCATAAAATTGGTGCATATACTGCGTTTGTATGTGTTTGTTAAAGAGATAATTCAAATTAAAGTACTACAGACAATATAATTGCCTGTAAGAAACCATGCTGCAGCTGAACTTTGTAGGGGCATTCACAGGAAGGCTTTATCTGTTACTGAGTCTGTATCCACAGGGTATCAAAACAACTCTTGACTCTTTCTGTGACACACAAGAAAGTGCATTTTATCATAAAATGTCTGTCGACCACAATGCATCCGCTTCTGCAGTCTCCGCGCAGAACTTTGCTTATCAGTCATACGACTGCGATAAAGAATAATATACTTGAAGACGAAAGGTACACGGTTAAAAATGTCAGCATATGTGTAATGTATACTTACAAGATTAACAACTTTCCTGCGGATCACACCGGTTACAGTGAAAGCAGTGAATACCCTGGAAAGAATAATAAGGCCACCTTCCTCTGAATTTTAAGTGTCTAGTTCTCAGGGTAATACAAACAGTCTGGAACTGCCAAGTAAAGCCTGCAAAAGGAAAAGGGCTGTGAATAATGTGTGATGCTAGTATGTCAGCTTAATGATGTATATACAGATGAACATCTGCCAAAATCCTAACTATTCACATGTACATGCATCTGACAGTAAATATGACTTCTTTTTATCTTTTGTAACCATAATGCCATGTACATTCCCCATTACTCACACATATCATTTTATGTAAAAATGAATGATTTCAATAAACAAATATGGGGAATGAAAACCTGTTTAAGTATGACAAAGATATGTTGCATGCTTGCAACTCATAAGCAGGAATCTGTTTTCCAAATAATGGTCAAGTTTGTGTATATAACTTTCAGGCGTTATCCCGAGAACTGAAATTGGACGACACCATTTCATCGTTGTCTTTCTTACCGGGCCATAAACGATAAGTATTTTCTTTAAATGAATGCCGGTTTAACAAATACTTGTGACCGCACTCTTCGGTATCAGTTAAAATTTTACAAAACATTTATTCGACACAGTATTTGGGGTATGTACAGGAATTACAGTAGGTCTGTCTAAAAAAACTGCATATTTAGCATGAATTGCAGGTAAAACTGCTTAAAAGTAGCTAAAAATTATGAAAAGCACCATTAAACCACTTTGAACAAGCTGTTTTGATCAGTTTTGATCATTTTTAATCAGTCAGACCAGTGCAAACAGTCTACAAGCTGAACAACAAATTTTAAGAATTTGAGTTACCTCCCTTGTGTGACAAACATGACAATTTTCAATCACCGAAAACTTGAAAAAAGGTAGTTTCATTGTGTTTCTGTGTCAAATTTTGTGTCAATAATGGATTAACTTGAAATCTGAATGATATTACAAATGAATGAACAAAGTTTGAAATTGCTTCATGTTGTTAATGGGGGCACTACACAGTTTCCAATGGCCGGCCAAAGTTTTTACGACGGCTACTCAATAAATTACCCCTTGCAACAAGACAAAACATTAATAGCCCTTCATATATACTCACAGTCAATTACAAATGGACCAGCAATTAATCTTAAAGTAAAAGAAACAGTTTCTGCTTACTGGAACCATCTCTGTGCAAATGTAAACATTACCCCACCCCCCTTACTAAAAGGGCAATTTTTGCACCAAAAGACACATTTCCCTTGAAGTGTGACATGCCACTGGCACATGCAATGACCATAAACTGCATACCCATGTGTAGATACACCCTAATGCTTAATTTCTATGCACATTTGAATACCTGCCAGCCGTTGACTTATCATAGTAAATTCCACTTTAAAAAAAGAGCCATTTTTGAACAGCTGATTTCCGGGGTCGAGGGTAAAATCCAGCAAGTTAGTTCTGCACTAATAAAAAAATACAGAAGGTCATGTGACCTGACAAAAATCAATTTAAATCATAAATAACAACTGCTTGAGTGAAATAAAAGTCAAATACTGCTTCAAAATATTTTTACACACATTTACAGACCAAAATGTAGCCATACCCCTCTATATTGACTTTTTTGCCCAGGACAAGTGGGTAAAAACCATTGGCTGCACCCTTTAAGGAAAAAGTCAACAATATCTGATATACCCAAATGTTATTTCTAGCACATAATTTATGTCATTTTATGGTTCTGTATGAATAAATATGACTTTATTGCAGAGAAAAAAAGAAATATGAGTGTAAAACTGATACAAAACAGTCAGTGTCAAAAGGTGCCGAGCGACGCGATTTATAGGTGCAGTTCAAGAAGGTGATCGCTTCTTCATGCGACACAATTGTATCTACTCCATATGTAATAAATCAAGAATTTACACAGTCTTGAATCCTTGGACAGTTTTTCTGAGCACTTCAAGCTTCTGTTCTGCAGTCTCTCTTGTAGAAAAATGGGGGGAGGGAGTCGGTCGACAAACTGTTTCTCTCAACAGCTTTTCTGAAGACGTCGACTGTTATGACCTGAAAGAAATGCAATGTGAAGTGCAAATGTTTCATGTTGGTATGCAGTGATATAACTTTCATACAATATATATAGAGTAACTGTTGATGCTAGTTGATTAAGGATAATTTGATGGAGGGGGGGGGGGGGGGTCATAAAATTGGTGCATATACTGCGTTTGTATGTGTTTGTTAAAGAGATAATTCAAATTAAAGTACTACAGACAATATAATTGCCTGTAAGAAACCATGCTGCAGCTGAACTTTGTAGGGGCATTCACAGGAAGGCTTTATCTGTTACTGAGTCTGTATCCACAGGGTATCAAAACAACTCTTGACTCTTTCTGTGACACACAAGAAAGTGCATTTTATCATAAAATGTCTGTCGACCACAATGCATCCGCTTCTGCAGTCTCCGCGCAGAACTTTGCTTATCAGTCATACGACTGCGATAAAGAATAATATACTTGAAGACGAAAGGTACACGGTTAAAAATGTCAGCATATGTGTAATGTATACTTACAAGATTAACAACTTTCCTGCGGATCACACCGGTTACAGTGAAAGCAGTGAATACCCTGGAAAGAATAATAAGGCCACCTTCCTCTGAATTTTAAGTGTCTAGTTCTCAGGGTAATACAAACAGTCTGGAACTGCCAAGTAAAGCCTGCAAAAGGAAAAGGGCTGTGAATAATGTGTGATGCTAGTATGTCAGCTTAATGATGTATATACAGATGAACATCTGCCAAAATCCTAACTATTCACATGTACATGCATCTGACAGTAAATATGACTTCTTTTTATCTTTTGTAACCATAATGCCATGTACATTCCCCATTACTCACACATATCATTTTATGTAAAAATGAATGATTTCAATAAACAAATATGGGGAATGAAAACCTGTTTAAGTATGACAAAGATATGTTGCATGCTTGCAACTCATAAGCAGGAATCTGTTTTCCAAATAATGGTCAAGTTTGTGTATATAACTTTCAGGCGTTATCCCGAGAACTGAAATTGGACGACACCATTTCATCGTTGTCTTTCTTACCGGGCCATAAACGATAAGTATTTTCTTTAAATGAATGCCGGTTTAACAAATACTTGTGACCGCACTCTTCGGTATCAGTTAAAATTTTACAAAACATTTATTCGACACAGTATTTGGGGTATGTACAGGAATTACAGTAGGTCTGTCTAAAAAAACTGCATATTTAGCATGAATTGCAGGTAAAACTGCTTAAAAGTAGCTAAAAATTATGAAAAGCACCATTAAACCACTTTGAACAAGCTGTTTTGATCAGTTTTGATCATTTTTAATCAGTCAGACCAGTGCAAACAGTCTACAAGCTGAACAACAAATTTTAAGAATTTGAGTTACCTCCCTTGTGTGACAAACATGACAATTTTCAATCACCGAAAACTTGAAAAAAGGTAGTTTCATTGTGTTTCTGTGTCAAATTTTGTGTCAATAATGGATTAACTTGAAATCTGAATGATATTACAAATGAATGAACAAAGTTTGAAATTGCTTCATGTTGTTAATGGGGGCACTACACAGTTTCCAATGGCCGGCCAAAGTTTTTACGACGGCTACTCAATAAATTACCCCTTGCAACAAGACAAAACATTAATAGCCCTTCATATATACTCACAGTCAATTACAAATGGACCAGCAATTAATCTTAAAGTAAAAGAAACAGTTTCTGCTTACTGGAACCATCTCTGTGCAAATGTAAACATTACCCCACCCCCCTTACTAAAAGGGCAATTTTTGCACCAAAAGACACATTTCCCTTGAAGTGTGACATGCCACTGGCACATGCAATGACCATAAACTGCATACCCATGTGTAGATACACCCTAATGCTTAATTTCTATGCACATTTGAATACCTGCCAGCCGTTGACTTATCATAGTAAATTCCACTTTAAAAAAAGAGCCATTTTTGAACAGCTGATTTCCGGGGTCGAGGGTAAAATCCAGCAAGTTAGTTCTGCACTAATAAAAAAATACAGAAGGTCATGTGACCTGACAAAAATCAATTTAAATCATAAATAACAACTGCTTGAGTGAAATAAAAGTCAAATACTGCTTCAAAATATTTTTACACACATTTACAGACCAAAATGTAGCCATACCCCTCTATATTGACTTTTTTGCCCAGGACAAGTGGGTAAAAACCATTGGCTGCACCCTTTAAGGAAAAAGTCAACAATATCTGATATACCCAAATGTTATTTCTAGCACATAATTTATGTCATTTTATGGTTCTGTATGAATAAATATGACTTTATTGCAGAGAAAAAAAGAAATATGAGTGTAAAACTGATACAAAACAGTCAGTGTCAAAAGGTGCCGAGCGACGCGATTTATAGGTGCAGTTCAAGAAGGTGATCGCTTCTTCATGCGACACAATTGTATCTACTCCATATGTAATAAATCAAGAATTTACACAGTCTTGAATCCTTGGACAGTTTTTCTGAGCACTTCAAGCTTCTGTTCTGCAGTCTCTCTTGTAGAAAAATGGGGGGAGGGAGTCGGTCGACAAACTGTTTCTCTCAACAGCTTTTCTGAAGACGTCGACTGTTATGACCTGAAAGAAATGCAATGTGAAGTGCAAATGTTTCATGTTGGTATGCAGTGATATAACTTTCATACAATATATATAGAGTAACTGTTGATGCTAGTTGATTAAGGATAATTTGATGGAGGGGGGGGGGGGGGGTCATAAAATTGGTGCATATACTGCGTTTGTATGTGTTTGTTAAAGAGATAATTCAAATTAAAGTACTACAGACAATATAATTGCCTGTAAGAAACCATGCTGCAGCTGAACTTTGTAGGGGCATTCACAGGAAGGCTTTATCTGTTACTGAGTCTGTATCCACAGGGTATCAAAACAACTCTTGACTCTTTCTGTGACACACAAGAAAGTGCATTTTATCATAAAATGTCTGTCGACCACAATGCATCCGCTTCTGCAGTCTCCGCGCAGAACTTTGCTTATCAGTCATACGACTGCGATAAAGAATAATATACTTGAAGACGAAAGGTACACGGTTAAAAATGTCAGCATATGTGTAATGTATACTTACAAGATTAACAACTTTCCTGCGGATCACACCGGTTACAGTGAAAGCAGTGAATACCCTGGAAAGAATAATAAGGCCACCTTCCTCTGAATTTTAAGTGTCTAGTTCTCAGGGTAATACAAACAGTCTGGAACTGCCAAGTAAAGCCTGCAAAAGGAAAAGGGCTGTGAATAATGTGTGATGCTAGTATGTCAGCTTAATGATGTATATACAGATGAACATCTGCCAAAATCCTAACTATTCACATGTACATGCATCTGACAGTAAATATGACTTCTTTTTATCTTTTGTAACCATAATGCCATGTACATTCCCCATTACTCACACATATCATTTTATGTAAAAATGAATGATTTCAATAAACAAATATGGGGAATGAAAACCTGTTTAAGTATGACAAAGATATGTTGCATGCTTGCAACTCATAAGCAGGAATCTGTTTTCCAAATAATGGTCAAGTTTGTGTATATAACTTTCAGGCGTTATCCCGAGAACTGAAATTGGACGACACCATTTCATCGTTGTCTTTCTTACCGGGCCATAAACGATAAGTATTTTCTTTAAATGAATGCCGGTTTAACAAATACTTGTGACCGCACTCTTCGGTATCAGTTAAAATTTTACAAAACATTTATTCGACACAGTATTTGGGGTATGTACAGGAATTACAGTAGGTCTGTCTAAAAAAACTGCATATTTAGCATGAATTGCAGGTAAAACTGCTTAAAAGTAGCTAAAAATTATGAAAAGCACCATTAAACCACTTTGAACAAGCTGTTTTGATCAGTTTTGATCATTTTTAATCAGTCAGACCAGTGCAAACAGTCTACAAGCTGAACAACAAATTTTAAGAATTTGAGTTACCTCCCTTGTGTGACAAACATGACAATTTTCAATCACCGAAAACTTGAAAAAAGGTAGTTTCATTGTGTTTCTGTGTCAAATTTTGTGTCAATAATGGATTAACTTGAAATCTGAATGATATTACAAATGAATGAACAAAGTTTGAAATTGCTTCATGTTGTTAATGGGGGCACTACACAGTTTCCAATGGCCGGCCAAAGTTTTTACGACGGCTACTCAATAAATTACCCCTTGCAACAAGACAAAACATTAATAGCCCTTCATATATACTCACAGTCAATTACAAATGGACCAGCAATTAATCTTAAAGTAAAAGAAACAGTTTCTGCTTACTGGAACCATCTCTGTGCAAATGTAAACATTACCCCACCCCCCTTACTAAAAGGGCAATTTTTGCACCAAAAGACACATTTCCCTTGAAGTGTGACATGCCACTGGCACATGCAATGACCATAAACTGCATACCCATGTGTAGATACACCCTAATGCTTAATTTCTATGCACATTTGAATACCTGCCAGCCGTTGACTTATCATAGTAAATTCCACTTTAAAAAAAGAGCCATTTTTGAACAGCTGATTTCCGGGGTCGAGGGTAAAATCCAGCAAGTTAGTTCTGCACTAATAAAAAAATACAGAAGGTCATGTGACCTGACAAAAATCAATTTAAATCATAAATAACAACTGCTTGAGTGAAATAAAAGTCAAATACTGCTTCAAAATATTTTTACACACATTTACAGACCAAAATGTAGCCATACCCCTCTATATTGACTTTTTTGCCCAGGACAAGTGGGTAAAAACCATTGGCTGCACCCTTTAAGGAAAAAGTCAACAATATCTGATATACCCAAATGTTATTTCTAGCACATAATTTATGTCATTTTATGGTTCTGTATGAATAAATATGACTTTATTGCAGAGAAAAAAAGAAATATGAGTGTAAAACTGATACAAAACAGTCAGTGTCAAAAGGTGCCGAGCGACGCGATTTATAGGTGCAGTTCAAGAAGGTGATCGCTTCTTCATGCGACACAATTGTATCTACTCCATATGTAATAAATCAAGAATTTACACAGTCTTGAATCCTTGGACAGTTTTTCTGAGCACTTCAAGCTTCTGTTCTGCAGTCTCTCTTGTAGAAAAATGGGGGGAGGGAGTCGGTCGACAAACTGTTTCTCTCAACAGCTTTTCTGAAGACGTCGACTGTTATGACCTGAAAGAAATGCAATGTGAAGTGCAAATGTTTCATGTTGGTATGCAGTGATATAACTTTCATACAATATATATAGAGTAACTGTTGATGCTAGTTGATTAAGGATAATTTGATGGAGGGGGGGGGGGGGGGTCATAAAATTGGTGCATATACTGCGTTTGTATGTGTTTGTTAAAGAGATAATTCAAATTAAAGTACTACAGACAATATAATTGCCTGTAAGAAACCATGCTGCAGCTGAACTTTGTAGGGGCATTCACAGGAAGGCTTTATCTGTTACTGAGTCTGTATCCACAGGGTATCAAAACAACTCTTGACTCTTTCTGTGACACACAAGAAAGTGCATTTTATCATAAAATGTCTGTCGACCACAATGCATCCGCTTCTGCAGTCTCCGCGCAGAACTTTGCTTATCAGTCATACGACTGCGATAAAGAATAATATACTTGAAGACGAAAGGTACACGGTTAAAAATGTCAGCATATGTGTAATGTATACTTACAAGATTAACAACTTTCCTGCGGATCACACCGGTTACAGTGAAAGCAGTGAATACCCTGGAAAGAATAATAAGGCCACCTTCCTCTGAATTTTAAGTGTCTAGTTCTCAGGGTAATACAAACAGTCTGGAACTGCCAAGTAAAGCCTGCAAAAGGAAAAGGGCTGTGAATAATGTGTGATGCTAGTATGTCAGCTTAATGATGTATATACAGATGAACATCTGCCAAAATCCTAACTATTCACATGTACATGCATCTGACAGTAAATATGACTTCTTTTTATCTTTTGTAACCATAATGCCATGTACATTCCCCATTACTCACACATATCATTTTATGTAAAAATGAATGATTTCAATAAACAAATATGGGGAATGAAAACCTGTTTAAGTATGACAAAGATATGTTGCATGCTTGCAACTCATAAGCAGGAATCTGTTTTCCAAATAATGGTCAAGTTTGTGTATATAACTTTCAGGCGTTATCCCGAGAACTGAAATTGGACGACACCATTTCATCGTTGTCTTTCTTACCGGGCCATAAACGATAAGTATTTTCTTTAAATGAATGCCGGTTTAACAAATACTTGTGACCGCACTCTTCGGTATCAGTTAAAATTTTACAAAACATTTATTCGACACAGTATTTGGGGTATGTACAGGAATTACAGTAGGTCTGTCTAAAAAAACTGCATATTTAGCATGAATTGCAGGTAAAACTGCTTAAAAGTAGCTAAAAATTATGAAAAGCACCATTAAACCACTTTGAACAAGCTGTTTTGATCAGTTTTGATCATTTTTAATCAGTCAGACCAGTGCAAACAGTCTACAAGCTGAACAACAAATTTTAAGAATTTGAGTTACCTCCCTTGTGTGACAAACATGACAATTTTCAATCACCGAAAACTTGAAAAAAGGTAGTTTCATTGTGTTTCTGTGTCAAATTTTGTGTCAATAATGGATTAACTTGAAATCTGAATGATATTACAAATGAATGAACAAAGTTTGAAATTGCTTCATGTTGTTAATGGGGGCACTACACAGTTTCCAATGGCCGGCCAAAGTTTTTACGACGGCTACTCAATAAATTACCCCTTGCAACAAGACAAAACATTAATAGCCCTTCATATATACTCACAGTCAATTACAAATGGACCAGCAATTAATCTTAAAGTAAAAGAAACAGTTTCTGCTTACTGGAACCATCTCTGTGCAAATGTAAACATTACCCCACCCCCCTTACTAAAAGGGCAATTTTTGCACCAAAAGACACATTTCCCTTGAAGTGTGACATGCCACTGGCACATGCAATGACCATAAACTGCATACCCATGTGTAGATACACCCTAATGCTTAATTTCTATGCACATTTGAATACCTGCCAGCCGTTGACTTATCATAGTAAATTCCACTTTAAAAAAAGAGCCATTTTTGAACAGCTGATTTCCGGGGTCGAGGGTAAAATCCAGCAAGTTAGTTCTGCACTAATAAAAAAATACAGAAGGTCATGTGACCTGACAAAAATCAATTTAAATCATAAATAACAACTGCTTGAGTGAAATAAAAGTCAAATACTGCTTCAAAATATTTTTACACACATTTACAGACCAAAATGTAGCCATACCCCTCTATATTGACTTTTTTGCCCAGGACAAGTGGGTAAAAACCATTGGCTGCACCCTTTAAGGAAAAAGTCAACAATATCTGATATACCCAAATGTTATTTCTAGCACATAATTTATGTCATTTTATGGTTCTGTATGAATAAATATGACTTTATTGCAGAGAAAAAAAGAAATATGAGTGTAAAACTGATACAAAACAGTCAGTGTCAAAAGGTGCCGAGCGACGCGATTTATAGGTGCAGTTCAAGAAGGTGATCGCTTCTTCATGCGACACAATTGTATCTACTCCATATGTAATAAATCAAGAATTTACACAGTCTTGAATCCTTGGACAGTTTTTCTGAGCACTTCAAGCTTCTGTTCTGCAGTCTCTCTTGTAGAAAAATGGGGGGAGGGAGTCGGTCGACAAACTGTTTCTCTCAACAGCTTTTCTGAAGACGTCGACTGTTATGACCTGAAAGAAATGCAATGTGAAGTGCAAATGTTTCATGTTGGTATGCAGTGATATAACTTTCATACAATATATATAGAGTAACTGTTGATGCTAGTTGATTAAGGATAATTTGATGGAGGGGGGGGGGGGGGGTCATAAAATTGGTGCATATACTGCGTTTGTATGTGTTTGTTAAAGAGATAATTCAAATTAAAGTACTACAGACAATATAATTGCCTGTAAGAAACCATGCTGCAGCTGAACTTTGTAGGGGCATTCACAGGAAGGCTTTATCTGTTACTGAGTCTGTATCCACAGGGTATCAAAACAACTCTTGACTCTTTCTGTGACACACAAGAAAGTGCATTTTATCATAAAATGTCTGTCGACCACAATGCATCCGCTTCTGCAGTCTCCGCGCAGAACTTTGCTTATCAGTCATACGACTGCGATAAAGAATAATATACTTGAAGACGAAAGGTACACGGTTAAAAATGTCAGCATATGTGTAATGTATACTTACAAGATTAACAACTTTCCTGCGGATCACACCGGTTACAGTGAAAGCAGTGAATACCCTGGAAAGAATAATAAGGCCACCTTCCTCTGAATTTTAAGTGTCTAGTTCTCAGGGTAATACAAACAGTCTGGAACTGCCAAGTAAAGCCTGCAAAAGGAAAAGGGCTGTGAATAATGTGTGATGCTAGTATGTCAGCTTAATGATGTATATACAGATGAACATCTGCCAAAATCCTAACTATTCACATGTACATGCATCTGACAGTAAATATGACTTCTTTTTATCTTTTGTAACCATAATGCCATGTACATTCCCCATTACTCACACATATCATTTTATGTAAAAATGAATGATTTCAATAAACAAATATGGGGAATGAAAACCTGTTTAAGTATGACAAAGATATGTTGCATGCTTGCAACTCATAAGCAGGAATCTGTTTTCCAAATAATGGTCAAGTTTGTGTATATAACTTTCAGGCGTTATCCCGAGAACTGAAATTGGACGACACCATTTCATCGTTGTCTTTCTTACCGGGCCATAAACGATAAGTATTTTCTTTAAATGAATGCCGGTTTAACAAATACTTGTGACCGCACTCTTCGGTATCAGTTAAAATTTTACAAAACATTTATTCGACACAGTATTTGGGGTATGTACAGGAATTACAGTAGGTCTGTCTAAAAAAACTGCATATTTAGCATGAATTGCAGGTAAAACTGCTTAAAAGTAGCTAAAAATTATGAAAAGCACCATTAAACCACTTTGAACAAGCTGTTTTGATCAGTTTTGATCATTTTTAATCAGTCAGACCAGTGCAAACAGTCTACAAGCTGAACAACAAATTTTAAGAATTTGAGTTACCTCCCTTGTGTGACAAACATGACAATTTTCAATCACCGAAAACTTGAAAAAAGGTAGTTTCATTGTGTTTCTGTGTCAAATTTTGTGTCAATAATGGATTAACTTGAAATCTGAATGATATTACAAATGAATGAACAAAGTTTGAAATTGCTTCATGTTGTTAATGGGGGCACTACACAGTTTCCAATGGCCGGCCAAAGTTTTTACGACGGCTACTCAATAAATTACCCCTTGCAACAAGACAAAACATTAATAGCCCTTCATATATACTCACAGTCAATTACAAATGGACCAGCAATTAATCTTAAAGTAAAAGAAACAGTTTCTGCTTACTGGAACCATCTCTGTGCAAATGTAAACATTACCCCACCCCCCTTACTAAAAGGGCAATTTTTGCACCAAAAGACACATTTCCCTTGAAGTGTGACATGCCACTGGCACATGCAATGACCATAAACTGCATACCCATGTGTAGATACACCCTAATGCTTAATTTCTATGCACATTTGAATACCTGCCAGCCGTTGACTTATCATAGTAAATTCCACTTTAAAAAAAGAGCCATTTTTGAACAGCTGATTTCCGGGGTCGAGGGTAAAATCCAGCAAGTTAGTTCTGCACTAATAAAAAAATACAGAAGGTCATGTGACCTGACAAAAATCAATTTAAATCATAAATAACAACTGCTTGAGTGAAATAAAAGTCAAATACTGCTTCAAAATATTTTTACACACATTTACAGACCAAAATGTAGCCATACCCCTCTATATTGACTTTTTTGCCCAGGACAAGTGGGTAAAAACCATTGGCTGCACCCTTTAAGGAAAAAGTCAACAATATCTGATATACCCAAATGTTATTTCTAGCACATAATTTATGTCATTTTATGGTTCTGTATGAATAAATATGACTTTATTGCAGAGAAAAAAAGAAATATGAGTGTAAAACTGATACAAAACAGTCAGTGTCAAAAGGTGCCGAGCGACGCGATTTATAGGTGCAGTTCAAGAAGGTGATCGCTTCTTCATGCGACACAATTGTATCTACTCCATATGTAATAAATCAAGAATTTACACAGTCTTGAATCCTTGGACAGTTTTTCTGAGCACTTCAAGCTTCTGTTCTGCAGTCTCTCTTGTAGAAAAATGGGGGGAGGGAGTCGGTCGACAAACTGTTTCTCTCAACAGCTTTTCTGAAGACGTCGACTGTTATGACCTGAAAGAAATGCAAGTGAAGTGCAAATGTTTCATGTTGGTATGCAGTGATATAACTTTCATACAATATATATAGAGTAACTGTTGATGCTAGTTGATTAAGGATAATTTGATGGAGGGGGGGGGGGGGGGGTCATAAAATTGGTGCATATACTGCGTTTGTATGTGTTTGTTAAAGAGATAATTCAAATTAAAGTACTACAGACAATATAATTGCCTGTAAGAAACCATGCTGCAGCTGAACTTTGTAGGGGCATTCACAGGAAGGCTTTATCTGTTACTGAGTCTGTATCCACAGGGTATCAAAACAACTCTTGACTCTTTCTGTGACACACAAGAAAGTGCATTTTATCATAAAATGTCTGTCGACCACAATGCATCCGCTTCTGCAGTCTCCGCGCAGAACTTTGCTTATCAGTCATACGACTGCGATAAAGAATAATATACTTGAAGACGAAAGGTACACGGTTAAAAATGTCAGCATATGTGTAATGTATACTTACAAGATTAACAACTTTCCTGCGGATCACACCGGTTACAGTGAAAGCAGTGAATACCCTGGAAAGAATAATAAGGCCACCTTCCTCTGAATTTTAAGTGTCTAGTTCTCAGGGTAATACAAACAGTCTGGAACTGCCAAGTAAAGCCTGCAAAAGGAAAAGGGCTGTGAATAATGTGTGATGCTAGTATGTCAGCTTAATGATGTATATACAGATGAACATCTGCCAAAATCCTAACTATTCACATGTACATGCATCTGACAGTAAATATGACTTCTTTTTATCTTTTGTAACCATAATGCCATGTACATTCCCCATTACTCACACATATCATTTTATGTAAAAATGAATGATTTCAATAAACAAATATGGGGAATGAAAACCTGTTTAAGTATGACAAAGATATGTTGCATGCTTGCAACTCATAAGCAGGAATCTGTTTTCCAAATAATGGTCAAGTTTGTGTATATAACTTTCAGGCGTTATCCCGAGAACTGAAATTGGACGACACCATTTCATCGTTGTCTTTCTTACCGGGCCATAAACGATAAGTATTTTCTTTAAATGAATGCCGGTTTAACAAATACTTGTGACCGCACTCTTCGGTATCAGTTAAAATTTTACAAAACATTTATTCGACACAGTATTTGGGGTATGTACAGGAATTACAGTAGGTCTGTCTAAAAAAACTGCATATTTAGCATGAATTGCAGGTAAAACTGCTTAAAAGTAGCTAAAAATTATGAAAAGCACCATTAAACCACTTTGAACAAGCTGTTTTGATCAGTTTTGATCATTTTTAATCAGTCAGACCAGTGCAAACAGTCTACAAGCTGAACAACAAATTTTAAGAATTTGAGTTACCTCCCTTGTGTGACAAACATGACAATTTTCAATCACCGAAAACTTGAAAAAAGGTAGTTTCATTGTGTTTCTGTGTCAAATTTTGTGTCAATAATGGATTAACTTGAAATCTGAATGATATTACAAATGAATGAACAAAGTTTGAAATTGCTTCATGTTGTTATTTAAGGAAAAAGTCAACAATATCTGATATACCCAAATGTTATTTCTAGCACATAATTTATGTCATTTTATGGTTCTGTATGAATAAATATGACTTTATTGCAGAGAAAAAAAGAAATATGAGTGTAAAACTGATACAAAACAGTCAGTGTCAAAAGGTGCCGAGCGACGCGATTTATAGGTGCAGTTCAAGAAGGTGATCGCTTCTTCATGCGACACAATTGTATCTACTCCATATGTAATAAATCAAGAATTTACACAGTCTTGAATCCTTGGACAGTTTTTCTGAGCACTTCAAGCTTCTGTTCTGCAGTCTCTCTTGTAGAAAAATGGGGGGAGGGAGTCGGTCGACAAACTGTTTCTCTCAACAGCTTTTCTGAAGACGTCGACTGTTATGACCTGAAAGAAATGCAATGTGAAGTGCAAATGTTTCATGTTGGTATGCAGTGATATAACTTTCATACAATATATATAGAGTAACTGTTGATGCTAGTTGATTAAGGATAATTTGATGGAGGGGGGGGGGGGGGGTCATAAAATTGGTGCATATACTGCGTTTGTATGTGTTTGTTAAAGAGATAATTCAAATTAAAGTACTACAGACAATATAATTGCCTGTAAGAAACCATGCTGCAGCTGAACTTTGTAGGGGCATTCACAGGAAGGCTTTATCTGTTACTGAGTCTGTATCCACAGGGTATCAAAACAACTCTTGACTCTTTCTGTGACACACAAGAAAGTGCATTTTATCATAAAATGTCTGTCGACCACAATGCATCCGCTTCTGCAGTCTCCGCGCAGAACTTTGCTTATCAGTCATACGACTGCGATAAAGAATAATATACTTGAAGACGAAAGGTACACGGTTAAAAATGTCAGCATATGTGTAATGTATACTTACAAGATTAACAACTTTCCTGCGGATCACACCGGTTACAGTGAAAGCAGTGAATACCCTGGAAAGAATAATAAGGCCACCTTCCTCTGAATTTTAAGTGTCTAGTTCTCAGGGTAATACAAACAGTCTGGAACTGCCAAGTAAAGCCTGCAAAAGGAAAAGGGCTGTGAATAATGTGTGATGCTAGTATGTCAGCTTAATGATGTATATACAGATGAACATCTGCCAAAATCCTAACTATTCACATGTACATGCATCTGACAGTAAATATGACTTCTTTTTATCTTTTGTAACCATAATGCCATGTACATTCCCCATTACTCACACATATCATTTTATGTAAAAATGAATGATTTCAATAAACAAATATGGGGAATGAAAACCTGTTTAAGTATGACAAAGATATGTTGCATGCTTGCAACTCATAAGCAGGAATCTGTTTTCCAAATAATGGTCAAGTTTGTGTATATAACTTTCAGGCGTTATCCCGAGAACTGAAATTGGACGACACCATTTCATCGTTGTCTTTCTTACCGGGCCATAAACGATAAGTATTTTCTTTAAATGAATGCCGGTTTAACAAATACTTGTGACCGCACTCTTCGGTATCAGTTAAAATTTTACAAAACATTTATTCGACACAGTATTTGGGGTATGTACAGGAATTACAGTAGGTCTGTCTAAAAAAACTGCATATTTAGCATGAATTGCAGGTAAAACTGCTTAAAAGTAGCTAAAAATTATGAAAAGCACCATTAAACCACTTTGAACAAGCTGTTTTGATCAGTTTTGATCATTTTTAATCAGTCAGACCAGTGCAAACAGTCTACAAGCTGAACAACAAATTTTAAGAATTTGAGTTACCTCCCTTGTGTGACAAACATGACAATTTTCAATCACCGAAAACTTGAAAAAAGGTAGTTTCATTGTGTTTCTGTGTCAAATTTTGTGTCAATAATGGATTAACTTGAAATCTGAATGATATTACAAATGAATGAACAAAGTTTGAAATTGCTTCATGTTGTTTAAGGAAAAAGTCAACAATATCTGATATACCCAAATGTTATTTCTAGCACATAATTTATGTCATTTTATGGTTCTGTATGAATAAATATGACTTTATTGCAGAGAAAAAAAGAAATATGAGTGTAAAACTGATACAAAACAGTCAGTGTCAAAAGGTGCCGAGCGACGCGATTTATAGGTGCAGTTCAAGAAGGTGATCGCTTCTTCATGCGACACAATTGTATCTACTCCATATGTAATAAATCAAGAATTTACACAGTCTTGAATCCTTGGACAGTTTTTCTGAGCACTTCAAGCTTCTGTTCTGCAGTCTCTCTTGTAGAAAAATGGGGGGAGGGAGTCGGTCGACAAACTGTTTCTCTCAACAGCTTTTCTGAAGACGTCGACTGTTATGACCTGAAAGAAATGCAATGTGAAGTGCAAATGTTTCATGTTGGTATGCAGTGATATAACTTTCATACAATATATATAGAGTAACTGTTGATGCTAGTTGATTAAGGATAATTTGATGGAGGGGGGGGGGGGGGGGTCATAAAATTGGTGCATATACTGCGTTTGTATGTGTTTGTTAAAGAGATAATTCAAATTAAAGTACTACAGACAATATAATTGCCTGTAAGAAACCATGCTGCAGCTGAACTTTGTAGGGGCATTCACAGGAAGGCTTTATCTGTTACTGAGTCTGTATCCACAGGGTATCAAAACAACTCTTGACTCTTTCTGTGACACACAAGAAAGTGCATTTTATCATAAAATGTCTGTCGACCACAATGCATCCGCTTCTGCAGTCTCCGCGCAGAACTTTGCTTATCAGTCATACGACTGCGATAAAGAATAATATACTTGAAGACGAAAGGTACACGGTTAAAAATGTCAGCATATGTGTAATGTATACTTACAAGATTAACAACTTTCCTGCGGATCACACCGGTTACAGTGAAAGCAGTGAATACCCTGGAAAGAATAATAAGGCCACCTTCCTCTGAATTTTAAGTGTCTAGTTCTCAGGGTAATACAAACAGTCTGGAACTGCCAAGTAAAGCCTGCAAAAGGAAAAGGGCTGTGAATAATGTGTGATGCTAGTATGTCAGCTTAATGATGTATATACAGATGAACATCTGCCAAAATCCTAACTATTCACATGTACATGCATCTGACAGTAAATATGACTTCTTTTTATCTTTTGTAACCATAATGCCATGTACATTCCCCATTACTCACACATATCATTTTATGTAAAAATGAATGATTTCAATAAACAAATATGGGGAATGAAAACCTGTTTAAGTATGACAAAGATATGTTGCATGCTTGCAACTCATAAGCAGGAATCTGTTTTCCAAATAATGGTCAAGTTTGTGTATATAACTTTCAGGCGTTATCCCGAGAACTGAAATTGGACGACACCATTTCATCGTTGTCTTTCTTACCGGGCCATAAACGATAAGTATTTTCTTTAAATGAATGCCGGTTTAACAAATACTTGTGACCGCACTCTTCGGTATCAGTTAAAATTTTACAAAACATTTATTCGACACAGTATTTGGGGTATGTACAGGAATTACAGTAGGTCTGTCTAAAAAAACTGCAT
Source organism: Rugalucina vietnamica (assembly GCA_964017185.1). NCBI lineage: Eukaryota > Metazoa > Mollusca > Bivalvia > Lucinida > Lucinidae > Rugalucina > Rugalucina vietnamica. The sequence goes on from OZ024872.1 coordinate 72,148,140, forward strand.
ATTTAGCATGAATTGCAGGTAAAACTGCTTAAAAGTAGCTAAAAATTATGAAAAGCACCATTAAACCACTTTGAACAAGCTGTTTTGATCAGTTTTGATCATTTTTAATCAGTCAGACCAGTGCAAACAGTCTACAAGCTGAACAACAAATTTTAAGAATTTGAGTTACCTCCCTTGTGTGACAAACATGACAATTTTCAATCACCGAAAACTTGAAAAAAGGTAGTTTCATTGTGTTTCTGTGTCAAATTTTGTGTCAATAATGGATTAACTTGAAATCTGAATGATATTACAAATGAATGAACAAAGTTTGAAATTGCTTCATGTTGTTTAAGGAAAAAGTCAACAATATCTGATATACCCAAATGTTATTTCTAGCACATAATTTATGTCATTTTATGGTTCTGTATGAATAAATATGACTTTATTGCAGAGAAAAAAAGAAATATGAGTGTAAAACTGATACAAAACAGTCAGTGTCAAAAGGTGCCGAGCGACGCGATTTATAGGTGCAGTTCAAGAAGGTGATCGCTTCTTCATGCGACACAATTGTATCTACTCCATATGTAATAAATCAAGAATTTACACAGTCTTGAATCCTTGGACAGTTTTTCTGAGCACTTCAAGCTTCTGTTCTGCAGTCTCTCTTGTAGAAAAATGGGGGGAGGGAGTCGGTCGACAAACTGTTTCTCTCAACAGCTTTTCTGAAGACGTCGACTGTTATGACCTGAAAGAAATGCAATGTGAAGTGCAAATGTTTCATGTTGGTATGCAGTGATATAACTTTCATACAATATATATAGAGTAACTGTTGATGCTAGTTGATTAAGGATAATTTGATGGAGGGGGGGGGGGGGGTCATAAAATTGGTGCATATACTGCGTTTGTATGTGTTTGTTAAAGAGATAATTCAAATTAAAGTACTACAGACAATATAATTGCCTGTAAGAAACCATGCTGCAGCTGAACTTTGTAGGGGCATTCACAGGAAGGCTTTATCTGTTACTGAGTCTGTATCCACAGGGTATCAAAACAACTCTTGACTCTTTCTGTGACACACAAGAAAGTGCATTTTATCATAAAATGTCTGTCGACCACAATGCATCCGCTTCTGCAGTCTCCGCGCAGAACTTTGCTTATCAGTCATACGACTGCGATAAAGAATAATATACTTGAAGACGAAAGGTACACGGTTAAAAATGTCAGCATATGTGTAATGTATACTTACAAGATTAACAACTTTCCTGCGGATCACACCGGTTACAGTGAAAGCAGTGAATACCCTGGAAAGAATAATAAGGCCACCTTCCTCTGAATTTTAAGTGTCTAGTTCTCAGGGTAATACAAACAGTCTGGAACTGCCAAGTAAAGCCTGCAAAAGGAAAAGGGCTGTGAATAATGTGTGATGCTAGTATGTCAGCTTAATGATGTATATACAGATGAACATCTGCCAAAATCCTAACTATTCACATGTACATGCATCTGACAGTAAATATGACTTCTTTTTATCTTTTGTAACCATAATGCCATGTACATTCCCCATTACTCACACATATCATTTTATGTAAAAATGAATGATTTCAATAAACAAATATGGGGAATGAAAACCTGTTTAAGTATGACAAAGATATGTTGCATGCTTGCAACTCATAAGCAGGAATCTGTTTTCCAAATAATGGTCAAGTTTGTGTATATAACTTTCAGGCGTTATCCCGAGAACTGAAATTGGACGACACCATTTCATCGTTGTCTTTCTTACCGGGCCATAAACGATAAGTATTTTCTTTAAATGAATGCCGGTTTAACAAATACTTGTGACCGCACTCTTCGGTATCAGTTAAAATTTTACAAAACATTTATTCGACACAGTATTTGGGGTATGTACAGGAATTACAGTAGGTCTGTCTAAAAAAACTGCATATTTAGCATGAATTGCAGGTAAAACTGCTTAAAAGTAGCTAAAAATTATGAAAAGCACCATTAAACCACTTTGAACAAGCTGTTTTGATCAGTTTTGATCATTTTTAATCAGTCAGACCAGTGCAAACAGTCTACAAGCTGAACAACAAATTTTAAGAATTTGAGTTACCTCCCTTGTGTGACAAACATGACAATTTTCAATCACCGAAAACTTGAAAAAAGGTAGTTTCATTGTGTTTCTGTGTCAAATTTTGTGTCAATAATGGATTAACTTGAAATCTGAATGATATTACAAATGAATGAACAAAGTTTGAAATTGCTTCATGTTGTTAATGGGGGCACTACACAGTTTCCAATGGCCGGCCAAAGTTTTTACGACGGCTACTCAATAAATTACCCCTTGCAACAAGACAAAACATTAATAGCCCTTCATATATACTCACAGTCAATTACAAATGGACCAGCAATTAATCTTAAAGTAAAAGAAACAGTTTCTGCTTACTGGAACCATCTCTGTGCAAATGTAAACATTACCCCACCCCCCTTACTAAAAGGGCAATTTTTGCACCAAAAGACACATTTCCCTTGAAGTGTGACATGCCACTGGCACATGCAATGACCATAAACTGCATACCCATGTGTAGATACACCCTAATGCTTAATTTCTATGCACATTTGAATACCTGCCAGCCGTTGACTTATCATAGTAAATTCCACTTTAAAAAAAGAGCCATTTTTGAACAGCTGATTTCCGGGGTCGAGGGTAAAATCCAGCAAGTTAGTTCTGCACTAATAAAAAAATACAGAAGGTCATGTGACCTGACAAAAATCAATTTAAATCATAAATAACAACTGCTTGAGTGAAATAAAAGTCAAATACTGCTTCAAAATATTTTTACACACATTTACAGACCAAAATGTAGCCATACCCCTCTATATTGACTTTTTTGCCCAGGACAAGTGGGTAAAAACCATTGGCTGCACCCTTTAAGGAAAAAGTCAACAATATCTGATATACCCAAATGTTATTTCTAGCACATAATTTATGTCATTTTATGGTTCTGTATGAATAAATATGACTTTATTGCAGAGAAAAAAAGAAATATGAGTGTAAAACTGATACAAAACAGTCAGTGTCAAAAGGTGCCGAGCGACGCGATTTATAGGTGCAGTTCAAGAAGGTGATCGCTTCTTCATGCGACACAATTGTATCTACTCCATATGTAATAAATCAAGAATTTACACAGTCTTGAATCCTTGGACAGTTTTTCTGAGCACTTCAAGCTTCTGTTCTGCAGTCTCTCTTGTAGAAAAATGGGGGGAGGGAGTCGGTCGACAAACTGTTTCTCTCAACAGCTTTTCTGAAGACGTCGACTGTTATGACCTGAAAGAAATGCAATGTGAAGTGCAAATGTTTCATGTTGGTATGCAGTGATATAACTTTCATACAATATATATAGAGTAACTGTTGATGCTAGTTGATTAAGGATAATTTGATGGAGGGGGGGGGGGGGGGTCATAAAATTGGTGCATATACTGCGTTTGTATGTGTTTGTTAAAGAGATAATTCAAATTAAAGTACTACAGACAATATAATTGCCTGTAAGAAACCATGCTGCAGCTGAACTTTGTAGGGGCATTCACAGGAAGGCTTTATCTGTTACTGAGTCTGTATCCACAGGGTATCAAAACAACTCTTGACTCTTTCTGTGACACACAAGAAAGTGCATTTTATCATAAAATGTCTGTCGACCACAATGCATCCGCTTCTGCAGTCTCCGCGCAGAACTTTGCTTATCAGTCATACGACTGCGATAAAGAATAATATACTTGAAGACGAAAGGTACACGGTTAAAAATGTCAGCATATGTGTAATGTATACTTACAAGATTAACAACTTTCCTGCGGATCACACCGGTTACAGTGAAAGCAGTGAATACCCTGGAAAGAATAATAAGGCCACCTTCCTCTGAATTTTAAGTGTCTAGTTCTCAGGGTAATACAAACAGTCTGGAACTGCCAAGTAAAGCCTGCAAAAGGAAAAGGGCTGTGAATAATGTGTGATGCTAGTATGTCAGCTTAATGATGTATATACAGATGAACATCTGCCAAAATCCTAACTATTCACATGTACATGCATCTGACAGTAAATATGACTTCTTTTTATCTTTTGTAACCATAATGCCATGTACATTCCCCATTACTCACACATATCATTTTATGTAAAAATGAATGATTTCAATAAACAAATATGGGGAATGAAAACCTGTTTAAGTATGACAAAGATATGTTGCATGCTTGCAACTCATAAGCAGGAATCTGTTTTCCAAATAATGGTCAAGTTTGTGTATATAACTTTCAGGCGTTATCCCGAGAACTGAAATTGGACGACACCATTTCATCGTTGTCTTTCTTACCGGGCCATAAACGATAAGTATTTTCTTTAAATGAATGCCGGTTTAACAAATACTTGTGACCGCACTCTTCGGTATCAGTTAAAATTTTACAAAACATTTATTCGACACAGTATTTGGGGTATGTACAGGAATTACAGTAGGTCTGTCTAAAAAAACTGCATATTTAGCATGAATTGCAGGTAAAACTGCTTAAAAGTAGCTAAAAATTATGAAAAGCACCATTAAACCACTTTGAACAAGCTGTTTTGATCAGTTTTGATCATTTTTAATCAGTCAGACCAGTGCAAACAGTCTACAAGCTGAACAACAAATTTTAAGAATTTGAGTTACCTCCCTTGTGTGACAAACATGACAATTTTCAATCACCGAAAACTTGAAAAAAGGTAGTTTCATTGTGTTTCTGTGTCAAATTTTGTGTCAATAATGGATTAACTTGAAATCTGAATGATATTACAAATGAATGAACAAAGTTTGAAATTGCTTCATGTTGTTTAAGGAAAAAGTCAACAATATCTGATATACCCAAATGTTATTTCTAGCACATAATTTATGTCATTTTATGGTTCTGTATGAATAAATATGACTTTATTGCAGAGAAAAAAAGAAATATGAGTGTAAAACTGATACAAAACAGTCAGTGTCAAAAGGTGCCGAGCGACGCGATTTATAGGTGCAGTTCAAGAAGGTGATCGCTTCTTCATGCGACACAATTGTATCTACTCCATATGTAATAAATCAAGAATTTACACAGTCTTGAATCCTTGGACAGTTTTTCTGAGCACTTCAAGCTTCTGTTCTGCAGTCTCTCTTGTAGAAAAATGGGGGGAGGGAGTCGGTCGACAAACTGTTTCTCTCAACAGCTTTTCTGAAGACGTCGACTGTTATGACCTGAAAGAAATGCAATGTGAAGTGCAAATGTTTCATGTTGGTATGCAGTGATATAACTTTCATACAATATATATAGAGTAACTGTTGATGCTAGTTGATTAAGGATAATTTGATGGAGGGGGGGGGGGGGGGTCATAAAATTGGTGCATATACTGCGTTTGTATGTGTTTGTTAAAGAGATAATTCAAATTAAAGTACTACAGACAATATAATTGCCTGTAAGAAACCATGCTGCAGCTGAACTTTGTAGGGGCATTCACAGGAAGGCTTTATCTGTTACTGAGTCTGTATCCACAGGGTATCAAAACAACTCTTGACTCTTTCTGTGACACACAAGAAAGTGCATTTTATCATAAAATGTCTGTCGACCACAATGCATCCGCTTCTGCAGTCTCCGCGCAGAACTTTGCTTATCAGTCATACGACTGCGATAAAGAATAATATACTTGAAGACGAAAGGTACACGGTTAAAAATGTCAGCATATGTGTAATGTATACTTACAAGATTAACAACTTTCCTGCGGATCACACCGGTTACAGTGAAAGCAGTGAATACCCTGGAAAGAATAATAAGGCCACCTTCCTCTGAATTTTAAGTGTCTAGTTCTCAGGGTAATACAAACAGTCTGGAACTGCCAAGTAAAGCCTGCAAAAGGAAAAGGGCTGTGAATAATGTGTGATGCTAGTATGTCAGCTTAATGATGTATATACAGATGAACATCTGCCAAAATCCTAACTATTCACATGTACATGCATCTGACAGTAAATATGACTTCTTTTTATCTTTTGTAACCATAATGCCATGTACATTCCCCATTACTCACACATATCATTTTATGTAAAAATGAATGATTTCAATAAACAAATATGGGGAATGAAAACCTGTTTAAGTATGACAAAGATATGTTGCATGCTTGCAACTCATAAGCAGGAATCTGTTTTCCAAATAATGGTCAAGTTTGTGTATATAACTTTCAGGCGTTATCCCGAGAACTGAAATTGGACGACACCATTTCATCGTTGTCTTTCTTACCGGGCCATAAACGATAAGTATTTTCTTTAAATGAATGCCGGTTTAACAAATACTTGTGACCGCACTCTTCGGTATCAGTTAAAATTTTACAAAACATTTATTCGACACAGTATTTGGGGTATGTACAGGAATTACAGTAGGTCTGTCTAAAAAAACTGCATATTTAGCATGAATTGCAGGTAAAACTGCTTAAAAGTAGCTAAAAATTATGAAAAGCACCATTAAACCACTTTGAACAAGCTGTTTTGATCAGTTTTGATCATTTTTAATCAGTCAGACCAGTGCAAACAGTCTACAAGCTGAACAACAAATTTTAAGAATTTGAGTTACCTCCCTTGTGTGACAAACATGACAATTTTCAATCACCGAAAACTTGAAAAAAGGTAGTTTCATTGTGTTTCTGTGTCAAATTTTGTGTCAATAATGGATTAACTTGAAATCTGAATGATATTACAAATGAATGAACAAAGTTTGAAATTGCTTCATGTTGTTAATGGGGGCACTACACAGTTTCCAATGGCCGGCCAAAGTTTTTACGACGGCTACTCAATAAATTACCCCTTGCAACAAGACAAAACATTAATAGCCCTTCATATATACTCACAGTCAATTACAAATGGACCAGCAATTAATCTTAAAGTAAAAGAAACAGTTTCTGCTTACTGGAACCATCTCTGTGCAAATGTAAACATTACCCCACCCCCCTTACTAAAAGGGCAATTTTTGCACCAAAAGACACATTTCCCTTGAAGTGTGACATGCCACTGGCACATGCAATGACCATAAACTGCATACCCATGTGTAGATACACCCTAATGCTTAATTTCTATGCACATTTGAATACCTGCCAGCCGTTGACTTATCATAGTAAATTCCACTTTAAAAAAAGAGCCATTTTTGAACAGCTGATTTCCGGGGTCGAGGGTAAAATCCAGCAAGTTAGTTCTGCACTAATAAAAAAATACAGAAGGTCATGTGACCTGACAAAAATCAATTTAAATCATAAATAACAACTGCTTGAGTGAAATAAAAGTCAAATACTGCTTCAAAATATTTTTACACACATTTACAGACCAAAATGTAGCCATACCCCTCTATATTGACTTTTTTGCCCAGGACAAGTGGGTAAAAACCATTGGCTGCACCCTTTAAGGAAAAAGTCAACAATATCTGATATACCCAAATGTTATTTCTAGCACATAATTTATGTCATTTTATGGTTCTGTATGAATAAATATGACTTTATTGCAGAGAAAAAAAGAAATATGAGTGTAAAACTGATACAAAACAGTCAGTGTCAAAAGGTGCCGAGCGACGCGATTTATAGGTGCAGTTCAAGAAGGTGATCGCTTCTTCATGCGACACAATTGTATCTACTCCATATGTAATAAATCAAGAATTTACACAGTCTTGAATCCTTGGACAGTTTTTCTGAGCACTTCAAGCTTCTGTTCTGCAGTCTCTCTTGTAGAAAAATGGGGGGAGGGAGTCGGTCGACAAACTGTTTCTCTCAACAGCTTTTCTGAAGACGTCGACTGTTATGACCTGAAAGAAATGCAATGTGAAGTGCAAATGTTTCATGTTGGTATGCAGTGATATAACTTTCATACAATATATATAGAGTAACTGTTGATGCTAGTTGATTAAGGATAATTTGATGGAGGGGGGGGGGGGGGGTCATAAAATTGGTGCATATACTGCGTTTGTATGTGTTTGTTAAAGAGATAATTCAAATTAAAGTACTACAGACAATATAATTGCCTGTAAGAAACCATGCTGCAGCTGAACTTTGTAGGGGCATTCACAGGAAGGCTTTATCTGTTACTGAGTCTGTATCCACAGGGTATCAAAACAACTCTTGACTCTTTCTGTGACACACAAGAAAGTGCATTTTATCATAAAATGTCTGTCGACCACAATGCATCCGCTTCTGCAGTCTCCGCGCAGAACTTTGCTTATCAGTCATACGACTGCGATAAAGAATAATATACTTGAAGACGAAAGGTACACGGTTAAAAATGTCAGCATATGTGTAATGTATACTTACAAGATTAACAACTTTCCTGCGGATCACACCGGTTACAGTGAAAGCAGTGAATACCCTGGAAAGAATAATAAGGCCACCTTCCTCTGAATTTTAAGTGTCTAGTTCTCAGGGTAATACAAACAGTCTGGAACTGCCAAGTAAAGCCTGCAAAAGGAAAAGGGCTGTGAATAATGTGTGATGCTAGTATGTCAGCTTAATGATGTATATACAGATGAACATCTGCCAAAATCCTAACTATTCACATGTACATGCATCTGACAGTAAATATGACTTCTTTTTATCTTTTGTAACCATAATGCCATGTACATTCCCCATTACTCACACATATCATTTTATGTAAAAATGAATGATTTCAATAAACAAATATGGGGAATGAAAACCTGTTTAAGTATGACAAAGATATGTTGCATGCTTGCAACTCATAAGCAGGAATCTGTTTTCCAAATAATGGTCAAGTTTGTGTATATAACTTTCAGGCGTTATCCCGAGAACTGAAATTGGACGACACCATTTCATCGTTGTCTTTCTTACCGGGCCATAAACGATAAGTATTTTCTTTAAATGAATGCCGGTTTAACAAATACTTGTGACCGCACTCTTCGGTATCAGTTAAAATTTTACAAAACATTTATTCGACACAGTATTTGGGGTATGTACAGGAATTACAGTAGGTCTGTCTAAAAAAACTGCATATTTAGCATGAATTGCAGGTAAAACTGCTTAAAAGTAGCTAAAAATTATGAAAAGCACCATTAAACCACTTTGAACAAGCTGTTTTGATCAGTTTTGATCATTTTTAATCAGTCAGACCAGTGCAAACAGTCTACAAGCTGAACAACAAATTTTAAGAATTTGAGTTACCTCCCTTGTGTGACAAACATGACAATTTTCAATCACCGAAAACTTGAAAAAAGGTAGTTTCATTGTGTTTCTGTGTCAAATTTTGTGTCAATAATGGATTAACTTGAAATCTGAATGATATTACAAATGAATGAACAAAGTTTGAAATTGCTTCATGTTGTTAATGGGGGCACTACACAGTTTCCAATGGCCGGCCAAAGTTTTTACGACGGCTACTCAATAAATTACCCCTTGCAACAAGACAAAACATTAATAGCCCTTCATATATACTCACAGTCAATTACAAATGGACCAGCAATTAATCTTAAAGTAAAAGAAACAGTTTCTGCTTACTGGAACCATCTCTGTGCAAATGTAAACATTACCCCACCCCCCTTACTAAAAGGGCAATTTTTGCACCAAAAGACACATTTCCCTTGAAGTGTGACATGCCACTGGCACATGCAATGACCATAAACTGCATACCCATGTGTAGATACACCCTAATGCTTAATTTCTATGCACATTTGAATACCTGCCAGCCGTTGACTTATCATAGTAAATTCCACTTTAAAAAAAGAGCCATTTTTGAACAGCTGATTTCCGGGGTCGAGGGTAAAATCCAGCAAGTTAGTTCTGCACTAATAAAAAAATACAGAAGGTCATGTGACCTGACAAAAATCAATTTAAATCATAAATAACAACTGCTTGAGTGAAATAAAAGTCAAATACTGCTTCAAAATATTTTTACACACATTTACAGACCAAAATGTAGCCATACCCCTCTATATTGACTTTTTTGCCCAGGACAAGTGGGTAAAAACCATTGGCTGCACCCTTTAAGGAAAAAGTCAACAATATCTGATATACCCAAATGTTATTTCTAGCACATAATTTATGTCATTTTATGGTTCTGTATGAATAAATATGACTTTATTGCAGAGAAAAAAAGAAATATGAGTGTAAAACTGATACAAAACAGTCAGTGTCAAAAGGTGCCGAGCGACGCGATTTATAGGTGCAGTTCAAGAAGGTGATCGCTTCTTCATGCGACACAATTGTATCTACTCCATATGTAATAAATCAAGAATTTACACAGTCTTGAATCCTTGGACAGTTTTTCTGAGCACTTCAAGCTTCTGTTCTGCAGTCTCTCTTGTAGAAAAATGGGGGGAGGGAGTCGGTCGACAAACTGTTTCTCTCAACAGCTTTTCTGAAGACGTCGACTGTTATGACCTGAAAGAAATGCAATGTGAAGTGCAAATGTTTCATGTTGGTATGCAGTGATATAACTTTCATACAATATATATAGAGTAACTGTTGATGCTAGTTGATTAAGGATAATTTGATGGAGGGGGGGGGGGGGGGTCATAAAATTGGTGCATATACTGCGTTTGTATGTGTTTGTTAAAGAGATAATTCAAATTAAAGTACTACAGACAATATAATTGCCTGTAAGAAACCATGCTGCAGCTGAACTTTGTAGGGGCATTCACAGGAAGGCTTTATCTGTTACTGAGTCTGTATCCACAGGGTATCAAAACAACTCTTGACTCTTTCTGTGACACACAAGAAAGTGCATTTTATCATAAAATGTCTGTCGACCACAATGCATCCGCTTCTGCAGTCTCCGCGCAGAACTTTGCTTATCAGTCATACGACTGCGATAAAGAATAATATACTTGAAGACGAAAGGTACACGGTTAAAAATGTCAGCATATGTGTAATGTATACTTACAAGATTAACAACTTTCCTGCGGATCACACCGGTTACAGTGAAAGCAGTGAATACCCTGGAAAGAATAATAAGGCCACCTTCCTCTGAATTTTAAGTGTCTAGTTCTCAGGGTAATACAAACAGTCTGGAACTGCCAAGTAAAGCCTGCAAAAGGAAAAGGGCTGTGAATAATGTGTGATGCTAGTATGTCAGCTTAATGATGTATATACAGATGAACATCTGCCAAAATCCTAACTATTCACATGTACATGCATCTGACAGTAAATATGACTTCTTTTTATCTTTTGTAACCATAATGCCATGTACATTCCCCATTACTCACACATATCATTTTATGTAAAAATGAATGATTTCAATAAACAAATATGGGGAATGAAAACCTGTTTAAGTATGACAAAGATATGTTGCATGCTTGCAACTCATAAGCAGGAATCTGTTTTCCAAATAATGGTCAAGTTTGTGTATATAACTTTCAGGCGTTATCCCGAGAACTGAAATTGGACGACACCATTTCATCGTTGTCTTTCTTACCGGGCCATAAACGATAAGTATTTTCTTTAAATGAATGCCGGTTTAACAAATACTTGTGACCGCACTCTTCGGTATCAGTTAAAATTTTACAAAACATTTATTCGACACAGTATTTGGGGTATGTACAGGAATTACAGTAGGTCTGTCTAAAAAAACTGCATATTTAGCATGAATTGCAGGTAAAACTGCTTAAAAGTAGCTAAAAATTATGAAAAGCACCATTAAACCACTTTGAACAAGCTGTTTTGATCAGTTTTGATCATTTTTAATCAGTCAGACCAGTGCAAACAGTCTACAAGCTGAACAACAAATTTTAAGAATTTGAGTTACCTCCCTTGTGTGACAAACATGACAATTTTCAATCACCGAAAACTTGAAAAAAGGTAGTTTCATTGTGTTTCTGTGTCAAATTTTGTGTCAATAATGGATTAACTTGAAATCTGAATGATATTACAAATGAATGAACAAAGTTTGAAATTGCTTCATGTTGTTAATGGGGGCACTACACAGTTTCCAATGGCCGGCCAAAGTTTTTACGACGGCTACTCAATAAATTACCCCTTGCAACAAGACAAAACATTAATAGCCCTTCATATATACTCACAGTCAATTACAAATGGACCAGCAATTAATCTTAAAGTAAAAGAAACAGTTTCTGCTTACTGGAACCATCTCTGTGCAAATGTAAACATTACCCCACCCCCCTTACTAAAAGGGCAATTTTTGCACCAAAAGACACATTTCCCTTGAAGTGTGACATGCCACTGGCACATGCAATGACCATAAACTGCATACCCATGTGTAGATACACCCTAATGCTTAATTTCTATGCACATTTGAATACCTGCCAGCCGTTGACTTATCATAGTAAATTCCACTTTAAAAAAAGAGCCATTTTTGAACAGCTGATTTCCGGGGTCGAGGGTAAAATCCAGCAAGTTAGTTCTGCACTAATAAAAAAATACAGAAGGTCATGTGACCTGACAAAAATCAATTTAAATCATAAATAACAACTGCTTGAGTGAAATAAAAGTCAAATACTGCTTCAAAATATTTTTACACACATTTACAGACCAAAATGTAGCCATACCCCTCTATATTGACTTTTTTGCCCAGGACAAGTGGGTAAAAACCATTGGCTGCACCCTTTAAGGAAAAAGTCAACAATATCTGATATACCCAAATGTTATTTCTAGCACATAATTTATGTCATTTTATGGTTCTGTATGAATAAATATGACTTTATTGCAGAGAAAAAAAGAAATATGAGTGTAAAACTGATACAAAACAGTCAGTGTCAAAAGGTGCCGAGCGACGCGATTTATAGGTGCAGTTCAAGAAGGTGATCGCTTCTTCATGCGACACAATTGTATCTACTCCATATGTAATAAATCAAGAATTTACACAGTCTTGAATCCTTGGACAGTTTTTCTGAGCACTTCAAGCTTCTGTTCTGCAGTCTCTCTTGTAGAAAAATGGGGGGAGGGAGTCGGTCGACAAACTGTTTCTCTCAACAGCTTTTCTGAAGACGTCGACTGTTATGACCTGAAAGAAATGCAATGTGAAGTGCAAATGTTTCATGTTGGTATGCAGTGATATAACTTTCATACAATATATATAGAGTAACTGTTGATGCTAGTTGATTAAGGATAATTTGATGGAGGGGGGGGGGGGGGGTCATAAAATTGGTGCATATACTGCGTTTGTATGTGTTTGTTAAAGAGATAATTCAAATTAAAGTACTACAGACAATATAATTGCCTGTAAGAAACCATGCTGCAGCTGAACTTTGTAGGGGCATTCACAGGAAGGCTTTATCTGTTACTGAGTCTGTATCCACAGGGTATCAAAACAACTCTTGACTCTTTCTGTGACACACAAGAAAGTGCATTTTATCATAAAATGTCTGTCGACCACAATGCATCCGCTTCTGCAGTCTCCGCGCAGAACTTTGCTTATCAGTCATACGACTGCGATAAAGAATAATATACTTGAAGACGAAAGGTACACGGTTAAAAATGTCAGCATATGTGTAATGTATACTTACAAGATTAACAACTTTCCTGCGGATCACACCGGTTACAGTGAAAGCAGTGAATACCCTGGAAAGAATAATAAGGCCACCTTCCTCTGAATTTTAAGTGTCTAGTTCTCAGGGTAATACAAACAGTCTGGAACTGCCAAGTAAAGCCTGCAAAAGGAAAAGGGCTGTGAATAATGTGTGATGCTAGTATGTCAGCTTAATGATGTATATACAGATGAACATCTGCCAAAATCCTAACTATTCACATGTACATGCATCTGACAGTAAATATGACTTCTTTTTATCTTTTGTAACCATAATGCCATGTACATTCCCCATTACTCACACATATCATTTTATGTAAAAATGAATGATTTCAATAAACAAATATGGGGAATGAAAACCTGTTTAAGTATGACAAAGATATGTTGCATGCTTGCAACTCATAAGCAGGAATCTGTTTTCCAAATAATGGTCAAGTTTGTGTATATAACTTTCAGGCGTTATCCCGAGAACTGAAATTGGACGACACCATTTCATCGTTGTCTTTCTTACCGGGCCATAAACGATAAGTATTTTCTTTAAATGAATGCCGGTTTAACAAATACTTGTGACCGCACTCTTCGGTATCAGTTAAAATTTTACAAAACATTTATTCGACACAGTATTTGGGGTATGTACAGGAATTACAGTAGGTCTGTCTAAAAAAACTGCATATTTAGCATGAATTGCAGGTAAAACTGCTTAAAAGTAGCTAAAAATTATGAAAAGCACCATTAAACCACTTTGAACAAGCTGTTTTGATCAGTTTTGATCATTTTTAATCAGTCAGACCAGTGCAAACAGTCTACAAGCTGAACAACAAATTTTAAGAATTTGAGTTACCTCCCTTGTGTGACAAACATGACAATTTTCAATCACCGAAAACTTGAAAAAAGGTAGTTTCATTGTGTTTCTGTGTCAAATTTTGTGTCAATAATGGATTAACTTGAAATCTGAATGATATTACAAATGAATGAACAAAGTTTGAAATTGCTTCATGTTGTTAATGGGGGCACTACACAGTTTCCAATGGCCGGCCAAAGTTTTTACGACGGCTACTCAATAAATTACCCCTTGCAACAAGACAAAACATTAATAGCCCTTCATATATACTCACAGTCAATTACAAATGGACCAGCAATTAATCTTAAAGTAAAAGAAACAGTTTCTGCTTACTGGAACCATCTCTGTGCAAATGTAAACATTACCCCACCCCCCTTACTAAAAGGGCAATTTTTGCACCAAAAGACACATTTCCCTTGAAGTGTGACATGCCACTGGCACATGCAATGACCATAAACTGCATACCCATGTGTAGATACACCCTAATGCTTAATTTCTATGCACATTTGAATACCTGCCAGCCGTTGACTTATCATAGTAAATTCCACTTTAAAAAAAGAGCCATTTTTGAACAGCTGATTTCCGGGGTCGAGGGTAAAATCCAGCAAGTTAGTTCTGCACTAATAAAAAAATACAGAAGGTCATGTGACCTGACAAAAATCAATTTAAATCATAAATAACAACTGCTTGAGTGAAATAAAAGTCAAATACTGCTTCAAAATATTTTTACACACATTTACAGACCAAAATGTAGCCATACCCCTCTATATTGACTTTTTTGCCCAGGACAAGTGGGTAAAAACCATTGGCTGCACCCTTTAAGGAAAAAGTCAACAATATCTGATATACCCAAATGTTATTTCTAGCACATAATTTATGTCATTTTATGGTTCTGTATGAATAAATATGACTTTATTGCAGAGAAAAAAAGAAATATGAGTGTAAAACTGATACAAAACAGTCAGTGTCAAAAGGTGCCGAGCGACGCGATTTATAGGTGCAGTTCAAGAAGGTGATCGCTTCTTCATGCGACACAATTGTATCTACTCCATATGTAATAAATCAAGAATTTACACAGTCTTGAATCCTTGGACAGTTTTTCTGAGCACTTCAAGCTTCTGTTCTGCAGTCTCTCTTGTAGAAAAATGGGGGGAGGGAGTCGGTCGACAAACTGTTTCTCTCAACAGCTTTTCTGAAGACGTCGACTGTTATGACCTGAAAGAAATGCAATGTGAAGTGCAAATGTTTCATGTTGGTATGCAGTGATATAACTTTCATACAATATATATAGAGTAACTGTTGATGCTAGTTGATTAAGGATAATTTGATGGAGGGGGGGGGGGGGGGTCATAAAATTGGTGCATATACTGCGTTTGTATGTGTTTGTTAAAGAGATAATTCAAATTAAAGTACTACAGACAATATAATTGCCTGTAAGAAACCATGCTGCAGCTGAACTTTGTAGGGGCATTCACAGGAAGGCTTTATCTGTTACTGAGTCTGTATCCACAGGGTATCAAAACAACTCTTGACTCTTTCTGTGACACACAAGAAAGTGCATTTTATCATAAAATGTCTGTCGACCACAATGCATCCGCTTCTGCAGTCTCCGCGCAGAACTTTGCTTATCAGTCATACGACTGCGATAAAGAATAATATACTTGAAGACGAAAGGTACACGGTTAAAAATGTCAGCATATGTGTAATGTATACTTACAAGATTAACAACTTTCCTGCGGATCACACCGGTTACAGTGAAAGCAGTGAATACCCTGGAAAGAATAATAAGGCCACCTTCCTCTGAATTTTAAGTGTCTAGTTCTCAGGGTAATACAAACAGTCTGGAACTGCCAAGTAAAGCCTGCAAAAGGAAAAGGGCTGTGAATAATGTGTGATGCTAGTATGTCAGCTTAATGATGTATATACAGATGAACATCTGCCAAAATCCTAACTATTCACATGTACATGCATCTGACAGTAAATATGACTTCTTTTTATCTTTTGTAACCATAATGCCATGTACATTCCCCATTACTCACACATATCATTTTATGTAAAAATGAATGATTTCAATAAACAAATATGGGGAATGAAAACCTGTTTAAGTATGACAAAGATATGTTGCATGCTTGCAACTCATAAGCAGGAATCTGTTTTCCAAATAATGGTCAAGTTTGTGTATATAACTTTCAGGCGTTATCCCGAGAACTGAAATTGGACGACACCATTTCATCGTTGTCTTTCTTACCGGGCCATAAACGATAAGTATTTTCTTTAAATGAATGCCGGTTTAACAAATACTTGTGACCGCACTCTTCGGTATCAGTTAAAATTTTACAAAACATTTATTCGACACAGTATTTGGGGTATGTACAGGAATTACAGTAGGTCTGTCTAAAAAAACTGCATATTTAGCATGAATTGCAGGTAAAACTGCTTAAAAGTAGCTAAAAATTATGAAAAGCACCATTAAACCACTTTGAACAAGCTGTTTTGATCAGTTTTGATCATTTTTAATCAGTCAGACCAGTGCAAACAGTCTACAAGCTGAACAACAAATTTTAAGAATTTGAGTTACCTCCCTTGTGTGACAAACATGACAATTTTCAATCACCGAAAACTTGAAAAAAGGTAGTTTCATTGTGTTTCTGTGTCAAATTTTGTGTCAATAATGGATTAACTTGAAATCTGAATGATATTACAAATGAATGAACAAAGTTTGAAATTGCTTCATGTTGTTAATGGGGGCACTACACAGTTTCCAATGGCCGGCCAAAGTTTTTACGACGGCTACTCAATAAATTACCCCTTGCAACAAGACAAAACATTAATAGCCCTTCATATATACTCACAGTCAATTACAAATGGACCAGCAATTAATCTTAAAGTAAAAGAAACAGTTTCTGCTTACTGGAACCATCTCTGTGCAAATGTAAACATTACCCCACCCCCCTTACTAAAAGGGCAATTTTTGCACCAAAAGACACATTTCCCTTGAAGTGTGACATGCCACTGGCACATGCAATGACCATAAACTGCATACCCATGTGTAGATACACCCTAATGCTTAATTTCTATGCACATTTGAATACCTGCCAGCCGTTGACTTATCATAGTAAATTCCACTTTAAAAAAAGAGCCATTTTTGAACAGCTGATTTCCGGGGTCGAGGGTAAAATCCAGCAAGTTAGTTCTGCACTAATAAAAAAATACAGAAGGTCATGTGACCTGACAAAAATCAATTTAAATCATAAATAACAACTGCTTGAGTGAAATAAAAGTCAAATACTGCTTCAAAATATTTTTACACACATTTACAGACCAAAATGTAGCCATACCCCTCTATATTGACTTTTTTGCCCAGGACAAGTGGGTAAAAACCATTGGCTGCACCCTTTAAGGAAAAAGTCAACAATATCTGATATACCCAAATGTTATTTCTAGCACATAATTTATGTCATTTTATGGTTCTGTATGAATAAATATGACTTTATTGCAGAGAAAAAAAGAAATATGAGTGTAAAACTGATACAAAACAGTCAGTGTCAAAAGGTGCCGAGCGACGCGATTTATAGGTGCAGTTCAAGAAGGTGATCGCTTCTTCATGCGACACAATTGTATCTACTCCATATGTAATAAATCAAGAATTTACACAGTCTTGAATCCTTGGACAGTTTTTCTGAGCACTTCAAGCTTCTGTTCTGCAGTCTCTCTTGTAGAAAAATGGGGGGAGGGAGTCGGTCGACAAACTGTTTCTCTCAACAGCTTTTCTGAAGACGTCGACTGTTATGACCTGAAAGAAATGCAATGTGAAGTGCAAATGTTTCATGTTGGTATGCAGTGATATAACTTTCATACAATATATATAGAGTAACTGTTGATGCTAGTTGATTAAGGATAATTTGATGGAGGGGGGGGGGGGGGGTCATAAAATTGGTGCATATACTGCGTTTGTATGTGTTTGTTAAAGAGATAATTCAAATTAAAGTACTACAGACAATATAATTGCCTGTAAGAAACCATGCTGCAGCTGAACTTTGTAGGGGCATTCACAGGAAGGCTTTATCTGTTACTGAGTCTGTATCCACAGGGTATCAAAACAACTCTTGACTCTTTCTGTGACACACAAGAAAGTGCATTTTATCATAAAATGTCTGTCGACCACAATGCATCCGCTTCTGCAGTCTCCGCGCAGAACTTTGCTTATCAGTCATACGACTGCGATAAAGAATAATATACTTGAAGACGAAAGGTACACGGTTAAAAATGTCAGCATATGTGTAATGTATACTTACAAGATTAACAACTTTCCTGCGGATCACACCGGTTACAGTGAAAGCAGTGAATACCCTGGAAAGAATAATAAGGCCACCTTCCTCTGAATTTTAAGTGTCTAGTTCTCAGGGTAATACAAACAGTCTGGAACTGCCAAGTAAAGCCTGCAAAAGGAAAAGGGCTGTGAATAATGTGTGATGCTAGTATGTCAGCTTAATGATGTATATA
Source organism: Rugalucina vietnamica (assembly GCA_964017185.1). Classification (NCBI taxonomy): domain Eukaryota; kingdom Metazoa; phylum Mollusca; class Bivalvia; order Lucinida; family Lucinidae; genus Rugalucina; species Rugalucina vietnamica. The sequence continues at coordinate 72,166,965 of OZ024872.1, forward strand.
CAGATGAACATCTGCCAAAATCCTAACTATTCACATGTACATGCATCTGACAGTAAATATGACTTCTTTTTATCTTTTGTAACCATAATGCCATGTACATTCCCCATTACTCACACATATCATTTTATGTAAAAATGAATGATTTCAATAAACAAATATGGGGAATGAAAACCTGTTTAAGTATGACAAAGATATGTTGCATGCTTGCAACTCATAAGCAGGAATCTGTTTTCCAAATAATGGTCAAGTTTGTGTATATAACTTTCAGGCGTTATCCCGAGAACTGAAATTGGACGACACCATTTCATCGTTGTCTTTCTTACCGGGCCATAAACGATAAGTATTTTCTTTAAATGAATGCCGGTTTAACAAATACTTGTGACCGCACTCTTCGGTATCAGTTAAAATTTTACAAAACATTTATTCGACACAGTATTTGGGGTATGTACAGGAATTACAGTAGGTCTGTCTAAAAAAACTGCATATTTAGCATGAATTGCAGGTAAAACTGCTTAAAAGTAGCTAAAAATTATGAAAAGCACCATTAAACCACTTTGAACAAGCTGTTTTGATCAGTTTTGATCATTTTTAATCAGTCAGACCAGTGCAAACAGTCTACAAGCTGAACAACAAATTTTAAGAATTTGAGTTACCTCCCTTGTGTGACAAACATGACAATTTTCAATCACCGAAAACTTGAAAAAAGGTAGTTTCATTGTGTTTCTGTGTCAAATTTTGTGTCAATAATGGATTAACTTGAAATCTGAATGATATTACAAATGAATGAACAAAGTTTGAAATTGCTTCATGTTGTTAATGGGGGCACTACACAGTTTCCAATGGCCGGCCAAAGTTTTTACGACGGCTACTCAATAAATTACCCCTTGCAACAAGACAAAACATTAATAGCCCTTCATATATACTCACAGTCAATTACAAATGGACCAGCAATTAATCTTAAAGTAAAAGAAACAGTTTCTGCTTACTGGAACCATCTCTGTGCAAATGTAAACATTACCCCACCCCCCTTACTAAAAGGGCAATTTTTGCACCAAAAGACACATTTCCCTTGAAGTGTGACATGCCACTGGCACATGCAATGACCATAAACTGCATACCCATGTGTAGATACACCCTAATGCTTAATTTCTATGCACATTTGAATACCTGCCAGCCGTTGACTTATCATAGTAAATTCCACTTTAAAAAAAGAGCCATTTTTGAACAGCTGATTTCCGGGGTCGAGGGTAAAATCCAGCAAGTTAGTTCTGCACTAATAAAAAAATACAGAAGGTCATGTGACCTGACAAAAATCAATTTAAATCATAAATAACAACTGCTTGAGTGAAATAAAAGTCAAATACTGCTTCAAAATATTTTTACACACATTTACAGACCAAAATGTAGCCATACCCCTCTATATTGACTTTTTTGCCCAGGACAAGTGGGTAAAAACCATTGGCTGCACCCTTTAAGGAAAAAGTCAACAATATCTGATATACCCAAATGTTATTTCTAGCACATAATTTATGTCATTTTATGGTTCTGTATGAATAAATATGACTTTATTGCAGAGAAAAAAAGAAATATGAGTGTAAAACTGATACAAAACAGTCAGTGTCAAAAGGTGCCGAGCGACGCGATTTATAGGTGCAGTTCAAGAAGGTGATCGCTTCTTCATGCGACACAATTGTATCTACTCCATATGTAATAAATCAAGAATTTACACAGTCTTGAATCCTTGGACAGTTTTTCTGAGCACTTCAAGCTTCTGTTCTGCAGTCTCTCTTGTAGAAAAATGGGGGGAGGGAGTCGGTCGACAAACTGTTTCTCTCAACAGCTTTTCTGAAGACGTCGACTGTTATGACCTGAAAGAAATGCAATGTGAAGTGCAAATGTTTCATGTTGGTATGCAGTGATATAACTTTCATACAATATATATAGAGTAACTGTTGATGCTAGTTGATTAAGGATAATTTGATGGAGGGGGGGGGGGGGGGTCATAAAATTGGTGCATATACTGCGTTTGTATGTGTTTGTTAAAGAGATAATTCAAATTAAAGTACTACAGACAATATAATTGCCTGTAAGAAACCATGCTGCAGCTGAACTTTGTAGGGGCATTCACAGGAAGGCTTTATCTGTTACTGAGTCTGTATCCACAGGGTATCAAAACAACTCTTGACTCTTTCTGTGACACACAAGAAAGTGCATTTTATCATAAAATGTCTGTCGACCACAATGCATCCGCTTCTGCAGTCTCCGCGCAGAACTTTGCTTATCAGTCATACGACTGCGATAAAGAATAATATACTTGAAGACGAAAGGTACACGGTTAAAAATGTCAGCATATGTGTAATGTATACTTACAAGATTAACAACTTTCCTGCGGATCACACCGGTTACAGTGAAAGCAGTGAATACCCTGGAAAGAATAATAAGGCCACCTTCCTCTGAATTTTAAGTGTCTAGTTCTCAGGGTAATACAAACAGTCTGGAACTGCCAAGTAAAGCCTGCAAAAGGAAAAGGGCTGTGAATAATGTGTGATGCTAGTATGTCAGCTTAATGATGTATATACAGATGAACATCTGCCAAAATCCTAACTATTCACATGTACATGCATCTGACAGTAAATATGACTTCTTTTTATCTTTTGTAACCATAATGCCATGTACATTCCCCATTACTCACACATATCATTTTATGTAAAAATGAATGATTTCAATAAACAAATATGGGGAATGAAAACCTGTTTAAGTATGACAAAGATATGTTGCATGCTTGCAACTCATAAGCAGGAATCTGTTTTCCAAATAATGGTCAAGTTTGTGTATATAACTTTCAGGCGTTATCCCGAGAACTGAAATTGGACGACACCATTTCATCGTTGTCTTTCTTACCGGGCCATAAACGATAAGTATTTTCTTTAAATGAATGCCGGTTTAACAAATACTTGTGACCGCACTCTTCGGTATCAGTTAAAATTTTACAAAACATTTATTCGACACAGTATTTGGGGTATGTACAGGAATTACAGTAGGTCTGTCTAAAAAAACTGCATATTTAGCATGAATTGCAGGTAAAACTGCTTAAAAGTAGCTAAAAATTATGAAAAGCACCATTAAACCACTTTGAACAAGCTGTTTTGATCAGTTTTGATCATTTTTAATCAGTCAGACCAGTGCAAACAGTCTACAAGCTGAACAACAAATTTTAAGAATTTGAGTTACCTCCCTTGTGTGACAAACATGACAATTTTCAATCACCGAAAACTTGAAAAAAGGTAGTTTCATTGTGTTTCTGTGTCAAATTTTGTGTCAATAATGGATTAACTTGAAATCTGAATGATATTACAAATGAATGAACAAAGTTTGAAATTGCTTCATGTTGTTAATGGGGGCACTACACAGTTTCCAATGGCCGGCCAAAGTTTTTACGACGGCTACTCAATAAATTACCCCTTGCAACAAGACAAAACATTAATAGCCCTTCATATATACTCACAGTCAATTACAAATGGACCAGCAATTAATCTTAAAGTAAAAGAAACAGTTTCTGCTTACTGGAACCATCTCTGTGCAAATGTAAACATTACCCCACCCCCCTTACTAAAAGGGCAATTTTTGCACCAAAAGACACATTTCCCTTGAAGTGTGACATGCCACTGGCACATGCAATGACCATAAACTGCATACCCATGTGTAGATACACCCTAATGCTTAATTTCTATGCACATTTGAATACCTGCCAGCCGTTGACTTATCATAGTAAATTCCACTTTAAAAAAAGAGCCATTTTTGAACAGCTGATTTCCGGGGTCGAGGGTAAAATCCAGCAAGTTAGTTCTGCACTAATAAAAAAATACAGAAGGTCATGTGACCTGACAAAAATCAATTTAAATCATAAATAACAACTGCTTGAGTGAAATAAAAGTCAAATACTGCTTCAAAATATTTTTACACACATTTACAGACCAAAATGTAGCCATACCCCTCTATATTGACTTTTTTGCCCAGGACAAGTGGGTAAAAACCATTGGCTGCACCCTTTAAGGAAAAAGTCAACAATATCTGATATACCCAAATGTTATTTCTAGCACATAATTTATGTCATTTTATGGTTCTGTATGAATAAATATGACTTTATTGCAGAGAAAAAAAGAAATATGAGTGTAAAACTGATACAAAACAGTCAGTGTCAAAAGGTGCCGAGCGACGCGATTTATAGGTGCAGTTCAAGAAGGTGATCGCTTCTTCATGCGACACAATTGTATCTACTCCATATGTAATAAATCAAGAATTTACACAGTCTTGAATCCTTGGACAGTTTTTCTGAGCACTTCAAGCTTCTGTTCTGCAGTCTCTCTTGTAGAAAAATGGGGGGAGGGAGTCGGTCGACAAACTGTTTCTCTCAACAGCTTTTCTGAAGACGTCGACTGTTATGACCTGAAAGAAATGCAATGTGAAGTGCAAATGTTTCATGTTGGTATGCAGTGATATAACTTTCATACAATATATATAGAGTAACTGTTGATGCTAGTTGATTAAGGATAATTTGATGGAGGGGGGGGGGGGGGGTCATAAAATTGGTGCATATACTGCGTTTGTATGTGTTTGTTAAAGAGATAATTCAAATTAAAGTACTACAGACAATATAATTGCCTGTAAGAAACCATGCTGCAGCTGAACTTTGTAGGGGCATTCACAGGAAGGCTTTATCTGTTACTGAGTCTGTATCCACAGGGTATCAAAACAACTCTTGACTCTTTCTGTGACACACAAGAAAGTGCATTTTATCATAAAATGTCTGTCGACCACAATGCATCCGCTTCTGCAGTCTCCGCGCAGAACTTTGCTTATCAGTCATACGACTGCGATAAAGAATAATATACTTGAAGACGAAAGGTACACGGTTAAAAATGTCAGCATATGTGTAATGTATACTTACAAGATTAACAACTTTCCTGCGGATCACACCGGTTACAGTGAAAGCAGTGAATACCCTGGAAAGAATAATAAGGCCACCTTCCTCTGAATTTTAAGTGTCTAGTTCTCAGGGTAATACAAACAGTCTGGAACTGCCAAGTAAAGCCTGCAAAAGGAAAAGGGCTGTGAATAATGTGTGATGCTAGTATGTCAGCTTAATGATGTATATACAGATGAACATCTGCCAAAATCCTAACTATTCACATGTACATGCATCTGACAGTAAATATGACTTCTTTTTATCTTTTGTAACCATAATGCCATGTACATTCCCCATTACTCACACATATCATTTTATGTAAAAATGAATGATTTCAATAAACAAATATGGGGAATGAAAACCTGTTTAAGTATGACAAAGATATGTTGCATGCTTGCAACTCATAAGCAGGAATCTGTTTTCCAAATAATGGTCAAGTTTGTGTATATAACTTTCAGGCGTTATCCCGAGAACTGAAATTGGACGACACCATTTCATCGTTGTCTTTCTTACCGGGCCATAAACGATAAGTATTTTCTTTAAATGAATGCCGGTTTAACAAATACTTGTGACCGCACTCTTCGGTATCAGTTAAAATTTTACAAAACATTTATTCGACACAGTATTTGGGGTATGTACAGGAATTACAGTAGGTCTGTCTAAAAAAACTGCATATTTAGCATGAATTGCAGGTAAAACTGCTTAAAAGTAGCTAAAAATTATGAAAAGCACCATTAAACCACTTTGAACAAGCTGTTTTGATCAGTTTTGATCATTTTTAATCAGTCAGACCAGTGCAAACAGTCTACAAGCTGAACAACAAATTTTAAGAATTTGAGTTACCTCCCTTGTGTGACAAACATGACAATTTTCAATCACCGAAAACTTGAAAAAAGGTAGTTTCATTGTGTTTCTGTGTCAAATTTTGTGTCAATAATGGATTAACTTGAAATCTGAATGATATTACAAATGAATGAACAAAGTTTGAAATTGCTTCATGTTGTTAATGGGGGCACTACACAGTTTCCAATGGCCGGCCAAAGTTTTTACGACGGCTACTCAATAAATTACCCCTTGCAACAAGACAAAACATTAATAGCCCTTCATATATACTCACAGTCAATTACAAATGGACCAGCAATTAATCTTAAAGTAAAAGAAACAGTTTCTGCTTACTGGAACCATCTCTGTGCAAATGTAAACATTACCCCACCCCCCTTACTAAAAGGGCAATTTTTGCACCAAAAGACACATTTCCCTTGAAGTGTGACATGCCACTGGCACATGCAATGACCATAAACTGCATACCCATGTGTAGATACACCCTAATGCTTAATTTCTATGCACATTTGAATACCTGCCAGCCGTTGACTTATCATAGTAAATTCCACTTTAAAAAAAGAGCCATTTTTGAACAGCTGATTTCCGGGGTCGAGGGTAAAATCCAGCAAGTTAGTTCTGCACTAATAAAAAAATACAGAAGGTCATGTGACCTGACAAAAATCAATTTAAATCATAAATAACAACTGCTTGAGTGAAATAAAAGTCAAATACTGCTTCAAAATATTTTTACACACATTTACAGACCAAAATGTAGCCATACCCCTCTATATTGACTTTTTTGCCCAGGACAAGTGGGTAAAAACCATTGGCTGCACCCTAAACACTTCCGGGTTTGTGATCAGGACAATCGAACGCTTGCAATTCTCAGACGCTTGTTTTGGAAACTTGAAATTATTAAGCGTTTATGGATTTGATTTATTGGAAATTTCGGCATGTCGTAAAACCTTTTTTCTACATCCGGGTTGTCATTGCTTTCGCTCCAAAATTTAAAAAAAAAAAAAAACACGTGTTGCTTAATTTCTCAATTTTTTGGTTAATTGATTTCAAGATTTGACTTCGATTCGATATGTCCACTACTCGTAGACGTCGTGGTTCCAAGCGCAAGCGACAGGAAACCGAAGAAACGGGAGAGAGAGAGGAAATTGAAAGGGTCAATTTGCTGGGTGGGCCTGGTACCGGTATTGCACCGAATTCAGGCCACCCGCCAGGTACGATACGTGGCTCTAAGGAGCCCTCTTTGCTCAACTTTGTGGATTTCGAAAAAATCCTAGCAGATGCAAATATAACTTCAGTGCGATCTGTGTCTGATTCTACCCCACCACCACCACCACCTGCTCAACAGACTCTTAGTCCTAACGTCTTGCCTTCGGCAATTTCTGCCTCCCAACAGACTTTGCCAACATTACAGTCAATTTCATTTGCTGAAAATCGTGTCCGGTTAGGTTCCGATGATATTGCCTCGCATGTCCCAGAACAGCTTTGCAAGAAAATATGGGCCCACGAATATATTAATCTTGCTTTACTTTTGAAGGGCAGTGTCGAACTGCAAGACCTTTTTTCCACTGGTGTCGTACACCTAACAGGCAAAGGTCAGTTGGAGGCTAGGCCACAGGTTAATACCAAAGATAAGGTTCCCAATATCGAAAAGTGGACAGATGCTTTTCTGATATTTGCCTCCATCTACTTAAAACGTTACCCAAGCAAAATTCAGGAAATATTGCAGTATATGAACATTATCAGGGAGGCTGCATCCCGGTCTGTTACCTTTACTTGGCGATCATATGATAAGCAATTTCGTTTGCGTCAAGAATCCGAGGTTCAGTCTTGGGGTAAGATTAACTCTGATTTATGGCTTCGACTTATGACGTCTAGTACGGTTACTTCCAACATGCCACAAAATACACAACCGGGTGCATTACCTGGGTCAAGGCTGTTTGTTAGGGAAATCCGATGTCCGTCGAGCCTTTAGGATCCTACCAGTATCGTTGTCCGAAATTGATCAGCTCGGTTTTATGTTTGACGGGATGTTCTATGTGGATAAGGCTATGCCATTTGGTTGCTCTATTTCTTGCCAGACCTGGGAACTTTTTGCTACGTTTTTAGAATTCTGTGTAAGACGGGCATCCCCATGTGGATCTTTATTACACTATTTAGACGATTTTTTGTTTGGAGGAAAGAAAGATACCAATGATTGCACTTTCATAATGTCTGTTTTCATGGATAAAATGCAATTACTTGGTGTCCCTATTGCTTCCGATAAAACAGAGGGTCCTACCACCAAATTATCTTTTCTTGGTTTAGAGCTTGATTCGGAGGAAATGACCATTCGTATTCCCATGGGAAAGATTGAGGAAATCCGACAAAAAATTGTGAGTATGCTGGCAAGGAAGAAATGTACTTTGCGCGAAATGCAATCTTTGATTGGTTCCCTCAATTTTGCTTGTAGAGCAGTGGTTCCAGGACGGCCATTCTGTCGGCGACTGATCAATGCTATTTGTGGCCTGACCAAGCCTCATCATCATCTGAATATCACTTTAGCTATGAAGGAGGATCTTCAGCTTTGGTTGAATTTCTTTACAGAGTTTAATGGCATATCTGTATTTCATGACCGTTACTGGGTTTCAAATGAGGATGTTCAGTTATTCACTGACAGTGCAGGCGGTGCTGACTTAGGTTTTGGGGCATACTTTGCTGGGAAATGGACATGTGCACATTGGCCACAGTGGTGGATTGATCAAGGCATTACTGCTGATATAACAGTTCTGGAAATGTTCCCTCTTTTGGTGTGCTTGCACATTTGGGGTCAAGAGCTTAAAAACAAGAAGATAGTTTTCCGATCTGACAATTTATCATCTGTCCATATTATTAACTCCATGACATCCAAAAATAATGAAGTCATGATCATTTTAAGAGCCATTACTCTCTTGTGCTTGCAACTTAACATTGCCTTTAAAGCACTACATGTAAGAGGCTGTTTTAACAGACTCGCCGATACGCTAAGCCGTTTTCAATTGCAGAAATTCCACGAACTCGCTCCCGATGCCGATCCGGAACCTTCAACAGTACCCAACCATCTCTGGAATATCTTCAAACAAGTGTAAACCAGTTGTTAGCTTCCAGTATTGCGCCCAACACTCGAAGTGTTTATGATAATGCTTTATCAGCTTTTGAACAATTTAGAAATAATTATTCATTGCACGTAATATGGCCTGTTCCAATTCAACATGTTACGCTGTTCATTGCACATTCTTTTGAACTTGGATATTCACCATCTACCATTGCATCCTACCTGTCTGGAATAAGTTTTTATCACAAGTTACACAACTATCAGGACCCAACTAATGCATTTGTTGTAAAGAAGCTCCTAGAGGGCTTTAAAAGGTCACGCAAGTCCCGTGATGTCCGTGCTCCTATAACGGAACATATTCTAAGAAGGATTTGCCATGTGCTTCCTAACATATGTTATTCAGATTTTGAATCCTGTCTCTTCCAAAGTGCTTACTTCTTATCTTACTTTGCACTTTTGCGGGTAAGTGAAGTAGTTTTTTCTAGCTACCTTCAGCCTGATAGGCCTTTACTTTCTGGTGATATTGAACTTGTTGATGATGGCAACACCTTACTCATCACCATTAGAATTTCAAAAACTAATCAACGCGGGTTGCCCACTACTTTGCGTATTCCAAAATCTGAAGATTCTTCATTTTGTTGTGTCACAACCATTCGTCATTATATGCATCTTCGTCCTGCAAATGCATATTACTTCTTTTCACATGCAAACGGCACACCTTTGACACAGAGCCAATTCAGCGCAGTTCTGGCCAAAGCTGTAAGAGTTTTGAGGCTTCCTACTGGCATTTATACCTCTCATGCATTTCGCATAGGTCGAGCTACAGATTTAGCCTCAAAAGGGATTTCGTCAGATGCAATAAAAAAATTGGGTCGTTGGAAGTCTGATGCTGTTGACGGGTATATTCGCCTTTAGGCTTCCTCACATATCGTCTTCTATCCTTTATACGGTTTACCAGACCTTTAATTTTGCTTTCTTCCAGATGTTTGGATCATCGGAGATTCAATCATCTCCCATGCCGAGGAAGAGGCTATCAAATCCAAACAGGCTAACTTAGACCTTGACAGAACTGTGCGCTGGTTTGGCCGGCCAGGCATGCACTGGCCACAACTAAAGCCGACCATTCAGCTGAAGATGCTTTTTCATACTACCCCAGCGTTAATTGTGGTCCACCTGGGAGGCAATGATTTGGTGTCAATCAAATTAGCTAAATTGATGAGCAAAATCAAAAAGACTTTATGGTATCTGCAGTCTGTTTTCAATGACACATACATAGTGTGGTCTGACATTCTACCCAGGACTCAATGGAGAGGTTTGGATGACATAGCGTCCATGAAACATTTGGACCTACAACAAAAACTCAAATTGATGGACCAAAAAAGAAAACGGGTCAATCGGGCTGGTAGACAGGCTGTGAGAACTTTAACATGGGGTCGGTCAATCCTTCACGAGATTGATACCGACACGCCTGGCCTCCTTAAAAGAGATGGTACACATCTGTCAAAGATCGGCAACCATATTTTTCTTCTGACATTGCAGGAAGCGATCCGACTTTTTCTTCTAGACCCAACAAAAACAATATATGACTCAAATGCCCCCGCAAATTAACCGGCTACATTCTTAACCTTCTGTTTCCGCCCAATATGCCGCTGAATGGGGGACAAATTTGGTAAATTTGTTGTGGCGGGATTCAAGCGGCATCTGGTTGGACGTCTTGGCAATCATTACTTTTGAATTGAATCTGACTGCTATTTTATAAGGTTGATAATTTTAGGACTAGTGCAATTTGATTGGTGGCCGAGGAAACACACAAAGCATGCTTTGAGGTGTAATCCTTGTGTCATTCAGTCATTGAGCACAAATCAAAATCGTAGACTTCTCTTCTCTAATTTTATGAACACACTGGTTTTTTCAATACACTTCGTCTTACGATACCCGTTGCAAATATGTGAGATAAGCATTTAACTTAAAGAGCTTACTCTTGTATTGGTGTCGTTATTTGGCTCGTATATTTCTTTTGAAAATTTTGGGTCGTATGTTATGAGTCGTTCAGATGAAACCTGGCTTAGTTACAATTTAGGTTATACTTTCTGCATGTCAAGCGTTATTCTGTATCAGTTAATAGTTGCAGAAGACACCATAGCAGTTGCTCACCCCATTGTATCAATCAGAGTGGTATACTGTCCCAGTTATAGTTGAAGAGGTTACATCCACAATTTTTGTTCCGTTGTACCCGTCCGTTGCATCGTTTCGTCGTGTTGTGTCGTTTCATTCGTATAAAATAGCCAGGATAGTTTAAATAAAAATATTCAAAATCAAAATTCAAAAACATTGAATAGCTAGGGTGTTTACAAAATCGCCACAATAATATGTAATGATTGCTAAGACGTTCAACCAGCCAATATTCAAGCTCCAGTGACCATATTCACCCATTTCTAAAAGTTCAAAAAGTTATATTTGAATCTGTTTGATTAGTATATTCATGCATAACATAATTTGTGTATGTGCATATTGGACAGGATTGTCACTAATTTGTCAGTATTGCTATAACAGCCGTTATTGCATAAAGTATGTTTTCTGATGTTGAGACAAATGGATAACATATATAAAGACAAATCAAGTTTATCAGTTTGTGTTTTATTTTATGGTAGCATTCTAAAATAATGGGGATTCACGGCCTGACCGTAATCCCATTTATTTTGAGCGGACATAGCTTTTACAATTCTTTAAATATTCAATTATTTACTTTTTATCACAACAGTAAACACTTCCGGGTTTGTGATCAGGACAATCGAACGCTTGCAATTCTCAGACGCTTGTTTTGGAAACTTGAAATTATTAAGCGTTTATGGATTTGATTTATTGGAAATTTCGGCATGTCGTAAAACCTTTTTTCTACATCCGGGTTGTCATTGCTTTCGCTCCAAAATTTAAAAAAAAAAAAAAAAACACGTGTTGCTTAATTTCCCCTCCCTCCCAATTCCCATCACAAGCGTTCGACTGTTCTGTTTTCTTCCATAGCTATTTATTGTACTTTTTCTGCTGTTAGTTTTTTCAAATTTCAGTCAAGCTGTATCTAGCTTCGAGTCTCTCAGTACTGGAAGGTACATACTGGAAGGTGGCAGGTAGAGGCTGGACTATCAATCACATGGCACCATTTCCCGTTAGCCACACAGTTTTATAACAAATGAACATGAAGAACAACGACCATAAAACAGTTATTGTGATGGCTTTCGTAGGACTAACTGGAACATCATTCCTGGAGGGAACAATCTGCATCGACGATGAATACTAGGACTTTAGTGGTTCTGCTGCCTTATGTTTCATAGAGACTTCGAGATGACTTTTAAAGAAGGGATTGTATTCCAATGTTTTATATGTTTTTATTCTTCCTGAATTCTGATTTGCTTTCTGATGAATCATAATGTTCTTTGTATATTTGCTCCACACACCTCTTTTTTCTAAATCTGTTAAGAGATATTTTTTATAAATATGCAATGCTATTTGGTGGAGTATCTATTGACAAAGTCTCTGGGGCTTGAATTATGTTGGTCATTTGTGTGTGTAAGTGCCGGGATTCAAGCGGCATCTGGTTGGACGTCTTGGCAATCATTACTTTTGAATTGAATCTGACTGCTATTTTATAAGGTTGATAATTTTAGGACTAGTGCAATTTGATTGGTGGCCGAGGAAACACACAAAGCATGCTTTGAGGTGTAATCCTTGTGTCATTCAGTCATTGAGCACAAATCAAAATCGTAGACTTCTCTTCTCTAATTTTATGAACACACTGGTTTTTTCAATACACTTCGTCTTACGATACCCGTTGCAAATATGTGAGATAAGCATTTAACTTAAAGAGCTTACTCTTGTATTGGTGTCGTTATTTGGCTCGTATATTTCTTTTGAAAATTTTGGGTCGTATGTTATGAGTCGTTCAGATGAAACCTGGCTTAGTTACAATTTAGGTTATACTTTCTGCATGTCAAGCGTTATTCTGTATCAGTTAATAGTTGCAGAAGACACCATAGCAGTTGCTCACCCCATTGTATCAATCAGAGTGGTATACTGTCCCAGTTATAGTTGAAGAGGTTACATCCACAATTTTTGTTCCGTTGTACCCGTCCGTTGCATCGTTTCGTCGTGTTGTGTCGTTTCATTCGTATAAAATAGCCAGGATAGTTTAAATAAAAATATTCAAAATCAAAATTCAAAAACATTGAATAGCTAGGGTGTTTACAAAATCGCCACAATAATATGTAATGATTGCTAAGACGTTCAACCAGCCAATATTCAAGCTCCAGTGACCATATTCACCCATTTCTAAAAGTTCAAAAAGTTATATTTGAATCTGTTTGATTAGTATATTCATGCATAACATAATTTGTGTATGTGCATATTGGACAGGATTGTCACTAATTTGTCAGTATTGCTATAACAGCCGTTATTGCATAAAGTATGTTTTCTGATGTTGAGACAAATGGATAACATATATAAAGACAAATCAAGTTTATCAGTTTGTGTTTTATTTTATGGTAGCATTCTAAAATAAAAGTCTAAATAAGCACTCTATAATCTAAACCATATTCAAACTTGAAACTGCAAAATGGCATTCTATGGCATCACCATAAAACAATGTTTTGACCGTATATTTGATGATGTACCACTGTGTCTTCTCAAAATGACGCTATCTCCTAAATGACTGTCAGTGTCAGCAGATCAAACCAACATATTCCTCCACTGTAATTGTCACAAAATCTACACTCTGTAGAATAATACTAGCACATTTAACAATATGATTGTCTTTGACTATTCTGTCTGCACATTCTGTGGCTGAAGACCAGGCCTCGAGGTTATAAAACTTTTTTCAAGCTCAACTCAGCTGAGCATGAAATTTAAACTGCTCATAATTAATGAAATAACCAAAATTGGTTGAAATTTAAGGTTCATATTGCCAAAGCCTGTAATTTATCCTGCTAATAAATGTTAAAATGCCAACAATTGTTGGCATTTTAACATTTATGAGCAGGATAAATTTTAATCTCAGCTGAGCTGAGCATGAAAAAAGTTTTATAACCTCGGGACCAGAGTAGACATAATGGAAGAGATTGTCTTATGTATTGATAAAACTCGAGGATGATCCTCAGAACTGCCCATAGAGGTCACTTATGAGTATGCACATCATCTCTCAACTATCGTCCATCAAATTGCCCATAATCTGGCCATTTGCTGTCTCCTTAGTGTGATTACCATCCTGTATCATCTGTAGGGGCAGCCATTCGCCCAGTGGCCTCTTGAACCTGCATAAACAAACAGTACCGTAATTATGTTTTAATTAAATCTTACATACTCAATCTGAGGTCTATTGAAGTAAAGTCCTGGGGAACCGGCAAAAACTTCAATGTAAATTATTGAATAGCTTTGACGTTTTCACCTTTTATTTAAAATTTAAATGCAGATAATTAGGTGAGTGATCACCCAAGAAAGCTGTTTGGTCAGTGGGCTGATGATTTACTCACACATATTTTCTTTTAAGGGTTCTTACAGCACGATTTTAGTTCAATATTTCTGTTTTTGTCAAATAATTTTTAAATCACAAAATAATGGCTTGGTTCATATCTTTTACCATATCTCTGACAAAGCTGTCCCCATAAGTAAGATTAACATCAGGCTGTGTGGCCTAATTCTTGCCGACCTAATACTTTGGTCTGGATATTAAACAGGGTCTACTGTGGGTGATTTTATTTCTACTTCTGTCCAATCTTCACAAAAGAATAGATTCTAAGCTACCCACACAGGAAATTGAAAAGCTGCCCAGTATTTTGGAGGTTATCTTATATAAATTCGAAATGGTCCTTACCACAACTGTAGCATCTGCCATATCCGCCATAGTAGACATCCTCATCTCCACTGATCTCATCCGAATCTCTGTCAGAATCATCACTGTCAATCATTGAATCATCATCATCCTCATCAGAGATTGTCACCGGGCCCAGAGGGGGTGGGGGAGCTACCAGGCTGACACCCGCTGGCCCAGGGTCAGTTGCGGGTGGAGGGGCTGCCATGAGGCCACCCCTGGCCCCTCTCCCTCGACCCCTACCCCGTCCTCTGGTAGTAGCTGTGTTGGTACGCGCTGCCTGCTGGGCTTTGAGTGTCTCCTCAAATTTGGCTTCTTCAGCTGTTTCGAAGCATGTACATGGGTTAAACAAATTATTTCCAAAGGGAATAAGTGGAAATGCAGCATCATCTTTAAAGTATACAGGCTGCACTGATGCGTGTCTTCATTTTAGACAGAAATTAACCCTTTAATTGCCTAGCTAGGTTTAGCTAAATTGTTTTTTGTCAATTTATTAGCTAATATTTTTAGCTTGAATCTTCAGAATGAAGAAGGAACAAAAGATTGATCATGAAACTCAATTATAATATCTAAAATAGAATCCACAGCCATCAATCTTTTGATGATCATAGAAATCTTACAATCTAAGTAGTGCCAAAAAATATTAATAATAGACAGGAGAAAATGATCATAAACAGGCATAAATAGATAAGCATTTATGATACCTTTTCTTTCTTCGACTAGTTCCTGTCTTCTTTTCTTCATATCATCACTAAACTGTTCTACCATTTTCTCAATGTAACTATCTAGCACTATAGATCTCATCTGTGTGGTGATGGCCATCCGACAGTTCGGACATTCTGTCTTCACCCTCAGCCATTGGTTGATACAGAGGTAGCAGAAACCATGGGAACAATTCAGAGTTACAGCCTGTAAACAGATACATGCTACATGTGTCATACAGGAAATAAAAAGCAAACAAAAAGGTTAAGGTTCTGAATAAATAGTTTCAAAACTGCCCTGAGACAGTGGCAAACTCACTGGAGTCCATCTTTTTTCAAAATATAAGTCATATGTCTACTTGACAATTGTCTGCAAGTTTTCTCCATTTAATCATTAAATGACTCTTTAACTGGTTCTTACTGAATACCGGTAAAGCAAATATTTTGTGGTATGCAGACTGACTGACCTTGATAAACAATTCACTACAGATACTACATTGTAGTTCTGTTTCCATTAGTTCTGCAAAGTTTGACAACACATCTTCTCTAGCTCTCAGAACCTCCTCTTGCTTTTTGTCTTTCTCCTGTGTTGTATCTTTCAACTGACTTTCTAACATTTTCTGTTCTGCTTCCTTGGCCTCTATCACCTACAACAGTTTAGTTTAGTTAACTCTTCAATATTTGTTAATGCATTAGACTTAAAGATACGCAATTACAATGTATCCCTTAAATTCCCCTAGATACAACTACTTTAACACGGGAACTGATTATTCATTGACCAACAGGCTAAATCCCTTATTAAGCTTAATGTTAAGTTTGTGAGGGATTTACAAAAGCTGCACATCAGTTATTTACATTAATAACAATCTTTTGCTTTTAATTCTTTAATGCCTTTTTACTGTCTCTGAGAAGATCAAGTATTTAAAACAATAATGATGTGCCCACTCTTTTGTTTGTTTTTCCTTTTATAGGAAATCATAAACACAATCTAATTGAATAGCTTACTTTTTCTAAATTTTGTTTTTGTCTTTCTAATTCTTCAGCCAGTGCCTTATCTTTCTCCAGCGCTGACTCTAGCTCTCCCTTCAGTCTCTGTTCAACATCAGCCTTCTCCTTCAGCAGGTTCTGTCTTTGATCCTCGAGATACTCCATCAGTGTGGCTTCCTTCACCTGTAACTGGTCTTCTAGCTCCTCTCTCATACGAGCTTCCAATTCTTCCTTTTCTTTTAATAGTGCTTCCTGGAAACAGGACAATATTTACAAATTTATATTGACTAGTAAAATCTTTCAGCAGAGTCCGTCTCAGATCCTCAAGATACTCCATCAGTGTGGCTTCCTTCACCTGTAACTTTTCTTCTAGCTCCTCCCTCTTTCAAGTTCTGCCTTCTCTTCTAATAGTGCTTCCTGGAAACTGGACAATATTTATAAATTATTGACTAGTAAAACCTTTCAGCGGAGTCCGTCTCAGATCCTCAAAATACTCCATCAGTGTGGCTTCCTTAACCTGTACCTGGTCTTCTAGCTCCACTCTCATACAAGTTTCAAGTTCTGTCCTCTCTTTTAATAGTGCTTCCTGCAAACATGTCAACATTTAACAAATAATTGCCTAGTTAACTTTTTCAACAAATTCTGTCTCTGGTCTTCTATCACCTGTAACTGGTCCTCTAGTTCCTCTCTCATACGAGCTTCCAATTCTTCCTTCTCTTTTAATAGTGTTTACTTCAGTAAATTGTCCCTCAGATAACTACATGTAGATCAAGGAGCGTAGACACTTCACAAAAGCTCATATCTTATTTGAAAGACTAGGGAAGCGGAATATTGAATTGAGACACTTCATGCAGATTTGTCTTATGTTGTACATGTATAGCTGCCTGAAGACCACTTACAGGACCTGACCTGGGGACAGTTGTTCAAAATTAACTATGTTGTTAGTAAACGATTTGTTAAAATTTTGAACATGAATATTACAAATACACTGTTATTTTTTGTTGAAAAATAAGTGTATTTGCTTATATAGTCGGCATTTACTTAATGAGTTGAAGTCTTAACGATGATGTTAAGCTAACAAAGTTTTGAACAACTGGCCCCTGCTCATTAACCAGCCTCCATACGGACCTGTTTAGTTTTCATTTCCTCCTGTAGCTGTTCCTCCTTCTGTTTCAATGTCTCTACTATCTTAGACTGGTTCTCTCTCCTCAGTTTCTCTTCTTCTAGCTGCTTAGCCATCTCAGACTGGGCACTCTCTTTCTCCTACCAGATACATGTATATAACTTCATTTAGTTTCAACCAAATATCTAAAGCAATTCATCATTTCAGCATTGATTCCAGGAAACCAGTCTGCTGGGTTTCCAATCAGACCGGAAGGATACTGTACTGTATAGAAGCAAGCTTGAAATTTCATTTTTAAGAAGAAGACACACTTATTTGAGGTGAAAACAAAGGCGCTGATCAGCTGTGCCGTTACAGCACAGCTGATCTGTGTTTCTTTTCTCATTTGCACGGCTCATTTAATAATGGATCAGCCTTCACTTAACTTCTATCAAGAAAGTCTTCCATTCTTGTGACATTAATTCTGACTGTCATTTTCAGAGGAGGTGATATAATGTTTTGTAATAAAAATCTGTCTTCATTTCTAAACTTCATTTTTCTTAAAAGGGTTTTCTCTAGTGAATAACAGAAAGTCTCAAAGCACCATGTTTATGTATACATGCGAGACATAGCTTAAAACTGTTTGTGCTTTAATGGCATCTGTTATTATCATTTTAGCCGTGACGCAAGAAAATCAGTCTTCGGGGTTTCCAACCAGGTCCGACACAAACTGGCCTATGCAGTCACAGAAGAAGGCTAGAAGCTTGAAATTTCAGATTGAAGAAGAAGACTAATTTACTATCTGTGTTACTGCGAAGCTGATCTATGGCTTTGTTTTCACATAGGCAAAAATCTGGTTTTCTCATGACGCAGCTCATTTCATGCTGACAAGCTTGCTTAACTTAAAACGTCATCTCAATATTTCTGACCTGTAAGAGCCTTTGCATTTCTTGTAACTTTGCTTCAAACTCTGCCATCTTAGCCTTTGATTGTTCTTCCTGTTCCTTCAGTTTGTTACGATACAGTGCCTCTTTCTCTGGTGACCTGAAGTTCCGAGACACACTGTCCGGGCTGTCCAGGTCTGGCTGGGAGCTCGTCACCTGAGAATCTCTGATAGGTTGACCTGTGTCAGTACTCGGACCTGCAACCTGTGTGTATAACATAGTCCAACATTAAAATCAGAACAGATTCAACTAAACCTCAAGCTAATGTGATCTTTGCGATCCATAGAAATAGACAATGCCATCGATGAATTTTTTATAACAAGTTCAACAACATATAGTGATTTCAGGGCCATGTATCAAAAAGTTTTACATGAACATCCAAATCAACTACGTTTGTTGCAAGAAGGTTTGTTTTAATAAGGTAGATCTGTACATGTATGAGAACATGTGCTTGCTAAACAAAACTTTTAAACTAATACAAACTAACCTGTGAATCTCTAGTTTTCAATCTCTTTACTGAGCCATCAACCTTGTCCTCTGGTCTTGGTCTCTTCACCTTCATAGCCGTGTAGTACTGGTAGACAAATTCCGGGGGTACGGAGGGACTGGTGGCCACGCCCAACTGGACTTTGTCCCCATCCCTCAGCTCACAGGGAACCATTGGCTCCAGCTTCTTGTCATTCACATATACACCATTCAGGCTCTACAAATCAATAATTTGATTATATACCAGTTTTAACTACACCCCTGTTATATATGCATAAAAATAGAAGAATGTCAGGCATTTTGTACTTTGCCCAGATGTATGTAAACTGTAGAATTGACTGTACTTAGGAACAGGCTTAATAAAACTTAAAAACAGTACCCACTACAGACTATTGTGTTCATAACCATATACATGTACATATAAGCTGCATCATGAGAAAGCCAGATTTTTGCCTATGCGAAAACAAAGGCGCAGATCAACTTTGCAGTAACTGCAAAGCTGATCAGCGCCTTAGTTTTTGCTACACGGATGGTACAATTGCTCTTCTATTTATGTCCAAAATTTCAAGCATTTTAGCATATCTAGCATTCTTCTGTGGCGGCACACGTCAGTTTGTGTCAGACCTGTTCGGAAACCCCGAAGACCAGTTTTCTCATGTCGTGGCTCAAATACGTTTTCAATAAATAAGCCAGAGAATAAAGTTTTCAAGACTTTGTTTTCTCATTGTAATAAACACTTTTGTGAAGTTCTAGATTTTTTATATATCTTTGTTACATTCTACAAAGATTAGCTGTCTTTCAAATAATATTCCATGAAATCATCACATTATATGTACATTACATTAATTCTATTTCAGAAAATAACAAACCTTATTATCTTTGATGGTCCATACACCATTCTTGTTTTTCTTTAGCACAGCATGGCATCTAGAGATCATCACAGACAGAATACAAACTGTCACATCTG
Organism: Rugalucina vietnamica; assembly: GCA_964017185.1. Taxonomy (NCBI): domain Eukaryota; kingdom Metazoa; phylum Mollusca; class Bivalvia; order Lucinida; family Lucinidae; genus Rugalucina; species Rugalucina vietnamica. The sequence goes on from OZ024872.1 coordinate 72,186,885, forward strand.
GATTACGTCCTATTGTCACCTGTTGGGTAATTACAAAAGCATGATTTGGAGATTCTCAGTCTGGGAAAGTAACCATCCATGTAACAGTAGTTTAACTATACAATCGCCAGAGAGCGTAAACATTATTAATTTTTGCTTTTTTAAGCATAGATTGTGCATACTACAATGAAGTTGGAACTTGGAACCATGTGATGCTATGTTCAGCGAAATAGATAACGATGCGTACTGCGTATGTACACATGATTTTTCACCCTGTACGCATAGAAATATCAGACCTGTGCGTACCATGTACGCAGTAAAAATCAGCGGTACGCAAACAGTTTACGATTTAATGCGTACACAGATAAAAATACCTTTAAAATTGTCACAAAATGACAATTTGTCAACTAATATTGTGAGGCTGCTCTGTCAACAATCGAAAAGTAGTTACAATATGAATGCAGCTTCTGATCGTTTCATATTACATACCATGCAATATATTATGTATCTTTAGTAGTTATACCATAAACGTGTATTCCGTTCAGTGTCTGTTAACCAAAGGTTTATTCATGAATTTATTAGTGGTTTATTGAATATGCATTTTGCATCGATTTCTGGTCATATTTTTTTATTCAAAACTTGATGTATTTCATGTTCTACAGCCATGCCAGTTATGTTTTTCCTCACTTTTGCTCTCTTATTATCTATACTGGATACAAAAGTATGGTTTAACAAGCCTTAATGATAGAATAACATGTAATTTTAGGATAATCAACCAGTCTACTTGAATTTTCATACTTGAATAAATGGTCTTATCCATACGTGTGCATATCTATAATTTTGATTCTGAATGAGAGGTTATAATATGAACCTTCAGAAAACGCGTACACAGTAATATTGTCGGTACGCACTGTACATTTATTCTGATGCGTACAGTACGCATTGCGAAAAATAATTATCTACATCACTGTATGTTTACATTGTGTTACAAGCGGCCAGGGCAGGCACATTTCAAAAAGAATTATACGTGAGAAAGCATACTAAGGTGAACAGGATTTGATTCCAGCTGGCCTACATTTACCTCTTCGGTCAAGTGATATTCATGAGACACTTGTATGACGCTTGCCTAGTACATGCAGTTCAATGTGTCATGACATTCGCATAAATGTTTCCCAGATTTATATTCTCTGACACAAGCTGTTACAATTTATGCCTTCTTGTATTGGATCACCCCATTATCCTATAGTGTATCCTGCATTACCTGTATGGTTTGCTGGTATTGGTTTTTAACAATATTTTAACCATAACACCAGCCATGCACAAATTCCTGTGCAAAGTACAAAAAGTAACATGTAATGAAAACAAAAGTACATTATTCACCATGATTTTTAATGTGTCATGGGGACCTTTATGGTAGTAAAAATTGTGTATCCTCAGCCAAAACTCATGTAGTACAATAAAAATTTCTAAACCATGTTTTTCCATTTTTGTCCACTACCCTAAAGTGTGTTGTGTTGAATATGAATTCAATTCTTATGTTAAAATATAATTTCAGCTTTTGGATTATTTTCGCTTGTTTGCCTGTGTATATAGGCTTGGATCTAACAAAAGACTTTTATCAATGATTTTATAATTTTCACTCAATAGCATTTCTTTTCTAGGAGTAACTCAACTGGTTATGTATAAAACCTGTAACCGAACCAGACCAAACAGAACCTACGGAAATTACCGAACTTACCCGACCGAACCTACGGGAATTACCGAACGTTCCGGACCGAACCTACGGAAAATGCCGATATATCGATACCGGGATTTAGCAACAATACCGGTTTAATTTGGAAAAATAAAAGGTAGATGAATGGAAGAGCGATTCTTATATATAAACGCAAGGAGTACTTGATACGAAACCGATCAACACAAAGTAAGAAAATCAAAATACAAAATATGTTCTTTAAATGTATGACCATAAGTGAGTTGATTTTCCGGGTCATTAGAAAAATTTTCATGCAGCTAGTTTCTTATTTCATTTGTAATAGTCTCATGTGAAAAATGTGGACAGCTCGGGAATTCAAACTGTATACGGCTAAATACGACAATAAATAAATAAATAAATAAATAAATAAATAAATATATATAAATAAATAAATAAATAAATAAATAAATAAATAAATAAATAAATAAAATGAAATAAATAAATAACTGGGTCCGAACATATAAACCAAACTGTGACCGAACCTGTTAACCAAACATGTAAACCGAACTGAGTGCAAACATGTAAACCAAACTGAGGCCGAACTGGGACCGAACCTGTTAGCCGATCTTGGGCCGAACACTTAAACTGAACTGGAACCAAACCTGCTAACCGAACTGTGATTGAACTTGCTAACCGAACTGTGGCCGAAGCTGCTAACCGAACTGTGGCCAAACCAGCTAACCGAACTGAGGCCGAACCTGCTAACCTAACTGTGGCTGAACCTGCTAACCAAACTGTGACCGAACCTGCTAACCGAACTGTGACCAAACCTGCTAACCGAACTGTGACCGAACCTGCTAACCGAACTGTGACCGAACCTGCTAACCGAACTGTGACCGAACCTGCTAACCGAACTGTGACCGAACCTGCTAACCGAACTGTGGCCGAACCTGCTAACCGAACTGAGGCCGAACCTGCTAACCGAACTGTGGCCGAACCTGCTAGCTAATTGAACTGAGGCCGAACCTGCTAACCGAACTGTGGCCGAACCTCGAGGGCCGAACCTGCTAACTGAACTGTGACCGAACCTGCTAACCGAACTGTGGCCGAACATGCTAACCGAACTGTGGCCGAACCTGCTAACCAAACTGTGGCCGAACCTGCTAACCGAACTGTGACCGAACCTGCTAACCAAACTGTGGCCGAACCTGCTAACCGAACTGAGGCCAAACCTGCTAACCGAACTGTGGCCGAACCTGCTAGCTAATTGAACTGAGGCCGAACCTGCTAGCTAATTGAACTGAGGCCGAACCTGCTAACCGAACTGTGGCCGAACCTGCTAATCGAACTGTGACCGAACCTGCTAACCGAACCGGTTAGTCGAACTGGGTCCAAACATGTAAATCAAACTGGCACCGAACCTGTTGGCCGAACTTAGGTCGAACATATTAACCGAACTGTGGCCGAAACTGCTAACCGAACTGTGGCCGAACCTGCTAACCGAACTGGGTCCGAACGTGTAAACCGAACCTATTAGCCGAACTGAGGCCGAATTGGGACCGAACCTGTTAACCGAACTGGGGCCGAACATGTTTACCGAACTGGGGCCGAACCTGTTAGCCGAACTGGCACCGAACATGTAAACCGAACTGGGGCCGAACCTATTAGCCAAACTGGGGCCGAACTTGTAAACCGAACTGGGGCCGAACCTGTAAACCGAAAACTGGGACCGAACCTGTTAGCCGAACTGAGGCCGAACTGGGACCGAACCTGTTAACCGAACTGGGACCGAACCTGTTACCCGAACTGGGTCCGAACATGTGAATCGAACTGGGGCCAAACATGTTAGCCGAACTGGGACCGAATCTGTTAACCGAACTAGGTCCGAACCTGTAAGCCAAGCTGGGACCGAACACATTAACCAAAACAACCTCAATTATTTTTTTCCTGCGTTTTCATTGACTGGCTTAGAAAGGGATGTTCCCATTTCGCCTACTCCCATTTCGCCTATGATTTGTCCCATTTCACCTGCTCCCATTTCGCCTACACCAGAAACATTCACTATTCCCGTTCAGACTACTCATTCAATATGAATGAATAACCAGAATAGAATGTTGTTTTAAAACATGATATTCTTTTAAATATGACATAGGCGAAAACAAAGAAGCAGATCAGCTTCGCGGTAACCGCGAAGCTGATTAGCGCCTTTTTTTTCGCTACATGGATAGTACACTTCCTCTTCTTCTTAAATCCAAAATTTCAAGCTTCTAACCTGCTTCTGTGCTTGTACACCTGGGTTCGTGTCTGACCTGGTCAGAAACCACATTGTTGGTTTTCTCACGAGATGGCTCATTTAATAAATATTTTCTGTATTTAATGATCATTTTTATAATAAATTTCTGTCACAAACTGTAAGAATATTATACTATTTCCGTTTTTAAAGTCTTTAAAGTAAAATCTCATTCTTCATAATCTTTCAACCCAATCTTGGGTCAGGACTGCTTCCTATTTCTCATTAATAAGGTTATCTCCAGTATGCATCAAAGTATGGTTTCCGAACAGGTCAGACACAAATCAAGCTGTACCAGTGTCAGAAGTAGGCTAGGGGTTTGAAATTTCGGATTTAGAAAACAGAGGAATAGTACTCTCAACGTAGCGAAAACTAAGACGCTGATCAGCTTCGCACTTACTGCATATGCAGATTGTCAGTTTTCTCATGACGAAAATGGAAAGACATGACTCTTGTCAAGTAAATATACAACATTGATATGAAATGGCAGAAAGGGAAAAGGAAATAGAATCTAAAATAAATAAATAAATAAATAAATAAATAAATAAATAAATAAATAAATACGCTATATATGTGTGTTTCGTGTGTATATTGTCTTGTGCAAGTGCAGTTCGGTTGACCGGTTCGGCACAAGTTCGGTTAACAGTTCGGTTGACAGGTTCGGACCCAGTTCGATTTACATGTTTGGACCAAGTTCGGTTTACATGTTCGGACCCAGTTTGGCGAACAGGTTCGGTCACAATGCGGCTGACAAGTTCGGCCCCAGTTCGGTTAACATGTTTGGCCCCAGTTCGGTTTACATGTATATGATCGGCCCCAGTTCGGCTAACAGGTTCGGTTGAAAGGTTCAGTCACAGTTCGGCTGACAGGTTCGGCCCCAGTTAGGTAAACATGTTCAGCCTCAGTTCGGTTTACATTTTCGGACACAGTTCGGCTAACAAGTTCGGACCCAGTTCGGTTAACAGGTTTTCATTTTTCGGTTACATCTTGAAAGTGACGCATCTGTTTTTATTTATCTATTATTATTTTTTTGTATGATTTTATTATTTGGATTGTTTGTTAAAGTTAATTGACATCTAGTATCAATTCAAAGAATAATAAGCGCGATATTAATCCGATAATTAGCCATGTTTGACAGGGGAGTGAAAGACAGTCTTTATCGTGATAAAGACATGATTATGAAAGTGACACCTGCATTTATTGGATACAGAAGGATTATCGTCAGCTATTCAGTGAAGGTGGTCATGCATCACAGCAGGGGTTCATTGTGTATAGAAAGACTTTGCTCTAAGTAATCTTTAAAGTATTAAATACAACCGCACCATTACAATAGGAAAGGAAAAGAAAATACTATAACGCCATTATAATATGGATACTTAAAAAACAAACAAATAAATAAACAAACAACAAACCTTTATGATCCTTCATTTAGCTTAACTTAGCGGTAAAATTACATAAAATCCTTTGTAAATAGTGAAATAAGTGCTTGAACTTCAAAATTTTGGTCATTTTAACAGGTAATGCAGTTAATTCCCGGTATCGAAAGATCATAATTGCCATAGGTCCGGTCCGGATGTTCGATAATTTCCGTAGGTTCGGCCGGATATGTTCGGTAATTTCCGTAGGTTCGGTTCGGTTTGGTTCGGTTACAGGTTTTATACACAGCCCACTCAACTGCTGAAGAAGAATTCTGATTTCACACAATTTATCATATCCAATATCTAATTGCTTGAAAAATTATCTGTTGCTCTGTTTAATCATAGAAGACTTCCATCCCCTTGAAAAGGGGTCGGTCATCACTCATCACTGCTTTATAATTGTAGGAGAAATTTTATTTTATTTATAAAAAAATTCATCAGCCTATCAACACCCGCCAAAAAAAAACAACAAAAAAAAACAAATATTACATTACTGGAAACAAGACATTGTGGCCCAGGTCGCATAAGTGTGAAGTGAACTTGGGCACATTTTGCCCCAAGTAGCACATGTGAAGTGAACTTGGACAAACAATCATACCTGAGAGTTATCTAGGCTAAATGTGGCCTTGAAACAAACAAATCATCTGATATTTTAGAAGTGGAAATCAGAGAATCAGGGAGGTCATTCTAGTCCCTGATGGTCTGGGGAAAGCTACATTTACATTTTACAGGCCTCTAAACTCAACAGAAAAATACAGAAAATGGTACACAGAAAGAATCTTCAAAAAAGTTTGGCAACATTTTCAGGACTAGATTTGTAAAATGGTTGAATATTAGTGAGATAGAAGTTTTATTATTTGATTCTTTGTCATTCAAGCCTTATGCTTCATTTGCTAGCTCAACCATGAACACAAGCAGTAATTCTAGGGGTGGCCTCTGGGGCTGAGTGCTTACAAGCAATGGTATTTCAATATCACACTTAACCATTCGATCATCTAACCGCTGTGTCTGGTGTAGGTTCGAGTGCCACACAGGGCACACGTGAGACAAGCCAAGTTCTGCTTGCGCGTTAGTTGCAAAACCTCACTCCACTATGTTCTGTTGTGAACCATGATGATTTGATTTGATTAAAACAATTTCTGATTGAATATAGAAAGATTACACATGGTTGACACGTGGTGAGTGCATCCAAACTGGACCTTGACGTCACGGAGCGCCCCTCAACATCACGGCATGTGCTTTGACGCTGTGTCACTAAAATTGCTTTCTGATTGGCTGAGCCCAGCGCCCCCAAAAATGAGCGCAAAAGCTTCAGCTGAATGAATAAATCTCATAAAAAATTTTGGATTTAAAGCAGGAAATCAGAGACTTTTCTCATGAAACATGATCTAGCGACAAAACTTCAACCAGTACGCGAAGTAAAGGTGAGCATGATTTTGTTTTTCAGTGATTTTAATGTTTCAAATGATGATACGTAAAGTGAGATTCTTTTTTACCCACTAAGTGTAGGCATGGAACTGAAGCTATGTGACACATTTGGGATGCTTGTGTATACATGTAGATTGTAAACAACAGCTGAAGGTCTGGATCTTTTCTTGCGGGTGTGCAGGTTATTTTTTCTCAGGGTTCTCCCATTTTCACCTACTGATTGGCCTTGGTCTCATTAGACTCGGACCTTCAGCTGTTGTTTACAATCTCTATGTATACATAGTAGCATATTCCCAGTTGTGTCCACAGCCTCAGTGTCAAGCGGTTACATACCGTGAAAAAAAAATGTTTTACTTTCCAATACACATAAATTTTCAAACAGGAAATTCACTGTGAAAAACTAAATCCTGCTCACCCTCACTTCGCATACTTATTACTATCCATCTTCATATACTCAGTCGATCAATTTCTGATCATCATGTCAGGTGTACATCATCTTCTGTTCATAGAGATATTAAATTTTGTCTCTAGATGATGTTCCATAAGAAAAGTCTCTGAGTAAAGTAAATTCGCATAATTTCTGATTTCCTGCTTTAAATCCATTATTTCTGTGAGATTTACACATTCAGCTAGCTCATTTGCACCCACTTTTGGTCCGCAACATCGCCAATCAGAAAACGGCTCTCCATGCTCATGCGCCAAAGCGCACACCATGATGTCAAGGTACCCCCATCATGTCGAGGTTGAGTTGAGATGTACTCATCACGTGTCAACTAGCGTAAAGGGACCAGTGATCGATCAAAAATTGCTATGTTTGATAAATTTGCGGATCAGAAATGCATTGGAGAATGCATGTGTACATACCATATCCAAGCTTGAACCTTCGCCATATTTTTCAATATGTCAATTTATGACGTGATCACGTCACTTTCTCAGTGACGTCATTTTAACACACCCACCATCATACAGCGTGAATCAGGGTCTGGTGGACCAGTGATCGATCACCTTCTTTTTCTCTCCAAAACCGCGGCTAACTTGGAAGGTATGTACATTTTTAGAAAGAATAATTATTGTTTACACTAGTCACGAAACACAGTTTGGAAATTTTCAGTGAGTTAAAAGAAATAAAGCAGCGAAATGAGGAGGTCGAAAAGCATAAACGCCCATAGAAACAATGGAAAACTGTTAAAAAAATAGCTCGAAAATCACAGAAATCGTCCATTAATCGCAGCGTTATCTATTACAATTTGGAATGTGGATAAGATTCGTTTAGTATGCAGTAAAGTTAAAAAGTTTAGCCAGTCGGAACGAATGCAGGTTGTTTCATCTTGGAGAATTTATTGAACAATCACCACTTTTAAGCAGTACAACTAAGACCCTCCTCTTCATAAAGTGCAAGAAAATGCAAGATAGAAAAGCTTTCCAAATAAATTTTAATACATGTTTGTAAGGTAATATAATGCACTTTAAGTTGAGACTAGCATAAGATTTACTTCAGGTATCCTTTGAGAATTAATAGCCGATAACCACTAGCTGATCGATCACTGGTCCATGATCGATCACTGGTCGCCTTACGCTATGTGTAATCCTCTTTTATTCAATCGGAAATTGTTTTGATCAAATAGAACCATCAAGGACCGCAACGGAAAGTAGTGGAGTGAAGTTTCGCAATTATATGTCTCATACGAGCTGAAATAATCGTAAAAGGGACGTTAAACTCGATAAAAAATGGGCGGAGCCAGTATTTCTGAAAGGGGGATTCATATCAGAATCAGAATAGTTTACTGGTGAAACGTCAAACTGACAATACTACTTCATATTCATCTGACAAGAGGAGTTTGTTTTCAACATTTTACCTGATTTTTCATAAATTCCATGAAATTGAAATAAGTTAGTCCCAGCAGAGGAGGGTTCAAGCGAACCACCCGAACCCCCTCTAAATCCGCCACTGAAAAAGGAATTATAGGTAGGGTAAAGGCCGAAACTAATGGGGGCGAAACCGTTCAATCAACTTCAAGGATAACTATGAGCGAATTGACAGCGCATTACCTCGTCCTTTTCTTCAAGATCAATAATCTTGTATTTTTTTACTCCTTCGCCTATCCGTTTTAAACAATTTATCCTCGAAATCATCTTTAAAACGAGAAAAGTTGTAATCTTTGACAAACGCGCGTTAGTGTTTTGTGAAAAACGTCATCAATTCTGGGGAAAAGGTCCAACGAGTAACCGTAAGGCGAAATTGAAGGTCCGTTGAGTCACCCAAATTTACATTTGGGTCATTTCGTTTCCCTAATATCCGGACCTGTGGCAATTTTGGTTTTAAATACAATATAGAGCTAAACAATAAATAAGAGTTTGGTTTCAATAATTTTAACATACCCGTGACGACCCGTGACTCTTTCTGATTCTGATTCTGATTCTGACGGTACAAACAAAACCCGTGACAACCCATGTCACGGACATAATTACCGTCACGGGTTTTAGTAGATCTGCATTTCGACTAGTTCTCATCATCTGAGACCCAAGAGGCACCCCTGGTGAAGTATTGTCTGTCTATCTATCTTTCTATCTATCTTGATACAGGTGAAATTCCTAAAGAATGGTCTTGCTAATATTTGCCCCATGTTTAAGAAGGGCGACAGGTCTCTTGCCCGCAATTACCGCCCTGTTTCTTTGACATGCGTTTCTTGTAAGCTTCTTGAACATAGTGTATGCTCAAATATTATGGCCCATCTTGATGAACATGAACTCCTGTCGAACAGGCAACACGCATTTAGGAAATGGCATAGCTGTGAAACTCAGTTGACTACGGTGATAAATGATTGGGCAAAAATCTTAGACAAAAAGGCCAGGTCGACACTTTTATAGGTCACAAGACGTTTCGCCCCCAAGACGTTTCCCCCCTAGTCGTTTCCCCCCTAGTCGTTTCGCCTCTATTTTCCACCCTAGTCGTTTCGCCCCCAATACCCTAGATGTTTCGCCCCCAATACCATTTCCCCCCTAGTCGTTTCGCCCCCAATTTTTATTTATTTATTTATTTATTTATTAAGGTCAATTAGGATAGACAAACGAATAGATAGATAGATAGATAGATAGATAGATAGATAGATAGATAGATAGATAGATAGATAGATAGATAGATAGATAGATAGATAGATAGATAGATAGATAGATAGATAGATGGATGGATGGATGGATGGATGGATGGATGGATGGATGGATGGATGGATGGATGGATGGATGGATGGATGGATAGATAGATAGATAGATAGATAGATAGATAGATAGATGATAGATAGATAGATAGATAGATAGATAGATAGATAGATAGATAGATAGATAGATAGATAGATAGATAGATAGATAGATAGATAGATAGATGGTTTGGTGTGGTAAGGTGTGAAAAACTTACGGTATAATAATGCGGAGAATTAATGTCATTAATTATTGACGCCGACTTCTGAAGGATGATTAACTAAAGTGTGAAAAATAGATTCTTTAATCAAGAACCTATGGTTTTGTCGGCATGCGACAGGCTTTTTTTTAAAAGAACTTAATGACTCATAGGAATTTTAAATCTAATTATCTTTTATTCAGCGATTTCTTTTAACAGACCGATTATCGGGCAAATTCAATAAGCTTTATTCATCATTGAATTCTCTATAATGTCTGATCTGTGCATTGCATGTAATAAGGTTGTCGGATTATGCCTTGGTGTTTCCATGATTATATGCCTAGGTGTTTCCGCCCTAGTTGTTTTTTAATGTAGTTTCTCACCATTCTGAAATGTAGGCAAACAGAATGTCGATCAGCCTTACAATATCATGACAAAAAGTAGTAAAATGTCGACTATTACGAAATGGTTCCGTAGATCGTAACTGTCTAGAAAGACAACGGGGCAAGTTGAAACAGTGAATCAATGTACCCCATGCTTATTGTATCAACTTGCCCCAACCACCCCCACGTGACATTAAGCAAGGTAGACAATTGATGCAAACTATTTCCTTGACTTACGTGTGTGAAAAACAACTTTTCCACGCAAAATCGATACTGTTTGGCAAAATTTCGCCACACGCCCGGAGAAGATGGCGGCTCTCATATATGACGTAATTATCTTTGTATTCCCACTGTATCAACCTGCCCCTGTAACTAGCCCCGGTCTCCCCTACATAAGGTAATTATACTATATCTATATACTAGGGGGGCGAAACGACTAGGGGGGCGAAACGACTAGGGGGGCGAAACGACTAGTGGGGGCGAAACGACTAGGGGGGAAACGACTAGGGGGGAAACGTCTTGGGGGCGAAACGACTAGGGGGCGAAATGGTTTGGGGGCGAAACGTCCCGGATTCCTTTTATACTGGATTTTGAAAAGGCCTTCGATACTCCTCCCCATGAACTCCTTAAAAGCAAATTGTTTAGCTATGGAATAGGTGGAACAACACTAAATTGGATAATTGCTTTCCTTTGTTTCAGACAACAACGGGTAGTAGTAAATGGTATTTTAAAAATCGGATTGGGCTCCAGTTGTGTCGGGTGTCCCTCAGGGCACCGTACTCGGTCCCTTGCTGTTTTCCTTGTATATAAATGACATCTCAGCAGACATTGAGTCTGAAATAAGACTCTTTGCTGATGATTGTGTTTGCTATCGTGAAATCAAAAATGATACATTGAAACTTCAGGGAGACACTGATCGTTTAGGCAGTTGGGCTAAGAAAAGGGGAATGAGATTTCAACCCGTCAAATGCAACATGATGCAGCTGACAAATAAACGGTCTAGTAAGATACAGGCTAACTACACCCTCGGGGGCACTGTACTGGAAAACGTTGAAAGCATGAAATACCTGGGTGTAACTATCACAAATGACTTGAAATGGAATACTAATACTTCCAATGTTTGTACAAAGGCTAACAGAACTTTCGGATTCTTGAGGAGAAATTTGTATTCTTGTCCCTCAGATGTGAAAGAAGCAGCTTATAAAGGACTGGTGCGACCGGTCTTGGAATATGGAAGCTCAGTTTGGGACCCTCACACTCATGGCCTCCAGGAAGAACTGGAAAAGGTCCAAAATCGTGCGGCAAGAATGACATCCCTGATTCTCTGATCTCCTCTGCTGAAATGTCTGATGACTGTGTGTCCAAGTTCGCATTGTGAGAGCCAGGGACTTATTTCCCTCCTGCCCCCCCCCCCCCCCCCCCCCCCGGGGAGGTATTGCCAATTTGGAGTGTCACCAGTAAACCATTCAGATTCAGATCCAGATATACTGTCGATCAATTTCTGATCATCACCTCGAGTGTGGGATGGGTGGCTTAATTTTGAGAGTCATGCTAAAACGCATACCTATGAATGTGAGCCTGGAATTCTTCAGCAGTCTTTGATTAGACCACTGAAGAAGGGGAACTATTCTCGATTAGGATAGGGGGAAAGAATTCTTCAGAGCATCACTGTAGGCCATTTATCTTGTGTACGGTGAATCACGAGCTGCCCTGGTACTTTTATAGTTGGACGCTGGGTTCAGCTTTATTTATCTTTTTCAAGAGACATTGTAACCGAGCGAAACTTGTAAAAGAACAATGGAAATTAACGGCGGACTTCACCCTGCGGCCCCCAGGGATGGCCACTCGAGTTCGTCCAGCATATCGCCGACGCTACACCTGTTCCTCCATCACCTGTAGGTCCACCTGGCTGCTGTCTTCCGCACTTTCTCCGAATTTTCTGTGTCAGTGCATTATATGGATACCAGGCCAAATAGGAGCTGCATGAGCTGAGGACGAACCAATGTTTTGTATACAGCCTCCTTTGTATACCTGAGGCGCAAGAGCCAAATTGCACAGAAGGAAACCCAATGTCTTAGTTGCTTTACAAGAAATCTTAGAAACATGTTGACTCCATTCCAAGTTGTCGGTGATAGTATTTTAGAAATCTGGATAGCATGCAATTGCTTTGTCAAAGTGCTCAATATGAAATTGTTTATCACGTGGACGATGAACGTCAATTTGAGACCAGCGAGGGTATTCTGAGAAATCAGAAAATTAATATAGGCTAAGATTCATTTTCTAACCAACGTTTAATATATTTGGCCCCATTTTGATTATTATAGTCTGTCTGTCGACTATCATGTTGGAAGTTGCAAAATTACAGTATTTCTCTTTGGCTCCATGTTGCCAAATCTGAGGCTTAAGTAGCCGAAACCGTGGTATGGCCCATCCCCTTTCTCATTAATATGCTCATTGCTCTTAAAGGATATATGTTTTATTTTTATTTGCTATTACTGCAGATGGTGTTGTGCCGTGTGGCGGCCCTAAAAAGTCTCCCCGTACATCATCCATAGTGCAGATAATATTTTCCTTTTGGTCTTTTGAGACCAGCGAGGGTATTCTAAGAAATCAGAAAATTAATATAGACTTAGATTCATTTTCTAACCAATTTTTAATATATTTGGCCCCATTTTGATTATTATTGTATGTGTATCGACTATCATGTTGGAAGTTGCAAAATTACAGTATCTCTCTTTGGCTCCATGTTGCCAAATCTATAGGTTCACTGAAAAGGCTTAAGTAGCCGAAACCGCGGTATGGCCCACCCCCTTTCTCATTAATATGCTTACTGCTCTTAAAGGATCTCTGTTTTATTTCTATTTGCTATTACTGCAGCTGGTGTTGTGCAGTGTGGCGGCCCTAAAAAGTCTCCCCGTACATCATCCATAGTGCAGATTATATTTTCCTTTTGCTTCTTTGAGATCAGCGAGGGTATTCTGAGAAATCAGAAAATTTATGTAGGCTTAGATTCATTTTCTAACCAACGTTTACTATATTTGGCCCCATTTTGATTATTTTAGTCTGTGCATTGACTATCATGTTGCAAGTTGCAAAATAACAGTGTTTATTTTATACTTTACAGTGAAACCCAATGTATATCAAAACTTGATAAAATTGGTATTTTCATTGATATGAAATTTCACTGATATCAAATCTCACTGATATCAAAAGTCACATGTGACTGATATCAGCCTATATCTTCACTGTAATGACGTCAGATTTTTTGGATTACTTCTGACGTTTCCATTTACTTGACGTCATTAAATGTGTCTCACTTCACAAATTCAAACACCTATAACTCCGTTATTTATGAACGAAAACATAAAGTGTGGGTATTCATTTTCTTAGTTAGAATGTAATTAACAATGTGGTACCAAAATTATTCGTGTTTTCAAAAATTTTTGGTTTTCGCATTTTCACCGCCTGCTTTGTGAATAGGAAAATGCCCATGTAGTGTATAAAATAAAAAGAAAATTTGCTTTTTTTTTTCGGTGAATACCAAATATATTTCATCTCGTGAGTTGAAAACATCAAAATTTTGAAAATTCTGATATTTTCAACTCAGTCGATGAAATATATTTGGTATTCACCTCAAACAAGCAAATATCCTCTATTTCTCTTTGGCCCCATAGGGTCACTGAAGAGGCTTACGTAGCCGAAACCGCGGTATGGCCCATCCCCTTTCTAATTTAATATGCTCACTGCTCTTAAATCAGTTTTGTTTTTATTTGCTATTACTGCAGCTGGTGTTATTATAGTCTGTGTATCGACTATCATGTTGGAAGTTGCAAAATTACAGCATTTCTCTTTGGCTCCATGTTGCCAAATCTATAGGGTCACTGAAGAGGCTTAAGTAGCCGAAACCGCGGTATGGTCCATCCCCTTTCTCATTAATATGCTCACTGCTCTTAAAGGATCTCTGTTTTGTTTTTATTTGCTATTACTGCAGCTGGTGTTATTATAATCTGTGTATCGACTATCATGTTGGAAGTTGCAAAATTACAGTATTTCTCTTTGGCTTCATGTTGCCAAATCTATAGGGTCACTGAAGAGGCTAAAGTAGCCGAAACCGCGGTATGGCCCATCCCCTTTCTCATTAATATGCTTACCTTACTGCTCTTAAAGGATGTCTGTTTTATTTCTATTTGCTATTACTGTAGCTGGCGTTGTGCCGTGTGGCGGCCCTAAAATGTCTCCCCGTACATCATCCATAGTGCAGATTATATTTTCCTTTTGGTTCTTTGAGATCAGCGAGGGTATTCTGAGAAATCAAAATATTACTATAGGCTTAGATTCATTTTCTAACCAACGTTTAATATATTTGGCCCCATTTTGATTATTATAGTCTGTGTATCGACAATCATGTTGGAAGTTGCAAAATTACAGTATTTCTCTTTGGCTCCATGTTCCCAAATCTATAGGGTCACTGGAGAGGCTGAAGTAGCCGAAATCGCGGTATGGCCCATCCCCTTTCTCATTAATATGCTCACTGCTCTTAAAGGATCTCTGTTTTATCTTTATTTTTATATTTGTGTTAAGTTTGCTTAGTCCAACATTGTGTGAAGGACGGTGGCAAATGCTGAAGCAGTTCAGAGACGAACGGCTAGATTCTGACAGAAATGACTACCGCCGAACTAGCACTGTCGCCTTCATGATGGGTAGACCTCGTCGCAATGAGCAATATCGCAATGAGCAATATTGGCAATAATTACGATTAAGCTCATCCGACATTTCTCTACGTAGAAGTCTAAACCAAATATCATGCAGGTAGATGAACTTTGGCAGAACCACAGCTAGCACTGGTCCTCACAACATATGCATATATACTCAGTTGTGTGGTGAGAAAGAGGACAGTTAGCGTCAACGCCAGAGAGGTCACCATAATTCATTTTGAAGATGACCTTTCCCATTAATTCAACTAAATGTGCTGCATATACCGTTAGCTATGATTTCTCTTTGCCAATACATGTTTGTAAATTGACTAGTATTAAAGAGGCTCACCACGAGGACCGAACAACTAACTAAATGTTGTGAACCACTGCAGAATGAAACCGGTTTAAGCCTCCCAGTAGGCGATACTTCTGTTTTGGTTCTATTTGTTTTATGTTTTGGAGCCGATTTTTTATGCTGTTTGAACCTTATGTACGTTTTCATATTTTAGTTAAGCTCGAGTAACTGAGTGAATAGCTGCTCACTCGGCTTACGATATGTTTTCCTTAGTGTAAGTACCCGTAATTGTCAATTTAGTTTTTTTCCCACTTCGGTTTTTGGAGTAGGAATTTCTTTCTGATTGCGCCTAATCCTAATGTTTGTCTACCTGTACCTTTTGATCTTCTCTATCAAAACTTTGGTATCAGCGACTTTGCCTTGTGGTATCTCGCAGGCCTGTCGAATGTTACTGCCATAGTAGAACTCAACGACCATCACATGAGTTTTTTTTTTTCTTTAAGTTATCGTGCGTTTTATAGTACTCTTGCGACCGCCGTACGGCAAACGCCTGTCAATCGCGAAATGTTCGTGCCAGTACATTACGACCCGGTTTCGTGAGACAAAAGTAAGTGCTGGTTGACAGCTTCTCCGGCCTTACTACCGCAAGAAATGCACACCTGCCTTGCGATAATGCCACGGCTACATTGTGACTGTTTTATGATCACCAAACTCGTCCGCAAATCACATGGAAAAATTTGCACTGCAACATTGCGATAGCATTGCGATATTGTGATGTTCATGCGACATCGGCGCAAAACCTCCAAAATTGCTATCATAAATCACGCCGATACCAAAAAGCTAATGTTAAAACTGAGTGAAAGCAACTAAGGGGTTAGTGAAAGCAACTTAGAGGTTAGCGTCGTAGTAATGTCTCTATTGGTGGCCACTCAAAGACAACTGGGTGGAACCTGCTGTTCATAAGTAGCCAATATAGGCATATATTTTCCGTATTTCGTACGTTATATAACGTGACGAATTATGCATTTTTAAAATACTCAAAACAACTGAAACTAAAATTTCTTACTACAGTTTATTTTATACTTTACAGTGAAAACCAATGTATATCAAAATTTGATAAAATTGGTATATTCATTGATATGAAATTTCACTGATATCAAATCTCACTGATATCAAAAGTCACTAGTGACTGATATCAGCCTATATCTTCACTGTAGATTTTGGATTACTTCTGACGTTTCCATTTACTTGACGTCATTAAATGTGTCTCACTTCAGAAATTCAAACGCCTATAACTCCGTTATCAATGAACGAAAACATAAAGTGTGAGTATTCATTTTCTTAGTTAGAATGTAAGGAACAATGTGGTACCAAAATTATTTGTGTTTTCAAAACTTTTTGGTTTTTGCATTTTCACCGCCTGCCTTTTGAATTGGAAAATGCCCATGTATTGTATGAAATAAAAAGAAAATTTGCTTTTTTTCGGTGAATACCAAATATATTTCATCTCGTGAGTTGAAAACATAAAAATTTTCACTCGTGCTGCGCACTCGTGAAAATTCTGATGTTTTCAACTCACTCGATGAAATATATTTGGTATTCACCTCAAAAAAGCAAATATCCTCTATATCATAAATTTTCAATCTGAATAAAAATGTTGATTCAAGAATTGTTACAAAACATATATTCTGTTAAAAATAAAGGTTTACTCTCTTTTTGCTCCAACAAATCTAATCAATAAGTTCAACGCACCTTTTATTTAGATGCTCTTATACGCTGGGAGCATAATCCCGGGGCATATGAATGTAAAATCGTATTTCCGTAATTTTATTGATGAAACAAGGTGACCTGTCAATTATATGACGGCAATTTGTCAATCGGTTTACGTTTTAAGTTAGGCGTGTTTGTACGTGTAAACTGTTTGGTATACATTAATAAGAAGACATTTTACGAGTTCGTGCTTTATTTTAAATCAAATTATTAAATATTTAGCATATCCATTGTAGACGTATTAACGCATCGTAGTTAGTGTGATCGAAAAGCACACCGTAAAAGTTAACATAATTTACGTAACGTCAATGTAACGTGTATGCCTAATTAAGCGTCGATACAGATGACAGGTTATACACACTGACGTGTCCTTAACGCCGATACACATCTTACTGTTGACAACGGAAGTAACAAAACTACATGTGAGTACATATATTTTTTTCTCTTAGGAGTATTCCTTTTAACTAAATCAAACATTTCTAAAATTTAGTAAGATAACGTCGGTGTTGATTGGAATAATTGTTATGACTGAACTACTTGATTTTTGCTACATGACGCTTTTTAAAGAATTTTCACTATATTCCACTGAAACATATGTTGAAAATTGTATGTTAAACAGAACATTTTGGGTTTATTTTGGAGCAGTAGATCTGGGCATTGTTTTCTTACCGTTTTATAAATTTTGGCAATTGTTACCATTTCAGTAATTGTGGTACTTCCTGAGCCTTCCCTGTAACCACTTAAGTTTGCTATTTTACTTGTCAAAATAAATGCAGATACAACAAGAAAATACAAGAAACATGTTCTGATTATAATTGTTGTCAGTGTATGTACATTTTGGTCTGTTATAGACGATGAGGTGTCTCGTATCAACCGTTTTGTTGGTATGTCTATGTGTCATCAGACCGGTGCAGTCCCATGGGGGGCATGAGATGTCAGGAGAAAAACCCACCAGTTTCAACGACCCCAAGATAACACAAGACGAAGCGTAAGTATTTTTTTTACAATTCATCTCAAAATGGCACTGTAACTTTTCTTAATTACATAATAATATTGTAATATCATAACAAGTTTAAAATCATGAATACGGTTACATAAAATCAATGCCATTCGCTGATCAAAGGAAGGGAAATCGTTTGATTGCAAAGTTTCTGAAAATCCATTCTAAAAGCATTCCAAAGTTTGTTAGAAGCAAAGATGACTGAGATGCAAATATTCATCCAAAACTAGTCCAAATTGTAAATACTGTCGACTAAATAAGTTTAGTAAAAAGCCCACTAAAATGCAAAAACATTTGAAATTATTGAAACCTGTAGTTGGATACTTCCCAAAACTTTTTTTTTTCTAACATTGATTTAAATATTTTCCAGACATTTAAAAGAGCATCTTAAAGATGAAATCAACATAGATCCTAATCAGAAAATGACACCCGAACAAATGGAATTCCATTACTTCCGGTAAGTATCTAGGTATGTCAATAATACTGACTGTTGCCCTGGCTATAAATTTTTGCATGTCAAAAACGTGCATTGATTATTATTTGATGGCCCTTCTACTGTTTATTAAAACGCTATTGACTGAGACACTACAAGAACCGATAAACTGCTTCCAAGTGTCTTGCAAAGGAAAGCGGATGGTTGGGTGTGATTGACGTGACTAGAATTGTGAGGAGAACCATAGACATCAAAAGCAGATACAAAACCTTTTTCATATTGCTCGATTGTTTGCCAGAATCCATGACGTGAACAACGACACCCACCTAGACGGTCTAGAGATCCTACAGGCCATGAGTCACATGATGCCAGTCCCAGAACTACAACTTCACGAGAAACTCGGCAAAACCAAGGAACAGATAGAGGAGATCATGGCGGAACGACAGAAAGGAATGATGAAATATTATGAAGGTATGTTATCGAAGCTGCGAATGATTTGACAGCAAGAAATGTTTATGCTCTTCATTACATTACCAATAATAATTGATAACGACTGCAACTTTTGGAAAGATGAGTCCGAGATACACAGACGCGATAAAGTCATACAGTTTTACGAGAGAACATACATGGAATGCTGTCAGTTTGCAATATGCAAGCCGATTTTATCAAAACAACGACTAAGTACTATGAAACCGTGACACCTGTAACCATTTCTGATCGTGGCAGGCATGTCTCTAACAGAACCCGAGCGAATTCTCCAATAAAAAGAGGCTGTCTGCAAGTTTGAAGGCTTTTCCGTTTAATTTTCTATATCGGGATGGCGTTTTTCCGAATGACTTCTTTATCTATAATTTTTGTAATGAATTATAATTGAATCATATATTTCAGATGTGATCGACCGAGTTCTCCATGACGACGACAAGGATGGTGACGGTTACCTGAACTACGCCGAGTTTATCCGTGCTCGACGTCGAGACGAGTATCATCAGAGACAGATGATGGAGGAGCAGATGAGACAACAACAAGCCATGCAGTTCCAGCAGTTTCAACAGTTCCAGGCCATGCAGGCACAGCAGGCAGCGCAGTATGGTCAACAGAATGTCCAACAGTTCCAGCAGGTTCCACCAATGCAACAGCAGGGTCAGCTGAATCAGCAACAGCTAAATCAGCCAGCTGGTCAACAACAACAGCAGCCTCCAGCCGGACAACAACAACAACAACAACATCAACAACAGCAGCAGCACCAACAGGTTCCTCCCAGTGTTAAAACACAGTAATGCATATGGTGGGACAATGTGATAGGATATGCTGCCTGGTCATTAGTTGGATTTCATTTGTGTTGTGTCATGAGACAATTTGTCTTCAGAAGTTAACCCATCGGCCTGGCAAACAGACTTCTACAAGGGATCGTGATACACTTGGAAATTTCGGATTTAGATGGGGTTTAGGGATCAGAATACCATCCAGTGTATGTTGGGAAAGTACGAGTACATGTGTTAATAAACAATTTGCCATCTTTGTAAAGCAAGTCAGCATTGAACATAGAACTCGGGTAATGACCATACCTCTGTCTCCATTAAAATCATGTTCAAGAGTCAAATTATAGATCTGCTACACGTTGCAATATTTTGGAAATCTTCTTAGATAGCATAATGCGCACACGTGATAGTGACTTGACAAAATCACATCTCTTCATCATCCTCATCACAGTTGACTCTAAGTATTTTGCTTGGTCCATCAGTTGCTGGGTCCATCAGTTAGTTTGTGTTTTCGTCTTTTACAGTTAATTGTTTCAGTGTTAAATGAACGGTTTAGAGATGTTAAAATTGAGGACAATGTTATGAAAGTATATGTTTTCATATAATCTATGCATCAACCTGTTTGCTCGTTTTAGCAAAATGCACATTATTTATTAATAAATTGTTGTTTCTTATCTTGTGTTTGCTTTGATAATATTAAGGCCTATATTTAACATTAATTTCAAATGGAAATATAAGACCAAAGTAGACTAATCAGGTTGAAGATGCAGAAAACTTCCGTCCCATATACGGCCATGCAACATATTCTTCCGACGTTCCGTTCCGTTCCTACTTTACCCCGGTTTTACATTGTCTGTCACGTATAATCTGTAAGACAGGCACTGGGGCACGCAGTAAAGAGCATGCAGTAAAGAGAGGGGGATTGAACATCAACGGAAACATGTAGGTTTTATTCCCTATGTTTTCTTAACCGGGAATTTCTGAATTAGATCACAGCTCACAAAGGAATCACTCTTTATACGCGAATCAATGTGGCTACTTTGCTGCTCGGAAACCCAGTATCAGCATACATTGGAATTTTATAAGAATATTTTGGACAATGTCAAGACGAGAGTGTTCGCAACATTCTTGACAAACATTTTTACTGTCAAATCGCCAGATGATGTTTCGTAAGAAAAGTATCTCATTTCCTGCTTTAAATCCATAATTTCTTTGAGATTTTCTAATTATGCGTGAATCAGTGTGGCTACTTCCCACTATCAGCATACAATGGGCTTTTATACGGATATTTTGGACAATGTCAAAAAAAAAAACAAAGAAAAGAAGAAAAAATCTTGATAAAAATCTTGGTCAGATCTTCGTTCTTGACAGTAACAAGGAGGACAACCATAATATCTCGGATGAGTTCGAATTTCAGCCAGATTCGACGACAGACTGCGTTTTCAACAGATCGTCTTCGTTCTTGCAGGTAACAAGGGCAACCATAATATCTCGGATGAGTTCGAAGTTTGGCGAGATCCTACCTCTGACAACAGAGTAAACTGTCCTTGAGCGTTTAAAAAGGCTATTAAGAGTTGTGGTCATTCTAGCGCCTCCATTCTTTGATGGGATCTTCACCATTCTTGGCAGTAACAAGGACAATCTTAATATCTCGGATGAGTTCGAATTTCAACCAGATTCGACCACATACCGCGGTGTTAGCTGCCCTAGAGCGTTTGGAAAAATCCCCATAGATTTATCAGTGCTTATAACGGGAACTCTAGTGCCTTTATTTTTAGTGAACCTTCTTCATTTTTGCAGGAAAATCATACAATTCAGATGAGTTCGTTCTACTGACTGCGGGGTTAGCTACCATTATGCGTCTTGAAAATCCACATTTAGTGTTTGATTCGATCTTCATTCTTGGTAGTTACAAGGACAACCACAATATCTCAAATGAGTTTGAATTTTCGCCAAGCCTTGATTCGGCAAGATTCGACCTCTGACTTTGAAGATAGCTGCCCTTGCGCGTTTGGAAAAATACCCATGGACTTATAAAGCGACAAATGTTGTGACAATTTTATTTTTGAATGGGTCTTCTTCATTCTTGCAGGTAACAAGGACAATCGTAAAATCTCGAATCAGTTCGCAATTCGACCAGATCGTACCACACTGACTGTGGAGTTAGCTGCTCTTTAGTGTTTGAAAAATTGATATTTTATTTTAGTGGACCTCTAGAAGCTTCATTTTTGATCCGACCTTCTTCATTCTATGCAGTAACAAGGTTAACCATAATTTCTCGGATGAGTTCGAATTTTTGGCCAGATTCGACCTCTGACTGCGCCAGTCATTTAGCTACCCTTGAGCATTTGGAAAATCCCCATAGAGCTAGAATCATCATGGAAAAATGGTTCGACCACACTTTGTAGTATAACTTGTTGGTTCTCACGTTAACTAGCGATCGTTGCCCTTTGTGTTACTGTTCATAACCGATGTTCGTCTTAGCCCTTTGGGACCCTTCATAAAGATGATTTAGTAAAGGAATACAGAAAACATTTTTGCAAGTTTCTTGATTTTATTATTCATCATACTTTATTACATAAATAAGTACAGGTGCGTTCAGTTATTAATATACCCCTGCAATATTCATAAATAAATTGACAACTCTTCTTGTTTTTGAACAATCGTCATTGGCAAGAAATGGAAAACTGGAGGAATTTGTTTATATATTTTGTTAAGTATGAGTGTAAATATTTACTCTGTATATAAAACTTCAAGATCTTGTGATGTTTTATGCCTAAATTTATTATATAATATATGGAACCACATTTTAACAAAAAAAAATCACGGTTAACGTTTTGTGATTTTGTTTATAATTTATGAAAGAATAACCATTTTCGTACTAAGGCTGAAAATTTGGTGTCTTATGAGCACTTTTTACAAAGTTACACCCTGATTTTCAAGCGATGTGCATTTAAGAATTTCATGGTATGGCGGTTGTTGCAATCTAAAACTAAGCATATTATTGTTATTTTGCAAGAAAACTAATATTCCACCAGGACGGCTGTAAGAAGAATGATTCCTTGTGGGTTCCTTCATGAGGTAAGCATGTCTTAAAGCACTGTGGAGTCACTGCCTCTTGCTTACCAAAACGTGGGTTGGTATTTCACCATACAGTTTTATGATTTGTTCCTCCACACAGAATACCATAGTGGGCTAAATTTATTGTTAGGCAATGACCTAATCTCCTCTTCAAGATATTCCAAACCTCTTCTATAGGGTTTAACATGCCAATGAAAGATGCGAAAAGAATAAGTATATATGCAAGGCAATGTTCTTTGTATTAGTTCTAAAGCCGCAAAACACATTTTTGATATTAGAGAAACGTCTGTTTTTGAATGTCCTGGTGATTATCTTGATTTAAACCCTATACAAGAGGTTTGAAATGTGTAGATGAGCTGTATGTGATAGCCTAAACATTGAAAAGCTTCTCGGTGAAAGTTCCCAATGTTATTCTTTGGCAAGAAAACAAATCATGAAACTGTATGATGAGACTCCAACCCACGGTTTGGCAGAATATAAAGCAGAGGTGACTCCACGGTGCTTTAACACATGCTTACCTGAAGAAGGAACCCACTAGCAAGTTTTCTCCATGCAACCTTCCCTGTGGAATATTGGTTTTCTTGCAAAATAACACTGACATGCTTTATTTTATAATGTAACAACCGATTTACCTTGAAATTTTAAAATGCACATTGAATGAAAATTAGGGTGTAACTTTGTAAGTAGTGTTCATAAAGACAGCAAATTTTCAGCCTTAGTACAAAAATGGTATAAATGCTTTCATAAATTACAAACAAAATTACAAACCATTATCCATGATTTCTGTGGAATTTTTGAAACTCGAAAATCAGCGATTTTTGTTAAAAAAATTTGGTTCCATGTATTATGTAATAAATTTAGGCCTACACCATTAACAAGATCTGGAAGTTTTATATACAGAGTAAATATTTACACTCATTCTTTACAAAATATATACACAGACTCCTCCAGTTGTCCATTTCTAGCCAGTGACGATTGTTCAAAAATAAGAAACATTGTCAATTTATTTCTGAATATCGAAGGGCTATATTAATGACTGAACGCAGCTGTATACATATATGAATTGCATTTCAAAGCATTGCTTTTGTCAAAAAAGATGGTATATCTTCTTTTCCAGCCTTTCTAGTCATACATCAGTTGTTCCCTGAAAGAAGAAAAATACAATAAATTAATAATTTTAGAAATGAAATTTAAAAGTATGAAAAATCTGACTACGTTTTGGTAAAATACTTTGTCTGTGCCGCTTGAACTCAAGTGATGAAGTTTTTGCATAAAAGGGGCACCTATTTGTTTTACACATTTTTCCAGTGGCATGTGAAGCATGTGGTCATATATTGTTTACCGCCATAGAGTCACATTATTGAGAACATACTTATTTAAGTTGTCCGATCAACAAATGCATATCTATGTGAGAGGTTAAGCGGCACGGTTAGTTTTAGTTTTTTACTTTAATATAAGTAAAATTATAACAGAGACAACATCTAAACCATCAAAAGAAACAGAGGCATGTACAGAGATATTTTGGCCTTGAAATTTGTCTTAAGCAAGAACACCGTGTCCATTCGAAACGCATGAAAAGAGGTCGTAACGCATGATCGGCGGCATTTTCACGTATGATTGCGGTAGTTTCCTTCGGATTCGCCGCCATTTCTGGAGGAAACCTTAGCGGTAAGTTTTTACAAACTTTTACTTGAATTATTTAAATAGACCTTTCCAACGAACAATCTAGCCTATCCGGATCTACATACATGCCTCTAATTGCCGAGTGTTCTACTGATGCATAGGCTTCGATAGGACTCGCAAACATTCGAGGAGATTATTGTTTTGCAAGTTCGGCCATACACGAAAATAACATTCGCCCAAAAACGTTTCGTACTTTTCTCATTTTCTTCAAAGTTTTGACTAACTGTTGGATGATTTTGCTTTTTGACATCACACTTTAACTTAAGAAGCCAATTTCTCATGATTTTTTCCCGAACAACCAGGGGTTAAAACAAAATACGTCAAAATTAAAGTAACGCACGATAATACGGCAACCTGGTCTTTCGAACTTTGCAAGTATTTAGGATGAATAACATATTTTAAGGGGTAAAAGCAAGCCAAACGCTCATTTGTCTCCAGTTTACACGTTTGGTGCTCGTCAATTGTACAAAGCTGAATCCTTGCTGTAAAACAGTAATTTGCTGACCATGTTGCTCGATAGCTCTGTTGGCATAGCTATCAAAGAAGCAGAAGAAGAATGTGGCCCGACCAGGGCACGAACCAAGGGTCTCTCTCTTACCGTTTTAGCATATAGTTAGTCCATTACTTTGAGACTGTCAGTAATAAATTACAGAGAGATTAAATCAAATATATGGACAAACCTCCTCCCTTTCTACAATTTATCTATATTCTGATGTTGACCGAGTCATATAAATTACTGGAATGACCCCGAGTGGGTACTCTGACATTTTCGCCATCTCTATACATAGGCATGGCCTATTTTTTTTTTTTTTTGAGTCAACATTTCGAATTTCGGTATTTTTGGGGTTTTCAGAAAAAATGGCTATCTTGGGGGGTAGGGAGATTTAAATGGATACTTTGTTGCCCATTGTTTATTTCTTTCTTTCTTTTTTTTTTTTTTTTTTTTTTTTTTTTTTTTTTTTTTTGTGGGGGGGGGTGGTTTAATGTCAAATTTAAGTTGTTTTTTCTGCAATTTCAAATATCTTTCTGAAAAGGTTAAGATTTCATTAATTGGGGGGGGGGGGGGGGGATAGCCCGTCATACCCGCTATTTTAAGGTTGTACAGAGCAAGGTAGGTGCTGGAATCCAGCAACTCTCAGATTAGCCCCCGGGGGAATTACCTCTCATTCTCTGATTTCCTGTGCTGAAACTGTTTTATTATTTGGGCATAAATAGAATATAGTATTCACAACTTGTGGTTAAACGACCACCGACTTCTGGTCATCTTGATTGGACCATGCAATTGCAGTAGGCCATACGCGCATGCCGAGAGATCTGCCCGAGCCTTTCCTGATCTTTGACTATTCTGCTATTGATGATGGTTGACACATGATCATACACTTAAGATAGCGATGTGAGATTGCGAGCATCTCTTGGAAAAGCTTAACTTTTGTTGAATATATACTATAAGACTTAAGTTTAGCAATTTTTTCATCCATTACAATTTTCAAAATCAACTGTTTGAAAACTTTACATACGCTTTTAATATGTCAAGTGATGCTCAAATTCATGTTTCGAGACGAGTTTGTGTGTTTTTTTCACGTCCACGAGTTGCTACGTTACGTTTAAAAAATCATGCAAATCACGTGCCTAGCATTCAACGTGCATCACGTGTTATCAATTTTTGCTTTGTTTGATTGGTAAAAGTGTCAAAACGAATAAACTGGAATGACATTTGAAAAATTCTGTGAGGGGACGCCGTCATGGCCTGACGTTAAACCAGCGTAACACGAAGATCAATACGCCCAATGAAGACATGAAGAAAAATAAGTCAATTGAATTTTTTAAGCTTTCTAGAGTCTCCTACAACCATATTCCATCAACTGATAGCATCAAAAGGTACAAGTAGGCAAAGATCAGGAAAAGGCGCAATCAGAAAAAGATTCCCACTCCAAAAACCGAGGTGGGAAAAAACCAAACTAACAATCAGGTACTTATACCATGAAACATATCGTAAGCCGAATGAGCAGCTATTTTCCCAATAGGTGGCCACTCAGTTACCTTAACTTAACTAAAAAATTGAAAACATACATAAGGCGCCAACAGCACAAAAATTTTTATACACCAAAACATAAAACAAAAAGAACCACCACAGAAGTATCGACTTGGATACTTCTACATCAAAAACCGACACCATGACGCCAGACAACGTAAGGCTATCATGATGTAGGGCAATGTCAATTTGACGTCATGGTGACGTAATCGATTTGAAGCAACCTACGATTATCAGGTTTGATAATATACGGCATGGAAAGATGGATTTGTATCGGAACAGCTGACGGGAAACTACCTGCGTAGTGCGAACACCATGGATATCGCTGTTACGTTTTTGGTCCTGTAGACGTTAATTGTCAACGTGCAAGACTAGACTTGACATCACATCAAACCTTATAGGCCTACTAAGCGTAAGTTTTCTCTTTAAAGCGAAATCGCACTTCATTTCAGCAATTAAACACGTGTGGGTTCACCTCGGAAGAAAGGCCAGGGAATAAAATGACGTCAGTTACGTCATACATCGGGGGCGTTACCAGGTACCAAAATGGAACCAACTCTCTAAGATCATGGTACTGTACACTTTTTGAGCACAATAACATGTTAAATGACTGCTTTGGGAATAAAAGGCTAACTTTTCATATGCCGAGAAACAATGTGTGACTTTTGAGGTGATACCCCTGTAAACTTTGACGTAGCGTAAATGCGTCAGGACAAGATGGCTTTCCGGCGAAAAGTAGACATTGTGGTTCATTAAGGATTAAATATTGATGGGTTAAAGAGTTTAGTTCAGTTCATTTTTATACCAATTTGCAATTTCGAAATCAAATAAAAATTGCTAAACTTAAGTCTTATAGTATACATTGTGCAAAGATGATTGAGCGTATATGCGGCGTGACTATTTATGCAATGCGCTCTAGACCAGGGGTCCATAACCAACTCGCACATGCACCTGGCACATGAACACACTATGTTAATATGACCTATGTTTATCTCATCAAGATTGACACAGAGATTGACGAAAAAGAGGACAAACAAAATTTACGCGCATGCCTCTTACAAAGATTGGCTTTTGTTCTATTGGCTACCGACCTCAGACCTTGCTGCCCTCAAAGTCCAGAAGCACATGATACGGTATTTTATTTAAGATTAAACTATGGAATGTTAATTAATGTTAAAATAAATAAGACGTCGCACTGAGTCAACATTCATAAATTGTTGAAGCCCTTTTATATGCTGTTTATGGACAAGGGATGGAATGCAACTTCAGTAAGATATTACACCTGGAAATGAAGTAACCTGGACCTTACTTCAAACTACAACGGGACTTGACAACAAATGAGCATTTGGCTTGCTTTTACCCCTTAAAATATGTTATTCATCCTAAATACTTGCAAAGTTCGAAAGACCAGGTTGCCGTATTATCGTGCGTTACTTTAATTTTGACGTATTTTGTTTTAACCCCTGGTTGTTCGGGAAAAAATCATGAGAAATTGGCTTCTTAAGTTAAAGTGTGATGTCAAAAAGCAAAATCATCCAACAGTTAGTCAAAACTTTGAAGAAAATGAGAAAAGTACGAAACGTTTTTGGGCGAATGTTATTTTGGTGTATGGCCGAACTTGCAAAACAATAATCTCCTCGAATGTTTGCGAGTCCTATCGAAGCCTATGCATCAGTAGAACACTCGGCAATTAGAGGCATGTATGTAGATCCGGATAGGCTAGATCGTTCGTTGGAAAGGTCTATCTAAATAACTCAAATAAAAGTTTGTAAAAACTTACCGCTAAAGTTTCCTCCAAAAATGGCGGCGAATCCGAAGGAAACTACCGCAATCATACGTGAAAATGCCGCCGATCATGCGTTACGACCTCTTTTCATGCGTTTCGAATGGACACGGTGAAGAAGACGAGTGCTTTGACACTGAAGCTGCGGTTAACTAAGAAACTAAAAATTCTAGCGTTACCCCATCCATTGTCATTGCCCCATCTGTTGTCATTGCCCCATCCGTTGTCATTTCCCCATCCGTTGTCGTTGCGCCATCCGTCATCATTTCCCCATCCGTTGTCATCACCCCATCTGCCGAAAGAGCCCTACAAAACAATGTGACATGTTAATCATTCTTGAAGATTATGAAAACATTGGACAGCAGAAGAAAAAAAACATATTATAGTTCTAGATCTAAACTGAACTTCATTTTTTCATTCTTCTTACTACGTGACGGATCTCTAAGCTATATGGGTATTACACCAACAAAGTTAAACTGGAAATGAACGGCTCAAAAATATACAGCACGGTAAACGATAAAATGGGGTCTGGAAACCTCTCTGCAGAGGTTACATGTATGATAAAACTTTTGAAAAACTGATTTACCCCAACAGGTCCGACGGAGCCGACAGAGCCAGACCATCCCCCGACAGAGCCTCCCCATGAGCCTCCGCTGCTGGGGCCGTAGCTTGGTCCGTAGCTGGATCCGTAGCTGTGTCCGTACATCTGTTTTCCATAACCTCCCCATGAGCCACCGTAGCTGGGTCCGTACATCTGCTTGCCATAACCTCCCCATGAGCCACCGTAGCTGGGTCCATACGACATCTGCTTGCCATAACCTCCCCATGAGCCACCGTGGCTGAGTCCGTAGCTAGGTCCGTACGACATTTGCTTGCCGTAACCTCCGAAACCGCCATATCCGTAGCCTCCTGTTAAACATTTAAAACAGGGTTACATGGGACAATCGTAAAAAAGAGACGAAAATTATTAAATGACAGAGAAAATCGTTTCTATCGCTTTTCAGTTTTAGTGATATATCAAAATCTAGATACATCATCAATGAAAAAGGAGTTCACGCAATAAACAAAAATCAATAGAAATGATACAAATACACAATGGCAAATTACATTGTATGCAGCGTTTCTTTTCGAGTCATAGTATATTGTAAAAGCGTAAATGAAACCTCACCTTTGTAGACAGGGAAGACTGGTTTCTGGATGACTGGGATGACTGGTTTCACTGGAATGTGCTTCACTGGAATCACAGGTTTCACGTGCACTGGAATCACTGGCTTCACTGGCATGTACTGAACCTTAGCTACCGGCACTACGGGGACTGGGATGATGGGTTTGTGGATGGGCTTCTTGGGGGCGTATCCATACTGGCCGGGAAAGGCCTGTGCGATAGCCACACAGCAAACCACTAAGCAAATTAATGTTTTCATTTTTTCTGGAAGTAAAACAACGAAAATTTATCAAACTAAACAAAACTATTTGCCTGTGAGCTCTAATCCTAATATTCAAAACCTTACAACCAGGGCCCAGTTGTTCAAAATTAACGACATCGTTAGTCAACAAGAATATTGTACAAATACACTGCTATTTTTGAGAATCCTTTGCAGTCCAAAGGATTCTCACATTATATCAACAAAAATAACAGTGTATTTGCTTATGTAGTCGGCATTTACTTAACGAGTGGAGGCCTTAACAATGGCAGGAAGCTGACGAAGTTTTGAACCGTTCCCTGATTGAATCCATCCATACTTAGTTATTCTCAGCAACTGAGTGGCCTCCTATTGCGAAAGAACTGCTCACTCGGCTTACGATTTATTATCTATCGTATACGTACCTGATTTACAATTTAGTTTTTCCCACCTCGGCTTTTTGAGTGGAAATTCCTTTTTTTATTGCGTCGTTTCCTGATTATTACCTACTTTTACCTTTGTATATTTAAAATGCCACTTAGAAAGATATTTTGAATTTAGATAAAGAAAACATAAGTAAATATAAGTGTACAACGTTAGCTGTAAAATAATTTAAAAGTTAATTTTAATAAAATATTGAAAAATATAAAACCATGTTTACTTTGGTTACTTACAAGGTAGAAGTGATGTACCAGTGAGCCTCTCTGGTCATCTTATATACCCGGGACCGTGCAACATAAGGTAACAGATCGACATTTTTCAGATGTCGCGACGAGAAATCACCGAGCCAGACATTACGCACCCGGAAATACGGACTTGATCACCCGTCATTTCTGATGTAATATTAAGAGTAAGGGAAGAGTTTAGTCACAAAATGATCGGCTGATACGGGATTCTCCTACCAAATCAGACATAAAGTGTAGTCTAACAGAGCTAGGCGCGTTAACTTTGAATGGTAACGCAGAAGCCTGCAGGCCAAAATAATTTTCATTCCACCCCCTCCACATAAAAGGTTTGATAGTTTCATGTCGGAGACCATTCAATGGGCAAACTTTTAAGCCTGGGTGCCAAGTCCGGATGTGGATTCTTCATACCAAAATCCAAGATGGTGTCCAAAATGGCCACCAAATAGATGTATTTTCTAATTTCTCACCTATAGGAGTTAAAGATCTACACAAATATACAAATTTTATGTTGTTTTACTCAGAAGTAACCTACAAAGCATAATAAGGCTTTAGAAGATTTCTTCTGAGGGAGCCCATAAGTGTCACAAAAATGGTATATTCTAAACAGATTTTTTACCTGGCCCATGGGTCAAACAATAATATTTTGTTGCAAACACAAGGTACAGAAAAGTTTTTTTATGGTTAAAATTGGGAGTATATTATTAAATTTAAATTTAGTATATAAGAACTTTTTTTCAACCTGGACATCAGCTAGGATTGTGGTATCAAATTGGAAATAGTCTCGTCTTTATAACCTAACGGTACATGATGAGATTCTCGCAAATCAAGGGGGTATGGTAGGTTTAGTTCCACCAATTTCGTTGTATCCCCCCACTAGAAAGGTTTGATGGTTTTATGTTGAGGTTCATAGAATGGCCAATCTTTTAGATCTAGTTGCCAAGTCTGTATGCGGATTCTTCACATGGATGCCATCCAAAATGGTCACCAAACCGTCAATTATCTGATAATTCACCTAAAACAGTTAAAATTAAGATAGAAATGGAGATTTTATTCTGGTGGTTTACTCAGAAGTAACTGGGAAAGCATCATGAGGCTTTATATTCTGCTTTCAATAGATTTCTTCTGAGTGAGCCTAAAATTGTCACAAAAATGGCATATTTTATATAGATTTGCTATCTGGCCTATTGCTCACACACTACAGAAAAGTTTTTTTTTTTCTTTCTTTCTTTCTTTCTTTCTTTCTTTCTTTCTTTCTTTCTTTCTTTCTTTCTTTATTTCAGTTTATTTTATCTTTTAATCGTTAGAATTAAATTTGATATATATAAGAAAATTGTTCAACGTGGGTGTCAGCAGCTAGCGTTGTGGTATCAAATTGGAAATATTCTCGTCTTTATAACGTAGGGGTACATGATAAGATTCTCGCAAATCAAGGGGGGGGGGTAGGGGTAGGTTTAGCTTCACAAATTTCGTTTCATCCACCGCTAGAAAGGTTTGATGGTTTTATGTCGAGGTTTATAGAATGGACAATCTTTAGGGCCTAGGTGCCAAGTCTGCAAATGGATTCTTCACATGGAAATCCAAGGGCCACCAAAACGTCAATTTTCTGATAATTCACCTTAAACAAAAGTTAAACGCAAGATAAAAATGCAGATTTTATTGTGTTGGTTTACTAACAAGTAACTGGAAAAGCATAATGAGGCTTTAAATCTTGCTTACAATAGATTTCTTGTCAGAAAAAAAATGTATGTTTGCATATTTTATACAGATTTGCTACCTGGCCCATTGCTCAAACAAAACCACTTTGTTGCACACACACACACACTACAGAAAAGGTTTTTTATCATTAGAATTAAATTAAGTATTTAAGAAAATTGTTCAACGTGAAAGTCAGCTAGGATTGTGGTATGTTGAGGTTCATAGAATAGAATCTTTTAGGCCTTCGTGCCACGTCTGTATGTGGATTCTTCACACGGAAATCCAAGATGACATCCAAAATGGCTACCAAACATCAATTTTCTGATAATTCACCTAAAACAGTTAAAATTAAGATAAAATGCAGATTTTATTATGTTGGTTTACTCAGAAGTAACTGGAAAAGCATACTGAGGCTTTGAATCTTGCTTGCAATTAGATTTCTTGTCTCAAAAAAATGCATATTTGAATATTTTATACAGATTTGCTACCTGACCCATTGCTCAAACAAAACTACTTTGTTGCACACACACTACAGAAAAGGTTTTTTTATCATTAGAATTAAATTTAGTATTTAAGAAAAATGTTCAACGTGGTTGTCAGCTAGTGTTGTGGTTTGTTGAGGTTCATAGAATGGGCAATCTTTTAGGCCTTGGTGCCAAGTCTGTATGTGGATTCTTCACACGGAAATCCAAGATGACATCCAAAATGACAGCAAAACATCAATTTTCTGATAATTCACCTAAAACAGTTGAAATTAAGATAAAAATGCAGATTTTATTATCTTTGCCTACGTGTACCTTTTTACTCAGAAGTAAAAGCATAATGCAATGGTTCACAACATTTAGTTAGTTGTTCGGTCCTCGTGTAGTATCTCTTACTAGTCAATGAATCATCATGGACAAACAAATAAATCATGATAACCACCATTATGAATCAAAAACGAGGACTCACAGATTCAGTAATCTGCCCGACGATGGAAATCCCTGGGCGTCGAATAACTTACTGAAATCCGGAGCAAAAGAAAAACACCAGTTGAACCCCGGTGGGCCAAGAAGCATACAAAAAGCTCCGGCCCCAGCCAACTATAATGAATAGCTTTAAGTTGGGGTCATCAAAGAGTCTGACGCCCTACCCGCCGGCGTGCAATTAAAGAAGGCAGCTATCAACCATGATTGGGTTATAAACTAGGCATGCAAACTGTCGAATACCATTTAAGTTATAGCCTATGAGTCTGTAACATGTAATGATTTTTTTCTGAACTGAAAAGAAAATTCCTTCCTTCCTATAAGTTTTTTATATATATATATATATATATATTTGTAAACCAAGTCACCAAAAAATTCTGATTCCAAAAGGCCCTCACGTAAAAGCGTCTTAAGCCCAGTATTGAATTTGCAAATCAATTCATAGTGTCTGCGATAAAACTGAGAATTTTCGAAGTTTATGATACCGATAGGTACCTAGAAGTCGAATTAAAAGCCTCGATACATCGGTTAAGAGAATCAATAAACATATTTTATAAGGTAGAATATAAGCAATAACCAGGATCTGAATCCGACAACTAAAATATTACTTTCTACAGACTATGCATACATGTATGTAACAGCTTGTTCCCAATTTGGCATTTTGATATACTCAGCGTCAAAGAAAAAAGTTAACACCATATAATGTTATAAAAATATATTTCGATATTTTATATAAAAAAATAACAAAAAACAAAAAAAAAATGAAATAAAATTCAAAGGCAGGCAGCCAGCCAGCCAGCCAGCTAGCAAGCAAGCAGGCAAGCTAGAAAGCAAGCAAGCAAAGTAAGTATAAGTTCTTTATTTATATTGGTTAAAACCAATCTTCTATGTCCATCACTATCGCAAGGTTTCATTCACGATTCTGGTCAGCGGCATATAGATTTAGGGACACAAAACAGTTCCGCTATATACGACGGGAACTATGGTGTGCGTGATGCACGTACAATTTTCGGAAAAACTAAAAAAATAGAAACCCCGGCCCATTTTCACAAATCGCCATGCCTGCTCATTCATACATGAACATTCGCTAGGCCCAGTGGGGAAACACAACTATCAAAACATACACGAGTTGGATTTTTTTTTTTTTTTTTTTTTTTTTGCTCAGATTGAATAATCTATCCTTGAGTGTCCACTGTGGCGCTGTCATTTTTGATCTTACTTATTCTTCCAGTATTAAACAAATACAATGAGTAAGTATCAGGTGCCTACAAAATCGAGCCAAATTAAACTATGGGCTGTGGTATAAGCTGCTTCTAAAAATCATCCTAGACTTACATTTTCTTTAAATTTTCTTTAATGTAGTTTACTGAAATTGTTTGTCCTTGATGATTCTGTGACTAGTTAGAGATTCACCATGAGGACCGAACAACTTAATGTTGTGAACTATTGCAGAAGATGGGTGTGAGGTGTGGCGCCTGCAAAATCGATTTAAACCCGCCAGTAATTTTATATTATTGATCGTTCCAAGCCAATACTTCTGTTGTGGTTACATTTGTTTTATGTTTTGGAGTCGAATTTTGTGCTGTTTGAGCCTTATGTACGTTTTCATATTTTATTTAAGTTCGGGTAATTGGGTGACCGCCTATTGGGAAATAGCTGCTCACTCTGCTTACGATATGTTTTCTAAGTATAAGTGCTTAATTGTCAATTTGATTTTTCCCACCTCGGTTTTTGGAGTGGGAATTTTTTTCTGATTGTGCCTTTTCCAGATCATTGCCTACTTGTACCTTTTTAAACAACGTCTTTGTAAGCAAGCTCTTCTTATATGCAATATCGGGTTACTTTCCTATTTATTTAGTTTTATTTATTTATCCTCGGTTCTGATTGCAACAGTTCCTGGCCACACTTAGTTTACCTCATGTGAATTAAGTTTAACAGAAACGTACACCATGATCGGCTTATCATTATTTATTGAAACAATACAACCATAATACAACTTACCGAACTGCTCAGTGTAACTGATCGACACTTATGATATATATACTCATCAAAAGAAGTTTTGCACCATTTAGATTTTTTCATATTTTTAAGTGACATTTTAACTAACAAATTTTAAAGTTAGCTTTTTGAATTTGCACAGTCTGAAAGAATTTGATAATGTGTGTGATAAGACCAAAAATTGTTGCGGAAACGATTTTAGGAAAAATTGAAAATTCCAGTTTTCTGTAAATGCTGAAAATTGGAAAATCGAAAAAAATCCACAAAAAATGCCACAG
Organism: Rugalucina vietnamica; assembly: GCA_964017185.1. Classification (NCBI taxonomy): domain Eukaryota; kingdom Metazoa; phylum Mollusca; class Bivalvia; order Lucinida; family Lucinidae; genus Rugalucina; species Rugalucina vietnamica. The sequence goes on from OZ024872.1 coordinate 72,222,525, forward strand.
CATCAAGAACACATTTTTGTTTCTAAATTTACACACAAGAGCTCCAAAGCTAATGATTAAGCCTAAAAACAATTTTAAAAATCTCAAAATTTTAGTAAAAATTCATTTTTTGACAAAATTGCAATTTTTGAGAAAAAATGATAAATATTGGAAAAAATGAGTAAAATCGAAATTCATTTCAATTTTTGATCACTATGAGATGTATTGACAACAAAAATTGCTGCCTGTTTTCTTTCTGTTAAAGGCAATCTCATGTCAAAGATGTTGCATGAGTACTTTTTTGACATGCAGCTTTTTAAAAATTCTGAATTTGGATGGGTTGAAAACCAGTACCTTCAGTTAAACATTAATGGGTGCTGAATGCTGTGTTTGAAAGAAAAACAACTCATTTTATTGGAGAGATGAGTTACTAAGCTTTATCTCAGAATTTAAACAAAATCTCAAAAATCGTTATTTTTGATCAAAAATAGTGTTTTTGTCAAAAAAATTCAATTTTTAGTTTTTTGCTTTAAACGATTGCTTTCAGTATCCCAAATGAGGATGTGAAACGAATTCGGGTTTGGAAGCCCAGAAATAAAGTTGTGGGCTTTTTGCTGCATCCCAAATTTTGGTGTTTTCAAAAACATGCATTTTTGCACATTTTTATTTAAACTTTTTAAGAAGAAATATTGATTTGTCATTCAGGAAGTCCAGCCCTTTAAGATGGCATTAAGTTTTAAAAGTTTATTTGAAAAATATCTATACTAGACATTATTTTGAAATGAGAAAAATACTAACTGGTGCAAAACTTCTTTTGATGAGTATATAGTATTGTATATGTATATCAAGGAAATTATGAGTTTACAAGGGATGTGTCTGTCAGCGGTCTCCAGACAACACGTCGGGCCTATATCTGTCGCTTTTTTGCTTCGCTTCTATCTGTTCCACTAAACATGCCTATTATTATCCATTAAGTTACCTATCATAGTGTGAAGTCTGATCCCAGTTTTTTTGTCACTATCCCTTTATTTGTTCTGTTGCACGCATTATGTCAGTTTCCAAAATCGTCGCTTTCTTTTTTAAAATGTGTTGATTTAAGTATCAGAGGGACCACGTTTGGGAAACTATCTTCTCTACGGGCTGCTTAGTTTGCCATAGGTTCCCCGTGTTTGTATCGTGTCGGTTTAAAACTTATTTGTAACTTGTATCGTGGCAATGCCTGTTCTACAGTAGTTAAATTGTAAAACTCACGATGTTTTGGACAATTCCTTTCCCATAGAACTAAATTAGATGGCAACATACACGTATGTCTAATTCCATAGCGGCGCAGCTTTGATTGTGTGGGAATTCATTGCAAGCCGGTCGGGTGGGAATATGGGCCACAGCTCATTGGGGGCCTAGGTGAAATAGATGGGCTGCTTTTGCCTCCAGGCAAAGCTTCTATACTACTGACCGACCATCAGTGATTACTGGTTAACTGCTCAAGTTTGAGCCTGCCCTTGAAAAGTGGTTTGGCCAAACCATCCATACATATAAGTCGTATTGGTTTGCTTGGATATATTTATGAAGCACATTTTGAGTGTCATGACATCCTAATGTTGGGTAAAAGTCCCATAAAATGGAGGCAACGACCCGAAATTACCATTGCTGTTGACTGGGACGTGAAGTATCAATTCAAACAAACCACCAATGTATTCATGTAAATATTCTTTTTCATACAGATACAGAAACTGGTTTGCATCTAGTCTTGTGGAAAGCCCCGAGTTAAAGATTTCTCCCGGCGAGACTCGTAAAGATTATTAAGTGAAGAAATACATAACATATTTTGCAAGTTTCAGGATTTTATTATTCATAAATTAGTATACATATTTCATCTCATAAACAAGTATACATAAATTGCATTTCCAAGCATTGCTTTTGGCAGAAGACAGAGCATCTTCTATTCTAACATTTCTTGTCATACATCAGTACCCTGAAAGTTGAAAGATACAAACAGTCAATGGATAAATTAATTATATACCGAGTGCTTCGAAAATATGACCTTTTTGTTCAATAGTAAATATGCAATTTTCCACTAGGTATTTTTATAATATGTCTAAACCACCAAAAGGCGCCGAGGAACGATTTTTTTTATAAACGGCAAGACTTTTTACGTATGGCCCAGGAAAGAAGTCTTATGAGATAATACAGCTAGATCTAATATCATTAAAAAGATTTGAGAATGTGAAACGAAATCTATCTTACCTGTAAGTACATTTTAGTGGAAGGTGGTACCTCCAACAACGCCACCACCGACATGGCCACCACCACCGACAACGGCGCCACCACCGACCACTCCAGAGCTTACACCTCCGCTCACAACACGGCCACCCCAACCTCCATTGTTGTCGTTCCATCCGTTGTCGTTTCCCCATCTGCCATTATCGTTACCCCATCCATTGTCATTGCCCCATCTGTTGTCGTTTCCCCATCTGCCATCATCGTTACCCCATCCATTGTCATTGCCCCATCTGTTGTCATTGCCCCATCCGTTGTCATTTCCCCATCCGTTGTCGTTGCGCCATCCGTCATCATTTCCCCAACCGTTGTCATCACCCCATCTGCCGAAAGAGCCCTACAAAACAATGCGACATATTTATCACTATTGTAGATTATGAAAATATTGGACAAAACATGTAACGTTAGGTCTAGTTTGAAATTGAGTTTGATTTTTCATTCTTTTTACGGACAGGGATTCCAAAGATTAAGATTATATTTTATAGTATAGCACAAGAACAGAACAATACAAAGTTACACCGAAAACGAACACTTTCAAAAATGACTTTGGGCTTGAAACGATCCCTATGCCGAGGCGTATTAAACTATGGTAAAACTGTTTTACCCCGACTGGTCCAACGGAGCCGACAGAGCCGGACCATCCCCCGACAGAACCTCCCCATGAGCCACCACCGCTGCTGGGGCCATAGCTTGGGCCGTAGCTGGGTCCGTAGCTGGGTCCGTACATCTGCTTGCCATAACCTCCCCATGAACCACCGCTGCTGTACTTGCCACCAGACCAGAACTGCAGGCTCTTGCCGTAGCTGGGTCCGTACGACATCTGCTTACCATAACCTCCGAAACCGCCATATCCGTAGCCCCCTGTTAAACATTTAAAACAGGGTTACATGGGAAATCGTAAAAAAGGACGAAAATGATAAAATGGCAAAGGCATTTGTTGATCCATTGTTAGTTTTTAGAGATGCATGGAAAACTATCCATCGTCAATGAAAAATGAGTCCCCGTAAAAAGCAAAATCAATGGAAATACCACATGATAAACTGTGAAGCGTGTCTTTTTCAGTCATAGTATGCGAATATTGTAAAACGTATTTTTGAAACCTCACCTTTGTAGACGGGGAAGACTGGTTTGTAGACTGGTTTCGGCATGACTGGGATGACTGGTTTCACTGGAATGTGCTTCACTGGAATAACTGGTTTCACGGGCACTGGAATCACTGGCTTCACTGGCATGTACTGAACCTTAGCTACCGGCACTACGGGGACTGGGATGATGGGTTTGTGGATGGGTTTCTTGGGGGCGTATCCATACTGGCCGGGAAAGGCCTGTGCGATAGCCACACAGCAAACCACTAAGCAAATTAATGTTTTCATTTTTTTCTGAAAGTAAAAGAACATTTATTAAATTAAACAACTCTAGTACTGATGAATTTGCGTGTAAGCTCTAATCCTAAAATTCATTATCTTACAACCAGGCTTAATGATATTCAGTAAGCCACTTTCTGGCTTAAGTCAAACCATGCATACTTAATTGTTCTCAGAAATGCCACTAAGAATAATATTTTTAATTTAAATGAAGAAGAATTTTAAGTAAACATTGGTGTAAGAAATAGCAAGTTTAGCGTTAAAATCATTTCAGAGTTAATTTTAATAAAATATAGAAAAATATGAAACCATGTGTACTTACTTTGGATACTTCCAAAATTGAAGTGATGTTTGAGCTTCTATGATCAGTTTATATACCCGAGACCGTCGTACATTAACCTAAATTAGGTAACGTCGACATTTTTCAGATTTCGAGACGAGAAATCACCCAGCTAGACATTACCCACCCGGAAGTACGAACCTCATTACCCGTCATTTCTGATGTAATATTTAAGTTAATAAGTAAATAATCTAGTCACGAACAACCATGTTCTTGGAGTTTTTCGACCAGAGCAGACAAACTCAAGAATGCCCTTTTTGAATAGGAACAAACAGAAAATGAAAACGTTTTATACTAATCTAATAGGCCTAAGAAAACAATTACTACTTATTATTGAAAATACAAGGATGTGATATACATTTACAAGGAAAAAAAGCTTTTCGTGGGACGTGGTTCATCACTTATTAATTTTCAAATTGTGTATCACTTTGACAGTGAACGTGCAATAGATAGCCGCCGGACGAACGGACCTGTGCACTATCCGTATATCCATCATCCAGGTGCCTTTGCTTTTGAATCAACGGAAGGTACGAGCAGGCAATGATCAGGAAAAGGCGAATCAGAAAGAAATTCCCACTCCAAAAACCGAAGTGGAAAATTAGATACTTGCACAAAGAAAACACATTGTAAGCCGAGTGAGCAGCTATTTCACAATAGGCGGCCACTCAATTACCTAAACCTAACTAAAATATGAAAACGCACATAAGGCGCAAACATCACAAAAATTCAACACCAAGTAATAAAACAATAAGAACCACAACAGAAGTATCGCCTGGGAACGATCAGTAATACAGAATTACTGGCGGGCTTAAACTAGTTTTCACTTTGGCCCCATTTTACAAAATCTAAAGGGAAACCGCGGTATGGCCCATTCCTTTTCTCATTGATATGCTCACTGCTCTTAAAGGATCCCAGTTTTATTTTTAGGCGGCCCTAAAAAGTCTCCCCGTACATCATCCATAATGCAGATTATATTTCCTTTTGGTCCTTTGAGATCAACGAGGGTGTTCTGAGAAATCAGAAATGATTCATTTTCTAACCAACGTTTTAAATATTTGGCTCTGTTTGGATAATACTTGTCTTTTGATCGACTATCCTGTTGAAAGTTGCAAAATTACCGTATTTCACCTTGACTCCATTTTACCAAATTTGAAGGGTCACTGAAGAAGCTTAAGTAGCCGAAACCGCGGTATGACCCATCCCTTTTCTCATTAATATGCTCACTACTCTTAAAGGATCTCAGTTTTATTTTTAATTGCTATTACTGCAGCTGGTGTTGTGCCGTGTGGTGGCCCTAAAAAGTCTCCCCGTACTTGAGATCAGCGAGGGTATTCTGAGAAATCAGAAATTTATTGTCGGTTTAGATTCATTTTCTTACCAACGTTTTAGATATTTGGCTCTGTTTGGATAATACTAGTCTTTTGATCGACTATCCTGTTGAAAGTTGCAAAATTACAGTTTTTCACTTTGGCTCCATTTTACCAAATCTGAAGGGTCACTGAAGAAGCTTAAGTAGCCGAAACCGCGGTATGGTCCATCCCTTTTCTCATTAATATGCTCACCTCAGTTTTATTTTTATTTACATGGCCATTACCTCACCCTCAGCTTCTGCTGTGGTTCACAACACATAGTTAGTTGTTCGGTCCTAGTGGTGAATCTCTAACTATAGTAAATGAATCATCAAGGACAAACAAATAAATCATGATAACCACCGTGATGAATCAAAAACGAGGACTTAGATTCAGTAAGCTGCCCGACGATGGAGATCCCTGGGCGCCCAGTAACTTAGTGAAAGTCCGGAGCAAAAGAGAAACACCAGTTAAACCCCGGTGGGCCGAGCAACAGACAAGAAGCTCCGGCCCCAATCAACTAAAATGAATAGCTTTAAGTCGAGGCCATCATTGAGTCTGACGCCCGACCCACCGGCGTGCAATTAAAGAAGGCAGCATAGTCATCAACCATGATTGGGTTAAAAACTAAGCATGCTGACTGTCGCATAACATTCAAGTTATACCTTATACGTCTGTAACATGTAATGATTTTTCTGAACTGAAAAGAAAAATCATTCCTTCCTATAAGTTTCTTAAATTTATAAACCAAGTCACCGTAAAATTCTGGTTCTCAAAGGCCATCACGTAAAAGCGTCTTTAACTCGCGTTTAGAAACATACTTCTAAGCATTTTTTTAATTATTGACCCAATTTAGGAATATGTCTTTGATTTAGACTCCTCGTATAAATTCTCGAAATTGCAGCACAATTATAGTCTGGCGTTCGTTGCCGGTTTAAAGAGGGCTACTGACGAGGGTTCATTACCCGAAATTGCGCAATATAGTCCATACTATCTCTCTTTGAATGTTTTTACTGCTTCCAAAGGATCAAACCTTTATATTTTATTTAACCCAACATTAAACTTGGAAATCAGTTCATAGTGTCCTTAAGAGAATAATTTTCGAAGTTTATGATACCGATAGCCCTGCTGGAAAAGTTTGGCTGTTAAACATTTATTTCGCGCGTTGATGTCAGACTCTAGCGAACCTAATAAGTTGCGAAATGTTTACACCATAAGAAGCACGTCGAGGAACGTCACAATCCAAAAACGGAAATATTAATCAAAGTCATCATATTTATCATAGATTTTAGAAGAAACAAAACTATTTGCAATAGAAACATGTAAATCTAAATAGGGCGCTTCGGTATCTGTGCTGTTGGCTTTAACTGTAGTTCAGGTGGATATATTTGATTGACCATGCCTTCAAAATAAGGATTGTCAATGTTCAAAAGGCCATCGATGTACCTGGAAGTCGAATTAAAAGCCTCAGTAACACCAGCTTGATTGTCATGGTTAAGAGGATCCATGAAATCTCTTTCGTAGCAGTATAAAGGCAGTCGGAATTCCAACAATTTGTTCCAAATCTTATGTAGATAGGATAAGGCGTCGCACACATTCTGACATGACCAAAGTGTATATCGACTTCGGACAGAGGAAGTGAAAAAGCCTTTCTGTCATAGCGGGCCAAATAAAGTGAACCATAGTTCTTTAATGCTCTTTTGAAGGTCCACTCTATCAAATCGAGTAGTTTAACCTATTTTGTAAAGTAGAAAATTAGCAATAACCAGGATCTGAATTAGATGTTAATTGTATTTCATTTTCATATATACAGAGTAAGCGCAAAGCTGTTTCCAAAATTTGGCACTATTCTAAATATCATTCTTCAAACATTGAGTTAAATAGTTTCTGGTATTGTTTGTGTGTATGAAGACAGTTTTAAGCTAAGATTTTCAAATTTGTGTAATATTCCTTGTCCCTCTATAAGCTATGAAATCAGATGCACACTGGAAAACGTCTGAAGCAAAGTCAGACCAGTCAACAATGCCAGGTATACTAGCCAACAGGCATAGGATCGTGTGGGTAAATGACTTGGACCAATCGTACAAAATGTCTTAAACTGCTCTCCTTTTGTTCTGTAATATGCCAGACTACATGCATATTACATAATATATCTTTAACCTAAAAAAAAAAAAAAAAAAAAAAAAAAAAAAAAAAAAAAAAAAAATGCCATCTTATTTGTTGATATCACTTTCGGGAACTAGCTTATCATGATTATGCTTGTTTTGTTTGCATTTTTTAAGAAGCTTGATGCATCGTTTTCTTCTTTAATAACTTCGGAGATCTGCCCATTCGCTCAGTTTTCTCAGTTTACTCGGGTTTTAGTTTGGCGGTTACCTTCTCCTGGATGGGTCGCTGGCCAAAGCTGAAGAGCCCCATCTACTCGTACTGTTTTGTTTAGAGACCTCCAAACTCCTATTGTATGATTGTCAGCGACGACCATTGAGTTTTTATTCGAGTGATTACACTTTTTAGCTCGCCTGTACGAAAGTACAGGAAGAGCTATTGCAGTCACCCCGGCGTCGGCGTCGGCGTCGGCGTCAGCGTTAGCGTTAGCGTTAGCGTCGGCGTCGGCGTCGGCGTTGCTCAAAATGTTAAAGTTTTTGGTTAAAGTTTTTATGAGTCTATATCTCTTGAAGTTGTGGATGGATCAAGTTGATACTTTGCATGTTGGTAGATATTGGTCTGAAGTTTTATGCTGTACCATCATGACCCACCTGGGTGACCTTGAGGTCAAGGTCACGGACTTAGAAATTTTTTGTTAAAGTTTTTGGTTAAAGTTTTTGAAAGTCTATATCTCTTGAAGTTGTTGATGGATCAGGTTGATACTTTGCATGTTGGTAGATATTGGTCTGACGTTTTATTCTGTACCATCATGACCCACCTGGGTGACCTTGAGGTCAAGGTCACGGACTTAGAAATTTTCTGTTAGAGTTTTTGGTTAAAGTTTTTATAAGTCTATATCTCTTGGATATGTAGATGGATCAAGTTGATACTTTGCATGTTGGTAGATATTGGTCTAACGTTTTATTCTGTACCATCATGACTCACCTGAGTGACCTGGAGGTCAAGGTCACGGACTTAGAAATTTTCTGTTAGAGTTTTTGGTTAAAGTTTTTATAAGTCTATATCTCTTGAATATGTAGATGGATCAAGTTGATACTTTGCATGTTGGTAGATATTGGTCTGAAGTTTTATGCTGTACCATCATGACCCACCTGGGTGACGTTGAGTTCAAGGTCACAGACTTGAAAAATTTTATGTTAAAGCTTTTGCTTAAAGTGTTTTGAACTGTATATTGCTGGAACAGATGGATGGATCTAGTTGATACTTTGCTGTTAGATATTATTCTTTTATTATGCTGTAGCATCTTGACTCACCTGTGGTCAAGGTCACAGACTTAGATTTTAGGTTATAAGTCTATATCAAATATGTAGATGGATCAAGTTGAACTTAGCATGTAGGTAGATATTGGTCTGAAGTTTTATGCTGTACCATCACGACCCACCTGAGTGACATTGAGGTCAATGTCTTTGGTCATAGATTTAATAGATTTAGTGGCAAAGCACAAGTCAGGCGAGCTACGCTGTCCTGCGACAGCTCTTATTATAGAAGCACTGATTATCCCATGAACAATATATAACTAAAGCCTAGGTTACATTTGCCCTACGATTAACTTGCGATGATCGTACGATGCCATTTTTTGCATTTTCGCGCGGTCTCCGCAGGGTGACCCTACGATGCCCCTACGATTCTACGGCTTCCTACGACTTTCTACGGCTTCCTACGATCTCCGTAGCCTCTACGATTTTGTAGTAGTCTGCACTTTTACATTTTAAAAATCGTAAGACCGTAGCCCGTAGACAAGTCGTAGGTAGCATCATCGTACGGGCGCCTTACGGAAACCCTGCGATGATCGTGCGGTCACCGCACGGTTTTATGATAATTTGGGAACTAAAATAATAAGATAATCGTAGACCTTTAGGGTGATCGTGCGGCATCCGTACGGTTATATCACAAGTTTATTAAAATCGTACGGACACCTAACATCGTACGGCTATCGTAGGGAGACAGCAAGAAATCGTAAGGACTCCTCACGGCCATCAAATGGGCTCCGTATGATTTCAACTTAAAGTGTGCGGAGACCCTTTGATTTCCCTACGATCTCCAAACAGTTCCGACTCAGGACATCGAAGAAAGCTAGAACAAGAAATCGAACGATGCCCGTATGAATTGTAAACACCTACGCCGTAGCCCATGATCACATTCGATTTTTAAAAAATCGTAGGGAAATCGCGGACTAATACAGTCCCTGAGGGGTCATTCGTGTGCACGAGAGGTCCAGAGAAAATTTTTCCATTAATGGTTAGAGACATATCTGAGGTGCGAGAAAATCGAGGGTGATCGGCTGAAATCATGGTGCGGTCCGAGAAATCCAAGATGGCCGCCAAGATTGCGGCCGATTTTCTTGAAAATGACTGTATACATAAAATTAGCTACCACAACATGCTTTTACTTGGTTTTTGGACTCAAAATGATTATATTAGAAGAGGATAGATACAGATAGAATGTTTCATGTCATTTTATAATGGCTAAACATCAAAAATATTTTTCAGGGGCCTGAAAACCATACAAAATTGGTCAAATTTTGATGAAAATATGAGGATGGGGTACAACTGTTTCCTTCACTGTCACTCATAATTGATAAAATGCTTAGAAAACACCATTTAAACATTAATTAGTCATTAGGCTAAATGACTAAGTTCTTTAAAAGGCTTTATTCTGACCCTGATGTCTGATAAAATTGCCTTAAAAGTGGGTGGGGTAAACAGACCCTTTCGACAAAAATAACCATTTAACTTAATTAAGTTGTCACAACTTGCTTCTAATTAGTTATTTTGAGATAAAATGTTTATAATAGGTAAAAAGTGATACAAATACATGCTCTATGCAATTTAACACAATTTTGGTAAGAAAAATCCAAGATGGTCGCCAAGATGGCGGCCAATTTTCTTGAAAATGGCTGTATATATCAAACTTACAACCACAACATGATTTGACTTGGTTTTTGGACTCAAAATAATTACATAAGAAGAGAAGAGATACAAACAAAAGGTTTCATGTCATTTTATCATGACTTAACATCAAAAATATTCTCAGGGGCCTGAATACTACACAACATTTGTCAAATTTTGATGAAAATATGAAGAAGTTGTACAACTGTTACCTTCACTATCACTCATTAATGATATAATGCTTTATTATGCTTAGAAAACACCTTTTAAACTTTGATTAGACGGTACTTAGCCTATATGGTTAATTTCTTTGAATGGATTCATTCTGATCTTGAATTCAGATAAAAGTGCCTTAAAAAGTGGGTGGGGTAAACAAACCCTTTCATCAAAAATAAACTTTGAACTTAATTAAGTTATCATAACTTGCTTTTACACAAAATGTATAAAATGGATAAAATGTATTATAAATGCATGATTTCAAGCCACTTTACCCATCCTTAACACTAAATATCTTAAATTTGTATCAGAAAAATGTACATGATTTGGCCTATTTAATGTAAATTTCTCTCAGTATTCAATTTGATATTTTGCTTGAAGAATGCTTGTAAGGGGTCAGATGAAGGTCATGCCCACCTTCACCCTTTAAATGTTTAACTGCTTCCAAAAGATCAAATAATTGCATTTTCTTTGGTATTACTGCAACTGGTGTCGTGCCATGTGGCGCCCCTATAGTTCAGCTATAGTGCAGATTAGATTTTTCTTTAGATCATTTGGGATCGATAAGAATATTTGAATTATTTCAAACAGATATGTTAAGTTACATTTTCTTAACACTATTTATATAATCTGGCCCCTTTGGAATATTAGTCTTTGATGATGTAAACAATTTTGAAATCCTGGCTTTCATCGTCAGTTTTTCAGGGTCATAGATGAATTGATGAGGGTTCATTGCCCAACATTGTACTTAACCCTTTAAATGGTTTACTGCTTCCAAAGGATCTAATCATTCCATGTTATTCTTAAAGTTAAATTGGAAGTAGGATAAATATAAGTTATTTACAAGTCTTATATCGTCGCCGGTTTTAGAAAGGGTCACTGATGGTGGTACCCGAAATTTCGCAACATGGCCCATACTCCCTTTGAACGTTTTCATTGCTTCCAAAGGATCAAAGTTTTATATTTTATTTATTTTTACAAGTAATGTCACCAACTTAGTAAAAGAAATATGGCTATTTTCCATTATGGTGTTTATTTACTCCACCCATTTAAGACAGTTGAATTGAAATCAAAAGAAAAAAGAAAAAATCATTTGTTATCATGCGCCTCTTTAAAACTATAAAGCCTTTTTAGCTTACCTGAGCCTAAGGCTTATCAAGTGAGCTTATAAGATAGCAAGACTCCATGATCCATTGTTGTCCGTCATAGACTTACATTGGGAAAACACAATACCCAGAGCTTCTATATTGTGTATGTAGCAATGTTTGGCAGTCCATACAAATAAATATCTGCCATATAGGCTTATAATGGGAAAGGTCTTTTCTAAAACCACCGAAGCTAGGGCTTGTATATTCAGTATGTTACACTGTTTAGTGGTACCCTACATAAATCTTGCCAATCATGCCCCTGGGTCCGAACTGACTAAGCACCGAGGGTCATTAGCCCCCATAGACTTACAATAGGAAAGCCATAAAAATCTTCCTCTCTGAAATCATAAAATCCAGCGCTTTTATATTTTGTGTATAGCAGTGAATAGTAGTTCCCTTTATAAATCCTGCCAACCATGCCCCTTGGGTCTGCAATAGGCTTAATAAGAAAAAAAACATGAAAAAAAAAAAAAACAAACAAACAAACAAAAAAAAACAAAAAAAAAACAACTTATTCTCTGAAACCACAATACCCAAAGCAGGGATATCAAGTATGCCTCAAAAATGAGACACAGTCAAGCCCATGGGGTCAAATTTGGCCCCATCCTGAGGTTATATATACTACCATATTCTTACAATGGTAAAACACACAAAAACCTTCTCAGAAATCAGAACGCTTAGAGCTTTTATATTTTGTGTGAGGCAATGTTAAAGAATCCTATTTATAAGGCCTACCAACCATGTCCCTGCAGTCCATTAAGACTATGCCACAGGGGCCTCATTATCTGTTATTCATATGCTTATTATAGGAACAAATCGTCTCATCTGGAACTGCAAGGCTCAAAGCTATTATATTTATTATGCAACCATCTTGTATGGTGCTTTACGATACATAGATCCAGAAAATGTTGCCACTGGGGTTGAAAATGACCCCACCCTGAGGGGACATTAGCTCCCATATCCCGATTTTACAGAGCTCTAACCTCACTTTTATATTCTGCAGTAGTTCACAGCATTTAAGTTAGTTGTTCGGCCCTCATGGTGAATCTCTAACTAGCCAATGAACCATCAAGGACAAACAAATAAATCATGGTAACCACCATGATGAATCAAAAACGAGGACTCGTATATTCAGTTATCTGTCAGACGATGGAGATACCTAGGCGCCATATAACTTCGGAAAATCCGGAGCAAAAGAAAAACACCAGTTAAACCCTTGTGTGCCAAGCAACAGACAAGAAGCTCTGGCCCCAACCAAGTAAAATGAATAGCTTTATGTTGGGGCCATCATCAGTCATCAGAGTCTGACGCCCGACCCACCTGCGTGCAAATAAACAAGACAGCATAGTTATCAAACCATGATTGGGTTAAAACTTAGCATGCAGACTGTCGCATAACATTTAAGTTATAACCTTTACGTGTGTAACGAGTAATGATTTTTCTGAACTGAAAACTGTCAGGATCAGGTGAGCCTCCTCTGGTCTTGGTCATACATGAATAGTGGTAGACGGAATATTTCCATGTCTATCGGTGCTCCGTTAGACCTCTCCACATGGAAGTGGAGCGAGGTCACAAAATGCATCGGAATGCAGGTTAGCCAGCTGATCTAGAATAGTGGGTGACAATAAAGTAAAAGGTCCTGCTCATTGTTTTGTATAATGTCATTACAATTTGACAGTTTCCTGACATTTTTCTGGCCTGTATCATAGTTCGGTGTTATGTCAGGCAAAGATGGTATATAAAAAGGTACAAGTAGGGAAAGATCAGGAAAAGGTGCAATCAGAAAAAGATTCCCACTCCAAAAACCGAGGTGGGAAAAAAACAAACTAACAATCAGGCACTTATACCATGAAACATATCGTAAGCCGAATGAGCAGCTATTTTCCCAATAGGTGGCCACTCTGTTACCTTAACTTAACTAAAACTATGAAAACACACATAAGGCGCCAACAGCACAATTTGTTTTTAAACACCAAGACATAAAACAAAAAGAACCACCACAGAAGTATCGCCTTGGAACAATCAGTAACACAAAGTTACTGGCGGGCTTAAACCGGTTTTACAGGCGCCTAACCTCACCCTCAGGTTCTGCAGTGGTTCATAACATTTAGTTTGTTCTTCAGTCCTCGTGGTGAATCTCTAACTAGTCATCAAGAACAAACAAATAAATCATGATAAACATCCTGATGAATCAAAAACCAGGACTCACAGATTGAGTAAGCTGCCCGACGATGGAGATCCCTGGGCGCCGAATAACATACTAACTCCGGAGCAAAAGAATAACACCAGTTGGACCCCGGTGGGCCAAGCAACAGACAAGAAACTCCGGCCCCAACCAACTAAAATGAATAGCTTTAAGTCGGGGCCATCATAGAGTCTGACGCCCGACCCACCGGCGTGCAATTAAAGAAGGCAGCATATTCATCAACCATGATTGGGTTAAAAACTAAGCATGCAGACTGTCGCATACCATTCAAGTTATAACATATACGTCTGTAACGTGTTATGATTTTTCTGAACTATCTGAAAAATCATTAATTCCTATAAGTAGAGATAGGAAAATACAAACTGATTGCAAGCAATCCCTGAGGATTGGAAAAATAAGAGCATTAAATGGATGTACGGGGAGATTTTATAGGGCCGCCACACGGCACAACCACAAGAACTCTGATATAAAGCATGTATTTATCTCACTGGTGTAACATCAGGCAAAAATTGCACATAACCATGTTTTTTATCTCTTCCTTACTATTATGAATGTAGTATCCAAAATACTAAGCAGACGCAAGTTGTAATAGCTAGCTGAGATTAAGTAGTCATTGTTTGTAAAAAGATGTGCTTACCCCACCCACTTTTAAGGCAAATCAAAACCAGAATAAATGCTTTCAAAGAGCTTAATTATTAAGGCATCTTTACCATTTAATTTTGAGAAAGCTATGATCAAGCAAAAGATGAAATTAAAGGAAAATGTTGCACACATTTGTCATATTTTCATTAAAATGTGATAAATTTTGGACATTATTCTGATCCTGGTCTAAGATGTTTGGCGTAAAGTTCGAGTAAAATTGCATGAACGCATGTATTTGAATCACTTTTTATCTATTTTAAATATTTTATGTCAAAATAACTAATTAGAAGCAAATTGTGACAACTTAATCAAGTTAAATGGTTATTTTTGTCGAAAGGGTCTGTTTACCCCACCCACTTTTGAGGCACTTCTATCAGACATCAGGGTCAGAATAAAGCCATTTAAAGAACTTAGTGATTCAGCCTAATGATTCATTAAAGTTTAAATGGTGTTTTCTAAGCATTATATCAATAATGAGTGACAGTGAAGGAAACAGTTGTACCCCGTCCTCATATTTTCATCAAAATTTGACCAATTTTCTATGGTTTTCAGGCCCCAGAAAAATAGTTTTGATGTTTAGCCATTACAAAATGGCATGAAACATTCTATTTGTATCTATTCTTTTCTAATATAATCATTTTGATTCCAAAAACTAAATAAAAGCAGGTTGTGGTAGCTAATTTTATGTATACAGCCACCTTCGAGAAAATCGGCCGCCATCTTGGCGGCCATCTTGGATTTCTCGGACCGCACCATGATTTCAGCCGATCACCCTCGATTTTCTTGCACCTCAGATATGTCTCTAACCATTTATGGAAAAATTTTCTCTGGACCTCTCGTGCACACGAATGACCCCTCAGGGACTGGAGTAGACCGAAAAATCGTACAATGATCGGGGCAAATGTAACCTACTAGGCATGACCCCTTGCGGCCTCCCTACGATCACTGTACGATTTTTGTTTCCAAATTATCATAAAAAAGAATCGTGCGGTGACCGCTGGATTATCGCAGGGTATCCGTACGGTGCCCGTATGATGCCCTACGACGTGTCTACGGTCTACGGTCTTGCGATTTTATAGACTTTGAGGAGCCAATAGACCCTGGTGCACCATACCGGGGATTTTTGTAGGGTATAATTTTCTGAAAGCCCATCCAATTCCCTTTAAAATGACACTTGTTAGCACTCTGACCGTTGGGGCGTGTGGACGTAGCGGCCTTTGATATGTGTTACGTACGTGACATGTTGCCAATTTCATGAGAATCGCCAAAAAATAAACATTTGGTATATTTTTATGAGGTTTTGTGTTAAAACAAACATGAAAATCAGCAAATAGGAAAAATATGGTATAACAGATGCTTTTCTATGAACATAATTGTACCACGTATGGTAACGTATGTAACAAAATATGCAGTAGACGTTCCACATGAACAAACAGTACATCGAATTTCTAACGCAAATAAACAAACTGATTGTATGGAAATAATTTTGAATAAAGTCTGTTATCCATATTAGTTCACTCAAGAGTTTGTACTTTGTTTGCAGCTGCATGTCATATATTGAAACTTGTGTCGTCCCCACTTGCCAGTAACATATATTTACGTGTTAAACTTAATCATACTTAGTCATTCTCAAAGGGACACTGGGGAATAGTACAATTCAGCGATACATTGTAGTTTAAACTTGACATTGTCTTAATGGTAAACTTATCATAAACCAATGACATCTATTGATTGTTACCGAGTGGTTTGTCATTGGTAACGTAGATAACGGCAAGATACCGTAAGAACATTCTCAGCATACAGAGGGCTGAGGTGAAATGTTGTGAGGATTTGCTTTGAAATAATGAATTAAGTGTTTGCAAGTAAGTCTGCTGTCCAAATTATTTAACCAACAATGTTTGGACTTTGCAAATGTATCCCGTTGAGTGAAACTTGTATCGTTCTTGCTTGACTACATACATGTATTTGACATATACATATTTGAAAATACATAATATACTTTCTTGAAGGGTCATTGGGGGAAAAACTCAATTCAATGACGCGTTTTCAGTTTAAATTCGCCATTGTTTTAATGGTTACAAGCCTAATACTAACACAGCGGCACCTTAATGCATGTGGCCTAGTGTCTTGTTATATGGTAACGCAGATAACGGTAAGTGCCGTAGTCATTTCCACTCATACAAAAACGGCTGAGATTTCTTAACGCTTATGAATCTGAAAAATATAAAACACATCTTAGATTTCAGAATTTGGCTCTAAAATGGTTTCAGTGTTTTTGGTCAACATTTTATAATTCTAATCAGTCTTTCAAGCAATCAATCATGAAATTCACTAGATATTAAAAGAGAACAATCAATCTTCGTCATATTTATGCAAGCGAAATGTGAAGGTGGATTGATTAATTTTAGCCATTAACTGATGTGTAACAAGGCACTAAACTTGTTGAAGCTACATAAAAATGAGCCTTGCAGATATGTCTATTGACGTCAAGATTGGTGTCATCAAGGTTTTTGAGTGAGTGTGCTATAGCTAATTCAAACGCCATACCATAATCTAAGGGATCAACAAAAATGGTGGATTTTGTGGGGTTGGCAAGATATCTTTATTTACATCTATTATGTCAAAACTATTGCATTCTAAACTGGTATTTTCTGCAGGAAACTACACATGATATTGTAATGTTAGACCATAATGTGCTTTGTATTACACAGAAAAGAAACTCTCATATGTTTGCTTACATGTGACTGCTGAAAAAATGTTGGCAAAATGTACTTTGTTTGTGAAATTATAAATGATTATACATGTAATTATACCGAACCGATGTGGTAAGACAGAGAGTGGCACTGCGAAACGAGCGTTCTTCTCCATTCAGAACAACATTAAGCGCGACTCCTGGAGGCTGTGTTCCTTTTGATTGGGTATACACCTAAAATATTGAATGGTTAGTGAAAGATGAATACTTGCATGAAATCTTCAAAACCCAACAGAATTATGTTGCTAATGATGATAATGCTATAATGAAGTCACTACTTAATTCTAAACCACGATACACAGTGGGGAGCGTGGTGACCTAGTCGTGCAGTGTTGAGCACAGGAGTGAGAACTTGGTTGTTCGAAACTTGCTTTACCGTGAATTTTTTACAAGTATGGTCAAAAACAAAAACGGCAACAAAGGAAATATATTATATCTACTCCATCTAACATCAAGAAAGAATCACTTTAAAACAGTAGCAAGCAACAATGGTGGTTATGGGACAGAAAACACTTAATAGCTGCCCTCTTTATCATGAAAATTTGTCATTTTGCGCATTTACTGTCTGAGATACCGCAAGCTACATATGTATTTTAATTAGACGGATACAGTTCTGCAGTTTAAATGCATAGGGAAGAACCAGATCAGAAGAGAACTCCGGTTTCCAATTAATGGGTGAAAGTACTATGGTTACTCTAGTGGTAACATCTTTGATCGTATCTCCTTTGAACAACGGCATAAGCTGCCCTTGAGCGCCAAGATAAAACATGTTACACGAAAAACTGTGAATTTGTAAGTGTGGCCATTCTATAGCATCTTCACTAGTAGATGTTCATATGTGATCATATGTAAGTAAGGGATGAAAATTCACATTACTGGCGTGTTTGGAAATATTGTTTAAGTAGGCTGGGCTGGGGCCAGACCCTTCGTGTGTCTTGCTCAGTCCACTGAGGTTCATATGGCAGTTTTCTTTTGCTCCAAATTTTCTTTGTTTGTTTGAATTGATGCTCGGCGTCCCAGTCAACAGCTATTGTCATGTCGGGACGTTGTCTCCATTTTATGGGACATACCCAAAATTAAGACGTCATGACATCCAAAAATTGCTTCAAATATAACCACCCAACTAAACCATTGAGACTTATATCTATGAATGGCTTGACTTAACCACTTTTCCTGGACAGGCTCAGACCTGAGCGGTTAACCAGTAATCAGATGGTCAGTCAGTCAGTAGATCCTAAAAAGGTACACGTAGGCAATGGTCAGGAAAAGGCGCAATCAGAAAGAAATTCACACTCCAAAAACCGAGGTGGGAAAAACTAAATTGACAATTAGGCACTAATACTTAGAAAGCATATACAGGCTGTATCTGTGGTGTAGTTTTAGTTTTATTGTGAAATAATGGATGCATTTTATGAGCAAATCCACATGAATACACAATTTTACATTGCTTCACAAACGTTCCAAAGTTTTATTTCTTTTGTGGTCCTACATGTATTTGTTTTAGGTTTTGGTGTCAATTTCTGAAGTCACACGGAAGTAGTTAAGTTCAGGTAGTTGTATGGCCACCTTTAGTGAAATAGCTGCTCACTCAGCTAATATAATGTTCTTTAAAGCCTTCACTTTATGGTCCATTTGATACGTATGATATATTATACCGATCGTAGTAGACCGACATCACAGCTTTACCATTAACAGTATGAAGTGAATGTATTTGACCAATCGCAACAGGGGGGTCATTCAGTTTTATAACGGTTAATATGTGACGTGAGTCTACGATCATAATAGAACTATATATATATATATACGGAAATTTGTATTTTAGCAGAATAGAATCGCAATAAATAAATAGCAGAATAGAATCGCAATAAATAAATGTTATTCCATTCCTGTTACTGATTTAATCCTTTTCAGACTTAATTGTTATCAGGTGAGCGATTGTTGCCCTTTTGGCTCTCATTTCTTTCATTTTTAGAATAGATATTCAGTAAATTTAATTTACTAATTGAAATAATTATGGGAGAAGAATGATAATTTGCTATAAATTATAAGTATTTGATTCTATAGATAAAATACAAAATTGTAACGTACGTTACCATGCCATTACGTAAAATATGTTACCGTTATCATGAAGCATGGTCTGTAGTTGATTTTTGTGTGCTTTTAATACCTTTTAGGGCAGATATACAATAAATTTATTTCCTAATTGAAATAACTGTGAGAGAAAAATGACCAGAGGACCAATGGTCCTGTAAACGCTCACCTGAGATCAGCTGCGTATACCAATAAACATGTTTGAATATTATGGTATTTAACTCCAGTGCAGGGGCAGATAAGCCCTTGGGCCATTTTCTTTTTTCAGAATCTTCAATATTCTGTCCATTTGCCAATTTCCTGTTGGCTTTTTCCTTCAAATGACATTTTAACAGTTTTCCCAATTCAGATGCACAGGCAACCCATGTTGACCTTGCCATAAACTTGGTCAAGGTCATCACAGGGTCATGATTTATATATACATTGGAGTACTTTAGCCATCGATGCCTCACGCCAAGTTTCCTTGAAATCAGTCTATTGGTTTCAGAGAAGATGATTTTTGATGGGTTTTTACCATATATGGGCATGGCGGCCATCTTGGTCGTGTGACCTAGATTATTTATATACACATTGATTCCCCCATTCTATAGATGCTTCACTTAAAATTTGGCTTTGTTTGGCCAAGCGGTTTCAGAGGAGAAGAAGTTTGAATATTATGGAAATATACATGTATATTGCCCCGGGGTGGGGGCACATGTGCCCCTGGGGTCCATTTTTTTTTTCAGAATCATTAATATCCAGTCCTACTGCCCATTTCCTGCAAGACTTTCACTTTAAATGACATTTTAAAAGTTTTCCCCATTCAAATGCATTGGTGACCTATGTTGACCTTCCCGTAAAATAGGTCAAGGTCATCACAGGGTCATGATTTATATATACATTGTAGTGCTTGAGCCATCGATGCTTCGTGCCAAGTTTCGTTGAAATCAGTCAACCGGTTCTGGAGAAGAAGATTTTTGAACGGTTTTTACCATATATGGGCATGGCGGCCATCTTGGTCATGTGACCTGGATTTTTTATATACATATTTGTTAACCCTTCCTATTGATGCTTCACATAAAATTTCGCTTTGATTGGCCAAGCGGTTTCAGAGGAGAAGATGTTTGAATATTATGGAGATATACATGTATATTGCCCCGGGGTGGGGGTGGATGAGCCCCTGGTGCCCAATTTTTTTCAGAATCATTAATATTCAGTCCTACTGCTCATTTTCTGCAAGATTTTTCCTTTAAATGACAATTTAACAATTTTTCCCATTCAAATGCATTCGCGACCTATGTTGACCTTGCCGTAAAATAGGTCAAGGTCATCATAGGGTCATGATTTATATACACATTGTAGTGCTTGAGCCATTAATGCTTCATGCCAAGTTTGGTTGAAATCGGTCCAGTGGTTCCGGAGAAGAAGATTTTTGAAGGGTTTTTACCATATATGGGCATGGCGGCCATCTTGGTCATGTGACCTGGATTATTTATATACAAATTGGTTCCCCCTTCCCATAGATGCTTCATGTAAAATTTGGCTTTGATTGGCCAAGCGGTTTCAGAGGAGAAGATCTTTGAAAATTGTGGACGACGGACGGACGGACGACGGACGGACGGACGACGGAGCATGGGTTTACTATAAGCTCACCTTGTGAGCCTGACGGCTCAGGTGAGCTAATAATCTGCAATTAATCATAAGTATATGATTCTATAGTGAAAATACAAAATTGTTACATACGTTACCATGACATTACGTAAAATATGTTACCATTATCATGAAGCATGGTCTGTAGTTGATTTTTCGTGTGCTTTTAATACCTATGGAAGTTTTATTTCGAAAGCTTGGATGTTGTTCAGGAAAGGAAGTGTCTTTGTTCTGTTTCTGCTGGGACATGTTTATTAATGGGCATACTATTTAAATGGGGGTAGGGGAAGACAATCAGCATCTGTGGAGTGATGGAAGGTCACAGAGAGCTCTTCTATATGTCATTTTAAAGGGCAAGGACCGTAGATAACTATAATAGAAATTGTATTTTGGTATTTGGTCTAAGCTATATTCTATAAGAAATGAAACACGGTCGATATGCCAAATTACAAGAGTTATTTACGTTACTTCTGTTGTACCAGTAGTCATGAAATCTAAATGTTATTGAAGTTGGTCCTATTAGGTTAGGTAACATCTCTGCTACATATTTAAAGGCAAAGTTCTTGTCAAATATTTGTTTTTTGTCATAAAGCTTGGTGATCCCCTTAGCAGCTTGAATTTAAAAATCATACATCGGTAACGTACGTAACACGCTCTGGCACGATAAAGCCCAAGCAGTCAGAGTGCTAACAAGCGGCATTTAGTAGCGTCGGGTACTGGCTTTCAGAAAATATATGTCTACAAAAATCCCCGGCATGGTGCACCTCTGCCATATACTATGTGATAGCCTATTAAAATTTGTAATAGTGCAGACTATTACAAGATCGTAGAGGCTACGGAGATCGCAGGAAGTCGTAGAATCGTAGGGACATCGTAAGGTCACCCTGCGGAGGCCGCACAAAAATGCAAAAAATGGCATCGTACGATCATCGCAAGCTAATCGTAGGCCAAATGTAACCAAGGCATCAGTCAGAAGTCCAAGGGACTCCGTACGATATCCACTGTCAGTCTGCGGAGACCCTACGACTACCGTGCGGTCTCCTTGCGTTTTGTATCAAAACGTATAGGGACTCCGTAAGGACAACGCACGGGATCCGTACGATATCTACGTACTATCTGCGGAGACATACGACTGCCGTACGATCGCCTTGCGTTTTTGTATGAGAACGTCGACAAATGGCAGATCCAAAAATCGCACGATGCCCGTATGAATTGTTAACACATACGTCGTAGCCCACGATCTCCTACGATGTCTAAAAATCGTAGAGAAAATCGCAGACCGAAAAATCGTACGATGATCGGGGCAAATGTAACCTAGGCTTAAACTATAGTCTGCTTCAATTTCCACAACTAGCGGGATCCCTCCGAGCTAGCGGTCGAGAACAAAGGAAAATGACCAAGATAATGCACTTTATGGTTGGCTCTTGGAATGTGTGCTTTTTAATACAGTGTTGGGTCAGATAGACCACAGTGTTAGAACTTTGCAGATATGCGGATACATTGAATGGAGGCTAGCTACCTGGCCACACCTCTTAAGGAGTGGATGCAAAAGTGAAACAGGTGTGAAGTAGTAGGTTTTGCAATTCAGAACTTATTGGAAACCGCCGGTATTGCCTACAAGTGATCGGTTGTCTCGAAAGCTAAGCCAAGACAGTACGGGACATGTTTTCTTCTATGACATTGGCAACCAACTAGCAATTACTCTAAATTCAGGTGATCCAAAGGGCCCTTTGAAAGTTTTCCAACACGCGGTTCATACCGCAAAGTTGCAAATACCAAACCGCCGACTACACAAGGTAGATCTACATCAAAATGATACCCTTTCATCCTCCTTAAATTTCATCCTTTTACCTGTCTGATACTAACAGACTATGCGCACACCTGCCTAGAATGTCCGCGAGGGCGTATGGCAGTATATAGAGATACTTTCGCAACCTTTAACACTATTTGCGAGACAGTCAGTCTGAACCAAGCCCACGATGCACTGAAAACCGTATATGACACAGATGGCATTGGAACAACTGCACTCTAATAAGTGTGGGTGGGAGTAGTCTTCTCATAGATGAATTTGCTATCTTGGACAGCTGATGATGCTATCGACAGTCTCCTACAGATAATGTGCAATGTTCTGTTTGGTAACAAGAAAAGCAGTTCAACAACCGTCATCTAGCAAAGTTCCATGTGCAGATGCAATCCCAGCTGAGGACTATAGGACCTTCAAGACATTGGCTGCAATTGCATCTGTGACTGGGGCTTTGTTGGACTTAATTTTCTCCTTTAGAGCTAAAATTGGCTTACTAAACCCATTAAACATATCTTCTTAGACGAAAAAAATATCGTTTACGTGCTTTCTCATAAGAGTCACTATAATAATAATAATAATAATAATAATAATAATAATAATAATAATAATAATAATCTCTATAGTTTAATTAAGGAGGGTAACGTATTTAGCAAGAATGCGAGTCTTCCATCCATACGGTTTTACAGACATTATTAGTATTCAGACGTGTTTCGAATCTTTTCGTTACACATGTTGGCGCTGTTAAATGATGTCTTATTTTTGGGAGACACGAAGAATCATATTGCATTCATGCACCGCCAAATACACTATATTGACTATTGCTCTGACTTTGGATATGAACTACGCAAATGTTCATTTCTCCTTTTTTTTTTACCTTTTATGTTTTATTCTTTTTGATTCAATAATAAATTATGAGAAACAAGCTGGCGATGGTCAAAACGGCTATATACATGTTAATGTTCGAGACGCCTACCTGCCAAAATTGGCCTTTGGTCAAAGGTTTTCCTTATTTATGATTAGTCTGTAACCTGAGGTGACCAGCTGTCATATGTATAGGTCGAGATGATATTAAACTTGTAGTGTCCCTTAATCCTCACACAGGCAGTCATTGAGTGTACTCCTATCCGTCAAATAATTTAAAAACGTCATAAATGATATGCTTTCATTTTTATTTCAAATCTAAAGTAAGAAGCATAGATAAGCTCCAAAAATTGTAATTTTATAGTAAAGAGCTGAGTAAACATATCTAGAAACCTTCGAAACGGGGTCTATTATTCAAGTGTACATGCTCTGGAGTTGTGCTGGTTAAGGTCGATGTAGTCAGGTGTTTCATTGTTTTCTTTAAAAATAAATATATATATATATATATATATATATATATATATTGGGAGAAATAGGACAAACATCAAACAAAAATCTTCCCGGTGGCACTGGATCCTAAGAAAGGATTCGAAAATGATTGAAATAAGTATATAGGGGGATTAAACCATTAACAGTGCAAGAATAAAGCAAACTTTATATATATTAGTATTTAGGTCCACAAGGTATAAGTCTTGAAGAGCAGTCCCA
The DNA here is from genome assembly GCA_964017185.1 of Rugalucina vietnamica. Taxonomy (NCBI): domain Eukaryota; kingdom Metazoa; phylum Mollusca; class Bivalvia; order Lucinida; family Lucinidae; genus Rugalucina; species Rugalucina vietnamica. The sequence continues at coordinate 72,246,945 of OZ024872.1, forward strand.
AGATATAGATTAAAACATCATTCACATTAACAAATCTTAATGGCATGGGACGACAATAACCACGAGATAATTTAAGTAGACTTTAATTGAGAATTGTCGTAAATTTGTAAATCTATACATAATTTTACAGACTATGATGTTAAATACTATAAAATGATGTTACATAACAAGTTACTCACTGAAACAATTAAAAGCTGGGCATTATTAAATGAGCCTGTGCGTGAGAAAACCAACAATTTGGGTTCTGACCAGGTGTCTGACACAAACCGGCCTGTACAGTCAAAGAAGATGGTTAGAGGCTGGAAATTTTGGATTTAGAAAGTAGAGGAATTGCACTATCCGTGTAGCGAAAATAAAGGCGCTGATCGGGCTTCGCAGTTACTGCGAAGCTGTTCTGCGCCTTTGTTTTCGCCTATGCGGATTGTTGGTTTTCCCATGCGGCGGCTCAAATTATAAGAAGAATCTGAGCATCAATGAAAAGTTACCAAAGTACAATATGGTATTATCCGAATCATAATGACGACCACTGCAAAAAGAGGCAACGTTTCACTGGTGTGCATATTATATTAAAATGAATGACATTTAGCTCGCATAACAGATAAGAAGCAACATGAAAGCATGAAAAGTTCTTGAATTAATCCATGAATTAAACAATTACAGGAGAGACAATTGCTCACTCTCGATCGGAATTGAAATGGTGATAGGTCAAGATGCTTTCGGAACCATATAAATACAGACAGAAACTTTGTTTCCTTTATTCCATGCCGAAAAGCATTGCTGAAAAACGATTATTAAGAACGAAATATGAGTTTAAAGTTCTTTTAGAAACCGTTCATTACTTGGAAAGAAAAAATCGCGATGATATACTGAGAAGCAGGTTCTCGAAAGAACAGTCTAGTACGCCGAAGTCATGGTAAATTTCCCATCAACTTAGTTTGCTCCTTTTACAACTTTCCCTTCAAGAAGCTTTCTTAACTAGATTGGCCGAACACTTAAAATTATCAAAATCGAAATATAATTGCCATTAAATAAGAAGATACATGTATGTAATTATTCTCTTCTGAGAATTAAGACTATCATTTCTTCTGAGATCACAGAACCTGACATGCATTGCCCGAAACCTCGCTTATACAACCGAGACGGAGACTTACAAACTAAGAATTAAAATACAATCATTACGAAAACTTGCCCATGCAATATACAGAGATTTTTTTTCAGCTGTGAAAAAATGAAAATTTCACCTAAAAAAGTTGATATTTTCAATATTTTTGATCAAAACATCAAGGCGGTTCTAACGAGTACCCACACTCTATGTTTTGGACCAAAAATAAGAACAATATGTATACCCCTGAATACCACAATTTTACTATAAAAGTGAGGTTTATGGGGGGTATTCATTGCACGGACATGCTTTCCTGATGTAAATGAACACGTTTCATTGTTTGCATATGACGTGAAACACCCTCCTCATGCTCTGGTCCTTTCATCTTCAAACTTTCCAATAATCATTTCCATCACTATTTTTGCAAACTGGATATTCTAAGAATCAGCAGAAGTTATCCCACCACAAGAAAGTTGTTTTCCATGCCAGAGTCGTCCTTTCTCACTTCCTGAAACATACAGGACAGTTTGGTTGATATCAAAAGGTACAAGTAGGCAATGAATGCTACATATGTTGCATATTAACAATTTATTCTAAAATTTAAAAAAAAAATCACCTAGCTGTAACTTTATTTTCTGTGATATGTAATATTTGAGCCGCCTCGTGGGAAAACCAACAATGTGGTTTCCGAACAGGTCTGACACAAACCGGGCTGTACAGCTACAGAAGCAGGCTAGAAGCTTGAAATTTTGGAGTTCAGTAGAGGAGGAATTGTACTATCCGAGTAGCGAAATCAAAGGCGCTGATCAGCTTCGCGGTTACCGCGAAGCTGATCTGCGCCTTTGTTTTCGCCCATGCAGATTGTTGGTTTTTCCATGGGGCGGCTCATTTGTTAGTCGGTAGAAAAAAGCTCCTAACAGCTTTTGTAACTTATGCTATTTTTCTTAAATTGTTCTCAGCACCTCCAATCTATACTAAAAACCTTATAAGGTGTCAAATAGTACATTATATTTAGGACGTACCTGATTTGAGTTGATTTTCCAGTCATTATCTACCAGGAATTTATAAGTGTATTCCCCTGGTGACAGGTCTATAGAGACAACATGTACATCATCTCTAGAAAATAGAGTAAACATGGCATTATACAATGTATATGATAAAACTACACCTCAAGAATGATAATTTAGAGGTTAAAATACAAGAAACGAAAGATGAAGAGGATAGTGTTATTGTATTCAAAGTTACTGTGGGGTATTCTGGGTGACATCACGAAAAATACCAAAACAGTCGCGCTTTTTTGTCAGTAATTCTTCACTGCAATGTTGGCACTTTTCAGGTACAGTGCAAAAACTTATATGATCGGTTTATGTGTACTGAAACCACTGTAATGCCTAGGTCACACTAGCGCTTACGGATGCCGCGGATAGTTGCGAATACTATACGTAGCGATCCGCAGAATTTTGTGGGCGGGGCTAACGGTTCTTAATGAATTTATTACCTTTAAATACGAATAAATACGGGTAGTTCAGGAAAGATACGGATACGTTTGAAGATAGTTACGGATAAATTCGAATACATACGGTTAAGATACTTGACTACATACCTTTCGATACCATCTGTTACTTTTAGATACAGACATACACCTTCAGATACGTAATGTTGCGTTTTCTTGCGTATATAACGGTGAAATTTGATGCAAGAAAACGCAGGTTTTAGTCAAACTACAGTCACACTAGCACATCCGGATGCTGCGCACGCTGCGGACTGACCTTTCGTATCTATCCGTCATATCCGTAACAATTCGTATCTTTTCCGTATATGTTCGTATCTTAACGTATTGTATATGCAAGTCCGATTCCATCCGCGCCCAAATTTTGAAAAAAGTCAAAAATTGGGCACGGATGAAACATCCGTAATAGTACGTAATGACATGTAAATGAAGGCGTTGATTCGAATCTTTCCGTATCTAAACCGTAACACAAACGTATCTACACCGTAAATGAACGCATCAACCAACAATCATATGGGGTGCCGTTTTACTATTTATTCCATATTTATGGATATCCATAATTCATTTTGGATATCCAAAATTCATTTCTGGATACTTAAAATCGATTTATGGATATCGTTAATTCGTCTGAATATTGGATATCCATAAATTGATTTTAGGATATCCTAAAATCGAACTATGGATATCCTAAAATACAATCCTACTTTTAGATATCCATAATTCGATTTAAGGATATTATAAAATCGGGCTAATATTGGATATCCATAATTCGATTTATGGATATCCATAAATGAGTTATAGATGTACTTCAATAGAACTGTATTTTAGGATATCCATAATTTAAGGATATCCTTAAATCACAAAAAATGATGTATGTGCCTATGGGTGCCATTTTATTATTTATTCCCTATTTTTGGATATCCATAATTCATTTAAGGATATCCATAATTTATTTATGGATATCCTTTATTCATTTATGGATATCCTTAAATAATTAAGGATATCCATTAACATTTTTGGATACCCTAAAATGAATAATGGATATCCATAAATAAATTATGGATATCCATAATAAATAATGGATATCCTGAAATGAATTATGGATATCCTGAAATGAATTATGGATATCCTTATTTTTTTTCGATATCCAAAATTTATTTTTGGACATCCATAATTCTTTTTTGGATATCCATAATTCATTTTGGATATCCTAAAATCAATTTAAGGATATCCTAAATTCGTCTGAATATTGGATATCCATAAATAGATTTAGCATATCCTAAAACCGGACTATGGATATCCTAAAATACAATCCTATTTTTGGATATCCATAATTCGATTTAAGGATATCCTAAAATCGGGCTAATATTGGATATCCATAATTCGATTTATGGATATCCATAAATGAGTTATGGATGTCCTTCAATAGGACTGTATTTAAGGATATCCATAATTCATTTAAGGATATCCTTAAATCACAAAAAAAATGATGTACGTGCCTATGGAGTGCCGTTTTACTATTTATTCCCTATTTTTGGATATCCATAATTTATTTAAGGATATTCATAATGTATTTATGGATATCCTTAATTCATTTATGGATATCCTACAATAATTAAGGATAAATCGAATTATGGATACCCAATATTAGCCCGATTTTAGGATATCCTTAAATCGAATTATGGATATCCAAAAATAGGATTGTATTTAAGGATATCCATAATTCGATTATAGGATATCCTAAAATCAATTTATGGATATCCAATATTCAGCCGAATTAAGGATATCCATAAATCGATTTTAGGATATCCAAAAATCAATTATGGGTATCAAAAAATGAATTATGGATATCCAAAAATGAATTTTGGACATCCAAAAAGAATTATGGATATCCATAAATAGGAAATAAATAGTAAAACGGCACCACATACGTGCCTATGGGATATAATGATTTCTCCCTAGTCAGAGAATGGAGGCATCCGGTGTGGTTGAATTTACGTTGGCTTCCGTTTCGTTCAGTTTAAGTTAGCGCATGCGTATTACACGGAAAAATCATTATGGAAAAGAAATATTTTTTAAAATGAATTATGGATATCCTAAAATCGAATTATGGATATCCTTAAATCAGATCATTATGGATATCCAAAAAAAAGAATCATGGATATCCAAAAATCGAATTATGGATATCCTAAATTCAAGCTTATTTTTGGATATCCTAAAACACATTTAAGGATATCCTTAAATGAGCTGATTTAAGGATATCCATAATTCGATTTTTGGATATCCAAAAATCGAATTATGGATATCCAAAAATATTGATGGATATCTTTAATTATTTTAGGATATTCATAAATGAATTAAGGATATCCATAAATGAATTATGGATATCCATAAATGAATTATGGATATCCTTAAATAAATAAATTACCTGTATAATAGAAAAATGACGGACATTTTTGTCAAGGAGACTATATATTCCAGAAACGTTCTTGTATGATTCATTCAAGCATTGGATACAGATTATGTTATGCCCAAACACTCAGCTCTAGAGGGCTCAGCCACACGCTTATTAGCATTGTTCAAGTTGCATCCTGGTTTGATTCCGTTTTCATACGTGTGGCATGCTGTGCAAACTTTAGGAAAACCGTAACATTACGTGTTCGTATCTGAACGTATTAAATTGTATCGAAAAGTGTGTATAAACGAAAAAGACCGCAACCGAACGAAACAACACGTATGTAACAGTATCGATCCGCAACAAATGCTTGATCGCGGAATGATACGTTTAGATGCGATTAGATACGGACAGATTCGAATAAATGCCTTCAGTTACGTACCATTGCCTACCATTACCGATCGTCCATCCGCGCATGCATTTTTGACAGTTATGAAAATTTGCCCACGGATCGACCGCGCCCTGAGGATACGATACGTACAGTTACGGACATTACGGATGAGATACGAATCGTTACGGATAGGACGGACAGATACGGAACACCTATCCGCAGCGTCCGCAGCGTACGTAAGCCCTAGTGTGACCTAGGCATAAAGGCACGCAATAGTCTTTTCTATGCAGGCATGTACTATAGAACAGTTTTGTCTGACTTTACTAATCAATGAGTGTTTCAGTAACATCTACTCTTATTTCATAACAAATATATCATATATCTGATATTTTTAAATCAGCATAGCCAACAGTATCTTTATATGTAGCAGCTTGCATCCACATTTAACTGACATTTGCAAATGCATAAAATCAACAATCAGTATGATGGCAAACTTTATGATACACAAATAATAAAAGCTGAGTTGAGAAAATATGTCTATCTTCTTTTCCCGATTGAGATCCATACCAGTTTCAGGCATTAGCTATTCTTCGCACAAGACTTGCTTACATTAGTTGATTAATCATGCTCTTGATTTATTGCTGACTAATTAAAACAGATCCAGCCAGATCAATAAAAAGACCATTCAAAGTTGACTGAATCAACGCTATCTTACGGAGTGATTAATTCTTTTCTATGACTTTCGTTCTCTGGCTGATTCTGGTCGATAATATTGCATTTTATGCAATTGGTATGACTAAACTGCAGCGAGGGAATATCGCAACTACAGCTGCACTGTCTCAGTGATGATTGGAATCCTATGTGTCCCATCTCACCTTACCCTCCCCAATATCGATTAATAGTAATTCCTTGGATGTGCTTCTGTTGTGAATCTCGTTATATAGAGGATATTCGCTTTTTTGATGTGAATACCAAATATATTTCATCGAGTGAGTTGAAAACATCAGAATTTTCACGAGTGCACAGCACGAGTGAAAATTTTTGTTTTCAACCCACGAGATGAAATATATTTGGTATTCACCGAAAAAAAAAGGAAATTTTATTTTTATTTTATAAATACATGGGCATTTTCCAATTTACAAGGCAGGCGGTGAAAATGCAAAAACCAACAATTTTTGAAAACACAAATAATTTTGGTACCACATTGTTCCTTGCGTTCTAACTAAGAAAATGAATACCCACACTTTATGTTTTCGTTCATAAATAACGGAGTTATAGGCGTTTGAATTTCTGAAGTGAGACAAATTCAATGACATCAAGTAAATGGAAACGTCAGAAGTAGATCTAATCCAAAATCTACAGTGAAGATGTAGGCTGATATCAGTCACTAGTGACTTTTGATATTAGTGAGATTTGATATCAGTGAAATTTCATATCAGTGAAAATACCAATTTTATCAAGTTTTGATATACATTGGTTTTCACTGTAAAGTATAAAATAATTTAAGATATCACTGGTTTCAATGTCGATGACTTATAGCTAGCCGAATGGCAAACGTTTTAGGAAACCGGTTATTTATGTTACATGTAAAGCATTTCCTAATGGGGTTATGAACCAAGTCATCTATTTTCTTTGAACGTGCACTTACTTCTTTTCCAGTGTTAGTTTGTCGGTCCAGTTGTTGAATGATCCTGTTACTTGTACACTGTCCCCGCCATGCTCCCATCGTATCTCTATACTTTTCTTTGACTGCAATCAACAAAATTACATGTATTATCAAATAAACGAGACTTCGTTTTATTTTATGCGATTTTGCAACATATAGCCGTACACTATGCCACACCATTCCCAAATAAGGGTTTGAACATGGCATGCAAGTTACCGAATTATGGTAAAAAAAGGATTGTAAAACCAAACATAATTCACCAATGTCAATTTTATACAAACTGTGATCTCTGATGCTTCTACCATCGCAATGGTTTCATGGTTTCATTCACATAACTAAATGACCTAAATGTACCTTGTCAAGTATAACAGTCATGCGTTTATCACACCATTCTCCCATGCAAAGGCTTGCAAAAAAATAAATAATAAACCCGATCTTACATTCATGAAAATATCACAAGTCTGTCAATGATCCTAATACATGCAGATACACTCGCTAAAATGTCATCGAACTGTAAAATCTTGAATTAGTAGTTCATACAAACCTCACTAGCTTCTGATTTCTCATCCTTGTTTTCATTTGTCTCAACAGAACCGCTGTCGTTTTTACTTTCTGCTACGATTTCCTTGTTTGCTACATTCTCCTCTGACGGCGGTGGAGGCTCTGTTTCAGATTCTTCTGTGCTATTTTTCCCGCTGTCTTCGGACTTCGGTTCTGTGTGGTCTTCCTCTTTTGCTTCTGCCTCAGACTCTGTTATGATAATATTCACATTGCTTTGTTCTGTAGTCTCTGATACAGATTTAGGTTCTTCTACATTAGTGTCATTCTTTTCATTTTCTTTCATTTCAACTTCGGGTGTTAATTGTGTTTCATTCATTGATAATTTTGACATTGTATCTACTATACTTGCATCATTTATACTATCATCTTTCATCAAAGCATCTTCTGTTTTCTTTTCTACGTCCTTAGTTTCTACTTGTTCCGTTGTCTGCTGTTCATGTTCATTAGAAGTCTCGGAAATATTTGTTTTATCATCTGAACTTTCAGAAGTTTGTTTGTTATCAGCACTTTCTGCGTCAGGAGTTTTAGAAGTCTCTTGCGCGGATTCTTCCTTTTTATCTGCATCTACATTGACACTATCAGTTTTATTCTCTACTACGGCATTTTCAGTTTTGTTTTCAACATTTGCATCATCGGATTTCTTCAATGCCTCATCAATATCGGTATCACCGTATGATGTCTGGTCTCGGCTACCTTGTGGCTGTAAAAAGCTTTTGTTATACCATGACCATGCAAATAAGGGGTTTCAAAATATGAGTTAGTTACGGTATTCTTTAAACATGCTAAATAAGATAAAATCATGCTATCACGTCAATGAAACTATGAATTACATCCGTTATCAACCAGAAAAATGCTATCACCATGTAATCAGTTGGTATCAAATAGTTTTATCAGAGAACAAGACGTGAATTTATTTGCATCTCATACTTATTCACAAGATGAATCATTATCTTTTTACAAAATGTCGTCCATTTACTGCGAATCTATTAAAGCATTCAAATACTACTATAGGCAAAGAAAATTGCTAGTAATATTAGCATTGTGCAAATAACTTAATAATGATAAACACCATATGTTTAATGTTTATATCTATGAATACAAGTTTAATGTATTAGTAGATAATGGAATAATAACCCTAACCTCTTTGTTCTCAGCTACGGCGTCTCCTCCTCCACCTTCTGTTGCGGCTTTCTGGTCTGACGTTTGTTCTGCTGTTTTGTTCTCTGTGGTTTGATCCGCTGTCTTATTCTCTGGAGATAGATCAGTTGTTTTATTTTCTGTAGTTTGCTCATCTGACTGTTTCTGTTCTGTGTCTACCACTGTTTTTTCAACAGCCCCCTTTGTATCTTTTGTTTCTTCTTTCTTATCTTTATTATCCACTGCGTTATTTTCTTCTGCAGTTGCATCTGCTGCTGCCTTCTTGTTTTTGGTTTTCTCTTTGCTGCTTTTCCCTCCCATTTTAAAATCTTCTTAGGTCTGGCTTGGTCGCTGAATCACCTTGAAATAAATAATAAAATCATTACGAAAACTTGTCAATGCAATATACAGAGATATTTTAGGTTGTAAAAATGAAAATTTCATAAGAATAAGAAAATTATATTCTTAAAATCTTTGCTCAGAAACATAGATTGTGGATACTAACGTGTAACCACAATAAATGTTTTGAGCAAAGATTTTAAGAAAAATAGCATACCCCTGTATACCCCAGTTTAACAGTATAAAAGTAGGATTAAAGGGGGTATTCAATACATGTTTGCGTGATATGGCAAAAATGAAAAAGCGAATGAAAAAGTAAGGAGTAAATCCTGTGACTAATTAAAAGGACCGCAAAATAACAAATGTCTGATGATTTATGACTTTAAAAAAGAAACATCTTAAAATTAACCTAGCTATATTGACCGCTTTGGTGAAGCAGCGTCATGGAGACCATTTTACTGTACAGTATTCATTTTCATAAAATGAAATCGAGTCGATATTATACCATAGAGACTGATAATGTCAACACAAATTGGTACTGGTAACAGGTTATTTTGCTCTGAGGCATTGTCGTCTGTCAAAGGCAATGGTCGAAATACATGAAGCAATTATCTTTTCATTTTGATGTTACTTTTCATTACTAGAATGGCAAAAGAATTTCTCATTTTTCATATATATGAAACTTGATATCCTAACAAAAACAAAACCATCAGTTGGCTGGGGGTTAATTGTGGTGAAATTATATGTGGGAGAAATGATAGGTCGTTACTAAGGAATGTGGTTGTTGACATTTCATTTATTTCACCAGAAAGTATTAACAGCTTCACTTGACTGTAAACACGGGGTTGTCGCATATAAAACGACTAATGGACATGAATGAGCTCGAGGTCCCGACAGTAGCTCGGTGTGAATGTGAACGATTCCGAATCTCGCAATCGACAAGAAATGAATGAACCAACACACCACGAAGTAATGCCAAATCAGCCAAGTCGTTTAAATGACAACTTTGTTCATGAGGTATTTTGAAAGATAAATTGGGGAAAAAGGTACAAGTAGACAATGATCAGGAAATGGCGCAATCAGAAAGAAATTCCCACTCCAAAAACCGAGGTGAGAAAAACTAAATTGACAATAAGGTACTATTACTAAGAAAACATATCGTAAGCCGAGTGACCAGCTATTTCCCAATAGGCGGCTCGACTCAGCTACCAGAACTTAACTAAAATATGAAAACGTACATAAGGTTCAAACATCACACAAATTCGACTCCAACAATTACAACCACAACGGAAGTATCGCCTTGGAACAATCAGAAGTATAAAATTACTGGGGGCTTAAACCGGATTTACAGGGCCATAACCTCACCCTTATCTTCTGCAATTGTTTACCACATTTAGTGAGTTCGGTCCTCGTGGGAGATTCTTTTTTGGCAATATGTTTGCTTAAAACAACCAACGACATTTCGCTCAAGTTACTCTGGCAATCATTGGCTACACTCTCTCTCTCTCTCTCTCTCTCTCTCTCTCTCACACACACACACACGCACACACACACACACACACACACACACACATGCACTCACACAGAGCTAGACAGAAGAATGAGAGAAAAGGGGCAATGGCAGTTTCTTGCGTGAACATTACGTATACTGCTTAAGGTAACAAGTAATTTGATGATACTCTTACACTACAAAATGACGAAAGCATCGAAACAACAACAGAATGAAGACTAAAGACATTGACTAAAAAGATAAGAATGGTGCATGCAATAATCTCCGTCTAAAAGCCATGAATTACAGATCAACCTAAATCTGAAAGGTTTCTATGACAAGAAGCTACTTGGGGCAGGCATTACAAATAAAGAGAAACAGGTGACCATGCAAGTCCCTGACAAGCTAAAGAAAGCTGTATTCATGATTCACGATTCTTAAGCGGCAATCATGTACAACGTTGGAAGTAAGAAAATTCATTAACAAAATCACCGCTCTGGTGTTGCTTGAATTTATGAAGGTGTAATTTCGATGATACTCTTCCACTACTTAACTAGAAAGAACAGAGATATCAAAAACAACAGCAGAATGGAATGCAGGATGAATGCATAAAACAACAACGGAATGAAGACTAATTGCATTGACTAAAAACACAAGAATCGTACATGCAATAAGTACAGTCTAATGGCCATGAATAACACATCAACATAAATATGAAATGTTTCTAAGAAAAGAAGCTACTTGGGGCATAACAAATAAACTCAGAGAAACTGGTGGCCATGCAAGTTCATGACAAGCTAAAGAAAGCTGCATTCATGATTCACGATTCTTATGCGGCGATCATGTGCAATGTTGGAAGTATGAATTCATTAACAAAATCACTGCTCTAGTGTGAATTCATTCACAGCGACCACATTTTGCTTGAACTTATGAAGTTACCTTTGGTAATTTCCACCGCGTAACTAGAAAGAACAGAGATACCAAAATAACACCAGAATGGAATGAAGACTGAATGCATTAAAACAACCATGGAATGAAGACTAAAGGCATTGACTCTGAACACAAGAATGATGCATGCAATATGTTCGTAAAATAGCTATGAAAAACAGATAAACCTGAATCTGAAAGGATTCCAGGATAAGAAGCTGCTAGGGTAAAATTATTTCAGAGGTTTAAAAAGGAAATACTAGTGACAGAGAACCAGATAGGCATACAGTCATTGGCAACCTAAAGACAGTAGGCAGTGTTTATTCCCGATCTTATGCAGCCATCAAGTGCAACGTTGGAAGTGTGAATTATTTCATAGCAACGACAGCATTTGCTCTTACACTGTGTAATGATGAAAGCTAGAAAGAACAGACACATCAAAACAACAACATAGTGGAATGTAGACTGAGTGCGTCAAAACAACAATGGAACGCATAAATGCATTGACAACAAATGCAAGAGTGATACATGCCAAAATCTCCGTGTAATGCCCACAAAAAACTGGTCCTGAATCACTTCGGTCTGCAGTTGTGGACAATCAGGTCGTACCTATAGCTAAAAGTGAAATAGCCAGTAACATAACGGAGAACCAGATTGTTATGTTAGTTCCATAAAGTGGCTAAAGATATGATCTACATTTATGATTCACTTGTAATCTTTCAGTGGACAAGTGGTACTAGAAATCAATGTTGACATAAGTTCATTTGCATTTGCCCAAGCATCGAGCAAATGTACAGTTGTGGTAATATGCTAAGCAAAAACCATACGAAATCGAGACCAGGAACTGTTACAATATGTCAGATACTCAGATACAACATGCCATTGAAACCAAAACGGGACTAATGACTGAACTAAAAGAATGAATAGATTAGTTGCAACTAGAACGGTCACTTCTTGTAAAGCGACAAATCAGCTATATTCACGGATATTAAAAACGTTCAAGTTGCAAAGGCAGCACAATCTGGTACCCGTAAGAAGAAACAGAAAATCACCACAGAAAGAAAAGACGGTGGTAGTACACCGAGAGCTGAGTATACCAAAGACAACTCAACAATAAATCAAGCCACCCTTCATTTACTAGTATATGGTTGGGGTGGACAATACATATAAAAATGTTAACTATGTGACGGTGTCATTTTCATGTGACAAAGGTATTTATCAAATATAAATAGTCTGTCAGCCTCTGTTCTTTTCAAGATATTTACGTTTAATAATGCGGTCGACCATTGTTTACATATCCGTTTACACTTCATGCTTTAAGTGGTCCTTTGAAAATTTCTCTATATTTGCAACTCAATTTCTATTTCTTTTATTAAAAATACCGACCGTCACGCAATTCTGTTTGAATTTAAAAATATAATTGGAACACGCAAAAGTTTTTATTTTCTCCAACTTACACGGGCTACAATTTGTAATCTTATGCTTTTAATACCCCTTTCCCTTGTGTTATGATTGCTTTCGGTTGTTTTTCTTTCCTTTTACTCGTACAGTGTACCAGGAAGCATACATATGCAACACAGCTCGAAAGACACTTCCTGTCAATGAAGAGATTACCAAGAAAACGAAGAAGTCAGCCACGAATGAAAGAAAATGTGATCGCAAAATTGATACGGTCAGACGGAATGTGAAAACAGCAGCGGTTTTGAACTTTTTTTTTTATCAGTCGTCAGTGGGTAAAGATTTGAACGATTATAATCACTAATTACTGTAATGTTAGAGTATCACTTGAACACATATTATACCTCGCCTATTATCTATTCAGACAGTAAGGTTCATACGAGGTTAGGTTGAGAGAGATTATACATATCAGTTTCTATCCTAAAGACCTTTATAGTCAAGGACATAATGTTAAATACTGTGAAACAAGCAGTTCATATCATTGATTCCTTGCTTGAAACGACCATGATATTGCATATAATAAAGTCAAAGAAATGCATAAGTACATATTCATGAAGTTAAAAAGAACCCATTTGTATTTAACCTTTCTGTGTATCTTTCGCTGAGTAGCTATACTGCAGTTTTAAACAATTCACTACAAATTCATTCCAGAGAAAGTGTGTTTATACAAGAGAAGCAATGCTCTCCTAAGAATTCGGTAGGCCAGACTTGGAGTGTTGTACTTTCTTGATAGTTGTAGCAAATGAGTTAACATTCGCTAAATGTTTCCGAAAGATTAATCACCCATCAGGAAAACATGTCCGTGCAATGTAAACCCCCTCAAACCCCACTTTTATATAGTAAAACTGGGATATGCAGGGGTATACGTATTTTTCTTATTTTTGCTCCAAAACATAGATTGTGGGTACACGTTAGAACCGCCTCGCCACAATCTATGTTTTGAGCAAAAATAAGAAAAATATCAAAATTTTTCAGCTGAAAATTTTCAATTTTTAAAGCTAAAAAAATCTCAGTATATTGCATGGGCAAGTTTTCGTAATGATCACCAGGCTTTTGTTATAGCGATTAACGCCGCACAAGAACCATTATGGCAAGCAGCATGGCCTGCTTATTACATTACTGCAAAGATCACCGGAAACAAAACAATTACCAGCAGAAAATAGGATAGATAGATAGATAGATAGATAGATAGATAGATAGATAGATAGATAGATAGATAGATAGCTTTAATTAACATTTAAACTAACAACACTGTTAAAATCAAACAAGAAAAATAAAGAGGAAAAGAAAATCAAGGGAAGAAATGCACATAAATGATACATCATTATTTTCAACTTTATTTTTTTTTATTTAGCTTAGCGTCAACATATAAACGACAAGTAATATACAAACGACTATAAATACTTGTAAAAATAAGTGAAATGCAAGTTTACTTATAAAAAGGATAATAGTACTTACGAAGAATCTGATTATTTTCCACAAATTGTCAGTTTGAAATACACTCTTGTCGTTAGCTGAAACACAATGTTGAGGGCTATTGATTCAACATCCGAGATAGCTATACAAGTTCACAAGGACACCACGTGACAAGAGATATAAATTGTGAAAAAACACTATATAGAATGACAGTACAGTAGCTACAGTACAGATGACAAACAACAAAAAACTTGAGTAAATTAACAATCACTGACTACTACACCGGCCAGATTGTATGAGTAAGGAATTCAATATATTGGAAACTTAGACATCACAAGAAACTGAAACGCAAAGCGAAATCACAAATGTGCCCAGCATATAGACGCTTCTGAAAATCCTAAAAAGCTGACCAGAGTCTTCGCTGAACTCAAACTAGATAGTGACGAAGACATTGCTCAGACGACATTTAATGCTGTTCGTACTATCGAGTATTTGCTAGGCGCAAAATTCGTTATATTTTAATGTGCGGTGGCTTGAAATTACTGTTTTCAGGAAGAGCACTATGAGCCTCATCATGAAAGAAACCCCATCATCAGGGTTCCGACCAAGGTAACCTCAAGACAGACTGCCCATTCACATTAAGTGGCTCGTCTGTTTAAGATGCTGGAAAAGCAGAAATCCTGAAAGCCATTAATTTATCGAAAGTAAACACCAATCCACACAGTCTGATGATCAATTACTGCTTGCGTTAAAATGTAGCATTTTACGGCACCAAGGCTGAAAACATCATGACAGATGTTAGATCAATAAAGAAGCTCATCAGACAAATTGCTGGCGAATCATTGTGCCTAGCTTCGAGCTCAATATCGCACACAGAATTTTAATTACAAATGTGTTTCTAAACAATCATTGGTTTTTGTAATATTTAACATTATTTCAGAAAACCTGTGCAGTTAATTTTAATATAAAGATACTTTAGAAAACAGAAAATATAAACGAAGGATACATGGTATCAAACATGATTTTCTATCATTCAGTGATCTGCACAAGTAATGGCTGCACGTACACATGACAATTGGAATGCTGCATTACTTGAACACAATACTAAACCTCAAGACAGTATGGTTCATACGAGGTTAGGTTGAGAGAGATTATACATATAAGTTTCTATCCGAAAGACCTTTATAGTCAAGTGCATATGTTTGTCAGTTCGTCTTAGTCGACCTGAGTGTGACACCAAGCTTCTGGCTTTGCTGCTTGTGTGCTTCCTTTAGATTCGCCCCACTGTCTCTTCTTGGCTCTATCTGGTCCCCTTTTCTGGAGATTACTTTCAAGGTAATCGAATTTTAAATCGTCTTTTCCTTAAGCCACCGCTGCCCTGAGAAAACATTCCTTTCCTTTGGGGGATCATCTGTCACACATTCTTTCTTCTAACACTGTTGATCCAAAGTGAAACTTTTTAGGGATCTAATAATAACAAAATCCGCTGTTTTCCAAGGTTTTTCAACGTTTCAGCCATCTAGTGGCCTTTTTCAAGAACATAGTCACATATAATTTTACATTTTGAAAAGTAGATGCACTTAGAATCACAGAGAATTAATTAATTTGTTAAAATGATACTTCTTTTTTATGAGCAACTTCCTATTGACTTCAGCAAAACAACATAACGTCATGACGTCAAACTTTTTCCCTCCAAAACGTAATTACGCCAAAAGCAGTCATTAATTAAGGTAACTAAACTTTTTTGCATCAAAAACAAACAAATAAATAAATAAATAAATAAATAAATAAATAAAAATGAATAAATAAATAAATAAAATTGATTAATAATAATAAAAAAAAAAAAAAATTTGTGAATAATGAAAAACAGAAAATATAAATAATCAATATCAGAATAAATGATTAAATAAACAATTAAATAATTAAATATGAAAAAAATATCGAAGATAATGAATAAGTAGATACCAAAATGAATCTACACATAATTCCAATTCTAAGTTCACATCAACAAAAAAAAAAAAACCAAAAAAAAAAAAAAAAAAAAAAAAAAAGAAAAAAACAAAAAAAAAAAAAAAAAGAAAGAGAGACACATTATGCATACATAAAAGTATTGAATTATGAAATTTAGCAAAACAAAACAATTTCTACAGCCGATTCACCAGAGTTTATGCTCAATGACCATCTTGAGGCGCTATAAAATATATATAAAATCATGCATTTCTATAGTATGCATAGTAAAGTTTGTGTCGGATCTGGTCCCGAGGTATGAAAGCCCCCCTCACGCTCAGCCCAGCCAAGCACAAAATTTATCCTGCTCATAAATGTCAAAATGCCAACAGTTGTTGGCATTTTAACATTTATGAGCGAGCAGGACAAACCACAGGCTTTGGTGATCTAAATCTGAAGTTATAGTTTGTTTGGGCTATTTTGTCATTTATGAGGTGTTTAAATTCTATGCTCAGCTGAGTCGAGCACGAAAAAAGCTTTACAACCTCGGGGCCTGTTCGCCACATTCAAAAATAGGTTTTTCTTTTACATGTAATTCAGTGAGATACCAAAAAACTGTTACGATTGTCTATATGCTTTTTTGTGACATTTTCTACGTTTTATCATTCAGTCCATCAGGTTTCACAGTGTGCAACAGTTTCATCCAGAGTTTCTCCCTTTCTCGTCTATAAATGTCATTCTTCTTTCTTGATTTTTCAACCCCTATCACTTTCAAATCACTTAGGTTGTGTCCATTTGAAGTGAAGTGATTCGACACTGAGCAATCTTTCCCTGTCCTAATACTGGAACGATGTTCTATTATACGATCCTTCAGTCTTCTGTTTGTTTCCCCCACATATACAGTTTTTTCGCAACACGCGCAGACAATGGCGTATATGACATTGTCCGACTCACAGTCTATGTGGCATCCGATGTTGAATTCTCTCTGCTTGTCTGATGACTGTAGTTTGTCTGACATTCTTTCCACATTGTTTGCCCCTATCATCTGTGTAAGCTTTTCGTGTATAAGTGATCTGCATTAAGCATTCTCCATGGTATTTGTTTATGTTGGATTATCTGGTGTGCGTTTTGGTTGGAGTACTACTTCACTCCTTTGCTGTGTTGATCAGGTGTATGCATGCCATAACATCGCCAAACCATTGGTATGCAAGTAGGTTGCCAACCAAATGCTGCTGTAACTTTTCCAAACCAGATTTCGACTGTAATGTAGATGTTGTCAGACTGCGAATGCCGTGTCTATCATTCCCTTGTCTATCCAGAACACTGAATGAAATGTACTCAGCTTCATTAAGGTGATAGAATCAAAGGGATTTGAGTCAGGACCGATGCAGCGGATAACCATGGCTCTATGTTCTGCATGATCCACGAATCAATCAATAATATATCCAGTCTGCGGTTAGGTTTTGCATACATGTACCTGGACTTATGTTCGTTAGTCTCTCAGTAATCTGGCTGTTATTTCTTTATAATTAGTTGTTCCAGTGTGGTCTTGGGTTGGCTGATGGCTAACTATGCCAATTTAAGCTCTAAACTGCCGATTGCAAGAACGGCAAAGTCAGTATCGAAGATTCGATCGATGGTCCATTGAATCTAGCTTTCCGTTCTTTGTGTGTTCATCTTCGCATATTCTCTTTTTCAATAAGGCTGGTCATGCAACGCCATTTCTTTCGATCCTGTACAGTCCATTTCAAAGACATCATTGGTATGTTCAGATCCTTCAGTAAGGCTTTGGGCGTCTTCCAGTAGCGTTTCTTCAGGCCACACTGAGCGCTTTCCTTCTGTATTTATTCGTAAAAACGTTCCTTGGGCGTCGCTTATCAGGCATTCTTGGAACATAGACAGTCCCTCATGATTTGCATACGCGTACGTCATGATGCCTGTGTCTTTCTTGGCGTTTGATCACCTTTAGTGGAAATAACTGAGTGTATTTGTACGAGGTTGTATCAGAGGGTTTGTAGTACCACAGCCATGATTCAGCTTGACGATAAGTTTGATTCCATTAGGTGTGTCCAGTGTCTTACTGCTTGTGCAACTGGTGCGTCAGTAAGTGAAAATTGGCTGTCATGTACCATCTTTTAGACTGGCTGACAACTTTCATGGCTTTAAGCCTGCGCTTCACCATTATCGGTTTCTCCATGAGGCATTTCTTTATAATGTCAGCTTGTGTATTTCGAAGAAAACAAAACAACATGATAAACCACAGGAGACCGTCGCCGTGACCAACGATGTAGCGATCACACTTTATTGCAGCAAAATAAATAATGGGTACTTTTTCAAGGTTTTAAAAAATATGTGGACGTGTAAATTAAAATACGTGTATACGTGTATACGAGAATCGTATTGCGTTCATAAAAAACTACTTATTTAGATTAAACCAAGCGTGCTGTGTCGAAAAACATATTGGCCATTCATATAATTTCTGTGAAAATTTTGAACCAAAAAAAAAAAAAAAAAAAAAAAAAATAACAAGAAAAGGCATAAGGATTTTGATTGGCACTTTTCCAGCCACCATGCAGTTGTTTTCAGAAGTGGATATAACAGCTTTGCTGATATTTTTCTTAGTTTGGATGCTGACGTATATTTGTTTCCGAAAGCCAGCTGGGATACCACCCGGCCCATTGTTAACAATCCCAGTGTTGGGTGATCTTCCACAATTTGCTGTGGCAAAAGGTGATGTAATTGGCACGCTGAGAAAGCTGAGGAAGAAACATGGGAACATCTACAGTATCTACATGGGACGACAACTGGCTATCATTGTAAACGGATACGGTATGATCCACAACGTTGCTGCCCAAGCGGGGTTGCAGTTTTGCGGTCGACCACAGACTTTCTGGACTGAAGTTACTTCGAAAGGGATGGGCCTTGCAATGTCAACAGGAAACACATGGAAGCAACAACGGTATTTCGCAAGTAAGGCTTTTCTAAAGCTAGGCATGAAAAGTAAATCGTATGAAAAACACATAATTAAAGAAGTGGAGGCACTAACCGAAGTTCTCGAAAAACAGGAAGGTCACCCGTTCGACATGAAAAAATACATCCATACAAGTGCAGCGAACGTGGTTGTTACTTCGATCTGTGGGAAGCGAGATAATATGGAACCACTGATTCAAAGCTTTATACAGCTCTTTGACAATAAAATTAGAATGGTACAAAGAGTCAGCATTCTAATGAATTGTTTACCGCTCCTGAAGTATATTCCACGTGACCCGTTCAAATTGGTGACCCTCCAGAAGGAATTTCAAACTTTTAAGAAGCTCGTCAAAGAACACATAGTTGAACCTATCCTAAAAACACCACCGAAAGAACCGACAACATTCGTTGAAATGTACATTGAGAACATAAAAGATCACGAGCAAAAGGATGAAGAAACTGTCTTCACATTTGACCAAATGACTGTTGTCCTTAGTGATATTA
Organism: Rugalucina vietnamica; assembly: GCA_964017185.1. Classification (NCBI taxonomy): domain Eukaryota; kingdom Metazoa; phylum Mollusca; class Bivalvia; order Lucinida; family Lucinidae; genus Rugalucina; species Rugalucina vietnamica. Next base: position 72,266,757 of record OZ024872.1, read on the forward strand.
TAGGTGGGGGTTCTGAAACTGTTCCCGTCTCACTTCGATGGGCAGTTTTGTATCTTGTCAACTTCCCAGACATTCAAAAACGTTTGCAGCAGCACATAGATGAAGCGATTCCAACAGCGAGGCTACCATGTCTTGATGACAAATTTAAGCTACCGTTCGTTGAAGCATTTATCGCCGAGGTTTTGCGGTGTGCAAATATACTTCCGCTAGGCGGGCCAAGATCAGACATAGATGGTAACGACGCGTACCTAGAAGGTTACCTTATTCCAAAGGATGCCGCAATTATGTTTGACTACGACTCTATTTTCATGGACCCCGATATCTTTGAACATCCAGAAACATTTAATCCCGATAGATTTCTAGACGCTAGCGGAGAGTTCGTAGCACCCAAGGAGTTTGTGCCATTCAGTATTGGTAGACGACATTGCATTGGGATGCAGTTGGCGAAGTGGGAACTGTTTCTTGACGACCTTGGTAAAGACGTTTACTTTTCTACCGGCTGATGAGGGAACCTTGCCGAAGATAGCAGGAAGAGTGGGTGTGACACATGAGCCGGACAGTTATACTGTTAGATGTGTACCGAGGATATGACCACTACACAGCAAGTTGCGTATCGACCTCCACGATGTAGCAATAGTAAACTTGCGGAACTCGATGATCAATTAACTCGATAAACAGGGCTTGTATCTGCACATTCCCTTTGACTGCCGACCATATGATAAATGCGGTCTTTAATTTTATTTAAAATTCTAAGATGAGCTGAGTGAGAACCGCAGTGTGTATTTTTCCGCGATGGCGAGATATATACTTAACAAAATTCCTAACCAACACCTGAATTTTCTTGGATAAAGTTTGAACTATGAAAGCTGCTGGATTAAAAAAAATGGTATAACGTATTATTTGTTCAAATGAAACAGAGGTACGTCATTTTCGAGGATGTAAAATGACGAGCAATAAAGAACATAACCGTAGAGCGGTCAAAGTTTTAAGACTATGCTCAAAATATTGTTCATTTGAGATTTAGATCTACTCCTTTCACTTTTTCCTATGTACGACCCTATAGATGTTTCCAAAACTGACCGTGCCGTAAAATTGGTCAAGGTCACCCTAGGGCCATCATTTAAACAATCTACGATGGACTGGAGTCTAGATACTGCACACCAAGATTCGTGAAAATCGGCCCACCGATTCTGGAGATTTTTGAGCATTTGTGAGCTAAGCGGCATGTTGAGCATTCGACCCAGATTTCACGCACAGAACTTTGTTAACCCTCAGCAAGGAGACTTCAAATAAAATTTCACTTCCATATGCCCAGTGATTTCTGAGAAAATCATAATCTTAATTTTGATATTTTAATGACCTTTGGACAAGGTCAAGAAATTATCTTGACCTTAATTACCTTCATTTAATGGACTCCATTGGTTGTCTGCATCTAGCAACTTTCAAGTCTACGGCTGAAATAGTTTCCAAAATACCCCATGTTTTCGCCATTTCCCAATGTAAAAGCCTATGTTTCCACATTTGAACTTGCCGTAAAGTAGGTCAAGGTCATCCCAGGGTCATCATTTGAGCAAACTATGATGGACAAGATTGGTGGAAATCGGCCCACCGGTCCTGGATATTTTTCACTTACTGAAGGTAGATGTCAAGCTAAGCATTCTACGTAGCTAAGCAAACGCCGACTGTCAAGTGGTGGGGCACTTCTCGACGTTCGGTCGGGAAATACCGTGAAACCACCGCGCCACTACTACTACCGAAGGAGGCAGCTGGCTCCACATGAAATTTCAACTTGATCGGCCAAGCGGTTTCAGAGATCTTTGAAATGTGGACGGACGCCGGACAGACGCCGAATCATGCTATACTATAAGCTCACTTTGAGACTTCGGTTCAGGTGAGCTAAAATGCTTTTACTGTTTCAGAAGACAAATTGTCATTATTTTGGTGCATTTCCAACTGCAGTATAAAAGAAAAATTGTTCTAGATCCTAATTTCATAAAAGAATGTATACTCAACTTAACTTCTTCAGTAGTCTCTATACCTTTTTTAGACATAAAGAAATAGACGGGCTACTTGTGCCTCCAGGCAAAGCTTATACGCTCCTCAGACTGAACATCTGATTACTGGTTAACCATACAGCTATGAGCCTGCCCTGGAAAAGCGGTTCAATTCAAATCACCCATACATGTAAGCCTTGTGGGCTAACTAGGGTGGTTGTACATTGTATTTGAAGCACTTTTTGGTGTTAGAACATCCTGAGGTACAGTCCCATAAAATGAGGGCAACGTCCAGACATGACCATAGCTGTTGACTGGGACGTAAAGCATCAATTCAAACAAGCAAATAATCAGACAGGTGTGCCTCTTCCGGGTGCATTTGGATGTATACCACTTTTGATATCCGGTAATGGACAGTGCGTTTTTTCAGAACTTGAGTGTTCTATTTTATTGCATGCATGGATGAAGAGGTTTTCTGATGTGGAGATCTGAAATGAATGCACTTAGCTAAAATGGACCATTTTTTGCTCAGTTCCATCATGATCTCAGTGAGCTACAGCCACAATACATGTACATGTAGTTCTTGTTGCCTACTATAGACCAGAGGACCAATGGTCCTGTAAACGCTCACCTAAGATATATACCAATAAACTTGTTTGACTATAAAGGTCATATACATGTATATAACCCCAAGGCAGGGTCAGAATACCCCCTGGGGTTAATTTCTTTTCCAAATTCATAAATATTCTGTCCACTTGCCCATTTCCTGGAAGTTTAAAATCTGTCAAGGTCATCACTGGATCATGATTTATGTACACACATTGTAGTACTCAAGTCTTAATTGCTTTATATCAATTTTCGTTGCAATAGGTTCAGCAGTTCCTGCGAAAAAAGATGTTTGACGTGTTTTTACCATATATGGGCATGGCGGCCATCTTGGTCATGTGACCTGGCTTTATTACACTTAATAATCACATTGGTTCCCCCTTCACGCAAATGCTTCCTATAAAATTTGACTTTGATTGGACAAGCGGTTTTAGAGAATTTTTTTTGAATATAATGGTTATAAACATGTATAATGCCCCAGGGCAGGGACAGGCCCACCCCTGGGGTCCAAATTCTTTTCAGAATCTTAAATCTCCAGTTCATTTACCCATTTCCTGCAAGTTTCGCCTTTTAAATCCCATTTTAACAATTTTCCCATTCAAATGCATAGGCGACCTATGTTGACCTTGCCGTAAAATAGGTCATGGTCATCCCAGGGTCATGATTTATATAAAGTTTGTAGAGCTCCATTGCCTGATGCTTCATGCCAAGCTTCAAAATCATAGACCTTCTGGTTCTGGAAAGATTTTTAAAGATTTTTGCTATTTTTAGCCACAACGGTCACCTTGGTCATGTCATGTGACCTTGACCATTTATACAAACTCTTACAATGCTCCACATTTCTACTACAAGAATGCACCTACAGAGGCTGTCTAGCCTGTTATTGGTGTCGAGGATACATGTATGTGAGTTACATAAAGGCCAAGCGGTTTCTGAGATGATGTTTGAATATTATGTACATATAGACCTGGGGCAGGGGCAGACAACCCCCTGGGAACAAAATGTTTTCATAAACATAAATATTCTGTTCATTTGCCCATTTCCTGCAAGTTTTGCCCTTCAAATCCCATTTTAACAATTTTCCCAATTAAAATGCATGGGTGACCTATGTTGACCTTGCCGTAAAATATGTCAAGGTCATCACAGGGTCATGATTTATACAAACTTTCTAGAGCTCCATTGGCTGATACTTCATACCAAGTTTCAAAATCATAGAAGATTTTTAAAGATTTTTGCTATTTATAGCCATGGCGCAATCTTGATCATGTGGCCTTTTCCACATTCCTCCTTCTTAATGACGCTCCACATACAGTTTGGCTTTGATAGGCCAAACGGTTTCAGAAAAGATGTCTGAATATTATGGTCATATACATGTACATATAGCCACGGGGCAGGACAGACACCCCCCTGGGGACATTTTTTTTTCATAAACATTTATCTTCAGTCCATTTGCATACTCCCAGCAAGTTTTCCCCCATTTAATAACATTTTACTGATTTTCCCCATTCAAATGCATTGGAGACCTAAGATGACCTTGCCATAAAATAGGTCAAGGTCATCCCAGGGTCATGATTTATATAAACTTTGTAGAAATCCATTGCCTGATGCTTCATGCAAGGTTTCAAAAATCATAGGCCTTCTGGTTCTGGAGTAGATTTTTAAATGTTTTTTGCTATTTATAGCCATGGCAGCCACCTTGTTCATGTGACCTGGACCATTTATACAAACTTTCATTCCCCCTTCCTAAGGGTGCTCCATATGAAGTTTGGCTTTGATTGGCCACGTGGTTCAGAGGAAAAGATATCTAAAATTGTTGACTGGCAGACGGATGTCAGACGCCGGAGCATGGCCATCCTATAAGCTCACCTTCAGGTGAGCTAAAAATAGTAAAATATCAACACCAATGGTTCTAAAAGTACTCATTTGGTATCTGGAAATCAAATAGCAGACAGAAAGCAAACTCTTGCCAAATATAATGCTGTTGCAATTTATTGTCAGTGTCATTGATATATACTAACCTTCTAGGGCTACAATCCACTGAAATTTTAGTTTTTGGTAGGTATGTCAATATTTGGGCAGGACTCCCACAGGGACCATTTATACAAACTTAACTCTCCTACTTCCAAAGCAGACTTCATATGAAACTTGGTCAAGGTTTCAGACATTCTCTTTTCAGTTTGACATCTTTTTCATGATCAACACTATAGAGAGACATGGAGACAGTGAAGACCTTTGATACCGGTCAGGATGATAAATAGAATTTCCTAAAAACAATGCACTGAAAGCCATGTATTTTTGTTTTACTATGTAACAATGCGCTGAAAGCCATGTATGTTTGTTTTACTATCTAACAATGCACTGAAAGCCATGTATGTTTGTTTTACTGTCTAATACATGTATCATTAACTGCAAAATCTGATGTGAGCAGAAGACTCAACTGTCCTAGAAAAAATGTTTTTACCCACAAGGGTGTGGTGGCCATGTTGGTCACGTAACATGGGTCATTACCTTTCATGGAATATGAACATTTAAAGTTTATCATTTTATCAGCACAGTGCATTCTATCTTTTCCTGGTTCTTAAGAAGTATTGCCTTTCAATCATTAGTAAAATAGCTGATTATGTCTCATCTCCGGACCACGGTATAATGGTGAAAATCAGTTATACCCTGGTTGGTGCATCCAGTTATAATGCATTTGCTGACTCCCAATACATTAATTCTACATACATGTACATGCCCACAAGCCATAGTATAACAAAAACCTATTAATTTTTACAAAATCACAAGTATACAGGTCTCCCTGTACATTGTACATGGTGCAGATTATATTTTCCTTTTGGTCCTTTGAGATCATTGTGGGTATTCAGGAAATTATTATTATCGGTTCAGACTCATTTTTTAACCAAAGTTTTATATATTTGGCCCCATTTGGATAATACTAGTCTTTGTTTACACTACTCTGTTCAAAGTTCCAAAAATTACAGTAATTCTCTTTGGCTCCATGTCTCTTTGGCTCCATGTTGCCAGATCTATAGGGTCACTGAAGAGGCTTAAGTAGCCGAAACCACGGTATGGCCCATCCCCTTTCTCATCAATATATTTACTGCTTTCAAAAAATCTTATTTTTATTTTTATTTTTTTACCAGTAGTTTGTCTTTAAAACAATCTCATGCTGTTAAGAAACATATTAATGTTAGGCTTTTAAAGCTGCAACACAGCCAGAATCTGAATATACTGGGGTTTGGGGCCAAGCTATTACAGCACAGCATGTATAAAATGTAAACAGAATTTGGGAGAAAAAGAATTTAACAAATATTAACTAGACATTAATGATTTCTATTATTCTATAGAAAAAATAAAATGTACTGGTAAGCATCTCGCATTAACTATGGTGCTCAACAACATTAAACACAGAATAGATGTATGATCGGAAAGAAAACAATTAAGAAGCATACTCAATAAAGGCTCACCTACTTCATAGTTACAGAATATGCATCTAAACAGCTGTCTTGAACCAATATTGTTCCTCTATTATGCTTATTGGTTTATCATGATTTTGTAAGTAAAATTATGGTCGTTCGTCTCTCACTAATGAGAAAGACCATCATTATTTCTTGAATAGGTTCGTGTGTGTTGGTGAGTTCTTTGATGGCTGACTAGGCCAATTCTAGCTCTAAACTGTCGGTTGCAAGTAGAGCAAGTCAATGTCATTGAATCAGCTGGTGGCCCATTGGTATTGGCTTTGCGTTCTCTGCGCTTTCTTTCAGCTTCACAGATTCTCTTTTTTTCATGGAGAGCTGCTCCTTTGTTGATGAGACCTCGCCACTTTGATCGCTCCTGTGCAGTCTGTTCCCAAGACCCAATTGGTATGACAAAATCCTTCAGAGAGGCTTTCAGGGTGTCTTTGTAGCGTTTCTTCTGGCCACCTTGAGAGCGCTTTCCCTCTTGTAGTTCTCCATAGAAGACTTTCTTTGGAAGTCGCTCATCAGGCATTCTTATAACATGGCCGGTCCACCTTAGCTGTGCTAGCTTTAAGACAGTATGCATGCTTTGCATCCCTGCTTTCTTCAGGACCTCTGTGTCTGGGATCTTGTCTTGCCACTTGATTTTTAACAGCTTTCTCAAACAGCTTAAGTGGAAATGGTTTAGTCTCTTTGCATGACGCTGGTATACTGTCCAGGTCTCACATGCATACAAGAGGGTTGGAAGTACCACAGCCTTGTAGACTTTCAGCTTGGTGTCAAGCTTGATTCCATTTCGCTCCCAGACATTTGCACGGAGTCTTCCGAATGCCACACTGGCTTTAGCAATTCTTGCAGTGACCTCATCATCAATGTGCACTGCTCTGGAAAGAGTGCTTCCCAGGTAGGTGAATTTATCAACAACTTTCAGTTTTTCTCCATTCACAGTGATGGTTGGTTCATTGTACGGTTTTCCAGGTGCTGGCTGGTGTACAACCTCTGTCTTTTTTGTGCTGATTGTGAGATCATAGTTATCACATGACTGTGAGACTTGATCCATGGCTCTTTGCATTTTTGCCTCTGAGCTGGCATTCTTATCCATATCATCTGCATAGAGGAGCTCATCTAGCACATCGGTCTGCACCTTAGTTTTGGCTTGCAACCTTCTAAGGTTGAATATATTGCCATCAAAACGGTACCTGATTGGAAAACCAGTGTCACTGTCCTGAAAAGCATCCATGAGCATGGCAGAAAACATCATGCTGAACAGTGTTGGTGCCATAACACAGCCCTGTTTGACCCCATTTGTTACCTCAAAGGGTTCAGAGAACTCTCCATCATTTTGCACACGTGCCTGCATGCCATCATGAAATTGCCGCACCATTGCTATGAATCTGGGTGGACAGCCAAACTTGGCCATGATTTTCCACAGTCCATCACGACTAACTGTGTCAAACGCTTTGGTGAGGTCGACAAACGTCATGTATAGATCTACATTCTGCTCTTGGCATTTCTCCTGAAGCTGTCTTGCTGTGAAGATCATGTCTATCGTCCCCCTGTCCTTTCTGAATCCACATTGACTTTCTGGGATAAGTCCCTTCTGATCAAGATGAACATTCAGGCGGTTCAACAGAATTTTTGCTAGTATCTTCCCAGCAATCGATAGGAGGGAAATGCCTCTGTGGTTGTCACAGTAAAGTTATACATATGCCGGAAAAAACAAAAACATGAAAGCTTCCATAACAAAATTTGACAGCGCTTCCATCACTTATTCTCCTAAAAGACATTCTCTGAGACATTCACTATCACTCAATTCCATTCCATGCAAAGTCCACCACTTTGAGAGGAAGTAGAGCACCCTGCATCTTGACTTTGTAAATGTACTTGATACATAACATGAACTTAACAATATATCCTCTAACAACTGGTGTCCCTATACACCACAAAAATGTGAAATTACGATTTCAAGAGCAAAAAAAGTAATTTTGGAACATACAGTTCAGAAACTTTTAAGATCACAACTAGCCAAGAACAATGAAGAAATTATTGAAAACATTTGACAGTTTCAATGATACAACCACTGGCAGTATAAATGAACTATCATATATGGTAACAAGGTCACAACATTATATTCTAAACAACTTCTAAACTTTCAACATGATCAGTTTATTTAAACATATAAAATGTGCTTGTTCATATCTGTATGGATTTGAGGTTTGTCTTTTTTCTGTTTTATGGTAACATTTAGGTTTTAAGGTTTTCTCTTTGATTGGATTGTCATTCCCTCTCAGCCCAGTCTACTTGTTCACCATTTAAACTTGAAGTTCATCTTGAGTAGATACTTCATGTTGATCTGTGCTGTGTCATACACAATAAATCTAACATAAGAGTTAAGGAAGCAGTTATTGTAGGTACAAACAAATGTGTAACTGAAAATATTAGAAAACTCTAAGAGTTTAGAACTACACACAAAGAATTTTGCATATAACTGTGACCAGATTAGTGTTTCTTATGATAATATAGGGTTATTGCACTGATATCGGTGAATATTGTCCCGAGTTGGGATATCGAAGGACGCGAGCTTGCGAGCGTCCGTAGATATCCCAACTCGGGACAATATTCACCGATATCAGTGCAATAACCCTTTTATTATATAGCTACAAATATCTGCTTCTCATATTTGATATTTTGTTGAGAGTTAGCGTAAAAAAATGAAATATCTACACGATGGTCGCGATAATATTCATAAGTGATATCACTTTTGCACTAGTGTCATATCAGATGATATCATTTTTGCACTGTTACTTTTCGGAAGCACATTTAGCAATTGAATAAATATTGCTGACATTTTCTTTTCTTTTTTCGGCTTAAATCTGAAAGTGACAAATTTCAGCTGACGTTTTGGCCCGGTATGACGTCATTTTCCACGCGACGTCAGATGTAGATGACGTCATTAGAGTTGACGTCCCAATTTTACAGTTTTGCAAGATGACCCTCAAGTCAAGAATTTTGCAATATTTCACTAAAAGAATTTTTCGCTTTAAACGAGTGTGCAATATCAAGTAAGTGTGCAGATATCGTCTGATATCTGCACACTTGTTACTCGGCTTTTATCCCTTAGTTTTAATCATTTGATATTTATAGCTATATAATAAGCAATTTTATGAAACATTTGTGCACATATAATCATATAACTACCCCTCAAACATGCCGTTCAAAAGATCTTTAAATAAGTAATGCTACTTTTAAGAACTTCTCAACATCAATGTTTCCAGCAAAAGGTAGTATAAAAGTATAACATTTCCGTGTATATACCCCCTTATGCCCCACTTTTATATAGCAAAGCTGGGGTATGCAGGGGTCTACCTATTTTTGCTCAGAAACTTAGATTGTGGTTACTCGTTAGAATCACCTTGGCGAGGCGGTTCTAACATGTACCCACAATCTATGTTTTGAGCAAAAATAAGCAAAATATAAAAAAAAATTACAACTGAAAAATTTCAATTTTTACAACTTAGGAAGAAACCTGTATATTACACAGTCCTGTTTTCATAATGATAACATTTGTATGCTTATAGTCTTATACAGCCATAATGATGCAAGGACACGGCCAAAACATATAAACTTAATGTCTATTTTAACCATCATAGTCTTAACAGTAAAAGGATACTCATTGTAGAGTAAACTGGAGTGTCCTATATCTGAGTTGGTCCCCTCACCAGTAGGGATCACAACACCATCAGGGGTCGTGTAGTCACCTTTAGGATCAGGACATGTCATACCAATACCTACAACAGGATACATATACATGGTTAACCTGTAGACTTTAGAGTAAGCGCTAGAGTGCCCTATATCAGAGTTGATCCTTTCACCAGTAGGGATCACTACACCGTCTGTGGGGTCGTGTAGTCACCTTTAGGATCAGGACATGTCATACCAATACCTACAACAGGATACATATACATGGTTAACCTGTAGACTTTAGAGTAAGCGCTAGAGTGCCCTATATCAGAGTTGATCCTTTCACCAGTAGGGATCACTACACCGTCTGTGGGGTCGTGTAGTCACCTTTAGGATCAGGACACATCATACCAATACCTACAACAGGATACATATACATGGTTAACCTGTAGACTATAGAGTGGGCTAGAGTGGATCACAACACCATTGGGGGTCGTGTAAGTACCTATAGGATCAGGACATATCATACCAATACCTATAATACACATACATGGTTAACATGTATAGCATAGAGAAAGCTGGAGTGCCCTATATCTTATTTGATCCCTTCACCAGTAGGGATCACAACACCATCGGGGGTCGTATAGTCACCTTTAGGATCATACCAATACCCGAAGAAGTAAATAAATGCTTAGTTAAACAGATGCCTGTTTTTGCGTATTCAAATGATTACCAACAAATGAACTGTAACATGACTCATGGGAAAGGTTATCTTTTTAATGAGCTGAAACCAAGGCACAAAAATCCCTTAGCTGTTCAGCATCTTATAATACCTACCTTTGGTACTGTGTTTCCCTTTTGGTAACTTGTTCACAAATTCTGAATGCTTCAATTCATACCTGAAAGTGAATTCATAGAAAATATAAAACTGACAATGAACAATACTCAATCAATGATTCATTTTGTCATATTATTTAATTTTCAGTTTCAGTCAATACTACTTGTATCTAAGCCCCTGAATATCTTTATAACTGTTGTTTCTGCATTCAACATCAAACATACTGAACTGAGCAGAATACTACCACATTCTTTTCTAATTTAACAGTAGGTAATTTAATATGCTTTCAAATACATCTTGAAAGCAGGTGTTTTAATAAAGCTATGATTAGGAAATTTCTATCAACTTACATATTTCCCAGTGCAACTTCACACAGTAACATGAGACCTAGTGGATCCTGTTTGGATGTTCTACAGTAGTTGGCACTCTTAGTGACCATGTCAGCAAAGTATACACCTTTACCAAACATGTAGCCAGTCTGAAAGAGAGAAATCACATGTCAACCTGATGATCAGTCAGTTTCTCTCAAATACTTACCTTACTTACCTGACTTCAGGTTGAATGGTTTATAGACTAAAGGAAGAGAAAGACAATGCTTTGGTAATATTTCTTTGTAAATTCCAACAAAAATTACCAACTTTGTGAAGACAAAACAAAGGTCGGTGAATGATTTGCTCTTAAAACTTCTCTAAATCATGTTGATGTTGATTCACTCAGAACTCCAACCTTGACCTAACTTTAAACTTTAGAGTTGCTTTGTTTGTTAGGGCTATCTATAAAAAAATTTATAACAAACTATTTCGATGAATTCAAAAGCAGTCAGTTTGAAAAGAGAAGCTTCAACTCACCACTGGAGCTTCAGGTGGAGCTATCCTCAGTCCCTGTGAGAGTATACCACCAAAGTTGGTGGTCCTGGATCCGTGCCACAACAACATCTTGTTGTGAAGCTCTTTAAATGGTCTGTATTTACTGGCCTCCCCTTCCCGCACTATCTCGAATATCTACAATAGTAACTAGAATTTGTTTTCTATGTGAAAACTGATGTCTCCCCCCTTTCTACGTGCATGTTCAAAATATGCAAGCAAGAGTTATAGTTCTTGTGCATCACATATCCTGTCATTCTGTTTTATAAGTGTACCGAGTTTCATTGAAATATCTCTTACGGTTTTCAAGTTATAGAGGGGGCACGAAAGTGTTTGGAAAATAATCAAAGGGAAATAACTCCAAACATATGAAAGCAAGAGTAATGATTCTTGTGCATCATGCTTTATAAGTGTCATTGAAAAATCTCTAATGGTTTTTGAGTTATAGAGCAGACACGAAATTGAATGAAAAATAATCAAAGGGAAATAACTCCAAAGATATGCAAGCAAGAGTTATGGTTCTTTAGCATGACACATCATCTCATCGTGCTTTATAAGTGTACCAAGTTTCATTGAAATATTTCTTATGGTTTTCAAGTTATAGAGCGGACATGAAATTGTATGGAAAAATAATCAAAGGGAAATAACTCCAAAGATATGAAAGCAAGAGTTATAATTTTTGTGCATGACACATCGTCTCATCATGCTTTATAAGTGTACCAAGTTTCACTGAAATTTCTCTTACTGTTTTCAAGTTATAGGGTGGACACGAAATTGTATGGAAAATAATCAAAGGGAAATTACTCCAAAGATATGCAAGCAAGAGTTATGGTTCTTTAGCACGACACGTAATCTCATCGTGCTTTATAAGTGCACCAAGTTTCATTGAAATAACTCTTACGATTTTCGAGTTATAAAGCGGACACGAAATTGTATGGAAAATAATCAAAGGGAAATAACTCACAAAATACTCAAGCCAGAGTTATGGTTCTTATGCATGACACATCGTCTGATCATGCTCAATAAGTGTACCAAGTTTTATTGAAAAATCTTAAACTGTTTTCAAGTTATACAGCGGACACGAAATTGTATCGAAAATAATCAAAGGGAAATAACTCCAAAAATACTCAAGCCAGAGTTATTGTTCTTGTGCATGACACATCGTCTTGTCGTGGTCTACAAGTGTACCAAGTTTCATTGAAAAATCTTTAATGGTTTTCAAGTTATACAGTGGACACGAAATTGTATCGAAAATAATCAAAGGGAAATAACTCCAAAAATACTCAAGCTAGAGTTATGGTTCCTGTGCATGACACATCGTCTTGTCGTGGTCTACAAGTGTACCAAGTTTCATTGAAAAATCTTTAATGGTTTTCAAGTTATACAGCGGACACGAAATTTTATCGAAAATAATCAAAGGGAAATAACTCCAAAAATACTCAAGCTAGAGTTATGGTTCCAACTTCCTGTGCATGACACATCGTCTCGTCGTGGTTTACAAGTGTACCAAGTTTCATTGAAAAATCTTTAACGGTTTTCAAGTTATAGAGCAGACACGATTTGTGACGGACAGACAGACGCACGGGGAAAAACAATATGTCCCCGACCCTGGCGGGGGGAGACATAATCATTGCTCAACATTAATGAACATAATACTCTACATCACATAACCAGTTTTCTTTTCATCAAACATAATTGCAGTGATACAAGAATATTTTTTTTTCAGCTTATCATAGGCTATAAGCCTAAATGTCTACTTTTTGTTACACAGAAACCTTCCCAAACTATAGTTAGGTGCATTATTACATAATGAAAAGAAAATTATCCAGACTAGGCAAGAGAGAGATTTGAACCTGCAACTTTTCCTACATATTCTAATTCACCAAATTTTCCTGTAAACATTTCTACCACTACTCTCTACTAGTTACTTACAACAACTCATTTTGTGTTTTAACATTACTTACATCTTCCACCTCCAGTTCGTACATGGTGTGTGTTTTGCCATGGGTGTTCTTTACATACTTCAACAATCTAGCATACTCCTCACTCTTCTTATCCAGTGGCTGAAAATATATGAGCTGTGTCACAACCTGTCCTGTGGATTTCAAGCCAGGAAAGCCTGATAAGAGACTGTACATACAGTACAGTGACAGACGTCTTTTGGTAGGATTTGAACCCTAAAATAAAATCTTGTCTAAATTGTAACCACTAAGACGTCAAGCTCTTCAGACATATCAGATTTAGGAAGTATAGAGAAAGTACAAGGCTAAAAACAATAGCCCCAATCAGCTCTTAAATTTCAAAATGACAGTTACATAACTTACAAAAAGCTAGTTTTCAAACAGTTTTTGGTCATGAAATTTACATACTACAATACTGGTCTTGAGTTTCTTGTAGTGAGCATCGATTGGATCTTCACCTTCATCCCCACCCTTCAGTAGACTGTAGGCTACCTCGATTTCTAATAGATTGTCCAACATCTCAGTCTTGGTCTAATATAGGGAAACAAGTCTTATTAGAAGTAAATCAATGAAATCATAAATCTAACATCGAATGTTTGGAGTAAGGCTAAAAGCACAGATGAGCTAAATCATTTTCAAAGATATATTCTTCTTGTTCTATATTTGGGGCACCCGAATATCTCACTCGGAGGCATGTTTAATTTTGATTAGCTAGATACTGGTAAAGTTAGTAAACCTATTGATCACTGAAACACTATGACTTCATTTCTCCAGATGTATGTATCAGTAGTTGAACTGGTAACTTCTGAATAAGTTGCTTTCAAAGGCTATTACCTGGCTGAACCTAAAGAACCGTTCTTTCCCCCACTGATACATGGTTATGGTCCAAAATGCAGAATTCCTTATTAATACAATATTTTATATTATTGAAGATCACAGTTACCTTGATAATGTCAGCAGTATCTAACATAGGTGGTTTCTTCATACCAAAGTCATGAGGTATCAGGGTGTAAAATCTGTTAGAGCCATCCAGGAACTGGGTCGCTGTACCATTCTTGTCTACATACTTGAAAGATTGTATGAATGTGCTGTTAAGCCATACTATACAATGACTAATGGCTTTAAAATTGAATAGAGAATAGTCTAACTGATAAGAATCTTGTCTAATTTCAGCCTCACGAAAACATGTCCGTGAAATAAATACCCCCTTATACCCCACTTTTATATTGTAAAACTGGGGTATGCAATACCAATTTTTCTTATTTTTTTTTTTTCTCCAAAACATAGATTGTGGGTACTCTTTAGAACCGCCTTGCTGAGGCAGTTCTAACGTGTACCCACAATCTATGTTTAATTTTAGCAAAAATAAGAAAAATATCAATTTTTTTCTACTGAAACTTTTCATTTTTAACAACTTTAAAAATCTTTGTATATTACATGGGCATGTTTCCGTAATGAGTAAATCTTATGCTTGTTTGTTTTGTGGTTTAACTTCCCAGTCAATAATTTATAGTCACGTTGGAATGGAACTAGTATTTCTTTGGTATTAACAAGTACTATGGGATGTCCTGCTCAAGGAGACATACTAGCATGATAGGGGTTCAAATCCTTGACATCTCAGTTTGGAGTCTGACACACTCATATGTCTGTTTTATTTTGGCTGCTAAAATTTCAACAGCTTAAGCTTAGGTCATACAGGGATGGGCCCTTATTAAAGCATCATGATCCAAAATAATCCACTTCTAAAGTGACCTACCCCTTGTAGTTCTGTGAGGACAGAGTAGGCTGACTGGATCTGTTTCTTGGATAGTTTACCCAGGGGCATCTTCTTCAAGTCAATCTATAGAATAAACAAAAATGCAATTTCATCTCAAGAAATACATTGTTGTCCATTTTTTTCATCGCTAGAATCTGCTTGAATGTACCACAAAATTCTTAAAATATCTAGCTTTACTTATAAAAGTTCAACTCCACATTTTAATTAAAATCTATGCAAGCCCAGTACAGGAGTATTTTAAGGCAGGTACAGAATGTACAATTTTTTCAATTAATATATCACAAAATCTATGAATATGCCATTCAGATTAAGTTCCTTCATAACCTTTTTCATGTTTTCCACATCAAAGATCATAGGGACTAAGTCCTGGACTGACTTGGGTAGTTTAGATGAGGAATTTCTCACAGTTAAGAAGTTTATTTAGTAATAGCATCATCATGCTTTGGATAATCACCAGAATATAATCTACAAACATGCCTTCGTTTAAAGAAAACCACCAACCTCAAATTCTTTCATGGCTTTCTTCATGCTCTCCACATCAAAGATCATACAGACTAGGTCCTGGACTGACTTGGGCAGTTTAGATGAGGAATTACGCACGGTTAACTTCTTCACATCACCACCTTCTTCCTCCTAGAAAAGAAATTGTCCAGTAAATTGCACAGTAGCCTAATCAAGGTTATCAACCCGACACAAGTCAGTACACTTCTTACTCCAATAATACATTTCTGCATAAAACGAAAACTTTATTCAATGCAGTTTAGTTTAATCACCCCATTTAAATAGCCACCAAAACAAACCTGGTTTAACCATGCAATAACTACAAGAAGCATTTACAAGAATGTCACATAAAAAGCTGAACTTGATTTTGAAACACCAAAATATTCTCCTACCAACCTGACCGTAATCAATGTCTAGAGGATAGAACTTGTTGGGATACTTCTTGAAGCTGTCTCTGTTTTCCCACTCATTGTTGGTTTTCTCAGCATACAGAGCCTTGAAACTGTCTATCACAGAGCGTTTAGAGCCACATCTCTCCAGTTTGTTACCACCTACTGTGGTACCGACTCGACCCCAGGCTCGGTATAGCCACCAACTGTGAAGAAAGGTAACATGTACTATCTGTATGGACTTGTAAAAACTCAACTAAGGACAGTAAGAAGCTTTTTTTTTGTCAACCAAACCACATATTCTTCAATAACAGATGAAATAGTTTTTTGCTTCCAATTGTAAAGGCTTTATAGGGGTAGCTCTGCTAGCAAACATTGCCAAGTCTCAACCTGATTTCGTAATATTACACCTCACTGTCTAAGAATAACAGACTAACAGCACTTTACATTGTAATACAGCACAGTAACTATTTCCAAAAGAAGTCATTAGCAATGCACTCACGAGTTTGCTTTGTCTGACTCTAGAGCCTGTAACTTGTAGTATGAGTTAGTGCCCCTGACAACATCCACCAAACCTAGTACAGCATTGTAGATGGCACCTTTCTCTTCTACCACATGGGCCGTGTCTGCAAGACCTGTACCACAAGAACACAGAACAGTTATGTAACAATCACTGGATATTACTAAACTCAAGCCCATTTCAAGATCTCAATATCATTTCCTTTCCAACTACATGTAACACTTAATTCCTTGCAGCAGGTCTAAGCTGTCAAGACACAAACAATACATTAGCAAACTTTCAAATTGTGATAAAACTTCTCCTTAAAGAAAAGTCTGACCTTTGTCAGCATTTTTTGTTTTACCTGCTCACAGCATTATTTTCTGGTGTGAAATCCAACCTATGATGATCTATATGTATATATGATGATCTATATGTATACCTGACTCTGGATCTACAGCAGCTCCACCTTTCAGTGTCATCTTTAACTTGTCGGGCATATCCTTGGTGAAATACTTCTCTGGAATGATAACAAAAAACATTTGAGCCTTTGCATGAGAAAACCAACAATTTTGGTTCAGACCAGGCCCAACACAAACCAGCCTGTACAGTCACAGAAAAAGGCTAGAAGCTTGAAATTTCAGATTTAGAAAGTAGAGGAATAGTACTATCTGTTTTGCAAAAACAAAGCCGCTGATCAGCTTCACGGTTACCGCGAAGCTGATCTGTGCCTTTGTTTTTGACAAAGCATTTTATTGGTTTTCTTATGCAGTGGCTAAATTTTGTCAAACTTGTCTGAAGCTTTACATTCTTCATTTGATTACCTATGCCAACCTTCTATAAAAAGAGCCACCAGCGGGTCTATATAAAATTTCCTTTACATACATCTAACATTCATATACAAGTAGTCTCACAGAAATCATACTGATAACTTTATGACTGGAAAGTTAAGTTTTGCTTTTGTGCACAGACAGTTTTAATTGTACAAACATGGACCAAAAAAAATCACAATACATGTACGTCGTGTGTGACAATGACAATACCTTCAGCTTTTCTACTGGCAGCACTCTTCCAGGCTCCACTCTTGACAACCTTGGGCTCTCCTATCCTCTTCACTGGCTGGAAGATAGTTTATCATACACAACGACTCTAAATATTAGTCCAATAAAGAGGTTTCATAAACAGTAGCTTTATTTAGCTACTGACCCTACTGACAAAATGAAGACTGTGTTGCGATTTTGTTTAACACACCAAAAAGAGGTGCACTAATGACATCAATCATACTGATATTTTGTGACGTCGTTCTCCGCCATTGTTATGCAGCATTATGTAGATGAAACAATGGACAAGTAAAATGTAAATCATCAACAAAATGCAATACCATGGTGGCGAATTTTAAGGAGTTCTTCTGTGGAGTGAATACTGAGCTGTTGACCAAACAATCAAGATGGCGGAGAATATCTTCTCACATCGGGTGAGTTTTTTTTCGCGAAATTTGTCGAGTTTCGTTGCATTATAAAGTAATTAACAACCCAATGACCAAAAATAAACAGGTTTATCATGCTTGGACCGTAAACTGTTTACTAACCCTAGTGTGATAAACCCATTTATTTTTAGTCATGGAGTAGTTATTTACTATTTATAGAGCTGGTCATGTAAAATGTCTTTACAGATTTACAAACTATCTTCAAACCAAATCCTCTAACTTTGCAAGTACAAGGCTTCATTACAGAGGTGTCAAGACTTCAGAGGAGTAAGCAATGCTCATTCCTCGACATCACATCATAAGCCATACACATAACTTACAAGACTATTCAAAAATTAAAATGCAATAATTCAGATCCCTAGTTAATTTTTGAAGCAGTTGGGTATTTAAGCGTCATTATTGCTAACTAACAGGTAAAACCAAATTCTAGGAATTAATAAGTAAACTTTTAAGCATGGAATTTTCACTAAGGGGGTAAAAACATAAACTCTATTTGCGAATCACTTTTTTTTTTATAATACCGTAAGCAGAGACAGCGATATCATATCATAAGCCAAGAAATGAGCCAGGAGTACATTGTTTGCCATTTTGTTAGTGTGTCGGGTTCCAATGAATCTCTGCTATGACTGGTCCCTATGGTAATCATAACTGTATCAACACTTTCATTTATTATCCTTTAACAATTTCTGAGGTCCGTGGTGGTGCTGGCGAATGCGATCTTTGGAAACATTGATCACTCGTCTTGTTTTGATGGATTGTGATCATTGTAGTCGTGCTAGAGTTAATTGTTTGCACCATACGCCGTTTGGGTAACCGTACACCATTGAAGGTCTAACGAAAAACTGATATCATCGAACGGTATAATTTACGGTACTTGGTGGCGAGTCAGTAATTAAAACTGATCGGTTGTAGAAATAAACTGGCATTTCAGAAACCTTTCGCCCCCTTAATTTTCTGTTTCTCTGCTTAAATGCCAGACGATTGTGTGCCCAATGAGAAGGATTAATAGTCTGGTCCCCTCACATCTCTCCATAAGTATAATTTTGGTGTATCGCCAGTAGTAGACTATTAAGATTCCGATTTGCTTATAGTAAAAAACACATGAGAATGATTGATCAAATTTGTTAATGGACATTTTGGCCCTGTACACCCCGCTTCTAAGGTCTACTGACAATCCAACAAGAGTATTTACATGCCATAGTCTCCAATGCTCGCTCTAATAAAATATTAAAGGAGATTTAATACCCAGCGGTCTTTGTGTCATAAGTTCACTGTTATCTATGCGGGGGTCATACGCAGGGAAAACTGAAATGTGGACATGAATAGGTACCGAAACGTCCAGATCTCACCTGTAACCGGCCAAACAAGCGCACCCAAAATTCGATGCAAGCGCTTTTCTGACCATGCAAACATGGCGACCAATTTCCAATGTAAACACAGTACTCACGCAAAACAGTTTTAATGTTTGCGTATCTCAGAGAAATCGCGCATAAATGGTATGCACGATTTTCAATTCAGCAGTGTAATGCCACTTATGCATGAGTAAAATAAGCAAATACGCATCCTAACTAGCCCTCTGATGCATTAACTATAATAAACCTGGTTACACTTAAAGAAAATATAATGCTTTGTATCATCTCGAAATGAAACCCCATTTTTAATAAATTTTGTATCAATCCAGTATAAACCCATCTGAGCCTATGCATGTGAAAACCAACAATTTGGGTTTCCGACCAGGTCTGACACAAACCAGGCTGTAGTCACAGAAGCAGGCTAGAAGCTTGAAATTTGGATTTAAGTACAAGAGGGATTCTACTATCCGTGTAGCGAAAACAAAGGCGCTGATCAGCTGTGCAGTTACTGCACAGCTGATCTGCGTCTTTGTTTTCGCATATGCAAATTGTTGGTTTTCTCATGCAGTGACTCATCTATCCTTACATCTGATCCCCAGGAGGCTATACTGTGTGAGGAAATCATGAGGGCAGCTCCTCCTTTCTTTACATCCTCTAGGAAACCTTCGTCAATGACATGGACGTCACATTTCTCTGCTTCTTTGATCAATTTGCTCTTCTTTTCTACTTCATCTGCAATGTGATGTTGCGATTATTATTTCAATTCCACAAATGTATGGTTTATGAGCCCCGTCATGAGAAAACGGGATTTGTGCCTATGCTTAAACAAATGTGCAGATCAGCTTCACAGTAACTGCAAAGCTGATCAGCACCTTTGTTTTCGCTACACGGATAGTACAATTCCTCTACTTTCCAAATCCAAAATTTCAAGCTTCTAACCATCTTCTGTGACTGTTCAGGCCCGTTTATGTCAGACCTGGTCTAAAACCCCGAAGACCGGTTTTCTTGTGTCATGGCACTTATAATTCAACAAGAGGAAGAATGATTTTTTGTTTGTTTGAAGGTTTAACGTCCCAGACAACAATTTTTCAGTTAGTGTAGGACAGAGCCAGCGCTTCCTGGGTTTTTCCCAGTACTTTGGGGGGTTAATGTATCTTGCTCAAAAACACAACTTGATGACGCCAGTGGGGATAGAACCTCTCGATTCATAATCTGATGCTCTACTATGCTACCACACTCCCCTGCTTTTCTGACCCAGTAAGAGAACTTCATCTCCATCAAATATAGCTGATCTGTCTGTAATATGGTAGCTATAAAACAGATATGTACCTTCACTTTTCATTTAATGACAACTGAATGGAAAAAATTATTGCCATATCATCAAAATCTTATGCAGGACTTTTGTTTTACTGTTTATTGCCACTAACATAAATCAAGGTAGCAGGTGTTCTCAACTCCAAATGAACAATGAAAATTATACAAGCCATATAAATAGCATATAAATTTTAATATCAGAAAAAGAGGTCAAAGTTTCATGCATCTCTAATATATTTGAGCCGCTTTGTGGGAAAAGCAACGATGTGGTTTCCGACCAGGTCCGACATAAACTGGCCTATTCAGTCACAGAAAAGAGCTAGAATCTTGAAATTTGGGATTTTAGTAGAAGAACTATACTATCCAAGTAGCGAAAACAAAGGCGCTGATCAGCTTTGCAGGTACTGCGAAGCTGATCTGCGCCTTTGTTTTCGCCTATGCAGATTGTTGGTTTTCCCATGCGGCAGCTCATAGATTGTCTAAGCAAAATAAAATTACCTTTCGTACTGATGACAGCCGCTACAGTTTTATCACATTTTGCCAGGACCATTCCTCCCATACTACTGATCTTCTTGGTCACCTCGGCCTTGGATTCCTTCAGTTTACCCGTGATCACAAACTTCATTCCTTGTAGGGGGTGGAACTTTAGTCTAGATGAGAAACATGAAACTTGTGGTATTTCCGCAGGATACTTGTCATGATCTTACCTTTCATAACAAGCTTGTGTTTAAGACAATGGTCACCAAAAGTTGCAAAACATGAAAACTGCTTTACACAAACAAAAGATATGTATTTGCAGAGTTATAATAGCAGCTTTTGAGATTTATTCTTTCATAGTCTTATGAATTCAAAATCTATACGCTAAATTTGAAGAAGGCTGCATGTAGTTTCTATATCTGAGCAGTCAGCTGTCAAAAAAAAAAAAAGTTTCTACCAACCGGGCTGATATCATAAAGCAATTTGCTCAATGACCAAACAGTTCAAGCTCTATCAGTTGAACATAACCTTTGAAATAAAACCCTGTACCTACCCTCCATCTACAGAATCCTGTGAGGAGCTGACTGGACCTTCTGTAGATTCTATCACAACATTGGGGAACACACGGTCACGCTTTACATACTTGTATTTCTTACTGCAAATGAAGGAAAGCATCATTCATGTGGAAAAACAACAACACATTTCAAATCACAGTTTCGCTCATCTTCAGTCATCTTACTTCAAATCCATCTTCTCTCACGCCATCGTTCTCAAAGTAGAGGATACTCAGGCATCATGTCTTCCAGGTTAATTGTTCATATTACCAAAGCTCTTGAATAAATGTATATTATGCCATTTAGTCAGAAATGACATTGTAAGTTAACTTACAGTACATCTACATCATGGTATTCTTTTGGTATTTTGAAAGCTCTCCTCTTTGGTAGTCTTGTTTTGTACATACACTTGGTCCACTCTGTCATATTGCCTGTACAATGATAACCACCTGACCTGTAGAAAAGAGCATTACACAAAATATTGTTGCGCCTACTGACAATGTTCAAATATTGATTTGCAAAGAGTTTAAATATTGTAGATGTTTTAATATAAGGCCTCAGTGAAGAATGGACTTATCCAACTGAGCCTCTTGTTTAAATAAAAGATAATTCTGTTTGTTTGTTACAGTCACCTTTTTTCAGTCACATCAGGAAAGAGTCACTGTTCCTTGGGAAGCAAGTAATTTAGCAAAGGGCACTTAACCATATCATTCAAATTATCCCGCACTTCAAAGACTGCAATGCTTCAGATCTTTAATTGGGACAGTGTCCCCTGTAAGTTTAAATACTAAAGAACAACTTACGATGATCTGAGTTGGCCTTCTTTACATTCAGGACATTTATCAAGGGCCCCAAATGCCATACAGTCAGACACTGCATCTAGTAGCTGGATAACAGATCAAACAAGGCATTGAAAGAATATGAGCCTGTGCGTGAGAAAACCAACAATTTGGATTTCACAAACCTTGCTGTACAATCACAGAATAAGGTTAGAAGTTTGAAATTTCAGATTTAAGGAGAAGAGAGATTGTACTATCTGAGTAGCGAAAACAAAGGCGCTGATCAGCTTCGCAGTTACTGCGAAGCTGATCTGTGTCTTTGTTTTTGCATATGTAGATTGTTGGTTTTCTTTTGCAGCGGCTCATATGATAAGCTTACATGCAGAATTTCAACATTATATGGCCTAACTGGGATTGGAATAACTGCATATTACCACAATGCTGTGGCATGCAACTAAAAATTAGCATAATATTTGCATATAATGAGCCATTTGAAGCTAATAAACCCAAAATATACAATGCAGTCTCAAGGATGCTCACATCCTTCTTGACCTAGATTTTCAACGGTTTCAAGGCCAAAATAAGTTATAAGGTTATATGAGCCGCGACATGAGAAAACTGGTCTTCGGGGTTTCCGACCAGGTCTGACACGAAACGGCCTGTACAGTCATGGAAGCAGGCTGGATGTATGTAGAAGAAGAATTGGACTATCCGTGTAGCGAAAACAAAGGTGCTGATCAGCTGTGCAGATACTGCACAGTTGATCTGCGCCTTTGTTTTTGCATATGCAAAAATCCGGTTTTCTCACGATGCAGGTCATATTTTCTATGAAGTGATCAGTCATTTGAGTTTGATAATAGCTTTGCCCTCACCTTACTCTCTCCAGGTGGAACATCTTGTTGGTTTAGTTCCAGCAATATCTTGAGGGCAGAGTTACTCACATTCTTCTGTAGAGCATCACGGTAACCCCACAGTAGCTTACTTTGTTCCTACAACATAAAAATCATTAATGGTGGAAATAATTCTATTTATAATAGCTCTAAACCTAAAATTGACACTGAAACATTCTGCTTAAGTTCAAAGGATACAAGTATGTGCTAAGCATTTTATACATAAATCTTATTAGTTTCATTCACTCCTTACTTTTGAGCATCAATTTTAACCATTAGACCATGACATTTTCTTCCAAATAATTTTCCATTTTGTACATCCAAGACTGCAGATTACAGCAAATCCACAATGGCTGATTTCATTTACGCATACAAACTTCGTATGAAATATGTGTCTCTTTATCCACCCTCTCAATATCACCTAGCTATAACCAACCTTTAACTGTTTTTCCTCTTCTGATTCTTCTTTCTTTTTCTTCTTCCCACCTGCTTCCTTCCCCCCTTCTGCCTTCCTCTTCTTCCCACTGGAAAAGGGGATATGATAAATAGGTTAGATCAACTGATGAAGCCTCTGGAAACCTTGTAATTTATGTAAGAAATTACCGTACATCGCGGCTTATTATGCGCACTCATGCATAACACTCACTCGATTTTTGTTGTCAAATCTGGAGGAAAAAAAACGTGTTCCTATACATAACACGCGGTGGAATTTGTGCCTTGGCTGTCGAAAAACAAACAGCTCATCATTCCTCATAAGTTTGAATCGCCTATCATACGTTGAAGTATGATACTGATAATTCATTTCTGATGAGAAATGTACAAGAAAAGACCAAAGCAAAGTGCTATGCAAAGAGTCTTTTGCTTGCGAAGAACCGTCAGTAATACAGTATCTTCAATAGTATATTTGTTAAATGTTGGTGTTCATACGATTTACTTGTATTACAGGAATTTCACTTATTGAAGGTGTAGAAGAATGAAGCATTGTTCGGCATTAAGTTACATATGCAGTACATTCAAAATGAAACAATTTGCCTTCACATATTTCAATAAATTTAATGACAACTGAGCAGACCACATAGTTTTGAAAAAAAGAATTAAAATATGGTCAGATTGTTCAAGAATGGGATTTGTTTGCAATGGCAACGTTGGTTATACGTTTCAAAGGGAAACAATCCATGTTAGTAAAGATCGACTGGCACTACATGAGCATTTTTTTTTTCAGTCGAGATTTGTGAGGGAAGTAATGACAGTCGTAGGAAGGTATATTTTTGGACAGAATTTGTTTGGTACAGGGCATAGGGACCAACTTGAGACATTATAAGAGCTGTCGCAGGACAGCGTGCTGGACTGCTTCTGACCTTTGTCAAACATAAGGCCAAACCGACCAGTAACCCAAAGCATTATGCTCATACATCTTTTTGCCTTGATGCAATAAGGCAAAATCACTGAACCATGAAAGTTAACTATAACTACCTAAGATTTAAAGGTCTCACTCATATTGTGAAAGAAGTGTGTTCATATACCAACTGAGTGCCAAGACACAAGGCAAAATCACTGAACCGTGAAAAAAGGTCACACTGACCTATAAGTATTGCAGGGTCAAAGGTCTAGTGATACTTACTCATAATGTAAAAGAAAAATGATCATATACCCATTCAGTGTTGAGATATAAAGCAAAATCACTGAACCA
The DNA here is from genome assembly GCA_964017185.1 of Rugalucina vietnamica. Classification (NCBI taxonomy): domain Eukaryota; kingdom Metazoa; phylum Mollusca; class Bivalvia; order Lucinida; family Lucinidae; genus Rugalucina; species Rugalucina vietnamica. The sequence goes on from OZ024872.1 coordinate 72,291,869, forward strand.
TGACATTAGGTCATAGTGACCTATAAGTATGTTTGGGTTAAAGGTGTGGTCATATTCATTCATAATCAGAGAAGTATGAAAAAATACCAACTGAGTGTCGAGATATAAGGCAAAATCACTGAACCATGAAATTAGGTCACAGTGACCCAGGAATACTTTACGGTCAAAGGTCTTGTCATACTCATACATATCGTGAAAGAAGTATGTTCATATACCAATTGAGTGCCGAGATATAAAGGAAAATCACTGAACCGTGAAATTAGGTCATATTGACCTAGGACTACTTTAGGGTCAAAGGTCTTGTCATACGCAAACATAGTGTGAAAGAAGTTTGTTCATAAATCACTTGAGTGCCGAGATATAAGGCAAAGTCACTGAACCGTGAAATTAGGTCACAGTGACCTATAAGTATATTGGGGTCAAAGGTCTGGTCATACTCACTCATAATCTGAAAAAAGTATGAAAATATACTAATTGAGTGTCAAGATATAAGGCAAAATCACTGAACCGTGAAATTAGGTCACAGTGACCTAGGACTACTTCAGGGTCAAAGGTCTTGTCATACGCAAACATACTTTGAAAGAAGTTTGTTCATAAACCATTTGAGTACCGAGATATAATGCAAAATCACTGATCCGTGAAATTAGGTCACAGTGACCTATAAGTATATTGGGGTCAAAGGTCTGGTCATACTCACTCATAATCTGAAAAAAGTATGAAAATATACTAATTGAGTGTCAAGATATAAGGCAAAATCACTGAACCGTGAAATTAGGTCACAGTGACCTATAAGTATATTGGGGTCAAAGGCCTGGTCGTACTTACTCATAATCTGAAAGAAGTAAGAAAATATACTAATTGAGTGTCAAGATATAAGGCAAAATCACTGAACCATGGAAAGTAGGTCAAACGACCATTACCGTCATGACACACAAGTCAGCATCACAAAGTCAAAAGATGAATGACCAACCATCTTCCTAAGTTGTTTCTATTAAGAAATAAAAAGAAAAAAAAAATTCGGGGAGTTCTAGATTTTGACCTCTAGCCCCACCCCACTGACTCCGACCCAGAGGTCCGATGTCATGGAACCTAAAGTGTATGAAGTATGAATGCTTTATGATAAGTTGTTGTCAAGATATGGACTCCTTGTAAAAGTTGCACAGCAGTACATCTATTTTTACAGTGTTCTAGTTTTTAACCTCCAGCCCCACCCCCCAGGCATGGACCCAGAGATCCGATGCCATGAAATGAAACTCAACCCTACAGGGTACCTATGGTCCGAGTAAGAAAGCCCTCTGACAAAAAGTTTTCAAGATATAGACTTCTAGAATACTATATCACAGAAAAGCCATTATTATTAATGGTGTTCTAGATTTTAACCTCTAGCCCCACCCCCTGGCATGGACCCAGGGATCTGATGCCATGGAATGAAAGCCGACCCTACAGGGTGTCAATGGCCCAAGTATCAATGCTTTCTGATGAGTGGTTGTCAAGATATGGACTTCTAGAAAACTTTAACACAAGAATTGCCATTTTTGAAGGTGTTCTAGATTTTAACCTCCAGCCCCACCCCTGGCCTGGACCCAGGGGCCCGATGCCATGGAATGAAAGCTAACCCTACAGGGTATCTATGGTCCAAGTATGAATGCTTTCTGATGAGTGGTTGTCAAGATATGGACTTCTAGAAAACTTTAACACAAGTGTGACGCGCACGGGAGCGGGAACGGGAACGCACACGGGAACGGGAACGTGGACGACCGGGGTGACAGCAATAGCTCTATGCACTTCGTGCAGTCGAGCTAAAAAAAAAAAAAAAAAAAAGAAGAAGAAGAAAAGTTTATTTTTTTATTATTTTATTTCTTTCATAAGCTATAAAGCATTTGATTCCCGCTAAACACACACATGTATCGCATATCTTCATTTTTATTATCCCCATAGAAATATTAAAAACTAAAATGTTGCATTATCTTTTTCACGACATTCTCTTTTTTCAAATCTATTTCTTATACCTACATTTACGTCTCTTCATGGAAATAAACAATGTCAAGGTCGGATGTACGATGAGACTGACAGACACTTACAAAATATACTGAAACTAATGATTTGGCCTTCAAAAGATCGGGAAGAGTTTATTAAACAATATCCTCGTGCTTTTTCTCACTCCGTTTAACTTGTGTTTATATTTTGAAGCACAATTACACATTTTAGGCTATTGTCATGGGTTTTCGCGACTTCTGAAAAAAGTCTAAAATTTAGTGTTCTCCTCTATAATACGCTCCAAATTTTTTAATGCTCAATCTGAGCAGAAAAAATGTGTATAATACACGGAGAAGTACGGTATGCTAGAATCAATTCTTGTAGTTTTTTTAGTTAAAAAAAAAACAAAACAATACATTCCATTTCAAAGAAATATAATTGACTGCATGTAATAGTCTTTTTCTTATATAAAATTTATTTGCTTTACAAGTCAAAACCTGATTTTCGTTTTTTTCTAAACTCAACTTAAGCAGAACCTACCCTGATTCTCCCTTGCCCAGTTTTTCTATCAGTGTGTCTTTATCAGCCTGTAGTAGCTTCATATAACCTGTAATCCTGTAAATATTGGCAAACCAATACATTCAACAACATGGTAATTTTTGACACAGATCAGTGAATGCTAAGTAGGATGGTTACAGTTAATGACAACATTCTGAGCCACTTTTAAGATAAATTTACAGAGTGAAATAGCCAAGCATCTTCTAAAGAAATCTACTTTGCGCAAAGGCATAGTCTTAAAATTTCTACATAGGTTATTTCATGACTTTCTATTCAAAATTTATAATGGACAAAATTGAGTTGCATTTATTCATGTCTCTCACTGATTTTCACTTTCAACTCACTTTTCCACATTGAGAGACTTGTCAAAGCCCAGGTCATCCCTGCTCTCAACAAAACAGGCAACATGGTGCCACAGGTCTACCGGGCCGTACATCTTGGCTCGCTGACTCTCATAGTCCTTCACTGCCAATCTCAACTCATCCTAGGTTAGAAAACAGAGAAATTCAGGAACAAAATAGGTGTAAGGAATCAATGCAAAAAAAACATTTATTTTAAACATCAAATGCCACTGAATGGAACAATGTGTATTTGAACTTCAGAGAGAACATGTGAAGGCCCAATGTCAAAATTACCTCAGGACAATTTTCCAGACATGAATTAATTTTAATCTGTGCTTTTAGCATTTATGATAAGAGCTGTCGCAGGACAGCGTAGCTCGCCTGACTTGTGGTTTGCCACTACATCTGTTAAAATCTATGACCCATGACCTTGACCTCAAGGTCACTCTGGTGGGTCATGATGGTACAACATAAAACTTCAGACCAATGCAAAGTATCAACTTGATCAATCTACATTTTCAAGAGATATAGATTTCTCGATCAATCAACATGGTCAAGAGATATAGACTTACAAAAATTTAAATCAAAAACTTAAACACAAAATTTCTAAGTCTGTGACCTTGACCTCAAGGTCACCGAAAGTGGGTCATGATGGTACTGCATAAAACTTCAGACCAATATCTAGCAACATGCAAAGTATCAACTCAATCCATCAATATGGTCAAGAGATATAGACTTACAAAAACTTTAACCAAAAACTTAAACACAAAATATCTAAGTCCGTGACCTTGACCTCAAGGTCACCCAGGGTGGGTCATGATGGTACTGCGTAAACCTTCAGACCAATATCTAGCAACATGCAAAGTATCAACTCAATCTATCAATATGGTTAAGAGATATAGACTTACAAAAACTTTAACCAAAAACTTAAACACAAAATTTCTAAGTCTGTGACCTTGACCTCAAGGTCACCCAGGGTGGGTCATGATGGTACTGCGTAAAACTTCAGACCAATATCTAGCAACATGCAAAGTATCAACTTGATCCATCAACATGGTCAAGAGATATAGACTTATAATAAGAGCTGTCGCAGGACAGCGTGCTCGACTGCTTCTGACCTTTGTCAAACATAAGGCCAAACACGACCAGAAACCCAAACATTATGCTCATACATCTTTTTGCCTTGATGCAATAAGGCAGAATCACTGAACCATGAAAGTTAACTATAACTACCTAAGATTTAAAGGTCTCACTCATATTGTGAAAGAAGTGTGTTCATATACCAACTGAGTGCCAAGACACAAGGCAAAATCACTGAACCGTGAAAAAAGGTCACACTGACCTATAAGTATTGCAGGGTCAAAGGTCTAGTGATACTTACTCATAATGTAAAAGAAAAATGATCATATACCCATTCAGTGTTTAGATATAAAGCAAAATCACTGAACTATGAAATTAGGTCATAGTGACCTATAAGTATGTTTGGGTTAAAGGTGTGGTCATACTCATTCATAATCAGAAAGAAGTATGAAAAAATACGAACTGAGTGTCGAGATATAAGGCAAAATCACTGAACCATGAAATTAGGTCACAGTGACCCAGGAATACTTTACGGTCAAAGGTCTTGTCATACTCATACATATCGTGAAAGAAGTATGTTCATATACCAATTGAGTGCCGAGATATAAAGGAAAATCACTGAACCGTGAAATTAGGTCATATTGACCTAGGACTACTTTAGGGTCAAAGGTCTTGTCATACGGAAACATAGTGTGAAAGAAGTTTGTTCATAAACCACTTGAGTGCCGAGATATAAGGCAAAGTCACTGAACCGTGAAATTAGGTCACAGTGACCTATAAGTATATTGGGGTCAAAGGTCTGGTCATACTCACTCATAATCTGAAAAAAGTATGAAAATATACTAATTGAGTGTCAAGATATAAAGCAAAATCACTGAACCATGAAATTAGGTCACAGTGACCTAGGACTACTTCAGGGTCAAAGGTCTTGTCATACGCAAATATACTTTGAAAGAAGTTTGTTCATAAACCATTTGAGTACCGAGATATAAGGCAAAAATCACTGAACCGTGAAATTAGGTCACAGTGACCTGTAAGTATATTGGGGTCAAAGGTCTGGTCATACTCACTCATAATCTGAAAAAAGTATGAAAATATACTAATTGAGTGTCAAGATATAAGGCAAAGTCACTGAACCGTGAAATTAGGTCACAGTGACCTATAAGTATATTGGGGTCAAAGGCCTGGTCGTACTAACTCATAATCTGAAAGAAGTAAGAAAATATACTAATTGAGTGTCAAGATATAAGGCAAAATCACTGAACCATGGAAAGTAGGTCAACCGACCCTTACCGTCATGACACACAAGTCAGTGTCACAAAGTCAAAAGATGAATGACCAACCATCCTCCTAAGTTGTTTCTATTAAGAAATAAAAAGAAAAAAAAAATCGGGGAGTTCTAGATTTTGACCTCTAGCCCCGCCCCCCTGACTCCGACCCAGAGGTCCGATGTCATGGAACCTAAAGTGTATGAAGTATAAATGCTTTATGATAAGTTGTTGTCAAGATATGCCTCCTTGTAAAAGTTACACAGCAGTACATCTATTTTTTAGTGTTCTAGTTTTTAACCTCCAGCCCCACCCCACAGGCATGGACCCAGGGGCCCGATGCCATGGAATGAAACTCAACCCTACAGGGTACCTATGGTCCGAGTATGAAAGCCCTCTGATAAAAAGTTTTCAAGATATAGACTTCTAGAATACTATATCACAGAAAAGCCATTATTATTAATGGTGTTCTAGTTTTTAACCTCTAGCCCCACCCCCTGGCATGGACCCAGGGATCTGATGCCATGAAATGAAAGCCGACCCTACAGGGTGTCAATGGCCCAAGTATCAATGCTTTCTGATGAGTGGTTGTCAAGATATGGACTTCTAGAAAACTTTAACATAAGAATTGCAATTTTTGAAGGTGTTCTAGATTTTAACCTCCAGCCCCACCCCCTGGCCTGGACCCAGGGGCCCGATGCCATGGAATGAAAGCTAACCCTACAGGGTATCTATGGTCCAAGTATGAATGCTTTCTGACGAGTGGTTGTCAAGATATGGACTTCTAGAAAACTTTAACGCAAGTGTGACGCGCACGCGCACACGCATGCGCACGGGAACGGGAACGGGAACGTGGACGACCGGGGTGACTGCAATAGCTCTATGCACTTCGTGCAGTCGAGCTAAAAAACTTTAACCGAAAGTGTGACGCGGAAGCGGACGTACATGTAAACGTAAACGGGGACGACCGAGGTGACTACAATAGCTCTATGCACTTCGTGCAGGCGAGCTAAAAACATAGTAGTGTTTGCTTCATTGTTTGCACTGAAATTTGAGCCGCGTCATGAGAAAACCAACAATCTGCATACACACAAGCAAAGACGCAGATCAGCTTCGCAGTAACCGCGAAGGTGATCAGCGCCTTTGTTTTTGCTACACTGATAGTACACTTCCTCTTCTTCTTAAATCCAACATTTCAAGCTTCTATCCTGCTTCTGTGACACGTACAGCCTGATTTGTGTTAGACCTGTTCGGAAACCACATTGTTGGTTTTCTCACAAGATGGCTCATTTAATGTTTCAGTCAATTTTTTCCAGTAGTGTCAGAACCCCAGGAATGAAGCCACTACTTCCTGGGAATTAACCAGTTATAGAGTTAAAGTGCCTTGCTCAAGAACAGAACTTGGCACCAAATGGATCCAACCAGGACCTCTCTATACAGAGTCATGGGGCTCTACCACTAGGCAAAGTCCACACTACACATTCTTCTTTTCAAGAGCCTGTAAAGTTTGAGTTATGACATTCTCGTGATGTGCCTACACAAGTACCTTGGCAATGAAGTCCTCACACTTCCTACACTTTGATTTCCCTGACTTGGCGTACTCTGTAGAGAATTCTTTCTCTGACATCCCAGACCCTCCAGCGTCCACCGCATCACCGCTACCTGAAGTATATGTGGGTTTGCCTGACTTGATGATTTAGACATCCTTGGTAAGAGTTCATTTCTAACATGTGCCAGTTATCCTAACTACACTGATTTTGTACAACTCCCTCCTCCCCTTGGGCAGACTTTTGAATACTGCAAAGTTTTATAGTCAATAATTGGCAAATGCTCATCATAGATAAATGGGAGAAGTGGAATGGAAATATCAAACGTAACATGGACAAAGTTTCACAAAATAAATGAGCCAGATTTGATTGAAGGTCCACTTTAATACAAATCAGATACATCTACTGTACCCACCAAGATAATTGAGCCTGTGCCTGGGAAAACCAACAATTTGGGTTCCAACCAGGTCTGATACAAATCAGGCTGTACAGTCACAGAAGATGGTTAGGGGCTGGAAATTTTGAAATTAGAAAGTAGAGGAAATGTACTATCAGTGTAGCAAAAATAAAGGCACTGATCAGCATTGCAGTTTCTGCAAAGCTAACCTATGACTTTGTTTTCGCCTATGCAGATTGCTGGTTTTCCCATGCGGCAGCTCATATATCATGGCAGAGCAGAAGCTGGTTCGACATCATATGTTCTGAGAAATCATGAAGGAAATTTTCTTATACAATTCTTAGTCAGAGTTACACTATTAAATCATTGATACTCTTTTGGAAGAAAATAATAATTTTGCCTTAATAATGCTTGTACCTTCAGCCAACAGCACAAGCAGACCAACTGGCATTAAAACAGCTTAGAAAAACTTTACCTCCAATTTTCTCTTTGATCTTCTCTTGGTCCTCCCACCTGAGGGCATCAAAGCCATGGATAGAGTGGGGATCAAAACACTTGGCTCGCTTCCAGAAACATGCATAGTGAAACCAGTTCGGAATCTATAAAATACCATGAAACAATATTTTGTGCATAGAAAGGCTAAAAGAATTGTTTGCTGACAAATAAATTTGTGCTATTTCAAATCACCAACAAGGAAATGTATACTTGCGTATTATCAATTACTGCATAATTTTTCATGATTTTCTACAAATGTGCAACTAGGAAAACAGAAAAGATACATATATGCATAAAGTGATAAAAACTGCAATTAAGACTTATACAAAAGACAATTTGATATATTCATCGAGCTTCAAAACAGAACTAAAGTCCTAGGAGATGAGCCTTTAAAACAAGTTCAAATAGAAAACTATCAACAATTGAGCCGCCTCATGGGAAAACCAACAATCTGCATATGCGAAAATAAAGACGCAGATCAGCTTCGCGGTCACCGCGAAGCTGATCAGCGCCTTTGTTTTCGCTACTCGGATAGTACACTTCTTCTTAAATCCGAAATTTCAAGCTTCTAGCCTGCTTCTGTGACTGTGCAGCCTGATTTGTGTCGGACCTGTTCGGAAACCACATTGTTGATTTTCCCACGAGGCGGCTCAATTATCAACCTTTGTAAGATCCCGAAACTTTCTTACCTTTCCATCAAACACTGGTGACTGAAAGAGAAAAAAAAAACAATTCTCCATCAGGGGCCAGTTGTTCAAAACTTTGTTAGCTTAACGTCATCGTTAAGACCTCAACTGGTTAAGTAAATGCCGACTACATAAGCAAATACACTGTTATTTTTTGTTGATAAAATGTGAGAATCCTTTGCATACTGTTATTTTTTGTTGATAAAATGTGAGAATCCTTTGCATTGCAAAGGATTCTCACATTTTATAAAAAAAAAAATAACAGTGTATTTGTAATATTCATGTTTGAAGTTTTAACGAATCGTTAATTAACAATTTCGTTAATTTTGAACAACTGGACCCAGGATAACATGTCCATGTAATATATGCCCCTTAAAACACACGTTTATATAGTACGAATGGGATATACAGATGCAATCCATGTAATACTCTTTAAGAGGTGTTTGGAGTACAGGACAGACCCGCTATACCGCGCCTTGAATTAACGCGGTGTTGGATATAACGCGAGGGCACCTTGGATCCCAAAATTTCGCCCACCCACTTTTGAGAAAAAAAAAATCGTGGCGACGCGAAGGCGCCGTTTTACCCTTATATATTCCTTTATTGTATTACAGTTTAAGGCTTTTATGTGCGGATGAATTCACTGTTAAAAAGATCGTTTGCAGGGAATTCAACAAGGTTCAGTTTTCTTAGTTTCTCTTTATGGTACTCGAGAGAAAAAAATTAAAAGCAGTTGTCAGGCGTTTGCCAAGGTGCTATTTTCTAACAGTTTCTCTATATTATACATTGGGAACAATTAATGTTAATTATCTTTTGCATATTTAAAACTGAAAGAACAGGTTTTCTTATAGAAAGCATAATGTGTTTACGAACCGTGTCGGCTGCTTGTATATTCAAGAGTGATAATTGCCATGTCAGTAATTTTTAGACTTACACAATCCACCGTTCGCGAAGCGTGGATGACACATTGTTTTCTTAAGATAAGCCATAAAAGTTGTGAAAATAAGCCCAATGAGCTAGGGGATTATCGATAGACCGTAACGAGACCGTAAACACAGGTTGCTGTAGGCTATTGATGACAACAGTCATAGGCGTAACCAGAAAATTTCAAATTATACGCACCAAGGGCAAAAAAAATCATTTTTTATTGAAAAATGACAAAAAACACCATAAATTTAGCCACTTTTAATTTTTTACATTACGCACATGCATACTGTGCGTAATGGGCGGTACGCCTATGACAGTTACGCAACGTTGCTCATTTTCGACGGCGACACAAACCAAAGATTGTCTAAGCATTGGGACACCTATATCTTGTATAATTCTATCCGATCAGAAAATTCAATTAAGAAAGGCGAATTAAGATAACTGTAAATACGGTATCGGCAAAAGACTCTTGTCCGCGTTAAATATCCGGGTGCGCCAATAAGTCAAAGGCGGAACTCTGCAATACAACAGCAACATAAGCCCGGTGTCATGGACGCTCTTTTCACATAAAATCGTACGTTGTAAATAAACAAATTTTATCATTGTAGATCGTTTTTAACTGATAAAACTGTGGAACAAGCAATACTTCACTTTTGTTTATTCCATTTTACAAGGACTCTGCGATAAACCGCCAAGATCGGTTAAGCCAATACACATGTCGTATAGGTTCCCCACCCACCAATACACTACAGAAACTGCGATCAGCCTGGTCCAACTCTGTAGATTTGCATTACGCGCCTCACCTATAACGCGCATGCGACTTGTGGACCCCGACCAGCGCGTTATAACGGGTCTGAAGTGTATCTGGCATATTCAGATACAGATGTATATATTTTTCTTTCTTCAGATATTGAGTCCATCAATTTCTGATCATCACCTCAGGTGTGGGGTGGGTGACTTTGTATGTAAAATTTTCAAATAAAACTTCTGTTGTTTGCACAGGACGTCAGGCTTTCACAAAAACACACCATTACAGTCATCACTTATGCATGTTTCTCAATACAGGCTTTTGAAATCTAGGCAGACTGAATTACGATTTCAGATGTGGTCCAGATAGGTTTGAACCAAAGATCTCTAGATTCTACTGGTCACTACAACAAAACCATGTCATAATAAACAAAGCATCAGTTGGTTGCGCATTAAAATGTGGGTTTTTTTACAGCCCGGACTTTCTATTTGTCTGCTACAGATCTTCTTTGCATGGTCCTAGACCAGCCAGAAAAATATAGATTGATTTGTGGGAACTGTCTTTAACTGAGGCTACATGGTGTAATTAAAATAATTTTTTTTTGTGTGTGTGAAAGTTATAATTTAGATAGTCACACATCACAGTCAATCGGGACGGCCTCTTCGGATCTGAGATCAGACTCAGATATGTATATGGCGTACGAAATTTTTGCTTTTTGTCAAGTCAAGTGCGGAAGAAAAAACTACACGAACACATGTTGACAACCCGATTGAAATTGATTATTCTTGCAAGTTGAAGACTTTAGTTCAACAGGTATAGCAAAAACAAACACTTTTTCCATACAGACATGTCAGTAACGATATTTCTTCAACATTAATATTTGAAACAGATTGTAACAGTTAAATTTGATATTTGAATTTGTTTAGTGGGATTGTCATGTATCTCATGATGTCAAGGTTGTGGCTGGCACATCACATCGACATGTGACTCACTTGTTTGAAGTAGTCCAATGTTATGTATCTTAGTCTAGTCCTGATTTTGATTGGGCGAGGAGTTCCGGCGATATTTTGGTTGTCAGCTGGGTTGTGACTTTCATCCAGCTCGATCCAATTTTTGTCGCTACAATGGTATGCCCTAAATTGACGACCATCCCTGCCATTTTACTTTCATTGCATAGAACTGTCAGGGTACTAGCCTGATTCTTATTCATGACAATCATGGATCCAATGCAAAGCTATGTGGGTGGGGGAGGGGTGTACAATTATCATAAATGCTACGGTCATTTCGTGTCACCTGAACCATCAAAGCGAGTCGAAGAGAATCTTGTGCGATGTTTCCTTTACATGCTTTACAAGAGGCTCTGCTACTTTTAGCATATTCTGCTTTAAACGGCAAATCGTGGTGATCAGACATGCTGGCTTGTTTGTTTTGCTTACACCGCAAAATATGGCGGGAAGGAATGACGGGTTATTTTCATTTTTCCGTATATCAATGTGCGTTTCTGATAGTAATTGCCCGTGAAGCAATCTGCCGGAAAATACCGAAATGAAACGGTTAACGTTCGCAAAAGGTTCGGTACTTTCCGGAGGACTTATCGTGCTTTTTCCGTTGAAACAATTTCCCAATGGGACCCAAATGCAAAGAAATGGAATGAAGTTGAACATGATAAAGGTGTTTTAAACTGTCAAAATAATACAGATCTTTTTTGTTTTAATCACAAACATTTAAAATTTTGGGGGAGGCAACAGTTTCATGCTGGAGTTTCACCAATTTTGGGGGAGGCAACAGTTTCATGCTGGAGTGTCACCAATGTACTATTTAGCAACTTAGCCCCCGCCCATTGGGGCCTGGAGAAATAGATGGGCTGCTTGTGCCTCCAGGCAAAGCTTGTTCACTGCTGACTGACTAACTGATTACTGGTTAACTGCTCAGGCCTGAGCTTGCCCAGGAAAAGTGGTTTCAAGTCAACCCATCTGCACCTGGGACGTAAAGCATCAACTCAAACAAATATTTAGCAACTATAGTATACTAAATAAAAGAAGAAATGCATCAGTAACTATACTCAACAAAAAAAGAAATGTCTGTTTTTGCGGTAACAGCCTGTGAAGCAATCTGCCAGGAAAGACTTAAACGAAACAGTTGAAATTTGCAAACTAGGCATTTACCAGGCTCTTTGAAAGAGGACTACTTGCAAATGTAACGTGGAACATTTCCAAATTGGACCCAAATGCAATGAAATGGGATGAAGCTGAACTCTTAATAATTCTTAAAGGAATACACTCACAAAGTTTCTCAGTCATTTAAGAATAAAGTGGTGAGAGAGACAAACATTTAGCAACAATTTTATGAAAATTGGTCCAACAGTTTTGTCGTTATGGCTGTTTTAAACTTTTACGATGGCGGTATATGGCGGTCGCCATTTTGTTTAGCAAGTCACGTGATCTAAATTGTAAAATGCTAATTTACACCACATGACTCACATTTTACACTTCAAAAGTGAACAAGATTGTTTCAGTGAATGAGAGGAAAGTATTTTGTCAACTTATTCAGTATATATATATTTGCACGGAAATGGCTGATATTTGTAATTTTATGATTGTGAGAGAGTGACGTCATACACTCACAGCCTCGTTTTGGACTCAAACCACCAAAATGTTTAAAACCATATAACTTTCTTATTTCTTTATCGATTTTTAATGAAATTTGCTGCAAAATGTCCAGCTACCTTTAGGCTTTTATATAAGATCAATGTATAAGTTTGTGATCCTATTCCTTTAAGAAAGGTTTTATATAACTGTCATAATAATACAGATCTAATAAGAAATTGTTTAAGTTTCAGAGAATGCAACACTTTCATGCAACCATGTTACACATGTACTGACTACTGAAGTTTCAGGAAAGAATTTGATTTCTGTCGCAACAGTTTTTTTTTTTTTTTTTTTTTTTTTTTTTTTTTTTTCTTTTTTTTTTTTGTGGGTTTGCTAGCACACAAGTTTTCGGAACATTTTTACATTTTTGCTGATTCCATAAATATTTGAAATGAACTATTCCAGATGTTTCTTTGTTAGTGTCCCAGGGGTTTCCAAATCATTCCCCAGCCCCCCACGCCCCCCCCCCCCCTCAAAAAAAAATGGTACTTAATATCTTCTGTCACTTTCAATTTGCATTGAGTTGCTTCCCTTGTAGTAGTTTATTTTAATAGAAAACATGTTTGTCATTGCTGTTATTTTTATTTGCTTATAAACTTTTGATAATATGCATACAAATGAACAACATGCTGTTTCTCATAAATCAAAATTGAATTATTCTATCATAATATTTCATGCATGTAGCAATATCAATTTTTTAAACATATAATGATTTTCAAAACGCGAAAAAAATGTGAAAATGCAACAGATGGGCACCCCTGTGTCCGAAGGTCGATCTGGCACAAAATGACATTTCAAATAAATATACATTGGAACCATTGGAGATGATATGCTTTGAATTTAAACACCCAATTAAACAACTAAGGCTTATATGTGATGATGGTTTGACAAAACCCCTTTTCCTGGGCAGGCTTAGACCTACTAGTTAAATTTCCACAGTTTTATCATACTGGTCTTTTTCAAAGTTGTAGGTATTAAAGGGCACACAGTTAGATTTTACAATAGTACATGTAATTGTAATGTAATTGACAATGATTACACATAGACATTTCAAAATGTGTCATGACATCCTAATGTTGGGTAGAAAAGATGCAACATCCCGACAAAGATGCTGCATAAAGATGCAACATCCCGACATGACCATTGCTGTTGACTGGGATGCTAAACCTCAAATCAAACAAACAAAAGCCTCCATTTTATGGGATTTCTACCCTACATTGGAACCATTGGAGATGATATGCTTTGAATTTAAACACCCAATTAAACAACTAAGGCTTATATGTGATGATGGTTTGACAAAACCCCTTTTCCTGGGCAGGCTTAGACCTTCTAAGCAATTAACCAGTAATCAGGTGGGCGTTTGTTTGGTTTTAAGCTTTGCCGGGAGGCACAAGCAGCCCATCTATTTCTCATGGCCCTGGTGGGTTGCAAAAATATACAAGGACTATTGCTGACCAAACTGAAAAGTGAGCAAGTTGATCTGCATATTTAGTCTTGTGCTGAAAGAAGCTTTTCTCAATGAAGGCAGTTTTAAATTGTATTTTGATGACTGTAAGAACAGTTGGTATAATACAGACTTGAAAGAAGAAAGAACCATTATTGATGAGAAATTCACAGCTTGAAAATCTCTTTATTCTCTCAATAAAAATCAAATTAAAAAAGAAATTGAAACCTAAATTACAGGAACTATCAGTTCTAGCTGCCAGCTTACTTCTTGACTGCTCCTGTATTGGTACTTCATTGCAATCATTTAGTTATGACCTTGCGTCTAAGTTTGTTTGTTGTTGTTGTTTGTGTATGTGTGTTTTTTGTGTTGCTTTGTTTTGTTTTTTTGCACAAGTTGTTATACATGTACCTCCTGAGATTGCACTGATGTTGTTACAGCAAGTTTTATGACAGTTTGAATTAAAAACAACAAAAAAAAACACTTAGAAATCAAGTATTAAAAGGAAGAAATTGGGCTCGCAAGCTGGAGAGAAACCATTAATCTGGGGTTTCGACCAGGTCTGGTACAAACCGGCCTGTACAGCCACAGAAGCAGGTTAGAAGCTTGGCATTATGGATTTAAAAAGAAGAGGGATTTTACCATCTGTGTAGCAAAAACAAAGGCTGCACACTGATCTGCGCCTTTGTTTTCGCATATAGGTATTATTGGTTTCCTTATGCGGTGGCTCAATTATTTACTTGATTTCAGAGTCATGACTGACCATCTACTAGCTGATGCCGAAGGAGGCCTGAGTATTGTTGTTGGATTCTGGGCAGCTCAAGGTGGTACCTCTTCTAGAATACATTGTCTTGAATGCATGAGGTAAAACAAACTACAATTAACCTTTAGATGAGGCTCCGTGGCATAGTGGTTAAGCCACTTGCTATGTAAGCGAGGATTGTGATTTTGATCCTGTGTTTCTCCAGTCTTTCAGTTGAGATGTAAAAGTCATGTCTTCATTTGACCTCAGCGGTTTTGGTGGGATGCAAAACATGAAATTAATCAACCAACAGTAAACCCTGAAATTTCAATGAAGTTCAGGCTGGTATGGTAAACAGTCATACTTATATAGGCTTAAAAAACAGTCATGTCTTTGTTAGCTTACCTGCACCTGAGCCGAAGGCTCACAAAGTGAGCTTATAGGATGGCCATGCTCCGTCGTCCGTTTACAATTTCAAAGATCTTCTCTGAAACCGCTCGGCCAATCAAAGCCAAATTTTATATGAAGCATGTATAGGAAGGGGAAACCAATGTGTATATAAATAATCCAGATCACATGACCAAGATGGCTGCTACGCCCATATATCAGGCTGCCCAGTGCTCCTATTTTTCCTATTTTTTCCTATATTTTCAGGGCTTCCTATTTTTTCCTATATTTTGATCCCAAATTCTATATTTTTCCATCAAATTCCTATATTTTTCTAAATGCTGCAGATAATAATGAAATATCAAGGAAAAATCATGGAATTTTGGTTTGAAATGCCAGTTTTGATGTCTTTGGCATTCATTTTTTTCCTCGCTCGCTTCGCTCGCTCGTAACTTGATAAATAAAGTATTTTTTCTTCATCAGAAAACAAGATAATCCCGTGAAGTAAGTTACTTCTACAACTTGAGTAGGTTTTAAAATAATGGATCACACACCTATACCAAAATTACACCAGTAAGATTTGCCTTCTTGCTGCTATATCTTAATATTTATGGTTTTCAATGCTATAAAAAGCCATTTTAGGCCGATAATTTCCTATTTTTCTCCTATTTTTTGGACATAAACTTCCTATTTTTTGAAGCCCAAAAAATATATATTTTGTACCAAACTGCACTGGGCAGGCTGATATATGGTAAAAACCCTTCAAAAATCTTCTCCGGAACTGGTTGGCCGATTTCAACGAAACTTGGCATGAAGCATCGATGACTCAAGTACTACAATGTGTATATAAATCATGACCTTGACCTAGTTTACGGCAAGGTCAACATAGGTCGCCTATGCATTTGAATGGGGTGAAAACTGTTAAAATGTCATCTAAAGGGAAATACTTGCAGGAAATGAGCAACAGAACTGAATATTAATGATTCTGAAAAAAATTTGACCCCAGGGGCTCATATGCCCCAACCCCGGGGCAATATACAAGTATATTGCCATAATATTCAAACATCTTCTTCTCTGAAACTGCTTGGCCAATCAAAGTAAAATTTTATATGAAGCATCCATAGGAAGGGGGATTCAATGTGTATATAAATAATCCAGGTCACATGACCAAGATGGCCACCCTGCCCATATATGGTAAAAACCCTTCAAAAATCTTCTTCTCTTGAACTGGTGGACTGATTTCAACGAAACTTGGCATGAAGTATTGATGAATCAAGTACTACAATGTGTGTATAAATCATGACCCTGCAATGACCTTGACGTATTTTACGACCAGGTCAACATAGGTCACCAATGCATTTGAATGGGGAAAACTTTTAAAATGTCGTTTAAAGTGAAAGTCTTGCAGGAAATCTGCAGTAGGACTGAATATTAATGATTCTGAAAAAACTGGTCCCCAGGGGCTCATATGCCCCCACCCCGGGGCAGTATACATGTATATGTCCATAATATTCAAACATCTCCTCTGAAACCACTTGGCCAATCAAAGCCAAATTTTATGTGAAGCATCTATAGGATGGGGTAACCAATGAGTATATAAATAATCCAGGTCACATGACCAAGATGGCCACCCTGCCCATATATGGTAAAAACCCTTCTAAAATCTTCTTCTCCGGAACCGGTGGATCGATTTCAAAGAAATTTGGCATGAAGCATCATTGCCTAAAGTACTACAAAGTATATATAAATCTTGACCCTGTGATGACCTTGACCTATTTTATGACAAGGTCAACATAGGTCGCCAATGCATTTGAATGGGGGAAAACTGTTAACATGTTATTTGAAGGGAATAAATAAAATAGAAATTGGCAAATGGACAGACTATTGATTATTCTGAAAACAAATGGCCCAAGGGCTTTATCTGCCCCTGCACTGGGGCTAAATGCCACAATATTCAAACATACTTATTGGCATATGTAGCAGATCTCAGATGAGTGTTTACAGGACCATTGGTCCAGTGGTTTCTAGTTGCTCCTTTCTACTTATTTGCCCAGTACAAATCTCGCTGATGAAATTGTTTTTCTCAGTTGATGAGCAAATCTCCCATATTTATAGACAATCCTGCAAAATGGGTATAGTGTCAGCCCTATGTCCAAAAATCTGTTAACAAGATCAGATAGAAATTCAGACTCTAGCCTGTGCAGCTACAGAAGTTCGCTAGATTGAAATCTTGAAATTTAAAAATGGAGAGAATACTTTCTTGACTTTTGAAGCAAAGTCCAAATGTTAGCCTTTCCGATCTGAGCCTATGTTATTTTCATATACTCAAAAACAGTTTTTTAACGGTATGGCATATTTTGATGGTAATGTTAGTCGCCAGTCATTGTATACATTGTCTGGGAGTAGTGTAGTAATCAGGAGTTTCCAAAGGCAGACATAGTGATTATATTTGAGCCGCCTCGTGGGAAAACCAACAATGTGGTTTCCGAACAGGTCTGACACAAACCAGGCTGTACAAGCACAGAAAAGAGCTAGAAGCTTGAAATTTCGGATTAAAGTAGAAGAGGAATTGCACTATCCGAGTAGCGAAAACAAAGGTGCTGATCAGCTTCGCGGTTACCGCGAAGCTGATCTGCGTCTTTGTTTTCGCCTATGCAGATTGTTGGTTTTCCCATAAGGCGGCTCATTTCTCATGGAAACAAGTTTCCCCTATACAATCAGCATTACAGAAGATATAGACTTCATATCAAAATTTACCTGCATGATAATTAAAGCATTTGAGCGGCATCATGAAAAAACCACTCAGCAAATGCAAACAAAATAAATAGCTTATTCTCTGCGTATCTTGCATAATGCTTTGGCTGCAGATATATAGTGAAATTTGGGTATACAGGGTTATATATACCAATTCCTACTTTTCTTATTTTTGTTCGAAAACATAGATTGTGGGTACTCGCCGAGGCGGTTCTAACGTGTACCAACATTTCGCGTTCTGAGCAAAAATGTCAAAACATATCAAACATTCTCCAATGATATTTTCAATTTTTACAGCTGAAAAAAAAATCCCTGTATGCAAGTTTTCATAATGTAATTCACAAATTTCAGCATGGTTGAAGAGACTGCCATTCCAGACCAACAAAACATACTTCATAGAAGATATGTTACATGGTCAGTTACAACAAACTTTCAGGAATTCAGAAATGGCAAGGTAATATTTAAGATTTCTGTAAAAATGTGGTTCCTTAACATTCTGCAAACACTCAAACTCTGTTACCATGCTCTCAGATATACAATTTAGACCTATATTCATCACCATTATAAACTTTATATAGATTGCATAAGCTACAACAATTTTTTTAAAATACATTTTCGATTATCTGGAGGATAGTATCTCCTGTAATTTGCAAGTAAGAATGTTATCAAAAGCTTTCCAACCTTTCCAGATCCCATTTCTGTGGAGAAGCCATAGCAATACAAGTTTTGATGGAGCCAGTCTAGCCGGGCTGCCCCCATCATTTTAAGGCATGTAGCCTAGACATCAATATTGTACCATGGTTGTCTGGATGATGGTTGTCCTGTCTAGAAGATACCTGGTAAGCAGGTAGGTTTAACCCATTTTTGACAAATGGATTTTCCCATCATTATCATTTGGGTGAGTCCACTTTCATTTTAGGGGAATCAGGAGTGCTTTTAAGTTTTCATATAAATTTTTGATGAAAATCTTCTTAGCAAACAGAATAGCCCCAGATGGGATGCCGCAGAATGCCGCGTCACTTCTGGGGTTATACTGTTTGCCTATGTCCCACAAAAAGGATTCCATGCTTATACGAGTTAATAATTGAGCCTCATCATGTAAAAATAGATCTTTTGAAAATTTATAATGAGTGATCATTTAAACCGGGGACAAGCTTGAATCTTTGATGCTGTAGGAATTATACAGTATCTACTATACTACTACACCATACCTAGAGACTAGGCAGCAATTATCAGATTGATTGGCCGGGTTGGTACAGTTGCTAACAAGACTACTTTTAGTAGAATGTGGTTAGTATTCTTTCATTGAGATACTGTAAATCCGGAAATTTTCGCCTGACTTTTATTTCACGAATTATCTTTTTCCGAATTATTAGCGAGTTCTTGAATTCGCGAGAGGGCATAAATGCATTCTTAAAGCCTTATGCAAGTATTTATTAGCAAGAACTTTGAATTTGCGAGTCATCGAATTTGCGAAAATTAGCGAAAAATTAAATTCTCGCGAATATTTCCAAACTTACATTATTCATGGAAAATTTGCTTCCTATTGGTTTGTTTCAGTCACTGCGTAAAGGATGCACACTGGGTTTTGCTAAAGCGTTTCTGAAATAGGTTTTTCTTGTCTTTGGTCATCTTATTTTAAGCAAACCAGGTGTGAATTATGTTGTCTGCTCTGAGCAAATTTGTTGACATAGTATGCATTAGGGACAAACTTTAAGAGATAATTCTCAAATCAAGATGAGAATTAATTCCATAGAACTAGATAATGGTTTCAGTAGACTTAATTTGAGCTGCGTCATGAGAAAAGCGGCTGTTTGCCTATGCGAAAACAAAGACGCAGATCATCTAAGCGATACCAGCGAAGCTGATAAGCGACTTTGTTTCTGCTACACAGATAGTACAATTCCTTTACTTTCTAAATCCGATATTTCCAGCCTCTAGCCATCTTCAGTGCTTGTACAGTTCGGTTTGTGTTTGACCTGGTAGGAAACCACTTTGTTAGGTTTCTCGTGCAGCGGCTTAATTTATATTAAACCCATTTGTGTGACAATTCACTCTTCCCATATTTAGATTGGGCAAAGGCCAATATCTATTTCAGGTACTTTCATAAATTTTCTGTTAATATATGTATTTCATCTTTTGATAAAATTACTTGGAGCAAACAGAGTAGCCTCAGCTGATATGCTGCACTCGGTACCTAAATTTATACTGTTTATGGATGTCTTGAAGCTGTAAATGGGTTTTATTCCAAGAAAAATCAATAAAATGTTTTAGTGGCCAAAGGTCTTTGTGTGCCTAAATAGGAGGAAAGGAAGTGATAATTTTTCCGCCAATGTATTTTATTACATAATGGGTATTGCATTATTGATTCTCCCATAAGTTTTGATTAGTTATATACCAGTAAATCATGGGCTAGAGTATCTGAGCCGCGGCATGAGAAAACCAGTCTTCGGGGTTTCTGACTGACACAAACAGGCCTGTGTGGCTTCAGAAGATGGCTAGAAGCTTAAAATTTCTGATTTAGGAAGAAGAGGAATTGTACTGTCCGATTTGCGAAAACAAAGGAGCTGATCAGTTACTGCACAGCTGATCTGCACCTTTGTTTTCGCTAAGACAAAAATTTGGTTTTCTCACGATGCGGCTCATCTGTGTCTTGGGAAATTAGTTACTTTCAGGTTCACAAGATGAGATTATTATACCAATTGGCGGCCCTCGTGGCCGTGCGGTTAAGAGAGCTGTTTCTTAATCACTCGTTCATCTCACCGCTGTGTCTGGTGTAGGTTCGAGCCCCGCTGTGGCCACGTGAGACAAGCCAAGTTCTGCTTGCATGTGTGCCAGGTGGTTTTTCCCGGGGTTCTCCCATTTTCGGCCCACCTACTGATTGACCCGTCTCATTATGAGCTGAAATAATCTTGAAAGAGACGTAAAACTGAACAAAAAAAAAATTATACCAATCGTCTGTCATGAGCTTTTAGTATACAAATCCCCTATTATCTATATGATCCCGATTTTGAAAGGGGAGCGTGATTCTGATTTTGAAAGGGGAGCTCAGTTGCCATGTGGTAGAGCATTGGGCTCAGAATCAAGAGGTCCTGGGTCCGATCCCCACTAGGGGCGTTGTGGTGTGTCCTTGAGCAAGACTCATTAACTCCCAAATTGTTGACTGGGATGTTAACAAGTTACTTCAATACAAACAAACAAACAGTTTTTAAAATTTGTCTCAGATGGTGTTTGATTGCATTTTAACTCCTGTCTGTGTTTAAATTGTACTCTTGAAACTTCTTCATGTATAAAAAGCTCACCTCATCATGGATAAAAAGCTGATCCCTTGATGGTTAAAAAGTTAGCCCATATTTTTTTCCAAAAATAGCATTAGGGCGTATCTCTTCTTTAAATGAGGCAAGATTTTATTTGTGAGTTTTTGGAACATTTTTGAGCTTTTGGAACATTTAACAAAGTGAATCACATCATTATAAGAAGATAATTCCATAAATTTTCTTTTCTTCCAGTAGGATCCATACTGTCTGCATCTTGGAGAATTGATATAATTTTCAGTTGCCAATTTGTTGACTTTGGAATCTGATATCGGCAGACCACACTTAATAAACTCTAAGGCAATTATTAGCTAGAACTGCAATTGTTCTCTGGTTTTGGAAAACACTGCTATTTTCCTTTAATTTCAATAGTTGAGCCGCCTCGTGGGAAAACCAACAATGTGGTTTCCGAACAGGTCAGACACAAACCGGCCTGTACAAGCACAGAAAAGGGCTAGAAGCTTGAAATTTCGGATTTAAGTAGAAGAGGAATTGTACTATCCGAATAGCGAAAACAAAGGCGCTGATCAGCTTCGCGGTTACCGCGAAGCTGATCTGCGTCTTTGTTTTCGCCTATGCAGATTGTTGGTTTTCCCACGAGGCGGCTCAGTTCTCATGCCATTTTAGCTCACCTGAGCCGAAGGTCCAAAGTGAGCTTATAGTATAGGCATGATCAGGAGTCCATCCATCATCGTCCACAGTTTCAAAGATTTTCTTCTCTGCATGCAAATCGCGCGGCCGATCAAGTTGAAATTTTATGTGGAGCCTCCTTGGGTAGTAGCATTGAAATTTTGCTCACGATATCTTGGTCACATAGCGCCCATATATGGTAAAAACCCTTCAAAAATGGTCTTCTCCAGAACTGCTGGGCTGATTTCCATGAAACTTTGTATGTAGCATCGGGGACTTCAGCCCATAGTTCGCTCAAATGATGGAATGACCTTGACTTATTTTACGGCAAGCTCAATTTTGGAAACTTAGGCTTTTCCATGCGAAAAGGCAAAAACAGTGGATACTTTGGAAACTGTTGCAGCCTGAGACTTGAAAGTAACTAATGGAGTCAATGAAGGTATGTAATTAATTAAGGACATTTAAATATCAAATTTAAGATTATGGTTTTCTCAGAAATCACTGGGCCAATGAAAGTGAAATTTTATATAGAGCCTCCATGCTTAAGGGGAACAAAATTTTATGAGTGAAATCTGAGTCGAATGCTCAACATGGCCTTCATGCTCACAAATGCTCAAAAATCTTCTTCTCCAGAACCGGTGGGCCGATTTTCATGAAAATTGGTATGTAGTATCTGGGAGACTGGGACTGAATGTATGATGACCCTAGGATGACCTTGACCAATTTTACGTCAAGGTCAGTTTTGGAAACATAGGCTTGTACATGGGAAAAAGTGAAAAGAATGGATATTTTGGAAACTATTGCAGCCTGAGACCTGAAAGTTGACAGAAGCAAAGTCAGCAGAAGCAGACGACTAATGAAGCTATGTGATTAATTAAGGTCAAGGTCATTTCTTGGCCTTGACCCAAGGTCATTGAAATATCGAAATTAAAGACTTGTCAGTAACCTCTCAGCCTATGAATTTGTCATTTTACTTTAAGCCTTCTTGCTTAAGGATCAGTCAGACCAGAGAACGGGTTCCAACGGATGCCGAACGGATGCCGAACGGACAGAAAATATGCAAAAAATACTTGTCCGTTGATATCCGTTCCCAAAAGTCGTCTCGAGGGCGGTGAAGACCATCGCGGAAGATTTCAGGAACGTGTAAACCGGACGAGAACCGCATTTGTAACGGACAAGGAACGGTTAACCAACGGACAGAACGGACAAGGAACGTTTACTAACGGATATTACCGGATGAGGAACGGATGTATACCGGACAGAACGAACATGAACCGCACGAGAAACGGGCAAAACGGTCGTCTAACGGTTAACGAACGTGTTTAAACGGTCACGTGACGGATGAAACGGGTATAAATACTCAGGCAAGAAAAATTGTGCTCAGAACGTCACGATGCCACCAAAAGGCAAGTCGAAAAGAACACCTACAAAGGGAAAGGGACGAGGGCGAAAGAAGGCCGTAGTGCCCTCCCCTCAGCCGCGTCGTCTAATCCCTATTGACGAAAGAGAAAAGGAAGATCTCGAGGAGAGAGAAAAGACAGCTGAGCCTTCCGCCTTCGTCTCTTCTTACCCTGACTGGCCAGTTCATGCTCATCAATACTGACCCCAAGCAGGTCTATCTCAGCCTGGATCAGCGCTGCTTGGCACTCAAGGCCGGCTCTTACACGACAGTCCATTGCACTAATATTTTATTCAACTAATATTCTATATTCCTGAATGTCCTAACACACAAAGTGATAGAAATAAAATGAGTGTAGGATTGGGCAAGCTGCATCTTTTAAGATTGAGGTAATTGGTTCGACCACATGAAACAGAGCTTATATTTGTTACTTGAATGTTCCCTGTCCGTTGTTGTCCGTTTAGCAAACGGTCCCCGTCCGTTCCAGACCGTTTTAACCGTTACATGTCCGTTAGTCGTCCGTTGGCCACCACTTTCGACCTGACGCGAACGGGTATCTACCGGATGACTACCGAATGTAGAACGGATAAGTACCGGGCAAACCGGATACCAACGCACAGCTAACGGACAACCAACGGACGCCCAACGGATTCATTTATCCGGTCTAACCCGTTGGAACCCGTTCCAAGTTTTGAACATGCACAAAACTTGTCAACGGACACCAACGGGTAAAACGGACATCAACGGACACGGAACGGGTTCACCGGATAAGGAACGGATGCCAACGGACACCAACGGACACCAACGGACTTAACCCGTTTGACGTCCGTTCGCCTGGTGTGACTGATACTTAAGGGAGAATGAAATTTGGTTTGTGACATTGGGGTTGCATGCTTAACATGGCTGCCATGCTCACAAATGCTCAAAAATGCTAAAAAATCTTCTCCAGAACTGATGGGCCGATATTCCTGAAACTTAGTATGTAGCATCAAGGAGCTTAGCCCATCATAGTTTGTTCAAAGGATGACCTTGACCTATTTTACGGCAAGGTCAATTTTCAAAACTTTGGCTTTTACGTGGGGAAAAAGTGAAAACAATGGAATTTTGGGAAACTATTGCAGCCCGAGACTTGAAACTTGGTATTGAAGTCAAAAAAGGTTTGTGAGTATTTAAGGTCAAAGTCATTTCATGACTAAATGCTCCAAGATCAGACTGTAGGTGGGCGTTCTCAGGACCAATGGTCTGGTTATATCGTCACAGTAAAATAATATTGTCTCTATGTATTCCTGGCTTTCAGTTCAGCCAAATAGCTTCATACAGCTAAACTGATTCACATGTCGGCATGAATTGTATTCTGGCTTGTTAAAATGGCAGGAATTTGATCATTTTCATGCCTAATTTCAGGAAAGTATGCTGCAATTCATGATTTGGGTGTAACAGTCCACCTACACTATAGTTTAGCAGACAAAAGTCCACCTACACTTTGGTAAACAAAGAAAGCTGAATGATGAACTGCGCAGTATACCAGTTTATTATTTATTGTGCAACACCAAAATAAGGAACTAATAGAATTGGTAAGTCAGTTTTTTCTGAATAATGTGAAGTAAGAATAGACAATTACAGGAATACACTCAATTATTAGTTGCAATTCCAGGCATGAAGGAAATCAAAAGATATAGTGAGTAGAATAACCCCGAAAACCTTTTTCATGCTCAGCTCAGCTGAGACTAAAATTTATCCTGCTCATAAATGTTAAAATGCCAACAATTGTTGGCATTTTAACATTTATCAGCAGGATAAATTACAGACTTTGGCATTCTAAACCTCGAACTTCAATATGTTTGGGCTATTTCAATATTTATGAGCAGTTTAAATTTCAGTCTCACCTGAGTTGAGCATGAAAATATTTTTATAACCTCAAGGCCAGCTTTTTACCATAAGGTGATCGTTTTTGTTCCATTGAGTCGTCAGTCCATCATTAAATGTCTCAGAAAAAAAACAAAAAAAAAAAAACATTTAGCCAATCAATAACAAGGGGAGTTTATATAAATGGTCTAGATCACATAACCATTATAGCCACCTAGCCCAAATTTGGTAAAAACACTTCAAACTTTTCTCCATTTGAACTGTTTTTGTCTTTTTTCTTCCTTTTTTTTGGGGGGATGGGGGGGGGGTGGGGGTGGGGGAATCCTCAAGTAATTGACATATTGAAGATGATTATTGAGTATATTGAGACTGCTTATATGATTCATTCCAATATGAAAGATTAATCATGCAGTTTTTATATCGCATTTCTGAAGATCAGTAAACCTAGACTAATAGACAGAGCATTGATCTAGACATGTCAATAATGACATCAATACCATTGCTATCGGCAGGGAAGATCCCAACAGCTAGACTCTGAATCAGTTCACTCTAGGCCCCAATGTTACAAAACTTTTTTGTGCTCATATCAACTTAGGCAGGCCAGCTTTAAAAATTTGTTTGCAAATGCAAACAATTGATAACGAGTGAGTATGTAGGTAGGTATCTTTTTTAGCTCGACTGCACGAAGT
The DNA here is from genome assembly GCA_964017185.1 of Rugalucina vietnamica. Taxonomy (NCBI): domain Eukaryota; kingdom Metazoa; phylum Mollusca; class Bivalvia; order Lucinida; family Lucinidae; genus Rugalucina; species Rugalucina vietnamica. The sequence goes on from OZ024872.1 coordinate 72,317,766, forward strand.
GCATAGAGCTATTGCAGTCACCCCGGTCGTCCACGTTCCCGTTCCCGTTCCCGTGCGCGTTCCCGTGCGCGTTCCCGTGCGCGTGCGCGTGCGCTTCACACTTGCGTTAAAGTTTTCTAGAAGTCCATATCTTGACAACCACTCATCAGAAAGCATTCATACTTGGACCATAGATACCCTGTAGGGTTAGCTTTCATTCCATGGCATCGGGCCTCTGGGTCCAGGCCAGGGGGTGGGGCTGGAGGTTAAAATCTAGAACACCTTCAAAAATGGCAATTCTTATGTTAAAGTTTTCTAGAAGTCCATATCTTGACAACCACTCATCAGAAAGCATTGATACTTGGGCCATTGACACCCTGTAGGGTCGGCTTTCATTCCATGGCATCAGATCCCTGGGTCCATGCCAGGGGGTGGGGCTAGAGGTTAAAATCTAGAACACCATTAATGATAATGGCTTTTCTGTGATATAGTATTCTAGAAGTCTATATCTTGAAATTTTTTATCAGAGGGCTTTCATACTCGGACCATAGGTACCCTGTAGGGTTGAGTTTCATTCCATGGCATCGGGCCCCTGGGTCCATGCCTGTGGGGTGGGGCTGGAGGTTAAAAACTAGAACACTAAAAAATAGATGTACTGCTGTGTAACTTTTACAAGGAGGCATATCTTGACAACAACTTATCATAAAGCATTCATACTTCATACACTTTAGGTTCCATGACATCGGACCTCTGGGTCGGAGTCAGGGGGCGGGGCTAGAGGTCAAAATCTAGAACTCCTCGATTTTTTTTTCTTTTTATTTCTTAATAGAAACAACTTAGGAGGATGGTTGGTCATTCATCTTTTGACTTTGTGACACTGACTTGTGTGTCATGACGGTAAGGGTCGGTTGACCTACTTTCCATGGTTCAGTGATTTTGCCTTACATCTTGACACTCAATTAGTATATTTTCTTACTTCTTTCAGATTATGAGTTAGTACGACCAGGCCTTTGACCCCAATATACTTATAGGCCACTGTGACCTAATTTCACGGTTCAGTGATTTTGCCTTATATCTTGACACTCAATTAGTATCGTGGGTTCGGCGCAATACGGTCGTAACTGCAATTTTTTTCAAAACTCATGTTTTTGCATCAATGAATTTATCATTCATAAATACATAACCTGGTGAAAAGCATAAGTTCACAAATGACACCTGTTTCCATGGAAACCAATATTGTTCCAAAGGTTGTAACTGCAAGAGGCACTAATGTTCGGCGCAATAGGGTTGCAACTCAAGTTACAACCCTATTGCGCTGAAATACTTAATACTTATTGGCATTTTTCTCAGTGCAATACAGTTGTAACTGAAGTTTCAACCCTTAATTTCTCTTTGATATTGACCTTAAATATAGATCTGTGACTTTGATAATCTATATTCTAAGTTGCTTTTAAAATTAGATGCTTAGAAAATTCTAAAAGTAATGATTTTTGGATATTATTTTGCAATTTCAAACTTTTTGTACGTTTGTGAGAGGTAGTTAGCCTGCCATGATGCCCAATTAGTGAACCTAGATAGGTAGACTGTCTTTATATCTGGTTGGTTAGCCAAGATTAAAGGCAGTATATCATGATGGCGGGATAGTTAGCCCTATCCAGGCTGGTATGATGGCCAGTATAGATTGTTACGATGGTTGGCTAAGTTGGCATGGATGGGTTGTTACGATGGTCAATTAGCCTGGATAGGTAAGCTATAACGATGGTCAGTGAGTTAGCCTGGATAGGTAAACTGTTACAATGCTGGGCGAGAGCCTGGATAGATAAGCTGTTATGATGATCTGTTAGTTAGCCTGGGTAAGTAGGCTGTTACAATGGTCGATCAGTTACCGGTAGCCTGGATAGGTAGGCTGTTATGATGGTCAGTTAGTTAGCCTGGATGGGTAAGCTGTAAGGTGGTCGTTTAATTAGCCTGGATAGGTAGGCTGTTATGATGGCCAGTTAGTCTGGATAGGTAAGCTGTTATGATGGTCGATTATTTAGCCTGGATAAGTAGGCTGTTACGATGGTCAGTTAGTTAGCCTGGATAGGTTGGCTGTTATGATGGTCTGTTAGTTACCCTGGATAGGTAGGCTGTTATGATGGCCAGTTAGTCTGGATAGGTAAGCTGTTAAGATGGTCAGTTAGTTAGCCTGAATAGGTAGACTGTTATGATGGTCAGTTAGTTAGCCTGGATAGGCAGACTGTTACAACGGTCGGTGAGTAAGCCTGGATAGGTAGCCTGTTATGATGGTCGGTTAGTTAGCCTGGATAGGTAGGCTGTTACGATGGTCGGTTAGTTAGCCTGGATAGGTAGACTGTTACGATGGTCAGTTAGTTAGTCTGGATAGGTAACCCGTTACGATGGTCGGTTAGTTAGCCTGGATAGGTAGCCTGTTACGATGGTCGGTTAGTTAGCCTGGATAGGTTGGCTGTGACGATGGTCAGTTAGTTAGCCTGTATAGGTAAGCTGTAAGGTGGTCATTTAATTAGCCTGGATAGGTAGGCTGTTATGATGGCCAGTTAGTCTGGATAGGTAAGCTGTTATGATGGTCAGTTAGTCTGGATAGGTAAGCTGTTATGATGGTCAGTTAGTTAGCCTGGATAGGCAGCCTGTTATGATGGTCGGTAAGTTAGCCTGGATAGGTGGACTGTTATGATGGTTGCTTAGTTAGCTTGGGTAGGTAAGCCTAGGCTGTCATGATGATGGTGTAGTAAGTCCAGGTAGGTAGCTGTCATGATTGTTTGTTTGTAAGTCTAGATATGTATGCTATCTTGATGGCTGTTAGAGCAGATAGGTAGTCTGTCTTGGTGGCTGGATAGTTAGCTCTGGATTAGGAGGCTGTAATGATGGCTGGTTAATTAGCCTGGGATAGGTAGGCTGCTATGATGGCCGTAAAGTAAGTCCAAATAAGTAGGCTGTTATGATGGCTGGTTAGTAAGCAAGGATAGGTATGCTATCATGACTGTCAGTTAGTTAGCCTGATAGGTAGGCTTTCATGATGGGTGTTTAGTTATTCTGGATAGGAAAGCTGTAATGATTAACAGTAAGTAGGCTACCGGTTTGTTACATTGCATAGGCAGGCTGTTATAACAGATGGCTGGATAGTTAGCCAAGACAGATAGGCAGTCTGTTATGATGGCCAGACATTAATCCTGCATAGGCAGGCTGTTATGATGGCCAGATAGTACGCTATTACAGGTAGGCAGCTATGATGGTTGGTTAGTTAGCCCAGATATGTAGGCAAGTTATCCAGGATAGGTAGGCTGTCGTGTTGGTTGAATAGTAAGCCTGAATTGGTCAGTTTTTATGATGACTGGTTAGTTAGATGAGATAGGTGGGCTGTCATGATGGTCAGTTATTTACCCAGGCTGATAGGTAAGAGGGTATGTTGGCCAGTTAGTTGTCCCATACAATAGATATGGTTGTATGACAGTCAAATGGTCAACCCAGATATGATGGCTGGTACATCATCTCAGTAGACATGTTAATATCATAATTGGTAAGTTGAACCAAATAGGGTTACTCAGCTTGGTAGGCTGGTATGATTGCTGGTTAGTGAAATAATCCCTGATGGCTGATTTAGGTGGTCAGTTACTTATCCTTTACCATTCTAATTTTGGGGTAGTCCAGATAGATAGGTGAGTGGGTATGTAAACTGGTTAAGCTTTTTTGGGTACAAATTGAATTCTCTTTGGTAAGCATTTGAGAGGTTCATGTAGGGTATCAAGTAGTTGAAGGTGTAAGTTGATCTATATGGTCACACAGAAAGGTAGGATGGCAAGCACATTGTGTTTTTTCCAGACAGACAGGAATGCAAGCAAGTCTCTAGTAAAACCAAGATAAGTAGGCTTAAACCACCAAGATAAATGCAGGTAGTAGATCCGTAGGGCACAACATGGTTAAATATTTGAAGTGAGCATACCAACCTATCTATCTGGGATCACTTAACTAACCAACATAACTATACCCTCCCCCTCCCTATCTGGGTTACCAGTCTATCCAATATACCACCCTTCATGCACCTGCCTGTGACACCTTACCAACCATCATACTAACCTACCTAACTGACAAGTATATCAACCTATCTTGGTTACCTATCAGCCTATCTTGGTTACCTATCCAACCAGTATACATACCTACCTATCTAATTTACGTAATTGACCAACTGACCAATATACCAACCTAGTTATCTGGTTAATCTAACCAGCCAGTATACCAACCTACCAATCTGGTTAATCCGTTACTCTAACCAACCAGTAAACCAACCTACCTATCTGGTTTATCTAACCGACCCAAATACCAACCTACCTATCTGGTTTACCTAACCGACCAGCCTACCTATCTGGTTAGTATACCAACCTACTTATATGGTTAATCTAACCAACCATTACAGTGTATACCAACCTACTTATATGGTTAATCTAACCAACCAGTATACCAACCTACCTATCTGATTTATCTAACCAACCAGTATACCAACCTACCTACCTGGTTTACATAACTGTTCCGTATACCAACCTACATCTTTGGGGTCACCTAAAAGACCAGTATACCAATCTACCTACATGCATATGGTTAATCTAACCAACCAGTATACCAACCTACCTATATGGTTATTCTAACCGACCATTATTCCAACCTACCTATCTGGTTAATGTAACCAACCAGTAAACCTACCTATCTGGCTTACCTAACTGATCCATATACCAACCTACATGTTGGGGGTCACTTAACCTTTAGCATGCTGTAGGCGGCTGCGGTCGCCTGTGGAATACCTATCTGTGCCAACTAGAGGCGACTGCGGTCGACAAGAAAAACCGCTTTCAAATTTCCCGCAATTTTCGCCCACTGCCTACTTATGAATATTAATGAGCGATGCCCAGACAGTTGCGCATGAAAACAACATGGCGGCTTGTGGTTTTGGGACCGATTTGTCGGCCGATTTTGATCGGATTTTCGTTATTTTTGCATTAGAAATGCATTTTCAGCGCCTTTTTCGCTGGTAAATGGAAAATTGGGTGCATTTACACCCGAAATATGACATTGTAACGGTACGTATGATGAATTTTTACGCTAGAAATCGGCGTAACAAAGACTTCCGAAACCGAAAGTAGATTTGTTTACTTCGTTTGTTGAATTTATTCAGCTGTTTTTATGGCTCAAAAATTAAGAAAACACGGAAAAAATTGGAAAAAAACGTCAGTGGGCTGCGATATCGATTTCACTATATTGCTCAGCATGCTAAAGGTTAACTGACCAGTATACCAATCTACCTGTATGATTAATCTAACCAACCAGTATACCAGTCTACTTATCCAGTTAATCTAACCAACCAGTATACCAACCTACCTATCCGGTTAATGTAACCGACAAGTTAACCAATCTCCCTATCTGGTTTACCTAACTGATCCATATACCAACCACCTATCTGGTTTACCTAATTAACCAGTATACCAATATCTACATCTTGTGGTCACTGAACAGACCAGTATACCTATACACAGAATGGTTAATCTAACCAACCAGTATACCAACCTACCTATCTGGTTATTAATCTAACCAACCATTATATATACCTACATGTGGCTGGATTATTGTAACTTCGGAAATGTTCGTTTGACTATTTTAATAGTTCATATTTTTAATTGTTTAGCAGGTTTTTCAAATAGCAAATGAATACATGTGTAAATCTTTAAAGCTTTTATAGAAACTCTTTATTAGCATGAACTCTGAAATCAGGAATGTTAGCAAAAATTATGCTGTCACAAACTTTTCCCAATTTACTTACTTTTAAAATTAATATGTGTACCAACAGTTACTTATCTGCTTTACCTAACTTGCCAGCATATCCACCTATCTACATGTATCTGGATTACATATTGTTATTTATTATACCTCATTAATATTCATTGGCTGAGCATGGATTTTGATTGGTCCAGAGCATGTCACGTGGAGGGTGCTATTCTGTCATGTCGCATGATCATATTACCCTCTGACGTCATATCTGCCTTAAAACGTGCAGCTGCACTTGTAGTCACATGCGTTTGTTTACAGTGCACGTGGAGGGTGCTATTCTGTCATGTCGCATGATCATATTACCCTCTGACATCATATTCGCCTAAATGTGCAGTTGCGTAGTCACATGCGTTTGTCGTGTGGCATGTCGCTTATTTGTTTGAAAAGTGGTTCGGTATAATAAAACAATTGTTGCCCTTGAGTGAGGGTGACATGACAATTTGTTCACCCTCGACAGGTTATATTGCCCTCGGGCTTCGCCCTCGGGCAATATTACCTGCCTCGGGTGAACAAATCGTCATGTCACCCTCACTCAAGGGCAACAATTGTATAATGTAGTATATGAACCTACTTATCTAGGTTACCTAATTGGCCAGCATACCAGCCTTCCTTCTTGCATTTTGTTCATTTACAAAAAAAAAAAAAAAAAAAAAAACATGCAAAAGCGCACATTGCTTGACTAGTAGATTGGTATTTACACCAATGCTACGCATTAATATCTCATTTAAACTTATGGTTAAATGGCAAAGAACTATTTTGCAACAATAAAAACACCTAAATGATATCATCATTGATATTTTGACATGGTTATTTCAGCATGTTTATGTGTTGTCTTTGTTCATAATGTGCGCTAAGTAGAACAATATTTTATTACCTAATCAAAAGTTATTTTGAAAAGTTAAGCGCACTGTGCGCATATTAGAATAAATACGGTAATTTTGTATTAGGTAAATGAAAAATGTTTAGTTCAACAATTTAGCTCTGTAAAAATGCAGTATGTTTTAGAAGAAAACAGTTGTAACTCAGGTAACTTGAAGCTGATTTTAGGCTAATTTGCAGCGCAATATGGTTGTAACTTGAGTTACAACCATATTGCGCCGAAATATAGCACTGGAAAATGTCGCATTTCGGAAGGTAAAAGGTTGTATCTCAAACATTTACAAATATCTCCTTTGAATATTAAAATCTATGCAAAAATATGTTTTGCCATTAATTCAATTGCAATTTAACATCTAATAGCTAAATTTCAATATATTGCAATCTTTAAGTGCAAAACAGCAAAGTTTTTTGTCTCTCCTGAAAAATTTTGAAAAATTGAGTTACAACCGTATTGCGCCGAACCCACGGTATATTTTCATACTTTTTTCAGATTATGAGTGAGTATGACCAGACCTTTGACCCCAATATACTTATAGGTCACTGTGACCTAATTTCACGGTTCAGTGATTTTGCCTTATATCTTGGTACTCAAATGGTTTATGAACAAACTTCTTTCAAAGTATGTTTGCGTATGACAAGACCTTTGACCCTGAAGTAGTCCTAGGTCACTGTGACCTAATTTCACGGTTCAGTGATTTTGCCTTATATCTTGACACTCGATTAGTATATTTTCATACTTTTTTCAGATTATGAGTGAGTATGACCAGACCTTTGACCCCAATATACTTACAGGTCACTGTGACCTAATTTCACGCTTCAGTGATTTTTGCCTTATATCTCGGTACTCAAATGGTTTATGAACAAACTTCTTTCAAAGTATGAATGCGTATGACAAGACCTTTGACCCTGAAGTAGTCCTAGGTCACTGTGACCTAATTTCACGGTTCAGTGATTTTGCCTTATATCTTGACACTCAATTAGTATATTTTCATACTTTTTTCAGATTATGAGTGAGTATGACCAGACCTTTGACCCCAATATACTTATAGGTCACTGTGACCTAATTTCACGGTTCAGTGACTTTGCCTTATATCTCGGCACTCAAGTGGTTTATGAACAAACTTCTTTCACACTATGTTTGCGTATGACAAGACCTTTGACCCTAAAGTAGTCCTAGGTCAATATGACCTAATTTCATGGTTCAGTGATTTTCCTTTATATCTCGGCACTCAATTGGTATATGAACATACTTCTTTCACGATATGTATGAGTATGACAAGACCTTTGACCATAAAGTAGTCCTGGGTCACTGTGACCTAATTTCATGGTTCAGTGATTTTGCCTTATATCTTTCTGATTATGAATGAGTATGACCACACCTTTAACCCAAACATACTTGTAGGTCAATATGACTTAATTTCATGGTTCAGTGATTTTGCTTTATATCTCAACACTGAATGGGTATATGATCATTTTTCTTTCACATTATGAGTAAGTATCACTAGACCTTTGACCCTGCAATACTTATAGGTCAGTGTGACCTTTTTTCACGGTTCAGTGATTTTGCCTTGTGTCTTGGCACTCAGTTGGTATATGAACACACTTCTTTCACAATATGAGTGAGACCTTTAAATCTTAGGTAGTTAACTTTCATGGTTGTGATTTTGCCTTATTGCATCAAGGCAAAAAAGATGTGAGCATAATGCTTTGGGTTACTGGTCGGGTTTGGCCTTATGCTTGACAAAGGTCAGAAGCAGTCGAGCATGCTGTCCTGCGACAGCTCTTATTGTATTTTTATGTTTTATTTACAAAATGGAAACAATAGTACTGTTGGTCTTATAAATTGGTTATTATAAATATAATAATACGAAAAGCCAAAAAAATTGGGGTAGGCAGAAAAAAATGTGGATCAGTAGGCAATTGCAAACAAACAAAATTTTATTTTATGCTTCAGCTAGAAAATTAGAAAAAATCTGCATATAGAGAGGAATGCTTTCATGCTCAATGGCGTTGAGATAAAAAATGTTGCCAGTTTGTGTCATCCTGTCAAATTTCTTTTTACTTAATTATTGAATAAACTCCTGGAAGTCTTCTCTTAAGTCCAATTCGCATGCGCAAAAAACATGCATGTAAATATACTCCGGTGTGTAAATATACACCGGTGTGCAAATCAACCTGTGAGTAAATAAAAATTGTGTTCGCATGGGTTTTATCACCAGGAGTATTTTTGTATGTAAATTTATCATTTCTGGATTAAAACCTGTTCATTTAGTTTTCTGTATTTGCAAAACAAGAGGCTGCTTCAAGGTGTTCTTGTAAACTTTGGCAGCAGAGGAGAATCATGTAATGGTTAGGCATAACCTTAGCAGTTATACAGTACTCTTTTATCATCCTTTCAAAAGGAATTACAGTTAAAATGCCGGAGAATCTCGCCAAGAATGATGAAGAAATAGTGTGGCTGTTTGCACTCCATATGATCTAAAATATGATGAATGGCAATAAACTCTTATTTAGCAACAATGTCCACAATTTCAGCAACTGTTATATAATTAGTTATGAACAAAAATGTGAAAATTTGTTATATAAAAGCAGAATATTGACTTGAAATAAAAATACTCATGGGTAAATTTTACTTTTCCTTCGCATGGGACAAAATAGTAAATTTACATGTGTGTATTTGTAAAAATAAAATTTGCATCTGGTCAGACCCAGGAGTAAATTTACCCATATGTAAATATACTCCTGTGTATTTGCGTTTGCATGCGCCATTTGCTTATCCGAGTAAAATTTGCAAGCTGGAGTATATTTACATGTGTGTTTTTTTGGAGCATGCGAATTGGACTTTACTGAATGTTGTCACACTGTGTCTGTTCAGATCTATTGTATTAAATTGCTCCAAAGCATGCTCAGCCAAGATTTCAATAAAGGTAATGTCTTCTTTATCTTCCTTAAGGATCTCTGTCGAAACTTTGAAACTTTGGCGGCAAAATTCAGCTATTAAAAATCATGAATAAATAAGAATGACCAAGAATAGAACCTACATGGAGTAAAAAAAAGCAACAAGAAAAATCCTGGCCCCCCGATCAGACTATATTGTTGCCCATGCTGACCAATGTCTTGCTCTATTTATGGTGTGTTACTGCAGGAATTATTCATCTAGTGAAGGAATCTCTTTAAAAGCTACTGCTTCTATTGAGTTTTTCCTCATAGAGCATTAAGATCAATACCTCACTGTGTGCTATGGCTAGAACTACTGTCAGACTTGACTCAAGATTGAGATGTTACCCTGTGAAAATACAGAATCCTGCGGCTTATAGTGGAGACCAAAATTAATCAGATGGATTTCTAGAATTCTGTTAAAATTACCAATAATTTGAGGAATTTTGTGGAAATTGTGATGGTTAGTGCTCTGCTATTTTATTTGATTGATTATTTTCTTCTTCTGCAAATGGATGCGTAGGAATTGTTTTTCCAATAGCGGTTTGTAGAATGTTGATGTGAGATGATTGATTGGCCATTTTAGGAAATATGCAGCACAAAATGGATGAATTCTCATTTATTAACACCAATGTTGGAAACTAGGAGTGCTTCTGATCCAGTTAATGCATAACGGACCTTATGCTAAGAAACTTGACTGGATTTTATTCAACAAAAGGGTAAAACATACAGCTAGAAATAATTCCATAATGGGTAAAACATGGGTATTGTGTTTACAAAAAATAATATTCTTAGCCAAAATATATTTCTTTGAAGACATTATTTTTGAAGTTATCAATGAAAATTTTGGACTGGAGTATTCAATGTCATAATAGTGTTCTTTTGATTGTACTTTTTAATTTGTTCTAATTTAAATCATAAGTAATATTTAGCAGTGATTTGTTGCATTATTAATTACAGTACAAAAGGTATACTTTTTGAGAAGGGCTGTATATGCCATTAATTTTGATTAAATTGTACCATAGGTATAAATTTTAATTAACATTTTACGCTGTATTTTTCAATAATATGAGCTATATATATATATATATGCTTTGCCTGACATATACGCTTTCAAAATACATAATCTTTATCTATTTATTCATGTCATTATTTCGCAAATTTTCTGTCTGAATTATACAAGCTGCTGCATGGGAAAACCAACAATCTGCATATGCGAAAACAAAGATGCGGATCAGCTGTGCAGTAACAGCACAGCTGATCAGCATATTTGTTTTCACCTCACAGATAGTACTATCCCTCTTTTTCTTAAATCCGAAATTTCAAGCTTCTAGCCTTTTTCTACCACTGTACAGCCCGGTTTATGTCATACCTGGTCGGAACACCAAATTGTTGGTTGCAAAGGCTCATAATGTATGTGAGTGCTGAGGATTCATACACTTTTTAGCATGTGTCTTTATGCACCATTTATTTGTATCCACGGCACCTATGGGGCTGGACAATTATGGGGCTTTTAGTTTTTCGATTTTTAAGCCCACTTAAAGCCAGGCACTGTGGGGTCAAATCTGCGGTAAAATCCCTGGCCAAATCCTCGGCCCCATGGAGGATGACATTTGAGCCACCCCTTGGGAAAACCAACAATCTGCCTAGGCGAAAACAAAGGTGCGGATCAGCTTCGCAGTAACTGCGAAGCTGATCAGCGCCTTTGTTTTCGCTACTCGGATACTACAGTTCCTCTTCTACTTAAATCCGAAATTTCAAGCTTCTAGCTCTTTTCTGTGACTGTACTGGTCAGTTTGTGTCGGACCTGGTCGGAAACCACATTGTTGGTTTTCCCACGAGGCGGCTCATTTATGAAGAACAACAGCTGGGAGTCATTCTGATGAAAAAATACATGTATGAGGGAGGAGCTTATTAATTTCTACATGTAAATGTACAGGTGCATTTGCAAATTAAATATGGACCTTAAAATAATTCAGTGTGAGAAACACAAATAATAGTCAATTTGAATTTATGTGATCATGTATTGTGGGGAAATCAAAATCCTGGCACATCTCTGGCACTGCCGGGACTCAGCGGAGGTTAAATCCCAGCACTCAAGCCCAGCTAATAATGCACCAGTTATCACAATACAAATTACTGGTGCATGTCCTTGCTAACATTTCTAAATTAAAGTATTAATGAAATCTATTCAGTTTGTGATGCACTGCAGAACATGCTGCATTTTGACAGGTGCAGTAATAGAAAGTCTTGAAAGCTAATGGTTTGTGATAAGCACAGATTAGTCGGTGCCTATACAAATTTACTGCAAACAACTTAAGTGTAACATACAATTTGATAAGCCGCAATTTCAAATGACAATGCATCATAAAACAAAAAAGCTATTACATTTTCACAGAAAGGGACTCAGTTTTTGTTTGTATTACTTGTGTATGTTAACTGAATCAGTGATTTAACCTGTGAAAAGTGGTAACAGTGGAATGTTTCATTCATCATCAACAATTATGAAACACAACTAATATGACTGTTATGCTTCTTGATAAAGTAAAGAAGTACAAAAACATGCCATGTGCAACATCAGTGACTATTCTCTCTTTCTAGAGCTAAGTTTTACCAGTATGTCGGACAATCTTATGCTCTAAGCTCTGCCCCACTCAAATTCTGGTCTAGGTAATGCAAATTTTCATGGTCATTTTGGGCCGGGAAAACCCAGGCTTCTCCTTGGCACTGAAAGGGCAATGCCGAAGTCAAAACACTGCAGTTAAGCCTTGCTATGCATCCACTTTCTCCCAGCCCAAAGGGGCCCAGGGGGGAGGGAGTTTCCAAATGGATGATGCATTGACATCTCATATTTAGCATACCAAGCCTTCAGTCAATTGATTTGCATGAGCACTGAGAGCTGAATAGCCGATGTATTTTGCCTAAGGACACAACTCAGCATCAGTGGTGTTTTGTGTCGATTTTGTGTCCAACTAAAGGCCACTGCATTCTCCAAATATGAATTCTTTTGGTGCAATTATCCAATGATAGTGTAGAACTGACATGCAGCAGTGTTTTTACAATACTGAATTTTGGATTGAAGTTAGATTGTTACAGTATTTTAGCAATATTTGACACACAGAAGGGAAATTTGCCTTGATAAGTGTTTTTAACTTCTCTCTTAGAATGTTTTATATTAATGCAATTGTTTGATTGCCAAATAAAATGTCAAATACGATGATTGCCTGACTTTTGGAAGCATTATCTAACAAACAACAGAGTAATTGTTATTTATATACAATCTCTCAGAAGTATAAACAAGTCTACCAAATTGTATTGCCTGTCAAAATCATCTGTAATTTTGGAAGAAATCTGGAAAAATTTCCAATGGCAAATGCTCTAAGGGCCAATGGTCGCTATGTTTGCTGACCTTTATTAATTTGATAACTGGGCTTTTTATCCATTTCAGTTATGATTGCAAAACAGGCTGATTACCAGCTTAAAGACTTTGATACATCCTAAGATTTCTTACGGAGTCGCTATGTTGTTATTTCTGAGCTGGCAATTGATTATTTCCATCTAGGGAAAAATGAGGTGTGTGGTGTGAAATCCTGCTGTGAACTATAGAAAGGTGTCAATCAGGGGACTGTCTGAACAGTCTATTGAGTATCTTAGTTGGCCCTATTTATAGTTTCTGCTTTCTTCCTTTTCCGTATTCAAGCTTACATCTGTGTCTTTTTGCTACCTGTTTTGAGTCTTTTAGATGTGGTCGTAAACATGGAAAACTGTTTTGCTATTTTTTGAGTGTTGAGCACAAATAGCTGAGTTTATCTGTCAAAATAGACCTACTCATTATCTGAGCCGCCTCATGGGAAAACCAACAATCTGCATAGGCGAAAACAAAGACGCAGATCAGCTTCGCGGTAACAACCGCGAAGCTGATCAGCGCCTTTGTTTTCGCTACTCGGATAGTACAATTCCTCTTCTACTTAAATACGAAATTTCAAGCTTCTAGCTCTTTTCTGTGCTTGTACAGGCCGGTTTGTGTCGGACCTGTTCGGAAACCACATTGTCGGTTTTCCCACGAGGCGGCTCAATTCTGTTGGTATATATCACATTGACTAGTGTTGTGGAAAGAACTTAAATATGATATACTCAAGGGACCCACATAAGGAAGGAGGGGCGTGATTTGTGATTAACAATCTTTTCTATGAATCCAATTATATGATAGAATAATAACTTACATTTTAACCAACCAAGGTGTAACATTATTGGGAAAAGATCTGGATTATATACCCTGGCTGACCAGTTAGTTTTAGGACTATATATGGATGCCTTTGAAAAGAGTACACTCCTCTAAAACAAATCAACTTTGGCAAAATAAAAACTCCTGGCTTAACTCTAAAAGTTTGGTTTTTAAGCGTTACCAGATAAAATATGGGCATAAAAATATTTATTTCTGACTCCTATTCTGTCTGTTTGATTAGACAATTATTTTCTAGGTTTTTCTACTAAATAACCGAAAATCAATTGTTTTTGCAGAATTTGGCAAAGAAGTTACCATTGATTTTTGAAAGAAAAATTAATCAGCATTTGAGCCGCCCCATGGGAAAACCAACAATCTGCATAGGCGAAAACAAAGGCGCAGATCAGCTTCGCGGTAACCGCGAAGCTGATCAGCGCCTTTGTTTTCGCTACTCGGATAGTACAATTCCTCTTCTACTTAAATCCTAAATTTCAAGATTCTAGCTCTCTCCTGTGTTTGTACAGGCCGATTTGTGTCGGACCTGGTCAGAAACCACATTGTTGGTTTTCCCACGAGGCGGCTCATTTGATTACTCTCATAGGGCATGTTAGAACATCCTCTCAATTTGATAAAGTACAGTAAATTAGATAAACCATTAGATATAAAAGGATTTTTAATATTTCACACAAAAAATTATTCTCTTTAAGACATAAATCAGCAGTATCACGAGAAAACCAACAATGTGGTTTTTGAACAGGTCTGACACAAACCGAGCTGTGCAAGCACAGAAGATGGCTAGAGGCTGGAAATTTTGGATTCAGAAAGTAGAGGAATTGTACTATCTGTGAAGCGAAAATAAAAGGCGCTGATCAGCGCTGAACTGCGTCTATGTTTTTGCACACGCAAAATGTTGGTTTTCTCTTTAAGACATAAATCAGCACAGTTTCTCATCCATGTGGGCTGTGTTTAATCAAGCTTTGTCTGAAAATTCCACAAAATTCTAGGAAGACATTACCATTACAGGTTTCGGCCATTTGTCAAAGTCATCTTTTGTCCTCTTATCTTGTCTTCTACTGATTTTGTGCTATCCTACTACAAACTAGTCTGAACATTATGGTAGTTTGGCCACAATCTCTTGAAACTCATTTCTCATATGACTTCGCTGTTTACCAGTGGATAATGTCATGTAATAAAAAGTGTTATGTACATTAACATTTTAGGGGAATTCGTAACGTCAATGACGACATTCGTAACAGCAATGTAAATTTTCATTGAAAATATGCACACTTTGAAGGCGATAATATCCTATTTTAAAAGTCATATGATAAAACGAATCTTACACCAAAGGCTGGTTTAATAAATTTCATATGAAATAACCATGAGTGTAAGATCCTCTCAATATATTTGTTGTTGTCTGACACAAGCATAATGCTGTCAAAACCATTTTGAATTGATAATCTTAACCATGTGTAGGTGACTGTGTAAGTGGCACCTACACGTGGTTAAGATTATCAATTCAATTAAGTCTTAACCATCTGTAATTTGTAGTTTTTAGCTCGCCTGCACGAAGTGCACAGAACTATTGTTGTCACCTCGTCGTCCGCGTTTACGTTTACGTGTACGTCCGCGTCGGCGTCACACTTTCGGTTAAAGTTTTTAGAAGTCTATATCTCTTGAACATGTAGATGTATCAAGTTGATACTTTGCATATTGGTAGATATTGGTCTGAAGTTTTATGCAGTACCATCATGACCCGTCCTGGGTGACCTTGAGGTCAAGGTCACAGACTTAGAAATTTTATGTTAAGGTTTTTCATTAAAGTTTTTAGAAGTCTATATCTCTTGAACATGTTGATGGATCAAGTTGATACTTTAATATCTCTTGAACATGTTGATGGATCAAGTTGATACTTTGCATGTTTGAAGATATTGGTCTGAAGTTTTATGGAGTACCATCATGACCCACCCTGGGTGACCACGAGGTCAAGGTCACAGATTTAGAAATTTTTTGTTGAAGTTTTTCGTTAAAGTTGTTAGAAGTCTATATCTCTTGAACAGGTTGATGGATCAAGTTGATACTTTGCATGTTTGTAGATATTGGTCTGAAATTTTATGCTTTTACGACCCACCTGAGCGACCTTGAGGTCAAGGTCATGGGTCATAGATTTTGATAAATTTAGTGGCAAAGCACAAGTCAGGCGAGCTACGCTGTCCTGTGACAGCTCTTATTACCAAATGCAGGTGTAAATAAAAAATGATGAAGCTTTTTTTTTTCTTATTTTTTTCATACACTTATGTGCTCTTGTTATCTCATATCAAAACAGTTTAAACAAATGTTGGTTTTGAGAATTGTATGCATTAAGACTAAAACCACTCAGGAATTGATGCAAATAAATTTAAATTCCTAACCCAGACAGAAGGTGGAAAAGAAAAAGGACACTGCTCTAGACATGACATAAATACACCAACATGAATGAAAGGGAAAATGTCCAGCTCCTTCCCAGAAGAGTGACCATTTGGTTAACTTTAACGAAAACAAAAACAGCCAATTTGAGATAATTCACAGAAGAAACACCATGGACAGGTCTGGATCATCTCGGAAAATCGCGATAGAAATTATAGCATATATACGCGACATTAATTCTCCCTATCAAGGGGAATCACTCCAAACCACTTTATATATTTCTGACTAAATATTAAATGAAACGAACTGGGACTATAGAATGAAAGGAATCGGAAATGGGAGATCATGCAATCACGCGATAACCGATACTTGAGGTGTGGGTTCCAGCAGCAAGGTCCCCTTCTTCAAAAAAGATTACAACATAGAAATAAAAGATTACAAACAAATGATAATTACTGTCTGAAACTCTTTCAAACATCAGAGATCAAAATGATGTAAAAATGGTAAGTAGAAAATTCTTTGATTCTGTCAGCAGATGGTTGAAATCCTCGTTCGTTTTGCAAAATTTTCGTCTGCTTACCTCTGTAGTTTCCCTCCAAGTGGTCCGATCACATCCAGAAAAAGCCGAGCCGAATCGTCGAAAACCAGGCTACATGATAGCAATTGTATAAGTTTTCTATTGCGCAGAACCCCGATAAAATTGTCTCATTTCTATTAAGATATTGAACCTCCTGTACTGCCGGTAAATACATGGAGCTGTCGCGCATCAGTGGGATAATTTCGATCATGATTTTTCGAGATGAGCCAGACCTGATGGAACGGTCAGATATTAATTTTTTTTGGAGGGTTAAGATCAATTTAACAGGGCCCCAATCCGCAACCTTGAGGATTTATAATTGTAAGTCACGTAGAGCTACAAATCAAATATGCTGTTTTATCCCATTAGAACAAACACTTCTTAGGTTTCACAGTGAAATTATCGTCATTTTACTCAATTAGCTCAAGCGCTTTGGATTCCCTACGATTTGTAGAAGACATACAAGTGTAACAGCTTCATTAATTATGCTGACGATCAATCATTGATTTCTTCCATGAAAATTTAGCCGTCATGAGAAAACCAGATTTTTGCCTAGGCGAAAACAAAGGCGCAGACCAGCTTCGCGGTAACCGCAAAGCTGGTCAGCGCCTTTGTTTTCGCTGCTCAGATAGTACAATTTCTCTTCTTCTAAATCCAAAATCTCAAGCTTCTAGCCTTCTTCTGTGACTGTGCAGGCCAGTTTGTGTTGGATTTGGTCGGAACCCCCAAGACCGGTTTTCTAGCTTCTATGAAAATTGGTGGAGGAAAGGTTGGAAAGTAATGATTGAATTAAAGTGGTTTTATCAATGCAAAGTAAGAATCAGAATCTGTGAAATTAAAAGTGGAATAACTGCATTTTAATCCCAGCTTGATATGTGTCTGTCAGTTCATGGGGAATTTATTAGTTTATGAATGTGGCGTTTTTCGCATTCTATGAATGGCAAGGCACCAGCCATGTATACATGTATAAGAGTTTTGTTTCACAATGTGATACATGTATACACATTATGCTAATGAGTTTAGGAAAGAGCAGTGTCATCCGGCTCTTTATTATGTTGTGTTAGATTTCTGGTGATGACTTGTGCTATTGTCTTTTTCTTTCCCACCTGGTATTGGGGTTGAGACATGTATGTATATCTTCTTGAGTCTTGTTTCCTCTTGCCTGCCTATCTTTGGATCATTATGGTAACTAATTAAAACTGCTGCAATGAAAGAGCAATTTCAATTTTATAGAAAGTTGAAAAAATGTGAGCTTTCAAGTATTCCACACCTGAGTCTCCTAGTCAAATTGCTTCCAAGTTCTCATCAATTTTCGCACAGACAGTTTTCCATGGACAGTGAAGACCATTTTCAGATTGCACAGTTTGGCACTTTTTGGCACCTTTAATGAATAGCATACCTTAAGCATCCTAATATGCATTTCAGGCAAACATGATAGCGTGCAAACATTTAAGAATTTTACAGATGGTAATTTGCATTCTATTTTAATATTTTATGACTTTATTTGTTTCAGTTATTCCATCAAGTGCTGCCTACAAACCTGGACTTCCGATGTATAACAACTAGAGATGTTACTGTTACCATTGTTGTACAAGCATCCTGGGAGAAAGGGAGTGACCATTATCATGAAACCAGAAGAATATGTAATGTATTGAGCTAAAGATCTCAGTCATCACCTTAATATCTCATCATGGATGTCTATACATCTCTGTCACCATTATTAACTGTACTGTTAGGATTTTTCTCATTCTGTTTCTCCTTTGAATTTGACGGCTCAGCGAGGACTTATGCAAAATATTCTTCATGGGTGCCATGTAATAACGGAAGCGTGAGCTTTCAATTTAAAACACAAAATCCAAATTCTTTATTGTTATATACGGATAGCGGAGGGATGGCAGATTATTACCAATTAAAACTTGTCAACGGTAGAATGTATTTACAGTTTAAATTTAAATCAAATAAGAACCCTGGCATGCTGTCTGCAGGTCAAAATCTCAACGATAACAGGTGGCATATGGTGGACATTATACGAGACGGTAGCCTCACAACTCTTAAAGTAGACGATGTTGCCTATACTCGACAAAATAAAATGTACAATCAAGACTCCGACAACTCACAAACATCAGCCGACAATTATGTTTTCATAGGCGGGCTTCCTATGGAGTATAACGTCAAACTTTCCGAACTTGCTCTTCCGTCAGTCATATTTGAACCCCATTTCAAAGGATCGCTACAAAATTTATTCTTCAGTAATTGTGGTAAGGCTCTGACTGCCCCCGATATGTTAGATTCCGAGGGGATAGTGTTGGACAATGACCGCTGCCTGCAGGAGAGTCCGTGCCAGAACAACGGTATTTGTGTGAATCGAGAGAATGGCATTCAGTGTGACTGTTCCTGGACAGAGTTTACTGGAGAATTCTGTGACATAGGTATGTACACAAACTTTGATAACACATGAGCCTGTACATGAGAAAACCAACAACTTGGGTTTCGACCAGGTCTGACACAAACCGGCCTGTACAGTCAACGAAGCAGGTTACAAGCTTGAAATTTCGGATTTAAGAAGAAGAGGGATTGTACTATACATGCAGCGAAAACAAAGGCGCTGATCAGCTGTGCAGCGAAAACAAAGGCGCTGATCAGCTGTGCAGTTACTGCACAGCTGATCTGCGGCTTTGTTTTCGCCTATGCAAATTGTTGGTTTTCTCACGCGGTGGCTCATATAGTATTATTTTTATTCTGACAACTTTAACATTTTATGCTCAGTTATGTTGGGGAGTGCATTGACTTAGTGGTAGGGTGTATGGCTGAATTAAGCAGTCCTTGGTTTAAATCCTATCTCTGCCATTTTGTGATCTTGAGTAAAACTTATTTAGAGGAGGTCTGGGGAGTGAACACCACCCGCCCCAGGTTATGTCCTTGTGCAAGTCACATCAACTCACCATAAATACGGGTTATAACCCAGGAAACAGTGGCTCTGTCTGGATATGACTGAAAAATTGTTGACTGAGATGTAATACCACAAACAAGCATATGGCAAAACAAATTTTGTCACAATCATTAAACTACAGTAGTTCCATTGTACTTTAATAATATCATTTTAGAGGATTTTGATAATTTTTATTCTGTGATACCATCAAGACAGATAATGAATTAATTAAAAAGTTATCAGAAATTTGAATCCTTATTTGCTTCCACTGCAATCACATTAACCAATCATGGAGCTATTGATTCAAAGAGGTTGACAGAAAACTTGTTTTTGCGATATCGCCATGTAATAATAACAATAATGTAGATCAGCTTGATCAAGGTCTGGCATGCAGTGCTATCAGTGTGGTTGGAGACATGTGACACATCTAAAAAGGGATTTTTACTTGCAATTGGGGAGAAATGATTAACAAAAAAAATGGGATACTTGAATTTTTATCGGGAGATATTTTAAAAATTTCCATTTGTGAGATGTATATGAAAATCTTGGATATTTTTTTATTTTAATAAAGATTTTCTCAAAAATTTGAGAAATGATTCTTATGAAATATAAGCATAATTGAAAAAAGGCTATCTTTTCTGCATGATAACAAAAAACAAGAGTTGCCATTATTATGTTCTGCACATGTTTATAAAGTATATTATGTCTGGCAGACATATCTAGTTGCGATATTAAAGAATATTTTTTGCTGTTCATTAGAATTCTAAAAGCTTTGTTAATAAGAAATATTTGTGATGATAAAAGTGAATGACAGATAGTGACATTTTCAGCTGCAGTGCCATGATTTCCTGACGAAAGAATGATAAACTAAAGATTGCATGCAGACAAATTATTGCAAAAATAGAAGAAAAAGTGAATCACTTAAAAGCATGCATCAGAGATCCTGTTTTGATCCCAATGTATGCTGAAGGTTGATAGACAGCATGTATGATGTAAGAAAGTTTAAAATCTATGGGAGTGTACTTTCCCAGACATCATTTAAGCTTTGTTATGCAAAAATGATCAAGCTTTGTAAGTTTGACCAGAAAAGAAACACAAAGTGGACCTTAAAGGCATGGTCGATGATCACAGGCTATTCAAACATTGGATGGGTGACTTAAAGTCACTTTGCTATCCTAGCAGCTAAATCAAAAGTGCTAAATAGTGGCAGACAGCACAAGTTCTCATGACGCGGTTCGTTTGTTTGCAGCTGCATGTCATGCTGTTGCTTATGTATGCACAATTACTGAATTTTTAATTATACAGTCCATTGCATGGGAAATTTATTGTGAAAGACTGACTGGTACTGGAAAATGGTGTGTGGAAAATGGTGCATGGTGATCAGGAGTGTCTACAAATCTACAAACCCAGAAATGTTTTCCTGCTTCTTTATTGTTTATTAATTTCTTTAGAATTGGTTATTAAACCTTGTATCCAGCAGCAGAACACAGGTGTATTGCATGCACATTCTGGGTGTGATTTTATGGGGTTTAGAAATCTGGTTTTAGTACTTGTTGTGAAATTGAATAATGTTTAACTTAATGAATGTTACTGCAGACAACCATTCTATTAGATAATATTGCTATGGTCTTGCAAATGATCCTGTAGACATCTGTGTGGTACAACAAACAACTATACTTTCTGACTGCATATTATTTCTGGAGTCATCTTTGTGGTACAACAGATGATGGTGCACTTTATAATGTGTAGGGTTTCTGGAGCAATCATTTTGGTACAACAACCCATTGTACACTTTGAATACATTGCAGTCAGCTTAATGATACATTCAACTGTTATACACTTTAAGTAGCATTTCTGCTGTGTCACCTTTGCCATTCTAAAAACGATGGTAGACTTTTGCTGCATAGTATTTCTGCAGTGATCTTTGTGGGACAACTAACGATGGTACATAATAGTTTTATGCAGGCATCTTTGTGGTACAACAAACGGTGGTATACTTTGATTGCACAGTGTTTCAGCAGGAGACTTTGTGGTACAGTAAACTATGGTATACTTTGATTGCATAGTGTTTCAGCAGGCATCTTTGTGGTACAGTAAATGATGGTATGCTTTGATTGCATAGTGTTTCAGCAGGAGAATTTGTGGTGCAGTAAATGATGGTATGCTTTGATTGCATAGTGTTTCAGCAGGCATCTTTGTGGTACAACAAACAATGGTATACTTTGATTGCATAGTGTTTCAGCAGGAGACTTTGTGGTACAGTAAATGATGGTATACTTTGATTGCATAGTGTTTCAGCAGGCATCTTTGTGGTACAACAAACAATGGTATACTTTGATTGCATAGTGTTTCAGCAGGAGACTTTGTGGTGCAGTAAATGATGGTATGCTTTGATTGCATAGTGTTTCAACAGGCATCGTTGTGGTGCAACAAACAATGGTATACTTTGATTGCATAGTGTTTCAGCAGGAGACTTTGTGGTACAGTAGATGATGGTATACTTTGATTACATAGTGTTTCAGCAGGAGACTTTGTGGTACAACAAACAATGGTATGCTTTGATTGCATAGTGTTTCAGCAGGCATCTTTGTGGTACAACAAAGAATGGTATGCTTTGATTGCATAGTGTTTCAGCAGGCATCTTTGTGGTACAACAAACAATGGTATGCTTTGATTGCCTAGTGTTTCAGCAGGAGACTTTGTGGTACAGTAAATGATGGTATACTTTGATTGCATAGTGTTTCAGCAGGAGACTTTGTGGTGCAGTAAATGATGGTATGCTTTGATTGCATAGTGTTTCAGCAGGCATCTTTGTGGTACAACAAACAATGGTATACTTTGATTGCATAATGTTTCAGCAGGAGACTTTGTGGTACAGTAAACGATGGTATACTTTGATTGCATAGTGTTTCAGCCGGAGACTTTGTGGTACAACAAACAATGGTATGCTTTGATTGCATAGTGTTTCAACAGGCATCTTTGTGGTACAACAAACAATGGTATGCTTTGATTGCATAGTGTTTCAGCAGGCATCTTTGTGGTACAACAAACAGCGGAATACTTTGATTGCCTAGTGTTTCAGCAGGAGACTTTGTGGTACAAGACACACTGATACACTTTTACTGTATAGTATTTCTGAAGTCATCATTGTGGTACAACTAACAATGGTACACTTTGACTTTCATATTTTTTGTAGGCATCTTTCAAGACCAAGTCAAGACCATTGTGTGATATCCACTGATGCTTATTTATATGCATCTTGGTGATACCCTTGACTATTTTTTCTATGATCTGAGTTATTATTTTTGGCATGTAAATGCACAAAGCTGAATTTCTTTCTCACAGAAGGGTTGATATCAGTGTTTATTCCATTCTGATGTAGATAAATGTTTTGGTTGAACAAGAGCTTTAATTAGTTTCCATATGAACCTAATTATTATTGTACTGATTCTGAAAAGTTTTGGTAAACATTGTGCCTGATGTATTTACCAAATGATCATTAATAATATCTCCATTCCAGTTTTTTATGGCACTCACAACACTTCAAAAAAAGTTGAAAGAGCTCCTTGTTAAATCATTATTGAGATAAGTGATTGACAGAGGAGGTTGTTTATGATTGATTTTAATTAATAAATAGCATTACCTACGATAGAAACAGGTGTAAATTCACCTGGTTTCTTCTGATGATCAAGTTATAGCATGAAGATGTAGACAGGTTACTGCAGTGTGGAACATACTATGAAACTGTAAAATATGAGTACTTCTGAAAAGTAAGAATAGAAAGTTTAGGAATTGTTACACTTAAAGTTGAAATCCCAGCTGAGACAAATGGTGGGAAAGTAAAGGACAATACATACAGCCCCATTCACTCCAGTTTGCCGTTTGAGCATTTGCATCACACAAAAAGATCATGTGTTCTGAAGATCTGAGTTTCTTTTCATGTTGTCCACAAAGACATCTGGATTGATTGATCTGCTGATTTGAGTGACAGTTTCAAACTATATGACCTTTAAAACGGCAAACTCGAGTGAAATTTTTAACTTATTATGTGGAACTTTTGCCATGTATATACTGATCAGGTAACTGCTTAAATTGATAAAATTCTGCTTTTGTCACTATCCTGTTACAAATGTGTGTTCTAAATATGCATTGTATATGTTGTGCAAAGAATTTTGAAATAAAATGTGCTTTAACCAAACAATTGCAATGTTTTTATCAGAAGAGACATCATTTCCTATAGATTCCTATAGATTTTAAGAACACCTGGCAACTGGGACACTGTTTCAGTTCTAAAATAAAATAAAAAGTTACCTGATTTACAAACAAACGGCAAACTCGAGTGAACAAATTTGATTGACCTAAATGCTCAAATGGCAAACTCGAGTGAAAGGGGCTGTAACATCACAAAAAATAAAACAAAACATTTGCAGAGCAAAATGTCTAGCTCTTTTCCAGCAAGGTGGCCATCATGGGCCAGTTGTTCAAAACTTTGTTAATATCATCGTTAAGACCTCAACTTGTTAAGTAAATGCCAACTACATAAGCAAATACACTTTTTTTTTTTTTTTTTTTTTTTTTTTTTTTTAAATGCAAATTTATATCAACAAAAAATAACAGTGCATTTGTAATATTCATGGTTGAAATTTTGAAAAATCGTTAACTAACAATGTCGTTAATTTTGAACAACTGGTCCCAGGTTAGTGTTCTGCCGTAAGTATTGTACGACAGAATCTAAAATTTGGATTGTTCGAATGTTTGAGAATAAACAATAAACAAAGTTCAAAGTTCAATTTCTTTATGGAAATCCACAAATTATAGCAATTTTAAAACAAGTAAAACACGTATGATTTGAAGTTTTAAATAGTTTCTATTCGTTGGCTATCCAACTTTTAGCATCAATTTACATATATAACAAAGTTCTTAATTTTGAATTTGTCTTTCGGAAATCCGATTTGTTTCAGTCCGTGGTATTCCACTTGCGATCCAAAAACTAAAAAACTTTCCTTCTCTCTCTTTCTCTCTCAGTCTTTTGCTTCAAAATTAACCAATCAAACGGTCGCTTGTAAAATATACTGACCAATCAGTAATTTTCTCTCAGAAATGAGACAACCTTATAGGGGTATTTTTGATGTTGCAAAAACTGATGTAATCTTATATTTATGTGATTTTCCTTGTTACTAAGACACTATTATGGCTTTTGTGTTAGCCACTATATGCAATTTTCTTTAATCAAAATATCCACTTCCTGGAGAATAATTTTATTACTGCCCAATATAAATGCGTAACGCGACATCATTTATCGAATCAAAGATGTATGCTTAATATATCAACGTGTAATTTTATAGCTCTTCTTAAATGCCCTTAGCGAGTGCAGTAAGATTGTAAACTATTGTTTGCTAAATCAAATATCCAAAGTATCCGTTAAAGTAAATGTGTCTTTGTAACTTTATACAATTGTCAACTATTGCCTTTTTTGCTAAACGCTACTGCGATTCGCATGCATATATACTTCCAAACATAA
Source organism: Rugalucina vietnamica (assembly GCA_964017185.1). NCBI lineage: Eukaryota > Metazoa > Mollusca > Bivalvia > Lucinida > Lucinidae > Rugalucina > Rugalucina vietnamica. The sequence continues at coordinate 72,343,051 of OZ024872.1, forward strand.
ATAACTCACTTTTAAAATATGTTAAAAACGTTAACTTACATGACATTAAAATACGAAAATTTTTCACGCATGACATTAGCATCAACTAAAAACAACAACAAACAGACAATCTTTTGGGTAGTTGAACACAGTAACTGTTGCAAATCACATGTGTTTCCCTGTTACTTTCATATCAATTTGCCATTGTATGCAGCTAGTAGTACAGCTGATCTGTTCATGTAAGGAAGAACATTCAATCCACAAAAGAGCAGATTCTTTAATGACATGAATATTTGATGTAAAACTTGATCACTGTGTTTTCAAGAAAAATGATTAACATCTTTCAATAAGGCCAGACAAATCATTAAATTGGAAATGCTTAATCAGCATCTCATGCCTTAATACAATTTTGCAGAAAATGGAAGGTTTTACAAGAGAACATCCTAACAATAGCCAATCTATTAATATAGAATATATAACAATGAGATGTTTTAGCAATAGCCAATCTAAGTAAGAGATCTAGGAAATGAGCTGACAAAACCGACAGTGTGGGTTCCCGACCAGGTCGGACATAAAGCAGGCTGTACAGCCACACAAGAAGGCTAGAAGCTTGAAATTTCAGATTTAAAGAGAAGAGGGATAGTACCTTCCGTACAGCGAAAACAAAGGTGCTGATCAGCTGTGCAGTTACTGATTTGCGCCTTTGGTTTCACATATGCAGATCATTGGATTTCTGATGTGGCAACTCATCTAGGAAATGAACTGACAAACTGGTCAGTGTGGAGCCATGTTTTATATCGGAGGTCATCCTGAAGCCAGACACTGTATAATGAAACTTCGGAACTGTGTCAAAACGGACCGTAGGCTTGACTTATTTATGATGACTAATTCAACTTTGATTAAGTCTTTGGCTACCTATTGAAACAACATGTTCATTGGAGCCATTGAAACAAATCTCTTCATGCTTTCATCACAAACTTCATGTTTGTTGTGCTTTGTTAAACTGACTTCCAAGATCCGTAAGTCAATCCATTTATAACAAGAACTTCGCGGAGGTCGATATCCCACCTGCATCGGGCAAAGTCAATGGACCATGAAATATAGGTCAAGGGCACTGGGTCAAGGTGCATGCTTGAAGGGTACGTCAAGGACAACTAGTTTGCAAGGTTTCTCACTTGCAGCTATCACTGAGTAGTGGAAACAAAACTTTGACGTAAAAATTAACAAAGTCAATGGACAGTGAAAAATAGGTCAAGGGCACCGGGTCAAGGTGTGTGCTTGAAGGGTATGTCAAGGACAATAACTATGCAAGGTTTCACACTTGGAGCTATCACTGAGTAGTGAAAACAAAACTTTGACGTAAAAATCATCAAAGTCAATGGACCTTGAAATATAGGTCAAGGGCACCGGGTCAAGGTGTGTGTTTAAAGGGTATGTCAAGGACAATTAGTATGCAAGGTTTTACAATTGCAGCTATCACTGAGTAGTGAAAACAAAACTTGGACGTAAAAATTAACAAAGTCAATGGACCGTGAAATATAGGTCAAGGGCACCGAGTCAAGGTGCGTGCTTAAAAGGTATGTCAAGGACAATTAGTATGCAAGGTTTCAGAATTGCAGCTATGTCTGATGTCAAGAAAAGCAAACTTTGACATAAAAATTTCAAAGTCAGTGGACCGTGAAATATAGGTCAAGGGCACCGGGTTAAGGTGCGTGCTTGAAGGGTATGTCAAGGACAATTACTATGCAAGGTTTCAAAATCGCAGCTATGTCTGATGTCGAGAAAAGCAAACTCCGACATAAAAAATTTGAAAGTCAGTGGACCGTGAAATATAGGTCAAGGGCACCGGGTTAAGGTGCGTGCTTGAAGGGTATGTCAAGGACAATTGCTATGCAAGGTTTTAGAATCGCAGCTATGTCTGATGTCGAGAAAAGCAAACTTCGACGTAAATGTTGACAGATGGACGAACGGACAAACAAACAAACAAACAAACGGACAGACGGAAATTTGGATTCCTATATCGCAATCTGCTATAAGCAGGTGCGATAAAAATGAATGATGTTTGAAAAAAAAAACTTGCTTTTTGCAGAGAGCAGAGATAGATTTGCAGATCTGCTGCACTATCGTGCAGCATGCTGATAGCAGCACCTGAATTTCCTTCTTGCTTCATGGAACCCCTCTAACTATTCAATCTGAAATTTCAAGTTGTATCTAATACTGACACAAAATACAAGAACATGTTGCAGGAAGGTTTGTATTGTCTCCATTTGCATGGAGAGAATCTAATCAGGAAATGGGTCATGGAATGCTACATCAATTTTTCTGCTATTGATTTGTTGAATTATCAACTAAAGATATTTGATAACTATCTCAAGAAAACCAACAATATGCATATGCAAAAACAATGCCTCAGATCAGCTGTGCAGTAACTGCACAGCTGATCAGCTCCTTTGTTTTCGCTACATGGATAGTGAAATCCCTCATCTTCTTAAACCTGAAATTTCAAGCTTCTAGCTTGCTACTGTGGATGCATAGTTCGGTTTGTTTCGGACCTGGTCAGAAACCCAGATTGTTAAAGATATTTGATAACTATCTCAAGAAGTGTGTAAGCTGAATATTGATTCCAGAAATGGAGAGATGGCACCAGAGCAGAAGCACAGGCAGCCTAATAAATTAAAGTACTGGCTGAATCGATGATTAAAGGAAAGAAGCTCTGAATTCTTTGGTGATCCTGAATAATATAGAGTAGATAGTAGATAAAGTTAATCAAGAAACCATTGTCCAGTGGTTTCCAACCTTTATTGTTTCTGGGTCATATTACAACAGTTAATGTCAGAAAACTTAATGAATGGTACAGTGTACCTGTTACACATACTACTTTTGCTTCATTAGAATTTAGGTCTTTAACTCCAGCAAAAAGTTTGTCAACATTTAAATGGCGTTAACACTAAGTTTGTTCGAGGCATCATCATTCTCTGTATCTGACTTGGTGTCATATTCTCTCACACTAATCTAGTAACTGTGACAGCTCTCACAATCTAGTCTCAGCCTCAGTCCCCAGAGACCGGCCAGCTATTATCAGGAACACTGTTAGGAAAATTAGAACCTTGTTTACTTTTTTTTGTCCGGGGAAGAGAAAAGTTAGAGTTTGAGTTGTCGTTTTCTGTTATACATGTAACAACAAACTTTACTAGTTTGTATGAGACTTCAAAATATGTGTTACCGTCAAACTTTTCTGTCAGAAAGAATCATAAAATTTCTTGTAGTTAGAGTATTGCTGTTAAAAAATAAGCAGTAAACTTATAACAGCAATGCTGATCAGACTGTGCAGATTGATCTTTGCTGTTGTTGTTCCCATATCATTTATGACATGTTCTGAAGAACTGATATAGGAAATGACAACAGTGGGGAATGGAATTTGCTCATCTGAGAGAGCTATCAAATATGAGCGACATTGTGAAAAACAAGTTGGGTTTTGCCTTTACATAAACTAAAAACCAGACCAGTTGCCATGTAGTTCAACCTGGAGCACTTGAAATGAATTTTGTAAAGTGATACTAGTTCTCACTTTAGATATGTTGTCTCTTTGTTCCGAGGCTGCACCAACTGGTTTGTGTCAGAGTCCAAATTTGTTAGTAAAGGAAACTCAGAAGACTGACTTTCTGTCATCAAGGCTCAGATAGATATTGAATTTCTCTTGGCATCTCCCCATTTACCCATTACAAAAGTCTATACTTCACTTGGCTTCAGACTTTTTCAGATGTCTCGATTTGACATTTCTAATCTTCCCACATGAGAAAACCAACAATCTGGGTTTCCGACAAGGGCTGACACTAACCAAATTGTTCAGTCACAGAAGCAGGCTAGAAGCTTGAAATTTCTGATATAAGAAGAAGAAAGATTGTACTATCTGTGTAGCACAACAAAGACGCTGAACTTACTGCACAGCTGATCTGCACCTTTTGTTTTCGCCTATGCATGTTGTTGGTTTTCTTATGCGGCGGTTCATTTCTAATCTTCCCACAATCCTCTGGTTCAAGTTACTTGCCCAGTCTAATGCGATAAGACAAGATGTAATTGAATAAAGAATTGCGACCAGACTAACCATTGTCACTAATAGGGCTTTGTATAACCTAACTAGGCACAAAAATACAAATACAGGGCTAAATAGGATGCCACAGGTTTGGATACTGTAGTCAAGTTGTTTCCCCACCTTTTTCAGGAAAGAGCTGTTGAAGATTTGATGAAAATGTTTCTACAGCCATTCTAAATGAAGAACTGTTGTTAATGTGAAAAGTACATTAAGCCCCTATCTCACTGGAATGGGACAACTGGAGACTAGTTCGCCAATAGTTTGTGACTATTTCGCGACAAAGAATGATATAAACACAACTTTCACGTTGCAGTCTCATTGAATAGACATTTATGCGACAAATTCGCGAATTTTGGTCTAATTTTGAAACTATATCTCGCGACTGTCGCGCGACTATGTAGCTTATTTTCATTTTAATTCGTACGACAGTCGTGCGACAGTCGTGCGACAGTCGTGCGAGTGTTGCACGACATTCTACGAAATTTCAATGTCGCTTAGTTTTATTTTCTCTCCAGATAGTCACGAGATTTTCGCATGTTTTCTCAAGACTGTCGCGTGACCATCGTGCGATACTCACACGACATTTGTATGAGTGTCGCGAAATTTCGCATTGTAAATTCGCCAAAATTTCGCTGTGACAGGTTCGCGACACTCGCACGACAGTCGCACGAGAGTCGACCGGTAACCGCGAAGCTGATCAGCACCTTTGTTTTCGCTACACAGATAGTACAATTCCTCTTCTTCCTTTATACGAAATTTCTGGCCTGCTTCGATGACTGTACAGGCTGGTTTGTTTTGGACCTAGTCGGAACCCAAATTGTTGGTTCTCTCATGCACAGGCTCTTATGGTAAGGATAATTGACCATCCTGGACCTCATTCAGCTGGGCTTTATGATAAAACATCACCTCAAACTCTGTTTGCCATATGTTAATTCGGTGGGGCTATTAGTCTAGTATAGCTCCTCTACAGATCTTCCTCTTACTTTAGTAGTCAGGTTAGTTGCAGATGGTATGGTAACCTAGAAATAAGGATGCTCATACTGTGAGCGTGTGAGCTATTTGCACTTAGTATTGACTCAATATCTGTGACATCCAAATCAAATTAGAACTGGTGCCATATTGATTTCATCCCCTCATGAAATATTCAATATTGTTTCACCAAATAACCATCAGTGGTCAACACCAGAATGTGGCTTTGTCAACAATTACTATATGAGCCGCCTTATGGGAAAACCAACAATCTGCTTAGGCGAAAACAAAGGCGCAGATCAGCTTCGCAGTAACTGCGAAGCTGATCAGCGCCTTTGTTTTCGCTACTCGGATAGTACTATTCCTCCTCTACTTAACTCCAAAATTTCAAGCTTCTAGCCTGCTTCTGTAGCTGTACAGGCCGGTTTGTGTCAGACCTGTTTGAAAACCACATTGTGGCTTTGTCAACAATTACTATATATTAGCTGTTATTAAAAGCTCATGTTCTCTCAGAAACATGTAACCTGAGGTGACAGTATCGATATTAAACATCAATATCATCAATATGGACAGTTTGAGTCTAAAAATTGTTACTCTGAAAAGTTTTCATAAATTTAAACTTCGCTCAGCCTTTGTGACTCCAGAGACTAACAGTTGAAGCATTGAAAGTTTTGGTACAGCCAGGCAACTGGTAAACCATTTAGCACACTGATGAGACTGCATAGGTAAGCAGGCTGTTCTCCACCTTGCACATACACAATCTAAAGTTCTATGTTGCTGAGATCCATTTTGTAATGAGTCTGTTTCGGCTATAAATGGAAGAAGATTGCATGTAAAATGGCAGTTTAAAGGCATCACAATGACAGTTAAAATAACCAGTGTCTGATGTATTCTTTTTAAGTTCTTGTCAGCTTTTACCATGAAATATTACAACATGCTAATTTTGAAAAGTTTGAGAGATGAATGACATAAAAACATTGTAAATTCCATATCAGTGAAATAGACAGCTTGTCAATTGGTAGCTCTGGATTGATTTGAAGTATGTAAGGTGGCTCTTGGTCCATTGCCACCATATCTGATAGTTCTCCAATTTGAATCTTCAGGTACAGAACTGAACATGTGTATGAGTAAAATGTCAAGGAATTATGTGGCTTCATGAAAAACTTTCAGCATCTATAGAGTCTGTACAGTAACCAGAAACGTCCTTTGCATAGTGGTTAAGCTATTTGCCCTCTAAAACATGAATAGATTGTTCGATCTTGGGCTTTTCCAGCCTATCCATATGAGACTTTTAAAAACTTAAGGTCCCATTTCCATATGATTTTAATAATAAGTGTAAGGTTAAATACCTACTTGCACAACAACCATCTAAAGCTATCAACTGGATACTAAAGGTGTCTGAAAATGTGACAAGAGGCAGGCATGCCTTTCCCTCTGTGTTTAGTGCATTTGAATAGTTGAGAATTTCTCAAATCTCACAAGCCACTTTGAATGACTATGTAGGTGTAAGAATTTGTTGTTTTATGTTGTTTTTCTTAGAAAATAATGTTTGTTGGTATGAAAGTATGCTTTTGTTTCCGATAAAACTATATATCATAACTGTGAAATCAATAAGTTTTTAGTATGGTATCTTGAGAGCAGATGTGATGTGAAGCAAGAAATGCCAACTTTTTTTAACCTGATCAGTAATGATTTCTCTGGAATTTGAATAACAAAAAGAAAATAGTGGGGGCTGCATGCTTACCACACTATGATTACTTTGTTCTGATATTGCATGTGTACATTACTTTATTGTTTGTAGATGGGGAAATTTAATATCTTCTAAACAAGTTGTTTATAAAATCATTTGAAAGCTAATAGACATGCGATTGTTTTCTCTTTTTTTGTTTTTAAAATCTTAAAGAAGGTATGTATTCTGCTTCTAGGCTATGTATGTTTGTTGTATCCTCCAGACTCATCAACAGACTGCACAGGGTGGCCTGCTGGTCAAGTGGTAGAGTACAGGACTCTATAGTGAGACGTACTGGGTTCAATACCAAACTCTAACCCTCCAGGGCAAGATTATAAGAATCTTATATGGGGTTCTGTTCTAGATGGAAGTTTCCAACCCAAGGGATGACCGTGCTGAGCGGAACCGAGGCTCCGCCGAGGTTCCGCTCAGCACGGTCATCCCGAGGGTTGGAAACTTCCATCTAGAACAGAACACCATATTAGATTCTTTTTCTTGCTCAACAACCCCCAAAATCTGGTTTATTTTAAGGTTTTGCGTATTTTTTTAGCCTGGGTGAGAACACCTGGGTGAGATGCAATTTTATCACCCAGGCAAAAAGTGTGGCAATTTCTGTCTGGTGTGCAAGAAAGTTCAAGTCCTCATAGCACTCACTGGTCAATACACTGGTGCTTCATTATGACATGACTTAAAAATTGTTGAGTGGGATGTTAACCTATAACCAAACCAAACAGAGTGCAGAAACAATTTAATCTAATGAGCAATAAAAGTCCAGGAAAAAGATATGCATCCCTCTTGAGTTTTATAACTGTCTGGAACTATTATTGCTTGATATCAATAAATGATTTTCCAGAAAATTATTCAATGCCAGAATATAGATTTTGGGAAATGAGACTGCATAACTCGCAGTACAATATTGAAATCTAACCAATTTGCCTAAATTGATGTTCGGATGAACACTGACTTTGTGAGATTTATTAAGATTTTTTTCTGCGTAATTAGAGACAGCAATGCCTAGAAAGAGATCTGGATGTCTTAGAATTTAATTTGAGCTGCTCCATGAGAAAACCAACAATGTAGTTTCTCAACAGATCCGACACAAACCGAGCTGTACAAGCACAGAAAATGGCTAGAGGCTGGAAATTTTGGTTTTAGAAAGCAGAGGAATTCTACTATTTTTGTAGCAAAAACTGCGAAGCTGATCTGCGCCTTTAATTTTGCCTATGCAAATTGTTGGTTTTCTCATGCCACAGCTCATTTTCAGGAAATGATGAAACTTTAATATGGCATAGAAGATGCAGCTATAATGATTTGAAAAGGCTTTTTTGCCATCTTATTCAAATGAGCCTTGTTGATGATATGATGATATTTTATTAGTTGGCAAAATGGGATGCTCCATATTGTGGCTTTCATTATTGCATGTTTCTTTTTTAAAGATGAAAACATGAACACCCCTTTCACACCCAGTGGCAGTTTAATGGCACTCTCAATGATGGTCTAGAAAAATGCATTAAGCGGAGGTACACATAGTGTGAGGGACAATACACATTTTGAGCATACACAAAGCATGCAAACTTCATGGCAAAACCTTTGTTGGGGTTCTGATAAGGGTACAGTGGGCTCATTGTGAGATCGCCTTAGTTGTGCTGATGGTCTCCAACACAATAGGAGCTCCATTGGCAAGCACTAGACCCCATAGGTGTGCTCAACAGGGCAGCTACCTCATTCATCTGTTGCATTTGCAAGGAGACAGAGACTACATGACATTCTTTGAGATATCAGTGTGCCTAACTCTAAATGCAGCTGCAGCATTGTAAATGCTGTGAAAGCTCACGAGTTATGAGTGCTGTCAAAACACCAAGAGTGCACAGAGAATCATCAATAAGAACTCTGTAAGGACGAAATAGAATGCCATCTAAGCACTGTGACAATGCATTGATCACTATTAAGATGCTGTTACTGGTCCATTTTAACAAAAATGTAGCAGATTTGTCTGATGATCCAATGGCTTTTTAGAAAATTTAACAATAACTTGACAATCTAGTGGAAATATGTAATGATCTAACACTGGCTCTAGAAAAGGTTGACATCAATCATTTAAGCTTCTAAAACCCATAGGCTCCTGAGATACAGATATGAAATAACTGACCTTTGGAATACTGATTGGCATCAGGTGGCAATTCTTGAAAACAGAAACAGTGACCTATTAAATAGCTAAAATATTTCTATTTTTACCACACTCTCTCAAGTAAAGTTCTTATGACATATTTTTCTGAGACATCTATGACAATAAGATGACAAGCTGGCCAGCAAGCAGTCATGTTTTATAGCATAGGTCAGTACAAAGCCAGACAATATGTAATGAAACTTGGGAATCATATCAAAATAGGATTGTTCCATTACAGAAAGTGTTGATATTACAATAAGTACTTGAGAAGCATGAATGACTAACTGCCATTGCAAAGTACAGTTACACCAGGCATAATAATCTCTATGCAGCAATAGTGACCCCTATACTACTTTTTGCATATGAAAAGTTTAAAAGTTGATTGCTGGATAAAATGGACTTCAGCAGGATATTTCTGCTTTTGAATGGAAAGGTCAGAGCATTCCAGTTTTAAGATGTTTGCAGCACTATTCTCTCCAAAATAAGAATTTATTGTATTGTTTCACAATGACTTTGACAGCTCTCACAATCAAGTCTCTGAGCCTCGTCCCCAGAGACTGGCCAACTATTATCAGGAACACTGTTAGTTAGGAAAATTAGAACCTTGTTTACTTACTCCATTTTTCCCTGAAAGTGATATGCTGTGGTTGGATTGAGTAGTATTGGAGTATTAAATTAAAGCTAGCTTTTCAAGTGTCTTGATTTTTGTTTGGTTTGATGTCACAGACAGACAGACAGACAGACAGACAGACAGGCAGGCAGGCAGGCAGGCAGGCAGGCAGGCAGGCAGGCAGGCAGATAGACAGACAGACAGACAGACAGACAGACAGACAACAGACAGACAGACAGATGTCAGAATTTTTGCAGTTCACCTTTGTATCCTAATGAACAACAAGGTTCCAGCGAGTCATCAGTTTGATACAGTTGCTATATAGTGGACCTGCAAGATCAGTAAATGAGTGTCAAACAATGGTAGTACATATTTGCTTTGTAACCACTGAAGAGGTTGCCAGTTGGATTCATCCCTTGTACATTAGTCATGTTGGTGACTGTTGGTTCATCCCAACTTAATACAAAAAAGCAGTCCACCTAAAAAGATATAATACAAGTCTTGGTCTTCGATAACTCTTGGCACCCCCCCCCCCACCTCCCCCGCCCTTTGGGGCCTACAGAAATAGATGAGCTGCTTGTGCCTCCAGGCAAAGCTTATACACTACTGACTGATCATCTGATTACTGGTTAACCGCTCTGGTCTGAGCCTGCCCGGGAAATGTGGTTCAAGTCAAACCATCCATAGGTATAAGCCTTTTGTGGCTTAGTTGGATGGTTATATGTTGGGTGTCATGACATCCTTCATTTTGGGTAAAAGTCCCATAAAATGGAGGCAACATCCAGACATGACCTATGACTGGGACATAAAGCAACAATTTAAACAAACAAACCATAACTCTTGCTAGAACACCCTGACACTATGATTTACCTGTTAATGCCAGGTTATAACCATCATTGCAGTAATTGAATTCAGGTAGATTAAATGCCAAGAAAAAAGTAGACATTAAACCATTACCTAATCCTGTAATAAAATTGAGCCGCTGCATCAGAAAGTCGGCACATGCGAAACCAAAGGTGCAGATCAGCTGTGCAGTATCTGCACAGCTGATCAGCGCCTTTGTTTTCGCTTCAAAGATAGTACAGTCCCTCTTCTTCTTAAATCGGAAATTTCAAGCTTCTAGCATTCTTCTGTGGCTGTAAGGACCGGTTTGTGTCAGACCTGGTGGAATACCTAAATTGTTGGTTTTCTCATGCGAAGGCTCAAGATTTCAACTCAGCATAAACATATCAAGCTGGAATAAGACAAATTACTCCTAAAATATGAGCCGCCTCGTGGGAAAACCAACAATCTGCATAGGCGAAAACAAAGGCGCAGATCAGCTTCGCGGTGACCGCGAAGCTGATCAGCGCCTTTGTTTTCGCTATTCGGATAGTACAATTCCTCTCCTACTTAAATCCGAAATTTCAAGCTTCTAACTCTTTTCTGTGCTTGTACAGGCTGGTTTGTGTCGGACCTGTTCGAAAACCACATTGTTGGTTTTCCCACGAGATGGCTCATATGTCTGTGAGATGTTAATACTGTCTGATCCTGTCAAAATATTTAGCTTAGTACAAATCAGAAACCTAATAAAATCAGTTTGGCTTCTGATCAGAGATGTATGTCAAAGGAAATGATTTCTTGATGAGTAAGGCCAAAGCCGCTTTAATACTCAGGGGTTGGTATCAAAGCAGACTGAAGACCAACCTCTACTTATAAGACATTTCACTCGAGTTTGCCGTTTGAGCATTTGCATTACACAAGAAGACCATGTTTTCTGAAGATCTGAAGTTTCTTTTCATGTTGTCCTCAAAGACATCTGGATTGATTGATCTGCTGATTTGAGTGACAGTTTCAAACTAAATGACCTTTGAAACGGCAAACTCAAGTGAAATTTTTACCTTACTGTGTGGAATTTTGGCCATGTAGATACCGATGTAACTGCTAAGATAAAATGCTGCTTTTGTCCCTATCCTATTTCAAATGTATGTTCTTAATATGCATTGTATATGTTGTGCAAAGAATTTTTAAATAAAAATGTGCTTTAACCAAACAATTCTAATGTTTTTATCAGAAGAGGTGACATCATTGCTGAATAGATTTTAAGAACACCTGGCAATTGGAACGCTGTTTCAGTTCTAAGATAGAATAAAAAGTTACCTGATTTACACAAAATGTTGATTGACCTAAATGCTCTAACGGCAAACTCAAATGAAAGGGGCTGTATAACACATTTCTCTGGTAAAGTTTAAGAGGGGCATTATGATGAGGTTGAACTGTATTGGCAACTATTCCATCACCTTTCTTCCTCTTCCCCAGTTTCATTCATAGAGTTGTCAGTTACTTTTGTAAAATTCTGCACTAAGCATGTGTGATCTCCTTTAAGAGTTTTATAATAGTGAACATTTTTGGAGCCAAACTTTATGCCCCTGCTTATCTAACTATCCCTATCCAACCTAGCGTTTGCCAACAACTGACACTCTCCTTAGAAAATTGAGACAAATAAGGAAATAACTGCCATCTCAATCGTGGATTTCAAGATCGCATGTGTGATAGACATTAACTGCGGGACTAGACTGATATCCTTGATAGGGAAATCAGGAATTCATGGTTCTAAGTTGGAGTACTTGGTACAAGTATGGACATGGTCTTTGGATAGGATGCATTTTACTTCATATGGAAACAATGAAGTTAATGACAGCTTCCTATATACTTCATAAAATTTCTAGATAATTTGCATATAATCCTTTTAAAGCCGCTATATTCTGTTAGAAATTAAATTCTAAGACATTGGAGATCTTTCTTCACATCACTGTCTCTGATTACTATAAGGAAAAATCTCATTAAATTTCACAAAGTAAGTGCTTGTCTGAAAATAAACTTTAGAAAAACTGGTAAGATTTCTATGTTGGGGTGTTCTATATGCAGACAATATGGATGTCAATAATTTTCTGGAAAATCATTCTACAAGTAGTATTGATATCAGCCAACAACAGTTAGATATAAGGGTGGCACTAAACACCACAAACCACCACAAACTACTACAAACCACCACAAACTAAATTAATTGACCAGACCTAATGTTGATACATTTTACTCAGTCTATCACCTTCTAGTTTGCAAATATATACATGTACCATCATTGGTAAGAATCTTCTTAGAAAATCAAGAATCATTTTCAGTGCTTCCGTTCCAATCCTATATTCTGTCACATATATATGATTGCACTTCAAACTATTATTTAACAATCATCAGATTGATTCTGTAACAAAATGACATGTATCTTTACCATGGTCTTTTCTGACTGCTATACCTCTCTCATTTCAGCCCTGACACTCCCCACAACATTTTCATTTCAGTTTCAAGTCTTAGTATTTCCTTAATCATGCATAAAAATACAAACTTGGGCTTTGAAGTGGTTTGAGGAATAGTATGAGGTGGTTTGTGGTGTGGTTTGTGGTAGTTTGTGGTGTTTAGTGCCACCCAGATATAATGCTCAAGAGGACTGTATCTGATGGAGGTGGCATTTTTTTCTGGCAGGTGTGGAATTGGGTGTGACAGCTCAATAGTGTGTCAGATTCTTACAGAAGTTGAACAGAAATCCATCAGATCACCACATCCAGCTTGAATTTGGTCATGAAAACATTTCTTCTGCTGCTGAATTTATTTCTACAACATGCAGTTACTGTTGACCATAGATGTAAAGCATTACCAATCAAAGAAATGTTGGTTACAATATATAACAATTAGCATTAGCAAATTTAAGCTATTTTCTGACAAACATCCCGTAAATATGTCATGCTGACATTGGTCTCAGAAATGTTTGATATTAACATGTTGCAATATCTCAATGAAGATTTGATAAGACATTTAAAAGCATTCTCCAGACGATGGTTATTTTAACTGTCAACAAAAAGCCTTCAAACTGCCATTTTACATGCAATTTTCCAGAAATTTAAAAGACAACAAAACATTCCAGGAAAATACCAACATGTCTGTATTGATAATATTGATGTTGAAAGTATAAATACTGTAACCTCAGGTTACATGTTTCTAGATGACATGAGCTGCTTATGCTGGCTAATAGGGATACCAAAAGCTTTATTATACCTCATTAATATTTGTTGGCTGAGTGTTGATTTTGATTGGTCCAGAGGAGGTCATGAGGAGGGTGCTATTCAGTCATGTTGCATGATCATATTACCCTCTGACGTCATATCCGCCTAAATGTGCAGTTGCACTTGTAGTCACATGCGTTTGTCATGTGATATGTCGCTAATTTGTTAAAACAAATGGTTCAGAATAATAAAATTGTTGCCCTAGAGTGAGGGTGACATGACAATTTGTTCACCCTCGACAGATTATATTGCCCTTGGGATTCACCCTCAGGCAATATTCCCTGTCTCAAGTCAACAAAACATCATGTCACCCTCACTCAAGGGCAACAATTGTATAATATACCCTGGAGTTAAAGCTGCAAACTTCCATGAGTGGGTTATATCAATAGATTTGCAGAACAGTTTTCTAGTTTACAGCCTTTGAGATAATATTAAGCATCATAGAAAATAATATTTTATTATTGCTATCTTTCCTGCATCTATCAAAAACCATGCATCAGGATGAAAATATATTTGATTGCAATTTATTCCCCATTTCTCAGGGTATAATTTACAAAGGAATTTGAAAGAACTCATTCAGTAGCAAGGAAATATAAATTTATCTCATCATTAAATTACAAGAATTGAGCATTTATCATATCAGAATTTATTCATATTTGAGCTGCGTTGTGAGAAAACAGGATTATTGCCTGTGCGAAAACAAAGGCGCAGATCAGCTTCGCAGTAACTGCGAAGCTGATCAGCGCCTTTGTTTTCGCTACTCGGATAGTACAGTTTCTCTTCCTCCTAAATGCAAAATTTCAAGCTTCTAGCCATCTTCTGTGCTTGTACAGCTTGGTTTGTGTCAGACCTGGTCGGAAACCCTTCTCGCATTGCGGTTCATTTATCAGTTGTCTGCAATAATATTTTCCCCTCTGATAAAATGTCAATGATTTATCAGACATGATTTGATGCCTCCTAGCACCCAGTAACCACACCCAACTCACAATCAGGGCCTGTTTACTATAGCAGCTTCTTTGATACTTGTTGTTGTTGTTTTACAGAATCTTCTCATGCAGACATGATGGGAACATCAAGACCTTTTGTTTTCAACTTTTCAATGCATACCTTGATCAATAGTCTTTTATACCATTTGGAGTATTTGGCCACATAGATATTATTATTTTATCAAGAGAATTAATGCATGATTTTCCATGCAGTTCCTTTAGTTTGCTATATGATAGTCTAATTTGACTTCTTCTTGCTCCTGAAATGTATTATATGGCCCTGTGTCTTCTGAGTTCTCTACAATATAGACACATGGTGACTTTCATGACCATTGAGTTTCATGAATTACAGAAACTTTATGCTTTCTTAGCATGCACATGTGTCAGGATAGCATGCTGCTTAGATTTTGATAATTTCATGGCTGTTCATCTTTAAACATATCAGTGACAAGAACTCACACAAAAATAGTTTTTATTTCAAATTGGGTGGGTCTTCTGATAGCTGTATCAATAATTTTTATGCTTTTTTCTGTTAATTATTAATGGATCTTCTTTCTTCCATCTGAAGCATATCTTGAAATAGGTGGAAGCATAAATTGTATAGTTTTGGGTCAATAAATTATCAGACTGAGAATTCCAATGGTATGATGTTGCAGGAGGTGGCAAAGCTGATACTTTTGCAGACAATTTATTTGATTAAATCATATGGGGCATTTCAAAAGTCGAAATTTAAGTATTGCAAGCTTTTAGAAATAAAACAGTTGTTCAGTAGTTTCATCCTGAATATCAGGTTCTACCACTGCAGAGCCTGCAGGTGAGGTTAGGATCCTGTAAAACTATATATAGTTTAAGATAAGGGTGAGGTTAGAGCTCTGTAAAATCGATTTAAGCCCCCCAGTAATTTTGTATTACTGATCGTTTAAAGGCGATACTTCTGTTGTGGTTCTATTTGTTTTGTATTTTGGAATCAAATTTTTGTGCTGTTTGAACCTTATGTACGTTTTCATAGTTTTAGTTTGGGTAACTGAGTGGCCACCTACTGGGAAATAGTTGCTCACTCAGCTTACGATATGTTTTCTAAGTATTCGTACCTAAATGTCAATTTAGTTTTTTCACACCTCAGTATTTGGAGTGTGAACTTCTTTCTGATTGCGCCTTTTCCTGATCATTGCCTACTTGTACCTTTTTTAAACCCGCCAGTAATTTAATATTATTGATCGTTCCAAGGTGATTATATATACCTCTGTGTAGTGGTACTTATTGTTTTATGTTTTGGTGTTGAATTTTTGTGCTGTTTGCACCCTTAGTGACGCGAGTTTTTGTATTTTTAATAAAGTTTGGGTAACTGAGTGGCTGCCTATTGGGAAATAGCTGATTACTTGGCTTGCAGTTTGTTTTCTTAGTAAAGTACCTGATAGTTAATTTAGTGTTTTGCCACCTCGGTTTTTGGAGTGGGAATTTCCTTCTGATTGCAACATTTCTTGATTATTGCCTACTTTTACCTCTATCAAAAGGATGGGTTCTCTGTGCAATTAAGCAATTGAGGGTAAAGGTTGAAATTGTTCCGTAATGCTTTTAAAAATCCTTTCAGATGCCCCTTGCATGCATGACTCACCTTCTAAATAAAGCACCTGTTCATTTTTCAATTAATTCCCATGCATTATCATTTGAATATTATTTCATAACTGAATTCATGTTCAAAGAAACTAAAAATAAAATATATTAATGTGGTATCATAACCTCTGCTTTTACTTATCTCATAAATTGGAAAAACTGTTGACTCTTAAATCACTGCCATAAGTTTTTCTGCCAATGTTTTAATTGAGCCTCATAGTTCTAAAACATGTTTTTGCAACTTTTAACTGATAAGAGTAAAATTAGTGTGCCTTGTTGCAAAGATTATTTTGTCTTTTGCAGTGTAGGATTTCAGAAGAAGTGCCTTTATACTATATCATGTAATGATTAATACAGATAGTGATCAAACAGTTCGGATACACAGGTTGTTCAGTTCTTTGTTTTCAGTTAGATTTGAAAGACTTTGGCTCAGTTCTAAATCATATGAATGAAAGTTTGAATGCTCATGGTTAATTTGAGAGCATGTGTTTTTGACATGGATCATGTCTTATCACTCAGCAATTTGTCAGTAAGATCTTAATCTGTGTCTGCTACTGGAAATTTTGATGTGTTATTACTGCAAGTGAAGGTTTTGAAATGTTACCTATCAAAGTGGCTGCAACTGCTAGTGACAACTGGGGATTTTTTTTCTATATCAGACTTCATTTAATATCCATATCAGACTTTGATTCCAATAGGAAAGCAGAGTGGCTTGGTGGTAGAGTACAGATCTCTGGAGTGAGAGGTCCTGGGTTCGAAATCTACCTCCTGGTTTGGTGTCTTTGAGGAAGACAGAGTAAACTTCCCATAGTACAGGTTAAAACTCCAAAATGGAACTCTGTCCCAACATGACTGAAAGTACCATTGATCTAAAAGACTGGTCACTCCAAAGCAAACCATGGTAATCATTGCAAAAGTTAGCTTTTTTAAAAAAAGCCTTAACTTGATATAATATAAAAATTTAAAGGGAGGTAATAACATTGAAAATAAGATATGAATTAAAAATAAAATTTACATCTAACTATATGTATACACTGTAATAATGATGATATTGAAACAATAGTTACATATATAAAAACTTGATACCCAGATGACCAAATTTGAGCTGCATCATGAGAAAAACAGATATTTTGCATATGCAAAAACAAAGACACAGATCACTGGTCGGTTGGAATCCTGAAGACCGGGGTTTTCTTGCATCATGACTCATTTGATAATCAGTATTAACCATGACCTCTGACCTTTAATGATCAATGGTCAAACCACCCCCAAATGACTATAAACTACTGTGGCTCCACATAAAATTCGGCTACAATTGGCCAGTTTTGAGGGGAGAAGATCTTTGGAAATTGCAGGTGGACGGACAGCTGACAGACACCAGATATTGGTATACTATAAGCTCAGCTTGTGAGCCTTTGGCTCAGGTGAGCTAGTAAGTTAATAATAATGGCTTTGTATGGCAAAATCCAAAGAAACCAGATGACCTGATTGCCATGAATGCTCAGCGTTTCACTAAAAGATCATAGTTTTGGCACAGCCTTCACAATGTCAAATTATTCATTATATAGATTGGAATTTGTCTATATGGTAAGTCTAATAAAAACAAAAACTGGGACGGCCATTTGCAATTCATTGTGTCTGTAACATTTGAGTGGCACCATGAGAAAACTTGCTCTCCACATTAAGTGAAAACACAAGTTCTAGACCAGCTCTGTGTTGAAGACACACCTTATGAGCAAAGGTTTTTGTTTATGTTACATACAATGTTATTGAAGTCAGAATTAAGCTTCTGTTCATCCTGTTTGGTTTTAAGACCTGCTTGTGTCAAATTTGGTATGAAATGCTAAAAACAGTTTTTGTGGACATTATACTGGACAAGCAGCTCATTTATTGTTGATGTAAAGATTGATCAGTCTGATTCATCTGAGAGACAATGTTAGGTACTATAGGTCTGAACTTCTATCTCAGTGAGCCTGCTGGACAATGTTAGGAACTATAGGTCTGAACTTCTATCTCAGTGAGCCTGCTGGACAATGTTAGGAACTATAGGTCTGAACTTCTGCCTCAGTGAGCCTGCTGGACAATGTTAGGAACTATAGGTCTGAACTTCTGCCTCAGTGAGCCTGCTGGACAATGTTAGGAACTATAGGTCTGAACTTCTATCTCAGTGAGCCTGCTGGACAATGTTAGGAACTATAGGTCTGAACTTCTATCTCAGTGAGCCTGCTGGACAATTTTAGGAACTATAGGTCTGAACTTCTGCCTCAGTGAGCCTGCTGGACAATGTTAGGAACTATAGGTCTGAACTTCTATCTCAGTGAGCCTGCTGGACAATGTTAGGAACTATAGGTCTGAACTTCTATCTCAGTGAGCCTGCTGGACAATGTTAGGAACTATAGGTCTGAACTTCTATCTCAGTGAGCCTGCTGGACAATGTTAGGAACTATAGGTGTGAACTTCTGCCTCAGTGAGCCTGCTGGACAATGTTAGGAACTATAGGTCTGAACTTCTATCTCAGTGAGCCTGCTGGACAATGTTAGGAACTATAGGTCTGAACTTCTGCCTCAATGAGCCTGCTGGACAATGTTAGGAACTATAGGTCTGAACTTCTGCCTCAGTGAGCCTGCTGGACAATGTTAGGAACTATAGGTCTGAACTTCTGTCTCAGTGAGCCTGCTGGACAATGTTAGGAACTATAGGTCTGAACTTCTGTCTCAGTGAGCCTGCTGGACAATGTTTAAGGAACTATAGGTCTGAACTTCTATCTCAGTGAGCCTGCTGGACAATGTTAGGAACTATAGGTCTGAACTTCTATCTCAGTGAGCCTGCTGGACAATGTTAGGAACTATAGGTCTGAACTTCTATCTCAGTGAGCCTGCTGGACAATGTTAGGAACTATAGGTCTGAACTTCTGCCTCAGTGAGCCTGCTGGACAATGTTAGGAACTATAGGTCTGAACTTCTGCCTCAGTGAGCCTGCTGGACAATGTTAGGAACTATAGGTCTGAACTTCTGCCTCAGTGAGCCTGCTGGACAATGTTAGGAACTATAGGTCTGAACTTCTATCTCAGTGAGCCTGCTGGACAATGTTAGGAACTATAGGTCTGAACTTCTGCCTCAGTGAGCCTGCTGGACAATGTTAGGAACTATAGGTCTGAACTTCTGCCTCAGTGAGCCTGCTGGACAATGTTAGGAACTATAGGTCTGAACTTCTATCTCAGTGAGCCTGCTGGACAATGTTAGGAACTATAGGTCTGAACTTCTATCTCAGTGAGCCTGCTGGACAATGTTAGGAACTATAGGTCTGAACTTCTATCTCAGTGAGCCTGCTGGACAATGTTAGGAACTATAGGTCTGAACTTCTGTCTCAGTGAGCCTGCTGGACAATGTTAGGAACTATAGGTCTGAACTTCTGTCTCAGTGAGCCTGCTGGACAATGTTATGAACTATAGGTCTGAACTTCTGTCTCAGTGAGCCTGCTGGACAATGTTAGGAACTGTAGGTCTGAACTTCTATCTCAGTGAGCCTGCTGGACAATGTTAGGAACTATAGGTCTGAACTTCTATCTCAGTGAGCCTGCTGGACAATGTTAGGAACTATAGGTCTGAACTTCTATCTCAGTGAGCCTGCTGGACAATGTTAGGAACTATAGGTCTGAACTTCTGCCTCAGTGAGCCTGCTGGACAATGTTAGGAACTATAGGTCTGAACTTCTGCCTCAGTGAGCCTGCTGGACAATGTTAGGAACTATAGGTCTGAACTTCTATCTCAGTGAGCCTGCTGGACAATGTTAGGAACTATAGGTCTGAACTTCTATCTCAGTGAGCCTGCTGGACAATGTTAGGAACTATAGGTCTGAACTTCTGCCTCAGTGAGCCTGCTGGACAATGTTAGGAACTATAGGTCTGAACTTCTGCCTCAGTGAGCCTGCTGGACAATGTTAGGAACTATAGGTCTGAACTTCTATCTCAGTGAGCCTGCTGGACAATGTTAGGAACTATAGGTCTGAACTTCTATCTCAGTGAGCCTGCTGGACAATGTTAGGAACTATAGGTCTGAACTTCTATCTCAGTGAGCCTGCTGGACAATGTTAGGAACTATAGGTCTGAACTTCTATCTCAGTGAGCCTGCTGGACAATGTTAGGAACTATAGGTCTGAACTTCTATCTCAGTGAGCCTGCTGGACAATGTTAGGAACTATAGGTCTGAACTTCTATCTCAGTGAGCCTGCTGGACAATGTTAGGAACTATAGGTCTGAACTTCTATCTCAGTGAGCCTGCTGGACAATGTTAGGAACTATAGGTCTGAACTTCTATCTCAGTGAGCCTGCTGGACAATGTTAGGAACTATAGGTCTGAACTTCTATCTCAGTGAGCCTGCTGGACAATGTTAGGAACTATAGGTCTGAACTTCTATCTCAGTGAGCCTGCTGGACAATGTTAGGAACTATAGGTCTGGTCTTCTGTCTCAGTGAGCCTGCTGGACAATGTTAGGAACTATAGGTCTGAACTTCTGTCTCAGTGAGCCTGCTGGACAATGTTAGGAACTATAGGTCTGAACTTCTATCTCAGTGAGCCTGCTGGACAATGTTAGGAACTATAGGTCTGAACTTCTATCTCAGTGAGCCTGCTGGACAATGTTAGGAACTATAGGTCTGAACTTCTGCCTCAGTGAGCCTGCTGGACAATGTTAGGAACTATAGGTCTGAACTTCTATCTCAGTGAGCCTGCTGGACAATGTTAGGAACTATAGGTCTGAACTTCTATCTCAGTGAGCCTGTTGGACAATGTTAGGAACTATAGGTCTGAACTTCTATCTCAGTGAGCCTGCTGGACAATGTTAGGAACTATAGGTCTGAACTTCTATCTCAGTGAGCCTGCTGGACAATGTTAGGAACTATAGGTCTGAACTTCTGCCTCAGTGAGCCTGCTGGACAATGTTAGGAACTATAGGTCTGAACTTCTGCCTCAGTGAGCCTGCTGGACAATGTTAGGAACTATAGGTCTGAACTTCTATCTCAGTGAGCCTGCTGGACAATGTTAGGAACTATAGGTCTGAACTTCTATCTCAGTGAGCCTGCTGGACAATGTTAGGAACTATAGGTCTGAACTTCTATCTCAGTGAGCCTGCTGGACAATGTTTAAGGAACTATAGGTCTGAACTTCTATCTCAGTGAGCCTGCTGGACAATGTTAGGAACTATAGGTCTGAACTTCTATCTCAGTGAGCCTGCTGGACAATGTTAGGAACTATAGGTCTGAACTTCTATCTCAGTGAGCCTGCTGGACAATGTTAGGAACTATAGGTCTGAACTTCTATCTCAGTGAGCCTGCTGGACAATGTTAGGAACTATAGGTCTGAACTTCTATCTCAGTGAGCCTGCTGGACAATGTTAGGAACTATAGGTCTGAACTTCTATCTCAGTGAGCCTGCTGGACAATGTTAGGAACTATAGGTCTGAACTTCTATCTCAGTGAGCCTGCTGGACAATGTTAGGAACTATAGGTCTGGTCTTCTGTCTCAGTGAGCCTGCTGGACAATGTTAGGAACTATAGGTCTGAACTTCTGTCTCAGTGAGCCTGCTGGACAATGTTAGGAACTATAGGTCTGAACTTCTATCTCAGTGAGCCTGCTGGACAATGTTAGGAACTATAGGTCTGAACTTCTATCTCAGTGAGCCTGCTGGACAATGTTAGGAACTATAGGTCTGAACTTCTGCCTCAGTGAGCCTGCTGGACAATGTTAGGAACTATAGGTCTGAACTTCTATCTCAGTGAGCCTGCTGGACAATGTTAGGAACTATAGGTCTGAACTTCTATCTCAGTGAGCCTGTTGGACAATGTTAGGAACTATAGGTCTGAACTTCTATCTCAGTGAGCCTGCTGGACAATGTTAGGAACTATAGGTCTGAACTTCTATCTCAGTGAGCCTGCTGGACAATGTTAGGAACTATAGGTCTGAACTTCTATCTCAGTGAGCCTGCTGGACAATGTTAGGAACTATAGGTCTGAACTTCTATCTCAGTGAGCCTGCTGGACAATGTTAGGAACTATAGGTCTGAACTTCTATCTCAGTGAGCCTGCTGGACAATGTTAGGAACTATAGGTCTGAACTTCTATCTCAGTGAGCCTGCTGGACAATGTTAGGAACTATAGGTCTGAACTTCTGCCTCAGTGAGCCTGCTGGACAATGTTAGGAACTATAGGTCTGAACTTCTGCCTCAGTGAACCTGCTGGACAATGTTAGGAACTATAGGTCTGAACTTCTGCCTCAGTGAGCCTGCTGGACAATGTTAGGAACTATAGGTCTGAACTTCTGTCTCAGTGAGCCTGCTGGACAATGTTAGGAACTATAGGTCTGAACTTCTGTCTCAGTGAGCCTGCTGGACAATGTTAGGAACTATAAGTCTGAACTTCTGCCTCAGTGAGCCTGCTGGACAATGTTAGGAACTATAGGTCTGAACTTCTGCCTCAGCATACAGAGGTTATGGGTGTGAAGGACATCCAATAGTGACAAAGAGATGGTACAGCTAACATACCTGGCTTATATGTCATGGTGTTGCATCAGATAGTTATGTTGTCAGTTAGGCAAAATGTAGAAAACACAGGCATTAAACTAGACCTGAATGTTTTGTCACATCAGAGACAAGAGGCAATGGTGGTACAATTGCTTTAAACTTGATTTCAACCAGATTTGCATGTTTGATCGTGTTTCAGTTTGTTCAAGACACAGATTCAAACACGTCTTAAGTAGCTATTAGGGTTTAGAATTTTTAAAGCATTTAACATATTTGTGATAATCTTGACAAAGCTGTTTTCAGGGCATCTGCAGCTTTCCTCTCCCATTACTGTCTGTATGTCTACCATTACGTCTACCATTACGAAGAGTATAGGACCATCATTTTATATCTTATAGTTCTCAAGTTATTGTTTTCATTATTGATCTTGTTAGTTCTCTCCCAACTTTCACCCTAAAACTGTCACATATGCAGGATTTTATGTTGTCATTTTCCCACTGATGGGAAATAAATTGTTTTAGACCCAACTTTTCCTGAGAATCTCCAGGTCATTTCCTTCAGCTTTTATGTCTTAATTCAGCTGGATATCCCTGAATTTGTCTGTCTGTTTTATCTTGCTCCACCTTAATATAAAATGTTTGACAGCTTGTTGGACTTAAGGAGAAAGCTTCTGATTGATAAAATTGTCATCCAGTATCAACCTGCTGGCCCAGTTGTTCAAAACTTTGTTAGCTTTATGTCATCGTTAAGACCTCAACTTCTTAAGTAAATGGGGACTACATAAGCAAATACACTGTTATTTTTTGTTGATAAAATGTTAGAATCCTTTGCAATGCAAATGATTCTCACATTTTATCAACAAAAAATAACAGTATATATGTAATATTCATGTTTGAAATTTTAACAAATCGTTAACTAACAATAATATTAATTTTGAACAACTGGCCTCAGAGGACGCTTAGATAATCCATTTAGTATTTTATGATCATCCGCAATTGTTTGCATAACTGGGCCTGGTCATTTTTGTCTGATTTTGTTTAAGAAGAAAATTATTTCATTTTGTAATGGACACACATTTGGAAATGGATTGTAGTCTATTGGCATCCACTGGCAGAGTTTGAACCATTGCTTTGCTCATGGTGCAAAAAGAATGTATCCTATGTATGTATAACCTAACAGAGATCCCAAACTGAATGAAGATGCTAAAATATGTAGATTAGATTTGGCTCT
The DNA here is from genome assembly GCA_964017185.1 of Rugalucina vietnamica. Taxonomy (NCBI): domain Eukaryota; kingdom Metazoa; phylum Mollusca; class Bivalvia; order Lucinida; family Lucinidae; genus Rugalucina; species Rugalucina vietnamica. The sequence continues at coordinate 72,367,040 of OZ024872.1, forward strand.
GTGGACTCATTGTGTTATTCTAGAGGACATAATTAATGAAATTTTGTTGTTTTTATACCATTAGCATAATGGATAGTCCATGGAAGTAAGTTTCAGGCGAAGTTTACTATCCTGATACAGTAACACCTTCTGACAGATAGTTTTAAAAAGTCTGGAGATTGGCACCATTTGTCCATCTAGGACACCCACCCAAATAATATATATAAAAAACATAAGAGTACATTCAGAAAGTATAGAGATAAGAAATAGTCCTTGGGCCAGACGGGCACACCCTGCATTGCCTTAAGGGCAGTATGCCAGTGGTTTGTTCAGTTGTCAAACTGTCACTTGTGGTGCTGTTTAAAGTATAGAAAATATGAAAGTTATTGACATCTTTATCCCATCCATAACGAAAACACGCCCATTTACTATACAGAGAGATTTTTTAAGTTGTAAAAATTGAAATTTTAAAATTTTTCTTATTTTTGCTTACCCCAGTTTTGCTATATAAATGTGGGGTATAAGGGGGTATACATTTCACAGACATGTTTTCCTGATGGAAAGTTATTGGCATCTTTACCCCCATCACCCATGTGCTTTAAGCCTTCAGGCAATAACTAAAGCTGAGGAATTGTGAGGATTAAAACTTTCATTTCAAGGTGACTTATTTCATTTCGAGCTAATTTGTCATTTGCTTTTAATGATTTAGCATGTTGGCAAATGGATTGCTCTCCAGCCATGCCAGATCACCCTCAGAGAATCACTAGAGCCAAATAGAAACCGGATAGGATTTTGCATCATGAGCAAACATGTTTTCTGTCTAAAGTGCATTTTTTTTGCTCTCTTTTTTTTTTCGTAAACAAAGGCAGAGACTTGCAGTGCAGTATTCTATTGCTGATAAGTGCCTTCGGCTTTTAGCAAAAAAGACAGTACAATTGCTCTACATTATAAGGTTGCTATTAATTTTAGGACCTTGCAGTCTCAGCAGATCTTTCACTCCTATAAACTAATCTTCAGTATACAAAAGAATATACCAAAAATATGACCAAACCTTACCTTGATTGCTGAACAGGCCCCTTTAGAGAAAAGTGGGTTTTGGGGCAGTACTCTTTCAATTTGGCCCTACATTGTCTGCCTATGCTCGGTGCATAAAGGGCATGAAAAGGATGTGCTCATTGGATGCCTCCTAGATACAGAGCAATTTGCACCATTTGCACATGATTCATCAAAATGACTGACTGGTAGTATCAAAGGACACATTCGTCTTTGGTGTCTCTCTGGTGAGCGCTGTCATGAGAAGAACTGTCTTCTGACCAGGGTCAACATGGTCAAGACTGAGTACAGCAACAGAAGATTTTTAGAGACTGGCAAAACAATTTAAAATGCTAAGGCACTCAGCTGATCTGTGCTTTAAAAGAGGACTATCTCTTGACGTAGCACATGTGATGTCAACCAGTCCTTTCTATCTTCCTTTAATCACATATCATTTAATTTAAAAGCATAAAAGCAAGAAAATATTATGCCATGTACTGAATGGCCCCAATACTGCATCATTCCATTTCATGTGCCTATCTGATTATATAATTCTGTAAATGCTTCCATTCATAACTAATGATAAAATACACATTCATTCATGAAAATGAATAAAAAATGTCCTACATCAAACAGTGGTGCCATACATTTTGCATAAATAAAGCTAAGGTGAGTCTGAGATCATAATTAATGGTTTAACAGTAAAATGCTGTCATAACATAATATAACATAACCTTGTAAAGTTTAGAGTTTGAAGTCATTTTATATAAAATTAATAGAGCTTTCCATAGCAATAGTTACTAACAGCCAGTCTCATATTTTTTAAACTTTAAAATACTCATTGTCTTATTTAGAAAACCAAAGGCATTTATTTATGTTGTCCTGCACTTGATTTCACAGTTTTGCTCTTGTCGAGAAAATTCAGTCATATGTCGGCAATAAAGTCAGAAATTTTAATAGCAGATTTCTGAGGAACAGACTGTTTCACACATTGAGTCGTATTGCGTTGCACACTATGGCGATATTTTGGCAATTTTAGCTATCCTAGTCTAGACTTTCAAGTGATCAATAAAAACGTGATAATATTGACGGAAGAAAATAGATAAATTCCGAAGATATATAGAAATGGTGGCAAGAAAATCTGTCGTTTGGGTTTCCAACCAGATCATGCTTGAACCTAGCTGTATACAGCCAAGAGACTGAAAGTTTCAGATTTAGAAAGGACATGAAATTTTAATTCAAATTAGTGAAATAAAGTTTGGATCGTTCACTGCCTGACAACTGATCTGCAGCAGGTTTTGGCAAAAGCCAGTTTACAAATGAGCCTGTGCATGAGAAAACTGGTCTTTGAGGTTTGCGACCAGGTCTGACATAAACCGACCTGTACAGTCACAGAAGCAGGCTAGAAGCTTGAAATTTGGGATTTAGAAAAAGGGAAATTGTACTATCTGTGAAGCAAAAACAAAGGCTCTGAACTGCGAAGCTGATCTGTGCCTTTGTTTTTTGGCACAGGCAAAAATCTGGGGTTTTTTTACGATGCGGCTGAAATGAAATAATCATATGAGCCGCCTCATGGGAAAACCAACAATCTGCAATTTTTACGATGCGGCTGAAATGAAATAATCATATGAGCCGCCACATGGGAAAACCAACAATCTGCATAGGCGAAAACAAAGGCGCAGATCAGCTTCGCGGTAACCGCAAAGCTGATCAGCGCCTTTGTTTTAGCTACTTGGATAGTACAATTCCTCCTCTACTTAACTCCTAAATTTCAAGCTCCTAGCCTGCTCCTGTAGCTGTACAGGCCGGTTTGTTTCAGACCTGTTCGGAAACCATATTGTTGGTTTTCCCACGAAGTGGCTCATATTCATGTCTGATCTGTTACTCATAGATGTGTCTTCATCTATTCGCACCAAAGAAATCATGATATTTTTGTTATTTCATATTTTTGGATAAACATTGAGTCATTCCTTGGTCATTGTACTGTCATTATGTAGATAGGTTTGATTTTAGAGAAAGAGAGAAAACAACTTGATTCTGATCTTTTCCACTCCTTTGCGAGTGAAGTACATATTTGTTGTTGGAATATGCTATGAACCACTGCTTAACTGCAGCTCATTGAACATTTCATAAGACCTGGACCCAGTTGTTCAAAGCATCGTTAGCTTAACGATATCGTTTAGGCATAAATTTGTTAAGCAAATATCAGCTTAAGTAACAAATACACTGTTATTTTTTGTTGAAAAAATGTGAGAATCCTTTGCAGTGCAAAGGATTCTCACATTTTTTCAACAAAAAAATAGCAGTGTATTTGTAATATTAATGTTTGAAATTTTAACGAAACGTTAACTAACGACGTCGTTAGTTTTGAACAACTGGGCCCAGACCTATTTCCCTCCAAAGTGCATACAACCCAAATCTCCAAGACCAACCTGGTCCTTGTCTTAGCAACAGATTTAACTTCACAGCTATACCAGACAGCTAGCCAATCAGGCAAGAGAGTTTACAATGTTTAATGCATGATTTTATTGTCACCATGAGAAACGGTAGCACATTCACTAGGTGCTTCCTTGATCCCGATATAAAAAGGTTTTGTTTGACTTTTTGGTACCGGATTTTTTTCTACTACATTAACACGGTAAGTCTTCACAAAACGGAGTCGGCTATAACACTAATTGCATAATTTATATCACTTCTTAACGAATCAAATACAAACTTACTTTAATATTACGTCCAAAGCACTATTTTATGATTTGAAATTCTTTCAATGACGTCATAAATGACAATCGAATCAAATCATTGACCAAATTCTAGGAATTATTGTAGAAACAAATCTGGTACCAGAATCAAACAAAACCAAATCCTATCGGGACGAAGGAAGCACCCAGTGACATTATGAACCGTGACTTGCTTTATGTGTGTGTAGAACTAAACAGTTGCATGAGTCTAAAAGACTCTTCTTCTTAGGTACTTGTATTTTGGTGCTACCCCCTGGGCCTTCCATATATTTATTTTGACAATAAATTAAGCTTGTTTCTCTCTTCCAAAATATAATTTGGGGAGTGTGTGGCTCAGTGGTAGTGAGTCAGAACCCCATGGCAGGGTTCAAATACTACCCCTTCCATGTTGTGTCTTTGAGCAAGACAATTTTTTAAATTATCTGGACCCAGTTGTTCAAAGCATTGTTAGCTTAACGATATCGTTAAGACATAAATTTGTTAAGCAAATATCAGCTAAAGTAACAAATACACTGTTATTTTTTGTTGAAAAAATGTGAGAATGCTTTGCAGTGCAAAGGATTCTCACATTTTTTCAACAAAAAATAACAGTGTATTTGTAATATTAATGTTTGAAATTTTAACGAAACGTTTACTAACGAGGTCGTTAGTTTTGAACAACTGGGCCCAGGAAGCAATGGCTCAGATATCCTGTCATGACTGGGAAAGAGTTGACTGGGACATTAAAAGATTTAAATCCAACAAATACATGAGCCGCCTTGTGGGAAAACCAACAATGTGGTTTCCGAACAGGTCCGACACAAACCGGCCTGTACAGTCACAGAAAAGAGTTAGAAGCTTGAAATTTCGGATTTAAGTAGAAGAGGAATTGTACTATCCGAGTAGCGAAAACAAAGGCGCTGATCAGCTTCGCGGTTACCGCGAAGCTGATCTGCGCCTTTGTTTTCGCAAATGCAGATTGTTGGTTTTCCCATGGGGCGGCTCATATTATAATTATCATCTTTGTGTCTTTCCAGAGAAGCACCCAACAGAAGCCACATTCCACGGTTCTCAGTACCTGATGTATGACCTCACTAAGAGAGGGGATCCATTCTTCAGTGTCAAGGATAGACTCAGTCTCAGCTTTAAAACTACACATTCTAATGGCCTACTCTTCTATACTGGTAAGCTTTTTGCTGACATAAAAATTAATAGAAGGCATATCTTAAGGCAACATGTCATATAGACTTATGTATTAGAATGGGTAAAAGAAACATTGCTATTATTACCCTTGAATTCCCATATGCAGTCTGCTCAAGATCTTAACTGTTGTGACATACATGTATATCTTCAAAATTCAAGGAACCACAGTTAATAATTCAAACCCAATATTATTAATTTGCTTTGTTCTTTATGCCAACCATAGGAGAAGGAAAAGATTATATAACAGTGTCATTGAAGCATGGTGCCATTCATGTTGCTATGGATCTGGGGTCAGGGTCATACAGTGACCATGTGGACCTGGATGGCTACAAGCTAGACGATGGACAATGGCACAGTATAGAGGTCTCCAGGGACTCTAGATTGGTATGTACATGTCATATCACGTTAGAAGTTATGAAGCTTGCTGAGTTTTCTTTTTAATTTAGATGTGCACTACCATAGGTATCATTAACAATAGCTTTCTTACAGTTAGGCCACATTTGAATAGAATGCATTTCCTTTTGAAACAAATAACTTTGCATGAATTACTGTAAATTTGGAAATTTTTGCATGACTTTTATTACATGTTTTTTTTTTATCTATTTTGGAATTATAAGCAAAAAAGTTTGTGAATTTTGCAAGTGACTACTCATACAATCTATGAAGCCTGTAGTGACTCTTTTTAGGCAAGAACATAAAATACAATAGAATATTCTTGAATATTAAGTCAGTTCTCGCAAACATTTCCAAACTTACAGACTACTTTGATAAAAAAATATTAGAATTGTTTTAATTCTGGAATGCATTTTAATTCTGAGACAAAATGCAGCCAATTCACTGATTGTTTGATTTGAAGAACCTGTTTCATCTTTATTACATTTCCACATATCACATTTTGTCTATTAATCACCTTTAAACATCATACATTAATTTCATACACTTTTTATCATATCCTGGTCACAGCACCAATAGTTTGAACCGTGTAACAGATATTTATGAGATTGTTGCAATCAGTGCTTAATGCCTATATGAAAGTTGTCTATTGCTTTAGATATCTGAAATTCACATAAGAGATACAGGTTTTCACAAAAGTCAAATTGCAAATGATTGAATTAATTGAAAAGGATTTTGTTTGTCAATTTAAGTATGGTAATAACTTGAATTCTAGATCCAGTAAGCAGCTTATTCTAACCCTAATACAGAGGTTATATCTTTATGTAGTCAAATGGGCGTTTACTCAATTTAGTGCTAATAGTGCTTATAGTTAAACATCATTTTTAAAGACGATGATATAGAAAGTAATTTCCAAGTGTGAAAGGCATAGGAACCTATTAATATCAAGGAATCAGAACACATAAATTAATGCAGGCTGTTGTATTTATACAAGCAGACATTAAGTTGCCAGAACAAGCTAGAATTTGTCCATAAACAATGGTGAAATTATCCCAGTATGGCATTGATGACAGTCTAGGGATAAAACTGGGCTTCAAACTGTACTGATGTATTATCTTGCTTCTATCTAATATCGCGCAATGTCAGTCCAATTGATCTGAAATCGGCAATGTCTGTGCACTAAGTTCATTTGTGTGAAATAGCGTAAAAAGTTTAATCACATGCCCTGATTTCTGAAGGAAGTTAGTCAGTCTCTGGAGAGATGGAATTTCAATTTTAAACAGCGAAAGAGGACAAGATTTCTGCCTTGGCTGTGATGTAATGTAGGTAAGGCTTCGGAAGCATGCCCGATCTATAGCACGTAAATATTAAGATTTAAAAAGTTTATTGCTTTACTTGGGAATGGTACGGGGTGATTTAAGGATATCAAACGCATTGCTAAGGTCTCTTTTTGCAGTAGCCAGCGTTAATTGCTGCGATAGCCAGCGCTAATTGGGGCGATAACTAGCTAGAAACGTCTTTAAGTGCCATCCTGTAGTGTGAGATACCACATAAAAGGATGACTTCGAGGTCAATCCTAAGATTGGATAGCGGCTCTGTATTGATGACAGAATTCTTCCTAACTTGATAAACTCAGGGATGTTCTAGCGTAAAATCAATAAGAGCCGATCTAGCCAGGCAAAGAATACAAGATTGATATATTTTATCCACTTTGTGACAAATACAACAATTTAGGCTGAAGGCCTTGTGGAGACACTAAAAAGCCTGGGCATCCATCTAGTCTTATATCAGTCTCTGCTGATATCTCATTGGGCAGTTTTCTTCATGAAAACTTGGAAAACGTATGTCCTGTCAGATGCCAAAGGTTGATCATAGTCTTGGCGAGTCACAAAGCCCTAAGGTTTTTTTGTCTTCCGTATAATGGCTCAGTATCTAACAGCATTCTTTTGCATCATTTTGCTCCTGCAGCATCTGCTGTCTAATAGAGTATTGTAGTTTTATTGCCGTTTTCTCATTTGTTTTAACAATATTCCATGATGATCTGTTCTGTTTTTCCTTGTGGCTATGACAATGTGACGGTATCTAATGACTGATAGACATGCAGATTCCTGTTAATGAGGAAGCTGCAGCTTGCCTTGTGGTCTTTTGAGATCACTGGGTTTATGCTAAGAAATCAGAAATTTTTCAACAGTTTGAATTGTTTTATACCAACTGTCTTAATGTGACAGCTTGTAAAATATTTAATAGTAGCCCATCCTCTTTCTGATTTACTATTTGACTGCTTGTTAAAGGAACTTAGATTAAATTTTAATGAAATTCCTTTATCAAAGGATCACTTGTGACGGTCCATGTGTTATTTTTGGCCTCTTCCTCAGGTTGAGAAGGACCACAAAGCATTATTTCTCATATCCTTTAATGCAACATTGTTTTAATGTTTTTGATTATAGAAAAGCTAGAAGGTGTGAAAATAGAACTTGAAAGTTTGATGTTAAGTACCGGTAATGGTCACAGAATAGTGGTAAATGAATGCCCTGGTACTACTTTAACTTAAAAGCCATCAGAGAAGGTTCTCAAAATAATGTGAATAAGTTTTCTAAGCTTAAGTAGGAACCAATTCTGGTACAGAGTCTGTTTTCTTAAAATGCAGTCAGGGATTTTATTCATAATATAATTTTCTTCAAGGCTAGCCTATTTCTTTAAAGGAGTCTAATTCTGTCTTCTTCAAAGGATTGCTTTTCAGTCTGACCGAATTTATCAAGAAACCATATATAGTCATTAAATGATAAATTGTCCATCCCCTTTGATTGCCTGATTGATGCAATTACAGAAATAAAAGCTTTTTTTTTACCAGTGTATATATATCTGTCTATCTGTCTATCTTTCATTATGGACGTCATAGGAAAATTGGCTTATGTCTGGTTCCATCAATGATTTTTAAAAGACCAAATAAGTGAGAACATAATGCTGTAAGTGTAATCTCTGCCAGGATAGTTCTTGTTTCAAAATATGTCAGGACAGCCCTCCTATGCTGAATTACTGGTTTGATACTATTCTGGCAGAAAATTGTGATAACCTTTTACAAGACCTTGATCAAATGAACCTGACAAATACATGTAATTGTTGATCTTTTGTTCCAAGGAAACTTATGTAAATCCACAAAAAAAGTTACAGTTCACAGTAGTTTAATGATGACCATCCTTTTGGAAGGTTTGGCTCGAAAGAAATTTGACAGTGCCTTAGTACCATAGCCTTGTGAAGAAAAAATACTTTTTACCATAGCCTTATGACGCTTGCAGCCATAGAACTACAGATGATAGAGAGATTATGGTAGATTTTAAGCAAATCTCTCTCTACAAGAGAAAATGAGAGAAAATGAAGCTGTTAACAGACTTTAGGAGATGATGAGATACTTTAATTATACAAGAATTGAAAATGTCACTCTATCACTGTATCGATTTTCTTAGCCACAATCTTTTTGTAATTAAAAAGTTTTGTTTTATTTGAGATGACTTTAGGCATTGCATTAATTCTGCATTTTCAATGATTTCTGGATGAATCCTGTGTCTTATACTTGCATCAATTATACCCATTTCCTAGGACTTCTGAACAGCTAGACTGTTTTCATTTGCATTTTGATTTCTTAGATGCAGGGCATTTATATTTATTACATGACTTTTAGGCTGTCCATGACATCTTCTTTTACTAAAAGAGCCGCATCGTGAGAAAACCGGATTTTTGCCTATGCGAAAACAAAGGCGCAGATCAGCTTCGCGGTAACCGCAAAGCTGATCAGCGTCTTTGTTTTCGCTACACGGATAGTACATTTCCTCTTCTTCTTATATCCGAAATTTCAAGCTTCTAGCCTGCTTCTGTGACTGTACAGGTCAGTTTGTGTAAGACCTGGTCGGAAATCCCGAAGACCGGTTTTCTCGTGTCGCGGCTCAAAAACCGTATTTGTATGAGCATGCTTTTGACATTTACATTGCTAAGCATTTTCTTTCGGGCATGCCAGAAAACATGCCAATCAGCGTATGCTAAAAATGAATATCTTTAATTTGGTACTGCTCAAATGCCTTTGCCAGAAAATTCAACAAAATTCTAGAAAATTGCAGAAAATTGTTCAACCCAAGCTAGGCCTGTCAACTCAGTCTCTGAAGTGAAACTGTTTATGACAGGAGAAAGGTTGAATTTAAGTGTAATATGAGGACATTAATGTTCTGTGATTGTCAAGGAATTCCTGCAAAAATTAAAGACTTCTGTCTTTGACATATTGATATTAACATTGTAGTGTGTTACAGATCTGAGCCTAGTTGTTTAAAATTAACAATGTCGTTAGTTAACAATTTGTTAAAATTTCGAACATGAATATCACAAATACACTGTTATTTTTTGTTGAAAAAATGTGAGAATCATTGTATTTTTTGTTGAAAAAATGTGAGAATCATTGTATTTTTTGTTGAAAAAATGCGAGAATCTTTTGCAATGCAAAGGATCCTCACATATTTTCAACAAAAAATAACAGTGTATTTGCTTATGTAGTCGGCATTTACTTAACAAATTGATGTCTTAATGATCACGTTAAGCTAACAAAGTTTTCAACAACTGGTCCCTGTACATTTAAGTTGAACTCTGTGGCTCAGTGTTAAAGCATCAGACACTGGAGTGAGATGTTTTACTATTTGGGGATCAAACTATACTGCTGCCATCCATTATAGAACCATTCATGATTTGAGCCGCCGCATGGGAAAACCAACAATCTGCATAGGCGAAAACAAAGGCGCAGATCAGCTTCGCAGTAACTGCAAAGCTGATCAGCGCCTTTGTTTTCGCTACTCGGATAGTACAGTTCCTCTTCTACTTAAATCCGAAAATTCCAGATTCTAGCTCTTTTCTGTGACTGTACAGGTTGGTTTGTGTCGGACCTGGTCGGAAACCACATTGTTGGTTTTCCCACGAGGCGGCTTATTTATTCATCATTGAAATGAAGGTCAAACCGTGTGCATTCTTAGAAATGCTTTGAAATCGTCTTCTACCAATTGATAGCTAGGCTATGCTTCAAGGCGATGACATATGCCATAAGAAAACATTCTACCATATTATAGAAACACTCAAAAAGCCTGGCATATAAAAGAAAAAAAGAAACACTCAAAGTATGAAATGAATTTAACTTTGGAAGTGGAATGGATGAACAAAGTCTTTGTCTGACGTTTTCTCATGGCATACCTCAATTTTTATTCTGTAACTTCACCATATAACAATAGATTGAATTGAAGCATGAATTATTAAAGTTGCTATTTTATATTTTTCTACCAATATAAAGCATGTTCATTTATCTCTTCAGCACTGAATGATGTCATCTTTCAAGTCATGTTCATTCATTTGTAGTTGTAGAATGCTAGTTGAGATTTTAACATTGTGATATCTGGCTTGAGTTACAAACTATGGGAGTGGGCCCAAGATCAGATCCAAAACTTCTGGAAAAGAAATTCAAATAAACAAAAGGTGGTATTGTTTTCCAAATTTCACATACCTGTTTAACTTCAGCTTTCTTAAAATTTCTTTTGAAAATACAATGCTTTGCCTCCATAATTTGGGGTAGGGGGTGGGGTTGGAGATGCTGTTCTAAACCTGGCACATGGACCATTAATTAGTGTCTGAGTTCCATCCATAACCTTGATGGTAACCATGCCAGATATCAATAGGTTTTACAAACTTAATACAAAACTTAGCAAGGACCATATATTCTGTGTGTTTTCTTATATAATTCACTAGCTGACCACTGGCAATGGTTTTTGTGATGTAAGTAAGGAATGAGCTTGACAGCATGCTGCATCCTGCATTTTGTTGCCCATAGACACCATTAAATCACCAATACTATCTCCTTCCTCTGTGGTGCTCTGCTTCTTGTATGACCAACGAAGGTACAAATTAGCTTGCAAAATAAGTCTGATGTTGGCGCCTGTAGGACTAATTCATCTTATCTCCATACTTACTATTTCAGTCCCAGAGCTGACCCCCATTTGTGACAGTGTATTATACATTTCTTCAAGACTCGTTGCAATCTTTTCAGTGTCATGACAAAAACTCGCCCATGCTATATACACAGATTTGTTTTTGCTTTGAAAATGAAAAATAAGTTGAAATTGTTTTAATATTTTCTGTATTTTTTCCCAGAACATTGATTGTGGGTACTCAACAAGTACCCACAATCTGTGTTTTGAGCAAAAATAAGAAAATTATGTTATTATTCACTACATATTAGTGGGGTATATATTATACGGAACATTGATTGTGGGTACTCAACAAGTACCCACAATCTGTGTTTTGAGCAAAAATAAGAAAAATATGTTATTATTCACTAAATATTAGTGGGGTATATATTATACGGACGTATGATTCTGATGGTATAAACAAGAAGCGGGGTGCCCTTTAACTAAAATCCTCTATCCTATATTCTGTGTTCATTTCCTCTAGGTTGTACTTTCTTTGCAGGTGATTGTTTTAGTTTTTGCATGACAGCATGTTAGTTTCAGTGGTCATTAGATAATGCAAACCTTCTTTCCAAATTTTTCTGGTATCTTATTGGAGCCTTGTAGTTTCTGCATTGTAAAGCAATAATTGCAATTCCAGGAATCTTGCATAACTTTAAACTCACTCAGAAACTTTTCAACATCAGACCTCTAAGATAACGAATCACGATAATGTTATTACACACCGATGCCTTTTTCATTTTTATCGCTCCTGCTTATAGCAGGGTGTGATACAGGAGTCCATATTTCTGTCCGTGCATTCGTCCGTCCGTCAACATTTTCGTCGAAGTTTGGTTTTCTCGACATCAGAGATAGCTGCGAGTCTGAAACCTTGCAGAGTAATTGTCCCTGACATACCCTTCAAGCACGCACCTTAACCCGGTGCCCTTGACCTATATTTCACGGTCCAATGACTTTGAAAATTTTTACGTCGAAGTTTTGTCAACATTTACGTCAAAGTTTGGTTTTCTCGACATCAGAGATAGCTGCGAGTCTGAAACCTTGCATAGTAATTGTCCCTGACATACCCTTCAAGCACGCACCTTAACCCGGTGCCCTTGACCTATATTTCACGGTCCACTGACTTTGAAAATTTTTATGTCGAAGTTTTGTCAACATTTACGTCGAAGTTTGGTTTTCTTGACATCAGAGATAGCTGCATAGTAATTGTCCTTGACATACCCTTCAAGCACGCACCTTAACCCTGTGCCCTTGACCTATATTTCACGGTCCACTGACTTTGAAAATTTTTATGTTGAAGTTTGGTTTTCTCGACATCAGAGATAGCTGCGAGTCTGAAACCTTGCATAGTAATTGTCCTTGACATACCCTTCAAGCATGCACCTTAACCTGGTGCCCTTGACCTATATTTCACGGTCCACTGACTTTGATAATTTTTACGTCAAAGTTTGGTTTTCTCGACATCAGAGATGGCTGCAAGTCTGAAACCTTGCATAGTAATTGTCCTTGACATACCCTTCAAGCACGCACCTTAACCCGGTGCCCTTGACCTATATTTCACGGTCCACTGACTTTGAAAATCTTTACGTCGAAGTTTGGTTATCTTGACATCAGAGATAGCTGCGAGTCTGAAACCTTGCATAGTAATTGCCCTTGACATGCCCTTCAAGCACGCACCTTGACCCGGTGCCCTTGAACTATATTTCACGGTCTATTGGCCAATGCAGGTGCGATATCGACCTCCACGGAGTTCTTGTTGATTAAACTATCCCCAGTTTTTTGTAACTAATTTTGTACCCATTCCCATTATATATATAAATCCATCCCGCATGTTATGTACATGTATCATAATGAGAATAGTTAATGCATATTGATGTATCATGCACTACTATTGTTGGTAAGGAGTTACTTTTATCTTTCAGTTTTTAGCTCACCTGAGCCGAAGGCTCACAGGTGAGCTTATAGGATAGGCAGGCATCCGGCGTCCGTCGTCGTCGTCCGTCGTCGTCCGTCGTCGTCCGTCGTCCGTCCACAATTTCAAAGAAGAATATTTCTGAAGCTAGTAGGCCGATCTTGATCAAATTTAATGTGAACCATAATTGGGTTGGGGGATTGATGGTATTAGGTTTTGGAGCAGATTGTATCAAAATTGTGGTTTCCATGGCAACAGATAGGTCCCATAGACTTACAATGGGAAAAACTAAAAAAATCTTCTTCTCTGAAACCACTAGGCCCACAGCTTTGATATTTGGTATGTAGCAATGGCTAATGGTCCTCTACATAAATTGTGCCATTCATGCCCCTGGGGTCAAATCTGGCCACGCCCCGGGGGTCGATAGTCTCCATAGACTTACTATGGGAAAAAAATTAAAAAATCTTCTTCTCTGAAACCACAGGGCCTACAGCTTTGATATTTAGTATGTGGCAATGGCTAATGGTCCTCTACATAAATTGTGCCAGCCATGCCCCTGGGGTCAAATTTGGCCACGCCCCGGGGGTGGATAGTTTCCATAGACTTACAATTGGAAAAACTAAAAAAATCTTCTTCTCTGAAACCACTAGGCCCACAGCTTTGATATTTGGTATGTAGCAATGGCTAATGGTCCTCTACATAAATTGTGCCATTCATGCCCCTGGGGTCAAATTTGGCCACGCCCCGGGGGGTCGATAGTCTCCATAGACTTACTATGGGAAAAAAATTAAAAAATCTTCTTCTCTGAAACCACAGGGCCCACAGCTTTGATATTTTGTAGGTGGCAATGGCTAATGGTCCTCTACACAAATTGTGCCAATCATGCCCCTGGGGTCAAATTTGGCCACCCCCGGCGGTCGATAGTCTCCATAGACCTACAATAGGAAAAAAACTAAAAAAATCTTCTTCTCTGAAACCACTAGGCCAACAGCTTTGATATTTGGTATGTAGCAATGGCTAATGGTCCTCTACATAAATTGTGCCATTCATGCCCCTGGGGTCAAATTTGGCCACGCCCCGGGGGTCGATAGTCTCCATAGACTTATTATGGGAAAAAAATTAAAAAATCTTCTTCTCTGAAACCACAGGGCCCACAGCTTTGATATTTTGTATGTGGCAATGGCTAATGGTCCTCTACATAAATTGTGCCAATCATGTCCCCAGGGTCAAATTTGGCCACGCCCCGGGGGTCGATAGTCTCCATAGACCTACAATAGGAAAAACTAAAAAAATCTTCTTCTCTGAAACCACTAGGCCCACAGCTTTGATATTTGGTATGTAGCAATGGCTAATGGTCCTCTACATAAATTGTGCCATTCATGCCCCAGGGGTCAAATTTGGCCACGCCCCGGGGGTTGATAGTCTCAATAGTCTTGCTATGGGAAAAAAATTAAAAAATCTTCTTCTCTGAAGCCACAGGGTCCACAGCTTTGATATTTTGTATGTGGCAATGGCTAATGGTCCTCTACATAAATTGTGCCAATCATGCCCCTGGGGTCAAATTTGGCCACGCCCCGGGGGTCGATAGTCTCCATAGACCTACAATAGGAAAAAACTAAAAAAATCTTCTTCTCTGAAACCACTAGGCCAACAGCTTTGATATTTGGTATGTAGCAATGGCTAATGGTCCTCTACATAAATTGTGCCATTCATGCCCCTGGGGTCAAATTTGGCCACGCCCCGGGGGTTGATAGTCTCCATAGACTTACTATGGGAAAAAAATTAAAAAATCTTCTTCTCTGAAACCACAGGGCCCACAGCTTTGATATTTTGTATGTGGCAATGGCTAATGGTCCTCTACATAAATTGTGCCAATCATGTCCCCGGGATCAAAATTGGCCACGCCCTGGGGATCGATAGTCTCCATAGACCTACAATAGGAACAACTAAAAAAATCTTCTTCTCTGAAACCACTAGGCCCACAGCTTTGTTATTTGGTATGTAGCAATGGCTAATGGTCCTCTACATAAATTGTGCCATTCATGCCCCTGGGGTCAAATTTGGCCACGCCCCGGGGGTTGATAGTCTCAATAGTCTTGCTATGGGAAAAAAATTCAAAAATCTTCTTCTCTGAAACCACAGGGCACACAACTTTGATATTTTGTATGTGGCAATGGCTAATGGTCCTCTACATAAATTGTGCCAGCCATGCCCCTGGGGTCAAATTTGGCCACGCCCCGGGGGTAGATAGTCTCCATAGACTTACAATGGGAAAAACTAAAAAAATCTTCTCTGAAACCAAAAGGCCCAGAGCTTCTATATTTTGTATGTAGCAATGTTTGGTAGTCCCCATTATAAATTGTGCCAGTCATGCCCCTGGGTCAAATTTGGCCATGCCCCGGGGGTCAATAGTGTCCATGCATAGACTTTCATTGGTCGATTCTCAATTAATTTAAATCTCATGAGCTTACAATGTGATAATCTCTCAGGTGAGCTACAGGACCAATGGTCCTCTAGTGTTGTTGAGGTTTCATCATACAAGCGTCATCCATATTGCTCTTAACTATGCAGTTATGAGTTAGACATTCAAAGCACTAGCAAAACAATTCATTTAATTAATCTTTTATTTTGCTGTTTGAACGTTATAATCTGTTTTCATACCTAAATCATATCAGTATTGTGTAGTCCGCAGCGGTAACAGACCTTGCTTCTCATACTAACCAGTATTAAACCAACCATTGTATTCTCTGTCCATCCTAACCCTTTATGTTGTGCTAGGAGGTATTCTATAGGTGATCATATTGTTTAATTAGGAGTCCTGCCAAAATGGCATAAAATATTTGTAAGACTGGTACTTTATGTAACTTGATTGTTGTATCTCCTTTTCCCAATGATGACAGCCCAACATGATATACATTGGAGGTCTAAGGAATAAAACTTAAAAGTGAGATCCTTTAAGAGCAGCGAACACATTAATGAGAAAGTGGATGGGCCATACCGCGGTTTCGACTATTAAAGTCTCGTCAGTGACCCTTTAGATTTGGCAACATGGAGCCAAAGAGAATTTAGAATTCTAGAAACCCAGAATTTAGAGATAAATTAAAGACTCATGTTGCATCTTTTACTTTAAAAAAAGTCTTCCAAGCTGCATATACCAACTGCTTCATAACATGTTGCGCTACTCTTATCCTTTCTGCATTTTCAGCGACTCTAGCCTTGCAACTGATGTATTTTGAATTTAGCTTGTTTGCAGTATCTTGAATAGGCGCAAATCGCAAATCAAGTAGGCAAACCCAAAGCAATGTGAGGCAAACTGCTTGATTTATGGTTTACAGGCTGTTCCTTTCAGATCATGTTTATCTGATCTGCTTTTCAGATCACCGTTTCCATAGACGGCTCTGTCACAGCTACTGGAACCACTTCAGGAGAGTTTACCAAATTGTCCAGTAACATTCTCTATGTAGCTGGTAGCCCCCATACTGCCTCACTACCAGGGTCACAAGTCAAGGTCAACTTTAGGGGTTGTCTCAGAGAGGTAAGAACATTCTCTAGGTAGCTGGTAGTCCCCATACAGTCTGACTGACAAGGGTCACAGGTCAAGGTCAACTTTAGAGGCTGTCTCAAAGAGGTAAGAACATTCTCTATGTAGCTGGTAGTCCCTATATTGCCTCACTGCCAGGGTCACAAGTCAAGGTCAACTTCAGGGGTTGTCTCAGAGAGGTAAGAACATTCTCTATGTAGCTGGTAGTCCCCATAGCCCCACTGACAGGGTCACAGGTCAAGGTCAACTTTAGAGGCTGTCTCAAAGAGGTAAGAACATTCTCTATGTAGCTGGTAGTCCCTATATTGCCTCACTGCCAGGGTCACAAGTCAAGGTCAACTTCAGGGGTTGTCTCAGAGAGGTAAGAACATACTCTGTGTAGCTGGTAGTCCTCATACTGCCTCACTGCCAGGGTCACAGGTCAAGGTCATCTTTAGGGTTGTCTTAGAGAGGTACAAACATTCTCTATGTAGCTGGTAGTCCTCATACTGCCTGACTGCTAGGGTCACAGGTCAAGGTCCACTTCAGGGGTTGTCTCAAAGAGGTAAGAACATTGCCCATGTAGCTGGTAGTCCCCATACTGCCTCACTGCCATGGTCACATGTCAAGGCCAACTTTAGGGTTTGTCGCAGATAGGTTAGAACATTCTCTATGTAGCTGGTAGTCCCCATACTGCCTCACTACCAGGGTCACAGGTCAAGGTCAACTTACAGGGTTGTCTCAAAGAGGTAAGAACATTCTCTAGGTAGCTGGTCCCCATACTGCCTCACTACCAGGGTCACAGGTCAAGGTCAACTTAAAGGGTTGTCTCAGAGAGGTATGAACATTCTCTATGTAGCTAGTAGTCCCAATACTGCCTCACTACCTGGGTCACAGGTCAAGGTCAACATAAAGGGTTGTCTCAAAGAGGTAAGAACATTCTTTATGTAGCTGGTAGTCCCTATGCAGCCTCACTGCCAGGGTCACAGGTCAAAGTCAACTTCAGGGATTGTCTCAGCGAGAAGTGGAAAGTAAAAACAAGTATATGGTCGGTTTGTATACACTTTGCACATTTGGAGCTTTCACTGCTTACAGGTTTTGGATTGTTTAAAGTCGTTGTACTCATTAAGTGAAAATCATTATAAATTCTCATGCTCTTACATCATGTATTTTCTCAAAAGTTTATTTCTGTTCATTTTTTTTTTTGTAGGTTGAGTACCAGGCAGACAGTGTAGTACTGGATCTTCTGGAACTTGCCAAGACAGATCATAACCTTATTTCAACTCTGGGTGATGTTGTGTTTGGCCAGTGTGAGGATATCGTTGAGTCGACCCCTGTCGCCTTCACAAAACCTGAGTCCTATATTGCCCTGCCTCGTTGGGACGTACGTAGGAATACAGGAACTATTTCTTTCCAGTTCCAGACAACTGAATTTAATGGCCTCTTAATGTATAATGGAGGTTCATATGGAGCTAGTAACCTTGATTTCTTTGGATTAGAAATTTTAGATGGATATTTCTATTTGACATTAGATCTCGGAACTGGTGCAATTAAAGAAAAAGTTTCTCGGACTAGAGTTGACGATGGTGAACCGCATATTGTCTTATTTCAATACAATGGCAACAAAGGCTACATAGTAGTGGATAATCATAGAACTGAGTATCTAACCCCTGGGGATGGGACTCAGCTAGATTTAGAAGACCTGCTTTTTGTTGGTGGTTTAAATTTTGAAAGGCACAACAGTTATAGACTACCAAAGGAGCTATGGTCTGGCACCTTGGGATATGGTTACGTTGGGTGTATACAAGATTTAGTCATCAACGAACAGAAGATAGACCTAATGACCCCAGCCAGGAAGCAGAAACAGACTGGGGTGGTAAACGAGTGTCGTGCCCAGGAGCTACAGTGTCTGAGCCAGCCGTGTAGACACCAGGGGACGTGTAAGGAGGGCTGGAACAGATACATCTGTGACTGTAGTAGGACACCATACAATGGGCAAACATGCGACAACAGTGAGTCGTACTGTATATAATTTTCATTTTATTCAAGTATGATAAGATTTTAATGCAATCATACTAGCCCTTAAACACAGGTAGCTATACTAGAATACTGACTATATCCCCATAATATTCAGGCAGTATTACAAACCTGAAGCTGCTGTTAGAGAATAGACAACCACTGTAGGAACAATTCAAGTTTAAGCTGACATATCTGTCTGAAAAGTTAGGTTGACTTTCCGTAATGTCAATAAAGAAGTCTTAAAATAGATATTTTTAAATTCATAAGACCATAGATTAATTAATGTGTCACTACACATGTATCTGTTTTTCAGTTCCACCCACCCTGTTATTTGATGGTGCCCAGTATGTCCTAGTCACCCTGCCACAGGAATCTCAGACAGAGGCCGAGGACATCACGCTGAGGTTCAGAACTGTCCGAGCTAATGGTATCCTAGTCCTGATGTCATCATCCCGGTCCTCTGATACATTGGAGATATACCTAGAACATGGGTCTGTCAAACTAACCATCAGTCTGGGTAGTGGATCAAAGGTAAGACTGGGAATAAAATATTGAATCAGAAGTAATACAGTAAAGAAACTAGGTAAATGATTAGTGCAGCTGAAAAAAGGAAAGGTGACATCAGAAAGAAGTTGCTGAGTCGAAACTGTATAATGAAAAGCGAAGGCCGTCAGGCTAGTCGGTTTGTAGACACTCAGGTATGTATCATGTCAATCCAATACTTTTTCAAACAATCAGTCAGTCAGCTGAATGATGAGCTCCCAGGCATCATATCTACAATAGATTCAGAGTAAATGGAAGCAGTCTCTGTTATGACATTATATTTTCTCATTAAACTCGAGGTCAAATATAGTAGAACATCCCATTTCAACTTATCTGAGCATGAAATGTCCAATAGAATGCCTATAGTGTCAAATGAGTTCCTGAATTACCCTGTATTGATTTGAGCATCGTTGGCAGAAAAATCTGTCTCAAGGGCTTCTGACCAGGTCTGACATAAATTGGGCTGTAAAGCAACAAGCTTTTGACATTGGCTATAGCAAGTAGATGGAGTTCACTAGCTTTCAGTTGTAGCAATAGCAAAGAGGCTGATTACTTTAGCTGTGCTGTCACCATGCATCTTATTTTTTTTCCCATTGCAAAAATCAGATATCCTCATGACTGGGCACATTTGATCAGGCTGGTATGAAAGGCTTATTCAATATCCCTGATCCAAAACTGAAGAGAATATTAAAACACCCCTGGGATATGGGAAATAGAGGCAATTTCTGTTTTCTTGTTGCATTTAGATTAAAATGTATAGACAGGGCTTACAACCCTCTACTTTGTGCCAATTTTCACATCAGACAAAAACACTAATAAAATGCTGAGATTTTTATCGCCAGGCTTGGGGGATATTGGAGGAGCAGTCCATCCATATCTCCATTCCTGAGTTTCTCTTGAAGGGTAATGCTTTAAATGTGATTTTGTTGTATCCTGTGGCATGAGCTTTTTTGTCCATTTTAGATATTCATCCTATGTTGCATTTTGAATATAACATGAGGGCTACTTGTGCACAAATTATTTTGAGATTTCCTTAATTGGCGAAACTATCATAAAATATGTTTTGAATAAAGCAACAACAGAACCCATTATAAACTATTCTGGTGTCTGTTCACAATATCAGCTGACACAAATTGCATATTATGTTTGATGGTGCTTGTAAATGTTTAAAAATTCATATCCTTGATGCCTTTAGACTGGTTTTGACCATATAAGTCAATTTTATCAATTGTTATGATGGTTATAAATATACATATTTCATGTCTGGTATTCTGTCTTCGAAATGATGGCTTACATTTTAGAACATTATGTCTTGCATATTAGATGGATAGGCAGCCTGACATTACTGGTATAGCTTATTCACACTTCATCTTCTGAATCACATCGCTAAATGTCACAGAAGCATACCTTTGCTTGGACGAGACTGTGTCCTTTCCAACAAAGATAATCTGAAATCAGGAAATCTCATGTAGCTATGTTATGTTTTCTTGTATATCTGAAATCAGGAAAAATTCCACTGAATTGCAAAGACAATATTACAGCATAACTGAATAGAAGTATTGGTGACTTATAGATTACTGAGGCCAGTCTAAATTTAAATGCATTGCAATTTGCGATAAGTTCAAGCATATGTGTTATTTATTTCCAGACTCTGTCTGTAGGCCATACCCTAAACAATGACCAGTGGCATACAGTGTTCTACAAGAGACGTGGCCAGAAGATGGAACTCAGTGTAGACACCAGTAGACCTGTCACAGGTAATGGATGTCATGTTATCATGTACCAGAAACATGTACTTTTAGTGTTTGGCTGGTTATGTCATTTGGTAGTGGGATATTACTTGTCTTGCATATTATATTGTGATGCAAGTAACATGAGATTGACTGCAAATATTTGAGCCTCGACGCGAGAAAACCGGTCTGCGGGGTTTCCAACCAGGTCTGACACAATCCGGCCTGTGCAGCTACAGGAGATGGCTAGAAGCTTGAAATTTTGGATTTAAGAAGAAGAGAAATTGCACTATCTGTGGAGTGAAAACAAAGGTGCTGATCAGCTTCGCAGTTACTGTGAAGCTGATCTGCGCCTTTGTTTTCGCATAGGCAAAAATTTGGTATTCTCATGACGCGGCTCATTTATATTTAGCCATGAAAATATTCTAAGGTCTTTCTGCTACAGTTGATTGAAGAAAACAACAACAACAACAGTAGTCAGTTAATGAATGAACAAATAAAACTGGTTAATTGTGCACAAATGGTAGGAGATTCTTATTGCTATCACATTAGGAAAACTTGCCCATGCAATATACAAAGAATTTTTTGAGCGTTAAAAGTAGAAAATTTTCAGCAGAAAATTCGGGATATTTTTCTTATTTTTGCTCAAAACATAGATTGTGGGTACTCGTTAGAACTGCCTCGGCGAGGCGGTTCTAACGTGTACCCACAATCTATGTTTTGTTGTTTCTGATGAAATTATCGATTTTTAAAGCTCCAAAAATCTCTGTTTATTGCATGGGCAAGTTTTCGTAATGCATAGCATCATTTTTTCCAGGAATTATTCATCTCTAAATCTATTGCCATAATTATTTTGAAACACCCACAACCATGCTAATCTTTTATTTAGACAATGTCAGTTAACCCAATCATGGCCTGTTCTCTCTGTTGCATTTGCAAGGTTACATTGTTACACCAACCTGAATATTAAGCCAGCTATCAGTCAACTTTCCCTTCATTCCATTATTGATTGATAATATGAGCCATCACATGAGAAAACCAACAATGTGGTTTACATACATGTGATGAGTTTTAAAGAGGAATCAGGGAGATTTTTCTTCCATTTCAGGGAGGTTTTTGAAAAATGTATAGAATATATAGGAAAATTTCTGATTCATTTCAGGGAGATTTTGAATTTTTGTCAAAAAGTAGTATATTTTTAAAGAATTTTTACCAATTTTACGGCTTATTTCCTGGAGTCTCCCTGATGATGAGTGAGGTATCACATGTATGGGTTTACAGACAGGTCCGACCAAGTACAGAAGATGGCTCGAGATTGGAAATTTTGGATTTAGAAGGTAAAGGAATTGTACTATCTGTGTAGCGAAAACAAAGGCGCTGATCAGCTTTGCAGTAACTGCGAAGCTGATCTGCGCCGTTGTTTTTTGCATATGCAAATTGCTGGTTTTCTAATGATACGGCTCATATCTGGTGTTTTAGAAACTAAGTGAAAGGAAGCCATTAAATATTCTTTTTGTTTTAATGAGAATAGACATGAAATTGCATCATTAATTGTCACAGTATGCATTGTTATATAGAGATAATTGAGGTAATGTAGGTCGATTTTGCAACCGTGTGGAAACATTATTCCACTTAACCCATTTATGATGAATGGACTTTCCCATTGTTATCATTTGAAAGAGTCCACTTTCATTTTGAGGGACATCAGGTGTGATTTAATGTTTCGATGGAATTTCTCTCAGCAAACAGAATAGCCCTAGATGGGGTGCTGCGTCACATCTCTAAGCAAATAGTCTGCCCAAATTGGACGCCATATTCTGCGGTGTCACATCTGGGGCTATACTGTTTCCCTACTTCCCATAAAAAGGATGCTAGGCTTAAATCAGTTTATAAATAATGACTTTTAATGTTGCCTTTAAACTTGCATAATTTCTGCTTCTTGTGTTTTGTAAGACCTGAAGTGCAATATGATAGATCTATTAATGTTTTATGGTTCATCATAGGATCTAATTGCTCCATAAAGATCATGCATTTGAAGTTAGAATATGAGGACTTGATGCAATTAAATTTAAAAGTCCCAACATAGACACCAGGTGGGAAAGAAAATACATCACAAAGCATTTTTTCCGACAACACACTCGAAGAGCAGGATGACTAGCTTTTTCCCAACAAGGTAGCCATCTGGCTACTCTCAACCAAAATCACAGGCAATGAGCAAGGGTCTTAAGTCAGTCATAAGCTTAAATTTGGAAATATGATGAGTATGTCCCCATAGCTTACCAGGCTTAGATTTTTGACCATGTTAATGTCGGCTTTTTCTTGCAAAAACAAAAATGATATATATCCTTGATTAACAAAAAATAAGAGTTACTAAGACATTACTAGAACACCTACATTGGCTTTGTTTCAGATGTTATATCAAATACAGCCGCTGTGGTCAGAATTACACAAATAGTACTTGGCTCAGTCGGACCAATGTTGGCTGGTATTACTTCACTCAGATCCTGGCTTTAGAAACTGCAGAAATAACCTCTCTTTACCAAGGAATGATTAAAGATTATGAATAGGAAGTAATATTCAAATGAAATTTTAACGAGTCGTTAACTAAAGATGTTGTCAATTTTGAACGCCTGCAGGACTCATTTCTAGTTTGTGTTGTTTATTCAAAATTCTTTCAGGTTTTGCTAAATTCTTTTAGAACTTGCTGTGGTCATGTTTGGGGGTTAGGGTTGAAACTAGCTCCATGCTAAAGAGAGGTTGTCGTCTTATTTTGATTTTGTCCCCAACTGTTGTAAACCCTTATTATTTGAGCTTGTGCATGAGGAAACCAACAATTTGGGTTCCAACCAGGTCCGACACAAACCAGGCTGTACAGTCACAGAAGATGGTTAGAGGCTGGAAAGTTTGGATTTAGAAAGTAGAGGAATTGTACTATCCATTTAGTGAAAACAAAGGTGCTGATCAGCTTCGCAGTTACTGCTGATCTGCGTCTTTGTTTTTGCCTAGATGCAAATTGTTGATTTTCCCATACGGCAGCTCATTTATCCAATTCAATGAAGCACTTAATTTAGAAATTCTGAAACTTTTGATTTTTAGGATGTTGATTACTTTTTAGCTCACCTGAGCCGAAGGCTCACAGGTGAGCTTATAGTATACCCATGCTCTGGCGTCCGTCCGTCGTCCGTCCGTCGTTCACAATTTCAAAGATCTTCTCCTCTGAAACCGCTTGGCCAATCAAAGCCAAACTTCATGTGGAGCATCCTTAGGAAGGGGGAACGAAAGTTTATATGAATGGTCCAGGTCACATGACCAAGATGGCCGCCATGGCTATAAATAGCAAAAACCTTTAAAAATCTTCTTCTCCAGAACCAGTGGGCCGATTTCCACGAAACTTGGTATGTAGCATTGGGGACGTGGGCCCATCATAGTTTATATAAATCATGACCCTAGGATGACCTTGACCTATTTTACGGCAAGGTCAACTTAGGTCGCCCATGCATTTGAATGGGAAAAAATGGGAAAATGTTATTTAATGGGTAAAACTTACTGGGAATAGGCAAATGGACAGAAGATTAATGTTAATGGAAAATTTTTGCCCCTGGGGGGTTGTCTGCCCCTGCCCCGGGGCTATATACATGTATATTTCCATAATAATGAAACATCTTCTCCCCTGAAACCGCTTGGCCAATCAAATCCAAACTTCATATGGAGCATCGTTGGGAAGGGGGAAAGAAAGTTTATGTAAATGGTCAAGGTCACATGACCAAGATGGCCGCCATGGCTATAAATAGAAAAAACCTTTAAAAATTTTCTTCTCCAGAACCAGAAGGCCAATGATTTTGAAACTTTGTGTGAAGCATCAGTGACTGGAGCTCTACAAAGTTTATATAAATCATGACCCTGGGATGACCTTGACCTATTTTACAGCAAGGTCAACATAGGTCGCTCATGCATTTGAATGGGGAAAAGTGTTAAAATGTCATTTGTAGGGAAAAACTTGCAGGAAATGGGCAAGTGGACTTAAGATTGATGATTCTGAAAAAATTTGGACCCCAGGGGTCTGTCTGCCCCCACCCCGGGGCAATATACATGTATATTACAGTGATATTCAACGATCTTCTTCTCTGAAACTGCTCGGCCAATCAAAGCCAAACTTTATGAGGAGCATTGTTAAAAAGTGGGAATGAAAGTATATATAAATGGTCATGGTCACTAAATGGTCATGGTCACATGACCAAGATGGCTGCCATGGCTATAAATAGCAAAATCCTTTAAAAATCTTCTTCTCCAGAACCAGAAGGCCTATGATTTTGAAACTTGGCATGAAGCATCAGGCAATGGAGCTCTACATATAAATTGTGACCCTTGGATGACCTTGACCTATTTTACGACAAGGTCAACTTAGGTCGCCCATGCATTTGTATGGGGAAAATTGTTAAAATGTCATTTGAAGGGCAAAACTTGCAGTAAATTGGCAAATGGACTGGAGTTTAATGATTTGAAAAAGAATTTGACTCCAGGGGTTGCTCTGATCTGGCCCTGGGGTTATATACATGTATATTACCATTGTAGTCAAACAAGTTTATTGGTATATAGCTCAGGTTTCAGGTGAGCGTTTACAGGACCATTGGTCCTCTGGTTACAATTTCATTTGTTAAAAAAAAATATTATTATTACTGTATTAGGGTATGTATATGTACATGTAGTTTGCACTTAATGCTTATTCTCCTATGAGGTCGCTTTATCATTTTCATTTCTTATTTCTAAATGTATGTATTTTGATTCTAGTTTGAAACACATTTTGCTGTTTTTATTAGAAACAATCTTTTTTCAGATTTTTTTAAGCATTTAGAATCAGTTCGTCTTACATCTGAGCCGCGACGTGAGAAAACCGGTCTTCGGGTATTTCCAACCAGGTCCGACACAAACCGGGCTGTACAGTCTCAGAAGCAGGCTAGAAGCTTGAAATTTCAGATATAAGAAGAAGAGGAAATATACTATCCGTGTAGCGAAAACAAAGGCGCTGATCAGCTTCGCGGTTATCGCGAAGCTGATCTGCGCCTTTGTTTTCACATAGGCAAAAATCCGGTTTTCTCAGGATGCGGCTCATCTGATTTTGATCTGAAATTCTGAAGTACTCCGTTCTGTCAATTTGGTATCAAAAATGTTAATTGAAAATGGTTAGGTAGTGTGATGGTTCAGTGGTAGAGTGTCAGACTTTGGAGTGGGGTCAGGGGCTCAAAACCTACCACAGTTGTTTTGTGTATGTGAGCAAGGCACCTAAGGTCCCATAGTACTAGTTAAGTACCCAGGAAGTGGTAGCATCATCTGACCAGAGTGAATACTCAGTTAAAACAAACAAATAAAATATGAGCCGCCTCATGGGAAAACCAACAATCTCCATAGGCGAAAACAAAGACGCAGATCAGCTTCGCGGTAACCGCGAAGCTGATCAGCGCCTTTGTTTTCGCTTCTCGGACAGTACAATTCCTCCTCTACTTAAATCTGAAATTTGAAGCTTCTAGCTCTTTTCTGTGCTTGTACAGACGGGTTTGTGTCGGACCTGTTCGAAAACCACATTGTTGGTTTTCCCATGGGGCGGCTCATATACAAAAGAGCATTTACAATATCTTCCCATTGCATTCTTAAAACATCATAAGTATTTTTTCTTCCCTATATTGTCCAAAATTTACAGGGCATTCAGCATTTGTGATCAAGCCATGTTTTGGATGTACCAAGATCACGGTATCAGCATGAAAATTTTATTACTCGCTTTTTACTCACCGGCTTAAAATTCAAATTATGATTTCTATGGTTAAATGATACTTGCTTTGTTATATAGGAGATGAAATTGAATGGACTGATAAATAAAAACACATACATTTGAGCCTCCTCGTGGGAAAACCAACAATGTGGTTACCGACCTGGTCCAACACAAACCGACCTGTACAGTCACGGAAGCAGGCTAGAAGCTTGAAATTTAGGAATTAAGTAGAGGAGGAATTATGCTATCCGAGTAGCAAAAACAAAGGCACTGATCAGCTTCGCGGTTACCGCGAAGCTGATCTGCGCCTTTTTATTCCGCCCATGCAAATTGTTGGTTTTCCCATGACGTGGCTCATTTTATATTCTCTGAAGACTTATGAGTTTTTGTAAAATGGAAAATTTAACATTGGCACTCCTAACATTATAATGCTTTTGGTCAGAAAAGAAAAACTGATACACAGTATGATTGGGCTGACATAAAAACTAATTTCAACATTTTGATAAGTAAATCTAATGGCACAGAGCTTCCTTTAGTCGGAACAAAAGTATTCACTCTCTGAACTAGAAAACTGCTTAGAACCTTAGGTATCCACTGAGCACATAGCCACTAAGAGCTGACCTGAGTCTCAGTCATTGTATCATCACAATGTGTTTTATATGGTCTTTCAGACATGGTACCCGGTACCAGTGGTGTCCTAAGCCTAAAGGAGGTAGCCGTGGGTAACGAAGTACAGAGTGACGTCAACCTACAACATCACATAGGCTTCGTAGGCGCCATGCAGAAGTTTATGTTTAATGGCAAGAATTACTTTGAGATGTCTAATGTGGAGGAGGCAGTAGAGAATGTGGAAATTACAGCCAGGTATGATATACTACATGTTAAGTTCTTGGGTTGTTTTAATGAGAATGATGAAAAATATTATTTAGATAGCAAGTATCATCAAATTGTTTGGCAAACTCATTCCAATGAAAGCATCTATGCAAGTTTGAACCATGACTGGTTGTGTGGAATTGTTTAGCAAGATGTATATTCAGTTAAGATCCTGGTTTGATACTAAGCGTTGCATTTGGGAGGGTAGTGCTCACCATGATTTTTCCTCAAAATCAGTTGAACTTAATACATGTACATGTACTAGTACTTTCCTATGTTACAGTTTCTTGCCTGATGTACAGTATGTAAATGAAAAAAAAACTTTTTATGATGGCCGATATATTGTTGTATAACTTTCTGTAAAATGTACTTTCTCTTTGCTAGGTTTGATGGTGGTGAGTCAGTAACCAGAGACCCAGTGACATTCAAGTCCCACGAGGCCTACGTCACACTGCCTAAACTACAAGCCAACAGCCACTTTGCTGTCTACTTCAAGATCAAAACCTCATTGCATGCTGGCCTGATCATGTTCAACGGAAGAATGGGCAATGATTTCTTAGCCATGGAGCTGTATCAAGGATATTTGTACTATATTTACGATATGGGTGGGGGGACACAACGAATCCGAGTCAATACTCCCGACCCACTCAATGACAACAAATGGCACGATATCTCCTTGTTACGACCTCAGATTGACCAACAGCTCATCAGGGTTGATGACTTCTCACCTACTGTAGAAAATATGAAGGATTATTCTGCACGACGTTTTGACCTGATGGGTCCCCTGTATTTTGGTGGTGTTCCACGGTCACTGTATAACTCCCTGCCTATGCAGGTTCTGTCTAAGGATGGGTTTCTGGGCTGTATAGCCTCTCTAGATCTGAATGGTTATGCCTATAATCTCCTAGAGGACTCTACACTGACCGAGTATTCGGTAGTCCCTGGATGCTCAAGTGAGTTCACTTTTGTGGTAATCAAGAACAATTTTGTACTGGTATATTTCAACATTTTATGAATTTGTAACCGAAGGACTAGAATTTATAAGGCTAATATTTGGCAGCAAATTTTGAGAAAATCCATACATTTATTATCTGTAGGTTTTATACATATTGAAATGCTTTAAAATGAAAAGCAAGAAAAAGAATTTCTCTTTCTGCTTAATTTCGAAGTTTTCATATTTTATCATATTCTTTCAAGTTGATTGTCTTTGAACATTATCAGAAGCTCTTATGTAGCCTTACATATATTATACCATACATGTTTCTTGCTCCCAGGTTCCGAGACAATGTGCCATGCTAACAGTTGTTATAACGGTGGTGTGTGTAAACAACGAGACAATTCCTATGCCTGTGATTGTGATATGACTTCATTCAGTGGGCCGACATGTAGAGAAGGTAAAATATCAAAACTGTCATAAGAGAAACTCTTAATCTTTGTTTCTGGTCACATTTAGATTGCAAAACAAAAAGGGTTGTACAGTCACAGAAAACAGCTAGAGACTTTGGAATACACTGGTCATTCTATGTTACATGAAGATAAAGATGCTGATGTCAGCTGCTTGATAACAAAAACCATCTAGGTGTTGCACAACATGTGATGAAACTTTATGAAATATAATAGTTCATACCTGGATAAGTATTGAGAAAGACCATAAATTTTGGATATTATGTGATTGTGTGCAGTTGGATAGTTTTCTGTTACAAGTGCTTATTCTTATATCAATGCAATCAATAAATATTCTCCACCTTGAGCATGACTGGTATGAACAATCTATCAACCTGTATTTTCAGAGAGCACTACCTACAGATTTGGTCTAAACAGAGGGTTGATAACATTTGAACACTTTGAGGATGACAGAAAGGACACTACCAGTGATACCCTGGCATTTGGCTTCAAGACGATACAAGACTTTGCTGTACTGGCCAGAATAGATAGTGCTGATACCAATGACTTCATTGAAATGGAACTGGTGAGATATGACTAATTATGTTTTCTGACTCTTCAAAAATGTTAAAAGATTGTAAAGAAAAAAGCAGTGGAAATGGCAGTAACTGTTACTGCCTGTCGTTTAAATGAATTGGTTAAGAAAGAACTTATCCGCGTCATTTTCAAGGTAATAACAGCTAGTTTATTACCTAGGCTAATTACATAAAAAATTGTATAGAAATGGCTGTTTGTTATTTTCATCTATTCCAGTAACAGGAACAGAACCCGGCAATGGAAAATTCTATTGATCAGTGGTCAGTCTATTGCCTGGTCATGTGATATTCCATATGACTGCAATGTAACAAAGTAACAACATGAAATTCTATTGCCTGGCCAGCTGTCTATTGCCTGGTCACATGATAAGTCACATGACTATAGATGTAATTAAGTAATAAAACAGTTATTTCAAGCTTAAACAGGCAATAGTGCAAAACATTTCTCCTCGGTGCAGGTACCGACTTGACATGCTATTGCCCTCAGCTAGCCTGCCAAGTCGGTACCTGCACCGAGGGGAAAATATTTTGCACTATTGCCTGCTGAAGCATGAAATAACTGTATACTAACATATGGTCCTCAGTAGACTTAAATAATCCTGACAATACTGAAACACTAAAGTGCTACATGTATTTTAATTTCTTAATTGAACCTTATCAGAGTACCAACTTTAAATCCTGTTTTCATCCCCACTCAGAATGGTTCTGATTTCAGCAGAAATCAAAAGTCACACTTCTTTCTGTGTAATAATTTACAGTATACATGTATATGGCAACATTTGTGAGGGGCATAACTCATTTTGTCTGTGTGTTATGTTTGATTTTTCTTTCCGAACTATACAGGTACAAGGCAACATTTTTGTCGTGTACAACATGGGACAGTCAGAGATTCCTGTCGGCGAGGTGTACCACAAACTGAATGATGGGAAGAATCATGTGATCAGGTTTACACGCTCTGGAGCCAACGCTACACTACAGGTGGATAAATGGGACAGAACAACTAAAGTTCCAGTCGGTAATGTAGTAGTTTCTTTTTTCTGCTTAATAATTGAGCCGCCTCGTGGGAAAAACAGCAATGTGGTTTCCGAACAGGTCCGACACAAATTGACATTGTACAGTCACAGAAAAGAGCTAGAAGCTTGAAATTTCGGATTTAAGTAGAAGAGGAATCGTACTATCCGAGTAGCGAAAACAAAGGCGCTGATCAGCTTCGCGGTGACCGATTGTTGGTTTTCCCATGAGGCGGCTCATATGTTTGCATCATAAAACCCTTCTTAATTCTGCTCAAATCAAGTCATGGTCCCTTAAGAGTCTTGCACAATGTCTCAGACTATGAGCAGACAACTAAGTAGGATGTCATTTAATATAAAACACAGTCATGCTTACTGGACTTTGGTGAAGGAAAGAAGAGTGGAGTGTTGGAAATATAGTTTGCCATGGATACCAAGAAATTTTAGATGTGTAAATGGCTTCTGTCCAGCTAAGGCCAATTTTAAACGACCACCGTTCTGCATCAGAAGCATTTCAAACTAGTTAAGAGGTGCAAAACTCTGGCTATGGAAATTATACATCTTATACTATTTGAGCAAGGAATGATTCCATTGAAAACATAAACGGTCTGATTGTCTGTCCTGTTAAAACTGGAAATCTGAATAGTTTGTTGTAAAGCATTAAAGACTGATACATGTAATTATGAAATTACTATGAAATAATTTGACAAAAATTGAGTTAAATGGACAGTAACAGGTACTGTTATCATTGTGGAATTAAAGATTGTAATAATTGTGTACTTAATTGATTGAATAAATGTGTTTGTAGTTTCATTAATTTCTTGTTTCTTTTTGATTATGCTTTCATGGAGCCTATCCTTATATCATTACCAATATCATCATTTTCATACCATGATAATTGTAACAATATACAGTTTATATGTACAGTAGAAATTGTTTATTTATTCCCGGCGCAAAATCTTGATCAACCTATATCAGGCAGAATTCTTTCATAAAGACTTGTTCATGTAAATAGAGATATTGTTCCCTGTCTGCAGATTCAAGAAATCATTTCCTAGTTAATAGTGAAAACAATGTATACTGGTCATTGGCCTTCGGTAGGGTGTTAATGAGAAATGACTGTCCTGACATGATAGTTATTGAGCTGGGATATAGAGCATTAAATCATACAAACCACAAGACACATGTTGTTAGGGGTAAATCAAATCTATGCTGTTGTCCCAGTCATTTATATACCACTTCTTATAAAACCTGCTGTGGCCCAAGTGTATCATGACTCCATGGACAGCCAAACCACTAGACTTGTATGTTTTATGGCTGTCAGACGACAGCAGGGTTTAGCATGTGATGGTATACAATGACTCAGAGGATAGAACAGGTAGTACCATTTGATTTACCTCTGTGAAGTTTGGTAAACCATGTAGATGCAGACTGATCATTTTTCCATTTTACATAAGTTGGAGTTTATTAACACCATGATAGAGTGTCTGAGAAGTGTCTAAGTTAAATTTTTTTAGAATGGTTATTGTAGAGGTGCATAAACTTGTTCACAATAATGTTTTATAACATACTTAACAAAAACATTGTTTGTTGTATCATGTAAGTCATTTATCATTGAGCAACATCATGAGAAAACCAACAATCTGCATATGCGAAAACAAAGGCGCCTTTGCTTTCGCTACACGGATAATACAGTTCCTCTACTTTCTAAATCAGAAATTTCCAGTCTCTAGCCATCTTCTGTGCTTGTACAGCTCAGTTTGTGTCGGACCTACTGTTTGTCGGACCTACTCTGGAACCACATTGTTGGTTTTTTCTCGTCTCGGCTTCTTTTCTGATGACACCCCATCATAAAAACTTCATTGAGATTACTTGCTGTTAATGCAAATACATGTACATAGGGGTAAATCAAATGATACTGTCTGATGAAAGGGTTTTCTGTTGACAACACTCATTTGAGCCGCCACATGGGAAAACCAACAATTTGCATATGCGAAAACAAAGGCGCAGATCAGCTTCGTGGTAACCGCGATGCTGATCAGCACCTTTTGTTTATGCTACTCGGATAGTACAATTCCTCCTCTACTTAACTCCAAAATTTGAAGCTTTTAGCCTGCTTCTGTGACTGTACAAGCCGGTTTATGTCGGGCCTGTCCGGAAACCACATTGTTGGTTTTCCCAACGAGGCAGCTCATTTATGCTCTAACAGTGACATGTTAGAACAAAACTTTCCATTGTTCTTTAACCCGACCCAAGATGATGGAAAAATTGTTGACTGGGACATTAAGTCATGACAACCAAACCAAAAGTTTTGCTATAAGTTCGGAGAGAGAGTGATTTGCATGTAGCAAAACTATTTTGGCATATTTAGAGATGTTGAAATTGTGAACAAAAGTATCCTGTATTTTTGGTCATGTGCAGTGAAAGAGGAGGGTGATTTAGTGCTGTTGTGATCAGGTTTTATGTCCCATTAACAGCTAAGGTCATATTGAGACGGAAGCTTTGGGTTAGTCTCATGTGGGGAGACCTCGAACCCACAGAGACAAGATTGCAAAGCAGGTCCAGATTCTATTGATCTTTTAACAACTAACTACTGGGAAGGCCAATGCTGTTCTAATCTAGACTTTTTTTAGCTCACCTGAGCCGAAGGCTCACAGGTGAGCTTATAGTATACCCATGCTCCGGCGTCCGGCGTCCGTCCACAATTTCAAAGATCTTCTCCTCTGAAACCGCTAGGCCAATCAAAGCCAAACTTCATATGGAGCATCCTTAGGAAGGGGGAACAAAAGTTTGTATAAATGGTCCAGGTCACATGACCAAGATGGCCGCCATGGCTATAAATAGCAAAAACCTGTAAAAATCTTCTTCTCCAGAACCAGAAGGCCTATGATTTTGAAACTTGGCATGAATCATCAGGCAATGGAGCTCTACAAAGTTTGTATAAATCATGACCCTGGGATGACCTTGACCTTTTTTACGGCAAGGTCAACTTAGGCCGCCCATGCATTAGAATGGGAAAAAAAAGGAAAATGTCATTTAATGGCAAAAAACTTGCTAGGAATGAGCAGATGGACAGAATATTCATGTTTATGAAAATATTTTGGGCCCAGAGGGTTGTCTGCCCCTGCCCTGGGGCTATATACATGTGTATGACCATAATATTCAAACATCTTCTTCTCTGAAACCGCTCGGCCAATCAAAGCCAAACTTTATGTGGAGCATTCTTAGGAAGAGTGAATAAAAGTTTGTATAAATGGTCAAGGTCACATGACCATGATGGCCGCCATGGCTATAAATAGCAAAAACCTTTAAAAATCTTCTTCTCCATGCCCATGCATTTGAATGGGGAAAAATAGGAACATGTCATTTAATGGCAAAAAACTTGCTAGGAATGAGCAAATGGACAGAAGAATTATGTTTATGAAAATATTTTGGGCCCAGAGGGTTGTCTGCCCCTGCCCCGGGGCTACGGTATATACATGTGCATGACCATAATATTCAAACATCTTCTCTGAAACCGATTGGCCAATCAAAGCCAAACTTTATGTGGAGCATTCTTAGGAAGAGTGAATGAAAGTTTGTATAAATGGTCAAGGTCACATGACCAAGATGGCCGCCATGGCTATAAATAGCAAAAACCTTTAAAAATCTTCTTCTCCAGAACCAGAAGGCCTATGATTTTGAAACTTAGCATGAAGCATCAGGCAATGGAGCTCTACAAAGTTTGTATAAATCATGACCCTGGGATGACCTTGACCTTTTTTACGGCAAGGTCAGCTTAGGCTGCCCATGCATTAGAATGGGAAAAATTGTTACAATGTCATTTGAAGGGCAAAACTTGCAGTAAATTAGCAAATGGACTGAATCTTTATGATTTAAAAAAGAAATTGACTCGAGAGGTTGCTCTGACCCTGCCCTGGGGTATATACATGTATATTACCATTCTAGTCAAACAAGTTTATTGGTATATATCTCAGGTCTCATGTGAGCGTTTACAGGACCATTGGTCCTCTGGTAAGAATTAAGTACACCTCAACCTCTTTATAACACTATTGCTGGGATCCAAGCCAATTGCCGTGTTAGCTATCCAACCCGTGTTATAATGAGAGTAAAATGTATAGACATATAGCAAAAGTAGTCCATTTTGGGTCCAACACTGACCCGTGTTATATCCAAAACCGTGTTGTAACGAACCGTGTTATAAAGAGGTTCAGGTGTACATATACATTTATCATATGACGTCAATGTTTTCAAGTGGATAACGTCATGTAATAAAAGTTATGGCCACACATGTATTAACACTTTTGCGGAAATACATGACGTCATTGACAACATCCGTAACAACAATGTAAATTTTCATTGGAAATATGCCCATTTTAAAGGCAATAAAATTGTATATAAGAAGTCATATGATAAAACAAATCTTACACTCGTGGTCATTTCATATGAAATTTATTAAACGAGCCGAAACTCGCCAAAGGCTCGTTTAATAAATTTCATATGAAATGACCACGAGTGTAAGATCCGCTATGTAATAGCCTTATTGATGTAAAATCATTTTGAAGTTTCTTGGAGTGATAAAAAATCTTGACATTTGCAAAGTTCTCTTAGCTTTACTAGTTCCAATTAGCTTAAGTTGAGTAGAACTTTGTCTGTGTAGAAATCTTCAAAATGATTATTTTTCTTCCTAAAGTATACATGTACTCATTTCACTATTATTCAAGTTAATTATCACAATTGTTCAAATAATAAAAATCATATGGAGACTTTTATATTTCTCTTTTAGACTTAATGTGTCATTTTACATTCTTATTTTATGAATAATTGTAAAGGTACCATATTTAACTTTGATTGTATATAAGTACATGTGTGTGGACACATCATGGTACTTACATGCCATTCTTAAAAATGTGTTTCAGTAGACTTTTAGTAATATGAGTGAGTAAAAATTGTTGAAAAACAGTCATACAATAAAAATATTTTAAATGTGGTACCTCTTCATTTGTGCATTTAGAGGCCAGACCAAACACACTTCACTGGTTGTCAGAGTGAGCAAATACTTGACAAAGCCTCAAAGAATATTAAGCCTCAGCAATTAGATTTTTGAGAATTTCATAAAAAAAAAATTTTATTCTAAGATGTTTCCCTATTCAAATTCAATTATATCTATTCTTGTACCTTCTATTCTTACACAACTATTCAGAACAATGTAACAATATCTGACAACCAATGAATTATTTGGTTTGGCCTGATATTTGTAGTTGTAAACTTTTAATGCAGACACATTGAAGAAGCTTTTTCCTGATCTACGAGACACCACAGGTAATAATAACCTGTAGTAATAATAACCTGTAGAGAGGCACTAGCTCCATAGCTTGAATGACACCATTAAACAATGATGGATCTGAACAGGAAAATGAATTATAAGTTTTGAAACATATTAGAGCATGAGTGCAGTACAGTGAACCGGCAGAAACTTCAGTCATCCATATAATAATCATGAACTTGTGTGTTATCTTTGATGTTTGTTCATTTTATAACTCCAAGATGTCCAAAATATTGCAGATTTCAAATGGTCTAATTTTGCATTTGGAAGTTTGGAATATAGATTCCAGTATTTGGAGTTGAAGAGCACTTAGAATGAGCACTAAGTACTTGTTAACTGCTGAAAAGGGAAAATGGTAGATTATAATAATAACCATACCAATATGACCTCAGCTGTAGATTATAATAATAACCATACCAATATGACCTCAGCTGTAAAGCATGGGCATTGTAGAGCAAGAAATATTAAAGATGGTTGAGTCTGACCAATTCATGTTGAATATTGCTTCATGTCTCAGATTGATTTTTAGCATCAATTGAATCAAAATTCTGTATATTTTCAGGCAAGCAGATGACAGTGTTTAACAGCCAGGCCAGAATATGGATTGGAGGGAGAAAGGATGAGTTTAACAAGATCAGCAATCCTTACATAGGCACCATGTCAGGTAGGTTACACTTTACAAGGTACAATTGAACATTACAACATTTTTTAAATTTGCTAAATAAAGTATCCATGCATTTACAGGTTTTGCCATCATCATTAGCAGCAGTAGCATGCCCAATATTTTCACCTTGGATTCTGGGTGTTAACAGAATGCATACAATGAGTCTTGACCTTTATTCTGTGTTTTCCTTGGCTTCAGGGCCTCATTTGTGTATCCACATTCAGCATATGGCTGGTGTTTACTCTAAATACGTCTTTTTTCAAACTGGCTGATTAATGGTATGTTATGTACTGTAAATTTGGAAATTTTCGCGTTACCTTTGTATGGCGAATTTCCTATAACCAAATTATTTGCGAAGTCTTGGAATTCACGAATGAGTGTTCGTGTAAATTATGGCTTATAGAGGTTCTTTATTAGTGAGAACTTTAAATTAGCGAGGCATCCAATTTGCGAATATTCGCAAAATTAAAGTTCTCGCGAATATTTCTGAACCTACAGTTATACATGTATCAACAAGCTTATTCTGTTTTGAATATGCATTGCATGTTTTAACAAAGTAGATAAATTAGGCGTCCCCACGGGATGACCAAATACAGTGGCTCATCTGCAGTTACTCTTCTGATTTGTTGTAGGTTTTGTGTTTAACCAGCACCATATATTTGATATGTTGAGAGATGGTGACCCCAGAGTTAAGAGGGAGGGAGATGTCACTCTCATCAAACCTTCAGAGTATGTATATTATAGTGAAAATATAATTGAGCCACTGTATAAGAAAAGCAACAATTTGCATATGTGAAAACAAAGGCGCAGATCAACTGCACAGCAAATCAACACCTTTGCTTTCGCTACATGGATAGTACAGTCCCTCTTCTTCATAAATTTAAGATTTCAAGTTTCTAGCCTGCTTTTGTAACTGTAAAGGCTGGTTTATGTTAGACCTGGTCGGAAACCCAAATTGTTGGTTTTCTCATGCGAAGGCTCATATAGTATTGAAAACATCTTGGAATTCATGTAAAGCTTTGTAAGAAGGTTAAAGTTAGCAATGATGGGGAACTTGTGCAATCAGAACCAAAGTCTTACCCTTAAAAATGAGGTGATAAAAACAAATTGACTATCAGGTATGAAGAGAACATATCATAAACTGAGTGAGCAGCTATTTCCTTACAGGTGGCTGCTCAATTAACAAACTTATCTAAGTATACAAGAAACAAGATCTTTATTATGAATTTTCGGCCCACATATGGGGCATATAACTAAGTATATGAATATGCACATAAAAGGCACAAACAGCACAAAATTTTGACAATTAACATAAAACAAATACATGTGGACAAATAAAACTTCTTATTTACCGATAGGAACTGGTCCATTTAATTTGCATTAATTTTCACTCATGTAAAATGCAAGCTTGCTTCCAAAGGATAATTTTTCTCAGATTCTCGATACTGAATTCCCATATTTAAATGACTACATTTTTGTTTCCAGTAACACAGATTTCTCGAGAGATGAGGATGATAATGAGGTGGATGTTGATGTACAGTCTACACAGGGGGTCAAGGTGAGATATTTGATAATATACCAGTCTCTCTGTTCTAAGTCACTAGGAAACCTTGCATTTTTCAGCTGTAAAAATTGAAATTTACATGGGAAAACCCCCTGAATTCCACAGTTTTATATAAAAGTGGGGTTTATATAAGGGGGTACTTATTACACGGACGTATTATCCTGATGGTTAGGAGCATGGTGAGCTAGTGATAGATTTTCGGACTACGAATCAAGTGGTCATGGGTTCAAATCCCATTAGCACCAGTTTTGTTTCCTTGAGCAAGGCTCCCACTTCCTGGTTACGTAATACACGGGAAATAGTGGTTCCGTCTTGACTTGACTGAAAAATTGTTGACTGGAATGCTAAACCACAAAACAAACAAACAAACTATGGTTCATCAGTACTGTTAAAATTAATGTGAGCATGTGAATTCAGAATTAGCAAAAGCAGGGTCTTTATCCATTCTGATATGAATATAGTGAATATATGTAGCAAGGGATGAAAGATTTCATTGGAACCTCTATCATGCTTACATTTACCCAAAGTATGATGTGGAGCCATACAGGCCCATGCACCCATGCTTTCACAAAGGCAAAATATTCCAAGGTTTTCAACATTTAAAATAATTTGTACAGGCCTGCAAATAGTAATACACGTATGCGGATGCATTGTTCTTAATTTGGTACTTTCATCAATATAGTCCAAAAGACGGAGAAGAGCAGTACGACTTGAAAATTCTGCCAAGAAACTGACAGTGCAAGTTTACACAGAGAAACCACCAGAGTATTTCCTACTGAATAAAAACTTGATAGCTAGCAAACCTCAGACAAGGCCTCAAGATTTAGACAATTTCATAGCAAAACATAAAAACACAAAAGACCATTTTCTTCCTGTGAACAAAAATAGTGCAAAGAATCCATTTGATCATTACACAATTATGCCTCGAACTGATTCTGCCAGACCACCAGTTGTAACAGACCATGTGATTGGTGGAAATATTGAGTCTATTTTTAGCACAGGAACTATGCGCATCTCATTGGACAATACAGACACAGATGTTGAATATTCAGGATATTCCATATTAGGAAGTGGAGATGGAGGGGAGTTAATTAAAGATGATGAAGATAGTGATATACATAATGACAAACCTAATGATGAACATTCCAGTGTTAAACATTGGGGCCATTTTGTTAGAACCTCACTGTTTTCCATAACAAGGAAGGTTAAGAAATATCGACATTCCTCAGAAAGACTTTTGGATGTTGGGACATTTCATCGCCATCCTTTGGCAAGAGATGACAGGTTTATAAAGACTGCTAGGTATCCAAAGGATAGAGGTAAGGAAGTGGAAGAAACAAAAGATAGGACAGATGAGAATAGACATTCCAGAGTAAGTGATCTGCATGATGGATGAAAATATGTGTGTGATTTCAAAGAACAAGGACAGAAATGCATGAGACTGCTGTGAAAGTACGTATAATCTATGTAGAGCATGGTAATGTCAATAGACCAAAAAATTAATTTGAATGAATTCAATCACTGAACAGCTTGGCTTGAGTAGAAGATGGGCTAGCATGGCATGGCTTGAACACTATATGGATCCAAGCAGCATGTACTGATCACAGAATGGGTAGAAACAAGAAACAGCATGGATTGAACACTACATGTATATGGATCCCAGCAGCATGTACTGATCACAGAATGGGTGGGTAAAAACAAGAACACTATATGGATCAAAGCAGCACGTACTGATCACAGAATGGGCAAAAACCAGAAACAGCATGGATTGAGCACTATATGGATCCCAGCAGCATGTACTGATCACAAAATGGGTAAAAACAAGAAACAGCATGGATTTAACACTATATGGATCCCAGCAGCATGTACTGATCACAGAATGGGTAAATACAAGAAACAGCATGGATTGAGCACTAGATGGATCCCAGCAGCATGTACTGATCACACAATGGGTAAAAACAAGAAACAGCATGGATTGAACACTATATGGATCCCAGCAGCATGTACTGATCACAGAATGGGTAAAAACAAGAAACAGCATGGATTTAACACTATATGGATCCCAGCAGCATGTACTGATCACAGAATGGGT
The DNA here is from genome assembly GCA_964017185.1 of Rugalucina vietnamica. Lineage (NCBI taxonomy): Eukaryota > Metazoa > Mollusca > Bivalvia > Lucinida > Lucinidae > Rugalucina > Rugalucina vietnamica. Next base: position 72,407,350 of record OZ024872.1, read on the forward strand.
AAAAACAAGAAACAGCATGGATTGAACACTATATGGATCCCAGCAGCATGTACTGATCACAAAATGGGTAAAAACAAGAAACAGCATGGATTGAGCACTATATGGATCCAAGCAGCATGTACTGATCACAGAATGGGTAAAAACAAGAAGCAGCATGGATTAAACACTACATGTATATGGATCCAAGCAGCATGTACTGATCACAGAATGGGTAAAAACAAGAAACAGCATGGATTGAACACTATATGGATCCAAGCAGCATGTACTGATCATAGAATGGGTAAAAATAAGAAGCAGCATAGATTGAACACTATATAGATCCCAGCAGCATGTACTGATCACAGAATGGGAAAAAACAAGAAACAGCATGGATTGAACACTACATGTATATGGATCCCAGCAGCATGTACTGATCACAGAATGGGTGGGTAAAAACAAGAACACTATATGGATCAAAGCAGCACGTACTGATCACAGAATGGGCAAAAACCAGAAACAGCATGGATTGAGCACTATATGGATCCCAGCAGCATGTACTGATCACAAAATGGGTAAAAACAAGAAACAGCATGGATTTAACACTATATGGATCCCAGCAGCATGTACTGATCACAGAATGGGTAAATACAAGAAACAGCATGGATTGAGCACTAGATGGATCCCAGCAGCATGTACTGATCACACAATGGGTAAAAACAAGAAACAGCATGGATTGAACACTATATGGATCCCAGCAGCATGTACTGATCACAGAATGGGTAAAAGCAAGAAACAGCATGGATTGACCACTATATGGATCCCAGCAGCATGTACTGATCACAGAATGGGTAAAAACAAGAAACAGCATGGATTGAACACTATATGGATCCCAGCAGCATGTACTGATCACAAAATGGGTAAAAACAAGAAACAGCATGGATTGAGCACTATATGGATCCGAGCAGCATGTACTGATCACAGAATGGGTAAAAACAAGAAGCAGCATGGATTAAACACTACATGTATATGGATCCAAGCAGCATGTACTGATCACAGAATGGGTAAAAACAAGAAACAGCATGGATTGAACACTATATGGATCCAAGCAGCATGTACTGATCATAGAATGGGTAAAAATAAGAAGCAGCATAGATTGAACACTATATAGATCCCAGCAGCATGTACTGATCACAGAATGGGTAAAAACAAGAAACAGCATGGATTGAACACTATATGGATCCCAGCAGCATGTACTGATCACAGAATGGGTAAAAACAAGAAGCAGCATGGATTGAACACTATATGGATCCCAGCAGCATGTACTGATCACAGAATGGGTAAAAACAAGAAGCAGCATGGATTGAACACTATATGGATCCCAGCAGCATGTACTGATCACAAAATGGGTAAAAACAAGAAGCAGCATGGATTGAGCATGTACAGAATGGATTAACAAAGCTCAAAATGAACACAGAATGGATGAATTCATAATCCTTAAATTTCCAGTTATTATATGTCCAGCGGGTTGATAAAGATAAATCTTCTAGTCACTCACACCCCACAGTGCATCTGCTCCGTCTGGGGTTAGCACCATAATTATTTGTGCCTTTTGTACATATATGCCTGTATGTGCGCATTTGTTCATGTAGGCAGACGAAATATTGCATTAGATAAAGGATAACTTTAGTTACATATACAGTAAAAGTATGGAATAACACAGCTTGAAATGAATTATACATGGAGTAACACAATTTTGAATGAATTAACATGGTTTCGAATAACGGCTGAGTGGATGATAAGCACAGTTTAACATGACAGTTTGTTGATAATTTGAACTTAATACAGCATGGGATAAATAGGATTTGTTCAAAAATACATTATCAATGGATGAATTTATATGTTGCTTCACATAGGTAATTTCATGGATGAACTCACTCAGTTCAGTAAAGTTTGACTTACAGCATATTAACTGAAACATATGAGTCACGTCATGAGAAAACCAGATTTTTGTCTATGCAAAAACAAAGACGCAGATCAGCTTCACAGTAACTGCGAAGCTGATCAGTGCCTTTTTTTTGCTACTTGGATAGTACAATCCCTTTTGTACTTATATCCAGAAATTCGAGATTCTAGCCATCTTCTGAGACAGCAGGTGTTAAACCTGGTCGGAAAACCCAAAGACCGGTTTTCTCGTGTCGCGGCTCATTTAGTTGAATACATTTTTAACACAGCAGAGACTCACAGTTTTACTTTAGAAATGAACTGCTTAATGTACATTGGTGCTGACAAATGATTGGAATAAATTCAGGAAAGTTGTTTTGTGTAATTCTTTAATGTCTAATATTCAACACAGAATGGGTGGAAACCGAAAGCCATTTGTTAAATGAGATATATTTCTGTCATATTATATTACAGATAACCACTCCCAAGCAGAAAGTAACAGATGATATCATCTTTGCGTCTGGTAACGGCCCTGATTGTTACAGCCCAGATGATGAGCAGTGCATTCCCACGGAAACGGACCCTGACGATGACAGTCTGTTTACACCCACCATCACAATTACACGGAGACCAGAGATGGAGACTGAAAGGCCAATAACGTACGTAATTCTGTTTTATCTTTTGGGTTTCTGACCAAGTCGGACACAATCTGGGCTTAATGGGCGACAGAATATGGTTAGAAGCTTGAAAGTTTTAACATGAAAAGGAATTGTGCCAGTAGGTCATGGATTCTTGGTAGGTCGTGGGTTTGTCCCCCTGCCGAACATACCAAAGACATTAAAATAGCTTTATAAAAACTTGCCCATGCAATAAACAGATTTTTTTAGCTTTAAAAATTGAATATTTTCAGCGGAAAAAATTGATATTTTTCTTATTATTGCTCAAAACATAGATTGTTGGTACATGCCAGAACCACCTCGGCGAGGCGGTTCTAACCACCTCGGCGAGGGGGTTCTAATGTGTACCCACAATCTGTTTTGGAGCAAAAAATAAGTAAACTAGGTATACACCTGCATACCCCTATAAAAAGTGACACAGACATGTTTTTATGATGGTACCAGTAATCAGCTGTGTCTATGTATTTGCATATGCACAAAAGCAGGTGTGAAGTAAAGCTTATGTTAGAAAACAATAAAACCATTTTGAATATAAGGAAAACTCACATATCATATGACAAAAACAAAAGGTGGTGAAAGTTTAAACAATCAAAACTTGTTACAAATTTCTTTTGTGTTCCTAACAATCGACAATTTTCTGGACATTTTTCAGGAAAGATAACAGAACTATTATCACATGTTATGGTGATGACTGTCCGGACGAGGGCCTTGTTCTACCAATCGACACACCTTCTACACGTGTTTATAACGAAAACTATGAAATACCATCCCATAGCAATACCACCGAAAACACGGGAGGAACAAAACTCAAGACAGACGGTGGACATTTAAATATATTCTTAATAGTAGGCATAGCTGCCGGTGTTCTAGTTGCTTTGATAATTTTAGTGATAGCTTTATATAAGTTTCGGAGTCGGGACGAAGGCTCATATCGAGTGGATGAAAGTCAAAACTTTGCTTATTTAGAAGCCAAAAAGCAACAAACCAATGGTGCAGTAGTACATAATAATGGGACAGCTAAAATGGGGAAAAAGAAAGATGTTAAAGAGTGGTATGTTTGATAATGTGTGCCATGCTCATTTTTATACCAGGTCCCATGGTTATAAGCCTTTTTTCATGCTCAGCTTAATTGAGACTAAAATTTTTCCTGCTCATAAATGTTAAAATGCCACAATTGTTGGCATTTTAACATTTATGAGCAGGATAAATTACAGGCTTTGATAATCTAAGCCTGAACTTATTATTTATTTTGATTATTTCGGCATTAATGAGCACTTTAAATTTTCTGCTCAGCTGAGTTGAGCATGAAATAAGTTTTATAACCTAGGGCCCAGTAGACCAGAGTAGTAGGGTATATTTTGCTGATAAGATTATATGCTGTTTTTCATTAAGTCTTGCTTTGATTTTCGCAATCTTTATGAATGTGCACAACATACAATTTTATTGAGGAGAGTGTTAAATTTACCTACTTCTCTGTACTATTGTAACGTCATTTACATAGAGTGATAAAGGTTCCTAGTGCATAGGCTTGCGTCCTTTGAGTGAGACATGGGCAAACAGCATAGGCCCCAGATGGGACGCCGCAGAACGTGGCATCTGGGGCTATTCAAGTTATTTCATCAAAAATGAAATGAAAATCTAAAGTCACTCCTGATGCCCCTTAAAATGAAAGTGTACTCATCCAAATGATAATAATAGGAAATCCATTCGTCAAAAATGGGCCAAGCTATTGACATGCTAGTGACTTTTGTACTGGGAATGAAAAGAAGCTCAGTGATAGGGTGTTGGACTCTTAAGCAGGAGATACGTTACGAAAACATGCCCATGCAGAGACGAGAATTTTTCAGCTGTAAGAATTTAAAACTCGTATGGAAAATTTGGATAGTTTTAATATTTTTGCTCAAAACATTGATTGTGGGTACAATAATAATAAATAATAATCAACTTTATTTAACGAGGGTTACAAACACATTAAGTAATCTTCCATGTGGCCCTCACTAATCTACAAACATGAATAAACAGTTACCCTTAAAAACAAAACTTAACAAATATACATGTATCAAATTGATAATAATTTATCTTGGACAAGTCATGTTGATCTCAGTTCTAACAAGTCATGTTGAACTACCAGGGGGTACTCACATATAAAATGGGTATATATGAGCCGCCCTATGTTAAAAAGAAGGGGGCTTACGGAGCTGATCAAACTGAAAAAGTGGGTGCTTTCAGAGCTGAAAGAACGGTAAAAGTTGTACTTTTAGAGCTGATCGAACTGGAAAAAATGGGTGTATTCAGAAAAAGTGGGTGCTTTTAGAGCTAATGGAACTGAAAAAGTAGGTGCATTCAGAGCTAATAAAACTCAAAAAAGGGGGGCTTTACCGCGGCACATACCCGTACTGTTTTAATATGGGAGTACCCTCTCCGGGGTTGGACTCACACTAACGAGTGCCCACAATCTATGTTTTGGAGCAAAAATAAAAGGAATTAGGTATACTCTTGTAAACCCCTGTTTTACTATATGAAAGTGGGGTACAAGGGTGTTTACATTTCCTGATAGTGTTTTGTCCTCTATGACACATTTACTCACAAGTACCCTGGTGACGGTGGCAACATGACTGAAAAATTGTTGATTAGGATTATAACGCTTGTCAATGTGTAGTCTGCACAGGCTGGCCTGTGTCTTGTGTGATAAACAGTATATACAGTGAAGATCTGCAACAAGGTTCCTCCATTGATCTTTCTGTTCAACACAGTATATAGGCGGCTTAGAATTTGTATCTATATAAAGCGTTTGCTTGGTGTCTCATCTTTGCTTAAGTGAGTAGCACCATGAGATTTTCTTCCTTCTAGGGGTTTGATCAATAATGGCTGGAATAAAGCAGCTGTCTTTTAGAGACCTGGCCCTGAGATTAAAGAACTTTCATGCTCAGCTCAGCTGAGACTAAAATTTATCCTGCTCATAAATGTTAACAGGATTTGGTGAATCTAAACTTGAAATTTAAATTCATTTGGACTATTTTTTCATTTATGAGCAGTTTAATGCTTGGCTTAGTTGAGCATGAAAAAAAGTTTTATAACCTCGGGGCCAGGTAGAAGCTTGATATTTTAGTTTGATAGGCATGTTTAAATTGCTTACTAGTTTGTTATTGGTTAAAAGATAAAATTTGTCTGAATGAAGTACTTAAATTATTATTTAAGTGACTGATTTTAATGTTAGAGATTATATTTTTGGTACTGTAAGTGTATTTTGATTCATGTTTTCAGTAGATTTGGCAAATTGCTGACTTCACTGTCCAGCAGAATAGTTACTTTGCCCTTAGATGGTGAAATAATGTCCCCCTGGTGAAATAATGTCATTTGGCGTGTCACCAGTAAACTATTCAGATTCAGGAATAGGGCACAGATTGTTAATTTGCTACTCAGTGGCTCACCTTAGACCAAAGTGGTCTGTTTCTAGGCCATAGATGGACTGTGCTAATACTTACAATAATCTAGTCATCTGTATATATCAAACTGTTACCGTTATTGTCATTTCATAAAGTAATGTTCACATTTCCTCCAAGTAAGACTCACAATAAACTGTGCAGTAACTGCACAACTGATCAGCGCCTTTGTTTTCACTACACCGATAATACAATTCCTCTTCGACTTAAATCCAAAGTTTCCAGCCTCTAGCCTGCTTCTGTGACTGTACAGGCTGGTTTTTGTCAGTTCTGGTCAGAAATCCTGATAACCGGTTTTTAGCTCACCTGAGCCTTCACAAGGTGAGCTAATAGGATGGCCATGCTCCGTCGTCCGTTCGTCTTCCTCTGTCCACAATTTCAAAGATCTTCTCCTCTGAAACCACTTGGCCAATCAAAGCCAAACTTCATGTGCATCATGTGCATCATCCTTAGGAAGGGGGAACAAAAGTTTATATAAATGGTCTAGGTCAGATGACCAAGATGGCCACCATGGCTATAAATAGCAAAAACTTTTAAAAATCGTCTTCTTCAAGAACCAGAAGGCCTATAATTTTGAAACTTGGCATAAAACATCAGGGAGAGGACCTCTACAAAGTACATGTATATACAAATCATGACTCTGGGATGACCTTGACCTATTTTTCGGCAAGTTCAACATAGGTTGCCCATGCATTTGATTGAATGGGGAAAATTGTCAAAATGTCATTTGAAGGGAAAAGCTTGAAGGAAATGGGCAAATGGACTGAACATTTATTTTTCTGAAAAAAAAAAATTGGACCCCAGGGGCTAGGTTGCCTATTAAATGGTGGAAAACTTGCTGGGAATTAGCCAATGGACAGAAGATTTATGTTTATGGTTATCTGCCAAGTTTATTGGTATAAATTATATCCAAGATCTCAGGTGAGCGTTTACAGGACTATTGGTCCTCTGGTCTTGTGTTGTGGCTCACATTATTTAGACTGCAAACAACAAGGTACATGCTTATCAGGCTGCCCTTTTTGGGCAGTTTGCATCACAATGGTGTTTGCTATTCTCAAAATGATTTGAGCCTTCGCTTGAGAGAACCAACAATTTAGGTTTCCGACCAGGTCCAACACAAACCAGGCTGTACAGTTGCAGAAAATGGCTTTGAATTTCATATATAGAGAGAAGAGGTATTGTTCTATCTATGGAGTGAAAACAAAGACGCTGATCTGTGGCTTTGTTTTTTGCATATGCAGATTGTTGATTTTCTGATGTAGCGGCTCATTTCACGTTGGCATTGAAATTATTTGGACATAAAAAGTAGAATTAAAATTGTCATGAGAAAATGTGTTTTTGGTGTTAGCGCTATACTCAAATCTGCCTTCTTATCTACAGAAACTAGCTAAAATGTGGGTATAGGTAAAACACGGGGGTGATTCAAATGATGCTACCTGTGCTGTCGTCCGAGTACTTTGTATACCATCACATGCAAAACACTGCTGTCGTCCGAGTATATGGTCGACGGCCGTAAACATAATACTTGTGATTTTGCTGTCGTCTGAGACATGATACGACTGTCGATATACTCGGACGACAGCAAGTTTTTGCATGTAATGGTATACAAAGTACTCGGACGACAGCACAGGCAGCATCATTTGAATCACCCCCGTGTAAACTGTAGGACTGTAGCTTTAGATGTCAACCATTACACATAAGCTGCAGGCAGATTTTCTCTAATGAATTTCAGATTGTGTATACATATTTGTTTATTTATAATGTTTGTGTTATTGTAATGTATGTCATTTGAGCCGCGATGCGAGAAAACCTGTCTTCGGGGTTTCTGACTAGGTCTGACACAAACCGACCTGTACAGTCACAGAAGCAGGCTAGAAGCTTGAAATTTCAGATTTAAGAAGAGAAATTGTACTATCTGTGTAGAGAAAACAAAGGCGCTGATCACTTACTGCGAAGCTGATCTGCGCTTTTGTTTTCACATAGGCAAAACTCCGTTTTTTAGCTCACCTGAGCCGAAGGCTCACAGGTGAGCTTATAGGATAGGCAGGCATCCGGCGTCCGTCGTCGTCGTCCGTCGTCGTCGTCCGTCCACAATTTCAAAGAAGAATATTTCTGAAGCTAGTAGGCCGATCTTGATCAAATTTAATGTGAACCATAATTGGGTTGGGGGATTGATGGCATTAGGTTTTGGAGCAGATTGTATCAAAATTGTGGTTTCCATGGCAACAGATAGGTCCCATAGACTTACAATGGGAAAAACTAAAAAAATCTTCTTCTCTGAAACCACTAGGCCCACAGCTTTGATATTTGGTATGTAGCAATGGCTAATGGTCCTCTACGTAAATTGTGCCATTCATGCCCCTGGGGTCAAATTTGGCCACGCCCCGGGGGGTCGATAGTCTCCATAGACTTACTATGGGAAAAAAATTAAAAAATCTTCTTCTCTGAAACCACAGGGCCCACAGCTTTGATTTTTGGTATGTGGCAATGGCTAATGGTCCTCTACATAAATTGTGCCAGCCATGCCCCTGGGGTCAGATTTGGCCACGCCCCGGGGGTGGATAGTTTCCATAGACTTACAATTGGAAAAACTAAAAAAATCTTCTTCTCTGAAACCACTAGGCCCACAGCTTTGATATTTGGTATGTAGCAATGGCTAATGGTCCTCTACATAAATTGTGCCATTCATGCCCCTGGGGTCAAATTTGGCCACGCCCCAGGGGTTGATAGTCTCCATAGACTTACTATGGGAAAAAAATTAAAAAATCTTCTTCTCTGAAACCACAGGGCCCACAGCTTTGATATTTTGTATGTGGCAATGGCTAATGGTCCTCTACATAAATTGTGCCAATCATGCCCCTGGGGTCAAATTTGGCCAAGCCCCGGGGGTCGATAGTCTCCATAGACCTACAATAGGAGAAAACTAAAAAAATCTTCTTCTCTGAAACCACTAGGCCCACAGCTTTGATATTTGGTATGTAGCAATGGCTAATGGTCCTCTACATAAATTGTGCCATTCATGCCCCTGGGGTCAAATTTGGCCACGCCCCAGGGGTTGATAGTCTCCATAGACTTACTATGGGAAAAAAATTAAAAAATCTTCTTCTCTGAAACCACAGGGCCCACAGCTTTGATATTTTGTATGTGGCAATGGCTAATGGTCCTCTATATAAATTGTGCCAATCATGCCCCTGGGGTCAAATTTGGCCACGCCCCGGGGGTCGATAGTCTCCATAGACCTACAATAGGAAAAAACTAAAAAAATCTTCTTCTCTGAAACCACAGGGCCCACAGCTTTGATATTTGGTATGTGGCAATGGCTAATGGTCCTCTACATAAATTGTGCCAGCCATGCCCCTGGGGTCAAATTTGGCCACGCCCCGGGGGTGGATAGTTTCCATAGACTTACAATTGGAAAAACTAAAAAAATCTTCTTCTCTGAAACCACTAGGCCCACAGCTTTGATATTTGGTATGTAGCAATGGCTAATGGTCCTCTACATAAATTGTGCCATTCATGCCCCTGGGGTCAAATTTGGCCACGCCCCAGGGGTTGATAGTCTCCATAGACTAACTATGGGAAAAAAATTAAAAAATCTTCTTCTCTGAAACCACAGGGCCCACAGCTTTGATATTTTGTATGTGACAATGGCTAATGGTCCTCTACATAAATTGTGCCAATCATGCCCCTGGGGTCGAATTTGGCCACGCCCCGGGGGTCGATAGTCTCCATAGACCTACAATAGGAAAAAACTAAAAAAATCTTCTTCTCTGAAACCACAGGGCCCACAGCTTTGATATTTTGTATGTGGCAATGGCTAATGGTCCTCTACATAAATTGTGCCAATCATGTCCCCGGGGTCAAAATTGGCCACGCCCTGGGGGTGGATAGTCTCTATAGACCTACAATAGGAAAAACTAAAAAAATCTTCTTCTCTGAAACCACTAGGCCCACAGCTTTGTTATTTGGTATGTAGCAATGGCTAATGGTCCTCTACATAAATTGTGCCATTCATGCCCCTGGGGTCAAATTTGGCCAGGCCCCGGAGGTTGATAGTCTCAATAGACTTGCTATGGGAAAAAATTAAAAAATCTTCTTCTCTGAAACCACAGGGCACACAGCTTTAATATTTTGTATGTGGCAATGGCTAATGGTCCTCTACATAATTGTGCCAGCCATGCCCCTGGGGTCAAATTTGGCCACGCCTCGGGGGTAGATAGTCTCCATAGACTTACAATGGGAAAAACTAAAAAAATCTTCTTCTCTGAAACCCAAAGGCCCAGAGCTTCTATATTTTGTATGTAGCAATGTTTGGTAGTCCCCATTATAAATTGTGCCAGTCATGCCCCTGGGTCAAATTCGGCCATGCCCCGGGGGTCAATAGTGTCCATGCATAGACTTTCATTGGTCGATTCTCAATTAATTTAAATCTCATGAGCTTACAATGTGATAATCTCTCAGGTGAGCTACAGGACCAATGGTCCTCTAGTTTTAAGATGGGGCTCATTGCATTATCACATCAGTATCTGTGTTATTATTTGAGCCGCCTCTTGGGAAAACCAACAAAGTGGTTTCCGAACAGGTTCTACACAAACCAAGCTGTAAAAGCACAGAAGATGGCTGGAAGCTTGAAATTTTGGATTTAGAAAGTAGAGGAACTGTACTTGCGAAAACAAAGGCGCTGATCAGCTTTTCGGTTACTGCAGAGCTGATCTGCGTCTTTGTTTTTGCATAATGCAGATTGTCGGTTTTCTCATAATGCGGCTCATTTGTTGACCATTGTACATGTACATTGTTTTGAGAATCGCGCTTTTTCAGATGTAATTTTTTATGTACTGAGAACTGATTAAAACAATTAAGACAGACACGCATCAGCTTGGAATGAAAATAAAAACAACAGTTGATGGTATGAAGTTTTCAAAAACATTAAGTGACAAACTATTGTCGATCGAAGCATTTAGCATTTTGACTTCTTCATTTACTTTAGTCAAAGTATTGAAAATCAGGTTGTTTTGAATTCTTTCTTATTTTTTATTTGGGTTTTGGCAATCTGTCATATTACTAATTGAGTCTTCCGTAGAACCACCCATCATTAATATTCATTTTTATATTGACCATTCAAATCTGCACATTAGCTAACGGTCAATGACGGTTGACCAACACGTGGGTTAGACAAACAAACCAACACATGCTTTTTACAGGTAAATACAGGTGCAAAAAAACAATGTTTGTCTATGGAAATAGGGTGGGCGTGGCTATACCTTGCTGGCGGAGGAGTCAATTGAGCCGCAACACGAGAAAAAGGGTTGTCAGGGTCTGACCAGGTCTGACACAAACCGGCATGTGCAGCTACAGAAGATGGCTAGAAGCTTGAAATTTCGGATTTAGGAAGGAGAGGAATTGTAATATCCGTGTGATGAAAAACAAAGGCACTTATCAGATCTGCATCTTTGTTTTGGCATAGGCAAAAATCTGTTTTTCTCATGATGGGGCTCAACTTACTGATGTATGTATTTCTTGATTGTCACATTTATAGTCATGTCTATTATGAGACTTTTGGTGCCATAAGGAATTAAAAAGATCCAATCGCAATGCTAGTAGCTGTCTTAAACCTTTTAATCAAGGAAACTCAGTATAAAATTGCATTATACCACCTTGTGAAATAAAAGTGAATGTATGAATCTAGTAAATATTTTATATCCATTTAGTCCCCACATCAAACAGTCTTTAAAACATTAGCCTATTCATCCAAGTCATTCAAAAAGGTAAAAGTGAGCAATGATAAGGAAATGGCACAATCAGAACAAAAGTCGAGGTGGGGAAAAAATAAATTGACAATCAATTTAGGTACCGATACAGAGAACATATTATAAGCAGAGTGAGGAGCTATTTTCAAATAGGTGGCCACTCAATCTGAATATATGAAAATGTACATAAAAGGTGCAAACAACAGAAAAATTCAACACCAAAGCATAAAACAATAAGAACCACAACAGAAATACTGCCTAGGAACAATCAGTAATATAGGGCTCAAACATGGTCTTTTATACATTAAAATCTGCTGGGACCCGAGGGAGGCGTTGAAACCCTAGCCTGAAGAAACCATAGCCTGAAAGGCGAGGGTTTCAAACTTGCCAAGGGGCCCAGGAGATATCAATGAATCAGAAAGAACATGTTTGATCGTAATTATTGCAAGGTCACCAGCCCATGAAAAATATTGACGCATCGTGAGAAAACCAAATTTTTGCCTATGCGAAAACAAAGGCACAGATCAGCTTCGCAGTAACTCGCAGTAACTGCGAAGCTGATCAGTGCCTTTGTTTTCGCTACACAGATAGTACAATTTCTCTTCTTCTTAAAACCGAAATTTCAATCTTCTAGACATTTTCTGAAACTGTACAGGCCGGTTTGTGTCAGACCTGGTGGGAAACCCTAAAGACCGGTTTTCTCGCATCGCGGCTCATTTGAAGCTAGATGAATCCGACACGTCAATTAATACATTACCCTTGCTCATTCAGTTTTTCTTTTCAACAAAAGTTTCAGAATTCAGTATAAAATTAAAGAAATGTAGTTTTATGCACTGATATATGTATGCTTGCATATTCTTTGATGTTATCAACAGTTTTCAAATAGGCAACAATCAGGACATGGCGCACAGAAAGAAATTCCCAATCCAAAAACGGAGGTGGAAGAAAATAAATTTACAACAATCAGGTACTTATACTAAGAAAACATACTGTAAGCCGAGTGAGCAGCTATTTCCCAAACAGGCGGCCACTCAGTTACCCAAACTTAAGTAAAAAAAAAATAGACTAATTTCTGTATTTTTGCCTGGGGGGAGGGGGGGTACTCTGAGATATTTTGGCTGGAGTCACTTAAAAATGTAACTATTTTTATGGGTTTATTTTAACAAAATATGCATCATTTCTCAAGGCCGGTGCGGCAGGTCCGGCGAGCGCCGGACCACATTTTTGGCCGACCATGGTATCCGCCGTACCACTTTTTTTGATCGCCGCAGCAGTGATTACCTGTCTTTGTTCTTCTAATCGTCTTATCTTGAACGAGTAGCGGCTTATTGATGAAATCGAAACTCGTGTCATCAAGGCAAAGGTGCAAAAACAAACATCACAGGAATTGGTTGGTTGATTGGAGTTTAACGTCCCACCAACAGCTAAGGTCATATGGAGACGGGACCTCGGTTTAAAGTCCCATCCGACGGACTGGAGGAGCCCGGGATCGAACCTGCGACCCTTGGTTTACAAGGCGAGTGACATAACCACTGCACCACGGAGGCTTCTCAAACATCACAGGAATCACGAGGCGTGTCATAACATTGAGGCCATTAGAATGACACCTATTTGATTAGATTTTAGAATTAATAGATTAGAGTTGTAATTAAAATGTTGCCTTTTAATCCAATCTTCGTTTGTTTTTTGTATGCCACGACATGAAAAAAAGACGGAACATGGGTTAACACTATTGATCTCGAAATGTAGTTTATCAAAGAAAATGATTAATATCAAAAACATTGTGAATTTGCATGCATGTAGATTTATATTTTTATATGTTAATAGTAATGTGTCAATGTAATTCCATTATGGATATTCAAGTGCCACCCGTTCTAGGTCAGCCTAAAACTTTTGGGTTCCCACAACGTACTTTCGGGTTGAAAAGTTTTAATCTGTCTTCGTTCGACAGTAGGCCACCGCCTGATGAGACTCGCAAAGGGGTCGAAATAGTTGTTAAAAAGAAACTGTTTTCTGATAAATCTTCCAATTTAAGCTGTCTGAATTTCGGTCATTTTTGTTAACAAAAACGACCGAAACTCTGATCCCAAAACGCGCTCAGAACGCGTTTAGAGGCACCAATTTATCAAAATTTTCTCGGGGGAGATCCCCCGAACCCCCCTTACGAGAGGGGCTAACCCCCTCTCGTGCTCTCCCCCTCTCATGCCTTCAGCACTCGACCATGTCTTCCGCCGGACCACTTTTTAAAGCGCGGCGACGGCCCTGTTTCTAGTTTTTACTACAGTTTTGCATAAATTTTGGGGGTTTGCTAGAAATTACAGGTATTTATTTGGGGTGATACATCAGTCCAAGTATTTTTTGGTACAGAGATAATGCTGGGGCCAAGCTTATGTATACATACGAAAAAGTTCAGAGTACCCAACCCCCCCTGTTTACATAAAACAAGTACTAGCTTGTACTAAATGCTGGTTTGGAATTTGTATTTCAATTATTTCATATGATATTTTGAATATATTCTAATTATACTTTCTTCTCACACTCTTCCTAGTAAGTATCTGTATATAAATTATATGCCCAGTTGAGGTTAATCTGAATTAGAATGGGTGCACTGTTTTCTATGCAGCTTCCATAGCAAAATAAACATGATCATACATGTGATGAGTTTAAAAGAGGAATCAGGGAGATTTTTCCTCCATTTCAGGAGATTTTTGAAAAATGTATAGAATACATAGGAAAATTCCTGATTCATTTCAGGGAGATTTTGAGTTTTTGTTTAAAAAGTACATTTTAGAAGAATTTTTACCAATTTTACGGCTCATTTCCTGGGGTCTCCCTGATGATGAGGGAGGTATCACATGCATGCATGACATGCAAAAAATAAAAGTGAAATGCCATAGCATAGACCATAGACAAATGTGGACATGGATTTGGGATGTGATTTTGGGCAGACAGATAATGTGTTTGATCTATAAAATATATTAGTCAAAAGTTCTAACCGGTCACTTTTCAAATTCATTTTTCTGACAAGCCACCTTTCAGAATGACATGATTTTTACCAGAATATGTGTCTTTCAACTAACTTAAATTGCATAGTGTTCAAAACAAAAAATTTTCACTTAACTTTTTTTTTTTAAATTTTCACTTAACTTTTTTTTTTTTTGGTAAAACTGCAAAAATCAATGTTTTTGAATAAAATAGGTTGTTTAAGCATAACATGTTAAAATTATGAAAGGATGTCAACAAAGGGGGTCCTTCCAACTTGGAAAAACACCGAACATTCAAATTTTCTCTACCAGTAGATTTTCTATGCATTTTAAAAAAATCATAGTTTTTGAGATTTTTGGAAAATTAACCAATGTGCCTGTTAATATGGCAAGCCATTTTACTATTTATTACGCTTATAAGATATCTTGAATAGTAAATAAGATATCTTAATTAGGATATAAGATATTTAGTAATAACGATATCATCTTTATCAAACAAGATATCTTATATCCTAAATAAGATATCTTAAATAGTAAAGAAGATATCTAATATGCTAAATAAAATATCTTATTAATCCCACATATAGCATATGATATATCTCATACGATAATTTAGATATCTAATTTAATAATTTAGATATCTTATATACTAAATAAGATATCTACTATACCTAACTAAGATATTTTCTTTGTAAGATTAATCAAGATATTTATCTTGGTAAATAAATGATATTTATTGCTAAACTAGATATCTTAATTAGAAAATAAGATATCTTATATAGCAAAAAGATATTTAAGTTGGTAATTAGATATCTTATTTGCTATATAAGATATCTTAATTCATAATTTAGATACCTGAATAAATATATAAGATATATTGATTAAGCTATAATTAAGATATCTGTATTGACAAAGTAGATATCTTACATAAGTAAAAGAAACCAGTTGTGATTGGCTAAAACAAAATAAGATACCTTATATACTAAATAAGATATCATATTTGTTAAACTAATTAAGATATCTAATACAGGATATAAGATATCTATTTTCATATATAAGATATCTTATTTGACAAATAAAATATCTGCTTTAGCATATTAGATATCTTATTTGTGAATGTAATTAAGATATCTAATATGCTAATATGTTAAATACTATATCTTACATGTTAAAATAGATATCTGATATACTTTTTTAGATATCTCATATGCTAAATAAGATATTTTATGTAGAAAAAGAATACAGATATCTAATTTATTGTATAAATATCTAATTTGTTATACAAGATATCTTAATTGACAAATAAGATATCTTAATTGCTACATAAGATATCTATACTAATACTAATTAAGATATCTTATATACTTTTTACAAATAAGATATCTAATATATCAATGACTTTTACAAATAAGATATCTAATATATCAATGAAGATATCTTATTTCTCAATTTAGATATCTACTTTAACAAATAAGATATCTTATTTAGCTAAAAAGTTATCATGTATACTATATAAAATATCTTTATCAACAACTTAGATATCTAATACAATTTTTTTAAAAAAGATATCTTAATTGGTATATAAGAAATCTTCTTTATAATTTATATCTAATAAAATAAAGTAGATACCTTATTTAGTAAATAAGATATCTAATAACTAATATAAGATATCTGTTTTCTTGAATAAAAGTAAAACGGCTTACCATATGTCATGTATGTTAAACTTGTGAATTCACCTGATGGTATCTGAACATGGTAGACAGAACTCAACCACGATTTGTGAGGATAAAAATCATGACTGTCACAAACGTCTGTTTTTTATGCGAAATTTTTAACAAAAAATTTTACAACTTTTGTCGATAATTTTTAATTTTTTTTTAACATGATCAGAGTTGTGTACTTGTCATTAATTATCGCTGAAAATTTCATAAACATGCTGCTGATAATAATTTAGCATACAGAGAAGGTTCAAGTTTAAATGCAAAATTGCCTGTTAAATATGCTGCATTCCAAGTGGCCAGTTGGAACTTTTGGCTCGTATTAATATTTTTTTTTAAAATGAATTTATAGATACTCTATAAAGCCCCCCAGTTATTTTATAACTGACCGTACCAAGGCGGTACTGCTGTTCTGGTTCACACTTATCAAAGTTATTCCAATTACGAGTTTCATGTTGCATGGCTTTGTGACCACCCGAATATAATGGCTGTTCACTTAGCCCTCTGCATTTACTTGTTCTGTTCAAGCTAGCACTGTGACCACCTAATACCTTCAATAGCTGCTCACTCTGCTTTCCGTTATTCATGTTAAACGTTGGTATCTATGTTTAGTATTTTCTTAATATGATTTCTTATTTCTTGTTTATCACTGAACCACTACAGAAGCTGAGGGTGAGGTTAGGTACCTGTAAAACCGGTTTAAGCCCGCCAGTAACTTTGTGTTACTGATCGTTCCAAGTCGATACTTCTGTAGTGGTTCTTTTTGTTTTATGTCTTGGTGTTTAAAATTTTTTGTGCTGTTGGCGCCTTATGTATGTTTTCATATTTTTAGTTAAGTTAAGGTAACTGAGTGGCCACCTATTGGGAAAATAGCTGCTCATTCGGCTTACGATATGTTTCATGGTATAAGTACCTGATTGTTAGTTTGGTTTTTTCCCACCTCGGTTTTTGGAGTGGGAATCTTTTTCTGATTGCGCCTTTTCCTGATCTTTGCCTACTTGTACCTTTCTATAAATTATGAAAGCCCAGAAGGACCACTTTTAGAAAAAGAAAAAAATATTATCTCGTTATAACGTCTTAATTATCTCGTAATAACGAAGAAATTCAGTCTTTTGCGGATAGAAAGGACATGAAGAAATTTCATGATGCACTGAAAACCATTTATGGTCCAAAGAGTTCTGGAGCCACCACATTGCTCAGTGCAGATGGAAACACTCTTCTCACAGATAAAGAAGCTATCTTGGAAAGGTGGGCAGAACACTTCAATAGTGTGCTTAATCGACCATCAAGCATCAATCAGGATGCAATCGACAGACTTCCACAGATAGAGTGCAATGTTCTGCTAGATGAATTTCCTACCGTTACGGAAACAAGAAAAGCAGTTCAACAACTATCATCTGGCAAAGCCCCAGGTGCAGATGCAATTCCTGCCAAAGTTTACAAGGCTGGGGGGCTACCCATGGCAGAGAAACTGACAGAGTTGTTTCACTGTATGTGGAAGAAGGAGGCTATCCCACAAGAATTTAAGGATGCATCCATAATCCACCTATACAAGCGGAAAGGAAATCCTCCGAGTCAAGTCTGTGACAATCACAGAGGCATCTCCCTCCTATCAATTGCTGGGAAGATACTTGCAAAAATTCTGTTAAATTGTCTGAATGCTCATCTTGATCAGACGGGACTTATCCAAGAAAGTCAATGTGGATT
The DNA here is from genome assembly GCA_964017185.1 of Rugalucina vietnamica. Classification (NCBI taxonomy): domain Eukaryota; kingdom Metazoa; phylum Mollusca; class Bivalvia; order Lucinida; family Lucinidae; genus Rugalucina; species Rugalucina vietnamica. The sequence continues at coordinate 72,425,546 of OZ024872.1, forward strand.
CAGAAAAGACAGAGGGACAATAGACATGATCTTCACAGCAAGACAGCTTCAGGAGAAATGCCAAGAACAGAATGTAGATCTATACATGACGTTTGTTGACCTCACCAAAGCTTTTGACACTGTTAGTCGTGATGGACTCTGGAAAATCATGCCCAAGTTTGGCTGTCCACCCAGATTCATAGCTATGGTGCGGCAGTTTCATGATGGCATGCAGGCACGTGTGCAAAATGATGGAGAGTTCTCTGAACCATTTGAAGTAACAAATGGGGTCAAACAAGGCTGTGTTCTGGCACCAACACTGTTCAGCATGATGTTTTCTGCCATGCTTATGGATGCTTTTCAGGACAGTGACACTGGTTTTCCAATCAGGTACCGTTTCGATGGCAACATATTCAACCTCAGAAGGTTGCAAGCCAAAACTAAGGTCCAGACTGATGTGCTAGATGAGCTCCTCTATGCAGATGATATGGATAAGAATGCCAACACAGAGGCAAAAATGCAAAGAGCCATGGATCAAGTCTCACAGTCATGTGATAACTATGATCTCACAATCAGCACAAAAAAGACAAAGGTTGTACACCAACCAGCCCCCGGAAAACCATATAATGAACCAACCATCACTGTGAATGGGCAAAAACTGAAAGTTGTTGACAAGTTCACCTACCTGGGAAGCACTCTCTCCAGAGCAGTGCATATTGATGATGAGATCACTGCCAGAATTGCAAAAGCTAGAGTGGCATTCGGAAGACTCCGTGCAAATGTCTGGGAGCGAAATGGAATCAAGCTTGACACCAAGCTGAAAGTCTACAAGGCTGTGGTACTGCCAACCCTCTTGTATGCATGTGAGACCTGGACAGTATACCAACGCCATGCAAAGAGACTTAACTATTTCCACTTAAGCTGTTTGAGAAAGTTGTTAAAAATCAAGTGGCAGGACAAGATTCCAGACACGGAGGTCCTGAGGAAAGCAGGGATGCAAAGCATGCATACAGTCTTAAAGCTAGCACAGCTAAGATGGACTGGCCATGTTATAAGAATGCCTGATGCGCGACTTCCAAAGAAAGTTTTCTATGGAGAACTACAGGAGGGAAAGCGCTCTCAAGGTGGCCAGAAGAAACGCTACAAAGACACCCTCAAAGCCTCTCTGAAGGATTTCGAAATACCAATGGGGTCCTGGGAACAGACTGCACAGGAGCGATCAAAGTGGCGAGGTCTCATCAACAAAGGAGCAGCTCTCTATGAAAAGAAGAGAATCTGTGAAGCTGAAAGAAAGCGAAGAGAGCGCAAAGCCAAAACAAATGTGCCACCAGCAGACTCTATGACATTGACTTGCTCTACTTGCAACCGACAGTTTAGAGCCAGAATTGGCCTAGTCAGCCATCAAAGAACTCACCAACACACATCAGCACTATTCAAGAAATAATGATGGTCTTTCTCATTAGTGAGAGACGAACTATCAATAACGAGATAACTAAATCAATAACGAGATAATTATCTCGTAATAATGAGATAATCAGATAGTTATCTCGTTATAATGAGATAGTTATCTCGTTATTATGAGTTAGTTATCTCGTTATAACGACTTAGTTATCTCTTTATTACGAGTTAATTATCTCGTTATTACGAGTAAGTTATCTCATTATTACGACTTAGCTATCTCGTAATTACGAGTTAGTTATCTTGTTATTACGAGTTAGTTATCTTGTTATTACAACTTAGTTATCTCGTTATTACGACTTAGTTATCTCGTTATTACGAGTTAGTTATCTCGCTATTACGACTTAAATATTAGCTCACCTAAGCCGGATGCTCAAAAGGTGAGCTTATAGGATGGCCATGCTCCGGCGTGCGGCGTCTGTCCATCGTCCAGAATTATAAGCATTTTCTCCTCTGAAATCTTTTGCCAATCAATGCCAAACTTCATGTGGAGCATCCTTAGTAAGGGGAACGCAAGTTTGCATAAATGGCCCAGGTCACATTACCAAAATAGTCACCATGGCTATAAATAGCAAAAATCACAATGTATAAATCATGACCCTGCGATGACATTGACCCATTTTACGGCAAGGTCAACACATATTTAGCATGCATTTGAACGGGGAAAGTGTTAAGAGCAATTTAAAGGGCAAAACTTGCAGATAATGGACGAATGGACTAAATTCAGGTCAGCGTCCTCCCAGGGTCATGATTTATACATTGTGGCTTTTTTATAGCCATGGCGACAATTTTGGTAATATGACCTGGACCATATATGCAAACTTTCGTTCCTGTTCCTAAGGATGCTCAACATGAAGTTTGACATTGATTGGCCAAAGATTTCAGAGGAGAAAATGTTAGAAATTGAACAATGGATGGACGCAGGAGCATGGCCATCCTATAAGCTCACCTTTTGAGCATAGGACTCAGGTGATCTAATAAATAACTCGTAATAACGAGATAACTAACTAGTAACAACGAGATTACCAACTTGAAATACATTTTTCCATTTTCCTCATTCAAATTCATGGGCGACGTTGACCTTCCCGTAAATAGATCAATGCCATGACAGGGTCATGATTTGTACAAACTTTGTAGAGCTCCATTGCCTGATGCTTCTTGCCAGGTTTCAAAATCATAGGCCTTCTGATTCTAAAGAAGAAGATTTTTAAAGGTTTTTGATATTTATAACCATGGCGGCCATCTTGGTCACGTGATCTGGACCATTTTTATACAAATTTTCGTTCCCCCTTCTTAAGGATACTCCGGATGAAGTTTAGCTTTGATTGGCCAAGCGGTTTCAGTTGAGAAAATGTTTGAAGACGGACGCAGGAGCATGGTCATCCAATAACCTCACATTTTGAGCCTTCGGCTCAGGTCAGCTAATAACTAATTTAAATAACTAACTCGTAATAACGAGATAACTAATTCGTAATAGCGAGATAACTAGCTCATAATAACGAGATAACTAGCTCGTAATAAAGATATAACTAACGCGTAATAACGAGATAACTTACTCGTAATAACGAGATAACTAACTCGTAATAACGAGACTAAGTCGTAATAACGAGATAATTAACTCGTAATAACGAGATAATTATCTCATTATAACGAGATAACTATCTCATTATTACGAGATGAGATAATTATCTCGTTATTACGACTTAGTTATCTCGTTATTACGAGATATAATTAAGTCGTTATAATGAGATATTTTCTTCTTTTTCTACAATGGTCCTTCTAGGCTTTTTGTAATAAATCAATGTATCTCCTCTACATGTACCTGATCATGTAAACATGTGCAACATGGAATTAGTCAATTTGAATCTCCTGTCAAATGTATTTATCTGTAGAAACTAGCTGGAGCTGGTCTGCGCATTTTTTAAAAATCAACTCGTTAAAACCGCCTCGACGAGGTGGTTCTAACGAGTATTTTGGATCAAAAATAAGAAAAATGGGTATACCCCTGCAAACCCCAGTTTCAATGTACAACTGTGGTGTATAAGGGGGTAAATTGCATGGACATGTTTACGTGATGATCAGTGATATATTCAGATTTTTTTTTTTTAATTCAGTTTTACGTCCCTTTCAAGATTATTTCAGCTCATATGAGACGGGCCAATCAGTAGGTGGGCGGAAACTGGAGAACCCCGAGAAAAAACACCTGACACCGTGATCCGCAAGCAGAACTTGGCTTGTCTCACATGTGGCCAGTGCGGAGCTCGAACCCACACCAGACACAGCGGTGAGATGCTCGAGTGATTAAGAAACAGCGCTCTTAACCGCTCGGTCACGGGGGCCGCATATTCAGAAAAGGGAGATAATTCAGGTTAAGAGAATCATGGACACAGTATAGAATGGGGAAGGGAGATCATTCATTCATGGATGCAGTCAAATTTTACAATGAGGTTGTCTCAACTGCGCACAAATAAAATTTAAGTGACATTTCATCATCAAGGCTAAGAATGTCAAGGACAGTTACACATACAGTGAACTCGACAATAGAGAATCATCGACAATGGCGAACCACTCGTAAAGATATTGCAGAATTTCTTGAAACTTAGACAAAATATTATTTATTATATTACTCAGTCATTTACTTTCATCTATGCCTTGGGGTTTGGTAAAAATCCACCGGACAATAAAATCAGGGTTGCTGAAACGCTTGACCCCTTAACTAAGATGCCTAGTTTATTGTTCCACAAAAAGTAACGTTCAGATAAAATGTGTTTCATACCTCGTTTCTAAGCATTAAATGATGGCCACTTTTGCATTACTTTAATGCCTAATATCCCTAGTTATGCAATATGCCTGTTTTTGATAAAAGTTTTGACACTGAAGGTAGATGTAAGCGGGGAAAGATGTACATGTAAATTCGACAATAGCGAATCATACTTTGTGTGGTGAAAAGAATGTGCACAAAATACTGATAATCTACCTTTTGAAGGCTTGCCCTGGAACCATTTGGTTTGGTTAATGGCGTAACTAATATTGGTGCAAGTCGTGGTTTAACCATCTTGCTTTTAGGCTTACATTGATTCGTTAAAGCAATAAGACATGCTTAAATCGGTAAAATTGACCTTTCCGATATGGCATTTGCTGTTGACAGTTAACGTAAAGCACAAAAGCAAATTAACACAATATTGTCGAACACCATTTAGTTTCGAATGATGATGGCACCATTTGTGTGCAAAAATACTCTTCTAAAATGATTTCTTATGGGCTATAGACTATCTGATTCGCCATTGTCGAGTTTGGTTCGCCATTGTCTAATGCAGGAGGTATCATATCAACAGAGTTATCTCCCATTAAGAAATTGAATGAATTAAAATTATTATTTTCCTGTAAAGCTGAGATATGTTAGATGTTCTTAGTATCAAATACAATAACATTCCCATGGTCGTGTTTAAAATAATAGCGTTAGATGTCTTAGTGATTCGCCATTGTCGAGTAAACTGTACATAGATCTACATTCTACGAAAATTAGTCATTTTCTATAAATAGGAAAATTTATAGGAAACGCTTAAGATAATCGTTGTTAAGGACTGCATTCGTTATTATACTTGTTATCCTGCGTTCATGGACAGTTCATAAAAGGTCGGTGACAATTATTCATATGTCTATAATCTCATACCTGCGGTTTGAATTAAATTGTCTCGTCTTAGGGGCATTGATTTTGGTAAAGTAAGAGAAACATCATGAAGTAATATCAAAAATCACTAGATCTATTACGAGAGTTTAAACATCAGGCCTACATTGTTTGAATTATGCCTACTAATATTTATGCTTAACTCAAAATAGCATTTACATGTAAAGTAGACTTACATTTCACTCGGGATTATAAAGCGTCAGTTATTCCTAGAAAATCGGATTGCATCGTCTCCGTCAAAGCATAATCACGGCGGGTCAAACCAAACACAATTGCCCAGCTTCAACCTTTGAAGACTTAGACCTGAAATACCATGAATGGCGCCATCGAAAGGCAACATCATTTATTTATTTATTTATTTATAGTGTTGTCTGGGTTTTGGCTGCGGTTGAACTTCAAATTTGATGTCACAATGTCAGATACCGGGGCAACGGCGATTTCACAGGACATCGTGGATACGATGATTTTCCAAGATCATGTTGAGCGTATTCTGAAGCAGGCAAGGCAGAGCATGAACGATAAAAGGTTCGCCTCATACGTGAGATATGTAAACGAATTCCTAAAGTTTTTCGGGACAGAAAAGTGTTTCCTCGTTGGGAGCTGTGCAGAAGTCACTAAACTCACGTGGTCAAAGGACGACGGGGATGCAGATATTCTGCTGGTCTCTGGCAAATTGACAGTTCCAGTTGAAGAGATAGAGTCTAGACCAGATAACCCGGATTTTGTGTGGATTAGAGGAGAACACTTGAATATTGACCAGACTTTAAAGGAGGATCTCATAGAGGGCAGTGGCGGGAAGAAATATCTACCGGCGTCTGTCTTGCGCGATGTTGATCCAAGACTTTTCACCTTTATACGAGGGCTGTTGAAAGTTATCAGCGTCACGAGCGACAGTTTCCCGATGTTTGGAACCCGTGATAGAAGAACGACGACAGGTGCCACCTCGAAAGTTGGCTTAGAAAGAACAAATTATAGAAAACTAACCATAGTAGACAAAGAGAAGATTCCACAACTCAGAAAATACTTCACACCGAAAACGCTGCCACCTAGGAAATCTAGCCAGAAAGAAAAACAATTATCAGAAGGCTATCAGTTTGAAAGTTTGCGAAAGGGTTTAGAACTGTTGGCGTTATTCAGTGTCGGGGGACCAACCCCTGAACGCCACAGCCAGTTTGACCATTTTATTGATGTTGTGAAGCTATTGCTGGATCGTTGGAAGGATGAAAGAGAACCTATAACAATCATGCCTGTCGAAGGTGCTTGTAGTGAAGATGAAACTGCTGACTATGCACACAATACCGGCGAAACTTCAGACAGAGAGGTAAACGAAATGGAAAGGAAGGGTTGGGAAAATGTTGTGAATTATAGCGACATACCTTCTGACGTTAAAGCCACGTACAAAGAAAAGTTTATGACAGATTTTGTGCCTGCAATACGAATTGAAGGAAAACTGAAGTGCATGGAGGACTGGTATCATAGAGATAGCAGCTGGCCCTCAAAAACTTTGAAAGATGAAATATACAATAGTGACTGTTATGTAATAGCAAAAACGCCGCCATTTGAAGAAGACCAAAGAAACTTTTGTTTGGCATTTAATCACGCTGAACTGAAGCTTGCAAAATCCTGGACACCAACGCAACGGAAATGCTATCTCTTGCTAAAAGTATATCATAAGGGCATATTTGTGAAGACCATGGAAAAGATACCAACAAAGCAGCCGCTGAAAACTTTCCATCTGAAAACTGTCTTCTACTGGGTGCTTGAAAACACAGGAGATACAAGTATATGGTGGGAAGAAAATTTGATAGAGGCTTTACAGAATGTGCTCATGTACCTTCAAGATTCTTTAAAAGACACGAGGCTGTCACATTACTTTACTGGCGCAAATCTATTCCTGGGGTTTGAAACAGAAATCTGTTCGGCGCTTGTAGCAAATATTGATGAGATTCTAGAACGCCCAGTAGCCTGTCTTCAGAGTTTCTTTGATCTTGAAAATCAAGAGGATATTGAAGTCATCTTAAGTGACGACCAAGTAAAATGTTTGATAGACATGTCGCGGGATGGTGGAATAGAAAACGAAGCCAACGTTATAGAGGATTGCATGGAAGACTTTATGCGAGGGTTTGAAGATGCGCCAAAGGATGAAAATGGAGAAGTTCCTCTAAAACAGGCGATGGATCACGTTATGCAAGTCGTTCTAGATGATGAGGCTAAACAACGATTAGAGAAAGCTCTGGTTAGAAAACAGAGAGCACAATGCCGTGATGCGACCAAGACTCCTCCCAACTCGGGTTCTGGACGTTTTGCGGAAGCTCTGTCAACTCTGGACACCGACTTGTCTACCAGTGGAGAGAAAAATGAAGAGAAGAAGGAAACAAAGGAAGCACTTCATCAAGAACTGGGACAACAGTTAGCTCAAGCAGCCAGTGCTTTTATATTCCAACCGACACGGAAAGACATGGCATCACTAGAAGGAAATCTTAAGCAAAAAGGTTTGAAATATTTTCGAGAGGAATCGCTTGACTGACATCGATTTGCCTTATGTTTTTGAGAGCAGTATAATTTGTTTTTGGTTCGTTTGTATATATTTCTCTCTCTCTTTTTTTTTTTAAATCATATGCAGCAGTTGCAGTGCAATGGCAGATATAATAAATATACTGCGAATATTCGCTTCCAGTTTTTATGTTCTTCACAGTTTGCATGACAATATGTTTTTATTTCCGAATACAAAATGACTAGTTCTACGTATTTCTAAATAAACTCAAATCCAGGAAGTAATTTAGCTGAGGGAAATTCCCTTATACTTACAAATGCAAAGAGGATCCCAGTATGTCTTCAAATTTCAGTTTCTTTATGTGAACGTGAGTCATAAAAATATGAATAAATCATATGAACCTGAATTCAGTGAATTTGCTTTTATCTATGCATATTTAATGTGAATGAATGCGAGACGTTTTTTTTTTTTTTTTTTTTTTTTTTTTTTTTTTTTTTTTTTTTTTTTTAAAAAAAAAGTCTTGCGTTTCGTGGCAAAACAAGTTTATACCCATCTTCCGGACGTCCATCTTCGCTCGCATACGTACGCTAGAGAGTCGTCAGGTCGTTTGCACCGCATTAGCAACGTTTATATTCCAAAATGTTCATCATCAAATAACGTGCAAAGTTAATAGGTGAGACACAATTTTAATATGAACACAATGTTATATTTGGTGGGCAGTAGTTCAAAAAGGGTAATATGAAAAATGCCCGAGAGTCTTTGAATAAGTACAACTGCATACCGTTTCCTAATATCTTTATGCACCTGTCATTTAGCCCGTAACCCATATCCAATATGTTGCATTATCTAAAATATGAGCCACCTCATGAGAAAACCAACAATCTGCATATGCGAAAACAAAGACGCAGATCAGCTTCGCGGTAACCGCGAAGCTGATCAGCGCCTTTGTTTTCGCTACATGGATAGTACACTTCTTCTACTTTCTAAATCTGAAATTTCGAGCCTCTAGCGCAATCTTCTGTGACTGTACACCCTGATTTGTGTCAGACCTGTTCGAAAACCACATTGTTGGTTTTCCCACGAGGCGGCTCAAATTATTATGTAGACCATGCGCGGATCCAGAAAATTTTGTCGGGGGCGGGGGGGGGGGGGGGGGGCAAATTCTCAGAAGGTGTCTGACGGAAAATTTCAACATGGCAAAAATTAATAATCTTGCAATTCCAGGGGAGGGTCCGGACCCCCTGTACCCCCTCTGGATCCGCCCATGTAGACGTCACGATAGCGTTCATCTCGCTATCTGTAGACAATACCGCGAGGTCGTATCGTCTCAGGAGAAGTCTTAACTCGTCTGTGAACAATACAGAAGCATATGTCATCACGTCACCACAGAGGATGAGCCCTGGCCTATGTAATACTTGATTTGCGATGTTTTGCCATAAGGGCAGAGGCCTGTAATTATCGTTTCCATAGGTTCCCATTGTAATTTGCCCCAAAACAAGACTCATTCATATGCTTCACAACTTATAGTGGACCCCAACACATTCAGCAGATGAGAGATCGCCCAAGGCCGTAACAATTACTGGTCTGTGTCCATAAGAACTGGCATATCATACAGTCTGTGTGGATGGACCCCAGATATCCACGATTAGTTCTACATTGTTTGGGCAATGATGTGATGCCCATGAGTCCATTACTGCGGTTCTGGCTTTCGTGACGGTAGCTGGCCGAGACCTGTCCCGAAGATGTATGCGACAGTCGAATGTAGTCCAATGTACCGGTCGTCTTAGAGGCGCTCTTAACCTTGCCTGGCATTGTCTTCATGTACGTATAGATCACTGACGTTACATAGAGACCTCAGAATTCTACGTTCTGTGCAGAATAAAAATTCTACGTTTTGTGCAGAATAACGTAAATGGCGCCATTTTACACCGCTAAACCATAACATGGTGGCATTCTATAGTAAAAACGTTAACCTGTCGTATTCCGGCACTTTGCTGAAGTGTCCCAATTCTTCGTTCTGCTGCCGTCATAGGTCGTTAAGATTTTAATAAATAAAAATAAAAGTGAGATCCTTTAAGAGCAGTGAGCATATTAATGAGAAAAGTGATGGGCCATAGCGCGGTTTCGGCTACTCGAGCCTCTTCAGTGACCCTCTAGATTTGGCAACATGGAGCCAAAGATAATTACAGTAAATTTGTGAAACTTTCAAGATGGTAGTCAATACAAAAAGGTACAAATAGGCGAAGATCAGGAAAAGGCGCAATCAGAAAAAGATTCCCACTCCAAAAACCGAGGTGGGAAAAAACAAACTAACAATAAGGTAGCTTTGGGTCTACCACTTTCAGTATTTCTCCTGGTAAATATTGCTTTCCGTCATTCGTATGTATCGTATCAACACCAAGTTGTTTAGCCTTCGACAATTTTTCTCCCCGTACCCATACAAAATTGGACATGTCAGGTCTGAACTCCAAGCTCACTGGCGGGAATAGAAAGCCTACCGGACACCATCAGAAAGTCAGCATCGCTGTTGTCGTTGGGCGTTCTGATTTTCGTTTGTTCGGCTGTACTACCCACAAGGAAAGCTTGCTCATCGCCGAAGTACCCCAGGAAACCATTTATAAATATAGCCGACATACTCTCTGTGTCTCTTGTAATTGGAGTTTGGTGCTGCGTGTTCCAACAACTTCTTAAGATGTCTGTCAATGTCATTTCTAGAACGGTAGTCAGACATGATGATGGCGTCAGCCTGGAAAGAACAAACATTACAATTATTTTTTTTTTAAAAATTGAGACAAACTAATACTAGTCTTTGTATTGACTACCATGTTGAAAGTTTCACAAATTTACTGTAATTATCTTTGGCTGAAGAGGCTTGAGTAGCCGAAACCGCGGTATGGCCCATCACTTTTTTTCATTAATATGCTCACTGCTCTTAAAGGATCTCAGTTTTATTTTTATTTGCTATTACTGCAGCTGGTGTTGTGCGGCGTGTGGCGGCTTTAAAAAGTCTCCCCGTACATCATCTATAGTGCAGGTTACATTTTCCGTTTTGGTCCTTTGAGATCGGCAAGGGTATTTTGAGAAATCAGAAATTTATCATCGGTTTAGATTCATTTTCTAACCAACTTTTTATATAATTGGTCCAATTTGAATACTACTAGTCTTTGTATTGACTATTATGCCATCTTGAAAGTTTCACAAATTTACTGTAATTATCTTTGGCTCCATATTGCCAAATCTAAAGGGTCACTGAAGAGGCTTGAGTAGCCGAAATCGCGGTATGGCCCATCACTTTTCTCATTAATATGCTCACTGCTCTTAAAGCTGCAGAGTAAAGTTGGGACACTTCAGCAAAGTGCCGGAATACGACAGGTTAACGTTTTTACTATAGAATGCCACCATGTTATGCTTTAGCGGTGTAAAATGGCGCCATTTACGTTATTCTGCACAAAACGTAGAATTTTTATCCTGCACAGGTCGTAGAAGTTTTATTCTACGCAGAACGTAGAATTCTGAGACGACCTCTAAGACGACCGGTACATTGGACTACATTCGACTGTCGCATACATCTTCGGGACAGGTCTCGGCCAGCTACCGTCACGAAAGCCAGAACCGCAGTAATGGACTCAGTCATGGGCATCACATCATTGCCCAAACAATGTGGAACTAACCATTGAAAAATCGATGGGAAAAAATCGATGGAAATTGAGAAATTAAGGTCGCAAAGTTATATATCATATTTCGATAAATGTGCGAAACATTAAGCTTCTTGTCACATTTTTAAAGGCTGACGGGTTACAGTATTTGGCTAGTATACTGTATGCACCTGCAAACAGCCGGGCTAATGTCATTGATTTTCAAAATCAGTTCGCAGTCGTTGGAGCATGGGTTTATATGGAAATCCCAGTGTTTGGTCTGGAAACCCAGTATATAAGCCCATATAAAAACTGCAGTCGATCATCCGATAATTCATATTCAAGGTGAACCAAGGTTTAACATATAGATCCTAAACTTAGGTAAGAATTTAATTTCTAATACTCAATGTTTGTATATGTCAGCGTATTTATAATTATGTTTGCAAGGTTAACGTAAGCGATTTTATTCTCTGTTACAAATAACAGTGTAATCAACGATAAACTGTAGTCTATATTGTTAGCTCTACACTATTGCTCTACAGCATATACATGTATGAATTAGATTGTCTCAATTATAATTGTAATGTTTGTTCTTTCCAGGCTGACGCCATCATCATGTCTGACTACCGTTCTAGAAATGACATTGACAGACATCTTAAAAAGTTGTTGGAACACGCAGCACCAAACTCCAATGACAAGAGACACAGAGAATATGTCGGCTATATAAATGGATTCCTGGGGTACTTCGGCGATGAGCAAGCTTTCCTTGTGGGCAGTACAGCCGAGCAAACGAAAATCAGAACGTCCAACGACAACAGCGATGCTGACTTTCTGATGGTGTCCGGTAGGCTTTCTATTCCCGCCAGTGAGCTGGAGTTCCGACCAGACATGTCAAATTTTGTATGGGTACGGGGAGAAAAATTGTCGAAGGCTAAGCAACTTGGTGTTGATATGATATATACGATTGACGAAAAGCAATATTTACCAGGAGAAATACTGAAAGTGGTAGACCCAAAGCTATTCACCATTTTACGAGGGATTTACAAGTGTGTTAACAGCACGACGGACAGTGTTCCTGGGCGGCAAACAAGAGTGACGACAATTGGAGAGGAATCGAGTGTTGGGCTAGCTAGAACAGAGTTTCGAGGACTTGAAGTTATAGACAAGGACAAAATACCAAAACTTAAAAAGTACTTTCCAAGACGGCTTCCACCAAGGAAACATCGTATGAAAAGGCAAAAAACAAATGAACACATGGAATCGACGACAAAACTACTTGAACTAATGGCCTCGTTTAGTGGTCCCGATCCTGAAAATTACGAGGGACAGTTTGCTCATTTCACTGATATTGCCAAGCTACTGATGCAGAGACAGAAAGAGGAATCACTGGATAGACGTGGTGATGAGCCACTATTGGGGTTAGGAGGGTCAGATGATGAGACTGAAGTCGATGGTCCTGGAGTAAATCCTGATTACCAACCAAGTCTTGAAGATCTGCCTACTGATGTAAGAGCATCGTATGAAGAGAAAACTATGAAAGATTTTGTTCCTGCGATCAGAATTGTAGGAAAGCTGCCATGCATGGATACATGGTTCAGAGAAAATGGAAAATGGCTTCCTGGCCAGACAAAGAGAGCTATATACGACACAACCCTTTATGTTGTGGCTAAGAATGCACCGCTGAACCCTGACCAGAGAGATTTCTGCTTGGCATTTAATCATGCAGAAATAATGCTAGCAGAGGCTTTATCCCCTACCCAGAGAAAATGTTTGCTGATCTTGAAAGCGATTTACAAGGGGGTGTTTGCAAGAATTATGAAGTATATTGACACACCACATAAGTTAAAAAGTTTTCACCTGAAGACTGCACTTTACTGGGTTCTTGAAGAAACCACTGGTAGCGAAATATGGAAGGAGGAAAATCTCTTGGGTGCTGTCAGGCGAGTACTTTTCTATTTGAGAGATGCTCTAGATAAGCAAAGGTTGCTCCATTATTTTACTAGGAGTAACCTTTTTGCTGGTCTGGAAAAACAACTGTGTTCGGATTTGAATCGTGGAATTGATAATATTATTGCTGACCCTAACAAAGGACTTGAACAATTCTTTGCTCTCGAAGAAGAAGGAAATCCAGTAATTGTCTTGAATAATGCACAACTCAGACAGCTCATAGAGATGTCCAGAGATGGTGGTGTAGAAAAGGAGGTAAATGTCCTAGAAGAGGCTAAAGAAGACTTTGAGAGAGGTTTTGAAGAAGCTAAGCAAAAGAAGGGATATGTGCCCCTGAATGAAGCAATAAATCATATCATGAAAATGTATCTTGAATCTGAAGGTGAAAGAAAGGTCAAAGAGGAGCTTGACAAACTGAAAATCCCTTTGCCTGATGATCTTGCTGGTAGTATCATATCTGGGGCAGTAGGGGGATTGCTTGGAGCAACAGCTCAGTCATCTTCCACATCAGATCGCAGTAGAAGCTCCGGCCAACGGGATCAAGATCTAGGGAACCTACTGGGAGGACTGGCAGGTCAATTACTACAAGCTAGTCAAAGACAAAGCAGTTCACAGAGCAGATGGGAACAAGATAGACAGCCTTCTACATCTGGTCAGCCACAGCAGTCAACAGGGAGTGTGCCACCAGGTATTGGAAACCTGCTGGCAGGGGCTGTAAATGCCTTCCTTGAAAGCTCTAATAGTGAAGAAAGTAGAAGGGCAGCAGAAAATATCGATTTTCTGGGAAATCTGAACTTTCTTGGAAAGCCGAAAAGATAAAATGAGACATTTTAATAAAAGTGACAGTAAATGATGACAGGACATTTTGAATTTCTTAGAATGTCTATTTTAAATAAAACATGAAAGGAAAATACAACTAATAATGGAAGCAAAAGCCAATGTGAATCTCCCTTTCCTTGAAAGATAATTCTATATAGAATATTAGCAGAAAACACATTTATGAATTAGAAAAGCGGGTGATGATAATAAACTGTTTCAAGAATCATAGAGTTATTTGATTAAATTAACAGATTAAAAGTACAGTGCAATCAAAAATGACCAAGTTAGACTGTGCGAACCTTGAAGTACTCATACTTATATATAAATAAAGCAGAATGTGTATATTATCCAACTTCATAAGACAAAAATTATGAAAAAGGAAAGAAGACTAAAAAAAAAAAAAAAGAAAAAAAAAAAAAGAATACATGTGTAGTTCAAACTATTGAATTACTTTACAAATCAACCAATAATCTGATAATTGAGCCAATGCATGGGAAAATCATCGCCTTTGTTTTCGCTACACAGTTAGTATAATCCCTCTTCTTCCTAATTCCAAAATTTCAAGCTTCTAGCTATCATCTGTGACTGTACAGGCTGGTTTGTGTCAGACCTGGTTGGAACCCAAATTGTTGGTTTTCTCACGCACAGGCTCAATTATTAAGACCATAAAATGGGATATTGTAATATGCCAAACAAATCTCTGAATGAACTTACAGGATAATTGTATTTGCAAAATCTTGAATTTCTCGGAATGTCTAAAAATAAACAAGGACATTAGAAGAGAATATATAAACAGTGATTATGTTGTTGTGTTCTTGTTTTAGTAACATTCCACTAACAACAAAGATGAGGTTACCTTGGTTTAAAGCCACCTTGGAAATAGTGGAGAAGTCAGTGGTCAAACGCATGACCCCTGGTTTAGGTTAACAAGACAATTAGCTTACCAACTAAGCCACAGAAATTTCCAAGTAAAATGTAAGCAATGACCAGGAATTGGTGCTTAGTTGGTTATCAGTGTGCAGCTCGTTCCCAATAGGTGGCCATTCCGTTACCTAAACTGTAACTAAACATACTAAGCCACCACATCAGTAAACCGACAATTTTCATGCCAAAACAAAGGTACAGATCAGCTTCAGCATAACTGCAAAGCTGATCAGCGCCTTGGGTTTCGCTACACGAATAGTTTAATTCCTCTACTTTCTTAATCCAAAATTGCCAGCTTCTAGCCATCTTCTGTGCTTGTAAAGCTCGGTTTGTGCCGGACCTGTTCAGAAACCACAATGTTGATTTTCTCGTGATAGCTCATTTTATATGTAGACAAGACACCAAAATAAGAAAAATAGAGAACCACAACTTAAGTACTGCCTTGAAATGGCCAAAACTTGATTAAAATAACTGATGGCTAAACAGCATTTATGGAATCCCAACCAAGGTTGCTTTAAGTGAACCAGTTGGACCTTTTTGACAGTCCAGCTGGTGCAAATCATTATCATATCTGTTTTATAATCCATTGTCCATTACTCAGGGTTGGACTTGTTTGACAAGTCTCCTTCTTAAACAACTTCTCCACTCTGAGCAATTCTGAGGATCAGCAGTATCCATTCCAAGCTTCTTTCTGTCATGTCATCCAACAACACTTCATGCTGGATTTTCTCTGTGCAACTACGTCTAGCTTGCATACTTTAGCAATCCAGCCTTTGCTGCTCTCTACGTGTCTATACCATATCCTGCTGGAGTATACCACCACATCTAAATCATGGAGTCCAAGCTTTGACAGAAACGAGTCTGAGCTTATTTCATCATTCCCCTTATCATTACATAGCCAGCAGATCATTGCATGGTCGTTGTGCCATAATCAGTTAAGAATAGCCACAGTCATTGCCCATGCATCTGCTGCATGTAGCCATTACACTTCTGGCACGTTGATCGAATACTGCCCACCTCTGGTCAAAAGTGGCAGATTGTGGCTGGTGAGAAGGGGGAGTAGTTGGCGGAACTTGCCCCTAACTGATAGTAGTTCTCCACAAGTAACTCACAGAATAAAATGAACAATATTTACCAGGCTTTATGATACAGGTATAAGAAATAAGACAAACTGATTTCTTTATATCTACATTTTATTATATTACAATGGTTTCATCATTAATATAAAGCACTAACTTTCACTGACTAAAACAAGTTTCATCTCAAAGAGAGTAAAATTTAAAATCCTAAAAATCTATAGGTCAGTATTGACTAACACCTGAAAGCTCTAAATTTATATTTATAAAGTGCATCCTAAGCAATGATTAAGATCTTATGGTTAAAAATCAATGATACAGATGTAAATGCATGTCACTACGAAAACATGTAATATACTGAATTTCCTAAGTTGTAAAAATTGAAAATTTTCACTAGGAATTTTTTGATATTTTTCTTATTTTTGCTCAAAACATAGATTGTGGGCACAGGTTAGAACTGCCTCGCTGTTCCCACAATCTATGTTTTAGAGCAAAAATAAGAAAAATAGGTTCCCCTGCGTACCCGTTTCGCTATATAAAAGTGGGGTATAAGTGGGTATATATTTCACGGATATGTTATCCTGATGTTGCCTAGTCGCTGATACATGTATGTTATATATTAGAAAATCCTTTTTTTCAATACATTTCAAAGTGAAAACAGGGAAGTAATCCCCTTATTATTGCCTTATTGACAAAGTACCCATAGTCGTTTTAAAGCAAAAATTAGAAATATACAAACTTCCATTTAACTTCATTAAGTAACTTATGCTTGTTATCATGATTTAAAAACTTGACTATAAATAAATGAGCCGCGTCATGAGAAAACTGGATTTTGCCCATGCGAAAACAAAGGCGCAGGTCAGGGCCTTGGTTTTCACTACACTGATAGTACAATTCCTCTTCTTCTTAAATCCGGAATTGCTCTGCTTCTGTGACAGTACAGGTCAGTTTGTGTCAGACCTGGTCAGAAACCCTGAAGACTGGGTTTTCTCGTGTCATGGCTCAAATCACAATAAATACACAATTGCAACAAAACAATATCACAGAAAGTACTCAAGTTTAACAAAAGTTGGTCCATTCTTTTTTAAATTCAGTTTTACCTCCCTTTCAAGATTATTTCAGCTCATATGAGATGGGCCAATCAGTAGGTGGCCGAAAACGGGAGAACCCCGAGAAAAACCACCTGGCGCACCCGCAAGCAGAACTTGGCTTGTCTCACGTGGCCAGTGCAGGACTCAAACCCACACCAGACACAGCCGTGAGATGATCGAGTGACTAAGAAACAGCGCTCTTAATCGCTTGGCCACTGGGGCCGCTGAAACTATTTCTTACCATACACAGAAGATTACTATACATTTCAAATTAAGGTAGAAATGTTCATGTTTCACATCTTATTCTATAGCTAAGATTATATGGAGACAGGAGCTTGATTTAGAGCCCCATCGGAACACTGGAGAAGCACATGATCAAACCCATGATCCCTGATTTACATGGCCAGTGGCTTAACAAACAAGTAGCCCAGGGGCAACGATCGCTCAACTGAGAGCCAACAAGTACAGTCACTGGACAAAGTAGTTGGGGTTTTTACCATATATGGGTATGATGGCCATCTTTGTCATGTGACCTTGAAACCCTACTTACATCAGCAGAAGAGCTTTTGTCTGGATTGTGTATCCTCTTTTCTGCCATTTTGGTTCACTTGAAAAAAAATCATCTAACAAGGTCAGGGTCCTATAATGACCCCCGGGGTTGGGCCATATTTGACCCCAGGGGCAAGATTGGCAGGATTTATGTAGAGCTCCACATGACAATGTTGTATATCAAATATACAAGCTTTGTGTCATGCTGTTGCAGAGAAGATTTTTTCATATATTTCCATTATAAGTCTATGGTAGATAATGGCAGGCCTGGGGCGTGGCCTGTATGGACCCCAGGGGCACCGTTGGCAGGATTTATAAAGAGGAACACTATACATTGCTACAAACAAAATATGAAAGCTCTGGGCCTTGTGCTTTTGGAGAAGATTTTTTTATGTTTTTCCCACGACGCCCCCGGGGCGGGGCCCGTGTTGACCACAGGGGCACGGTTGGCACGATTTATAAATAGGATCACTATATGCTACAAACAAAATATGAAAGCTCTGGGCCTTGTGGTTTCGGAGAAGAAGATTTTTTTATGTTTTACCCATGACCCCCCCCCCCCACCCCCCAAGGGCGGGGCCCGTATGGACCCCAGGGGCACAGTTGGCAGGATTTATAAAGAGGACCATTATACATTGCTACTGACAAAACATGAAAGCTCTGGGCCTTGTGGTTTTGGAGAAGAAGATTTTTGATGTCTTTCCCATTGTAAGTCTATGGGAGCTAATGACCCCCGGGGGGGGGGGGGGGGGGGGGGGCATTTTTGACCCCAGGGGCATGATTGGCAGGATTTATATAGAGGACCACTAAACATTGCTACACACAAAATATGAGAGCTCTGGGCCTTGTGGTTTCAGAGAAGAAGATTTTTTTTATATTTTCATCATGACGCCCACGGGGCAGGGCCCGTGTGGACCACAGGGGCATGGTTGGCAGGATTTATAAAGAGGAACACTATATATTGCTACACACAAAATATGAAAGCTCTGGGCCTTGTGGTTTCAGAGAAGAAGATTTTTTTTTGTTTTACCCATGACCCCCTCCCCCCCCCCCCAGGGCGGGGCCCGTATGGATTTATAAAGAGGAACACTATATATTGCTACACACAAAATATGAAAGCTCTGGGCCTTGTGGTTTCGGAGAAGAAGATTTTTTTTATGTTTTTCCCATTGTAAGTCTATGGGAGCTAATGACCCCCGGGAGCTAATGACCCCCATTTTTGACCCCAGGGGCATGATTGGCAGGATTTATATAGAGGACCACTAAACATTGCTACACACAAAATATGAAAGCTCTGGGCCTTGTGGTTTCAGAGAAGAAGATTTTTTTTATATTTTCATCATGACGCCCCCGGGGCGGGGCCCGTATGGACCCCAGGGGCACGTATGGCAGGATTTATGAAGAGGACCACTAGACATTGCTACACACAAAATATGAAAGCTCTTGGCCTTGTGGTTTCAGAGAAGAAGATTTTATATGTTTTACCCATTGTAAGTCTATGGGAGCTATCAGTTGCCATGGAAACCACAGTTCTGATCAGACCTGGCCCAAAACCTAATACAACCTTTCCCCCTCCTCAATGATGCTTTAGATAAAATTTGGTTACGATTGGCCTTGCTGTCTTAGAGATATTCAAGTTTGAAAATGTGGACGGACACACGCATGGACGGACGCCGGCTCGACTACTATACTATAAGCTCACCTTGTGAGCCTTCGGCTCAGGTGAGCTAATAAATCATGGAGGCTCTCATTATAAATATTGAACAAATAGATAGTTCAAATAAGATTTACATGTATTTTTTTCAGTTTCATTTTCATTAGAGCAAACAAAATAAACACAGAGATAGTTCCTTTTCCAAACACTGCTGCCACATTATCATTCCTTGAGTTCTCTACCATATAAATGGTGCTTAAATTCTACTTTCAAATAAACTATGACAGAAAAGACAGTACAAGTCCTCTGCTCCCACACACCAAAAAACATGGCTTTCATCACTTTTAAAAAAAATCAGCTGTAAAGAAGTCAACCGTGGTGGATTTAGATGGGGTTTGGGTGGTTTACATAAACCCCCCATCCCCCCACCCCACCCCTTCTGGAACCACATTATTACAATTTCATGGGGAAATTTATGAAAAATCTGGTAAAATGTTGAAAATGAATTCCCCTCAATGGATTAGGATCCCCTTCCAGAAATCCTGGATCCGCCCCTGCTGTAAAGTGCAGTAAAGTGATGACCCCCAAAGTGGCAAATGGAATAACTCAGAACACAGGATGACTCCTATTAGTCTGATTATGGTCACCACAGTGCTTGGGCCTGTCCGTCTTAAACCTTAATAAAATGAATGAAAATGTTAAAATTTGAGAATATTTCACTAGTATCAGTATCCTTTATTTTTAGGTCTTATCATCTTTTGAAGTTGTGACTGTCCAAGAGCAGCAGCAAATTTTTTCACAAGACTTTCGTAACCTCCCTTTACAGCCAGGTCATAAGGTGTCTCCCCTTTATCATTCTTCAGGTTCTGATCAGCACCAGCACTGTAAAATGAAAACACATGGATGAGTTTATATAGAAACATTAAAGACTAGAAAAAGTGCCTTGAGAGGCACGTATACCCCCGGCTGGTAGCCACAAAGCCCCCTCCCTACCCCCTACCCATACAACCCTGCACATGCTCACCCCTGACATTGAACCTCAAATCCCCAATGAAAGACAGTACCCTTATCAAGTACACTTTAGAAATAAGCACTGTAAAGCACATTGCATACAAACATGGGGGAGTGGTGTTTTAGAATGACAGATCTATTTTAGAGCAGTATACAGAGCTGACGTGTATACTCAATCTACAATGTAGGACATAATCCACGGACATTGTGGGTCAGGTCCTCAGTCCTAGATTGGAATGAAAATAGAGTGTCATTCTTAAAAAAAAAAAAAAAAAAAAAAAAATGCCCCAGACCTTGACCTCAAGTCCCACCCCCACCCCATGCATGGACCCTTGGGTCCATCCCACCCCCACCCCCATACATGGACCCTTGGGTCTAACCCTACCTATGTTGTAAGCATAAATGTTTTCTGACAAATGGTTGTCAAGATATAGACCTACAGAATATTAATCTTGGTAACTATTGTATTTTATGTGTCATAGATTTTGACCCCCAGCCCCACCCCTAGAGTTTGGTGCCATGGAATTTAATTCAACCTTAAAGGGTATCTATGATCCAAATAGGAATACATTCCTATAAGTCTTTGTTAATATATGAACTTAGAGAAGAAAAAAACTATGTAAATAGCACATTTTCAAGGTGACCTAGATTTTGAACTCTAGCCCCACCCCCCGAGCATGGACCCTCAAGTCTGAACTCACGGAAACAAAGCAAACCTTATAGGGTACCTAAAGTCCAAATATGAATGATTTCTGAAGATTGGCTCATGAGATATACACCATTAGAGAAACTTTAACCAAAACTTTGACGCAAATTAAAGGTGACCTAGATTTTGAACTCTAGCCCCACCCCCAGGCATGGACCCTGGGGTCTGAACTCTTGGAATCAAAGCTAACCCTATATGGTACCTAAAGACCAAATATGAATGATTTCTGATAAATGGTTCTTGAGATATACACCACTAGAGAAACTTTAACCAAAACTTTGTCGCAAATTAAAGGTGACCTAGATTTTGATCTCTAGCCCCACCCCCGGGCATGGACCCTGGGGTCCGAACTCATGGAAACAAGGCAAACCCTATAGGGTACCTATGGTCCAAATATGAATGGTTTCTGACTATAACTGCATGAGATATACACCACTAGAGAAACTTTAACCAAAACTTTGACGCAAATTCTACTGAACTAACGAACTAACGAACGAACGAACGAACAAACGAACTAACGAACATACGAACGGACGAACGGACAAACGGAAAAGCGAAAACTATATACCCGTCGGCATAAATGCCGGGGGTATAATTAGTCAAAATATTGACCAGTCAGTAGTGTTTCTGTTATGTCGGGACATATTACATGAGCCATGTCATTAGAAAACCAGATTTTCGCCTGTGCTAAAACAAAAGGTGCAGATCAGCTGAGCAGTAATACAGATAATACAATTCCTCTTCTTCTTTCACATAAATCCAAAATTTTAAGCTTCTAGGCTGCTTCTGAGACTTTACAGGCCGGTTTGTGTCATACCTGGTCAGAAACACCAACAGACCGGTTTTCTCACATTGCAGCTAACATCATACAAGACTTCCTTTATTTAAAACCTTGACATGAATTCAGAATATATTATTTTACCCAAAGCAATAATTACATCTTATCTATTCTTATACATGCACATACTATTTATTCTTTGCTTCCAGCATTTTACAGTTGAAGACTTGTAACATCCACTCACCTTAACAAGGCCTCTACGACCTTGGAACCAGCTGGACCTAGACCAACAGCCTCGTGTAGTGCTGTATTACCTTTACTGAAATCAAAATGTAGAATGAAATGATAACTAATAGAAAATGCTTCTTATATTTAAATTAAATTTGTTTATTTCTATCGCTTGCTGAATAATAAGCAATCACATTTGCATGCATATAAAAAGTTTACACACAGTGTGTGTCAAAATAGTGGAACGGCATCGATGACATCATGACGTTAGCAAGGTCCTATCACATTAATGCGTTTTTTTGGGGGGTCAAGTTACTCAGGTGACATTGTGTGACACAACGTAGTTCATGGAACTGTGAAACACATTTAAGTTCTACAGTTTTATAAAGACTGCATCGGAAATGCAAAAATAATAAAACGAATGGCAATAATTATTTTTGCTTACAAATTTGGCACAGCATATATGATTGCACTAGCTTATTTTTGTTTTCAAAAATCTCAGCAAACAGTGCAATTTTTTTTATTCGTCTTCTGCAGATTTTCTTCTGCATTTAAATAAAGTCAGGAATACCAGAATACCAAACAGTTCCTGCATAATTTGGATCTGGACTGCAAGGAAATAATAACAAACTTACATGGCGGTCGGTCCTTTCTTGTTGACCTCAGCTCCTGACTCTACCAGCACAGGGATACAGTCAGCCCACTTGTTCTTGGCTGCTATATGTAATGCTGGGATACCATGCTTGTTCAAACAGTTAGGATTAGAGCCCTGAAAATAGCAAAACAAGTGGGCCTGTAAGCCTGAATAGAAGCTATTTTAATTTGTTAAAATGAAGGAAACACTCAAATTATGGGAGGCAATCCAATGCAAACAATTATCAATCCAAAATGCTAACAATTAACCAACTTAAAAAGAATGATTGTTGAAGCTGGCAAATTCATTAATCAGTTTGTGTGTGTGTGACGGGTAGCTACCAATCTAGATTTTCTCAAGCTTCCATTAGACTGAGCAAATGCTAGCCAGTGCCTTTAAATAGCTAATTTTGACTTCTTAATAACGCAATGTGTCTATAAGTAAACCCACTCTTATATTTAATTTAAGTAATGCAGCACCTGAAAAGCCCCTTTGATTTTTACAAGTTAATCCAAAATTTCTAGCCATTCTCTTATTTTCTGTGGATCTGTTTGTATCATACTTGAGTATTAGGGAGACTTACATCATCAATGAGTTGTTGCAATATAGTAGGATCTCCCTCTCCCTGTACCCCTATCTCCTTCAATAACAACTGGTCCTCTTTCTGTAAGACATGAAGCAAAAACAAATTCTATGTGTGCCATGAACCACAGAATATGTACAGGGTATGAGAGCAGCAAGTGTTGGTCATAACCTAGATGAAACATAGTATAGAAGATCAGGTTTTATGTCAATTTTATGTTGCAGAGCAGGTGTGACAGGTAGTCTTACAGCAAAGTTTAATCATGCAAGATAAGAAATTACACCAAAAGATGTTGATTTGTTGATTTGGGGTTTAATATCCCACCAATGGCAGTGGTCATACAGAGAATGGGCCTCGGTAAAATCATCTACATCTAAAACACAACTGCATCATAAAATATTTCATCCAGCACCTGTAGCGTACTGTTGTCTGGAACCACCATATGTAGTAGCGAACATCCTTAAGCATGAAATAGATGATGCCGAACCAAAATAGTTTACCGGTGAAACGCCGAAAAATTCTTCAATTGCAAATGATTTTTTAAAATATATTACACCTAAAACGTCCTCATCTATAATATAAACAGCAATGACCATGTATTAAAGTGTTTTCCTGCATATTTTGGTGTTTTCCGGCACTTTTCGCCGTTTTCCTGTCATCAGGTGTTTTCGGTCTTACTAGTAACCCACCAATAAGCCATGGGGCCTCTACTAACAGATGCAAGAAATAAGAAACATTTTGCACAGACATTACATAGCTGACTTACATTAACTTTCTTAGCAGGTTTTCTCTTCTTCACAACTTTCTTAGTTCCTCTTTTAGGGGTCTCTATTATCTCATCATATTCTGTAATACAGGGACAATCATCTCATAAAACACCAAATTATAGGGAAAGAAAACATAGACTTCCTTCTTTTCTGAAAAAGTCACTAGAGGGAAATAATTTTGCAAAGGCAGGCAATTTGATTCTTTATGATTTGATCTCTAAAAACATTTAAACATGTCTATGCAACAAACTGTTTTTCACGTTTTTTCCTTGACTTTTTATTTTATGCTCCAAATAAATGTTTAAGGATGAATCTCAAAATCTGGTATTAAATTGAGAAGGCTCTTATTAGGCCCAGCAATTTATGTGCTAGGGAAAAAAAAATAATGCATATACCAAACATCACACTTTCACAGTTAATAAAAGCTGATTGCAGGGATCTTAACTCATTTAAGCCTAGCGTCCCTTTTATGGGACATAGGCAAACAGCATAGCCCCAGATGTGACGCCGCAAAATGCGGCGTCCCATCTGGGGCTATACTGTTTGCTTTAGAGAATTTTCATCGAACAATTGAATTAAATTTAAAAATCACTCATGACGCCCCTAAAAATGAAAGTGGACTCACCCAAATGATAATAATGGGAAAATTTATTCGTCAAATATGGGTTAACTACACAAACATGTTAATATGGTGACTTGTACCTACCATCAGAGTCACTCCTATACGTTGTCAGGTTATCCTGCTCTGTGTATAGGCTGAGATAATCTCCAGTTATCCCCAACTTTTTACCAGCAAACTTATCTTTCCCACCTCTAAGTGCAAAGGTCAAGGTCAAACTCAGCTCATAGCCATCTTCCTGGACAGAGGCTGTCAGCAACTGGACATAGGGAAAATCATTGAATGTACTGGATGCCCTAAACTTTGGCTATAATTCACCCTAAAGACTGAACACAATGCTCTGGGTGTACATAAGAATCATTTTTTAAATGTAAATTCAAATGTAACGATCAAGACAAGTGTGATCATATTTTTATTTATATATAGACGTGTAACTGCTCTGCACATTTTTATTTATATCCCTAATACCATAATATTCTGATTCCTAATTAAAACGCCATTATTGGTCAAATTTTTGTAGTCAATGGCAGCGACATTTTGATATTCCACTCAAATTATATATAGATATAAGATATAGATATAATCAAACATACCTTGCCCATTTTAGGTTCTCCAATCAAGGCCCTGAACTCTGCATCATTCTGAGCATGAGCCTTCATGTGCTGAGTGATATGTTCTACTTGTTTTCTCCAGTAACCTAGCGAAACAAAATATCATGAAAAGAATAAAAATTTTCACCAACCCTCAATAAAGAAAACAGGTTTTAGAATGGGTACAATGATTCCTAAATTTCCAGTCTAAATAAATAAATCTTTAAACATTTGAATCTCCATACTTGATGCATTTTGATTTTTAAATTTACAAACAGAGATAGACTATCAAGTACCTAAATTAAGGCATGATGAATCAAAAGACGTCAATGCAGAGAAACAACCCATATTCATTGCTACATTTTCTTGCTTCCACAAGAAAATGTTTCTAAAATACACCATACCTTTTCCTGGACTTATGGCTGTCAACAATGGCCGCCTGTCTCTCATTTGTTTCTCGTAAGCCAGTTTTTCTTCCTCTCTCTCCTTGTCTTTTTCCATCCCCCTGGTTGACGGGTAGAACAGCCCAACTGTCTGAGTTGCTATGGTGTTACAGGGCTTGGGAGGCACCCCCAGGGGAGAACTCACAGGCAGCCACTGGGCATCCATGTTGGACATTCCATTCCTGAAATGAGAATTTGAATTTGAACATTTTATTTCGTTATGAGCCATTAAACTTTTGTTGATATACCTAAAGCACCTAATTTATAAGAAAATGGGTTCTCAAATAAACATACTGCTTGTAGGGTTGGGTTCTAAAGTGTGACTAAATCAGGAATTCTAGTAATTTAAGCCAAGTATACACCTTTATCCTATGAAAACTAGAATTGTCAGAGGATCTGACTATAGCCCCGCTTCTGAGCTTTTTGCCAGGTTGAGAAAAACAATGACAGACAACAATCCCAAGCTAGATCTTGTTAATGTTGATGCACATAAAAAGATTGGTCAGATTCTGTCTATTGGTTCTCAAGGCATTGAGCGGAAACAAAATTCTGACATCAATCAAGGGCCAAAACTCTGTCAAAATTTTGCGAAAAATGACGGGCAACAATCCCAAGCTAGATCTTGTCAATGTTGACATGCATACAAAATATGGGCAGATTCTGTCAATCTGTTCTCACGATATTGAGCAGAAACGAAATTCTGACGTCAATCAAGGGCTGTAACTCCGTCAAAATTTTGCAAAAATGACGGGCAACCATCCCAAGCTAGATCTTGTCAATATTGACATGCATACAAAATTTGGTCAGATTCTGTCAATTCGTTCTCAAGATATTGAGCGGAAACGAAATTCTGACGTCAATCAAGGGCCATAACTCCGTCAAAATTTTGCGAAAAATGACAGGCAACAATCCCAAGCTTGATCTTGTCAATGTTGATGTGCATACAAAATATGGTCAGATTCTGTCAATCTGTTCTCAAGATATTGAGCAGAAACCAAATTCTGACATCAATCAAGGGCTGTAACTCCGTCAAAAATCCCAAGCTAGATCTTGTCAATGTTGATGTGCATACAAAATTTGGTCAGATTCTGTCAATTCGTTCTCAAGATATTGAGCTAAAACAAAATTCTGACCGAATAACGGAATGACGGAACAACGGAAGGACATGGTGAATCAAGTATAGCCCCACTTTTCCAAAGCGGGGCTATAATTAATCAGTGAAAGATCTGCAATCAAACCTCTCTAGACATACTCTTTCCCTTGTATGGTAGTGGTGGTGTTCATGTTTTACATCCCACTCAACAAGTAGCTAAATATGGGAACAGGATATGTATAAAGACATCTGAAAGACGGGAACTCACTACACTGTTTTATCGCTTTCTCGCCCCGATGTGTTCCTGGCTCATTCACTTATTCTTAAAACTACTCAGAAAAGCACCAATGACACACCACTTACAGGTTATCCACTCTGAAGGGAGCCTCTATCTTGACTCCACAGCTGGCACAGAAGGTAGCGTAAGGATGGTTGTTAGCACGGCACTTAGAACAGGTCAGGGCTGTCGTGGTCAGGGCAGGCTGCAAGGATATCAAAAATATTCTCAATCTGTGTTATTATCACTGATGCCACAATTTCTCTTCTATTCACTTCTATTACTCTTCAAAATACTGCTACAATGATTGACATTTATTTAAATATAAGATGCAAATGACATTTTAATATGTGTACATGTATATGTAGTACACTGCACCCTAAAGAAAGCAGCAGCAATTATACTCCTATTAAATTATGGGTGCTAAGCAATCAAAATCAAAAACAACAAATCTAAGCGGCTGGTATATAGATAGCAGTTTTGATCTTGTCAATGAATATCTAACACATGTCTAGGTAACATTTTAGCTAGACTATGGTTTTGACAGCTTGCTAAAAATAGAATCCTCTGTCACTCATGTTCTCTGTTTTTAATTCTTAAAACTTTGCATGAATAATCCAGCATTTTTGTATTCTGCAATCATAAACAGCAAGCAAAACCATAATATTTTCATAATGCTACTTATATTCTCATATTTATGGATTTGTGCTGGTAAAGTGTCCTTATAGATGATTTTTGCCCATTTGCACAAAGATGCAGATAACATGCTCTTCCAGAACAACTAGCCTACATGCATCACTTTACATGCAGTTAGCATTGACCATACATGCATCTATAATATGAGCCGCGACGGGCGAAAACTGGTCTTCGGGATTTTCAACCAGGTCCAACACAAGCCTATCTGTACAGTCTAAGAAATAGGCTAGAAGCTTGAAATTTCGGATTTAAAAAGAAGAGAAATTGTACTATCCTTGTAGCGAAAACAAAGGCGCTGATCAGCTTCGCAATTACTGCGAAGCTGATCTGCGCCTTTGTTTTTGCATAGGCAAAAATACGTATTTCTCACGATGCAGCTCATATGGTGTGATTCGAATTTACAATAATTGTCTGCATGGCATGCTAGAGCCATTCAAGTAGTGATGCTCAGTTGCCATTTCCCATCACATATTATATAAATTAAAGTGATTTTGTGTTTCATGAGTCATGCATACAAGTAAACATGCAATAACTGGATTTCATTCAATAAAGAAAGGCCATAATGTGCCTGCTTGTTTGGTCCTTTATCATTTGCATGCTGTTAACACACATACAAGCACTAGTTACAAACATATACATATACTAGCCAAGAACACAGACATAAGCTGAACACAAACCCAAAAGCCTCCCTGTAAAACAAAGCAAACAATTCATCACACAAATGATGTGGTTATGACAATATCAATATTCGAGCCACCTCATGGGAAAAACCAACAATCTGCATAGGCGGAAACAAAGATACAGATCAGCTTTGCGGTAACCGCCTTTGTTTTCACTACTCGGATAGTAAAATTCCTCTTCAACTTAAATCCGAAAGTTCAAGCTTCTAGCTCTTTTCTGTGCTTGTGTCGGACCTGTCCGGAAACCGCATTGTTGGTTTTCCCACAAGGCGGCTCATTTACACAGGGATGAGATGTATATAATTAGAGCACTGTTAGAATAACCAAAATGCTTTACACAAATGAGTTGTGTGAGTATAGAGCCATTAACTGTCAGATGTAAGGCAACCTATTCCCCCAAAAAGAACTGTACACTTAGTAGACAATATTAAAGACTTCCATTGTTTAAATATAGATACCTTCAGCACTTTTTCTATCACCTGGTTGGGGTTATGAGTAAAACAGTGTGGTTATGAATATAACAATTAAGGTTTCCAATGTACCAATTAGTTGACCAAATATTTCCCGTAGCTTTCTATTCACCCATTTTGCATGAATCAGTGTTATTGCCGAAACTGGGCACTGAAGCCTTGGGTATAAGATAGCAAAACCAAGCTTCTTGTTTATTACAGAAAATTCAATCCCTAGTCTGGAAACAGTATTGTCAAAAGCTTGCTTACAGGCATTAAGATTCAAAAAGATACTTTTGCTTTTCATAATATATTTTTTTTTACCTCCAAACACAGAACAACACTGATAGATGAATGAGATAGAAATATTCTGCTTTAAAGCTACAAGCCCCATTTATTAGAAAACATCTGTCTATATACAGGAGAAAGGCTAAGAACCTAGATTAAACCCTCTGTCTCTGGGACTTATGATAAAACCCAAGATAAATTTAAAATACTGAAATGAATGAAATGACTATGAAGTGAAGCATAGAAACTGCTATAGGAACCATAGCAGGCAGCTAATGTGGCTCTGATGTACTAAGGCTGACATTATTTGTCTATCCTCTGGAGATGGTTCACTAGTTTCATTAGCCTTTTTCATTTTATCATCTGCTTTATCTACAAGAATTTTATCTTAAAAGGTAGGAGGAGACTATATAGAGGGAAGGGTAAAGTAAGAGAAAATATATAGTTCCAGGCATACCTTAGCTCCACACCAATCACAGAATCTTGCCTCCCCTCTGTTCACTCGGCTACACTTGGTACACTTCAGGTACTTCTTGTCTAGGCTTGTCATGGGCGGGGCTGATAGTCCAACATTCATGGGCTGGATGAGCACAAAATGGGTAAAATTCGTCAAAAGAACTATTATTACTTCAGAAACACTTCATTAAAGAAAATTGTGACTGCATAAATGGAAGAACTGAATTGCCATGTTTGATTTTAGCCTCTTTAGGAAAAGGTTGTACTTCAAAACAAATTTACAAGCAATGAACTTCAATCTTACAACCTGATTTAAATGAATATCTGCCACAAACACTAATTCTTTAAGTCACAAAATATCCTGCAAACACATCCAAGTTTGTTTTGATTTTTAAATATGTGGGACAAGAAAAAGATACTTACTTTTTGTTGTGCTGATGTCGGCAGCCTTGTATCACAAGTTATACACTGTGACAGATTGGCCGGGTTAGCTGTGCCACACAGGGTACACACCAGTTTCTCCGCCAGTCGTATACTGGCCTGGGGCTGGTTCTGGTTGGGTATGGGGCCCTCACAGACTACACAGGACGGGGTGTTGAATGGAACTACTGACTTACAGTACACACAGGTACCCATCTGGAATGACAAAGCATTGGTGAATGAAAGTAGATGTTCTACTGTACAATAGGTACCAAATCATCAATACTTAACAATGGCTATTAAGTGTGGCCTTACCCATATTATTGCACTAATACCACTTAAACAAATAAACCACATACAGAATCCATACAAGTATTAGGAAATATATAAGTTTAAGCTTTCTAAAAAAAATACTTATTGTCTTTCAGCCCTACCCTAAGTGTATGGATACTGCATAAGGTCAAGGTGACCCCAGGAAGAAAGAGATCCTTTGCACATTAGGTAACCACATGATGCAAGTGGTGCGGTGAGTCAGTACAGGTATTCAAACCTGATCAAATACTATGCATCCAATGAAACATTAAAGCACTGCTCGTATTTATGCAAACTGCTCCTGAATCTAGAAGTTTACTTTAGAATTTATCAAAAAAAATAAGAAATTGCCTTACAGTATCACTAGCACACAAATTCAAACAATTTCTACCTTTATCGATTGAATGCTCAACATAAGACATAAATAGAGACATAAGTCTATCTTACCTGTCCAGGTTCAGGTGGTGGCATCCTAACCTGGGGTATAGGTGGTATAGCATTACCACAGGTATTGCAGAATCTTGCGTAGGGATCTGATGGTCGGTCAGCAAAACAAAACACACACCTACAGAAACACAACAGATTACAAGGATTTTCTGAAAGTTCATCCATATGTGTCTAATTAGATGAAAAGAAAGAAAAAGTTTATACAAGATATAAAAACATTTATGACTAATTGACTATATGGAAAGTACAGTATCTTTATTGCATATAGACAGGTACAATATTATTGTTTACATTATTTGACCTTGACCTCGATGACGTAGTGCGCGTTGCATTGTGGTTAAAACTTTCACTTCCGGGTGGCAAAAACATTTCCCGTTCAATACATTACTCAGTTAAAATTAAAGTGAAATGTGTGGCGCCATCCCAATCAGGGAACAACGATGACATTTAAATACAAAACTACAAATAATTTTTGGCATTTGGCTCTTTTATAAAGAATTTAATTTCTCACACCTTCTTGGGCAAACGATGGTGGATCCGTGGCAACAAAAATATGTATTACTTAGATATGACTTATTATTAAATAACAATTTGCGCCATTATGCGACCACGTCTGCAATCAGACTAAAAAAAATATTCATAATGGAAAAATAAATAATACATAAATAAAATAGGTAATACGTAAGGAAACTTATATAAATAAAAGTGCGTTTATCTTAGCGCTTTTTATGAAGAAAGGCTCGAAGGAAGATCACATTGCTTCGAGAGAAAGTTTTCTCCTTTTTGTCCATCTTTTACATTCTTAAGAATATATTAATATTTTAATAATCAAATTGAAATATGACTAAGTCCAGTTTAAATAATAACTATTCAAAGGCTATACAAATATTGATGATAATAATCAATTTGAAAGAAACGCGGTTTCAGCTACTGAAGACAGTTTTATGACACATCTCAAATTACGATGCCCATAATCATGATAATCGGCTTCTTTAATTATTATTTACGACACCCTCTTCAAAGAAATGACACATTCTTGGGGTACTATATGAATGAAAGGGATTAATGAAGTCCCCGGGGCAGCCGGCGTGTGTTCAGTCAGTCAAAATGTCATAACAGGTGTTGATATCGCATGGATTAGATCTAGCAAACGATAATTATGATTCCAGTGTCGTAAATAAAAATGGATACACTATACACAAAGTTATTATAATTTGTGAATAAATTATATTTATTCCACGGACTGAAAATAGTGTAAGTGTTTTTATTATTTCACCGCATGCAAGACATAATTAAATCGTGTGCTCTCAAGAGAGAGAGAGAGAGCACCCAACTGACGGCTTAAGTTTTTTTTGTTTTTTTTTTTGTTTTTTTTTTTCATAAAACTCGTATTTTATAAAACTTAAACTTGATTCAAACACGGAAATTATCAAATGTTGATATCTGATTTCTACCGTATAAATATGACTGAGATGCAAACCTTTCTAATCCCGCATGGGAAGTAAACGCTAAATACTTATAATATTAAATTAGAAACATGCATCAAAAATGCGCTAAAATATTTGGAAATAAATATTTGTTATGAACAAGTAATATTTTGACATTATTTTACACTTGTATACATCAAAACATTACAGTTCATTACACATTCATTGAACTGGGGTCGCTTTTTTGCCACCCGGAAGTGGAAAGAAGTCACGTGAAGGTCACATGACTTACCTGGATAATACAGACCACGTGGTTTGTGACGTATTGATTGTATCTGTGTATTAATAACCGAAGTAGTCCGGAGAGCATATATTTGAATCGTATTGAGATATACAAATCATATTTGAGCCACCTCATGAGAAAACAAACAATCTGCATATGCGAAAACAAAGGTGCAGATCAGCTTCACGGTAACCGCACCGCGAAGCTGATGAGCGCCTTTGTTTTCGCTACACGAATAGTACACTTCCTCTTCTTCTTAAATGCAAAATTTTAAGCTTCTAGCCTGCTTCTGTGACTGTACAGCCTGAGCTGTGTTGGACCTGTTCGGAAACCACATTGTTGGTTTTCTCACGAGACGGCTCATTTAATGAACTTGAAATGCTGAAAATTATTAACCAAACTGACAAAACAGATAAACCTTACAGAAGTATATATATGCAAAATTTTATTTAGAAGGTAAGAACATATAGATCTGTAACTCTGTCACTTACTTGAGGAAATCAGTTTCTCTCTGCAGTCTCATGGCCTGTGTGGTGTTGTCAGGTAACTGTCTACTGGAGTGCATTTTGTCTGTTCTGCTACTCAAGGCCTGGAATTGATTAATGAATTGTGTCTGACAGTTAGAGAATTTAAATGGCCAGGAAATTTCTCTTTTAAACAAACATTTTAAATAGAGATTACTAAACAAGTTGCTCTCTGATTTGTTGCAAAACATACACACCAACCTCAGATGCGTCAAAAGATAAACAAGTCCATGAAGTAGCATGTGAAAGGTAAATCAGTACGAAATGCCTCAAGTTTTCCGTTACACTTCGGTTGCACAGTCAGTATTTGTACTGTTACAACAATACCTAAACATCTCTGATTGCACAAATTGTTTTACAGTTAAGCACATTTTGGTTGTACTTTTGCATTTATCAAACTCGTTCTTCATAAAATTGAGCATTTTGAGTATTTGTTATGATCACCTCATAGCGTCAATGGTAACAGATACCCACAGTATGTGATTTAATGGATAAATATAAAGAAATGATAATTTTATACCGACCCCTGATTTACGCCATTTTTACTATATATAGAAGGTGCAAATCTGGGGTAGGTTTCATACGGAGATGTTTTCATGACAATCTGAATATACTTCACATGCTACTAGGTAGACTCATCGACCTTTTGATGTG
Source organism: Rugalucina vietnamica (assembly GCA_964017185.1). Lineage (NCBI taxonomy): Eukaryota > Metazoa > Mollusca > Bivalvia > Lucinida > Lucinidae > Rugalucina > Rugalucina vietnamica. The sequence goes on from OZ024872.1 coordinate 72,459,225, forward strand.
TCTGAGGTCAAAATCTAACTATAGTACTGAATGCTCTAGTCTGATAATAAACAATACTGAAATCTGATGAAATTTGATGGGAATTACATTGTTAAAGCTTCTTAGCAATCATTTAGACACTATGGTTCTACATCATAAATGCCTGCAATATATGCTTAGAGATTGGTAAACAGTGCAGATCTTGTAGTATGCAGTGTAGGCCTTGTTCATAGTCAGCATTGTGTGCTTGAGCCAAAACTTATGATAAGCTTATTTGAGCCGCATCATGAGAAAAGCAACAATCTGCATATGCGAAAACAAAGACGCAGATCAGCTTCGCAGTAACTGCAAAGCTGATCAGCGCCTTTGTTTTTGCTACATGATAGTACAATTCCTCTACTTTCTAAATAAAAAATTTCCAGCCTCTAGCCATCTTCTTTACTTGTACAGCTTGGTTTGTGTCGAACCTGTTCAGAAACCACATTGTTGGTGTTCTCATGATGCAGCTCATTTATAAACTTACATCATGTCTGTCAGGTGATCTCTCTTGCCTAGAGTTGAGGAATCTGGTACCAGTACCAGGACGTCTGTAAGAGCTGCCACCTATTGTTGTCTCTGAAAAGATTTGAAGTGTATTTTGCATACATTTTTGTGTATCAGAGCCACCATAACTTATAACACTTTTCAAATAAATTCCTCTTATTTCAACTTTTGCAACCATATCTTGCAAAACTTCATGAATTTACTAACCTTTCAAAACATTTGAACCTTCTATTCTTCACTTTTTTAAATATATTCAACTGGCAATCAGATCAGATTGCTCTTCAGGAGAACTTTGATAAGGGACTACACTCTTCCCATATTGTTTAGATATATGACTGAAGGCTTTACTTTCTAGTAGACTGCCTGTTTTCACCTTAAAAGCTATTCAAATGATTCTAAAAGTTAGGATGCCTGTTAGGACTGCATGTTAATGTTGTGACAAACCTACCTGCCATCTTGCCTGTTTTCACATCAGTCCATGCTGACCTCTGAGACAACATCAAATTTTTCTGTGCTCTCTTTACATTAAGCTGAAACATATTAAAGTTTAAATCTTATCATACCTGGATGATAATAAAATTTTGCTCTAATTGGCAAGTGGTTTTAGAGGTTTTAATTTTGGCTTTGCTTAGCCTTAACAGCTGTTTCTAGATGGACAGACAGAAGAAAGACAACCTCTAAAGATCACCTAGTAAGTCAAAGTACACATTATATTAACACATTGACTTTTCATAATTAAAGTTATATGTGTCTTTTCAGCTTGGATGACTTCTAGAGGACAGTATCGTCTATATGATTTTACCATATGATCATGGGTACATGTATATGATATTTTCCAATTGAGTCATTGTTAATTTTCATTCCTGCCTATGAAGAACAGCTTCTATTATACTTGTGAGACATGAATATTTTACCAGTGTTCTTTCTTTCTCTAGATCTTCTCTGAACTCCATATCATCATCCTCCAGGGGCAGGTCTGGAGGAGCTACATACTCCACCTCAAACACCTTGGTTACCACATTGCTCTCACGCATACCATCACTGTAAATATACACTAAACTGTGTAACTGAACATACAATACATAAAACATTACTCAGACCTTTCCACTTTTGATTTGAACAAAAGGCGAAAATGCAACAAAATCTTTAGTTCATTGATTTGGATAAAAAAAATGAAAAATGGAACAAAATCTTAACTTGGTAAAAGCTTTTTTTCACAGTCAAGAGCCCTTAGCAAAGACCCATTATTGTGTTACAGTGCTAGTGTTTGCTCAGGAAGCCTCTAGGGAAGCAAGAAATGGCAAGCAGGACATGAAAATGGGAATATCGTATTATGCACATTTTAAAATAAGTTATGAGATTCTTTGGGGGAGGAGGGAGAGTGCTGGTTGTTCTTTGTTTTCATTCTTTCTTTTTCGCAATTTATCATTGACAAGTAAGGTTCCACAAAGTTGATGCTATTTGAGCCGCATCGTGACAAAACCGGATTTTTGCCTATGCGAAAACAAAGGCGCAGATCAGCTTCGCGGTAACCGCGAAGCTGATCAGCGCCTTTGTTTTCACTACACGGATAGTACAAATTCTCTTCTTCTTAAATCCAAAATTTCAAGCTTCTAGCCTGCTCCTGTGACTGTACAGGTCGGTTTGTGTCAGACCTGGTCGGAAACCCCGAAGACCGGTTTTCTCGCGCCGCGGCTCATTTTATCTGTATTTACGCAGTCATTGCCACAGCTTTAACAGTCTGTTTCCCTGCTGGGAGGGTGAACGGTCCCTGGTACTCCATAGTACACCGGGCAGCCCCAGCCCTGGGGTAAGGGTCAGGCTTGGTACCATTGATGGTGTAGTAGATCTTCACATCTCGAGTATCTAAAATAAAGAACAGTAAATGTTTTTACTGAATTCTGGATGATTGGCAATAAATTAAACAAACAGAGCAGAAAACGTGCAAAAACTGCAAACGCAGGTTTTTGCATGATGTTGCTCAAACATACCCTATTCATTTTCTGCTCCACTAACTTAGATTCTTTATAGTTAGTCTTTCTCTTGCATTTATAGCTGTTTTCTTTTGAATAATTAATTACATGAATGTCCGTAAATCTCGATAATATTATCCGAGCTGCTGTATGGCAAATCACCAACACAGAATCATGACTGGCCAGGTGACTTAATAAAGGTAAACCGTCCACTACTTCTGATCAAAGTCTTTATTGTGCACTTCATAGGAAGCTCAGGTCATAAGCATTCTTTGTGTAGACTGCAGATGCATAGGCTTATCTGCACCTTCACTGAATTTGTCACTTTGCAGGTGTTCAGGCCGACACCCATTAGATATGGCATGCTCACACCATTCAGTCTCTGATGACAAAAATCAATACTATATATAATAATTATCTTGATCAGGCATATCATTTCATTTACAGTATTCACCATATCAAAATATTCCATGAACAGTGCAAATAAAATCAGATTCCTCATCTTGTATGAATGTCTGCAACTGACTCAAGAAGGTTTAAGGACCGATATGATCTTGATCTGTATAACTTGCAAATACATGCAGGTCTGTGTGTTTTTCTACCTTGGATGAGCTCAATATTAAAGTTATTCATCCATAGCAGAGGTTTTAATAACACATTGCCTGGCTAAAACTTCCTGGTGACATACAGTCATTGAATGCAAGAATATTGATTCTTATCAAATATGAGTCACGTCATGAGAAATTGGGATTTTTGCCTATGCAAAAACAAAGGTGCAGATCAGCTTTGCAGTCACTGCAAAGCTGATCAGCGCCTTTGTTTTCGCTATTCAGATAGCAAAATTCCTCTTCTACTTATAGCCAAAATTTCAAGCCTCTAGCCTATGCTTCTGTGACTGTACAGCCTAATTTTTGTGTTGGACCTGTTCGGAAACCACAATGTTGGTTTTCTCATGGCTTAAATATTAATCAAACCTCATGTCATTGTAACAATCACTTATACATGTATTTGTACAATATTGAAGTTTAAGAACTCCCAAGTAGTTTGACAGACAAAACTATGTTTGAATAGCAATCATAATTACATGAATTCCTGATCAAATAGATTTCATCTTATCATGCATTCAACCACTGTAGTAGCCTGATAATTACAGATAATGATCATAATTTTGGGCATATTGCAAGTTACAACGCATACTACCCTTCATACTCTAATGTCTCATTCTATAATTTGGCCTTCAAAATAAAAAAGTTTGTATAAATCATTGAAAATCTATGTGATATCTATTTACCTGTGTTAAGTTCTATCTTTGTATTTGAGTCCACTGATGACTTTGACTTCCCTGGCAGAGGCGGCCTCAGAGGCACAATAGTTGGTACTGCAATGGCTCCAGCCGTCATGGCTAATATCTCATCTCAACCTGAAATCATACAAATGTTTATGAGCCTTTGCATGAGAAAAGTAACGTTGGGTTTCCAGCCAGGTCTAACACAAACCGGCCTGTAGTCATGGAAGCAGGCTAGAAGTTTGAAATTTTGGATTTACGAAGAAGAGGAATTATACACTGAAAAGCTTTAAAAACGCAAAAGTTGTAATTCAATTGTATTTTCATACTTCTAGTAATTCGATTTTTATGAAATTTGACACACATAAACATTGATATGTTTGAAAACAATGCTGTGAATTTCGTATCAAAATAATGAGAAATGTTAGAGTTACAGTCCTTGCTATAGCTATACCCCTAAAATCCAAAACTGCAAAAGATATTGAGCACGACTACAATTTGTTCTTTGGCACAAAGAGCATTGCTATTTCATTAAAAGCACAGGTTTTGCCAATTGCCTTGATTGCATGACAATAACGCTAGATTGTCTGATTGGTCATTGTCGACGTAATCCACGTAATATAGCGTTTTTACGTCAAATCTCTAGAGACATTAGTGCCTTGACGTGAAAAGTTCGGTTGATCAGACCGGTGTCAACCTTTCACTGTCCCAATAGCCTTGGAGGGACTGCTGCAGTGCCGTATAGATGAAAAATGGTAATTATGACGTCACCTGGCGTCACATATACGTCATAAAGTTAGTGAAAATTCAATTGTGCTGGATAATTCATTTTTAAAGACCCGTAGAATTGTCAAAAATGAAACAAAACGAAAACTAAAGTGTTTTTAGATATGGATTACTATAAGCTCCGTGTGAAATGGTCAAATGTTTTTCTTCATTAATTCAACGCGACGCCACATGGCAAAAAGTATAAAATGGCTTTTTATTCCTATGGGTGGTCAGTGACTTTACAAATGCCGGTTTCGTGTAAAAATGGAAGCAGAGTACAGTTACTGACCCCTTTCACCTGTTACGGAAGACTTAAAATATCCTTGGTGCAAAAAATTATCAATTTTCTTTTTTTTTGCGTTTTTAAAGCTCTTCAGTGTACTATTGGTGTAGCGAAAACAAAGATGCTGATCAGCTGTGCAGTAACTGCACAGCTGATCTGTGCCTTTGTTTTCACCTATGCATCTTGTTCATGAAATGGCCTGTCCTCAAACTAGCCTGAGATTCAACAGAAGCTACATGTTGAAATATACATGTATGGTTTGAATAAATTTTGTCTTCGGATTTCTCGTTTTTTATCGGTTCCAACATCGTAGCGCCCTCCAGATAGGTGGAAAACAAGTAAAAACGGTTCGTTTCAGCTTTATTTTGAAGCGAGGAGCTACATTTCATTGTCATGAACAGTAGACACACTGACCTTTTATCTTTATGCTCGAAGACTTGTCATACAGTCTTTACAGACTATGAAAATTGGGCCAAATGGGCGGTAAAGAAAAAACATACCTGGTGAACAAAAAAAAAAAAAATAACAAAAAAAACACAATTTCTTCCGACCAACCAACCGAATGAAAAATTGGGGCATAACATTATTTTTAGGCCTTAACAATATTGACCTTTTAAATAGAGACAGACTTGAAAATTGGAATCATCTATCAACATCAGAGGTAACAGCACCATCACTGAATTTCTATACAAGCTAGGTGGTTGCATCCATTTATGAAAAATTGTGTAACCAGAAATGTAAATACCGTAAACTTACAAAGCATCACTGGTGATTATACTTTTGACTTGATTTTTTTTTTATATCACATGGTTTACCCCATTCTGACAGATCAGGAAAAGCTACATAATTTTTGTATCACTAAAATGTCTCATGGTAAGTGATGTTAGTCAGTGTTTATATATGACGTCAGATCTGGCATGAAATACCTTAGGTGCGCAATGTTACCGGACTGCACCGTACATGCAAAAGTAGCTTCATTCCAGAGACTGAAATGACCTCCCTCCTTCGCTGAAATGTCCGATGACTGTGTGTCTCTTGTGAGAGGCAGAGACTTATTTCCTTATTGGCACATTCCCTGATGAAGTATTGTCAATTTGGCATGTCACAGGGTATAGGTATATACCCCTCTGTAATCTTCTCAAAACTTTGTGACTTCCGGTGTGATATAAGGATTCATGTATGTTTAGTAGTAGGATGCAAAATAATAATTGTCTACCAATACCATGATTAGTAGACCTCACTCGAGTCAAAATATTGTAGATGTAACAGATGTTTATTTAGTAAAGTCTTGAACTGGTAACTATAATGGCAGTAACCTTTGTGGTACGCCTGAGGTCAATGACGACCTAATATATCATGTCTACTGAATTTCCGTTTTCTAGTGGAGTGACTAATTGTCTATGGCATAAATAATGACTCCACAGCTTTCTTTCTCAACTTTGTTACAGTTACAGAATTGTACTCCCTTATTTGTATTTCAATATTTAAAGTTTCTCTGGAATCACCAATTTAGGGTACACTTCTGTTCTATTTAAGTCACAATTTGTGTCATAGAATCTCATCTCTAATGGTGTGTCATCTTCATTTCTAATATTCCAGAATATTTAGTAGACAATCATATTCTTCAGTTGGAATAAATTTAGATACTCTCTTGATTTCACTAGTGTCTTTCAATAAGTTGTAACACAAACATGTTTGTTGATGATTAAGATGCATATATACATGTATTGTCTTCCAATGTTTATAAACTATTTTGTAAATGTAAACTTCAAAAGTCAACGAAGCAAAACTCAAAAACTTGAACACGAACATATTTACAGTTTTAGGTCATAGTCATATTTAATTACTTATTGGATGCCCAGCCGAAGCTGTTGCACCCCCGCCAGCATCATCAAACAACCCTGTTTCTTGTTCATCAGTTTGACGATCTTCGTTGGTAGCTTCTGTTACAACTTCAACTATTCTACCCCGGCTTATTTTCAAATTCTTTTTCTTTAATACATTCTTTTTGTTATCTTAATTTTTCCCTAAGCAAAAATGCTTGTTTCCTTTGTGTTTTCGTCAAGTCAGGCGTAAAGAAAACACTCTTGAGATCACCAGTTTCTTCCCTAAGTTTAGCGTTGGCTTTAAGAATTTTGTTTTTGTGTTCAAAGTTTTCAACCGTGCATTTGATGGGTCTTGGATTTTGTACTTCATTTTGTTTGCTTGCTTTAACAGCTCCCAGCCTGACCAGATTTCTTATCTTACAGTCTCCTGATCCAATTTCATTGGGCCTTCCATCAGAACGTTTAGTCTCTGAAAATCATCGGCTTGTTTAGCTTCAAGTGAATGCTCTTTGATGCAAATGGATTATGTTCCAATTATCTGGCTTCTGAGTTTCAAAAAATGCATGTTATCGGGAATAAGTGAGACAACGCATGATTACTTACCGTCCTAATTACAGAGTGTTTTAAACAAAAGAGGAGTTTATGGATAATCGATGAAAAATTAGCCAATTAGCCAAAAACAAGTGTGTACGGGCACCTGCTTAGCAACGCCGCGAAATGTTAAATGTCGTCTGATTGGTCAAAATCTTTTTTGACTATTGGTCTAGTTATCGTGGAACGTTCAATTCCGTGCTGAACTGGTCCAACACCGGTAAAAAATCTCCCATAGGCCGCAATGCAAATTCCCTCACTTTGTGACACTCCCAGCTAGTAACCAACATTGCACCACCAAAAGGTCTTCTCTAACTTGATAGCCCAGCCACACTCCTACCCAAAGGTGCCACTACCTAGGGGGGTTGACCATCTCGATTTTCCTGTATTCCATTTTGCAATATACCTATGGGTGGATTTTACACTCTAGAATGGTCCGGATTTTAGTAGGGGGTAGTGTACAAACAGAAGCCTCCGATGAGATATAGTCTGTTTTGGCATGGTGATTTGTGCACTAACATGTCGTATTATGGCGATACTTTGTAGTAAATGCGAGATCTTACACAGAATGTAGGAAATGTTCTCACTATTCAGCATCAAACATGTGTGGATGAAATTTTTAAATGCACTATTTTCGTGGGGGTACGGCGGAGTGATATTTTTTTTACCGGTGTTCCACCAACTGGTGATACGCCAAATTGACAATACTTCACCAGGGGGGATGCGCCAGGAGGGAAATTAGTCTCTGGCTCTCACAAGAGATGCGAACTTGGACACACAGTCATCAGACATTTCAGCAGAGGAAATCAGAGATTCAGGGAGGTCATTCCAGTCCCTGATAGTCTGTGGAAAGAAACTACTTTTGTACACTTCTTTGATAGCTGGAGGTATCTGAAAAGCCAAAGAGTGTTGATTTCTACAACGCCTATTCTTCGGGATAAGGTCATTTGTGGGTATTCTGGCTTTACCCCTTAGACCTTTGTATAGCAATATAAGTCTACTTTCCTTCCTCCTTTTCTTAAGAGATTCCCATTTCGGATTCCCATTTCTATTTTTTTCGGAGCAACCAACCAATAAATGTCACGTTTTTGAACACCGAAAGTTTTTGATGAAATACAATGGTTGTGAGAAAAACCAGATTTAGCTTCACCAGAAGACACACAGAGTATTACAGCGTGACAGGAATCTGATAATACTGTGAGTGCAAAGGAACTGGAAAACACCAGTCCTGCGTTTGGTAGGAAAAAGGAGTGTCTTTGGAAAACCATACACAAACCCAAGTTTCTGAATCTCATCTTGACCTTTTGCAGGCACTGTATATTTTATGGACTGGAGTCATTGATTGGAGTTTTTGACTGGAGTCACGGAGTGGGGTATTGGAGTGGATTCTTGGAGTGGAGCATTGGAGAAGAAGTGAAACATCGATTCTGGTGGTTGAATTTGTCTTTGCAAATGACAGAAAAAAACGGTAAAAATCCATAAATAAACTAATTTAAGGCCCAAACTATCATTGTAACTTTGTTATTGAACCCGTTTTCAACATTCTACCCACATTTTCATAAATTTCCCCATAAAATTGAAATAATTTCGTCGCAGAGGGGGGGGGGGGGGGGGGGGGGGGTTCAAGCAAACCACCCGATATCCGCCACTGCCGACCCCTAGTGTGATTCTGGTGTACTCACAAAAATATTCATATACAAACAATAGCATGCTCTAGACTACTATAATTGGTCTGATAGTGATGCATGGACTTTAATTTAACCTTAATACCTACTATTCAAATCATTGATGTTGCTTATTCATGAAAATTAATAAAACACAAGAAATCGGAGAAAAATCTTGGATAAAATAGGGGGTATACGTACAAAATCACATGTACCAGAGCTGATAATAAACCCAGGCAAGAGCTTATCAGACTAATGTGCTACTTGACCCAGGATGCTGAAAGCAGTATCAAATGAATGCTATGGCTATGTACTATGACCCTAAAGTCTCATATAAGAATGATTTTATTTTCATAAATTTTAATGAAAACTTCATAAATAGGAATGAAAAAGTGAAAAAATTAAACCTGTAATCCTACAAAATGATGTGTATCTCGGCAACCAAAAGCCCTAAGCCCTAACATGCTGAAATGGCACCAAATGGTTGCTAGGGCAATATTATATCATCCTGTACCATAATATATAAGTCATTCGAGATTTTATGTTATGAATATTAACAAAACCTTTCGAATTTAGAGGAAAATTACGTCTTTAGGGTCATAGTACATTGCCATAGCATTTATTTGATACTTCTTTCTGCATCCTGGATTTGCTAACAGCTCTGGTGATTTTGTATGTATACCCCTTTTTCATCCAAGACTTTTCTCCGATTTCTTGTGTGTTTTATTGATCTTCATGAATAAGCAACATCAATGATTTGAATAATAGGTATTAAGGTTAAATTGTTAAGCCCATGCATCACTATCAGACCAATTGTAATATTCTAGAGCATGCTATCGTTTGTATATTAATATTCATGAATATGCAAATGAGATAATTTTCATTTAGGCCCATGACATCAATTAATTTGTCATATGATATTACTGGTTCAATAACAAAGTGTCACACGAGGTGTCACAATGATATTTTGGGCCTCAAATTAGTTTATTTATGTATTTTTAACGATTTTTCTGTCATTTGTTAGTGTTAGTATCATTAAAATTCATGAATATGCAAATTAGATATATTGTACTACTTACCATATGATGAAAGGCAAAATCTAAGCTTTAAAATGAGACCAAGTTCAGTGGTATATGATAAGTGATAGCGGATATAAGACCAATTTTGTATGCAAACCTCCATGCTCAAGAATCACGTTAACGTATGCTATTGAAACCATGCATTTTTTTTTTCATAGTGAAAACAAGTTTTTCTTTGAGGACAAAAATTCTTTGCATTTCTGAGGTCCCAATGAACGATTTGGCACACATGAAAAATTGTCCTGGGGGAATGCAAAGTAGGTCAAATTAGCTCCCGGGGTAATATCTACCTTGTACAGAACAGAACATGGCCTTCAGGAAGAATTGGTAATGGTTCGGAATCGTGCTGCTAGGATTGTGACTGGAATTTATGTTTTTGAAACTTGGAGTATAACTGGCATTTTAGAACAATGAAATGGGAATCTCTTAAGAAAAGGAGGAAAGAACAGACATTGTTTTATAGTGCCATACCAGGCTTATTTTGCATCAAAACAAAGATTCCAATTTGTTTCAAAATGATTGCAAATCATGGTATTCTTGTATACATAACTTTATGCAGAAGGTTTTAGTAAGTGAATTAGAAGCTCAGACGTTATATCTACCAAATACAAGTGTGACTTGAATATTGAACTTTCAAGCCTGAGACGACAGATCCAGGATAATAAATTATATACTTTTTCGAACATTTACTCAAACTTTTCATTACAAGATTACCTTTCATTTGGGCTTCCAAAAGACAAAACCAGAGAACTAGCAAAACTTAGATGATTTATTAATAGAGCGAGGTCGCTATTTTAGACCTCGGATTCCTCGTGAGAGTAGACTTTGTACTAGTTGTAATAAAATTGAAGATAAAGAGCATTTCATGCTGTATTGTTCTATAAATTCTGCGCTTAGAAATGATTTATTTAAAACATTGAATACAACTTATAAGTATAACTTATCATGATTTGAAACCTGGTACTGATGCCTCATTCAATGCATTTGTTCATTTAATGAACCCAGCTACTGCTGAGGAGACAAAATATGTTTGTGAGTTTATAACAATGTCTCTTGTCTTAAGATAACTTGGAATGCTAACATCAAACTTAACTAAGCATCTCAACAAACATAATGTACTATATGACCTACAACATGGCTTTAGGGAAAAGAGGTCCTGCGAAACCCAACTCATTCAACTCATAGACGAACTGGCTAGAGGTCTCTCCATAAAAGGTCAACAAACTGACCTAATTCTCCTGGATTTCAGTAAGGCTTTTGATAAAGTCAGCCACACCAAGCTTCTTTTCAAGCTCCACCAGCATGGGATAACTCAAAACAATCTCAGCTAGATTAAGGCATTTCTACTCGGACGTTCACAGTGTGTGGCTCTTGAAGGGGAAAAATCGTCTGAGATTCCGGTCACGTCGGGGATACCTCAAGGATCGGTCCTTGGACCAATCCTTTTCCTACTTTACATAAATGACCTGCCCGATAAAATAACCTCACAGGTCATACTATTCGCTGATGATACTGCTGTGTATCTGACAGTAACCAGCAAGGATGACTCCCATACCCTTCAGCAGGACCTCATAAACCTCGAACATTGGGAAAAGACTTGGGAAATGCACTTCAATCCCAGTAAGTGCCAAGTCATGCACATCTGTAAATCCCCAAATCTCATCAAAACCCAATATGTTCTACACGGCCAAGCCCTAGAGGCAGTAGAACATGCAAAGTATCTTGGCCTTGACATTGGTAATAAACTAAACTGGAACCACCATATTCAAAATGTGACCACCCAAGCAAACAAGACACTGGGCTACCTACGCAGAAATATATGCACCAAACATAAAGGCATACGTCAAACAGCATATCAAACTCTTGTAAGGCCTCAAGTTGAGTATGCCTCCCCCGTATGGAGCCCTCATACCGATAAAAACATTAACAAGGTCGAAGCTGTCCAGCGCAGGGCAGCACGCTGGGTCACCCATGACTACTCTTCATACAGTAGTGTGACTCAGATGATCAATACCCTAGGATGGAGGTCATTAGAACAAAGACGTGCAGATGCCCGGCTCATAATGTTCTATAAAATAGTACATGGTTTAGTTGAGATACCGCTACCATCTTACATCCACAGACAGGTCAGAATGACCAGAACCACACACCCATACCATTTCATTCAAATTCAAACAACAGCAAACTATTACAAGTATTCATTCTTTCCTTTAGCTATAGTGCAGTGGAACTATCTCCCAACCTCGGCTGTCCTATCAGAAGACCTGACTACGTTCAGGTCTGCCATCTGCAGCCTAAACCACATCATGCCATAAACCCAGGATATGTTGTTGTTTTTTTTTTTTATCAGCTTTTAACTTTTTACTTCTTCCTCATGCTAACACTATCATACTTTTTAGCCTTACTAAAACTCATTTTAACTTTCTTCTATCAACCTTTTCTCTGACGCGCGCACCTGCACATAATCCTCGCGAGAGGGTGATGAAAGAAAGAAAGAAAGAAAGTTATGTCATATTATCTCATCATATTCATTCAACATCCCTCATCGCACTCGTCTGATCTGAATCTGAATCTGAATAGTTTACTGGTGACACGCCAAATGACATTATTTCACCAGGGGGTTCGGATGGGGGAGAAATTAGTCCCTTGAACGCACGAGTGTAGCGAACTTGGACACACAGTCATCAGACATTTCAGCAGAGGAGATAAGTGAATCAGGGAGGTCATTCCAGTCCCTGATAGTCTGTGGAAAGAAACTACTTTTGTACGCTTCTTTGCTAGCTGAAGGTATCTGAAAAGCCAAAGAGTGTTGATTTCTACAACGCCTATTCTTTGGGATAAGGTCATCTTTGGGTATTCTGGCTTTACCCTTTAGACCTTTGTATAGCAATATAAGTCTACTATCCTTCCTCCTTTTCTTAAGAGATTCCCATTTCAGTTGACCTAAAATGCCAGTCATGCTCCCAGTTTCAAAAAACATAATTTCCCGTCACAAACCTTGCCGCACGATTTTGTACCTTTTCCAGTTCTTCCTGGAGGCCATGAGTGTGAGGGTCCCAAACTGAGCTTCCATATTCCAAGACCGGCCGCACCAGTCCTTTATAAGCTGCTTCTTTCACATCTGGGGGACAAGAATACAAATTTCTCCTTAAGAATCCGAGAGTTCTGTTAGCCTTTGTACAGACATTGGAAATATGAGTATTCCATTTCAAATCATGTGTGATAGTTACACCCAGGTATTTTATGCTTTCAACGTTTTCCAGTAAAGTGCCCTCGAGGGTGTAGTTAGCCTGTATCTTACTAGACCGTTTATTTGTCAGCTGCATCATGTTGCATTTGACGGGTTGAAATCTCATTCCCCATTTCCTAGCCCAACTGCCTAAACGATCAATGTCTCTCTGAAGTTTCAATGTATCCTCTTCATTCTTGATTTCACGATAGCAAACACAATCATCAGCAAAGAGTCTTATTTCAGATTCAATGTCTGCTGAGATGTCATTTATATACAAGGAAAACAGCAAGGGGCCGAGAACGGTGCCCTGAGGGACACCCGACACAACTGGAGCCCAATCCGATTTAATACCATTAACCACTACCCTTTGTTGTCGGAAACAAAGGAAAGCATTTATCCAATTCAGTGTTGTTCCACCTATTCCATAGCTAAACAATTTGCTTTTAAGGAGTTCATGGGGAGGAGTATCAAAAGCCTTTTCAAAATCGAGTATAAAAGTGTCGACCTGGCCTTTTTTGTCTAAGATTTTGGCCCAGTCATTTATCACTGTAGTCAACTGAGTTTCACAGCATGTGAACATGTTTCGTGTACATGTATATTGTTGTATGTTATAAACATGTACTGGAGGACACCGACTGTTATGGAGGTTATCTGAAAAATCTTTTATCATATGACGTCGCTGTTTTCCAGTGGATAACGTCATGTCATAAAAATCGTATGAACACACGTGTAATAACACTTTTGCGGGAATACGTAACGTCATTGACGACGTCCGTAACAACAATGTAAATTTTCATTGAAAATATGTCCACCTCGAAGGCGATAAAATCCTATTTAAAAAGTCATATGATAAAACGAATCTTACACTCGTGGTCATTTCATATGAAATTTATTAAACTCGCCAAAGGCTCGTTTAATAAATTTCATATGAAATGACCACTCGTGTAAGATCCTCTATGTATCTTGTATCAATATGCCTCGGTTGTCCAGGGACAATACAAGATGGTTTGACCGAGACGACCCAGACATCGTTCACGATAAATATATCAATAGATCCATGTGAAAAGGGCAGAGACCTCTAATTATCGTTCCCATAGACTCCCATTGTAATTTGCCCCAAAACAATACTCATTCTTAGGCTTCACAGCTTATAGTGGACCCCGACACATTCAGCAGACGAGAGATCGCCCCAGGCCGTGTACAAGTGCAGCAAAAAAATAGGGCGTTAGCCAGCATTCAAGGACGGTACTTTTCGCTGTTTAGGGACACCCCAAAATCGCTCAACAATGAAAAAATAATTATTCAAAAATAACTACATCCGCAATTTGGCCATAGCATGGCAAAACAGCAGCCGATTAAATAGAAATATATAGCAAAATATTCAAGAACGACCATACTATCATGTGACAAAAGACATTTGATAGATACGCATTTATGACCAATGGTAGGTAGCGTTACATCTTAAATTTGCCGCGGTAGATCTGCCCACACTTCGGACCAATCACAGGCAACGTTACATTTACTGGTCTCTGTCCTAAAGACACCCATTATTTCGTTTATTTTGACGAGATATTGCAATTATACATTGAAGGGAGCTCTTACAATAACAACGATGCTGTTTGATGCTTGGTTAAACGTATCATAGTCTTGTCGCTATTCAAAAAGTCAACCGACCCCCTACTTCAATAAGTCCAAAATAAGACAAATTTGCCTCTCTACATGGTAAAGATACAGCCACTGAATTAATTCAAAGCATTGGCGCATCACCAATTCTGGTATCGTTTTGTTAAGGACTATGACAGGAAAGGTTAGATAAGGCAATTCAGTGACCTTGACCTTTGACCCTTGACCTTTATGATAGTCACAATTCTACACTTAAAATTGGATTTTTGCACCAAAATTACCTATTCTTCACAAAATAACGGGTAAAAGCTGTGACCTTGACCTTCAATTTGTCTGTTTTGTATATTGTTCTTTTCATTTTAACATTATGATGCACTATCATGGTGAGTTTAACATTATTACACCAGAGAACGTGAAAAACTTGAAAATCATTAATGATTACATTATACATTATAGGGGTCATAACTGCACCTTGTTGACTACTCAGAGGTGTTTGGAACCACTACTGATGCAATGGGTGAGGTTTGGTCCAGTACTTTCGTTAAAGCACCCAAGTCATTTCTTAGATAACAGTTCCAGTGCTGTTCTGTTGTGAAAAATCTTTATGTTGTCTGTTTATTGATCTGTTTGTATGTGCATTTTTATGTGAATTTTTCTATTTTAAAATTCGAGGATGGCCAGTTTCTGTCTGTTCCGCCTTGGGCTTCAGATGTGAAATCATGAAGAGATACAAAGGGGGTATTGGTTCCTGAAAACACACTTTCATTTCAGTGTCGAAACAGGGAGCACGCCTGAAGGTGATATTCTCTTTAGGGCAGAGACCTCTAATTATCGTTCCCATAGACTCCCATTGTAATTTGCCCCAAAACAATACTCATTCTTAGGCTTCACAGCTTATAGTGGACCCCGACACATTCAGCAGACGAGAGATCGCCCCAGGCCGTGTACAAGTGCAGCAAAAAAATAGGGCGTTAGCCAGCATTCAAGGACGGTACTTTTCGCTGTTTAGGGACACCCCAAAATCGCTCAACAATGAAAAAATAATTATTCAAAAATAACTACATCCGCAATTTGGCCATAGCATGGCAAAACAGCAGCCGATTAAATAGAAATATATAGCAAAATATTCAAGAACGACCATACTATCATGTGACAAAAGACATTTGATAGATACGCATTTATGACCAATGGTAGGTAGCGTTACATCTTAAATTTGCCGCGGTAGATCTGCCCACACTTCGGACCAATCACAGGCAACGTTACATTTACTGGTCTCTGTCCTAAAGACACCCATTATTTCGTTTATTTTGACGAGATATTGCAATTATACATTGAAGGGAGCTCTTACAATAACAACGATGCTGTTTGATGCTTGGTTAAACGTATCATAGTCTTGTCGCTATTCAAAAAGTCAACCGACCCCCTACTTCAATAAGTCCAAAATAAGACAAATTTGCCTCTCTACATGGTAAAGATACAGCCACTGAATTAATTCAAAGCATTGGCGCATCACCAATTCTGGTATCGTTTTGTTAAGGACTATGACAGGAAAGGTTAGATAAGGCAATTCAGTGACCTTGACCTTTGACCCTTGACCTTTATGATAGTCACAATTCTACACTTAAAATTGGATTTTTGCACCAAAATTACCTATTCTTCACAAAATAACGGGTAAAAGCTGTGACCTTGACCTTCAATTTGTCTGTTTTGTATATTGTTCTTTTCATTTTAACATTATGATGCACTATCATGGTGAGTTTAACATTATTACACCAGAGAACGTGAAAAACTTGAAAATCATTAATGATTACATTATACATTATAGGGGTCATAACTGCACCTTGTTGACTACTCAGAGGTGTTTGGAACCACTACTGATGCAATGGGTGAGGTTTGGTCCAGTACTTTCGTTAAAGCACCCAAGTCATTTCTTAGATAACAGTTCCAGTGCTGTTCTGTTGTGAAAAATCTTTATGTTGTCTGTTTATTGATCTGTTTGTATGTGCATTTTTATGTGAATTTTTCTATTTTAAAATTCGAGGATGGCCAGTTTCTGTCTGTTCCGCCTTGGGCTTCAGATGTGAAATCATGAAGAGATACAAAGGGGGTATTGGTTCCTGAAAACACACTTTCATTTCAGTGTCGAAACAGGGAGCACGCCTGAAGGTGATATTCTCTTTAGGGCAGAGACCTCTAATTATCGTTCCCATAGACTCCCATTGTAATTTGCCCCAAAACAATACTCATTCTTAGGCTTCACAGCTTATAGTGGACCCCGACACATTCAGCAGACGAGAGATCGCCCCAGGCCGTGTACAAGTGCAGCAAAAAAATAGGGCGTTAGCCAGCATTCAAGGACGGTACTTTTCGCTGTTTAGGGACACCCCAAAATCGCTCAACAATGAAAAAATAATTATTCAAAAATAACTACATCCGCAATTTGGCCATAGCATGGCAAAACAGCAGCCGATTAAATAGAAATATATAGCAAAATATTCAAGAACGACCATACTATCATGTGACAAAAGACATTTGATAGATACGCATTTATGACCAATGGTAGGTAGCGTTACATCTTAAATTTGCCGCGGTAGATCTGCCCACACTTCGGACCAATCACAGGCAACGTTACATTTACTGGTCTCTGTCCAAAACGAAACAAGGAATGGATGCTTATGATCTCTTCAAAAAGTTAGGCGCTGGGGCAAAATTTGATTTTAAAAGGTTCCGAAAGGATGCAGAACGACTACAGGTATATAATCAATGTATCATAACGTAATAAACCCAACCACAACAGCTTAATAATTTGGCTATCGATAAAAAACATAACCGGGCCGGACCCGGCCAAATTTACGGAAAGTACCGAAGGTTCCGGGCCGGGTCTACGGAATTTATCGGAAAATGACGATCTTTCGGTACCGGAATGTAGCTCCGGGTCCGGTTCAAATAGATAAACGGGTTCGGACGGGTATCTGAACGACCTTTAGCATTTTTCATATGATCCATCACGAAAACATGTCCGTGTGAAATATACCCCCCCTGAACCCCACTTTTATATATAACAACTGGGGTCTGCAGGGGTATACCTATTTTTCTTATTTTTGCTCCAAAACATAGATTGTGGGTACTCGTTAGAACCGCCTCACCGGGGCGGTTATAACGTGTATCCACAATCTATGTTTTGGAGCAAAAATAAGAAAAATATCAAAATTTTTCCAGTGAAAATTTTCATTTTTTACAACCAACATATTTTTTTGTATATTGCATGGGCAAGTTTTCGTAATGTCAAGATCAATCCTTATATTTAGTGATCTTTCGGACGTGAAAACAATCCTACGATTTTGCGAAATATATATATATATATATATATTATATATATATATATATAACAGTGGTAGAGCTAAATGGGCGCAGAAGGGGGGGATGCCCTGCCTTCATTGCCATAATAGCCTTGCCCGCCCTGCCCTATTTTTATCCCGTAAGACGCCCCTGTCCTTAATTTGCCCCAAATTACCTTTAAATTGGCTCCTGTTAATCCCTATTCACTGCGTCACGCTGTGTTAATTTTACCGATAATATGTGTCAATAATTACTCCAAGGCCAGTTAATCTATTTTTAGAATACTACTACTGCAGTAAACACCTGTACACTGGCCTGATAAACTATTATTGATATTGATTTCAATACACACAGTTGAATAAGGCAGAGATTTATAGAGGTTGACATAAAGAGAGAAAGATGCCTACAAGAGACAAACGATTCAAATCACTGAAGAAAACAGCAGAATCATGTATGAAGTCATTTTACATGATTATTGTTGATACACTTCTGACTTGTCAGACATAATAAATTATGGTTAAAAAAAAAATCAGTGGTAAGAAGGGAGAGAGGGGGGGGGGGCATATGGGGGGGGGGTCATTCTGTTGCATCCCAGGCAACATTTTTTCAGTCATATTGGGACAGAGCAAATGCTTTCTTGCTACAGACCGGTACTGGGTAACATTATTTCAGTCATATTGGGACAGAGCAAATGCTTTCTTGCTACAGACTGGTACTGGGTAACATTATTTCAGTCATATTGGGACAGAGCAAATGCTTTCTTGCTACAGACAGGTACTGGGTAACATTATTTCAGTCATATTGGGACAGAGCAAATGCTTTCTTGCTACAGACAGGTACTGGGTAACATTATTTCAGTCATATTGGGACAGAGCAAATGCTTTCTTGCTACAGACCGGTACTGGGTAACATTATGCAAGCATTCATATTCTGAGTATTGTTACTGTTGATGTAATATATGTTTTATTTCTGTGTCATTGACTGTCAGAGATTTGTTTTGAATAAAAATACAAAATATAGGAGGTTTTTATTCTCATGTTGCTACCTACAAGAAAATGATTCAAAATATAATTAAATGCTTGATTACAGCCTCACAAGCTTATGATCTCTTATGTATCACAAAAACAAACCCTGCTGCTTCTTGCTAACAGATACAAAGACGGTTATTAGACATGAACAGTTCAACACATTAAAAGCGTCTGCCCTCTTGAAGAGAAATCACGCGTCGCAAATGCCCTGACAAGCCTGTGGCACCCTGCCCTCTAAAAAAGTTAGCTCTACCACTGATATATATATATATATATATATATATATATTATATGGCAAGTGATGAAATATAGAGAAATATGTATTAAATATAACCAATATTTGAAAGTTATATTTTCACATGTGAAAATATAAAAAAAAGTTATATTTTCACATGTGAAAATATAAGATATGGGGATACGCAAATTACAATTCCACCGTTTTATTTTTAATTTATACGTTACTAAATTTTATAATCTATGCTATTGTTGACGCAATGAACGTTCACACACAATAGCGACGTAATGACGTGACTTAATGACGTCATTTAAGATTTTGACGTCATATGCTTTAGCGCGCAACGTTACAATGACTACATGCAATGTAATAAAAAGAAAATTCAAGTTTTTGTCGTGAATATGACTTTTATTTCATCTCGTGAAGTGAAAAATTATATATTTCATTCGTGCCTTCGGCACTCATGAAATATAAAAAATTTTCACTTCACTCGATGAAATAAAACTCATATTCACTCCAAAAACTTGAATATCCTCTATATATATATAGGAAGAAAGAATGAAATGAAGCAACAGCAACAATTTATTTCAGTCCTGTAGCGCTTTCACTTTACAGCTCTTCAGCAGGAACGTCGCCATATTGTTTTGGCGTTACTAAAATTCAAATTCATAACGTCTTGACGTTATCTTTTACGGGAAATATAGATTAAAGGTTTGACGTCGCGGCAAAAACGTCAAAACTAAAATACAAGATATTTTTCATGCTCAACCCAGTAGAACCCGAAACCAATTCCGTGTGTGTATGCTCACGGAAAAAACGGCCTGGTTTAATGACCTGAACCAATTGATATATTAGAATGCTATTATGAAAGTATTCATAAGCAGCAAAATGTCTCGTTCTACCATGATGAGCACGAAAAAGGTTTAATAACCATGTGTTTCTTAAATACAAAATTATATAAAGGATAGTGCATTATATATGCCCAAATGTGGTGGAAACAGTTTTGAACTGATCAAGCAAGCAATTCTTGAAGCATCAAATTATTTTAGAAATCTTACTTACGGTACTTATGATGTTAACATCTAATTAGGCTCTGCATTCTTTGTCGATGTAGGATATGTCTTTGCCAACATGTCTCGTTTATTCGCCGGGGATAGATTCAGGGGTTGAACTTATGGGGATGCCCATGCCAACACTTATTCATTCTACTTTTAAAACTATTGAGAGTGGGTATCATAACTGCATGTTCTGGGAGCTCATTCCAAACGGTTTCTTGTGTAAAGAATGTAAATTTTCTTTTTATTTTATACAATATGTTTTCGCATTCGTGCCATTGAAAATGTGGGCAGTGAAAATACAAAAAAAAAAATCAGTTTTAAGAAATGAGAACACAAATTATTTTGGTATCACATTCACATAGCTCCTTACATGTCCGTGAAATGTATGCCCCCTTATACCCCCACTTTTATATAGTAAAACTGGGGTATACAATTTTTCTTATTTTTCATCTAAACATACATTGTGGGTAACCGTTAGAACCGCCTCGGCAAGGCGGTTCTAACTTGTACCAACAATGTGTGTTTTGAGCAAATTTACGAAAATGAATACCCATACTACATGTATATGTTTTCTCTCATAGATAGAGGCCTGGTCTAACTATTCTTAAGATCGCTTAAGGCATCGTCTTAACACTAGTTTAGGATGACATTACATGCATTGTGATAATCACAGGTCAACTCAGTGGATCGCAAGATTTTGGTCGGTCCCTCGAAATAAACAGTTCTTGTGGTCATTATGAGACCCATGGGCATTGCAAAAGTTTGATGATGTAATTTAAGATGTACGGATGTTGCTGAAATACTTATCACGAGAAAGTGACGCTTTAAAGCATAAGCCGTTTCTGAGATCATTCTTATGCATGCTCGATCATAGCGCTCTTGGGCAATCACAGGATTAAAAATCTGCGTGTAACGGCTTTTGAACATATTCAAAATTCTGAAAACAATCTGAAACAGGTTCAACGCTGACCAAGGATGTGACATGCCTAAGATGTACCGTTAAATCTAAAAGACCTACCCTTTCTTTGGAAAGCACACTCCTTCTTTCTAACGGTTCATGGAGGGACCTGTAACTATACCATCACCTATTGTGAGGAGTTCTGTTTTGGGCTTCTCCGTTCATAGTTATGTCGTGTTTAAAATGGCCTAGGCCGTTTCGATTTTTAAAACAACCGTATTCAAATACTTTGGATATTTTTGCTGCGAAAATGATTTTTGAAATTTATAACGCATACAACATAATGATAATGAGCCAAGTCATGAGGGGGAAAAAATATATGCATGTGCGAAAACGAAGGCGAAGATCAGCCTCGCGGTTACTTCCGCGAGGCTGATCAGCGCCTTTGTTTTTGATTTACGGATAGTACATTCCCTCTACTTCCTAAATAAAAATGTATAAGCTCTAAACCATGTTAGAACAATAATTTAGACTTGAGAAAGACATATGAGTAGATCTATATTTCACAAAATCGTGAGATTGTTTTTACGTCTGAAAGATCACTAAGGATTGATCTTGAGATCATGAAAAATACTAAAGATCGGTCAGATACACATCAGAACCTCAGGAAAATCTTACGTTTCTGCAATATTTTAGCAAAATATTTCCGTTGCCGTAAAAAGAATTTGATTAACGTGGTTTAAAATAAATCAAATATTTAACCATAATATTTCGATTCAAATAAATAATGATTTTCAGTCCCCATAAGGACTTTATAATAGCTGTTTACTTATTTGAACCGGACCCGGAGCTACATTCCGGTACCGAAAGATCGTCTTTTTCCGATAAATTCCGTAGACCCGGCCCGGAACCTTCGGTACTTTCCGTAAATTTGGCCGGGTCCGGCCCGGTTATGTTTTTTATCGATAGCCTAATAATTTGTATGAATTGAATATCACTAGTTTTCGCGACATTTGGTTTAAGATTATTTAATTCTGTCTCAACAATCGCATGTTACATTTGCGTTTAAGATTATTTAATTCTGTCTCAACAATCGCATGTTACGAACGAGAAAGATGTGCCTCAACGAATGCCATGTAAGAGTTTATCATAAACACCTTGCAACATCCACAATGGTAGATTTACAGTCTTTATTTTGGGCTGACTATTTATCCACTATCTATGGCCCAAACTATTGCCTAAAGGCTAAAATGATGCTATCTCCTCCAATTTAGGATGGCTCTTCTGTAAGACTTTGGCCCTTCTGAAACTTATTCAAATGTCCTTTGCAAAATGATAAATAGTGGATCACAGACTCAGGGGTTTTGGCGATCCTGGCCCAAAACGTCCCATGGCTTTGATGTAGATCGTCAGCTCCATCCTTACAGTTTCTGTCTGTCCATTGGTGTGTTTGTCCTCCTCTTTTTAATTTAGTGGTAGATGCATGTCTATGTAGTATAGGTCTACATCTCTCACCAGAGCCATGGCCATAAGGTTTCTTTGTTGCTATTGGGCTATGAGTTCAATTGAGTTGTTTATTTCAAGATGATATTACAACGGAACCTTCATTGGTGTATCAAAATGGCGACTATGCCTAAAATACCCGGTACTTTTGGACGTAACCACACTGTTACTAAAAGGGTAGGAAATACTTAATCAACAAAATAGGAAAAAATAAAGATTAAAAGGTAGTTGGATAAGCAAATTAGCATGTGATGTGAGATTTTGTTGGTCTTGAGACCGTATAAATATTGACTATTTTTATTTTTGACATCTATCTATCTATCTATCTTATCT
Source organism: Rugalucina vietnamica (assembly GCA_964017185.1). Taxonomy (NCBI): domain Eukaryota; kingdom Metazoa; phylum Mollusca; class Bivalvia; order Lucinida; family Lucinidae; genus Rugalucina; species Rugalucina vietnamica. Next base: position 72,482,465 of record OZ024872.1, read on the forward strand.
ATCTAATCTAATCTAATCTAATCTAATCTAATCTAATCTAATCTAATCTAATCTAATCTAATCTAATCTAATCTAATCTAATCTAATCTAATCTAATCTAATCTAATCTAATCTAATCTAATCTAATCTAATCTAATCTAATCTAATCTAATCTAATCTAATCTAATCTAATCTAATCTAATCTAATCTAATCTAATCTAATCTAATCTAATCTAATCTAATCTAATCTAATCTAATCTAATCTAATCTAATCTAATCTAATCTAATCTAATCTAATCTAATCTAATCTAATCTAATCTAATCTAATCTAATCTAATCTAATCTAATCTAATCTAATCTAATCTAATCTAATCTAATCTAATCTAATCTAATCTAATCTAATCTAATCTAATCTAATCTAATCTAATCTAATCTAATCTAATCTAATCTAATCTAATCTAATCTAATCTAATCTAATCTAATCTAATCTAATCTAATCTAATCTAATCTAATCTAATCTAATCTAATCTAATCTAATCTAATCTAATCTAATCTAATCTAATCTAATCTAATCTAATCTAATCTAATCTAATCTAATCTAATCTAATCTAATCTAATCTAATCTAATCTAATCTAATCTAATCTAATCTAATCTAATCTAATCTAATCTAATCTAATCTAATCTAATCTAATCTAATCTAATCTAATCTAATCTAATCTAATCTAATCTAATCTAATCTAATCTAATCTAATCTAATCTAATCTAATCTAATCTAATCTAATCTAATCTAATCTAATCTAATCTAATCTAATCTAATCTAATCTAATCTAATCTAATCTAATCTAATCTAATCTAATCTAATCTAATCTAATCTAATCTAATCTAATCTAATCTAATCTAATCTAATCTAATCTAATCTAATCTAATCTAATCTAATCTAATCTAATCTAATCTAATCTAATCTAATCTAATCTAATCTAATCTAATCTAATCTAATCTAATCTAATCTAATCTAATCTAATCTAATCTAATCTAATCTAATCTAATCTAATCTAATCTAATCTAATCTAATCTAATCTAATCTAATCTAATCTAATCTAATCTAATCTAATCTAATCTAATCTAATCTAATCTAATCTAATCTAATCTAATCTGATCTGATCTGATCTGATCTGATCTAATCTAATCTCCGAAGAGGACTTCAGATGGTAATCTTAACCTCCGAAGAGGACTTCAGATGGTGTTCCGGTATACCAAATGCTGAAGGGGGTTAGTTGAAATAAAAGCAAAGGAAAGTGGGTGATAAGAATTTATACAGTGCGAACAAAGGTGTTAGTATAGTTAAAAGGTAAAAACAGATATGCTGGTATTTAAGGAGTTTTGTGAGCTATCTGGCAGGCAGCTATACTAAACTGCGCCAGAGTAGGTAGGACAGGAATATATGGAGGTAGGGCATTCCAGTGTATTATTGTCCGTGGGAAGAATGTGTACTTGTAGTAGTCTCTCAGAGTTGTGATCTGTCGGTATGCATAGGAATGGTTTCTAGATGATGGACGGGTATTTCGGATCAGGTAGTCAGAGGCAGGGATGGCTACAAGGTCATATGTGACCTTATATAGGAGGACCAACCGACTGTCAATACATCGTTGGTCAAGGGTGCGCCAGTTGAGATCCTGAAGCATTGTGGACACACTTGATGTTTGTCGGTTATCTCGTGTTACCCACCTAGCGGCCCTTCGTTGTACAGATTCAAGTTTACCAATATCTTGATCTGTATGAGGAGACCACACAGTAGAGGCGTATTCTAGCTGTGGGCGCACTAATGTCTTATAAGCTGTGGACTTCAGGTCTCTGTTATGGACCTGGATATTGCGTTTGACGAGGGTCTGATTTGCCTTCTTGGTAATGTTATTGATATGGTCTGACCAACTGAGGTCTTCCGAAACAGTGACCCCAAGGTACTTTGCAGAAGATACACTTTCTAGAGCACAGCCATGGATATATAAATAGTCTGGGAGGGTGATTTACTTCGGGTCACATGAATGACCTGGCATTTCGAGGGGTTAAAACTCATATCCCAGAGCTTTTCCCATTTTTCTAAACTTTCAAGGTCTTTTTGGAGGATCTCTGAGTCTCCTTGCTTGTCAAGGGCAAGGTACATGGCTGTGTCATCAGCAAATAGCCTGACTCTTGACTTTACCTGATCCGGGAGGTCATTTATATATGCTAGGAACAGTATGGGCCCGAGAACCGAGCCCTGCGGGACACCGGAGGATACTGGAATACTGTCAGAATTAGAACCATTTAAGTAAGAACTGGTTCGTCCGATCACAAAATATATGTGTATTTTTTTTATTTATTTATTTATTTATTTATTTATTTTTGTTATGAAAGCATCCCTAAATGGCATTTCAAACCTTCAATTTTATTTTTCAAAAATTACAGCTCGTCAGACCCAAGCTTGGAAGCAACCTAAAAACTGCTGATGATGAAGATTGTCAGAAAGGAACTCAAAAAGGTCAGTCTTATGAGTTGATATTAGTTGGACTTTGTAGCATGAAATACGGAAAACTTCAATCACAAATCTATCATTGTTGTAATATTGTTAATACCAGAACCAGAACACCCACAATTTTGCAATTCTAGATCTTTGTTTTGATTTTTTATATAAAAGATTAATCCTCTTTTGTTTAAAACAAAATTTCAGAACTCCACTATTAATTATCAATAATATATGATTACAACATTATTACAAAGCATTATAATCAAAGATTTATGACTATTTAGAACTTCTAATTTGTAGTTGAATTACATGAAGCAGCAAGACCTCCTGGAAATAAAGATGGAGAAGACAGCAGTTGTGAGTCTACTGAATCTGATTCCAGTGACACTGAAACTGAGTCAGAGTCAGCCAATGAGGAATCAGATGATGAAGAGCTCCACCTCCAAGATGAAAAATCAGCCAATGGGGAGTTGCGACTCCTGGGTGACATGACATCTAAAGAGGATAATTATAAGCAAAAAGAAAGGAAAAAGAGAAAGCACAAATCACGGGTCATAACAGCTGATGTGAAAAGTGAGGAGGTACATGTACATTTTTAAATAAATAAGTGAGCAGTATCCGAAAAAGGTCCTCAAATTTTCAGATCATGTCACACTCAAAACCTGGTTTAATATTTCAAGGAAGTGTAGCTTTTTCTGTAATGTCTCAAGATACACACTCTGGTTGCTAACAGACAGAGGTTTAGCGTTGATCAGACTTGATACTAGGACCTGAAGGATATGAGCTAAAATTGAGCTTGTCATGATTGTTCTTTTATCGTACACATGGTTTGAGAAATTGGACAAAATATGATGTAAACTCAAATACTATGTAAACGTTTTTAACGTTTTCAAATGGCATTCCATGACACAGTTGTATGGAAATATTTAAGAAATAGATCAGCTCTAGCAGTGAATTGTTGAGTAATAATTCACTGTTTGGAGGTCAGTTGTAAAGAAGATCAAATCACGAGCGCGTAGCGCGAGTGATTTATCTTCTTACAACTGACCGACAAACAGTGAATTATTACTCAACAATTCACGCACTTGAGCTGATCTATTTCGATTCTAACACACAATAAACGGAATAAATGATGCTGAAACCGTCTATATCGTTCAGCTTTCAGCCATTGCATTGCAGATATCCCGCCAAATATTTGACTGTAATGCTGGTATTTACACACACTTATTACGTTTGTTGTGCGCTAAAACGACGTTTCACCGTCTAACGCTGCTTTGTGGGATAGCTGACGTCACAAATGCCGCAAAGTAACGTCACGCTTATTCGCCCAGTGAAATTGTTGCACAATATAACACATTTTTTTACCATTGGCTATGGCTATATAGGCGAGGTGTGTTAGAAATAATGATTAATCACAATAGAGAAATACATGTTATTATTATCGTACAATTTATTTATTGAATGTAATGTAGCTAGATAAATATTTTGATGCTATCATTTCATCTTTTATTAACTTTCATGAATCTGTTTTTGAGTTTATCCTTTTTAAAATTGCAGATGAACCACATAAGAAATCTTCATCGCATTCATGTGTATGGGAGTGATATGCCAGAGCCCTGTGAATCATTTGACAAGCTGAGCACAGATTATAAACTACATTCTAGAATAATAGAGAATATAAAATCAGTGGGATATGTCACACCTACTCCTATACAGATTCAGGCAATTCCTGTAATGCTTCATGTAAGTATTTAGTACTTCGTTATATTCCAAATCAAATCTATGTCACTATTTCAAGCAGTAAATCAAATTTATGTCACTATTTCAAGCAGTAATTAAATCAAATTTATGTCACTATTTCAAGCAGTAAATCATATCTATGTCACTATTTCAAGCAGTAAATCAAATTTATGTCACTATTTCAAGCAGTAATATAATTCACCAAAGGGATATTTTGCTTTAAAATGAATATTTGAAATATTCATTACATTTTTCTTTGCACAGTGTCAAGTCCCCCCCCCCCCCCCCCCCAAAAAAAAATGTTTTTGTTAGTGGTACCCAAAATATTTGTGACGGATTATAATGGTGAAGTGTATTGTTTTTTGTTAGTTTACTATAAAAAGGTAAAAATAGACTGTGATCAGGAAACACCGCAATCAGACAGAAATTCCCACCCCCAAAAACGGAGATGGGAAAAACTAAATTGACAGTACTTATACTAAGAAAACATATTGTAAGTTGAGTGAGCAGCTATTTCCCAGTTGGTGGCCACTCATTTACCCGAACTTAATTAAAAACATGAAGAAAATAAGGTGCAAACAGCACGAAATTCAACACCAATACATAAACTAGAACCACAATAGAAATCTTGCACTGGAACAATCAGTAATATAAAGTTACTGGGGTGCTTAAACCAGTTTTACAGGTACCTAACCCCACCCTCTGCTTCTGCAATGGTTCACAACATTTTGAAAAAGCTGCTAAAAACTTACATTATGGCCATGTTTGCCATATGTGCAGTCAACTGATTCTGTGTCTATGTTTATGCTTTTAGAGGAGGGATTTAATGGCTTGTGCCCCAACAGGCTCTGGTAAAACAGCTGCCTTCATACTTCCCATACTGCACCAGCTTAAAGAACCCAGAAATGAGGGAATAAGGGCTCTAGTTCTGGCCCCTACCAGGGAACTAGCTAAACAGGTAATAGATTTTCATTTGTTTTTCACAGAACCATAATAATTAACTGTTATGCTGCTCTATATCAGAACTTCAGGGGCCAGTTGTTCAAAATTAATGATGCCTTTAGTTAATGATTCGTTAAAATTTCAAATAAATACAATGTTATTTTTTGTTGAAAAAATGTGAGATTCTCACATTTTTAAAAAAAAAAAAAAAATAACTGTGTTTGCTTTTGAAGTCGATATATAGTTAACAAATTGAGGGATTAACGACAGCGTTAAGCTAACAAAGTTTTGAACAACTGGGCCCAGATGTTTATGCTTCAGATATTTTGATGTTTTCCCTGAGCTGACCTTGAATCATTGGTTTTAGTTGCTTATGTTGGCGCTTCATCATTGAGAGCAAAATCTATGTTTTGCTTATTTATAATAGAGCCGCGACGCCAGAAAAGTGGTCTTCGGGGTTTCCGACCAGGTCCAACACAAACCGGCCTGTTCAATCGCAGAAGAAGGCTAGAGGCTGGAAATTTTGAATTTCTAAAGAAGAGGAATTGTACAATCCGTAAAGTGAAAACAAAGACGCTGATCAGCTTCGCAGTGACTGCGAAGGTGATCTTTGCCTTTGTTTTTGCCTAGGCAAAATCTGGTTTTCACATGACACAGGTCAATAGTGCTATAGATTCTTTCAATAAAAGAGATGGAACCACTCAACAAATCAACACCTCGTGGTTTACTGCCAGATTGGCTGTGTGATATGCTAGGCAACATGTGAGAGTAAAATCCTTTCTTTTTCAGACTTACAGAGAATTTCAGAGGCTATCAGAAGGACTGGGATTCAGGTTGCTGTACATTGACAAGATTGGCAAAGATACAAAGAAACTATCAAAAGCTTCAAAGAAAATAGGTTTGTTATTGAGCCTCCGCATGGGAAAATCAACAATCTGCATAGGCAATCTGCATAGCGCCTTTGTTTTCGCTACACGGATAGTACAATTACTTTACTTTCTAAATCCGAAATTTCAAGTTTCTAGCCTGCTTCTGTGACTATACAGTTCGTTTTGTATCGGACCTGGTCAGAACACAAATTGTTGGTTTTCTCACGCACAGGCTCAATTGATGTTGCTGGTCACCAACTGAGGGGTATGAAAGATAAAATTTTGGCCAATCTAATTTTTAAGAGACAGAAAACAAATCAGATGTTGAATAATGCACTTTGAATATATGCATCATATGCAGACAGACCTTAATGTACAATACATGTACATGTATACATATACATGTATAAGAACAAAGGTGTATGAAAACATTTGTGAAGAAACAGTTCCTAATGGGGAAAACATCTGTAAGAACTAAAGACAAACAATTCATTAAGAAGCAAGCTACAAGCTCAAGGAATGGAAGGTTCTAAATATCTAGGCAGTTAACAAGTTAAAGGACTAGGAAGTAAGATATAATAAACTTCATACCCAAATGTTGGAACTTTTTTGTTTGTGATTTCAGATATTTTAGTTTCTACACCAAACAGACTGTTATACATTTTGAAGCAATCTCCCCCAGTTATCTCTTTAACAAGGTAAGTTGTTATAAGTGCAGAATTTTTCTTATTTATGACTTACAGATTTTAAATATGAGTCGCTTCGTGTGAAAACCAACATTTTGCATATGTGAAAACAAAGGCGTAGATCAGCTTGGCAGTAACTGCGAAGCTGATCAGCGCCTGTGTTTTCATTACACGGATAGTACAATCTCTCTTCTTCTTAAATCCCAAATTTCAAGCTTCTAGCCTGCTTCCGTGGCTGTACAACTCGGTTTGTGTTGGACCTGTTCAGAAACCTCTTGGTTTTCTCATGACGGAGTTCATATGTCAATTCTTGGGTTTTCTATTACTGCATGCTTCAATCTCACATTTCACAACCTCTGGGAATATTGTCCTCCCATGACTAATAGTGGTTAACACTGGCTTGTCACATCTACAGTCTGGTTCCAAATCATGGCCAAGGTGTATGGCAGGGTAGTTTTAACCTGTTTTAAGGTTGGTGGCTTCCCCTTGATTTTCCGTTTTCCTCATCCCTGTATGACCACATAACGCCAACATACACTCCTTCAAGAATGTGTCAGTTTCTATGAGTTTTCTGTGCAGTTAAAGAAAAGTATTTATTCTTTAAACTTTCTAACTTTGTTTCATATTTCACTAGTGTTCAGTGGTTGGTAGTGGATGAATCAGACAAATTGTTTGAAGATGGCAAGTCAGGATTCAGAGATCAGGTTAGTAGGATTTGAGCCACGTCTTTTTGCCTATGCAAAAACAAAGGCGCAGATCAGCTTCACAGTAGCTGCAAAGCTGATCAGCGCCTTTGTTTTCCCTCCACATATAGTACCATATCTCCTCTTGCTAAATACAAAATTTCAAGCTTCTAGCCTTCATCTGTGATTGTAAGGTCGGTTTATGTAGAACTTGGTCAGAATTCCCGTAGACCGGTTTTCTTGTGTCACGGCTCATTTTATGTACGATACAAATATTGAAGTGTTTTCCTAATGTCATTTAACAAGAAGATAGTGTTTGCGTGTACATTTTCTTCTATGATTCTAGCATTCAAAATACTGTGTACTTGTTACTGATCAGTCTTGGCAGAAACAGCACAAATCTAAAATTCTTGTTGTTTTAGGGCTAAACATTATTTTTCTATTTCAGTTGGGTGCAATATATAAGGCATGTGATGGCAGTAATGTACGCCGAGCCATGTTCAGTGCAACATTTGCTTACGATGTTGAAGAGTGGTGTAAACTAAACCTTGATAATGTGGTACAAGTTTACATTGGGGCGAGGTAAGATCACTCTCTCTGGTAACATAATGAGATAGATTGTAAATTATAATGGTGTGAGTAAATAAGAAAAAGATAATTTGAAATTACACTCTAAGCCCCTCCCCTTGATACAATTATTGGACACAGTTATGAGTCTAAAATATAATCTGAAATCAATTATTGATACATATACATGTAAAAGTTGACAGTTCATTTGAAAGTTTAATATACCATTTAAACTTTACTTCTTTAATAAAATAGAAGAAGTTAAGTTTCAATATAACATTTAAACTTTCCTTTTTTGTTAAAATTGAAGAAGTAAATTTTCCCTCCTGATTGCAGGAATGCTGCTACTCAGACAATAGAGCAGTCGTTGTTGTTTGTTGGTAGTGAGACAGGAAAACTCATAGCAATCAGAGATATCATTAGGCAGGTAAATATCATAGTGGTTTGCTGAGGATAGGAGGGGCAATTGGTAGACTTTAAATTATTTTTGGCATGCTACCAGAAAGTTTGTGTCTTGGGATTTCTGATCAGGTTTGACAGATTCAAATTCAGAGGGATCATGCAATGTATCAAAAAAAAAAAAAAAAAAAAAAAAAAAAATAATGTGTATCAGCTCATGGCATAAGTTTTAATCCCATTTCTTTTCTTTGCATCCTGAATCCATAGGCTGATATTTGAAAATTTGATGTTCCAATGTTCCAATATCTCCACTCTTCCAGAAGCATAGATATAAATGTTAGTATGGGGTAACTGTTGTTTTTTGCCGAACCTTACATTGAGTTGCAATTTCTTAATACTATACAGGGTATCCAGCCCCCAGTATTAGTGTTTGTACAGTCTAAGGAGAGAGCCAAGGAGTTGTTCCATGAACTCATCTATGACGGTATGAATGTGGATGTCATACATGCTGAAAGGACACAGTTACAGGTAACTTTATCATGTTTTGGGGTCCGACTTTAAGCATTCTTTGCCAAATACGTTAATGCAGATTTATTGCCTATGATTATGTTAAAAAATAACATGCCAGCACAAACAATCAAACTTAATGGGATGCAAAAGGTTACATAGACTTTTATATAACAACTCTTAAAATCTGAAGCCTATGAAGATCAAAAGTCATATCCAAAGAGACCAAGCAAAAGACTAAACTAAGTGAATAGCTTGGGCTATTATTGAGTATGGTACACCTTAAAGCATTGTGTAATTGAAAAGTACAACAAAGTTATCAACCATGATTGGGTTACTCACTAGGTATACTGAATGGCATGAGTATGTTTGCAACAAAGCAAAGAGACATTATTATTATGTTTCAGAGGGACAATGTAGTGAAGTGTTTTAGATCCGGCAAGATCTGGATCCTGATCTGTACTGAGTTGATGGGGCGGGGTATTGATTTCAAGGGAGTTAACCTAGTCATTAACTATGACTTCCCCAACAGTGCCATTAGTTATATACACAGAATAGGTAATGAAGTTTTTGTCCTAATGTGTATTTTCCTTTAATGCTGTAAGTGAGATTAGTAAAGCCATCTGTTTTAGTGTGTCTACAGTAGAATAAGAATAAACTGTCACTGTTTAAAGAAGCATGGTTTGGTGAAAAAGATTATATGCTATCATTATATTCTAAGTCTCTGTTGCAAAATGGTAAAATCACCCAGACCTAATGAAACAGGGCATGTGAGTTTGAACATGAAGGTAACTTTCCTAAATAGTCCTAAGACTACATCCGTACCTCATGATTTTTTCTGATTCTAGGTCGTACAGGAAGAGCAGGGAGAGCTGGGAAGGCTATTACATTCTTCACAGAAGATGATGCTGTCAATCTCAGAAGGTAAACAAAAACAATAATGAGCAGCCTCTTGAGAAAACCAACTATCTGCATAAGCGAAACCAAAGATGCAGATCAGCAACCGCAAAGCTGATTGCCACATGTACATGGATAGTACAATTCCTCTATTTTCTAAATCCAAAATTTCCAGCCTGTAGCCATCTCCTGTGACTGTACAGGCCAATTTGTATTGGACCTGTTCAAAAACTACATTGTTGGTTTTCCCCTGAGTCGGCTCAAATAATAATGATGTCTAATGTGTGATGGATGATAGTTGACTTGTAGAAGCAGCAAATATGTCATTAATGCCAAAGATAGAACACTTAGTACTGGGTCATGATTCAAAATAATGTGGTAAATTGCTCTTATGCAAAACTTATACTGTTACAGATGATTTGGCCTTCCCTGTCAACATGTTTTATGGATGTTTCTGATATTTCTGTCAACATAGCACAATCCTTGACAGAGAAGTTTTACTTGGTTATTAATTGTTGAAATGATTAAATTGCAATTTTAAAGACTTGTACATATTTATGTTCCAGTATAGCCAATGTAATGAGGTCAGCAGGATGTCCTGTACCAGACTACATGCTCAAGATAAACAAACCATCAAAGTGAGTGACTCACTTAGTGTTTTGAAAAATGAACAATTTGATACAAATAGCATACAATAGTTATATCCTCACTATCATATTATTTTTACCTTTTTGACGTCTGCTAGTAAGGAGAAATGATGTCCTGACAAAGCTCTGATATTGTTCATATTTAGAAAGATGGGCACAACTGTGTTTCTGCTGACTGACAATCATCATTAGCTATGTGCTTGTGTGACCATAAGGATCAAAATGTAGTAACAAATAATGACAATCATCATTAGTTATGTGCTTGTGTGACCATAAAGATCAAAATGTAGTAACAAATAAGAATAAGAATTAAGATTAAAAAAAGATTTGTACTGATATCTATAACTACATATAATGAACATTAGTCATATGAAATGTTTCAAATCATGTCATTTGTCTTGGCTTATTGGAATAATTTATATCTGACCGTCCATTATAAAAGAAAAATTGTAAATTGCATAATGCTTACTGGCATAAATTCTGACACTTTTCCCTTCTTTTCCAGAAAAATCAGGAGAAAAATGGCCAAAAGTGTTCCAAAAAGAGCACAGATATCTACAGTCACGAAGTATGATCGTCAGAAAGCTAAACAGAAAAGGTTAGCTCGCAAACATTTTAAGACATATTCACAAACTGTAGCCATTTTCAAACAAAGTGGTCAGTGAAATTTTTGAAGAAGCCAATGTTTGATAACGCATATTTGTCTAAAGTATATGGAACAAGAGTTTTATAAATGAAGTTTAAGAGAAAAAATCTTTGCCCATTTCATTTTTCTGAAAATGTGGTAATTAAAACATTGCATTTATTGTTTTGTTCTTATATAGGAGAATGATTGAAGATCAGAAAAGAAAGCATGAGAATTTACCCAGTGAAGAAACGCACAAAAAAGAACAGAAACATGTCACTAAATCTGGTAGTGAACAGTCAGTAGATAGTAAGAAAAACAGAAAAAGAAAATCAATGGACAGCATAGGCGAAGACTCACAGTTAAAGAAAAAGAAATTCAGTGACACTAAGAGACAGAATCTTAAAAAGTTTCCCAAAGGACAGAAAAATCCTGGTCAGAATAAGAAAGCACATTTTCAGACAAAGAATGGTTGGAATAAAGGAGTGAAGAATGGAATTAAGAAAAAGAAAAGGGTTAAGAAAGAGGCTTGAATGAATCTTATTTGTTGTGTTGTGTGATACAGTAATTTGGTAATTAACCAGTTTTGACAGGAATCATCAGTGAAATACATCATGTGTATTTCAGATATTTGAACAGTGTTAGGCAAAACCCTCTGCATGGAGAATACAGGATTCTGACTCAATCAGGGTTGTACCGCTTGCTTACAATAAAAGATAGCTACTTAAACAAGATATGGGTTACAAAATAGTTTTTCTAGAACCATTTATTCCATCTTAGGATGAAAAATACATTTAGTAGCTTTCATTTATCTTTCATTTATCATGGAAAATAATTAACAGAAATCTTTAAGACAATGCAGTTGCATACTATTTGCTTCTCTTTCATTACCTTGTAACCTTCATATTGGAGATGAGAGTCAGGCCAAACCATACTGCTTCTTATATCTCAGCTGTCTACTGGAAAGTGGGGGGTAGAAATACCCTTTTTTTTGACAGTCTGGAAGCCTGTAGGGACAATTCAGCATCATTTCACTAAACAAAAGTAGAAATAACTCAAAGACCAGCAATGCGTATGATTCTCACATTTTATCAACAAAAAATAACAGTGTATAACAAAAAATAACAGTGTATTTGCTTATGTAGTTGGCATTTACATAACAAGTTGAGGTCTTAACGATGATTTTAAGCTAACCAAGTTTTGAACAACTGACCCCAGGAAAGGATGAAATTAGAGCAAGATTGGAAACAGCCAAAATCGCAAAAATGATACAGCCAACTGAGCAAGTAGCTCATCTCACAGGAGGCTACATTAGTAACCAAAACTTCAAAATTAAAATATTAGGACAGAAATAAACTTCAAAGTAAGAAACAAAGAGGTATTAAATAGATTTATACATGTACCAGCATTGATTTGTTTGCTTGTTTGAAATGATGCTTTACGTTACATTCAACAGCTATGGTCATGTCAAACATTGCCTCCATTTAATGGGACTTTTACCCAAAATTAGGATGTCATAATTCCAAAAGGTGCTTCTGGAGATAAAATGAAATGATGGCCAAATGTTTTATGGTTAGCCATGATGAGGAATCAAATTCTCACAAATGGAACCAAATTTAACACAATTAGATTGTATGTGATCACTTCTGAATGTTATACGTATGTACACATATTTCGGTAAAAAGCTTAGGTTTCTCAAATAAAATTTATTGGCTTCAAAAAGAAGTTAAATGTAAGCAATGATCAGGAACTTGTCATGGTGAATCTCAAATCATTAAAAAAAGCCAATAATCACGATATGACAAATTAATTATAATGAATACTATGATGAACTACAATGAAGACTCCACAGATACATATTGGAGATCCATGGGAAGCCAAACAACTCCACTGTTTGAGCAAATGAAACCACCAGTTGAAACTTGACGTGCAAAGAAACGGACAAGAAAGCTTCTGATGAAATGAAAAGGTAAGGAGCATTTGCGTTTGTTGATTACAGTAAGGAAAATGCAGTAAAATACATCATTTTAGATCCATACAGATGTCACCTGTGTTTTGATTAAAATGAGGGGCCTAGTGGTATCATCCTGTTCTAGAAGTGATGCCGCGTTCTGTCCTTGATTGAGATCTTGTACTGGTTAATATCCAAGAAATGGTTGCTCCATCCTGACATGACTGAAAATCTGTTAACTGGGATGTTGAATCACAAAAGCAATATTGAGTTGATGCATGAACTTGGGGATGGAAGGACCATACTAAGCATTTACTTTCTATTTTTATATTGGTCATAAAACAATGTCAAGAGTATAGATTTTTTGTGTTTTTGTCTTGAAGGGTCTTAAAAATTGGGTAGTTGATACTATTATGTTTGTCCACTGATTCTTCACATTCATTTTTAACAATACATGAATATCAAACCCATAGTGCTATGTCACATTTTAAGTATGAAAAGTATTGTGGGCCTAAAGAAATAGATGGACTGCTTGTGCCTCCAGCAAAGCTTCTGCGCTACTGACTTCTGGTTAACCACTCTTGTTTGAGCCTGCCCAGGAAAAGTGGTTTCAAGTCAAACCATCCATATACATGTATATAAGCCTTAATGGCTTACTTGGGTGGTTATATTTAAAGTACAATTTGGGTGTCATTGCATCCTAATTCTGGGTAAAAGTCCCATCAAATAGAGGCAACGTCCCAACTTGACCATAGCTGTTGACGGGGACATAAGGCTTAAAAAAAACAAAACAACATACACTTTATTTCCTCTGCAAAATAAAGTCTTAAATAAACGGTCCAATATAGCTTTCTGGCAAACATGACTGGAGAAGTGCTTACACCAAAAGGCACTCCGTTAAAATTTGCATTCCTCAGATGTCTTCTCCCTATCAATTCAAACTTGCAAGCGACACTTTTGAAGTGTTTTATTCAACTATACAAATTATTTTAGGCATGGCAATTTCAACTCTTATTAATATTTATCTGGCAGCGATTGTTTTCTGGCCTGTTCACTTCTAGCTCTCTGGATTTCGCTGAGTGTTCATCTTTATTTTTATGAGTGACTTAATGGCCAGCTTTTGGACATTTCCTTTCTTATGTTTCTTTGTCATTTTAACTTTATCCTATGATTTTATGACTGAATCAGTCTCTGGTTGTTGCTTTTATAACCATTTTCATTCTGCCTTTAAGTTGCAATATAGTACAATGCTTTCAGGTTGAAAGCATATTCCTTGGCTAATATTAGATCTTGCCTTTTCTGTCAGTCCCTCCTTTGAGAATTTCTAAATCTCTTGAATTATCTATGTGGGCACTGTCTTTCTGTTGAAGTTATCTTCGAGGAACAATTTACTTGTGTCATTTCATCTTGATATGTTTGGTCATTTTTTTCTCCTCTTACTTTTTCTGTCCAGAGGATCTCAGTTGAATATTCATAGTGCTGATCTATTGCTTTTTCTGATAAAACTCATGCTGAAACAGCGCACTGATCCTTGGCAAATAGGAGCGTCTTAGGTAAGCTTTGTCATTTTGTACTTGACCTGGCGCACCCTAAATGGTCAAGGTACAACACATTAAAATTATGACAATTACCTGTATTTATGTATTTTTATTCTTATCCAGCTGTTGGAAGTAATTCATACACCGATTAAGCATTCTTATATTATTTTAAGTGTCTCTATTTATTTATATAGAGACTTTTATACACCTCCTTATAAACAGCTTAAACTTCCCAACAATTAAACTTAAGATAGCAGAGACGTTGTACAATATTGTCATAATGAAGATATTTTGATACATGGGCAGAGCTAATGATGGGCATCAAGAACTTTATCGACGTTACCAAATCATGGAATGGGGGGGGGGGGGGGGAGGGCGGATGGGGGGTGCAAAGGAACTGCGTTCTGCCTCATTTCTACACTAAATATTAATTTATTTCATAACGGTCCATCATCAAAAGGTGGACAGGTCGCTCTTTTTTCCGTAACATTATCATGATTATTAATTCTTTAATAGTCCTCAGGACGTTGACTGTTGTCTGTCTGATCGTACAATTTATGACCAGTCGCTGTCAACGCCAATTCTTTCGCCTCTACTCTCGGCGTTTCGGTAAACGTGGTTTGTAGAGAAAACTGAGGTACTAAAAGGTACGGTAAACGTGGTTTGTAGAGAAAACTGAGGTACTAAAAGGTACAAGTAGGCAACGATCAGGAAAAGGTACAGTCAGAAAAAGATTCCCACTCCAAAAACCGAGGTGGGAAAAAACTACAATCAGGTGTACTATTACTATGAAAACATACATGTATCGTAAGACGAATGAGCAGCTATCCACTCAGTTACCTAAACTTAACTAAAAATATGAAAACATACATAAGGCGCCATTAAACACCAAGACATAAAACAATAAGAACCACCACAGAAGTATCTTCTTGGAACGATCAGTAATATAAAAAAAAAAAATACTGGCGAGCTTAAATCGATTCTACAGGTACCTAACCTCGCCCTCAGCTTCTGCAGTGGTTCATTTATACACAAATATAAACAAGAAATAAGGAAATATTATGTAAGGAAAATTTTATACATACGTACCAACATGAAACACGTATAACGGAAAGCAGGGTGAGCAGCTGGTTCTTTAAGTCCTGCAAATGATGAAACATAATCGCCAGACTGGATTATAATGGTATGCAACAGCAACCATTTAGAACTATGAAATAAAACGATTTGTTATATGTCCCATCATGTGTAGGACTTTGAGAATCACGTTTAGATAGACCTCAGTTTTTATAGAAGCAATCTTCACTAAAACCGCGTTTACCGAACCTCTGGGTTCGTAGTTCACTGTTTAGAACTAATGCCAGGGGACAGGGCAAGCTGAATAGGTTCGGCGCTGCTCTTTGCTTTTCTGACTGACTTGAACTCGAATATAATTTTCAACTTTCTTAACTCGTTTGAGATCTAAGCAAGAGTTTTCATCCAGTGTTTGTTTAAAGCTTTGGTTCAAGTCAGGGTTCTTGTACTGTTACTAACCACTACCCAAAAGCCTTACATGTGTTTTGCCAGTACAGTGTGTCCCCTGTGCTGAATCAGTGTTTTTGTGCACCAATTTGATAACGAAACAGTTTGTAAAACATTCGTAGTATACAGTCAACCATATCACCTTTCACTGTAAGTATACCTTTTATATACATAACCCACGTGACCAAAACGTTGTCCTCAGTGCGCATCCGTTTTCATTCGAATTTCAAATATGGCTGCTTAAGTGCATGGATATTCCTCCCGCGCGGGAATAAACTTCCTTTCGAGAAAAGAAGGGTCTTAAAAGGTAAATACTTTAATTAGTTATTAAAATATAAAAGGGAGCATATGTTCGTAATTAATAGATCGTAGATGACAAATTGTGTCGCTGATATACTCGTAGCAGGTGAAAAAAGTTAATGTGTTTGACTCCGAATTTCCCCGAAGAGACGATAGATAACGTCATTAATAATTATTACGACTATTGAATTATTTACGTAAATATATAAAACCATACATAAATTAATTGTAAAAGTTTAAAGTACTGAGTGGATCGAAGATGAAATTTTGAAATTTAAAGAAGCCTAGATCTGTTAGATTTTCACACATTTGTTGGCACTCGTTTGTTCTTTTATCTTCAGTCCGTCTGTCAGTTATATCATCTAGTAAAATTGGAGAGAAGGGGGGAGGGGGGGGGGGGGAGTGCAGAGTCAGTCTGATAGCTATTCATGACTTAGGAACGCATATATATGCTCTTTTCTGCATGTCGACTTCGGCACATTTATATTGTTCATGGTTTGACGTACTATTAACATCTGTTTTACTAGATGGGGGCTCGTCAGGGCAACGATTCAGGGACGAATGTTACATACCATTTGTGTGGTTTTGCTCATTTAGGCCGTGACTGATGATTCTGTTACAGAGAGACAACTTTTAAAAGTTGGTTTGATCTGGCGAGTTTCTTCCTCCTTGAGTATGTGATGATATTGCCTTTCCATTCTTCGCAACAACAATATTTGCTTCGTGAGTCTGGCTTCTAAACCCTCAGTTACTGGCCCTTTCCGTGTGGCATGTTTTATATGGTTTTGTCCGAGTTTCCACGCCCAACTTCGCCAGAGGTTGTGATTTTTTTTTTCCAATGTGGACATGTACTTTGGAAAAAAAAAATCACAACCTCTGGCGAAGTTGGGCGTGGAAACTCGGACAAAACCATATAAAACATGCCACACGGAAAGGGCCAGTAACTGAGGGTTTAGAAGCCAGACTCACGAAGCAAATATTGTTGTTGCGAAGAATGGAAAGGCAATATCATCACATACTCAAGGAGGAAGAAACTCGCCAGATCAAACCAACTTTTAAAAGTTGTCTCTCTGTAACAGAATCATCAGTCACGGCCTAAATGAGCAAAACCACACAAATGGTATGTAACATTCGTCCCTGAATCGTTGCCCTGACGAGCCCCCATCTAGTAAAACAGATGTTAATAGTACGTCAAACCATGAACAATATAAATGTGCCGAAGTCGACATGCAGAAAAGAGCATATATATGCGTTCCTAAGTCATGAATAGCTATCAGACTGACTATGCACCCCCCCCACTTCTCTCCAATTTTACTAGATGATATAACTGACAGACGGACTGAAGATAAAAGAACAAACGAGTGCCAACAAATGTGTGAAAATCTAACAGATCTAGGCTTCTTTAAATTTCAAAATTTCATCTTCGATCCACTCAGTACTTTAAACTTTTACAATTAATTTATGTATGGTTTTATATATTTACGTAAATAATTCAATAGTCGTAATAATCAAATGTGGACATGTACTTTTGAAATGGTACTTCGCTTATGGTGTATGTGCTCCCTTTTTCATAATGTATATATCGGAAAGCCAGATGGTTGCCTTTCCCTGTATACTGGTGCTTCTTTTAAGCAGACTTGTGCAGTATAATGTTTTAAAACGCAGAGGTTTCTTTATGTTTAGTTTCTTTGGTTGGATTACTGCCATTGTATAGGAAAGCGTATAGAAGTGCTTGGCTTTATTGAAACTCTTATGCAAATGAGTAATCATAAAATGTGTTTAGTTTACATGTAAATATTTAAATGTTTTCTCACAACAATTATAATTTCAAAGGTAAATTCAGCGACACTTCACACGAAAATGAAAGACATACTGAATGTCACCTTAAATCCTGACCGTAAAATGCAGTCAAAGCTATTTAATTCGGTGTCTGGATCACTTAACATTTTGAATGTCTTATGCGTACAAAAGAAGGATTTTGATAAATGGCTTAAATTAATTTGCAAGAAGACATAGTTGACAGTGAAGGTAGATATATGTAGATCAGATGCAAGCAAGTTTTGAGACAGACAGCTGAGGCAGACAGGTCTAACATTGTGACCAGATCATGATTGACAGGGACTGGAGTTTGAAAGATAACTGTTGAAGTTTCCACTCGGCACATAGTATTTCAACAGTCTTGCTGCCCATAAATACCACATACGAGTATTTCATATACAATTACGAACAACCGTGGTACGTTTAGTTGTTCCAAGACCTACACTCATCCATTGTGGCTGGACTCATAGAATTGTCGATTTTTTCATCTACATAATGTTGTCTGAAACTTGCCTTCAGGACAAAGACAAAACTGAAAAAAAAATGTAATTGGGACACAAAATCAATTTACTTGCACATGATCTAGGCCTGCGTGCGAGTGCATGTCTTTATTCTGTTCTATTCTACATTTTTTCTAAGTGACAGTTTGGCGGGTAAAATATTGGAATTTTGACATCTATTTATAGCCCTGCATTCTACGCATCAACCAATCAAAATCATTGTTACATCTGACCGCCATGCTGCTGAAGTTGATGACATGCCAAACTCTAATTGCTGATGATGGTCTCAAATGTTGAGCTCTGTAAGTTATTTGAGGAATTAATTCAATTTTGGTATGTCTGTATATAGATTTCCTTTTCAGTTTTATCAAAGGTTTGGCTATTTACCATGCTAAACAGTCATAATTTAAATAGCCTAATAGGTCGGGTTTGAATTTGAACTTTTTTGTTCATTTCATGAGTCATTGACACAACACATATTTTTGTCCTTCAGTTGTCCAGTGGGAATATTAAGGTCAGGTCTACAGGGGAGAGCAAAATTACTCACCGATGGTCTTATTCCAAAGAATAGGCGTTGTAGAAATCAGCACTCTTTGGCATTGGTACCTTCAGGAAGTACAAATACCTAAATTCCTACCCCCCCCCCCCCCCACAAAGACTTTAGGAATGACCTCCCTGATTCTCTGACCTCTCTGTTGAAATGTCAGATGGTTGTGTGTCTAATTTACTTCTCTTGTGTGAGCTAGAGACTGAAACCCTCTGGTCAAGCCCTGTCCTGGTGTGCTATTGTCAGTTTGACGTTTCACCAGTAAACTAAATTGTGATTCTGGGAATTTGAAAATGAATAAACCTGAATGGAAGCTGCATGATGTATGAGCCTTCGCCTGAGAAAACTCACTAATTTCTGACCAGGTCCGACATCATCCAGGCTAAAAGTAGCTTAAAATTTTGGAAGTTAAGAAAGAAGAGGCATCATACTATCTATGGAGCGAAAACAAAGGCGCTGATCTGCGTTTTTGTTTCATAGGAACTGCACAGCTGATCAGGGCCTTTGTTTTCGCCTATACATGTACGTGTTTTTGGTTTCCTTATGCGGCGGCTCATATATGAGACATAGGTAGACGTTTTATATCTGAGTGCTATACTCCACATGCTCCTGATAGTGGGATTATCCTATTCAGATACTTGTAATTATCTGGGGAGGGATGGACATGTGGCTTGCCTCATACCATACGTTACTATGATGCAAATGCTTCACTAGTCACTTTGCTGAGTTACTGTCAGACAAGACACTACTCGTTCTACTGTGAGAATAATTTCTCAGTATCATCAAAGAATGGTATATTGTATTCATCGAACAGTTTTTAGCTCGACTGCACGAAGTGCATAGAGCTATTGCAGTCACCCCGGTCGTCCACGTTCCCGTTCCCGTGCGCGTGCGCGTGCGCGTTCCCGTGCGCGTCACACTTGCTTTAAAGTTTTCTAGAAGTCCATATCTTGACAACCACTCATCAGAAAGCATTCATACTTGGACCATAGATACCCTGTAGGGTTAGCTTTCATTCCATGGCATCGGGCCCCTGGGTCCAGGCCAGGGGGTGGGGCTGGAGGTTAAAATCTAGAACACGCTCAAAAATGGCAATTCTTGTGTTAAAGTTTTCTAGAAGTCCATATCTTGACAACCACTCATCAGAAAGCATTGATACTTGGGTCATTGACACCCTGTAGGGTCGGCTTTCATTCCATGGCATCAGATCCCTGGGTCCATGCCAGGGGGTGGGGCTAGAGGTTAAAATCTAGAACACCATTAATAATAATGGCTTTTCTGTGATATAGTATTCTAGAAGTCTATATCTTGAAAACTTTTTATCAGAGGGCTTTCATACTCGGACCATAGGTACCCTGTAGGGTTGAGTTTCATTTCATGGCATCGGATCTCTGGGTCCATGCCTGGGGGGTGGGGCTGGAGGTTAAAAACTAGAACACTGTAAAAAATAGATGTACTGCTGTGTAACTTTTACAAGGAGTCCATATCTTGACAACAACTTATCATAAAGCATTCATACTTCATACACTTTAGGTTCCATGACATCGAACCTCTGGGTCGGAGTCAGGGGGGCGGGGCTAGAGGTCAAAATCTAGAACTCCCCGATTTTTTTTTTCTTTTTATTTCTTAATAGAAACAACTTAGGAAGATGGTTGGTCATTCATCTTTTGACTTTGTGACACTGACTTGTGTGTCAATCATGACGGTAAGGGTCGGTTGACCTACTTTCCATGGTTCAGTGATTTTGCCTTATATCTTGACACTCAATTAGTATATGTTCTTACTTCTTTCAGATTATGAGTGAGTACGACCAGGCCTTTGACCCCAATATACTTATAGGTCACTGTGACCTAATTTCACGGTTCAGTGATTTTGCCTTATATCTTGACACTCAATTAGTATATTTTCATACTTTTTTCAGATTATGAGTGAGTATGACCAGACCGTTGACCCAAATATACTTATAGGTCACTGTGACATAATTTCATGGTTCAGTGATTTTGCCTTATATCTCGGTACTCAAATGGTTTATGAACAAACTTCTTTCTAAGTATGTTTGCATATGACAAGACCTTTGACCCTGAAGTAGTCCTAGGTCACTGTGACCTAATTTCATGGTTCAGTGATTTTACCTTATATCTTGACACTCAATTAGTATATTTTCATACTTTTTTCAGATTATGAGTGAGTATGACCAGACCTTTGACCCCAATATACTTATAGGTCACTGTGACCTAATTTCACGGTTCAGTGACTTTGCCTTATATCTCAACACTCAAGTGGTTTATGACCAAACTTCTTTCACACTATGTTTGCATATGACAAGACCTTTGACCCTAAAGTAGTCCTAGGTCAGTATGACCTAATTTCACGGTTCAGTGATTTTCCTTTATATCTCGGCACTCAATTGGTATATGGACGATATGTATGAGTATGACAAGACCTTTGACCGTAAAGTATTCCTGGGTCACTGTTACCTAATTTCATGGTTCAGTGATTTTGCCTTATATCTTGACACTCAGTTGGTATTTTTTCATACTTATTTCTGATTATGAATGAGTATGACCAGACCTTTAACCCAAACATACTTATAGGTCACTATGACCTAATTTCATGGTTCAGTGATTTTGCTTTATATCTCAACACTGAATGGGTATAATGATCATATTTCTTTCACATTATGAGTAAGTATCACTAGACCTTTGACCCTGAAATACTTATAGGTCAGTGTGATCTTATTTCACGCTTCAGTGATTTTGCCTTGTGTCTTGGCACTCAGTTGGTATATGAACACACTTCTTTCACAATGTGAGTGAGACCTCTAAATCTTAGGTAGGTATAGTTAACTTTCATGGTTCAGTGATTTGCCTTATTGCATCAAGGCAAAAAGATGTATGAGCATAATGCTTTGGGTTACTGGTCGGGTTTGACCATATGTTTGACAAAGGTCAGAAGCAGTCGAGCACGCTGTCCTGCGACAGCTCTTATTGTGTTTGCAAAACCAGAATTATGGTCAGATCTTCAACATATTTGAGCCGCCTCATGAGAAAACCAACAATCTGCATATGCGAAAACAAAGACGCAGATCAGCTTCGCGGTAACTGCGAAGCTGATCAGCGCCTTTGTTTTCGCTACTCGGATAGTACAATTCCTCCTCTACTTAACTTTAAAATTTCAAGCTTCTAGCCTGCTTCTGCGACTGTACAGCCTGATTTGTGTCAGACCTGTTCAGAAACCACATTGTTTGTTTCTCCACGAGGCGGCTCATTTGGTATTCAGGCCTGAGGGAATTTCGAAAAATTAAACTAAGGACAGATAAACTGACAGGCTATAACCGACAAGACATGCATCCAAACTGATTTTTTGTTTTGATCAAGTCAGTTTGAAATGCAGACCATATGAGAAAATGTTTGGAAGGCTGACCTGTCAGTCAAAAGACAAGATGACTGCCTGTGACAGGATATTGCATATAATATAAGTTTAATATAGTGTGTCAAGTATCTTACAAAATCAGAGGAAGTGTCTCAACATGATTGCATTATTGTTGAATTGTATGTTTAGGGATAGATTAATTGTAAGACGGATACATCGGAATGTCTGAAAGGTAATGATCATTCAGGCAGTTGGTCAGGGAAATGGTAGCTGAAGGCACCAAAATGAATATTTGCAGTGACTGGAAATCCCTGTTTTGATGATTGTACATGTATTCTTATTTTTATAGCAAAGCCTGATGTTAAACTGAACAACCAGTGAAATGTGTTCAATATTGCAGTATCAGACATCTGTCTTTGCATGATTGGAATTCATTAATCAAACATTGTCTGTAAAGAAATGTCAATAATAGTGCTAGAATCTAATTAAATGGATTGGTTCAGCCACAAGTGTCACCAAGCTCTACCCTAGGGACTGCACAATCTTTCTGAAAATGGTACATTGATTATTGTCTCAGATTCCAACATTCAGGACAATGATCGATGTACAGAAAATTTCTGATCATCAGCCATAAATTTTTATAATTTTATTCTGGAAATATTCATTTTTTCCAATGAAACAAATGCCAGTCTTTATAGTTACCATAATAATATGAATTTTACTTACTTGTCATTCTGATATAACTTGGTCTTCTTCAATCACGGGAAGAGTTTATACTAGATGTGAGGGTCAGATCTTTGAATTTTGGGGTCCAGTTTTTACACTGGTTGTTTGTCTCTGAGCAGTGAGATTGACCATCATTTTTCAGGAATATTGGATGTTCATGTGTGTTGGTGAGTTCTTTGATGGCTGACTTGGCCTATTCTAGCTCTAAACAGAGCAAGTCTGCTGGTGGCCCATTGGTCTCGTCTTTGCGTTCTCTGCCCAATTTTTACTCTGTGCCACTAGGCTAAAGCCTCCCCTATCATTTTGGCTTGTCTATAATTAAGCACTGTGACTGATGGTTTTATTAAAAAGTTACATTGTCCCTCAGATAATGCTTATAGAAAGAATGATTTTGATATTGATCTCCATATCAATACTGGATGAAAAATGTCTCATATTTCACCATTTCATACAATTTTTACAAATGTCAAATAATGGCAGTGGGATTCTAGACAAACAGAAAAATTCATTAGAGCTATTAGCGCTGGGTGTTTTGCTCTGAATCCATATAGATTGTATTTGAGCCGCCTCGTGGGAAAACCAACAATGTGGTTTCCGAACAGGTCTGACACAAACCGACCTGGACAGTCACAGAAAAGAGCTAGAAGCTTGAAATTTCGGATATAAGTAGGAGAGGGTGTGTACTATCTGTTTAGCGAAAACAAAGGCGCTGATCAGCTTCGCGGTTACCGCGAAGCTGATCTGCGTCTTTGTTTTCGCCTATGCAGATTGTTGGTTTTCCCATGAGGAGCTCATTTGTTTGTAATTTCCTAGATATTAAGTTCTCCTATTTCCTTGGTTGTCCTGTAGGGGTCAGCTAGGGGTCATCTGATATATAGAATTCCCATGTGACCAAGTTATAAGTGATAAAAAATAATCAATTGAGAGAAAATATAGATTACATTCTGCAATTTTGCTTTTTGCAAGTCTGTCACAACTTGTGGTCATTAACAAAAGGACATCTGATCAGGTGATGAAATTCCTTAGCTTACCTGATCATTAGTCATACAGCTTCCTATACCATCTTTTGTCCTTTCTCCTTTCTGATAGCTCATTCTAATGATTTGCTTTTCTCAGAGGCTTATGATTTTCACCAAGCATCTGCTTTTTTGAACCCCCAAAGCCGCCAGGATACACTAAAAGTCATATGAATCTTCTTTTAGCATCTTCGGGGTTTCCAACCAGGTCAGACTTAAACCGGTCTGTGCAGTCACGTAAGAAAGCTAGAATCTTGAAATTTTGGATATAGGTAGAGGAGGAATCATACTATCCGTGTAGCGAAAACAAAGGCGCTGATCAGCTCTGCAGTTACTGCACAGCTGATCTGCGCCTTTGTTTTCACACAGGCAAAGTTCTGGTTTCGTCGTGGCATGGCTCAAGTTTAAAAAGTGGTTCATTTATATGGTGTTTCAGACTGCCCCCATGCTCAAACATGGTGAACTTTTAAAAATAAATCTTCTACAAAATGATTACAGTAAAGTTTTACATGTGTGATGTAAGCTGCTTCTTAGTGAAAAGTAAGGGCATCCGCGACATTTCGTCGAAAATTACATGTCGAAAATGCCCCCATGCCCAGACCTTTACCCGAACCCTAGCGGTTGGTGGCTCAAAATGTGGACCTATAGGCTAGTCTTCTACAGAATAAATCCCAAAATTTTGCGGTGAATATTTTTGAAGTTACAACATTTTCGACAAAACACATTTTCGGCGAAATGTGGTGCATCGATTTTAAGGGGCTCAATTAAAGTACACCTCTTTGCCGTCTGGTTATCAGAATAGCTTCAGATGTTTGTAAAATCAACTCAAAAGTCTTTCTTGCATCTATACGATGATTTGGATGTTTCAAGCGATCTATTAAGGCATGTTTTCTTAGGTGTTTTTTTTACCTTTTTAGTCTCATTTATCTTCCTAAAGCAAGCTTTATATGAGCCGCGTCGTGAGAAAACCGGATTTTTGCCTAGGCGAAAACAAAGGCGCAGATCAGCTTCTCAGTAACTGCGAAGCTGATCAGCGCCTTTGTTTTCGCTTCACGGATACTACAATTCCTCTACTATGTATTACCAAAATTTCAAGATTCTAGCTCTTTCTGTGACCGTACAGGTTGGTTTGTGTCAGACCTGGTCGGAAACCCTGAAGACCGGTTTTCTCGCGTTGCGGCTCATATAATCTTTCTTGGAAGTTATTCTTGGCACACTGATAATTTTGTTCTAGTTTCTTGTTGCTTTAATGAGTGTCTTTTCTCTAGAGGACTTTAAGAGATATGAGCCGCCTTGTGGGAAAACCAACAATGTGGTTTCCGAACAGGTCCGACACTAACCGGGCTGTACAAGCACAGAAAAGAGCTAGAAGCTTGAAATTTTGGAGTTAAGTAGTGGAGGAATTGTACTATCCGAGTAGCGAAAACAAAGGCGCTGATCAGCTTTGCGGTTACCGCGAAGCTGATCTGCGCCTTTGTTTTCGCATATGCAGATTGTTGGTTTTCCCATGGGGCGGCTCATATGTTATTTCATAATCTGGTTGATCTCAGCTGAAAATCCTGAATTATTCTGTGCAAAAGATGCTGCAATCCTGTTCATTCATGTCTGAAATTTGTTTATGCTCAGTGCACAGCCTCAGGAAGTACCAGCCTTTCTGCATGCAGACACAAAAGTCTCTGGTCATGTTGTACAGATTTGCATTGTAATCTTACACTGTTGTTCATTGGGTCATTTTGGACAGGCCTTGCAATCTTATACTGTTGTTCATTTGTTTGTCTTTTGTTGATTTGTCATTATCTGCTTATTAACTGCTGACTGATAAGAAACTATTGATGAGAAAAAGACAAATTGCCAAGTACAGCCGCGGTGGTGTAATGGATAGCGTATTCGCTTAGCAATCAAGAGGTTGCGGGTTCGAAACCCGGCTGGTACATATGCCTGTCATGTTGGTGACAAATGTTCACCCTGACGTAATAAAGGCAAACCGCCCATAGGGTGTAACATTTATTCATCTCCAAGACTGAAACATTATAAGCCCTAATACTGTTAGTTCGTAAATTTTCGTGTGATTTTGACTTTTATTTCACAGTTTTTCTCTTTCCAAATTATTAGTGATTTCTTGAATTCTTGAATAAGTACTGTTGCAGTCTATAAAGCTTACAGAAACGCTTTGCTAGTGAGAACTTTGAATTCATGACAACAATTTTTGAGACAACAAATTCGCGAAAATTATGTTCTCAGGAACATTTCTGAATTTACAAAAAGGCATAACTTGTGTTTCTACAATGAAACCAGTGAAGAAGACTCACATATGATGGGGAACATCTCTGTTAACATCCCTAATTAATATTGTACAGATAGACTCTGATCACCAGTCTGTCACAAAGTGTTCATTTCTTGTGGATGCTGCTTCTTCAGGTGTGCATTTGTATGTGACTCAGTGTACAGGCCACTTTATGTTGGAAACTCAGATTGTTTGTTTTCTCATGCGAAGGGTCATTACAAAGTGACCCGAGATGTATGGGCATAGAGGAGCTAGTTGGCATTGCTTCAAATAAAAAACCATACCCAAAATTTCCAGGAAAAATAGCCAGAATCATATTTATTCCTGTCAAAACACAGTTGTTATAACAGTGATTTATGGCATAGTGATTAGTTCTGCATTACCTTTCATTATAGAGACAATCATAAATGATGATTGTTTAAACAGGTAATCTACCGATAGTCCAGAATTTACCTGTACAGCTTTGCCCATTTCTTGCTGTTCCAACTTGGTTGTACTTGGGATGCTATCTGAAATTTGAGTGAAGGTCATTCAGTTTGGGAATCAAAACTTGATATAGCTTTTCAAAACCCACACAGTCTTTGCTTCTTGATCCACTCCAAATGAGGCCTCAACTTTTGTGTCTGTAAAGAAATCATTCATTGTTATTTTAGTTTTTTAGATAGCTTGACAAGTATTGACTTAAATGGAATTGAAATTCTGATTGGAATTCCAGAGAATTGTCTGGGGACAGATTACAGACATATTACTGGAGATTGTATGAGTAGCATCTTGTGAAAACTTGCATATTTTACGTGGTAAGACCTTCGGTTTCACTACATGTAGATAGTACCCATTACGAGTCTGTAGACATTTTCTTCTGTTGAACTATCTGACTTGGTTTGAGACCTGGAAGACAGATTTTCTTATGATGCAGCTCACATACTGATGATCGGGGTGCCAGGGTAGAAGAGGGTGTATGGGTTCTTAAAAATATTTTGATTTTTATCGCACCTGCTTATAGCAGGGTGCGATATAGGAGTCCAAATTTCTGTCCGTCCGTTCGTTCGTTCGTTCGTTCGTCCATTCGTCCGTCCGTCAACATTTACGTCGAAGTTTGGTTTTCTCGACATCAGAGATAGCTGCGAGTCTGAAACCTTACATAGTAATTGTCCCTGACATACCCTTCAAGCACCCACCTTAACCCGGTGGCTTTGACCTATATTTCACGGTCCAATGACTTTGAAAATTTTTACGTCGAAGTTTTGTCAACATTTACGTCGAAGTTTGGTTTTCTCGACATCAGAGATAGCTGCGAGTCTGAACCCTTGCATAGTAATTGTCCTTGACATACCCTTCAAGCATGCACCTTAATCCGTAGCCCTTGACCTATATTTCACGGTCCACTGACTTTGAAAATTTTTACGTCGAAGTTTGGTTTTCTCGACTTCAGAGATAGCTGCGAGTCTGAAACCTTGCATAGTTATTGTCCTTGACATACCTCTCAAGCACGCATCTTAACCCGTAGCCCTTGACCTATATTTCACGGTCCACTGACTTTGATAATTTTTACGTCGACGTTTGGTTTTCTTGACATCAGAGATAGCTGCAAGTCTGAAACCTTGCATAGTAATTGTCCTTGACATACCCTTCAAGCACGCACCTTAACCCGGTGCCCTTGACCTATATTTCACGGTCCACTGACTTTGAAAATTTTTACAGCGAAGTTTGGTTTTCTCGACATCAGAGATAGCTGCGAATCTGAAACCTTGCATGATAATTGTCCTTGACATGCCCTTCAAGCACGCACCTTGACCCGGTGCCATTGAACTATATTTCACGGTCTGTTGACTTTGCCCGATGCAGGTGCGATATCAACCTCCGCGGAGTTCTTGTATATTGATTGTTTCAAGTTTGGCTTATCTGATTCTGTTTTTAGCTCACCTGAGCCAAAGGCTCACAAGGTG
Source organism: Rugalucina vietnamica (assembly GCA_964017185.1). Classification (NCBI taxonomy): domain Eukaryota; kingdom Metazoa; phylum Mollusca; class Bivalvia; order Lucinida; family Lucinidae; genus Rugalucina; species Rugalucina vietnamica. Next base: position 72,511,026 of record OZ024872.1, read on the forward strand.
AGCTTATAGGATGGCCATGCTTCGTCGTCCGTCCATCGTCCGTCGTCGTCGTCCGTCCACAATTTCAAAGATCTTCTCCTCTTAAACCGCTTGGCCAATCAAAGCCAAACTTCATGTGGAGCATCCTTAGGAAGGGGGAACGAAAGTTTATATAAATGGTCCAGGTCACTTGACCAAGATGGCCGCCATGGCTATAAATAGCAAAAACCTTTAAAAATCTTCTTCTCCAGAACCAGTGGACCGATTTCCACGAAACTTGGTATGCAGCATCAGGGACGCGGGCCCATTATAATCTATATAAATCATGACCCTAGGATGACCTTGACCTATTTTATGACAAGGTCAACTTAGGTCGCCAATGCATTTGAATGGGAAAAAATGGTAAAATGCTATTTAATGGGTAAAACTTACTGGGAATAGGCAAATGGACAGATGATTAATGTTAATGGAAAATTTTAGCCCCTGGGGGGTTGTCTGCCCCTGCTCCGGGGCTATATACATGTATATTTCCATAATAATGAAACATCTTCTGCGGCCCCCGTGGCCGAGTGGTTAAGAGCGCTGATATTTCATTACCGCACTTAACCATTCGATCATCTCACCGCTGTGTCTGGTGTGGGTTGGAGCCCCGCTCTGGCCATATGTGAGACAAGCCAAGTTCTGCTTGCGGGTGTGTCAGGTGGTTTTTCTCGGGGTTCTCCCGTTTTCGCCCCACCTACTGATTGGCCCGTCTCATATGAGCTGAAATAATCTTGAAAGGGACGTTAAACTGAATAAAAAAAAAAAAGAAAAAAGAAACATCTTCTCCCCTAAAACCGCTTGGCCAATCAAAGCCAAACTTCATATGGAGCATCCTTGGGAAGGGGGAAAGAAAGTTTATATAAATGGTCAAGGTCTAATGACCAAGATGGCTGCCGTGGCTATAAATAGAAAAAACCTTTAAAAATCTTCTTCTCCAGAACCAGAAGGCCTATGATTTTGAAACTTGGCATGAAGTATCAGGCAATGGAGCTCTACAAAGTATATATAAATCATGACCCTGGGATGACCTTGACCTTTTTTTACAGCAAGGTCAACTTAGGCCGCCCATGCATTTGAATGGGAAAACATAGGAAAATGTCATTTAATGGCAAAAAAACATGCTAGGAATGAGCAAATGGACAAAAGATTTATGTTTATGAAAATATTTTGGGCCCAATGGGTTGTCTGCCCCTGCCCCTGGGCGATATACATGTGTATGACCATAATATTCTAACATCTCTGAAACCGCTTGGCCAATCAAAGCCAAAGTTTATGTGGAGCATTCTTAGGAAGAGTGAATGAAAGTTTGTATAAATGGTCAAGGTCACATGACCAAGATGGCCACCATGGCTATAAATAGCAAAAACCTTTAAAAATCTTCTTCTCCAGAACCAGAAGGCCTATGATTTTGAAACTTGGCATGAAGCATCAGACAATGGAGCTCTACAAAGTTTGTATAAATCATGACCCTGGGATGACCTTGACCTATTTATGGCAAGGTCAACTTGGGTTGCCCATGCATTGAATGGGGAAAATTGTTAAATGTCATTTAAAGGGCAAAAGTTGTAGTAAATTGGCAAATGGACTGAATTTTTATGATTTGAAAAAGACATTGACTCCAGGATTTGCCCTTCCCTGGGGTTATATACATGTATATTACCATTCTAGTCAAACAAGTTTATTTGTTTTTATCTCAGGTCTCAGATGAGTATTACAGGACCATTGGTCCTCTGGTTTAATTTTAGTTTGATCAGATGCATGGTCCATATTTAAGAGAGGCAGAGGCTTATTATTCTTTATTATAAGCCTCTGAGAGGGAGGCATTCAACAAACCATTATCTTCATTTTAAGCACCAGGTGTCGAGCACTGATGCCCTTGTGTGTATATGGCTTCTTGGCTCTCTTTTTCGAATGAAGTACACAGTGTATTTAAATGACATCTAACTCAAGAATCAACATTTCATTTTTTTAATGTTATTGCGACACAAAAACGTTATGTATGTCAGTGTGACAATTCTTGGATTTCCACAGAAAATGATTGATCCTAGTTGTCTAATGATTTTTTACCTGTAATCTGCTTTCGGACCCAGCATGTGTTCCGAGCTTAATGCTTTTTGTCACCATATCTTCATTAGGTTTTTTGTTTGCATGAATGAAATCACATTCCAATCTCAAAAGGAGCGCTTGAAACATGCACAGCTTTCAAGCCGATAATGGCCGTGCTATTTTTCTAGAGATTTCATATTTTCTGCTCTAATTATCAGAAATTATAGAGTCCAGGAAGGTCTTAGCTGTTGCAATTGATGACTGCAGGAACTGCATGAAATCATATTTTTTGCCTGATTTCTAAATGAACATTAAATGTTAAGGGTGGAATTGGTCTAGCATATTTGTCATCCTTCCATAGCCAAAGTCCATAATCAGCCTGAGACATTTTCAAACTCTGACAAAACCTTTCATTCATTTAATCATAGCACAACATGGTTTGTTAACCTTGTTTAGGACATGGTCAGAAACTCGGAAGACAGGCTTGACATAGGAGGTTGCTATTATGGAGTGTAGTATTTTGCCTGGTCTTCAAACTCTTTACATGTATTTGCTTTCTGAGCATTTTGTCACATTGTCAATATTGTCTTGTATGCCTGTAATAGTTCTGGGAACAGGAATATGAAGAACCCTTGACCTGGAGAGGATCGATTTAATGGAATAGCCTAGTTTAAGGTAAATAGGAGATTGTTTTTAATTGGAATTGAGCCGCCGCATGGGAAAACCAACAATCTGCATAGGCGAAAACAAAGGCGCAGATCAGCTTCGCAGTAACTGCGAAGCTGATCAGCGCCTTTGTTTTTGCTACACGGATAGTACAATTCCTCTACTTTCTAAATCCTAGATTTCCAGCCTCTAACCATCTTCTGTGACTGTACAGCCCAGTTTGTGTGGGCCGTGGTCGGAACCCAAATTGCTGGTTTTCTCACGAATAGGCTCAATTAGAATTGTTACATTGATTTCAGGTAAATGATTGGTCAGTACCTGTCACATTTATGGTCCAATTTGTCACAGGATGGTATTATTTGTTGGCATTATTCGATTTTATTAAGCAGTTTATTCTATTATTGGATTTCCAGACCTAACCAATCTGTTTTAGCCGAGCATGGTGGCCTAGTGGTAGAGCAGTCAGACTGTAGATCAAGAGGTCCAGGGTATGATACCCACTTGTGCCACTTTGTGTCTGAGCTAGTACTGGTAAGTACCGTAAAAGCGGTGCTATGTCTAGACATGATTGAAACATTGTTGACTGGGATGTTAAACCATGAAAGAATTGATGTGTTTATGCTAATTTTGTGCATGCTGATTTCCATGTAACACAGGAAAAGCAATGCAGTAAGTATGCTGAATAGTTTTGAAGATAGTTATATGCTCTTTATATATTGGGATACACCAGGAAGCTTCTTTTGGAATTTAAAGAGCATTTCAATGATGTTGCTAGTCTGGCCCCAGACCCTATCTTTTCCTTTTTTCCATTTTTTTTCTTCTTTTTATGAAGGGACACAAATCTAGAACACCAATAATTTCTCTGCTTGCTTAAGTTTCCTGATTGCAAAGATATTGTTGAGCCATGAGTAACAGGTGAGTTTGGATTAAAGAGGCACAGAGGAACTGAAAGATTTCTTATTTAAATAAAATTTATAATAAAAAACAAAAAACAATAACGACTGGGGCCAGTCTATGATGTTGCCATTGGCTTGAAATGTATGGAAAGCTACAGTGTGGTGATTACTTGTTTGTAAAATTCCACTTCTGTGCTTTGAACCGTTATTTTGTTCCAGTTGATATACCTGTATTACCTGGAGTAATTATGGTAGATTATAATAAGCATATTTTCAGGAATGGCTCTGCAATATATCAGTAGTCTGTAAATAGCTCCATGCATTGATTGATCATACATGTTTTATAATTATTCTGGAGTTTCTTGAAGATTGGAATTGTTTAATAATGGAATTCAGAGTCTCAGACACATTGATTCTTCTTGTCTGAGACTGATTCTTTGTTAATTTGGATTAGAAATCAGGTTATCAGTCTGTGAATCAGGAATTGTTGGAAGTGGAACTGTGAAAATATAGGTAAAATTCTTATCAAACCAATTTAGAAGTGCTCAAACTGTAATTAATCATTGGTTCAGGAAAGTGTATGGTTAGCCTTTTAAAGGCCCTTCTGTTTGAGAACATTTTATTTGAGACTGGGTTTAGGTATCCAATCTCAGTTTGTTTGTTTTATGACTAACCTATCTAGTACGTGTACATGTAGTTTAATGGAACTGCATGTACGAGTACATTAATTGATTATTATCATCATGTGATTTGATCCTCATTACCACATCTTACCATCATTCTTCTGCTTGGATCATTCTGAGTACAGCTTCTAACACAAGTCATAAGAAGGGTAGTGGGGTGGGAATATGGGCCCCAGTCCATCAGGGCCTAGGAGAAATACGTAGATGGGCTGCTTGTGCCCTAATCTACAGACCGACCATCTGATTACTGGTTAACCGCTCATGGCTGAGCCTGCCCAGGAAAAGTGGTTTAGTGAAACCATCCATACATTCAAGCCTTATTGGCTTAGTTTGGCGGTTATATTTATGAAGCACATTCTGAGTGTCATGACATCCTATTGACCTAATGTTGGGTAAAGGTCCCATAAAATGGAGGCAACGTCCCGACATGACCATTGCTGTTGAGTGGGACATAAAACAATTCATAAGAAGCCAGGGTCTCTAGAGTTCTTGTGAATGTTTCTCTTCACTTTATTGCTTACATTGATAACTTCCAGCATCTTGGATGTACATCCTTTTAGATGGACAGGGCCAGTCATTCCTGCCGCCACTTCTCTATGTGGGCCCAGCATGGATGATGGAATTGCATACCAGATGATGTTCTGTAGATTCAGAGTTCAATGAAACACTGGAATCTTTAGTCTCAAGTCACGTATTAATAATTGTAGTATTAAATAACATTCATTGATTATAATTTCTGAAAAAATCAGGTCAAAAATATGTCGGGTAAAAGGAAACATTAATTGTGAATGCACATGTTACATTGGGATTGAAAACTACAAATTGATTAATTAATCAGGTATAAGGAGTTGAGTGATTGACACTAGAAAAGGCTGAAAGGACATGAAAAATATGTCAATTACTGTTGTAACATGCTGGGTGACCTGAGCTTGTGGAATAAAGCAGTTCACATAGGTTGTAAGTTTTTTTGTCCTATTAAAAATGAAGCACAGGAGTTTATTTAACCACATTCAATATCTACGGTGGACATGTTGGTGTTTGATGGATTTCGGATTCTGAAGTGAAAATGACTGCTTTTGAAGTGGTTGACAATGTAAGGATGGATGCTGAAAATGTTTAAGATGTTATATGTTGGAATGATTTTAAACATTAATTTTTGTGCTGCTAGTTAAGAAATTAATGGTTTCAATGTTTAAAATTTGGATGATGGATTCATCAGCTTGATTATTTCAAACATGAATTCTTCATAAAAAGTTTAAGTAACCATCACTTAGTGTCTCTTGAAGCTCTCTAAGCTGTGGAGGGGATACCAGTGTTCAACAACATAGCCATAAAGCTGACAGACAAAGTAACTATAGTGGATGAGGTCACACCTGATGAGGGGACTGCTATCTCTGTGTGACTAAGCTGATGGTGATGCTGAGATCAGAATCAGAATCAGAATAGTTTACTGGTGACACGCCAAATGACATTATTTCACCAGGGGGTTCGGATGGGGGGAAAATTAGTCCCTTGAACGCACGAGTGAAGCGAACTTGGACACACAATCATCTGACATTTCAGCAGTAGAAAACAGAGAGTCAGGGAGGTCATTCCAGTCCCTGATAGTCTGGGGAAAGAAACTACATTTATAGGCCTCTATACTAGCAGATGGAAGCTGAAATGCCTTGGAGTGGCTATTTCTACAACTCCTAGTCTTTGGGATAAGGTCATCTGTAGGTATTCTGGCTTTACCCTTCAGACCTTTGTATAGTAATATAAGTCGATTATCCGTCCTCCTTTTCTTGAGAGATTCCCATCAGAGTTGTTCAAGAATGCCAGTCATACTACCTTCCTCGAAAATATAATTCCTAGTTACAAATCTAGCGGCACGATTCTGAACCTTCTCCAATTCCTCCTGGAGGCATTTAGTATGAGGATCCCAAACAGAACTTCCATATTCCAGGACTGGGCGCACCAGTCCTTTATAAGCTGCTTCTTTAACATCTTGGGGGCAAGAAAATAAGTTTCTCCTCAAGAATCCAAGTGTTCTGTTGGCTTTAGTACAGATATTATTGATATGGGTATTCCACTTGAGGTCATTTGTAATTGTTACACCTAGATATTTAATGCTATCAACATTTTCCAAAACCGTTCCCTCGAGGGTGTACGAGGCCTCAATTTTATTTATCCGCTTATTTGTCAGCTGCATCATGTTGCATTTGACAGGTTGAAATCTCATGCCCCATTTTCGGGCCCAGCTCCCTAAAAGGTCAATGTCTTTCTGAAGTTTCAATGCATCTTCTACCGTTTTAATTTCACGGTAACAAACACAGTCATCAGCAAAAAGCCTGATTTGAGAGTCAATGCCAACGGGTATGTCATTTATGTACAAGGAGAACAACAATGGACCGAGAACGGTGCCCTGTGGGACACCAGACACAACAGGGGCCCAGTCAGATTTAACACCATTAACTACTACCCTTTGCTGCCTGAAGCACAAAAAAGCATTTATCCATTCCAATGTCTTTCCACCTATACCATAACTAAACAATTTGCTTTTAAGAAGTTCATGTGGAGGGCATACATGTGATATCTCCCGATCTCGTCGGGTTTTCCCGATTTTGGGCTTCCCAACCCGATTGTCCCACGACGAGCCCAGTAGGGCCCAAATCTCCCGATTTCAGCATTTGCCTATCCCAATTTTTCGGCAATGTTCCATTTTTAATTTTGCGGTAATAAACGGTACGTGTTATTGATCGTTGACCCGATAAATACAGTGGAGTAATTTAGGGGACAATGCAGAATAGATGACATGTCACTTTATTGGGTAATTGGCGAAGTGAGAAGGGATTAATGATGCGACAAATTGTCAGTCTTACAGGTACAGTGTATAATGTAAACCGCTAATTTGATCATCTTAAGAAAGATTAATACGTCTTTAATTTGGAGGGCTTGGATTAAACATTGTCGATAATCTTAATAGGACAATTAATTATGATTGTCCTTTAAAGATTCTCGGGCATTTTGAACACTTGGGACCGATTTATCTTTCATTTTTTGTGCATTTTTATCGGTCCGAGTAAAAAACATTTTTTCCGATTTTTTCCATGAAAAAAGTTTGCCATTTTTCTTTTTTTTTTTTTTCATTTTCTTTTTTTTTTTTTTTTTTTTCTGTTCGATCGGTCCTTATATTCACAAGCTTCAGACGCAATATATATCACTACTACACACGTGTCAACATGATAATTGCCCCTGTTAATTGCCTAGTTATCAAAACAATTTTCGCGGAAAAGTGTGAAAGTTACTGAAACATGAGGACTGGTAACTGTGTTGCGTGAACATCGCAGTAATTTATGCAACACGTGCTGATTGGCCCATTCTAACTAAAGCGTGGGCGGAGCTTCTCAATTATCTACCGAAGCCGCTTTGACATTGTGCAATTTGCTGTAATAATGTCCGTCTGTCGTTTCAACAATGCGTAACAATTTTCTGATTTTGAGCTCGGAGCCAAATAAAATTTAATATTAAACTTCAGACAGATAGTGACCAGCGATAATTGGGTGGCGGTGCGACATCAAATGATTAAGTTTAAAACAAACGCCATATAGTTACGAAAGATCAGATTGAACGGACATGAAAATGCCGCTTGCGTCGAACGTAGCGTTAGGCAAAAAGTCGGGTAAATTTTCCGACCTACAAAGTATGGGAACGAAACGGTTATAATAAGGGGGAGCAACTGCGTTATCGAACCAGAAAAATGCGGGGTACCAGCTAATAAAAGTAAACATTGGAATTCCAAAAACCTGAAACACAAATTTCTGTGGAAAATGGAAAGAAATTAGTACGTTTATCTGCTTTTTTCTTTGTCTGTTTTATTTCAATACATTGAAATCTTTAAATTTTTTCGAATTGACGTTGATACAATGGACATAAAGTATGAAATAATAAATGTCATTAGTTTTCGCGACTTCTTAGATACGCTTTTTACATGCATGTTGTATGTCCATGATGACGTCATCACTTAGCTAGACCGATTTGGGAATTAAAATTTCCTCAGCTGTGATCATATTTAATTATTGCATTATTAGTTTGTTATAAAATTACCACCCATTAGCAAATTCATGAAGATATAAGGGATCATAAGGCAAATATAATGCATCTTTTGCAAAAAAATGGCAAAAAATCTTCGCTTTTTAACCGCGCTAAAATCTCCCTATTTGAGACCCAATCTCCCTATTTCAAAACACAAATCTCCCTATTTGGGCCAAAGAAGATATCACATGTATGGTGGAGGGGTGTCAAAAGCTTTTTCAAAGTCCAAAATAAAAGTGTCAACCTGACCCTTTTTGTCCAATATTTTTGCCCAATCATTTATCACTGTAATTAACTGAGTTTCACAACTATGCCATTTCCTGAATGCATGCTGTTTGTCCGACAAAAGATTATACTGGTCAAGATGACCCATGATATTTGAGCAGACAATATGTTCTAGAAGTTTGCAAGGAATACAAGTCAAAGAAACTGGGCGGTAATTACAAGCAAGGGACCTGTCACCTTTCTTGAAAAGTGGACAAATATTAGCAAGTGACCATTCCTTGGGGATTTCACCCGTATTGATTGACTGCTGGAAGAGATGTGCAAATACAGGTCCTAATTCTTTTGCCAATTCTTTAAGGACTCTAGGATAGAGTTCATCAGGTCCTAAGGCTTTAGATGGGTTCAGACCTTTAAGGAGTTTTGTTACTCCTTCCTTTGTTACAACAATTTCATCCATGAATGGGGCCGACCTATCCAGAAGTGGGACTTGGTTGTGTACCGTTTTGGTGAATACATCTGTGAACTGTCCATTAAATTCTTCTGCTTTTTCGAAATCTGATTGAGCAATACCACTTCCATTTTTCTTTTTCAAAGGGGGAATGCCTTGGGTATCTTTCCTCTGACTATTGATATACCTATAAAAATCCCTGGGATTAGCCTTAACGTCCCCTACCAAGTTATTAACATAAAGGTCATGCTGCTTCCTTATATCAGCTTTGATTTCCCTTCTTAAGTTTTCAAATTTAGATCTAATTTTTGCACTTCCAGTTTTCTTAGCTTTTGCATGAGTTATATTTTTCCTGCGAATCTTCCTCCTTATCTCAGGAGTTATCCACGGGACAGAAGAGACAGAGCGACTTGTTTTTGATGGGATATGCTTATCTGCCGAGTCCTGAATGAAAGATGTAATAAGATTGAAATTTTCCTGAACCGAACGGGTATCGGAGTAGCCATTGAAATACTTTTCCTTTGCAAATTTTAATGTTTCTGCCCTCATAGATTCATAATCACCTTTCTGGTACCGAAACACCTTCCTCCGAGGTTTCTTAATGGGGGGAATAACAATCTTCAGCGTTCCAGAAACAATATCATGATCGCTGAGACAATCTGGGGAGTGGATGTCTACAAACTGATTGGGAAGAGAAGTGATAATCAAGTCCAAAGTATTTCTTTCTCTGGTAGGGAAGTGGACTAATTGATCAAATCCATGATCACTAATAATGTCAATAGATGCCTAGAAGTTTTGACGCTGTGCTTAATAGAGACAACATAAACAGGAGCAAGATTGAGTGAAGCATTTGTCTTTCCAAATGAAGGAAAAATCAATCCTTAAAACAATTAACAAAAAGACTATCCATATTTTATCATGTGGTATTGCTCATGCAGCTGGAGAGTGAATTGAGCCAGATAATTTGATTTTAGACACCAGTTGAACAAATCAATCTTTATAAACATGCTATATAGGGAGATCCATTATTGAACAATTAGGGCTTTTTCTCATATATTATCCCTGGGTGGCTGGTGATGAATCATTTCCTTCCTATATTGATTCAGGGAACATGAAAAATACAAGTGGAGTAGAAAAAATAATTGATCCGCCCCATGGGAAAACCAACAAGCTGCATAGGCGAAAACAAAGGCGCAGATCAGCTTCGCGGTAACCGCGAAGCTGATCAGCACCTTTGTTTTCTCCACACGGATAGTACAATTCCTCTTCTACTTATATCCAAAGTTTCAAGCTTCTAGCTTTATTCTGTGACTGTACAGCCTGGTTTGTGTCGGACCTGGTTGGAAACCCAAATTGTTGGTTTTCTCATGCACAGGCTCAATTTATGTTGGAAGTGTCAGAATGATGGGAGGGTCTTTTTGATTTGGGATCCCAGGCTTATGGTATGATCTCAGGTGCCTCCAAACTTTGCGCAAAACCTACAAATTTCTGCGATTAAACATTGTTAGTCAATAGTGACATTGCTGTTTGATGATCATATCTTTTTTTTGTCGATTTTATTTTGTTTAAAAATGATGTTCCCTACTGTTACTGCATTTCTTCTTTTTTGGTGTTAGTTACTTTCTGATCACTTAGTACTTATTTTGATAAATGAGCCGCATCGTGAAAAAACCATATTTTTGCCTATGCGAAAACAAAGGGGCAGATCAGCTTAGCAGTAACTGCGAAGCTGATCAGCTTAGCAGTAACTGCGAAGCTGATCAGTGCCTTTGTTTTCGCTACACTGATAGTACAATTCCTCTTCTTCTTAAACAGGAATTTCAATGTTCTCGCCTGCTTCTGTAACTGTACAGGCTGGTTGTGTCAGACCTGGGCGAAAACCCGGAAGACCGGTTTTCTTGTGTTGCGGCTCAAAATATTTTATTTAATATGATAATTAATGGAATCAGGAATCAAGTTCTATTCTATATTCAATTTCTGCTACAGAAACCTAATGTGTAATACATTGTTGGTGTTGATTATTGTTATCTAGATTGGCAATATTGTTAGTTTATGTAACTAGATGCAATGTTTTGTCTGTTATTCTTACAATGATATCTATCTGTGCATTGATCAGTAATGTTATCCTCTAGGGAGGTCATCAGGGCATTAGCATGGTCCAGAACAGTATGGATTGCAATAAAACAAAACTGTTGTGCTTCTATTCAAAATAAGGAAGTTATTTGTTGAAGGACAGACATTACAGTGGTTTTATTCATGACAAAGGAGAAATTAAGGTTTTTTAAGTTAAAACAACTTTGATGTAGTCAATGATGTTGTTCACAATGTGAAATTGGCATTATGTTAACATGACTTTAAATGCAATATAGTGAAATTTTTGTGGATGTATACATGAAATGCTTAGATAAATTTGAAGCTGAGTTTGTGGCAGGGTTTTTAAGCGAAAGAAAGGGACAATAATAGGTACCCCTGTAAACCCCATATGTAATGCTTTATTAAAGTGTGGCTTTGTAGATTTCTTGTGCATGTTAACATGATGTCAGGAAATGCTAACTGCCATGCGCTGTATTTGATTGATTGGAAAGTGTAAGCCATATAAATGCAGGTGATAAAATTGCCATATTAGGCTTAGTCCACCCACAGTTCTGCGGAGTTTAATTGGCACTTAAACAGTCAGGATTCCATGTCAGATGGCAATATTTTCCCTCTGTCATTGATCTAGATTTGAGAATTGCTGCATGTTTGATAGAAATGCAGAATGTAATACGTATATGCAAATGAGTGGCTTTATAACTTCATGGGTAGTTTGTTTGATTATCAGCCAGTGATTGTCATGTATAATCAGCCAGTGATTGTCATGTATAATCAGCCAGTGATTGTTATGTATAATCAGCCAGTGATAGTCATGTATAATCAGCCAGTGATAGTCATGTATAATCAGCCAGTGATAGTCATGTATAATCAGCCAGTGATAGTCATGTATAATCAGCCAGTGATAGTCATGTATAATCAGCCAGTGATAGTCATGTATAATCAGCCAGTGATTGTTATGTATAATCAGCCAGTTATAGTCATGTATAATCAGCCAGTGATAGTCATGTATAATCAGCCAGTGATAGTCATGTATAATCAGCCAGTGATTGTTATGTATAATCAGCCAGTGATAGTCATGTATAATCAGCCAGTGATAGTCATGTATAATCAGCCAGTGATAGTCATGTATAATCAGCCAGTGATAGTCATGTATAATCAGCCAGTGATAGTCATGTGTAATCAGCCAGTGATAGTCATGTATAATCAGCCAGTGATTGTCATGTATAATCAGCCATTGATTGTCATGTATAATCAGCCAGTGATTGTTATGTATAATTATCCAGTGATAGTCATGTATAATCAGCCAGTGATAGTCATGTATAATCAGCCAGTGATAGTCATGTATAATCAGCCAGTGATAGTCATGTATAATCAGCCAGTGATAGTCATGTATAATCAGCCAGTGATAGTCATGTATAATCAGCCAGTGATAGTCATGTATAATCAGCCAGTGATAGTCATGTATGACGAAAGTATATCTGCAACCATTCTTCCTCTTCTGTTGATTCAATAAGAGCATTGATTTTGTCAGTTATTAGTGGTGAAAGAAATGTGGCCATTCTGACCTGACATAAGCTGTTCACTATAGACGCTAACTCAAAAAAGTAATAGAGCATTACTTTTTATACTGAAATGCTTCTTTTCCTTGAGTTAGCAGGCTTAAAGACCATACTTTGTTGAATGTACATTTGGTGTAGCTTACTTGTATAGAACATGTAGAAACTCCAGTACCTAAGAGTAGAAATTCCAGAGTTCCCTGATATTGTGATTCCTTTGTGTCATTAGAGTAATGAGCTGGTGGTTGTTTACAGCTGTTTTACTACTTACCTGACAGGTACGCTCAGGTAGGTAGTCTAGTGCTACCTAGTGCTCTACCTTGATTTTCCAAAATTTTTAAACTCTTGAGCCAGGTCCTCCTTGTTGGCATCTTAAGCCTTTCTTGACTGTAAGGCAAGTTGTTTTCAATTTGATGGTGATTGCGAAAAAAAAAGATAGAACATTTATTGATGGTTAAGAAAATAGTAGGAAAATTATGGCACCTTGAAGTATACCACTATTACTTTCAACAGTGTTTAGCTTTGATCTGGCCGTAGGGAAATACAGTTCATTGGACTTGGTGAGATGGCCGCTGGGTTTACTTCTTCAATTACTGCTAAAAATGATATGAGCCGCAATGCGAGAAAACTGGTCTTCGAGGTTTCCGACCAGGTCCGACACAAACAGGCCTGTACAGTCACAGAAGCAGGCTAGAAGCATGAAATTTCAGATTTAAGAAGGGGCAGGATTCTACTATGCAGGTAGTGAAAACAAAGGCGCTGATCAGCTTCGCAGTTACTGGCTCATATTCAAAAGTTACTTATAATACCCTGTTTAGACTAGAGTTTTAAATCGAATTGAATCCGAATTCGCTTCGAATTAACTGTTTACACTAGAAGTTCTAATTCGAATTAAAAAACTAATTCGAAGTAAACTAATCCAGCTTAGCACCTTGGATCGAAACTGAATTAACTTTTACTTCGGTATTAAAGTCATGTCTAAACAGTTAACCGAAGCGAATTCGCATTAAATGTTATTTTCATACTGACCTTTTGCATGTTGGGGTTATGTTTACATTTACACATGCTTCTTTTCCCGCGAAATATTCTGAGTCAACACAACAGATAAAAATGGCGAAAATGGCTGTAGCAAAGGATAGTGACAGGGGATTAACCTGGACTCACGATCAGACGCGGGCCCTAATACGATTATGGGCGGATAGCGAGATACAAAAGGACTTTGTAGAGACTTGTTGAAGAAATGCTTCCATTCATGAAAAGCTAGCGACACGGCTCAGGGACAGCGGGTTTGATCGCACAGCGAGCCAATGCCGTACAAAAGTAAAAAGCTTGAGAGCGGATTATAATGCAACCAAAACAGAAAATTAAAAAAAAATCTTCAGTTTTAACGAAGAATTTCAGATGTGTCTAAACAGACAAGTGGATTCGATCCGGATTACCTTACAGCGACGTAACTTGCATCGAATCGAAAACGGTTTAGTTCGTTTTAGTGTAAACAGGGTATAACATTTGTGTCAATTTCCTGTTGATATGAATCTACCTGTGTGACTATGGTAACGAAATTTTCAGGTGATACCGGATCACAAGTCATCTGTCTAGCCGACTGAATCATTAATGGAGTAAAACATATACATAAATATTTTCCCATATAAATGATTGGTAAGGTATGGTTCAAATATACATCACATAAGCTATAAAACTTCGTTATAGGTAATTTTATAGTGTCTTAAGGACAAAATGACAGTTTTAGCTACTTGAATATTGTAATATAATACTTATTTGTCTGTAATGGAAAATTGTTTAAGAGTTAATGAGCTGTCTCAGCCTGTACATCATGCTTCCAGGCTCAAAACCTGACAATAATTATAAAATCGGAATCTGACTTGGCTGCGGCAACATGAAAAGAATCAACATAATAGATCTATTTTCTTTTCAGTAATAGGATTGAGCTGAAAGGATCATCCTTGCCCAAAATCTGCTTCCTTGATAGGTAATTGAACAGATTGGAAACTCAAATATGGCCTTTTTAATTTTATGATTTGTTACGCATTAGTTGTATTTTTCGTCAGTATTTCAGGTATTTCTGGTGATGATTTCTATCAAGGGCAGTGCTTTAATTCATTGGTTTGAAAGACTTGTGATATTTAGATTTATTCTACGATATGGCGTTTCTTTCACATAACTATCTGGTATTTTTTCTTCTTTCAGAGTCTTCTAAGCAAGAGACGAGCACCGACTAGAGTGACCTCAGAACTATCTTGCTTTCCAATGGAAGTTTAGACAAACAGCTCACAAGAGCAACAAAGAGAGATAACTCAGTGAAACAATCTCCAGGTCCACCTGAAGTCGTGTTTGACCGGAGTTTGGAAGAAATGGTTCCATTTAAAATGTCTCTCAACGTCGATGGAATCACTACTTCAGTGTTCTTATTATTTATAAACATTTAGCAGTCAAGGGTCGTAACTCCTATATTGCTCCTTGTCATATTTTTGATAAGGAGTGAACATATTGGGAGTTGTATCTGAGCCCACCAAATTTGAAACCACAACTCGGATAATTTCGTCCTACTGAAGAAAGGCAAATCACGATGAGCCGATCAAACAAATCTTGGTCTCCCAGCAAAGAAAACTTGCTGGTGCAGCATCTCGCTGCCCTCGAGAGATCAACCCCGTCCCCTTCCCCATCCGAGGATAAAACCAAATTTGGGAGTAGTAGCTCGATCAACCTTGACGCAGCATTCATTGATCTGCCGACAGAGCCGAAGCGTCGGCGAATCATGGCCGACGACATGCCATCTTTACTGGGGAGTCAGGAGAACAGCCAAGTGAGCAGTCGATCCCACTCGCCCTCGCTGTCGGAGTCTCTCCTTGACGACAGTCTGATGAGTACGCCGAGCGTGTCGCCGTCGGGAACACTGAAGGAATACTTCAGGAGGAAATACAGAAAAGACGAGCTCTGGGCCTCCATCGAGACAAACTATAAATACTTGATGGATAAAGGCATCATTGAAGCTTGCCAGGTAATATACATGACTGTAGTGTTATGACATTTGAGCTGCGACACCAGAAGACCCTGTTCTTCAGGGCTTCCAACCAAGTCTGACACAAACCAGTCTGTACAGTTACAGGAGAAGCCTGGAAGCTTGAAATTTCGGATTTAAGAAGAGGGAATTGTACTATATTGTGGGAATACAAAGATGGTGATCAGCTGTGCAGTTACTGCACAGCTGATCTGCATCTTTGTTTTCACATATGCAAAAAGCCATTTTTCTCAGTTCATTTTGTTGAAAGTATTTCGTACAAGGAAAAAAAGACAATTGAATAATGTGGGTGTAAATGACATGACTGACAGGCTGTTGTGACATTTGAGATTTGATGTCAGGAAACTTGTCTGTAGGGCTTTTAACTTCTAAGTACGACACAACCTTTCAGCTTGTCGCAGACATAACAAGTAGTTTGGATATAAGAACTACCATACTATTAAGGTACATGATGCCATTTGTGCCCTGCCAGGGGCCCTAGGTTTGATGATAGATCATGATAGGCTCTTCCAGTCTTTCATATGAGACTTTAAGCTGAGCTTAGGCTAAAACTCAGTATAATACTGGGGGCAATAATTTTAAATGCATGTCCTATGGTCTTTGAATAAAATTACACCTGAACCTCTTTATGACAGGTTTCATTACAGCATGATTTTGGGAATAACACTGACCACTGTTGGACCCCAGTTGGTCATCTTGTAGTATTTTTGCTATATGTCTATAAATTTTACTCTCGTTCTAACACAAATTGGATAGCTAACATGGAAATTGGCTTGGACCTCAAAGATAGTGTTATAAAGAGGTTGTGGTGTATTCGTATTCATTGATGTATTTTTGGTCAATTCTCCAGCAGTCTACGGAGAGTGAAGGGGAGGAAGCCAAAGTCAACTCTA
Organism: Rugalucina vietnamica; assembly: GCA_964017185.1. Taxonomy (NCBI): domain Eukaryota; kingdom Metazoa; phylum Mollusca; class Bivalvia; order Lucinida; family Lucinidae; genus Rugalucina; species Rugalucina vietnamica. The sequence continues at coordinate 72,527,668 of OZ024872.1, forward strand.
ATGTTTCGTTTGGTGAGTTCCTGCAGCTGTACCAGGAGCTCACTGATTGGCTGAAATCTGTACAGGAAGCCACACAGGAGAAATCGTCTTCAAGTCTACCGCTGTCACAGAAATACTTAAAACAGGTAGGATAATGTGGTGTAGGTACAAAATAGATATCTCCATAAAGCTGGCCAAGCATGGTGGCCTATTGGTTGTGCAAGACTGAATTGAGAGGCCCTGGGTTTTAAACCTAGGCTACATCTGCGAGGTTTTGTTCTTGAGCAAGACACATTTATACCAGCATACATGTACATGAAATACCCAAGAAAAGCGTTGGCTTGACACAACTGAAATATTGTTCTTTGGGATTGATAAACCACAAAAAGAACAAACAAAATTGCAAAATCTTAATAAATGAGCCACCCCATGGGAAAACCAACAATCTGCATATGCGAAAACAAAGACGCAGATCAGCTTACCGCGAAGCTGATCAGCATCTTTGTTTTCGCTACACGGATAGTACAGTTCCCCTTCTTCTTAAATCCGAAATTTCAAGCTTCTAGCCTGCTTCTGTGACTGTACAGCCTGATTTGTGTCAGACCTGTTCGGAAACCACATTGTTGGTTTTCCCACGAGGTGGCTCAAATCTGGGATGTCTATAATGAAATGAGCCTTTGCGTGAGAAAACCAACATTTTGGGTTCCGACCAGGTCTGACACAAATGGGGCTGTACAGTCACAGAAGTAGGCTAGAAGCTTGAAATTTCGGATTTAAGAAGGAGAGGAAGTGTACCATCCATGTAGCATAAACAAAGGCGCTGATCGGCTTCGCGGTTACCGCGAAGCTGATCTGCGTCTTTTTTTTTTCCGCATATGCAGATTCTTGGTTTTTATCCATGTGGCGGCTCTAATATTATTTTCCTTCTGTAGATTTCCTGGCACGGGGAAAGAAAATTGATCTTCAGTCTTGTTGTACATCCTTTCTTCGGGGCCATATGCAAACAATCCTTCAGTAGTTGACAATATAATATATGAGCCGCCTCATGGGAAAACCAACAATCTGCATATGCGAAACCAAAGGCGCAGATCAGCTTCGCGGTAACCGCGAAGCTGATCAGCGCCTTTGTTTTCGCTACTCGGATAGTACAGTTACTCTTCTACTTAAATCCGAAATTTCAAGATTCTAGCTCTTTTCTGTGACTGTACAGGTGGGTTTGTGTCGGACCTTTTCGGAAACCACATTGTTGGTTTTCCCACGAGACAGCTCATATGTTTATGTTTTGTGGTATACATGTAATAATTGTTTTTCATAATTTTGTGGTTATTATGCAAAGGAGTGTCATGAATAATGTTACAATGTGAAAATATTACATCCTCATGCATAATATTACACTTCAGTGATTTTGACGACACAACACAAAAAGATGAATCATTCTACTCATATATTCTCTTATTTGCTACTTTGAGTAAACTGATTCCAAGCCTTATAAAGTAGTATATTACAATGTTTCAAAGTCCCATTCTTTTATTGACAATGTAAGAGGAAACTTTTAATTAATTAGAAATACATTTTACTTCTACAGACTTTGTCTTAGATATAAAACTATGGATATTAATGGTGTCTCTTCTGTTTTATGACATGCATTTAAATTGATAAACAATAAATGATTCTGATGTTGCAATTAGGCAGACTGGTGATAAAATATTTTTGATTGCTAGTAGCAAGTTATGATTGCCATAAATCCTGTATGCTATGAACTTTTAACCTGTTTTTCAACATAGCCAAACTAAATTTTCTGTGCGCTGCCTTTATAAATTGATTACCCTTTATGCACCAGTCATTTGTAACCACTGCTCCCCCACCTACGGGGAAGGGCGGGGATTATGACTTTTCAGTTTCAGTGCCCTGCTATAAGCCCCACCCCCAGGGGGGGGGAACAGAGGTCAAAACTTTGCTCTTTGCCCCACCCTTAGCAATTGAAAATCTCCCTGGGGTAAGGATCCTAATGTCAAAACCACTTCATTTCCCCTGCACTGCGGGGACACTCGAAAAGTAATAATTGCCCTGCACTTTAGCCCGGCTATCCCCCACCCTTCCCCGTGGTGGTGGGGGGGGGGGGGGGGGGAGTGGTTACAAATAACCGGTGAATTATTGAATAATTGGGCATAATGCTTCCTATGTATGACTGGGAGAGCTACTTCGGTTTAATCCTCAAAATTTTACTGCATGTTTGGTTCATACTGGCCCTTACTTATGCATCTACCCCAGGGACTTTAAAAGCCAAAATAATAAGCAATGTTTTTAGGGCATTAAGTAACATAACAACAGAAACTCAAAAACCTAGCAAATATGTTTTTATACCCCGCCACTTAAAAAAGTGCGGGGTATTATGTTATACCCTCCAAAAAAATTTGCGTTCGAGTGTCCATCCGTCCGTCTGTCTGTCCGTCCGTCCGTCCGTCCGTCTGTCCGTCTGTCCGTTCGTCAGCGTTTCGTTTCCGGGCTCTAGCTTGAGTATTTATTGACCGATTTTCTTCAAACTTTGTATAGGAGTTTATATCAGAAAGGAGTGGTTTGGGATTGAAGATGGGTAAATTTCGTCAAATAAGTACAGAGTAATGGCCCTTGATTTACGTTAAAATTTCGTTTCCGGGCTCTATCTTGAGTATTTATTGACCGATTTTCTTCAAACTTTGTATAGGAGTTTATACCATGAAGGAGTGGTCTGGGATTGAAGATGGGTAAATTTCGTCAAATAAGTACAGAGTTATGGCCCTTGATTTACGTTAAAATTTGTTTCCGGGCTCTATCTTGAGCTTTTATTGACCGATTTTCTTCAAACTTTGTATAGGAGTTCATATCAAGAAGGAGTGGTCTGGGATTGAAGATGGGTAAATTTTGTCAAATATGTACAGAGTTATGGCCCTTGATTTACGTTAAGATTTTGTTTCCGGCCTCTATCTTGAGCATTTATGGACCGATTTTCTTCAAACTTTGTATAGGAGTTCATACCAAGAAGGAGTGGTCTGGGATTGCAGATGGGTAAATTTCGTCAAATAAGTACAGAGTTATGGCCCTTGATTTACGTTAAAATTTCGTTTCCTGCCTCTGTTTTGTGCATTTATCAACCAATTTTATTCAAACTTTGTATAAAAGTTCAAATCAGGAAGTAGTGGTTTGGGATTGAAGATGGGTAAATTTTATCAATGTATACAAAGTTATGGTCCTTCATTTATGACAAAATTTTGTTCTGCTCTTTATCTTGAGAATTTATTGAGAAACATTTTTGCTAAATTAAATTTGTGTGGCGGGGTATCATGCATGCCTGCAGCGTTTTTATTTAAACTGGATTTCTTTAAAGACGCAGTCATCCAGTAAATGAAAACAAATTATTTGGATGTTGAGAGTTTAATGTAACAAAGCCATTAATGTTTTGCACTGTCTGTCATATCATATTTAGTTAGCATGTTTAGACTTGTAACATATGTTCCATTATGATGGTTAATGGGCTAAACTGATTGTTATAGTAGCCAGTAGATCAAAAACATCTTGTTTTACCTCCAGCAGAGTTAACAGGTAAAACACATGATGAGCCTTGGTCCAGATGCTGGCATCTCTTGGAAGAAAGCTTTACTGTGGCTGTGCAAACAAAGAAACCCTTCATATTCAGAATATACTGTTGAACAGAATTTAAAAAAATATCTGCCATTGTCCTTAAGTAACAGCTTGCCATAAAGGTCCCATTGCCATGAAATAAAAATTTGCCATTACATGTACCATTAAATGAAGCTAGGATAAATATTTATTTGTGTCTAGTCTCTTTATGAATTATGCAGAGTTACCTGTTGATTTCATTCAGCTGTTCTTCTCTTCATTTGTTTGATTGCTTGTAAAGTACCCAAGTCTGTTGAATTTGCAGCTTCATTTACTCTAGGGTTTTTACCTAGCTCTTGGTTTGTACTTTGATCTCTCCAAGGACAAGCTAATGGCCTTCAAACGTTGTTACAAGATACCTGTACCCGATCAGTGCCATGTTAATCAAGTTCTATGATCACAGCTGCCTGTCTGTCTGTTCATCTAATATGATTATGTTCAGGTGTATACATCTAGTAATAAGCATATTTACCAGGAAATGAACCTTAATTACTGTAAATGATCCTTTATATTCTGAAGGTATGAACTTTGATGCCCATTATATGTGCAGATACAAGGCTGTCTTTTTGGGAAAGAGCTGCTTAGTCAGATGACTGATTGATCTCTTTGCCCTGGTCCTGGTTATGTCTCACCTTAATGGCTTTGGTGGTGTGACTTTGGCTGTATTTGCGCTGGTTCCTGATCTTTGTTAACTAGTTTTATTACTTGTTCGAAAACTTGAGATAACTGCGGTATTTTACCTTTAGAATGTACCTGGCACTCCTCCAGGTGAAACAAAAAACTCAGGAATTCCAATATTTACCTATTTCTTCATTTAAATCTCTGTATAATGTCTGGTGTTCATTACCTGAGTTACCATAGTGAGAGAATATTAATAAGAAGCTAGAAAGAATAAAAAAAAAAAAATAATCATTGAGTAGATTATCCTACATCTAGTTTCCTCTCTTCTGCTGTTTAATTATCTCATGTGGTGATGGAGACACTGGGAGGATTTCATGACACAGAAGATGCTTAAAGTCAAAATTTATCAGAATTTCATCCTGGGCTTCTAGAGGCGTTTAGAGTTTAACAGATTTACTGTCTCCATATGACTTTAGCTGTTTTGAGAGGGTCACCTTTGTTTTTTATCCTTAACACTTGTTTGAACGTTTCATAGAGAATCTTATGAGTGCTCTGCGTTTCATAGAGAATCTTATGAGTGCTCTGTCAGTTTAAGTGAATGAAAAAGGGTGTAAGTCTGGCTTTGAATCTGACATAAAATTGACTTGTACTCATCAATAATTTCTGGTAAATGATTTTGGTATGGCAGTAGCTGATCTTATTTGAAATGTCATACTAGCAACTTTCATTCTCATAGCAAGTAATTGAGAAATGACACTTTGGTGACTTATGTTTCAAATGTATCCTGACTGACCTTAAAGTGTTACTACTGGACTGCAAAATCATATGACATTTTTATATTTATACAGGTGATAATTTTTCCAGGTTATTTCACAGACTATAAACTATCAGGACAGTCTGTAAACGATAGTGTGTCCGATTCGTAACAAAGTGTACCCACTATCAATCCTCAAGTCCGGCACATTACTTATGCATCATGCATAGCCCTCAGGCTTTGGATTGGGGGATGGGGTGGCATAGGTGGGCTTTGCTGTAGTAATCTTGACTTCAATGTTGTCCCCTCAGTGTAGCCTGGGTTTTGACTGATACTTCAAAATGGCCATGGAAATTTGCTCGATTTTGAGTGGGGCTTTGGCAGAGCTTTGATTGTAATATTGTCCCCGCAGTGAGTGGTATACATTAACTCAGTGTTAAAGGTGGCTATCTTACACAGGTTTGTCTTTATTGAAGAAAATTTTGTTTGTGCAGAGAACAGGCATGCATTCTTTGCAGAATCTGCTTATATGACAAAGCATGACACTGCATTTCTGTAATGAAGAGCATGATTCATATGAGCTTTCTTCTGCTAAAACCTTTCTTCAAACCAGTCTTGTGATATGATCATAATACATGTACATAAATAGTAGGGCTAGACAGTACATAACAACTGAATCTACATGCATTTGGTTTTGATGTCTTATGGGCTGCCCAAATGACCACTCGCAATCATTCGATCATCTCATCTCTGTGGCCAGTGTGGGCTTGAGATCCACACTGGGAACATGTGGGACATGCCAAGTTCTGCTCTGCTTGCAGTGGTTTTTTTTCACCCATTTGTAGCCCACCTTCTGGTTGTTCCATCTGTGAGTGAAATAATCTTTGAAGGGATATACAAAGTTGTATAGAGACATACCCAGTGATAAGATCTTTCATTTTGTCGTTCCACAGAGTTACCATGAAGAGATGCAGCAGAAATCATCCAAGTTGACCCGATTCAATGAGTACGCCCCCCAGCTGAGGCAGAGACAACCCGCCCTGAGCGATGAGGTGGATATTTTCGTCACCGAGGTGAACAAACAGTGGAGTATGGTGGAGCAGTACCTCACCCCACATCACCAGGATCCTGAGACACAGCTTAGAGGTAGGATGACTCCTGGTGTTCCCAACAAGTATAATTTATGTTGCGATGATAAGAATTATAATGATCTAAGATACGGTATCCACAACATTTTTAACATCAGGATGGCTCAGTTATAGAGTGTCAAGACCGAGAGGTGATGGATTTCAAAACTTGGCATTGTCACTGTGTTTGTCTTGAGCAAGACACCTCTTCATGGTGGTTAAGTTGGTCCATTTGTTGGCATAGAGGTATTAAAATAGGCATATTATAACCCATGCTCTAAGAATCAAAAACAAAACTCAGTATGCAATGTGATGGATAACTAGGCAATACTTGAGCATTGTTTAGACATGGTTTATGAATGCCTAACTCATAGATAACAATAAATGTCTGATGATGTCATATTATACCATTTGATGAAGATTGCTTTCGAGCCTTTAGTAAATCATTTGTCATGTTACTTGTCATTTAATTGCAGCCACATTATGAAAAAAGACAGTTTTGATGTATATGAACAAGAACTTTGCCCAGACAGATCCATGCCTCTACTTTTGCAGGAATCAACTGTAGATGGCGCAAAATTTTGTAATTGCATATTAACCCATATTTGACGAATGGATTTTCCCATTATTATCATTTGGGCGAGTCCACTTTCATTTTTAGGGGTGCTAGGAGTGAGTTTTTACTGTTATCTTATTTTTTCGATGAAAATTCTCTAAGCAAACAGAATAGCCCCAGATGGGACGCCGCGTTCTGCGGCGTCACATCTGGGGCTATTCTGTTTGCCTATGTCCCACAAAAGGGACGCCAGGCTTAAATGAGTTAAAGATGATGCACTCACTCAGTGTTTACAAAGTGCAGTCTGATATTTGATAATGTCCCTGGTTTGACAAGCCCTTTTGGATTCGTCCTGAATCTTAGGCTGGCTTGGATATCCATAGCATCCTTAACAGAGGGTTGATATAAAGGTGAAATGAAATCCTGATTGCTTGTAGTTTATAAGAGGCCCATCTTTAAACTAAATGTTATTCCCAGCCCCGTTTTTAGCTCACCTCAGCCGTTAGGCTCACAAGGTGAGCTTATAGGATGGCCATGATCCGGCGTCCGTCCTTCCGGCGTCCGTCCACAATTTCAAAGATCTTCTCCTCTGAAACCACTTGGCCAATTAAAGCCAAATTTTTATACCCCCGGCATATACGAAGTATATAGGGGGTATATAGTTTTTGTCTTTTCTGTAAAGATGTTTGTGTGCGTGCGTGCGTGTGTGTAAACTTTTTTTCTGTCAAAGATTTCTCTGGAACTGCTTGACATAGGATGATGAAATTTGGTACAAACATTGGGTATGGTAAGTTGTATTGTGTAAGAGAGAATCAGCCATCTCCTGCTTATCAGTCCCTTTATTTGTCCATTTTTCTTTCTCTCTGATTGAAATTTCTGTCACAGATTTCTCAGCTCCTATTTATGCCAGCTTGTTCAAATTTTGTATACATCTAGACAGTGTCCAGGTGTATTGTGTAAGAGAAAATCAGGTGGCCACTATTTGTTTTTCAATTGTTTTTCCACTTTGTAGTTTTTCCATCTGTCACTCCTGTATAATGAATGGGGAAATTTCTGTCAAAAATTTCTCAGGAACTGCTTGACATTGGATGATGAAATTTGGTAAAAACATTGGGTATGGTAAGTTTTATTGTGTAAGAGAGAATCAGCCATCTGCTTATCAGTCGCATTATTTGTCCATTTTTCTTTCTCTCTGATTGAAATTTCTGTCACAGATTTCTCAGCTCCTATTTATGCCAGCTTCTTCAAATTTTGTATACATCTAGACAGTGTCCAAGTGTATTGTGTAAGAGAAAATCAGATGGCCAGTATTTGTTTTTCAGTTGTTCTTCCACTTTGTGATATTTACATCTGTCACTCCTGTATAATGAATGGGGAAATTTCTGTCAAAAATTTCTCAACTGCTCAACTTAGGAAGGTGACATTTAGTACAAACATTGGGAATGATAAGTTGTATTGTTTAAGAAATAATCAGGCATCTCCTGCTTATCAGTCCCTTTATTTGTCCATTTTTATGCCCCCAACTTTGAAAAAGTTGGAAGGGCATATTGCTTTTGGCTTGTGTGTGTGTGTGTGTGTGTGTGTATACGTTTGTTAACTTTTGAATGGCGCATGTTAGGGATTGGAAATTTCATGTGTGTATTCCTCATGAAAAAATAGTTGACCCCTATTTTTTTTCTTTTCCGAGTTATGCCCCTTTTCTGAGTTACTTCCCTTTGAAAACAAAATTTGAAAATCTTGTGTGCAAGATATCTGGAAAAGTATTTAAGCTAGAGCCTTCATATTTGGTATACTGGTTGGGGCTGATGAGTAGATGACCTGATTAACTTTTGAGAAGTTTCTGTCAAATTTTGACAAAAATACATAATTTTTAAATTTTGATTGATTTTTCCACTTTTCGGTGAAATTTGAAACTTTTGAACGGTGAATGCTAGGGTTTTGAAATTTCATATACAGACTCCTCATGGAAAAATAGTTGACCCGTATTTTTTATCTTGTCCGAGTTATGCCCCTTTTCTGAGTTATTTTCCTTTGAAAATAAAATTTGAAAATCTTGTGTGCAAGATATCTGGAAAAGTATTTAAGCTAGAGCCTTCATATTTTGTATACCGGTTGAGGCTGATGAGTAGATGACCTGTTTAACTTTTGAGAACTTTTCGTCAAATTTCGACAAAAATACAGAATTTTTAAATTTTGATTGATTTTTCCACTTTTCAGTGAAATTAATTTCATATACAGATTCCTCATGAAAAAATAGTTGACCCATATTTTTTTTCATGTTCAAGTTATGTGCCTATTTGGAGTTATGCCCCTTTTGAAATTAAATTTGAAAATCTTGTGTGCAAGATATCTCAAAAAGTATTTGAGCTAGAGCCTTTATATTTGGTATACTAGTAGGTACTGAGAAGGAGATTACCTGATTAACATTTGAGGACTTTCTGTCAAATTTTGACAAAATTACTCCATTTTGAAATTTTACTCCATTTCTAACTTGTCTGCAAAAAGCTTACATTCTGTTTCTGGATCGAGGTCAAAACAGAGGCAACCGAACAGCTTCTTCAGGAAATTAAATTTCACTTCATTCAAATGAAATAGCTGCCAGTTTAGGGACAAGCATACAGTTGGGGGCATAGTGTTTTACAAACACGCATTTCTAGTTCTTTCTCTCTGATTGTGTGAACTTTCTTGAATTTTATACAAATCTACACCAGAAGATACCTTGATGTTCTATCTTTGTAGAAGTGTACAGTACACCTAGGTATTCATTTGATGACTAGATGTATACCTTTTTCTGTAATCTGCTTTTTGTCTCAAAGTGGTATGACCTCTGATGGCTACCGCCGGGGGTATGTGAGCTTTGCTCACTTTTGCTATATTATATGAAGCATCTATAGGAAGGGGGAACCAATATATATAGTCCGGCACAAAATCAATTTGACCTGGAATTGTGGTATAAAGTTTTTTTCTTTACAGATTCTTGTAGGTTAGACATTACCATTGAGGATTCTGGATGATGACAGCCTGTCATCATTGAGCATTTTGAGAAATTCAAGATGGCATCCAAGATGTCAGAAAATAATGAAAAAACATGTATTATTGTACAATGTGCCCGTTAAAATGAATAAAAATGCTATGTTTCCTCACAACTTAAGCAAGTATTATTATATCTGACATAAGTTATTGTTGCCTGGTTGAAGGATCAAAATTGACATCCAAGATGGCCGCCAGAATAAGATTTCTTGACGAATACAAATGTCTGCACAGGATTTACATATTTGAGCTTCTTATGCATACATATTTTGATCAATTAGGCCTGAACATGACATATTAAGTTTTTTTTTGTTTTTTTTTATAAATCCATGCATGTAAGACCTTTTCAATATAGAATCCAACTTCTGACACCCTGTCAGCATTAAACAATTTGATCAAGATGATATCTGAAAATAATTTAATGCTGTTTTAAAGTTTGCCTCTAACTGAATGAAAAATGCTATTTTATCCCACCATTTAATACATACTGACATATCTAACATTAGTTACCTTTTCTAGGCTTGAGTACAATATGGAATCCAAGATGGCTGTCAGAACATTTAAATATTATAAACATTTTCCTAATACATGTACACTGTTAAACCTTTTGTATATTTCTGATTTTAATGCACCATAAAACATGTTTAATTCTTAGGAATACTAATGAAAAAATAACAAGAACTCCGCTGTACAGTTGGCGCTCACATAGTCTGTCTGGTCAATATTCATTTTATTGTTGTTCGCTGTTACTGAGAACAAACAGCAGCTTACATTAAATCTATAGGCTGATGCTTAGATTTATAAAGGGAGCAATGATATCCACAAACTAGTTGATACAGGGAAAAAAGCGAACAAAATGTGTAAAAATGTATTTCAATTGAAAGTATTGACATAAACACACTTAAAAGCAGACAGATAATATCCTTGTATACCATATGAACCTCAACGCGACAAAATGTACCTTCGGACATTCTAACATAACAAGTAGAAAGCGGAAAAAAGCGGAAAAATCATGTAATATATGTTTTAGAAATAATACTGTATTTGTAATCTTTGAAAAAAAAAAGTACAAGTAGGCAAAGATCAGGAAAAGGCGCAATCAGAAAAAGATTCCCACTCCAAAAACCGAGGTGGGAAAAAACCAAACTAACAATCAGGTACTTATACCATGAAACATATCGTAAGCCGAATGAGCAGCTATTTTCCCAATAGGTGGCCACTCAGTTACCTTAACTAAAAATATGAAAACATACATAAGGCGCCAACAGCACAAATTTTTTTTAAAAAAACACCAAGACATAAAACAAAAAGAACCACCACAGAAGTATTGACTTGGAACGATCAGTAACACAAAGTTACTGGCGGGCTTAAACCGGCTTGAACACTGGAGTATTAAATGAATGAGTTCAAAAACATATTTGTTTTCAATATTTTGAGTTATCTGCCCTTGTTTTAGCCCATAATATACTTAATTTTCTTATACCTATCGTTAAATGGTTACCATAGCAACCACAACGTCATGAAAATAGATCAAATAATTTCGACAAATTGCCTCTACGGATGATATGTTTTTATCTTAACAATAGGTTCTGACCAATGCTTACACATTTTTAAGCAAATGCATCGAGTTTTGTAGGGTCTACTAACATGCAGAAATGCATTACGCAACTTTGACGTCATTTTTCAGGACAATGGCGTCTGTAGGGTTAATATAATAAAATGGTTATAACTCACAAAATAACTTGAATATTCTGGTCAAATAAAGATTAACATACTCTAGAAATATAATACATTCAAACTAACATTGTTTAGCTTTTACTCAAAAAATTGTCCGAAGGTACATTTTCTCACGTTGTGGCCCATATAGTCACTTCTGTACTTCAAGAAAATCGAAAAGGAGGTTCAATTGTTGCGGATGACACTGATGTACTTTTTTGTTACTTTAAATCTCAACACCTCACGATTCCTGGTATCATAAGAACTGTCATAAGCCGATAGACTAGGTATAAAAGATTGGTGAACTAACACTTGATTTAATTAACGCTGACGTTCTATAAAGATTGGTAACTATTGCACGCTTTTATACGTTGACCTCCTGTATAACTGAAATTTTCAGTCATGCCTTTTAAAATCAGATCTGCGCTAAATGTGTTGCCAGAGTCATTTTGGTGGCTGACAAATGAGGCGAAACTTGAACTGTACCTCTGACCACCAAATCGCCTTCTTAAATCAACTGAATTGTATTTTTGGAAGTGAAACTGAAAGTCATAGTGCCACATAGTGCTGTGGTTAGGCTTAGGCTTGTAGGAAATAAATTACACAAAACTGCGAGACAAATGGTTTTTAGACTGCGTCCTTAGCTGCATAATTGTGGTTTTGTTGCATCTGCTTATAGCATGGGGTGATATAAGAGCTCAACTTTTCGGATGTAATAATTTTCTTTGGCTAAATATGCTTTCAAGTATGCATATTGACCAGGTATCATTGGTCTATTTTGTATGTTCCATTCACTTTGACTGTTGAATGTTTTGCCAAAGTATGTTTAGTCTAGCATTAAAGGGTGTTTATCAGAAACTTAGCTGTAATTGTGAAACCTTGCTTATTTTTTTATTATTAGCTCACCTGAGCCGAAGGCTCACAAGGTGAGCTTATAGGATGGCCATGATCCGGCGTCCGTCCGTCGTCCGTCCGTCGTCGTCGTCGTCGTCCACAATTTCAAAGATCTTCTTCTCTGAAACCGCTTGGCCGATCTAGTTGAAATTTTATGTGGAGCCTCCTTGGGTAGTGGCATTTCAAGTTTGATCGCGAAATCCAGGTCACATGACCAAGATGGCCGCCACGCCCATATATGGTAAAAACCCTTCAAAAATCTTCTTCTCCAGAACCGGTTGGCCGATTTCCACGAAACTTGGTATGTAGCATCAGGGACTTCAGCCCATCATAGTTTGATAAAATGATGACCTTTGGATGACCTTGACCTATTTTACGGCAAGGTCAATTTTGGAAACATAGGCTTTAACATGGGAAAAAGTGAAAACTATGGATTTTTTGAAAACTATTGCAGCCCGAGGCCTGAAAAGTGGTAGATGCAAACAACTAATGGAGTAGATGAAGGTATGTGATTAATGTAGGTCAAGGTCATCTCTTGACCTTGGCCAGTCTGTCGTCCATACACACTTTTCAAAGATCTTCTTCTCTGAAACTGCTGGGCCAATCGAAGTGAAATTTTATGTGGAGCATCCATGGGTAGGGCAGACAAAAATTTAATCGCGAAATCCAGGTCACATGACCAAGATGGCTGCCACGCCCATATATGGTAAAAACCACTCAAAAATCTTCTTCTCCAGAACCGGTTGATCGATTTCCACGAAACTTGGTATGTAGCATCGGGGACTTCAGCCCATCATAGTTTGATAAAATGATGACCCTTGGATGACCTTGACCTAATTTATGGCAAGGTCAAATTTGGAAACATAGGCTATTACATGGGAAAAAGTGAAAACTATGGATTTTTTGAAAACTATTGCAGCCTGATGCCTGAAAAGTGCTTGATGCAAACAACTAATGGAGTAGATGAAGGTATGTGATTAATGTAGGTCAAGGTCATCTCTTGACCTTGGCCAGTCTGTTGTCCATACACACTTTTCAAAGATCTTCTTCTCTGAAACTGCTGGGCCAATCAAAGTGAAATTTTATGTGGAGCATCCATGGGTAGGGGAGACGAAAGTTTGATCGCGAAATCCAGGTCACATTACCAAGATGGCCGCCACGCCCATATATGGTAAAAACCACTAAAAAATTTTCTTCTCCAGAACCGGCAGGCCAATTTTCGCGAAACTTGGTATGTAGCATTTGGGACTCCAGCCCATCCTAGTTTGATCAAATGATGACCATAGGATGACCTTGACCTATTTTACGGCAAGGTCAATTTTGGAAACATAGGCTTTTACATGGGAAAAGGCGGAAACAATGGATATTTTGGAAACTGTTGCAGTCTGAGACCTGGAAATTGCTAGATGCAGACAACCAATGGAGTCAATGAAGGTAAGTAATTAATGAAGGCCAAGGTCATTTCTTTACCTTGACCCAAAGTCATTTAAATATCAAAATTAAAATTGTGGTTTTCTCATAAATCACTGGGTTTGGAAACTATTGCAGCCTGAGACCTGAAACTTTGCAGATGCAGACAACTTATGAATTCAATAAAGGTGTGTGAGTATTCAAGGTCAAGGTCATTTCATGATGACTTAATACTGCAGGATCAGGCTTCAGGTGAGCGTTCTCAGGACCAATGGTCCTCTGGTTAATTAAGTATTTGTCCTTTATATACATGGACATGCTTCTATGTTTCAAACACATACCTTCTGCTGATGCCATTGAAATATATTTCATGCCCCTCTGACTCTGGCCAAATTAATGTCACATTACTTAGCTGGCTGAATGTGTAACTGTCTTTGAACTATTCTTAAGCAAACTCTTACACTTGGAACCCATGATTTCATGCCCGGCCATTGATATTTTAAGTAGAGGCTAACATTTGGATTGTGTAGTCGTGTCTGTTAATTGTCATTGATATACTTTTAAAGCATGCACCATAGCCTGGTATTCCCCTTGATCTGCTTTTCATGCTCTGTTGACATTGACAAAATTTATGTCATGGCTTGCACTAAGGTGTGTATTTCTGCACCATTGTTAGACAGCTTGGAGTGAATCCGTAAATAGTAATTTCCCCAGGACATTGATCTATATTGTACAGAATGCTACCTAGAGTTCGTTAAAATTTACATAGATTTTCGCATTTAAGTGTGTTTCCTGTAACACTGATATCTGCAGATATATAGATCCTTAGATATAAAAGGTCCTTTGTACATCCTTCGGCTGAAGCACCCCTCGTACACATGACCTACACTGTGTTTTGTAATTATTTCATCCACTGCAGTTGCAATATCGTCAAGGACGTTTTTATCATCAATGCTGTTGATTTTTGACCGTATAAAATTATATCTTCTAGATCTTAATCCTGTCCATTTGTTCTGAAGCTATATAAATCAATATACTTTCAGTAAAAGTAGCTAAGCTTGAGTATATAACAAGTCATACCCAATACGACTTATTAATAAGAAAAAAAAACTGTACAAACGTCTCCACTGTGCACTTAATATGTAAGCTAGTTTCTTAGCTTTATTTGTGTGGAGGAAATGCATCTGATTATATTGGTATTCAATTCAAGCGCAAATATTTTTTTATACTATAATAAATCTTATAAATGCCAATTTGATGATTTTACATGTATCATGCTGCTGATGAATCTATGAATGAATGGTAATGCAATTTTCATCATCATTTTACACTGTGACCATTTATTATGGATCCTTTTCATAATATATGTAAAAATAAACTGAAATTACAGTAATAGAATAACAGCAATGCAATGTGTTAAATCTGCACTTTTAATAGCTTCAAAGATAATTCAAAGTGATTAATTACTTAAAATATATTCAAAGCATATGCTTAGATGAACCATGTGGTATTTTCGTGTCTATTTCACAGCACAAATATACAGAAAGAGAATAAATTGTGGTGTTGTTTTTCTGGTGGCCATTTTGGATGCCATCTTAAATATGATAATTTTACAGCTTGCAAAAATATGTAAGCTTCAACAGTCCTATAACTTCCCTTCCAGATTTGATCAAAATGCAAACAAACATTCACTTTCAGATCAGTGTAATTGACTTTTTAGTTCTAAATCTGTATCTGGTAGACATTTTGGATGCCATCTTGAATTTCTGACAAAGTTCAATGATGTCATGAGTTCATTATTTTGATTCTATAATGTCAGTGTCTAATCCAGAAGAAGCTCAAATATGTATACCGTATAAACATATGGTAAAACAATTCAAATCTTTAAAAAATCTTATTTTGGCAGCCATCTTGGATGCCATCCTTGGTTTTCAAACCAGAAATCATTAACTGAAGACAGTTGAGTTAATACCTAATAATGTTGTGAGGCAACATAGCATTTTCATTCATTTTATGGACAAAATGTATAGCAGACCATATGTATTTTCATCATTTTAGACATCTTGGATGCCATCTTGAATTTCTCAAAATGCTCAATGATGACAGGCTGTCATCATCCAGAATCTTAAATTGCAATGTCTTACCTACAAGAATCCATCAAGAAAAAAACTTTATACCCGACTTCCAGGTCCATCGAAAATATGCCATATTCGTGCCGGACTAATATATAAATAATCCAGGTCACATGATCAAGATGGCCGCCATGCCCATATATGGTAAAAACCCTTCAAAAATCTTCTCCAGAACCAGTGGACAGATGTCAACGAAACTTGGCATGAAACATCTATGCCTCAAGCACTACAATGTATATAAATCATGACCCTGTGATGACCTTGACCTATTTTACTGCAAGGTCAACATGGGTCGCCAATGCATTTGAATGGGGGAAAATTTTAAAATGCCATTTAAAGTGAAAGTCTTGCAGAAAATGGGCAGTAGGACTGAATATTAATGATTCTGAAAAAAATTGGACCCCAGGGGCTCATATGCCCCCACCCCAGGGCAATATACATGACATGTACATTACCATAATATTCAAACATCATCTCCTCTGAAACTGCTTGGCCAATCAAAGCCAAATTTTATGTGAAGCATTAATAGGACAGGGTAACCAATGTGTACATAAATAATCCAGGTCACATGACCAAGATGGTCGCCATGCCCATATATGGTGAAAACCCTTTAAGAATCTTCTTCTCCAGAACCAGTGGACAGATTTCAACAAAACTTGGCAGGAAGCATTGATGCCTCAAGCACTACAATGTATATATAAATCATGACACTGTGATGACCTTGACCAAATTTATGGCAAGGTCCCATGCATTTGAATGGGAAAAACTGTTAAAATGTCATTTGAAGGGAAAAGCCAGCAAGAAATTGGCAAATGGACAGAATATTGATTATTCTGAAAAAAGAAAACGGCCCAAGGGCTTCATCTGCCCATGCACTGGGGTTAAATACCATAATATTCAAACATGTTTATTGGTATATGCAGCAGACTCAGGTGAGCGTTTACAGGACTATTGGTCCTCTGGTTGTAAAAAACCTATTACTTTTTCTTTTGTTTCATTTGAAACCAGCTGTTACAAAACAGATGTTTAGAAAATACATGTCCTTTGTATTTATTTACCTTAATTAAAAGGAAAATAAATCATCTGATCGATTAAACAGAGAAATTAAGAAATATATATGAGGACATAATCATGATTTATAATCAGTCATCCTTAATAAAATATAAGCCCCATCAATTAATGGTGGGAAAAACATGTCCTTGCAATTTGAAGTTATACTCTTATGTATAAAATCCATCAAACTGATGGTCGCTTTAGAAAGTCCTCAGCAGGTTAGGTTTTAAAACTGGTGACAAGCTTTTAACCTGAACCCATTTATAAAAGTAATGACCTTTGGACATAAGCATTTTGTCTCTGACATACTGTGTTTAAGCAAAGCTCTGCTTAAGAAGGCCACCATGGAAGTTTTTGTAAAAATGTAAATCTGGGCTTCTTGATGCCTGCCAGCAAAGCTATTAACCAACATTTCACTGGTAAACTGCATGATAAGTCTGAGTCAGACTGTCTACCCAGCAGCACTGATTAAGTCGTGCATTAATTATACCTTATATATTACTTGCTTATTTGGGTGATACTGTTATGCAGGGCATCGGCATTACAACTTAAATGTTGGGCAAAAGTGACCTCAAACTTAAAGTGGATATCTTTTAACTTTGAAATCAAATAAATTTAAGAATATAAAACGCCCCGTGAGTGAAGTAATTGAATGCTTTATTCTCCCTGGATCTGGAAGAAGACATTGCCTATCTGAGGAAAGGACAATATCAAGGCATTCCCAGATCTCTAGAGACTGGCCATACATGGAGCTAAAAAACTTAAGAAACTTACAAAAAAACTATTGTATGCTATATTCTAACCTACTTTTTGCTTCATTATCCATAGATTTAGAAGAGGAACTAGCCTGCTTTAAGAATTGGCTGGACAGTATAGACCACCTGTAAACCTCCAGAGACTGGGGGTATAATTAGTTAAAAATACCCCTCATTCTATAAAGTAGCAGCATCAGAAAACCAACAATCTGCATATGGGAAAACAAAGAAGCAGATCAGCTGTCAGATCAACATCTTTGTATTCGCTACACTGTACAAACCTTTTTAGCTCACCTGAGCCGAAGGCGTTTTCGTTCACAATTTCAAAGATCTTCTCCTCTGAAACTGCTTCCCCAATAAAAGCCAAACTTCATATGGAGCATCCATAGGAAGAAGGAACAAAAGTTTGTATAAATGGTCTAGGTCACATGATCAAGATGGCCGCCATGGCTACAAATAGCCAAAACCTTTTAAAATCTTCTTGGCCTATGATTTTGAAATTTGGCATTAAGCATCAGGCAATGGAGCTCTACAAAGTTTGTAGGACCTAACATTTTTACGGCAAGGTCAACTTAGGTTGCCCATGCATTTGAATGGGGAAAAATAGAAAAATGCCATTCAATAGCAGAAAACTTGCTTGTAATGAGCAAATGGACAGAAGAATTATGCTTATGATAATATTTTAGGCCCAGGGGGTTGTCTGCCCCTGCCCCTGGGCTATATACATGTATATGACCAAAATATTCAAACTTCTTTTCTCTGAAACTGCTTGGCCAAACAAAGCCAAACTTTATGTGAAGCATCCTTAGGAAGAGTGAATGAAAATTTGCATAAACAGTCAAGGTCACATGACCGAGATGGCCACCATGGCTATGAGTAGCAAAAACTTTTAAAAATCTTCTTCAGAACCAGAAGACCTATGATTTTGAAACTTGGCATGAAGCATCAAGGAATGGAGGTCTAAAAAATTTATATAAATCATGACCCTGGGATGACCTTGACCTATTTCATGGCAAGGTCAGCTTAGGTCGCCCATGCATTTGAATGGGGAAAATTAATTGCTAAAATGTCATTTGAAGGGGAAAAATTAGCTGAAATTGACTGAATTTACATGATTTGAAAAGACATTGACTCTAGAGGTTATTCTGACCCTGCCTGGGGTTATATACATGTATATTACCATTGTAGTCAAACAAGTTTATTGGCATATATCTCAGGTCTCAGGTGAGCGTTGACAGGACCATTGGTCCTCTGGTTTTCTTCTTCATTCCGAAATTTCAATCCTTTTGCTTTTATCTGACATTGTACAGGCCTGTTTGTGATGGACCTGGTCAGAAACTCTTATGAACGTTTTTCTCACATTGTGGCTCATTTTCTGCTTCTTTCTCCTCAGATCTAGAAGAGGACCTAGCATGCCTGAGGAAATGGTTGGATGGTATAGAGGACCACCTACAGGCTCAGACCTCCAGAGACTGGCCCTATGAGGAACTGGATGGAGCCCTGAAGGAACACAAGGTAACTTGGTGTCAAAATATATATAATGTCGTGTGGTGGTGGAGTAAATATCCTAGAAGTAATAATAGAAAGTCCAGAAAGTGATACAATTAAATTTATACCCAGACACCAGTTGCTAGGTGATGTT
This sequence comes from Rugalucina vietnamica, assembly GCA_964017185.1. Taxonomy (NCBI): domain Eukaryota; kingdom Metazoa; phylum Mollusca; class Bivalvia; order Lucinida; family Lucinidae; genus Rugalucina; species Rugalucina vietnamica. The sequence goes on from OZ024872.1 coordinate 72,546,994, forward strand.
CAAGGTAGCCTGATTTAATATGCTATTTTTCAAGAAATCATTACAAATTAACACCTGCAACAAGTGTGTTTAAAGATGAGGTGCTCCTAATGAGTATCTACAACATGCTTCTATATAGAAAATTTGGCTAATAATTATCAAAATACTTGTTGTGGTGTGAATCTTTGTAGTCATCTTATGGTCAGGTAAGCCTCCTCCCTCATTATGTCCTCACTGAGAAGCCTTTTCACCCCCATCAAGAGAAGAGACGCTGCTCCCTGTTTGTTGAGACATTGCAGCACGTGACACAAGCAGAAAAGTACTTGCAGAACTCTCAAATGGAGAAGGTTGGCTGGAAAGATTGGCAATATTTCAGCAGAAGTTTTGATTATATGTAACGACTCATGTTAAGATGAGTCCATTGCTTCAATTTTTTAGGCAATCAGTATAGCTAGGTTGTTTGCTGTGTCCCTTAAATAGGGTACTTAGATTATGTTTTTTGAACTGTTTATGTCTGTTAGTCTTTTTGTAACTAACTAACTAAATATACTGATTGTTATTTTCATATTATTTTGTTAAACTAAAGGTTTGACAGATATTCTGTGAGACATGCACCATTTCAAACCGGTATACATTTATATACATTTAACATTTTATAAGATCAAAATCTTTTTTATTGCATGATGAGTATGGATACTAATGTAGGAAAACTGGTCTTCAAGGTTCCTGACCGTGTCTAACATAAGAAGATAATGTTTTGTGCATGATGATGGCTAAATGAATGAATTGCATTATGTACCAAAAAACAAGGGCACTGATCAACTAGGATTTATTGTTGCTGATCGCCACCTTGTTATTTCAAATGAGAAACAAGCAACAACCAAGATTTTTTGTGTCACGGTTCTTATTATTCATGGTCCACATACCACAGGGTATTTTGACAAAACAGATTCATTGACTGGCTGAATACATGAATACATTTTATGGCTTAATATTAGTGGAAAAGCCAGCTAGTACATTTTTGTATGTATTAAAACTGGTACAATAATAATGCACACAGGAGATTAAAATTTTCTCTTTTAGTTTAAAGCTGGTAATCTGATCATACTTATCAATGCATTTACGGTTCATTTTCAACCTTGCCAGTTCATTTTCGACCTTGTGTAGTTTATTCCTATTAGATCTGTTTAAGTTACTTATTTCCACATCATAAGGTGACACTTGATCCTATTATATATTACTCACGACTTGAGAAAATATTTTTGGCAGTAGACGACCAACAAAGACCTAGTTCAGCCTTTATTGTAGGAGATATATGCCTTCATAAGGGTTATGTGCCCATATAGCTGTCTCTCGTAGCTGCACTATATGAATTGAGTCCTTGCCTTTTTTAAAACATTTTAAAATAGTGGTATTTGTTTTAAGATGTACAAATATACCACATGTACATTAGATATAATGCAAGCATTTGTAATGTTATTTTAGTCAATTAAGTTTTAGCCCCAAGGCATACGCTACAATATATGAGCCTAGTTTTTAACAAAATCTGTTGTGTGTTCGTTTTCTTTTGCATATGAGAAAATCCGAAATGCAAATCAGCTGCATGCAATAACAAGCGCAGTCGATTCAGTCTACACAAGTCTCTTGTACTGCCAAACCTTCAAGCCCTCCACTGTATTCTGTGGTCTTGCAGTCCAGTTTGTATCTGATTTGATTAAAAATACTAAGTGAAGACTGGTTTTCTAGCGATAATGGTTATATGATTTACGAAACTTAAATTACACAGTGTATATCCGAGCGTATGCAGAACAGACGGTTACGGAACGGACAGACGTTTACAGGAGCACGCGCTTTTTCGCGCCAAAAATGTTTTTCCGTTCTTTTAAAGTGACTAATGCAAATATTGAGACCAAACTAGAGCAGATGTGTTGCATACATACCCGTCTAGTTGTCTGTGCTCAAGAGCACAATGATTTTTCAGGGGGTTCGCCATAACTGCCCAAGACGTGTGAAAAATGGCATATTTTGTATTTTTTTTGGGTGTGTGTCGAGATTGCTTGCAAAATAAGCCATTGTCAACCTTTTGGATTTAGTCCGTATGTAGTTAAATATGTCCTGAACCACCAGACATTAAATATTTTATATGTTTTCCAGTAAAAATAGCCAAGATTTGTTTTTTTCTGAAGCGTATGGTAATTTCATGGTTACGGGGCGGTACAGTCATTTGTTACGGAGTGGAACAGACGAAATGACGCATTTCCATACGAAACGGAACAGACGTAGGCAAGCTTTAGAATACGGATGAATCCTTACTTTGATAAATGTTTATGGCGTACGTCATAACAACATGGATTCATTCGATGCTTCATCATGTTCATATTCCGATGCTTCATCGTGTTAATATGCACAAGCATGGCTAAATAGTAATAAACTGCGAGTAAATCAAATAAGTAAGATGCATGACAGAATCATATATGCTTACAAATAACGCAAAAGATTTTATCTCCCGCCGCAAGCTCCCTTTTGCGGCGTCTTAGCTGATTCTCACGCATCATTCATATATGGAAAGACTTTGGAATATATGACCGATGCTTTGGAGAGTACTCCCGCCGGTGTGTACGGAGGTGGGTGTTCGCTTGATGACTTTGCTTAAGAACTGAGTATGCAAACAGGGAACCTTTTCCTTTGACCGAAATTCTAGGGTCTCTATATTACTAACGTATTCAGCACGAATGCCAGCCTTCCATATAGACCTCCGGTTAAAACAGACATGAGTCTTATTATCGGACATTTTCAGACTTTTTTCAGTCTTTTATTTTAGAATTTATTGTTAGATATGCACTATTAGTGATACTATATTTAAAGGAGAAGAAAAGCCGTGATTGCCTCGTGATGCTGAGCACCAAGGAAGCCATTGGTACCATTTTAACGCATTTGATATGGCGCGGCCTGGGCGAACCCACGACATCTCGCCCCCGAAGCGGGCGCTTTTACCACTGAGCTATCGGGACCTCTCCCACCCTCTCTCTCTGATCTGCTGTTTGCCCCCAAACAACTTTTTGTTTTCACAACATAGTCGATGCTATTCTGATACATGTACGATGCTGATCCAGGTCACCAGGTGTATTCTATCTGGTCACGTTCGAGTGCTATAATACAGAAGGTTGCCGCAAAGTGTTATATTTGACATCACAGTGTTGTTCATGTAGTATTCATGGCCGTCTGTGACCGCTCCGTATGCTGATTCGTCTGTTTTTTTCGTAGGCTACGTCTGTTCCGCCCCGTAACATAAACGAATCTGTAGACTGTTCCGCTCCGTAATGTTTTTGTTGCTAAGCAACAAAATTCTGCTTAAACTACAAGGCTTCCATGCCGGAAATTATGGTGTTTTGGAAGATAGTAGATGGACATGCAAGGCCGATATAACAATACATTCGAAGCGTACAGTTTTGGATGAAAAACTGTACAAAACATTTTTGGCGCGAAAAAGCGCGTGCTCCTGTAAACGTCTGTCCGTTCCGTAACCGTCTGTTCTGCATACGCTCGGATATACACTGTGAATTATGCCTTCTAAGGTGTTGATTATATCTGGGGCAAATTTGTTTTGTTTTATGGTTTACTTGTATATAGCTATGAAAATTTACATGAAGAATGAGTTTTTTTTGCATTTGGGCCTCTGGGAAATATTTGTGGTTAGGTGTAAAACTAAAGGTTTATTGTTGTCTTGTTTACATTTTTTTTTATGATGATATTTTCTGAGAGCAAAAGAGACCAGAAAAAGAGTGCAAGGTTTGAAAATGCAACCCAAGAGCCTTATTTGCTTTTGAGTTGAGAAAAATTCTGATCAGTAAAATCTCTGGATTCTTTAATTTTGTTTCCTCAAAGGCCTTCTAAATTAGTGGTTATGTTACGCTAATGCATATTAGACCTTTCTGATGATGCTTGTGTATTCTCAATGTCTGGGATAAGGGAAGTAACTGTCAGTTGTCTAGTTTGGAGGTATGAAACAGTTGTCTGCTCACAGATGAAACAAGAGCGTTAACCTTGCTGATCAGTTGAAAAATTTCAATTTGCAGTTATGTCCCTTACACTGAAAAAGCGCAGCCTATGAAGGAGAAGGGAGCTGTTTAGAGATTTCATGGGGCTTATTGAATGCAAGCTTCTGCGCCAGGGTTCGTAACTCAAAGCCATCTTAAGCCTTAAGATCACCTTAAGGGATTATGGTGACTTACTGGAAGGGACCTTAAGTTACGGTGACAACTCAACAGCATCGTAACTTTACAGTCAACTCAAGCCCACCTTAGCTCTATCTTATCTTACGAAGTGAAAATGTTCATTTCAAAAGCATATTATTTTCTTCAAAAGCATATTATTTTCTTCCTTTTTTTCTTTTGTTCAAATTTATTAATTTCATGTTGCTGCTGATGCAGCATGTTATGATTCTGTGTATCGCGGTGGTACACTCCAATAATGCAAAATATGGTGCAAGTAGCTACTTGTACACGTTCCAGATGTTGCACTTCGTGTTGCATTACTGCTGTTACCACTTTTACTACTACTTGAGCCTCCTCATGGGAAAACCAACAATCTGCATAAGCGAAAACAAAGACGCATATCAGCTTCGTGGTAACCACAAAGCTGATCAGTGCCTTTGTTTTCACTACTCGGATAGTACAATTTTTCTTCTACTTAAATCCGAAATTTCAAGCTTCTAGCTCTTTTATGTGCTTGTACAGGCCGGTTTATGTCGGACCTGTTCGGAAACCACATTGTTGGTTTTCCCACGAGGCGGCTCACTTCTTGAGCCATCGTCACACTACGACTACTGCTTCTGTCGCTGTTGGTGGTGCTATCACAGACTGCCAGTACCACTCATTGTAAAGTTGTACATGAACATGTAAATGTCATTATCACTGCATCATAAACCCTGCAAAAATTTTAAGAGCGACTCAGATGGAACAAGGGCCTCCTTTTCAAACATTAAAACAATCATGATAATAAGAAAAATCAGCATCGACTACCTGATGTCCGCCAATACATATATAAAAATGCATTCACGCATGGCAATTAAGTTTAAATTGTTTGACAGAAGAGCTTTTTAGTACATGTATGTAGCTATCAGAAAGACTTTTCAGGCTGCATAAATTCTTATACTGGGCTTAGCTAGACATCAATGGTGATATTATTTGTTTCAGGTCACACGAAAACATATGAGTAAGAGAGAAAATAGAATAGAGCAGTGGCATGTGAATCTGGCAGTCTGATCAGCTGATCAGAGTTCTTATCAGTTTCTGCCTGGATACTGCCAAGTTTAAAATGCTTCCCACATTCATTTAGTTACTTCACAGTTCATTATCTTTTGCCCTGGCCAAAGAATACAATATATGAAATTGAGTCGCCACACCAGAAAACAAACAATCCACATATATGGAAACAAAGACGCAGATCAGCTGTACTTTGAACGTACAGCTTATCATCAGCTGAACATTGAATGTGCAGCTGATAAGTGCCTTTGTTTTCACTTCCTATACAGGATTATGCCTCTTCTTACTAGATCACAAATTTCAAGCTTATGCTGCATATCTTTGTTTGTGTCGCATCTGGTCGGAAACAGATTATCGGTTTTATAAGCGGAGGCCCCAATGTCCAAAATGTCCAAAACAGCACATTCAGTTAGGTTTTGCAAGTGAAATTTTACTACACAGTTACATTTTAAAGCGCTAAGGTGATCTTAATGTTAAGAATACAGTAAGACAGCTCTGAGTTACTGGAATAGTGAGGATGTAAACTTAAGGTAGCTATCTTAAGATCATTGTAAGCGTGTTGTAAATAGGGGAACTTACGATGCTTTGCAGTACTAACCCTTTATCTGTTAAACGTCTAAATTATGTAAGAAATATAACTTGATTGCAGATGTTTGATAATTAAGTATGGCTTATTTCCCCTAACTTAGTATCAATATGGTGGCCTTGTGGCAAAGTATAAGCCCTTGGACAAGAGTTATCCAACCTACCAACCAACTGATATCAATGATTTGCAATATAGTTGTGTCTTTGGGACATCTTTGCTTACAATATCACACTGTGGATAACCAATGACTGTCATAGAACTAGGTTGGCTATACATGTTTACTTCCCTTCTAATTAAATCAAACCCACTGCATTCAGGTCCCGGATTCAGGTGTTCTATATGTTTGCTGTATTGATTAACTGATTAAAAGGATGTTTTATTTGATCCAAGGACATTATAGATGACAGTATTGTTTGCAGACATCATGGCACCAACATGTGGAAGTGGTCTGAAAATCATGCTTTAGAAGTTCTAGAACAAAGAGAATCATTAAAACAGATCATGTTAATGAGATAGGATTTCAGGTGCAAGGCTGTCAACATCATCATAAAAAAAGAGTGGCATCATTTGAGCTGCAACGTGAGAAAACTGGTCTTTGTGGTGTCCGACCAAGTCAACCACAAGTTTCTGCACAGCTGATCTGCACTTTTGTTTTCCCATAGGCACAAATGCAGTTTTCTCATGATGCGGCACATTTTATGATTTATAAAACCACTCCTGTCAAAGTTTATAAAATGTGTGTTTGTCCCTCTGGTTTGAGATGTTCTAGAGGTTTCTGATCTAGTCTGAACACAAGTCATTGCAGAACAAGGAAAAAGAAGAGTTGTACTTTACTTACTAATCAGATGCACAGTAAATCATGTTATACAAATGATAATGCAGACAATACAATATTGTTGATGCTGATAATAATGGTAACAATAATATTATCTTCTCAAATTTTTTACCTATTAACTGCAGCATAATATGTGATCAACAATGCATGCTGTGGAAAAAAAAATGAGATATGTAATATTGTTCTTTTCATTATGTCTGTTATAAAATATATCATTGACAATATTGCTAGAAGCATGAGTGTGGGTTGATTGTGACGTTTTTGCTGTATTGACTTGGTAATTGACTTGATATGGAAGTGAGAATTAGTTTTTCTGTTGGTGTCAATATTTCCTCATGGTTAATGAACACTATAGAGCTTTCATTAGCACCTACAAATGAGCCGCCTCATGAGAAAACCAACAATCTTCATATGCGAAAACAAAGGCGCAGATCAGCTTCGCGGTAACCGCGAAGCTGATCAGCGCCTTTGTTTTCGCTAAACAGTTAGTACAATCCCTCTTCTACTTATGTCCAAAATTTCAAGCATCTAGCATTTTTCTGTGCTTGTGCAGCTCAATTTGTGCTGGACCTGTTAAAAAAACCACATTGTTGGTTTTCCTACGAGGCGGCTCAAATGAAGTTATTTTCGGCCTACAATAACTACAAACACCATATTGGCTTACAATGGGGCTACAAATATTGTAACATCTATATGACCACTATATCACAGCAGAGACTTGTACATGTATATAGTTTCTGATTTATAGTGAAGGGAAGCCAAGATCGACTCACACATTTGTCAATTAATCGTGAAAGAAACATGCATTATGTTCTGGTAATCTGCCTCCTTAACAAGATGACTGAACTCAGCTGTAGAGGGTTGACAAAATCAAAGAATCAAAACAAATAAACCAGAAAGAAAGAAAATTAAAGTTTCCATGCCTCGAAGATAGTTTGCTATAAAACTCTAGAAAAATCTTAATAAATGGATTTCTTTCCATATGGTGGCTCTGTATTGCAGGGGTCATCAGTGATAAACTTTATGAATTATGAATTTATCTATAATCTGTCTCTTTGTCTCCTATCTGTCCATCAGTCTAGCCTATGCACTGATAGATCATTTCAAACATGGCAAATAAATGTTGCTATTTATTCGATCAGTGATGCCCAATCGGGCATTCCGCAAGTGTAATTGCCGTCAAGTTGGTATATCCAGTCGATAATGTTGTTGATTTGGGAGGAATTAGTTCTGTAATGCACAAATCTCACTTCCAAAGCTGTCAATTTCCTGTATTGTTTCTGGTGGACACTTTCACGCTGGAAATCAATAGGAAATAATGTCCGAGATTGCCTAACTGTATGATAAGTTTCTATATATATGATGACGGGCTTTAACTGAGAATTGTAGCCATGCGCGGATCCAGAAATTTTCATGAGAGGGGGTCCAACGAAAATGGTAATTTTTGGTCACAGGGGGGGGGGGGGGGGGGGGTCCAACCCCAAAAATATCCCTAAATTACCTTTTTTTAGGTAAAATTTTCAAATTCCAGCCCCGGACCCCCCCCTCTGGATCCGTGCATGGTAGCAAGCTTCCAAGGATTGTAGGAACATGTTTTAACTGTATTTGCAGACAGACGACTTTCTCCAATTTGACTAATCTAGAGCTCTACACTTCTCTGCAAGAGTGTTTTGATAAACTGGTCATATATCATGGAATCAGCAGTGATTTGTTTATATGTAACTACATGATAGTTAAAGAGTGATGTTAAAAGCAGCAGACTGGCTGTAATACTACCTGTCTTATAAGTAGATTTAAACTGAAGCTAATTTAACTGCAAGAGCTGTTGAGATAAAACGAAAATGAGAACCCCAAAATTGGGGGAGATTGGTGGAGAAAGTCGCCAGTGTGTTTGGTATAATAGGTGGACATAAACAGCTTATTAGATGTTGATGACCATGACCTAATTTTCAATGTCACTGCTGGGAACTTGAATGTAGATAATTTACAAATTGACAGCATTTTAAGATGATAAGTTTACCATTTATGTCCGTCCCGACATTACTGAATAATGGTTGACCATTAAGCAAAATACATTTGCTCAGAATCTTAAACTTGATTTGAAAGAATACAGGATGAAGAGCAGAACTGCTATGTGACCTTGACGATTTTACTTCTGTTATCATTAAATTTGCTTCTTGAATTTGCATTGGCAATAGTTCTTGAGATCTGGTCATCGTTGGTTTATTTAGAGAATATATAGATGCTCTGCCCTAATAAGAACTTGTTACATTTGCTCAGACAGTCAATAAGCTTCCTGATCCAATGAAAGATAGGGTTGTTGGCGCATTAATATTGGCTGACCGCAAATTGGTCAATTTGCCGGCACTTTCTCGGGAACGAAAATAGCATCTGTTGAGTGACATAGAAAGACAAATGTTTGATTACTAGCACAGATTCCTTGAACTAGGCAATCATTCTGAAGAACCTAGAACGACTGAGAGCAAATTTTGACTTGGAATGAACTAAAGAACTTTTTGATCCATAACAGCACAACGGTCTAACGAGAGGGAATCCATTAATGGCTTTGCATACTTAGTTGCCGTGTATAAAAATGTTTTTCCCCAAGAAGAAAGCAGCCACATGTCAATGGGCTCAGTTTTCCCACATAGGCATTGCCTATGTATGGCATAAATGCTTTCTCCCCCACATGATATGAGGAAATAATTTATCAGAATTTCAGGAAAAAGTAAAGATGCAAAATAACGTAGTTTGATCTGCAGGGTCTGATTCTCCCTTCTTGGCAACCAAGAGGTTGAAAAAATGTGTTTAGGAAGGGAAGGGAATTGTAGCAAAACTTATGGTCCTGATGAGCTGTGCTGTTATCAAGCACCTAACTAGCATTCCTGTTTTTGTGTATACATTCTCATGAAACCATGGCAATTCATTTGAAATAATGGTTGATCAAGTATTCAAGACAAGTGCTTGTAATCAGAGCCATGTCCCTGAAGAGAACTAATCTTGTTAGCAAAGAAGATGCCCTGGATTCTAACTCAAATCATACTTTTTTCTGGCATTTGCAGGGGTTTGAAAAGGATAACAGTCTTCTGTCACAGCTCAGTAGTGACCAAGGATTATTGTTATTGTGCAGTTTTGCACATTTCAGGTCATGATCAAGTGTTCTAACCACACATTGTCTAGGCGTGTCTATGATGACAGTTTCTTAATGCACCTTCTTTTGCCACTGAAAGTGACTGACAATGGCTCTTCTTTCATTAGCTAATCAGAATCAGAATAGTTTACTGATGAAACGTCAGACAATACCACACCGTGGGAGGGGGGGGGGGATGCTTGACCGGAGGTGGTTAGTCTTGACTGGAGGTGATTAGTCCCAAGCTCTCAAAGGGGAAGTATATTTGGACACACAGTCATCAGACATTTCAGCAGAGGAGATCAGAGAGGTCATTTGAATCATGGGTTTTGTGATGAGGCAGCTCAAATGAAAACAAAAGAATAAGTTAACGAGACATTTCTTTTTGTCAGACAGGTTTTGAATTTCATGTCATATTGTCATATCATGTTCAAACCTTTTCAACTTACATAATTAGTATATGTTAACTTAGTGCATTCCTTGTTTCAAGTGCTTCCTTGTGTCTTTGTTAAACTAATGTATAATATATCAAAGTTTTACTTAACCGAAGTGAAGTCATCCATTGGTGAAGCCCCTATCTCACTGGAATGCGACAACAGGAGACTAGTTCGCGACTTGTTTGCGACTATTTCACGACAAAGATTTACGTTATAAACTGTTCGATTTCAGTCAACAATTTAACCGTGTCAGGATGGTGCCAAAGTAGGATTCAAAACCATGACCTGTAGATTCAGAGTCCTATGGTCTAACACTAGGACAACAAGGTCCCCTTTAAGTTAGTATCTCACTGGCATGCAAATTCCCTCCTCACAACTGTTTTTCGAATTTAGCCGCATACCTTTTAAACTTTTAAAAGTCAAAAATCAGGTCGTAAGGCTGATTATGGTTAATTTTCATGACTATTCTTTCTAGATTTCTAAAACAATGTTTCAGGAAAACCCTTGTTCACATTGTCAGCCAAAGTGCAACTCCAAATCAGACAACATTTGCAGTCATGATTGATTCTGTGTCACGTTTTGCAGCTCATTTGTTATTGATTTCATCAGCTATTGAGTCTGAAAGGTAGAAAACATGGTGATTTGTTGCTATGGTAACATGATGTAACAGATGTGACAGCAATATTTGAGCCGCCCCATGGGAAAACCAACAATCTGCATATGCGAAAACGAAGACGCAGATCAGCTTCGCGGTAACCGCGAAGCTGATCAGCGCCTTTGTTTTCGCTACACGGACAGTACACTTCCTCTTCTTCTTAAATCTGAAATTTCAAACTTGTAGCCTGCTTCTGTGACTGCACAGGCTGGTTTGTGTCGGACCTGTTCGGAAACCACTTTGTTGGTTTTCCCAAGAGACGGCTCATTTCTGTCTCTGATCACAACAGGTTGGCTTGACATAGACGGTGCCAGACAAGTACTTGGTTAGTCATAAAGTTCTAAGAACATGCATTGAGAAAGTTTGGTTTCTATTTTTGAATTGTTTTAAATTCAAAATTGACTAATATTACCAAGTGAGCCACATGGTGAGAAAACTGGATTTTTATACCCCCGGCATTTATGCCGACGGGTATGTAGTTTTCGCTTTTCCGTTCGTATGTTCGTTAGTTCGTTGGTTCGTTAGTTCAGTTAAAATGTCAAAGTTTTGGTTAAAGTTTCTCTATTGGTGTATATCTCATGAACTAAATATCAGAAACCATTCATATTTGGACTATAGGTACCCTATAGGGTTGGCTTTGTTTCTATGAGTTTGGACCCCAGGGTCCATGCCCGGGGGTGGGGCTAGAGTTCAAAAACTAGGTCACCTTTAATTTGCGTCAAAGTTTTGGTTAAAGTTTCTCTATTGGTGTATATCTCATGAACTAAATATCAGAAACCATTCATATTTGGACTATAGGTACCCTATAGGGTTGGCTTTGTTTCTATGAGTTTGGACCCCAGGGTCCATGCCTGGGGGTGGGGCTAGAGTTAAAAAACTAGGTCACCTTTAATTTGCGTCAAAGTTTTGGTTAAAGTTTCTCTATTGGTGTATATCTCATGAACTATATGAGCCGCGACGCGAGAAAACCGGTCTTCGGGGTTTCCGACCAGGTCCGACATAAATCGGCCTGTACAGTTACAGACAAGAGCTAGAAGCTTGAAATTTTGGATATAAGTAGAAGAGGGATTGTACTATCCGTGTAGCAAAAACAAAGGCGCTGATCAGCCTCGCAGTTACTGCGAAGCTGATCTGCGCCTTTGTTTTCGCGTAGGCAAAAATCCGGTTTTCTCACGATGCGGCTCATATATCAGAAACCATTCATATTTGGACTATAGGTACCCTATAGGGTTAGCTTTGTTTCTATGATTTTGGACCCCAGGGTCCATGCCCAGGGTGGGGCTAGAGTTCAAAATCTAGGTCACCTTAAATTTGCGTCAAAGTTTTGGTTAAAGTTTCTCTAGTGGGGTATATCTCATGAGCCAATCATCAAAAGCCATTCATTTTACATTTTATTATTATTACTATTATTTTTTTTTTTATTTAGACTGACATTCTATTATTTTCATTTTCCATCTAGGACTGAGGACCTGACCCTCAATGTCCGTGATTAAGTCCTAGATGGAGTACACAAGTCAGCTCTGTGTACTGCTCTAAAGAAGATATGTCACTCTAAAAACTACACTCCCTCTGTCTGTGGTCAAAGTGCTTTAGAATGCACACTTCTATAAAGTATTTGATAAGGGTACTGTCTTTTGTTCGGGATTTGTGATTCAATGTCAGGGGTGTACATGTGCTGGGTGGTTGTGGGAGGGAGAAGGAGGACTGGGTGACCACCAGCCAGGGGTATACATGCCTCTCAAGGCACTTTTTCTAGTTGCATATGCGAAAACAAAGGCACAGATCAGTAACTGCAAAGCTGATCAGTGCCTTTGGTTTCACTACACAGGTAGTACAATTCCTTTTCTACTTAAACTCCAAAATTTCAAGCTTCTTATCTAGCCTGCATCTGTGACTGTACAGGCCAGTGTCAGACCTGGTAAGAAACCCCGAAGACCGGTTTTCTCGCATCGCAGCTAAAGTAAGAAAAGAAAGTCCAGGAATTGTTACAATTGAGTCATTTCATGGGAAAAACAACAATCTGCATAGGCGAAAACAAAGACGCAGATCAGCTTCGCGGTAACCGCGAAGCTGATCAGCGCCTTTGTTTTCGCTACTCGGATAGTACAATTCCTCTTCTACTTAAATCCGAAATTTCAAGCTTCTAGCTATTTTCTGTGCTTGTACAGGCCGTTTTTTGTCGGACCTGTTCGGAAACCACATTGTTGGTTTTCCCACGAGGCGGCTCAATTAAATTTTTAACCCCAACCCAGACACTGAAAGAGCATGATAACTAGCTCTTTCCCAGCAAGTAGCCATCAAGTCAGGTTACTGGAACTGCTAGCATGTTAGCAATGTACCTGGATGATAGATTCGATCCTTTTTTTGATATGAGCCACCTCGTGGGAAAACCAACAATGTGGTTTCTGACCAGGTCTGACACAAACCGGCCTGGGCAGTCATAGAAGCAGGCTAGAAGCTTGAAATTTTGGATTTAGAAAGTAGAGGAATTGTACTATCCGTGTAGCAAAAACAAAGGCGCTGATCAGCTTCGCGGTTACCGCGAAGCTGATCTGCGTCTTTGTTTTCGCCTAGGCAGATTGTTGGTTTTCTCATGAGGCGGCTCAATTATGTTACTGGCTGAAAGACTTGGCACTTAATATTTAAAGAACCTTTTTCATAAAAGAACCATTTTAGTCTTTTTAACATTGAGTTGCAATGTCATGCCCTTTGCATGTTGCCAATTAAGGATCTCACAGACCTGCCGCTGTCTTAAAAGCCTCTATCAGTTATTGGAACCATCTCAGAACAATTTTCACAGTTATCAGGATCAGTCTGTAATTGGCAGTAATTACCATAATTTTCACCTTAAACTATACATGTAACTAGAATGAGAATATTAAATGGAAGCTGAGATTATGATGCTTTGTTCATCTATTGATTTTGCCAATCTTTCTGTTAAATCTTAATGCCAGTGTAATCAGGTGTGATTGTTCGAAGACATGAAGACTCAAGATCTATGGAAACACAGCAACACTCCCCCTGATACTATGGAGACCATATTATACATGTACATCTACTATAGCGACTAAAGACTAAATCAACTACAGGTAACCAGCCTGTTAAAGGCTTGTCCACAGAAAGTGTGGCAAGGATAACTGACATTAGATTTTTGCTGTGGGCACAAACAAACAAAGTAAAGTTATTACCTCCCTTGGAAAAAACTATACCTTCGCAGAAAAGATGTAAACTGGGGTTCATCATCCTTTTGGTCTTAAAATTTTAGACCATATTTTAACTTCAACAACCTCAGAGATCAAGAAAATCTGTGGAGAAAGTAGAAAACATTTTGTTTCACAATCAAAAGGGACTCGTGTTCTTGAATGCTTCTATTCTTCTCTGCAAGTTCAAGATCTTGTGAAACTTTTTGTAACCATTATTCTGTTATCTAAGCATTTTAGTTTACTTTCAGCAGACATATTTGTTATATTACATCTATATAAGGATGCAATATTGTCAACTTGTTGATATATCACCCAAGTTCAAGTTAGCTTATTAATCATTTATGTACATGGAAAATTCAAGTTAAATGGACCATGTTACTAAGGCAGGATTTTAAATCATACAAAGATCAATTGAATTTGTACTTATGATATTTGCGAAAAATATTATTTTTCCCATGATGGCAATGTAAACAGGTTATTTTGTGACAAAAAAACTATTGCTTTGCGTCATTACAGTTTGCTGTATAACATCTTGATGTGTGCAAAATACTTTTGTAAGATTGTTAGACAAGTTTGAAGTTTGTACAGTCTGTGTTGGAGGGTAAGAATAAAGTTTTTCATACATTTATTGTAACTGATTTGTAATAAATTTGTTTGTTACATGTATATCATATTACATGTATATCATATGTTAAAGACCTACTTCTGAAGAAGCTAAAAGGGGTACCCCTGTTTATTCGGTTAATGACCCCTAATGGTGCAATATGGTCCTTAGATCAAAGGACTGTCATAATAAGGTGATTATCACATCTCTGTAGGGGGTCATAAAGAGGCCCCTAAAGGAGAATACCTGTATTTCCACTGTTTATTGATTTTATTGTCCCTGATAACATATGCAATAAAACTGCCTCCCTCTGCAATCAATATTGATTTTTCCTGTTTTGGCCCCTACCTGTATTCTGAGTCAATGTCAAGGAACTAGGTTTTCTAATGCCCTGTCCCTTATCTAATGACCCTCAATAGACATGGAAATAGGTCTTTAATCCACATTACGAGAAAATCTGATTTTGGGCTCTTTGACAATTTTTTGTCTGATACAATATGGTCTGTAAAAAACAGTCAGAGATTCAATGGTGATAGTCTATCGGCAAACTGTACTGTTTAGTTTGTAAAACCTAAAAGCAGATTTTATCATGATGTGGCTTATCTGGTTTTGCTCATAGTCCTTAGTCCTTAGTAACCCCTATTGGTTGCTAATTTTTATGTATTTTCATTTATTTGTATTTAATATGTATTTACATTTGTTTATTTTTGTTTTTCGTAGCCTTAAGGTGGATGTAAAATATTGAGTACATTATTAAGTAACTTTATCTGCAGTTCGCTGACTGATGTCAAGGCGGATATTAATGGTTGATCGCCTACCATATGAGCCGCCTCGTGGGAAAACCAACAATGTGGTTTCCGACCAGGTCCAACACAAACCGTCCTGTACAAGCACAGAAAAGAGCTAGAAGCTTGAAATTTCGGATTTAAGTAGAAGAGGAATTGTACTATCCGAGTAGCGAAAACAAAGGCGTCTTTGTTTTCGCATATGCAATTTGTTGGTTTTCCCATGAGGTGGCTCATATATTGATACAATCAGGCGTATATTTTATTGTAATGTATCAACTTTTTGGATAGTAAGATCTTTGCTATGATGTATTAGTGTAAAGGGTTAGGTGTTGTGGAGTTATCTTGACTTTTAAGACTAAGTTTAAATCAAGAACACCCATGGAGAGGCATACTACTGTTTATGACAGCAGAAAAATTGCCAATTTTGTGGATTAATTTGTATACGGATTGCAGTGCAACATTCTTCACTCGTATGTAACTACATACTTGTTGTTTGTAAAGCTTTGAAATCTTCTGTAGAAACATGCTTTTGTATAATATTATGAACAACAAATGTGTTCTGCACTTCTGTGCAGTCTGATTAGCATTTTTGTTGTCATTATAGTGTGTCACCTACTGTCCTTGCACCATCTTTCAGAAACTGCTGTTTTCAAAATCACATTTTTTGAAACACCCCCCAAAGACTTATGAACATGTCATTCATTGGTTTACATTCCAAAATTTTTATAATATGCCACAAAAAATCTGAAAATTTGTTTGCTGATAAAAAAATTGTTTTGGATAGGCATTTTGCATGTACAAGCTAGGTAATTCAAACATGTTAAATCTGATTTTTTTTTAAGTCTGTGAAATGATTTCAAGTGTTTAAAGCCCAGTTATGTTTAATATAGCATTTTGTTTTGGTTTGGTGCATTTTTTTTTTATGTATTTTATGTATTTTCTTTTTCCAGAAAATAGTTACTTCCCTTGCTCACATTCTCACAATGGAATTTAAGAATCTTATTCAAAATTATCTTTTGGCATAAAATGATTATTTGTGAACCAATTTTCAAAATTTTTGCGGCACAATTTAAGATTTTTTGAATGCAAATGGGTGACTTAATCATATTTTGCTGGAGGTGTTTCAGAAAAGTGAGATTTTGAAAAAAAGAGTTTCTGAAAGATGGTGTATGGACAGTAGCTTTTGTATTTATGGGTTGAACTAGTCTCTGCACCTATGCTGTTCTCTTAGCATATAAGGGCATAATCATTATGTTAAAATGTATGTTAAGTTGTTCTAAGTACATGTACATGATTGGTTGGTTTCAGTGCATTCCTTCCTATGAAAGCATCTGATTTAGTGTAGAACATCTTTCCTTATCTGCGGTATTGCATAACATTTCAGAAATAATAAATGAGAAATGGAATTGTCGGAAATTGGAAACCTTACAACTTAATATCAATGAAAGTGATACTTCTTGATTTATAGCCGCAAAAAGTAATCATATTGAACCCTGTAGACTATCAGATTGGTTTTGCAATTCAGAGAAATTTGGCCTGATTTTTTTGAAAAATTTTTTTAGGAAAGATAGATAAAAAAAGCACTTTTATTGTACACAGACAATTATGCTTTAGGCCTGAAATGTCTGATTTTGGAAGTAGAGAATGTTTTAGTATCTATGGAGCAGAAACAAATGTGATCACCAGCTTGTTTGTTTAAGCAGGATTTCTCAAGATGTGGCACATTTGTGATTTTTGTGACACTGATCAGCATGCTCCTACAAGACCACTTTGCATTGATTCTTGCATGGCGACCATTACTAATATGCAATATTGGAAGGTTTCTGGCAAATATATTGGAAGGTTTCTGGCAAATATGTGCTGTAAAACTTGTGTGCAGGATGGGATGAGTGAACATAATTGAGCCATGATGCGAGGAAACCGGTCTTCGGGATTTCCAACCAGGTCCGACACAAACCGACCTATAAGTCACGAAATAAGGCTAGAGTCTTGAAACTTAAGATTTAAGAAGAAGAGGGATTGTACTATCTGTGTAGGAAAAAATAAGTCTCTGATCAGCTGTGCAGTTACTGCACTGCTGATCTGCGCCTTTGTTTTCGCATAGGCAAAATTCCGGCTTTCTACTTAGGGGTCGTAATTAATCTCTTATTGTCATCGCTACTCTGAAATGCTTGAACTTAATTTTCAAATTGAAATGCATTAGAGACATGCAGGTCTTTAGCTGATGACTTTATTTCCTGTTAAATGTCAGATAGGATGAGCATTTGTTTCATGCCTGGCAAACAGAGACTGTGTTTGCAGGCACTTGTGCTCTTCAACAAAAGTTACAATATTTGCTGGCCAGCTGCAGAAAATCCTTTTCAACTTTTAAATGCCATCGTGGTTATGTAAGTTTAGCAACAACATGTTTCTTTAAATAATAGTTACTGCTATGTTTCTGATACAGGCCTCCCATGAAACAAAGTCACTATACAGACTAGTTTACATAGTATGTTTTGCAAGTTTGCAAGATATGGTGAGGATGATGTCTCAAGTGTTACAAACAATTGATTTATTCCTTAATTAGCATGCGAACTGTTGGTTATATAGGGATGTGAGGCGTAAATCTAATCAGAACATTGAATCATCTGCCTCGGGGTTTCAGTACATTTTGTACAGATATAGAAATGGAGGAAAAATCAATGGCAATCCCCGCTGCAACAGATAAGACGAATATTCAGTGACATGATGTAGATGTATTTTACATACGAGACCTAAAACTATGTGTCCGAACTATTGCACAATAGTAGTTTGTAAGTTAGAGCTAGTTATATCTTATACTCGGTAGCGTCACGCCATACTTTACAGTGAGCTAAATCATAAGGTTTGTTTTCTGAATGTCTTCTCAATAATTGTTATATTCACCAATAAATGAGCCGCCTCATGGGAAAACCAACAATCTGCATATGCGAAAACAAAGGCGCAAATCAGCTTCGCGGTAACCCCGAAGCTGATCAGCGCCTTTGTTTTTGCTAGTCGGATAGTACAATTCCTCCTCTACTTAACTCCAAAATTTCAAGCTTCTAGCCTGCTTCTGTAGCTGTACAGGCCGGTTTGTGTCAGGCCTGTTCGGAAACCACATTGTTGGTTTTCCCACGAGACGGCTCAAATAACCATGTCAAGAAAACGCATGAAAATATTATTTTCTTAGAAACATTAGTAACTGATCAAAGAATTTGATGTAGTTAGTACTATTAACTAGCTCTCTGTTTTCGCTTGTCGCCAATTGAGAGCTGTCAGCTCAAGACAAAATAACCAATCAAACGACTGCTAACAAATGAGCTACGTTGTTAGACGACTTGTATTCAGGGGTTCCAACCAGGCCTGCCACAAATTAGGCTGTACAGCTGAGGAAGATGACAAGAGACTTGTAAATTCAAATTGAAAAAGGTTCCACTATGTGCTAAACAAAGGCAATACCAGACAGCTGATCTGCCCCAATGTTTTCAATGTGGCGAACAGCAGGTTTTCCTGAGACGCAGGTCAAATATTGTACGGTTGATCATACGAAAGTGAGAGACAAGTGTGTTGATACGCAAGGATGAAGAGATAATCTGACTGATGTGTTCAATTTCAGTAATTTTGGGTGACATTGGATAAAACTGTTTTTCATGTGGAATGTAAAGTGTGTTTGTTTGTAAACATTATCGATTGTGGTGGAAAATAAGAAAATAGACAGGTATATATGATAGTTGACATAGGCGTTGTAAGATAGTACATTTTGATAAGCCTACAATATCATGACCATTGTCTTGAGAAACCAGCCTCCGTTAGCAAGAATATATGTATATCTTATGCTTCCAATGCATAACAGATTGAAATGAATGTTCATATTGTTGAAACGTGTTAGCTCATGATGTGGCTCATATTATTTTACCATATTTTTATATTGAATATGTTTTGGGGATTTCAAATTTATACATGAGTGAGTCTCTTTAAATATTGGTATTTGAACAGATACATAAGAAGATTATGTTTTCATAAATTTTGATCTGTTACTCAATAATAAAGGTCACCAAACAGAAGAAATATGGTCAAATATTTCTGCATTTTACAAGCTTAATACTCTGTAGGGTCAAATTTTGTGTCTAAACCTGCATGTATTTTGTTGAAATGAGGCATAATTCTAATGCATTAAATTTTGCAAATGTCATTTGTTTTCTGACTGGACACTGATATGATCTGACATCATATGAGAATGCTGCTTATGATTGCCATTTTATCTGCATCTTTTGCAGTAACGTTAGTTTGTTTAACCTTTAGCATGCTGAGCAATATAGTGAAATCGATATCGCAGCCCACTGACGTTTTTTCCAATTTTTTTCCGTGTTTTCTTAATTTTTGAGCCATAAAAACAGCTGAATAAATTCAACAAACGCAGTAAACAAATCTACTTTCGGTTTCGGAAGTCTTTGTTACGCCGATTTCTAGCGTAAAAATTCATCATACATACCGTTATGATGTCATATTTCGGGTGTAAATGCACCCAATTTTCCATTTACCAGCGAAAAAAGCGCTGAAAATGCATTTCTAATGCAAAAATAACGAAAATCCGATCAAAATCGGCCGACAAATCGGTCCCAAAACCACAAGCCGCCATGTTGTTTTCATGCGCAACTGTCTGGGCATCGCTCATTAATATTCATAAGTAGGCAGTGGGCGAAAAGTGCGGGAAATTTGAAAGCGGTTTTTCTTGTCGACCGCAGTCGCCTCTAGTTGGCACAGATAGGTATTCCACGGTCGACCGCAGTCGCCTACAGCATGCTAAAGGTTAAAGTTTGATATGATTACAGAATTATTTGATGTTGTATTTTAGTTGTATATCCTACCAACAAATGACATACGGGGATGGAACCTGGGTTTTAAGGACTTGTCACATATTAGCGAAAATCCCTCGACATAGACTTGCGTTTTATTGCAAATTTATATCGTTTCGACTTGTGTATCCTAGCAAAATTAATGTTCTGTAAAAATGAAAAGTGTTTTCATTTTATGTAGTGAATATTGACTGCCTTGCTCGTTAAATGGGGTAAATTATGTGTATTCTGTCAAATTTGATTTACTGATAATTATCGTACATCAATTAATAATTTGACACATTGTGTATTGGTTATTATTGGTGTCATTACCAGGCAGTGAGGTGGGACACTATATATGAGCCACCTCGTGGAAAAAACAACAATGTGGTTTTCAAACAGGTCTGGCACAAACCGGTCTGTACAGCTACAGAAGCAGGCTGGAAGGTTGAAATTTTGGAGTTAAGTATAGGAGGAATTGTACTATCCGAGTAGCGAAAACAAAGGCGCTGAAGCTGATCTGCGCCTTTGTTTTCGCCTATGCGGATTGTTGGTTTTCCCATGGGGTGGCTCATATTATGATTGTTATGACCAACGTAAATCTTGTTATATGACCAGAAGGAGGCCACGCTTTGTCATGTTATTAAAATATATCATCCATATCCTAAGGTTGTCAAAACATACATTCTGGTGTATGCCATTATTATACTGAGCAAAAAACTAAACACACAAATGTCAAATGTGAAAATAAGGTTGATAGAAAATACATTGATGCTTCCTGTTCAACAACTACAATTCTTTGTCACCCACTAGCTCAGTGTAATTTGTTTTAGAAGATGCCTTTTGTAAGTGGAAGAAATTCAGCTAGTTCTGTTCATTTTCACACTTCTGTTTGTTTGCATATTGTGCCCATGTGACTTGTTTTCTTCTGTGCTTCTTCTGTTACATGATTTCTGCTTCCAGGTGCTCCAAAACACACCATCAGTCTAGTTTTGAAGTGACTGTTGTTATTGTAACTGTCCATGTTTACTTCATGGCTGATTTGTTTAAACATTCGACATGTTTGTCAGAAAATTCAAGATGATGTCATCTTTATATCAATCACCTATCATTTCTTAAAGTTAATGACATTAATAGGAAAGTTTTTGCCGTTTGTGTATTTAGCGTGACAGTTTCTAGAGGGCAAGTTGTGTATTCGTCAGCAGGAAATAGACTGTAGTACATGTTGAATTGAAAGACAAGTTCCTTTGGATCCATGTTACTGTTGTTACGTAGAACAGGAATAACACACTGGGACATTTCTTTTCAACTCACAGGAAGAAAATACTGATTTTCTGGGTTAGTTTAACATAATCGGGTATTACAGTTTGTAGTTAATCCTGAAAGGGTAGATGGAAATGGTAGGTTTGGTGTGTGTTAACCGAGGCTTCTGTTTCCAAACATGGAACTGTTGTTTTCGTTCATATTTTGCTTACAGTGTTTTGTCAAGGACTTGGGAAAAAAAAGACAGAAAGGCGAAATTAAATTTTATGGTAGTAATAAATGAATGTTTTGCAGACAAAAAGTAATTTATGTCAAAACTCAACTTGATCCTTTCTATAGATAAGTGAAAACTGCATGTTACCAAGTCATATCTCTCTAACTTAGGTTGTAAATGAAAGTTTAAAATTCTAATTTATCAAACAACATGATGTTTTAAAGCTTCCAAAAGATTGTAAGTGGGATAAATTACCTTTAAGGGTAATATATGGATAATCATTACCTACGTCCTAGAGAGAAACAAAATTTTAGCAAACTTGTCACGTTATCTTCACAAAATGTTCATTTTGTAAAGTTAAGTTGATCAAAAGTCATACTGTTCAAGAACTGTGTTTAGCTGAGACCTATGTATGATCATCTTTCAAGGACATGCATCATTTTAGTATAAAAATGGTGACATTAATGTCTGGGTTAATTAGCAGCATCAATTTTATGTATAAATATGGTCTGCTCAGGGTTGCAAGAAGTTAATGCACTACAAACCAGGGTGAATCTTGTGCTGAACTGCCGTTGCAGTCGAAATTTGTGCTGTTTGTCATATTTCATGTATTATTAAGAGGCCATACATAAAATAAAATAAAGAAAGAAAAAAAGAATGTATATTGGTAACATCTTTATCTGCTTTGTCAATATTCAGCTCTTAGACTACTGGATTTGAAGAAGTAACAAATTTGCCTATAGCAGATTCATTTCGGAATGATGAAGTAAACGAAACATTAAAAGACAAATTGCTGTTTAATGTCACCCTTCATAAACCTTCAGGGGCTTCTTTCTAATTAAATGATGCACATAGTTAAATGTTATTATCATCATCCTTAATCACCATTTGGACAGAAGCTAGTATAGGTCATTTCTACATAACCTCATTAATATTCCGTGTCACTGGTTACCGTAGGGTGTTTTGGACTGTATAATGTTGTAGAACCATTGGTATTAGATTTTCCCGAAGGGTGTTTGTAGCCTGATGAGGTTATTGAAAATTCAAAGGTGTGGTGTGATTTTGCTAAATCATTTCGCATGTCTTCTAAATGTACAGAAAATCATGACGAAGATCCACTTGAACTTCTAAAATTGAGTTTGTACATACCACCTGTTGGAGGTACCCTTTAATCAGAGCCTGAAAGAAAATGTGTCAAAGATGAAATTAAACCTAATGATAAGGATGCTGTACATAAAGAACTGTCTGTAGACGATAATCTTAACATAAAGCCCAGAAACATAGATGATGTGGTTGAGAAGGGAAACTCTGAAAGGGTCAAGAATGAAGAGGTGGAAGTAGAGATAAGATAAAAACATCAAGATATTGATGCTTAGTTAAAAGAACTGAGATACTTATTAGACCATGAGACTACTACCTAACATACAAAGTCTTTCAACGATTGCTTAAAAGTTTCTAATGTCTTGTGTGATGTCATGTTGCTTGAGTATCGTTTCAGCCACCTGATAATTGTTTTTGTCTCTTGTGTGTCACTTGACTCCTGTTGTTTCAGCTTCTGGTTTGTTTTCACCTATTATCTCTACCATCTTGATTCAACTGTCACCTAGTTTAGGGTGGTTTTCTGTTTGGGCATTCTTTATGGGCTTTATGGAGTAACCTTAGTCGGCCTGGGGAGTAACCTTAGTCGCCCTCTGAATAGAAAGGTAGTCACCAGATACTTAGAGAGGCTGCATGAGATTGAATTAAATAATGTTAAAGTTTAAGCTGAGTCACTGTTTAAATTTTAAAGAAACTTAAGGCTTTTAACATTGTCTCAAATATCAGCAGATATCATCTGATTTGACTACAATGTTTACAAACTGTTACTGACCCCCTGGGAGAATGTTTTTAATTTCATCACCATATGTATCATCATGTGGATCAGAAATTAGTTAAGTTATGCTTTGCTCTGGGGTATGTATCTTAATGAGTTGTAAATATAAGGTTGTGCCTTGCAAGGTTGTGAGTGGGTCATTGTCAGGTTGGTTGTTTTCTGCCATTGATGTACTGTAAATTCGGAAATTTTTGTGTGACTTATGCGAATTTTCTATTTCCAAATTATTAGCGAGTTCTTGAATTCGCGAGTGAGTGTCCATGTATTCTATAAAGTTTAAAGTGACTCTTTATTTGCGAGAACTTTGATTTCGGGAGGCAACCAATTCACGAATATTAGCAAAAATTAAGTTCTCGCGAATATTTCCGGATCTACAGTACTGTCAACAAACTTTTGACAATGAAACTCATATAGCCTTAATAATTTAGATCCTCCAAGTACATTATTTTGATGGTCGTTCTCACTTTTGCTCCAGCAAAAATTTTAACAAAAATGAAATAATTAGTCCCATTCAAATAAAATATGGGATTATTGACATACAGTATTAGTCAACAGTTCAATTTGAGGTGATTGCAACTATAGAAGTGTCCTTGACTTCACTGACTTTATCAGCTGATACTTTATCTAAATCCTGATCAGCTGGACTTAACTTTGCCAGATCTATGGAATGATTAATAAGGATTAAAAACTCCAAATTAGGTACAACATTTTCAGTTTGGATTAAAATTAATGATCAAATATAGGCTTTGCCAGGCTTAATTTTCTGTTAATACCCGTAGTATTGAATAGCATCAATGCTTAGAGTTTTCATCAGTGTGAGAAATAAGCTTTTGATATTTTTCTATACTTCAGTTTATTTGCTTGTTCATGAATGTTTGTACTTCTTCTTGAGTCACCCACATTAACTGGTCTGTCTTTGTTTAAAGCTCAACCGCTGCATCATTTATAGCTTCATGTCCTTTATTATTTTCCAATTTTTAATTGAAACTGCAGTTTGGAAAGTTGATCTCTTTGTCATAGGAACTTCATCTAATTGCTGGAGAGTTGTAATTGACTGTGCTAGGTTAGAAGTACATATTACCTGAACTGTAATGACAGAATAATTACCGGTGACAGTATTACTGACTGGCAGCTGCCAATCACAACAGGACATTTAACGCTGTAAATACTGGGTTTTACTATGACTACAGCTGTATGGTAGCATTGCAAATCACCGGCACACTTCTCATCAGGAAAACATGTCCGTAAAAAGAATACCCCCTTGAACCCCACTTTTATATAGCAGGGGTATACCTATTTTTCTTATTTTTGCTCCAAAACATAGATTGTGGGTACTCGTACCCACAATCTATGTTTTGAGCAAAAATAAGAAAAAAATCAACATTTTTCTGCTGAAAATTTTCAAGTTTTACAACTTTCCAAAAATCTTTATATCACATGGGCATGTTTTCGTAATGTGTTTCTGTCTGCTCAAATGAACCACTAAGCATGATCATGACATAAACAGTACAGTGTTTACATGGAATGAAGGTTTGAGACAGCCTAGTCTTTAAAGATGTATTTACTTTTTCGAACCTGGATGAGAACATACCAGATAACTTTGTTTGGCCTTTTTGAATGACATCCTCCAAACATGTATCCACTGATGTTTGTTTCAGATGCCTTATGCATGATTAAAAGTTGTTTCTCTTGGTGCTTTTTGATCTGTAGCAAATGGGAAGAAGGAAAAGGCAATATCCTTACAATAATCTCCCAAAGGAACATTGTCAATGTGTTTTATTTCCTTCCTCATGCAAGCACTACAAAGTTGTCTTCTATCAAATCAATTGGATCTTCAGAATCATAGTGGCCAGCTGGGTGGATTAGGTCTTGAGCTGACACTTCCATTCATATTGACTGTGGAGGCAGAGGTTTGTTGAGAACATTTGGGCACAATTGAAGTGAGCCTTTAAAGCTGCTGTTACTTGTATGGTTTGTCTTGTATTATGTAAAAGTATTTCTGCTACATATACTTGTAACAGTCCTGTTGTGTGTGTGTCCATAGTACATGAACTAAGTTTGAAAGTATTTTCACTTTGTTAACCATATCCCTCTCACCTTGTAATTTTTCCATTCAACTTCAACTTCAATGATATTTCTTGTCAAAATCCGCTGGGCAGACATCTCGACAAGGGTGTTAGATTTTCGCTTGCACGACGCCAGTCGCATTGAAAAGTTTAAAACGTATATTTATAGTGTTACGTAAAAACAAACATGTATATACACTGTACAGTTCCTGAGTACCTTACATCCTGTGTACGGGCTGGACAGCGAGTTTGAAGCCATCCAAGCTCTGTAGGTTGATAGTAGTGTCTGGTAGTCGGTTCCAGGGGATCACGATCCGTGGGAAGAATGAATGTTGATATACATTCACTCTGCAGTGGTATGCGATGAATCTGATACAATCAGCATACCGTGGCGATCTGGGTGGTAGATAGTTCACAGGCACAGCTACAAGGCTGTTAACAACCTTGTACATGAGAATTAAGTCTGAAGCTTTACGGCGGTCCTCCAATGTTGGCCAATTCAGTTGCTGCAACATGGTAGTAACACTTGTTGGGTTTTGACGATTATAAGGTTTATTTAACACAAAACGAGCTGCATTCCGCTGTACTTGTTCAATTTTCTTGATGGGATCTTTGTGTTGAGGATTCCATATCGGTGAACTATATTCGAGTTTGGGTCTAACCAGCGTTTGATATGCTCTTTCTTTGACAGTTCTAGGACAATGTTTGAGATTACGTTTCACAAATCCAAGGACTCTTGAGGCTTTAGAAGTAATGGTATCTATGTGATCGTTATATTTCAGGTTATCAGTTAATTCGACTCCCAAGTAAGGGTTATGTTTCACAGTTTCTAGAGTTTGGTTGTTCATCTTATACTCGTATTTTGTCTTAGTTCTACTAGTTCCAAAGTTCATGACCACACATTTATCGACGTTAAATTTCATTTGCCAAGTGTTACTCCAATCGACAAGTTTGTTTAAATCGTCCTGTAGTATAACATGGTCTTGGGGAGAGTCAATTTGGCGGTACACAACACAATCATCCGCGAAAAGGCGAATGTTAGAGTTTATGTTTTCAGCGATGTCATTAATGTATATCAGGAACAACGTTGGTCCCAATACCGTTCCCTGGGGGACTCCTGACGTAACCTCTGCTGGATCCGAAGTTTCGCCATCGATAACCACCTGTTGATTCCGACTGCGTAAGAAGTCTGTAACCCAGTTGAGTGTAGAGCCCTGGATACCGTAGTATTCCATCTTTCTTGAAAGCCTCGTATGCGAAACCTTATCAAAGGCTTTCGCAAAGTCGAGGATACCCATATCCACTTGATAGCTTTGATTTAAACTCCTCGCGATGTCATCAGTAGTGAGAAGAAGTTGACTTTCACAAGATCGGCGGGCTCTGAATCCGTGTTGGTTTTCATGTAAGATATTTTGACTGTCTAAATGGTCCATGATTTGGGCAACTACGATATGCTCAAGCATTTTGGATACCACTGCCGTGAGGCTGACGGGGCGATAATTAGAAGGTTTTGTCCGGTCGCCTTTTTTAAATATCGGTACTATATTGGCCTTTTTCCAGTCTGATGGAATTTTACTTTCATTGAGGGATTGTTGAAATAAGCTTTGAAGCACTGGGGCTATTTCGTTTGCTGTTTCCTGTAATACTAATATTGGCATTTTGTCCGGTCCGCAAGCTTTCTTTGGGTTAAGTCTTTTCACACATTTGATAACACCGTTCAAGGTTATATGTATATGAGACATAGGTTGGTAGGGTGACGGGCCTTTGTCTGGGATATTATCCAAGTCCTCCCTTGTGAATACTGAACAGAATGTCTGGTTAAACATTTCAGCCTTATCCTTGGCACTCTCTGCAATTCGACCATTATCCTTCAAAGTACCTATGCTGACACTGTCTTGTTTCCTTGATTTTATATATTTCCAAAACGACTGTGAGGTTTTGTCACTTTCGGGCTCCAACAAATTGTTAATATATTTATAGTATTCAGTATGCATTAAATTTCGAACTTCTTTACGAAAGTTATGAAATGCTTTAGTACTTTTACTGTCATTACACTTTTTGGTTTTCTTGTACAAGCGTTTCTTTTTCTTTATCTGGCGTTTCAATTTCTTAGTCATCCACGGGACATCAGCTTTCCCTTTTATAGTTTTCTTTGGTATATGTTTATCCATTGATTCAAACAAGGCTTTTTTAAATTTAATCCAATTACCCTCAACTGAGTTTAATGAGTATTCACACAAGTACTGGTCTCTAAAGTGGGCCATATCTTCTCTAATTTGGTCCCAATTAGCTTTTCTATAATTGTAAACTGTCCGAGTTGGTTTTTTGTTAATGACCGGTTTTATAAAGGTTGTGACGGTAAGAATATCATGATCGCTAAGGCCAATTGGTGGGCCTACGGAGTGTCGTTGAACTAGGCTTGGGTGGCTCGTGATTAACAAGTCCAAAATTCTACCCTCGCGAGTTGGTGTATCATTAACTTGCTCCAAATTATAGTCACATATTATTTCTAGCAGTTTATCACAGTGGGCTTTGTCTCTCGCCCCCGATTGGGTGCAACCCTCATTCCATTCAATGTCTCCGAGGTTAAAATCTCCCCCAAGGAATATCTTCATCTTACTGTATTCCTTATGATTTTGTATTTTATTAATGGACAATTCGAGTTCTTTAAGATTTTCGATTTTTGCTCTGGGTTCTCTGTAATAACTCCCTACCAGAATT
The DNA here is from genome assembly GCA_964017185.1 of Rugalucina vietnamica. Classification (NCBI taxonomy): domain Eukaryota; kingdom Metazoa; phylum Mollusca; class Bivalvia; order Lucinida; family Lucinidae; genus Rugalucina; species Rugalucina vietnamica. The sequence goes on from OZ024872.1 coordinate 72,575,447, forward strand.
TGTTCATGATTTGAAACATTAATCTTAACCCATTTTACTTCACAATTTGAGTCTAAGTCTAAACATTCTTCCGCTGGAAGACCAGGTTTGACCATTACAATCACGCCTCCCCCACTTTTATTGATTGTTTCGCCCCTATCTTTCCGGAATATTTGATATAGATGTTCGGAAGGTATATTTGCCGGAAGAATTTCAGCATCATAATCACTACTATCCAAGTGTGTCTCAGTTCCAATGATCACATCCGGTGCCCGGCTTGATATGATATTATACAACTCTGTTTTCTTATTTCTAATACTCTGAAAGTTTATGATTAGTATGTCAAGATTATTTGAATACTGAGTTTGTGTTGACTGTTCTGATACTGATGCACTTGGGGTATTGCTAGTGTCCACTGTGGAGAAACCAAGAAATGATGAAGTGGGTTCTGAACTTACACTTCCTGAGTGTGTGGAGTTTACATCCGAAATGGATGACACATTTGTAACATTATCGTGCTGTCTTTTACATTGCTGTTTGGGGGTTGAAAATAATTGTGGGGTAGAGATTCCGAACGACTGATCCAGTTCACACGACGCGGAGGTGGTGTTGTCACCGCTAAGGGGTTGGTAAATATTTTCTGATTTCAGTTCATCTAGGTCAATACAGTGGTATGATGATATATTTGGTATACCGCAATGAGTACATATCCAGGTAACTTCAGTTTTATTTAGGGCTTTGAAGGACTCAGGTCCAATATTTGCACATTTCGCGTGAAACCACACATCGCAACAATCACATTGTATGGCCTTTGCATTCCACCCAACATTCTTTTCACATATTCCACAAGGGTATTTTACAGGTCCTGGGTTTATTTCGACATCTCCTGACTGCATGATCAACAAGTAAAACATCACACATGTCCCAACACTGTCATTCATATTCATTCTACAACGCTGGTTTGGTCTGGAATTCAGGACAGAAAATGTGAGTTTGAAGTTTGACAGGCATGACAATTGGGAGGACTCCTCGTTTATAACGCTCTGGTATTCATTAAATGTCTGTAATAAGGCTAGGATGACGATGACTAGGCTGCACAGCGTAAGATTTAAATGCGTAGATTTTCTTCTGGGAGCTGCCATTGTTGTTATTTTTCCGGTGTCTAATGGGGTTCACAGACGCCTGCGCACGGGCGATTGCGCAGTCGTTCAATGGGACTATTTGGTGGGTGGGGTATTCAGAATTTCTACGGACGTCAAAAACACTCCAAAACAGTATTTAGGGAACAGTTTCGAATATCTCCTAATGAGTCAATCCGTTCTGATCGTTTCTGGGGGGTTCTGCAACAAGAATTATCCTCTTCTCTTCACGGAATGATTTTAAAACATCGAAAATTTCGTTTGTTGATTTCGGAAACGTCTGGCGTCGCGCATGCGCAAACCGTCATTGAGTGGGAGGAATGTAGTTGCTCTTTTTGCATGGTAGCATTTCAAGTTGCACTGCAAAAATTTCTCTTCATTTGTAGACTTTTAGCAGAAGAGACATATTTTCCTCAGTAAAAGATCGCTAAAATATATTCTTGGGACCACGTCTCAGCTTAATTCTATTACTGTGTCACGTTTTGGACCTGATACTAGAAACTAATTCATCACCAGAGAAATCATTTGACCTTGCCTCTCATTTCCTCATATTTTTCACTGAATTGATAATATTGTTGATTGAAAATATTATCCTAACGGCTATTGAGCGAGGCTTTTGTGAAGCAATGAGGCAAGCAGTTAGAAATAAGCCAGTAAACTAGAAATAATTGTTAAAATCATATTAATAACAGAAAGTTATGGGACTGTGAAAATGATGACAAAAATCTTAAGAATTTCAGGATTTTTTTCCAGGATATAGGGGTCTAAATAGAAATTGTGAGTGTCTAAACAGAAATTGTGAGTGACCTGAAAAATAATAGGAATTTACACAAATGAGTTGAGTGATGTACTGTAAACATAGAAATGTTGCTGTCAAACAAATTTAATCAGCCATATTAATTTAGATTTTAAGGCAGCCTGTTATGTAATGTTTTAGCCTTGATGACCAAAAAACCTGAACGTATGTTGCTTGCATCTAGAAGAATCATCTTGAAGAGATTCAAATTGCACTTTTACAGCATTGTTTAAGGACAACAAAGTATTTGGTTCATGGTTATATTTGTTTGTTTGTTTGAATTGATTCTTAACGTCCCAGTCAACAGCTAAGGTCATGTCAGGATGTTGCCTCCATTTTATGGGACTTTTACCCAAAATGAGGATGTTGTGACATCCAACAAGTGCTTTAGAAATAACCACCAAACTAAGCCACAAAGGCTTATATGTATGGATGGTTTGACTTTAAACCACTTTTCCTGGGCAGGCTCAAACCAGAGCAGTTTACCAGTAATCAATTGGTCAGTCAGTAGATTAGAAGCTTTGCCTGGAGGCACAAGCAGCCCATCTATTTCTTAAGGCCTCAATGGGCGTGGGCCCTGGTTATATTTGGACTGGAACATTATTGTGATGGGATGTTAGAAAGTCATCAGTCATTTAGTGAAAGTCTTGTGTGCTATCAGTTGCTGAGGTCAACCCATCTTTAGTTATTGCTTTGTAACCTGATTACCAATAAGTACACCTCCATTACAACCATATTATAATGTAATCTCTGACATATTGAGAAAACTCACTTTTTTTCAATAGCAAAAACAAAGATGCAGATCAGCTGCGTAGTATTACTGCATAGCTGATCAATGCATTAGTACAATTTCTCTTCTTGATTTATCCTTGATTTCAAGCTTCTGGCTATATTGCATTATTATTAAGTCCGGTATTTGTCCGATCTGGTCAGAAACCAGAGAGACTGGTCTTCTCATGTCGCCACTCATGTTATCTGGGGTATTGATGACTATCTAGGGTGGAGTTTCATTTAAATATTCAGGCAATTTACCCAGGTTGTCCCTCACAACCATGTTAAAATTACAAAATTTATTTACCATATGACATTGGTAACCTTTTGATTTAGCTAATAAAGATATCTGGTGTGCTCATCATTGTCAATAAATGGCCAAACTTACGTAACATTTTAAGCAGATTATTGGATTCATGTTGAAAATATGGCAATACACCTTTGATACGTGCAATTTGTAGCATCATTGCTTCATGTAAGGGCTTTGTTTATATTTGATCAAGTTTGAATCCTGCATTTTTATCATGGATTATCTTGTGATATTGAATAATCTGTAGATGTATTTGTTTTATGATAAGGATTTTGATTAAGCTGGTCTTCAAGATTGTCTGTCTGGCTTGGGTATGCAAGAGGTTTGTGCATGCTATATATTTGGAGTTTTTTTATCGAATGATTAATCAAAAAGTGCAGTTTGTTGACATTTGGATAACATTTGCCAAAAAAGGTATGTACCTTTAATTGTTGAGATATTTGGATTCAGTAATTTTTCCATGTATTATGCACATTTCATTACTGTTTGCATGGTGTATGTGCTTTTGATTGTTGTTTGCAGCATTATGAAAACTTGCCCATTCAATAAACAGATATTTTCTGAGCTATAAAAATTGAAAATTTTTAGCTGAAAATTTTCGATATTTTTCATATTTTTGCTTCAAAACATAGATTGTGAGTACCCACAATCTATGTTTTGAAGCAAAAATAAGAAAAATAGGTATACCACTGCATACTCCAGTTTTGCTGTATATAAAGTGGGGTTCAAGGGGGGTATACATTACATGGTTAAGTTTTCATGAAGGTCTTGGAAGATCAGATTTTTCTCACTTGCAAAATGGACTTTGATGCAACTGCTGTAATGGAGAATAACTGAACCATCTCTAATGAGTTTCATCACTACAGAAAATGAAGGATTGTAAATCAATAGGATCAAACAATAGGTTTGGTCAATGGTAATTAGTTATTCTTTTGATGTTGTTCAGAGTAAACATCTGCCTTATATAGTCATAGCTGGAAATACATGTAGTTTGCTTCATACAGGCTGCATTATCTTAGAGCTTTTACGAGCATTAATCATGATCGCTGGATGGATGGCTTTCCTTATTTTTTTTTTTTTTATTTTTTATTTTTTTTTTAAATTCTGATCAGTTTTACGTCCCTTTCAAGATTATTTCAGCTCATATGAGACGGGCCAATCAGTAGGTGGGGCGAAAACGGGAGGACCCCGAGAAAAACCACCTGACACACCCGCAAGCAGAACTTGGCTTGTCTCACATGTGGCCAAAGCATGGTTCAAACCCACACCAGTCACAGCGGTGAGATGATCGAGTGATTAAGAAACAGCGATCTTAGCTGCTCGGCCACGGGGGCCGCCGTTTTTCCTGTTGTACTTTGTGATCTATTCTATGACTATGTCCATTCTTCCTGTTCCACTGATTCAAGAATAGCATTTGTCAGTTAGTTGGGAAAGAAAGAAATGTGCACTTTGTACTTGTCATCTGCCTTCACTGAGGAAGCTTGTCGGGAACCTTGCAGCTAAAGGGCCTGTCACACACGAGTTGAAGCCCCGACATGCTATGAGTTGGTATGAGTTATATGTCGCAGCTTGTCGCTCAGGTTGCCACAAGTTATGTTGAAAAAGTTTAAAAGCTGTCACACACTCGCGAGTTGAAGCTACGAGGTAGCTCAAATCATAACTCGCCGCGAGTTGCCACAAGTTATAATTCCCTATGAGTTCTACACGACATCTCTACGATAAAAGTCTCGGGGACTTGCGAATACTCGTTGGCATGTCGTAGTAAACTCGTGAGATGTTGTAGGAACTCGTGAGAACTCGCCTTCAATGTCGTAGCAACTCATAGGTATCTCGTAGGCAACTCGCCATGTTTGACAAGACCCCAAGAACGCATGACATTACTACAAGTTCTGCACGATAAACTACGAGATCAGTATGAGTTAAGCTCCGCACATGCCCCACCCACTTTAAGACGGCGAGTTGCTACGACTTGCTATGAGAATTTTAAATCATTTAAAATTCTTGTAGCCTTTCTACGACATGCTACGGGTTGCTACTAGTTGAGAAGACTTGTGTACGACAACTGCCAACATAAGGAGAGTTCTACGAGTTGCTACGAGTTCACCAAAAAGTGGGCAGAGCTTAACTCGTAGGTCCAACTCGTGAGTGTGTGACATGGGCTTAAGATAGCTAACTATCCTCTCTTGACCTTATCGGTTGACTGTGGAAGTAAAGCTGTAAATCAACCAATCAACCAAGAAAGATTCTTTCTAGGAACAAATTTGTTTTGCTTTAATAAAGCTTTATATCAGTAGCACACATAGACCCATGGGGACTTGGCACAGAAATTTATGTCTTTATTTGGCAAGTAGGGAACATTGTAATAGATATTCTGTAACATCCAATAACAATTCGTGCAGAGAGGTCTACATTTGAGCCACCTCGTGGGAAAACCAACAATGTGGTCTACGAACAGGTCAGACACAAACCGGGCTGTACAATCACAGAAAATGGCTAGAAGCTTGAAATTTCGGATTTAAGAGGAAGAGGGATTGTACTTTCCCAGTAGCGAAAACAAAGGCGCTGATCAGCTTCCCAGTTACTGCGAAGCTGATCTGCACCTTTGTTTTTGCATATGCAGATTGTTGGTTTTCCCATGAGGCGGCTCATTTATGGTTTTTCAGACTATTTTGTCTTTTACGGTGAAAGAAAGCAGGGAAATCCAGGGCACCGGAGTTATTTTATTGCCGACTGTTTTGGCAAACATAATGTGTCTGTTGCAACTCCTGATCGATATTGACCTGATTATTTTATAACTTGGGCTGATGCATGGCCCATATGGTTATGTAGTACCATGCAGTTGTATCAGTCAGTCCATTGAAAATTCAAATCAGAGTGCTAATCTTATGTCATGTAGGAGTTCTGAGATAGTGTTCTTGATGAAAATTGCTTAAGCTTCCTACTACATACACAGGAAGAAGAAAATTTCAAGCGGAGAGAACTGGCCTCTTTGTGGTCTTTTTTTCCATCTTGCGCAGAAAAAAATATATCCAGAAAGATGTGATAACCTGTCAGTTGTAACATGGACAATCAAATAGATCAATCTCGGAAGTCCCTTGGAAATAATGGCTTACTCAGAAAGGAGCCGCGACACTAGAAAACCGATCTTGGTGTTTCCAACCAGGTCCGACTCAAACCGGCCTATAATCCCACAGAAGGAAGCTAGAATCTTCAAATTTTGGGTATAAGTAGAGCAGGCATTGTACTATCTGTGTAGCGAAAACAAAGGCGATGATCAGCTTCGCAGATACTGCGAAGCTGATCTGCACCTTTGTTTTCACATAGGCAAAAATCCGGTTTTCGCATGACGTGGCTCAAAAGTTATCACATGATTTATGTCACAGTGTACTTAGACTGTGATTGTGTGACTGATTGCAGCATTATGTTTGTAATGCTGTTAATAGAATTATATAATAAACATGCAGCAATCAATATTTTAATTTTTGTCAGCTCTGTTTCTATTATCTTTACTGGAAGCCTTGGTATAAAATGAATTAAGTATCATGATTTATTGAAATGCTTGGCTTGTTGTAGAATTGAATAGCAGAATTGAATGTTCAGATTCAAATAAGGGTGATTCGGTTCATTTCTTTATTTGGCATCAGACGTTAATTACAGTATTATACTACTTTCATTTGAGTGAGAACATGGCAATTTCTTTGCACTTCCATTTGCCAAAATTCTACTCCTATTGAAGTTCCATATTTTAATATTTGCCTGTATTCTTGACTTGAACCACTAAAACGAAAACCCAGTTTGTCAACATAAACATCAGACTGTCTTGTGGGAATCATAGCTTCTGAATCGTGCTTTAAACTGAAACAGCTTGTGTGAAATAACTTTCTGTTGCTTACAAATTACAGATGTCTTGCCTTGAACAAGGTGCGTAATCAATAAAAGTGAACTTTATTATTGTCATACGAACTGTCTGAGTGTGTGGTCTCAGACTCACAGATTTCTATTATGAGAAAATGCTTTTTTTGGATGTGAAAACTAAAGGTGCAGATCACCTTTGTGGTAATCATGCAGCTTTTTGACACCCTTGGTATAATACCAAGGCACTTCCTTATAAAGCTGTTGAGGCATCTGTGGTTGTACAGCCTATTTTGTGCCAAACATGACAGGAAACCCTGAAAAACCTTGTTTGTTTTTCTCTTACACAGCTCAAGTGATATCCTTTTTCTGTTCACTTACCTTTTCAGCTTACCAGCTGATACCATGATGATCTCAAGGACAGCCGCAGACTTATAACATATGAGCCGCGTCGTGAGAAAACAGGCTTATTGCCCATGCGAAAACAAAGGCAAAGCTGATCAGCGCCTTTGTTTGCGCTACACGGATAGTACAATTTCTCTTCTTCCTAAATCCGAAATTTCGAGCTTTTAGCCAGCTTCTGTGACTGTATAGGCTGGTTTGTGTCAGACCTGGTAGGAAACCCCGAAGACCGGTTTTCTCGCATCGCGGCTCATATTGTATTACTGTATTTTTAAAGCACCAGAAACAAAAGAGAAGAAAATACTAGTTGTCATAACATTGAACACCTACACTACTAGTCTATTTGAAAACTTTATTCAACAGTCATACATTTTCTTTATGCCATCCTATTCCTGTTTTCAGGTCAAGCAGAAGGACATAGAATCTCACTCCCGTATCGTATCTGCCGTACTACAACACTGCGAGGACCTACAAGACGACGACGATGTATTCGACCAGGAGGAACGTCGTGATGAGCTCGAGTATTCTGCCCATAACCTGGAGCGTCACTGGCATGAGATATGGTTACAGTCCCTAGAATGGCAGTGTAGACTAGAGGATGCTCTCAGTAGTGGCAAGGTGAGAGTTATGGCCCTTATGTTGCTCTCTGTGGTCAATTTTTAACTGCAAAGCAAAATAGTTTTTGAAGTCACATCTGATCATTTGTTATAAAGCTAATTGAAAGGTGTATTGAGTGCCACAATAAAATCATAGCCTATCCCAAATACTAAGAGGCAGAGCTATTTCCCTGGCGAGGTGAACACCGAAAATGCAAGTACGGGTATAACCAGCTCTCATTCTTGGCATTTAAAATTATGGCATCAAATTGTTTCTGTAAAGTGCAAGTGTAGCTGTGAATGTGTATATAGCTTTGGGAAAGTCTCAAGGTAAAGATAGGAAGGATAGTAGAGTCAGACATTTTATCATGTTACTTTGAATAGTAATAGCCCATATTCAGACCGATTTTCAATTCCATATTGGCAACTTAATGGTAAGATATGATTTGTTATGACAATATCTGAACATTGATCCATCTTTTTGCTTATGCTTTTTGGCACAAATGTGATTCTATAGAAAAATATCTTCACTTATTAAAGGGCAACAGGATAATCATTTAAATGAAAATACATGTTATGTAGTCTGAACAGAAATTATGAGTTTTCCATTAGCCTTTTTAGGACAATAGGTATTTCTTATTTCTCTTAGCTGTTTGAATGGATGATAAAGCTAATGGCAGGACTTTGGGCTGGTTCATTTTGATGCAAGGCACAAGCTCATATGACTGTGCTGACTATCTGGCCACAACATTCTTTAACGGGATGCTGCTGTAACAGCAAAGCAAAATCTCTCAAATCATGAACTCAACATTTATTTAGCTATATCCTCTCTGGACATTCTCTCAGAACACTAAGTAGAATCTCTCCTCTTTCTAAGAGTAAACGGTGCATTGTCAGCCAGGAAATTGGTCTTAGCATTTCCTGATTTTACTCCGCAATCCAGGGCAAGTAATGACCATTAATGATGTCGGCTCAAAATAGTATAGAACTCAATATAAAATTGTCATTACTATAATCAACAGGTCTAAAACGATTCAGTCTTGTTCTAGAAGTAAGCAAGAGTAATTATTCTTCTGCCAATGTCAGAAAAGGAAACCTTGGGGTCAATAGAATAAGTATGACTAGAGACAAGACCATGCAGATGATCATGAAAATTCAATTTGTATCAGATTACAATTAAAAAAAAACAACAGCAGAAAACAGTGCCTCGCTCAAGGACACAACATGGTGCCGCTAGTGGGGATTGAACCCAGGACCTTTCTATTTGGAGTCTGATGCTCTACTTTGTGATTGTTCTGTTGTAAAATGAAGACACAAAACAGCACATTGTACACTGTATCATCTTTGCTGATTTGCTCATATAAACAACAGGACTGTTCTTACCATATCCAGATTCCTGTCTTCTCCAGACTTCATTAGGAAACATTCTCATCTCACAGAAGGAAGTAATTTGTAGAGTTTGTTAGATTGATGTCACAAGTTGGAGACATTTTGTTGACTTGGTTGTAGTTATGGCACGGATTTGTAGTTCTTCTTACAAGTACATTCTAGAACTTTGCTAGATTCATCTTCAACCCACTTCAATCTGGTGTCTTCTTTATGATAGGCAAACAATATAGCCTGTGATGTGATGTCGCAGTATGCAGCGTTCCATCTGGGGCTATTCTGAGTGTTTAGAGGAATTTCATCGAAAAATGAAATACAAAATTTTAAACTCATTCCTGTTGCTCCTAAAACACTAGTGGAAGTGGATTCACCCAAATGATAGCAATTGACAAGTCCATTTGTCACAAATGGGTTCAGTGATTTGTCTCCATTTGATTTTATAAGGCTATTGACATCACCCAATCTGATGGTATACAAGTCCTAATAACAATAAAACTTTATTTCTTTCTTATTGCCTTGTTTTGGGCAGTGATCTAGTGATTGTTTATAAGTACAATGTCACCTCTAGGGATGTACAATAGTTTTTATTACCATCACCCTTATGCAATTTCAAGCTTCGTTTTAGTTGATGCAGCCTTATTCTAAGACTTTTTAGCTCACCTGAGCCGAAGGCTCACAGGTGAGCTTATAGTATACCCATGCTCCGTCGTCCGTCCGTCGTCCACCATTTTCAAAGATCTTCTCCTCTGAAACCGCTTGGCCAATCAAAGCCAAACTTCATGTGGAGCATCCTTAGGAAGGGGGAACGAAAGTTTATATAAATGGTCCAGGTCACATGACCAAGATGGCCGCCATGGCTATAAATAGCAAAAACCTTTAAAAATCTTCTTCTCCAGAACCAGAAGGCCTATGATCTTGAAACTTGGTGTGAAGCATCAGGGACAGGAGCTCTACAAAGTTTATATAAATCATGACCCTGAGATGACCTTGACCTATTTTATGACAAGGTCAACTTAGGTCACCAATGCATTTGAATGGGAAAAAATGGTAAAATGCTATTTAATGGGTAAAACTTACTGGGAATAGGCAAATGGACAGAAGATTAATGTTAATGGAAAATTTTAGCCCCTGGGGGGTTGTCTGCCCCTGCCCCGGGGCTATATACATGTATATTTCCATAATAATGAAACATCTTCTCCCCTGAAACCGCTAGGCCAATCAAAGCCAAACTTCATATGGAGCATCCTTGAGAAGGGGGAAAGAAAGTTTATATAAATGGTCAAGGTCACATGACCAAAATGGCCGCCATGGATATAAATAGAAAAAAACCTTTAAAAATCTTCTACTCCAGAACCAGAAGGCCAATGATTTTGAAACTTGGTGTGAAGCATCAGTGACTGGAGCTCTACAAAGTTTATATAAATCATGACCCTGGGATGACCTTGAGCTATTTTACGGCAAGGTCAACATAGGTCGCTCATGCATTTGAATGGGGAAAAGTGTTAAAATGTCATTTGTAGGGAAAAACTTGCAGGAAATGGGCAAATGGACTTAAGATTGATGATTCTGAAAAAATTTGGACCCCAGGAGTCTGTCTGCCCCCACCCCGGGGCAATATGCATGTATATTACAGTGATATTCAAAGATCTTCTTCTCTAAAACCGCTTGGCCAATCAAAGCCAAACTTTATGAGGAGCATTGTTAGGAAGTGGGAATGAAAGTATATATAAATGGTCAAGGTCACATGACCAAGATGGCCGCCATGGCTATAAATAGCAAAAACCTTTAAAAATCTTCTTCTCCAGAACCAGAAGGCCTATGATTTTGAAACTTGGCATGAAGCATCAGGCAATGGAGCTCTACAAAGTTTATATAAATCATGACCCTGGGATGACCTTGACCTTTTTTATGGCAAGGTCAACTTAGGTTGCCCATGCATTTGAATGGGGGAAATTGTTATAATGTCGTTTGAAGGGCAAAACTTGCAGTAAATTGGCAAATGGACTGAATCTTTATGATTTAAAAAAGAAATTGACTCCAGAGGTTGCTCTGACCCTGCCCTGGGTTTATATACATGTATATTACCATTCTAGTCAAACAAGTTTATTGGTATATATCTCAGGTCTCAGGTGAGCGTTTACAGGACCATTGGTCCTCTGGTTAAGTTTTTTAATGCTTTAGATTTCATTTCCAGATTTGTTAATGGATTAAGCACCCATCAACATGGCTCATTTTTCATTTTATTTACATTTATGTAATCTTTAAGTTTTCCAAACTTCACAGCCATAGCTTCAAAAAGGTATAGCTCACCAAGGATGCTTTCCTGTGGTGTAAAACGGGACAGATCAAAGTGAGAAAAGACAAGCAATCATTATTGTCTTAAATATAAATTTGAAAATATATATTTAGGAAATTGCAACAATTAGCAATCAAATGTAAATATAATCTATCATGATCTGTAAACAAACATATAAAATATTGACAAACACTAAAACAATAGCAGTAAAAGTCAACTGTTTATGTACATGTACTCATGAGTTGTATGGTGAATGAACAGCACTAATGATGAGAAACAAATTTATTCCTTTTGTTATGATTAAAAAAGAAAGAGAGTTAAAGGCAGGCACACAACAAGACATCTTCCCTTTGTTCTGGCAGCAGAAAGCATTAGTATCAAATAATCTGAAAACTGTTTGCTATAAAAGGCAAAAGCAAAGCAATCCTCCTTAATTGGAAGAGATGAACAGCTTTATACCAAATGTAGTTTTCATTTAGTTAATAGCATATTTACTGGAGATAATTATTTTGCATTATGGTTTATTGTTCCTTCAGGAGTAGAGATCAATAAAGGATACAGACTGAACAGCAATAAAGTGCATTTTGATTTAAAGATACAAATGACAGCGCTTTAGTTGGTCACATCTAATTTGTACAGCAGAACAATTGCTCCTTAGAGAGGCCGCAGCTTGTTGACCATTGTCCAGAATGAGTTCCTATAGCAAAATGTGATTGATTTATGCATCTTTAGGATTTGTTGATTGATTGTGCGTTGAGATGTTTGCTTGAAAGGCCCTGACTTTGGTGCAGATGGCTGCAAGTTTGAATCCTGCTTAGGCAAAGACTAGGGGAACTTTTCCACACAACAGTGAATGACAACCTTACTGTTTTTGTGGGAGCTTTATTTCGTGCATCTGCCTGTGCATGGGGCTCTGTCCTTCTAGCCATTTAGGCAATAGGGACACCTAAATTTATCTTAACAAAATCAGATATAGCTAATTTTGAGACTCCACAGCTCCATGGATACAGACAACTGTCAGATCAGCTTATACATGTAGTATAGGTCTATATGTGTCTACATGTTTGTCTGGACTCATGAACTATCAAAACTTCATAAAATGCATCATAGACATGTAATCTTGTAGAATAACTGACATTTCTTCACTTGTTTTCTCCTATCCTGTCAATTCCATTACTTATAACACATCAGTCTACAGGGAGAATCATGTTTCTTGCTCTGTAACTAGACTATGGTACTGGTATATTGTCATGTTACCGGTTATCAGAGAGAAGGTAGTTGGCATTTGGGTGAACTTTCCTGGAACTAAACTTCAAAATCTGTCCATACTCTTTCACATTCCTCGATAAAAAGTACATTTGTTAACAGTAACAATCTTCTGAAATTGCATTTTCCCTTGAAGGTACCATTGATGCAATATATAATTACATGCTTAAGAAATTTTCAGAAATAAAAAAAGAATTTTTTTTTTTTCCATGGCTAAAATTATAGATTGTAGGTACTAATTAGAATGACCTCATTGTTCTATTAGGTTTTGTTATAAAACCAAAAATAAGGAGATTCATGTTTTACTCTTAAAATAATTAATTCATGAAGGCTTCCTTACATGGGCATGTTAGCATAATGAACATGTTGAGCAATCTGCTCATCAGGCAGTTTGTACATCTTCAGTGTGGTTGTCATTGGTTGTAGGGGTGTACTGCAAGGAGATGTTCTGTTGGTGGCAGCACATTTGCGCACATTTTTAAAAGAATGTGGTTCATTTGCGCACACAATTTTTCCAGGTAAACGTATTCATTTGCGCACACAATTTCTCCAGGTAAATGTTTCATTTGCGCACATCAGAATTTCTCAGTTAAGTGGTATGTTTGCATTTGCAAGACTGTATGGACAAGCCAAGGGAATATACGAGAAAGGAGTTCGTCAGACAGATGGCAACCAAGGCACAGCCTATGATGATTATGTGAATAATTATTAAAAACCTGAGAAAATATAAAGACAGTGCGTGATGATGCCAAATGAACACATCAAAGTGCCGCGATATGTAGATATGTCATACTAAAACTAAAAATTGAGTTTTAAATGACGAAGCAAGTCTGTTTGAACCCTTCCACCACCAGGTGCTAATATTTTATTTATCGTACCTTTTTATAATAAAATATCTACATGTAATAAAATACCAGCAGCTGCACAAGGAAGAGGTGCAAAAACATGCACGCAAATGTAACATTAAAATTGTGCGCAAATGATATACATTTCTGCGAGCAAATGAAAACTGTGCGCAAATGAAAATTTTGAAAAATGTGCGCAAATGTAATAGCACCGTTCTGTTGCTAAACTCCAGTTTAATGAAGTTATTGATGTCTGAGACGAGATGAAATTTAATTACTCTGTCAGTTTACTCTGGGACATCTAAAATAAGAAATTTTATTGACATTTCCAGGAAATCTTAAAAAAGCAGGAAATCATTATTGACATTTCAGAAAAAATGAGGAGTTTAAGACTTTATGGTGCCAGATAATACAATATTTATGACAGCGTCAGATGTAACTGATAAAGTTTGAATTTTTTAAGCCCAAAAGCAGCTAGTTTGGCGAATTTGCAAAGTATTTAAGTTACTGATACAAAATGATACAAATAAAATGTATAACAAAACTCAAAGCTAGGGACATCACTAGAAAGACCTTCTTTTACCGTTCATTGCGGCTTTTTTTTTTATTTATAAAAAATAGTGGCATTTACAGTGCCCTAGAATAACATCATATAATGACAGAAAGGTTTCTTTAAAGAACATGAGACTATACCATGGGCTACATATGGCATACAACATGTTGCAACTGGATGAAGCCCTTTAAGATAATCTATGATATTAATTATAGATTGATTGTTTGAAGTTGTAATTGCATTGACGAAGCAACAGTTGTTACATGTTTTTGATCTTAGAGCTTCATTAGGGATTTAATTGAATAAAAGTCTTTGATTTTTAGAATTCTGCCTCAAGCAATTGTTTCAAAGGCTTCATTAGGGTATAACTAGTGCCACGTTGACAGAACTACAGGCATTGTGTTGCTTGCCTGCTCTTTTGTCCTCAATAATTTGATCTATCATCTAACTAGGGACCTGGTTACTTCAAATGCTTACTACCTTGACAGGTGAAGTGTCTGGTAGAGCCAACATTGCCAGTGCCTGATCTGATACTGCTCTGGTGCAGCTCAGCTGACAGATTGTTCTTGCAACTCCACTGCTACTTCTGCAGTACTTGCTTTCCTGTTTTCTTGACAAAAATCTTCATATGACAAGAATGACAATGTACGTTTTGAAACATTAAGACAGATATCAAAATGCTTTGACCTATTCACCCCCGCAATACATTGGCAACTGTGTTCGATGCACGTTCATATCAATCATCTCATCTTACTGTGTGGGCTAAACATCATATTGCATCTATTTTCTTTCCAATTATAATTCACTTATAAAATATCACTTTAATTGGGATTGATTTTATATCATATGTTCTTTCTTTTTAGCTCACCTGAGCCGTTAGGCTCACAAGGTGAGCTTATAGGATGGCCATGATCCGGCGTCCGTCGTCGTCCACCATTTTCAAAGATCTTCTTCTCTGAAACCGCTTGGCCAATCAAAGCCATATTTTATATGAAGCATCTATAGGAAGGGGGAACCAATGTGTTTATAAATAATCCAGGTCACATGACCAAGATGGCCACCATGCCCATATATGGTAAAAACCCTTCAAAATTATTCTTCTCCGGAACCACTGGACCGATTTCAACGAAACTTGGCATGAAGCATTGGGGACAAGAGTACTACAATGTGTTTATAAATTATGACCTTTGGATGACCTTGACCTATTTTACGGCAAGGTCAACATAGGTCGCCCATGCATTTGAATGGGGAAAATTGTTAAAATGACATTTGAAAGGCAAATCTTGCAGGAAATGGGCAAATGGACTGAAGGTAGGTAATTCTGAAAAAAATTTGGACCCCAGGGGTTGGTCTGCCCCCACCCCGGGGCAATATACATGTATATTACAAAAATATTCAAAGATCTTCTTCTCTGAAACCACTTGGCCAATCAAAGCCAAATTTTATAGGAAGCATCTATGGGAAGGGGGAATCAATGTGTTTATAAATAATCCAGGTCACATGACCAAGATGGCCGCCATGCCCATATATGGTAAAAACCCTTCAAAATTCTTCTTCTCCAGAACCACTGGACTGACTTCAACGAAACTTGGCATGAAGCATCGGGGACTAGAGTACTACAATGTGTTCATAAATTATGACCTTTGGATGACCTTGACCTATTTTACGGCAAGGTCAACGTAGGTCGCCCATGCATTTGAATGGGGAAAATTGTTAAAATGACATTTGAAAGGCAAATCTTGCAGGAAATGGGCAAATGGACTGAAGGTAGGTAATTCTGAAAAAAAAATGGACCCCAGGGGTGGGTCTGCCCCCACCCAGGGGCAATATACATGTATATTACAAAAATATTCAAAGATCTTCTCTGAAACCACTTGGCCAATCAAAGCCAAATTTTATAGGAAGCATCTATGGGAAGGGGGAATCAATGTATAAATAATCCAGGTCACATGACCAAGATGGCCGCCATGCCCATATATGGTAAAAACCCTTCAAAATTCTTCTTCTCCGGAACCACTGGACTGACTTCAACGAAACTTGGCATGAAGCATCGGGGACTAGAGTACTACAATGTGTTCATAAATTATGACCTTTGGATGACCTTGACCTATTTTACGGCAAGGTCAACATAGGTCGCCCATGCATTTGAATGGGGAAAATTGTTAAAATGACATATGAAAGGCAAATCTTGCAGGAAATGGGCAAATGGACTGAAGGTAGGTAATTCTGAAAAAAAATGGACCCCAGGGGTGGGTCTGCCCCCTCCCAGGGGCAATATACATGTATATTACAAAAATATTCAAAAGATCTTCTTCTCTGAAACCACTTGGCCAATCAAAGCCAAATTTTATAGGAAGCATCTATGGGAAGGGGGAATCAATGTATTTATAAATAATCCAGGTCACATGACCAAGATGGCCGCCATGCCCATATATGGTAAAAACCCTTCAAAATTCTTCTTCTCGGTAACCACTGGACTGACTTCAACGAAACTTGGCATGAAGCATCGGGGACTAGAGTACTACAATGTGTTTATAAATTATGACCTTTGGATGACCTTGACCTATTTTGCGGCAAGGTCAACATAGGTCGCCCATGCATTTGAATGGGGAAAATTGTTAAAATGACATTTGAAAGGCAAATCTTGCAGGAAATGGGCAAATGGACTGAAGGTAGGTAATTCTGAAAAAAAAAATTGGACCCCAGGGGTGGGTCTGCCCCCACCCAGGGGCAATATACATGTATATTACAAAAATATTCAAAGATCTTCTTCTCTGAAACCACTTGGCCAATCAAAACCAAATTTTATAGGAAGCATCTATGGGAAGGGGGAATCAATGCGTTTATAAATAATCCAGGTCACACGACCAAGATGGCCGCCATGCCCATATATGGTAAAAACCCTTTAAAATTCTTCTTCTCCTGAACCAATGGACCGATTTCAACAAAACTTGGCATGAAGCATTGGGGACTGAAGTACAACAATGTATTTATAAATTATGACCTTTGGATGACCTTGACCTATTTTACAGCAAGGTCATCATAAGTCACCAATGCAGTTGAATGAGGAAAACTTTTAAAATGTCATTTAAAGTGAAAGTCTTGCAGCAAATGGGCAGTAGGACTGAATATTAATGATTCTGAAAAAAATTAGACCCCAGGGGCTCATTTGCCCCAGCACCGGGGCATTATACATGTATATTACCATAATATTCAAACATCTTCTCCTCTGAAACAGCTTGGCCAATCAAAGCCAAATTTCATGTGAAGCATCTATAGAATGGGGGAATCAATGTGTATATAAATAATCAAGGTCACATGACCAAGATGGCCACCATGCCCATATATGGTATAAACCCTTCAAAAATCTTCTTCTCCGGAACCAGTGGACCAATATCGAAGAAACTTGGCATGAAGCATCGATGGCTCAAGTACTACAATGTATATATAAATCATGACCCTGTGATGACCTTGACCTATTTTAAGGCAAGGTCAACATGGGTTGCCTATGTATTTGAATGGGTGAACTGTTAAAATGTCATTTTATATTGATTATTCTGAAAAAAAATGACCCAAGGGTTTCATCTGCCCTCTACTGGCACTATTTTCTATAACATTTGTATATACAGCAGATCTCAGGTGAGCGTTTACAGGACCATTGGTCCTCTGGTTTAACAGTTTTTGTCATAACAAATCATGTCAAAAAAAGACCTGAGCAAACAATGTACAGTCCTATCATACTGCTCCTATAGGCTTTTCTGATCTTGATCTGCATTGCTGATCATTATGTTTGCATCTTTTGGGTATTTGTCTCTGCTGTAAGACCAAAGTTTTGATATATCATGGACAACAAATCTTATGATAATGACATTTCAGTGGCCACAATGTCCCCTCTTAATCCAGTTTTGACAAACAAGTTGCATGCATTTTCGTAACAGGAAATCCTTTTATCTATTTGCAGGGTATTTTCCACAATTCTGGTCTGTACTTGGATCCACACAGATTTTCCACTTTAAAAGAATACACAGATGACGAGGAGTTTGATCCCCACGATGTGACCAGTAGCGGTGACGATAGCTTCAACGGACTGGCGTACCGTGGGGATTTCATACAGTCGCCACCGAAATCTGATAGCAGCACATCACTGTCGCCTGACTCTGACAACAGGAGTGGTAAAGATAGCGCTGTTGTCAGCGAAATTGAACTGAAAACCAACTCGGACATGTCAGAAAATTATCAGGATCTGTCCGTGTCAACTGGAAGTGATTCTGATCGTGAGTTTATGAGGCGAGTGAAAATGTATCGTCGAGAAACACGTCATGAGAGTAGGGATATTGGATACGGTAGCGAGAGCCAATCAGATGAGCTGGAGATCGCCAGGTACCAGGGAATTACGTTCTCGGGGATAAAAAGCAACAGGACAAAGAAGAACTCAAAAAGTGGTGACTTTTATGCTACAGTCACAGTCGACACTGAGTCCAGTCAGTCTGCCGGTAAAACTGACCCAGAAAGTAACCAGAGCGGGAACCAGGCAGAGCAGACGACAACCGGGGATGAATCAGACATTAGTCTGCAACAAGTTCTTCTGCAAGAGGAGTCAGAGAAGGAGGACATTAAGTATCTCATCGACCAGGTGGACATCTTGGTACAGAAGGGCAACAGTTTCAATGCTCAGTCTAAGCTGTCACCAAATGGATTGGTGTCCAGTTCTGATTCAAAAGATGAAAGTTCTGGAGCTGATCCCAAATCATTGT
Organism: Rugalucina vietnamica; assembly: GCA_964017185.1. NCBI lineage: Eukaryota > Metazoa > Mollusca > Bivalvia > Lucinida > Lucinidae > Rugalucina > Rugalucina vietnamica. The sequence goes on from OZ024872.1 coordinate 72,594,392, forward strand.
CATCATCTGCTTCATCGGGACAGGCAGTGCAGATGGTGGATAAGGGTGTTGGAACATTGTCAAGCTCTGGGGATTGTGATGCCAGCGCAGAAGAGAGTGAAGACTCCGATGAACCAGGAGAAGAGATCTCCATGGCAACCACAGATCCCGACACATTTGACAGTGTGGTCGGTGAGGAATATACATCAGATGAGATGAGAAATGGCAGTAGGGACTATTCAAAACTGCCAAAGCTGTTTGATACAAACACTCTAAAAACAAGGTTAAAAGGACCAAGTCGTGAAAGACCATGGAGTGTGATTGAACTACCTAAAGTTGCAGAAATTAAACCATTGTCAGCATCAGAAAGTGCCATAGATAAACTGACTGGAACCCACAGTGACTCGGATTTACCATCCAAGTCATCCTGGTCCCAGAACTGTTCTCCAACATTCCAACGACACAGAATACGTCGTGCTCAGTGTATTCAGAGAAGTTCTAGTGTTTCCACGGAAACAAACAATGTTAGATCTCAGGTTGGGGCTAAACGAAAACTGAACCTAGAGCCCCTGAACCTCACTGTAAATAGTTCACAAACAGAAACAGGTTGTGTCTCAGGAAATACCACTATAGTGCCTTCAGTGGATATATATACAACAGACGATGAGAAGACTCCCCTACCCCGGGGAAACAGTGGACTCATGCACACTCTACAGAGTGCCAGGTTCAAGTCCAGTGGCAGCAGCTTCGAGGACTCAGACACACAAGGTAGGGGTCATACTCACACTTGAATTTACTTGAAGCTAATGCATTACCCTACACAAAAATAATGGCACTTATAAAAAGAATACATAAAATGCCATAGAGTCTGAACTTGATTATTATGTTAACTTTATCTTCTGTTTTCCATAAAATTAGAAATCTTGGATTCTGTTAAGAAGTCACGTGCATTTACATTTTTCGCCAAGCTACTTCTAGGGAGTATGATAGAACTTTTTGTGTCTAACAAAAAATCAGCCGATGTATTTTATCAGTCTGTTCTAACTATTAAGTTTTCAACAACTACTGCATCATAATTGTACTATTCCAGACAATGCAGAGCCAGATGATCCCAACAATGACGCCTCATCTTTCTCAGAAAATGCATGGGATAATTACCAGGTAATCTTCCTGTTTGTCTCCATGTTGGGTAAAGTTACAGTCACTTTCCGCAGTTGCTTTCTCCTGTTTTCTAGCAAGTCATGACACTAGAAAACATATCTTTGGTGTCTTTGACAAAAACCTAGGACTCAAGCTGGCTCCATTCCCAGTTAAACACAAACGAGTTTCTCCGCAACAAAACCCCTCATAGTTTATCAGACGGCATGTCTGCTTCAGTATTTGCAGACTTCTAATAATACTCATGCATGTTTGCCGATGTTATAGTAACTGTTTTGTCTTTAAATTCTTGTTTTAAATAAATATGAAGTAATTAAATAGAAAACTGATATGACAGGGCATTAATTAGTGCATGCCAACAAGACATTAGTGCATGTTAAATACACATCTGCATTATTGAAAAAACATGACTGCTTGCAACGAACATAAATCAGGTGACACATTAGTACTTGTAATTTCCATAAAATTCACATGCTATCGCTACACATGTATCATTCCTAAGGTAATCTTTCATTACATCAAACCATTTTACCTGCTGTTTGACTAAACCAACTACAGATTTAAATATTTTTACTTGGCAAAGACTCAAATCAGCCATGACTACCACCTAGTATTATCAGGGTTTACTATGTTCTTAAGATTTAGCAATGAGCCTAAGCCATTATTATGCGGATACTCTGTTACAGCTGAACATATGAGCCTTGATGCGAGAAAACCGGTCTTCAGGGTTTCCGACCAGGTCTGACACAAACCGACCTGTACAGTCACAGAAGCTGGCTAAAAGCTTGAAATTTGGGATTTAAGAAGAGAAATTGTACTATCCGTGTAGCAAAAATAAAGGCGCTGATCAGCTTAGCAGTTACTGCGAAGCTAATCTGCGACTTTGTTATCGCATAGGCAAAAAAATCCGGTTTTCTCATGACACAGCTCATATGCCCTTGATGATCTGAGTTAACACAATCTTTGGATATTTTTGCTCAGTAACTCATCTACTTTTGTAATCTGTAGGCCCCACTGTACCCATCAGACAGTAATGATCGCCCAGAGAAGGCGTTGACATGGGACCCTATGGACGATATGGAGTTTGATGATGAATTCAGTCTCCCACAGTCAACTATCCTGGCCACGCTGATGGCTCGCAGGTCAGAGGAGGAGACATATCCCAAAAGGCAGCCCAAACTGGTAGGTTGAAATACTTTGCTCATATTTTATAGAACTCAAATTCAGACATCAAAAAGTTTATTTCATTCATCTTCTAGAGACATCGTCACATCATATTTGCTTGCATAGAATTGAAAACCAAGGAAAATAAAAAAACAAACAAACAGAAAACAAATAAATGACATGAAATAGAAAAAATACACTCAAATCTTACAGTGGTGGAGATGCACTATTCATACAGATGGACAAGTCAACTTTATAATAAAAATGACAATTATAATACCAATCAAGAAAGAGAGAGAAAAAAGCTAAATTTAAATTCTCTATCATTTTTACCAGGTTCCCTCTAACAAGGGGAAGTTTGATGACAGTGACTCTGACATTGAGGAGCTCCACCATGTCCTTGAAGAATCCAGGATGCAGCTCAAAGTTGCAGACAAATCACTCAAAAAGAAGAGGAAAGATCCACTGGGAACTGGGCTCTATCTCAATCCGGGCAAATATGTAAGTGGAACATTAAGATGAAGTTTAGAATTGAAACACTGGTGTAGTGCTGCAAAACCATGATGAAAATTTGTGATTTGTTTCTGCTTTTAATAGTTAAAGCATTTTTAGCTCACCTGAGCCGAAGGCTCACAGGTGAGCTTATAGGATAGGCAGGCATCCGTCGTCCGTCGTCGTCGTCCGTCGTCGTCGTCCGTCCACAATTTCAAAGAAGAATATTTCTGAAGCTAGTAGTCCAATCTTGATCAAATTTAATGTGAACCATAATTGGGTTGGGGGATTGATGGCATTAGGTTTTTGAGCAGATTGTATCAAAATTGTGGTTTCCATGGCAACAGATAGGTCCCATAGACTTACAATGGGAAAAACTAAAAAAATCTTCTTCTCTGAAACCACTAGGCCCACAGCTTTGATATTTGGTATGTAGCAATGGCTAATGGTCCTCTACATAAATTGTGCCATTCATGCCCCTGGGGTCAAATTTGGCCACGCCCCGGGGGGTCGATAGTCTCCATAGACTTACTATGGGAAAAAAATTAAAAAATCTTCTTCTCTGAAACCACAGGGCCCACAGCTTTGATATTTGGTATGTGGCAATGGCTAATGGTCCTCTACATAAATTGTGCCAGCCATGCCCCTGGGGTCAAATTTGGCCACGCCCCGGGGGTCGATAGTGTCCATAGACTTACAATGGGAAAAACTAAAAAAATCTCCTTCTCTGAAACCACTAGGCCCACAGCTTTGATATTTGGTATGTAGCAATGGCTAATGGTCCTCTACATAAATTGTGCCATTCATGCCCCTTGGGTCAAATTTGGCCACGCCCCAGGGGGTCGATAGTCTCCATAGACTTACTATGGGAAAAAAATTAAAAAATCTTTTTCTCTGAAACCACAGGGCCCACAGCTTTGATATTTTGTACGTGGCAATGGCTAATGGTCCTCTACATAAATTGTGCCAATCATGCCCCTGGGGTCAAATTTGGCCATGCCCCGGGGGTCGATAGTCTCCATAGACCTACAATAGGAAAAAAACTAAAAAAATCTTCTTCTCTGAAACCACTAGGCCAACAGCTTTGATATTTGGTATGTAGCAGTGGCTAATGGTCCTCTACATAAATTGTGCCATTCATGCCCCTGGGGTCAAATTTGGCCACGCCCCGGGGGTTGATAGTCTCCATAGACTTACTATGGGAAAAAAATTCAAAAATCTTCTTCTCTGAAACCACAGGGCCCACAGCTTTGATATTTTGTATGTGGCAATGGCTAATGGTCCTCTACATAAATTGTGCCAATCATGTCCCCGGGGTCAAATTTGGCCACGCCCCGGGGGTCGATAGTCTCCATAGACCTACAATAGGAAAAACTAAAAAAATCTTCTTCTCTGAAACCACTCGGCCGACAGCTTTGATATTTGGTATGTAGCAATGGCTAATGGTCCTCTACATAAATTGTGCCATTCATGCCCCTGGGGTCAAATTTGGCCAGGTCCCGGAGGTTGATAGTCTCAATAAACTTGCTATGGGAAAAAAATTCAAAAATCTTCTTCTCTGAAACCACAGGGCACACAGCTTTGATATTTTGTATGTGGCAATGGCTAATGGTCCTCTACATAAATTGTGCCAGCCATGCCCCTGGGGTCAAATTTGGCCACGCCCCGGGGGTAGATAGTCTCCATAGACTTACAATGGGAAAAACTAAAAAAATCTTCTCTGAAACTAAAAGGCCCAGAGCTTCTATATTTTGTATGTAGCAATGTTTGGTAGTCCCCATTATAAATTGTGCCAGTCATGCCCCTGGGTCAAATTTGGCCATGCCCTGGGGGTCAATAGTGTCCATGCATAGACTTTCATTTAATTTAAATCTCATGAGCTTACAATGTGATAATCTCTCAGATGAGCTACAGGACCAATGGTCCTCTAGTCTTTTGTACATTTGTATATGCACAGGAAATTGAGGCTTAACATCCCATTCAACAATTTTTCAGCCATGTCTGGATGGAGCCAATGCTTCCTGGGTTTAACCAGTGCTGTAGGGAGTTACTGTGTCTTGCTCGAGAACACAACTTGGTTCTGCCTGTGGGGTTCGAACCCATGACCTCTTTAAGTCTGATGCTTTACCACTATGCCACCGCGCTCCCCAGGAAATACTTTATCTTTTTACAGCTAAAAATGTCTCCTACTAATTAGCAGTCTCAGTAATATAGGCATAAACAGCGGTTTTCATCCTTATTATAGTATAAGGGAGATAACTCATTGAAATATCTGACAATGTTTCAGGGTGAATTAATGGCTACTATAGACACCAACATGAGATGTCTGGATTCTATAAGTCAACATCTGGATGTGGCTGATGTTACACCTGATGATATACAGACCATACAGGGTGAGTGAACAAGCAGTCACATAAACTTAAAGTTGTATGAAGACTGCAGAAAAATGTATGAAAACGTTTCTTTCACTATTTGTAGTGTGGAAGACAGCAAATGCTATTGAAACTTTTCATGTGAAGATTCTCAACAAAAGAAGCTCCCCTGCTACTGTGCATAATTGGCTCATTGTCATTGAGCATATGCAGCAAACTTAATGGAAAATACTCCAAACTTCATAAATTACGGTGCAGTCTGGTAACATTGCGCACCTAAGGTATTTCTGGCCGGGCCTGGCGTGAAATATAAACATTGACCAACATCACTTGACATGAAACGATTAAGTGATTCAATAATTAAAATATCATAATATGAAATGTTAGCAATTTCTATCAGCTTTAGAAATATCGAGGCTGAAACATATGCACCCCCTTGAAAAGTTTGGAGGCAATTTGTCCCCTAACATTGCGCTCTGCTACATCAAATGTACATTTTATAGCAACCTGTAATTTATTTACAGAAGTTGTATTTCTGTCAACACATATGTCAGCCATGTGACAAATTACAAACAAGAAGTTTCAAAGAAAATTATGCTGAGTATGGTGGCAAAAAAATGTCACCACACAATAATTCAAAATTAAACAAAATCACATAATGGCGTTAAATTGTTCAATCAGAAAAGAAGGAAATCGTTTTCATCTTCAAATTAATCTTGTATACTCTTGTTGGTGTAACATATGGTGAAATAGCATTGATAGTCCAGTATTGTTTGAAATCTGGTTGACATGCCTTATGCGCAATGTAGGGGGCCGGCCAATGTTAGGGGACCCGACTGTACTCAAGATAGACGCTCAGCTACCTTCACTGAACCAACATTTTATTTGTTCCCAGACCTGCTATACCAGTGGGAAAAGCTCCAGGCTCTGGCATCTGAGAGAAGGAACCAGTCCCAGGAACTGAAGACAATGTATGCCACCTACCTGTCTATAGAGGGGATGCTGATTGATGGGGTACCAGAGACACAGAGGTCAAAGTTCAAATGTCTCGAAGACCTGCAGAAAACTATGAAAGATATACAGGTAATTCAACGTTTGATCCACTGACTATATGTCACTTTCATTTTGCTGGCTATTTATTTGTATTCATTCAAAGCTGTTATTTTACACCAGCCTTCAAAAATTGTCTGCAGGAGTTTGTAAAATGTATTGTCATTTCATACTACTTTGACTCAAACCTATTTGCGATCAGAAAAATGCTTTTAAAGGAATGGATTCGGAACCGCATAAGACGCCGTATGTATACGTAAAATACCATCATAAATTCATTCCTGGTACAAGAGAATGCAAATCGGGTTTGTTACGCAAAATATTCGTGTTCAAAGTTGGGAAACCTTCGTTTTTTCCTGCATCTGAGTAAATCGCCATATTTATCGGGTATGGTTACCGGTTTATCGATAATTACACGGTGAACGCGGTAACCAGTATAAAGCTGTGACGTCACTCACTCACTTTCTCTTTAAGCCGCTCATTTCAATTGCAAGATGTTCAAATATTCTCGCGATAATTTCGTTATTTTATTTTGTATTTGTGGATATTTTCTGCGTTAAACTTGATAGAAGTATTTATGTGATAATACCGGAGAATAATATTTACCGAAGATGCCTCAGTGCCAGGCGATTTTAAAACTGTAAAACAAGCCACAGCAAGGATGTAATAGTTTTTTTCCAGATACCTGTCGTCGGCTTTTCACTTCAAAATCGTAGGTGTCGACATTTTCACTATTTCTTATTAATAATCCAGTATGAACGGAATGGAATTACTGTTACATGTATCTACGCACGGTAGTTTTTATTCCGAATTTTGGCATTTCACATACAATTCGTCAAAGAATCGCGCACAATAGAAAAAAAAAAAAAAAAAAAAAAATAGGAATTCGCAAGTTTTTTCATCCATTTTATTCCAAAACGGAATCGGTACACAGTCCAGGGGTCATCTCACTTTTTTTTATTCTTTTTTTTTTTACATAATTATACCCCCCGCCAAAACGAAGTTTTAAGGGGGGTATACTGTTTTCACGTTGTCCGTCCGTCCGTGCGTCCGTGCGTGCGTCCGTGTGTGCATCCGTCTGTCCGTCCGTCCGTCCGTAACGTTTTGTTTCTTTAATAGCTTGAAGACCCATAGATGGAATTTCATGAAACTTTGCAGGCATCTGTATATCTATGGGGCAGATATGTACATGCAAAAATTAAGGGCTAGGGGCCAGTCCCTTTTGAGTTACTTCCCTTTATAGTTCTTGATGGCTTTTGTATACAGTGAAGATAGTGCATTTACGGGCCGATCAACTCCTACAACAGTTTTTGTTGGAACTTTTTGATATTATGCCTAAATGATGTAGGCCCATTGGACATTTGCATGAAGAAATGTTATCGCGAAAAAATAATTTTTGACAAAATGACAGCTATGAGAACTTAGGCAATTTTCTTACTTTTTTTATACAGGTAAGGGCTTTCACGGGCCGATCAACTCCTACCACAGTTTTTGATGGAACAATTTGATATCATGCCTACATGATGTACACCCATTGGACATTTGCATGAAGAAATGTTATTGCGAAAAAATAATTTTTGACAAAATGACAGCTATGAGAACTTAGACAATTTTCTTACTTTTTTTTACAGGTAAGGGCTTTCACGGGCCAATCAACTCCTACCACAGTTTTTGATGGAACAATTTGATATCATGCCTACATGATGTACACCCACTGGACATTTGCATGAAGAAATTTTATGGTGAAAAAATAATTTTTGCTAAAATTACAGCAATGAGAACTTAGACAATTTTTCTTAGTTTTTTTAGTTTTTTTTACAGGTAAGGGCTTTCATGGGCCGATCAACTCCTACCACAGTTTTTGATGGAACACTTTGATATCATGCCTACATGATGTACTTCCATTGGACATTTGCATGAAGAATTGTTATTGTGAAAAAATAATTTTTGATAAAATGACAGCTATGAGAACCTTTTTTTTTTTTTTTTTACTGTTAAAGGCTTTCTTTGATGGAACAATTTGATATCATGCTTTCATGATGTACACCCATCCATTGGACATTTGTATGAAGAAATTTCATTGCCAAAATAATTTTTGTGGTAAACAGTTATCCTGCGGGGGGTATTTAATAAGCATTGCTTATTGTCTCTTTTTTCATTTGATTAATTTGCTTCAGTTATCTATTTTATTTGATCTATATTTGTATATTTGTATTTGTATATTAATCGGAGATGAACCGCCCATCACTAATTGATTTATAATGCGCATGCATTTCTAATTTGTTTGCCACCAATCCAGAAAAGGTTTTCATTCATGCGGATAATTATTTTTAGCATGTGACACGGTAAACACGCCTCAAACGGTCAGCTGACCTGTCAACAATGACTGCAATTAAAGTTGTTTACATAAAGACACGCGCCATCAAAAGATGCGACCGCTTTTCTTTAAATCGTTTGTTTGCCTTTATAAGTTGTTTACATAAGGCGCGCCATCAAAAGATGCGACCGCCATTCTTTAAATCGTTTGATCGCCATTATATGTATGAAAGATTATCGACTACCTAACTATCGTTACATAATTTTGATTGGATTTATATCATAAAGGTGCGAAATACACTCGGATGGATGTCTCTAAGATGCTTTTTTGGTTCATAGACAACAAAACACAGGTAAATATTGGGACGTATCGCGGCAAAAACAACTTGCGCCCCGGGAATCACCACTGAGGAAAACCATGTGTCTGAGCCCAGATTTACTTGTCCCGGGACGCCGGGTCCTGCGTTCGCGAGATCCCTGTGACAGATGACATTTTTTTTCTGTTTTTATTTCTTTCTTTACTCTTACCCTAATCTGCGAATTTTATCGATAAAATGAAGTGGAGTACGATCGCTTCTAAATGGCTCTAATCCGAAAGTGAGTGAGTGACGTCACAGGTAAACAAATATGGCGACAACCTTCGCGATTCGAGACGCATTTTAGCGTAATTTTCAATCGATGATTGTGTACTTATTATGGGGTAAATCGTTGGAATTTGATTTGTAACACATACTGTAACAACTAAATGAATATGTACAGGGCTAAATATGCGTTTCCGAATCGATTCCTTTAATTTTAACAAAGATTCATTTAGACTGTCCCCCTTTGAATATTTAGGAAATAATTGGTAAAATTTCCATATTACAAAGAAGACCAACAAATTATTGAATTTCTGTTCATGTTTTCAGGATAAGCAGAAGTTGTTGCAGACTCAGCAGAAACTGATACATGAGCTACGATTGGCTGTTCATACATTTGGTTCCCAGAATCCCTCAGTTCCTGTAGATGGTTTCCTGCAGAAGATACAAGATGTTGAACTCAAACTGGAAAAGTTACACTACAGGTAATGAAAGCATTTTCATTTTAATGGGAATTCATGTGCTAAAGAAAGGAAATTAGGTTACTTCTGAAGGGCAATGTCTGCCTTTAAAGCATCAGGTGGCACTCCTGGCCTTTGGCAGGTACCCTGTAACTGGTCGGTTTCTTGGGTGTATCATATTGTGGTGTATATATACAGAAAAAATTAGATTAATCTTAACTTTACCTTGTTGTAGCAAATTATGAATATCCCTTTTGTGAAGAAAATGGCATCTTTATAGTGCGAAGTGGTCAATCTGTTCTATTCCATTACAGCTGTGTGTCTAGAGTATCGGAGCTGGACCATATTCAACATGTATGGCAGGAGTACAAGGATACCCGCCGGGACCTGGAGCTGTTACTGACCCAGGAGCGTGAGCTGTTACAGAGGATAGCCTTCTCTCAGGAGCTGGAGATGGAGGAATATAAGGCAGGAGTTGAGAGTGATCTAAAGGTAATTATTTTGAATCAACTTTTGGGCAGGATAAAGGTGAGATATTAAGGGACTGACTGGTCAGCGACAGACGATGGTTGAAAGATTGAAATCTAGGACTTTGGATTGAAAGAGATTGTACTATCTATATAGTAGAAGCAAAAGCACTGATTTGCTGCAGAGCACCAGGTATACCAAGTGCATACATGCATGGCTCATTGTGGTTGATTTCAGAATGCTTGGAAAGGGAAATAATTCATTGTAGATCAAATTTATGAAAAGAAAGCAATTAAGAATTTTCCTATATTGTGGGCAATTACAAAATGTAACATTGATGATAGGGATAGGGTTTTGTATTAATCCTTTAAAGTATCATATTATGTTTGTTGTCTGCTTGAATCTTACCCTCACCACCTTTTATTTTAGCAACTGGTGCACAGCCTGGCCATATATGAGGAGAAATTGATCCAGCTACAGAGACTGCGTGCTGAACTGATGGAAGTCTCAGACGAGGAGACCCAGCTGGACCTCACAGCGGGCATAGCCGACATTCGTAACCAGCTGTATGTGGCCCAGAAACAGTGTAGAGACATCATGGGCTCCGAGGTCCACAAACCATCAGGGCTGGACAAGATGGCTGACCATATGGAGATAGAGGAGGAGATAACTCCACTGAAATCTGAGGTCATAGAGAACTCTTGGGTCATGGAGGAAGATTTGGTGCCAGTGAAAGCTGAGGTTATGACAGTCAAACATGTTGAAATGCTGTGAGTGAAGCTTTAGTGATCAACAGTTTAAGATGTATTTAGAACATACTATATGATTGCTAAAACAAAACTACAAGTGTTTGTTGAAGGTGATTGTCTTAAATCAGAAGGAAACTGTTCATATCCAGTCAGTTTTATGAAATGCTTGTTCAAAAATGTCCTGTTGTGTACATATTTGTAAGATTTATAAATTGCTTACAGAAAACAACTACTTTGTTTGATATTTTAATTTTCATGTTCTCTATTTACAGACCCAAAGAACCAAAAAAGACCAAGACGATGCCAAGACAGTCCAGTAGTTTACTTGATTGGCTGAAATGGTTCCCAATCCAGGCCATAGCTTTAGCTGTTATTCTGGGGTTGTTATATTTAGCGTCCCCAGAATCTTTGCATAAGTTGATAGATTTCTCACTGAGATTCTCTCCTGAACTGAAGTATGTGAATGGTCCCCCTCCTGTATAAGATTGTACTATAGTCAAGTTAGAGAGCAGAGAACCAGTCTGTCTGGTCCTGGTGGTGGGATATGTAGAGTATGAGAGTTTGAGAGGCCCTGTAAAGGGTATAGAATGGCCCTGGAAAGGGTGTGTATAAAGTTTGGGCTGGCCATGGCTGTATAATCATTGCTCTGGAACAAAATGCTTCATGTTTATGTTCATACCAAAGTGAAAAAAAGGGTAAATTAGAGTAGTAATTTACATATAACCTTGTAGCTAGGTATGGGGTATTATGTTAGCAGGGTATTTGATTATCACATGTATAATATATGTTTGGGCTGGCCCCGATTGGTCGAGAACAGTGTAATAAATACATAAGAGTGCAATATAGCAATGAAAGTGTGTGATAACATGAAGATGATTGTACAGCTAACATTGTATTTATTATTATAAATGAGAACTAGGGATGTGAACAACAAGTTTAACTGTAGAACAGGAAGGAAGGCTATTTGGTGACCATTTTGGAACTTCGCTTCTCACTAAAACATGTTTAAAGCACTTGTTATAAAGCCTTTTTGTGGCAATAAGTATGTGCTGTACCACATGTTTCTATGGCAAATATTGTTAAGACTTCCCATCTCATCAAATAGCTTCCTTTGTAGGTCTACTGGTGTGATATGTAAATATAATAACTACACAAGAAGAATGGTTGTGTTGTACACTAAACTGTGACGAGAAAATGTCAAGATGTAAATGACATTGGCTATCAAATAACGGCTGTGACGTGTACATAGAACACTAAGTAACTACATGTACTAATAACCGAAAATATAACCAGTGAAGAGGTTCCCTCATGATAAACCAAAATATTGAAATAAAATCTTTTTTATAAAACATTGAGTTTGCAATTGTTGCTTAAATGATTAAGGATTGAAAGGATTTCTTTCATTATTTTTGGTTTATCAAAATGGTCTCACTACCATATCTTATTCTGAATACTTTGACATCAGTATATAATAGTAACAGCAGAAAGACTGTTTTGTTCTGCACATAGCGATATCAAAGACAAAATGTGATCAATGTTTGTATTTGTCAGTTTTCAGAATAGAAATAGTAGTGCAGTGAGGACCAAAGCATGTGCAAAGGCATTTTGTACAAAGAATAATATTGTAGGCTTTAGGGGCAGGTTAGCTTATGTACATAGACAGTATGTGGTAGTCACATACGCCCTGATATTGTACAAATATGCTTAAAAATCATGTTAAAAAAACTGGATATTATAGACCTTTGTCTGATGTTAATAGGTGATGACAAATCCTATTGCTGAAGACTGTGTAACCCCGACTATGACTTGCCCGGACTAGACAGTTGAAGATGTAACAATCTAAAAAAAATCTTGTTTGAGAAGAAGGAAAATAATAAGAAAAGTGTTTGACATAATATAAATAAAAAAAAAAAAAGCTTCTGCTTTCTTAAATTGTTAAAAGTTTTAGTGCAAAGAGAACAAAAAAATAAATAAATAAAACGGCTCTTTTCCTCATTAAATGAGCCTGTGCATGAGAAAACCAACAGTTTGGGTTTCAGACCAGGTCCGACACAAACCAGGCTGTACAGTCACAGAAGCAGGCTAGAAGCTTGAAATTTCGGATTTAAGAAGAAGAGAGATTGTCCTATCTGTGTAGCGAAAACAAAGGCGCTGATCAGCTTCGCGGTCACCGCGAAGCTGATCTGCGTCTTTGTTTTCGCATAGGCAGATTGTTGGTTTTCTCACGCACAGGCTCAAATAAGATATTGAATGTTTTATGGGCTAAGAAAAAACAACCAAAGTCATTAAATACATCTTATTGGAACCAACAAAATAGTTTCTACAAAACCAAAAAAATTATACCAATTTAGAACAAAAATGTATTCTATATTTGACTAGACGAGGCCATAAAAGAAAATGGCCAACTAATGGCCCTCCCAAAACAGTTCAGCTGTATATGAAAAATAAGACTATTGGTCTATGGATTGAATAGTCCAAAGCTTTATGAGGTCTTGATTACAAAGAAAAATCACTGAGAGTGCAGCAGCACTAAAGTGGAAAATAAAAATTGCATAAAATGCAATAAATGAGTTAGCCATAATGGCTAAGAGTGCATGAGCACAAATTTATGAGCACTAAAAACCAAATGCGCACAAGCACATAAGAAAAGCACTGTTAAAACGATGGAGTGATAAAGCACTTTGTCACTTTATTGTGACAAAAATTGCTGGCAAAGAGTGAAGCAGAATGCTATTGGAGTAGCATACAGGGTTGAAAAAATGTGTGGATGTTATAAACAGTGACTTAAAAAGAAGACTGTTGAAGATGTATATGACAGTAGATATTGTCAAATACCTTTTACAGATGTAATAAGGATGGTACCTATCCATTCCTTAACTGGCTAAGAAATGCCAGATTGCAGTGCTCAACAAAGACCTCAAAACATTCCGAAGGGCCACTTGTATCATGGTGACAAACTGAGATAAGGCATTTAATGGAGGAGTATGTGTACATACAGACCCTCTTCACTCGATGAAGTAGAAACTGATTCTACTGGGTGTGTAGCTGTCAATGAATTTTCTGCTATTAAATTGCAGAAAACAATTGAAAGGTTTGCATTTTAGAAGCAAATTTTGGTTAAGATCAGAATCAGTTTGCAAGGGAAGCACATAATGCCAGTGATCTGTCACCTTGTACAAGATAAGGAATGTTCAGACAGCAGAATGTAGGACCTCATGAGAGGAGACGGGACTGAGAGACACCTGTCGAATCACGAGGCTCATTCTTATATAGAAAAATCCCAGAAGGGATAAGAAAACGCCACACAAAATGATGGAAAATATTTCCACTGTGGTGTTGGCTGTCAATAGGCATGCTGAACTTTGTGAAATGTGGAAAAAAAATGGCAAATGCCAATTTGTGCTACAAGAAAAAATTGGCAAATATTTAATGTAGCCGATATACGCTACAATAAACATGGCAAATATAATGCCAATTTGTGCTATAATGAAACATTATGAGTTGACTAAAGAAAGGCCTATACATTTGTTTAATGGCCTAGTGTGTTTTATAAGGGAAAAACCTTTTAAGAGGTGCACCAAGGTTGAAAGTTTCAGACTGTTAAAGGAGTGATTAATACGTAAAAAAAATGTTCTAATAATTTGCACAATATAGCTATAAACTTCCTCAAGGGAATTTAAAATGAAAATCATTGTGTTTAAAATATTAGAGCATTTATAATGCTGTGGTTAAAGATAAAAAATACAAAAAAAAGTTTTATTTTATTCTGTAAAGAATATTTTAGTAGTATTCTGGTAATTTGGTGGAAAAGTATTTGTAAATTTTGTCCATATACATAAAAAATTGTAAGCACTGCTTCAAAGAAAATGGAAGGCTTTCTGAGAAGTCCAAAAATAAAAATTTTAGACAAAAAAAAAAAAAGTAATTAGAAAAAGTGCATTTTTAATGTGTTTAAGCTTTTGTTTTAAGGTAAAAGTAAGGTTAATTTTGATCAACATTTAACATCCTTCCATGATCTTTTCTGTAAATAATCATGATTTAAAAACTAGACAGCGAATCAGGCAACTGCATGATTTAAATGAAATATCACTATAACACTGAACCACGGAAAGACACTGAACCACAGAAAGACAGCATAATGAGAGTAAGAGAGTTGGCTTTCGTAATGTGACCTGGCAAGAAACTGTGTGAAAGAATGGGAATTTGTACGAGTTAATAACCATTAAACCCCAAGATCATTTTCATTAAATTTATGGTTGTGTTATTTTACACATGTATTGTGAATTGCCATTCTCAAAAGCATTGCTATGATTTTGAAAATGTCTTTTATGACATTGATTGCGATCTGAACATGCACATTTTATTCTACAAGTCTTTAAAGATATTTTTTGTAGAAAAATGGCGATCTTAGCATGCTAATTTTATTCTAACAGATAATTTTTGGAGAAAAGAAAATTTTAGCTTTTTTGGAAAATTTTATAAAGAAATGTATAAATCATGTTTGAAAAAGTATTTAAAGAAAAAAAAAATAGGTGTATGTTAGGTTTTTGGATTAGAAAATCATAAAATCACAACTTACGATACAAACCCTAAATTTAACATAATAACTCAATCATGTATCATTTGAGCCGCCTCGTGGGAAAACCAACAATGTGGTTTCCAAACCGGTCTGACACAAAACGGTCTGTACACTCACAGAAGCAGGCTAGAAGCTTGAAATTTCGGATTTAAGAAGAAGAAGAAATGTACGATCCGTGTAGCGAAAACAAAGGCGCTGATCAGCTTCGCGGTTACCGCGAAGCTGATCTGCGCCTTTGTTTTCGCATATGCAGATTGTTGGTTTTCCCATGAGGTGGCTCATTTATAATCCTCATGATCTATGTTTTACATGAGTTGATGCGCGATTTTGAAGGCAGCAATACTTCCTTTGCGAGGATGATTATCGATTTTTTGTGTACGATAAAAATTTCAACTTACCTGTAAGACCAGATATACTATGTATGTTGGTATTAAAAGAATTTTAATGATATTTACCATTTTGATATGCTTAGGCATTTATTGTTATACTTTCACAATTGTACATGTATCGATTGAGAAAGTAGATATTTCAACAATCAACACAAAATTTGGGAAAATCGGTTGGGCATCCCTTGGCTGCTTGAAGCAGCAGTATTGTGATCTCATTTGATCACACAGATAGTATGGTCCCATAATTTTGAAAAGATATGGAAATATCTACTTAAACCACATACAGCTGTTGATGTTAACAGCTGTTCAACTGTTTGATTTTGAATCTTTTGACAATGTGTTAAGCATTTTATTTTTGTTGACTGATTTCAGCATCTTATGAAATCAGTTTTGTTGTTTAACTTGGTGCAGCATACAACTTTTTGACAACATACACTATTTTGATTGGCAAATGTTCACAATTATAACTTTTATATTCACACATATCTTTTGCAGTATCGTTTTTGTGACCGTTGAATATTATTAGAGTTGTGCATATTAATTGATGTATGAACTTTTTACATAATTTATGTCTAGATTTTATTTCCCCTGATTTTGTTTTATGACAAATGAACTTGTTTGTTAGTGATCTGGTTGTTTATTTATTTGTGCTTATTATAAAATGAGTCGCCTTGTGGGAAAACTAACAATGTGGTTTCTGACCAGGTTCGACACAAACCGGCATGTACAGTCACAGAAGATGGCTAGAGGCTGGAAATTTTGGATTTAGAAAGTAGAGAAATTGTACTACGAGATCCTTGTTGCGAAAACAAAGGCACTGATCAGCTTCGCCTGTTTTCGAATATGCAGATTGTTGGTTTTCCCATGGGGTGGCTCAAATGTTATAGCATAATTTTTGTTATGAATGATGTGAGAATGTTTTTCATCAACCATACTGGTTATCATGGTAACATATTTTAGTTTATATGAGAATCTCAGTGAAAATTTATTACTTAAAAGTAGATGGGTACATATTTTGTGTCTGAAGTATAGATAGCTTATTTTGGTTTCTTATTAGCTGTTAAACATGCAAGATTATGCACGGGCACAGAAGGTATTTTGTCTGCACTGCGTAAGAATTTCTTTAAAACGATTTATTAAAACATCAATTTTATGAACTTAAGATATTTTGGGACATCATAGCAGGGTGCTTGTGGAAATTTAGCTTTCTAAATTCCTAAAAACGACCCATTTCGACTGTAAACAAGATGAAGCCAGGGACTGTTTGAAGTGTCGCGTGCTTTGAATCTTATGCTCCACAATAAATGACTGATATGGCTTATAAATTAAGGAAAGAACCATTTATTTGACCCTTTATGTTCTTAATATGAGCAGTGTGACACAATTTGTACCCATCTGCCATGCTATGCACAAGAGGCCTACAGGAATAACTGACAGGAAATTGTATATCAGGGGTAGATTTTCATTTCATAGATGTTACATGTATACATCAGTGTTGTAATAGCTTAAGTATGCAGAATGTGACATCATACCAAATACCTGTACTTTGTACTACTACTCAATACAGTAAAATTCAGGACAGCTTAGGGATATAAAATATCAGATTGCTAAAATGACATGTAATTTCACCAAGCCCCATGAACGCTTATTGAAATCTGAACACTCTGCATGTATCAACACATCTTGTTTTTCTGTATGCTAGTTGCCTGTTCATTTACATAAGAAGAATTATTTTTGAGTCTCACCGAACAACAGATCTCAGTACACATTGAAAATGTTAAAAATAAGTCATGTCATGAAGAATGCTGCAAGACAAAATTCTCTGGCATGGCTCTAAAAGTGATTTATATGCTTATGTTGCACAAGAATTGATTTGCACGAGATACATATGCAGAGAATGTAGCTAGTCCGCTTAGATCATTATTTTCATCTATAGATTACTTATATTTCATCATATGATTCACCATCATTATATTACTGCTCATTGAATTACAATCATTGATAAACTCATATTCAGCCATAAGAAGCAACAGAGAACAGAGCATGATTGCCAGCACACCATGTTATGTGCAGAATCCAGACTGTGACAAGAAATTATATGTATATGTAAAGAAATGCACATTACACCAAAGCAGGGTCAAGTATAGTATAAGAAAAAAAATACCCCCCCAAGCTCTAAGAAAAGATGGTAGTGTGTTTCAATGAAAGTGATATGTAGTATACATGTATCTCTGTTGTTGATCTGTGCTAAAATATTTTTATATTAGATCCAGCTGTTGTTTCATAACATTGATAAAAGAAAGTTGATGAATCACAACAAAATCTGAATTTTTGCCAAAAATATTAGATGAATAAAATGTGATTTTTTTTTCTGCTGTTTTATTAATTTTTGAAAAAAGCATTATGTATTCCCACAAAAGTAATATGTGGGAATAGCTGCTGCTTAATAAAATATTTTGCCCCTTTAAAAATGGATTCATTCATTATGTTGCATGTATGATGAGGAATATTCCATAGATACTTCAGCAAAGTTGAAAACAAAAGCCTGAGCCATCAAAATGCTCTAGATAGGTTGGAAAAAAATACCAGGGTATGATTAAGAGAATTCTCAACTTTGCAACTGCTACAATATTTTTACCATCATTATCATTCTTCATTCATCTGCTTATTATTTTGCTTTGTGCTGATGTGTATAAATAATTTTTCTACTCTTCCACATAAGATATTCAAAAACACATCATTATCAAAAACACACAAGGATACATATGTTTGATCAAATACAAAGAACATTTTCTTAAAGAAGAAATTGCCATATACTATAATAGACAAAGTGAAATCTGGCCCAGGTCCTTGTTTTCAGGTGATTCAATTTGAGCCGCCTCGTGGGAAAACCAACAATGTGGTTTCCGAACAGGTCCGACACAAACCGACCTGTACAAGCACAGAAAAGTGCTAGAAGCTTGAAATTTTGGATATAAGTAGAAGAGAGATTGTACTATCCGTTCAGCGAAAACAAAGGCGCTGATCAGCTTCGCGGTTACCGCGAAGCTGATCTGCGCCTTTGTTTTCGCATATGCAGATTGTTGGTTTTCTCATGAGGCGGCTCATTTATAGTAAATTGAGTGCCAATGCTTATTTGGAAGAGTATTTGATGGTATTATATTTTGTCATGTATATAATGATAATATATTTACCAGCTGCTCTGGATAGCAATTATTGCTACAATAGCGATTTGGGTAAGTATAGAAATTTAGGTAAGAGGAGAATTAAGAATTGTCATTATTTTAACTGGTAATTAAAATAGAGATAACAAAACTTTAAATGAAATACAAGTTTCAAAAAGAGAACAGACATTGCATATAAACAAAGAAGAACAAAATAAACTCACATTCATTATAATAGAAAGTGTTTGTTTTCTCTTCTGTTTTCCTGTAAAGCTGCCTAAAACCAGAGGATCAATGATCCTTTAAATGCTCACCTGTGATCTGCTGTATATGCAAATAAACATGTTTGAATATTCACTCATTCTAAAATAAGCAGCGCACCCCCTGTCTCGGGGTGCTAAATAGAAATTGGAGTGACATTGTTCAACATATCACCAAGGTTGGCTGTATTTTCAAAATTTGGTACTGTCTCCATTTAGACCGAATAAAGTATGATAGCCAATTATGTTTTTTAAGATTCCTGGTAGTAGTGAATAATGCATGACCCCACCAAAAACGGCATGTCACAAACCATATATGCAAAATTCAAAAGGCGACAAAACGAACAAAATCTATTTTTACACGAAAAACATCATTTGATTTACTTAATTTGACATTATCTTTTGATAAAATAAATGGTTATTTTATATCTTGTAAACAAACAAAATTATCAAACATCAAAAGTCGAAAAAAAACATGTCACAGAGTTTCTGTAATTTACGTGACGCTATAGAAAATTGTCCAAAACTTTATAGTGGTTTCTCTTATTGCAGACCAAACTGTGCCAATTAAATAGTTTGATATGTCCTTTATATGGATGACATATGGATTTTTCATTTTGCCTTACTAGTTTAGTCAAATTAATCTAATCCCCCTGCTTAACCATTGCGTCCCTTTTAAGATGTAATCATACGTGACACCGTTTTTCTGCAAATCCAACATGGTATTTGAAACAACGTTATCTGAATATGAAAGTATGGAGAATGAACACATCTCAGAAAAAGACAAAGTTAATATCAAACGACCCTAAGGCGGTATTTTCGGATGCTTTGGTTGAAAATGTAATTGACGTGACAGTAATTTATGTGACGGTACTTACTTTCAAAATGCAAATATTACATAAAATATAGCTAAGACTGTGCTTTGAATCAGCGTCAATAAATGTTTAAATGTCCACTATGTACTTTTCAGTAGTTAAGTTTACAGAATATGATGTTTTTTCAAGCAGTGTCACGTAAATTTAGGGGATAACTGTATTCAAAGTTTTCATTTGGGGCGGTATATCGTCGGATATACGGTCGGAAATTTTGTTTTACGGCGACGCGTTAGCGGAGCCGTAAAACATGATTTCCGACCGTATATTAGACGATATACCACCCCAAATGAAAAATTTGAATATTGTTATCCCCATTCTAATGTACTTTTTAACTATAAACATCGAAAAATGCTTTGTTTTTCACGAAATGTAAGCGTGACGAGCGACGTATAACCACGACGTTAACCAATCAGAAGCGACGTTGCTCATGACGTTAGGTTTCCGACGGTACATCGCAGAATATACTGTCGCAAATTTTTGACGTTATCCAATAAGACGTCGCGTAACATTCTCGAGTGCATTAGAATACGCATTTGTCACGTAAAATACAAAGGTAGTTTAAGTCTATTTATCGATTATAGTTGAAAACAGTAGAGTCTAAAAGGATCACACCTTCTTCAATCAAGGACATAGCAATACTACATTTGTTATTCGCATTTGTCACTGACCGACAGTAAAATATCAGCCCTGAAATTAAAATACATTTTTATCAATATGAAACAGTTTTGTTCTACTAAATAATTACGTGGTTAATAAATCGAAAGATTTACTTCTTGTGCGGACTTGTTCAATTTCCATGCTTCATTCTAAGTTAGCAAGAACGCAAACATATCTAAGTTTGAAAATAATGTAGGTGACTTTAATATTACCGTCACGTAAATTACAGTATTCCGTCACGTATATTACGTTTTTATAGATTGTTGTGCAAAATGTAAAGCAATGTTCAAAAATAAAATAGGATCACACTAGATTGTCTATTAGGAGTAAACGTATCCAGATAAAGTCTTTCAGATAATATTTAATGCCAGTGTGTGTACATATTGCAAAAATAATTTATGTTGCGGTTTGCAAGTAATTTACGTGACGCTGAATAAAACAAGGCCGGACATATAACAAGATGTATTTAGAAAAGTAATTATAAGCTCCGCCATTCATGTAGGACAAATGTAATTAGCATTAAATGTTTTGATATAATTATGATGTACAGGTCAGATGTCATTATAGTTGCAAGTTAACAACACTGAAAATTCTGAATTAAGAAGCCTGCATCATGCACATATCATCTAACATTTTTCGATAGTAGATATGAAAGGACGTTTATTGTTTGATTTAAACAATTAATATTGTTCTCTATTTGAGAAACTGAAGTCTGCTAGTTAGAGATATACATTGAGTTTGTGTTATGGTTACATTTCGTTCATATGTAGTGCGTCACGTTGATTACCAGATTGGAATATACCCATCAAGTTTCAAAATGCTGTAGAAATTGCAAGAATATCAGGAAGGTGGTGAAATTTTACAGAATGAAGCCTGAATAATCAAAAATAGTGATGGAATGCCAAAAAGGTGCAAATCTGAAAGTTTATTTTTCTTCATTTTTTTCTCCAAGATTTGCACCTTATTTTAGAATGAGTGATTATGGAAAATAGCCCCAGTATATGGGCAAATGAAGCCCTGGGGTCATTTTTTGTTTCAGGATATCTTGTCCATTTGCCAATTTCCTGAAAGTTTTTTTTTTTTTTTTTTTTTTTTTTTTTTTGATTCAGTTTTACGTCCCTTTCAAGCTTTTTCACTCATATCGAGACGAATCAATCGGTAGGTGGGGCGAAAACCGGAGTACCCGGGGAAAAACCACCTGACACACCCGCAAGCAGAACATGGCTTGTCTCACATATGAATTTGTGCCCCGTGCGAGGCGCGAACCCACATCGGTGAGATGATCGAATGATCAAGAGCACTGAAGTCAGCGACAACCACTCGGCCACGGGGGCCGCCCTGGAAGTTTTTCCCTTCATACAACATTTTAACAGTTTTCCCCATTCAAATGTATAGGCGACCTATGTTGACCTTGCTGAAAAATAGATCATCACAGGGTCATTATTTATATACACATTGTAGTACTGGAGCCATAGATGCTTCATGCCAAATTTCTTTGAAATCTGTCAACCAGTTCCGTAAAAGAAGAGTTGAAGGGTTTTTACCATGTATGGGCATGGTGGCCATTTTGGTCATGTGACCTGGGTTATTTATGTACACATTGATTCCCCCTTCCTATAGATGCTTCCTATAAACTTTGGCTTTGATTTGCGAAGCGGTTTCAGAGGAGATCTTTGACATTGTAGACAGACGGATGGATTACTGAGCATGGCCATCCTATAAGCTCACCTTGTGAGCCTTCGGCTCAGGTGAGCTAATAAATGCAGCATCCACAGGAGTTTGTAGATTTGGTGAATGCTCCCCTTGAATATTTTACCTGTTACTCAGGATGGATATAGCTGTATGATTTACAGGATTTTGTAAAGTGTAAGCATTGAATGGGAATGGTAGAGCTAGGGCATCTGGTCTTGTTTTACGGTGAAGTTTGCTGTTTTGATTGCTTAAATAGCTAATGATGAAAAGTGTGGCAAGAATGTTTACTGTAGATGTAATGCAAGAAACCAAACAACAAAAAATGTTCAGGTCTTGGGAGAGACTAGGAATGTAATTCCAACAACTACAGCACTTATTTTTATACTTTTATTGAAAGCAACAAACATACATTCTGAATTTGCTTTCCTGAATGACAGACAAGCAAAGAAGTTTGAATTTCATATCATAACTGCAACAAAAATTAGATTTGAAGTTTAACCAAGGGGCAGTTCTAATGAGTACACACAATCTATGTTTTGGAGCAAAAATAGGTATACCCCTGCAAACCCCAGTTAAGTTGGTATACATTTCACGGACATGTTTTCCTGATGACATTTTGGAGATGGCTAATATTATTAGCTCACCTGAGCCGTCAGGCTCACAAGGTGAGCTTATAGTATACCCATGATCCGTCCGTCCGTCCGTCGTCCGTCCGTCCGTCGTCCACCATTTTCAAAGATCTTCTCTGAAACCGCTTGGCCAATCAAAGCCAAATTTTACATGAAGCATATATGGGAAGGGGGAACCAATGTGTATATAAATAATCCAGGTCACATGACCAAGATGGCCGCCATGCCCATATATGGTAAAAACCCTTCAAAAATCTTCTTCTTCGGAACCACTGGACCGATTTCAACCAAACTTGGCATGAAGCATCGATGACTCAAGTACTACAATGTGTATATAAATCATGACCTTGCGGTGACCTTGACCTATTTTACGGCAAGGTCAACATAGGTCGCCTTTGCATTTGAATGGGAAAAATTGTTAAATTGTCATTTAAAGGAAAAATCTTGCAGAAAATGAGCAGTAGGACTGAATATTAATGATTCTGAAAAACATTGGGCACCAGGTGCTCATCCGCCCCCACCCCGGGGCAATATACATGTATATTATCATAATATTCAAACATCTTCTTCTCTGAAACCGCTTGGCCAATCAAAGCCAAATTTTACATGAAGCATCTATGGGAAGGGGGAACCAATGTGTATATAAAAAATCCAGGTCACATGACCAAGATGGCCGCCATGCCCATATATGGTAAAAACCCTTCAAAAATCTTCTCCAGAACTGGTTGACCGATTTCAACGAAACTTGGCACGAAGCATTGATGGCTCAAGCACTACAATGTGTATATAAATCATGACCCTCTGATGACCTTGACCTATTTTACGGGAAGGTCAACATAGGTCACCAATGCATTTGAATGGGGAAAACTTTTAAAATGTCATTTAAAGTGAAAGTCTTGCAGGAACTGGGCAGTAGGACTGGATATTAATGATTCTGAAAAAAATTGGACCCCAGGGGCTCATGTGCCCCCACCCCGGGGCAATATACATGTATATTTCCATAATATTCAAACGTCTTCTCCTCTGAAACCTCTTGGCCAAACAAAGCCAAATTTTATGTGAAGCATCTACAGAATGGGGGAATCAATGTATATATAAATAATCTAGGTCACATGACCAAGATGGCCGCCATGCCCATATATGGTAAAAACCCATCAAAAATCATCTTCTCTGAAACCAATAGACTGATTTCAAGGAAACTGGGCGTGAGGCATTGATGGCTAAAGTACTCCAATGTATATATAAATCATGACCCTGTGATGACCTTGACCAAGTTTATGGCAAGGTCAACATGGGTTGCCTATGCATCTGAATTGGGAAAACTGTTAAAATGTCATTTGAAGGAAAAAGCCAACAGGAAATTGGCAAATGGACAGAATATTGAAGATTCTGAAAAAAGAAAATGGCCCAAGGGCTTCATCTGCCCCTGCACTGGAGTTAAATACCATAATATTCAAACATGTTTATTGGTATATGCAGCTGATCTCAGGTGAGCGTTTACAGGACCATTGGTCCTCTGGTCTTGTTTCACTGTTACCATCATTAAGAATTGTGAGACTGCAATATTTACTGGTTAATTTCCAAGACCACTGCAGCTGAACAGAAAGCGACAACTCTATAAAAATCTTGTTATACCAGAACTACCATGCAGAAAAGTTACAAAACATCAACTATAAAAGTTCTTATAAACTGGAAACAAAAAGACCCACACATCATTCAGCCCAACATCAGTATGTTACACTCCTTTTCATCTACCATGTCACAAACACAATAAAACGAGGAAATGAACCCTATTTGAGGTAGCCCAAAAGCCTGAAGATCCTAATCAGACTGATTCCGACTGTAAACTGTTTTGCCCAAAGCTATCTGTTAATTCAATATGGGGGTATTTGAGAAGAGATACACCTGATCAACATGATTATATTTCCCGCATAATGGTAAAATGCCCATATTTGCTGGTGTTAAAAGTAGTAACTAATATTAAACCACAACAACAGCTTTTACGATACATGCATTTCTTATATGGCCTTGAGGTCAAAATATTTTCATGCTCAATTCAACTGATAATTAGATCCATCCTGGCTAATGCAAATTGCTTAAGGTTTAATGATCACTTTAGCCCTAAATTCCTGTTTGTTCCTGACTATATTCTGATACTTGTGACTTGAATCTCACAAAACTTGAAGCTAAATTAAGCACAAAAAGTTTATAACCTCAAGACTGTTGTTCAGCCCAACAGCCAGAAGTGAGTAGTATTGCCTGTGATGGTGAAGCTGGTCGTAGCAGTATCATAGATGGCACTGTGTGGTCGGGTGCTGCCACAGATTCCATTGCACAGTGCTGAAAATAAAGTTTGTTAGATCTTTGTTCATTTGAAAAATACTTGTGATCCTTTGTACAGATAGCACTCACTTATAATCTAATTGTATAAGCTAAGATATTTTTTCTTGAATTACTATACTAAGATCTTTATGTTTCAATTTTTTTTTTTTATCTTTAATGCAAAATTTGATTATTCACTATGACACACTATGACAACAAGTCTACAATCACCCCTTACTTTTAATAAAACCATATCGCTCTGTATTCTTGTGAACACCCAGAATCATGTATGCATGGGACTGTTTGCTAAAGGCACAGTTGGCTGTTTGAAGTGGTTTCTTTGAATTGATGCTTTAGGTCCCAGTCAACAGCAGTGGTCATGTGGGTATGTTGCCTCCATTTTATGGGACTTTTACCCAACATTAGGATGTCATGACATAACCACCCAAGTAAGCCAATAAGGCTTATATGTATGGATGGTTTGACTAAACCACTTTCCTGGGCAGGCTCAGACATGAGCAGTTAACCAGTAACCAGATGGCCAGTCAGTAGATTCGAAGCTTTGCCTGGAGGCACAAGCAGCCCATCTATTTTTCCTAGGCCCCAATTGGCAGGGGCCCACAGTTGGCTGTATCCTAACTTTTGTTATATATACATATTCTGATATTGTAGCAGCAATGGTCTATACTTACCCAGTTTGACATCATATTGTCCTGGTATCCACTGCTTACATGGTTGTTTGGTGGGGTCACAGCCTCTATACTTACCCAGTTTGACGTCATATTGTCCTGGTATCCACTGCTCACATGGTTGTTTGGTGGGGTCACAGCCTCTATACTTACCCAGTTTGACGTCATATTGTCCTGGTATCCACTGCTCACATGGTTGTTTGGTGGGGTCACAGCCTCTATACTTACCCAGTTTGACGTCATATTGTCCTGGTATCCACTGCTCACATGGTTGTTTGGTGGGGTCACAGCCTCTATACTTACCCAGTTTGATGTCATATTGTCCTGGTATCCACTGCTCACATGGTTGTTTGGTGGGGTCACAGCCTCTATACTTACCCAGTTTGACGTCATATTGTCCTGGTATCCACTGCTCACATGGTTGTTTGGTGGGGTCACAGCCTCTATACTTAACCAGTTTGACGTCATATTGTCCTGGTATCCACTGCTCACATGGTTGTTTGGTGGGGTCACAGCCTCTATACTTACCCAGTTTGACGTCATATTGTCCTGGTATCCACTGCTCACATGGTTGTTTGGTGGGGTCACAGCCTCTATACTTACCCAGTTTGACGTCATATTGTCCTGGTATCCACTGCTCACATGGTTGTTTGGTGGGGTCACAGCCTCTATACTTACCCAGTTTGACGTCATATTGTCCCGGTATCCACTGCTCACATGGTTGTTTGGTGCGGTCACAGCCTCTATACTTACCCAGTTTGACGTCATATTGTCCTGGTATCCACTGCTCACATGGTTGTTTGGTGGGGTCACAGCTTGGGTCTGGGATAGCATTCAGCTCAAAGCTCCTGGAGTATTTCCCCGCCGGTGCAGCCATGTGCAGGAAATTGCCTCCTAAAACCATAATTATTCATTTCCAAAACTAGCACTGCATGTATTTTTGAAAATTACCTGTGTTTAATTAGTTATCTTGATCAAATTGTTACGATATAAATCTTGCATTTTTAACATATATTCAAACCTTCACTTGTGCACATGCACTTTTATGTTTGCCTTTAAGTCCTTGTTAGTCATTTTTAAGTTGTTTTAAATGTTTTGTCTTCATTACATAAATGAAATTTGTATCCTGTACCCCAAAGGACGCCATCCAGTGTCTTGACATTGAAGGCAAACTCGCCAGTACCAGTACCATTGTTGGAGGTGTACGCCAGACTGAAGGTGAATAATCCTGGAAATAAAGGAGAATAATTGTTTGCAGAGTTAAACATGAGACTCGCGATCTTTTTATTCTAAACGTGAACGTACATACAATGTAGCTCTGACCAAAACGCACTCGTTCGCTCTGAATACGTGCATGAGACATATGCTTCCTGTGACATTGCGTTTTTCTCCACTGTAGCTTGGAGGCAGAAATAATGTAGAACTCAACTGTACGAGATACACACAACAGATACAATGTTTGCATTGTATTCAAAATCCACAAACAAAACATATTCAATTATTAAGCCAAAGGAAATGGCGTTCTTCGGGCGCTGTCAACCTTACCATGATTTTCTCTGAAAGTCTAGTTGATTTCCTACAATATAACGGCGAAGAATCAATTTTGAAGTCTTTGTGATAGTCGGCCATGCTTAATTTCTACGATAACTCATGATGGCATTTTTTGTTAATGCTCGGCATCCAGGCTAGAATTATTCCTTGGGTTACTACAAACAACATAGGGCTGGATGCCAAGCGTGAATTTGCGTTTTAAGGTCAGAGTAAGGTCAAAGGTCAACTAAGTGCATTTTGTAAGAAAAATAATACTTAATTTCATAATATGTATTTTTTGTCACGAAAATGTTCAAAATAAATAAAACAACAGCTGCCAATTTATATGGAATGACCCAGAGGCTTGCCACAAGAATAAATTTGACACATGGGTTCGATACACAGGAAGGTCAGAGGTCAAAATGGTGCAAATATGCTGAAAATGCTTACATATACAACCACTTCTTTTCTTTATCTTAATTTGCTAATTTAATTATGAGTGAGGCAGTTGTAAATAGACATAGTGTTATGCAGAGGGCCAAAGATGTAATTTACCTTTGTTTAAAGTAGTAAACATGCCGTATTTGTGCTAATAAAGCACCCCAGGTTAAATCGCATTGTGACAATACAAAATAAAATGCTACAACGAAACTTGATTATAAACCTGATCCTGTAAAGTTGCTATGACTTTTTCAATGCACTTCTGATATCATTTTATAGTTCCTGCTTGTGTCATGAACATTCTAATAACTGTCCATATTGTCCTCAACAATGAACACATTTGCATGGTGTAAAATAACATAGTGGCCACGCCCACCTATGATTCAAACGAATAGGCTGTACTTACAAAAATACTCATATCAAACCAATAGTATGCTCTAAACTACTATGATTGGCCTGACAGTAATACTTTTAAACATGCATACCTAATATTCAAATCATTGAGCTTGCTAATTCATGAATATAAATGATACAAAACAAAAAAAATTGAGAAAATCATAAAAAGGGGATATACGTACAAAAATCACTTACCACAAGGTTGTATATAAACCTAGAATGTTGAAAGTGGTATAGAATGAATGCTATGGAAAAGAAATATCACCCATGCGTCTGGTATAAGAACAATCTGATCTTCAATCTCATGAATATTAATGAAAACTTTAGGAATAGGAGAGAAAAAAAGAAAACATTAAACGGGTAAACCTACAAATTGCCGTGTATCTCGGCAACCAAAAGCACTAAAGTGCTGAAAATGGCATCGAATGATTGCTAGGGTTATATTATACCATCTTGACTATACTAAAATATATTAAATATATAAGCCATTGGATTTTTATTTTCATGAACAGTAATAATATCTTCTGAAATTGGGGTAAAATCAGGACGAATTAATGTGGTATACATGTAAAAGCAAATGTAGCTTGGCTACTGATAGACATAGAGAGCTGAAATTGGTATCAGCTGATCGCTAGGACAATGTTCTATAATTTTGTAATCAGATATATAAATATTTTTATATTTTTGTGGTATTGATATTAAAAATATGCTTAAATTAGAGAAAAAAACCCACAGAATAATGAAGGGCTATACCATTAAGATCGCATATATCTCGGGTCTCGACTACCAATAGCCCTAGAAAGCTCAATATGGCATCATATAATTGATAGGACAATACTTTATCGATATAGGTTCAGATATGTCAAGCATACTTGTTGGCAACCAAGTTGATATAAGTAATTTTCTTGGAGTACAATCTTCAATTTTCTGTAATTTTCATTATTTTGTTCATATTTTACATAGTACATGTATTTACAACATTCAATATAATTTGGTTTATCTATAAGGCTATATGGCGATGGTACATTGTTATAGCATTATACTGATACCATTTTCAGGGCTCTCATGGCATTTGTAGCCGAGATATAAGTAATTTTGTTGGTATTCCCACTTCATTTTTGGTGATTGTTTTCTAATTCATAAAGTCCTCATTCATATCCATACAAAAATATTTTATGATTTATATATTTGAATACATGATTATAGAACATTGTCCTTGCAATCATTTGAATTACAGTCTTAGTAATAATTTGATTCCAAAAACAACCTTGTAGGTCTATCAGTAATCAAGATACCTGTGTTTTACATGGTTTCCTTCTTAACTCTTCCGCATCTATACTCCGATTTCTAACGATTTTATTAATGGTCATGAAAAAAAATCTAATGACTTACATATTTTAGATTAAATGCTTTAAAAGGGCTACTGATGAGGGTTCATTACCCGAAATTGTACAATATAGTCCATACTATCTCCCTTTGAATGTTTTTGCTGCTTCCAAAGGATCAAACCTTTATATTTTATTTAATATTACCTAAGCAACCATTTGATACCACTTTTAGGACCTAAGCGCTTTTGGCTGCCGAGATACATGTCATTTTGTAGATTTACCTGTTTATTTTGTTTTGTTTTTTTTCTCTCTCATATTTCTAAGGTTTTCATTAATATTCATGAGATTGAATATCAGATTACTCTTTTATCAGACTTCATGGTGATTATATACATTGTCATAGCATTCGTTTGATACCTCTTTCAGTATCCTAAGTTTATTCACAGCCCTTGAACAAGTGATTTTGCATGTGTACTCAACATATTTTCTTATTTTCTTCATTAATATTCATGAATAAGTAAGTTCAATGATTTGAAAATTATTTTTACATATCAAATTGCTATGTCAATGCATTACTATCAGACCAATCAAAGTGTCTTAGAGCATATTCTTGGTGGGATATGGGTTTGTTTGTAAGTTCATCCCATACTTTAGAATCACGTTAGAGGAGTGGGCGTGGAAACTATGCAATTTCATAACATGCAAATGTGCTCACTGTTGAGGACAACAATATATGGCATTAAGGTGGTCCTCGGGCCAAACTGGCAGCATGAGAATTGTCCTAAAGTGCAAGAAAGATATTATATAACCTACCTAAAATCCTTAAATGGCAATAGATTTTCCCTTGCTTTCCCCAGATGTTCAACACTTTAATCAATATTCATGAATATGCAAATGAGATTATTATCATATATGCCCAAGACATCAATAAATTAGTCATTATACTGTATAACTGGTGCAGATACAAAGTGTGATAATGATAGTTTAGGACTGAAATTAGTTTATTCATGGATATATAAACATTTTAAATCACTTTTAATGTTTTCATTAAAATTCATGAATATGCAAGTTAGTTAATTTGCAGTACTTACGCGATGAAAGGCCTATGCCTAAGTATTGACCCGAGACCAGATTCAGAGGTCTAGGACTAGTAACAGCAGAACTGTGATCAATTTTGTAGGTACACCCTCATGCTCAAGAATCACATTAACAGTTGTCATGGAAATAATGCATTTTTCATAATGCAATTGGGTTTATCGTGTACGACAAAATTCTTTGCATTTCAGGAGTCCCAATGGACGATTTGACACCCATGAAAAATTGTTCTGTGGATGCAAGTTAGGTCAAATTAGCCCCGTGGGTCATTTTAATTTGCAATGAATTGAAACGTTTTATATACGTCGGCGATACAAATTGTTTTTAATCTAGCCTTTGTAGCGTTTTATATACGTCGGTGCGCCTAGGTGTTGTTATTACTAGGAAAGATCATTGTGACTTCTAAATAGCATGTAAATTTGTAAAGAAAAATGGATCTGAAATTCCTGACTACAAATATTTACTACAAACATTGTGCAAGCTAATCTGAAATGGTTTTGGCAAAAGCTGTACTTGTATCTATCCCATAATAGGAAGTATATTCCTCAAATTGTTCTGTTTATTATTTCTTATAACTGCATGTCTGGTTTTGGGCATATTAAGCATAGTTAGACACTGATAAAATAATATTTATGACAAATTAGATTATAAAACAGAGGTTTTAGAACCGAAATGCACCTAGTTGACCTTTGACCTTACCATGACCTTAATTCGAAGATTCAGACCTGGCATCCGCCCTGGGACACTTTGTCATACCCCAAAGAACATTTCTAGCATGGATGCCGAGCATTAACAAAAAATGCCATCAAAACTTTTTTCTAGAGGCCCTAGAAATTAAGCATGGCCGACTATGATGGAAATCTTACCCTGAGGGCCTGACTGAGGGGCCACAGTGAAGCTGGTTATCTTGGCATCACCATAGTCATTGACAGGGCAGAGCTTCACCAACTCGCAGAAATAGATAGGATCTAGGTCAGCTCTATAACGAATGAGTAATAAACAAACTAATATACAAAAAAAAAATGTACTCTCATTTCCTATTAGCGTTGTAGAGTTGAATTTTCTGTTCTGATTGGTCCGGCTTACACATCAATTCCTTTAAAATCAGGAACTTCAGTAGTTAACAACAACAACAGCGATAATAATGAAATGATACCCAGATGACCAATCTTGGTAACCAGAGACTTGATCTTCGACCTCTGACCATTAAAGGTCAAATAAGCCCATGTTCGCCGTCTCAACTGCACTAACATTTTGTAATTCATACAAATCACTATCGGTCAGTCTTAAGTTCTGTTGCATCGTAGACAGCAAATGAATTACATGTATTCACTCATTCTAAAATAAGGTGCAAATCCTGGAGAAAAAAAGGAAGAAAAATAAACTTTTGGAATTACACTTTTTCGACATACCATCACTATTGTGGATCATTCAGAATTCATCCTGTAAAATTTCACCACCTTCCCGATATTCTTGCAATTTCTACATCATTTTGAAACTTGATGGGTATATTCCAATTGGGTAATCAACGTGACGCACTACATATGAACTAAATGTAACCATAACACAAACTCGACGTATATCTCTGACTAGCAGACTTCAGTTTCTCAAATAAAGAACAATATTAAGTAGATTAAATCAAACAATAAACGTCCTTTCATATCTACTATCGAAAAATGTTAGATAATATGTGTATGATGCAGGCTTCTTGATTCAGAATTTTTATGTGTTGTTAACTTGCAACTATAATAACATCTGACCTGTACATCAGAATTATATCAAAACATGTAATGATAATTACATTTGTCCTACATGAGTGACAGAGATTATAATTACTTTTCTAAATACATCTTGTTATATGGCAGGTCTTGTTTTATTCAGCGTCACGTAAATTACTTGCAAACCGCAACATAAATTATTTTTGCAATACAGATACACAATGGCATTAAATATTATCTGAAAGACTTTATCTGGATACGTTTACTCCAAACAGACAATGTTGTGTGATCCTATTTCATTTTTAATATTGTTTTAATTTTTGCAAAAACATTCTGTAAAAATGTAATATACGTGACGGAATACTGTAATTTACGTGACGGTTATATTTAAGTCACCTACATTATTTTTAAACAGAGATATGTTTGAGTTTTTGCTATCTTAAAACGAAGCATGGAATTTGAACCAGTCTGCACAAGAAGTAAATCCTTCGATTAATTAACCACGTAATTATTTAGTAAAACAAAACTGTTTTATATTGATAAAAATGTATATTAATCTCAGGGCTGATATTTTTGTGTTGGTCAGTAATTTGGAATGGACAAATGCGAATAATAAATGTAGTATTGCTATGTCTTTGATTGAAGGAGGTTTGGTCCTTTTAGATTCAACTGTTTTCAACTATAACTGATAAATAGACTTAAACTACCATTGTATTTTACGTGACAAATGCGTAATTTACGTGACACTGCTTGAAAAAACATCATATTCCGTAAACTTAATTACTGAAAAGTATATAGTGGACATTAAAACATTTATTGACGCTGATTCAAAGCACAATCTTAGCTATATAATATGTCATATTGACATTTTGAAAGTAAGTACCGTCACGTAAATTACTGTCACGTTTATTACATTTTCAACTTTAGCAGCTGAAAAAAACACCTTAAGGTCGTTTGATATTAACTTTGTTTTTTGTGAGATGTATTCATCCTCCATACTTTCATATTCAGATAACGTTGTTTCAAATACCATGTTGGATTTGTAGGAAAATGGTGTCACGTATGATTACATCTTAAAAGGGACGCAATGGTTAAGCAGGGTGATTAGATATATTTGACCAAAACAGTAAAGCAAAAATGAAAAATCCATATGTTATCCATATAAAGGACATATTCAACTATTTAATTGACACAGTTTGGTCTGCAATAAGAGAAAGCAGTATTAAGATTTGGACAATCTTCTATAGCGTCACGTAAATTACAGAAACTCTGTGACATGCTTTTTTCGATTTTTGATGTTTGATATTTTTGTTTGTTTACAAGATATAAAATAACCATTTCTTTTACCAAAAGATAATGTCAAATTAAGTAATTCGAACGATGTTGTTTCGTGTGAAAATAGAATTTGTTCATTCTATCGCCTTTTGAATTTTTGCATTTCAGTTTGTGACATGCCGTTTTTGGTGGGGTCATGCATTATTCACTACGACCAGAGATCTTAAAAAACATAACTGGGTATCATACTTTTTTCGGTTTAAATGGAGATAGTACCAAATTTTGAAAATACAGCCAACCTTGGTGATATATTGAACAATGTCACTTCAATTTTTATTTAACACCCCGAGACAGGGGGTGCGCTGCTTATTTTAGAATGAGTGATTATGAAATAATACCATCATATTTGTTTGCAAATAGATTAGTAGTAATTAAGTTGAAAAAAAAAAAAACAGAGTTAACATAGAGTTAATATAAGAATGTAAGGGTACTTGCTTTTCAATGAATTTGATAAATGCCTTTATTCCAACCTTCGTGCAGATAGCTTCACATGCAACTTTGATGAAGGGTATTTTCGTCTTGTCTGCCAGAGCTGTACATAGTTTAGAGCAGCCTCCGACCAATCCACCCTCTGTAAACATAATTCAGACAAAGGTGGAGCTATTGGCAAAGGTATTACATGTATGTATTGTTTAGTTGGCTAACAAGTACGACAAAAGTATGATCTATCAAGTTATTTTTCAGCCATCTTGGATACCATCATATAGATACTACAAAGAAAATTCCAGCAGTACAGTCAATTTTGCATACAATATTTACACAGTACAATCAACATTTTTTAGAATACGTATTTTTATAACAGAAGAAACAATTGCTATGTCAAAGTAAACATTATCGGACAAAATAGAATTCAAGAATTCAGGACCCAGTTTTTCAAAATTAACGATGTTGTTAGTTAACGATTCGTTAAAATTTCAAATGGCAATATTACAAATACACTGTTATTTTTTGTTGAAAAAATGTGAGAATCAAAGGATTCTCACATTTTTATCAACAAAAAATAACTTTGTATTTGCTTATGTAGTCGGCATTTACTTTACAAGTTGAGGTCTTAACAATGACTTAAGCTAACGAAGCTTTGAACAACTGGGCCCAGGATGACATCCGAGACGAGATGATCGCCAAAAGAAGAACGCCGCGGTACAAATCGAATTCCCAATTTAATGTTAATTTTAAAATGTTTCGTTGAAATAGGTAGAAGTAATCATAAAATAAATGACAATATATCCTTAATTAAGCCATAAAAACCGTATATTTCTTAAAGTTCATTTCTAATTTACCATGTAAAACATCGCCATATACTGGCAGTCTCGAAAGCGTAATGGTTGGAGCGTCCGCTTCGGAAGCGGGAAATCGTTGGTTCGATCCCAGGCCGCGTCATACCAAAGACGTTAAAATGGCACCAGTGGCTACCGTGGTTGGCGCTCAGCATTCATAAGGCAATCACTGGCTTCCCTTCTCACAAAAAGATAAATAAGTAACTACAGTAAATATGTTAAGGTGATGGTTGGTGGCGGGCAGTGTAATTCTATCGTTGGAGTCATTGTCGTTACTCAAGGATACCTGGGGTGCTCCCAGCGGTTAAACTGGATTATATTATTCATCAGATTGTACATGTAACAAAAACTCACTAAATGGTATCAGAAAATGGTCTAGTTTAACCAAGGTGACATCTTACTTAGGATAAGATCCAAGAGCTGTTGAATTGTCTGTTGGGCAAATGTTATGCATGTTTCGCAGAGATTCTTCTTCAGCGGAGAGTTGAGATCGTTAGACATTGGATGTAGCTGGGCTTCCCTTTCTAGCTCGCCATGTTTTATCAACAAGTCACCGAAGTCGTTCTTCCTCCAGCCTGGCGGTTTACCCCGTGGGCCATGGAACCGATGAGAAATGGCTGGGGCCACGAGCAACACAGTCGTCACAAATAACACCTTATCATGGGTAAATATATTATGTAACAGTGTTGAAGACATTAAAATATGCCATTCTTTGATTTCCGTGTTTTAACTTCGTGAAAATAGAATTCGTTCAAGTCACTCAGTGACCATGTGACCATCAAATAAAGTTATTTAACTTGACCAAACGGAAGCATTGCTATTTTATTCGTAAACATCATGTGTTTCAGCATAACTGAGAAAAGAAAATTGAAGAAAAGCCTATTTCTTCGGGAATGGAAGAAACTGAAGATCTCATTGCTGCCCGCTTTGAAACCTGCTATTGTCTTTGAAACCAATGTATGGATGCAAAAAATATCTAAAATGCCTAAAATTAAAATGGAAACAAACCTTCATCATCTCCTCGAGTCTCTCAAAATTTTTTGAAAATTGTAATTCAGTTTGGGTGCACCTGATACCGCTCGTGACTGTATACTGAAACCCGAGACGTGCCAAACGGAAGCATACGATTTAGGTTTCATCTTCAAATATCTTACGCATGTTAAATGTAACTGATATGATTTTTTTTCTTCAAGTTTTATTTTCATGAATTCATCACAAACATCATAAACACACTGCTATGCCCCAGAAACTTAAAACTTAAAGCATGTGAGACATAAAACTGAATAATAATAATAAATAAAAAAAAAAAAAAAAAAAAAAAAAAAAAAACTTAAAGCAACCAGTGACCATGTCATCGGATATAATGATTTGAGCGATAGCCTATCACTGGTATATATGTGCAGAACATGTTCATGAGAAAAAACAAAAACAAAAAAAAACACCAGTTGAACCCCAGTTGGCCAAGCAAAAGACAAAACGCTCAAGCCCCAACCAAATAAAATGAATAGCTTTAAGTCGGGGCCATCTTAGAGTCACCGGTGTGCAATTAAAGAAGTTAAGTTCAGTTTAATAATATTAGAACAATCATTCTTTCTATAAGTTTCTTAAATTTGTAAACCATTACCAAGTCACCATAAAATTCTGGTTCCGAAAGGCCCTCACGTGAAAGCGTCTTTGACCCAACACAACATTAAATTTGGAAATCAATTCATAGTGTCTTCGATAAAATTTTGAAAATGTTTTTCGAAGTTTATGATGCCGATAGCCCTGCTGGAAAAGTTTGGCTGTTGAACATCTATTTCGCGTGTTGAAGTACGCAACATGACTGCAAACTCTAGCAAACCTAATATGTTGTGAAATGTATACATCATAAAGAGGCGCGGCAAATTTACTATATATCTAAATCAAAGTCGTCACGCTTATCATAATTTTTAGAAAAACTATCCATTTGCAATAGAAAGATGTAAAGGGATTCGGTATTTTTGGTGTTGGCATTATTCAATTGTAGTTCAGGTGGATAACTTGATAAATAAGAATTGTCAATGTTCAGAAGGTCATCGAGGTACCTGAAAGTCAAGTCAAAGGCCTCGATAACATCATCAAATCTCTTTAGTAGTAGTATAAAAATAAATCAGCTACGAGACTTTTATGCCACTTTATGATAGCTCTGTGGGCCTACACTAGGTACCATTTTTGATGTCTTAGTTTGAACAAATTCACAATCAAAGAAGTATCATCACATCGTGTCATCCAAAAAAGTGACATGTAAGACTATATCCATGATGAGTAGCGTTTGAATGAATGAAATACAAGTAGATCTAATGTTTCAAGTCGGAAATATAGGGAATTTTAAAGCAGATTCCTCAGTTGTGGTTGAAAAAAGTTCATTTAAGCTTCACAATAATACTGATCCATACTCGTGCCGCGGAATCGTCTTTGGAATAATTGTTACAAGCACAAAGGCTTAGACTCCGGACCTCTCCGAATGGACCATATCGTGCATGACATTTATC
Source organism: Rugalucina vietnamica (assembly GCA_964017185.1). Lineage (NCBI taxonomy): Eukaryota > Metazoa > Mollusca > Bivalvia > Lucinida > Lucinidae > Rugalucina > Rugalucina vietnamica. The sequence continues at coordinate 72,632,068 of OZ024872.1, forward strand.
GCCAGTTTGTAAAGGGTCACTGCATCACCAATCCTCTTTCTGCTGAATATCGACACTGATTCCACTAATCTACTTATATATTTTATTCACTTTCTGCAAGCTTTATGCGACCTGCTTATACGCCGCGCTGATAAATTGTGTTTTTGTGAATATACACTTAAAGACAAAAGAAACGTAGCAATTGGTTAATCTCGTATAACTCGGAAACGGCCGATTCAAATTATCAGTTGTGACTTTATTTTGCGATGATTAATTGGGTTCTTTAGTACCTGATTCAGTGTAAATTTCATGATGAGTATACCAACAGCTTACCAGTATTTTATAACCTCAAAAATCATAACCCGAAAGTACATTTTTCATTTTTTTTTTGTTTGGCTAATTTCTGTATCCCCCATTGACCGGCATACCTATCTGAAGAATTTACAATATTAATGCCATTCTTTCAAAGGCATATTCTTTGTCGTATCTAGAAAAGATCCTGGCGTGATTATGGTTTCCATGTTGTTGAAGTGTATGCAAATGAGCATGTGCATGGGAAAACCAACAATTTGCATAAGCGAAAACAAAGCCGCAGATCAGCTTCGCGGTGACCGCGAAGCTGATCAGCGCCTTTGTTTTCGCTACAAAGGCGCTCTCTTCTTCTTAAATCCGAAATTTCAAGCTTCTAGCCTGCTTCTGTGACTGTACAGCCTGGTTTATGTCGGACCTGGTCTGAAACCCAAATTGTTGGTTTTCTCATGCACAGGCTCAAATGTCTTTTGAGTTCTACACAAACATTTACGCGATGGCCTTTTGGATGTTTTCGAAATATGTGAAACATGAACTTGCTGGCAATAAAGTTTAACTCACACAACGATGTCGGGATTATTAAATTTCTTTTTGGCATCTTGCATGTGTATGAATGTACCTTGTGAATTTCAATCGCTTTACCATAAAAGACTCCCGAAATTGTTTAATCGAATTTCAGTACTCACAAGTTCATTTTTTTTTTCATTTAATTTCATAATTGTCATAATTTCCGACTTTCATGAGATTAACCAAGTGCTGCGTTACTTTTGTCTTTAGAAGCCTCCGTGGTGCAGTGGTTAAGCCACTTGCCTTGTAAACCAGAGGTCGCAGGTTCGATCCTGGCCTCTCCTGTCCTTCGGATTGAGACTATAAACCGAGGTCCCATGACAATTTTCCAGGACAAACTGCTGACAAGGACAACCCGTGACGAGGCTGGAGACTATGCTGTGCCTAATGTGTGAAGTCCAAGGGATCTAGTCTTCAGACCTGACTTACGAGCAAAAACTGTACACACACACACTTGTACTACGCTTGTCAGTTGTTATTTATCTTGGTTGTTTCCAACCCGCGTGTTTGGCTGGATTTTCTGATTGATTGCACCAGCTCCTTATCACTGCATTCTTCTAACTCATGATCATATTTGAAAAGGGCGAAATAAGTCTTCTGCATAAATTGTACATTGTACACCATGTGTTCCTTTTGTGCAATTCAGTTAACTTAAGATACCATAGGTTTCGTATATGTAACAATAATCCATTTATTTCTTATGTGTAAATAGTTCATATTACTTCCCTTACATTAACGCTCACAGCACTTGTTAACCAGGATTTGGGGCACAGGTAGATGGCTATTATGGCCCTACAAGGAGGAAAAACGAAGAACCCGGGGGAAACCATCAACGTTAGACAGGCAAGCACTACCATGCCATATGTCTGGGCCTGCATCCGAACAAGGACCGTTGAGGTTACAAATGAATGTGTTAGTCACTTCACACCCACCCCCTCTTTCTCGCGTTTTATTAACTAAGAGTCAGAACTGTAGTTGGGAGGTACAAGTAGGCAAAGATCAGGAAAAGGCGCAATCAGAAAAAAGATTCCCACTCCAAAAACCGAGGTGGGAAAAAACCAAACTAACAATCAGGTACTTATACCATGAAACATATCGTAAGCCGAATGAGCAGCTATTTTCCCAATAGGTGGTCACTCAGTTACCTTAACTTAACTAAAACTATGAAAACACACATAAGGCGCCAACAGCACACAAAAAAAAAATTAAACACCAAGACATAAAACAAAAAGAACCACCATAGAAGAATCGCATTGGAACGATCAGTAACACAAAGTTACTGGCGGGCTTAAACCAGTTTTATAGGCGCCAAACCTCGCCCTCAGCTTCTGCAGTGGTTCTGTTATACACAAATATAAACAAGAAATAAGGAAAATCATGTTAAGAAAATATACATAGGTACCAACGTAAAACAAGTATAACGGAAAGCAGGGTGAGCAGCTGTTGAAGTCAGGTGGTCACAGTGCTAGCTTGGGCAGGACAAGTAAATGCAGAGGGCTAAGTGAATAGCCAAATGATATTCGGGTGGCCACAAAGTCATGCAACATAAAACACATAAATGGAATAACTTTGAAAAATTTGAACCACAACAGAAGTACCGCCTTGGAACGGTCAGTTGTAAATAACCGGTTTTAAACCGGTTTTACAGGCGCCTAACCTCACCCTCAGCTTCTGAACTATATTCCCACTAGTGGAAAGATCATTCGTATTTCTGTTTGGAAAGCTCACGGAAGCAGCTGCTATTGTGTAGCTGATGATACAAAAGATGCTCTTTTCTGTATTTGACTCTTTCATGATGCTTCACATCAAAACTTTCGAACAATGCGGAAAAGATAAATCCCCAATATCTAGGCATACCGTTTACATGTAGGCACCTTAAATAAAGCGTGAATTACCAAGTTGTAATCACAGAAGACTAAGTGTCTCTACATATCACTGTTTTGGATGAAATCCATAAAATGTTTCTTTGGGGGACGATATTGTGAAACAACAATAAACGGGCTTATTATAAAAGCAACACAAAATATATTCTAAATTACAATATATTATGTCTGATTAAATGATTTAGTAAATATAAAACAGTGTCATATGGTTCATTCTGTAATTGTAAAGGACGTCTCTGCCTCATCGTATATCTGACTGTGTGGGTGCTGACTGCCACACTCACCATTACAAATAGCTGAAATGAAAAATCAAAATATCAACAATTTCTCTAATTTTTAACGTTTACAGTTTATATGAAAAGCCACCAAGCAAAGGGAAAATGTCCAAAGTTCAAAATGTTTCATTCCCTAGATTAAGTAAACGAGGACTATAAATTGCAGGTACTGGTCTGAAAAGTAACAGACAAAACCGAATGACCAAAGTCTCCATTGTGGACATAAATTACATACATGTATTTACAACCTAAAACGTGTGCCACGGCGATAGATCAGGCCCCTGATATTGTCATGTAGATGCATAGGCTACTGAAACATGGTTTCGTGGGGACAGAACAGATGACATGATTGTAAATGTAGTCTGGAAATGAAATTAGGAGGTCCTCTTTTGCGATTAGGACAAAGTTCCTAGACTACATACCGAGCTTCACTGTATAATTTCCAGGTAGCCACTGTTCACAGGGTCCCTGTGTGGGGTCACAGTCTGGATCTGGTTCAGCCTTCAGTTTGATGCCTATTGGATATGTACCAGCTGCTGCCTGCTCGCGGAGGAAATTTGAACCTAAACAGACACATCTTCAAGGTAAAGACATAAACAGAAAACTTAACAAAAGCTAAAATTCTATAGATCCATTTATAATCTATATATATTGGTAGTTTGCTGATGTGCCTTTAATAATCACATGCATACAAATGGATCTGAGAGAGAAAAACTGTGGGGAACGCTGCACAGAGGAAACTATCTGCTAGCTTTGATTCGATATTATCCAAACGTTAATTCAAACTTGAAATCCTAAAGCAATTTTGCAAATGTCAACAAACACTCACAGATCACACATACACAGAATGACACCAAATCAATCCCGCACTTGGCTTTTCCACTTCCATCAGTTGATCGCTGCAGCAAGTATGTAGACAAATGGGGTAGCTTCGAATTCCATATTTTCATTCCACACCGTAAATAAAACTTAAAACTCTCAAGTTGCGTGGCAATATGTCATCAAGAAATCTAAGGAAAATAAGCGGATGAAAAATACTAAAGTTAGCTATGTAAGCAATCCGAAAGAGTGCGCTGGTTTATCTTACCTATTGGTATTCCATCTACAGTACGGACCTCAATGTCCATTTCTCCAGTTCCGGTACCATTCTGTGACACTAACGTTATCCCAAAGGTAAATTCACCTACAGCGCAAGATTAAAAGATAAAACATTCGCTCATGCCAGAGTCACGTGTGTCCTTAAATTTATGTTCAACAAAAAAAAGGGGGGGGGGTGCGGTGGGGCTTTTCATTAATTTAACACAATTTTGATGCCAGCATTTAGGCACAATTGCAAAGGACCCCGTCATCAGAAATGAATTACCGCACATTCAAGATCATTACCAATCGGATACTCCCTATTATGGATCCATGACATTTCGTCTAAAACCATTTCGTCTAAAAGCCATTTCGTCTAAAGGACATTTCGTCTAAAAGACATTTGGTCTAAATGACATTTGGTCTAAAGGACATTTCGTCTAATGGACATTTCGTCCAATGGACATTTCGTCGAATACGATGTTTCGTCTAAAATTCGTCTAAAAATGTCTAAATTCGTCTAAAATTGGTCTAAAACTCGTCTAAAACATAAATGATAAGGAAAATAGTTTTGAACAACATTTTATTGGATATCAATTTCATTATTTAATATGACAAATTGTAGTCAATCCCCCAGCCATTTTGCAGCAGCATCTTTTATTTAAAAAATATATAATGCTTTTATTATTTACCAATCAACAACTGCAACAGACAACAATGGACCAAAACTAATCCTAAACACTGCATTATAGCTATACCCAGTTTGATAACTGCTCACAATGACCAGTTAAGATAGATCAATACACATGTATTGTCACCATAAGCTTGCAGGTAACAGAAATTATAAATAAATATTTCAAGTCACATCTCTGAAATTGATTTCCAGTAAGGTGCGACATTTGGTCTAAAAATTCTTATTTTTTCTTAACTTTTTTTAGACCAAATGTCGCACCCACTAGATTTTTTAGACGAATTGTCCATTAGGCGAAATGTCCTTTAGACCAAATGTCCATTAGACGAAATGTCCTTTAGACGAAATGTCCATTAGACGAAATGTCTTTTAGACGAAATGTCCTTTAGACGAAATGGCTTTTAGACTAAATGGTTTTAGACGAAATGTCCTGCACCCCCCTATTATTAACCAATAAAAGTCCGATTTCCTTTTAATGGACAAAAAAGTCGGTCCATGATGTGTCGCCGAAAAAGACGGTGTCCCATCTCGGGATGTTTCTGTTCGCTTAGTGTATTTCATCGAAAATTGAAATGATTTAAAACAAAATATCTCAAGGCTTGACTGAAACGAAATGGATTCACCCGAATGATAACGATAGGCAATTCCATTCGTTATAGATGGGTTAAATCCTCTGACTATGCTGTACACTCACCTTGTGGTCCTGATTTTGGAGAAACTTCAAAATCTGTTATTTTGCAGTCACCGTTGTCAAAGATGGGGCACAGCTTTATAACTTCACAGTAGTAGATTGGGTCGAGGTCAGCCCTGTAATTCAACACTTTTTTATTTGATAGAAAAACTAAAACGTTGTTACTCAAATCTCCCTCCTCATTTTGATTCCCTAAAAGGGTCTTTTAAAATATCTCGCTATTTTGCATAAATTAATATATACTTGAACTTTTTACATTCAAACTGAAATAGTCAATTATCTTGAATTGTCTTAATATCGAATAGATAGTTTTTACATGTAAGACAATGCCTAAACAAAAGTGAAAGCGTTCTAAGTTTCATAATAGTCATAGAAACGCTAATGCAAACTTACTTTTCAATGAGCTTGACAAACTCTTCAACACCAAAGTAGTCGCATGCCAAGTTACAGACCACTTGCTCTATCTGGTTAGGTAGTAGCGAGCACAGCTCTCCACAGGTTCCAACAACACCAACATCTGTAAACGGTTCATTACGTGACGAAAACTTGCCCATGCAATAAACAGAGATTTTTTGAGCTTAAAAAATGAAAATTTTCAACAGAAAAATTTTGATATTTTTCTTATTTTTGCTCAAAGCATAGATTGCGGGTACACGTTAGAACCGCCTCGCTGAGGCGGTTCTAACGAGTACCTACAATCTGTTTGGAGCAAAAATAAGAAAGATAGCTCTACTCCTGCATACCCCAATTTTGCTATATAAAAGTGGGATTCAAGGGGGTATACATTACACGGACCTGTTTTCGTGATGACGAAACATGTCTATGACATACAAAATGGAATTAAAAGCTGCAGACGGAAGGCATGAGGATAAAAAACTTACTTCCATATGAAAGGATATTAAATTGTTGACATATTCAAGCAAAGCCCTTTTTGAAATATGAAATAGTATTGCGAGGAACAGCCATTGACGAGAACTGTTTGTGAAAATGGGGACATTCCTGTATACTTTATCCTGAGGTATATGCATGCGCCAAGATAAACCCGAGCCCAATGTGAAGGTAGCCCAAAATGGCTATACACAATGATGTCTGCATGTACACAATCAATAAATGTGACAGACGTCTTTGAATCTAGATTCTTTTCTACAATATACTGGATACTTGAAGTGATCATGATGAATTAGTGCATACTTAGAATGATGTTCAGAAGCTGATTTATAAGCTCCCCTGTAAGCTGGATACAGCCGCTGCATTTTGAGTTGTCGGGTCCACCAACAAGTTTAAGAACTTCACTCTTCCTGATAGAGGAGTTAGACGAGCGTATCTTGAGACCCAGAGACGAGGTCAGAAGAGCGACAACGGCGACAAATACAAAAGAACCCTGAAAAAGGTTATTTTATATTTCAGTCATGTTTGGTATTATATATCTCCTTAACTTGATAGGGCATACAAGGATGAGGTATGCTGTGTCATATAACCTCTGGTTTATAAAAAAAAAAGTTACATACTGAAGAAAAAAAAATACTTTTTATGATAGTCTGTCCGAGAGTCTTGCATCGTCTGAGAAAAGCAGTACTGCTCCTCGAGCAGCGTAAAATAGAAAGGATCGCACAAGGGCATCGAATTTCGGCATGTACGTTGTAAAGCCATCACGATTATTTGAAACAAATAATACACAACGGCGTTTTTAAAAGACAAAAGCTTTAGTTGTTCAGCTTAAACGGGATGCACCAGACTGTAGATCAACGATACAACATGTTACAATGTATAAGTCGCACTGACTTTCACTTGCAAAATTCGATTAAAACACATGTAAGATATGACAAAAATGTTTCACCTTCATATTGGAGTATTCCTTTGAACAAACTGAAGAATCCGATGCCGGAACGTCTGATTTTTATGCTGTCACGTGGGTTTATCACCAAAATGTCCTAAATAATAAAATATCATATTCAAAAGGCAATGATCTTTGTTCTTAACATAGTTGCGTGATGAGAAAACGCACATTTTTTTTGTAAATCTACCAATGTGGTTTACACTTGAAGGTCCTTATTGTGATCAGCCCAAAGAAAGTAAGTCGATATAAATCCCAAGCCATTTAACCATAATGGTTTTCTTGAGCTGGTACTCGTTTGCGGAAGACCTGGTCGGTTTATCCGAAGACAGGTTTTATCATGCCGCGAAACAGCATCTGTCGAAGATGAGTATTGTTAACAAAAGCCATATGACTGTAATAAAACCTGATCAGGTCCGACACAAACCGGCCTGTACAGTCACAAAGGCAGGATAGAAGCTTCAAATTTCGAATTTAAGAAGAAGAGGGAGTGTACTTAAGGAGTCATCACACCTAAGCGAAAAATCGCTTGACGCAGACTTGCGTTTAATTGCGAAAAATAGTTATTGTTTGATTCATTTATTGCTAAATACGTCCCAGTCGACAGCTATGCTCATGTCAGAATGTTAGGTGTTGAAATGGACGAAAAGCAATAAATCAAACAAACAAGAATCCCTTTTCGAAATAAAACGCAAGTCTACGCAAGTCTGTGTTGCGGGATTTTCGCTTATGTGTGACGAGGCCTTTAATACCATTTTTTCCAAATTATTTGTTTGTTTGTTTGAATTGATGCTTAACGTCCCAGTCAACAGCTATGGTCATGTCGGGACGTTGCCTTCATTGTATGGGACCGTTACCCAAAATTAGGATGTCATGACACGCAAAATGTACTTGAAAATAACCTACCAAGTAAACCGAAAAAGCTTATATGTATGGATGGCTCGACTTGAAACCACTTTTTATTGGTAGGCTAAGACCTGAGCGGTTAACCAGTAATCAGATGGTCAGTCAGTAGCGTATATCAGCTTGAGCTTTGTCTGGATGCACAAGCAGTCTTGAGGCCCCCAATGGGCGGTTCTGTTAGATGAATTTCCTACCGTTATGGAAACAAGAAAAGCAGTTCAACAACTATCATCTGGCAAAGCCCCAGGTGCAGATACAATTCCTGCCGAAGTTTACAAGGCTGGGGGGCTACCCATGGCAGAGAAACTGACAGAGTTGTTTCACTGTATGTGGAGAAAGGAGGCTATCCCACAAGAATTTAAGGATGCATCCATAATCCACCTATACAAGCGGAAAGGAAATCCTCAAGTCTGTGACAATCACAGAGGCATCTCCCTCCTATCAATTGCTGGGAAGATACTTGCAAAAATTCTGTTGAATCGTCTGAATGTTCATCTTGATCAGACGGGACTTATCCCAGAAAGTCAATGTGGATTCAGAAAAGACAGAGGGACAATAGACATGATCTTCACAGCAAGACAGCTTCAGGAGAAATGCCAAGAACAGAATGTAGATCTATACATGACGTTTGTTGACCTCACCAAAGCCTTTGACACTGTTAGTCGTGATGGACTCTGGAAAATCATGGCCAAGTTTGGCTGTCCACCCAGATTCATAGCAATGGTGCGGCAGATTCATGATGGCATGCAGGCACGTGTGCAAAATGATGGAGAGTTCTCTGAACCATTTGAAGTAACAAATGGGGTCAAACAAGGCTGTGTTCTGGCACCAACACTGTTCAGCATGATGTTTTCTGCCATGCTTATGGATGCTTTTCAGGACAGTGACACTGGTTTTCCAATCAGGTACCGTTTTGATGGCAACATATTCAACCTCAGAAGGTTGCAAGCCAAAACTAAGGTCCAGACTTATGTGCTAGATGAGCTCCTCTATGCAGATGATATGGATAAGAATGCCAGCACAGAGGCAAAAATGCAAAGAGCCATGGATCAAGTCTCACAGTCATGTGATAACTATGATCTCACAATCAGCACAAAAAAGACAGAGGTTGTACACCAACCAGCGCCCGAAAAAGCCATATAATGAACCAACCATCACTGTGAATGGGCAAAAACTGAAAGTTGTTGACAAGTTCACCTACCTGGGAAGCACTCTCTCCAGAGCAGTGCATATTGATGATGAGATCACTGCCAGAATTGCAAAGGCTAGTGTGGCATTCGGACGACTCCGTGCAAATGTCTGGGAGCGAAATGGAATCAAGCTTGACACCAAGCTGAAAGTCTACAAGGCTGTGGTACTGCCAACCCTCTTGTATGCATGTGAGACCTGGACAGTATACCAACGCCATGCAAAGAGACTTAACCATTTCCACTTAAGCTGTTTGAGAAAGTTGTTAAAAATCAAGTGGCAGGACAAGATTCCAGACACAGAGGTCCTGACGAAAGCAGGGATGCAAAGCATGCATACAGTCTTAAAGCTAGCACAGCTAAGATGAACTGGCCATGTTATAAGAATGCCTGATGCGCGACTTCCAAAGAATGTTTTCTATGGAGAACTACAGCAGGGAAAGCGCTCTCAAGGTGTCCAGAAGAAATGCTAAAGCCTCTCTGAAGGATTTCGAAATACCAATGGGGTCCTGGGAACAGACTGCACAGGAGCGATCAAAGTGGCGAGGTCTCATCAACAAAGGAGCAGCTCTTTATGAAAAGAAGAGAATCTGTGAAGCTGAAAGAAAGCGAAGAGAGCGCAAAGCCAAAACAAATGTGCCACCATCAGACTCTATGACATTGACTTGCTCTACTTGCAACCGACAGTTTAGAGCCAGAATTGGCCTAGTCAGCCATCAAAGAACTCACCAACACACATCAGCACTATTCAAGAAATAATGATGGTCTTTCTCATTAGTGAGAGACGAACTATCATGTAATCACTGGTAAGTTATCGTGTAGAGTCTACAATGCATGTGCACGTGCATAAAACGTTGTAACAGATAGACCATTAGGCTGGCCTGGTGCTTATTAATCAACATGTAATGCAAAATCACATTATATTTTAGTACCATAGTTTAAACAGCATTTTGCTGATTTGGTGGAATTTGGGCTTTGTAACCTTAGACGGCGCAGCCCGAGGCTTTCAACACTCCCCGAGGGACCTAGCGAATTTTAATGAATGACAAAATCATTTTTGATCGCTATTATTGCATAAATTCTGCACAAACGAAAGAAATAATGGTACACTTTATGTTACAGCCTCACCACATTTTCATATCCGTAAAAGTTTTCATCCCTATTATGCTTCTTCCGGGCGTACTTAAGTTACTCATTAGTAGGACGTGTTTTGCGTGGCGCCCGGTAACGAGCATAAATAAAAGCCATGTAATAACAGCACGCACGCACGAGAATTACATAGTTCCCGCATGATGTCACAACAAGAATATTTTGACACATAAAATAGCTGATTTTCCAAGGCGAAGCCGTTATGTACATTTACTGTTATCTGAACATGTGAGTTGTTCACAAACCGTTAGAGGTTGACAATGGAATAGATGCATAATTTCTTACAAGCTTAACCAGCTAACTGTCACCTTACTGTATTCAAAATACAGTTGACCCCATGTATGCAAACAAAAACGGCCATTTTGTGTGGCAGAAAACTTGATATTTGCCATGCAGGAACTATCTATACATGGCTTTTATTTCATTAATATATAGATGTTAATATCGTGTGACACAAGTATTTATGCAATAATACGTATTAATGCTAATGAAGTTCAATATACAACTGGAAGGAGACCAGCCGAATTTCAACCCTTCAACCCGATTCATCCTTCGCAAGCGTGTTAGGCAAATGGAGGGCATAAGAAGACATAAAAAATACAAAAGCCTGTCACAAGTGTCCGTTAAAGCATGGGCAATAATAATGCATGCAAAGAGCCGTGGCACTAAAAACCCAGAAACCCGGCCTTCTGTGTTTCCGATCAAGCCCGACACAATATGGCATGTACGGTTACAGTAAAAAGCTAGAAGCTTAAAGTTTCGGATTTTACAAGAAGATAAAACTACCTATGTAGCGAAAACAAAGGCGCAGATCAGCTCTGCATTTAATGCACAGCTGATGCTAATTTGCGCCTTTGTTTTTGAGTATGAAAATCTTCAATTTTCCCAATATGCCGCTCATAAATATAATAATATTGATGCAATAATAAAACTTCCATATACAACCCTATGACTGAGAAATATGATTCAAATAATAGCGTGACATAATTTCTATTTTGGCGTCTGTATCGACTCTAAAAATTATCCGCGGACATGGTCTAAGAAAGATTTTACGGCCTGTCCAGCGACAACTCCCTTTACTTTCTTTGTTCTTCTCCACTTTTTCCACTAATGGGTAATTTCTATATAGTTTGTTTGGTACTATAACGGGCGATGATCTAATAGGTGCCTCGGTGAAAGAAGATGGGCATTTGCTTCAATATTCTACCCAAAGCTGGTGGTCTAAACAGTTCGCTTACACGATGACAAAAGAATTCAGTTGTAAAAAGGCATCTAAATACCTGTGATGTTTCACGATTTATTTTTCATCATAGATTTGCGTACAAAAATATATACCAAAGACGCTTCGTCGCAAGTTAATAAAGGGTCACTGATGAGAGTTCAGTACCCGAAATTGCGCGATATGGCCCATACTACCTGCCTTTGAACGTTTTACTGCTTCCAAAGGATCAATTTTTTATAGTTTATTAGTGACTAATCACCAGTCATATTTCCTTACTGCAGAAAAATAACCCAAATACTTGAATGAAACCATTTCTGATGGGAAAGGTCTGAGATTTATATGCATGGTGAGGACTCTGGTGTCAACCTAAAGAATTACAAACAACGGTATAGACAACAAGATGACAGTATATTATGAAAATATCAATGAACAACGATGATCTCTGTTAAAGCTTGCGACAAATGAGCCGCCTCGTGGAAATACCAACAATGTGGTTTCCGAACAGGTCTGACACAAACCGGCCTGTACAGCTACAGAAGCAGGCTAGAAGCTTGATATTTTGGAGTTAAGAACAGGAGGAATTGTACTATCCGAGTAGCGAAAACAAAGGCGCTGATCAGCTTCGCAGTTACTGCGAAGCTGATCTGCGCCTTTGTTTTCGCCTAGCAGATTGTTGGTTTTCCCATGTGGCGGCTCAAATCATGGCTCAGTCTGCGCCATTTATTCAGCCAGTGATGGTGAAGGTCGTTTCTGCCTCGTCGTATATCTGACTGTGTGGGTGCTTACTACCACATTCACCATTGCAAATAGCTGAAACAGGAGAAGAGCGATAGGTACAAAGTGGCTTTTTACAAATAAGAAGAGAGGGTTCATTCACTTATCGTGAAAGCAAAAAAAAACATTAACAAGAATCCATTTTCCTCGATAAAGAAACGCATATACAAACCACCTACATGTATTATGCAATATAAAACCAGATATAACTCAAAAAGTCTGTTAAGTCATAAACTAGCTTACAGATGTGACATCACAAAAGGATGGTGTAAATAAAATGCCAGGCAGAAAACGATGTTATTCATATCATTATAACATGTTAAGAAGGGTTTTACCAATTTTCACAGAATAGTTTCCTGGTAACCATCTTTCACATGGCTGTTGGGTGGGGTCACAATCTGGGTCTGGCTGTGCGTTCAGTTTGATGGCTGCTGGATAACTACCGGCGGCTTGGGCTTCAAGGAGGAACCCACTGCCTGAGAGAAACAGCTTAACGTTATGAACAAATCTGCTGATCAAACTAAACTTAACCAGTGGACCAATGGTCCTGTAACCGCTCACCTGAGATCTGGGATAAATACCAATTAACTTGTTAACATGGCAGACAACCCCCCTGTTTTTTTACGCATAAATCTTCTGTACATTTGCTCATTCACAGCAAGTTTCCCGCCATTAAACAACAGTTTCCCTCTTTTCCCCATTCAAATGCAAAGGCAAGCTAACTTGACCTTGCTGTAAAATAGGTCAAGGTCATCCTAGGGTCATGAGTTATATAAACTTTGTAGAGCTCCATTCCCTGATGCTTCTTGCCAAATTTTAAAATCATAGGCCTTCTGATTCTGGAGAAGATTTTTTAGGTTTTTGCTATTTATGACATTTATAGCCATGGTGGCCATCTTTGGCATGTGACCTTGACCTTGATCATTTAAACAAACTTTCATTCACTCTTCCAAACTATGCTCCACATAAAGTTTATATTGATTGACCAAGCGGTTTCAGAGAAGATGTTTGAATATTATGGTCATATACAAGTATATAGCCCCGGGACAGGGGCAGACAACCCCTGGGGACATTTGTTTTTCATAAACATAAATTTTCTGTTCATTTGCATATTCTCAGCAGCAAGTTTCTCCCCATTTAATTACATTTTACTAATTTTCCCCATTCAAATGCATTTATAAGCGACCTAAGTTAACCTTGCCATAAATAGGTCAAGGTCATCCCAGGGTCCTGATTTATATAAACTATGTAGAGCTCCATTGCTTGATGCTTCGTGCCTAGTTTCAAAATCATAGGCCTTCTGGTTCTGGAGAAGATTTTAAAGGGTTTTGCCATGGCGGCCATCTTGGTCATGTGACCTTGACCATTTATACAAACTTTCATTCCCCTTTCCTAACAATGCTCCATGTAATTTTTGGCTTTTATTTGCCAAGCGGTTTCAGATAATAATAATAATAATAATAATAATAATAATAATAATAATAATAGTCTTTATTTTAAGAAGGTAACACATTTAGCCACAGCTAATCTTCCATGAGGCCCTCAAGAAGAAGATGTTTGAATATCATGATCATATACATGTATATAGCCCGGGGCATGGGCAGACAAACCATTGAGGACAAAACTTTTTATACACATAAATCTTCTGTCCATTTGCATACTCCCAGCAAGTTTCTCCCCATTTAATTACATTTTACTAATTTTTCCCATTCAAATGCATTGGCGACCTAAGTTGTCATTGCCGTAATATAGGTTAAGGTCATCCCGGGGTCATGATTTATGTAAATTTTGTAAAGCTCTATTGTCTGATGTTTCATGCCAAGTTTCAAAGTCATAGGCCTTCTGGTTCTGGATAAGAAGATTTTTAAAGGTTTTTGCTATTTAAAGCCATGGCGGCCATCTTGGTCATGTGATCTGGATCATTTATACAAACTTTGATCCCCCTTCCTGAGAGTGTTCCACGTGAAGTTTGGCTACGAATGGCCTAGCGGTTTCAGAGGAAAAGATCTTTGAAATTGTGAATGACCGACGACATCGGACGCCGGAGCATGGGTATACTATATGCTCACCTGTGAGCCTTCGGCCCAGTTGAGCTAAAAATCCACTTGTAGGAAAACAAACCATCAGGTTCATCAACTTAATATGACTGATATGTAGTGTCTTCAGCCTTTGAATATCCACTTTCAACTTCTTTGAATATAAAACGCATATCATGACGACTGTCTTCTACTCCTACTAAAACTTGTCTAGACATAATGTGCATGAGAAAACCAACAATTTGGGTTTCCGACAAGGTCCGACACAAACCGGCCTGTACAATCACAGAAGCAGGCTAGAAGCTTGAAATTTTGGGTTTAAGTAGAAGAGATATTGTACTATCTGTGTAGCGAAAACAAAGGCGCTGATCAGCTGTGCAGTTACTGCACAGCTGATCTGCGCCTTTGTTTACGCCTAAGCATTTTGTTGATTTTCTCATGCAGTGGCTCAAATGTATTCATATAAATCTACATACCTTCTCGTACACCATCAACAGTTTGAACCTCAACCACCATCTGTCCGGTCCCTGTACCGTTCTGGGAGACATAAGTGAAGCTAATCACGAACTCGCCTGCAACAGAGAAAACAACTTTAATAATGAGAATCTTACTTGTTCAGTGGTTACTATGTAAAGCCTCGTGTACACTGCATTTTAAAGATCGCGCAGATTTATAGGACATGTCTTCATCAGGCATTGCAAACATGTACATATACGTAGCATGTCGACAAGTGCATATTTATCATTCTACAGAGATGCCAAATAACTACTGCTTCAACTAGATTAGCAGAAGGCACTTGAACCTGGCTCTTCTGATGAGTTTTAACGTTTTCTAAAGTCATTTGCCATTGTTGGTGTTTCCACTTAATGGCGAGTAATAGCGATGATGGTTTAGTAAAATAAAATAAAGATCCAACTTTCTCTTCAAGCAAATCATGACCAAATAACAAAATGAAGTAAACACCAACCTTGTGGTCCAGATTGTGGTGTGACACCAAGTTTCGTTATTTTGCAGTCACCATTGTCGTTGATAGGGCAAGTCTTGAGCAGTTCACAAATGTAGATAGGATCTGGATCAACGCTAGAAAATAGATATCACTGAATATTTACCATAAGCTTGTCTTCATCATCATAATCATCATCATTGATGTAGTTTACTTTAAAACGATTTTCGTAGCCGGAAAGATGTTAACATCACCCAGGTGACCAGTACATTGCCCATCAAATGAGTTCCAACCGATAGGTTTTTTATCCCTTTCAAGATACATGAAAATGTCTGTTTGCTCGGCTCCATGGTGACAGATGGATGACAATAACTTACGATTGTATAATTTTTACGAATTCCTGGATGCCTTCAATGTCACAGAGAAGATCACATGCTACTCCAAGGGCCTGGCTACCGGTCTTTTGAGCGAGAAGCTGACACAGGTCACCACATGACCCAACAATACCTACATCTGCAAATATAACAATGCGATTTTAAAAGCATGCATTCATGTTAGCATGTAGCTGTTTATTCACGCATTTGTTAATAAATTCCAGCTATATTTTGCTCTTATTCGAAAACATTTAAGCCAAAATTGCCAACGCGGGCAAATGTTTTAGGATCAGCGAACAGTAGCAGAAGGCTTACTGAAAAGATAAACATTTGAAGACCATAATTTATAAATATTGCAATGTTTGATGACTATCTTGTCTTCAAATAAGGGTCGAATTAATCATTTATACATGTTGTATGTGCGAAATTCCCTCCGATTAAAACAGGATGTTTATGACAAGCACCAAAGCACATCATCTGGAAAATGATAGTCCTTACTTGCAATGATGTTAAGCAGTTGGTCGATCGCTTGTTCCATAAAATCCACACAGAAGCTACATCCTGCTGCGTCGACGCCGATTTTCGTCGCCAGGAGAGATGGTCGGATCGATCCTGTTTTCATGAGTTTTGATCCCTTCCCTCCAGAGGAAATCGACAACGGTACGTTGAAACAGAATGTGGGGGACAGAAGAACGAAAACGGTGGCGAACACCAGAGGACCCTGGGGAAAAATACAATAGTCGCTGTTCTTGAGTTCTTAGTAAATCATTCCTCAAGTGATTTCAGATCCCTTGTCTGATACGCAATATCTGAACACACTAGAAATGGCCGTTTGAAATAAAGTCAGACTCCTAGATCCGAGCCAGTCGGTCTCATAATCTTGTCTGGTGTTCACATCTTAAAAGCGCGGTCGCCCACAATTGCAACATACTGAAATTCAGTAAACATACTCTCGAAAAGATAACCTTAAGATATGAAATGTACATGTACCATGTCAGAAAAAACAACAACACTGGATTGAAGTCCGTCTTGGTAAAGACAGATTCAGAATCCATCGCTTTCAAAACTTCGTCTTCTCTTAAGCTGTTCAATCTCTGCAAAGTCGACATAAAATCACCTCACACAGTTAGATGCAAATTATCTTCTTTAAAAAAATGTTTAAAAGAAAGTTTAAACCTAAGAAATATTTTCAGAATTTAGCTGCAGTAAAACTTCACCTTCATCTTGCTAGTTACTCCTGTAAGTGAGAAAGTGAAAAAGAGACACTAAAGGGCGACACGAGGAATTATTTTCCCCAGGGATTATGTGAACCAGTGTAAGATGTCCCGGTCGCCTTACTTATCAGGGTCATTTGGTGGACATACATGTATCTGGTACAGATAGACACTTTAACTTGACCGACCACCACATCGAATTGCTTTGTTTAGTTACGTTCAAAAATCGCACCAGCAGAACATCTAGCAACACATCCTTTACAACATTCATGATCATCATCTCCCTTATTCTCAGGATCATGAACGTACCCTTCATATCTAAGAGGGGGGGGGGGGGCGCAGGACCCTTTTCTGTGAAGTGTGATTGGCCTTTTTTAAAGTCTGTGATTTGTGAAAAAGCAAAATTTAACTCTGTGATTTGTGACAAAGGTATTTTCTGTGATGTGTGAAACACAAATTTAAATCCCTGTGATCTGTGATTTGTAAATTTTCAAGTCTGTGAATTGTGATTATCATCATTCCTTGTGATTGTATAACCAATGGTCTAAAAGTACATTAAAATCGCATACATGGACCTCCAGAATTATAAAATTTTCTCGGGGGAGGTCCCCCGAACCCCCATTTTAACAATAAGAATACCCCATCTCATACCCTTTGCAACTTGGCACTCATGATCGCTCATGAATTACTTTTAACATTTTGTGCCCGACAGGTCTAGTGACTAAAGCTATGCATAGAATTACCATTTTCATTTTGAAGTTTAAGACTTAATTTACTGACCAACACGAGAATAAAATATTGATGCATATCATATTAAAGTTTAAATAGAGGTTTTTGTTATACCTTTTAGGCAGTTAGTAAAATGATTCCATTTTCCTCTGCACCACCGTGACTGAAAGAGTCTCTACCATACATGTAATGTAAGGCTAAGGTATTCTTATTTTACAAGTAACTATGAAATAATGAGTTAAAATGATACCTTCCTTTGATACGAATAGTTATTTTTTAGTAATTGAGAAGTTATATGCTGTAAATCAGTCAATACAGTGCAAAAACATTGGCCAAATTGCCGAATTCTCTGTGATTACGAAAATTCATTGTCTGTGATTTGTGAAAGCATCATTTGAAAACTCTGTGATTTGTGATTTTGTGTTTTGAATCTCTGTGATCTGTGACCAGGCCTGTTCATTTCATAATTATGTCTTATATTATAATATAATTTAACGAAATATGATTTATATTTTTAATATTTTTTCTCAAATATAAAAAGATAAATAAGATAATTGAATAAATAATATTATAAAATGCCAAATATATTAAACAAAATCAAAATTATAACGCAAAAATGAAAGTGTGCGTTTCTTTCGCTGTCGAGTATAAGTATTCTGGTCACATGACTTTTACACCCGTGGTCATGTGACAATCACCTAGGTGTCCTAATTTGCATAAAGTTGTTTAGTAATGGCGGCTCTATTCACACAATGAATGCGATTCGATTTTTTTTACCATAAAATCGCCGACTGACGGAGTATTTTCGAACTAAAGATGTCGGACCCTGCGTCAGCATCTTCTAAAGCTTACCAGCTAGACTTAGACACGCAGAAAAAGAATGTTTTCGTCACGCAATTAAATGAAAGGTGAAGAATTAAGATCGCGTGTCACTAATTGGTCGTTAATTGGGTCTTGCAATATTGATGTAGTAGGTTTATATAGCTGCCTAGGGGCTTTACTATCTATGTAAATAATGCTTTCTATTCTAAAAATTGATTCTTTTGTCAACTTAAGCAAATTGATATATCATTTTGCATTGCATTATAATTAAATTATTTGATATTTACATTAAAATGATTTTAATGGTTTTGAATATGGATATGAAAATAAATGAATGCAAATATATATTCATAACAATAATTGTCATTTACTTCTAACAGAATACCTAAATGTTATCACAATGAAAGCTCATATTGGCACCCTTTCATCCTGGCCGCATTATTAAAATGAGATTGGTGTGTTCTTGTATTGAGCACTTGCCCTGTTTTCGCTGGAATAATTTAATCTTCATTTAAAGTCACTCCATATTTTAACAATCAACATAAGCTCTGTAGAGCTTTTATTGTGACATTTTAAGAACATATTTACACTATATACTTTGAGCTGTGGAAATGTGACCTCCTCAAGGCCACAACAGCTAACGCCCCAGACGGGGATTGGACCATGGACCCCTTGGCCAAAAGTTTGATGCGATACCGACTGTGCCAGCCTGCTCCACTAGATTAATTGATGTACACTGGTAGCTTAAAAGGGAGAATATATTCAAGTCACTCAGTTGAATTATGCCAAGAAAAAATACAGTACCCCCACCATCAAACTCTTATGATAAAATTATTTCCTTTTCATGGGGAAATTTGAGAAAATGAGTGGTGAAATTGTAAAAATAAACCATACTTGCAAATTTGAACAGCCTCTCTTGAAATCCTTGATCCATCCCTTCAATCATGTTTTAGACTAAACTGGTCTTGTTAGCTCACCTGAGCCGAAGGCTCACAGGTGAGCTTATAGTATACCCATGCTCCGGCGTCCGTCGTCCGTCGTCCGTCGTCGTCCGTCGTCGTCCGTCGTTCACAATTTCAAAGATCTTCTCCTCTGAAACCGCTTGGCCAATCAAAGCCAAACTTCATGTGGAGCATCCTTAGAGAGGGGGAACTAAAGTTTATATAAATGGTCCAGGTCACATGACCAAGATGGCCACCATGGCTATAAATAGCAAAAACCTTTAAAAATCTTCTTCTCCAGAACCAGTGGGCAGATTTCCATGAAACTTGGTATGTAGCATTAGGGACGCGGGTCCATCATAGTTTATATAAATCATGACCCTGTGATGACCTTGACCTATTTTACGGCAAGGTCAACTTAGGTCGCCAATGCATTTGAATGGGAAAAAATGGTAAAATGCTATTTAATGGGTAAAACTTACTGGGAATAGGCAAATGGACAGAAGATTAATGTTAATAGAAAATTTTAGCCCCTGGGGGGTTGTCTGCCCCTGCCCCTGGGCTATATACATGTATATTTCCATAATAATGAAACATCTTCTCCCCTGAAACCACTTGGCCAATCAAAGCCAAACTTCATATTGAGCATCCTTGGGAAGGGGGAAAGAAAGTTTATATAAATGGTCAAGGTCACATGACCAAGATGGCCGCCATGGCTATAAATAGAAAAAACCTTTAAAAATCTTCTTCTCCAGAACCAGAAGGCTAATGATTTTGAAACTTGGTGTGAAGCATCAGTGACTGGAGCTCTACAAAGTTTATATAAATCATGACCCTGGGATGACCTTGACCTATTTTACGGCAAGGTCAACATAGGTCGCTCATGCATTTGAATGGGGAAAAGTGTTAAAATGTCATTTGTAGGGAAAAACTTGCAGGAAATGGGCAAATGGACTTATGATTGATGATTCTGAAAAAATTTGGACCCCAGGGGTCTGTCTGCCCCCACCCCGGGGCAATATACATGTGTATGACCAAATTATTCAAACATCTTTTTCTCTGAAACCGCTTGGCCAATCAAAGCGAAACTTTATGTGGAGCATTCTTAGGAAGAGTGAATGAAAGTCTTTATAAATGGTCAAGGTCACATGATCAAGATGGCCGCCATGGCTATAAATAGCAAAAACCTTTAAAAATCTTCTTCTCCAGAACCAGAAGGCCTATGATTTTGAAACTTGGCATGAAGCATCAGGCAATGGAGCTCTACAAAGTTTATATAAATCGTGACCCTGGGATGACCTTGACCTTTTTTACAGCAAGGTCAACTTAGGCCGCCCATGCAATTGAATGAGAAAAAATAAGAAAATGTCAATTAATGGCAAAAACTTGCTAGGAATGAGAAAATGGACAGAATATTCATGTTTATGAAAATGTTTTTGGCCCAGAGGGTTGTCTGCCCCTGCCCAGGGGCTTTATACATGTGTATGACCATAATGTTCAAACATCTTCTTCTCTGAAACCGCTTGGCCAATCAAAGCCAAACTTTATGAGGAGAATTCTTAGGAAGGGTAAATGAAAGTTTGTCAAGTTGGTCAAGGTCACGTGACCAAGATGGCCGCCATGGCTATAAATAGCAAAAACCTTTAAAAATCTTCTTCTCCAGAACCAGAAGGCCTATGATTTTGAAACTTGGCATGAAGCATCAAGCAATGGAGCTCTACAAAGTTTGTTTAAATCATGACCCTGAGATGACCTTGACCTTTTTTACGGCAAGGTCAACTTAGGTTGCCCATGCATTTGAATGGGGAAAATTGTTACAATGTCATTTGAAGGGCAAAACTTGCAATAAATTGGCAAATGGACTGATCATGAATCTTTATGATTTAAAAAAGAAATTGACTCCAGACGTTGCTCTGACCCTGCCCTGGGGTTATATACATGTATATTACCATTCTAGTCAAACAAGTTTATTGGTATATATCTCAGGTCTCAGGTGAGCGTTTACAGGACCATTGGTCCTCTGGTTTTTAATCATTTGCTCTTAGTTTGTTTACTCCAATGATTTTCTGTGGCCTCGAACATTCATGACATTAACAGAGAATATTTATTAAATGGAACTCTAGTTTATGCTTCAAAGTTAATGAAATTCGAGAAACTTTTTGCAACTCACTGTGTACCCTTATGGTACATGAACTAATTATGGTTTCATTTTATAAAGCCAAGACCATACTGTCCCCAGTCTAATTGTAAATTTAAGTATGCAACAAATCCATCAACCTTGCTATATAAGCAAATAAATACATTCCAGAAAAAAACAAATAGCAAAGAAAACCACAGCATATCATTAATTATAATCACCATAGTTTATTCACATTATTTATCAATTCTTCTGACCTATCCAATTTTGCATTCTAGATATGATGAAGATGATGTCACAGCATTCCCCGTTGTCAAGGAAACGGGTGATAAGCTCATTGAAACTGGTATCAATACACTCCAGCGGACCCTGTTGCTCAAGAAAGAAGTTGAAGTGGACCAGGTTCAAGCCGAGCTGGAGGAAAAACGCCGAGAATTCAAACAGCGGATGGACGCCTGTGCCCAGAGACAGATTGAAATACAGAAAAAGCAGCAAAGGGTGCTAAGTTTCATTCATTTTAATAAACTATATACGTGTAATTCCATGAAAAACTGCAGCAGCATCAAAAACAGTGGGATAATGTTTTTTTCTGACTGTCCATGATGAACATTCAAGAGAAAACACAAAGAAATGTAAAATTATCATGCTTTTGATTACACTAGCCAATAAAATTAATGATGTCTATATGTACATGTATTTGAAGAATTTGAAGAAAGGAGAGTTATTTATTGCTGTATGAACCTCTGAAGGCCTAAATACATGTGTATAGCTTAAATTTAAATAAAAATTTTCTCTATATAAATGAAAAAAAAAAACAAAACAAAAAAAAAACAAAAAAAAACAAAACAAAACAAAAAAAAAACAAACACTTTTTTCCCTTTCAGATGAAGGACAGAGTGTCAAAATTTGAGAATTTCTTAAAAGAGAATGAATTGAAGCGTCGTCGTGCTATACAGAAATACCAGACTGAAGTGAAGTTAAAGGATCAGAAAACAAAGGAATTGGAGTCACTAGAGGATGAACTTGAAATGCTCAAAGCACAGTAAGTCATGTCTTATCATAAAACTGATGTGAGGCAGTGTTGGAATTTTTTTCCAGGACTTGTCTTAAACATGGTATGATATGAAAATGAATCCATAAGACAGTTGTTCGCTCAACTTGTTCACTCAAGATCCATTAGCTTAACAAACTACATGTATGAAAATGTAAGATAATCTATCTACAGCCCAATCTCAGCATAGCATTCTCGACCTAGATCCTGAAAGTGTTTTAAAATGTGTATACAATGTATATATTCTGTCAATTCATTCTCAGAATTCTAATATCAATCAAGAATCCTCGACATTTCGTCAAAAATTACATTTGTCCAAAATGTCACCATGCCCAGACCTTTACCCTAACCCTAGTGGCTGATGGCTCAAAATGTGGACCTATAGGCTAGTCTTCTACAGAAAAAATCTAAAAATTTTGCCGTGAATATTTTTGAAGTTACAAAATTTTCAACAAAACACATTTTCGACGAAATGTCGTACATCGATCAATCAAGGGCCACTCTGCTACAACGTTTCAAAAGATGCTTCAGAACCCTGAGTGTGAATGTGTCAACAAACTTTGTTAAAATTCTGGTGGTGATTCATTTTAAGATATGTAGCAGAAACAGAATTCTAACATCAATCAAGGGCCATAACTCTGTTTAACAAATTTGTGAGACATTATAACAATCTCAAAATTAGATATGAGCTGCTGCACAAGAAAACCAACAACCAGAGGACCAATGGTCCTGTAAACGCTCACCTGAGTCTGCTGCATATACCAATAAACATGTTTGAATATTATGGTATTTAACCCCAGTGCAGGGGCAGATGAAGCCCTTGGGCCGTTTTCTTTTTTCAGAATAATCAATATTCTGTCCATTTGACAATTTCTTGCTGGCTTTTCCCTTCAAATGACATTTTAACAGTTTTTCCCATTCAAATGCATGGGCAACCCATGTTGACCTTGCCATAAACTTGGTCAAGGTCATCACAGGGTCATGATTTATATATACATTGTAGTACTATAGCCATGGATGCTTCACGCCAAGTTTCACTGAAATCAATCTATTGGTTTCAGAGAAGATATTTGAAGGGTTTTTACCATATATGGGCATGGCGGCCATCTTGGTCATGTGACCTACATTATTAATATATACATTGATTCCCCCATCCTATAGATGCTTCACATAAAATTTGGCTTCAATTGGCCAAGTGGTTTTAGAGGAGAAGATGTTTGAATATTATGGTAATATTTATGTATATTGCCCCGGGGTGTGGGCATATGAGCCCTTGGGTCCATTTTTTTTCAGAATCATTAATATTTAGTCCTACTACCCATTTCCTGCAAGATTTTCACCTCAAATGACTTTTTAAAAGTTTTCCCCATTCCAATGCATTGGAGACCTATGTTGACCTTGTCGTAAAATAGGTCAAGGTGACCACAGGGTCATGATTTATATACACATTGTAGTACTTCAGCCTTTGGTGCTTCATGCTAAGTTTCGTTGAAATCGAACTACCAGATTCGGAGAAGAAGATTTTTGAAGGGTTTTTACCATATATGGGCATGGCAGCCATCTTGGTCATGTGAACTAGATAATTTATATATACATTAATTCCCCCATTCCATAGATGCTTCACATAAAATTTGGCTTTGATTCGCCATGCGGTTTCAGAGGAGAAGATGTTTGAATATTATGGTAATATACATACTGCCCCGGGGTGGGGGCAGATGAGCCCCTGGGGTCCATTTTTTTTCAGAATCATTAATATTCAGTCCTACTGCCCATTTCCTGCAAGACTTTCACTTTAAATGACATTTTAAAAGTTTTCACTATTCAAATGCATTGGCGACCTATGTTGACCTTGCCATAAAAAAAGGTCAAGGTCATCACAGGGTCATGATATATATATACATTGTAGTACTTTAGCCATCGATGCTTCATGCCAAGTTTCTTTAAAATCGATCCACCGGTTCTGGAGAAGAAGATTTTTGAAGGGTTTTTACCATATATGGGCATTGCGGCCAGCTTGGTCATGTGACCTGGATTATTTATATACACATTGGTTCCCCCTTCCCATAGATGCTTCATGTAAAATTTGGCTTTGATTGGCCAAGCGGTTTCAGAGAAGAAGATGTTTGAATATTATGATAATATACATGTATATTGCCCCGGGGTGGGGGCGGATGAGCCCCTGGTGCCCAATTTTTTTCAGAATCATTAATATTCAGTCCTACTGCTCATTTTCTGCAAGATTTTTCCTTTAAATGACAATTTAACAATTTTTCCCATTCAAATGCAAAGGCGACCTATGTTGACCTTGCCGTAAAATAGGTCAAGGTCACCGCAAGGTCATGATTTATATACACATTGTAGTACTTGAG
Source organism: Rugalucina vietnamica (assembly GCA_964017185.1). Classification (NCBI taxonomy): domain Eukaryota; kingdom Metazoa; phylum Mollusca; class Bivalvia; order Lucinida; family Lucinidae; genus Rugalucina; species Rugalucina vietnamica. Next base: position 72,657,225 of record OZ024872.1, read on the forward strand.
TCATCGATGCTTCATGCCAAGTTTCGTTGAAATCGGTCCAGTGGTTCCGGAGAAGAAGATTTTTGAAGGGTTTTTACCATATATGGGCATGGCGGCTATCTTGGTCATGTGACCTGGATTATTTATATACACATTGGTTCCCCCTTCCCATAGATGCTTCATGTAAAATTTGGCTTTGATTGGCCAAGCTGTTTCAGAGAAGAAGATCTTTGAAAATGGTGGACGACGGACGGACGGACGACGGACGGACGGACAGACGACGGAGCATGGGTATACTATAAGCTCACCTTGTGAGCCTGACGGCTCAGGTGAGCTAAAAATGCTTAGGCAAAAACAAACACGCAGATCAGCTTCGCGGTGTAACCGCGAAGCTGATCGACAATCTGGGCAGTATGTCCATTCTCCAGACAAAAGAAATCTTTGTAAAGAAAGTTTTACTCTCTGCATCAAGATGAGTCTTAGGCTAGATTTTGGAAAGGCAACATCTTATTTTAAAGTGGAGAAAATAATACATACAAAAATGTGACAGTAAAGATAATTTAGCAAATGCAAGGGCTTCGACCCTTGCCTAGAAAATATGATTGTGTGGAAACAGGACATGTACAACTACATTCAGATATCTGTGTTTAAGAATTTCAAGATGAAATAAAGTTGTGTTTTATGCATTAAAAGAAAATTGGAAACAGAAGAAAGACTTGCTACTCAGTTCAACCTCAACAAAATAACAACAAAAATAAAAACTATGCAAAAACTCTTTGATAGTACAATCATTCTACTTCTTAAATTCGAAGACGGAAACCCAAATTGTCGATTTTCTCATGCGAAGGCTAACTTTGTATTTTTCCCAGATTGTCATCATTGGAGAGGAAAGTTGGTCGTTACAAGAAGTTTGAAGAGTATTTACTCAGGGTTATAGATGTCATGCCTGAAGGTAGGTATGAAATATAGCCAACATGACTACATGATTTTTTTTTATCAATCATAGCTTAGAAATTAATTTAAAAAAAAATGTACCTGCAAAGAAACATGCAAGAATGGAAATCTTAGACATCTAAACTATGCCCTATTATAAGTACAGATTCTAGTTTCAGTGGAACTGAGTGGTCAAGTATTTGGTGACAACTGATGTACATAACATTAGTGTGCCACAAGAAGAAATGTGCTTCTTGCTGCACATTGGTATAAAATTCTCACAACTTTAAGTTTTGAGAATTCAATACCCATGTGCAGTGAGAAGCATATTTTAATGACCATTTTAAGAGAGACAGAAGCAAATTTTGTTAAATCAAATACAGTTCAACCTCATGATAACGTGCCTCACTTTAGTGTGGTTTTCAGTATAAAGCGACCATGTCATGGCTCCCAAATTTATTAATTTTTTCTGGTTATGTTTGTGATTTCTTTTGATGGGGCTTGGTTACTCTGCATCACATGAAATTAAATCATGATCTGAGCCTGTGCGTGAGAAAACCAACAATTTGGGTTCCAACCAGGTCCAACACAAACCAGCCTGTCCAGTCACAGAAGCAGGCTAGCAGCTTGAAATTTCGGATTTTGGAAGAAGAGGAATTGTACTATCTGTGTAGCGAAAACAAAGGCGCTGATCAGCTTCGCGGTTACCACAAAGCTGATCAGCAGCTTTGTTTTCGCCTTTGCTAATTTTTGGTTTTCTGATGTGGTGGCTCATCTATATTTGATAGGTGTTTTTCATTTGTTTTCACCTGAAATCTGAGAGTGTAGATCAGATGTATGAAAAATTTGACCTTGAAAGTAAAATATGACAAAGAAAAGTCACATCTGTTTCATATAGCAAGTCATTCTGTCTGAAGATAAGAAATTAAATGAGCCGCGTCATGAGAAAACGGGATTATTGCCTATGGGAAAACAAAGGTGCAGATCAGCTTCGCACTTCGCAGTAACTGCGAAGATGATCAGTGCCTTTGTTTTTGCTACTCAGATAGTACAATCCCTCTTTTTTCAAAATGCAAATTTTCAAGCTTCTAGCTATTTTCTGTGACTATACAGGCTGGTTTGTGCCACACCTTGTCGAAAACCCTGAAGAAAACCCTGTTTTCTCATGTCACAGCTCAAATTATTTTTATAAAATCACCTTTAAATTTTGGTACACCCAAAATCTTAATTTCATTCCATAAGTCCATAAGTACTATACTATGGAAGGCAAAAGCCGTCAAAAGTCCCATTTTTAAATGAAACAGGCAAAGTAGGAATGAACTAATTCATTTTCAAATAAAACAAACCGTAATATCACATAAAACGAGCGAAAATGACACAAAACAATTCCTTATGTGAAACGGAGCAATTCATTTCAAAATAAGAAGACAAAGTACAAATGAACTAATTCATTTTCAAATAAAATAAACCGTTATATCACATAAAACAAACAAAAATGACACAAAACAATTACTTATGTGAAACAGACCAATTCATTTTAAAACCAAACAATCAACTTCGCCAAATGGGACAACTTGAAATCAAACGAAACAAACGTTTCCCAAACCAAACAATTGATTCTGAAATAAACCTATCCGGTAATAAAAAAGGTGCAGGTCAAACGAAATACCGAAAAATCGAATATTAATAAAATGATAAAATGGACCCGAGTCAGTTCGACCCAAAACGACTTACTTGGAAAGCGTCAAAGTCTCATCATGATCGAACATCATCATAATCATCATCATCATCATGATCGATCATCATCATCATCGATCATGATGATGATCGATCATCATCATGATCGACGATCATCATCATCATCATCATCATCTCATCATGATTGATCATCCTCATCATATTCATCATGATCGATCATGATTATCGTTGATGATCGATCATGATTATCATCATGATGATCGATCATGATTATCATCATGATGATCGATCATGATTATGAATCATGATGGTCGATCATGATGATGATGATTGATCATGATGATGTTCGAGGATGTTGATTATGATGATTGATCATGATGATCGATTGATCATAAGTGATGATGGTCGATCATGATGATGATGATGATCGATCGATCATAATGATGATCGACCACGATGATGACGATGATGATCGATCATGATGATCAATCATGATGATCGATCATGATGATTGATCATGATGATGATGATCGATGATGATCACAATCATGATGATGATCAATCATGATGATGATCGATCATGATGATGATCGATCATGATCGATGATGATGATCGATCATGATGGTGATGATCGATCATCATGGTGATGATCAATGATGATGGATGATGATGATGATGATCGATGATGATGATGATCGACCATGTTGATGATCGATCATGATGGTGATGATCGATCATGATAATGCTGATCGATCATGTTTATCGATCGATCATGTTTATCGATTGTGTCATTGATCGACAATGATGATAATCGATGATAATGATCGATTATGATGATGATCGATTATGATGATGATCGTTCATGATGATGGTGATGATCGATCATGATGGTCATCGATCATGATGATGACTATCGATCGTCATGGTGATGATCGATGATGATGATGATGGTGATGATGATGATGATCGATCATGATGATGATGAAGATGATGATGAAGATGATGATGATGATGGTGATGTTCGATCATGGTGAGACTTTTACGTTTTCCAAGTAAGTCGTTTTGGGCCGAACTGACTCGGGGTCCATTTTATTAATTCGATTTTTAGCTCACCTGAGCCATTAGGCTCACAAGGTGAGCTTATAGGATGGCCATGATCCGGCGTCCGTCCGTCGTCGTCGTCGTCCACCATTTTCAAAGATCTTCTTCTCTGAAACGGCTTGGCCAATCAAAGCCAAATTTTATATGAAGCATCTATAGGAAGGGGGAACCAATGTGTATATAAATGATCCAGGTCACATGACCAAGATGGCCGCCATGCCCATATATGGTAAAATCCTTTAAAAATCTTCTTCTCCAGAACCAGTGGACCGATTTCAACGAAACTTGGCATGAAGCATCGATGGCTCAAGCACTACAATGTATATATAAATCGTGACCCTGTGATGACCTTGACCTATTTTACGGCAAGGTCAACATAGGTCGCCAATGCGTTTGAATGGGGAAAAATTTTAAAATGTCATTTCAAGTGAAAATCTTGCAGGAAATGGGCAGTAGGACTGAATATTGATGATTCTGAAAAAAATTTGACCCCAGGGGCTCATGTGCCCCCAAAGCCAAATTTTATGTGAAGCATCAATAGGAAGGGGGAACCAATGTGTATATAAGAAATCCAGGTCACATGACCAAGATGGCCGCCATGCCCATATATGGTAAAAACCCTTCAAAAATCTTCTTCTCCAGAACCAGTGGACCAATTTCAACCAAACTTGGCATAAAGCTTAGCATCGATGGCTCAAGCACTACAATGTGTATATAAATCGTGACCCTGTGATGGTCTTGACCTATTTAAAGGCAAGGTCAACATAGGTCGCCAATGCGTTTGAATGGGGAAAAATTTTAAAATGTCATTTCAAGTGAAAATCTTGCAGGAAATGGGTAGTAGGACTGAATATTGATGATTCTGAAAAAAATTTGACCCCAGGGGCTCATGTGCCCCCAAACCGGGGCAATATACCTGTACATTACCATAATATTCAAACATCATCTCCTCTGAAACGGCTTGGCCAATCAAAGCCAAATTTTATGTGAAGCATCAATAGGAAGGGGGAACCCATGTGTATATAAGAAATCCAGGTCACATGACCAAGATGGCCGCCATGCCCATATATGGTAAAAACCCTTCAAAAATCTTCTTCTCCAGAACCCATGGACCGATTTCAACAAAACTTGGCATGAAGCATCGATGGCTCAAGCACTACAATGTGTATATAAATCCTGACCCTGTGATGACCTTGAGCTATTTTACGGCAAGGTCAACATAGGTCACCAATGCATTTGAATAGGGAAAACTTCAAAATGTCATTTAAAGTAAAAGTATTGCAGGAAATGGGAAGTAGGACTGAATATTAATGATTCTGAAAAACAAATGGACCCAAGGGGCTCATGTGCCCCCACCCCGGGGCAATATACATGTATATTGCCATAATATTCAAACGTCTTCTCCTCTGAAACCGCTTGGCCAATCAAAGCCAAATTTTATGTGAAGCATCTATAGAGTGGGGGAATCAATGTATGGTGGTTCGTCTCTCACTAATGAGAAAGACCATCATTATTTCTTGAATAGGTTCGTGTGTGTTGGTGAGTTCTTTGATGGCTGACTAGGCCAATTCTAGCTCTAAACTGTCGGTTGCAAGTAGAGCAAGTCAATGTCATTGAATCAGCTGGTGGCCCATTGGTATTGGCTTTGCGTTCTCTGCGCTTTCTTTCAGCTTCACAGATTCTCTTTTTTTCATGGAGAGCTGCTCCTTTGTTGATGAGACCTCGCCACTTTGATCGCTCCTGTGCAGTCTGTTCCCAAGACCCAATTGGTATGTCAAAATCCTTCAGAGAGGCTTTCAGGGTGTCTTTGTAGCGTTTCTTCTGGCCACCTTGAGAGCGCTTTCCCTCTTGTAGTTCTCCATAGAAGACTTTCTTTGGAAGTCGCTCATCAGGCATTCTTATAACATGGCCGGTCCACCTTAGCTGTGCTAGCTTTAAGACACTATGCATGCTTTGCATCCCTGCTTTCTTCAGGACCTCTGTGTCTGGGATCTTGTCTTGCCACTTGATTTTTAACAGCTTTCTCAAACAGCTTAAGTGGAAATGGTTAAGTCTCTTTGCATGACGCTGGTATACTGTCCAGGTCTCACATGCATACAAGAGGGTTGGAAGTACCACAGCCTTGTAGACTTTCAGCTTGGTGTCAAGCTTGATTCCATTTCGCTCCCAGACATTTGCACGGAGTCTTCCGAATGCCACACTGGCTTTTGCAATTCTTGCAGTGACCTCATCATCAATGTGCACTGCTCTGGAAAGAGTGCTTCCCAGGTAGGTGAATTTATCAACAACTTTCAGTTTTTCTCCATTCACAGTGATGGTTGGTTCGTTGTACGGTTTTCCAGGTGCTGGCTGGTGTACAACCTCTGTCTTTTTTGTGCTGATTGTGAGATCATAGTTATCACATGACTGTGAGACTTGATCCATGGCTCTTTGCATTTTTGCCTCTGAGCTGGCATTCTTATCCATATCATCTGCATAGAGGAGCTCATCTAGCACATCGGTCTGCACCTTAGTTTTGGCTTGCAACCTTCTAAGGTTGAATATATTGCCATCAAAACGGTACCTGATTGGAAAACCAGTGTCACTGTCCTGAAAAGCATCCATGAGCATGGCAGAAAACATCATGCTGAACAGTGTTGGTGCCATAACACAGCCCTGTTTGACCCCATTTGTTACCTCAAAGGGTTCAGAGAACTCTCCATCATTTTGCACACGTGCCTGCATGCCATCATGAAATTGCCGCACCATTGCTATGAATCTGGGTGGACAGCCAAACTTGGCCATGATTTTCCACAGTCCATCACGACTTACTGTGTCAAACGCTTTGGTGAGGTCGACAAACGTCATGTATAGATCTACATTCTGCTCTTGGCATTTCTCCTGAAGCTGTCTTGCTGTGAAGATCATGTCTATCGTCCCCCTGTCCTTTCTGAATCCACATTGACTTTCTGGGATAAGTCCCTTCTGATCAAGATGAACATTCAGGCGGTTCAACAGAATTTTTGCTAGTATCTTCCCAGCAATCGATAGGAGGGAAATGCCTCTGTGGTTATCACAGACTTGTGGATTTCCTTTCCGCTTGTATAGGTGGATTATGGATGCATCCTTAAATTCTTGTGGGATGGCCTCCTTCCTCCACATACAGTGAAACAGCTCGGTCAGTTTCTCTGCCATGGGTAGCCCCCCGGCCTTATAAACCTCTGCAGGAATTGCATCTGCACCTGGAGCTTTGCCAGAAGACAGTTGTTGAACTGCTTTTCTTGTTTCCATGACGGTTGGAAATTCATCTAACAGAACATTGCACTCTATCTGTGGCAGTCTGTCAATTGCATCCTCATTGATGCTTGATGGTCGATTTAGCACACTACCGAAATGTTCTGCCCACCTTTTCAAGATAGCCTCTTTGTCTGTGAGAAGAGTGTTTCCATCTGCACTGAGTAAAGTGGTGGCTCCAGAACTCTTAGGGCCATAAATGGTTTTCAGTGCATCATGAAATTTCTTCATGTCCTTTCTGTCTGCAAAAGACTGAATTTCTTCTGTTTTCTTCCTCAGCCAGGAATCTTGCATGTCCCTAAGCTTGGTCTGGACTGTCTTACAAACGTTGCTGTAGGCTGCTTTCTTGGATACTGAGCTAGTATCATCTTGATGTGCCTTGTGCAATCTGTGTTTTTTAGCTCACCTGAGCCGTCAGGCTCACAAGGTGAGCTTATAGTATACCCATGCTCCGGCGTCCGTCCGTCCGTCGTCCGTCCGTCGTCCGTCCGTCCGTCGTCCGTCGTCCACCATTTTCAAAGATCTTCTCCTCTGAAACCGCTTGGCCAATCAAAGCCAAATTTTACATGAAGCATCTATTGGAAGGGGGAACCAATGTGTATATAAATAATCCAGGTCACATGACCAAGATGGCCGCCATGCCCATATATGGTAAAAACCCTTCAAAAATCTTCTTCTCCGGAACCACTGGACCGATTTCAACCAAACTTGGCATGAAGCATTAATGGCTCAAGCACTACAATGTGTATATAAATCATGACCCTATGATGACCTTGACCTATTTTACGGCAAGGTCAACATAGGTCGCGAATGCATTTGAATGGGAAAAATTGTTAAATTGTCATTTAAAGGAAAAATCTTGCAGAAAATGAGCAGTAGGACTGAATATTAATGATTCTGAAAAAAATTGGGCACCAGGGGCTCATCCGCCCCCACCCCGGGGCAATATACATGTATATTTCCATAATATTCAAACGTCTTCTCCTCTGAAACCGCTTGGCCAAACAAAGCCAAATTTTAAGTGAAGCATCTATAGAATGGGGGAATCAATGTGTATATAAATAATCTAGGTCACATGACCAAGATGGCCGCCATGCCCATATATGGTAAAAACCGTTCAAAAATCTTCTTCTCCAGAACCGGTTGACCGATTTCAACGAAACTTGGCACGAAGCATCGATGGCTCAAGCACTACAATGTGTATATAAATCATGACCCTGTGATGACCTTGACCTATTTTACGGGAAGGTCAACATAGGTCACCAATGCATTTGAATGGGGAAAACTTTTAAAATGTCATTTAAAGTGAAAGTCTTGCAGGAAATGGGCAGTAGGACTGGATATTAATGATTCTGAAAAAAATTGGACCCCAGGGGCTCATGTGCCCCCACCCCGGGGCAATATACATGTATATTTCCATAATATTCAAACGTCTTCTCCTCTGAAACCGCTTGGCCAAACAAAGCCAAATTTTAAGTGAAGCATCTATAGAATGGGGGAATCAATGTGTATATAAATAATCTAGGTCACATGACCAAGATGGCCGCCATGCCCATATATGGTAAAAACCCATCAAAAATCATCTTCTCTGAAACCAATAGACTGATTTCAAGGAAACTTGGCGTGAGGCATCGATGGCTAAAGTACTCCAATGTATATATAAATCATGACCCTGTGATGACCTTGACCAAGTTTATGGCAAGGTCAACATGGGTTGCCTGTGCATCTGAATTGGGAAAACTGTTAAAATGTCATTTGAAGGAAAAAGCCAACAGGAAATTGGCAAATGGACAGAATATTGAAGATTCTGAAAAAAAGAAAATGGCCCAAGGGCTTATCTGCCCCTGCACTGGGGTTAAATACCATACATGTTTATTGGTATATGCAGCTGATCTCAGGTGAGCGTTTACAGGACCATTGGTCCTCTGGTCTTCAAGAAGCTTCTGAATTTCGTCATCATTCTCATCAAACCAGTCTTGATGTTTGCGAGATGGATGTCCTAAAGTAGTAGCAGCTGAAGAATGAACTGTTTTATGGAAGACTGTCCAGTTTTCTTCGGGGTTCTCTGAACTGAGATTGATTGCATCCAGTTGGTTGCAAATGTCTGTTAAGAAAGCTTGTCGCATGCTGTCTTGATTCAGCTTTGAGACATCCAGTCTTTTAGCAGCTTTCTTGCCTTGAGGTCGCCTCGCAGGCTGGATTCTAAGGTTGAGTTTGCTGACAACCAGTCTATGGTCTGTCCAGCAGTCTGCACCACACATAGTCTTTGTCACTCTGACATCCTGCCTATCTGTTCTCCGCACTATAACATAGTCTATGAGATGCCAATGTTTGGAACGGGGATGCATCCAGGATGTTTTATTTCTGTTAGGTAGACGAAAGACTGTGTTGGTGATTAGAAGATCATGTTCAGCACACTTCCTTAGAAGCAAGAGACCATTGCTGTTGCACTTTCCAACACCTTCTGGACCTATAACTCCTTCCCAGGTCTGATGGTCTGTACCAACTCTGGCATTAAAGTCTCCAAGAAGGATAAGTTTGTCTGTACGGGGTGTAGCAGAAATAATGTCATCTAAGTCATTATAGAACTTGTCTTTAACCTCATCTGGATTGGTCATCGTGGGTGCATAGGCACTGACAATAGTTGCATGTTTATTGCCTGACAGAGGAAGTCTCAATGTCATTAGGCGGTCATTGATGCCTTTTGGCAATCCTGAAAGCTTACCAACAAGTTCTGTTTTAATGGCAAAGCCAACTCCTGCTTCACGCCTCTCTTCACTTTTGCGTCCACTCCAGAAGAAGGTGTATCCAGCACCAACTTCTTTGATCTCCCCAACATCTGCTAACCGAGTCTCACTCAGAGCTGCTATCTGAATTCCATACCTCCCAAGTTCTCTGCCCACAAGGGCCGTTCTACGCTGCGGTCTATTTGACCCAGCACTGTCCATCAATGTTCGCACATTCCATGCGCCAATCCTCAAAGGGATTATCTTTGTTTTTTTCTTATTTTTTCGACCGCTAAAAAGGGATCCCCGCTGATCGCGGTTAACCAGCCAGGGGGTTTGAAGCAGGCAATTGTTTAGGGCACCTTTTCTAGCCCCTTCCCCATGCTACGGGGGTGAGCAGTGCGGTCCTAAATAGGTCTGCTCAGTCGCTCAGCCGACTGCCGAATTTCGCTTACTGCTTCTCCTCACGGAAAACGACCATATAGAACTGAGCCGCCTGCGTGCAGGTCTGCAACTACAGCTCCCAGTGTGTCCTACACCTGCTGCTTCGCCGCTCGCCCATCGCCACAGGACTTTTGTAGGTATGTGGGTGCATGTGTGATGAAATTGTTGTGTATGCAAGTGCTTGTGTGTTGAGAAATAAGATGACGTGCGCTATGAAATTGGATTATAGTGAGGAAGAGGTGCGCAGCGTCAACCTCACTCACTCGTCCTCACCCAACTGTGCCCAGAGGCAAGACACAGGTCAAGACATCTGGAGTTAGGTTTGGATGCAGTGGATGACCGTAACATCTATAGTGCCTTATCACGCTCTGCATGTTCCACAACATGTTGCTGTATCGCTTTCCGAACCGTTGAATCTGATGATTTCTTCCGCTCCGTCTACCGAAACAGTCTTTGCATATCTGGACCAGGCATATCCAGACACACAGGTTTTATTTTGGAATTACCTTTTCCTAGATGAATTGCTGGCCACAGCTGAAGGGCTCCATCTACCCTTTCATAGGTTTTGTTTAGAGACCTGTAAACTCCTAGGAGGACTGTCAACCAAAACTAATGAGTTCCCCCTGCCCAGCTAGGTTTTTGTGTAGAGAACTAGCAAACTCCTAGATGGGTTGCCGTCCAAGGCTAACGAGCCCCATCTGCACCGCATGGCAACAGGTAGTACTGATTACATGTTACAGTAGCAGATAATCTGACCTGACCTCGGAATCAATGTATATATAAATAATCTAGGTCACATGACAAAGATGGCCACCATGCCCATATATGGTAAAAACCCATCAAAAATCTTCTTCTCTGAAACCAATTGACTGATTTCAAGGAAACTTGGCGTGAAGCATAGATGGCTAAAGTACTCCAATGTATATATAAATCATGACCCTGTGATGACCTTGACCAAGTTTATGGCAAGGCCAACATGGGTTGCCTATGCATTTGAATTGGGAAAACTGTTAAAATGTCATTTGAAGGGAAAGGCCAGCAGGAAATTGGCAAATGGACAGAATATTGAAGATTCTAAAAAAAGAAAATGCCCCAAGGGCTTCATCTGCCCCTGCACTGGAGTTAAATACGATAATATTCAAACATGTTTATGGATATATGCAGCAGATCTCAGGTGAGCGTTTACAGGACCATTGGTCCTCTGGTTCGGTATTTCGTTTGACCTACACCTTTTTTATTACCGGATAGGTTTATTTCAGAATCAATTGTTTGGTTTGTGAAACGTTTGTTTCGTTTGATTTCAAGTTGTCCCATTTGGCGAAGTTGATTGTTTGGTTTTAAAATGAATTGGTCTGTTTCACATAAGTAATTGTTTTGTGTCATTTTCGTTTGTTTTATGTGATATAACGGTTTATTTTATTTGAAAATGAATTAGTTCATTTCTATTTTGTCTGTTTCATTTAAAAATTGGACTTTTGACGGCTTTTGCCTTCCATACTATACACCAGACAAAAATGCAGGAGAATCAACAGGCCTATTGGTGGTGTCAAAACTCTGGATTGGGAGGTCTGGGGTTCAAACATCACTGATACTGAGTTGTATCCTTAAGCAAAGTGTGTTAATTCCCTATACATGTAATACATGTTCATACCAAGGTAGCAGTGACTCTTTCCAAACATGACTGAAATAATGTTGACTAGGGCATTAAACAACCACAAAAACTAACAAACAAGAATAGTCCATAATAGAGAAAGTCTAGTCTTGGACAGTGCTGATTGCTCAGACCTGTCTGTCTAAAACTTCATACAAGAACAAATACGGGTGCACTATACAGGTAAACCACATAAAGCTATCTTTGGGGTCCATGGAAACAGACCCAGTTAGAAGTGAAACCATGTTATAATGAGGTTATTTGCAATAGACAGATACCAAATTAAGTTATACACACAAACAATTCCCAGTGTGCAACAATGGCAAATTAGGCATTTCAAAATAACCAAAAAGCTCTCTATATGGTATTCGCAACTTTTTACAATATGCATGTAAAAACTGTGAGCAATAGGTGGTATACATGTACCTATGGAACAGTGACTTTGGTTTCTGACAAATTACAAAGTTTGATTTGAGGTTTAATGTCCCAGTCAACAATATTTCAGTCATGTCGGGACAGAGCCACTACTTCCTAGTACAGTATTAACCAGTGCTATGGGTAGTTATTACATCATGCTTGAGGTTAACCCCACACCACTGGTGTTTGAACCTCAGGCCTCTCAATGCAGTCTGACCCATTAACCACTAGGGCATCACACTACCAAGAGAAGCTAAATGTACAGTCAATACATGTATTAAGATTTATTTTCTTTATTACCTAGACTACCTAGCAGCCTCTGATGACAAGATGAAGGGGTTGATGTCCCGACACAGAACTCTCAGTGACTCAAACGTACATCTAGTCAATAACCTAGAGTCCATGACGGACGAGGTATAGTTAATACACTATATTATGAACCTATACATTTTTTTTTTCTCTGAAAAGTGGGATCCACTCATCATGAAACATGTCCCTGTAATGTATATACTCCCTTGAACCCCACTTTTATACAGTAAAACTGGGGTTTACAGGGGTATATCTATTTTTCTTTTTTTTTTTCCAAAACATAGATTGTGGGTACCCGTTAGAACCGCCTCTAACGTGTACTCACAATCTATGTTTTGAGCAAAAATAAGAAATTTTCTTAAAATTATCACTTTTTACAACTTAGGAAAAGTCTGTGTATTACATGGACGTGTTTTCGTAATGAGGAATTTCAAGAGAATTAGACATAAATACACATGCACAGTTTCTGCATCCGCTTGTCCGAACAATTTGGCAAGTGATTGGTGCTCAAGGAAATTTTCCATCAAAAATTAAGGCGCTTGAAATATTTGAAAAATTGTGTTATCACAATCTTGTTCTAATAGTTCAGTGCTCTGTCTGATAAGAAAGCGCTGTGGACATGACTATAAGATTTTATCTTAGAGTCTTCCTTATCCAATAATATGAGCATGTGCGTGAGAAAACCAACAATTTGGGTTTCAGCCCAGGTCTGACACAAACTGGCCTGTACAGTCACAGAAGCAGGCTAGATTCTTGAAATTTTGGATTTAAGAAGAAGAGGAATTGTACTATCTGTGTAGCAAAAACAAAGGCACTGATCAGCTTCATGGTTAGTGCGAAGATGGTCTGCACCTTTTTTGTTTTTGCATATGCAGATTGTTGGTTTTCCCATGCGGTGGCTCATATTCTGTGACCTTCATAAACTTTGTCAAAGAAAAGATAAGGCATTGCACTTTGGAACTGTGCGCTAGATTTAAGATGATGAAAAGAACAGGTTTGAAGAAAACCCATGTCTTGGCTTCTACAGCAAGCTACATACATACATAAAACTTTTCAACCAAGCCAGTGCATGTAAAACAACTTCATATTTTTTCAGACAAATAAAGGTATGCTCAGCTATAAAAGCTAGCTAGTGTTGAATTTTTTGATTAAGACAGAATAGGTATTGCCTATGCAAATTCTGACTACTGATCCAAGTCCCAATTTATTCTCTCATATGAGCCGTGTCGTAAGAAAACCGGATTTTGCCGTAACTGCGAAGCTGATCAGTGCCTTTGTTTTCGCTATACAGATAGTACAATTCCTCTACTTTCTAAATCCAAAATTTCCAGTCTCTAGTCATCTTCCGCACTTGTACAGCTTGATGTGTTTGGGGTGCCGTTTTACTATTTATTCCCTATTTATGGATATCCATAATTCATTTTTTGGATATCCAAAATTCATTTTTGGATATCCATAATTCATTTTTGGATATCCATAATTCATTTTTGGATATCCATAATTCATTTTTGGATATCCTAAAATCGATTTATGGATATTTTTAATTCGGCTGAATATTGGATATCCATAAATTGATTTTAGGATATCCTAAAATCGAATTATGGATATCCTAAAATACAATCCTATTTTTGGATATCCATAATTCGATTTAAGGATATCCTAAAATCGGGCTAATATTGGATATCCATAATTCGATTTATGGATATCCATAAATGAATTATGGATATCCTTAAATAGGACTGTATTTTAGGATATCCATAATTCATTTAAGGATATCCTTAAATTTACAAAACAATGATGTACGTGCCTATGGGATACAATGTAAAAATGAATTATGGATATCCTAAAATCAATTTATGGATATCCTTAAATCAGATCATTTAAGGATATCCTAAAATAGAATTATGGATATCCAAAAATCAAATTATGGATATCCTAAATTCAAGATTATTTTTGGATATCCTAAAATACCCCTTTATACCCCAGTTTTACTATATAGTGGGGTTTAAGGGGGTAAACAATTCACAGATATATTTCCCTGATGACAGGTGTATATCTATTTTTATCTTATTTTGGCTCTAAAACTTGTTAGAACGGCCTCACCTAGGCAGTTCTGGAGACAGTTCTAGAGGCGGGTCTAACATGTTCCCACAACCTATATTTGAGTAAAAACAAGAAAAAAATATCTTTTTTTTTTCTTCTTTTTTTTCAATTTTGCAGTCTTAAAAATCTCTGTCTATTGCATGGGTATGTTTTTGTAATGTATCTACAGCATATACAGTATAATCCCTCACCTAAATCAGAAATTTGAAGCCTGTAGTCATTGCAGTTTGTGTACAGTCCTTTTTGTGACACACCTTGTCAGAAACACCAAAGACAGGTTTTCTCATGACACAGCTCATATACATGTATCTGCTTTCAGCTCGAGTCCAGAAAGGTGGAGCTCGATGAACTAAAGTCAGAGCATGCCAAACAAGTGATATCTATCAATAGCGAGTTGTCACGGCTACAACAGAAACATGACGCGGACTCTGCTCTCAACCAGAAAATAGAAAACAGATATAACGCAAATAAAGGAGGTCTTCGACAGAAGGTTAGCGCTCCATTTTAAACTTGATAAAGCAATTAAACGAGGCTATAAACAATCTATTTATTATATGAAGACCTCCAGTCTTCCCATTATCAACAAATGAGCCGCATCATGAGAAAACCAACAATATGGTTTCTGAACAGGTCTGACACAAATCGTTGTTTACAGTCATTGAAGAAGGCTAGAAGCTTGAAATTTTGGATACAGGTAGACGAGGAATTGTACTATCCATGTAGCAAAAACAAAGGCGCTGATCGGCTTCATAGTTACTGCAAAGCTGATCTGTGCCTTTGTTTTTGCATATGCAAAATGTTGGTTTTCTCATGATGTGGCTCAAATCTTTGATGATCAGGTAAGGTTACTGTATCTTGTGCTGCCAACTCATTTTGGAACTTCCTCCTATGATTGAGGCTTGTCAGTATTTGTTGAACAACTTGTCCTCAAAGTATTTTTTCTTCTAATACAATCATCAAACTATGGCTCTATCAGTGCTTCACCTGAAATAGCAAAAGTCATTAGAAAACTGTTTTTGTCTATGAGATAGTGAAGGCAGTTGCACAATAAATTCACAGCTTCCAGCACATACTGAAGCTGTCAGCACATACTGAAGCTGTATTTTGTGGTTGTATAGATAAGTTTAAGCCAGACCTAGTCAGAACCTCATGTGACAGGTTTAACAACTCGTATAAACAGTAACAGTTATGATTAGATTTTACAACCATCTTATCTGATTGAAACAGACTGATATTTAGCTCACCTGAGCCGAAGGCTCACAAGGTGAGCTTATAGTATAGTAGTCGAGCCGGCGTCCGTCCGTCCGTCCGTGCGTCTGTGCGTCCGTCCGTCCACATTTTAAAACTTGAATATCTCTAAGACAACAAGGCCAAACATGACCAAATTTTATCTAAAGCATCATTGAGGAGGGGGAAAGGTTGTATAAGGTTTTGGGCCAGGTCGGATCAGAACTCTGGTTTCCATGGCAACAGATAGCTCCCGTAGACTTACAATGGGAAAAACATATAAAAATCTTCTTCTCTGAAACCACAAGGCCAAGAGCTCTCATATTTTGTGTGTAGCAATGTCTAGTGGTCCTCTTTATAAATCCTGCCAACCGTGCCCCTGGGGTCCATACGGGCCCCGCCCCGGGGGCGTCTTTGGGAAAATATAAAAAAATCTTCTTCTCTGAAACCACAAAGCCCAGAGCTTTCATATTTTGTGTGTAGCAGTGTTTAGTGGTCCTCTTTATAAATCCTGCCAACCATGGCCCTGGGGTCAAAAATGACCCCGCCCCGGGGGTCATTAGCTCCCATAGACTTACAATGGGAAAAACATAAAAAAATCTTCTTCTCCGAAACCAAAAAGCCCAGAGCTTTCATATTTTGTGTGTAGCAATGTCTAGTGGTCCTCTTTATAAATCCTGCCAACCATGCCCCTGGGGTCCATACGGGCCCCGCCCCGGGGGCGTCATGGGGAAAATATAAAAAAATCTTCTTCTCCGAAACCACAAGGCCCAGAGCGTTCATTTGTGTGTAGCAGTGTATAGTGGTCCTCTTTATAAATCCTGCCAGCCGTGCCCCTGGGGTCCATACGGGCCCCGCCCCGGCGGCCTCATGGGAAAAACTTTAAAAAATCTTCTTCTCCAAAACCACAAGGCCTAGAGCTTTCATATTTTGTGTGTAGCAATGTATAATGGTCCTCTTTATAAATTCTGCCTACCGTGCCCCGGGGGTCTATACGGGCCCCGCCCCGGGGGTGTCATGGGAAAAACTTTAAAAAATCTTCTTCTCTAAAACCACAAGGCCCAAAGCTTTCATATTTTGTATGTAGCAGTGTTTAGTGGTCCTCTATATAAATTCTGCAAATCATGCCCCTGGGGTCAAAAATGGCCGCGCCCCGGGGCTCATTAGCTCCCACAGACTTACAATGGGAAAAACATAAAAAAATCTTCTTCTCCGAAACCACAAGGCCCACAGCGTTCATATTTTGTGTGTAGCAGTGTATAGTGGTCCGCTTTATAAATCCTGCCAGCCGTGCCCCTGGGGTCCATACGGGCCCCGCCCCGGGGGCGTCATGGGAAAAACTTTAAAAAATCTTTCTTCTCCGAAACCACAAGGCCCAAAGCTTTCATATTTTGTATTTAGCAATGTATAGTGGTCCTCTTTATAAATCCTGCCAACTGTGCCCCTGGTGTCCATACGGGCCCTGCCCCGGGGGCGTCATGGGAAAAACGAAAAAAAATCTTCTTCTCCGAAACCATATGGCCCAGAGCTTTCATATGTTGTGTGGACCAATGTATAATACTCTCCTTTATAAATGCTGCCAACGGTGCCCCTGGGGTCCATACAGGCCACACCCCAGGCATGTCATTATCTACCATAGACTTATAATGGAAATCTTCTCTGGAACAGCATGACACAAAGCTTGTATATTTGATATACAACATTGTCATGTGGAGCTCTACATAAATCCTGCCAATCTCGCCCCTGGGGTCAAATATGGCCCCACCACGGGGGTCATTATAGGACCCTGACCTTGTTAGATGATTTTTTCAAGTGAACCAAAATGGCAGAAAAGAGGATACACAATCCAGACAAGAGCTCTTCTGCTGATTAAGTAGGGTTTCAAGGTCACATGACCAAAATGGCCACCATACCCATATATGGTAAAAACCCCAGTTACTTTGTCCAGTGACTGTACTTGTTGACTCTCAGGTGAGCGATCGTTGCCCCTGGGCTACTTGTTTACTTTTCTGTTCACAACAGTTGAAAAATGCCTACCGTTACCAAATGGTTCATTCTCACTCTTGTATCATATGTTTTTATCATTTTTTTCTCTCTCTTCTTTTCATTGTTTGTACATGTATTTGCACAACATTTTATTGTAATTGTACATGTTATGAACAATGAAGTAGTATAGTATAATATGTTATATTTAAACACATATATTATTTTCAGCGTACAGATTTAGGTCGTATTCTGATGGGGATAGACAATATAGCTGCTCAGTGCTACAAGAGAATAGATATTCCTATAGATGGAATGACATTAGATGAAAAATTACATAGGATTAGGGTAAGTCATGGTAATTTTGTATTAACCTGATAACTGGCATTTTCCAGTCGGAACAAGTCAAAGGGAAGTAACTTATTTAAACATTAAGATGTCTTCTAACATAGTCTATATTAAAATGGATAATATCTGAAGTGCACTGGGAGATTTACCATTGTTGTTTTCTAACCATGTCAAACACAAACCAGACTGAAAGAGGTTTTTATTGCACCATCTACATGTATTTAATCAAATAAATGATTTGATGTACTGCAAGGCATTGCATAGTTGATCTTGGACTTTGCTCATCATATGCAAAAGAAAACAGGCTTCCCTTGATGCGGCTACCTACATGTATCAACTTCAGTTTCATCCTCCTCCTGTTCCAGGACTATGTGAATGACAAGGGAGATGTTGCTGTAATGGCTGCCATACCCGGTGAGGACGAGTCGCCCGAGGGGAGTCGTCATGGTAGTGCCGTCTCATCTAAACGATTCAAGACAAAGAAGAAAGTCACAATCAATGGATAGCATTATACATCATTATAAATAACTAAGTAGCTCATAATATAACCAATGATTTGGGCATTGCATCCACAAGACCAGCCAATCAGCTGTGCAGGTCATCACTAGATATTAATACTCTTGTTGGATTCTCATCAGGCAACTCATTTGCATAATTGCATAATGGGTCTGGTCTTGAGAAAGGGTGTGTGGTGACATGTGCATGGCCTGTATTAGCATTTGCACATACTGTATGGTGGGGGTAATTTTGGGCAATCTGAGAAAAGATACTTTGTTATTTGCAACAATGAAATATGTAGAACAAGTATCCCTCTTCCTATTGCTAAAATTCCCGGCACTATATAGCAAATGTGTAAAGTGGTTTGTTTCAGGTGGGTGTCTAACATGGTCGTACATGCACAATTACACATTTTTCATGGAAATGCTCATAATGATTCTGATAGGGCAGATTTTATATTACCGGTAAATGTTTGGAGCCAACATATATTCTAACTGGATCTGCATACCTGTAGTGTGTTTTCCCCCTTGCTTGAATAGTTTTGAAGTTAATACAAAATACATTACGAAAACATGCCCAGGCAATATACAGAGAAAGTTTTAAGTTGACAAAATTGAAAATTTTCAGTAGAACTTTTTAAATATTTTTCTTATTTTTGCTAAAAACAGAGATTGTGGGTACACATTAGAACCGCCTCACTGAGGCGGTTCTAACTACATGTAGTACCCGCAATCTATGTGTTGGAGCAAAAATAAGAAAAAATCGGTATACCCCTGCGTATCCCAGTTTTGCTATATAAAAGTGGGGTATGACAGGGTATACATTACACGGATATGTTTTCGTAATGCAAGGTTTTTAGACTTTAATGGTGATGATGTTGGTCATATGTAGACATGACCTTGGTTTAAAGTCTCATCTGTAGGCCAGAGAAGTATGGGATTGAACTGGCAACCCCTGGTTTACCAGGCAAAAATCATCAACCACTAAGCCACACAGGCTTCTCCTTTATAACTTGCAGCTTGGCTACACATTTCAATATTTTCAAATAAAATGTTGTATGAGAGCTTATCTACCAAAGAACAATATGGTCAAATATCTTGTAACTTAAAAATGTATCAAATATTTATTTTTACATAGAGCTTCAATGTCTTTCTATTGTATTATCATGTCATTTTTCTTTATAGACGCAGAAAGCAGCAGCTACGTGTATACATAAACAAAATTTACAATACCTTTGTTTTTAAGTTGCATATTATGACAAGAACTGAACTTTTGGATTTGTATAATGTGCACCACAGATATGATAAAAGCCTTTATTTTCCCTTTATAAATAGTTAAATGAAAAGTGCAAAGTTTTATTTTGTGTGGTTTTCGTGATTCAGTATTGTCCACTAGCTGCCATATAATATATCCATTTGAGCCGCATCGTGAGAAAACCGGATTTTTGCCTATGCGAAAACAAAGGCACAGATCAGATTCGCAGTAACTGCGAAGCTGATCAGCGCCTTTGTTTTCGCTACACGGATAGTACATTTTCTCTTCTTCTTAAATCCGAAATTTCAAGCTTCTAGCCTGCTTCTGTGACAGTACAGGTCGGTTTGTGTCATGCCTGGTCGGAAATCCCGGTTTTCTTGCGTCGCGGCTCATTTTTTAAGAGCATGTAGTTAAAGGTCTGCCAGGATATTCTGTTGCAAACAATTCCTTGTTTATTTACAGTTTTACCTGTACCCACAGTATATCTTTTATCTTTAATGGAGATACACAGGTAAAAATGTAAATAAACAATGGACAGTTTTGTGCCACGAAAGCCTGCGTTAGTTATAGCTGCGCACGCCACATCTTAAGAGTAAAATTATTGTTATGATATTGTTATTGTAAGTGTTGTCTTAATACATTGTAATTTGACACATTTCTTTTCAATCTCCAAAATAAAGGTTTGAAGTGAACTGAAACTAACAATGTTTTGACTGACTTTATGTATTGTAAGTACAGAATGTTATCATGATTGACTTCACCTCACAGAAATGCCTTATAAGTATGATGAAGATGCAAATGATTTTGCATAGACCCTGGTCAAAATTGTTTGATTGTTTTTCAAAGATCCTTTTTTTGTGCCAAACTACATACATGAACTTAAATTTATTCTGATAATTCTGTTCTTAATATTTAGGAATTACAAAGTACATAGTATATAACTTACAAAATCAAACAAAAAACACATCTATCAGCCTGTGCACCAAGACTGTCAGATCAATATTTTTTTTAAAACACTGTCAACAGTAACTGTTGTAACTTCCAAATTTAAAGACATGTAATACAAGTCTGTTTTATTGATTTTTGAAACCTGCACTTATCTTTTTAAGGATCATGATTTAAATAGAATCATTTAAATAGAAATAAATCAGTGCTGCTTCTTAACTCACTACTGATTTTTTTTTCAGGAGGCTTAGTTAATTAGCTATCTAATTACTACAAAATTTATTTATCACAGTACAATGTACCATGTTTTCTAATTCATGTATCCATATTGGTACATGTCCAAGAAATGCTCCTTTGCAAAATAAATGAAATGCTCAAAAATCAATTTTGTCTCTTTGTTTCTACATACCCTTGTGAATTTCAACTATGTGAATTGTTGGAGCCCATATTGTGACAACAATTTTGCTTGGCTATTACATTCGACACATAAATGTCATAACTACATGCCTATAAAGTATCCAACACAGATTTGTAACAGAATAAATGATTAATTGATAGTTGGAAAAAAATGGGTGCCTACTTTCCTTAATAAAAGCTGGTACTTGTATAAAATCTCAGCGATGACTAAATACGTGACATTATTTGGCCAATGGATAATATTGGGTCAAAATAAATCTCAACAGTTTAAAGATTATGGATTTATCTAGGATCCCACCGCTGTTATTGAAGTTGTCATTCTTGAAAAAGCTGTAATTTCTTAAATAAAACTATTCTTCTTTCCTGTCAATTTTTCCGCTAGTTATGGTTTACTTGATTACATTAATAATCGCACGAGCCGGATTTCGTTCACGGTATCACGGTATGTCGACTTTTGCCGTGACAGAGTGGTCACCGCACACATGGTGCCTCGCTAAGTAATCAAGGGAACTACGATACAACATGGTAGAGATGGTAGATAAAATTTTTTGGCAAAGAATATCTTATTTTATGGTTATGCATATGGTGGCCCAAACAACGATTAAGTGTTTTTATCACTGTCTTTTGGGACTGTAGGAAATAGATGGGACTTTTTGATGCCTCTCCGGAGGGATGCTGACCTCCCCCACACACCTGAACTGAATCAGCTCTTTCGACTCAGAAAAAAATACCTCAATACATTAATCGGAGGAAAAGGTGGCCATAAATGAACATTTTTCTCTCCAGACAACAAGGTTAGAATAACACTTGTAAATTTAAGGTGACTGAATCGCCCTTAGCATGTTGTATGTGCATTCTTTTGCCCCTTCATTGTTTCTCTTTGCACATTAACAGCATTTCTTTACTAATCTTTGGTTATTACATGCAAGCCTGTGATCATTCTTTGCTGATGACTGCAGCTTGGAACCAGTCTGTCATGGCGTTTGCTGTGATGCAAAATCAAAACATGGGGGATACACTGTGACTCTAGGACACATTCACAGTATAATTCAACTTGTGTATTAGGCCTGAGATGCAGTTAGCTTGGTAGCTTTTTAAAATACGTTGAGAGGGTAAGTAAATAGCATAAGAGCTCAGCATGTCAAATGTAAAAATTGACGATCAGCCTAACTAAAAGCGGTTTATAAAGCTCAGGTCTCCAAGGTACATAATTTGAAGAAGTTGAAGGCATCAAATATCTTCAAGCAACAGTTTAATCCCACTCCCCCGCAAAAAAGGGAAAATTAAGTTTTTAGGATGAGTTTGGGTTTCGTCTCCTGAATGTTTGAGAGTTTGTAAAGGCATGACTTATCCTGGAATGTGAAAGGCATCTTCAAGATTTCAACTGCCCCATTCCAAGGAATCATTTTCTGTGTCCTCTTTTCCTCCCACATCGTTTCTAGCGATGTATTGTTTTTCTAGCTTATCAATTTAATCTAGTCTGCAGTCATATAGTCAGGATCAGTTTCGCCTGTTTTAAATATCTTACTTTAAAATTGACATCGACAATCCAGTCTCAAATAAGACACAAGCAAAAAAGAAGAGAAAAAGAACGAAAAAAAAAAAAGAATCATAAATTATAATGTTGGAAAATCGGAAAAAAGTGCGTACGAAAGCAAGAACATTGATCTATAATCTGTAAGGCTGGAAATTTTGGATTTAGAAAGTAAAGGAATTGTACTATCCGTGTAGCGAAAACAAAGGCGCTGATCATCTTCACATTTACTTCGAAGCTGGTCTGCGCGAAAACAAAGGCGCTGATCAGCTTCACAGTAAGCTGATCTGCGCCTTTATTTTCGCCTGAATCTGAATACACGCCACTGAATGGGCAATACTTCACCAGGGTGGGTGCGTCAGGAGGGAAATTAGCCCCTGGCTCTCACAAGAGATTCGAACTTGGACATACAGTCATCAGACATTTCAGCAGAAGATATCAGAGAATCGGGGAGGTCATTCCAGAACCTGATAGTCTGTTGAAAGAAACTACTTTTGTACGCTTCTTTGCTGGCTGAAGGTATCTGAAAAGCCAAAAAGTGTTGATTTCTACAACGTCTATTCTTCGTGATAATGTCATCTGTTGGTATTCTGGCTTTACCCTTTAGACCTTTGTATAGCAATATAAGTCTGCTATCCTTCCTCCTTTTCTTAAGAGATTCCCAGTTTAGTTGACCTAAAATGCCAGTCATGCTCCCAGTTTCAAGTCACAAAGCTTGCCGCACGATTTTGGACCTTTTCTAATTTTTCCTGGAGGCCATGAGTGTGAGGGTCCCAAACTTAGCTTCCATATTCCAAGACCGGTCGCACCAGTGCTTCTTTCACATCTAAGGGACAAGAATTCAAATTTCTCCTCAGGAATCCGAGAGTTCTGTTAGGCTTTGTGCAAACATTGGAAATATGATTATTCCATTTCAAATCGTTTGTAATAGTTATACCCAGGTATATTATGCTTTCAACGTTTTCCAGTATAGTGCCCTCAAGGGTGTAGTTAGCTCAGTCGGTAGCGCGTTTGGCTTCTGACTAGCTATGTACCTCTGCCGTGCAGGTTCGAATCCCACTGGCGACGCCAGTAAAAATTATCGATTATTGAAAAACTATCAATGGTTCCTGCATCGGTATGTACCAATGGTTTGACTGTCACCTTCCAGGCGCGGTGGTTTCATAGGGTATTTTCCGTCCGAACGCCGAGAACTGCCCTGGCTTTCCCCAACCTCTAAACAGTAGCAGAATTGCTTAGCTAAGTAGAAATGCCTAGCTCGATGTCTATCTCCAGTAAGTAAGTAGATTAAACCTTTTTACTGTCATTTAACAACAGTGTTATTATGACAACATTAGAAATCCATCTCCATAGTCTAAGTGTGCTGGTTGGTTGAACTAAAGTGTTCAGTGAGTCTGTCGATATTTCACGAGATAACGGTTAATCGTAGTACTTTTTATGGTGGCTAATCGACAACACCAACCGATTAACCAATCGTTGCACTCTCGTACAAATCTCGCGCAGATCTCGCGATCAGCTGACAGCTGTCAAAGTACATGTGTTTGTAAATAGTCGACAAGACCGCCTAACTTCAAACAGTTGCTTGTCAGAGGTGAGAGAGAAAAGGTGTAAAATCATGGAGGCTGAATTAAAGTGTCCGGTTTGTGGTAAACTTTATTGGAAACCTTTATTGTTACCGTGCTCACATAATGTTTGTTCAGCATGTGCACATAATTTGCAGGAATCTGCAGAAAACTTTTCACCAGAAAAAGATGACAGTTCTGAGCATTTGGATTTTCCAGAAATTGACAAGTTGAGTATTGTGAGTGAAACTGACAGTGGAGTTGTACTGGACAGCAGACCGTGTAGTTTTGTAAGCACACCCAGCATCAACAACTTGTTCTTGTCATCAAATTATCATTCAAGAGATCGTGTCAATAGTGTCTTTGGAATAAAGTGCCCTGTGTGCAAGAAAGTGACATTTCTAGGGGAGTCTGGGTTTCTGTCATTACCCAGAAACAGAGTTCTGGATGTTATTTTGGATAAACATAATGATAGAAAAGATGACACTGACAGCATTAAATGTGATCTTTGTGAAAATCAAACTTCGGAAGCAGCTGTCATGTGTGAACAATGTGAGATTTTCTACTGTGATGCATGTCGTAATAACTGCCATCCAAATAGGGGCCCTTTCACAAAACATAATTTACTGAACCCTGAGGAAGGAAAGGTACTTATTAAATCAAAGAGACAAGAGAAGGATGTTAAATGTGCAAGCCATCAGGACCAAGTGCTAAATTTATTTTGTTTGACCTGTAAAACTCCAATCTGTGCTACATGCCATGAGGATGGACCACATATCAATCATGAAACCAAAGCAATTGGTGCTATATGCAAGTCACAAAAGGTAAGTTTGAGAAGAAAAGATGCTTGAAATATTTTAATAAAAATAAAAGTTAGATCATTAGATCATAAAGCATAACATTTAATTCTGTTGAAGATCTTTAATAGAATTTGACTCTTGGATCCACAGAACTCTTTTAGTCAGAAACTAAATAAGAAACAAAAATAATATGTATATGAGTAAAGCTTTATTATTACATTTTTATCAAATATGGATTCAGATTGAATAGAAGTGATCCCTAATTTTGATTGTGATGGCATTTTCATCAGATTATTGAATTTATCATGTTGTTTGTATTATATATCTTCTATATTGATCCTTCACACCTTAGTAATACTTTTCAAGTTTATATACTCTAAACTTTATTATCTGAAAGTTTGCTGGCTTTGTTGTAGTTGTTATTCTAACAATGTCAAATTGTGATGTAATTATTGATAAGACCTATAACATAATTGACCCTCACACCTAGGTGGTGAAAATTCACAATTGCACAAAGGTATACAGACACCCCTATAAATTGATCAAATAAATATCAGTGCTTTATCTTTATTTTGGTTATTAAAGCTGCCGACAGTTTGTCTGGGGCTAGTAGATTGTCTTGATTGTCTTTCTATGAAATATTTCCTCTCTGGGCCTTTTGATCTACCCATTGTTTCCATTGAGCATTGGTATGCACTCCTACTTGGAGTATATTTATGAATTAAGTCTGGTGGTTCTGAGTGCAGCAAGTACAGCTATTCAATAATTCCTATAATGTCTCTCTGATAGCAGAATATTTTGTATTGATCTGTTTTGCCTAGCATTCTATTTCACTGTCAGACTTGTCTAATTATGTTCTAAGAAGATTGTGTTAAGTCTCTGTGATCGCCATTTAAAGCAATCCTGCTTAGATGACAGCCAAAAGCACAGGCTTCAGCCTCCCCCATAACTAGACATATTACATGTACCTATTTTGTATCCTGTATATGAGCCACCTCGTGGAAAAACAAACAATGTGGTTTCCGACCAGGTCTGACACAAACCGAGCTGTACAAGCACAGAAGATGGCTGGATACGGGAAATTTTGGATTTAGAAAGTAGAGGTATTGTACTATCCATGTAGGGAAAACAAAGGCACTGATCACCTTCTCAGTTACTGCGAAGCTGATCTGCGCCTTTGTTTTCGCCTATGCAGATTTTTGGTTTTTCCATGGGTCGGCTCATATGTTATGTGATGCAATTTCACAACAGCTTTTTTTCTCCTCATGAAGCTCATATATACTACATTATACCATCTTTGATAGACTTTGATAGTGGAAGCTTTTCATCTATTGATAATTCTGTAACATGACCAGAAACAAGATTGCTTGTACTGTTATGAACCACCATGCAGGAATCACACCTTTCTGATTGGTATCACACCTTTGTATCTACAGAATCATTGTTACCACACCCTATTAACACCAGACACACTCTCAGCTCTGGTAATTTGTAACATGATATGTTGGAAATTTTCACACCATTACATTAACTTTCACACCTTGTTGAGAACAATATTATGAAGATCTGATAATTCTGTAAATTCTGTGCTTTTAAATCTCCTAGTGAAAGTCCAGTCTTATCATCTTGCTTTACAGAATTCTAAGTAAGAACCCAACCTTTAGAAAGCACTGAAAATTTGGAAATTTTTGTGTGACTTTTATTTACATCACTATTCACTCTCACCGAATATGCCACTTTCTTCCAAAATTCTCTGAGGGAGCTAACTGTTTCCCCTAATAAATCTGTCAGCAGGAGATGTAATTATGTTGATGCAGACCACATTAAATCAACAAACACATGGGGCAGGGTTTCTCAGATTCTTAGATAAATTATCAAAATGTTTCAGTGCAAGAAGCTTGTACTGATTAAATGTGCCTTCATTGTTTCCAGCTAGTACAGATACAGACAAGTCTGCATAGCTTAACTGAGAGTTTTCGATTTTGAACAGAGTGAGATGCTACTTTGTAGCGTATAACAAATCAAAATACAAACTCATTATTTCACAAAGACCTCAGTTTGTTGGATGACTTTTTCTTAGCCTACAATAAAACAAAAGAGATTTTATTTTTGATGCAGCTCACAGATTATAATCAGATTGATTCTTGTAGCGGAAAGGCTGAAGAGTTTCTTGAATATGAAACTTTACAATATTATGACACAAACACATTTGTATAAGTTCGAGTCTGATCATGGCCTGTTTTGTTTCCACTAGTCTAACTATGAAACTTTTGAGGATTAACTACATGTATAAAGTGACTTTATTTCAAGAGGGCGATTACATACATAAATGAGAAAACGTACAAAAGCTAATCTTCCATGAGGCCCTTACTATGAAAATAATGATAAGATAATAATACTAATATCTACATCTTTAAAGAGGATAACCGAGTCTTTTAGCACGAATGCCAGTTGTATTCATGGTCCTCTAGGAATCAGACATTGAATTTCAATATTATCAGACTTTTTATTAATGTTGCCAGGTAAGCGACCCGGTCCCGTTAGCTCAAGCGGTTGAGTGTATACTTTATGATCAGGAGGTCATGGGTTCGGACCCTGGTTGTACCATTCAAAAATCATTGAAAGGGTACCTGTTGCTACCATATGTCTCGCGCTTGGGATCTTCCAGCAAGCAATGGCTTCTCTGCAAAACGTCCCGCATTCAACTAGTTCTGGAGAAGAAGATTTTTAAAGGTTTTTACCATATATGGTTATGGCAGCCATCTTGGACATGTGACCTGGATTATTTATATACGTATTGGTTCTCCATTCATATAGATACTTCATATAAAATTTGGCTTTGATTGGCCAAGCGGTTTCAGAGGAGCAGATTGTGGACGGATGGATGACGGACGCCGGATCATGGCCATCCTATAGCTCACCTTGTGAGCCTAACGGCTCAGGTGAGCTAATAATAATAATAATAATAAAAGTGATAATGATAATAATAATTTCCATGTTTTGGAGGATATCATATTCTGCCTGAATGTCAGTCTTCCATACGATCCTGAGACTGGTAAATGCAGACACTATTATCAGACTTACTGGTGAACCGATTTTAACAAAACTTGGAATGAAGTATGCATGACTCATGAAAGTACTACAATGTATATATTAATCATGACCCTGTGATGACCTTGGCCTATTTTACGGCAAGGTCAACATAGGTTGCCTATGCATTTGAATTGGGACAACTTTAAAAATGTCATTTAAAGTGAAAATCTTGCAAGAAATGGGCAATAGGACTGAATATTAATGAGTCTGAAAAAATATGCCCCCACCCCGGGGCAATAAAAATGTATATCTCCATAGTATTCAAACATCTACTCTAAAACCACTTGGCCAATCAAAGCCAAATTCTATGTGATTTTTCTGATTTTTGTTTGACAAAAATTACCACATAATCATGCGCACCTTGTAGACTTGGATCAGGCTTGGCACATGTGACTTGCGCTTTATTAGAGTGTCCTGTTTTTGCCTGTCTAATGTTTAACTTAAAAATGTTAAAAAATGAGTGAATTTATATGTTGAGGGGGGCCGTAAATTTCAAACAAGCAAAAGAAACCATATTCTTGCACATGTATTGTTGTTAGTGAGTTCTTGAATTTGCATGAGTATTGTTGCAGTTTATAAAGCTCATAGAAAGTATAATTTATCAGCAAGAACTTTGAATACCTGGTTGCAAGAACTAAGTTCCTGCGAAAATTTCCAAATGAACAGTATCAAAATATACAAGCACACATTTATGATCATTTATGTATGTTAAGCTTTTCATTTAAAACATACCACACAAGCAGTTAGTGTGTCAGATTCAAACCTGATGACAGATTTCCTCAAAACTGGAGAGAAAAGATGCATCAAATCATCAACACAGATTGATCTCTCAGTACTGGCTTTGATCCCTGATCAGTTTTCCAGCTTTGTTCCTCACCACATGTATTTGAACTTGTTTTCTCTTCCTTATAATAATGCTGTAACATCTTAAAGAAGTTGATGGAATTATGTGCTTTCACTATTAACAGTTCTACAGTTCTAAGATTGATTTAATAAAAGCAGTACTTAAAAGTCATATTTTTTTCATCTGTGGAAAGTGTAGATAAGAAGGTTTAAAATGATGTAAGAGATAAATACATATTTTTGCAGAAATAGCAGACATGAGTATGACTTGTATTAACTCATTTAAGCTTGGCGTCCTTTTTATGGGACATAGGCAAACAGTACAGCCCCAGATGTGACGCCGCAGAACGCGGCGTCCCATCTGGGGCCATTCTGTTTGCTTAACGAAAATTCATCGAAAAAATGGGATAAAAATTAAAAATCACTCCTAACGCACCTAAAAATGAAAGTGGACTCACCCAATTGATCATGATGGAATCCATTGGTCACATATGGGTTAATATATATTCCATTTTTATTTGCAAACGGTTCTTTTGTTGAGACTGTCACATCTTTTTTTGAAGCAGTTATTGCATTACCGGTATCTCCTTTGTCAGCATCTATTATCATCATCACGATAACATGTCCGTACACTATATACCCCCTTATACCCCACTTTTATATAGTAAAACTGGGGTATGCAGGGGTAAACCTATTTTTCTTATTTTTGCTCCAAAACATAGATTGTGGGTACTTGTTAGAGTAAGAAAAATAGGTATACCCCATAAGTTTTGCTATATAAAAGTGGGGTTCAAGGGGGTATACATTACACAGACAGAGGCAGGTTACCAGTGAGTTGTGCAAATTTTCTTCACCACTAACTGACAAATGTCCATTTGAAAGAATGGCCATGGAAATATTTTCATGATCAAATCTTCATAAGAGAAATTTGCAGGGTTGGAATCTGTGATCCATGATATGACCAGTAGACAGTCTGGCTCCACTGGGCATTCAGGGAATTCTGTTCAAACATTTGATTGATGGAATAATCCTTCTGCATTGTACTAATTATATTGTTAGCTGATGCAGACTAGCAGCTAAGGTGTTAACAAAATCATCATGTTTGTCAGCTAGCATGATATGTGCATTTCTCTAGCTGTACCAGTATATACAGTTTTCACACACTTGTTAGCTAGACCATGAAACCTCTTGTTTTACCGACCCCAATTCTAAGCTCCTAAGGGGAAGTGGTAGGTCATGGGTTTGTTCCCTGGTGGAATGAAAACTGCTACCAGTTGCTACTTGGCACTCAGCGCTCTTACACACAAGCACTGGCTTTTGCCCCCCCCCCCCCCCCAACACCCCCCAACACCCCCCAACACACACACACACACCTCATAAACTAGCATTACATAGATTTTCAGTAATAACAAATGTCTATTTGCACCGGAGGACCATTAGGCTCATTGACATTCATGCTTCTTAAATATGGAAATTATCAAGGGAGTAAGGATTAATGTAAGACACCCACTTCTTAAATTGAATGTATACCTTCATAAATAATGAAGTTATATAATAAATATATTTCATTACCAAGGGGCAGGGAAAGATCCAAGGTTTTATATCCAGATGTATGCCTGCTAGTTGTTATTTAAATTGCAGAATTAAAACTGTTCTAATACTAGCCAGATGACAATACTTTGAATGTTTGATGAAGTAAAATACCAGGCAGTTAGGAAAATAATTGAGCCTGTGCATGACAAAACCAACAATTTGGGTTTCCGACCAGGTCCAACACAAACCAGCCTGTACAAGCACAGAAGATGGCTAGAGGCTTGAAATTTTGGATTTAAGAAGAAGAGGGACTGTACTATTCGTGTAGCGAAAACAAAGGCGCTGATCAGCTTCGCGGTTACCGCGAAGCTGATCTGCGCCTTTGTTTTCGCCTATGCAGATAGTTGGTTTTCTCATGCACTGGCTCAATTAGTTTTTCATATTTTTTCTCTTTGATGTTCAGATTGCAATCACATGTTAAAACTCACATTTTTCCTGGGGAAGGGCTACATACATGTGCATAGATAGATGATCATCTTGAAGGTTTAAATGTCTATCAGAATCAAGTAATACTAATTCACAATTACAGAAATAAAAGTAACAAATAAGGAAAATGAGGTTGCATCGGACATTGCCACAGCATCAAGTCTGTGTCTTCTAAAAGAAAGCTGATGCCATAAAGGGCAATGACCAATAAGGTCAGACAAATGCCCTGGCTAATTTAAGCCTCTGTCATCTCATCTTTAATATTTTGCTATTTTATCACAAGGTATATATAACTAGCATTTTTAGCTCACCTGAGCCGTCAGGCTCACAAGGTGAGCTTATAGTATACCCATGCTCCGTCGTCCGTCCGTCCGTCCGTCGTCCACCATTTTCAAAGATCTTCTTCTCTGAAACAGCTTGGCCAATCAAAGCCAAATTTTACATGAAGCATCTATGGGAAGGGGGAACCAATGTGTATATAAATAATCCAGGTAACATGACCAAGATGGCCGCCATGCCCATATATGGTAAAAACCCTTCAAAAATCTTCTTCTCCGGAACCACTGGACCGATTTCAACCAAACTTGGCATGAAGCATCGATGACTCAAGTACTACAATGTATATATAAATCATGACCTTGCGGTGACCTTGACCTATTTTACGGCAAGGTCAACATAGGTCGCCTTTGCATTTGAATGGGAAAAATTGTTAAATTGTCATTTAAAGGAAAAATCTTGCAGAAAATGAGCAGTAGGACTGAATATTAATGATTCTGAAAAAAATTGGACCCCAGGGGCGCATATGCCTCCACCCCCGGGCAATATACATGTATATTACCATAATATTCAAACATCATCTCCTCTGAAACCGCTTGGCCAATCAAAGCCAAATTTTATGTGAAGCATCAATAGGAAGGGGTAATCAATGTGTATATAAATAATCCAGGTCACATGACCAAGATGGCCGCCATGCCCATATATGTTAAAAACCCTTCAAAAATCTTCTTCTCCAGAACAGGTGGATCGATTTCAAAGAAACTTGGCATGAAGCACCGATGGCTCAAGCACTACAATGTGTATATAAATCATGACCCTGTGATGACCTTGACTTATTTCACGGCAAGGTCATCATAGGTCGCCAATGCATTTGAATAGGGAAAACTTTTAAAATGTCATTTAAAGTGAAAGTCTTGCAGGAAATGGGCAGTAGGACTGAATATTAATGATTCTGAAAAAAATTGGACCCCAGGGGCTCATCTGCCCCCACCCCGGGGCAATATACATGTATATTACCATAATATTCAAACATCTTCTCCTCTGAAACCGCTTGGAGAATCAAAGCCAAATTGTATGTGAAACATCTATGGAATGGGGGAATTAATGTATATATAAATTATCTAGTTCACATAACCAAGATGGCTGCCATGCCCATATATGGTAAAAACCCTTCAAAAATCTTCTTCTCCGAATTTTGAGGACCGAGCTCAAAGAAACTTGGTATGAAGCACCAATGGCTGAAGTACAACAATGTATATATAAATCATGACCCTGTGGTGACCTTGACCTATTTTACGACAAGGTCAACATTCTAAGGTCGCCAATGCATTGGAATGTGGAAAACTTTTAAAAAGTCATTTGAGGTGAAAATCTTGCAGGAAATGGGTAGTAGGACTAAATATTAATGATTCTGAAAAAAATGGACTCATATGTCCACACCCCGGGGCAATATACATGTATATTACCATAATATTCAAACATCCACTCCTCTAAAACCACTTGGCCAATTGAAGCCAAATTTTATGTGGAGCATCTATAGGATGGGGGAACCAATGTGTATATTAATAATCTAAGTCACATGACCAAGATGGCCACCATGCCCATATATGGTAAAAACCCTTCAAATATCTTCTTCTCTGAAACCAATAGATTGATTTTAATGAAACTTGGCATGAAGCATCCATGGACAGAATATTGATTAGTCTGAAAAAAGAAAACGGCCCAAGGGCTTCATCTGCCCCTGCACTGGGGTTAAATACCATAATATTCAAACATGTTTATTGGTATATGCAGCAGACTCAGGTGAGCGTTTACAGGACCATTGGTCCTCTGGTTCTTATTATTTTGTACCATCAGTAGCTTGACAAACAAGGTGTTTGTAAAAGTGTCAAATAGGACACTTGAAGTAACATTTCATAATAAAGGATACAATCTCACAATAGAGGCATCTTATGACAACTGTCTCCACTTTTATTGTAAATATTTGTGTATCCCTAATTAAAACTTGTTAAACAAATACCCTTGTCACTTGATACAAATATTGAAACTGTAGACTTAAATATTTTCTCTTTTTTTCCAGTTTTAATAGTAACCACACAAGTACAAAATTAAGTTTGTTTTTGGAATGCTTGTGAGCAATCCTGCTACAAGCACTTTGGGAAAAACAATGGTGCCAATCAAATGTTTAATGGCGGTACAGTTGACCATTTAGTCTGTTTTTACTATACCTCCTTTCTGGCAGAGATTCCAAACTTTTTCTTATCTCTTGTTTGTGTCATCATTGGTCATAGTGTCAAAAATGGGAAAACTGGTTTGTCATGATGCTGCTCATTTGTATAAGTACATATGACTTCAATTTTTCACCTAACTGATTTAAATAGCTTATATTTCTTGTCTATTTTTGCTGATTACAATATTTTTGTAATGATATACCAAAAGACATCTTTAATATGTGACTTAAATCATGGATGGAATAAACCTGCTTGCCGAAGAACAGCAAACCTCACATATATGAAACAAATTGTTATCATGGCAACCACTTCCCATTCTTTGAAAATATTTTTAGTGAAGCAGGTTCCTTTTAGCATGTTGGAAAGGACCTGTGAGTCAGACAAGGGAATGAATTTTTCATGATTTACACATGCACTGGTCCGCAAGCTGTCACTTTCAGCACAAAATTAAGATTTATGCTAGAAATTCATGCTTTACAAATGATTTCCCCCACTTGAGGCTTGCCTATAGGGACTAGTTAGCATTAGCAACATTCACAAGTCTGCTCTGATAGGTTGTCACAAGTAATTTATCACAAAATATTGACAGAAATGAACATCGATTTTGTCACCATCTGTTAAATCTGATGTAACTCTTACACCTTTACCTGTCATTAACCCACAGGGGACAGATCCTCATGAGCAGATGATTTACAACATTATTTTTGTCTAGAGTAATGAAATACTTTGTCAACCTTTATACATTTTATCTACATGTAACATAGAATTCTTTTTTGATACCCAAAACTGTGGGTTTTAGTTTTATATTGAGTAATGAACCAGTTTGTCAGTGCCTTTCAGTAAGTTGTTAGATTCATCTGTTCAAGCAAACATCAAGTTGTAGAAGATGAATTTCATGTTTTACTTATTTAGCCAGTTTATGATTCAATTTCCTGTCATGATGCCATGAAAGTCTAACTGTTGCTTATAACCATTTGACTCTTTTATTTGAAAATATTAAGTAATCAGTGATCAGGAATTTGCACCATCATAGATAGACACCTATCATTGGCCGAAAGAGCAAACTCAGGGAAGATTAAATGAAATTGACATCTACATGAGAAACAGAATGAACTATAAGATCTATAACAAAATTATTGCCTGGGAATGGTCAGTAACTGTTTACAGAAATATGCATAGCCGATGTCTGGTATGGTTACATATCCCTTGAGAAATGTAAAATGATTTCGTTTCTATCGGGCCATCAGAGCTGTTCTGACGGAGTAGACAGGCTGACTGGGGCAAACTGTGATATCTGACTTCTCAACACCAGCGGTACATCAGAAGGTGCATGGTCTTATCTACAAAACCTGATAAAGCCTGATGTTCAGTAGTAAATGCCCTTCACTCTGCCATTGTCTTATCTTAATTGACTGGTAATTGTGTGCTTTAGGGAGGATGCATTTCATATTATTTACTGAGGGATTAAACATTTATGATCAGAAATCAAATTTTTGCTTTTATGATCATTTTATGATATCAAATATCAAGGATTTCAGACATCCTGGAACCTCTTTTATGGCATTGTTCTATCTCATGACAAGAATATCTAATACATTGTATGAACTTGCAGTTAACTTGCATTGATCCATTTATTTATTGTGGAATGTTCTCAGAATGCTTGTCATGTGCTGTCTGTAAGACTATAATAAAATTAAGTTTGTAAAGCTGTATAAAAGTATGAAACTTCAAGTCTAAGCATTGCAACATGCAATATCTGCATAGAATGAAATGTGCTTCAGTCACTTGAGAGAAAGTTTTGACTACATGCACATCCTTTTTGTTTTCTTTAAACATAATCCGCTTGCACAGATGGATGGAGGGGTTGGATTGAAGTGACCATGTGAATGTATAGAATGTTGGTTAGCATGTTTTCATTTATAAAATGAATCTACTGGTCTACTTAATGAAGCTTGGTCTGTTATCTTTGTGCATGGCTGTTTAGTCTGACAAAGTGGAGGCCTAGTGCCAAGTATAGATGAGGAAAATTACATCAATCCAAATAAATAACTTCTATTATGATAACTTACTTACCTACATTGATAATAATTGGCAATTAACAGACACTAGTATCTCTATAGTACTATTACAGGGGTCAGTTTTGGCAGAAATGGCTTCTGGAATTGCAGTTTGTGGTCGGAAATGTTACAATGTTGCCAAATGATACTTTAATATGGCACAAATGCTCTCTAATTTGATGAAACTGTTGCATATTTGATCATAAGAATGCAAGATAGATGACAAACATTGTGTTCTGACAAGGAACAACAGGGTCAACAGACATGCAAGGATTGCTCAGTTCTAATGCATATTGATTGAAACATTTCATCAGGAAAACGTGTCTGTGAAAAGTATACCCCCTTAACCCCACGTTTATATAGTAAAACTAGGGTATGCAGGGGTATACCTATTTTCCTTATTTCTGATCCAATACATAGATTGTGGGTACGCGTGTACCCACGATCTATGTTTTGAGCAAAAATATCTGAATTTTTCTGATGAAATTTTCAATTTTTACAGCTGAAAAAATTTTCTGTTTATTGCATGGGCAAGTTTTGGTAATGTCATGAAAAGCATTGGTGGTTGTGCCTTCTTTGTCAATTTCTTTTCGGCCTTCTGAAAAAATGTGTTAATGAAATACTCCTGGACACAAGATGTTGGCATTTTTGAATGATTTTCTTGATCTTCTCTGTGGGAAGACGAATGATCATTCTTACGGAGTCTATCTGGAAACCCAGGAAGATAATCTCCTGTGTGGGAGCCCATACCGACTTTTTCCAATTGATGAGAAACCCAAGGTTTTCTAGAAGCCACCTCAGCGAGGTCAAGTCCCGCAATAATAACTGACTGCTTTGATTTAGCAAAATCATATCGTCCAAGTAAATGATGATTCTTACACCAATCCTTCTGAGAAAGGCAATAACTGGCTTCAAAAGTTTGGTGTAGTATCGGGGACCCACCCCTAGGCCAAAAGGAAGGGCCTGAAACTCGTAAATTCTCCCCTTCCATTGAAAACGGAGAAATTTGCGATGGGATTTTATAATTGATACCCCGAAATAAGCATCGCTCAAGTCGAGCTTCACCATGTAATCCCCTTTCTTTATCAGGGATTTCAAGGCCTGAATCCCTTCCAGCTTGAAATGCTGATATTCTACATATTGATTGAGTTTCTTCAGGTTGATTACTGGTCTCTGTCCCCCGTCCTTCTTTGGGACTAGAAAGACAGGGCTCAGAAATTGACCTGGAGATGCAAGAACTTCCTTGATGGCTTGTTTTGAAAGCATTTGTTGCACCTCCAGGTCTATCAGAGTGGCATTCTTTTGATTTGGTTTGGGTGAGTGAAATGCCGCTTGTATCGGTGTGTCCAAAAATGGAATTTCTAGCCCCTGCACTATCCTGAGGATAAAGCTGTCCTGTGTCAGCAGTTTCCAATTGCTCAAAAAATGCTGCAGTCTGCCTCCTATCGGATAGTCCATTTTTGGGGGTTCCAAACGCAGATCTTTTACAGCGTCGTGTACCAGATTTTGGTCTAACTCCATTTTTGGAGGCACCGGTACATCTACCTTTCCCATTATATTTGGACTTATAGGGAGAGATTTTGTTCCTGAATGATCTGGGCTGACAAAAGCTGAACACTGGCTTACCTCTATTAGATCTTGAGGCGTTCCCTCTTGTTCTTGAGAAAGAGATCCGGCCGCCACCTCTACCTCTCCGAGATGGGGCCGCCGACTGAAAGGGCCGGTCGTTGGGATGTGATCTCTTGTTTGGGGGCTTATTGCGGTTCTTGCTTCTCCTTTTCTCCCCCTTGGAGCCCAGCTGCTTGGAAATTTCTCTTGACTTTTTCCTAATCTTAGAGGCCTTCGCAAGAGCTTTGTAAAAGCGTTTGCCAAACAATTTCTCGCCCTTACTCAAATCCTCGGCATTTGTTTTCAGCAGTTTTTTAGCATCTTTTAAGTCCTTCGTCAGATTATAAAGGACATTCATACGTCGATGGTAGGTAGTGGTTGAGAAGGCCTGACCCAGTAGTGTGATTGATTTTTCAATCACTGTCAGCCAGGCAGAGGGGTCAAGGTTTTCCCCCGAAGATCTACCCGCTCTGATGTCATCCAGGTCCAGCCATATTCTGCTTATTGGTCCCATAACAGCGCCGATTCTGGTTTGTATTTGGTGCAAATTAGAATCAAAAGCTTTCCCATAACTCGAGCCAGTTGCGCTGAAAATTTCTGGTACATAATTGTCCAGCTCAGGGGTCTGCACTGCAGAGGTTGATGGCATCGGATATTTTTCCATGATTTTCTCATTCAAGAGTTTATCCGGGATAAATTTTGAGAATTTCTTAGTCAAGTAGTCTGACATATCATCCGGCAGAGTGAGCTTTCTGTTGGCATTATCCTCTATGTCAAAACGGATGTAATCCTCAGCAGACGCATCTGGCTGCGCTTGGGATACGCCATTCCTCTCGTCGTCTTCGCTCTCGGCCGAATCAGACGTGGCCGAATCAGACGTGGTCGAATCGTCTGATGACGAAACTTGGGGTGAATCCCCCGAGGCCGAACTGTCCGAATCCTCGGAGCTGTCACTCGAATCCGACGAAGTTTTCTCGTCAGGCTCGTATCGAGATCTTTTCCGCCGATGTCTCCTTGGTCTGGATGCCTTTCTTTTACGAGAAGGCGTATTTCTAACGCTTCTTGGAGCGGTATTTGCCTCGGAATTACCCGGGCCTTGGCCTTCTCGCTGCTCGATATTATCGGCAGCGTCGGCCGCAGAAGCTTCGGAATCTGACATATTTCGATGTGAAGAAGTCCCGAGCTAATAATTCTCTGAATAAAACACACGGATGCTGCCAAATTTTCGTAAATTTAGGCGGATTTATCAAGCGTATGTTTTGTTAGCACGAAGCCATTTTGTAGAATGACGCTCTCGCGTTTCTCGCGAGATCGCGAGACTTTGAATTGGCTTGCTATTAGCACGATTGCCGTGTAATACATGATTATATCTTATGGAGGTTTGCGATATGAAATACAGTATGAACTAAAGAGTCAAAATGTGAGCTAATTTGAATTCAGCTGCACCTAATTGCCTGAGATATCAACATGTTACAAAATCACATAATTTTTATAGATTGATATCAGATTTATCCAATTAAGCTATGGCAGATATCTGATGCAGATATCTAAGATGTGGGTTAGATATTATGTTGGTTTCATGTCTTATCTTGATACTTACATGTATTAAATTAATTTTAGCAGCATATTTTCATCAGCAAAAACTCTTGGAAAAAAAAGTCTATTGATTATATCATATGTACATGTACATGTATGTATATGAAATCATGTACATTTTAAGGGAAAATCAGCAACCAATATTCTACTTTTTCATTCAGATGCATATCATACATGTAATTTGCAATATTATGACAATAAAGGGCTATAACTGTAAATATATTTGTCTAGTGATAATCAAAGTATATCATAACACGGCATGTCCCTATGGGAGGGGTAATATCTATCATACTTCACACTACTGCTGATAAGCACCTTGCTGATAATATCTCCAGTAATTATAACTCCCTGGGTGGATACAGTTTTTTCTCCTCTTGTTGGCTACAGGTAGATTATGATGTCTGACACCCAGTAATTGGCAGTTGACATATAATTGGTTCAGGGAGAAATAATAAGAAACAGGATTCCCCATGGATGGGAAAATACTCATTACCAGTTTTTGACAGTTATGCTTTATCTGCATCTTGATGCTTTGTTGTTTGCTTCAGATGACTATATTTTGATATATTTTCATTTGAATTGTATTTATAACAATAACCAGCATAACTTTGTTTTATATAGACCAGTGGCAGATTTAGGGGGGTCAGGGGTTGGGGGTTGGGGGGTCACAGGAACCCCAACGCTGGGACCAATTTACTTTAATTTCATGAGGAAATTTATGAAACATCAGGTAAAATGTAGAAAATGTTCTTGCGAAAACTCTCACCTGACCAGAAAACTTTGTTTCAGTCTTATAATGAATAAGATTGCATTTTGAAAACTGCCATTTATCCACATAATTATAAATTCGAAATTTGATTGAGGTTTTGAAGAAATAGTAGATAGAAAGCCTGCAATGATGAATGATCATAGATCATAGATCATGGAAATAAAATATGGTAGCTCACAAATGAGCCTCCTCATGAGAAAACCAACAATCTGCATATTCAAAAACAAAGTCGCAGATCAGCTTCGCGGTAACCGCGAAGCTGATCAGCGCCTTTGTTTTTGCTACATGGATAGTACACTTCCTCCTCTTCTTAAATCCGAAATTTCAAACTTCTAGCCTACTTCGGTGACTGTAAAGCTCGGTTTGTGTCGAACCTGGTCAGAAACCACATTGTTGGTTTTCCCACGAGACGGCTCAAATGATGGATTAATTAATAAATAGGAACTTATGCTTTCGATTTATCATGAGTGGAATAAAGAATTTTGATGGGGATCTATGCTGTCTTAGATGATACTTAAGAAAATAAATTACCTAACTAATAGTCCCTGTGTGGCATCACATATCAATGAAGACAGGAGAACATTCTTCACATTTTCAGTAAAGTGAAAAAGGGGGGCTTCATTGAGCAATAAGTTAGGGGTATTTTTTATAATATCTCCATAAAGCATAACTTCTGGATATTTATTAGA
Organism: Rugalucina vietnamica; assembly: GCA_964017185.1. NCBI lineage: Eukaryota > Metazoa > Mollusca > Bivalvia > Lucinida > Lucinidae > Rugalucina > Rugalucina vietnamica. Next base: position 72,697,609 of record OZ024872.1, read on the forward strand.
AGCACCTCATTGAGGCGCTTCTAATGAGTACTGACAATGGATATTTTCATGGATAAATAAGCAAAATATTCCAACTTTAATAACTATATTCCCCAATAGTCATGTTGGGTTTCTTCTAGGTGGTCTGTAGCCTGTCCAGATCATGTTGGCAATCTATCTTTCTACCAGACACAGTGTCTACAGTTTGTTTATTTCTTTTCTTTCCTCCCTTTTGATATTCTCACCTACCTACACATTGTATGAATACTTCAATCTCTGGTAGTATTTGATTTAGTTGTACAGCATACACCATAATAATTTATAAGTTTATTTTGCCTTGTAGTAAACTTAATTAATTAACAGAAAATGTATGTTGATTCCTTTTGAAGTCACTTGTTAGTTCAGACCAAAGAACAGGGCCAAATAAAAATAAATATAATTTGTAATGCTTTCTTGTCCTAGCTAGGCCATACAAAAAAGAATACTGTTTAAATTATGCATTAAAACCTATGGGTTTTAAAGCATAATTCAAACATTTTTTTTTTTTTTATTTTTCTTTAGCAAACTGGATAGAATTATTGTAACGCTTATAGTTCATTATCTTAGAAGGGAAAAGAAAGAATAAGCTCAAGCTGAAACATTTGAGCCGTCTCGTGGGAAAACCAAATATGTGGTTTCCGAACAGGTCTGACACAAATCAGGCTGTTCAGTCACAGAAAAAAGCTAGAAGTTCGAAATTTTGGATTTAAGTAGAAGAAGAATTGTACTATCCGAGTAGCGAAAACAAAGGCCCTGATCAGCTTCGCAGTTACCACGAAGCTGATCTGCGCCTTTGGTTTCGCCTATGCAGATTGTTGGTTTTCCCATGGGGCGGCTCATTTATTAGTCCTTTTCTTTGTCTTAGGTTTAATGTATATTTTAACAGTATTTGATTTAATTGTGGACATTTTCTGTATTTTCAGTCTGAGCTGTCACAGATGTTACAAGCCCTCTCAGAGAAAGCCAAGGCAGAAACCCAGTTTATACAACAGTTAAAGGCGATGGCAGATAGAATACCTGTAAGTACTTATTTGGTTACATAAGGCCTGTTACATATGTTACATTAGTTCTCTCAGACAAGGGCCTTGAGGCAGAAACACAGTTTATACAACAGTTGAATGCCATTGCAGGTAGAATACCTGTAAGTACTCATTTGAGGCAGAAACACAGTTCATACAACAGTTGAAGGCAATGGCAGATGGCAGATAGAATACCTGTAAGTACTCATTTGATTCTGTTAAATATATTACATAAGGCCTGTTACATATGTTACATTAGTTCTCTCAGACAAGGCTGAGGCAGAAAAACAGTTTATACAACAGTTGAATGCCATGGCAGATAGAATACCTGTAAGTACTCATTTGATTTTGTTATATATGTTACATAAGGCCTGTTACATTAATTCTCTCAGACATTGGCTGAGGCAGAAACCCAGTTTATACAACAGTTGAAGGCCATGGCAGATAGAATACCTGTAAGTACTCATTTGATTCTGTTATGTATGTTACATAAGGCCTGTTATGTATGTTACATTAGTTCTCTCAGAGAAAGCCAAGGCAGAAACCCAGTTCATACAACAGTTGAAGGTCATGGCAGATAGAATACCTGTAAGTACTCATTTGATTCTGTTATGTATGTTACATAAGGCCTGTTATGTATGTTACATTAGTTCTCTCAGAGAAAGCCAAGGCAGAAACCCAGTTCATACAACAGTTGAAGGTCATGGCAGATAGAATACCTGTAAGTGCTCATTTGATTCTGTTATGTATGTTACATAAGGCCTGTTATGTATGTTACATTAGTTCTCTCAGAGAAGGCTGAGGCAGAAACCCAGTTCATACAACAGTTGAAGGTCATGGCAGATAGAATACCTGTAAGTACTCATTTGATTCTGTTATGTATGTTACTTAAGGCATGTTACATTAGTTCTCTGAGAGAAAGCCAAGGCAGAAACCCAGTTTGAAGGCCATGCAGATAGAAATCCTGTAAGTATACAGGTGACAGTTACATATGTTACTTCTATTAGATAGATATGTTACATTATGTTTGTTGCATTATGTTCTTCATGTTACATAAGTTACATTAGTTTTCTCAGAGGCCAGATCAATCCAGATCATACAACAGTTGAAGGTCATGGCAGATTATACAGTTTGGTTCTGTTACATATGTTCTATATGTTCTGTGTGTTACATTTGTTACATTAGGTCATTCAGAGAAGGCTAAGACAGGACAAAGCTCATCAACAGTTGAAGACAGAGACAGATACAGATATTATCTATGGCATAATTACTGTAGGATAATAACATAGTTGTGGACCTTGGCTTAGGATACCCAAGGATACTTTAAGTTCATCCATAACCCTAGAAAAACAGTTCAATATTTATATTGTAAACAATACCCTAGGTCGCAGACAGGTTGTCCACAGAGGTTGCATGCAGACAGTTTATAACTTAGTTTACAATTATTTTTCTTTAATTAGTTTTATCACATCATTGATGAGTTTGAATACAACTCTGTTTATATTGCCAATTGATTGTATTACTTACCTGTTTAATATAATTAATATCGTGTAGTAATGCGATGACAGTCAATACCACTGGCGTCTGCACCTTTCTCACCTGTGGCGAAATAATTGAGTCTGCACTTCAATAGGTTTTTATGTATATCTATGGGAAAACATGTTTTTTGTAGGCTCATAAACATTTGGATTAGCCTGTGCAGGTCCACCTTGGTTGATTTCACACATTATGACACTTTAATATGAGATCTATAAATTTAAATCCTAAATTCGAAGACTGCAGGCCATCCTAATCTTGGTGTTTCAAGAGGCTTGTTTATGATGTTGATTTTTCTCCAGCTTTGGCTAATATAATCAATAAGAAATTCTTATTAGTCATTTGTTTTGAATTGTTTAATTAATATGATAATGGCCATTCTGCACTAACAGCCTTTGTAGCATTGGATCAGATTTATTTGTTTTAAACTTAAATGGCGCCAGTACTGCACAGGTTTAAAGGTAAATTGTAATTTTATACTTGGTTGATTGGGTACAATAAAACTGAGGTCTCCATTTGGGTAGACATTAATGGCTCCTTTCTACAATTCACCCAAATCAACTTGATGCTTTACATGAATTCAGACAAGGGTCTCTAACTCAAAAAATGTAGAGTTTTTCAGTTGGCATTGAAGTTCATTTAAATTTCACAGCAGATTTTTTTCTGTAAATGAAGATAATTGAATGCCCCAAATGTTACAAAACTGGAATAATTTTCTCTATTAAAAGCAAGGACATTGATTCTGTTCTCATTATGTTGCCATTTTTTATTGCCCATTCTGTTTTTCAGAAGAATGGCTGCCAAACAGAGCTAATTGAGCACACAAAAAGATTCTTCCCCTCTCGATTGATTAACTATGATAATCTATTCTACCAGACAGCCTGTCACCAGTTTATTGGAAATTGTTTTGATACAAAATGACTAAATAAATAATAGGAAGCTGTTAATGAAACATGTCCAACAACAGCAAAAATGTTTAATTACTAATTTGTATAATTTTTCAATGGTTCTTAACAATGTTATTCAAGTTGGTTGTTAACTTGAAGCAAACACAATCTCAAATTTCATGAGTTTCAAGAGGTCTGCTTTTATAAATGACAATAGATGATCATGACTGGAGAAGAGTTTTCGAAAAGGCGGGGGACATAGTTTTTGGCTTTCCGTCCGTCCTTCCGTCCGTCCGTCCGTCCGTCCGTCCTTCCGTCCCCCTATAGGAGTATGTACCTTGTGTGCGCAACTCCTCCTACAGTTTTATTCCGATTCTTTTGAAACTTTACAGATGTCTTCATCATGCTTTGAAGATGTGCATGTGGTTTGGATATAATCCTCAGATTAATTTTTGACACTTTTTTCGCAATTTGAACTTAGTCATTTTTCGGGCATTTTGATAATGAAAGTGAATAGACAGTGGGTACCTTGTGTGCGCAACTCCTCCTACAGTTTTATTCCAATTCTTTTGAAACTTTACAGATGTCTTCATCATGCTTTGAAGATGTGCATGTGGTTTGGATATAATCCTCAGATTAATTTTTGACACTTTTTTTGCAATTTGAACTTAGTCGTTTTTCGGTATTTTGACAATGAAAGTGAATGGACAGTGGGTGCCTTGTGTGCGCAACTCCTCCTTCAGTTTTTAATTCAGATTCTTTTGAAACTTTACAGATGTCTTGATGATGCTTTGAAGATATGCATGTGCTTTGGATATAATCCTCAGGTTAATTTTTGACACTTTTTCGCAATTTGAACTTAGTCGTTTTTCAGGCATTTATACAATGAAAGTGAATGGACATTGTGTACCTTGTGTGCAAACTCCTCCCTCAGTTTTATTCTGATTCTTTTCAAACTGTACAGATGTCCTGACCATGATTTGAAGATTTGCATGTGGTTTGAATATAATCCTCAGATTAATGTTTGATGCTGTGACATGAAGTAAATGCATGTGATTTGGATATACATTATTGTCAGATATATTTGTGTAACTAAACAATTAAGGCGGGGGACATAAATTCTCTGAATTTGCTTGTTCTCATTAGAATTTTCCAACCTTATAAGTCCATTGCACCAAAAGATAATGTCACATTACGAAAACATGCCCATGCAATATACTGAATTTTCCAAGTTGTAAAAATAGAAAATTTTCACTAGGTATTTTTTTTTATATTTTTGCTCAAAACATAGATTGTGGGTACTGGTTAGAACCGCCTCACCACTCAAGGTGGTTCTAACGAGTACCCACAATCTATGTTTTGAGCAAAAATAAGAAAAATAGGTATACCCTTGTGTACCCCAGTTTTACTATATAAAAGTGGGGTTTAAGAGGGTATACATTGCACGGACATTTTCCAGATGAAAAAGAACTTGAATGATGACATGTTTTCTGGCAGTTTACAATTTTATCAAATGGATAGTTAAGAAGCTGTCGGAGAAGCCCAGTAAGAAAACACAAAATATCTGATCTGGGTCATACAAGCTTATTGTTGAAGATTTTTCTGTTACCATGGTTACATTAGTTTGCCTTTGTTATCATGGTAACATTATTTTGCCAAGGCTGTTACCATAATTACATTTGCTTTAGGTCAGTTATCACACATTGTGTTATTATGCCCCCAACTTTGAAAAAGTTGGAAGGGCATATTGGTTTGGGCTTGTCTGTCTGTCTGTCTGTGTGTGCGTGTGTAACGCCTTTTTTTTGAATGGTGAATGTTAGGGATTTGAAATTTCATGTGTGTATTCCTCATGAAAAAATAGTTGACCCGTATTTTTTTTCTTGTCCGAGTTATGCCCCTTTTCTGAGTTATTTCCCTTTGAAAACAAAATTTGAAAATCTTGTGTGCAAGATATCTCCAAAAGTATTTAAGCTAGAGCCTTCATATTTGGTATACTGGTTGGGGATGATAAGTAGATTACCTGATCAACTTTTGAGAACTTTCCGTCAAATTTTGACAAAAATACGGAATTTTGAAATTTTGATTGATTTTTCCACTTTTCGGTGAAATTTGAAACTTTTGAAAGGTGAATGCTAGGGTTTTGAAATTTCATATACACATTCCTCATGATAAAATAGTTGACCCGTATTTTTTTGTATGGCCAAGTTATGCCCCTTTTCTTCTGAGTTATGTCCCTTTGAAAACAAAATTTGAAAATATTGTGTGCAAGATATCTCAACAAGTATTTGAGCTAGAGCCTTCATATTTGGTACACTTGTTGGGGCTGAGAAGTAAATGACCTGATCAACTTTTGAGAACTTTCCGTCAAATTTTGACAAAAATACGGAATTTTGAAATTTTGATTGATTTTTCCACTTTTCGGTGAAATTTGAAACTTTTGAAAGATGAATGCTAGGGTTTTGAAATTTCATATACACATTCCTCATGATAAAATAGTTGACCCGTATTTTTTGTATGGCCAAGTTATGCCCCTTTTGTGAGTAATGTCCCTTTGAAAACAAAATTTGAAAATATTGTGTGCAAGATATCTCAAAAAGTATTTGAGCTAGAGCCTTCATATTTGGCACACTTGTTGGGGCTGAGAAGTGGATGACCTGATTATTTTTTGAGAACTTTCTGTCAAATTTTTACAAAAATACGGAATTTTGAAATTTTGATTGATTTTTCCACTTTTTGGTGAAATTTGAAACGTTTGAACGGTGAATGCTAGGGTTTTGAAATTTCATATACACATTCCTCATGATAAAATAGTTGACCCATATTTTTTGTATGGCCAAGTTATGCCCCTTTTTTGAGTTATGTCCCTTTGAAAACAAAATTTGAAAATCTTGTGTGCAAGATATCTCAAAAAGTATTTAAGCTAGAGCCTTCATATTTGGTACAGTTGTTGGGGCTGAGGAGTAGATGACCTGATTAACTTTTGAGAATTTTCCGTCAAATTTTTACAAAAATACAGAATTTTGAAATTTTGATTGATTTTTCCACTTATCGGTGAAATTTGAAACTTTTGAACAGTGAATGTTAGGGTTTTGAAATTTCATATACAAATTCCTCATGAAAAAATAGTTGACAGGCATTTTTTTTTCATGTTCAAGGTATGCATTTTTTTGGAGTTATGGCCCTTTTAAAATAAGATTTGAAAATCTTGTGTGCAAGATATCTGAAAAAGTATTTAAGTTAGAGCCTTCATATTTGGTATACTGGTTGGGGCTGAGAAGAAGATCACCTGATTACTTTTTGAGGACTTTCCATCATATTTTGACAAAATAACTCCATTTTGAAATTTTTACTCCATTTCTAACTTGTATGCAAAGGCTTACATTCTGTTTCTGGATGGAGGCAAAAAAGGCAACCGAAAAGCTTTTTTAGGAAATTAAATTTCACTTAATTCGAATGAAATAATGAATCATACAAGCTGCCAGTTTAGGGACAAGCATACAGTTGGGGGCATAGTGTTTTACAAACACGCATTTCTAGTTTTTCATTTCTGTTACCTTGGTTTTATGTCTGTTACTATTGTTACAAGGTGTTTCAGTTTCTGTTACCATAGGTACATGATTGTAATACAATTTTGTACTAGACTATCTGTTACCATGGTTACATGTGTTTCAATTCTCTAACAATGGCAGCATTATCCAAATTTGTTACCATGGTTACCTGTGTGGTTTAGTTTTGTTACTATGATTACCTGTGGTTTAGTTTTGTTACCATGGTTACCTGTGTTTCAGGAGAACTGCATGGAGTTTGAGTCACTAGTCATCTCACAATGCGACTCACTGATAGACACACTGATGAAAAGAAAACAAGAGTTGTTGGACTTTGTGAGCCATGAACGTGAGAGAAAGACCAAGATACTGAAGGACCAGGCTGCTAGTTGTACCAGTCATCTACAGAAGACCACAGGCCTACTGTATTTCTGTGTTGAGGTCCTGAAGGAGAGTGATCCTACCTCATTCTTACAGGTAAGCTGGGGTGGTTTGTTTAGATGGGGATGGGGAGGGGGGTCAGGAGGTAGTCAAAAGACCACAGGCCTGCTATATTCCTGTGTGGCGGTGCTGAGAAAAAGCAATCCTACCTCATTCTTACAGGTAAGCTGGGGGTGAGTTGTTGAATGTGTATGGGGGGGGGGGGGGGACTTGAGGGGGGAGTAGATGGTCTTTTTAGTATAAGTGCATAAGTGCCACTGACTACTGAAACAAAAGGTGTTGGTTTGTATAATGCAATGGCCCTCCCCTGGGAGGGGGGGGGGGGTTACAAATGACTAGTGAACCTATAATAGCATCTATATGGACCTTGAATAAAAATTGCCAGGATGCTGTTCATTATATTACCTCTTTATATGACAGTTTTACTCATTTTCTGTGAACCCATACTGGTGTATATATATAGTGCAACATTTAGCATAAAGTACAACGACAGTGACAAAATGTATTGTCTGTGTCAGTTTTTATGAAGATATGCTAAATTCATTTCCTTATCTCTACCATCGTTATCAACATTTATATGTCACTTATCTGATGACAGATACCCCAAAAATACATGTAATCAAAGTACATGGGGAGGGGGGTCAGGAGGTGGTCAAAAGACCACAGGCCTGCTATATTCCTGTGTGGCGGTGCTGAGAAAAAGCAATCCTACCTCATTCTTACAGGTAAGCTGGGGGTGAGTTGTTGAATGTGTATGGTGGTGGGGGGGGGGGGGGGAGTTGAGGGGGGAGTAGATGGTCTTTTTAGTATAAGTGCATAAGTGCCACTGACTACTGAAACAAAAGGTGTTGGTTTGTATAATGCAACTGCCCCCCCACCCCCTGGGGCAATAGCGGGGACTTTGACTTTTGGTCCAGCTAATACCCAAAAAAGCCCCACCCTGCGGTGACTGCTAATTGGTAAAACCACTGCTGTTGCTATTATCTTTTCATTTCACGACTCATTTCCACGGCCCTCCCCTGGGGGGGGGGGGGGGGTTACAAATGACTAGTGAACCTATAATAGCATCTATATGGACCTTGAATAAAAATTGCCAGGATGCTGTTCATTATATTACCTCTTTATGACAGTTTTACTGTGAACCCATACTGGTGTATATACTGTAAATTCGGAAATTTTCGCGTGACTTTTATTTCGCGAATTTTCTATTTGCGAATTATTAGCGAGTTCTTGAATTCGCGAGTGAGTGTCCATGTATTATATAGAGTTTATAGTGACTCTTTATTAGCGAGCACTTTGAATTCGCGAGGCAACCAATTCGCGAATATTAGCGAAAATTAAGTTCTCGCGAATATTTCCGGATCTACAGTATATAGTGCAACATTTAGCATAAAGTACAACGACAGTGACAAAATGTATTGTCTGTGTCAGTTTTTATGAAGATATGCTAAATTCATTTCCTTATCTCTACCATCGTTATCAACATTTATATGTCACTTATCTGATGACAGATACCCCAAAAATACATGCAATCAAAGTACATGTAGAACTTTGTACAATTGGATAATCTTAGCCGGAGCAGCACAAACTGTGGACAATGCAATACCCTCATCAGTCTTTGAAACGTTTCTATTTGGACTGAAACAGTCTCTGTTTATACAAGCTGAAAGTATCTTTTTTATTTGAAAAAATCAACAAAACAAAACAACAAATCATAGGATCTTATTTGCTTATCTGCACTGAAGACTAATTAGAACCGTGACAAAGCGCCTGTGGTACCACTAAAGTAGCACTTTAAAGAGTTTGATTTGCTGATTTGATTGAAATCCTGCAATAAGTTTTGTACGTGACATTTACCAATGTTCTTTGATTTCACTGTTTTACTTGTTTTTCCATTAGAACCTTTTAAGGTTTAATAACAGAATTAGTTTCCTATTTCCTGCATGTTTTAGTTTTTGATACTATCTTGTCATGTAAGCTGTCTACAAATGTTTTTATAAGACCTGTTGTTTTCGTGCAGACAAAGCAGGGAAATTAATCGAAAATCTGACCGTCACATTTTACATGGGAAAAATGCACACACAATTTGTCGAAGATGAGATGTGACTTTGAGTGTCATATGTATGTCAATAAAACTTGTACAAGTTGTATCAGACCTGGTTTGAAACAGATTATCATCACGAAAACATGTCCGTGTAATGTTTACCCCCTTGAACCCCACTTTTATATAGTAAAACTGGGGTTTGCAGGGGTATACCTATTATTGATCCAAAACATACATTGTGGGTTCTCGTTAGAACCGCCTCGGCGAGGCAGTTCTAACGTGTTCCCACAATGTATGTTTTGAGAAAATATATTAAAAATATCAAAAATTTTCTGGTGAAATTTTTAATTTTTATAGATGAAAAAAATCTCTGTATATTGCATGGGCGTGTTTTCATAATGTTAAAGTCGGCAAAGAAATTTGAGCACCATATACTCGGTACCTTGTGATTCCTCCTTATCCTTTCATCTATAAGGAAGATAATTATACTTGTTTTGGATTCTTAGGATATATCATTTTGATAAAATAATCAAAATTTTATCAAGATTTTTCAGGATCATTTGTTTAATGGTATTTTAACCACTTCAAATAAAGTACATTTGGAATCAGCTAATGTTGGATAGAAGTCTGATATGAATAGAGCCGCGATGCGAGAAAACTGGTCTTTGGGGTTTCCGACCAGGTCTGACACAAACAGGCCTGTACAGTCTCAGAAGAAAGCTAGATGCTTGAAATTTTGGATTTAAGTAGAAGAGGAATTTTACTATCCGAGTAACGAATAGATTTCGCATAGGCAAAAATCTGGTTTTCTCATGACGCGGCTTCTGTTACCATAACTTTTTCAGATGTACTGTATGTAATATTGTCTTTCCAAACTTTTTTTCCCAGCCAGACATTTATATTGACTGTATCAGAAGCTTATATTGTTGTAAAATGATTCTTTATTTAAAGATAAATCAAAGCATTTAAAACCACATTTATAGACAAGAGACAATTTAGTGCCTATAAAACACAACTTTATGGTTTCATAAGTTCTCTTTATAACATGCTTACATTTGAGCCGCCTCATGGGAAAACCAACAATCTGCATAGGCGAAAACAAAGGCGCAGATCAGCTTCGCGGTAACCGCGAAGCTGATCAGCGCCTTTGTTTTCGCTACTGGGATAGTACAATTCCTCTTCTACTTAAATCCGAAATTTCAAGATTCTAGCTCTTTTCTGTGCTTGTGCAGGCCGGTTTGTGTCGGACCTGTTAGGAAACCACATTGTTGGTTTTTCCACGAGGCGGCTCATTTCCTTGATCCCAATTTAGAAGTATCATATGTCTGTGTGTAAAGACTTAAAATGTCATTTGGCTGTTGAAACATGTATAATTTTTCATGGACTTTACTTTCATTCAAATATGCATGAACTCAGTTTTTTGTGTGATCAGTTTAGAATTCTCTGGAGATGGGATGCTTTGGAATGAACAGCAAACTTTCAGCAAACAATTTAATTCTGTTAAGAGAAATATCCTTCAAAATAAAAAGATAACAACAAACGAACAAAAACACAACAAAAAACAAAACAAAAAAACAAAACAAAAAAAACTTGCTTCGTTGAAGAAAAAAATGAGTTGACTGGGTTCAGTTCTCGCAAGAGGAATAAAATGTTGTTCATCTATCATAATCTGCATATTTAACATGTGGCTCCAATTCCTGTAACTCATGTTTCATTACCTCCCAATATTTTACTGATTTTCTGCTATTTTTCTATGCTTACAAACCAGAAAACTTCTACCTAAGTGCCTGGAAAATATAATCTTTTATATTTCTTAGATAATTGGTAGATATAGCTCATAATCCCATTGCTCTGTGGCAGTAGAGATTAGATATTTTATATAATCCTTGATCAAATAATGGATCTGAACATAGTGCCAAAAATGAAGTCTCCTCGCACAAATGTACTTCAAGTGTTATTAAGTCCTGTCATTAGAAATGCTCTCTTGTCCTTAATGCTTTGTGACACATAAGCCAAGATCTCCAGACGCACACACTAGCATTTAATTGCAAAAATAAGTTCTTGTTAGTTTGCTATATTGCTTTTAGTCCCAGTCAACAGATTTGGTCATGTTAGGACATAAGCCGTTGACTGGGACGAAAATATGAATATATCAAACAGTAACTTTTTTTTCGTAATTAAACACAAGTCTGCATCGAGGGACTTTCGCTTATGTGTGACGAGGCCTTTAGACTTAAAACTTTCTGATCATTCTTGGAGAAGTATTCAAGGCAGAAATGGTTATCATAGGGGCTGCAGCTTTTTTCTGAGAGGCACATCAGATTAATACCAAGATTTTTCTGAAACTCTGAAATGATCAGATGAGAAGAAATTATCTCAATGAGTATATACCACAATATCATGATTTTTATTTTTCTATTTTGTTTTCATACTGACTTTGATGTTTTTATCCCAAATGAGATCTTGGCATTGTTTTTCTGTGTTAATTATTCAGGGAGGTTTTGACTGACTTGGTTGGCCATGGACAACTGGTCAGATGGTGATTTTATGGTGAAATATGTCAGATAAAGGGGGAGCACAAACTAATGAGAAGTGATTTATCACCAGAGAATAAAGGGAATATTTGAATATTGACAGTTTAAATGCATTTTTATGGGGGTTTAATGAAGGGTACAGCCTCCTCTGGGTATACTATGGCCAACTTGGCTGTGTATTCAGCAATAAATAGTTCATGGACTGTGTCTCATTGTAAGTTGAGAGACATGGGTTTGTTTTATTAAAACAGTAATTGTGTGTGATTAAGGCTCTTAGAGATAGGGTCAATTTTTAATTAACAAAATAATTATGAATGTAAATCTCTCCCAGTTCCTCAAAAATGTCCACCCCAATTTCTTTGACTTCTCCATATATTGCCCTGCCATAGTTCAATTCACATCAGGAAAACATGTCTGTGAAATGTATACCCCCATGAACCCCACTTTTATATTGCAAAACTGGCGTATGCAGGGGACCTATTTTTCTTATTTTTGCTCCAAAACATAGATTGTGGGTACTCATTAGAACTGCCTTGTGTACCCACAATCTATGTTTTGAACAAAAATAAGAAAAATATCAACAAAAATCCTACTGAAAATTCTCAGTTTTTACAACTTCAGAAAAATCTGTATATTACATGGACATGTTTTCCTAATGGCATGTACGTGTATAGGGAGGGTTTTGCTGTAACCATCTCTAAAGAGCAGTCTTTTCTTTGCTTGCACTGTTGGCTAATGATAAGATTAGACATACATCAATTTGGCCAAGCTTAGACGTGCATCATTCTATTCTTTCTGAAATCTTAAGAAGTTCAATCTTGAATTTGGATTGTTAGCATGTTTAAAACCTTTTACAATAATGCACAGACATCTTGTTTTGACATTATCTATATGAAGAGCTCTTGAAAAAAGATCAAGATGTTCATTAAGCCCTCTTGTAGCTCTGTTCTCTCACACCCCCTTTATCACCTACCCACTTGATCTCTCCTACTGTCTTACACTTCATGGTTGGAGTGGCCCTCTTCAGCTTGGAATGGCAAACATTTAGCTGTCAGGTTCTTAAAAATATTCTAATTGAAGAAAAAAAATTTAGGAGGCCAATTTTAGGCACCTAGAGCATGTTCTGCCTTTTCATTATTGTACTAATGAATCTCTTGCATAAAATGACAGAACTCTTTTCATATCAAATTGTGGAAGCAAAAAAAAAGAATAAAAAAGAAAAAAAATGGAGAAGGGCATGTGTATGAGCTGTGTGTCATTATTGGTATACTGCTTGCCTCTAATTTGGCCTGGGTTGCATCTGAACTAGTGAGTGGTTATGTCATCTGGGGCTAATTTAGTTCTGCATGTAAGCATGTTATGTTTTTCATGTTGTTGCTTATCTTTTGTTCATTGTTTGTTTGTTGAATTGTTGGTAGATCAATGACATCTTGTTTTAATGGAGAAACTTTGTTGGCTTCCTATGTTGTCTTTAATAACACTTTATGCTGTAGGAATCCCTACAGGTTTGAAGGTTGCTTATTAATGAATTTTATGACTTGGAAATATGAATTTATTGATGTTTGGGATCACTGAGTATAGTTTACATTATGTATGATGTGAGATTACCATGTAAAGATTAGAAGCAATCAGCTGCATCAGCATAACATAATGAACAAAATATATACAAATTGAATGTACCTACAGCAAGCCACAGGTCAGCCAGTATGTTCCATGTCTTCATTGTTATCCTTTGATCAATTGATTGTAGGCTTATTTGAATCTTTATAGCTTCTTAGTTGCCACTTTGTTGTTGGGCAAGGTGTACAAACCAACATAAACCAAGATCAGAATGGACCTACATTGTAATCAAGGGAGGGAGGCTTTCAGGCTATATTGTACTGTCTTTTTGTCCAGCTATGCTCCTGAAAACCTTTGGCCTTTGAAGGCAAACCACTGGCTGCATGGACCCTATTATCATCATGGTTATGACAATATACACCATCATCAGACACAACCATTGCTTGGAGTTCTATATAGCATGTCTGATATGCTATAAACCTCAGGCAATACTGCTATCTGAGAGGCATCTATAGATTGACATGCAATGTCAATGGTTTCACTGATAATGGGGTATAATTTCCTTATACAGGTATTATACAAAGCTGCAAGGCTTTAGCATAAGCATAACATAAATCTTATGATGTGGACATCTATCAGAGGGCTTTAACCTGCACCATTTGATTTCATTATAAGGAAGCCAGTTAACCACACATTCTCTCATTGTACTAAAAGCTGGACAGACACTTCAGTTTTTCCTGATACATTAAAACTGAGATGATGCTCATATAATTATTACCACCTTCTTCCGTCGTCTTCAGGTGTCCAACTCTCTGTTGAGCCGAGTAGCCACTGTTGACCAAAACTTCTTCAAGGACATGGACATGGTTCCCCGCGTGTCTCCGGAGTTTGAGCTGACCCTTGACACCTCCCGAGTCCTACACTCCATACAGACCATGAACTTCTACCAAATGAAAGGTAAATTCTTATTAAAACAAAAGGCATTGAGTCTATATAAAATGTTGAAGGAACTAAAATAGATGTACGCTTCTTCACTGTGGAATCATGGTCATGAAGTCTAAATCAGTATTCTGATCAAAGACAATATGATACCAGAGACTTTTCATAGTAGCTTGTATCGTATCATGCCCTTCTCTGAATTAGAATGTTCAACAGCTGATGAATCAATGTTTTTGTGAGAAAACTATTTCGGACATTTCAGAAGTCAAAAGCAGATCATTAGCCTGTCAGTTTCCAGAAAAAAACTGATGTTGGAAAATAAACATTGGATGGCAAAAATATGTAACAGTGTTTTTGCAGGAAAAGAAAACAAATGAGCCGCCGCATGGGAAAACCAACAATCTGCATATGCGAAAACAAAGGCGCAGATCAGCTTCGCAGTAACTGCGAAGCTGATCAGCGCCTTTGTTTTGGCTGCATGGATATTACAATTCTTTTACTTTCTACATCCAAACTTTCCAACCTCTAACCATCTAGTGACTGTAAAGCCCCGGTTTGTGTCGGACCTGGTCGGAACCCAAATTGTTGGTTTTCTCATGCACAGGCTCAAATGTTAGATATACCAAAGACAATGGGTTAATGATCTAGATAAATTGTATGTTTATCATGTAAATTGGCACTAGACTTAAGTAAAATTTCATGTAGGAGACCATCATTAATTTTAACTTTTTCTGAACGTGAGAAATCAAGTCTGAAATCCTACAAAAAAAGTAATTCTTAGGTCATTGGCCAGACATATCAATTGGAATTGTTTATTTTATAATAAGAATAACATACTTACTATGGAGAAAGAATTTGTTCTTTTATCTAAAGTAAGGCAGCCTGTGGTTAGAGCACCTGAGTAAAACCATTGAATGATATTTTTTCTAATCTCCAATTCCCATTATTATTATAAATATTATTATTATTATTTTTTTTTTGTATTAAAAAGTTTATTTTATTTTTACTCATTGTCAAGTGTCAGCCAGAATATTGACACAAGATATACATTGTCTTTTCATAAAATGTATCAAGTACATCAAGTACAAGCAGAGATTATGTGGGGATGGTAATCATCATCATCATCATCATCATCACCATCATCATCATCATCATCATCATCATCATCATCATCATCATCATCATCTATTTTAAGTCCATTTTTCTCTGCCAAGGGTTAGCTCTTCACTCTGACCAGTTCTGAGGATCAGCAGAATCGGTCATGATAGTGGCTTAGTTGTCCACTGATTTAATTTGAACTTTACATAGTTCCTATCCATACATCATGAAAACATGTCTGTGTATTGTATACCCCCTTATACCCCACTTTGATATAGCAAAACTGGGGTACGCAGGGGTATACCTATTTTTCTTATTTTTGCTCCAAAACATAGAATGTGGGTACTCGTTAGAACCGCCTCGGCGAGGCGGTTCTAACGAGTACCCACAATATATGTTTTGAGCAAAAATAAGAAAAATATCATTTTTTTTTTTTCTGTGAATTTTCGTTTTTAAAGCCAAAAAATTTTCTGTATATTACATGGGCGTGTTTTCGTAATGTTTGTTACAACCATTTTTTATTAATTTTTAAACTCATGCAGATGGCATTATTGGTAAGTCATAATCTTTGGCCAGTTTTTGTTACCTGTATAGACTTAGATCAGATTCATCTTCCTCGCTTATTTAAGTTCTAATATGCAAGCCTTCTTAGAAATGATTTTTGTTCTAGTTACATGTTACTGTTTTTGTCCTGAGTTTTTCTTCTGTGAAATTGATGTTTGCATGATGAATGTTGTTATGTATGCAGTAGTCTGCAACTGCTAAAGAATGGTTGCAGGGAGAGCAAAAAGGGACATAGTGCTCGAATATAGAGATGACGCTGCCAAAAAATCAGATGTTACAACCTTGCAAATACATGTATATGCAGGGCCATGATGAAGGAATCATCATTTTCAGCATCCGCATGAACAGAAATGATATTGTAGAGAGAGATAGTTCATAAAAGATTCAGATATATGTGAGAGATCTTTTGTAGAGCCTTGTCACATGTTTCTATGAATGAATACCCATAATTGTTCTCAGCACTCAAGACCCAATATTGAACAATTTATGTTCCACTGTTATGATCCCTAATTGATACCTTTCAGAATCAACTTTGTCTAGAACTAATTTATTTGTTTTTTCAGAACAATGCTCTTGTAATTGTCAAGGTGACTCATTTTTTTCTAGGAGACAGAGGTCTCATGACACATGTAAGCTACTGTTTCAGAAATACTGTAAACTTCAAAAAAATTAGACATTCAAAACATTGCGGTACTACATTAACCCAAAATTCAAAAGAAAGTAGTAGAGTGAAGCGTCAACAAAAATGAGCCGACTGATATAATATATGAAGTAATAGCCTGGATCAAACAGATCACTTTAAGGACTTATATGTCCATACATTGTCATCATATTTTTTATGATGATTACAGAAACTGAAGTTAAGTTACAGCTGCTTCAGTTTTTACATCTACTTTGTTTTGAGTCATAGCATGATTTTTTATTTGATTTTTATCAGTTCCTTTTCATGCTTCATAATCTTTATCCATTAAACATTTGAAAGCCATTAATCTGTTTATGGGATGTTTTTCAAGTTTATGAAATGCACATTTTATTTCATTGAATTTTGTAATAGATGCAACACATCCACTTCTGTTTTGCATCATTTACTAGGTAAAATATCTAATAATTAATTTCTTCAGCAATCTCTAAAGCCAGCAGTTTCATTGTATCCATTTACAAAACTGATTACCCATATTTCATTGCACCCAAGTGTGGAGTGAAGATGAGCGAATGTCACTGCGTGTCTCATATTTGATATTCAAATTTTTAGGTCTTCACAATCTCATTTCTGACACCATGTAATAGAAGCCTAGCTGTTTAATGAAAGCCTCCATGGTGAAGTGAATAAAGACAATCGCTTGTAAACCAGGGGTCCTTGGTTTTATTCTGAGATATTAATCCAAATAGGCAAATACACATATGTCCTGTCCCTGACCTTTGCTATTAGTGGGACCTTAAATCTGAACTCAACCAACACATTCAATTAAATGGTGTCAGAAGTGGGATTTGTGAAAAATCATATAAAACCGTATTTACTGTATGTGAAATTGTGAATCCTTCTGAGTTGTCTGTGTAAAGATATTACGTGGCCATTACTTTCAGCTCCAGGGAGACCCACTATAATACCAGAGGACTGTAGCTCTGAGAATAACAGTGTGACTATAGCCTGGCAGCCATACATGGACAGCATTGTTGAAGCTTATACTCTGGAACTAGATGATGGACATGGTGGAGATTTTAGGGTAAGGTTTTCTGTTTTTTAAGTGAACAATCTGGTTTTGTTTCTAGGACATTTGCTGTAGGTGCTACTGGAGATTGGTATACCTGTCCAATCCTTACAGTGGTAGATTTTTTTTTTCAAGATTCCTTTCTAGTCCTTAAAGGCAAGTAGAATAGAAACATTAAAACAGAGAATAAGTAAATTATTTACAGTATGTAGAGCATTCCCCTATTGCTTACTTTAATTTGACATATTTATGTTTTGCAAGCCCAGGAGAATTGTTTTTATATGATCAGCTATTGTTTCGTTACTGGTCATGTCTAGATCACTGGTCTCAAGGGACTGTGATACTTTTCTGGGAAATAGCAATAATCATAAAATCATGGCTGGTAATTCTAGTACATTTATATTATGAGGATATTTTATGTGCTTTATGTGATCTTGTGATATTTATCACAGTTTCATTATTTAAAGATGTAGATTAAGTCTGGCTGTTCTAACTAAAGAGGCTCCACACTATATAGACAAATTACATTAATCAAGAGGGCTTATTGAAGTAGATAATAATAATTTACTTGTTGCCAGTTTTCCTGAAATTCTCTCCAATATAAGCACTTCAGATTGACCAAAGGTAACAGAATATGATTGAAATAGACAGTTAGAATTACCTAGCAATTTGAGGAACTTAACCTATTGGAACCATGAAATATTAGATATGTTTCTCTGCCAATGTTTAATTAAGGAGGGAATTTCAGAATTAGCCCTGTAAACATCTCCTTAATAAAGTAAAGCTGCTGCAAGCCAGGCTAAACCACAGCCATAAAACATGAAATTCAATGTTTCAGTGGTTACTAATAGTTCTTCCTTCTTACTAGTTTGCCTTCAGGTCTATATGTATACTAGGACACAATTATTTTTGTAATCTAAGAAATAAAACAGAATATATTGTTACAGGGCCATAAAATGGCTAGACCTAGCCATTGTGTCTGGTCTGTTCTTGTTTTATTACTTAAAGAAATGTTTACATAATTAATATACTGACCCCAGTTCTTAATTATTGTACAATGCTAGCTTACCAGTTTTGAAGAGAGCTGAAGCACTTTAGCAATGCCTTTCTCAGCAGAGACTTGTATACCAGACAGACCATATATAGAATTAATTAATACTGTCCATCATTTTAAGGTCAAGATAAGACAATAAATTCTTGATTGATTTCCGTCTTGTCTTACAGACAGAATGCCATCTAGATTTTGTCTTGTTGTATTGACCAGTGCTGTTTCTAGGCCACCAGTCTGGTGTTATATCTATATATTATAGAAGATTATAGAACTGTGACATTGTCACCTTGTTTTCCTGACATTCAAAAGCATCCAACTTGTGTGGTAACTAGGTCTTGGTCAAGAGGGATGCAGAAAAGTTTCATTACGAAAACTTACAATATGCAGTGATTTTTTAGGTTGTACACGTAAATATTTGAATTTTCAGCAGATTTTTTTTTATTTTCCTTTTTTTTTTTTTTGCTCAAAAATAGATTGTGGGTACACACTAGAACTGCCTCGCCGAGGGTTCTGAGTACCCACAATCTATGTTTTGGAGCAAAAATAAGAAAAATAGGTATACTCTTGTGAACCCCAGTTTTACTATGTAAAAGTGGGGTATAAGGGGTATTTATTACATACTGATGTCATGAAGCTTGTTTTCAAATTCTGGATCATATGTTTCTGTTCTTGGCTGTCAAACATTTGTCAACAGACCTATTTCCAACTTTTGCTTACAATCAGAACTTGTTTGGCAAGAATTTTTCAGTGTTGTGAAAAGTGTGACTTTAAAAAAAAAAAAAAAAAAAAAAATGGCCTGAATTGATTAATTAATTAATTTACTTGTTTGGTACAATTGTACCACATGTTTGGTTTTATTGTGGCACCATTGATTCCATACATCAACTATTGTTTCCTTATCCTGAATTAACAGTTATCTGAATGTATTGCAGATCTATGTGACATCAGAAACAGTGACATTTATCTTTTATTCCAGCCGCATTGAGTTGTTTTATTTCCATTAGCCATTTACTGCTAGCATCATATAGCAGCTCTGCGTCTCTACTTGTTGAATAATCAAGAAATGTCACCTGAAATTCTATCTATGAGGAACTGCACCAGAACTGGCCTGCTTGATTGGCGACAAATTTGAAGCTCTAAATTTGGAATTTTTTAATGGCAACATGGCAACAAACGCCAAAAGCACTGATCTAATAGTACCTGCCTATAGGTACAGTGGTCATATTTGCCTTTTTTGCATACAGCAGGTTTTCTCACGACGGGGCTCCTTTTTTTTCTAAATAAGGCAGTAATTACTCTGACCATAATGCTCTGGGTTTTAGAATCCAATTCCTGATGTCCTGATAGCGATAACATTACGAAAACATGCCCATATGATATACAGTAATTATTTCAGGTCAAAAATCGATAATTTTCAGAGGAAAATTTTTGATATTTTTCTTATTTTTTCTCAAAACATAGGTTGTGGGTACACGGTAGAACCGCCTCGGTGAGGCGGTTCTAACGAGTACCCACAATCTATGTTTTGAGCAAAAATAAGAAAAATATCAAAGATTTTTTACTGAAATTTTTCAATTTTTACAACTTAAAAAATCTCTGTATATTGCATGGGCATGTTTTCGTAATGTAGAATCCGATTCCTGATGTCCTGATAGTGATAAAATGTTGACCTTTAATGGATTCCAACCTTTCAACTATTTGACTGTGCACACAGAGCAATTAACAATGAATAATATATGATTGGGAATCAATGCCTCTGTGTATTTTATTGGAAAGATAAGAAAAAATACACTAGCAGATCAACAGAAGGTTAATAATTGAAATAAGTATAAAAGTGAGTGAGCTACAGCTTGACAAAACCAGCAAAATCTTCTGAAAATCAATCAATGTACCAGTATAGTTGTCCAGATTGCAACCTTCAGTGTAGTTGGCATGCCTCAAATGGTTAAAAGGTAAAACATGCTCATTCAGATATGTGGCAAGGGCAGGGTCTGTCATCTAATTCAAAGTGATAACAATGTTTTAAGGGATTCTGAAAGTGGACCAGGATCAGCACATATAAAAGCTGTTATATCCCTTTCATAGAGAGTAGCCTCAAATCTTGGGATTGTCTTTTTCTATTTGAATCATGGCAAAGATAATACTTGATTTTTTATTTTCCACAGGTTGTGTATGTTGGTCAAGAGAACATCTGTACTGTAGATGGTCTACACTTTGACCGTATCTACAATGCCCGAGTCAAAGCCCATAACCATGCAGGTGAAAGTGAATACAGTGAACTAGTCAGTCTACAAACTGCCCAGGGTAAGTTGTATAAAGTCACTTGTTTAATTATCTGATTCTCATTTCAATATAGGGATCAAATATGATTTTCCATTCATTAACATTCGCTAGGTCCCTCGGGGAGTGTTGAAAACCGAGGGCATAGCCCGAGGTTTTCAACACTCCCCGAGGGACCTAGCGAATGTTAATGAGTGACAAAATCATTTTTGATCGCTATTATTGCATAAATTTGTAGAAATGAAAGAAATAAGGTGCAGAAACGAAAGAAATATGGTGTACTTTATTTTACAGCCTCATCACATTTTACAGCCTTTCGTTTTTATGCTCGTTCCGTGCGGACTTCAGTTTCTCATTACTAGCACGTGCTTTGCGTGGCACCAGGTAACGAGCATAAGTAAAAGCCATGTATTAACAGCACGTGTGCGCGTGAATTGCAATATTAATGATTGGCTTTCTCTCCATTAATAAACGGCTGTTAATATTGTGTGACACAGGTATTTATGCAATAATGTAAATTGTAAAGAAAAAAATCAACAGTTTACTGGTCATTGTCCTGGTTTCTGTAAAACTATCAATGCATGGTGCTAGTACAATTCCCCTTCTTCATGAATCCAAAATCATGTTCTGTGAGTGTCCAGCTGATTGTGCCAATTTTGATCAGAAACCTGGAAAGCCTTTCTTATGAAGCAACATCTATATGAGCCGCCTCGTGGAAAAACCAACAATGTGGTTTCCGAACAGGTCCGACACAAACCGGCCTGTACAAGCACAGAAAAGAGCTAGAAGCTTGAAATTTCAGATTTAAGTAGAAGAGGAATTGTACTATCCGAGTAGCGAAAACAAAGGCGCTGATCAGCTTCGCGGTTACCGCGAAGCTGATCTGCGCCTTTGTTTTCGCCTATGCAGATTGTTGGTTTTCCCACGAGGCGGCTCATATGGAACTATTAAAAATTTGGATTTTGCTGAATCATGCTGAGTTTTCTGTAATTGCATTGTTATGTCTAGGAGGATTAGAATTGGAACCATAGGCATCTGAATGGCTGCAAGCTAAAGACAACAATTTAGAATTTGTAAATCTAATTTGTTTCTTGAGATTAAATACTTATTTCAAGAACAGTTGTAAAAGCATGTTAATTTTGTTTATATGGAATCCCTGCGTGAAAATGGTGTTTTAATTTAGAAAAGGTGTGAAGTTGAAGTCATTTTCAACACTAGAAGCCTGAAAGAAATAGATTTTGATTACTATCTGGTGTTAAACCTGGATCGAAAGAAACTTTCTCTAGTTTCTAGAGAATTCACATAACAGTTTATTTGCTTATTTTCTACCAAATGCATTTTCATTAATATTCCAGAAAATTGCAGTCTAAACAGCCCTTGGGGAAAGCCTGTTCTTCTTTTGTTTAATGAATTAAGCAACACTGATCATTTCAGCCCCATTGCATGATGTCATTTGTACGATATATCACACATGGACATAGACAATCAAAATTTATTATTTCAGAAGGCATATACTCTGAGTGTATGGTAGAACATCATCTGTTGACAGAGACTAGACGGCTGTTGGAACATTTACAGTAAGTTGTACATTGACACTTTCAAAATAGTATTGTGTATAACAGGGTGCTTTTGCTAACATCTGTATGTTTGCTTTTGCTCAGAGGAAAGTGTTTTGTTAACTTACAGAGCATGTTTGACATCGGCCACTGTACATGTTACTTACTGTTACAGTATGCAGCAATCTTGTGGCTTGACTTTAATATTTGTCTATAGTCACCCTTGCAGGCTGCAGCCCTCAATTATATTTGAACAAACAATGAAAAGTGTTAAGACTTAAGTTAGTGAACATGCGCGGATCCAGAAAATTTTCTCAGGGGGGGTCCAAATTCCCAGAAGGGGTCTGACGGAAAATTTCAACATGGCAAAAACTAATAATCTGGCAATCCCAGTGGGGGTCCGGACCCCCTGTCCCCCCCCCCCCCCCCCGCCCCCCCCCCTCTGGATCTGCCCATGGTCAATTTTCTTAAAAGTGTATGAAACTAAAAGGATTGAAAAGCCTTGCAAGTTTTTGAAAAAGTCAAAGACTACTTGACGCTGAATGTTGGGGGCATTGATGTGTAGTTGCTAGAAGTTCTCATCATTTGAGCCGCTGCATGAGAAAACCAACAATCTGCATATACGAAAACAAAGACGCAGATCAGCTTCGCGGTGACCGCGAAGCTGATCAGCGCCTTTGTTTTTGCTACACGGATAGTACATTTCCTCTTCTTCCTAAATCTGAAATTTCAAGCCTGTAGCCTGCTTCTGTGACTGTACAGCCTGATTTGAGTCGGACCTGTTTGGTTTTCTCACGAGACGGCTCATTTTCATTATGCTGTACTGTGCTTAAATTTAATCTTTGACATTCTAGCCATCTATGAAGATGTATTGAGGGTAATTATTTTCAAATGTTGTACTTTAAAGGTTGCATTTGCTCCGCCTCGTGGGAAAACCAACAATGTGGTTTCCAAACAGGTTTGACACAAACCGACCTGTACAAGCGCAGAAAAGAGCTAGAAGCTTGAAATTTCGGATTTAAGTAGAAGAGGAATTGTACTATCCGAGTAGCGAAAACAAAGAAGCAGATCAGCTTCGCGGTTACCGCGAAGCTGATCTGCGTCTTTGTTTTCGCCTATGCAGATTGTTGGTTTTCCCATGAGGCGGCTCATTTGTTTTAATTGACACATTTTGCATTGATCAGTTTACTTTTGTGTGCAATATAATTGTGTTCCTGATCAAGAGAATTTTCCACAATTGAATCATGTCAACAAAATTTCGATGAAGACCTTCTGTACATTGTACATGTATAAAGTCCTTAAAGAAATCTGCAAAAATTAATTTTAAAATGGCCCTGATGTTAGATATGCAAGAAATAGCCACAGAATTAATTGGGGTACGGTCAGGAGCCTATAATCTCTCCCGGAGCTCCGGGAAAGATTATAGGCTCCTGGTTACGGTACATTCATGATTTTTGCACTCATACCTGATTTGAAACTTAGCTGTCAATTATTAGAAAGTATTAACTTTCAGTTAAAGCTAAATTACTTTCATTAAGAGAAAGTAATTAAAAGATATAAAATACAAGAATGATCTAGAAAGCCAGTGCATGAATACAAAATGTTACCATTGGTTTATTTGTCTTTTACAAGTATGTTTTTTGCTGTTTTCCCTTTTTCCAGTCACCATATTGGCTATTCTCCATTTTGAACTTGTTGAACATCTATACATGTAGGTAAAATTTCTTGAACATAATGACAGAGCTCTCTATGATCTTTTGAAGTTTTCTTTTCCATTTTCAATTTTTTAGCCAGAAAGTCCATGTAATAGTCTAAATTTGTGATTGCGGAAATAACTAATGCTATATCAGTCTTCAATATAGCCCATTAAGCGTCTGCGGCTTTAGATTTCCTGACAATGCACTGGGGATAAAAATGAGGCTAAAAATGGTAAAAAGCTATATAGATTTACTCGTTAAATGTAAGGAATACAAGATCACAAAATAATTAGTCTAGTTTATTGTGCTTGGAATACTTTAGTCTGTGACATTAGGGCAATAATTACATTGATCTTTTTGTGGAACCTGGCCTACTCTAATTTGGTTGATATTACTTGAGCTACCATGTGAGAAAAAGCTGGTCTGTTTATCAGTGAGGTATGGCCTTGCACAAGTTTTGGCAATAGGCAATGTCTGAGCATCTTTGTTGCATGGACATATACCATAGTGGATAGAAAATAAAAACTTGCCCATGCAATATACAGATTTTTTTCTAAGTTGTAAAAATTGAAAATTTTCAGTATTTTTGCTCTCAAACATAGATTGTGGGTACTCGTTAGAACCGCCTTGTAATAGGCATACCCCTGCGTACCCAAGTGTTGCTATGTAAAAGTGGGGTACAAAGTGGTATACATTACACGGACATGTTTTCCTGATGAAATCTTTCAAAGAATGATTGTCTTGCTATGAGGCTCATTTTCTTGTATAATTTGTAATTTTGTTTCATTATTTGCATATAAATGAAGGCCCAGAACATGGAAGTTTCAAGTCAGATTTAATTTTCTTTAAGCTTTGAATATCCTAAATGTCTGCCTTCATTACTATTCATGCCAAAATTCAGTTTCCTACAAATTTCATTTTCTTAATTTGGTAGATTTTCTTGACAAGAAGAGAGTTTTTATTGATCTAAGGCAACAATGTAAACAGTTATCATGTCCCTGCCATCAATGTCATGTCACATCAAATATTTCAGAAGCAATTTCTGAAGCAATGGAACCAAATGGCTGTGTACCATAGTTTTTCTAGACTTTTGGACACACTTAAATTTCATGTACATGTAGTTACTTTAGGAAACAAAAAAATGGATTCATAACAATGAGGGTCTATTAAGTCTGACATGCAACTATTGTTTCTCTAAAACTTTTTGCCTGGAATTACTGTAAAATAATTGGTAAGCAATGCATAAACTGAGACCTGTTATTGCTTTCATTATTCATGCACTGTCAGAAATATTGCTTTCTATGTTTTCTTTGTAGAAAAGGTTTAAATTGCTGCATGTTTGTTGTCACCCCATGTCAATTTCAATGTTTACATGTTACGGAGCTGCAAGAAAGGACATCAGCATGCTATGTAATCACTTCTGCGAAAAAGCCTGTATCATGTTGATGGCTCTGTTTGCAGCTGAGCAGTCTTTGAATCTATGCAATCTGATCAGTTCATTTCTTGTTTACTGGCTTGATTAAAACAAATATGTCACCAATACCCATGTTAGGGATTTCAAGCGGCTTCTTTGAGAAGGCATTGGTCTAAAACTAGAAGAGACATGCTCAAAATGGGATGGCCATGTAATGTTGATTATGTCATGCACGTCATCTCCTCTGTTCGTGCCTTTCTTGATTTACATTTCAGTTTGGTAATTACAGTCTCATTTTCCCCTTAACTGTTGCATTTCCTATTAGAGAAAATCTGCATGTTCTTATTTATCCAGTGTCATTTTGAGATTTCAAGAGATTTAATCTTTAAAAGGATTCACACATTCTGGGCGTTGCGTGGATATCTGTATTGACAGTTGGCTGTCACTTTCACTGGTAGGTTGTGACATTGTCAGATTGCTCTGTTCTGTTTTACTACAAGAAGTAATTTCAAAAGCTGATATATGAGCCACTGCATATGAACCAACAACTTGGGGTTCCGACCAGGTCTGACACAAACCAGGCTCTGCAACCACAGAGTAGTCTAGAAGCTTGAAATTTCGGATATAAGAAGAAGAAGAATTATACTATCTGTGCAGAGAAAACAAAGGCGCTGATCAGCTTCGCAGTTAGCTGATCTGCGCCTTTGTTTTCGCATACGCAGATTGTTAGTTTTCTCATAATGCGGCTCATATAACAAATTAGGAACAAAAATACATGGAAATGACATCATGCCAAATATGAAAAGCGAAACTTTAATAAAGCCCTGTAGTTGCTTATTTGACTGTTGTGGCTCATTTTCATATCTCCCAGGCTATTATGGCATTAGTTCAGATGCAGATAGCCCACTTTTATTAGTTTCCTTGACATTTCAATTTCATATCTATAACATTATCAGAATGCAATACAGATCTTATGTTCTTGCTGTGTCATGCGGTTTTGATATTCCAATAAACTTGGACATATTAACTCTGTCTCTGCAGCATAAATATAAGAAATATAAAAACTAAATTTGAGCCGCCTTATGAGAAAACCAACAATCTGCTTTTGTGAAAACAAAGGCGCAGATCAGCTTTCCAGTAACTGCAAAGCTGATCAGCGCCTTTGTTTTCGCTACATGGATAGTACAATTCCTCTACTTTCTAAATCCAAAATATCCAGTCTCTAGTCATCTTCTGTGCTTGTTCTGTCCGGTTTGTGTCGGACCTGTTAGAAAACCACATTGTTGGTTTTCCCACGAGGCGGCTCATTTCTTTAAGATGCATATTGCATGACATTCAGTAAATTGCAGACCCTGCTGCAGTCTTAGAATTGTCTTAACTGTCCTCTAATTGTCTTCTTATACAAGATTTTCTGACTTTTGAAGCTCATCACCCAAACAGAATATCAGTTTTTTTCCCACCTCGGTTTTTGGACTGGGAATTTTCTTCTGATTGTGCCATTTCTTTATCGTTGCTTACTTTTACTTTTTTTTCTATGAAGAAAATTTCAACATTTTTAGCTCGCCTGCACAAAGTGCATAGAGCTATTGTAGTCACCTCGGTCGTCCCCATTTACGTTTACGTTTACGTGTACGTTTACGTGTACGTCCGCGTCACACTTTCGGCTAAAGTTTTTTATAAGTCTGTATCTCTTGAGGATGTTGATGGATCAAGTTGATACTTTGCATGTTGCTAGGTATTGGTCTGAAGTTTTTCGCAGTACCATCATGACCCACCCTGGGTGACCTTGAGGTCAAGGTCACGGACTTAGAAATTTTGTGTTTAAGTTTTTGGTTAAAGTTTTTGTAAGTCTATATCATCTCTTGACCATATTAATGGACTGAGTTGATACTTTGCATGTTGCTAGATATTGGTCTGAAGTTTTACGCAGTACCATCATGACCCACCCTGGGTGACCTTGAGGTCAAGGTCACGGACTTAGAAATTTTGTGTTTAAGTTTTTGGTTAAAGTTTTTGTAAGTCTATATCACTTGACCATATTGATGGATTGAGTTGATACTTTGCATGTTGGTAGATATTGGTCTGAAGTTTTATGCAGTACCATCATGACTTACTCTCGGTGACCTTGACCTCAAGGTCACAGACTTAGAAATTTTGTGTTAAATTTTTTTGGTTAAAGTCTAAATCTCTTGAACATGTTGATGGATAAAGTTGATACTTGCATGTTGATAGATATTGGTCTCAGGTTTTATGCTGTACATCACAACTCACCTTGATGACCTTGAGGTCAGGGTCATGGACTTGGAAGTTTTGTGTTTAAGTTTTGGTTATTATTTTTATAAGTCTGTATCTCTAGAACATGTAGATTGATCAAGTTGATACTTTGCATTGGTCTGAAGTTTTATGTTGTACCATCATGACCCACCTGAGTGACCTTGAGGTCAAGGTCATGGGTCATAGATTTTAACAGATGTAGTGGCAAAGCACAAGTCAGGCGAGCTACGCTGTCCTGCGACAGCTCTTATTCTATTAAGAATATATTAACATTTTTCTTTTCTTGTTTCAGAGGAGTGGTGCAGTCATGACCCCGCTGAGGATGGTCCTCTTCACCACATTCCTAACCATTTCTTCATCTGACGAGAAAACTTACTATCATAACAAACACATGAAGACTTGATAAAAGTTCCAACACCAGCCTCTACAAGATGTGAGCATAAACTACACTAATCTATGTGACACTGGGAAAGATACATGCCAAAACAACAACTCTCAGCACCAACTTGAATATTACAGAGATATCAATACAGGTGAGTGTGTGACTTTCAATCTCATTTGAGCCTTCACAGGAGAAAACCAACAATTTTGGTTTCCTACCAGGGCTGACACAAACCAGCCTGTACATGCACAGAAAAAAGTTAGATGCTTGAAATTTAGGATTTAAGAGGAAGAAGGATTGTACTATACATGTAGCGAAAACAAAGGCCCTGATCAGATGTGCAGATACCGCACAGCTGATCTGCGCCTTTGGTTTCGCATATGGAGATTGTTGGTTTTCTGATGGGGTGGCTCATTAAAAAAAAAAAAAAATGAAAGTGAGATCATTTGAGTAATTAGCTTATTCAAAATTGTATGTTGTATGGTTTAACAACAGTATCAACAAATTTTCAGCGACCATCTCCTTTTTTCTAGGTTACATTGCAGTCATTCAAAATTTTGAAAAACACCTTTCAAGAAAAAAAATGGAATCATGGCTGTTTTTCAGTAATGGATGAAAAGCACTTTCTGTGCAGTAGTGTTATTAGTAAACATAAAAATTTTGTAAGGTTGAAAGGTCAAAGTGAAAGTGTGTTTCTCTCTCATCATAAAATACTTTTTCTTCTGTAGAAAATCTGTCCTTAAGCTTTTAATTTTGGGACTATTAAAATGCATATAAAAACAATCGCTTCAAATTTCTAAGAACATTTGAGCCGCCTCATGGGAAAACCAACAATCTGCATAGGCGAAAACAAAGGCACAGATCAGCTTCGCGGTAACCGCGAAGCTGATCAGCGCCTTTGTTTTCGCTACTCGGATAGTACAATTTCTCTTCTACTTAAATCCGAAATTTCAAGCTTGTAGCTCTTTTCTGTGCTTGTACAGGTCGGTTTGTGTCGGACCTGTTCGGAAACCACATTGTTGGTTTTCCCACGAGGTGGCTCATTTTTTCCCAGAAATTGTTGCAGTCATTCTTAATTTTATGTTAATACCAAAACCTGCAGGTAATAAAATAAATAGGGAAAGCAATAAATATTTCTAAGGATATTGAAGTAAATGTTTAGTGCATTTTTTTCAACACTTCATAAAGAAGTAGATAAGACATGTAATGTTATTAACACCATTAAGATAAGGCAGGTTAAGATTTGATGCTGGATGGATTGAATAAATATTCATTGCACATTCTTCACAATTTTTGACTCTGAACTCCAAGAAAAAAGTGATATGTTTCTATCATTTGGATGCATTTTTGACAGTACATTGTTTAAGTGAAAAGTTGCTATCATTGTATCAATCAAATTTTATTAAGTTTTCTCTATTATATCTGCATTAAATATAATTTGCTGAGTCTGGACCTAGCTTCATGTATTTGATATGTTATGATTGCTGATAGAGGATCACTCCCATCCAATGTCATAATATTTACTCAGAGGCATATCTCGGGTCAATTACTTTTGATGATCAAAGGCCAGTGACTGACCCACAAGACCTGCATATGAAAGTCAGTCTCATGAGAAAAAATGTTCCAGGGTGGGGTAAATTTCATGCAGAATGATAATCTGCCAGTTTTTGTATAAAAATATGTCATGCACATATGTATTATAAACATGTATATTATTGCAGGTTCCAGCACTATATTAAGGGCAGAGTCACCATAAACATCCAGTCATGAAATGATTGCCAAAGAAGCACCCCTCAATCCTGAAAGAGCCAAGCAAATGATGTCATCCTGCATCGGGCACCACAGATACATGGCCATTCAGTGACCATTCAGTGACCAATCCATACAATTACCAATGAATGACAACATGTCTATATCATCAATTAGTAATTGGTATCTGAACATAGGAAATTTTAAGGTCAGTATTTGAAAAATATGAATAAAAGTGTAAAAGTGAGTCATTTTTAGAGCAATGAAAACATAAATAAGAAATTGGGTGGGCCAGACAATTTAACTTGTACTTCAATATGTATGTAAGGACTGTTTAATGCCATCAGAATAATACTTATTTCTGTGGGCAATGATAAGAAGCCTATTTCAAGGGATAGACATGAACTGACATTGAATATTGTTGCAAATCTTAATTGGTTTGAAAACTTGTCTGTATTCCTATCGAAAAAGCTAATTTTAAGTTGTCTGCATTGGTCTCAAAATATCCTTTCTGTATTTCAGGAGTATGGCAACTAGATTGCTGACACATTGGCTGAACAGCTTTGGGCTTTCCAACGCAGTGAATACTTACTGACCCTAAAAAACGTTTCATGATGACTTCACAATAATTCTTTATTTTGGGACATTTTTGATAAAGCATTGGCTACCTGTAGTGGTGGTAGACTGATGGATGATCATGCTGTGTTTTGGTATCTTAGAGTTCAAGTTATACCCAGAGAGTCACATATGTGCTCTACACACTGTGTTCATGGACAGTTGGACAAAGTTTGTATGTTATAATGTCATCTCTCCAAACCATTCCATATCTCAACAGGGATATATTGAAAACATTGTGCTAGTGTAAGAATGAATAAAACATGAAACATACTCAATGTTGTTCTAAATTCATTTATACTCCTATACCTCATATTTAATGAATATCATGAATGTCATTTGAATCCTGTGTGGCATTAGAAAAGCAAGTAGAAAAATGATTGCAGAAATGCATGAAAATGGAGGGAAAACATAGTTATTTTGTGATGAAGCTTGCAACAAATGACCAAGCGGATAAAATGTTAAATCCAGCAGCTTCACAAAGTACATGTGCATGGCCATAATTTTGAGAATATTTATGGAAAGGTTAGTGGGGGCTTATAGTTCAAATAGTCCTGGTCGTATGAATAAAACAATTACATCCCAAGCTTTACTTAAAAGATTACCCTATTTCAAAACGTCTTGGCGAACAATCTCTATTCCATAACAATATTCTTGAGAAATAAAGTACAATTTCTTGCATTTCTTCAATCATTATTCTAATTGCCTTTCCAATATTTCCTATTAATGTCTTGCAGTTTTTTCTTTTCATCACACAATGTTCCAAATGAGATAATTGTCAAAAGTCTGCAGGAAGTAATGAATGTTAACTGGTATAGGCCTGGTGTCCTTTTTATGGGACAAAGTCAAACAGTATAGCCACAAATGTAAAGCCGCAGAATGCGGTGTCCCGTCTGGGGCTATTCTTTTTTGCTTACAGGATTTTCATCGAAAAACTTAATAAAAAGTTAAAATCACTCCTGATCACCCTTAAAATGGAAGTGGACATGACCAAATGATGGGCAAGTCCAGGCGTCCTGAATGGGTTAAACTGTCCACTGATTATTGCTCCACATGGTGCATCGGAAGCCATTCTGTGCTCTTGGAATGCTTGAGGTTAAAAGGAAACTCATTTGACTGCATGATGCATTTAGCTTATTCAGCTATAAAATTAACAAAAAATCATGAAATTGGAAGGTTAAAATTGCCAGGCACATTAGGAATGTAAAACCTGTCACATCATTGTTAAACTTTGAAAAATCATCTTCAGCAATATTTTTGGTTGTCTGGAAAGTTAGAAATTACAGACCAATGATTATATTGCCTGTCGATAATGACTACATCATCTGTACTGTTGTCCATGGTGTCCAAATTTTAGAATGAATGTAGCTTTTTAAGGATGTCCTACTGCTTTAGGATGGTGAAGGTGTTGGATACTCCATGGTGCCTCAAGTCCTCTTCAATACTGTTCACACCCACTTGATAGTCTCACACCTCTGTAAATTATCTTCTCCTCTGCTGGAAACAGATGGTGATGCACAGCTCAGATAACATTGTTACAGGATAACAATCTTCTAACAATCTTCTTGTGATTAAAGCGGGCAGCAGTAGATTCTTACAAATATCAAATTTGTTCACATCAAATTATATAGAGTCCAACAATACTTGACCATCTGAAACCAGTGGAAAATTTTGTCCTGCTTTAAGCATGAAACAATATATTCATGTATTCTGTATCAGCGCTGAATTGTTTTAGACTCAACTTGAAGTGACTGTGGTTTGACAGATGGTCCAATCTGATGACCTCTTGATATTTGATTGGCTATTATTCATGGTTCACATGCTAATTGGATACATTCTGCTCTCATTGAAGGACATAAAATTAAACAACACTGAAACAATCCAAATGGTCCTTCATTTCAAGACCATTGGGCCTTGATTTCAACATTTCTCTGTTTTATTTTACATCATTACCTCCTTGAAACAAACTTGACTATTTTGAGCATTATTAGCCAGAAACAAATTGACAGCATCAAAGCAAATTAAGTTTGAAAAATTGGTGCTAAACAAGATTGTCAAGAAAGGTCTCTCTCACTTGCAGAAAAATCTGTAACCATTCTGTTGCAGATTTTTGAGAAGTTTCCTTGTAAGTTGCTATATCAGTAACTGCCACTGCAGAACTTGACAGAAGATTTGGCTCTCACTACATTGTCTAATTTCCTTCTTTCCATCTTGGTTTCATTTAGCATCCCAGACACCAAATTTTGTAAGTGACAATTTAATGTCTCCACTCATACCATTCATTATTGTACTGTTACACCTTTAATCACATGGTGAAGATCGTTTCATTATGGACAATTTACCTGTAAGTAATGTCTCATCTCACCTCTTACAAAATAAATTATAGGGTTTGGGGTTTTGTGGGGAGTCTAAATGGGGCGTGGTGTAATTTTGAATGAACTGTCACTTATTTCAAGCTCTGGACTATCTTAATGCTACCTAAAACCAATAATTTAGCCTTAATTAAGATGAAAATCAAATCTCCTTTAATACCAACCAGTATCCTATAGAAATGTTTTCTCAAAAGATTGCCTTTCGGAACTTTACAGGATCAGTGGTACAATTCAATTCTATTCAGTGATATGGGGATGGAGGTGCATTTGGGATAGTGCATGTATCATTTTAACTCTTGGTCATGTCACTGATGCTAGACTTCTTTGCATTTTCTGGCTTTTAGCTTGGGCCTATATTTTATCTGCTACTTTATTTTACATCTTTTTGGGACAAACTGTATATGGATACTTGTCAGATGCCATATAAGTATCAAGAGATGTCCCAGTAGATAGCTTGGACCTAGGGCAGGAAATTATGGCTGATAAAGTTACCAGTGACTTTCCCTTGGTAATAACGTAAATGTAATCCTGATTCTTGTAATAAAATTCAGTCTACAGTCTGAGAGAACTTTGATTCAAGTAGACTAATTTCTTTATGCTGGACCTTTGGGTGAAGCGTCAATTTGTCTATAATTTGCATATTGTTAACAACTCCTTTCTTTGCAAATTGTAGCTGTCAATAAAATATGGCACTGCTGAAAAATTGTTTACCAAAGAATTTTCTGTGTTTTGACATCCAAGTCATATCTGCATCTGTGTCCTGGCAATGCTTGTTGCTCTGGTGACAACTCTCATTGACCTTGAGTAACCTGATCCAGTTGGTCAGCCATGATTGATGCATTGTGGGAGTGACTGGTTCCATTGACTGGTCCCCTGTTAACAGGAGTAGAAATTCAGCCAGACACACTGGCACCACTGTCAAGACTTGTGTCCATCAGGAAACCAACTGGAACTGGAGAAGTAAGGCCATTTGAGCTGTGACGCAAGAAAACCGGTCTTCGGGGTTTCCGACCAGGTCTGACACAAACCGAGCTGTACAAGCACAGAAGATGACTAGAGACTGGAAATTTTGGATTTAGAAAGAAGAGGAATTGTACTATCCGTGTAGGGAAAACAATGGCGCTGATCAGCTTCGCAGTTACTGCGAAGCTGATCTGCGCTATTGTTTTGGCCTAGGCAAAATCCCGTTTTCTCACGACACGGCTCATTTTAATGAGGAAACCAGGTTCTGTTTTCATGATTCTTGACCAGATCTGACATAATTTGGAAGAAAAGGTTTTATTTAGGAATGCTTGTACTATCTGCTTGACAAAACCGTAGGTGCTGATCAGCAGCACTATTGCTTATCTGATCTGATCTATAACTGTGTCTGCATTATACATAAAGCAGGTGTCCTCATGACGCAGCTCATAAGTCAACACAGCTACAAAATACAAAGTGCTGAAATCGTGGAGCATTGCCACTTGCATAATTATTTTACATGCTTTTTTATGCTTTCAAAAATTCTGTATACATGCAACCTAGTCACTTAAAATTTAAGTCTTAAATGATCCAACTGCAAAGAAATAATGCCTTTTTAGTGAACAAAATGTCCTTTAATGCACTTGGTTTTGCCATGCCAGGGAACCTGGTCCTAGTGATTTATGATCGTCTAATTATAGATGAGCAGCTAATGAAGACTGCCATGCTCTAGGGACAGTTTGTAGGGGATGCATTCTCACTTGATGCATTAGTCTGTCCAAACAATAACATCATCATTTCAGCCATGACACTTGAAAACCGGTCTTCGGGGTCCGACACAAACCTGCCTGTACAGTGATATGCAGGCTAGAAGCTTAAAATTTCAGAATTGGAAAGAAGAGATATTGTTCTATCTCTGAGGTGAACACAAAGGCACTGATCAGCATTTACTGCACAGCTGATCTGTGCATTGGTTTTTGCATAGGCAAATCCCGGTTTTCTTGTGACGCTGCTAATTTTTCTGCTAATGCTATTATATTTCCATCTAAAATATTTTACCATACCACACAGGCCAGGAGTGCATCATAACAGAAACTGTTTGAATTCATAATGAGGAGAAACCCTGGGGATCTATGCAGAAAATGCACAACATGCAAGTGTCTTGATGTTAAATGTCCCATATCAAAAAGAGGCTAATCAGGCTAATCTAGACATCAAATTTAAAACCAGGCACATACTTTGTGCAGCAGGTGAAACACAGTTTTAATAGAATTAATATAAGCACGCCCTATTAGACGCAATCGCAAACAAACAATTTGATAAAAAAAAAGTTCTATATTGCCATAAAAAGGCGTTTCGGATTGCCAAAATGACGATGTAGAACATAAATTGAGCGTTCTGGACTGCCAACACATGCTTTTTGGCAATCTAAAATGCCTTTTTTTGGCAGTCGGGGAAAGCAGTTTTGTATAAAATCACAAATTCCACATTACAGCGTGATAAGGGAAATATTGTAATGTTGCAACATTTGGTTTATCTATATTATATTATACAATTAATGACTTTTGAGGCATTGGATATGATGTGATATCGACCCGAGAATACCAATATTGACCGAGGCGAAGCCGAGGTCTATATTGGTATTCTCGGGTCGATATCACATCATATCCAATGCCTCAAAAGTCATTAACTGTTTTATTATATAATTTTTGACAAAATGTCAACACACCGTTCATCCAGATACAACAAACGCGGAAAGGTCTGCTAAACGCGGATATAAACAACTGTATCGCAGGAATACACAAAGTAAGAAAACATCAACATATAGCCAATAAATTGTTCCTATATAAAATGTGTTTATGCAGAGCTGATGCGAACTGGTTTATCTTGAAAATGGTACCGTATCACAGCAAAAGATTTGTGTAAACTATAGATACAAGCAATTTTAATTCATAAATTACTATTTTTTCGCCTTTTTTCCTATTCTTTCGATATTTGTAGAATTAGTGTGTTTGGTTTCGTGCAAATATCTCTTCAAAACTAATTTTCGACATCTATAGAATATATATCTACACCAAGCATCAAACCGGAAAAGATTTTGTGTGTGTCGAAATCCATGTTTAAAAATCGGCCTAGATTGTTTCAAGGTACAACTTACCACGGACGTTGATACAACACAACGCGGATGATCCAAATAATTTGGGTAAAACAAACTCGGATTCGAAAACCTGGTTTTAGCCTGCAAAACACTGGCAGAACGTTTTTTTAAATAAATACAATGAAGAATGCTAGATTTTTATAAAGTAAACGTGCTATAAATGCATCATGTTTGCTTCTATAGTTGGTTATTCACTTAATATGAGCCGCCTCATGAGAAAACCAACAATCTGCATATGCGAAAACAAAGACGCAGATCAGCTTCGCGGTAACCGCGAAGCTGATCAGCGCCTTTGTTTTCGCTACTCGGATAGTACAATTCCTCTTCTACTTTAATCCAAAATTTCTAGCTTCTAGCTCTTTTCTGTGCTTGTACAGACCGGTTTGTGTCGGACCTGTACGGAAACCACATTGTTGGTTTTCCCACGAAGCGGCTCATATATTATCGAATTTGGGGGGATCCTGGAATGGCAACATTTAACGTCATATTGCACTATATATTGAAACCATTCTAACACGCGTACGAATGATACCAAACTGCGCCCATGTCATACCCTTCGAAAGTTGTAGATACAGAAATTGGACATATAAGTCATTTCACTCAAAATGATTGATTTTGCTTTCGAACTACAAAGACATCACACGCTTAAAATAAAAACTTAGATCCTTTAAGAGCAGTGACATATTAACGAGAAAGGTGATGGGCCATACCGCGGTTTCTGCTATTTAAGCTTCATCATTGACCCTTAAGGTTTGGCAACATGGCGCCAAAATGAATTACTGTTATTTAAAAAAAAAAAAAAAAACTTTCAAGAAGGTAGTCATTTTATCCCAGGTACCAAACTCCGTTTTGAAATCGCGTTCTATCTATTCAACAGACAAAAGCTTTCCTAAGGAACTGGTGAACCTGTTTGTGTTACTTTTATGACCAGTCTGCCAGCCCATAAACACGGAAGAACTTTGATGAAACTTTTAAAAGCCCACTTGTGGAATATTTGATGTAAGGAGCGCCCGGATAGCTCAGTCAGTAGCGCGTTTGGCTTCTGACTAGCTATGTCCCTCTGCCGTGTAGGTTCGAATCCCACTGGCGACGCAAGTAAAAATTATCAAACAATGAAAAAAACTATCAATGGTTCCCGCATCGGTATGTACCAATGGTTTGACTGTCACCTTCCGGGCGCGGTGGTTTCACATGGTATTTCCCGACCGAACGTCGAGAAATGCCCTGGCTTTCCCCCACCACTATACAGTCGGCGTCTAAGAATTGCTTAGCTAAGTAGAAATGAATAGCTTGACGTCTATCTCCAGTAAGTAAGTAAGTATGTTTGTATAGTACAAATACTTTGACACTGTCCGTCATACTCCTAACAATATATGACAATTTGCTTCACGTGGCACTGGAAAACATGTCTGCCAATTTTATGGTTTTTACAAAACTTCATCACGTGAGGTCAAAAATCACGGTCAAAGTATTTGTACTTCATTACACATATTTTTCAGTTTTCTATTGTTATGCATGAAATATTTGCAATCATTGCAAACTGGACATCGTTTGAATAAATCTCTAGGCGGCCTCCGTGGCCAAGTGGTTAAGAGCGCTGATATTTCATTACCGCTTAATCATTCGATCATCTCACCTTTGTATTTGTTCGAGACCCATACGGGGCACTTGCAAGACAAGCCAAGTTCTGACTGCGGGTGTGCCAGGTGGTTTTTCTCGAGGTTCTCCCGTTTTCGCACAATCTACTGATTTGTCAGTTTCACATGAGTTGAAATTTTTGTGCTGTTTGCACCTTATGTGTGCCGGTTTTCAAATTTTTAGTTAAGTTTGGGTAACTGAGTGGCCACCTATCGGGAAAATAGCTGCTCATTCGACTTACGATATTTTTTCATGGTATAAGTACCTGCTTGTTCATTTAGTTTTTTCCCCGACGGTTTTTGGAGTGGGAATCTCTTTCTGATTGCGCATTTTCCTGATCTTTGCCTACTTGTAACTTCATATGAGCTGAAATAATCTTGAACCTGCCTGGTTCGCCCCACCCACACCCCGACCTCGCGGAATCAGGAGATGCCACGTTGCTATAAGTTTTGTTCTGTCATTACGTACAGGATCAACAGCCAATGTCATATAGGGACGGTCAGCCATTATTTTCACACCAAAAGGCTTCCAGAGGCATGATTACCAATTCTTTGTACACAGTTTTTTTCATCACAAATAACTGCTCTTCTTAAATCTACGCAATCTATGTGCTTTGGTATTCATAATTTGTTTTACATGTTGTCACAGAGGGCCTTTCATATTTAGTCTTCCACTTCACCACACTTGAGAGTGAGAAAAACAATCTGACAAATATCAGTATTCTTGGCCTTATCTTCACGAAAGAAATGCATCCATACACCGTAGGTTTTGCATGTAATAATCTACAGACATTCGTAGTAGAGTTGGTGTTTGAATAAGAAAGGCGAAGCTTTGTTTTGTTTGAATTGATGCTTTACGTCCCAGTCAACAGCTAAGGTCATATCGGGACGTTGTCTCCTCTTTATGAGACTTTAACCAAAATGAGGATGTCATGACACCCAACAAGTGCTTCAAATATAACCATCCAACAAAGCCAAAAGGGCTTATATGTGCGGATGGTTCGACTTGAAACCACTTTTCCTGGGGAGGCTCAGACTGAGCGGTTAACCAGTAATCAGATACCTAGTCAGCATCGTACAAGCTTTGACTGGAGGCACAAGCAGCCCATTTATTTCTTTAGGCCCCAATGGGCGGGCGGGGCCCATATTCCCACCCGACCACCCTTATCTGACACTTTCAAACTGCATGCTAAGGCCTTTAATTGTCAAATTTAAAGAGCGAAAACAAAGGCATGGACAGCTTCTCGGTTAACATGTAGCTGCTTTATAAAACATATAAACATATAAACCTAATGCCGTGGCCAAAGCGTAGTGAAAGTGCTCATCGGCACTTGTGGTTTTATCACGCCATAATTGGTATTCAACCAATCATCTATGGACTCTATACCATTTAAAGTTGGTTTTAACAATGACTGCAGCCAGTTTTTCTTAAAATAAGATCAGAATGTGGTTTTTATCATCCGTGTCGGTTGTACCCAATGGTCCGAGTTTGTTTCACCTGCTTGAGAATTTGAACCGTGGTATGTTGCACCATATTAAATGATAGTACTCACTTTCAAAAAGTTCTTATTCTCTTTCTAGAATTTTGCGAGAGTTCTCGTAAAGGCAACACTTGAAGCGATCCCCGATCCTCCAAAAAACACCAATTTGGCCATATTTTCGTGTTTTAATAATGATTTACAGACATTCCTACCAAGATTTTTCGCTTTACGTGCAGCCAAGACAGATTTAGAAGCCTATATTTCTCAAACTAATATAATTTGTGCGGCAAGATTTTGGGCAAACATTTTCAAAGTGATGTACTTTTTCACTGTATGTCAAACAAAAATCAACTCGGTCGATATTCGATATAATTAAAGATAATAAATACTCACTCTTTTTTCTCGCCGTCTAAAATACCATTGTTTACATCCGTGTTTAGCAGACCTTTCCGCGTTTGTTGTATCTGGATGAACGGTGTGGTCAAGCAATGAAAAGAAATCAACTGAGACAGATATAGAATAAACATTTAACATTTAATGCAATACTAATGATAACGAATTTGCCTTAATTCTGAACGTCAGAACGTCAGCTCTAAATTTAGTAACTAATATAGACCTGCCAGCACGCGCTAGCCAGTTAATATGACAATTTGAAGACTTGCCACGTGGGCGCTTTGGGCCAATGAAAAACGAGATTTTCAGTAGCTTATATAATAAATCATAATCATTTTACTTGAATTTAATGATATAGTATATTAGGTTGTACATTTTTATATTTATACCATTGTGAAAATTAGCATATACATAATGCAACAGAGCCAATGGTGGTTGCTATGCAATGTTTTTAACAAAACTGAACGCCAACAAAATTTCAAATTAATTCTATAAAGCTCTATGACTAATTCTCTTCTTTTCCCATAAGATGTAGGAAATTGTCATTGGAAACCTTAGTTTAGTTTATTAGTCCAATGAGTGGGGTTCAGACAGTAGTTTGTCACAATTGTATCCGATGGGTTAATTATATTGGACAATATTTAGACAATAATGACGCTAAGCTTGTAATTACCGTTTGCGACAAAACTGAGTGACTCAGGGCCGGCCCCTAGATTGTTCCCTCTCCAGTGGTCATTTATATTATTGATCACCAAGGATTCTGTCATTCTCTTAATTGAAATTTTCATGATTCATTCTTTTTTCCCAAAAGAGTTGTGAAAAAATGTTAAGTAAAGACAAATTGGCATTGAATAAATGTCATTATTGTTTTAGTCAATATGGGTTTAAACTGACTAAATCTTGGTAGAATATAAATTTATATTTTTTTTGTTGTTTTATCCCCCAGTTAACAGTAAGGGTCATGTTAGGACATTTTACCCGTTTTGGGGGGACTTCTATTACAGGCATTGGCACAAGTGATCCTAATGCTCTACAATATTGCATGGCACCAAGTAAACAGCTATGGTTTATGGACAGTCTGCAAGAGCCATAATCTCATTAAGAGTTGACTCTTGTTGTGTTTTGTAGATCAGGATGGTATCATACTGCAGTTTAATGACTTGTTTGGCAATTCTTTTATGATCCCTGAACAACAGGTAGCCTGTAAACAATTTCTTTACACCTCTGATCCGTATTCCAGACAGAAAATCATGCCACCAAGACAGAGAAGCAAATATACATAGAATGGAACGTCAGCAGTAATGTTGTGGGAGGGGGAGTGAGGGGGTGGCGTCATGAAACATTTGGATGAAAGAGATTTACTTACTTAGGAGTTGCCATGATTATTTCTGATTCTAAAATTATATTTGGACTGTGTCATGCAACATTTTTATAGTTATTATAATTAAAAAGAATCATTATTTCTTGGACCAACCTTAAAGTTCTGATAATATGGCTGCTATTTAAATCTGCTGATATTTTATAATATGGAAGATTTTTTCTTTGTAGAAAAAAACGCTTACATTGCTTTCCAGAATCTATTATTTTATCTGGAATTTTATGCTTTATTGTCATGAAAATTATAGCATGTTTTAAACAGAAGAATATCCTGCTGTCTGAACATGACATCCTTTGAGCCAACGTCATGAGAAAACCGGTTTATGCTTAGGCGAAAACAAAGACGCACTTCTGATCAGCTGCGCATTAACTGCACAGCTGATCAGCGCTTTTGTTTTCACTACAAGAATAGTACAAAATCTGAGCCAGCTGAACATACTATGTGGATGCAAGTTTGGTCTATGCTTGCTCTGTTGTTTTTGCATGTGTAATATGAGCCGCATCGCGAGAAAACGGGATTATTGCCTATGCGAAAACAAAGGCGCAGATCAGCTTCGCAGTAACTGCGAAGCTGATCAGCGCCTTTGTTTTCGCTACTCGGATTGTACAATTCCTCTTCTAGGTAAATCCGAAATTTCAAGCTTCTAGCTCTTTTCTGAGCTTGTACAGGCCGGTTTGTGTCGGACCTGGTCGGAAACCCC
The DNA here is from genome assembly GCA_964017185.1 of Rugalucina vietnamica. NCBI lineage: Eukaryota > Metazoa > Mollusca > Bivalvia > Lucinida > Lucinidae > Rugalucina > Rugalucina vietnamica. The sequence goes on from OZ024872.1 coordinate 72,739,600, forward strand.
GAAGACCGGTTTTCTCGCGTCGCGGCTCATATGATGGTTTCTCTGAATGAGGCTCATAAGATGTTGTGATTTCCTATGTCAGAAATGAAATGTTTTATTCCAGAGTCTGTGAAGTCATTATTTATGAAATAATTACTCTACAGAGGAAGAAATTATTCTTGTTTTTAAATGTTTTCTGTCTGAAATTAAAAAGAAAAGCATAAATAGCATTGGGTGCATTAACTAGATTTAAATGACCTATTGTCATGTTTAAAACTAGCATCCTAATTGATGCAGGGGTGGCTTCCATTTAAGCAATTAGTGATTCTCAGATTACATTTGATGAAGCCTGCAATAGCTTATTATTTTTCCTTTTTAGACTTTCTGTGCATGGAAATGCATTATGCTGAGGGTATAGTGTTTCATATGCAAGGGGTATGGTGTTTCAAAGATTCTGAAGCAACAATAGGGATAACAAAAGATGACTTACAAGACCCTGTTCCACATGTTCGAAGAACTTGAGTAATAATCAGTGGTACTAAGAGCTTATTAGGCTTATAATAGCCCTATAGTGCCAGCCATTACTGCTTTTATTGACAATGTTTTGCACCCCTGAAATAATATTTCCATAATGTAACCATTTAAGTAAAACCAAAGCCAAAGTTTACCTTATGTTCTAAGGCATGAATCACCATTTATTTTATCATGGGTATCTTACTAGTTACATGTAATTTCCATGAAAAATGAATCTGCATTCCCAATTTTTCATCAAATTATTATAAAATTACCTGTAAAATGGTTACATCAGAGGACTAATAGGGTTTTCTTTGTAATTTGCATGAGAGTTGTGATTATCATACATAACAGACCTGTATAGGACCTTTGATGTTGATAAATTGACATCACTTTTTAAAATGAATTCATTAATACTGCATAATGCAACAGCTTTGATATTTGAGTCATTGCTTCACAAAGTAAACAAAACAACCTTTTGAGCGTATGGACATGCATCTGGAGACTGCATGCATATCCCCTGTTTAATTATACAATTTAAATTTATTCAGAATTTAGCTTGAGGGTTTGTTTGAAACTCAGAAACAGCAAACAACAAAAATAATGCCATGACCGTCATACAACAGGCTATATTTTGCAGCAGCTCATCTAAATGAGAAAGGTGCTCAGAATTGTTAAACAGATTAGCATGAAGAAGCACCAATGCATTTTTCAGATAGAAGCTACTTATTGACAAAATCAACATTTTGCCAGTATGCCATAGAAAGACTATGATCAGATACTTGTATTCTATAAATCCTTATCTGATATTCAGACAGTTTAGGGTTGGACACTAAGCCTGTGACCAGTCAAGGCTGGCCTCAGATTTGTCTCTTCTTCGACTTACTTTTGGGCGATTTAAGAATTAAAATATACAATGTATTAGTTGTTACTGTTGTTTGTTTTTTTTTTGTTATGTCAGTTAAGGATTGCAAGAATGGAACCTTTCACCCATGTTAGTTTATACTGGAACATCACTGATGTCATAACATTCTGTCATTTGTGACCCCCTACATCTCGTATGTTTTTAGCAGCCTCGTGGGAAAACAAACAATGTGGTTTCCGAACAGGTCCGACCTGTACAGTCACAGAAAAGAGCTAGAAGCTTGAAATTTCGGATTTAAATAGAAGTCAGGAATTGTACTATCCGAGTAGTGAAAACAAAGGCGCTGATCAGCTTCGCAGTTACTGCGAAGCTGATCTGCACCTTTGTTTTCGCATATGCAGATTGTTGGTTTTCCCACGTGGCAGCACATTTAATGGGAACATGGAAAGCAAACTGGAGAAACGTGTATTTGGCAGGAGCCGCAGGACTACACAGTGCGATAATTCTCAGAAAACCTGGTCCACAATGGCGCCTACTACCATTCAGCTTTAACACTGTCTTTCAGAATTTTCAGACCTTTTGAAAAACGTTTATTACAAAATAGATTATCAATCACACTTTATTACAATAAGCTTTTTACATTATTGCATTAAGAGAGCCAATTAAACATTTTGCGTATAGTGTTTGGTTGTGTTGTGTGGATAAAACAATAAACATAGATTGATTTTACCCCAAAGCACCCATAAAATAGAGTCATGTGCAAAAATGGTTATTAAAAATTGTCAGTGTATGCACATATCTGTTTTACATATTATGAAAGTGAGGTAGTGAAACTGCTAGAATCTTTCAATCCCAAACTCACAGGTTTGATGGGATTCCTTGCATGTGCAAAGTGTAGAGGTCTAACACCATTATTATAACTGAAACAAACTGCATGGGTGTCCTGTGAGGGCCATTAGTAATGCTTGTGTCCAGGGTGGGTGGTAGTAGTTGCAACTTATTTGTATACATGCCTAGATAGGTCACCTAGAGACATGATTCCTGAGAAATGCTGACCTTGTTAACATGATTCCATTGACATGAGAAAAGCGGATTTTTTTGCCTGGGCGAAAACAAAGACACAGATCAGCTGTGCAGTAACTGCACAGCTGATCAGTGCCTTTGTTTTCACCACACAGATAGTACAATCCCTCTTCTTCTTAAATTCAAAATTTCAAGCTTCTAGACTACTTTGGTGACTGCAAAGACCAGTTTGTGTCGGACCTCAAAGACCGATTCTTTTGCTTCACGTCTTATTTCATTGACATTCCAAACTGATTGCCATTTTTCAGTCTGTTTGACAGTAATCACCTTAACTTGTGGCATCTAGGATATTGTTACAGATCTATTTGTTTACTTAAATCTTGTTGGCTTCCAGTATTATTGATGTCAGACCTATGGCAGTAAAAGTATGTTATACCCTGTTTAGACTAGAGTTTTAAATCGAATCGAATCCCAATTCGCTTCGAATTAACTGTTTACATTAGAAGTTCTAATTCGAATTAAAAAACTAATTCGAAGCAAACTAATCCAGCTTAGCACCTTGGATCGAAACCGAATTAACTTTTACTTCGGTATTAAAGTCATGTCTTTAACATGTCATGTCTAAACAGTTAACCGAAGCGAATTTGCATTAAATGTTATTTTTATACTGACCTTTCGCATGTTGGGGTTATGTTTACATTTTCCTGCGAAATATTCTGAGTCAACACAACAGATAAAAAATGGCGAAAATGGCTGTAGCAAAGGACAGTGACAGGGGATTAACCTGGACTCATGATGAGACGCGGGCCGTAATACGATTATGGGCGGATAGTGAGATACAAAAGGACTTTGAGACTTGTTGAAGAAATGCTTCCATTTATGAAAAGCTAGCGACACGGCTCAGGGACAGCGGGTTTGAGCGCACAGCGAGCCAATGCCGTACAAAAGTAAAAAGCTTGAAAAATTTCTTCAGTTTTAACGGAGAATTTCAGATGTGTCTAAACAGACAAGTGGATTCGATCCGGATTACCTTACAGCGACGTAACTTGCATCAAATCGAAAACGGTTTAGTTCGTTTTAGTGTAAACAGGGTATTACTCAACTTCAAATTCCATTACAACTGAAACAGTGTTTCAGATTCTCTTGAAGCTTCAGCAAATTGTTAATCAAAATTCAAATGCACAAACCCACAGTGTCAAGACGTTACACTGACTCTCACCAAATCTGAAAATTTGATGGAATTACTTGACGGACATACAAACATCAATGCTGATGGTTGATGGTCTTACTAACACAGCCACCAATGCTGATGGCTGATGGTCTAACTGACATGACCACCACTGCTGATGGTTGATGATCTAACTAACATGGCCACTAATGCTGATGGCTGATGGTCTAACTAACATGGCCACCAATGCTGATGGCTGATGGTCTAACTAACATGGCCATCAATGCTGATGGCTGATGGTCTAACTAACATGGCCACCAATGCTGATGGCTGATGGTCTAACTAACATGGCCACTAATGCTGATGGCTGATGGTCTAACTAACATGGCCACCAATGCTGATGGCTGATGGTCTAACTAACATGGCCACCAATGCTGATGGCTGATGGTCTAACTAACATGACCACCAATGCTGATGGCTGATGGTCTAACTAACATGGCCACCAATGCTGATGGCTGATGGTCTAACTAACATGGCCACTAATGCTGATGGCTGATGGTCTAACTAACATGGCCACCACTGCTGATGGCTGATGGTCTAACTAACATGGCCACCAATGCTGATGGCTGATGGTCTAACTAACATGACCACCACTGCTGATGGCTGATGGTCTAACTGACATGACCACCAATGCTGATGGTTGATGGTCTAACTAACATGGCCACTAATGCTGATGGTTGATGGTCTAACTGACATGACCACCACTGCTGATGGCTGATGGTCTAACTAACATGGCCACTAATGCTGATGGTTGATGGTCTAACTAACATGACCACCAATCCAATGCTGATGGATGATGGTCTTACTAACATGGCCACTAATGCTGATGGTTGATGGTCTAACGGACATGACCACCACTGCTGATGGCTGATGGTCTAACTAACATGGCCACTAATGCTGATGGTTGATGGTCTAACTAACATGGCCACCACTGCTGATGGCTGATGGTCTAACTTACATGACCACCACTGCTGATGGCTGATGGTCTAACTAACATGGCCACCACTGCTGATGGCTGATGGTCTAACTAACATGACCACCAATGCTGATGGTTGATGGTCTAACTAACATGACCACCACTGCTGATGGCTGATGGTCTAACTAGCATGGCCACCACTGCTGAAGGCTGATGGTCTAACTGACATGACCACCACTTCTGATGGCTGATGGTCTAACTAATATTGCCACCAATGCTGATGGTTGATGGTCTAACTAACATGGCCACCAATGCTGATGGCTGATGGTCTAACTCACATGGCCACCAATGCTGATGGCTGATGGTCTAACTCACATGGCCACCAATGCTGATGGCTGATGGTCTAACTCACATGGCCACCAATGCTGATGGCTGATGGTCTAACTAACATGACCACCACTGCTGATGGTCTAACTAACATGACCTGACCAATGCTGAAGGCTGATGGTCTAACTAACATGACCACCAATGCTGATGGCTGATGGTCTAACTAACATGACCACCAATGCTAATGGCTGATGGTCTAACTAACATGACCACCAATGCTAATGGCTGATGGTCTAACTAACATGACCACCAATGCTGATGGCTGATGGTCTAACTCACATGGCCACCAATGCTGATGGCTGATGGTCTAACTCACATGGCCATCAATGCTGATGGCTGATGGTCTAACTAACATGGCCACCAATGCTGATGGTCTAACAAACACAGACACAAATGCATGGCTCTCTGAAGCATCACTTGAGAACAGTCTTCAGTTATTAAATTAAAGCTATACATGATGAAGACTCTCAATCATTCATGTTTGTACCAAATTCAAAGATTGTGCTTTTAATCAGTTGAACTGTGTGGCTGTAGATAAACTGCTTCACTGTCAATGTGAGACTATCATTAGACTATTTTATTGAAGATATGGAATGGTCTAAGCTGCAGCATCTCACTTATTGTTCTGAAGTGAATTTTATGATTTTTGTAACACTGTTAAAAATCTCAACAATTCTGAACTGGCATGGAATTGGTGTTAGCACTTAGCATAATCTTTTTGGCTTTTATTACAACTGGAATGTAACAAGAATGTATTTCACTTGTCAGGATTTGCTACCTTTTTACATAAAATGCTCAATTTGAAACACTGGCAATTTTTCTGTCAGTCAAAAGCAATAATTTTAGAAAACAAGCTATAAATTAGTCTATATTTGCTACTAATGCTTGGAAGAGAATCCAAGACCACACAAAATATCACAGGTCAAGGTGTGAAAAAATATGCTGCAACCATTTAAAGGTGTGAAACAATATGCTGCAACTGTTAAGGGTGTGAAAAATATGCTGCAACTACATGCATTTAAGGGTGTGAAAAAATTGTAAACCCAAGGAAACAAAATCATACTGTAGTACTGTTTTATTTGCTAACACATGATTAGCATAAGGGCTGCTTGTAAAGACTATGACATGAAAAATCTGGCTAACATGAAAAAGCACAGCATACCATCGGCTGCATTGTCATCATCATCATTATCATCATCATCATCATCATCATCATCATCATCATCATCATCATCATCATCATCATCATCATCATCATCATCATCAAAGTTCTTTCAAGCTCTTGTTTTTACTCTAAGCTCCATTCTAACGAGTTTGTGACTAAATTTTGTTAACTTTTTGCTGAGAATCAGATTTTCTCCAGATGTTGATACTATCTCTTGGGTGATAATGATGATGGCATATCATTTACTCTTCAAAGTTTTGACTTGAAAGTGTGTGATATTTACTATCACTTATCTGCATCAGTTTTTAACCAAATAATATGACACCTCATAAAAAACGTTTTAGTATACCAGTGGAAGAGACTTCTTTAACCAAATTGCTGTTATTACCAACAATATTTCTAAGTACCAGAACAGTTTCAATTACCCTAAAGCAATCAAGATGAAACCTTGTAGCTACACAGGCTGGTTTGAAATTTTGTGCAAGGCTGGAAACCTTAAGACAGGTTTCTCCACATTACGAAAACTTGCCCATGCAATAAAGTTTGAATAAACGGAGATTTTTTGAGCTTTAAAAATTGAAAATTTTCAGCTGAAAAATTTTGATATTTTTCTTATTTTTGCTCAAAACATAGATTGTGGGTACTCGTTAGAACCGCCTCGCCGAGGCTATGTTTTGGAGCAAAAATAAGAAAAATAGGTATACCCCTGCAAACCCCAGTTTTACTATATAAAAGTGGGGTTTACGGGGGTATTCATTGCACGGACATGTTTTCCTGATGAGACAGTAGAAGATAAGATCCACTGATATGGTCTTGATCCACTGATATGGTCAGTTACTGCGAAGCTGATCTGCACCATTGTTTTCACATAGGCAAAAATCTGGTTTTCTCACGATGCGGCTTATATTATGTCTGCCAAGAAAAATTTGGGACAAAGGAAAAAAGCAATAAACTTAATTAAGCATTCAAAAGACTTTTTTCTATCATGATATTGGAATAATTCATCCTCAGCACATCATTAATTTATTTATCTTCCTTTAATTGCTTGTTTTTCCTGGGTTCTTGTGACTAGCAGAGCAAACAAGAGGTGGCTTTGATCTTGAGTCCTTCTGGGAACAAAGTCCTAAAACTAACTTTGATGCACTAATGGTGTCTATGCTCAGAGACAAAAATCAATGTGCATGCATTAGTTTTGATAATCAATGTTTTTTTTTTTCCTTTAATGTGTCTGTTGCATTTCAAAATGTTTACTTTCTATAATATTTTAAACGATGATATTTATGAGCATTGGTTAAAAAAATGTTTAAGTGTGAAGGGATGGGGGGGGGGGAGGTTAAGGGGAGTGGGGGCTGATTGCCTGGTAGACAAAATTGAAACATTACACAATACCTAAGAATAAAACATATTGAAGAGAAGGACATTAAAGAGAAGTGTTATACCACAATGGATTAAGAGAATTGTCTCAAGGGGAAGCAGTAAAATTCTTGAAAGTGGTAGTCAAGGTGTCATAAAGTACTTAGTAAATGAGGCCACAACTTGCTCGGCCAAGCGGTCTTAGAGATCTTTGAAATAGTGGACAACAATAGACGATGGACAGACGCTGGATCATGCCTATACTATAAGCTCACTTTGAGCCTTCAGCTCAGGTAAGCTAAAAAGTCTTGGGTTCCTTTCGTTGGTCAGTAATATTAATTTATGGAAAATACCCAGTTATCACAAGAAATTTTTGCTATGAATATGGTGTTTTTCAAAAAAAGTAAGGGTGTGATGTAAGTGAATCATAGAGTTGAAAAAGTGAGAAATGTATTAAATTAGATAACAAAATGAGAAAAAAATCATGGAAAAGTTGTTTTTTCAGAAGTACTTGATAATTCTTACTGTGAAGTTCTGCTTTTGATATTTCAAGGAAAAAATTATCAAATAATAACCAATCCCATTGGACAGCTTACCTAAAATAATGCTAAAACATAAAAATTGCTCTGGTACACCCTTTATTTCATTGTTCGGTAAAAATGTACAAGTAGGCAATGATCAGAAAATGGCGCAACCAGAACGAAATTCCCACTCCAAAAACCAAGGTGGGAAAAAAGAGCTAAATTGACAATTAAGAACTTTTACTAAGAAAACATATTGTACGCCTAGTGAGCAGCTATTTCCCAAAAGGTGGCCACACAATTACCCGAACACAATTAAAAATATGAAAATGTACATAAGGTTCAAACAGCAAAAAAATTTGACTCCAAAACATAAAACAATTAGAACCACAACAGAAGAATCGCCTTGGAACAATCAGTAATATAAAACACCTGGGGGTCTTAAACCGGTTTTACAGGGCCCTAACATCACCCTCATCTTTGAAAAAATCCCTTCTTAATTTAAGTCTACATGCCCAAATTGTCCATACCTGTTAACCTAGATGTGAACAAACAACACAATGACATGAATATGAAATGAATTAGTTCTTTCATTAAATTATACATGTGACCTTGCAAACTGGGCCTTGAAAAATAGGTCACTTTCGATCTTCATGAGAGTCAATCAAATCTCATCTTCAAGCCACTCATGTTTGAGTATCATTTTAAATTGCACCTTTACAAGATATGAGCCGCCCCATGGGAAAACCAACAATCTGCATAGGCGAAAACAAAGGCGCAGATCAGCTTTGCGGTAACTGCGAAGCTGATCAGCGCCTTTGTTTTCATTACTCGGATAGTGCAATCTCTCTTCTACTTAAATCCGAAATTCCAAGCTTCTAGCTCTTTTCTGTGCTTGTACAGGCCGGTTTGTGTCGGACCTGTTCGGAAACCACATTGTTGGTTTTCCCACGAGGTGGCTCATATGTTAAAAGGCATTTTGATTCACAAGGAGAATACAACTAGCACAATACCAATCTCTTGCAGCCTTTAACCCATATTTGATGAGTGGATTTTCCCATCATTATCATTTGGGTGAGTCCACTTTCATTTTTAGGGGTATTACGAGTGATTTTTATTTTTCATCTCATTTTTCGATGAAATTTCTCTGTGCAAACAGAATAGTCCCAGATGGGACGCCGCGTTCTGTGGCGTCACATCTGGGGCTATTCTGTTTGCCTATGTCCCATAAAAGGGACGCCAGGCTTAAATGAGTTCAATTCACTTTGATCCACAATAACCAGGAACTTATTCCATTCAATTTCTACCAAAATTATTTTTTTCTCAGTATGAAAAAATAGAAATGGAATAAAACCCTGATAATGCCAGGTTAATGAGGGTATAAAATGGGATTTATTTTCATCTCTCAGTAAGGCCATCAGACAAAGCCTCACAGACAAATTAACCTGGTTCCATGGAGGATAGCAAAAAACCTTTGTTCAGTCTTAGGTAATGCAAGAAAAAAAATATCTGTAATGTTATAATTTCAGTCTGGGCATAATACTGTATAAAAGAATTTGCAGTCATGTCAGGCATCAGTGAGACTTAAGGCTACATGTACTAGACATGTCCTAACATCATGCCTCTCATTTTCTGTCTAAAGGTATTCTGCTGTCTGTCATTTAGCTACCAATTAGATGGTAGCAGACTGATCTGATTGTGCAGACCTTGGCTGAACTGAGTGTTTGTTCTGAAGGAAGGCATAGCATTGGTTTTGGAAGGTAACAGCTCCAAATTACAAGTAATTTTTTCTGACAATCAAAGAATTAGCAGGAGTCCTGTGTAAAGTGTCAATGGTGGCATAAGAATGCCATGAAAGTGAACAATCTGAAAGAAGCCCTGCTACAAAGAATTCACAGACAGGATAGCCTGCTGATCTAACAGTATTGAATGGCTTTTGATCTATGCTCTTTTACATTGCTAACATTGTATAGCCTTCTGTCAATGGTTAAATAAAATATTAACCTAAGACCACATTTAATAATTCAGGAAAAAATCTCACATTTTTTGTGTTAAATAATACATTAAAAGATAAATGGATAAGAAAAAGTCATAAATAAAAAACTCACTTTATGAGAAACAAAAAATCTGGCTTAACATTCTGGCTTAACATTTTTAACCTTCAAGTTTCAATTTTTTAATCTTCAGAGTTGTTGAAGAGTATAATAATGCCATGACTTTTAGCTGCTGAATTAGTTTGTTCCCAAAGCTGAAATATTTACCAGTACCAGGTGTGTATGTGTGTGTGTGTGTGTGTGTGTGGATGGGTGGGTGGGGGTGGGAGAGGGTCAAAATGTTACTTAATACACCGGTACTGTATAATAATATGTTAATATTTTTCAATGGCTCAGCCAAGGCAATTATTACCCTATAAGTGCCCTTAGAATCTTTTAGTATGTCCCTTAACCTTTAGCATGCTGTAGGCGACTGCGGTCGACCGTGGAATACCTATCTGTGCCAACTAGAGGCGACTGCGGTCGACAAGAAAAACCGCTTTCAAATTTCCCGCACTTTTCGCCCACTGCCTACTTATGAATATTAATGAGCGATGCCCAGACAGTTGCGCATAAAACAACATGGCGGCTTGTGGTTTTGGGACCGATTTGTCGGCCGATTTTGATCGGATTTTCGTTATTTTTGCATTAGAAATGCATTTTCAGCGCTTTTTTCGCTGGTAAATGGAAAATTGGGTGCATTTACACCCGAAATATGACATCGTAACGGTACGTATGATGAATTTTTACGCTAGAAATCGGCGTAACAAAGACTTCCGAAACCGAAAGTAGATTTGTTTACTGCGTTTGTTGAATTTATTCAGCTGTTTTTATGGCTCAAAAATTAAGAAAACACGGAAAAAAATTGGAAAAAACGTCAGTGGGCTGCGATATCGATTTCACTATATTGCTCAGCATGCTAAAGGTTAAACTGACAACTAGCTCTCTAACAGGAAATTTCAACCCAAAAAGTTTAATGTACCAAACACCTAGATTGCCCTTGGGTCCAACAGTTGTGAAATGGACATGTTATTGTATTAAATAGCTACAATACCGGTATGAAGTGATTGTCATATTTTCTGCATTACCAAACTTGCCCATGCAATAAATATATATTTTTTGAGCTTTGAAAATTGAAAATTATCAGCTGAAAAAGTTTGATATTTTTCTTATTTTTGCTCCAAACATAGATTATGGGTACACGTTAGAACCGCCTCGCCGTTTTGGAGCAAAAATAAGAAAAATAGACATACCCCTGTAAACCCCAGTTTTGCCATATAAAAGTGGGGTATGAGGGGGTATACATTGCACAGACATGTTTTCCTGATGTGGACCATTCCATCTGAATTTCTTTTCCTCAAGCCAGCCTTATAGCTGTGGAAATCTCAAGCTGAACTAAAGTCCAATTCGCATGCGCCAAAAATACACACGTGTAAATATACTCCGGTGTGCAAATTTTACTCGGGGTAAGTAAATGGCGCATGCGAACGCAAATACACACCGGAGTATATTTACATATGGGTAAATTTACTCCTGGGTCTGACCAGATGCAAATTTTATTTTTACAAATACACGCGTGTAAATTTACTATTATGTGCCATGCGAACGCAAAGTAAAATTTACCCATGAGTATTTTTATTTCAAGTCAATATTCTGCTTTTAGATAAAGAATTTTCACATTTTTTGTTCCTAACTGATTATATGACAGTTGCTGAAACTGTGGACATTGTTGCTAAATAAGAGTTTATTGCCATTCATAACATTTTAGATCATATGGAGTGCAAACAGCCACACTATTTCTTCATCATTCTTGGTTTAGGATTCTTGGGGCATTTTAACAGTAATTTCTTGTAAAAGGATGAAAAAATGGAACTGTATAACTGCTAAGGTTATGCCTGACGATTACATGATTCCCCTCTGCTGCCAAAGTCTACATGAACACCTTGAAGCAGCCTCTTCTTGTTTTGCAAATACAGAAAACTTAAATGAACAGGTTTTAATCCAGAAATGATAAATTTACCTACAAAAATACTCCTGGCGATAAAACCCATGCGAACGCAATTTAAATTTACTCTCAGGTTGATTTGCACACCGGAGTATAAATACACACCGGAGTATATTTACACGCGTGTATTTTTTGCGCATGCGAATTGGACTTAAGACTCTAAATGGAGTGAGCAATCATGAAGTAATTTGTCAACACTTTCACAACTAATAAAGACTTGAGTAGATCTTTACTAATGTCATTATAGTCTTGGAGAGGTTCTATGGCGCCATGCCGTCCCAGTCAGATACCCTCAGATGCAAATTTACTCTTCATTCACTTTCTAATGCTTATTCTAGAGTGGACATGATAATTGATAGGGGAATCTCCTGATTGATAATCCACTGTCAGATACTGTTTCCGCAAGCATTTAGTCATTGATTAATCGGCCGTTTTGGGGATTTTCTTTTCTGTTAACTCAATATTTGACTTATTAGGCATCTTGATATTTCTCCAAAATAAGAAGTTAAAAAGCCACATATCAGCTTTAGAAGATCTGTATTTTTGTTACTTTATATCCAAAACATTAAACAACAAAGTTGGATAGCTCTGTGGCTCATGCAATATTTGTAACCACAGCTCACTCACACAGCCTCGGGGGAATAAAGGGGACTGTGAACAGCAGGAACTGTGATCTTTGTCCAGCAAACCCCTGCACTGTGGGAACAGTCATTTGGTAAAAACATGGCCGTTACATTGCATTGCCTTATCATGCCTATATAATGCAAATCCTTGGTATTTTTTCTACACTTTGGGGACTGTGAAAAGGTCAGATTCCAGGTAAGTTCCACACCCTCCACTAGATTGAGGGCTGCATGGTTACAAATAACTGATGCATTTAAGACAGAACTTGTGAAATATGATACAGAACACATAATAACAATGACTCAGTGCCATAAATGTTTTGTCAATAAATTTAATGCTCTAATTTAACAGCCACCAACCATCTGATCAGTGGATCAGTTGACAAAGCGGGATTATTGCCTATGCCAAAACAAAGGCACAGATCAGCTATGCAGTAATTTCACAGCTGATCAGTGCCTTTGTTTTCGCTACATGGATAGTACAATTCCTCTTTTACTTACTCCCAAAATTTCAAGATTCTAGCTTTCTTCTGTGGGTGTATAGGCCGGTTTGTGTCGGATCTGGTCCGAAATCCCGAAATCTGGTTTTCTCACATCGCGGCTCAATGGATCAGTGACAAAGGAGTTCTCCATTACCACAGAGGTTATCTCCTTTTTTAAGTACTGTAAAGACTGGGGAACAAGAAAATTTAATAAAAATCCCATTGTTTTTAAATTTTTGGTTCCTTCATATACTTTACCTCAACTGAAACTTTGGCTTCATTGGTGTGCATGTATATCCCAATGGATTGGTTTCCCTTTACCCATCGCTTGGAAAAAATACGAGAAAAAAAATGCATTTTTTCTTTGTGTCCTGGCTGATAATATTCTTTAATCACTTGTTAATGGCTATAAAAAGAGGAAAATAGATTTAGAGTAGTTTCACCAACCCTTTATTCCCTTGCTTGTTCTGACTAATATTTCTCTTAATTGGAACTTGAAATATGAAACCAGCAATAATGTTGAGAGAATCATGCGCTGAAAATATTTAAAAGAGAAAAAATATGGAATGGATGAAAAGATTTGGAAAATTACTGGTTAAAGGTGTGACGATAAATATAATCTTTCACTCACTTGCATATTAGCTAATGAACGGTCTCAACACTAAAACTATATTGAATAGAGAGGCACAGAAAAAAATTCCTGGACACCATGCTGATACACTTTATAGTTGTTTAGATGATACAAATTAATCTTAAGACTGTAACAATCTCCAATGTTTGTATAACTGTGTTTGTTACCAAACAAACCAAAGACAGATTGCTCATAGCATGGCTAGCAATACATCAGGCCTACATCAATTTTTGCATCAGACACTTCAATTCTCAATCAATTATTTTGTAGTAAATTCATTTTCTTTGTAAATAACAAGCTAATTGAAAGAAAAACTTCAATACGCCCTGAAATGATTACAATAACTTTTTGGCAAAAATAAAAGAAACAAAATTGTACGAAAACCATACGACTTTGTGGGATTTGATGAAAGTACAAGCTAGCTAGATGAACAGACGATGGAGGATGGCTATACTAATAGCTCACTATTGCATATGAATTGAATGGCTTAGGTGAGCTGAAAAAATATTGGCATTTTAAGAGTCCAAACAGGCCTATACAATCCTCATAATGTACCTTTAAATGAGCAATCTAAATATAGTTTTTTCATGATGAGACTTAGACTGGTTCTGGTTCAATTTCGATACTCTTCGATGCTATAGCAAGTACGTCTGGGAACCCGTCTAGATGAGACTCAAAATAAGTTTTCCTATCAATTCTAGACAGGCACCTCACATAATCATACCCTACAAATTACTCTATAGTTTTTTGGGGTGATAGATAAATAACTAGTTGATAAGCAATTTTGCTGGTGCCTCATTGCTTCTGTAGAAAGTTATCTCACCCTGATTACCTACACTTCTCCTCTTATGTATTGTTTTATCTTCGTCATTTATCAGTTGTTACCTCATTTTCTGAAGAACCAACAAGGTGATTATTTCTCAATATTTGACAGAAGATTTTTGTTATTTCTCCATGAAAACATATGTTGTGGGTACTCATTAGAAGCGTCTTGATGAGACGCTTCTAATGAGTACCCGCAACTTATATTTTCATGAAGAAATAAGCAAAACTGAGTACATTCAATATCACAAAATACTTATCATATCCACAACTCTGAATTTTTTTCAGGTAAATTTTGAAACTAAACATTTTTCTCTGCCAACTTTCTATGGGAGGTGATCTAGATGCTAACTTAATGATAGGCAGGGAATTCAATATGATTGAGTTTTTGTAGGACAAGACTTGTTTGGGTGCAAGGTTCGCTGCAAATCTTAAAAGATAGAATGTTAATGTTTCCAAAGATAATATTTTAGTGCACAACCTCTTGAAAATATTGTCTGAAGTAGATTATTTTTGGATTGCCAGACAGACAGACATTTTTCATGCAGAGAAATGCTTGAAGGAGACTACAATACGAACATGAAATATAGTAAACAAAATGCTTGACAAAAGAAAAATATATTGCCTACCACAATTTCAGTGCATGATTCTCCCAACAACACCTTTAAAAGGTACCCTTCAGCCTCATTATAACATACCTCAGTAAAATGTGGTTTTCACTATAACAAAGCAATGTCATGGCACAAGAATTTATTAATATTTTTTTTTTCTATTAACCTCATTATGCTTTCATTTGTAGCATCTTGTACCCCAAAGACAAAGAGATTGAAAATTATGTAGTTGATAAGCAAAATCAAGTAAGCAAACTTCTATCTTCTGATACTGAGCCGATCAATTTCTGATCATCACCTCAGGTGTGGGGTGGTTGGCTAAATTTAGAATTTAGTCCAAAATAAGTTCCTGAACACAGGAAGCGCATGGGCACAGGAAGCGCATGCGCACCCACCACCCAGTGTAGACCATTCCATATCTTCATTAAAATAGTCTGATGACTATGCAGTGGAGCAGCTAAACTTCCGTGGCAAAAATCACATAAAATCCCCATTTTGTTTACATATAAAAAGCATGAACATTTATCATTATAATATTGGGCAAGCTCATGGCACCATAAAACTTCTGTCACATCGACCTTTATTTTATCTGAGCTTGTACATAGACCAGTATATGAGCCGCGACGCGAGAAAACCGGTCTTCGGGGTTTCCGACCAGGTCCGACACAAACCGACCTGTACAAGCTCAGAAAAGAGCTAGAAGCTTGAAATTTCGGATTTAAGTAGAAGAGGAATTGTACTATCCGTGTAGCGAAAACAAAGGCGCTGATCAGCTTCGCGGTTACCGCGAAGCTGATCTGCGCCTTTGTTTTCGCCTAGGCAAAAATCCGGTTTTCTCACGATGCGGCTCATATTATGTTCAAATGTTAGCTGTTCAACAATGGAGTTTAAGCCATAACAATGTTTAAAAATTTGGTGTGTTTAATTCAACAATAAATTAACAACTAGCAATAACATGACTTCATTAATGGAGCCATAGCATGAGGAAGTCTGACTTTTACACATTCAAAAACAAGGCAGCTACTTAACATCTTTGTAATAGCACAATACTTGTTCAATCTAAATCAAAAAGTTTATATACATCATTCAGACATGTCCAACCAGGAGCCAGTTGTTCAAAACTTCGTTAGCTTAATGCTGTCGTTAAGCCCTCAATTTTTTAACTATTTATTGACTTAAAATGCAAATACACTGTTATTATTTGTTAAAAAAATGTGAGAATGCAAAGGATTCTCACATTTTTTCAACAAAAAAATAAAAGTGTATTTGTAATATTTATTTATTTATTTTTTTTTTAATTCAGTTTTACGTCACTTTCAAGATTATTTCAGCTCATATGAGATGGGCCAATCAGTAGGTGGGTGAAAACAGGAGGACCCCCGAGAAAAACCACCTGGCAAACCTGCAAGCAGAACTTGGCTTGTCTCACGTGTCCAGAGCGGGGCTCGAACCCATACCAGACACAGCGGTGAGATGATCGAGTGATTAAGAAACAGCGCTCTTAACCGCTCAGCCACGGGGGACGCTTATTTGTAATATTGCCATTTGAAAATTTAATGAATCGTTAACAGCATTGTTAATTTTGAACAACTGGCCCCCCGGTCATGAATCGTAAGACAGAATTTCTCATGATGTAGCTAATTTATCAATATTTTGCAGGAAGCAGAGGATATGTAATATTAAATACAATTATGATACAAGCCAAACTGTTGTCTGAAATATAAATCTTAAAAACATAGCAAATTCTATTCATGTACAATGTACCTGTAAATATTGTAAAGCAGTGCTGATTAGTCTTTAGCTGAAAGCATCAACTCCTGCAGAAGAAAGTATGTTTGTCTGCTAGTGTGACATGGAAATACAGATATGGCACATGTCAATCCTATGTCATGGATACTTGGGCCCAGTTGTTCAAAATTAACGCCATCATTAGTTAACAATTTGTTAAAATTTCAAACATGAATATTACAAATCCTTTGCCATGCAAAGGATTCTCACATTTTATCAACAAAAAATAACAGTGTATTTGCTTATGTAGTCGGTATTTACTTAAAGAGTAGAGGTCTTAACGATGATGTGAAGCTAACAAAGTTTTGAACAACTGGCCCCTGATCTACAATATGAACTAAATTGCCGAAAGTTCCCAGCATGTAAAGACGCATTTTACATTCCTAGACAGGTCTCCTATTTGAATGAGCTAATGTTTGATGTTATGTTCTGCTGAGAAAATGATACTGGAGCAAACAACAGGCAGATAGGCACTTGCATTGAAGATCACTGACCAATGTAAGCCACACCCACAAATATGGTAAATGTTCTTCAGATCCAACTGATCTAATTATCTCCCTTTGTTGAAGATTTGGTAACTTTATGACTGAAACATTAATAGGAAACAAAATAAACTTTTTTTTTCTTGGAACTACATACATGTGTACATGAATTACAGTATGTATAGCCTCTGCAATTAAAACAAATGGTGCTACATAAGTATTTTAAAAAGATGAAAAGATCACAATATGAAACCAAAACATATCCAAGTACTACGAGGAGCAATTCAAGTGAATGGATTGGATAGACTTGCTAACCTTGGCAACACAGTTCCAGACTAAAAGATTTGGTTACTGCTATGTGAAAACAAGATTTCTTAAAAGTTTGATTTCACTTATCAGATTATGTGAAATTATTTTTGATTTTTGTTCTGTTTATGTTAGTGCTTAACATCCATGGTCAACCGTTATGGTCATGTCAGCGCCATGGGCAATATACCGTCATCCTCCCCACGCTATTTCCACCACCTCCCACCATACCCACGCACACTCCAGATTTCTCAGTTTCTCAGACTTATAGATATGAAATATTAAATACAGAATAAACCTAATCTGCATATTATTTGCTCATTAAATTGTAATGAGGAACAACTTGAATGCAGTTTATTCCTTAGAGGGGAGGATGACGGTATATTGCGGGTCCTTCTTGAAAGAAATGTGCGGGACACAAAGATTCAATGACAGGTTTGCTTTGTTATGAATCTATCTAGCTATTGTGCTCAGTCAAAATGAGACAACCCTTAGACTACACATTCTATGATATTGTTCCTATTCCATGGACCTTACAACATTTGAGCCACCTCGTGGGAAAACCAACAATGTGGTTTGCGAACAGGTCTGACACAAACCAGCCTGTACAGCTACAGAAGCAGGCTAGAAGCTTGAAATTTTGGAGTTAAGTAGAGGAGGAATTGTACTATCCGAGTAGCGAAAACAAAGGCGCTGATCAGCTTCGCGGTTACCGCGAAGCTGATCTGCGTCTTTGTTTTCGCCTATGCAGATTGTTGGTTTTCCCATGAGACGGCTCATTTATAGAATAACTGTACACTATAACAAATAAACAACCTGATTTTTTATATGCATAAATATGTTTTAAAGGCACTTGGGACAAAATAATAGGTACACCCGTTATACAAAAAACTTATACAAAAACACTACAAGAACAGATACATGTATGAATTCAACTGTAAGATTTTATTTTCTTGAAGTGAAACAAACAGTGTTTTTGCAAATCAGCTTTTACATTGCTAGAATGGACATAATGAATTCATGAAAAAATCATGTAACTCTGCAAACTAACTCGTCAATAAGTATACTAACTCTGCAAGAAGTATAAAGTTAAACGTATAAAATGGATTGTTTGTAAACACATTAGCACCACTGGCCTAACCTAAAAACTATGCTAACAAACAGTTTTATGCATGCCCCCCCCCTAAAAAGAAAGAAGAAAAAAAAATCACTGTCTTGCAAGACAGGATGTGTTGATTTCTTTATTTACTCAGACCAGATGGACACAATTTTCAGTAGTCTATGTATCTATTCTTTTAATAGCCTCATTATATCTTCATCAACAACTTTTCAATTCTTAGATGCTGGATAAAAGGCAAAGTAAAGCTGCAGCAGCATGAGAAATCTTGTTTTTACATGTGAAAATGAAGACACAGATCTGCTCATTCTGCTGTGGTATAAACAGCTTACAGAACCTTTATTTGAGCCGCCACATGGGAAAACCAACAATCTGCATTGCATATGCGAAAACAAAGACGCAGATCAGCTTCGCGGTAACCGCGAAGCTGATCAGCGCCTTTGTTTTCACTACTCGGATAGTACAATTCCTCTTCTACTTAAATCTGAAATTTCAAGCTTCTAGCCCTTTTCCGTGCTTGTACAGGCTGGTTAGTGTCGGACCTGTTCGGAAACCACATTGTTGGTTTTCCCACGAGGCGGCTCATTTCTTGCACTGAAAATACCCTCTACTTCATTAATCTGGTCGGGATCCCCGTAGACCGGTTTTCATGCGTCGTGGCTCTATTTGTATAGCTCGGTTTGTGTTGGACCTGGTCTGAATCACAACAAAAAGTTTTCTCCCGATGCAGCTCCGATCATCATTAAGCTTTCTAGTAACTATGATTATAAACCCAAACAGCAGTAGGACAGATACTTTTATGGAAAAATAAAATATCTAAAATACACAACCACTTTTCAGGACAACTTCCTGTATTATAACCATCAAAAATAAACATTTTAATAGCACTAACATGAAAAACACTTTCAAATTGAATGCTAACATTTCAAAATGCATTAAAAAAATCTTCAACACTAAATATTTCAAGCCAAGTCTAAAGGTAAAATGTTGAAATCGTGCACTCAAAACCTTCAAGGTTCAAAATGGTGGAGTCCGGGGACAGTTCTTAACATCCACAGCTCAGATTTTCCATTATGAAAACTTGCCCATGCAATGTACAGAGATTTTTAAGTTGTAAAAGGTGAAGATTTTCAATAGAAAACTTTTGATGTTTTTCTTATTTTTGCTCAAAACATAGATTGTGGGTACATGTTAGAACCGCCTCGTCGAGGCAGTTCTAATGAGTACCCACAATCTATGTTTTGGAGCAAAAATGAGAAAAATATGTATACCCCTGTACACCCCAGTTTTGCTATATAAAAGTGGGGTTCAAGGGGTATACATTTCACTGACATTTTTTTTCCAGATGAGAATATCCATTAGATAAAGGCCTGTAACCATGCCTTATCGAAACGAAATACAAGGCTAGAATGGTAAGCCTCACCAAAACTTGATGTTTCAATATACACGGACTCACCGTCATGGGTTGAATTTTCAGCGACCTTTCAAGACTTGAAAGGTCAGATCATTGCAAAAAAATGCCCATATATTCAATATACAGATTTTTCTTAAGCTGTAAAGAATGATTATAATTAATTAGGTGAAATTCTCTATATATTTTTGTTCTTACTCATAACATTGATTGTGGTTACATGTTAGAACTGCCTCGGCGAGGCATTTCTAAGGAGTATGTGTCCCAATAATCTATATTTTATCGCAAAAAAGTAAGACAATAGGCTAACCCATGTACACCCCAGTTTTACTATGTAAAAGTGGGTTTTAAAGACTTATTCATTTCATGCAAATGCTATCCTGATGGAAGTGTTTTTAGCCCTAAAAGACGAACCGGTATATATTATTCTTTATTTACTCTTATTCTAGTCTACATCATGGCAGACACCTGAACATAAAACCTGATTGAGTAACCAATACACTCTTATTACAAACTTATAATTAAAAGTTGTCACTCCTACTGAAATTCATAAAAAATCATGGCAGTAACATAGCAAGTCAGCAAGAAGACTTAGATATGATTTTTATAGGACTATGAAAAATAGTTGTCAATTATTAAGTTCAATGAATCGAATGTTAAGTGTAGTGAAACATGACTAAGAAGCATCTCTTATGTAATTTAATGTGACCAATGGATAAGCATTAATGTGCCATTAATTTGCAGGTAAAATTGTACATCTGAATAGGCGTGGGCTAATAACTATGCAATCAACCAAATTGGAAGGACTTAACATGGGGAGGGTAAAATGCTTTGTTTTATGATGATTTTTATCTTAGTGTTGTTTAGCAATTTTCAATGTTACGTGTAAAGAGACCGCAATTTGTATTTTTCTAAGAATCACATGTATTTCAGAAAATTAGACAAAAATTCAGATGCTGTTGGTAGCTTGGATGAAATGCAGTGTCCACTTTGTGCAGTTGGTGAAAAGTAGCAAAAACAATGTAACTTAGGGGATGAAATGCAATAACCATAGTGTGTACATTGTGAAAAGTAGCTAACACTGTAAACTCCTGCTGGAGATATAATGACCATAAAACAAAATCTGTTACATCCCTTGAAACATTTACCAATACGACATAGGACTATAAGCCAATCACAGACTATTAAGGAAGGGTAAGGTTAATAACCCATTATTACAATTATCAGCACTCTTGTGATTAACCTCAAAATGAGACAATTTAAAATGGACAGAACTTAACTCGTTTTTCCTACATAAAATCTTCTATTCAAATATTAGTGACTATATTCTGTCCTCCATCACCTCCACCTTGCTGACCAGCAGCACTTGATAATGGTTGCCCAGCAACACCTGCAGATTGTTGCCCAGCAACTGCAGGCGGTTGCCCTGCAAAAGCACCTGTAACTTGTTGCCCAGTGACAACACCTGACGTCTGCTGAATACCCATGTGAGTTGCAGACAATTGTGGACTTGCTGAGTATCTTCCTGTTGAAGCTGGGTTTGCAGTCACCTGGCTGGCTGCAAATGCAGAACTCGAAGCAGGCTGAAAGTTTGGCTGTAAGCTAGAAACAGGCTGTGCTGTTGCTATGTGAGTATTGCTCAACTGTTGTTGTACATATAATGGCTGCTGACTGGTCAGTCTCTGCAGCTGACTGAGTAATGGATGGCTGGCCATTTGTTGGTGGCTCGTAGTGGGATTTTGTTGACCATGTTGTTGCATGACCTGTGTTGTCATGGCAGCACTATGAGGCACCTGGTGCATGAAATACTGTTGTTGCTGCTGTGAGTTGTTGGCTTGCTGTTGCTGTTGTTGCTGATGTTGGTATTGAAGATATTGTAACTGTCGTTGTAAAGCCTGTTGTTGTTGCTGTTGTTGTAGTAACTGCTGTTGTTGTTGATCTCTCTGCCTCTGTTGCTGAATCAAGAAATGAAGATATTCTGCATAGTTCACACCATGCGGTAGCTGTGCACCACCTTGCAGGCTGTGTGCACCACCTTGCAGAGCTTGTGCACCACCTGCGAACAGGTGTTGTTGTAACTGCAGGTGTTTTTGCTGTTCTAGCTGTTTCTGTTCTTCCAGAGCCCGTTGTCTCTCCAGCAACTCTTGCTGATACATCTGCAATGCCCCCGGCTGCACATTTTCATACCAGGTCCCTTGATCATGCTGACCTAGCCTCTCCTCAGACTTACTCTTACTCTGTGAAATAGACTCCTTATTCTGAGAATTAGTCACACTTTTATCTATGTCTTTGTCTGATTTACTCAAACTGGCACTATCATTCTGCTCTAAAGCTTTCTCTGACTTCCGCCTGTCCAATTCTCGGTTTAGCGCTGCTCTGTAGCCTTCATATTTCATCACAACTTTTAAAATTTCTTCTTTACACAGTCGTATCAACATGGCATCAAAGGTCTCCATCTGATTCGTCTGGAACAAGTCCCACTGGAATGAAAAAGAAATCAATTGAGCCGTGACGCGAGAAAACCGGTCTTCGGGGTTTCCGACCAGGTCTGACACAAACCGAGCTGTACAAGCACAGGAGATGACTAGAGACTGGAAATTTTGGATTTAGAAAGAAGAGGAATTGTACTATCCGTGTAGCGAAAACAATGGCGCTGATCAGCTTCGCAGTTACTGCGAAGCTGATCTGCGCTATTGTTTTCGCCTAGGCAAAATCCGGTTTTCTCATGACGCGGCTTAATTTACACAAGATCTTTGTTTGACCAATGTTGTAACACTGAATAAAGTTTGTGTATGATCTGGTTAATTTGTTATCTGTTTGTTTGCTTTTGGGTTCAGTTTTGCACCTCCTTTAAGATTATTTCACTTAAATGAGACAGGCCAATCAATAGGTGGGGCAAAAATGCGAGAAAACACCCAATACACGCATACACAGAACTTGGCTTGTCCTACCCGTCTCATACAGCAGTTAACCACTCAGCCATTTGGACCACCTATATTGTTTTTAATATCATATGTTTTTCATATATTTTCTTATTTGGTTTCACCACCTGCTTTATGTTGGACCTGGTTTGAAACCCGAGAGACATTTTTTACAAGGTACATGCATCGGCAAATTTATCAGGAAAAAAAAAAGAGGACCAATGGTCCTGTAAATGCTCACCTACGATCTGCTACATATACCATTAAACATGTTTGAATATTTATTATTGTGGTATTTAGCCCCAGTGCAGGGGCAGATGAAGCCCTTGGGCCATTTTTTTCAGACTAGTCAATATTCTGTCCATTTGCCAATTTCCTGCACATTTTTCCCTTCAAATGACATTTTAACAGCTTTTCTCATTCAAATGCATAAGTGGCCCATGTTGACCTTGCCTTAAAGTAGGGCAAGGTCATCACAGGGTCATGACTTATATACACATTGTAGTACATTAGCCATCAATGCTTCATGCCAAGTTTCACTGAAATTTATCCACCGGTTCTGGAAAAGATTTTTGTAGGGTTTTAACCATATATGGGCATAGCGGTCATGTGACCTGAATTATTTATATACACATTGGTTTCTCCTTCATACAGATGCATCACATAAAATTTGGCTTTGATTGGTCAAGTGGTTCCAAAGCAGATGTCTGGATATCATGGTAATATACATGTATATTGCCTCAGGGTGGGGTCAGATGAGCCCCTGGGGTCCAACCTTTTTCAGAATCATCAATTTACAGTCCCACTTCACTTTTCCTGCAAGAGTTTTCCTTTAAAAGACATTTTAACAGTTTTCACAATTCAAAGGCATAGGCGATCTATATTGTCCTTGCCATAAACTAGGTCAAGGTCATCACAGGGTCATGATTTATATATAAATTGCTTCATGCCAAAAAGTTTCTTTGAAATCAGTCCATCAATTCTGGAGAAGATTTTTGAAGGGTTTTTACCATATATGGGCATGGCGGCCATCTTGTTCATGTGACCTGGATTATTAATATAAACATTGCTTCCCAATCCTATAGATGTGTCACATAAAATTTGGTTTTGATTGGCCAAGCGGTTTCAGAGGAGAGTTTGTTTGAATATTATGGCAATATACATGTATATTGCCCCGGGTGGGGGCATGAGCCCCTGGGGTCCATTTTTAGCTCACCTGAGCCGAAGGCTCACAAGGTGAGCTTATAGGATGGCCATGATCCGGCGTCCGTCCGTCCGTCGTCCGTCCGTCGTCCACAATTTCAAAGATCTTCTTCTCTGAAACCGCTTGGCCGATCTAGTTGAAATTTTATGTGGAGCCTCCTTGGGTAGTGGCATTTCAAGTTTGATTGCGAAATCCAGGTCACATGACCAAGATGGCCGCCACGCCCATATATGGTAAAAACCCTTCAAAAATCTTCTTCTCCAGAACCGGTGGACCAATTTCCACGAAACTTGGTATGTAGCATTGGGGACTTCAGCCCATCATAGTTTGATAAAGTGATGACCCTTGGATGACCTTGACCTATTTTACGGCAAGGTCAAATTTGGAAACATAGGCTTTTACATGGGAAAAAGTGAAAACTATGGATTTTTTGAAAACTATTGCAGCCTGAGGCCTGAAAAGTGGTAGATGCAAACAACTAATGGAGTAGATGAAGGTATATGATTTATATAGGTCAAGGTCATCTCTTGACCTTGGCCAGTCTGTTGTCCATACACAGTTTTCAAAGATCTTCTTCTCTGAAACTGCGTGGCCAATCAAAGTGAAATTTTATGTGGAGCATCCATGGGTAGGGGAGACGAAAGTTTGATCGCAAAATCCAGGTCACATGACCAAGATGGCCACCATGCCCATATATGGTAAAAACCACTCAAAAATCCTTTTCTCCAGAACCGGTGGGCCGATTTCCACTAAACTTTGTATCAAGCATCGAGGACCTCAGCCCATCATAGTTTGATAAAATGATGACCCTTGGATAACCTTGACCTATTTTACGGCAAGGTCAAATTTGGAAACATAGGCTTTTACACAGGAAGAAGTGAAAACTATGGATTTTTTGAAAACTATTGCAGCCTGAGGCCTGAAAAGTGGTAGATGCAAACAACTAATGGAGTAGATGAAGGTATGTGATTAATATAGGTCAAGGTCATCTCTTGAACTTGGCCAGTCTGTTGTCCATACACACTTTTCAAAGATCTTCTTCTCTGAAACTGCTTGGCAAATCAAAGTGAAATTTTATGTGGAGCATCCATGGATAGGGGAGACAAAAGTTTGATCGCGAAATCCAGGTCACATGACCAAGATGGCCGCCACGCCCATATATGGTAACCAGAGGACCAATGGTCCTGTAAACGCTCACCTGAGATCTGCTACATATGCCAATAAACATGTTTGAATATTTAGCCCCAATGAAGGGGCAGATGAAGCCCTTGGGCCATTTGTTTTCAGAATAATCAATATTCTGTCCATTTGCCAATTTCTATTTTATTTATTCCCTTTAAATGACATGTTGACAGTTTTCCCCATTCAAATGCATTGGCAACATATGTTGACCTTGTCGTCAAATAGGTCAAGGTCACCACAGGGTCATGATTTATATACACATTGTAGTACTTTAGCCATCAATGCTTCATGCTAAGTTTATTGGAAATCAGTGCACTGGTTCCGGAGGAGAAGCTTTTTAAAGGGTTTTTACCATATATGGGCATGGCAGCCATCTTGGTCACGTGACCTCGATTATTTATATATACATTGGTTACCCCATCCTATAGATGCTTCACATAAAATTTGGCTTTGATTGGCCAAGTGGTTTCAGAGGAGAAGATGTTTGAATATTATGGAAATAAACATGTATACTGCCACAGGGTGGGGGCATATGAGCTCCTGGGGACCAATCTTTTTCAGAATCATTAATATTCAGTCCTACTGTGCAAATCCTGCAAGACTTTCACTTTAAATGACATTTCAAAAGTTTTCCCCATTCAAATGCATTGACGACCTATGTTGACCTTGCCGTAAAATAGGTCAAGGTCATCACAGGGTCATGAGTTATATACACATTGTAGTACTTGAGTCATCAATACTTTATGCCAAGTTTCTTTGAAATCGGTCAACCGGTTCCGGAGAAGAAGATTTTTGAAGGGTTTTTACCATATATGGGCATGGCAGCCATCTTTGTCATGTGACCTGGATTATTTATATATACATTGATTACCCCATCCTATAGATGCTTCACATAAAATTTGGCTTTGATTGGCCAAGCGGTTTCAGAGGAGAAGATGTTTGAATATTATGGAGATATACATGTATATTGCCCCGGGGTGGGGGCATATGAGCCCCTGGGGTCCATTTTTTTTCAGAATCATTAATATTCAGTCCTACTGCCCATTTCCTGCAAAACTTTCACTTTAAATGACATTTTAAAAGTTTTCCCCATTCAAATGCATTGGCCACCTATGTTGACCTTGCCGTAAAATAGGTCAAGGTCATCACAGGGTCATGATTTATATACACATTGTAGTGCTTGAGCCATCAATGCTTCATGCCAAATTTCGTTGAAATCGGTCCACCGGTTCTGGAGAAGAAGATTTTTGAAGGGTTTTTACCATATATGGGCATGGCGGCCATCTTGGTCATGTGACCTGGACTATTTATATACACATTGGTTCCCCCTTCCTATAGATGCTTCATACAAAATTTGACTTTGATTGGCCAAGCGGTCTCAGAGGAGAAGATCTTTGAAAATGGTGGACGACGGACGACGGACGGACGACGGACGGACGGACGGACGACGGACGGACGCCGGATCATGGCCATCCTATAAGCTCACCTTGTGAGCCTAACGGCTCAGGTGAGCTAAAAACCTTTCAAAAATCTTCTTCTCCAGATCCGGCAGGCCAATTTTCATGAAACTTGGTATGTAGCATTTGGGACTCCAGCCCATCATAGTTTGTTGAAATGATGACCCTATGATGACCTTGACCTATTATACGGCAAGGTCAATTTTGGAAACATTGGCTTTCATATGGGAAAAGGCGAAAACAAACTGTTGCAGCCTGAGACCTGAAAGTTGCTAGATGCAGACAACTAATGGAGTCAATGAAGTTAAGTAATTAATGAAGGCCAAGGTCATGTCTTGACCTTGGCCCAAGGTCATTTAAATATCAAAATTAAAATTATGGTTTTCTCAGAAATCACTGGGTTTGGAAACTATTGCAGCCTGAGACCTGAAACTTTGCAGATGCAGACAACTTATGAAGTCAATAAAGGTGTGTGAGTATTCAAGGTCAAGGTCATTTCATTATGACTTAATACTCCAAGATCAGGCTTCAGGTGAGCGTTCTCAGGACCAATGGTCCTCTGGTTTTTCAGAACCATTAATATTCAGTGGGTCCATTTTTTTCAGAACCATTAATATTCAGTCTTACTGCCCATTTCCTGCTTGAACTTTCACTTTAAATGACTTTTTAACAGTTTTCCCCATTCAAATGCATTGGTGACCTATGTTAACCTTGTCGTAAAATAGGTCAAGGTCATCACAGGGTCATATATTTATACATTGTAGTACTTATTATAAAGCCATTGATGCATCATGCCAAGTGTCGTTGAAATCGGTCCACCGGTTCCAGAAAAGAAGATTTTTGAATTTTACCATATATGGGCATGGCGGCCATCTTGGTCATGTGACCTGGAATATTTATATATAGATTGGTTCCCCCATCATATAAATGCTTCACATAAAATTTGGCTTTGATTGGCAAAGCGGTTTCAGGGGAAAAGATGTTTTAATGTTATGGTAATATCCATGTATACTGCTCCAGGGTGGGGGCATATGAGCCCCTGGGGTCCAATTTTTTTCTAATCATTAATATTCAGTCCTACTGCCCACTTCCTGCAAGATTTTCACATTAAATGAATTTTTGACAGTTTTCTCTATTCAAATGTCTTGGCGACCTATGTTGACCTTGCCGTAAAATAGGGCAAGGTCATCACAGGGTCATGATTTATATATACATTGTAGTACTTTAGCCATCAATGCTTCATGCCAAGATTCATTGAAATTGGCCCACCGGTTCCAGAGAATAAGATTTTTGAAGGGTTTTTACCATATATGGGCATGGCAGCCATCTTGGTCATGTGACCTGGATTATTTATATATTCATTGGTTCCCCCTTCCTATAGATGCTTCATATAAAATTTGGCTTTAATTGGCCAAGCAGTTTCAGAGGAGATCTTTGAAATTGTGGACGCTGGAGCATGGGTATACTATAAGTTCACCTTGTGAGCCTTACAGCATAGATGAGCTAAAAATACAGGTTATCTCACCTTCAATTTATGATCATGTTCCGGAGGAGCTTTGGAGTACACCCTCAACCATTCAGGGATCTCTGGAAAACAAACATATGGTAGGTCATTAGTTACACAACAAAAACTGTCTTTGGGTTTTCCGAGCAGGCCCACACAAATTGGGTTGCACAGTCACAAAAGAAAGCTAAAAGCTTGAAATATTGAAAATACATGTACTAGTCCTGCAGATTTATGGGGTATTTTATCGGAACCCGGAAATAGGGTTCAAACTTTTTTTCTTGACTGATTCTTGTAGCCAAGACCTTGCCCTTCAAGAATCTGAATGATGTCACCTTGTCATCATTGAGCATTTTGAGATATTTAAGATGGCGTCTTGAATGGCCGCCAAATATATGTTATCACTTGTTTTGCTATGCCTAGGGCTTGAATACTTGTTTCTATTTGCCTCATTTGGCTGTTAAAACATAAATTTGAAGTTGCCAGATAAATCACATACCTAAAATGATTTTTTAACCAGAGGACCAATGGTCCTGTAAACGCTCACCTGAGATCTGCTGCATATACCAATAAACATGTTTGAATATTATGGTATTTAACTCCAGTGCAGGGGCAGATGAAGCCCTTGGGCCATTTTCTTTTTTCAGAATCTTCAATATTCTGTCCATTTGCCAATTTCCTGCTGGCTTTTCCCTTCAAATGACATTTTAACAGTTTTCCCAATTCAAATGCATAGGCAACCCATGTTGACCTTGCCATAAACTTGGTCAAGGTCATCACAGGGTCATGATTTATATATACATTGGAGTACTTTGGCCATCGATGCTTCACACCAAGTTTCCTTGAAATCAGTCCACTGGTTTCAGAGAAGAAGATTTTTGATGGGTTTTTACCATATATGGGCATGGCGGCCATCTTTGTCATGTGACCTAGATTATTTATATATACATTGATTCCTCAATTCTATAGATGCTTCACATAAAATTTGGCTTTGATTGGCCAAGCGATTTCAGAGGAGAAGAGGTTTGAATATATATTATGGAAATATACATGTATATTGCCCCGGGGTGGGGGCACATGAGCCCCTGGGGTCCAATTTTTTTCAGAATCATTAATTTTCAGTCCTACTTTCCATTTCCTGCAAGACTTTCACTTTAAATTACATTTTAAAAGTTTTCCCCATTCAAATGCATTGGCGACCTATGTTGACCTTGCCGTAAAATAGGTCAAGGTCATGAAAAGGTCATGAATTATATACACATTGTAGTGCTTGAGCCATCGATGCTTCATGCCAAGTTTTGTTGAAATCGGTCCACCGGTTCTGGAGAAGAAGATTTTTGAAGGGTTTTTACCATATATGGGCATGGCGGCCATCTTGGTCATGTGACCTGGATAATTTATATATACATTGGTTCCCCCTTCCCATAGATGCTTCATGTAAAATTTGGCTTTGATTGGCCAAGCGGTTTCAGAGAAGAAGATCTTTGAATATTATGATAATATACATGTATATTGCCCCGGGGTGGGGGCGGATGAGCCCCTGGTGCCCAATTTTTTTCAGAATCATTAATATTCAGTCCTACTGCTCATTTTCTGCAAGATTTTTCCTTTAAATGACAATTTAACAAATTTTCCCATTCAAATGCAAAGGCGACCTATGTTGACCTTGCCGTAAAATAGGTCAAGGTCACCGCAAGGTCATGATTTATATACACATTGTAGTACTTGAGTCATCGATGCTTCATGCCAAGTTTGGTTGAAATCGGTCCAGTGGTTCCGGAGAAGAAGATTTTTGAAGGGTTTTTACCATATATGGGCATGGCGGCCATCTTGGTCATGTGACCTGGATTATTTATATACACATTGGTTCCCCCTTCCCATAGATGCTTCATGTAAAATTTGGCTTTGATTGGCCAAGCGGTTTCAGAGAAGAAGATCTTTGAAAATGGTGGACGACGGACGACGGACGGACGACGGACGGACGCCGGATCATGGCCATCCTATAAGCTCACCTTGTGAGCCTGACGGCTCAGGTGAGCTAAAAATAAGCATGGCGTCCAAGATGGCCGTCAAATGGAATTTTTGCATAGAATAGAATGTAATGCGCAGTACTTGTGCGTTTTGTCTTCATTTTATTCTGTAAGTTAATCTTATATTGTATTGTCATGTGCAGATATGACTTAAGACCATTATTAGAACACTCTGAACCTGACATGTCATCCAAGATGGCTGTTTCTGTATGGCAACAGCCTTATGTGCTTGGCTGGCGTACGTATTTGCTATTTATTTAAGGTATTTCTAGACCGTATCAAAAGCAGGATCCACAGCTATAAGTTTTTGTGGTGTTGTGATTAAGCTATCGACATGTATGCCAGGGATCTTGGGTTCAAGCCTTGGCTTTTCCAGTCTTTTGAATGAGACTTTAAACTGAGGTCTCGGCTCCACATGACCTTAGCTGTTGATTGGAGTATAAAACAAAAATTAACCACCGAATACAGAAAGACGAATGTTTCTCTATGGCAGTGGTATTTCTTGAATGTGCACATATCTTGAAGTTATATTAAACATCATCCAAAGCGGTCGTTTCCTTGATATTATCTGGTAAAGGCTTACTCAATTCACCAAGCTTGTCGGGTATGAAACCCTTTGAAAGTGTTTTCAGACTGCCCCCTTTCCTATGCACCAACAACAATATGTTACTGTATCACATCCTGGCAGAAACAGCATGGACTGCAAGAAGGAAGGAGACTCATTCAGACGTTTTACCATCTAACCCAACATTTTTACAGTTGTTCCCGCCTCTGATGTCCCTTTATAAAGCCGCTGTATTTCAGTTTACATTGACTTTTGAAATTTTATCATGAGCAATGCATAGACGTAAGTATATGAGGATTACACTTTTTTTTTCTGCATGAAATGTCTTTCGTATTAGTTCTTGCTACTGTTACACAAGGTGTGGATCTGAACCTGATCAGTGCGTGTGCTTTTCATCAGTTTGACCTTATCTGGTACATATAAGCATTCTTTCTTGAGTTACTGTTTATGCATATAGACCAAGACCAAGCATTTTATAGCTCTATTGAATGATAGAGGAAATTATTTTTCAATTAAACTTCTCTTCTCAATTATACCATTTGGTGAGTTAAATTTCATTTGCCTATCAGGCTCTTATTTGCAAGGCTATTCATGTCATCTTGTAGAATCTGGCAATCTGTGAGTGAATTAATATTTCTATACAAAACACAATCGTTCGCAAACAGGTGATCAGATGACCTGATATTGTCCGGAAGATAATAAATGAAAATCAAGAACATGACCATTCCCAAGACCGATCCTTGAGTGACATGAGATAAGATGGTACTGGATCTGAGGTTTGGTCATCTAACACCACTTTTTGATAGCGCTCAGAGAGCCATGAAGCGATCCACTTGTGAGTAGATCCTCTAATCCTGTAGTAGTTTAGTTTGTAAAGTAGTTGCCTATGTGGTACCTGTGGTAGATCACGAATGACCGCATATATAGGAGTTGATTAATTCAGATTTAGAACCGGTTGTTGCCCCTGCATCATCAGTAATCATTAGCTGGCGAAAAGCGAGCAAACTAATCCTAATAGAGAACCGCATGTAAGTCTGCTGACCGCATGTGCTGATTGCTTCGGCATGATAAGAAATTAGTTAGATCATAACCGAATGCTGACATTGTGGATCTCCCGGGCCCACGTCCCCAGGAAACATTACTGCATTAACTGAGAGGTAATCATTAGGAACTTATTACCGTTTGATATCAGTAGCAAAGGCACGTCTAACGCGATCTATCATGCCCGCTATCGACAGAGCCTCCCGAGGACAGATTGGACATAATGAGACCGCTAGATCATCCAAGTTAAAGTATGTCTATCTTGCGAACATGAAGTGGTGTGGAGTTTCGCCCGAAGGCGTGTTCTTTCACCCATATGCTGCCGTGTTCAATCGTATTTATAGATCCGGTTCAAGTTCAAAGAAGGGTGTCCTCTGTTGTGGTTCGACCAGATACCCTGGAGAAACACACCTTTCATCCCATAATATAGGGCTAAACGACCGCTAGCTTTTGTAAAAGCTAATGCTTGTGTCCTGATAATAGTAAGATTATGGCGGCCATCTTGGCACATTGTTTTTATGTGAGAATAAACACTTATTCATGCTGTTCACAGCATTATATATTATATGAGCATTTCAAATACATGACATGTTGGTATATGCAGCACATGAACAGTATTTTAATCAGAGAACATGTTCTTTTAAATCATAATTTTGGCGGTAATCTTGGACATCATCTTTCTTCGTTTGTATGATGTGCAGGGATTCAGTTTGGCGTCGGCCCTCGGACATAGTCCGGAACAAATTCTAGATGTCCGGGAGCAAGCTGGTCAGGTCAGACATTTTGTCCGAGAGCATTTTCGTCAATGCACCGTTTTTAATCCGTTAGATTATCGCTGATTGGTCAGAATTTCCAGCGGGTGTCTTCCCTAGACTGGTATTATTTTTTTACCTGCTCAAATCTCGTACCGACAGAGATAATATGACAAGCTCATGACACAGTCAAACGCTTCTTTAACGCTGCTTTTCATTGGTTGTCAGAGAGAGAATGGGCTTGCGCAATAGAGACTGTACTTTCTGTTTCGCCTTTGCAAACAGTCGGCCATTTCAAGGCCCATTTTTTTCAATTTTGATTTACTTTGTCTGTAAATTGTATGGCTGATCAATTTGGTGGCCGACTCAAAGGTTCTTAGTGTCAAAAAAACCCCGATCCAAATTGCACCCAAAAAGATCGTTCAGGCATGTAAAGTAGACCAGCATCTGATTCTGAAAAAGTTGGGAGAGTGTGTCGTGACCTAAAATACTTTGTTTAAATGTGCAAAATACATTATAACCTTCTATTAGCCGCTATTTTAGCATTCAATAGACCTGTAATTGTGTAACCTTGCAAAATCCCTGCTTCAAATGCATTTTTTCAGGCTTAAATATCCAAATTTGCTCAAATTTTCTCCGCAAATTTACGTGAAATATTACACAATGTTGTTGTTGTATATTGATATTCTGCCAGTCGTGACACACCTCCAACTGGACTTTTCTCCTTAGGGACTTATTTACAGGGGAAATATGGTGCTTTTCTCATCAATCTATTTTAAATTACTATCACAGATGTAGACCCAACTCCAACCATACCCCACAAGGCCATACCCCCACCCCACCCCCACAATTTTTTTTTCATCATTCTTAGTTTACCAAACTCAAATTACTTCTGATCAAGCTTGGAGTTCATGGTGATAATGAAAATTTAATACTAAGTTCCCTATCAACTCTATTGTAACAAAGTGTTTCCAACCCCTCTCCCCTCAAAAAAAGTATTTTTCTTTTGTCTGAAAGAAATGAAAAATGTCCGACTGAAATGGATGGCAAAAATTTAGTCCAGCAAAATCACTGATGTGGGGCCATAACTAAAACCAAATGACTTCACTATTATGTGAACAACAAGAAATGGGCATTTCAATCACAATACACTAGTTATATGCAGCAACTGAATGAGTTTTTAATAAGAGAATACCGCTTATATTATGATTATGGCAGCCATCTCGTTCACCATCTTTCATAATTATTATTATACATGTATTATGTGGGTGTCAAAACAAACAATCTTTATTATGGTGTTTACAACATAAAAGGAGCATTAACACAAAGCAGCGGGTAATATTCAACTCTGGGGTTCTATATTCTTGCTTATGGCGACCATCTCGAACGCCATCATGATTTTTTTCCAAAACGTTCAATGATGCCAGGGTGGCACCATGCAGTTTCTGAACAAGCATGGCCTAGTGGATTGGAATTCACAATAAAATTTCATGCGGCGCCATCTTCCAGGTTATGCTGATGGTAAATGGCTTTGCAAAAGAAATCAACTTCTTTGCGACAAATTTGAAGCTGACAGCGATCTTTGACGCCATCTTGTATTCCAAAAATATAAAAGAAAACAACTTCTAATCAACATCACCTACTATACAGATAAATGTAATATTTTAAGTCACCTGCTATACATATTAATGTAATATTTTCTGTATTTAAAGAAAACCAATTTGAGATAACTCTGATTATTGTCATTTAATAATGCATTCTGGCAGCCGTCTCGGAAGCATTCTTAATATAAAGGACAATGCTAGCAGGAAATAGTCTTTGACATTCAATTTATAAAATGGTGTCAAATAGAAGCTTTATTATGCCCATTCCATATATTGAGCCGCCATCTTGTTTTTCTCAAAATGCTCAACGATGTCAAGGCGACATCAGTCAGATTCTTTAATGGTAACATCTAAGCAACAAGAATCAGCCAAGAAACTAGAAATTGGCTGCAAGCAAGGCTTTCAGTATACCCCCCGCAAAATTATCTAAGGCTAATAACTTCCTTTAAGTCAAACATGCAAAACATTTGTCAAAAATATCTTTTCAGCATTATAATCCTTCATGAAAATCCTCCGTATGTCTGACTCATGTCTGTAAGGTATTAAATAATATACTGAAAGCTCAGGGAGTAAAATTATTGTTGATTTCACTGTACACTGTTGATCATTATTTATCATGAGAAATGGTCAAAAATTGGCTATGCTAAAAAAAAGCTGTAAATTTCATTAATTTGTCAAAAATAAATACTTCAGCATAAGAATTATTCATGCACATCTGAAATATATCTGGAACAAGTGTGCAAAGAATTCAAATGAAACAATGAAAGCACTAGGAGGACTTGATTTCATAAAGTATGCTCTATCAGCCGTATTGTATATTAGCGATGGTTGAAAAATGTCTAAGTTGAAAAATGCTGTAAATTTGTCAAAAATTATTTTTTCACCAATAAAATTCTTTATGCACATCTTCAATATGTCTGTAACATGTCTGCAAAGTATTGAAAAGAATTACTGAAAGCCCCAGGAGGAGTTGGATTTCACAAAGTATGTACTATCAACCATAATTGAATATAAGCAGAAATGGTCAAAATTGGCTAAGTTTAAAAAGCTGTAAATTTGTCAAAACTAAAATTTTCAACATAAAAATTCTTCATGCACATCTTCAATATATCTGGAACAAATCTGCAAAGAATTAAAAAGAAACAATGAAAGCCCTAGGAGGAGTTGATTTCACAAAGTATGCACTTCCAACCATTATTGTATGTAAGCAATAGTCGAAAAATGGCTAAGTTAAAAAATGCTGTAAATTTGTCAAAAACTATTTTTTCAGCATTATAATTCTTCATGCACATCTTCAATATGTCTGTAACATGTCTGCAAAGTACTGAAAAGAAATACTGAAAGCCCTAGGAGGAGTTGATTTCACAAAGTATGTATGTAAGCAATAGTCGAAAAATGCCAAAGTTAAAAAATGCTGTAAATTTGTCAAAAATTATTTTTTCAGCATTATAATTCTTCATGCACATCTTCAATATGTCTATAACATGTCTGCAAAGTACTGAAAAGAAATACTGAAAGCCCTAGAAGGAGTTGATTTCACAAAGTATGTATGTAAGCAATAGTCGAAAAATGGCAAAGTTAAAAAATGCTGTAAATTTGTCAAAAATTATTTTTTCAGCATTATAATTCTTCATGCACATCTTCAATATGTCTGTAACATGTCTGCAAAGTACTGAAAAGAAACACTGAAAGCCCTAGGAGGAGTTGATTTCACAAAGTATGCACTACCAACCATTATTGAATATAAGCAATTATAGAAAATTTGCTAAGTTAAAAATGCTGTAAATTTGTCAAAAATGATTTTTTCAGCATCACAATTGTTCATGCACATCTGCAATATATCTGAAACATATCAGCAAAATATTAAAAGGAAACATTGAAAGCTGTAAGAGGAGTTGATTTCACAAAGTATGTACTTTCAGTACTATGGCAAACATGTTATAGGAAGACTTAAAAAGTCCCATAACTCTTGCAATACTGACCCTTTGGCCCCTAAATTCATACCACACATGTATTGTCTGATGGTGCAAGTGTGGTGAAAATTTGAAACAAATCAGGCAAAAGCTACTCAAGTTATTCAGCAAAGATGTCCAAATGTTGACGGAATGACGGAATGACGGACAGGCTGAAAACAGTATACCCCCTAAAACTTCATTTTGCGGGGGGTATAATAAAGTTTGAACCGCATTTCCGGGTCAAGCTGGATATCTGCAGGACTATACCATACATGTTGCGAAACAAAGGTGCTGATCAGCTGTGCAGTTACTGCACACCTGATCTATGTCTTTATTTTATCATAGTCAAAAAGCCAGTTTTCTCATGAGATGGCCCATTTGTGACTCATTAGGATAAAGACTGTGGAAATGTCCTAGCAACCATTATGAACCAAAATGGGCTTTTTGTGGATATAACCATCTAAAAGAATACTTACTTTCTTAAAATGTTAATCTTATAGTACTTTTAAAAGACCCAGGCTCGGGAATGTGCTACCTCTCAACTACCCACTGACTGAAGACCTCCTGACAATACCCACTGACTGAAGACCTACTGACAATACCCACTGACTGAAGACCTACTGACAATACCCACTGACTGAAGACCTACTGACAATACCCACTGACTGAAGACCTACTGACAATACCCACTGACTGAAGACCTCCTGACACTACCCACTGACTGAAGACCTACTGACAATACCCACTGACTGAAGACCTACTGACAATACCCACTGACTGAAAACCTACTGATAATACCCACTGACTGAAGACCTACTGACAATCCCAACTGACTGAAGACCTACTGACAATACCCACTGACTGAAGACCTACTGACAATCTCCAAGAAAGGTAACATAGGATTTTTTTTTCTTACTTCTATTTAAATGTTTGATCTTTTCCTTCTCTATGAGCTCTGTTTGTTTGGTTTGATGCCCATAGAAGAAAGATGAGGCCATTTCAGTGTATTGTTCCTATCAATGGAACAGGAAGAATTGTAGTAGAAACTAGAATTTGTTTTCTATGTGAAAACTGATGTCTCCCCCCTTTCTACGTGCATGTCCAAAATATGCAAGCAAGAGTTATAGTTCTTGTGCATCACATAACCTGTCATTCTGTTTTATAAGTGTACCAAGTTTCATTGAAATATCTCTTATGGTTTTCAAGTTATAGAGCGGGCACGAAATTGTATGGAAAATAATCAAAGGGAAATAACTCTAAAGATATGAAAGCAAGAGTAATGATTCTTGTGCAAGACACATCGTCTCATCATGCTCTTTATAAGTGTACCATGTTTCATTGAAAAATCTCTAATGGTTTTTGAGTTATAGAGCAGACACAAAATTGTATGAAAAACAAGCAAAGGGAAATAACTCCAAAGATATGCAAGCAAGAGTTATGGTTCTTTAGCATGACACATTGTCTCATCGTGCTTTATAAGTGTACCAAGTTTCACTGAAATTTCTCTTACAGTTTTCAAGTTACAGGGTGGACACGAAATTATATGGAAAATAATCAAAGGGAAATTACTCCAAAGATATGCAAGCAAGAGTTATGGTTCTTTAACACAACACATCATCTCATCGTGCTTTATAAGTGTACCAAGTTTCATTGAAATATCTCTTACGGTTTTCGAGTTATAGAGCGGACACAAAATTGTATGGAAAATAATCAAAGGTAAATAACTCATAAAATACTCAAGCCAGAGTTATGGTTCTTGCGCATGACACATCGTCTGATCATGCTTAATAAGTGTACCAAGTTTTATTGAAAAGTCTTAAACGGTTTTCAAGTTATAGACCGGACACGAAATTGTATCGAAAATAATCAAAGGGAAATAACTCCAAAAATACTCAAGCTAGAGTTATGGTTCTTGTGCAATCGTGGTTTACAAGTGTACCAAGTTTCATTGAAAAATCTTTAAAGGTTTTCAAGTTATAGAGCGGACACGATTTGTGACGGACAGACGGACGGACGGACGGACAGACAGACAGACAGACGCACGGGGAAATACAATATGTCTCCCGACCCTGTCGGGGGGAGACATAATAATCTTAAGATCTAAGAATGAGCCAGACATGGAGCCAATCACATTCTTAAAATGTCTTACTGTTCAGGTTTATACAATATTTACAGGGAACCAACCTGCATTAAGATATGGATTAGCTGGTACCAGGTTTCCTCTGGAGCCTGACTGTGACTGGTTACTGATCTGGGGAGCCATCTGGTTGTCATGGTGACCAAACTGGTAGTGCATCACCGGTACACATGGGTGGAAGAACTGCAGCTGACGTGTATAGTGACTAAAAATACATGAGCCACATCATGAGAAAACCAACAATCTGCATAGGCAAAAACAAAGACGCAGATCAGCTTCGTGGTAACCACGAAGCTGATCAGCGCCTTTGTTTTCGCTACTCGGATAGTACAATTCCTCTTCGACTTAAATCCGAAATTTCAAGCTTCTAGCTCTTTTCTGTTACTGTGCAGGCCGGTTTGTGTCAGACCTGTTCGAAAACCACATTGTTGGTTTTCCCACGAGACGACTCAGTCATGAAAACATACATGTACAGGCAAGAACTGTTGTTTAACATT
Source organism: Rugalucina vietnamica (assembly GCA_964017185.1). Classification (NCBI taxonomy): domain Eukaryota; kingdom Metazoa; phylum Mollusca; class Bivalvia; order Lucinida; family Lucinidae; genus Rugalucina; species Rugalucina vietnamica. The sequence goes on from OZ024872.1 coordinate 72,778,710, forward strand.
GATCATTCAACAAGTTTGATGACACTACTGTATTTTTGTAGACAATATTTGAGCCACATCATGAGAAAACCGCATTTTGCCTATGCGAAAACAAAGCCGCAGTAACTGCGAAGCTGATCAGCACCTTTGTTTTCGCTACTCGGATAGTACCATCCTTTTTTACTTGTATCCAAAATTTCAAGCTTCTAGCCATCTTCTGTGACTGTACAGGCCACTTTGAGTCAAACCTGATCGGAAACCCTGAAGATGGGTTTTCTCGCATCAAAGCTCATTTGATATATATATTTGTGTATATTCATACTCACAAATCACAACTTTATGAAAATGCAATAGAAATTTGAAGTACAACTTTCAGGTATAGCTTAAACTTTAAACGAAATAATAGGACTTCTTTGTCTGTTAGATAGATAAATTCTGGCTAAAACAAGTGGTACAATGTACAGTCGAAGTTCAATAATTCGAAACGCAAGAGACCCCATAAAATCTTTCGAATGATCAAGAGTTCGAACTTTCGAGAATCACAAAAGAATCGGATATGTTCGGTCATTTTCATTCCGACAATTGTATGGCCACACTTGGCAGCTTCAGTATGTCATTTTAGCGTATACATGGAGATCTGTGCCCACGGAAGAAGAAAATGTGTTTATATGAGGTTTATCATAAATTATGCAATTTACAACCAACAGATTAAAACGAACACAAAATAAAATGTGAAAGCAGAGACCTACATTTAACAATAAATCAAAGGATGAGAAATGTTCAAATTAAAGTCAATAATTATTTTCAATTTGTTTTTTAATAATCAAACACGGTAATTGTTGCAATCGATCTCAATTAAAGACATCAATTACTCAATTTATGGATCATCACCTTATAGTGTGACCATGAATACGATGTCTGTTACGGTGTTACCTGAAGCGGATATGTGAAATCACTCGACTGTGTAATAATTGATCTCGCTTTACAAAGATATCATGTTCATCGTGCATGACCTTGACTGGAAGTTTGTGGCTTCGAATTTCAAGGGGTAATTTAATAGGAATTTCTTTGATTGGGACCGGCAAAACTGTTCAAAAAATAGAATTTTTCTAAAAATCGAAATTCGAAAAATCGGTACTATTTTAACAACAAACAATAGTGGAAATTTTCCGAACCGTCAAATGTCTTTGAAAAATCCGGTAGTTTCGAAAATTCAGCGTTCGAATTATCCAAACTGGAGTGTACATGTCTTTCCAATTTTTATCATCAATGATAATCAACACATTAATCAGCAAATAATTTCAAGTTGAGGCCTAAAAAACTGATATTGACGGAAATCTGAAATAGACTTTTTCTTACTTGACATAGTGTACCCCATATTGTTTAGACTCTATTCTCTCCCAGCCATGGGGTAGGCCCTCCTTCTCTAGGGGGTGACTCCAGTGGGTGGTCTGTGTGTTGTGATCTATATAGTACTTCCTGCCCCTCACCGTCCAGTCCATAGACCAGCCCTGGGGCAGGGGCATGTCTGGCTGGTGATCCATAAAATTGGGAGCTGAGGAAATGTGTAAATGTCAGTTTTTTCTTTACTATACAAACTTATGCATACACCAATATTTAGAGCACAATTTTGCTCATAAACTTGTAACAATGTACTGAGCTTGTAGATAAGTTACTGTATAAAATAAGGTACTGCAGTAATACTATGTGAAAGGGCATGCTGACATATTAATAACAACAAATGCTTGAGATGATCTAAACTATAAAATAAGAAAACAATAGACGTTGATTGTTAAAAAGTGACTATAAATGGAACTATCCTCATTATCAAAAGACTAATGTTTATCATTTGAGCCGCCTCATGAGAAAACCAACAATATGCATATGCGAAAACAAAGACGCAGATCAGCTTCGCGGTAACCGCGAAGCTGATCAGCGCCTTTGTTTTTGCTACACAGATAGTACAATTCCTCTACTTTCTAAATCCAAAATTTCCAGTCTCTAGCCATCTTCTGTGCTTGTACAGCTCAGTTTGTGTCGAACCTGTTCGGAAACCACATTGTTGATTTTCCCACGAGGCGGCTCATTTCTTTCCTGGGTGCTTCACTCTGCAAACTTGCCAAGAAACTTACCTGAAGTTGTAGCTATCTGCTGTGTTTCCTGGTGCTGTTGTTGTTGAGCATACAGCTGGTGATTAGGGTTCTGCTGGGCGTAATGATTCCGTATCTCCTCGTGATATTGTTGTATCTGATAGTTGTCATCGTAGGCATTGGCATTATCGTTACCATAGTTACCAGCATAGTGTGTCCCTCCAGGATCCTCTGTAATTTAAATCCTTGTACTTTAAACACCTTAGTATCACATTTGATTGAAGTAAAGCTTGGGTTTTCAGCAATATACATGTACATGTATATATAGCATAGTCACAAGCCTAAATTGTCATAACTTAAGACAAGTACACCAAAATCACAGCCTCAATAAATTTTCGACTGGCAATCCTTTGCAAAAAATGTAGATTGACTGTTTCCATGTGTCTACACATAATCAAATTACATTGTATAATATTTTGCACAATAATACAACAAATGAGCCTCCGCACCAGAAAACCAACAATTTGCATATGCAAAAACAAAGGCGCAGACCAGCTTCGCTACCCGACTTAAAATAAATTTTGACTTTGACTTCGCAGTAACCCATCAGTACCATTGTTGGCGCTTAACAGATAGTACAATTCCTCTTCTTCTAAAATCCAGAATTTCAAGAATCTAGCCTGCTTCTATGCTTGCAAGAATCTAGCTTGCTTCAAGAATCTAGCCTGCTTCTATGACAGTACAAACCAGTCTCTGTCGGACCTGGTCGGAATCCTGAATTGTTGGTTTTGTCACGCAAAGGCTCAAATGTCAAGTTTGACTAAAAATTGAGATAAGGTTACTCACCTTCTTGCCCCACTCCATAAGCACTGTTGGGTCTCCTGTCATGTTGTTGGTACCCCAGCTGATGTCCTGTAACAGACTGCTGGGAACCAGAACTATTCTCAGACTGGTAACCGGAGCTTGGGTCAGCGGACTGGTAACCATAAGCTACACTAGTCCTAGGATCACTGGTGCCCTGTACACCGAGGGAATTGGAAGAGTCAGAATTACTAGAAATCACACTGGGTACAGCACCAACACTTTGTATACTATCATGAGATCGTGACTCTAAACTCAATGTTTGTAGATCATGCGACAAGTCTACAACATCCATGGACTTTACATTTTGTGACTGATTTGACTTAGACTGAGACAAATGAGTTTTTGGCACTGTTTGAGGATAAGCTTTAGGTTCAGTATTAGATATCACAGCATTGGTATTTCTGTCCTGGCTTTGTCCTTGACCTTGAGACACAGCCTGACCTTGAGTTGACCGTTGTGCACCTTGACCCTGGAACTGGCCTATGATTCCTCCAGGGGCCCCGGTGGGGCTGTTGATTCTTGCTTCTATTGTTGTGGGGACATCAGAGCGAGAGTCCAGTCTGCTGGAATGAAATACATGCCCAAGGGTCTGCTGCGGGAAATATGATGCTGGACCCTTTCCTCCAGATTTTTTCTGACTCGAGGGCTGTTTCACTGGCTGGTAGGCCAAGGCTGAAATAGATATATGTACTTCTTAAGGACAGCCTATAAGATTACTTTTAATATTGGTCATATTTTCTAAGGAGAACACTTATGTAAATGATAGTTTTATTTATTCATTTTTTTTTCATGAAAGCAAAAAAGCTCCTGACACTGATAGTAACTCAATTGATCCTTTCAGTTCATATTTTGAATGACCTTTAAGGCTTTATCAATTATCCTGTATGACAGTCTAACATGAGGTCCTCCTTTTACCATCAGGAAAACATGTCCGTGAATTGTATACCCCCTTAAACGCCACTTTTATATAGCAAAACTGGGGTATGCAGGGGTACACCTATTTTTCTTATTTTTATTCCAAAACATTGATTGTGGGTACTAGTTAGAACCGCCTCAGTGAGGCGGTTCTAACGTGTACCCACAATCAATGTTTTGAGCAAACATATTAAAATTATCAAATTTTTCCAATGAAATTTTAAATTTTTAATGCTGAAAAAATCTCTGTTGTTTGCATGGGCAAGTTTTCGTAATGCTTACATCTGAGTATTGGTGGGGTGTCTCTCTTCACATATTTCCCTGCTATACCATCATTGAGGCCAGAGTCTTTCTTCTTTGACAACATGTTAACTTTCATGTATTTTCAGTATTTAGAGATATGTTTTCCATCTTTCTTCATTGGCACACATCCAAGACTTTATGGCTATCCTTGTAACCTGCAAAAATGAAGAAGATCCAACAAACATTAAGTTGCTAGAATGTGCACAATGCCAAACATTATTCTTTTGGCCAATCAAAGGAAGATAACTTCTCAATCAGTGATGGGATATGGCTTTATTTTAAACTCAATTAATACTTTATGGGTGTCCTTGTTGCCTGTAAGAAAGAAGTTTTGATCAAAATGAAACAGCTAGTGTTCAATACATGCTCCCTAAATGTTATACTTATATGGGGATTTTTCAAATCACTCAAAGGCAGATATGGCCTAAATAATTTATATGTGTGGTTCCGGTTTCCCTACCTACCCTAACACTGAAATTGTCTTTGGAGAGAAAAACAACTAAAAATAGCCACATTTTCTAATTTTGAGGCCGTTTTCTGTGTTAAATGTTTTGACTAAATTAAATAATACTCCCTACCTACCTACCCTAATTTTTATTTGGCATGAAACAGGAACCACACATTTATTTCATTTAGGCCTATAGTAAAAATAGAATTTCAAGATCCTAGCTCTAACGGTTCCTGACCGAGTGCTCACGCATCACAGACTGACTGCACGCACGCACTCACTGCACTGCACGGACAGACCCAAACCAATATGCCCCCTCAACTTCGCTGAACATTTAGATTTTTCAGGTCTTCGAAGTTGGGGGCATAATGACCTACCGGATGAACTGTCATCACAGGTTCGACTTTTTGCAGATGACACGGCCGTGTACCTGACAATTGGAGATACGGAGGATGGCAAAGTGCTACAAAATGACCTGGACAGACTATCTGTGTGGGAGGACAGGTGGGACATGGAATTCAACGCCTCTAAGTGCCAGGTGGTACGTGTGACAACATCCAGGAAACTCATTAATGTAACATACATTTTACATGGCCAAGTCCTGGAGGTTGTCACAAGTGCAAAGTACTGGGGGGTTGATATCTCCAGGGGCCTATCCTGGAATCCCCACATAGACTGCATAACTAAAACTGCCACCAGGACGCTAAACTTTATCCTTCCTGATTATATCCACCCTCCAAACAGAATTTCTAGACATTGCCATTCAATGACATTCTAACAACTCCAGACTACCCAATACTACTACAAATACTCCTTCTTTCCACTGGCGATTGTCCAGTGGAATGCCCTCCCTGCAGATGTTGCATGCTTACCAGACCTTGATTCCTTCAAGGTTGCAGTTAGTAAGCTGCAACATTCCAGGCCGTAGACCCAGAAATAGTTGTTTTTAACCTGATTTTAACTTCAACTTAGCTAGAGTAAGGGGACATGATTTCGCACAGGGCATGGCTTCCCACACCAAAAAGACTTTGCATAAGAAAAAGTGTGTTGTATATATAATTGCTCACAGTGCTGTTCACAGTGTTCAGAATGTTTACATCCGATAAAAGCATTCATTTGACATACATGACGTCACTGGAATGTCGCGTGCAATTTGGCGCCATAATTATTTAGATTTTTCAGGTCTTAGAATTTTTTCAAAAGGGCTTTGTTTTCAATCAAAATCTCTGACTCAAACCATTTTAACATTTGTTAAATTAATTTTAAACAAACCTTTATGCTTTCTTAGAAATCCCGGCACTATACTTTTACGGAAAGTTAGATTTTTGAAAAACGCTGAACATTTATTTTAAGGGGGCCCTTAAAAATACACTAATTTGAAAAACAATAAATGGATTAATTTCATTCATCCGTTTGTTACATGTAAGCATTTGTACTGCCTAGACAATTAATTGGCTAGGTTGCAGGGAACATTTTCATGTCTTAATCCCAACCTTTTCATTTTACATGTAGTGGAAAACTTGCATAAACATGATTTTATTACTTATCCTATTTGGGCAATTTTATACTTGATGGGTGCCCAAAAGAACCTTTTATAACTTTAAATCCTTCTGAAAGTTATTTGAATAATCCGACTTCGCATACTTTAAAGTTTATAAAATTTCAATCGACAGTACGGAGCATTTACCTTTTAGCTAAAATAAAGGTGTGCAAAGCCATGTCCCCTAACAGTAGTAAAACTACGCCAATCGGTCGAGCGCAATATAGCACGTGCAGCGAATGACGTATCACCATAGCATCAAAACATGCATGTTATTTTGTGACAAACTTGTCTATCTTTGTTTACACAACAACAATTGTGTGGTAATGTGATGTGATATGCAGTGACCCCCAGAAAAGCTTAAAAAGTGTGCGAAATCATGTCCCCGTACTCTATTTTAACCTATCATCTTTTATCCGTCTTACTGAATGCTTTAAACCTTTTAACCTATCTCTTCATTAATTTTCAGTCTTTTTCTTTTTCGACAGCCCATCTGCCTAGAATGTCCGTGAGCAGGGCTCAGGAAATCCGATAATTTGTCGGTTAAGACCGATTTTGAATTCATGGGACCGATTCATTTTTCATAAAATGCTTTTTAATCGGTCCGAAAAAAATGCATTTTGGCCGATTATAAATGTATTTTCCAATACCGTATCATAATAAAATTTGCAAGACTGGTTTTTGTTTGTCTTTTTTTCCTTAATCGGTCCTAATTCACAGGTTTTCCCAATCAACACCCCTTGATTACTCACGTGTCAAGCTGTTAATTGTCCAATTATCAAACCACTGCAGTAAACCTACTGAATCGTGTCCAAATTGTTTGTCTCGTTTCGTTGCAAACAAGCAAGTTTCTGATTGGCTCAAGCCGATTACATTGACAATCGTGAGGGCGGAGCTATACGGTAAAGACTGGCAGAATTGAGATCAAGGTGCTTTGATCTTTAATTTTTTTTTGTTTGATCTGTTTTGCTCAAATGACCGTCAAAGAAGCGGTCCGTTTTAAGAAAATTATGCTGATTACAAACTCATTCAAAGGTTACTGAAAATGACATAATAGGTATTGCATTTTCGTTGATTATGTTGACTTTATAAGCTACAGAACTTCGATCTTATATTGTCATTCAATTTATATTGAAATGGCACAACGTAGCATTTTGTCGATGTTTAAAAAGACAAATGTTCAAGACACGATCTGTCGGCCTGGCAAACCGACAGATACGCTGTCAAAAAGTCGGACTACTGACCCGACATTTAACCGGCTTGGGGAACCGGTTCAAGACACGATCTGTCGGCCTGGGCCTCGACGTGGCACTGGGGCGAACACTTCAGCAAATTTACTGAGGTGGCCAGCTGCAGCACAACGCACCAGTATATTCGTCCGAGGTGTGCCAACAATGGCAGAATTTATGCAGTACAATACAATGATGCTGGGTACCAGCATACTTATAAATAAATGCTGGGAAAACCTGATACAAATTGGATTTGATCACGGAATAATATGAAAAAACAAACTACAAATTTCAAAGTATTCTTGGCATTTTTATTTCAGTTTAGAACAAGCTGTTTACAATTAATTCTACATATACATAAGTAAGTAATCCTGAAATAATAAATGTCATTAGTTTTCGTGACTATGAATCAATGTATGACAATGCACGTTCGTATGTCGCCGATGACGTCATCACTTGGCTGGACCGATTTGGAAATAAAAATTTCCTGAGCCCTGTCCGTGAGGGCGTATGGCAGTATACGAAGATAGGTATTCGGGTCTTCTTTAGTATACTTTCTAACATACTATCACGCGAGTAGGGTGTTGCGCTTTGATTAATTTATTGTGGTTTTGTATTCGTAAGCCGTCCTGACTCCTCCAGGAACTCGTCGAATATTTCAGTTATGATTATCCTGTCTTGGTAGTAGTCATCCTTCTTTTTCATTCAAGTGATGAAAGATTGAAAGGATCTGATTTTGAAGATAAGGCGGAACCTTCGAAATTCGGGGTAATTTATATTTTTGATAGTTTCTCTCTCTCTGTGAAGTGTTCTGAAAAGATTTTAACCTCAGTTGAAACCTAGATGTTCGCACTTTAAAATGGTATAAAATTGTATCTGAACAACAATGTTGTGCAAGTTCACAAGCATTTAAATTCGCACACTCATTTTTTCAACAAGGAAAAAAAGTAAATTCTTAATGAAATATAGTCCCTGAAATTAAATTCATCCCAAATACAAACCAGGCCGGATAGATAAGTTTAATTACCATGACTACTTTGGGGATATCCAGCTCTACAAATGGTAAAAATCAGACTGTTCTGGCACCACTGGATAATTTTGTTTTGAGTTTTGTTTACTACTTAGTACTACACCGAATTTAGAAGGGACTTTTCGTCTGGCTGAAAATCCTACCTTAGTGATTATAATCAAGGATAGTTATGTTGACACATGAAAGTGACCAATTTCTCAACTCTGTTTTAGTTCAGCATGTGTCACTGCATGTGTGCAAGAACTGTAATAAACCAGAGATTTTAAAGAGAGCTATAAACTATAACTAAACATTAACTACACCGAATTTCGAAGGTACCATCATCGGTTCCGGGTCATTTCGGCCCATAACCATTTCGGCCCATGACCATTTCGGCCCATAACCATTTCGGCCCATACCATTTCGGCCTAGAACCATTTCGGCCCATATTTTTTTTTTCATAGATAGGGACTTTTGGTGTTCATTTTGTTGCATTTAGGTTTCGTTACAAGTTATATTTAAAATAGGGCCGATTTATTTCATAGATAGAGACTTTTGATTTGTTGCATTTGGTTCTTGTTACAAGTATTATTTAATAATAGTGCCGATTTTTTAGCCTGCACATGGCTTTCTCTTTCTCTCTATGTTGGTCTTTCGTACTTTATAAATATTTAAACACATTGAAAGCAATTGTTAAAAGTAAAATTTCAGTAGCATGTGACAGCCTGCCAATTCTGGTAGACTCCAACGGTGGATCGGGACCAAGGATGGATAGATAGATAGATAGATAGATAGATAGATAGATAGATAGATAGATAGATAGATAGATAGACTGGCGATTAGCGTGCTTAATGATTCGTAACTGCTCCGATTACCGATTAATGAACCGTAACTGCTCATCGGCTTCGATTACCGATTAATGAACCGTAACTGCTCATCGGCTTTCTCTAAATTAACTTCTTTATCTGGCACGTGCCGGATGACTATTAAGGTATGAAAGAGAATATAACAAAAAAGAAAGAAAATAAATAAGACCTTACCTCTGAGAAAAATCCATATCATGTTCTCTTCTTTCGAATAATATGTTACTCTTTTGTAAGTGATCTTTGACAGTTGCTGACACTATTCACATCAGCTTTGATTGCAGCGGACATTTGATTTGAAACGCTTGTGTTCACCAGGCTGTGGCACTTGATTAGTGCCAAGCTTGTGGAACCATTAATTAATTAACTGAAATTATATTGGCTTATGTTTGTTAAAATCAAATTTAAGAAAACTTACTTTGAAAAAAGGAATAAATAAAAAATAAATTTTGAAAATGTGTTTCGTTTTGCTAATTTCAACATGAATTATCTGTGACATGTACATCGTAAAACAACGAAATGGTATGGCGATTTTAAACTTTAGAATTATTAATACTGATTTTTTTTATTTTCTAATTCAAGAAACATGCTTTCTAATTCAGGAAGCATGCGTTGTAAGCCATGTTTGTAACCACGTTTAAAATAAAACATCTAGAATAAGTTATTTGAGTAAACCATTCCATTTAGGTCAATATGGTAATATTTTATGGGCCGAAATGGTCATGGGCCGAAATGGTTATGGGCCGATATTGTCATGGGCCGAAATGGTTATGGGCCGAAATGACCAGTTACCCCATCATCGATACAAGATAATGGATTCATACTGTCTGAACTGGCTATTCAACTACACATACTCATTTCGCTGGACAAAGCAATGACTCAAGATTATAAAAGATAATCAGCCAATAAATAACCAAGTTCTCTAATTACTTTAGAAAAGAAAAGTAATTTCTGTCACCGGAAATGATCGACCTGCGTAAAACGTCACAAGGATAGCTTTTAAAAAAGCTAGAAGCGGCTCGTTTAGCATTTTGTATTATGACCACACCATTTTCGAAATCTATTCATTTTTTAAACAAATAAACTTGTATGCTAGTGGTTTCTGAGAAAACAAATTTCTTATTTTGATGTGCATGAGCTCAAGATTACTGTCACACTGATCTCATGAGAATTAGTCGTAAAGTAAATGTGTGTGTGTGTGTGTGTGTGTGTGTGTGTGTGTGTGTGTGTGTGTGTGTGTGAGAGAGAGAGAGAGAGAGAGAGAGAGAGAGAGAGAGAGAGAGAGAGGGATTCCGTTACACTTTTATAGGCTAGAAACGGCTCTGTGTGCATAAACATAATGGACAAGTGGGATAAAAATATGTTGATTTCCGACCCACACTAATCAGTCATTAAGTAGGCATAACGAAGCCACAGTACTGCTTGCAATGAAATAGCTATAGAAATTAGAGGTGTTTCGGAGGCGAACAGACACGGTCCAATGTATGGAAGTCGTGTACATGGTTTACTTGGTGTGAATTGTGTCAGTGAAAGTGGGGTCCCTTTGATCACGGTGCGAGACCTTCTGCTTGCGGTTTGCCAGATGGTTTTTCTTGTGGACCTCCCGCTTTCGTTCCACCCACTTATATGAGCTGAAATTATCTTAAAAGGGACATACAATTGAATTAAAAAAGAAAAAAAGGCCGAGTGGACTTGGTAAGACCGAAAAGTAAAAAGGCAGAGATGACCTGCTTCCTGGATTTCCTGTTCGGTAATTAGTCGACCCTTATGGCCCTGATCTCAGCATACGCAAAATGGTCTACATCCGAACTTTGCTAAAAAGAAAAATGATGATTGGCTGGATTTCATTAAACCAATCACTGCTAACGTTTTAAACATCACATGTTTTCGGCTTACCGGATGACTAATTAGTGTAGATCGGAAACCAACCTGTGTAGTCATGCGGAGTGTTCGGTATTTTTCGTAGGTTCCCAGCCAAAATCCTATCGTATATTCGGCTCGTCGAGACGAGCCGAAATCAATACCTGGGTAGAAATGGTTGATTGAACCGCACCGACTCATATCTGATATCGAAGTGGGCCGATGATTTCCGGTCATGACCGGGTAATTCCGTACTTATTGGGTGAAGGGGGATTTGTTTGTTTTTTTGTTCTTTTGTCATAAATTCTGCCTTTTATGGGCGCATTTCATGTATTCATTGTTAAATGTTATATGATTTGCAAATGAATTAAGTTGAGTTGATATCTGGAACAACCTGGTATGCTTCTAAATTAGGCGTTGGGAAAGGAAAAGGTAAAGTAAGCAATGAGAGACTTATATAACCAAAATCAATTTCCACCCTCAAACCCAGGTGAAGGTGAGAAAACCCAAAGAGGCGAGTAGGTACTGATACAAAGGGAACATATCACAATGGGAATGAGCAGCTATTTCCCTTGGGGGTTTACAGGGGTATACATATTTTTCTTATTTTTGCTCCAAAAGATAGATTGGGGATACTCGTTAGAACTGTCTCGGCGGTTCTAACCTATACACACAATCTACATTTTGAGCAAAAAATTAAAAATATCAAACGTTTTCCAAAGAAATTTTCACTTTTTACAACTGAAAATATTCTCTGTATATTGCATGGGCGTGTTTTCGTAATGCTGTCGCCCAACGAACACAACTCTTAAAACCATCAGGCAGTGTAAAAACTTCTGTGTTTTGGCTCTTTCAGACTTTTCTGTAATTTAGCACAGGTCTTGATGTTCTGACTTGCAGAGTGTTTAAATGTGGAAAAAATCTACATGTACCTAATCTTTGTCGCTAATCTGTAGACTTGTGAAGATCTTTGAAAGGTACATCGTCTAAAGTAGCCACTAGTATGATTTACAGGTTCCTTGTTGTCAGAAATGTTATCCACTTGAATAATAATAATAATAATAATAATAATAATAATAATAATACATGTAATAATAATAATAATAATAACCTTTATTAAATATGTAGATGTAGACAATGATCAGGAAATGGCACAAACAGAAAGAAATTCCCACTCCAAAAACCGAGGTGGAAAAAAAAACTAAATTGACAATCAGGTACATGTACTTATATTAAGAGAGCATATCATAAGCCGAGTGAACAGCTATTTCAAAATAGGAGGCAACTCAGTTACCCGAACTTATATGAAAACGTAAATAAGGTACAAACAGTACAAATATACATTCAACACCAATACATAAAACTATACCACAACAGAGAAATCGCCTCTAAAATTATTGACGGGCTTAAACCGGTCTTACATGGCTCAACTTCTGCAGTGGTTAACAACATTTAGTTAGTTGTTCGGTCCTCGTGGTGAATCTCTAACTGGTCAATGAACCATAATAAACATCATGATGAATAAAACAACGAGGACTCACAGATACAATAAACTGCCCAGCGACTGGAGATCCCTGAGCGCCAAACTATACTGAAAATCTTGAGCAAAAGAAAATCACCAGTTAAACCCCGGTTGGTCAAGCAACAGACCCGAAGCCACGGCCACAATCAACTAAAATGAATAGCTTTAAGTCGGGGTCATCATGGAGTCTGACGCCCGAAGTCGCTTACATGTTATAACATTCAACATAAGCTCTGTAGAGTCCTTTATTGCGACTAAGAACATATAATAAATATTTACATATTGAGCTGTGGATATGTGACTTGACGACGCCCGTGACGATGATCGAAACCGGGACCTCTCTACCCAAAGTCCAACGCGCGCTACGAACTGTGCCAGTCCACTGCATTGGATTCCACAATGTTTATGCTTGACGAGTAGCCGCTGATGTATTATTCGGTCAATAGCTTTATAAAAATCCAGGATGGCCGTGTTTTGTCCTAAGGAACGGAAAGCCTATTCCAAATGATAACAACGTGTGTCTCAAAACTTTTTCGCGCTCTGAAACCATATTGACAACCGGACAGGATCTTGTAGTGCTCCAAGTGTTTTACAGTATACGGCTTATGGTTGTTTTCGTGCAGTTTACAGCAGAAGATTGTTCAAGACACGGATCGATAATTGCTTGCAATATTAAATATGGCACTAACGTTCCCTTTGAGCCTTTTGCCTGTAAGGGAGCTACATAAACATAATCATCTTGTATACTGTATAGTTCTTCTGTCAAATCTTTTAAGAAACGAGCCGGGATCTTATCTGATCATTTTGAGTTTTTTTTTCTTCTGGGCATGGTCCTTTTGAGGGTTTATTTTCTTGGGTGGTTTCAGGCGCGTCTTGGATCACATCACATAGAGAAAACGGAATTTTCAAATCGGACACTAAATTGATAAGGCAAACATCTGCGATAAACAATTATTTCAGTCTGCATTTACTCGCTAGAGTGACTTAAATCCCCTTCAAAGACGCAAGCCCATTTACCCCCATGGTTTAACCAGTTGACCCTAGAGGGGGCAAAACCTGAGAGCATATAATAGTCAGCAACATTAATAAAAATGTACAAGTAGGCAATGATCAAGAAAATGCACAATCAAAAAGAATTTCCCACTCCAAAAGCCGAGGTGGGAAAAACTAAATTGACAATGAGGTACTTATACTTAGAAAACATATCGTAAGCCGAGTGAACAGATATTTCCAGATAGGAGGCAACTCAGTTACTCGAACTTATATGAAAACGTACATAAGATTCACACAGTACAAAAATTCGACTCCAAAACATAAAACAAATGGAACCACAACAGAAGTATCGCCTTGAAACGATTAGTACTATTAAATTACTGACGGGCTTACACCAAAAGAAGACAAACTATGGACAAAGTAACTGAATGGTTCTTTTATTACTTCCTAATCTTAAAATTGGTTAGGGTGGCCAAACTTAAATTTCCTACTTTTCCACAATCCAAATCAATTGCAAATTGCTCAGGTCAACCCTGAAGAGAACCAACAATAGGTGGCCAAATCTGCTGAATTCAATTGTGTATCAATCTAACTTGCTTTATAAATCAATCACCACATGAAAATTGTCAGGAAGACTATTTTTATGTTGGCAAGTTGATAGGGTAATCTCTTCACTACTTCACAAAAAAGTCAACAGTTCATCAATGAATTTATATAGATTGTTTGCAACATTAGAAAAAACTTAGGTGTTATGTTGGCCATAGTTAGAGTTCCCCAGCTGTAAACCGATTTTACAGGCGCATATCCTCACCCTCATCTTCTGCAGTGGTTCACAACATTTAGTTAGTTAATCGGTCCTCGTGGTGAATCTCTAACTAGTCAATGAATCACCAATTTAGGCTAAGTGATTCTACGATAGTGTTCACCAAATCGTTTTTGAAATAATAAAAATGAAACTAAGACCCTTTAAGAGTAATGAATATATTAATGAGAAAAGGGATGGGCCATACCGCGGTTTCGGCTACTTAAGCCTCTTCAGTGACCCTATAGATTTGGCAACATGGAGCCAAAGGGAATTACAGTAATTTTGCAACTTTCAACAGGGTAGTCAATACAAAGACTAGTATAATCCAAATGGGGCCAAATATATTAAACGTTGGTTAGAAAATGAAGCTAAACCGATTATAATTTGCTGATTTCTCAGAATACCCTCGCTGATCTAAAAGGAGAAAAAGAAAATATAATCTGCACTACGGATGATGTACGGGGAGACTTTTTAGGGCCACCACATGGCACAACACCTGCTGCAGTAATAGCAAATAAAATGAAACTGAGACCCTTTAAGAGCAGTGAATATATTAATGAGCATCTTTCCCTTGAAAACATTCTTGCTGACTGTCAGCATGTTATGAACCACTGCAGAAGCTGAGGGTGAGGTTAGGATCCTGTAAAACCGGTTTAAGCCCGCCAGTAACTTTGTGTTACTGATCGTTCCAAGGCGATACTTCTGTGGTGGTTCTTTTTGTTTCATGTCTTGGTGTTTAAAAAAAGTTTTGTGTGCTGTTGGCGCCTTATGTATGTTTTCATATTTTCAATTAAGTTAAGGTAACTGAGTGGCCACCTATTGGGAAAATAGCTGCTCATTCGGCTTACGATATGTTTCATGGTATAAGTACCTGATTGTTAGTTTGGTTTTTTCCCACCTCGGTTTTTGGAGTGGGAATCTCTTTCTGATTGCGCCTTGTCCTGATCTTTGCCTACTTGTACCTTTCTGTAGTCAGAGGTCTTGCGAGAGTTCTTTCATGACATGGTTGGTAACCTGAATTGAGCTCTGAACAAACGGATGTGATCATCATGGATTTCACAAAGGATTTTGACAAGGTACCACATAGGAGACTACTTTTCAAACTACACTACTATGGGATTAGGATCTACTCACACGTGGATCGCTTCATGGCTCTCTGAGCGCTATCAAAAAGTGGTGTTGGATGGCCGAGTCTCAGATCCAGTCCCGGTCTTATCTGTTGTCCCCCAAGGACCGGTCTTGGGACAGGTCCTGTTCTTGATTTTAAATGATCTTCCGGACAATCAAGTCAGTCATCTGTTCGCCTCTTTGCTGATTACTGTGTTTTGTATAGGAACATTAATTCATTCACGGATTGCCGGACTCTTGTAGTTCTACAAGATGACCGATTGGCAAATGAAATTTAACGTTGTCAAATGTCATTCAATGAGGAAGACCCGGCACCGCTCCAGCAATCAAATACACTTCAACTACACACTACATTAACAAACACTGGAATAGGTTCGGTCCGCCAGATACATTGGACTTACTATCACCGACAACTTGGAATGGGGTCAACATGTTTTTTTTATTTTTCTTGTAAAGCAACTACGTCTAAGACATTGGGTTTTCTTCGGCGCAATTTGGCTCTTGGACCTCCGCATACAAAGGAAGCTGCATACAAAACATACGAGCATGGCGATGCAGCTCCCATTTGGCACCCCTGTCATGACACTGAGACAGAAATGGTGGAGACATTGCAGGAGACAGCAGTCAGGTGGACCTACAAGCGATTGGTGAACAAGAGTAGCGCCGGCGATATGCTAGACGAGCTCGAGTAGAGATGAAATATTTTCTTGGCACAACTGAGCTTTTAGATTGTCACAGAATGTGCAATAAAATTTTGAAAATTGGTCAACGATAAAAATGTGCAACGATCAATATTTTTTTTTTTGAATATAGATTTCCTGTACAAAAATCTTATGCAAGGGAGGTAAACATTTTCCCACAAAAAATAAATTCTTAGTATTTTATAATGATTGCTCAAAATCATTATGGAATGACACAGAAGACATAGTTGAGACAAAATCTTCATGATCAAGTAAAATTTTTCGAAAAAAAAAAATCATCGATTATCTCCCTTGCTAATGGAAAATTCCATATTCAAAATTCATTTTGGCCATTAAAACTTTATCTGCCCATCGATTTTGATTTTTTTTGCAGGTCCTATTAGGACAGACTAAGATCAAGATTTTGATAATAATAATAATAATAATAATAATAATAATAATAATAATAATAATAATAATAAAAAAACAAACAAAAAAAACATTATCAGAGACAAGATTATAGCGACGCTCCTGCGTCGCTCTTATGGTAGAACGTGGTAAAAATGTTCTGTTCTATTCTTCTCTTCTGTACATCTTTCGTCAACCGGAACCGGAATTGTTATTTTTGACGTCATCATACTAATTGAACAATTAACTTTCCAATTAGTTTTACGTCGCCGTCACGTTTCAACACGCGCTGCATTGTACCAAATGATAAACTCAAGTCAAGTCAAGTCAAGTTTATTCAACATCGGTTTTTCATTATAGGAATGAATTTTATTTTTGTTTCGGCTCGTCTCGGATTTTGGCTGGGAACCTACGAAAAATACCGACCACTCCGCATGACTACACAGGTTGGTTTCCGATCTACACTAATTAGTCATCCGGTAAGCCGAAAACATGTGATGTTTTAAACGTTAGCAGTGATTGGTTTAATGAAATCCAGCCAATCATCATTTTTCTTTTAAGCAAAGTTCGGATGTAGACCATTTTGCGTATGCTGATATCGGGGCCGTAAGGGTCGACTAATTACCGAACAGGAACCTCAATCTAAGGGGTATTTCCTTCAATCTATGGGGTTTCCCTTTGACATCCAGGGGCCTGGTTCCAGTCGCAATGTTTTGCTACACTTCTTGCATAATAAAGCAATTGAAGACGGAAACCAGACTTGCTCTCCGCCGTTTTTATTAGGACTTGTGGGAAGAATGACGTACTTGGATCTAAAGTTAAACACTGGACGGATAATGCTAAAACCCGGAACTTTGTCCTAGGTCCGACCAAGTACGAAAGTTTGAAATCCGCCGTGGCGAGGAAGTGTTCATGACCGATGCGATCCGTCGAGTTACCGAAAAACTCCACAAACCTACGAAAAACCACAACGCACGGACAAATAATGGTATATACAGACTAGCCAAGCGTTCCTTTTAACAAGGAAAATTTATCGATGTGTAAACTCAGGCGAATCACCCACAAACTAAATAAAGCCCGAAGGGCTTTATGAAAAAGTTTGTGAGCGATTCGTCTGAGTTTACACATCGATAAAATCAACAAAAACAATAATTCATTCCTTATAATTCCAACTTTGTCTCAATACACTGCATTTGTCTACATTGATTTAAATTTTCATAGCCAGCGGAAGGAAAATAGAGCAAAACGGATTTTCATGAGGCAGCCATCTTGAAAATTTCCAAAGCATAAAACTCACTTCTCGCAATAAATAGAAGCTATAACTGGCTTGCAATAGGCAGGCTGTCAAAGTGAGAGTTTTAAAACATCTCCCCTCCAGTCAAAATTGTGCTTTTGGGAGAAAATATCACCGTCTGGACCGATAGAAAGACATGTCGATTTTGAACTGGGACTCGGAACATTAGAAATTCAAACGTCAAATTTCAACACTCAACAAGAAGATTAAAACTCTTACCGTACAATGTTCTGTTAAAAGAAAAACGTCCATGTTCATAAAAATTCCAAATATTCATTTCGACTTCTTCAAAACGCGTTCGTCCATTGTTTTCATGACGTTTAGATTTGATGACGTCAACGTTTCTTTGAAGAAACGTCACGTTATCACGTAACGTCGCGCCTTTTTTAAGGTGAAAATTGAGTATTCTTACGCATTGCTTTTATCGAAGTATAAAGTCTTCCAAACAACCAATCAGAATGTAGGAAATTAGTGAAGTTGGAATTATAACATGATAACAAGCTCCTGAGAGCTTTTCCTACCGTCTAACAAATACAATATATCACAGATTATAGCATGCACATAGGAACAAATTGGAATAATTTAAAATAAACATTAATAAATATATACATCGTTTGGCAGAGAAAATTGTATATTATTGCACATTTAAATAGGAGTCCTCCAGCTAGGCCAGGACACGATGGGCGAGACAGCTCATTCAATCAAGCCCTAGCGTAGACCTGAGGGTCAAGTACAAAAACGAAAAAAAATCGAAAGCGAAAGTATGTCCCAAACCATACTACAGAGATTATGTATAGAACATAATATGCCTAATTACACCTTACCAGCAGGTGAATGTTGACAAGGCAAATGCATCAAGGGTTCCAGTACCAAGAGAACAAGTTAAAAGGAAAATTAAAAGGTGTTATTTTCCTGGCTTCTTGTGGCAAGGAATTCCAAAGTTTAGCTGCCTGGATTCTAAAACCGTTTGTACCATACCTTGTGCTCTTGGTTCTGGGGATTTCTCCTTTGCTACGTTAACAAAAAGGTGTTAAATTTTTCATAAATTTCACTGGTATCGGTAATGATATTACGATTATCTGAGATGGCAATAGTTTCACTATTTTGAGAGCATTTGTTGGTCAAGAAAAGGCATATAGTGGGCCAAAAGTCACTAGACTTAGTCTCACCACCGCACCTCTCTGCAAAGTAGAGTTTAATTGCTTGTCTTTTCAGTTTGGTAACTAATTTTCTCTGTTTTGCAAATTTAGACAAATTTTGTCACTTTTGTTGTTCAAATATTTTCTACGCAGTTTATGACCCTACGCAGTTCTGAGTTCATAAAAGGGGCACTATGTTTCCTGCGTTTCTTCAGCTTGAGTGGGATGTAGTCATCAATGGTCCCACGGTATAGACTGTCATGCGCCCAATAGACATCACTAATGTCATCCAAGACGTGGGGCACATGCCAGGGAACCCGTTGGAGATCCTGCAAGAACACATCCCCATCAAAGCCTTGGAAACTTCTATATTCAAACTGGGATTTTTATACTTTCATGGATTCTCTTAACCATGATAATCAAGCTGATATCATCGAGGCTTTTAATTCCACTTTGAGGTACCTCGATGACCTTTTGAACGTTGTCAACCCTTATTTTGAAGGTATGGTCAATCAAACTTATCCACCTGAACTACAGTTGAACAGTTGAACAAAGCCAATATCTCAGATACCGAAGCCCCCTTTTAGATCTACCATCTGTTGCAAATGGATTTGTTTCTTCTAAAATTTATGATAATCGCGATGACTTTGATTTTGATATAGTAAATTTTCCGTTTTTGGATTGTGACGTTCCTCGTCGTGCTTCTAATGGTGTATACATTTCGCAACTTATTATGTTTGCTAGGGTCTGCAATCATGTTACAAACTTCAACGCTCGAAATAAATGTTTAACGGCCTAACTTCTTCAACAGGGCTATCGGTATCATAAACTTCGAAAACACTTTTCTAAATTTTATCGTAGACACTATGAATTGATTTCAAAATATAATGTTGGGTTAAAGACGCTTTTAGGTGAGGGCCTTTCGGAACCAGAATTTTATGGTGACTTAATTGCTTTACAAATTTAAGAAACTTATAGGAAGTAATGATTTTTCTTTTCAGTTCAGAAAAATCATAACACGTTACAGACGTATGTTATGCGATAGTCTGCATGCTTAGTTTTTGACCCAATAATGCCTTCTTTAATTGCACGTCGGTGGGTCGGGCGTCAGACTCTATGATGGCCCCGACTTAAAGCTATTCATTTTAGTTGGTTGAGACCGGAGCTTCTTGTCTGTTGCTTGGCCCACCGGGGTCCAACTGGTGTTTTTCTTTTGCTCCGGAGTTAGTAGGTTATTCGGCGCCCAGGGATCTCCATCGTCGGGCAGCTTACTCAATCTTTGAGTCCTGGTTTTTGATTCATCAGGATGTCTATCATGATTTATTTTTTTGTTCTTGATGATTCATTGACTAGTTAGAGATTCACCACGAGGACCGAAGAACTAACTAAATGTTATGAACCACTGCAGAAGCTGAAGGTGAGGTTATGGCCATGTACAACTGGTTTAAGCCCGCCAGTAACTTTGTGTTGCTGATAGTTCCAAGGCGATACTTCTGTGGTGGTTCTTTTTGTTTTATGTCTTGGTGTTTAAAATTCTTAAGCTGTTGGCGCCTTATGTATGTTTTCATATTTTTAGTTAAGTTTAGGTAACTGAGTGGCCACCTATTGGGAAAATAGCTGCTCATTCGGCTTACGATATGTTTTCATGGTATAAGTACCTGATTGTTAATTTAGTTTTTTCCCACCTCGGTTTTTGGAGTGGGAATCTTTTTCTGATTGCGCCTTTTCCTGATCTTTGTTCTGTACCTTTTTTGAAACTTAAAAACAGTATAAACCATGGCATATTGTGCCAGTCACACAAACCGTTATCACACTGGCCGGTTTTCATAAAGTTTTGACTTTTATTAGTAAGGCTTAGATCCACCAAAGAGGGTTTTGCATCTTTCACATAGCATGTTGGGTCCTTACAAGATTGTTAGGTCAAAAATATCACTGATATATTGTAGGGGTTTCCCCTTTGGTAGAGTCAAGTAAATGTAGGTTGAGGTCACCCATCAGGATGACATTTTGATAGCGACGTGGTAAAATGTATGCTCTTCTGTTCATTGATAGAGAAAAAAAAATCTTTCGTCAACCGGAACCGGAATGGTTATTTTTGACGCCATCGTGACGATGTGCACAACACGCGCTGCTGCACTAATAAATTGTAACGAACGGCCGAGCCGAGCCACAGAAAACCCCGTCGGTGGAAAAGCATGCTCATCCACCAAGGGTGGCTTACTGCGCTATATACCTAACCCTTACTCTAATCACAAAGTTTCGAGTTTCTAATTTACATATTACTACCCGCTAATATGCCGCTAATACGTTGCACCAACGTATTCTACAAGGGAGACTATCCCGTTACATTACTTCCCCCTCCGAGAAGACTCGCCCCGAGTCTGGGCCTGGGAACTACATGGGTAAGGCAACTCCGTTCTTGCAGTTGTCATCATCCCACCGCTGCTACCAAATGTAACGAACGGCCGAGCCGAGCCACAGAAAACCCCATCGGTGGAAAAGCATGCTCATCCACCAAGGGTGGCTTACTGCGCTATATATATATACCTAACACTTACTCTAATCACAAAGTTTCGAGTTTCTAATTTGCATATTACTACCCGCTAATATGCCGCTAATACGTTGCACCAACGTATTCTACAAGGGAGACTATCCCGTTACAAAATTATTGATCAATTAACTTTCCATATAGTTTTACGCCGCCGTCACGTTTCAACGCGCGCTGCATTGTACTAACTGAAAACCCATATTAGTTCCTGTAACTAACTTTCTATAATGGTAATGGTCGGCTATGGTCACCAGGGTTAGGAAGCTGTCATATCGGCCAAGCGGTTTCAGAGAAGAAGGTGTTTGAAAATGTGAACGGATGGACGAAGCGAGGTAGCCGAGTGGTTAGCGCACTGGCTTCTTGTGCTAGTGGTCCCGGGTGCGATCCCCGCCGGCGGCGAGGAAAATTTGTTGGTCCGAATACGCTTCCCTTCGTGTCATTTGCAGGAATGACATGAAACAGTGCGCCGTCCTTCGGATCGGGACGTTAACTGGAGGCCCCCTGTGCAGGGACAGTCACCCCCTGTGCAGGATAAAGACCCATACACAGGTTCTATCCTCATGCATGTAGGCTCATCCTGCAAACACACCGGATTGTACAATGTACACCTCCCAAGAATAATCAGAAATTGATTGATGGGAGTAACAAGAAAACAAAAGAAAGCAAAAATATATGTAGCTTATTTTAAAATTATCTGCGCAATGGGAGCACAGCGTCACGACAAAGGTAGTGCCTCATTTCATATTAGACTTTAGTACATGTCGTTCAGTTTTTGTACCATGAGCTTTATCAATAAACAGGAAGTGACGATCACTAAGCAGTGTTCGCGTGTTTATCGTAGCAACTCACAAATCAGAAGAGTGTGTTCCATTGAAAAGGGTGTTTTGCCGTTAAAATATTGAAAAATAGTGGCATATTATGTTTATGTGTTTGATAAATAAACAAGAGTAAAGAAAAAGAAAACAACAAAAATGGATACACCGATAATTGACCAGAAAAAAGACGTGGAATTCGAGAATGCAAAATCATATCTATTGACAGCAAGCCTGGACACTGGTAGCAATTTGTAAGCAGAAATTATATCTATATCTTTATTATGGGGTGCCATTCATTGTACTTAAGTAACATTCAATATTTTATAAGTTAATTATAATATTACTCTGCATTCTTGTTTTGTTTTGTTTTCTTGTTTCTCCCATCACAGGCGCTTGAAGTTATTACCATAAATCATTAAAATATGCCCCAAAACAAAAGTGTCTACATAGCAATACCGTAGGTATTGCCAGGTATGCAAGTAAAACATGCCTAAATTGGAGAGTCTTTTGCGACCTTACCTGACACCGTACGGAGGTTTCCTTTGATTTCCTTAAGAATCAAATCAAGAGCTTTTCAGAGGCATGGATAACTTTTTCAAATCTGCTCGCTAGCAAACGTAGATGGAACTTAAATTTCTGTCCAAATTTTCCTGGCCATTCGCTCAGCATGTTCCGGTTTGGCTCCAGTTTCCGCAGTGAATGAACACTGCTGCCAGATGTGGCTTAAATTTATTTACGTAATAATCAAGGTAACCAATAAAAAAAATCTTTGCTCACTTCTTTATCATCTAGAATGTTATTCCAAAACATTTGTTTGCATTCAAATGCGGTTAAAACACCACTTCCACTTTTGTTTGTTGTTTTGAAAGCGTCAAACGTCACGCGCTACGTCTGTGGGGCGTTAAATGGGGAAATGCGAAACAAGACGTCAAACGTAATACCGCGCCTTGCACTTGACGTTGAAGACCGTATAAGTGTGTTTCGCTGCTGGATAATCATACCTTCCAAGAGAAAATCCAGCCGTCGCTTTTCTTAAACGACTGCAAGTCTGCCCACAAAATGAATTGACGCACTTCAAGTTTTCCAGTGCGGCAAGCGAAAAAAAAAATAATTGGTCGTTTTCATCAAGGTCTAATGTTATAGGAAGCCGTCGCTATTTGATTATGACAATATTTTTAGTTGTAGTTTAGCGTTCCAGTCAACAGCTATGGTCATGTCGGGACGTTGCCCTCATTGGAAAAGGTCCCTCAGGACCTTTTCCACAGTGTTTACTTTGAATATGAAGAAAATTCTACCAATGATCGACTGCTCTCTCTCAATTACGCGTTTTGTCACATAAAGCGCTTAATAAAAACTAGTGAACCCGTCTATACTGACTAGACAGTTAACCACAATCGATTAAATTTATCCATTTTTGACACTCCCCGTCAAATAGCGGTAAAATCTAGCAAGCAGTCTCGATCGTGGTGACTGCTTATCATAGCGCATCTAGATCGTAGATACCCTGACGAGGGGTACAGAAACTATAGGAACTCTATATGGCTGACTTTTAGTCCATCACATCGGTCCCATGGAACTGTTTCTGGTAGTGTGGCTGCAGGTCAAAATTCAGAACTCTGTCACAAATTGACTGCACTGCAAAATGGTTTTCTACACATCGACATATTAATTGTAATCGTGTTCCCTTTAGTATTGGCTTTGGTTCCATAACATCAGAAATTTTGGTCAATGCCTTGAGTGACAGATACACACACTGGTCAAGCGTTCATAACAAGAAACGACATTCATGTATAGGAAACGAAACTGAAACGTATGAGAATCGAAATTAATGACAAACCAGATAATCAACAACACTGAAATCTAGAGCAAAATCTCTTATAACAAACGGCTGCTGACCTTTTCATTGGTTTCTTTTTAAAGAAGCCAACTTGTTTTATGGGACTTTTACCCAAAATTAGGATGTCATGAGGTCCAAAAAGTGCCTCAAATATAACTGCCCTAAGGCATATATGTATGGTTGGTGGTGAGTGGTTAACCAGTATAATCAGTCAGTCATAGACCAGCTGGCTAACCTGCATTCCGATACACTTCGTGACATCGCACCACTTCCGTGAGGAGAGATCTAACGGAACAACAATGGAAATATTCTGTCTAGGCCAGTCAGTAGCGCAGAAACTTTGCCGGGAGGCACAAGCAGTCCATCTTTTTCTTTAGGACACAGTGAGCGGGGGATTGGCTATATTTTTGAAACATTCACTGTGGGTGGGGGAGGGGGAGGTGGTGCTACTTCAACACCACACCATGTTTTCGTGTTATATTTGGCTTATTGTTGTTAAAGTTCAGGAGTCCCCTATTATAGTATTCAGGATACGGTCAAAAGCTTAAAAGTAACACCATCCCATTAATCGTAATACAGTAACAAACCATAGGACACGTAAATTCTATTATGATGACTGGGTATGATTATTTCTTAGACATTCAAAGAAAGGCATAAAAAGTCACGCAAGAATGTTATTAAACATGGCAAAAGTTCGACCAAAAATCTGGCTTTTAGGAGAGGAGGCTTTTCTAAATTTTGATGCATATATATAGCCTTGTCCGAATTTTACGACCTCGTTTTATCTATTAAGTTTTTTGTCGAATTCGGTGGCGGGGTAGGGGCAGAAATTA
Source organism: Rugalucina vietnamica (assembly GCA_964017185.1). NCBI lineage: Eukaryota > Metazoa > Mollusca > Bivalvia > Lucinida > Lucinidae > Rugalucina > Rugalucina vietnamica. The sequence goes on from OZ024872.1 coordinate 72,803,812, forward strand.
TGGCTATTTTTATGGGTATGGCAATCTTTGCGTTTCATTATAGTCAGACAGGCTATGTGTTTTCCTGACCGAACATTTTACCTGATAAGAAACATGTCAACTGAGGTTAATCACAGCCGTTACAATTCCTACTTATTGCAAAATTTTCATCTGATCGACTGAGGCAGTTTTAGACAAGAGTTTCCTAATCAATGCAATATCCGTTTGGCGAAAACAAAGGCGCTGATCAGCCAGTGCAGTTACTGCACATCTGATATACATGTACGTCTACTTTATTTTCGCATAGGCAAATCTCCGGTGTTCCCGGCCATAATGGGGATCATATATTCAGACTTGGATTTTAGAACCATCCATTTTTAATCATATCTTCTCACGTGCATGCAAATATTCTTTCTTAAAAATATATGCATCTAAACTGGTATTAAGACTCAAATTTGCTTCCCTGTGTATGCTATTGTCAGCCTGTTTCACATTCGTACTACTGTCTGCGACGATGAATTTCCACTGGTGGCAGCCGTGCGGTGTGAGAATTCAAATAATAATGAGCCGCCTCGTGGAGAAAACCAACAATATGGTGTCCGAACAGGTCTGATACAAACCGGCCTGTATAGCTACAGAAGCAGGCTAGAAGCTTTAATTTGAGAGTTAAGTAGAGGAGGAATTGTACTATCCGAAGCGAAAACTAAGTCGCTGAATAGCTTCGCGGTTACCGCAAAGCTGATCTGCTCCTTTGTTTTCGCCTATGCAGATTGTTGGTTTTCCCATGGGGCGGCTCAATTATGTAACGTACAGCTGTCGCAATAGCATTTTCTTTCCGATCTCTGTCCGGCACTGCTGCATTGATACATAAGCAAGTCTTCATATTCTTTCGAATTTCATTAAGATTTTTTTCCATGTTTTATTTAATATTCAGTTTATTCTTTTACATAATCCGACACATGTTTGGTTCTATCTGGAAAATGCAGTCTGCGATCTGTCTCTGTTGTCCGCGGCGAGTGAAACAGGCTTCGAACATGATCCGTCAATACAACTTTTTTTGGTTCCTTTTTGCCATTTCCAATGGTTACGAGCCAAGTGCATGACCATACATGCACACATCTTTTATACGGCGTAGTCAATAGAACTGTGACTATGTTTATTTCGGCTGCTAAAATAGCATACACATAATTCATAATTCAGCACGTGTTTTGCGTGGCGCATGTTCACAAACGCATATCAAAAGTCATGCAGTGTGCAAGCTCAAATAGGGATGGAAATACAGTGCTCGGTGATGTACGAGAGAGTGGTATCACAGGTTAACCGTTGGCAGGTTGGAAATCTAAGTCTCTATTCAGATGGTCAAATGATTTTTTTTTTCATATTTTCTACAGTCGATTCAGAGATGATAATAAGGCTATGCAATTTTTCGCTGGAACAGGGAAAGAATGATTTAACAACTGTAATCAGTACCGATGAGTTCTAGAGTAAGAATAGAGGGACCAGGAATCGATGCAATTAAATTTAAAGTCCCATCATAGACAGCGGGTTGAAAAGAAATTACATAAAACACAACAAAACATTTTCCGACAACACACTCGAAAAGCAGAATGACTAGCTCTTTCCCAACAAGGTATCTATCCGGCTAGGTTTCAACAGGAACGATAGGCAACGAGCACGACAGAGAGGCAGGCATAATAAAAAGAAGTATAATGAAGATTGAACATGTATAATTTATAATAAACTGTTAAAGCTACCGACAAATTCCATGTTTATTACCGTATGTGATGCCTAAACATATTAAACCAAGGCCTGAACTGATAGTCTCCGGTGATGTTTTCAGGGACGGTCGCCCACGCAAAGCATGCAAAACGATAGTTTGTCTATATCTGAAGCAGTTGATGACGTATTTTACCACCAAAACTTGACGTGTCGCATATTTTACGAGTATTTGCTCCGTTTTCAACTTTCATCGTAACATTCATTTTAGTTCTTTATTACACTGCACGAGATATTTTATCAACTCCGCCAGAGCTTTGCATGACTCATGATACGTTTTCCACGTGCTTTTCATGTTTGGTATGGTATAAATATTGCTGCGATTTTCACATTACTTAGAGTTACATTCAAACTGAAAAGGATAGTATCATACAGCTCGATTTTGACCTCAGATGCGTCAAAAGATCGACGAGTCCACTCAGTCGCACGTGATAGGATATTCAGATTGTAACAGTACACGTACTTACTGTGCTTGCAACCAAAGTGTAAAAGAAAACGTGCGACATTTCGTACTGATTTGCCTTTCACGTGCTACTTACTAGATTTGTCGATCCTTTGACGTGTCTGATGTCAAAATCGAGCTATACAGTGGTAGCATTGTTATTGTCACCTTCCCGTGACCAGCTGTAATAATTGTTTAGTTAACGGAACACGGAACCAAAATGACCTTTGCCATGAAATTGCTTTTTTTTTTTTTTTTTTTTTTTTTTTTTTGTCATATGTCTGAGATATCAGAAATTTTGTGTGCGAGTTTTACGTTGCCGTGTCCGAGGTTATCCTACAGCAGCTGTCCGCGTCATACCCAGTGTTTTCTTTTTTTTTTTTTCGGCCAACTTCTGACCTTACCGTTACCATGAATGCGAAATTTCTGATATTGATATCTCGGACATATCATAGATCTAGTGTAACGAACAGTCGAGCTGAGCCACAGTAACCCCGTCGGTGGAAAAAGCATGCTCATCCACCAAGGGTGGTTTACTGCGCTATATACCCAACACATACTCGATTCACCTAGTCTCGAGTTTGAAATTTACATATTTACATATTTCCGCTATCCCATCACACTAGTTAAAAAAAAATAAAAAATAATAATAATAATAAAAAATTGTCCGACTTTTTGACGGATTAACCCTACTGTTAGGAGCTCTTCAAGGACACAACACGATGACGGCTGTAGGGATCGAACCCAGGATCTCTCGGAGTCTGACGCTCAGCCACTACGCCAACCCGATCCTTCATGCTTTGGTGGTGTGGTACATTTTCATCTATGTAGAGCTTTTGGCAAACGAGCCAGTGACGAACACCAATTTGCTGCGACTGATTTGCACCAAAGAATCTATGAGCACCGAGTCCAGACAATGGTGCCCTCCGCAGAGAGCACAATATTCTGTTCTATTCTATTCATTAAATCCCTCTCTTGGGCCTCTCTTGTCATACAATGTTGCCGACGTCACCGCACGCACTGTGACGACATGAAAAGGTCAAAGGGAAGCCATATTGTCAATAAAAACAACACGACTGGACAATATCACGAAAAACGTTTATGAAATGGACATTTAAAGGATTATCGATGACTTCTTTTGTTTTGACAGAGAAAAAGGTGTCAGGTAGGAGCCGATTGAACCCATTTTGATTTGCAATCGAACGATTTAGGTTGCCGTGCAACATTTGCTCCGACTCCAAGAACCTTGCCGGAAATGCCACTACGTAATGGCTTGTAAAATGGGGCTTGCACACCTGGCAATACTTCGTATTGCTATGTTGACACTTATTTGAAGCATTATTTTTATGATTTATGGCTATAACTTCAAGCGCCTGTGCTCCCATCAATCAATTTCTGATAAATAAACCAATTAGCTATATATCAATTAATATGAAATAAGGCACTACCTTTGTCGCGACGCTCTACCCCCATAGGGCATGTCGGCAAGGTACTCTTCCGTGAAAAAAAATCAATATCGGTCACCTTTACCGCTATTTTCTTCATTCGGTGGAGGTGGTAACCTCGGTCATTATCGCTATGCGTTTACTACTTTCAGACGCTAATAAAACCATAATTTGACCAAAAAATTACGCATTCCTTACATTGGAATAAATTATATCCGGAAATCTAATAGAATATGCAATGCTTTGATGGAAAAAATTTATTTTGATTCCATATTTTGCGCTCCAAATTTGGTATGGCATAGCGATAAACACCGAGTCATGTACCTCCGCCGAATGAACAAACTTACCTGTATGACGTCATCCCAACATGCCCTATTGTGCAGTTAATTTTGAAATAGGCTACATTTATGACAGCTTCCTCACCCCCTTCCAGGGGTTTTGGAGATCTGGGGAAAAGGACCATTTGTTTTCAGGGATCTGGGGAAAAGGTAGTTGCGAACACTCACTATGCTCACGTATGTTCCATACCGCTTTGTTGCTTTCACATATGGAAAGTAAATTGATCAATTAGCATACAACAATGCAGCGCGTGTTGTAAAACGTCACGATGACGTCAAACTATATGGAAAGTTAATTGATCAATTACTAATGCAACGTGCGTTTTGAAACGTCACGATGATGTCAAACAATTCAGAATGGATGACACTGGCGTCATTTGTAAGAATGCATGCGGATCAGTGGTACTGACCAATAAATAACATTTCCTGCCGATTTATGCAAATTAACCGGGCGAATTCCGGTTCCGGTTGACGAAAGATTTTTATTCTATCAGTGTATCTAGAAGAACAGAGTAGGACAGAACATTTTTACTACCTTCTACCATAAGAGTGATGCTTTGCGTCGCTATAATCCATTTAAATCAATGTATAAACAATTTGCTGTTTGATTTGATTTGATTATTCTTGGGAGGTGTACATTGTAAACTTTGGTGTCTTCTTTATATCTTTATTAACACCCAGTTGGGGGACACCAAGATGAAATCTTGTGGTGTATCTGTATGTGTATCTTCTTCGGAGTAGGACCAATACTGGTATATTTCACTCCAGGAGAGAGATTGACTTGTACCTGCCCTATACGTATATAGGGACATGTATAGGCTACTGAAAACGTGCAGAATTCTGCCCGTGAGACTTCAGCGATTTGTTGATTCATTGATTCAATGTCGAAACGACAGTAGTGTCTCGCTGGTAATGTAGGTCTGGCGGTAATTTTCACGAAATTTCGATTGAATTGCATAATTCTTTAAATTAATTTCACTATTTCGTAACATAAGTCTAAAAATTGTGATTAAATAAAGAATGATTGCAGTATATTCCAATAAATAGTATGAAATAATACCATAATGATTTGCATAAAATTTGAATTTATGTAACGCTAGGTTTGATTGGATTATCAATATTTTTGGATAAGCCAATGAAAACCAACGAGGCAGTTACCTATGCCAGTTGTCATTTTTGGTGATATCGGGGTACCAGTTAAGGAGAGAGAGCGCGAAATTTAGTTGCGTGTTAGGAGAGCTTCTTTAAAGCTCTCAACTGTCTCTGCATGCACGATGCTTGAGTGACAGGTCAAAGATTCGTGCAGTTCAAGGATTCATACACTCAACAGTTTTAGGCTTCTGTAGTAGTAATTTAAAGCAAATACACTGGAAAATAATTGATTGCAATTGAATATTTCTGTCAATTATTTTCAGTTTTTTTTCTTTCAAGGCCACATTTAGCTGAGATAACTCTGCAAATTCGAGCATGCATGCCAGCACCAGCATGCTGTAGACGATTCTATACGGCGGACAAAGTAGCATTTTTGTTGATTTCATATTCCTTTTCAATCAAAGAAAAAAATATTTGAAACAATAAAGGGCTTATCAAGGCAGTTTATGGTAAGAAAATAATCATAGTTTGTGCCTCAGGTACTTTCATTTATGCCATATCTCTCAGTTTTTTTTCATCCATCTGCTGACCTCTGCACTCCCTGTACAAAATGTTTCACCCATAATCAAGCAGAATTTACAAATACTTTGCCCGGAAAATATGCTTTTTTTACGCCCTTGGAGACTAAGAAGATAATATTCTGGGCGTAAAACAGGGGAGAAATATGCAAATTTGATGGAAATTTTTTTATACCCTTTTCTGTGCGTAATTAAAAAACGTTTCTGCGCGTATTTCAGCCAGATTCCATGCGGAGTAATGATGGATTCCAGGCAGAATTAATTGTATACACAAAGACTTTGACTTTCATGTATTATTTTGGCTGTGACAGATGAAAGGGCTATAGTAAATGTTCTTGAACTGTGCAGCGCAAATCTGAAATCTACAAAAACTTTTTTTTTCCGAGGACTGTCATAAACTGGAGTCATTTTGATGACGGTCTGTGTGCTCTGAAACAGCTGACAGCTTTGTGAAGGCTGCCCATCATTGAGACCTGTTATTCTTCACATCTCTCTCCCTATTCCCTTCAAGTAGCCTGTGTAAACAACTACTCAACACCTTGCCTATGTCCATGCTTAAATTCATTTGCTCTGAATACTAAATATTGTTTAATATGTTTCAGATATGATCACCTAAGTAAATGCCTGTCAAGAATACTAGATGAACGGCCGGACAATGTGTGCGATATATTTGAAGACATTAGCAATGATACAAAAAGATCTAAATTCATATCAACAGTTGACACAGTTCAGGACAAAGTCGACCCTTGCACACAAGTAGCACTTGCTCAAGTACAAAGAAAATTATTTGCAGTGAGTACCAATGTTATTTCAATGAATGTTTTTGAAATAAAAAAGAAATGTTATATGATAAAAGTTACATGGGGTATATCTCCTGGTCAAGCGACTTGGACTTAAATGGTAGCTTTATATGGTTATGACAACTTAAATTATATTTTTTCATGCAAAAATGGAGACAAGTACAGGTTAAAGCTTCTTCATAATTTATGTGTGCAGTCTGATCTGGCAGCCTGTGTTCAATGCATTAAGATTCATGTACATTACGAAAACATGCCCATGTAATACCGGTACACATATTTTTTCTCATGTGAAAATTGAGAATTTTCATCAGAATTTTTTTGATATTTTTTTCATATTTTTGCTCAAAACATAGATTGTGGGTATCGTTAGAATAGATTGCCTCGTCAAGGCGGTTCTAACGAGTACCCACAATCCATGTTTTGGAGCAAAAATAAGAAAAAAATAGGTAATACCCATGCATACGCCAGTTTTGCTATATAAAAGTGGGGTATACTGGGGTATACATTACACAGACATGTTTTCCTGATGCATGAGTTTGTACAGCAGATTGACGCAGTACAGTAAGATTTCAGATGAAATTGGTTAACCACATAATTATCATTTTATAAACTATTACAGATTTTTCAAAATCATTTCCATGGTGACATACCTATTATTATCAGAAAGGTTTGTCCAGTATACATTGTGAGTGTATGTCAATGTTTCACAAAGTGCTTTTTCACAAATAAGTAATATTTTGCAACGGATGCATCTAAAATAGCAAACCATCTTTACAATTTCTAGGTCAGTACCTATATTTTTGTTGTTCCCATTATTGTCTGTCTGGTCATGTTGTATAGAAGATTTCATACGCACTAGAGATAATTGTCTATGAAATTTTAAGTCAGATTTTGGCAAGTTTAATGAATTTTATACGAAATGGCCACAAGTTGTGACAATTCAAATGTGAACATCATATGTATACTTGCATAATTACATTATTATTCAAAAAACAAATGTGATTTTATATGATATCAAATATGTAATGTCTGCTTTAAATTTAATTTCCTGAAGTCTTTAAATACATGTAATGTTAACTTAAAACTGTACAGCTACAATAAACTTTAAATATAAGAAATTGAGCACATGCCCTGGCTGATCTTGACTCTACCGGTAATCTAAAAATGATTTTAATTACAGAAAGGCGATGGAGACGAGGGCGAGGTCGAGCCTGAAGAAGACATTGAGACACCACTGCCAAACCTCATGGAGCTCACCTTCTTCTTCGAACAAGCCGGGGTGGGCCTAAGTAGGGAGGAAATGATCCGTATCTGGCTGGCTCTAAAGAACCTTGTAGACACACACAACCTTCAGCATGTGAGGTTCTGGGGTAAAGTGTTCGGTACAGAGCAGAACTACTATGTGGCAGAGGTGGAGTACCGAGAGGGAGAGGAACAGGAAGATGAAGAGGAGGAAGAGGTAATTACATCATCATGTCATAGTTGTGTTGATAGAAAACTTCTGGTTGGGGGTTGTAGTAAGGGTTCCAACCAGGTCCAAGACAAACCAGGTTGTACATCTGCAGTGAATAGCCTGAGCCTTGAAATTTTCAATTCAATGAGAGGTTGTGTTACTTGATTTCACTGGAGCCTATCTTGTTAATAATCTAGCTATCAAAGAATTAGGGATGAACTGTGTACATGCATAAAAGAAATATTTAACTCTGTTTATAATTTTCTAGGTGAACAATATGAAAGTATCAAATTTTATAAAGGGAAACAATTCAATTGCTGTTATTCATATTTTAGCATGCCCCGAGGTTATAAAACTTTTTTCATGCTCAGCTCAGCTAAGACTAAAGTTTATCCTGCTCATAACAATTGTTGGCATTTTAACATTTATGAGCAGGATAAATTACAGGTCTTGGCATTATAAACCTTCAATTTCAATATATTTGGGCTATTTTCATATTTATGAGGAGTTTAAATTTTATGCTGGACTGAGTTTAGCATGAAAAAAGTTTTATAACCTCGGGGACAGGATGTTTTTCTCATGTTGCTACTGACATTATTTCAGCAGGAAGAAGCACACGAAGAAGAAACAACAGAGAAAGATGAAGGTGAAGAGGAGGAAGGTGAGTCAGTTACAGTTTCTCATCATCACACATTGGCTAGTTGACAGTGGCATAGTATAATAAGAAGGTTGGCGTCTTGGAGTGGAACGTGGAGTGGAGGTGGGACACTGGAGTGTAAAACAGATTTCAGAAACACTCATTTGAAGTTGATTCTTGAAGGGGGGAAGTCTTGTAGTGGAATTGGGGGCAAACTTTTGGACAAGACTCAAAGTCTTGATGTCATTTGTCATGGGAAATTGTGAAACCTGCATATTTCAGATATACTTTTGACTTAACAGATTTCCCAATTGGACCACAATTTTTATTTATTTCACTATATTATAATTATAGGCACTTTAAAGCCCACTGAAACCACTCCAGAACTCTTCAGGACTCCAATCTAAGTTTATACTATGCAAGTAACAGACACGGATTAGATAGCCAAGGAAGTTATTCAAAATTCAGTTTTACCTGGCAACCATAATTTGCAATTATGAAAGAAAGAAAAAACTTGTTGAGTTGCTTTAATCGAGTTGAAACTGCTATAGTGAATGTTAAGAAATTATATATTGCAGCGTTGTTTTGTGCGCTTATACACGATGCATCTGCATACAGTAACAAGACTCTATACTGATTTTAAATATACATATAACATGTACATGCAGATACTTTTAGTAAAGCTTGACATTGTATAATATCAACTTGTTGAACTATAATTTGATGTTAAAGTAATAATGTTATATAAATTTAGTTTAGTGTAGTTTTAGTATGTCATTCATTCTTGAGTATCTGTATAGATAGAATATGTATACATCTCACTGCAGTTAGAATTAGTGCAGAATTTACATTAGTATATACAGTAGAACTACAGATGCTTGTTATATTTTTTGTAATATATGATTACTTTATTACTGTTAGTATAGTACTGGTATAGCTTTTGTAAGACAGTCACATCACTAGCTTCTTATAAGCAATATAGCATTGTCTAAACTTGAACTTTCATACCAAGAAGCTACGATATATAGTGATATTGCACAATGCTGCACAGTATATAGTTCACATATAGTAAAGACTTGTAGTGTACATAACTCCCCCTGCGTATGCCATTTGGATATGTGAAGATCTTCAAACAAGTTGTTGATAGAATTTCATCAAAGATGTACCATTCCTAGAAAAGGTGGAAGAAGATGTGTTCACAATTATATTGTGTTTTTTGCAACATAAAGACAAAGAAATGCTTCTCCAACAGAATCAGACCAATGTTGGCCTAGCTTGTAAGTGTTACCGACTTTCAACCTGTAAGTTTGACAATCTTTTTAAGAAGTAAGAAGAAAAAGAGCCTGTGAAGTACTTTGTCACACAGTTAACAAATGACGGTGCTTGTTTCTTGTGAAAACCTTTGTTTGGAATATATTTCAAAATTGAAGGCATTTCAAAAGACATCAAATATGGATGAAGAAGAAAGTATAGTAAAGGACAAAAGTATGGTAACATGGCAAAGTCAGGGTAAGCATGTTTCCTCTTTAAACACTAAACCTGCACTGTAGTATCAAATGAGCCTGTGCGTGAGAAAACCAACAATTTCGGTTCCGACCAGGTCCAACACAAACGGGGCTGTACTGTCACAGAAGATGGTTAGAGGCTGGAAATTTTGGATTTAGAAAGTAGAGGAATTGTACTATCCGTGTAGCGAAAACAAAGGCGCTGATCAGCTTCGCAGTTACTGGTTTTCTCATGCAGCGGCTCAAATAGTCATGCAAAAAATGTCAAAATCTTAATTTTGGCATAAATATTGGAACAACAAAGAAGTTAATTGGTCTGCTTATACAGGCTGTCTGATCAACTACTTACTTGTTCCATGCTTTTATAGAATGCTACATATTTTTCATATGCATGCTGCCATGCAGATTTATAGTGATTGCAAGTCTGACAAGTGCAGAATAAGATCAGAATGGCCCAGTTTGAATATATTTCACAGCTTGCATTTACGAGGGTGGGTCAGAAAGTTCTGTCATAGGTATTATAACTTTGTTAATAAACATGATAGGTTGCTGTATTATACCTTGACTAAAAGGGCTACATTTCTTCTTTATAATGATGTCAAAATAATACCCGTAAGAAATAAATACCTAGAAATAGACACCTTGAAAGACACCTGGGGTAAAACCAATGGCACGTTTTCTAGAATTTGTGAATATTATTGTGTGCGTTTCATGCGTCATATCATCATAACTACCGATCAGATTTTCTCCAACTTTACAGTGATAAATAATAGTATGTTTAGAAAAGCAATGTGACAAAAATTACTGGTATCGATGCTATGTTGACTTTATTATAAAGCGATATATATGACGTCATTAAAATACGTACCACTATAGCATTTCTGGCACCGCTGAACCATTATATTGGCTCGCATTTTTACGAGTTTACGACAGGACACACTAGGATGAAACAATAAAATGGTAAAATGTATTTAAGGTCCCTGGTCAACGTGTAGATGTCAATAAATGCCCTTTGAATTTGAACTGTAATTTTAATGTATGTACAACAAGCAAATTTCACTATTTCATTTTGCAATAACTCAATTAATTTTAATTGAATTATTTTGATTTTTGCAGGATATATTCATCTATGATTGAAAAATATATTGCAGGGGTTATTTTTTTTTCGAAGTCGTTTTTCTTAAAAGATATTCACAAATTCAAGAAAAAGTGCTATTGGTTTTACCCCAGGTGTCTTTCAAGGCGTCTAGTTTGAAGTATTTATTTCTTTCATGCATTCTTTTGGCATCATTATAAAGTAGAAATGTAGCCCTTTCAATCAAGGTATAATACAGCAACCTATCATGTCTATTAACAAAGTTATAACACCTATGACAGAACTTTCTGACCCACCCTCGTACATCCTTTTTTAGGCCTTACAAATGCTATTAGTCATAAGTTAATACAGCTTCATTTAACTGGCAAGCAGTTTAATACATATGTACATGTAATAACAATTATAATATATAAGCTTTTGCTGCCCAATATATAGGAAAAGAAAACTAAAATTCTAAATCATTATAAAATTTGTAGATTTTAAAGCCCAAATCCTTCAAGGTGTATGTTCTTAATAAATGTTTTTAATCCTGTATGGTTTATTTTGTGATTGTTTAGAGGCTGAAGAAGATGATACACCCAAGCCAGATTTCAAACCACCACCAGTAGCACCCAGAGAGGATGGAACAGCCACAAACAAGAAAACATATTTTGTCTGCAATGATCGTAAGTGTCAAACAATAGCTTGTACTTATGCAAGTGTAATTTTGTAATATCTTCATTTATATAAATGTGTTGATGTCACAATTTTATTTTTCTTAGTATCTTTGTAGAAGTCAAAATACCAAAAACTAAGAAATGTCACGTTTTTTTATTGTTTTTAATTTATTTCTGTTTTAATTGCACTTCCTATGAATTTTATGTTTTGAACTGTGACTTGCTTTTTATATTTTAAAATAATTGGGTATTTTAAGTACTTCTATATTTTGTCTGTCATCATGTATTTCTTTAGATGTATTTAACTTTTCTTATTTAATTCATTATCCAACAAGACATATGTATTACCATTTTTATTATTTTCAGCGGGTAAGCCCTGGACTAAACTTCCACAAGTCACACCTGCCCAGATTGTCTGTGCTAGACAAATCAAGAAATTCTTCACAGGGAATCTTGATGCCCCAGTGAGTATCTGAATCGTTTACTAGTGATAAGCCAATTAGGGGTTTCAGGTGGGGGAGAAATTAGTCCTTAGAATGCACAAGAGAAGCAAACTTGGACACACAATCGTCTGACATTACAGCAGTGGAAATCCGAGTCAGGGATGTCATTCCAGTCCCTGATAGTCCAGAAAAAGAAACTACATTTATAGGCCTCTTAGATACTGATGATTCTAAAATAACATGGAGTGATTATTTCTACAACACCTAGTCTTGGAGACAGTCATCTGTAGGTGTTCTGGCTTTACCCGTCAGACCTTTCTGTAACAGTATAAGTTGATTATCCTTCCTCCTTTTCTTGAGCAATTCACATTTAAGTTGTTCAAGAATGTTTCCTTCCTCTAAAGTATTTTATTCATTATTTGTATTAAACTCATTAAAAAGCCTGTGTCACAGTAATGAAAGACAGATAAGGTAAAAAGCCACCTAGAAAGTTTTGATTTACTGATTTGCTATACATACAGTGCTTTTAAGCTCACCTGAGCCGAAGGCTGACAGGTGAGCTTATAGAATACCCATGCTCTGGCGTCCGTCATTGCCGTCGTTGTCCACAATGTTAAAACTTCTCATAAACCACTGGGCTAATCAATGCCAAACTTTATGTGGAACATCCATAGAAAGGGGGAACGAAAGTTTATATAAATGGTCCAGGTCATGTGACCAAGATGGCTGCAAGGGCTATAAATAGCAAAAACCTTTAAATATCTTCTCCAGAACCAGTGAACCTTGGTAGAAGTGACCTCGTCCAAAGATAATATTTTGAAGACCAAATATCAGGTGAGCGTTCTTAAGACCATTGGTCGTCTGGTCTTTATTAGACTTTCAACATGTGTTAAATCATATTAAACAGATAATTAGCTACCCACCATTTCCTGGCAAAGAGTCCAACTACTTGCGAGCCCAGATTGCCCGTATTAGTGCTGGCACCCACATCTCACCACTTGGCTTCTACCAGTTTGATGAAGAAGAGGAAGAGGAGGAAGAAGAATGTAAGGGGAGATCACTATCTTAGGACAGATTTATTGTATTTTCTCACCTGAATGTCAAGTAATCTGCTTTTAAACATTATGTTCGTGGGTGTCATTGTCAATGAATAAGCTTAAGCTGAGCATTGTACAGAAAATAGTAAACACAAAAATTCCATTGCTTTCACATGTATGCAAACAGTCTGATGAATTTTCATACAAGGCATTTAATATGAGATGCCCATGTTATTTAATTTTTAAGAATTTAAGTTTTAAAATAGAATATATTATATAGCGAAAACATCTATTTGTGCTTGCCATTCTGAACTTGCATACAGGTGAAGACATTTTGTCTAGTTGGGCATTTAAAGTGTGCTCGTTTAAGGATGTTCGCTGCCAACATTTGACATTTCGGAACTTCCGGTTTTTCTTTTCTTGAATATCTCATAAACGGTTGAAGATATTTTCCTAATATTTTATATTTGGATACATATTGATGATGTGCATTGAATGAGCCATGAAAATTGTCAATCTAAGAAACTTCATTTTTTCACCCCATTTTCTGCAACTTTTCAGAAAATTTTAATTGTCAGTAAAATTTAGGGGGTAGGGTAGATTAAACTTGAATATTACACATCTTCAAATTAATTGCACTAGTTCGATGTTTATTTTAGCAGCAGTTTATGTGTACATGGTCTTCTAAGTCAGTCTTTGTGCCTTTGGTGTGCTGGTTTTAAAATTTTAGGTGGTTTTATGAAATGGGCTTTTAGAAACAAAACAGCCGAGTAAGGGCTGAAAATGGCGATTTTCAAGATGTTGGTTCTCTCTTATATGCTCACTACCATATATATTTCTTTCTTTTATTCGAACAATATTACCAAGTTCTATGTTTAGTGAAAATACAAGAAAAAGTTTGAATCAACAAATATGGGATTGGTACATTTCAAAATGTTGATTTTTTCCGACTTTTCAAGTATGGGGGTAGGGTTGGAAAAGGAATCATAAAATTTTGTCATCCACTTCAAGTTGCAAATTTTTCTATGCTTTTGGTCAAGAATAGTCTGCGTTATGTAAATATTATGACTTTTGAAAGCATTCTAGATGTATTTTTGTTCAAGACAGGTATGTTTTAAAGAATTAAAAATTAATTTAATTTTACTAAATTTAAGACATGGTGCTCAGAGGCCTGTAGCTTGAAAAAATGCACACTACCCTATATTAATTTTGTTTTCAAATGTCTTGTGTTGTATTTTCGAATCAAAAAAGAGTGGTTAGAAAAAAAGTTTGAATACTTTTTCATTGGCAGCGAACATCCTTAACATGCTGAAAGGCCCTATGAAAGAAGCTTTCCATGGAGCACGCAGGGAAGTGTTTTCAAGCTCAGTTGATACTAGGGCTTATCAGAGCATTTCCTATGTCCTTTGGAGAATTTGGTGGCAAGCTTATTCACATAGATGCTGATAAAATAATGTATGATTTAAACTTGAAACCCTTTTTCCTCTTTCCAGTGAGAAATACATTTCTAGAGAATGAAGACTTTGAAGTTCTATCAGTAAGAGAGCTGATTGACCCTTCCTTACAAAACTGGGTCCATCATGTACAACATATTTTACCACAGGTAACAAGCTTTGCCCTAAATTTATGATTAAGCATGGTTTTATTTGGAATAAATGCAATAGATTTTGCTATATTCCAGAAACTAAAGTTTTACCATATGTGTAACCTGTTGCCAGGGTTTTAGACTATGCACCTAGAGAAGGGGCAGCACAATTAAGTCATGTTGGACTACAATAAAAAAGTTACAAAATGAGTTTTTTAAACTTTCTTTTGTTAATTTTGAGCCCTGAATGCATAATTGTTTGGTATATTGAGTGCTCTGAAGCTAATGCTAATTGCACCATGTATTCAATGTGCTCCTTTTCCTTTTAAGTTCTGGACTGTTTGTACAGCCTCTTAGTACATGTACATGTTAATTGTTTACTTTAGGGTCGTTGTGTATGGTGGAACCCTGTACAGAAAAATGAAGATGAGTATGAAGAAGACGAAGAAGATGAAGAAGAAGAGGAGCCCGATGAACCGGAACCTGAAGTAGGCCCTCCCCTGCTCACCCCTCTGTCCGAGGATGCAGAGATTGGAAATATGCCTCCCTGGACCCCAAAGTGCTCATCAAAATTGTTTCCTGAATTCTCCATAGCCTGTATACATTCTAATTTATGGCCTGGTGCTCATGCTTTTGCCAGTGGAAGGTAAGTTGATTGTTCTGTTTTTGCACATTATAAAATTTGATGCATATATTAATCTACAAATTTTGACACATAATTTAACTGTAACTACTCCCAAATTCTTAGAAGCTGTCTTTTTATTATGCCCCCAACTTCGAAGAAGTTGAGGGGGCATATTGGTTTGAGTCTGTCCGTCCAGTGGTGTGCAGTCTGTCTGTGATGCGTGAGTAATGCTTAGCACTCGGTCAGGAACCGTTAGAGCTAGGATCTTGAAATTTGGTATGTAGTTTGTATATGAAAATTAAGAGGACCCGTATTTTTTCTTTCAGATAAATTCAAGGGGCTAGGGACCCATACTGTGAGAGTTATTTCCCTTTTTAATTCTTGATAAAGTGAATAGATAGTGGGTACCTTGTGTGCGCAACTCCTCCTACAGTTTTATTCCGATTCTCTAGAAACTTTATAGATGTTGTGACCATGCTTTGAAGATATGCATGTGGTTTTTCGGGCATTTTGACAATGAAAGTGAATGGGCAGTGGGTACCTTGTGTGTGCAACTCTTCCAGTTTCATGCCAATTCATTTAAAACTTTACATGTGTTATGAGCATGGTCTGAAGATATGCATGTGGTTTAGATATAATCCTTGGATTATTTTTTGTCATTTTTTTCACAATTTGAACTTAGTCATTTTTTTCGGGCATTTTAGTGAACTGATAGAGGGTAACTTGTGTGCGCAACTCCTCCTACAATTTAATACCCATACTTTTGAAACTTTGCAGACATTGTTACCATGCTTTGAAGATATGCATGTGGTTGGGATATACTCCTCAGATTAATTTTTGTCACTTTTTTTTACAATTTGAACTTAGTCATTTTTTGGACATTTTTACATCTTGAAAGTGACTTACCAGTTGGGGGCATAGTGTTTCATAAACACATTTTCTAGTTGTAAAGATCATGCAGTTTGTTCTGGTGTGGCACATATTAGTGTCTCAATGAAATCTTAGCTAAGGCTATTGCTGTTTCCAGTTTCTATTTCAAAACTTTTTATGCCCCCAACTTCGAAGAAGTTGAGGGGTCATATTGGTCCAGTGGTGTCCAGTGAGTCTGTGACGCGTGAGTAACACTTAGCTGTTAGAGCTAGGATCTTGAAATTTGGTATGTAGTTTGTATATGAAAATTAAGAGGACCCGTATTTTTTCTTTCAGGTAAATTCAAGGGGCTAGGGGCCTATACTGTGAGAGTTATTTCCCTTTTTAATTCTTGATATAGTGAATAGATAGTGGGTACCTTGTGTGCGCAACACCTCCTACAGTTTTATTCAGATTCTCTTGAAACTTTACAGATGTTGTGACCATGCTTTGAAGATATGCATGTGGTTTGGATATAATCCTCAGATTAATTTTTAGCTCACCTGAGCCGTCAGGCTCACAAGGTGAGCTTATAGTATACCCATGCTCCGGCGTCCGTCCGTCCGTCGTCCGTCGTCCGTCCGTCGTCCGTCCGTCGTCCGTCCGTCCGTCGTCCACCATTTTCAAAGATCTTCTCCTCTGAAACCGCTTGGCCAATCAAAGCCAAATTTTACATGAAGCATCTATGGGAAGGGGGAACCAATGTATATATAAATAATCCAGGTCACATGACCAAGATGGCCGCCATGCCCATATATGGTAAAAACCCTTCAAAAATCTTCTTCTCCGGAACCACTGGACCGATTTCAACCAAACTTGGCATGAAGCATTAATGGCTCAAGCACTACAATGTGTATATAAATCATGACCCTATGATGACCTTGACCTATTTTACGGCAAGGTCAACATAGGTCACGAATGCATTTGAATGGGAAAAATTGTTAAATTGTCATTTAAAGGAAAAATCTTGCAGAAAATGAGCAGTAGGACTGAATATTAATGATTCTGAAAAAAACTGGGCACCAGGGGCTCATCCGCCCCCACCCCGGGGCAATATACATGTATATCTCCATAATATTCAAACATCTTCTCCTCTGAAACCGCTTGGCCAATCAAAGCAAAATTTTATGTGAAGCATCAATAGGAAGGGGTAACAAATATGTATATAAAAAATCAAGGTCACATGACCAAGATGGCCGCCATGCCCATATATGGTAAAAACCGTTCAAAAATCTTCTTCTCCAGAACCGGTAGACCGATTTCAACGAAACTTGGCACGAAGCATCGATGGCTCAAGCACTACAATGTGTATATAAATCATGACCCTGTGATGACCTTGACCTATTTTACGGGAAGGTCAACATAGGTCACCAATGCATTTGAATGGGGAAAACTTTTAAAATGTCATTTAAAGTGAAAGTCTTGCAGGAAATGGGCAGTAGGACTGGATATTAATGATTCTGAAAAAAATTGGACCCCAGGGGCTCATGTGCCCCCACCCCGGGGCAATATACATGTATATTTCCATAATATTCAAACGTCTTCTCCTCTGAAACCGCTTGGCCAAACAAAGCCAAATTTTAAGTGAAGCATCTATAGAATGGGGGAATCAATGTGTATATAAATAATCAGGTCACATGACCAAGATGGCCGCCATGCCCATATATGGTAAAAACCCATCAAAAATCATCTTCTCTGAAACCAATAGACTGATTTCAAGGAAACTTGGCGTGAGGCATCGATGGCTAAAGTACTCCAATGTATATATAAATCATGACCCTGTGATGACCTTGACCAAGTTTATGGCAAGGTCAACATGGGTTGCCTGTGCATCTGAATTGGGAAAACTGTTAAAATGTCATTTGAAGGAAAAAGCCAACAGGAAATTGGCAAATGGACAGAATATTGAAGATTCTGAAAAAAGAAAATGGCCCAAGGGCTTATCTGCCCCTGCACTGGAGTTAAATACCATGATATTCAAACATGTTTATTGGTATATGCAGCTGATCTCAGGTGAGCGTTTACAGGACCATTGGTCCTCTGGTTGTTACTTTTTTTGCAATTTGAACTTAGCCATTTTTCGGGCATTTTGACAATGAAGGTGAATGGGCAGTGGGTACCTTGTGTGCGCAACTCCTCCAACAGTTTCATGGCAATTCATTTAAAACTTTACATGTGTTATGGGCATGGTCTGAAGATATGCATGTGGTTTGGATATAATCCTTGGATTATTTTTTGTCATTTTTTTCACAATTTGAACTTAGTCATTTTTTCGGGCATTTTAGTGAACGGATAGAGGGTACCTTGTGTGCGCAACTTCCCCTACAATTTAATACCGATACTTTTGAAACTTTGCAGACATTGTGACCATGCTTTGAAGATATGCATGTGGTTGGGATATACTCCTCAGATTAATTTTTGTCACTTTTTTTTACAATTTGAACTTAGTCATTTTTTGGACATTTTTACATCTTGAAAGTGACTTACCAGTTGGGGGCATAGTGTTTCATAAACACATTTTCTAGTCTGATTGTTTTTGCACATACACTTTCTAAATAAACAATGACCAGGAACTGTGGTCATAAAGTAAAAGAGCCATGTCATGAGAAAACACACAATGTGGCTTTCGAACAGGTCCGACACAAACCGAGCTGTACAAGAACAGAACATGGCAAGAGGCTAGAAATTTTGGATTAAGAAAGTAGAAGAATTGCACTATCCCTGTTGCGAAAACAAAGTTTGCAGTTACTCCGAAACTGATCTGCGTTTTTTTTTGTTTTTTTTTCGCATATGCAAAATGTTTGTTTTCTCATGATGTGGCTTAAAATATGATTTTGTACATATTTCCCACAAAATTATTGAGCTACATTTACAAACTGATTGTAAAATGTTAAATTTTTCATTTCAGAAAATTTGAAAATGTTTATATTGGTACTGGTCACAAGTACTCACAAGACAACTATAACCCACCAGCAGTGCCCCCACTCCAGGAGGAATTCCCGAGTGGCCCTGAGATCACAGAGACAGAGGACCCTTCCCCAGAGGAAGAGGCTGCACTCAGGGCCGCGGCTTTGGAGGCCGAGGCCGGAGAAGAGATGGAAGAAGCTGAAGAGGAGAGTGATGAGGATGATGAATAGGAACTATAGACATAATTAATCTGTGACATTTGTTCTGAGATGACCTTTTGTTTTTACACCAAAAGACATGATAACCGGTCATGAACAAAAGAAACTATAATGTTTAGAAATTGGTGACATGGCAAAAGATGATTTATGATCAACTGAAAGGGAATGGAGGATAATTCTAATTTTTGTCATGCAAATTTTGCAAAATGAGTTTTTCCAACATCCCTTACTACTTTTAAAAGTGCATCATGAATACTGCTATCAGGTTACAATTTAAATAAAGATCATATTCTAACATAATGCAGTTTACTATTCTATCACTTAGTTTCTCCCCATGTCCCCAAAAGCTATGCAAAAATTCTAGCAGATGTGAAAAATGCCTTGTCTGTGTTTTGGTTGAAAACATCTCTGGATGGTGTTTATGATAAAGTTTATTGTAAGTATATCTCTGAAACCAAAAGCTTTGTAGATAGCTGCTTTGAATTTTGAATTGCTTATATACAAAAGCAGTCCTCTCTGACCTAGCTGATAACTGCTAACTCCTGGTTGATCCTCATAATGCTGAGCTTAAATAAAAAAAGATGGTTGTTATATAAAATTTAACTGTTTACACTGTAGTGCTCATTCACATCATCTCATTATGGAGTTAGTGTTTTATTGAATATCCGTGTTCTACTTTCCTACTTTTTAGAAATTTAGCATATATACTTGCATACTATTACAAAACATACCTCAATATCTTGTTGCAGTGTAGAATAAGTACATCATTGTATTTCATTGCAAATAAAACTTATTCATAACCTTAGAGTTAGTATATCAGTTATAGAATTTAGAAAACAGATTTCTTTTTCAGTGTAGACTAGGATTAGAAGTTTTCATTAGAAGTCTATTTGTAGAATATCACTAGTGTATGTTGATAGGTATAGCAGCGTTTGTCTTAATTAAACTCAATACATAATCAAGGTTTTGACTTGAAAACAAAAGTAGATGTCAGTAGAGAATGTAGCATGTTACCTCTGTGGCAGTATATAACTTCTCTAAATGCTGTTAGAATGAATGGACAGTCATTCTCGTTTGTGAAGCTTAGATTTGAATTTAAAAGTTTATTTTCATATTGAATTAAACTAATTTGAGCCGCCACATTGGAAAACCAACAAATTACATATGCGAAAACAAAGACACAGATCAGCTTCACATTAATAAGCTTTGGAGTAACTGTGAAGCTGATCAGGGCCTTTGTTTTTGCTACAGGGATAGTACAATTCCTCTTCTATCTAAATCCAAAATTTTCAGCATCTAGCCATCCTTTGTGTTTGTACATCTTGGTTTGTGTCGAACCTGTTTGAAAACCAGATTGTTGGTTTTCTCATGAGGAGGTTCATATATATTATTAATTTACAAAACCAACTCTGTTTTTGTTTATATTTTATTTTTATGATTTGTATTTTCTATGATTGTATAGAAGCTGAAGAAGATGACACACCCAAGCCCGACTATAAACCCCCACCAGTTGTCCCCAGGGAAGAGAACAGAACAGCCACAAACAAGAAAACATACTTTGTTTGCAATGATCGTAAGTTCTTCTTTTACCATTATTTTTTTCTTGTTCTGTAAGAGTGATCAAGAGTGTTTTACCTCTATTAAATTTTAATTGTTATTTGGTTTGAACATTGAAATGTTATCATTTTCTTATTTTTATGAGTTGTATGGTTTAAGAATTTTAGTTATAGGGGATAGATAGAGACACTATAAATGTATTTTTGCCAATATTTAAAATAAAATATGTTTGATTGCATTAAAATTATGCTGTTGTATGTTACAGCTGGCAAACCCTGGACCAAACTCCCACCAGTCACACCCGCCCAGATTGTCAATGCCAGACAAATCAAGAAATTCTTCACAGGCAGACTAGATGCCCCAGTAAGTCCTGTACACTTATTTAAAAAATGTCATTTGCTACATGAACATCACACTTTGATTTAAAGTTTGAGCACTAAATAGGTACTTCCAAATTCAGTGGCATATCTATGAAGCTCTGGGGAATAGTTATTTTGAATTAATACAAACTACCATGAATTTCATGAAAAACTATGACAAAGCCTTGAGTAGAGGTCCTGAAAAATCAACTGACCAGAACAACTCGTATGTACATATACTTTATAAATCTAAACACATGAAGAGTACAATTTTGATGTTGAAACACAGCATGCTGGACATGACAGAACATTGTCAGGTGCTAGCCAAGAGGAAATGGCTTTATAAGATGTCTGACATTTTGACATATTTGATCAGGTTGTAAGCTATCCACCATTCCCCGGCAATGAGTCAAACTACCTGCGAGCCCAGATCGCCCGTATCAGTGCTGGCACCCAGATATCTCCACTCGGCTTCTACCAGTTTGATGAAGAGGAGGAGGAAGAGGAAGAAGAGGGAGGTAATACACACAGGGGAGATCATTCTCAAGCCACTGATGCTAAAATTTTAGCTTTCTGTTAAAAGAAATAATTAGAGATATTATTCTATTTTAGCAGCATTGAAATTGAGATTTTACCCTTTATCACTAAAAGGGCATCCAAATACAGCATAAAAAGCCACCATGATTGGTATGTAGGGTTTTATGTAAATATTGTACAGTCTCACATAAGTTTGAACCCTATCAAAATAATTCTGCAAAGAAATAGACAATCTTGATTCAAGTTTTGTAGGGCTTAAATTAAAATATGCTTTCATGTTCTTCATTAGCAGGCAGAGATAACTTTGTTGAGAGCCTTGACTTTGAGGGTGTTCCAGTAAGAGAGCTGTGTGACCCATCATTATCTAACTGGGTGCATCATGTGCAACATATCTTACCACAGGTAAAAATCCCATCTCTTGCGTCTTGTCAGACTTATCCCATGATGAAATAAAAAATGTGAAAGTGGGAGTCTAACCTTTTCTCTTATTCAATTTCAAATTTGCAAACTTTGGGTAATCTTTTCATCAATATGTCTGTTCCATTTCTAGTCTAGGGACTTGCATAGCCAATAAAATTGCAACATTTAAATGCGCTCAGAGGATAATCATTTATATGATCAAAATATCATTTTCTAAAAATCTGAACATAATCTAAATCCTTGTTGGCTTCAGGGTCGTTGTGTGTGGTGGAACCCGGTTCAGAAAAATGAAGATGAGTTTGAAGATGAGGAGGAGGAAGAAGAGCGGGAAGAGCCTGATGAACCTGAGCCCGAGGTCGGCCCACCTCTACTCACCCCACTGTCAGAGGACGTAGAAATCAACAATATGCCTGCATGGACTCCAAAATTCTCATCAAACTTAATTCCTCAGTTTTCCATAGCTTGTATGCATTCTAATTTATGGCCTGGTGCTCATGCTTTTGCCAGTGGAAAGTAAGTCTTTTGTTTTTCTCAAAACATATTTATACCCCCCGGCATTTATGCCGACGGGTATATAGCTTTCGCTTTTCCGTTCGTCCGTTCGTATGTTAATTAGTTAGTTAGTTAGTTAGTTAGTTCGTTTCTTCGTTCGTAATTCCCGAACGTTCGTGGAATTTACGTCAAAGTTTTGGTTAAAGTTTCTCTAGAGGTGTATATCTCATGAACCAATGGTCAGAAACCATTCATATTTGGACCATAGGTACCCTATAGGGTTTGCTTTGTTTCCATGAGTTCAGACCCCAGGGCGCATGCCCGGGGGTAGGGCTGGAGGTCAAAATCTAGGTCACCTTTAAAATATGCTATTTGCAATTTTAATGTTTCTTCTCTAAGTCCATATCTTAACAAACAATCATAGGGATATATTCTTATGTAGTTCCTAGATACCCTATAGGGTTTGCTTTCATATTTCATGCTCGGTACCATCTCCAGGGGTGGGGCTAGAGGTCAAAATCTAGGACTTATATATAATATGATAAATACCATGATAAATTTTCTGTAAGTCTGTATTTACTTGACATCCACAAAGTCTTGTCAGAAAGCATTCATACTTAGACCATAGGTACCATGTAAGGTTCAGATACTAGGGTCCATGTGCGGGGGTGAGGTCAAAATCTAGAACTTGTATTTTCTGTACTTTTCTTTACCACCATGTTTAGAAATGATTTGTACATGCACCAAAGGGACTCTATAAGGTTTGCCTTGTTCCTAATGACATTAGACTCTAGGGTCCGTGCCCAGGGTGGGGCTAGAGGTCAAGATCTAGGACATCTTATTTTTTTTATTTTTTTTTTATTCTTTTTAATATTATGGAAAAATGACATTCTACTTTACATCTAGGACCGAGGACCTGACCCTCAATGTCCGCGATCAAGTCCTAGATTGAGTATACAAGTCAGCTCTGTATACTGTTCTAAAATAGATCTGTCATTCTACTACATCCCCCCCCCCCCCTTCCCATAGTTTTAGACAGTGCTTTTTGCAAATACAAATTGATAAGTAATACTTGTTGAGGTTGCTCTCTTTTATTTGGGAATGCAGGTTCATTGTATCAGTGTCAGTGAGCATGTCTGGGTGGTGGGCCGGGGGGTGAGGGGGGGGGTGAGGGGGGAGGTGAGGGGAGGTGGAGGGTGCTACCAGCCGGGGGTATACGTGCCTCTCAAGGCACTTTTTCTAGTTTGAACTGGAAAAAGTATGTCAATCAAGAGACAATAATAGTTGCTGAAATAATTTCTATGTTGGATAACATTGTCATCTTGACCAATAGTATGGATAGTACTGATGGAATAGCATTTTCCAAAAACCTATTTGTAGATATTCCTTTCTGACAAAAAGCTTATGACAGTTGTCGTAAATTAATTTTGGAACCAAACTTTTCTGGTTTTCCTACATGGAAGTTCGGAATTGGCAAGTTTGTAAAATATGGTCCTGTTAGTTTGTCATATTAAAGTAAAGTAATATTCATACAATTTCAATCTAACCAGAATATATATTTTTTTTTCCAGAAAATTTGAAAATGTTTACCTTGGTACTGGTCACAAGTACTCACAAGAGAACTACAATCCCCCAGCAATGCCTCAGCTCCAAGAGGAATTCCCAAGTGGTCCAGAAATCACAGAAGTGGATGATCCCACACCAGAGGAAGAGGCCGCACTCAGGGCTGCAAAGATGGAGGCCATGGAGGCTGCAGAAGAGATGGAGGAAGCTGAAGAGGAACAGAGCGATGAAGATTAATTACAAACAAACTGATAAAAACTGTGTTATATGAGAAGATCTGAGTTTCCTTTTAGTTTTCAAAATAAAATGATATTTTTCAGTTCAAAGACTGTGTTTTGGAGATTAAAGAAATGTGCACTATGTAAATGAAATACTTGACCAAAGAGTTCATTTTACTTTTTACTACATTGACAGGCTATTACAAAAAGAAAAGGTTTCCATGAAAAAAAAACCATATGTCACTTGTTATATACCTCACCAATAAATACAGGTATCATCTGTCATTCATAGTCGGTGACTGCCAGTATTACCTGCAATGATCTGCAAGTTTACAAGATTTGTGATTAAACAAAATGAGCAGGAAACATATGTAATAGTAGAATGGATAGAACAACTCAGCATTTTCATACTGTTATTACAGAGAGTTCTTGATTGTCATTTTGATAAAACTGGAATGCTTATTAAGAAAATATTTGGTTACATTTTGTGATTGTTATTTTAAAAGCATTACATAATATCAAACCTATATATGGAGACAGAAAATTGCAATAAAGATCATTTCTGTCTGTATTCTTTATTGTTGTTTTCTCTTTGTTCGCCATGACTATTAGCCTTTTGAACCAAAACAATGGAAGATTATGATGCACTACATTAAGAAACATGCTCTTGTGATGGTCAAAAGAGATGCCACATCTGCTGAAGGATTTTAATCTTACTACTGAAATATGACCAGGCTGCACAGGATCCAGAAAAGTGGCATTGTCTCATCAGCACAGGAGTAGCTCGGGGTGGTGCAAAGAAAGTCTGTGAAATTGAAAAGAGTAATGAACAAACAAAAGCCAACAAACATACCAACAAACAGACATACAGAGTCAAGAGTGCAATTGTTTGAAAAATCAAACAGTTTACTTGTTCTGCTATCACTGTCAATTTAGAGGCAAAGTTAGGTTATGCTTTTGCTATTAAATTACCTTGACCTCAGCCATCAGGCTCTCAAGGTGAGCTTGAAGTATGGGCATCTTCTGGCAGGACTGGCACTCTGTCTGTTCATCGCCGTCCACCATTTTTAGCTCACCTGAGCCGTTAGGCTCACAAGGTGAGCTTATAGGATGGCCATGATCCGGCGTCCGTCCGTCCGTCCGTCGTCCGTCCGTCCGTCCACAATTTCAAAGGTCTTCTTCTCTGAAACCGCTTGGCCAACCAAAGCCAAATTTTATATGAAGCATCTATAGGAAGGGGGAACCAATGTGTATATAAGAAATCCAGGTCACATGACCAAGATGGCCGCCATGCCCATATATGGTAAAAACCCTTCAAAAATCTTCTCCAGAACCGGTGGACTGATTTCAACAAAACTTGGCATGAAGCATTGATGGCTCAAGCACTACAATGTGTATATAAACCATGACCCTGTGATGACCTTGACCTATTTTACGGCAAGGTCAACATAGGTCGCCAATGCATTTGAATGGGGAAAACTTTTAAAATGTCATTTAAAGTGGAAGTCTTGCAGGAAATGGGAAGTAGGACTAAATATTAATGATTCTGAAAAAAATTGGACCCCAGGGGCTCATATGCCCCCACCCCGGGGCAATATACATGTATATTACCATAATATTCAAACATCTTCTCCTCTGAAACCGCTTGGCCAATCACAGCCAAATTTTATGTGAAGCATCAATAGGAAGGGGTAATCAATGTGTATATAAATAATCCAGGTCACATGACCAAGATGGCCGCAATGCCCATATATGGTAAAAACCCTTCAAAAATCTTCTTCTCCAGAACCGGTGGATCGATTTCAAAGAAACTTGGCATGAAGCATCGATGGCTCAAGTACTACAATGTGTATATAAATCATGACCCTGTGATGACCTTGACCTTTTTTTATGGCAAGGTCAACATAGGTCGCCAATGCATTTGAATAGGGAAAACTTTTAAAATGTCATTTAAAGTGAAAGTCTTGCAGGAAATGGGCAGTAGGACTGAATATTAATGATTCTGAAAAAAAAAAATGGACTCCAGGGGCTCATCTGCCTCCACCCCGGGGCAATATACATGTATATTACCATAATATTCAAACATCTTCTCCTCTGAAACCGCTTGGCGAATCAAAGCCAAATTTTATGTGAAGCATCTATGGAATGTGGGAATTAATGTGTATATAGATTATCTAGTTCACATGACCAAGATGGCTGCCATGCCCATATAAGGTAAAAACCCTTCAAAAATCTTCTTCTCCGAATCTGGTGGACCAATTTCAAAGAAACTGGGCATGAAGCACCAATGGCTGAAGTACTACAATGTGTATATAAAATATGACCCTGTGGTGACCTTGACCTATTTTAGGACAAGGTCAACATAGGTCGCCAATGCATTGGAATGGGGAAAACTTTTAAAAAGTCATTTGAGGTGAAAATCTTGCAGGAAATGGGTAGTAGGACTAAATATTAATGATTCTGAAAAAAAAAATGGACCTAAGGGCTCATATGCCCACACCCCGGGGCAATATACATGTATATTACCATAATATTCAAACATCTTCTCTAAAACCACTTGGCCAATTGAAGCCAAACTTTATGTGAAGCATCTATAGGATGGGGGAACCAATGTATATATTAATAATCTAGGTCACATGACCAAGATGGCCGCCATGCCCATATATGGTAAAAACCCTTCAAATATCTTCTTCTCTGAAACCAATAGATTGACTTCAATGAAACTTGGCGTGAAGCATCCATGGCTATAGTACTACAATGTATATATAAATCATGACCCTGTGATGACCTTGACCAAGTTTATGGCAAGGTCAACATGGGTTGCCCATGCATTTGTTTAATGTCATTTGAAGGGAAAAGCCAGCAAGAAATTGGCAAATGGACAGAATATTGATTATTCTGAAAAAAGAAAACGGCCCAAGGGCTTCATCTGCCCCTGCACTGGGGTTAAATACCATAATATTCAAACATGTTTATTGGTATATGCAGCAGACTCAGGTGAGCGTTTACAGGACCATTGGTCCTCTGGTTAAAGGTTTTCTCAGAAACTGCTTGGCTAATCAAAGCAAATTTTCATGTGGAGACTCTAGGGAAGTTGAGACGCAAGTTTGTACATATTAATGGTCCAGGTCCAATGTGCAAGATGGCCACCACTGGTTTGTTCACCCTGACCTATAGCAGTTATTTTCATTGACATAACCTGTCTTTTTCTCCCAGTAGGGCCATGCTATTGTCTGGAAGTACATTTAGGTTATTGTAAACTAGGCACACTTGGTCTAGATCTATTTAATATCAGGATCAAAGAAGACAAGAATCTGTGATTGTAATAAAACATTATTGATGGTCTTTTAATATGAATATTAAGCTTTAGCAGTAGGGTTATCAATGGATTATCAAATGTCACTATGTAAAAAGGTTGCTTTAATAATAATACAAGATGGAAAATGAATGTTTTCTTCAGACTAACAACTTGCTAGAGCTTGATAGATAACTGGCACAGAAAAAATAATGGAAATATGCAAGATTGCAAACTCAAGAATTTGACAACACAGAAAGCAGCACCGGTTTACAATTTTATTTTAGGTTGAACATAAAGTTTCATAAAGCTGTATTATATATAATGTTAAACAGACCCAGACACATGCTAGTAGTGTTTTATTTTGGCCATTTTAATAGCTGATTGGTGATACGGGCACTATTGATTACAGTAGATAAAGGTATGTGAGCATTGAAATCGTTCTATAATGAACTGCTAAACGCACCTTAAAGTTTGTAGATAACTAAAATAAGGGATAGAGGGGAATTGGAAACTACCAGGTCTATAATTTTACGTTGATATTATAGGAACAGTTACTTGATTAAATCGACCAAACCTATAAGTTCGCTCTGGACACTTCATAAGCATCTGCGTTTTGTTCATTAATAATTTTGAGCCGTTGCTGTTGGGTTTAATAAGATCTGCTAGAGTGTGGTATTAGAGGCTGAGATTGTTGTTTTTGATGAGCTAATGGAGACATCAATCATCATTGATACGAACATCACTGACAGTTACATGTTAAAGGGCATGTTTATTCCAGTAAATAGGTAACAGTTAACAGTGGGGGTCAATAGCGTTTCACTAAAGGCAATGTTTGAGGAAGTAATTACATATTTTGTGGCAATTCTAGCTGAACATCCCAAATGAATACATATTTAGATTACCCTAGGATGCTGTCGTATGGGCATAATTATAACAATCAAAGGAATGAAATACTTGGTCAATCCTTGTATGTCTATCATTCCATCATCTTATGTTTTACTCTAAACTTACCATGGATTTTCTATCAATCTCAGAACCACTACCCAAATTTTTGTCTGTGATAGGCAATTCCACGACTGGCCGAAGTACTGGAATATTGACTAATCAGATAATATACGAGACCACGTTAAATTTGAAACACTATACCTACTGCCAACATGTTAAGTTTTGTCAGAAGTGATTTGTGTATCTTAATGAATAAGATTGCGCCTGACCTTGTCACTATCACTATCATAACTTTTCATCTCCATCGTTGGGCAGCTTACTCATTCTGTGAGTCCTCGTTTTTGATTCATCATGGAATTTATCATGATTTATTTGTTTGTCCATGATCATTAGATTCACTACCAGGACCGAACAACTAACTAAATGTTATGAACCACTGCAGAAGCTGAGGGTGAGGTTAGTTTAAGCCCGCCAGTAATTTTATATTGCTGATCATTCCAAGGCGATACTTCTGTGGTGGTTCATTATGTCTAGGTGTTTAAAATGTTTTTGTGCTGTTGGCGCCTTATGTATGTTATCATATTTTTAGTTAAGTTTAGGTAACTGAGTGGCCACCTATTGGGAAAGTAGCTGCTCATTCGGCTTGCGAAATGTATTCATGGTATAAGTACCTTATTGTTAGTTTAGTTTTTTTCCGCCTCGGGTTTTGGAGTGGGAATCTTTTTCTGATTGCGCCTTGTCCTGATGGTTGCCTACTTGTACCTTTTTAGCTCACCTGAGCCGTCAGGCTCACAAGGTGAGCTTATAGTATACCCATGCTCCGTCGTCCGTCCGTCCGTCGTCCGTCGTCCGTCCGTCCGTCGTCCACAATTTTCAAAGATCTTCTTCTCTGAAACCGCTTGGCCAATCAAAGCCAAATTTTACATGAAGCATCTATGGGAAGGGGGAACCAATGTATATATAAATAATCCAGGTCACATGACCAAGATGGCCGCCATGCCCATATATGGTAAAAACCCTTCAAAAATCTTCTTCTCCGGAACCACTGGACCGATTTCAACCAAACTTGGCATGAAGCATCGATGACTCAAGCACTACAATGTGTATATAAATCATGACCTTGCGGTGACCTTGACCTATTTTACGGCAAGGTCAACATAGGTCGCCTTTGCATTTGAATGGGAAAAATTGTTAAATTGTCATTTAAAGGAAAAATCTTGCAGAACATGAGCAGTAGGACTGAATATTAATGATTCTGAAAAAAAATTGGGCACCAGGGGCTCATCTGCCCCCACCCCGGGGCAATATACATGTATATTATCATAATATTCAAACATCTTCTTCTCTGAAACCGCTTGGCCAATCAAAGCCAAATTTTACATGAAGCATCTATGGGAAGGGGGAACCAATGTATATATAAATAATCCAGGTCACATGACCAAGATGGCCGCCATGCCCATATATGGTAAAAACCCTTCAAAAATCTTCTTCTCCAGAACCGGTGGATTGATTTCAACAAAACTTGGCATGAAGCATTGATGGCTCAAGCACTACAATGTATATATAAATCATGACCCTGTGATGACCTTGACCTATTTTACGGCAAGGTCAACATAGGTCACCAATGCATTGGAATGGGGAAAACTTTTAAAATGTAATTTAAAGTGAAAGTCTTGCAGGAAATGGGAAGTAGGACTGAATATTAATGATTCTGAAAAAATTGGACCCCAGGGGCTCATGTGCCCCCACCGCGCGGCAATATACATGTATATTTCCATAATATTCAAACGTCTTCTCCTCTGAAACCGCTTGGCCAATCAAAGCCAAATTTTTTTGTGAAGCATCTATAGAATGGGTGAATCAATGTGTATATAAATAATCTAGGTCACATGACAAAGATGGCCGCCATGCCCATATATGGTAAAAACCCATCAAAAACCTTCTTCTCTGAAACCAATAGACTGATTTCAAGGAAACTTGGCAAGAAGCATCGATGGCTAAAGTACTTTAATGTATATATAAATCAGGACCCTGTGATGACCTTGACCAAGTTTATGGCAAGGTCAACATGGGTTGCCTATGCATTTGAATTGGGAAAACTGTTAAAATGTCATTTGAAGGGAAAAGCCAGCAGGAAATTGGCAAATGGGCAGAATATTGAAGATTCAGAAAAAAGAAAATGGCCCAAGGGCTTCATCTGCCCCTGCACTGGAATAAAATACCATAATATTCAAACATGTTTATTGGTATATGCAGCAGATCTCAGGTGAGCGTTTACAGGACCATTGGTCCTCTGGTTATAAACATCTCAGATAATATGGGGTGCCGTTTAACTATTTATTCCCTATTTTGGATATCCATAATTGATTTAAGGATATCCATAATTCATTTATGGATACCCATAAATCGAATTATGGATATCCAATATAAGCCCGATTTTAGGATATCCTTAAATCGAATTATGGATATTCAAAAATATTATTGTATTTTAGGATATCCATAATTCGATTTTTGGATATCCTAAAATCAATTTATGGATATCCAATATTCAGCCGAATTAAGGATATCCATAAATCGATTTTAGGACATCCAAAAATGAATAAAGGATATCCAAAATGAATTATGGGTATCCAAAAATGAATTTTGGATATCCAAAAATGAATTATGGATATCCATAAATAGGGAATAAATAGTAAAACGGCACCCCATAAGATCATACTACATGATGATGTAAGAGGTAATAGCATAATACGATGTGGTTTGTCAAGGCATCTGTAATAAATTTTGATTTCAAAAATTTAATTGTGAACCGGGAGTGTTGATTTATATCACTTTAGATTTACCTTGCATTAATGTGCATCAAAAATATTTCAGCGTTCTGCTCTCGATATCAAATATTGTCGAAAACTAGAATTCCTTGTGACTAGTATCATAATTATTTCTACTGAAATGTCTGTAGTGTCTGATTGTTGATATAGGGAGCAACTGTGTTTTTCCATTCATTAACATTCGCTACGCCCTCGGTTTTCAACACTTCCCGAGGGACCTAGTGAATGTTAATGAATGACAAAATCATTTTTGATCGCTATTGTTGCATAAATTCTGCACACACGAAAGAAATAATGGTGCACTATATTTAACAGCCTTATCACATTTTCATATGTGTAAATGTTTTCATTCTTATGCTTGTTCCGGGCGGACTTCAATTACTAAATTAATACATGTCTCTCTTTTCATTAATATATGGCTGTTATATAATATCGTGTGACACGGGTATTTTATGCAATAATATTTATTTGTTGATAATAAATGCATGAGTCTTTTGGGGCTATTTGGCTGAATGCCTTGTCTGCTGCAGTTGTCTTATTATAAGAGACATTCTTTTTTAAAATGAAGAGAAAGTAGCACTTATTATGCAAAAGTAAAATGACATGATATCAAAGATAATAAAAGAAATAATAAAACCACATTTCGTATGCAAAACACAAAATAACAGTGGAGCCTGAAAGTCCACCGGGATGTCTGCTACCACGCCAAAAATGAAATCAAATATCTACTATAAAATATGTCACGGTAGGAGAAAAGTTCGCGATTTCTGAAATTTGACGAATCATTTAAAGAAATCGAAACATGATTGATCACAGTTGTATGAATAATAGCAATAAAAGATCATAATTATATTCATGTAGCAAAAAAGTACAAGTAGGGCAAAGATCAGGAAAAGGCGCAATCAGAAAAAGATTCCCACTCCAAAAACCGAGGTGGGAAAAAACTCAATTAACAATCAGGTACTTAAACCATGAAAACAAATCGTAAGCCGAATGAGCAGCTATTTTCCCAATAGGTGGCCACTCAGTTACCTAAACTTAACTAAAAATATGAAAACATACATAAGGCGCCTACAGCACAATTTTTTTTTTAAACACCAAGACATAAAACAAAAAGAACCACCACAGAAGTATCGCCTTGGAATGATCAGTAACACAAAGTTACTGGCGGGCTTAAACCGGTTTTACATGGCCATAACCTCACCCTCAGCTTCTGCAGTGGTTCATAACATTTAGTTAGTTCTTCGGTCCTCATGGTGAATCTCTAACTAGTCAATGAATCAAGAACAAACAAATAAATCACGATAAACATCCTGATGAATCAAAAACCAGGACTCGCAGATTGAGTAAGCTGCCGTACGATGGAGATCCCTGGGCGCCAAATAACCTACTAACTCCGGAGCAAAAGAAAAACACCAGCTGGACCCCGGTGGGCCAAGCAACAGGCAAGAAGCTCCGGCCCCAACCAACTAAAATGAATAGCTTTAAGTCCGGGCCATAATAGAGTCTGACGCCCGACCCAACGGCGTGCAATTAAAGAAGGCAGCGTAAAAACGGGAAACTTTGCTTTGCCGGACGTTTCATGAAACGGAGCTTTTATTAGCAAATGCTTTGTCAGCTTGAATCATCTAAACTTTCCATCGAGGTGTTTGCATGATTCTCATACAAGTGTTCAGTAATAGAATCTGATATTTTTAGAAGCGCCATTAAGCAAGGTTATGTAGAGAGGTACAAGTAGGCAATGATCAG
The DNA here is from genome assembly GCA_964017185.1 of Rugalucina vietnamica. NCBI lineage: Eukaryota > Metazoa > Mollusca > Bivalvia > Lucinida > Lucinidae > Rugalucina > Rugalucina vietnamica. The sequence continues at coordinate 72,837,299 of OZ024872.1, forward strand.
GAAAAGGCGCAATCAGAAAGAAATTTCCACTCCAAAAACCGAGGCGGGAAAAAACAAACCGACAATCAGGCACCCACAGAGAACACACCGTAAGCCGAGTGAGCAGCCATTTCCCAATAGATGGCCACTCAGTTACCCGAACTTAACTAAAACTATGAAAACGTATATAAGGTTCAAACAACACAAAAACTCGACTTCAAAACAATTAGAGGCGTCACGGAGACAAATGTCAACAGAAAGCAGCACTGTATGTGTGATGCATTGGGAACCTCTACAGGAAGCCTGAAGAAAGGTTTTCTAATGAGGCAGCTTACATGTACTTGGCTTTGTCAATTCTTTTTACAAGTAACGTTATAAGACGTAAAGTGTTTTTTTTTTTTTTTTTTTTTTTTTAAGATTACATTACAATAAGTAACACCATAAAGCTAAAACCATTCTGATATACAATAACATAAAGGTACCATATTTAGTGATATGTAGCAAAAGGGCGTAGACCGAACCGTTTGCTGCTCTTAAAGGATCTCATTTTTTTTTTTATTTTTATTTGCTATTACTGCAGCTGGTGTTGTGCCGTGTGGCGGCCGTAAAACTTCTCCCCGTACATCATCCATTGTGCGGATGATATTTTTCTTTTGGTCCTTTGAGATCAGCGAGAGTATTTTGAGAAAACAGAAAATTATTGTCGGTTTAGATTCATTTTCTAACCAATGTTTAATATATCTAGCCCATTTGGACTTTTCTAGTCTTTGTGTCGAATATCCTGTTGAAAGATGCAAAATTACAGTAATTCTCTTTGGCTCTATGTTGCCAAAACCGAGGTGGGGAAAAACTAATTAACAGTCAGGTACTTAGGCTAAAAAACATATCGTAAGCCGAGTTAGCAGCTATTTTCACAATAGGTGGCCACTAAGTTACCCAAACTTAACTAAAAATTTGAAAATGTACATAGGGTGCTAACAGCACAAAAATTCAACACCAACACATAAAACAATAACTGAACCACCACAGAAGTATCGCATTGGAACGATCAGTAACATATAATAAAATATAAAAGTCTGATCCTTTGGAAGCAGTGAAAATGTTCAAAGGGAGGTAGTATGGGCCATATTGCGCAATTTCAGGTACTGAACCCAAATTAGTGACCCTTTATAAACTATAATAAAATATAAAGGTTTGATCCTTAGGAAGCAGTAAAAAAATATTCAAAGGGAGATAGTTTGGGCTATATTGCGCAATTTCGGGTAATGAACCCTCATCAGTAGCCCTTTTAAAACCGGCAACGAAAACCAGACTATTGTACTGTAATTTCGAGAATTTTACGTCAGAAATCTAAATCAAAGACATATTCCTAAACGGGGTCAACTAATTTAAACATTGCTTAGAAGTATGTTTCTAAACGTGATTGTTGTGAACTCTGAATATCTTTACTGATCTCAAAGGACCTAAATAAAATATAATCTGCACTATGGATGATGTACGGGGAGACGTTTTAGGGCCGACACACGGCACATAAAGCAAATAAAATATAAAGGTTTGATCCTTTGGAAGCAGTAAAAATATTCAAAGGGAAATAGTTTGGACTATATTGCGCAATTTCGGGTAATGAACCCTCACCAGTAGCCCTTTTAAAACCGGCAACGAAAACCAGACTATTGTACTGTAATTTCGAGAATTTTACGTGAGAAATCTAAATCAAAGACATATTCCTAAACGGGGTCAAATAATTTAAACATTGCTTAGAAGTATGTTTCTAAACGTGATTTTTTTGAACTCTGAATATCTTTACTGATCTCAAAGGGCCTAAATAAAATATAATCTGCACTATGGAAGATGTACGGGGAGACTTTTTAGGGCCGCCACTCGGCACAGCACCAGCTGCAGTAATAGCAATTAAAATATAAAGGTTTGATCCTTTGGAAGCAGTAAAAATATTCAAAGGGAGATAGTTTGGACTATATTGCGCAATTTCGGGTAATGAACCCTCATCAGTAGCCCTTTTAAAAACCGGCAACGAAAACCAGACTGTTGTACTGTACGAGAATTTTACGTGAGAAATCTAAAGTATACATCATGCTTTCTTTTATTCATATATAAGTATACATTATGCTATCTTTGATGTGGGTAAGTGTATTAAATATGAAATGTGTAGCGGAAGCCGTTGTATGATCCCGGACGGAAATAGGTAATTATATGTGAGATTCTATATTTGATTTCTTAGGCAGTAGGAGGAAAGGATTGTGTTTTCATGGAAAATGAACTGCGTATCAAACTGTAATGCGTAGCGAAACCATCGACATACGATAATCATTATAATTTCTTTGTGTAAGAAATTAAAACTGTATGTTTCATTGCTTAGAATTTGTGTTCTAGGAATCCGGATCTAAGTAGATATAAACACACATATGTATATCCTAGCCGTAATCAAACCAGACTTTGAATGGAGACTGTATTCGATGATTGTAGTTTTCATTGCGAAGAATGACGAATGTTATCCCGTTAGAACCGTTTGTGATTGTAACTGTTGAAGACGAGAAAAACAACGATAACAATTCGGTCACGGATGAATATACGGAATATTCAGCAACAAACGAAAATGTAAAACTTTTACATAAAAACGCTGATAACACATTGTCTCTTTCGGATAATTCAAAAAGTAACCAGAAAAATGATGGCGCTTGCTATTTCGACGAAGGGCAAATCGAGAACTGCTATGAACATTCTGACAGTACTAGTGAATCTCAGTCACAGAATGAAAATTCGAAAGATAACGTTAATATAGGACTGTTTCAGTATAATGGTGAAAGGCAAAGTCATGAAAACATAATAAACAGGAACCCTTTGCTATGTCAATGGCAGAAACGTCGTTTTCAGAACCATTGAAACAAAACATTGACCAAAATGGGACACTAAACACATTTTTAAATGATTTGTATGAAACTATATTAGATCTGAACGCAAGGTTTACAGATCAAGAAATCGGAGATATTCGAGAGGCAGCTAAAGAGCAAGTGAAACATATTGTACAGAGAATTGGAGAAATAGAACCAAGACTTAAAATTGCTGAAATAATTCCAGTGGGCAGCGCAAGAGAAAGAACACAGGTTATGAGGCCTTGTGAGTATGATTTCATTATAATTCTGGATCGGTTGTCAAAACCAGGATGTATATCTCTCACAGACGCCGAAAAGGGATTCGTAAAGGTCAAACTTGAGGATATTGAGCTTCTTCCCCATTTTAAAGACATTGTTACGAGTGATGGTTTTGTTCGAGGTACTAACAGTTTCTTTCACCAAGGGTTACGACAATTAATGGATAAGACAATCGACAGAGTGTTATGCGACAGGTCAGCCATCCAGAAAGACACTGGCACTTTGACATGCAGACCACAGCGTCCAATACCAAATGGTGTTGCCATTCCCATTACACTCATGTGGACTAGTATTGCAAACAAAAGACAGCTGTTAATATCGGTAGATCTCTGTCCTGCTTTGAAGGTGTATGACGTCAAGAATTTCTTAGCAAGTGAAATCCATGAGTGTTATTCTGACTATTCGACACAGCTTGAGAGTGTACTGGTAATGCCTCTTAAGCCATTACATTTCAGGGTTACGTTTACCGAAATGGAAGTGAGACTTACCGCAGACATGTCAGAACACCACAAGAAATGTTACAGAGCAATGAAATACATTATCAATGGAGAACCGTACCCACTTGAAAATAACGAATTCACTTTGCTGAAATGCTTAAAAGACACTCGTACAAATATTAAATCGTATATGCTAAAACTGGCTATGTGGAATCACCATTATGTGCAACAATGTCCGGAAGGCAGAGATTTAGGTTTCTGTGTTTCTCAGGTATTAGAGTCATTGCAGTTTAAAACCTTTGAGCACCCTTTTAGTCGAAACAAGTATATGGAGGGGTATGAGCTAGAGGTGGCACAATACCACCGACTGCAACCGCTTCAACAATGCTTTCAAACTATGTCTGAGACGCCCAAAAAGGATTACAATTATGAAAATAGTTTTGGTGCCATTGAAAAAGTGGGTCAAAATGTCTGGTTGAATATCAGATCCTATATTCCAGATGTAATAACAATGTTATTTCAACTTACACTCTTGGCATTTTTCATTGTGTTGAGCGCGAATTTTGCGGAAGCCTATTCAACAGAAAAGACTGTACTGGTCATAATTAACATGACATCATTTTGTCTCTATGTTTTATTTTCTTTGTTAACTGCCTACGTGAGGAACAAGATTCTGTCTCTTTGCTGTTGTAGATTATCAGAATACCAGACAGACGTCTTGATGTTGTCTGTCACTATCACTACCAATCTGTGTGAAATTATCATTCTGTTCATGGCGATAGTTTATACAAAGGAAGGCGTGTTCTACAGTGAATGGGTGATTCCGGTTCTTGTTTTGAATATGTTCCTTAGTGTTTTAACTACTTTTTACAATGCATTCTCTCTTCCATCTGTACGTCGAAAGAAGACCTCTGATCTATATGAGCAAATGCATTTTGACCAATATCGTGGTTTTCCCTGTTTTCCTTGTGGTCCTATCATGTGTTACCCACACTCCGTGTATCCTAACATTCATCAAAATGCTGCTCTAAAAAGGGTGCTCAATGATGCTGAATAGAAATTCAGAAGACAGAAACTTCTTACAGACATTATGGAAAGTTCTTAGTTCGTATACATGACAATGTCTGAAGACGTAATAGAAACTTCTTTTGTGTACTATGTCTTGTGATTATGCAAATGAAATCGACACTGGGTATCAGTCTGGTCTTCGTCTACTTAGCTTCTCAAACTCCATTTTTTATTTCGAAGCGGATCAGTCTGTCGTTTGTAATAAACCATTCTCTTGGATGCCCACAATAATTGTTGTATTCAGAAAAAATGAGAATTTTCCTTTAGCTATAAAATGCAGAACTGGGTCCGAGTCTATACTATTTTCAGAAAAGTCTATGTGTGATGTTGCGGATAAGACTATAATACGTTCGTACATGTATATGTATCAGGTATATTTTGTCAACAGTTTTGCAGGTATTTGTTTTTCAGTGTTTCCGATATAAAAATGAATGTAGTATTGAGGTTTAAGGCTTGTGTTTTGCTTATTTTAGATGTAGAAGTACTGTACTAATTATGCAGGAAACAAACACATCAGCTGCGTTGTCTGCTTCTTTGATGGTACAAAGAACATATTCTTTTGTTATCATGCTCCTTTTAACATGAAAACAGAAATGAAATTATGTTTTTCTTCCTATGCGTGACAATGCATCCCATTACCATGATTGTGGAAAGTATCACAGCTGTCGCAATCACATAAACTTTTCTCATGAGAAAAGGTAAAAGTAAGCCATGATCTGGAAACGAAAGGTAAATTGGTAATAGGTATATTACACAGAGAACAATTGGTAAGCCGAGAAAGCAGCTATTTCTCTGTATGAAATAGAGAAAACAGTCCGTCTGACCAGGTCAGTCTTCTGTCTGACTATAGCAGGCTGCCCAGTGCATTTTGTATAAAATATATATTTTGGGCTTAAAAAATAGGAAATTTGTGTCAAAAATATAGGAGAAAAATAGGAAATTTTCGACCTAAAACTGACTTATATAATAACATGGAGAACCATAATTATGAACAAATAGCAGCAAGAAAGCAAATTTAACTGGTTTAATTTAAGTATGGTAGTGTGTTCCATTATTTTAACATCTACCAAAGTTGCATACCTGGGCTTTGAAAAAAATGACACATCAATATACTTCATTATACATCCGGTTGTCTCGTATACGCAGTTGCCCCACTACCCTATGATGATTTGCCATTAAGGGGTAAGAGAAAATAAAACAAATTTACAATAATAACTCTTCCCTATGACCAATTTAGCTGTTAAGAATTCTAAGAGAAATTAAAACATCTTTTTGATTACCATCAAATGACAGATAAAGTCACAAATTGTGTCCAGTGTCATATGTTAAAGATCAGTTAAAATGCAATCTACTAGTACTCTATCATGATGTTTTGAACAGATCATGTTTGTAAATTTATGTTGTGAACCACTGCAGAAGCTGAGGGTGAGGTTAGGTACCTGTAAAACCGGTTTAAGCCCGCCAGTAACTTTGTGTTACTGATCGTTCCAAGTCGATACTTCTGTAGTGGTTCTTTTTGTTTTGTGTCTTGGTGTTTAAAATTTTTTGTGCTGTTGGCGCCTTATGTATGTTTTCATATTTTTAGTTAAGTTAAGGTAACTGAGTGGCCACCTATTGGGAAAATAGCTGCTCATTCGGCTTACGATATGTTTCATGGTATAAGTACCTGATTGTTAGTTTGGTTTTTTCCCACCTCGGTTTTTGGAGTGGGAATCTTTTTCTGATTGCGCCTTTTCCTGATCTTTGCCTACTTGAACCTTTTTATGTTTATAAGACATTATCCATAATTAGAATCAGACTAAATTCTTTCTAGATTCAGCCAATAGAAATGTTGAGTTGTAAAGCTAAATATGTAGGCAAACTTGTCCATATTCCATATTCTTCCTATGCATTCCTGGAGAGAACAAAGTTCTTCCAAAATTTCATCACCACTTTGAACCCTAAACAAAGTTACCTCCTCAAAAAAAAAAAAAAAAAAAAAAAATAAAAATAAAAATAAAAATAAAAAATAAAAATCACAAGTACTTTGTGGTGATAAAAAATGATGCACCAACACAGACATTTTTTCTGTACAAAATGCAGCTTTAGTAAGGTATAAGCAAGTTCTTTGAAGAAAAAAGTGTTCACAGCCAATTTTGACTCTGTTCTTTACATTGGAATGAAAGAAAAAAAAATATGTGTAGTGTCTGTAATATAAACTACTAAGTTTTGCTCCGGTTGCTTGTAACACTGAAAAGTTTTGCTCATGTTGCCTGTAAAAACTGACAAGTTTATATTAAGACATTTTCTATTTAATTTCCATCTTTGTTTACAGAGTGGTTTCATAAATTGAACTTTCCAGCCAAACATATTTGAAGTAAAGCACACTTTGTTTTTAATAGCTTTCAGACAAACAGAAAATCTATTCACTAGATTAATACAGAAAATACCAAGGAGACCCATAGTACATGTATATATGGATCTTCCCACACAATGCAAATAACAATTATAATTGCTTACCACTGAGCTCCTTGCTCCTCACGGTAAACTATAGTGTAGATATCCCCTTGCATTGACATATATAGGTCTCAATCATAAAACGAGTAACTGAACACCCTATGAGCCGCATTTTGAAAAATATAGGAATTTGATGAAAAATATAGGAATTTGAATAAAAAATATAGGAAAATATAGGAAGCTCTGAAAATATAGGGAAAATAGGAGCACTGGCCAGCCTGCTATAGGCCACTGAAGCTAACACACTGCTACCCACAGGGTAAAATTTTCGATCAGATCTGATCAGCACTGCTTGAGCCAGTTAATTTTCCATTGTTTATTTTACTAATGACCTTTGAAAGATAAGCAATAACTTTGGGAGGTTAGACAAATCATATCCAGATGTGATACGGAGTTAAAATTTGTAAGACTAACTACACATTTTAATTCTTTGAATTATCAAATGCCCTCAGTTTACCGTGAGGAGCAAGGAGCTCAGTGGTAAGGCGTCAAACTCCAGAGCTAGAAGTTGGGTATATGACACCTACCGCCACCATGTTACACGTCTTTTATAAAGCAAGATATCTTTACTCCAAAATGTACAGATTAAATACACAACAACTGGTTGTGTAACATCATCATTATCATAATCATCATACTCATCATCATTTTAAAGTTTTCCGATTCTCCAAAATTCAAAGGAATAAGCAAAACATGTTTTACCCTTGTACGCTCTTGACTTTGAGAATATAATGAATAAAAAATCTGATATTTTGTTCTCAAAATATAGCTAAGTTAACTTTCATGTCTATGAAAACAATGTTTGCCAGTTTATGGCAAAGAATGTGCATTCATTGCATGTAAACTGCCTTCTGGCGACATGCAGACAAAATGAGAATTGTACTCAAGTTGACCAGAAATGTGTCTTAATGCCGTTTATGATACACAAACGCACATTTCAATATTCATAAATAATATGAATTAAAAAGAAATGCATGTACGTAGTATAAAGCTATTCATGAATTGAGTTGTGGCGCAAGAAAACCGGCATTCGAGGTTCTTCTTAAATCCAAACTGTCAAGCTTCCAGCATTTTTTGTGACTATTTAAAATAGACTGGTTTGTGTTGGAGCTGGTCTGAAACATAGGTGATGACCAGCAGTCACGGCAATAACTGGCTGATCTGCCTCTTTGTTATTGAAGAGGCTAACAACCAGCTTTCTCATGAAGCAGCGCTTATTGTATCTGGTCTAAATCTTGACAGCAGCTGAACTTTTGTATGTTGTTCTAAAGATCTCTACATAAACTTTGAACAGATGCTATCATTTGTTGGTTTGTGGACATAACAGTCCCACTAATTTTGGAAGAAACTGAATTTCTGAAGTGATTTTACCCTGTGGGTAGCAGTGGATACTGGTTTTCAACACTTGTTTGAGAATCATACAAATACCTAATTAATCAGCTGATACAAGCTGGCGAAGCATTTGCTAAAAGGCGGAAATGTGGCTAGACTCTGTCTCCAACAGCTAATGGCAGTTACCGTTTCTGATTATCCATCAATACACAGAGTCCAAAGATAGTTTGCAAGGCTCGCTGGACAATGGTCGTAAATTACCAAAGTCCACAACATTGCACCGTAAACGATATTTTATTGTGGATATTTGATTTCATTTCTTGCAAGCTTTCAGACATCCCGGAAGACTAGCTGGCTCCGTTGTTATCATAATACGTAATATGTTTTATAGTTTGCGTATGAAATGTGATATCATTATCTTTGATTTCACTTTCTGTCATTTTATATTTGCTGGAATCTTACCGTCTCTTTGGCTCTTATTACATATTGCAGATAAGCCATTAAAATTTGATGAATAATAAATAAGAATAAAACTGAGATCCTTTAAGAGCAGTGAACATATTAATGAGAAAGTGGATGGGCCATACCGCGGTTTTAAGGCTACTCAAGTCTCATCAGTGAGCCTATAAAGGCAACATGGAGCCAAAAAGACTTACGGACGCACGCACGCACTTTAAAAAACAAACAGCATTTTTCTACCCTAAATGATGACAGCGCTGCGCACTGCCCTGCTTGAAAAAATCCTTCCTCATCGTTTTCTTCTGATCCTGTGTCTATTATATTTCCTTCCATAGTCTGTGCGTCGATATCACAATTTGCAGGTATTATTCTAATGATTAAGTTATGTAATGGCAGCAGACGTCTGCAATATGTGGATAGAATTTTTTTCCATCAATTATGTCTATTGTCACAATTGACCTGTCTGGTCCTCTAACGTTCCATGACGATTTGATAAATAGAAATTGATTGGAACTGAAATGTTAACCGGCTTAGCACAAACTGTTGCAAACATGATTTATACGATAGCGGTTATACTATCACAGTGAATAACTTGTGCATTTGTTTTCCCCTCATATATCAGTAATGATTTAAGTATGTTCATACATACATGTATATGTAATGAAACATCAATTGCATCAATGCACGTACAACTGGAAGCTTCATACATATACGCATTTATACTGAAAATCTTGTGACGAAATCGACTAAATAAAGTTTGTTTTATTCATAAAACGAATTCACGGTACTCCGGCTCCGATAAGTGAAACAATAGTGCATTCGGTGAAACAAGCAATTGGTGTTGGATTTGTGCGCTGTTAGCACCTTATGTTTGTTTTCATATTTTTAGTTTAGTCTGGGTGGCTGAGTGGCCACCTATTGGGAAAATGGCTGCCCATTCGGCTTACAAAATGTTTCCTTAGTATAAGTATCTGATTGTTGATTTAGTTTTTTTCACACCTCGGTTTTTGGAGTGGGACTTTTTCTTATTGTTGCTTACTTTTACTTTTTTTTTCATAAACTTAACTGCAATGACCTATTTTTATGTTTTTGGTGTCAATGTCTATATTTAAGAACTCATTTAATCTAATTTATTATGATGGAAAAAAGGTGGCCATTTTCAAAATGGCTGCTATCGAAATAAAGGTAAAACTGAGTTCCACCACGCCAGCTGCAGAAATAGGGAATATAGATAAAAGTGAGTTAGTTTAAGAGCAGTGAACATACTAATGAGAAAGGGGATGGGCCATACCGCGGTTTTGCAGTGACCCTATAGATTTGGCAACATGGAGCCGAAGAGAATTACTGTAATTTTGCATCTTTCAACAGGTTAGTCGATAAAATCCAAATGGGTCCAAATGTCTAAAAACGTTGGTTAAAAATGAATCTAAACCGATAATAATTTTCTGATGTTTTTATCGTTTGTTATCTTTAACTTAACTGTATAACTGAGTACTAAGACACAGGACCAGATCAGCATGCACATCTTAGCATTCTACTAATGGAATCGATCAGTCTGCACAAGCGAGCACGGTCACATAGGACCATATCAGCATGCACCTTTATGCATTCTGCATATGAATTGATCAGTCTGCACAATCGAGTACTTAGTACCGAAACACAGGACCAGATCAGCATGCACATCAAGCAGTCTCTACCATTGGAATCGAGCTGTCACCACGACCGAGTACTGCAACATAGTACCAGATCAGTATGGGTATCTATTTTCATAAAATAATGTACCAGCCTAATTTTTTAGTAGCCTGACAATAACAGACATGTGTGAGCTGATTAAGGTTTAAATTTCTTATAAAAGACATGTGTGCGATAAAAAAATTAGGTATTCTGTCTGATTGTCCTCAATTAGACTTATTAACCACATTCCCCACCACCGAGAAACATTATGGAAAAAAAAAAAAAAAAAAAAAAAAAAAAAAAAAAAAAAAAAAAAAAAAAAAAAGACACCTGTGCTGTGACTTTTAGAACAAATATGTTACACAGTTCCTGTCAAAAATTGTTTTATATAGTTCAGTATTTGTCACAAAAAGTCTCGTTAACCCAGCTCATCAGCTCAGCTCACCAACTCATCGGCTCAGCTCATCAGTTTAGTACATGTATGCTTTTTCATTGTATATGTTTGATTTTATTTCTTGTGGGGTTGCGACAGCCCGGGAGACTATCTGGCTCCGTTCTTATATAATATGTTTTATTGTTTGCATAGGAAATGTGATCTTATTATCTCTGATACCACTTTCTGCCATTTTATATTTGCTGAAATGCTACTGTCTCTTTGGCCATTATCAGTTTGTTACATGCTACGGATACGCCATTAAAATTTGATTAAACGGTCAAACAGCCCTAAGAGACTTGACATAATGAAGTGACCTCATCTAGATCTCTCGCATTTGACGCTTTGAATTATGGGATATAGCCAAAATCGGCTAATCTCGTGTTCATGAGATCAGACGATACCTTATCTAAAACCTTATCTATTTTTTTTTCTCCAAAACTTATGTTTATATTTATCTTGGTAACATAATACACATCGAAAGAGAATCTTACAAAATACCTTCAATTCCTGATTATAAAATGAATGTCTGGTACTCTAATTATGGCGGAAAATGCTGTATGGCCGCAATGGCGGTCAATCCCAGAAGCCAAACGTCAACTGCGACAGGTCAGTGCTTACAGCGCTACCTGGCGGCGACAATGGACGGAATGCATCAAAATTCGCCTTACATTTCCTGCCATGAAACTGAATTTACTTTTTTTTTTCTCAGACATTTCATCTTTAGTAGTCTAAATCTATAGTCCTGGCCGGGTTCAACTTAGTGTTTCTTTTGCGTATTCAAACATTCTTATATGAACCCACTTGCACTAAAAAGCAGTGGCAGTTGGTCAGAAATGAAAATTACATTTTGGCAAGGTAATATACACTCTGGAAAAGGAAAATCTTTAAATATTTTTGTGCATTTGGAACAAAAATTACATGAATACCCCGGCAATATCGGGAAAAACAAAGCAATCACCTGTACAGATTTGAGGTCTTCGACATCTCATGTCAGGTTACGTGCTTGACACAGAAGAATAATTACTTTTTCAGTAATTGTACGAATATTGTGAATAAGAATCAAGCTTGGTCCAAATTCTTAAATTATTGTAATGTGCAAATAATTTTAGGTAGCTTCGCTGCATTGTATCAGAAGTGATAGGCATGTGTGTGTATGCCTTTAAGATGCCTACTGCCCCTACTTCTTTCGTATCAGACCTGTCAAGGCGACACATTTAATTGATAGCCAGAATGGTCTTCTGTTTTGCGACGTTTACATTACTATCAGTGACTATCGTGTCATAAATTTATTGCACATAAAATGCAAATCAAAATGTAGTCGATCACATAACGCAGAATAATCTTTTTTCTCATGTATGGTACAACTAGAGCTATGGTAACGATGCTGTTAAACATTTTTGGTTTTCGAAAGTGCTTTCAACTCTATGTTATGTCTATTACATTTCCTTAGAATTTAAATAACCATGGTCTGCATCGATATCACAATTTGCAGGTATTGTTTTATAATGAACTTATGGCAGCAGACGTCTACAATATGTGGACAGAATCTGCTCCACCAGCCATGCCTATTGTCACGAATGACCTGTCTAGTCCTCTGTCGTTCCATGACGATTTGATGAACAGAAATTGATTGGAACTGAAAAGTTTCACCGGCTTAGAACAAACTGCTGCACAGCTGTCTCCTTAGATTAAATAAAAATATTTAAAAGATTTTAACATGTTCGTACTGATCTAAAATCGATTTAACCCCGCCCCCACCCAGTATTTTACATTACTGATCGTTCTCAGTCTCCCCGTACATCCTTTGGTCCTTTTAGATCAGCTAGGGTATTTTGAGGAATCAGAAATTAATTATCGATTTAGATTTATTTTCTAAACAATATTTAATTGATTTGGCTCCGTTTGAAAAATACTAGTCTTTGTATTGACTATCCTCTGGAAAATTGCTAACTTACAGTAATTCTCTTTGGCTCCACGTTGCCATATCTAAAGGGTCACTGACGAAGCTTGAGTAGCCGAAACCGCGGTATGATCCATATATATTTTACTGCTTCATCACTCCTCCTCGTCCCGCCTCTGCATGGCTCTCATCCGTGTTTGATGGTGCTTCTAAAATTGCAGATACTGGTTTTCAACACTTGTTTGAGAATCATACAAATACCTAATTAATCAGCTGATACAAGCTGGCGAAGCATTTGCTAAAAGGCGGAAATGTGGCTAGACTCTGTCTCCAACAGCTAATGGCAGTTACCGTTTCTGATTATCCATCAATACACAGAGTCCAAAGATAGTTTGCAAGGCTCGCTGGACAATGGTCGTAAATTACCAAAGTCCACAACATTGCACCGTAAACGATATTTTATTGTGGATATTTGATTTCATTTCTTGCAAGCTTTCAGACATCCCGGAAGACTATCTGGCTCCGTTGTTATTATAATACGTAATATGTTTTATAGTTTGCGTATGAATTGTGATATCATTATCTTTGATTTCACTTTCTGTCATTTTATATTTGCTGGACTCTTACCGTCTCTTTGACTCTTATTACATATTGCAGATAAGCCATTAAAATTTGATGAATAATTAATAAGAATAAAACTGAGATCCTTTAAGAGCAGTGAACATATTAATGAGAAAGTGGATGGGCCATACCGCGGTTTAGGCTACTCAAGCCTCATCAGTGAGCCTATAAAGGCAACATGGAGCCAAAAAGACGTACAGACGCACGCACGCACGCACGCACTAAAAAAAACAGCATTTTTCTACCCTTAATGATGACAGCGCTGCGCACTGCCCTGCTTGAAAAAGTATCCTTCCTCATCGTTTTCTTCTGATCCTGTGTCTGTTATATTTCCTTCCATAGTTTGTGCGTCGATATCACAATTTGCAGGTATTATTCTAATGATTTAGTTATGTAATGGCAGCAGACGTCTGCAATATGTGGATAGATTTTTTTTCCATCAATTATGTCTATTGTCACAATTGACCTGTCTGGTCCTCTAACGTTCCATGACGATTTGATAAATAGAAATTGATTGGAACTGAAATGTTAACCGGCTTAGCACAAACTGTTGCAAACATGATTTATACGATAGCGGTTATACTATCACAGTGAATAACTTGTGCATTTGTTTTCCCCTCATATTTCAGTAATGATTTAAGTATGTTCATACATATATGTAATGAAACATCAATTACATCAATGCACGTACAAGTGGAAGCTTCATACATATACGCATTTATACTGAAAATCTTGTGACTAAATCGACTGAATAAAGTTTGTTTTATTCATAAAACGAATTCACGGTACTCCGGCTCCGATTAGCTACTCTGACGAGTGAAACAATAGTGCATTCGGTGAAACAAGCATGAAATGTAGGCTCATTGGTGTTGGATTTGTGTGCTGTTAGCACCTTATGTTTGTTTTCATATTTTTAGTTTAGTCTGGGTGGCTGAGTGGCCACCTATTGGGGGAAATGGCTGCCCATTCGGCTTACAATATGTTTCCTTAGTATAAGTACCTGATTGTTGATTTAGTTTTTTTCACACCTCGGTTTTTGGAGTGGGATTTTTTTCTGATTGTTGCTTACTTTTACTTTTTTTTCATAACTTAACTGCAATGACCTATTTTTATGTTTTTGGTGTCAATGTCTATATTTAAGAACGCAGTTAATCTAAATTGTACACTTATTTTTATTATGATGGAAAAAGGTGGCCATTTTTGAAATGGCTGCTATCGAAATAAAGGTAAAACTGAGTTCCACCACACCAGCTGCAGAAATAGGGAATAAAGATAAAAGTAAGTTACTTTAAGAGCAGTGAACATACTAATGAGAAAGGGGATGGGCCATATCGCGGTTTTGGCTACTTAAGCCTCTTCAGTGACCCTATAGATTTGGCAACATGGAGCCGAAGAGAATTACTGTAATTTTGCATCTTTCAACAGGGTAGTCGATAAAAAGACTAGTAGCAAATCCAAATGGGTCCAAATGTATAAAAACGTTGGTTCGAACCGATAATAATTTTCTGATGTTTTTATCGTTTGTTATCTTTAACTTAACTGTATAACTGAGTACTAAGACACAGGACCAGATCAGCATGCACATCTTAGCATTCTACTAATGGAATCGATCAGTCTGCACAAGCGAGCAGTGTTACATAGGACCATATCAGCATGCATCTTTATGCATTCTGCATATGAATTGATCAGTCTGCACAATCGAGTACTTAGTACCGAAACACAGGACCAGATCAGCATACAAATCAAGCAGTCTCTACCATTGGAATCGATCTGTCACCACGACCAAGTACTGCAACATAGTACCAGATCAGTATGGGTATCTATTTTCATAAAATAATGTACCAGCCTAATTTTTAGTAGCCTGACAATAACAGACATGTGTGGGCTGATAAACGTTTAAATTTCTTATAAAAGACATTTGTGCGATAAGAAAAAAATAGGTATTCTGTCTGATTGTCCTCAGTTAGACTTATTAACCACATTCCCAACCACCGAGAAACATTATGAAAAAAAAAAAATACCTGTGCTGTGACTTTTAGACCAAATATGTTACACAGTTCCTGTCAAAAATTGTTTTATGAAAAAGGAATACGTGATACAATTAAATTCTTTTTTTTTTCTATTTTACATAGTTCAGTATTTGTCACAAAAAGTCTCGTTAACCCAGCTCATCAGCTCAGCTCATCAACTCATCGGCTCAGCTCATCATTTTAGTACCTGTATGCTTTTTCATTGTATATGTTTGATTTTATTTCTTGTGGGCTTGCGACAGCCCGGGAGACTATCTGGCTCCGTTCTTATATAATATGTTTTATGGTTTGCATAGGAAATGTTATCTTATTATCTCTGATACCACTTTCTGCCATTTTATATTTGCTGAAATGCTACTGTCTCTTTGGTCATTATCAGTTTGTTACATGCTACGGATACGCCATTAAAATTTGATTAAACGGTCAAACAGCTCTAAGAGACTTGACATAATGAAAATTAGTTCACTTCATGGCTCAGACACATTTTATGTGTTATAGTCTTGAAAACATCAAACAAGTAGGTGCTGTTTTCAATGAAGCGTCCATAATCTATCTACTAAATGGTCAACATATAGAGAAAGCCTCAGTCGTCCCAACTTTAATTGCAGTCGCTATAGGTATGCAATATATACAATTTATTCTGTTTTAGCAAGCAGAGGTGGTTGTCCATGGTATAACAATTTTTGTTTCATTTTTCAAAAATAGAAAATAAAAGATTCATGGAATTGGTCTTTATTCTCCATATTTAAGCGGCTCTTCCCTACAACATTCATCATGTTGATAAACAGATTATATAATGTGTTTGTTCGCCAATCAGTTCATTTATTCTGAGACAAATAAAGAATATTACCAGTCAGACATCACTGACATTTGAGTGGGAATATGAGGCCAGTTACAAGAAATTCTGTCTGAGTTTTCGACAAGGTATGGCACAATCTGGTCCATTAAGGTACATACAATTGTAATTTCGGAAAAAAGTAAAGAAAATGATTGTAACATTACTTGCTTTACTCCAAACAAAAGCAATGCTGACCAGACTGTCTGGACATAAAACTGATCCGCGTTTTAATATTTCATTTTCAAGATGTGGTCATTTATAAGATCTGGCCAGTCATTGTATCTCACTAATGAAAAAAAGGTACAAGTAGGCAAAGATCAGGAAAAGGCACACTCGGAAAAAGATTCCCACTCAAAAACCGAGGTGGGAAAAAACTAAATTAACAATCAGCTACTTATACCATGAAAACATATCGTAAGCCGAATGAGCAGCTGTTTTCCCAATAGGTGGCCACTCAGTTACTTAAGGTTAACTGAAAATATGAAAACATAAATAAGGCGCCAACAGCACAAAAATTTTAAACACCAAGACATAAAACAAAAAGAACCACCACATACGTTTCGTCTTGGAACGATCAGTAACACAAAATATGGCCACAACCTCACCCTCAGCTTCTGCAGTGGTTCATAACATTTGGTTAGTTCTTCGGTCCTCGTGGTGAATCTCTTCCTAGTCAATGAATCATCAAGAACAAACAAATAGATCTTGATAAACATCCCGATGAATCAAAAACCAGGACTCACAGATTGAGTAAGCTGTCCTACGATGGAGATCCCTGGGCGCCGAATAACTTACTAACTGCGGAGCAAAAGAAAAAAAACACCAGTTGGACCCCGGTGGGCCAAGCAACAGACAAGAAGCTCCGAGTTCTTTGATGGCTGACTAGGCCAATTCTAGCTCTAAACTGTTGGTTGCAAGTGGAGCTAGTCAATGTCATGGAACACATTCGTTACCTCAAAGGGTTCAGGGAACGCTCCATCATTTTGCACACGTGCCTGCATGCTGCTTTCTTTGATACTGAGCTAGTATCATCTTGATGTGACTGTGCAATCAGTGTTTTTCTTCAAGAAGCCTCTGAATTTCGTCATCATTCTCATCAAACCAGTCTTGATGTTTGCGAGATGGATGTCCTAAAGTAGTAGCAGCTGAAGAATGAACTGCCGTGGAAAACTGTCCACTTTTCTTCGGGGTTTTCTGAACTGAGATTGCATCCAGTTGGTTGCAAATGAATGTGGGTGCATGCGTGATGAAATTGTTGTGTATGCAAGTGCTTGTGTGTTGAGAAATAAGATGACGTGCACTATGAAATTTGATTATAGTGAGGAAGAGGTGGGCAGCGTCAACCTCACTTGCTCGTCCCCACCCAACTGTGCGACACATGTCAAGAAGTTTGGAGTTGGGTTTGGACGCAGTGGATGACCGTAACATCTTTAGTGCCTTGTCACGCTTTGCATATTCTATGACATGTTGCTGTATCGCTTTCTTAATTGTTGAATCAGATGATTTCTTCCGCTCCGTTTACCTAAACAGTCTTTGCATATCTTGACTAGGCATATCCAGACACACATGATTTATTTTGGAATAACCTTTTCCTAGATGAATTGCTGAACACAGCTGAAGAGCTCCATCTACCCTTTCTAAGGTTTTGTTTAGCGACCTGTTAACTCAAGGAGTACAAATAGGCAAAGATCAGGAAAAGGCGCAATCAGAAAAAGACCCCCACTCCAAAAACCAAGGTGGGAAAAAACCAAACTAACAATCAGGTACTTATACCATGAAAACATTTCGTAAGCCGAATGAGCAGCTATTTTCCCAATAGGTGGCCACTCAGTTACCTCAACTTAACTAAAAATATGCAAACATACATAAGGCGCCAACAGCACAGGACTGTCGACCAAAAACTAATGAGTTCCCCCTACCCAGCTAGATTTTTGTGTAGAGAACTAGCAAACTCATAGATGGGTTGCCGTCCAAGGCTAACGAGCCCCATCCGCACCGCATGACAACAGGTAGTACTGATTACATGTTACAGTAGCACTTAATTTGACCTGACCTCATTGTATATACCAGTAATAAAGATAGATGAAAATTTGGTGTTGGTTCTGGGATTCATCGAAATTAAATGAGCCTTTTCGTGGGAAAACCAATAATGTGGTTTACGAACAGGTCCGACACAAATCAGGCTGTACAATCACAGAAAAGAGGTAGAAGCTTGAAATTTCGGATTTAAGTAGAAGAGGAGTTGTACTATCCGAGTAGGGAAAACAAAGGCGCTATTCAGCTTCGCGGTAACCGCGAAGCTGATCTGCGTCTTTGTTTTCGCATATGCAGATTGTTTGTTTTCTCATAAGGCGGCTCAAATGTAAAACAAAAGACATGCCCTTGTAGCCTGTGACCTGAAAAAAAAAAGCCTGAGACATGTCCTTGTAGCCTGTGACCTGAAAAAAAGAAAACATTGGATTTTTCAGGAAGTTTTGTAGCCTGTGACCTGAAAGTTGGTAGAAACAGACACTTTATTGAGTTTATGAAGTTATGTGAGTATTCAAAGTCAAGGTCATTTCTTGACCTTTGCCGAAAGTCATTTAAACAATAAATGTAAAACTTAATTTTCTCAGAAATCGTTTGCTCAAAGTCAAATTTCATATGTAGTATTCTTAGGAAAGAGGGGACGGGGGGGGGGGGGGGGGCAAAAAAAAGTACAAGTAGGCAAAGATCAGGAAAAGGCGCAATCAGGAAAAGACTCCCACTCCAAAAACCAAGGTGGGAAAAAACCAAACTAACAATCAGGCACTTATACCATGAAAACATTTCGTAAGCCGAATGAGCAGCTATTTTCCCAATAGGTGGCCACTCAGTTACCTTAACTTAACTAAAAATATGCAAACATACATAAGGCGCCAACAGCACAAAAATATTTTAAACAAAAAGAACCACCACAGAAGTATCGACTTGGAACGATCAGTAACACAAAGTTACTGGCGGGTTTAAATCGATTTTACACGGCCGTAACCTCACCCTCAGCTTCTGCAGTGGTTCATAACATTTAGTTAGTTCTTCGGTCCTCGTGGTGAATCTCTAACTAGTAAATGAATCATCAAGAACAAACAAATAAATCATGATAAACATCCTGATGAATCAAAAACCAGGACTCACAGATTCAGTAAGCTGCCCGACGATGGAGATCCCTGGGCGCCAAATAACTTACTAACTCCGGAGCTAAAGAAAAACATCAGTTGGACCCCGGTGGGCCAAGCAACAGACAAGAAGCTCCGGCCCCAACCAACTAAAATGAATAGCTTTAAGTCGGGGCCATCATAGAGTCTGACGCCCGACCCACCGGCGTGCAATTAAAGAAGGCAGCATAGTTATCAACCGTGATTGGGTTAAAAACTAAGCATGCAGACTGTCGCATAACATTCAAGTTATAACCTATACGTCTGTAACGTGTTATGATTTTTCTAAACTGAAAAGAAAAATCATTACTTCCTATAAGTTTCTTAAATTTGTAAACCAAGTCACCATAAAATTCTGGTTCCGAAAGACCCTCACTTAAAAGCGTCTTTAACCCAACATTATATTTGGAAATCAATTCATAGTGTCTACGATAAAATTTAGAAAAGGTTTTTCGAAGTTTATGATACCGATAGCCCTGTTGGAGAAGTTTGGCCGTTAAAGATTTATTTCGAGCGTTGAAGTCTGTAACATGATTGCAGACTCTAGCAAACCTAATAAGTTGCGAAATGTATACACCATAAGAAGCACGACGAGGAACGTCACCATCCAAAAACGGAAAATTTACTATATCAAAATCAAAGTCATCGCGCTTATCATAAATTTTAGAAGAAACAAATCCATTTGCAACAGAAAGATGTAGATCTAAAAAGGGGGCTTCGGTATCCGAGATATTGGCTTTGTTCAACTGTAGTTCAGATGGATAAATTTGATTGACCATACCTTCAAAATAAGGGTTGTCAATGTTCAAAAGGTCATCGAGGTACCTAGAAGTGGAATTAAAAGCCTCGATAACATCAGCTTGATTATCATGGTTAAGAGAATCCATGAAATCTCTTTCGTAGCAGTATAAAAATAAATCAGCTACGAGAGGTGCGCAATTTGTACCCATCAGAATTCCAACAATTTGTCTGTATAACTTGGTCCCAAATCTAATATAAATATTATCCAGGAGATAGGATAAGGCGTCGCACACATTCTGACATGACCAAAGTGTATACCGACTTTGGTCAGAGGATGTGAAAAAAGCCTTTCTGTCATTACATGCCAAATACAGTGAACCATAGTTTTTTAATGCCCTTTTGAAGGTCCACTCTATCAAATCCAGAAGTTTTTCTTTAATTAGATTATGTGGTAAAGTTGTATACAGAGTAGAAAAATCATATGTGGACAAGCTTGTCGCACGGAACCCTCTACACTTCAATTTATTGAGCACCTCACCAGAATTTTTTATTGACCAAAACCAATTTTTATTTGAAGTTTCATACACTGTCTCACAGTATCTTATAACATGAGATTTGATAGCAGTAAGACAGGAAGTTAATAATTTAGAAAGTTCAGTAGTAGTACAAGAGCTAGAATTTGCAATAAATCATGCTTTGTATGGTCTTTTGTGAAGCTTAGGTAACCAATACATCGTATGAAGTTTGTCTTGGCCTTCATTGACACAAACAGAAAACGTAACAGGTAAATCGTTTAAGTGGGCATTTACTCTACTCGCAAAGTTTATATAAATGATCCAGGTCAGATGGCCCAGATGGCCTCCAGGGCTTTAAATAGAAAAATACGTAAACAAAATCTTCTTCTCTGGGAACGGCGGATGGATTTCAATGAAACTTATTATCTAGCATCAAGGACCCCGCCCATCATAGTTTGTATAAATCATAACCTTGGGTTGACCATGACCTATATTACCGCAAGTTCAATTTTGGCTACATGAAGTTTTCAATGGAGAAAAGTGAAACATTGGATTTTTCAGAAAGTTTTGTAGCCTGTGACCTGAAAGTTGGTAGATACAGACAACTTACTGAGTTTATAAAGTAATGCGAGTATTCGAGGTTCATGACCTTGGCCAAAGGTCAATTACATACATGTATTAAATATAAAACTTAAATTTCTCAGAAACCGCATAACCAATCAAAGCTAAATTTTAATGAATAAAATATTAAATTATCCTTTTGAAGGGGGAACCAAAGTTTAAATATAAAGGTCCAGGTCACATGACCAAGATGACTGCCATGCCCATTTGTGGTAAAAAAAATCTTCTTCTCTGGAATGGGTGAATTGATTTCAATGAAACTTGGAATGCAGCATCGGGGACCTGGCCCATCATAGTTTGTATAAACCATAGCCTTGGGTTGATCTTGTCATGGTCGGATATTGATACAAAGGTTTTTAAATGGGGGAAAAGTGGAAACATTGGATTTTCCAGATAGTTCTGTAGCCTGTGACCTGAATTTTGGTAGATACAATGAGGCAGTTTACAGTTTAGATAAAATATAATTAATAATTTTGGCAATATAGCAAAGAAATTGACAGGACAGAAATAGTCAACTATTGCCTTTAATAAATATGTGCTGGTTAATCAGGGCTGCTGATACAATGTTTTCGAACGATTGCAGAAATTATTGTCATACAAACTTGTTTATATTTCGAGAAGGAAAATCGGGGATCATTCTGTATTGCTGTTTTTGTTTTAGTTATAATAACAATGTTGCTGGAATTCAGATAACATGTATATAGTTATAAAGCCACTCAAACTAAAATCAAATGCAAGTCAGTCTGTTTGCCATCACATTCTTTTTATGCTTGTTACTAGCTGTTGCTCTTAAATATTGTTTTGTTTTGTTAAACTGAAACATTTCTGTCTACCTTGAATGATATCAGTAAAACTTGTTGTGAATTGTTTGACGTTGCTCTACACTCTCAATAAGAATGTGTTCATTATCCAAAATTGATTAGTTTATATACCATGCTGTCAAATTTCTGAATTGTGGATAGCGCGGTGGCGTAGTGGTAGTGCATTGGACACCGAATCGAGAAGTCCTGGGTTCGTTGTGTCATTGAGCAAGGCATATCAACTCCCCCAGAGTACTGGTTAACACCTAGGAATCGATGGCTCTGTCCCGACATGACTTGGGCGTAAAACCTTAAACCAAACACACAAAAATTTCTGAATTGCATTCATGATGTTTTAACACATCAGTATCCGTGACCTAGATTTGCGCAACATATTGCAATTCCTCGGTGTTCTATTCCTGATCTAATGAATTTCTTTTCATCAAATAATAATGTCACGTCGAGGGAGCAGACAGGTCAGACGTGACAATTGTAATTCTTGAAACAAATAGGAACTGACGTATATAGGATTACAGAGCTCTTGTCTGCTGGTATTTTATCGAGCAAAACAGAGAAAGAAAGTCGATATTTCAAAATATTTTAGTCTGTCTCTTCCGCTTTGTTCCCGACGGAATGCATCAAAATTCGCCTTACATTTCCTGCCATGAAACTGGATTTACTTTTTTTCTCAGACATTTTATCTTTAGTAGTCTAAATCTATAGTCCTAGGTTCAACTTAGGGTTTCTTTTGCGTATTCAAACATTCTTATATGAACACACTTGTACTAATAAGCAGTGGCAGTTGGTCAGAAATGAAAATTACATTTTGGCAAGGTAATATACACTCTGGAAAAGGAAAATCTTGAAATATTTTTGTGCATTTGGAACAAAAATTACATGTATATTCCGGCAATATCGGGGGAAAAAGCAGTCACTTGTACAGATTTGAGAAGTCTACGACGGTCTCATGTCAGGTTACTTTCTTGACACAGAAGAATAATTACATTTTCTGAAATTGTATGAATATTGTTAATAAGAATCAAGCTTGGTTCAAATTTGTGCAACTAATTTTAGATAACTAAGCTGCACTGTACCAGAAGTGATAGGCATGTATGTGTATACTTGTTTAGATGCTACTGTTCCTACTTCTTTCGTTTTAAGGAAAATATCAGACCCGTTCAGGCGAAACATTGATAGCCAGAATGGTCTTCAGTTTTTGCGACGTTTACATCACTGTCAGTGACTATCGTGTCATAAATTCATTGCACATAAAATGCAAATCAATATGGAATCGATCACATAAAGCAGAATCATCTTTTTTCTCATGTATGATACAACTAGAGCTATGGTAACGATGCTGTTAATAAAATATTATTGTTAGATCCTTTGGAAGCAGTAAAAACATTCAAACAGAGAAGGTGGGCCATATTGTACAATTTCGGGTAATGAACCTTCATCAGTGACCCTTTATAAAACTGGCAGCGAAAGCCAGACATTCACGATTGCTGCAATTTCTAACATTTACACAAGTATAGTCTAAATCAAAGACTAATATTCCAAAAGAGGCCAACTATTCAAAATTATGTCAAGATGGTGATTCTTAACATACAATATATTTGAAACACTCCAAATATTTTAACTGATATCAAAGGATCAAAAGAAAAATATAATCTGCACTATGGATGATGTACGGGGAGACTTTTTAGGGCCGCCACACGGCACAACACCAGCTGCAGTAATAGCAAATTAAACATTTTTGGTTTTCGAAAGTGCTTTCAACTCTATGCTATGTCTATTACATGTCCTTAGAATTTGAATAACCAGTGTCTACATCGATATCACAATTTGCAGGTATTGTTGTAATAATGAAGTTATGTCATGACAGCAGAATTTTCTCCACCAGCTATGCCTATTGTCACGAATGACCTGTCTAGTCCTATGTCGTTCAATGACGATTTGATGAACAGGAACTGAAAAGTTCCACCGGTTTAGAACAAAATGCTACACAATTGTTCGATAATTGCTTTCTCCTTAGATTAAATAAAAATATTTATAATATTTTAACATGTTCATATTGATCTAAAATCGATTTACCCCCCCCCCCCCCACCCCCCTCATCCGTGTTTGATGGCGCTTCTAAAATTGCAGATACTGGTTTTCAAGACTTGTTTGAGAATCATACCTATTAGTAATTAATCAGATGATACAAGCTGGCGAAGCACTTGCTAAAAGGCGGAAATGTGGCTAGACACTGTCTCCACCAGCTAATAATGGCAGTTACCGTTTCTGATTATCAATCAATACACGCAGTCCACAGATAGTTTGCAAGGCTCGCTGGACAAAGGTCTTAAATTACCAAAGTCCACAACAATGCACCGTAACTATGGCTATTTGATTTCATTTCTTGCGAGCTTTCAGACATCCCGGAAGACTATCTGGCTCCGTATTATAATACGTAATATGTTTTATGGTTTGCATATGAAATGTGATATTATTATCTTTGATATCACTTTCTGTCATTTTATATTTGCTGGAATGTTACTGTATCTTTGGCTCTTATTACATATTGCAGATAAGCCATTAAGATTTGATGAATAATTAATAAGAATAAAACTGAGATCCTTTAAGCGCAGTGAACATATTAATGAGAAAGTGGACGGGCCATACCGCGGTTTAGGCTACTCAAGCTTCATCACTGAGCCTATAGACTTGGCAACATGGAGCCAAAAAGAATTACTGTAATTTTGCATCTTTCAACGGGTAGTCAATACAAAGACTAGTATATATCCAAATGGGGCCAAATATATTAAACGTTGGTTAGAAAATGAATCTAAATCGATAATAATTTTTCGATTTTTCAGAATACCCTGACTGATCTCAAAGGACCAAGAGGAAACTATAATCTGCACTATGGATGATGTACGGGGAGACGTTTTAGGGCCGCCACACAGCACAACACCAGTCAGCTTCAAATTATGAACATTTGTCAAGGTTCTAGCTCAGACACATTTGAGCCGCATTATGAGAAAACTAACAATGAGGTTTCCGAACAGGTCCGATACAAAACGAAGCTGAGGGTGAGGCTAGGCGCCTGTAAAACCGGTTTAAGCCCGCAAGTAACTTTGTGTTACTGATCGTTCCAAGGCGATATTTCTGTGGTGGTTCTTTTTGTTTTATGTATTGGTGTTTTTTTTTAAAAAATTGTGCTGTTATCGCCTTATGTGTGTTTTCATAGTTTTAGTTAAGTTTAGGTAACTGAGTGGCCACCTATTGGGAAAATAGCTGCTCATTCGGCTTACGATATGTTTCATGGTATAAGTACCTGATTGTTAGTTTGGTTTTTTCCCACCTCGGTTTTTGGAGTGGGAATCTTTTTTTCTGATTGCGCCTTTTCCTGATCTTTGCCTACTTGTACCTTTTTTTCGTACTGTCACAGAAGCAGGGTAGAGCCTTGAAATTAAGAGGGACTGTACTGTCCGTGTACAGCGAAAACAAAGGCGTTTTTAGTGAAGTGTTCATCATCTACAGAGAGAGGAATTGTTCAAAATGTTGAGAAAGCTTTAGACGGGTGGGGGAGGGGGCACGTGACCCTTTTCTCTGTGATTTGTGATTGACCTTTTTTAAATCGTGTAATTTGTGAAAAAGCAAAATGACTATGTAAGATCTGTGACAGAGGTATTCTCTGTAATGTGCGAAGCTCAGATTTAAATCCCTGTGATTTGTGATTTGTAAATTTTCAAGTCTGTGAATTGTGATTATCATTATTTCTTGTGACTTTGAAACAAATGGTCTAAAAGTACATTAAATCGCATTTATGGACCTTCAGAATTCTAAACTTTTCTTGGGTGAGGTCTCTCGAACCCCACTAAGGACAGGTAGCATACCCCCTCTTATGTTCTTCCCCACATGGCACTCATGAAATTCTGAAAATGCTTTGTTGTCGACATGTCTGGTGACTAAGAGAAATAAAGAAATTATGCTTAAGATTACCATTTTCATTTGGAGTTTGGGACTATAATTTTTAGCCAGAATAAAATATTGATGCATGTCGTGTTAAAGTTAGATATCCTATAGAGGTTTTTGTTACACTTGGCTTTTTAGGCTGTAAGAAAAAATCCCTTTTCCAAATGCGCCATTGTAAAAGAGAGTCTATACCGTGCCTGAAAGGCTAAAAAGTACTCTATGTTCACTGCTCTCAATGGATCTAAGTTTTAATTTAATTTGTATTAACTATATATGTAATAATGACACATTCCTTTATTATAAATAACTTAGATAAATCAGCCAATATTGTGCAAAAAGATTGGCAAAATTGCTGAATTCTCTGTCAAATACGAATATTAATTGTCTGTGATTTGTGAATTCATTATTTGAAAACTCTGTGATTTGTGGTTTTAAATATCTTTGATTCATGGCCAGCCTGCTCCTGACCCCCTCTTAGACGTCCGAACTTTAATTGCATTGTATAATTGCATATTGTATATGTATGCATTGTATAACTGCAGGTTGTATATGTATGCATTGCAGGTTGTATATGTATACATTGTATAATTGCAGGTTGTATATGTTTACATTGTATAATTGCAGGTTGTATATGTACGCATTGTATAATTGCAGGTTGTATGCACTGTATAATTGCAAGTTGTATATGTATGCATTGTATAATTGCAGTCTGTATATGTGTGCATTGTATAACTGCAGGTTGTATATGTATGCATAGTATAAGCAAGCAGAGGTAGTCCAAAGTATACCATTTCTGATACTTTTGTTAAAAAAGAAGGAAAACAAAGATCCATGACATCGGTTGTGTGTCTCCAGATTTAAATCATAAAGCCTGGTGTCCTTTTTATGACACACGGGCAAACAGCATAGTCCCAGATGGGGCGCACAACGCGGCGTCCCATCTGGGGCTATTCTGTTCGTTAGAAGAAGGCTAATTTCATTGAAAATTAGATAAAGATTTAATAACATATCCGATGTTCCTAAAATGAAAGTGGACACACCCAAAATGATAAAGGTATGTGAATCCATTCGTCATTAATGGGCTAAGAGACTCTTCCCTTAGAACATTCATCATGTTGATAAACAGATTATATAATGTGTTTGTTTACCGATCAGTTCATTTATTCTGAGACAAATAAAGAATATTACCAGTCAGACACTATTGACATTTCAGTAGAAATATGATACCAGTCACAAGAAAACCGAAGTTTTCGACAATTTATGGTACAACCTATAGTCCATTAAGGTACACACAATTGCAATTTTGAAAAAAAGTAAAAACCAAAGCTTGTAACATTACTAGCTGTACACCGAACAATAGCAATGCTGTCCAGACCGCATTGATGTAAAAAAAAAAAAAAAAAAAAAAAAAAAATGATCCGCGTTTTGCATATTAGCAACGGCCAATGTCTTATTTTCAAGATGGGTCATTTATAAGATCCGATCAGTCATTATATATTCAAGTAATAAGGCCAGTCAGGGAATTGTCTTTCCAGACGAACATTTGGGTATTGGTTCTTGGATTGATAGAACAAAAAATATGCATATAATTGCTAGATTTATATGTTTGAAAACATTTACATCCAAGATTTGTTTACTCCTGCCCTCGGTGGTATAGGGACATGTATTTATTGTCTTATATATCAGATGTCAGGTAAGCGTTTACAGAACCGATTTACGCTTGTTTTTAGGTCTGAACCTTTTGTGTTTTCTTATGTTTTGAAGGGGTCCAAATTTTGGTAAATAGTTATTCAAGGTTATTGTAACTCTTAATAAAGCGATATTTGGGGTACCGTTTAACTATTTATTTCCTTTCCTGAAATATAGTTATGGATATCCAAAATCATGCTGAATATTGGATATCGATAACTCGATTTTAGGATATTCTAAATTCGAATTATGGACATCCTTAAATCAGCTTATATAAGGTTATCCTTAGAGCATTTCTGGATGTCCAAAAATAATCATCTTGACTTAATGATGTCCATAATTTGATTTAAGGATATCAATTATTTTTTAAATTTAGGATTTTCGTAAACAGGCTGATTTGAGGATATCCCTAATTCTATATAAGGACATCCTTACTGATTTTTTTTTCTTATTTCTTTTATACAATTTTCCAGGGATTTTAGAATTTTAAAATTAAAATGAATTGCATATATCATTGCTAAAATATAACTGCACCATCGCATCTCCATTCATTGATTGCTTTTATAAATCTTAGTCTCTCATAATTCCTAATAGGAATGGTTCCACTTTATAGATCTGTCCATGTTTTATATGTATAATATGTATGTATATTGTGGAAGTGAGACTTAAATAAAATAAAAAATTGTCAAAAAATAAAAAAATTGTCAAATTGTCAAAATTGTTCGAGTTAATCTGCCGTGGCGGGAAAGTTGGTTTGGCAGATCATTTGTTGCATAGCTTCTATAAATAGCACAGCTATTGAACCATTTTCTGTTTGGCTCAATGTTAAAAGCACTGGATTTCTGTCCAGGGGGCTGGGGTTCGAATTCCATCAGGGACATGGAATTTTTTTTTCAAGCTATACTTCATCTCTTAGCTACGAATTTCATATCCGTAAGTTCTGACAGTTATAATGGCAGTGGCACGACTCTTAGTTTAAATATTCCTACAAATAAAGATCAATCTGACATATTTTGCCAGTGGATGACTTTAACATTGCAGGCAAATGACAGATACATGCGCTTTAGATTAGGCACTATTTCTGCTCTCTTGGGTTTTGGTCTTGGGTTTTACTGATTGTTCCAAGGCGATACTTCTGTGGTGGTTCTTATTGTTTTATGTCTTGGTGTTTAAAATTTTTGTGCTGTTGGCGCCTTAGGTATGTTATCATATTTTCAGTTGAGTTTAGGTAACTGAGTGACCACCTATTGGGAAAATAGCTGCTCATTCAGCTTACGAAATGTTTTCATGGTATAGGTACTTTATTGTTAGTTTGGTTTTTTCCCACCTCGGTTTTTGAAGTGGGAATCTTTTTCTGATCGCGCCTTTTCCTGATCGTTGCCTACTTGTACCTTTTTAGGGTCTAATGTTTTTATAATTTAAAATACTCGACTCCTATTAAAATGTAAATCTGGTCAAAAAGCTAAGTTTATACATGTATTTTATAAGTCAGCTAAAATTAATAACTTTAATACCATGATTCACCACTTAATTAATCTGTGAATTTACCACTGTTTATTTTACCTGCAAATTAATGAATTTTGTTTTACATGTATATTGCACTCGTCTTTTCTATCGTTATTCATTTTTTCAAAAGCTTATAATCTAATCAATTTCGAAGTTTAGATACAGCAATTATTTTTTATTGTTGATCACGTTTTAAACAATTTTCTTTTAACACCAGAATCCATCTGTTATCATAATTAGAACTATTTTATATTTGGTAGCAGTGAGCAATCAGGCAAACTTTATTTAATCAGACCAATTTCCAAATACCACTTATGCATAGACCTTCTGAACGCTGTCTATTAGAATTGGGTGTAAGTGACTTTTTCCATAGCTTTCACCAAGTCGGAAAGCGCAAAGAAACTTATAATGCCGCAGAGTGTCAGGACAACTAAATTCCATAAATGAACATATTGAAAAACATGCTAAAATGGTTTGAATGATTGATCGAGTTTGTTTAATAATGCAAACTTTGCACAAAACTGAATTAATATCTTCGACAATATATCAAAAGAATTGACAGAAAAAGTCCAAAACATTGACTTTGATAAATCCGCGCTGGTTAGAGTGCTGATAAAATGTTTTGGTACAACAGCATTTGTAGAAAGTATTATTTCGAGAAGGAAAATCGGAGATCCTAGTGTTTTTGTTTTAATAAACAAAGTTGTTGTAATTAAGGTAGCATATGCAGAGTTATAAAGCCACTCAATTAAGAATCAAATGCAAGTCAATCTGTTTGCCATCACCTACACTTTTATGCTTGTTACTAATTCATCAGGAAAATATGTCCGTGCAATTTATACCACCTTAAACCCCACTTTTATATAGCAAAACTGGAGTATGCAGGGGTATACCTATTTTTTCTTATTTTTGCTCCTAAACAAAGATTGTGGGTACTCGTTAGAACCGCCTCGGCGAGGCGGTTCTAACGTGGACCCACAATCTATGTTTTGAGCAAAAATAAGAAAAATATCAAATGTTTTCAGCTGAAATTTTTCAATTTTTAAAGCTCAAAAAATATCTGTTTATTGCATGGGCAAGTTTTCGTTATGTGTTGGTCTTGAATCTGTTACAGCTAAAACACTATTGTCACTACCATGAATCATGAATATCAGTGACACTTGTTGTGAATTGTTTGACGTTGGTCTACACTCTTTGTAAATTTAAGTATATTTTCCAAAATTGATAAGTTTATATACCATATTGTCATCTTCCTGAATTGCAAAGTCATGATCTCTTTACAGAACATATATTGCAATCCCTTGGTGTTCTATTCCTGTTCTGGTCAATTTCTCTTCGTCAAATAATAATGTCACGTCGAAGGAGCAGACAATTGTAAATCTTGAAACAAGCAGGAACTGTCGGATATAGGATTGCAGAGCTCTTGTCTGCTGGTAGTTTATCGAGCAAAAACAGAGAAAAATAGTCGATATTTCTTGATATTTTAGTTACTCTTTTTCTCTTTGTCCGTGACAGAAAACAACAAAAATCGTCCAACATTCCACGTCATGAAACTGGATTAAGTTACATTTTTTCTCAAACATTATGTGTTTAGTAGTCTAAATCTTATGCCCTGGATTGAAGGTGTCTATGTCTATCTCCAATAAAACGCGTGTACCAACATGGACGAATTGACCAGCTCTAGCTCTTATTTATTACGCGAACATTTCATTTGAACTGAAAAACTGTGAGTTGATCAGGTTGACTTGGTATGGTCTGTAATGCACATATTCTTGACAAAGAAAACAAAATATTCCTTTCCATTTGGAACAAAATTGTATATGCATCTATCCAGACAATATCTGGAACTTGAAACTTGTGACAGCGTTACTTGAACAGATAGGAGACGTCTTCGACAGTCTCATGTCAGGTTACGTGCTTGACACAGCATATGGTCCGAAATTCTTAAATTATTACAGTATGAAAATAATTTTGGGTAGCTCTTTTGTACCGTATCAGAAGTGATGATTTGTGATAGGCATATGTTTGATGCTTGTCAAGAGCTTATCAGACAGATCTGTCTAATGTGCTACTTGGCTTGTATGTTAACTTGTGTTTGTATCTGTATCGACGACTTTCCTGTGGAAAGTTGCAGAAATTATTTTATTCCCTTTGGTTCCATGTTGCCAAATCTAAAGGGTCACAGGCGAGGCTTAAGTAGCCGAAACCGCGGTATGGCCCATCCCCTTTCTCATTAATATGTTCACTGCTCTTAAGGATTTCGGTTTTATTTTTTATTTAAGATACCTACTCTTCCCTCTTATTTCATTTTAAGGAAAATATGCTGCAATTAATTCCAGATCAGGCAAAACCTTGATAGAAAAAAAGGTTTATATCTACTGTTTCTGAGACGTTTGTATTACTATCGTGTCATAATCTGATTGCACGTAAAAGGCAAATCAATTTGCACTCGATCACATAAAGCAGAATAATTTTCCCCACGAAATGATATATACTCATGTCCAATGAAAACGTACCACTCATTGGATGCTCATAGTTGCGGGATATCAAAACCTTTGTGCACATATGATGTTTCCTTATGTTATAAAGGTTGAATACAATGTTTCTACGCCAAAGTTTATCCCCCCCCGCGACGGTTTGTAAGCGACGTTACGTCGGACTATAAATTACGTTTATTCAATTTTACGTAAGCTATGACTGATCCAAAAATCCCGGAAATGATTTTCCCATATGCGAGTAGCTCAACGAACTATTCGCCGCCTAGTCAACCACTACATCGCATCACAACACACGGTGAAAGCGCTCTACGCGTCACCATGCACGCCTCAAAAACGCAAAGTCTTGCAAAATCGGTCAAAAAACGTTCACAAACGGTTTCTTTCATACAGATATCCCAAAACAGTTTATTTTGGGAGTACGAATCTTAACATATGCAAAACGTCACCGAAATCATTTTCTAGAATGACGTTCGATGACTGACGTCAATTTTAAGCTTCTCTCCAGCCGCTTCCGGAAACGCTATCGAGTCAGAATTTCTGAAAATCGATTTTGTTTGTCGAGATGAATATAAGCGTACAATAAATGATGTACAGGTCATTTAGGTTCAACGTGTTTGCGATTTTAACGCTTTACGTTGGCCATTAAACGTCAAAATCCTAAGCCTTTATGATTTAATGGACAAGATTCCTGGACAAAACGGCTCACATTTGTGATTTAATCGCAATTTTGCTGCAGACATTTGATTGCCTTTTTATTGTCTCTGTTTTTGTGCAGTGGTCAAAATGTTGCTTATGACGTCAAGAATTCCACGTTGACGTTTTCGAAGCACACTGACTGTCGAATTCTTCATGTTTCGACGTTATGCATCTTCTAGGCGCGAGTCGATGCGTGATTGAAAATTTCTTCACATCTGGCGCATTCGAATACAGGTTTTGTGACTTCTTTTTTGACGGTTAACGTCTTGGTTGCTTTATCCTCGGAGCATCACTTATCAGACAGATTTGCGAACGTGCCATGATTTGGACAGGTTATCACAGTACTGAAATATCAAATAGACAAACTGAAATGTTCAGTCAAAAACATATTTTTT
This sequence comes from Rugalucina vietnamica, assembly GCA_964017185.1. Lineage (NCBI taxonomy): Eukaryota > Metazoa > Mollusca > Bivalvia > Lucinida > Lucinidae > Rugalucina > Rugalucina vietnamica. The sequence continues at coordinate 72,870,336 of OZ024872.1, forward strand.
ACACTTTTGTAGGTGGTACGTTTTCATTGGACATTAGTATATAACTAGAGCTATGGTAATGATGCTGTTAGTCATTTTTGTTTTTCGAGCGTAATTTCAACTCTGAATATATATGTTACATTTTCTTAGAATTGAAATAACCATATCACAATTTGCAGGTATTGTTCAAATGATTAAGTTATGTAATGGCAGCAGACGTCTACAATATGTGGTTAGAATTTTATCCATCAATTACGTATATTGTTATGGTTGACCTGTCTGGTCCTCTGTCGTTCCATGACGATTTGATGAATAGAGATTGATTGCTACTGAAAAGTTACACCGGCCTAGCAGTTGCTCGTAAGTGAGCGGTTGTACTATAAAATGACTTGTACATTTTACTGTTTCCCCTTAGGTTTCAGAAATTATTGAAATATGTTCATACCTACAAACACACTTATATCTATATCTTGTGACTCAACCGCCTAAAAGAAGTTTCTACTCTCGCAACTTTGCATTCACGTAAGGAATGAATTCCTTCAACTCCGGTTCTAATGAAAACTACACCCACGGCGATTCATTTATTGGGATACGACAAAGTGAATGATGAAACTGGTTCAATGCCTGTGCTAATACGGAATATTTCAAGACCGGATGGCAGCAAAAGCCCAAAACGTTATCTTCAGAATTGTTTCACATTGGGTAATTGTAAGACATTCTAACGGATATACGAGGGTGATCCAAGAAGTAATGCGAACTAAGGTGTAATTTCTTTCACCATTGCCGTTTTTCAAGATAGTTTACATCAGAATTATGATGCATTATCGAATTTTCCAGATCCGATTACTATTTTGACTGAATCACATATAAACCCTCGTTGCCTAGCAACAAGAGAATGCAAGGTAAACGACCTTGGCCACGGTTAAAATTGATTTTATTTATATACTGCAGTGTCATATGCAAAGCACAATTACGCCAATAAGCGTTTTATTCCAAAGTACAATAATCCCTTTAATAGATTTACAGTACATACCTTTATTAGTTTAACACAGCGCAAATTATTGAGGTTTGGCTATCTGTACCCCCTAGAATTTGAGACAATTTTGATCTCTCAAATTCTCCACATTTTCATCAACGCCTATTCTACTTAACCAAAAAGATTAAATCCCATACAATATTTATTTTTTGAATAAAAATCTTTCGTTGCGATAGGCTCTGGGCATAATTATCGATATTTACAATCTTATCGGAGTCAAATATACGCACGAATTATAGGTATTTGTCGTACATCGTCGAAATTGTGATATTTTTGTCAGATGCCGTTGCTAGGCAACATAGAATAGTCCTTGCTGATCTTTGCATTTCGCTTTCTCTATTATTTCCAAACGTAAGGCATATATAACACAACTGATATGATTGGTATGTATATAAATGTCAATTTAATAAATTGGAGCACAAAATCTTTCCCATTACCCCTAACAAAATTGACGTTTTCAGTCAATTTCGCGTCCATGTCGACTTCGGGTCGACAAATCAAATATACCTTATATCTCAATTCGTCATCCGAACTTCATGATATTACACCTAATAACTGCACATATATACACGTGTACACATGCCAAATTATTTAATTGTATCTGCATTGGTTACTAAAATACAGTTGTGTTCGCATTACTTCTTGGATCACCTACGTAGCCTCTCATTAATTGTGTTTTAAAGACAAAATCATGCATTGATTGAGAACTGCGATGTCTAATTTTGTTGAGCTAGATTAAAACACGCAACTTATCACATTGAATTATATTCCCTGTATCTTGAGCACGGAATCTGAGGACGACAAAACTATGACCATCGTCAGAAATCCATTGAATCATTAAAATGGAATTCACTTTCTGAACTGTTCAGGCTGGATTATGGTCATGTAGATGGTAAAATGTTTTAATTTCAGTCTCTTTTCGTTCAGTCGATACTAATTGCCCGACACAATAACTTTAAGTATGTTTAGTGGAACAAACGAGATCATGCGAACACGTAATTAGTTACGTCTCCCAAGCTGGGAAAGCATTAATGAGCCACCTCGTGGAAAAACCAACAATGTGGTTTCCGAACAGGTCCGACACAAACCAGCCTGTACAAGCACAGAAAAGAGCTAGAAGCTTCAAATTTCGGATTTAAGTAGAAGAGGAATTGTACTATCCGAGTAGCGAAAACAAAGGCGCTGATCAGCTTCGCAGCGAAGCTGATCTGCGCCTTTGTTTTCGCCAAGCCACATTGTTGGTTTTCCCACGAGGCGGCTCATTTGCTTTTGTTGGAAATATAGACTGATATGTTTAACCACTTAGAAGAGGACAGGGTGTGGCGAGGTCATATGTGTTGAAGAAAAATTAAAGTGAATGAAGAACAAAGTAAATAATAATATATCCAAATTAAACATCCAAAGCATTCGAGTAAATTTTGTTGTATATGTCAAAACGGTGACACGACTGATTCAGAAAATGTGTAGATGTAGTCTTTCCGTTATAACCGTCTCAATTCAATACATTTTTACATCGTCGCCAGTGTGCCACATTTGGTCACCTTGAAGATATGTTGGGGGACAAAGACGACGAAAAGGTAAATGAAAGCAATGATCATGACTGGCGTAATCAAAACGAAAGTCCCACTCCAGAAATCCAGATGGGAAAAACCTAAATTGACAATCAGGTACCAATGCAAAGAAAATATATTCAATTCAATTCAATTCAATAGTTTATTTAAGTCTCATGTTGATATACAATATACATACAATTATAAACATATAATAAAACAATATGAACTATATCAACCCATTCTATATAGAATTACAAGAGACTATCGTTGGAAAAATATCTAAACATTGTTCATACATATATACATATAAAACAAATGAATACTTATTCAATGAGTAGCAGAATACTTCAATACGTCTAACTTAAGGGTATTTACATAACCTATACACATCAGAAAGTACAAGTACAAGAGGCAGAGCGCCTGTTGCGGAAACCGATGTCCAGACAGCAAGCCCTCTGTCTCGAAAATGTTCAAAAGGACATAATCGTAGCTTAGCTATCTCGCGACGACAATCTTTATATACATAATGTACTACAAAATACAGAGAAAAGGAAACAAAAATAAAGTGGCCTTTCTAAGCAGAAAAATAAATATGGCCTACTAAGGTGCGTCTAGCGTCATGTGACTGGCGCAAGGTCATAAGTAACACTGACATCACAACATGGCACATAAGGTTAAAGGTATCAACATATATACATGTAGTGTACATAATAAGGTACAGTTAAAACTAAAGCAACACAATAGCTTGTGTGCCCCACACCACCCACACATATTGTAAATAGCTACATCCCAATAGGCGGCCACTAATTAACCTAGACTTAACTAAATATATGAAAACACACATAAGATGTGCAAACAGCGCAAAAATTTAAAACAACAAAACGCAAAACGCAAAACAGTAAGAACCATAACAGAAGAAAAAATGTTGTGAATTATGGAGACTTCTATTGTGATCTACACATACAATTAACTTCACTAAAATGTTTTCAGTTTAAAAGTTCATTATAAAATTTTGTACCAAAATCACTGGGCAGGATATGTTTAAATTTTGCCTTTTCCCAGCGCAGATGCATTACCTTGCCAAAATGTAATTAATTTTCTGACAACTTACCATTTCGTTTGAAAACATTTTTCTGCTATTACTGCAGCTGGTGTTGTGTCGTGTGGCGGCCCTAAAAGTCTCCCCGTACATCACCCATAGTGCAGGTTATATTTTCCTTTTGGTCCTTTGAGATCAGCGAGGGTATTCTGAGTTATCAGAAATTCATTATCGGTTTAGATACGTTTTCTAACCAACGTTTTACACATTTGGCTCTGTTTGGATAATATTAGTGTTTGTATCGACTGTCCTGTTGAAAGTTGCAAAATTACAGTATTTCTCTTTGGCTCCAGTTTGCAAAATCTGTAGGGTCACTGAAGAGGCTTGAATGTTTTACTGCTTCCATAGGATCAAATCTTTATATCTTATTTGCTATTACTGCAGCTGGTGCTGTGCCGTGTGGCGGCCGTAAAAAGTCTCCCCGTACATCATCCATAGTGCAGATTATATTTTTATTTCGGTCCTTTGAGATCAGTAAAGATATTCAGAGTGTTCAAAACACTCACGTTTAGAAACATGTTTAAATTATTTGACCCAATTTAGTAACATGTCTTTGATTTAGACTCCTCGTGTAATTTCTCGAAATTGCAGCACTCGTCTGGCGCTCGTTGCCTGTTTAAAAAGGGCTACTGATGAGGGTTCATTACCCGAAATTGCGCAATATAGTCCATTCTATCTCCCTTTGAATGTTTTACTGCTTCCAAAGGATCAAACCTTTATATTTTAATTATTGAGTAGCCGAAACCGCAGTATGGCCCATCCTTTTTCTCATCAATATGCTCACTGCTCTTAAAGAATCTCAGTTTTATTTTTATTTCATATTGGTACTAGTATAAATTAGAGATTGAGATATAACCATCCATTGAATCTAAAATACATAAGATAAATACGACCTTAAACATGTGAAAAAAATGTAATTATAATGCAATAAAGTTTCTTGCAATATTTTGTAAGGCAGTCGAAGATGGAGTGGAAAAAAAAAACAAAACAAAAAAACCTAAAATATTTAAGATAAATATCGACTTCAGACACTATTTTTGCTCGATAAAATACCAGCAGACAAGAGCTCTGTAATCCTATATACGTCACTTCCTATTTGTTTCAAGAATTACAATTGTCACGTCTGACCCGTCTGCTGCTCCCTCGACATGACATTATTATTTGATGAAAAGAAATTGATCAGAAAAGAAACAGAACACTGAGGAATTGCAATATATTGCTATGCCAAAGATTTTGTTCTGTAAACTAAGACATAATGGTTTTGCAATTTGGGATGGACATGGCATAATGAAGAACGTTGAAACTTACGACCGACGGCTTCGTTTACATTTTTCTGTAACCACTTTAAATAGTCACCCCACCCACACAGACATATAAGAAAAAATGATTTGTCAATAACGAAGTTCGAAAGGAATTCCATGAATTTGTCTATTGGAGTTTTCAACATGTGTCTTACATGAGCCGCTATGGAAGAATGAAACAGACAAAGTAGAAATGAACTAATTCATTTTCAAATAAAACAAACCGTAATATCACATAAAACGAGCGAAAATGACTCAAAACAATTCCTATTGTGAAACAGACCATTTCCTTTCAAAATGAAAAGACAAAGTAAAAATGAACTAATTCATTTTCAAACAAAATAAACCGTTATATCTAGACGGAATACTTCCATTGGTATTCCATTAAACCTCTCCATACCGACGGAAATGGGATATATTCAGCCCTTGATCGAAAATGAAAATTCAGCAAAACTGCAAAACTATGTTATTTTAACTTATGTTATATATTTTCTTGCATATATGGCATAAATTATAAATATTCGAGTTTTTTAAGTATGCAGAAACAAAAAATACTTCATTTTTTCTATGGAAAATTTTAAAAAGGTACAAGTAGGCAACGATCAGGAAAAGGCGCACTCAGAAAAAGATCCCCTCTCCAAAAACCGAGGTTGAAAAAAGACGTCTATAAATAGATCAAGGGAGACTACTGTAGAATTAGCGACTCAAAGTCGAAAATCGTTTGTTTTTCTACATTAAATTAAACGTTTTAGGCAATTTTATGTGTTTACTGGAAGAATTTCGGTCCTACTACAAATTTATAATAGAAATAATACGATTAATAACAATATAACATAGCTACACGTCACTTACAAAATCCGCAATCAGTTCGACATTGGTTTAAATGCAACCTATGCTAAGCTGTCATGGAAGTGGTACCGAAGTGGAGCGGAGTGACAGTTAGCAAGCTGATCTACGTTATATCACATAAAACAAACGAAAATGACACAAAACAATTACTTATGTGAAACAGACCAATTCATTTTAAAACCAAACAATCAACTTTCCCAGAAGGGGTCTGGCGGAAAATTTCAACATGGCAAAAATTAATAATCTGACAATTCCAGGTGGAGGGGGGTCCGGACCCCCTGCCCCCCCCCCCTCTCTGGATTCGTCTGACCATTATCTGCACTTTTTTATTACCGGATAGGTTTATTTCAAAATCAATTGTTTGGTTTGGGAAACGTTTGTTTCGTTTGATTTCAAGTTGTCCCAAGTTTGGCGAAGTTGATTGTTTGGTTTTAATGTGATATTACGGTTTGTTTTATTTGAAAATGAATTAGTTCATTTCTACTTTGTCTGTTTCATTTAAAAATGGGACTTTTGACGGCTTCTGCCTTCCATAAGACGCTGCATGGGAAAACCAACAATCTGCAAAAGCGAAAACAAAGGCGCATGATCAGCGCTTTTGTTTTCGCTACACCTGTACTTTCTAAATCATAAATTTCGAGCCTCTAACCATCTTCTGTGACTATACAGCCCGATTTGTGTAGGACCTGGTTGGATCCCAAATTGTTCGTTTTCTCACGTACAGGCTCAAATATATTAGCAGTTTGTGTTTCAGCAAGATTGAACAGTGTCCACTTCAAGGCTGGTGAATGAGAAAGTGAGATCTCATATCCCCCCCCACACACACACACACACACACCACACACACACAAATACAATTAGAAGATAGTTCTACAAAATCAATGCAGACTGAACCGAAAAAGATTCCTCAGATGACAGTTCTACAAAATTCAATGCAGACTGAACCAAAAAGATTTCTCAGCAGTTCGGTTATAACCAACACATATTTGAGCCGCTTCGTGGGAAAACCAACAATGTGGTTCCCGAACAGGTCCGACACAAACTGGACTGCACAGTAACAGAAGACAGCTTGAAGCACGAAATTTCGTATTTAGGAAGTAGAGGGATTGTACTATCCGTGTAGCGAAAACAAAGGCGCTGATCAGCTTCGCTGTTACCGCGAAGCTGATCTGCGTCTTTGTTTTCGCATATGCAGATTGTTGGTTTTCTCATGAGGCGGCTCATTTATCACCGTCATTGTTTTCGACGATTTCTGGCAATTTCTTTGATATATTGTGAAAGTCATTAATTCAGTTTAGTGCAGGTTTTGCATTATTAAATAAACTCGATCAATTATTGCTACAGCAGCTTTGTCAATATGTTATGTAGCTAATAGAATTGAATTCAGAAGTAAAAGTTTCCTGGCAACTTCTTAACGCAAGCTAAATGCAAAACAGACACTTAAAGTTAAACTTCAGAAGGTCAGCTCAAATGTTGATACCAATAGTTCTGCATGAGCGCAAGATGAACATACAATAGTTTTTTTGCAGAAAACGTAGATCATTAATAAATAGTTGGAACGCATACATACCCGTAAGTAGCTTGTATGTCAATATTAAAGAAATGGAGTAATTAAAGTACCACCTTCCGTAAAATAAAAGGTACAAGTAGGCAAAGATCAGGAAAAGGCGCAATCAGAAAAAGATTCCCACTCCAAAAACCGAGGTGGGAAAAAACCAAACTAACAGACAGGTACTTATACCATGAAACATATCGTAAGCCGAATGAGCAGCTATTTTCCCAATAGGTGGCCACTCAGTTGCCTTAACTAAAAATATGAAAACATACACAAGGCGCCAACAGCACAAAAAAGTTTTAAACACCAAGACATAAAACAAAAAGAACCACCACAGAAGCATCGACTTGGAACGATCAGTAACACAAAGTTACTGGCGGGCTTAAACCGGTTTTACATGGCCATAACCTCACCCTCAGCTTCTGCAGTGGTTCATAACATTTAGTTAGTTATTCGGTCCGCGTGGTGAATCTCTAACTAGTCAATGAATCATCAAGAACAAACAAATAAATCATGATAAACATCCTGATGAATCAAAAACCAGGACTCACAGACTGAGTAAGCTGCCCGACGATGGAGATCCCTGGGCGCCGAATAACCTACTAACTCCGGAGCAAAAGAAAAACACCAGTTGGACCCCGGTGGGCCAAGCAACAGACAAGAAGCTCCGGCCCCAACCAACTAAAATGAATAGCTTTAAGTCGGGGCCATCATAGAGTCTGACGCCCGACCCACCGGCGTGCAATTAAAGAAGGCAGCATAGTTATCAACCATGATTGGGTTAAAAACTAAGCATGCAGACTGTCGCATAACATTCAAGTTATAACCTATACGTCTGTAACGTGTTATGATTTTTCTGAACTGAAAAGAAAAATCATTAATTCCTTTAAGTTTCTTAAATTTGTAAACCAAATCACCATAAAATTCAGGTTCCGAAAGGCCCTCACTTAAAAGCGTCTTTAACCCAACATTGTATTTGGAAATCAATTCATAGTGTCTACGATAAAATTTAGAAAATGTTTTTCGAAGTTTATGATACCGATAGCCCTGTTGGAGAAGTTTTGCCGTTAAACATTTATTTCGAGCGTTGAAGTCTGTAACATGATTGCAGACTCTAGCAAACCTAATAAGTTGCGAAATGTATACACCATAAGAAGCACGACGAGGAACGTCACCATCCAAAAAAGGAAAATTTACTATATCAAAATCAAAGTCATCGCGCTTATCATAAATTTTAGAAGAAACAAATCCATTTGCAACAGAAAGATGTAGATCTAAAAAGGGGGCTTCAGTATCTGAGATATTGGCTTTGTTCAACTGAAGTTCAGGTGGATAAATTTGATTGACCATACCTTCAAAATAAGGGTTGTCAATGTTCAAAAGGTCATCGAGGTACCTAGATGTGGAATTAAAAGCCTCGATAACATCAGCTTGATTATCATGGTTAAGAGAATCCATGAAATCTCTTTCGTAGCAGTATAAAAATAAATCAGCTACGAGAGGTGCGCAATTTGTACCCATCGGAATTCCAACAATTTGTCTGTATAACTTGGTCCCAAATCTAATATAAATATTATCAAGGAGATAGGATAAGGCGTCGCATACATTCTGACATGACCAAAGTGTATACCGACTTTGGTCAGAGGAAGTGAAAAAAGCCTTTCTGTCATTACAGTGAACCATAGTTTTTTAAGTGCTATATGAAGAGTAGTTATGCATTCATATGGGCTCTGTACCTTTTAATGCTTCTTAGTGGCATTGAAAACACTCAGGAACATTGGTTCTGAACACGCATATTTGATGCCTGACATTAGAACATTTATTGGCCAAGAAATGACATTGACCTTGAATATTTACATACCTTGATTGACTCAATGTCGACTGTATCTACCAACTTTCAGGTAGCATGTTCGTGCTGCAACACATCATTGATTCGTATTTTCCCACTGAAAAGTTTAATCTACCAAATTTGATCTTGATATATGTATATAATAAGATCGTCAGTTGTGATAATGGTGGTCTGTTGTCCAAAATACTATATACCAAGCTTCGTGAAAATTGGTTCACTTTTTGCTGCTTCCAAAGGATTAAACCTTTATATTTTATTCACTAGTCCCTTCTAAGATTTATGAAGGGGCTTTAACCCAATCACGGTTGATAGCTATGCTGCCTTCTTTAATTGCACGCCGGTGGGTCGGGCGTCAGACTCTATGATGGCCCCGACTTAAAGCTATTCATTTTAGTTGGTTGGGGCCGGAGCTTCTTGTCTGTTGCTTGGCCCACCGGGGTCCAACTGATGTTTTTCTTTTGCTCCGGAGTTAGAAAGTTATTCGGCGCCCAGGGATCTCCATCGTCGGGCAGCTTACTGAATCTGTGAGTCCTGGTTTTTGATTCATCAGGATGTTCATCATGATTTATTTGTTTGTTCTTGATGATTCATTGACTAGTTAGAGATTCACCACGCGGACCGAAGAACTAACTAAATGTTATGAACCACTGCAGAAGCTGAGGATGAAGTTATGGCCATGTAAAATCGATTTAAACCCGCCAGTAACTTTGTGTTACTGATCCTTCTGTGGTGGTTCTTTTTGTTTTATGTCTTGGTGTTCAAAATATTTTGTGCTGTTGGCGCCTTATGTATGTTTGCATATTTTTAGTTAAGTTAAAGTAACTGAGTGGCCACCTATTGGGAAAATAGCTGCTCATTCGTCTTACGAAATGTTTTCATAGTATAAGTACCTGATTGTTAGTTTGTTTTTTTCCCACCTCGGTTTTTGGAGTGGGAATCTTTTTCTGATTGCGCCTTTTCCTGATCTTTGCCTACTTGTACCTGTTTATAAATAACCATTACGGACCCAATAGCTGTATTGGTCATATGACCCACGTCAATTAATATATTCCTTGCATCATTATTTTAAGGCTTACATACAAAATTTGGTTGAACCATTACAACTGACTTTGCGAGCTTCCTCTGAAAAGTAAAATAGATTTGAGCCGCCTCATGGGAAAACCAACAATTTGAATAGGCGAAAACAAAGACGCAGATCAGCTTCGCGGTAACCGCGAAGCTGATCAGCGCCTTTGTTTTCGCTACTCGGATAGTACAATTCCTCTTCTACTTAAATCCAAAATTTCCAGCCTCTAGCCAACTTCTGTGCTTGTACAGCCCTGTTTGTGTCGGACCTGGTCGGAAAACGCATTGTTTGTTTTCCCACGAGGCGGCTCAGATAATGGCAAAAACCAATGTAATACAAAACCGTGACACAGCAGGAAACTGGCAATCTCACTATGAAAACTGGCGGATTCTTGTATGAAAGAAAAGTATTTTAAAACTAATCAACATTCACAAATTACTGAATCTAAACTTAGAAATTGAAGAGATTTTAGTTCTTGAAAATTGAATTCTGATAGAAAAAGACACGTGAAATGTAAAACAAATTGCATCATTTATATGTAAAATAAACATTTGCGAATTTACAGGAAACGTGGCACTACAGTAATAAATAAGAAACAGTTTTGTTTCAGCTGACTTAAGAAAATATATACTCATCTTTGTGGCCAAATTTACTCCAGGAGTATTCTGATGCATTTTTCTACAAGCTTCTAAAAAGAGACAGAAAAATACGTAAAGAAACCCGAGATGGCAGAAACAGTGCATTATTTAAAGCGCATGTAGCTGTCACTTACATGTCATGTTCAAGTAATCAACTGACACAATATGTCAGATTGATCTGCATTTGCTGGTATAATTTAACCCCGGGGTCATACCACTGTCATTATAACCGTCAAAACATTCTATATTCAAGCTGTCGACTAGAATCGACAAAATATAATTCTGGAAAATGAATCACAACTGATGAATTTTAGGCATCAAATGATGTAATCCTGCTGCAATATACACGTCGTCTCTGTACACAATCTGTATGTACGTATGAAAGGTGCATAAGTTCCTCTTCGTTGCCTTATGGTGTTTTAAAAATCTAGAATTTATATAAAATTATCAATTCATTTTGGCTAATCCGACTAGTTAAACTTTTGGGTTGGACCCCGGCGAAAGCGTTTAATGTGAACAGGAACACACGTTTTGATTTTGTATTTTGCTAAAACAATTTGTGTGATAAATTAATCGCTGCTTGCATGCAATATGCGTATAGGGAATCAATTACCACTATTTAATGCTCTAAAGTCATTGTAAAATGTGATAGATTTTTTTTCTTTTTTTTTGATTCAGTTTTACGTACCTTTCAAGCTTTTTCACTCATATCGAGACGAATCAATCGGTAGGTGGGGCGAAAACCGGAGTACCCGGGGAGAAACCACCTGACACACCCGCAAGCAGAACATGACTTGTCTCACATATGAATTCGTGCCCCGTGCGAGGCGCGAATCCACATCGGTGAGATGATCGAATGATCAAGAGCACTGAAGTCAGCGACAAATGTGATAGATGAGACATCCAAATATATTTAAGGTTGAGAAATTCTCACTCCAAAAACCGAGGCGGGAAATACTAAATTGACAATTAGGTACTTATACTTAGAAAACATATCGTAAGCCAAGTGAGCAGCTATTTCCCAATAGGCGGTCCCTCAGTTACCCGAACTTAACTTAAATATGAAAACACACATATAAGGTTCAAACAGCACAAAAAAATCGACTCCAAAACATAATACAAATGGAACCACAACAGAAGTGCTGAATAGTTATTTACTAGAAATTGGGCTCCCAGCCACATTAACTTAACTAGCTTTATTCAAAATGCTAACAAACGCAAAAAACTCAGAATTAGAAACCAATTAAAAATAAACCTAAGTCCCACATTGTAACATTGGTGGACAGGTGTAGTAAGGCAATTAGACTGATTACAGCCGTATATGTTGAAATATATTCCCAAAGTACACCATGTCTTATTTTATTTTATGCTGATACGCCATACCATACGTTACACTAAGCTGACTCAAACATCTCAACTGAGTCTGATGAGATAGTCAAAAGAAGCAAAATGCCCATGAAGAACAGAGTACTTTAGTGGAGTGGTATGGTTTACCTAGAATATCTACAGTGGCCGCATTGTTTATTGTCACCTCCCCGTGAGTTTTAACTGTTTAGTAACGCGGAGCCAATATGGCATTTGCTACGACATGTTTACAAAACCGCATTAACCTACTTTCAGGTAACATATTCGGGCTGTGAAACTTCCTGAATTCGCATCTTCCCACTGAAAAGCTTAAAGGTACAAGTAGGCAAGGATCAGGAAAAGGCGCAATCAGAAAAGATTCCCACTCCAAACACCGAGGTGGGAAAAAACTAAATTAACAATCAGGTACTTATATCATGAAAACATATCGTAAGCCGGATGAGCAGCTATTTTCCCAATAGATGGCCACTCAGTTACCTAAACTTAACGAAAAATATGAAAACATACATAAGGAGCCAACAGCACAAAAATTTCAAACACCAAGACATAAAACAAAAAGAACCACAACAGAAATATCGCCTTGGAACGATCAGTAATATAAAATTACTGGCGGGCTTAAATCGATTTTACATGGCCATAACCTCACCCTCAGCTTCTGCAGTGGTTCATAACATTGAATCATTGAGAAAGAATCATTGAGATGTGTTCCTATATCTGATCATATCTTGGGTGAGATTTTCAATGGTGATGGGTTAAAAAGAGAAGTGTGATAAAGTAAGACTAGAGGAACCAGGAATCGATGCAATTAAATTCAAAGTCCCAACATAGACACCAGGTGGGAAAGAAAATACAAAAATCACAACAAAACATTTTTCCGACAACACACACGAAGAGCAGAATGACTAGCTCTTTCCAAACAAGGTAGCCATCCGGCTAAGTTTCAACTGGAACAAAAGGCAACGAGCACGATTGTTTATTTAGCTTTTTCCCGCCTTGGTTTTTTGAATAAGGCATTTCTTTCTGAATGCGCCATTTCCTGATCGTTGCCTACTTTTTACTTTTTTCATAGTTTATTTCATTAGGTCTTAAAGCTTATCTTCCCAATGATCATAGAAAACAATCTTGAATCTTTGTATACGTACCAATAAGCTATCACCAAACAGAAATGGCCAATAGAATATTACGCTCATAGTACAATTCCTCATAAAACTTTATTCTGTGGGTGAGAAGTGACATTTCATCAACACAGTAGTTAAATGAGTACCCACATAAATGAGAACACACAATCAATTTTTACAAGAAGACTTTACAGGTCTCCCCGTACATCATCCATAGTACAGTTTATATTTTCCTTTTGGTCCTTTGAGATCAGCAAAATCAGAAATTTATTATCGGTTTAGATTCATTTTCTAACCAACATTTAATATATTTGGTTCCATTTGGATAATTCAAGTCCCATGTTGAAAGTTTCAAATTCGCTGTAATTCTCTTTGGCTCCGTGTTGCCAAATGTAAAGGGTCACTGATGAGGCTTGAGTAGCCGAAACCGCGGTATGGCCCATCACTTTTCTCATTAATATGCTCGCTGCTCTTAAAGGATCTCAGTTATCTTTTTATTTGCTGTTACTGCAGCTGGTATTGTGCCGTGTGGCGGCCCTGAAAAGTTTCCCCGTACATCATCCATAGTGCAAATTACATTTTCCTTATGGTCCTTTGAGATCAGCAAGGGTATTCTGAGAAATCAGAAATTTATTATCGGTTTAGATTCATTTTCTAACCAACATTTAATATATTTGGTTCCATTTGGATAATTCAAGTCTTTGTTTTGACTATCATGTTGAAAGTTTCAAATTTGCTGCAATTCTCTTTGGCTCCATGTTGCCAAATGTAAAGGGTCACTGATGAGGCTTGAGTAGCCGAAACTGCGGTATGGCCCATCCCTTTTCTCATTAATATGCTCGCTGTTCTTAAAGGATCTCAGTTATCTTTTTATTTACAAAGATTTTTTTTTTCATCTTCAATTTACAGACCTTCTCCAGAAAACAGATAATGGCGATAAAATAATCAAAAGATTTTGCAGAAATAAATGCTTTATTTGCAGAAATAAATGCTTTATGGTTGGGGCCGGAGCTTCTTGTCTGTTGCTTGGCCCACCGGGGTCCAACTGATGTTTTTCTTTTGCTCCGGAGTTAGTAGGTTATTCGGCGCCCAGGGATCTCCATCGTCGGGCAGCTTACTCAGTCTGTGAGTCCTGGTTTTTGATTCATCAGGATGTTTATCATGATTTATTTGTTTGTTCTTGATGATTCATTGACTAGTTAGAGATTCACCACGCGGACCGAAGAACTAACTAAATGTTATGAACCACTGCAGAAGCTGAGGGTGAGGTTATGGCCATGTAAAACCGGTTTAAGCCCGCCAGTAACTTTGTGTTACTGATCGTTCCAAGTCGATACTTCTGTGGTGGTTCTTTTTGTTTTATGTCTTGGTGTATAAAATTTTTTTGTGCTGTTGGCGCCTTGTGTATGTTTTCATATTTTTAGTTAAGTTAAGGTAACTGAGTGGCCACCTATTGGGAAAATAGCTGCTCATTCGGCTTACGATATGTTTCATGGTATAAGTACCTGATTGTTAGTTTGGTTTTTTCCCACCTCGGTTTTTGGAGTGGGAATCTTTTTCTGACTGCGCCTTTTCCTGATCTTTGCCTACTTGTACCTTTTTATCAGAAAATAACCTTCTATCACCTTTATTGCAATCAGGAAAATGTCTCATTTCCTGGTGTATCATCCTGTTAAAGACATCAAAGTTCCAACTGATGCAAAATAAATTTGATTAGTGTATGTAGCATGCACATTTAATTGTGGAATTACAAAACGTTCATCCATCATGATGTATAAAAGCCTATGGGGAATAAGACACCAGTAATTAATTATCCATACTCATCGTTTATGCCAAGATTTTGCAGAAAAATAATTGTATAACTTTACCTAAGATATAATAAAATAGAAGCATAACAGAATACCAATCTAATGTAAGATTCAGCAGCAAAGTGAAGTAAATGATACAAACCTATTTACATAAGAGAAAGATTACATGTAACATTTTTCAAAGTGTCCATATTTTTGCATTTTTGAAGGAACCGATGTTGGGACTGTACATGTAAAAAAAGATGTTAAACCTTATTTTGCACTCAAGTCAAGTAAATATACAGAGTAAAACAGGAGTAATTCACATTCTCTTACCTCTCGCGTATGCATAATGAGAGAATATCAAACATTGCACATGTATTTATCATTACATCGTTAATGAGTTCCATATAATAATTCCAGTTGTTCATTGGACCTTTGCATTTAACTGATAACCTATAACTTTTGAAATGTCTAAATATTGGCATCAATATCAGTGTTATTGGAACATCTATCTAGCAATCATAGAGTGTTAATAAGCATTAGCAAAGAAATACATTTATCTCTGGTTTAACCAAGGGTGTTAAATCTGTAATCAGATAGTAGTTGCAGTCTGAAGGGAGATATTAAATTCTGATGAATTGAGAATTTGTTATAACTGCCAGCCAATAATTTCTTGCTCTAAGAGCTCAAGGGCTTTTCGGCAATTAAAATAATATATAAAAGTCTTAGAAGACTGCAGGTGCATTGATGTAATGATAAAATAATGAAGTTCTTAGTACTGTTACGATCAGTTGTGCATAGCGATTAACAAAACAAAATAATGTATCTCTGACGTCAATACATTTTTCAAAACCACTCATACTTTTAAGAAAGTTCCATTCACAAATGAATCTGTCTGAATCTGATGTTCATTGGTGGTTTTAGCCCCTTGACTATCATAGACCCCTGCTCACCACATTTACAGGCTTCATGGTGACCCCTGCTACAGATAAGCAAAATACATACTAGATTACCAGTTAGAACAGATGGTAGCTGTAAGCTGGTCGAGTTTCTTTGTCATTATCTACCGTCTTTTAAAAAAAACAAAGACTACCAAGACATGGGCAATCCCATTTGGATTCACAATTTCGACTACATGTATTGCCGTACTTGGCATTTTGGGAGTTTAAGGATAAAATTAATATTGATGATGCATATGATGCATTTACCAACTACTTTCAATATCTTTGCTGAATAAGGCCCATGTTAACATGCTGGCATTGGCATATTGTGGGACATTAACAGACACTAATGAAAATGTCCTCTTTGAGAAATGGTTTGGTTTAAAGGCATTCTGATTCAAGGAACTCATCGAAGCAGACGCCACTGAAAACTGCTATGACACTCTGTGTCAATTTCAAGAAAATCCTTGAAAATGTCTGTATGGCAATAGTTAACACAAAACTTGTTTAGAGCTAAACCCAGATCTTCAGCTGCTATTTACAATTCCCATGTATACACAGTAGCATTCCAGTAGCAGTGGGGCAACACAGATACCGAAGCCCCCTTTTGAGACTTAGATCTTTCTATTGCAAATGGATTAATTTATGATTAACGCGATGACTTTGATTTTGGTATAGTAAAGTTTCCGTTTTTGGATGTTGACGTTCCTCGCCGTGCTTCTTGTGGTGTATACACATTTCGCAACTTATTAGGTTTGCAATCATGTTGTGGACTTCAGTGCGCGAAGTGGGTGCTTAATAGCTAAACTTCTCCAGTAGGGCTATCGGTATCGAGGGCTTCGAGGAGCATTTCCGGGTTTTGTGTTGGGCTGGGGACCCTTTTGCGCGGCGGCCTTTCGGGGTCGGAGTTTTATAGTGACTTGGTTTACAGGTTTAAGAAACTTATGGGGGTGTTTTTTTTCGATTCGGTGGAGTCATGGCGCGTTGCAGACGTATAGGATATAAATTCAATGTTATGCGGCGGTCTGCGTGCTTGGTGTTTGGCCCAGTCGTGGTTGATAGCTGTGCTGCCTTCTTTGGTTGCACGCCGGAGGGTCGGGCTCTGTGGTGGCGCCGGCATGAGGCTATTCGTTTTAGTTGGTTGGGGCTTCTTGTCTGTTGCTTGGCCCGGCGGGGATCGGTTGGTGTTTTTATTTTGCTCCGGAGTTAGTAAGTTATTTTGCGCCCAGGGATCTCCGTCGTCGGACGGCTTAGTCAATTTGTGAGTCCTCGTTTTTTATTCATCTTGGTGTTTATCATGATTTGTTTGTCCGTGATGATTCATTGACTAGCTAGATATTCACCACGAGGACCGAAAAACTATCTAAATATTGTGAACCACTGCAGAAGCTGAGGGTGAGGTTAAGTACCTGTAAAATCGATTTTAGCCCTCCAGTAAATTCCATATTACTGGTCGTTCCGGGGCGGTACTTCTGTGGTGGTTCCTTTTGTTTTATGTCTTGGTGTTTAAAAATTTGTGCTGTTGGTGCCTTATGCATGTTTTTCATACATTTAGTTAAGTTTAGGTAACTGAGTGTCCACCTATTGGGTAAATAGTTGCTCATTCGGCTTACGATATGTTTGCATGGTATAAGTACCTGGGCCCAGAATTACAATGCTATCTTAAAGTTAAGGCCCAACTTAGTCAAGGTGACAAACTTTGACTCACTATTTTACCGTTAAAATCAACAACTGCTTTCACGAAATTGTATAAGTCTGTAAAATCAAATGTGATTGACACGATAAAACCGACAAGTTTGATATGCGTATATTTTAGATGCATCTTTTTGAATGCTGAAACTCGTCACCTTAACTAAGGTCTTTCTTATCTTTAAGGGAGGATTGTAATTCTGGGCCCTGATTGTTAATTTAGTTTTTTCCCCACCTCGGTTTTTGGAGTGGGAATCTTTTTCTGACTGCGCCTTTTCCTGATCGTTGCCTACTTGTACCTTTTCCTAATGTAGTGGAGTGAGGTTTCGCAACTAGTTTAGAGCTATCAAAACAAGACTCTTATGAACACTGTTCCTATACGGTTTATTGTATTGCTTAAATTGATAAATAAGAATATCTTCATAAATATGCAATTTAATATCTTATAGCAATTTTGCTTGAATGCTTGTACCCAGCGGGCACATGACGTCAAAATGACGTCATATCGACCTCGATGCGACGTCATGACGTCGCATCGACGTCGATCTGACGTCATTTTGACGTCGATCTGACGTCATTTTGACGTCATGTGCCTGCTGAGTAAGATCTTGTAAATCAGACTGAAAGCATCTGCTGATTTAATACATTACACAAATTGCAAAACCGCTGCATGAATGTGACTGAAATTCAGATTATGAATAGAACTTGTAGTTTATGAATTATGAATAAAACTGTGGTGGTTCTTTTTGTTTTATATCTTCGTGTTTACAATTTTTGTGATGTTGGTTCTTTTTGTTTTATGTCTTGGTGTTTAAAATTTTTGTGCTGTTGGCGCCTTATGTGTGTTTTCATATTTTTAGTTAAGTTTAGGTAACTGAGTGGCCACCTATAGGGAAAAATAGCTGCTCATTCGGCTTACGATATGTTTTCATGGTATAAGTACCTGATTGTTAATTTAGTTTTTCCCCACCTCAGTTTTTGGAGTGGGAATCTTTTTCTGATTGCACCTCTCACTGATCTTTGCCTACTTGTACCTTTGTAAATTTGCAATGAAGCAAGAATCATCCGAGTTGATCTTTCATAATCAACACCATCAATATACTTCAAGTACTTCAAGATATTGTTTAATTGACAAAACAGTTCCTGAATAGCATAAAATTATTGGCTGCTAAGTCAGAAGAACTTCAAACCTTATCGAACATTCATGCTGAAAACCTGATTTACAGAAAAAAGAGGATGTGGCCTGACTGCACATCTCAGCAGCCCATTTGGCTTAGGTACATGTTTATGGTACAAAGCCTCAACATCCATTATCTCAAATTCTGAACTAGTTTAAGCCCCCCACCCCCCCCCAGTAAATTTTATAATACTGATCGTTCCAATGCGATACTTTTCTGTAGTGGTTCTAATTGTTTCATGATTTGACGTTGAAGTTTTGTGCTGTTTATACCTTATGATTTCATAATTTAGTTAAGTTTGGGTAACTGATTGACCGCCTGTTGGGAAATAGCTGCTCACTCGGCTTACGATATTTTTTCATAGTATAAGTTAATTTAGTTTTTTCCACCTGAGTTTTGAAGTGGGAACGTCTTTCTGACTGCGTCATTTCCTGATCATTGCCTACTTTTTTTACCTTTTTTAATTTTTTTTGTCGCATACAAGCAGAAAAGCCATTTAAATCATGCCCGGAGGATACTCACATATAAAATGGAAATGTATGTGCCGCCCTATGTTAAAACGAAGGGGGCTTACGGAGCTGATCAAACTGAAAAAGTGGGTGCTTTCAGAGCTGAAAGAACGGTAAAAGTTGTACCTTTAGAGCTGATCGAACTGAGAAAAATGGGTGCATTCAGAAAAAGTGGGTGCTTTTAGAGCTAATCGAACTGAAAAAGTAGGTGCATTCAGTGCTAATAAAACTCAAAAAAAACGTATAGGTTATAACTTGAATGTTATGCGACAGTCTGCATGCTTAGTTTTTAACCCAATCATGGTTGATAACTATGCTGCCTTCTTTAATTGCACGCCGGTGGGTCGGGCGTCAGACTCTATGATGGCCCCGACATAAAGCTATTCATTTTAGTTGGTTGGGGCCGGAGCTTCTTGTCTGTTGCTTGGCCCACCGGGGTCCAACTGGTGTTTTTCTTTTGCTCCGGAGTTAGTAGGTTATTCGGCGCCCAGGGATCTCCATCGTCGGGCAGCTTACTCAGTCTGTGAGTCCTGGTTTTTGATTCATCAGGATGTTTATCATGATTTATTTGTTTGTTCTTGATGATTCATTGACTAGTTAGAGATTCACCACGAGGACCGAATAACTAACTAAATGTTATGAACCACTGCAGAAGCTGAGGGTGAGGTTATGGCCATGTAAAACCGGTTTAAGCCCGCCAGTAACTTTGTGTTACTGATCGTTCCAAGTCGATACTTCTGTGGTGGTTCTTTTTGTTTTATGTCTTGGTGTTTAAAAAATTTTTTTGTGCTGTTGGCGCCTTATGTATGTTTTCATATTTTTAGTTAAGTTAAGGTAACTGAGTGGCCACCTATTGGGAAAATAGCTGCCCATTCGGCTTACGATTGTTTCATGGTATAAGTACCTGATTGTTAGTTTGGTTTTTTCCCACCTCGGTTTTTGGAGTGGGAATCTTTTCCTGATTGCGCCTTTTCCTGATCTTTGCCTACTTGTACCTTTTTACTGCGGCAAATACCCGTACTGCTTTAATATGGGAACCCCCCCCCCACCCCCACCCGGGAAATCATGATGCAGCTCATTTTATATTTCCCATCAGACTGCAATTAATATCTTATTAGCTCTTAACACTCCTTATAATATAGACTTTTCTCGGCTAATACCTGAAATCCCGGAAATGTCAGATTTCTAACCAAGAACTAGCGCTGGGCATTTCGTTTGAAAACATTTCCATGTTGGTACTAGTATATTATTAGTGATCGACATAGGCACACCAGTTGAATCCAGAGCATTTCATGATAAAGTATCTGAGAAAGAGGTAACTGTAACTTAACCCAGGCTCATGACAAGGAAAGTTATGAAATTTTGGTCATTCCATAGAGGACAAAGTGAAAAACGACAAACTAAACTATTGACTTTCTCTGTTTTTGCTCGATAAAATACTACCAGACAAGAGCTCTGTAATCCCATATCCGGCAGTTCCTATTTGTTTCAAGAATTACAATTGTCATGTCGGCCATGTCTGTTCCCTCGACGTATTTCATGAAAAGAAATTGATCAGAACGGGAATAGAACACCGAGGAATTGCAATATGTTACCGGTGATGAACTTAGACAGCATAAATTTCCCATTCGGAATGGACTTTGGCGTGATTTTACGACAGACGGCTTCGTTTACAAGTTTCTGTAACCGCCTTACATGTAAATATATAGTCTCATATAGACATAAGAAATAATGATGAGTCAATATTGAAAGGAATTTGTTGAATTGTTCTCATAGATTTTTTTCAAAATGTGTCTTACAAATATGTTAGTAGTTCATGTTTCAGCAAATTATAGAACACATTTTGGATGTCATGACGTCCTAATTTTGGTTAAAAGTCCCATAAAATGGAGGCCGCGTCCCGACATGATCATTAGCTGTTGACTGGGACGTTAAGCATCAATTCAAACAAACAAACAAATTATAGAACAGTGTACACTTCAATACTTTTTCTCACAGAGGGTACTGAACCTCACACACCTATACGAAGTGGCTGCTGGATGAGAAAGTCACGATATCTCCGATTTCCCCCTGGTAACTCCTAGTGGCACTTACAGGATCTCAGTTTTATTTTTATTATCCAACAAAAACACAATTAGATGACAGTTCTACAAAATTCAATGCAGACTGAACCAAAAAGATTCCTCAGTAGTTCTGTTATAACCAACACAGATTTATCAACGTCAATGTTTTCGACGATTTCTGCCAATGTCTTTGATATATTGTGAAAGTTATTAATTCAGTTTAGTGCAGGTTTCACTACGATTATTGTTGCCAGTATTTCTTTTAGCAGCTTTATCAATATGTTCTGTTGCATCACAGAATTCAGTATTAAATGTTTCT
The DNA here is from genome assembly GCA_964017185.1 of Rugalucina vietnamica. Classification (NCBI taxonomy): domain Eukaryota; kingdom Metazoa; phylum Mollusca; class Bivalvia; order Lucinida; family Lucinidae; genus Rugalucina; species Rugalucina vietnamica. The sequence goes on from OZ024872.1 coordinate 72,892,233, forward strand.
TGACCATTTCTTGGCGCAAGCTTTGCAAAAAGACACTTTTAAAAACTAAATACATGGTGATGCAGCGTCTGATACCGTTTTAAGCTTTCATAATTTTGTTCCTCAAACACATACCATTATATAACTAAAATCACAATGCTCTGTGATAATTCAAGTTTTGTTTGGTACATAATGTAAAGTAATACATAATGTTAAGTATTTTAAGTCAAACATTTTTTTTACAGTTTTTGCATGATGCGTTAGTTTACGTCAAATTTATGTTATTACTACGTCAAGTTCAATCATCATGGTACCACTTATGCACAAATGTGTGCCGTTCCTTTTAAAACCCTTAAATAAATAGAGTGTTTCAGCTTTCAAAACGTATTTGGTTTAGGTGAATATGCAATTTCAATCAAGTGTCCTCCAAAGAAAATGCAAAGTATCAAGATTAGCTTGAAGCCGTTATATATAATCCAATATGGACGTCAAACAACGCATTTACGTAAATGTTGTGTGAATGTTTGACCAGGTTTAAGCCCTCCAGTATTTTTATATTACTGATCATTCCAATGCGATACTTCTGTTGTGATTCCATTTGATCTATGTTTTGGAGTCGATTATTTGTACTGTTTGGACCTTATGTACGTTTTCATATTTTTTTTATTTAAGTTCGGGTAACTGAGTGGCCGCCTATTGGGAAATAGCTGCTCACTCGGCTTACGATATGTTTTCTAAGTATAGGTGCCTAACTGTCAATTTAGTTTTTCCCACCTCGGTTTTTGGGGTGGGAATTTCTTTCTGATTGCACCTTTTCCTGGTCATTGCCTACTTGTACCTTTCTATTCAACAGGTTAGTGGTTTATATATCCATTATTGTATACCAAACAAAGCTTTAATGAGTGTAGATTCATTTGATATTATGTGCTGTCGAAAAAGATTATTTTTAAAAAAATGTTGAAATGGAATCATATATAGTCTGTATCACCCTGTACTAACAGACTGCGTTCAGAATGTCTATGGAGAAATGTTACTTAGAAAATGTCACCTCAAACGCTGCTACCAATAGTTCAAGATGACCGTGCAATGGCGTATCTAGAAAATATTGCTTCGCATATTGGTATCAAATTCACTACTAAACGAATAGAACGTCTACATCAAAATCTACATCAATGTGCCACCTAATCCTTCAGAAATTGAGTTATTAAAGTATTACCTTCCGTAAATCAAAGTGCCATATGAAGAGTAATGCATTTACATACCGTACCTTTAAATGCTTCCTAGTGGCATTGAAAACCGAAGGAACACTAGCCCTGAGTACGCAACATTAAAACATTCATAGACCAAAAATGACCTTGACCTTGAATATTTACATACCTTGGTTGTCTCAGTGTCGTGTGTGTCTACCAACTTTAAGGTAGCATGTTCGGGCTGTTAAACTTCATGAAATCGCCTTTCCCCCACTAAAAAGCTTAATTTACAAAATATAACCCTCTTATGTGCATAACAAATTTGCAAATCCAGGATCATCAGATGTAGCAATCGTGAATGATGGACTGGTGTCTGAAATTCTACATACCAAGCTTCGTGGAAATCGGTTCACAAGTTCCTCAAAGGATTTATAAAGTTTATAACCATTATGGACGTTTTAGCCTTAATAGTCACATGACCCACGCCATACTAATATGTTCCTTGTACCATTAAAGCTTACATACAAAATTTGGTTCAACCATTATAAATGCCTCTGTGAGCTTTCTCTGTAAACTTATAGATAATAGCAAAACCAATGTAATACAAATATGTTGCCATAGCAGGAAACTAGTAATCTCAATATGAAAACAGGTTGATTTTTGTATGAAAAAAACAACAACAACAAAACTATTTTAAAACTAATCAACATTAACAAATTGCTGAATCTACACTTAGACGTTGAAGAGATTTTAGCTCTTGAAATTCGAATAATCATAGGAAAAGACACGTGAAAAGTAAAACAAATTACATCAATTTGTATGCAAAATAAACATTTGCGAATTTACAGGAAAAGTGGAACGGTTTTGTTTAAGCCGACGTAAAAAAAAAATAAACTCAGCTTTGTGGCCAGGTTTACTGCAGGAGTATTCTGAATAATTTTTCTACAAGCTTCTAAAAATAGACAGAACAAAATCCGAAAAGAAACTCCAAGATTGTAGAAACAGTGCATAATCTAAAGCGCATGTAGCTGTCATTTGCATGTCATGTTCAAGAAATTAACTGACATAATATGACAGAATGATCTGCATTCGTTGGGATAATTTAACCCCGGGGTCATGCCAGTGTCATTATAACCGTCACAAACATTCGATATTCCAGCTGTCGACAAATAATCGACAAAACATAATTCTAGAAAATTAATCACAACTAATCAATCTAAGCACTACAATGCTAAATACTAAAAAACGACAATGGTCTGGTGTTAACAGAATTGGATATAGACAGGTCGTCTCTGTTCGCAATCTGTAGCCATAATAATTTTGCCAAAACAATTTGTGTGATAATTTAATCGCTGCGTGCATGCAATACGTGTATGTGGAATCAATTACCACTAAAATCATTGTTGCAAAATGTGATAGATGATAATTCTTATAATATCGTTATGATTGAAAGTCCTGAGAGTCAAGCGCAACCCTATATTTTGTGCAAAATTCATTTTTGTTACAATATGTCAAGATGGTGACATTATTTGGTGATATTTTTATATGATACTGAATGACCATACAACATAAACCCCATCTTTTGAAGTGACTTGGCCAGAATAACGAAACCTGATCCTGTTAATAATCAATCTGAACAGTAATCGATGCCGGAATAGCTATTAACCAAACGGTGTGCTCTCTGTCACATTAACCTATTTAGCTGTTTTCAAAATACATGTACTAGCAAACGCAAAAAGCTCAGACTTAGAAACCAAAGTAAAACAACCCAAAGGTTCTGAACATAAATTTGTTCCACCTAGTAACATTGGTGGACAGGTGTAGTTAGGTAATGTCTACAAGAGCAGTATCATCATAAGTGGATGCGTTATTTCTCCTGATACCAAAAGGCTGATGTAGGTAAAAGCAGTGATAATTGATTAGCGTCTAATCATTAAGATGACGACCAAGATAAAAAGTTTGTGAATGAAATATTACACCTCTAGCATGCTAAATCATTTAGAATATTATATGAGCAACTGAGCAAGCCTGTTTGGCAATATGTTTGCTTACAATATATTTGCGTACATGCGATTGTGATACACAATAACAATTGATGCAGTGTCAGTGAACTAGAGCGTCCAAAAGGTAACTGAGTGATCATCTTCTTTCAAAGCAGCTGTTCCCTCAATTCACCACATGTTCCTGCTGTTTCTGACTTGCCTTTCTTGCCTTGTTTATTGTTGTAACAATTTCCCGTTGTTTATGTGTTCATGGTTGTGTCAGTTCATGGCCACTGCTTATTTCTTCATTTTTTCACATGCATACCTTTTTCATTGTTACAGTGTAGATGTAAAACATGCCATATTTCATTTTCACTCTCAGAACGGAAATCATTTGTCTTTATGAAACCTGATATAACATATACCTACGCGATACTGGAAATACGTGCAAATATGACGGGAGAGGACGTTTGGGGATGACATAAGTCAGGAAAAAGACAGGTAATAACAATAACGACCTAGCGAGTAAGATTTGAAGCCGCTGTCACTGACAATGGTGGATAATATGCTAGAATACAGCCAGGGTAATTTTGAAGTAGGTGAATTCTTCTGCTATAGTTGGTTTGAATGCATTTTTGAATAGTCAACTTTCCCTAAAAGGTTTAGATGGACTGCTCTGGAATTTCTTTGCAGATAGGTTTACATACACAATGTTGTCGGTTACCACTGGAAAATATACATACAATACAAATCGGACATTTCAATCATTATGGCGTCATTGTGCTGTTTTGGTAAATAAAACAATGTATATTTGTGCAAATACTTTGTCTGTGAATGACTTCACATCTTTCAAAATATATCTGTAGGTGCATGGAAAGGTACAAGTAGGCAACGATCAGGAAAGCAAAAGACGCAATCAGAAAAAAGATTCTCACTCCAAAAACCGAGGTGGGAAAAAACTAAATTAACAACCAGGTACTTATACCATGAAAACGTATCGTAAGCCGAATGAGCAGCTATTTTCCCAATAGGTGGCCACTCAGTTACCTAAACTTAACTAAAAATAATATACATAAGGCGATAACAGCACAAAAGATGTTTAAACACCAAGACATAAAACAATAAGAACCACCACAGAAGTATCGCCTTGGACCAATCAGTAATATAAAATTACTGGCGGGCTTAAATCGATTTTACAGGTACCTAACCTCACCCTCAGCTTCTGCAGTGGTTCACAACATTTAGTTAGTTGTTCGGTCCTCGTGGTGAATCTCTAGCTAGCCAATGAATCATCATGGACAAACATATAAATCATGATAAATACCATGATGAATCAAAAACGAGGACTCACAGTTTGAGTAAGCTGTCCGACGATGGAGATCCCTTGGCGCCAAATAACTTACTAACTCCGGAGCAAAAGAAAAACACCAGTTGAACCCCGGTGGGCCAAGCAACAGACAAGAAGCTCCGGCCCCAACCAACTAAAATGAATAGCTTTATGTCGGGGCCATCATAGAGTCTGACGCCCGACCCACCGGCGTGCAATTAAAGAAGGCAGCATAGTTATCAACCATGATTGGGTTTAAAACTAAGCATGCAGACTGTCGCATAACATTTAATTTATATCCTTTACGTGTGTAACGTGTTATGATTTTTCTGAATTGAAAAGAAAAATCATTCCTTCCTATAAGTTTCTTAAATTTGTAAACCAAGCCACCATAAAATTCTGGTTCCGAAAGGCCCTCGCGTAATTTAAGGGTCTTTAGCCCAACATTAAATGTGGAAATCAATTCATAGTGTCTGCGATAAAATTTAGAAAATGTTTTTCGAAGTTTATGATACCGATAGCCCTGCTCAAGAAGTTTGGCTGTTAAACATTTATTTCGCGCATTGAAGTCCGCAACATGATTGCAGACTCCAGCAAGCCTAATAAGTTGCGAAATGTATATACCATAAGAAGCACGGCGAGGAACGTCACCATCCAAAAACGGAAAGTTTACTATATCAAAATCAAAGTCATCGCGTTTATCATAAATTTTAGAAGAACCAAATCCATTTGCAATAGAAACATGTAAGTCTAAAAAGGGGGCTTCGGTATCTGTGTTGTTTGCTTTATTCAACTGTAGTTCAGGGGGATAAATTTGTTTGACCATGCCTTCAAAATAAGGATTGTCAATGCTCAAAAGGTCATCGTGGTACCTAGGTCGAATTAAAGCCTCGATAACATCAGCTTGATTGTTATGGTTAAGAGAATACATGAAATCTCTTTCGTAGCAGTGTAAAAATAGATCAGCTACGAGAGGGGCGCAATTTGTACCCATCGGGATTCCAACAGTCTGTCTGTAAAACTTGGTTCCAAATCTAATATAAATATTATCCAGGAGATAGGATAAGGTGTCGCATACATTCTGACATGTCCAAAGTGTAAATCGACTTTGGTCAGAGGAAGTGAAAAAAGCTTTTCGGTCATTACAGGCCAAATAAAGTGAACCATAGTTTTTTTAATGCTCTTTTGAATGTCCACTCTATCAAATCGATTAGTTTTTCTTTAATCAGATTATGTGGCAATGTGGTATACAGAGTAGAAAAATCGTATGTTGACAAGCTCGTCGCACGGAACCCTCTACACTTCAATTTACTGAGCACCTCGCCAGAAAACGAATTTTTATTTGAAGTTTCATACATCGTCTCACAGTATCGTATGACTTGAGATTTGATAGCAGTAAGACAGGAAGTTAATACTTTAGAAAGTTCAGTGGTAGTACAGGAACTAGAATTAACAATAAATCTAGCTTTGCACGGTCTTTTGTGAAGTTTAGAAACCAATACATCGTAGGAAGTTTGTCTTGGCCTTCATTGACACAAACAGAAAACTTAACAGGTAATCCGTTTAAGTGAGCATTAACTACAGACATTAACTACAGACATTTCATCACTATCTGTAACCCGTTTAGCCCTTGTACCATCAAGCTCCTGTTTTAAGGTGTTAAAGTAGTGAAGCCTACAAACGACAACAACATTGTTTGCGGCCTTGTCTGCTGGAACCCAAGCATACTTTCTATAGAATTCTTGGATACCCTGCTTCAAACGCCTATAGGACGATTTTGGTTTAGGCGGTAAAAAAATTAAAACTGAGATCCTTGAAGAGCAGTGAACACATTAATGAGAAAGAGGTTTGGCCATACCGCGGTTTCGACTATTAAAGTCTCGTCAGTGACCCTTTTAGATTTGGCAACATGGAGCCAAAGAGAATTACTAAAATTTTGCAACTTTCAACAGGGTAGTCGATACAAAGTATAGTATTATCTAAATGGGACCAAATATGTTAAACAGTGGTTAGAAAATGAATCTTAACCGATAATAAATTTCTGAGTTCTCAAAATATCTTCGCTGATCTCAAAGGACCAAAAAGAAAATAACCTGCACTATGGATGATGTACGGGGAGACTTTTTAGGGCCGCCACACGGCACAACAAGATTAGTATTTTGTGAATAAAACTTTATACGTTTATCCACAATAGTGAAGATACTTCTTTTCCAAGCTTTAAGAGCACCATCCTCAACACCCTCTCGAATACTTTATAATGTAGATAAGGGTGAGGTTATGGCCCTGTAAAACCGGTTTAACCACGCCCCCAGTAATTTTATTACTGATCCTTCCAAGGCGATACTTCTGTTGTGGTTCTAATTGTTTAATGTTTTGGAGTCGAATGTTTGTGCTGTTTGAACCTTATGCACGTTATCATGATTTATTTGTTTGTCCTTGATGATTCATTGACTAGTCATAGCTTCACCGAACAACTAACTTAATGTTGTGAACCACTGCAGAAGCTGAGGGTGAGGTTATGAAAATGTAAAACTAGTTTAAGCCCGCCAATGGTTTTTTATTACTGTTCGTTCTAAGGCGATACTTCTCTGGATGTTCTTATTGTTTATGCTTTGTTGTTGAATTTTATTATGTTTGCGCCTTTTGTGCGTTTTCATATTTTTGGTTAAGTTTTGGTAACTGGGTTGCCGCCTATTGGGAAATAGGTTCTCACTCTCGGCTTTTGAGTTGTTTTGTTGGTATAAGTACCTAATTGTTAATTTCGTATTTCCCACCTCGTTTTTTGGAGTGGGTATTTCTTTCTGATTGCGCCATTTCATGATCATTGCCTACTTTTACCTTTTCCTATTTCAGTTACTAGTAAGTTCGGGTAATTAAGTGACCGCCTATTGGGAAATAGCTGCTCACTAGGCTTCCGATATGTTTTCTTAGTGTAAATACCTAGTGAAAGTGTAAGTACCTAATTGTCAATTAAGTTTTCTCCCACCTCGGTTTTCGGAGTGGGAATTTCTTTCTGATCGCACCATTTCTTTATCATTGCCTACTCTGTACGTTTTCAAACACATGCAAACAGTTAAAAATAGTTAACTAGCTCAGACATTTCACTCCAAGAACGGCAAACAGATTTCAATGCTTACCTAAAATCTGGATGATAGTAATGAAATTTATTTATCTATTTTTATTCATTTATTTATTTTTCTCTGGTACCATTAAAATAAGGGAGAAAAAGATTCAAAGACATATCCATTCGATTGCATTTACATTTAAACATTTGAACACACATTTAACACACATGGTTTTACCCTACTAGTAGTGTAGTTTGGAAGTGCTTTGTTTACTTAGACAAATAGTTTCAAACGGATGCTGAAAAAATAAACTGATGGATTTTTGCAGCCACAAAATTAATGCTTGCTCAGAAAATGACCTTTTATCACCTTTATTGCAATCAGGAAAACGTCTCATTTCCTGGTGTATCATCATGTTAAAGACATCAAAGTTCCAACTGATGCAAAATAAATTTGATTAGTGTATGTTGCATGCACATTTAATTGTGGAATTACAAAACTTTCATCCTTCATGGCCTATGGGGAAAAAGACACCAGTAATTATTTATCCATACTCATTGTTCATGCCAAGATTTTGCAGAAAAATAATTGTATAACTTTTCTTAAAACGAGATAGTACTCAAACAGAGCACCAATCTAATGTAAGATTCCAAGTAGAACGTTAAAGAAATTGTGCTTTATAATGTATAACAAGAAATATTCGGCTGAGTGTGATACAAGTGCTGTTCAAAAATCTTCAGAGTGTGCCATTATACCAGGGTTGACAAAAATTCACAAACGTTTTAAAGCTTAAAACCTGTTTATTAATGAAAAAAGCACAGAAGTGACAAGAAACACATGTCTAAGGTGCCAACACTTTATACTTTTTATTCATGTCTGGACGTCTAAGAGTCAAGAGTGTTCTAAAGGTAAAAACTTAAGTAAGCAGTAATCATAAACAAATATCTGTTCAATGACCAAAAAGGGGAATAACTAAAAGCTAAAGCAACAAATGAGCAAGATCAATTGGGACTGTATTGCATACTGAGAACAAAGCTATTTCCTGTAAGGTGAACATGCACTCCGTTACCATGACCAAACAAAAATACAAAATTGAAACGCAGACGTAATTAGGCCCTTGAGAGTGTTAAAGGCTGTATTCGATCATATCGGTACTATAAATAGCAATAATCCACTTTTTTTTTCTTTTTTCTTTTTTGTATTCAACCAAGTATGCAATAAGCATAAAGACAGAATATGCACGGTAAATGAGTCCCACATAATAATTCAAGTTTCATTGGCCCTTTGCATTTAACTGATGAACTATAACTTTAGAAATGTGTGAATATTGACATCAGAATCAGTGTTATTGGACCTTCTATCTAACAATCTTAAGAGTGTTAATAAGTATAAGCAAAGAAATACATATATCCATGGTTTTACCAAGGTGTTAAAGTGTTAAATCTGCAATCAGATACTTGTCTCAGCCTGACAGGAGATATCAAATTCTGATGAAATAAGAACTGCCAGCCAATAATTTCTTATTCAAAAAGCTCAAGGGCTTCACGGCAATTAAAATAATATATAATAGTCTTAGAAGACTGCAGGTGCATTGCGGATGTAATGATAAAATGATGAGGTTCTTAGTACTGTTACGATCAGTTTAACTTATCAAGTCATTGCTTCACTGACGCAAACACATTTTTAAAAAGATACACATATTTTTATCTTCCAAAAATGCATTTCTATCGCAGCTATCCATCTGAGTCTGATGTTAAGTTGGTACATTTAGCCCATTGACTATCATATGTCCCTGCTCACCATATTAACAGGCTTGATGGTGCCCCCTGGTGCAGACACATGTTGGCAAAATACATACTACATATATGCTGGCCAAGTTTCTATGTTATTAGCTGATGTCTGTTAAAAACCAAAGACTACCAAGAGATGGGTCGTCTCATTTAACTACATGCAAATTTTGTCATATTTTGCACTTTATAAGGTAAAGGAGGAAGTTAAAGCTGATGATGCGTATGCTACCTTAAAACCAACTGCTTTAAATTTATTCGTTGACTTATAAGTACTTATATGTTGACACATAGTGCGACATTACTTTAAAAGAAACTAATGAAAATGCCCTCTTTTAAAAATGGTTTAAAGGCATTTAGATTCCAGGAAATCATTGATTAGAAGCAGAAGCCAATGAAAACTGCTGTGACATTTAATGTGTTTATTTCAAGAAATAGAATTAAAAATGAGATCCTTTAAGAGAAGGGAAAACATTAATGGGAAAGGGGATGGGCCATACCTATGATAAAACCTATGATATTATCTGCATGGATCCCAGAAATATCTAAAACAGAATATTCTTAGAACTAACAAGACTCATACGAACAGTTTTTCTACAAAAATGGTTTATTTGATTACTGAGGCCCTACCGGGGGGGGGGGGGGTCTTAGCTCCCTGAAAGCCGAAAATCCACCTCTTAACTGTTTTTCCTCAGATTCCTGCTCCCTAAAAGCCCTAACGTTTTTGCTTGCTCCCAAACTCCATGAAAATAAAAAATGGTCCTTCCTCAGATTCCTGAAAAATAAATGGCCATTTTCCCTAGATCCCTAAAACCCCTGATAGGCCCCATTGCTTTACAGAATCTATTAATTTTCATAACATTGTTTGAATGCTTGTACTTAAGGCATATGCTGATTTAATACATTACACAACCTGAGGAAATGCCCCATGAATGCGACTGAAATTTAGATAATGAAAAACGTGGCTTGTTAACTAGCAATGGAGAAGAACCATCTCATTTCATCTTTATCGTCAATACCATCAGCACATCTGATACTTCAAGATATTGTTTATATTATATTTTGCCAAAACAGTTCTTGGGCTTATTATTATTGGCTGCTGAGTCAGAACTCCAAAACTCAACAAACATTTGAGTTGTAAAATGAGAAAATCTGATATTTCATATACTATAAAAGGTGCCGGATTAGCTGCACATCTTATCAGCCCCTTTGTCATGTATATAGTACAAAACATCCAAATTCCAAATTCTAATCCCTAGGCTGTACGAGCAGACAAAACACAAATGTTAACTCGTGATGCAGCTCATTTTTTATCTCCCATCAGACTGCAATTAATATCTAATTTGCTCTTAACACTCCTTATAATAAAGCTTTTTCTTTGCTAATGCCTGATAATACCTGAATACGTATTTAGCACAAAATGCCATATTTCTAACCAAGTCACAAGGATGAATCACATGGATATTGTCATTTACTTTATGTAAACTTTTCGGTACAGATACGTAATTTTTTTTATACAAATGTGTTCACACAAATACGCACTTAGAACTAGAGCTGGGCATTTTGTTTGAAAATATTTTCCGTGTTGGTACTAGTACATTATAAGAGACTGACATAGAAACCCCAAATTAAATTTAGACGACTTAACGATAAAATGTCTGAGAAAAAGTAAATACAACTTAATCCAGCTGTAGGTAATTCTGGTCATTCCATAGGGGACAAAGTGAAAAAAAAGACAAATTAAAATATTGATATATATATATTGACTATTTTTTCTCTGTTTTGCTCGATAAAATACCAGCAGCCATGAGCTCTGTAATCCTATATCCGTCAGTTCCTATTTGTTTCAAGAATTACAATAATCACGTCTAACCTACATGAAATTATTATTTGATGAAAAGAAATTGTTCAGAGCAGGAATAGAACCACTTTAAATAGCCACCCCGCCCATACAGACATCAGAAATAATGATGTGCCAATAATGAAAAGAATTCGTTGAACTGGTCTGTTGGATTTTTCAAAATGTGTCGTAGTTCATGTTTCAGCAAAATATTGAACAGTGTGCACTTCAATATTTTTTTGGTCAGATAGTGCTGGGATAGACTTGGTTGATATACGAGAAAGTCACGAGATCTCACATTCTCCGCCACCCCACCCCGGTAATTTCAACAAACAAAGTTATATGACAGTTTGCAGGCTGAACCAAAACAAAAAAGATTCCTCTGCAGTTTTGTTTAATGAACAAAGATTTATTTATCACCGTTGAAGTTTTCGACGATATGTGCCAATTTCTTTGATGTATTGTGAAAGTTATTAATTCAGTTTAGTGCAGGTTTTACATTATTAATTAAATTATTGTTGCCAGTATTTCTTTTAGCAGCTTTGTCAATATGTTATGTTGCATTACAGAATTTTTGACTAAATATTAACAGACTGCGTTCAGAAGGTCCTCGGAGAAATGTTTTAGAAATAGGTCAGCTTCAATGCTGCAACCAATAGTTCGGCATGAACACAAGATGAACTCCCAATAGCGTCAGTAGAAAGTATTTTTGGAGAAATAAGTATATGAGTATCAAATTAATTACTTTAATGAATAGACCGCATACAAAGGTAACTTGTATATCAATCTTTCTGAAATTGAGTAATTGTAAATCAAAGTGTCATAAGAAGAATAATCACATACTGTACCTTTGAATGCTTCACAGTTGCATTGAAAACCAGAGGAACACTGGCCCTGAGCACGCTTATCTGATACCTTACATTAAAACATTTATTGACCAAGAAATGACCTTTACCTTGAATATTTACATACATCGATTGACTCAATGTCGCCTGTATCAACAAAAAAGTGGCCGCATTGTTTATTGCCACCTCCCCGTGATCAGCATTGTCCCGTTATAACTGTTTAGTAAACGGAACTTGGAACCAATATGACCTTTGCCACGACGTGTTTACAAAACCGCAGTATACCAACTTTCAGGTAACATGTCCGGGCTGTGAAACTTTTTTGAATTCGCATCTTCCCACAGAAAAGCTTTATTTACAAAATTTTACCTCGCTATATGTATAAAAAAGGACATGCTCAACTGTACAAATAATGTTGGACTGGTGGTCAAAAAATATCAAGCTTAGCGAAAATCGGTTCATATGAAGGAAGATTTGAAGGGGCGAATAATCATTATGGACATTATTTAGCTGTAATGGTCATATAATCCATCTCATATAAGTACATGTATATTTTCCATGTACCATTAAAGTTTTCATACAAATGGCTGTGCGATCTTTCTCTGTCACTACACTGTAGATAAAAGCGAAAACCAATGTAATACAAAAATATTGACAAAGTATGAAAATAGTATGAACTCAGATGGATTCTTGTTTTAAAACTGATCAGCATTAACAAAGTGCTGAATCCTAACTTAGAAATTGAACATATTTTAGCTGTTGAAAATTCAATAATGATAGAAGATAAAGCAATTTGCATCGATTTATTTGCAAAATAAACGTTTGCGAAGTTACAGGAAAAGTGACACTAAAATAATAAATAAGGAACAGTTTTATTTTAGCTGACTTAGAAAATACAAACTTAGCTTAGTGGCCAGATTTCTGATCCATTTTTCTACAACCTTCTAAAAAACGGCAGAAAAATACGTAAGGAAACCCCAAGATGGTAGAAACAGTTCATAATCTAAAGCGCATGTATATAGCTGTCACCTGCATGTCATGTTCACGCCATCAGCTGACACAATACGCCAGAATGATCTTTTTTGTTGGAATAATTTAATACTGGGGTCATGTCACTGTCAACATAACCGTCAAAAGCATTCGGTATTCCAGTTGTCGACACATAATCTGAAAAATCAATCGCAACTAATGAATTTTAGTCACCAAAATGATGTCCATGGTCTGGTGTTAATCGAGCTGCAATTTATACACGTCGTCTCTTAAGTTCCACTTCGTTGTCTTACAGTCTTTAAATCTAGAATCAATAAAAGACATCAGTCCATACTTGATCCCCAAGTAAATTATATATAACTGACCGTTCCAAGGCGATACTTCTATTGTGGTTCTTATTGTTTAATGTTTTGGTGTTGAATTTTTGTACTGATTGCATCTAATGTACATTTTCATATACTTTATTATGTCCGTGTAACTGAGTGTCCACCTATCGGAAAATGGTTGCTCACTCGGCTTACGAAATGTTCGCTTTGTATAAGTACCTGATTACCAATCTCGTTTGTTTTAGTGTGGAGTGGGAATTTATTTCCGATTGCGTCATTTCCTGACCATTGATTACTTTTACCGTTTTTAATTTGGCTGAGCCGGCTTGTTCAACTTTAGGACTAAGTTTCTTGTGAACATTAACATGGAACATAAGTTTTAATTCTGTATTTTGCTAAAACAAAATGTGTGCTTTAATCGCTGCCTGCATGCAATATGCTTATGGGGAATCAATTACCACGATTTGATGCTCTAAAATCATTGCAAACTGTGATAGATGAGACATTCTAATATGGCAAGCTTGAAAGTCCTGATATTCAAGCGCAACTCTACTTGTGCGCAATTCAGTTTTGTTACATTGTGCCAATACTAAGGCCTAGTTCCCACGGACATATTTTCTTTGACAAAGTAGGTTTGTCGCAGAAAAATATGCTCGTGTTAACTCAATTCTGTGGCAAAGTTTCATTGTCAAAATATCTGTGACAAAGGTGAGCGAGCTAAGTGGTATAAGTAATCTTTGCTGGGTGTGAACACAAACTCATTGCCAAAGTTTCTATGACAAAAATCTTCGTCAAAGAAACATTGTCCGCGGAGACGTGGCCTTAATGGGGAATTGGGAAATTCTTTGATGATATTTATAATGATGATATTTATACATTAATGCATTATATTGAATGCCCATACAGCATAAACCCAATCTTTTGAAGCGACTTCACCAAAATTAGGAAACCTCTGACCCTTTTAATAATCACCCTCGCTCTCTTAAAAGTTGCAGTAAATGATGGATCAGCTATTTACCAAAAGGTGGACTCTCAGTCACATTAGCCTATCTAACTGTTTTCAAAACACTGACAACCGCAAAAAGCTCAGAATGAGACATCAAGAAGAAATCTCTGTGTAATGTATACCCCCGTAAACCCCGCTTTTATATAGAAAAAAAAACAACAAAACTGGAGTTTGCAGGAGTATACCTATTTTTCTTATTTTTGATCCAAAACATAATTGTGGGTACTCGTTAGAACCGCCTCGCCGAGTTCCCACAATCTATTTTTTTAGCAAAAATAAGAAAAAAAATCAAAATGTTTCTACTGAAAATTTTCATTTTTTACAATAATTATTTTAAAAAATCTCTGTATGTTGCATGGGCAAGTTTTCGTAATGAAGTATTTAAACATGAGTGCCACCATGTAACATTGGTGGACAGGTGTAGCCAGTCAATATCTACAAGAGAAGCATCATCGTGAGTCAGTGCGTTATTTCTCCTTATACCAAAGGCTGATGTAGGTAAGAGCAGTGATAATTGATTAGCATCTAATAATTGAGATAATGATCAAGATAAAAAGTTTGTGAATGAAATATTATATTACATTTCATGCTAAATCATTTAAAATGTTAATTGAGCAACTGAACACACGCAAACAACATTAAACAGTTAACTAGCTCAGACATTTCAGTCTAAGAACTGCAAACAGATTTAAAATTTATCTATTTTATTTTTTTTTTCTCTGGTACCATTAAAATAAGGGAGAAAAAGATTCAAAGACATATCCATTCAATTGCATTTATATTCAAACATTTGAACACACATTTAACACACATGGCTCTACCCTAATGTAGTTTGGAGGTGTTTTATTTACTCAGACAAATAGTTTCTACGGATGCTGAAAAATAAACTGATGGATTTTTGCAGCCACAAAATTAATGCTTAATCAGAAAATAACCTTCTATCACCTTTATTACAAACAGGAAAACGTCTCATTTCCTCCTGTATCATACTGTTAAAGACATCAAAGTCCCAACTGATGCAAAATAAATTTGATTAGTGTATGTTGTATGCACATTTAATTGTGGAATTACAAAACTTTCATCCATCATGGTACATAAAAGCCTATGGGGAATAAGACACCAGTAATTAATTATCCATACTCATCGTTTATACATAAATGCCAAGATTTTGCAGAAAAATAATTGTATAACTTTTCTTAAAACGAGATAGTACTCAAACAGATCACCAATCTAATTTTAGATTCCAAAGAAAACCGTTAAAGAAATTTATTTGTTTGTTTGTTTGTATTGAGGCTTAATGTCCCAGTCAACAATTTTTCAGTCATGTCGGAACGGAGCCAACCCTTCCTGGGTTTAACCAGTACTGTAGAGAGTTAATGTGTCTTGCTCAAGGACACCACTAGATGCCGCTCGTGGGGATAGAACCCAGGACCTCTCGATTTGTAGTACGACGCTCTACCACTATGCCACCGCAATCCCTAAAGAAATTTAAGTGTTTTATAAAATATGAGAAGAAAGATTCGGCTGAGGGAGATACAAGTGTTGTCCAAAGTTCTTCATTTTATCACATATATATATGTGCACGATACCAGGCATGACAAAAAATCACAAACATTTTAAAATCAACAACTTTCTTTTAATGAAAAAGCAAAGAAGTGATAAGAAACACATGCCTAAGTTACCAACACTTCATACTTTTTATACATTTCTAGACGTCTAAAGGTAAGAGTGGTCGAAAGGTAAAAACTTGGTAAGCAGTAATCATAAACAAATACCTGTCCTATGACCAAAGTGGGAAATAACAGAAAACTAAAACAACAAATTAGCAAGATCAATTGGGAATGTATGGTATACTGAGAAAAAAGCTATTTCCTATAAGGTGAACATGCACTCCGTTACCATAACCAAACAAAAACAACACGTATATTTTAAGTTCACCACGAGGACCGAAGAACTAACTAAATGTTATGAACCACTGCAGAAGCTGAGGGTGAGGTTACGGCCGTGTAAAATCGATTTAAACCCGCCAGTAACTTTGTGTTACTGATCGTTCCAAGTCGATACTTCTGTGGTGGTTCTTTTTGTTTTATGTCTTGGTGTTTAAAATATTTTTGTGCTGTTGGCGCCTTATGTATGTTTGCATATTTTTAGTTAAGTTAAGGTAACTGAGTGGCCACCTATTGGGAAAATAGCTGCTCATTCGGCTTACGAAATGTTTTCATTGTATAAGTACCTGATTGTTAGTTTGGTTTTTTCCCACCTTGGTTTTTGGAGTGGGAGTCTTTTTCTGATTGCGCCTTTTCCTGATTTTTGCCTTCTTGTACTTTTTTACCGCTTGATTTGAACATTTGGTGCTTAAGCATCGTGATTTGTTGCAAAGGTATTGTTAAACATGAAATTGAAATTCAGGCGTAATCAGGCCCTTGAGAGAGTTAAAAGCTGTATTTTATCATATATGTACTTAAATAATAATTCAAAAGTCCTTGCATACAACCAAGTATGCAATAAGCATAAAGACAGAATATGCATTTATTATTATATCGCTAATGAGTTCCACATAATACGTGGGATTATCAAAAATTACGTGGACTTTTCTTATAACTTATGATTCAATGACTCGATTCCACTAAAACTTTCAATACACATGGACCCATGTAATATGCAGCAGTGTGCAAAATTTCATCACAATCCCTTCATTCGTTACAAAATTATTGTGCAATGAAAACACCCACTTACGCCACCATGGAGCACTCCGATGACGTCAGTGACGTCGACGCAAAAACACTGATTTTGAACCACAAAATGTGCTTTTTAGGGCTACTGATTTTTACAGTTTTACTGCTCAAAGTATGTTAAAAGATTGTTTAACTATTGAAGCATGGTTTATATTACCAATCTGTATAAAGTTTTTAATGTATTGCCTTGATTTGAGAAGAATAAATTTGGATGCTGACTTTTAACATTATGATTGATGCGTCAGAACATTTTAAATGACGGATATGAATTTCGATATTTATTTTGGTCCTATTTCACGGTTCAAACGTGCATGCAATGTTTCGTTTCTAAAGCTTTATCGAAGGACCTTGAAGTTTTTCCGGCAAATAAAAAAATAGGATTAGTTTCAAATGGGTATTGTACAATATTGCCGGTTGATCTGTGTTGCATGAAATTCAGACATCGCTTAAACATTATGAAAAAAATCAAACATGTATGCCTAAGCAAACCAACGTAGGTGCACAACCGGTCCACTATAATTTCTGAGCAAGCATAAATTGTTTTGTTATGCATTCATTAAGACACATGACAGGTTTGGCTGTGATCTGCAAAACTGTTTTGAAGAAAACGCAAAAGAAATGCGATACTGCAGTGCCAAACTTAACGCCATTTCTGACGTGCTCCGTGATGGGGAGAGTGGGGTAAGAAAAACCATCACCAACTGCTAACAAAATATTTTAGATTAACCAAACTTTCAGAATCTAGTGGAGTTAAGCAAGTTTATCGTCAGCTGAAATTTGAATAAGTTTGCCTAAACCGTTGTCAAGTTATGGGAAAAGTCCACGTAATTTTTGATAATCCCTCGTAATTCAAGTTTCATTGGCCCTTTGCTTTTAACTGATAACCTATAACTTCTGAAATGTCTGGATACTGACATCAAAATCAGTGTTATTGGAGCTTCTATCTAGCAATCATAGAGTGTTAATAAGTATTACCAAAGAAATATATTTATCCCTGGTTTTACCAAGAGTGTAAAATCTGTAATCGGATAGTTGTTGCAGTCTAACGGGAGATATTAAATTCTGATGAATTGAGAACTTTAATAACTGCCAGCCAATAATTTCTTTTTCTTTGAGCTCAAGGGCTTCATGGCAATTAAGATAATATATAATAGTTTTAGAAGACTGCAGGTGCATTGCGGATGTAATGATAAAATGATGCGGTTCTTAGTCATATTACAAACAGTTGTCATTACAAACAGTTGTCAAACAGTTAAACAATTTTAGGAATGATTTTTCTTTACGTTACAGACGTATAGGATATACGTATAGGATATAACTTAAATGTTATGCGACAGTCTGCATGCTTAGTTTTTAACCCAATCAGGGTTGATAACTATGCTGCATTCTTTAATTGCACGCCGGTGGGTCGCGCGTCAGACTCTATGATGACCCCGACATAAAGCTATTCATTTTAGTTGGTTTGGGCCGGGGCTTCTTGTCTGTTGCTTGGCCCACCGGGGTTCACCTGGTGTTTTTCTTTTGCTCCGGTGTTATTAAGTTATTTGGCGCCCAGGGATCTCCATCGTCGGGCAGCTTACTCAATCTGTGGGTCCTCGTTTTTGATTCATCATGGTATTTATCATGATTTATTTGTTTGTCCATGATGATTCATTGACCAGCTAGAGATTCACCACGAGGACCGAACAATTAACTAAATTTTGTGAACCACTGCAGAAGCTGATGGTGAGGTTAGGTACCTGTAAAATTGATTTAAGCCCGCCAGTAATTTTATATTACTGATCGTTCCAAGGCGATATTGCTGGTTGTGTTTCTTATTGTTTTATGAACATGCACTCCGTTACCATAACCAAACAAAAACAACACGTATATTTTAAGTTCACCACGAGGACCGAAGAACTAACTAAATGTTATGAACCACTGCAGAAGCTGAGGGTGAGGTTACGGCCGTGTAAAATCGATTTAAACCCGCCAGTAACTTTGTGTGACTGATCGTTCCAAGTCGATACTTCTGTGGTGGTTCTTTTTGTTTTATGTCTTCGTGTTTAAATTTTTTTTGAGCTGTTGGCGCCTTATGTATGTTATAGTTAAGTTAAGGTAACTGAGTGGCCACCTATTGGGAAAATAGCTGCTCATTCGGCTTACGATATGTTTTCATGGTATAAATACCTGATTGTTAATTTAGTTTTTACGCACCTCGGTTTTTGAAGTGGGAATCGTTTTCTGATTGCGCCTTTTCCTGATCGTTGCCTACTTGTTCCTATCCATAGAGATTCAACTTATCAAGTCATTGTTTCATTGACGTAAATACATTTTTTTTTTCAAAAATACACATACGAGTACATGTACTTTAATCTTCCAAAAATTTCATTCCTATTGCAGCTATCCATTAAATCAGATGTTCATTTGGTGCTTTTAGCCCCTTGACTATTATAGGCCCCTGCTCACTACATTAATCTGCCCCCTGCTGCAGATACATGTTGGCAAAATACATACTACATGTATGTTGGTTAAGTTTATGTCATTAGCTGGTGTCTGTTAGATAAATACCAAGACATGGGCCGTCCTGTCTGGATTTGCACTTTATAAGGCTAGGGAGAAAGATGAGGATGCATATGCTACATTAACCAAATGCTTTCAGTATCTTCACTGAGTATGAGCCATGTTAACATGCTGGCAATGATATATAGTGCAAAATTAACAGAATTTAATGAAAACGTCCTCTTTGAGAAATGGTTTAAAGGCATTAAGATTCCAGGACATCATTGAAGCAGAAGCCAATGAAAACTGCTATGACATTTAATGTGCCGATTTCAAGAAAATTTATGCCTGAAAATGTCTGCATGGACCGCGGAAATATTTGATACAGAACATTCATAGAGCTATCAAAACAAGAATCGTATGAACAATGTTCCTATATAAATGGTCCATTTGATTGCTGTACCAGGGGGGGGGGGGGGTCTTAGCTCCCTGAAGCTCCCTAAAAAGTTTTCCCTTGGATTCATGCTCCCTAAAAGCCAAAAACATTTTGTTTGCTCCCAAATTCCTTGAAAGTAAATGGCATTTCCTCAGATCGCTGAAAATAAATAACCATTCCCCCTAGATCCCCTAAACACCTGGTAGGGTCCCATTGCTTATTATTTTTCAAAACACTGAATGCTCGTATTCAAAGCATCTGCTGATTTAATACATAACACAATCTGAGGAAATGCCGCATGTGACTGAAATTCAGATTATGAAAAAGACTTGTAAATTAGCAATGGAGCAAGAACCATCTTGAGGAGCAGTTGATCTGTCATAATCAACACCATCAACACACGTGATACGTCAAGATGTTTTATTGCCAAAACAGTTCCTGAACAACTTAAATTATTGGCTGCTAAGTCAGAAGAACTTCAAACCTTATCAAACATTCATGCTGAAAACCTGAATAAACAGAAAAAAGAGGATGCTACTCTAACTGCACATCTCACTAGCCCATTTGGCTTAGGCACATGTATATAGTACAAAACTTCAACATATATTATCTCAAATTCTAAACTAGTTTAAGCCATCCAGTAATTTTATATTCCGATCGTTCCAATGCGATACTTCCATAGTGGTTCTAATTTTTTTTCATGCTTTGACGTTGAATTTTTTGTGCTGTTTGCACCTTATGTACATGTACGTTTTCATGTTTTAGTTAAGTTTGGGTAGCTGGGTGGTCGCTTATTGGGAAATAGCTGCTCACTCGGCTTTTGATATGTTTTCATAGTATAAGTACATGTACCTGATTGTTAACTTAGTTTTTTACCACCTCAGTTTTGCAGTGGGAATGGTTTTCTGATTGCGACATTTCCTGATCATTGCCTACTTTTTACCTTTTAATTCTTTTTCCTGTACAAGCAGAAAAGCCAAATTTAGCTCATGGTGCAGCGCATTTTCTAATTAGTTCTTAGCACTCCTAATAATATAGCCCTCTTCCCAGCTAATGTCTAGTAATACCTGAATACCGATTTAACACAAAATGTCAGATTTATAACCAAAAACTACAGCTGGGCATTTCGTTTGAAAATGTTTTCCATATGGGTACTAGTATATCATTAGTGATCGACATAAACAACCCAGATGAATTCAGGGCATAAGATTTACACGGCTTCACGATAAAGTATCTGAGAAAAAGGTAATTGTAACTTAATCCAGGCTCATGACAAGGAAAGTTATAAAATTCTGGTCATTCCATAGGGGACAAAATGAAAAACGACAAATGAAACTGTTAAGAAATATTGACTTTCTTTCTCTGTTTTTGCTCGATAAAATGCTCTATAATTCCATATCCGGCAGTTCCTATTTGTTTCAAGAATTAAATTGTCACGTCGGCCCTGTCTGTTCCCTGGACGTGACTTTATTATTTTATGATGAGAACAGGAATAGAACGACGAGGAATTGCAATATGTTGTCGGTGATGAATTTGGACAGCAAAAAAGGTACAAGTAGGCAATGATCAGGAAAAGGCGCAATCAGAAAGAAATTCCCACTCCAAAAACCGAGGTGGGAAAAAACTAGATTGACAATTACGTACTTATACTTAAAAACATATCGTAAGCCGAATGAGCAGCTATTTCCCAATAGGAGGCCACTCAGAACAAAAATATGAAAACGTACATAAGGTTCAAACAGTACGTAAATTCGACTCCAAAAACGCAAAACAAATGGAACCACAACAGAAGTGCCATTTGCCGTTCGGAATGGAAGTTGGCGTAATTAAAAGAAAGTTGAAACTTACGACAGACGGCTTCGTTTACAAGTTTCTGTAACCGCCTTAAATACATAGTCACATATAGACATTAGTAAATAATGAAATGAATTTGTTGAATTGCTCAAATGGATTTTTCAAAATGTGTCTTTAAAATATTTATAGTAGTTCATGTATCAGCAAATTATAGAACAGTGTACACTTCAATATTTTTTTTCTCACAGATACTACTAAGATAGAAAAATCTCTGACACCTGTACGAAGGGATAACGTCTGCTGCTGGATGAGAAAATCACGATATCTTCTAACTCCAACAAAAACACAATTAGATGACAGTTCAACAAAATTCAATGCAGACTGAACCAAAACGATTCCTCAGCAGTTTTGTTATTACCAACGCAAATTTATCACCGTCAATGTTTTCGACGATTTCTGCCAATTTCTTTGATATATTGTGAAAGTTATTAATTCAGTTTAGTGCAGGTTTAAGAAATAGATCAGCTCTAGCAGTGAATTGTTGAGTAATAATTCACTGTTTGGAGGTCAGTTGTAAAGAAGATCAAATCACGAGCGCGTAGCGCGAGTGATTTATCTTCTTACAACTGACCGACAAACAGTGAATTATTACTCAACAATTCACGCACTTGAGCTGATCTATTTCGATTCTAACACACAATAAACGCAATAAATGTTGCTGAAACCGTCGATATCGTTCAGCTTTCCGCCATTGCATTGCAGATATCCCGCCAAATATTTGACTGTAATGCTGGTATTTACACACACTTATTACGTTTGTTGTGCGCTAAAACGACGTTTCACCGTCTAACGCTGCTTTGTGGGATAGCTGACGTCACAAATGCCGCAAAGTAACGTCACGCTTATTCGCCCAGTGAAATTGTTGCACAATATAACACGTTTTTTACCATTGGCTATATAGGCGAGGTGTGTTAGAATTTTATATTTTCAAATTAAAAGCATTGTGCGTTTTAACATAGAAAATGAACAAAATGCAGAGAATTCCAAAAGGCACCGGTATTGCCGTCTCGTTTATAAGTTATTAGAATTTGCAAATTCATTCAAGACTTGCATAATAAATTAACATTATGATGAGTTACAAAATGGCGCAAAATAATCTTATTCCATCAAACGGGGTTCATGCACTGCTAAATTTAAAAATGATAAACAATAGTCTCTTTTATTGATTTTTTACTTTTTCCAGTATACAAACAGTACCCATGTTTACATAGTATTTGTCCTGACTGCATCACGTCACCTTCATGAAACTTGTGTAAGAACGAAGAGAGAAAAGATAGATGTTTAAAATGATACCAAACATGTATTGGTTTGCCGATTAGTTACTAAAATAATTGGCCGCGCTACGTACTTTCCAACTGCCCCTCGTATGTTATGTTGCATCATAGAATTCAATAGTAAATGTTTCTATGCAAACTTTGCAAAAAATGACTTAAACTAAATACTAAAAGACTGCGATCAGATGGTCTATGGAGAAGTTTTTTTAGAAATAAGTCAGCTCAAATGCTGCTACTAATATATAGTTCGGCATGAACGCAAGATGAACGCGTAATAGCGTCTATAAAAATATTTTTGCATAAATATGTAGTTATGAACATCATATTCATGTCTAAATAGAATGGAACGCATGCATAGGTAACTTGCATAACAATCTTTCAGAAATTGAGTAATTTAAGTATTACATTCCATAAATCAAAGAGTCATGCTGTAAATGTTTCCTAGTGGCATTAAAAGCCGGAGGAACTCTGGCCCAGGGCTGAACACGCTTATATGATACCTGACATAAGAACATTTATTGACCAAGAAATGACCATGACCTTGAATATTTAAGTATTTTGATTGACTCAATGTCGTCTATATCTACCAAATTTCAGGTAACATGTTCATGCTTTAAAAGTCCGTGAATTCGCCTTTTCCCACTGAAAAGCTTAATTTACAAATTTGACATTGCTGTATACAAAATGTATAAAAAGGACATGTTCAACCCACTGCCATAAGTTGTACAAATTATGGTTGACTGGATCCAAAATTCTAAAAACCAAGCTTCGTGAAAATCGGTTCTGTGGTGGCTCTTATTGTTTTATGTCTTGGTGTTGAATTGTGCTGTTTGCACCTCGTGTACTCTTTCACATTTAGTTAAGTTTGGGTAACTGAGTGGCCACCTATTAGGAAAATAGCTGCAAACTCGCCATACGATATGTTTTCTTAGTAGAGGTACCTAGGTCCAGAATTGCAATGCTCCCTTAAAGTTAAGGCCCGTCTTAGTTAAGGTGACAAATTTGGGCTCGATATTTAACCGTTATTAAAAGTCAATACGTGCATTCACGAAAATATACAGATGTGTCAAATAAAATGGCATTTTCATAATAAAATCTGTAAGTTTGATTTCAGCATATTTTATATGCGTCTTTTTGGGTGCTGAAATTTGCCACCTTAACTAAGGTAAAAGTAGGCAATGATCAGGAAATGGCGCAATCAGAAAGAAATTCCCACTCCACAAACCAAGGGGTGAGAAAAAAACAAAATGACATTTAGGTACTTATACCAAGAAAACATATCGTAAGCCGAGTAAGCAGCTATTCCCCAATAGGCGGCCACTCAGTTACCCGAACTTAACTAAAAATATATAAACGTACATTAGGCTCAAACAGCACAAAAAATTCGACGATTCCAAAACACAAAACAGATAGAACCACAACAGAATATATAATAACTGGGGGGGGGGGGGGGGGGGGCTTAAACCGGTTTTACAGGCACCTAACCTCACCCTCATCTTCTGCAGTAGTTCACAACATTTAGTTAGTTGTTCGGTCCTCGTGGTGAATCTCTAACTAGTTAATGAGGTCTTCGATAACTTTAAGAGAGGACTGTAATTCCTGATTGTTAATTTATTTTTTCCCACCTCGGTTTTTGGAGTGAGAATTTCATATTGCGCCATTTCCTGATCATTGCCTACTTTTACCTTCACTAGTGCCTCGAAAGATTTCTGAAGGGATTTAAAACCATTATAGACGTAACGGCCGTAATGGTCATATGACCCACGCCATATATAGTGTATGTTCCTACTACCATTAAAGCTTGCATATAAAATTTGGTTAGCCCATTAGAAATGGCTCTGTGGGCTTTCCCTGTAAAGTAAAATGGATAATATCGAAAACCGGTGTAATACAAAAATGTTGAAATAGCAGGAAAACAGTTATCTCACTATGAAAACAGGTGGATGTCTGTATAAAAGAAAAACTATTTTAATACTAATCAACATTAACAAATTGCTGAATCTAAACATAGAAGATGAAGAGATTTTTGCTTTTGAAAATTGAATAATGATAGAAATTGACACGTGAAATGTAGAACAAATTGCATCAATTTGTATGCAAAATAAACATTTGCGAATTTACAGGAAAAGTGGCATAAGTAACAGTTTTGTTTTAAACTCAGCTTTGTGGTCAGATTTACTCCAGGTGTAGTCTGAAAAAAAATTCTACAAGCTTCTAAAAAAAGAGACAAAAACAAATACGTAAGGAGCCCCAAGACGGCAGACACAGTGCATAATCTAAAGCGCATGTAGCTGTCACTTGCATGTCATGTTCAAGTAATCAACTGACACAATGTGTCAGATTGATCTGCATTCGTTGGAATAATTTAACCTCGGGGTCATGCCACTGTCATTATAACCGTCAAAACATTCGATATTCCAGCTGTCGACACATAATCGACAAAATAGGCAGCCATCCATTTACATTTGAGGCATATTTTCACTTTAAATGGCAAAATTGAGTAGAAGCAATTTGATGTTGTAAACATATTCATTGATACATGCCTGAAGTCATAGGGGTGGATGCCAAGTCTAGATTTGCTTTTTAATGTCAGAAACTAGGTCAAAAGTTCAACGAGTGCAAAAATTAAGAAAACGTACCCCAGCTGAAAACACAAGTAAAATCAAAGCCAAAGAAAGTGGTTTAAATGCTAGAATTTGGTTTATTAACAATTAGAAAGTACATTGAGGGTTTGAATATGTCAGATGATCAAGGCTGTTTGTCTGAACCAAAGTACAGGAGGTCAAAAGGTCAGTAAGTGCAATTTAGGATTTTTTCACTGAAATATGCCAATGTTTTATTAGAATGTTCAAAAATCTTGGCCCAAAAGCATTTCAGGGTTGAATTGCTTTCCATTTATGAAAACAAATACATAAGCGGCATCATTCAATAGATAGTTCAGTCTCAAGACAGGCATTTGCAAATTACATATACCATTTACGTTATTACACATTGCAAAAAAGTGAATTTCTTCAATACATTTCGGCATGAAGCCTAGATGACTGTGTAATATCATCTACAGAATATATTTCCACAGACATAACTACATATTAGAATCCTGATATAAAATCCTTGAGCAATTCCAGACGGCCACCAATATTAAGATGGCCGCCAAAATTCAAAATGGACGACCTAAAGGGGTTTTGATAGAAATTTTTACATATACAGGTATAATAGGATGGCATTTAATGTAGTATATATAAAGTCTAGATATCTAACCAATATGCAACAAGAGAAAATAAATCAAAATGACCGCCAAAACCCTAGATGGCTATCGAAAACCAGGTACATTTAGTGTATTTGTTATATTTGTATAAACAGTTGATGGCCGTCTACATTTAAAATGGGAGAATTTATCAATTTAATTTAATTTAAGAATTTTACATCCATTATTTACTGACCAATATCATTAAGCATTGTCTATAAACACGGTGCTGGAAATTCATATAACTGTTTCCAACATTTTTTCGCCTGAATATTTCAAAGGTACAAGTAGGCAAAGATCAGGAAAAGGCGCAATCAGAAAAAGATTCCCACTTAAAAAACCAAGGTGGAAAAAAACAAATTAACAATCAGGTACTTATACCATGAAAACATATCGTAAGCCAAATGAGCAGCTATTTTCCCAATAGGTGGCCACTCAGTTACCTAAACTTAAAATATGAAAGCATACATAAGGCGCCAACAGCACAAAAATTTAAACACCAAGACATAAAACAAAAAGAACCTACACAGAAGTATCGCCTTGGAACTATCAGTAACACAAAGTTACTGGCGGGCTTAAACCGCTTTTACATGGCCATAACCTCATCCTCAGCTTCTGCTGTGGTTCATAATATTTAGTTAGTTATTCGGTCCTCGTGGTGAATCACTAACTAGTCAAGGTATGGATATAGTATGCAGGCAGACATATGGTAGAATAGGATGAGATTGGGTAGGGTAGGATAGGGCATGGTATGGGTGGCATGTGATAAGGAAGCCCCATGGTGTGGCATTTCAAAACTGTTGCGTATGTATAGATACTATAGACATATATAGTAGAGCTCGGTACAGTGGGATTAGATAGTGGGTATAGTAGGTAGGGCAAACGGTTATAGTGTAGAAATGTTGTAGGTTCGGTTTGGTTTGGTCATAGCTTGATGTTCCAGGGAATATTTTTCAGCCACGTTGTGATAGAGGCAACATTTTATGATTATTAACTAGGAATATGAGGAGCTTTGTGTCTTGCTTAATGACACTACATTGAGAAGATATGCTTTAAATCCAGGACCTGTTGCTCTACTTCTAGGCTACCACACACCCTGGAGTAGGTTTGGGTAGGGTAAGGAAGGGTGGGTTGGGATAGTGTAATATGTTTAACACTGTTACTGGTTTATCATCTTTTGCTCAGATTGAGGCTCGAACCACATCCTCTTGCCTGCTGAACCAACACTCTTCAACACGGCAAGGCAGTACAAGTGTGATTTTACTTAAAATGACTGTCATGGCGTTGAATATTCGTGCTGTATGCACCTTATGTACGTTTACATATTTTAGTTAAATTTAGGCAACTGAGTGGCCACTTATTGGGAAAATAGCTGCTCATTCGGCTTACGATATGTTTTCATAAGTACCTGATTGTTAATTTATTTTTTCCTACCTCGGTTTTTGGAGTGGATATCTCTTTCTCGTCGCGCCTTTTCCTGATCATTGCCTACTTTTACCTTTATATAATACATTCCTCTTCTATTTTAGAATTGTCCACGAATCTCTTTTAAAAATTCTACAAATCTGCTTTTGACATTGATGCGCTCCTATCCAACTACCATCCTGGTGTGGTATTGTCAATTTGACGTTTCACCAGTAAACTATATATTCTGATTCTGATCAGCTGGGACATTTTATGTTGGACACCAAATCTTTATTAAGTGAAAAATGCTAATCCCTTTATGTATGGGTACATTTAGAGATAGGTGGGGCACAACAGGGTTGGTGTGGGAGGTTGAAGGTAGGATTTCCAATATCTGGTACCTGTGTACAAAAATGGGTGGGTTAGAAATGGGTTGTGGCCTTAGGGTCACCGTCACAATTGAGTTCGGACTTTTATATTTCCTAACTTTACTTAAAAATCCAAAATGTTTCTTTGTGACAATAAACGGAATCAGAAAAGTTGGAATACCTACGAAATGCAAAAAGACGATACAGTCATGCATTACACAAGTTTAAATGTCAAAAGCCTAGTCCGTTGCACTAAATATTGCATCATTCTTCTTCCCTTTCAATTGAAAACAAAACGGAAAAATCAGCATTGTTGCTTAAGAAAACAAAACAAAATATCAGGACTGTATTGTGGAACAATACTTCTTAAAGATGTACCCCTGAAATTTTGCATCCATCAGTACTTCAAGCAATTGTTTCCGCATTCTGGTACTCAACGGCTTTAAAGTTTGAAATATTTCCTTCAGTATGGAGATTTTTTTTCTATCGATATCATCTTGTAGCAGCAACCAGTGGCTGTAGATGTTGACCGACATTGTTATCATGAATCCGGGACGTTTCGCCCACAAACCATTTCGCCCCCTAGTCGTTTCGCCCCCAAGACGTTTCCCCCCTAGTCGTTTCCCCCCTAGTCGTTTCGCCCCCACTAGTCGTTTCCCCCCACTAGAAGTTTCGTCCCCTAATATATAGATATAGTATAATTATCTTATGTACATCATTTTGCTTCATGTAAATAATTATGCTAGGCAATAAAAAAATTCAAACTTGTATAGTAAAGTCTTATTAAGTTGTTAACTTGGGCAATCAATGCTGTAAAAGAGTTCGTTTGCAAAAGACATGTCATTTCGCTGGCTTTTGTAAATTAATATCTGGAAAGAAATTTATGATGGAGCATCGTCGCCCTGTCACGTCAGCCTAAGGGTAAGGTTTATGGGTACCTTTCCCTTAGTTACCGGTCAATACCGGGCCATTAATAAGTATTGGCTGAAAAAGAAATCATGGGTTCAAAGTAAAGTGCCTTTGGAATTCTATTACAGTTACGTGCCAAATCAATTTCCGCAACGACGAAACCTCCATAGAATTCAATGTATTTTAATGTGTACTAAACTATCCTGTTTCTTATTTTAAACTTATTTTCATGAGTTTGGTATCATTTGATAGGCAAATGAATTATGCAACAAACCACATATTTTCGTTAAATTCTATCCATGCGTTTTAAAGCTGCAAATAATTAAAGAGAATGTAAGAATTTTTCGACAAACGTTTGTCAAAGTTGCTATTGACGTCAATAAATAATAAATAAATAAAAACAAAAATACGAATGATGCTTAATGACTTAGAACATCTTATATACCCGATAATCGGTCTATTAAAAGAAATCGCTGAATAAAAGATAATTAGATTTAAAATTCCACTGAGTCATTAAGTTCTTTTAAAGACAAAGCCTGCCGCATGCCGACAAAACTATAGGATTCGGAAAGCAATCTTTGATTAAAGAATCTATTTTTCACACTTTAGTTAATCATCCTTCAGAAGTCGGTGTCAATAATTAATGACATTAATTCTGCGCATTATTATACCGTAAGTTTTTCACACCTTCACTTTATTACCACACCTATCTATCTATCTATCTATCTATCTATCTATCTATCTATCTATCTATCTATCTATCTATCTATCTATCTATCTATCTATCTATCTATTCGTTTTGTCCATCCTAATAAACTTTGACCTTAATAAATAAATAAATAAATAAATAAATAAATAAATAAATAAATAAATAACAATTGGGGGCGAAACGACTAGGGGGGGGGAAATGGCATTGGGGGCGAAACGTCTAGGGTATTGGGGGCGAAACGACTAGGGTGGAAAACAGAGGCGAAACGATTAGGGGGGAAACGACTAGGGGGGAAACGTCTTGGGGGCGAAACGTCTTGTGACCGTTATCATGGTGTCTTCACTTATAACATATTTTTGTTTTTGGCTTTCAGTCTTCCATGTGGGAAGTTTTCAGGACTGATCTGTTTGATTTGTGGCTTTGCTCCTCAGTCAGCAGCTATGGTCATGTTGGGAAGTTTCCTCCTTTTATGGGACTTAAAAGCCCAACATGGTCGTTCGTCTCTCGAGTGCAATATGAGCAAGTCAATGTTGAAGAAATTGGTGATGGTCCATTTACTCTGGCTTGGCGCTCTACGCACTTTATTTCAGTTTTACAGATTCTTTGCTTCTTTACGCCTACATAGAGGCATCATGATATCATAATATCCAAAATGTGCTCGACAATATAACCACCAAAGTAAATGGCTAAGGCTTATATGCACTGATGTATCGATATTCGGCTTACGATATGTTTTCATGGTATAAGTGCCTGATTGTTAATTTAGTTTCTTCCCATCTCGGTTTTTGGAGTGGGAATCTTTTTCTGATTGCGCCTATTCCTGATCTTTACCTACTTGTACCTTTTTATATGCACTGATGGTTTGACTTGACTTGAAAAACCTTTCCTAGAAAGGTTCAGACTTTCTGAGCGGTTAACCAGTAATCAGATGATCTGTCAGTAGTGATAAGCTTTGCCTGTATGTACAAGCAATTCTCTTATTTTCATGGCCCAAATGGCATAGAGCACGAATTCCTACGCGGTAACTCTTTGCAGAACTGTCCATCAATGCAGTACCACTGTTAGTTTGTACAACTTTTCCATTGTTGATGTTGTTAGGTTGTGTGTAATCCCTGTACTGAAGCAGAGTATTCTACTTGGAGCCTCACAAAAATGTCTGATAGATTGATATTGATTATAAAATGGTGGGGGGGGGGAGAAGGAGGAGGGGACTGCACACTAACCTTTGCAGAAATTTCTATACGTTGTCTCAAACGTTGACATGGAGGTTATACAACGAACCAGACCAAACAAAACTAAATCGGAGGCGATGGATACACTGATCGCTGAATAAAACCTTATTTACAAATTTTGCCCTTCTTGAGCACTTAATGACCTTTAAATCTTGGCCTTGTATGACATAAAATATCAAATTGCAACACTTCTAAACCATTTATGAGCATATTTTAATCTTTTCACATCATTTGACAGCTTGTTTATTATATGAAACTCAGCACTGATTTTACTTACATTTTCTTTAGAAATTTGCACTTACATGTCCTTTAACCTTGCAAGGGCATATGCTTAGTGCTCTTTTCAATTATAATGTAAATGTCACATGTATAATAAGTGTATACTGGGTAGTTTCAGCAAACTTTAAAGGAAAATATAGGCAGGTTATTACACTGAATGGAGTTTTTGTACATTTTTTGCTATTTTGCACCTAGTTGACCTTTGACCTAATTCAAAGACCCAGGGTCATTTACAGACTTGGCATCCACCCCTATCTGTTACAGAATCTGTCTAGGAACAAATTTAGCATGGATGCCAGCTTCTACCCCATTTTGCCATTTGAAGATTTTTTTCATGGAATGGATAGCTGACTAAAACATAATTCTGGAAAATCAAACACAACTAAAATGCTAAATACTTAAAAACGACAATAGCCTGGCGATAAATGAACTGCATATATACAGGTCGTCTCTGTACGCAATCTGCATGAATGTGTGAAAGTTTTAACAATTTGTGTGATAATTTAATCGCTGCGTGCATGCAATACATGCAATACATGCATGCGGAATCAATTACCACTAAAATCATTGTTGCACATTGTTGTGATAGATGAGAATTCTTATTGAAAGTCCTAATAGTCAAGCGCAATCCTATATTTTGTGCACAATTCAGTTTTGTTACATTATGTCAATATAGTGAAGTTCTTTGGTGATATTTATATGATATAGATACTGAATGACAATACAACATAGACTAGCTATTTACCAAAAGGTGGGCTTTCTGCCACATTAGCCTGTTTAGCTGTTTTCAAAATACTAGCAAACGCAAAAAGCTCAGAGTAAGAAACCAACGTAAAAATCCCAAAGGTTCTAAACATAAACTTGTTCCACCTAGTAACATTGGTGGATAGGTGTAGTTAGGTAATGTCTACAAGAGAAGCATCATCATAAGTGGGTGCGTTATTTCTCCTGATACCAATGGCTGATGTAGGTAAGAGCAGTGATAATGGATTAGCATCTAATCATTGAGATGACTTTCAAGATAAAAGGTTTGTGAAAGAAATATTACAAACCATGCTAAATCATATTAACAATTATCAGAGCAACTGCTTGGCAATATATGTATACTAAACACCAAAAGTAACTTTACACTTTTCATTTTTAATATACTTTTATTCGTTTTGAATTGTAATAACAAAGTATCTAATGGAGAGTGTCTCCAGCTCGTGTCCGAGTATAATGCCTATAAAGCGGTCGATGTAACTTAATCCACAAGCGGGTTATTTGTGCTTTTATTAAAATTTTTCCACTGAATCAAAGGTAGACAGAACACACTGTGCCAAGGACCACTTATTGTCCTTCAAAAATACTGCCAGACATTGTCGCTCCGACATTTGGTAAGGTTTCTGTAGGCTGTTAAAATTGATATGCATTGAAATTAACTCCCTTTGGATTAAACCAGTAGTAAACTTTATCCATTTCTGAAAGTTTTCCTTTAATCGAACCGAACTTTTTTTTTGCATTGCGAATCGTTGGGGGCTCAATTGAACATTGGCAACATTGGCTGGTGAAACAAATCCCATCGGTTCGAAAGAAAAATGGCAAACAATTTGTATTGGGATTTTCCATTGGAATCATTATCAATGTCGCAAAATGGGCATTGGACCTGAAAACATCACTCCAGTTTGTTGTTCGAGCAGGAACAATGAGTTAATTTGAACTTAAATAAGCAATACAATAGCATCTCTTCAAGACTATGTCTTCAAACTTTAAAATTGTTAATTGATAAAACTACAGTGACACATCAAAAAGATGTGATTTGGAAAACCTTTATTTTGACCCCTTACACGTAGGGGCGTGTGACAGCATTCTGTCATCAAAAATCCTTACAATTTCGCCTACCTAACGACTTCAATACACATCAAACACTTTATAAATGTTACACACCTTTACCAGTAAAAACTATCAACAAAAACAGCGCAAAGTTACTTTTGGGTTTGAGTATGTATTTGCTGGTTTAGGTTTAAACATATTTAATTGTCATATATCTACATGAACATGTAAGCAATGGGGTTGGGCCACAAGTTCTTCCAACGTTAGTTACGGCCCTCCCCCTAATATGTACAACATCAACAATTATTATATGGCCACATGATTATAAATACAAATACAAAGATTTTGATTTACAATGAAATATATACATATAGAAATAAATTTTAAAGGTAGTCAGCTGACATTAATAAATAAATAAATAAATAAATAAATAAATAAATAAGTAAATAAATAAATAAATAAATTGATAAAGTAATAAGGGAACTGAGTGTCCTGTCAGGAAGTCCATATATTTGCTTACATGCGATTGTGATACACAACAACCATTGATGCAGTGTCAGCGAACTTGAGCGTCCAAAAGGTAACTGAGCGATCATCTTCTTTAAAACAGCCGTTCCCTCGATTCACCACATGTTCCTTGTGTTTCTGACTTGCCTTTCTTGTCTTGTTTATTGTTGTAACAGTTTTCCGTAGTTTATGTGTTCATGGTTGTGTCAGCTCCTGACCACTGCTTATTCATTTTTTTTTTCACACGCATGCCTTTATGCTTACAACTGTAGATGTCAAACAAGCCATATTTCACTTTCAGACTCTCAGAACACAGATCATTTGTCTTTATGAAGCTTAAAGTCTGGTCGAACATACCTACGAGTACAAATATGCCGGGAGATAACGTTTGGGGATGACATAAGTCAGGAAAGAAGACAGGTTATATGGTTATGACAATAACGACCCAGCACTACTTTAGGCATATGCGAGTAATAAGATTTGAAGCCGTTTCAGTGACAAAAGTGGATAATATGTTAGAATACAGCCAGGATAATTTTGAAGGAGGTGACATCTGCTATAGTTGGTTTGAATGCATTTTTGAATAGTTTTAACCTTCCATAAATGGTTTAGGTGGGTTGCTCTGGAATGAATGTTTTTGCTGATAGGTTAACATACACCATGTTGTCGGTTATCATTGGAAAATAAGCATACGATACAAATCTGACAATTCAATCATTATGGGATCATTGTGTTGTTTTGTTTAATAAAACAATACATATTTGTGCAAATACTTTGCCTGTGAATGACTTCACATATTTCAAAATATATCTATGGCCATGTAAAACTAGTTGAAGCCCGCCAGTGGTTTTATATTACTGATCGTTCAAATGCGATACCTCTGTGGTGGTTCTTATTGTTTGATGCTTTGGTGTTGAATTTTTGTGATGTTTGCGCCTCGAGTGCGTTTTCATATTTTTAGTTAAGTTTAGGTAACTGAGTGGCCTCCTATTAGGAAATAGCTGCCCACTCAGCTTACGATATTTTTTCTCAGTATAAATACCTGATTGTTAATTCAGTATTTCCCACCTCGTGTTTTCAAGTGGGTATTTCTTTCTGATTGCACCATTTCATGATCATTGCCTACTTTTACCTTTTCATATTTTAGTTAAGTTCGGGTAATGTAGTGGCCGCCAATTGGGAAATAGCTGCTCACTCGGCTTTTGACATATTTTCTTAGTGTAAGTTCCTAATTTTCGATTAAGTTTTTCCCACCTCGGTTTTCGGAGTAGGAATTTCTTTCTGATCGCGCCATTTCCTGATCATTGCCTACTTGTACCTTTTTAAACACATGCAAACAGTTAACTAGCTCAGACATTTCAGGCCAAGAACTGCAAACAGATTTCAATTCTTTCCTGAAATCTGAATGATAGTCATGAAATTTATTTTGTTTTTATTCATTTTATTTTTTCCTCTGGTACCATTAAAATAAGGATAAAAAGATTCAAAGACATATCCATTTGATTGCATTTGATTGCATTTATATTCAAACATTTGAACACACATTTTACACACATGGCTCTACCCTAGTGTAGCTTGTAAGTGTTTTGTTGTTTCAAACGGATGCTGAAAAAACAAACTGATGGATTAATGCTTAATCAGAAAATGACCTTTAATCACCTTTATTATACTCAGGAACATGTCTCATTTCCTCCTGTATCATCCTGTTAAAGACATCAAAGTTCCAACTGATGCAAAATAAATTTGATTAGTGTATGTTGTATGCACAATAATTGCACATTTAATTGTGGAATTACAAACTTTCATCCATCATGGTGTATAAAGGCCTATGGGGAATAAGACACCAGTAATTAATTATCCATACTCATCGTTTATGCCAAGATTTTGCAGAAAAAATAATTGTATAACTTTTCTTAAAACGAGGTAGTAGTGACACAGAGCACCAATCTAATGTAAGATTCCAAATAGAACATTAAAGAAATTTGTGTTTTATAATGTATAACAAGAAAGATTGGGCTGAGTGTGATACAAGTGTTGTCCAAAATTCTTCAGAGTGTGCCATGATACCAAGCTTGATAAAAATCACAAACGTTTTAAAGCTTAAAACATTTTTAATAATTAATAATAAAAAAAAAAGTGACAAAAACACATGTCAAAGGTGCCAACACTTTATACTTCTTATTCATGTTTAAACATTTAAGAGTCAGAGTGTTCTAAAGGTAAAATCTTGAGTAAGCAGTAATCATAAACAAAAATCTGTTCAATGACCAAAAAGGGGAATAACTAAAATCCAAAACAACAAATGAGCAAGATACATTAAGAATGTATGGTATACTGAGAGCACAGCTATTTCCTATAAGATGACCATGCACTCCGTTACCATAACCAAACAAAAATACGAAATTGAAATGCAGAAGCTGTATTCGATATTATTATATACGGTAGCTATAAATATCAAATGATAAAAACTAAGGGACAAATGCCGAGTAACAATTTTGCAGATATCAGACGATATCTGCACACTTACTTGATATTGCACACTTTATTAAAAGCGAAAAATTCATTTGATGAAACATTGCCAAATTAGTGACTTGAGGGTCATCGTGCAAAATTGTAAAATTGGGTCGTCAACTCTAATGACGTCATCTTCATCTTATACTGTCTTTGTATTGATTATCCTGTTGAAAGTAATTCTCTTTGGCTCCATGTTGCCATATCTAAAGGGTCACTGATGAAGCTTGAGTAGCCGAAACCGCGGTATGGCCCATCCCCTTTCTCTTTAATATGTTCACTGCTCTTAAAGGATCTCAGTTTTATTTTTATTTAATACATTACACAACCTGAGGAAATGCCTCATGAATGTGACTGAAAATCAGATGATGAAAAACGTGGCTTGTTAACTAGCAATGGAGTAAGAACCATCTCATTTCATCTTTATTTTCAATACCATCAGCACATCTGATACTTCAAGATATTGTTTATATTCTATTTTGCCAAAACAGTTCTTGAGCTTAAAATTATTGGCTGCTAAGTCAGAACTTCAAAAATCAACAACATATGAGCTGTAATATGATAAAATCTGATTTTTCATATACTATAAAAGGTGCTGGATTTACTGAACATCTCATCAGCCCCTCATCAGCCAGTCATGTAATGGGTACAAAACCTCTACATGCAATATACAAAATTCTAATTCTTTGGCTGTGCAAGCAAAAAAAAAAATTTAACTCGTGATGAAGCTCATTTTATATCTCCCATCAGACTGCAATTAATATCTAATTAGCTCTTAAAACTCCTCATAATATAGCTTCTTCTTGGCTAATGTCTGATAATACCTGAATACCGATTTAGCACAAAATGTTAGATTTCTAACCAAACCACAAGGACGAATCACATGCATATTGTCATTTACATGTACTTTATGTAAACTTTTTGGTATAAATGCGTTCACACAAAATTCAAATCCGCACTTAGAACTAGAGCTGGGCATTTTGTTTGAAAATTGTTTCCATGTTGGTACTATTACATTATAAGAGACTGACATAGAAATCCCCAGTTGAATCCAGGGCATAATATGTAGACGACTTCGCGATAAAATGTCTGAGAAAAAAAGTAAATGCAACTAAATCCGGTTTCATGGCAAGAATTGTTAGATTATTCTGGTCATTACATAGGAGACAAAGTGGGAAAAAAAAAACTAGAAATATTAAGATATAGTGAATAAAATATAAAAGTTTGATCCTTTGGTAGAAGTAAAAACATTCGAAGGAGATAGTATGGGCTATATTGCGCGACCCTCATCAGTAGCCCTTTTAAACCGGCAACGAAAGCCAGACTAAATTGTGCTGCAATTTCGAGAATTTATACTAGAAGTCTAAACACATTCCTAAACAGGGTCAAATAATTCAAACATTGCTTTGAAGTATTTTAAAAGTAAGTGTTTTAAACACTCTGAATATCTTTACTGGCCCCAAAGGACCGAAAGAAAAATATAAATTGCACTATTTTTTCTATTTGAGCAAAAATACGAGCAGCCAAGAGCTCTGTAATCCGTCAGTTCCTATTTGTTTCAAGAATTACAATTGTCTCATATGACCTGTCTGCTCCCTCGACGCGAAATTGTTATTTGATGAAAAGGCATTGCTCAGAACATGAATAGGCCGTCCCACCCATACAGACATAAGAAATAATGATGTGTCAATAATGAAAAGAATTCGTTGACCTCATCTTACTGGTCTATATGATTTTTCAAAATGTGACTTTCAAATATATTAGTGGTTCATGTTTCAGCAAAATATTGAACAGTGTGCACTTCAAGATTTTTTCCTGACAGATAGTGCTGTGATAGAAAATTCTGTGACACCTATACTGAGGGATAACATCTCTTCCAGCAGTCAATTGATACAGGTGAAATTCCTAAAGAATGGTCTCTTTGCTAATATTTGCCCCCTGTTTAAGAAGGGCGACAGGTCACTTGCCCGCAATTACCGCCCTGTTTCTTTGACATGCATTCCTTGTAAGCTTCTTGAACATATTGTATGCTCTAATATTATGGACCATCTTGATGAACATGAACTCCTGTTGGACAGGCAACACGCATTTAGGAAATGGCATAGCTGTGAAACTCAGTTGACTACAGTGATAAATGACTGGGCCAAAATCTTTGACAAAAAAAGGCCAGGTCGACACTTTTATACTCGATTTTGAAAAGGCTTTCGATACTCCTCCCCATGAACTCCTTAAAAGCAAATTGTTCAGCTATGGAATAGGTGGAACAACACTGAATTGGATAAATGCTTTCCTTTGTTTCAGACAACAAAGGGTAGTGGTTAATGGTATTAAATCGGATTGGGCTCCAGTTGTGTCGGGTGTCCCTCAGGGCACCGTTCTCGGCCCCTTGCTGTTTTCCTTGTATATAAATGACATCTCAGCGGACATCGAGTCTGAAATAAGACTCTTTGCTGATGATTGTGTTTGCTATCGTGAAATCAAGAATGAACAGGATACATTGAAACTTCAAAGAGACATTGATCGCTTAGGCAGTTGGGCTAGAAAATGGGGAATGAGATTTCAACCCGTCAAATGCAACATGATGCAGCTGACAAATAAACGGTCTAGTAAGATACAGGCTAACTACACCCTTGAGGGCACTTTACTGGAAAACGTTGAAAGCATAAAATACCTGGATGTAACTATCACAAATGATTTGAAATGGAATACTCATATTTCCAATGTTTGTACAAAGGCTAACAGAACTCTCGGATTCTTGAGGAGAAATTTGTATTCTTGTCCCCCAGATGTGAAAGAAGCAGCTTATAAAGGACTGGTGCGGCCGGTCTTGGAATATGGAAGCTCAGTTTGGGACCCTCACACTCATGGCCTCCAGGAAGAACTGGAAAAGGTCCAAAATCGTGCGGCAAGGTTTGTGACGGGAAATTATGTTTTTGAAACTGGGAGCATGACTGGCATTTTAGGTCAACTGAAATGGGAATCTCTTAAGAAAAGGAGGAAGGATAGTAGACTTATATTGCTATACAAAGGTCTAAAGGGTAAAGTCAGAATACCCACAGATGACCTTATCCCAAAGAATAGGCGTTGTAGAAATCAACACTCTTTGGCTTTTCAGATACCTTCAGCTAGCAAAGAAGCGTACAAAAGTAGTTTCTTTCCACAGACTATCAGGGACTGGAATGACCTCCCTGAGTCACTTGTCTCCTCTGCTGAAATGTCTGATGACTGTGTGTCCAAGTTCGCTTCACTCGTGCGTTCAAGGGACTAATTTCTCCCCCATCCGAACCCCCTGGTGAAATAATGTCATTTGGCGTGTCACCAGTAAACTATTCAGATCTGCTTGGTTGATAGACGAGAAAGTCACGAGATCTCACATTCCCCAATACCCCAGCCCCTGTAATTTCAACAAACAAAGTTATAAGACAGTTCTACAAAATTTAATGCAGGCTGAATCAAAACATAAAGATTCCTCAGCAGTTTTGTTTAAACAACAAAAAAAAATTATCATAGTCAATTTTTTTCTGCGATGTGTGCCAATTTCTTTGATATATTGTGAAAGTTATTAATTCAGTTTAGTGCAGGTTTTACATTATTAAATAAACGCGATCAATTATTGTTGCCAGTATTTCTTTTAGCAGCTTTGTCAATATGTTATTAACTGAAATTAGTCAGTTCAAATGCTGCTTCCAATACACGATAACACCCAACAGCGTCTGTATGAAGCATTTACATATAGATAACCGGTGATAACCGGTTTAGTAGCTTAGACAGTGGAACGCATCACATGTACATGACTTTTCACCCTTAACAACATCAACCCCATCCGAAAGCAACTCTCACAGGACAAAGAAAGTTGACAGTACTCTCAAAATAGCTCATATCAACTTCCGGTCAATCAGTGAAAAGAAACCCCCAGTTCCATACCTTTGTAGAAACACATAAACATGGCTATCCTCAGATATCTATGATGCTGAGTATTTTCCACCCGACTTATGCTATACTGTTTATAGGCGAGGCCGGGTACAGAAAAAAGGGGGTGGTGTGGTTATCCTTGTTAAATCCGCACTCCTTTCTGAATGCAAACCAGAATTCCAGACAAATTGTGAAAACCTCTAGGTCCAGTTAAATCTTGCTGGCTCACGTTCCCTTCTCATCGGGGCTTATTACAAACCCCATGAACTTGACATGCAATGTTTCACGGAATTTAACAAGTCCCTTGACTTCGTCAAACGTTCAGACTCTACCATCTGTATTCTTGGGGATTTCAACCTTCCCAAAATTGACTGGACGACTAAGACACTTAAGCCTGACTACAGCCATCCTACATTTTATACTGACTGTCTTGAAGCCTTCGATGACCGCCTACTGGAACAAAGGGTGACCTCGCCCACGCGAGGTCAAAACATTCTTGACCTTTTTCTAATCATAAACCCTACCCTCGTAGAAAAGATATCAGTCCTCCCAGGTCTATCTGACCATGGTATAGTTTTAGGAGTGGTAAATATTAAGCCTAAGGTTATAAAGCAGGTCCCCCGCAATATTATTCTGTACAAAAAAGCCGATTGGGACCAGCTTCAACAGACCCTACAGGATGCATGACTCTGAGGTCAAACTACCCTTCGAAGCCAGCCCTCACTCCAAAATATCAGACATTCAAATCTCTTCAAAAGGAATTGAGTGTCTCCTGAAGAAACTTAATCCTCATAAGGCATCTGGCCCTGATCAGCTTAAACTCATTGTACTCCAAACCCTCCATAAAGAACTAGCTCCCATCTTGCAAGTGATATTTCAAAGGTCCATTGACCAAGGGAATAAAAATTAAAACTGAGATCCTTTAAGAGCAGTGAACACATTAATAAGAAAGGGGTTGGGCCATACCGCGGTTTCGACTATTTAAGTCTCGTCAGTGACCCTATAGATTTGGCATTATGAAGCCATTGAGAATTACTGAAATTTTGCAACTTTCAACAGGGTAGTCGATACAAAGACTAGTATTATCTAAATGGGAGCAAATATGTTAAACATTGGTTAGAAAATGAATCTTAACCGATAATAAATTTCTGATTTCTCAGAATATCTTCGCTGATCTCAAAGGACCAAAAAGAAAATAAAACCTGCACTATGTATGATGTATGATGTACGGGGAGACTTTTTAGGGCTGCCACACGGCACAACACCAGCTGTGCACAGTAATAGCAAATGAAAATTAAAACTGAGATCCTTTAAGAGCAGTGAACAATTAATGAGAAAGGGGTTGGGCCATACCGCGGTTTCGACTATTAAAGTCTCGTCAGTGACCCTATAGAAACTGCCCAGTATTTGGAAGGAGGCTAATGTGTCACCTATATTCAAAAAAGGGGACAAGACTGATCCTGCTAACTACCGGCCCATTTCGCTCACCTGTGTTATGTGCA
This sequence comes from Rugalucina vietnamica, assembly GCA_964017185.1. Classification (NCBI taxonomy): domain Eukaryota; kingdom Metazoa; phylum Mollusca; class Bivalvia; order Lucinida; family Lucinidae; genus Rugalucina; species Rugalucina vietnamica. Next base: position 72,933,739 of record OZ024872.1, read on the forward strand.
AAGTGCTAGAACACATTATAGCCTCCTCCATGACCAAACATTTTAATGACCTGAATATCCTCTATGAGTTGCAGCATGGTTTCCGGGAACGGCGGTCCTGCGAGACTCAGCTGATAATGCTCATTGATGAACTTTCTAAAAACATGCAGGCAAGAAAACAAATAGACTTAATACTTTTGGATTTCAGTAAAGCTTTCGGCTCAAGTATAGTATAAGCATCATGAGTTTGGTGTATGAATATATAAAAATATGTATTCATATGCCGGTCTGGTGTATGAATATAATTACTCCATAGCAGCTTCTGAAGTCCTCGGTAGAGGTTAAGACGTAAAGAAAGAAAGAAAGAAAACGCGAAACCCAATGTAATAAAACTATTGACAAAGCAGGAAAACAGTAATCTCACTATGAACTCAGATGGATTCTTGTTTTAAAACTGATCAGCAATAACAAATTGCTGAATCTAAACTTAGAAATTGAACAGGTTTAAGCTCTTGAAAATTCAATAATGATAGAAAAAGTCACCTGAAATGTAGAGCAAATTGCATTGATTCGAATGCAAAATAAACATTTGCCAAATTACAGGAAACGTGGCACTAAAATAGTAAATAAGGAACAATTTTATTTTAGCTGACTTAGAAAATATAAACTTAGCTTAGTGACCAGATTTACACCAGGAGTATCCTGATCCATTTTTATACAAGCTTCTAAAAAGTGGCAGAAAATTACATAAAGAAAACCCAAGATGGCAGAAACAGTGCATAATCTAAAGCGCATGTTTCTATTATTGGCATGTCATGTTTAAGTCATCAACTGTCACAATACGTCAGGATGATCTTTATTCGTTGGAATACTTTAACCCCAGGGTCATGCCACTGTCATTATAACCGTCAAAAACATTCGGTATTCCAGCTGTCGACACATAAACGAAAAATCAAATTCTGAAAAATCAATCGCAACTAATAAATTTTAAGTCCAATTCGCATGCGCAAAAATACACGCGTGTAAATATACTCCGGTTTGTAAATATACTCCGGTGTGCAAATCAACCTGCGAGTAAATTCAAATTGCGTTCGCATGGGTTTTAAGACCAGGAGTATTTTTGTATGTAAATAAATTATTTCTGGATTAAACCTGTTCATTTAAGTTTTCTGTATTTGCAAAACATGAAGAGGCTGCTTCAAGGTGTTCTTGTACGACTTTGGCAGCAGAGGAGAATCATGTAATGGTCAGGCTTAACCTTAGCAGTTATACAATTCCCTATTATCATCCTTTCACAAGGCATTACTATTAAAATGCCCCAAGAATCCTCTCCAAGAATAAAGAAATAGTGTGGCTGTATCCACTCCATATTGTCTAAAATGTGTTGAATGGCAATAAACTCTTATTTAGCAACGGTGTCCAGTTTCAGCAACTGTCATATAATTAGTTAAAAACAAAAATGTGAAAATTCATTATCTAAAAGCAGAATATTGACTTAAAAATAAAAATACTCATGGGTAAATTTTACTTTGCAATCGCATGTGACATAATAGTAAATTTATACACGTGTGTATTTGTAAAAATAAAATCTGGTCAGACCCAGAAGTAAATTTACCGTTTTTGGATGGTGACGTTCCTCGCCGTGCTTCGTATGGTGTATACATTTCCCAACTTATTAGGTTTGCTAGAGTCTGCAATCATGTAGCGGACTTCAACGCGCGAAATAAATGTTTTACAGCCAAACTTCTCCAGCAGGGCTATATGTATCATAAACTTCGAAAAACATTTTCTAAATTTTATCGCAGACACTATGAGTTGATTTCTAAATTTAATGTTGGTCTAAAGACGCTTTTACGTGAGGGCCTTTCGGAACTAGAATTTTATGGTGACTTGGTTTATAAATTTAAGAAACTTATAGGAAGGAATGATTTTTCTGTTCAATTCAGAAAAATCATAACACGTTACAGACGAATAGGTTATAAGCTGAATGTTATGCGACAGTCTGCATGCTTAGTTTTTAACCCAATCATGGTTGATAACTTTGCTGCCTTCTTTAATTGCACACCGGTGGGTCGGGCGTCAGACTATGATGGCCCCGACATAAAGCTTTTCATGTTAGTTGGTTGGGGCCGGAGCTTCTTGTCTGTTGCTTGGCCCACCGGGGTATAACTGGTGTTTTTCTTTTGCTCCGGGCTTCAGTAAGTTATTCGGCGCCCAGGGATCTCCATCATCGGGCAGCTTACTGAATTTGTTGAGTCCTCGTTTATGATTCATTAAGGTGATTATATCATGATTTATTCGTTTGTCCTCTATGATTCATTGACTAGTTAGAGATTCGCCACAACTAACTAAATGTTGTAAAACACTGTATATTACTTATCGTTCCAAGGCGATACTTCTGCTGTGGTTCTTGATGTTTTGTGTTTTGGAGTCGAATTTTTGTTTTGTTTGAGCCTTATGTACGTTTTCATATTTTAGTTCAGTTCAGGTAACTGAGTGGCCGCCTATTGGGGAATAGCTGCTCACTCGGCATACTATATGTTTTCCTTGTAGGTACGTAATTGTCTTTTTAGTTTTTTCCCACCTCTCGGTTTATAAAGTGGGAATTTCTTTCTGATTGCACCATTTCCTGATCATTGCCTACTTGTACCTTTTTACCCATGTGTAAATATACTCCGGTGTGTATTTGCGTTCGCAAGCGCCATTTGCTTACCCCGAGTAAAATTTGCACACCGGAGTATATTTACACGCGTGTATTTTTGGCGCATGCGAATTGGACTGTAGTCACCAAAATGCAAAACAATTAAAATGTCGATGGTCTGGTGTTAATCGAGCTGCAATTTATACACGTCGTCTCTGAACACAATATGTAAATATGAAAAGTGCATATGTAAGTTCCACTTTGATGGATCAATCCATACTTGATCCCAAAGTAAATTATATAGCGATACTTCTATTGTGGTTCTAATTGTTTAATGTTTTGGTGTTGAATTTGTACTGGTCGTATCTACAGTAATGTAGATTTTCATATATTTAGTTATGTCCGTGTACCTGAGTGGCCACCTATTGGAAAATAGTTGCACACTCGGCTTACGAAATGTTCGCTTTGTATAAGTACCTGATTGCCAGTTTAGTTTTCCCCAACTCGGTTTTTTGAGTATGGAGTGGGAATTTCTTTCCGACTGCGCCATTTCCTGATCATTGATTACTTCGTTATTAATTTGGCTGAACCGGCTTGTTCAACTTTTGGAGTTTCATTTGAACAGGAACATATAAAATTTGTTTTAATTCTGCATTTTGCTAAAACAGATTGTGTGATAAATTAATCGCTGCCTGGCATGCAAAATGCATATGGGGAATCAATTACCACCATTTGATGCTCTAAAATCGTTGCAAAATGAGACATTCTAATATCGGTAAGCTTGAAAGTCCTGATGTTCAAGCGCAACTCTATTTGTGCACAATTCAGTTTTGTTACAATGTGCCAAATGTGAAATGGGAAAATTCTTTGATGATATTTATAATGATGATATTTATACATTATGCATTATTCAAATGACTCACAGGATAACACAAATGATAAAACCTATTGTAATTATTATGTTCAGATAAAATTAAAGTGGTGAAACTATTCAGTGACTGATCTTGTTATGTTGAACTACCTAGGTTAAGCAAAAGCTCCTAGTTGATCACATCCTTAAATTTACAAATTACTACTTTTTCCTATTGTTCACTGACAACTGTCTTAATACACAAGGTATTTATAAATTGAGCAACTACGGTCACAACTGGCTTGATCTCCACCAGGTTCAGCCGTGGCTCCTGATATTCCACCAGACGAGGAAGGATAAAGCGCACATCAGCTAATAAATGTAAATACTGACAAGTCACTTTAACTTGCACACAGCCTTTGTAACACTGCAAATTGTTTTCATTCCTTAAAGTTTGATTCCTTAAAGATTATGAGCAAATATGCCGTAAAGAAACAGACTACAGCTGCGACAGACTCAAGAACACGGCTGTAATAATTTGATGACACAACTAATACAGCATCACCAAACCCTCGAGCGACATCCTGGAATCCGTAACAATGATTTGTGATACTAGATTCTAGTAAAAACAGCATTGTTAATAACATACACAACGACAACAATTTTAACAACTTTGAACTGAATGATACCTATCTGTTTTCAAAACACTGACAACCGCAAAAAAACTCAGAATGAGAAACCAATGTAAAAACAACCCAAGTATTTAAACGTAAGTAGCACCTTCACATTGGAATGAAAGTCAATGTCTACAAGAGAAGCATCATCGTGAGCCAGTATGTTATTTCTCCTAATACAAAAGGCTGGCTGGTGTAGGTAAGAGCAGTGCTAAGTGATTAGCATCTAATCATTGAGATAGCGATCAAGATAAAAAGTTTGTGAATGAAATATTATAGCTCAAGCTTAATCATTTGAAATATTAATTGATTAAAACTACTGCCACACAGTGTAGACTTGGAGAAAAGTTTCAAAACAAAGCCAGCAATGTCAGTACAGAAGATGGGATGCGAAACAAATGATTAAACTATATAGTAACCAGCATTGTCCCGTTTTAACTGTTTAGTTAACGGAACGCGGAACCAATATAACCTTTGCTATGACATGTTTACAAAACCGCATTATACCAACTTTCAGGTAACAGGCTGTGAAACTTCCTGAATTCGCATCTTCCCACTAAAAAGCTTTATTTACAAAAAGGTACAAGTAGGCAAAGATCAGGAAAAGGCGCAATCAGAGAAAGATTCCCACTCCAAAAACCGAGGTGGGAAAAAACTAAATTAACAATCAGGTACTTATACCATGGAAACATATCGTAAGCCGAATGAGCAGCTATTTTCCCAATAAGTAGTCACTCAGTTCTCTAAACTTAACTAAAGATATGATAACACACACAAGGCGATTTGTGATTTACTAGATTCTAGTAAAAACAACATTGTTAATAACATACACAACGACAACAATTCTAACAACTTTGAACTGAATGATACCTATCTGTTTTCAAAACACTGACAACCGCAAATATCTCAGAATGAGAAACCAATGTAAAAACAACCAAAGTATTTAAAGATAAGTACCACCTTCACATTGGAATGAAAGTCAATGTCTACAAGCGAAGCATCATCGTGAGTCAGTGCGTTATTGCTCCTAATACAAAAGGCTGGCTGATGTAGGTAAGAGCTAACTGATTAGCATCTAATCATTGAGATAGCGATCAAGATAAAAAGTTTGTGAATGAAATATTACAGCTCAAGCTTAATCATTTGAAATATTATTTGAGCAATCGAGCAAGCCGGCTTAAACACATGCCAACAGTTAAATAGTTAACTAGCTGAGGCTTTCAGTTTAAGAACTGCAAACAGATTTCAATGCTTACCTGAAATCTGGATGATGGTCATGATAGTTATTTATTTATTTTTCTGGTACCATTCAAATAAGGGAGAAAATATTCAAATATCCATTCGATTGCATTTATATTCAAACATTTGAACACAAATGGTTCTACCCTAGTGTAGTTTGGAAGTGTTTTGTTTACTCAGACAAATAATTTCAAATGAATCCTCAAAAATAAACTGAAAGATTTTCGCAAAATTAACGCTTACGAATAATCAGAAAATGACCTTTTATCACCTTTATTACAATCAGGAAAACGTCTCATTTCCTGGTGTATCATCCTGTTAAAGACATCAAAGTTCCAACTGATACAAAATAAATTTGATTAGTGTATGTTGCATGCACATTTAATTGTGGAATTACAAAACGTTCATCCATCATGGCCTATGGGGAATAAGACACCAGTAAATAATTATCCATACTCATCAGTTTATGCCAAGATTTTACAGAAAAATAATTGTATAACTTTTCTTAAAACGAGATAGTGGTCAAACAGAGCAGGTTCCAAGTGCTGTCCAAAGTTCTTCATTTTATCACTTATTTATATGCCATGATACCAGGCATGACAAAAAACCTCACAAATATTAAACAAGAAAATTATAGCATGTTCTTAGTAACATGCTATACGGAGGGGTTCATAGAAATTTGGAAGTTTAAAATAATATGAGATTGTGATATTAATCTACACCAACAAGAAGAATTATTCCTTTTAATTAGTAACGTTTAGTGCATTTTGATACTAAATAAAACAGATACTGTGTTAAACCGTAATGGTTTCATCACCACGTCTGAAAAATTGTTGACTTGAAACTTTAAAGAAACAAACAAACATATGTAAAATTCCACTAGCAAAAGATTTTATTCAAAATTCCAAACATCGTATATTCTTGCTATCTGAGTGACCCAAAGTTGTATAGCGTGCTTGTGCCTAATTTGATTAGATTCTCTGAGCCTCCAAACAAAGTAATGATGAAAGTTTGATTTTGCTAGAGCCAATCAGAATAGTACTACCACAGAATCAAGCAATAATGGAAGGACAAGGTGAATCCAGTTTCAAAGCTGTGCTATAAATATAATTTAAATCTAAGGTTATGTGGCATAAGCCAAAATCTGCTATCACGTGACTCAAATGGTATATTCTTAAAAGTGAGGTTAAACTAAATTTTTTGTGGCGTCGTGTGATGTAGCATAAATCCGTACTATAAGAAATCTGGTTACATGACGGATACATGTATTCAGGGTGCAATAACTGTTCGGGTACGGTTTTCCTGCGTTCTAAGTAAATCACAATATTGTTGTGCACATAAAATGCTTCACATGCTATTATGTGGTGCAAAATTCGAACCATACTGGATTCACCTTGTCCTTCCATTATTGCTTGATTCTGTGGTAGTATTATTCTGATTGGCTCTAGCAAAATCAAACTTTCATGCTATAATATTTTAGTAACATGCTATAATTTTCTTGTTATCACGATCTATGTCCGTTTCGGACAATATCGGTTCGTTTCGGACAGTTTCGGTCCAATCCGGTAGATCGTCATACTGCATGTCAATCATCTATGAAAGCGGACGTGAACGAGAACACTGTATTGGAAACAACATAATTTCATATGGATCGTTTTCCGATAAATAGGTCAACGATCGAGAAAGTTCGTCCAACTCTTATAATTTAAAAACATTTGAATCCAAGCAACACTACTTAATATCATTGAACAATACATCTCCAGTTTGATTTTATCATAAGTATCGTATTTACTGATCTCGTAAGCGTGAAGAAAATAGATTTATTTATCGAAGTGATGAAAAGTGAGAAAAATGGCCGACAAAAAAACTCTAGCCTAGTCTAGCCTCGAAGTGCATGGGGCCCAAGAAAGGGAATTCAATATCGTGCATTGAAACAGTTATGGAAATGCACCTTCATAAACCCATAAGGATCCTTATTACGTCAAATGATTGACAGAATACTGAAAACATATGGAGAGGTCAATACTACTTAAACACTTCCCTCCTGAAAAAAAAGAAGTGACAATAAACAAATACCTGAGGTACCAACACTTCATACTTTTTATACATTTCTAGACGTCTAAAGGTCAGAGTGTTCTAAAGGTAAAAACTTGAGTAAGCAGTAATCATAAACAAAAATCTGTCCAATGACCAAAATGGGAAATAACAGGAAACTAAAACAACAAATGAGCAAGATACATTAGGAATGTATGGTACACTGAGAACACAGCAATTTCCTATAAGGTGGTCATGCACTCCTTTACCATAACCAAACAAAAATACGAAATTGAAACGCAGACGTAATTATGTCCTTGAGCGAGTTAAAAGCAGTATTCGATCATATCGGTACTATAAATAGCAATAATTCACATGTTTTTGGATTCAACCAAGTATGTACAGAATATGCACGGTTAATGAGTCCCACATAATAATTCCAGTTCCATTGGCCCTTTGCATATAACTGATAACCTATAACTTTAGAAACGTCTGAATATTGGCATCAAATCCTGTGTTATTCGAGCTTTTAACTAACAATCTTAAGAGTGTTAATAAGTATTAGCAAAGAAATGTATTTATCCTTGGTTTTACCAAGAGTGTAAAATCTGTAATTTAATCGGATAGTTATTGCAGTCTAACAGGAGATATTAAATTCTGATGAAATAGGAATTTGTTATAACTGCCAGCCAATACTTTCTTGTTCAAAGAGCTCAATGGCTATTTGGCAATTAAATAATACTTAGGAGTCTTAGAGACTGCAGGTGCATTGATGTAATAATAAAATGATGAGGTTCTTAGTAATATTACAAACAGTTATCCATAGAGATTCAACGTATCATTGCTTCACTCACGTAAACACATTTTTCAAAAATACACATACATGTATTTTAATTGCATTCCTATCGCAGCTATCCATCTAAGTCTGATGTTCAGTCGGTGCTTTAGCCCCTTGACTATCATAAGCCCCTGCTCACCATATTAACAGGCTTGGTGATGCCCCGTGGTGCAGATACACGTTGGCAAAATACACATATACGCTGGCCAAGTTTTTATGTCATTAGCTGATGTCTGTTAAAAAAATCAAAGACTACCAAGAAGTGGACCGTCTCACGTGAAATTGCAAATTTAACTACATGCAGATTTGTCAATCAGTTGGTGGGCGAAGACGGGAGAACCCCGAGAAAAACCACCTAGCATACCCGCAAGCAGAACTTGGCTTGTCTCACATGTGGCCAGAGCGGGGCTCGAACCCACACAAAACACAGCGGTGAAATGATCGAGTGATTAAGAAACAGCGCTCTTAACCGCTCGGCCACGGGGGCCGCTCGAATTTTATAAGGTTAAGGAGGAAGCTATTTAAAAAGCTCATGATGCATATGCTACTCATTATCTTCCTTGAATGATACATATGTTGATATATGTTGGCATTGACATATAGTGCGACATTAACAGAAACTAATGGAAATGTCCTCTTTGAAAAATGGTTTAAAGGCATTTAGATTCCAGGAAATCATTGAATCAGAGGCCAATGAAAGCTGCTATGACATTTAATGTGTTTATGATAATGTCTGCATGGATTCCGGAAATATTTGATACAGATAGAAATAAAAATAAAACTGAGATCCTTTAAGAGCAGCGAGCATATTAATGAGGAAAGTGATGGGCCTGAGCATTCATAAAACTATCAAAACAAGACTCGTACGAACAATGTTCCTATATAGATAGGCTATTTGATTGCTGAGGCCCTGCCAGTGGGGTCTTAGCTTCTTGAAAGAAAACTGATATTTCTCATCAGCTCCCTAAAATGTTTTCTTCAGATTCCCTAAAATCCCAAACGTTTTTGCTTAGTCCCCAACTCCCTGAAAACAAATGGCCTTTCCTCAGATTCCTGAAATTAAACGGCCATTTTCCCTAGCTCTTCAAAACCACTGGTAGGCCCCATATCTTTACAGTATCTATTACTAGTAAGTTTCATAAAAAAAAATTGAATGCTTGAATTTAAAGCATATACTGATTTTAAAATGCATGTACATTACACAATCATGCGCCATGAATGTGACTAAAATTCAGATAATGAAATAGTGACTTGTAAACAAGCAATGGAGCAAGAACCCTCTCATTTCATCTCCATCATCAATACCATCAGCACATCTGATACTTCAAGATATTGTTTATATTATATTACATTATTCTACCTATGTTCATAATATTTCTTGACATGTGCCCAAACTCGTACGGGTGGATGCCAGGTCTGTAAATGACCCTGGGTCACAGAACTAGGTCAAAGGTCAAATGAGTGCAAAATAGCAAAAATCTGTAAAAATAAAAATAAACATTATTATTTTGGAAAATCATGGAGGGACTTAAGGTAACTTGTACTCATTTTATTCCTTGACATGTGTGGGTATCAAGAGTGTGAATGCCCCTGGATGACAGAATTAGGTCAAAAGTCAAATGAGTACAAACTAACAAACACCCGTTACAATAATCAAGTAATTTGCATATCAAACATGGACTGACTTAAAGCAACGTGTGTTCATTTTATTCATTGACAAGTGCTTAACTCATACAGGTACATTCCAAGTGTGTTACTGCCTCTGGGTCACAGAATTAGGTCAAAGGTCATATGAGTGCAAAATATCAAAACCTGTAATAATAACTAAATAATGCATTTCTATCACAAAATCATGGGCTAGCTTAAAGAAGGTTTCCCAAAGCATTTGTAGTACACCTCTGAGATGATTTAAGGCTAATCTAGAAAATAATACATGTCAGCCATTGAGGTCAAAGGTCAATTGAGGTCATCAATTCAAAACAGGGTATACTCTTAAAATGCATTCACAATTTCAGTTACTGGAACATTTCAGTTGTAAAAGTAGCTGACAGAGATAGGAGGTCTTGCTGTGCTTGTTTGGCATTGATAGTTTTAAGTATGAAATACAAATCTGGACTAAAGTCATCTGTTCTTGCAGGTCTAATTGTGCCCCATCGCACGGTTTCGCTTAGGATGAAAGTGTAGCAAAACCAGAATCTTAATCTAAACTACTTTTGTAAAGGTTATACCATAGGATATTCATTTCATTTGTACATGATGGTAAAGATCCCGTCCGTAGTGAATGTTATTGCCCAAACTCATTGACTCCCCTCTCCCCACCCTCCCCTGCAAGAAAACAAACAAGCAAAACGACAAAACAAATCATACGAATGCATTATTCATTTTGTCCATTTTTAGAACTGTAGCAATTTCAAGAATTTAAGACATGATATAAAATTTGGAAATTATGGAACTTTCACAGATGGAGTACAAAATGGCTACCAACATAAAATGCTCGGCATTAGGAGACCAATATGGTTATGCTAAACTTACTGGTCCATTTTTGATTATGCGATAACTTTAATTAACAAATAAAACTTCAAAATTGATAGGTATTGCAGCGTTCCAAGAGGACAATGCTTAACTTTATATGCTCAGAAGCAAACGTTGAGTCAGTGAAAATACATGTAAAATTCCATTGAGCCAGTTTAAATCAATGTGTCTTCAAACCTCCTTGGTAGTTTAGGGTTGAAAATATTTACTGATATTTCCAATATAAACAACTGAACTATCGTATGTGGTTTTACCAGAGTACATGCACCAATTTTCCTTCTTATTTCAAATCAAAGGGAGGCAATCTGCAAATTCTTATTTGTTTACATATTATTTCTCGAGACTGGGGGTGAATTTTGCTGAAAGTTTTGGATTCTTGTCACTAGCAGCAACTTCTATTCCACAATGCTATAAATAAAAGTAATGATTATATCATTCATTGGGTAGTTACAGAAATGATGTATTGCGAATAAGGCCAATGACTGTATCAAAATGTGCAACTTGAGTAATTTCTTATCAAATTTAGAAAGAAAGAATCTCTGAAAATTCAACAAGAAGGAACAGCTAAGGCCATCAGCAGGATAAATAGTTACGGGGCTAGTCAAAGTTAATAACGATGTCAAAACTTTATCCTCTGAGTATACACTGTAGTTGCACTTAATATAAGCTGAGGTAAGCAAAGAGTGAATAAAATGATATTAATATTTATATCGCATTTACACCATGCTTCAGCTATGGTAAAATATGCAAATAAGAAACTTGGTACGTCTAATACGAGCAAAGATAGCATGCATAAGTGCAGTAAACCACTCTTTGTGGTTGCAGTGGTGAGATAATAACAATTGTCACGACATAATTGCCTAACCCATGGTATTCCTAGGCCAAGTCTCCGGACAAGGAAGTAATGTGACACTGTGTGTTATAGATATGATACGCTGGTACAATTTATGAGAGCCATGATAAAATTTACATATAAGAAACTCAGTACTTTGAGGCACAAGTAAAGCTTGCATATATGTGTGCAGTACTCCTCACTTGGTAAATGAGAATGACTTTTCATTGACAGTTTTTGTTGTTACTACGGCTCATGTTGCATAAGTAGTGTGCTGACAATATGTTTTAGCTTTTAAATTATAGAATGAGCAGCGACCTCAATAAAGCTACACCAGACATTAGTTTGGATCTGCAGTGACTTTTCAATTTTATCTGTCTAAACACCAAACATATACGAGTCACGTCAATGTCAGCCAGTGTCTGTGTTTCATGTCGAAAGGCTTTAAATTCACGCAAATGTGTATTTACTTCGTAAGTAAAATATAAATGTAAGTAGTCTCATCAAATGATAAAAAAACAGCAGCTGAGCTTAATCATTGAAGTAATATATTTATGATATCGCGCAATAACATAATCTTATGATTTTATACCATACTCTATTTTCGATTGTGTAAAATTCCCCAAGTTTCTATATGATACCTTAATGAATGGACGTATGTACAAATGCCTAAGTCAAAGCTAGCATCACAATGCCAGCACAACCAAGCCAATCTCTCTACCAGTGCAAGACATCTCTACATAATCAGAGTCTCCATAAAAACGTAAATATGTTTCATGTTGAAAGGCTTTAAATTCACGCAAATGTGTTGCTCTTCCAATTACACTCTGATCACTCTGCTGAAAAACCATACCACGTGACCGAAAGCCAAGCCTAATGGCGGAGTCACGTCAATGTCAACCAGTGTCTGTGTTTCATGTCCGTCGAAAGGCTTTAAATTCACGCAAATGCGTTGCTCTTCCAATTACACTCTGATCACTCTGCTAACAAACCATACCACGTGACCGAAAGCCAAGCCTAATGGCGGAGTCACGTCAATGTCAGCCAGTGTCTTTGTTTGTTTACTCATGTTGGCGTGACATTTGTCGCATATTGCCATGACGTTAAGCTCGAAAATTTAGCGTTTGAGCTGTTCCGAAATTCCGGTAAGTCTGATTTAATGTCAAATATCCGGAAACTTAGCAACAGGTTTTTGGAACTATAAGTCAGACAGATACTTGATTGATAATAAAAAAGCTTTCACTGGATGATGCAAAAACAACAAAAAAAAGCAGTTTTAATGTCTTCGTGTCTTCGAGAGGCCCTTCGGGCTTCATAAACAACAAAACAGCCTGAATTTCAATGAATTTATATTTATCATTACTACACTATTTATTGATCTGGCAATTTCGAAGAATAGATTAGCTTGACGACTAAATTATTGAAGAGAATACGCCCTAAACAGAGTTGCTTGCGATGAAATCAAGATTACTTATATTTTCCATACATATTTAATTATTGCTGTTGTGGCAGCCATCTTGACCACCATCAATTTACAATAAGTAAAAAATAATAAACATTAGTATCAATCTGACTCATTTGAACTAAGTCTGATTACCATCAATACTCTTATTTTCAATCATCACTTTTGGCAGGGTCAAAATTAGAAAACAAAATGAAAAATAATTATTTTGACCTTACATGACATTGATCCTCAAGTATATAAATCAATATCATTTATAAATCCAAACTAACTGATGGTGATCAACACCATAAATGTATCAAGTGTGTCTGGGTTTAACAAAACTGATCAATTACAATATGAGAAAGTACAATAAAATTGGATAGACGAGGTAAAGTTACTTGTACATGTATCAATTGTTATAGCATACTCTTGTTTTTGACAACCATATTGAACACCATCTTGAAATGATAAAAACTACAAAATCAAACAGTAGTCTCAAGAAGTACCTTTAAGAACTTTATCCCCATCAGAATACCACCGAAACGGATATTTATACAGACAATTGTAAAAGAGCATGAAAATAAGCATTTTTTTGCACTAAAGTGACCTTTGACCTAAATCTGCATTACTTTGTTGTAACAATTGTTGCTGATTAAACCTGATAAATGTATTAGATGCAATTTAGGGGTTATTTGACAAATAAAATCGAAAATATTACACAAGTTATTGCTGATATGTTGAAATATATGAAATTTTGCAATTAGTTGACCTTTGACCTACTTATGGGACTCTGGGGTATTTTCAGACCTGGCATCCACCCTATCGTATATTGTTACACATCAAGGAACACATTTAGCATGGATGCCAAAATGTACTCAAAAATGCCAACAGAAAAATATTTTGATGGTTTGGGAGGCCAACTAAAAACAGTTCTTGAACTTAAAATCATTAACTGCTAAGTCAGAACTTCAAAACTCAACATATATTTGAGCTGTAATATGAGAAAATCTGGTTTTTCATATACTATTAAAGGTGCTGGATTAACTGCACATCTCATCAGCCCCTTTGTCATGGGTACATAGTACAAAACCTCTACCTTCATTATACCAAATTCTAATTCCTTGGCTGTACAATCAGAAAAAAAAACAAAAAAAAAAAAACAAATCTTAACTCGTGATGCAGCTCATTTTATATCTCCCATCAGACTGCAATTAATATCTAATTAGCTCTTAACACTCCTCATAATATAGCTTTTTCTTGGCTAATGTCTGAAAATACCTGTATACTGATTTAGAACAAAATGTCAGATTTCTAACCAAGCCACACGGCTGAATCAAATGCACATTGTCATTTACTTTATGTAAACATTTTGGTACAAATGCGTTCACACAATATGCAAATACGCTATGTAGAGCTGGGCATTTTGTTTGAAAATATTTTCCATGTTGGTACTATTACCTTATAAGAGACTGACATAGAAACCCGAAATTAAATCCTGGGCATAAGATTTAGACGACACGTTTGACAAAAAAAATATTAATACAACTTAATACAGTTTCATGGTAATTCTGGTCATTCCATAGGGGACTAAGTGTAAAGAGACAAAACTAAAAATATTAAGATACATGTTATAGTGACTATTTTTCTGTTTTGCTCGATAAAATACCAGCAGCCAAGAGCTCTCTAATCCTATATCCGTCAGTTCCTATTTGTTTCAAGAATTACAATTGTCACGTCTGACCTACGTGAAATTATTCGTTGATAAAAAGAAATTGCTCAGAACAGGAACAGAACCACCTTAAATAGCCGTCCCACCCATACAGACCACAGGCGCTTGAAGTTATAACTATAAATCATTAAAATATGCCCTAAAACAATAGTGTCTACATAGCAATACCTACGGTATTGCTATGTAGACACTTATTTTAAGCATTATTTTTATGATTTATGGCCATAACTTCAAGCGCCTGTGTACAGACGTAGAAATAATGATGTGTCAATAATGAAAAGAATTCGTTGAACTGGTCTATTGGATTTTTCAAAATGTGTCATAGTTCATGTTTCAGCAAAATACTGAACAGTGTGCGCTTCAAGATTTTTTTCTGAAAGATAGTGCTGACACCTATACAAATGGATTACATATGCTTGGTTGGCAGACGAGAAAGTCACGAGATCTCACATTCCCCGCCACCCCACCCCCGGTAATTTCAACAAACAAAGTTATATGACAGTTCTACAAAATTCAATGCAGGCTGAACCAAAACAAAACAGATTCCTTTGCAGTTTTGTTTAATCAACAAAGATTTATTTATCATAGTCGATGTTTTCGACGATGTGTGCCATTTTTTTTGATATATCGTGAAAGTTATTAATTAAGTTTAGTGCAGGTTTACATTATTGAATAAACTCGATCAATTATGTTTGCCAGAATTTCTTTTAGCAGCTTTGTCAATATGTTATGTTGCACCACATAATTCAGTATTAAATGTTTTTTGACGATTTCTTGACACTAAATATTAACAGACTGCGTTCAGAAGGTCCATAGAGAAATGTTTTAGAAATAGGTCAGCTCAAATGCTGCTATCAATAGTTCGGCATGAACGCAAGATGAACATAGCGTCTATAGAAAGTATTTTTGCAGAAATAAGTATATGGGTATCAAATTTATTACTAAATGTATACATGAATGTAATTACCTAAATAGGCCAAGAGCACTGCTTTTACAGGAAATATTCTATCTTGGTGTTGATGTATACATGTACCTAAATAGGCAAGACAGGCAGACACAAACTAATCTTCTACTTGGTGTTGTGGTACCTGAATTTTTACAGATACTATCTGATAGATCAGAAACTTTTAAAAGGGTATGCATATCTAATTTACATAAGTTGTGGTGTATATATAAAGCCAGGTGAGCCCCTGTGAAATCTTGGCTACGGTATTTTCGGCCCTGTCTTGCACAAACCAACCTATTGACACTCACACATTGAATGTAGATTAAAGATATAACATATCAACTACAACCTGGTGTAACAAGGGGGTGATCAGCTTGTGCATATGTGTTTTTGATCCTCGCCCTTGTTCATAGGGTCCATGATCCGTTCTGTTCACGTTGGGGCTCATATAGAGCTTTAACACTATTTTCTGCATTCTTGTGATGCCGATCATTGTGTTAGTTATACAAATAAAGTCGCCAATATTGTCAACATGTCTCTAGCCTGGCCTCTCTCTAGATATCTTACATTTCGTTTCGGTAAGGTTAACTGACTTGGGCCCGTGAGGATTTGGTACCGAGCTGTAAAAGCGAAAATTTTATATGCTAGATATGGCACTCGTATGCGAAATGTGGTACATATAGATACAATTATATGTTGTCTTACACCTCGTACGTCTTTCATGATTGCTTCTGTTTGTATTGTCATTTTATGATGTAATTTGTATATATGTATTCCATGTCTATATGTTTATTGCCTATGTGTTTGTTCATTGTCATGGCATATGTAACTCTCCTGTCTATGGAGGAAATAAAGAATACTTACTTACTTACATACATAGGTAACTTCTTTCTTTAATATGCTTCGATGGATTAGAAACTCCAATACTTTATCTATAATGTTTGCCTATTCGTGGTCCAGTCAAATTCTAGGTAATGTGGTCAGAAAAAAATCAATATTAGCAGAAATTAGTAGAAATTAACCCTGAGAATACTCAAAATGTTGTGTTTGAAATACAGAAATAAAGATTTCTGTTAATAAATTTACCCTGGAAATTAGTGCAGAATGTGCTTAATTTAATTAGCTTTCCAACAGTGTAAATTTTATTGACTAAATATTATAACTTTAACAGAAGTATTGCGCACCAAAATTGTACACTGTTGGATGGTATTTTTTTCTCTCCAATTTTCATGTATTTCATATCATTATTTAGAGGGTTAAACTTTATCAAATTAAAATAATTTTATGGTAATGTTATTCTACAGTCTTTTCGTTTTTATATCTAAAATTCATTGCATTTGATTGTACTATTTCGTATTTTGCCTTACTGCGCACCAATTAACCATGCTTTCACAAAATTTTACTATGGTATTGAATAGGCAAGTGTTGTGCCGTGTGGCGGCCCTATAAAGTCTCCCCGTACATCATCCATAGTGCAGATTATATTTTCTTTTTGGTCCTTTGAGATCAGCGAGGGTATTCTGAGAAATCAGAAATTAATTATCGGTTTAGATTCATTTTCTAACCAACGTTTATATATTTGGCTTTGGATAATACTAGTTTTTGTATCGACTAGCCTGTTAGAAATTGAAATCTTTGGCTATATTTTGCCAAATCTAGAGGGTCACTGAAGAGACTTATGGAATCAGTCCACAATTACTTCCCCTGGTTCGTTGTACACGATACGGACATACTTTCACACAAAATAGTTCCCATATTTACAGGGGTATAAAGTTGACAGATCATGATGAATTGCTGTTATTTATATTATTCTGGGTAGCATATTGTCCTAGCTTACAGGAAATGTTAAATTAGTGGAGATATCTTGTCATTTCAGGCATGTAAGTGCCAACCGCACCACTCCTTATGCGGTTGCTCCTATACAAGCGGATAGTTCACGAAAACACTGGTAGGTATTGAAAGTGGCAGATATCTCCCAAACGAGCAGGTCAACCCATATTTTAATCTTGATTAAAAGTACTGCCACACAGTGAAGACTTGGAGAAAAGTTTCAAAATAAAGCCAACAATGTCAGTACAGAAGATGGGAGGCGAAACAAATGATTAAACTATATAGTAAAATTAATTGTGGTCTGTGTCCTGCTATGCATGGCATATATTTTGGGTACCTGAACTCTTTATTTCTCTGATTTTGGCTGTTCTTGAGCTGTGAGAGTCCTGAAATTGCTGCATAGACAGGAGGGAAGCTGAATTTCATGTTCCAAGACAGCAGGTAAGTAGTTTTCTTCAACTTTTGAAAATTGATCACGGTCGACTGGCTAAAGCGTCGTCCAAAATTTGCCGAAATTCAAGGTTAATGCATTGTCTACAAACTGTTGTAGATTTGGACCTACTAAATTTGCTTTAGAAAGATAGAGTGCACCTCAGAGGTTGTAAAACACTTTACTTTGTTTAAAAATTCCCATTATCAAGGGAGATACTGCAGAAAAAGGACATATTTTTAGCTTCGAAAAATGGTCGCGAAATATGCCGCGAAGCGATGAATTGGGTACATGTGTTCAAATGTCTGTCAGACTTTGGAACTTGGTTCCCTTGATCTCATACTGCCAGCACAGTCTCTGTGAAAATACTATTGAAGATTCATATGTTTTTCTTTTGATTTAAAAGCAAAAAAGGAGCCTGCTATGCATGGCATATATTTTGGGTACCTGAACTCTTTATTTTTCAGATTTTGGCTGTTCTTGAGCTGTGAGAGTCCTGAAATTTGCTGCATAGACAGGAGGGAAGCTGAATTTCATGTTCCAAGACAGCAGGTAAGTAATTTTCTTCAACTTTTGAAAATTGATCGCGGTCGACTGGGAGTCATCCAAAATTTGTCGAAATTCAAGGTTAATGCATTGTCTACATACTGTTGTAGATTTGGACCAACAAATTTGCTTTAAAAAGATAGAGTGCACCTCAGATGTTGTAAAACACTTTACTTTGTTTAAAAATTCCCATTATCAAAGGAGATATTGCAGAAAAGGGACATATTTTAGCGTCGAAAAATGGTTGCGAAATATGCCGCAAAGCGATGAATTTGGTACATGTGTTCAAATGTCTGTCAGACTTTGGAACTTGGTTCCCTTGATCTCATACTGCCAGCCCAGTCTCTGTGAAGATACTATTGAAGATTCATATGCTTTCTTTTGATTTAAAAGCAAAAAAGGGGCCTGATAGGAATCAGACCACAATTACTTCCCCTTGTTCGTTGTACATGATACGGATATACTTTCACACAAAATAGTTCCCATATTTACTGGGGTATAAAGTTGACAGATCATGATGAATTGCTGTTATTTATATTATTCTGGGTAGCATATTGTCCTAGCTTACAGGAAAAGTTAAATTAGTGGAGATATCTTGTCATTTCAGGCATGTAAGTGCCAACCGAACCACTCCTTATGCGGTTGCTCCTATACAAGCGAATAGTTCACGAAAACACTGGTAGGTATTGATAGTGGCAGATATCTCCCAAACGAGCAAGTCAACCCATATTTTAATCTTGATTAAAAGTACTGCCACACAGTGTAGACTTGGAGAAAAGTTTCAAAACAAAGCCAACAATGTCAGTACAGAAGATGGGATGCGAAACAAATGATTAAACTATATAGTAAAATTAATTGTGGTCTGTGTCCTTATGCAGTCGAAACCGCGGTATGGCCCATCCATTTTCTCATTAATATGCTCACTGCTCTTAAAGGATCTCAGTTTATTTTTATTTGCTATTACTGCAGCTGGTGTTCCGCCGTGTGGCGGCCCTAAAAAGTCTCCCCGTACATCATTCATAGTGCAGATGATATTTTCTTTTTGGTCCTTTGAGATCAGCGAGGGTATTCTGAGAAATCAGAAAGCAATTATCGGTTTTAGATTTATTTTCTAACCAACGTTTATATATTTGGCTTTGTTTGGATAATACTAGTTTATGTATCGACTAGCCTGTTAGAAATTGAAAAATTACAGTATTTCTCTTTGGCTCTATTTTGCCAAATCTAGAGGGTCACTGAAGAGACTTATGTAGTCGAAACCGCGGTATGGCCCATCCATTTCTCATTAATATGCTCACTGCTCTTAAAGGATCTCAGTTTATTTTTATTTGCTATTACTGCAGTCGGTGTTGTGCCGTGTGGCGGCCCTAAAAGTCTCCCCGTACATCATCCATAGTGCAGATTATATTTTCTTCTTGGTCCTTTGAGATAAGCGAGGGTATTCTGAGAAATCAGAAAGCAATTATCGGTTTAGATTCAATTTATACATATTTGGCTTTGTTTGGATAATACTATTTTTTGTATCGACTAGCCTGTTAGAAATTGAAAAATTACAGTATTTCTCTTCGGCTCTATTTTGCAAAATCTAGAGGGTCACTGAAGAGACTTATGTAGTCGAAACTGCGGTAAGGCCCTAATATGCTCCCTGCTCTTATAGGATCTCAGTTTATTTTTATTATCAATTAGGGATTATTGGTTTTTTGTTTTACCTGGAATATCTACAGTGGCCGCACTTTTTATTGTCACCTCCCCGTGACCAGCATTGTCCCGTTTTAACTATTTAGTTAACGGAACGCGGAACCAATATAACCTTGGCTACGACATGTTTACAAAACCGCATTATACCAACTTTCAGGTAACAGGCTGTGAAACTTCCTGAATTCGCATCTTCCCAATAAAAAGCTTTATTTATAAAACGATACAAGTAGGCAAAGATCAGGAAAAGGCGCAATCAGAAAAAGATTCCCACTCCAAAAACCGAGGTGAGAAAAAACTTAATTAACAATCAGGTACTTATACCATGGAAACATATCGTAAGCCGAATGAGCAGCTATTTTCCCAATAAGTGGTCACTCAGTTACCTAAACTTAACTAAAAATATGATAACACACACAAGGCGCCAACAGCATAAAAAAATTTAAACACCAAGACATAAAACAATAAGAACCACCACAGAAGTATCGCCTTGGAACGTTCAGTAATATAAAATTACTGGCGGGCTTAAACCGGTTTTACAGGTACCTAACCTCACCCTCAGCTTCTGCAGTGGTTCACAACATTTAGTTAGTTGTTCGGTCCTCTTGGTGAATATCGAACTAGTCAATGAATCATCATGGACAAACAAAAAATCATGATAAACTCCATGATGAATCAAAAACGAGGACTCACAGATAGAGTAAGCTGCCCGACGATGGAGATCCCTGGGTGCCCAATAACTTACTAACTCCGGAGCAAAAGAAAAACACCAGTTGAATCCCGGTGGGCCAAGCAACAGACAAGAAGCTCCGGCCCAAACCAACTAAAATGAATAGCTTTATGTCGGGGTCATCATAAAGTCTGACGCCCGACCCATCGGCGTGCAATTAAAGAAGGCAGCATAGTTATCAACCATGATTGGGTTAAAAACTAAGCATGCAGACTGTCGCATAACATTTAAGTTATATCCTATACGTCTGTAACGCGTAATAATTTTTCTGAATTGAAAATAAAAATCATTCCTTTCTATAAGTTTCTTAAATTTGTAAACCAAGTCACCATAAAATTCTGGTTCCGAAAGGCCCTCGCGCAAAAGGGTCTTTAGCCCAACATTTAATACGGAAGTCAGTTCATAGTGTCTGCGAAAAAATTTAGAAAGTGTTTTTCGAAGTTTATGATACCGATAGCCCTGCTGAAGACGTTTGGCTGTTAAACATTTATTACGCGCATTGAAGGCAACAACATGATTGCAGACTCTAGCAAACCTAATAAGTTGCGAAATGTACACGCCATAAGAAGCACGGCGAGGAACGTCACATCCAAAAACGGAAATTTTATCTCGGTATGAAAAGGACATGCTCAACCCAAGATAACCATTATGGACATTATCTAGCTGTAATGGTCATATGATCCACCTCATATTAATGACATTGTATATTTTCCTTGTACCATTAAAGCTTACATACAAAATTTTGTTTAAACCATTACGAGCTTTCTCTGTAACTACATGTAGATAAAAGCGAAAACCAATGCAATATAAAATATTGACAAAGCAGGAAAATGAACTTAGATGGATTTTTGTTTTAAAACTGATCAGCATTAACAAATTGCTGAATCTAAACTTAGAAATTGAACAGATTTTAGCTCTTGAAAATTTAATAATGATAGAAAAAGTCACGTGAAATGTAAAGCAAGCTGCATCGATTTGTCTGCAAAATAAACATTTGCGAATTTACAGGAAAAGTAGCACTATCATAACAAATAAGAAACAGTTTAATTTTAGCTGACTTAGAAAATATAAACTTAGCCTAGACAGATTTACTCCAGGAGTAGCTTCTAAAAAGTGGCAGAAAAATACGTAAAGAAACCCTGAGATGGCAGAAACAGTTCATAATCTAAAGCGCATGTAGCTGTCACTTGCATGTCATGTTTAAATCACCAAATGGCAAAAATACGTCAGAATGATCTTTGTTCGTTGGAATAATTTAACCCCGGGGTCATGCCACTGTCATTATAACCGTCAAAAACATTCGGTATTCCAGCTGTCGACACATAATCGACAAAATATGATTCTGAAAAATCAATCGCAACTAATGAATTTTAGTCACCAGAATCGAAAATGCTAAAAGCTTAAAGGTGTTAATCGAGCTGCAGTTTATACATGTCGTCTCTATACACAATATGTATGTATGAAAGGTGCATAAGTTCCACTTCGTTGTCTTACAGTCTTTCAATCTAGAATCAATATACAATATAAAGACTTGATCCCCAAGTAAATTATACAACTGACCGTTCCAAGGCGATACTTCTATTGTGGTTCTAATTGTTTAATGTTTTGTACTGGTTGTATCTAATGTACATTTTCATATATTTAGTTATGTCCATGTAACTGAGTGGCCACCTACTGGGACATAGTTGCCCACTCGGCTTACGAAATGTTCGCTTTGTATCATTAATTACTTTACCGTTTTTAATTCGGCTGAGCCGGCTTGTTAAACTTTTGGGCTAAGTTTCAGGCGAACAGGAACATAGAACATAAGTTTTAAGTCTGTATTTTGCTAAAACAAATTGTGTGATAAATTAATCGCTGCCTGCATGCAATATGCTTATGGGGAATCGATTACCGCTATTTGATGCTCTAAAATCATCGCAAAATGTGATAGACGAGACATTCTAATATGGCAAGCTTGAAAGTCCTGATATTCAAGCGCAACTCTACTTGTGCGCAATTCAGTTTTGTAACATTGTGCTAATACTAATGGGGACATTCTTTGATGATATTTATTGTTATTATATTTATACATTAATGCATTATATTGAATGCCCATACAGCATAAACCCAATCTTTTGAAGCGACTTGACCAGAATTAGGAAACCTCTGACCCTTTTAATAATCACTCTCACTCTCTTAAAAGTTACAGTAAATGATGGATCAGCTATTTACCAAAAGGTGGACTCTCAGTTGCATTAGCCTATCTAACTGTTTTCAAAACACTGACAACCACAAAAAGCTCAGAATGAGACATCAAGAAAAAATGTCTGTGTAAAGTATATCCCCTCGAACCCCGCTTTTATATAAAAAAAACTGGGGTTTGCAGGGGTATACATATTTTTCTTATTTTTGCTCCAAACCATAATTGTGGGTACCGACTCGTCGAGTTCCCACAATCTATGTTTTGGGCAAAAATAAGAAAAATATCAAAATGTTTCTACTGAAAAATTTCATTTTTTACAATTTCAAAATCTCTGATTGTTGCATGGGCAAGTTTTCGTAATGAAGTATTTCAACATAAGTACCACCTTGTTACATTGGTGGACAGGTGTAGCAAGTCAATGTCTACAAGAGAAGCATCATCGTGAGTCAGTGCGTTATTTCTCCTGATACCAAATAAAATATAAAGGCTGGTGTAGGTAAGGGCAGTGATAATTGATTAGCATCTAATCCTTGAGATAACGATCAAGATAAAAAGTTTGTGAATGAAATCTTTCATCTCATGCTAAATCATTTAAAATGTTAATTGAGCAACTGAGCCACGCCTGGGAAACGGTCAATTTTTACACCGCCGGTGCTCCACGGTAAGTGAAGTTGACGGTTTCCGGTGCCGGAATTGACCGACGTAAATAGAGGGAATTTTACTGGGTCAACCACTTCAAGGTAAAATATTTTCCTTACTCTAAATCCATTCAAAAATCGGAGAATGTCAGATGATGCGCCTGTGATTGGGGATTTTACAGGAACTCATATTACATGAAAACTTTATAAAAGTATGTAGTAATCAGTTTTCGCGTTTGAAATTATGGGTTATTTGGTGAATGTACATGTCTAAAATGCCTGAATTACGTCATGTACACATTCCACGTGTGGTGTTAAAAACAAAATGCAAAGTTTAGAGTACACATTACTGGTTTAAGGTATTGAGTGTAAATATAACATTTGGCTGCAAGATATTGGAACCAAAATTTAACAAGCGTACCAATTGACGACTGGAGTGCAATTTAACTAATGCATTTGCAATGCTATCATAATAAATTAAAATAAGAACCGTGATATCACTACTTTGATGCATGTTGTTTTCTTTGAGGACAAAATCCCTTTCGGAAATAATGTTGCTTGTCTTTTTGTCCCGTTTTCATGCATGCTCATGCTACACTGTCGCAAAGAATCTAGAAATTGCCGAAAGGCATTGCCATATGAACTGTTTATCAAATAGTCTGACCTTCACCTTGCCGTTACAAGTTACACTACACATTTTAAGATGTCATATAAGTATTTCACCTGCAAAACTTAAATGATTATAATCTTCATGCTTAATTTCTGTGGGTGTGCTAATTGACGATATAGCGTACAATTTGACCAATACTAACACAGTGGTACAACTTGCTGCTTAACTTTAGTATAGACGCACAGTCCCTTTAGTGTTTGTTCCGATATTTGTGGTTTATGTGAACACGCGATTATATGTACCAGAAACAAGATATTCAAGATAGAAGGTTCAGATGAAGAATTATTGTTGATATTTAATCTTTCAGGTTGACATCTCGTGAAACAAATAAGCCCATATGCTAAAGTAAAAACTAACAGAACTAATTTATCCATCCTGCTTTTGATAACTCATTTGGGATTCGGAATTGAGTGTAGCCATTCTAATGACAATTACTCTGATTGCCAATCTGAACACCGATTCAAGGGTTTTTCCATATCAGTCTTACAACAGATCCTTGAACTTGAAGCACAAGTTCTGTTGGCAGGGACAAATGATTTAATAAAATATAAAATATGAAACATGTGTCGCCTTTAAATTTGTTGACTGAAATCTAATAATGTACAGGTATATATTACAGCCCAATAGCCAAGTACAAAGCTTACGTCATCAGACAATGTTACTATTTTCCGGTATCGAACGCCAATTCCGGTGGGTGGCAAAACATCAATATCGGCCATAGTGGCGTATGGAAAGTCTGTGTTAATTATTTCGCCCAATTCCATGTTTTTCACATGTATATAGATTTGATAACTGTTGATTTACTTATCTAATCCATATTTGACGAATTAGTAGTCTTTTTATAAGATTTCCATTGATTTTTGATAGATTTTATTGAATTAAAATACCTCCTTTATTGACAATATTTCCGCAATATCTGACCCCAAAAATAAAATATATATTTAATTTAAAAGGTGAAATTGGCTGGAACTTACAATTAAAGATGTTTATTTATTTATCCATTGTCATTAGACAAAGTTTTTATTTGATGTTTCTACAAAATAAATCGACACATTGAACCTATATCATAATGTGTTTATATAGAGATCGGCACTTTCTGCACACCAGAAGGGGAGACAATCCAGGTAATCGCTGGATCTGTGCGCATGCGCATAGCAAATGTAAACACAATCGGAACTGCCTCGTCCAATCAGAGTTCATTGATTTTTGATTAGGCGAGGAGTTCCGAATGATATAAACAATAACATTGTATGTGTGTATAGAAGAAAGACATGCACAATTATCGATATTCAAGTGCTCTAACTTTGTGCTACTGATCGTTCCAAGTCGATACTTCTGTGGTGGTTCTTTTTCTTTTATGTCTTGGTGTTTAAAATTTTTTGTGCTGTTGGCGCCTTATGTATGTTTTCATATTTTTAGTTAAGTTAAGGTAACTGAGTGGCCACCTATTGGGAAAATAGCTGCTCATTCGGCTTACGATATGTTTCATGGTATAAGTACCTGATTGTTAGTTTGGTTTTTTCCCACCTCGGTTTTTGGAGTGGGAATCTTTTTCTGATTGCGCCTTTTCCTGATCTTTGCCTACTTGTACCTCTATTCTTTCAGCCCAGTCCCATCATTGGTGATTTTCCATCTTTTTATGATACATGTATATAGCATTAAATACAACTATTCCTTGTCATTCAGAAATTCACGTATACGCACAGTGTGTAGACCCCGATTTGCAGACTATCATTTGTTTATGTTTCCAGATGGGCTTTAAGAGAAAACGACTAAAGATGATGTTTTTAACCACCAGCGTGAAACCACGTACAAGGAAACCACTCATATGATTACTGGTTAAAGGGCCTGAGCCTGTCCTTGAAAAGTGGTTGAGTCAAACCATCCATACACATAAACTTTTATTTGTTACTTGGGTGCCATATTTCAAAGCTAATTTCGCATGTCATGACATCCCAATGTTGGATATAAGTCAACATAAAATGGAGGCCACTGACACGGTGACGTCCCTGAGCCGAATATGTTGACCGGGACGTATTCAGCAACAAACAAACAAATCTTTGTATAATAACTTGCTGAAAAAACTTTTGTCGGCATGAGATATATTTTAAAATAGATGTATGTTCCATTGTTGATAAATATATCATTAACAACACAATTTCCCATTAGTTAAATTTCACGCCGATCGTCAATTGGTACACTTTTGAGAAAAAAGACCCATTGTTCATCATTTAGCAACAAACAAACAAATCTTTGTATAATAACTTGCTGAAAAAAAACTTTTGTTGGCATGAGATTTATTTTAAAATAGATGTATGTTCCATTGTTGATAAATATATCATTAACAACACAATTTCCCATTAGTTAAATTTCACGCCGATCGTCAATTGGTACACTTTTGAAAAAATGACCCATGGTTCACCTGTTTTAAATTTCACTTTTTAGTTTTCCATATAAATTACACGCTACTGACTTTTGTTTTAATTCGAGGCTATCAGATCAAACTTGGGATGGCTATATCGGAAATTTGAATAACTTTTTATCCCACAACACAAGTTTTGACCAGGGTTTCCTAAACGCGAAAAACGATATGTGGATAAATGGTAAGTTTTTGTGCATGTCTTTTTGTATGCACGGTCTTTATTCATTAGCCCATCATCTGACATTCTCGGATTTTTAGGTACAGAGTGGTAAAGAAAAAAAACTTACCTTGAACACACTCGGGTACAACACAAACCTTTGATTTGACCCAACAACTCCTACACCGGAAACCGTCAATTTCTCTATGGAGCACCGGCGGAGTACAAATTGACCGTTTCCCGGGTGTGTGAGCTAGCCTTCTTAAACACACGCAAACAATATTAAACAGTTAACTAGCTCAGACATTTCAGTCTAAGAACTGCAAACAGATTTCAATGCTTACCTGAAATCTGGATGATAGTCATTTATTTATTTTATTTTTTTTCTCTGGTACCATTAAAATATGGGAGAAAAAGATTCAAAGACATACTTATTCGATTGCATTTGTATTAAAACATTTGAACACACATTTAGCACGTGTACATGGCTCGTTTTGAGGTGTTTTGTTTACTCAGACAAATAATTTCAAACGGATCCTGAAAAACTTGACAGAGGGATTTTTGCAACAACAAAATTAATGCTTAATCAGAAAATGACCTTTTATCACCTTTATTACAATCAAAAAAACGTCTTATTTCCTGTTAAAGACATCAAAGTTCCAACTGATGCAAAATAAATTTGATTAGTGTATGTTACATGCACATTTAATTGTGGAATTACAAAACGTTCATCCATCATGATGTATAAAAGCCTATGGGGAATAAGACACCAGGAATTAATTATCCATACTCATCAGTTTATGCCAAGATTTTACAGAAAAATAATTGTATAACTTTTCTTAAAACGAGATAGTAGTCAAACAGAGCAGATTCCAAGTGCTGTCCAAAGTTCTTCATTTTATCACTTATATATATGCTATGATACCAGGCATGACAAAAAACCTCACAAATATTAAAAAAAAGAAGAAGTGACAATAAACACATACCTGAGGTACCAACACTTCATACTTTTTTACATTTCTAGACGTCTAAAGGTCAGAGTGTTCTAAAGGTAAAAACTTGAGTAAGCAGTAATCATAAACAAAAATCTGTCCAATGACCAAAATGGGAAATAACAGGAAACTAAAACAACAAATGAGTAAGATACATTAGGAATGTATGGTACACTGAGAACACAGCTATTTCCTATAAGGTGGTCATGCACCCCTTTTTCATAACCAAACAAAAATACGAAATTAAAATGCAGACGTAATTAGGTCCTTGAGAGAGTTAAAAGCAGTATTCGATCATATCGGTACTATATATAGCAATAATTCACATGTTTTTGCATTCAACCAAGTATGTACAGAATATGCACGGTTAATGAGTCCCACATAATAATTCCAGTTCCATTGGCCCTTTGCATATAACTGATAACCTATAACTTTAGAAACGTCTGAATATTGGCATCAAATCCTTTGTTATTCGAGCTTTTAACTAACAATCTTAAGAGTGTTATTAAGCATTAGCAAAGAAATGTATTTATCCCTGGTTTTACCAAGAGTGTAAAATCTGTAATATAATCAGATAGTTATTACAGTCTAACAGGAGATATTAAATTCTGATGAAATGGGAATTGGTTATAACTGCCAGCCAATACTTTTTTGTTCAAAGAGCTCAATGGCTATTTGGCGATTAAAATAATACTTAGGAGTCTTAGAGACTGCAGGTGCATTGATGTAATAATAAAATGATGAGGTTCTTAGTAATATTACAAACAGTTATCCATAGAGATTCAACGTATCATTGCTTCACTCACGTAAACACATTTTTCAAAAATACACATACATGTAATTTTTTCTTCCAAAAATTGCATTCATATCGCAGCTATCCATCTAAATATGATGTTCAGTTGGTACTTTAGCCCCTTGACTATCATAATCCCCTGCTCACCATATTAACAGTCTTGGTGATGCCCCGTGGTGCAGAGACACGTTGGCAAAATACATAATACATATACGCTGGCCAAGTTTTTATGTCATTAGCTGATGTCTGTTAAAAAAATCAAAGACTACCAAGAGATGGACCGTCTTATGTGAAATTACAAATTCAACTACATGCAGATTTGTCAATCAGTTGGTGGGCAAGACGGGAGAACCCCAAGAAAAAACACCTAGCACACCCGCAAGCAGAACTTGGCTTGTCTCACATGTGGCCAGAGCGGGGCTCGAACCCACACAAAACACAGCGGTGAAATGATCGAGTGATTAAGAAACAGCGCTCTTAACCGCTCGGCCACGGGGGCCGCTCGAATTTTATAAGGTTAAGGAGGAAGCTATTTAAAAAGCTCATGATGCATATGCTACCTTAACCAACTGCTTTCAATATATTCCTTGAATGATACATAGTGCGACATTAACAGAAACTAATGGAAATGTCCTCTTTGAAAAATGGTTTAAAGACATTTAGATTCCAGGAAATCATTGAATCAGAAGCCAATGAAAACTGCTATGACATTTAATGTGTTTATGATAATGTCTGCATGGATTCCGGAAATATTTGATACAGATAAGATAAAAATAAAAATAAAACTGGGATCCTTTAAGAGCAGCGAGCATATTAATGAGGAAAGTGATGGGCCTGAGCATTCATAAAACTATCAAAACAAGACTCGTACGAACAATGTTCCTATATAGATAGGCTATTTGATTGCTGAGGCCCTGCCAGTGGGGTCTTAGCTTCTTGAAAGAAAACTGATATTTCTCATCAGCTCCCTAAAATGTTTTCTTCAGATTCCCTAAACTCCCAAACGGTTTTGATTAGTCCCCAACTCCCTGAAAATGAATGGCCTTTCCTCAGATTCCTGAAATTAAACGGCCATTTTCCCTAGCTCTTCAAAACCCCTGGTAGGCTCCATATCTTTACAGTATCTATTACTAGTAAGTTTCATAAAAAAATTGAATGCTTGAATTTAAAGCATATACTGATTTTTAAATACATGTACATTATACAATCATGCGCCATGAATGTGACTAAAATTCAGATAATGAAATGGTGACTTGCAAACAAGCAATGGAGCGAGAACCCTCTCATTTCATCTCTATCATCAATACCATCAGCACATCTGATACTTCAAGATATTGTTTTTATTATATTTTACCAAAACAGTTCTTGAACTTAAAATCATTAACTGCTAAGTCAGAACTTCAAAACTCAACATATATTTGAGCTGAAATATGAGAAAATCTGATTTTTCATATACTACTAAAGGTGCTGGATTAACTGCACATCTCATCAGCCCCTTTGTCATGGGTACATGTATATAGTATAAAACCTCTAAATTCTAATTCCTTGGCTGTACAATCAGAAAAAAAACAACATCTTAACTCGTGATGCAGCTAATTTCATATCTCCGATCAGACTGCAATTAATATCTAATTAGCTCTTAACACTCCTCATAATATAGCCTTTTCTTGGCTAATGTCTGAAAATACCTAATACTGATTTAGAACAAAATGTCAGATTTCTAACCAAGCCATAAGGCTGAATCACATGCACATTGTCATTTACTTTATGTAAACCTTTTGGTACAAATGCGTTCACACAATATGCAAATACGCACCTAGAAGTAGAGCTGGGCATTTTGTTTGAAAATATTTTCCATGTTGGTACTATTACCTTATAAGAGACTGACATAGAAACCCGAAATTAAATCCTTGGCACAAGATTTAGACGACACTTCTGACAAAAAAATTAATACAACTTAATACAGTTTCATGGTAATTCTGGTCATTCCATAGGGAAAAGAGACAAACTAAAAATATTAAGATACATGTTATATTGACTATTTTTCTGTTTTGCTCGATAAAATACCAGCAGCCAAGAGCTCTCTAATCCTATATCCGTCAGTTCCTATTTGTTTCAAGAATTACAATTGTCACATCTGACCAACGTGAAATTATTAGTTGATGAAAAGAAATTGCTCAGAACAGGAACAGAACCACCTTAAATAGCCGTCCAACCCATACAGACATAGAAATAATGATGTGTCAATAATGAAAAGAATTCGTTGAACTGGTCTATTGGATTTTTCAAAATGTGTCATAGTTCATGTTTCAGCAAAATATTGAACTGTGTGCACTTCAAGATTTTTTTCTGAAAGATAGTGCTGACACCTATACAAAGGGATTACATATGCTTGGTTGGCAGACGAGAAAGTCACGAGATCTCACATTCCCCGCCACCCCACCCCCGGTAATTTCAACAAACAAAGTTATATGACAGTTCTACAAAATTCAATGCAGGCTGAACCAAAACAAAAAAGATTCCTTTGCAGTTTTGTTTAATCAACAAAGATTTATTTATCATAGTCGATGTTTTCGACGATGTGTGCCAATTTATTTGATATATTGTGAAAGTTATTAATTAAGTTTAGTGCAGGTTTACATTATTAAATAAACTCGATCAATTATTGTTGCCAGAATTTCTTTTAGCAGCTTTGTCAGTATGTTATGTTGCACCACATAATTCAGTATTAAATGTTTCTTGACGATTTCTTGACTAGATATTAACAGACTGCGTTCACAAGGTCCATAGAGAAATGTTTTAGAAATAGGTCAGCTCAAATGCTGCTACCAATAGTTCGACATGAACGCAAGATGAACATGCAATAGCGTCTATAGAACGTATTTTTGCAGAAATAAGTATATGGGTATCAAATTTATTACTAAATGTATACATGAATGTAATTACCTAAATAGGCCAAGAGCACTGCTTTTACAGGAAATATTCTATCTTGGTGTTGATGTATACATGTACCTAAATAGGCAAGACAGGCAGACACAAACTAATCTTCTACTTGGTGTTGTGGTACCTGAATTTTTACAGATACTATCTGATAGATCAGAAACTTTTAAAAGGATATGCATATCTAATTTACATAAGTTGTGGTGTATTTATAAAGCCAGATGAGCCCCTGTGAAATCTTGGCTACGGTTTTTTCGGCCCTGTCTTGCACAAACCAACCTATTGACAATCACACATTGAATGTAGATTAAAGATATAACATATCAACTACAACCTGGTGTAACAAGGGGGTGATCAGCTTGTACATATGTGCCTTTTGATCCTCGCCCTTGTTCATAGGGTCCATGGTCCGTTCTGTTCACGTTGGGGCTCATATAGAGCTTTAACACTATTTTCTGCATTCTTGTGATGCCGATCATTGTGTTAGTTATACAAATAAAGTCGCCAATATTGTCAACATGCCTCTAGCCTGGCCTCTCTCTAGATATCTTACATTTCGTTTCGGTAAGGTTAACTGACTTGGGCCCGTGAGGATTTGGTACCGAGCTGTAAAAGCGAAAATTTCATATGCTAGATATGGCACTCGTATGCGAAATGTGGTACATGTAGATACAATTATATGTTGTCTTACACCTCGTACGTCTTTCATGATTGCTTCTGTTTGTATTGTCATTTTATGATGTAATTTGTATATATGTATTCCATGTCTATATGTTTATTGCCTATGTGTTTGTTCATTGTCATGTCATATGTAACTCTCCTGTCTATGGAGGAAATAAAGAATACTTACTTACTTACTTACATACATAGGTAACTTCTTTCTTTAATATGCTTCGATGGATTAGAAACACCAATACATTTGTCTATAATGTTTGCCTATTCGTGGTCTAGTCAAATTCCAGGTAATGTGGTCAGAAAAAAAATCAATATTAGCAGAAATTAGTGGGAATTAACCCTGAGAATACTCAAAACGTTGTGTTTGAAATACAGAAATAAAGATTTCTGTTAATAAATTTACCCTGAAAATTAGTGCAGAATGTGCTTAATTAGCTTTCCAACAGTGTAAATTTTATTGACTAAATATTTTGTATTGCGCACCAAAATTGTACACTGTTGAGTGGTATTTTTTCCAATTTCCATGTATTTCATATCATTATTTAGAGGGTTAAACTTTATTAAATTAAATTAATTTTATGGTAATGTTATTCTACAGTCGTTTCGTTTTTATAATATCTAAAATTCATTGCATTTGATTGTACCATTATTTTGCCTTACTGCGCACCAATTAACCATGCTTTCACAAAATTTTACTATGGTTTTGAATAGGCAAGTGTTGTGCCGTGTGGCAGCCCTATAAAGTCTCCCCGTACATCATCCATAGTGCAGATTATATTTTCTTTTTGGTCCTTTGAGATCAGCGAGGGTATTCTGAGAAATCAGAAATTAATTATCGGTTTAGATTCATTTTCTAACCAACGTTTATATATTTGGCTTTGTTTGGATAATACTAGCTTTTGTATCGACTAGCCTGTTAGAAATTGAAATCTTTGGCTCTTTTTTGCCAAATCTAGAGGGTCACTGAAGAGACTTATGGAATCAGTCCACAATTACTTCCCCTGGTTCGTTGTACACGATACGGACATAATTTCACACAAAATAGTTCCCATATTTACTGGGGTATAAAGTTGACAGATCATGATGAATTGCTGTTATTTATATTATTCTGGGTAGCATATTGTCCTAGCGTACAGGAAATATATCTTGTCATTTCAGGCATGTAAGTACCAACCGCACCACTCCTTATGCGGTTGCTCCTATACAATCGGATAGTTCACGAAAACACTGGTAGGTATTGAAAGTGGCAGATATCTCCCAAACGAGCAGGTCAACCCATATTTTAACTTGATTAAAAGTACTGCCACACAGTGTAGACTTGGAGAAAAGTTTCAAAACAAAGCCAGCAATGTCAGTACAGAAGATGGGAGGCGAAACAAATGATTAAACTACATAGTAAAATTAATTATGGTCTGTGTCCTGCTATGCATGGCATATATTTTGGGTACCTGAACTCTTTATTTTTTCTGATTTTGGCTGTTCTTGAGCTGTGAGAGTCCTGAAATTGCTGCATAGACAGTAGGGAAGCTGAATTTCATGTTCCAAGACAGCAGGTAAGTAGTTTTCTTCAACTTTTGAAAATTGATCACGGTCGACTGGCTAAAGCGTCGTCCAAAATTTGTCGAAATTCAAGGTTAATGTATTGTCTACAAACTGTTGTAGATTTGGACCTACTAAATTTGCTTTAGAAAGATAGAGTGCACCTCAGAGGTTGTAAAATTATCAGGGGAGATATTGCAGAAAAAGGACATATTTTTAGCGTCGAAGAATGGTCGCGAAATATGCCGCGAAGCGATGAATTGGGTACATGTGTTCAAATGTCTGTCAGACTTTGGAACTTGGTTCCCTTGATCTCATACTGCCAGCACAGTCTCTGTGAAAATACTATTGAAGATTCATATGTTTTTCTTTTGATTTAAAAGCAAAAAAAAAAAAAAAAGGCTGCTATGCATGGCATATATTTTGGGTACCTGAACTCTTTATTTTTCAGATTTTGGCTGTTCTTGAGCTGTGAGAGTCCTGAAATTTACTGCATAGACAGGGGGGAAGCTGAATTTCATGTTCCAAGACAGCAGGTAAGTAGTTTTCTTTAACTTTTGAAAATTGATCGCGGTCGACTGGGGGTCGTCCAAAATTTGTCGAAATTCGAGGTTAATGCATTGTCTACATACTGTTGTAGATTTGGACCTACTAAATATGCTTTAGAAAGATAGAGATTACCTCAAAGGTTGTAAAACACTTTACTTTGTTTAAAAATTCCCATTATCAAGGGAGATATTGCAGAAAAGGGACATATTTTAGCGTCGAAAAATGGTCGCGAAATATGCTGCGAAGCGATGAATTTGGTACATGTGTTCAAATGTCTGTCAGACTTTGGAACTTGGTTCCCTTGATCTCATACTGCCAATGATACTATTGAAGATTCATATGCTTTCTTTTGATTTAAAAGCAAAAAAGGGGCCTGATAGGAATCAGACCACAATTACTTCCCCTTGTTCGTTGTACACGATACGGATATACTTTCACACAAAATAGTTCCCATATTTACTGGGGTATAAAGTTGACAGATCATGATGAATTGCTGTTATTAATATTATTCTGGGTAGGATATTGTCCTAGCTTACAGGAAATGTTAAATTAGTGGAGATATTTTGTCATTTCAGGCATGTAAGTGCCAACCGCACCACTCCTTATGCGGTTGCTCCTATACAAGCGGATAGTTCACGAAAACACTGGTAGGTATTGAAAGTGGCAGATATCTCCCAAACGAGCAGGTCATACCATATTTTAATCTTGATTAAAACTACTGCCACACAGTGTAGACTTGGAGAAAAGTTTCAAAACAAAGCCAGCAATGTCAGTACAGAAGATGGGAGGCGAAATAAATGATTAAACTATATAGTAAAATTAATTGTGGTCTGTGTCCTTATGCAGTCGAAACCGCGGTATGGCCCATCCATTTTCTCATTAATATGCTCACTGCTCTTAAAGGATTTCAGTTTATTTTTATTTGCTATAACTGCAGCTGGTGTTGTGCCGCGGGCGGCCCTAAAAAGTCTCCCCGTACATCATGATAGTGCAGATTATATTATCTTTTTGGTCCTTTGAGATCAGCGAGGGTATTCTGAGAAATCAGAAATCAATTATCGGTTTAGATTCATTTTCTAACCAACGTTTATATATTTGGCTTTGTTTGGATAATACTAGTTTTTGTATCGACTAGACTGTTAGAAATTGAAAAATTACAGTATTTCTCTTTGGCTCTATTTTGCCAAATCTAGAGGGTCACTGAAGAGACGAATGTAGTCGAAACCGCGGTATGGCCCATCCATTTCTCATCAATATGCTTACTGCTCTTAAAGGATCTCAGTTTATTTTTATTTGCTATTACTGCAGCCGGTGTAGTGCCGTGTGGCGGCCCTAAAAGTCTCCCCGTACATCATCCATAGTGCAGATTATATTTTCTTCTTGGTCCTTTGAGATCAGCGAGGGTATTCTGATGAATCAGAAATTAATTATCGGTTTAGATTCAATTTATACATATTTGGCTTTGTTTGGATAATACTATTTTTTGTATCGACTAGCCTGTTAGAAATTGAAAAATTACAGTATTTCTCTTCGGCTCTATTTTGCCAAATCTAGAGGGTCACTGAAGAGACTTATGTGGTCGAAACTGCGGTATGGCCCTAATATGCTCACTGCTCTTATAGGATCTCAGTTTATTTTTATTATCAATTAGGGATTATTGGTTTTTTGTTTTACCTGGAATATCTACAGTGGCCGCACTTTTTATTGTCACCTCCCCGTGACCAGCATTGTCCCGTTTTAACTGTTTAGTTAACGGAACGCGGAACCAATATAACCTTGGCTACGACATGTTTACAAAACCGCATTATACCAACTTTCAGGTAACAGGCTGTGAAACTTCCTGAATTCGCATCTTCCCACTAAAAAGCTTTATTTACAAAAAGGTACAAGTAGGCAAAGATCAGGAAAAGGCGCAATCAGAGAAAGATTCCCTCTCCAAAAACCGAGGTGGGAAAAAACTAAATTAACAATCAGGTACTTATACCATGGAAACATATCGTAAGCCGAATGAGCAGCTATTTTCCCAATAAGTAGTCACTCAGTTCTCTAAACTTAACTAAAAATATGATAACACACACAAGGCGATTTGTGATTTACTAGATTCTAGTAAAAACAACATTGTTAATAACATACACAACGACAACAATTCTAACAACTTTGAACTGAATGATACCTATCTGTTTTCAAAACACTGACAACCGCAAATATCTCAGAATGAGAAACCAATGTAAAAACAACCAAAGTATTTAAAGATAAGTACCACCTTCACATTGGAATGAAAGTCAATGTCTACAAGCGAAGCATCATCGTGAGTCAGTGCGTTATTTCTCCTAATACAAAAGGCTGGCTGGTGTAGGTAAGAGCTAACTGATTAGCATCTAATCATTGAGATAGCGATCAAGATAAAAAGTTTGTGAATGAAATATTACAGCTCAAGCTTAATCATTTGAAATATTATTTGAGCAACTGAGCAAGCCGGCTTAAACACATGCCAACAGTTAAATAGTTAACTAGCTGAGGCTTTCAGTTTAAGAACTGCAAACAGATTTCAATGCTTACCTGAAATCTGGATGATGGTCATGATAGTTATTTATTTATTTTTCTGGTACCATTCAAATAAGGGAGAAAATATTCAAATATCCATTCGATTGCATTTATATTCAAACATTTGAACACAAATGGTTCTACCCTAGTGTAGTTTGGAAGTGTTTTGTTTACTCAGACAAATAATTTCAAATGAATCCTCAAAAATAAACTGAAAGATTTTCGCAAAATTAACGCTTACGAATAATCAGAAAATGACCTTTTATCACCTTTATTACAATCAGGAAAACGTCTCATTTCCTGGTGTATCATCCTGTTAAAGACATCAAAGTTCCAACTGATACAAAATAAATTTGATTAGTGTATGTTGCATGCACATTTAATTGTGGAATTACAAAACGTTCATCCATCATGGCCTATGGGGAATAAGACACCAGTAAATAATTATCCATACTCATCAGTTTATGCCAAGATTTTACAGAAAAATAATTGTATAACTTTTCTTAAAACGAGATAGTGGTCAAACAGAGCAGGTTCCAAGTGCTGTCCAAAGTTCTTCATTTTATCACTTATTTATATGCCATGATACCAGGCATGACAAAAAACCTCACAAATATTAAACAAGAAAATTATAGCATGTTCTTAGTAACATGCTATACGGAGGGGTTCATAGAAATTTGGAAGTTTAAAATAATATGAGATTGTGATATTAATCTACACCAACAAGAAGAATTATTCCTTTTAATTAGTAACGTTTAGTGCATTTTGATACTAAATAAAACAGATACTGTGTTAAACCGTAATGGTTTCATCACCACGTCTGAAAAATTGTTGACTTGAAACTTTAAAGAAACAAACAAACATATGTAAAATTCCACTAGCAAAAGATTTTATTCAAAATTCCAAACATCGTATATTCTTGCTATCTGAGTGACCCAAAGTTGTATAGCGTGCTTGTGCCTAATTTGATTAGATTCTCTGAGCCTCCAAACAAAGTAATGATGAAAGTTTGATTCACCTTGTCCTTCCATTATTGCTTGATTCTGTGGTAGTATTATTCTGATTGGCTCTAGCAAAATCAAACTTTCATGCTATAATATTTTAGTAACATGCTATAATTTTCTTGTTATCACGATCTATGTCCGTTTCGGACAATATCGGTTCGTTTCGGACAGTTTCGGTCCAATCCGGTAGATCGTCATACTGCATGTCAATCATCTATGAAAGCGGACGTGAACGAGAACACTGTATTGGAAACAACATAATTTCATATGGATCGTTTTCCGATAAATAGGTCAACGATCGAGAAAGTTCGTCCAACTCTTATAATTTAAAAACATTTGAATCCAAGCAACACTACTTAATATCATTGAACAATACATCTCCAGTTTGATTTTATCATAAGTATCGTATTTACTGATCTCGTAAGCGTGAAGAAAATAGATTTATTTATCGAAGTGATGAAAAGTGAGAAAAATGGCCGACAAAAAAACTCTAGCCTAGTCTAGCCTCGAAGTGCATGGGGCCCAAGATAGGGAATTCAATATCGTGCATTGAAACAGTTATGGAAATGCACCTTCATAAACCCATAAGGATCCTTATTACGTCAAATGATTGACAGAATACTGAAAACATATGGAGAGGTCAATACTACTTAAACACTTCCCTCCTGAAAAAAAAGAAGTGACAATAAACAAATACCTGAGGTACCAACACTTCATACTTTTTATACATTTCTAGACGTCTAAAGGTCAGAGTGTTCTAAAGGTAAAAACTTGAGTAAGCAGTAATCATAAACAAAAATCTGTCCAATGACCAAAATGGGAAATAACAGGAAACTAAAACAACAAATGAGCAAGATACATTAGGAATGTATGGTACACTGAGAACACAGCAATTTCCTATAAGGTGGTCATGCACTCCTTTACCATAACCAAACAAAAATACGAAATTGAAACGCAGACGTAATTATGTCCTTGAGCGAGTTAAAAGCAGTATTCGATCATATCGGTACTATAAATAGCAATAATTCACATGTTTTTGCATTCAACCAAGTATGTACAGAATATGCACGGTTAATGAGTCCCACATAATAATTCCAGTTCCATTGGCCCTTTGCATATAACTGATAACCTATAACTTTAGAAACGTCTGAATATTGGCATCAAATCCTGTGTTATTCGAGCTTTTAACTAACAATCTTAAGAGTGTTAATAAGCATTAGCAAAGAAATGTATTTATCCTTGGTTTTACCAAGAGTGTAAAATCTGTAATTTAATCGGATAGTTATTGCAGTCTAACAGGAGATATTAAATTCTGATGAAATGGGAATTTGTTATAACTGCCAGCCAATACTTT
This sequence comes from Rugalucina vietnamica, assembly GCA_964017185.1. Lineage (NCBI taxonomy): Eukaryota > Metazoa > Mollusca > Bivalvia > Lucinida > Lucinidae > Rugalucina > Rugalucina vietnamica. The sequence continues at coordinate 72,973,170 of OZ024872.1, forward strand.
CTTGTTCAAAGAGCTCAATGGCTATTTGGCAATTAAATAATACTTAGGAGTCTTAGAGACTGCAGGTGCATTGATGTAATAATAAAATGATGAGGTTCTTAGTAATATTACAAACAGTTATCCATAGAGATTCAACGTATCATTGCTTCACTCACGTAAACACATTTTTCAAAAATACACATACATGTATTTTAATTGCATTCCTATCGCAGCTATCCATCTAAGTCTGATGTTCAGTCGGTGCTTTAGCCCCTTGACTATCATAAGCCCCTGCTCACCATATTAACAGGCTTGGTGATGCCCCGTGGTGCAGATACACGTTGGCAAAATACACATATACGCTGGCCAAGTTTTTATGTCATTAGCTGATGTCTGTTAAAAAAATCAAAGACTACCAAAAAGTGGACCGTCTCACGTGAAATTGCAAATTTAACTACATGCAGATTTGTCAATCAGTTGGTGGGCGAAGACAGGAGAACCCCGAGAAAAACCACCTAGCATACCCGCAAGCAGAACTTGGCTTGTCTCACATGTGGCCAGAGCGGGGCTCGAACCCACACAAAACACAGCGGTGAAATGATCGAGTGATTAAGAAACAGCGCTCTTAACCGCTCGGCCACGGGGGCCGCTCGAATTTTATAAGGTTAAGGAGGAAGCTATTTAAAAAGCTCATGATGCATATGCTACTCATTATCTTCCTTGAATGATACATATGTTGATATATGTTGGCATTGACATATAGTGCGACATTAACAGAAACTAATGGAAATGTCCTCTTTGAAAAATGGTTTAAAGGCATTTAGATTCCAGGAAATCATTGAATCAGAGGCCAATGAAAACTGCTATGACATTTAATGTGTTTATGATAATGTCTGCATGGATTCCGGAAATATTTGATACAGATAAAAATAAAAATAAAACTGAGATCCTTTAAGAGCAGCGAGCATATTAATGAGGAAAGTGATGGGCCTGAGCATTCATAAAACTATCAAAACAAGACTCGTACGAACAATGTTCCTATATAGATAGGCTATTTGATTGCTGAGGCCCTGCCAGTGGGGTCTTAGCTTCTTGAAAGAAAACTGATATTTCTCATCAGCTCCCTAAAATGTTTTCTTCAGATTCCCTAAACTCCCAAACGGTTTTGATTAGTCCCCAACTCCCTGAAAACAAATGGCCTTTCCTCAGATTCCTGAAATTAAACGACCATTTTCCCTAGCTCTTCAAAACCACTGGTAGGCCCCATATCTTTACAGTATCTATTACTAGTAAGTTTCATAAAAAAAAATTGAATGCTTGAATTTAAAGCATATACTGATTTTAAAATGCATGTACATTACACAATCATGCGCCATGAATGTGACTAAAATTCAGATAATGAAATAGTGACTTGTAAACAAGCAATGGAGCAAGAACCCTCTCATTTCATCTCCATCATCAATACCATCAGCACATCTGATACTTCAAGATATTGTTTATATTATATTACATTATTCTACCTATGTTCATAATATTTCTTGACATGTGCCCAAACTCGTACGGGTGGATGCCAGGTCTGTAAATGACCCTGGGTCACAGAACTAGGTCAAAGGTCAAATGAGTGCAAAATAGCAAAAATCTGTAAAAATAAAAATAAACATTATTATTTTGGAAAATCATGGAGGGACTTAAGGTAACTTGTACTCATTTTATTCCTTGACATGTGTGGGTATCAAGAGTGTGAATGCCCCTGGATGACAGAATTAGGTCAAAAGTCAAATGAGTACAAACTAACAAACACCCGTTACAATAATCAAGTAATTTGCATATCAAACATGGACTGACTTAAAGCAACGTGTGTTCATTTTATTCATTGACAAGTGCTTAACTCATACAGGTACATTCCAACTGTGTTACTGCCTCTGGGTCACAGAATTAGGTCAAAGGTCATATGAGTGCAAAATATCAAAACCTGTAATAATAACTAAATAATGCATTTCTATCACAAAATCATGGGCTAGCTTAAAGAAGGTTTCCCAAAGCATTTGTAGTACACCTCTGAGATGATTTAAGGCTAATCTAGAAAATAATACATGTCAGCCATTGAGGTCAAAGGTCAATTGAGGTCATCAATTCAAAACAGGGTATACTCTTAAAATGCATTCACAATTTCAGTTACTGGAACATTTCAGTTGTAAAAGTAGCTGACAGAGATAGGAGGTCTTGCTGTGCTTGTTTGGCATTGATAGTTTTAAGTATGAAATACAAATCTGGACTAAAGTCATCTGTTCTTGCAGGTCTAATTGTGCCCCATCGCACGGTTTCGCTTAGGATGAAAGTGTAGCAAAACCAGAATCTTAATCTAAACTACTTTTGTAAAGGTTATACCATAGGATATTCATTTCATTTGTACATGATGGTAAAGATCCCGTCCGTAGTGAATGTTATTGCCCAAACTCATTGACTCCCCTCTCCCCACCCTCCCCTGCAAGAAAACAAACAAGCAAAACGACAAAACAAATCATACGAATGCATTATTCATTTTGTCCATTTTTAGAACTGTAGCAATTTCAAGAATTTAAGACATGATATAAAATTTGGAAATTATGGAACTTTCACAGATGGAGTACAAAATGGCTACCAACATAAAATGCTCGGCATTAGGAGACCAATATGGTTATGCTAAACTTACTGGTCCATTTTTTATTATGCGATAACTTTAATTAACAAATAAAACTTCAAAATTGATAGGTATTGCAGCGTTCCAAGAGGACAATGCTTAACTTTATATGCTCAGAAGCAAACGTTGAGTCAGTGAAAATACATGTAAAATTCCATTGAGCCAGTTTAAATCAATGTGTCTTCAAACCTCCTTGGTAGTTTAGGGTTGAAAATATTTACTGATATTTCCAATATAAACAACTGAACTATCGTATGTGGTTTTACCAGAGTACATGCACCAATTTTCCTTCTTATTTCAAATCAAAGGGAGGCAATCTGCAAATTCTTATTTGTTTACATATTATTTCTCGAGACTGGGGGTGAATTTTGCTGAAAGTTTTGGATTCTTGTCACTAGCAGCAACTTCTATTCCACAATGCTATAAATAAAAGTAATGATTATATCATTCATTGGGTAGTTACAGAAATGATGTATTGCGAATAAGGCCAATGACTGTATCAAAATGTGCAACTTGAGTAATTTCTTATCAAATTTAGAAAGAAAGAATCTCTGAAAATTCAACAAGAAGGAACAGCTAAGGCCATCAGCAGGATAAATAGTTACGGGGCTAGTCAAAGTTAATAACGATGTCAAAACTTTATCCTCTGAGTATACACTGTAGTTGCACTTAATATAAGCTGAGGTAAGCAAAGAGTGAATAAAATGATATTAATATTTATATCGCATTTACACCATGCTTCAGCTATGGTAAAATATGCAAATAAGAAACTTGGTACGTCTAATACGAGCAAAGATAGCATGCATAAGTGCAGTAAACCACTCTTTGTGGTTGCAGTGGTGAGATAATAACAATTGTCACGACATAATTGCCTAACCCATGGTATTCCTAGGCCAAGTCTCCGGACAAGGAAGTAATGTGACACTGTGTGTTATAGATATGATACGCTGGTACAATTTATGAGAGCCATGATAAAATTTACATATAAGAAACTCAGTACTTTGAGACACAAGTAAAGCTTGCATATATGTGTGCAGTACTCCTCACTTGGTAAATGAGAATGACTTTTCATTGACAGTTTTTGTTGTTACTACGGCTCATGTTGCATAAGTAGTGTGCTGACAATATGTTTTAGCTTTTAAATTATAGAATGAGCAGCGACCTCAATAAAGCTACACCAGACATTAGTTTGGATCTGCAGTGACTTTTCAATTTTATCTGTCTAAACACCAAACATATACGAGTCACGTCAATGTCAGCCAGTGTCTGTGTTTCATGTCGAAAGGCTTTAAATTCACGCAAATGTGTATTTACTTCGTAAGTAAAATATAAATGTAAGTAGTCTCATCAAATGATAAAAAAAACAGCAGCTGAGCTTAATCATTGAAGTAATATATTTATGATATCGCGCAATAACATAATCTTATGATTTTATACCATACTCTATTTTCGATTGTGTAAAATTCCCCAAGTTTCTATATGATACCTTAATGAATGGACGTATGTACAAATGCCTAAGTCAAAGCTAGCATCACAATGCCAGCACAACCAAGCCAATCTCTCTACCAGTGCAAGACATCTCTACATAATCAGAGTCTCCATAAAAACGTAAATATGTTTCATGTTGAAAGGCTTTAAATTCACGCAAATGTGTTGCTCTTCCAATTACACTCTGATCACTCTGCTGAAAAACCATACCACGTGACCGAAAGCCAAGCCTAATGGCGGAGTCACGTCAATGTCAACCAGTGTCTGTGTTTCATGTCCGTCGAAAGGCTTTAAATTCACGCAAATGCATTGCTCTTCCAATTACACTCTGATCACTCTGCTAACAAACCATACCACGTGACCGAAAGCCAAGCCTAATGGCGGAGTCACGTCAATGTCAGCCAGTGTCTTTGTTTGTTTACTCATGTTGGCGTGACATTTGTCGCATATTGCCATGACGTTAAGCTCGAAAATTTAGCGTTTGAGCTGTTCCGAAATTCCGGTAAGTCTGATTTAATGTCAAATATCCGGAAACTTAGCAACAGGTTTTTGGAACTATAAGTCAGACAGATACTTGATTGATAATAAAAAAGCTTTCACTGGATGATGCAAAAACAACAAAAAAAAAAGCAGTTTTAATGTCTTCGTGTCTTCGAGAGGCCCTTCGGGCTTCATAAACAACAAAACAGCCTGAATTTCAATGAATTTATATTTATCATTACTACACTATTTATTGATCTGGCAATTTCGAAGAATAGATTAGCTTGACGACTAAATTATTGAAGAGAATACGCCCTAAACAGAGTTGCTTGCGATGAAATCAAGATTACTTATATTTTCCATACATATTTAATTATTGCTGTTGTGGCAGCCATCTTGACCACCATCAATTTACAATAAGTAAAAAATAATAATAAAACATTAGTATCAATCTGACTCATTTGAAATAAGTCTGATTACCATCAATACTCTTATTTTCAATCATCACTTTTGTCAGGGTCAAAATTAGAAAACAAAATGAAAAATAATTATTTTGACCTTACATGACATTGATCCTCAAGTATATAAATCAATATCATTTATAAATCCAAACTAACTGATGGTGATCAACACCATAAATGTATCAAGTGTGTCTGGGTTTAACAAAACTGATCAATTACAATATGAGAAAGTACAATAAAATTGGATAGACGAGGTAAAGTTACTTGTACATGTATCAATTGTTATAGCATACTCTTGTTTTTGACAACCATATTGAACACCATCTTGAAATGATAAAAACTACAAAATCAAACAGTAGTCTCAAGAAGTACCTTTAAGAACTTTATCCCCATCAGAATACCACCGAAACGGATATTTATACAGACAATTGTAAAAGAGCATGAAAATAAGCATTTTTTGCACTAAAGTGACCTTTGACCTAAATCTGCATTACTTTGTTGTAACAATTGTTGCTGATTAAACCTGATAAATGTATTAGATGCAATTTAGGGGTTTTTTGACAAATAAAATCGAAAATATTACACAAGTTATTGCTGATATGTTGAAATATATGAAATTTTGCACTTAGTTGACCTTTGACCTACTTATGGGACTCTGGGGTATTTTCAGACCTGGCATCCACCCTATCGTATATTGTTACACATCAAGGAACACATTTAGCATGGATGCCAAAATGTACTCAAAAATGCCAACAGAAAAATATTTTGATGGTTTGGGAGGCCAACTAAAAACAGTTCTTGAACTTAAAATCATTAACTGCTAAGTCAGAACTTCAAAACTCAACATATATTTGAGCTGTAATATGAGAAAATCTGGTTTTTCATATACTATTAAAGGTGCTGGATTAACTGCACATCTCATCAGCCCCTTTGTCATGGGTACATAGTACAAAACCTCTACCTTCATTATACCAAATTCTAATTCCTTGGCTGTACAATCAGAAAAAAAAAAAAACAACAAAAAAAACAACAAATCTTAACTCGTGATGCAGCTCATTTTATATCTCCCATCAGACTGCAATTAATATCTAATTAGCTCTTAACACTCCTCATAATATAGCTTTTTCTTGGCTAATGTCTGAAAATACCTGTATACTGATTTAGAACAAAATGTCAGATTTCTAACCAAGCCACAAGGCTGAATCAAATGCACATTGTCATTTACTTTATGAAAACATTTTGGTACAAATGCGTTCACACAATATGCAAATACGCTATGTAGAGCTGGGCATTTTGTTTGAAAATATTTTCCATGTTGGTACTATTACCTTATAAGAGACTGACATAGAAACCCGAAATTAAATCCTGGGCATAAGATTTAGACGACACGTTTGACAAAAAAAAATATTAATACAACTTAATACAGTTTCATGGTAATTCTGGTCATTCCATAGGGGACTAAGTGTAAAGAGACAAAACTAAAAATATTAAGATACATGTTATAGTGACTATTTTTCTGTTTTGCTCGATAAAATACCAGCAGCCAAGAGCTCTCTAATCCTATATCCGTCAGTTCCTATTTGTTTCAAGAATTACAATTGTCACGTCTGACCTACGTGAAAGTATTCGTTGATAAAAAGAAATTGCTCAGAACAGGAACAGAACCACCTTAAATAGCCGTCCCACCCATACAGACCACAGGCGCTTGAAGTTATAACTATAAATCATTAAAATATGCCCTAAAACAATAGTGTCTACATAGCAATACCTACGGTATTGCTATGTAGACACTTATTTTAAGCATTATTTTTATGATTTATGGCCATAACTTCAAGCGCCTGTGTACAGACGTAGAAATAATGATGTGTCAATAATGAAAAGAATTCGTTGAACTGGTCTATTGGATTTTTCAAAATGTGTCATAGTTCATGTTTCAGCAAAATACTGAACAGTGTGCGCTTCAAGATTTTTTTCTGAAAGATAGTGCTGACACCTATACAAATGGATCACATATGCTTGGTTGGCAGACGAGAAAGTCACGAGATCTCACATTCCCCGCCACCCCACCCCCGGTAATTTCAACAAACAAAGTTATATGACAGTTCTACAAAATTCAATGCAGGCTGAACCAAAACAAAAAAGATTCCTTTGCAGTTTTGTTTAATCAACAAAGATTTATTTATCATAGTCGATGTTTTCGACGATGTGTGCCATTTTTTTTTGATATATCGTGAAAGTTATTAATTAAGTTTAGTGCAGGTTTACATTATTGAATAAACTCGATCAATTATTTTTGCCAGAATTTCTTTTAGCAGCTTTGTCAATATGTTATGTTGCACCACATAATTCAGTATTAAATGTTTTTTGACGATTTCTTGACACTAAATATTAACAGACTGCGTTCAGAAGGTCCATAGAGAAATGTTTTAGAAATAGGTCAGCTCAAATGCTGCTATCAATAGTTCGGCATGAACGCAAGATGAACATAGCGTCTATAGAAAGTATTTTTGCAGAAATAAGTATATGGGTATCAAATTTATTACTAAATGTATACATGAATGTAATTACCTAAATAGGCCAAGAGCACTGCTTTTACAGGAAATATTCTATCTTGGTGTTGATGTATACATGTACCTAAATAGGCAAGACAGGCAGACACAAACTAATCTTCTACTTGGTGTTGTGGTACCTGAATTTTTACAGATACTATCTGATAGATCAGAAACTTTTAAAAGGGTATGCATATCTAATTTACATAAGTTGTGGTGTATATATAAAGCCAGGTGAGCCCCTGTGAAATCTTGGCTACGGTATTTTCGGCCCTGTCTTGCACAAACCAACCTATTGACACTCACACATTGAATGTAGATTAAAGATATAACATATCAACTACAACCTGGTGTAACAAGGGGGTGATCAGCTTGTGCATATGTGTTTTTGATCCTCGCCCTTGTTCATAGGGTCCATGATCCGTTCTGTTCACGTTGGGGCTCATATAGAGCTTTAACACTATTTTCTGCATTCTTGTGATGCCGATCATTGTGTTAGTTATACAAATAAAGTCGCCAATATTGTCAACATGTCTCTAGCCTGGCCTCTCTCTAGATATCTTACATTTCGTTTCGGTAAGGTTAACTGACTTGGGCCCGTGAGGATTTGGTACCGAGCTGTAAAAGCGAAAATTTTATATGCTAGATATGGCACTCGTATGCGAAATGTGGTACATATAGATACAATTATATGTTGTCTTACACCTCGTACGTCTTTCATGATTGCTTCTGTTTGTATTGTCATTTTATGATGTAATTTGTATATATGTATTCCATGTCTATATGTTTATTGCCTATGTGTTTGTTCATTGTCATGGCATATGTAACTCTCCTGTCTATGGAGGAAATAAAGAATACTTACTTACTTACATACATAGGTAACTTCTTTCTTTAATATGCTTCGATGGATTAGAAACTCCAATACTTTATCTATAATGTTTGCCTATTCGTGGTCCAGTCAAATTCTAGGTAATGTGGTCAGAAAAAAATCAATATTAGCAGAAATTAGTAGAAATTAACCCTGAGAATACTCAAAATGTTGTGTTTGAAATACAGAAATAAAGATTTCTGTTAATAAATTTACCCTGGAAATTAGTGCAGAATGTGCTTAATTTAATTAGCTTTCCAACAGTGTAAATTTTATTGACTAAATATTATAACTTTAACAGAAGTATTGCGCACCAAAATTGTACACTGTTGGATGGTATTTTTTTCTCTCCAATTTTCATGTATTTCATATCATTATTTAGAGGGTTAAACTTTATCAAATTAAAATAATTTTATGGTAATGTTATTCTACAGTCTTTTCGTTTTTATATCTAAAATTCATTGCATTTGATTGTACTATTTCGTATTTTGCCTTACTGCGCACCAATTAACCATGCTTTCACAAAATTTTACTATGGTATTGAATAGGCAAGTGTTGTGCCGTGTGGCGGCCCTATAAAGTCTCCCCGTACATCATCCATAGTGCAGATTATATTTTCTTTTTGGTCCTTTGAGAACAGCGAGGGTATTCTGAGAAATCAGAAATTAATTATCGGTTTAGATTCCTTTTCTAACCAACGTTTATATATTTGGCTTTGGATAATACTAGTTTTTGTATCGACTAGCCTGTTAGAAATTGAAATCTTTGGCTATATTTTGCCAAATCTAGAGGGTCACTGAAGAGACTTATGGAATCAGTCCACAATTACTTCCCCTGGTTCGTTGTACACGATACGGACATACTTTCACACAAAATAGTTCCCATATTTACAGGGGTATAAAGTTGACAGATCATGATGAATTGCTGTTATTTATATTATTCTGGGTAGCATATTGTCCTAGCTTACAGGAAATGTTAAATTAGTGGAGATATCTTGTCATTTCAGGCATGTAAGTGCCAACCGCACCACTCCTTATGCGGTTGCTCCTATACAAGCGGATAGTTCACGAAAACACTGGTAGGTATTGAAAGTGGCAGATATCTCCCAAACGAGCAGGTCAACCCATATTTTAATCTTGATTAAAAGTACTGCCACACAGTGAAGACTTGGAGAAAAGTTTCAAAATAAAGCCAACAATGTCAGTACAGAAGATGGGAGGCGAAACAAATGATTAAACTATATAGTAAAATTAATTGTGGTCTGTGTCCTGCTATGCATGGCATATATTTTGGGTACCTGAACTCTTTATTTCTCTGATTTTGGCTGTTCTTGAGCTGTGAGAGTCCTGAAATTGCTGCATAGACAGGAGGGAAGCTGAATTTCATGTTCCAAGACAGCAGGTAAGTAGTTTTCTTCAACTTTTGAAAATTGATCACGGTCGACTGGCTAAAGCGTCGTCCAAAATTTGCCGAAATTCAAGGTTAATGCATTGTCTACAAACTGTTGTAGATTTGGACCTACTAAATTTGCTTTAGAAAGATAGAGTGCACCTCAGAGGTTGTAAAACACTTTACTTTGTTTAAAAATTCCCATTATCAAGGGAGATACTGCAGAAAAAGGACATATTTTTAGCGTCGAAAAATGGTCGCGAAATATGCCGCGAAGCGATGAATTGGGTACATGTGTTCAAATGTCTGTCAGACTTTGGAACTTGGTTCCCTTGATCTCATACTGCCAGCACAGTCTCTGTGAAAATACTATTGAAGATTCATATGTTTTTCTTTTGATTTAAAAGCAAAAAAGGAGCCTGCTATGCATGGCATATATTTTGGGTACCTGAACTCTTTATTTTTCAGATTTTGGCTGTTCTTGAGCTGTGAGAGTCCTGAAATTTGCTGCATAGACAGGAGGGAAGCTGAATTTCATGTTCCAAGACAGCAGGTAAGTAATTTTCTTCAACTTTTGAAAATTGATCGCGGTCGACTGGGAGTCATCCAAAATTTGTCGAAATTCAAGGTTAATGCATTGTCTACATACTGTTGTAGATTTGGACCAACAAATTTGCTTTAAAAAGATAGAGTGCACCTCAGATGTTGTAAAACACTTTACTTTGTTTAAAAATTCCCATTATCAAAGGAGATATTGCAGAAAAGGGACATATTTTAGCGTCGAAAAATGGTTGCGAAATATGCCGCAAAGCGATGAATTTGGTACATGTGTTCAAATGTCTGTCAGACTTTGGAACTTGGTTCCCTTGATCTCATACTGCCAGCCCAGTCTCTGTGAAGATACTATTGAAGATTCATATGCTTTCTTTTGATTTAAAAGCAAAAAAGGGGCCTGATAGGAATCAGACCACAATTACTTCCCCTTGTTCGTTGTACATGATACGGATATACTTTCACACAAAATAGTTCCCATATTTACTGGGGTATAAAGTTGACAGATCATGATGAATTGCTGTTATTTATATTATTCTGGGTAGCATATTGTCCTAGCTTACAGGAAAAGTTAAATTAGTGGAGATATCTTGTCATTTCAGGCATGTAAGTGCCAACCGAACCACTCCTTATGCGGTTGCTCCTATACAAGCGGATAGTTCACGAAAACACTGGTAGGTATTGATAGTGGCAGATATCTCCCAAACGAGCAAGTCAACCCATATTTTAATCTTGATTAAAAGTACTGCCACACAGTGTAGACTTGGAGAAAAGTTTCAAAACAAAGCCAGCAATGTCAGTACAGAAGATGGGATGCGAAACAAATGATTAAACTATATAGTAAAATTAATTGTGGTCTGTGTCCTTATGCAGTCGAAACCGCGGTATGGCCCATCCATTTTCTCATTAATATGCTCACTGCTCTTAAAGGATCTCAGTTTATTTTTATTTGCTATTACTGCAGCTGGTGTTCCGCCGTGTGGCGGCCCTAAAAAGTCTCCCCGTACATCATTCATAGTGCAGATTATATTTTCTTTTTGGTCCTTTGAGATCAGCGAGGGTATTCTGAGAAATCAGAAAGCAATTATCGGTTTTAGATTTATTTTCTAACCAACGTTTATATATTTGGCTTTGTTTGGATAATACTTGTTTATGTATCGACTAGCCTGTTAGAAATTGAAAAATTACAGTATTTCTCTTTGGCTCTATTTTGCCAAATCTAGAGGGTCACTGAAGAGACTTATGTAGTCGAAACCGCGGTATGGCCCATCCATTTCTCATTAATATGCTCACTGCTCTTAAAGGATCTCAGTTTATTTTTATTTGCTATTACTGCAGTCGGTGTTGTGCCGTGTGGCGGCCCTAAAAGTCTCCCCGTACATCATCCATAGTGCAGATTATATTTTCTTCTTGGTCCTTTGAGATCAGCGAGGGTATTCTGATGAATCAGAAATTAATTATCGGTTTAGATTCAATTTATACATATTTGGCTTTGTTTGGATAATACTATTTTTTGTATCGACTAGCCTGTTAGAAATTGAAAAATTACAGTATTTCTCTTCGGCTCTATTTTGCAAAATCTAGAGGGTCACTGAAGAGACTTATGTAGTCGAAACTGCGGTAAGGCCCTAATATGCTCCCTGCTCTTATAGGATCTCAGTTTATTTTTATTATCAATTAGGGATTATTGGTTTTTTGTTTTACCTGGAATATCTACAGTGGCCGCACTTTTTATTGTCACCTCCCCGTGACCAGCATTGTCCCGTTTTAACTATTTAGTTAACGGAACGCGGAACCAATATAACCTTGGCTACGACATGTTTACAAAACCGCATTATACCAACTTTCAGGTAACAGGCTGTGAAACTTCCTGAATTCGCATCTTCCCAATAAAAAGCTTTATTTATAAAACGGTACAAGTAGGCAAAGATCAGGAAAAGGCGCAATCAGAAAAAGATTCCCACTCCAAAAACCGAGGTGAGAAAAAACTTAATTAACAATCAGGTACTTATACCATGGAAACATATCGTAAGCCGAATGAGCAGCTATTTTCCCAATAAGTGGTCACTCAGTTACCTAAACTTAACTAAAAATATGATAACACACACAAGGCGCCAACAGCATAAAAAAATTTAAACACCAAGACATAAAACAATAAGAACCACCACAGAAGTATCGCCTTGGAACGATCAGTAATATAAAATTACTGGCGGGCTTAAACCGGTTTTACAGGTACCTAACCTCACCCTCAGCTTCTGCAGTGGTTCACAACATTTAGTTAGTTGTTCGGTCCTCTTGGTGAATATCGAACTAGTCAATGAATCATCATGGACAAACAAAAAATCATGATAAACTCCATGATGAATCAAAAACGAGGACTCACAGATAGAGTAAGCTGCCCGACGATGGAGATCCCTGGGTGCCCAATAACTTACTAACTCCGGAGCAAAAGAAAAACACCAGTTGAATCCCGGTGGGCCAAGCAACAGACAAGAAGCTCCGGCCCAAACCAACTAAAATGAATAGCTTTATGTCGGGGTCATCATAAAGTCTGACGCCCGACCCATCGGTGTGCAATTAAAGAAGGCAGCATAGTTATCAACCATGATTGGGTTAAAAACTAAGCATGCAGACTGTCGCATAACATTTAAGTTATATCCTATACGTCTGTAACGCGTAATAATTTTTCTGAATTGAAAATAAAAATCATTCCTTCCTATAAGTTTCTTAAATTTGTAAACCAAGTCACCATAAAATTCTGGTTCCGAAAGGCCCTCGCGCAAAAGGGTCTTTAGCCCAACATTTAATACGGAAGTCAGTTCATAGTGTCTGCGAAAAAATTTAGAAAATGTTTTTCGAAGTTTATGATACCGATAGCCCTGCTGAAGATGAAGACGTTTGGCTGTTAAACATTTATTACGCGCATTGAAGGCAACAACATGATTGCAGACTCTAGCAAACCTAATAAGTTGCGAAATGTACACGCCATAAGAAGCACGGCGAGGAACGTCACATCCAAAAACGGAAATTTTATCTCGGTATGAAAAGGACATGCTCAACCCAAGATAACCATTATGGACATTATCTAGCTGTAATGGTCATATGATCCACCTCATATTAATGACATTGTATATTTTCCTTGTACCATTAAAGCTTACATACAAAATTTTGTTTAAACCATTACGAGCTTTCTCTGTAACTACATGTAGATAAAAGCGAAAACCAATGCAATATAAAATATTGACAAAGCAGGAAAATGAACTTAGATGGATTTTTGTTTTAAAACTGATCAGCATTAACAAATTGCTGAATCTAAACTTAGAAATTGAACAGATTTTAGCTCTTGAAAATTTAATAATGATAGAAAAAGTCACGTGAAATGTAAAGCAAGCTGCATCGATTTGTCTGCAAAATAAACATTTGCGAATTTACAGGAAAAGTAGCACTAACATAACAAATAAGAAACAGTTTAATTTTAGCTGACTTAGAAAATATAAACTAAGCCTAGACAGATTTACTCCAGGAGTAGCTTCTAAAAAGTGGCAGAAAAATACGTAAAGAAACCCTGAGATGGCAGAAACAGTTCATAATCTAAAGCGCATGTAGCTGTCACTTGCATGTCATGTTTAAATCACCAAATGGCAAAAATACGTCAGAATGATCTTTGTTCGTTGGAATAATTTAACCCCGGGGTCATGCCACTGTCATTATAACCGTCAAAAACATTCGGTATTCCAGCTGTCGACACATAATCGACAAAATATGATTCTGAAAAATCAATCGCAACTAATGAATTTTAGTCACCAGAATCGAAAATGCTAAAAGCTTAAAGGTGTTAATCGAGCTGCAGTTTATACATGTCGTCTCTATACACAATATGTATGTATGAAAGGTGCATAAGTTCCACTTCGTTGTCTTACAGTCTTTCAATCTAGAATCAATATACAATATAAAGACTTGATCCCCAAGTAAATTATACAACTGACCGTTCCAAGGCGATACTTCTATTGTGGTTCTAATTGTTTAATGTTTTGTACTGGTTGTATCTAATGTACATTTTCATATATTTAGTTATGTCCATGTAACTGAGTGGCCACCTACTGGGAAATAGTTGCCCACTCGGCTTACGAAATGTTCGCTTTGTATCATTAATTACTTTACCGTTTTTAATTCGGCTGAGCCGGCTTGTTAAACTTTTGGGCTAAGTTTCAGGCGAACAGGAACATAGAACATAAGTTTTAAGTCTGTATTTTGCTAAAACAAATTGTGTGATAAATTAATCGCTGCCTGCATGCAATATGCTTATGGGGAATCGATTACCGCTATTTGATGCTCTAAAATCATCGCAAAATGTGATAGACGAGACATTCTAATATGGCAAGCTTGAAAGTCCTGATATTCAAGCGCAACTCTACTTGTGCGCAATTCAGTTTTGTAACATTGTGCTAATACTAATGGGGACATTCTTTGATGATATTTATTGTTATTATATTTATACATTAATGCATTATATTGAATGCCCATACAGCATAAACCCAATCTTTTGAAGCGACTTGACCAGAATTAGGAAACCTCTGACCCTTTTAATAATCACTCTCACTCTCTTAAAAGTTACAGTAAATGATGGATCAGCTATTTACCAAAAGGTGGACTCTCAGTTGCATTAGCCTATCTAACTGTTTTCAAAACACTGACAACCACAAAAAGCTCAGAATGAGACATCAAGAAAAAATGTCTGTGTAAAGTATATCCCCTCGAACCCCGCTTTTATATAGAAAAAACTGGGGTTTGCAGGGGTATACATATTTTTCTTATTTTTGCTCCAAAACATAATTGTGGGTACCGACTCGTCGAGTTCCCACAATCTATGTTTTGGGCAAAAATAAGAAAAATATCAAAATGTTTCTACTGAAAAATTTCATTTTTTACAATTTCAAAATCTCTGATTGTTGCATGGGCAAGTTTTCGTAATGAAGTATTTCAACATAAGTACCACCTTGTTACATTGGTGGACAGGTGTAGCAAGTCAATGTCTACAAGAGAAGCATCATCGTGAGTCAGTGCGTTATTTCTCCTGATACCAAATAAAATATAAAGGCTGGTGTAGGTAAGGGCAGTGATAATTGATTAGCATCTAATCCTTGAGATAACGATCAAGATAAAAAGTTTGTGAATGAAATCTTTCATCTCATGCTAAATCATTTAAAATGTTAATTGAGCAACTGAGCCACGCCTGGGAAACGGTCAATTTTTACACCGCCGGTGCTCCACGGTAAGTGAAGTTGACGGTTTCCGGTGCCGGAATTGACCGACGTAAATAGAGGGAATTTTACTGGGTCAACCACTTCAAGGTAAAATATTTTCCTTACTCTAAATCCATTCAAAAATCGGAGAATGTCAGATGATGCGCCTGTGATTGGGGATTTTACAGGAACTCATATTACATGAAAACTTTATAAAAGTATGTAGTAATCAGTTTTCGCGTTTGAAATTATGGGTTATTTGGTGAATGTACATGTCTAAAATGCCTGAATTACGTCATGTACACATTCCACGTGTGGTGTTAAAAACAAAATGCAAAGTTTAGAGTACACATTACTGGTTTAAGGTATTGAGTGTAAATATAACATTTGGCTGCAAGATATTGGAACCAAAATTTAACAAGCGTACCAATTGACGACTGGAGTGCAATTTAACTAATGCATTTGCAATGCTATCATAATAAATTAAAATAAGAACCGTGATATCACTACTTTGATGCATGTTGTTTTCTTTGAGGACAAAATCCCTTTCGGAAATAATGTTGCTTGTCTTTTTGTCCCGTTTTCATGCATGCTCATGCTACACTGTCGCAAAGAATCTAGAAATTGCCGAAAGGCATTGCCATATGAACTGTTTATCAAATAGTCTGACCTTCACCTTGCCATTACAAGTTACACTACACATTTTAAGATGTCATATAAGTATTTCACCTGCAAAACTTAAATGATTATAATCTTCATGCTTAATTTCTGTGGGTGTGCTAATTGACGATATAGCGTACAATTTGACCAATACTAACACAGTGGTACAACTTGCTGCTTAACTTTAGTATAGACGCACAGTCCCTTTAGTGTTTGTTCCGATATTTGTGGTTTATGTGAACACGCGATTATATGTACCAGAAACAAGATATTCAAGATAGAAGGTTCAGATGAAGAATTATTGTTGATATTTAATCTTTCAGGTTGACATCTCGTGAAACAAATAAGCCCATATGCTAAAGTAAAAACTAACAGAACTAATTTATCCATCCTGCTTTTGATAACTCATTTGGGATTCGGAATTGAGTGTAGCCATTCTAATGACAATTACTCTGATTGCCAATCTGAACACCGATTCAAGGGTTTTTCCATATCAGTCTTACAACAGATCCTTGAACTTGAAGCACAAGTTCTGTTGGCAGGGACAAATGATTTAATAAAATATAAAATATGAAACATGTGTCGCCTTTAAATTTGTTGACTGAAATCTAATAATGTACAGGTATATATTACAGCCCAATTCACCAAATCCACATTAATTTGCTGGTTCCCAGTTTTCCAATAATCAATATTGAAAATCCAGGTAACCAGTAAAACCCCCTCAGTTAGCCATTGGTCAATATTGGACACACCTTCAAATATTGACCAATGACTAACTGAGGGGGTTTTACTGGTTACCTGGTTTTCCAATATTGATTATTTGTAAGCTGGAAACCAGCAATTAATGTAGATATGGTCAATAGACAAGTACAAAGCTTACGTCATCAGACAATGTTACTATTTACCGGTATCGAACGCCAATTCCGGTGGGTGGCAAAACATCAATATCGGCCATAGTGGCGTATGGAAAGTCTGTGTTAATTATTTCGCCCAATTCCATGTTTTTCACATGTATATAGATTTGATAACTGTTGATTTACTTATCTAATCCATATTTGACGAATTAGTAGTTTTTTTATAAGATTTCCATTGATTTTTGATAGATTTTATTGAATTAAAATACCTCCTTTATTGACAATATTTCCGCAATATCTGACCCCAAAAATAAAATATATATTTAATTTAAAAGGTGAAATTGGCTGGAACTTACAATTAAAGATGTTTATTTATTTATCCATTGTCATTAGACAAAGTTTTTATTTGATGTTTCTACAAAATAAATCGACACATTGAACCTATATCATAATGTGTTTATATGAAGATCGGCACTTTCTGCACACCAGAAGGGGAGACAATCCAGGTAATCGCTGGATCTGTGCGCATGCGCATAGCAAATGTAAACACAATCGGAACTGCCTCGTCCAATCAGAGTTCATTGATTTTTGATTAGGCGAGGAGTTCCGAATGATATAAACAATAACATTGTATGTGTGTATAGAAGAAAGACATGCACAATTATCGATATTCAAGTGCTCTAACTTTGTGCTACTGATCGTTCCAAGTCGATACTTCTGTGGTGGTTCTTTTTCTTTTATGTCTTGGTGTTTAAAATTTTTTGTGCTGTTGGCGCCTTATGTATGTTTTCATATTTTTAGTTAAGTTAAGGTAACTGAGTGGCCACCTATTGGGAAAATAGCTGCTCATTCGGCTTACGATATGTTTCATGGTATAAGTACCTGATTGTTAGTTTGGTTTTTTCCCACCTCGGTTTTTGGAGTGGGAATCTTTTTCTGATTGCGCCTTTTCCTGATCTTTGCCTACTTGTACCTCTATTCTTTCAGCCCAGTCCCATCATTGGTGATTTTCCATCTTTTTATGATACATGTATATAGCATTAAATACAACTATTCCTTGTCATTCAGAAATTCACGTATACGCACAGTGTGTAGACCCCGATTTGCAGACTATCATTTGTTTATGTTTCCAGATGGGCTTTAAGAGAAAACGACTAAAGATGATGTTTTTAACCACCAGCGTGAAACCACGTACAAGGAAACCACTCATATGATTACTGGTTAAAGGGCCTGAGCCTGTCCTTGAAAAGTGGTTGAGTCAAACCATCCATACACATAAACTTTTATTTGTTACTTGGGTGCCATATTTCAAAGCTAATTTCGCATGTCATGACATCCCAATGTTGGATATAAGTCAACATAAAATGGAGGCCACTGACACGGTGACGTCCCTGAGCCGAATATGTTGACCGGGACGTATTCAGCAACAAACAAACAAATCTTTGTATAATAACTTGCTGAAAAAACTTTTGTCGGCATGAGATATATTTTAAGATAGATGTATGTTCCATTGTTGATAAATATATCATTAACAACACAATTTCCCATTAGTTAAATTTCACGCCGATCGTCAATTGGTACACTTTTGAGAAAAAAGACCCATTGTTCATCATTTAGCAACAAACAAACAAATCTTTGTATAATAACTTGCTGAAAAAAACTTTTGTTGGCATGAGATTTATTTTAAAATAGATGTATGTTCCATTGTTGATAAATATATCATTAACAACACAATTTCCCATTAGTTAAATTTCACGCCGATCGTCAATTGGTACACTTTTGAAAAAATGACCCATGGTTCACCTGTTTTAAATTTCACTTTTTAGTTTTCCATATAAATTACACGCTACTGACTTTTGTTTTAATTCGAGGCTATCAGATCAAACTTGGGATGGCTATATCGGAAATTTGAATAACTTTTTATCCCACAACACAAGTTTTGACCAGGGTTTCCTAAACGCGAAAAACGATATGTGGATAAATGGTAAGTTTTTGTGCATGTCTTTTTGTATGCACGGTCTTTATTCATTAGCCCATCATCTGACATTCTCGGATTTTTAGGTACAGAGTGGTAAAGAAAAAAAACTTACCTTGAACACACTCGGGTACAACACAAACCTTTGATTTGACCCAACAACTCCTACACCGGAAACCGTCAATTTCTCTATGGAGCACCGGCGGAGTACAAATTGACCGTTTCCCGGGTGTGTGAGCTAGCCTTCTTAAACACACGCAAACAATATTAAACAGTTAACTAGCTCAGACATTTCAGTCTAAGAACTGCAAACAGATTTCAATGCTTACCTGAAATCTGGATGATAGTCATTTATTTATTTTATTTTTTTTCTCTGGTACCATTAAAATATGGGAGAAAAAGATTCAAAGACATACTTATTCGATTGCATTTGTATTAAAACATTTGAACACACATTTAGCACGTGTACATGGCTCGTTTTGAGGTGTTTTGTTTACTCAGACAAATAATTTCAAACGGATCCTGAAAAACTTGACAGAGGGATTTTTGCAACAACAAAATTAAATCAGAAAATGACCTTTTATCACCTTTATTACAATCAAAAAAACGTCTCATTTCCTGTTAAAGACATCAAAGTTCCAACTGATGCAAAATAAATTTGATTAGTGTATGTTGCATGCACATTTAATTGTGGAATTACAAAACTTTCATCCATCATGGTGTATAAAAGCCTATGGGGAATAAGACACCAGTAATTAATTATCCATACTCATCGTTTATAAAAGCGCTGCAGGCATGCATGATACCCCGCCACGCAAATTTAATTTAGCAAAAATGTTTGTCAATAAATTCTAAGATAAAGAGCAGAACAAAATTTTGTCATAAATGAAGGACCATAACTCTGTATACATTGATAAAATTTGCCCATCTTCAATTCCAAACCACTACTTCCTGATTTGAACTTTTATACAAAGTTTGAAGAAAATTGGTTGATAAATGCACAAAACAGAGGCAGGAAACGAATTTTAATGTAAATCATGGGCCATAACTCTGTACGTATTTGACGAAATTTATTCATTTTCAATCCCAAACCACTCCTTCCTGATATGAAATCCTATACAAAGTTTGAAGAAAATCAGTCAATAAATGCTCAAGATAGAGTCCGGAAACAAAATTTTAACGAAGGGCCATAACTCTGTACTTATTTGACGAAATTTACCCATCTTCAATCCCAAATCACTCCTTCCTGATTTGAACTCCTATACAAAGTTTGAAGAAAATCGGTCAATAAATGCTCAAGATAGAGCCCGAAAACAAAATTTTAACGTAAATCAAGGGCCATAACTCTGTACTTATTTGACGAAATTTACCCATCTTCAATCCCAGACCACGCCTTCTTGATATGAACTCCTATACAAAGTTTGAAGAAAATCGGTCAATAAATGCTCAAGATAGAGCCCGGAAACAAAATTTTAACGTAAATCAAGGGCCATAACTCTGTACATATTTGACAAAATTTACCCATCTTCAATCCCAGACCACTCCTTCTTGATATGAACTCCTATACAAAGTTTGAAGAAAATCGGTCAATAAATGCTCAAGATAGAGCCCGGAAACAAAATTTTAACATAAATCAAGGGCCATAACTCTGTACTTATTTGACGAAATTTACCCATCTTCAATCCCAGACCACTCCTTCACGGTATAAAGATCTATACAAAGTTTGAAGAAAATCGGTCAATATATACTCAAGACAGAGCCCGGAAACGAAATTTTAACGTAAAATAAGGGCTATAACTCTGTAATTATTTAACGAAATTTACCTATCTTCATTCCCAAACCACTCCTTCCTGATATGAACTCCTATACAAAGTTTGAAGAAAATCGGTCAATAAATGCTCAAGATAGAGCCCGGAAACGAAACGCTGACGGACGGACAGACAGACGCACAAACGGACACTCGAACGCAAATTTTTTTGGAGGGTATAACATAATACTCCGCACTTTTTTAAGTGGCGGGGTATAATAAATAAAAGCCAAGATTTTGCAGAAAAATAATTGTATAACTTTTCTTAAAACGAGATAGTACCAAACAGAGCACCAATCTAATGTAAGATTCCAAAGAAAACCGTTAAAGAAATTTGTTTGTTTGTTTGTATTGAGGCTTAACGTCCCAGTCCACAATTTTTCAGTCATGTCGGGACAAAGTCAACGCTTCATGGGTTTACCCAGTACTGTAGGCAGTTGATGTGTCTTGCTCAAGGACACAACACGGTGCCGCTCGTGGGGATCGATCCCAGGACCTCTCGATTCGGAGTCCGACGCTCTGCCACTACGCCACCGCGCTCCCTAAAGAAATTTGTGTTTTATAAATAAGAAGAATGACTCGGCTAAGTGTGATACAAGTGTTGTCCAAAGTTCTTCATTTAATCACATAAATACAGTGGACTCGACAATGGCGAACCACTAAGAGGTCAAGCGCTATTATTTCGAATACGACCATGGGAATGTTATTCTATTTGGTACTTAGAACATCTAACATATCTCAGCTATACAGGAAAATAATAATTTTATTTCATTCAATTTCTTAATGGGAGATTTATGTTAATTTGCTTTGGTGCTTTACGTTCACTGCCAACAGCAAATGCCCTATCGGAAAGGTCAATTATACCGATTTAAGCATGTCTTATTGCTTTAATGAATCAATGCAAGCCTAAAATCAAGAGGGTTAAACCACGACTTGCACCAATATTAGTTATGTCATTGACCAAACCAAATTGTTCCTGGGCGAGCCTTCCAACGGTAGATTATCAGTACTTTTTGCACATTCTTTTTACCACACAAAGTATAATTCGCTATTGTCGAATTTACATGTACATCTTTCCACGCTTATATCTATTATTTATCGACCTTCAATGTCAAAACTTTTATCAAAAACATGCATAATGTATACCTAGGGATAATAGGCATTAAAATAATGCAAAAATGGTTACAATAAAATGCTTAGAAACGAGGTAAGAAAAGCATTTTATCTGAACGTCACTTTTCGCGGCACAATAAACTAGGCTTCTTAGTTAAGGGGTCAATCATTTCAGCAACCCTAATTTTATTGTCTAGTGGAAATTTGACTCCATTCTTTTCCCAAACATCAAGGCGTAGATGAAAGTAAATGACTGAGCTATATAATAAATAATATTTTGTCTAAGATTCAAGAAATTCTGCAATATCTTTACGAGTGATTCGCCATTGTCGATGATTCTCCATTGTCGAGTTCATTGTATATGTGCCACGATACCAGGCATGACAAAAAAATCACAAACATTTTAAAAGCAACACCTTTCTTTTTAATGAAAAAGCAAAGAAGTGACGAGATACACATGCCGAAGTTACCAACACTTCATATATTTGATACATTTCTAGACATCTAAAGGTCTAAGTGTTCTAAAGGTAAAGACTTGAGTAAGCAGAAATAATAAACAAAAATCTGTCCAATGACCAAAAAAAAAAAAAAAAAAAAAAAGAAAGAAAAGAAAAAAATTAGCAAGATACATTGGGAGTGTATGCTATTTCCAACAAGGTGGCCATGTACTCCGTTACCATAACCAAACAAAAACAATACATGCAGCCATGCATATTTTAACAGTCCATACATGTTTTACTGTTTGATTTGAACATTTTGGTGCTTAAGCATCGTGAATAGTTGCAAAGGTATTGTTAAACATGAAATTGAAATTCAAACATAATCAGGCCCTTGGGAGAGTTAAAAGCTGTATTGTATCATATATGTACTATAAACAGCAATAATTCACATGTTCTTGCATACAACCAAGTATGCAATAAGCATAAAGACAGAATATGCATTTATTATTCCATCGTGAATGAGTTCACATAATAATTCAAGTTTCATTGGCCCTTTGCATTTAACTGATAACCTATAACTTTTGAAATATTGACATCAAAATAAGTGTTAATGGAACTTCTATCTAGCAACCTTAGTTAGCAAGTGGCATGTAAGCCACTTGGTATAAGCAAAGAAATATATTAATCTCTGGTTTTACCAAGAGGGTAAAATCTGTAATCAGATAGTTGTTGCAGTCTAACGGGAGATATTAAATTCTGATGAATTGAAAACTTTAATAACTGCAAGCCAATAATTTCTTGTTCTAAGAGCTCAAGGGCTTTACAGAAATCAAAATAATATATAAAAGTCTTAAAAGACTGCAGGTGCATTGATAGAATGAAAAAATGATGAAGTTCTCAGTAATATTACAAACAGTTGTCCATAGATATTCAACCTACAAGGTCATTGATTCACTGACGTAAATACATTTTTCAAAAAATACACATACATGTACTTTTATCTTCCTTATTGGTTGGGGTCGGAGCTTCTTGTCTGTTGCTTGGTCCACCGGGGTTCAACTGGTGTTTTTCTTTTTGCTCCGGAGTTAGTAAGTTATTTGGCGCCCAGGCATGCCCATCGCCGGGCAGCTTACTCAATCTGTGAGTCCTCATTTTTGATAAATCATGGTATTTATCAATATAATATATCATTGCAAAATGTGATAGATGAGACATTCTAATATTGGTAAGCTTGAAAGTCCTGATATTCAAGCGCAACTCTATTTGTGCGCAATTCAATTTTGTTACAT
Source organism: Rugalucina vietnamica (assembly GCA_964017185.1). Lineage (NCBI taxonomy): Eukaryota > Metazoa > Mollusca > Bivalvia > Lucinida > Lucinidae > Rugalucina > Rugalucina vietnamica. Next base: position 72,996,997 of record OZ024872.1, read on the forward strand.
TGTGCCAATACTAATGGGGAAATTCTTTGATGATAATTACCGGTATAATGATGATATTTATACATTATGCATTGTATTGAATGACCATACAAAATACATGTCAACCCAATCTTTTGAAGCGACTTGGCCAGAATAAAGAAACCTCTGACCCTTTTAATAATCACCCTCGCTCTCTTAAAAGCTACAGTAAATGATGGATCAGCTATTTACCAAAAGGTAGACTCTCCGTCACATTAACATACCTGCTTTCAAAATACTGACAACCGCAAAAGGCTCAGAATAAGAAACCAACTTAAAAGCAACCAAAGTATTTAAACATAAGTACCACCTTGTAACATTAGTGGACAGATGTAGTAAGGCAATGTCTGCAAGAGAAACATCATCATGAGTCAGTGCGTTGTAGGTAAAAGCAGTGCTAATTGATAAGCATCTAATCATTGAGATAACGATCAAGATAAAATGTTTGTGAATGAAATATTACACCTCATGCTAAATCATTTAAAATATTAAATGAGCAACTGAGCAAGCCTGCTTAAACACATGCAAACAGTTAGATAGTTAACTAGCTCAGGCACTTCAGTCTGAGAACTGCAAACAGATTTCAATGTTTACCTACAATCTGGATGGTAGTTATTTATTTCATTTTTTTCTCTGGTAACATTAAAATAAGGGAGAAAATGATTCAAAGACATATCCATTCGATTGCATGTATATTCAAACATTTGAACTCACATTTAACACGCATGGCTCGATCTACCCTAGTGTAATTTGGAAGTGTTTTGTTTACTCAGACAAATACTTTCAAACGGATCCTGAAAAAATAAACTGAAGAATTTTGCAACAACAAAATTAACGCTTACGAGTAATCAGAAAATGACCTTTTATCACCTTTATTACAATCAGGAAAACGTCTCATTTCCTGGTGTATTATCATGTTAATCCAATTGATGCAAAATAAATTTGATTAGGGTATGTTGTATGCACAATAATTGCACATTTAATTGTGGAATTACAAAACTTTCATCCATCATAGTGTATAAAAGTCTACGGGGAATAAGACACCAGTAATTAATTATCCATACTCATTGTTTATGCCAAGATTTTGCAGAAAAAATAATTGTATAACTTTTCTTAAAACGAGATAGTAGTCGAACAGAGCACCAATCAAATGTAACTGATAAAGAAATTTGTGTGGTATAAAATATAAGCAGAAATTCCGGCTAAATGTGATACAAGTGCTGTCCAACATTCTTCATTTTATCACTTATATTATATTATATACGCCATGATACCAGGCATGACAAAAAACTCACAAACATTAAAAAAAGAAGTGACAATAGACACATGCCTGAAGTTCTAAAGTTAGAGTGTTCTAAAGGTAAAAACTTGAATAAGCAGTAATCATAAACAAAAATCTGTCCAATAACCCAAATGGGAAATGAGAAAAACTAAAACAACAAATTAGCAAGATACATTGGGAATTAAATGTATGGTATACTGAGAACAAAGCTATTTCCAACAAGGTGGTCATGCACTCCGCTACTATAACCAAACAAAAATAGTACATGCAGTCATGCATATTTAATAACAGTCCATACATGTTTTACTGCTCGATTTGAACATTTGGTGCTTAAGCATCGTGAATTGTTGCAAAGGTATTGTTAAACATGAAATTGAAATTCAGACATAATCAGGCGCTTGAGAGATGTTAAATGCTGAATTTTATCATATATGTACTATAAACAGCAATAATTCACATGTTCTTGCATACAACCAAGTATGCAATAAGCATAAAGACAGAATATGCATTTATTATTACATAGTTAATGAGTTCACATAATAATTCTAGTTTCATTGGCCCTTTGCATTTAACTGATAACCTATAACTTTTGAAATATTGACATCAAAATCAGTGTTAATGGAACTTCTATCTAGCAATCAGAGAGTGTTAATAAGTATTAGCAAAGAAATATATTTATCCCTGGTTTTACCAAGAGTGTAAAATCTGTAATCGGATAGTTGTTGCAGTCTAACGAGAAATATTAAATTCTGATGAATTAAGAACTTTAATAACTGCCAGCTAATAATTTCTTGTTCTAAGAGCTCGAGGGCTTTATGGAAATCAAAATAATATATAGGAGTCTAAAAAGACTGCAGGTGCATTGCGGATGTAATGATAAAATGATGAAGTTCTCAGTAATATTACAAACAGTTGTCTATAGAGATTCACCTTATCAAGTCATTGCTTCACTGACGTAAAATACATTTTTCAAAAATACACATACATGTACTTTTATCTTCCAATAGACTACAAAACTTTTTTCTATTGCAGCTATCCATTTTAATTAAATGTTCATTTTGTGCTTTTAGCCCCTTGACTATCATAGGCACCTGCTCAACACATTAACAGGCTTCATGATGGCCCCTGCTGCAGATACATGTTGGTAAAATACATACTACACGTATATGCTGGTTAAGTTCATGCGTCATTAGCTGATGTCTGCTAAAGAAATAACAAGACATGGGCCATCCCATCTGGATTTGCAAATTTGACATGTATTGTAATGTCTTGCACTTTATAAGGTTAAGGAGAAAGCTAAGGCTGAAGATGCATATGCTACATTAGCCAAATGCTTTCAATATCTTCACTGAGTGTGAGCCATCTTAACATGCTGGCAATGACATATAGTGCAACATTAACAGAAACTAATGAAAATGTCCTCTTTGAGAAATGGTTTAAAGGCATTTAGATTCCAGGAAATCATTGAAGGAGAAGCCAATGAAAACTGCTTTGACATTCAATGTGCATGTCTGCATGGACCTCGGAAATATTTAATACAGAACATTCATAGAACTATCAAAACAAGACTCTTATGAATAATGTTCCTATATAAAGGGTCTATTTGATTGCTGAGGCCCTACTGGGGGGAGGGGGGTCTTAGCTCTCTGAAGCTCCCTAAAATGTTTTTCCTCAGATTCATGCTCCCTAAAAGCCCAAAAGTTTTTGCTTGCTCCCAAACTCCCTGAAAATAAATGTCCTTTCCTCAGATCCCTGAAAATAAATAGCCCTTCTCCCTAGATCCCCTAAACACCTGGTAGGGACAGTATTATTTTTCATAACATTGAGAGCTTGTGTTCAAAGCATATGCCAATTTAATACATAACACAATCAGAGGAAATGCAGCATGAATGTGACTGAAATTAAGATTATGAAAAAAGTAAATTGTCAATAAGCAATGGAGCAACAGTCATCTCATTTGATAGTTCATATCAACACCATCAACACACCTGATACTTCAGGATATTATTTAATTGCCAAAACAGTTCTTGAATAACAACATATTGGCTGCCAAGTTAGAACTTCAAACCTCATGAATCTGTGGCTGTTTCATAAGACCTTCCACCACCACCTTTTGTTCAAAATACCAATGAGGCAAAGATCGACTGCACTGATTACACATACATCTGATTAGCCCCCCATATATAGCACATTGCCTTTATTTCCTGAATTTGCAATTTCAAACTTCTAGCCATTGCCTGAGTATGTACATCTCTAGGTTAGAAGCTCTAAAAAAGATTTTTTTGATTTTGTGGCTCATTTTATATCTCCCATCAGACTGCAATTAATATCTAATTAGCTCCAACACTCCTTATAATACAGCTTTTTCTTGGCTAATGTCTGATAATACCTGAATATATACCGATTTAGCACAAAATGTCAGATTTCTAACCAAGCCAAATGGATGAATTTGAAAAAAAAATTCTGTATATGGCATGGGCAAGTTTTCGTAATGAATATGGGAAGGAAAGAAAGAGGAAGCACACATTAATATAATAGTAGTTTTATTTTCTCATAGTGACTGTACGGCTGTTTTCTAAACACATGTATTGTGTTTTCTGGACAAAGTAGTTTGTCAAAACTTCATGCTTCAGAGAATGACATTTCCAAAAATATATAAAACAAAAACTAGACACGAGGGGGGGTCCAACCCCCAAAAAATCCCGAAATTACCTTTTTTTAGGTAAAATTTTCAAATTCCAGGGGGGTCCTGACACCCGGTCCCCCCCTCTGGATCCGCGCATGGACAGAAAATTCATACTATCCTGCAGGTAGCAGGACTGTACGGCCTGCACAGTTGCCGAATGATCTGAATCATATGCCATAAATGATATCACAAGTAGACACAAAGGAAAATGCTGTGGTCATATAAGTTATGGTGTTTAGACACATCATTTGTAACATCATTTTGAGAGCCATGTCACGAGAAAACCGGATTTTTGCCTATGCGAAAAAACAAAGGCACAGATCAGCTGTGCAGTAACTGCACAGCTGTTCAGCATCTTTGTTTTCGCTACACAGATAGGCCCAAACTTTCAAGAGTCTAGCTTTCTTCTGTGACTGTACAGAGTGGATTGTGTCCGACCTGGTCGGAACCCCTGAAGACCGGTTATCTCGCATCGCGGCTCATGAAGTTCTAGTATTATAATAGCATCAGTTGTCCTCAGCTCCAGTTTAGCTTGTCTACCTGAAAAATATGAAAGAACATTTTTAATATCGTTATGAAAAAATATGATAATCTGTTCATTATGTTAACCACTTGCTGAAAGATAGAATGTTGGCTCATTATTCTGTTTAAAAGGCAAAGTGCCATCATAGGCAGTTAGCACTTATTTAAAGCAAGAAGACTATCTACTGTTTTTTTTTATGTAATCAATATTCATCAAAGCATTATGAGTCATGTTACTAGAAAATATGCACTTGCATACATGGATGGATCTAGATGAACTTTGGATTTTAAAACTTGTTTGTGATATCTAAACATTTTGCAATATGACTCAGTACAACTCAGAGACTTTGATATGCCAAGTATGCAAAATTGGGCCTGTTTTTCCCTATATATAACTGATATGCTCTAAGCTCTATAGGTCAGCAGACAAACTCGCCTTAAAGCAAAAACATGGGCATAACTTCGTAAGCCATTTTCTGAATGCTGTGTAGTGTGAAGCTGTAAAATCCATGGCCAATTCAATATCGCTGTATCCTTTTAAACTATAGTGTTCATAAATTGTCAACCCAAAGTTAAATCACAAAGTTTAGTTCAGACTTTGAAACAAAATTAATGTATTACACACTTTCATTAACATCCAATATAAATATCCCTGAGAAGAAGTGGAATTTGTCTTTGGTCAAGAACTGGTTCAATAGTACAATAAACTAGCACCTCTGATTAATTCTGTAGCAAGTATTTTCTTCACTAGAGTAGTATGAATACACGTCAGAGCTAAATTAAGATGAGTATTTCACCATCATGAAAATTATTTTGCTTTTCTCTCCGGTACTCATTAAACATGCCTTACTATGGCAGACCTCATGAATATCCAAAACTTTTTGTTTGAGGCAAACGGACAAATTTATGTGCCACTACTTATACTATGGTGATCATCATCGTGATTATTATCCTCGATAACATCCAGTTCTAGCGGAGGGTCGAGACCAGAGTGAACCGTCACTTGTACATTCCTGTTGATACTGACAGCTGGAAAGAAAACACCATGTATATTCTTGAATGCTATTGGCCCATGTGGCTCACCGTTGACAAAGTAACTCAGTGTATGTTTATTGAGATCCAAAAGTACTCCTATGACACTACCGCGGGCTACACCGCCTTCTGTTCTGTTACTATGTTTGTCTTGGTGCATGAACCAACTACGTCTATTGTCAATATACATACTCCACGACTTGTCATCTTTACCTACAATGTAATCAAGAAGGTTCAATTTAATAGTAAACAGACAAAAAGTGACCAAAGTGTTGGAAGTCTTTATTAACTGATTGAGTTCTGGTTTAACTAGTCTTCAGCTATGTCAGGAGAGGGCCGAAACCTCCTGGATATTTAACAAGTAGTAATGGGATTGTGTCTTGCTCAAGGACATGTAGAAGGGAGGTTTTGATGCTAGGACCTCTCTCTCAAAATCCAACAATCTATCATCAGGTCAACACAAAAGCATTTAGTATACATGTATTGTAAGTATAATTATTTCTGTATTTGTTGAATTGTATCTATCATCTGTTTCGTAACTTTGCTTAAATACGAAATACCAACCTAGCATAATATCTCTATTGACATCAAATCTGGCTATTCCGAAAGCAGGATCAGTGAAACAGTCATATCTATCAATGGTGACTTCCCAGTAGTGAACACCCTTAGAGAACCCGACACCCCCTAGGATCACTCGATGATCAAAACTTCTACAGGTTGCCGTCATATTGTTGTTGGAGAAGATGACGTCAGCGTGGGCGGACTCGGGGTCAAGGCTGAACCACGCCACTGAAAATATAAAGCCCCTTTATTGTGAAAATGTGTCTGTCTTAAGGTTTTTAGACCTACTGTCTGAACACCATCTTTCAGAAACTGCATTTTTCAAAATCTCACTTTTGTGAAACACTACAAGAAAAATATGACTATGTCATCTTTTTGCAACCCAAAAGTCGTAAAAAGTGCTGCAATAATTTTAAAAATCGGTTTACAAGTAAAATATTTATGCCCAACAAATAGGCCTTTTGCATGTGCAAGGTAGGTAATCCATACACCTGAAAACTGAAAATCAAGCAAATCTGTGGAATAATTTAAAGAGTTTGGTGCTCAGCTATGCATACCATACGATTTTGTTTTGGTTTTGTGCATTTTAAATGAAAAATAATCAATTTAGAATTTTTCCGGGAAAATAGTTACTTCCCTTGCTGACATTTTTACAATGGAAAAAGCCCTATCCAAAATTATTTTCTGGCATAAAATTTTTATTTGTTAACCGATTTTAAAAATGTTTGTGGCACTTTTTAGGACTTATAGAATGCAAAATGGTGTCATGGTCATATTCTTCTTGAGGGTTTTCAGAAGAGTGAGATTTTGAAAAATGCAGTTTCTGGAAGATGGTGTTTAGACAGTAGGCTGTAGATGCCTAGATAGATTATCACTACAGCCAGTTCCCACAGCTCCATAGACTACATAGAGGTTTTAAATTTTCCGCATTGAGAAGAGGCCTGGACTATGACAGGTAAAACAGATGGTGCAGTTGTCAATAATGCTATATAACCTGCTTCAATAAACAGTGTTTTGTTCTTTGACATCCATGCCATGCTTTTCAGGGTAAGTGCAGATTATTATATCAAAAGAGTCCTAATATACTTCATTGTAATAAAGAAAGGTATTATACATAAATCATAATATATGTAAATAATATCTTGCTTAATCCATTATGAAACTACTGACAAGTATGTTTTCACTGAATAGTACATGTACTGAGAACTAGATTAGGCAAATGAAAAGTACATGGATATGAAATAAAACATCAGAAATCAAACCAATATAAAACCAAACTCAACTTAAAAGGTTATGTTAAAATAATGAATGTTTCACAACAAAATACATGAGAGAATTCATTTGAAAATGCAAGTTATAGACAAATCATGAGATAAAATGATAAGAAATGATTACATGTAAAACTGAGGAAAAAATTCAAATAATAAAACTTTTAGTGATACAAGAAATCCAACAGCAAGAGTCAAACTCAAATTTACTTTCAGCAGGCATTTCTTTAAATAGCAAACCTGGTATATTACATTGGAAGTTACCTAACCAAAGGCCAAAGGAATCTGGGTTGAAAATTAAGAAACCAAAGGAGGCTTACAACATATATTATACCATAATCATTTCTTCAGGTGTCTGTAATTAGTATTGGCAGATACATTACGAAAACATGCCCATGCAATATACAGAGAATTTTTGAGCTTTAAAAACTGAAGTTTTTTTAGTTGAAAATTTTTGATATTTTTCTTATTTTTGCTCAAAACATAGATTGTGGGTACACGTTAGAACTGCCGAGAGGCGGTTCTAATGAGTACCCACAATCTATGTTTTGGAGCAAAAATAAGAAAAATAGGTATACCCCTGCATACCCCAGTTTTGCTATAAAAAAGTGGGGTTCAAGGGGGTATACATTACATGGACATGTTTTCTTGATGAATCATTTTATCTATTTTCCACACAAATACTTAAGTATTGCAATTACAATACCCATTTACAATCAAAAAGAAAATGTAGACTTTCAAAGTTAAAAGCGATATAGTGTACCAATTTTCCTATTTAAAAAGAATTACAAAATATGTCTTAAAATAAGAAAACATACATCTCAATTCTTTAAAGTTTGCTTTATCACAACTAATAGCATTAGCAGAACCTATGGCATTTTAAAAAGAATAAACTACTTTGAGGGTGTGATTTAATTAAGTTAAACAAGTGTTTGTTCTTGAACTCACTATTAGAAAAGCTATTAATGATGATATGATGATCATTTAGTTAGAAAGCCAAGAAACACTTCAGTATATAAAGCTATAACACTTGAATCACATAGGCCACTTAGATGCAAAAATAGTGCCACACCTGAATAGCAAAACTGTAGCAATTTCTAACTCCTACCACAAGACACTGCATGGTTTATCAAAATTGCAGTGTCATTATGAAATTGTAATGGGTGGTTCTTCTGATGTGAGCCACCGCATGAGGCGAAAACAAAGATGCAGATCAGCTTCGCAGTAACTGCGTAGCTGATCAGCGCCTTTGTTATTGCTACAAGGATAGTGCAACCATTCTTCTTCTTAAATCCCAAATTTCACGCTTCTAGCTGTCCCCTGTGGCTGTACAGGCCGGTTTGTGTAAGATCTGGTCAGAACCCAAATAGTTGGTTTTCTCACACACAGGCTCACATGGTTCTTTATGTGTGTTTGCTTTGGTATCAGCTGATTGCAATTAATTAATTGCAGTGGTCATCATCTGGGAAAGAGCTATTAACCATGATGATCTCTTTGTTTTAAGTCTATCTGTAACATGGTTGCTTTGATTCAAACAGTTCCTTGTCATTGCTTACTTTTCTATGGAAGATGAAAAACCAACAACAAAAATACATGCACACATCAAAATTAGGTATATGCAAACAGCAATAGCTTAGCTGATGGGAGCACAGTGGCCTGGTGGTAAATCATTAGACTCCAAATCAAGAGGTGCTGGGTTCACATCCCTCTACAGCACCATAGTACCTGTGAATACCTAGGAAACGGTGGCTCCATTCCAACATGACTGAAAAATTGACGACTTGGCCATTAAACCACAAAGCAAACAAAAAACATACAAAAAAACAAACTAACAAAAAAGAAGATAAAGCATATACATGTTGCTGCAAATTAAAGTCCAACAAAAAAGATAATACAGTTTTAATGCCAACAACACATGGATTGACTAAAAATTTGATACAAAATTCCAGTACCACATTCCACTAAAAATAAAAAATCAACAAAATAAAAATTATGATAATGCCATCCCAAGGTGTAACCATTAAAACAGTAATGAGTATGAAAGGATACAGAATAATAAGTACATTAGGGATACTTGTGTAACACAATTTTGGAAGTTAAATGTTTGTGCATTTTTTACAAAAAGGCTTTTTGACATCATTTTCGGCATCACATTTGTTATTAACTGAATCTACATACATCACAACATCTAAACTGCCATTACATTAGCAGGTGGGTTCACTGAACTAAAAATAAGTGTCACAACATGCAGGTAACCATGCATCATGACACATACCGTAAATGTTCTAAGAGTCTGCGGGTGTCTGTTAAAAGATGACTCTCCATTACATACTGGGAAGACACCCCAGCTGCAAATATACAACATACTGTGATTGGTTACAACTGAAATGTAACACTTCTAGTTCAGTGTTACAAACAAGACCAGGAGATTATCTGTTGTGACAAAAACAAAAATATTGGTAAAATCAGGGGTCTGATCATATGGCTGGTAATGATCAGGCTTAGTTTTGCATTTTCTGTTCTAAAAAATACAGCACATGTCAGCAATGTCCTCACTCACATGTAGTGAGTTATACTCACAAAATAACATGTTTTTATCAGGGCTGAAAACTGACTGGTACAATTAAATGTCTTTGTCTGAATCAAGCATCAATTGCAGAATCTATAATAATGATTTCAAATGAACAAAAATATCAAAACATGCAGACAATAACAAGTTGCTTATCTGACAGTGAAGTACATCATAGTGCTAGTGTATCTAATTAATGAATCATCCTTAAACAGGAAATGCAAAAAGAAAACTGAATTCCATATGATAAGAAAAAGCCTGTTTTCATAATCAGTCTTCCATTTGATGACAATACCAATGCAAAAACTACAAGGTTATACACATAAGCTTCCACATTTATAATTCATGCCAACTGAAGCCAGGAAGAATTTTGTGTTGTTTTAGTATATATTTTATTACTAGTTTTGGTGTGTCTGAATGCATTTTTAGCCAAACATGTTTTAATCAAATAAAGAAAATGTTCCGGAAAAATGCATTTCCCCGATGAAAAAAAAAAATTAATGTTGGAAAAACTCTTTTGATGATAATCAATGGCAAACATCATTGGCAATGAAAAATAATCAATGGCTTATTTCATCTGTAATGAAAAATGTGAAAGATACATTATAGATGAGAATTCCAACAAGTTCAGTTTACTCCTGATAATTCTTGGAGCACAGGTAAAAACGCAGACTCAACCCAAAATAATATGATAATGCAAAAAGAGCTGAAGTGAATCATTTTAATTCCCAATGAGTTTACGGGGGATGATCCAAAATAACGTAGACTTTTGCTGTAGCTTCTATACAACTCATTCAAATGCTTTTAAAATAACATGAGCATAAATCGGAATATGTCTGGAATATCGTGGCAAAATATCAAGCAAAAATAACGACCCGTTAAAAATCTACAGTCACAACAAAAAGGTCACTAAGGTCTACCCGGCGCACGTCATCGTTGATTTCGTAACGTCATTGATGTTTTATTCATTTTGAAATAAGCACATTCTAAGCGCCTACGGCCATCTATTCAACGTGTGCCATGGAAAAAAATATGTTTTGCTTATTGTGCTTTGTACTACACAAATTTCCCGTCAGTATCCAAAACTTGAAACAAATTCTTACTTTAAATTGCTTCAAAATCACCGATTCACCAGCCGTCTGCATGCGGTCAGCGCATTACGCATTTACGTCGCCACTGACGAGCGTTATTTTTGTTTCTTTTTCTATCTTTGTTATGCTGTTTTATCGTCCGAATCACAATGGGAATATTTTTACACAACTGATTTATTCACTGAATATTTCCGCTATGTCTACATTTAGTTATTTTCGGTTTTTGTGCTGGCGCTATCAAAAATCGCGGCAAGTTTAGTAATAGCATAGATTTTAGCAATATCTGGAGACGACGTTTTTAACGTTAAATGCACTGAAAAAGCGCACACTTGATATTGATATTTCAACAACGCACTGCTCCAACTTGTTGAAACTTATGCACAGTATTAAATAAACATCAAGCCTTTACTGGACGAAGTTTGGCGCGATTCGCATGCCTATTTGACATTTTATCGAGACAGGTATGACCCAAGACAGGACCGAAAATTCGCGTGCGCCGCCTATGCGTCACCATGGTTTTAAAATGACGCGGCGTGGTTCAGATACTTATAAAATGTGTGATTGTTTCATCTTATCTTGTTCTAATAATGTTCTGATTTATCGCAATATACATTTTTCTAAAATTTATCCACGTATATTGAAGCTACAGCAAAAGTTTACGTTATTTTGGATTTTCCCTCGTAAGTAATGAGTAAACTTGAGTTGAGAGAAGATGAACAGACATTGCCCTTGTGTTATAAGCATGTATTTATTATATCATTATTTCTCCATAAGGAAAATCATGTACAATGCCTTAACAATTTCAATCCTAATGAGCAATCATAATAATGATACATTTTATCAAAAAAGATGTCAAAATATCAACCAAAGTGTACTTCATCTATACTTCTATTCAGACCGACTGAAAAATGGGGAGCAGCTGTGATACCTGTAAAACCGATTTCTTGGTAAATGAAAAAGTATGAATAAATGATTTCTGTAAACTCAAATGAGTTACTGTGGATTGGGCCTGTGGTTATCAAAGTAATGTGATATCAACAATTAAAACTTGCAATGGTTCTCACTTATTTCCTACAAAATTTTATGTTATGAAATCAACATTTTGAGACTAAAAAGTTGACCCACCACAATCCACCATCCTAAGCTAACAGTGCTTTGGACAGTCAAGAAAACTACTTATATGAGTCACGGCTGGCAATGTCATTAGGGGCAATCAAATGTTATGCAAACGGACGCCTTACTGAGCTTCCGGACATGAGTAACGGGAACAGAACACGAAAAACGACATGTGACATTTGTTTATGTTAACGCAAATTTCTTTGTTCGGAGGTAAATATTCTGAAATCAGGCAATACTATTCCAAATAGTATTTATTTCTGCATACTTTTTTTGCGAAAATATGTTGTATCTCTAAAATCCAGGTTTTCCTGGATGCGAGGTATGTTGTTTGTTCTGTTTTGAGCTGTTACTGGACATGTTTTGGTGCATTTTCGGCAAGTTTATGTAGACAAATATAATTCATTCGAGCTTTTCACTGTATAATGCCTTGACCAAAGAATTTGCCATAGAAATTCTGCTAAAAAACGTTGCTGCAGAAGAAACAGAAAAAAAGTTATGACTTACGACATGACTACCCCTATCCGACCGGTTACCCCTAACGAGTGGACCTGCGGAAGGGCTCATGGAAACACCCAAAACCACCCCCAACCATTCAAAAGCCACGTGATCGGTTAGCAAAAAAAAAAAATCTGCGCCGATGTGGGGTTCTGTGCTTAAACACTAAAAATTGTTCTAAAGGCAAATGTTTGTTATATATGATAGGAAAGTGTAGTGAATGCCCAAAAAACCAAGAGAAAGAGGAATACCTCCCAAACAGGAAAAGCATTAAAATGCTAGTTAGTAAAAGACGTAATTTAATTGCAATATCTCGCCTATTAATACAATAGGAGATATGAAATACGACAGAGCCTACTCAAAAATAACACGAGTAGCATGCCAGAATTACTGCTTTACAAGGCCACCAATCCAGCACGATATCACTTGGGCAAAACTATTCTTGCTTTTTAGATAAAAACCAGAACAAGAGCAATATTTTTGCCATGTGCGATCATGCACATATCCAACTTGAAAAAGAGTAATACCGATTTCATATGCAATCATAAACCGGTCGCACAACGTGTGTTGCTGTGGGAAAATGCATTTTTCAAGCTATTAACATGCATATAGATGAAATGGTCAGGTTTTTAGGGGTTTAATGGGTGTTTTGGAATGTAATTCGTACCGCAATCGCTACAATCACATTTTACTCACGTCTTCTCCGCAAATGACACGAAGGGAAGCGTGTACGGACACCAAATTTTTTTTTACTACCGGCGCAGATCCAACCTAGGACCTCTAGCACCAGAGCTCAGTGTTCTTACCACCGAAGCATACCGTGATTCAATCAGTTACTGGAATAAAATCGCTGTAATTTCAGTAAATATCCGTTTTCGGGTTGTGGCTTTATTATTTAAATAATCTTTAAATGGGACTTTGCTGCAATGGCAGGAATTTGTCTCGTTAGGTGCAATAGTGCTGATAGGGGCAACCCATGTCGATAGGGGCAACATAAACGAAAAGCTCAGCTTCTACACAAGTGACACTTGAGAATAAATCCTGACAACGTTTGTTTGCAAAACAAAATGGATTAGGATACGGTTATATGTAGCAAAAGTGTATTTTAAAGCATTTATTGTACCGAACCCCCTCACTTGCAACCACGAAATCTAATTACACCGAAACACCACACACATGAGAAAGTTGATCGCAAGTAATCTATTGACGTTTGTGTGCCCAATTCATTCGTTTCGGATGCAGACATAAATACTAAATAGAATGGTATTCTCGTTTTTGTATATATAAAGCTGCAATACTGTGAAAAAAATACAATTCGTGAAAACTCACTTGGCTGTTGACATTTTGTCTGATCCCGTAAATCATGTTCGGAAGTTCCCGTGAGGATTCGCTTTGCATAACCTTCCGGTTGCCCCTAACGATATTACCAGCCGTGATGAGTTGAACCATAAGTTTTGACCATGTCTTTGAAACTTTGCAGAAATGTACTCATTCCCAATTGGTCTAGGTATCAAATAAACAGAATATTCGATGGAGCAAGATACCTAAGTATATAAAATATGAGCCACCTCTTGGGAAAACCAACAATGTGGTTTCCGAACAGGTCCGACACAAACCTACCTGTACAAGACACCTAGAAGCTTGAAATTTCGGATTTAAGTAGAAGAGGAAATGTACTATCTGAGTAGTGAAAACAAAGGCGCTGATCAGCTTCGCGGTTACCGCGAAGCTGATCTGCGTCTTTGTTTTCGCATATGCAAATTGTTGGTTTTCCATGAGGCGGCTCATATGTTCAAAAGAATGTCACTTTTAGAAGTTATGAGTGCCTGGGAAGCAATAAAGTAGTTACAATAACTGCAAAGCATGAAAATTATGTTGATGCCAAGTTTCAAACATTTCTGAGGTCATAAAGAGTCAATAAATATGCATAGTCTCAAGTACTAAAGGCCAATTAAACTAGAATTATTACCCTGGGATAATTAACAATAAACATAAACTTGTGCAATTGGTACCTGCTATTTCCAGTTTTTGTTTGTCTGCATATTTTATGCAAGTGATCCCCTTGAGATATAGGGGAACATGTGAAATATTGTTGTTTATTATATCATGATATGGAAGGAATTCAAGAGTGTTTATAATCCTCCTGTGCTGCTAATACTGCATCATCTGTACATGGCACTTTCATGGAGATAAGTTGATGGAATGAGATTGAACAAATGATATACGCAACACATAAAGTGATAATAAGTGAGAAATAAAAACAGAGAAAATCAAAGAAAATCATTACACAATTAAACAAGGAAAATATGATGACACAAAACTATGAGTCTATGACACTGAATAATGTGGTGATATTGAAAAATATTTACATTTCTGATGCAAAGTCTTAATGAATCTTTAGAATTGAAATGCGGTTCATACTTCCATGAATAAGATTGAGCCACGCAACATCACATGATCCAAAGTGACGTCAAAACAATCATGGCTCTCCCCAATGTGATTGTACATTGTAAACGTCATTACCTCATTGATGCCGTTTTGCTGTTTGAACACAGGCTGTGTGTAAATTCTCCATTCGCTTGTAAATGTGATCACCTTGATAAATTTTCAACAAGCGATAAGGAGAAATGAATGTAAATTAAGCAATGAGTTTAATTTTTCTTAGGTTCATGGAACTATATACCGCAGTGCTAGCAAAGCTTACATTACATGAACACCGAAGGGGTTCATTCACTTTGCACGCAACCCACTGTGGTTCATAGCCCATGAACATCAGAAAAATGAAATTCAATTAAATATCCAGAAATCATGGATTTGGTTGTAGTGATCATCGCCAATATCATTTTGTTTATCGACCTTCGTTAACATGTTAAAGTTTGGATGACAAAACACACACACACATTTAAGGGTTTTAAGGGCAGCAAACAGTGCTGTTAAACGTCATCAGCAGCAGCAGCAGCAGCAGCATCAATTTTCATATAGACTGTTGTTCCAGGATTACTGTCCACAGTAGTGAGGCTTTATTCCATAGGATTCCTAAATGGTGTTTTACCAGTTCTGGTAATACATTATTTGGCCATTTTATGAAAACTGTTCTCTATAAACAAATGCAAATGGAAGTACTACATATTTTCACAATAGTTGCATAAAGGAAGACTGGACAATAAGAATGTGGTGTTCAATCTTGATGTCAATTACTTTCCAAACAATTTTTCAGTCATATGGAGACCAAGCTTAACCACTTTGGAGATACTTAACCAATCAAATGGAGAGGCAAGTGTCTCACACAGACTCATAGACACAAAACTTCGCTCTACCACTGAGCCGCCACACTTACCTATTATAAAAGACATTACAAAAACACGCCCATGCAATATACAGAGATTTTTTTCAAAAGCAAAATTGAAAATTTCATTGGAAAAATTTTGATCTTTCAAATATTTCCAATCAAAACATCCATTGTGAATACACATTAAAACCGCCTCGGGCCTCGGCGAGGCGGTTCTAACGAGTACCCACAATGTATGTTTTGGATCAAGAAAAAGAAAACTAGAATTTGTTTTCTATGTGAAAACCGATGTCTCCCCATTTTCTACGGGCATGTCCAAAATATGCAAGCAAGAGTTATAGTTCTTGTGCATCACATATCCTGTCATTCTGTTTTATAAGTGTACCAAGTTTCATTGAAATATCTCTTACGGTTTTCAAGTTATAGAGCGGGCACAAAATTGTATGGAAAATAATCAAAGGGAAATAACTCCAAAGATATGAAAGCAAAAGTAATGATTCTTGTGCATGACACATCGTCTCATCATGCTTTATAAGTGTACCATGTTTCATTGAAAAATCTCTAACGGTTTTTGAGTTATAGAGCAGACACAAAATTGTATGAAAAATTATCAAAGGAAAATAACTCCAAAGATATGCAAGCAAGAGTTATGGTTCTTTAGCATGACACATCATCTCATCGTGCTTTATAAGTGTACCAAGTTTCATTGAAATATTTCTTATGGTTTTCAAGTTATAGAGTGGACATTAAATTGTATGGAAAAATAATCAAAGGGAAATAACTCCAAAGATATGAAAGCAAGAGTTATAATTCTTGTGCATGACACATCTTCTCATCATGCTTTATGAGCGTACCAAGTTTCACTGAAATTTCTCTCACGGTTTTCAAGTTATAGAGTGGACAGGAAATTGTATGGAAAATAATCAAAGGGAAATTACTCCAAAGATATGCAAGCAAGAGTTATGGTTCTTTAGCACGACACATCATCTCATCGTGCTTTATAAGTGTACCAAGTTTCATTGAAATATCTCTTACGGTTTTTGAGTTATAAAGCGGACACGAAATTGTATGGAAAATAATCAAAGGGAAATAACTCATAAAATACTCAAGCCAGAGTTATATTTCTTGTGCATGATACATCGTCTGATCATGCTTAATAAGTGTACCAAGTTTTATCGAAAAATCTTAAATGGTTTTCAAGTTATAGAACGGACACGAAATTGTATCGAAAATAATCAAAGGAAAATAACTCCAAAAATACTCAAACTAGAGTTATGGTTCTTGTGCATGACACATTGTCTCATCGAGGTTTACAAGTGTACCAAGTTTCATTGAAAAATCTTTAACGGTTTTCAAGTTATAGAGCAGACACGATTTGTGACGGAGAGACGGACAGACAGACGCACAGGGAAAAACAATATGTCTCCCGACCCTGAAGGGGGGAGACATAATTAGGTATACCCCAGCAAACCCCAATTTTTCTATATAAAAGTAGGGTATAAGGGAGTATACATCACATTTTCCTGATGTATGCACCAATTACCTTCAGCAGTTTGTAGACTGACTAGTTCACTGTATTCACTCTCTCCAGCATGGTTATGCCCCTTAACTCTGGCATTGTAGATACTGTTGAAGTGGAGACCATCAACTGTACACATCATATCTTGACCAACATATACAACCTGTAAATATTATATGAACCATGTGTATGTCAAATGATTTGTTTGTTTGTTTTTATTGCTTATGTCCTAGGTCAACAGCTATGGTCTTATCGGAACAGTCAATTATCGTTACCCCACTGTTTTCTGGACAATTTTCCCAGAGGCAGTCTACCAGTGCTTAGTGCACATTTCTTTCACCACTATCTAACAATGCTTTTCTTGAATCTGTTGAAGAGGAAGAATGGCTGTAGCAATGTGCCAGACCTAAACAAGGGCCATTGACATGATACTGATCAAGCTTATGCCAACAGCATTTTGCAGTTTGTGTGGATTTGTATCACTGTAGCATGTGTTGCCTCCATATCAATTTCACTTTTCACTTTCAATTCTTAATTGATTGAAAACTTAAACCAGAGTAATTAGTGCATGTTCCAATATTAAGACTTTCTAAACCCCGTCTAATAATACCAGTCCCTTAAATTCAACATTAAGGGACCAATTATGGAATTCCGGAGACAATTATCAGATCCCATTTATGTCCCTATCAGTATTAGATTCCAGGAAACCATTTTAAAAATCTGGTACTTAATTACAGTAAAACACATAAAACTTCAGACTATCCAATTTGAAATGAGCCGCATCATGAGAAAACGGGATTATTGCCTATGCGAAAACAAAGGCGCAGATCAGCTTCGCGGTAACCGCGAAGCTGATCAGCGCCTTTGTTTTCGCTACTCAGATAGTACAGTTCCTCTTCTACTTGAATTCGAAATTTCAAGCTTCTAGCCTGCTTCTGAGACTGTACAGGCCGGTTTATGTCACACCTGGTCGGAAACCCCGAAGACCGGTTTTCTCGCGTCGCGGCTCAAATTATCCCAAAGACTGATTCAGTGTAGAGATTTTGCTTCCAAAAGATGCAAAAAATAGCTCATCATTTTTAAAAAAACTACATGTAAACTGTGGCACTAGTATTGTTTGCCAGTCTCTTTCTGCTCCATAACCTTAGAATATCTAGACTGGCACAAAAATCACTATCTTTTAAGTATGGAAACATATCATCCCCATATCAGTAACTAAAATGATGAGCTGTTTGACATTGTGGACAAAATTCTGTAAACCAACACCATATGCAGGTGTTGCTTGGTAATGGAACCCCTTCTATGGAAAATATCCTCGGTCCAATTTAGTTATAACAACTTTTTTGCCTTTACACTAGTAATTATAAATCTTAAACAGTCTTCAAATGCATCACATCTGTATCTATGATTTGCCTCAAATGGATCCATTAATTCACAGTCTTCATTTAATTGGTATTCAAATTCAAAGCATGAAAGATGAGTCTAATGCAGTCATTAATTTCACTTGATGACACATTGGTCCCAAGGAGATAGCAAATATTCTTTAATGTTTCTTTAATTTTCGCCCCTTGCATTTCTGACAATAATAAACTGACTTGAGCCAATGCAATGGAAAACCTAAGACAACATGAGTTATGTAATGCAGGCTACCCTTAACTGATGCAATTTGTTTCCCAGTAGTATGAAGAACGAACATGTCATGTCTACATGATACAAGTTGTATTGTGCCAATAAAAGTTTGAAGATTTACTATAATTTTTTTCAGGTTCTCAGCTTCCAAATCTCCTAAGGACCTCTGACCACTTTCATGCGACCTTCCTACTTCTATTTGAGCCTGTGCATGAGAAAACCAACAATTTGCTTAGGCGAAAACAAAGTCGCAGATCAGCTTCGCGGTAACCGCGAAGCTGATCAGCGCCTTTGTTTTCGCTACACAGGTAGTACAATTCCTCTACTTTCTAAATCCAAAATTTCCAGTCTCTAACCGTCTTTTGTGACTGTACAGCCCGGTTTGTGTCGGACCTGGTCGGAAACCCAAATTGTTGGTTTTCTCATGCACAGGCTCATTTTCTTTGGTTTACTCATTCTGAAGAAATGCAGGATTTTCTAAATTAAGTTAGCCTTCTTGGTGTAATCTGTCAACTATTGTCGCTAATGTCAATTCCTCCCAGAATTCATTAATGTCACAGCGCAGACGGAGCCAGACTCCGTGACGCCATGTCGCTCCAATCAACAATTGTGGTAAGTGGATTTCTGTGGACATCAGGATAACATGCCCATGCAATGTATGCCACTTACAACCCACTTTTCTAAAATGAGCCGCAACTCAAGAAAACCGGTCTTCAGGGTTTCGGACCAGGTCTGACACAAACCGGTCTGTGCAGTCACAGAAGTAGGCTAGAAGCTTGAAATTTCGGATTTAACAAGAAGAGGGATTGCACTATCCAAGTAGTGGAAACAAAGGTGCTGATCAAGTGTGCATTTACTGCACAGCTGATCTGCGCCTTTGTAACTTTTTATCGCACATATTAGGTGAATATCCAGCTTTCTCTTTTCACGGCTCAAATAAAGTAAGAACAGAAGGACCTGTAATTGATCTTAATTAAATTTAAAACCCAACCTAAGACAATAGGCGGGAAAGAAACGACAACACACGATATCACCAGGATTTTGACTTGGCTCTTTCCCACGGCAGTTTCCAGCTTCATGGATTTACAGGTATAAACATTCATTTTTTATTTTCATTTAAAACATGGATTGTGGATTCTTTATTTAGAACTGTCTCGCAGATGTACCACAATCAATGTTTTGTGCAAAAAAATAAGATAAAACAAGGTGTAATTGGCATAGGCATGTTTGCGTGATTATGTCCACATCTCATGATGGACATAAAGTGGACAGAAGTCGAGTTTCTGATTGATTTTCAATGTCAATCTAAGAAAGCTTGAGTGCATGTTCCAATGATTATCAATGGACTAATAGACTATTGTGTGACATGTCCAAGAATTGCATGCTGGCCACAAGGGACAATTCCATTAGCTTTCATGACAGAAAATAATGAAAGAAAATTACTCTTTCTTGATTTTCTTCAGATATCAGACTTGATGCAGTAATATGGTGATCCTGATGATAATACAAGAGAGGTTTCTTCAATAACTGAAGAAACTATGTGGACTGTGGAGAATTAAATTGTTCTCCCTCTTTGAAAAAAATTGACTTCATTCTTTTAAAAATACAATGTGGAAGAGAATTTTTAAATCAAATCTACCAGGAGTTTCTAGAAAGGACGGGAAGTTCTGTCCAAATGGTCACTGTTTACCATCATGTGGCTCTGTGTTCTCAGTTTGGAAGTTTTTTTCTGCAAGCTCATTCCATCAGATCAGTTAGATTAAAATTCAGGAGTTCTTTATGTACTTTTTATTCACAGACTATCGTTTTCCTAAATCCAAGAATAAAGATTCTGGAGAAGCCCACATGAATAATGCGACAAGCAGAAACACTGACAGAGCTCTGAAAATACTTAACAAGTTTAAAATTATCTCAGTTGCATATCCCAAAAGTGAGCAGAATGAATCCAAGCCTGTACCCTATTATCAGACCCTGTTTTGGGCCTTGGCAGTTTCAATATATCTGTCCAGAAACTTAGACAATTTATGGCATATCAGAAAATTAATTTTGTTAAACGACTTTTACAGTCTACCACTTTGCATGTCAAAGAAACCTGCGAAAACATCTATATAAGGAGAAACAGACACTGTCCTGGGAGCTGAACTGTTAGTGATGGCAACTGACAGTTCAGGCAAGATTTCCCAAGTGGCCTGCAAAAATTCGCCAGACATATCTGGATGTATATGAGCCGACTCGTGGGAAAACAAACAATATGGTTTCCGACCATGTCCGACACAAATCAGGCTGTAAAGTCACAGAAGCAGGCTAGATGCTTGAAATTTTGGGTTTAAGAAGAAGAGGAAGTGTACTATCCGTGCAGCAAAAACAAAGGTGCTGATCAGCTTCCCGGTTCCGCAAAGCTGATCTGCGTCTTTATTTTCGCATATGCAGATTATTGGTTTTCTCATGAGATGGCTCATATATAAGTGTGAGTTTTGTCACTAGAAAGACTGTTTTCATAGTTTACGATCGGCACGATCTGCAGCCACAGGCATAGTACGTGACAATTCAGGAAATAGGAGACAGTGAACTTGCTAGCTGTTAGTGGTCAAATCTTAAGATGCTGATAAGGCAGTGCAAATGCACGGGATTAAATAAACTGATGTAGCAAAAATATTTTTCTTCATGATAGACTTCTTGTTACATCAAATATTGATCAATATTTTGTCTGATCTTAAATGTAGTTCTTAAAACATAACTTTTCATAAAATGCATTTTGATTAAAATGATAGGAAATCTGTAGTTTGTGCTGCAAAATATATTTCAAACAAATATCAGAAAATGTTTTATTCACCTAAAATTTATCATTTTCTAGAGTTGCCAATTGAGTTCTGAAGTATAGCACATATGGTGTGTTAGCTTTATACAAAGACCCACCCTAAAATCTCCTCCATGACCATCATCTAGTTCCAGAGTATAGGCTTCAACTACACTACCAGGGTATGGCTGCCAGGCTATAGTCACACTGTTGTTCTCTGCACTGCATTCCTCAGGTATTATAGAGGGTGTTCCAGGGGCTGAAAATATACATGAAAAGGTGTACATCCCATAACAGTATCAAATTTGGAATTTGACATTGATCAATACCAAGCTCTGTGACAGTCATTTGCATATCACAATCTAACTTTTCTTCATTGCTAGAAAATTTAACAATTTTGTATTCAATGAATACATGTACATATTTTTGCAGCAATTTATTTCACAGCCTGAGGAACTGGTGTAGAATGATGTGTAGTATGTCCAATTTGTCAAAATGGATACTTTCATGGCAAAAATAAATTGGTCATGAAAATAGATTGATTTACAGTAATGTATACTAAAGTTAAGAGAAAACATATTTCTTACAACTATACTCTTGCTACATTACATGGTGTCAGATGTGAGATCTTACAAGAAAAAGAAATTGTCATGAATTTCCTTGAAAAATAAATCATATGAATACTGAGATCAATGGATAAGATTATCAAATTTAATACAAGTATTTTTTTTTTTTTCAGTTTCCATTCCAAATTTAGCTACAACATCCTACTTCTACTTCAATAGCATTCAACTGACAAACTTCTGTTAATATTTTACTAATTCTAATTCAGATCATGCGTCTTTAAACAAAATGCAAATCATATATAATTTTATTAAGCTTTAACATTGGGTCAAAATATTGCAGGTATTTGAGTATTTCAAAATACAAACAAACAATTAAGAAATTTAAACAATATAAGAGAACTGATTTCAAAATCAGCTTCGCAGTAACTGCAAAGCTGATCAGGGCCTTTGTTTTCACTACCCTCTTCTTCTTAAATCCAAAATTTCAAGCTTCTAGCTTTCTTCTGTGACTGAACAGATCTGTTTGTGTCGGACCTGGTCTGAAACTCAAATCGTTGCTTTTCTCATTCAGAGGCTCAAATAATAGAGTCACACCAAAGCATCTGCATGCAAACAGATACTCATCTAAATCCTCAAGCTGTCAAAAATTTTCTCCAGACTTTTTTTTTAAACTTAATTACTAAAATATCATAAGTAAGCAACCTGAAAATCATTGGTTTGTGGAAGATCACGTTCTGAAAGAGGCAGTGGTTTGAAGCATTGGTATGGCCTCTGAATGCAGACAATTTGACACTAGCCAGCTTGTTAGAAGCCTGTTTGAAAAATCACGTCTGACATTTTTTTTAATCAGACTTGTAGTTGGGTGAGAACTGACCAATAAAGGGATATGGTCTAAAATAAAATCATGCAGTATTATAACTTGACTATCTGACCACATGACAACATACAGCTTACCCTGCATACCATCTGAGCGTGAAAAAATAGATGAAAAAAAAAATGTATAATTATATACATATTATATGCTTAACCAAGGACAGAAAACCTAAGGTTCTTGATTTTCTTTTCTGCTTTAAAACTCATAATGTGTTTTGCGTTATCTGAAAATGCATATGTATTATTTATCACTTTCTCCTTTTTTCCTCTCTGAGATAAGCATTTAAATGTCTCAAGAAAGGTTTGTCATTTCCAGATTTCCAGGATTTTGTAAGAAAAAAAAAACTAAGTGATTTTGTGTGAAATGGTTTTTATGCAAAACAGTGTTTTATCATGTGTACCATTTCTAAAGGATTTAGTACACTGATATAAAATGATTTTATTTTCATTATCAACGTCAGATTAGAATACTTGATTTCAATTTCCAATTCCCTGCTGTTGCAAACTCCAGAACAGACACCCAGACTATAAGTTAAGTCATTTAATCCTCAACAATAACAAACTCAGTCATTTTCACTCCTGACTTTATCTTTGGGCTTATCAGTCATTGTCTCTGATACATTTCCCTCTACTCTCTCCACTGCTGTTTTCTAGCTACCATGCTGTTCTATATCACCTCCTCAGCTTGTACCAACATTACTCTTCACTTTAATATAGTGCCACATGATGTGGAATCCTGTCTTTAGGATTTTCTATGAGGTCTGACAAAAACTGGGCTGCAGAGTCAGAGATGATGGTTAGATGCTTGAAATTTCAGATTTAGAAAGTAGAGAGATTGCACTATATCCATGTAGCGGAAACAAAGGCGCTGACCAGCTGTGCAGTTACTGCACAGCTGATCTGCGGCTTTGTTTTCGCATATGCAAAAAAACAGTTTTCTCATTACTCCACTTTATCATCTTCTGTTTTCATAATATCATGCTGTTCATTATCACTGATTGTGTTTGTAACAACAAAAATTGTTTGTAACATTATCAAGGTCATCAAATAGGAAAGATTCTTTGACAGGGGTTCAAAACCCCAGGTTTTGTTTCATTTCCAACCATGACAGATACAAGCAAGAGAATACAAGAAAAGAAAAACTATAAGAGGAATCTGTGCTCCAAGCAGCTAAAAAGAGCTTTTTCCTTTTTGCCAAAAGCTGTTTTTCTCTTTGTGTGCCCCATGTTGGAACCATTGGAGGTATTAGTTTTTCCATCATTACCTTCAAAAACAAAATACAATTGAGCCGCATCATGAGGAAGCCAACAATGTGGTTCCCACACAGGTCCAACACAAACCGAACTGTACAAGCACAGAAGATAGCTAGAGGCTGGAAAGTCTGGTTTTAGAAAGTAGAGGAATTGTACTATCAATGTAGCGAAAACAAAGGCGCTGATCAGCTTCGCAGTCACTGCGAAGCTGATCTGCACCTTTGTTTTCGCCTATGCAAAATGTTGGTTTTCTCATGATGCGGCTCAATTCTGATCTAACAATCTGAGCAGACATAACAGTAGGGCTTATCAGCAGAGCCAGGTAACATCAGTCTCTACTCAATTTTTCATCAATTCTTATCTTTAATCACCTATCAGGAGGGGCTTTCCACACCTGAGATCTATTCCAACAAAATATTCCCTACCAATGCCAACACAGAGTGCTCATAAGCCTGTAAATCTAGTCTCATGTCTGTATACCAAAGTTTTGCACCATGTGAACAGAAGTCAACTTATGGTCTTATTTTAAATTGTGAATTTCGAGCAACTGTCAGCATCTGAAGCAATCATTAAGCCATGAAAGCCATTATGCCATTTGTAAAGACAGGTTTTGCCTTGATGGGATTCACCTGTATATTACTGTATACCACCATTATTACATTATTAAAGAAACAGAAAGAATACTCCCATGGGAGGGATTCTAATTATTTTCCATTTTTCTTGTTTCTATTTGTGAGATTTTGAGATCTCAGGTCTTTCTAATGAGCAAATGCAAAAAAGGCTACAGCCAGGAACTGGCATGATCATATATAGCATACACACACCAACCATGAAACCAAATGGGGATAATTAAAGCAACAAATGAGTCATCTTGTGAGAAAACCAACAATGTGGTTTTTGAACAGGTCAGACACAAACTGAGCTGTACAAGTACAGAACAATGCCAGATGCTGGAAATTTTGGATATAGGTAGAAGAGGCATTGTATTAATCAGTGTAGCGAAAACAAAGGCATTGATCAGCTTTGCAGTTACTGCGAAGCTGATCTGCGCCTTTGGTTTCGCAAATGCAGATTGTTGTTTTTCTCACGAGGTGGCTCAAATATGTCCGATGCAAATACAGCAGTAAAAAATGGCTTTTTCCCATAAGGTGGCCATGAACCATAAAATATATGTATGGAAGCTTGGACTCATATTAAATTTTATATGGAGAGTGAGAATGCACTGGGTAAAAAAAATATGAGGAAATAAGGAAATAGCTGACGAATCACCTCGACTCTCTAGTAATGCTTTAAAAAAATGCTGATTTCAGGAAACCAGTTTTATACCCTGTTTAGACTGGAGTTTTAATTTGAATCGAAACCGTTTTCACTCCGAATTGAAATGATTACATTAGCGAAACTAAAATAATGTAAGCGAAGCCGCACAAACTAAACCAAATTTATCTGGCATAGTCTAAACAGGGTATAAGACATAAATTGTTCTTGAAATTGTTCCTTAAACATTTATAACAGTGTCAATTTAAATGTCAATTAACCCATAGCCTAAACCAAAATACAATTACTTTTCAGCTTCAGTAAATCACATAAGGAGAAATTAACTTATTTTTGTAATCACAGACCCATTAACTTTGCCAATACTTCATTTTCAAGGCATTAAATTTCCTTCTATTCCTAATAAAGCTGATTTAGCAGAAAACTCTTTAGCATTAGATCTGATAACTAAATCAATCTTTTCATAAACGAGAAAAGCGGTCTTCAGGGTTTCCGACCAGGTCTGACACAAACCGAGCTATACAAGCACAGAAGATGAATAGAAGCTTGAAATTTCAGATTTAGGAAGAACTGAAATTGTACTATCTGAGTAGCAAAAAACACAGGCGCTGATCAGCATCGCAGTAACTGCAAAGCTGATCTGCGCCTTTGTTTTCCCAAAGGCAAAAATCTGGTTTTCTCATGACGCGGCTCAAATGAGTAACTGAATGAAGCAAATTACTGAAATGTATACTTCTAATCATACATGGTAAGAGAGAAGCTAGAGCACAGCCTACATAAAAGTGGTGATCAGGTCTTGAATGGTTTAGCTGGAACTGTTACCAGAAGCAGCTGCAGAAAAAAAAAAAAAAAAAAAAAAAAAAAAACATGTCTGGCTCTGAAGACCAAAGGACCAGAATACATGATTAGAGATGGTCTATGGGTTCCAGAGGTCTAAACACTTCCTTATGACTCCTCTGGCTAGGTATTGTATGAACCACATCAAACGAAAAGTGGTCATGAAGATTTCAGACCAGGTCAGACATAAACAAGGTTGTACACCTACAAGATTCCAGTATAGGTAAAGAGAGCATATTTCTGTATCAAATATACAGGTGAGTTCCAATAATGGCCTCTGGTCTGCATCTTTATTTCATGGCACATGAAAATGCAGGCTTTCTCATATCCCCGAGCTGATATTCTGTAATAAGTAGACATTACTAACAAGATTCTAGGTGTTGAGGATAATTGGTCATTATTATAGCACCAGTTATAGCTCTAGAATCATCTCTTGCCTCATAAACTGATGTGAGCTGTAATGCAAGAAACTGGTCTTCCAAGTTCCGACCAGGTCTGACACAAACCAGCCTGTACAGTCAGAAAAGGAGGCTAGAAGCTTGAAATTTTGCATACAAGTAGAAGAGGAATTGTACTATCTGTGTAGCGAAAACGAAGGCGCTGATCAGCTGTGCAGTTACTGCACAGCTGATCTGCGTCTTTGTTTTCGCACAGGCAAAACTTACCTCATAAAATGATACTCTCCTGGTAATTAGGAACTATAATTAGTTGCAGTTGCAGGTGCTTCCAACAGAAACAGCTATCTGAGTGATCAGCAGTTTTTGGAAACTTCCAATCTGATTGCTGAACATTTTCCTGATTGCCTACTTTTACCTTTTTCAGATACAAAACAGCAGACACTTTCATTGTTGCTATGTGACCAGACAGGCGGACACATGTT
The DNA here is from genome assembly GCA_964017185.1 of Rugalucina vietnamica. Classification (NCBI taxonomy): domain Eukaryota; kingdom Metazoa; phylum Mollusca; class Bivalvia; order Lucinida; family Lucinidae; genus Rugalucina; species Rugalucina vietnamica. Next base: position 73,024,555 of record OZ024872.1, read on the forward strand.
TAAACCTTACTCAGTACAGGTTATTCAATGCATTAATTTGAGCTGTGCTTTTGGGAAGTGTAGTGGCGCAGTATTTTGGCTTTGGTATGTCATGTAGATCAAGAAGCTTAATTGGCATTTATATTATATCCTATTCCCATGTAATTTTATACATGTACCACTATAAAAATCTTCCCCATGCCTAGACTGGTTAAGAATCCTCATGAAGTGGATAATCCCTAAATGACTGAAAACTTGTTGACTGGGACATAAATCAACACACAAACAATTACATATAATTTACCTTTCATTTGAAAGAAGTTCATAGTCTGTATGGAGTGCACCACAGGGGCTGTGTCTAGTGTCAGTTCAAACTCAGGAGACACTCTGGGGATCAAGTCCATGTCCTTGTAGAAGTTCTGGTCTACATTGGCCACTCTGTTCAAGAGGGAACTGGAGATCTGGAAAACAGAATAAAAAAACATCAGAATACAGCAAAAAAGCATATGTTATTCAGGGGAAGGGGAAGGAAGCTTGTTGAGTATCAGATCATTCTCTTGGGACACCCTGGGGATCAGTTCCGTCTCCTTGTAGAAGTTTTGGTCTATGCCTGCCACACTGTTCAGTAGGGAACTGGAGGTCTGAAATGCAAGATATTAGACTATGTAGCTGCAAAACACTGATATATGTAAAAGTCAATGCACAGGAACTTGAGATCTGAAAAGCAAGAACATGAGCATTAAAATTCACATCTAGGGATACCCTTGGGATCAGACCCGTAGCCTTGAAGAAGTTCTCAGGTCCAACAAGCCTGTCACTCTGTACAACAGGGTATGTGGAAACCGTAAGACAGCATCAGATACATGTAAGGTTGGGGTAGGCTCAAGGATCGTTTGCTCTGGAAAGAGTCTGATTTCTAGTGATTTAATAGACACTTCACATTTTTCTTGTCTTTTTGCATCTTTTAAGGCATTAAAAGATTTATGGCATTTTTTTCTTCTTAAAAACTGATGAATTGTAATGAAGCAGAGATTCCATCAAATACAGCCCCAGGCTACAAAAAGACATCATTAGACCTTGAAGGAATTCTAATTAATTATTTCAACAATCAATATTGCTCTTTAAAGATTCAGAGAAGTGAAGTATGAAAAATTAAAGAGTGCTGGAATGTAGAAATCATGATTCTTCTCAGATTTGCTGAGCATGCGAAAAAAATATTAATCTTGTTATAGCAGTAGTCATTGTTGTGAAACATGCATAGCAGATCTTACATAAGATAGACTAGTGGTAATATGAGCCACTTCATGAGAAGACCAGATTTTTGCTTATGCGAAAACAAAGGTGCAGATCAGCTGTGCAGTAACTGCACAGCTGATCAGCGCCTTTGTTTTTGCTACATGGATAGTACATTTCCTCTTCCTCCTTAATCCCAAATTTCAAGCTTCTAGCTGTTTTTTCTGAGACTGTGCAGGCCGGATTGTGTCAGACATGGTTGAAAACCCCGAAGACCAGTTTTCTCGCATTGCAGCTCATATCATGAGAGGCTTCATATGAAATGGCCACAATGTTTCTTTTGCTAATCCTTGTGAAGAACATGTTGACTAATTTGGTTTCTGTCTCAAATTTTTTATGATCATGCATTCAAATAAGTATTTAAATACCAATATCCCATGGCTGGCATGCTTTTCAAACAATTTTTCTAATTATTGAAGATTGAGCCTTGATTTCCATCAGGAATAGCTGATCATGTACAAGGTGCTATTAAAGGAACAAGAAGCCGATGAAGTGAGCACTGCATTAGCCAAAAGCTTTCAAGATTTCACTGAAGGTGAGCCATGTTAACATGCCTGAAATCGTCCAGCTCAGCATTTTCTCTCATTGTAATGGATAGAGGCAACCACAAAAAAAGCAGTTCAGGCCCAGATCATCACTTTCCCATTTATAATAAAATATACTTTGCCTGACCCACAATTCATTTCAAACCTCAATTTCAAGGTGTGGGTGGTTGATATGGCCTGATGAAAACCTGAATCAGCTGCTGATACAGGGGGTGTTGAATTACCGACAAGTTTAGCTAGAGATATGCCTCACTGCAATATCTTGATGGAGTTTCAATCACTTTTCTGCTTCAGTGACATTCTGATTAACACCTGATATCAAGCAGAACTTGTTCTATCATTCTAGATAAGGGGAAATGTTAGATCATGTTTCGATTTTTTACAGGTAGAAAAAAACTTGAGCATGTGAGCAATTTCAGAGCTGAGTAATGAATTTAAGGATGTTCGCTGCTAACATTTGACATTTCGGAACTTCCGTTTTTTCTTTTCTTGAATATCTCGTAAACGGTTGCAGATATTTTCCTAATACATGTATATTATATTTGGATACATATTGATGATATGCATTGAATGAGCCATGAAAATTGTCAATCTAAGGAACTTCATTTTTTCACCCCATTTTCTGCAACTTTTTAGAAAATTTTAGTTGTCAGTAAAATTTAAGGGGTAGGGTAGATTAAACTTGAATATTACACATCTTAAAATTAATTGCACTAGTTCGATGTTTATTTTAGCAGCAGTTTATGTGTACATGGTCTTCTAAGTCAGTCTTTGTGTCTTTAGTGTGCTGGTTTTAAAATTTTAGGTGGTTTTATGAAATGGGCTTTTAGAAACAAAACAGCCGAAGAAAGGCTAAAAATGGTGATTTTCAAGTTGTTGGTTCTCTCTTATATGCTCACTACCCTATATATTTCTTTCTTTTATTCGAACAATATAACCAAGTTCTATGTTGTGTGAAAATACAAGAAAAAGTTTGAATCAACAAATATGAATTTGGCACATTTCAAAATATTGATTTTTTCCAACTTTTCAAGTATGGGGGTAGGGTTGAAAAAGGAACTGTAAAATTTTGTCATCCAATCCAAGTTGCAAATTTTTCTATGCTTTTGGTCCAAAATAGTCTGCGTTACATAATTATTATGACTTTTGAAAGCATTCTAGGTGTATGTTTGTTCAAGACAGGTATGTTTCAAACTATTAAAAATTAAATTAATTTTACCAAATTTAAAACATGGTGCTCAGAGGTCTCATTCAGAGGCCTGTAGCTTGAAAAAAATGCACACCACCCTATATTTATATTGTTTTCAAATGTCTTGTGTTGTATTTTGGAGTCAAAAAAGAGTGGTTAGAAAAAAAGTTTGAATACTTTTTCATTGGCAGCGAACATCCTTAAAGCAAACAAGCCAAGTAACCTTCCACGGAATATAAGAAACCAGCATACCGCACACATGATTTTTATGTAGGGTAGAGAGTCTCTAGACAAGATTGTCTCCCGATCCTGAGGTCCAGCTCTTGAATGCACTCTCATTTTATGGGAAAGGATCTTAAAAGACTGAGTGGGTTCCTAAAGATGTTTTGGCTCAAAGATGCATTGGCTCAATGATGCTTTGGCTCTTCCACTCAGAAAGCTAGTCCGTGTGTTTCATATAATGATAATCAAAGATGTACCATTTGAAGCCAAAACTGACCAAAATTAACCCCATAAACCATTCATGCTTAAATATCAAACATTTAATTTATGAACATGATACTGCCTTTAAAAGGATGTTAATAGCGTTCAGTTTGCCTAAGTCCACCATCAAGAGATCATACGGTGCATGTCCATTCATAAATTTCCCATAAATGTACATATAAACAGCCATGGTCCAAGGATTTCCTTTATCCAAAATTCACCTCATCAGTTTAAACTTGCTCTTCTTGTGACAGATTAGAAGTAACATTAAGTCTTGACCACTTGTCCGTGGCTAATGGATGCAATTATAATGAAAGTGCATTTGCAAATGAGGAAAACGTGTACTGACCAGTCAAAAAAAGCTAAAGATACTTTAAAAGTTGCTATGCCTGCCATTTTCAAGGTAAAACGTAACATACGTTTTTACTAATTATGAAAGAAACTTCAGTTAGAATTCCACAACAGTCAAACATAAGCCTACCCCCTCTGTATGGTGGAAAAATCATTTATCATATCCCAACATTTTCGGTGGGTTTAATTCTTTCTTATTCATTGTATAGGGACACAAAGCAATTTGGCTATTATTTTTCCTTTACTTTTTGTCTTCTATATTCATCAAAATATGTTGATTCATCTTTTGAAATGTCGCATTATGACCATGATGAGGAAACAAGGGATTCATTACAAAAAGGGAAGTTTAAAGCGCACCTGTACAGGTTTTCTCATAAATACAAGAGTCAATATATTCCTTAGATATTTTGTAAACCATGCAAATCTTCTTTTTAACTAATTATACAGGCTCACAAAAGTTTTGGATTCTGATCAGACTGCTTCTCAGGGTTGTATTTCTTCGAAACAATGAAAAGGCAGACCTTCCCATAACAAGCCTTAAAATTTTAAATGCTAAGACAATCAGGATAAATTTTATTACATTTCACATGCAACAAACAGGAAAGAAGATATCATGAATATCCTAACATAAAAGGATTATAAAGAAATACTTCCATCAGCTTATACCATAAAATGAGCCGCCTCGTGGGAAAACCAACAATGTGGTTTCCGAACAGGTCCGACACAAACTGGCCTGTACAGTCATAGAAGATGGCTAGAAGCTTGAAATTTCGGATTTAAGAAGAAGAGGAATTGTACTATCCTTGTAGCGAAAACAAAGGCGCTGATCAGCTTCGCGGTTACCGTGAAGCTGATCTGCGTCTTTGTTTTCGCATATGCAGATTGTTGGTTTTCTCATGAGGCGGCTCAAATGTATGAACTAATTGTACAAGAATTTAGATATCTACCCGACCTATTGTGCTTGTGTCATCAGTCATCACCATTCCAACATTCCAAAGCACCCATGCAACGCCCATGGGGGATATAAAGACTGTTTGGGGTTCCGAAAGTCTGACAGAAACGGGTTGCATAAAGGTGATGGTTATCTACCACAATTACACAGTCAACGCCACAGAATTCTGTTTTTTACTGATGAATGAAATCTACAAATATTTATGCCCAATTTTTATGACTTTACAGTATATTCTAAAGACTTAAAAGTCTGTGATCACGTCACCTATAAAATCCATGTTCATCATGTTTTCTCTGACAAAAGCCTGTCATGTTTCATTGACTATCCCACATGGCAACCTGCGAGGGAGCATTGTGTATCATTGATGCTGTAATGGAATTCTAGTAAAGTTCACAAAATTACTATTCTTGTATGTATTCATCTCTACAAGATTTAATTGAATAAAATTGCTATGAATGCATAAAGCTTCTGAGATATACTGAATGAAACATTGACTACCATCAACATCCTAACAATTTGAAGTCAAAAACTAGACAATACTAAAAGAAGTAAAAAACCAGACAATACTAAAAGTTCAAACCTAAAGCTAATGAAATACATGTAGCTAGGTGCATAAATTGTTCTACATTTCAATCATGGACTGCTCTTCTAGGAGAATTGTATCTTGGTCTTCGCTTCTTATCATGTCTAAAAGAAATATTAAGTTTGCAGTCAATCATCTACTCTTCACGAAGTCTAGGCAAACCTTAGGGATTGCGAGTTTGGTTCCAGGCTTCTCAGAAGCATATTGCCAACAAGACTTTTTACTCAGAATTTCAGGCTCCATATAACCCTTGTACCACCATCGCATAGATGCTTAACAGCCAAACTGAAATGAAGATATAAAGTGTTTGTTTACCCAGAATACAGGGATTCACTAAGATTGCCCTGTCATTTATGCTCGCAACCTTTGACTTGTGTCAGCCATTCTGAAAACCTTTCATCATACAGAAATATTAATAAAGCCAAACTGAGCTTAGACACTGTCAACATACCATATAAGACCTGATATTTCAGATTGTTGCCATCATCCTAAAATTAGTACAAAGCCGACTGTCTCTCCAATAAGAAATTCATAAAGCCACTGTTGAAAATAGTGACACAAATACTGCAGATCCAGTTTGATCTGGGTCTACATTGTGTAAATTCCTGCCACTTCATAAACTTAGGATCATTTGGGTATTCAAATGCCTAGAACAGAGATGGTTTATGCATGTCAATTTTATAATATTCTCTTGCTGAATTGGAAATCTTGGGAACTGTCAATTTAAACTGAAGAGAAAATCATTATATGATTTAAGATAGCTTGCAATTTCTAGCAAAATTACAACTTCTCTTAGAACCAATGAATAATGAAACTGAATGATAGCATCGAAAATTTCAGAAAGTATAGAAATTTTAGATGGGACTCGCTTTACAAACGATGTTGGAATGAATCAATAAATGATTGAATGATGTGCTCTTCTTTGTAAGAGAATGAAACTTGAAAAGGGAGAAAAAATTACTTGCTTTGTTTGAAAGTGTGGTATGAAATCATGATAGCCTTTATTAAATGTTTACTATGCCAGAATCTTGATGTTTCTTATTTCTTGTCCAAACTTGCAAGACATTAGGGTAGTCTCTGTAGCTCGTGATCAGAGCAGCTAAACTTCAGTTTCACCTGGTCAGGATCAATTTTCTAGAATTAAATAAATGTTTCTAATAAACTTTTACATGTAATGCTTGAAGCAATGAAATGTTTCCCCATGTTTCTCAAGTAATTTCCTCTGTGACAGCTAGTGGGGACTAAAAGCAATCAGTGGCAAACTTTGCTGTGATCAATAACTTCCTGACAACCTAGATATGAGCCATGTGATTGGAAAACTGGGGGGTTGCCCATGCGAAAACAAAGACGCAGATCAGCTGTGCAGTAACTGCACAGCTGATCAGCGCCTTTCTTTTCGCTATTTAGATAGTACGATCCCTCTACTTGTTCAATCCAAAATTTCAAGCTTCTATACCTCTTCATTGATTGCACAGACTGATTTGTGCCAGACACTGTCAGAAACCCAGAAGACCGGTTTTCTCATGTCAAAGTTCATATGTGAGCTAAGAAAAATTGTCTAATGCAAAGATTGAGATCATCCTGCAAAGCTGCATAGCCTGATATTAAAGCAATCCTGCCACTCAGTAAATGAACATTTTATGACCTCTTCCCATAGCCTATTTACAGAAATTTGGTTTGTCTTCGAAGCTGAGCAGGAAGTGTGTGTTCAGTGGCCAGAATCCCAAAAGAAACTACTGTGGGGTTCGGCTCATTTATAAGTAACAATCTAAACAAAGTATAAAAGAATACATTTATCAGAAACAATCAGAAAAAGCAAATGTAGCCCAATGAAACAGAAAACCTTTCCAATAACAATTTTACTTGCTGAAGTTGTGGAAAATAACAAAAGTGTCAAGAATGCCATGTTTAGAAACGGGGGAAAAGTGGTTTTGTTTTCAATTCAGTAGAAAATTTTCCTATTGTTTCCAAAATTACAGGTGCTATCAAAACAAATAATCAGTTCAGCAGTCAAAATACATTAGTTTTAAAAACATCAAATGAAATATGAAACTTCATTATTTTTTCTTTCCCAACCAAAAAGACAGGGTTTATTCATGACACTATTGGACCATTCATCCATGCAACTGAACCAGGAAGGTTTGTGTAACACAACTAAAAAACAGCAAGCCTGTATGTTTTTCTGTGATACTTTTTTGCCACATGCTGCCAACAACCCACCCCAGCTTACCTGTAAGAATGAGGTAGGATCACTTCAGCACCTCAACACAGAACTAGAAAATGTGTTTATGAAACACTATGCCCCCAACTGGTAAGTCACTTTCAAGATGTAAAAATGTCCAAAAAATGACTAAGTTCAAATTGTAAAAAAAAAGTGACAAAAATTAATCTGAGGAGTATATCCCAACCACATGCATATCTTCAAAGCATGGTCACAATGTCTGCAAAGTTTCAAAAGTATCGGTATAAAATTTGAGGAGGAGTTGCGCACACAAGGTACCCTCTATCTATTCACTAAAATGCCCGAAAAAATGACTAAGTTCTAATTGTGAAAAAAATGACAAAAAATAATCCAAGGATTATATCCAAACCACATACATATCTTCAGACCATGCCCATAACACAATAAAGTCATGTAAAGTTTTAAATGAATTGGCATGAAACTGTAGGAGGAGTTGCGCACACAAGGTACCCACTGCCCATTCACTTTCATTGTGAAAATGCCCGAAAAATGGTTAAGTTCAAATTGCGAAAAAAGTGACAAAAATTAATCTGAGGATTATATCCAAACATGCATATCTTCAAAGCATGGTCACAACATCTGTAAAGTTTCACTAAGAGAATAGGAATAAAACTGTAGGAGGAGTTGCGCACACAAGGTACCCACTATCTATTCACTTTATCAAGAATTAAAAAGGGAAATAACTCTCACAGAATGGGCCCCTAGCCCCTTGAATTTACCTGAAAGAAAAAATACGGGACCTCTTAATTTTCATATACAAACTACATACCAAATTTCAAGATCCTAGCTCTAACGGTTCCTGAACGAGTGCTCATGCATCACAGACAGACTGACTGACAGACTGGGGACTGACTGCACAGACAGACCCAAACCAATATGCCCCCTCAACTTCTTCGAAGTTGGGGGCATAAATACAGTAGGCCTGTGGTCTTTAGACCCCCCACCCCACCCCTTCCCCATCTAAACAACCTACAGCTTACCTGTAAGAATGAGGTAGGATTGCTCTCTTTCAGCACCTCCACAGAAATACAGCAGGCCTGTGGTCTTTTGACCACCTCCTGACTCCCTCCCCTCTCCCCATCTAAACAACCCACCCCAGCTTACCTGTAAGAATGAGGTAGGATCACTCTCCTTCAGGACCTCAACACAGAAATACAGTAGGCCTGTGGTCTTCTGTAGATGACTGGTACAACTAGCAGCCTGGTCCTTCAGTATCTTGGTCTTCAGTTCTCGTTCATGGCTGACAAAGTCTAGGAGTTCATGTTTACGCTGTGTTATGGCATCTACCAGAGAATCACACTGGGACACTACCAGAGCTTCAAACTCTAGACAGTTAGCCTGAAACAGAGAGAATAATTTATGGCACAACCATGTTACCCATTTGCCCAAAATCATCCACCGTTTAGTTTATACATGGTTTAGTTTTTTCCCACCTCGGTTTTTAGAGTGGGAATCTTTTTCTGATTGCGCCTTTTCCTGATCTTTGCCTACTTGTTCCTTGTTATAAAATCAACACAATGGCCAGAGTTTTTTTGTTTTTTTTTTATTTTATGTAACCCTTCCTTAATCCAGAGTTTTAGATTGATTCTAAGCATTGTAAGAAAAAGAAATACATGCATATAATAAACGAATCAACAAAAAACACAGAAATCAATACAAAAACATGGGTCATTTCCATAAACCATACAAATGACCTGTTTAATTCATGATGCATTTCCGAAATATTTCGATCTCAGCAAAATTACAGGAAATTAAGAGTTCAACATTTTTCTTGAATATTTGAGTTTAATTAAAACTTCCTGAAATTATTTACTTAGCAATTTTGTATCAGACTATTTCCAATACATTGGCGCCAGCAAGACCAATAAAATACATGACCACAGATGGTCAATCGAGCAGGGAATATTTTGATGTGCTCAATTAGACCTATTCTCCAGTCTGTCTGCAAGGGTCAAAGAAGCCAAGAAAATAAGATTACTGGAATCAAAAGGACAAATCCATGAATTCCTCCCATTTGGAAATTCAATGAACAGCAAATGAGGTCTTAAATTGTGCTTGTGGACTGTTAGGATGAAATCAATAGTTGTTTAAATCATTGACAAAGTATCTGAGACACAGACAGCATTTTCCAAGATTTTGCAAGTTGCTATATCAGCTTGTGCCATTATGACAAAATCTTTAAAAATGAAATCTGCCATTTATGAATGCCCAAACAAAAGGGGACAGAAAAGTTAAGTTGATTATACTTTTTATGTTGTTCTTGCCTTCATACAGGCATAAAAACAGCTCCAGATTTCACAAATTTTATCTTTTTTTTGTGGCAGTATTTGCAGGCCTAGAAATTTTTCTGAGGACCTACTCGTCCTGTGGGGCGAGTTGTAAACAATTTTCACTCGTCCTTACTGCTGGTGCACTCGTCCTTAAAATCTGGATTTCAAAAGAGACAAAAATCATCAAAAACTAATGTCGCCCTGCTTCGACATTTTTTTGTCTACTTTCGATATCAAAATGGAAATTCTCGATTATTTGACTTTTGGTGTAAGCCGTTTTATCACATGGAGATAAAATCCGGGACGTCTTAAGTCTCGATAGTACGGCGCGCCGTGAATAAAATGACCAATGCTTTCCGGTATTTGGACCATGTACCGGATTTTATTGAATTTCATTTACTGCGGACTAGTGACGTAGTGCAAACATCCGGTTGACAATCGGAAACGAAATCTTCAGCTGATTTTGCATTTACGGACATTTACTGCATCGAGTCAGTCCCGAAAATGCTACTCGTCCTGTCGGACGAGCAAGAGTAAATTTCCACTCGCCCGTATCGAACTTTCACTCGTAAATACGAGCGGACGTGTGGATTTTTCTAGGCCTGATTTGTGTCAAACCTAACCTTGGTCATCAAACCCGTCTATTTCTCAAAAACTGTCATTTGATATGAGCTACCTATTGTCCTAAAGCAGGACCAATTAATTGGGGTCACAACCTGGAAGCAAAACCCTACAATAAATCTTATCCAGACATGCATGGCTTACAAAGTGGTACAGTAAGATCAGATTTTCATGTGACTTTTATTTTCTTCAGTTTTCTATTTCCTTTATGAAATCTTGAATTTGTGTTTGAATTCTGTTGCAGTCCATACATAAAGCTTATTTTAAGTAACTCTTTAACAGTGAGAATTTCGAATTTGCTGTTTCGAGTCACAAAGTTTGTGAATATTAGTAAAAATTATGTTATCACAAACCCCATTACAGAATCTCAACAAGATAGCTCAGATCAACATAGAGGAGCACTTTGATCAGTTTCTTGCTGGAGCATTATGTTAAATGAAAGCAGTTTAAGAGTCATTAAAATACATGTTAAGTTTTTGTGGTGCCCAATTTTAGGAGACCTCTTTCAGTTTGTTACCCAACAAGGGTATTGCCTTTCTCTGGGAACCTATAACAAGTGAGCCGCCTCGTGGGAAAACCAACAATGTGGTTTCCGAACAGGTCCGACACAAACCGGCCTGTACAAGCGCAGAAAATAGCTAGAAGCTTGAAATTTCGGATTTAAGTAGAAGAGGAAGTCACTATCCGAGTAGCAAAAACAAAGGCGCTGATCTGCTTCGCGGTTACCGCGAAGCTGATCTGTGTCTTTGTTTTCGCCTATGCAGATTGTTGGTTTTACCATGAGGTGGCTCAAGTATCAATTTGTCTGCCAATAATTGAATTGTTTCTAAATGATGACTTCAATCAAATTATTCAAATAAATCAGCTTATGTAACTTGAACAGGAACAAATTGTTCTTGCATGCAATCACAGTAGACCTGTTTGACCTTCTTTGAAAATGATAGCTTCAAAGCTTCTAATTTTATACTAGACTGAATGTCTTAATTTCAGCACACATCAATAATAATAAAAAAATTCAGGTACAGAAAGCCTAACCTTGGACTGTTGAAAATAATGGTTTTAAAACTGTAACATCAGCAAAACAATTCTTTCTTGAATCTCCAGAAGTCTATCACAAAATCCAAATCCGAAAAAGCCTGTGATAACTTTATACCCCTCTTTATTCCTTGGCCTCATCTTAGAAAGCAAAATTAATGTCATGTATGTAACAGAACCATATAACATACTTACAAGGGATTCTGTCTACCATGGCATCCAACTGTTGTAGGAATATTGGGTTTCTGTCTTGGCCTTCTCTGAGAAAACTTATGTAACAAATGTAACACACAAAATGTAACTTACACAGCTAATGTAACAGAGCCTATGTAACATAGGTAACAGAACCAATATGAACTTACAGCAGTTTAACCTACCATGCATATGCTCTTTACCAGTTGTATTAACTGACTTCTTGCCTTAGTCATCTCTGAGAACACAAATGTAACATATGTAACAGATCTAAGTTACAGGTATTCTATTTGCCAGGGCCTTCAACCATGTATAAACTGTGTTTTCTGCATCAGCCTTCTCTGAGAGAACATATGTAACATGCCTTATGTAACATATATAACAGAATCAAATGTCGAGTACTTACAGGTATTCTATCTGACATGGCCTTCAACTGTTGTATAAACTGTGTTTCTGCCTCAGCCATTGTCTGAGAGAACTAATGTAACAGGCTTTATGTAACATACATAACAGAATCAAATGAGTACTTACAGGCATTCTGTCTGCCATGGCCTTCAACTGTTGTATAAACTGGGTTTCTGCCTTGGCCTTGTTTGAGAGAACTAATGTAACATATGTAACAGGCCTTATGTAACTTACATAACAGAATCAAATGAGTACTTACAGGTATTCTATCTGCCATGGCCTTCAACTGTTGTATAAACTGTGTTTCTGCCTTGGCCATTGTCTGAGAGAACTAATGTAACATATGTAACAGGCATTATGTAACATACATAACAGAATCAAATGAGTACTTACAGGTATTCTATCTGCCATGGCCTTCAACTGTTGTATAAACTGTGTTTCTGCCTTGGCGTTCTCTGAGAGAACTAATGTAACATATGTAACAGGCATTATGTAACATACATAACAGAATCAAATGAGTACTTACAGGTATTCTATCTGCCATGGCCTTCAACTGTTGTATGAACTGTGTTTCTGCCTCAGCCTTCTCTGAGAGAACTAATGTAACAAGTAACAGGCATTATGTAACATACATAACAGAATCAAATGAGTACTTACAGGTATTCTGTCTGCCATGGCCTTCAACTGTTGTATAAACTGTGTTTCTGCCTTGGCTTTCTCTGAGAGAACTAATGTAACATATGTAACAGGCCTTATGTAACATAAATACAGAATCAAATGAGTACTTACAGGTATTCTATCTGCTATTGCTTTAAACTGTTGTATAAACTGTGTTTCTGCCTTGGCTTTCTCTGAGAACTAATGTAACATATGTAACAGGCCTTATGTAACATACATAACAGAGTCAAATGTCGAGTACTTACAGGTATTCTATCTGCCATGGCCTTCAACTGTTGTATAAACTGTGTTTCTGCCTCAGGCTTCTCTGAGAGAACTAATGTAACATATGTAACAGGCCTTATGTAACATAAATACAGAATCAAATGAGTACTTACAGGTATTCTATCTGCCATGGCCTTCAACTGTTGTATAAACTGTGTTTCTGCCTTGGCTTTCTCTGAGAGAACTAATGTAACATATGTAACAGGCGTTATGTAACATACATAACAGAATCAAACTTGTACTTACAGGTATTCTATCTGCCATGACCTTCAACTGTTGTATGAACTGTGTTTCTGCCTCAGCCTTCTCTGAGAGGACTAATGTAACATATGTAACAGACCTTATGTAACATAGATAACAGAATCAAATGAGTACTTACAGGTATTCTATCTGCCATGGCATTCAACTGTTGTATAAACTGTGTTTCTGCCTCAGCCATTGTCTGAGAGAACTAATGTAACATATGTAACAGGCATTATGTAACATACATAACAGAATCAAATGAGTACTTACAGGTATTCTATCTGCCATGGCCTTCAACTGTTGTATAAACTGTGTTTCTGCCTTGGCGTTCTCTGAGAGAACTAATGTAACATATGTAACAGGCATTATGTAACATACATAACAGAATCAAATGAGTACTTACAGGTATTCTATCTGCCATGGCCTTCAACTGTTGTATGAACTGTGTTTCTGCCTCAGCCTTCTCTGAGAGAACTAATGTAACATATGTAACAGGCATTATGTAACATACATAACAGAATCAAATGAGTACTTACAGGTATTCTATCTGCCATGACCTTCAACTGTTGTATAAACTGTGTTTCTGCCTCAGCCATTGTCTGAGAGAACTAATGTAACATATGTAACAGACCTCATGTAACATACATAACAGAATCAAATGAGTACTTACAGGTATCCTATCTGTCATTGCCTTTAACTGTTGTATGAACTGTGTTTCTGCCTTGGCTTTCTCTGAGAGGGCTTGTAACATCTGTGACAGCTCAGACTGAAATAAAGAATAAAAAAAATAAAGTTGGTGAATTTGTTCTTATACTAGTCTTTATATTAAAGTATAAATGACCCCAATATGGCTTAATGGTTACAGCCACATATGATGGTTATATAGTTACTATACTCTACTGTAGGGGGATTGCAAATAACATCCTTTGTTTTTGCATATGCAAAATGCTGTTTTACTGCTGATGAATGGCTCAAATACAGTTTGCTATTTTGATGAGGTTTTTAATGGACATTTTTATTACAGATTTCTGGTTTCAGACTTCCTGTTCTTTTCTTCATCAGAATTGCTTGGCAGTGTCCCTATCACGGCAGGAATGCCACCAGATAATGTCAGAGGACCCAAACATACAGCAGATGAGGTCTGCTAGAACAATTTCTTAACCACAAAATCCCTCACCGAAAAACAGTGGGAACGGCATATCTTCAGAAGTGTCTGATTTGCTCTATAGTTGATGATGTTCCTTTCTGTCACACTAAATGTCTGTACATGGAGATTTTCTTATCCAAAAATGGATGTGGCAGAGTTTCAGCAAAAATACAAAATTAGCAAAAATACAAAATTTCCTTATCGGCATGGTTAAAATATAGACAGTGGCTTTCTTTGGCATCAAAAACTAACATCATATTTTCTGTCAGATATAAATTTTAATATCCTGACATATTGAAATCAGAGAGGAAGAATTTGCTATATATCAGCTCTGTCAATATCATACAGTTATTTCCCTAAATGTTTGAAGGAAATGCAAAAACAAACTTAAAACACTATAATATATATATAAGAATCAGACAGTCTAATGTTCAGGAAATCATGGACGCATTGCATCTTTTTGATGGAATTCTCTACCGCGAAGTCATGCATGATACGCAGCGTTTCGGACATAATAAATTAAAAGCTATACATGTTCAAGCGCAAAACTTTCGACTTATATGGTATCCTTGTCTGATGGCTCAGATCTATATGAGCCGCGACGCAAGAAAACCGGTCTTCGGGGTTTCCGACCAAGTCCGACACAAACCGCCCTGTACAGTCACAGAAGAAAGGTAGAATCTTGAAATTTTGGATTTAAGTAGAAGAGGAATTGTACTATTCATGTAGTGAAAACAAAGGTGCTGATCAGCTTCGCAGTTTTCTCATGGTGCAGCTCATATGATAGACATCATCTCTCCAAATTAATATCACTGAGACTCTAATATCTCAGATCATTTCTTGTCAGTTTCTATCATTTCAGCTGATTGGCCGATTATTTATTTTCCTAAGGTCTCAACTTTCTTCTGACCAAACAAACCTATGCCACTGTCTGATCCAACTCAGATATTGATAGTCTCAGCTATGTTTTGGTATATGGCTTATTTTGTCTGACATATTATTGAATATGGCCACTGCAATTAAATGTTTGGCTACTAGCTATATAAATCATAGTGAGGACAGTCTGTCTTAACTAGCACCAACAACCTCAGAAAGGCTGCTTTAATCAGGCTTGCCCAAGTCCCACTGTTCTTTGAGCTTTCCCTGACAAAGTGGTTTACACCAATATCAGAATGACTCAAATACCAGAATGCTCACTTATCATGCCACTTAAGTACCTGACAGATCTTTATGTTTTTATGGCTCCCCATTATCT
This sequence comes from Rugalucina vietnamica, assembly GCA_964017185.1. Classification (NCBI taxonomy): domain Eukaryota; kingdom Metazoa; phylum Mollusca; class Bivalvia; order Lucinida; family Lucinidae; genus Rugalucina; species Rugalucina vietnamica. Next base: position 73,040,282 of record OZ024872.1, read on the forward strand.
GTCTATAATGACCAGACTTATCTTTATAAGGTCCCATAATCTCAGCTGATGAGTATACATGTATTTTCTGTTATAGGTCAAGTAATTAAGATAGCACCCTAATGTCTACTGAAATGGTTATTTATATGAAGAAAAACGAACAAGACATTATAAAATGTGACACAAGAAAACCAACATTGTGGTTTCTGACCAGGTCCGACACAAACCGAGCTGTACAAGCACAGAAGACAGCTAGAGGCTGGAAATTTCAGATTTAAAATGTAGAAGAATTGTATTAACCCTATAGTGAAAACAAAGACGCTGATCAGCTTCGCAGTTACCGCGAAGCTGATCTGCGTTTTTGTTTTTGTATAAGCAAAATGCTGGTTTTGCGGCACATATAATTTTAAGATATTTACTGCCAGATTAGGAGACAAAAAGATAAACTGACCAAAAGCTTACTACTCTAGATCAGATCTATATTTGCACTGACAGTAATGCACCTAGTGCTGATCCCTGGGGGACCCATTAAGATAATGGAGTGATTAACAAGCATCTCAAGGGCATGTCAAACTACTAATGATATTAATCAGAATACCTGATTCAGATCAAACCCCACACCAGGAAAAAATATGATTATTAATAATAACATTAAATTTTGTGAGTTAGTGTATTATATTTGAGCCGCCTCATGACAAAACCAACAATCTGCATATGCGAAAACAAAGCCGCAGATCAGCTTCGCTGTAACTGCGAAGCTGATCAGCGCCTTTATTTTCGCTACATGGATAGTACAATATCTCTTCTTTCTAAATCCGAAATTTCAAGGTTCTATCTGTCATCTGTGACTGTACAGGTCGGTTTGAGTTGGACCTGTTTGGAAACCACATTGTTGGTTTTCCCACGAGGCGGCTCAATTATGCTGCATGACAAAAGGATGACGCAAAGACGTTATGTCTTAGCGGCCTTCAAATACACAAATTTTTAGTTGTTTGCTATTAAATTGTCTCTCTATCTGTACCATAATGGATAAGAACATAGGTCAAACTGAAGGCGCATTTCTTTCTTTTTTTTTATTTTCATTTTTTTTTTTTTTTGGTTTTATTCAGTATTGTTGCAACTTGGATAAATGGCACAATTTGACATCAATGGCATTTTGGCCATTAATAAAATGAGCCATGTCGTGAGAAAACCAGATTTTTGCCTATGCGAAAACAAAGGTGCAGATAATTGAGAAGCTGATCAGCGCCTTTCACTACACGGATAGTACAATATCTCTTCTTCTTAAATACGAAATTTCAAGCTTCTAGCCTGATCTGTGACTACAGGTCGGTATGTGTCAGACCTGGTCGGAAACCCTGATGACCGGTTTTATTGCGTCGCGACTAAAATCATCTTTGAGAAAGTTCCAGTTTACAATTTTACAGACCTGAATTCAATAGAAGAAAACAGCTATTTAAATGCAAGCATGTCAGGGAAATTTTATCCAGATAAAGAAATAGTAAAAAAAAATCAACAACTTAGCTTATGACATTATCACTATGGTGCACAATATTTCAGATATTTTAATGGTCAAGTCTAAATTCAGAAATTTTGCCTGCAAAACTGTCAATATTTTCAGCATGGGGTCAACCCTGCAAGTTAACAGGGGCCACCCAGCATTTTTTGTAACAGGAAATTAACCCTTATCAATGACCCTTATATTGTAGCCACACTTCAACTATAATGAGCCTTCACATGAGAAAACAAACAATTTGCATATGCGAAAACAAAGACGCAGATCATCTGTGCAGTAACTGCACAGCTGATCAGTGCCTTTGTTTTCGCTCCATAGATAGTGCAATAATTCTTCTTCTTAAATCCAAAATTTCAAGGTTCTAGCCTACTCCTGAGATTGTACAGGCCAATTTGTGTCAGACCTGGTTGGAACCTAAATTGTTGGTTTTCTCATGCACAGGCTCAATAAGTGTCCAGGATAGCATTAAGGTTGACAGAGCAATAGTGTGAGGTGTTGTGAATGGCCACAGGGATAGTGTAGGAGAATTCAAATTAAAGCTTAATTTGGAGAGCTAAATTTAAGGCAGCTCAGAAAACTGTAGAGTTAAGAGTACAAAGTAATCCATGCACTATACATATCATGAAAACATGCCCATGTATAGATTTTTTCTTAAGTTGTAAAAATTGAAAATTTTCAGTAGAAAAAATTTGATATTTTTCTTATTTTTGCTCAAAACATAGACAGTGGGTACACGTTAGAACCGCCTCGCCGAGGCGGTTTCAACAAGTACCCACAATCTATGTTTTGGAGCAAAAATATGAACAAGAGGACCAATGGTCACCTGAGATCTATATACCAATAAACATGTTTGAATATTATGGTATTTAACCCCAGTGTAGGGGCAGATGAAGCCCTTGAGCCATTTTCTTCTTTATTTTCAGAATAATCATTATTCTGTCCATTTGTCAATTTCCTGCTGGCTTTTACCTTCAAATGACATTTTAACAGTTTTCCTCATTTAAGTACATGGTCAACCCATGTTGACCTTGCCATAAACTGGGTCAAGGTCATCACAGGGTCATGATTTATACATGTATATACATTGTAGTACTTAAGCCATAGATGCTTCACATCAAGTTTCTTCGAAATCCGTCCACCGGTTCCAGAGAAGAAGATTTTGAAGGGTTTTTACCATATATGGGCATGGTGGCCATCTTGGTCATGTGACCTTGATTATTTTTATACACATTGATTCCCCCATTATATAAATGCTTCACATAAAATTTGGCTTTGATTGGCCAAGCGGTTTCACAGAAGATGTTTGAATAGTATGGTAATATACATGTAATATACATGTATAATGCCCTGCAGTAGGGGCATATTTTAGTAGGGGCAAATATGCCCCTGGGGTCCATTTTTTTTCAGAATCATTAATATTCAGCCCTACTGCCCATTTCCTGCAAGACTTTCATTTTAAAAGACATTTTAAAGGTTTTCCCCATTCAAATGCATTGGCGACCTATGTTGACCTCGCCATAATATAGGTCAAGGTCATCCAAAGGTCATAATTTATAAACACATTGTAGTACGTCAGTCCCTGATGCTTCATGCCACGTTTCATTGAAATCGGTCCATTGGTTCAGGAGAAGAAGATTTTTGAAGGGTTTTTACCATATATATGGGCATGGCAGCCATCTTGATCATGTGACCTGGATTATTTATAAACACATTGACTCCCCCTTCCCATAGATGCTTGCTATAAAATTTGGCTTTGATTGGCCAAGTGGTTTCAGAGAAGAAGATCTTTGAATATTATTGTAATATACAAGTATATTGCCCCAGGGTGGGGGCAGACCAACCCCTGGGGTCCAATTTTTTTCAGAATTACCTACCTTCAGTCCATTTGCCCATTTCCTGCAAGTTTTACCTTTCAAATGACATTTTAACAATTTTCCCCATTCAAATGCATGGGCCACCTATGTTGACCTTGCCGTAAAATAGGTCAAGGTCATCCAAAGGTCATAATTTATAAACACATTGTATTACTCTAGTCCCAAATGCTTCATGCCAAGTTTTGTTGAAATCGGTCCAGTGGTTCCAGAGAAGAGGATTTTTGAAGGGTTTTTACCATATATGGGCATGGCAGCCATCTTGGTCATGTGACCTGGATTATTTATAAACACATTGGTTCCCCCTTCCCATAGATGCTTCATATAAAATTTGGCTTTAATTGGCCAAGTGGTTTCAGAGAAGAAGATCTTTGAAAATGGTGGATGACGACGACGGACGCCGACGACGGACGCCGGATCATGGCCATCCTATAAGCTCACCTTGTGAGCCTAACGGCTCAGGTGAGCTAAAAATAGGTATGCCCCTGCATACCCGAGTTTTGCTATATAAAAGTGGGGTTCATGGGGGTATACATTGCATGGACATATTTTCCTGATGACTATTCAAGGATAGAGAAGGGAATCCATTTATAGATGAAGCTCAATTTTACTTATAATAATATTAAACTTCTTGAATAATATTTCTTTAGCAGTTCTCTGAGATGAAATTTAATGCACATACAGCTGTTTATACAATATTTTGTGTCTTTTCTTTCCTCAAGTTAGTGACTAAAATATTTGTTAGTTGTAAGTATTTTTGTCCTTTGTGGCCATGTAATCCTCAGTTTAGAGCAGATTAAAATTGTTCAATGTAGCAAAAACTAACAATAATTTGACAATCCTATAAAATTCTATGAATATTTTACACCTCTTCTTTGATCTATATCAAAGCAGGAAGTTAAGCTTACTTTAAGTGAGAAATATGAATACTTTCAATATTTTCAATCAAAATAATTTGATTTAAGCCTTCAAACTTGTCAAACATATTTAATTCAGGACAAAACATTCACATTTGAAAATTTATTGATCAAAAATCACAAATCACAAATGAGTCAGAACACAAAATTGGCTTTCAAATATATTGTATTTAGATTTTTGGTTAAATATCTGCAAATGTTCCTTTAAATCTGGATACAGCAACAACCAAGGAATAGGTGACAGTTAAGCCTAGGAAGCAGGGAAGAACATCCCCGGGTTTGACACATTGATCTTAGCCTTAATTCACCTCAACTAGAAATGCGTGTTTGTAAAACACTATGCCCCCAACTGTATGCTTGTCCCTAAACTGGCAGTTTGTATGATTCATTTCTTTCATTCGAATGCAGTCAAATTTAATTTCCTGAAGAAGCTGTTTGGTTGCGTCTGTTTTGACCTCGATCCAGAAACAGAATATAAGCTTTTTTGCAGGCAAGTTAGAAATGAAGTAAAAATTTAAAAATGGAGTAATTATGTCAAAATTTGACGGAGAGTCCTCAAACGTTAATCAGGTGATCTTCTTCTCAGCCCCAACCAGCATACCAAATATGAAGGCTCTAGCTACACTGGGTGCTTCCTTGGTCCCGATATAAAAAGGTTTTGTTTGACTTTTTGGTAACGGATTTTGTTCTACTTTTTTAACACAGTGAATCTCAACAAAACAGAGTCGACAATAACATAAATCGCTTGATTTATATCACTTTTTAACGAATCAAATTAAATCTTAATATAAAATTGCATTCAAAGCACAATATTTTGACTTGAAATTCTTTCAGTGACGTCATAAATTAAAATCAAATCTAATCTTTGACCAAATTCTAGGAATTATTGTAGAAAAAAATCTTATACCGGAATCAAACAAAACCAAATCCTATCGGGACCTATAGTAAAAGTCAAACAAAACCTTTTTATATCGGGACGAAGGAAGCACCCAGTGAGCTAGCTAGCTCAAATACGGTTTGAGATACCTTGCACACAAGATTTTCAAAAATTTTTTTCAAAAGGACATTATTCCAACAAGGAGCATAACATGTACATGAAAAAAATACAGGCCAACTATTTTTTCATGAGGAATCTGTATATGAAATTTCAAAACCCTATACTTCACCGTTCAAAGGTTTCAAATTTCACCGAAACGTGGAAAAATCAATCAAAATTTCAAAATTCTGTAATTTTTGTAAAAATTTGACAGAAAGTTCTCAAAAGTTAATCAGGTCATCTACTTCTCAGCCCCAACAAGTGTACCAAATATGAAGGCTCTAGCTTCAATACTTTTTGAGATATCTTGCACACAAGATTTTCAAATTTTGTTTTCAAAGGAACATAACTCAAAAAAGGGGCATAACTTGGCCATACAAAAAAAAAATACGGGTCAACTATTTTATCATGAGGAATGTGTATATGAAATTTTAAAACCCTAGCATTCACCGTTCAAAAGTTTCAAATTTAACCGAAAGTGGAAAATCAATCAAAATTTCAAAAAATCCGTATTTTTGTGAAAAATTGACGGAAAGTTCTCAAAAGTTAATCAGGTCATCTACTTCTCAGCCCCAACAAGTGTACCAAATATGAAGGCTCTAGCTTCAATACTTTTTGAGATATCTTGCACACAAGATTTTCAAATTTTGTTTTCAAAGGGACATAACTCAAAAAAGGGGCATAACTTGTCCATACAAAAAAATACGGGTCAACTATTTTATCATGAGGAATGTGTATATGAAATTTCAAAACCCTAGCATTCACCGTTCAAAAGTTTCAAATTTCACCGAAAAGTGGAAAAATCAATCAAAATTTCAAAATTCCGTATTTTTGTGAAAAATTGACGGAAAGTTCTCAAAAGTTAATCAGGTCATCTACTTCTCAGCCCCAACAAGTGTACCAAATATGAAGGCTGTAGCTTAAATACTTTTTGAGATATCTTGCACACAAGATTTTCAAATTTTGTTTTCAAAGGGACATAACTCAGAAAAGGGGCGTAACTCGGACATGAAAAAAAATACGGGTCAACTATTTTTTCATGAGGAATGTGCATATGAAATTTCAAAACCCTAGCATTCACCATTCAAAAGTTAACACACACACAGACAGACAAGCCGAAAGCAATATGCCCTTCCAACTTTTTCAAAGTTGGGGGCATAAAAATGCATACATGAACTAGGGAGATTTGACTTTCCAAAAAGGGAGATATATAGGGAAATTGTGAAATTCTAAATAGGGAAATTTGCTCAAAAGTAGGGAGACCCCTTGCTTAGGAAATAGGGAGATATCACGTTAGAAAATGGGGCAACCTGTAGTATCCTTTTCTTTTTTCTCCTTTTCTGTGACATTTATTGTTAGCTATCTGTTTGGAAAATCAAAAAAGTATACATGTATATACCAAACAGAAAACAACCTTGTTTAAAGATTTTCATCCCACATTTGACATTATTAGAGCACTAAAGAAGGATTTGCAACATCTTATGTCTGGGTCTGGATCTAGACAGAAGGTCAATAATACTTGACCAAAACAAATATTAGCTTGTTTAAAATTTACCAGACAAGGTCTTGCACCCACTTATTGGGCTTTTAATCGTCCAGTCATCTAAAGATCTATCTATCAATTACTGCACATCAAAACACCCATGGGTCCGGTCCATCCCTACTAATCAATGTCCAGTCTGCCCATTAATTGACCGGGCACAGAATGCAATCAGTCTGAAATATGCTACACAGACCATTTCCTTGTGAAGACTTCATCATTAAAGCATTTTCAGCATTTTTTCTCTCTTCCAAACTGATTGATTCTGATATATCAGTAACTGGCAAAAGTATGTGCATTATGTCATGGTAAACTGCCTATGCAGTGGCACTCTGGATAAAAAAGATTACATGTACAAAGCTGGTTACAGTTACATTTGTGCTTTTAGTTTTTATGTACTTGAGTACATGGATCCTGGGTCAAAAGCAGCTAGCAAGCTAGGAAGTTGGGCCTCCAAAAGTCATTCTGTCAATCACATTATCACATAAAAATGAAAACAAAGCCCAAGATCAAATTCCAGCTCATAATTCTGATGAAACTGTGTATGGAAAAGATATCACAGTCTTGTTATAGCTGCTAATAACTCATTAGAACCTGCTGTTAACCATTATGTTTTAAGAGCTAAACAGAGCTCTCTGGCACCTTTCATAATAATACTTCAAAACATGTCTATTGTTATGAGTTTCTCAATCATAACGATGAAAAGGAAATATTAATGATATATCCTGATGTACTTCAGTCATGTTGTGTAGGCTAAGTGTAGCTTTAGATTCCATATTTAACATCAAAGTTTAAGCGAAAATTACTGATCTAACTTAAGGTGCATTCACACATATAATTTGACAGTGTCAATAGCAGCAAATTGCAGAACTATCAACTGTTCAATTTTCAAAGCTAGTGAAGTCATGCACTGAACTGTTGACCAACTTTATGGTAAAATAAATCTCTGCTTAAGTTATCCAGCCCATATTAACTGACCATTTTAAGAAGACAATTTGACTCCTATCCCCTATCAATGCTACCTTAAGAAGCCCCATAATCATTATCTCAAGTGGTGGGAGGGGCCTGTTACATCACCTGCCCCCTTGTAATTGTCCAATTCAAGTACCCAATGCTTCAATTTAAATCTGAATAAGAGGTTTCAACAAAATTGAGTTTGAATCAAATATCAAATTGGCTCAAAAACTACTCTGGGTTGCTCAAATGGATATGAAAAGTCATGCAAATGTAATAAATATGCCTCTAAATCTATACAAGATCAGTCTTAAAGTTGAAATATTAAGTATGCCAGTATGACCGGAGTCTCACCAGGTAGTTAAAATTGAAAATACATGTTTTCACATTCTGGGGCTCCTTTTCAACAACACCCAATGTAAACAAGCCCAAGATTGACATTGTCATCACAACTCATCTCCCACTTCAAACCACAACTGACACCAACAAATGGGGATATAAAACGGCTCATGCAGGGAAGATGCAGTGAAAACACAAAGAAAAGCAAAGAAATTTTAAACTTCCTAATCAAGCCAGTCAAACATTACCTCAGACATAATGTCTCCCAGGGTTAAATATGAGCCTCGTCGCGAGAAAACCCGTCTTTGTGGTTTCCGAACAGGTCTGACTTAAAATCTGCCTGTGCAGTCACAGATAATGGCTAGAAGCTTGGAATTTTAGTTTTAAGAAGAAGAGTAATTGTACTATCAGTGTAGCGAAAACAAAGGCGCTGATCAGCTTCGCGGTTACCGCGAAGCTGATCTGCGTCTTTGTTTTCGCCTATGCAAAATGTTGGTTTTCTCATGAGGCCATCAGTATGACAAGCCTTTGTCAATGGAAGATTCATATTTTTATCACAAGTGATAATTGAGCCACGTCATAAGAAAACCAAAAATATGGATTCTGAACACTTCCAAGACAAACCAAGCTGTACAAGCACAGAAGATGGCTAGAGGCTGGAAATTTTGGTTTCAGAAAGAAGAAGAATTGTACTATCTGTGTAGCGAAAACAAAGGCGCTGTGCAGTTGCTGCGAAGCTGAACTGTGAAGCTGATCTGCGCCTTTGTTTTCGCATATGCAAAATGTTGGATTTCTTTCACAAGTCATATGTTTTCCTTTCATGGAGATATAAAAGAATCCAAAATCAAACATAATGTTCATGAGGTACCCATTAATTTGATCAGAGACTTGAATCAAATGTCACAATCATCAATACAATATTATCAATTAGAAAGTAAAAATGCAAGAAATGTTCTGACTGGTGAATAGGAAGATTAATACTGTAAGTTTGGAAATTTTCGCGTGACTTCTATTTTGGGAATTTTCAATTTCTGAATTATTAGCGAGTCTATGAATTCACGAATGAGTACTTGTGCAGTCTATAAAGCTTTATTTTCGCGAGGCAACAAATCCGCGAATATTTGCAAAAATTAAGTCCTCGCAAACATTTACGGATTTACAGTATACAGACACATTACATACGACTGAGTGTACCCAAGAGTGTATTAGTCTCATATAATAAGCTACTTGGTGTACCTTGCTGTATGCTTAAAGTGCATTTTCAATCTTTTTTCTTATCCTTTTCTCCCTTCACTGCTTAATACACACATTTCTACAAGTTTTGTCTTAGATAAGCATTTTCTGTGAAGTACAGGAAGCAAAGATAATATTTTTGACAAACAGGTTGATCTGATGTAATTTTTCACACATCTTTTGATAATATCTGTGCAGTTCATGTAGCCACCTGTATGCAACCACCTGTCTCATCCTCTTCTATCTCAATCTCATCTAAATAAGGCTTCAAATGATCAAAGACTGATTGTAATCAGACTGTTAATGCTATCTCTTACAATATCAATCTGTTCACAACACTCAGACATTAAGTAATATCAAAAGGTGTAAAGCTATCAAAAATGTGTGAAATTAGCTATCAAAAGGGTGTGAAACTATTGAAATGGTGTAAACCCTAGAGAGAACAGATACTTATCTATTTTCACACCACCCAGTAATCTATTTCTTGTTTAGTTTAGTTTTTGCTAAATGAAATATTTTAGTGTATGAAATTGTACTGAGAGAAAAAAATATGTTCTTTAATAACATAGACAAAGGTATTTTATCCTCTTGTCCATACTGAGGTGAACCAGTACAGCCCCATCAATCATATTACAACCCCAACCCCACAACTAATGTAGCTCTGGCTAGATCTTAATGTCTTTTCAGATCTGACAATCTTTTCATTTAGTACATGTACATCTAGCCCAGATGTCTTTTATTAATTAGTACTGACTCTGGTCCTTCAGCCAGTCACAAATATTGCTATCCAAGAGGCATACCACTATTAATACATGTATTAGAGAGTCACAAATCCTACATGTAAAGAAATGAGTCTTAAGTTTAACAAAGCAAGAAAATATGGCTCCAGACATTGTCTGATCTCAAGATATATAAAATGAATTAAACTGTCAATAAATAAATGATTTTACAGTCATTTTATTACTTCTTTAGATTAAGGCACCTGTCTGTTCAATCCAAATATTAAGCCATCAGACATTTATTGTAAAGAAAACAAACACTCCAAAACAACAGAATGACTACATTGGAACCTGAGGGGACATTATATCAGAATGTCTGGCTATGACAATAAAAGTTAAGTTTAATAAGACTGAAAATAAATAAGATAAAATAAATGATAGAATATCTTCTTAATTCTTTACTTCAATAGACTCCTCAACTACTGAAGCTCTGTATTCTGTTCAGTCTTTTTAAAGTGTTGGATTGCAAAACTCAACTACATACTGTATCACGACTGCCCAACATCTCACATGTACAAGTTAGTTATGCTTGCATGAAGGGCGCAAAAAAATAAAATGTCATTTTGCCAAAAATCTTGAAACCTGACCAAATCTGAACCCAAAAATAACTAAAAACACAATTCAAAATGAAATGAAATGCCATCATAAAGAAAAAGATATCCACCAATTCTATTTCTTATAGCCAAAATTGTTATTGAATACTTTGTCATAATGATGTTTTAGACTAGATTGACCTAAATGAAATGAGCCTCATCATGAGAAAACAAACATTTTGCATAGGCAGAAAAAAAAGGCGCAGATCAGCGCCTTTGTTTTTGCTACACCGATAGTATAATCCCCTTTCTTCTTAAATTTCAAGCGTGTAGCCCTTTTCTTTGACTACATAGACCAGTTTGTATTGGCCCTGTTCAAAAATCATACTGTTGTTTTTTTGTTGACCTGGCTCAAATTGGTTTATGATGTCTGAGCACTAAAATAACCTGCTATTTTAGTAGTAAATGTTTATGAAGATTTGCCTGTGTAAACTCTGATAATCTCTCAGTATTTCACACTGAAGTTATCAGCAGTCACTCAATAAAAGACATCTGTCAATATTTAACCACTGATGTCATTATCTTTTCATTGTGGTTTTATTGTCAGTAGTAAATACATATATGATTAACATGCCAGTTTTCTCAAATAATTCTCAAACAACAAAATGAACTGATGTGCAATGTTACAGGTACTAAAAGTTTGAAAAAAAAAAGAAAAAAGAAAAGCTTTGGTACAACTGCCTTAATACATGTATGCCAATGTGTCCCTGATATTTGAGTGATGATAAAACCACTCTAAAATATAGCACCTACAATAAATCAGGCCCCTGGAATCTCAGAATATGCTTTGCTTGAAATCTTAAATAAAAACTTTTCAATTAATATACACATTAGTATTTACAATTATGTGTAAGTTTTTTTGTTATTACAGTGGATATCTTTTAGGCCAGCTAACTTTAAATAAGCAACAAAATGGTCCGAGTCTCATTTTTATCAGCAGATACAGCTTTATAATGTTTGCTCTGAAGTGTTACCACCCAAATGTATACTATTAAACATAACAATGCTAGTGTGCCTCAACTAAGTACATGTTCATGTAGCTTTATTTCTCAGTCAGTAGGTCTCACCTTATGTGACTTGCTCATTGCACCAATGGCCTGGGCATCATGATTGATATGTGGTCCATCCTGATGACAAGTAACACAGATTGGCAGTTTACAAGTTGAACAGTACAGACTTAATACTTCCTCTGTATGCTCAAAACATTTTGCCTCTTTTTCTTGTCTTTTTAATCTAACCAAAGCCTTGCCTTGCTCAGGATCGACTAGATTATGTTTGGCTAGTGGTCCGCGTGCAGGATGACAGTTATCACGGCAAGTATCACAGTAAAATACTTCACATTGCTCACACATCACAGATGCCTTTGCTAAATCATTTTCGCAAAGATCACATTTTTGAACCTCATCGTTTTCCTTTTTATAATCACATTTTTCAAGAATAATATCCAATACACGATTTCTTGGTAGGGACTGAAATCCCGACTCACCCAGATAAGTTACCTTTTTGCATACAGGGCACTTTATCCCAAAAACACAATTTTGAAATAATTGAGTTGATGACAGTGAAAAATTATGTATACTTGGAGTACTAACATAACTATTTGGTCTGCTATTATTACAAACAACTCCACTATCAGTTTCACTAACAATACTCAATTTATCAATGTCAAGAAAATCAGATTGGTCAGAACTGTCATCTTTTTCTGGTAAATATTTGTCAGCTGATTCTTGCAAATTATGTGCACATCCTGAACATATATTGTGTGAACACGGAAGCAATAAAGGTTTGCAATAAAAATTTGAGCAAACAGGACACTTTAATTCTCCCTCCATTCTTGCACACCTTTCTTTCGCACCTATCAAAACCACAACTGTTTGAAGTCGCCGACTGCTGCTAGATTTGTTTACATTCATGTACAAAACGAGATTTGTACGAGAGTTGTACGAGATCTCAGTGTTAGAGTGTTCGATTAGCTTAGCAAACAAATTTGGGTAAAATTCAGTACAAATCTGGGTATCATTAAAATGCGAAATATACTCCTCAAAAAAAGTTTTGGACCATTTAGATTTTTTCCATATTTTTAGTGACATTTTGACTAACAAATTTTAAACCTACCTTTTTTAATTTGCACAGTCTGAAAGAGTTTCATAATGTGTGTGATGAGACCAAAAATACGTTGTGGAAACGATTTTAAGTAGAATTGAAAATTCCCATTTTCTGTAAGTACTGAAAATTGGAAAATCGAAAAAAAAAATGCCAAAGCGTTAAGAACACATTTTTGTTCCCAAATTTACATACAAAAAGCCCCCAAAGCAAATGATTAAGCCAAAAAAAAAAAAAAAAAAAAAAAAAAAAAAAAAAAATCTCAAGAGACAAAATTGCAATTTTTGAGAAAAAAAAAATCATTAATATTGGAGAAATTGAGTACAATCAAAACTCATTTCAATTTTTGATCACTATGAAATGTTCTGCCACCAAAATCTACCGCCCATTTTCTTTCTGTTAAAGGCGATCGTATGTCAAAGATAGTGCATGAGTATGTTTTTGATATGCAGCTTTTTAAAAGGTCGGAATTTGGATGGGTTGAAAAACAGTTCCTCCATTTAATTAAACATTAAGGGCTGCTGCAGTGTATTAATCTACTAATTACTGAATAAAGAAAACAAGAATAATTGTATCAGCAGTTTATAGAGAATGTCATAATTCAGTCATGCCATGGTTAAAGACGCTGATATGTTCATTGTATCTCGTCTTTTGTTGTATATAATGCACAAAACTTAAAGTTGTATATATTTTATATGGCAGAAATGTGTATAGATATTATGTATGTAAATTAATTTCCAAACTACATTTAATATATCATTTGGATGAATTTACATTATATGAGGGTGATCCAAGAAGTAATGCGAACTCATGTGTCATTTCTTTCACCATTGCCATTTTTCAAGATAGTTTACATCAGAATTATGATGCATTATCGAATTTTCCAGATCCGATTTCTATTTTCACTGAGTTACATAGCAACCCTCGTTGCCTAGCAACAAGAAAATGCAAGGTAAACGACATTGGCCACGGGTAAAATGGAATTTGTTTATGTACTGAAGTGTCAAATGCAAAGCACAATAACGTCAATAATCAAAGTATTTCAAAGTACAATAATCCTTTGAATAGATTTACATTTCATACCTTTATGAGTTTAACACAGCGCAAATTATTGAGGTTTGGCTATCTGTATCCCCTAGAATTTGAGTCAATTTTGATCTCTCAAAATCTTCACATTTTCATCGACGCCCATTCTACTTAACCAAAAAGGTAAAATTCCATACAATATTTATTTCTTCATTGTGATAGGCTGTGGGCATAAATATTGATATCTACATCCTTATCGGAGTCAAATATACACATGACTTATAGGTATTTGTCGTATTTCGTCGAAATTGTGATATTTTTGACAAATGCCGTTGCTAGGCAATACAGAATAGCCCCTTCTGATCTTTGCATTTCGCTTTCTCTATTACTTCCAAACATAAGGCATATATAACACAACTAATATGATTTGTATATATTTAATAAATTGGAGCACAAAATCTTTCCGTCTACCCCTTACAAAATTGACGTTTTAAGTCAATTTCGCGTCCATGTCGACTTCGGGTCGACAAATCAAATATTCTTTAAACCTCAGTCCGTCATCCGAACTTCATTATATTACACCTAAGTACTGCAAGAATATACACGTGTACACATGCCAAATTATTTGAATTAATCTAAACTACCGTTGTGTTCGCATTACTTCTTAATTGGATCACCCACGTAGCTTAGTGTTTTTTTATTTTATTTTATTTTATTTATTTTTTTTTTATTATTTTTTTTTTTTTTTTTTTTTTTTTTTTTTTTTGACGAAAAAAAAAAAAAAAAAAAATCAATTTTATTTATTTGCTTTAAATGATTGCTTTCAGTATCTTTAGTGAGAATGTGAAACGAATTCAAATTTGAGAGCCCAGAAATAACGATGTGGGCTTTTTGCTGCATGCCAAATATTGCTCCTTTCAAAAGGTACAAGCAGGCAACGATCAGGAAATGGTGCAATCAAAAAAAGATTCCCACTCCAAAAACCGAGGTGGGAAAAAACTAAATTAACAATCGGGTACTTATACCATGAAAACACATTGTAAGTCGAATGAGCAGCTATTTTCCAATAGGTTACCCAAACGTAACTAAAAATATGATAACATACATAAGGCGCCAACAGCACAAACATTTTTAAACACCAAGACATAAAACAATAAGAACCACCACAGAAGTATCGCCTTGTAACGATCAGTACAAACTGATTGCAAGCAATCCTTAAGGATTGAAAAAATAAGATTTCAAAAGCTTGTATTTTTGCTCATTTTAACTTAATCTTTTCAATACAAATTACTGCTTTGTTATTCACGAAGTCCAGCCTTTTAAGATGGTAATAAGTTTTCAAAGCATACTTTGAAAAAGATCTATACTAAACATTATTTTGAAATGAGAAAAAAATATTAACTGGTTAAAAACATCTTTTGATGAGTATAGAATTCAAGTACCATGTACCTCGTTACACTTCGGTATCTCGTTCTAAACACAACATTTTGCCGGTTATGTATAAAACCTGTAACCGAACCAGACCAAACCGAACCTACGGAAATTACCGAACTTACCCGACCGAACCTACGGGAATTACCGTACGTTCCGGGCCGAACCTACGGAAAATGCCGATATATCGATACCGAGATTTAGCATCAATACCGGTTTAATTTGGAAAAATAAAAGGTAGATGTATGGAAGAGCGATTCTTAGGGCCTATATATAAACGCAAGGAGTACTTGATACGAAACCGATAAACACAAAGTACGAAAATCAAAATACAACATACGTTTTTTAAATGAATGACGGACCATAAGTGAATTGATTTTCCGGGTCATTAGACAAATTCTCATGCAACTAGTTTCTTATTTGCAAGATCTCATGTGAAAAACGTGGACAGCTCGGGAATTCAAACTGTATACGGCTAAATACGGCAATAAATAAATAAATAAATAAGTAAATAAAATAAAATAAAATAAAATAAATAAATAACTGGGTCCGAACATATAAACCGAACTGCGATCGAACCTGTTAACCGAACATGTAAACCGAACTGAGTGCGAACATGTAAACCGAACTGAGACTGAACCTGTTAGCCGAACTGGGACCGAACCTGTTAACCGAACATGTAAACCGAACTGAGTGCGAACATGGAAACCGAACTGAGACTGAACCTGTTAGCCGAACTGGGACCGAACCTGTTAACCGAACATGTAAACCGAACTGAGTGCGAACATGGAAACCGAACTGAGGCTGAACCTGTTAGCCGAACTGGGACCGAACCTGTTAGCCGAACTTGGGCCGAACACTTTCACCGAACTGGCACCGAAACTGTCAACCGAACTGTGGCCGAACCTGCTAACCGAACTGTGGCCGAACCTGCTAACCGAACTTTGGCCGAACCTGCTAACCGAACTGTGGCCGAACCTGCTAACCGAACTGTGGCCGAACCTGCTAACCGAACTGTGGCCGAACCTGCTAACCGAACTGTGGCCGAACCTGCTAACCGAACTGTGGCCGAACCTGCCAACCGAACTGTGGCCGAACCTGCTAACCGAACTGTGGCCGAACCTGCTAACCGAACTGTGGCCGAACCTGCTAACCGAACTGTGGCCGAACTAGCCGAACTGTGGCCGAACCTGCTAACCGAACTGTGGCCGAACTTGCTAACCGAACTGTGGCCGAACCTGCTAACCGAACTGTGGCCGAACTAACCGAACTGTGGCCGAACCTGCTAACCGAACTGTGGCCGAACCTGCTAACCGAACTGTGACCGAACCTGCTAACCGAACTGCGGCCGAACTAGCCGAACTGTGGCCGAACCTGCTGACCTAACTATGACAGAACCTGCTAACCGAACTGTGGCCGAACCTGCTAACCGAACTGTGGCCGAACCTGCTTACCGAACCGTGGCCGAACCTGCTAACCGAACTGTGGCCGAACCTGCTAACCAAACCGGTTAGCCGAACTGGGTCCGAACGTGTAAACCGAAAGTATTAGCCGAACTGAGGCCGAACTGGGACCGAACCTGTTAACCGAACTGGGGCCGAACATGTTTACCGAACTGGGGCCGAACCTGTCAACAGGTTCGGCCCCAGTTCGGTTTACAGGTTCGGCCCCAGTTAGGTAAACATGTTCGTCCTCAGTTTGGGCTCGGCTAACAAGTTCGGACCCAGTTCGGTTAACAGGTTATATGAATTATAATTTTTCATTTTTCGGTTACATCTTGAAAGTGACGTATCTGTTGGGGGCATAGTGTTTCATAAACATTATTATTATTTTTTTTATATCAAAATTTGTATGATTTTGTTATTTGGATTGTTTGTTAAACTTAATTGACATATAGAATCAATTAAAAGAATTATAATCGCGATATCAATCCGATAATTAGCTATGTTTGACGAGGGCGTGAAAGACAGTCTTTATCGTGATAAAGACATGATTATGAAAGTGACACCTGCGTTTATTAACAGTAATTGGATACAGAAGGATTATCATCAGCTATTCAGTGAAGGTGGTCATGCATCACAGCAGGGGTTCACTGTGTATAGAAAGACTTTGCTCTAAGTAATCTTTGAAGTATTAAATACAACCGCACCATTACAATAGGAAAGGAAAAGAAAATACGCCATTATAATATAGATACTTAAAAAACAAACAAATAAATAAACAAACAAACAACCTTTATGATCCTTCATTAAGCTTAACTTAGCGGTAAAATTACATAAAACCCTTTGTAAATAGTGAAATAAGTGCTTGAACTTCAAAATTTTGGTCATTTTAACAGGTAATGCAATTAATTCCCGGTATCGAAAGATCATAATTGCCATATGTCCGGTCCGGATGTTCGATAATTTCCGTAGGTTCGGCCGGATATGTTCGGTAATTTCCGTAGGTTCGGTTCGGTTTGGTTCGGTTACAGGTTTTATACACAGCCCATTTTGCCTTTTACGCCAGAAACCTTCTAGTCCGAATCCAGTTGTACTTATCGTATGTAAACATCCCCTTTCACTCGAGTTTACGGTTTGAGCATTTAGGTCAGTCAAGTTTGCGTGTAGATCGGGTAACTTTTTATTGTATTTTAGAAATGAAACAGTGTCCCACTGGTTCTTAAAATTCTATCAGTATTTTTTCTTTAGGTAATAATGTCACCTCCTCTGAAAAAAAAAAAAAAAAAAAAAAAAAAAAAAAAAAAAAAAAAAAAAAAAAACATTGTAATTGTTTGGTTAAAGCACATTTAAATTTTTATTTCAATATTCTTTGCACAACATAAACAATGCATATTAAGAACGCACGTGATCACCGCCCATTTGGGCCTAGGAGAAATGGATGGGCTGCTTGTGCCTCCATGCAAAGCTTTTAAACTACTGACCGACCATCTGATTACTGGTTAACTGCTCGTCCGAGCTTGCCCAGGAAAAGTGGTTTAATCAAACCACCCATACATATAAGCCTTATTGGTTTGCTTGTGTGGTTATCTTTATGAAGCTCATTTTGAGTGTAAAGTCCCATAAAATGGAGACAACGTCCCGACATGGCCATTGCTGTTGACTAGGACGTAAAGCATCAATTCAAACAAACAAACATTTGAAATTGTATAGGGACAAAAGCAGAATTTTATCAATTTTAGCAGTTACCTATCGGTATCTACATGGCCAGAATTCCACATATTTTCACTTGAGCTTGCCGTTTTAAAGGTCAATTAGTTTGAAACTGTCACTTAATTAAGGATGTTCGCTGCTAACATTTGTCATTTTGGAACTTCCGGTTTTTCTTTGTTGAATATCTCGTAAACGGTTGCAGATATTTTCCTAATATTTTATATTTGAATACATATTGATGATATGCATTGAATGAGCAGTGAAAATTGTCAATCTAAGAAACTTCATTTTTTCACCCCATTTTCTGCAACATTTCAGAAAATTTTATTTGTCAGTAAAATTTAGGGGGTAGGGTAGATTAAACTTGAATATTACAAATCTTCAAATTTATTGCACTAGTTCGATGTTTATTTTAGCTGCAGTATATGTGTACATTGTCTTCTAAGTCAGTCTTTGGGTCTTTGGTGTGCTGGTTATAAAATTTTAGGTGGTTTTATGAAATGGGCTTTAAGAAACAAAACAGCCGAAAAAAGGCTGAAAATGGCGATTTTCAAGTTGTTGGTTCTCTCTTATATGCACACTACCCTATATATTTCTTTCTTTTATTCGAACAATATTACCAAGTTCTATGTTGTGTGAAAATACAAGAAAAAGTTTGAATCAACAAATATGGGTTTGGCACATTTCAAAATATTGCTATTTTCCGACTTTTCAAGTATGGGGGTAGGGTTGGAAAAGGAATCGTAAAATTTTGTAATCCACTTCAACTTGCAAATTTTTCTTTGCTTTTGGTCTAAAATAGTCTGCGATACGTAAATACAATGACTTTTGAAAGCATTCTAAGTATAGGTTTGTTCAAGACAGGTATGTTTCAAAGAATTAAAAAAAAAAAAAATAAATTAATTTTACTAAATTTAAAACATGGGGCTCAGAGGTCTCATTCAGAGGCATGTAGCTTGAAAAAATGCACACTACCCTATATTTATTTTGTTATCAAACGTCTGGTGTTGTA
Source organism: Rugalucina vietnamica (assembly GCA_964017185.1). Lineage (NCBI taxonomy): Eukaryota > Metazoa > Mollusca > Bivalvia > Lucinida > Lucinidae > Rugalucina > Rugalucina vietnamica. The sequence continues at coordinate 73,059,763 of OZ024872.1, forward strand.
TTTTGGAATCAAAAAAGATTCAAAAAAGAGGGGTTAGAAAAAAGTTTGAATACTTTTTCATTGGCAGCGAACTTCCTTATATCAACAGATAAATCAATCCAGATGTCTTCGTGGACAACATGAAAAGAAACTCAGATCTTCAGAACACATGGTCTTCTTGTGTAATGCAAAGGCACAAACGACAAGCTCCAGTGAGTAAGTAGCCGAATTCCCAAGAGACTGGATGCTGACAGATGGTTGCTCCGAATCTGAAACAAGATTTTTATTTGTAACTCATTATTCATGTTACTCTTTTCAATTATGGATATCAATATATGGCTACAATATATACGCTACATGTAACCGTATGGATAATTGACTGTTATTTCACAGAATAGCAAAGGTCAAGGACCTTTTACAAAGATACTCATGAGTAGACAGTCAGCATTGAAATAACGGTAAAGGGTGAAGTATGAGTTTGAGATGCAGGGAATACCATGACCCCAATAAAACTAGGACATCGCGTTTCCGGCATTGTATATATTAGTAGCCCATAGACGAGGGTTGATTGAGGATTGATAGAAAAGGTTTTATACATATGGGCAAAGTAATTGCATGAACGTATTGTTAGAGTCTCCAAACGGGTGAAAATGCTAAATAAATAAATAAATAAAATAAATAAAATAAATAAAATAAATAAAATATGTTCCTGTCGTCGAGCGCCTGTGGTGTAACTTAAACGCTTAAATTTAGGACACTTCTTTCTTTCTTTCCTTTGTACGTATTGTCTAGCCTGGGTTCCAGCCTGATCATTTTCTTTATTTTTTCGTTTTTTGGTCAAAAATGACAATGGTCAATATCTACGGAAATCAATAACGGCTACCGATACATTAGTTTGATGTGTAATTTTCTAACGTACGCATTGTCGGCAAAAATAATAATAGAAAAATAATTATATTGACGACTGGACCCAGGCCACGTATTGTCCTCCGACCGCACCTACATAATGTAGTACGGTGTCTGGATGTTTCGCGACCTGGCTCGTTCGCACTTAGTCCGTTCGCGACCACCTATTGGTCTGTTCGCTACTCGGTATTTTCGCACCTTTTCGACCCTAGTCGGTTCGCTACCACGATGTTTTTCGAGGCTTCTCGCCCAATTATGACCGTTAATTATTCACTCACTACTGAACCTTATAGGCTGCTGGCCAGAGGGTCGATTGCTCCCCCCCCCCCTAGGGAATTTTGCAGACACACCCTATCTTAAAGAACAATTCAAGCTGAGTAAAATAAGAGATGTTTGCACCCTGAGCGTTGGGGCGTTATCCAGTAACAGCCTGTTACATACGTTACCTAAACAAAATTAAGAAATTATGATATTGTGTTTTCAGCTACAGAAAAATGACAATAGTTTATCATTTTACTCAACTTTTTCTTACTGTCTGCTTGCTGTATGTCTATACTACATATTAAAATCGTTTGAACAAAAATTTGACGCACACTTACTGTGACATACGTAACGTAATTTAAGATACCCTTTGAAAATACCCCTTTTGAGTGATATCATTTACTTATACTGTTGCACTATGCATTTTTCCGAAGATATGAGATTTATTTCCATCAGCATGTTCAATTAGCAGATAGAAAAACCAAGGTTTGTTTTCCTATCATGTATATATTGCCTTTAATGAAGTATTTAGTAGCCCTACCCCCAGTTTCAAATGCGAACTATTCTATTGCAATGAACGTGAAGTATGTAAAATACTTGAAACTGGTGGATATATATCATAGTTTCTTGCTTATTTTATCATGAACCATGGCTCTGAGGATCTGTAACCAAGTATCTTGGATCAAAGATTTTGATCCAGAATGTAACATATGTAACATACATGTAATGAATAACGAAGGGCATTGTACATAGCAGGAATGCAAGTACATGCCAGTCTAATGCTCTATTCCATTAGATATTTTGCAAACATATATCTTAAATGACATTTCAAGTTTGCTCCAATAAGAGATGTTTGCTTTATGTACAGTGGAGCATGTGTCTGTTAAAGTATGTTACATATGTTACCATAATATGTTTTAAAAATAATATGGCAATTTAAGCGTCAGAAAAATAAGATTTTTATCATTCCATTCACCCATCTCATATAGTCTGCATGAAACATGTCCATTCTCAACACTATAGTTGCTTGAGCAATAATCTGACACCTATAGTGTAATGTCTGTAACATATATTAAAATAACCCTTTCAAAATTAGCATTGTGAGTGACATTGTTTGTTTTTTAGTAACACATTCCAGCTTTTTTCAAATATATATGATTTTTTACATTACCATGTTCAATGGCGGAGATAGAAAATTCCTATACTGTATATATTATACTAATGAGTTATTTAGCAACCCTACCCGCAGTTTCATAAGCCAAATATTGTATTGCTAATTAAGTAAAACGTGTAAATAATCGTTTCTAATGGCTATATCTAATGTTGTTAATTATTTGCTTATATTTCATGCTTATGGAGAACTATAGTTCTGAGTGTGTGTCACCAAGTATCTAGGCTCAAACATCTTAATGAGGAATGTAACGTATGTAACATATATGTATGAATAAAGAATGACGTGGTCTACAGTATATGTAAATGATGCTATTTCAAAAATAGTGTCAACACTTCACGTTTCCCTATGAATAATTTAGTTTTTGGTGTAAAACAAAACTAGAAATCTTATTTAGTTCTGATAATCATGTCTTTGGACCCCATAAATACAATTTTTAAACGTTTAGAAATCTCTTAAAAATGCAGAAACATTAGAGTATTACTACAAAATCGTTTGTACATGAACTGTTAATAGACCTAGAATGCTGAGAGTGGTATCAAATAAATGCGACGGCAATGGACTTATGCCCTCAGTCCTCTAAATACATCATCTGAATTTCAGTTTTATGACTATTAATGAAAACTTTAGAAATTAGAGAAAATGCATAACAAATAAGCAGGTATACCTACAAAATGATTATGTTTTTCAGCAAGCTAAAGTCTGAATGTGCTGAAAATGGCAAGGGCAATTTTCTATCATCCTTCTATAATAAAAAGTCATTTGATGAGCATTAATAAAATGTAATAGTTAAATTAGATGTTGGCGATTACCCGCCAAAGAATTGAGGCGGGGTCCCTATTAAACCAGATGAATCTTGGCTACTGGAAGACCTAGACAGCTGAAATTGGTATCGACCGGTTGCTAAGACAATGTTCTTTAACCATATGATGTTATGAATAAATCATGTGAATGTTTGTTTCATGAATTGCAACAAGAACTTCAGAAATAGAGAAAATTTGCAGAAACGTGAAGGGGTATACCAACAAAGTCACTTATATCTCCACTATCAATAGCTGTCGAGAAGACAAAATGGCATCAAATGTTACTATTTGGTCACTTTAATAATGAATTGTTGTCATGTTATCACAAAATATATGAATTATTGTCATGTTGTCATGTATACATACCACAAAACATATGAGGTTAAAGCAAAGGTACACGCGTCCCTTTGCTGTACACCCTTAATTTTTTGCTATTTACCATTTTTATCAACGTTTATGAATATCCATGAGAGTAAATCTGATATGCTTTGTAAATAAGAGCACTGGGAAATTGTGTATTGTCCAAGCAAATATCTGATACCAATTAAGCCCTCTAAGGCAATGAGCAGCCGGGATATAAGTAATTTTGTTGGTTTATCTCTTCATTTTTCTCTTATTTTCTCTTGTTTATGAAGTTTAATTCTAATATTAGTGACCTTTATCAGATAAGAAGGTTTATATATCAGGTTACAGTGTTATAATTCATTGTCATAGCAATCATTTGATACCAGATTCAGTACAGTAGTGCTATTAGTAACCTAGACACAAGCCATTTTGTAAGGTATACCCTCTTATTTTCCGTGATTCTTCCCCAGTCTGTAAAAATTGCATTAATATTCATTAAACTTAAAATAAGTTTATTCATTTATCAGACTAGAAGACAAATTGCATAGCCCAAAGCATCAAGCTGCTACAACTTTTATCATTCTAGGTCTATTGACATGCCAGACACTAGTAATTATGTAAGTATAAAATGTTATTTTTCCTTGATTTTCCAAACTTTTCATAGCTTTTTTATATCAATATTGATAAATATGCAAATGAGATAATTTTCAAATAGACCCAAAACATCTGTAAAATTGTCAAATGGTATCACTGGTGTATAAACTATGTGCAACGATGATAGC